>CM076712.1:34417500-43480000 GCA_038501285.1 Penstemon eatonii | reverse complement strand
TTTTTTCCTAAAAAATAATGACTTTCGAATTGTAATGAAATATAAAATGATGAATGATTTAGTCACGAATTCTTGAAAAATTTGTTCTAAAGTAATATCATAAGAAAATAATTTTGCTCATTCCATGTACCGTTTTAAGGAATATATATTATATATAGAACGTCTTTAATTTTTTTATTTTATCAATATAAAATTAATATCATTCGTCTTTGTACCTGTCAAATACGAGAAATTTTTATCATCATAAATTATAATGTGAATAGACATCAAGTAGATACAATAAAAAAATATTATGTTGATTTATATGTTAAGAATCTATCCAAATTTTTTGCACTGTTTGACAACCAAAATTGTGAAATCCTGTTTGTTGATCAAATGATATTGGGTCCATTTTTAAGTAGATTTAGATTATTTTTCTTGTCCTATCATTTGAAATGCATCTCTTTACTTTCTTTTTTTGGTACAACATCTCTTCACTGACCTAGGTCATTTTCACTTATTCAATTCATTAGTTTAATTCGTTTTTCGTTGGTTTAATCCCTCATTTTGCCGATTTCATTCATTTTAGTGAACATTTTAAATGTTTTTTTTTTCGATTAGAACCTATTTTTATTGTTTTCCACATTTTAATCGATTTCTTTAGTTTTTTTCGATTTAAGCCATTTTTTTAATGGATTGACCTTGTTTTTGTTGGTTGAATTTTTCTCATTTTATTGATTTCACTCGTTTTTTACAAGTTTAACCAATTTTCATACGATCTTCACTATATAAATTCACATGTTTTCTTCACCAATTTCACGTGAACTTTGATTGATTTCACATGTTTCACCGACTTTAGTCTTTTTCACCGATTTTATCCATTTTTCACTTATTTCATCAGTTTTTCTTTGATTTTATTGTTCATCGATGTCATCCATTTTTTCACGAATTTCGCCCGAATTTTGATCAATTTCACATGTATTTACCGAATTTTCAACTAAAATAATTATACAAGTTCAATTACTTTTAATTAGATATCAAATTATTTCTCTTACATTGTCATTTGAAAGACATTTCTTAATCGACCTAAGCTATTTTCACTTTTTATATTTATTAGTTTAATTTGTTTTAATTGATTTTTATTGATTTACTCATTTCTTAATCAATTATAACCAAATTTTCATTATTGTTCATCGATTTCATTTGTTTTCTCTTTGTCAAACAAAAACAAAATACAAATTTCTACCGATTTCACAATATTTTTTCTAGTTAAACTCTTTTTTTTAACTGATTTTACTTGTTTTACCAGTTTAACTTATTTTTCACTGATTTCACATATTTTTTTGACCAATTTCACCTCAATTTTCATTCATTTCACTTGTCACAAACTTTAATTTGTTTTCACCGATTTAACCTGATTTTCATTCATTTTTCACCCATTTTCACTGATTTTTTTATGACTGTCACCCAGATTTTCTCGAATTCACATGTATTTATCGATTTTACTGGCACTTCTTAGTACCGATTATTTCCATTTTTTAACCAACTTCACCAGTGTTCATAACTTTCACGCGGATCGATTTTACATGTTTTCATGAATCACATGAAATTTACTTCATTGATTTCACCAATTTCTATATTGATTTTCATCATTTTTTTCACTTATTTGACAAGTTTTTTGCAAAATATTTCCATGAAAATTTAAGGTAATACATGTCCTTAATACTCTTTATATTTTATTTCTCGGCCAAAGAAAAATTACTTATTTCTCTAAGTCGTAAATATTTTTTGTTCAGTCATAGGTAAGATGCAATTCTGCTTTAACTTTTTATTTTTTTATTTTGTAGCATTTATGATATTTAGGAGAATTTGATTTTTTATGAGTATTATATTGTGCTAAATCTTTAAAAGAAACAAATAATATTTTTTACTTAAAAACATATTGATGATACATTGTAATAACATTACATATATATAATAGCAACTATTAAAATATAATAGTGTTTTTTTTTTATTCTGTTATAGGAGAAGAAGAATGAAATTGTATAAGTGATGTAAAATTAATTTCTAAGCTTTTGGAGTTAATGGAGGAAATAATTATAATATGATTTTCATGTCCAATTATACCTATTATGACGTTTTGAATATATAATTTTATTTTTCTTCCATATTCAGTTTTGGAAAGTTAATTTTTATTTTCCCGTATGGTGTTTGATTAAGGAAAAGATCCTATATATTATTTGGTAAAAAATTTAAGGAAAATTCATATTTAAGTTTATTTATCAATATTACTTTACAATTTGAATAAGTCGTAATTTTGTCTTCAAAAAAAAGAAAAAAATTGAAATTATTCACACTTTTAGTAGTATAGTATAGATATTCTATATAATGAAACTGCTATTGAAATCAATCAATGAAATTCCGTATTTTAACAAGAGATAATGGACTCAGAAGGTAATGGGATGAAGAGATTTATTCACTCTTAATTAAGATTCCGAAAAACATTGAAACACATTTTATTAATGTAATCAATATCATTAATCAATATAAGCATACTATATATTCCACGGGAAATAAGCATATAAGCACAAGCAGTTTCACCATACATTTAAAACAATCAAGTATGGCATTCCATAAAACTTTCTTGATTTTCATATCTACCCTATTGGCCCTTTCATTAGCAGCTTCTCAAGAAATCACTTCAGATAAAGACATATGTCAGCCTCAAAATTACAAACAATCAGCCCAAGCAGCCATAGTCGAACTAATGAAAACAGCCCCCGACTTTGCCATCAATGGCACACTTCACCAACTAACTACAATCAAAATGCCAAACAACAAATTAGCCTTTTCTACATTAGAAAGTTGTGTAGAACTAATATCTCTTTCGATCAATAACCTCAACATGTCGGTTTCTACGACTAATCTCACTTCAATCGATGATCAAAACTCCATAAAACAGTTACAATGTGGTGCAGGTTCTTATATTCAGACATGCATAGATGGATTTGATGATCTAGACCATGAAGTAAGAGATTTGGTCATTAAAAAACTTAGGTATTCAACTGAACTTACGAGGAATAGTTTGGCCATCGTATCTCAAATTAATAATAGTTGTTCGAGATTAACTATAGAGTCGAAGAGAGAAGAGCATTGGCCGTCGTCTAAGGACAGGAGACGTCTACAAGCATCGGCAAGGGCGAATGTTGTGGTGGCTAAAGATGGATCTGGGAATTACAGTACGATTACTGATGCCCTGAAGGTTGTGCCTGATAATAGTAATAATAGGTTTGTTATTTATGTGAAGAGTGGAGTTTATGACGAACACGTAAGTATTCCGGAAGTCAAATGGAATGTCATGATTTATGGCGATGGGATGAATAATACTGTAGTTTCTGGCAATCTTAACTACGATGATGGAACACCAACATTCTCGACTGCCACATTTTGTAAGTTCTTTTCCATCCACTCTATCTATATACTTCATTTCACAACACTTTCTATATAAAAAATATATTGTTGGTCCCTTTACACGTGAGAGTGAGAGCATCGGACGTTCTTCCTAACGGGCCTCGACTATTAACACAGAAAAATAACACGGTTTTCCAAAGATATCATCGGTGAAGGGGTGTTTGTAATATCTTTCAAATCAATAGGAGGGTTTAATTTCACAGTAAATTTACTCATACTTTCTGTAATTTAGTTTTAATGTATGTATATGTATGTATGCAGCTGTATTTGGCAGGGGATTCATCGCACGAGACATTGGGTTTCGAAACACAGCAGGGGCAATCAAACACCAAGCTGTGGCACTATTATCAGCTGGAGATCAATCTGTGTTCTACAAGTGTCTAATAGACGGCTACCAAGACACGCTCTTAGTACAAACAAATCGACAAATTTTCCTAGAATGTCAGATATATGGAACTATAGATTTCATTTTCGGGTATGCATCTGCAGTCATACAAAACAGTGTTATACTCGCAAAGAGGCCTTTACAAGGAGAGCTAAACACATTAACAGCTCATCGAAAAATATCCCAGAGTTGTAACACAGGCATTGTTATACAAAACACGGTGATTCAACCAGCAGAAGATTTAACTGGAACCCAAACATTCCTGGGAAGGCCTTGGGGGAGTTACTCCACGGTCGTGTTTTTGGAAAATACTATGAATAATTTGATAGATCCTCAAGGATGGCTGCCATCGAATGGGCAGATAAATGGACCTCCACCCCCACCAAATACTGTGTTTTTTGCAGAGTTTCAAAATAAAGGACCTGGTGCAATCACCACTGGAAGAGTTCAATGGAATGGAGTAAACAGTAGTCTTAGTTACAATGAAGCTTTAAAGTATACAGTGCAGTCTTTCATCAATGGAAGCCAATGGCTCCCTGAAACAAATATTCCTTATAATGGAGGCCTTCAACCTCATCTTCAACAATTTGAGTGAGATGACATTATTTTTTTTTGTCATGTTCAACATTAACTTGAAAATAAGTTGTTGTGATAATATCTACTATGCAAATGTGTAACGATATATTTGAAGTTTCCTATTTTTCCTCTCTCAATTTTTTTTTTCTTGTATCATTTTAAATTTTAAGAAGTTTCATTGTCTTGAGTCAAGTATAAAGGGAAAATATACTTGAATTTGTCTAATAATTGCTACTTCTATTAACAAAGCTAAGAAAATGGAGCAGTTAAACTAAACTCTCACACAAAATCAACAACCATATTGTTGTAAATGAACATAATGATTTATTCACTCTAAGAACATAAGGATATATATACAATTACAAGGGATCTATCTAAGGTAATTAGCCTACTAATTAGTCTACTAATTAGCCTATAACTATGCTAATATACAAGGTAACAGAATATGTAATATTCTGTAACACTCCCCCTCAAGCTGGAGCATAGATATTAATCATGCCCAGCTTGTTACAAAGATATTCAATTCGAGACCCATTTAATGCCTTCGTGAAAATATCCCCAAGTTGCTCTCCGGTCTTCACATGTCCAGTAGAAATTAGATTTGCCTCAATTTTCTCACGAATGAAATGACAATCAACCTCAATGTGTTTAGTCCTCTCATGGTATACTGGATTTGCAGCTATATGAAGAGCAGCTTGGTTGTCACACCAGAGTTTTGCTGGCATCGAATGCTTCAACCCAACCTCATCTAGGAGATGATGTATCCACAAAATTTCGCATGTGACCTGTGCCATGGCTCTGTACTCTGATTCTGCACTGGACCGAGATACAACATTCTGTTTCTTGCTCCTCCAAGACACTAGGTTACCACCAACAAAGACACAATAACCTGTAGTGGACCGTCTATTAACTTTCGATCCAGCCCAATCAGCATCTGCAAAACACTCAATGTGAGTGTGTCTCTGATCACTATACAATATACCAAGACCAGGAGCTCCTTTCAAGTAACACAAAATCTGCTCCAAAGCTTCCCAATGTTTCACTGTAGGCGCAGTCATAAATTGACTGACACTACTAACCGCATATGCAATGTCTGGACGAGTCACCGTGAGATAGTTTAATTTCCCAACTAATCTCCTATACCTTTCCGGATCGTCAAACGGATCACCATCATCTTTTGTAAGATGTACATTGGGAACCATTGGTGTACTGCATGGCTTGACTCCCGTCTTTCCAGTTTGTTCGAGTAGATCAAGTACATACTTTCTTTGAGATAAGAAAATCCCTTTTTTGCTTCTTGTAACTTCTACTCCTAGAAAATATTTCAGTTGACCCAAGTCTTTTGTGTGAAACTTGGTATGTAGAAATAACTTGAGAGAAGAGATGCCTGTATCATCATCTCCTGTAATAATGATGTCATCAACGTAAACAACAAGAAGAATAATACCAACTTCTGAAAGTCTGTAGAAAACTGAGTGATCACATTTACTCTTCTTCAGTCCAAACTCCTGGACAACCTCACTAAACTTGCCAAACCAAGCACGAGGACTCTGTTTCAAGCCATACAATGATTTCTTCAAATAACAAACTTTCCCATACTCCCCCTGAGCAACAAACCCAGGTGGTTGCTCCATGTAAACCTCGTCACGGAGATCACCATGTAGAAATGCATTCTTAATGTCCAACTGGTGTAATGACCAATCTCGAGAAGCAGCAATAGATATAAATAGGCGAACAGAGGTGAGTTTGGCCACTGGAGAGAAAGTATCTGAATAATCCACCCCATAAGTCTGAGCATATCCTTTAGCCACAAGTCTAGCTTTAAGTCTTGCTACAGAACCATCCGGATTGACCTTTACTGCAAAGACCCACTTGCATCCCACAGCTTTCTTGCCTTTAGGCAAATCCACTAACTCCCATGTGTGATTTTCATCCAGAGCATGGATCTCCTCAAGCATCGCATTATACCATCCAGGATGACCCAAAGCTTCCTTAACCGTCTTAGGCACAGAGATTGAGTCTAAAGAAGCAATTAAAGAACTAGACGCAGGGGATAAGTGATCATATGAAACATAATTAGCCATGGGATAAATAGATTTAGGGAGAGTGCACTGACGTTTACCTTTACGAAGACCAACGGGAAGGTCAAGGTCAGTTGGAGGAGAAGGATCAGATGACGAATTAGTTGGTGCAGGACATGTATCATTAGTCTTTCGTCTTCTGGAGTAAACTTGAACAATAGGCGGATGCACTGAAGCAGGCGGTTGCTCTAGAGAAGCACCATCAGTTGTTTGTTCAGTAAGAGCACTTGGATATGTAACTTGGTAGTATAGCCATTCATCGTCCTCCCCCTGACTTGGGGAAATGGAGTGTGAGAAGAAAAATGGCGTAGTTTCAGGAAATACCACATCAGTAGATACTAGGTATTTGCTGAGATCAGGAGAGTAGCATCGATACCCCTTCTGAAGACGAGAATATCCCAAGAAAGCACACTTTAATGCTTTGTGATCCAATTTGGTGACAGATGGTCGTACATCTCTAACATAACAAGTGCTTCCAAATACCCGTGGTTTTATTGGAAATAATGACTTATTCGGAAACAAAACACTGTAAGGAATATTGCCATCAAGAACTGTTGAAGGCATCCGATTAATCAAGAAACAAGCCGTAGAGACAGCATCAGCCCAAAACGGCTTAGGAACCTTCATTTGGAACAAGAGAGCTCGAGCTGTCTCCAACAGGTGTCTATTTTTTCTTTCAGCAACGCCATTCTGAGCAGGTGTGTAAACACAAGACGACTGGTGGAGAATTCCATTTTGAGTCATGTATGTCTGAAACGCAGCTGACATGTATTCTTTAGCATTGTCGCTTCTCAATATTCGTACAGAAACATTAAATTGATTTTTGATTTCAGCACAAAAAGCACAAAAATGAGAAAACACTTCAGAACGATTTTTCATAAAATATATCCATGTCATTCGAGAAAAATCATCAACAAATGTAACAAAATATCGAAACCCAGTTTTAGACATAACAGGGCAAGGCCCCCAAACATCAGAATGTACTAATTCAAAAACAGACTCGGCCCGTTTATTAATTCTTGATCCCAATGAGCTGCGGTGATGTTTAGCAAAATGACATGACTCACAGTCTAACAAAGATGCACTATTAAACTGAGGACACAACTTCTTTAACACCGGTAGAGAAGGATGGCCCAACCGACAGTGTGCTTCAAACTGAGAGATGACACTCGAACAAGCAATAGGGCGAGGCACCCAATCATCAAGAATGTACAAACCATCTGATACATGTCCTTTACCAATAATCTGCTTCGTCATAAGATCCTGAAAAAGGCAATGATCGGGAAAAAATGAGATAAAACAGTTTAGATCTTTTGTAAGTTTACTTACAGAAACCAAATTAAAGGCAAGTTTGGGCAAACTTAGAACAGATGATAAGGTAATGGCTGAGGTTGGTTTTACAGTTCCAGATCCCACAATATTATAGGTTGACCCATCCGCTATGGTAACAGGAGAGGGAGCATTATGTGATCGGAAAGTAGTAAAAGTAATTGGATTACCTGTCATATGATCTGTGGCCCCTGAGTCAATCACCCATTTGTTTGAAGAGGATATAAGACATGTTTTACCTGAATCAGCAAGAGCAGTAACTGACGTTGATGTTTTCAATGAATCCTGATATTGAGAGAACTTATCAAATTCATCTGCTGAAACCAAGATTGTTTTCTCAGAAGAAGAATTAGGCGCAACAGTAATAACATTAGCAGCCGGAGTCCTCTGATTGCGATTTTGCAATTTCTTACAAAATCGCTTTGTGTGGCCAACCTCACGACAATAGTAGCAAACAATACTGCTTGAGCTAGTGTTACGATTGTCATTAGCCTTGTTTCCTCCTCCCCTATTATTGTACCTCATTCCACTATCAGTTTCCCCTCCTTTGGCAATCAAGACATTATTCAGTTGTGCAGATGGAGTGGTCTCGGTACGCAGCACTCGACTAAAAACTTCTTGAAGAGAGGTGATCTCAGAACTAGAGAGAATTTGAGATTTCGCTGTCTCAAATTCGGAAGGGAGACCATCTAAAAAACTCATTACGGCCATTTGTTCTCTCTGAGCTTGTTGTACCTTAATATCAGCGCTAAATGGCAGGAGCATATTTAATTCCTCATAAGTCTTCTTAAAATCCATGAAGTAGGCTGTAAGTGATTTAGCCTCCTTCTCGGGACGATAAAATGCCCTGCATACCTCAAAAATACGAGACATATTCCCTTTTCCAGAATATAAGAAATCTAAGTAATCCATTAAGTCCTTAACAAACTCACAATGATTAATTAGACCCACAACTTCACTATCAATAGAGTTCCTAATTTGCAAGAACAAACGGGCATCATCGCGCAGCCAAATCTTTTTAGTTTCATCAGTAGGGGGTTCTTGTAGTAGATGGTCATCCTTCTCAATACTACGCAAATACACCCTAATAGTTTTACTCCATTCTAAATAGTTACTGCCATTTAATTTGTGTTCAGTAATTTTGGACATTGCCGGAACAAGTTCAGTCACATAAGCCTTTTTATCCGACATTTTAAACAAAAAATTCCACAACCAATTTAAGAACTAGACTTGTAGTCAAACACCAAAGATAATAATAGCCCACAAATAAACAACAAACAGGAAGATTCCAGCAAAAGACACCTACTTTCAACAAATAAAATCAACCCAACACCAAATCGCAGTGAAGCAGCCAATAATTTCGGTAAACTAAATACCTGCACCACCAACCGGCGAAAAGAAAAGACCACCAAAAACACCGGAATCACACCGGAACTGACCTTGCGATGCCGGGAAGACCAACCGGAAAGCAAACGGAGCTGTCACGCGCCTCCACGCGCCGGCGCGTGAGAAGTGTGCAGCGGAAAGAATAGGCGCGTGAGCCTCACGCGCGGCCCACCCAGTCACCGGAGATGCACCGTCCGGCCGGAAAAGACGACCCGCCCCCTTCTGTGGCGGAGGTGAGAACACGGGTTCACCGGAATAGTGACCCACAAAGAAACCCTAGCAAAACCCTAGGTTTTGCAAAATTTTGAACTGCTGGCTCGATACCATGTTGTAAATGAACATAATGATTTATTCACTCTAAGAACATAAGGATATATATACAATTACAAGGGATCTATCTAAGGTAATTAGCCTACTAATTAGTCTACTAATTAGCCTATAACTATGCTAATATACAAGGTAACAGAATATGTAATATTCTGTAACACATATATATGTTGCACCCCAACCACTACACCTCCCCTTTCTATAAAGACCCGAAAAATAAAGTCATGGCCACCACGACTTATTAATTCACGGTGCTCCATTGAGTCACCACCTCTTTGGCAACAATTGGCTTCCGCTCCTCCCGTCACGAAAAGCCGGAAATTATAAAGGTAAAGAAGTTCAATATAAGGAGATGTTTGACATGTGTTCATTCCAAGAATCTAAATTCAGCAATATTATTCATCAAAGAAAGAGCTCTTCCTGTGATGATGAGGAGGAGGAGAAAATGGACATGTTATGGGAAGCCGAAGATTTGAATGAAGAATTGTCAAAGAGTTTGGAGAAAATACTGCAAAACATCATACTATAATGAATATATATAGCATATGAAAGCTACTAGTTTACGTACTTGATAGCCAGATTTTTTTATTTATTTGTGCGTAATGAGAGGGTGGGGGTGTCCTGTCTCGGTTTTATAGTCCGCTCAAGGTAAAGTTTCTAACTGTAGCAGTTTCTTTGCCACAATGTATACCATCTTCACTGATCATAGCATAAGACTGCCAATGAACAATGAGAAAGTTCTGGACTGAATGAGGGCTTCTGCAAGCTGAGTCACTAGAAGAAACAATTCCGAGGACGATAGCAAGGAATATCTCATGTACTTTTAACATATTGATCATGTTAAAATGAGAAAATACATGAGATTAAAAGAACATGTTCACAGAAAATCATAGATTCTTTTTCCAACTCCAGTTCTACAGGTTCCGGCATCTCAGCAGGAGTTCATTTTAAAAGTTAAAGCTATTAAAAAGGCATGAGATTCTAAACACATGCTAGAAATATACTTCAAATTAGTTCATCTAGTACTAAATTAAGATAAACAATATACATACACATGCTAGAAATATACTTCAAATTAGTTCATCTAGTACTAAAGATAAACAATATACATAGTGTAGGCAGATAACACTTCTAAAGAGTATTCACCATCTTGTGCATGGGCCCAACATTACTCTTATAACAACTCCAAATCTGAACCTTGGACTCAACCCATCATGATTGCATTATAAATGAATTCAACCATTAAAAAAAAAAAAAGGCAGCATAAATATTAACTAGTAAGCATAACAATGCAATTTATTGTGACAGTCTGTTAGCAAAGAGTTCTACCTGGCTGAAGGAAAAAGTCGGTGCATGTGTCGTCCCAACTCTGCGCATATCAGGGTAAGGAAGATTTTTTACCACCACAATCTTCCAAAATCCAACAAAACCCATCATATCAGGCATTTGGCCTTCTGATGAAAGAGTTTGTAAAGTTATTTCATCCACAAACATTACAAAGCATACATTTTTCGTTGACAATCGAGAGACCTGAGTTTCAAAAAAATGAGATCAGAATAAATTTAGCAGTGCGTGTGACCCGGAGAATCTGCCTGATATGAGTATGGACTATGGATATAAGAAACAAATATCAACTCAAATAGAAATGTATTTGCTAAAGCTATATATGATTACAGAAATTGACACAATGTTTTTACCCAGTGGATTAAGTTTCTTGATATACACTCTTTACTTAGGGTGAGTCTAGTGTATCAAATTAATGAAATATGCAATACAACGTAATTGTACGAAGAAATCGATAAACAAAGTGATCAATCATATGTAATTCATAGTTCAACTTTTTCTAACTCACCATTACATGAAAACAAAAATCCACTAATAATGTTTTTAGGAGACTAGGAATGTGCACGTAAGTTGTATGTGTCTAGTTAATTTCATTGGTATTTTTTGTAAATTAGAGTAAAATTAATTTTACTATGTCATAAAATAAAGTAAACTACCCGTTTTCACCTATTTAATTCATTAGTTTAATTCATTTTTCACAAATTTAACCTATTTTTTAACCGATTTAATTCATTTCTACCAGTTTTTTTTTTTTACCGTTTATAACTTATGTTGTACTAAATCTTTAAATTAACATTTTCTTGCTTAAATATATATTGATACTAAAATATAATAATTTTTATATATATTTTAGGGGCTATTTAATATAATAGTGTTTTCTTAAGATTAAAATTACAAAAAGTCATGTAAAAGAGAATTTATGAATTTTAGGAGTTTATGTAGGAGATAAATATAATAAAACTTCACGTCTAAATATACCTCTTCAATTACTTCTATTATTTTATATATTTACTATTTAATTAAATATCACTTTATAATTTAAGTAGGGGTATTTTAGTCTTCACAAAAAGTTAAGAAATATTCATACTTTTATAATAGTATAAAATAATATAATATAATATAATATAATATGGGGCCATTTGGTAGGCCTATGGAATTAGTCCCATATTAGATTGAAGGCTATTGAATCTAACGTTTGGTATCATGAATTAGTCTAACATAGATTATTCTAATCTCATTTAATCTTGTTTGGTAGGATTTACAAAAACACTTTACTAATATTAAAAATACTTCAATACCCAATTTACCCTTCACACATTCTCACACGAAGACTGTTATCCTTGTCGTCAAATCCATTTGTATACAATCAATTGTCACAAAAATTAATGATTAAATTCGAATCAATAAGAATGAATTTCTCAAACCCATAATATATACAATTATATTCATACAAACTATTAATTTCTCAAACCCATAATTTGATAAACAGAATCTTAACTCTTGTCCAGCCAAAGTTCAGTTCTTATCAATTGTAGTTATTCAATTAACTTTAGGCTTTACTACACAAACTTTTCTTCTCAAAAGTGTTAAAAACTTTTCCCATCCACAAACTCATAACGTGACAGTTAGGAATCCAATTGTTGATTAATAACAGTTTGTTTCAGCATAATTTAGAAATCACTTAATTTCACAAAATTAGGGTTGAAATACTTACTAGTATTGAAGCAAACGACTAAAACTTTAGAAAAGATGATGAATTTCTGGACTGTAAGCTTGAATCGTTGTCAATGGTGACAAAGAGCAGCTAGGTTTTTGCAAGGCGTGGAGAGTTGACAATTTGATTTTAATAAATAAGTATTGATTGAGGGCATTATAGATATTTATTTGTTAAATTTGAAGACATACTTGACATTGTAAAATTAATAAGCTAATCTACTTTGGCTCAGATTAGCTAATCCACTCATTCATGGGTGGATTATAAATGACTTTTATTACCGGGTCATAAGGATACAATCCATTTGACCCGGTATATGGGCTTTGCTACCAAATGATATATTAGCCCATATTAACATTGTCAATAGGGTTTAATACCCCTATTAGACCCTACCAAACGGCCCCTATAAATAGTATAGATATAGATAGATAAAAATATGGCATGATTAGATTCTAGAATATATGAAGGTCTTTTTTGTGTGTAAATTTTTTAATTGACGTACGTACATTTTACGATTTTTTTTTTTTGTGTGTAAACAAAATAGGTTGATTAGTTTTTATGGAAATTCTCCCATTTGGATAGAGATATTAGTCAGTATATTTATTCATTCGTAAAGAAGATAAAGAAAACAAATATATATAGAAAAAAAGGAAAAAAAGATTCTACTGATTTTAAGTTATAGAAAAATATGTATGAGTTGGTTCACAGAATGGAAAGGCCTAAGATGGAAAACAATAAAATATTGCTCTGGCTATATCAACAGCCTTATGAAGTACTTGTTATGTGGAATCATTTACATGATTTTTTTTATATCTTAATACGTATAGTTATATTCTATATTATGAAACTGTTGTTGAAATCAATCAATTAATTATATTTCTTATCTCTAATTATTTGAAAATTATACAAGTTAATTGGTTAACCGTAACAAGAGCTAGACTCATAGAAAGTAATGGGATGAAGGGAATTATTCACTCATAATTAAGATTCTAAGAACCATTAAAATACATTATAATTTATTTATGTAATCAACATAAGCTTACTATAAATGTATTATAATTATTCACTCATAATTAAGATTCTAAAAACCATTGAAATACATTATAATTTATTTATGTAATCAACATAAGCTTACTATAAATATAAGCATATAAGCACAGGCAGTTTCACCAAACAATCAAGTTCTTACAATCATGGCCTTTCATAAAACTTTCTTGATTTTCATATCTACCCTATTGGCCTTTTCATTAGCAGCTTCTCAAGAAATCACTTCAGATAAAGACATATGTCAGCCTCAAAATTACAAACAATCAGCCCAAGCAGCCATAGTCGAACTAATGAAAACAGCCCCCGACTTTGCCATCAATGGCACACTTCACCAACTAACTACAAACAAAATGCCAAACAACAAATTAGCCTATTCTACATTAGAAAGTTGTGTAGAACTAATATCTCTTGCGATCGATGACCTCAACATGTCGGTTTCTATAACTAATCTCACTTCAATCGATGATCAAAGCACCATTAAACGATTACAATGTGGTGCAGCTTCTCATATTCAAACATGCATAGATGGATTTGATGATCTAGACCATCAAGTAAGAGATTTAGTCATTAAAAAACTTAGGATTTCAACCGAATTTACTAGGAATAGTTTGGCCATCGTATCTCAAATTAATAATAGTTGTTCGAGATTAACTATAGAGTCGAAGAGAGAAGAGCATTGGCTGTCGTCTAAGGACAGGAGACGTCTACGAGCATCGGCAAAGGCGAATGTTGTGGTGGCGAAAGATGGATCTGGGAATTATCGTACGATTACTGATGCCCTGAAGGTTGTGCCTAATCATAGTAATAAGAGGTTTGTTATTTATGTGAAGAGTGGAGTTTATTACGAACATGTAATAATTCCGAGAGTCAAATGGAATGTCTTGATTTATGGTGATGGGATGAATAATACTGTAGTTTCTGGCAATCTTAACTACGTTGATGGAACACCAACATTCTCGACTGCCACATTTTGTAAGTTCTTTTCCATCCACTCTATCTATATACTTCATTTCACAACACTCTCTATATAAAAAAACATATTCTTGGTCCCTTTACACATGAGAGTGAGAGCACCGGACGTTCTTCCTAACTGGCCTCGACTACTAACACAGAAAAATGACACAGTTTTCGAAAGATATCATCGGTGAAGGGGTGTTTCTGATAACTTTCAAAACAATAACCAATTTCACAGTAAATTTACTCATACTTTAGGGACGTTTCTGTAATTGTTTTAATGTATGTATATGTATATATGCAGCTGTATTTGGCAGGGGATTCATCGCAAGAGACATGGGATTTCGAAACACAGCAGGGGCAATCAAACACCAAGCTGTGGCACTATTATCAGCTGGAGATCGATCTGTGTTCTACAAATGTCTAATAGACGGCTACCATGACACTCTCTTAGTAAAAGCAAATCGACAAATTTTCCTAGAATGTAAGATATCTGGAACTATAGATTTCATTTTCGGGGATGCATCTGTAGTCATACAAAACAGTGTTATACTCCCAAAGAGGCCTTTACAAGCAGAGCTAAACACAATAACAGCTCATCGAAAACCATACCCGAGTTGTGACGGAGGCATTGTTATACAAAACACGGCGATTCAACCAGCAGAAGATTTAACTGGAACCCAAACATTCCTGGGAAGGCCTTGGGGGAGTTACTCCGCGGTCCTTTATATGGAAAATACTATGTATGATTTCATAGATCCTCATGGATGGCTGCCTTCGGATGGGAAGGTATATGGACCTCCACCCCCTCCAAATAGTGTGTTTTTCGCAGAGTTTCAAAATAAAGGACCTGGTGCAATCACCACTAGGAGAGCTCGATGGGAAGGAGTATACAGAAAAATTAGTTCCAATGTAGCTTTAAAGTATACAGTGCAGTCTTTCATCAACGGAAACCAGTGGCTCCCTGAAACAAATATTCCTTATAAAGGAGGCCTTTAACCTCATCTTCAACATTTTTAGTGAGTATACCATCTTCACTGAATTAGGTATATGAGTTTTTTTCCGGAAGACAATTAGTGAAAAGTTCCAGTAACTTTAAATAAAAGTTAATTGTTCCAATGATTTTAAGATTAAAGTTACAATATGATTAAGTTCGAAGTTCCAAAGAAGTAAAGTGCAGATAATAAAAAGATTAAGAATGCAAACACAATTTATAGAGGTTTTTGCGCCCCAACGGCCTACTTCCTCTCTTCCAGCACCCCTGGATAAAATCCACTAATAGATCGTGGCTTGGAGGACAAACCTTCACCACTCGAGATTACAAGATATCAATTCTTTCTCTCGATACGAGCTTGCTAGGCCTAACCTATCGCTCAACAAAAATCGTGCTTGCTAGGTTCCTACCTATCGCACAAAAACAGTGCTTGCTAGAACACTCAGTCCTATCGCACTGCGAACTTGCAAGTACAAAAATTTCGCTAAAAAACAATAATAAAATTTTGATTACAAATAAATGCTCCAAAGTGTGCTGATTTTGCAAAGGAGTAAACGCTGATCTTTTTCTTCTATTACTTAGAGTATATTCAAGATTTCATGAGCAAGAAGAAAATATGTTTTTTTTTTAAATCCTTTTTGAGAAAAACGATTTTAGCAAAAATTAAGAGCACTCAAAGACTTTGACTTGATAAATGATTTAGCAAGTGAAATTTTAGAGAATGAGTTGTGTTTGAGCCATGGGAAATGATCCACTATTTATAGTTGAGTGGAGTTGGTTTAATAGGAAAGGATTTTGAAATTCAAAAATTATTTTGTCACATTTAAAATGATTTTGCAAAATTAAAACATGTGACTTAACTTTTGAACGTGGACAAGGTTTAGTAATTAGATGAAGACAAAATCTTTCCAAAAGAATTGATTTTAAATAAATAGGGTAAGATATTAAGCTAGATAAATTAGAGATAAATTATGTCAAAGGATTAGAAAGAAATAATTCCTTTAAAAATTGACTTGATTGAAAATTCAAATTTAATGGCTACAAGTAAGTAAAAAGACATTAGGCTTAATTAAGAGAAAGATTTTCGGCCATAATTTACTAAAAAAAGGTCTACGGCCCATTTTTAAAATTGGTAGGCATGCAACTTTGATATGAAACAAATTTTAAAAAAGGGCAAAAAATGTTGGGTCAAAAAGTATTTAAAAAAGTTTGGGCTAGGAATTTTCTTGCTCTTTTAATCGATTGAAAATACTTACTAAGTTGATCATAATTTTCATGAATAATAAAACTAGGCCCTTCAGGGGTGCTAGGGGCTTCGATCTTGATCTTCATTCATAACGAGCCTGTAGCTAAAATTGGCCTTCTCATGATTTTCCTTCATAATTTGCATAAATCTTTTCGTATCATACTTGGGCCTTTTTCATTGTTTTGGACTATCTCAAACTCCAAATGGGTTGCTCTTTTATAAATAAAAACATGTTCAAATCATAAAATTAAAAGTTCGTTTGTTAATCATCAACTATTCGGCTAACAATCTCCCCCTTGATTGACAAACAACTTTTGATGCGAAAAAAGATTTTAAGGGAACTCCCCCTAACTCTACGCAATTTTGAAAATTTCAAACTCCCCCTCAATTGAGGCATTTTTTAAAAAATGTTTCTTGCGAAATATAAGAGACCTTAACATTAATTGTTAAGTCTCTTTGACCAATGAATTTTTGGAAAAAACATTTTTATTCAAATTTTCAAAATTATGCAATGCCAATGTATATATGAGCAAGTTGAGTCTAGGGCACAATATTAATAATCAATAATCAAGGGATCATAAGGTAGACATAAGATCGTTAGCTCTCGGGGGTTAACCCGCACAGTTAAGAAAAATAAAAGAGCACTTGATCTGGTACCAATTGATACCTAAGAGTGGGGTGGGGTGGTGAATTAGGCATATGAGTTTTATTCCCAGAAGATAATTAGTGAAAAGTTCCAGTAACTTTAAATAAAAGTTAATTTTTCCAATAATTTTAAGATTAAAGTTACGATATGATTTAGTCCAAGTTCCAAAGAAGTAAAGTGCAGATAATAAAAAGAGTAAGAATGCAACACAATTTATAGAGGTTCGCGCCCCAACGGCCTACTTCCTCTCTTCCAGCACCCCTAGGTAAAATCCACTAATAGATCTTGGCTTGCAGGACAAACCTTCGCCACTCGAGATTACAAGATATAAATTCTTTCTCTCGATACGAGCTTGCTAGGCCTAACCTATCGCTGAACAAAAATCATGTGCTTGCTAGGTTCCTACCTATCGCACAAAAACAGTGTTTGCTAGAACACTCAGTCCTATCGCACTACGAGCTTGCAAGTACAAAACTTTCGCTCAAAAACAATAGTAAAATTTTGATTACAAATAAATGCTCCAAAGTGAGCTGATTTTGCAAAGGAGTAAATGCTAATCTTTTTCTTTTATTACTTAGAGTATATTCAAGATTTCAAAAGCAAGAAGAAAATATGTTTTTTTTAAAAGCCTTTTTTAGAAAAAACGATTTTAGCAAAAATTAGGAGCACTCAAAGACTTTGACTTGAGAAATGATTTAGCAAGTGAAATTTTAGAGAATGAGTTGTGTTTGAACAATGAAAAATGATCCACTATTTATAGTTGAGTGGAGTTGGTTTAATAGGAAAGGATTTTGAAATTCAAAAATTATTTTGTCACATTTAAAATGATTTTGCAAGATTAAAATATGTGACTAACTTTTCAATGAATGTGGACAAGGTTTAGTAATTAGATGAAGACAAAATCTTTCCAAAAGAATTGATTTTAAATAAATAGTGTAAGATATTAAGCTAGACAAATTAGACGACACAAATTATGTCAAAGAATTAGAAAGAAATCATTCCTTTAAAAATTGACTTGATTGAGAATTCAAATTTAATGGCTACAAGTAATTAAGTATTCAAAAGACATTAGGCTTAATTAATTCGGCCATAATTTATTAAAAAAGGTCTACGGCTCATTTTAAAATTGGTAGGCATGCAATTTTGATATGAAACAAATTTTAAAAAAGTCAAAAATGTTGGGTCAAAAAGTATTTCAAAAAATTTGGGCTAGGAATTTTCTTGCTCTTTTAATCGATTGAAAATACTTACTAAGTTGACCACAATTTTCTTGAATAAAAAATTAGGCCCTTCAGGGGTGCTAGGGGCTTCGATCTTGATCTTCATTCATAACGACCATTTAGCTAAAATTGGCCTTCTCATGATTTTCCTTCATAATTTGCATAAACCTTTTCGTATCAAACTTGGGTCTTCTTCATTGTTTTGGACTATCTCAAACTCCAAATGGGTTGTTCTTTTATAAATAAAAACTTGTCCAAATCATAAAACTAAAGAACACAAATATATTAAAAGTTCGTTTGTTAATCATCAACTATTCGGCTAACAAATATAATTTTTATATATTTTTTAGGGACTATTTAAAATAGTAGTACTTTTTTTATTGTTCGTTTTTATCTATTATAAGAGGAGAAGATTAAAATTACAAAAATTGAGGTAAGAAATAATTTATAAATTTTAGAAGTTTATGTAGGAGATAAATGTCTAATTATACCTCTTCAATTATATTTATCATTGAATTGAATATCACTTTATAATTTAAATAAGGGTATTTTAGTCAGCATAAAAATGATTAAATTCTAGAATATATGAAGGTCTTTTTTGTGTGTAAATTTTTTAAATGACGTACGTACAATTTATGATTTGTGTGTGTAAATAAAATAGGTTGTTTAGTTTTTATGGAAATTCTCCCACTTGGATAGAGATATTAATCAGTATATTTATATTTCATTTATAGAAAACAAATATATATAGAAAAAAAGAAAAAGAAGATTCTACTAGTTATAGAAAAATAGGTATGAGTTGGTTCATTGAATGGAAAGGGCTAAGATGGAATTTAATAAAATATTGCTCTGGCTATATCAACAGCCTCATTGTTATGTTGAATCATTTACATGATATTTTTTATATCTTAATACTTATAGTTATATTCTACATTACGAAACTGTTGTTGAGATCAATTAATTATATTTCTTATCTGTAATTATTTGAAAATTATAAAAGTTGATTGGTTTACCCTTAACAAGAGATAGACTCGTAGAAAGTAATGGGATGAAGGGAATTATTCACTCATAATTAAGATTCTAAAAAACATTGAGATATCTTTTTTATGTAATTAACATAAGCTTACTATATATATATTCCACAGGCAATAAGCATATAAGCACAGATAAAGACATATCTTTTTTAGAATCATGGCCTTTCATAAAACTTTCTTGATTTTCATATCCACCCTATTGGCCTTTTCATTAGCAGCTTCTCAAGAAATCACTTCAGATAAAGACATATGTCAGCCTCGAAATTACAAACAATCAGCCCAAGCAGCCATAGTCGAACTAACGAAAACAGCCCCCCACTTTGCAATCAATGGCACACTTCACCAACTAACTAGAAACAAAATGCCAGACAACAAATTAGCCTTTTCAACTTTAGAAAACTGTGTAGAACTAATATCTCTTGCGATCGATGACCTCAACATGTCGGTTTCTATAACTAATCTCACTTCAATCGATGATCAAAACACCATAAAACGGTTACAATGTGGTGCAGGTTCTCATATTCAAACATGCATAGATGGATTTGATGATCTAGACCATGAAGTAAGAGATTTAGTCATTAAAAAACTTAGGAATTCAACCGAATTTACCAGGAATAGTTTGGCCATTGTATCTCAAATTAATAATAGTTGTTCGAGATTAACTATAGAGTCGAAGAGAGAAGAGCATTGGCTGTCGTCTAAGGACAGGAGACGTCTACAAGCATCGGCAAAGGCGAATGTTGTGGTGGCGAAAGATGGATCTGGGAATTACCGTACGATTACTGATGCCCTGAAGGTTGTGCCTAATCATAGTAATAATAGGTTTGTTATTTACGTGAAGAGTGGAGTTTATTACGAACAAGTAAGAATTCCGAGAGTCAAATGGAATGTCTTGATTTATGGTGATGGGATGAATAATACTGTAGTTTCTGGCAATCTTAACTACGTTGATGGAACACCAACATTCACGACTGCCACATTTTGTAAGTTCTTTTCCATCCACTCTATCTATATACTTCATTTTACAACACCTATATAAAAAATATATTCTTGGTCCCTTTACACATGAGAGTGAGAGCACCGGACGTTCTTCCTACTTGGCCTCGACTACTAACACAGAAAAATGACACAGTTTTCGAAAGATATCATCGGTGAAAGGGTGTTTCTAATGTCTTTCAAAACAATACGGGGGGGGGGGGGGGGGTTAATTTCACAGTAAATTTACTCATACTTTAGGAACGTTTCTGTAATTTTGTTTTAATGTATGTATATGTATATATGCAGCTGTATTTGGCAGGGGATTCATCGCAAGAGACATGGGATTTCGAAACACAGCAGGGGCAATCAAACACCAAGCTGTGGCACTATTATCAGCTGGAGATCGATCTGTGTTCTACAAATGTCTAATAGACGGCTACCAAGACACTCTCTTAGTAGAAGCAAATCGACAAATTTTCCTAGAATGTAAGATATCTGGAACTATAGATTTCATTTTCGGGGATGCATCTGTAGTCATACAAAACAGTGTTATACTCGCAAGGAGGCCATTACAAGCAGAGCTAAACACAATAACAGCTCATCGAAAACCATACCAGAGTTGTGACGGAGGCATTGTTATACAAAACACGGCGATTCAACCAGCAGAAGATTTAACTGGAACCCAAACATTCCTGGGTAGGCCTTGGGGGAGTTACTCCACAGTCGTTTATTTGGAAAATACTATGTATAATTTCATAGATCCTAGTGGATGGCTGCCTTCGGATGGGATAGTATATGGATCTCCACCCCCATCAAATAGTGTGTTTTTCGCAGAGTTTCGAAATAAAGGACCTGGTGCAATCACCACTAGGAGAGCTCGATGGAAAGGAGTACACAGACGGATTAGTTACAATGTAGCTTTAAAGTATACAGTGCAGTCTTTCATCAATGGAAACCAGTGGCTCCCTGAAACAAATATTCCTTATAATGGAGGCCTTTAACCTCATCTTCAACATTGTTAGTGATTTTGTCATGTTCAACATTTACTTGAAAATAAATTGTTTGATAATATCTAATATACAAATGAATACTGATCTATTTGAAGTTTCATAATTTCTCTCTCTTTTTTATTTTTTACTTGTATAAATTTAAAATTTTAAGTAGTGCCATTGTATTGAGTTAAGTAGAAAGGGAAAATATCCTTTAATTTGTCTACTAATTGCTAATTCTATTAACAAAGCTTAGAAAATGGAGCAGGTTAAACTAAACTCTTACACAAAATCAACAACCATATATATGTTGCACCACAACCACTACATCACCCCTTTCTATAAAGGCCGGAAAAACAAAGTCATGGCCACCACCACTTATTAATTCACGGTGATTCATTGAGTCACCACCTCTTTGGCAGCAATTGGCTTCCGCACCTCCCGCCACGAAAAGCCGGAAATTACAAAGGTAAAGAAGTTCAATATAAGGAGATGTTTGACTTGTGTTCATTCCAAGAATCTAAAGTCAGCAATATTATTCATCAAAGAAAGAGCTATTCTTGTGATGATGATGATGAGGAGAAAATGGACATGTTATGGGAAGATTTGAATGAAGAATTGTCAAAGAGCTTGGAGAAAATACCGCGAAACTCTGATTTTTCATCAACAGGGAAGGAAGTGCATATGAGCTGTGTTAATGTTAAAGCATTAAAGCTGGCAAAAGCAAACGGACACATGATGGGTTCTGGGAAGAAACCAAGCATTCTAGTATTTGTCAATGTGTTGAAAAAGGCTTTTGTCGTGCATAATTCTCGATGTTCAATCAAGAAAAGACATACATAATAATATTAGTAATAGTTAGTTTATTTCCACAGGTTCATAGAGTATGAACTTCTGTACATTCTAAGTTGTTGGAAGTTAACTATTTCATCTGTGCAAATCATTTTTTATGAAACTAATTAATTATGATGAAATTGACTTTCCTCATCACTTAATGGGAAGACAATTAATCAAACATAATCCCCCAGAAAACGTTTTTACCTATATCATATAATTGAATAGTGGGTATAAGAAAATTCAAAATAGAATAAGCCATCAAAATTTTATCAAAAAATCACCTAAAAAGATGAAAAGAATACATATAGTACCCAAAGATATCACAATGAATATTATACAAAGATGTTGATTGCTGCTTCATACTGCCATTGTAATTTATGAGAATAAAATGAATCGAATAGAAAATCTACAACCGGTTATGTATATCTTCGTTCCATCTTTCAAGCGAATTTGAGTAGGCAGCAAAACTGAACTTGCTTGCTCATATTGTATCTATGAAAACAATATCATTTCACCATTCTTCACAGCAAGTTGTTAATTTACATTGTACAGAACTAAATTCACCATGAAACTACTCCGTCTCATTTTGGGGAATGTTCCTCCTCTCCTCAGACCTGTGATGATACAATTTCGCAATCTTTCGCCTCTCACAGTCCTGTGACATAGAACATTGGGTTCAGACAACAAAATTTCACTAAAGGAATACAAACAATATCAACCCAAGTATTAATTACACGGCCTTGGCTATCAACTACAGATTCGATGGATACATTTAATTGACGCCCCTTAATGTTACTACCCTTAGGCTTTGTAGCAGGAAGCTCCACACATGGAATTATATATTTTATTTATTTGTCGTGCAATGCAAGAAGAAGAATTAATTTTTTTATTCAATTGCAATTCAAGAAAATAAAAGGAAAATGGAGTGCCATGTGTTGCACTACCAAGGGCTTCATAAAAGAAAGCCAATAATGCACCTTGAACATGTTGAGATAAAAAGGCTTCTCCGGATTTGTCCTTCTCAACTTATGATATGTATAGGCAAAACTAAGCTGGTCACGGGGAGTAAACCGATCAACCTCATTAAACCATAGGCAAGAAAATAAGTTCGACATTGGTGTGTGAGCCCTGACAATGAAAGACCCTTCAGGTACATCTGACAATAAAAGATCCACATATTATATACAGCAGAAAATTATGATCAATCCAAAATGATTTCATAAAGATAAAGAGACAAAATTCATACTGCTAGGAAGAAGCTTGTTAATGTCTGAAGCATTAAATCTTCTCATGCCATCTGCTTGATAAAATGCAAATTGTTCATCTATGACGCTATGGTTGTACTTGTTAAGCTTCTTGTTTTGAGCAACCTCTTCCCACAAACAATGACGGTCATAATGGTTGGAAATAGCATATTCATAGCCTTTTCTCCAGAGGAAGTATTCCAAGATAAGCAAGGGATCAAGTTGGAGGCGAAGTTTACTGTCCAACCAAATTGAGTACCTGAAATTCCAGATGACCACTTAAATTAGCGAAGCACATCCAAATAAACACAGGAATGAGCACTTTTATAAGCTATTCACAGGCAATTCAGGTCACAAGCAAGATGGAGAAGAGGATTGTCTGAAAACCTTGTACAGTCTGGCCAACTCCCTATAATTTGAAGATAGATCAAACAAAAACTTCTGCTCATAGATATTGTACTTCTATTCAATCATGTGGCTTTTACATTGGAAAACTCAATACTCTGTCCCTTCGCGATCATATTACTAGATTGTACAAGCAAAGGATGATTATTTGGTGCCGAATCCGTAATTAATTTATTAACCTTCCAATTAAAATAATAACAATCTTGAACCAAAATTTACTACAACTGAAACTTTAGCAAAAAATTTAAAGGTATTACTGTAAAATAACTATCAAAAAGAGTACATTTGCAATCAATAATCAACACAATCATCCGACTATAATGAATATAGCATATGAGAGCTACTAGTTTGCATACTTGATTTTCAGAATTTTTTATTTATTTGTGCATAATGAGAGGGTGGGGGTGTCCTGTTTGAGTTTTATAGTCCGCTCAAGGTGTTTCTAACTGTAGCAGTTTCTTTGCCACAATGTATACCATCTTCACTGATCATAACATAAGACTGCCAATGAACAATGGAAAAGTTCTGGCCTGAATGAGGGCTTCTGCAAACTGAGTCACTAGTAGAAACAATTCTGAGGACGATAGCAAGGAATATCTAATGTACTATTAACTTATTGATCATTTAAAAATGAGAAAATATATGAAATTAAAAGAACATGTTTACAGAATATCATAGATTCTTTTTCCAACTCCAGTTCTACATATTCCTGCATCTCAGCAGGAGTTCATTTGAAAAGTTACAGCTATTAAAAATGCATGAGATTTAAACACATGCTAGATATATACTTCAAATTAGTTCATCTAGTAATAAAGATTAAAAAGGCATGAGATTTAAACACTTGCTAGATATATACTTCAAATTAGTTCATCTAGTAATAAAGATAAATAATATACACAGTGTAGCCAAATAACACTTCTAAAGAGTATCCACCATCTTGTGCATGGGCCAAACATTACTCTTATAACTCCAAATCTGAACCTTGGACTCAACCCATCATGATTGCATTATAAATGAACTCAACCATTAAATAAATAAAAAAAGGCAGCATAGACTAGTAGAAGAATCTCATCAACATGGCATAAATCTTAACTATTAAGCATAACAATGCAATTTATTGTGACAGTCTGTTAGCAAAGAGTTCTACCTGGCTGAAGGAAAAAGTCGGTGCGGCAAAAATTTTGGTATCTTCCCAACTCTCCGCATATCAGGGTAAGGAAGATTTTTTACCACCACAATCTTCCAAAATCCAACAAAACCCATCATATCCGGCATTTGGCCTTCTGATGAAAGAGTTTGTAAAGTTATTTCATCCACAAACATTACAAAGCATACATTTTTCCTTGACGATCGAGAGACCTGAGTTTCAAAAAAATGAGATCAGAATAAATTTAGCAGTGTGCGTGACTTGGAGAATCTGCAGATATAACAAATTACATAAAGGAGTGAGACCGAATAAAAAATTAAAATTGTTTGACATTTCAAAAAAATAAAATACAGATCTCCACCCAATCTTTTAACATTTAGTCAGAGTGTTCAATCATGAGTTCATAAATTGCTAATATAAGCCTAGACTTACACACCTATATAGAAATTTATAGCATCTTCTTGACGTAAATTTGTATCAACTCATGTTTCTTCTTTTGCACGATGACAAATTATATTAACTAAACAGCGACAAAACTTGCAAAAAGGGTGCAATGAGTTAGTACCGTTTTTCCAATTGGTGATCTCAAGCGATCAGAATTGCCAAAGATGCAAGACATAACAGCAATGTGGCAACTACCAATGTATTTTGCATCATCTTCTGCCAAGTCAAATCCTGTACTTGATGATCCTTTAGGACTTTTGACAAAGCCACAGTTAATTTTCTGATCACGGGCAATAAAAGATTCTTCCCTTTCTCTGAGACTCTGATGTCCTGCAAATCTAGGTTCCCATTTTTCATCTTCATTAGGCTTCTCTTCTGATTCAGTATATTGCAAGGAAAATCTTGCAAACTTTCGATTTTCTAAAGGCTCGACAAGTTGTGCAGTGGAATTCGAAATTTTCATATCACAAGAACCTGAAATCATTGAGAATCAGTATTTAAATCCAAGTGAAATGAGAAACCATGTCCATATGTGTTATATGAAATAGATTTAACATGGCGTCCACTGGCCTATAAAGATACTGATTTTTCTAAGTGGTAAGATGTTAGTAAACTGTCTACAATACCGAGCAATGATTATTACTCAAATATCTAAGTGAAATATTTAAAATCGTGATTGAATAATTGAAAGATATAGTATTAATAATAACACAAGGGTTATTCTTCCATTATTAGTTCGACTATCTAGTTGAGGAGTCAATAAAACTTTACGATGATAATCAAGTTGATTAAATTAATACATAATAATGTGCTGAAGTATTGTCAATGTCCTTTATGCAAATAATTATAAATTGATATACAACTAGTATTAGTAAATATTAATGCTCATTTGTAAATTGTTGCCTGAAAACTAGGAATTGTTAAAGTTCATTCTTAAATCTGTTGCCCGAATAGTTAATAGTTCAATTCATGTGAACCAAACCAGGCACATGGATTGAGTAACCTGAATGTATGTGCCACTACCTATTATAATGTAAACTCTGTAATCATCTAAGAAGACGGATAATTACCTGAAAACTTTCGACGTTTTGGCTTCTTTTTGGATCTGGAGTGCCTTACAGGCATCAACTTTCGGACATGTTGACCTTCAGCAAAATTGGCTTGTCCAGAATTTGCATTGATTTCTGCATACTGGGATTCTGAAAGAGATTCCTCCCTGTACAAATCATTGGAAGTTTTATCAGCCTCCTCGACGATTTGTTGCTTCTTGTTGCTAGCGTGATGCACGTGAGAAGACTTCCTAATGCCAATTTTATGGGGTTCAGCAGCACCAGAGTTGTCCTTGTCATCATGCCCAACATCATCATATTCTTCCATTTGATCATCTTGCAAGTCAATACCATCGTCATAATCATCAGCATCGTCAAGTGTTCTATGTCTACTCTCGTCGGTATCCCTCGATTGCTGGTTTGTTTTACCGTGCACATCAGTGGACTCTCCTGTGTTCTTTAAAGAGGCCTCATATTCAGCTTCATACATTTTCAATTCATTGCGCCCAGCTTCATTGTATAAACCATCACCTCGGTGATCCAAGACTTTATGAGATTTGTCAAAAGAAGACTTTTTATCCCCGTTTTTCTCTGGGGTATCAAACTTATCCACTGAACCATCCTGAACTCGCTCCAATTCCTCCTCACTATAATCTTCATCTCTTCTTCTATCATCCTTGTCCCAATACCGCGAATCCCGGCCATGCGCAACTGATCCATGACCAAATTTGAGCTCCTGGGAATTTTGAATTCGTGTCACATCCATAAGAAAATCAGTATCATTGCTTGTGTCATCGTCTTGAGCAAGGTGTCTATTTATTTCCCCTCCTAACGCAAAAAGATAAGTAAATTTCCAAGTAACAGAGTTCCAACTATGCAGGACAACAGAATTCTAGTACTTGTGCTTGATAACAGACTGAAACCTTACCATGGAGCTAAAATTCTTCCATTCATATCAAGATCACTTTCAGAATTTCAACATTGAGAAACCATTTCAAACAGAAAGACTAAACAGAACTGGAACTTATTATCATGGATTTGGAAATATTTGCATTCAAATTCAAATTAGGTCTCTATAAGTTCCAACAGTGAAAACCATTTATTCAGACACGAAAAGTAGAAACAAGAAAAAGCCAACAGCTTTTACCAACTAGGATCACCTTCATGTGCTATTTAAAAGGCTCTGTATACCAAGTCAATCAACACTATAGGTAATTCGAGTATCAACATACTAGTTACTTGACCTCTGCATCATATCTATTAAGGTATCCAGAGAAAAATCTGATTTAGAAAGGAAGAATATATCATCAAACTATCAATTTTAGCTCACATTTTCACTGATTAAAAAGAAGTTAATGTTTTTACTTTAACAATTATGGTAGACTCTAAAAACCCAAAAGGTACACATTAATTGCACCTCGCATTTTCCATTTAAGAGAAATCAGTAGGGCGGGCAACTAAATCTCCAATGTCAATCAAAATCTAACACACTTAAATTTCAAATCAAAGAATCAACTAAAACTATAAAAACCTCTTCATTCCACAGCTAAATTTCACATATAATACCACATTCAACCAATATTCTAATTAATGAACAAATAACTCTCCCAGGGCATTGCTTTATATGATTCATCTATTCAAGAGGCAATAATTTTGTATGCATGAAAAAGATTATCCATCATAACAATACTATATTCTCCAAATCACAGCCGTTACGAAAAGGTGGTCCAAATTTTGCATTTTACGCCTCATGTCCTATTTTGCCAATATTAAAATGACTCGGTTGCCCTCACCAAATAGTTATATTCGCCTTGCTTTCTAATGATCATATTTATGAGAGTTTCTTACATAAGAGATTTATAGATACCATCATTAACTCCAAATTTCAGATACATAATTCAATGATAATTTATATATATGAAGTAATACTATATTTATTAGTGCAAATAATTATTGTTAGGAATCATTAATATTCATCCTTATCTAAACAATCCAAACATGAAATCATGGCCAAAGTAGTATATTTCCATTCAAACATATACTACTCACCTGTTAAGTATGACCATTAGGTTTAGAATATGTACAACAAATGATTGTATATTTTCATTATTTGTATATAATTAGCTAAATATGTATAAATCGTATATTTACTAAGTTTTTTATGCTAACAAATCCACAGAATCTACATTGAAGTTAGGCAGAAGTTAGAAATTTCAACTAATTAGCAAGTTAGGGAAAGTTTTTCTTATTTTCCCCTCCTCGTTAACTTGACGTAATTAATTAAGCAGAAACACACGCATACAGGGGTATTTTAATCCCATACCTTTACTCTGCAACGAGAAATAGAAGAAAGCGGATGCTGAGAGAATGAGAGAGAGCGTCAAGACACAGAATCCGATCGAGATCTTACGAGCCGGTGGGGTCTTCCACCGCCGATGGTGGTGGTGAAGATGCCGCGAGCCGCCTCGGACTCCAATAGACACGTGATCCGACGCGGCGCCGTTTCGAGCCCCATTTCCGCCGCCGTATTGCCTGTACTGAGCCATACGCGCGTTATGGGACGTATATACAAATTACAATGTATAACCCCCCGAGGGTTTTGAGATTGGAATCAAAAGAGGTTTTGGAAGATTAAAATGGGAACGGATCTGTACTGACATGCGGATATGAAATTCACCGGAGATAGCACTACTGAAGTCAGTAGCAACGGCGGGAGAGAGAGTTAAGAAGGTGGGGACTGGGGAGGTGGGCTTTTATTTAGTAGTAATTTATTTATTTGTGTAAGCTTTTAAATTACGAAATTGTCCCCAATTTATAATTTTTCTTTTTTTTTTTAGGGAAATGTTTATGATGTTTTGGACTGTTGAAGAATGAATTTAATTATGCAATTATATTATATGTTGTATTATTTCTTCAATGTATATAAAATTAACTCTTGCATTCTCGAGATTTGATATGTATAATTATATCCAGATAGGTCCATAAGACTAAACTAATTCATATCAGATTGATTTTGATTTTCATAATCATATTCATATTAGATTGATTTTGATTTTGTGTACATCAGTTTGCGAAAAATTTGAGAAGCTATTACCCAAGGTTTTTATTTTCAGAAAGAGGTTCATCATACAAGCTTTTCTCTCGACTTTCAAAAACAAATATTCTCATAAAAATTCATCTTCTTCGGTGATTTTTTTTTTTTCTTTTCAATAACCAACGATAATTTTGACCTGAACAAAGAGACAGACTCGAAATCCAATTTTAGACAACTTATATTTTGATTTAACATAAATTAACATATATATAATCTACTTCACTCAAAATTTTTATTTGGCATACAAAGTTACATATATTTTACCTTGTTACTCCTTTTTTCATAATCTCAAAAAAATCTACTCATTTTTCAAAATTAAAGTCACTATTCTTTCAATTTCAAATACCCAAACAAACAACTTCTTTCGGATACACGAAAATCTAGAATTCCTCAAAATCTTCATTCTCCTCAACCACTCTTAGAAAACCTAAACCAACAGACCCTTCATAATTATATTATTTCTCAAACTAAACAATATATTTTTTTCTCAAATTCTAGAAAACCTAAACTTTCTATATTTTTTTTCTCTATATGATTTTGTTCAAAAATATAGATTCAGCATAATTATAGTTAAGATAAAATCGATTTTAACTACTTTTGTTTAAAATGAGATGTTAATGCTGTGTCGATTGATTTTTGAATAAAATACTAATCAATCGTATTATTTAAACATATAATCTATGGCATTGGTACAAACTTTTTTTTTTTTATAATCTCTTGTATACAGTTCTTGTTCATAAAGTAATGGCAAAATTCATCTTTTAAATGAAAATAGTAAGGGCCTACGGGGTAAATTTAAACTGACTTTTGGCTAGCTTCTCCCTAAAAAAAAAATTGCTCCATAAAGAAAAACTCGCTCTTATCGAATCAAAATTGGGCGTAAATCGCATTTAACACTTCCCCGTGAATATGATTGGAAGACATAAAAACGTCAGTTGCAAAAATTGTGGGGTGTAGGCACTAGAACAAGATTTCCCCTTTTCTTCTCCAACACTGGACTGCAGACCATTTCAATCCAACTATCCAAGGTACTTCTTTTCCTGAATATTTAAATCCATTACTTCATATTCTAAATGGGTTTTCTTCTGATTGATTTGTCTCGTCCTTTTATGCCTTTTCCCCTAAGAATTTACTTTTGACCTTTTTTGTTAAGGGAAATGAGATATTGATTTGAGGTCATTAGCGTTGGTTGAATATGAATTACTTTTGTTCGTAGTTTTTAGCTTTTGTAATTACCTGTATGATAGTTTTTGTATGTTATATTTAGCCTTCGGAAATTAACAGTATAAAGCTAACTCTTTGTTCTTCTTTGTTCTTAGGATATATACTTTGGCTTCTCCTATGCTTAGTTTGGATTCAACAATGCGTTTTTGCTCTTATGTAAGTTCCCCTCTTTTCCTTTTTACCATACTCTTGTCACATTTCATTTTGTCCAAAAATACATTTTTGACATGCAACGGTAAGCCACACAACCTGAACAATTTTCCAGTTACTAATCCTTGAAAAAATGAATTTTTATTTTGGGAACAATGTAGACAACTGTTCAGAATTATTATCCTAGTCATGGACTCATGATTTGTTCAAGAATATGATATATACCAAATAAAACATATTTTCAGGTTGGAAGATAGTAGTTGTAATATAGTCTTGCAGTTCATATATACATTGTTAATCTGAAAAATGATAACTGCTGGGACAAGTTGAAATAAGCCATGAATCATGATCAAACTAGAAGGAGATAATTAGACTTTTGGGTTTTCAGATAAAGGAAATGGAGTAAATAGACTTTTGGGTTTTTATCATTTATTTAAGAAATCTTCATGTAAACTAAGTTTAGCTTTACAATTCATGATTGCTTTGCCAATATGATAGAGAAAAACCTATCACGATATCCACTATTGTACATGTTATGTGTATCGTTGTTGAATATAGTTTTTTTGGGTCATAGGGTAAATTTTGAGTTTATTTTGCCGATTAGATGTCTGAATCAAACTCTCGCTACTATCAACGGTTATACTTATCTAAGATGTAGTTCAAGTAAAATAAGTATTAGTGTTCCAGAAACCGCCTTATTATCCTTGATACTCTCACTACCATCTTGGATATCTGCCTTTGAATTTTGCAAATTAATCTTTGTTTTAAATACAAATCACCATATAAATATACTAATTAATTACCGGTGCTAAACAAAAATTAGCAAAACTAATTTGTTCTTTCTTATCTTGTAGCCTGATTCTGCTTCATTAGCGACCAACAAATTGCTTGTAAATGTAAATATTCCATTATATTTTACCCCATATGCCCTTGGAAGATATCAAATATCCACTTTCAAATCTAGGAATTGGAAGCTTCATTCGACTGACCAAATTCAGGATGGAGTTCTCAGCGATGAAGATAAGAAAACGTGGGAATCTTGTAAACAAGCATTATCTGCCTTTGGTTTTGCTAATGAGCAAAACGAGAAAATGTTGGGCAAAGCGTTTGGCCAAATTCATTCACCTTATTGGGGTGAAGAGCGAAAGAAAGAAGTGCCAAAAGTTGAGGAAGTAAACAAAATACTGAGTTACCTAAAGGATTTAGGCCTCACTAATGATGATCTTGCAAAGCTTCTCAAGAAATTTCCCGAGGTACTTGGATGCAACCTTGAAAACGAACTGAAAACAAATGTGAGTATTTTGGAAAAAGAATGGGGTATTGAAGGAAAAACTCTTAGAAACCTTCTCCTTCGGAATCCCAAAGTATTAGGTTATAATATTGATTGTAAGGGAGATTGCATGGCACAATGCACTCGATGTTGGGTTCGGTTTTAAAAACTGAATTCACGAATTTTTTTCATTCGTATAACTGTATTGTGTACAAAATGTATAGTTGAAAAATTATTTACTTCAACTATTAATCTAAATAAGATGGTGTACACTTATCTCGGGTATATAGGTGATTTATCCATCAATATTTTTTATGCATATTAATATGTTAGTTGTGAAAAAGGCATTTGAAACATATTGATGGGATTGAATCCCTGCAATTCTTTCAGGCAAAAAATGTGTTCAACCAATAGGAACACTATATTTGTGATCACGAAATACCTTGCGTATATGCAAAGAGAACCATTTTTGCTACTAAAGGAGAAAAGGCTCGATCTTTAAAACACGACTTACATTCCCTTCATCTTTCTCTCTATTTCGTTCTCACAACTTGCTTCATCGACAAATTTATTCATGGTGAGGACAAAGACTTCCCTGTTCTTCGTGATGCTTTGTTTTGTTCTAATATACGAGGTATGTGTTATCACTAGTTGAAGATCAAACTAAGATATAACATCCCAATGAATTCACTTATTGGGATCTTTTTCTTTTATCTTCTATTTGCATGATCTAATCTAATCAATTAATATTTGAAAATATCATATATCAGATGGAGATATACAAGGGACAAAAGCTGGCAGTTGAAGCTGGTAAAATCGGTAAGCATACATACATAAGTTGAAAAATATTGAGAAAATTAAAATATGAATGTTCCTATATGTATAATGTATGTATCCAGATTGTGGATCCAAGTGTGGTTATCGATGCAGCAAAGCTCGGAGGCATAATATGTGCGTTAGGGCATGTAACACGTGCTGCGCGAGGTGCGACTGTGTGCCGCCAGGGACTTCTGGAAACAGAGATGTCTGCCCTTGTTATGCCAACATGAAAACTCATGGTGGTAGACTTAAGTGTCCTTGAGGGTCGAAAATGGAACTTTTATTATGATGTTTGTGAGACAATATTGCTATGATCAGAATAATGTTAAAGTAAATATTCAACTTTCCCGTTTACTATTGTTGAAAATAATTAGCAAAATATATTTGTTTTCCTCAACGACAAAAATACTTCATAATAACGTTAATGATTTCTCAATCACCTTTGATATCTTTCATATATGTATAAGGATATCTTCTTAAGTTAAGACTCGATAACGAAAATCCCTTCACGTATTTAGTATTACAAAAAATTTTATCACTGTTTTACAATTTTTGCACCATTATCTTTAATATTTGTTTGAATGTTATCTAAAATTTCAATTTTGCCCCAGAGAATTATTTAAATTTTTTTAAAATAACATGATATATTTATAGTTGAAATTATCCTCCGGGGTAACTGTAAAATACATATATAACCAGGGTGAATATAATATTTTCGAAAATTTTAGATTTATAAACATAACATGAAATGTTTATGGGAAAATTTAACTCATTTAAACCAATTTAACAAATTTATTCACCGGTTTAATCGAATTCACTTGTTTCATTGAATTAAACTGTTTTCACCCACTTAACTCGTTTTTAATCGATTTAACAAATTTTCATCGATTATTGCACTAATTTCATCTATTTCACTCACTTATAATAGTTTTTCACCGGTTTAACCCCTTTTTCACAAATTTCATCACTTTTATTCATTAATATCACGGCTTCAACCCCGTTCTTTTCAAAGTTTTCATTATTTTAACCGATTTAACCCATTTGTTCATTAATTTCACTGGTTTAACTATTTTCACCATTTATCTCACCACTTTTTTCCCCTAATTTCCCCGGCTTAGCTAGTTTTTAACCGATATAGCAGGTTTTTTCACTGATTTGATCAATTCAACATATATTTGACATTTTACAAGTTTTTGTCACTAATTTCACTAGTTTTATTTATAAAATGAGCGAAAGCCAAAAACACCCCCTATGCTTTGTCCAACTCAAAAAAAAAATCTCTGTGTTATTTTAACTCCCAAAAATCCCCTTGTGATATCAAATAAGTGCAAAATACACCCCTAGAAAAAGAGAGTTTGATTCAAACGCGAAAAACTGCAAGTATTTGTTCACATTTTACAGTAACATCGACAAAAACACCCCATATGCTTTGTCTAACTCCCAAAAAATCCCATGTGTTATTTTTAAATCTCAAAAAATCCTTGTGTTTGGTTTTAAATGTCACACTCGACCCAAGTAGTATATATACTTATATTTTAAAAAAGAATAAATAAATTTAAAATAAAAACATATATAGAGGGGTAATTTTGTCATTTCATCAAAAGTCAAAAATAAAATTCTACTTGAATTGAGTGTGGTAATTAAAACTAAATAAATGAATTTTTTTGGGAATTAAAATAACATAAGAGGTTTATTGGGAGTTAAACAAAGCACATGGAGTATTTTTGTCCTTAGTTCTTTATAAAATCTAAGATTTAAAAAATGTTACATTTACCCCTGTTAAATATAAAATCATATGTGATTGAATTCTCAATTCTACTCACGGACCTGAAATGTCTGAATGAAACTACACCTTTCATTCTTGTAAGAGTTTAAAAATAATAGTAACAATTAGGCCAAAATATACAGTAATTAATTTATTTCATTAATGAGACAATGACATAATTAGTTATTTGTTGAAGCCAACTCATGCCCTCTTAGAATATTTTAGCTCTTCTACCAAATTGTAAAATAAGTGCATTTACTCCATCTGTACTATACAAGACTATAAAAAAACACATTTTGTTGATGTATTTATATGAAAGAACATAATTTAAGCAAAGAGAAATGCAGAAACCGAAAAAGACTTTTACTGAACTTTTCAGTCTTACCTACTGTTCGATCTATGCTTCACGGATATAAGTTTATTTGAGATTTTCTTTTATTGGATCTTTAAATCCTTGTTAAGGTTGGAGAGGAAGATTGGAGGAAAAAATTAAGGTATTATGTATACATATGACTAGGATAAATATGTTAAAAACTAACTTTTCCATAATTACAAAATGGTATGAGGAGCCAAAAGCATGTCCCTACCTGCTTTTAGATTGTGGCTTCTTTTGACTTCTTTTTAGAGAGGTCAGAAGCAAAATTTTGAGTTGCAAACACTCCATAAGCATTTATTTTTTACCAAAAGCTATTTTTTTAAGTTGGCTTATTTTGGCTTCTTTTTAGAGAAGTTAGAAGTAAAATTTTGAGTTGCAAACACTCCATAAGCATTTACTTTTTACCAAAAGCTATTTTTTTAAGTGGTTGCATACACCACCTTAATGTACATACATCAAGATGAGTCATTATAGAGAGGTCTACAGAAATATTAGACAAAATTGAAGAAAATATCTTAAATTAATTAGTAATTTTGGGTTTTCGTCCAAAACTACATTATCTCATCGAATTTCATCTCGTAATTTAATATTGTTTTGAAAATTTGTACCACCAATAATTATGAGACGGAAATTGCGCATGTGTTCATTAAATTGCCACTTGGCTGGTTACGTGTCATGACGTGACAAATTTTAGCATGAACATTTATATAATATTGCAGAATTTGTCCAAAACTAAATACAAGATTGAACCGTAATTTTCATTAAATTAGAAATTTAATTTTGGGACTAAATTCATACAAAATGGTAAATTACGGGACGAAACTCGGCACGTTGATATAGTTTGGGACGAAAAATCAAAATAAGTAATTAATTTGGGACAATATTCCAAAAAAAATTAAATTATGTGACAAAATTCAATGAGGTGATATAATTTAAGACGAAAACTCAAAATCACTAATCAATTTGTGATATTTTCTACAATTTCTCTAAGGGACCATTTGGATTGATGGATTTGAAATTCCAATGATTTGAAATCCATTCATTTGCAATTTCTTGTTTGGATAAATGTTTTTACAAAGGATTTCAAATCCATTCTTTTGAAATACATTGTTTGGTATATATCATTTGTGTTAATTGAAATTTTCAATCGTGCCTTATAATTTGCTCTCTGAGTTAATTCTTGTTGTTGATATCGTGATAAAATCGTATAAATCGATTTGGGGCAAAATTATAATTTTTGAAAATCGAGGGACCAAAAGTGCAAATTCGAATTTCAGAAAAATTTGGGCCGAATTGAAAATCTTAATTTTCTGAAAATTCTGGATTGAATTGGAACTCTGGGTTTTTCGAAAATTTGGGGTCAAATAGAAATTTTTGAAAATTAAAGGACCAAAAGTGAAAATTTGGAATTTTGAAAATCAGGTGCCGAATTAAAAATTTTAATCTTCAGAAAATTATGGACTGAATTGCAGTTATGGGTTTTTGAAAATATGGGGTCAAATTGCAATTTCTAAAAATTAAGGGACCAAAAATGAAAATTTGGATTTCTGAAAATCAGGGGCTGAATTGAAAATTTTAATTTTCTTAAAATTCTGGACTGAATTGCAATTCTTGATTTATCGAAAATATAGGGTCAAAATTGCAATATCCAAAACTTGAGTGACCAAAAGTGCAAATTTGATTCCTGAAAATCAAGGTCCGAATTGAAAATTTTAATTTATGAAAATTCTGGACTGAATTGGTATTATTGGTTCTTCGAAAATCTGGTGTCAAAATTGCAATTTTCAAAAATTGAGGGACCAAAAGTGCAATTTGAATTTATGAAAATAGTAGTCAAGTTGCAAATTTTAATTTTTTGAAAATCCTAGACTGAATTGCAATTTTAGGTTTTTTGAAAATTTGGGATCAAATTGCAATTTTTGAAAATATATAATGTGAACATTTTTTTATGTTGATTTCAAATTACTAGTTTTAGGAGGAATTTCAAATCCACTTAAAATTTGACTGAAATCCAGGATTTCAAATGAATTGATTTAATTTTGTAATTAAATGACATGATGAATTTGACAAGGAATTTCAAATTCACTCAACTCAAATCCTTCCATCCAAATATGCTCTAAATGATACGTCAAAGCTTATCGTATAGATATCCACCGTCCATTGGGGGGGGGGGGGGGTTTGACTCAATTGCTTTGGTATAAAAAATTATAGAAAAAGACATTATATTATGTCATATAGTAAATTTTATTCTTCTTCGCCCATAGTCCATACTCATTGAGCAGTTCTTTTATGAATATGCTCTATCAGTACAAATATTTGTGAATTAATTCACTAATTAGACTTTAATTTAAAAAAACTCATCATGATTCTCTCAACTTAATTTCTTCAAGCATCGATCCATCAGGACTAGGAAAAAATTAGCCTATCATGGGCGGCATAGGGTCGCCTATAACTTTTCCTTTCTCATTGATGCGAACCCAAACCCGGTTGCAGCAAAAATCAATAATATGACCAATGCCGGGTTTTAAAATGACGGCCGTTACCTTTGGATTTTCGGTTTCAATTATATGTTTGGCTCGCAATCCATCCATTCCAACTACTTCCGGCCATTCGTATTTATGTCCTGCAACTAATAAAAGAATTTGAATAATAAATTATAAATTGAAATACATTCGTATTAAAGGAAAAAAATAAAAGACTAGTATATATTTACCAAACCCGGCACAACATTTTCTACTGCTGCAAGACCAACTTTGACATGTAAATTCCGACATTATAGTTCTGTAAGGTATAGTGTTTATTCCCTTCTTATATATGAGATTAAAGACACAATATCATAGCCTTTTATACAGTTTTTATTTTTTTTTTTACTTCTGCTATAAAAGAAAATGTAATCAATGATTAATTGATTCATGTAATCAGATATTATTGATTGTGATAATCTTCAACAGATTTTGCTAAAAACATTGTTGCAATCTTTAATTTGATTCTCCCGGCAGTAGTTGATAAACTTGAATCAGATTCATCAATGTTAATATTGTACATGAACGGTTCATTATACCGCTGATTTGTGTAATATATTAAATTATTTTCCTTTCAAAAAAATTAATTCTTAGATTTTTTTATTATTATTCAATAAATTTTGTAACTCCTGAACTACGTGTGAACTAATATTTACGACCCAAATTGGAATTCTAATATTGTAGTTTTAAGAGGACTATAAATTTACATTAAAATATGGATAACTTCCCAAAATTGTTTGTTTTGAACGTATAAATTTGAATATATAATTTTACAGAAAATTTGTAAGTTAGCCAATAAAAAAGAAAAAGAAAATAAAAAATGGTAACATAAATAATTTGGAAATAATAGAAATTAAGATGAAAGTATAAAATAGAAAAATCTTAATTGCTATTATATCCATATAATTCGTGTTACCATTTTTTTATTTATTAGTTATTTTCTTTTCTTGGAAATAAATAATTCTTAGATACTTCATTTGACATTTACACGTTCAAATGAAGTAACTAAGAATTATTTCGGTCCCTCATAAATGAAATTCCTAATTCTAGAAAAGAAAAACCAACTTTGAAGTTACTTCTTTTCTATCGCCTTAATTTTGATGAAAAAATACAAATAAATTTCAGTGATGTTAGTCATTATTTACATTAATAGATGAGACTTTTGTAATCTCAAAAAGAAAAAAGAACATACACTTGTTGCTCATCCAACACCTCAGTGAATTGAATCCACCGGGGTAGGCATATAATATCCAAAAAGTGGGACTATTGGAGCCACAATCATAACAACGAGAAATTCGTACCAATTAAGATAGACTCACTTCAAACTATCATCGATTTGGGCGTTTTGGCATCATTTTCCAAACTTATTTTAGGATCAAATTAAATAAGTATGTACATATTTGAAGCTTATCAAAAATTGTTAGAATATATACAGAAAATTAAATAATTGATTAATAAAGCCCTAATACACATTTTACGCTCATTATGCAAATTATTTGTTTAAGTTTTTTGCACCTTGCTAACTTAAGCACCGGAGGAGGTTCCATCGGCACCCACAAAAAATTGCAACAAGGCAACAAGAATCAATCTTCAACTATTTTTTTTTAAAGAATTTTTTCCCAAAATTATCGAATAACAATGACAAATGAACTGCAATTAAGCTCAACACTATGCTCAAAACTAGTTACATGTAACCTCAAAATTATATCAAAACTTAATCTTGAGATGAATATAATGTTAGAACTTAATTGCATGTAATTTTAGTTACGAGACATGATTGCCAAAATATAAGACTTAATGGTCAAAGCAAGACCAATTTTGCAATTTCTCCACATCAGTAAGGGGCGGGTGACATAGTGAACAAGTTGACAATTCGGGCCAAAATAGGGCTATATTGCCAAGATATATCAGCTACAAGACTTTTTTGCATGCCCGAAACATTACAGGACTTTCTTGCCAACCAACAATAGTTACAGTACTAATTTTGCAATTTTTTCGAAACTTTATCTCTATCTCTATCTTTACTATTATCTCTATCTCTACTATAATAAAAGCATGAATATTTCTTAACTTTTTGCGCGGACTAAAACGCCCTTATTTAAATTGTTAAGTGATATTAATTCAATAAGAAATATGTAAAATTATCTCCTAACATAAACTCCTAAGCTTTATAAATTTTTACATCAATTTTTGTAATTTTAATCTTCTTCACTTATAGATAAAAATGAACCATTAAAAGATACTATTATTTTATATAACATCTATAAATATATATAAAAATATTATATTTTAGCATCAATAATAATTGGAGTAAGAAAATGTTAATTTAAAGATTTAGTACACCATAAGTCATAAACACTCTAAATATAAAATTCAAAATAAAATTATCTTAATTATCATTATGTTAAAAAAATTAAGATTGAATCACATCTTACTACGAAATAATTAAAAATACTTATGATTTAAATAATTAAATTAAATAATTAGCAAAATATGTTTGTTTTCCTCAACAACAAAAATACTTCATAATGTCGTTAATGATTTCTCAATCACCTTTGATATCTTTCATATATGTATATGGATATCTTCCCAAGTTAAGACTCGATAACGGAAACCCCTTCACGTATTTAGTATTATAAAAATTCTTATCACTGTTTTACAATTAGTTATTTGCACCAATATCTTTAATATTGTTTGAATATTATCTAAATTTTCAATTTTGCTCCAGAGAGTTATTTAAAAATTTATAAAATAACATGAAATATTTATGGATGAAATTATCCTCAAGAGTTAATTGTAAGATACATATTTAACCAGGGGTGAATGTAATATTTTTGAAAACTTTAGGTTTATAATCATAACATGAAATGTTAATGGGAAAATTTCACCCATTTAAACCAATTTAACACATTTATTCAGTTTTCACCCACTTAGCTAATTTTTAACCGATATAAGTTTTTCACTGATTTGATCAATTCAACATATATTTGACTTATTTAACTCATTTTTACTGATTTTACATATTATTGTCACCAATTTGACTAGTTTTATTTATAAAATGAGCGAAAGCCAAAAACACCTCCTATACTTTGTCCAACTCCAAAAAAAAAAAATCTGTGTTATTTAACTCCCAAAAATCCCCTTGTGATATCAATAACATAGGAGGTTTATTGGGAGTTAAACAAAGCACATGGAGTGTTTTGTCTATAGTTCTTTATAAAATCTAAGATTTAAAAAATGTTACATTTACACCTGTTAAATATAAAATCATATGTGATTGAATTATCAATTCTACTCACGGACCTGAAATATTTGAATGAAACTACACCTTTCATTCTTGTAAGAGTTTAAAAATAATAGTAACACACTACAAGAAAATCTAGTTTCAGCGACCATATTCTCTGCGATGAAGTCGAAATGGTTGCTATATATCTATATATAGCGACGAAAACTGAACTGGTTGCTAAGGTGTGGTTTCGTAGGTTATTTCGCGACCAAAAATCATTTGGTCACTGTGAATGGTTGCTGGATGTTTGGGGCAGACATAGCGACCAAGATTAGTGCTTCTAGCGATCGATTTTCTTAGTCACTATAAAAAAATATCAACTACGACCATTTCAACAAGAAAATATTTGATCGGCTGCAAATGCTATCTCAAGTCGACTAATAGCAACCAAATACTATCGTCACTAGACAAATAGCCTGTAGTGGCTAATTTTAAATGGTCACTACACCTAAGCTTATAGCAACAACTTGAAGACAATCACTAAAAGTGTACTTTAGCAATGATGTTTAGATAGTCGCTAATTGCCAACTCATAGTGACGATTTCATTGTATTCACTAAAGCTATACTTATAGTAACAAGCTTAATATGTCGCTAAAAAACTACTTTAGCCACGATTTTTGGATGGTCATTGAGATTGAGTCATAGTAACATATTTTAGATGGACGCTAACCATAGCAACATGTTTCAGATGGCTGCTAAACATATATAATAGTAGCAACAATTTTAAGATGATCACTGACCTGTTCATAACGAGTTTGAGATGGTCACTAGAATAATCGGTAGAATTATTTTCCTAGCTATAAGTTTAAGATGATTACTAACAAATTAATATATGTTGCAACAAATTCAAGATGATATTTAAGAATAAGAAACTTAATTTTCTAAAATAACCTCATATTGAAAACCAAATCTAAAAGTTTAAAGAAAAAATTTAAATATGAAAAGTAATATAATTTAATATATAATTCATTATAATTTAGTTCATGTATATAAATACAATAATAAGAATTTAGCATTACTTTTTTAAAATGATACAACTTGAAGGTTCATTTGTATAATTTATTAGTAGTTGTCAATTATATCAGTTTTATTTGTAGTTAAAAAAATTATATAAATTAAAAGCAGGAATGAATTGGACTAAGTGCATAACTTAAACATAAAAATAAAATGTCATACATCCTCAAGTAAATTCAAATGCAAAACGATACAGAACCCATCATATCAACATGAATCCAATTTCTTATCCACACCAAACACATTCAATAAAATTTTTATAGATGACTTCATTAATATCAAGTGATCAAATATCAATAAAATTCGCAAAATAAATCGAAATTAAAAATTTCTAGTTCATTTGGAGTAAATAGAGAAATCATAAAACAATAATCATAAAATAGAAATCATGGTCTTAGAAATTGTGCAGTTCATTAAAAATTATCAAATCACGCTCCACTGGTATATCTGCATGGAAGAATAAAATGAAATAACGAAATGAACAATGATTATCTTTTTTGATAAAGAATTAAAGAAATTGAAACATAATATTGTTTGGTGTCAAACTTTAATTTTGCGAAAAATAATTCGAAAGAGAATTAATTATTACCGAATGATATAATTATTACCAAATAAAAACTCAGAAGATGCTAATAAAATATCTTCTTTAACAAATTAGGATCTGAACATCGGGCTTCCTAATTCAAAATTTGTTAGTGATTCTCTTAACCACAAAAGTTGGGGAAAATATTTGTATGTACAGCCGGTGTAATTGGGGGTTAATTAACTTTTTTTAAAACTAGACCCTAAACTTCGATAATTCATAATATAGCCCATAATAATTTGAGTGTAAAAAACGAATCAATTAATATTATACGCGTCTTAGATTACACATTATTTAATTAAATAGATGGGTTTTTGAATCAAAGTCACTACTAGAAAATTTTCGTTCAAAAATTACGTCCAATTTAGATTATGTTCAAATACGCCATGTTCGGACACATTACGTACAAAAATCGTTTGACTAATAATTTAGTTAAAAATTATAGTAATAATCTGAAGCAAAAAAAAAACATATAATCGGTGTAAAATATCAATTATAAAACCGTCGAACTTAAAATAGAATTTAATTATGGCATATGTCAAACAGTAGACTATGCTACAAAAGGGCTTTTATGACAAGTCAGGTGCACAAGTTTGAAGTTTAATACAATTACTTGAAAACTGTTTATACTTAATTATTGTATAATTACTTTTATTAGCAAATAACCATCAGATTACAAGTCAAGTTTAACTCCCGACACCCCATGTCAAAATATATAGTGTGCTCTAAAAGACCATGTTTTAAAACTCAAAATTTAAACATGGTTCAAATTTGGATGGATTTACAAATACTGACTCAAACTACATGAAGAATAAACAATTGCAGCAAATTTCTATGAAAACTATAGTGAAACTTGTATATAGGAAGTAGCTACTTAATATTATCATCACACCAATTGCCAAGCAAAGTTAATTATACAAGTCAATCCAATACTAGCAAATTACCTTATCATATAATAACAACAGTTAACAACAGTAAAGGATAAGCACCAATCAAAATTCAAAATTCTGATCCATCACACAGAGCGCGAACACTGAAATTAATGATTCATATGCATATAACCACAAAATAAAGTATATTGGATATTAACAATGATAATCACAAACCATTAAGAAACTTAACTGAGTGAGGGTGCAAGATTGAGTGGAGGAAAAGAGAATAAAAAAATTGTGAGAGCAATATGATGGGCAGAGATCGTGTAAAGGAAGAGAGGGATGGGGATCTGTTTTTATTGTGCAAATTGGCTGAGGGAATTAATAAGATATTTGTTATATTAGATATACATGTTAAATGGAATGATAATCTTTTGAGGGAGGAAATTAGTTACCCAAAATTTGGCAACTAATTCTTCTTTCCCTTTGTGATAATATTTTGGCGGAAAAAGTAGGGAAAAAAAGCGCCAATTTTTTCATGAAAAACAAGGATTAGTGTTGAGATTTGTAAACTTTAGTTTATTTCGATATGTAAGGCGTGACAATGCACGCGTGTAAAACATATTTTATTTCTCTAATTTTTTGTGCAAAGCTCGGAAAATACTTCTTATAGTTAAATAAGAATTTTATAATCCCTTGTGTCAGAAAATAGGGATAGCTGCCATTTCATTCATTCTTCTATCGCATATTTAGGATTATTCAATTCCATCAAATTAAATAAATATCGACTAGGCTGTAGCATACACCCACCAGTATTACTGTTACAATTTATGTAGTGGGTGGAAGGTGCAAGTAATTAATTAAGTTATTAATCCAAGCACAAGTTGTATAATTAGTTGTATTCTTTTACGTAATTCAATTACTTTAAGAAAATTAAATATATAAAAAAAAAAAGTAATTCAACAATTGTGATTCATTCATTCGTTTTACAGCCCAAAAAACGCTATATGACTAGGAAACTTTTATTTTTTTTATTGGCAGTCACATATTGTATCATAAGTATGTATTATTGAAGATATATGTATATTTATTGATAGGGAAAATTGATTTTTTGATATCATAGGATAGGTTGACTTGTACTTTTTATATCATTGGATACGAAAATGCAAATTTGGTACCAAATGATATGTTTTCATTGCAATTTTGGTACCAAACTCAATTTTTCTACAAAGTGAATGACAATTTATCCCCTATGAAATGCAAAATGTTCAATTTATCCCTCTATAATTTAAAAAAAATCAATTTACCCCCTGTAAAATTTTAATGAAGCAATTTACCCCCTTCAGACAGAGATTGTAACTCACTTACCGAAATTGAGAGTATGCATGCAAACTATTTTATTTAACATAGGGGGGTAAATTGCCACATTTATTATAACTCATTGGGTAAAATGTCACATTATCATAACAAAAGTGGATTAAGTGTCACCTATAAAAATATATATCAGGGAGGCGATGTGAAATTTTTCAAAATTTCAAGGGGTAATATGTTCTTTTTTAAATCACGAGGGGTTAAATTGAACATTATGCATTAAGTGGGGGGTAAATTGCCATTAAATTTGTAGAAAAATTGGGAAATTGCAATGAAAACCTATCCTATGCTACCAAATTTGTATTTTCATATCCAATGGCACCAAAAGTGCAAATCAGCCTATCCTATGGTACCAAAAAAGCAATTTTCCCTTATAAATACTATAGGGGAAAGATTGCCCTTAACTCGGAGATTAACTAAAAAATATTGTCGAAATTTTGAATTTCATTTTTGGTATATGTTTCAGTCAACTAAATATTGAAAAATTTTAATTTTTTTTTAAATACTTCAAAAACACTAAGAAAAATTGCAAAAAAATTAAGAAAGTCTCAAGACAAAACGAAGAGTTTTCAAACATTGGAATTTTAAGGATTTAATTTTGATTATTACAAAGTTCAAGAAATTTCTATTGAATGTTATTGGAAGAAGTTGATGTGCAAGATTTGTACTATGTACAAATCAAGAAGCTCGTGTTGTGGGATTTAGAAAATGCAAGGATTCATTAATTTCTTGAATTGAGATTCTGAAAGCTTGCAAAATTATCTATTGAATATTCAAGCTTTAATGTACAACTGACAATGTGTATGTTTGGCTAATTTAAAATTATTGTTTTGATTAAAAAAAATGAATTAATAGGGGTTCAATGGTAAACTAGTGAAGTTCATTTTATTTCGTAATGAATTACATAACTCCTATGTATCAAAAAATTTTAAAAAATTACTTACACTTAAACGATTGATAAACTAAGTGAAATAATTCTAATTAAAATATATAGCTAGATGTGATGAAATAGACAATGTGGTATATTTTTAAATAATTTTTTTTAGAATAATTTTTAAATAAATGTTAAAGTCGTTTAGGACTTGCTAGCTACAATATTTTTACCATTTCGAAGCCTTGAATCAAAACAGGAGAAATTGGGTGTTATGTGTTACCTCCTTGTAAACTTAACCCCCAATTAAGAAAAAAAATTGAAAACCTTGTAAACTTAACCTCCGATTAAGAAAAAAGTAATTGAAAACCCTTTGACAAAAATATTGAACCCAATAGCAGAGCTTTTGTGCCTCTCAAACCCGCCTCTTGAACCCTCCCATACCACGATCAACTCCGGCTATTGAAAATCTTCGGCCAACCGGAGAAGACGACCACGTATATCCCATTCTCTTTTGTTCAATTTTTGTTTTATCGAAACTCAATTAGTACTGCAATTTATTATGCCCTATATACAGCTGCGAAAAATAGAACGTCTCCCCAATCTCTCTCGTGCCCTAAATTGAAAGCAGCCCCAACCACTCACCACCACCGGAGCAACTCAATCCCGCACCACAGACGACGCCGGAGCAACGGCCACGGTTCACCTTCCTCGTTTACACACACTCTCTCGCTCTCTCTCATATTTGCTTTCCATTCTATCTATTTCATAGAGGCGACAAGATACCACTGGTCAGTTTCCCTTTACTGAATCTGGTTGAAAATTTGGTTTTTTAGTATATGGAATTGTATACAGTCTTTCAATTATGTTTGCTATCAGCTTTTATTGATTTATTGTGTATAGGTAAAGCTTTTTTATTCTTATTGTATCAACCAAAACAATTTTATAGTAATGTGTTGAATTTTTGGATTGTATAGGCAGCTCCTCCCCCGAAGCATTAGATAAATTTTTTTAGTCAATTTGCTGCTGTATTGAAAGTGAATTTGCTGCTGTATTGTACTTTTAAATATATCCATTTAATGTGTATTATTATAGTAAAGTATGAATCCAGTTAGGCCTTATTGTCTAGACTCTAGACCCCTTTTTTTTTTAATCCTGGACTATGCTTCGTAAAAAGTTTTTTGGTGGCACAATTTTCTTTCTATTTTTTTCCGTAATAATCAAATAATGACACATTCACGATTCCTTGAAATATTCTCTTGTGTTCATACGTTTTGGGCTTTATTAAAAGGAATAAGTAGTATTTTTTTATACTTAGAAGTCTTAATGTTTAATCAAACTATATCATAACTAATACTACTTGAGTAAAAGTTAATGATAAATAAAACCTTTAGCATGTCAACTTGATGTGTTGCTTTAGTTTACTGACAAACAATGTATGTTAACTTAGTAAGTATATAGTAAGTATGTGACTAAGGTTTGGAATCATTATACTGTTTGAAAAATTCTCAAGGCCAGGACATAAAGCATGACCACTTTGGGTATTAGGGGCTTGTTCTGCACATCACAAAAACAATAGTTAATATGAACTCAGAAGTGGTTTTATGTCTTTTAACTGTTAATTGTTGTTATTCCATTTACTTCTCCTGCCTGCTTAAGAAAAAAGGAATTAGTCAATATAGATTGACTAATTCCTTTTTTCTTAAGCAGGCAGGAGAAGTAAGAATTAGTCAATCTATTTTGCCATGTCTCTTTTAGTGGGGCGGATTTAGTGTGGAGTTCTACTGTACCGCCAAAAGTGAAGATCCTCTCTTGGTTGGTGCTTCATAAGCGAATTAATGTGTTTACAGTAATGCAAAAAAAATCTATTTTGCCATGTCAAAAATGCAAATTCAGAAGATAGTATCAACCCTCTATTACCATTTTTGTTTGTCTATTTATTTTATGGCTTGTTATATTTTGCTTTTAGTTCATTACAAATTTTATAATCTGACAGTTTTATTTCTATATATACTCAATTTGACAGATTTTTGGTCAGTTGTGGATGTTTTAATATATTTTCCCTTGAATTCTTATAACCAGGCCATAATACCAACACAAATTTGCAGTAAGATTCTTGAAGTGCGAATATCTTGCCATTTCTCGGCATCCTTATGGTGAGTATATTCAGCTGAACTTAATTTTCCAGTTCATACAACTGAAGAAACCTTGAATGCTTGTGATCTCATTAGAAGTTAAAGACTGATGTGCAGTTATATGCTTGAAATTCGTTTTATTCATTATATTTTAAAATCTTTCAATTTGTTATTATTAAAGACTTTTTGGCTATCTTTTTAATATAGTATAAATGTCTAATACTGGTTATGTGGATTACAGATGCTTGTAACTAATAATGACTGAATTACATTAGTCTTATTTTACAATGTAGACTAAATCAAATTGAATGGCAGGGGTAAAAGGCAATGAAACAAACCAGAGGTTTATTCATTCCCTTTTAGAGCATTAGTGAGCACTCACTATGTAGAGATCTGGTTATGTAGTGCAATAGAAATGACAGAAAAAAGATCTTTTGGTTCTGGGACCTGTAAAATGTAACTGAGAATTCACTAAAATGAAATTGTAACTTAGAACTTTTTCTGAATGTATTATTTGTTATAAGAATCTAATACACCACTTTATATATGTTTTTTTCTACATGTGATTTGATTTTAGTTTGCAAAACAATATAAATGGATAAGAGTTGGATGAAACTTGATGACTACACATCAGATGATTATGCTAACGGAGTTAGAAGTTTCATAAGATTTGCCTTGGAGAACTCGAGAGATAACAATAAAATGCTTTGTCCTTGTCGAAACTGCTTGAATCTAAAAGCGTACCCAACTTCTTGGTCAAATTGCATGTACTGTCAAATGGTATAGATGTTGGTTATATTAAATGGCTGCACCACGGTGAAACCTCTGATATACCTTTAGAACAAGATAACAATCACGGTGATATAGATGAGACATTTGAGGAGGAAGAGATGTTAGAAGATTTGCGTAATGAGCATCTCAATGGTACACCAGATTTAATACCAGATGAGGAAATGGATAAATTCGAAAAATTATTGGAAGATACACAACGAGGCTTATATCCTGGTTGCTCAAAAACATTATTGTCATTTCTTGTTAAGTTACTTCATATAAAGGTTTTGAATAGAATGACTAACAAATGTTATGACATGATTGTTGCTTTGTTCAAGGAATATCTACCAGATGGTAATATCTTTCCTCCTTCATTTTATGAGTCGAGGAAGGTTCTAAAAGGCATTGGTTTGGGGTATGAACTTATACATGCATGTAAGAATGACTGCGTTCTCTTTAGGAACGAATATTTATTTTGTATATCTTTGAATTAAATTGCTAATCTTGATTTGAATTAATTGGTGAGACTTATTATGTGTTTTACAGTATTTTAGATGTTTTTGTGCCCAATTTCATGGCTAATGCACATGCTGCAAATGACAAGGTTAGCGTATATTTACTTCTTCTATCTATTGTTGTATTAAATTACTAAATAACCCCATCTTCATTTGTAGATTTCAAGCCAAGTAGCATCCTTACATTCACTATATGTTAGTATGTCTTCTTTGGCTATGCAAATACTATAAATGGTGATTAAACGGTTGGTACTTTGTAGGTGAGTAGATGAATAAAGTGCTTGTAATTGAAATATGTTGATGACGTCGAATAGGTGGAAAATTGATGTTTGCAGCTTGACTCATAAAGGGACGTGAATGGATTGTCAATAGAGCATGATGCATAAAGCTTGGATGAAAATTAACAAATGAAGGTTAAATATAGAAGTCAGCAACTTTATATGATGATTGGAAAATTGAGTTTTTTTTTTTTTGGTGCTCCTCCGTTGTTTTTTCTAGGTAACAAAATTATCGCTCCGTGTAACTTTTTATGTTTTTTAGCGACAACAATTGTATTATGATTTTATAAAATCTCTTTTATATAGTAATCATTGGTGTATCTTTTTATTTTTTCTATATTTCATGATTAAATTATAAAAGCTAATTATAGTTGTTTCCTTATTAGCAACGAGTAACTATCTTTTTCTTGTCACTAAATCATATTAGATTGTATTATAAATTTTGCAACTGTATCGAAACTTAGTTCAACCAAATTATGTTGTCACTGATCATAACATTTTAACAACAATGAATGATGACCTTAGCGAGTGAAATTTTTTGTTGCTAATACATGTATCTTTATAGACCATTAATTCCGGTCACTATAAATAACATTTTAACAACAATGGATGATCACTTTAGCGAGTGAAAAAATTTGTTGCTAATACATGTATCTATAGAGACCATTAATTCCTTGGTCACCAAACATAAATCGTGGTTGCTATTTTTATAGATATAGCAACTAAGACAATGTTATAGTGTCCATGAAAACTCAAATTAGCGAGTTCAAAATTGTTGCTAATATCGACATCGTTAGAGACCATTACTACACATGTTACTAAACATAAAATTTTGGTTGCTATTTGTATGGGTACAGCCACCAAGAGAATGTTATAGTAACCATAAAAAATTCATTAGTGAGTAAAAAAATTGTTGCTAATGCTTGTATCTTTTGAGACCATTAATTCCTTGGTCACTAACCATAAATTGTGGTTGCTATCTTTATTGATATAGCAACCAAGACAACGATATAGTGTCTATGAAAACTAACATTAGCGACCATAAAAGTGTTGCTAATAGCGACATCTTTAAACACCATTACTATGCTTGTCACTAAATATAAAATTATGGTTGCTATTTGTATAGCTACAGCCACCAAGAGGATGTTATAGTGACCATAAATATTTTATTAGCGAGTAAAAAAAATTGTTGCTAATGTCGTTACCAATAGAGACTGATAATATTTGGTCGCTAAAACTAACACTTTCAACGTCCAATTTAATGATTTGTCGCTGCGGACTTTTAGTCGCCACTATGAGTGACTGGTCAAGTCTTAGTCGCTATAACTTTTAGCGACCATTTTCAAGCTTTTAACGACTAATAACTACAGTCGCTAAAACCGGTTTTTCTTGTAGTGACAATTAGGCCAAAATATACAGTAATTAATTTATTTCATTAATGAGACAATGACATAATTAGTTATTTAATTTGTTGAAGCCAACTCCTGCCCTCTTAGAATATTTTAGCTCTTCTACCAAATTGTAAGATAAGTGCATTTACTCCATCCGTACTACTAGACAAGACTATAAAAAAACACATTTTATTGATGTATTTATGAAAGAACATAATTAAGCAAAGAGAAATACAGAAATCTAAAAAGAATTTTACTAAACTTTTCAATCTTACCTACTGTTCGATCTATGCTTCACGGATATAGGTTTATTTGAGATTTTCTTTTATTGGATCTTTAAATCCTGGTTAAAGTTGGAGAGGAAGATTGGAGGAAAAAATTAAGGTATTATGTTATACTGTACGTAAATATGACTAGGGTAAATATGTCAAAAACGAACTTTTCCATAATTACAAAATGGTATGAGGAGCCAAAAGCATGTCCCTACCTGCTTTTAGATTGTGGCTTCTTTTGACTTCTTTTTAGAGAAGTTAGAAGTGAAATTTTGAGTTGCAAACACTCTATAAGCACTTAATTTTTTTCAAAAGCTATTTTTTTAAGTGGTTGCATACACCACCTTAATGTACATAATCGAAATTTCATGTAATTCTTTTTGTGAAAAACAATTGAAATTGGTGGAAAATGGTGAAATCGATGAAAATGCGGGTGATATCGGTAAAAAAAAGTTCCACTGAAATTGATAATTTCATGTGAAATTTGTTAAAAATTATGAAAGTGATGAAACAACAACATACAAAGCTGGTAATCGGTGAAAAATTGATAAAATATGTAAAAACATGTCAAATCAATTTAAAATTCAAGTGAAATTAGTGAAAAGAACATGTGAAATCAGTAAAAAAAAATGTGTAAAATAGGTAAAAAGGGGTTAAAATTAAAAGAGGGTTAATATGATAAAAATGTGTGAAATCAGTTAAAAAAAATTAACTAACAAAAGAAGGTAAAACCGGTAGAAAAATGGTTTACAATGGAGAAAAATAAAAGGACAAAATCGTTAAAAATATCGGTGCATGTGTATTTGTAGTTATAAATTAAGAGCATGTTGTAAAAACTTTATATTGCAAGTCTTGCAGTTATAAAGAAATTATGCCAGACATGAATTCAAAAGACATTTTATGTGAAATAATATGTTCTTTAGTTCGGTTTACTAGGTAGCTCATGTCAATTTATGGCTCTCTTTTCTAAAATTCAAATACATTTCTCTTTAATTATACAGTATATAACAATAAATATATATATATATATATATATATATATATATATATATATATATATATATTCCTCTTTTTGTAGTCTTGTATAGTAGAGATGGAGATGGAGCAAATGCACTTATGTTACCATTTGATAGAAGAGCTAAGATTACTTGAAGTAGTCACTGAATTACTCATTTGCTCAGATAACAAAAATAGTGTAGAAATTCATTTCTCTTTAATTACCCTGAAACTGAAAGAAAAAATCAAACTCTACAGAAATTCTTAAGAATCACTCTTGAAATTAAGTTTCATCAAGCAAATTATAAAAGAGGACATGTAAATAACCTGATATCACGATTCACCATGTAAATGAGCGCATGAAGTTATCCAATATATAGTTCACTTCTTTTATCGAATTTAAAAATTGTTTGAGATTAATTTGATGATTAAATTAACTGAACGAGCTTTAATTTATCCGGAAATGAAAAGGATAAAATTGTAGATATTTTAATAAGCAGCGTGAACATAGGTAGCCTGTGTTGTCATACTGACTATATATCTATATATGAAAGTAATAATTTACATAAAAATTATGTATCGGTGGTGAGAACAAAAAATGCATTTGATTTGCAAAAATCCAATGTTTTTAGAACCGGATCGAACAGTGAACCGATGAGTCAACTATCAACTGATTTTATTGATTGAACCGATTGGACCGGATAACGTCATAATGATATAGTAAATATATTTGATTTTAATGTACATATAATATGCTTAAAATTTAAAACATTATCCTACAATTAATTAAAAATATTCAAAAACATAGAATATATTTAAATTAAATCATATAATATTTATTTACGACTTTTAATTAGTAAGCTTATATAAATATAATATGATTATATTTGTAATTACTTAAAATACAAAATTGTAAGTTAAAAATACAACAAACTAAGAGACTAATAAAGTTTAAAATATGATTATATATAGAAGTCTAATATTGAAAATCAAATTTAAATAGTATATAGATTTGATTTTTAAACTTTGACACTCTTTATTCTAAGAATAATATAGTTGGAAATACATTTTCTTATATAAAAACTTTTAATAAGAAATTATGTCATAAAACTAAAATTAGTTGTAATTTTTATTGATAATGTGTAAAATATTAATTTGAATTAATTATCATAATCTAATTTATAAATAAATATGGTTATAAGTTTTGTATAATATATATATATATATTTATATACAAAAAGTTTAACAAAAATGATGTAGCTCAAATGATAAGAATGTTATATTATATTCAAGAGGCCAGGTATTCAAATCTCTTATTCTACAAAAAAAATCAAATTATTTTTAATATTAAAAAATTTTAAAAATTAAAAAAACAAAGGAAAATCATAATCGGGTCCAAACCGGTTCGCCGGTTTTGGACCGGTTCAACCCGATTCCTACTGATTTTTAAGTTAACTGGTTTTTAAGGGGTTAACTGAACCAAATATGTCTTCGATTCGCTGTCGAACCGGTCGAACCGATCGGACAGGCCAGTCCGGTCCCGTTTTAATAACATTGCAAAAAACTATATTTGTATAATTGTTACCAAAAAAAAATTGTCCAACCCACGGCCTACCATCGAAAAAGTTCGCCTGAGACAAAAACTATCACAAGTAGAAGGAATTTTGTTCTTTTCTATCTGGTTTCATTAATTTTGAATGATGATGGACAAAATAATTAATTTACCTTGCATGAGGAAAACTAGCTAATTCGTATAGAATGATATCACGAATTTCTTTAATTTTCATAGAGAATAGAGAGAAAATCATCCCATCCAAATATTAGTCATCATAGTTAAGTAATAAAATTTTGAGGGGTTGACTCAGTGAGTTAAAAAGGGTACTGTCAATAAAAATTGTTCTGGCATTGTGATTTTTGCCTTGGCTATATATATCAACTACTACCTATTTTAAATGGTTCTTCACAAATATATATATTTAAAAAATTAATGTTAGTTGACTAAACGTCCCACATTGCTTGAAAACAATAATTAAGTTCATCTTATACAGTTAGGTTGTGAAGTTGAATTAGATTCAATTCATATAAATGGACTAAGCTCAAACCATGTGGTGAATTCTAATAACATTTAACATTCTATACAACTTTATGATTTTTCAAGAATGAATAACATATAATTAGTAAACAAGCGAATAAATTAAAGAAAAATTAAGGTACTGTATATAGTATATAGTAATTTGTTTTCTTCACCCATAGTCCATATTCTTTGAGCAATTGTTTTACAAATATGCTCTATCTAGTACAATTATTTGTGAATTAATTAACTAATTATTTTCTCAACTGAATTTCTTCTTGCATGGACCGATCCATTACGACTGGCAAAAAAAAAAAAAAAAACACTTAATTAACCTATCATGGGTGTGCTTGCAACTTTTCCATGTCCATCAATTTTAATCCTAACCCGGTTGCAGCAAAAATCCATAGTGGTACCATAACCGGGTCGGATGATGTAGACCGTCACTTCTGGATTTTTGCTTATAATTATTTGTTTGGCTCGCAATCCGTCCAACCCAACTAGTTCCGGCCATTCGTATCTATGGCCTGAAACTAATAAAAGAATTTGAATAATAAATTATAAATTAAAATGTAATTTGATATATATTTATATAAAGGAAAAAAAAAGACTAGTATATATTTACCACCATAGGCACAACATTCTCTACTGCCGCAAGACCAACTTCGACAAGTAAATTCCGACATTATAGTTCTGCAGTAAGGTGTAGTATTTTTTTCCCTTCTTATATATGAGATTAAAGACACAATATCATAGCCTTTTATACAGTTTTTTTTCTTCTGCTATAAAAGAAAATGTAATCAATGATTAATTGATTCATGTAATCAGATATTATTGATTGCGATAATCTTCAACAGATTTTGCGAGAAATATTGTTGCAATCTAAAATTTGATTTTCCCGGCAGTAGTTGATAAACTTGAATCAGATTCATCAATGTTAATATTGTCCATGAACGGTTCATACCACTGATTTGTGTAATATATTAAATTATTTTCCTTTTTAAAAAAAAGAATTATTCTTAGATATTTTTATTATTCTTCAATAAATTTCGTAATTCCTGAGCTATGTGTGAACTAATATGTACGACCCAAATTGGAATTTTAATATTGTAGTTTTAAGAGGACTATAATTTATTTTCAAGTTTGGATAACTTGCCAAAAACGTTTGTTTTGTTTTGAACGTATAAGTCTGAATAATTTTATAGAACATTTGTAAGTTAGCCAATAAAAAAGAAAAAGGAAATAAAAAATGGTAACATGAATAATTTGGAAATAATAGAAATTAAGGTGAAAGTATAAAATAGAAAAATCTTAATTGCTATTATATCCATATTATTCGTGTTACCATTTTTTATTTATTAATTATTTTCTTTTCTTGGATATAAATAATTCTTAGATACTTCATTTGACATTTACACGTTCAAATGAAGTAACTAAGAGTTATTTCAGTCCCTCATAAATGAAATTCCTAATTCTAGAAAAGAAAAACCAACTTTGAAGTTATTTTTTTTTCTTTTATATCGCCTTAATTTTGATGAAAAAGTACAAATAAATTTCAGTATTGTTAGTCATTATCTACATATATAGATGAGACTTTTGTAATCTCAAAAAGAAAAAAGAACATATACACTTGTCGCTTATCAAACACCCTAATGGATTGAATTCACCGGGTGACCGGGGTAGGCACATAATTTCCAAAAAGTGGGACTATTGGAGCCACAATCATAACAGCGGGAATTTCGTACCAATTAAGATAGACTCACTTCAAGCTATCATCGATTTGGGCGTTTTGGCACCATTTTCCAAACTTATTTTAGGATCAAATTAAATAAGTATGTACATAATTGAGGCTTATAAAAAATTGTTAGAATATATACAGAAAATTAAATAATTGATCAATAAAGCCCTAATACACATTTTACGCTCATTATGCAAATTCTTTGTTTAAGTTTTTTGCACCCTTGCTAACTTAAGCACCGGAGGAGGTTCCATCAGCACCCACAAAAAATCGATTTAATCCATTTGTTCACTAATTTCACTGGTTTAACTCATTTTCACCCATATTCACCATTTATCTCACCACCTTTTTTTGTTTTCCTAATTTCCCCGGCTTAGCTAGTTTTTAACCGGTATAACAAGTTTTCCACTTATTTGATCAATTCAACATATATTTGACTAATTTAACTCATTTTTACTGATTTTACATATTATCGTCACTAATTTCACTAGTTTTCATTTATAAAATGAGCGAAAGCCAAAAACACCTCCCTATACTTTGTCCTCCAAAAAAAAAAGATTTTATGTTATTTTGACTCCCAAAAATTCCCTTGTGATATCAAATAACATAGGAGGTTTATTGGGAGTTAATTATAAACAAAGCACATAGAGTGTTTTTGTCTGTAGTTCTTTATAAAGTCTAAGATTTAAAAAATGTTACATTTACCCCTGTTAAATATAAAATCATATGCGATTGAATTCTCAATTCTACTGACGGACCTGAAATGTTTGAATGAAACTACACCTTTCATTCTTGTAAGAGTTTAAAAATAATAGTAACAATTAGGCCAAAATATACAGTAATTAATTTATTTCATGGGTAATTTACCCAGGCACCCCCCAGCTATAAGCATAATTACAGGAACTTACCCTCCTGTTACGAAAATTACCAAGACACCCCCTTGACTTAACGGCCGTTAGTCAACTCTAACGGTACACGTAAAATGTCCAAAATGCCCTTAGTTGTTTTTAATATTTAAAAAAAAAAAAAAAAAAAAAAAGGAAAAAACTCCATTGCCGCCGCCGTAAAAGCTCCAGAACCGTCGCCGTTTTTTTCACTTTTCCGGCGACTCCGGGCACGGTTTGAGCTCTACTTGATGGCTATAGACTCGTCTTCACATCCTCTACAAATCCCAAGCATTAATTATCAGTTTAAAGTCCATCCCGTCACTCTATTTTCAGATCTACGAATTTGATGCTTTTTTCAATTTTACGCCGCGGTCGGCGGTGGAGCTTGACCCACCGCCTCCCCTTTCAGCCGTAGACTCCCCTCGGTGTGGCGGTCATTTTGGTACCAACTTTGTCCAATTTGGTGCTGAATTGAAGGTTCCCTTTTGCCAAGCTTCACGTCAATGGCAGCTTGCCATATTCGCAAAATCAGCCCCTCTATCCCAATTTGCAAATTGACCCTTGTACTTTTCCACCTTTATAATATGTCCCTACATTTATAGAAAAACTCAAACTTCCATTTTGATTTGGTCAAAATTCACAATTTACATGTCACATGGTCCGCACATGGGCGATTTCGGGCTAATTTTGATATGTGGTAAAAAAGATATGGGGTAAAAATGCTAGTGAGCTTAAGTTGTGGCACCAAAAATGTAATAATTCCGTAACAAAATCACCAAGCCCTAGATCCCGAAAAGTTCTCTGGAATTCAAGAATTCGAAATTGTGTTATTGTAGATAAATTTATTAAATTTTAAATGAGTTTGTTTTATTTTTGTAAGAAAAATATTTGTTATTAAAGTGAAACTTTATTTACCAATTATGTTATCGTAAATAAATTATTGAATTTTAAAAGAGTTTTTTTTTTTTGGTAAAAAAATATATGTTATTAAATAATTGTGTTATTATTGTAAATAAATTTAATAAATTTTAATTTGGTTTGTTTGATTTTAAAATGAAAATAAACGTTATTAAAACTTTATTTACTAGATTGAGTTATTGTAAATAAATTTATTAAATTTTAAATAGGTTTATTTTATTTTTAAAGGAAATATATGTAATTGAAATTTTATTTATCGAATTGTGTTATTGTAAATAAATTTAATTTTAATTTGGTTTGTTTGATTTTTGAATGAAAATAAATGTGTTATTGTAAAGTTATTAAAGCTTTATTTATAGAATTGTGTTACTGTAAATAAATTTATTAAATTTTAAATTCATTTGTTATAATTTTAAAATTTAATAAATTTATTTACAATATTTATTACATGGTTACAAAAACACCCCCTGTAACACAAAATATATAACAAATACACCCCTTGGGGGCAAAATTGGAAAAACATTAAAATAAATTGATGACGTCATCCTCCGCCGTTAAAATTTGACGCCGTAAGGGGTCTCCTTGTAATACTGTTTTGCCAGAGGGGGTGTCTTGGTAATTTTCGTAACAGGAGGGTAAGTTCCTGTAATTATGCTTATAGCTGGGGGGTGCCTGGGTAATTTGCCCTTATTTCATTAATGAGACAATGACATAATTAGTTATTTGTTGAAGCCAACTCCTGCCCTCTTAGAATATTTTAGCTCTTCTACCAAATTGTAAGATAAGTGCATTTACTCCATCCGTACTACTAGACAAGACTATAAAAAAACACATTTTATTGATGTATTTATGAAAGAACATAATTAAGCAAAGAGAAATACAGAAATCGAAAAAGAATTTTACTAAACTTTTCTTCTTGTTACATATGAATGTTGGTTGTATCATATATTGTAACACCCCAATCCCACATTGAATTGTTTGAATGGTTAATAAAGACTTGACCTACTTCTACTTATCAACATGGGCTTAAGCATTTTGGGCTAATGGACTAGAGCACAACAATGTTGACAAGGTCAGAAGTGGATCAATGTCTTTACAAATGGTATTAGAGCCGACTTCGTGGTGTTATCCATGAGGGCAGTCTTGAGCTATTGATCTGGACTCGACGAGGACGTCGAGTATTTGAGTTGGGGAGATTGTAACACCCCAATCCCACATTGAATTGTTTGAATGGTTAATAAAGACTTGACCTACTTCTACTTATCAACATGGGCTTAAGCATTTTGGGCTAATGGACTAGAGCACAACAATGTTGACAAGGTCAGAAGTGGATCAATGTCTTTACATATATGTAAATTTATAAAATTCGTAATACATTTACTACCTATATATGTGTGTCTTCTTATGTGTTTTCGCAGATCATAGGTGAGAGCGGGGGGTAGAAAAGCCTAGTACCAAAAGGGAATCAGTGCGTGTGTAAATTAGCTGGAAGAGGTGGGCACCTAACAAAAAAGATGAGTAATGTAAATGTGGCAGAAGCAGAAGAAGGGTCTTTTCTTTCTTCTAATTGGAGTAACAATAAAAGAAAAGTGTGCAGTTTAATTAGCTGGCTTCAAGAATTGCTGGTTATAACAATCAAAGAGTCTAAGTGGAATAAGACATTCATATCATATATTTAATTTTCGAATAGACAACATTTACTCTTATCAAATATATACATTAAAATCAAATATATTTTTTTCCAAAAGCTATTTTTTTAAGTAGTTGCATACACCACCTTCATGTACATAATCAAAATTTCATGGAATTCTTTTCGTGCAAAACAGATGAAATTGGTGGAAAATGATGAAATCGATGAAAATGCAGGTGATATCGGTAAAAAAAAGTTCCACTGAAATTGATGAAAATTTGTGTGAAATTCGTTAAAAATTATGAAAGTGATGAAACTACAACATATAAAGCTGGTAATCGGTGAAAAATAAAATATGTAAAAACGTGTCAAATCAATTAAAATTCCGGTGAAATTAGTGAAAAGAACATGTGAAATCAATGAAAAATTGTGTAAAATAGGTAAAAACGGGTTAAAATTAAAAGAGGGTTAATATGATAAAAAATATGTGAAATCAGTAAAAAAGAAAAAAATTTAACTAACGGAAAAAAATAAAAGGACAAAATCGTTAAAAATATCAGTGCACGTGTATTTGTAGTTATAAATTAAGAGCATGTTGTAAAAACTTTATATTGCAAGTCTTGCAGTTATAAAGAAATTATGCCAGACATGAATTCAAAAGACATTTTATGTGAAAAAATATGTTCTTTAGTTCGGTTTACCAGGTAGCTCATGTCCAATTTTTAGTGCCTGTTAAATTTTATATTCTCAAAAGCCTTATTGAATTCTCAATTCAATAATGCGACAATGACGTAATTATTTGTTGAAGCCAACTCATGTCCCCTTAAGAATATTTTAGCTATTCTACCAAATGGTAACATAAAGAGGGAGGTAAGTTTTTTATTGTTATATAATGTATAATTAAAGAGGAATGTATTTGAATTTTAGAAAAGAGAGCCATAAATTTCTGCATTACTTGAAGTAGTCACTGAATTATTCATTTGCTCAGATAACAAAAATAGTATAGAAATTATTACCCTGAAACTGAAAGAAACCATTAAAGAATCTAAGTGGAATAAGACATTCATATCATATATTTAATTTTCGAATAGACAACATTACTCTTTATCTTGCCTTTACTTAAACACTTCAAACTCAGAAGCATTTTTGCCACTGCATTTCTTGCACTCATTCATCCAAAAACATAGACAATGGCTAATGTTCTATGCTCTTTGTTTCCACCTTGTCTGAAAATAAAAATGAAAATGAAAATGATGTTATCATTGTTCCTAGCAATTACAGTTCTTGGAGTTTCTTCTTCTTCACAGCAAGCACAGACATACATTATTCATATGGATTCGACGGCTATGCCCAAGGTTTTCTCCTCCCATAATAATTGGTACTCTTCCATGGTTTCTTCTGCGTTAGTGGATGAAAAAACTTCTATCAAATCAGCAGCAGGGGACTCTAAACTCATTTACACTTACACAAACGCCATCAATGGCTTTAGTGCCAGGCTCACCCCTTCTCAACTCAAAGCCATACAAAAATCTCCGGCTTTTTTGTCCTCTTCCAAAGAAACGCCTCTTCACTTGTCTACTACGCATTCATCCGACTTCCTCGGCCTAAACTCCATGTCCGGAGCTTGGCCGGCTTCTGATTTCGGTCAAGATGTGATCATAGGAGTGGTTGACACCGGAATCTGGCCAGAAAGCAAAAGCTTCACTGATCAAGGAATGCCTAAGGTTCCAAAAAGATGGAGGGGAGGGTGCTTCGGAGGTACATTTTTCAACACATCCATGTGCAATAACAAGCTCATCGGAGTTCGCTTTTTCAACAAAGGTTTCAAAGCCGAAAACCCAGATGTTAAAAACATTCCCTTTATTGATTCTGCCCGCGATCCTCGTGGACACGGCACCCACGTCTCCTCCACGGCAGCTGGAAATTACGTCCAAGGTGCTTCGTACTTTGGCTATGCCTCAGGGACGTCAAAAGGCCTGGCTCCTAGGGCACGACTGGCAATGTACAAGGTGCCTGCCTCTAAAGAAGATGAACTGTATCCTTCAGACGTTATTGCGGCTATTGATGCTGCTATTGAGGATAGAATCGACATTCTATCCCTGTCAATTGGTGGACTTGGTGCTTCTTTGTACGGTGATTCTTTGGCAACAGCAACCTTTTCTGCAATGGAGAAATCAATTTTCATATCAGTTGCAGCTGGAAATGATGGTCCATCTCTAAAGACCATCACGGACACGGGAGCTCCTTGGCTTCTGACTGTAGGAGCCGGTACTACTGATCGATCGTTTATAGGAGGTATAGTCCTTGGTAACGGAGCTTATGTTACAGGGATATCATTGTGTCTTGCGAAACCAATTCCAGCGGATCTCCCAATTATTTACAGGGAAATATGTGGAGGAGAGATGGGACATACGAAGAAGATTATAGTTTGCTCAATCAACAACAACAATGATGATTTCTTGCCTATTTTTACGTCTCTCGAGGGAACCGCTGTAGTAGGAGCCGTGCTGATATGGAATACATCGGATGTCACTTATCTGCCAGACTTACCGGACGAGGAGATTGGATTTCCAGCTGTAGTTGTGAACGCCGGAAACGGGAAAGTTATCTTGGATTATATTAATAATTATGAAGAGGCGGCAAAGGCTACTCTGTGGTTTAAGGAGACGAGTCATGGTACTAAACCAGCACCTAAAGTTGTTAAATTTAGCTCAAGAGGGCCATCTCCGGTATCTCCTTTTATCTTGAAGCCTGATGTCATTGCTCCCGGACATAACATTTTAGCTTCTTGGCAAGAGGGAAAACCGCTTATTTATACAACTGGAGAGCTAATAAGTAGCTTCAATTTAGATAGCGGAACTTCAATGGCATCACCACACGCAGCTGGAGTGGCAGCCCTTGTTAAAGCGGTGCACCCTGATTGGAGCCCCGCAGCTATCCGATCCGCTATTATGACAACTGCAGACGTGCTAGACAACACAATGAGTCCAATCAAGGAAAGGGGATCGAACAGAATTGCCACACCTTTGGCGATTGGAGCTGGCTATATCAATCCCAACAAGGCACTGGACCCCGGTCTTGTGTACGAGGCAGACGTCAACGATTACGTGAGCTTACTTTGCGCTATGAATTTTACTTCGAAACAAATTCACGCAATAACAAGGTCCCCTCGGAGCTGCTTGAAGTCGTCTTTGGACCTGAACTATCCATCTTTCATGGCCTACTTCAACTGCAAAAATGGTTCGAAATCAGTCCTGTTTGAGAGGACGCTGACCAGTGTGAAGGATGGTTTGTCGAGCTACTCCGTAAAATTGGTCCCTATTGGTGAAGGCTTCAGTGTTGGTGTTGTGCCGGATAGACTTGTTTTCAAGAACCAAGGCGAGAAACAAAGCTATAAATTGAGAATTTCTGGGCCGTGTTTGATGGACGAAGAAACCGTTCTTTACGGGTCAGTCTCATGGTTGCAGCAGGTTGGAGGTAATCATACTGTGACAAGTCCGATTGTGGTTTCAGGTCAAAGGATTATTTAGCTGTATTAGAAGTTGATGCGTTGCATGGTAAGGTGTTCGATTAGTAAAGCTTAGTGATTTACTATTTCAAAATTTCTGTATTGGAGGAGACATTAAGATTGAATATGTGTTGCTCTTGAAGTATTTAGAGTTTAGCTCATACTGCCTGCCAGAGCTTGTTAATGATTAGTACTTGGTGATGATTAAGTAATTTGCTGATATTGAATGAGCTTAGGAAGTTAATTGAACTAACAAAAAGTCCATTTGATTAATTTCCATTGAAAACTATTGAAGGATATGATTTGTATAACCTGTTTTTGGATCGAATTGTCGATATCTAAGAGAATAATATATATATCATTAAGGTCGTCTCTTTTTCCGGGAAGCCGGCCACTGTTAGATAAAAAGAGATGATTCTGATTCTGATTCTTATTCTGATTTCAGAAAAGAAAAGTATATATACTACAACGTACCAATGTACCATTGTTGGACTATTAATCCAATAGTGCCAACAAACATATATTACGAGTCTAATTTTCAGATTCAGTAAACTATAGAAGAAAATTAGGTAGGTGGCTAGCTTCTGCGGCTGCTGTCAATCTGGAAACTTTGCTAGACAGATGTTGTAATTATTTAATAGTTTCAATTTCTTTAGTTCAAGGTTTATACATGTCATAAATAATTAATAGAATAGTTAAGCTCACTGGTACAAGTAAATGAGCGCATAAAGTTATCCAATATATAGTTCACTTCTTTTATCGAATTTAAAAATTGTCTGAGTGTAAATCTTATAATATGTGATCATATATGTACGTACGTATATTATATAGGGATTTTTGCACATCACCCCCCAGTTTTTTTCAATTTTCGCACTTTCCCCCCCGGAACACATTAAATGTGACCATACCCCCTGCTTTTATGTATTTTGTGCACTTATCCCCCCGAAATGTCTTAAATGTCACCATGCCCCCTGCTTTTATGTATGTTTGTGCACTTACCCCCCCGAAACGTCTTAAATGTGATTGTGCCCCCTGCTTTTATGTATGTTTGTGCACTTTCCCCCCCCCCCCCCCCCACCCCCCTCATACCAAATTTCGACTAGATTTTTCGCCGGAACTAAAGCACAAAGCACACAAATTTTAAGAGGGCAAAAGGGTAAAATTATCCTTATTTCCCACAAAACCTAAACATTAGTTAAAACGTGAATTGAAATTGAGAAAAAAAATTACGATTTATCTCAGTTAGGCTCAATTTCTCCTCCATTTACTGAAATTGAGTGAATCATGAACAATTTTACAAATTCATATCGTCTCTCTCTCACGCAAAACTCATGATTTAGAGAAATCAATATCAACATTTCTTGTTGGTTTCTTATTCATTTTTTTATGGAGACCCCTTCATTACATACACCGAAAAATCAAGTCACCTAGGAATTGGAACTGGATATGGAACGTTGCCGCACCGCTGGTAATATTACCATTTTGCCCTCTTAAATTTGGTGTGCTTTGCAGGTGCTTTAGTTCCGGTGGAAAATTTGACCGGAATTTGGTATGGGGGGTGGGAGGGGGGATAAGTGCACAAACATACATAAAAGCAGGGGGCACAATCACATTTAAGACGTTTCGGGGGGGTAAGTGCACAAACATACATAAAAGCAGGGGGCACAGTCACATTTAAGATGTTTCGGGGGGGTAAGTGCACAAAATACCTAAAAGCAGGGGGCATGGTCACATTTAATGTGTTTCGGGGGGGAAAGTGCAAAAATTGAAAAAAACTGGGGGGTAACGTGCAAAAATCCCTATTATATAATTGCAGAGAGAATTGAAAAGAACTTCTATGTATTGTATAATTGAATTTACAGATTGAATGAATGATTAAGTGTGTACAAACTGAATAAATAAACCTATATATATAACTGCTAATGGGCCGCTTTCAAAAAAAAAAAAAAAAACTGCTAATGGGCCAGGGTTAGATAAGTAAATATACAATAAACCGGCCCAGCTAACTTAACAAACTAACGACTAAGAAAAATTCCCAATTAGCTGAAAATTAGGTCATGTTATCTCCTTCTTCTCCTTTTTGATTTTTGCTTTCGGATTCACCATTTTTCTTGATTAACATTGAGATTAATTTGATGATTAAATTAACTGAACGAGCTTTAATTCATCCGGAAATGAAAAGGATAAAATTGTTGATATTTAAATAAGCAGCGTGAACATAGGTAGCCTGTGTTGTCATACTGATCTATATATATCTATATATGAAAGTAATAATTTACATAAAAATTATGTATCGGTGGTGAGAACAAAAAATGCATTTGATCTGCAAAAATCCAATGTTTTTAGAACCGGATCGAACAGTGAACCGATGAGTCAACTGGCAACTGATTTTATTGATTGAATCGATCGGACCGGATAATTAACGTCATAATGATATAGTAGATATATTTAATTTTAATGTATAAATAATATGCATAAAATTTAAAACATTATCCTACAATTAATTAAATATATTCAAAAACATAGAATACATTTAAATTAAATCATATAATATTTATTTACGACTTTTAATTAGTAAGCTTATATAAATATAATATGATTATATTTGTAATTACACAAAATACAAAATTGTAAGTTAAAAATACAACAAACTAAGAGACTAATAAAGTTTAAAATATGATTATATATAGAAGTCTAATATTGAAAATCAAATTTAAATAGTATATCGATTTGATTTTTAAACTTTGACACTTTTATTCTAAGAATCATATAGTTGGAAATACATTTTCTTATATAAAAACTTTTAATAAGAAATTATGTCATAAAACTAAAATTAGTTGTAATTTTTATTGATAATGTGTAAAATATTAATTTGAATTAATTATCATAATCTAATTTATAAATAAATATGGTTATAAGTTTTGTATAATATATATATATTTATACACAAAAAGTTTAACAAAAATGATGTAGCTCAAATGATAAGAATGTTATATTATATTCAAGAGGTCAGGTATTCAAATCCCTCATTCTACAAAAAAAAAATCAAATTATTTTTAATATTAAAAAAAAATTAAAAATTAAAAAAACAAAGGAAAATCATAATCGGGTCCAAACCGGTTCACCGGTTTTGGACCGGTTCAACCCGGTTCCTACTGATTTTTAAGTTAACTGGTTTTAAAGGGTTAATTGAACCAAATATGTCTTCGATTCGTTGTCGAACCGGTCGAACCGATCGGACAGGCCAGTCCGGTCCTGTTTTAATAACATTGCAAAACTATATTTGTATAATTGTTACCAAAAAAAATTGTCCAACCCACGGCCTACCATCGAAAAAGTTCGCCTGAGACAAAAACTATCACAAGTAGAAGGAATTTTGTTCTTTTCTATTTGGTTTTATTAATTTTGAATGATGATGGACAAAATAATTAATTTACCTTGCATGAGGAAAACTAGCTAATTTGTATAGAATGATATCAGGCAAAATAGCAATTTACATCCCCTAAGGCCATCTCCAGCGGTATAGGCGGGGCCGGGGCCGGGGTCGGGGTGGTGGCGGCGAGTCGTCTCCAGCGGTGCGGGGCGGGGGCCGGGGTCGCGAGCGGGGCGCAGGGCTCGGCGGAGCCCTGCGCCCAGCCCGCTCCGCGAGTGGGAAGAAAGGGGGCGCGTGTAAACACGCGCCCCTCTTTAAGTCAGGTGCCGCCAAGTGGCGGCACCTGATTGGACCCGGTTTTTTTTTTTTCTTTTTTTTGTTGTGTATTTATTGTGTGTATGGTTTATTTAATGTGTGTATGATTTTGTATAATTAATGTGTTGTATGTAATTTTAATTAATGTGTTATTGTAATTAATGTGTTGTTTTAATTAAATAAAAATTTTAAATGGTTAATTAATGTGTTGTATGTATTTTTAGTTAAATAAAATAAATTATTTTGGGCCGAAAATAGCAAAACTAGATCTGCCCGAAATAGGATTTTTGGACGACATTCGTGTCCGCAGGTCGCGGGCACGCACAAGTCTTGAAGGGCCGTGTGCCCCCCCCCCCCCCCCCCCCCCGCGCGCGCGCGAGGAGGGAGCCTTCTAGTAATAATTTCTTAACCCTTATGGTTTAGAAATCATATATAAATCCAAGTTTTTTTTATCACACTTCCAATGTGGGATAAGTTCATTTTTTTTTCCAATTTTTTCCATTATATATGTGAACTTTGAGATTTAATTTCTCATTCACCCGTATTCCGATTTGGACGTACCATATACCATTTTAATCTACTCACGGAGTAGAATATAATTCGGTCAAGACCCGACTCTTTACTCAAAGTGGGTCCCACTTAAAATACGTCCAAAATGGTCCATTAATTTACTTTTTTCAACACTATGTTTATGAGGTTTATAAGGAGCTTTAGGACTATTTTTATTTTCTTTTCCTTGATTATGTTGTGTATTGTTGTGTAATTAATGTTGTGTATTGTTGTAATTAATGTGTTATTTTAATTAATACTCCGAACTTAAAAAAATAAAACTATAATATTAATAGGTGAGAGTTTGCGTATTATGTATTAATTTTAAGTTACTTTAATTAAATATTCTATTTAATATTAATATTTTAATATAATTAATAATTAAATTACGAGTACTAATATAATTATTATTATTAATATTAAAAAAATTTAAAACTATAATATTAATAGGTGAGAGTGGGCAAAGTTTCAAAATGGAATTAATTCCCCCACGGAGCCCCAACCATTGGAGACGACGACAGGGCTCAGGGCTAGCCCTGGGGCTGCCCCGGAGGGGCAGCCCCAGGGCTAGCCCTGAACCATTGGAGATGGCCTAACTTTCACTACTCCGCAGAATTAGGACACTTAATTTTTCAGCAAGCAATTTACGTCCCTTAACTATCACTGGTATGCAAAATCAGGACACTTAATTTTTCAGCAAGCAATTTACGTCCCTTAACTTTCAGTGGTCCGCAGAATCAGGACACTTGATTTTTCAGCAAGCATTTTAGGTCCCTTAACTTTCACTGGTCCGCAGAATCAGGACACTTAATTTTTCGACAAGCAAAATACATCCTAACTTTTCTATACTCGCAATTTTACTCCACTTGACAAAACAAACACCCACTTGACAATCACTCAACAAACTGTCTACAACAATTTAACAACATCAATATTAATTCAAATCCCCAAATTAATTGTCCAGTTGGCAATTATGAAATTTAACAACTTCTGCTATAAAAGAAAATGTGATCAATGATTAATTGATTCATGTAATCAGATATTATTGATTGCGATAATCTTCAACAGATTTTGCGAGAAATATTGTTGCAATCTAAAATTTGATTTTCCCGGCAGTAGTTGATAAACTTGAATCAGATTCATCAATGTTAATATTGTCCATGAACGGTTAATACCACTGATTTGTGTAATATATTAAATTATTTTCCTTTTTTTTTAAAAAAAATTATTCTTAGATATTTTTATTATTCTTCAATAAATTTCGTAATTCCTGAGCTATGTGTTAGGTCTTACGATTTAAATTTGAATTTGCTCAAGCTTGAATTTATGATCCAAAATGACAATTCGAAATGATTTTTTTTGTTCAATTGAAATTCATTTCACATAGTTTCACGAGCTTTAGATTCATACCAAATTAGCTCAAACTAAGTTCTTCGGAATCATGCTAAACTAAAAAATGAAAGAGCAAAAGTTCCATGGAATCATAAAAACTACATATTATTAGAAAGAACATCAAGATAAAACTTAAACAACATGCAAAAGAATATATAAATTCCATTCTAATAATCTTAAGTAAATAATATAGCAATATGTAAATTAATTAAGAGTCAAAACATAAAATCGTTATAATAACACTTACCAATATCTTATATATATATTTGAAGATAATGACTAGAAACTGGAAATGCATTCCTTCACCACTTTAATAAGTTTAGAAGATTATAGAACAATATATATATATATATATATATATATAATTATTTAGATGTGTTATTATCAAATGAAACACCAAAATTCCAACTTGAACTACATGAAAGAAAATGTGATCAATGATTAATTGATTCATGTAATCAGATATTATTGATTGCGATAATCTTCAACAGATTTTGCGAGAAATATTGTTGCAATCTAAAATTTGATTTTCCCGGCAGTAGTTGATAAACTTGAATCAGATTCATCAATGTTAATATTGTCCATGAACGGTTAATACCACTGATTTGTGTAATATATTAAATTATTTTCCTTTTTTTTTAAAAAAAATTATTCTTAGATATTTTTATTATTCTTCAATAAATTTCGTAATTCCTGAGCTATGTGTGAACTAATATGTACGACCCAAATTGGAATTTTAATATTGTAGTTTTAAGAGGACTATAATTTATTTTCAAGTTTGGATAACTTGCCACAAACGTTTGTTTTGTTTTGAACGTATAAGTCTGAATAATTTTATAGAACATTTGTAAGTTAGCCAATAAAAAAGAAAAAGGAAATAAAAAATGGTAACATGAATAATTTGGAAATAATAGAAATTAAGGTGAAAGTATAAAATAGAAAAATCTTAATTGCTATTATATCCATATTATTCGTCACTAATTTCACTAGTTTTCATTTATAAAATGAGCGAAAGCCAAAAACACCTCCCTATACTTTGTCCTCCAAAAAAAAAAAAAAAGATTTTGTGTTATTTTGACTCCCAAAAATTCCCTTGTGTTATTTTGACTCCCAAAAATTCCCTTGTGATATCAAATAACATAGGAGGTTTATTGGGAGTTAATTATAAACAAAGCAGAGTTTTTTTGTCTATAGTTCTTTATAAAGTCTAAGATTTAAAAAATGTTACATTTACCCCTGTTAAATATAAAATCATATGCGATTGAATTCTCAATTCTACTGACGGACCTGAAATGTTTGAATGAAACTACACCTTTCATTCTTGTAAGAGTTTAAAAATAATAGTAACAATTAGGCCAAAATATACAGTAATTAATTTATTTCATTAATGAGACAATGACATAATTAGTTATTTGTTGAAGCCAACTCATGCCCTCTTAGAATATTTTAGCTCTTCTACCAAATTGTAAGATAAGTGCATTTACTCCATCCGTACTACTATACAAGACTATAAAAAAACACATTTTATTGATGTATTTATGAAAGAACATAATTTAAGCAAAGAGAAATACAGAAATCGAAAAAGAATTTTACTAAACTTTTCTTCTTGTTACATATGAATGTTGGTTGTATCATATATGTAAATTTATAAAATTCGTAATACATTTACTACCTATATATGTGTGTCTTCTTATGTGTTTTCGCAGATCATAGGTGAGAGCGGGGGGTAGAAAAGCCTAGTACCAAAAGGGAATCAGTGCGTGTGTAAATTAGCTGGAAGAGGTGGGCACCTAACAAAAAAGATGAGTAATGTAAATGTGGCAGAAGCAGAAGATATGTCTTTTCTTTCTTCTTATTGGAGTAACAATAAAAGAAAAGTGTGCAGTTTAATTAGCTGGCTTCAAGAATTGCTGGTTATAACAATCAAAGAGTCTAAGTGGAATAAGACATTCATATCATATATTTAATTTTCGAATAGACAACATTACTCTTTATCTTGCCTTTACTTAAACACTTCAAACTCAGAAGCATTTTTGCCACTGCATTTCTTGCACTCAATCATCCAAAAACATAGACAATGGCTAATGTTCTATGCTCTTTGTTTCCACCTTGTCTGAAAAAGAAAATGAAAATGATGTTATCATTGTTCCTAGCAATTACAATTCTTGGAGTTTCTTCTTCTTCACAGCAAGCACACACATACATTATTCATATGGATGCAACGGCTATGCCCAAGGTTTTCTCCTCCCATGATCATTGGTACTCTTCCATGGTTTCTTCTGCGTTAGTGGATGAAAAAACTTCTATCAAATCAGCAGCAGGGGACTCTAAACTCATTTACACTTACACAAACGCCATCAATGGCTTTAGTGCCAGGCTCACCCCTTCTCAACTCAAAGCCATACAAAAGTCTCCGGCTTTTTTGTCCTCTTCCAAAGAAACGCCTCTTCACTTGTCTACTACGCATTCATCCGACTTCCTCGGCCTAAACTCCATGTCCGGAGCTTGGCCGGCTTCTGATTTCGGTCAAGATGTGATCATAGGAGTGGTTGACACCGGAATCTGGCCAGAAAGCAAAAGCTTCACTGATCAAGGAATGCCTAAGGTTCCAAAAAGATGGAGGGGAGGGTGCTTCGGAGGTACATTTTTCAACACATCCATGTGCAATAACAAGCTCATCGGAGTTCGCTTTTTCAACAAAGGTTTCAAAGCCGAAAACCCAGATGTTAAAAACATTCCCTTTATTGATTCTGCCCGTGACAATGACGGACACGGCACCCACGTCTCCTCCACGGCAGCCGGAAATTACGTCCAAGGTGCTTCGTACTTTAGCTATGCCTCAGGGACGTCAAAAGGCATGGCTCCTCGGGCACGACTAGCAATGTACAAGGTGCCTGCCTCTAAAGAAGCTGGACTGCATCCTTCAGACGTTATCGCGGCTATTGATGCTGCTATTGAGGATAGAATCGACATTCTATCCCTATCATTTGGTGGAATTGGTTCTTCTTTGTACGGTAATTCTTTGGCAACAGCAACCTTTTCCGCAATGGAGAAATCAATTTTTATATCAGTTGCAGCTGGAAATGATGGTCCATCTCTAAAGACCATCACGGACACGGGAGCTCCTTGGCTTCTGACTGTAGGAGCCGGTACTACTGATCGATCGTTTATAGGAGGTATAGTCCTTGGTAACGGAGCTTATGTTACAGGGATATCATTATGTCTTTTGAAACCAATTCCAGCGGATCTCCCAATTATTTACAAGGAAATATGTCGAGGAGAGATGGGACATACGAAGAAGATTATTGTTTGCTCAATCAACAACAACGATGATGATTTCTTGCCTATTTTTACGTCTCTCGAGGGAACCGCTGTAGTAGGAGCCGTGCTGATATGGAATACGTCGGATGTCACTTATCTGCCAGACTTACCGGACAAGGAGATTGAATTTCCAGCTGTAGTTGTGAACGCTGGAAACGGGAAAGTTATATTGGATTATATTAATAATTATGAAGAGGCGGCAAAGGCTACTCTGTGGTTTAAGGAGACGAGTCATGGTACTAAACCAGCACCTAAAGTTGATAAATTTAGCTCAAGAGGGCCATCTCCGGTATCTCCTTTTATCTTGAAGCCTGATGTCATTGCTCCCGGACATAACATTTTAGCTTCTTGGCAAGAGGGAAAACCGCTTATTTATACAACTGGAGAGCTGATAAGTAGCTTCAATTTAGATAGCGGAACTTCAATGGCATCACCACATGCAGCTGGAGTGGCAGCCCTTGTTAAAGCGGTGCACCCTGATTGGAGCCCCGCAGCAATCCGATCCGCTATTATGACAACTGCAGACGTGCTAGACAACACAATGAGTCCAATCAAGGAAAGGGGATCAAACAGAATTGCCACACCTTTGGCGATTGGAGCTGGCTATATCAAGCCCAACAAGGCAATGGACCCCGGTCTTGTGTACGAGGCAGACGTCAACGATTACGTGAGCTTACTTTGCGCTATGAATTTTACTTCGAAACAAATTCACGCAATAACAAGGTCCCCTCGGAGCTGCTTGAAGTCGTCTTTGGACCTGAACTATCCATCTTTCATGGCCTACTTCAACTGCAAAAATGGTTCGAAATCAGTCCTGTTTGAGAGGACGCTGACCAGTGTGAAGGATGGTTTGTCGAGCTACTCCGTAAAATTGGTCCCTATTGGTGAAGGCTTCAGTGTTGGTGTTGTGCCGGATAGACTTGTTTTCAAGAACAAAGGCGAGAAACAAAGCTATAAATTGAGAATTTCTGGGCCGTGTTTGATGGACGAAGAAACCGTTCTTTACGGGTCAGTCTCATGGTTGCAGCAGGTTGGAGGTAATCGTACTGTGACAAGTCCGATTGTGGTTTCAGGTCAAAGGATTATTTAGCTGTATTAGAAGTTGATGCGTTGCATGGTAAGGTGTTCGATTAGTAAAGCTTAGTGATTTACTATTTCAAAATTTCTGTATTGGAGGAGACATTAAGATTGAATATGTGTTGCTCTTGAAGTATTTAGAGTTTAGCTCATACTGCCTGCCAGAGCTTGTTAATGATTAGTACTTGGTGATGACTAATTAATTTGCTGATATTGAAAGAGCTTAGGAAGTTAATTGAACTAATTATTTGAAAGCAACAAAAAGTCCATTTGATTAATTTCCATTGAAAACTATTGAAGGATATGATTTGTAGATAAAAAGAGATGATTCTGATTCTGATTCTGATTCTGATTTTTTATTCTGATTTCAGAAAAGAAAAGTATATTACAACATACCATTGTTGAACTATTAATCCAATAGTGCCAACAAACATATATTACGAGTCTAATTTTCAGATTCAGTAAAGTATAGAAGATAATTAGGATAGACAGATGCATGTTGAGTGGAGTCATAAAACTTGTAAACGAACTTATGAAACTCAACTAATTGTTTCATTAGAAAAATCAATTAGAGGAGTCGATCATAAAACTTGTGACATCATTTAAACAACAGAATTTGACTATATAACTTTTGCACATATATATATATATATATATATATATATATATATATATATATATATATATATATATATATATATATTTATACATACTAGGGAACTTGCACCGCGCATAGCGCGGTGCTGTTTGCCCTGTGTTTGTTTAGTATTAAATTTTCTGTATTAATGCAATAGTATTCAAAACAATGAGAGTATTGGTAGTTTGTAAGATGCAATATATGTAACTATGAAAAGGCAAACCGGACATAGTTACATTCATAAACATACCTAAATATTACAGAATATGTACAAAACATGATACCCATATAGCATGAAGTCAGGTTATTTACTATATTTACGACACATTCAGATGGGTATCACTTCACAAAATAGCAACTACAAAAGGTGTTTCTTATACACGTTGAAAACATACTTCAAAAGGTTGTTGCTGCATATATTCAGAACAGGTTGTCGGGTAGATTGTATCTGTTATTGTACGAGTTCCATTGTGCAGCACCATTTTATCCAATGCAATAACTGTCTGAAGAAATTGATAGTATTAAGATAATTTCAGAATGAATAGCGTAATTGAGGTAACCTTTGAGGTTAACTGAACATAGCTTGATTGGTTGTTTCATCGGGGAGGGTTGGATCAAAGAACTTAGATATTAGGAAATAGAAGTTCAATACACCTGTGTGAGAAAATAAATTATCACTTGTTTATACCGTTTTCATGGAAACCATATCCGCTATAAGGACAATATCTTTATCAGAAGTGATAACTATGGAATCCTGATGTGCTAGGTATTTTCTTTCAGCAATAGCATCACTAATGATCCTTAGATTATTAGCCCTCTTGGAAATGAATTACTTTCGTGTATTATAAGAACGTCATAGTGCAGTCAAATAGCGAGAATTTAAAAGTTTAAATAGTAGTTACCAAGTATTTAGTTTCTGAGGTTCGAGTATTTCAGGGTCAACCACTATAGATGTACTAATTGGTTGAGAAGTCATAATTTGGGGTGTTGCTTGGTGTGAGAGTAATTTTAGTTAAGCAAATTGGATGAGCTAAGTATTTGTTCACCTAAATATTACATTATGCAAGATTCTGCCTATTGTTCTTTGGGTTTGATGATTTAAGTTTTAATTATCTTATAGAAAGGGAAGATTAATTATGTTCTTGTAGAAGGGTTTTGCAGTAGTTTGGAAAAATGTTAAAAGTGATATATACAAGATTCAGGTTTGAGGAAAACAACAATAGTAAACATCAAAAGATCCAAATAAAATAAAGCCAATTCAATCACACAAAAACAACGGATGACAAAGAATGAAAGCAAACAACGCAAACTAACCACTATGAAGGCCAATAGACAAAGAAGAACTTCCACCAACTTCGAAAGTAGAACCCAAAGAAATGGAAGGAGGACATGGAAATTCATCACACGCCGAACAACGAATTCCAACTGAAAGGAAAAATATAAGTGTCAAACAGAAATATATAAGTACTTACGAAATAATCAGGGTAAAAAAATATATTATATGAAATACTAACCATCGGAAGAAACAAAGGACGAAGACAATGTACGATGACCACATCATTGTTATTGAAAGCACACATAGATTCAAGTGGATTACATATTGGCAAAACAATAGGCACGACAGAAGCATGGGAAACACAGGCGATCCCATGCTGTCCGTAATCACGATATGGGAACTCATCAGATGGCGGTAAAGAAGAAACAACAGCAGTAGAAACACGACGAGCATAATTAGCACGACGACGCAACGCAAGACGCTGCCTCTCCTCATCTGAAAGAGCAGCATACCTTTCCCTCCGCCTTCGATTTCTGAAATCCCTCTGTTCTGAAGAACGATCCATAGTGCAGCTTAATGAAGCAGAGAGGATGGAGGATACCCAAAATAAATTGCCTTGTCTTCGAGGGCGGGGTGTGACAATGCCTTCCAACACTTCTATAAGTGGTAGAGCAGAGTCAAAGGTTGAAAGAAAATTATGCAAACGTAATCTAAAAATAGAGTTTCTTTTAAAAACCAAACTCAATTTATACCAAAACTTGTGATTACTGCTTCTAACATTCCACAGCCTCGAGAAATGAAAAAATCAGTCAACAGAGTTTCCGATTCTCATTCACGACCCTTTGTATCAGCATGTATTCACGTCAATAGTATTGCTAAGCTTAAAGGGGACAAAAACTCAATCTATACCAAAACTTGTGATTACTGCTTCTAACATTCCACCGTCTCTAGATAAAGCATAGAACGGATGAAAAAAGAAAACTCCCATCCAATATAGTGGTACACTATAACCAGCTAAAAGTAATGATTGAAACATAAGCTAGAGGTTGATCATAAGATCACACCACAAAGTACCATCAATATACCAACATAGGAGTATAAATTCTACTGTTAATATTCTCAAGGAGAAAAGTTGTGCATGTAGAGATTATTTAAAAAAGAGCAGTATAGAAAAACCTTATGTTTATTCCAAGGGTAAAAAATGAAGAACCATAGGCACGGACACGCAGAACTTCATGGACATCATGCTTTTGCAAATCAAATGCATTATCCTTCTGTTAAACAAAATTACAGAAATAAATCCATCAGACTGCAATGAAGGAGCGAGAACAAAAATAGACAAGGTATAGCCAGTGCACACAAACAGAACTTTTATTTTCTTCCTTTGACCTGGTTGAGTAAAAATTCAACGAGATGCATGATAGATAGCTCCACATTCTCTGATAAGCACCAGGAAATGAAGAATCGTAGATGATTCATAAATTTGGCTAGGGTTGGGTTCTCAAGATGACAACCTAATATTTATGAAAATACCTCAAGTACATATATGCCTTATCATAGACACAAACTCCAGTAACATTAACCAGAATAAAAGGAACCCAAAGCAAGAAGAGGATATAAGCCCCTATCATGTAATTATTAAAAATGCCATCCCAAAACAGATTTTACAGGACCCAAAGAAAATGTTGGTTTTTCCTCTTTGACTATAAAATCCAAAAAGATAGCATTGCAATATCTCCTTCAAAGATAGACGCGAATACGTAGAAGTATGGCAACATGAAACCAGGCAAAATTTATTAACTAATAAGACATGAACAAGCACACCTGGGTCGAGAAACACACGAGCTTACAGAAAACCCATGTAAGAATTAAAAACTTACTTTTGAAGCTGGGTTTCCCACAAAATACAAGAACTCAAAACCTGAAATAAGAAACAAGAGAATAAAAATCAAATACACACCATAAATACCAAAAAGAAATAACACGCACCAGGGGAGGCAGAAAAAGGAAGAACTCTGTGGAGGTAAATTATGCATCTGGAGCACCTAAAACCAAAATCGAATACGACTTTAAGCAGTTACAGAAAGCAATTAAAAAACAGTAAAAAGAATAAACTTAATTCAATGAACAGTGTGAAAAATATCCCAGGAACCGCCATAAAAATCAAAGACACAACAAAAATACCAAAAAGAAATAAAAGAAATAGCATGCACCAGGGGAGGCAGAGAAAGCAAGAACTCTGTGAAGGTGAATTATTCATCTGGAAGCACCTAAAACCCAAAATCAAATACCATTTGAATGTATCATAGGAAGCACTGAAAGTATAAATTTAAAAAATATAAGAAAAAATAAACTAAATTCAACCAATATCTCTGTGGAAAATTGAGAGGACACCACCAACGCCGTTGAAAATGCTGCACCAAAATATCCGAGGAACCGCCAATTCGAGGCAATGGCGAGTATTTTTATACCCAAAATTATAAATCACTCCCATAGCACCTACAGCCTAAGATATAGCCCCAATTTCCAAAGAACCCTAGCAGAGGACAGCGAGGCAAATTAAGCTCATTCCTGTGAAATAATAGAGGGACTCCATCATTAAGCCGCAATTTGCAGCAGAAAATCACGTGGGTGAAGTACACAGGTGAAGAAAATAAACTAAGAGGAAGGAAGAAAAATAATGAAGAGAAACAAAAATTAATTCCCAGGTCTGTTAAACCTCGTTTCGTTGGCTGACCGTTTAAAAAAATTAAAAAAAAAAAAAAAATTCCAACAAAACGACGTCGTTTGGTGGACGAGCGTTTTTAAAAAAGAAAAGAAAAAAAGTGCAAAATCAATCGAAGGAAGCAGCTGAACCATGAGCTGTATTCATTGGGCGTAGCCCTTTATATATATCAGTATACTAGGCATATGGTCCACGCAGTTGCGTGGATGTCGTTGCCCAAATGTTATTGGATATATGAGTATTTCAGTTAAAAGTTTAGGGTTTTATTTGCAATTTGAGAGGTGTTTGTAATACAAAAATTAGTGAACAGAAGTTGACTGGATATTTTTGTGTTGTCATTTTTATCATATTTGGTATTTTCTGCTATTTGATACTCCAAAATTATCAATCATGAACATATAATGTATTAATTTTATTAGTGTAAATTGGCGAATTCGTAGGTTCAATTCCTACTGGATGCACGTCAATGAGATCCACTAAGACTTTAAATTGTTAATTATTTCAAATTACATGTAAGTAAATTGTTAATTTACATATCACATGAGTAAAAATATACACTAGCTATATCATAGGGAGATAAGTTGCAAGAACCTCCAAAATAAATTTACCAAAGGAGATTAACATTCATAACCAAGAGCATAACCCAGCAAACAAAACAACAGTATTATTTGAGTGTACATCAGACATTCAAATACAAAATACAACTAAAACCACTAACCATTAACTATACCTAAGGAAATTAACATTTATAAACAAGAGCATAACCCAGCAAACAAATAATGGGCTGTTTGGTAAGGTATACGGGATTAAGGTGGATTAGATTGGAGCCGGATTGAAGGCCATATTAAAAATATGTTTGGTAGATTTGATTGAGTCATATTATATTAAAACAATCTATCGTAATATGTTTTGTAGAGTTATGAGTTTAGATATATATTTATATATTTTCAAAGATTTGAGAAGAATTTATGATATTTAATGACATGTAAAAAAGAAAATATGTAAATTTGAGGTTATTAGTGACATTTTACCTAATCCATATTCACCCGGATTAACTAATCCACCCATGCTTGGGTGGATTATAATCTAGTCTTAATACCGGGTCATAAGAATTCAATCCATTTGACCCGGTATTAGAGCAATGCATCAAACGTTGTATTAGGCCTTATTAACTCATATAATATGACTTAATACCCCCTATTAGGTCCTACCAAACGGTCTCTAAAAGTATTATTTAAGTATACAACAAATACTCATATAAAAAAACTAAGTAGAGCAGAAAAAGTAGGAAATACAATAGAACACAGAAAACAGAATAAGAGAGCAATCTGCGTGAAGTAAATATAAGCCAAATATAGGAATTGTGTAGAAGTCTATATAGAAGTGGGATAAAATCACATCCAAAGCAAGATAACCTCAAAACCAATACACACAGTCGAAGGGAAAACTCCGAAGCAGCTGCCTCCAAGGCAAACTCCATAGCAAAATTCGTGTGTACCAAGTAGACGATGCACTGGTTCGGGAAATCACTCATTAAAAATCACATGGGTACATCAAATAAGAAGAAGGCAGGAACATCCTTATCCCAATAGTCAACATGTATGCCCAAATAAAATATTTAACCCCACTAAGCCTGAAGTGAATTATGAAAATCAGCAGAAGAAGGAAAATTTGTAATTGGAGGAGAATAAACAAGGATAACCCGCCGTATGAGCCAAATTGTATGAAGCAATAAAATATTCACCAGCCTGATTTGAATTTTGAAATTCGGCATAGAAAAAAGATTTTGCAAATGGAGGAGAAGAACACCGCGTAAACATATCAAGTGGAAATTACAATTGGAGGAAGGCCAACACGCAGGCAGCTCGACGGCGGCGTCCAATAGGGAAATTGAAGAACACGGTTTGGGGGAACACCTTGAGCGTGGTGTGATTTTGAGCTGGTTGAGGAAATTGAAAATGAAATAGAGGAGGTAGTGTTAAATCTGAGAAAGAAAATGAATTAAACGACATAGTTTATGAGATAAAACTACGTCGTTTTGTAATGTGGAGGATTAAAAGAAATTCAGAAAGAAAATATTGCCACTGTTCACTTGTGCGTTACACCCTTATATGTAGTAATATATATTTGGTCGTCAATTAATGTTTTTCCTTTGTTTTTTTCGAAACGACGTAGTTTTGAGGCTGTTTTTTTTTTTTTTTTTTTCTCAGGGCCTGTTATGATTTTTCTTTTATTACCGTCTTCTTCAATTTGTCTTTCAAAGTAAACGTTTTGGGGAAAATTCCAGACGTCGATGTAAAGTGGAAGGCAGATTATGACTCACCTTTTCTCTCGAACAAATATCTCTCAGTCCCAGTTTTCTTCCACAAGAATCCTTTTGCACTCTTTTTTCTCCTTTTCTCCCTCTTTTCTTCCTTCTGTCAAAATTAGTGATTTGCGAGAGAGAGGCAGTTCGCGTGGTGTTCTGGTTTGTGGCGGCGGTCGCGGCAAAAGTGGTGGCGGAGGCTAGGGTTTGACATGTCCCAAAATCCGGAATGTTATCTCCAAAATCAACAACTCTTTCTATCTACTCTTTCTTTCAACTGTTTTGTGTTTGTTCTTTACTTCAGAAAATTTGATTTGATTTTATTTTTCCCTGTATGCTCTTTATTCCCTAGATCTGATGTATGATTTCTCTGGAGGAGCTATTTTCTCCTTTTATCATATGTTTATTTACTCAGTCTGGTTATTATGACTGCTCTATTTTTATAAATCAAGCACTTGACTCAGTTTCACAAAACGGTCATTGGCTGACATTGCCCTCCTCCTTGCTTCTTCCATGTGCGCACAACTTTATATTATGGCTATCATCATTGTTCCTTCTCCTTTAAGAAGAATGTCTATGTTGATCAACCATTTCTGCATCGACTCAGCTGCTTTGGAAATTTGGTCTGCTCTGTCTACCCTATCTACAGTGATTTCATTTAATTTTTTTATATGTTTTGGCGTTGGTTTTTGATTTAGGAAGAATTTTCACTTCCTCACCTGCTTTGGAACTTTGCCCTGCATTTTGCTGTCTTCCCAAGATGTTTTTGTTTAATTATTTTACATTATGTATAGATATATTTGTTCATGTTTCTCTCTTATTTTAGTGAATGGGTGTATATTTTCTAGGAATAGAAGGTTGCACCTACTTTTTTTGGTTGTTGCTTGGATTGATTATAGAGTATATTTGTTATGTTGCTATCTCTATTGTTCTGTCTATATAGTATTCGTTGACGTTGTGCTTTTCCAGTGATGTGATCAATAAAATCTATATGTATAGTGGTAACATTAATCTCCAGCTATATCCAGCTTGCGTAAAATAGTATCCAACAATGAATTGGCCCTCAGTTGGGCTCATCAAATTTAGGATTGAGTAGTAGCTTAACCGGAAAGTAGCGTTATTGGTGATAGTTGACTGACCATGTCATAAGGAAGAATAGTATTTATGCAAATCACTAGGACTTTTAGATATAAGATAGACTTTACATTGAAGGTCCTGTGTTTTCAATGTAGGCTCTTCAGTAATAGCTATAAATGTTTCATGATTTTTGTTTTGATCATGAAATTATAAGCTTTAGGGTAGTTATTTATGTTATTTGTCTATAAAAGTCAGTGCAATTGTCATGGGAAGTTTGAAGAATAGTTTAAGTCACCGTATGTCCTTTAGCACTTTCTCTTGAAAATTTAAATTAGTTCAAGTGATTTTGGTGTAATTCAAATGACTCCCCATTTAAAGTTTTGTAAAAAGACTCCAGTTTTATAGGCAGGGCATAATTTACAGTGATATTTTTCCTTGCCATGGTGGATCGTTATTGTCCTACATGTATTCAGCTCGACCTTTAAAGGTATTGACCAAAATCTTGCACCTTCATGTAAATGTTTTCAAGCTTTTGTGCAGCTGAAATGAAATGGATAAATTGGTAACTTGGGAGTAGGTGTTCTCATTGTATTACATAGGTCTTTAGTAATATAGCCTCCGTTTCTTTAGGCATGATTTTTTTGGGAGTAATATAGCTTCGGTGAATCATTTGCAATTTCCTGTCTCAATTAATTCATTTAATCTTTTATACATAATAATTTTACAGAGTTCATCTAGCAGCTCAAATCTGGAACAACCTTTGAAATAAATTATTTAGCATCATGTGAACTTGGTAAAACTTTGTGGCTGGAAAGAGTAAAAATGGTTAGTTTATCTTGATTGATATTTTTGATTCATTCATATCTTTTAAAACATAGGTAAAATGTTATACACTGAAAAATTATGAAAATGATCGATACAATGCGCCCGTATTTAATTCTAAATTTCTAATGAACTAGAATTTCACACAATAAATTTGTTTGAATAGAGTGTGTTTCACAATAAATATGGTTATACTCCATGATTATGATAGCCAATTCCAAATTACTTAGATTTATCTCAAAATATCTATCTTTATATTAAAAGTTACATGAATAATCTGTTACAATTCTTTTATCACCCTATTTGGATCAGAGTTGGGGGTGGGGGTCTTTATATTTCCCTTTAGTTACTCTATTTCCTACTTTTGTACCGCACTTCAAATGAAAAATTTGTTTGGAACTTCTTTTTAATTTGCATTTTTATTTGTATTAATAACAAGAATGTATCTGCAATGTGGTAGTTTTTTGTTTGTGTAAACACCACTTTTGGTCCCTCTTATCATTAACTTTTTACAGAGTGGTCCCTCTTATGTTTTTTTTCCCACTTTAGTCCCTACTACGAATTATTTGTTTCACTTTAGTCCTTTTCAAGTGGTCCAAGGCGATTCCGATAACATGTGATATGCTCATGAGGGCAATTTTGTCATTTCAAGTAAACTAACATGGATATTTTCGTCTTTCTAATTATTTAAAAAAAAAAACTAAATATATAATCTCTTCCAAACTAGGCTTTCATTCCAATCCAACTCAGTCGTACATTTCGTTCCAAACTAAAGTTTTTTCCTAAAATCTTTTTCAAACACCAAAATTGCTCACCAATTAAACAATATCTCAAATAGTCTCAATAGGGAACGGACGAAAATGCCCTAAAAAATATTCATATGCATGTCATGTGTTATTGGAACCACCTGATAAGGACTAAAGTGAAACACATAATTCGTAGTAGGGACTAAAGTGAAACAAATAATTCATAGTAGGGACTAAAGTGGGAAAAAAAAACACAAGAGGGATTACTCTGTAAAAAGTTAATGATAAGAGGGACCAAAAGTGGTATTTACCCTTTTTGTTTTAATTTTCTTATATTCATGTGTTATGAGAATTATTATAAGTAGTGTATGTGTATATATTTGTTTTGTTCTCTTTTGCAGTCACAGAGCATCACCAAGAACTCAGAGGACATGAACAACATGAGCAGACTTTAATATGCTTAGGATGTTGGAAGGTGATCTCATTGATCAAATTATATTTTGACTCTTTTGTTTTAAATATTGTAGTAAATAGGAAAAAAATATCATAATGTGTACTCATGTAGAAAGAATATGTTGATCCTGAGTATGTAGAATGCAATATTAAATCATTGGTGGAATATCATGTTGTATTCTCGGATTTGACCTTTGGGTTCCATACAAAATTGTTTGCATTGTGATTTTAGCTAATGGGTATTAATGGACCATTTTTTTGTTGTGACATACTAAGACCAAATATTACTTAAACATTGGAATTGAGCATGCGACAAGAACTTTCCTTGTACACTACAGATCCATAAGGTCTAACCGTCTAAGTTTGGTCTTATAAGTATTTATTTGTTGCCGTATTATCCAACAAATACTGCATTGAGGCTTGCCATCATATTATAGTGCTTTATTAATTGGAACTATTTGATAGTTTTCATGTTTGCTGGAGACTTTTAGGATTGGTGATGAATGATGCCTTTGAAAAATATGTATCTCAACAAATCGTATAGTTTCTGTTTAAAAAAAGATACCATTATCTAAACAACATCTGAATTTCAATTATTTGAAAATTCAAGGTGTTCACTATGACTTTTCTTATGCACTTGCATATTCAATGCATAGCACGGAGAACAAGTTATGCTTTCGTTACATGATATCTTAGGTGACAACCCCAATGAAGCTTGTCATACTGGCTCCACTACATATTCAAGCAACCCATACTTGTTCGACACATTGGAATAAGCATATTATAGTGTTTAAAGCTTTCGGATCATTGTCAATACTTGTGCTCAACTTCTTGTGTTTATCATGCTTATTAGATTTTGTGTGGAACTGGTGTTAGAAAATTGTACATCTTGGCAACTTTATCTTAATGTGTTGTACCACATAAGTACTGGGCATTTTACACCGCGCATAGCGTGGTGCGATTCCCCTAGTGTGTATATATATATAATTAGAAGCATAGGCGGACGGAGACAGGGACAAGGGGCCCCCTGAAATTTTGATTTTTTTTTAATATAATGGTGTATGAAAAAAAAAATCAATAAATTAGCGCAATATGAAAATTTCAGCCCAAATATAATCTTAATTCAATTAATATCACACAATTCATTTTAATAATAACTCACTCTACTCCATTTCTAAGCCCCAATGAAAAGTTCAATTTTTCTCTACTCCCAACATCTCCAAATGAGTTCTTTTGCTCTCGGCCTTTTTCAATCAACTTGAAAATTATATTAGGGATGTTCGATCAAGTGATGATTTTTCTAAACTGAAAGGGATTGATGATCCTGCTAAGAAGATGATTGCAACTAAAAGACATGTCGCATTCTTGATGGTTTACAAACTTGTGACATTGACGCTTATTCGACCAACGGGATCAGTGGAGAGAGCTTTTTCGGCTAAGAAGATAGTAAAGAATCGACTTCGTAACTGAATGGGTGATCAATGGCTAAATGATAGTTTGTCTTTATAGAGAGAGACATATTTAGTAGTATTTGAAACGATGCTATCATGGACCGGTTTCAAAAGATGAAAAAACATCGTGGTTAATATTAGAGTAAATATGTAGATATTTTGGGTTCTTTTGTGACTATAACGAGGTATCATATGTAATTAAAATATCTCGTGTGTTTATTTTTGTCAAACTTCACCTCCCATTTTTGTATTGCATTATATATTTTTTCTCATGAATAATATAAATTTTAAGCTTAACTGTTTAATAGATTTTTTTTTATAAGTTTAGCCCCCTGAACAAAAATCCTGGATCCACCCCTGATTAGAAGTATTATTTACTAGATAACGTACGGTGATGATTCTCCTATTAGTCATCTTGCCCACGCTGATGATATTTACCAAAGGTGTTGCAAATGATCTTAATTAATTATTTCCTGATTTAATTAAAATGTTTGAATTAACAGTCTTTATGGGCGTTTTCTTCAAAGTCCTGAAGAAGATACAAATTCTTGAAGTTCCATTTCGTGTTTGGGATCACAAACTGGAAATGAAGATTATGGCCAACCAAATGACATATTAGGAAATGAATTAACAGTCTTTGGAAAGCTTAAGGGAGGATTTTTTAATTTTTGTTGTTTCGCTTTTTGAAACTATTTGGTTTCACCGAAATCAAATTGTCCATAATGATGTTGCTTCTTCTTTACCGGTCCTCTCACGGCGTATCCAAAATTCAGCTGCTTCGCATTCAAAGGCCCAAGAACACCTCCGTATCTCTTCTCTTTGCATTGCCTCGATCTTGGGATGGGACCTCCACGGTGCAACTGGATTTAAGTAAATGTTGATGCTTCTTTCAAAGACGGGAAAGCTTTGTGGGCAATCGTTTTCCGAAATCACCTCGGCTCCATTTTGTTTGCTAAAGCGGCTGTCCTCCCTTGCCTTAGTGCCTCTGTTGCTGAAGCTCATGCCCTTTTGGAAACCTGTTACGCTGCAATCAAAGGTGGAGCTTGCTTTGTCCAATTTGAAAGTGACTGTCTCCAAACATCTTGGCAGTGGAAAAACAAAATCTGGAGCTGGACTAGGACGAAGCTTTCCTCATCAAGGAAATCCGTAGATTTTGGGCATGTTGGCCCAAGTGGAGATTTAAATTTATCTCTAGAAATGCAAACAAGGCAGCTCACAATTTGGCCGCTTGGACTTTTCGTTCGAACTTTGTTGATCCTCTTTTACCTTCGTCTTTACCTATTTCGATATTTTGATGAGGGTTACCCTCTTGTCGACTGGAACAACTCTTTTTGCTAATTTTATGATATTTCTTTTACTTATAAAAAAAATGACATATTAGCAGAAAATTAAATGAAGATTATTAGATTAGAAATGTTGTAATTATTTAATAGTTTGATTAGTTTCAGTTTCTTTAACTCAAGGTTTATACATGTCATTAATAATAGAATAGTTAAGCTCACTGGTACAAGTAAAGGTACATAAATCTCAGTTGTACGTATATCATGCTGTACTTGAAGTTCATTCAGCAATATAATTTCTTGTTTTGCTTAAAAAAGAAAAAAAAAAGATCATTTCTTTAAACATGCAAATTGTCTTATGGGAAAGAACAGTACTTGAAATTGCTTAGCTACTGTGCATACTCAATAAGGAAAGTTTGAACATGATCATTTCAAAATTTTAAGCATTGTTTTCTAATGCTCAGCTATTATATATTGTGCATTATATGTTGATATTAATTTGGAGTATATTCAGATTAACAAAGAATATTTTAAATGTACCAAATATCCGCAATTACTGAACTAAACCTTTTCTTGTAAATTCTTGGAGTATTCTAATCAAGTATTAATTATTTTTTGATATATGTTGATCATGATTATGATTATTAATTAGGGGTGGGCATTTGGTATCGGGAATTGGGAACCCGAACCGTACCGATCGGGTTTTTACCAAAAAAATCAAAATTTATGGGTTTTCCGGGTTTTGGGAAACCCGATTTCCCGATTATTATAAATCGGGACGGGTTTCGGGTAGAAGATCCTACCCGATCGGGAACCCGGTTATATATAGTTTAGTACCAATTCCTACCCAATTCCCAATTACACTCCGTTTTTTTTTTGTTCATCTCCACCCACACCCAATACCACGTTTTATATTATAACTAACGTTTTCTCTCTCTCTCTCTCAATTCTAAAACACTAAAACCAAATTTTGAAAAATGAAGCAATGAAATTCCCCATTATCAGTCATGAAGAAGGGCAAGTGAATTCTAGTCTTTCATTTACTGCTTATAACTTTTATTTTTATTTGTATTATTAGTTATTTATTGAGCTCGAGATCGATTATTTTCCAACTAATTTTCACGCATTGCTAGTTTATTGCTTTGGACGATTGATTAGTTTACTAATCAGTGTGAAATCTGTTAAGAAAGCAACTGAAGTAATCGATTTATATGTAGTAATTGTTTCCATCTGCATTTAATTTTTGGCTAAGTTGGTTTCAGCACATTTGAATAGGGATGGAGTGTATAATTTTTTCACTTGATTATTTTGGTAGTAAAGATTTTTAGGCCAATCTAAACTTTTTTTTCTTGAAAAACACATGATTTATGGGCTAATTAAATTTTTTTTTCATTTATTTTGGGCCATGGAAAGTCCATTAAAAAAAGTAAAAAACTGAAAAATTAAAAATTTCACCCCTACCGGGTTTCCCGAACCCGATCCCGATTTCCCGATTTTTTTCGGGAACCCGAAATACCGGGTAGAGGATTAATCGGAACGGGTTTCGGGAAGGAAAATTTGAATCCCGAAACCCGAATACCGATCCCGAAATTCCCGAATTCCCGAAAACCCGTACCGATCCCACCCCTATTATTAATAATGATATTATAAATGTCAAACTGACTTGTTTTATGATAAATGTGGTAATTTATCCCATATGCAGTGCCGGCCCAACCATATAGGCAGTTTTGGTGTTTGCCTAGGGCCCCCAAACTTTTAGGGCCCCTTTCCCCCCTAGTCGGCTATGTTAATTGTTAATGGTCCGTCCAACTTGATGTTTGTCTTTTTTTATGAATTGAAGTCCAATGAATATCAAGGCCCTTCTCCACGCCACATAATAATAATTAAAAAATAAATAAAAAAATTAGAATATAGGAGCTACGTAGAGCATAGCAGTTTCTTTTCCATTAATTCTTAGTTCACACACAAAACAAAATAGAATAAATAATTTAGGAAGATGGAACGTTTCCCCAATATTTTTCTCTGTTAAGTTTTCACGGCCCACAAGTAAAAATATCAAATTGTAATTTTAAAACTTCGAAAGAATGTTGTAATAATCTTGAAAATGCTTTTAAATATGTTTAAATATCAGACGTAGATGGTTCTGATTTATATTATGAACTAAAAGTGCTATCAAAAGTTTGACATATTTAATCATATAAATTTGATTAGTTCTTATCCAAATTCGTATATTTGTTACATAATTATATTCACTATACTTGTAACAGTTGCTTATGCTGAAATAAGTTTTTTTCAAATAAAAATTAATAAAAACATGTTTACGTTCGACAATAACACTAGAAAGATTAAGTGACTTGATTATTTTGTCTATAAAAGAATTAGAATATGAAGAATAAACACTTTTGCGTTTAAAAGAGCATGAAAAATAAATTTTACGTAAAAACAAAATTACACAAGGGCCCCGATATTTTATTTCGCCTAGGGCCCCCGAAACCCTTGGGCCGGCACTGCCCATATGTTATGATAATTGTGATAATTTATTCCTTATGGTATAATAAATATGATAATTTATCCCCCACATGCTACAAAATACTTTTCATGTTGTAAGGAATTCCTTATATTTTTTGCAAAATGTTCAAATAAAACCAATTTAATGTTGGTTGCAGCATATGGGCGTAGGGGACATGATGTTCATTCTCTGCAAGAATGATCTACAATTAATGAATTTAAATAAGATAAAGTCGTGTGTAATACTCGATTAGTTGTCGTAAAACGATAAAGTAACAATTTTGGTCCTTGATAAACAAATCAGAAAAAAAAAAAAATCAAACTCTACAGAAATTCTTAAGAATCACTCTTGAAATTAAGTTTCATCAAGCAAATTATAAAAGAGGACATGTAAACAACCTGATATCACGATTCACCATGTAAATGAGCGCATAAAGTTATCCAATATATAGTTCACTTCTTTTATCGAATTTAAAAATTGTTTGAGATTAATTTGATGATTAAATTAACTGAACGAGCTTTAATTCATCCGGAAATGAAAAGGATAAAATTGTTGATATTTAAATAAGCAGCGTGAACATAGGTAGCCTGTATTGTCATACTGATCTATATATCTATATATGAAAGTAATAATTTACATAAAAATTATGTATCGGTGGTGAGAACAAAAAATGCATTTGATCTGCAAAAATCCAATGCTGATCGAACAGTGAACCGACGAATCAACTGGCAACTGATTTTATTGATTGAACCGATCGGATCGGAACGTCATAATGATATAGTAAATATATTTAATTTTAATGTATAAATAATATGCATAAAATTTAAAACATTATCCTACAATTAATTAAAAATATTCAAAAACATAGAACATATTTAAATTAAATCATATAATATTTATTTACGTCTTTTAATTAGTAAGCTTATATAAATATAATATGATTATATTTGTAATTACTTAAAATACAAAATTGTAAGTTAAAAATACAACAAACTAAGAGACTAATAAAGTTTAAAATATGATTATATATAAAAGTCTAATATTGAAAATCAAATTTAAATAGTATATCGATTTGATTTTTAAACTTTGACACTCTTTATTCTAAGAATAATATAGTTGGAAATACATTTTCTTATATGAAAACTTTTAATAAGAATTATGTCATAAAACTAAAATTAGTTGTTATTTTTATTGATAATGTGTAAAATATTAATCTGAATTAATTATCCTAATCTAATTTATAAATAAATATGGTTATAAGTTTGGTATAATATATATACTTATATACAAAAATTATGTAGCTCAAATGGTAAGAATGTTATATTATATTCAAGAGGTCAGGTATTCAAATCTCTCATTCTAAAAAAAAAAAATTAAATTATTTTTAATATTAAAAAAAATTAAAAATTAAAAAAACAAAGGAAAATCATAATCGGGTCCAAACCAGTTCGCCGATTTTGGACCGGTTCAACCCGGTTCCTATTGATTTTTAAGTTAACTGATTTTAAGGGGTTAACTGAATCAGATATGTCCTCGATTCGCTGTCGAACCGGTCGAACCGATCGGACATGCCAGTCTAGTCCCATTTTAATAACATTGCGAAAAACTATATTTGTATAACTGTTACCAAAAAAAATTGCCCAACCCACGGCCTACCATCGAAAAAGTTCGCCTGAGACAAAAACTATCACAAGTAGAAGGAATTTTGTTCTTTTCTATTTGGTTTTATTAATTTTGAATGATGATGGACAAAATAATTAATTTACCTTGCATGAGGAAAACTAGCTAGTTTGTATAGAATGATATCACGAATTTCTTTAATTTTCATAGAGAATAGAGAGAAAATCATCCCACCCAAATATTAGTCATCATAGTTAAGTAATAAAATTTTGTTCTGGCATTGTGATTTTTGCCTTGGCTATATATATCAACTACTACCTATTTTAAATGGTTCTTCACAAATATATATATTTAAAAAATTAATATTAGTTGATTAAACGTCCCACATTGCTTGAAAATAATAGTTAAGTTCATCTTATACAGTTAGCTTATGAGGTTGAGTTAGGTCCAATTCATATAAATGGACTAAGCTCAAACCATGTGGTGAATTCTAATAACATTTAACATTCTATACAACTTTATGATTTTTCAAGAATGAATAACATATACTTAGTAAACAAGTGAATAAATTAAAGAAAAATTAAGGTACTGTATATAGTATATAGTAATTTGTTTTCTTCACCCATAGTCCATAATCTTTGAGCAATTGTTTTACAAATACGCTCTATCTAGTACAATTATTTGTGAATTAATTAACTAATTATTTTCTCAACTGAATTTCTTCTTGCATGGACCGATCCATTACGACTGGCGGAAAAAAAAAACACTTAATTAACCTATCATGGGTGTGCTTGCAACTTTTCCATATCCATCAATTTTAATCCTAACCCGGTTGCAGCAAAAATCCATATAGTAACCATGACCGGGTCGGATGAAGTAAACCGTCACTTCTGGATTTTTACTTATAATTATTTGTTTGGCTCGCAATCCGTCCAACCCAACTAGTTCCGGCCATTCGTATCTATGGCCTGAAACTAATAAAAGAATTTGATTAATAAATTATAAATAAAAATGTAATTTGATATATATTTATATAAAGGAAAAAAAAGACTAGTATATATTTACCACCATAGGCACAACATTCTCTACTGCCGCAAGACCAACTTTGACAAGTAAATTCCGACATTATAGTTCTGCAGTTTGGTGTAGTGTTTTTTTCCCTTCTTATATATGAGATTAAAGACACAATATCATAGCCTTTTATGCAGTTTTTTCTTCTGCTATAAAAGAAAATGTAATCAATGATTAATTGATTCATGTAATCAGATATTATTGATTGCGATAATCTTCAACAGATTTTGCGAGAAATATTGTTGCAATCTAAAATTTGATTTTCCCGGCAGTAGTTGATAAACTTGAATCAGATTCATCAATGTTAATATTGTCCATGAACGGTTCATACCACTGATTTGTGTAATATATTAAATTATTTTCCTTTTTAAAAAAAAGAATTATTCTTAGATATTTTTATTATTCTTCAATAAATTTCGTAATTCCTGAGCTATGTTTGAACTAATATGTACGACCCAAAGAGGAATTTTAATATTGTAGTTTTAAGCGGACTATAATTATTTTCAAGTTTGGATATCTTGGCAAAAACGTTTGTTTTGTTTTGAACGTATAAATCTGAATAATTTTATAGAACATTTGTAAGTTAGACAATAAAAAAGAAAAAGAAAATAAAAAATGGTAACATGAATAACTTGGACATAATTGCATGGATCAAAATTTCGTTTCGAGTGTATGTTTCGGTCAGCCAAATACTGAAAACTTTTCGAGACTTTTCGGAAATGTTTCGGAAACACTATGGAAAAATTGTAATAAAAGTTACTAAATTTAGATAAATAACAGAGTTTGAGGCAAGCAAATAGTTTCGGAATTAGATCTTATTTTCATTTCTCTTGATTAAAAAACGGAAATTTTTCGATGTTTTCGAAGGAAAAGATGAAAATTTTGATCCATGCATAATAGCAATTAAGATGAAAGTATAATATAGAAAAATCTTAATTGCTATTATATCCATGTTATTCGTGTTACCATTATTTTATTTATTACTTATTTTCTTTTCTTGGAGATAAATAATTCTTAGATACTTCATTTGACATTTACACGTTCAAATGAAGTATCTAAGAATTATTTCAGTCCCTCATAAATTAAATATCCTAATTCTAGAAAAGAAAAACCAACTTTGAAGTTATTTTTCTTTTCTTTTCTATCGCCTTAATTTTGATGAAAAAATACAAATAAATTTTGATGATGTTTGTCATTATTTACATTTATAGGTGAGACTATTGTATCCTCAAAAAGTAAAAAGAATATATACACTTGTGGCTCATCCAACACCCCAGTGAATTGAATCCATCGGAATGGACGCATAATTTTCAAAAAGTGGGACTATTAAGCTACAACCATAACAACGGGAATTTCTTACCAATTATGATAGACTCACTTCAGGCTATCATCGATTTGTGCATTTTGGCATCATTTTCCAAACTTATTTTACGATCAAATTAAATAAGTATGTACTATGTACATATTTGAAGCTTATAAAAAATTGTTAGAATACATACAGAAAAACTCAAATAAGTTTTAATTTTTCAATTACTAATAGCTTAATTAATCTGCAAGTGATTCCATGTTACGAATTTTTCTCCCTATATAGGCTCTCATATGGATATCATAATAGCAAATAGCAAACCATTGGCCCATTTATTTATTTTGTAATATTTAGAATATAGAGGATTAAGGTTTAAGAGGCCCAGTACATCATTCCAACTGCTTGGGCCCAAATATTTTCTTGGATAATATTACCTGAGCAGTTCCAGTTTATTTTTATTTTCATTAGGAAAACATTAAGGGTCTATTTGGATGGATTTTGGCTCGGTTTCGTTGGTCTCGATTTAGAAAAATTGGTTTAGTTGGTTTTGATTAAACCTTTGAGATTTTATTTGGATGTATTTTGGCTTTTAGGTTTTGTGGTTTGAATAAGTTGAAACCGTACTTGAATTGAGTTTGAATGTTGGTTTTAGGGGAAAAGTAGGTGATATGTGTCAAATCAATATTTTTTTAGTGAAATTTGGGGAAAAAAGTAGGTGGTAGGTGTCAAATCAATGTTATATAGGTTTGAAGAATTTGAGTGTGAGTTTCTGAATAAGTTTTTGATGGTTTTATGGGTTTGCGAAAACTCATTTGAAAGGGTTTTGGCTCGATCTCGCGAAACCCGCGAGACCGGACCAAAACCCATCCAAATACAGCCTAATGAATTATAGAATTTTTTTGCAATTACTTTCTCTTTGTTTCTAAATGTAAAATAATTTATATTTTAATTAACAAATCATTTGTAGAACATCACACCAATATTAAAGCTGTCAATGGGGTGGATATAAATTTGAATCTGATCCGAATCTGGTCCGATTTATTAATTATGTTGTTCAAATATATTTAATGGACATGATCTGATTATTAAAATATGTAATCCAACGGACATTGATCAAATTTGAATCGAGGTAGATCCAATCCGTTAAAAAATCGCATTAAAAAATAAATTTTACATTATAATTGTTTAAGACCAGTAGTGTTACTAATATTTATCATCATTAATTAAAGAAGATATTAGTTAATGATTTATTCATATACATATTTTCAACCCAAAAAGTGAATATTGGACAACGTTGAGAAACTTGTTTTAAAAAAATATATTATAATAAATTTTGAAACTGAAAATTATGTTGGATAAAAAAAATTCAATATCCTTTCGTATCCGGAAAAAAGTCAATGAACACAAAAAAAAAATTAAATTTGAACAAGATAGGATTTAATATTCCAACTCTTACTGTGTTCTTTTTCCCATATATAATACTTAAAAAAATCCATCAATTTTCTAAAAATGAAACCAAAACCAAGCAAAATAATGTGCACTGCACATGATGTGTATGTACATATGTATATATATTTATGTTCTGTGTTTCTCAGAACCAATTGTTTGTCACTAGTTGTAAGTTGAGACTTGAAGCATGATGTAAAAACTTTCTGTTGCAAGTCTTGCAGTTAAAAAGAAATTATGCCAGACTTAAATTCAAAAGACAATTTTTCTTTTCTTTTTTTTTTTGATAAATTTTGTTCTTTACTTCAGTTTACTAAGTTTTTTTTTTTTTTGGCAAAAGAGAGATTTTATTGAAACAAATGTCCAAACTTACAATGCCAACTTTAAATTTCCAGCTACCTGCTAACTATTACAATTATTTAAACCAAATATTTTCAACTCATTTACAGCACTCCAAATTTGCAGCTACTGCTAACTATTACAACCAGTAAAACCATATATGTTCAACTCATTTACGGCACTCCAGTCCATTGCTTTTATTCCTTCCAGGTCAAGAAAATAAATTCCCATACCCTTTATTTGTCCATCACTCATTTCCAGCACTTCAATCCATGCCTTATAATCCTTTCAGCTCCAGAAAAAAGCTCCCATACACTTTCTTTTTTCATATCCATATGTATCACTCCATCCAGAATTTGAGATAATGAGTTCTTTGATCTTCTTTTCAAAGATAGCTTCAAAAAATAACAGCTATCACAGTCCCAGGATTTGTGCTTGTGTGCAAGTGAAAGCTTATAAAAAATGAAAATTAAAAAAATGTGTGCACGTGTGCTTAAAACCATTATCCATTTCTCTATCATGCTCCCATTACCATCCAAATTGAACATCAGGCACACCATTAACATACTGAAATTCAGAATAGGAAGAATATAATGCAAACTTAAAAATTGATAAATGATATTCAAAAAGAGACAAGGAAAGGGCCTCTTATGAGAAGGGCTGGATTTATCCACACTTCCAAGTTGGGAGTTTCGAAGTTGCCAATCCAGGACCCATAAGCTTTGAACAATCATTTGCCCCCTCAATTCTCCATTAAGCATAAGAAGAATATTGTCAAAATTCCAGTTCAACATCTCCATCTAATATACTCCAATCCTAGTTGCTCCAATTTAACTTTTGCAAGCAGATTTCGAGAACATTCATTAGGTAAAAGCAGTCTATTATCCTCAAAGTTACAAGCCTCATTTGCTAGTAAATCAGCAGAGCCATTTCCTTCTCTAAATATATGACAAAAAGTCACTTGCAAACTGCTCATCAACCGCCTGATTTTTCTAATGATGGCACTATATTTCCAAGCACCACTATCTCTCTTTTCTATCAGGTTAATAATCCCCCTAGCATCAACTTCCACTATTACCTCCTGATAACCATTATCAACACAAATTTGAAGGCCCCTCAAAACTCCATTTAACTCCCCATCAATATTATCTGTTATTCCTAGGAAAACATGAAAAGCCACCAAAACATTCCCTGTCCAATCTCTTATCAAACCACCAGCTGCAGCTTTGCCTGGGTTCCCCCTTGAGCATCCATCACAATTTAGTTTAAAAATCCCAACCGGAGGAGGTTTCCATACGTCTTTTATAGGGCCCTTAGTAGGCTTCTTTACTACCTGTAAACCTAGATCTCTAGCTATAAAACAGTCCCCTTTCCAGAAATCCCTATCAACCTTAGCTGCCATATGTAAATCTCTTACCATCTGCATGATCCTATTAATAACTCTCTCATGATCCATTTTAATCTCTTCATGCTTAGCATTGTTTCTTTCAAGCCACAGAAACCAACCTATGAGCAGGGGAATTAGAACTCTAATATGTCCCTTCTTACTGTTTTCAATATTTCTTTTAGACTGAATCCAATATTTCAAAATTATATTTATCTCAGCTCTTTCAGGCATTTTTACCCTGAACATTTTACAGAAATAATCCCATACCTTACTTGCAATTTGGCCATTCCAGAAAACATGGTCAATAGTCTCTTCAGCCATACAACACTGACATTTGGACACTGTTACAAATCCTTTATCCTTCAATCTAATATCTACAGGGATGAACTTCTTCAAAAGTTTCCACCAAAAAATAGAAATCTTTAATGGAACCAGATTGTTCCATAAGACCCTATAACACACATCATACCTGCCTATCTCTCTTATTTTTTCCCATGTATCCTTACAAGAAAAGTTCCCATATGTACTTATGGTCCAAATAGGCCTATCTTTGTCCATCAGTCCTAACACATCACCATGTAAATTATCAATGACATTCATAGGCAGTGCGGCTCTTAGTTTTTCAAAGTCCCAATTTTTCCCCCTCCAGTACTCACAAACCAAATCATTAGAATATTCAGACCTAGGAACCAAATCTCTCAAAATCCCATCCTTAAGCCATCTGTCATTCCAGAAAGAGATCAAGCCAGGTCCTACATCCCAAGACAACATGCTTTCAACAAGCTCACTAATTTTCAACATCCTTCTCCAAACATTTGAGTCCTTAGTCGTTACAGTCAGTCCCCTTATTTGTTTATTCTTGCAGTATTTGACTTTTAAGAACTTGGCCCATAGAGACTCCCCCACTCTGAATCTCCACCAAAGCTTAACAGAAAACACTTTAGATGTCTCATAAAGACTCTTAAAATTCAAACCTCCTTCTTCATAAGGGCAACACATTTTTTCCCAACTAGACCAATGTATTTTCTTTCCCATATTACTTGAACCCCATAAAAACCTATTAAACAATCTATGTAAATGCTGAATGACACTCACATGAGGTAAAAGAACCTGAACAAGGTAGATAGGAAGGGAATTTAATATACTCCTAATCAGGGTCATCCTACCAGCCTGAGAGATAATCCTAGGTTCCCAACCACAAATCAAATCTCTAGTCTTAGCTACCAGCTTATCAAAAAGAAAACTTTTCCTAGGCCCTTTATGTAAAGGAGCTCCTAAATAAGTAATAGGCAACTTAGTTTCAGTGAAACCATTGATCCTATTGATACTATGACTCTTACCAGGACTAGTATTCTTACCGACAACAAAGTTACTCTTATTTTTATTAATACTTTGGCCAGACACAGTCTCATATAAATGCAGAAAATCCATCAATCTAATCAAAGCACCTTTATTAGCTTTAATTAAAATCATACAATCATCAGCATAAGCTAAATGACTGATAGGGGCAGCTCCTTGAGAATCAAAATACATACTAGGATATCTAGCAAATTACTTGTCCAGCCCCCTAGACATATACTCAGAACATAATATGAATAATGCTGGAGACAAGGGATCCCCTTGTTTGAGACCCTGTGTAGACTTGAAAAAACCAACATAACTACCATTGACTAACATAGAAAACCAACAATTCTCAACACAATTATTAACCAAATTAATCCAATGAGGACTAAATCCAAATTTTTTTAAAATAGCTTTCAAAAAGTCCCAATTAACTCTATCATAAGCCTTAGCCATATCTAACTTGATAATCATGTTACCACTTCGTGTTTTGGCATTAATACAATGAGTCATTTCTTGGGCTAGCAATATATTGTCACTTATAAGTCTCCCCTTAACAAAACCACTCTGTGAAGGTGAAATGAGCTTAGGTAAGACGGAAGACAATCTGTTATTAAGGAGCTTAGAACAAATCTTACTAGTGATATTACTCAAACTAATAGGCCTAAAATCCCCCCAATAAACTGGTTGATCAATTTTAGGAATCAGGACCACAGTGGAAGCAGTAAAAGACTTAGGCATAGGGACCCCCATGAAAAACTCACTCACAGCACTTAACACATCATTTTGAATAACCTCCCAACAAAATTGAAAAAACAAAGCCGTAAACCCATCAGGGCCAGCCACACTATTAGGATCCAAAGAAAAAACACAATCTTTTATTTCAACCATATCAGGACAAACACATAACATGTTATTATCAGCTTCAGTGACAAGCTCAGGAATAATGTCATCAGGTATGTCACCCTGCCAATCAGCTTGCTCACCGGCAAGCAAACTCTTAAAATGAGAAACACAAGACTCTCTTATTTCTTCTGGATTTTCCACTACCCTATTTTCTATCTGAATTTTATGAATACTGGACCTGACTCTTTTTTTTTTTAACAAATTATGAAATATCTTAGTATTTCTATCACCTTCCAAAATCCACTTACAATTTGCTTTTTGTTTCCAAAATTCCTCTTCATTTTTCAAAGTATATGTATGAATAGCCAGGCATCTATTTAAATCAATGAGGTTATCCTGAGATGGGTTAGCATCAAACGTTTTCTCAGCCTGTTGAACCAACTCCTCAGCTTCTTTCACTTTTTTCTTAATATCCCCAAAAATGTTCCAATTCCACCACCGTAAATATTGTTTTAACCTAAACAACTTTTCACTAAGACCCTTAAGACCAGTATTACGAGCAGGCATGTCCCAGTTGTTTTTAACATTCTCCAAAAAACTGTGGTGTCTAGTCCACACATTAAGAAATCTGAAACTTGAAGGTTTTTTACCACTAGAAGTAGCTAAAATAACATTGAGAGGACAATGATCAGACTTAAGTCTCGGAAGGTGCATGATTCTCACTACCTCAAACAAATCCAGCCAATAACTATTCACTAGAACCCTATCCAATCTTTGCCAAACTCTTTTGTTAGTCCAAGTGAACTCACTTCCCTCAAAACCAGGGTCAATAAGACCACAGTCCAAAATGAAACTTTCAAAATCTTCCATAGGACCTGATTTAGGAATGGCACCCCCTTTTCTCTCACTAGCATCAATAATCACATTAAAATCACCAGCTAACAACCAAGGCTCATTAGAAAGCGCAATGTCAGTTATTCCTTCCCAAAGAATTCTCCTACCCTCTCGAGTACATGCAGCATATATGAAAGTGCAGAAAAAATCCCTATTAACAAATTGAGAACTAATTTTACAATGCAGAAACTGTGCGTGATCAATACAAACGTGCACATCAGTATCCTGATCTAAAAACACCCAAATTTTACCTGAAGAATTAGCTACCACATCTTTATATTTAAAAATTTTCAGATAAAAATCTTTATCAAGATCAATCATTGGTTCCAAAAGAACTAATATTTTTGGTTTTTTATCTTGAATTAATCTTTGTACATTCCTAATGGAAACTTGGTTCCTTATTCCCCTAACATTCCATATAACAATCATTTAAACTGATGAGGGTGTACTTACAGTATTCTTTGAAACAATCTGTTTTTTATTCTTTTGTACTATTTTATTACATTCCACTTTTTTTTCCCAATGCTTTGTGTTTTGGTTTCCGTCCTCTCTTTTTGGGAGTTATTCTATTTTCATTCCCCCCATAGTTAACCAATTCTAACTCTCCTTCAGACATTATTTTGTTGATCTCATTATCTTCAAGACAATCATCAGGACACTCTTCTAAAACTGTACTTATATTATGATTTGAAACCACCAACTGTTGTAAGTTAATTTCAGACTCAAAAACAAAATGATCCACCTGATCAATCATTCTATCAATCCTAACCTCTGATATATTATCCTCGATTGTCTTATTCCAATCCCGAAAAAGATTCTTTCTAGCTACAGACCTAATAGGACTTTTGGTACTCTGAGACTGGCTTGACATTAGATCACAATCTTTCATAGCTCTTTCACAAACAAAATCAAAATGCAAAACATTCACATTATCGTTCAAATCCACAGTTTCAGAAGCAATCAAAACAGCAACATTACCATTTAAACACCCAGTACCACTTTCATTCACATTATCAGCATGCTTATTTAAACAAACATGTAAACTATCATCCCCCATATTAACATGCTCAGTCACGCAAACATTACTAATCACAATATCAGCATCAAGACACGTACCTGTAGGTTCAAATTCCCCTTTTTCTAGACATTCAAGTTCATCAAATTTATTCTTTTCTAACACCTTATTGGCCACCTCCTTATTCTTTGGGACATACACAAATTTACCTTTATTCTTATCATTTTTAACCTTTATGAACTCCTCATGTGAGATTATCATACCATCATTTACTCTAGATTTATCCCCATTTACTCCTGGATTCCTAATCGGTGGGGAATTTTTTCCATTTCCAATTCCATTATATCCGACACTCGTACCCTCCCCTTTATCATTCAAGACACTTTTACTTTTGTCCATTCTAACTTTCTCCCGATCTTTCATTTCACTCTCCATCATTCTGACTTTCTCACCAGCCACATAACATTGTGATTTCCCATGTCCTAAATGATGACAACCCGAGCAATATTCAGGCAAGTTTTCATAGTCAATGTGTTGCCAGAACCCATTAGAAGGCTTCCCAACCCAAATTTCCCTTGGCATTGGCTTCAGCAAATCAACCTCTACACGTATTCTTGCAGCACTTGGCCTTGTAAAATTAGCTGTAGCCTCATCAATTCTTAGCGGTTTCCCAATCCCCTTTGTCACTTCAATTAGAGCTTCTTTTTCAAAAAAATGTATGGGCAACATTGGCAGACTTATCCAAACCAGATTCCTTTGATGGCTGAAAATCCTTAGTCCATTTACATACACGCATTTGATACCCCAGAAAATGCCACACTCTTCGCATCCAAACTCTGGTAAAATCTTCTTCCAGTGTGAGCTGAATCAGAACATGCTTATAATCCAAAGAAAGGATTTTATAAAATCCCTTCAACCTTAGTTTCACAAAAGCTTGTTTAAATTCTCGGAAATTAGGGCTTCCGTGCGAGAATTTCCCCACCAAGGTAAATCTAAACCTTTCCGCCAATTTATCAATCTCTTCATCTGTAAAGAACACCGCAACTCTGTTCTTGTACGTCGTCGGGATACGCGGAGGTATGAACTTAAATTTCGAGACTGAGTCCGGTCCTTCAACAGCCGTCTTCTTTAGCGTTCGTGGAGATACCAAGGGGACGTGATTATCAGTAAGAACCCCCACAAATGATTGTTTAAAACCTTTAGGTCCTGGATCAGGTGGCTCCGCAGCTCTTGTACTTGTCAAGGCATCAAAATCCATCCCTACAGCAAGAACAAACAGTAAACTAAAAGGAATCGGGAAACGAAGTGTGAATTGAAACGCAGGAAAATTGAATAAAAAAGAACAGGACTCGGGAAACGAAGTGTGAATTGAAACGCAGGAAATTTGAATCAAAGGGAACAGCCGTTAAAAGCCAGATTTGGAACGATCCAACTTAGCTCGGTCGAAAATGTTCAAACCCTATGATCAATTTTGGACACGTTCTAGAGAGCATTTTTAGAGAGATAGAAAATGAATATTTGTCTTTTTCTAGTTTATTACTCCAGTTTACTAAGGTTGCTCATGTTAGAGTAGAGAAGATAAGAATGTAGCTCATTTTTTAGCAAAATTAACATCATTGGTAGATTTAGTTGATTTGGATCTCATTAAACATCTTGTAACTATTGAAGCTTTTATTTTATTATATCGATCATTTCTATAAAAAGAAAAATTATATATCATTCAGTTCATACAAATCAGGTTCATCTAATTTCTTATCTTGTATTAAATCCGAACAAGATCATAATCATATACTTGGATCCAGTTGCCCAATATTATTAAATTAAAAGTTCATGACAATTGACTTATCACGAACACACTAGATACATTCTAATTAATCAATTTTCAATCTAATATAAGATGATTATTTAATTGATGCACAGTTGGATACTTACGTATTTTCCATTGCCTATACAGTAGAACTTGATTTGATAATTGGAAAACTTTATACATGTCTGACCTGCTTGAGTAATTTTTCTCTTTTCTCTTTCCATATGTAGACAAAAATATACGAGCTAGTTGTGATCAGCTTGCCAATTTTTAGTAATCACCTTCTCTCAAAATTTAGAGTTGAAGTTTGGTGGGTGAAGGAATTTGGGCAATTTTGCATCAACTAATTGAATTAGTCATTTGTTAGAGAAAATAAAAGGTAGCAAGCACAAAATTATCATATGGCCTACCTATCTATGTATACATGAACTTAGGTCTCCTCGGAGCAGCTTGATCTCTTTCATGGCCTATTTCAACTATAAAATGGTTCAAAATTAGTCCTGCTTGAGAGGACACTGACCAATGTAAAATAATACAATTTTAAATATTACACATTTATTTTAAACTAACAATGGGTGATCGGACAAGGAACTGGTGAGCCGATTAGCCACTGATTTTATTGATTGGATCGATCAGATCATTGATTCAACCGATATGACATCATATATAATGATATAATTAATATAGTTTAGTTATAAAATATATGTTATATACATAAAAAATAATATCCTATAATTGATTAAAAATATTAAAAAATTAGATATATTTTAAATAAAATTATATGGAATAATATTTATCTAATTTATGTTTATCATATCTGTAATGTAAATATTATACTAAATAATAAGTCCATATAAGTATATAATGATTATACTTATTTGAAAATACATAAGTGTAAGTAAAAAATACAACACCCTAAAACACTAATAATTTTAGAATATGATTATGTATATATTAATTTTAAAGTCAAATGTAAAAAAATCAAATTTGCATAATATATAGATGTGGCTTTCAAATTGTAGAATCCTTTTTTCACAAATTTCATCACTTTTAATCCTTTTTTCACAAATTTCATCACTTTTATTCATTAATTTCACGGCTTCGACCCGTTCTTATAAAAAAATTCATCCTTCTAACTCGTTTTTAACCGATTTAACCCATTTATTAATTAATTTCACTGGTTTAACTCATTTTCACCCATATTCACCATTGTAATTGGTAAATAATCCATGAGGGTTTTTTTTTTCTTCTGCTATAAAAGAAAATGTAATCAATGATTAATTGATTCATGTAATCAGATATTATTGATTGCGATAATCTTCAACAGATTTTGCGAGAAATATTGTTGCAATCTAAAATTTTATTTTCCCGGCAGTAGTTGATAAACTTAAATCAGATTCATCAATGTTAATATTGTCCATGAACGGTTCATACCACTGATTTGTGTAATATATTAAATTATTTTCCTTATTTTTTTTAAAAAAAATTTATTCTTAGATATTTTTATTATTCTTCAATAAATTTCGTAATTCCTGAGCTATGTGTGAACTAATGAGATAATTTCACTTTTGATATCATAATTTTACCTACTTTAGGGATTTGATACCAAAACTTTTTATATCGACACATTTGATACCATAACTCAAATCAACTTTGCACATTTAATACTTCCGTCAAACTGGAAACGGAATTGTCACGAGAATGTCACGTGGCCGTTTAAACTTTACACATTTGATACCATAACTTATGTTGACTGATAAGTTTACCTCATAACATTTCAGGTTACCAATAAACCCCACATCTCTAAATTTAGTGACAATTTTAGTCCACATTGTTGCCAAATTTCCAAATTGACTCGAATAAGACCACATGCTGACTAATTTAGAAAATTTTAAATCTGAATTTAGGAGGAGAATTGCAATTTTGGTTGACTGATAATTTTTTTCAGGTTACCAAAAAAGCCCCACATCTCCAAATTTAGTGACAATTTTAGTCCACATTGTTGCCAAATTTTCAAATTGACTCGAATAAGACCACGTGCTGAATAATTTAGAAAATCTTACTTGTTTTATTTAAATAACTAATTTAATTTATAAATAATATTAATCAATTAGATAAATATTATTTTTACATTAACATAAATATCACCAAAATTAAGAAAATATATTCTTTTTAAATATAAAATTTATATAATCGAATTAATATATTTAATATTTATTAAAATAATAAATTATATAATTTAAAACTATTTAAAATATTTATTAAAATATTAAATAATAAATAATTTTAATTGAAAAAAAAAATCCCCACCACCTCCCCAACCCTCCCCCTACCCCCCGATTCCCAGGCCGCCGGCGGCCTGGGTCTTCTGTCCCAAGCCACCGCCGGCCTGGGTCCGAATATCCCAGGCCGGCATTGGCCTGGGATCGGAGAACCCAGGCCGACATCCAAGCCACCGCGGCCAAGGACCGAAGATCCCAGGCCGACGGTGGCCTGGGACCGAAGATCCCAGGCCGGTGGTTGCCTGGGACCGAAGACCCAGGCCGCAAGCCGCCGGCTTGGTAATCGGGGTAGGGAGGGGGTGGGTGGGTGGGTTGGGTTGGCTGGGGTGGGAATTTTTTTTTAATTAAAATTATTTATTATTTTATATTTTAATAAATATTAAATAGTTTTAAATTTTATAATTTATTATTTTAATAAATATTAAATAGATTAATTCTATTATATAAATTTATATTTAAAAAGAATATGTTTTCTTAGTTTTGGTGATATTTATGTTAATGTAAAAAGAATATTTATTAATATTGTTTATAAATTAAATTAGTTATTTAAATAAAATAAGTAAAATTTTCTAAATTGGTCAGCACGTGTTCTTATTCGAGTCAATTTGGAAATTTGGCAACTATGTGGACTAAAATCGTCACTAAATTTGGAGATGTGGGGTTTTTTTGTAACCTAATAAATATTATCAAATTGCAATTCTCTCCCCAAATTCAGATTTCAAATTTTCTAAATTGGTCAACACGTGGTCTTATTCGAGTCAATTTGAAAATTTGGCAACAATGTTGACTAAAATCATCACTAAATTTGGAGATGTGGGGCTTTTTGGGTAAGCTGAAATATTATGAGGTAAAATTATCAGTCAACATAAGTTATGGTATCAAATGTGTAAAGTTTTAACGGACAATTCCGTTTCCAATTTGACAGAAGTATTAAATGTGCAAAGTTGATTTGAGTTATGGTATCAAATGATATTATAATTTATCCCCCACATGCTACAAAATACTTTTCATGTTGTAAGGAATTCCTTATATTTTTTGCAAAATGTTGTAAGGTATTCCTAGCAACAAATAAAACCAATTTAATGTTGGTTGCAGCATATGAGCGTAGGGGACATGATGTTCATTCTCTGCAAGAATGATCTACAATTAATGAATTTAAATAAGATAAAGTCGTGTGTAATACTCGATGAGTGTCGTAAAACGATCAAGTAACAATTTTGGTCCTTGATAAACAAATCAGAAAAAAAAAAAAAAAATCAAACTCTACAGAAATTCTTAAGAATCACTCTTGAAATTAAGTTTCATCAAGCAAATTATAAAAGAGGACATGTAAATAACCTGATATCACGATTCACCATGTAAATGAGCGCATAAAGTTATCCAATATATAGTTCACTTCTTTTATCGAATTTAAAAATTGTTTGAGATTAATTTGATGATTAAATTAACTGAACGATCTTTAATTCATCCGGAAATGAAAAGGATAAAATTGTTGATATTTAAATAAGCAGCGTGAACATAGGTAGCCTGTATTGTCATACTGATCTATATATCTATATATGAAAGTAATAATTTACATAAAAATTATGTATCGGTGGTGAGAACAAAAAATGCATTTGATCTGCAAAAATCCAATGCTGATCGAATAGTGAACCGACGAGTCAACTGGCAACTGATTTTATTGATTGAACCGATCGGATCGGATAACATCATAATGATATAGTAAATATATTTAATTTTAATGTATAAATAATATGCATAAAATTTAAAACATTATCCTACAATTAATTAAAAATATTCAAAAACATAGAACACATTTAAATTAAATCATATAATATTTATTTACGTCTTTTAATCAGTAAGCTTATATAAATATAATATGATTATATTTGTAATTACTTAAAATACAAAATTGTAAGTTAAAAATACAACAAACTAAGAGACTAATAAAGTTTAAAATATGATTATATATAGAAGTCTAATATTGAAAATCAAATTTAAATAGTATATCGATTTGATTTTTAAACTTTGACACTCTTTATTCTAAGAATAATATAGTTGGAAATACATTTTCTTATATGAAAACTTTTAATAAGAAATTATGTCATAAAACTAAAATTAGTTGTTATTTTTATTGATAATGTGTAAAATATTAATCTGAATTAATTATCCTAATCTAATTTATAAATAAATATGGTTATAAGTTTTGTATAATATATATATTTATATACAAAAAGTTTAACAAAAATGATGTAGCTCAAATGATAAGAATGTTATATTATATTCAAGAGGCCAGGTATTCAAATCTCATATTCTACAAAAAAAATCAAATTATTTTTAAAAAAATTAAAAAAACAAAGGAAAATCATAATCGGGTCCAAACCGGTTCGCCGGTTTTGGACCGGTTCAACCCGATTCCTACTGATTTTTAAGTTAACTGGTTTTAAGGGGTTAACTGAACCAAATATGTCTTCGATTCGCTGTCGAACCGATCGGACAGGCCAGTCCGATCCAGTTTTAATAACATTGCAAAAAACTATATTTGTATAATTGTTACCAAAAAAAATTGTCCAACCCACGGCCTACCATCGAAAAAGTTCGCCTGAGACAAAAACTATCACAAGTAGAAGGAATTTTGTTCTTTTCTATCTGGTTTCATTAATTTTGAATGATGATGGACAAAATAATTAATTTACCTTGCATGAGGAAAACTAGCTAATTCGTATAGAATGATATCACGAATTTCTTTAATTTTCATAGAGAATAGAGAGAAAATCATCCCACCCAAATATTAGTCATCATAGTTAAGTAATAAAATTTTGTTCTGGCATTGTGATTTTTGCCTTGGCTATATATATCAACTACTACCTATTTTAAATGGTTCTTCACAAATATATATATTTAAAAAATTAATATTAGTTGATTAAACGTCCCACATTGCTTGAAAATAATAGTTAAGTTCATCTTATACAGTTAGCTTATGAGGTTGAGTTAGGTCCAATTCATATAAATGGACTAAGCTCAAACCATGTGGTGAATTCTAATAACATTTAACATTCTATACAACTTTATGATTTTTCAAGAATGAATAACATATACTTAGTAAACAAGTGAATAAATTAAAGAAAAATTAAGGTACTGTATATAGTATATAGTAATTTGTTTTCTTCACCCATAGTCCATAATCTTTGAGCAATTGTTTTACAAATACGCTCTATCTAGTACAATTATTTGTGAATTAATTAACTAATTATTTTCTCAACTGAATTTCTTCTTGCATGGACCGATCCATTACGACTGGCGGAAAAAAAAAACACTTAATTAACCTATCATGGGTGTGCTTGCAACTTTTCCATATCCATCAATTTTAATCCTAACCCGGTTGCAGCAAAAATCCATATAGTAACCATGACCGGGTCGGATGAAGTAAACCGTCACTTCTGGATTTTTACTTATAATTATTTGTTTGGCTCGCAATCCGTCCAACCCAACTAGTTCCGGCCATTCGTATCTATGGCCTGAAACTAATAAAAGAATTTGATTAATAAATTATAAATAAAAATGTAATTTGATATATATTTATATAAAGGAAAAAAAAGACTAGTATATATTTACCACCATAGGCACAACATTCTCTACTGCCGCAAGACCAACTTTGACAAGTAAATTCCGACATTATAGTTCTGCAGTTTGGTGTAGTGTTTTTTTCCCTTCTTATATATGAGATTAAAGACACAATATCATAGCCTTTTATGCAGTTTTTTCTTCTGCTATAAAAGAAAATGTAATCAATGATTAATTGATTCATGTAATCAGATATTATTGATTGCGATAATCTTCAACAGATTTTGCGAGAAATATTGTTGCAATCTAAAATTTGATTTTCCCGGCAGTAGTTGATAAACTTGAATCAGATTCATCAATGTTAATATTGTCCATGAACGGTTCATACCACTGATTTGTGTAATATATTAAATTATTTTCCTTTTTAAAAAAAAGAATTATTCTTAGATATTTTTATTATTCTTCAATAAATTTCGTAATTCCTGAGCTATGTGTGAACTAATATGTACGACCCAAATTGGAATTTTAATATTGTAGTTTTAAGAGGACTATAATTTATTTTCAAGTTTGGATAACTTGCCAAAAACGTTTGTTTTGTTTTGAACGTATAAGTCTGAATAATTTTATAGAACATTTGTAAGTTAGCCAATAAAAAAGAAAAAGGAAATAAAAAATGGTAACATGAATAATTTGGAAATAATAGAAATTAAGGTGAAAGTATAAAATAGAAAAATCTTAATTGCTATTATATCCATATTATTCGTGTTACCATTTTTTATTTATTAATTATTTTCTTTTCTTGGATATAAATAATTCTTAGATACTTCATTTGACATTTACACGTTCAAATGAAGTAACTAAGAGTTATTTCAGTCCCTCATAAATGAAATTCCTAATTCTAGAAAAGAAAAACCAACTTTGAAGTTATTTTTTTTTCTTTTATATCGCCTTAATTTTGATGAAAAAGTACAAATAAATTTCAGTATTGTTAGTCATTATCTACATATATAGATGAGACTTTTGTAATCTCAAAAAGAAAAAAGAACATACACACTTGTCGCTCATCAAACACCCTAATGGATTGAATTCACCGGGCGACCGGGGTAGGCACATAATTTTCAAAAAGTGGGACTATTGGAGCCACAATCATAACAGCGGGAATTTCGTACCAATTAAGATAGACTCACTTCAAGCTATCATCGATTTGGGCGTTTTGGCACCATTTTCCAAACTTATTTTATGATCAAATTAAATAAGTATGCACATAATTGAGGCTTATAAAAAATTGTTAGAATATATACAGAAAATTAAATAATTGATCAATAAAGCCCTAATACACATTTTACGCTCATTATGCAAATTCTTTGTTTAAGTTTTTTGCACCCTTGCTAACTTAAGCACCGGAGGAGGTTCCATCAGCACCCACAAAAAATCGATTCAATCCATTTGTTCACTAATTTCACTGGTTTAACTCATTTTCACCCATATTCACCATTTATCTCACCACCTTTTTTTGTTTTCCTAATTTCCCCGGCTTAGCTAGTTTTTAACCGGTATAACAAGTTTTCCATTGATTTGATCAATTCAACATATATTTGACTTATTTAACTCATTTTTACTGATTTTACATATTATCGTCACTAATTTCACTAGTTTTCATTTATAAAAAGAGCGAAAGCCAAAAACACCTCCCTATACTTTGTCCTCAAAAAAAAAAGATTTTGTATTATTTTGACTCCCAAAAATTCCCTTGTGATATCAAATAACATAGGAGGTTTATTGGGAGTTAATTATAAACAAAGCAGAGTTTTTTTGTCTATAGTTCTTTATAAAGTCTAAGATTTAAAAAATGTTACATTTACCCCTGTTAAATATAAAATCATATGCGATTGAATTCTCAATTCTACTGACGGACCTGAAATGTTTGAATGAAACTACACCTTTCATTCTTGTAAGAGTTTAAAAATAATAGTAACAATTAGGCCAAAATATACAGTAATTAATTTATTTCATTAATGAGACAATGACATAATTAGTTATTTGTTGAAGCCAACTCATGCCCTCTTAGAATATTTTAGCTCTTCTACCAAATTGTAAAATAAGTGCATTTACTCCATCTGTACTATACAAGACTATAAAAAAACACATTTTATTGATGTATTTATGAAAAACATAATTTAAGCAAAGAGAAATACAGAAATCGAAAAAGAATTTTACTAAACTTTTCTTCTTGTTACATATGAATGTTGGTTGTATCATATATGTAAATTTATAAAATTCGTAATACATTTACTACCTATATATGTGTGTCTTCTTATGTGTTTTCGCAGATCATAGGTGAGAGCGGGGGGTAGAAAAGCCTAGTACCAAAAGGGAATCAGTGCGTGTGTAAATTAGCTGGAAGAGGTGGGCACCTAACAAAAAAGATGAGTAATGTAAATGTGGCAGAAGCAGAAGAAGGGTCTTTTCTTTCTTCTAATTGGAGTAACAATAAAAGAAAAGTGTGCAGTTTAATTAGCTGGCTTCAAGAATTGCTGGTTATAACAATCAAAGAGTCTAAGTGGAATAAGACATTCATATCATATATTTAATTTTCGAATAGACAACATTTACTCTTATCAAATATATACATTAAAATCAAATATATTTTTTTCCAAAAGCTATTTTTTTAAGTAGTTGCATACACCACCTTCATGTACATAATCAAAATTTCATGGAATTCTTTTCGTGCAAAACAGATGAAATTGGTGGAAAATGATGAAATCGATGAAAATGCAGGTGATATCGGTAAAAAAAAGTTCCACTGAAATTGATGAAAATTTGTGTGAAATTCGTTAAAAATTATGAAAGTGATGAAACTACAACATATAAAGCTGGTAATCGGTGAAAAATAAAATATGTAAAAACGTGTCAAATCAATTAAAATTCCGGTGAAATTAGTGAAAAGAACATGTGAAATCAATGAAAAATTGTGTAAAATAGGTAAAAACGGGTTAAAATTAAAAGAGGGTTAATATGATAAAAAATATGTGAAATCAGTAAAAAAGAAAAAAATTTAACTAACGGAAAAAAATAAAAGGACAAAATCGTTAAAAATATCAGTGCACGTGTATTTGTAGTTATAAATTAAGAGCATGTTGTAAAAACTTTATATTGCAAGTCTTGCAGTTATAAAGAAATTATGCCAGACATGAATTCAAAAGACATTTTATGTGAAAAAATATGTTCTTTAGTTCGGTTTACCAGGTAGCTCATGTCCAATTTTTAGTGCCTGTTAAATTTTATATTCTCAAAAGCCTTATTGAATTCTCAATTCAATAATGCGACAATGACGTAATTATTTGTTGAAGCCAACTCATGTCCCCTTAAGAATATTTTAGCTATTCTACCAAATGGTAACATAAAGAGGGAGGTAAGTTTTTTATTGTTATATAATGTATAATTAAAGAGGAATGTATTTGAATTTTAGAAAAGAGAGCCATAAATTTCTGCATTACTTGAAGTAGTCACTGAATTATTCATTTGCTCAGATAACAAAAATAGTATAGAAATTATTACCCTGAAACTGAAAGAAACCATTAAAGAATCTAAGTGGAATAAGACATTCATATCATATATTTAATTTTCGAATAGACAACATTACTCTTTATCTTGCCTTTACTTAAACACTTCAAACTCAGAAGCATTTTTGCCACTGCATTTCTTGCACTCATTCATCCAAAAACATAGACAATGGCTAATGTTCTATGCTCTTTGTTTCCACCTTGTCTGAAAATAAAAATGAAAATGAAAATGATGTTATCATTGTTCCTAGCAATTACAGTTCTTGGAGTTTCTTCTTCTTCACAGCAAGCACAGACATACATTATTCATATGGATTCGACGGCTATGCCCAAGGTTTTCTCCTCCCATAATAATTGGTACTCTTCCATGGTTTCTTCTGCGTTAGTGGATGAAAAAACTTCTATCAAATCAGCAGCAGGGGACTCTAAACTCATTTACACTTACACAAACGCCATCAATGGCTTTAGTGCCAGGCTCACCCCTTCTCAACTCAAAGCCATACAAAAATCTCCGGCTTTTTTGTCCTCTTCCAAAGAAACGCCTCTTCACTTGTCTACTACGCATTCATCCGACTTCCTCGGCCTAAACTCCATGTCCGGAGCTTGGCCGGCTTCTGATTTCGGTCAAGATGTGATCATAGGAGTGGTTGACACCGGAATCTGGCCAGAAAGCAAAAGCTTCACTGATCAAGGAATGCCTAAGGTTCCAAAAAGATGGAGGGGAGGGTGCTTCGGAGGTACATTTTTCAACACATCCATGTGCAATAACAAGCTCATCGGAGTTCGCTTTTTCAACAAAGGTTTCAAAGCCGAAAACCCAGATGTTAAAAACATTCCCTTTATTGATTCTGCCCGTGACAATGACGGACACGGCACCCACGTCTCCTCCACGGCAGCCGGAAATTACGTCCAAGGTGCTTCGTACTTTAGCTATGCCTCAGGGACGTCAAAAGGCATGGCTCCTCGGGCACGACTAGCAATGTACAAGGTGCCTGCCTCTAAAGAAGCTGGACTGCATCCTTCAGACGTTATCGCGGCTATTGATGCTGCTATTGAGGATAGAATCGACATTCTATCCCTATCATTTGGTGGAATTGGTTCTTCTTTGTACGGTAATTCTTTGGCAACAGCAACCTTTTCCGCAATGGAGAAATCAATTTTTATATCAGTTGCAGCTGGAAATGATGGTCCATCTCTAAAGACCATCACGGACACGGGAGCTCCTTGGCTTCTGACTGTAGGAGCCGGTACTACTGATCGATCGTTTATAGGAGGTATAGTCCTTGGTAACGGAGCTTATGTTACAGGGATATCATTATGTCTTTTGAAACCAATTCCAGCGGATCTCCCAATTATTTACAAGGAAATATGTCGAGGAGAGATGGGACATACGAAGAAGATTATTGTTTGCTCAATCAACAACAACGATGATGATTTCTTGCCTATTTTTACGTCTCTCGAGGGAACCGCTGTAGTAGGAGCCGTGCTGATATGGAATACGTCGGATGTCACTTATCTGCCAGACTTACCGGACAAGGAGATTGAATTTCCAGCTGTAGTTGTGAACGCTGGAAACGGGAAAGTTATATTGGATTATATTAATAATTATGAAGAGGCGGCAAAGGCTACTCTGTGGTTTAAGGAGACGAGTCATGGTACTAAACCAGCACCTAAAGTTGATAAATTTAGCTCAAGAGGGCCATCTCCGGTATCTCCTTTTATCTTGAAGCCTGATGTCATTGCTCCCGGACATAACATTTTAGCTTCTTGGCAAGAGGGAAAACCGCTTATTTATACAACTGGAGAGCTAATAAGTAGCTTCAATTTAGATAGCGGAACTTCAATGGCATCACCACATGCAGCTGGAGTGGCAGCCCTTGTTAAAGCGGTGCACCCTGATTGGAGCCCCGCAGCAATCCGATCCGCTATTATGACAACTGCAGACGTGCTAGACAACACAATGAGTCCAATCAAGGAAAGGGGATCAAACAGAATTGCCACACCTTTGGCGATTGGAGCTGGCTATATCAACCCCAACAAGGCAATGGACCCCGGTCTTGTGTACGAGGCAGACGTCAACGATTACGTGAGCTTACTTTGCGCTATGAATTTTACTTCGAAACAAATTCACGCAATAACAAGGTCCCCTCGGAGCTGCTTGAAGTCGTCTTTGGACCTGAACTATCCATCTTTCATGGCCTACTTCAACTGCAAAAATGGTTCGAAATCAGTCCTGTTTGAGAGGACGCTGACCAGTGTGAAGGATGGTTTGTCGAGCTACTCCGTAAAATTGGTCCCTATTGGTGAAGGCTTCAGTGTTGGTGTTGTGCCGGATAGACTTGTTTTCAAGAACCAAGGCGAGAAACAAAGCTATAAATTGAGAATTTCTGGGCCGTGTTTGATGGACGAAGAAACCGTTCTTTACGGGTCAGTCTCATGGTTGCAGCAGGTTGGAGGTAATCGTACTGTGACAAGTCCGATTGTGGTTTCAGGTCAAAGGATTATTTAGCTGTATTAGAAGTTGATGCGTTGCATGGTAATGTGTTCGATTAGTAAAGCTTAGTGATTTACTATTTCAAAATTTCTGTATTGGAGGAGACATTAAAATTGAGTGTGTGTTGTTCTTGAAGTATTTAGAGTTTAGCTCATACTGCTTGAAAGAGCTTGTTAATGATTAGTACTTGGTGATGATTAATTAATTTGCTGATATTGAATGAGCTTAGGAAGTTAATTGAACTAATTATTTGAAAGCAACAAAAAGTCCATTTGATTAATTTCCATTGAAAACTATTGAAGGATATGATTTGTATGACCTGTTTTTGGATCGAATTGTCGATATCTAAGAGAATTATATATATATCATTAAGGTCTCTTCTTCCGGGAAGCCACTGTTTGATAAAAAGAGATGATTCTGATTCTGATTTTTTATTCTGATTTCTGAAAAGAAAAGTATATTACAACATACCATTGTTGAACTATTAATCCAATAGTGCCAACAAACATATATTACGAGTCTAATTTTCAGATTCAGTAAAGTATAGAAGATAATTAGGATAGACAGATGCATGTCGAGTGGAGTCATAAAACTTGTAAACGAACTTATGAAACTCAACTAATTGTTTCATTAGATAAATCAATTAGAGGAGTCGATCATAAAACTTGTAACATCATTTAAACAACAGAATTTGGCTATATAACTTTTGCGCAAATTATAGTATTGAGAAAATTCCCCCGAGAGACATGCCAGCTGCTTGCGAATATATCCAAGCTGAGTAGACCGGGAGGGATGAGACGGACAGACATTAAGGTTTATACCCGTTTGTTATGTTATATTTAGTCCTAACAGCATAGAGTAAACATAAAACTTGAATCAGCTAGCTGTTATAGCATGAAAGGTAAAGAGAAAATTACATGAAACAGCAAGATATATATACTAATTCTCTTACTTATCCACATGATTCCTATCAATCTCAAAGACATTACTTGCAAACAAATTATCCAACAATTTCTGCAAAAGAGAACACTCGAATACAATTGTTTCAAACATCAGAATAAAAGCTTTTTCTCTTTTTTGTTCTAAAGTTACACAACCCAGAAATGCAAATACATGAATACATAAAAAGGTCACAAGAAAAAGCTAAATTATTTCACAACTCCAAACTCAAACTCAAAGGATATAATCCTATAAAAATAAGATATTGGGATTATATTATAATTCAAACAATATAAACTAACTCCTAAATCATCTATCCACTTCAACAAATGCATAAATAGTACACACTAATACATATGATTCCAGAATGAGCATGAGGAAGAAAAACCAAGTATCCTACTTTATCACTTATTGCTATACATCAGAGCATAATTCTAATCAGAAGTATAAAACCGTTAACTAATGAATTCATACCTTCCGATACGAATGCAGAAGTGTTCTCTCTAACTTCTTGTCAAGTTTTTTGAGATCTAACCCACTGAAAATATATGTGAAGGAAAATAACTTCAGATCTTTATGAATGAATGCACATTGAAGTTGCAAACCACAAAAGCATCGTCTTACCTTTCTACGGCTAATTCTCTTACATCACTAATAAATGACTCCACACGCTGCCATTACAAAAATAATAACCTAAGTATGTTACGCAAACTCCAATACTAAAATCACAAGCAATATATACAGGATGGCAATTGACAACATAAATACAGAGAATGAGTTGCACTGATCTTCCCATCCAAAGTTTCAACTAAAACAACTGCTTTCTTCGACAAAGATCCAGGTAAGCCTCTTGCCTGTTAATACAAAAGGAGCAATCAAAATGACGAGATAGTGTTGCATGAGCATCTGCATTAGGAGTTCAATTTTATACTGAGAAATGTGTGCTTGAGTTTACACAATATGGAGACTTGAGATTAAAGTCAGAATGAAAGAACTGGATGGAAGAGTGGCACTTCAGGACAAGGTGTTGAGGTAATTATTTAGATTGATTTATTCTGCATTTGAGATCTATCCCTAATTATCACAGCAAGTGTCCTGTTTGTTTTTCTTGAAAAAAATGAGCTCTAAGTATTTATTTATGTCAATGTATATTTCTTTTTTTAATGCCAAGAATTCCTATTAAATAATTTTAATTCTAGTAAATTTGTATACTCCAGATTACAAATTCTAAGGACAGGCAATCTAGTCCTAGTTGATTCTCTCAACTTCATAAAATGGCAGAGTTTCAATTTTCCTACTGACATTATGCTCTGGGGCCAAAGACTAAGCTCTCAAACTCGATTAACTTCTTTCACTATAAGTAAAAGCAACAAATCAATTAAACTGGAATTGGACCTCAAAATTGGAATCAAAAGAAAAGGGAATTCAGGGTTAAAATTGCAATTCCCAATCAAACATACATACATACATATATAAATACCAAAATAACTTTAAAACCAATCCAAAATCTCAAATCTTAAACCCTAATTAATCAAATCCAAAATTAATTAACTAAGTTCTAGCAAATACATACCTCTAAATCTGAAGAAGACAGCGGGGTGGTGGTGCGGTGGTGCGGTGTTTTGTGGTGGTGGTGGAGGTGGTGCGGCCAAAGCCGCGCGGGGTGTTGGGCTGGCGAGGTGGTGCTGCGTACTCGACGGTTGGAATGCGCCTGGTGTGTTGCGGTGGTGTCCGCGCTGGTGATGGGAAGTGGTGGAGGTGCTCACGCCGCCGGTGATGGTGGTGCATAGTGGTGGAAAGATTTTTGTTTGTGGAAGACTTTTCTTTTTTCTTTAGTGATGGGAAGCTGCCCGCTAGCTAGGTGTATACGTATGCGATGCTTTTTGGAAAATTCTTCTAGACCTGGTCGACCAGGAGTTTAACTCCTAAGACCACGTGGTCTACTTTTTTTTTTTTTTTTTTTCCTCCTTCCTTTTTTCTTTTCTTTTTCATTCTTTTTTTATATCCACCCCATTTGACGTCCAAATGAAGTTTCTAAGAATTATTTCCGTCCCTCATAAATGAAATATCCTAATTCTAGAAAAGAAAAACCAACTTATAAGTTATTTTTCTTTTCTTTTCTATCGCCTTAATTTTGATGAAAAAATACAAATAAATTCCGATGATGTTGGTCATTATTTACATTTATAGGTGAGGCTATTGTATTCTCAAAAAGAAAAAAGAACATACACATGCACTTGTCGCTCATCAAATACCCCAGTGGATTGAATCCATCGGAATAGACACATAATTTCCAAAAATTGAAACTATTGGAGCCACAACCATAACAGCGGAAATTTCTTACCAATTAAGATAGACTCACTTCAAGCTATCGTCGATTTTTTGGGCGATATGGCATCATTTTTCAAACTTATTTTAGGATCAAATTTAATAAGTATATACATATTTGAAGCTCATTAAAAATTGTTCAATATTCTATCGTATCAGGACAAAAGTCAATGAACCAAAAAAATTTAAATTTGAACAAGATAGGATTTAATATTCCCAACTCTTACTATGTTCTTTTTCCTATATATAATACTTAAAAAATCCATTCATCCGACTTCCTCGGCCTAAACTCCATATCCGGTGGTTGACCGGCTTCTTATTTCGGTCAAGATGTGATCATAGGAGTGGTTGACACCGGAATTCGGCTAGAAAACAAGAGCTTTACTGATCAAAGAATGCATAAGGTTCCCAAAAGATGGAGGGGAGAATGTTTCGGAGGTACATTTTTTCAACACATCCATGTGCAATAACAAGCTCATCGGAATTCGCTTTTTCAACAAAGGTTTCAAAGCCGAAAACCCAAATGTTAGTGCCTGTTAAATTTTATATTCTCAAAAGCCTTATTGAATTCTCAATTCTAATTGAGGAGACTTGAAATGTTTGAATGAAACTATATATACATTTCATTCTAGTAATAATTTAAAAATAACAGTAACAATTAAGCCAAAAAGAAGTATTTAATCAATTTACTTCATTAATGCGACAATGACGTAATTATTTGTTGAAGCCAGCTCCTCTCCCCTTAAGAATATTTTAGCTCTTCTACCAAATGGTGAAATAATTAATTTACCTTGCATGAGGAAAGCTAGCTAATTTGAATAGAATGATATCACGAATTTCAGCTAGTTTTCATAGAGAATAGAGAGAAATCATCCCGTCCAAATATTAGTCATCATAGTTGAGTAATAAAATTTTGAGGGGTTGACTCAGTGAGTTAAAATGGGTAATGTAGAGAACTAAAATAAAAATTGTTCTGGCATTATGATTTTTGCCTTGGCTATATATATCAATTACTACCTATTTTTAAATGGTTCTTCACAAATATGTATATTTAAAAAATTAATGTTAGTTGATTAAAAGTCTCACATTGATTAAGAATGATAGCTAAGTTCACCTTGTATATTTAGCTTGTGAGATTGAGTTAGGTCCAATCCATATAAGTGGACTAGAATTAAACCATGTGATGAATTCTAATAGAATTTAACACTCCATACAACTTCTTAAATTTTCAAGAATGAATAATTTATTCTTAGTAAACAAGCGAATAAATTAAAGAAAAAGGTACTGTATATAGAATTAGTAATTTTTTTTCTTCACCCATAGTCCATAATCTTTGAGCAATTGTTCTACAAATATGCTCTATCTAGTACAATTATTTGTGAATTAATTAATTAACTAATTAATTTCTCAACTGAATTTCTTCAAGCATGGACCGATCCATTACGACTGGAAAAAAGAAAACACACTTAATTAACCTATCATGGGTGTGCTTGCAACTTTTCCATATCCATCAATTTCAATCCAAACCCGGTTGCAGCAAAAATCCATTCTGTAACCATAACCGGGTCGGATGATGTAGACCGTCACTTCTGGATTTTCACTTATAATTATTTGTCTGGCTCGCAATCCGTCCAAGCCAACTAGTTCCGGCCATTCGTATCTATGGCCTGAAACTAATAAAGAATTTGAATAATAAATTATAAATTAAAATGTATAATTTGATATATATTTATATAAAGGGAAAAAAAAAAAAGACTTGTATATATTTACCACCCCAGGCACAACACATTCTATTGCTGCAAGACCAAGTTTCGCAAGTAAATTCAGACATTATAGTTCTGTAAGGTGTAGTGTTTTTTCCCTTCTTATATATGAGATTAAAGACACAATATCATAGCCTTTTATACAGTTTTTTTTCTTCTGCTATAAAAGAAAATGTAATCAATGATTAATTGATTCATGTAATCAGATATTATTGATTGCTATAATCTTCAACAGATTTTGCGAGAAATATTGTTGCAATCTTTAATTTGATTTTTCCGGCAGTAGTTGATAAACTTGAACTAGGGCTGTCAATGGGCCAGATTCGGAGCGGATCTGGGTGACTTCGGATCCGAATCTGGAAATCAAAATTTGTATTCGAATCCGATCCAAGATTCTACCGGATATTCAAAAGAGCTACCGAATTCGAATCCGAAAATATATCAGGTAATTTGTAGGAACAAAATACAAAGTTTACAATAAACGGTAAAATTCTACACTTACTTATAATCGAAGGAGGTAGATTGTTGGTAATACCAACTTATACATGTTCAATACTCGGTCAAACTTTTCAATCTTTTAGGTGACTTATCATATTAAATTATTCACATTTTTTGTGTATTAAACCTTTTAAATATTAATATATATAGTGTTATAAGATATTATCAACTTATTAGTAAAATATATTAATTAAACTATTTATTATAATTTTTACAAATTTAGTCAAGTTAACTGGTCAACTGTACCTGTGGAGCAAAAAAATTGGGACGGAGGGAGTAGAAGTTAAATGAAGGGGTCACATCCCATAAGACATTGTTTTTTCATGGTAAATATGTTGTTTTTCCTTTTTTTATTTCAAATCAGACATCCCATCTTTGATAAATTTGTGAAGTTTATGGAGTTATTAAAATTGTATTTTGGTCCGTGAATACTTATAATCAACATTAACGGATTATGTAATTAACCAACATTCTAATTGCACGTGAAAGGTGAAACATGAAAATTAAATGTATATACTATTATATCAAATATTATGCGGATGTGGATCTTTAACGGATCGGATCAGCCTAGATCCATATTCGCTCCATATAATTCGGATTATGGATCTTCTTAATCGAATCAGCTCCATCGAATCTCTAATCAGACAATTATCTTAATAAATCGGACCGAATTCGATTGGATCCGAATTGAAATCCGCCCCATTGACAGCCCTACTTGAATCAGATTCATCAATGTTAATATTGTACATGAACGGTTCATACCACTGATTTGTGTAATATATTAAATTATTATACTTTTTTAAAAAAAATTTAATTCTTAGATAATTTTATTATTCTTCAATAAATTTTGTAATTCCTGAACTATGTGTGAACTAATATGTACGACCCAAATCGGAATTTTAATATTGTAGTTTTAAGAGGACTATAAATTTATTTTCAAGTTTGGATAACTTGCCAATAGTTAACGTTTGTTTTGTTTTGAACGTATAAATTTGAATAATTTTATAGAACATTTGTAAGTTAGCCAATAAAAAAGAAAAAGAAATGGTAACGTGAATAATTTGGACATAATAGAAATTAAGATGAAAGTATAAAATAGAAAAATCTTAATTGCTAATATATCCATGTTATTCGTGTTATCATTTTTTTATTTATTAATTATTTTCTTTTCTTGGAAATAAATAATTCTTAGATACTTCATTTAACATTTACACGTCCAAATGAAGTTTCTAAGAATTATTTCAGTCCCTCATAAATGAAATATCCTAATTCTAGAAAAGAAAAACCAACTTATAAGTTATTTTTCTTTTCTTTTCTATCGCCTTAATTTTGATGAAAAAATACAAATAAATTCCGATGATGTTGGTAATTATTTACATTTATAGGTGAGGCTATGGTATTCTCAAAAAGAAAAAAGAACATACACATGCACTTGTCGCTCATTTAATACTCCAGTGGATTGAATCCACTGGAATAGGCACATAATTTCCAAAAACTGGAACTATTGGAGCCACAACCATAACAGCGGGAATTTCGTATCAATTAAGATAGACTCACTTTAAGCTATCGTCAATTTTTTGGGCGATATGGCATCATTTTCCAAACTTATTTTAGGATCAAATTAAATAAGTATGTACATATTTGAAGCTCATTAAAAATTGTTAGAATATATATAGAAAAACTCAAAAAGTTTTAATTTTTCAATTACTAATAGCTTAATATCTACAAGTGATTCCATGTTCCGAAGTTTTCTCCATATATATGCTCTCATATGGATATCATAATAGCAAATAGCAAACCCTTGGCCCATTTATTTTTTGGTAATATTGAGGATATAAAGGATTAAGATTTAAGAGGCCCAGTACATTATTCCAACTACTTGGGCCCAAGCCCAACTGTTTTCTTGGATCATATTACCTGAGCAGTTCCCGTTTATTTTATTAGGAAAACAGTAAGGAATTTTAGAATTTTTTTGCAATTACTTTCTCTTTGTTTGTAAATGTAAAAGATAATTCATATTTTAATTAACAAATCATTTGTAGGGCAACACACCAATATTAAAGCTGTCAATGTGGTGGATATAAATTTGAATCCGATCCGAATCTGATCCGATTTAATTAATTATTTTGTTCAATTAGATTCAATGAATATGATCTGATTATTAAGATTTGTAATCAAAGGACATTGAGCGAATTTGAATCGAAGTGGATCCAATCCGTTAAAAAATCGTATTAGAAAATAAATTTTACATTATAATTGTTTAATACCAATAGCGTTAATAATATTTTATCATCATTAATTAAATAAGATATTAGTTAATTATTTATTCATATACATATTTTCAACCCAAAATGTGAATATTGGACAACGTTGAGAAACTTGTTTAAAAAAAATTATAATAAATTTTGAAACTGAAAATTATGTTGGATAAAAAATTCAATATTCTATCGTATCCGGACAAAAATCAATGAACCCAAAAAATTTAAATTTGAACAAGATAAGATTTAATATTCCCAACTCTTACTATGTTCTTTTTCCCATATATAATACTTAAAAAATCCATCAATTTTCTAAACATGAAACCAAAACCAAGCAAAATAATGTGCACTGCACATGATGTGTATGTACATGTTTATATATTTATGTTCTGTGTTTCTCAGAACCAATTGTTTGTACACTAGTTATAAATTGAGACTTGAAGCATGATGTAAAAACTTTTTGTTGCAAGTCTTGCAGTTAAAAAGAAATTATGCCAGACTTAATTTCAAAAGACATTTTTTTTTTTTTTTTGAGAAATTTTGTTCTTTACTTCGGTTTACTAGGGTTGCTCATGTTAAAGTAGAGAAGATAAAAAAGAAACTCATTCTTACCAAAAGTTAGAGATGAAGTTTGGTGGGTTAAGGAATTTGGGCAATTTTACATCAACTAAACTCTGTAAATTAAAATTGATCCCTATTCAAGGCTTCAATGTTAATTAATGTGGTGCTAGCTAGATAAACTTGTTTTCAAGAACAAAGGTGAGAAACAAAGTTATAAATTGAAAATTTATGATCGTGTTTGAAGGATAGAACCGTTCTTTATGGTTCAGTGTCATGGTTGCAATATGGAGGTAGTTGTCATACTATTACAAGCCCAATTGTGGTTTCAAGTGCCTAAGTATTATAAGAACACGAAGTCATAAACAACATTTATAACAAAATTAACAATTCGTTTATTATATGATGCAATTAATATATATATATATATATATATATATATATATATATAAAACTAATTAGCCACGTGTAATCTACGTGCATTTTTCTAGTTATTTAAAAAATAATTATACAATCGCTAGACCAAACTCACTCTTAGACTCCATCACTCAAAATCCCTAGGTCAAGGTATACTCAAACACTATAGCAACTAGTTGTCATTGATCCAAGAAGGAAAATAAGAAAAACATTTTTTTACTATTAAGGATGATCCTATAGACAATGACAAATGTCCTATGCTCTTTTTTTCCACCTTGTCTGAAAATGAAAATGAAAATGATGTTATCGTTGTTCCTAGCAATTACAATTCTTGGAGTTTCTTCTTCTTCACAGCAAGCACACACATACATTATTCATATGGATGCAACGGCTATGCCCAAGGTTTTCTCCTCCCATGATAATTGGTACTTTTCCATGGTTTCTTATGCGTTAGTGGATGAAAAAAATTCTACCAAATCAGCAGCAGCAGTAGCAGGGGACTCTAAACTGAATTACACTTACACAAGCGCCATCAATGGCTTTAGTGCCAGGCTCACCCCTTCTCAACTCAAAGCCATACAAAAATCTCCGGCTTTTTTGTCCTCTACCAAAGAAACACCTCTTCACCTGGCAACTACGCATTCTTCCGACTTTCTCGGCCTAAACTCCATGTCCGGTGCTTGGCCGGCTTCTGATTTCGGTCAAGATGTGATCATAGGAGTGGTTAACACCGGAATTTGGCCAGAAAGCAAGAGCTTCACTGATCAAGGAATGCCTAAGGTTCCACAAAGATGGAGGGGAGGATGCTTCAGAGTTACATTGAAAAGGGAAAATTATCTTGGATTATATTAAAGGCAGTAATTATGAAGAGTCTCAGCTACCTGTTGTTTAATGAGACGAATCATGGTACTAAACATACATCTAAAGTTGCTGACAAAAGCTTGAGAGGGCCATCTTCGTCATGTCAGTTTATCTTGAAGCCATATGTGGTTGCTCCAGAACATCGAATTTTAACTTCATGGTAAAAACACAAGACCGTTTAATCTTTTCTTAACATAATTAATATTTATTTTTATTATATGATTCAGTTAATATATATAATTAATTAATCACGTGCAATACACGTGCATTTTTCTAGTTAGTTGAAAAGCAATTATACAATCGCTAGACCAAACTCTTGTTAGACTCCATCACTCAAAATACCTTAGTCAAGATATACTCTAACACTTAGTAATTTTTTTTTTTTTAATCAGCAAGTAGTTTAATTAGTAATTTATCCAGAGAAAGAAAAAATATCTTTTACTATTCAGGATGATACTCATTTGGTATATATTTCAAAATTTGTAAATTCGTATCATGTGAGTTCACCTTGAATTATTCATTTCAGCTAACAAAAATAGTAGAGATGTGAACATAAGAGTGATTGACATTGGAATTTGGCCTAAAGTCGATGTCTGTTGCATGGTCGATTTTTGATTTTTGTCGAGATGTTATCATATGAATGCTTGATAGAGAAATTTGGCCAGAAAGCAAGAGCTTCATCGACGAAGGAATGGGTAAAGTTCCACAAAGATGGAGGGAAAAATGCTACGAAGATACCGATTTCAACACTTTGATGTGCAATAAGAAGCTCATTGGATATTGATTTTTCAACAAATGATTCAAATTCAAAAATTCTAATGTTACTAACATTCCCTTTATTGATTTTGTATGTGAGCCTGATGGAAAGGCAAGCACGTCTCCTCAACGGCATGCAAAAGTTATGTCCAAGGTGCTTCATATTTTGGGTATGCTTCACGGACATCAAAAGGAATGGCTCATCAGGCACGACTAGCAATGTACAAACTTGCCTCTACAAACGACGTGTTTCCTTAAGAGGTAATCGCGGCTATTAATGCTTCTATTGAGGATAAAATTGACATTATACCCCCAATCATTTGAATTTGGTCTTTCTTTGTACAATGATCCTTTGGCAACAACAACTTTTTTCGCAATGGAGAAATCAATATTTATAGTAGCTGCAACGGAAATAATGGTCCATCTCTCAAAACCATCCCGAACGGAGCTCCCTGGCTTCTAACTATATGAGCCGATACTATTGATCAATCATTTATAGAAAATACAAGCCTTAGTAACGAAGTTTATGTTAACAGTAATATCATTGTATCCTTTAGAACCAATTCCAACCGATCTCCAAATTGCTTACATGAGAACATGTTGAGGAGAGAAGGGGTGCCAAACAAACAAGATTATTGTTTTTTCCATAATCGACTATGATGAGAATTTGTTGTCTTTCTCTCCAAGGAATCGCTGTAGCAGGAGCCGTGGAGGAAATTGGATGCAAATTACACCAAACCTTAAAGGAGATCCTTGTAATTTTGTGCATCAGAGAATCAGGCAAGGGTAAATAAGATATTTTGTTAATAAAAAAAATTTCCTTTTTTTAAAAAATTAAAATTGACGAGGACAATTAAGTGATTTCATAGATTCCGTCCAACTCTGTTAGTGTCCGTTAGGGTTTTGTAAGGTTTTTATAATTTTAGGGGAGGCCATTGTAATTATGATTCTTGGAGGGAATTGAACGCGAGAATTACATTAAAACTCAGGGGAGATCCCTGCAATTAACCCTTGCTTATTTTAAGAGGTCGGGTGTTCAAATCCCTCATTCTACAAATTTTGTTAAATTATTTTATCATTTAAGGAAAAAAAAATCAAGAATCACGATCCAAACCGGTTCGCCGGTTCTGGGCCGGTTCAACCCAATTCAAACAGGGCATTGGAGCCATCGATTTAAGGGTGTGTTCGGAACGGATAAGCCTTCGGTTCGCGATCGAACTGGTAGAACCGGTCAGTCCTGTTTAATAACATTGGGGTGCATACTATTGGTGTCCAAAATTCGCCCACGAAGAAGAGTCATCAACATCAGGCAAACTTAAACGCAATTTCTCCAATATCCCAACCCTAATCAATACAAGTTATAAGATATGTATGGTGTTTGTTGGTGAAAGTTCTAGAAAAATATCAATTTGTATTTGAAGATGTGGGTGAAGTCTCAGTTCTTGCACTCAGAAATGATTATGCATCAATCTAATTTGTTGAAAAGAAAATCAGGTAACATAAAGATGTACTGATTATTTAGATTAGTTTTTTTTTTTGTATAAGACTATGACTAATAAAAAAGTTAAAAACACTTCAAATATTACTAAAACACTTGCTATGCCTACACTGACAATCTGACATCTACACCTACAATGTCCTAATTAGGGCTGTTAATGGGTCGGATTCTGGTCGGATCAGGTTTGTCCAGATTCGGATCCATTTATATCGGATCAAATCTTGTTGGATTCGGATCTTGCTCGGATTATGCTCGAATCTAGATTTTCTGAATCCAACAGATCTTGGCCGGATATCGGATATTTTTCGGATTCAATAAATTTGTATTTAAAAAGTTAAATTAATATTTTTTTCCTAAAATAAATTTATTATCTTTTCAATTTTATTTAATTTTAGCTCACATTTTCAAAGTTTCTTTACTATATTCATATTTGTAGAATGATTATATTGGTTTAAATAAATTTATAAACGAGTTATAAATTAGTATCTTCTTAAATTGACGTTGAAATATTATTAATGATACATATTTTTATAAATTATTTTGTATATATATATATATATATATATATATATATATCTTTCTTTTTATTTATTGTCGGATACGGATCTTTAACGGATCGTCTCGACCTAAATCCATATTCAATCCATGAGTTTCGGATTTCGGATCTTTATAATTGGATCAGGTCCATCGAATCTCTATTCGAACAATTATCCTAATAAATCGAACCGAGTTCGGACAGATCCGAATTGAAATGCGCTCCATTGACAGCCCTAGTTCTAATATTACTAACATTATTTTGTTAGGCACTTGCTACGCCTACACTAACAGCTAATTTGGACATTACAAAGAAAATTAGAAAACAATTTAGTGGGTTTAATTTGCTACGTGATAAACTCTAAAGTATAGTTAAAAAATTAAGAATCATAAGATATAGTTAGACTTAACATAATATTAAAAAAATATAATACAATTTTAACTATGTAATTTTTTTTTCTCGATTTTCATAAAGATCCAATCACATAAATTTTAGTTTGCTAATGTTTCTTCTTTCATCATCCCTTTTACAAAAAAAAAAAAATAATGATAATAATAATTGGACACATGCAACGTGTGTGCATTTTTCTAGATTATCTTAAAAACATAAATATTAGTTAAGAAAGTTTGACAAGTCAACTAAATAAAATAAATTGTGATGCTAACAAAATTACTTTAGAAAATAACAATTGTTTAAATTTTAGAAGGAGAGATTTTATTGGATCCAATTTTTTTTCCAATATTTGATCGAATTCGAACAAGATCCGATGGACTCGACAATTTTAAAACCGACCCAATATAAATAATGTCAAATTTGGATCGAAAATGATCCAATCGAAAAACGATCCATTGGCAACCCTAGTCTCAATCCCCGTTACCAATTAAAGTCAAGGCCTTGTCCACAGTCTCAAAAGTGAAAAGCCAGTTTTTGTTCTATTTTATTGAAAATATTCAGTTTGTTGTTAGATTCTATAATATCCAAAAAATGCAGATTATGAAATACTTTTTTGCATCTTGACTGGACAAAAACCAATGTTATTAAAACCGGACCGGACCGGCCGGTCCGATCGCGAATCGGAGGTTGGTCCGGTCCAGTTTACCCCTAAAACCACTTACTTCAAAACCGAGTTTGAACTAGGTTGAACCGGTTCGAAACTGCCGAACCGGTACCCGATTTTGAATTTTTTTTTTTTAATTTGTTAATTTTTTTAATGTTAAAAATAAACTCAAAATTCTTGTAAAAGTTGAGATTTGAATACCTAACCTTTAGAGTGAAAGGTGACTTCCTTACCATTTGAGCTACAACACAATTGCTAAACTATTAATACAAATTAAAATTTATAAATTCTAGAAACTTGTAGCCAAATTTATTTATAAATTAGATAATTAACTCAAATAAATATTTTGCACATTATGAATAAAAATTAATACTCAAATAATAAATTTTTATTAAAATTTGTTCTATAAAATATTTCTTTTTAATATTATTTTTAGGATAAAGAGTCAAATCGATATAATATGCAAGTTTGACATTGAATATTAGACTTTTATACATAACCATATTTTAAAATTTATGAATTTCTTAGTTTGTTGTATTTTTAACTTACACTTTAAATTTTTTATAAAGAAACATAATCATTTATATGAGCATACAAATTAGTACCATATTACCGTTATGATATAAGTTAGATAAATATTATATGATTTAATTTTAGTATAATATAAAAAATCTTATATTTTTAATCAATTGTAGGATAATGTTTAAATTTTATGCACATTACATATACTTTAAAATTAAATATATTTATTATATTATTATGACGTCATCCGGTTTGACCAGTGGTCCGACCGATTCGACCAGTGGTCCGACCGATTCGACCAGTAAAACCAGTAACCAGTCGGCTCACCGGTTCACTGTCCGGTCCGATTCTGAAAACATTGACAAAAACTAGAATGAATTTTTTTTTAAAAAGAGCAACATTATTCTCATTTCAACTAAAATACCACATTTTGTCATGACCCAAAATGCTGCAACACCAATACTATACTACATCCTTTTCAGATAATATACTTTTTTTTGTCTCATAAGAAAAGTAGGTCAGTATTCAAACCTATATATACTCAAAGTCCTAACTTCATCAAGCATACTCACTTCTGCTTCCAACATTCAAAATTTCTAAATTTAATCAAGTAAAGAACTAACCATGGAGGCCTTCTTACCATATGTTCTTCCTCTTGTACTTCTTCCAATCTCCCTCTATCTTATCTCGTTTCTTCGTAAAAACGGCTCTAGCAACATGAAAAACCACCCGCCCGGCTCAAAAGGCTGGCCAATGCTAGGAGAAAATCTAGAGTTTGCCTTATTAGGCCCTCAAAAATTCGTCAAAGACAGAATGGAGAAATACTCACCAGAAGTGTTCCGAACCTCCTTGTTAGGCGAGAAAATGGCAATTTTCTGTGGTGCCCAAGGCAACAAGTTTCTCTTCACTAACGAAAACAAACTCCTCACCTCCTGGTGGCCACAGTCAATGAAAAAGGCTTTACTATTCCCTGAATTTGTCGAAAGCAACTTAAAAGAAGTCTCGGCTCTAAAACGTAGCTTTCACCATGACATTCTCAAACCCGAAGCCTTGAAACAATACATACCGGTAATGGACGCCTTGGCCCGCGAGCATATGGATCACGACTGGACGCCTAATTCAGTAGTGAAGGTTTTCCCTTTATCAAAAAAGTACACCTTTGAGTTGGCTTGTAGATTATTTCTAAGTGTAACTGATCCAGAGCATATAAAAAAGTTAGCAGATCCTTTTAGTCTTGTGACTAACGGGATGTTCTCTGTTCCTATCGACTTACCCGGAACTGCTTATAACCGTGCTATCAAAGGAGGCAAAATGGTACGCGAAGAGCTAATGAATATCATCAAGAGGAGAAGGAAGGAGCTGATAGAGAATAAAGAAACTGAGGGACGAGATCTATTGTCGAAAATGCTACTTGTGACAGATGAAGATGGTCAATTTTTGAGTGAAATGGAAATTTCAAACAATATTATTGGCTTGCTAGTGGCCAGCTTCGAAACTACGAGCTCTGCGGTTACCTCTGTCATGAACTATGTTGCTTCCCTTCCTCATATCTATGAAGAAGTTCTGAAAGGTATGTAAAATCTTAAACTAAATAGACTTCATTTAAGAATAAATGAAATTTTAACTGATCATGAGGTCATTCTTCTACAGAACAAATGGAGATTGCTAAATCAAAAGGTCCTGACGAGCTATTGACGTGGGAAGATATTGAAAAGATGAAATATTCGTGGAACGTGGCACGGGAATCGCTAAGATTAACACCTCCGGCTCAAGGAGCGTTTAGAGAAACGACAACAGAGTTCACCTATGCCGGTTTTACCATCCCTAAAGGATGGAAGGTACATTTAATTAAAGACGTACTTCTCAATGAATTTATCTTCAAAGTTCAAACAATGTGTCCTATATATGCTTATTCTTATGTCCCACTTGTAGACGTTTTGGACAGTACATTCTTCACACAAGAATCCAAAATACTTTCCTGAACCGGAGAAGTTTGATCCGTCAAGGTTTGAAGGAAGTGGACCGGCTCCTTATACGTTTGTGCCGTTTGGGGGAGGACCTCGAATGTGCCCTGGAAAAGAATATGCTAGGCTTGAAGTTTTGGTTTTTATGCACAATGTGGTGACAAGGTTTAAACTTGAAAAGGCAATCCCTGATGAGAAGATTGTGTTCTATGCCTCTCCTACACCAGTTTACGGGCTTCCGGTTCGCCTGGAGTCTCACGACAAATAGATCTTTCTTCATTGTTCTTCTGGCAATAATGTAATCTGTTATGTTTCATAAATAAAAGTTTCTGATTTCTGTTCTGTTGATGACAATCTGTAATACTAAAAGAGGTCTGCATGTAATTAGATGGTGGAAGTTAATGAAATTTATTTTCTATAAAATTGAAAATCAATGGTGATTAACCAACTTCATTTTTTCTTTTTGGAAAAAACCTCTTGTTGTTTCTTGTAAATACTTACTATTTTCCATCACAGCTAACTGATTTGAATCAAAATTTTCTATAATATTTTATTTTCGATTAGTGTTCAATTAGTAGAAAATATGTGACATCATTCACACTCTTCATTTTTTCTGATTAGTGTTTATTTGAGTTAACAAAAGAATTATACAAAATAAAATATTGCATATATTTTTCTATTTAGCTCAATTCGTTTACTTGATTAGTGTTTATTTGAGTTAACAAAAGAATTATACAAAATAAAATATTGCATATATTTTTCTATTTAGCTCAATTCGTTTACTTAAAAGAGTGTGAATGATGTCACATATTTTTCATCACCCCGGAAAAAACACGTTCTTCGTGTACAAGAACTTCAAAGAAACAGAAGAGCGATTTCTCCGCGTATAAATATTTTACGCCTCACCATTGACTTCTTTCTTACAATAGTTTATTCCTAGATCAAATTTCCCTTTCTCTGCTGCACAGAGAAAAAGAAAAGAAAAGAGAAAAAAAAGGAAATCCTAGAGAAATTTGATAAATCGTTTCCAGTTTCTATCTAGGGTTTGGATCTTTCATCACATTCACCCTCTCCGTCTTTCCTGATCTCTTTGCGTAATCAATTCGAAACATTCAATCAAATTGCTCAACAATCTTAGCTCCAATTTTCTTTTAACAATCTCAATGCTTTGAATTCATCAATAGTAGCAGCAATGAGCCAACCTGAAATACAATTTAGATTTAATTTTGCTTATTACTACAATGAAGGTTAAAATCCTGCGCTGCTCATCGCTCCCAAGCAATTTACTGCAATTTGTGTCCACGTCAGCAGCATCGCTTTCAATGGCGGCGCCGCGGAGCTTGGTGGTGGATATTGGTGGTGGACGGCCGTCGGAAAAGAATGAAGAGATTACTGTTGAGTCACCTACGGGGAAGACATTTAAGGTGGATAGATTTCCGCTTTCGCGGTGGGAATTTGCTGCCGCTTTAGGGGTATTTTTGGTATGTTCCACTGGTCTGTTGTGCATTTACCTTACCATGCCTGCTGCTGAGCTTGAGATGTTAAAGCTGCCTCGCTCGCTCGCTGATCTTAGATTGCTCAAGTAAGTTTTTTTTTATTGGAATACCTTTGAAGAACTTTTGAGATTTTTGTTTGCTTTCGTAGAATAAAATTGATCTTGACACAAATTGCTTCACACTTAAATTATTCTGATTGTTTAATAATTATGTTCTAAGTTTAAAAAGGTTACACTTGATCTTGACACAAATTGCTTTACACTTGAATTATTCAGTTTTTTTAGTAATTATGTTCTAATTTTAAAAAGGTTACACAAGATATACGATTGAGGGAGTAAACTTTGTTTGTTTGTATTGTACAATGAGCTTTTGGGTGTTTAAAGAGATTATAATGGGTGTGTAATTAGTAATAAGGAGATACTGAGCACCAATCTAGCGAAAGAAATGCATTTGGTTCTAATTGGGAGTGAAATACATATTGATTAGACAAGTTCTCGTTTTCTATTGTTTGATTCTTGTCAAACCTATGGAATAGTGTGACTCAACATTAAGTAAGACAAGCACAAGGAGTATGTAGTAATATTGCATTGACGAGCGAAGGTACTGACACTGTAAAGATCCATTCTCTAGATCACCCACCCATTTGCTCTCATTATTTGAGGAAATAACAAGAGTATGGGCCGGGATGGTTTTTGATTCCACCGTTCATCCTATATTGTTAATTTCTTATGGTGTATCCTTCTCATTGTCCCTCAATTGTGAATTCTCATAGCTTCTAAAAATTTGTATACCTCCCATTTCAGTATAATGGTTAAAGATGTGCATTTTTGTTCTATCAGTTCCCATGCTACTTTTGGCTGCACTGCACTGCACCACCCATTTCACTTTTCTTCTGATGAACAAGTATATTGGAAAGAGTCAAATGAAGTTCACAGTTACTCCCATATATCTTTTTAAGGATATGGTACTGGAAATTCTCCTTTTCCCATTTCAGTAAGATATGGTTCCTCGATTTTGCATTTGACATATTTAGTCGTTTTTTCATTCACATACTTTCATGTGTAGTATTTCATGCCATTTCATAGTTAAAAATAAGGGAGGACTATAGAATTAGGTTGTCTGGCTTCTTGCATATAACATGGTATCTTTAATCATGGACCTGAGTCAGTATTTAATGTTCTAATGTTACTTCTGCTTTTTGTGACTTTCATCAACTTAGAATGTGGCATTTATTTTTAGCAAATAACTTTCTACTAAGTGACACTTTCTATTATGCTCCAGAGATCATCTTGCAACATATGCTCAGGTATACCCAGCAAAGTTCACACTGGGTTACTGTTCAACATACATATTCATGCAGACATTTATGATACCTGGAACAATTTTCATGTCCTTGCTTGCTGGGGCACTTTTTGGTGTTGTTAGAGGCCTTTTCTTGGTCGTATTCAATGCCACCGCTGGTGCATCATCCTGCTATTTTCTATCTAAACTAATTGGAAAACCCATTGTTAGCTGGTTGTGGCCTGAAAAGCTGAGATATTTTCAGGGAGAGGTAACTTGTTCTTTCATACCGCTCTTCTTCAGTCTTTCCCCAACTCTGATTTTGGCACCTGACCGATGTGAATTTTGATTACAGATATCAAAACGGAGAGAGAAGTTGCTCAATTACATGCTCTTTTTACGAGTTACCCCTACGTTACCAAACCTTTTTATCAATTTAGCATCACCAATTGTTGATATACCATTTCATACCTTTTTCCTAGCAACTGTTATTGGTCTTATTCCAGCCTCGTATATTACTGTCAGAGTAAGACTTCTCCATTTTGTTATTGACTATTTTTATCTATTAGCTCTCGAGAAAGCTCAGTGATATTGACCATGTTGCTATATGCTATTATAAAGATATAGAGAAGGGGGTTGTCATTTAATTTGCGCAATATAGAATAGTTGAATTGGTGTACTTCCTAGTAATAGGGAAAACTAGATTTTCAATTATATATAATTAGGGGTGACTTTTATATGCTTTCATTATGCAACGTAGTATCTTCAGGGTCATCTGTCATGAAAAGCTTACTTAACAGAATAATTAGTTCTCGTCTCTGATAAGGGTGGGGTATGGGGATTATCTATACTTCTAAGGAATCAGATACAATAGATTGATTTAAGATCAACATATTCTTCTTCTGCTGCAACTGCTTCTTCTCTCTTCTTTCTCATATTTCCAGTTTGTTTATTTGTACATCTTTTGTGCACTTGACACGGCCTTTTCCTCTGTTTTCCAATTAATTAGGCTGGGCTTGCGCTTGGTGATCTCAAGTCAGTTAAAGATTTATACGATTTTAAGACATTGGCCTTACTTTTCCTCATTGGGTCCTTATTATTGATTCCGACCCTGCTGAAGAGGAAGCGAATATATGAATAGAATCCGCGATATAGTATATAGAATGGGAGGATTTTTCTTCTTCCAGGATACACATGAAGTTCTAAAACCTGCTATTCTTGGCTTTATTTAAATTTCCTGATAACGCAAAACCCTGCTGGGGAAAATCAAAGGACTAATTCGTGAATTTGTAGTGATGATATGTATGGAATTCCAGATGACAATTTTTTTAAGTTGTTCTGGTACTTGTTAAACGTTAAGTTAGAGGATAAAGTATAGATGTTTATTTTGATATTAAACTATAGAGCTGAAATCTCATCTGTGAGATTTTAATTTACAGTACCTTTTTCATATTTATTTTTCTTAGCATAACTTTTGTAGTTCTATTCAATATTACTGATTTAAAGTTTGTATGTATATATATATATATATATTATCTTAAATCTCTTTTAAAGCAACGTACTGATGAAATTAAATTTTATACAACATAATTTCTTTCTAGTCTCCAATTGACTTGAGCTTTATGCGGGTTTATCTTCACTAAGTTCCCCAAAGCTTATCAAACATAAATATGCTCAAGATTATCGTGCATTCGTGCTTAATAGATGGAAAACTGAAGATGGCTCCAAAAGTTATAGATATGGCTAAAGAATAGCAGCAAAGATTTGTACTAAAGAAAATATTTTTTTACCAGGCTACATAATATGAGCTTCCACTGCCGTCTACAGAGCCAATCTTACACTCAAATAAATTGCACATGCGTATTCGGGCTAAAAGTTTCGTAGTGGCCATAAGACTCATAGCATATACAACATAGATCTTCTTAAAAAAAGAAAGCAATGAAATAGAAGAAGGGATGAACAATAGTACAAATTTGTCGGTCACCCCAAAATCTGGACTAGAATTGTGTAATCTACTAAAGAGTGACAAAAGGTGAGTCTTGGTAGCCAGTGATGCTTGTTATTCTTATCCTTGTAATAGGCTGCATAAGTTAAAGAATTTAACTTTCAGCGTACAAATTAAGATATCAAATTCTAATGTATATAAAGTTAGACGAATCGTATGTTGGCAACAATGTGATATAATCAACATGATTCTTGAAAAACTCGACTTTCTGTATAATTATTCTATTTGATATAAACACATTATGAATTGTGATACCTGTCTGTGACCAATGTTCCTTCGGTAGTTCTTCTTCTTCTTATATTTGAAGACAATGACTTTCTTATCCAATGTCTACAAGGCAAGGCAGCAATGAGATATGATGCAGTTTTTCTTTAGTATAACAAGTTTACAAGAAAACACGAGGAATGGTATCATACTTGCTCTTCAACAATAGCATGGACAGCAGCATTTGGCACAATTGGTTTTCCTATATACGTGCTTGTTTTTGTCCCCACTAGCAATACTTTGTTTAAGGTAATCTGTACAAAGATTAAGTATTAATATACGCATAACATAAAGAATACTAGTCTACATAAAACTACTGCCAGAAGATCCCGATTTTCATTAAGTATCAAGGATCTTACTGTCCTGTAGCCAGACGTGATGAAAGGAACAAACGACACAAGTTTTCAGATAGATACACAAAAATGCCAATAGATAAGCAAAAGAATGCTAGAAATGGTAAAGTGGATACAATCTCATAACTATTTCATGCCCCAAAATTAGCAGATATTAAGCTCAAGCATCAAGCTAAGTTTGCCAACCAGTAACTGGTTGTATGCAGATCTCCTCTGCACCTCATTTAATTAAGTTTTGGCATATTTCCACCCTTCATAACAAATAAGAAAACAATTGTGTTTCTGCGAATCTTATAAAAGTAACAAGCAATCTTAACTCTAAAGCATAAAAGACAAGGTTGAGGAGAATAAGAAACTGGTTTCACAATGTAAATTCACTCCAACGTATCAAATAAAGACTTTCTTGTGACATCAATATCACAAAATGAGAACATAGAACAATATCACAAAAGGTAATCGAGACGAAGATTTTTATAATTTCATTACCTTGTCGTTTACATCTGCACCTTTGAGCCTCTGCGTGTAGATGAAACGTCCAGGAAATACAATGTACTGTCTGCCTCCAACCTAAACAATATCAAACAAAAGAAATAACTGGTTAAATCCAAACTCAGCCACAAACATGTAGGCACAAAATTACCATCAAACCTCTACTGGTTTGTAATTAAAAATAATAATTATCAACCAATAAGCAATCAAACTACAGAGTGCGATGCTTTCTTAATAGAAAACAATATTACTGCAACAATTAATTAGAATCCAATTATCAATAACTTCAGTCACAGCAGAAACACACATAGAGTCTCTACCCATAAATACTTACCATGACTACAGCGAAGACTTCCTCGCGCTTGGGCTGGACTGTTTCGATAACGGGCTGGGTTTCCGGGTTTTCGGGCTCAGCTAAAGCAACTTCAGTGTCTGTACCAATTGATTTGGGAACAAAAGATAATTTGTGTGGTGGTTTGCGTGAGTTGAGCGTGAGAGAAGAGAGAGAATGTGAGAGGAAAGAAGAAGAAGAAGTAAGATTGAATTTTGAAGAAATGGGGTTTGGATTTTGCTGACTGTGAGACAATTTTGGTGTGAGAGATGAACACAGCGAAAGGGCTGCCATTTTCAGAGCTTTGGGGGTGACTGTAAACTCTTTTGTTGATTGCTTTTGAGATGAAAAAAGAAATGTCCATATCCTATCCGTTCTGCTGGTATGAAATGACATATTTGCCCTACGGGTATAAATTATGGGCCAATATTCATTATGTATTTGGAGGGTACTACATAATTTTTAATTACATTATAATTTATTTATATTATATTTTTTAGAATAAATCATGCATTGGGTAATCAATTTTAATCTACATTTCAGTCCAAATAAACTAGGAAGATTTATTAACGAAATATGAAACAAAAATTAAACTTTAATATATACCAGAACGATACATAATAATTGAAGACAAGAAAATTTAATATTGAAAAATCATTTGTTTGGGTGGTTCAAATATTTGTAATTTGTAAATAATAATTCTAGAATTTAATGCGATGATTCCCAACTCGGGTTAAAATGTGGATTCATTAACATTTTTCAAGAAATGAACAAAAGACATAACACCACGGTTTATGAATTGGAATTACCACCCCGAAGGTTCTTATATATGATAATGTAGGTAAAATTATTTCAACTGACAATAATGTTAAATTAAAAAAAAAAGTTATACTTACATTTTTTTTTTAAAAAGGATTATACTTTTATTTGTTTTATCTTTTGAGGAGAGGTAAAGTTACTGAATTTGTGGAGAGTCAAGATATGAAGATAGTAGATACCATGGGGCATACAAACTACAAAACGTTATTATGAACTCAAAAATAAATAATTTCACAAGAAGATATTTCTTTTCACTGAAAAACATATTTAAAAAATACAGAATAGAAGCTTGTACTGACATTCAACTTCACCGATGGCAACAAAAAAATTTAATACATTTAGACAGTTACTTTTCACCCAAAAAGGATAGTATTAGTATATATTCAAGATTGGTCCTACTGAATGTACTAAGTTCTCTCAGTCGTAAAATCTCTTCTTTCTAACAAGCGATTTCGTTACTCCTGCACCTCCGTTTTACCTTGCAGGGCATCTGCTAAGTTAAACTTCAAACTGCCTCTCATTGTTCTCGAACCAATCCCCGGGTTACCCTTTCTCATCATAGTCGCAAATTCTCCATAATCTATACGCCCATCCTGCGTATAATAGAAGTACTATTATTATTAGCATCAATATGATCTTTTAAACTTAGCTTAACCGTTTAAAGAACTTACATTGTCTATGTCGATTTCTTTAATAATGTCATCAAGATGAACCTCTCCCAAACCGAACTCCTTACAAGCATTTTGTAGCTCGTCAATGGTAATATAACCACTGCTATCTTTGTCAAAGTAAGAAAAAGCAGCAAGCAAATTTTCCTCCCTTTCCATTTTATTCATATGCAATGTTGCAGCAAGAAATTCACCATAATCTATAGTTCCACTATTGTCAATATCAGCCTGCATGAATTTAAAGAATGCAATCCGCAAAAATTAATTTGGATTGAAATCAAAGTTGAGATTAATTAAATTAATTAAGAAATTAAACATGCATACCGCTTCCATTATTTCCTTGATTTCCGATTCCATTAAGTCCGATCCTACTCTTTTCAAACCTTGTTTCAGTTCCTCAAACGTTATCGTTCCACTGCTATCGGTATCGATCATTTTAAACAACTGTCTTAACCCTCCTATTTCTTCTTCCGAAAGGCTTTCTGCTATAACCTGCATACAAACAAAACAAACATATTTTTCTCAAGAAACTGTTAAAGTTATTAATTATCCCATTTAAAACTTAACAAAATCGGAGAATCAATAAACTTACACGTAAGGCCATCTTCTTAAGTTTGTTCATGGCTGAGAATTGCTTTAGCCGCGATAACACTGCAGACCCTAAAGGTCTGTCGGGTGCAACATTGTCATCCACAATCCAAGGATGACCTATTAAATTATTACATAACCAAAATTCATAAAAATGAAATATCAAGCAAACTAACAAGAATCACACAAATTAAGTTAAGGATATATATATATATATATATATATATATATATATATGACTCACATAGGACTTCATGAGCAGTAATTCGACTTCTTGGATCTCGTGTAAGCATCTTTCTTATAAGATCCTTTGCACTGTCTGAAATGTGAGGCCACGGTTCAGATTTGAAATCGATTTTTCCTTTCATTATCTGTTTGAAGATTCCACCGTCGGTTTCTGCAAGTTTTAAGATAAAAGTATTAAGAAGAGAATCAATAAATTAAGGATGTGAAGAAGGGTGATTAACTGGTCATAGACATGCACTTGCCTGCCCAAAAAGGCGGAACGCCACTTAGTAAAATGTAGAGTATAACACCAGCACTCCATACATCACTTTCTTGTCCATAGCATTTGTGCAATACTTCAGGTGCGACGTAGTAAGGACTTCCAACCACGTCGGAAAGATATTGCCCTGAAGAGTAAAATTCACATTGAGATCACTTCATTTAAAAGAAGTCCAGTGCATTTTTGTTAGCTGTATTAGACTATTTCAATTGCATTTTCAAATATTAAATTTTCTTAAATATTGATTCTTCCCATAACATTTTATATGAAAACTTATTCATTATTTTGTCACTGAAAGTTTTTAAAATGAAAGCGAGCTATTTGCAGCTGGACTCTCTCTCTCTCTCTTTCTCTCTATCTTCTAATTGGCAAATGCTCCTGCGTTTTATTTATTAGCATATACTGAAATCCAATCTGAATCTCCTCAGCAAAACCCAATGCAAAATCAAATTATAACAAATTTAAAATTGAAATCCAAGATCAAGTAAACACATACATACCTGGCTTATAAAAAACAGACAAGCCAAAATCAGTAGCCTTAAGCTTAGCATCTTCATGAGGCGAATCAAAAAGAAAATTCTCGGGCTTAAGATCTCTATGCATAACACCTAATGAATGACAACCCTCAACCACCTGTAAAATTGTCTTCATCAGTTCCGCCGCCTTTTTCTCGCTATACTGTCCCTTTTGAACAATCCTGTCGAAAAGCTCTCCTCCCCTGCACAATTCCATCACCAGATGAACAAACACACTGTCTTCATAAGTCCCTTTAATCCTCACAACATTTGGGTTTTCGGACAAATGGTGCATTATCTGAATCTCCCGCCAAACGTCGTCGTAATCTTCCTGGCATAAAAGCTTCCGTTTTGGGATCGATTTGCAGGCGTATTCGATTCCGGTTCCCTTTTCTGTGCAATGATATGTTGTGCCAAATTGGCCTTGTCCTAGTTTCTTGCCTAGGTTGTAATGATCTCTGAGTTTCGGAGTTTCATATGGAAGAACTGCTGAAGATTTTTTGTTCATCGCTCTGTTTTTTGGTTTTCTTTTTCTCCTCTGTTTTAGAAGAGAGATTTTGCTCTTGGTTTCTTTTTTTGACTTTGAGTTGGCGAGAATAGGATTTTGTCTCATGGTTTTTGTTTAATATTTGTAGGAACCAACATTTAGGTGTTTTGGTCAACTTAATCCGGTGGCGTTGACTATTAGGTGCGTGGGCAATACGTATAATTTAGTGCAACTAGTCGATACAATGTAGCGCGGTTTATTATTTGATGCATTCGTTGAATAAAAATATACAATTGATCAACACAATTTGATGAAATAGATTATTTGATACATCCGATCACATAAATAATATGGTGTAATAAACGGACAAGATTTATTTTAATTAGTTTTGTATGTAAATAATGAGATTCACTTTGTTTAGCGCATTTGAAAATTTGTTAGTTGCCAACTTGATACCCACTAGCACTTCTTTGTTTGAAAGTATATATAATTGTTGTATGCCATCTATACACGTTCAAATATTCTTTTATTTATTTATTTTATTTGGTACCATGTCTTGGGTCGGTTTATATGTAGACAACTTGTATGTATAGTAGGATATATTTAGGACAAAGAAATTGACTTGAACAAGTCCATTTTGCAGACCATATATTTTCCTTAGTGTTTTCGAAATATTTCTAATTTTTATTACAATTTTTCCTTAGTGTTTCCGAAATATTTTCGAAAAGTCTTGAAAAGTTTCCAATATTTGGCTGACTGAAACATACACTCGAAACGAAATTTTAATCCATGCATGTAGGATATATTTAGGACAAAGAAATTGACCATATAGAACAAGTCCATTTTGCAGACCATATAAAGATTTCTCAATAAAGTAATAGACTTTGTACACGCAACAACGTTTTTAAATATCCAATGGTGTAGTGTGGAATAAACTAATGTAGAACAAATACGACTTAAGACAAAGATTTGAAACCACTTGTTGTGTCCAAACATAAACACAGAAGTGAAATATGAAGAGATATGGACATAGTGCATGCGAGGCAATCCTCAATACAGCTGGAGATGTGCCAAACACTCAACACATATTTTGAACACAATAAGATTACTTTGTTATATAGATTTAGTAAGAAATGTTTTAGTTATAATGCAATTTACGTAATTAACCTATTTGTTTCAATTTGCCCCATATATTATCATATATTTCTCACTTATCTCCCCTGTATAATTTAAGTCTTCACTTACCTCCCATGTATAATATAATCTTTCACTTCCCCCTTTATTAACGGTAAAGTTTAAAACTTATGTTATCGACTGAAATTACAATTGTACAAAAGTAACCTTGAATCCAGATTACACATAAAAAGATATTCTAACATGGGAGATTTTATAAAATATTATGGGTGGCATTTTGACAATTTGAAATAATACGAGGAGGTAATCGTAGGAAAAATGAGTTTTATGAGATGGAAGTTGTTTATTTATACAATATCTCAAAAATAAAGAATGAAATTTATGAAATGAGCAAATTGCGTGCCCAAAGATATAGGAATAGATTAAATGATCAAAATGCTACCTACAAAGAAATGAAGTCTTCTATGGTTTAAAAATTGAATGAAGGATAATATTGAAATAATAACCAAAAAAAAATTGTTTCTTTTGCCACATAGGTCTAAGGTAACATCTTCAAACGGAAAACTTAATTCGGGGGAAGGCAACTGAAGAATAAAATTGTACAAGAGATGCAAGTAAAGAATTAAATCTACAAGGGAGTCAAGTGAAGGATAAACAATAGTACAAGGGATATAAGTGAAATTAACACAAATATCTAATGTTCAGAATAGTATATAAAATTTAAAGAATTATTCAACATCGTTACATCGGATACACTTCTTATGTGGCTCAAACAGGGAAAAAAAAACCTTTCAATTTCACGTATGAAGTCGTTATACAGTAACAAACGATTAGGGTTATGAGCACAGAACCAAAAGGATTCAACTCAGGACAAATCTCAGAAGTAGGATACTATACTTATTGACATATTAAAAGAGGGCATTACAAGATATGTAATTCAGAGTCTATAGTGCATATAACAGCTATACAAAGAGCTTTTTATTGGAGAGCATACAAGAAGAGGTAGTGGTACTGATATTAGTAAATGATGATCTTTCAGACATGCATCCCGGGTCCCGAATGCAGGTGGAGAGTTTGACTGGGGACAATCTGAAGCACACCAGCTTGCTCTGCATGCCAAAAATTGAGCAATCAGAATACTAAACAAATTATACTAATCCATAAATTCGAATGGCGATAAAACTTCGAGGAGAACTCTATGTAACTGTAGATTACTATTTATGAATGTTAATCAAAGCACATTACAAGGATACAATTTCCAAATTACGCAGTTCACATTCGCAACTTCAACATATTATATATGTGATCATGGACATGTTCTTGTGTACAAATTAATGAAGAACAGCCTTCTTAACTTCTGACAAATATCAATTCACATAGACAAAATTCCAATATGCTAACTGTATAGGGCGAACATCCCTTATATTGGAGAGGAGCATAAAAAAGTGGAGATTTACTATCAAGCTAATGTGTCAAGGTCATGAATTATAAGTGTCTAAAGAAAGATTGAATCATATAAAAAAGACCATATAATGAACAAATGGCAAAGACATTACTCTTCTACAAGCACGCACACATATAAATGATAATAGAAATACCAAGAAACCATAAGGATATGCTTGGTTCTTGGATGTTACAATATTTTCCTTGAATCAACGTTAGAACATCGAATTTCATTTTTTGTTCATTTTTATTTCACTTATCATATTTCACATTGAATCCCAAGAACCAAGCATAAGCCTAAACGACAATAGATACAAGAGAACAACACAACTATGTAAAACCGAATTTTGTAGAGAAGATGATATCATGAACAAACTCATAAATATCAACAGTTGTAAGCCAATCATATATCCACTACACTCGATCAGGAAAGTTAAAATCGAAAGCCAGAAGCAAAACAAAACCATCAAACTTACTTGAGAGCTGAGAGACCTGGTCTGGAGTCAGCTTAGCAGAAAACCCACTTGCAGCATGCTTGTAACTATACACCAAAGCCTCCTTTGCAGCATCCTCACTTATATCCCCAAAATTTAATCATAAAATCATGTCAAATGTCAAACCATAAGCACAGAAAATAACCCATTACTACCCATTTCACATATTTGGTACTACCATTTATAACCAAATTCTTTTGAAGTAACACATCATAAAGACAAAAACTCAAACAAGCCCATCAAAATTCAACCTGACCATTTACATTCCACTCATCCAACATCCCAAATCACTGATTTCTTCTTCATATATACTAAAAATTGAATCTTTCTTTACGGTACGTAAAATTAAAAGAAATTTAACCTGCCAAGAACAGAGGTGAGAGTCTTGATATGATAATCTTCTGGCTCTTGACCCTCTGGTCTTTCTGTGTAAACTATGTGAACTTTAGCTTCGGATGATGTAACGGTGGCCATTGATGGGATCAAGAAAAAAAATAGCAATATCACTTGTGCTAGAACAATTGTTGGGAAAAGGTACTGGTTGTTCTGCATCACTTTTTTGCTCTTTTTAACGGAGATTTCAATTGGGGATTCTTGTTCTCGGATATTTCCTATTTCTTATGCGTTAAGGAGTAAGGGCTAAGGACCGCGTTTTCTTTATTCTTTTTACTATATTACCCTCTTGCATTGAAATGATCGAATTTATTTCCTTCAGTGTCACGCCTTTAGAACTTTGTCCGGGTGTTTTGAAGATTTATTATTTATGCATTAAAATAAAGTCCTCTTAATTAGTCTAGACAGGTGGAACACAAATCAGTGAAGCAAAAAACGAAAAAAAAAAAAAGAAAATAGTCTAGACAGGTGGACGATCGGAAGTTGTAATGACTTTGCTAGGCGAAGAGTATAAGAAAATATAATACAATATTTGATTATTGATGGGGTGTTACTTAAATACTTACTACTGTATTAAAATGCGAAATAATATATATTAAAGTTATTTGTATTACTTGGGTTAGTTCGATTGTCCTGATTAGGCTCAAATTGACACAAATCGGTCCATGAAATCAAGGGCCTTAACATGTTTGGTAAGGCCGATATAAGTTATATATATTCAAGATTCTTGTAATATTTATTTTTGTTAGTAGAAGAGTTTTAGAATGAAATGTTATAAAAATATATTACGATTAAATCTAAAAAAACATAGTTAACATGTCATATTATACATCAACAACTAATATATAATTAGTAACTACTGAAAAATAATCTTAACAATTTTAAAAGTAAGAAAATAAATTTTACAATAATACATTCTTTTTATTTTTTGGTAAAAGAGAGCCCCAATTCTAAATTTCACTAGGCCCCTAACATGTCGGGCCGGCCCTGAATGTCCAGAGGCTATGCATTATGTGCAACTGACTGAAATCAGAAGACTTCAAAGACATTTTGTAAAGCTCAGACAGTGTATCGGCTGATTTAGGAGATGAAGTTGGCTGAGAGTTGATGGGATATTTGTTTCCCTTTGCCGAACGACTCAATGCCAACATACTCTTCAAGAGTTTTTGCAGCTGACTCCAAAAATTTGTACAGACATCCGGATTATCGTCTTTCAGTGTCGTTATTTCAGACACAAAGCGTCCTTCAAGCAGGCGTGCTAGGGCAGATTCAAGCAGCTGGCCCACAAGCATTATGATAAATTGTAAGTATTTGTAATATTAATATGTTTATTGCCAACCAATTCCTATATAAATATTCTTTTACAATTAAATATTATTGTAAGAGATATATGATGAATAATGTTCAGCATCAAAAGGTATAAGGAGAGTTGAAACAATAAACGTACCGTACTGGAGTGAAGGTAACTTGAGAGGCTAAATGACAAAGCTGATCTATCAATAAGAATATTCAGGTACATCACAGGGTGAGTTTTTGCCCCGTAAAAATCCAAGGACTTCTGCCAATTCCTTTCTGCCAGAGACGAATACTGCTTTACCTTTTGAACCACACTGTTTTCACCTTTGGTCAACCTGTTTTTCTTCTGATCCGGCTCCAAAAACCTGAAGCAGCAATCCCTTTGATAGCAAGCAAGTTGATAATGAGCATAAGCAGCCTCCTGTCTTCGGCACTCACCCAATGACTCGTATAAAGACAAAGCCTCTCGAATTGCATCATTTGCTGATATTCCATGCCTTCTGTGTTCCATCTGAGTTTGACCAAGACTAGAACTAGTGCAATCTTCTAGAGCACCATTTTCATAAACCTCAGCAACAGTATTTTCTCTTGCCAATAGCATGCCAAGCTTCAGATATGTATGAGCATACTGTGTGTTCACTTCATTCTTCAAACTGCACGAGACAGGATCTGAATTTTCAGCAATAGCATGTAGTTCTGTTTTTGCTGCTCCGTAAAACCTGAGTGCTTCACGGTATTTTAGTTTGGCAGTCTCAAGTGCCTGCATATAAGCATTTTGGAAGATGGCATGTTTTTTGAGATTTTCCATCTTTGATACCATATCTTCTGCTAATGCACGTCTTCCATGGCCCAAATTGCAGTTGATCAAAATGATATTGGTATGGTCTTCGACTTGTCTAAATGCCTTAATTGCCTCCATGAAAGCAGTTTCTGCTTTGGCCAAATCTTTTCTTTCCAGCCTATTTCGTCCTAGTTCATTGCACACCCATCCTTTCTTTTTAACTATAGATTGTAGTTCTTCTGACCAAGCAGGAAGTCCACTCATAGCTTTTTGAGCTTCTTCATAACAGCTAAGTGCAACAGAGAGAGTATAATCTGCATCCCCAGTTGTAGAACCCCTCACATATTTAAATATACCGCCATTTTTTACTGAAGGTTTTTCTTTGGAAGTAGTTTCTGAAAGAGCATCTCCCCTAGACCCTGCATAAACTGTCTCTGTGGAACCATCAGCTCTTTCAGAGCTGGTAGCTTTGTCCTTCACACTATCTGGAAGCCTACAGATTTTATCACCCTTGTGTTGCTCCACATATTCACCCCCATTACATTTTTTCTCGTACCCCTTCGGAGCAATCTTATCATTAAAATCTCCAGCACGTAGATAGGGTTTGTCTCTGCTATATGATTTTTTACTCTGCTTTCTGCCATAACCTGATAAGCGTGCATTTCTGGTACTACTGCTAGCGCTGCTGCCACTACTCGCCCTGTCACTTCGGCAGCTACAATTTATTAAAGAACATGAACTGCAATTCTCATTAAATTGTCCCATCTTCTTCTTGAGCCGTTCCACCTCCTTCAATACTTCAGATGACATTTTCAAGTCCTTGGCGCAGTCTTTCCTTTCTTCTTTCCCAGTGACCTCTTGACCCTTCTTTAAGTAAAATTCAACGAACACATCTCCAACCAGGGTCCAAGCCTTGGCCCAGAAGAGGTAATTAGAAGACAAACCATCAAAAGTAACACAATCATCACTGGCAGAGGACTCTGCTTTTTCACTTCTATCATTAATTTCCAGTTGGGCCAATGAGCTACGAACCATGGAAGAAATGAAACTATTGTCTTCAGGCATTGATCCATACACCAAACAAGCCAATTCTACAACCTTCAAAGCTTGATACAGCTGGCCGCCATCCTTATAAGTTTGTCCAAGAGCCAAATAAGATTCTCCAAGCAATAAGACAAGTTTCCACAATTTATCATCTATTTTTGATGTTGGAAGCCACTTCCGAATATCACAAATCTCAATGCAGTCAGGATCTCCACAGGCACAGATAGAGAAATCCATTGGTGGAGGTAGATCATCTTCTATTGCACCATTAAGGTCCGACTCTGGTCTAGTTTTTCGTAGTTGGCGTGTCCACCTGAGAGACTTGATGGCTTGAGAAACATGATGTACTGCAGCCATCTTAGAGGCAAGTGGATCCCCAACAGTCTGGACCACATGATCCGAAGTTTTCGGCAAATTACAGACCAAGAAATCTTTATCACAACATGACATATTTTGATCTGCCACTGCAGTGTCTGATACCACAGGCATTCCGGGTGAAGATATCTCTTGACTAACTGATATTTCAGCAGACATTTCTTGTTCAAGCAGACTTCCAGAATTTTTATGTTGTTCAACCTCCATGGCGGGGTGTAAGGCAATATCTTGAATATTTGATGCAGACAACCCACTGATGAACTCATAGGATTCTTCTTCAGCATCAGCAATGGTAACTTCAGATTCCACAGGAAGCACTTGAAACTCCAATTCTTCATTGTAAGTTAAGAGAAGCCTAGCAAATTGCTCGTGGGCAAGTGCACGTACCACCTATTCACCAATCTCACACGGTCATAGCTGTTTTCATACTCTTAATCTAGTGAATAAGCAAATATACAAGAAAAATTCCTCAGTGAAATTTCAAAGGGAAACATACTAGATGGTCTGGCTCATCCAGGAAAGTGAGACATTCTTTGAAAAACCTAGCACACCTCGCCCTGTTGTTAGATGACTGCAATAAAATATTTATTAGCAAAACATTAGTAGGCAAATAACAAAAGTAACTATCATGACATCATCCCATACCAATGAGAGTGAAAGTCTGTGCGCTATTCGGTATAGTAGAGTACCCAGGGCAAGTATGGAATCACTTCTTCCTCTGTAAATAAATGATGGCAAAGAGCTAGAGCTATCATGACAACTATCAGTGGCATGGTTCTTGGGAATGACGGAGAGATCAAACAGTTGGACGACATCTTCTCCAGCACTTCTATATAGCTGCCATAAATAAATTATAGAAATGAGATAGATGATATGACCAGTATCAGAACTTCAAAGAGGGCAGTCTGCAAAAAGAACTTTTACCCAGTAAGCACCGGGGTCTTGCTTGCAGTTCTCCTGAAGGAACCTCATAACCGAAAGGCCATTTTGTTGGACAACATGGGGATGAAAAGCAGGAGTTCCATCATCAGATATGCCCTTTAGTAGAAAAATATCATCAGTTTTTAAAAGCTCATAACCTTGAACTACACCATCCTGATGATAGCAGATGGCAAGTTCTGGAACACTAGCCATAAAGTTGTCCAGCCAAGCTTCAAGCCAGGTCAATGGGGTGACCTGTAAACATCTTCAGATAAGTACACAGAAACTGGGAGGTGTTTTCAACTTAAATAAACAAAGAAAGAGGGGTGAATAAGCAGAAAACAACAACTCCAAATCGAAAGTTAGGTAGCCACCTTTCGTGAGACATCCCATAAATGCAAACTAACAGCAACATATTTTTCATTGCTAAAAATGAGTAGGTCACTACCCAAAAGCATACGGAAATTGTGAAACTGCCAAAGCAACACCCTTAAGAACCCATCATCACCAGTGTTTCTATACTTGTCGGATTCTTGCACTGGGCACCTTGGCTTTTCTTTAACTTCTGAGACCTTCTTGACAGCTTCACGACCTTTATATCTCTTGTTCTTCTTCTTTTCCCAATACAAATTTTCCTTTTCATCTTGTGGGAATTCTTGATGATGGACATATCCTTCCCCTTGAGCAATGCTGTCACTCTCCCTATGAGACGCGTGCCCTTGTTTTGGACGGTTCGTGGATTCAAGTGGCCTCTCACTTGGCATGTATTTGTCGCGATAAATTGATGATCTGTAATGTTCATTTGATGAAGTACTGTGACTTGGTGGGCAGTCACAAGCCTCCATTCTTACCGAATGCATAGCAAAATTCAAAAATAAGGACTGATCTACACATTTTGGCTGACGGCTTTGTCTTCGAATAAGTTTTTCTCCCTCTTCAATATCAGGCCTGTGCCATACAATATTTGAGAACAACTGCATTCAACAAATTGAAAACTCTGTAACGTATAAAATCATACCCAGCATTTAGGATAAGTGTTTGTCCAACACGGTGAACTGCTATGGACACTCTGCTCTTGGAGTATGGTATTTTAAAAATTTGTTTCAAGATGTCAGCTGGGGCAATTACGTCTATCTCATCACCATACTCTACCAAACCAGATACAGCAAGTGCTTCACCTTTCCTTCTAAGAGTTGACATGATGGGGCCACCTTGCCATGGTGCATCTGCCAGAAAAGTGAAAGAAAAAATAGAATGCAGCTTGTGAGGATTGATACAAATTAGCCCCAAAAGATTTTGCAGAATTAACCTAAAAATTTCTTAAAGCAAGCCCTTCAAAATTTGCTCTTTTATAAGTAGGTGGCAACATTTCTTTTTTTTTTTTTTGGTTACAAGGCAACATTTCTTTTAAACATGGGGAACTTATACCAATTCAAATTCATGGGGGAAACTAGCTGAATGTCCATAATACGGGAGAGTAGCTTCCTGTCATTATGGAATGGGATATTTATTTGTTTGATATAAAAACTATCATCTACAGTGTTACTATAAAAGAGCAGGAGCAGACACTTAAACCAGAAATGGCAACTTTAGCTAATAGGTAAAAGCTCACTAGAAACCAAAACATGAGGAGACGGGGGGTGTCCCGGAAATCTCAGAATTATCTATTTCAAATATTCGGAAGCATACCAATAAGAACATATCAGATATGATATGTCATCACATCCCCTATCAACCTGAATAATAGGCACTCACCACAAGTGTTGGACAATGGTTCTTTTACCCTAATTCCAGCATCATTTTTGGAGTATTACAACAAGCTGAATTGCATGTGTGTATTTTGTATTTCCGGGTGGGCATGGACAAAGGATAAGATTCTTAAATGAAAATAATTATATAGATGAAGACAATAATTACCTCCACTTGACTTTGACTGTGCGGCCGCAATTGGGAGAATTTTTTCTGGAATACTAGAGAGTAAAGGAAGTGCATTCAGATCTGTTTCTGTCGGAATCATCCGATACATTGGAGCTTTTTCCCTATAAAACAACACCATAGCTAATAAATGACAGACTCTAGCCGACATTCACAATTATAAAAGATGAAATATAATGAAAAACAAATCAAAAAATTCTATAAACGAAGAATCTATGCAGTTGTTCAGTAATTTGTACTTGCTGTTCATGGAACCTTCTTCCACCATAAATCCTATAGTTATAGTCTACTGACATACTATTGCAAGGTGCCAAGACATTAGTAAAAACTATTAAGTTATCACTAACGCGCACACACACAGAAAGCACGCCTAACACATCAATCTTAAAGAAATAATTAAGATGCGCGAAATGACAAAATATCACCCTTCAATTCCTCTTCTAAAGCTACAATTTACCAAATATCCATACACAAATTCATATACAGCCAATCAATCAGCTCACCTACACATTTATTCCAAAATTTGAGCAATAGAGAGTTTAAAATTTCATCAGATAGTAAAACTGAAACGTGCTAACAAGTTTTTCTAAGTCGCAATTATATAGGTAGGAAGTAGCATGCGAACCAGAAAACAGAATTGCAATAACATACGTATCGTTCGAGGGAACAAGGGCGGCAGAGGAGAAATCTTGAAATGCTTCGTCAGTTGTAACCGGTATTGTTCCGCATAGAAATCCAACGGGCTTCGGGCTCTCGATTTCCAGTCTCCCCACGCACTGCAACTCCCTCGAGCCCGATCCTTGTTTCTCCATTTATTAAAGGTTTTTCTATGAATATTCTCCAATACTGTGTGGTTCAGCGAGGACAAAGATCGTCTGAAAATTGTAGAAATTCTTCAGCGGGGAGTGAAGGAGGTTGGGTTTTGAATTTTCTTCTCGAGTGTTCAGAAGTTCAATGGTAGAGACTACCTATTTTTTCTTTTTCTATTTTTATTTTTTCGTAAATGACTACCTCCGTTTCTTTACTCTGAAGTTTTGTGCAGTTTTAACGTGATGGGCCTCCGAATAAAATCTTTATTAGGATAGAGGATCCCTGAAGTGATCATTCATGGGCCTAATTGTTGGGTTTAAACAAGAGCTATATCAATTCACCTTAAATGTTTGAATGAAACTATATATACATTTCATTCTAGTAATAATTTAAAAATAACAGTAAAAATTAAGCAAAAAAAAAGTATTTAATCAATTTACTCATGTCCCCTTAAGAATATTTTAGCTCTTCTACCAAATGGTGAAATAATTAATTTACCTTGCATGAGGAAAACTAGCTAATTTGAATAGAATGATATCACGAATTTCAGCTAGTTTTCATAGAAAATAGAGAGAAAATCATCCCATCCAAATATTAGTCATCATAGTTACGTTGAGAATAAAATTTTGAGGGGTTGACTCAGTGAGTTAAAAAGGGTACTGTAGAGAACTAAAATAAAAATTGTTCTGGCATTATGAATTTTTCCTTGGCTATATATATCAATTACTACCTATTTTAAATGGTTCTTCACAAATATGTATATTTAAAAAATTAATGTTAAGTTGATTAAAAGTCCCACATTGATTAAAATGATAGTTAAGTTCACCTTGTATATTTAGCTTGTGAGGTTGAGGTAGGTCCAATCCATATAAGTGAACTAAACTCAAATCATGTGGTAAATTCTAATAGAATTTAACACTCCATACAACTTCTTAATTTTTCAAGAATGAATAATTTATTCTTAGTAAACAAGCGAATAAATTAAAGAAAAAGGTACTGTATATAGAATTAGTAATTTTTTTCTTCACCCATAGTCCATAATCTGTGAGCAATTGTTTTACAAATATGCTCTATCTAGTACAATTATTTGTGAATTAATTAACTAATTATTTTCTCAACTGAATTTCTTCTTGCATGGACCGATCCATTACGACTGGCAAAAAAAAAACACTTAATTAACCTATCATGGGTGTGCTTGCAACTTTTCCATATCCATCAATTTCAATCCAAACCCGGTTGCAGCAAAAATCCATTCTGTAACCATAACCGGGTCGGATGATGTAGACCGTCACTTCTGGATTTTCACTTATAATTATTTGTCTGGCTCGCAATCCGTCCAAGCCAACTAGTTCCGGCCATTCGTATCTATGGCCTGAAACTAATAAAAGAATTTGAATAATAAATTATAAATTAAAATGTAATTTGATATATATTTATATAAAGGGAAAAAAAAAGACTTGTATATATTTACCACCCCAGGCACAACACATTCTATTGCTGCAAGACCAAGTTTCGCAAGTAAATTCAGACATTATAGTTCTGTAAGGTGTAGTGTTTTTTCCCTTCTTATATATGAGATTAAAGACACAATATCATAGCCTTTTATACAGTTTTTTTTCTTCTGCTATAAAAGAAAATGTAATCAATGATTAATTGATTCATGTAATCAGATATTATTGATTGCTATAATCTTCAACAGATTTTGCGAGAAATATTGTTGCAATCTTTAATTTGATTTTTCCGGCAGTAGTTGATAAACTTGAATCTAGGGCTGTCAATGGGCCGGATTTGGAGTTGATCTAGGTGACTCCGGATCCGAAAATCAAAAGTTGTATTCGGATCCGATCCAAGATCCTACCGGATATTCAAAAGAGCTACAGAATTCGAATCCGAAAATATCCGATATCCGACTCAAAAATCCGGATCCCAAAAAAAAAAGTTAATTTATATTTTAACTTTAAAAGATAAAAGATAAAAAAAAATTATGAATTATCTAATCCCAAAATATATACAAGCTAAGGAGAAATGAAAATAATTGCAGGTAATTTGTAGGAACAAAATACATAGTTTACCAATTTTACAATAAACGGTAAAATTCTACACTTACTTATAATCGAAGGAGGTAGATTGTTGGTAATACCAACTTATACATGTTTAATTGAAAACATTAACACAACATAATTATACCATAAATACAATATCCAAATAGGAGTAGAAGTTAAATGAAGGGGTCACATCCCATAAGACATTTTTTTTTCATGGTAAATATGTTGTTTTTCCTTTTTTATTTCAAATCAGACATCCCATCTTTGATAAATTTGTGAAGTTTATGGAATTATTAAAATTGTATTTTGGTCCGTGGATTATAATCAACATTAACGGATTATGTAATTAACTAACATTCTAATTGCACGTGAAAGGTGAAACATGAAAATTAAATGTATATACTATTATATCAAATATTATGCGGATGCGGATCTTTAACGGATCGGATCAGCCTAGATCCATATTCGCTCCATATAATTCGGATTATGGATCTTCTTAATCGGATCAGCTCCATCAAATCTCTAATCGGATAATTATCCTAATAAATCGGGCCAGATTCGAATCGAATCCGGATTGAAATCCGCCCCATTGACAGCCCTAGCTATATTATACTAATATAAAGAGTCTACTGGCCCACAAATATGAGTAAAGCAGAGCCAATTAATTAAAATTAAAATAAAGAATAGTTGTAACTAATACAAAGATGAAATTTAGTCAAAGAAACATAATAGCACATTCGTATTTTAGTCAAAATTGAAGTGGACATATATAAATTTCATTTAGATATATTATCTAGTACTAGTATTGATCCTTCCCTATAGACTACATTCCCTTCTTTTCTACTTATGGTAACATAATTTCAAGTCCTAATTCTCCTTAAAGCAATATAAGCCAACAATCTGTAACCTACAAACATGATCAACAACATCCCTACACTCATCACAGGCTGAATCTGCCCTTTAATATCTTCATCAACAAATTTGCAAGTGGCTCGATCATGTCCCGCAGACGAGCAACCGAGCAATGAGGAGACCCGTCGCCCATCTCCATATTGAACATTGATGAGAAGTCTATACCCATAAAACGTCGTAGATACGTACTTTACCCACACCATAAAACACGGCACTTTGTGCACATAGTACCCTCCAGTCAAAACAAAAGCCAGCATTGTGACAGTAACCACAGTTGAAGCTTGCTTAGCATCCATTATCAAAGCACCAAAAGCGAGTCCAAGACCTTGTGACACGAGCACGTAACCAAGCACCACAATCAACGTCAGTGTAAAAGCCGAGAATTCAGGATTTAGGCCAGCCATCCAGTAAGTTATGGAAATGAACAATGTGGGAAGAATAAGTTCCATTGGGAGGTCACCCGTGATTCTTGCCATGAAATAAGACGACAATGTGTACATACCGGAAGCCCTTTCCTTAACAAAGATAGCTCGTTCTTGAGGAAAAGCGAACACCGCGTTTAGTGAGGGGAAAACTCCCCAGAAGATGGAGATGAAGAAGAGAAGGCCTAGATGATCTTGGACATCTTTATAATCTGAATGCCACCACATAAAACCGGCTAGTAATGAGGCTGTGATTACTTGAAAAACTCTTAGAGAGTTGAAGGTTTCGTGTTTTCTCTCCTTGAGGTTTCTTTGGAGTAGGATGCTGAATTCATTGTACCAAGTGGAGAAACTATTAGTGTATACGTAATATTTATTCTTCTCATGATTACCAATGATTGTTCTGTCTTCCGACACTGTAGCTGGGGCATCGACACAAGCAGTCTTTACCTTGGGGGCAAGTAAATCGTTGTAAGAGGATACGAGGGCTTGCCGCACATTAGGCTTCTCTTTTTCACTTGCATTATCTAGTTGACATACTCCTACACTCAAAAGGAGGATTTAAGTTAACACTTTGTCTTACTTTGATGACTAATTGAATCAACATTTCTACAGAAAGCATTCATATAATACCAACATCTTCTTACTTGAATGGTATTCTACGTAAGAGATGTTGTCACCTTTTCCATAATCCACATTTCCATAAGATTTAGGATAACAAAATACCACTTTAATGTCATTCAGTTTATGCTCTAAACAGAACAACCTCAAACAAACAAACAAAAGATTAACAAGTCCAAATGCTCTCCAGTGCAGTTCCCACCAATCTATTCTTGAAAATGAAAAGGGAAAGGGACAGAAAACTAAACCTTTAGAAAATAATGCAAACACTCTGTGTCTAACCTCAATATAGTGTATAACCTATATTTCATGTTATTCCTAGATAAATAAAGTGTGGGACTGAGAGAAAGGATATTTACTGGATGCTACCATATTAAATACCCACCGGTATTTGAAGTATAATACTGGTAAATTACCGATAGAGTCTGTCGGTTGATCAAGACACTAGCCCTAAAGGCTTAAACTATTCAACATGGTGGTAATCAATGTTATTAAAACCGGACCGGACCGGCCGGTCCGACCGGTTCGACCGCGAACCGGAGGTCGGTCCGGTCCGGTTTACCCCTTAAAACCAGTATCTCCAAAAACCAGTTTGGACCGGGTTGAACCGGTCTAAAACCGGTGAACCGGCGAACCGGTATGGACCGGTTCAACCCGGTTCTGATTTTCCTTTTTTTTTTTTTTTTTTTTTTGATTTTTTTAATATTAAAAATAAACTAGAAATTCTTGTAAAAGGTGGGATTTGAACACCTAACCTCTAGGATGAAACATGACTTCCTTACCATTTGAGCCACACAATTTTTTTGAAATTTTAGTACAAATTAAAATTTATAAATTATAGAAACTTGTAGCCAAATTTATTTATAAATTAGATAATTAACTTAAATAAATATTTCACACATTATGAATGAAAATTAATACTCAAATAATAGTTTTTTTATTAAAATTTATTCTATAAAATATTCTTTTCAATATTATTTTTAGGATAAATAGTTAAATCGATATAATATGCAAGTTTAACTATGAATAATAGACTTTTATACATAACCATATTTTAAAATTTATGAATATCTTAGTTTGTTGTATTTTTAACTTACACTTTTAAATTTTTAAAAAGAAATATAATCACATTATATTTATATGAGCATACAAATTAGTACCATATTAACGTTATGATATAAGTTAGATAACTATTATATGCTTTAATTTTAAAATATTATAATTTTTTTATATTGTTAATCAATTGTATGATAATGTTTAAATTTTATGCATATTACATATACTTTAAAATTAAATATATTTATTATATTATTTTACGTCATCCGGTTCGACCAGTGGTCCGACCGGTTCGACCAGTAAAACCACTAACCAGTCGGCTCACCGGTTCACTATCCGGTCCGGTTTTAAAAACATTGGTGGTAATATCAACTGTAACTTAAAAAATCACATGTTGTGCAAATTTGGGACAACATCAATGTCAGTACTATATTATCAAGTTGCAGTTTCAGAATGGTCTTTGCACAACTTGCACATATAGTCAAGCAATTCTGAACTAAAAATTCAAAGCCATAAAAGTTTTCTGTTTGTTTCACTTTAGCAATGCAAAATTCCAGAAATGAAGGTTGGCCCAAGTTGATGTCGACAATATGATATAATGTTCTAAGGTTGACGTGCAAAAATCTCTTTTCCATATTATTGCAAGGGTCCAGCTGAATGAGTTGGAAGTGGGAGGCTTATTAGTGTTGAAAATATATATCTGGTGGGGCTCAAGGGCAAGACTTGACTGGGCTAGTACTAGTTTTTTCTTGGATTAATATGAAATGGCTATTGGTGTTACAAGTTGGGGGGGGGGGGCCAAAAATCTTGGGCCCTAGGCAAACTGCTAGGGCCCAAGTCGGACCTCTTTAAAATCACACAAGTCATAAAAATCCTAGTATTTAAAAGTAGGGCCATTAATGGAGATTCGATTTTTCTGGATTTTGATTTGATTAGTAATTCAGTGGATCTAATCGGAGTATAAAAATATGTAATCCAAAATATGTGGAGTTAATGTACATTTAGGCCAACAATAAATACAAAAATTATATATTTACATAATATTTTATAAAAATAAGCCAGTTTAATAATATTTAACTATCAATTATAAGAGATTAGCAGTTAATAAGTCGTTCATAAATTCATTTTTATGTATATTTTAATCTAAAAATAGTATGGGATCTTGTTCAACAATCAAAGTAGCGAGATCCCATTCAAGTCCTGCTATACCCAAACTCCTTGCTTCCGAAAGATTGACGAGATGAAGTGCAGTTAGCTGGAGGTAGTGGGAAAACAAAGACCAAGGAAAAAAGTCAACGAAGGGTTGAAGAACATAGTTGAAAGACTTTGTCTGGGGCTAATCGTGAAAAGCCTAAAAAGAGAGTTGGTGTCCCACCTAAGTGAACCCGAAGAGAGAGCACAGGTAGAGCCAGTTGATTCTGGTGACCAAGAAGTAGCGGGCAGTGGATTCAGGAGATGTAGAGTCAGTTAGTTCTCGTCCCAAAAGGAGTGTATCGAATTAGTAAACAAAGTTTAAATATGTGAGCTAAATTAAATTAAATCGTAAAGTTAATAAACTTGTTTATGTTTAAGAAAAAAAATACTGGTATAATTTTATTAAGTGAAGATTTTAATGAATTCGAAAAAGACCCAATATTTGATCAAATCCGACCAAAATTACATTGAGTCGAGAAATTTAAAATGAACAAGATCCAGATCCAGATCGAATTTGATCTGACATAAATGGAGCCAGACTTGAATCAAGCTTTATCCGACCCGAGTCTGACCCATTGACAGCACTAATTAAAGCTAAACTAGCCACCTCTCACCTATTACATCCATAACTAGTTTGACCATGGTCGAATTCCGTTCCATATGTATGGCCCTATTTAGAAGGGTTTTGGTTCGATTTTGTTGGGTCTCGAATTTATAAAAATGACTAAGGTGATTTCGATGAACCATTAAAACCCCCATTAAATCAGGTTTTAAATATTGTGTTTGTAATTTTTGAAAAAGGTAAACCCCAATTTGTATTGGGGAAAAAAATAGGAGGTAAGTGTCAATATAATTTTATAGAGTTCGAGGGTGGGGGGAGGAGAATATATATGTAGTAAATGATAAATCAAAGTTTTATAGGTTTTAATAGTTTGAGTATTTGTTTCTATATAATTAGGTGATGAGTTTCATTAATCTTATCAAACTTTGTCGAAAGAGCTCCAACTAAATTACGCAACACTCGTAAGACCGGGTTAGAACTCATCCACATCAACCTTGTATGTCTACTATTTGATTAAACAATCGAATTGTTATCAATTACTATAATATAAATTAATAATTTTGGGGAAATATATTATAGTATGATACTATTTATAGAATAATAAAAATTCAAGCAAAGCATGATGGAAAGTAGAAACAAGAAAGACGTCGTACCATTAGCGAGATCAAGCAGGAAATCAGCAGGATTCATGGCAAAACTCGGCGAGAAACCAACCCTCTCGAAATACTCCATAGCCTCACTACCTTTGCCAAAATATATGCACCTCCCTTCCGACAACACAAGCAAATCGTCGAACATCTGGTACACGCGGCTCGAAGGCTGATGCACCGACGTCACCACCGTCTTCCCCTTCGCCGCCAGCCCCCTCAGCGTCGCCACCACCCTATACGCCGCCGTCGCATCCAATCCCGACGTGGGTTCATCCAAAATCAACAAACTAGGATCTACCAGCATCTCATAACCTATACTCACTCTCTTTCTTTCTCCCCCAGAAATCCCACGCATAAAATTGTTCCCAATGTTCGTATGCTCACATTTTGATAAACCCAATTCGATTATCACCGATTCCGCGACGGAGATTTTTTCCTTTTTCGATACCCAACTCGGGAGCCTCAACAACGAACAAAACACAAGGGTTTCGCGGACTGTTAAATTGGGGTACAATACGTCATCCTGTGCTACGAAACCGGTTCTTTTTATAACCGATTTTGTTAGTTTCCGGTTATTGAAGAGAACCGTTCCGGTCTGACCATGTGTATGGTGGAGCCGACCCATGATTATGTTGAGGAGGGTTGATTTCCCGCTCCCTGAGGGACCGAGGATAGCTAGGATATGTCCTGGCGAAGCCATGCCGGTGATTCCGTTCAAAATTTGATGGTGGTGAGTCGCCGGAGATGGGTTTTCCACGTCGGCTGATGGGGGGGAGGCGCCGCCGTGGAACATGTTTGTTATGGCGGTGGTTGTTAATTTGGATGTGGTGGAGTCCTGGAGTTTTACTCTGTATGAAACATCGAAGAACTGCAAATCATACCAAATGACAATAGTCTTTATCAGTCAACGTATTTACTAAAAAGGTCAACCTTTTGATTCAAAATACACATAAACTTTTAATTTCATACTGCCATAATAAGACCACCTAACTTATAAAATATTAGACAAACAATAAAACAGAGTCAATCCTCTGTTTGAATATAATAGTTTTCATTCTGAAAATTATTTAACAAAATTATTATTAAGTCCTCAATTAGAGAAAATTTACCTTGAGGGTGATTGGGGAAGAATTAGAGTGGAGGTGATGGGAGGAATTGAGATCTCTAGGAGAGTACTCTTCAGCTGCTTCACAGGACATTTTCTTTTTCTTTCTGTTAATAAAAAAGTGAGATGAAAAGATATTTGTTTAAGTATTGGACGTTAGGCAAATATATAGAGGAAAGGCAGAAAAGGAAATGGCAAAAAGACTAAGTGTTAAGTGTGAAGTGTGAAGCAGTAGAATGGGGAACATAGAGAAATTAAGAGGTCAAGGGCAGGCTATTTATAAGGTTTGCATTATTTTGTAATGCACGGTTAATCTGGTGCGACACATATATTATATTTATCACAGTTAATTAAGGCACAAGATAAAGTGTAAATAAATCTTAGAGTTAATATTTTCTTAAATTTAAGAATTAAATATAATTTTTTTTATAACTCAGGTGTCCAAGCTTATACTAGACTAAATATAATTTTTTGTTTCATTTCATGCAGCAATTGCACATAATAATTTTTCCAAAATAAATTTTCCTTCATGTCCAAATTAAAACTCTTTCATGACACTAACAATTATGTTTCCGCTACACATATAATATGGGGGTGCTTTTGATCAGGAAATTATGTTCCTTCGCCTAGCCTCATTTTAAAAAATGTATTTTTATCGAAAAACTAACTAATACACCATGTCATGCAAACCACATCAGTAAATAATTTAACACTTATGTGACGAGCGTATGGTGTAAGATATTTAGTTATTTTTAGGCATTTGATTTTGATATTTACATAATAAAACAGTTTTGAACAATCAGGGAGTCATTTTAAATTGGCAGATTTCCTAACGGATTCAATGTATGTGAACGTTTCCCATGACTGCTTTATTATGAGAACTTTGTGTAAGATATTTAGTTATTTTTTGGCATTTGATTTTGATATTTACATAATGAAATAGTTCTGAACAATTAGGGAGTCATTTTAAATTGGCAGATTCCCTAACGGATTCAGTATATGTGAATGTTTCCCGTGGCTGCTTTATTATGAGAACATTGTGTATTAATATATATTTACCTCAATTCGATATCAAATATTATCCCAAATCAATCATCATCATCATACATTATATATTAGAAGGGTAAATTTTGAATTCAATTGGTCACGTATTTTCAATATTTTTTAATTTCTTTCATATCTTGAGCAATTTTATTACTAGTTACTAATTAAATAATGTTATACAGTTATTAGCTACATTAGTTCTTCTAAAAACAATTTCTAAATCTGCATAAACACATAAAATATTTTAATCAAATTAACTTGATTAGCATTTTCATTTAGTACATTCACTATGCTTATTATGGTTATTAAATATAATTTTTTCTTTCTTTCATTATAACTAAATAAATTTAATTCAATAATGATTTTATTTAAAAGGAAAGAATGTGTATTTTCTTTTATCCATATATATCTATATAAATTTATTTGAAGTGAGTGTTTAATTCCAAAAATAATTATAATTATATTTTTATTACTTGGAACTAAGTAGATTATTTTGTAGAATGGGAAACATAGAGAAATTAAGAGGTCAAAGGGCAGGATATTTATACGATTACATTATTTGTAATGCACTGTTAATGTGGTGTAACACAAATATTATATTTATGAAATTTAATTTTGACACAAGATACACGGTAGATAAATTTTAGAGATAATATTTATTTTAAAATTAAAGAGTAAATATAATATTTTCTTGGATTTCGTGCAACAATTGCACAAAAAAAATTCCTATTTGTCAAAATTAACCCTTTCATATATGACACTAACAATTATGTTTCCGCTACATGTAGTATTATATATGGTGGTGTGTTTGAACATATAGGATAATATATTCAGGATCGTAAATGTGACTTTTGCTTTAATTTCTTCTCTTCCTTACTTGAGAAAGAGAGATATAGATGCGCACTACATACCCATTGCGGGAGGAAATGAAAAATACATTGATTTTTTTTTTAATATATACATATATTTCCCGAATGAAACACGTCATGTGGTGCAGGAGTTGTGTGTTGCTTCACTTTGCATGTGGCAACATTGTCGTTTTGGAGGATCTTTATGTTGACTGTGACATGTGTACATGTTCATGTAATTTACTTACACGGTTCCAACACCTTTCCTTTTAATTGATTATTAATTTAGGGGGTGCAGCAGGAAATGAAAAATATATTGAAACAATTTTAAACACATACATATATCTCCAGAATGAGACACATCACGTGGTGCATGAATTGTGTGTTGCTTCCGTTTGCATGTGGGCGACATCGTCAATTGTGTGTTGCTTCCGTTTGCATGTGGGCGACATCGTCAATTATGTGTTGCTTCTGTTTCCATGTGGGTCATCGTTTTGGACGATATTTATGTTGGTTATGACATGTATACATGTTCGTGTAATTTACCTCCACGGTTCCACCGCCGTTACTTTTAAGATTTATTAATTTAGTGGGTGTGACATATTTGGTTATTTTTAGGCCTTTGATTTTGATATGACATAATGAGACAATTCTGAACAATCGGGGAGTCATAATTATTTGGCTAATTCCCTAACAAATTCAGAGTAGATGAACATTTCCAACGGCTATTTTATTATGAAAACATTGTGCAAAAATGTATATTTACTCCAATTCGAAGATAAATATTATCCCAAATCAATCACCACCATCATCATCATACATTATATATTTGAAGGGTGATTTTTTACTTCAATTGGTCACCTTTGAGCAAATACAAATTTTCTATTTTTTTTGATTTTTTTTGATTTTTTTTTAAACTCTTGACCAATTTTGTATAGAGTACAGTAATGTTATACATTAGCTAAATTAGTTCTTCCGAAAATAATTCTTATATCTGCATAAACACATTAAATTTTTTGTTAAAATATTTTAAGCAAATTAACTTGATTAGCGTTTCATTTAGTGCATTTATTTTACTCATTATGGTTACTTAATAATATTTTTTCTTTTTTTTCTTTCATTAAAACTAAATAAACATTATTCAGTGTTGATTTTATCTAAAAGGAAAGAATGTGCATTTTTTTTTTCATTATCATTTGTATAAATTTATTTGAAGTGAGTGTTTAATTCCAAAAATATTTAAATTTATTATTGTATAACTTTGAACTATATATATTATTTTGTAGAATAGGGAATATAGGGAAATTAGGAGGTCAAAGGGCAGGCTATTTCTATTGTTTACATTATTTTGTAATGCACTGTTAATGTGGACACGTAGATTATATTTATCAAAGTTAATTTTTGCACAAGATATACGGTAGATAAATATTAAAGCTACACTTTTTTTCAAATAAAGACTAAATATAATCTTTTATTGTATTTAGTGTAGCAATTGTAAAACATATTTTATCCTACATATCAAAATTGAAACCCTTTCATGACACTAACAATTATGTTTCCGCTACACAAATAATATGGTAGTACATTTTAACCTGGAAATTATGTTGTTTCTGTAGTCTCATTTTCAAAATGAATTTTATTGAAAACCTGACTAAATCACCACATCATACAAAAAATTACACTAAATAATCTAGAATATATGTGAGGATCGTGTCACTTAAACCAAAAAACTAGGTGTCATTTCTATTCCCAATCGCGCACTACGTACCCACTGCGGGAGGAAATGAAAAATACATTGACTTTTTTTTTAACATATACATATATTTCGCGAATGAAACACGTCATGTGGTGCAGGATATGTGTATTGCTTCACTTTACATGTGGCAAAATTGTCGTTTTGGAGTATATTTATGTTGACTGTGACATGCGTCATGGTCATGTAATTTACTTGCACGGTTCCACCGCCTTTCCATTTAATTGATTATTAATTTAGGGGGTGCAAGAGAAAATGAAAAATATATTGAAACATCTCTGATTACGATTTAATTTGACTTATCAATGAAGTTGGGGCAGCTCTGGGGAGTTTTGGGTTTGTATTGAATTTTAAGCAAGGGATTTTTCCTTGCTTAGGTTATTCAGATTAACGTGCAAAATTTCGGACGCTCCTCATTCGCTTTATCCACAGTCATCACGTGTTCATTTTTGCTTAGGTGTGATTTAGTAGTTGGGATGAGTCATTTGATACTTTGGTTGCCGACGCTCCACGTCCTTGGCTCGAATGATGCAATTTAACAGATGTCATATATATTTTTTAAGTTTATCATGTTATCAAATGCATAAGTTCTCCACAAAAATGGAAAAAATATGTTATATCTTAGTATAATATTTTCAAGATTTTTTATTTATGCAAAATAAATTTATTTATCTATTTGTGAGATGAAAAATCATTTATCAGACCATATAATCGCCCAATAAATAAACTAAATGATCCGTGCATAGCACTGGCCAGAATTATGAATTAAAAATTTTCCCTTTCGAAAAAAAGAGACCTGTTTAATCCATCAATTGCGGCAGCTCTAGGGAGAAATTTTGGGTTTGGATTTAAATTGGATTTTAGGAAAGTGGATTTTCCTTGACGTATCAATGAAGTTGCGGCAGTTCTGGGAAATTTTGGGTATGGATTGAATTTAATTGAATTTTAGGCAAGGGATTTTTCCTTGCCAGGGCTATTCAGATTAACGTACAACATTTCGGCCACTCCTCATTCGTCTTCTCCACTGTCTTCACGTTTCACGTGTTTTTTGCCTAGGTGTGATTTAGTAGCTGGGATGAGTCATTTGATAATTTTGCCGGAGATGCTCCACATCCTTGGCTCCAATGATGCAATTTAACAAATCCCATATATATTTTTTTATGTTTATCATGTTATGCATAAGTTCTCCAAAGAAATGGAAAAATTATGTTTTATCTTATTATAATATTTTCAAGATTTTTTATTTTTGCAAAATAAATTTATTTATCTTGTTGTGAGATGAAAAACTATTTATTAGACCATGTAATCGCTCAATAAATAAATTATATGATCCGTGCATAGCACATGCCAGAATTATGAATTAAAAGTTATCCTTTTAGAAAAAAGAGACCTTCTTAATCCATCAATTGCGGCATCTCTAGAAAGAAATTTTGGGTTTGGATTTCAATTGGATTTTAGGCAAGGGAATTTTCCTTGCCTTGGGGATACGTCTCTGATTACAATTCGGCCGCTCATCATTCGTCTTCTCCACCGCCTTCACGTGCTCATTTTTGCCTAGGTGTGCTTTAGTATCTGGGATGAGTCATTTGATACTTTGGCAGCCGATGCTCCATGTCCTTGGCTCCAATGATGCAATTTAACAGATGTCATATATAATTTTTAAGTTTATCATGTTATCAATTGCATAAGTTCTCCACCAAAATGGGATGAAAATATTTTTTATCTTATATAATATTTTCAAGATTTTTCATTTATGCAAAATAAATTTATTTATCTTTTTGTGAGATGAAAAATTATTTATCAGACCATAAAATCGCCAAATAAATAATTATATAATCCGTACATAGCACGGGCCAAAATTATGAATTAAAAATTTTCCATTTCGAAAAAAAAAAAGAGGCCTGCTTAATCCATCAATTGCGGCAACTCTAGGGAGAAATATTGGTTCTGGATTTAAATTGGATTTTAGGCAAGGGAATTTTCCTTGCCTTGGGGATACGTCTGTGATTACAATTTAATATGATTTATTAATGAAGTTGCGGCAACTCTGGGGAATTTTGGGTATGGATTGAGCTTAATTGAATTTTAGGCAAGGGATTTTTCCTTGCCTGGATTATTCAGATTAATTTACAAGCCTTCACGTGTTCATTTTTTACTAGGTGTGATTTAGTAGCTAGCATGAATCATTTTATACTTTAACCGGAGATGCTCCACGTCCTTGGCTCCAATGATGCAATTTAACAGATCTCATATATATTTTTTCTAAGTTTATCATGTTATCAACTACATAAGTTCTCCAAAAAATTAAAAAAATATGTTTTATCTTTTTGTACTATTTTCAATTTGTGAGATAAAAAAAACTATTTATCAGACCATATAATTGCTAAATAAATAATTATATGATCTGTGTGTAACATAATTTTCAATGTATTTACGATCCTATATATTCAATGTATTTTTCATTTCCTCCGCCTTTCCTTTTAATTGATTATTAATTTAGAGTGTGCAGCAGGAAATGAAAAATATATTGAAACAATTTTAAACACATACATATATCTCCAAAATGAGACACATCATGTGGTGCATGAATTGTGTGTTGCTTCCGTTTGCATAATGGTTCCACCGCCTTTTCCGAATGACTTTTGCTTTAATTTCTTCTCTTTCTTACTTGAGAAAGAGAGATATAGATGCACACTACATACCCACTGCGGGAGGAAATGAAAAATACATTGAATTTTTTTTAATATATACATATATTTCCCGAATGAAACACGTCATGTGGTGCAGGAGTTGTGTATTGCTTCACTTTGCATGTGGCAACTTTGTCGTTTTGGAGGATCTTTATGTTGACTGTGACATGTGTACATGGTCATGTAATTTACTTACACGGTTCCACCGCATTTCCTTTTAATTGATTATTAATTTAGGGGGTGCAGCGGGAAATGAAAAATATAATGAAACAATTTTAAACACATACATATATCTCCAGAATGAGACACATCATGTGGTGCATGAATTGTGTGTTGCTTCCGTTTGCATGTGAGCGACATCGTCAATTATGTGTTGCTTCCGTTTGCATGTGGGCGACATCGTCAATTATGTGTTGCTTCCGTTTGCTTGTGGGCGACATCGTCATTTTGGACGATATTTATGTTGGTTATGACATGTATACATGTTCGTGTAATTGACCTCCACAGTTCCACCGCCGTTACTTTTAAGATTTATTAATTTAGTGGGTGTGACATATTTTGTTATTTTTAGGCCATTGCTTTTGATATGACATAATGAGACACTTCTGAACAATCGGGGAGTCATATTAGTTTGGCTGATTCCCTAACAGATTCAGAGTAGATGAACATTTCCAGCGGCTATTTTATTATGAGAACATTGTGCAAAAATGTATTTTTACTGCAATTCGAAGACAAATATTATCCCAAATCAATCACCATCATCATCATCATACATTATATATTTGAAGGGTGATTTTTTACTTCAATTGGTCACTTGGAGCAAATACAAATTTTCTATTTTCTTTATTTTTTTTAACACTTGACCAATTTTGTATAGGGTACTAGATTAAGTAATGTTATACATTAGCTAAATTAGTTCTTCCGAAAACAATTCTTATATCTGCAGAACCACATTACTTATTTTGTTAAAATATTTTAAGCAAATTAACTTGATTAGAGTTTCATTTAGTGCATTTATTATACTCATTATGGTTACTTAATAATATTTTTTCTTTTTTTCTTTCATTAAAACTAAATAAACATTATTCAGTGTTTGTTTTGTTTAAAAGGAAAGAACGTGCATTTTCTTTTTTTCCGTTATCATTTGTATAAATTTATTTGAAGTGAGTGTTAAATTCCAAAAATATTTAAATTTATTTTTGTACAACTTTGAACTATATATATTATTTTGTAGAATAGGGAATATAGAGAAATTAGGAGGTCAAAGGGCATGCTATTTCTACGGTTTACATTATTTTGTAATGCACTGCTAATGTGGACACGTAGATTATATTTATCAAAGTTAACTTTTGCACAAGATACACAGTAGATAAATCTTAAATTTAGTTTTTTTTTTCAAATATGGACTAAATATAATCTTTTATTGTATTTAGTGTAGCAATTGTAAAACATATTTGTTCCTACATATCAAAATTGAAACCCTTTCATGACACTAACAATTATTTTTCTGCTGCACAAATAATATGGTAGTGCATTTGAACCTGGAAATTATGTTGTTTCCATAGTCTCATTTTCAAAATGAATTTTATTGAAAACCTGACTAATGCACCACAATATAAAAAAAAATACATTAAATAATCTAGAATATATGTGAGGATCGTGTCACTTAAACCAAAAAACTAGGTGTCTTTTCTATTCCCAATCGCGCACTACGTACCCACTGCGGGAGGAAATGAAAAATACATTGATTTTTTTTTAACATATACATATATTTCGCGAATGAAACACGTCATGTGGTGCAGGAGTTGTATATTGCTTCACTTTGCATGTGGCAAAATTGTCGTTTTGGAGAATCTTTATATTGACTGGCACATGCGTACATGGTCATGTAATTTACTTGCACAGTTCCACCACCTTTCCTTTTAATTGATTATTAATTTAGGGGGTGTAAGAGAAAATGAAAAATATATTGAAACGTCTCTGATTACGATTTTATTTGATTTATCAATGAAGTTGCGGCAGCTCTGGGGATTTTTGGGTTTGGATTGAATTTTAGGCAAGGGATTTTTCCTTGCCTAGGTAATTCAGATTAACGTGCAAAATTTCGGACGCTCTTTATTCGTCTTCTCCACCGTCTTCACGTGCTCATTTTTGCTTAGGTGTGATTTAGTAGTTGGGATGAGTCATTTGATACTTTGGCTGCCGATGCTCCACGTCCTTGGCTCCAATGATGCAACTTAACAGATGTCATATATATTTTATCATGTTATCAAATGCATAAGTTCTCCACAAAAATGAAAAAATATGTTTTATCTTAGTATAATATTTTCAAGATTTTTTATTTATGCAAAATATATATATTTATCAATTTGTGAGATGAAAAATTATTTATCAGACAATATAATCTCCCAATAAATAAACTATATGATCCATGCATAGCACGGTGTCACGCCCCGGCACTTTGCCCGACCACGGAGGCCGAGCAGACAAGGCGTATGACCGAGGCAAGGGCCGAGAGGGACATATAGGGACTGCCGGCAAGGCTAGGGAGCTTGCCGGGCGCGCATCATGGCACCCGGGGCGCGGCCCGGGTGAGGCAGAGACATATGCGGCCGACGGGAAGACACTAGGGCGAGACATTACCCGTCGGGTGGCACTAGGGCGTCCCAGGGGCTGCCCTGGGCGATTTGGAAAACCAAACAAGGCCTTAGAGGTTCCGGAAAGTTCTAGAAGGCTCCCCACAAGTCCGAAACACTCAAGGAGATTCCGGGAAGTTCCACACGACTTCGGAGGGATCCGGAAGATACCGGGAGACGTCGGAAGGATCCGGAAGAGCCCACATGAATGTAGAACGTTGCGGAAGGTCCTAGAAGCATGTGGAAGGCTCAAGAAGACTTTAGATCTCCCTTGTACATAAGTAGGCCATTCTAGAACCATGTATATAGTTCTAGTTGTGTAGGAATTTTGTGGAAGGGTCTAGAGAGTCATCCCTAGCCCTTAGATAGAATTAATCCTAGCCGTCCGTTCAAGTAGGCAAGTAGTATAAATAGGTGGTAGCTCATTTGTAAACTCACCAAGTTGTAAAGCATTCTCCAAGTGATAAAGAGCATTCCTTTAAAGTTCTCTCTAGCACACTTTACATTCCAACCCACACTTCCTTAGCAACCTTCTTAGGGACAAGAGAGGCTGACTTAGCCAATTTCCGACAGAGGGGCGGAACATCGCAAGAGGCGTTAGTGGCTAAGTGCCGCACGGTACTTTCGAAAAGTTTAAGTCCGTGACAACGGGCCATAATTATGAATTAAAAATTTTCCCTTTAAAAAAAAAAGAGACCTGCTTAATCCATCCATTGCGGCAGCTCTAGAGAGAAATTTTGGGTTTGGATTTAAATTGGATTTTAGGCAAGTGGATTTTCCTTGACGTATCAATGAAGTTGCGGCAGTTCTGGGAAATTTTGGGTATGGATTGAATTTAATTGAATTGTAGGCAAGGGATTTTTCCTTGCCAGGGTTATTCAGATTAACGTACAAAATTTTGGGCACTCCTCATTCGTCTTCTCCACTGTCTTCACGTTTCACGTGTTCATTTTTTCCTAGGTGTTATTAGTAGTTGGTATGAGTCATTTGATACTTTTACGGGAGATGCTCCACATCCTTGGCTCCAATGATGCAATTTAACAAATCTCATATATTTTTTTTTTTTTTATGTTTATCATGTTATGCATAAGTTCTCCAAATAAATGGAAAAATTATGTTTTATCTTATTATAATATTTCCAAGATTTTTTATTTATGCAAAATATATTTATTTGACTTTTTGTGAGATAAAAAATTATTTATCAGACCATATAATCGCTCAATAAATAAATTTTATGATCCGTGCATAGCACATGCCAGAATTATGAATTAAAAGTTATCCTTTTCGAAAAAAGAGACCTTCTTAATCCATCAATTGCGGCATCTCTAGAAAGAAATTTTGGGTTTGGATTTCAATTGGATTTTAGGCAAGGGAATTTTCCTTGCCTTGGGGATACGTCTCTGATTACAATTCGGCCGCTCATCATTCGTCTTCTTCACCGCCTTACCGTGCTCATTTTTGCCTAGGTGTGATTTAGTAGCTGGGATGAGTCATTTAATACTTTGGCAGCCGATGCTCCATGAGTCATTTAACAGATGTCATATATAATTTTTAAGTTTATCATGTTATCAAATGCATAGCACGGGTCAGAAATATTAATTAAAAAATTTTCCTTCTAAAAAATAAAAGACTTGGTTAATTCATCAAAAACGACAGCTCTAGGGAGAAATTTTGGTTTTGGATTTCAATTCGATTTTAGGCAAGGGGATTTTCCTTGCCTTGGGGATACATATATGATTACAATTTAATATGATTTATCAATGAAGTTGCGGCAGCTCCGTGGAATTTTGGGTATGGATTGAATTTAATTGAATTTTAGGCAGGGGATTTCTCCTTGACTGGGTTATTCAGATTAACGTAAAAAATTTCGGCCGCTCCTCATTCGTCTTCTCCACCATCTTCACGTGCTCATTTTTTCATAGGTGTGATTTAGTAGTTGGGTTGAATCATTTGATACATTGGCCGCCGATGCTCCACGTCCTTGGCTCCAATGTTGCAACTTAACAGATGTCATATATATTTTTTAAGTTTATCATGTTATCAAATTCATAAGATCTCCTCAAAAATGGAAAAAAAAATTGTTTTATCTTAAATAATATTTTCAAGATTTTTTATTAATGCAAAATAAATTTATTTATCTTGTTGTGAGATGAAAAACTATTTATTAGACCATGTAATCGCTCAATAAATAAATTATATGATCCGTGCATAGCACAGGCCAGAATTATGAATTACAAGTTATCCTTTTCGGAAAAAGAGACCTTCTTAATCCATCAATTGCGGCATCTCTAGAAAAAAATTTTGGGTTTGGATTTCAATTGGATTTTGGGTAAGGGAATTTTCCTTTCCTTGGGGATACGTCTCTGATTACAATTCGGCGCTCCTCATTCGTCTTCTCCACCGCCTTCACGTGCTCAGTTTTGCCTAGGTGTGATTTAGTAGCTGGGATGAGTCATTTGATACTTTGGCAGCCGATGCTCCATGTCCTTGGCTCCAATGATGCAATTTAACAGATGTCATATATAATTTTTATGTTTATCATGTTATCAAATGCATAAGTTCTCCAAAAAAATGGAAAAAAAATATTTTTTATCTTATATAATATTTTCAAGATTTTTTATTTATGCAAAATAAATTTATTTATCTTTTTGTGAGATGAAAAATTATTTATCAGACCATATAATCGCCAAATAAATAAATTATATAATCCGTACATAGCACGGGCCAGAATTATGAATTAAAAATTTTCCATTTAAAAAAAAAAGGCCTGCTTAATCCATCAATTGCGGCAGCTTTAGGGAGAAATATTGGTTTTGGATTTAAATTGGATTTTAGGCAAGAGAATTTTCCTTGTCTTGGGGATACGTATCTGATTACAATTTAATATGATTTATCAATGAAGTTGCGGCAGCTCTGGGGAATTTTGGGTATGGATTGAGCTTAATTGAATTTTAGGCAAGGGATTTTCCCTTGCCTGGGTTATTCAGATTAACGTACAAAATTTCGACCGCTCCTCATTCTTCTTCTCCACCGCCAGAATTATGAATTGCAAGTTATCCTTTTCGGTAAAAGAGACCTTCTTTCTCCATCAATTGCAGCAACTCTAGAAAGAAATTTTGGGTTTGGATTTCAATTGGATTTTAGATAACGGAATTTTCCTTGCCTTGGGGATACGTCTTTGATTACAATTCGACCGCTCCTCATTCTTCTTCTCCACCGCCTTCACGTGCTCATTTGCTTAGGTGTGATTTAGTAGCTGGGATGAGTCATTTGATACTTTGGCAGTCGATGCTCCACGTCCTTGTCTCCAATGATGCAATTTAACAGATGTCATATATAATTTTTTAAGTTTATCATGTTATCAAATGTATAAGACTCCACAAAAATGGAAAAAATATCTTATGTAATATTTTCTAGATTTTTTATTTATGCAAAATAAATTTATTTATCTTTTGTGAGATGAAAAATTATTTATCAGACCATATAATCGCCCAATAAATAAATTATATGATCCGTGCATAGCACATGCCAGAATTATGAATTAAAAGTTTTCCCTTTCAGAAAAAAAAAAAAAAAAAAGACCTACTTAATCCATCAATTTCGGCAGTTCTAGGGAGAAATTTTGGGTTTGTATTTAAATTGGATTTTAGGCAAGGGAATTTCCTTGCCTTGGGGATACGTTTCTGATTACAATTTAATATTTATCAATGAAGTTACGGAAGCTCTGAAAATTTTTGGGTATGGATTGAATTTAATTGAATTTTGGGCAAGGATTCAGATTAACGTACAAAATTTCGGCCGCTCTTCATTTGTCTTCTCCACCGCCTTCAAGTGTTCATTTTTGCCTAGGTGTGATTTAGTAGTTGGAATGAGTCATTTGATACTTGGCCACCGATGCTCCACGTCCTTGACTCCAATGATGCAATTTAACAGATTTCATATATACTTTTTAAGTTTATCATGTGATCAAATTCATAAGTTCTCCACAAAAATGGAAAAATATGTTTTATCTTAGTATAATATTTTCAAGATTTTTTATTAATGCAAAATAAATTTATTTATCTTTTTGTGAGATGAAAAATATTTGTCAGACCATATATCGCCCAATAAATAAATTATATGATCCGTGTGCATGGGCCAAAATTATGAATTAAAAATTTTCCCTTTCCGAAAAAAGGACCTGCTTAATCCATCAATTGCGGTGGCTCTAAGGAGAAATTTTTGGTTTGGATTTTAGGCAAGGGAATTTTCCTTGCCTTGGGGATACGTCTCTGATACAATTTAATATGTTTTATCAATGAAGTTGCGGTAGCTCTGGAGAATTTTAGGTATGGATTGAATTTTAGGCAATTTTTCCTTGCGTGGGTTATCCAGATTAAAGTACAAAATTTAGGCCGCTCCTCATTCGTCTTCTCCACCGCCTTCACGTGTTCATTTTTGCCTAGGAGTGATTTAGTTGTTGGGTTGAGTCATTTGATACTTTGGTCGCCGATGCTCCACGTCCTTGGCTTCAATGATGCAATTTAACAGCTGTCAATCTGTCATATATATTTTTTAAGTTTATCATGTTATCAAATGCATAAATTCTCCACAAAAATGGAAAAAATATGTTTTATCTTATTATACAATTTTCAAGATTTTTATTTATGCAAAATAAATTTATTTGTCTTTTTGTGAGATGAAAAACTATTTATCAGACCATATAATCGCTCAATAAATAAATTATATGATCCGTGCATAGCACGGGCTAGAATTATGAATTAAAAATTTTACCTTTTGAAAAAAAAAACCTGCTTAATCCATCAAAAGCTGCAGCTTTAGGGAGAAATTTTGGGTTTGAATTTCAATTGGATTTTAGGCAAGAGAAATTTCCTTGCCTTGGGGATACGTCTCTGATTACAATTTAATATGATTTATCAATGAAGTTGCGGGCTTGCGGCAGGAATTTTGGTTATGGATTGAATTTAATTGAATTTTTAGACAAGGGATTTTTCCTTTCTTGAGTTATTCAAATTAAATTACAAATTTTCGGCCGTTCTCATCATCCCTGCACATCGTCATTTTTTCCTAGGTGTGATTTAGTAGCTGAGATCAGTCATTCGTCCTTGGCTCCAATGATGCACTTTAACAGATGTCATATATATTTTTTAAATTTATCATGTTATCAAATACATAAGTTCTCCATAAAAATGAAAAAAAAATATGTTTTATCTTATTATAATATTTTCAAAATTTTTTATTTATGCAAAATAATTTTTTTTTTTTTTGTGAGATTAAAAATATTTATCGGACCATATAATTGTTCAATAAATAAATTATATATCCGTGCATAGCGCACGGGCACATGCTACCAAGAATTATGATGATAACGCAACGGGGAGAGAATCCAATTTCGAACAGAATTATATTCTGAGAATAGGCTCGGTGACCATACGAAGTTTGAGTTTGGGCCTATTATGTTGTTCATATTGGACCTAACCCTGAAGCTGCTAAATGCTAAAAAAGAGTTGCCGTTAGGGTTTAGGGATCCTTTTAGCCCAAGTGAGATCTTCTTGGCCCAATTCATTTAATAGTGTACTACTACATCACAGCAGGGAATCCAATCTTATCTTAACAAATTACTATTAATAGTACAAAAGACAAAATATGATCACGATTTCAAGAATTTTAGGGATCACGTACCAAATAGATAGCTTTCATTTCTTTAACTCTTAGTTTTAACCGTAGATCAAAATTTTCATATTTTTCGTCGAAAGCATTGAAAAGTTTTCATTTTTCAATCAAACGAAATGAAAAAAAGATATAATTTCGAAACTATTTGTTTGTCTTAGAATCTGTTATTAATCTAAATTTAGTAAGTTTTTTTTACAATTTTTTCTTAGTGTTTCCGAAACATGTCCGAAAAGTCTCGAAAAGTTTTTAATATTTGACTGCCCGAAACATACACTCGAAACGAAATTTGGATCCATGGTTTTAACATAGCTCACGTAAAAATTGGGAAAAATTATTGATTTTGCGAATTTTACCCCTATAACTAGTAAATGACGTTGGACCAACAAGTTGTTGGTCTAATGATATGTTCGAATCCCTATTGAGAGATGTTCTCATATAATATATCTGACGCGTCTGGAAAGAGAAAAAATTTCTTAAAAAAAAAAAGGTAAATGATATTGTTAGGAAATAAGTAAGTCAAAGGTATACATATAATCATTTTATTACATATTCATGTCGTGTTTCTGTCGCACGTATGTATCAATTGACACAACTATAAACTGACACTTAATTTAAGTATGTTATAATATCAAAATATATCACGTCGATAAGAAGATATAAAATTGATTCTGAAGCATATATTTTATGGTTTATGTGAAGAAATTTAATGCTAATAAATAGTAACGTATAAGGTATTTGATTACATTCAAAATAATGCGTGTCTAAGTTCTCATTAATCCAAAATATTTGATTACATTTAAAATAATGTGTGCCTAAACTCTAATTAATCCAAATTACTTTACTTTATATGTCCGCTCGGAAAATTCTTGCCCAAGTCTGGCTTGGTCAAACCCATTCAACCACCAAGTAAGTGTATTGCACTTGCTTTGTGATTGGTCACTTTCCTGGAAGTTACAACAAATCCCAAAGCAAGTGTATTACACTTGCCATGTAATTAGTTTGGGTTCGGCCAAACCCGGTCTGGATAAGAATTTCCATGTCCGCTCACACGACCATGCATGGGCCGTCGTCAGGGCCGAGCAACACCGAATCAAATGGTAATATACAAATGGTACATCACGTGCACGTTAGCACTTTGCAGCACAGGGAATGTGCATTTTTGTCACAATCTTATTTCATATTTCATATTCAAGTCATATTTTTCATCTTTCAAGTCACATTAATTTCATGTCAACAAATTATTAATCTACTTATATAGAAAATTCTCCATCACAAATTTCCTTTTTTATGTGCCAATCTCCTTTACATTGGATCTTTTGAAGTCATGCGTGTAAGCGTTAATTTCTTTTAATTATAGTCAAACAATAAATTAGGAGATATGGCATATAACATTATTCAAAACGTAACCATGTTCCTATTCAATTGTGAAATTTTCACATGACTAAGTGACTAACATCAATAAAGAGTTAGTCTCGAACTTGAGATTTTCTTTGCTGAATTAATGGTTCTTTTGGAAATAAGTATTAATGTATACACGAAAACGTCTTCAAACAAGTTTCTTGTAAATTGAGAAAACGGCATGCATTAATAGTCTTCATGACATGGTATAAATCCTTAATAAGATTTTGTAAAATTATTGATCTCTAATTTTGTATTGTAGAGTAATTAGAAACTTAGAATTGCACGATATCATATAGTGTCAAAAATAATGTATGAACTGTATGAACTTATATTTTAAAGAGGAAAAATATATTTGATGCCAAACTTTAGTCCAAAAGATACATTTGATATCAAGCTTTTTAGAAAAACACATTTCATATCACGATTCACACCCTCTTGACACATCTAGTTTTTCAAATCAATTTTCGAATGGAATTCAGCACGTGTACATTAAGTTAACAACGGTAGGTCTTTAATTAAAATTCGTGCTTGTTTTCCTTTACATTGTCAACTTAACGGTCACGTGAGCGGCACGTGATGAATTCCGTCCAAAAATTGACGGCAAAACGAAATGTGTCAAGAAGATGTGAATGGTATGAAATGTATTTTTTCAAAAAAATTGATACCAATTATGTTTTTTGGACTAAAATTTGGTATTAAAAGTGTTTTTCCCTCTATTTTAAATGAATATTAATCACTTCCATTTAAAAAAAAAATAATACTAGACGCATATGTTTATGCAGCACACCCACAAGAATAATTTATTTTCTTAATTATGTGGCAATTAGTACTATATGATTCAATCTTTCGAGTAGTAAAGAGAAAAGAGAAATCAAATTAATTTATTTCATCACATCATATATAGTAGGATCATACACAGTCGGGCATGAAAAAAATCCTCTATGTTCTCCTAATATAAGAGCAAAATTGACCCTTAATAGGTTAGCCACAACGATCATGTCCATGTAATGCACTCAACTACTCTCCATGATCTATTTCTACCTATAGGCTATAGCCCTCATAATATATGGGCAATAATGAAAATATATCCACATCATACATTACTCCATTTCATATTTCATTTCCCCCTTGGTCCCCTCTTAATTTCAGTCCTTTTCATTGTGACTTGAGGTCCTTTTATTATTTTTTTACTTATATCATTGTCATTCCATTGACAATTGTTTTGGTCTTCAATTAATCTTGCACATATATTGGCCACCAAAACTCAAAGCAAAGGAAGTCACATACCACAACTTAACAAAATATACTAAACACATCTTCTATCCCCTTCAACTTCAAAAACCAATGTCTTCTAGTCCTCCAACCTTCACAAAAAGCCAACCTCAAATTCTCCCAATTGAAGAAGAAACACATTTTTCCACACCAATATTATTCCGGCCTGTTGTTCGTAGGACACCATCGTTTTCATGGTCGTCTTCACCATCACATTCTTGCAATTCTTCATTTCGATCATCATCATACTCTCTCAACGAGGAAAGCTCACCATTTACTCCAAGCACACCTCTCAAATTCAAAGGAATTCCATTCTCTTGGGAACACATTCCCGGAATCCCAAAGCAACAAGGTTGTAAGAAGAAGGAATCTTCAAAGCATCTTCTCCCATTGCCGCCCGCAGGAAACTCCAACTCCGCGAAGAAATTGCAAATTCAAGAAGAGATCTCTCCTAAGAAAAATCATCTTAATACCAATAGGTTTCAAAGGGATCCATTTATTGCAGCACTTGAGGAATGTTCCAAGGATAAAGACTATGATCATGGTACAAATTTTGGTAGCTCTAAAATTGCAAGGACTTTAAGTGATAGGTTTGGATTCATAAACTTGTACAATTCTTGCAAGAGAACTTGTGCAGTTTCAGAATCAATGGTGTATCTCCCAACAAGGAGAAGGCAACATTATCTTCTTAATCCTCGTTCGAGCTAAGTTCGTTACCTCCATTGACTGAATAATCTCAAAATTAACTATAGATAAGTTTTAATTATCACTTCTATATGTTCATGTATTCTTGAGAATTACTACTTTCAATCTTGGTTTACTTTTTGTGTGTGTGCTTTTATTTAGTTTTGATTGTTAATGCAAGAAAATGTAGGACAAACCAATCTGTATCCCATGTCATGTTGTAGCAAGCTAAGTAGTTTAATTAATGTTTATTTGAATTTTATTAGCTAGAAACCAGTACCAATTTCTTTTTTTAGTGCAGCACTAAAAAAAGTACTGTATTTGTCTTATATGTAGATCGTATGCAATTGCAATCTACTTGAAATTTAGTATCCTTCTGGACACCATGTGATTATTTGGTAGTATGAGTAGAAGTTACAAAAACCCATGTGAGAGTAAGTAATAACAGGATTGAGAATTAAATAGGTGTACTCTCAAATAATACAATATTTGATTTAATATATACTCCCAATTATTTTGGGGTAAATGCAAAATACTCTTTTTGTTATGCTAAACCTGCAAGAAATTACCCTGTAAAATTTCTATTGCGTCAAATTTCCTTGTGTTTTAAAAAACCTTGCAAAAAATACTCAACTTGTAAAAAATAGGTCGGTTTGGATCGTCATATTTCAAGAAATAATTTTTAAAACACTTCAAGTTGATCCATACAACTTCATGTGATATATTTTTAAAATAATTTCTTGAAAAATATCGATAAAAAATGACCTATTTTTTACAAATTAAGTGTTTTTTGCAGGGTTTTTGAAAACACAAGGAAATTTGACGCAATAAAAATTTCACAAGGTAATTTCTAGCAAATTTAGCATAACACAGGAGAGTATCTTCCATTTTTCTCAATTACTTTTGTATCAATATTGAAATTTTGTTTAAATGATCATTAAATTAATTGGGTTTGAACAAGTATTACTCGAGCTTGACAATAGTCGAATTATCTTCATAAAATTTACATATATTTTGCCAATCTTACTTATACAAGTTCAAGATAAGAAACTGAGTCGGAAACATGAACTACACAATCACATCAATACTAGAGCAATTATATATGCAATACTCACTCCGTCCCTTTTTAATTTCTTGTTCTCTTCAGTTTGATGCGGTGTTTTAAGTAAGAGCTTAAATAATGAAATATTTAAATATTTTGACATTTATATCATGAAATGAAATAGTTGGAGAATTAATGAAATTTTGATATTTGAACTCCAATTTGAATTACTTTGAAACTTCTCACTCCCGACGGAAATGAAACCAAGTAGCGTATTCTTTAGCTCGTTTAATTAGCTAGCTTAAATACTTTATATCGCTATATTGAAATTGTCTAGCACCATCATGGATTTTGTAATTGGTGACTTAATCAATATATAAAATCATTTGTTTCTGGAAAAAAGAAAAAAGGTTTGAACCCATAGAATAAATCCATCTTTTTTCTCGTCGTGGAGCCTAACTTCAATGGAATATCTTTTAATTAATATATATGTTACATTTTGGGTTACATAATGATGAATGTTTTAGTGGCCATTATGTACTAATACTTAAGTGCCGAAAGAAGCTCCGGCCGGAATGATGAGCAATAATTAATAAGGTAGCTTCTCCACTAGCCTCCCCCCTCCCCCCTCCCCCACCCCCTTAAATAATAAATTAACATAAACGTGTTTGGTTGCTAGTTGCTACTACTCTATGCCAATATGGGTGACGACTTTACCCTTGATCTTTCATTCTTTATAATTGAGAGGAAGGGATGGAGGGACGAACGTTAATTTTCCAACCCAGTCCGACTTTACTGGATCCATTCGTGATCCAAAATCAAATTTCTCTCTTTAATTTGAGCCATCAATTACCCAAATCCAAATCGACTTGTTCAATGCTAGACTACGAATAATTGTTACATATCATACAGTCACACAACATTAATACGTGAAAATCATGAAACTAGAGGATAATAAAATGCAATTAAATTAAAATTACATAACTTAAGTGATTCCTTGCAATTGGAAACTCCATTATACATAAATGAACTGTGTTTGAGGTGAAGTCGATGTCCTTGTGCGAAGGTTAAATTAGTGCGTAATTCCTCAAATGTCAAAAATTGTTAGATAGATGTGGGAACTGATCAATCGCTCAAGAAATGTCAAATTAAGGTAGATCAAATTCCAAATTAATGATTAATGTAGAAAGGTCCGATCATAGTAAGTCTTGAATTGTGTGCCTTGGTATTAACTGATTTTGCTATTTATAGGCGAAACATGCGGATTGATCCATCTATCTAGAAGCTACATGAGTCGATTTATTAGGGTGACGTCAATGACCATGATCGAGATGTTATGATGTGCCTTTATTCTCAACCGTCGGATGCTCAAAACCTTTAATATTTTTTTTTATCAAGAGCCTTGGTCGATCAGAGTTATGAGCTAATGTAGTAGATCAATCGATTGGAGATCAAGATATCCGATCGAGAGCAATGAAGGATGGTCCGTTGTAATAAACTTGATCCAGATTGATTTGATCATCAAGTCGATTGGGGCAGATCTACTGCATGTAGACTACTATTCAACTCTTTTTTATTTATTTTTTCAGATTGCATGTGAATACATTAATACATCAATGATCAATCATCAATCGTCACATCAGAATATTTTTCAATAATTACTAGATTACAAAGATAAATTAATTATAAAAACTAGTAATAAACTAGAAAAATATTCAAACAAGTAAGAATCAAACCGAAGGACTCTTGATATTGTGACCTCAACCCCATCACTATATTACGGTCTCATTGGGCAAATTAATTTAACTTTTTGTATACACATCACAGGCACATGGACGGTACGAATATATATCCTCATATTCAAATCGTCACTAGCTACATCAATTATAAATAATTTTTCCATCAAATTATTTAATATGCTTGTATACTTTGCCGACAGTTAAATAAGATGATTCTAGGTCTGAATAGCTCTGCAGTAACGTTGTAGTTTCTTTTCTATCATCGGTTAGAGTAATAAATGCATGAAACTTGAAAATCAGTTCATTTGGTATTACTTCATCTCATATTTATTGCAAAAACTATTAGGCTTGTACGTACTGATGTTTACGAATTGTCAGGCTGGGCGCGAGTAAATGCATGCACCAATTAATTACAAGTCACCAACCAATATATAGAATTAAGAATGATTTTGTTGTAAAATAATCTTCCAAAAAACTTATATATACACTAATATAGAAATTTCATTCAAATCTAAAATTAAAATATGTACGTCACCAAATTTAGTATGTAAACCACCTAAAAAAGATAGAGTTGAATCGGAATAGAGGATGCAGGATGTACAATAGTACTAATTTTTTAATTAAAGGCCACAAGAGTTTTTTTGGAAAAAAATAAAACAGGTCCAATAATGTAAGAAACAAAGAACTATACTAATAATATCTTCAAGAATTATTTTACACCTAACCCGGGGGATTCTGGTTGACTTTCAATAACATCGTTTATGACGCATAGTCCGTTTTCAATAAAAAAAAAAATAGTATTAATTTTTCCTATGAAATTAATTTATGGCCATCAATGATCATCCTATCATTATTAAATAATGTTCCCTGCTTATTTTTTTTAGAAAATCAAATAAACTTACTTGTATATTCAATCGCCACAAGTAGAACAATGGAACCAGCTTTTTCCTGACATATCTTGCACCTCAAGAATTGCATATTAATTATATACTTCCTTCGTTCCATTTTCATTTATTTCTTGGTACAATTGACTGATCAACGAAACTAAATTTATAAAAATTATAATAAAAAAATTAATTTATATAATTCACTAATAAATTAATAATATTACATGACCTCGTATATATTAATATTTAAAATGCTTAATACATCAAGTTTGACCTAATATTTTAACTAATGGAATAAAAATTATGAGACGGATGGAGTAAGATATTGTTTCCATATATAGTGCCAGAATCTTGTTCATCGATTTCATATATACGTTATGTGCGTATACTTTGGTAATGGGCTATTATTTATATATACATTTTATTTATAAGCTGGAAAATTTTGTTTAACAGTCGACAAGCTGAAGTTAACCACATAATCTCTAATTTTATTAACCAAAAGAAATGTGTTTTTATACAGCTCAACTTGTTCTCGATTATTGAGTCGAGTTCGAGTAGCTTGATATGTATACTTATCATCTTTAAATTAACTTATAAAGTCAAGTTTGCACTAAATTTTGGAATTATTAAACGATAAATATTGTTGAATCTTGATTTGTTTTGTATGTTATGCTGAGTTCAACTGCCAATATTCTTTTATGAAGGCAAACAGTTAAATTTAAATTTCAACCAAATTATCTCCCCAATAACTAGTAGTAATTATGATGTATAAATGGTTGCTTAGTTATTAATTTATATTTTATAATTTCATATTTGACTGATATGAGAACCAACATGTGATTGATTTAGTAGAAGAGATTAATTAGTCACTACAAAATAACGGACTCGGGTTTAAATCTATGTTGAGAGAGATAACCGTTTAATATGTCCAATCCGTCTAAAAAAAATTAAACAATAGGAAAAAAAAAAGAATTACTGATATGAGATATCTGATATATCCTTGTTGATTTTGGGCCTGTCTAGATAGACCTCTCAAATTTAAAAACTGGGATCTTATCTGATAAATTTCATATTAGGCCCAACCACATCCTTCTTGCCTTGAGTAAAAAGTTATACAAGTAGAAGAAAAAAAAAGAAAAAGATAAGGAGTCCACGAATTACTAGACCAAATCATAAGCCCAATATATTATACAGTACTTGCAGGATCATCGGGCTAAGTCAAACGGGTGAGATGATATATTAATTTAGGTAAATTAAGAAGATCCTCAATCTAAGGTCTGATTATAAAAAAATCTCTCACGTATGGAGAATTATACTCATGTTTGTTACTTTCTTATAAATAATTCTTTATTCTTTAAATGATCTAATTTTGCCCTTAAGTAGTATTTGTAATGTTTATAATATTTTATAAATGTTAAAAATTGGATGCATATTGACATATTGTTATATTTTATAAATTATAGAAGTGATAATTATATAATTAGCACAAAAAAAATTATAATTTCCATGGTCTTTAATAAATATTGCAAAAAAAAAAGTATTTACATATTTATTATCAATTTAAATTGTGTAAAATAAATTAAATAGAAATGTAATAATTAATGATATTTCATAAATATGAACAAATTGTTTACACATTTAGTTAAATGAAATTATTCTCTAAATTAGTAAATTTACTAAAAATTTATATTGTATATTTATAAATTTTATTTAATGTGTTATTATAGAAATTATATTAATAATAAATATGTAAAAATGTTGCAATATTTATTGAAATTCGTGGGAAATTATGAATTATATCAATTTTTTTGTATTAAATATATGATTATCATTTTTTTATAATTTATATTATAGAATATAACAATTAGTACCCAAATTTTAAAATTTATAAAATATTATAAACATTACAATGGGTAAATTATAAGAAAGTGACAAATCTGAATTTTTTTTTCGTAATACTCAATATGTGAAGGAGATTTATGTAGTTAGGTCTTATATCAATTGGTATTTGTAATTTACCCTAAAATAAAATTTAGTTTGATTTTTGATGTCATTTCCTCAATCCCAAATTTAGGCAGTGTGAAGTCTCAGAAAATTTAACCAGATTTAGTTTCAGTTTCTATAAGATTTAATTAAAATTATTGGCTGGACTGGATACATTCTTCTTAATGCGCTAGTAGTACCTAAAAGTGAACTGAATATAATTTGGTCTCATGTTGTTTATCCATGAAATGTAGAAAAAGTTAAATTTGTAATCCTCAACTAATTTATACGCAATGTCGCAATCGCAATGTTTAGACTTAGTCAAAGTAATTATCTGTTTCAATTAATGCAATTTAAATAAAAATTACTCCATTCCATAAAAATAAGAATAAGAATTTAACTGTACGTGTGTGTGTGTGTGTGAGAGAGAGAGAGAGAGAGAGATAGAGAGAGCGCTGGAGAACAGAGGAGGTGGGGTTGGAGTTGAAACCTTGATACATTAATTTTTCTCATACATCAAAATTCAAATCAAAGAATCCAGAGAACAATGCACTGACTAGCTAAAACTAAAATTAATTTTCCATCAAAATGCCACCACCAAATAAACTTTCCCGAAGATTTTCCTTCTTCAATCTAGTCTCCACCTCCTCCGCCGCTGCTGGCAGTGGCGCTAATACAGATCCGCCTTTGCCGCAGCTAAAATTGGAAGCGGATAGAGAAGTGTACAGACCCGGTGATTTGATCACCATCACAATTGAGATTAAAAACCCTACCAATTTATGCTCGCTTCTGATCGAAAAGCTCAGCTTCGAAATTAAGGGGATCGAGAAACTGGATGCTCAGTGGTTCACTACTCCTAAGCCTAGTCCTGATATTAATCACCGGCGAGGTATCTTTCTTTAGTTCTCGCTTATTTTTTTTTTTTTTCTAAAATTGCAGTGCTTTATATTAAGATCAAATGCATGAAACTGGATTGTAGTTCTCTGGGGGTTTAATGTTGGAGAGATTGGTTAAATTTGAAATAGAGGTCAACTTACATTTGGCAACATCAATTTGGACTCTTGAAGTTGAATTTATGGTCCTTCTAAGTTATAATGAATCTGATTAATAAATAAGTATGATTCAAGCAATCAAAATTAGACTTGCAGAGAAGTTTTTTATTGCAACAAATGCAGATTGTTTATGAATTCACTGTCTTAGTTTTATGCTTCCATAGTATCTATTCCTATACTTTCCAAATAAAGGAGTTCTAAAAGTGTGACAATAAAATAAGGTCTTATAAGTGACTTCCTGCACCCAAAAGATAAGACCATAATGCTCAAGGTTTGTAATTAAATAGATACTAAATACATACACTCACTTACACACACACACACACACACACACACACAGACCCCTCTCCATATAACTTTCCCACGTGATGTAGGTTTGGAGCTAACAGTTGCCATGAAAAGTTATTCAAGAATGTCACTTTCAATTAGCCTCACATAAATAATGATCTTTAACATGTCCATGCTTATTTAATTTATGATGCTACGAGCCCGTTTATTTCACATCTATCTTGGGCATGTCACATGTCTATTGGATACTTTTGCAGGTTGTAGACCTTGTATTGTTCACTATCTAATGTTAGTACTACATTGTCTAGTTTCTAGATTTGACTGAAGAATGAGTGAATATAAATTTATAAAAGGAATTAGTAAAAGCAGAGATATAAAACTACTGCATGAGATACTATTGTCATCTTTTTTTTTTTTTTAAATTGCTCAAGTGTAATTCTATGCTATCTTTACCTCAGGTGAGTATGTATTTATGGATTGCTCGACTCCGACGATACTTTCAAACCAAATTATATCCAGCGGATCCACCAAAACTTGTAAGCCTGTGTAAATATAATGAATTCTGTATTCTTTAGTTATTTGCCAGTTCATAGAACTTCCCATCCAGTCATTCCAGGTCATAATGGTCCATGTCGCTCATCACCTTTATTTGCAGCTACTCATCCTCTATGTAGAAAACTTGTTGCACCAATTCATTATTTGGAAGTTGTAAGATCATGATTTTCATTCATACATGTTCGCTCAGAATTTTTTTTAATTTTAATTTAATAATGACTCAATATAGCATCAGTACTTCCTATGTTCAGTCCATCTTGAATAACTTCAATAGCTTTAAATTTGTTCCTCTTTAAGCTTGTGTCTTTGATTCTTTGGTAGCTGACACTGAAAATCAAACTAAGATAGCATATTGCATGATGCAGCCATTTTTCGTCAATTACTAATCCCGCGGCGTTATATATTCATCTAGGTTTCAAGATAATTCATTATGCAAGTTAAAAACCCTGAGCATATTTAGATTGTGACAAATGAAAATACTTATCCTTGGTTTATTCATCCTGAGAAATTTCTACTTATCTTTTTCACTTACGAGCAATATTATTTCAGAGAAGTTAGAATGTATATTAGCTTGGTCTTGAATCAAGGGGCAGAACATCATTTGAATAATTGTGACCAGACTAGCTTGGTAATTTGGTTGGTGGACCAAAGCCTTATTACATTGGTAGTGTAAGAGAAAATATAACGTTAGATGTCTCCTCTCTACCAGCTTAAACTTTCTGATGCGATGGTCACTGAATATGGTATCGTGCAAAAATGAGGGTCTAGGAATGAGTCTCAACCATACACATCTATGAAAAAAGAGTTCCATGGGCTAGGCTTTATAAAACGATTACCGCCTTCACATGAAGGGGCATGTTAGAGACAATAAAATATTGAATGCCTTTTCTTTCTATTAGCATATGATGTTGGATGAGATGGTCATTCAATTGGTAGCAACTAATTTTTCGTCAAATCTGCTATCGTTAATATATTTTGGTTCTCACGGTCTGTTTTCTTTAGCATATTCAGCTAGTTATTGCTTGGATGGGAGTATTGTTGACATGGTTTGATAAGTAGTCTTCTAATTACCGTTTGATTCACATTTATATTTTTTGCTAGTTTTTTAGTTCAATCTTGCAGTGAATATTGAATTTGTTTACTTTTAGATGTAGTACGCACCATTATACCAAGCACCATTCCTCCATCATACAGAGGTGCAACTATCCGTTATCTGTACTATGTTAAGAGTATGTTGTCTGGACAATATTTGATATTGGAAACTGGACCCTCTCTTGGGCTGCCAGTACAAGATTTTTCTGACCTGGTTAGTTTTCACTGTCCTTCATTTCTCTATGAATCAGTTCGTCTATTTCCACATTTTTGTTGCTTTTTACGCATTCTTGCATGACAACGATAATGAGACGTCCAACTATATATCACCGTTTGCAACACATTTTCTGTTCGATTCTTACTAGAACACATTAATCCACATGCTAAATTTTGCTAAATATGTCCTCTTAACATAACTCAAACTGCAAAAGTTGATGAATATATATTCAAAAGAACCAAATTATTATATTCTTTTACTCATTGATTTTTATCTTTCTTCTGATTCTCCTTCTTTATTTTTCTCTCTCTGGTTTCTTTCTCTTGCTTTTCGGTATTTCTCTTTTCCTCATTGCCTTTTGGGTGATTATGTTTCCCTATGTTCATGAAAATTGCATTTTATTTTTCTTCCCCAGATCTTTAGCAGATGTTATTATGTTAGTTTTGTAAAATGACCTAATTAGGAGGATTAGATTTCATATTGCTTCCTCCTGATTGTTATCTGTCATTTCATCTATTTCAGCCAACCTTATCTATTTTATAAAATATTACGTATGTTCAAACAACACAGGAAGCAAGAACACCCTTGCAGATATGGGTTACTCAGAAAAACAATGGCCTGATCACTGAAGATGGTCGCAATGATGGTAAAAATATTCTGGCATGTCTTCTTATGTTTGTGTGTGAAAATGCTAGCATTTGTTTTCTTCAGATATCCTTTTGTTCTTTCTTCTTTTTCTCTCTACACCTCATTTTCTGGTTTAGTAACCATCTACTTAGATGATCTCTGGACATGTATATCATAACTAAATGAAACCATGGTTTAGTAACCATCTACTTAAGATAATCTCTGGTCATGTATATCATAACTAAATGAAACCATGCAAATTCGCAATATTGCATTATTATTCGTAAATTTGTCCTAGCTTGGTTTGGTCTCTGCAACAAATCACATAGGTAAGTTTTTATCTTTTTCCATGTGATTGGTTTCTCACCATAGTGTGTGGGCCTGTTACATGGTAAGTGGACATACTCCTTGGTAATTAATCTTGCTCCAACTAAAATCCTGAATAGACTTTCTTCTTCCATGTATCACTAGCTTTCTATGACTTCCTTTATAAGTAATGTGGCTATTTATTCTGCATGTAATATGATTTTGTCAGGTATCGTTCCTGTGCCAACTGTTTTCTTGGAAGTATATTGGAAAGAAATGAATGCAGATTCCGAGTGGGTAGAATCCTGTCCCTTGTCGCTGTTTCTGTACCTTCATTTAATTCTTTGATGTGTCTTTTGTGCTCTCGTCTCTTATTTCTCTTGGAAAAGGGGGTACTTGGTAATTGCGGATTACATTGATTTTTCTTTGTAGGCTAAAGTGAATGAGGCTTTCGATGGAGTTGAGGAAGGGTATGAAAGTTCACGAGACGAGACGTCATCTATTTCTTCCTACAACCCTATGAAGGAAGATATAAATAAAGCGTTTGGAAGTTCATTATCATTACAGTCGTTTGGAGCGAGATCTTCAAATAAAGGCTCTCTCTACGTTGAAGGACGCCCTAGCATATCCTCAAACATGGCACTTCCTCGGTTGTCTGTGGCTGAGGTCTTGCATGATCCCGCTGGAGGTAAATTATTTTTTGAACGTTGATGCTTACTGCAACAAGTATAGACAGATATGAAAGACCAGAAGTTACGTGTGCTGGCTTGACTCCATGTATCAGAATTTGAACTTGTGCTATGTAGAGCATATTGTTATGGCACACATTGGGTGATTTATGTTTTCGTGCACTGTTTCCAGACAGGTCTCCGGCTGTTATGTCTCCAAGTCAACCACCAAAGCATTTAAAAGCCGTTTCTGCCGATGATGCCTCGAGTGTGCCATCTGCCTCAGGATCTGTAGAATCGGGAGCATGTAATTTTATTCTTGGCATTCTTATATGGAGGCATTTGATTTACTGCATTAACTTTTTCAAGACTAATTTGCTGCTACATTTTATACAGCAGAAGGGTTTGTTAGAGGGAGATCATACAATATCAGACTGGATGACCAAGTTCTGCTGAGATTTTCACCTAAGAACTCTGATTCAAATTATTACTTCAGTGATATGGTAATGCATAATAATTTGGTGGCAATTTTTTTTCTTCATTCCTTACTTATCATATCTTCCTTTCTGAATTCACAGATAGGTGGAACACTTACTTTCTTTCATGAAGACGGAGCTAGGAGATGCCTAGAGGTAATGGTTTATTCCAGAATACATACTTGTAAGCAGCCAGCAACCATTTGCATAAGTTAATTTCCTAGTAATACTAACTTGAATAGGACTTTTGGTGCTTTTTAGCTGTCAATAACTTTGGAGATGACAGAGACTATAAGTCGGCGCTTTGTCCATCCTTCTCGAAGGCATTCACCCACTATTACCAAGGTTCATAGTTAATGGCTGTTCATTTTGAAGTTGCATGTTTGGCTTGCTTACTTAATTTGTTTTACAGTTTAGTCTGTTTTACACATCACAATGTATTGGATTCATATATAATGCAACATTGTTGATTTTTTTATGCTTTATTTTTCTAATGGTAGTCCTGAGATTTGTTATAATAAATGCAAGCTAGGTAGAGCTTAAACAATTTGTTAGTCTGGTTGTAATGTAAGTATTATGATTTCCTATGCAACATCAAGTTATTAACAGCTGATTTTTTATCCTTGTCTGATTGTGCAGGTTCATAGTGATCACCATGAAGTTGTGGCAGATTTAATCCAAACAAGCTTTCTATTTTCCATTCCAATGGACGGACCCATGACTTTTTCCACCCGTTATGTCTCGGTTCAATGGGCTCTTAGATTCGAATTTCTTACAACTCCAAAGAATTTGGATTGGACAAAGTATAATTCATGATATTTTATATGACCATAATATAATAGTTGTTTGCGTGCGGATCACCGTTTTCTCTTTTCTTGTTTATTCATGACTTATTTTCATAATCCACAAATCTTCCACGTTCCCAAATGAAATCATAGTCATGCTGACTGCTGAACTTGTTTCTGAACTCCCTTTATATATATATATATATATATATATGTATGTATGTATGTATGTATTTCCCCACAGTTGGTTTCTGAACACAATATTCGTTTTAATGTCAGGTTTGAGCATCCACTTTTGATAGAGGGCAGGGACAAATGTGAGTGGGTTCTCCCAATTACTGTTCATGCACCTCCTTTAGGGCCGGCTGCAGCCCAAAGTCGAAATGAGAAACAATCCTTGATGGAACCCCTGTGGGTTCGTACCTGAAGGTAAGATATATAATCTAACCAAATTTACAACTTATAGTACTTATTCGAAGTTGCATGGCCCAGGTTTCTGTACTTGACATGAAATGTTGTGATTGGATCAATGCGGAAGATGCTAATATCTGTGTTAAACATCGAAATAGCTCGATTCTAGAGCCATTGTCTTCTTCCTGAAAATCATTTGGTGAAATCCGGTAATCGTTCTTATCACAAATGCAGCCTGAGAGTTGGTATTTTAATCTAATTTTGCCATAATGTGTTCAGTCACAGAGTAGTCAGTGGTGCCAAGATGCTGCTGCCTCTTCAATATTGCTGTAATATAGAGGCTTGACTACAATCAGAAGTTTTAGCATTCCCACCCTAAGCTTGTCTCCACCCATCCCCCCTTTTCTTTTTATCCTGACTTGTTGAGATACTTGTAAAAATTGTCTTGAATATCTTGGTTACAATATTTTACATACGTGTATAGGGTGGAGTTTTAATGATTATTAAAATAATTCATGAGAATTTAATCTTTCTCTAGGGAGTTGACTTTCTGGTAAAAAGGTTTGCTCCATTCTCACGGGTTACATTTGCTCTCTTTCTTGATTTCACATCATCACATGTTCTAATTGTATATCGACTTGTAGAGTGTTATGTCCATGTGATTTGTTGAGGTGGGCGCAGTCAAGTTGCCTGTCTGCCTGATACTGATCCCTTCATTAAGAAAAAAAAAACGAAAAAAAGATCTTGGAGGTTATGGTTCTTCTTCAAATTTCAGATCCTCAAATACTTTAGCTAAGGGAGCCCTCTCCCTCTCCCTCTCCCTCTCCCCCGTCCCTTAGATTTTAAGTCTATCATCTAATGAGTAATATCTCATTAGATCAAACTCATTTAATTATAAAATTTATTCTTCTTCACTCTAACTACTTATTATTATTATTATTATTAAACAAAACATAAATTTAAAATTAACATTAATTTAAAATCAAAAGTATATTAGGGAAAATAGAAATAAAAAATTATATCATGTAATTCATAGGGTTGTAATTGTATTTACAAAAACATGTTTGATTTCAATATGATTTTCAAGATTGTATCGTATTATTTTATATTATTTTAAATATTTTAAAAAGAATTATTTTTGGGTGATATACAACTCCAAAATTATTGCAATGAATCAGAATTAAAATAATAGTGTTACTTAAATGAAATGAAATTTATATTTTTATAATTAAAAATAATTATTTTCAAATAATATACAAATTTTAGGAATTTTTTTTTAAATAAAGCTAAAAAAACCCAAATAAAAAAAAAATAGCATGTGAGGGAGAGGGCTTGGACGGGGAAAGCTCCCCCTAACCTTTCCCCCAGACCCCCTCCAAAGTCCCTCTAACATGTTCGCCCTATATCAGAGATGAGTTTTTTTTTTTCCCCTCCCCCAACATACCCTCTAGAACATCTTCCCCTAATCATTAGAGATGCCCTTAAAATTTAAACTAATTAATACTCCATTTAGCTTATTAAAGTTTAGACTTTCAACTTTTTTAAACAATAAACAACCAGATTGAGGCACCTGTTAGAGATTGGCATGAAAGATTTTTGGGATGAAGCACCCTTGGTGTTCAAGATACCTAGTGAAAAACCTTATGTAGTTTTTTTTTTTTTTATCTCTTTCTGTCTAACAAAAAAAAAAAAGAAAAAAAAGAAAAAAAAGTAAACAAACAGTATTAAATTTAAGATCAGAATAAGCTAACATTTTTTAATGGCCCACAATATAACATTGCCTGTCGGCTAGACCCATATTTCAATTCTTCCCAGCACTAAAAAGATCTCCAAATGGGCACTTGTCTATATCACAATAGTTGATAATAGGAATTACCGTCCCTCTCCACCTACTGGACATTATAAAACTAGCAATCATTAACTCCTTTAGTCACATCTAACCTTATTAATCTAGTACCCTCTTGTCTCTTGAATAGAATAATTATCCTTATTATGGATCAGTATTGGGAGATTATCATGCCTACCAAGAACATCTGAATCTATATGTTATCTCTTACAATAAATTATCCAAACTGATGAAAATCATATCCATAAAAAATATTAAGTAGAGTATATAAACCTTATTACCTCAAAAAAAGTTTGAATGACAAATCTTATATAGTCCCCTCGTTTCATGAGTATCAATAAACACGATGTATCACATAAATTTTTTTAAATATATTTTTCATGTTTCTTTTACTCTCTCTAATTATTTCAAGTGCAATAAATAAAGACAAAGTTGAAAAGGAGCAATTGATATTGCATTGAAATTCTAAAGAGATAGGTATTTTGAAAAAGAAAATTCCTTAAATCGATACTTATTATGAAACATAGATACAATAATAACTTTATTTGTATGATACTTTAAATTAAACCAATTTTTATTTTATATTAACTATAAAAGTTTTGATATTTTGAACATTATTTTAGTTTATCGGAGTGTAAAAGAAACTTCAAAATTCTATTCTACTACCAATTCAAAATCAGGTATTTTCAAGAAATGATTTCTAAAAGATTATTATCATTTTCATTGTTATTTTCGTCAATTTGAGTCAAAATTCTTGTACTTTTTTTTCGAGAACAAAATTCTTATACTGCCTTCTTACTTACAAGTTGCCTATTTTTGTGCTTATCTAATATTTTATTATTAATCTTTTGTCGTTCGGACAGGTATGTAAAGATAATCATGCACCAAAAGATTATTATCATCAGCACACTACAGGACACCCACACCCACAGAAAAAGAGAGAGACCCTATTAATAGCATTATTGAATTCCCATTTTTACAAATAAATTACTCCTAGTTACAATTCAACTAATCCAAAGAACGAAGCTTCTTCCAAAGCCCTATGAAGTTGAAGAAACTCACACAATTATAGTGCAGTATGGAAGCTGATGTTTCAATTTCCTTCTTATTGAAACCCTTGTAGAAATTTTACTACAAAAGTTCTTTCTTTTCAGGAAAAAGGGTTTTGTGTTTGTAATTCTGTAAAAAAGATGGAATATTTACGGTTAAAAGGGATTTTGAATATATGGGTATTTTTCTGCTGCTCTTTTTGGTTAATGGGCGGTTTCACAGCTTCTGGAAATGTGGTTCTGATGGGGAGCAACGTTACTTTATCTTTCGATGATATTGAAGCTAATTTTGGTGAGTTTAATTTCTGTAATTTGATGTTAATAATTATATTGTTTATTGTTTGATAGATGAATAATATGAAACTGGGTGACTTTGGTTTATTAAATTTGAATCGTGGGTTTGTTCAAACCTGATAAGCTTGTTGTTTTGAGTTGCTTAAGTAATTCAATATCACTTGGTTTTAGGTGTTCCCATTTGTTTCAGCTTCTATGTTTTTCGAATTTGGAGCTTCGTTGATCTGATTTAGCTTCTGCAATCTTTAAAACTTTCCTCTACTTTTGTTCTGATAAAAGATGGAATCTTTATCTGATTTGAATTCCAGAAACAGTAGATTGTAAGGTATTTGTTAATGGGGGCATTTACTGATATAAGTTTCTTCTTATTTCAGCTCCATCGGTTAAAGGGTCCGGGATATGTGGGACAGTATATGTGGCAGAACCATTGGATGCATGCTTGCCACTGACTAATACAATTGCTCCAAAATTAAATGACTCCAGGTCTCCATTTGTGTTGTTAATCAGAGGAGGATGTAGCTTTGAGGATAAAGTCAGAAGAGCACAATCTGCGGGATTCAAAGCAGCTATTGTGTATGACAATGACAATGGTGATTTAGTTGCAAGTAAGTCTTTATGCTGCCTTGTAACGAGTCATATGCCTTCTAATGATTAGTATTAACAATTGAGGTTTGCAAATGCAGTGGCTGGAAATTCTGCTGGTATAAAGATACACGCAGTGTTTGTTTCAAGAACTGCTGGCGAGACATTAGCAAAATATGCAGGTGCTACTGATGCAGAAGTATGGATAGCTCCGAGTTTTGAAAACTCGGCATGGTCTATCATGGCTATCTCTTTCATTTCATTGCTTGCGATGTCTGCTGTTTTAGCTACTTGTTTCTTCGTCCGAAGGCATCGAATTAGAAGAGACCGCTCTCAAGCTCCTCGTGTACGAGAATTTCACGGGATGAGTGATCGTTTGGTGAAAGCCATGCCTAGCCTAATATTCACAGCCGTTCTTGAGGATAATTGTACTTCAAGAACATGTGCCATATGTCTTGAAGACTATGATGTAGGAGACAAGTTGAGAATTTTGCCATGCCGCCATAGTAAGTATTCTCTTTTTCATTTTGTTATCAGATCGATAATTATTGGATACCTTAGAGCTATTTTGCACTTGCCCCTCTCTGCTTTTTAAGTTGTTGCAAAATCACTACCTTTGCCTGTTCAGCGATGATCATTAGAGATTTAAATGACAACCGGATGAAAGTAGTTTAGGAAGTGAAGTACAATATGGTCGAAAGATTAGGGGTGAAATGTGTTTCTTTCTTATTAGTATTTTTTTAATTATCATTTGGAGATGTGCCAGCCGCCGACCAGCCAAAGATTCTGAACTGCGTCAATTTTAAAAGTTGAGGCAAGTGCAAATTGCAAAATGGTTCCTAAACTTGTGTAGAAACAACAATAATCCACTAAATATTTCATGACATTCTTGAGTAATTTCATGTTCCATATTCACAGAATTCCATGCTATGTGTGTCGATGCCTGGCTTACTTCATGGAGAACATTTTGTCCCGTATGCAAGCGTGATGCAAGAACTAGTACCGGTGAACCACCAGCATCAGAATCAACTCCATTGCTATCTTCAACTCCAGCTTCCATGTCAGCATCCTCAGCTTTATCCTCATTTAGGTCATCATTAGCTTCATCATCAGCCATACAAATCGGTCCATCATCTACTACTCATTCCCCCTCGGTTTCCATGTCTAGCACTCCTTATTACCAGCAGCATTCTCTTCGGTCTCATAACCAATCACCTCACCTAAGTATAAGTCGGAGCTCAGTTGATCTTAGGAATATGTCCTCACAAAGATCACATGGAACCTATCTAGTTTCACCTCACTCTTTGGGTTACCCTTCGTTATCACCTCTAAATTCAAGATACATGTCTCCATATATTCCAAGTCCCGGTGGTTATGCTTCCTCGAGTTATATTGGAACTTCCAGTCGTCAGCTTAATCCGCTGCATTATAGTGAGTCCGCTACAAGCTTTTCGCCATTTGCTTCAGCTCAGTCTCTTCCAGATTGTTGACAAAAGATACAGCAGAGATAGTGAAGATGGTTAGATGCGCAAAGCTAAGGCCGATTGGATGATTGCTGGATGGCTTGAGGTGAACCTTGACAGTCACATGTGTACATTGTAGTAAGATTTGTTGTATTTTGTTATCGGATGAGAATTTTAACATACAAGTTTGAGATTTTATACTGACAGAATTCTGATTTGCTTGTATTAAAAGAGTCCTTTGTTTTGCGCTTTGTTTTTTTCAGCAAGTATATTGACTTTTTCTTTTTTCTTTTTTATCTCGATAGATATAATTTGGAGTGCTTTATCTTGATAGATGTAATTACAAGACTGCGCACTATCGCATTGTACTGAAATATTATTTTTTCCAAAATCAAGATATTGATATAGATGAAAATCATACGGGAGAAATTGGTATAGACGGTACAGTTTGGTTTTAATAAATTAATCCTAGGAAAGAATTGCATCGTACAAGTAATTTGAAATAGATTTACGAATTGTCTATCAATGATTTATTCAATTGATTTTGTTATTATTCATTTTTTAGTTTCTAATCATTAATTTTAAGTTAACATTTGATCTCCTAAAAATAAAAGCCTAGAAAGCAAGAATGTTAACTTTTTTTTTTTTTGAGAGAAACAAGAATTTTAACTAGCAAAACTAATAAGAACGAATAGATAGTAAAAAAGTTAAAATGTTATTCAATTAGAGTACTTTTAGCTATTGAGTCTATATATATATATATATATATTTTTTGATCAGCTATTTAATGTAAAACTCAAACAACTTGTTATGTCATTTCCTATTATCATTTAAGCAAATACAACAGTTATCCACTTCTTTCATTTAGATGCTTACTCACTTTATTGCCAACTAATCAATCGGGTAAAAAGAAGAGAATAGCATTAGAGGAAATAACAATTATAGAAAATCGACCATGCTAAACACTGAATGCAAAGTCATTATATTGTGCAGTAACATTATATGTATGAGTTTTGCCTTTATAAAATTAGTGCTTGTACAAAACTAGTTTTCTTCCATTAAAGGCAAATATTTAACAGCAAATTCAATAATAGTAAAACAATCATGATATATATCTCCTTCTGTGCTACAAAACAATGCATTAATTTCCTTACAGAAAGCTCTCAATGTTAACTTCGACGAAGGAGCATGGATCTGGAATGTCAAAATTATCCAACACCTGAGACATCAAACATGTGCATAAAAATACTGAATAGAACAACGGTTATTTGGACATTTATACTAAATAATTTGTATACCTGTGGGTGTACGATTCCGAAAGTACCAATTTGATTTCCTTTGTAAATGATGCTTGCCTGTCTACCTGTAAGAAACTCAGGCTCCTGCAAATAAAAGGATACAATAGTAGTGAGCATATTACATTTGTGAATAAATCCATATAAGAAGAAACAGCAAATGCAGTCATACATCTGAACTTTGTATATAGTAGCCCGATTTATCTCCTGGTGATACAAATGGGGTTCCTGTTACTTCCATGATTCTATCCACAAGACCATGTATCAGCTGAAAAGTGGTAACGAGGCAAGATTTAGTTGATGTTATTTACAAACGGGTCCCCAAACAAAGCATAATGAATTAATTTAAGGAATGATACAAATTATGATTTGCTAAGAAATTTTTTTAGGATCTTGGGTCAAGAACACAATTTCTACAAAAGCAAACTATGATAATGACCATTTTCATAATAGCATAGAACAGAGGCATAGACATAATAATGTTGCTAGATACCTCAAACCCTGAAGTGGCTCCACAATACAAAGCTGCAAGATGACGACGATTTGAAGCACCAACATCTTTTTTCTCATCAAGTAGTACTATATCACCCACTTCAAAAATCTAAGTCACAAGACAGATAAATTAGGATTACCAAAAAAAAAAAAAAAAAGATAATTTAGAAAAAGAAAGATTTCAGAAAAATGATAGAAAAAAACAGAATGTATCAAAGCATAGGAGTAAAATTTCACACATGGAAACAAACAGATATCGCATCTTATACCTGTATGATGACAGATCATACAAACAGATTTCGACATAATTACAAGTGAGTGGGAATATCAGATATCCAAGACAGTTGTTGAAATTATCCCAGAAGAAGTTTATTCTATTTGTTGAGAAAAGTAAGAATGATTACTCAGGCTTCTGATTAAAGAAAGCTGGGTATATGTGGCCCTTTAACATCATCTAATTTGCTATTGAAAGAGAATCTGATTTTGAAAAAGTATCACACGGAGTGCTGATAGCAAGCCCTTCCATTGCCACGTTTATTGAATTAAAAAGATAATGCAAAAAAAATTGGTTTTGGAAGACTGGTCTGCAAATTTGAAGTACAGCAATAACAAAATAAATAATCTCATTACCTTAATTGGTTTTGGATGGTCTTTATTGTGCCCAACGGTTTTCAATATGCCAGGCAGAAGACTGGTGCGGACAACCTGTAAAAATTAGAGGAGCATAATGAATTACAAGTGACAAACGAGAAAAAATTGGGAGATGAAACGTTTATATCCTCGACATACTCAATATATAAATATTGCAAAGAACGTCTTAGCTCTAGAAACGATTCTAGCATCAACACATAAAAACGCGATGTGGATTTAGGAAATTCAAGGTGATGGGTAAGGTAATCATCTAAAAATTACCATAGAACTGAAATATCATAGTTCATAGATGACCGTAAGCCAAAAACTCAAAACACATATAGGTCGAAAAAAGACACCAACTACATTTATCAATCTAACAACTGTAATCAAGGTCCCATCGAAGTCTTTTCACTCTAAAAGATACACACACCCATTAAAGCTCATAAAACCAAAAGCAAGCATTTATTTAGTTCTACCATCATTCTAGCCAGTATGTCAAATCTAATTAAAGCTCAAAGAAAACATAAAACAAGATCCCCATGTAACAAATCAACATATAAATGATACAAGAGACAAACTTCGGCGGACAAATGAGTAATTTTATCAAAGAAAAATCTACAATACACTCTTCTCAAATGACAAGATACAAAAACAAAATGGCTCGCGGCATCATAGAAAGCAAATGTAGAATAAGAGCAAATATTAGCGCTTCAAGTAAAAAAATTATTACATGATGACAATTAATAAAATATGGAGAAGATCATAGTTGCAACATGAACTCAATAGTTCCCGAAAGGGAAGAAGATAGAAACCTCAAAATCTGCAGTACGAGGATTTCCATTAATGGCTGCGGTTGAATTGTCATCTTTGCGGTTCAGCATGGTGAAATTTTCTTTGTATGAGCATAATATCCATGTTAGCACCTCTGTATAACCAACCATCCCAATCTAAGAGTGAACAAACACAATATTATGTTAAAGCTTGAGATCCAAGTGAACAAAAAGAACAACTATGGTTCAAGCACAGTTAAGATAATTATAACAAGTTTGACAAGCTGTAATGTGCAGCATGGATTTCAACAGTCGAAGTAGCTCAAAATATTGATGCAGAACTTCTGAGGAAACAATCGATCGTTGGATAAGAACTTGTATCAGACCTACCTCTGCCCGAATAAGTTCGCTGAACTGATTCAATGACTGTGGTTTCAAGGATGGAAGTTTTATCTTGGGAATTTCGTTGTAACCATAAGCAATTGCAACATCCTGACATAGGTATAAGACAGATATTATTGTACATCAGTCCAGGGACGCGATTAAAGAGAATATTTTGTGAGACAAAGACATTAGAGCAAATACCTCAGCCACGTCACAGGGATGAAGAATGTCACTTCTTGTTGGAGGAACAGATATAGTGAATTTCGTTTGGTTCTCTTCCAGCACGGAGTTCTCCACATTTAGTTGCATTTTATTCAGCAAGCCAGCCACCTGAAATCTCAAATCATGAATGCTTGTTTGTAGAATTTCATTTTTTTGAAATTTTCCATAAAGTGAAATGTCCATCGCAAAATGACATCATTCACATTAATTACAGAACTTAATGCGCAACACGAATAATTAAAAAATGAACGATAAAGTTAAAACTAGACTTGAACACTAATGCTGCTTACGCCAGTGTAGAGGTGAATAACTAATTAAAGGGACAAAAAAGTACCCAGCAGATCGAACTTTTCCAGAAAGGCTTTAGGGATCAATTATCATGCTATCTTTTTATTTATTTATTTTCGGTTTAATATCAGTCCTACCAAGGTATACGAAGACAAGAGTGCAAAATGAAATATATCTTCTCCTTATATTTATATTTATTCGGATCCGTTGCAATGTTTATCTTCGAAAGAAGTAATCCTTACACATTTTCCCATGATCTTAAGTAAGATTTCAGGATAAAAATTACAGAAGAATCAACTTCAGAAGCTATATAGTTGGCCACTAATCAATGAGAAGGAGGCAGACAGTATTGACGAGAATGATTGACACAACACAGTACCTCATGAGCTGGAAGGGAAACTCCAACAATGGTGGTGATGTATGATAAAGGCACAACCATCTGATAGAACGACAGATCAGGGCAGATGTATGATTGTCCATCCGGGTAAATTACTTCAACTGGCTCAACCTCAAACTTCTTTTGACAATAGACTGAAAACATGGTTACCTGCATAAAAAATTCATTACTATACAAACACTAAAAGGGAAAACGGTAAAGATGTATAAGATTAGTGAACTGGATCTCATCTAGCCATTACCATTGTATTCAGAACAATATTGGCTTTAGTCAAATCTGTGGCTGTGCATTCAATGAAGACATTCTTTGTCTTCAAAGAAATGGCAGAATGTGCACCATTGATAATTGGAGGCAGAGACAAAACAGTTCTGCAGAAAGAGGTAAAGGTCATATTAGATAAATCAACCATTGCACTACATTTTGTTTTTTAAGAGAATAAGAAAACCATTGCAGTAGATAGGCTAAATTGTTTGGGGTAAAGGGAGAAGAAGGGCATGCTTATAAAATATGATAAATTATGCCTAGGACACAACACAAACAAGTTCAAATTAACCTTCAAACATATAAAGCTGTTTGTAAAAGTTAAAATACCAGTTACGAGTACTGCAAAAATCAAAATACCTGTTACGGTCGTATATCACTGGGAATACTGGAGAAGTCTCAATGATATGCAAGAATTTCTTCAGTTTCATATCTGACTGCCAAATGATTTAAACAAAATTTATAGTAAGAAACCATTAATAAATGCAAGAGAATCATACAATATTTGATGCATCGATACAGAAGTAAAAGTAACAAGCACAAAAGACTCATATCAAGAATTTGATACAAATTAGAATAATTTTCTGGGAAATATAACCAAACGCATGACTAACCTTGTAAAACTCCATTAGCTCATCAGCTCTGAAGTTCTTCGTCTGAGACATTGCAGATAAGATAAGTATGCAATTACAAAATACGAAGGGAAGCATCTTCATACTTCATACAATTAATAAACATAGTTCAAGAGCAAGAACCAATAATATTGCTGTTAAATATATCTTTATATTAGACGCATTGACATAGAAGCAACACGAACTGCAATAAGGCTTCTATAGCAAAATTCCAACAATTCCAAAGACAAACAGCTTATTCAACAAAACAAATTGGGGCAGCATTACAGTTAAGTAGCGCGTTAAAATGTTGACTCCTTTTCTAGCATTACATCAATTATTGAGATGAAAGATAAATTCAAGAAAAGCTTAAACAGAAAAGGATAAAAACTGATTACCTGTTTCAGCGGAACGAAGTTTATTTCTTCGGGTGGCAAAGCCTGAAATTTACATGGATTCAATTTATTAATAATTACTTAAGATACTAAACATTTTCAGGTTTCGATAGAGAACAATAATAGATGCATCACAGCAAAACCTCTCACACAAAAATGTTATTGAGGTTATGCATGGAGTTTTAAAAATGGGAAAACTGTAGTATACATCTTGTTTCTAAAATTTCAATCCAATACAAAATGGTGTGTGTTCTTAACTAAACTAGTCAAACAACCACCCTAGGAATTAAAGACAGATATAAACCATCGTGGTGGTTCAACATTGTATCTTCTACAATCAAGCAACTCATAGGAACACGTGAAGACTAAACCAATAGAAAAGCATAACAGCATACCTCATATGTGAAAGGGCCTTCTATTGTATCCAAATCATGTGTGCCAATAGCAACCAAAGTCCTTCGACTACAGAGATTCAAGCATAAAAAAAAATTCAAACAATAATATCAATGCCCAAGAAAGTTCGCAAAAAATTATTCCTATATTATTTTAAGAAGCAACTGGTTTATAACACAGTAGCATCCAAATTCACTTTATAAATAGCTTCACTCGTCAAACTTCCACAAATTTAATGGATGGCGGTGGTGAATCAAACCGCATGAACACAGGGTTAGTTAATATATGAAGATTGGCTAAAGTTGAATACTTTACACCAAGTTCATATAGAAAAACGAACTTTTCAATTACACATGAATAGTGGTGGTTCCAGTCTAAAACCCGCTAGAATAAGTTAGGCTATATGTGATCCCTTCCAGCTTTTTATTACAAGAGATGTAATAATCTAAAACAGATTGATGAATGCATTATAGCCAGAGTGGACTGCTCCACTCAATAGTAAAAGTGACGAAACATGGTTGTTCAGCATTAAAACTATCCCTGGTGTAAATTCATTCATCAAATTTACTGCAACTATGAATCATGTTCTCAAACAAGATAAAGAAACAATCAACTGGCTTCCAGTAAAATCAGAGATCTGGTGGCATTACCGGCAGATATTCTGATGAAGTCGATCTTGAAGATCAATGAAGCTGTTATATCGAGCTTCATCAAAAGTTACGCCTCTCAAAACAGCACATACAACATAAGGGCGAATCTTTGATGTCTGCAGTATAAGAGCATGGCACCAACTCGTCATTTCTAAATTCATACTACCAATGCTGAAATTCCCTACAATAGCAGAAAGCATACCTCTGATTTTACATGCATTTTGAGCATAGATTCCTTACCGATGCTCGCCACGCTATAAGAAGGTATTGGATCAAGCCCATTAAAAATGCGCAGGGCTTGTGCCAATCCTTCAAGACAAAGCAAATCATATCTGCCATAAAATTAAAATCCGAGAAAACAAAAGTTATTCACTAAATTTCAAAAACAGACAAAATTTCCAGCTTCCACAAAACAAACCATATCGAACTCCAGTACCCTACTCAGCTTTACAAACAATGACACTCCATTTTACTACTGGATAAGTAATTAATCTCATATTTCTAATTAAATCCACATCAGAATACACTTAATCGGAATATTTAATCATCAAAATACCTATTCGCCGGAACTTCAATCTTGTAAATTACTTCCTCATCTTCAGATGCTTCTTCTTCATCCAAATGCTTCTCTTTTCGTATAATTGCCTTTTCCGTTGTCTGAATTAACATTAATTGAATTCAAGAATTTTCTTTTGGCAAAAACCAAGTTCTAATATGAAACAGCTAGAGAATTTACAAATCCAACTCAATTCGAAAACATCCAAAAAGACTAACAAATTTTCAATACCTATATCTTCAAAGCAAATATTAATATCTATAGAAGAGTGGGACATCAAATGAAATAACACTGTCACGCTATAAAATTTGCACATTGGTAGACAATTAATTAAATGCGCAACAATTTCATGAAAAAATAGAACTTCCATCCAGAAATGAATGTTCCAAACTCTGAACTTGACTATTTTTACAAACAAAAACTTAGCAATTCATGAATATTAATTAAAGCGTCTCTACAAATGTCATTCAAACATTTATAATATCGAAATTGTCATAAAATATATTCATACTCAGACAAAAGGTATAAAAAATTGATATTGTACTTAGCAAACTAAAATTGAAATGTTGACCTATATATCCAATTGACTTCACAATCACATACCTCATCATCCAGCTCAATGCCGAACTTGAAGCACAAATCCTCAAACTCCTCTTTAGCTTTAATCCACCAAAAGTGAAGAAAAAATTCAACAAAAATCAGTTATGCTTATGCATAGTGTCAGTGTGTGCATATGGATACCGATGGAGAGATACAGTATAGTAGCTTACTGTAGGTGCATCCTAGAGCTTGGAACAGGCGATCTCTGCCTACGCTAACGGTAGGCATGGTGGTCTGCGGCGGCGATGTCAGTCGATCTTCACGCTAGGAGGAATTTTCACTTCTTTACCGAGTGTTTCTTTTTTTGTGTGAAAAGGTTGGGATGATTAGATGGGCTAAATTCCATGGACCACTCAGGATATTGTATCAACATTTTATTTTATTTTATCGTACTCAGGCCCAAACACAGTTAATTATTGGGCCGAATTGAGGCAAAATTCTTTCCCAATTTACATTCATACATTCATAATCATAATTGCACCTCAGCTTTTCAACTAGGCTATGACTTCGCTTTAATATTATTAAGAGAGTAAAGAGTATTTCTTGTACATTGAAATTCAGTTTAACATAGTCTTAAAATATCTCAAGAATAAAATAATTTAAAAGGGGTGAGAAAAAATATAAAAATTCAAATGTTAATCATATGATATAATAGAATAGCAAATCTTTAAATTTTTTTTATAATTAAAATTTTGAACGCCTATCTTCTTGTAGTAAATCAAATATTCACATCAACAAAATCCAAATGTGTACTGCGACACCTTTTAATTTGGGGAAAATACTTTGGAATGAATTTAAAAATGAATAAAAGAAACTTACTAATCTTGTATTTCTATACTCACTGGTATATGTTTCTTATTATAAAATTATCATCTCTTGAATTATGGGGAAAAAATACCTATTGCGTGCTTTACTAAGTTTCATTTTATAAATGCATGCAATATTATTTTAGTTTGAAGAAAAGTCATATATGGAAAAAAATATATACTTGTAATTTTCAACAAATTAAAAAAAGAAAAGAGAAAAGGCAATGGAAACAAGGTGGGTAGGCCTTGTCATTTTTCACCCAAACGGTACTTCTATGATGGCGATTATTTAACTATATGAAAATTAATTATATATAAAATTATTGTATAAAATAGAATAAAAGAAATTTACTAAAAAGCTACATGGCTTTCAATAACAATTACATAAGGCTACATAAAGGGGTTGGTTTCAACTTTCAACCCATTTCCAAACTAGTACTATTAAATTTGACCCGAAAATCTACACATTATAATGGCAAGTACAAAGAATCATAGGAGTATAAAATGAGATTTATCCAACTTTCGTTGACAGTGGATAGTCTAAAAAAACTTTTCCCAACTACAAAATAAAGCCCAAAAATTGAAATTTTCCTTGAAAAAAAAATAAAAGCGAGCAATACTCCATAGATCAACTGATAGTTTGGTCAAAAACAAGTTTCAGCACTAATCACTAGTCATAATTTGAGCAAAGCACCAAATCAGTCCTCCTTGACAGAAGTAGCTTGACGTAATCCTCTCGTCTCTGGGACTGGTTTGACAGAGGAGATTCGCCCAGCATTAGCTTTGTCTCGAGTGACACCAGTCCAAGGCTCCTTTTTAATCAAACTCAAGATCAACGAAGATAGAGGCACAATAACAACAAGAAGTAGAGCTATCATTCCGAGTTGTGATGTTATGAATTTCATCAAGGTTAGACGGACAATACGTTTTTGTATTACATTTCCTTCTCTATAACCTTCAAGAAATCTTGAGGCTTGTGTCCCCATATCTGTGCCATCTATGGTTTCTGAACCATTAACCTAGAGTTCAAGCAAAAAACAGCGACCGTCAATATGCAAATTTATAACCTTTAGGGACTTATAAGTTTATAGCATGCAGATCATTATAACATAAAAAATGAATACATTGAAAGATTTATACACAATATGTGCAATAATATTTTTGATAAATACTTACAGTGTAATATTCCTCAGCATCGCCACCATCCCATACAATCATCTTTGGAAGTTGAGTTTCCATATTGACTTCGAATGATTCAGCAAAATCTTCCGACTGCTTCACCCCGACATAACCAAATATTAGGTCACGATTTGCAGAGGCAGAAGCCTTTAAAACTTCTAAAAAACCCTTGGATTTCTTATCTGCTTCATCCCTAATGAAAGTTAGAAGAATTTTCCTTCGATCGTCTTTCAGTGACTTCAGTGATTCTTCACTTATGTGCAAGATCAAAGGGAGCAAACTCTGTTTTATATAATCTTCAAGGAACTTATCTGACATTTACAGCAACAAAAGATTACTTCCACAATTGTATACGCAATTCTTATAACCGGTGAAACAGCAGAAGTTATTAAATACTCCTATTAAAGTCATGTTTAATAAAATTATAGGAGCCGAAATGCTTGCAGATTATTACTAAGATAGATGGTAAATAGTAAGATATATAAAAACCTTGACCTAATTTAGACATACAGGCTGTACTAAGCACGAACCAGCATACAAGGCGACAGATGAGATGTTAATTAAGAAAGACGAATCTTACATGAATTCCCACGATTTCAATAAGCTCCTCAAGAAAAACGTAATTATGTAATCCAAGTACTATGTTCACAGACACCATACATTACACTTTCATGATCACACAAAGTTCTAACTATCCAGGCTGCACTCTACATAAATAAGTAAATAACCATACAACCATATTTTGATTACACTACATATAACAACTTGAATTGATGGACAATCTTACTCAGTGATAACATCACTGCTTTCAACAAGATGAATAACTGGAAATTGCTACGGGTTTCAGAAACCAAATTTTAAAATCAAAATGAGCTAACCTTCAAATGGTCCATAAAAAGTGCTATGTTCATCGTAGATCGGATAAATTGCAGCCAAAGCAGGCACCTTATCAAAATCATATATGGTCATGATATCGTCTGAGAAATCCTTGGCAACAGAAAACCATGCTTTCGTCTTATACTTGACAGCCAAATTCGCTATCATGGCCTCATTTAGGCCAAATCCTATGAATATAGGAAAATTAGTGCCCGCTTCTTCAATGAAGTCTCTGATAGCTGAGTTAGAACTAAGAAGAGCTACATCGGGAGCAATATATTTTGCCACATGTTTAACAAGTAAATCAGCTTTCCGTGGTCCAAAATATTCTGTAGGGACTCCATGCATAAATATCTTTAGAGTTGGATATCGACTGTGTCAAAGAAAGTAAATATTTTTCAGTACCCTTCCCGTGTTATTGAAGATTAGATGTAATATTTGGTACTCTCGGAGCAATAATGAAGTTTCTACATTACATTTCATCGGAAAAGAGAATAATAGTAGAAAAACATATTGCAGACATATCCAAAGAAACACGATCATGTCAGGAGGTCATGCAAACTTACTCAACCTCGTGTTTCTTAGCAAGCTTTTTGTACTTAATGGCATCCACTTTTGCTACAGCTACGGGCTTCTTCAATCTTGCTAGAATGGGAGCCGCCTTATCCAACTGCGGTGCACCATTCATATTTGTCAAATTCAAGCAAACTCACCTTAGATACATAATATATATATATATGGTATGTCTTTGCTTATCAATCCCATTCCCAATTTAAAATGTTCTTAAAAAATATTTTAAACTTTGTTAATTATAAATACAAAAAAGGAGCTCAAACAAACCTTTATCGATTAAAAACATTTTGATTAAGTTTTGATCCCTGACGCCACATAATCATATGCTGTAATCACAGAATTTGTTCCTCAAGATTCATATAATCATTTAATAACCAAAAAGGAGATAAATCAGAAATTAGCAGGGGCACATATACGAATGCAAATAATTATTATATTTCATAAGAAGATTCAAATCAATAATAAAAAAAAAGTATGGCACAATTAAATTCCAACCTCTGGCTCAAGGTCCTTGCAGTGGCCACACCACATAGCGTAAAATTCAATGAAAATGTAATCGAAATTCGAAATCGCGGCGTCGAGATTAGACTCGTCGAGCTCCAAAACTTTGCCGTCCAGCTTGAATTGATTTTCCGATGCGCCGATCCATGGGGAAAGCAAAATTATTGACAATAGAAATAGTAAATAGAGTGGAAAATTTGAAGAGGAGGAGCATATGGTTAGAGGAGATGAATGCATGGTTAAAGTGATAGTATTATATAACTAACAAATTTTGATTTTTTCTGGAGTTATAATATACTATTATATTGTCTTCAACAAGCCTTAACTATCTAAACAGAAAAAATGGAAAACAGACTTCAACAAGTGTCAATCCTTCTCTTATTTTGGGAAACTATTTTGGTTCCACTCTAATATACTATATTTATGAGAAACCTCATTCTAGTATTTTTACTTGACGCATAGCAAAATTTTAAATAAAAGTTTCAAGGAAATATAATTTAAAATAAAGTTGTATTATAGCATAGTTATAAACGCGGCAATTGAGTTTGGCATGATCCTCTTTTATCGAGAATTAATTATATTCAAAATAAATTTATTTTATACATAATTCAAATTTTAATGTAGCTGAACATAATTATATAAATTTTGTTGAATCAAACTGAGTTTCAATCTAACTGAACACAAGTAGGGCTGTCAGTAATTTATATCTCTTATTAATTTATTTAAATCAATATTTTCATTTAAAATTATGAATATTACTAAAGGATGTTTGAAATGTGAGCTAAAATTAATTAAAATAGTAAAGTTAATAAACTTATTTTAAGAAAAAATATTAATGTAATTTTTTAAATGAAAACATTATTAAATCCGAAAAAATTTAATATCCGACCAAATCTGATCAAGAGATATTGGATTCAAAATATCTAAATCCGAACACAATCCGAACAAGATCCAAATTCAACAAGATCCAGAGTCAGATCTGGACAAGCATGATTTGACCAATTGTCAGCCCTAAACACAAGTATGTATGATATATAGTATTTATATTTAAAAACTAATCAAATTGAAATTGAACTTAAGTTTCAAATGTTAATAACGATAAATATTTGAATAGCTTAATTTAATTTTTTGAGAATTATTTCTTTGATCAATATACTATATAGGGGGTATCATTTTGTTTAACTTGGGTAATATAATGATCACACATTCTTCACATTGCATACATATATTTTTAGCAACAGAAAAGACAAGAAAACAAAACCATATGCCATCAAAATCTTGTATGAATGTCAACTCCAATCCGTTCAGTGGTAAATGGTAGCTTTCATTATAGAATAATTAAAAAGAAGTCGAACAATAATTATGAAATTTATAAGGAACAAAATAAAAGACCAAATTTTTCACACTATTGAGTTCTTTCACAAAACTTTCCAACAAAAACAAGCACGGAACTATGGAGCTCAAGTTTGCACAAAGGTGCGAAATATAGGTGCTCTTTCAGTTCCTTGGAGAAACAAAACGGCCTTAGACTATTCTTTTTTCGTACGGTCTGATGATGAATCAGCTTCACTTGGTCCAGATTGCCTGATGCTAGCCTTTGCATCTGCGAGGAATCTAGGATCTGGCTCGTGTTTGTCTGATGGCTCTTTCATGGCCATGTATATGTAGAATGCTATAACCATATTGACAGAAATCACTGCAAGGATTCCACTCCACAATGTCGTGGACTCCGGAGACAGGCCAGTAGAACCTGTTCCAGACACACGGCAATAAATTATCCTCGATTATTTAACAATTCAGTTTCGAAATCATAGATGGTATCATAATAGAACCTTTATATGCATGATCATGTATGTACCATTTTTCTGGTGGGGGAGGGGTTGAAATATCTTAAGAAGCCGTGCAGTAGAAAATATGAGATTAATAGAAATATAGTAATAAACTGAGAGACAAGATAAAAAATACCATATATCTAATATTTGTAGCATTGACTTGAATGGGTGTTGTTGGGAGAATTGTTATACAAAGATGCAAGTACGGAAAATATGTAATATACATGGAACCATTAAAGGACAATGAAGTAGTTTTTTCAATTAAAACTACCCTCACAACTTGCTATATTTTGTCATAGGGTTTGTAGGTGAGATTATAATTTCACACTTTGTGTGCTTGCACAGTGACAGGCTTTCTTTAGTTTTAGAGCCAGCCAATGCAATTTATCTCGTCAAACATAAGACGCTGGGGGGGGGGGGTATGTCATGTTACGCTTGTAATGCTCATCAAAAGTTCAAGTTAAGATAGTTCAGAAGCCCAATCATTTGATTAGGAAGATCAGGTGCTTGGAAATTAACGAGGACAATGGAATTCTTAATTCACTTTACTTGTGAACTCAATACAGCTTAACCATAATGAGAATGATGAGATGTGCATAGTTAACAAGACTCAGCACATAATATATATGATCCCAGCCCAAACATGCCTGCATTTTCCTACCAAGATTGCAGTGTTTTCCAAATTAGAAGTAACAAAACTATGATAAGAAAAGAAGACACGGTTCTCACTAAATTCATTAATAGTTTTCCTTACACAACTCTTGAACCTACTTAGAGTTTCCCAAAATTAATGTTGAGCTGAGCACCTCTTAAACTAGAAAATAAAACAATCAGGGGAGAGAAGCAATATCCACCACCACCATTGCATCTAAAAAAACTGCACCCTAGAGATATTAAGATTTAAAAAATGAAAATTTCAGCAAGAAATAGCACTAGAAAATGCTGACATAAAAGTTACCCTCCAGAACCAATAAGACTAACACAGCATGATCCGATGGCACAAAACCTGCTTATTGACACAATTTTAACCATATATTTGCTATCACGGTAAGTCTTACTCCAGCTTCATTTTTTTCTTAGCTGGAATGACTGTTATTCTTTTTAGTTGTTTGAAAATTTTCAATCCAAATCATAACAAGCAACCCTATGCACTACTGATTTAGTAGGATAATAAACTAAGTTATACTGTATATCCATCCTAATCAAAGACTTTAATGGATGCACACTCACAACCTATCTCAACAGCATTTAAAGCAGTCTCACAGAGTAGAACAACAATACTTCCCAGCATACATGCAAGCTTGAAGCTTTACCTACTAAACAAGGGGTAAAGTTGCATACCATTAACTCCCCACCAACTGATATCTTTTGTTTTAAACAACACACCACTTGTATTAATAAAGATAGAGTACAAGGGGGAGTGCAGAGGTTGCACTAAAAAGATTAATACAGGTCAGGTAGTGGAAGATAAATGAAACAACAACGAAACAATCTAAACTACAAGGCCATCCAATCCGAGGGTAGCATAAAAAAGGGAATGTGAATAGTAATTACAATAAAATTAACTGATACAATTGGTTCAATAAGAAACTACATAGTCTACATGCCCATATGCATTTACGACACAAATATAGAAATAATAAACTTAAGGAGATGTATGCTTGACATTGTTAATCCTTCTTTTACACTGATCATATAGTACCGGTTACTGATACAAACTGATAATGTGCTTCTAGAACTGCAAACAGGCATTAAGGATCCTTTTCCATGAAACAAGGATGCATATTTAAAAAGCCTACTAAAATATTTGACAACACAATGTACAATATTAAACAGTATAAATAAAAAAGTGCATAGTCAACAATAAGCTACCATGTCAACAACTCGTGGAATATGTAATCATTACACATGTGTGTCAATGGAAGCTTACCAGGGATTAAATTATGGTTAAACGCATATAGAATTGCAACAGGAGCTGCCCACATACATATTGATGTAATCATAAACTTGTTTACGACCCCCATCATAGCTCCTCCAACCTATGAAAAACACAAGGTGTTATATAACTAGTATGCAAGCATTGCACCACAACAAATGAACTGTAAGCATGAGTGACCTCTAAGACTTCACCTATAAGCAAAAGGCAAGGCCGGCCTGACATATTACGGGGCCCTAGGCGATATTTAAAATTGGGGCCCTCTTTTACAAATTAGATGATATTTTTTAGATGCAATCGTAATATATTTTTATGATATTTCATTCTTAAACTTTCTCTTAACAAAAGCAAATTCTACAAGTATTGTGTGTACATATATATATATATATATATATATATATATATATATATATATATATATATATATATATTGAAAATTCAAGTATCATGAATATAGATTATATAGTTATATAACAAATGTAAGTTAACAAATATAATTTTTTTCTTGTCAGAATAGTAAATAGATAAAATATGAAAGTATAAAATTTCTGCGCACACTGCTATCTTAGGTAGGGCTGTGCAAACGGTAAACCGAACCCAACAGTACCAAATTTCGTTACCGAACAGTACCAAATTTCGTTATACCAGCTGGTTCTGAAATCTCATACCGTTTGCCAAACAGAAAATTTCGGTTTGGTTCGGTAAATTACCGATTAAGTACGGCTTGATTAGATTGGTACAAAAAAAAACCGAAAAATTATTGAATAAAAAATAATTTGTCTTGAATACATATGTAAATTATAATATGCTTCCTACCACTCTAACCATCCAGTGAAGTTGAACAGAAATTATAAAGAATACATCAGAGACCCCCTAGCCTCAGTCCCCTATCCAAAAATTACTGTAGCATCATTCAAGTTTTTGGGTTTTAAATGCAATTAGAACCCAATTTATTAAGAGAAAATCAGAAAGAAAAAAAATTGGGCATTTAAAATTTGGACTGTACCTCTATAAATTACAAATCTGGGCCGAGATAGAGATGGTGGAGGCGCGATAGGAGTGGGCGGTGCGGCGGCGCTGTGGGATTTTGAATTAAAGAAGAAGAAGATTTGGGTTTTGCTCACCGTTTCAAGTAATACCCAAAATCAAAATTTATGATTGGTTGGATAATGGAGGTCATATGTTATATGAATTGAAATTTTGGTTTGGAATATCGTTCATATAGTTTATCGAAAATCCTAATCTTAGGAATATGAATTCAATATAACTAAATTTTACCAATTTTTGGAATTTTATCTTAAGTGATAGTTTTAAAATTTGTACAAGATCTCAAATTAAACTATTCGGTTCAATTATCAAAAGGTTCAGTCCGCGATCAAAAAATTGAGATGTGTATGTAGTTCGAGTCTTCTTTGTAATAAATTAATACTAAAAAATATAGTTAAATTCAAACACGTTGAATTTAAGTTACATAAAATTCTAAATTTTATTATTAATGCAAAACAATAATATCATATTATATTTTTTTCAAAATACTAAAACACAACAAAAAAAAATAATTGTACTACCAATTAGAATATTCTCCTTCTTTTTCTAACTATCAAATTTATTTGGGATTCTAACTCTTCTTGGGGGTTTCATCCACAAACACAGCGGCATCTTCGGCCAAGGCGGGATCCTGGGCAAGCACTTGTTGAAAAAGAGAATAACACTCATGTTTACGCTATCGAATTTGGAGATCTTCCCTTCGTTTTTCTTCGTTTTTTATTCGTTATGGAGGATTGCACAAATATTATGAAATGTAATAATTAACCATTTTTTAAGTAAAAGTTTCAAAACACTAGTTTAATCAAATAATCATAGCATTAATAAGCAATGTTTTTAAAACCGGACCGGTGAGCTTACTGGTTAGCGATTTTACTGGTCGAACCAGGCAAACTGCTGATTTTAGGGAATTAACCAGATCGAACCAGCTTTCGATTCGCGGTCGAACCGATCGGACCGGCCGGTCCAATCCGGTTTTAATAACATTGTTAATAAGAAGAGCAAAATTGGTAGAAAAAATATAATTTTACAAATAAAAAAAAGGAGCATTTGACACAAATAATATGAAATAATCACATTTACATAAATTCAATGTTATTAAAACCGGACCGGACCGGTTCGACCGCAAACCGGAGGTTGGTCCGGTCCGGTTTACCCCTAAAACCACTTACTCCAAAAACCAATTTGAACCGGGTTGAACCGGTCCAAAATCGCCGAACCGGTGATGAATTTCTTTTTTTTCCTTAATTTTTTTTAATGTTGAAAATAAACTAAAAATTCTTGTAAAAGGTGGGATTTGAACACCTAACCTCTAGGGTGAAACATGACTTTTAATACAAATTAAAATTTATAAATTATAGAAACTTGTAGCCAAATTTATTTATAAATTAGATAATTAATAAATATTTTACACATTATGAATGAAAATTAATACTCAAATAATAATTTTTTATTAAAATTTGTTCTATAAAATGTTTCTTTTCAATATTATTTTTAGGGTAATGAGTCAAATCGATATAATATGCAAGTTTGACTTTGAATATTAGACTTTTTACATAATCATATTTTAAAATTTATGAATTTCTTAATTTGTTGTATTTTTAACTTACACTTTCAAATTTTTATAAAGAAATATAATCATATTTTATTTATATGAGCATACAAATTAGTATCATATTACCGTTACGATATAAGTTAGATAAATATTATATGATTTAATTTTAGTATAATATAAATTTTTTTATATTTTTAATCAATTGTAGGATAATGTTTAAATTTTATGCCCATTACATATACTTTAAAATTAAATATATTTATTATATTATTATGACGCCATCCGGGCCGACCAGCGGTCCGACCGGTTCGACCAATAAAATCAGTAACCAGTCGGCTCACCAGTTCACTGTCCGGTCCGGTTCTGAAAACATTGCATAAATTATCTCACCAGAGCTTACATAACAAACACAGGAAAATTTCAATAGAATGTGTACTGTTAACCCAAAAGTTAATTTGATATGTTAAATCTATTTTAATGTCGTGCTCCGATTATTGTCCAATACATCTGAACCAATACATAAAACATTAATGTTAGTATAATATGATGTAGGTAAGGAGGGGAGCATACAAAGCAGAATAATATAATCGATAAAGATATCTAGGACATTCTTTTTGCATATACATTGTTTTAGATTATGGAGTAAAACATTCTATATATATATATATATATATATATGTATATAGAGCATCGGTATTAGCTACTAGATCAAGTTGATTTTCACCGTCTGTTTGAAAATTTTGTTATATAAATAGGGGAATACCTTATTTGAAAATAATTCAAGTTTGTTACATTCTTACATCTTATTTGATAAAAAAAATTTCAAATAGAAAAAAACTAAGAGACATTTACAATTTCAAAATTTAGTTTTGAGGCCCTTTTATAGTCAGAGCCCTAGGCAAGGGCCTAAAATGCCTAACTATAGAGTCGGTCCCCTGGCAAAAGTAATTCCATATTGACCTAACTCTTCAATATATATTATGTAACATTTTTACAAGAAAAATAATCAATTTATATTAATATGTAGTAATTAAGATTGTAAGGTCTTTACATCCAAGATTAAAGAAACAAATGAATTAGTTGTAGCATAAAAATAGAGTAAAATAAGGTTTGTTTGTTTGTTTATTAGTTTGTGCAAAGTTCATGGCTGTTTAGAGAACATTTGGGTTAAGCACATGTTGGCCCTTTGTTTATTTTATTAGCAAAATAAAATAACGAATTATGCAATAAAATGAAGTAGATGTGATGGCATGTAACAAAGGACTGGATTACTTACAATTGTTTTCTCCAAGTTGAATTATTGATTGCTTTGTATTCTGTTTTCTTGTTTCTCACGTGCAATAATAAATTTGGACGATGGGGATGTGTTTGTTAAAATAACAGTGTAGGCAATTTCATGACAAAAAATGCAATTAAAAAAAAAAAAAACTTCTCGAGCTATTTTGTGGTTTATTTCAGTCGATTCTCCAACTATAAACACCGATGTTCCTTACAATTATACACTATAGAATAAAAATAATACACTAGAATATCATTACTTGGAAATCAAACTTCAATTATACACTATAGATTATGTAAATGTCTTTCAATTATACACTATAGATTAAAATTTATGAGGATTGAAGCTTATTTTATTGTACCTTGCAAATTCAATTTTTAATAGACAATTTCTTCGAAATAACGACCGACTCATATTTTTTTTGAAATTATGAAAAAATATTCAAATTACGGAGGATTTAGTCTCACAGAACCATATAATAGACAATTTCTTCGAAATAACGACCGAATCGTATTTTTTTTTTTAAATTATGAAAAAATTTCAAATTACGGAGGACTTGGTCATGCATAATCATCTAGTAGACAATTTTTTCGAAAATCCGAGAAAAATATCAAAATTACGGACACGATATTCTCTCCGCAGCGGGGAGAATCATTCTCGCGGCGGCGGGATTAGTGCCTCGCCGCGGCGAGTGTTACCCTCACCGCGGCGAGCTTCTTTCTCGCTGCGGCGAGTGTAAGCCTGGCCTTCTCTTTGCCTTAGCCTCGCGGCCGCGAGGCTAAGTCCCGCGGCCGCGAGACTTAGGCCTAAAGTTGGCCAGACTTTCGCCCTACGTCTCGTGGCCGCGGGACTTAGGCCGAAAGTTTACAATTAGTTTCATATAAAAAAAAACCTCGTTTCTGCCACATTCTTGCCGCGGTGAGGCACGACATTAAAAAAAATATTTGTTATCTTGTATTTCTATATTGTATTGGTATTATTTTTTACTTTTTCGAGATGTTGGCATGTTAACTTCTTTTCTGGGATATTTTTTTAGTTAATTTGATTCTTTTATTGTTGATAACTTCAATTAATTTACCTTTTTTTTTATTGTGCAATTAGTTTTGTTATAGAGCTCATTTTATATGAAACGAGGTTTTTTTTATATTTTTTAGAAGCAAAATAATTCAATTCGTAAAATCACAGAACATAGAGGTGTATATTATCAAATTTGTGGGTAACACGGTCTTTTTATATGAAAGGAGGTTTTTATTTTTATTTTTTGGAAGCAAAATAATTCATTTCGTAAAATCGCAGAACATAGAGGTCAATTTGCAAAATTGTCAAAGTCAAATATTATCAAATTTGGGGGTAACGAGGTCTTTTTATATTAAAGGAGCTTTTTTTATATTTTTCTAGAAGCATAATAATTCAATTCGTAAAGTCGGGGAACATAGGGGTCAATTTGCAAAATTGTCAAAGTCAACTATTATCAAATTAAAATTGTCAAAGTCAACTATTATCAAATTTGGGGGTAACGAGGTCTTTTTATATGAAACGAGGTGGCCTTTATATTTCTTAGAAACAAAATAATTCACTTCGTAAAAATGCGGAACATAGTGGTCAATTTGCAAAATTGTCAAAGTCAATTATTATCAAATTTGGGGGTAACAAGGTCTTTTTATATGAAACAAGGTGGCCTTTATATTTTTTAGAAGCAAAATAATTAATCCGTAAAATCGCGGAACATAGGGGTCAATTTGCAAACTTGTCAAAGTCAATTATTATCAAATTTGGGGGTAACGAGGTCTTTTTATATGAAACCAGGTGGCCTTTATATTTTTTAGAAGCAAAATAATTCAATCCGTAAAAACGCGGAACATAGGGGTCAATTTGCAAAATTGTCAAAGTCAATTATTATCAAATTTGGGGGTAACGAGGTCTTTTTATATGAAACCAGGTGGCCTTTATATTTTTTAGAAGCAAAATAATTCAATCCGTATAATCGAGGAACATAGGGGTCAATTTGCAAAATTGTCAAAGTCAATTATTATCAAATTTGGGGGTAACGAGGTCTTTTTATATGAAACAAGGTGGCCTTTATATTTTTTAGAAGCAAAATAATTCAATCCGTAAAAACGTGGAACGTAGGGGTCAATTTGCAAAATTGTCAAAGTCAATTATTATCACATTTGGGGGTAACGAGGTCTTTTTATATGAAACCAGGTGGCCTTTATATTTTTTAGAAGCAAAATAATTCAATCTGTAAAATCGGGGAACATAGGGGTCAATTTGCAAAATTGTCAAAGTCAATTATTATCAAATTTGGGGGTAACGAGGTCTTTTTATATGAAACAAGGTGGCCTTTATATTTTTTAGAAGCAAAATAATTCAATTCGTAAAATCGCGGAACATAGGGGTCAATTTGCAAAATTGTCAAAGTCAATTATTATCAAATTTGGGGGTAAAGCGGTCTTTTTATATGAAATGAGGTTTTTTTATATTTTTTTACAAGCTAAATAATTAAATTCATAAAATCGCGAAACATTGGGGTCAATTTGCAAAATTGTCAAACTCAATTAATAAGATGGGGAAAGTGGTAATTTCATATACTGGCCGAATTTTTTTTTTAAATTTAATTAAAAGGGTAAATTAGGTATATTGTAAATTAATTAAAGTCAATAGTTACCCATTAACTTTGACCAAGTTACCTAATCAATGGTCCAGATTAATCTGAGCCAAATGAACGGTCTGATTAACCTTCCCGCATGTGAGAGCGTAACTTGGGCGCCCGCACCCTAGAAAAATCCTTGTTACAAATGATTCAACTAACATATCACTTGAAAGAATAGTGATATTGATATTAGCGTATCATTATCAACTCATGTTTTCAGATGAAAATATGCATGATTAATTAGTGTCCTATTAAATTGATGGCACAATAACAAAAAAAAAACATTATAAAATATATCTAATTTTTTGTTTTAATATTGTTGAATACAATCTTTACCGGATCCAAATTAAGTGTACTGAAGCTGTCCATGTTTGCGTACCATCAAATATGATGCATCTGCTACATTTTTAAGCATCGAGAAACCAAAGGTACGTATTTGGCTCGGTGAATCAAACCGTGGGGGAAGATTCTTCACCGGATGACTATATATCATGCAACAATGGATCGAAAGAACTCATCTGTAATGATCCATCTCTTCTGGTGATCCCTTTTTTGGCCTTAGTTTCGTTATTCTCAGCATTACCTAGTTTGTTGAACCTCATAGTAGAACAACTTTGTTTAGTGTTAGATTGTTGAAGTTCAAATGTAAATACCACATGGTAGATATAGCATTCTAACCTACATTCTTGAAAAATAACATTGAATTTTTTTTCCAATTTAGAGCTCTCTGCTTATCAAGATTCATTGCTCAAGGAATAATACAACTTCAAGAAACATCTGATTTTGGAAATTACTGCAGACATATTGTGCAAGCAATCTATGAGACATGGTACTTACTTATTTAAAGAAACCTACAACCCGAATAAGCTCCTGAAAGATTTAAAAAAATTGCCTTTCTTCTTAATGCATATCTTCTGAGAAATAGATTCTGCAGCATGTTTATCATTTAAATCACACTGGTGATGAATTCTACAATACCCTTCAGAACTAGAGGTTGATCTTTTTATGGACAGTGAAGTAATTACGATATTAGTCTGAAATGACGAGCTATGTTGCTTGGCTGAAACATTGTAGGAATGTGCAGAAGAAATGGGAAATTTACGGCTAAGTATGGTTCCGAATACCTCTCCAGTGCCCTCCTCCACATTTTCGTGCTCTGGGATTGGATTATGCATTGTTGTGCCTGTTTTTTCTTTTGCAATGTAGTGATTTTGTATTGTTTTAAGGGACTTAAAGTTGGGGTTGCAGTAGGTTGATTTGGATCTTGGTATATGATGTGGGAAAGAGAGATTTTCAGAATTTACAGATTTGGATTTGTATTGCTGTAAAATGTAAAATGACAGCTTCTGTACAATGTTCGCGTCCAATTTCGGGTGTTCCAATAATTTGAGAAATCGGTTTCAAAGAATTCCAACATGTAAAATGTACATTATTTCTCTAAAATGATAATTAATCATACAAAATCGCATCAATAATCATCAAGTTTTAAACTCTCATGCAGAAAGAAGTTTGCTCTGCACCATAACTTAACTTCAGATAAGCATACACTATCTCGAGCTGATCAGTTCACGAATTCTATTTCACTATCTCGAGCTGATCAGTTCACGAATTCTATCCCTGTAAAAGATGTTCCTGCATTTAGTTGAAGGGCAACATCTCCGACAACCTACACAATTCAATGATAACCAGTAAGTACTACTACTAAAGTGTAAGACAGATTACAATGCAAAAAAATAGTATATGCATTAAGTCACTTTTTTTCTTTTTACCTTGGCCATAAACCTATAGGAACATTCAGTAACCCCAGCGACATGGGGTGTGATTATAACATTTGGGAACTTTAAAATTTCATCATTAGGATCAAATGGCTCAGTCCATGCAACATCAATTCCTAAGCCTCCCAAGTGACCTGATTTTAGATTATCAAGTACCGCATTGTAGTCCAACAGCCCACCTCGTGCTATATTAACGAGCAGAGAACCCTAAAGCATGAACGTTTCTTTTTTAAGTTGCAAAATGGCTCCAATTTCACACACACACACACAAGAGAGAGAGAGAGAGAGAAAGAGAGAGAGGTGCAAAGACATGAATTTTATCTGCCTTAAAATAAAGGCAATACATGCAAACAAAAAGTGATGTGTAATAACCAAACCTTTCTCATGGAAGTTATGAAACCATGGTCCACAATGCCAGCCTGGAAGCATGACACGAAAAATAAACACGTAATCAAGTTAATTGCATAATAATAGCATGAAGCATGGGGAATCTTTTACCGTTTCATTATTCATGGACAAGCAACAAACAACTATGTCTGAACGACTTGCAAACTTGAGAATCTCTTGATGACCACCTTTCTCGTCCACCAAGTTATCATGGGTACCATTTTCCACGTACAATGCTGGATATATATATGCATCTAACTATATGTTATTCAATAATTTTAGCAACTTTATTTTACATTTATCGGTTGTTTTTCCAAAATTTCATACCATCTGATTTGTTTGAGTTCTGCAAAGTGGGAGGCCAGCTCCTTTTAGTAGCAAGTATTTTCACACCAAAGGGCCGCAACCTCTTTGCTAAATGAACTCCAATATTTCCAAATCCCATTATAAATATCTGCAAGATATGAGAAGCATTTATCTTCGAATTAGAACATGAGATAGGTATCAGTGAAAGTCACTTATTTTACATGAATGATAAGAACATATACATAGCTTGAATAGTTAAAGGAAACATTAAAGGAATTCACCGTTTTCCCTTGCAATGTGTCACCAATTGGGTCTCCAAGTTTCTTCTCTCTCACGGAAATTTGCATATCATGCTGCAGCGATGGTAAGTTACTTGAACTTGAATAACACATTACTTAGAAATGAAGGAAGCAATAAAAAACATAATAACGTCAAAATGGATAATAAGCTAAGTAGTATTTCAAGACCAACTTGCTTACGAAGGAGACCCAACATCAGATAAATAGCCATTTCAGCACATGAAGTTGCATTCCCAGTGCTATCACTTGGGATCCTAGCTACTTTAATTCCATATTTCGTAGCAGCATTTATGTCAACACCTTCATTTAAGAATAATCATGATACATAGACATATATTATGACTAATTAAAGTTGTCTTGGAAACCTCAAGTTATCTTGCTTATGAGGTAATACATACCTTCGAGGCCAACTCCAAATTGCATGATAAGCTTCATTCGGCTAGCTCGAGAGATGAGTTCAGAATTTAGTTGGAAGCTTTTCACAACACATATATCATAATTTCCAATAGCATCTGGGATGTCATCAAAGGGGGCAACATCAACCTGGAATGAATAAAAACTATGTGATATATAGATAAATGACAATTAAATTAAGTAGATTAAATACGCATATCCAGGAATATGAAAAACCTGTATGAATGGATGATTTTGCAAATACTCTCTTGTATAATTATGGGAAGCAGGGAAATGTGGCCCACAGAAAAGAACACGAGTGATGGGCTTGCCACCTTCACTAGCCATTTCTGAGCCCTTCTCTAATAAACCTGCACTGAGGAAGCAACGAAATTAATTGATACAAATATGTAAGAAAACCAACCATGTAAGTGATACGCATACTTATTTACACAAAAACTATATTGTTGGAGACTGAATTTTAATTAGCACTAAACCTCTAAGAATTCAGTATCTCACTATGATTTGTGCAAAAGGTAGAGTTTTCGGAAACTCTCCTAAAGAATATTCTCTTAAGATTGCAAAGGTTCGGACATTCTAGAATATGCCCCTTCCTCGATCACGCATAATTATGACTCATCTTGCTGGTCAGGTTGGTACACATTCATAAAAACTGATCGATTTATCACAATTACAAGAACAAGAATTGCTCCAATCGTAAGCTGCACTAGCCTCTTGCAAAATAAGCTCTTTTGATCCTTAAATCCAGCTAAGGATATACAAATAGCCACTAACAAAATCAACAGAAACAATCATACCAACACCTCAACCACCCATACATATCTTAACTAACATCACAAAAGTACACCAAATGTGAAACTTTTAGAATTACATAAATCTTAATCCCTAACCTGATCTGACCAGCAACTATGTAACGCAAAGACAAAAAAAAAAAAAACAAAAAAGGATGAGTTTTTTACTTATAATTATGCAAGAATCTTCCTCCACCAAATCGAGATTCCCAAATCTGCATATAATCCTAATACTATTACTCAAAGCTTTTGAACAATCTCAAACCCATTACTCCTATAAACTCTGTAACTTGATTAAATAATGTGAAAAATAAAAAAGTCAACTAATTACACCAATTAAAGGGAAAATATTGGAATCAGAGACTGCACTGAACTGAAGCGGGTTTTCTTACCCGGGGAAAATGAAGAGTGGCGCTGCTGTGTAGTGATAGAAGTAAAATTGTACGATGATGTTCTGTTCCTTGTAATTGTAAGAATTCCATTCTCACCTAATAAAGCTTTCATAAAAGTTGGTAACGAACGGAAGGAAGTGTTACGATACATGAGGGTGGAGAGAAGAAATGATGCACTCTCACAACTGAGCTATATTTTATGTAGGGTATTTTCATTTTAGTCCATCAACTTTGTGGTGACTTTTAAACTGGACCTTTATGTATTTTTTACCAGTGAGTTTTTTTTTGGAATTTTCAGATATTGATAAAAGTAAACTTTTTTAAAATAAAATAATACTATAGATATTGTGGAAAACACTATGCAGGATCAGTTGATGATTGTGTAATCTGAAAACGTGAATGTGCATTTGATATTTGTTTTTTATGTAATTTTTTAAATATACGGAACGGACCATTGAATATCGTTTAGAATTTGAAAATGTGAATTTACAAGTATTTTTCAATGTGGTGCTTTTACAAGATCATATATCAACTTTAAGAATCAACATATTATTAAGTTAAGAATAAAATTGTCCTAAAATTGCGATTAGGAGGAGCAAGAAAAAGAATTAAGCTTTTATACCAAAAATTGTGATAGGAGCACTCCTAAAAGTCAAAATAAGATTTTACATGGGTCATTGTCTGCACAAGATGCATATTATTTATTTTCCATTTTATTACTAAATCACAATAAAAATATTTCAATTAAAATAAGACTGAGAATGCTCATTCTTTCGGGTGGGCGACCAATTTTTTTTTTGGAAAATTGATAGCCTAAAAATTTATGGGTCAAAAGTCAGCTATCATAAGTCATGGGATAAAATAGATGTAGTTAAATAAACAATATTAAACCACAAAATTGATCAAAATCAACCCTTTAGCAAATTGATTTAGTAAACATAAAAAAGTTTATGCTACTAAAAATTGCATTTTGTGAGCAATTTTATTGTACCAAAGTAGCGAGCGACCTTAAGGAAAAAAATAATAATAATAATCAATTCAATTGCTTGAAAAAAATTGACATAATTTTTTATTTTCTTGTTATCAATTCATGGAAGTAAAAGATGTGTGCATAATCACAACTCACAATTTTAGCTTTTCCAATGTGTGTATTATAGATACAATGGTAAAATGTGTGATATATGCTGGTAAAAATGAAATATATTTTATTATATTAAAACCTCTTTTGCATTTTAATAAATCAAATTAGGGGTCGTGACTCGTGCGGTTAATCCAACATAATTGGGCCCGGTTGTTTACTGTGTCTAATTCTATAATTGGGCCAATTAAAGGTGACGTTAATTCAATTAAGTGATAAATTAATTAATTACCTTCCAGGCCAACTCCAAATTGCATGATAAGCTTCATTTTGGTTGCTCGAGAGATTAGATCAGAATTCAGTCGCATGTATTTCACAACACAAATGTCATAATTTCCAATAACATTTGGGATTTCATCAAATGGGACAACATCGACCTAAAAAAATCAAAAAGGCCAGAAATTCTATTTGTTTAATTAGCTAGGAGCAAAACAATATAATATGCATGCAACAAGCATATATATATATGATGTATATGATGTATGTAATGATTAATTATCAAACCTTTAATTACAATTATGACATGAATTTAACAAACTTATTAATTCCTATTAGAGAACGTACCTGTATAAATGAATGATTTTGCAGATACTCTTTTGTAAAATTATGAGAAGCAGGCATATGTGGTCCGCAGGAAAGAAGACGAGTGATGTAACGGGCCTGTTTGTCTCGCTTTTCCGAAAACAATTTCGGTTTTCGAAAAGGCCAAATAAACAACCCAACCACTTTCCCAATTAATTAACTACAATAATTTTTTTCACAAATCACTTTCCAAAAGGCCAAACAAACAGGCTACTTTTCTATTCTACCACTTTTTTCTCTCTGTTTGTCCAAAATTGCGGCTGCTTGATGGTCAAAAATTGCGGCTGGCTTACTCAGTCCAAAATACAAGCTGGCCATTTTTTTTTTTTTTTTTTTATTGTTCTATAGCTTCATGTTACCACTTCTTCTTTTTCAGAAACGGACCAATTATGTTCATTTTTTTTTTTTTTTTTACACTTTACAGCCTGTTACGAGTTAAAGATTCACGAGAATTGTTATTGTATAATATCACGGACTGAACAATTGTGAAGGCAAATTTCACTTCCCCCTTTCCCTTTAAATGATGTATTCGGCAAATCATACATCAAAACTCGATGTCTGGTTATTCGATTAGTGATGCAGAATCACATATTGGTCCCGTTGACGACTGGGAGCGTGCAGCGATGTTGACTCGAAGGCGGTTGGCCTGACGTGGAGAAATAATAGTCATGATTGATCGGTTAACAGATGGGGTCCATTCCCACCTTCGTGGAATTAGTGACATTAATTGTATTACTGTTAATTTTTATTCTGCTTGACAATATGAAGACAACTTAATATGTTATTTTCGTATGTAGATTAATCTCGATATTTGTGTAATAACGATTATGTTAATATTTTATGGATATTGTGTAATTTTTAGCATATTTAATATGTCATTTGAATGAATTCGTCGGTGAGATAAAATGATTAAAAGAAATTTATTACAATATTTTTTTTTTAAAAAAAAATCAACAAAATAAAAAATAATCTACTTTATTTTTTATTATTTTAGAAAACACAAATAACTAATTATAAAATATTATTTATCATATATATTACATATAATATATACATCAATTAATTAATTATATATAACTAGCTGATTTGACATAAAGTAGATCTTACACTATTCTTACACCTAATTAACTAATTCAAACCTATAAAAAAAAAAACCTACACCTACTTTTTTTCCCAAACAACTCTCCCAAAACTCAAACAAACAACATTACGCAAATTGAGATTATTTCTCAAATCTCTACCACTTTCCCAAACCACTCTCCGAAAGGCCAAACAAACAGGCCCAACGGTTTTCGACCTTCATTTGCCATTTCTCAGACCTTCCCTAATAATAATCAATTAGTAAACAGAAAAAATAAAAAAAACAATGAAATTAAATATAACACAAATATGTCAAACTATATATCTATATATATATAGAACTATATTGTTCGGGAAGAAAGTTATGCGTGCTGAATGTATCATTTGAAGTTATGATTGCAAAAATAGGGGTAGATTTGTAAATTTTAGTCCTAACAGTAATGTTTTCGCAATTTATTCTTACATTTACTCAAACTAACAAATTTCCCTCATTTTTTTATAATGATTATTACAGTCAAATTTTTTGAGCGCAAATTCAATCAACATGTGGATTAACAGATCGAACAATGATAGTTTGAGTCAAGTGAGGGAAAATAATTTTTATTTTCACACTTTTTATCTAGATATCATGAAAGAAAATTATTTTTCTTCAATTTTGATGCATGAAAATTTATATAGGAAAAAAAGTTCTCCATCAATTTCATGGGGAAATTCTAGAAATTTTTTAACTTTGAAATATGTAATTTTTTTTTTGACATAGTCATAATTATTTTATCTATATTTTTTTAGTATGTCTAATTTAGTAATTAACATAGATGAATTAAAAATGTCTCATGTTTTCAAAATTGATATAAACTCGGCGTCTAAAAAAATATACAATTAGCGTCAAATTAATTTTAAAAAAAGTTAATTTAATAAAAAAAAATGTGATTATCCGTAAAGTATTTTACCAATTAGAAACTATATAGGAAAGTACAAATAACAAAAGAGAACATCGACTAAGTTTTTATTTTGTAATCACTTTTAGTATATTTTACAAATTTGAAAATATTCATAAGATATCAAATAAAGATATTTGTCAAGAATATTACTTCCTAAACTTTCTTGATCGAAAATCAAACATCTTCAAGAAAATATATTCCTGACAATAAAACATGTACAAGAAAATGACTTTCTTTTTCCCCTTTTTCTTTTCTTTACTTTAATTTCATTTCATTTTGATAGCCATGAAGGATTGAAAAGAAATTCTAGTCTAAAGTAATTAGAAAATTAATTCAGTTAAATGTTAATTAAAATTGATAGAAACAAAACAAAATTTTGCAAATATAAAATGATAACTTGGACCACATATTTACTTGCCTAACCCAATATATATTGCCCTGCCAAACACGGATATATCTATCAAAAGTAGTACTTCAACACTTAAGTTGGAAGTAGGGGTCCTCTCCTGTCATGTGGATCTTATGGATATGGTGCAATGACGTAGCTAGAAAAATATCTTAATTAATTAGCAGAAACATTTTACAAGTGTCAATATCGATTTGTCATAGATTGAGTCATTCAAAATTATATCAACAATTTCGATTTGTAATTTAACCATTCATTTCTTATCCTTAATTGAATTTATTATATGCTTCATAGCAGAAATTATCTTCTCCACGTTGTTTTAGCAATTGGTGAATTCGGTAATTGTTAACTTTAAAAATAAACATACCCTATGTATAATTAAAACCCTTATAATAAAAACATGGATACTTAGAATAAAATAAAGATAATATAATATTACAAATACACATATATATTGCATAAATTATATTTCAATGGTTTCGAACAAGTTTTAAGAGAATATTTGAAATACTCTATCAATTCTGTGCACTTATATGTTTCACAAAACATAGAATATAGTAAACAATATTCTAACAAATAAAATTCATGCATGATTAAGCATATATATCATACTTACTTGGTTAGGATTAATTTGTAGAACACTTTAATCAACACGTAAATAGGAAATAAGACTGAGGCTTGCCGAAACAAATTTCCTTAAGACAATATTTCCGGGGCTGCCACGATGCATACAGTTTGATTCCCGGTAGTCTCCCAAGATACAACAGTCTGTTGTTCATTATTTGCACAAATAATGAACCCACGGCGAACTTGAACAAACAGAAATTTCGAACTAAATTTTGACGAAAGTAAGAGAAAGATAAAGTAGTGTTTTTCCTTTTTGTTCCTATATGAATTAAATCAGAATTGGCCAGATTCTGTTTCATATTTATAGGCATAAAAGTGCCTCTTGAAAAAGGGACACAATGGTTCGGTCCAAAGGGTACCTCTTCGGACCGAATAGACACATCTCTTACTTTATTTATCTCATTCACACATAAAACCCCAACAATCCCCCACATGAATGAAATTGTTGTTCGAGTTCCTTCATATAGATATATTATGTCGAAATTTCTTTAGGAATAATACTGCATCGGGATAGGTGAAATATTTCATCTTGAACCTTCCCTAGTTAAAGCTAGCCAATCGGTGAAATATTTCATCTTGAACCGTCGGCTGTTTGTGTAAATCAAGACAATAAACTTAACACAGTACTAAACCGATTTGTTTCAAGTTCTCGGTTGTGTTCGTTTTGGCCCTGAACATTCTTGGTTATGCGAGTGCTTTAGAGAATTCCAGCCTATAAAGAAATTCTCAACGAGCCGACCCAGCTCACACTAACATAGGTGACCGCATCTATCAAGAGTATCCTACCATACTCCACTTGTTCTTGACAAGGTATAGACGTCATTAAAAGCGTTTGCTTAACCTTATAAACGCGGTAGGCTTGCACTTATTGCATCATAAGAATGGGATAGAGTTATTCTCTTAAGTGCTTTCTTTTAAGTTAGCCAAGACTGGTTGTCCTATTGAACCTGGTCCGTGGGATCTCCAATCGCCAGGTTAGGTTTCCGTACGAGGTAACTTAGTCTAATTTAGGCTTTAAGCCCATTCCCCTCGATGCACATACTACTCTCTAGATAAACCTTTAATATCCGGAATCAGGATTATCTCTTGACTTCGTAAAGCCCATTCTATTTGAAAGTAGTTGTCTCTCGGTATTGTATCAACGACAACGAATATGTCATGTCGTGACTTTACCATTATACATAGAGTTTGTTGAGCTCTATGTATCACCGCTTGATTATCGCATTAACGTATGACCAACACAATTTTCAGTCATATTAGAATATCTTCCAAGAATTTTGTGAAGCCATTCAAATTCTTCACTAGCTTTATCCAATGATATTAACTTTTATCTCATAGTGGAATGAGTTATATGCGTATGTTTGGAAGATTCTCAGGAAATAGCGGTGCCTCCAAAATTGAATACATATCCGCTTATAAACATTGATTCATCTAAATCAGAAGTTTCATTTGCATTACTATATCCCTCCTGGATCGTTTGAAAGTTTTTCAAATATAATGCACATATGTATGTATTCTTTCAAGATTCAAGCATTCTCATTAATGCATCCCAACGAATCTTGCTAGGATTGCTCATGTATCTCCTTAGTTTATTAACCAAAGTGACGATGTCTAGCCTCTTGCTTTTACGATATATGCGTGACATCTAATTTTATGAACATACTCAAATTGTGATATTCTATCACATTTGTTCTCATATAGCATACAAGATATGAATTAAATTTTATGAAATCCCCTAATTTCATAAGAATTTAACTTAGACATCATTCATGCACTTAATGTGCTTGAAATAATTTAATGTCATCACATGACCTCAAAATCATAATTGATTAAATTGATGTTTTTCATATCATAAGTTAATATTTCTCGATGGAATTAATATTCACAATATTAGTCTCAAATATTAACATATCAATTGCGCATAAACAAACTCTGATACTCAATTATCCAGTTAGTTTATATGGACACACTTGTCATATTTATTAATATGACAGTCAAAATTTGTTAGTGCATGACACTATCACATTTTTTCGTGTCATTGTTTAGGAGTTTGTTAAATGTCAACAAGAAAAAACAAAATTTTCATAAACTATGTTTTCTTTTCATTTAACAACGAAACTCTTTGGTTACTCCTTATAAATTTTCTCAATTATTTCACCATTAAGGATGATAATTTTAACGTCCATTGTATATAGCTATTAGAGCTATTAACATTCAAATGAATTTCATCCTATTCGCTAGTGAATATAAGTCAAAGAAGTAAAAGTACTTCTTTTTAATAAGCCATCTTGGCTACTCGTCTAGCCTAGTTTTTGTCGACTGACTTATCAAAGTTTTTAAACTCTTGAAATTAAAAACTCGTCTACATTTAATTGGTTCACTCCTCGAGGTCTACCAATTTTATAAATGTAACTCAATCGCCTCTTTCCAATCAACGATATTGGAACGTGACATTATTGAGGTTAATCCATTAACATATAAGTTATAATATCTGGATCAAATAACTTCGAGCACTCATGCTGAAGTAAGAGATCAACATTTTTAAAGATCGATTCATATATATATTCTCGCAGAATATAGTAGTTTATAATTATAAACTTCACAAATTTGACCCTCTTGCTCAAATTAATTAAATAAAATATTTTCGCAAAAATATTCTATGAAATTTTAAAAATATTCTAGTCTAAAAAAAAGTTAGACTATAATGTTTATTCTCGCAGAATAAACAATTTATAATTAACTCTAATTATAAACTGTAAAAAAGTTTATGTAAGTAATATAATAAATAATATTACTTTATCATCGTTTAATATCAGTAAACACATTTACTGAAAATAAATCTGAACCAAAAGAAGGATCAATTTTATAAGAAATGATTCTCAAATCCTTCTTACATTCTCAATTAATGTTACATCACGTGACTCAGTTCACATGATTACATTTATTTCAGATTTAAACACAAAAAATGTGAACTGCTACTATTTATCGTATAAGCTAGTAGTAATTAATATTTTTAAGTTATTTTCTTTTTCGGTGGAGAAACCGAAATGTGACCTAAATACCCCCCACATTTTAAGGTATTTGGTTTTTTTTTTTTTTTTTTTTTCTTTTCCATAACTCGTATGGAATGATATTTTAAATTTTTTTTTTTTTTTTTTTTTGTGTGAAACTCGACTTAATATGCGTTTAGACATCTAAGGACTTTTCCCCCACAAGTTATCCGGTACATCCAAATTTATAGAATAATATTTCCCGCACCTTCTTAGGTTTGATTATTCCGTGTAGCTACATACTCAATATAATTGGGTTGAGCTAAGTGAATTATTTTTACGAATTATTCTCAATTTAACACACTCTTGTTAAATGAATATATCGTATTCACCCCCACAATTTGGATATAAGAATTTAATAATTTTTTTTTTAATTCCGGATTTGTATTTCACAAATGCGTCTTTTCGTATTTCGCAAATACATTTATTGCCTCGTATTTATAACTCAATAAATAGAGTAATAATATTTATGTGATTAAATACATTCTCAAACTCCACGAGTTAGTAATGCTTTCAAAATCACACAATTAATTTGGATTAGTTCAAAAAATTTGAACTTTTACATATTTGTTTCGCAAACAAATAAATTATAATTATTTCACAAATAAGTTATAAGTACAATCAATATTTTCTCAATAAAATATTGATATTCATTTCTCAAATAACTTATAGTTATTTCTCACAAATAAAATATTATCAATGTTCGCTCAATAAAATATTGATATTTATTTTGCAATAAATTATAAATATAATCAATATTTCCTCAATAAAATATTGATATCATAGTAAATTATAATTATTCCACAGAAAAATTATAATTACTTTTACATTTTAATATTTTCTCAATAATATATCTCTATACTTATACTTATTTCACAAATGATTTATTATCAATATTTTTCCACATATATTGATATGATAGGCAATACTAATTAGCCATTTATCTTCATATAAATGTTATTAGTAATTACACAAATATCATTTGTCCCACATAAGTATAAATTGCACTTATTAAATAATGTACACGAGCCATGAATCATATACTTAAGTAAGATTCATACTTCAATGCCCATGCCATTAAAACTTTATTTAAATCATTATCTACATGTAATGACCCAATAATACAAGTATGATTTACATCAATCAATAAAATAAATTAGTGCACCACTAAAGTATTTATATGAAAATTAATTCATTTTAACTTGTACAAATCCTCAAGCAAAAATTGTTTCATTATTTTTTATTTGCACAAGGTTAAATAGGCATTCCTATTTATCCAATGACCCGCGGTCAATTTTAAAATTCACGTATTAAAATCACATCTCAACAATCATGTGAAAAGTCATGGCCCAATTTGTAAAGATGCAATGTTGCAAATGCACCCATTTACGATTCTTTCACAAAAAATTCCATTAACTTACTTGCGGTCACCCAAATCATTGAAATCAAATTTTGTAGTTAAACTTGAAATATTAAAGTTAACCAAAAATGATTTTGAAGACATAATATCTAACCAAAATGATTTTAAGTTAGTACCCATTCATGACATGTCCGTAATCAGCACATCAATTGAATGGTTATGAACTTTTAATTCAAATTGGCTTCAAATCTCGAGAATAAATAGATTATTCATTTCAGTTTAACCAAATTTCTTGATTTTCACACATGATCGCATAAAACTTAACAATGAAAAATATTGGCCACTTATGAAGTATTCCACCGTACCGCTTCATATATACATGTCAATTAATTAAAGAACACTCACGAAAGCATTAGTATGTTTTTAATTATATTTGAAAATAGTGTTTCCACTAATTGGAATACCTCTTCACAAGAGTTTGCACCCTTCGAATTCAGTAACCCACAACTTCAAAACCAAAATTTTATTTTCCTCATGCACCGATTCACATATTCATATGATGCAGAATTGTTAAATGGAACGTAATCTTAAATTAAAGATACCTCTTAGATGCATTACCCATATACCGTTTCTCATGCCATAGTGCTTATTCTTAAATCACAATTCATGATGAAGCGTCACCAAAGTGCCGATTCATATGCAAGTGTGCTTAATAATTAATTATGAGGCTTTCAGAAGAAAAAAAAATGCCTTGCAGAAGGAAATTCTCAAATAAGTGCTAGTCTTCATATCATTCCAGTAAGATATTTCTCTAATTAGTTTCGAAAGCTGTTTCAGAAATAAGATATCCAGTATACTCCAAATTGATGGAATTCTAAGCCCATTAATAAATTCAGTATTCCGGTTGAGAGATTTAAAATTCTGAATGCTATTCAAACGAAACGAATGTCACATTGATTTCATGCAATCATACAACCATGAATCTATATATCTAGCAGATATTCATATTCTATTTACTCATAAAGATCATAATCACCTCTTCATTTATTTCAAGTGACAAACACCGATTTGTTTTTAATAAATATTTATGCATTCACACAGATTAATTAAACAATTAATATTGTCTTAAGATTGTTGGTGTCTAACAATCTGTGCACTTATATGTTTCACAAAACATAGAATATAGTAAACAATATTCTAACAAATAAAATTCATGCATGATTAAGCATATATATCATACTTACTTGGTTAGGATTAATTTGTAGAACACTTTAATCAACACGTAAATAGGAAATAAGACTGAGGCTTGCCGAAACAAATTTCCTTAAGACAATATTTCCGGGGCTGCCACGATGCATACAGTTTGATTCCCGGTAGTCTCCCAAGATACAACAGTCTGTTGTTCATTATTTGCACAAATAATGAACCCACGGCGAACTTGAACAAAAAGAAATTTCGAACTAAATTTTGACGAAAGTAAGAGAAAGATAAAGTAGTGTTTTTCCTTTTTGTTCCTATATGAATTAAATCAGAATTGGCCAGATTCTGTTTCATATTTATAGGCATAAAAGTGCCTCTTGAAAAAGGGACACAATGGTTCGGTCCAAAGGGTACCTCTTCGGACCGAATAGACACATCTCTTACTTTATTTATCTCATTCACACATAAAACCCCAACATATATATTTTTCATCCAAATCAGATAAAATTGACCAATATACATCCTATTCCAATGTATATCTAATTTCATCCAAACCAAGTCCAAACTCGGTCTCCTCTCTCCTGAAACCTAACTTAATTCAAATCGATATATATTTTTCATTCAAATCAAATAAATTAAATTTGAAGCATTTATGTTCGTTTTCTCTTTTGATAAAATTAAATTCAAGCTTCAGTAAATATACAACTACCAACTGTTACAAGACTGGGAATTCACCACAAAGAAAGACCAAAGCCTCCCACCATCACTTTTGGTGACAAAACTCAAAGCTAGAAACACAAAATGCAAAACACCCTTCTGTTATATCTACCTGTCGGAAAATTCCATGTATTTTCTTTATTATCAAAAAAAATTCATATATATTAATCTTTATTAGAAAAGAATTCCCATGTTTTGTCATTTTATTAGCTCAAATGCTCAATACACCTATTTGAAAATTAAAAGTTGATTGCAGAGGGGTTATAACAAACCTTAAGTTTACAATTCTCAATTTTTTTTAAGTGAAACATGGATTTTCATATTTTATAATTACAAAGAAAGAATAAAAAAATTTCATTTAGTGGTATATGTATCTTTTGCCCTACAAATCACGAAAAATACATAAAAGACTGAGGTTTTCTTACTTAAATGTATTTTAAGACAATATTTACGATACTGTCTTTACGTAAAAGTTTAATTATCGAGAGTCAGGAAATTTACCATTTCTCATAAGATAATAAACTCACAGTGAACCAAGCAATATTCGACAAAATTTTAGAAGAAGAAAGGCGAGTAGAGTTTCTGAAATATAGCAAGAAATGGAATGAAGAATGTATACGCAAATTTGGACTAGTTAAGAACATTCACACTGTTCGGAATAGCAGTACTGGTTCAGTCCAAAGTGGATCCACTTTGAACAAAGCAATTGTTATAGACAGGATTTTGTGAAGTTCAAAGTGGTTCAGTACTGGTTCAGTTCAAAGTGGTTCAGTTCGGAATAAGAATGTATACGGCTAGCTGGTTCGGTTTGGAATGATACAAAGCAATTGTTATAGACAGGATTTTGTGAAGTTACGTTTTTTCTTTCAATATATAAAAAATGAAAATGTAGCCAAAAAGACATGATTAATTTTATGACAAATGTAGAGTATTGAGGTAATATTTATTCAACAGAATGCCACAAACTGAAGGAAAGAGATGTAATTAAAAAGAAACAAAGTACATAAATTTCCAGAAACTACGTGTGCGCCGTCTTTCAATATATCTATTCAAATGCTGCGTTATAAGGCTTTGGTGGATCATCGTGCAGGAAAATGTCAAGGAGCTCATCAACTGTAGTGAATTTCAAGTCTGGATACAGTGCTGAAGCCTCGATATCATCTTCTCCGAGATCAAAGTTCATCGTCACACCTACTACAAAGACACTATGTAGAATGGAGACTGGTATATTGTCTGGATCCGGCAAAGCTGCAATAAATCAATTACGTACTCCTATCAAATTTCATCGTCTGAATTTTTCTTGAAAATTAGGCACTATACATAACATTCTTAATTAATTTATCGATGTCTAGAGTAGAGTATACTTACTTTGAGAAAGAGTAACAATCTCTTCTTCGGGGAAATGAACTTTGTTAAACATCTTTCCTGTTTTCTTCTCCCATAGAGAAATCAATTCAAGTTGTGATATAATGTTGGTCTCTGGCCTATATATAACTACACGATTCAATGCTCTTGGATCTGTAGCCAGTTTGATGGTATAAACGCCAATATCTTCTTCATAATTCAGCACGGCTACAACAAATTAGTCAAACATAACGACTAAGTATAAATCGAACATGTACAAATACAATTATTAATAGAGATTAAGTCTGGAAATAGTACTGTATTATATACCTTTGGCTTCACCAGTGCCGTAAACAGTAATCTCTTGCTTTTCTTTGTCATAAGGACGGAGCAAGTAGTTCACAAAGTAAGCACCAAAGCAATTTGCAGAAACAAAAGTATATGGGATATTTTCTTTCTCTATGGCTCTTCTTATTTTCTTCTTCTTCTCTAGAAAGGCTTCAAAGGGAGGCAACACGCTCACTCTGTCCTCTTCCACCCCAAAACCCGATGGCAAAAATCTCTACAAGTAGTTAATTCTTCAACAAATTAGAACTCGTTTGATTAGCAGCTATAGAATAATGATGCAAATATTAATGTCATAGTTCAAGTAGGATATTATAATTTGCGGATATGTACCTTAATATTTCCAGCAATCGTGATGGCCTTAATGATATTGAGCTGATCTAGCACTTGAGGATATGCCAATACAGATATCACCACGTCAACTTCTTTAAGCACAGAAACGAGTTTGTCGATTTCCTCAAGTCTCCCCTACAAACATAAAAGTCATTATAAACTAGAAGCAGAATATGAAAATGGGAAATTCATACTTTGACTATAATGGCACCCATGGATTGAAAGTCATTGAGTAATTCAGTCTTGTCGGAATCAGGCCTGGAGAAAACATAAGTGGGATGGCCTAATTTGATGCTTGCCTTCACCATGTAGCTACCAATGTAACCAGTGCCTCCAAAAATGAGTATTTTGCTTTCATTTTTTGCCATTGGGAACTTCAATTCAATTCTTAGTTTCCTGATCTCTGCTCAAGAGGAGCATTATGCTTGAATTCATATACTAGGTTGTTTGATGCTTTCTTCTCACTCTAACTTTATTTGATATTGATTGGCCCATCACTGCGCCAAAGTCGGACCAGAGGTCCCCCCTTGATACTGACCCAACACTATGTCAAAGCCAGAGGAATCCCCACTTGATATTTGCAACGGTGCACACACCAGATTACGAAGTGTTTCCTTTTTTAATTATTGGAAAAGTGGTTATATTAAGCGGGTACACAGCATAACTTTTTTTAATCCATGCATGATTCATCACCGTGTGATATTCTTGTATAATTATTCTCTCGTGTTAGTCTGGAATTACATTAACTTATTGTTATCACATGAAATCTGTCATACAATCTCATAATTATAATATTGGAGTCTTTTGCAGTCAAGATTCAATTACTATTCAAATGATAAAGTAAGTAGTTATCTTAAATAATGATCTCAATATTTAAACCTGACATCCAAATTCAAGTTCAAAAGTCGAGTTTGAACTTTGTTTTCGACGACCACAGAAATGATCATCTCATGAACTCACAAATGTAAACAACCATCAACATTGCATCACAGTCTATTCCCAAAACTTGTTCTTCATATAGAAGTGTCATCATAAGAATACCAATACATAACAGTAGTGAAATTATTCAACTTACCATCCAACTATATGTCAAAGCTCAAGATCATCCTTGAAGAAATCAACATTTTACGAAAAACTAAAGACACTTCTTCTTCATCAGTACATATTTAACGTATGTTTCAGCTATATTCCAAATTCAAACATCTTAATTCTACTAGTCTGTTAAGGAGAGGCGTAATAACAATAGAAAGTTCACCAGGTATGACGATATTAACACTTAAGTTACATAATATATATCATGAACTTTGTCTATCTGTCAAATCTAAAATATACTACCACTTTTCATCTTGCGCGGTGTAGCTACAAATCATTTTGTGATGAATGGAAATCAACTACACAACTTTCAAATGAAAACTTAATCCTCATAGCAAATAAGCAATTAGACCATGAAAAGATTAGCAACCTATAAGCTAAAAAATCACAAAATAACCAAAAAAAGTACTCATTATTGGACACACATAAAAAAACATCCCACTTCTCTCATTTGTATACAAAGTGGTTTCTTAATTAAAGCAACACAAATGTAACTGAAAAAAAGCACAATTCATAAAGCAAACTATTTCCAGGGGTAAAGAAAGTAACCAACTCAACAAGTAAAGCTCTACAATCTTCATTATCCAAAATCCAAGAACTTTACATAGAAAATACAAAGACAATGTCAACCAAAACGCATAAACAACTGGCGTGTCGATTATATACTTCAACAACCACCACTATTATATCCAATAATACACTTTCAATTACAACGAATGACTATGTTTGAACCTCTATATCATTATTATGATCATGATGACAATCGGACTCATCACCGGAATCATCCTCATCAAAAGGCTTTTCTTTGTGAAAAATACAGCATTTTTTGGAACTTTTCTTATTCATAAATTCGTTGTCCACGGTTCCTTCCTTCCACGACACCTTCTTTTTCGGGGGCTTCAATTTCAATACTAATGAATCTCGAATTTGGGGCTGGTGATGATTGGGGGACGACGTCGCTTCGATGGTTATGGTGGGCGTGGTAGAAGGGGAGAGGATTAATTGCCTGCTGCCTGTGGATCTTGACATTGTTGGAAGGTTAGGGCTGGTTCGATCTAGGAATTTGGGGAATTTTTGTGTCGTTTATAGGCGTGTTTTGTGCGTTTTGGTGGAATGGTTGAGGTGGTTTTGTTCACGAAACATCACCTTTTTATTTCCATGAACAAGTGTTTTCTACAAATCTCTAGTATTGAAATTAATAATTTAATTTATCATTTTTAGTGCAGCCCGACATCAATCCTGGACTAAAGTTTATATATTTTGGATTAATCGAAATAAAAATATGAAATAGTTTTTACTTATATATAATTTTAATTTATAATTTCTCCAAATATCTCTGGAATTTTTTTTTTCAATTTAACTAAATTGTAATATGATAATAAAAACGAAATTTAATCCAAGAGAACAGTCCCAAAAGTAATTAACTAGAGTTGATAAATTATTAGGGTTCAATCTTGAATTCAAATCTCAATTGCTTATCAAATCTTATGTAGGAGGGGAGGGGGTTTACAAACTTACAAGTGTCTTTGGAGATTATAATAAAATAAAAATAAGAGAATTTTTTTTTTATCTATTAATTTGTGTATTTACAGTTTAGATCGAAAAGAAATAAGATAATAACTCCTTGTAAACATCAATAATTTAAGCATCTCCCTCATACATGGTTTAAGAGATTCACTGTCTCCCTAATTTTGAAAACATTTATATATATTATTTTGTATTAAAATTAATATGCCCTTGTAAAATGTTATCACGGCTACCCATTCGTATTTTATTTCATAAGATTTTAATTTAAATATTGGAAGTAAGATTGTCTTATCAGTATAAAAATAAAGTTTTAATTGTAATTTTACCCACGTTGAACATCACCATGCGTGATAAGGGTGTGCATTGCTCGCTTTTGTATATCATGAGTGTGTAATTCGGATACTATTATTTATGAAAAAGTAAATTGTCTATTAGATATTGATTGGAGAGTAATTTGCTAAAAAAAAATATACATTTTAGTATTACATTTTATGGAGGAAACGTCTAGAGAGTAGAGGAATAATATCAATTTATTCAAGATGATAACTTACAAGAATATAAAAAATATTGAGTTATTAAAAAATCAAACAAACATGTTTTTTGTTTTCGGAAATTGGCTTATATAAAGTTTTCTCCCAATTTTTTTTAAATAAAAAGAAAAACTCCCCTTTAAAAATTTATATCTTTCATCTAAAAGGTTTATACAAACTTTGCTTTGATTTTAACAATTCCATATGGGCATATTTTTTTTGGCCTCTCAATTTTAAAAATAATGTTTTAAGAGGTTTTTTTTGTAAGATTGAATTCTTGCAAATTTGAGATGAAGTTTGAAATTATGTTCTTTTATAATTTTGTTTATAAAACAATACTTCACCATCACCATTTATGCATTTATAAGAACAATTAAGGTGGAAATCAAACAAGAATAGATGTTGAATTGTACTTCATTGCATGATGAAAAAATCACGTACTTTTATTTTGGGTACTTTTATTTTGGGATTAGATCATGAATTCAAACGAAATCAAAAAAATTTGATGATAAAATTAAGAAAAGTCTATAACATTCAACCTTTTTCTAAATACTCGAAAATCGAGAACATCTCAACAATTTCTCAAATTTCTAAAAATCATTTAATAAAAACGAAACTAACTGACCAATTTATTTTTTGCATTTTTAAATAGATAAGAACAAAAGATTTTCAATTATGGAAGACTAATGATTTACTAATCAAATCGGCATCTCGTGCCAAACGTGGACAACTCTTCACCTTCCAAATTTCCCTAATTTAGATTCTCATAACTATTCGCGTAACCAAACAAACCCAAATATGAAATAACAACGTTGAAACTGAAGTCAAAACTCATCAAGAGTGACGAAAGGACGAAGAAAAGCCAAAGAAAATGGCTTCCTGCAACTTTTATTCAGTGAACTTTACAGCATCATTCTTGAACCCAAACAAACCCTTAACTTCCTCTCCAAATCATCTTCCTCTCAATTCAAAATTTTCATCATCACACTCTGATTCCCCCTTCCTCTCACTTCATTTAAACCAAAATTTATCAAGAACCCAGTTCAGAAGATCAAAAGCTGCTCCAAGTTTTGTGGTAAAGATTTTACCTTTTTCCCTTTAATTTGAAATCGGAAAATAAATAAAAATTTATGTGTAAATGTAATGTTCATCGTTTTTACTTCAACAGGTTGTTGCGTCAGGGGAAAAGGCGGAGCCTTTGAGGGTAATGATATCTGGAGCTCCGGCATCTGGTAAAGGGACTCAATGTGAACTAATTAGGACTAAGGTATAAAATTTGAACAGATAAATATAGTGTAAATATATAAGTGGTGAATCAGAAGTTGGCATTGCCTGCTTGCTGATTGATTGATTTGATAGTGGTGGCTGTTAAGCTTATTTACATACTCAATCTATTTGGCTCAGCAATCTGTTTTAAGGGTACTAATGGTTAATGTTAGATACTGTTTTTTTTTTTGGATTTAAAATCCATATAGGTTTAAGATTGGATAAAGAATGGCTGTGAAAGCTATTGGGATTTTGGTGGAATAATATGCTAATGCTGATAGTGAGAGGTGATTTATCTTATTCATAGCAGTAGAGAAGCTAATTGCCGTTCTCCCCCCAGCTCTGTATTTCAACAATGGGTGAACTATTATATTGATTACTGTGTAATGGTGATTGTTACTTTTGCTTATCTTTCTCCTTTGTTGGTTTCTCTTTATGTTCTATTATTGTACAGAAGCATCCATCACCCCTATCCCAGTTCAATATTCAACTTGAAGTGCTAAGGCTCCTCTTATACCGTCATTTGTTTTCTTGGGCATAAGAAAGATTCGGTCTTTCTGACCATCTTAACCTCACCATAATTGCATACTGGATCAGTAAACTAAATGGATTAGGATAACGAAGTCTCTGATGATGTATATCTTTTATTCCAATTTGATATGTTGGTAAAAGGTTTGAACTCAGAACTCGCCAATCGGATTATATACCCTATATATCCATGCTATATATTAAACAATTAGTCATTTTTTGTTTATGGTTGAGCAACTGGCGGGAGTATGATATAACATTGTTGATGAGTTGCACTGGACATTTAAATGTGAAGGCTTTGGGACTGAAGGGCAGAGAGTTTCTTTATTTCTATTTCTATTTTTTAAGTTGATAATGTACTTGCCTGGTTAATTTTGAGCTTCTCACCCTGTCAATTCAACTGATGAATCATGATGTGAAACAAGTTCCTATAATTCATCTTTCACCTGCAGTATGATTTGGTGCATGTTGCGGCTGGAGATCTTCTCAGGGCTGAAGTTGCTGCTGGGACAGAAAACGGGAAGCGAGCAAAGGAATACATGGAGAAAGGGCAGCTAGTCCCAGATGAAATAGTTGTCATGGTAGGCTTATGGATTCATAACTCTATTTGCAACTATTCAAAGATTCTATAACTTTGGAGGAATCTCCTTTCGAGGTCAACATCTCTTCTGTTTTGTTTATAGATGGTCAAGGAGCGTTTATCACAGCAAGATTCTCTGGAGAAAGGATGGCTTCTTGATGGATATCCAAGGAGCGTATCTCAAGCTACTGCTCTCAAGAAATTTGGGTTTGATCCTGACATCTTCATTCTTCTTGAAGTGAGGTTCTGTTTTTCTCTCTTGTTATATAAGTCCATGTTCAAATATGTTCTATATATGTAGGTAGTAGACATAGTTCACCGAGGTAGTTATGATGTGGTCATAAAGTTTCAAATTCATATATCCAATCTTGAACTTGTTGAGTTTGCCCTTGAGTCAATTAATAATCATTTTTATAACTTAAATATGTGCGATAATTATTGTTGTATAAATAGGTTCCAGAAGAGTTACTCGTAGAGAGAGTTGTGGGACGAAGATTAGATCCTGTAACAGGGAAAATATACCATCTAAAGTATTCTCCTCCAGAAACCGATGAAATTGCTGCTAGACTTACTCAACGTTTTGATGACACTGAAGAAAAGGTAAATTTTGTTTAGATTTCTAATTCTGGCTAAGTATTTGCATAGTTGTTTATTTGTCCTTTTGAATATTTAACTTACCTTGCATAATTATTTTGGCCTCCTGTTTTCAGGTCAAACTGCGTCTGCTCACTCATAATAGCAATGTGGAGGCTGTGCTTTCACTGTATGAAGGCATTACAATCAAAGTATGTTGTATTTCTTTATTTTATCATATGTTGGATAAAAAGTCAAAGGTTCAATGCATGCATATTCCGAAACTTCCAAACCCACTCTCCCACCCCCCAAAAAAAATTAAAGGAAAAAAAAGAGAAAGTAAAAAAAAAAAAAGGAAAAACAATATATATAACAACAATTGTATGTCATGCATAATATTCTGAAACTGAATTTTGATTTACATGGGTTAAGGCAAATGTCTTACGCGGCCTATTATAATCTTTACTGGGTACCACGGCCAGCGTACATATTTTAGAAGGCCCCCAAAAGTCTTATAAATGTGAAGTTCTTTTTAGTCTTTTAGCCTTAAATAATGACCCAAGTAATTCATTAGTTTCTATACATAGCCCTCTTTTGTAACATGGTTATATTAAGTACTGAAAGTAAATCCTTATATTCTAGCTCTTGATATATTATCCTTGTATTATAACTATTAATTAATTCTGAGAAGCTAATATTCAGAACCTAACAAATAGACAAAATTTCATTATAACAGTTGTTTTTCTTACCTACTAAGTCACAAGATAAGCTAGAATGTAAGTTTCTATTTCAATACTTTTGCATTCAAAGTAGATAATATATAAGACACACCAACCTTTATGTGACATGAGTCCCGATTTAAAATTTCGCATATAGCCCGAATAGACTAAGACCGGTCTTTCTTTGTACAAGTAAATCTGTTTACTTGAAGTTTTGTAATGCTGTGAAAATCTAGATTTATCCATAGCTGGTTATAGTGTCTTTACACATTATAGTGACCTCTTTCTTCTGCTTTGGATGAAAACCAGTTACAGTGGACTACCAATAGTTGATGTTTATCTGTCCCCATATTAATTTTGTTCAAGAATTTTAGTTTTCCCTTTTTTGGCAGATTGATGGAACTCTCCCCAAACAGGAGGTATATTCAGAAATTGACAGTGCATTGACAAAGCTACATGAACAAAAGCAGGCTCCCTTGGGTTCACTGGCAGCATAAAAAAAGAAAATGTTGAAAAAAATGCATACAAAGGCAGAAAACAAGGAACCATCTACTGCAAACAGGGAGAGGTAACCTTGAAGATGAAGTTATCAGGACCATTGGTGATTCGTTTAATAGATCACGTTTCTTGTCGTGTGATTGGGTAGAACAAAGACTATAATCCCCTTTCTATATCAATGTGTCAATAAATATAGATTCTTTACGTTTATGTGTTGCGCTATAACTTATGATTATTTTTTTGTATTTTAATAACATTGTCTGCTATTACCAGTGTTTTGATTCCACGTTGTAAATCTTATCAAAGTAAATAATTGTAGTCATTTTACCCAAGTAAAATACACTGTTTGTCTGTGAAAATGCATCAAAAACAAAGTTTCTACAGAGACAAATAACTACTCACTCATATAGAATACAACACACTGTTGCCTAGAATCTGAATGTTAATCATAGAAAACTACTATCTTCATTAAATTAGTAACAATTTAATACAATACAAAAAGCAGCTATATAAGTTCCTTATCATGTTTTCCGAAATTGTCCGGGGTCCTGAAAGTGCAAGGTTCAGCATCCATAAGCATCTTCACCACTTCTTTCATGTTAGGCCTCAGATTTGGAAGCTTTGTAGTGCAAAGTACAGCAATTTTCAGCACCTTTATCATGTCATCTTGAACTAGATCACAAACCACCTTAGGATCAAGAACTTTTATCACACTTTCGCGATCATTTAAATGATTCGAAACCCAGTACACGATATCCTTCCCTTCTCCATAATCTTCCTCTATTGGTCTTTTTCCTGTCACCAACTCCAAAAGCACCACTCCAAAGCTATAAACGTCACTCTTTTCAGTGACTTTGATTGAATATGCCATCTCTGTACAAAAGCAAAATCAATTTAATGAAATAATCAAGTTATATGGTAAGTATTTAACTCTTAAAAGCACAATATGATAATATTCAAAACTAACCAGGTGCAATGTAGCCATGAGTGCCTGCAAAACAACTGAACTCAGATCCTCTAGGAGACACTTGATCTGCCACCTTTGCGACACCAAAATCAGCAATCTTTGCTTCATGATCTTCATCGAGTAAAATGTTTGTTGATTTAATGTCTCTATGAACAATCGGCATTGGGCAATCGTGGTGTAAATAAGCGATTCCTTTTGCAGCACCGAGTGCGATCCTATACCTTTGATACCAATCAAGTTCTGGCTTCCCAACCTTAATCTCTCTATGAAGAGCCTGAAATAGGTTTCCATTTGCCATATACTCAAAAACCAAAAAATTTGAACCTCCTTTCACTAAACAAGCATATAGCTTTAGTATATTCCTATGTTTAATCTTTCCCATAATCTCCATTTCTGCTGTCATTACTTTCAGCCCATTTCCCTTCCACAGTTGCTTCACAGCAACTGTACCACAACCTTTCTTCAAATCCAGTCGATAAACTTTTCCAGTGCTTCCGGTTCCAACCAAGTTATCCTCGTCTAAGTCACATATTTCATCCACATCAAACTCGACCTTCTGGAAGCTCTCAAGCTTCCAATTTGATTTTGACTCTGATTTTATCTCCTTGTCAACTTCTTGTTCGTCTTCAATATCGGCTTCCTCCTTTTTGAAGCTCCGGTAACTTATAACCAATAAGCCGCCTATTATGACCACGAGTGCAAGCAATATGAAACAGAACATAACTAGTTTACTCTTGAAAAAGTTTTTCCGCCCATTTTTCCCATCGCAATAACTTAGCCCCGAGTTTATAAACTTTCTCGTGCTTTCTTCATTTTCAACACAAAGCCCTTTATTCTCAAGAAACGCTTTATCACCAGCCACGGAAAGAAAATATGGTGGCACACTTCCCGAAAGGTGGTTATTCGAAAAATCCACTGATGAAAGTTTCAACTTGTCGAAATTCTTTGGAATCGAACCCGTAAGTTGGTTTCTTGAAAGATTCAAAGAGTTCAAAGTAGCCATCTTTGAGAAACTACTTGGAATATTACCAGATAAAGAATTTGAAGCGAGATTTAAGTCCACGAGCCTAGGACAGTCGGCTAAATTTGAAGGTATCGAGCCACTAAACGTGTTCTCTTCCAACTGCAGAGATGATAGTTGCTTTAAAGCACCGATTTCTGAGGGGATTTTCCCAGAGAAACTATTGTTATTGAAGTAAATTCTTTCAAGTTGCGTAAGCTTGCCTAGTTCTTTAGGCACCTCACCCGAAAATCTGTTATTCGATAGCATTAACTCGTTTAAGTTCACTGAAACTCCAATCCCTGGTGATATCCCTCCAGTGAAAAAATTATCACTAAAATCGATCACCTGCACATTAGGAAGGGCCCACACACCATCTGCAATCGACCCATTTAGCTGATTTTGACTTATCCTTAACCTCACCAAAGGTTTACATTCAGCATATGAATCGGGAAACTCACCCGAAAAATCGTTCTCCAAGGCAAGCAGCTTTTCTAAATTTCCATTCTGGCATAAGTATCTTGGGAATGCACCAGAGAATTTATTTTCAGAAATGTCGATACTATTTAAAGGGGAAAATCGACCAAGATTCTGAGGAAATTCACCGGTGAAACTATTCCTGTACACAGAAAAGGCATTCAGATTCTGCATATTCCCAAAGGCAGGTGGGATTTCTCCAGAGAAGTTGTTAATGAACAAGTGAAAAACTGTTAATTTCTTCAGATTTCCAACTTCTTTTGGAATTTCTCCATACATTTGGTTACCAGATATATCAAACTCTTGCAAAAGGGTCAAATGTGCAAGTCCTTGTGGAATTTCACCTGTCAAATTGTTCTTATAGAGTTCAATTTTCCACAAATTTTTAAGTTTGCTTATCCATGTGGGAAAGTTACCAGTAATCTTATTCTTGCATATATCCAATGTTCCTAATGCTTCTAATCCAGAAAAAGATTCCGGGATTCCCCCCTTTAAGTTTGAATCAGCTAAGTAAAGCAAATTCAAGTTCTTCAAATTCCCAATACTTTCAGGAATTTCACCTTCATTGAAATCGTTATCCCCAAGGCCCAACGAAACTAAACGTGTTAAATTCCCAACCCAACTCGGAAATTCCCCCGAAAAATAATTATCCGATAAATCAAGAAACTCCATATTCTTGAGGTTGGAATAATCAGGAATGGTGCCATTCATGTAATTACCTGAGACATTTAAAACTTTAAGGTTTACACATTTGTTTAGTCCAGTAGGAAGAACACCTGATATCAAGTTTGATGGTAACACTAAAGAAGTGAGATTAACCAGCTCGGAAATCGATGACGATATTACCCCTGATAAGGACTTATTGTCAAGTGAAATCTCAGTCACCAAACCAGTTTCTTTATCACAAGTGACTCCATAGAATTGGCAAGGGGTATCTGAGTCTTTCCAAGAATCCAAATAGTGTAAAGGATCAATGAGCTGTTTTTTGAAATCTAGTAAGGCTTTAGTCTCTGCTGTAAGGCACGTGGATGGTATGGAATGAGATAAGAAAATCAAGAAAATGGTTAGAAAATGGAGGGAAAGGAGTTGTGATTGTCTGGCCATCTTACTAAAAGTGGAAGGGGTAGAAGAGTCTTTTTACAAGGGGAGACAAACTCTATTATTGCCATGGGTGTCCATCCTTCCTTGGTGTATAGCGGACATGAGAAATTCTGCTCCAAATAAATGATGTCAAGTAAATAAATATATTTATTTCTATAATATAATCCTTTCTGTCTGACAAATATATAAACAATAAATGTTAAAGGAATGTTCTTAATGTTGAAAAAGAGAAAGAACAGAGAGAATTAATCTAAAGTTATGATGTCTATTTGTGTTTAGTGTTGGATTACAAGTTTACAACTAATAAAACAAGTACATCTATCTCCCTTTAAAGCAACTCAAAATGAACAAGAAGTGGAGAAGCCTTAATATTTCCTTTTTTTTTACCTAAAATATAAAAAAATAAAAATCACTTTCTGGAATCTTAATCTTTAGCCGAAGACAATCTCAAAGAATGAGAGATTAACAAACAAAAGATAATTAATCCATTTTTTAAGTATAAAAATCCTCAACCTCTTCAATGATATTCAATTCTATTAGCATAGAATTAAGCTAGAAAACCAGCCTTAATCCTTTTCTCAGTTACAAAAAACAGAGATGCATGCAGCAAAAAAAAAAAAAAGTTCTAAAACATAAAACAAGTGGAAAAACAAAGTTAATTACCTGGGATTCGGATTAAAGCTCAAGCTTTTCTGTTTTTCCATAACCATGCAGCTGAATTAAGAATCTTCTTTACCTTTCTTCCACTTGTATGAATCTAATTAAGTAAGTGCGATTTCAGACGTGAAGAAATTCTAGAAAGCAAGAAGAATCATAAATTAAAATAGAGACCTAATTAGAAATCTTGAAGTATGACAGACACATGGAAAAGGAAGAGGAAGAAAGAAAAGAAGTTTGTTGGGAAGTAGTAATAATAATATATTATGTGATTCATTCATTTATGTTCATGGAATGTGAAAGATAAGTGGAACTAAATGATTAGAGAAAAGACAAAAGTAGGCGAAGAAGATAAGGAAGTGAGATAATTAATTCATGCATATATATTTTAGTTTAGTTTTTATTGAAAAAACAATTTAATTATGAATTTATGTAACTTAGGACAATATCTGAGATCACTCTGTTTATTTGAGGTGGTGGAAAATATGACGAGATCATATTAGTAATGGTTACAGAAACTTCCAAAAAGCAAAACACTTTATAATGACCTTAATTGGATTAATGTGATGGGATTAGCTGGAGGAGGAAGACAAATAAATACAAACTTAATTAGGAGTACTGATGTTTCATTAGTGGTACCTCACATGTTTTATTTTTAATAATATAATTTACAACTTTATAGTTTTTTAATCTTTTTTTTTGTTTTTTTAATGCAGATTGAAGGCGACATTGAAATGAGTCAAATGACCGTATAGTTTAAACTTTTGAATTCCATGTATAGTGATGACTATGTGGTAAAAAAATGTTAACTTGTTTAATTTTGTCCAAGTTTTTTTACTAGTACCACTTTTTATTTTGTTTGTAGAGAACTTTTGAAGCAGGTTGAAATAGATCAGAATACTATGTTTGGTAGATCTACAATATGGGGAAAAAATCCTTTTTATTTTTTTTTTCAGAATCGAAAAAAAAATGTTTTTGTAAAGATGTTTTGCTATTTTTATTTTTTATTTTTAATATGAGTGATTTAAAAATAGTCCAAAAGTTACAAAATTATACTCATCCCCAGAACTAATGACAACTAGATAACGTTTTACTATATATAACTATTATTGATTGTGTCCAATACTTTATGGATTATGATAGATTATATTCATTGGACAACAACTGCATCACCAAGAAGTTCAGTTGGATTATGAGGAATCATATCTCCCAATTTTCAACGTTTAAAATATCAAAATGCTTTTGCAAATTCACCCCGACATTTTTGCTCCTAATTAGTAAGGGTTATATACTCTGGGTGCCATGTATTTTGTTCCTTTTACTTTTATCATTAAATTTTTATGTAAAGTTAAAAAAATGAAACTTTTAAATATATCTATAGTTATGCTCTATAAAATAGTGATTGAAAATTAGTGATGTGAAATTATTACTTTATGAGATATAATATTTTTCAGAAAAAGTTTTTTTTTTTTAAATCGAATATTTAAGGACGTTAAAAAATGAAATAAGGATAAGAATTAAAGAAGAATCAAATAGTCGTAAATTTGATGTACTTCTTGATGAAGATATTTTTTGTCTAAGTGTCTGGTCTACGTCTAACGTGCCTCGTAATGATATTTTTCGCTCCACAGTGTGGAATCATAAGTTGATCAGATTGAGCTGGACTCCACTTCAAGGTTCCTAACCCTGTGCTAAAAAAAACTCGTCAGATTTTGTTGTTGGTTGACCCGACGCTGACCCTCCGTTGCCTAAGTCAAATCAATTCAAAGCCTAGCAGAATATAGCAGAAAAATTGTCGTTAAGTCGAGCAGAATGTACCTTTTAAAGTAACAAATGCAGAGTATTTATAGGAGAAAAAAGTAGATCTTTTTGGGTCGGATCTTAATTGGTTTGACTCGATTGACATATACTTGACCGAATAACTATGCTCGAATGGGTTGATGGAATAACTATTAGAATTCACCACATGGATTGGGCTAAGTCCACTTACTTGGCTTGGGCCTAACTCAACCTCAAAAGCTAGCTTATAAGGTGAGGATTGCCTAAGACCTTATAAGGTGGACTTCACTATTGTTTTCAACCAATGTGGGACAATTAGTCTCAATAATAACTATGCTCATAGGTCGAAGGCACTGATCGAATAACTCTGCTCTTAGGTCGAGTAGCTATGCTTGAAGGTCGAAGGGAATGATCGAAGGTACCTAGATCAATTTAGTTCGATAATATAAATCATATTTGATCATAACGTATCAGATTTGATATATGTCGAACATATTTGATATATGTCATATAACATGTATCATATTTTATCATAACGGAGCATATTGGTGTGTGTCGAAGAAGAGCATATATGATATGTATCGAATATGGATAAGATTTTACAATAACGAAGCACTGATATATGTCAAATAAGAGCAGTCCAGTCTTAATTTGACTTTAATATTACGTGTACTGTGTCATTGTTTGAATATTACTAACTCGATTTCCTAATTGAAGAATTTTAAAACTCATGAAAATAATACAAAGAAAAATAAAATAATTAAGCCTGATTAAAGTACTACAGTATTTACTTTCCTTTTTCACACTTTTATTTCAAAATTATTTGCACAGCTTCACGGGAACCATAGGTAGTAGTGGACCTAAAAGAGACTGGCAATTGACAAAAAATGGCACAAAATGTGATGCCTGTCCTGCCTGTAGATTGATTGGCAGAGGGGCCGCTGACTCATCAGGTCAACCCAACCCAATAATTTGTGGTGCGGAAATCGAGTGAAGTGGCCCAAAATCATCATCCATTCATTTAATTACTTCTCCAGTGTTCATCTAACAACTGCCGGTAAATTTAGTCACAATTATTGGCCACCGTAAGAACAATTTGTCATAATTTAACTATAATTTTCTTTTATTAGATTCTATTGATTTAATTAAATTAATTTAGCAACTTTAAGATTAACTAAATAAAATATAGTACACTCAAATAGTTGAGTATATTTGTTCTCAAAAAAAAAAAAAAATAGTTGAGTATATTTTATTTGTATAATGGTTCGCCTAATTCCAATCATGGATTAAAATTTCGATTTAAATTTATGTTTCGATCAGTCAAATATTGAAAAATTTTCGAGACTATTCGGAAATGTTTCGGAAACACTAAGGAAAATTTGTAAAAAAATTACTAAATTTAGGAATATAACAGAGTTTTAAGGCAAACAAATAGTTTCGGAATTACATCTTGTTTTTGTTTCGCCTGATTCAAAAATGAAAACTTTTCGATATTTTCGATGGAAACGATGGAAATTTTGATCCATGATTCCAATGTAACCCAACAGTTTGTTTTCTCGACCATCTCAGCTTGATCCATTCTTGGCTCATTAATGATTTCTTTCATGATTCAATACATTATTGATCTATTTTTATTAAATTTAATTTGGACCTATATATTATCGCCCTACATAAATTGAATTCAAATGATTCAAAGTTAATTTAAATCAATATATTTTCATGAAATGATAAATTTATGAATTTGTTACTTCGAAAGTTTGAGTAGAAGTTATTTTGATGAAGATCACAAAAAAAATTCTACCTTGCAAAAACATTAAGGATCCGTTTGACGAGAATGAAATATGATTCTGGGTATTCGATTTTTAGTAATTTGATTTCCAGAAATATGATTTTATTATGGTATTTGAATATCACTTGCCAAGAAAATTAACCGAAATCCTTTTCAAATATTTGATAATGACAAGGAATGGATTATATATATATTGTATTAAAAATTAATTTATATATTATATCATAATGTAATTAATATGTAATAAAAATTAAATAACATAAAATAAATCAGTATTAGAGGAGAGTCGTATATAATTGCAACTATATATATATATATATATATATATATATATATATATATATATATATATATATATATAAAGTATTGTGCTAATAGTTATGGCAGTTGGATAAGGAATTAACGCAAGAAACAAGAAAACAATAGCTATGGGAGAAAAATATTACGTATGGAGAAGAAGAAAACTATCATAAATTCATATTTAAGAAATAATATATGGATAATAATGTCTCTTTTATTTTTAGTATGAAATCCATTAGGAAAGAAATCATAATACAATAGAAATTGGAGTTTTACATTCCTATATTTTAATGGCAAGATTCATAGATTTTAGGAATATGTCTCCTTTCTCAAGATTCAAAAAATCTACCAAAATAATAGTATTTAATTCCAGAAAATAGATTGACTATTCCTTAATAATACATTGTTACATCAATCATTATATCTAATCGAAACTATTACAATGGTATCAAAGTGAACCAATTAGTAATATTAAAGAAAGACTAGTATGAAACTAGAAAAATTAAATACCCACATTCGTGGGAGTTGAACTAATGACCTCTTAATCATGTAACACCTTCATTAACCACTAGGCTAAGGCTTCGTTGGCCCCTAAAATTCTACTGATTATCATACATTTGCTTCTTCCGCAAAAGTTAAATCTTAATCTCTTGTAACGATGCTATCAAACGACGTCATTTTTCATAGAATACATCAAAATCAGTCTTTTGTTATAATCCTCTTTATAACCTATTCTTTTGTCCGATATGCTTTGTTTAAATAGACTCTATACAAATCTTAATTCATTGTACACCATCCTTTTTCAAATAAAGTTGTATCGAAATTCTGATCTAGTAAATTCTCCTTTCATTATCCCAATATCAAAAAATGCATCACATTGGCCCCCTTAATCATATCAAGATATTGTTAGTGGCCTTCTGTTAAACTTTACACTTCCATAAATGAGGGAATTGCATTTCTTATACTAAATTTTGACCTATTTTAGATATTTTGATAGGAATTTAAAAAAAAATACATTTTATTAAAATTAAATGATTTTTTTCACATTTGCTTGAGTTTTAAATGGAATTTTTTTGTATATTTAGAATTATGTTCCAATTTTTTTTACCATAGCATATATCATATCTGGAAATTATTGTGGCGTGAGTCCTTGTAGATTATGAAATATCATTTAATTTGATTAATATCCCGAGAGTTTGTTAATTTTTTGCGGATTATTTATAGCGTTTCATGAATTGAAATTTGTACCATTAGAAAACCCTAGTCACAGGCCCACAGCTTTCCAGCCATATAAATAACATAAAATTTGGCCTTAAAAAATTAACAAAGAAAATAAATGTGAAAAAAAATCCTTCAATTTTGATATGAAATATATCTTTTTAAAAATTTGATATTAAATGTCTAAAATGAAAAATAGGCAAAAATTGATATGAAATATGCAATTCCCTCCTCCTTTAGCCAAGAGTTTTTAGTACATAACCTAGGTATCCATATTATTAAATACCGAGTATAAAAAGGTGGGTCTTGACCAACGATTAATAAATTGACTCACTAAAATAAGTTTATGAAATAATTGAAGTTTATTGTAAGAAATGATGGTTGGGAAATTAAAAAACTACATCTTGTAATCCTTTTTACTTCTTTTTTCGGCGTTTGGGATTTCAAATAAATTAGGTAAACATCTAAAATATGTAAAGTTTTGAGAGACGTTAATTAATTACCACTAAGCTAAGCTTACTTTTGAAGATTTCTTGAATGCCATAATTGTTTAATTAGAAATAAGTAACAATGAGTGCTTAGAAGTTAGAACATCCATATTCAAAACTGCTAAGAAATTCAGAATCAAAATTATACTGGTGCTTTTCTATAATTACTCATTAAGTCTACTTTAGAACAAACAAAACTTAAGAAAAATGGAATCAAACACATTCTTGGTAGGAAAATGTGACGTACGTGTTTGGCTTGATAATCTTACATGTTAATTAAGCAAAAATTAGCCTTTCTTTTTTGAGAAGATTCTCATGCAAGATTCTAGAAAGAAGTATTTAAAATTTTAAACTCTTTAAAGCTCGAAAAACTACTTCCCTTATATTCTCAATTTGGTTAAACTTATTAATTAATTAGCTGGCCAAACATTGACATTTGACAACAACATTTTCATAGCTTTATTTTAAAAAAAAAATCAGATCAATTAACCATAGTATGACAATAACATGCGTATTTGAAGAATTTTGAGAATCACTCAAGATTTTTCAAAAATATTTGAAAACTTATAAATAAATAAAAACCCGCTGAAGTAGAAATTAGTTTATATATTTGTTTTGAATGACTGAAAAGCATAATTTTTTAGGTGTTATCAATGGATGTACAAAAAATTGGTGTTATCGATGAAAATGTAAAGAAAATTTAATCCATTTATATATGCGATAATGTCTTTGTTCATGCGTGATATGTTTTCTGAAGAAATTTATCAATTAACTTCACAAGCTAAATAATAAGTAACCCTATTCGTCACGCACATACACATATCTATGGCCTTACAATATTTTCGAGATATATATATATATACATACAGTAAAATACCTTTTCATTTTCAATTAATTAAAATTCCAAAACGACCACATATTCAGCAATTTAAAATCTAATACTATTATATAAAATAAATCTTAATAGAGTGGAAAGAGATGCTTGTTGATCATGTAATTTAGCAATACAAAGAATTGGGCTTATATAATCCCATTTAGCACCCTACAAATAGGAGCATTTTTCACTTTGTACCTTATAAAAAAATTTATCCCACTTTGCACCATACAAACCACTATTTCATTTCAGATTGCACCCTCAATCATTTTCAACCCATTTTAGTTGCCGGAGTAAGGGTAAAATTGTCCATTCACATTATTAACCACCCCAATTTTTTCCCAAAAATAATATATGGGCAAAATTGACATATCTCCATAATAACTTAAAAAATGAAAAATAGAAAACACAAGTTTTACGGGGGTTTACTTAATTTCTCATCTTTCCTCTTCAAGTCGAGTCCGGTGTCGCCTTTTTCTTTTTCACTTTACATATAATTATTGAAACTACCCTAGAGTAATTCTGAGAATGTACATGTAGTTATCCCTAATTACAAATTCTACAAACAAGAATAATAGAGTTGTTAACGAAATGAAAATGAAAACGTAAATAAGATGAGAAATTGAGAATATGGTAAACACAATTCATTCTATTTTCTTAGCACCCAACTCATTTTTCTTCAAACATAAAAAAAAAAAGATGGCACTGGACTGAATTTGAAGAAGAAAGAGGAGAAATTGAGAATATGGTACCCGTAAAACTTGTTTTCTATTTTTCATCATTTTTTTAAAGTTATTATGGTGATCTGTCAATTTTGCTCATATATAGTTTTTAGAGGAAAATTGGGGTGGTTAATAGTGTGAATGGACGAATTTACCCTTACTCAGACGACTTAAATGGGCTGAAAATGGTTAAGGGTGCAATTTGAAATGAAATAGTGATTTATAGGGTGCAAATTGGAATAATATTTTTTGTAGGGTGCAAAATGAAAAATGTTCCTATTTATAGGGTGCAAAGTGAGATTAAGCCCAAAGAATTGTGTATAATTAATAGATAGCATGCATGCTTCTTATATCGGAAGTTCTCTAATATCTGTTTTGTTTTTTTTTTTTTTTATAAAACATCCTAAAAAAAGACTACAATTTAAAAAGAAGTTTGTCTAATAATTCCAAATAACATATCACACAAATAATGACGTGATCTATATTAATTTCCAACCATATATTTTTCAAAATAATCATAATAATTATTATTTCTGTGACATACTTTCTGAAAAGTAACTTAATAAATTGTAATGCAATGAATAAGTAATATTGTGTTCATGATTTAATTCCAAAAAAGAAAGAAAAGAAAAGAAAAGAAAATGGGACAAGGACAACACGAATGGGTGGGTGATTAGATATTTATATATAATATATGGCTTTAATAATCACGTAAGTCATTTTCTCACCAATTAAGAATTAATTAAAATAAAATCAGATCCCAACATAACTTGAAAGCTCACCAACTGATGATTATCTCATTAAAATAATTTGTTTTGGTATGCATCTTCTTGTACGAGAGTTAACTCCTCCACGTTTTTTAATCTCGTTTCTTAACAACCCGGCCCTGAGTCTTGTTTTGTGTTTAATATAAAATGACGGAATTTTTAATTTTATTGTCTTAAGATATAAATCAAGGGTTTAGCTATGTTTTTATTTATTTCATAATGGAAAGTATATGTTAACATATAAATAAGTCTATCTAGCTAAGACACAGGACAGGCTCTCGTCAGTCAATACACCTTTTTCTTTTTTTTAATATCTATATCTGTAATTCTTGCAATTAATTTGTAATTAAGATGTCTCATAAAATTAAATTATTACACAATATTACGCACATCCTTTAAAATTATTTTTTTAAAATAATATAAATAACTCAAACATTTAAATACAATAAACTCCACCAGAACAATGACTGGAAGCACTCAACGGATAAGACATCTAGAGAACTTTTTTTGTATCTCATAAATGCAAACCTAAAAAAATAATATATCAAATATTTTAAAATACAAAAACGTATATCAGTATTTTAGCATAACTAATCAAAAGTTCAAAACACAATTTCGATGTTCACATGTGTACACTTTTAAATTCCAAAATAAACAAAATTAAGTTATTCTCAAACTATTTGTTTCTTCTCCTCCTTTATTTTTGGTTGGTGTTGTTTCCTTTCGCAAAAACAAGAAAATTAATTGAAAAAAAATATGAAAATAAAGGAATTAAAAAGTACTAGTCTTTTTTCTTTTTATAAACTTTTTTTTTTATCATATGAATTATTAGTAGTTGATGGATGAGTGGCGGCAATTATGAATTGAACCATATGAGTTGGGCCCTTTAAATTAGAGCGGGCCAACTAACCGGACAGGACAGTAGACAGTGGACAGTACACTTCTCCATTTTTCTCATTAAATTCAGATCCATCATTCATTTATTCTTTTGACCATGCCTCTGTCGGTGTGAATCCAATTACTGCTAAGTTAATTATGTAGTACTAAATTCATTCTATCCATTAATTACTGTCCATTTTTTCATTTCTTTGATATAATCATGAATAATTAGCATAAACTTCTTTTAAATTCAAACTGAAGATATAAATTAAAGTACTATGCTCATGAAAAAAATTAAAAATTGGTAAAATTTGATCAAACCACAAAATAAAAATTTGTGTACACGTTTTATGTTTGGTTACTTAATCGAACAATCAGCCCCTGCGGTCAAGCCATGTAAACCATGAGGTCGAGCTAGCCGGATATCCGATGATCCTCAAGGGCCATGCTTTGAGCCACATTATATCAACACCAAGTACGTTACGTTTGTTGCCCTTGATACATTTCGGTCTATCCAATTCAATTTGTGCTAGTAGATTTATATGTCATAAGATAATGAACAAACTTCATTTGCATAGATTTTGGTTATAGCCCAAATACGATTTCATATGGTTTTATGGAAATTTACGAAAGCATATTATACTATTAATGTAATAAAGTAACTAGAATGTTTCACATTTAAATAGATATCATTTTCTCAACTCGGCCGGCCATATGATAATGATACGCACTTGATAAATTTTCTAACTGTACTCATTTGTAAGTTTCTATGGAATTGATGGGCTATGCATTGATGCTGTCATATCAAGTGGACAATATTTTCTAATTCTTTCAATATCGATTCTCGAGGATATTTAAATATGTGATTTGATTTAATTATTTTTTTAAGGGGAAATTTTTACCCAGGTCGGGTTTGGCCGAACCCAAACTAATTACATGACAAGTGTAATACATTTGCTTTGGGATTGGTTGTAACTGCCAAGAAAGTGACCAATCACAAAGCAAGTGCAATACACTTGCTTGGTGGTTGGATGGGTTTGGCCAAGCCAAGCTTGGACAAGAATTTTCCTTTTTGAAGTATGATTACGATCGAGCTTATCGTGGATCCCTTTTCGAGCAATAAACGAATGATTTCAACCTGGCTTCGCCTTATTACAAGAGACTAGACTAGAGTGAAGAACAAAAATATATGACATTAGACTTTTTTTTTACTTAAAGTATACTCAATATTTAAAAATAAACTTGAAACACAAAATTAATGAAACTCAACTCGTATTGTTTCTATTAATACTCATTTAACCTGAATTAAATTTATTGTTGAACTTTCAACTAAAAAAAAAATCAACTCAAATTGGATCGTTATGTCGAATTGTTGATCAGCTAACTCGGTCCACTTGTTCTGATTTAGTTCAAATACTTGAACTATTGTAGGATCGGACGAATTTTCGTCATGTGATTTCCCCCCTCTAAAATTGACCGTCTCGACATCATTAATAACAAAGAAAAAATATATTAATAAACTGAATATCTTCATAAAGTTTTAGTCCAAAGTTAAATCTTTCCCTTCTTGAATATAGTTATAAGCGATTTCATTATTTTTTATGTGTGGAGAAGCCATTAGGCGGGTACCAAATACCCATACATATATTGAGAATGAACAATTCAGTTTCAAATCCCTCCCGTGAATCGTGATTCTTCTTAATAATATAAATTCTATCAAACCCACCCGAAATATCCGTCCCATTTGAATTTTAGAAATGCCAAAAAAAAAAAGTAAACTTGGACAAATTTGGGTTGCTCACATCGAATAATCACCCCTAGACCAGATTAGCGGTGGGGGAGTCGGGGTTGTTACAACTGGGCCAGATAATAGAGCGGCCCATTTTTCTGGACTGGCCCGAATTTTTATCAGGCAACCGAACACCTTATTAGATTTGACATAAAAAAAATTTGGCATGCATAATGTTGCCACTTGCGCAAAGCAATATGAAAATCCGAAATTGCACGGCGACGGTGAAAAGAGACCCACAAATCCAACAGCCATGTTACGAAAATTGACACTACTTAAAAAAATTAAAGACAAAAAAAGTTAAAGAATATCTTTCCGTATGAAAAAGGGGGAATATCTTAGTTTAGTTGGCATAAGAAAATTCGATAGCCAAACAGCTCCTCCTAACCAAACAACAACAACTGCCCAAAACAAAAAAGTTCTGAGCAGATAAGACTTCGATCAGACCCAGAAACCTTGTCGTTTGTCCACGTAGATCACCCAGCAATCTCCTCGTGCTTATTATTTAAATTATAAACCAGCTCCGTACCTTCCTCACCGAACACGTTATTTTTTTTTCTTTCTTTCTTTTCATTTTTTATTTTCTTATTTGAGCTGGCTCCTTCACCGTCCAAACCGGTAACCTCCCCCGAATTTTAGGGTTGGTAACGGCAATATTATCGCTGAGTTTAAAGATATTTGGTTTGTATTCCTCAATTCTAAGGCTGTGTTTGTGATGTTGTCAAAAAATGATCAAAGGACTTCTACGATCTATCTTCTTGATCTCTTCACGAATGCTAATTTGCACGGGACGAACTTGCTAAGAACTTTATAATTTCAGTTTTCTCTCTAGAATGACTTGTCCCTTTTTTGTTGAAAATGAGGTGCTATTTATAGGAGAATTTTTGGGGGAGGTGAAGAGTTTTCTGGGAGGTGAAGAGGCTTTTGGGAGGTGAAGAGTTTTTATGCTATAAATGTCAAATGAAGTAAATAGGGGTAAAATAGTCATTTTCATTGAATTATTTATTATCAAATTTATTAATTAGAGAATTACTATAATGCCCCTAGATCATAATTTGTCACTATCATGATGTCCCCCCAATTCCGTGAATGAAAATTTTCAATTGCGGAATTTAAAATACATAACATATATACTTTGAGAATATATATATATATATATATATATATATATATGTATTTATATTAGAATATGTTCTTACTTAGAAGATATAAATTTGGCAGGATAATGTCTTAATTATCTTAGGATCAATGGGAGGATTTTATTCTCCCAGAATATTGTACTTCCAAAATTATGAGTTTTATAGTCTATTTATAATTTTCATCTCACTTTTCTAAGTACACCTTTCAAACTTAGAAATTGTGGGCTTCTTCTTCAAGAAAATACGTTGGAAGAATGTCGTCCCGAGGTACTTATTGTTAATTTAATTTATAAGAATTTTTTTTTTTTTTTTTTTTTTTTTTTTTAGCCGAGGCAAGCCTCAACAGTGCATACTGGTTGGTTTTACTTGTTATTAGTTCAAGCATGTCTAAAATTCACTACTGCTGGCAGCACAATTTGTCTACACTACACAGCTGCACACATACCAAAGTGCATTGTGATGATATTCTTATGCAGCAAATAACAACACATTCACCAGCCTTGTTTTCATCATTTATTTTTATCACAAATCACATGCACGCATTGTGTACTATAATTGCTGGTCACTTAAATGTTGTTACACACATGTTATTTCGAGCCGTGTTGCATCAGTCTTAACACTACAGCATGCACCGTCGCAGCGTTCACTGCAGTGCCTAGCCGAGGCAGCATGCCTCGGCTCATCTCCCTGCCGAGGCCGCATGCCTCGGCAGCATCTAGCCGAGGCATATGCCTCGGCTCACCTTCCTGCCGAGGCAGTATGCCTCGGCAGCACCTAGCCGAGTCATATGCCTCGGCTCACCTTCCTGCCGAGGCAGCATGCCTCGGCAGCACCTGGCCGAGTCATATGCCTCGGCTCACTTTCCTGCCGAGGCAGCATGCCTCGGCAGCACCTGGCCGAGGCAACATATGCCTCGGCCAGGCCTTGCCGAGGCAGCATGCCTCGGCCATACCTGCCTCGGCCGAGTTTGGCCGAGGCAGAATCTGACCCGGCTGAGATTGGCCGAGGATGTCCTGTCCCGACCATTCTCGCCCGAGATTCCACGGTTAATTTGTTTTGGTTAATGTAAATATGCTTTGGGTGATCTTTTGTATAGATGTTTCTTCTTATGTTGATTTTTTGAAGTTTTGATTCAGGGATTGAATTTTCGTTTGAGGAAGAAATTGCAAAAGCTATTCGTGAACTACCTCCATGTGACTCTGAATTTTCAGTTTTTCTGACTTCTGATGATAACTCTATTTCTGATACATCTCATCAAATTCCTTTAGGAAATAGGCCAGAAGATGCATCTAGCTGGGTGATGGATGTGAATGAGTATGAGGATGAGGAGAGAAAGGCTCCATCTTCTATGGGCTCAAAGCGTAAAAGTCGTGCGGTAGATATTGAGATAGTTAACAGTGAGATGTCCTTGAAGGAGATGAATGTGCTTAAGGATAAAATTAATTTGTCCTCTTGTCACAAATTTTTGCTTCCTTCTGATGGTCAGAAAATTAGGACTCCTCCACCAGGGTTTTTCACCGTGTACAAAGAATTTTTTCTTTGTGGATTTTCGATTCCTCCAGATCCTCTCCTCGTAGAAATTGTGCGTAGTTTCAATATATGCATCAGTCAGTTGACTCCCAACTCTTTCATGTATTATGAAGGTTTCTTGCGTTGCTCCAACCAAGTGAATATTCCTCCAACTTTGGAGTCTTTTAGGAGTTTATTTATCTTGAGAAGAGTTCCCAATCAGTTATATTTTCACTTTTTTCCTCAAAACAAATGCAAATTTTTAGAGGGTTGTACTTCTGCAAAAGGTTCTAGGGGACCATGGAAATCAAAGTATTTTTACGTAAGGAATGATGGCTGGGATTTTCCCATAGAGTGGAATAGTAGTTCTTCCCCTTACGATCCTTCTTATGATTCGAGTGATGTTCTTGAGAAGTTTGAGAATGCTGGTTTATTTAGAGAACCTTTTAATGTTGCTCCTTTATTTGTTAATGGTACATATCATATGAACATTTTATGTATATATATATTTATGCATGTTTATCATTCTGACTTGTGTATTAACTTTTGTATTTTACAGGCAAGGGTATGTCCATTAGCGAGATTCGTGCTGGAAAAGGGGCTTCGCAAGTAGGTCATGCTTCACAAGCAGATCGTGATTCTCGTCGTCCTCCTCCCCCCTCGCATAAGGGAACTCAATCTGGAAATCCCAGAGGGAGTTTCGTTAGAAGTGCATCTCAAGCTTCGCGTGGTGCTCCTAATGAGACCTTTGGAACGATTGCGCCAGGTGAGCGGAATCGACAATCATTGCCTCCTCCAAAACGTCCTCGAGAGGAAGTTCCCCCTCGTCCTGGAATGGGAAAAGGTCTATTCACCTTTGGCATTAACAAAGAAAAAGGTGTCTGTTCTTTTTGGGATTCTGCTGATCTGGAACTTGGCTACGATAAGACTAGGCAGTTGATTACTGCTCATGATGCTAATCGGTTTGATCAACTTCCTTCTGAAAACTTGGATAAAATTTTATGTGCAGATGTCGCTCGGGTAATTACCATTTTCTATATATTTGATATATTTTTATGTTCTTCCTTTGACTTAGAGAATATGTACCTTTGTTTGTTTGTTTGCATTTTTACAGATACCCCTTCTGTCTCATTTGCTCACTCAGCGTGCCAAACGCTGCGAGGAGGAAACGAAGATGGCCGAGGAGAAGTTGGTGCGCATGGCTGAACAACTCCAGGAGCTGAAACTAGAAAACACGAAGTTGTCGAAGGATCTGAAACATGAGATTCAAACTGGTGAGAAGTTTAGGAAGTCCGAGCAGGGTAAGGATTATTACAGGGAACTGGAGAAAGAACTTGTGTCCAAGTATCAAAGCACGATAGAGAAGGAGCTTGTGAGTAACTATCAGAAGTCTGATGCGTATAGAGAAGATCTTCTGAAGGAATCTATTTTGGTTTACGACCGAACAGTTCGGGCTATTCGCAAAACCCTTAGAGACTCTGACCGTTTTCCTGGTGAAGACTTCCATTTTATTGATCCTGAGGTAGATGATGAAGCTGACGAAGATGAGGGGACTGTAATTCCTGATGAAGTAGTTGATGAGGTTGAGGAAGATCATGCTCCAAAGTCCTCAAAAGGGAAAAAGTAGTTAACTTTATTTTTATGCAGTAGGTTGATGGACTTGCCATCGTTTATTTTATTTAATGTTCTTGAACATTTGCTTTTTGCTTTATATCGTAGTTTGAATTTGTTATGAATATTCGTGGATATGTCCACTATATTTTTGTTATGGTGCAAATTTATTTGCGTTTTCGTTTTGATAATCAAAGGCATATAATATCCTTTAATAATACATGAATCTTGAAATGTTGACTTGTCGGATTTTTCCTTGGTCGAATTATATCTAAAACTTCTCATAGATGCAAGAGATTCTCCATTGAGTTTTATTGAAGCTTTATTGATCATTACATCAAACTCAAAGTTTTGACGTACAAATGTTATTGAAGAATACATTATAAAACTACTTATAATATTTTTTCAAGCTTGCCTCTATGCACAAATCATCTGGCTTTTTTTTTTTTTTTTTTTTTTTTTTTTTTTCTTCTTCTTCCTTAGCCTCTAAAGCATCACTCATATCTCGACCTAACAGAATCTCCACCGACTGGTCCTCCTGATATCATGTTAATAACGCCGGCATTTGGTAAGTTCTCATCCTGCCTTGCTTGTACTGAGCTATCTCTGTTAGGTCTCTGTCCTCCACTTCTCTCTTGCGGTTGATTTCTCTTTTGGTTAGAATTTCGTCCGGTTTGTGAATTCGCTGGGGCTACTTCTCTCTTCCTTCTTACGAAGTTCTGTAGATTGCCTCTTTGTATCAACCTTTCTATCTCATCTTTTAAATGATAGCAGTCTTCTGTGTTATGTCCTTGAGCACGATGGTATCGACAATATTTGTTAGACTTATACCTGTCCGAATTGTCTTTCAATGGTGCTGGCCACTGAGGTAACCCCTGTGCTAAAGCAGCTACAAATACCTCTTCTCGAGTAGCATTGAGAGGAGTATAGTGAGCATACTTTTGATTGTATCCTACCTTCCTTTCTTCTTCTGGATTCTCTTTTCGCCTCGGGATATCATTTCTATCATCTTCTCTGCTCTTTCTTTTACTTTCTTTTTCTGACTTTGGCTCCATTGCTTCTTCAATTCTTATGAACTTTTCCGATCTAGCTAGAAGTGCATCTAGAGTTGTTGGAGGTTTTCCGGCAAAAGATTCCTTAAGACGTTCATCTATCAAAGTTTGTTGGAGAATGCTAGCCAATAGTTCAGGATCGACTTGCGGGACCTCTAAAACCGCATTAGTAAATCTTTGTATATATTCTCTTAAAGGCTCTCCTGCTCTTTGTCTTACGGTGAATAGGTATGCAGCCGTCTTTTGAGACTTTCTATTCATAGAGAAGTGATGGAGGAATCGCTGACTCATCTGCTCAAAATTAGTGATTGTGCCTGAAGGGAGCTGATTGAACCAAGTAAGTGCGATCTTGGATAGAGTAGTACGGAATATTTTACAAGTAGTCGCATCACTTATTGCATATAAATCAGCTTTGGCAATAAACTTATCCAAATGTTCCTGAGGATCACCCATTCCATCATATTCAGACAGGCTTGGGATCCTAAAGCCAGGTGGCAATGGTTCTGATAAAACTGCATGAGAGAATGGGCTTCTTCTTAATGGTACCATGGGCGGTAAATGTTCCACCCTCTCTTCTTGTCCTTGCTGTGTGTAATTTTGTCCTCCTTGTTCTCTTCCTCCAGCTCTCTCCATCACTACACGAGGTTGTCTTCGTACTTCTTCTGGTCTTGGAGTTCTACTGTTGACTTCTTCTTCGTTAACTGGTTGCCTTATGTGTGGTTGTTCTCGCTGTCTCTGACCACCTCTTTCAGGTCTCGTGGATGCATCTGGGATTACGTGCAGGGACTGGCTTGAATTGCGTATTCTTTGCTGTTCCGCTACATACTGTGCAACCGCTCGAGCCGCTACTGTTGCTGCCATTGCATCAAGCATTTCTTGGGTCATTTGGATGGTTGGCACTGGAGGCGGTACATTCGGAGGCACATCTCGATCAGGCATTAAAGTTTGGGGGTCTACTCCATCGAGTGGGCCTTGTTCCACGCCTCCTCCACCAGGCAGGTCGTTTCCAGCGCCTCCTGCGCCAGGCAGGTCGTTTCCAGCGCCTCCTGCGCCAGGGTGGTCTTGTCCAATGCTTCCAGCACCAAGTAGGTCGTTGCCAGGGGCTCCTCCTACCGGTGGATCACCTGGCCCTTCAAGATTATCCCACTGGTTCTCTTCATACTCGTCCGCCATCTCAACGTGCAAATCAAACTTTTCCCACAGACGGCGCCAAAATGATGTTGTCAAAAAATGATCAAAGGACTTCTACGATCTATCTTCTTGATCTCTTCACGAATGCTAATTTGCACGGGACGAACTTGCTAAGAACTTTATAATTTCAGTTTTCTCTCTAGAATGACTTGTCCCTTTTTTGTTGAAAATGAGGTGCTATTTATAGGAGAATTTTTGGGGGAGGTGAAGAGTTTTCTGGGAGGTGAAGAGGCTTTTGGGAGGTGAAGAGTTTTTATGCTATAAATGTCAAATGAAGTAAATAGGGGTAAAATAGTCATTTTCATTGAATTATTTATTATCAAATTTATTAATTAGAGAATTACTAAAATGCCCCTAGATCATAATTTGTCACTATCAGTTTGGATGGGTTTTGGCCCGGTCTCGCGGGTTTCGCGAGATTGAGCCAAAACTATTTCAAATTAGTTTTCGCCAAACCCATAAAATCATCAAAAATCTATTCAGAAACTCAAACTCAAACTCTTTAAACCTATAAAACATTGATTTGACACCTACCACCTACTTTTTTCTCCAAATCTCACTAAAAAAGACATTGATTTGACACATATCACTTACTTTTTCCCCTAAACCCCAATATCCAAACTCAATACAAGTGGGGTTTCAACTTATTCAAACCACAAAACCCAAGAGCCAAAACTCATCTAAATGAAGTCTCAATGGTTTCATCGAAATCACCCAAACCAATTTTTTTAAATCAAGTTCCACGAAATCGAGCTAAAACTCATCCAAATAGACCCTAAATTATCCAATATTTGCTTTTGTAAGGAAAGGTAGAACCACGCATCAAAGTTTTCAATACTCTTATATTGATACTGAGACCATGTATATTTCTTTCATTTTTTGTATTATTATGAAATCAGAATTGTGGTGGAATTTTTAAATTATTTATTTTCTTTAAAATTCTCATATTTTCGGGTTTTTTGCACTTTGCACCCCGAAACATGGGAAATAGGCACTTTGCACCCCCAAAACTTAGATTTAGCACTTTGCACCCTCGAAATATGAAAAATGCAGCACTTTGCACCCTCATTTATTTTCAATAAAAAATTCAAGGGCAAAATAGGTAATCCTATTGTAAATTTTTGGCACTCCCCCCCCCCCCTCAAAATAAAATTAGCACTTAACGCTCCCTAATTAAGAACAAATTAACAACTTGCACCCCCGAAATATAATAAATGGATACTTTGCACCCCAAAATACAAAATTAACACTTAACACCCTCAAATTAAAAAAAAAAACTCAAACCCCTCATTTTTTCCGGCAAAGTTGACCATTAAGGTAAATTTTTTTAAGGCGAAATAGGTAATTATTTATGGGTCTTTGATATGTTGAAGTAGACAATGGGTCTTCGAGAAGTTTACTTGTACTTTATTTAGTTATTTATGATTATATTGTTGAAAAGAAAGATAGAGAGAGAAATGAGTATTCGAGTATTTATAATTGTAATTTACAAAATTTAAGTAAAAAAATGAATTTTTCTATTTTGCCTTAGATTTTTTTTACTCCGCTAGTCAACTTTGACCAAAAAAAGAGGGGTTTGGGTTTTTTAAATTTGAGGGTGCTAAGTGTTAATTTTGTGTTTTGGGGTGCAAAGTGCCCATTTATTGTATTTAGCGGGTGTTAAGTGCTAGTCTTATTTTAGGGGTACAAAGTGCGAAATTCTCAAGTTTTGAGGGTGTAAAGTGCCAATACTATTGAAATACCTATTTTGCCCTTGAATTTTTACTTGAAAATAAACGAGGGTGCAAAGTGCTATATTTTTTATATTTCGAGGGTGCAAAGTGCTAAATCTAAATTTCGAGGGTGCAAAGTGCAAAAATCCCCATATTTTCTCTTGATTTATTAAATTATTCTAGTGTTCTTCGAATTTTTCAAAAATTTAATTTTTTTGACAGACAACTTGTAATCAATTCATGTATCAAAACTAAAATTTTAATCCAAGGGTAAGAAGATTGTGAATGCAAATTAAGACTAAAACTCTCATATAAATTGGATTTTATAACAAATTCTTACTACGCAATCCTCACATTTTCAACTAGTTTTCGAGGTGAATTAGGTTCAAGTCATTTAATTGAACTTAGATGTTTATAACAATATACTCAAGATTTTTGCCAATACCATTTAGCTAGGATAAGAATATTAATTATAGTTTATTTTCTTGACCTTAATACTTAATAGTAGTAGTATATAAAGAAATGCACACTCTTGTTATAGTACGGATATGCTCAGTACTGTTATATGAAAATGTTTTGCTAATAGTTGTCACTCTAAAACTATTATAAGCCCAGTTAATTAGAAATGGAAGATACTTTTAATTATAAAAATTGTATAAGGTTTAATAACAATTTATTTTAAATTAAAGATGTAACATTATTAATTTTATAAATTTGCCTATGAAAGTCAAATTTAACAACATTATAGTATAATAAAACTCTTATCCATTATTAATTTTGAAATTATATATTTGTCTACAAAAGTAAAATTTATTTAACTACATTTAAAATTTGATTTGAAATATTTAAATTTGATTTTATCTCTAATATTATTATAGATAATATAGGTAACAGTCGGGAAAGTTTTTTTTTTAATTAATTGAAGGAGTTAGCCCTGACGATTGAAGACGGTGATCAGGGGTGCAGATTCACCTGGGTGAAAATTGATACCCTCAGGTTGGAGAACTCGGGTTTTTGGCACTTTGCACCCCAAAAACATGGAAAATAGACACTTTGCACCCCCGAAACTTAAATTTAGCACTTTGCACACTCGAAATATGAAAAATGCAGCAGTTTGCACCCTGGTTTATTTTCATGCAAAAATTTAAGGGCAAAATAGGTAATTCAATAGTATTGGCACTTTGCACCCTCCCAAAATAAAATTAGCACTTAACACCCTCTAATTAAGAACAAATCAACAACTTCCACCCCGAAACACAATAAATGGGCACTTTGCACCCCAAAACACAGAATTAACACTTAACACCCTCAAATTTAAAAAACTCAAACCCCTCGTTTTTTTCGTCAAAGTTGACTATCGGAGTGAAAAAAATATAAGGCAAAATAGGTAATTCATTTTTTTACTTAAATTTTGCAAAATACAATTAGAAATACACGAATACTCATTTCTCTCTCCATATTTCTTTTCAACAATATAACCATAAATAACTAAATAAAGTACAAGTAAACTTCTCGAAGACCCATTTTCTACTTCAACATATCAAAGACCCATAAATAATTACCCATTTCGCCTTAAAAAAATTCACTTTAATGGTCAATTTTGCCGGAAAAAATGAGGGATTTGAGTTTTTTCTTATTTGAGGGTATTAAGTGTTAATTTTGTATTTTGGGGTGCAAAATGTCTATTATTGTGTTTCGGAGGTGCAAGTTGTTAATTTGTTCTTAATTAAGGAGTGTTAAGTGCTAATTTTATTTTGGGGGGCAAAGTGCCAAAGATTTACAATAGAATTACCTATTTTGCCCTTGAGTTTTTTCTTGAAAATAAAAGAGGGTGCAAAGTGCTGCATTTTTCATAATTCGAGGGTGCAAAGTGCTAAATCTAAGTTTTGGGGTACAAAGTATCTATTTCTCATGTTTAGGGGGTGCAAAGTGAAAAAAACCCTGGAGAACTCTACTGAGTAAATTGCTTTTTCATCTTTCTAAAAAAAATCACACTCTTTCACCGGCACAACCGGTAAGTCAGTCCATTGCTATAAACGTTAATTCTGTAAAGATCGTGTTTCCTCTCAAGAAATTCTCTCGTACTATTAATTACTGTATTAACTTATATGGATATTCTTTTTTGAAAATAAATTATATGGATATTGACTGTCCAAAAGCCTGTTTTACTATTTATATCTCCATCTCTCTCACGCACTACACACTCACATATACACGCATACATACGCACAATTATACGTACAATTTATTTTTTGGGTTGGGTTTTTGGTCTATAAATTGAAGCTTCAGCCAGTATGCTGATTTTTTTCGTCTCTTCTCCATTTTCACACTCTTTCCTCTCTTCTCGTATTTTCCTTAACGGCAATCTCGCCGCCGTCCCTCCCCGCCGGAATATCACACCAATATCCTCTCATTTCCATTTCAAGGTTAGATCTCGCTCCGTTCCTTTCTTCGATCTGCGTGTTTCTTGATTTAGATCTGTTACGTTTTTTTTAAGAGATTGGCTAACCTATTCGGTGACCCTTTTAAATCTTAAGTTCTTCATTTACATTTGCATTACTTTCTTCCTATAATATTTGAAATTTGTGTGTCCTGTTTTTTTCCCAATATCTCTTCTCGGTTCAGCTGTTTTTGAGTGGATCTTGTAAGTTTGTGGTGTTTTTGCTGCCCTTTCATTTGAAATTTGGAAATGTAGCTTATTTCTTGTATTCACCAGTTTGCAAAGATTCTCTTTTTTTTTTTTTTTTTTTTTTTTTTTTTATTTCGAGCTTTCGTATAGGCAATATTGTCTGTTCAATTTATCAAATGGGTTTTAAAGGTGCAGTCTTTCTAAGTACTATTAGTTTTTAGGCATTTGTCTTTGATTTTGGCTGACGGTTTCTTACCTAATTTTCAATGGTTTGAATGTTAGGTGGGACTTAAGATTTTGTCGTTGAGATATATCCACCTAATGCAGAAGAAAAAAAATATAAAATAAGTCAGCAGTAACACAATAGTGTATTCAGTTGATGTTGATGAAGGATATGTTTACAAGAAGTATTAATCGAAATTGAAACAACCCATTTTGTTATAGACTTTTAACTAGACCTTATTTAATTATACTACTTGCTAAACATTGTTAACCTTATGACTAGGAGCACTATTTATGCTCCCTAATCTGATCAGTGTATAGTCTATTCCACTTTGAGGTCATAGTTTGCCATTTCACAACTTTAAGCGTGCACAAAATTTGTATGGTGTTTGTTTTTTTAATTTAGTATTGAATTATCAGAAAAGAAAAAGAAAAAGTGTGCACAAATTAAGTTTAATATAATGTTGGTAGTTTTGGTTGCCCTTTCTATATTAATGTACCAATTTATTCTCTTACTTTACGGATAAGAATGTGATTTTGTAACAATTAATGGTCATGTATTATCTGGTTTCCTCGTTTTCCTTCCTAAAGGATATGATCATAATAATTCTGGTAATCAATATTTCACCTTTTATACTATGATCTATGTCCCTAATTCCCTTAGGTTTCCATTATTATTTTGAAGGTTTGAGCTTCTACATACTTAATATGTGTACTGGTATTTTCTCTCTTTTTCTGCACTATAAAGTGTTCTAGGTCAATTAGAATACATGTGTATATATCTACTTTAAATGTATACCTTCTCACTGATAATGATTATTTCTTTCAGATACTGAAAATTCTGGTGTTGAAATTTGAAGCAAATTATGGATGGTGTTAAGGTTATAGTGGATGGGAGGGGAATCGATGGTGCAAAAGATATTGGACTCAAGAATATCAGTTCCCATTGCGCACTCTTTGAAATGGATGACTATGATCTCTCGAAGCTACTTGATAAGCCTAGACTGAACATAGAGAGGCAGAGATCATTTGATGAGAGGTCACTTAGTGAGTTGTCTATTGGTTTGTCGAGAGGCTTGGACAATTACGAGAGTGCATACTCACCCGGAAGATCAGTGTTGGATACCCCTGCTTCATCTGCTCGTAATTCTTTTGAACCACATCCGATGGTTGCAGATGCTTGGGAAGCTCTCAGACGGTCTTTGGTTTATTTTCGAGGCCAACCAGTTGGCACAATCGCTGCTTATGATCATGCTTCTGAGGAGGTCCTAAATTATGATCAGGTAAAATATTATGAATTTGTGGATTTTTTTAGGGCAAAGTATAAAAAATGGTCCTATAACTTTGAGATTCTTTCAATAATAGTCCTTTAACTCATCACCAAATTTCAGTTTTAGTCCTATGCTTAACAATTTCCGTTCTCGTAACTTTCAATAAGTTCCACTTTTCGTCCTGCAAATACAAACTTGTTCTACTGTAATAGGACCAAATTTGTAAATGTAGGACAAAAATTGAAACTTTTTGAAAGTTCGAGGACGAAATTAGTTATACATAGGACTAAAACTGAAATTTGTAATGCATAGGACTAAAATTGAAAATTTATGCAAGTTAAAGAGTTAAATGTGTGTTTAGAATAGTTGCAAGACTATCCATGGAAAGATTCCAAAGTTACAGGGCAATTTTTGAAATTTTGCCAATTTTTTAGTGCTTTTAAGAATGATGCCTTCGAATCCCATAAAGTCGGAAATCCACTTAAGTCGAAAATCGAAGATCTGCTGCTTGGTTTTGTTTCAGCCCTATTGGATAATACTTATGATTGCTCCTAAACCAATATTATCTTTGCCTGAATTTGAAATTTGAACTTGTGCAGGTCTTTGTTCGAGATTTTGTACCAAGTGCACTGGCCTTTTTGATGAACGGTGAGCCTGATATAGTTAAGAATTTCCTATTGAAGACACTTCAGCTACAAGGATGGGAAAAGAAAGTAGATAGATTTAAACTCGGTGAGGGTGCTATGCCAGCTAGTTTTAAAGTTCTTCACGACCCAAATCGCAAAACAGATACGATAATTGCTGATTTCGGCGAGAGTGCAATTGGAAGAGTGGCTCCTGTGGATTCTGGTTTCTGGTGGATAATTCTTCTACGTGCCTATACAAAATCTACAGGAGACCTATCTTTGGCTGAAACACCAGAGTGCCAAAAGGGAATGAGACTTATACTCTCCTTGTGTCTTTCTGAAGGATTTGACACATTTCCAACTTTGCTTTGTGCTGATGGTTGCTCAATGATTGATCGTAGAATGGTGAGATAACTTATAATATCTTTTATCATTTATAAAGAACACCAAGTAAATTTGAGATTGTTTGATTTTTTCAGGGAATATATGGCTACCCGATTGAGATTCAAGCACTCTTCTTTATGTCATTAAGATCTGCTTTAGTACTGCTGAAGCATGATGCAGAAGGCAAGGAGTTCATTGAGAGAATAGTGAAGCGTTTGCATGCCTTGAGTTATCATATGAGAAGTTACTTTTGGCTCGATTTTCAACAATTAAATGACATTTATCGCTACAAAACCGAAGAATATTCTCATACTGCTGTAAATAAATTTAACGTCATTCCAGATTCAATCCCAGAATGGGTGTTTGATTTTATGCCAACACGTGGTGGATATTTTATTGGAAATGTTAGTCCTGCAAGGATGGATTTTAGATGGTTTGCTTTAGGTAATTGCATAGCTATCTTATCTTCTCTTGCCACTCCTGAGCAATCTTCTGCTATTATGGACCTCTTAGAGGCAAGGTGGGAAGAGTTAGTCGGAGAAATGCCTCTAAAAATATGTTATCCGGCAATTGAAAGCCATGAGTGGCGAATTGTAACCGGTTGTGATCCTAAGAATACAAGATGGAGTTATCATAATGGAGGATCTTGGCCAGGTTCTTCCTATGTTCTCTCATCATTTTTCCAAGGGCTCTTGCTTTTGCCTTTAGCTATTTAGAATTGTGCAATATTGATGCTGTGTTTACTTGTGTTCCTGTTATTGTTGAACATATCTAAAGTAAAAGTGCCTTTACTGTCTTTATAAAATATTTTTTGAGAAGGTCGCACTTTGCCCCTATAAAACTGATTTCGATTTTACCTTGCCCTTTCAACTTTCTATTGATGCAATTTGCAACCTTTTGCCGTTCGGCAGTGGTCATTAGGGAGTTAAATGGAAAAAAATTGAAAGGTCAGCGAGGAAATTGCAATGTGGTTGTAAAGTTAGGGGTAAAGTGTGATTTTAAGATTTTTGTATTAATCCAATTATCATAGGGAATGGTCCACTGTCGAACGGCCGAAGGTTGCGAACAACTTCAGAAGTTGAAGGCAAGTGCAAAATGGAGGGGGGAGGCAAACTGCAATTTTCCCTAGTTTTTATTTGCATGACATTAGAACTTGACCAATAAACAACACACATATTTTCATAAAACAAATAGTGCTAATATGCTATCACACTCTATTCTTTGCTAATCCTTTGTTTTGTAAGTATTGTACTAATGCATCTTTTTGCATTTGGATGGCATGGCAGTGCTTTTATGGTTGGTAACAGCTGCATGCATAAAAACCGGAAGGCCTCAGATTGCAAGACGAGCAATTGATCTTGCAGAGAGCCGATTGCTGAAGGACGGGTGGCCTGAATATTACGATGGTAAATTGGGAAGGTATACAGGTAAACAAGCTAGGAAATACCAGACGTGGTCCATAGCTGGATATCTCGTTGCAAAAATGATGTTGGAGGATCCATCACACTTGGGAATGATCTCTCTTGAAGAAGACAAACAAATGAAGCCTGTTCTAAAGAGATCTTCCTCCTGGACTTGCTAAAACGACAGGAAAAAAGGATGGTGAGACGCCAATTTGTTTCGTTTAACTAGAACTACTATTTTCGGTGGTTTTCACGTAGTGTACATTTAGTGTTTAGCAAGACTACTACAATCTTTATCTTCATAATAATAAGAAAGACATTTAATTATTTGTGCTTGCTTCATTTTTTAATGGATTTTTTTGAATTTCAGTTTTTATTCATTTGGATTAAGTTGCTGCAGTTTTGCTCTTAACTTGCTTGAAGCACAATATCTAAAAGAAAATTTTATTTATGGTTACTATATAGTGTATGTTAGGATTTTGTAAGGTTTTTGAAAACTTAGAGGAGGTCATTGTAATTATAATTCTTAGAGAGAATTGGATACGAATTACACCAAATTTTAGGGGAGGCCACTATAATTAACCCAATATATATATTCTAAGCATATGCGTCACTATAATTATTTTACCAAAAAGATATTTGTAATTACAAGGTGGGAAATGCTGCAACAACAACCGACCAATTTGTATAAATAATTTCTTCAGGATGGATGAAGTTTTGTTTTTCTAGCATGGTCGCTTCTCTAGAACTCAAACTAAGAAGAAATTATTGCAGAGATTAGGGATGTGTTTTGGACACTTGCACATGTTGAATTTTATATATTGATGATATTTTATTTAATTTTAAATATTTTTAAAATATGTAGCCTTATCTATTATCATCAAATGATTATTGGTATGAATTGATTGTATCATTTTATTATCATATTCGCTAACCAGAGCGAGCCTACGCTAGTCGGGGCATGCAACAAATACCTTGAGCTTTTACATAGATCATCCATCAAGATAGACTTCTAACAAAGAATTCGAACTTATGTTTTTACTATCAAAAAATTCGATTCTTCCCAACTGAACTGAGATTCGTTGACTCCACAAGATATGTATATGACATAACATGGGTTTTATTTTTATTTATTTAAATGTTGTAAATGTAAACTTAAAATAAATAATGTGAAACATGAGCTTACCCCAAAGTAGTTGTTTAGTGCTCAATTTAACGGAACAAAATACAATTTTTTTTACTTTTAGGTAAAATATAAAACTAGAATGAAGTTTAGGTAGGGAGAATGAGTTGGTTTTTATCTTGTTGCATTTAGATGCTATTTAGGTGTCACCTGGACCCTTAGTTTTGGCCTGCACAAAAATAAATGGCCCCATTTACTTTATAGGAGTACTCATTATCTGATCTGTTCTGTACTGTACAACACCCTAAATTTATTTCAGCAGTCAGTACAGATTACAGACAACAGGCCCTCTCTCTTTCTCTCTTTGTGTGGCTCTGCATTTACCTCTTTTTCATATCTTCTCAGTTCTCTACTCTTTTAAGGAGTTGGTCAATTTATCAATCAAATGGACTAGCTCCACCTTTAGGTCTTTTACTTTTACTGCCATTCAACAACATTTATATCTTCCTTTTTAGCAAATTTACTGTCAATGTGCCAAAATAATTTATAGAATGAGAGGAAGGGTGAAAATGAGTGTTTCCCAAAAACATATAGTTGCTGTGGGCGTGGCTGTGGACTGTTACAACCAGCAATTCTTGAAGCCAGCTAGCTAATTAAACTGCACACTTTTCTTTTATTATTACTCCAATAAGAAGAAAGAAAAGACCCCACGAGTGGGGCTTCTTCTGCTTCTGCTACATTTACCATACTCATCTTTTTTTCTAGGTCCCCACCTCTTCCAGCTAATATACACACGCACTGATTCCCTTTTGGTAATAGGCTTTCTACCCCCTTGCGAAAACACATAAGAAGACACACATAGCTAGGTAGTAAATGTATTACGAATTTTAACAATTTTACAAATATGATACAACCAATATGCATACATAACAAGAAGAAATGTAGATGTTGTGTATTGAACATTTAATTAGTTTTTTTTTTTTCTCAACTATGGTCAACATATTGATGTAATGCCTATACATCATTGACAAAGAAAAAGAAAAAAAAAATTGATAAAGACAAAATAAGAGAAAAGTATGCATACAATGCCAACTTGCTCTCGTTTATGTGTCCACACCATAAGATTTGTTTTTGCCTTTTTGAAACTTATGTAGACGACTCGATATTATACACAATTTAAAAGTTGTTTGTTGAAATGTACGCCCTCAAGTATTCTAGGTGTATCTAGTATGTCCTTCGACTGTACACGAGAATATATTTTTTCTTAATTGGTAATTTTTTGATACACCATGTTACGTTACGTGTTATCATATCCAAAGCATGTCCGATACTGCATCACATAAAATATTAAAGTATCCGATAGAATCTTATACTTACACTAATTCAATTCCCTTGTTAGTTTCATCCTATCCCCAAAGACAGCAGTCAACCAGAGTCCACAAAGGAAGAGAGAACCCCACCAATAGTAATACTCCCACTTGTACATGTAGTTGGCTCAAAACACTTTGCAAGAAAAACAAAACTTGAACCCTAAGCTTTCCTTACCTTAATGGCCTAAACTTCATCTTCATTTTTATCCATTTGGCAATAGAAAGAATGTTTTGAGTATTTTTCTTGAAAATCAAAAGAATGGAATTTATGGAGCCACACCCCAAAAACCAAGGAACCAATACTAGTAACTCAGCTTCCTCCTCCCTACAACTACTCTCCCCTCACCACCACCAAAGTCAAACCGATCCCGGCTCCGGGTCGGGTCCAGCCCCACTCCATGGTCCATATCTGGGCTCCATCTCAATCCAACAATCAAGAAACTCATCCCTCTCCACTTCCTCAACTTCCACAACCACAAACAACCCTTCCACCACCACTACCACCGCCACCGCCACCAACAAACCTCTGAAGAAACCTACAAAAGACCGCCACACAAAAGTCGACGGCCGAGGGCGGCGCATCCGCATGCCGGCCTTATGCGCTGCCAGGGTCTTCCAACTAACTAAAGAATTAGGCCACAAATCCGACGGCGAAACAATAGAATGGCTTCTACACCAATCAGAACAGTCCATCATAGCCGCCACCGGAACAGGCACAATCCCAGCCAATTTCTCCACTCTCAACGTCTCTTTACGCAGCAGCGGCACCACAACTTCAGCTCCAATGTCAAAACCCGCGCCGCTCTTCCTCGGCGGCGCTGCCGGAATGCTTGGGTTCCACCACCAACTCACCTCAAGTTCCAATTTTTCGCAAGACCCAGATGACAATTTCATGAAAAAACGGTACAGAGAAGATAATATTACAAATGCAACATCACCGAAACAGGGGAGGACTCAAACCGGTGTGCAAGATCATGAACCGGGTTCGGATCCTAAACCCGGCTACATACCGGGTCCGGCCATGTGGGCAGTGGGTCCTGCAGCTGCTAATGTAGGGAATACGTTCTGGATGCTTCCGGATTGGCAATATAAAGCTTCCCCTGTTCAGAGAATAGGTGGGTTTGAGTTTTCTGGACCCGGGCGGTTTAACCCGGTTCAGCTCGGGTCGATGGTGTTGGGTCAGGGGCAGCCATCGGTTCAGCAGATGGGTTTAGGTGTTACGGAGACTAATATGGGAATGTTGGCGTCGATTAATGGTTATAATGGTGGTGATAGTAGAATTGATTTGGGTATGAATTTGGAACATAATCATCATCACCAACAAAATCAGAAACAACATAGTGATAGTGGCGATGAAGAACGAAAGGATTCACGATAAATTGGTATATTTGGATCCTTTTTTAATACACTGCAGTTTGAACAACCCTTCTCCATTTTTTTCAATTTCCCCTGTTTTTGTACTATTTTATTCATAGATCAGATTGTGTGCATAACTTGTTATTGTTATTGTCTACTTCCTATCTGTTCTTTCCTTTTTATATGTTCTCTTTTTTCCATCTTCATGATCATGATAATTCTTGCATAGGGGCTTTGTGCATACTTTCTGAGCAACAATTCAGAAGGTTGGGTTTGAAATGGAAATGGGGTTTTCATATCCATTTGACAGCAAATATGCAAGTAGGACTATAAACGAGCTGAGTAGTTTGTTGAAATTTGATTTGAGCTTTTTATTGAGCTTGAAAATTTATGTCTTAGCTTCGCATGATTGGTAATTACTGAATCGCACTCCAACGAGCTTTAATCGAGCCGAACACAAGTCGAACTTACGTTTATAAAAAGTATTTTCTGTTATTTAGCATATCAAATCAATCTTCAGTGCGAAACTGTTTAAACTTTTCTGATATGTATAAAACTCGAATTTAAACCATTTTATTGTCCAACAACCTCAAACTAACAGTCAAATAATTTTATTTTATTTGCAACTGTGTGCGTGTAAAATCATCTGATTATGATGACAGTGTCATATAATTCCTAGCTTCATTATTTCTTTGTGGTCACTCATTGTATTCATTCATTCTTTGCTAAAAGCTGAGTGATCAAGGCTTGAATCTGATTGGGACAGTAAATACTTTCTTGATGTACTGATTTGACTTTTCATAGGGGGGCCTTTCTTTTTCACACATGGATATTGATTTTTATGCCGACAATTTGTTCTATGTATAATTAGGGCCACATTTAAAAGACATTTTATTTATTAATAAAATATATGGGTTATTGTATAGAAATTACCTCTACATTCAACTTTTAATGGGCATCTTCTATGAATATTAATTGAGAAATGGACTATAAGTCTATAACCTTTCTTTTTTTAATTTAACGTATGTTTATCATAGGATCATTTCAAATCAGGACCAATTAATTAATAATTTAATTATATGTAATTTAATTATATGCTATAGAGTTTACCACTTGCAAATGAAATATATAGTTGCATGCATGATCAAAGCAAGAGAGGATATGGAGGAATTATAAAAAGGAATCAAGACGACGTCACCTTGTTTTGTGATGTCTTTCCCAATTAAGTAAAGCATGTTAGTGCTTTTCTATTCACTTTGTTTCTTTTTAATTGAACTGACCAATCTCCTTCACCAATTCATAGGATACCATATCTTTCTGTATAATAATTTTCTAGCCCAAATATTTAAAGCAAAATATGAGAAAATTAGCTTCCTAATTACTCCCACTAATCGTGGATAATTATGATTCTGCTGATTGATAACTTGTTACCTGACTTTCACTTATTTGATTACTAACTCCCACTTATTAGATTACTTATTAAATATCTATTTTATTTAGACTAGCAATTTACAATGGATGAATAACTAAAATTATTTATAATATCTTATCACATATTAATGTCATAGATTCATTGATCAGATGGTCATTTGAGAGATCAAAATTTTAACTTTACACTATAGCTAATAACAACAAAAAGGCGGAAAATTCTTGTCCAAGCCTGGCTTGGCCAAACTCATCCAACCACCAAGCAAGTGTATTGTACTTGCTTTGTGATTGGTCACTTTCCTGGAAGTTACAACCAATCCCAAAGCAAGTGTATTACACTTGTCATGTAATTAGTTTGGGTTCGGCCAAACCCGGTCCAGGTAAGAATTTCCAAGGCTAGGGTAAAAGGAATGCATTCGGGTCAAATCCAATGGAATCGTATATTATCATTCGAATCCATACATAAATCAATATATCGAAATCTATTTGAATACTATCAAAATACAAAATAAAACTATTAAAGTGGTATTAAATTAGAAAGTTAATTATTAAAGACTAAAAACTGATCTCGGGAACCAATTAAAAGATAACTGAATTGAAGCCAAGAAAAAGAAAAAATTCAATAAAATAAAAAAGACAAAAACTAAAATTTGATTAGAACACATAAATTTACCAAGAAATTCAATGTGAATTGACCAGTAACCACCCCTGCATTCCCTTATGAAGCTTTGTAGCCTTTAAGACCAGGATATGCTTAACCATGAAGCATTATTAGTAATAACACAAGACCAACATAAGCAGGATTGTAACAAATTGTGCATGCCAAAAACAAATAATTCAGAATTACAGATCCAACAAACAGAGCATAGTAACATGGGTATTTCAATAAAACTGTTTGATTCTTTCAAACAATTGATTATTGCCTTTTGTCTACACAAGACAATTCAAAGAGTATTTCATTGCAGCAAAACAACCTTTAACAAGAAAAGGGACAAAACTAGAGCTGAATCATTCAACCATACAAGCAGTTAGTTTTACACAATTCCTTAACAACATCAGTCATCGGCATTCGTTCTTTAGGTAACTCCTTTGAACATGCCAACCCAATTTCTAGTATAGAAATTACACAATCCTTGTTTTTGTTTTCGTGTAGAATTATTGGATCGATAATTTCCATCACTTGGCTTGGCAATGCACTCGTAACAATGTCAACAAGAGTTGTTGAATGATCATTAAATGCATCATCGGTTGGTCTTCTGCCTGTAAACATCTCCAATAAAAGAATCCCGTAACTGTATACATCCCCTTCTGCTGAAACCTTGCCACTTATGCCATACTCTGAAATATATATAGGATCAATATGAGATCAAAATATACATACATTTCTACAACAAAAATCTTTGTATATCATGATTCCTTATTTATTCCGAAGTTAAGACATCTATTACACTCTGTTTCTTGCCCAGGTGTACATAAGGATCAAGTTGGGTTCAACCAAGAACCTGTAAGCTTTTTTGTGTTTCATTTCAGGATTATCAAGTTGCAGATTTTTCTATGTTTTGTCCTTCATAAATTTGCTTCATTGCAAATTAAGAAACTATGCAAACTCAAAATTAAGAAATAAATACTAAAAGACTATAGTAAAATGCAAATGGAGAAGATATAAAAAGTCATACCAGGAGGAATATAGCCTATAGTTCCCTTGATCGCCATTGAAGAACTACTTTCACGTGTAGAAACCATATTGGAGATAACTTTTGCCAACCCAAAGTCACCAACTTGAGCAGTCATTTTTTCATCTAACAGAATATTGCTTGGCTTCAAGTCACCATGAACAATAGTAGACTCTATACCACAATGTAGATATTCAAGTGCTGATGCAATATCAATGGCAATATTTACTCTCTCTTTCATGCTAAGATGTCTTCTTTCTTCGACTTGACTGCTTTCTCCCTCTGACTTTTTATGCAGCCATTCATCCAAGCTTCCACAGGCCACAAATTCATAAACCAATGCTTTAAAATCATTACCTTGAAAATCTGCACTAGAACACGCACTCACTAATTTCACAAGGTTCCTATGTCTTATGCCCCTTAATGCGTTGCATTCGGATATAAAACTTCTAGAAGCTCCTTTAGTATTAAGGTTGAGCACCTTCACTGCTACCAGGGTCTGCCCATCATTGAGAATTCCTTTATAAACTGATCCAAAGCTTCCAGCTCCAAGAAAATTAGCCTCAGAGAATCCATCCGTGGCTTTAAGGAGATCTGCATAAGATAGTCTCAAAAATTTGGACACAAATGAGGGCATCGAAGATAGGTTCTGCGACTTCCGTTGTCTGTACTTGAACACACAGAAGCATGCTGAAAGTGTAATGAGTATAGCTCCAGCACCCACTACTGGGATCAATATTTTCCATAGTGTTGAAAAATGTTTCTTCTTGGAGTTTGTTGGATGGCACGGAGGAAACTTTAAGTACGCAACTCCTCCACACAAGTCATTATTTCCTTCAAGTGAGATCGCAGTTTCATTTTGAAAGACCCCTATAGTAGGGACTTCACCTTGCAGCCTGTTGAAAGAAAGATTCAAATATACAAGATCCAATTCACCTAGAAATCTCGGAATTTTCCCTGACAGGTTATTATGTGAAAGGTCCAAATTTTGCAAACCCCTCAAAGCACTTAGCATATCAGGTATTTCTCCATTAAGAGAATTGCTCTCCAGATGGAGCAGTTCCAGACTTATGCAGCTGCTCAAAGAATTTGGAATAAGTCCTGATAATCTATTGTGGGACAAGTCCAACTCCGCAAGATTTCTTAAAAAACCAACTTCTGATGGAATAGAGCCCGCTAAGTCATTGTAGGCTAGATTAAAGGAGATTGAAATGGATGAAAGCCTCATAATCTCCTGAGGTATTGAACCGTTTAGATTGTTACGAGATATGTCTAAGGTTAGCAATCTACTACAGTTGCTAAGACTTTGAGGTATATTACCATAAAAATTGTTTTGTCCCAAGTATAGATGGTTCAACAAACTCAAGTTACCAAATGAAATTGGTATTTCATTAGTCAATCTGTTTGCTGCTAGATAAATTTCTTGCAACTTATCAAGTTTACCAATGGTAAGAGGAATAGGACCTTCTAGATCATTATTTTGAATCTGTAAACGATTGAGACCGAGGAGGTCTCCAATAGAAGAAGGAATGCTTCCATGTAACCGGTTTCCACCCACAGCTAAGAAACTAAGGTGGCTGGAAAGATTGCCAATTGAATCTGGTAAAGAACCACTGAATTGATTGTTAAAGAGGGAAAGAGATTGGAGACTAGTGCAATTTGCCATATATGAAATAAAACTGATATCTCCTTGTAAATAATTCGATGATATGATAAAGGATTCAAGAGCTGAAAGCCTTCTAAAATCTATTGTCATTTGACCTGCAAAATTATTTAAAGATAAATTAATTCTTTCAAGTAAAGAACAATTCGACAGTGAAACTGGAACTGTTCCGTGCAACTGATTTTCTCCTAAATCAAAAATTCTCAATCTTGAAAATTTGAAACCTATTTCAGAAGGTATAGTTCCTTGAAGCTGATTAGATCGCATTGAGAAAATAGAGATAGTCGAAATATTGTAAAGGCCGGGTGGAATTCTACCAGACAAGTTGTTTCCAACTAAATTTAACAATTGCAGTGTTTGAAGCCGGACAAGTGACTCGGGAATTTCTCCATGTAAGAAACAGTCTCCCAAAGATAGAAGCACGAGGCTGGTGAAATTTCCGAGGAATGGTGGGATAGTTCCTGAAATTTGGTTTCTTGACAAGCCTAGAGCTTCAAGTTTTAGCAAAGAACCTAGCTCTGGGATTACGATTCCTGTGAGATTGTTGTCAATCATATTCAGGTAATAAAGATTCGTACATCGTGACAGGTTCTTTGGGATCTCACCACCTAAAGAATTGTTACTAAATTCGATCCATTCAAGCCGCCTCAAACGACCAATTTCTTCAGGGATTTGGCCATAGAAGCTGTTGTTTTGTAAAATGATAGTTCTGAGAAAAGAAAGATTACCTAAATGAGGTGAAAGAGATCCAATTAAGCCTTGAGACATCATATTAATCGATACAACTCTGCTTTCATGTCTTTGGCTGCACAAAGCGCCTTTCCAGTTACAAAAATGCACTGTTTCATTCCATGAATTTAATGCTCCCTGCGGATCAAAAACTATTGCTCTCTTGAACGCTAGAAGCGCTCTTAAATCAGTTTCATTGTTTGAGCATGTTGTAGGGGTGGTGGCATAGTAGAAAAAGAGCCATAAAATTATGAAGGAAAGTTTTTTCATAGTTTTTGGTACTAAGATGATTGTGATCATACTTGTTTGTTTTTATCATTGACCTTTTAATTTATACATCAATGAACATCATGTCCAAATCAGTTCCAAGTAACTCATGGGCTATATAATTAAATTCAAACAAGGCATAGATGATGACACAATCATAAATTTAGCCTCCTTTCTCAGATACACAAGATTTGCACTCCCACTCAAGAAAAACAATGTATGAGTTCATAATTCTTAAAATTCAAAATGCATTAATAGTGTCTTGACTTTTTTGTCTGTAATTAAGTCAGAGTCTGCAGATTTTGACTTCCATTTTGAGATCTAACTAGACTTGTTCACATAGTTCATTGAAAAACATTTGTCTTTCTCCATTTGGTACCTTCTGAATGTAATTTTCCAAAATGATAAAAGAAAAAAATTAGTCTGGTGCCTGTCTTATTAAATTTGATCCTTAAAAAGTTGATGGGCGAAGGTAAATAAACTGGTCATTGAAAATTATATTGACAAACTTAATGAAGAAGCACAATTAGTAACATGAAGTTAAAAGATCAATACTAATTTTTCAAGCAAGTGTATGCATTTTCCTCTAGGATGAAATTTTACCCCCGTAAAATATATTTGACACAAATTAATATCTTTAAATAATGTTTTCATGAATTAAAATTAAAACGGAAAAATTGGACTTCACCCCATGTAAAATATGGATGGTGATATTGCCTGATAACAATTGTTGGTTTGATGATATTGCCAATCAAAATATTGCTGTATTTTCCTTTTTCATGTTTTATGTTATGAACAGGTATGGAATTGATTTATTATCAGGCAAAATGTAAAAGATTAGACGCATGAGTCGTATAGGTAGACTTCTTTTTAGAATAATGTGTAAGCACCATTTCTAATGTTAATATGAAGCAGCATTCTCCAATTTGGAAGGATATTTCTAATGGAATTAGGAAAACTATACAAATGTCGGATGCAACATGAACTGCGTGGTCGAGCAGGCTCCATCAATCTGCTAAGTTTTCTAGTGTGTGCAAATATGCAAGTGATGTCAAAAACCCCAACCAGTTAACACATTTAAAAAAGTATCAATCACAAAATGATCTTTAGATAGGTAACCAATCATCAATATTCAACAGCTAACCAGGAACCATTAGTCTTATTATAACAAGACCAGCTTTTAAATCATTGCATCATAAAATTAAGGTTTCTGTTTAACTTCCTTGGTCAGAAGAACAAACTAAGCACAGTAAACAAGCGCAAGTTTGTAACGAATGTCATTTTTCGAAGGCACACAGGCACCATAAAACTACCCTTGAAATTGAATAAAACTCCTAAAGGCTTCTTTACTATGCATACATGAGTTTTTGCCTCAAGAATCAGTAAAACCATATATGTGTACCATGAATTCAATATCACGAAGAATGCATTATGTAACAGAAAGAAAACTAGCAGAAGGATTGTATGAGATTCAAGCTATCTTATTTATTATTGTAAATGCGAGAAACAATAATTTCGGACTTACAGAGCAAATAGAGCATAGTTACTAACACGGACACTTAAAAACTGATCGATTTTTTCAAACAACTGATTATTGCCTTTTGTCTACACAAGGCAATTCAAGGAATTTGTATTGCAGAAAAATAACCTTTAACAAGAAAAATTAGCCTGAAGAGGTCTTCTTCTGCTGAAAGACGACTGCGAAAATTGGTACACCAACACCAATGCTGAATGCAGTAAAGACAGCGAGAGTCATTGTCAGTTTCTGACTTTTCATCCTGTCCAAGTTGTACATGTGCTTTGCGTGAAGATAGTAAGGCTCATCATGACCATGTCCGCCTCCCATCTTCTTTACACTAGTTGACTGAATCCCCCTATTCACTGTCATAGAAACAATATCACCTTGTCAAGTAATAGAAAATCCAAATTAACCATCATTGAGACTTGTAAAATCTTAATTAAAGTACTGCTTGTTTTAAAAAGAAAATGGTCAGTAGAAAAGTCTTCCTTATATGTCTGTACTCATAGTGAAACGAATCTATTGCTTCATAATTTTAAAAAAATATGCTCAGTTTATGCTCAATAATTTTGTTTACTGTCCCATCGGATTGTTTGTGATGTTTCTAGCTGAGGCCCAAATTTTATGTTGGATCTTTTATATTCTCAAGTCAGATGCCAGACAGACTGGTGAACTGGACCAAGTTATTTGAGGCTTGTGAGTGGCAGGTTCTAAGAAAACGAAAATGGGGAAGACATGGAGTGTTGGGGCTAATGTATCAATCTGCTCGAGGGTCTTCTCCTTCAACAGATACTTTCTCTCGATAAGTGCAGGAAGAACTGGCAGAGCTACATGCTGGCAATGTCTCAGTAGGCATCGAGGAAAGGAAGGATGGTAATATAGGCAATGGTTAATAGTAATAACTTGTTATAGAAGCAATAACATAGGTCTTACGCAGAGTTTGCAAACTACATTTTTGCAAAATAATTAAAGATGGATCAATAAATAGAGGCAAAAATCCCTTAAGCATAGCAGTAAATAAGTTGATAAAATGTGAATAAAGTAGGATGGATACAAATTTCCAAGAAAATTGAAAGAAAGGAGAAGTTGGATAACTCATCTCAACTATACTTATAGTTTGTTGTGCAAAATATCTTATAGTTAACTTATACATTATTACAAACATAATTTAAATTCTTGAAGTAATTATAAAACAAGTCCTAACACATATTATACAGAGACAGAATTGGTGGTCAAATAGTGAAAATAAGAAGATAACAGGTTACCGAAAGTTTAAAAAAAGGGTATTAATCATTTTACAATTATGACTTATCCTACATACTTTTCATAAATCACAATATTTTTACAAAAAAAGGTATAATTTATTAAAAATTGCCTCAGGATAGACACCACAATTAATTTAACCAACCTAGTAACAGGGAAATTCTAGTCCAGAACCCCCATTGCCACATACAATAAATCACAAAGCTAACTCTTAATCAATCATATGGAAATTGTAACTAATGAGTACTTGTCTTATAAATTAATTTGGGTGGTGTATGCTACTCCATAAATTAGGCATTTTATTAGGAAGAAACAAAAGCAAATTCAATTGAGTCACCTAATCCAACCGTATTTTCCAATCATTATACTCCCAGTTTTCAGAAATTTAATGACGGAAAAATAAAACCAATAACTATAACAAATAGCAGCAGTACCTGATTTGGGGAGAAGTAATGGGCCAGAATTTAGGAGTCTGGAAGCACACGATCTCAATCCGTTGTTCATCGCCATTCCAGAAATTAATGCAGAAAAGGAAGAAATTTGAGAGGAGACTGGAAATAGGGGTTGTTTGCTCTATGCTTCGCGAGAACTGTTTTTTTTTCTTTTTCTTTTTTGGTGTAACGAGAACTGATTTCAGGTGCACTGTACTGTACTCAATTTTGATTCACGTGGGTACATGTTGGGCTTTAGATAATGGACTTGGGCTAATTATTGGTCCAATCCAAGGCACATTTTTTATTATACATTCCAAATGGACCATAATCCAATACATATCAAAATATAAATATAAAATCATCAATCTATACATATAAAAGTACGAGTTGGCCTAAGGAAATTTCTTCCCTTTTTTGTGAAGACTAATATACCCCTATCTAAATTATATTGTGATATTTAGATTTATGGCATAAATGTAAAATAAAAGAATCCTAAAAGAAAAGAATTACAGAAGTATAATTAGACAATATATCAAACTTATAATTTTCTTTTAAAGTTTTGCAACTCATTAAAATATTAATGGTAAAAAAAATATAACTCTATATTTCTTCAAAAATTTCTTTGAAGAGTTCTTAAGAAGTTATCACTTATTTGAAGAACCTAAAAACATTAAAGAACCTCAAAAAAATTATGTCGCATTCGTTCTACTTGATTAAAAAATGTATAATTAGCTTAAGCAAAAAAAACTTCAAAACATAGAAATTGTTAAAACCGGCAAAAAATGTAAAATTTTGATTAATAATATATGATAAAAATGGTAAAATCAATGAGAAAATTGGTTAGAAAGAAAAGCTGGTTAAAACAAAAAAAAAATTGTGCCATTGATAAAACAACAAGGTTAAAAAGTAAAATAGGTAAAATCGGTAAAAAAAAATGAATAAAATCGGCTAAACACGGGATAACAAAAAATCAGAGCAAATCGATAAAAGAACAAGAACAAATAAATGAGTTAATTGGCAAAAAAAAAAGTTGAAATATCTGAGAAAATAGGTTATATAAGCAAAATAATAAGTAAAATCAGACTAAATTTGGTTCAACCAGAGAAAATTAGTGAATTAGTTAACAAATGTGAAAATCGACTGAAATTGGGTTACACTAGAGAGAACTAAAAATGTATAATTGGCTTAAGCAAAAAAACTTCAGAACATAGAAATTGTTAAAATCGGCAAAAAATGTAAAATTTTGATTAATAATATATGATAAAAATGGTAAAATCAATGAGAAAATTGGTTAGATAGAAAGAAAAGCGGATCGATAAAAGAACAAAAACAAATAAATGAGTTAATTGGCAAAAAAATAGGTGAAATTTGTGAGAAAATAGGTTAAATAAGCAAAATAATAAGTAAAATCAGACTAAATTGGATTCAACATGAGAAACTTAGTGAATTGATTAACAAATGTGAAATTCGACTGAAATTGGGTTACACTTGAGATAATTATGGATTGATTAAGAAATGAGATAAACCACAAAAAAATAGATGAAATCGGTGAAAGAACGGGCTAAAATAATAAAAAAAAATGATAAACTCAGTGTAAAATAGGTACAAGCGATATTTCTTTAAAAAATTCTTAAGAATTTATCACTTATTAAAGAATCTAAAAACAAAAGGTCACCTTCGGGCTATATGAATAAAAAAAAAGTACTATTTAATTAACTGAAAAACTTATAATTGGCTTAAGCCAAAATAAGTCATAACATAGAATGGTTAAAATTGGTGAAAACGGGTAAAATTCTACTAAAAATATATATATGATAAAAAAAAATTTGGTAAATCAGAGAAAAAATGGATTAGATAGAATAAAACGACGTAAATAAAAAAAATAGTGTCATTGATAAAACAACGGGGTAAGCAGGATAGGTAAAATCAACTAAAATTGGGTTAAACAAAAAACAATGAGTTAATTGATTAACAAATTTGATAAAACACAAAAATGGGTGGAATCGGTCGAAGAATGGGTTAAAATAACAAAAAAATGGTAAACTCAGTGTAAAATTATGCGCAATCGGTGTTTCTTTGGACAATTCTTAAGAAATTATCAATTATTAAAAAACCTAAAAAGAAATCACATATCTTCGATATGAATAAACTAAAGTAATCATATTTAGTAAACTGAAAAACTTATAATTGACTTAGGTTAAAAGAAGGTCAAAATATATAAGTGGTTAAAACTGGTGATATCGGCAAAATAGTGGGAAAATGGATTACATCAAATAAAAATGAGTTAAAGCAACAAAAAATTGTACCATCGATAAAATAATGAGGTAACTCGACAAAACACAGGTAAATTGGTAAAAAAATGAATGACATTGATTAAACACAAGATAACAAAAAATGGGTCGAATCGATAAAGAACAAGACCAAAAAACGAGTTAAATTGAAAAAAAAATGTGAAATAGACGAGAAAATAGTGTACATCAGCAAAAGAATATGTAAAATTGAGTTAAATTGGATAGAATGAGTGAATCGATTAAAGAATGGGATAAAACACAAAAAATTGTGAAATCAATGAAAAAACGGATTAAAATAACACAAAAACAAATGGTAAACTCAAAGTAAAACTGGAGGAAATCGATGAAAGAACATGTTAAAATAACAAAAAATAGGGCAAACTTAGTGTAAAAGCAGGTTTACACTACAAAATCGGGGAGAGTTGGTAAAAATGGGTTAGATTTGTTAAAATTGATTAGACATGTAATTGAAAATTGATGAATTTAGTAAAAGATATGTATAACAAACAAAACTGGTTAAATCGATAAAAAGAAATGGGTTAAACCTGTGAAAATGGTTGAGATAGAAATATCAAATTGTTCATTCGTTCAAATGGTTGTTTTAGAATAATAGTTATGTAGACATGTAGTTTCAGATTAAAAATATTTAATAGTTATAGTTTATTTTTTATTTTCAAGTTTTGATTATAAGTATTTATGATTAAAAAAATTAAATTTTTGGTAACATAGTAATAATTAAAGTGAATTAGTCAAAAAAATTATATGATATATCATTAAGATAGTATATTGAAAAGTGATTATATGATTCAACTAACATAGAAAATTAGTTAATAACGTGCAACGCACGTACACTTTCCTAGTCTAGTTAAATGGACTAATTCTCTCGTTAGAGTATTTATGTGTCTCAACGTGTCTCGATAATGTTAAATCAATTTTAAAACCTAAATATCTTTTGAAAATTGTACCCCAAAAAATAAATCTTTTGAAAATAATGACTAAATAAAATCAAAATATCGGCTTAAATCAACTTTTATTTGACAAAAAATCATAAACATCCTCGAGTAATATGAATGTTGATCCTCTTTTTAATTCCATGGTCAAAACATTTTTCTTTGAATAACTTGTTACACTTGACTTGCCTGTCAAATTCATGATAATGAAATTTAATAAGGCTATTTTCTCATAATTTCGAATAAAGACATTGAGAATTTCCATATGGAGGATGACAAAATGTCCTGATTGACTGATTGTGATGCTAATATTCTTTTGCATTTAATTTATTTTATTTCCATGCAATAAAAAGGGACAAAACTAGAGCTGAATCATTCAACCATACAAGCAGTTAGTTTTACACAATTCCTTAACAACATCAGTCATCGACATTCGATCTTTAGGTAATTCCTTTGAACATGCCAGCCCAATTTCTAGTATAGAAAGTACACAATCCTTGTCTTTGTTTTCGTGTAGAATGATTGGATCGACAATTTCCATCACTTGGCTTCGCAATGCACTCGTAACAATATCAACAAGAGTTGTTGAATGATCAATAAATGCATCATCAGTTGGTCTTCTGCCTGTAAACATCTCCAATAAAAGAATCCCATAACTGTATACATCCCCTTCTGCTGACACCTTACCACTCATGCTATACTCTGAAATACATATAGGATCAATATGAGATCAAAATATACATACATTTCTACCACAAATATTTATGTATATCATGATTCCTCATTTATTCGGGAGTTAAGGCATCTATTACACTATCGTAAAATGCAAATGGAGAAGATATAAGAAGTCATACCAGGAGGAATATAGCCTATAGTTCCCTTGATTGCAATTGAAGAACTACTTTCACGTGTAGAAACCATATTGGAAATAACTTTTGCTAACCCAAAGTCACCAACTTGAGCAGTCAAGTTTTCGTCTAAAAGAATATTGCTTGGCTTCAAGTCACCATGAACTATAGTTGAGTCTGTACCACAATGTAGGTACTCAAGAGCAGATGCAATATCAATGGCAATATTTAGTCTCTCTTTCATGCTAAGATTTCTTCTTTCTTCCTCTAACTTCTTATGCAGCCATTTTTCCAAGCTTCCGTTTGCCACAAATTCATAAACCAATGCCTTGAAATCATTACCTTGAAAATCTGTGCTAGAACATACACTCACTAATTTCACAAGGTTTCTGTGTCTTATGCCCTTTAATGCATTGCACTCGGATATAAAACTTTTAGAAGCTCCTTTAGTATTAAGATTGAGAACCTTCACTGCCACAAGGGTCTGTCCATCATCGAGTGTTCCTTTATAAACAGATCCAAAGCTTCCAGCTCCAAGAACACTGGCCTCAGAAAATCCTCCTGTTGCTTTTAGGAGATCTGCATAAGATAGCCTCAGAAACTTGGACTCGAGTGAGGGCATCGAAGATTGTTTTTTCTTAGAATTTGTTTTCCGGTATATGAATATGTAGTAGCGTGCTGAAAGTGTAATGCATACGGCTGCAGCACCCAATACCGGGATCAAGATTTTCCACACTAGTGGAAAGTTTTTCTTCTTTGGAGGGCATGGAGGAAGATTCAAGAATGCAACTCCTCCGCACAAGTCACTATTAACTTCAAGTGATATTGCACTTTCATTTTGAAAGACTCCTTGAGTTGGGACTTCACCTTGCAGCCTGTTAATGGATAGATTCAAATATACAAGATCCAGTTCTTGTAGAAATCTTGGAATATGCCCCGACAGGTTATTTTGTGAAAGATCCAAATTTTGCATACCCTTCAAAGCACTTAGCATATTAGGTATTTCTCCAATAAGAGAATTGCTCTCCAGATGGAGCAGTTCCAGACTTATGCAGCTGCTCAAAGAATTTGGAATAAGTCCTGATAATCTATTGTGGGACAAGTCCAACTCCGCGAGATTTCTCAAAGAACCAACTTCTGATGGAATAGAGCCAGTTAAGTCGTTGTAGGCTAGATTGAAGGAGATTGAAATGGATGAAAGACTCATTATTCCTCGAGGTATTGAACCGGTTAGATTGTTACGAGATATGTCTAAGGTTAGCAATTCACTACAGTTGCTAAGACTTTGAGGTATATTACCATAAAAATTGTTTGGCCCCAAGCGTAGATGGTTCAACAAAGTCAAGTTACCAATCGAAAATGGTATCTCATTAGTCAATTTATTTCCTCCTAGATAAATTTCTTGCAACTTATCAAGTTTACCTATGGTAGAAGGAACAGGACCTTCTAGACCACTATATACAGCAATTAAGCGAGTGAGACCAATGAGGTTTCCAATAGCAGAAGGAATGTTTCCATGTAAATAGTTATGGGCAATGTTTAGGTAACTAAGGTGACTGGAAAGATTGGAAATGGAATCTGGTAACGAACCACTAAATAGATTGTCTCTTAGGTAAAGAACTTTTAGTCTAGTGCAATTGGTCATGGATGAAATAAAACTAATATCTCGTTCCAGAAAAGTAGCTGATATGGTAAGGGATTTAAGAGCTGACAGCCTTGTAAAATCTGCTGTCATTTGACCAGTAAAATTGTTCAAAGATAAATTAATAATTTCAAGCAAAGAATAATTCGATAGAGAAATCGGAAATGCGCCATGTAACTGATTTTCTCCCAAATCAAAGGTTCTCAATCTGGAAAATGTGAAACCCATCTCAGAAGGTATGGTTCCTTGAAGCTGGTTAGTACGCAATTGGATAATAGACATTGTGGAAATATTATACAGGCCAATTGGAATTCTACCAGACAAGTTGTTTCCAACTAAATTTAACAATTCCAGTGTTTGAAGTTGGACAAATGACATTGGAATTTCTCCATGCAAGCGACAATTTGCCAAAGATAGTTGCACAAGACTAGTGAAATTACCAATGAATGGTGGGATATTTCCTGAAAGTTGGTTTCTAGTCAAGCCTAAAGCTTCAAGTTTTAGCAAAGAAGCTAGCTCCGGGATTATGATTCCCGTGAGATCATTGTCAATCAAGTTCAGGTAATAAAGATCTGTACAGTGTGACAGATTTTTCGGGATCTCACCACTAAAAGAATTGTTACTAAACTCAATCAACTGAAGCCGCCTTAAACGACCTAATTCTTCTGGGATTTGGCCATAGAAGCTGTTATTTTGTAAAATGATGGTTCTGAGAAAAGAAAGATTACCTAAATGGGGTGAAAGAGATCCCGTTAAGCCTTGAAACATCATGTTAATAGATACGACTCTGCTTTGATGTCTTTGGCTGCACAAAACTCCTTCCCAATAACAAAAATGCACTGTTTCATTCCATGAACTCAGTGCTCCCTGTGGATCATAATCTATGGCTCTCCTGAAGGCTAAAAGTGCTCGTAAATCAGTTTCATTGTTCAAGCATGCTGCAGGGGTGGTGGCATAGTAGAAAACGAGCCATAAAATTATGAAGGAGAGTTTTTTCATAGTTTTTGGTGCTAAGATGATTTCCTTTTTTTCTTTTCATTAATGACCTTTTATACATTAATGAACTTCATGTCCAAATCAGTTTCAAGTAACTCATGGGCCCTATATTCGAGTCCGAACATTATTTAAAATGACCTTTGAAATATTGTCTTGTCTTTTCTGTCTGTAATTATTAATCTAGATTCTGCAGACTTTGACTTCCATTTTGGGATCTAACTAGACTTGTTTGAAGAGTTCATGAAAAAAACATTTGTCCGTCTCCATATGGAATCTTCTGAATGTAATTTCCCAAAATGATTTTTAAAAAAAAAAAAAATAGTCTGGTGCCTGCCTTATTAAATTTAATCCTTAAGAAGTTGATAGGAAAGTGTAAATAAACTAGTCAATGAAAATTATATTTACAAGTTTAATGCAGAAGCACGATTAGTATAGATTTTGACAATTTATTCTATATGTACGAGATATATCGTATTAAATATCTAACAGTACACGAAAATTTTATGCAATAAATATTTCAGATGGTAGTTTCATACAAATTTCGCACAGGGGTTATCTTGCATTTTCCTCGAAACTTCAAGAACTTTGTTCATCATCACTAATTTTTGCAATTTAAATTGAGAGTATAAAACAATTGCTCCTTAGTAGAGTAGATTACATCAATCAAGGGAACCTGACTCGGAGGAGTTGTGATCTAATTTTATCCAGTTGATCGAGTTCGAACTCGAACTTCAGAAATCATAGGGAATTTTCATTTGGGGACCCTTTCGAACTCGAACTCCAGAAATCATAGGGAATTTTCATTTGGGGACCCGGATAAGTTGAATTTATCAATAACTAATTTATCAGCAACAACATCCGGGAGAGAAAGAGCCATTGCTCTCTTGAAGGCTAGGGTTTCATTGTTTGAGCATGTTGCAGGGGTGGTGGCATAGTAGAAAAAGAGCCATAAAAATATGAAGGAAAGTTTTTTCGTAGTTTTTGGTACTAAGATGAATGTGATCATACTTGTTTTTTTTTATCATTGACCTTTTAATTTATACATCAATGAACATCATGTCCAAATCAGTTTCAAGTAACTCATGGGCCCTAAAATTAAATTCAAACAAGGCGTAGATGATGACAAAATCGTGAATTTAGCCTCCTTTCTCAGAACATAAGATATTTGCACTCACACTCGAGACAAACAATGTAAGAGTTCAAAATTCAAAATGCATTACATAGTAGTGTCTTGACCTTTCTGTCTGTAACTAGACTTGTTCAAAGTGTTCTAAAAAAACATTTGTATTTCTCCATACATCAAGAAGTTTTAGTATGTATTCTGGGCAGGTCGCAATGTGTCGCTAGTCGAAGGTTTAGACCAATGGCAATTCATCACCATCTTGCCCGCTTCCATCTGATGACTGGCTATTATATAAGTGATAGGTGCACGATCATCTTTGCTCATTCCATTCTTCGGTCCTCCGTTAATCGCTCCAACAAGCCCTAAAGTATCTTGCTGCCCAGAACTCTGCCAAGAGAGAGCTGCTTTACGTTTGATCCTGTGTGCCCAGAGAACGCTATGCGTTTTCCACTTTCGGATCTCACAAAGAGGGAACGTGTTTTCCTCTCTGACTTCCTCTTTCTTTCGAAAAACGAAGAAAGGGGGCTTTGCCCCAGCTACCGCTATCCTTGGGAAAGAAGAAGAGCTACCCAAGGAAAGGGATGCAGTCTCTCCCTTGGCCTTTGGGGATAAGGCAGAGAAGAAAACGTCCTTCACACAAGTTTTTTTGCTTCCTGCGCCCTTACTAGTAAAGTGGCTCTGGGAACAAGAAGAAGACATTCTGGTAGGAAGTCCGACCACTCCATGAACTGCCATCAGTCCAGGAGAGAAGCAAGCTTCCTTTCTTTCATCCACCTTCCCGGGCAGGGAAGAGTATGCGAATGGACCGCGGATGGTGGTCGTGGTAGATTCGAGTCTCTTTTTCGACGGAGCAAACTCTTCTACCCTGTTGCCTTTTCTCTGGTGGGCCCCCACTTTCCATCGCACTAGAGCAATTCGAGAAGAACGATTAGGGTCATATTCTATCCTTTCTACAATGCCCATAGACGAAGTGCTTCGCTTCAGATCAATTTTTCGCTGCAATCGTTTTGATCCACCCCCCCGGTGAAAAATAGTGATACGTCCTTGAGAATTCCTACCAGCAGAATTCCCTGTACTCAAAGTGAATTGCATATGTGAATCCCAATTTGTTCAAATAATAATATTAATAAAAATAACACAAAAAAGACTACCGCAGAATCAATTAATCAACATAGTAATGGGGAAATTCTAATCCATAGCCAGTATGGTAACCAATGCGTACTTGTCTTGTCAAAAACATGTGTGTGAGTGTGTTAGAATTTTCACCTAATTATAATATGAGTCGATACACCATGAATTGGACATTTTACACATTTCAATAAGAAGAAAAAAAAAAACCTAAGTCGCCGAATCCAACCGTATTTTTCCAATCAATAAAGTCCTAATTTTCAAAATCTAAAGACGGAAAAATAAATCCAATAGATATAACAAATTGCAGCAGTACCTGATCGGCCAGAAGTTAGGAGTTTGGAAGCACATGATTTAACTACGCTGTTAATCGCCATTTCAGAAATTAATGAAGAAAGGGAAGAAATTTGAGAGGAGACTGGAAATTAGGGATTGCAATTTTGCTCTAAGCTAGCTTCGCGAGAACTGATTCCAGGTGCACTGCACTGAACTCATGTGGATTCCACGTGGGTACTTATTGGGCTTTATATAATGGATTTGGGCTTTATTGGTCCAATCTTGTGTAAGTTTTGAGCCCAACCCAATTTCTATTAATCTTTTTTTTGTTTTTTACAATTTCTATTAATTTCTATAAAAGAATATCAAAATATCGGCCCAAACCATTAATTGTTGCTCCGTCAGTCGAAATACTGCTTTATTTTTTTATTTTATTTTATTTTTATGGAATTGATATGTAAAAAATGAGTCATATGACTCGGATAGATATAATTTTTTTTGAATAATGTGCAAGCAAGACCGGAAGCTCGAAATGTGTGATTTTATGCCATCTTCAGTCGTTGTGGTAAAATTGCCTCCTTCCTCTCCCTCTTCACAATCGTCTTCAATAATAATAATAACAATAATAAAAATACAAAAAAGTAAAAATAATAAATAATAAAAATAATTATTATATAATAATAATACAATAATAATAATAATAATACAAAAATAATTATAATAATAATAATAAAAATACAAAAAGATAATAATAATAATAATAATAATAATGATGATGATAAAGATAAAGATAAAGATAATAGTAATAGTAACAATAACAAGAAAATAATAAAAATAAATAATAATAATAATAATATTATTATTATTAATATTATAAAAGTATATGGGATAAAGTGCTCTTTTTTAAATCACAAGGGCGTAAATTGAATATTATGCATTTCATAGGGGGGTGAATTATCATTAACATTAGAGAAAAATTTGGTTTGATAACAAAGTTGCAATAAAAATATATCATGTGATACCAAAGTTGCGGTTTTGTAACCAATGGTACCAAAGTTGCAAGTTAGCATATGGTACTCAAAAAGCAAATGTCCCTTAATAATAATAAAACAGAGTTACAATTAACAATAAAATATAGGTAAAATTGCAGAAAACGTCACAAACTAATTACTGATTTTGGATTTTCGTTCCGAACTATTTAACTTGGCGAATTTCGTCCCGTAATTTAATATTCTTTTGGAATATCGTCCCAATCTAATTACTAATTTTGATTTTTCGTCCCAAACTATATCAACTCGCCAAATTTCGTCCCATAATTTACCATTTTTTATGAATTTAGTCCCAATATTAAATTTCTAATTTAATAAAAATGACTTTCAATCTTGTAATTAATTTGGGACGAACTCTGCAATATTATATAATTATTCATGTTAAAATTTACCATGTCATGACACTTAAGCATCCATGTGATAATTCATCGGCGAATGCGCATTTCCGTCCTATAATTATGGTGGGACGATATTCCAAAAAAATATTAAATTACGGGACGAAATTCGCTAAATTAAATAGTTTGGGACGAAAATCCAAAATCAGTGATTAGTTTGGGACGATTTTTGCAATTTTGTCTAAAAAATATGTATTCTTAGTTAGTATGTATTTTAATTTTTAAATGTTCTATTATGAAGTTTAACTTTTTTAATATGTAATTTTGTTAAATTAAATTGTATTTTTATAAAAGGTTATATTTTAATATTAATAATATTAGTAATAGTAACAGTAATAATAATAATAATAATAATTATAAAAAAAGCAATCACTTATATATATTAAGTTATACTTGAGTTATAATCATATTAAAGTTCATTTATTTGATAAATAAATAATTTATATTTTGATTCATTTGTACATTTTATCTAAACTAAAATACATATTTCAAATATCTAATTAAAATTAATTCCTGTAAGATTTAAATTTTTAAAATATAAAATTTATTAAATCATACACAAAATTTATAAAAATAAAAAACAATGAACAAAAACCGAAAAAAAAATATAGCAAGCGAGAACCAAGGGGTAAAGGAGGGGCAAACTTTTGTCATTTCTTTCCCACTCGCACTCGCACTCTCCTCCCCCTCCCCACTCCCCCCACCATTGAAGACCATAATTCTAGAAAAACCCCAAAATCCCTCTCCCCTCCCCCTCGGCCCTCACCATTGAAGATGACCGAAGGGCAAATTTTCCCCCTTTCTCTCTCATTCCCCCTCCCCACTCCCCCCCACTGTGGAAGACCACGATTATTTCCCCACTCAAAATCCCCCTCCTCTCCCCCTAACGATTAGAGATGCCCTTAGTCGAATAAAAAAAATTATGAGCTAAACGGATGAAATCTGAACTTGAGGCAATCTATCTCATTCACGATGGCCTCATTACAAAGATGCAGAGTGAAATAGTAAGAAATTCTTAAATTTCCAGACAAAACTAAGCTTCCACCGAATAGCTGTCAATACGCTACAATCCATAACTTACAACTAACTCTACTTCTCTAAAAGTTTAATGTCAACAACTTCTTTACATGTGGAAGGGAGGAACTAAACACATACTAGTCAGATCTCCTAAAGAAACTACTTTCAGATAAGCCAAAAAAGACCAACTACTACTACGACTACTTCTGACAATTAAGGCATAAAAGAAATGGCTTGTTTAAATGACTTCAGCGCTGAATCTGGTAAAGGGCCTAAAGGCTGTGTACCCGGCATCCACAAGTTCTCATCACGAGGCAGTAACACCTGGGATTGATTGCTCTTTGCTGCTGCATATTCTCCAACATTCAAATCGGAAACTTCCTTCTTTTTCTTCACAAATTCAAAGAATTCAGCAACTTGTCGAGCATACCTTCAGAAGAAACAATATCCCAACAAAGTAATGAGATAATATATAACTAAGTTGTGACGAATATTTTAGTACAAAAGATGAATGTTATAGAGAAACGCTAGCTAGCCATTTCAAGACTAAATCATACATGAAAGCCATTATATTTGGAAAGATCTTTTCTTTGGCGCATGTAATTAATTAAACAAACTGAAAGAAGAAATATCAAGAACAAGGGAAAGTTAGCATACTCCCGCTTGGCTTCAATGTCTCTGCTGAAATCAATGTCCGGTTCACAGTCGAGAACCAAGGCAGGGACCTGATCATTCCCAAACAAAAGTTAAGTCACATAGTAATATTGCAGAAAACATTTACACTATGTTTCATTCTTGAATTTTGGTGAAAATAACAAAAACTAAGGCCTAAAGTTTCATTCATTCATTAAATAAAAATGTTGTCTAGTGTTTTACTTGATAAAACAAAATTCAGAAATCAAACATAGCCTTAAAATCAAACATAGAAGAATACCTTTTGGATGCTTGAGTGCATATGATCACCATCCAAATAGAACACACGGTCTCTAATATTTGGGTGTAAAGGCGAGCCAGCCTCGTTATGTATCCTACTGACAGAAAGCACTCCATGGTTTCCACTTTCAAAAGGGAAAAGCCAACTTTCGTGCTTTTCATGCAAGTCTCGTAGATAATCAAGAGAGACTCCACCTTCCTCTGGTCTCTTACGTAACATCATACGCTTGTGGCAAGTATCAGGGCTTGCTCTTAGGTAAATAAAACCATCAGGAATAAGACCAGGCAAACTTGAAACAACAGGATCAAACCAAGAATCATAAATGCTTATCTCCATCTCATTCATCCATTTTGCCTCATGAACTGCCCTCACAAAGACCTTTACAAAGTCAGAAAAGAGTATCAAGATGCATTGAATAGAAAAGTTAGCAAGCTCATAATTTTTTTCTAATTTTTTTTTTTTAAAATAAATGTTACCATTCGATCGGTGAATACACTCCTTTCCATTAGCCTGAGGGGCTTAATACCAGCAGAAGACTCTTTCTCCTGCATAACACGTGTTACAAAAACATAGTTTTGGAAGGTGTATGCGTATCTCTCTGGCTCAGCATAAAATGCGTCCAATATGTTGAAGTGGTCTGGACCCACATTTTGCCACTTGTCAATTGGTTCAGGAACAATCTCGACCAGATCTCTGAGTTCAAGTGTTTCATTAGCTATTCTCTGGAGGAATGTGGTCTTTCCAACACTTATGTTTCCTTCAACACATAAAGTGATTCGTTTCTTTGGGGTTGGCTTCGGATCGTTCTCCTTCAACTCTTCATCCACACTCTCTTTGATAAAAGTGGTTATACTTTCAGCATGGTTTTTGTGTACGATGCCCACTGAACTCTGTAAGTACTCCACCATTTTAGGACTGGAACTCCCGAAAAACTGTTATCATAAAGAAATATCCTCGTTAAAGTAAAACCCAGCTATGTTAAAAACTAAGCATGTTAGATATTCTTTTTTATTAATAAGCCAATTTATACCAACTGTTGCCACTTGCAAGACATTTACTCCATCCACATACACATTCTAGCTAAAGAATCCAAACTTATTTTTTTGAACCATAGCTACTAATCAAATAGTTATAAATACCAAAAAGTACATTTAAAAAAACCAACGCTAGAAATCAACCCAACCTTTCCAGCTTTGTTGAACAACAAAACCATTTCAGCCTTCTTCTTTCTCACATTTTCAACAACATTTTTACCCATCAAACTCATAACACAAAACCTAAATTTCAAAACACCCTATAAAAATCTTACCAGCACAAAAAGCTACATTGCACATAAATAATACACACAACAATTAAAACCTCAAAAAAAAAAAAAAAAAAAACAATAAAGGTCCATATACCTTGTCTTTGTATAGCTGTTTGAGATGAGCTACACCCTCAAAACCCTTTTCCACCAGCTTCCTCAAATTCCTAGGCCCCACTCCGGGTATCGTCAGCAAATCCGGGTTCACCGCGGCCCCACCGCCACCTTTTACCCTCCTCTGCATCCTAGCTTTCGCATTTTCCACCTCATTCTCTAACTCACCGCCACCCTTATCCGAATTTCCAGCGGCAAGGGTACTAAACCACGCCCTTCTATGATACTCACCACCAATACTACTACCAAAATTATTACCTTCTTTTGAAACAACCCAAGCCCTCAACGGCGCCAACTTATTGTTGCCTTTCTCGAGAGAGCAACAGCAGGGACGGCAACTGGAGAGGGACATTTTTTTGAATGTGTGGTTTCGGGCGGGGCGGTGCAAGGGGAGAGTGGCGGTGGAAGAAGACATCTTTTTGATAAATTTAGGGACTGGAGTGGAGAAAGCTAGAGAGAGAAAGGTGGTTTTGGAGATTTTTAGAGATAGATTACTGTTCATGGATAGAATAGGGGGGGAAGAGGCTGAGGGGCTCCTTTGCAGCAGCTTCTGCATCGTTGTGGCGCATGTCTCACAACCTACAAATTATATTATAGATACTAAAAGTTATACAGTAATAATGTTTCTGTGTATAAATTTTGTGCTACTATAAAAAATTGGTGATAAGAAGAAGAAGAAGAGTTTTGAGAAGGGCTTTTGGGGAACTGATAAAAGGAGGGGAGGGGCTTTTAGGGTTGTATAAAAGGAGGATTTGAATTTTGTATTTTCTTTTCTTTTTTCCTTTTTGTAACTTATTTATAGTCTATTAATAATTAAATAAGGTAGGTATGCCCTTAATATAATTAAATTGTTTTTAAGAAAAAACATATATATTAAATAAAGTGATTTGAGAAAGTAGATATAATTGTTTTGCAAGTGAGACTATGCAAATATTTTGTTTCATATTTAATAAGATGGAAGATAAGGTTTAAATTACATACCATTTGGTGGTAATTAAAACTATTAGACAAAATTATATGGAACTCAATTCGGTTTTCTGATGCAAAAGATTCTCTATGCCTTTCTCACTGGCGCACTATTTCTAGAAGTGTATTTTAAACATTTCTTATTTGCTGGGAGAATATTTGACAGAATGACGATGTTTAGCTGACAGAAAGGCACTTATTCAGGCATAAATGATCAATTAATTAATTAAGCGATTTTCCTTTTCTATTTTATAAACAACAGGGCAGTACTCTAAAATCAGGTGAATACACTTCTTTAAGCAATTACCCTTTTATTTTAGTGGAATCCTTTTTCTCAAAGGAATCTTGGTCTGGGTATTAGAATTCATCACATGGATTTTATTTTAGTGGAATCCTTTTTTTCAAAGGAATCTTGGGGTATTAGAATTCATCACAACTTTTTCTCAAAGGAATCTTGGTCAGGCTCTGGGTATTAAAATTCACTGTATGGATTGGGCTAAGTCCACTTATTTGGCTTGGGTTCAAAAGCTAGCTTGTAAGGTGAGGATTGCCCAACCTTATAAGGTGGACTTAATTATTGTTTTTAACCAATGTGGGATAATTAGTCTCAATACTCCTCCTTCACGTGTGGGCGGGCAGAATGTATGGGTGAAACAAGCCCAACAAGTGACATACGAAAACCTTGTGAATTTGCTACATGTGGGTGAAGATCCAACACACGAATAATGACACTCCAGGCTTTTGTGAACCGGAGGAATAACGACAACCCATGCCTTTGTTATCTGGGTGAAGTGTGTTAGTAGATAATGAAGCCCATCATGCGAAAAAGGAGGAGCCCATCACAAAAGGAGGCAACCCACTTTAATCTGGAGCTCTGATACCATATTAGAATTCACCACATGGATTGGGCTAAGTCCACTTATTTGGTTTGGGCCTAACTCAATCTCCAAAGCTAGCTTGTAAGGTGAGGATTACCCAAGAACTTATAAGATGGATTTACTTATTGTTTTATAACCAATATGGGCAATTAGTCTTAGTGGGGCATGTTAATTGAAAATCAATGACTAAACTTATGATTTATTGATCAAGTTTCAACTAGAATATTCAATTGAGTGGAGTGAAATCGTATTGCTTCCATCGACTAAATTCGAAGTAAATTCTAATGTTTTACTACTTACATACATGTGATTAACAAAACTTTGAATAATTCCTTCGTTGCAATATTACTTCAAGTATCATCCCGACAACATGAATTTATTCCACAAAATAAAAAGAATGCGTCGACATGAACAACATAATTATCATTTTGATGGTGTAACAAAAAATGTACAATAATGAAGAATAGCTTTCCTTAATGCAGAATCATTCCATCTGATATTATAATTACCAAAAGTCATAGTGTTACAAAAAAATATTAACCGCAATTTGCAACTCAACGATTTTAGTAGTGACGCAAAGAAGAAAAACAGAATTGAAGTATTCAAGCTCAGAAATTACAAATGGATAATGTATATACAAAGCAACACTTTTTACATAATGCACACATGAAAACCAAACATTCTAAACCAATACAGTAATAATAATTCAACCTTATATTTTAAGTACAACACAAACCAGGTCCCTGTCTTACAGTGTCCAATAGTTGAGGAAAACTCTTACCTAAATCAATTTTATGATAAATCTTGCACAAATTATCCCAAAATTGGACATCATATTATATACCAATATATCTCATCTACCACCATTCATTGGTAGAATAATATGATCCTTAAGGCTATCATATCCAGTGTTTATGCTATGACCATAACCACTGGCCAAGCTATTTACCCTCTCACCAAGCAACGATTCCATTTCAATCTCTTCCGCATTGTGTTCAAGATGTGCCCAAGAGTGTTTTCCACCTAGCCTTAGCCCCTCGAGTTCCATGGCCACTTCTTTCATGCTAGGCCTATCTTCTCCTCTCACATTCAAGCACCCTTTTGCGAGCCTAGAAACTTCTATAATCTGCTCCTCATTTCCTTCCCACACAATGTCATCATCAAGAACTCGAAACAAGAGCTCTTGTTTTAGTATAGAAAGGAAAAAATTCGCTAAATTTTTCTCTTCTTCTGGTTTATCATAACTTAATGCCTTCCTGCCCGTTAAAAGCTCCACAAGGACTACTCCAAAGCTATAAACGTCACTTTTTTCTGTCAATTGATTTGTTTGCATGTATTCTGGATCGAGGTATCCAAACGTACCTTGAACCATTGTGGATAATTGAGTTTGATCTATAGGAACCAACCTTGAAGCTCCAAAATCGGACACTTTAGCTGTGAAAGTATGGTCTAAGAGTATATTAGCTGATTTAACATCTCTGTGAATGATTGGAGTAGAAGCTGCATAATGTAGATATGAGAGTACACCAGCAGTTTCTGTAGCAATCTTTAAACGCATGTTCCAATCAAAAGGACGCGTTTTTGGCATATTATGTATGTAGTCATAGAGTGTACCATTGCTTATGAATTCATATACTAGAAGGGGTACTTCTGTTTCTAAGCAACAACCAAGGAGTTTGACTACATTTCTGTGATTGATTTGTGAAAGAACAATGACTTCATTGATGAATTGGTCAATTTGAGTTGGATCAACTTCTTTAGACTTTTTGATGGCAACTATCCTTTTATCTGTTAGGTAACCTTTGTATACGACACCGTAACCTCCCTGACCGACGATCATACTGTTATTAAAGTTATTGGTTGCCTTGATGAGCTCGGTTGAACTGAAAATCATTGCCGTATCTGGTGATCTCTCTCTTCCTATGAGTTTTTCTTGTAGCAATATGCCACCATTTTGAAGAAAAAACTTTTGCTTCATTTTGGAGGATTTTCTTCTCTTGAATTCCATGTACAGCCAGCAAGTAAATAATAGCACAAAAATTATCCCCACAGCAACCCCTGTATTTATGTTTTGCAGGAAAAACAAAACATACAACTTATATACTTCTCAAGAAAAAAAGTGAATTTCTGAGGATTAGTCTCATTGTGAACTTCTTCTTTCATTATCGAACATGATATATGTTTTGATTTCTTTAAAATGATAGGAAACAGTTATGCTAACCTGCTACAAGTTTGTATACAAGTGATTCACCGCGAATGCAACCTTTTGATCCTTTTATTGTGTACCCTTTGGGACAAGTACACTTGAACGCCCCTGGAGTGTTCTCACAATGCCCTTCACAATTATGGACCGTTGGATCGCTACATTCATTTATGTCTGCAAAACAATATTGACACTAAAACATTTTAATATAAATACCAAAAGAATGATGCACACACCATTAAAACTGGAAGGTTTCACCCAGCCAAACAATTCATTTGCAACCATACCTTGACAGCCATCGTTGAGATATGGATTTCCTTGATAACCCTGCTTGCAATTGCATCGATACCCATTACCATTGCTGGGAGTGTAGCACTCTGAATCCCGACTTTTACAAGCATAACTCGAGATATTCGTCTTAGCATCCTCGCAAACCCCGTCACCAATAGCCCAATCAACCAACATAGGAAGCTTTGTAACGTTCCTTAAGTTGTTTAGGATTTCTGGATTGAAAGTGAAAGCAGCTTCCTCCACTAGAAGAGCATAGTTGCACTTATTAAAGTCCCAAACATAACTATTATTGGAAAAACTTCCCAATTCAAATTCAAATCTCCTGAAGTGTTTAGGGATGGAGGTCTGGCAACATCCAAAACCTGTGCAGGATCCTTCTTTCAAATCATCCTTCTCATAACACATGGCCATGCACCCGGTTGAATAATTCTGATGAAGCCTCTGACCACGGATATATCCATAAGCGTCACACCCAACAATGGTAAACTTATTTGCAGTGTCATTCACAGTAAAGACATTGGAAAAGCGTGTAAAGGGCTCGGTATTGGAACTTTCACTGCCGTTTTGAGCATAGCAAATTTCTCCTGTCATCTTCATGATTCTCAGCTGGCCATCAAGAGTAATGTTGGTGATTTCGATTGTGGAATTCTGGATGAAGAGTTTTGGAGGATTGAATGTTTGGTTGCAAGTAACCCAAAAAGAAGAGTTATGGTAACAGTTCTCTGTAGTGCCGAAAGGGAACGGAATGCTTACGTTGGAGCAACGATCAGCGCAGTTGGGTTTTGCAACAGGGAAATTTGGTTGTAGATTATTATTTTTTGAGGCACAAAACGTTGGAAGCCCCATTATGGCAAATATTAGGCTTATGAATTTGGGAAATTCCATGATGCTCTTTTTTCTGGCTAGTTGGAACTTAACTAGAAATTAGACAAACAGATAGGAATATATATATAAGTGATGGATGGTCGTCTTATTTCAATTTTGCTATATTGATTTGATTGCAAGTTGCAGTTTATAATTTTTCTGTAATATGACTTTTGGTAATTTCATTATCAGATTGGAATGATTCTGCATCAAGGAAAGCTATTCTTCATTCATTATTGTACAGTTTTGTTTACATCATTAAAATGAGGTTACACATGATGCAGAATTAGGAAAACACTTGAATAATGCAACTGAGCCCTTTGGAATCATTAATTAGTTTCAGAGAACGACTGCTGTTAGAATGGTTCAATATTTGTCAATTTTGTGAAGGCAATTGGTGAAAATGAAACATCTACAAAACTTCCATCTTACTCCAATTCAACATTCTTTTTTTTTCTTTCTAAAAAATCTATGACTGACCATTCATGAACTCAATTCAGCAAATGAAGGTTCATATTGCAACCATCATCTTCAACTCAGTAGAGCTAAGTTACAACTTACAATTCTAATTTGTGTGTTCCTGATCTTTCAGTACAAGATTTGAATTTTAAATGCAGAATATAAATGTATTTTGTTTTGGGTAATTCACATAGCTATACCCTTGAGGTTAGAATCAGTTATATCGAAATCCCTGCGTATAGTTAAATTACTTAAAATACCCTTAGAATTGTCCTTATCTTATGAAAAACCCCTTACAGAGTCAACTCCAACGGTTGATAATGATGTCAAAAGTATTTTTTAATGTTTTCCCAAAATTATAAATTGATCAACTAGGAGTTGATTGTAATATTTTTAATACTACTGTATTGGTGTTTTTGTCAATCCATTTGAAATTTTTTACAAAATAAAAAAAACTAAGTTTATAAGAAAAACCAAAAACAGGTTTTTATATTTTGACTTATAATGTTACACCTATTAAAATCCCTTATTTACATATAATAAATTACCATGATTTGATGGACACTCTTTTAATTTGAGTGAGAACAATGCTTGTGTTGGGATGGGAGATGGTGGTTGTGCAGGGAAATTAGGGGCGGTGGGGTAGGAGAAGGGAAATGGAAGAAGAAAATGGGATAAATGCATGTTATTATATTGTGTTGTGTGAAACATGTAAAAAAATATTATGTAAATTTTTTTTGCACTATATTTTCTTGTACTTTTAAAAATCCTGAATATAACACCCGATTTCTGTTAGTTACTAATTTAATGCTTGTATATTACAACACAACCATGTATATATTTGATTGGATTGAATTGTAAATATTTGAGGCTCAATATTTAGCGCTTGTAATGGAATTTCAAGTTCTAGGCTCGAAATTCATTTTTGCCGCCCATAATCTTGTTGCATGGTCTTTTAATTCCGACTAATTGGAAACTTATATTCCGTTTTCTTTAATTCTTTTCAATGTATGTTGTGATGGACGTGCACCTCTTTCTGACTTTGTTGAATCGTTTAATTAAATATGAAATAAAATTTATTTATTTATTAAGAAGAAAAAAATATTAAGTGCTTGTAAAATGGCCCAATGGCCACGTTTTCAATATAAAATTGGCCCAAAATCATTTGTTAGATTATTTGATATACTATCACAAATGGTTTCTCCACTTTTCATAGAATCACGGCCCAACTCCACATTCCCTGCTACCAGCCCAGTATATTCTTACACGGCCATATAAAAGTCTAGTTTCAATTAAGGAATTATAATATTTAGTGCGTACATTCATAAATAAATATTTAAAATTGATCAAGTCAACCTTCATATAGTAATTCCTAGCCAAATTGATATTATACTACTTAAGATAATTGTGAGCTAGCCACCATAACTTAAAATTAAAGTATCTTCTGTTCTTATAATCAATCTCTCGAGTTTTATTGTTTCCCAGTTCTCAACATACTTATCATATAATATTGAAATTTAAGACACCATTGCCCCCTCATCGCTTCATTATAAGAAAGTCAAAATACATAATTTAATTAGTCGTGTTGAAAAGACAAAGAAGATTTCACTAGAATTAGTCCCTTTTTTTCTTTTCCTTTTCCGGAGGTAAGTTTAGAATAAGTAAGAGACAAATAAGACTTTATATATATAGCAAGTTTTCACATTATATTTTTTTTTTGGTTTCCCAAGGGTTTAATCCCTTTCGAGGCGCGTCGGGCACATAATGTGGGAACCTCTCCCAACAGAGATTCGAACCTGAGTCCGCTACTTTGTAGTGACTAGTCCCTTCCACTAGACCAATCACCTGTTGGTAGTTTTCACATTATATGGAATAGTAATTGTTGAACCTATTGATCAGTTTCCCAGAAGAACAACCCCTTCCACTTGATGAATTTGGTTCTGATGGAATTATAAAAATAAAAAATGAAAAAGATGGCTTATAATTAATTAATGCAACCACAAGGCTAAAAGAAATATAAAATTAATCACTTGGCAATTGAGAAGGTTAGTTGCAAGGTCCCTAGCAAAGTAAACTTATATTATGAATTTGAATATGCTGGAAAAAGTCAATCATGAGAAACGTTAATTAATGCAGTAAGTATTTTATGAAAGACCATAGACTTGCACTTATATATTCTTCAATTTTAGTCACTATAAGCATTATTTAATTACAAAATAAATGGTTTTGATTTATTTGTGAAAGACAATTTGATTTTCGAGTTTGAACTAGATGAGATTATTAAGTATATATAAATATGAATGAATGTTTCACACAATTGCATTCACAAAGTTGACAAAGTCACGAACAGAGGATTAATTGAACTATTCCACAACATGTTAATTTTACTATATATAACTAATTAACCTCAGCTAAATTAAAGAATCTTATTAATTAAACTTCCAAATTGCCCTGTTGCAATATTATGAGTATGAAGTATAATTTTTTGCCAACAAAAACAACATTATTAGATGATGTAAACAAAATGTATAATAATAAAGAACAATTCAGAATTAGTCTATACTCTTGTTATTAACTAACTCAGAAAAAGTCATAATCCGAAAAAAATTTAAAAAACAAAATGCAATTTGCCAGACTACTTATATATATAGAAGAAGTATATTCCTCCTATGTCTAATTCATAAATCTTAATTAGCCAGAAAAAGGGCATCATGGAATTTCATATGTTGCAGACCAAATTCCTAAACCTGCAGCGAATTCTGGTAATAATATTTGTCATAATGGTGCCTCCTCCTATATTTTGTGCCTCAAAGAATCTACTACCAAATTTCCCTGTTGCAAAGCCAAACTGCACTGATCGTTGTGGCAACATAAGCATCCCATATCCTTTCGGCACTACAGAAGAATGTTACTATAACTCTACTTATTTGGTAACTTGCAACACAACTTTCAATCCTCCTAAACTCTTCTCGCAGAATTCCAGTATAGAAGTCACATACACTTCACTTGATGGCCAGCTGAAAGTCTTGCAATACATAGCAAAAAGTTGTTTTGAACAAAATGGTACAAATAACGGTAATAATGAGCCCTGGATTAGATTTTCCAGAGGCTATACTGTCAATAACACAGCAAATAAGTTCACTGTTGTGGGCTGTGACACTAAAGGAGTTATTGCCGGATCTCAGTTTGGTCAAAAATACAGGACGGGGTGCTCCTCCATGTGTTATGGGAAGGATGATTTGGAAGAAGGGTCATGCACAGGTTTAGGCTGTTGCCAGACTTCTATTCCTAAAAACGTCCGTAATGTTAGTGTGCAATTGGGAAGCTATTACAAAAATAAGTATGTCTGGGACTATAATAAGTGTAACTACGCTTTTTTGGTGGAGACAAGTGCGTTCAATTTTTCTCGGGAAAATCTTACTAACTTAAATGCCGTCAAAATGCTTCCTATTGTGGTTGATTGGGCCATTGGGAATGGAACATGCAAGGAGGAACAGATGAATATCTCGGGGAATTATGCTTGTAAAAGCCCAGATTCAGAGTGCTACACGCCCATCAATGGTTACGGGTATAGATGCCGTTGTAGGCAGGGTTATCAAGGAAGCCCGTATCTCAGTGATGGATGCAAAGGTATGTATGGTTGCTATAGCATTCTAAATATTAATAGAATTTCTTTTGTATAGTTCATCCTGAAATCCTATAACCAGATCAGGTAGGTGCTTATTAACCGTTGGGTTGTGGCTTCTGGGCTTATAGTAGTTTATTTCAAGATTTTTAAATAGATGAATAAACTGGGCTCGTTTGCTGGTTCTATGCTATGCATTTTCTTTCTTTTATTTCTTGCTTATTTAAAATGTTGAAGTATCCAAATTGATTTTCAGATATAGATGAATGTAGCGATCCAACAATCCATGATTGTGAAAAGGATTATTGTGTGAACACTTTGGGGGGTTTCAAGTGTCAGTGCCCCGAAGGGTACACTGGTGATGGAAAAAGAGGACCAATGAGTTGCATTCGCATTGAATCAGTTCGCAGTGAATCAATTCGCAGGGAATCAATTATATACAAACTTGCATCAGGTTAGCAGAACATATTCTAATCTATAAACACTTGTTAACAGTATTTGATAATGAAAGGAGGAGTTCACTGAGTTTCATCCTTCACAGAATGAAGCTTATATTTATTTTGTTTTGCTTCTCAAAAAAATTAAAACAGGTATTGCTGTAGGGATCATTCTTTTGATGTTGATTATTTGTTGGTTGTACATCGAATTCAAGAGAAGAAAGTCATCCAAAACTAAGCAAAAGTTTTTTCTTCAAAATGGCGGCATATTGTTGCAAGAAAAACTCACGAGCAGAGAAAAATCATCTGACATGGCAGTGATTTTTAGTTCATCTGAGTTAATCAAGGCTACAAATAACTTTCATACCAGTATGATCATTGGTCAAGGAGGCTATGGTGTTGTGTACAAGGGCTGCCTAACCGATAAAAGGATAGTTGCCATAAAAAAGTCTAAAGAAGTTGATCCATCTCAAATCAACCAATTTATCAATGAAGTCATTGTCCTCTCTCAAATCAACCACAGAAATGTAGTCAAACTTCTTGGTTGTTGCTTAGAAACACAAGCCCCCCTTCTAGTATATGAATTCATAAGCAACGGTACCCTCTTCGAGTACATACATAGTATGCCAAGGACACATTCTTTTGATTGGAAAATGCGTTTAAAGATTGCTACAGAAACCGCTGGTGTGCTCTCGTACCTACACTCTGCAGCTTCTACTCCAATCATACACAGAGACGTTAAATCAGCTAATATCCTCTTAGACCATACCTTCACAGTTAAAGTAGCTGATTTTGGAGCTTCAAGATTGGTTCCTTTAGATCAAACTCAGTTATCTACAATGGTTCAAGGTACATTTGGATACCTCGATCCTGAATACATGCAAACAAACCAATTAACTGAGAAAAGTGATGTTTATAGCTTTGGAGTGGTGCTTGTGGAGCTTTTAACAGGCCGGAAGGCATTAAGTTATGATAAGCCGGAAGAAGAGAGAAATTTAGCTAATTTTTTCCTTTCCATACTAAAACAAGAACTTTTGTTTCGAGTTCTTGATGATGACATTGTGTGGGGAGGAAATAGGGAACAAATAGTAGAAGTTGCTAGTCTTGCAAAAGGGTGCTTGAATGTGAAAGGAGAAGATAGGCCTACCATGAAAGAAGTGGCTATGGAACTGGAGGGGCTAAGGCTAGGTGGGAAACATTCATGGGAACAAACTGAACACAACGAAGAGAAGATTGAAATGGAGTCGTTGTTGGGCGAGGGAGAATATGGCTCGAATAGTGGTTATGTTAGTATTGGATATGACAGCCTTAATAATCATGTTGTATTTCCAACAAGTGGAGCAAGATGAGATTTTGGTATGACGGCGGATTACTGATCATTCTCGCTTAGCAAATTTCTGATAGAATAAGCAAATTAATGTATGCATCAACTATATTAAATTATTTTGTGTATCACCAAATACAGATAAGAATTTTCCCTAATTATGGGGCACCTAAGAAATAGGACTAGATTCATAAGCAGAGTACTATTTGTTGAGGAAGCGGGATTTTACATGTGTTCCATATGTAATAAGTTTCATGTTACCTTGTATCTACGACATTCTTTTTAATTATTGAATTTGAGGCGTGTGTTTTTTTGGATCAACTTTAAATGGCATAAATATATTAAATATATCAACAGTTATATATAAATAAAGAGCTGATCAAAGTCAGAAGACAAAAAATGATCAAGACAATTTGAGGCATGTGCTGTACTGCTGTTACAATGCATAGGTGTTGGTAATATCGTAAATGTGCACTAGAAAGTTTGCGTACCTTATCTTCTATATTCAATATTGCTTTTCAAATTGACTTTTCAAATTGAGTTTAATAAACATGTTGTTTCATAATATTTTTTTTACCATTCTTTTGACCATTTCACCCATTTTCTCACAAACTTCATAAGTTCCATTAATTTCAAATTTTCAAATGGATTTTTATTAATTTTACATGTTTTTATTGATTTCATAGATTTTTTTTCTTTTCAATTTCATAAATATCATCAATATCAACATTTTTTCACAAAAAAAAATTATAAAAACTCGAGGTTATGTATGTTGATATTCTTGGATACATTTTGCTTCTCTAGCCAGATAAATATTACGTACATAGTTAAGTCATAATATATATATATATATATATATATATATATAGGGTAAATATCACTTTTGGTCCCTCTTATCATTAACTTTTTACAGAGTGATCCTTCTTATTATTTTTTTCACTTTAATTTAGTCCCTACTGTGAATTATTTATTTCACTTTAGTCCCTACTATGAATTATGTGTTTCACTTTAGTCCTTATCAGGTGGTTCCGATAACACGTGACATGCATATGAATATTTTTTAGGGCATTTTCATCAGTTCGCTATTGAGACCATTTGAGATATTATTTAATTGGAGAGCAATTTTGGTGTTTGAAGAAGATTTTGGGAGAAAACTTTAGTTTGAAACGAAATAGACGATTAAGTTGGACTGAAATGAAAGCCAAGTTTGGAAGAGAATAAATCTTTAGTTTTTTTTCAAATGATTAGAAAGACGAAAATATCCATGTTAGTTTACTTGAAATGACGAAATTGCCCTTATGAGCATATTACATGTTATCGGAACCGCCTTGGAACACCTGAAAAGGATTAAAGTGAAATAAATAATACATAATAGGGACTAAACTGGGAAAAAAAACATAAGAGGGACCACTCTGTAAAAAGTTAATGATAAGAGGGACCAAATGTGGTGTTTATCCATATATATATATATATACTAGAGGTTTTGTACCGCGCTATGCGCGGTGCTTTGTCCTGTACATTTGTGTAATATATCAGTCTGAAATATTTTTAGCTAGAGGAACATGTGCTGACTTTTTTTTGTATTAAAATATCTTTGAGCTTTTTTTAGCATCACTTAGAGGTACACTACAATGTAATGAAGATGGAAATAAACTCACAAACCGATTGCAAACAATCACAAACTATGAATACTAAAAGTGTTGGTAATTAGTGGTTACATGAATGTGACCATGAATTCGAATATGAATAACTTAGCTCAATGCGGTATTAGAAATTTGTGAATCTTAGTTCGGGAAGCAGCAATTTAGTGGAAAAACAATATTGGGACTACGGATTTGAATATGAGTAGCTTTTACAAATCTGTCAATCTTAAATTTGTGTACATGCAATTTAACCGGGAACTATTAGAATTGCAATCAAATTATTAATGTAATTGCAGTAAATTATACTAATGTAATAATGTAAATCTCTCTCGAACCGAAATGACATTTATATACCCACCAAAGGATAAAAAAAAACCCCTCATAACTGAAAAATCAACGTCGGTATATATTAGGCTCTAGTATATAACAAATAATTAACAAAGTTTAATATACGTAAAAATATAGAAGTACTAATTAAGACAGGAAGTTGTTGTGATACTGACCTTGAGAAGTGTTCCTTTTCGCTAACTATGCTCCTTTGAAAAAATACATCTCTCACGAGATTTAAGAATTTTATTTTTGAACTGTTCATGTTAAATGAAGAAGTAGATTATTTATTGAGTTTTTTTTTTTTGGATGTACAAATATTGTGTTACTATTCCTTTGTATAGAAGAAAATAGAATAAATTCTTACGTCATACTTGGAGGTGGACATGAGGCGGGGTTGGGATGGGTTTGAGGCTAGAGATATAGGTATGATCTCAAATTCATTAGAGATGGGATTACGAGTTCCATCATTTTTCTTTGTTAAATTGTATAAATTTTAACTCATTATTAAATCAAACATATCATCAATTCATTGTAGCAATTACTTTAAATATCCAAATACCATCACGAAGTGAAATCATATAATGAGCAAATGATAATTACGGTCAATTTTAGAATTATGTAAAGAAGAAGAATAAAATAAGAACCTCCATGTATAAAGAAAATTGCAAATATGATCCTACGACTATTGTTCCTTGGCAAAATATCATGTAACTTTTCAACCGAGCAGTAAAGTCAGGTATCTAAAATAATTTCTAAAATTAATCATATTTCAGTCTGAATTGAAATTTTCTAATAACATACCTAAAATAAAACAATGTCGGTGTTAGTTCTTTTACGATCATTGTATTAAAAAGTCCATTTTGTTTCTCTTTAATTTCAGATGTTCATATTTTCTTCCAATTTGCGATGATTTGAGTGGCTAATTTCTTTATAACTTTGTCTTTTGCTTTCGTTAATTGAATTCAATTTTTGAAGTTATATTATTTCTACAAATTGCTTAGGAATGATAACAATAGATTTTTTTCCTCATTTGTGTTGTGCGTCTTTTGGAATTAGGAATTTTTCCTTTTTATATTATAGCTTGAATATGATTAATATTAGGCATATACACAGAGCATATGTATACGACGGTTGTTGATAATATGTATTTGGAGCCTGCTTTGCACATGTTCGATTTTTCTATATTTATCCTCATCACCGATTGCTTTCACAAACAAAATAAATGTTATTTCTTCTAACTAAATAATGGGAAAAATATCTCCGGAATTGATTTTCCCCTGCCCTTTTTTTTGGGGGTTTTTGCTTTAAGAGTCAAATACAGTTCTAAAATAAGCTTATCTATCAATTTTTCTTCTAAATGTTTTACTAAACAATAAAAAATGACTCACTCCTCTGCACCAAATAACAGTCCTTTCATTTTTCACAAGACCCTCTTCACATACACTAACTCAATTCACCAATCTTTCATTCATTGCCACAAAAGAAATCGAGAATCTCGAAAAAGGTCTCTGTGAATATAGGAATACATCCGAAAGGAAAATAGATAGAGACTAAATAAACTTCACGAAAATCAATAAACTAATCATAGAAATGCATATTGCTTATTACAAGTAAAAGTTAATATCTCAAAATCTGTTTGCTAGGTATATAATCAAGAGCTATCAGGGCAGCAAAAAGTTCGGTCAAATTTGCTGCAGTCTTATATTCATGCAACCCAAGCTCGGTTATCGCTTCATATTGGAGTGTTCCAAGATATGCTGCATACAAGTAATAAGCATATAAGTAATCGAATGAATAATAGAATTTAGAAATCCAATGTATCAGGGGGCTTAAATGTGAAGGAAGACGTACCAAAGACAACCTTTTTTAGAGCACAGCTTGGCAAATTTTGATAATGAAACTCATATGGCTCGGAGCTCCTGTTGTTTGTCACCTGTGAACCATTCACAACTCAAATTGCTTAATTTTATAGCAATACTAAGAAACAAGGAAAAACAAAAGTTATATCTAATATTGACTGATATATAGAAAATTAAGCAATTGATAATTTTAAAAGAATGGCTTACCGAGTAATGTAGTAGAAGTAGCCAAAACTCCTCAAATATTTTGAAAAACCACACAAACCATACTTTCTTTATTTACGTCATTTTCCACTCTCCAGCTATGCTAATTTGGTCTAATACGCCTTAAAAAAAATTTAAGAAATAATATCATGAAAGTTACACTAACCACAGTGAAAGGCCTAACGTATAGGAAGCGAGAAATGTAAAGCTCTAGCCAATGGTATGTCACATTTGAGAGGATCCTAGCATTTCCCAACATGATTTGAAGCATACTCTTCAGTCCAGCTCTCGTCTTCTGGTGGCCACATTGAAGCCAGAATGCGCTGCAATCCAATTTAGTGATTTGAGCTCGCCACTTCTCCCATGCCTGGTAAGTAACAAGTAAGGAATATTTTAGCTTAATCTTGATTAGATGTTCTTCATTTTATGCGAAAAGCTTTAGGCCTTATGCTACCTTCATAAACTCAGGTTTGGTTTGGTTAACTTTCTCCCAACTTTTCTGCCGATAGATAAGGGCGCATACGTGACATCTGTGATATAAGAAGCACAACTGCTTCTACAAGTCCATTTCCAATCTGTATAGGATGCAAAAAAATCATGTTTTTCTTAGTCAGAGGTGTGTAAAAGTAAATCAAAACAGTGAATTCTATCAGAGTGCACGGCATTTAGATAAAATTCGGTGATTTACTTTATTTTCAGAAATACGCAAGTATCATCACCCTATCCAAGTACGCTTTTAACTCCATGGAGAACTTCTGATTGAGGACCAATTGTTTGTTCTGCTGAAAATCTGACACTAAGCTGAGCATCAATTTTTTCTTGCTAATATCTGCCCTGCTTCCAATCTAAATAAGAGGAAACGATGTTTCAGATCCTCACGGAAATCCTAAGTAATTAGGAGTTTCTTTTGATATTACAATGAGTATAGCGTCAATTTTAACTATTAGATACCAATTGAACTCCTCACAATCATTTGCGAAGAGGAAATATAAATCAGCATCTGTTAAATCAAAATTCATACAAACAGGAGCACCGTATAGATATTACTGGTCTCTCAAGAAATATAAATCACAATCATTTGTCATTCTGGAATGTAAAATGTATGTAAAATGTATCTACTTATCTACTCTGTATTTTTGGATAAAGCATAACAGAGCACAAAAAAATCCTAATTACAGCCAAATTAGCAGCCATAGTGATCGAAATTACCTTATTGTTGATCTTCTGGTCAAGATTATGTTTATATATAAGTGAAAAATGAAACCCCACCGACAACATCCACCGCCAACAATACATATGTATAATTTTACAAAATCAGTAAAATTTTAAATTAAATCACCTTAAATCGAGGCCCATTTTCCGAAGCATCAAATTGAGACATTTTGTTGAGAAGGAAGGAAAAATTGCTCTGCAATTGTAACACCGCGTTCAATTTGAGATAGAAATCGATGACGGAGCCATTATTTCTCTCTCAAATTGAAGACGGGGTTCAATTGAAGAAGATGAGAAGAAGAAGACGGAAGAAAAACTGGGAATTGCTTTATTCAGTCAGGAAGAACCAATTTATGAGAGAAGAAAATTTTAAAGGGAAAAAAAAGGCCCAAAACGACGTCGTTTTGTACACGAGCCAAAAAAAAGGGAAAATATTTTCGGACGACCATAAAGATTACTGTAGCAAAGGGCGCTAGCCCTTTATATGATATAATAATATATATATATATATCCAATATTACTCGTCTAATAATAACTCCTTGAACTTTGACATGTTTGTCATTAAATTAAGTATCACTTTACAATTCAAATAACGATATTTTAGTCCGCACATAAGAGTTTAAAAATATTCATGCTTTTATAATAATAGATAGATATAGAGATAGAGATAATATTAGGTCCTAGCCCGGGCTGCCCGGTGATAAGACTGGGGAGTGAGGTCCTAGAACTACGAGATCATGGATTCGATTTTCACTAAATTTGATTTTCTTCTAATTTATTACTAGTGTTTGGTGATAATTATCTTTGTAATTTAATTGTTAAGTGGTATTGTTGTAATGAGATATTAATGTATATAATGATCGTTTATATTAAAAAAAATATCATCCCGCTTAATTGCAAGAAGTCATAAGACATAACTATAATTAATGGTACTTGTTGAAAAGACAGAGAATATAAATAGCAAAAAGAGTAATTTAGAAGTGATGAGGAAAGTTTCAGTGTATATAAAATAGTAACTGTTGAGGTTATTGAGCAGTTCTCCAGGAAGAACATTCCCTTCCACTTGATGAAGCCGATTATGATGGAACTACTAAAAGAAAGAGTAAACGTATTACTCAATTCTCTTATTTTATTGCAACCACAAGAATTAAAAAAAAAAAAAAACTATAAATATTGATCGGTTCAGGGTATTATTGGCCATTGAGGGTGCTAACTATGTTGTAAAGTTGCAAAGTAGGTCCCAGGATATATGAATTTGAACACGATGGAAAAAAGTCAATGATGAGAAATATTAATACAATAATTATTTAATGAAAGACTTAGAATCATTCGTTATACTATTCCAAAACTAATTGCAGACGGAGCATGGAACTATTCCAAAACTATTTAGTAATTGCAGACGGAGCATGGAACTATTCCAAAACTAATTATTACCCTTCGAAATAAGATTTAATTGCAAATTATCCCATGTTTTAGGAATATTTAGTAATTAATTTACCCTTGTGTTACATTGATAGTGATTTTCTCAACAAACAATAAAGAATACTTGCACTTATTGCGAGTGTAGCACATTACCGCATGGAAGGAAGGTAGTAAATGTCAATATAAAAGAATACATGAAGATTTTTGCTGATAAAAATAATTAAAAGAGTTCTTTTTGCCAATTACATGGATGTTTTTGTATTTCACTCTAAATATTTTCCTAAATTGTCATTTGATGAAGTAAACAAAATCAACAATAACAAAGATCAGCATCATTAATTAATTAATGCAGAATTAATCAATATATTAATGAATCACAAGAACTATATATAATAAGAAAAATCCCCACTACTTATATATTCATATACAAAAAGTTTGTTTATAACTATACGGAGTGAGTATAATGGAATTTTTTCATTTGTTGCAGACCAAACTCCTAAACCTGGGATTAGTAATTCTGCTAATAATGGGGCTTCCTACATTTTGTGCCTCAAAGAATCGACTACCAAATTTCCCTGTTGCAAAGCCCAACTGCGCTGATCGTTGTGGCGACATAAGCATTCCATTCCCTTTCGGCACGACAGCAAATTGTTACTATAACTCTACTTATTTGGTAACTTGCAACACCACTTTCAATCCTCCTAAACTCTTCTTTCAGACTTTCTCACTAGAAATCACAGACACTTCACTTGATGGCCAGTTGAAAGTATTGAACATCATATCACATGAATGTTATGCTCAGGATGGCGGAAGAATTTCCGCCTTTGACACGTGGATAAGGTTGCCCATAGGCTATACTGTCAATAAAACCGCAAATAAGTTTACCATTCTGGGCTGTGACTCGTCTGGATTTATCTCCGGAATGCTGACTGACCGGATTTACACGACTGGATGCATCACCATGTGTTATGGGGAGGAAGATTTGGCAGAAGCGTCCTGCACAGGTTTAGGTTGTTGCCAGAGTTTTATCCCTAGAAATGTTCGGAGTGCTAACGTGTCTTTGAGCAGCTATTACATAATACCTATGTTTGGAAGTATAATAAATGCAACTATGCTTTTATTGTGGAGGAAAGTGCTTTCAATTTTTCCTTGGAAACTCGTACAAACTTAAATCCTAGAACAAGGCTTCCTATGGTGGTTGATTGGGCCGTCGGGCATGGGACATGCAAAGAGGCACAAAATGACACCTCGAGTACTTATGCTTGTAAGAGCCCCCATTTAGAGTGCTACAATCCCAACAATGGTGACGGGTACCGCTGTCGCTGTAAGGAGGGTTATCAAGGAAATCCATATCTGGAAGATAGCTGCAAAGGTATGCATGTATGATATATAAAAGTTTAAAGTGAAGATTTTTTTAACATTAATAGAATACATTTTCTACAGTCATCCTGGATCAGTCCTATAACCGGAGGTGTGTCCTTCCAAGTCATCTTATTTGTGTTCTATTATATTATGGCTTCTAGTCTTTGTTTCAAGATTTATATATAGATGAACAGACTAGGCTCGTTTGCAGGTGTTGCGCATTTTCTTTCTTTTATTTTTTTGCTTATTTAGAATCCTTATTGATTTTCAGATATAGATGAATGTAGCGACCGAAAACGTCATGATTGTGAACATATTTGTGTGAACACTCCCGGGAGTTTCGAATGTGAATGTCGCAAGGGGTACAAAAGTGATGGAATAAAAGGATCAAAAGGTTGCACTCGCGTTGAATCTGAATCAGTCGTATACAAACTTGCATCCGGTAATTATCTGAAATATTCCTACTTTGTCAACTAGTCTAAAGATATATTAATCTATACAATTTTTTAACAAAATAAGTAGATAATTAAGCTTATTCTGTATTTGTTTTGTTTTTGTTCTGAAAACATAAACACAGGTATTTCTCTAGGAATCATTATTGTGTTGTTGTTTATTTGCTGGTTGTACATGGGACTCAAGAAAAGAAAATCATCCAGAATGAGGCAAACGTTTTTCCTTCAAAATGGCGGCATATTGTTACAAGAAAAACTCACAAGTAGAGAAAAATCATCTGACATGGCAGTGATTTTTAGTTCATCTGAGTTAATCAAGGCAACAAATAACTTTCATTCCAGTATGATCATTGGTCAAGGAGGCTACGGTGTTGTGTACAAGGGCTGCCTAACCGATAAAAGGATAGTTGCTATAAAAAAATCTAAAGAAGTTGATCCAACTCAAATTGACCAATTCATCAATGAAGTCATTGTCCTCTCTCAAATCAACCACAGAAATGTAGTCAAACTTCTTGGTTGTTGCTTAGAAACACAAGCCCCCCTTCTAGTATATGAATTCATAAGCAACGGTACCCTCTTTGAGTACATACATAGTATGCCAAGGACACATTCTTTTGATTGGAAAATGCGTTTAAAGATTGCTACAGAAACCGCTGGTGTGCTCTCGTACCTACACTCTGCAGCTTCTACTCCAATCATACACAGAGACGTTAAATCAGCTAATATCCTCTTAGACCATACCTTCACAGTTAAAGTAGCTGATTTTGGAGCTTCAAGATTGGTTCCTTTAGATCAAACTCAGTTATCTACAATGGTTCAAGGTACATTTGGATACCTCGATCCTGAATACATGCAAACAAACCAATTAACTGAGAAAAGTGATGTTTATAGCTTTGGAGTGGTCCTCGTGGAGCTTTTAACAGGCCGGAAGGCATTAAGTTATGATAAGCCGGAAGAAGAGAGGAATTTAGCGAATTTTTTCCTTTCTATACTAAAAAAGAACTCTTGTTCCGAGTTCTTGATGATGACATTTTGTGGGGAGGAAATAGGGAGCAAATAGTAGAAGTTGCTAGTCTTGCAAAAGGGTGTTTAAATGTGAGAGGAGAAGATAGGCCTACAATGAAAGAAGTGGCTATGGAACTTGAGGGGCTAAGATTAGGTGGGAAACACCCCTGGGAACAAAAAGAACACAACGAAGAGAAGATTGAAATAGAGTCATTGTTGGGCGAGGGAGTAAATGATCACTTGGATAGTGGTTATGTTAGTATTGGATATGATAGCCTTAATAATCATGTCAAATTTCCAACGAGTGGTGGGAGATGATATTTTGGTATGACGGCGGAAAACTGATGATTCTTGCTTAGCCAAATTATCTTATAGAACGTGGAAAAATTAACGTATGCATTTATTATATCAAATTATTTTGTGTATGAACAAATATAGGTAAAAGATTCCCAAATTATGGGACACCCAAGGAATGGGAGATAGGTTGTCTTGAATTAGAACAAGCTTCAGTACTAATAGTTGAGGAGTTGTGATATTTCACGTGTTCTCTATGTAATAAATTTCACGTTGTATGATATATTCTTTTTTAGTTATTGAATTTAATGTATTGATCTCTTGTTTACAATAAAATGCATTGGTGTTGGTAATTAATATTGTTCACGAGTAATTCTTCATGGGTACCTTATCTTCTATGTACAATTCCCATTTCAAATTCGATGTATATGTTGTTTCATAATATACATCGGTATTTGCGAGCTATCTTTTGTTGTTACAAAGATCCTACGTACTTTGCAAGTTGTTTGTCATCGGAAAATAAGTACACAAACACAACAATGAGATATATATTCCAAAAATCATATCAGCTCTCTTAAAATTTATGAGCCAAATCAAAAGGATAAAAAATGTGGGAGTATTTTATACGCCCAATGGACCCATATGCACAAGAAATGGGTTGACCTTGTTGAGTTGGATCTATTAATATTAGCAATTAGTATAATACAAGCTCTGTTCCGCTTTTAGTGGTACCCCAAAAGACGCTCCTTTACAATGGGTTGTTAGGAAAAGGATAGTGTCACAAAACTCATTTCCCAATTTTAATAGTGTTAGGTTGGACCTATTTAAAGGTGCATGTCCTTTGGGATTTAAAATTGCTTTGTTGATATTTTGAATGTTCAGTGGGCTCGTCTACATATAAACACAAGCCCACATTGCAAAAATAGCCCAAATATCACAAGTACCCACCACCCTATTTATCAGTTTATCACTCATACCCGAAAACTATCCATTCTAGCTTTAAGAAAATTCACATATGAAATAAATAATTGAACTAATTACTACTTACATTTTTTTAAATACATTCATCATTACATTTGAAATCATTTCAATATCTATAAAAAAAAAATTTAAATACTCTCTTCGTCTCATTTATTTTGCTCTGTTTTCTACAGTACCCGGTTAAACTTTACAATCTTTTAAATAACCTATCATATTAAATTATTCACATTTGTGGTGTATTAAACCTTTTAAATATTAATATATATGATGTCATAAGATATTATCAACTTATTATTAAAATATATTGATTAAATTATTTATTATAATTTTTACAATTTAGTCAAATTGACTGGTCAACTGTAGCAGGAGAGCAAAATAAATAGGAAGGAGGGAGTATTTGTTAAATCATCCATCCCCGCAAAATTTACAAGAAAAGGCAACTTCCGAAATCACAAATAATTTGACGTGCTCGTATAATAAAGTATGATATCTAATACTTATTCTAATGTTATTCACGCAACAAGGAGAATTAAATTAGGTAATCTCAATATAGAGTGTTTGGCAACGACAATATGTCTACCAAATTGTCGCTATATATTTCTTCTTTTAGCATCTCTAGTTAATTTTTATACAAGATTATATACTTGACTTTTATACATTACTATATATCACTTCCTTTTTTCCTATATACATATATCTATTTAATTAATGCACATAATTGTCACAATCTCATGCCTTGCATATGTAGATAAAGTTAAAGTTTGATGAGTATTAATACACAATGAAGGAAAGCAAATATAATTAAAATAAATTCAATTGCATATTAATTATTCTGTTAGAAAGGCTCCAAATGGATTGTGACAACATTATCTAGAAGGTTTTGGTGAGACTTTCTTTTAGTTTTCAATATCTGAGGAAGACAAAAAATGCCAAGCCTGTTAGGTAAGAGTAACGTGGGTTCTTACATGGCCTTCTAGAAGAAATATCCACATCCACTTACTTCTATTTTATCCATGATTAGATTTTCATGATATCATATGATTGAGGTCTTTGGACTATTGTTCTTATACTTTTTTGTGATATTGTATGCATCTAATGTACTATCATTGATATTGTTACTATCACTCTTAAACTAAGTTAAACAAAACAATCATTTAAAAAGAAAAATCACATTGAAATGCTAAGTGGCTAGATAGGAAATAGAAAATGAGAATATTAAGCAAATCGGACCGGATTTGAGGCCTAATAGATGTATAATAGATGTTAGAGAAGACAATTGTTGGTACATGTTAAAAAAAATCGTGATTTGAAGTAGAAGAAAAATCAGATTAGATAAATGAAAAGTTTAGTAGTTAAATTAAATAAGTTTTATGCAGTACCGTGCAAGATTGAGATAACTTTGACTCACTAATTAAAGAGAAAACTATATTGGTTAATTATATGTGATCTATTAATTTAGTCCCATTTTAAACCAACCAATAACAAAAAAAAAATGAAAATTTATGTCTTATTACCTATAACATAGTTTGCAACACTAGAGATGGTTGAGTTAGATATAACATGTTTTCGAGCATTTATTATTGTAATGATTTTTAGTTGACTTCAAACACATACTTAACTTTCGCAAATTATATCCAATAAAATTGGATTTGTTTTTATTTCAAATTTCTAAACGCTCTATTATAATTTCCTACAAATATTTTTGAACTTAATTCACAAGCATGGATTAAAACATTTTCATCGAGAACACTGAAAATTTTCTATTTTTTATCAATAAAAATTATTTAATATTTACTTTGAGTTACAAATTTTATAAATAAAGTGAAGTTTTAATATGTGCTGGTCCGGCGTGACATGGTCGTCTTCGATCAATCTCATCGTGCGAACAAACTCAAAAGTGCTACTTTTTAATGTTTTTATCATGGATCAAAATTTTGTTTCGAGTGGATGTTTCGGTCAGCTAAATATTGAAAACTTTTTGAGATTTTTCGGAAATATTTCGGAAACACTAAGGAAAAATTGTAATAAAAGTTACTAAATTTAAATAAATAATAGAGTTTAAGACAAACAAATAGTTTCGAAATTACATCTTACTTTCGTTTCGCTTGATTCAAACTTTTCAATGTTTTCGAAGGAAAAAATATTGTGTGTTTCTAATTCTACGGATAAGATGCAGAAATACAAAATACTTGGAACATACTGACATGAAGATTAAACTAATTAAAATAATAATAGAATGGGGCTGAAAGTAGACCCCAAAAATTGATTAATTAGTAGAAAAAGAAAAACAGGTACAGTTGTTTAAGTATCTAACGTCACAATGGTACCAACCACCACCCACCATCCCTGATTTCTGGTCCCAATCTTTTACTATTACTAGTACTAGTATAACTATATAGTAATATATATATTATTTTAATTATTAAAATTAACTTCTGGGAGTTTCCGCGCGAGTGGATGATCCTCTAGCTAAGGAATTTGCTCAAATTAATTAACTGCACAAATTGATATATATTCCTTTTCTTTCAAAATTTAATTATTTGGAACTTTGTTATACGTGAATTTACGTTTTGCTAATTTAACTTTCCCATAAATTAATAAAGTGATCTAATTTTTAACCATAAACTTTCAGAATACAAGCTAAATTAACTAAAAAGTTTTTTTTTTTCTTGGTAATTTTGTATACGTATCAAAATCATTCAAAACATAGGGAGAATATTATTGGTTGCATTGGTAATAAGATGTCTTTATCAAGTGATGTTTCTTACTGACAAATGACAGATTATATAGTACTTTACTAGTTAAATTGTGTTTAAATATCAGTTAGTTGCATGATTAGTTCTGTTAACCCATTAAAATAAGCAAGTGATTATATACAGCAAAAAATGATCCAATTATAATCTGCCATAGGACGTTTCTATTCCTGCAGGTGTCGTCTATGTGTGATGAACAGTTACAAACTAAAAAATGTATTTTTATTTTTTTATTAATTAGAAAGAAATAAAATACTAGAATCCCAGGAAAACAGACGAGGAACAAATGTGACTTGTGAGAAAGAAGAATAATCGGCACATGGCAACAAAACACTCATTTTATTCTATCTTATTATTTATTTTAATTCATTTTTTAAGATTCTTAAATTTAGATTAATTTAGTCTATCATTTTGGTACGTTGTTAGCTCCACTAAGTAAAATTTAAATTATAAACTAGCTTGTTTTTCAATTTTGAGATTTTAAAAAAAAAAAAAAATTACCCAACGGTGAGGCCTTATGGGGAACTCATAGTCCCACATTTTCTTGATCGATCGATTTTTTTCTTTGCTTGAATGGGTTACTTCTTATTAGCATTTCTAACACATCACAGTATGATATGATAACGTTTTACTGTTTACAATGTCAAGAACTATCGGTAATATCGTTTCGAAACGTTTCAAAAATATTTTAGAAATACTAAGAAAAAATTATAAAAAATAATAATAATAAATTAAGAAAAATAAGAGAGTCCAAAAAAAAAAACTAATAGTTTTGGAATTACATCTTATTTTTGTTTCGCTTGATTCCAGAATGAAAATTTTCCGATGAAAAATATGGAAGGGAAACAAATTAAGAAGTTATGAAGGACAAGGTGTGGTTGGATTATGCTTGAGAAATAGGCATTGTTCCGCTGGCTAAAAATTCTTCGTACGATTCCACACTGGTGCACATGACACCCCCACATTTTAATTACTATATATCTCATCTCTTCCACCGTCATTACCCACCTAACTTTAACTAAATTAAACAAACTGTTTTCATTTCATCTCCCTTTTTTCCCTAACTTTAATTTACTATTTTTTGTGCTAAAACAGGTAATTAAAATATAAGTATGTATACCTACCATCCAAACATGTCACATGTTCTTATATCCCTTTCATATATATTTAAACTTTAATTTGGTCTTAGCAAGCAACAAAAATTGACTAATTAATAGTATAAGATTAGTGGGCCATTTCATTTTTGTTTTATAGAAATCTTGGATCTGACATATATACAAATGGATTATTATGATTAATTATATTTAAAGTTTAAATTCAAACGAAATTTTCTAAATTTTGATTCAAGTTAGATCATCGATAAATTAATTATTTGAAAACTTTTCAAACTTTGTTTTAACTCGATACCGTGCAGAAGTTTTTCAAGATTGGTCTTTCAATAAATAAACCAACTCAACTACAATTTAAACTAAGTTCGATAAGTAATTCAAACAAAACTAGATTGTCTCAAAATTAAATAAATAGAAAAAATTTATACTTTATATCTATCTTGAGTGAGTAGGTATATTTGTAAATTGTAAATGGAGAAATATGCGCCATTTTATGTGGAATATATATAGGAACAAGAACTATATTCCAAAACACCCATATTGTCTCAAAATTCAACTAATATCATGTGCGCTTTAGTATGTTATGTCTAATTATTGGAGGGCTTTTGATTTTAACAACTCAACTTTGTTAGGATCAATTCTTTTCTAGTACATATCATTTGGTAAATCGGTATTTGTCCCTACCACGTACGCTAATACCACATATCTTAGTCAGATAATAACACATTCAATGTGTTATTCCATGAATTAATAGTATTTCCCATTTGTTTTTAGCATTTCAAAAGGAGATATTAATTACCATATTTCTGGAATGGTTGAGATTTTACATTATGTCACAATCTATTTACACGTTAACTTAAGTAGTTAATATATAATATGTGTAAAATGCAAAAAATCCATGTGTTATTACAGAAAACTTCATATATCTCTTATTTTTATTAGTGAGAAAATCCTATTTTAACAAGTGAAAGTCATTTATCTCTTTCGATGCCGCATTGTGTTTTACTCGTTCTAAGTGCATATTCTTTATGGTTTGCAGGGAAAGTGACGTATATAGCCCTCTATATTTTTTATTTGGAATAAAATACGAAAGCACAAATGTTTTACTTAAAGAATTGTTTATATAGCATTACTAGAATCCTCAGTCTCGCGTTTCCTCAGTACTGTATATAAGCACAAAAAATAAGAATTTATTTCTTAGAAAAATTATTTAAAGGATATAATTATATAAGTGAAGAAGTCAAAAAGTTATATAATTAAATTAAGAGAAAAATAAGAATATCAAAAAATTGCTACAACATAACACGACTTCTATTTTTATTAGTATCTATATATAATTTTTTAAGGAGTTTCATGTAATTAACATGAAAAATTGGCTTGACAGTCGACGGGGTACTAAATATATCGTTAAAATATGTTTCTTAGTAAGAATATTATATTAAAAATCTCATAATTATCCCATCTGTTAAAATCGAAACTGAATTTTCAACATTAATTTTCATTGGTTATTTATGACCATGTGATTAATTAATGATACAGGAAAGAACATACGTGACTATTATGCACACGGAATTCATCTGAATACCTGTCCCTAATTAAAAAAAAAAAAAAAGAAAAAAAAAAGAGATAGTTCATTGTACCGTTGACATTTTTATTTTTTACCTCTTGGCATATAGATTATATAATAATATACTTAAATTCAATTAAATCGACCATGCCATAACTACAGCAATTACGCCATGTGATTGGCCAAGTCGATCATATGCTGTGTAGTACATGTAACAAACTAGCTCCATACTTTTGAAGAAAATGGATAATTTAACTTTTATCACTCGTACGAAATTCATTTAATATATACTGACTTTAGCGGTGTACTTATGGAAGGAAAAAAAAATGTAATAGATGTCAAATTAAAGTTTTATGGAGTTGCAGCTTACTAATAGATTTCAAGAATTTTCAGGTATAATAGATTTTGTTTAACTTCATTTGAAAGAGTTATGATCCAGTTATGAGATTCACAAATCTAGGGCATAACTCTTCCTAGTAAGTTGAATCCAACTCATTTCTTGCAACGGGCTTGTTATATTTAGCAAACTTTTCTTTTTTTACTTTTTATCTTAATAAGTATATTGATCTGTTATATTTTTTTTTTATCTACATCGTGTATTTACAGCTCGGACCAAAGAGAGCTTGATTATTGATCTGTTATATTTTATACATTTACATAAAACGTATATATTCTCTAAAAGAATTTGTTAACAGATATATTTTTATATTTTTGTATTCTTGACATTTTAATAAAGCATTATGCTGCTAAGATTAACATACAATTTCAGCGTATGTTAAAAATAACACATTTTTTTTTTGTCAATAAAATATACTAAAACATCAATTATGAAAAAAACTCAATAGAGAAAAGGAATTGGTATTATAACGACTCAAAAAAAAAAAGGGAAAAAGAAGTTTGTGATTATTATTTCAACAACAACTAATTTAAAAGCAAGTAGTGGATGACGTAGTTTAAGAATATTGGGGGCAATATGTGTCTCTTTTGCTTCCACACCATAAATTTGTAATATAACTTGAACTCCACATTACAAATGGTTAGGGCAAGTCCAATGGTAGTTTGTATATTTGGGGATGTAAAATGCATTATACATTCTCAAATAGTTGTTTGCATACTCATTTAAATTGATTCATTCCAATGGTAAGCATGTAAATTGAGTTTCTATGTTACTTTATTAATATTTTTATTGTTTATTAAATATTTTTATCCAATCACATTCATTCCCTCTCAATAACTACCCTATATATATCATGTTTCTCTCTCTTCAAGAGTAAGTAAATATAGGATTTGAAAATGGAAAATATAAAATGGATCCCCTTTTCCTTATCCCCATTGGAGTGAAAAGTCCACAAAAAAATGTATGCAAAATGGCAGTTACACATTTGCATCCCCATTTGCATACTTGCATTGGACTTGCCCTAAAGGGAGAGCCAAGAGTGGATAAAACCATCCGATGTTCAAGTCAGCGTAGGTGTGTTAAATAGCTCAAGTGGGGGTGCTAAAATATAAATGAGTACTTTATCCTTAAATAAACGATATATTTAAAATCGATTAATAATCGTAAAGGATTATATATATATTTGTAGCATTCCTAAGTTACAAATTGCAATTGCTCACTGGATAGGATATTCGACATTTTATTTTGAATGATGTCTAGAGTTAGATTCCTGGATGTCACTCTCTTGCACTTTTTTCTAGTTTTTTTTCCTTTTGTGAAAAGTATTGTTCAAAATTTGTATTTGTTTTAGTTACATAAAAAATGTCTTAGCTCACTAGTTTGGTTATGCATGTTTATCAACATTGTTTTGAGTTCAAATTCAAGGAGTATCATTTCCTTTGTTACTTATTTCATAGTTTTTTTGTTTCATAGCAACAATTCTTTTAATCTATTTTATTTTATGAATAATTGTTCTTTTAATCTCTTTTTCTTCCTCAAAAATTGTTCTTTTAACTTCTTTTTCTTTTTGAATAATTGTTCTTTGATTTTTGTTATTTCCAATTTTTTTAATTTTTTTTTCCTTTTTAATAATAATCAAGAGAAATCAAGTATTTTATTATACATTTTATTTAATACATTACTACATAAACCCCCTATCCTCCCCCCAACCCCCAAAAAAGATATTGATCTAGCTCCGTACCTGACTATTATGGATAGAGTTCAGAAAATTAAAAATCGGTCTGATTAATTGTGAATATAATTGTTGTCATATAAAATTGTATTTCAATTATTTAGTTTATCCTAGAATCCTATAACCTCATGTATTAAAGTTTTATTTTTTACATATGTTTCGGTCAGTTGTATACTAGAAACTTTTCGAGATTTTTCGAATTTTTTTGAGAAATCTTAGGAAGAATTGTAAATAAAATATGTTAAAGTAGAAACTACTATATATTCTCGTTTTGCTTAACTCAAATACAAATTTTTTTTGGTGTTTTCAGAGGTAACTTATCAAAAATTTAATCTATGCTAAACCCCCACTTGCCTGTGTTCCTGGATCCGCCCCTGGTTACAAGTGTTACAATTTAAAGGATAAAGACTTCAACCGTTACATTTTTCTTATTTATTGTAACTTATTATAATAATACTATGAACCTGGTGATTTTCTGAAGAGTAAATTGCACTTTTTGTCCTTTTTATGAATTAATTTTTGCACCTTGGTCCCTCTTAAATTTTTTGTAGTAGATTGGTCTTTCTTATCAATCTAGTATATTTCGTCCCTCTTAAATTTTTTCATAACAGTACGTCCCTCTTATCAATGTAGTGTAACATATTTGTCCCTCTTAAATCCATAATACATATATTTTCATCTATTTTAGGATGTATTTTAAATTTAAGATGACCGAATGTGTTATACTATATTTATAAGAGGGACGTCTTTGCTATGAAAAGTTTAAGAGGAACGAATCTGTTACGAAAAATTTAAGAGGGACGAATGTACAAAAAATGGTTCACAAGGAGGACCAAAAGTGTCACTCACTCTTTTATAAATTACCTTTAGGCACAAATATATAATTTGGAGATGCTCAAATTCTAATCCCTTTTTGCCTAATTTGTGAATTTTGACCCTCGATAATCAATTACTTGGGCTTATTTTGGAACTAGTTTGGTTGGGTTGGGTCTCAAAAAGTGGTTTGAGAGTTTTCGGTGAAACTTTTGAAACTTGATTGACATAATAATTTCAATAGAATTTTGAGATTGTATAATATTGACAAACGGGAAAATTGCTTTTTCGGTATCATAGGATAGACTAACTTGCACGTTTGGTACCACTGAATACGATACCATATGATAGGCTCTCATTGCAATTTTGGTACAAAACCCAATTTGTCTACTATTTTAATGGCAATTTACCCCCTATGAAATGCATAATGTTCAATTTACCCCTTTATTATTTGGCAAAAAATCAATTTACCCCCTTCAGAGTGTAACTCACTTGCCGAAATTGAGAGTAGACATGCAAATTATTTTATAACATAGGGGGATAAATTGTCACATTTATCATAACACAGGGGGTAAAATGCCACATTATCATAACAAAAGTGGATAAAGCGCCGCCTATAAAAATATCAGGGAGACGATGTGAAACTTTTAACAAAATTTCAAGGGGTAAAATGCTCTTTTTTAAACCATGAGGGGGTAAATTGAACATTTTGCATTTCATAGGGGTTAAATTATCATTAACTTTGGGGAAAAATTGGGTTTGGTATCAAAATTGCAATGAAAACCTATCTTATGGTACCAAATTTGCATTTTCGTATCCAATGATACCAAAATTGCAAGTTGATATATCCTATGATACCAAAAAAGCAATTTTCCCAATTAACAAATCATAGTTAGCTAACTTTGAAAATTCGAAATATAATTTGGATTGGGGTTTATAGTAGAAAAGTAGGCTGTGAGGGTCATATCAATAACTTTTCAAATGTGAATAATAGACAATAGATGTCAAAAAAAATAAAAATTAAGTTATTGTAATTTGTAAGTTGCAATTTGGGTTGAAACGTCTCCGAACCCTTTACCATTTTACAGGGCAGGCGGCAGCTAGTATCGATGAAGAAACACGGGCATATAGCAACTAGTTCGGGCCTCGAGGGCCCGCGGCTTTCTCAATGTGACTCGATCAGGGACCTTCCAATGTTGCCTGCTCTTCACAAAATTACTTCTTCTAAAGTTAATTTTTTGTTACTATTACTATCAATGTTCCCTCCTCCAGCATTCATGTTAATGTCAGCGAATTAAATTTAAAATTTGATTTTACTAGCTACTATCAAATACTTTCGAATTATCATTTTCAATCCATGGGTCTAAATTATTAATTTACTGCAACAAATGAATACGGTGAAAATGCTGAGAATTGAGGAGTAAATTAATAACAAAAAGGTAGTTACAGCAAAAGAAGCATTAATTAGTATCTAAGCCTTAAAAACTCTACATACTATTACAGTGACTAGTAACATCTAAATAAGCCATTAAAAGGTTGGCATTTACTACACATTTGACCCTTTTGCAAACCCAACTGCCAATTGCACAAGCACATGGCTTTCGCCACCACCGCCTCCGTGGATGGTGTTGCCGCCGCTTCCGCCGCCTCAACTTTAACCTGAGGCCGCAAGAAGTCAAACACAGCCTTCGACTCAGCCGATGATGAGGAGTTCAAGAAACCACTTTTTGTACAAGTGGACTGAAAAGGCAGCCCTATAGACAGCTCTAAGTCAATTGCAAAGGTGGCATTTTTCTCCTCCTGTGGTGGCGGCAGAGACTCCTCGGTTGTGCTGCTGTTACATTTTGTGTCATCAAGTGATGAGGAGTTAACTATTTTTGGTATACAAATGTTGTCGGGGGTGTTTTCTTTTGAAGTTGAGTTTCTAAAGTCTAGGCAAGTCGTCGCCGAGGGTGTGGTTGTGGTGGTGGTGGTGGTGGCGGTGGTGGCAGCAGAGTTGAGTGGACGGTGAGTTTGGGGGTCGATGCCACGACTAATAAGCTTGCGTTTAATGTGCGTGTTCCAGTAATTCTTGATTTCATTGTCTGTTCTTCCAGGCAATCTTCCAGCTATCAAAGACCATCTACAAAAGAAATTTTCAAATGAAACATCAGAATAGTGTATTATTGTTTACGGGGATAGATTTTCTATCACATATTGGTATCACACGTATAAACATTATCAATTGTCCAAATTAATACTTTTGAATGGATTTTCTATCTTGTATTCATGTCACACTTTGATGCCGTGTCTATGAATTTAATTGCAACTTTATAATTTATGTGGACCCAGATATACATGTGACACAAAAATGTGCAACACATGTGATAGAAGATCTCGGGTGCTCACACACACTTGTTAGTAAAGTAAATACATACATACGTGTGATAGTATATCTCAATTGATCTTTTACCATAGTAAAATTTTAAAAGTACTCTTCCATTTTACCCAAAAAAAGAAAAAGAAAAAAGACATGATAAGATAAGATTTATTCTTTGATGAAGCCTCTGTTTCCTTCTACTTTGTCTATATGCAGAGTGGGTAGAAAAGGAAATAAAACAGAAAACAGAATTGGATTTGCTTGAAATTAATAAAGGAAAGAAAAGGGCATACTTATTTCCAAGCAAACTATGAAGTTTGATAATCAAATCATCTTCTTCTTCAGTGAAATTGCCTCTCTTGAGATCAGGCCTCAAATAATTTATCCACCTCAACCTGCAACTCTTTCCACACCTAAGCAGCCCTGTTAAATAAGAAAAACACAAAATTCGAATTAATTAATTCACTTTCCATGAAATTATTTCAAATGAATTGATAAAAAAAGTTGTACCAGCAGCTTTGGGGAGTGAACGCCAGCATCCTTCCCCATGAGTTCGGATGTAATTGATGAGACGTTGGTCTTCTTCTTTAGTCCAAGCACCTTTGTTCGTATGAGCTTTTTCACAACAAGGGGAACGCCCCATTATTTCAAACCTAATTAATTCTTGAAAATGTTTATGCAAAGAGTTGATATGTTTTTGATGGATAATTGAGGAAATAAAATAGAGAGAAAACAAAACAGAGAATGAAATGAAAGAGGTCTTATTACTGATTGAAGTGGAAAGATTAATATATATGGGTTTAGTTTGGTGGGGGGTGGGGTGTAGGCAAATGGTAGATGAGCCTTGAAAGAGAAGAGACATTGATTAAATAGGGTTAGCCAGTAGTTTGGAGGATTTCTAACAAACAGATGGTGGGGGTGGGGGTGGGGGTGGGGGGGTGGTTTGTTATTTCATATTTGACATTTTGACCAAGTTGGTGAGAAAGACTAATAAGTAGTTAATAAGATGGGGTTGGGATTTGGTAGGTAGGTAAACTTTAACGGATGATATATTAAATATTTTAGATAAAGATTAAAACGGATGAGTTGGCCTTGTGCTGTGGCCTCTCGCTCAATTTTAAATTCATTCTTACGTACACACATATATATATATTTATAATAATTATGTATGTATGTATGTATCTAGACTTGTCACTTGTGTATGCGTGTGTCACTCTTGAAGATTTTACATGGTAAAGTGATTATGAAGATTAATTAGCATTAAAGATTTATGTTACCACATGGGCTTGTTTGTTCATCTAACATAATAAATTGGATGTCAATGGAGCAACCTAAGTTTTTACGTTATGGACCCTAGTGCAAGTTGAAAACTTTGAATTTGTTGAAGATTATTTATTTGAAATCCCAATTGGATGGTATGATTTTATCGACTTTGTTAGAGTAAATATTGATTTGGGATTTATAAGTTTTTATGTTCTTTTGAATCTTCACTGGGAGAGATCCCATTAATATGTGATGCACCTCGAATGGGGTTTGGTCATGTCTAAGACTCGAAGACCCTCAGAAAACCAAGAAAAATCAGCGCAAGTCCCACAACAACCTTAATCGTATACGGAATAAACAATCTAAAAAAGAGCAACATTGATCAGAACCAAGAGGAGAAAAGCCATGGGCGATTGATTGCATGACATATAATCCAAGATTTAAAACATTTAAATTTCTGAAAAAAAAGTTCTTTTTGATGAATTTCAATAAGAGGGTTACAAAATATTATTCATACCACAAGTCTTTGCTGTCATATAAAATTTTAAGATTTGGAGGTGTCTTTTAAGTCAAATGATTGATCAGTAACATGGGCTAACATGTTTATGTCCGAACCAGAATAATTTGTTTTTGCCCCTACATTATGGTAAATCACAAAACTGCAACAAGGAAATTCCCAAAATAGAAGCCTCGTACAATTCAGAAATATTAAACCAAAAGTATGTTAACAGGCAAACAACCATAAAATCTCCATCTTCAAAGCCATCAAATCCTTCAAGAAATAATGATTTTCATTACCAACTGAACTGTATCTATTACAAAGCTAGTAATTATATATTAGGCATTGCAGGATCAATGCACACAATCGATGAAAGTGGAAAAGAATTTGAATGCTATATAAATGCTACAACTATAACTCAATGCTGCTATATATGAATGTAAGAAACTATATGAACCTTTGACGTATTATAAGGTTTATGTATGTATGGCTATGCTTCAATTAATTAAGTAATTTAGTCGTGTTACTATGCTCGATTTTGGCTTCTGATTTTTTACACATGCAATCTGGCATGGGGTACATGTAGAGGGAGCTACTTGGCTTTCTCAGCTCAATCCCCTTCACATCACTGTGATGAAGCATATCCTGCAATTGCCGTTTAAAGTCTTTCCATCTGTACAGATATACGCAAATACTGTTAGTAGCCGATTATTAGATTGGTGCATTGGAGGAAATTATTTGAAGCCCATTTAACAGTAAAAACAACAACTGGGGGAGTTGTGGAGTAAGTACGCAGATTATACCTGATAATTGGGCTGTCAAATAACTTAGCTAACTTCCTTTTATCAGGTTTTATTGTTCTAGCGTGTCCTTCATAAACATATCGTCTGTGGCCCACCAAGAAATGGGGAAAATTACCACCTTGAGTGGTAACAAAAACTTCACTGTGGAGGCAGACGGTATAATCTAAGGCGGCCAACCTTGACGAGTGGCCCTGAATAACAAGATAATAGCATCAACATATAACCTTTTGAAAGTTAAAACTGTAATTCTTCGTATAGAGTTTTACCATGAAGGGAGCAAGTTCTCCCACGGAGGCTAAAGTTTCCTTTGTTTCTAGATGTGGAAACATTTGTTTAAGTGGAGCCATATGCTTTTCTACTTTGTAAATTTTTCCAGCAGCAACATATAGTGAGGTTGTGTTATCGAATCCCATGCCCCTAAGCATCATTCCAACCTAAAAATGTAAATTAGAAAACAATCAATTCAAAGGAAAATAATTCTCTCCTCTCCTCTAGTCGTCTCTGACAACTTAAACTTTTAATTTATTGGTTATTCAATAATATCATTTTTATAAAGTGCATAGAATCTATATTTGAAAAAAAATAGGTAGATAAAAGATGTAACACGCAGCCACCTTAAAATGAGAAAGGAGAAAGTAAAAATAAATTGAGAATAGTGAGGATTGAGGAGAGAATTTGTATAGGTTTTAAGATTCTTGATCATACCTCTAGTGGAGTTAAAGGGCACTTCCCATCCACTCGATTGGCACCTGGTCTTATAACCCTACCTCTTCTCCGAAATTTTCCTCTCCAACTTCTTTCTCGAACAATATCCATCTCGTGCTTTTCTTCTTCACCACCATCATATATGCAGCACGAAAATGCAACCATATCCTTCATTAGGAGAAGAAAGGGTGTATTAGTCCAAAGACCTTCACACTAGAATAATTAGAAATTCTTTTTTCTTCCCTCTCAAATTAAAGTAGCGGATTAAAATTGAACCTCTTCAAAACGGAGATGTATAGAAACATATCTCCCCCCACTTTTCGAACTATGTTTAACCATTCGATCAACCATCTTAGCAGCTAGCATACGTATAGGTTCTGAAAACCTCAGTGCTTCAAAATTGCAAAGACATCGAAGCCCTTGGATGTATGGAGGAACTGCATGAGCCAATCTGTTAGAAAAAGGCGCAATCCTGACAGCCCTGCCCCCAAAAATATGAAATTAAGACCCATCTTCAGAAGTTATAGGCAAACACTGAAAGGAGATTATGGAATAGAAAAGGTGAGAAATCAATACTTCAACTCCAACAGCTTTGGAAGAACCTTTTGAAGATAGTGAGTAGGGCTCGACCATCCTTTTACTCTCAAATTCACTATGTTGCTTGTATTATGGTCAAATTGCTGAAGTATATCTTCCGGAAGTTCTCTAATCACGTTGACGTGATTTCTGAGCGCATATATGAAGAATTCCTCGTCAAATATGTCCCCAAATTTGCTGCAAAAGATAGATGGAAAAGGAAACATGTTTTGTTACATATCCCAATATTTAGTGATTGACTAGCTCAGGAACAGCATGGAGTGTAACAGAGTGTACTAGAAACAGGTCATTCACAAATTCATAATTATGCTAACTATGATTGATCATCTATAAAAATAGCACAAAGCTGAGCACTTGTCCACAAAGATTTTAACTTTTTCATTAACTACATTACAGGGCTAAAACTAAGTGCAATACATGATTTTGGTGAGGTTGCTTTAGTTGTACTTTTGGCTGGGATGTGGTTGCCAAATAACCTAGAGGAAATATCAAGTGAAAGCAGCCAAGCACTATGTGAATAGCAAAACTTGGCTTAAATAGATATCATCTTACACATAGCAAAAGAGAAATATAATGAAATTATTATAATATATGATCAACATATCATGAATCTTACCCTCGTAGAAGTAAGGCACATATCAACACTGATAAGAATTTTTTTGGAGATAGCATAGTCAAAGAACAAGAACATATAATTTTGAATTTTAGTGGTAAAATGTTTTTCCTGCATTAAATAATAGAACTCTAAGCTTCATTTTTAGTTCATTTTCATTTTCCTAATCATATACTCATTGAAATCGAAAAAACAAACATAGCCTAAACAAATATAGATAGATGCCTTGCTAATTGATATAGTATAGACGCCTAACATCTTAAACTTAAAGAAAAAGAAAGAAGGAAACAACATATCATAATCTCTATATTAGGAACAAAAGTTATGATGAGCTATTTAACTGTGATAAGAAAAATAGGATATAATTTTATCCTCACCTGGAATCTTGCCAAACGCTATTTAAGTGAAATATGGGAATAACAAGTGTAGCATTCAGCAAACCAGCCACAGCCACTGCATCACATATCTGCAACAGGAAACAAGAAAAAAGGAAAATTAAACCATCTTAATGTTCATAGATGCACATGTCTTTCACTACGTAATCTACAATGCAAACATGTCCTTGACAATGAAAGATAACATCTATTATCTATTTTTCGCAGTCAACACACATTTATACATACACACAGAGGCGGAACCAAGGACACCGCCACACCTCCCAGGCTCCACGCATTTTAATTATTGCTAGTTTTAACTACCGTGTGGAAGGGTCAGGAAAGAGAAAGCACAGTGTGCTTTTTTAATAACAATGTACTTTAAACACTTGGTACATTCTAACTGGTATAAGTTAGATTGGGGCAAAGTATTTTTTCAATTTGATTTAATTTTCTTATCGAACTTTAGATTTTGCTTGAGATGGTTTAATGTTTTACCTGTGCTCGAATGAGTTTACATCTACCCAAGCACGAGTCCAACTCGAATAGTTAGATTTACAATATACATATTTATGTGATATTTTGAGCTTATTGAGTCGAGCTCGAATCGAGCTTCAAAAGAAGTCGTTCAAGCTTGGTTTGATAGTATACTAAACTGAGCTCAAACAATTCCATTATAACCTTCATTAATCTTCTTTTTAATTAATCCTCTTCATAAATTGGTGCAATGCACTGTATTACTAACTTAGTACTAATTTTTTTATCTAGTTCTTTAACAATAGAAAGAATTTTATCAAAAATTTGATATTAATCCAATCATTAATGAATTCGAAATTATGAAAAAATGTAGAATACACTTTAAGATATGTCAAATTAGATTATTGAATAACTTTACATTAGTGTCATCTTATTTATGTTCTATAAATATTAAATTATTGATTTCTCATTTTATAGAGCTATTTTATACGCTCTTAACAGCTTTACAATCATTTTACTTTACAAGATTATTAGGAGTACTCAAATCAATTTCTTTGTAAGTTTCAATATATTATAATGCACAATTGATAAATTAAAAAGAAAGATATAAACTCGACAAAAACTATGTGGATATGCATATAATTAAATTGAAAAATGATAACAATTTTTCAACATAATCTCGCAGCCCCTAGATTCAAAGTCTAGCTCCGCCTTTATATACACACACATGCATATACATATAAAGACATATCTACAAGGATAACTGAGAATACAAACGGATGCAAAACAAGAGAAGCTCAAGCAACTTCCACTGCAACTCAGCTGAACCAAATATTCTTCTATATTAAACGTATTTTACCACATGGATCAACTATTTTCATTAAAAATATCCACTCCATCAAAGGACATCATAAGTTCAGCCACAACATGACCAATTGATAATTTGATATTATGTCAGCTCTTCATATAGGTTAACCTAACAGAAATTCTATTTAGTTTTTCGCAACAGATGAATTTAATGCCTTCATAACTGAATATGCCCCAACCATTTCGAACAAATCTTCTCAAATTATCTTCAGCAGCTACTACCTTAAACAACTTCAATTTTGCTTGTTCTTTATTAAGTCTTCTTGCGTAACCTCTTTCCACCTTTAAAATTCACTTCTCAGATAAATAGCATATCTAATTTATCTACATGTTGTTTCTCAATTTAACGCATACCCGCATACAAAAAACTTCAAGAACATAATTTTATCCAAATTTAGACAACATTCATGGCCAAAATGATAAGAAAAGAATAGAGATACTTAACAGCTATCATAAACATGCTAGATGACACTTGGATACAGTTTACAAAGTGGTAATAAACAAAGAGAATAGTCAAAGCACATTTTGAAGTTTAATGCCCTTGAGACTTCAACGTATTAGCGACTTACTGATAATCGTTGTTGGTTCAACCCACCATTTGCTTCAATTATTAGGTAACCGTTTGACTTTGGCAACCCTGAGAGTCCTTCAAGCACAGAAGTAATTTATGTTACTTTAAATATACAACAGCATGGACATTTACATGAATGCTCGAACCTTGCAACTCAGAGCATTTGATTGACTAAAAAAGATGGGTGATCTTATTACAAACCTGATGAGGAAACAGTTTGTTCGATACAAGGCTTCCAATTTTGCCGCAATTTTGGATTCCATACATTCATTAACTGCATATAATCGCGAGATAGTGCATTATATAAGTATGAAAACAAATTCAACCCATAACTTTAAAAAAAACAAGGTATAGTTGATTTATCACTCTGCTTCCTTAACTTGTCCAATTGTACAAATGACTTCTTCTTGGTCAAAATGTTCTCAAGAGAAAATTCCATTCCTTGTCAAACATGATTACATGAAGTATTTTAATGACTTTGTTAGCTTTTAAATTCAGTTAGCACTTTATAAAATGCCTGTAGTTACATGGCACCAGTGCCAGGTGATACACGTTATCCGTATTAAACCTAAATCGAACACTGAAGTTCTCTCATTAGTATAATATCATTCCATCCATCCTCTCCTTTGAAATTCCACATTATATGTAACTTACAAGAAAGTCATAAAAATAGAAACTTTCAGGCGCTTTTCATTTTTTTAAACCAAAATGTGCCTAAAAATCCTATCAAACCACAATTGCTAACATAAACTCCATCAGAAAAATCACTATAATGCAACAATTATAAACAATACAAACTCAAAACTATTGAAAACAATAAAGCAAACGAAATTACCACATTCGAGGTTCGGTTGCTTTCAGATTCCATAAAAGGCCAGAGCTTCTCAAAGACCTCAGGACTACGATAAACCGACCCGGGCCCGACCGCATCACGAACGCTTCTACTACTTACACTATTAATGACATCAAATCCCTGAGTTCCCATATACAAAAGCATGCCTGAAATGTATAATAAGGGAGCAAACAGAAGCACCCCTCTCCTCCTATACAATGCTGAAATCAAAAAATATCCCAACCTCTCAATCACATTCTTAATATTCACTCTTCCACCACCACCACCAACACTACCTTTGAAACTACAACCCACATCGGAACCACCGGGAGAGGTGGTGGGGCTGGCGGCGGCGCTCTTGCCGCGGCTACCACGGTGGCGGGGAGAAGACGGCGGAGATACAGAACTCACACCATTGCTCAGGCGACTTAACCCATGCATAATTTTAACCCCAAATGATAAATTAAAATATGGGTTTTTCTTCAAATCAGTGGTGGGGTTGGGGTATTGGGTGAAATTTTAGATCTTTGCCCTCAATCAAGAAAAGGGTCATTTATTTTCAATCGGGTTTCCTTTTATTTTCTTGATTTTACTTTCCCTGCACCTGAAGTGAAGGGGGGAGAAGAAAAAAACACACACGCACACAGACACACACACTAGTGGGTATTGCTACAGTGTTGTGAAGAGATACAGAGAGTGTAATTTCGAATCGTGTGGGTGGCGAGAAACACGGGACAAAGGAAAGGAAATGCATTAGTGAAGGTGGGGTAGTGGGGGAGTTAAAGTCGGTGGTAGCTTCTCGGTTTGAATACATGAAAAAGTAGTCATCTCTTTTCTTACAGTTAATAAAGGGATGCCCACGAGAAGAAAACCTTTTTTACAATTAAAGAGGGTTGCACATGGATGTAGTTATTAATATGGCAAACCATTCTATCTCCAATTAAAGAGTTTATAATGTTTGGTTGAGAAGATCAGGGAAATATTATTTGCTTAAATTAATAAAATGAAAAACTATAGAGATTATGATTTGTTGCTTGGCAGGAAATTATTATTGTGAACCTTTTATGTGATGGAGTGTGAGAAGAATGTAAATTTTGCATTATTATCTTTTTTTTTTTTTCTTTTTTTTTATATCTTCACCACAAATGACCCTTAGACAGACCCATGAAAATGCTTCCATCCAAGTTCAAAATGGGATTCGAACCCCCACCTTTACCGCTTGAGCAAGCCTTATGAATTGTTGGTCAACCAGTTGGAGATATGCCCTGGGGACATATTATCTTTTTCTTTTCTTATACTTGTGGTGGATATATTATGTCCGATAGCGATGATCATTTCTTCGAGTTATAGGTAGGATCATTTCTTCGAGTTATAGGTGTAGTGTCCGATCAGATAGCACATTGATAGTAAAGTTGCAAATTTTTTAGCCAGTTTCAAACACAATTTTATATTTCGAACTCATTAGTAATACTATTACTTATATGGATCAATTTGATCATTCCTCACACTAAAACCTAAACTTTTGTTTGCTTAACTGTTGCACATGAGTATCTAATTTTTTTTTGTGTGTGTGTTTTTTAGTTGGGAAAACTGAAATAAGTCTTCTTAAATTTTTTTGATCGCTTTTCATTATGTCATAATCATAACTAACATATCCATAGCTTATTTAATACGAGCTCCAAACTTAGATGTACAATAACAACAACCACTTAAAACAATCTGTCTCACATCTGCCTACCCCAACATAATAGAATAGACTAATAAATAATTAAAAAAAATTTACCAAACAAATTAAAGCTAGCTAGTGCTTAAAAATTGTCAAGCCATAGGCCCAATCAAATAGTCTTAAAAAAAGAAAAAAGTGAGTGAAAGAGGGAAGAACGGATCTGGTGGAAGTGAAATAAAATTTAAAGTTGAACTGAACCATTAAATGAACTTTTGCTGGAACTGGCATCCTTGTAATTCTGGGGGATTCTAGGGTGCCGCTACGTCATGTGTCGTAAATTTAATTTGAACCGTTGGATTTTAGTTATGTAATCAATACCACATAAAATTCAACTTATTAAAAATATGAAAAATAAAATTACAAAAGGTGACCTGTTGGACCGGTTAATCTAATTTTTATTAATTTTCCCCCTTTCTTTCTTTTCTCCCCCAAACACTTCTTTCCCCTTTCTATTCCCTCAAAAATCTCATATCCCCGACTATGTCCGCCTTAGCTCATAGAATTGAGTTTTTGCTGAAGTCCTCCGCTAGTATGTGATTCCTTCCTCTTCTTTCTATTCTCCCCAAAAATCCCGTAACCCTCCTGTTCGCGTTCGCCCATCAGAAGAAATTTGGGTCTGCTCAACCGCTGCCATCGACTCCGTCTCCCCAAGAATCCCCAAAAATCGTGCAGCTTGTCAAATTGGTGATGCAAAGTTTGGTTTGCCTAATTTCATTGCTCAATTTTCTCGGTTACAGGTACGATTTTTGAAAAAGAAAACCCAGAAAAAATTGATTTTGATTTGTTGTTTTGTATTCTTGTTGATTAAACTAAGTTTAGTACTGATTATCCTGAAAATTTTAACTAATAAATTTGCATATATGAAGTTAAATTGTTTGGCAGTGTTCATTTTATGGGCTAGTTGGAGTTAGTACTGTGGGGTTATATAATTTCAGCAATATTGTCTTGCAAAATGCGATAGTACTGATTATTATGAACTACATGTTGTGGGGTCATACTAGTTGTATGGGCTATATGTGATCAATTGTCGTTAGATTGCATTTTAGTATTAATTGCCGTATGGGCTATATGTGGGGTCATTCTAGTTTAGTAATACTTGTTTTTTTCAAATCACAATAAGGTAAATCGAACGATATGAATATCAAGGGGAATAAGGTAAGGCTCAGGGTTGAACTGAATGATGGATGTTCTTATTCTGATTTTGGGTTAATTTGATATGAATAATATGATATTTGGTGCAACTATATTCATTCTAGAATTAATTATAATTATTACTTGTAATTTGATATGAATAATATGAATATCAAGGGGAATAGGAGATGGTTATCGTGTGCTCTGACCTTCTGAATTAATTATTACTTGCCTGTGGCATTGTCAAGGATGGCAAATTTCAATTTATGTAGTTTGTCTTGTATGGCTAAAAATCTTAAAGGGATGAGTTTCTTTGTTAAAGTTATCAACTTTTAAGTTTGATATATGATGTTATCTCATGTTGTATTATCTCTGTTATCCATTCTATCTGAATTTGACCTTATTTTGTTCATCTTCTAGTATCTAGTCCTAAGAAAATACTGTTTGCTAGTATTGAAGAAGAGCTAAAAAGTATTGGTCAGTTGTCAGCACTTAACTTGAAGAAGGATATGATCTGGCATCATTTTGTTCCCTTTTCTGTTTCTATCCCATACAATTTTAAATCTTTACCTCATATTGTTTAACTTCAACCTAGTAGAAAGGGTAATCTTGTTTGACTATTGGATTACGTATGAAAGAATGAATTATTTTTTCTCAGAATCCTATCTGCTCAAATGGGAATATTACAATTAGATTCGACATACTCAAGTATACAATTTAACCCGAAACTTGTCATACCTGAAATTAAGACCCAACTTTCGTTAACTTATGAAGAGCCATAATATAGACCAAACAATTAAGCCCTGCACTGAGTCCACAAAGACTGGGAATAACGTGTGGGGAAGTACAGATCTCTTAAATCGGGTGTAGGTATACTGAATTCTTTGACCAATTCCTTGTTTCTCCTGAATTAATAATATTCACATGTAGAGGAGGAGGTTGATTAACATCTAAGAATTAGTCCACAGAGTACCTACTTTTGCCAACATGTGCTCGATCAGCACTATGCGAGGGAGGGAGGGTTAAATAACATTTTTTTATAAGAACGTTTACCTGCAAAGTTCAGACTTATTGTATAATTCAGCAAAATTAATACCAACAAGTTCTTCTTGTGCTGTCGAAGTTATTTCCAGCATCCATGTAGCTGGATTATAACCATCTTTGATTTTACTAATTCCATCAATTTCCTGTGAACAAGTTTCAAATAAACCCATATATTATGTTGGTACTACTACTACTTCAAATAGATAGTTGCGAATTTCATATTTCATGTATTTACATTATATCTCACCTCAAAGTATTTAATGAGCTGAGAAGAGTTCCAACCTAATGGACCAACATATATTTCTGTTAAGTAAATTAACAGAAATAATCTCCTTTGTCTATGAATTGATCTATTAAGTACATGTAAAATCTTATCTATTTGCTCTTATCTGTGCTTGGATTATTGGGTCTGAGATTTCGATGTTTATTCACCATATGCATTACGCAGTTGAGTGTAGGCATAAGAACACCATTCTCAAGCTTAGGCGCCATGTCGTGTAGTGTCAAGGCATGAAGTACTAATGTTTAGATAGGAGTTGAACCATGCAAACTTTAAACTTCATATAATGAGGCGGTATAAGAATAGAAGTGTAGTCGGTACAGGGCTGTCAGTTCATGGAGATCCAGGTTATGAATTTGGTTTGCAATTCAGTTTGGTCCAGATCAGGTTTTCCAAAGCAAAAGGTTTTATATCAAGAGTCATTGCAACAAGTGTATTTGAGGAAAACCCAGAAATCATGCTTGCTTCTTCAAGAGGTCGTGAAGCTTTCCAACAGTAAATGTGTATCCAGAAACACACAATTTGCAGGTTGCTTGTATTAGCATGAAGGATATGTTCCGTTTGATAACTGAAATTCCAAACAAACATATGCATTTGAAATTGAGGTGATCTTAGTTAATTTTATTTTCCGGAAAAAGAAATCAGAAAGAAGGCATTGATACTTCAAATTTGTTTGATTGATCAATTTCTGTATTGCTGGAGGTGTTGCTAGAGCACTAGAAATTCTTTTTTTCTTTGTAATAGGGACATCTGTAAAATTTAGGCAGATTTAATTCGGATATAATAATTTGCAATGTTCATTATAGATAAAAAAAAATTAGTAAGAAGTTTCCAGGAGCAACCACCATCCGAGAGGTTCCAAAAACACATATTTTTCCATCATTCATGTCATTATCTCAATAAGCATTAAAAAAAAAAAAAAAATTAGTTAGATACACCATATAAAATTAATGTAAGCTAAATTCCACTTTAGGTTTGAGGATTATAATTTCTTATTTAGCCTATTTTGGGGTGGAAAATTTCAAAAATCAAAATTTAATAATAGTTGTTTGGTAAGTTAGGTTAAGGGATTATTGATTAAATTTCATAAACTTGGAAGAATTGCAAAATGACCGGCGTAATATTAATATAGGCAATCGATAAAAGTAATGTATAATTAAGTTAATCGTAATTCAAAACGATAATTGGTCCAATTAATTGATGAAATTCAAAATAGTTGATCTTAGGGTAATGTATAATTAAGTTACTTGTAATCAAAATCGATAATCGATTCAACTAGTTGACCGAAGTCAATATTATTAACCTTAATAATGTAAAATTGGACTAATCGTAATCCAAATTGATAATTGACTCGAGTAGTTGATCAAAGTCTTCATTATTAATTTTAGGGTAATGTATAATTAGGTTATTTGTAACTCAAATTCATAATTAGCTCGACTTATTAATCAACATTATTAATCTTAGGATAATGTATAATTACGTTAATCGAAATCTAAATCGATAACTGTCTCAATTAATTGACAATTCTCAATATTGTTTATATTAAGATAATGTATAATTAGGTTAATCGTAATTCAAATCGTTAATTGGCCTAAGGTAATGTATACTTAGATTATATAATATCTATTCCACATTAAGTAGTATTACCAAACAATGTGCATCACATTATACGGTATAACTAGTATAATCCACACCGTTTAGTATTTATTCTACATTAGGTGGTATTACCATGCAATGTGGATCACATTATATGGTATAACTCACATTGCATAGTACTAACCCTATATATTTAGTATAACTCCACATAATGTAGTATTTATTCCACATTAGATGATATTACCACGCATTGTGTATGTATTCTATGGTATAACTAGTATAATCCACACCGTGTAGTATTTATTCCACATTAGGTGGTATTACCATGCAATGTGGATCACATTATATGGTATAACTCACATGTGATAGTACGGACTCACATTGCATAGTATTAACTCCATATGTTTAGTATGACCCCACATCATATAATATCTATTCCACATTAGGTAGTATTACCAAACAATGTGCATCACATTATACGGTATAACTAGTATAATCCACACCGTGTAGTATTTATTCCACATTAGGTGGTATTATCATGCAATGTGGATCACATTATATGGTATAACTCACATGTGATAGTACGGACTCACATTGCATAGTACTAACCATATATATCTAGTATAACCCCCACATAATGTAGTATTTATTCCACATTAGATGATATTACCACGCATTGTGTATGTATTCTATGGTATAACTAGTATAATCCACACCGTGTAGTATTTATTCCACATTAGGTGGTATTACCATGCAATGTGGATCACATTATATGGTATAACTCACATGTGATAGTACGGACTCACATAGCATAGTATTAACTCCATATGTTTAGTATGACCCCACATCATATAATATCTATTTCACATTAGGTAGTATTACCAAACAATGTGCATCACATTATACGGTATAACTAATATAATCCACACCGTGTATTATTTATTCCACATTAGGTGGTATTACCATACAATGTGGATCACATTATATGGTATAACTCACATTGCATAGTACTAACCCTATATATCTAATATAACCCCCACATAATGTAGTATTTATTCCACATTAGATGATATTACCACGCATTGTGTATTACATTCTATGGTATAACTCACATTATACAGTATTAACCCCATACAATTAGTATAACTCACACCATGTAGTATTTTATTCCGCATTATGTGGTATTACCACGTAATGTGGATCACGTTATATGGTATAACTCACATGTGATCGATATTACGGACTCACATTGCATAGTATTAACTCCATATCTTTAGTATGACCCCACATCATATAATATTTATTACACATTAGGTGGTATTACCAAGTAATGTGCATCACTTTAAAGGAAAATTAACTCACATGTTTTAGTATGGGCTCACATTAAACAGTAATAACCACATATATCTAGTATGACCCACATCATGTAGTATTTATTCCACATTACGTTGTATTACCACGCAATGTGGATCACATTCTACGGTATAACTCACATGTGACAGTACTGACTCACATTACGCAGTATTAACCCCATATAATTAGTATGATCCCACATCACGTAGTATTTATAACTCACGTGTGTATTATTCAATTTTTCCTTAATTAATATAATTATTCAACAAAAATATTACATACTATTGATTTTAAAATATTATTGTAATATTAATTTATTTATTTCCATAATAATTTATTTGAAAATAATTTACTATTCGATGTGAGTATATATATAGTATAGTATCATTTATTGTGGTATAGTACCACTTATTGTGGTAAAATTATTATGACCTGTTGGCAACTTGTTGAGCAGGTTACTAATTAATGATGTGTCATATTCTTATTGGTTATAATTAGCGGCATGTGACGTAGCGGCACCTTAGAATTTTCCTGTAATTCTTTATTGGAAAATCAATGTTCACTTGATCAAGATCTCTACTTCTGTTTCTACGTTGTTTTGGGTGCGATTGTTGTTTTTGTTGTTTCTGTAGATGATACATAGTTTGCAACCTCGCATTTCTTTTTCCAACATTTCTTGCTCCCCTTCAACCAAATTGAGACAACAAAGCTAAGTTAGTGTTTTCAAATAGAAGAAACGATATGAAAACCATCTAAAAGCCGGATTTTGATATTGAAAATTTCAAAACGGCACCAATTTGTAATGTATAGTAGAAATTCTGTCAAAAATGCACAAAATTGTCCCATGTGCCCCCTTTGAATATAACAGACACAACTTTTTTCATAAATGGATGGTGGGGAAAATCGAACATATATAATCCTGACTCTGGCTCTAATATCATATTAATATATACATAGGCATAAACATAGAGTGTTTGATCATCTGCTCCTGAGATATACTCTCTAAACGTTGCCTCATTGCTCTATTTTCCATGGTCAAGATAATGTTATGTTATTCAAGAAATTCAAGCTCAGAAGAAACTTCAGATCCTTCTGTCTGTCGTTATACGAAACTTGGCAAAATAAATGAAGTCTTAGCTTAGTGGGCAAAATACAATTAATCAGCAAACAATTGTGAAGAAATTCAAAGATCGTTTACCTCTAGAATTTGAACAGTTTTTTCAAGATGAGCTATGTATTTGTTTCCTCACACATGATTTATGAGCATTAATTGTTCCGACATGATATATAACGCGTCAATTAAGATTAAGCATATATATATTGTGCTATATCTATGAAGTATGTTAAACATATATACATGTCCTTACTGTTTAGCACGTTTGGCTTCTGTCTTTGTTGCAGAAGTTTTAACTTGAGAACCACTAGCTCTAACTTCGTCTGTCATCCTCTCTAAAGCTAAACTAGATACTTTTTCTTCTGAATCCTGCAAAATATAAACTTTTTGTACTAAAATCTCTTCTACAAATAATTACAAACATATATACATGATGATCTTTAAGAAATCTATTTGATGGGATTGTTGCAAAACCTGAGTATTTGTCTCATTAATTCCCTTTTGATTCGGAAGAATGATCAGTAGAATAGGATGTGGAATTACTAGAAAACTAAGAGGAAGGAGAAAACTGGAAAATGTCTCCCATTGTTGTATGTGAAGTGTTTGATAATCCGTTTGCGCTTTCCATTCCCTGAACAAGCCAGCCATCCGCCTGTTGAAACGCACAGTAATAATCTGAAAGAATAAGCTATAAAAAAATGCTGAATTATCAATCTTGTCGAGGCTATAAATATATATAATGGCAAGAAAATCAGCTACAGAATAAAGATTTTCGTGTGCATTAGAGTGAAATATGAATGGCAATAGTCACTTAGCCGTCTGCATCAAGTAATTGATACAAAGAGCACATAGATCTAATCATTAATATATCTTTGCAACAACATATAGTACATTGTTGTCAACAAATTCTGCTTAAAGACATTAGGACCTGACTTAATCCCTTTTGAGGCATGATTGAGTACATTAGGTGATCATCTCTCCCCGCAGAGATTAATTTGAACTTAGGTTCGTCACACTATGGGAGACTACTCCCTTTTTTCCATTAGACCCAACACCTGCTGCATTATATTGATATTCTTCTCTCATATAATCTATGTATGCATCGGATGCAGTAAGGAACCCCCCTCAATTTTTTTAAAAAAAAGGTCCAATAAAGTGATCCAGTTCAAAATTTACAACCCAAATAAAATTTTAGGCAAATAATAGTATCATTACAAGTTGAGAGATTCAATTCGGTAATAGATAGACAATAAGAGTTGAACAACCATTTTAATGAAGTAAATATGGAGTTGCTCATTTGTGTTGCATGTTTAAACTCATCCAATCGCTTTGAGGCTTTTGCCAAGACCTTTCTTGCCCAACTTTATCCAGACGACTTCTCTTTTCTTGAGCTCTCGGCCCTTCCTAATCAACTTGAAAATTATATTAGGGATGTTCGACCAAATGATGATTTTTTTAGCTTGAAAGGGATTGATGATCTAGCTAAGAAGATATTTGCAACTAAAAGGCATGTCGCATTATCGATAGTTTACAAACTTGTGACATTGGCGCTTATTCTACCTGTTGCAACTATATCAATGCAGAGAACTTTTTCGGTTATGAAGATAGTAAAGAATCGATGGTTTACAAACTTGTGACATTGGCGCTTATTCTACCTGTTGCACCGCTGCTCAAGCGTCTTCTCTCTATTCGGAACATCATCTGTCAATTAGAAGGATCATCCAACGCTGCATCATCCAGATTTGCATCTTGGACTAAAGGTAATCGTTTGATTTTGTCTCAGACGTATGATTATTTGCGTGCTAAAGGTACAAAGCAAATATGGGCTTCTACAATCTGGAATTCTTATGTTACTCCGAAACATGCCTTCATCACTTGGCTTTCTTCCAAAGGCAAGCTTCCGACTAAAGATAGGATGCAATTCATGGATATTGACAAGCAATGTATGCTATGCCAGAGATTGGATGAATCAAACCGTCACTTATTTTTCGAGTGCACATTCTCATCTGCCGTATGGCTGCGCATCAGAGACTGGTTGGGCATCTCACGTGCCCTGACTACACTTGCTAGTGCACTCAAATGGTTCATAAAAGAGGCTAGAGGGACGAGATGGACGAGTAAAGCGAAGAGAATAGCTCTTGCTTGCACTATTTACAACATTTGGGCTGCTCGCAACCGTAGAACTTTTGAGGATCTGGAACCTAATATTGATGCTACATGTTTTAAGATCAAATCACATGTGTTTATGATCCTTTATTCTTTATACCCGTATGAGGTGATACTTTTGTAGGGACCTTTTGGTCTTATTGTTTTGTCCTTGTCTCCTTTGTGATTTTCTGGGTTTGCCCAGTTATTGTAAATAACTTTTGGTATATATATATTTACATGTTATCCAAAAAAAAACTATATCAGTGCAGAGAACTTTTTCGGTTATGAAGATAGTAAAGAATCGACTTCGTAAACAAATGAGCAATCAATGGCTAAAAGATAGTTTAGTTATCTTTATAGAGACATACATATTTAGTAGTATTTCAGACGATGCTATCACGAACCGATTTCAAAAGATGATAAATCGTCGTGACCAATTATTAAAGTAAATATGTAGATATTTTATGTTCTTTTGGGACTATAAGGGGAATTCTATGTAAATAATGTATCTCGTATTGTTTATCTTTGTCGAACTCCACCTCCCGTTTTTGTATTGCGTCATATATTTTTATCGTGAATAATACAAGCTTTAAGTTCAACTGTTTAATTAATTTTTTTTTTTTTATAAATTTAACCCCCGACCAAAAAACCTGGATCCGCCCGTGTGCGTATGTGACGTTGATAAAATATTGCCTATATATCAATAATGACCTCAAAATATGATTTCTCCCTCTTCCATTTGCATAAATTTTTTAACCAAAAAAAAAAAAAGGAACGCTAGACACCACCAATATTGTAAAACAAACCATATTTATTTCCCATGTTTTCACAAAATTAAATCAGACCAGCATTTCATGTACAGATAGAGAGATTAATTAAATGGAAGCTCTGATTTTTTGGAGGGAGAGGATCGGAGGAGCTTTCACATGGAAGGAGGAAGCTCTGGTTCTTTCGAGTGGTGGAGAAAGAAATTAAAGAGATCGATTAAAGGGATATATAGTCACCAATTAATCAACCTATGTAATGTAAGACTTTCTGTGTTATTTTTATATATGATATGATTTTTGTCTTTCCCTAATTTAGCTAAGTAAAGGAAAAACAAAGAGTGAGTGCGCAATTCACGTAATTAAATGAAAACGAGTCCCATCATTCCTTCTAACTTTACAAAGGTCATTTACTTTTTTTTTTTCCCCAAAAGGTCTAATCCCTTTCGAGATGGATTGAGCACATTAAGTGAGTACCGTTCCCAACAAAAAATTGAACATGAATTCGATACGTTGTAATAACTAGTCCCTTTCACTGAACCAATTACCTGTTAGTGGTCATTTAATTCTTTTGCATGCTCCTGTTTCATCAGAAATTAATCCATCAAAGCTTAAACAAGTTTCTTGCAATACTAAACACCGGTACGGGAAATATTTGATTTTAATTAGCAACCACTTTAGATATAGAGGTTGAAATCCAATCAACATATATACTTGAATTTTGATAGATAGAAATCAGTTGATCTTATTTTCATTTTAGATATCAAAGTTATAGTATAAAAAAGTAGTCCAGTGTCAAAATTTATCAAGATAAAAAAAAATGAATCAAAATTTTTAAGGCAAGGATTTAAACAAGTGAAATAAAACTTCAACAATCTATATCGGGTTTTTTGCACTTTGCACCCTCAAAACATGAAAAATAGGTATTTTAAACCTTTAAAATATAAATTTAACATTTTACACCCCTAAAATATGATAATTCAGCACTAATCAAAATTTTGGGGGTACAAAGTGCTGAATTGTTCATATTTTAGAGGTGCAAAGTGCTAAATTTATGTTTCGAGGATTCAAAATACCCATTTCCCATGTTTTGAGGATACAAAATGCTAAAACCCCATTTATATATTATCCGGTTCAACTCTATCAAAACATTGTGTTTGAACATTATCATATTGGAATCATATGCATTCTCAAAAAAATATAAATATATTTAAGGAGAACCAATATAAATATATTTAAGTGTTTAACAAACTACCAAAGTGAAAAAAAAAAAAAAAATGTCGAATAGGACCCCGATTTACATTTTGCCTTGGGCCCCCTAATATTTCGGTCCGGCCCTGTCGAGAATTTTTTGCAAATTGAAAGTTTCACCTTGATCCCCATTCAAGGCCCTCTTTTCCATTAAGCAAGCACCAAGCTGTCTTATAAGCCTCTCAAGAACCGAGTTCACGCAACTTGTTGCATCTTTTACGTTGGGATTCGTAGATAAAATCTTAGCATTCACTGCATCTGCCAACAGCTCTTTTTGAGATTCTTGAAGAAGATATCCAACAGAGTAGTTCTCTGGTTGTTGATATGCCAATAAAGCAGCACAATCCTACCAGATGAAGAGAATGGTACTTATGTTAGAAAGGAAGAAAATGTTACGGAAGAATAATGATAAACAGCAAGTCTCCTTCTAGCTACCTTAACTAGATCATCGAACTCTGGAAATTTCTCGAACTTGGAAAATTCATTTCTGCCATACATAACAGCTTCCTCTAGCTTCTTAAACTGCAGAGTAAGATATCCACAGCTTAAATATCTAACTTCAAGTAAACAGAGACCTTCTGTAAATAGAACACAAGTCCTCATACAAGAATGTGGAATATTATTTACATTCCAAAAAAACTGAATTTTATAGGCAAAGCAAGACATAGGGCCTCTCATGATGATCTAGACATTTTAAATTGAATTATGGTAACCTATGAAGTAACACGTGCTAACTTATTTGAATGGCATCCTTTCTGTTCTTTTAAGTTTGTACTATAGATTGCATATATATGTAACAATTTTTTATGATATTTATCTATTTCCAACTTATTTAGGCATACCGAAGCAAATCCAACAGCATCCGTGATGCAGTAGCTAACATAATTTCATCAGATAATGAAACTTGTGTGACCTAAAACCAATAGGTCACTCCTTGAGAACTTCATATCATGGAGAAAGAAAACAGGAGGTAGCGCTTATGCATGGAGGATACTAGAAGTATGTATTTATACAACTGTGACATGACAGAAGAAAATGTAAATACTAAATACCCGGACAAGCTCGATAAATTTTTGACAGTGCAGCAAAAAGCAAACAGTTGAGGCGTCATCCTGCAGAAAGCAACACTAATTGTCAAATGTTTTGAAAATATTAATTACAAAAACAAAAGAAATTTACTAACAATCTGAGACACAATACTTGATATAAAAGGAGAAACTATATTAAGGAAGAGTAATCACCTAATAACATCATGTTTACAAGCAATTAAACGATGTGCAAAAAATGCATGGCTAACCGGAAGTCAATGAAAATAGTTTACTTACACAAGAGTGGTATGGGAGGAGAAAAGCTTTCTTTTTCAGAAAATACACACACATCATGCTGGTTTTATAAATGTAATTACACACCATATTTCCAAAAGGAGCAGAGATTTTGAAAGGTAATATTTTCAAGTTCTTCCTAGCAAAAAGCAGTCAAGAAATTCATTACATAAACAAATCAAGACTGGAATTCTCTGAAACAAAAGCTTGAGATCATATACCTGAACAATCTGAGGATACCATTCTTGAAGTTTAGAGAATGTTTCATCTATATCACCACGCCTTATTAGCTATGGCACAAAGAAAAGAAGATATCAATCAATATTTTTTTTTATGTAGAGAATTTGGGAGCCACTTCTCATAATAGTAACAAAGACCAGTAATAGCATATGGAATCACGAAAGTCTGTTTATGCAAAAATTTGTTTTTGGTAAAAGATTTAGAGAATTTCGAACATAAACATCAACCTCATGAGGTATCAACTATTAGATTTATAATATGTCATGTACAGAACAGCTTGATGAGGGTAAACTAAGCGATGCTGGAGAGGCTATGAGTCTCAGTCAACAAACATTAGCACCTAAACTCATAAAAAAGGATGAAACAAATAACATAAAAAAATTCACCACATGTTAATAGCTATTTGATATGTGAGACCCTTAGCATAAAACATTCAGAATGCTGAAATTTGATTCAAAGGAAATAGTTTAGAGCTGCAGAACTTATAAAAAATTAGCTGCTGATATAAAAGTTATTCAATTTTGTCTTACGAAAAAAATCTTGGCAGAGCACGATAGAAGACTTCCCATCTACTAAATCTTGTGTCCATATCAAAACTAGAAGCTTAATATAGAGCATCTTCTATACAAACTTGAGCGTATTGAAATTCTTTAGAAACAAATTTTACTTAAAATTGCTGATAGAGCAGAATTAAATTCTATGAATACGAGGAAAATACTATCGGGTGAAATCACGTGTTTTTGAGCTGAGTACAAACCACGATAATTGTATAGTATGCATACAAACTTGAGCGTATTGAAATTCTATAAAAATAAATTTTACTTAAAATTGCTGATAGAGCAGAATTAAATTCTATGAATACGAGGAAAATACTCTGGTGAAATCACGTGTTTTTGAGCTTAGTACCAAGTACGATAATTGTATAGTATGTATACCACTAAGTCCAAAAAGAACAAGATATCAACATCCCTATGGTTAACCAACACATTTTTCTTATTTTTTTTTTGGATAAGAAAACCAAGGCAAGTTTTACCATTCTTAAGTTAAAGCTCTGTAATTATGATTCGAGAGTTTGCTAAACAAAGAAACGGCACATTCATACATTCCAGAGTTTCTTCAGATGAAATCTGGTCTGAAACATATTACCAAAATTGTTCCAATTACACGAGAACATAAAGATAACATACATTTCAGCCATTGCAATCACGAAACTCAGGAAGAGGAGGAAAGAGAAAAGGAGAAAAAAACTCCATGACCAAGGATTCAGCAACCAATATTCAATAATATCCAGATTATAAACTACTACATAAGATAAAAGACAAGAAATATGTTTTAGGTCATACCTGACGAAGAGTCCTCCTCTGATTCAATGCATACATACTGTCTTCATCATTAGAACCAATTTCTGGAAGTGTAGAAATGGGAGGAATGTTACTCTCACCAGCGGCATCAAGCTTATTAAGAGTTTCTTCATATCCATAGTGTTGTAAATAGGACCGAACAATTCTGGAGAAACAAAAACCAGTGTAACTAACGGTATGAGTATCAGTTGCAGACCCCTGAAAGTCGAGACTAAAATGACTCAACAATAAAGTAAAAGTAATATTGTGATCTTTGGTGTAGAATTCAGCATTAATAACATAAACACATTACAGGAAGTTGACATTGCCAGTGGGAAGTTTTAGCTGTGGAAGAGGCATCAATACATTTTAAGACGATATCGAAAAAGTATCAGCACAATCATCTAAATTATGTGGCAGTAAGAATAAAAATTCACAAATTTGGAATTCCATTAAAGCAGGCATATATAAAAAGGCCCAATCAGTAATGAAAACAGGTTTACATTTCACGGAAGTTCACTAATCAAAACCTGTGTGAGATTATCTATTCAGATCCTGAAATTTGATATTACAATTTCTTACTTACCCGTAACTCGGGTCCTGTGACATTGAGATACTGTCAATTTCCAACTGTTCTTTTTCTCTGTATTCTGCTTCATACGCCTGATCAATAGACGAAATAAGCCACCAGATATAGAAAATTATATAAGGAAAATATACAACAAGGTACATTCTCATTCCAGCTGATATATTTTCTTTTCTCAGGAATAATGAAATCGAGGGAAAAGATGATACATGTGAATTAAGTAATCAAACTAACGTTTTACAGTCAAAAACCTTCCAGCAGAAAAACTGAAGAGGATTTAAGTTATTTTGTTTTCTTTAATTCAACCCACGAAATAGTGGGGTATAAAGGGGGTACCATCACATGCTTCAATTTTCACTTAAAGTAGAGATTCTTGGAAAAATCATAAAAGTGATTGAGGATAGAAAGTACGTGGTGCTTGATTTTTAATAGAAAATAATGGTAGAAGTAGCAGGTGTTTGCAAATTATGAGAAAAAAATAGCAAGCAACAGTTAGAATAAGCCTCTTTGCTGCTTCTGCTTTGCAGTCCTCTATGGCTTGTTTAAGAGAAGTACCAAAGTTGTGATATCGACACTATTTTAAGCACATTTTACCCCAAAAGCTGAAAAGTGTTTTTTTCAAGCACTCCCAAAATCAAGATTCGGATCCTAATACTATCACCTATCCGGCATCAAATGGAAATAAGCCCATGATAAGAAGATAAGGGTTAAAAGACAAATGAACATCTTAACACTTCATAACAGTATTCTACTTATACTTGAGACATAATTGAAAAAAAAAATTCAGATTGAAGGAAAAATGTTTCAGAAATGAATATACGTTGTTACTAACACGACTTGGGCAGTAAACAAATGCTTTAAGCAAATAACATGATTTAGGCAGCGAACAATAGTTTAGAGAGAAATTCAGTTTGTTCATTGAAGAGAAAAGAATGTAAAACTTACTTCAAGAGCAAAAACAAATGATTGTTTTCCAAAGTTCACAGTCACCCTGTCATAATAGAATAAGTGAGAACTAAGATCAGTAAATTGACCTCCTAGGATAATGTATTATCATAACAATAGCATATACACATAATAAACATGGAAGAGAAGTAAGAAAATGTTTCGAGATGATACATACTCCTCATGTTGGCTATGGACAGAAACTGTAGGAAACAGTGGACCCTTGATGTCCTTATACACAGAGCCTACTACAGCACCATTTTTCCTGTTAAAAAGGTCAGGAGACAATTTTCAGAACCAAAATTAAAGGAAATGTTAGTTTTTCCAAAAATTAGATAGAATGACCTACAACGCCATTAGAAGTTAGCAAATGAAGGTTGATTAGAAATTATTCTCAACCCCCAAGACCCAAAGCAAAAGATGGTGTAGATGAGCCTAAAGTGTAAGATCATCTTACGTGAAAAAAAATTCTTGTGAAGCATAGTTGATACCACAACCTACTGTGTCACCAGTTGAGAAGGTCGGACCAAATGTTTCTCCATTCCCATGTCCACGATAAAGCATTCCGTCATCACCATGATATCCATAACTGTTTGCTTCCCATCTATCAGGTAAAGATTCATAAAGGACCTCAAATAATGAAATATAGATAATTATTAAACCAGAACTCAAAACTATGTGTACATTAAGGGTATGTTGGTTCTTGAATTTTAGTGAGTAAAAAGTTGTGGAAAATGATTTTTCCTTGCATCAAATGATAGAACATTGAGCTTCGTCTTCGATTTTCATTTTTCTCATCGTCTTACTCACTGAAATCCACAAACCAAACATTGCCTAAAGACTACTTAACCAATGAAATTTTCTAAAAATCTGAATATAGAAAACAACTTCCAATTGCGTATCTAACATAAGACAAGTATACCTATCTTCAATCAATTCGTCTTCATCCAACACCGAATTCGAGAAGGAAGAAATAATAAAAAAAAACAGCTAAGCACAAATTCTTCCCACAATCCATAAGAAAATATAACTAATAAGAACAATCGAGAAATGCAAGAATCCAAAAGTATTAAAATATACACTCAATTCTAAACACAAAATCTCGAAATTCCTGAAAATAATTACACAAACTAAACAAAATTACAACCATGAAATGGCAATACTGTAAAATACCCCGGTTGACGTGGGAGTTTGAACGAAGGGGTAGTAAATCCAATGACAATCTGACCCTTAGCCCCTGCATTCTTCACGTGTATCTCGAAGTAATAAAGCAGCTGTTTTGAGGGCGCAGGGAAATTGGCCTGCACCACACCGACGTCGTATCCGTGCAAATCAACAGTCGGATAGGAAACCGAAAGCTTGTCGGGGCCCACTAACGAGAAACCACCGGAGCTCTTTACAGTGTCAAGCGCCGTAGGGAGTTCCTCCTCCTCTTCGGATTTCGGAGCTAGGTTTAGGTTTTTGGAGTTCTTGTGCCAGAGACTGAGGAAGTAGGACCCAATTAAATCTTTCTGCGAGGATTGGCTTTGCGATGACGTTTCTGACATTGTCAATCAAGATTGCATTCGAGGGACTGGGGGAATCTTTCAAAGTCCAAGATCTTCATTTCATTAAACCAAGTGAACGTATACATGAAGCAACCAACTAAAATCGCCTTTCCGACTGTAAGGAGAAGAGCAAAAGACAAAAAGATCCTTGAAGATATTGTTTAACTCCCAAAAAATCTTCCGTTTTATTCTAACTTCAAAAAAAATCTTATGTGATTAGTTTTAATTATCATATTTACACTAAGGAGAATTTTACTTTTGATAAAATGATAAAATTACGTCTATATTTTTGTTTTTTTTCAAATATTTATTTTTCTTGAAGATCTATGTATATATTACTTGAGTCGAGTGTAGCATTTAAAATCAAATACATGAGGTTTTTTAAAATTTAAAATAACACAAGGGGATATTTTAGGAGTTAGACAAAACATAAGGAGTATTTTTGTTTTCCGATATCAGGGTTAAAATTATCATATCAAAAGCAAAATATGAACAAACACTTGCAAATTTTCGCGTTTGAATCACACTCTTTTATTCCGGGTGTATTTGAAATCACATGAAAGTTTTTAAAAATTAAAAAAATGCAAGAAATTTTTTGAGAATTAAACAAAATATGGGGTATTTTCGTCTTTCGCGCGTAAGGAGAAATTGGCTAGCACAGTTAAGTGTTTTTCTTTTTCTTTTTTCTTTTCTTCCTAATTTTTCCTAATTCTTGTCTTTTTATTGGGTCCAACATACATGTCAAGTCCATCACAGAAAATATTTAAAGATAGTTTTACAAAAGTAGACCAAACACGACAAAATCTCCAAGGGTTATGGGCCGCAAAATTTGCATTGCGAGTTACATGCTTGAATTTTCACTCGGGCCAGCAAGCCCAGAACCTACGAATAGAATCAAGTCAATCAACCAACCCATCGATGGAAGGGTTTTCGTTTTATTTGGTTCAGCTAGAGAGATAGTAAACCATCTCATATTCATGGATCAAAATTTCGGTTCAAATGTATGTTTCGGTCAGTCAAATATTGGAAATTTTTCGAGACTATTTGGTAATATTTCGGAAACACTAAGGAACATTTGTAAAAATAGTTACTAAATTTAGGAAAATAACAGAGTTTAAGGCAAATAAATAGTTTCGGAATTACATCTTGTTTTCGTTTCGCTTAATTCAAAAACGGAAACTTTTCGATATTTTCAATGGAAATATGGAAATTTCGATCCATGCTCTATTTAATAAAAAAATCAGATCTTGGGAAATAACATCATGTAGTATTTGTAAATCACGGTTTTAGAATATTAAGTATGTCATGAACAGTGTTTTGAAAACTGGTCTGGACCGGTTTTGAAAACTGGACTGGACCGGCCGGTCGATCCAGTTTAACTGCTAATCGAAGGCTTGTCCGAATCGACCCCCAAAACCAGAGGTGTAAAAAATCAGTTTGAACTGGCGAGAACCGATCAAAAACCGGTGAAATCAGTGACCAGCCCGACCGTATGAACCAGCGGTTCTTTCATTTTGCAAAAAAAAAAAAAAATTACACTTTAATTATCTTATAACAATGACGGCGGATTGGGACCAACAACACTAACTATACTAAGATTCATGATGGAAAACCAGATTTACATGTAAAAAGAAAAGATGAAAGAAATAACTAATAAAAGAAGAGAAAGAAATGGCGTTGCAGGGTTTGTTTGAAGAAATGAAGATGAAAGGCTCCTGAGGAATTTTTAGATGAAAGTTTCTCCTTTTAATTATAGTTTGACTCTTGGGGTGGAAGTGGGCCTTGGGTAAGAAATTAAGCATAGGTCAAGCCAATTCAACAAAGATTTTTTTTGCACTTGAAAATATGTGCAATTCTTGTTAAAAAATTATTTGAAACACTTTAATTATTTGCATGAAATAATTTGAATTTATATTGACAAAGAATGACAATTTTTTTAATTATAATTGTATTTTAGATAGTATAAATATATATATAATTATTATATAAAAACTATGTCATACTGGTTATTCCGATCGAACCAATGGTCGAACCGATCTAACCGATCGAACAAGTAACCACTGGTCATGAATACATCTTATTTGACTTGTGATTGTAAGATGGAATATCTAGTTAAATTTAAATATTGAGTGTTGAATGTAGGGCAAATTGAATAGAAACTACTAATTTGGAGTAATAACTTAGCAAGACGGCATCGTTTCGATGAAGACGAACGGACAAATCATTAAGTGACAAGTGGAAAAATTTGGAACGGGAGGTCGTTGCGTAACAAATCTCAGGCATATTCGATCTGAGACTTCAAGGATGCTACATCAAATTTTATTCCTTTTGTTAATTACGGTTAATTGCATTAATTTCATTTTCTTCTGCTAGTATTAGTGGTGTTCAATAAAACCGTGAAATCGTCCCAACCGATCGCCCCAACCCAAACCGATCGCAATTCGCGGGTTGAACGATGAATGGGTTGGTCTTGGGCTTCGTGAAAAAAAACCGCAAATTATGATCGGGTTTGGGTTTATATTTTAAAAAACCGCATATATAAATCGCACCCAACCACATGTATATAAAATAACAAATTGTGTTTTATTATTTAATATAATTTAAGCACATACATACTTTTAATTTACTGTTTCAACCCCAAAGCCTAATTTGTCCTCTAAAATTACTCAACACAATTTATTAACAATCCATGTTAAATTCTATCGATTGACAACTACCAATATCAACTTTAATAGTTAAAGTATTTTCTATTTTTATTTATTGTTTAAAATAGTCTTTTCGATTTTGTATTTGAGTAACAATTATTGATCTTATATAGCGAATGTAGACTTTAAATATGTTAACAAATTAAAGCTAAAAATTATGAAAAAGTAGTATTATTCATTTGATTATGAAACATTCAAGAATTTTATTCTTAGATAAAAGTAGAAGAAATAGTAAGTGATAATAAATTAAAGTCTAAAAAAAAAACTAGTATAAATGGGAAGTCGTAACCTAATTCATTTTTTATGCAAAAATATTTTAGAATGTATAGACTCTCGTCGCCAATTCTTTATTTTCTCACCTTTTTTTATTTTTTTTATTTTTTATTTTGTCACTTATATATCCGCTTCCAACACAGCTCATTTGTAACAATCTTAGGTAGGGATCTAGTATTGGCCTCATTCATTTGTGATATTGGCCTCTATAAATGCCTTAGTTGATTTGATTTATCTAGTATTACATTGGATATTGTTATTGAAATATTACTGTGATTAATAAAAAATTCATCTTTGTTTCTAAAAAAATAATGCTATAAAAAGAAGAAAATCTGAAAAATAAAATTTCATGTGAAAAGAGTCACAAAAGAACAATAAATTACTTTGTAGAAAATGAGTGATTCCACAAATTTGATGTCAAATTTCAGAAATACATTTAATCTGTATCCATTTTATATGATTTAAGCAAGTTATATTTAATGATTCCTTCCACATTTTATATGTATGTGCATTTTGTGCAAATATGATATTTAAGCAAATTATATTTAATGATTTTTTCCACATTTTATATGTAAGTACATTTTTAGCAAATATGATATTTAAGCAAACTATAATTAATGATTCTTTCCACATTTTACATGTACGTGCATTTTGTGGAAATATGATTTAAATGCATTTTGGCCGGAATCATCTACAAGTATTTAAGTCAAAGCATCTCTCATTTTTTCAATATATTGATAGGTCTATACATTTGTAAGACGCGTAATGTCTTCCAATCGCAACTCTAATGCAAGAAGTTTCTACAGAATTATTTTTCCTGGTTCGAGCGTTGCAGGATTGGTAAGTTTTTTTTAAATATAAAAATAAATATATCATTAGAAATTAATTTTGATTTCCCCTATGTTTTCAAATGTACTATCCTGTTAAATTTTTCAGTGTTTGTTTACAATTCATGACAAATCCTAATCTCTTACACATCTAATTTAAATATGTTGTTATCTCGTTTAGTTCATCAAACCCAATGATAAATAAAAAAATCAAAAATAAATATTCAATTCATTATAAACTCGTCAATCGTTTCAAAAATTTAAGTTGAGTTTATGGAAATCAATAATATATAGCAAACATACTAACTAATTCTTCTTCTTGCAAAAGTTGACTTTAGTGTAGCAAAGTACTAAGGGTCTATTTGGATGGGTTTTGGCTCGGTTTTGTGGGTTTCGATTTAAAAAAATTGGTTTGGGTGGTTTCGATGAAACCTTTGAGACTTCATTTGGATGGATTTTGGTTGTTGGATTTTGTGGTTTGAATAAGTTGAAACCCCACTTGGATTAAGTTTGAATGTTGGTGTTTAGGGAAAAAAGTAGGTGATAGGTGTGAAATCAATGTCTTTTTTAATGAGATTTGGGGGAAAAAATAGGTGGTAGGTGTCAAATCAATGTTTTATAGATTTGAAGAGTTTGAGTATGAGTTTCTGAATAAGTTTTTATGGTTTTATGGATTTGGCGAAAACTCATTTGAAAGAATTTTGGCTCGGTCTCGCGAAATCCGCGAGACCGGGCCAAAACCCATCCACATACACGCGAAGGAACTTGGCTATCTAGAAAATGAGAGCGAGATAGTCTGAATGTTTTCGTTTATATTAATACTTGTCTATACATGAACTCTTAACATATTGTTCATAATTTACACGTGGTATAACATATAGTAATAGTTTTATGGCAAATAAGATATTCTGGTAATTAATTGAAGGAGTCACGACACAAATTTTTAGTGGAATGCTGGGTGGGTTTGAGTATTACAATCTTTTTCCTCTTTGTAAAATTATGCCAATATATTTTGAATAATGTTTTTCGATTTATAGAGACGAAATTAAGTTTGAATTCTGTTGGAGTTATCATATTGAGTAGGACCTATATTCAATGTGCACTCTTTGGTCTGAGTTTGGTCCGAATTATAAATGCACAATTTAGTATATAATAAAAAAATGTAACAATTATAACTTGGGCATGATCATTTAATTAGTCATAATCCTTAATGAGCTATCAAACACCTCTACATTAATAGTAAAGAAAATGAAAATGTTTTTAGCCCACTTTATTGTCTTTCTACATTTTTATTGTTATTACTTATCCTCTAATTTTATATCATATTGTATTCATGAAATATATCTAGGTCAAACTTTATTTTCAAACTTTTGTAGGAAATTCCTCCAGAATTTTTAGATGGTATGAAGGAAGAACCATCAGGACTCGCAACTTTAGAAGTCGTTTCTTGTGGGCGCAAATGGCTTGTAAAGTTGTCCATTGAAAATGACGTCATAGCTTTCAAAGATGGTTTTGAGAGATTTTATATAGATAATTCTTTGAATTTTAACGACGTTTTATTATTTATGGATCAAGGCAATTTGAAATTCAAAGTAGAAATATTTGACCAAAGTGGAACTAGGAAAGCCACAATTAGAGAATAGTCGAAATTTAATTGCTTTCCCCCCTTTGTATTCTACAATTGTTTCCTATATTAATTATTACATCCATTTCATTTGGTTTGCAATGCAAATAAAATAACGATCATTAGAAAGTGTTTTGTATTCATCATTAGAGGAAGATAAATGTCTCAATATCAAGCAATCAACGTTTTTTTCTTCTTTTTACCAGTGTAATTTATCTCTGATCAAATGGTCTTAAGTTAATATCAGAAAAATGATGTAGTTATTCAGGATGCAATGGAGCGGCTTCGGATCAAATATATCTAGATCCGTTCGTCATAACTGGATTGATCTTTCTCTATAAAGACTGACCCGTAAAGCCCGTTTACGGATTCCATCTTTAAAGTCATGTCAGCACTCAGCACCTTAAGACTCCTTTGGCTCTTATCGAAATGAATTTTAAAAAGGCTCTTCCCACGTAGAAGGAAAGTCTGGCCCAACCAAACCATCTTCAGTAGAGATAAGAGACAGTGAATTCATTTGTGGATGGTGCTCCGCCGAGGTTCCGGTGGCGTTTACCGTCGTTGTTAAACGTAGACATAAAAGATTATCATCACTTTCTAGAACAACAACACCAATAAAATCTCAGGGCCGTTTTTCTGATTCTCTCCCTCTATTCATAACGGATTCATATGAGGTGCTCATAATCTATTTTGTTGATTGAGAATTGAAACCAATTTACATATTGAATATTGATATGTCATATACTTACACTTGATTTCTTCCTCTGTTTCAATAAACTATTGAATACTATCTAAATCTCATAATCAAACAAGTAAATAAATAAATAAATCCTGGTGCTAAAAATATAATGTGATAAAGTTGGAAATTGAGGAACTGTGGCTCTAGAGAATGAACTCTCTCTTTGCTGCTTCTGCTGCAAGAGATGCATTTCGAATTTGCTGTCCTTTCTCTGATGCATTTATCGAATCTGCAGCAACTTGTACTTGAACCGTGGATGCCGCACCACGACAACTTTGAATGGAGTAACATACAGAAAAACAACACAGATCAAGATCAGTGAAAACACAATAGCTCTTTCATCCCTCCAGCTCAATATAGATAGTATCCTCTACCCTTGTGCAGCCAAATCTCTTATCTTAGTTTGAACTCTTCGTAATCTCTTATCTCATCCTCACAATGTTAGTTTTACTCGAAGTTGGAAACGTATCAAATTCCTCATCAAATTCATCTAAATGAGCGTTTTCCGCTTGGGAATGGAATATGTGGCCTAAACCGATAGTTCCACAAGCCAATGACAGAAAGGTAAAGGAAAATTGTAGGCAAAATTAATCCTTGATAGCATATTAATATTAAAAACAACTCTTACACGAGGATTGTTGTTCTTGGGTTTTTCCAGTAGCAGATGTTATCGAATCATTTGCAGCCATTTGAAATCCGAGTTAAGTAGAGACATTATATGGTGGAAGTTGGCTGTGCTTCTCCTTATGCTAATTATATGATAATCTACATCTAACATGTATTCGATTGTCTCCCTTCTTAGTGGAGGCAAAGCTCACGAGAGTCTTGTAGCCACTATCCCTATTGCCTGGTGGCGTAGTAGATCAATTTGGCGGTTTGATAAGGGCTGAATATAATGCATTTTCAGGAGCAATGGTTTTCCGTAATTTGTCAACATGTTCACCCAAGCTATGTAGGTGAATCGTACTGCTATGTGGAGTTCCCCGACTTTTTTCAAACCAAAGGGAGTAAGAACCAGTGTCGGGTATGAATGGGTGTAAACTCAATCAGATTCTAGGATGGAGAGTCTAATTCTAACCTTTCCAATCCTCTGATCCTCTTTGTGATTGCTGTGGTGGCAACTATTAAACACGCCAATTGAGATCACGGTACAACGATCATAAACTTCCCAAGTATACTGCTCGTCCAATGAAGATTCAATGTGTCGAAGAGTGTTCTTGTTCGAACCCGTTTATTCCCGTACTTTGCTATACAGTAAGGATCAATCAATTTACCATCATACCCCTTCATTGGCTGCAGATTCGGAGCACTCAAAATACCAACTTCAAGAAGTCCTATGCTGGGATTTCTTAAAGACTTTGATGATGGCTGAAGATCACTACTAAAATCTGTGGACTCATCGTGAACATGGTAACTGGAATCTAAGAAAAGGCGTAAAAGAATTCTGCTTGCGAATTTCTCTTTCTTCTCCTCCATGTTCCTCTCGTAAAGCAAGCCAACGTGCTTCCGGAAGCTTAGCAGTGTTAAATCTCTGTGGAACTTCCCTAACATGTATAATAACCATTCCAATGACTTCCTCCTTGCCTTGTCCAACTCTCTCCACCACACTAACTATAATATATTCATCGAAAGGCTCAGATGCTACTAACATAAGCTCTTCTTTCCACTTGAGATTAATATTATTATGTTTCATCGAAGAAGAAGGTATACTGGACTTCCCCCGACTTTCAAGCTGCACTTTCACATACGTATATATAGTGACCGGCTACTGTCACGTGGCACGAGATCTTTTGAAAGCATGATTGAAAGCATGATTTCTCCAACATTGCCCATCAATCTGTACCACTGAGGAGCAAGAGGACTATCTGGTGGCACGCGTTGAGGCACTTCCACGATATCAAACACGACTCTTCCTATGATACCATTCTTACCCTTTACCGTAATTTCAATCTAATTGCTGCTCTCCTTTGAGAAAGCAGAAAATTCTTTTCCATACTAGATATTGATTCTTCCCAATGTGACTAGTCACACCTTTATAGTTCCCGATTTTCACCTCGACATGTAGATCAAGGCTCCATGAAATATTCATAATTGGAAGATTTCTAGCTTTCACAACATTGTGCTTGCCGTTTGTCCCGTCCCTGATACCCCATTCTTGCAATCATGATAAACTGAGATATCAGGGACGGGACAGACGGAAGAACAGGGTTTGATGATTCAGGCAGAAATTTTTAAACTTTAGATAATTTAATAGAGTATGATAAATTGATCAAAGGATAATAGTTAAAAGAAAACTGGTCTATTTTTGAGCTAAAATTTCAAAATAATTCTCAGTAACTGATTCTTGAATTGTTACTTAATTGAGCAACCCTCTGGATTACTAAAGTTACTAATCAAGAAAGTAGTATAAGCAAAAATGAAGCTGTGCACAACTTCACTCATTTACAATTTGAACATCTTGTTAGGAACAAATATCTATTAAGCAACATCATTACAACAACTGTAATTGACAAAAGAACTTGTACCACCACCTACATAATTAACATCACACATGACAACCACTCATATAGAACCAACCAACCCCTGTTAAGTAGTATTAACTAACCAAGATAATCCTCATTACTACAAGACATAATATATAACTACAATCAACAAACTGTATGCAGACGCTTGCCTAAGTGAACAAGGTGCCAAGTGAGTGACATTAGAGTCGCAGCATTGAGTAACGATGAATACGAATTCAGTCTCCTTAGAATCTCACTCAATCGATTAATCTGAGACGATGACGACGTTGACTTCTCTTCCACTGCCACTGCTTCTTCTGGCTTTTCATGACTTCCTATACGTGCAGCAGCAGTAGCAGTAGTAGTAGTAGTCCCACCGGCAGCACTTCTGCCCGCGTTTTCAGTCACCGATTCCACGACTCTTGTATTGCTTTCATCGGTAGAATGGCTTTCCTTTCCTCTCCCTTCTTCCTTCTCCTTCTTCATCCTCTCAAACATCACCTACATAACATCAATTCCCACAAGAACGATAAGTCCAAATACATAATAAGACAAGGGAACATTCTTACCTAGACATTACCTCGTGGATAGAAATAATACCACATCACTTATTCCGGTGCCAGAATAAATGATGCGGTATCATTCCTAGCCACAAGGTCTAGAAGTTCTCTTACGTCTAATAAGAATTTTCCTAAAACAAATACACAAAATCAAGATATATAATAATAATAAGCAATAATTAAAAAAAATAGTAGAGACCTTGGTAGCACGAGGCTCCAAATACATCATATTCACCAAAATCATCGCCAATGATGCTAAGAGATTAAGGCTAATTAGCGGCGAAAACAAATTTCTAAATCCCATTAGATGTCCTAACAATGCCATACCGACACTAGAAGCCATGGCCTTGAAATAAACAGGATAAATCTTACTTTGCACCATTGCAAATTGTTGCCTAGGCAAAACACTAGCCAAAACATAACTAGAAGCAAATGTAACCCACACACACATCCCATAAGCCGCCGCGAAACCCATCAAATGCAATACACCCGCAACCGGACCCCCCAAGTACCCAAAAATTCGACTCAATCCCTTCTCCCCTTCTTTCTTCACCTTTTTTGCTTTTTCCTTGACAATTTCCCCAGATTCTTTTCCCTTCTCTTTAACACCCTCCATTTTCTCATAGGCATCTTCTTTCACCCTTGTCGCGGTGTCCATTACATCATGTACCTTTTGTTTAGCCCCTTGTTTAGTCTCATCAGCTTTTTCAGTAGCCTTATCTTTCGCCCTACTTAAGCTTTCTTTCATTTCCTTGGCTTTGTCATAGGCCTTATGGGCCGTGCTGGCAGCCGTATCTTTGACTCGGTCAATAGCCTCTTCCTCCATACCGTAAACCTTCTCGGAGGCTTCATGCGCTTTTTCCGCCACGGTCTCCTTGGATTTACCAATAACATTTGCAATTTTATGCTTACACTTTCCATAAGCATCACACAGAAGCTCTCTAGGATTAAAGCTACTAGAAATTTCCTCATCAGGAAGAAGGGAAGAGGAAGTTTCTTCTACTTTCTCCTTGGCATTTGTGACATCGGAATTATGATGATCTTGTGGTGAGATTAAAACTTTGGTTTTCTCATCATCTTTTCCATACTCAACCACAACTACTCTGTGCCCTTCTTTAACCACGACATCATTTGGTTTTGAGTTTTTATTTTGTGGGGTTGGAGAGAAGAACCCTGCTGTGACAACTGATGTAAATAGAAGGCCTAAAGCCAGAACATTCATCATTCTTTTCTTGCTTCTTTTGTTAATTATTTTGGATGTAGTAATAGTATGTGTAGATCTATGAATGAAGGTAGGTTAATTTGAATGAATTGGTAAGGAGGACAGGACAGCAGTTTGTAGGGAGTTGGTTGAGTCTTGTCTTGAAATGTGGACACGTAGCGTGCACTTTCTTAAAATGCAACACGTGGATTGCCGAATGTTGTTATAGAATTACACGCGGCGGTTTAAAAGGATGATATCTATATAATTACTATACATAGATAGATACACTTTCTCTTTAAAGCTTACATCGGGCACTCTATTAAGAGATTTTATTGGTTATAGTGTGATTGAGATAGCCCATTATGGAATAACAAGTGTCCTATTTTTCAATTATGTTAAAAGATTTATTTTTAAAAAGACAAAAATACCCTGAAAATTCATCTAATTTTCTTCTACACAACCAAACCCTAATTCTAAGTTAGCTTCAACACCAAAACCACCCACCCACCGGATCTCCCACCCTCTCCACAAATCCGGCACCGTCAAGGTAGGTGGAAGGAACCGCCGCATGTATGGTCGGAGCGGCGCACAGAACTGGCCACGCGAGGGCCAGATCTGGCCTGTCCCGACCACGCGAAGGCCAGATCTGGCCTTAGCGTGGCCTGTTCCGGTCACGGGAAAGCTTATTCCGGCAACCCGAAGCCAAAAATGGCCGTCGCGTGGCCGAACATAGTCACCCAACATAAATCTTTGACGGAGGTGATGGCGGAGCTAGTGGGGGACCGGTGGTGCTAGGGTTTTGAAGGAGAAAAGAAAATGGAGAGAAAAATGAGAGAATTTGGAGGTGGTGGTGGAGCTGGTGTTGGACGGTGGTGCTAGAGTTTTGAAGGAGGAGAGAAGATGGAGAAAAAAATGTGAGAATTTGTTATGTGCTTGTTATACATATTTATATAAGGGTATAAAGGTAAATTTTCATTTTTAGATTTGTCCAACAAAATAAAAAGCCCAATTGATCAATTCTATCTTGGACAAAATTGTATGGCCTAGATTTAATCTTAATGATTTTTTATGGTGAAGATCACCTATCTTATTGGAGATAGTTTTTTCAGCTATCTTATAATAGACAAATCCAGCTTACATACAATTTTATATCCAAAGTTTTAACCGAAATTTAAATATTATTTATTATTTTGTTCGGTACTAGTCAGCTATTCATTTCCTAGTTCCGAACACAAGACTTTGGAAAAAATGGGTTATATAATTATTTTTGTAATTCCAAGTTTTATTATTTTTAATGTTGAGCAAAGAAATTTAGTTTATTTATAATCAAATTACATTTTATAACTCAACAAGTAAAAAATATTGCGATTGATAGGTCTATAGACTATAGACTATAATTCAACAAGTCTATAATTGCATGTAAGTTTTACTCAAATACATGTACACAGCGTCATCCGACCACACTAAAGTGTATTATTATACTGATCATGAGTTTAAGGTTCAACATGTATCTGATTATATATATGCAAGTGTAATGTTATATTGTCATGAATCAAGGTTGATTGCACCAAATTTACCCGTATTTTTCTCTTTACAAGCTTACTTACTATGCTTTTTGAGCAAAAACTTAAATTCGATGGAAGAAACCTAAATTCGATAGAGTAAATTTAGCACTTGGAAGGCTAGATGATATACCTCTTAATTAGGCAAAGATAAATCAATTTAAATATCATTTTCTTATTGTCAAACTTAGATCTCAATATGTTACTTCAACACCCTTAACAAACCTGATCACAATTTCAGAAGAAAAATCAACTACAGCAAGGATCTATATAAACGAAAATAGATAATTATAACTGCTCAAGCAGCAAAATTTACAAAGCTACAAAAATTCTGGAACAATGTTTTGCAATATATAAATGGGAGCAGCAAAATGAAGTTTCCTGACCAGCAGTTAACGACTCTAACAAGCTGTAAAACCCATTCCTCTCGTCAACGGAAAAGAATTTTTCTTAAAGGCTGCTGGTCTTTCCTTATATCCCAAATGTCTCTGGAACTCACTATATTTCTCTGGAACTAGTCACATTTGATGTTTCTGTAAATTCTCCTGACAAACAAGTTGGAGCCCAGATACCCAACAGCTCCTGCAATTTAAAGGCCGATTAGAGATTGTTAAAACATGAGATAACAAGCAAAAGATTTTGTAAAGGGTAACTAACTTACCACATAAAATTCCCAAACCAAGTACGAACATCAAAGTGTATCCAAAATAAAAGCTGGTCTGGAAGAAGCCTGACATCTTAGTCTTCACATAATAGTAATATATCGAATAGAGGTACACGTAAAGAGCAGTTGAAGCAGCTGAGAAAAATGAAGTCCATTGCCAGTGATAGTTCTCCGCATTCAGCAAGAAATAAGTCCCCACAATTGTCACGCAAACGGTGACAATTATCAGAATCACAAACACTAGTAGCATAAAGCCATACACGTAGTAAACCTATAAACAATGAAAGATAAATGAGAGGCAGTTTCTTTTTCTCATACATGAAGAATCACCTAAAATAAAATATTACCTTGTAATTCCAGAAGGAAGTGAAGACAAAGTACATTTCAATAAATATGCTTCCAAAAGGGAGCAGACCTCCCATGAGAGAGATAATCGATGGGGTGAGATACCATTTCTTCTCAGGAATTGGACGTGGGATGGTCTTTACTCGACAAGGATTGTTAGGGGCTCCACTCCAGTTTCTTCCAACAACGGTGCCAAGAAGTGCCAAGGGGAAAGAAATAAAAGCCCATATGACAAAAACAACCACCATCGTACCAAAGGGAATAGCAGCTAGAGAGCCATAAAAAATGGCAACTGTATTTAAGATAAAACCAATACCAAAGCATATGAATGGAAAAAGTGATGCCGTGAGGATCATTGACTTTATCCATTTTTTGCCTAAAAAGAAATAACAGATGTAGGCATTAGACAAGAAAGTTAAAGATGATAAAATAATTTCCCAAAACGCGACAGACATTAGGAAGTGTTTGAAAGAGAATATACCCCCGTGGCGTGAATACATGCCGCCGCTCACATAACCAGCGATAAATGAGGTAAAAGCATAACATACGATAAAGGTTGTGACAATTGCTCCTCTCCTGAATTACAAAATCACATCAGGTACATCTAAAACGAAGTAAGTATTATGAGGTAAAAGTAAAAAATTAGCAGCAATAGAACTCAGAACATGGTCACATGCTCCTCGAAAACATATATAATGTATTGGAAGAAAAAAAAGGTGTTTCTTACATACCCTATGTATAACATTCCAACAATTGCTAAGATGATGACAAGCAGAACAAGTGTTGATAGCTGAGCGCCAGTGCCAACAACAGCTGAAAGTAGAGCAAGATTTTGGGGAGGCCGAAAGACATCACCATGGACAAGTTTCCAACCGGATTCTTCATTTACATCCCGTTCCTAAAGAAAAATTTCAATATAAGCAAGCTTCCTTAAAACATGAGTCTTCCTTCAACAAATACAACTATGTAACAGACTTTCTGTTAATACAACTATATGGACCATAGTACATATCCATACATTAAAGTATGAAGTACAAACTATTATGTAAAAAATATATACTCCACATTATTGTATCTGTTGAAAGACAAGATAAATTTCAGAACCGTTACCAGAGTCTCCAGGTCATCATCTTCCCGAGCATATTTAGCATAGTCGTTGCGGAGGGTGCGCATTAATATCATCGAAACCAGGCCAGTAAGGAAAATCACCATCATGAAAGAGTTAAAAACGGAGAACCAGTGAATCTGCAAAATGAGACACTTGTATGAACTGCTGGCTTGCAGTCATAATAGCACACTGTAATTTTGGCAAAACTTGACAATAAGCTCTCAAACTGCCCCCAGAGCCCCACTTGCAGTAATATCCTTCTTGATAGGTACAAGAAAACACAAACCTGGCAATGCTAAGTAATATACCTGGTGCTCAAAAAACGGGTAGTCCAGATAAATGTCAAAACGGCGTGCAAATGTAATGTTAGTTGGAACCCATTTCACAGAGTAAGTCATATCCAACACTCGCCCCTCTTCAAGTGGCTTAGGGTTTTCTTGAGTTAAATTGACATGAATAATCTGCAGATGAAAATTTTCAATTCAAAATGAATATACTACTGACATCTGATTGTGTGATTAATTATTTAAGATTTTAAGTAAGGAACTTCTACATTCCGACAACCTGGTCCCCATTGTAGTTAATAACAAGATTCTTGTGTGTCCAAAGTACATGCTTATTATCGCGGGTTCTATCAGGAAGTACTTCTCCAACAAAACCTTCACAAGAGAATTAGCAATTATAAAAAAATAGTCCAACAGTACATTAAAACTGTATTTACATTATAAAACGTACCCCATAGCGGCAAATCATCTGATCACAGGCAGGTAACAAATATACACAGAAACAACACAAGTCAGAGAGAAAAAATAATATCCTGATGCATTAAGTTTGTAATGTACACTTACTCGGCAATAATATAAGAAAAATAACCCCAAAAAAACATACCCATAAAAAGCTCAAACCAATACGAATTGTCAATTGCATCCGTAAACTGTTTAACCTTTGCCGCATCAAGTTCAATTTCACAAATTGTAGTTTTTGCAACATCTCCTGCAAAATAAATTAATTACTTGTATAATTAAAAAAGATTTTGAAATGAGAAAAGTATGACGAACGAAATGCAATAAGATGATTACTCTTAAACTTTATTTCGATTTGGCTATCAATAAGCTCATTCCCTCCAAGAACCTCGCCAAGCCCACCCCACTTGTGAGCAGCATTGCCAGGTGCGTGGCAAAATGGGAGGCTGTAATAGTTGTAGGTTTCTTGGGGATTGTTATATGGACCAACCTTGTTTACCCATAGAGTCACTGTCTCATCAGCTTGATACTGCATATTGATCAGAGATTGAGAGGCGTCAAATTATAAAATTGCAAAAACCAATCAATTCTTCCTGAATTAGAAAAGCTACAAATTGACATCTTTGAGCTATGTTTTCCCACTTTGAATGATTAAACTATGTGCTAAATTTTTGTTCCTTATTTTCCTTAACTAAAACTCGAAGTCCAAAACATAGCCCCTTAGATACTTGATAAGGAAAACAGAAATCTTGAAAACACGCCAATAAACATCATCCTAATTAAGCACATTATTCATTAAACAAAACAGCACGATCTACCAACTCTCAATGTCTCGTGAAATAATTGGTAAAATTCAGAAACTGAGGTAAATTAGTAATTCTAAATAAAACACTTTACAAATGAAAATGCAGATTAGAAACACGATCTACAAATATTCAACGAATGAACAGGTAAAATTCAGAAGTATACTAGGGGTAAATTAGTAATTCTTTCACCTTCCCCAGAGTGGAGGAGACAAGGAACAAGAAGGAGACGATGAAGGAGAAGGATCGAACGGCGGACCGCATCGCCTCTGGGTGAATAAAGTCCGTCGGATCTGAATAATCGAAACACACCAAATAATGTTTAGATCTCAGGTAAACGGATTTTTTGACACCGCCTTTTCGATTTAGTATCAGGATTTCATGTCGTCATTCGATTCAATCTATGTATGATTGGCTACTCCTATTAGGTTTTCGATCTGAGGAGGATTATCAGTCGATAAAGAGGTGCAAATTTGGGTTTAGCTCAGGCGGACTGTGACTGTGTTTAATATAGGATACGCTTAGTAGTTATTTAATTATTTGCTCCTATCTATTCATTAATTAAAAAGAAAAAGAAAAAAAAAGTCCTTGCAAAATTAGGAATATGTTTTTACAAAATGTTACTATAATTTTATTTTTGGGTGCAAAACCGAATCCTTCCTTCAATTGGTTGTGGGCTTCAAAGATTCAGATCGAACCTCTTTATTTGGAAACTCCTCAATTACTTCATTCCGACTCGAGGTAAATATTTAATTTATATTGATAACATAAAGTGTATCATATGTGATTTGAAAAAGGAAATTATTGATAACATTTTCTTCCGGTGCCCTTGTGCAAAAGTTATGTAGTTCGAATCTAAATGGTCCTTCGTATTGACTTATTTAGTAATGAATCGCTTATCGGGTTGCTTAATGATTTGCTTAATCTAAAATTTCGACTGTTTTCAGTTGACTTAGATTGTTTGGAATTTCTCATTTTTGCGGCAGTGCTCATTGAATATGTTTGGACATATCGTAATTCAATGACTCACGACAAGTATGTGCTAGAACTTATTCATTTTAGGTGTATTAATTATGTGGAGAAGAAAGCTTCTGAATATTACTTTGTTTAAAAGAAACTCATTATCACATCTAAGACGTCTCCTCTTGGTCATCATTGATCATTTGGTCTCATCCGGCTATTGAATTTTTTAAGGTGAATACGGATGCATCTTCCAAAGATAAATTTGCTTTGATTGCCCTCATTGCCCGCAACTCTGAAGGGTCAATTCTTTTTTCTACTTCCTCTAAGCAGCCATACTTATCTCTTTTGGCTGTCGAGGTTATCTCGATCAACATTGCGTGCTAGCTTCTTATATCAAGTGTCGCATTCCAGGAAAAATAATTATCTCCAAGCTATCTTTGAGATTATCAATTCTTGGAAGGTGCCAAATTGGTCAGCTTGAATACTAATTGTTGATATTCGCAAATTTTTGGATTGTTGGCTCAAATGGAAGTTCAAATTTATTCGTAACACAAATTTTGCCGCTCACAACTTTGTCGCGTGGGCCTTTAGTTCCAACTAGTCGAAATGGTTGTATTGGGGTTATCCCTCTTTTGACTTAGTTGAACCGTTATAAACTGTGTAATGAAATTTATTTATTAAAAAAAAATTTGTTTGCTTCCCTAATATATGGGTGATGTACTTATGTATCAATTTTCCCCTAAATACTTATAATACTTACTCCCACCGTTCTTGCTATAGTCAAAGTTACACTTTTTTCTGCCCAAATTATCCTTTCCCAATTATTCTTATATGCAAATTATTGTTAGTTTTAACCTCATGTCAAAATTGTTTAAGCTCATATTTTACATGTAATTGTATTTTTCTTAGTGGATTTTTTTCGTACTTTTTGCAAAAAAAAAATCTTTTCATTATGAATTAAAATTTACACTTGGTAAAATCAAGAAAAGAATGGTAGCTATTATTTTCACATTAATTTTATTTATGAATAAAATTTAAGATATAACTCCCATTCCAATTATCACAACCAATTAATTAATGAATGAATTTTTTATTGTTCATGCCATACAAAGTTATATGATTTAATTTTAATAATTAAAATAAATTTTAAGCACACATTAAATATTTACTTAAAACCTGAAAATAATAACCAGTCACAATGATGAGCACTTCAACAACATTCCTAAAATTGATACTTTAATTTATAGTAACATTTTTTCTCATCCAAATTTTGTAAATACAACAAAAGAATGGATGTTTTTACAAAGTCAGTAACTTCCAATTCCCAAGTCAATTAACCAAAAAAAAAAGAATTTTTTTTCGTTGACCTTCTGTACACACCAGTCACCACAATGAAAACAAAAAAAATAAAATCTCCGTAATATAAGTACCCCGTCATTGCATAAGAGGCCTCACACTATCAAAATATTCCACATCTACCCCATCTTTTCCCCCTTTATTCTCATCATCGTCCACAGATCCAAGCACCAGCAACATCTGATCTTCCAAGTACCTCTGCAGCAAACCCACTTCATCTCCACCCTCCCCGAATCCACTTCGCCGATCTCCTCCGCCCGTCGCCGCCGCATGCCGCCGTCTCCGGCACATCAATAAACAAACTTCAACGGCGCAGATAAAGGGACACGTCGCGAATAACAGAGGGATAAGAAAAGGGCTGCATAGGATCAGCAGCAAGTACCTCCGGCGTCGACGGTTGAGCCATGACGTCAGCATCACTGCGAACGCGGAGAAGGAAATGCAGTTGTGTTCAGCGGCGTCGTTTTGGGGTTGTGTGATGAGGAGCAAGTTTTCAGTAGGGTCGTGGGGGTGTTTTTTGAATGTTTGTGGGAGGAAACAGCACCACGAATGCAAGTCCCACATCTGGGTTTAGAGTTTTCTTTTTGAATTTTCGGTGTTTCTGTTTTGTAACTTTCAATAAAATCTAACCCGCTGCCCCTTTGGCGTTTACGGAACGGAAAGGGTGAAACTGTGAAAGAACAATCTGGCCAGTTCTTGATTAATTTTTTCCCCTTTTATTTCATCTAAAATTTAATACCAACAATTGAAATTAGGGCTAGGGACGGTAGTATTAGTGGGAGAATACTCCTGATTAGGCATACTTAATGGAGCCTATTGCTTTTAGTTTTATTATTGTAAAAGTTTTAGTTTGGTTTGAAGTTCGCTAGCAATATTGCCAGAACATAAATTATTGTTGCCAAATCAATTTCATTTCCTAATTTAGCCCTTTTTAATTAACGGTCATAAATTCTTCTTTACTCAATCCCATGATACCATATAACTCCATTTAATAAACAATTCAATATTCTTTATCTTAATCAATAAACTAATAATTTATTTTCTCTTTTTTAATATATTTAACAAGAAAGTAAATTAATTTATTTAGTGACCTTCAAAATACACGCAATCACAAAGGAATATTCGTGGCTACCCTCTGAGGTAGCCACCATCCGCCATATTAGGGAGTTTTTAGGGACACTGTATATTTATTTGTTTTTTAATATTTAAGCAGACGAAGCAAGGCCACCCTTGAAGCCTACATATATTTGTGTCATAGGACAACCTCAAATATACTTACACTAATGAGGTTTACATATTCAAGCTTTGTATATTAACTGATGACGCGGTGAGGCCATTGAAATTGAACAGTATTCATCTATAGCTTGTTTGGTTGTCAAGAAAGTGAGAGAAAATTGTAGGGAAAGGAAAAAGAAAGGAAAGGAAAGGAAAAGGAAAATAAAGTCATTTTTCTCTACATGTTTGGTTGTCAGGAAAATTATTTTCTTGCAGATGTTTGGTTGTCAAGAAAATTTTGAAATAAAATATTTTTGATAAATATTTTTGTTCGATTATAAATACTTTCAAAATTATAAAATATATTAAAAGTGATTGCAAAATAAAAGTTATCAAATTAATCCATATAAATAAAAAGTACAAATCAAGTAATTGAATCAAATAAAAAGAGTTAGAATAACATAATATATTCTACTCGGGAATGTTTATCTATCCATGTAGATATATCATATCTCTACATTACACATTTATATATATATATATATATATATTAATTAGTAAATTAAATTTTAAATTTTCTTTGGTTGAGATTTATGTAAAAATTAGTTGATATTGTCTTTTGTTATTTGTATTTTTTTATTTCAAGATAGGATTTACATTTTCTTTGTTGATAAAATATTGTATGTATTAAAGGGTTTTCATTATATTAACTATAATATATAGATTAATTTGACGCTATTGTATATTTTTTAGCCACCGAATTTATATCAATTTTTAAAATTAACAAGGGGTTATTGTCAATTTTTAAAGTTAACAGGGGGTTATTGATAATAGTTTAGGTAAAAAGGGTGCTTTTGCGTCATTTCGTAGGGGTATAATTGTTATAATGACTTGAGAGGGTACTTTTTTGCTAGTAATAAATAAGCACAAATGGGCTTTTGATAGAAAAAAATCACAAATGAAGAATTATGATAGTTAGACAAAGTACAAGGGGAGTTTTGCAATTTACTAAAAATATTTCCAAGGATTTTCCCTGTATTTCCCCATCAAATTGGTGGGGAAATTTTTTCATCACAAAATTTTCCTGCAGGAAAGTTGAAGGAAAATAAAAACTTCCTTTCCTGCTATCCAAACAACAATGAGAGAAAAAAAAACTTCTTTTCTCTCACTTTCCCTCACTTTCCCGACAACCAAACAGTACACTAAGGAATTCATATATGTTTCTTGATAGTAGAATATCCAAAATCATGTAGTATAGTCAGAACAATTATGCTTAAACTCAGTTTGACTTTCAAATGATTCATATTCGAACAATTTTTAATCAAATCAAACTCGAATTTCTTCATTTCTACATATATATTTTTATTTGTTAACTTGTCAAATTGAGTTCGAATGGAGGTTTAAAAGTTATATGGCTATATCATTCATGCTCGGTTTAATAAGAATAATGATATGAGCTTAAATAAAATTTTAATGTAATTTCTTTAATAAAACTTTGAACAGTTAAATCCAATACTAAAGTTCTAATCGTTTCAAGTAAAACTCATTTTTGGAGTTACATGCTTCCTCTATGTTTTAAAAACTTTTGACAAATGAGAAAAAATTGTAAAGTACTAACTTGAGATAGAGTTTTATTTATTAAATATTATTATTAAAATATTGTTTATGTTTGGAGTAGTATATTATAAATATGATAAACAACTATTAGATTTTTTTTTTTGAGATTTCTAGAGAGAAGAAAAATATATTAATATATATTAGGTAAGATTTAACATATGAGAGAAAAAAATATATTAATATATATAAACTTTTTAGATGTTTTTATTTAGTTTATAAATTTAACATATATAAATAACATAATACACATATATATTCAAATTAAAATTTTTAAAGAATCGAATCATGCTAAATTCATATTCCTTTCATTTATTTCAAATTATGAATCCTCTTAATCTGTCCAGTTTCCATCAAATTCTTAATTGAATAAAAGTCCTTATAAATCGGATTAAAATCCACCATATTGACATCCCTATATTAATTACCATGAACAGAATTACTATCAATAGAAAAATAACTACATAGCACACTTTTCCTCATTTTTCTTCTTCACTTAATTTATTGCATGTTCAGACCTGTATATCATATGGAAATGATCATGTGAATGAGACACATAAAAATTTAATTAAGAACGACATGGTTTTAGCAGGTCCCTAACTATTTAAAATTGTAGCCGATGAGGCCTTAGCCAAGTGGTTAATGATGAGACTCCATGACCAGGAGGTCATGGGTTCAACTCCCACGAATGTGGGTATTTTCTCTAGTTTCATACTAGTCTTTCTCTAGTTTAATACTAGTAATTAGTTCACTTTAATATCATTGTAATAGTTTCGATTCGATATTGTGTTTGACATAACAATGTATTCACCATCTCAAAAAAAAAAAAAAAACTATTTAAAATTGTACTTAATTTACAGCTGACTTGAGAATTTATATAACGACAAGGATAATTTAGTAGAAACATTTGTAATTCCTACCTATCCACCAATCTACTATAAATTTATTGGGCCACCAAATTTATTAATCACTAACCCAGAAAAGCCCAAATCAGTTATAATTAATTAGGACCAAACTTAATCAGGGCACAATTACATATGGCTACGTCCAAAAAGCCCCAGAAATGTTACTCATTCATAATAAAGACTCAAAGAGTAGACTAACAAAAGTAAATAAATTTAGGAGGTAATATAAGAGAGAAGTGTGTCAATTTTCATATTATATATATATATATATATATTTTTTTTTTTAATTAGAAAGGGGCTATAAATATTTATCTTTCTCGACTAGCTCCCCATGGACTTTGGTGGTTTTTCCATCCAATGGAGTTCTTCTTCCATAATGTGTCCTAACTTGACCAGAGCATCAGTCACTGAATTTGTCGATCTTCTAATATGCTGTGATATATTCCAGGGCTTAACAACATGACGAGATTCAACGGATGTATGATACTTCAGAACTATGTTGTAGATAACCTCTGGATCAGTTTTCACAAATAGATTGTCGATCCACCTCTCCTATGCAAATTTTAGAGCATCCCGAAGGGCCAAAAGTTCAGTATGAGCAATATAGCTTAGGTAAATGTCCACATAATCGTTCCTCACCACAGCTCCAATTGCTGCCGACTTCGATCTCTCCACCCAACTTCCGTCCAAATTAAGTTTTGCCCAACCTATACTGGGTCAGGCCCATGCCTGGAATTGGGTCACCTTTTGCTGCCAAACCAACCAGTGTGACCTTTGGATATCAAGAGCAAGTTGCTAAACTTTTCTTATTTTCTAGTTTAACTATCTATACATTTGGAGCATGTTTTACCTATTTTGTTATTTTATTCAAACACAATAGAACTCATATATTTATATATAGTACAGACTACAGACCATGTCGTTGTTGTTATTGTTATAAGTTCACTAAAAAAATTATATTAAAAAAAAAAAGGTTCACTAAAAAAATTATGAAATTTAAGTATGAATTGGCTGGAGCTTGAATAAGGGTCCAATTAAAGAGAGGCAATCAAGTTCATCTTGATTCCTGAGTTAGCTGCTAGAAATTGCTTGCATAACTAAAGATAAGGCTATTAATTAAATTTATAGATTCAAGTTAATCTGAGATATATAATATGAATAATCTAAGGAACTCAAGTCAATCAGTTCCAAGTTTTGCATAAAAAATGAATTACTCTCAAATTGCAATGTCTTATCAGGTTACTGAATTGAACTTGAAGATGGAAATCAAAGTACAATAATGATACACTTGGACTGTAATAATACACATTTTGTGTCTGAAAGATAATCTAATTCCACATGCTTATATACAAAAACTAGAAGAATATCATGTGACTAGACAATACACTGGAACAAATATATTGTCATTCTCTACTTGCCATTAATTTTGTTCATGGCAGGTGGAATTTCATGTAGAGATTCTTCTCCTATAAACATAAAACCGGACGAAGTATATATAGGCCATGAATCCAACGACACTAAGCCCTGTCAGCAGCCAATAGAAATAATCAAGATGTGCCCGATTCAAATTGTCAGCAAACCAACCATCCTGCCCATGTGTTTTAGTCGCATTCTCGATGAACGATACGAGAAACGAGCTTAACAAGCTTCCTATGCCAAATATGCTTAGGTACATAGCAAGACCTATACTTTTCAAATCACAGGGTACTTGTTCGTAGAAGAATTCTTGAAGACCAATTAATGTGAAAACATCAGCAATTCCGGAAAGAGCATATTGTGGTGCCAGCCACAAAGCACTCATTGGGACCATTGCATTTGGCTTGTCAACCAACCCGTATTCTATAGCGGTTGCTAGACGCTTCCCCTCAACGAAAGCTGCAAAAACTATGGAAACTAAAGACAAAAACAATCCAATCCCGATTCTCTGAAGCATTGATATGCCTACAGGCTTTTTTGTAATAGATCTGGCAATTGGGACAAAAACACGGTCGTAGAGTGGGATAAAAATAATATGGGAACCGGTAATAAAGCATTGTTGAAGCGATGCAGCTGGTAATTGAAAGGTGGAATTGAAATAACGATCCATGGTAGTTGCTTGCTTATTGAATAGTGTTGAAGGCTGTGCAAATACAATGGAGTATCCTAAAGTTGTACACCAAATCGGAACAAGCCTAAGAATCGACTTTGCGTCTTCAACATCATTAATGCTACAACATTTCCCATCTCCCATGGAATCATCAGATGCAGTAGTACTTAATGATTTGTGGAGAAACCTAAAAGGCTAAAACAATAAATCAAAACTATTACTATGTAATAACAGTCATTACATAATGAAGATCAAAACAAACAGAACATTAAAGGAAAAAATAACTTAATTACTTGAATTGATTGTTTTCCTGAGGAATAATTGAACAATCTTCCTCATCAATAGTTAGAGTAGTTCTCCAATTTCTTGCAGCTTTGACAAAAACTCGACTAATTCTCACAAATGGATTCCTTCCATCACTGTTTATACGAAATCGATATGTTGGAGTCCCGACTAAGAACATAACTAATGTAAAGCCCATAACAACAGTTGGGATTCCGAATCCGAGTCCCCAACTTAGATTCTCTTGAATGTATGTTAGAACCAAGAGGGGTACAAAAACACCTATAGAAGAGAAACAATTCCACCAATTGAAGAATGAGCTTTTAGCTTTGCATTCTTTGTTGTCTTCACCATCAAATTGATCGGCACCGAAAGCTTGCACACAAGGTGAGTATCCACCTTGAGCTAATGCCACCAAGTACAAAGAGAAGTAGAAGAACATACTTTGTAGCTCAGTTGGAGAACATGTTGTGTTGTTTGCAGTCTTTTTGCATTCAGAAGATTTGAATGTATTAAATGAAGCTGACAGAGTCAAGAAGATGAGTCCCTGTTGGTACATCATAATCCAAACTAAAATTAAGCATTTATTTTGTCCACTAAAATCAATCTGAATTCAGTAGCTATAAAAAGAGTTAATGGCAATTTATACCCATGATATGAATAAATTCAGTTTATCGTGATTTGAAAAAGAACACTTTATCCCTTTGTAATCTTATAAAAGTTTTACACTGTCTATCTGACATTTTTAAACTTAAAACAAATACAAATTGACAAACCCCTCTTATAGGTGACATAAATGTAGCACTTTACCTCATGTGTAATAATAAATGTGATACTTTCCCCATCCATGTTACAAAAAATATTTTTCATGCTTATTCTCAATTTCAACAAGTGAGTTACACACTCCGATTGAAGAAGATAAATTACTTCTTTAAAATTTTCACGAAGGAGTAAAATGATCTTTTTTAAATCAAAGGGAGTTTATTTGAACATTATGCATATATTACATGGGGAAATTGACATTAGCTCGCTATAAAAATATAAGAAATGACATTTCTAATCTAAAACTCAAAAAAAAAGGAAAAAAAAAAGAAGAAGATATGTTATTTCTTGAGATTTGTGTCACTCCCAAAAAGTAACTCAGACAAATAACGTTCTTCTAATATAGCACGATAACTAATGACTCTTCAAATATATATATTCTAAATATGGGATGGTCTATCATGACTTACTCTCCTAAGAGTCACCAACAACTCATTTTGTACCCAATCAAATTTTGACATTTGTTAAATTACATCTTCATCCATCTCATGTACAATCCAACTAAGAATGTAAAATAACAATTATAAAATATGGTTAGGGTTTAAAAAGGGATTTGGGAGAATTTGTAGAAGATGAAATGAAAGGGACGTTTTAGTCAATTGAATACTTTTTAAAAAGGGTAATAATGTAAAATTTCTATGTACAATTTATTGTTTATTAAATATTGGCAAAATTGCAAAAATCGTCCCAAACTAATAACTGATTTTGAATTTTCGTCCCAAACTTTTTAATTTGGCGAATTTCGTCCCGTAATTTAATATTTTTTTGGAATATCGTCCCACCATAATTATAAGAAGGAATTGCGCATTTGCCGATGAATTATCACATGGCTGCTTAAATGTCATGACATGGTAAATTTTAACATGAATAATTATATAATATTGCAGAGTTCGTCCCAAATTAATTACAAGATTGAACGTCATTTTCATTAAATTAGAAATTTAATATTGGGACTAAATTCATACAAAATAGTAAATTATGGGACGAAATTTGGCGAGTTGATATAGTTTGGGACGAAAAATCAAAAGTAGTAATTAGTTTGAGATGATATTCCAAAAAAATATTAAATTACGGGACGAAATTCACCAAGTTAAATAGTTCGGGACGAAAATCCAAAATCAATAATTAGTTTTGGGACGTTTTTTGCAATTTTACCTTAAATATTTAGGTGTAATATATAAAATATGGGGTTAATACATATTTGTACACATTTAATAGACAAGATAATTTTAATTTATTTTTCAAGGGTTGAGATTGAATTTATTTGATGACTCAACTTTGAGTTGAGAGTCATGATAGAATTTCTCTTAGAACATTTCGGAATACTTAGCTGGGATGGTCTATTGTGACTCACTCTTCAAAGTAAGTCACCAACAACTCCAATTAAATCCAATCAAATTTTGACATTTGTCTAAATTAGAACTCCAATCATCTCATGTACAACCCCAATAATAATGTGAAATATCAATTATACCCTTATTATTTATTTAATAAAAGTCCCAATTTAACCTTTTATTTTAAAAAATAATTTAATAATGTCAAAGAACTGAAAGACTACCCCGCCACCTCCAACCCACCGCCGCCGCCACCACCACCACCCTATCCCTATACCCCCAAACCCAGAAAATTTTAATCAATTATGCTAAGTCTTGAATTATCTGGAAACATGAAAAAAATTATAGCATTGAAGAACTCCATAACATGTTCTAGTAGATGGCACGAGGCTTTGTTTCTATATTTAAATAAAAATAAATAAAAAAAAGGAAAAGAAAATTGGGATCTTCTTCCTCGTGAAGGAAGCTTCACCATGGCAATGTAATTTGTGTTGAAGACTCAAATTGAATTACATCAAATGTTGGGATAAGATTCGGTAGTTGTTTATTTGCAATGAACCAACATCAGTAGCCCACTAATTAGTTAAACTTAACTCTGTTCCTGGTCGCGGCACATTCTGGTTGCGCCAGCGAAACGCTGCCTATCTTCTGGTCGTGAGCAGAAAGGCGGCGGCGAAGTGCCGCCTTCGTTCTCGTTGCGTCCAGAACGGCGGAGAGTGAAGTGTCGCCGTTCTAGTCGAGATGAGAACGGAGGCGACACTTCGCCACCGCCGTTCTGTTACGACCTAAGAGCAGAAAGGGACAGGGAGGAGGGTGGTGGTGGTGGTTAGGGTTTGTAAAGAGGTTGGGTTTAGGAAAGAAATTTGGGTAGAATAAATGGGAGCTAGGGACATTTTAGTAAAATTGAGTAATTTTTTGTTTTGATTTGAGGATAATAATGTAAAATTACAATTTATTTATTATTAAATTTTAATGTGTAATACATAAAATGTGGGGATGATACACATTTGTATACAATAAAAGGCCAAGATAAATCACTTTAATTTTTAAATGGTTGAGATTCATTTGTAATTGTGACTCAACTCTTAGTCAAGAGTCACCATAGAAGATTCGCCAGAAATATATACTTAATTTAGAAGAAATAGAGGTTTTGCATGCTGACAAAATAAAAAAGAGCTAATGATGGATGTTTATTAGTTTAGTATTTCATGTTTTCTTAATTAAGTAGGGGTACCGACAAAGAATAAAGTGGTTTTGATATAATACTAATAAACAAAGCTAAAGTAAGGTAAGGTCATACCGATATGTAAGGCACACAAGATAGAAGAATTGTGCTGTATCGGCCGGTGTAAGAGTCGGCGACGAAAGCACCCAGAATTGGCAAAAGCGACGCCGTTCCGTACCATGCATCCAAGAACGCAGCCGCCGCTGCGGTGGATTGGCCCATTGAGCCAGTCAAATAGCTGATCAAATTCGAACTTATTCCGTAATATGCAAATCTCTCCGCAACTCCAACACCTAACAAGTAAAATTAAGTAACATAAGAAGTTCAAAAAAATTAGAAAAACAACAACATAACAATATAGGTAACGAGTGAAAACTTTATGTTGGTACATCCTGAAAAGAAAATAGTAGTAAGTAAAAAGACAGAGGGTTACTATATATATATATATATATATACCAACAATGAAAGCGGATGATTTCCAGCAACCGGATTTTGATCGGATGGAGGGGCGGCCTTTGTAGTCGACGGAACCCCCGACGATCAAATCGTCGAGCAGGGGAGCCTCGGCATCTGAGATCTCATCGTCTCTGGTGGTGTTAGAGATAGTCATTTTTTCTCTATACTAGAGAGTCAGAGTGGCACCTACAACTATCTTATATATATATATATATTTATCACTGTTAATTAAATAGGGAAAATTCTTGTCCAAGCCTGGCTTGGCCAAACTCATCCAACCACCAAGCAAGTGTATTGCACTTGCTTTGTGATTGGTCACTCTCCTGGGAGTTACATCCAATCCCAAAGCAAGTGTATTGTACTTGCCTTGTAGTTATTTTGGGTTCGGCCAAACCCGGTGTGGGTAAGAATTTCCCATTAAATAGAATGAGATTATTTTTTTCCTTTTCTTTCTTTTTTATTTTTATTTTTTATAAACGGTTAATTAAATTTAGAAAGATGAATATGATTCCCTTCACTTATATATATCATTTAACAATTCTTTATAATTTTTAATCAGAGTGACCCACTATAAATTTATGTCCCACTCCCCATATTCACTCAATTCTTTTTTCTCATTATTTTGGCTAACTGGCAACGGTTCCATTTTTTCTTTTAGAAATAAGCTCATTTAATATGAATATCTCACCATTTTTTAAAAAATAATCTCATCTTAAAAAACTCTCTTATTGATCTCTAATTATTCTATTTCTCTTCTTCCAAAAAAACCTACAACTTTCTAAAAATAAACTCATTATCCATTTCATCACTAAAAATCTCAAAAAACAAACATTTTGTAACTACACACAAATCGAGGATATTTCTAAATTCTTCCAAACTTCTAAAACTATTAATAGACCAACGGCTTTTAGCATGTGCGCGTATTTTTTTTTCTTCTTTTTTTTATGTGGGGGTTCGGAGATTTTGATAATTTATATTTCAATACTACCAAATTAAAATATAGGTTTTACAAAGTCAGATTGGGGATATCTCCCATCACAATTAGGGGTGAGCATTTGGATCGAACTGGACCGAAGATCGGTCTTGGAAAGTCATGGACCGTTTACTGGACCGAAATTTTCGGTCCGGTACGGTCCATGATATCCCAATTTTTTAATTTTGTCGGTTTTTTTACCACAAAATTGAATGGTTTGATCCGGTTTGGTTCAATTCGGTCAAGTTCGGTCCGAAGAAACAACTAATTTTTTCGGTTCGATTCAAAAAAAAAAAAACAAACAATCAAAGTTTTCATGATTCGATCCTATTTCCTGCGAGATTCGGTCCTGGAAAATCATGGACCGATTACCGGACTGAATTTTCGGTTCGGTAATCAGTCCGGATCAGTCAGTTTATCGAACCGTGCTCAACCCTAGTCACAACAAAAATTAACAGTAATTGAACTAGACTGGATACAGTTAGACGAATCCAATCAACCTGAATTGAATGCCCATGCCGCAAGATTGTACGCAACGTAATCATTAGAGATTTCAATTATGGCTTGAAGACAATTATTGTTTTCAATGCATGCTCCATAAATTGATAGGAGGTTATATGTGTGTGTTTTATTTACTAATTAATTAGAAGTGAAATGCAAAAAACACCCCCAATATTGTTATTTCTAATTGATATAAAATCTCGTTTGTTATTTTTATTAGATAAAAAAAATTCTCGTGTTAACAAGTTGAAGAAATTTGCACTCCTCCAAGGCTGAAATATGTTTTACTCACTTGAATTGCGAGTATTCTTTATAATTTGTAGGGGAAATTCTTACCTAGATCAGGTTTGGCCGAACCTAAAGTAACTACATGACAAGTGTAATACACTTGTTTTGGGATTGGATCCAACTCCCAGGAGAGTGATCAATCACAAAGCAAGTGCAATACACTTGCTTGGTGGTTGAATGAGTTTGGCCAAGCCAAGCTTGGACAAGAATTTTCCATAATGCCTAATTTCTGGCAAAATAGCAATTTACGTCCACTAACTTTCACTAGTCCACAGAATTAGGACACTTAATTTTCCAGCAAGCAATTTACGTCCCTTAACTTTCACTAGTCCGCAGAATTAGGACACTTAATTTTCCAGCAAGCAATTTACGTCCCTTAACTTTCACTGGTATACAGAATCAGGACACTTAATTTTTCAGCAAGCAATTTACGTCCCTTAACTTTCAGTGGTCCGCAGAATCAGGACACTTAATTTTTCAGCAAGCATTTTAGGTCCCTTGACTTTCATTGGTCCGCAGAATCAGGACACTTAATTTTTCGATAAGCAAAATACATCCTCATTTTTCTATACCCGCAATTTTACTCCACTTAACAAAACAAACACCCACTTGACAATCACTTAACAAATCGTCTACAACTATTTAACAACATCAATATTAATTTAAATCCCCAAATTAATTGTCCAGCTGGCAATTATGGAATTTTCAGCGAGTTGTGGACTAAAATTGTGGCCAAGTGGACTAAAATTGTAGGTATAAAAAAGTTATAGATTTCGCATACCAGTGAAAGTTAAGGGACGTAAAATGCTTGCTGAAAAATTAAGTATCTTGATTTTTCGGACCAATGAAAGTTAAGGGATGTAAAATGCTTGCTGAAAAATACATCCTAACTTTTCTATACCCGCAATTTTACTCCACTTGACAAAACAAACATCCACTTGACAATCACTTAACAAACCGTCTACAACTATTTAACAACATCAATATTAATTCAAATCCCCAAATTAATTGTCCAGTTGGCAATTATGGAATTTTCAGCGAGTTGTGGACTAAAATTGTGGCCAAGTGGACTAAAATTGTAGGTATAAAAAAGTTATAGATTTCGCAGACCAGTGAAAGTTAAGGGACGTAAAATGCTTGCAGAAAATTAAGTATCTTGATTTTTCGGACCAATGAAAGTTAAGGGATATAAAATGCTTGCTGAAAAATTAAGTGTTCTGATTCTGCGGACCAGTGAAAGTTAAGGGACCTAAAATGCTTACTGAAAAATTAAGTGTCTTGATTCTGCGGATCACTGAAAGTTAAGGGACGTATTGCTTTCTGAAAAATTAAGTGTCCTGATTCTGCATACCAGTGAAAGTTAAGGGACGTAAATTGCTTGCTGGAAAATTGATTGTCCTAATTCTGCGAACTAGTAAAAGTTAGGGGACGTAAATTGCTATTTTGCCCCTAATTTCTAGAAGAAAGAAACAAATATATATAACCATATCGCGCGAATCGCGCGATCAGTTATTTTTTATTTGAAAGAAAATAAGGAAGTTCGATTATTCGCTTAAAATTTGAAAGATAACCGACTTTCTAATTTAGTAAGCAATGTTGATATTGATTTGTAAACGACCTTATGTATATGCAGAACAAACATTTTATTTGCATAAACCTTTTATGTCTATGCACAATGTATCGAATCAAAAAATATATAAAATAAAAAGCCTAAGCACACAATGTACAGAAATATAAATATTAAAAATGTTGTATTAATTAAAAATTTAACAAACACCAAAAGATGCTTCGTTGATTTTTTTAATATATTTATGGGTTTGAAATAATGATAAACAACACATGACAAAAGAAAAAATATTTTTTTATTAAGTAGGTGAAACAACTGAAGTGAAGTAAATATTTATACATTTGAAGATTATGTATGTTTTATTAATATGCTTTTATTCCCTCCCTCATCTCATAAAATGTGATTAAATAACGAAGGACACGAAGTGGAGGTCTCATTCACATTTATACAGGGTTTTCCATGTATAAAGTGTTTAGTATTTTACATTTATATTTTTATTTTTAAAAAATTATACTTAAGTCCCTCGTATATAAAATTACTTCAATCACTTTTTCGACAATTTTTTGGCGAAAAAACAATCACGTGACCTTGAGTAAGGGTAATTTCGATATTTTAGGTCTCATAAATTTACACTTGAATATATATTGAAGTTTCGTTCCTCATGTTAATAATATGTTTAATCGGTGGGAAAATAATTTCTCCCTTCAAATTCTCGAGCGAAAGATAAAAATACCCCATATGCTTTGTTTAACTCCCAAAAACCCCCCTGTGATCTCAAGTAAATGTCAAATACACCCCCTATAAAAGAGAGTGTGTTTTAAACGCCAAAATTGCAAGTTTTGTTCACATTTTACTTTTGATATGACAATTTTACCCCTGACATCGAAAGTCAAAAACACCCCCTATGCTTTGTCTAACTCCCAAAAAACCCCCTATTTGTCATTTTAGATCCCCCAAAACCGCTCGTGTTTGGTTTTAAATACCACACTCGACCCAAGTAGTATATACTTAATTTTTTAAAAAGTAAAAACAAAAAAAAACACATAGGGTAATCTTGTCATTCCTCCAAAAGTCAAAAGTAAAATTATACTTGGGTTCAGTGTGGTATTTAAAACCAAACAAAGGAGGGGGGTTTGGGAGTTAAAATAACACATGAATTTTTTTGGGAGTTAGACAAAACATAGGGGGTGTTTTTGTCTTTTGCTCCAAATTTTCCCTCCAAAACTCATTTTTCACTTTGGTCCTTCGGTAGAAAATTGATTTCAGTCAAATTCCATAGTTGCGAAAATCAAAGCGACAACTTTTCGTTTTCTCTGCAAGATATTTGGAACAATATAGGGAACTTTTAACAATGTTCTAAATTTCCTACAAGTAAGATTGTATTTATGATCTGTAAAACTATTTTGACTAATGGATAGTTTTTGATGTAATGAAAAAGTTTATTCTAAATTTCTCGTATCTTTATGCCCATTGTACCAATAACATAAATAAAATTGAACTTCTTTCCAGCGAAATTCAAGCCTAGTCCCAAATCCCAAGCACATTTCAGTTTAGCCGGTAAGTATAATTTATTTGATTGATGTTAATTCACACCTTTTTTGTTAGGGATACAAACTCATTTTGATTCATTCAAATGCAGCTATTAAAATAATTAAAATCGGGTAAATATAAGTAATGAAATGAAATTTGGAGGGAAAAATTATTTTCCCGCCAAAGGATCAAAGTGAAATATATTATTAACATGAGAGACGAAATTGCAACATATATTCAAGTTTATAATTTATAGGACCTAAAATGTCAAAAATACCCTTATTGCTAACTCAACTTCAGCATAACCAAAGCTTGGGCTATAAATGTAGAGATTCAAGTTTGAGATAGATAAAGTTAATAAACTAAGGAACTCATTTAACTAGTTCCATAGCTCTGCATAAAAAATGAAGTACTCTCAAATTTCTGTCCTTAATTTCATGTTACAAGATTGAACTTGAAGAAAAAGCCAAAGTTGGTAATTTAAGTACAGTAATGATTCATTGAACTGTAAAAAAAATACACATATTTTGTGCCTGAAAGATAATGTCTATCTTATATACAAAAACTAGAAGAAAAACATATGACTAAACACTACACTGAAGGGGAAAATGCACGATACTGTTATGTGTTATGCAAAACCTGCACTAAAGTATACTGTGAATTTTTTTTTACACCAAACTCCTTTGTACTTAATTTCAAAAACCCTACATAAAACACACAATCCCCATTGAATTACCTAAATTACCCCTAGATATATTTAAAAGTACAATGGACTTTTGTCCAAACTTTCATAAGTACAAAGAAGTTTTACGCAAACATTAAAAAAAAATACAAGATAGTTTTGTGCGAACGTTCAAAAGTACAAGGGAGTTTTGCTCAAACATTCAAAAATACAAGGAGACGCAGATAAAATTATGTAAAAATTAACGGTGTTAGTAACTAATGGAAATTGAGTGTTTTATGCAGAATTTTTGTAAGTGCAATGAAGTTTGGTGCAAACAAAAAAAAAAATTACAAGGTGATTTTATGCATGTTACGCATATCACAAGGTAGTATCATGCATTTATGATTTATCCCAACAAATAATTCACTATATACTTGCCATGTTCATGGCAGGTGGAATTTCATGTAGAGATTCTTCTCCTATAGACATAAGACCGGGCGAAGTATATATAGGCCGTGAATCCAACTACACTAAGCCCTGCCAGCAGCCAATAGAAATAATCAAGATGTGCCCGATTCAAATTGTCCGCAAACCAACCATCCTGCCCATGTGTTTTAGTCGCATTCTCAATGAACGATACGAGAAATGAGCTTAACAAGCTTCCTATGCCAAATATGCTTAGGTACATAGCAAGACCTATACTTTTCAAATCACAGGGTACTTGTTCATAGAAGAATTCTTGAAGACCAATCATTGTGAAAACATCTGCAATTCCGGAAAGCACATATTGTGGTGCTAGCCACCAAGCACTCATTGGGATCATGTCATTTGGCTTGTCCACTAGCCCGTATTCTATAGCGGTTCCTAGACGCTTCCCCTCTACGAAAGCTGCAAAAACTATGGAAACTAAAGATAAAAACAACCCAATTCCAATTCTCTGAAGCATTGATATGCCCGAAGGTTTTTTAGTAATATATCTGGCGATTGGGACAAAAACACGGTCGTAGATTGGGATTAATACGATAAGAGAAACACCAATGAAGTATTGCTGAAGTGAAGCAGCTGGTATTTTGAAGCTGGAAACCAAGTTACGATCCATTGTATTTGCTTGCTTGGTAAATAGAGTTGAAGGCTGTGCAAATATGATGGAGTATCCTAAAGTTGTACACCATATTGGAACAAGCCTAAGAATAGACTTTGCGTCTTCAACATCCTTAATACTGCAAAACTTCTCATCTTCCATGGAAGCTGCACTTAGTGCTTTGTCAAGAAACCTGTTACAAATCAAAAGTAGTGATAACATGTTAGTTTTAAAAATTTATTCATTGAAACGAATGCATTCTTTCGAAGTGGCTACTTTACCCTGATTCTACATTTTACAAGACAATAAGTTTGTGTTTGCAACAACATATTAATTAGTAGAAGCAGAAGCTAAAACATCTCTTGCAAACACTTCAAAACAACTTCTAAGCAAAAATAAGTTTAGTAGCTGTTATCAAAAGTTATTGGAAACACTACCTAAGACTCTTCTGACATTTTCTAATCCTTTTAAGCTCTAAAAACTCTTAAACTACTTGACATCCCGACTTTTCAAAATGTTTACTGCGATCAAATTAGACGAGGAAATTAAATTTAAAAGCTTACTTGAACTTATCAGTGCTTTCCTGAGGCAGAGTAGCACTAGCCTCCTCATCAACAGATTGACCTCCTATCGATGCAACTCGCCAATTTCTAGCCGCTTTGACAAAAACACGACTAATTCTCACAAATGGATTCCTTCCATCACTGTTTATACGAAAACGATATGTTGGAGTCCCGACCAAGAACATAACTAATGAAAATCCCATTACAACAGCTGGGATTCCGAATCCGAGTTCCCAACTCAGATTGTCTTGAATGTATGTTAGAACCAAGAGAGGTACAAAAATACCTATAAAAGAGAAACAGGTCCACCAATTGAAGAATGAGCTTTTAGCTTTGCATTCTTTGCTGTCTTTGTCATCAAATTGATCGGCACCAAAAGCTTGCACACAAGGTGCGTATCCACCTTGAGCTAATGCAACCAAGTATAAAGACAAGTAGAAGAACATAACTTGTAGCTCACTTGGTGAACATGTTGTGCTGTTTGCTGTCCTTTTGCATTTAGAAGATTTGAATGTATTAATTGAAGCTGATAGAGTTAAGAAGATGAGTCCCTGTTAATTGGTACATCATAATCCAAAGTTTGAATTAAGAACATGTCAGAAAATTTACATGACCCCAAATTTGAGATTGAATTGGGATCAAGTTTGTCCGAATAAATGTCTCATTCACAAAATTGAGTGCTTAACTTCAAAGTTAAAGTTCATTAAAGTAGTCAGAGTCTATTGTTTAATTTTCAACATGTCCCAAATACATACCCCCGCTTATTGAGATTTTCGCTCATATTTTCTTCTTGGGATCGCATAAAACCAGAGCCATGGTTCCCCAAGAAAAATTAATTACTATCTATAAATTTATATGTATATTATAGCCTTGTGATACTGTTGGCCGGGTGGTTGGGGCTCTGCTAAGGACTTTGGACGTATCGTGTTCAATTCCCCCTGAGTCCAAATGGTTTATTTTTACTTTTCCTTTATGGATATTCAAATTTATTTTGTAGACTATGTAGTTATATATTTTTACGAAATTCAATTAAATCGGGATATTATATAACCATATTATTTTATGAAAAATTAATTTCTTATGAAAATTATAGTCATATATTTATAAAAATTCAATAGGACTGTTGTCAGAGGAAGATTTCCTTAATTTAAGAAAAACTTGTCAACATCATTTTAATAATGTTAACAAATTAAAATCACTATAATCGTATGTTTGTTATGTGATTATTAACTTGATATAATTATATATATACCGTCGTAATTCTTGTGATACCTATAACTTTACGATAGTGTTTTTAATGCATGATAAAATACAAATTTTTCGTTTAAACTTATATATCTTTTAAGATAATTATACATTATAAATTATTCTAAAAATTAAACTTTAGTACTTTTAATTTTTGTCGTTTTACCAATTATCAATTTTGCTAAAAAAAATCTTGACCCCCCTCCCAATAAATATCCTCTAGGTCCTTCCCAACATTAAACAATTTTTTCTTTTTTTTTTGTCAAATTTGTCCTGAAAAGGACCCTACACGTAATTGGCACGGCAACTATTGCTTTTTAAATATAAATACATAAGAGTTTTGGTTTTGTAAGTTTTATCGAAGAATCTATGACAAGAACTAAAAAGAAAACTAGCACTCTCATTTTAATTGTTATATGTGACTTTTAATTCATATTAAGAAGCTCTTTAATTTTTTTTTTAATATAAAATGTCAACAATATCTTTTAAATGATTGTTTTAATTAATGTTATTAATTTTGTGTTAATAAACGAGTAAATTCAGCAGTATGAAAAAATAAAATTAAAAGAAAAGTGCCTTGTGAATAAAATGTGACAATCAATTTGAAAAATAAAATTTGGCAAATATGACAATTAAAATGAAACGACGGGATGTCATGGGACTTATAAAAACTCAAAAATCAAAAGAAGAAAACAAAACATTTATTATTTTTCAAGAACCATCTTACATTTTGAGATTTGTGCTATTCTCGCACAGTAACTTTTTGTCTCCATCACACTTCGCATGAAAACTATTGACTCAAAAGGTGGGATGGCTTCAATGTTGCACATATATATCTTTTGATAAATGTGTAAATTCAATATTTGTACAAGAATAAACATTCACTTGAAGGGCGAATTTATCATGTGATATTAATGAATTTATTATGTGACGTTAAAATATGATATGAAACTGTGAGGGAGTATCTATATTTTTTTTTAGTATGTGATTGAGTATCTATTGCCCTTAAAAGGTTCTCCAAATCTGTCATCTAAAAGAAAAAAAAGTTCTCCAAATCTAAAACAATTTCGAAATACCTAAACACACGGATGACGGATCTAAGATTCGCCAAAAATATTTTTTTTTTTTTTTGAGAACCCAAAAATATTTGATTTTTTGCAAATAGAGGTTAAAATTGGAAGGTTAATTTTTGAGTAAAATTCAAAAATACCCCCTCTATTATTTTGAATTGGCAAAAATCCTCCAAGTTATTTTTCTTAGCAAAATAAAACCATGTGTTAAAATTAAAAGACATTTACCCCTTTCTGAGGCCACAATATGTTTTACTTGCTCTAAGTGCTAGAAATTTTCATGATTTGCAAGGGAAGAACCAAACATAACTCTATATTTTAAATTTTGTTTGGAATAAAATGTGAGTACTCGATGATTCACTTAAAAAAATTGACAAGAAGTCCTTATAAACTTAAATAAATTGTCAATAACCTCCCTATAATCAACTCTTAATTTTTAAATGAGTGTGGTGGACTAATAAAATGATAACAAACCGGTTTTTTAGCTTGTAAAATATTAATACATAGACTTTTTTTCCTAATAAAACAGAGGATTTTCTGCCAATTAGAAATAATACAGGGGGTGTTTTGCATTTTGCATGTTTCCTTGAGGGGCTAATTATTTAGTCCATGGTAAGACGTACAAGTTTAAGGTTGAAGTGTTATTTTCCTTTAGATTCTTAATCAAATACCACTACTAGAATAAAATGAAATTTCAACAGATTATTTTCAACAGATTTAAATCTGTTGAAATTGAGTATAAAATTTCAACAGAAAAAAAATCTGTTGAAAAATCCGCGGAAATTTCGACAGAATATAAATCTGTCGATATTTTTCATTTTTCGACAGAAAATTTTCTGTCGAACTTTTTTGAATTTTCGACAGATTTTGAATTCTGTTGAAATTTAATACGCGACTCTTTCCTTTATCTTTCTCTTTCTTTCACTACCCAGCTATCCAAATCTTTCTCTCTCCCTATCTCTCCAGCATCACGCCCTAATTCCTTTCAATAAAAATTCTCCCAGCTGCGCGACTTCTTTTCTTCCATATCTGCTACCACCGCCGCACCGCCGCAACCGCACCCCCTTCGCGACCCAGCCGTCACCTTCTCCGGAGAATCCACCTCCGCCGTGGCTCAAGCTCTCCAGATCCGAGCAACGCGCCTCCGGCCAGCTCCGACTCCGGCACCTACACCACCACAAGTCTTGTTGAAACATTCTAAGTAAGGTATAAATGCACTTTAATCCTTCAATTTCGATTTTAATCCTTCGAATCTCGTCTGCCATTATTAGGAAATTGGGTTCCTTTTTTAGTTTTGCATTTTTATTAGCACACTAAAATGTTTAATCATTATTGTTTAATCATTTTTATTAGCACATTATTAGGAAATTGGGTTCCTTTTTTAGTTTTGCATTTTTTAGTTTTGCATTTTTATTAGCACACTAAAATTTTTATTGAGAAAACAAACTCTACTGCACCTTTCCATAAGTATAGTTGAAATTAGCCCAGCAGTTAAAAGTATAATCTCTAAGGCCTTTACTGCAATCTGTAGCACTCTGCTGTTTTTGTTGTTTGACAAACTTTCTATAAATAGAATTGCCATGAAACTTGGGAAAAACAATGCGATATTAAAGGAAATGAAGTATATAAACACGACAAAAATACGCGACGAAGTAATGAAATAAATACCCTTTGGAGTTTAGAGTTTGGATGAAGATTTTGTAAAGAAAAGAATGGTCTTCAATATGAGTGGTTTTTTTTGTTGGTTGGGTAGAGTCTTTACAGTCTAGGTAGCAACTGGAGAAATGATAATGGGCCATAAAACTTTGTTGGTTGGGTCTTTAACAGAGTCTTTGAAGCTTACTGTACTGAAAATTGGATTATAACATGATATGATTTGGTTATTGTTGTAAAGCTGATTTGAACCTTTGGACAAATAATATGGTGATATATGGACATATAAATATAATGATGGATTGGTGTCCCTTTTTTGTGCATATAATGTACACCAACCTTATAATGTACTATTTTTATGAAATTTAGCAAGTTTATTATGCTTCGACACTTCAATAATTAAATATGTTTGCATTTAGATTGATTTTAAAATGTTAAAATTTTGAATGGAGCATGAAAATTGCTTGACTTTTATGATGAATTAATTAATAGTAATGTTTATAAATGTAAACTTTGTGTACGTATAATATGGATATACGTTTACTACGTAGATGGATGTATATGTTTGTTTGATAATTACAGAGATGCTTTCGGTGGAATGTCCGGGATGAGGAGCGTATTAAGAAAATCTACAAAAGAAGGATAGGAAGAGCATTTTCCTATAAATTATTCAACGTTCGAAGGACAGCGAAGAAGCCGGGGTATATAAATGAAACGGAGTATGATTCGTTAAAGGCGTATTGGGAAACCGAGGCATACAAAGAGAAGAGTCAAAAAGCCAAGGAAAATTTATTATGTATGATCGTATTTTGATTAGGGATTTGTTATGTATGATCGTATATTGACAAACTTATTTTGGTACTTTTGTTGGATGTTTAGGGATTTTATCATATTTTTGGTGTTTTGATTGTATTTGGTATTTGGAGATTTTTTTTATTATGATGAATGTTGGATTAATGCTTAATTAAAATTTACAATTGTCGTCAATTTAGATTGTGTGGAAATTGGTAATTAGTGTAAACACAAATCAAAATAAAGATTCGGATCAATATTGAATTTGTAGAAATTGTTAAAATTTCGACAGAATCAAAATTTCAACAGAAATTTTCTGTCGAAATTTTGAAAATTTCAACAGAAAAAATCTGTCGAAATATCAATATTTCAACGGAAAATTTCTGTCGAAATTTCAAAATTTCAACAGAAATTTTCTGTCGAAATTTCAAAATTTCAACAGAAAAAGTTTCTGTCGAAATTTCTGTCGAAATATTTTCTGTCGAAATTTCTGTCGCAATTTCTGTCGAAATTTTTTCTGTCGCAATTTTCTGTCGAAATCAAGATTTCGACAAGCCTTTCTGCGACAGATTTTTTCTGTCGAAAATTCTGTCGAAATTTTGAAATCTGTTGAAATTTTATGTAAAATCTGTCTAAATTTCTGTTGAAATTTCATTTTTTTCTAGTAGTGTACAACCGACAGGTCTAAAGCTGTATGTATAAAAAGATTTGACAATACGTACGGATATGTAAAGCACACAAGCTACAAGAATGGTGGCGTATCGGCCGGAGTAAGAGTCCGCCACGAAAGCACCCAGGATCGGCAAAAGCGACGCCGTTCCGTACCATGCATTCAAAAGTGCTGCCGCCGCTGCTGTGGATTGGCCCATAGAGCCAGTCAAATAACTTACTAAATTCGAACTTATTCCATAATAAGCAAATCTCTCCCCCACTCCAACACCTAATTAACAAATATCAAATAAAATTATAAAACATATATATATAAGACCAAAAACAACAATTTCATATCTTTTGCTCTCTGCGATGTTTTAGGCAATTGCAAAAAATTAATTAATGCTGTCAAATCATTAATTAGTACCTACTCTTATTTAAAATAAATGCATATTATAAAAAGACAGAGGGTGCACCAATTATGAAAGCGGATGATTTCCAGCAACCGGATTTTGATCGGACGGAGGGGCGGCCTTTGTAGTCGACAAAACCCCCGACGACTAATTTGTCTAGCAGAGGAACCTCGGCCTCCGAGTATTCATCATCTCCGGTGGTGTTTGAGATAGTCATTGTTGTTCTTAATTTCTTTCTTTCTCTACTAGCCGATGAATTTGGCACCACAATTATCTTATATAGTACTAGTAGATATTATCATTTGTTGAAAGTTGGGGGGTCCACCCCAATTAATTGAAGTATTGTTGTATACATACATGCTCAATTGGAAAAATGTTTAAGTGTACGCAAGATGTTTATCTTGTATATTAGAGACCCATTTGGACATTTGGCTCCCATAGATAGGGGTAAGCAGAAGGCATTCTGCATCCCAAATTTTGAAATCGACGGAGAATTTGAGTGAGCAAAAAAATTAGTTTTTTTTTTTTTTTTTTTTTGGTTTTCTCCATTTGTATTCATCATCATCAATTTAATTAATTAGTTTCATATTGCTCCCCAAGGGGCGTAGGCATATTTTTATCGAACCTCATTAAATCTATGTCTTTAAGATTGTGAGTATTTTTTGTTCGTTTTTAACATTTGTTTAATCACTTAATAACACACTTCCCCACAACATCATTGTGGCCATTGGTACACTGGTGGTGCAGTGGGTTAAATTTAGTTTATAAACAAATATACTAATATAGTAAATCTAGGATCGTTAGCAAGGCGAGCAGTGTCGAACAAAACATTATGCGAATTTGGTTTGGTTTTTTTTTTTCTTCGTTCTTTCATTTTGAGTTTGGAATAATAGGTGAAATTGATCTGATTGTTAAATGAGCCATTGTCAATAACATTATCAAATATTTCTTTTTATAATAAAATATGACAAAAAAATATGTAAAAACATCAAATTCCGGAGTTAATTCTTTTATAAACCAAACAAATTAATTTTGTCTTTTCAGAACAAAGCTTATTTAATATCTCTCAATATTAAAAAATAATCTCATCTAAAAAAACTCTTTTATCTATAAGAAAAAAAACTTAACATTTCAATACCACTGAATTAAAAGAAAGGTTTTACCAAGTCGAAAATGGGATAGCTCACATCACAACAAACATTAACAGAAAAACTAAACGGGATACAGATAGATGGATTCGACCAACCAAAAATGAAAGCCCATGCCGCAAGATTATGCGCAACATAGTTTAAATTTTTCGATGCAAACTTGAATCTCCACTTCGGCCAACATGACCAAAATTTTTTGATATCTTCAATAAAATCACGAGCTCACCGATCCGGAGTCTTCCAATCATTAGAGATTTTGAATATGGCTTGAAAAAATCATTTTTAATGCATGCTTCATAATTTTGGAAGGGAGGAGGGGATTATATGTGTTTGTTTTCATACTAGCTAATTAATTAATTATAAGTGAAATGCAAAAACACCCGCGATATTATTTCTAATTGATATAAAATCTTTGTTATTTTTATTAGCAAAAAAAATATTTCGTGTTAACAAGTTAGAAAAACTTTCACTCCATGAATGTGTTTTATCCGCTTGAAGTGCGTGTATTCTTCATAATTTGTAGAAGAAAGGAATAAATATAATCATATATATATATATATATATATATATACTAGGTATGGTAATACCGCGCAAGGCGCGGTGTTTGGTGTCCGGTGTGATGGTTAATGTAGTGATATTTTCATTATCGAGAATGTAGAATGTGTTGATGGAATAGGGTATATTTTAGAAAAGTTATGAGTGGGGATTTTTGAGTTCGAAGTTTCTTCTTTTGTGTTTTATGTATTGTAATGTAGATTTGAAGAGTCGGCGAATTGTTAAAATCTCTTATTTTTTGATTTTCTTGTAGACCCTCAGAATAAAAGGGAATGATCCCAAATAGTCCTATTTTTTTCCAATGACAGATATGTCTCGAGAAAAGATTCAGGTTCGGTCTAAATGGGAAAAGAAAATGGACCAAGAATTACAAGATCACCTCTTTCATTTTGGGGTGATGGACAGATTGTATCGTTTGAGCCAATTTTTTTCATGCTTTTTCGAGCATGCAGTTTTTTTCCTTTTCGCTACCTAATGTTGTTATATATTAATTTTATCTATTTTATTTGTATGTAAAGAAAAAATGTCCTGTTTTAATTATTATATGAGATTCCGTGGATGAGATTTGGCCTCTGTTCTTTGAAATCGGTTAACTAAATTTCATAGATAAAAGAAAATAATAATATCTTTATGTTTGATTTTTTTTAGTAAGGTTTTTTGACATTGAATTTGAGAAATAATATAAATCGATCCATGTTAATTCAATGGTAAATTATTTAGAAGTTTTGTGTTTTCTATATTTTTGACAAAATAAATGAATGATAAATATTGCGATTTAAATAGTCACTGTTCACAATTGAGATTTGCAAAAAAAAAATATATATATATGTAATTCTTGTATATAAGTATAGAAGAAACACAACTAAACAAACTCACCTTGAAGTTAAGGTTTCTGCCCATTATCTACGTTATTCATCCGAATAATTATTGAACGAATGATATAGTAATTTGAACTCCAGAACATGTAATACTACTTCATTAGGAATAAACATAAAATGCCTACTCAATCATTCATAGATCAAAATACTGTACTTATAACAAAGATGAAACATTTTAAAATCTCAAACAGTACAATCAAACTATTCATTTCATTCCTTCTAGGCTGCAAATCTTCTTTCATTGTCTTTTAGATTGTACCTCATCTTTTGCTTGGCAGCACCATAATTCTAGCTCGGATGTTATACCAATCTTCAGAAGTTAATTTAATTTCCATAAGTATATTTAACCATGCAAGAATTAATCAGAGAGTACATTCACATGGTAGAAATCCAAATATGTTTGGTCGAACCAAAAACAGTGAGTTTTTTCCCTCTTTTAAGAGCTAAAATTTTCAGCAGTATCTTGTATATATACAAGATATAAACCACAAATGGATACAGGAGACACATCACCAAATTAATAATATATTTAAATATTTTTCTTAAAACTACCTGACGAAAGAGAAACCAAAGAGGTCCAACATAATTTTGTTGGATTACCCAAAACACTCTACCCCAATTATGAGCTATTCTGCATTAATGAAATTATTTACCAGTAACTAAAAAAATATGTTAATAAAGGTACACAGTAATAACCCTTCTCATGATTGAACGATTTATGATTATGTAAGCTTAAAATCACCCTACTCAAGCCCCGCATGAGCAATAAGTCCTTGCCTAACCCACAAATAGCACACATTAACTAAATTTGACATCAACTGTAGCAAATATTTATGTATTCTCTGTGAATTTGTGTGAGTTGTATGTTACTTTGAACAAAGAAAACAATAGGTTCTTATAGATCTCACCTTATTACATGACCACTCTGCCAATCGTAGTTTGTCGGAACTTTAATAGGGTAAAATAATAAAGGCCAGGAATATCACATGATAACTCACTTGCAGACAAAAAATCATATGCTATGAGAATAATGAATATATTAACACAGATCCATGTACAATTCTCATACACTATGGTCCTATAAAAACATTATACCTAGCTTATTCTTTAATATATATAAAATAATCTACTCAAGTACCATAAAAAAAAAAATCCAATCCCCGTTCTGCAATTTATGTGTTAATTCCTTTTAATTTTTCAAAGCATAGATAAGTAGACAAACCTAAAGTGTGACTAATACTTCTTCAGCAAAATAAAATTTTACATGTACACAGAATATGTGCAAATGTTTAAACTAAAACCAGGAGAAGAAGTAATTTGCAAGTAAGAGAACTAAATTATAAGAGAACAGCCCTTACCTCAGTCAACAAACCCCCTCTGCACTTGCAATTACAAAATCAGATAAATGCGATGATAGTTATTTACTTAAATCTTAGTATAAAACTGCAGTTCCTTAGACTCCTGAGACACAGCAGATATAAACTATTAGAAGAATTTATCTTTCTTTTTTAGAATATTGTAAGAATTCTGTGTCTACTTATACGAGAAGAAGGATCTATGCAATTGATATTTTCTCAATTGATATTTTCTTGTTATAAGCACAAGCAAAAGACAAATCAGTATACCATAACGCAAGAGAAGACTGCAAGAACTCACAATTTCAATAGACGAGACATGTTGCCATATTAAGACGGTATTATGCTCCCACCTAAGTTGTTATCAAGTTGACTGCCAAGGAACAATTTAAAGTAAGTCTTGAAATGGATCAAGCTGAGGATCCGAGGTGTATAAACTGAATCTCTCTGATAATAAAATGTTGAATAAATTTTTAAATGCTTTGAATGTAAATTTTGTAAGTACATTAGAGATGACATACAGTATGAGTAATTTTGGCATTGCATACAGTTCCGGTGGAAGATACCCTGATAAGAAATCTCTGAAAACCTGTCTAAATTTGGAAGGTTACCAAGCTCATCAGGCAAGGAACCTGTCAGATGATTTCCATTCAGAAGCCTGAAACCAAAGAAATGAACTACAGGTGCAAATGTGATTATGAATGAGTTTCTGCAAATTAATATAAAGAAAAGAAAGATTATTGAAAAAAAGTAACTCTGGAAAAGATGAAACCTTTTCACCCGTCATTCATTGAATTCATGCATATGATCCAAGAGATAATTAGCAGCCAGCTCTTCATTCTTGTTGCAGGCAAAGAACATCTCTAGTACAAGAGCCCGATCAAATCCCATAGCTTCAAGCTGACAAAATCGAGGCAAAGAAGCACCACGAAACAGTAGTTAACATCAATTTTTGGCATAAACAATGAAAAAAGATATTAATTTCAAAGTTCTAAAAAATATATATATAATTGAACTTTCACTCTGAAGACTAAAGCATTTTGGACCATTTTTGCGTTTATAACAAAAATTCTCAATTAGAAGGCTAACCAAAACATCAATTTTCAAGCTGCAGTTTTTCCCCGTAGTCAGAGAATGCTTTCACTACTTTCCTCACAATTTATTCCAATTCTAATAAACCACATTATTTCATTTTGTTGTAGGTTTCCCTCCTGCCCTACTATACTTCCAATTCTGCAATCAAATCTTAAAATGATATGTACCCTCAATTTAAAAATAAATAAATGAAACACTTACCCGTTCTATATCTTCACGTTCCTCAGGTGTGACTGTTATTGCCTGTGGCATGGCTCCAGCAAGATCCCCCAGAATGTTGCTGATACCACATAAGGGAGACGAATGACATAAATACACATAATTTAGAATTGGCCACCATTAAAGTTAAGTAGAATTTACAAAGTTTATTGTAATTCTTCGCCTTCAATAGGCACATTGATCAGACAAAGAAAATCAGCTTCGTGATCTTGAATCAGTCTCACTAATTGAGGATTCTGCTTTCCTAACTCCTGAAGCATTGGCTGCATAACAAAGAAAAATCAATCTGCATGAACTATAGTGGTCTTTTATTAGACAACACTTAGTATGATGAAGTGTCAAAGAAACCTGCAAAATCTGTGGATTAGCATGCACCATTGCTCTCAATGCTTGGAACTGAAGAAAAAAACCCAAAAAAAAAGAGGTTTCATAACTGGCGGAAAAAAAATATCTTGTTTGTTTACATTTCATGATTCGCATAACTGTACCTGTGGACTGGTACGCAGAAAATCTAGGGTGTTTGCACCACCAGCATTTGCGCCCATACTTGGCATACCCTGATAGATTAAGGTAATTTCACCACCCTAATATTTTTCACTACATTGAATGAATAATGAAACGATTAAACTAAAATCAAGAACCTGTGGAAAAAGATCTAGCGGATTTGCATTTGGTCCGGTTAAAGGAACAGGTGCTGGCTGAGCATGCAAGTTAGCAGCCTGCCGAATGGATATGCTCCCGACGTAGGAGGAGCTTCTGCTGATGCAGGGATCCCCTAAAGTACATCAAACACACTCATGAACAGGGATACACACACACACACACAAATATATATATATATATATATAGAGAGAGAGAGAGAGAGAGAGAGAGAGAGTATTTTTTCAGGATTAACGTTTTAAGCATCATCACAAAACTCAGCATCCCCAAAGCATCAAAAGTTTGAGCGCACATAAAAACGGAACTATAATAGACTTACAGAATATAAATATTCAACTGCTCTCTCTGGGTTGTTGTAAGCAACGCGAAGGGCTCGAACCACTGTGTCTCTGTCCCATGTTCCCCACCCATATCAAGTATCTGTTGGATTGCTCCTTCAAGGTTGATACCAGCAACTAAATTAGATGCAGCTCCGCCATAAACATATGACTTGCTACCAGAAAGTCAAAAACACTCAAAACAAAAATCAAACGAGCAAAAACTCACATTAAGGAGAACAAAATAGTCCTTCATATAAAGTTTTATTTGACAGATACTCACGAAGCATTGGCAGCTGGAGCAATGGCAGAAGTAGGTGCAGGTGCAGGTGAAGGCCTGTGAAGTAGAAAATTCAAGAAAGAAATTAATTAAACAGGAAAATCGGATTTACCCATCAGTCATGCACGTCATCTTGGTGTTTGGGAGGGGGGGTGAAGGCAGTAAACAAAGCTCACGCTGCTGCAGGAAGTTGGGGAGTTGTAGAAACCGGAGTTGAGGTAGGAGGTGTAACACTTGTCTGTGGTCCCTATAAGGAAACAACAGTTAGATGCATGAAAATTCAAGATTAAAAATTAATGGAACTTATTATTCTATTTATCAATAATATAACAATAGTCAAATAATTTTATTGACCAGATGAGGGCACAGATGGAAAATAGCAACTTCATAAATTGAAAATACAAACTCTTTCTATGCTGGTTACTATTACAATATTGGCTGTATGAAAAATCAAATCCTCCATCTGAACTTCAATAGTAACCAAGACACTAGAACACCAAAAGTGTGTCTCACCTCACTCAAACCTATAGAAATAAAATGGCAAATCTATGATATATCCTTTGTTCCATCTTCACCATAAAGACCATATAGAGTAAAAATCACTGGAGCACCTAACAAATGTTTCAGGTCACTGACATGGAAATAGTTATGATGTTAATTTTTCATTTTTGAACTTATTATGGAATTTATTTTATATCCTTTACCAACTATATAGTACACACCATCTCTAGATTCTAAAAGGGAAAAATCTTGTCATTCTGCCAAAACATATATGTCAAACGTAGTATATCAGAATGATTTTTTTCAAACAAAACTATTGTGTTTAACATATTCGTTCAGCATAAGGCGGTGAAAAAAATAGGGGAAAAGTAGATAGGACAAGCAGCTGTCAAATGAAACATCGATCATAACTTGTTAACTTGAAAATATAGATGTCCATTTTGATATTTAAGCAATTTATAAGGAACCTTTTTCCATTGCACCACTATCTTCTTGAATTTTGGGCTTTTCTGTCACACAAAGATAGAAGTCCTCCACTTATACAGAAAGACCAGAAAAAGAAAATGCAAAATGGTTATTTAAGAGGTTAGAGTTCACCTATGGGTGCTACAATATATTGATCATCATCTGAATAACTAATCTGAAGAAATGAGGGGAATAAAAAATCTAAGCTAAATCTAGAAGATGGTCATAAATAAAATTGTAATTTACTAAAGAAGCAAATGCAAGTAACTCATTACCTCACTGTCTGATTCACTGTCTTCATATTTTTTAAGAGAATCAGCACCCAAATTCACCTCGTCATCTTGATTATCATTGTTTTCATCTTCACAAGGATCAAGGACTCTCTTAACCTGTTGAGTTTTAATAGTAAAGAAAAAATTATAAGATTGTGAATAAAGAAGTAAAATCATTCCTGTATGTAGAATTATATACCTTAAGAGGTAATACTAAATGCTTGTTGTTGACATTGCCAACTTCCATCTTTAATGGATCTCTAGACCATGAATTGTGAGCTTGTTCTTCGATGATACCTCAGAAAAAGGGAGGCTCATAATCCATTGGTTGCAACATCAGGGATTAAGAAGTAGAAAAATTTAAATACAGGGGGGTGTACGGTTCATTTACGATCTTGAATTGTCTTTCAGCATATCAAGGTAAAAGTACTAACGTCATATAGCAACACCAAACTTCCTATAGAATGAATCTAGAGTTCCACATATTGGCAAAACAAATGACATATGCTTATTAAGATTCGAGGGGTTACGTTCAGCATCACCCACAATACTACCACCAACATGGCCCTTACCTTTGCTATGGCGCAGAGGCCCTTATTGTTGACCTTCTTAGCATAAAGCTCCACACCGTTCTCTGGAAACTTGAAATGCTTCTGGACAACCGAAGTAAGCTCCCTTGTCCACCTACCCTTCTCTCCTGAAAAGAGCAACAGATAACACTACATAAATTATCTACAGAAAATAAGTATAAATTTAAGAGAACTTTTCACTACATATCTAAGGCCTATTCTAAAACTTGGAAGAAAAAGCTGAACATTTTTTTTTCCAACACATGCTAATATCATTTCTCACTGACTCACAACTGAACAAAGACTTAAAAACTGATTCATGACCATCTACAATTACATAAAAAGACACTTCAACTCAACAACCTCCGTATATCATTTCATTAGAAAATTATCTTGCATTTATTCCAATTCCTCAATCCATATTCACCAAAAAAACAGAACATGTAACAGCCATACATGCTTACATATATATCCCATTCAAGTTTGGAGTTTGATCCGATGGATTAATCTCAGGTGGTTCAAGTAACAATAACCAACAATTTATTTTTTGCATAAAATCAAGTAAAATTCACATTAATAATTAATTTCTCTACTTTGAAAAAATTGCTACTTGAATTGAAGCAACACTTCGAAACATGGACAGCAAGACCAAAGCAGAAAATGAACTAATTAACACCTGGAAGTGTGAAGGGAAAAAAATAGGCTCTGCATAGGAAAAGAGAAAAAAATCGAAGCCAACTAAGCCATTTGTAATAATTAATAGAATGAGGAGATACGGTCGACTAAAACAAAAGTATAAGGAGGTGAAAATTGGGGATAAGGACTGGCAAATTGGAAATAACTCGTGGACACAAGAGGAACGAACACGATTTGAGGAAACCCTCGTGTACAAAGGAGAGAGGAACACAAATTTAGTCAACAAAAGAGGAACCACCGACCATCATTCTGCAATTACGGATTCAAGCAATTTTGAGGTGCCGCTGTTCAAGAATTGAAATTGCAAAGGAGATGAAGGAAATTGGGCCCACAAAACGGGGCCGAAGAAAATACGCGGTCCCCAAATTAAAGAGAAAAGAAAATGCAACAAAGCACAAAAAGGGCCAAAAAAATGCTAGACGACGCCGTTTTTGTATTAAAAGGGCTAAATTTTCCATAGAGAGAGAGAGAAAGCTTGCCTTGCTCAAATACTTCTAGTGAATTTTAAGTGCCTCATGCAATGCTTTTTTTGCATCCAAATTTCCAGTTATTTCACCCAAGATCTAGGTAAGATTCTGGAAGAGAATTATATTTGCTAAATCAAAAGATGGACTTCCAATGAATGAATAAGCAGTTGATATGCGAAGGGAATAAGTACCTGAACAACATCATCTAGGCCTTGAGCCTCTCTTAGAAGTCGTTTATTCTCTCTCTGGTCTATCCATCCAGTATCTTGTTATTTACCTTGACTTCATCATTTTTAAAACCACTAGAAGAATTTGCATCACGCGATTCTGGTGGTGGTATTTATTTGTGTTAATATGGGGGTTCACTTGGTTTAGCAGGGAGGGACCATTGTTAATCTGTATATACGTCATTGACCTATTACTTAAGTAGAAATAGAAATCTTTGGAAAAATTTTGATCTTCCTGTATAGCAAAAATGTGTTATTTCAAGCATAAAGGAATTATGTCCAACAAATTAACAAAGCTGCAAGAACACATGTGAGGTTACCTCTGGACATCTAAAAATGGAAGGGCTATGAAATTACAAATAATTGATAAACAAATGCTCATACAGCTCCAACATCCAGTTCGCGTGACCATACCTTTGCAAGGCATCTTGAAGCTGATATGTTTTCGCCTCTGTTTCCTCAAGTTTTTTAACAAAATCCATATTTCTGGTCTCAGCATCAGCACAAGCCTTTTTAGCCTCTTCTGCAGCCTGTTTTTCTGATAGAAGTGAAGCCTGCACGCATGAATGAAGATGGTCACAATAGTAAATTTTTTGAGTCCATTCTTAAAGCTTTCAAAAAAGCAGATTGACTTTTTCATTATTATTATGATTGGTAAATTCTGAGAGTTCCAAGATGCCATCCGCAATTTTTTTGAAACACTATAATCAAATAATAACTTCAAATTTTTAAAATGAAAAAACCCTTCTTGCTGTTATGTCATCAATCATAAATTCTCAGCATATAAGACAATAAAAGATATGTTCAATACCCAAAGTAACTGAATCATAAGGACATTCAGCCAAATGAACAAAAACATTATGAAAGGATGATATCCATACTCAACAAAGTACAGCAATTAGCAAATAAAGCAATTAAGCTTTGTCAACCAAAGTAAGTTCTTACCTGCAGACTCTCTACCTGAGCTGTTAATGCATCAATTTTTGATGTGTCTTGAACTATAACAGGGGTTTCTTTAATGACTGGAGGAGCTTCTTCAATCGCTTTGCGTGCTTCTTCTCGTTCTTTTATGACTCTAGCATTTTCTTCTTCTACATGAATTTGCATTGAGTGCAATGCCTCCTGCAACTTGGCGATTTCTTGCGCTTTTGTTTCCTCTGAATCAGTCTGCATTTGACAAGCAAAACAAAGAGGAATCATCCCAGTCGAGGTCAGTGCATTAATAGGATGGATAATTCAAACTTTGCCAAAATGGTTACCCTTAGGCGCTTCTCTAACTGCAAGCGCCACGTAAGCTCCTCCACTTTCTTTTCTAGCTTGTCTTTGGCTTCTTTCAAGGCTCCTGTTTCTCTTGATGCCTGCGACAATTGGCAAAAACAGTCATGCAAAGTGCAAGAAGAAGCATATTTCCGGAATTAAAACACATGAGGAATAGAGCAGGACCATCTTAAGCTTTCGAAGCTCTTTCCGAGCTACGCGTCGCCTCCAACCGCATTGGGTAACAATAACAGCTTTTTGAAGACTTTTATAATAAGAATATTCTCTGTGACAACGAAAGTGAGCCTGCACAAGAGCAACAAAATTATGTACCAACAGTATGATTTTCTGTTAGTTTTTGTTTTTAGTAAGAAGCAACAAGGACCTGAATCTTTATTGCAGCCTTAGTCTGCTTCCTAAATCTGAATTCATTGCGAGAAGTCATCGCTCTCATGCCAGTCTGCACTATGACAGCAGAATCCTGCAACGTTAAGTAGGCTTTTCGAGCAATGGAACGCCTGAAGTTCTTCTGGATCTTCACAGCAGCAGCTTCACGTCGCAATTCCTCGTAATGTTTGCAAGCTGATATAGCTAAACGATACAAAAGAAAAGAGTTGAATTTTCTTCCGTAATTTTAGATGAAGCAGTTAACAAAACCTTATTCAAATTCGATACAAGTTATTGGCACCATGTAAGTATCTTCTCATATGTAGTAAAAAGTTATTTAGACACAATCAAATTTATTTAAGCATTGAAATATACAGGACCAGGAGCTAATTGGTGCACGACATTGAGCTTACATGGGTACATACTCCTTTAACATGAAAACTGATACACGCTATAAAGAATGTTTAGAATGTGATACTTCATGTTCTCTGGAAGATCATAATTCATAAGTGATTTTCTCATTCCCTGACAGCAGATATGCATATTCTCTCATGTATATGGTTGTTATCACTGAAGTAATGATGAGCTATTAGAGTTACCTCGCCAACATGATTGCAGTTGGATGGCAGCTTGGCACAACGAAATAAACTATTTCCGAGCAATATATGTGCGCATTTGCCTTTGAATAGTTCTGGCTGCATTTCCAAGAACCTCAGCTCTCCTTGCATCTAGCTCAGCCATCTGGCCAGCTCGTAGGAAGACCTTTGTCTTACCTAACTGCAAAGCAAACATACCAGAAGATAATAACTTATGTCTCAAAAATAAAGTTATGGACCAAGAAATAGAAATGCAAAGGATGGCACGTGATGTAGCCTTACAAGTAATATCTGTGGGCCCAATAAAGAATGATAAGTGGTAGTCCAAAGGTTACAGAATAAGCATTAATTTAATCAATCACCACTTCCACAAAGCAAATATTGATACAGTCATGAAGTCACATTTTGGGGGGAGAAAATACTATCATATTCACACAAGTTTACCTGATATCCCTTTAATCTCATTTTTTCTAATATCTTCTGACATGCAACCTTCTCATCTGAGCTGCAGACAAAATCATGCCTTATTTGAGAAGAAAATCTAACAAATACAACCTAGGATATAAAACAGGGTACAAGGAGATATATAACTTAAAGATAGAATCAATTATGAGTGCCAAAAAAGACTCACTCCAAAATTTCAGGAGCAAGAACACCAAATCGGAGAAGAAATTCATCAAATGTACGTCTGGTGGGGTATCCGGCACAGCTGATTCTGATAGCTTCAAGAACACCCTACATGATAATGAAGATATACCACAGATTTTCGATAGCGAGAATGAAAACATAAAGCAAATTCTGCTTGTTAGTGACATTCTTAATAAGTATGAAGTTTCAAAAGAATTCTTACACCGCATCGCAGTTGCTGCATAATGTTAAGGTTCTCAAATATGCCTGGCTTCAGAACATTGTTCGGCTTCACGCATCTGATGTAGTGGGGCTCTATTGAATTTAATGTTTCCATTAGAGAGTGTAGTTGCAGCTGCAATCACGAGTTCTCGTTCATCATTAAATCTCAACAATAGTAAACATGAGCTTAATAATACTACTATAATGCCACTCAAAGAATCAAATATACTTTAGGAATATTGAATATTGTAAGCAACAAATGAGATTGTTTCGAAGAATCGATAGGAAAACTATGCAACTGGATAATTCACGTTGACCACACAGATTCTTTCTTCTTCAGCAAATTCATCATCAACACTCAAGTACAAGAACTCTGTATAATCCCAATCTTTACTGATGCTATCAATCATGAGGCACCACAAACCATAAAGACCAATGTTAACAATTTAAGTTTGGATTAGACTTGCAAGTAGGGATCTTCTAGAACAATTATTGATCTAATAAAAGAAAGACCTAAAGCCCATGAGGCTCAGCAAAATCTCATAGATCCTAGATACAACCCTTCAACAAGATATAGCATACTACTTTCAGTGGTTTTACATATACAAATATTCAGCACTGAAAAGTACTGAAGATAAAGAGTTTTCTCATTCAAGTTTAAATTCACAGCTGCCAAGTGATTCTGATGAGACATGTTCATATGAGCATGATAAAGAAATTTAAATTCACATCCTTTGTGAGACCAATTGTTTAGGACGGCCTTCAGTACTAACCAGCTTAGAATGCACAATCATTACATAGGGTTCTGAAAGTAGAGAGATTGTATTGAACCTTAAAACATGATCCTATGGAAGAAAATTTGGAGGACTTGGATGATTCTTCAGGAAGAGCAGGAAATAAACCAGATACAAAGTAGCACTTTGAAGCTGTTAATAGATCTTGATGTTCGGCCACGACATAATCTTTGTTCTTATCCAGGAACAGGTCTGCCATATACGTGACCTGCAATTAAAGAAGATGGGCACGCCATTTTTATGAAGGTTTAGGTTCCTTCTCCAATTTTTCTCTAGAAAAAAAGCAGATATTGAAATGGAAAATGCAACAGCACCTCCCCTGCATAGTGAGAAATTGTGAAATTGGTCTGTGAAAGCTTAGGTTTGATGAAGCGCTTATTTTTCGTAAAGGTCTGATACAACTTCTGAGCAAATGTCTCATGGGTAGATTTAGGAAACATACTACACAAACAAAATACAACTTATGAACATGTGACAAATTGAAAGCGAATGCACATGATGAAAATCTGTAGACTGGGAAAGTCATCAGCTAAAGAACATCAAAAGGTATACCAAGCTTCATCTAGTAGTGCAATTATTCCTCCTGGTTTCTGCACGAAGTAATTTAATAAAGTAGTTACATAATTGCAATATGACACAGAGTGATATGAAACAAATGAAAGAAAACACTACAAGTTCAACATTGGTAACTTTGCGAAGATGCCAAAGTGTAAACTTTTTTATAAATAATGAGGTACAGGCAACACAATATAACGTCATGACTTCAGACCTTCTCAATTAGATCCAGAACATCTTGATTATCCACAAATTCTATGTAGCTCCAATTTATCTGCTCTTTTTCATAATCTTCTTGTTCCATCTTAAAAACATGCTGCAAACCATGAATATAAAACATTTGATAAGCATATCAAGTCATAAAGTGAGAGAACCGAGAAGGATTTCCGAAGAAATAGAAAAGACCTGGTTAAAATGTTGTTGCAGTTTTTCATTCGTGAAATTGATACAGAACTGCTCGAAACTATTGTACATGTGAAGAATGTTAGGATAACACCAATATATTCATTTTACTCTGAAAAAGAAATATCAAGGTAAGAGCTTGCCTGTTGTGCTTAAAACTTTCAAACCCATATATGTCAAGAACTCCTATTATTGCTTTCGAATTTGGATTCTGCCCAATGGAGATATTTATTTTTTGCACAATCCTTGGAACATTATAAAACAGGAGATATGATAGACTAAAACAAAAGGCGGTGAAAATTGGGGATAAGGACTGGGAAATTGGGAAAATCTCGTGGACACAAGAGAAACGAACACTGATTTCAGAAAACCATCGTGTACAAAGGAGGGAGCAACACGAATTTAGTCAACAAAAGAAGAATCACCGTCCATTCTGTTATGACTATAAGGGTTTTGGAGGAAGAAATGAGGAAGAAGAAGGAGAGAAAACGGAGAAGAAAGGAAGAGAGGAAATTGGATCGTGAAAATGGAAGGATTAGGAATCCAGAAGGTGTTTTGTCTGAAGGTGGGGCTTTGATCGTGGCCGTTGGATCAGAAATTGCAAGAGATGATCAAGACCGTTGATTATTTAGATGACTGGGCAGCTGAGTCATTTTAATTACCCATTAGTTGTTTGGCACCTGGAATTATCTTACATGTCATTTATTATTATTTTATTCAGTAAGTATGTTAAAAGCAAAGCAGCATGTATTACGTGACCTCATTCAGCAAATATAATTTTCTTGTGTTCTTCCTAAATTTCTCTCTATCTTGTTCATCAATCTATCTCTAATCTCTTATCTACAATTCTATAATTTCCATTACTGTTAATTTACATTCCTGTCAATTAATTACAAAAATACCAAAAAATAGAAAAGGGTCATTACAAATCTGGTATCCAGAGCCAACTTTCCTATTCTGCTGTATTAATGGCTGAAACTAGATCGAAGGAAATTCAGAAGTTGGTGGAGATTGCCATGGCTGAGGAGAAGGGCCAGCGATTGATTCTAGAGCAGCAGATGGTTGATCTGCACCTGAAACAGGAAAGTATGAACAATTCAATTGAAAATGTGCACTCTAACTTTGATAATCTGAGATCTACTATGGGTGTTATGGATTCAAATGTTAAGGCAACTCAAGTTCAATTGAATGAGATAGTTAACCAACTTCAAAATCTGTCTAATAGAATACCAAATCCAGGAATATTACCCACACCCGAAAAGTTCATGTCTCCTGTCACTAACTATGCAAATAATAGCAGTAATCAGAATAATAGCAGTAATCATAACACTCAAAATTCTAATTCTATGGGTTCTGGATTCAGTAATTCATCAATTCATGGGCTCCAGAAAATTGAGTTTCCAAATTTTGATGGGTCTAATCCTAGGGCATGGGTGAGAAGGGCTGAAAACTATTTTAAGATGATTACTACTATACCTGAGGATTGCAAATTGACTTTAGCTTCTATGCATATGTTTGGTGAAGCTGAGTTATGGGTGCAGGGGTTTAAGGAGGTTAATGAGGATGCAAATTGGAATGAGTTGGTTATGGCTTTATTACAGAGATTTGAAGAGGTAGATCCTGAATTGATTGTAGTGGATTTTCATAAATTGGCACAAACTGGTACTGTTTCTGAGTTGGTCAGGAAGTATGAGGAACTAAAAGCTTATATGAAATTGACTGTTAAAAACTTACCTGAGAGCTACTATCTCATTAGCTTTATCAGTAAGTTGAGAGATGATATTAGATGGGTGGTTATGCAGATGAGGCCCCAAACTATGGAAGAAGCTGTTTCCTTAGCTAGGAAACAGGAGTTGGCTAATGATGCAATAACTAGGAGAAGCAGGAATACCCAGAAAAGTACTTATGTACCTGGACAGCCTGTTGGAAAAAATTACTTGGGGACAGTTCCTAGTACTGCAAGAAACACCAATATCACCATTCCTGAGAGAAGTAACACCAGAAAATTACTCACTGATGCAGAAATGAAGGCTAGAAGAGATAAAAATTTGTGTTATAATTGTGATGAAGTTTGGAGAGTGGGTCATAGATGTAAAAGCAGGCAGGCTTTTATGATCATGACTGAAGAGGAAGAAACAGCATACAACATTGAAGGAGAAATTGTTGATTCAATTGATGATGTGGTAGAGGAACAGGATATCACTGTATCCATTAATGCTATATATGGAAGTGATTCCAATATGACTACTGTCAGGGTAATGGGTAAGGCTTATGGACAGAAAATACATTGCCTCATTGACAATGGTAGTACCCATTGTTTCATTGATGAACAGATGTGTAAGAAAATGGGATGTAAAACTAAGATCTCTACACCTATGATGATTACTGTGGCTAATGGACAGAAAATGGTTAGTAGGACCATATGCCCTAATTTTACTTGGGAGATACAAGGGCATAAATTCATTTACCCTGTTAGGGTGATTGAGTTGGGAGGTTGTGACTTAGTTATGGGAGGGAACTGGTTGAAGGACCATAGTCCAATTGGATGTGATTATACTACCATGTTGTTCACTGTTACTAGAGGGGAAAGTAAAATCACTTTGCAAGCTGTGAAGGAAGTTTCTGAGTTGCAGTTCATATCAGTTGAAGGTATGCAACAGATGATAAGAGAAGGCAGTGTGGGTTTTGTAGGGAAGTTATACTCCATTACAGGAACTATTATGGACATTAGGACAGATGAGCAGGAACTACAAGATCTCTTAAATGATTATGAGGATATCTTTGAAGAACCAAAGTCCTTACCCCCAAAAAGAGGAATAGAGCATCAAATTATATTGAAACCTGATGCCATATCAAAAAAGCAGGCACCATATAGATACCCTCATATACAGAAAGGAGAAATTGAAAAGTTAGTGAGTGATATGTTAAAGGCAGGGGTGGTGAGACCTAGCCAAAGCCCCTTTGCATCTCCTATTATTCTGGTGAAGAAGAAGGATGGTTCTTGGAGGTTATGTGTGGATTACAGATACCTAAACACATTAACTATCAAGCATGCATTCCCAATTCCAATTATTGATGAACTATTAGATGAATTAAATGGTGCAAGGTTTTATTCCAAAATTGATTTAAGGGCTGGTTATTTCCAAATAAGAATGAAAGATGAGGACATTCCTAAGACCAGTTTTGTCACTCATTCAGGGCAGTTTGAGTTTGTTGTGATGCCTTTTGGACTATGTAATGCACCTGGTACATTTCAGGCACTTATGAATAAGGTGTTTGAACCTTATCTAAGAAAGTTTATTCTGGTTTTTTTTGATGATATTCTGATCTACAGTAAGGACTGGGATACACATTTAATACATCTGAAGTTGACACTGGATTTGTTGAGACAGAATGAGTTATATGCAAAAAAAGAAAAATGTTCTTTTGGACAGACTAGGGTGGAATACTTGGGGCACATTATTACTTATGAAGGGGTTTCTACTGATCCTTCAAAGATTCAAAGCATGGTTGACTGGCCAGTTCCTACTAATGTCAAATCCTTGAGGGGTTTTCTAGGCCTTACTGGCTACTACAGGAAATTTGTAAAAGGATATGGTGCTATCAGCAAACCTCTTACAGATCTCCTAAGAAAGGATGCATTCCAATGGAATGAAAAGGCTACTGAGGCCTTTGAGCTGCTCAAGAAGGCAATGACAACATCCCCTGTGTTGGCCTTGCCTGACTTTACACAACCTTTTATTGTTGAAACAGATGCAAGTTCCAAGGGATTAGGGGCTGTTCTTATGCAAGGAGGCAGGCCAATTGCATATTTGAGTAAGTCCATTGGTCCAAAAAACCAAGGGCTTTCTATTTATGAAAAAGAATTTCTGGCATTACTAATGGCAGTGGATAAATGGAGGCAGTACTTAATGGGGAATCACTTTATTATCAAGTGTGATCAGCAAAGCCTTAAATATATCCTAGAGCAGAAACTATCTACTGCCTTGCAGCAGAAATGGATTAGTAAATTACTGGGTTTGGATTATGAAATCCAGTACAAGAAAGGCATTGAAAATAAAGTAGCAGATGCCCTTTCTAGAAAGGAAGGGGGTGACAACCTAGTAGGTTCATGTGATGCTATAACTGTGGTTCAACCACAGTGGGTTTTGGAAATTACTGAAAGTTACTCCAATGATGCTAAACTGTTGGAGATCATAGCTGCTCTATCCATTCTACCAGATTCTTATCCAGACTATGTCTATTCTAAGGGGGTCCTCAGATATAAAGGAAGGCTGTGTATTGGTATGTACAGTGATCTTAGGGAGAAGATATTGTCTGCTATGCATGACACACCTCTTGGGGGACATTCTGGCATACAAGGAACCTTGCAGAGGATTAAATCTATGTTCTATTGGATGGGGATGAAGAAAGATGTGGAGGAGTTTGTGAAGAAGTGTGATACTTGCCAGAGAAGCAAGGGAGAACATGTTCCCTACCCTGGACTTCTTCAACCTTTGCCCATTCCTGACCAGGCTTGGACTCACATGTCCATGGATTTTATTGAAGGTCTACCAAGTTCTTTGGGTAAAAATGCCATACTTACTATTATTGACAGATTCACTAAGTATGGTCATTTCATCCCTATTTCTCATCCTTATACAGCAGAAAATATATCAAAGGTTTTCCTAGATAATGTTTACAAATTACATGGATTACCTGTTAGTATAGTATCAGACAGGGACAAGATCTTTACTAGTGCTTTTTGGAAAGGCTTATTTAAAGTTTTGGGTGTTAAGTTGCATATGAGTACAGCTTATCATCCACAGTCTGATGGACAGACTGAGAGACTTAATCAGTGTCTAGAGACTTACCTAAGGTGCATGGTTCAGGATAAGCCCAAGAGCTGGGCTAATTGGTTATCATTGGCAGAATATTGGTATAACACCAATTATCATTCTGCCTTAAAGGTGACACCTTTTGAAGCTTTGTATGGTTACAAACCACCTCAGCTGTCAGTGAGACCTTATCTCAGGGATGTTCATCCTGAGGTTAGGGATTTGGTTTTGGGCAGAAAAAACATGGTGCATCTATTAAAACAAAATCTACTTTTTGCACAAAACAGAATGAAGCAACATGCTGACATGAAGAGAACTGAGAGGGTTTTCATTGTGGGGGACTGGGTTTTCCTCAAATTACAACCCTACAGGCAGACTTCAGTTGAAATACGCAAAAATCAAAAACTTTCTCCTAAATATTACGGACCTTACAAAGTTCTGGAAAAAATTGGTACCTGCGCTTATCGTTTGGATCTTCCAGCAAGCTCCTTGGTGCATCCCGTCTTCCATGTCTCTCAATTGAAGAAAAAGGTTGGACCTTTATCTTCTACTTCCACACAGCTACCTGTCACAAATGAAAACGAGGGTTATACGGTGCTTCCATGGAAAATTATTGAAAGAAAATTAATTAAACGTGGGAACAATCCGGTAGTGCAGTGGTTGATCCAGTGGGTTGATTCCTCTCCCGAAGATGCAACTTGGGAAGATGCCAAATCTATTCAAACGAGGTTTCCAGATTTCAGCCCTTGGGGACAAGGGGCTTCTGGAGGGGGGGGTAATGTTATGACTATAAGGGTTTTGGAGGAAGAAATGAGGAAGAAGAAGGAGAGAAAACGGAGAAGAAAGGAAGAGAGGAAATTGGATCGTGAAAATGGAAGGATTAGGAATCCAGAAGGTGTTTTGTCTGAATGTGGGGCTTTGATCGTGGCCGTTGGATCAGAAATTGCAAGAGATGATCAAGACCGTTGATTATTTAGATGACTGGGCAGCTGAGTCATTTTAATTACCCATTAGTTGTTTGGCACCTGGAATTATCTTACATGTCATTTATTATTATTTTATTCAGTAAGTATGTTAAAAGCAAAGCAGCATGTATTACGTGACCTCATTCAGCAAATATAATTTTCTTGTGTTCTTCCTAAATTTCTCTCTATCTTGTTCATCAATCTATCTCTAATCTCTTATCTACAATTCTATAATTTCCATTACTGTTAATTTACATTCCTGTCAATTAATTACAAAAATACCAAAAAATAGAAAAGGGTCATTACACATTCTTCTGCAATTAGGAATTGAGAAAATTTTGAGATGACACTGTTCACGATTCCAAATTGCAAAGGAAACGAAGGAAAACGGGCCCACACGAGACGGACGAAGAAAATACGGGCGCCCAAAATTAAAGAGGAAAGAAAAAGAAGCGAAGCACAAAAACGACGGTAAATAGGCAAAGCGACGACGTTTTTGTATTAAAAGGGCTAAATTTTAATCGAAAAGAAAATCAGGGACGGCTGATTTGAAATTGATGCCACTTATAAGTATAAATATATATATATATATATATTTTGAAATAAAATGTGAAAGTTTGATTATTTGCTTAAAAAATTGACAATAACACTCCAAATAATCAACTATTAATTTTCAAATGAACGGAATGATCTAATGACACATGGAGTTTTTAGCTAATAAAAATAATAGATTTGACTTTTGTTACTAATAAAAAAGAACAGGAGGTGTTCTGCCAATTATGAATAATAAAGGGGATGTTTTTGAATATCGATCGCCATATTATTTAGGTTCAACATAATTTTTTTTGTCTTGGCTAGAAAGATAATGAATTATTTGCCACTTCTGAAAGATAACCGACTTTTAATTTAGTAAGCAATGTTGATATTGATATTGATTGTAAACGACCGGTACCGTATATGCATTTCAATTCATCAAACATTCTATTTTTATAAAACTAATTTTATGTCTATGCACAATGTATTGAATCAAAAAATAAATAAAATAAAAAGTCTAAGCATAAAAGATGTTGTATTAATTAAAAATATAACAACCACAAAAGATGCCTCGTTTTTTTTTTTCTTTTATATATTTATGGGTTTGAATTTTGAAACAATGATAAACAACATATGACAAAAATATATATATCACAGAATAAAACCAACAATCATACTTGTGTATCATCAATATAAAATTGACATATGTCCATATTAATTGTAGAATTAACTCACATTAACTCCCACTTTCTCATGACTCTTCATCTTCTTTAGTCCATATTGTTATTTTCCACAATTAATGAACCTTCGATTTTGCAAAAAATAAACTAGAGTAACCGATTAAAAAAAATTAATTGAAGACTCTTCTCGACACGATTTTTTTCTTTCTACCCTCCAGTTATCAGGTAAAATTTTTGAGTAGCATATACCCCCTTCTGAGGCTGCAATATGTTTTACTCGCTCTAAATACGAGAAATTTTCATGATTTGCAAGGGGAGAAACAAATATAACCAATGTTATTAAAACCGGACTGGACCGGTCGGTTCGATCGGTTCGACCGCGAACCGGAAGCTGGTCCATTCCGGTTAATTCCCTAAAATCAGCGGTTTGTTCGGTTCGATCAGTAAAACCGCTAACCAGTAGGCTCACCGGTTCGCTCTCCGGTCCAGTTTTAAAAACATTGAATATAACCCTATATGTTAAATTTTTCTTTGGAATAAAATGTGAGAATTCGATTATTCACTTAAAAATTGATAATAAGCCCATCTAAACTTAAATTTTTTTGAAATAACCTCTCTATACTTAATCTTGTTGAAAGATAATAAATTATTAGCCACTTCTGAAATATAACCAGACCCAAATTCAAGTAAAAATGACAAAATTGGTCCCATAACTATTGATTGCTAACAAGTTTGCACCATAAATATTTGTGTTAGACAATTTTACTCCACAACTTATAAAACAAGAACAATGTTGGGACCTTTTGGGTTCAGTTGCGAAAGTGGACCTTATTCGCACATGGGCCTGTTGAATAACAATGGGGAAATTGTCAGCCCACGAACAAGGTCCACTTTCGCATATGAACCAGAATTTTTTTCAAATTACTTAAAGTTTTACAAGTTGTGGATAAAATTGTAACCCGATTACTTCTTAATCAAAATTTTCAACGACAATTAGTTATGAGATCATTTTAGCATTTTTCGCTTAGTTAAATAAGCAATGTTAACAATGATTTGTAAACGACCTTAAGCCTGTGCACTTCAAACAATTTATTTGTACACATTTTATGTCTATGCGCAATGTACTGAACTTAAAAAAAAAGGAATAAAATAAAAAGTCTTTAATTGCACATGTACATAAATATAAAAAATTGCTTTATTAATTGAAAATATAACAAACACGAAAGATGCCTCGTTGAATATTTTTTATATATTATTTATAGAGTTGAAATAATGACAAACAACCTATAACAAAAATTATAGATATTTATTAAGTAGGTGAAACAACTCATGAAATAAAGTTATATATATATATATATATATATATATATATATATCATTACTTTCCAACTAAAATATATGGTGAAGAAACGGAAAAATTGCATATTTGATACAGTAGGACACTTTGCAATATTTGTATCATTGGATATGTAAATGCACTTTTGGTACCACAATTTGAATATTGGCTGCAACGTTCATACCACAATCAATTAATTTGACCAAAATGAACGAAATCGGTCACGTGTACCGCACATGGTCAATCCACATGATGATATGACAACGCGAGATAATAGTTATCATTTTTCCTTCAAATGGTGAGATAACGTAATAGTTTTCCCAAAAAAAATGAGAGAAACATGATATTTTCTTCAAAAGAAGGATAACAAGTCACGGGCGGGCCACGTCGTGGCCAAATTCCATCCATTTTCGTTCAATTATTTGACAATGTTATGAACATTGCAATCAATATTTAATTAAATTGTGGTACTAAATGTGAATTTACGTAGCCAGTGTTACCAAGATTGGAAAGTGCCCCGCAAGATACCAAATTGCAATTTTCCCGTGAAGAAACTAATATTGCCTCCATGTTTTTTGTTTTTTGCTCCTTTGAGTTTTTGCACAGAGGTTCAAGTAAAAGTTACAAAAATTAAAAATTTTAGTACTTTTACATTTATGTCTATAAAAGTAATGGTGGATAGATAGTACTGTCAAATTATTACTTTAAGTGAGAGAGTAACTATGAGAAAAATAATTTCATTTGAGAAAATAGAGTATTGTTTTGAGACATACCAAAAGGAATATATGAGGAGTATGAGTTTAATTATTTGGTAGATGTTGAAGTTGTTGAATTTTAATGTTCTTATTATGACCCATAAGCTCATAAAAAGTGAATAAAAAATAAGAAAAGTGTACATGAAATAGGGGTTGTCATAGTGGATCAAAGTTTTGTTTATTAGTATATTTCGTATTTCGATCATCTGATATTTTGAGAACTTTTTGGAATCGTATTGCAAATACTAAGAATTTTTTTAATATTTTTTACTAAATTAAGTAAAATAATAGAATCGTAAAACAAACAAATAGTTTTTAAATTACACCTTCTCTTAATTTCCATTCCTTCAAAAACGAAAGTGATAAAAAAAATTAATCTATGGTTCTCATGAAATGGGATGCTCTTTGTTCCCACTTTCGTTCAGGTTGTGCCATTGATTTATTAATTTTTTTCCCCCTTTATGGAAAAGCAAAAAGATATGGTATCAATACGTACTATAAATCTATAATGTAATCCGTATATATTATGGTTTATTTTACATTTTTCCAGAGATTTGAAATTTGGATTTCTTGATGTCATTGTCCATTTGTCCGTACTTCACTGAGATTGAATCCTAAAGTCTTTAGACAAGTCTAAGAAGCCCAAGTTCAATTTACGCAAACGAAATTTAATGAATCAGGCAAAATTAGGTTAAAGTGGGCCGGAGTCCTTCCGTATCTGCTTGGGTCCAATTCCAAATAAAATTTAATTTGAATTTTATTCAATAAATTTCTTTGATTTCAGATCTAAATAGTAAATACTATGAACTATGAATTTGTATCTTCCCAAAGAAATATTAACATAAGACAACGCTGGTTTATCAAGAATACACAAAAAAAAAAAAAGCACTTCAAATTGTTGATTAATCGTCAGAGATGGCTTAGAACCAATAGTTCATTATCTAATGGATCTTTTCATTTACCTAAAAAAAAAAAGAATAATGGATATTTCCGTTCCAATACTCTATACGAGAGTTATCAGTATTTATCAACTCTATTCCTATCTAATGGAACGTTATTGAATCAAATGATAAAGACATTGTTAAGAAAAAGATGGCTTTTCCCGGATGAAATAAAAAAAAAAAAAAGTTTACTAATATATGTATTGACGTGAATTCATCAGTGCAAACTGCAACTACATATTATAATTGTTACTGTATATTCAAATTTAAATAGATCAAATCAATCCTAATCAAATTTATTACAAATCCTCCATAATTGAATCAAACTAAATAGACTCATTGACTTCCTAGACAAATTAGAGGGCGATATTTTTATCTGATTGGAACTTCAAAAAAAAAAAAAAATATTCAATATGTAAAATCAAACTTCCTACTGCCTCAATGTGAAAAATGATCAATTTAACTCTACACTAACAGAATATAATGGACTCTTTACCTCCAGTGATATCGACGAATGAATATTTTACCTCCATATGATATTGTTTATGAGCATTTCATCCCCATATGATACTGTCAAATAGTCACTTTAATTTCCTGTGAAAAAACTAAGACGACCAAATGCTTTTTTTTTAAAACACAAAGAGTACCTTGCACTTCTATTTAGAGATATAAACTGCATTTAAATGATAAAAGGAGAGTTAATGTTAGATTTCAATTTTGACACGTTTCTTCCTAAAAAAGACCCAAACCATCTCACATTTTAGCCAGGTATTGTACCAGCTTTATTTAATGTATGAATGAGTGGATTATGACATGCATATAGAAGTCTTATGATTTTAATTTTGGAAGTCCATCCTATGTCCCATTTTTCTTTATCATTTATCAGTTGATTGGTCAACTTGATTAAGTTTGTAAAATTATAATAAATAATTTAATTAATATATTTCACTAGTAAATCGATAATTTTATATAACACCATATATATATATTAATATTTACAATATTTAATACAAAACTAATGTAAATAATTTAACATGACAAATCACTTAAAAAATATTTAAAATTTTAACCGTTTTCTTCTTTCTTGAATAAAAAATGAACTATATGAAAATAATTATATAAACTTGACGTGCCTTTAATGACCAACGCAAAGAAATGAATAAGAACAATAAACAGAACCACACATGGCATAATCAAGAATTGTTTGAGAAAGAGATTATCTCTTTGCTTTCTGAAAATGAAAAAGAAATCCCAATAATTGTTCTTTTTCCCCTCCTGTTAGGGAATTATATGAGTTATATATAATCAATATTTGGTGTCAAAATTTTTTAGAAAATGCATGTAGGGTTCTTCTAACAATGTAACACTTTTTATATATTTATCGTACCCCCCCCCCCTCCTCTTCATTTTACATGATTATTTTGCTCTTATTATCAACATCAAATTTGAGCATGTATATACCTAATCAAGTAAGCAAAGTCATAAAAGTTTCCTCACCATATACTTTAATTGGAAGAAAAGAAAAAGCATATAAGAGCATCTTCATTGATGCATTGCAAGGGGAAGGGAAATTCATGGGGAAGGAGATAAATTTTGAACTTTAATAGGGAGGGGAAAGGAGTGTGGAGCAGTAATCACCCGCCGCTCAAGGGAAAATTCTTGTATAGACCCGGTCTATGAGATTTTTATAGACCTTGTGGTGGTAAATAAGCCACATCATACATTTTGAGAGGTCAGGTCTATGCAAGAATATTTCCCGCTCAAGTGGGTAGGCACACCTCATGTAGGGGCTAGGCAACGCGGTCAACCCCAATTTTTTTTCGTTAATGTTACTTAAGGGATTATCAAATATATTTATTTAACATTAATGATTAATATTGTAAATTAAGTTATAAATCTTAACATTAGTTTAATATTTTATACTTTTATAACTTCTAATATTGTAATTTTATGTATAATGTTTATTAATTATTATTATTATTTAGCTCTATTATTATTAATTTTATTAAGTGAAGTGGAAAAATATGAGAATTAGAATTTTGTGGAATAATGATAATAAACTTAACATTAATTTAATCTTATTACTTGAAATATTGTAACTTCTATGTAATAGACTTAAAGTTCATTTATTTTATAGTTTGAAATTTAATCACATCGAAAAAAAAATGATTAATGAAATTTAAATACATTGATATAAAATACGGCTAGTGGATTAAGTATAATTATATGTTACATAATATAAATACGATAAACTGAATTATAAACGACATAACCTGATAACCCTATATATTTGGACGGTGTGTTATTAACCCTATAAATACGATAAACAAAATTTACTATTGACTTAATTATTAGATTTTTTTTATTATTATTATATATATTTGTTATTAACTTATTATTATTATCATTTTATTAAATGAGAGTTGATTCATTGAATATGATTATAAAAAAAATGTTTGAAGGGGAAGGGAGTCTGAGAAGAATGAGAGTCTGATGGGAAGAGGAATATGGTGTCACTGAAGATGGCCTAAAAAATAATTATAATTTATTTCAAGAAAATAAATGTTGATAATCTTATAATATAAAAATATTTACTTTATTTGAGTTATTTCACTTCTATATAGTGATATTTAATATGAGTTGTTTGTCCCTATCTCGATCCCTTACATAAAATTAATTGGATGATGCAACATCTTCATCCATATATATACTCTATTTCAAGTACAGATAGCAACTTGACATAAAGGTGGTTTACTAAAAATTATATAAACATGTGAGCAATAAGAAATTTATTATAGTTTACTTCACTAATTATTTAAAAATTGATTACAACGTCTTACCTTCCACTTTCTCGTGTGATGATCTTTCCAAAAAAATAATCATTATATTCCATTTGGGCTCATTCTCATTTACCCCCTTTAATATGCATATTATTTCACTTATTCCTTGTGATTTATAAATAAATATTTTGTATGGCCTTACGAAAATTTTGAAGGATCAATTTACCTCCTTATGGATGAGTGTAACTCTTTTGTCCGAAATTGAATGTGATGTGCAAATTGTTGTGTAACAAGACATAATTTTTCCTTTTCCATGTATAATAATAATTCATGGAATAAAGTGGCACGTATATAATACCACTCGGGAGAGGAATGAGGGGAAAGGAGGGTGTAAAACTGATATATATATATAAAATAATACAAGGGAGTGAATAGGTCCATATAAAATAACACAGGGAAACAATTGCTTCATTTATTCATGTTTATAATATATTTCAGTATATATATATAAAAGGATATTCTTTTGTCAAATCATATTGTTTTAAGGTTTAAAGTTATCAAGGAGCAGTGTGAGTCTGTCTAAAAATATAGGGAGATAGAATGCAATTTTTTGAAATTATGAGGAGTAATTTGAGTATTATGAATATCATTAGGACAATGAGACAAAATGCCATATTTCATTTCAACAAACCAATTGTTTTTACGGGGAACAAGCATGTGGGATAAGCCCAATAAGCAAATAAAGTATATATATAATCTGGTAAGGACAGCTTACCTCTTATCGACCATCTTTTCATATGATTGGGGGTACAAAAGAGCATATTGCTCAAAATTAATTTTGGGTTTATTTTAAGATTAGGGATATTGTGAGAGCATCAATTGTTGCTGTAAGATCAAATTTTTAAGTATGACCAATATACCTTTAGTAACTATGTGTTAAGACTTGAAAATTTAATTAATTTAATCCCTCTTTTCTACCTGTCTTGGATGTCGTGTTTAATAGCATTATGAAAGCAATTTAATATATTTCCTCTTCATATTTCAATGTATCTCCACCATCTTCTAACTTCTGCAAACTCCAGTTTTTCTCATATCCTTAATTTCATTCTTATGATGATCTATCTTAGATTTATGTAAAACCGAAAAAAGAAAGGCAGACAAATTCCTTGTGGCATGTGTAATTTATATTTGAAACACATCACTATTACACAATGTAAAGATCAATAATTAAGACTATATGTGTGCTCTTTATCCATCATAAAGTAAAAAAAGTTAAATTATGAGTTGAATCTTTTGAAATATAATTTTATTTTTTCTAGATGTTACCATTAAATTCAAGATATTCAACCTCAAATCGATTTGGTACATGTTTTTCTTTTTCCTCATTCTCTTTTACGCCATGCATGCCTTGCCTTCAACGGAGGCAAAAAATCCAAGTAATTGATTAAATTGTTGATAACTATGGTATAATTTGCAGAAAGTAACACCCAAATTGCTAGAAAGAAAAAAAAAATCGTTTCTTATTTTATTGGTGAGTGGAGGGCAGGCAGCTCATGTTCATGGTTGCAGGAAGGTTTAATGATAGTTTTAACTATAGAAATTCATTAATTATGGAAAAGTTAGCATACCAAGAAAACAAAAGGTAACAATGACAAGGGCATTTTCGGGAAATGATTAATTTTGCTCTGGCAGCAATTGCTCCTCTGCTCTGGCAATATTACTAGCCTTATTTTAACAGTGTATTTGAAAATTAGTTGATTTTTTTACAATTTTTTTGTTATTTATTAGAAAGAACTCACTTGATTTAATATGTATGAAATGATTCCATAAAAACTTTGTGAATCGAATTTCAAACAGATATGATCATTTAATTATTTGGATAAAAACAAAGTATTTTGAAATAATCGAATTCAGATCGAATTTTGAATACATGATTTAATTTGATTTTTGGTGATATAAGTATAAGTTATGTGGCAAGGTCATATTGATTAGGGTGGTTCGGATTTTGGTCGGATTAGGCTCATCCAGATTCAACTTTATTTATATCAGACCGACTCCTGTAGGATACGGATCTTACTCAGATTGTGCTCGGAACTAGATTTTTTTAATCCAATGGATCTTTGATCGAATTTGATTGGATATCAGATCTTTTTCGGATCCAATAAAATTTTCATTTAAAATTTACGTTCCTAAAACAAGTTTATTAGCATTACAATTTTGTTTAATTTTAACTCACATGTTCAAAACTTTCTTTACTCATATTCCTTTTTTTTAGATGAAAATATTCGTTTAAGTAAGTTTATAAACGAGCTATAAATTATTATATTCTTAAATTGACAGTGAAATATTATTAATGTGTCCTACTTTTATAAAACATAATATTTTTATATTTTTCTTTTTATTTATTGTTTGATATGAATCTTTAATGGATCGGATCGACCTAAATTCATATTCACTCCATGTATTTTAGATTATGAATCTTTATCGAATCATGTCCATAAAATCTCTAATCAGACCAAATCCAAATTAAAATCCGCCCCATTGAAAGCCCTACTATTGATGCATAAGCTTAATATAAGAATATGTTGGCATGACCTGGGCAATCATGAGAAAAATACAAAAAGATTGGGTTCCACGAAACAATCACTGGAGAATAAAGCAAAAACAGAATAAAATAGTTAAAGATAACATGGGAAATATTGGCGTATCATATTTAGGATAAATATAGCTAATGGTCCCTTATCATTAATTATTTAAAGGATGGTTTTTCTTTTTGTTTTTTTTTTCACATTAATTCTAGCTATGAATTAGTTGTTTCACTTTGTATTTTACTTATCGTGTTACACTTTAATTCCTCATAAAAAAATTTGTTTCAATTTAGCTCCTCATAAAACTATTTTGACACTATAATTCACCTTGTACCATCTAAAAATGATCAAAGTGCAACAAATAATTCATAGTTGGGACTAATTTAAGAAAAAAACACAGAACCACTCATTAATAAGTTAATGATAAAGAAGACCATTAATATTAATATTAATATTTACCCTATTATTTAACATGATATGATTCCGTTCAAATAATCATCTCTTTTTGTGTGTAGCTTGGCTGTGTAACACTATAGTGATAGAAAAGTATTGATAAAAAAAAATAAAAAAATGGTGATAGAAAAGCGTGAGTAAAACCCCACTTAAGAGTGACCATGATTTATTGCAAATAAGAGTATAATGGTGAATATAAGTGAGCTTATATTATGCATTAATTGCTATATTAATCAGACATCTTTTGTTATTTATTGCTTTTCTTTGTTCTTTTACCTTTGAATGAAATGAAATTTATTTCCCTATGAAAAAAATAACTAAGACCTAAAACACCTTCCTTCAATGTTAAAAAAAGGTTCATCGCTTCCCATTAAGATTAAAATACCCTATATAAAATTTAAAACAAAAGATCATCACCATTATCCATTTTTGTTTTAAATTTTACGAGAAGGTAATATGCATGCCTATTATTTTAATAAGTAGATAAGTTGTCCATTAGGTAAATTGATAAAATATATAAAGTTAAAATTATCTTATTAGCATAAAAAATAAAGTCTTAATTGCACGTTTAAGCACATGGATTTCTTTTTTCAAGAAAGGGTTATCTACACATTTTTATATTAATAAAACTCTATAGGTTGGTTTGTTTGGCTTCTCCCAAAATTATTTTGTGTTTGTGAAAAGAGGAACAAACATGGTTTTTACTTTTTTAAATAAATTTATTATATCTCAATTTTTTAAAACTACTCTTTCAAAAGTCAATCAAACAACAATTTCCTTATCTTAAAATAAATCTATAGAAACTCTACTTTGATTTAACATATATAAAATAACTCATATTTTAGACAACTTATCTCACACAACAAACATGATTTTGGCATAAAATCTTACGCATTTTTATACCTACAACTTAATTTTTTTTTAAAAAAAACCTACATCTACTTTGATCAAAACTCAAACAAACAACATTACGCAAATTGAAATTATTTCACAAACTTCAACTACTCTCCCAAACACCAAACAAACATGTCTTATCCTATCCATCAAGCATATCTTAGTAAGATAAATTGTCAAAATCCGTTGATCATAAAATTCAGTTAATTTCCTAAAGCAGATTTAGAATAAACAAATTGCACACATGTTAGATGTGGGGAAAACATACATAAAGAATGACTTGGTTTAAAATATCATCATTGTCGAATTATATTTATTCAATGGTTACAATTTGCTCGTAGATTCAGTGTACTTTTATCTTTGACGAGCCGGCTCAAGGCAAGATTGGAGGCAGTGCAACTTCCAAATAACTTGTCGATAAAATAAACAAAACTATATACGTAATATATATTTTTATTTTTATTAATATTTTATGTGATTCCGATCCAATCATTCAGCTCAAGAAGCTAAAATTGAAGACTGAGACGTTGAAGTCTACCAAGACTGCTTTTTCTATTCTAAGCACATATTGATTATGAACAAAAGAAGAATCAATATTTGTTCTCTTTTGAACAAGCGAAATAATTGAGTAAGAATTGGCAAGCCCTGTCAATGTTATATGCTATAAACTGAAAAAATTGTGAAAAAAATTGATTCCATTTGTTAAAAATAGAATTCAGGTCGAACCTGGTGAATAAAATTGAGCGGGGTGGATCATGATTGGTTGGGTCGGAAAAAGGTCCAAGTAATGTCTAAGTTCGACTTTTATGTAGCTTATATTAATTATTGACCGTACTTCTTTAATTTGATGGGTTAGCCGATGATGCCAAACCTGATGACAAAGCGAAGGTCTTTGGACTATAGAAGCTTTGAGAATGTGGTTAATTTTTAACTTAATAGTAGTATTGTTAGTTGAAATTCTTAATATTTTTTATTTGAATTTATTGTATTTTGTTATTGATCAAATAGATTTATCAATGTAGCGAATTCACCAAAAAAAAAATATTTTGATCGGTTAAAACTAAATTTAGTTATACTCATTTTATCTAATACAATAGAAAAGGTTTAACTTTTATCAAAATATAAATAAAATATAGAAGGTAAAATTGGGTCAGTTCGAAACCAACTCATAGATGCAGACTTTTTTACCAGCACTTTTTTAAATTACAAAATCTTAACATCAGATCTTACTTTTATTTGATACAGATATTTTATTGATTTGGATTTATCATATGATCATCAATTATATTAAGCTTTTTTTTTTTATTTTTGGGCCAAAAATTGGCTCGGTATTATGTGCTTTTATGGGTAATATTTAAATGAAATGTTGATTTTGATTCATCTTTAATTTGTATGTAATATCCAAATATAAATATTTATACTGACTGAGAATATCCAAATGAAATAATCTGAATTACTTGGTTAAAGTATAATTTGAATCCAAAATAAGTACTAAGGTTAGATTCAAGAAGTTACTTTCGAAAAGTTTGGTGGTTTCGTTCCAGTTTGGTCCCAAAAAATGGTTTAGAAGTTTTCGGTGAATTTTTTGAAACTCTAGTTAAATAATGGTTTCAATAAAATATGAATTGATAAAATATTAATAAAATAATAATTACTAGGTTTGAAATTTGAGGTATGATTTGAGTTTGATTATTGAAGATTGAAAAAGAAAAACTGATGATAAAAATAAAAAAAAAATTATTTGTTGAATAAATCACATTTGTCCAATAAAAAAACTATTAAGTTTTTTTGCACATAGTAGATGATGGCTACGTCCCTCGAAGGGTAGCCACGAAAATTCCTTCAAGTAGTATAATTAAAATAAACATGTCTTGACTGGGTAGTCTTCATTTTTTAAACATTTGCCTTATAAACTTTCATGCTAAAAATAAAAGGAGCAAAAATAATGACATGTAAGATCTCCTTGGGGTCTAAATAACAATTAAAAATGTAAGCAGATGCTAGAACATACTCCCTCCATTTCATATTACATGTAGTTTAAGGTTTTTTCATAAAGATTAAGGAATCAATTAATGCTCTAATTTTTAGGAAAATAAAAGTATAGTTGGACAAAATTACCTTTGAGAAACAATTAAATATTTTGTAATTCCCCATAATCTATCTCTTTATTTCATTTTTAATAAAGAAGGGTAAAAATGTCAAAATAGCATTTAAGTTTATCTTGAATTTCTAAAGTGATATGTATTGTGAATTTTTTTTTTCTTCCTAAAAACATATTGTGGAATGGAGGGAGTAATAATTATCTGAATAAGTAGTTAGGACAGAATCACGTAATCTCATCAGCAGAGTGTGTATATGGTGTAAAAATAAAAAAACAGATGGCTAGTTTGAAAGTAGGTTGACTCAAGACTTTCAAATTCGTTACTACTTTACAAAATTTATGCTACTGTTTTAATATAATTTGGTTCACGAGTTTTGATTTCTAAAATTAAAATTTTCAAATATCTTTCAGTTTTATAATATATATATATATATATATATATAATTTACTATTCAGAAAACAATTAAACATAATGCCACACATTTAAACTTTTAAATTATTTTGAATGACTTTACATTTCCTCGAAAGGTCAAATATACTTTACGTCTTCAAACATAAAATACAAAACTAAATGAGTCTATTTGGTTAGATATTTTTTATTCGTTTTCGCTTGATTTAAACTAGAGTTTTATATCAATAATGTTCTAATAATGCAATTTCCTTTTGTTTTTGGAAAGGAACACTTTGAATAATTGAATTCAACCTAATAAATCTAATAATTGGATGTATGTAGACCTATCTTGCTTGCCCACCTCACGCCTCAACCCCCGTCAGCAGTCCCCAAGTGAGCTCGCCCGTGCACAACACACTCGAAATAAATTTCTACTTTTTTTTTTTTTTTTTGTTCGGACCGTATACTATAAATGATATAAGTCCTCCCCAATGTGAACTTGAGTCTTGTCTCTGGGAATCGCAAGTCACTACCACTTGGCCCAACTTCCTTAATTAATTTTTACTAAATATATACAGAAACTTAAAATTATAATGAACACAAACTTAATTATTTTTATCAATTTTTTTTGTTTTCCACACTGTTCTGTTTTCTCATTTCAGGCCTTGTAAAAATTAAAATCTATCTTCCAACTCAAGTCTCATAACTGAAGTCATTTCATTGGGTGGGGGGGGGGGGGGTTATTTTTTAGCAATGAAATAAATAAAGAAAATAAAAACGGTATAAATAACATTAAAAAATCATGTTCTTTTCATAATTAGTATTAAAAAAAAATTTAAGTAGTGCATTAAATAAGAAAAACAATAAGAAGAAAATGATATTATAAAGACAATACATATTAAAATAAAAACCAGTAGTAATATTTAATGAAAAAATATCTCTGGGGAGGGGGGTGGGGGCCGACCGCTACACCACATTAATAATTTTAATGATATGATTGCAAGATATGATTCTCTTGCAATGATACTGTGAAGTATTTTTAACTGCAAGGTTTTGGGAAATTTTCTTAGACCCGATCCAATAAGAATGTACTAAATTAATACATGATATGTATGCTTAATTTAAATGGAATGAAAATTTAGGATGTCGAAATCATAATTAAATAGGCATTTTCAAAATTATAATCATTAATATTATTATTATTATTTGTTAATATTATTATTATTAAAATATTTGGGTGTACGTTCAGTATTTGATATTGTCCATTGCCTAATGATTCCAGCAGTAAATTTTATAATTTCAGTTAATTCAAAATAGTGTCTCAATACATATTCATAAAAATCCTGCCGTGACTCTATACTTTATTTTTTAAACGAAGTCTTTATTATTCATTTTTGTTAGAATATATTCATCATGATCAATCTTTACATTAAGTGATAAAGTGAAGTGAATATTTTGTTAATATAGGGTTAAAATTATCATCTTCACATGATAATGAAGTTAGGGAAATTCCCGATTTGGAGAAAATCGGTTGAAAAAAGTCGGGTCGGAATCGGATTCCAACCGAAATTCCGTCGGATTATTTCGGTGAAATCGATGGGAATTCATATATTTTTATTATTTCCCGAAATAATTTTTTTTAAAAATTTTTAATTTCTAATCTGCATGAATCCCGACAATGAATTACATAAAGGTCCATCTACTCATAACAAAATATTCAATTCTTACATATATTACAAACACTAAATGTTCTTGGACGCTTGTCTTTGTATATCGGCAGCTTAAATATCAAGCTTTTGAAAAGTTGTTGTCAGAAACTGAGTAGCTTCAGAATTTCCACCAACATCTCTCAAATTGACGTTCATATCTTTCATCTAAAGCCCAGAGAAGCACCCACAATTGCACTAATGATACAACTTCAAAAATCAAAAGTATCAATTGCACATAGATGAGCTTTAGTTTAAAGAATTTGAATCGTAGCAATTGAGCAATCAAATATGAAGTAACACATGAAAAGTATCATTTTCGGTGGGAATTTCTTGTTTTTTCTAGTAGTATATGATGTATGTGCAACATATCCACGAAAAATAATATAAATTGCTCATTATTTCATAGTACATAAAGGTAAATTGTCTATTTTTATATCACGAGTAAGTATTCGTCCATTAAACAAAGGGAATTAATTAACTTGCAAAAACCCTCTTTTGGATATAGACATGTAATTATGGGAAAATCAAGTTGAAATTTCAAAAAATTTACCAAGTTGATATATAGTTTACGAGTAATCCAAGTTGCAATGTCCCAATTTTCAAAAATGTTTCTTATTTAGAATTATATATAGTTTCAAATTGATGTTACAATTTAAGCAAACATCGTTGGTGGGTTTATTTTTTGCAGAGTTACCCCGTAGTGGGTGGGATTTTAACTCCCCATAGGGGTGTAAACGACTTGAGTAGTTTCAAACGATGTATATGTTATTTAAATTTGATTTAAATTTTGTATCGAGTTTGAATTATGTTAGAGTTTGGTTTGATTGTTAAACAAATCGAGCTCGAACGATCTTTTTCGACAAGCTCGAGTAGTTTGATATTTTTATATGTGTTTCATTTTTATTTTTAGCTTATCGAGTCGAGATCGAATTGAGCTTCAAAAGTTATCAAACGATAAATGTTGTTCGAACTTATTTGATTTGTATGACAAATTAACCGAGCTAAAAAATAAGGTTTTATCGAACGAATTCGAGTTGGGTATCGAAGAATTTGGCTTACTTTTCAGCCCTACCTATAATATGAAAATAAGCATATTACCCCCTTGTAAAAAAATATAATCGTCTTTACCTCCTTCATCGATGAGATATTGTACACACGCTTAAAATTGTGAGTGTAACTTTTTTTTTTAATAATTAAATTTCGAATTGAACTTAACTTTGATGCAAAAGGAACCAATTTAACTATTCATTGATAATACTATATTACATTCACTTTATACCCGACATAGATGACACTTTATCATCCCTTATCTTATTTTGTCCATGAATATGAGAGAGGCAATGATCAATTATTGAACAAACTCCCTCCCTCCCTCCCTCCCTCCCTCCGTCCCATTCTCTATCTTTTTAAATTTCATTTATTTACCTTTGTTCTTAGCTTGGTTTTGCCAGGAAAATAATTTCATTTATTCTCTATCTTTTTAAATTTCATTTATTCACCTAAGACTATAATTTCCAACATTAGAGGTTTTTAATTCTATCCGGATTGAATTGAAATTGATTTTAAATAATTGAATTGTTCGACTATTTAACTTGCACGCCTCCTTTTGAAGACTTGATTTCGACGGCTTCAACTTGATATTTTCTATTCTATTTTCTTTATTCACTCAAGAGGGTGGATAAGATATGTATTGGGAGTACCTAGACAAACACGTGGGCCAAAAAGTAATTAAAATTAAAATATCAAAGAAAAAGAACAAAGGTAATAAATCTAATATAAAAAACAGTGGGGCCCAACGAACAATCGAGGAAAGACAGAGTACAACTGTACAAGCCACAAAGATGACACTATAAAGATAGCACCTCTTTTTGAATTTGAAACAGAAATAACTCACTCACTCATATTCATATTTCAATCTCCCTCCATTAATTAATCAATCAATACACACTGAAATGACTATCTCCACACCCAACGGAGACGAAATCGAGCTTCCTCTTCTGGAGGATTTCGTTCAGGACTCCGTCAATTACAAAAATCTCCCCTCCGTCCGATCGAAATCCGGTTGCTGGAAATCATCTGCTTTCATCATAAGTACGCCGTGTTTATCTTATTTAGGTGTTCAAGTTGTAGTTTTATTTGTTATAGTTTCTAATTTTGTGGTGATTTTGTAGGTGTTGGAGTTGCTGAGAGATTTGCTTATTACGGAATAAGTTCGAATTTGATCAGCTATTTGACTGGCTCATTGGGCCAATCTACCGCGGCTGCGGCGTCTTTGTTGAATGCATGGTATGGAACGGCGTCGCTTTTGCCTATTTTGGGAGCTTTCGTGGCGGACTCTTTCTCCGGTCGATACCGCACGATTATTGTTGCGTGTGTGCTATACATAACGGTACGTTAACAAAAATGTACTCTCTTTTGTTGGTTATTATTCTTAAGTGATTTTGGTACATTAAAGTATTTGGGTAGTTAGTCACTACTGTAAAATTTTACCCTCAAGTTGTACATAATATTAACAGTTTGACCATGGACTAAAAAAGACTTATTTACCCACCATTTGGCTAGAATCAATTCATCTTTCTATTTTAAGTTTTTTGACTTGATTGTTTTAATGAGCTTGAATTTAAAAGTTGAGTTTAATAGATTTGTGATTTATGCAAGTACAAAGGATTTTGATTCTGAGTCCAATTTTAAAAGGAGTCATATAGAATTCAGATTTTCTGAATATATTATTATTATAATATTATTATTAGTTCTTGAATTCTGCTTCACTTATTGGGGAGTGGACACCAGTAGAACAAGAATGTTTTTAATTCTGGCTCTATGGACCAAGTTATTCACAGGACAATATCAATGTAATTGTCGTGTGTGATTTGCCTATGTATGACCAAACTGCATCTGAACTAGAATTTTCTTTATGTTTTTTAACATGTCTAATCCATGACAAACTTGACCGTTAAATAGACATACTAAGTCAATTCTTGAACAAGATTATATGTATTTTTCAGGAATAAGATTTTAGGAAATTAATATCTACTTTATTTGTGCTGACATGAAAAGAGTTAATCATGTTTAATTTTGGATCTACAGGGACTCATCTTCTTGTCACTATCAGCTTCACTTAACACATTCAAATCTTCTGAATGTAAAATGGGTGCAGCAAACAACAGTTCTACATCATGTTCACCACCTCAGCTACAAGTCATGTTCTTTTTCTTCTCTTTATACTTGGTGGCATTAGCTCAAGGAGGACACACACCCTGCGTACAAGCTTTCGGGGCTGATCAATTTGATGAGGAAGACAAAAAAGAATGCAAAGCTAAAAGCTCATTTTTCAACTGGTGGTATTGTTTTTCTTCTGGTGGAATTTTGGTACCTCTCTTAGTTTTGACATACATTCAAGAGAATCTTGGTTGGGTACTAGGATTTGGAATCCCGGCTGTTGTAATGGCCTTCACATTAATTGTGTTCTTGGTCGGAACTCCCACCTATCGATTTCGTGTAAGCAAAGATGGAAGGAATCCATTTGTAAGAATTAGTCGTGTTTTTGTCAAAGCAGCAAGAAATTGGAGGGCTGCCCCTGTAGCTTTATCTGTTGATGAGGAAGCTTTGGCAATTCGGCCACAGGAAAGTACTCAATTCAAGTAAGTCTTTGAGTTGCTATATTTCTTTTCAATAAGCACTCCATTTTTGTCTTTAGCTTCCTCATCTAATGTTACTTTTGGTTTGTGATAGGTTTCTTGACAAAGCATTAATTGCGCCTGATGGTTCAATTGAAGATGGGAAATTTTGTAGTATTGTGGATGTTGAGGACGCAAAATCGGTTCTTAGACTCGTTCCAATATGGATTACAGCTTTGGGATACTCAGTAGTATATGCGCAACCTTCAACTCTATTCACTAAGCAAGCAACTACCATGGATCGTTACTTCATTTCCAGCTTTGAAATACCAGCTGCTTCACTTCAGCAATACTTTATTACCGTTTCCCTTATCATCTTTATCCCTCTCTATGACCGTGTTTTTGTCCCAATTGCCAGAGCTATTACCAAAAAGCCTTCAGGCATATCAATGCTTCAGAGAATTGGAGTTGGGTTGTTTTTATCTTTAATTTCCATAGTTTTTGCAGCTTTCGTTGAAAGGAAGCGTCTGGCAACTGCTATAGAATACGGGCTGGTTGACAAGCCAAATGCAATAATCCCAATGAGTGCTTGGTGGTTGGCACCTCAATACGTGCTTTCTGGGATTGCTGATGTTTTTGCCATGATTGGTCTTCAAGAATTCTTCTATGAACAAGTACCTAGTGATTTGAAAAGTATAGGTCTTGCTATGTACTTAAGTATACTTGGCATAGGAAGCTTGTTAAGCTCGTTTCTGGTGTCGTTCATTGAGAATGTGACCAAAACACATGGTCAGGATGGTTGGTTTGCAAACAACTTGAATCGGGCGCATCTTGATTACTTCTATTGGCTGCTGACAGGGATCAGTGTTGTTGGATTTGCCTCCTATATTTACTTTGCCCGATCGTACGTCTATAGGAGAAGAATCTATGCCTGAAATTCCACACTCCATGAGAATTATGGCAAGTTTAAGATTGCAATATTATTTATTCAGTAAAATGTTCAGTAGCACATTATTCTTCTGATGTAGCGTTGTTTGTTTTTTGCGCATCGCTTATTGTAGTTCTCACTAGTTTGTATGTCGGGAATTGAACCTGGCATTCAAGTTTGTACATTGTATATTTGTTATACACTATTGAATTTAGAAGTACTTGATATTCATTTGTAAAAGCTTAGATAGTCATTTATTATTCAGTTTAATTATTGTAAAGTCTACTTTGTAATTCATGAATAAGTCACCTTGGAATACTATTGCAGTTAATTTCAAAATGTAAAAGTTTTGTTGCTTGGACTTGCCAAGCCTTTTGAACGACTATACAAGTGGAGAAAGAAGGAATCTTTGATCAAAGTGGAATGGAACTAAACATTACTATTTGACAACAAAATTAATCCCTATTATCACTAGTATATGACAATAAAAAATCAGATAATTTTTTATATAATCAGGGGTATACATGATTAAAGAGTCGAGTGAAAAACCATATGAAATTCAGCTCTTGTTTTTATAATCTGTTCAACTTGAAAACAAGATTTAGTTATAGAATAGTCAGATCTTATTTAATTAAAAGTCGTTTGAGAGTTTGGTTTGTTGAACAAAATTTAACATTATTTTATGTATTTTCTGTTAATGTATTTTTACTTAAATATATTTAACTTTTGTTTTGATGTTGTGGTACGTAGAATGTAGTTAATTGCCATTTTATGACTGATTTGCAAGTCGCACCCTTGAAATATTATCTTTTGGCGTTTTCCATTCTTAGAAAATAAAAATAGCAAAATGCACCCTGAATCTTTGACAAGTTGCACCCCACTGCAATTTCATGCCAACCACAATTCTTAGTTAGATTGACAAATATATTCGATTCATTTCATGCCAACATTAAGTTTGTTAATTGTGTTCATTCTAAATAGTGACTATGTTTCTTGTATTTGGTTGGCATGTAATTATGCTTGTTAACTTTTTTTTTTTTTAAACTAAACTTACAACTGTGTATAAATTAAGTTTGAAAATGATTTCTCTTAATTAGATTTGATGTCATAAGTTCTTAGTCTTTGTGCGGCGTGTTAGTTAGGAGATATCTTGATAAAATTTTCTTAAATTATATTTAAGTAAGGCTACTAGATAGTTTATAAGTCGTATATGTACTTGCTCAAATTTCATGAAAGAAGGTGAACGATGTGTTTATTTGTTAATTAGTTGTACATGCTAAGGCCATCTTCAATGGTTTCCCGGGGTCGGGCTCTGGGTGATCATCTCTAGTGGTAGTCTCCAGCACTCAATTTCTTCCAAAAATTTTCTTCCCCACTCTCACCATTTTTATAATAGTTTTAATATTGTTTTTAATATTGATAATAATAATAATAATAATAATAATAATAATAATAATAATAATAATAATAATAGAATAATAATAATTATTATTTTAATAATATATTTAATTTAAAAATATTGTAATTATAGTGTTTAAACATTAAAAATATAAATATAAATTATAATTAATTCAAAACACGAATTATAACATTAAATAAAAGGCACACATAAAAACAAGATGAATGTTACAACAAACACGAATGGAAAAAAAACAAAGAAGATTACAACATTTATTGATTTGCCCTCTAGAACCAGTCGGTTTCTTCATGCGAGGATCCTCCAAATAATTCTCGAGCAAGTTTTTTTTTTGTTGTATTTCCTTTCTTTTTAGTCCAATACGCCTTCGTATCTGGAGTGTACGAAGAGCAGTCCATTGACATTATTCTTTCCTCCATTTCACGATCATTTTGCTCCTTTTTCGCTGCTTCGTTTAATCTTATTTGTTGAAGCATCTCCTGATGCCTTCTCTCTCGTCCAATTTCTACCATACTTGCGGTTTCTCTCATGGTCAGTAGCCTTTCCCTTTCCATGTCAAGAATCGTTTCTTGACTACTAGAAGTTTTTCCTTGTTTTGCTTTGTACCCACGGGTCTTTGACTCGATCGGAGTACGTTAGGAGTCTCCGCATCATCATTCTTGCCCAGTGGTTCTGAATGAAACTAAGTTTGTGGAGGTGTTGGAAAATAAGAATCATTCATTGGTTGAGTTGTCGTACGGGGCGTTGTTTGCGACGCTTGACTTTCTGCCCTCCACACGATCCAATCTCTAGCCACTTCTCAAGTGTGCTGGAAGCACCAATTATGCTTCGTTTCGGTATATTATAGATGTAATGTCAGTTCATGCTAAAAAATTGAAAATAAATAGTTAATATTCGTGACATAATGAAAATCAAAATAAGGTAAACTTATTTTATCCATGATTACCTCGTCCATAATTTGTCCGCCGCTTCCGACCTCTCTTGAGGCCCTTTGAAGTGCTTCGTTCCATTTTTGCATTTTTGTGAAGATATGTTTTTTCCATCTAAATGCAAGAGAATCTGCTGATCTTTTTGGACCTTGGTGTCCAGCAGAATCAAGTAGAGCATACATTATTGTTTGAACTATAATCCAAAATAAAATGTTTCTTTTGGTTGGTTGCTACCCACCACATTGTCTTCCGAGCCCTCAATGTATGCCTTTGTCAAGGATATATCTTCATTCTGAGTCCATTTTTCCGACATATTGAGAGATAGAGAGATTGAGAGAAATGTATTGAGAGAAATAGTTGAAAGATGAAGAGATGGGAGAGTTGTGGATTCTGAAATGAATATATCTCCCGTTTAAATAGAAAACAAGAATAGATATGACATTCCGTAATTTGTAAAAACTTAGAGGGGGTGATATGTAATTTTGCCTTATTTTGATCTACTTTGAAAATACTTGATGTACTACTGGAGAAAAGTCACATGAATGGTGTAAGAGATTGAGAGAGTTCACGTAAAAGTTTTTTTTGTAAGAGATTGAGAGAGTTCACGTGAAAGTTTTCTACTATTCCATGCACGAGCATGATATATGCTAGGTTATTATGATATTGTGTATATACTAGGATAAATTATCCATGTTTTTACACTTAGCATAAATCCTATGTATGATGCAAATGAGATACTTAAATCTACTCGTTGAATTTACAACTACTTAGACAGGTGAACTATAAGGTTAATTTCTAGTTGGCCCGAACATATTATTGTTGATGAATGATTGTAATTACCATGTTTACTTCTTGCTCGATTGATTGTTATCACGAGATCATCACGCCAGTAATTAAAAGTGGGCCCACTTGGTGTATGGAATCGAGGAGAATCTGGAGGGGTAGCCCCTGATTTACGTACACCCGGTACTTACAAACCAAGTTGGTGGTATACATTTGAGGAGTGAGACCAAACTTGTGGGATATGACGCAACACAAGTGATTGTTATGATAAGGTAACTACTTACTGGGGTGCTCGGTTAAGACCTTAAGTGTGATTGGAAGGGTAAGTGGTTGGCGGTAACAACAACTGGTGGTTATGTGATCGATTATTTATTTGATTAATGGTTGTGGTTATTTCTGCTTGATATGATTGGCAAGATTATAATGTTGCATACATACATATTAGATACTTACACTTTAAACTGCCGTTTTGATTACAAGCTCGTGTCAAGGAAAAAAATCGGTATTTTAACCTTTTTTAAAAATAACCATTCGATTGAGTGTTATCTGACGGATCCACGGAGTCAAGCCATATTTTTTTTTTTTTTTTCATTTTTGCCCTCATCTCTTATGAAATAGTAGATGTGAATTGTACCATGATGCAACTTGTCAAAAAAAATCATATTTCTAGGATGTATTTTGCTATATCTCTTTCTGAGAATTAGGTCGCTAATTGGTGATAATTTGAGGGTGCAACTTGCAAATTAATCTATTTTTTTTTTATGTTTTATTAAGAATAAATTTCTAAAGCCACTCACATAAGATTAAAAAAATTGGATTACGGCTTAAATATAATACAGTATGAGACTAGAAAAATGTCAACTCTAATTTCCTGCCTCTTTCCTTTAGTCTAAGTCTAACTTCCACGGCTCCAACTTGATAATTTTTATTTATTTTTAAACAAAGGGTCATGTGCGTATAAGCAATTAAATTATCAATATAGAGTAATTTAAAATATCAAAAACATTTGGCCCACACTAAATAATCAAATAACGACGGGGCAGAAACATTGCACCTGCACCCTCAACTGCCAAAAAAATACTCACACTATTTTTTTATTTTTATTTTTTATTAATAATTTAAAAATACTCACACTACTATAAAGATAAGAATTTGTAAAGCTAAAAAATCACTCACTCACTCACTGATAGTTATATTTCCATTTCCCTCCAATAACACAATAAAAATCAAATACAAATAAAATGACTATCTCCACACCCACCGGAGATGAAATCGAGCTTCCTCTGCTTGAAGATTTCGTTCAGGACTCTGTCGATTACAAAAACCGCCCATCCGTTCGATCAAAATCCGGTTGCTGGAAATCATCTGCTTATATTATAGGTAAGCCTTGATTATTACTATTTAGTACTCAATTGCATTTTTTCGTAGTTTAGAGTTTCTAATTTTCTGGTGATTTTTTTAGGGGTTGGAGTTGCGGAGAGATTTGCATATTACGGAATAAGCTCGAATTTAATCAGCTATTTGACTGGCTCATTAGGCCAATCCACCGCCGCGGCAGCGTCTTTGTTGAATGCTTGGTATGGAACGGCGTCACTTTTGCCCATTTTAGGTGCTTTGGTGGCGGACTCTTTCTCTGGCCGATACCGCACGATTATTGTTGCATGTGTGCTTTACATATCGGTATGTTCACAAATATTTAATACTGTTTGTGTTGGGTAAACATTAAATAACATTCAAACCTTGAATTGTACAGAAAAGTAGACTAAACCTCTTCAGGAAACATTCTCTGTCATGTAAAAACTTGTTTTTCCAATTTACCATCTGTTTGGCTAGAATCAGTTCATATTTCCATTTTAAGTTTTTGACTTGATTGTTTTAATGAGCTTGCAATTTAAAGTTTGTTTTGCTCGATTTGTGGTTAATGTAATTACAAAGGGTGTTGATTCTTTCCAATTTCAAAAGGTGTCAAGTAGATTTGTGATTTTCTGAATTTATTCTCATTTATAGTCCTTGAATTCAGATTCACTTAATCGAGAGTGAAGGACACCAGTACTACAAGAATATTTTTATAAATGGCTCTATGAACCAAGTTATTCAAAGGGCAATTTCAATGTACTTGTCTTATGTGAGATTGCCTGTGTATGACCAAACTGCGTCTGAACTAGAATTTTCTTAATGTTTGTTAACATGTATAATCCATGTCAAACTTGGAACATCACTAAGTCAATTCCTGAACAATATTATATGTATTTGTCAGGAATAAAATTTTAGGAAATATGTTTTCTCTACTTTATTTGTGCTGATATGAGAAGAGCTAATCATGTTTAATTTTGGATCTACAGGGACTAATCTTCTTGTCTCTATCAGCTTCACTTAACACATTCAAATCTTCTGAATGTAAAATGGCTGCAGCAGACAACAGTGCTACATCATGTTCACCACCTCAGCTACAAGTCATGTTCTTTTTCTTCTCTTTATACTTGGTGGCATTAGCTCAAGGAGGACACACACCCTGCGTACAAGCTTTCGGGGCTGATCAGTTTGATGAGGATGATAAAAAAGAATGCAAAGCTAAAAGCTCATTTTTCAACTGGTGGTATTGTTTCTCTTCTGGAGGTATTTTGGTACCTCTCTTGGCTCTAACATATATTCAAGAGAATCTTGGTCGGAACTCCCACCTACCGATTTCGTATTAGCAAAGATGGAAGGAATCCATTTGTAAGAATTAGTCGTGTTTTTGTCAAAGCAGCAAGAAATTGGAGGGCTGCCCCTGTAGCTTTATCTGTTGATGAGGAAGCTCTGGCCATACTGCCACAGGAAAGCACTCAATTCAAGTAAGTTTTTTTAGTGTCTATCTTTCTTTTTGGTAAGCACTCTTTTTGTGTTTAGCTTCCTCATCTAATATTACTCTTTGGCTTGTAATAGGTTTCTTGACAAAGCATTAATTGCGCCTGATGGTTCCATTGAAGATGGGAAATTTTGTAGCATTGTGGATGTTGAGGATGCAAAATCGGTTCTTAGACTCGTTCCAATATGGTTTACAGCTTTGGGATACTCAGTAGTATATGCACAGCCTTCAACCCTATTCACTAAGCAAGCAACTACCATGGATCGTTACTTCATTTCCAGCTTTGAAATACCAGCTGCTTCACTTCAGCAATACTTTATTACCGTTTCCCTTATCATCTTTATCCCACTCTATGACCGTGTTTTTGTCCCAATTGCCAGAGCTATTACCAAAAAGCCTTCAGGCATATCAATGCTTCAGAGAATTGGAGTTGGATTGTTTTTATCTTTAACTTCCATAGTTTTTGCAGCTTTCGTTGAAAGGAAACGTCTGGAAACTGCTATAGAATACGGGCTGGTTGACAAGCCAAATGCAATGATCCCAATGAGTGCTTGGTGGTTGGCACCGCAATACGTGCTTGCTGGAATTGCTGATGTTTTCACCATGATTGGTCTTCAAGAATTCTTCTATGAACAAGTACCTAGTGATTTGAAAAGTATAGGTCTTGCTATGTACTTAAGTATACTTGGCATAGGAAGCTTGTTAAGCTCGTTTCTGGTGTCGTTTATTGAGAATGCTACCAAAACACATGGTCAGGATGGTTGGTTTGCAAACAACTTGAATCGGGCACATCTTGACTACTTCTATTGGCTGCTGACAGGGATCAGTGTTGTTGGATTTGCCGCCTATATTTACTTTGCCCGATTGTACGTCTATAGGAGAAGAATCTATGCCTGAATTTCCATACTCCATGAGAATTATGGCAAGTTGAAGATTGAAATATTATTTATTCACTGAAATGTTCAGTGCAACGTTATTCTTCTGATGTAGCGTTGTTTTATTTTTTACGCATCGCTCATTGTAGTTCACTAGTTTGTATGCCGGGAATTGAACCTGGCATTCAAATTTATACATAGTATATTTGCTATACGCGATTGAATTTAGAAGTCCTTGTTCTGTAAAGCTGTCGAAGATATTCATTTGTAAAAGCTTAGATAGTCATTTGTTAATCAGTTTAACTGTTGTAGATCTACTTTGTAATTCATGAATAAATCACCTTGGAATACTACTGCAGTTTATCACAAAATGTAAAAGTTTTGTTGCTTGGACTTGCCAATCCTTTTGAACTTTACACTGTCAATGCTTTTAAGTGGGTTTTTTTTTTTTTTTTTTTTTAAAATATCTCTTCCACATATTCATTTGACTAAAAATAGTGCGCACCACTAAACTTCTATAACTGAAAGGGCACCACAAGGACCACAACAGAAAGTATTTCGAAGATATTTTAAGTCATGTATCTAATAAAATTTGGTTGTTTAAGTTGATCTGGCTTTTCACATTTATATTTCTGCAAGAAGAAGCTTTGATCAAAAGTGCAATGGAACTCAACAACATTATTTGACAACGAAATAAAATCCTCATTTAATTTGTAATAAATGTACTTTATAAAAAATACATGACAAAAAAATTCAGATAATTTTGTATCAAATCAGGAAGATTCGGGAATAAAGAGTTGAGGAACAAGCTATATAAAATTCAGGTCATGTTTTTATAAAATCAACTCGGTTCAACTCGAAAATCAGATTTAGATATATAATTGTTAGATCTTATTTAAATGAAATCTCGTTTGAGCATGGTTTGTTAAACATAATATTTCACTAGTTAAGTTATGTAGTTTCAATTAAGATAGTTTCACTTGCTTTATTTTAGTTCTGTTGTAATCTTATGGTATGTAGTTAGTTCTTTGTCGTTTGGCGTTCTCCACTCTTAGAGAATAAATATAGCAATATGAACCATGGGTCATTTGACAAGTTGCACCATAGTGCAATTTACATCCACTTTTTTTTACGGGAGATGCGGGCCAAATTGGAAAATCTGAATATTTCCCTCATGTTTGCTCTAAAATATCGTTGCAAGCCTCAATATCAAAGATTTTGGGCATGTTCCTTGGCTTCTCGGGGAGATGAGCTTTGAGATTATGTTTTTTTGAATTTTTATTTTCTGAATTATGAAAGTTCAATTTTGTAAGAGTGTGTTCTTTTGGTATGACTATGGAAAAACAAAGACTAATTTTGAATAATCCATCTTTGCCCTCGTCTCCCCTAAAAAAGTTGATGAAAAGTGGACCATGGTGCAACTTGCAAAAATAAGTCCTTTCTATAGGTGTATTTTGCTATATTACTTTTCTGAGGATCGAAATTGCCAATAGGTAATTTAATTGGGGTGGAACATGCATATTAGTCCATCTTTATTTATGTTTTATTAAGTAAAAATATTTATTTCAAGGTGAAAGTAAAAAAGTGGAACCTTAAAATCTACCAAATAAAATATTATTTTTTAAATGTCTAAAAACACTCACTTAAAATTCAAAAATTTGGAGTAGGTCATGTACAATTTATTGCCTCTTTCCTTTTGTCTAAGTCTAATAATTAGAAGTACATGTACAATAACATGTGCGTAAATATCAGCTTAATCTGACTTTGCACCTTATAAATAGGAGTATTTTTCATTTTGTACCCTACAAAAAAAATTTATCCCACTTTGCACCCTACAAACCTATAGTTCATTTCAGATTGCACCCTCAATCATTTTCACCCCATTTAAGTCGTCTGGGTAAGGGTAAATCCGTCCATTCACAGTATTAACCACTCCAATTTCTCTTCAAAAATAATATATGGGCAAAATTGGCACATCGTCATAATAACTTAAAATAAAAAGGCTGAAAAATAGAAAACAAGTTTTATGGGTACCATATTCTCAATTTCTTCTCTTTCTTTTTCTGATCTAGTCCAGTGCCGTCTTTTTCTTTTTTATGTGTGAAGAAAAATGTGTTGGGTGCTGAGAAAAGAGAATGAATTGTGTTTACCATATTCTCAATTTCTCATCTTATTTTCTCGTTAACAACTCTATTATACTTGTTTGTAGAATTAGTAACTATGCATAATTAGGAATAGGTAAAATTGCAGAAAACGTCCCAAACTAATTAGTGATTTTGGATTTTCGTCCCGAACTTTTTAACTTGGCGAATTTCGTCCCGTAATTTAATTTTTTTTGGAATATCGTCCCAAACTAATTACTAATTTTGATTTTTCGTCCCAAACTATATAAACTCTCCAAATTTCGTCCCATAATTGACCATTTTGTATGAATTTAGTCCCAATATTAAATTTCTAATTTAATGGAAATGACGGTTCAATCTTGTAATTAGTTTGGGACGAACTCTGCAATATTATATAATTATTCATGTTAAAATTTACCATGTCATGATACTTAAGCAGCCATGTGAAGATTCATCGGCAAATGCGCAATTTCCGTCTTATAATTACGGTGGGACGATATTCCTAAAAAATATTAAATTACGGGACGAAATTCGCCAAATTAAATAGTTTGGGACGGAAATCCAAAATCAGTGATTAGTTTGGGACGATATTTGCAATTTTGCCTTAGGAATAACTACATGCACATCCTCATAATTACTCTAGTAAGTTTCAATGATTATATGAAAAGTGAAAAAGAAAAAAGCGGCACTTGCATCGACTTGAAGAAAAAAGATGAGAAATTGAGTAAACCCTAAGTCCCCGTAAGATTTGTTTTCTATTTTCAGTTTTTTTTAAATTATTATGGATATATGTTAATTTTGCCCATATATTATTTTTGGGGGGAAATTGGAGTGATTAATAATGTGAATGGACGAATTTACCCTTACTCCGGCAACTAAAATGGGCTGAAAATGGTTGAGGGTACAATCTGAAATGAAATAGTGGTTTGTAGGGTACAAAATGGAATAAATTTTTTTGTAGGGTTCAAAGTGAGATTAAGCCGTAAATATTAATAGATTTTAGTTAAAATATTAAAAACATTTGGCCCACAACAAACAAACGATCGATCAAAGAAACAACATGATAAGGTGCAGATAAAGTGCACCCTTCAACTACTAAAAAAAATCGAACTCCCACTATAAGTATAAGATAGCAGTGTGTCAAGTAGAAATCACACACTCATATATATTTCTACCTCCGTCCAATAATATTTAAAAATGACTATCTCCACACCCACTGGAGACGAAATCGAGCTTCCTCTGCTTGAAGATTTCGTTCAGGATTCTGTCGATTACAAAAACCGCTCCTCCGTCCGATCAAAATCCGGTAGCTGGAAATCATCTGCTTTCATCATAGGTACACCATGTTTTTTTATATTAATTAGTTATTCAATTTTAGAGATTTTGTGTTTGTTTAAATTTCTGGTGATTTTTTTAGGGGTTGGAGTTGCGGAGAGATTTGCATATTACGGAATAAGTTCGAATTTAGTCAGCTATTTGACTGGCTCAATGGGCCAATCTACCGCAGCGGCGGCGTCCTCGGTGAATGCATGGTATGGAACGGCGTCGCTTTTGCCGATTTTGGGTGCTTTTGTGGCAGACTCTTTCTCCGGACGATACCACACGATTATTGTTGCGTCTGTGCTTTACGTGTTGGTACGTTTTAATAATCTAGAAAATCTTTATTTGATTTCCTATTGATGGGTATAGTACAGTTTTGGTTGTGTCTTAACTCCTGTCAAAATCATCATCAATTTTTGATTGGGAGCGTGTTCCGTGTCGTGTTGGTTATGTAAACATTTGAATCAAATAACAATTTACTTTATGACTGAAAAGGGATTATTCTATTATGAGATACCAAAAAAACAATCTCAAATAAAATTTTCAATCAGAACCGTTAAAATTAAGCAAGATGAAATTCGAACCACACGATTTTGTCCAATGTAAAAATATTCAATTGGACCTCTTTTTGTTGTTGGACATATTCAAAATAATAATTTACTTTTATACCCCTACATAAATATGTTTTAACTGGCAAAAAATTTCATTTCTTCCTCTATCTTCTTCCATCTCTTTCTTTCAAACCACCTATCACAAGACCACCATTTCACCACCACCATGGAGCTCTATCTCTCCATTTCTTTCTCCATCTCTCTCTATCACGGCGTGGCTATGCCCGATCATGCGACGCCTATCAAGGAGAAGGCCAAATCCGATCGTCGCATGGTCGGACATGGCCATGCGAAGGCCAGATTTGGCCTCTGCATGGCCGAGTCCGGCCACGCGACGGCCAGATCCGGCCTCTGCTGCGTGGCCGAGGCCAACCACGTGGCGGACGGCGCAGAAGCCGGACCTGGCCACTCGAAGGCGAAATCCGGCCTTCGCATGGCCGGGACATGGCCACAGAGGCCGGATTTGGCCTGCGTTGCCGGACCTGGCTTTGTGAAAAAAAAAAAGGAAAATTATGATAAAAATAATAATAATATTATAAAAGAAAAATAATCATTAATAAAGATGAAATGTTTTATTACACAATTTTCATATGTCTTTTTAAAATTAATTTATATTCTCTATCATTATTTTTCCAATTTTACCCAAAGCCATCAATCTCTCTGTATTCAATTTCAATATTCTTTTCTTTATAGGAATGTTTTCCTTCCTTGAGTTATCCGTTTTGAGATATTTCATACGATCCTTATTTATGTAGAATTGTAGATTCAAGATTTTCTGAACATATTCTTATTTGTAGTTCTTGAATTCAGCTCGACTTGCAGGAGAGTGGTGGACACCCGGAAAAAAAAAAAAAAAAAACTTTTCTAAACAATCAAACTCAAATCCATCAAGGAAAATTCTTGCCCATACTTGGTTCGGCCAAACACATTCAACTCTCTTAGGGAGTTATCAAACCTCAAAGCAAATGCATTCAAATTGTCATGTAATTATTTTGGGTTCGGCCACACCCTATTTTAGATAAAATTTCCCATCAAGGGTATAAATTATTAATTATGATCATGTTGGGTATGGACCAAGTCAAACATATTATTGAACTAGATTATCTTATTGGAGTATTTATTTTCTAAGAGAAAAGTATTTGTCATAAGTTAAAATTGCAGAAAACGTTCCAAACTAATTAGTGATTTTGGATTTTCGTCCCAAACTATATTACCTCATCGAATTTCATCCAGCAATTTAATTTTAATTTTTTGTCCCAAACTATATCAACTCGCCAAATTTCGTCCCATAATTTACCATTTTGTTTGAATTTAGTCCCAATATTAAATTTCTAATTTAATGAAAATGATTGTTCAATCTTGTAAGTAGTTTGGGATGAACTATGCAATATTATATAATTATTCATGTTATAATTCACCACGTCATGACACGTAAGCAGCCATGTGATAATTTAACGGCAATTGATCAATTTCTGTCTTATAATTAACTGTGGGACGATATTCCAAAAAAATATTAAATTACGGGACGAAATTTGCCAAGTTGAATAGTTTGAGAGGAAAATCCAAAATCAGTGATTAGTTTGGGATGATATTTGCAATTTTGCCTTGTCATAATACTGTATAGTTATTCATGTAGGCATGAGAAGAGCTAATCATGTTTAATTATGGATCCACAGGGACTCGGCTCCTTGTCTCTATCAGCTTCACTTAACAAATTCAATTCTTCTGCATGTAAAATGGATGCAGCAAACAACAGTACTACATCATGTTCTCCACCTCAGCTACATGTCATGTTCTTTTTCTTCTCTTTATACTTGGTGGCATTAGCTCAAGGAGGACACATACCCTGCGTACAAGCTTTCGGAGCCGATCAGTTTGATGAGGAACACAAAAAAGAATGCAAAGCTAAAAGCTCATTTTTCAACTGGTGGTATTGTTTCTCTTCTGGAGGTATTTTGGTACCTCTCTTAGTTCTGACATACATTCAAGAGAATCTTGGTTGGGTACTAGGATTTGGAATCCCGGCTATTGTCATGTGCTTCACATTAATTGTGTTCTTGGTCGGAACTCCCACCTATCGATTTCGTGTAAGCAAAGATGGAAGGAATCCATTTGTAAGGATTAGTCGTGTTTTCGTCAAAGCAGCGAAAAATTGGAGGGCTACCCCTTTAGTTCTATCTGTTGATGAAGAAGCTTTGGCAATTCTGCCACAGGAAAGCACTCAATTTAAGTAAGTTATACGTATATGAGTTGCTATCTTTCCTTTTAGCAAGCACTCGATTTTTGTGTTTAGATTCCTCATCTAATATTACTTTTGATATGTAATAGGTTTCTTGACAAAGCATTAATCGTGCCTGATGGTTTAATTGAAGATGGGAAATCTTGTAGCATTGAGGACGTTGAAGACTCAAAATCAATTCTTAGGCTCGTTCCAATATGGTTTACAGCTTTGGGATACTCAATAGTATATGCACAGCCTTCAACTCTATTCACTAAGCAAGCAACTACGATGGATCGTCACTTCATTTCCAGCTTTGAAATACCAGCTGCTTCACTTCAGCAATACTTTATTACCGTTTCCCTTATCGTCTTTATCCCAATCTATGACCGTGTTTTTGTCCCAATTGCTAGAGCCATTACGAAAAAGCCTTCAGGCATATCAATGCTTCAGAGAATCGGAATTGGATTGTTTTTGTCTTTAGTTTCCATAGCTTTTGCAGCTTTAGTTGAGGAGAAGCGCCTAGCAACTGCTATAGAATATGGGCTAGTTGACAAGCCAAATGCAATGATCCCAATGAGTGCTTGGTGGTTGGCACCTCAATACGTGCTTGCTGGAATTGCTGATGTTTTCACAATGATTGGTCTTCAAGAATTCTTCTATGAACAAGTACCCTGTGATTTGAAAAGTATAGGTCTTGCTATGTACCTTAGTATACTTGGCATAGGAAGCTTGTTAAGCTCGTTCCTTGTATCGTTTATTGAGAATGCGACTACAAAACATGGTCAGGATGGTTGGTTTGCAAACAACTTGAATCGGGCACATCTTGATTACTTCTATTGGCTGCTGACAGGGCTCAGCGTAGTTGGATTTGCGGCCTATATTTACTTTGCCCAATCTTACTCCTATAGGAGAAGATCCCATGCCTGAAATTCCATATGCCATGAGAATTATGGCATGTCGAGAATTGCAATACTATTTATACTGTGAATTTTTCTGTACTATGTTATTATTCTGATATGGCGATGTTTCCTTTTTCTACTTCGCTCATTGTATGTAGTTTGTATGCTGGTAATTGAAGCCGGCATTCATGTTTATACTAGTGTTGTTTCACTAGAATGAAATTGGAACTAAATATTGTTTGTTATTTGTTGTTATGTAAAGATGTAAGAAGTTGAAATATGAGTCATTTGTTCATAAGTTTGAGTGTCATAAATTCTTACTTTGTAATTCTTGAGTGGTCAGTCATCTTGGAATACCATTGCAGTTTATCTCAAAATAGCAAAATTTGTTGCTTAATTGGAACCGGAAGTTCCATATCTTTCCGACTATTATAGGAAGTAGATTTGATACAATGACTGATGTAATGATTAGTTCCGTTTCTTCAAAAAAATAATCACATTTTCTTGTAAATTACAGTCAAGTCACACATTTTCATTGAACTTCAATGTTTTGCATTAATGTTGCACTTTCCACCCTGAACTCTTTTCTCATCGGTTTTCCGGCCAAAGTAGGTCACATGCTACTGTGTGGGCATGAGAGGCACATGCTAATGTGTGGGGTGTTTCGTCATTTAAAATGAAAGGGAAAAGTGCAAAATTGAAGTTTAGCAGAAAAGTGCAACATAGGTGCAAGTTCAAGGAGATCCATTGGATTCACAGTTTCCATGTATAAATTTATTCCTAGTCTAGACTTTGTGAGATTTCAATCGAATATTTTTATTTCTTAAATTCCTATGTTAATTTTTAAATTCTGTTTAAAAGAGTGTTTTTTTTATTAAATCATGGCTGAGGAAACCAAGAAGACAACTGAAGAGGTCGTGGTGTGTGAAACCGGCGGAAATGGAGGAAGAGGCAAAACCTGAAGAAAAAGAAGAAGAATAACAGCCAAAATCTGAATAAGAAGAAGAAGAGCCAAAAACTGAAGAGAGAATAGAATCTTAAGTGGTACTACAATCTCCAAATGTTTGGCAAGAAAGGTGCAGAATGGATTTTAATAGACAGAAATATTTTGGCACAAAAAAATGGAATTTTCTCCAACTTCAAGAGGGAAATAATTTACAAAGATATATATTTAAATATTGGGTACAATACAAAGATATATTTATGCTCTGACGTCTGAAAATATCAAAAACAATTTGGCCCACAGCAGCTAAAAAGAACCTAGTACAAACTACAAAGATGATAAGGTGCAGATATCACTCACTCACTCCCACAATAATAATAATAATAATAATAATCTTTGACACAGAAAATGTCTATCTCCACACCCACCGGAGACGAGATCGGGCTTCCTCTTCTGGAAGATTTTGTTCAGGACTCGGTCGATTACAAAAACCGCCCCTCCGTCCGATCAAAATCCGGTTGCTGGAAATCATCTGCTTATATTATAGGTACGCCGTACGTGTTTCTAGATCTTCATTCAATTTTAGTTTCCTTTTCTTTCTTTTTTTTTTTGTTAAAATTAAAATTTCAAGTGATTTTAATTTGTAGGGGCTGGAGTGGGGGAGAGATTTGCATATTTCGGAATAAGTTTGAATTTAGTGAGCTATTTGACTGGTTCATTGGGCCAATCTACCGCATCGGCAGCGTCTTTGGTGAATGCATGGTTTGGAACGGCATCGCTTTTGCCTATTTTGGGTGCTTTCGTAGCCGACTCTTTCACCGGCCGATACCGCACAATTATAGTTGCGTCTGTGCTTTACGTAATGGTACGTTTTAATAAATTAGAAAATTTGGACGAGCCTAGTTTTAATGAATTTCATGGGTATTTTTCAAATCAAGAAAAAAAAATTAGCCCTTTTTATGTTATATAATATCATATTTTATGATTAATATTTAACTTATTTATTTATTAATTATTATTATTTGATCAAAAATAAATTTTGGCTTTAAATAGTTATAATAAAATATAAAATGATTATTGATTTAGTCATTAAATTTTATTAAATTTGTTCTAAAATAAGATTACAAGAACATTATTTAGTTCATTCCATCATAGTAGTTTTCATGTCCAGTTTATCCGTCATTCACCGATGACACATGTTTCATCCGTTTCTTCACAAATTTCATCCAAACTTTCATCAGTTTCACGAGCATCGAGCATTTAATCTTACTGGTTTCACCAGTTTTTCCACCAATTTCTCCAATATTCACCAATTTCATCCGAAGTTTCATCGATTCATTTGTTTTCACTTTTTAATTTTTTTTACAAGTTAATATATTTATTTTAGCGATTTTTCTGCTTTTTTTATCGATTATAACATTTTTTATTGTTACCCATTTTTCGTCATTATTTTTTCAATTTAAACCATTTTCATCAATTTCTCCTTGTTTTTGTTTGTTAAAGTTTAACCAATTTTCACCTATTTCACATTAACTTTTCATTGATTAAGCATGTTTTCACCGAATTTAAGCTTTTTTTACTCATTTTTACCCTTTTTCACCAACTTTATCCGTCTTCATCTGTTTCTTTACAAATTTCACCAAATTTTCATCGATTCATATGTTCTCACTGTTCAATTTTTTTTTGGTTTATATTTTTTTTAGCGATTTACTCCTTTTTTATCAGTCATAATATTTTCTTTGTCCCATTTTTGGTCGATCTCTTTTGTTTTTTTTTTTTTTTGTTTAAACCATTTTCATACAAATTTCACCAGTTAAACTCTTTTTGAACTGATTTCACTTGTTTTACCATTTAACCCCTTTTTACCTATTTTTCATGTTTTTCACTGATTTCACATGTTATTCACATGAATTTTTCATTGATTAAATATACTTTTACCGATTTTAACATTTTTTCATCGCTGAATTTTCCTGGTTTCATCATTTTCTTATAAATTTCACTCGAATTAATTTTCATCGATATCACATACTCTCACCAACTTTACCTTTATTTTAACTGATTTTACTCGTTGTCATCCATTTTTCACATATTTTACCCAATTTTTTTTATTGATTTCAAATGTGTTTGCGATTTCACATGCATTTTTTCATCGGGTTTGCCGTTTTATAACCAACTTCACAAGTGTTCACCAATTCACTTGGACTTTCGTTGATTTTAAATCTTTTTCATTGATTCATATATTTTTTTATTGATTTCAACAATCTTCATCGATTTTACCAGTTTTTTACCAATTTCACTCATTTCTCACGAAAATATTTCCATGAAAGTAAAGGTTATGCATGTCTTGATATTCTTTATATTTTGCATCTCTAGCCAAATAAACTTTCAATACTTAGCTAAGTTATAAGCATTTTCAGTTCATTTATTGGCAAGACGCGATTCTGTTTTAACTTTTCATTTTTTTGTTTTTTTCTTCTTCTATATAGCAAAATGATATTTAAGAGAATTTAATTTAATTTTTTTTTAGAGGATTGTATATGTATATTTTACTAAATCTTTCAAGGATACAAATAACATATTTTTACTTAAAAATAATTTTACATATATATTTTAGGAGCTATTTAATATAACAGTATTTTTTTTCTTATGGTTTTTTTTATTTCTTATATGAGAAGAATACTGAAATTATAAAAGTAGATGTAAAAGATAATTTCTAAATTGTAGGAGTTAATGTCGGAGATAAGTATAATGAGATTCCATGTCTAATTATACATTTACCATAATTAATAAAAAGATTCCATGTCTAATTATTATATATTAACATATTTATCATTTAATTAAATATCACTTTATAACTCAAATAAGGGTATATTAGTCTTAAAAAAATAAAAAATAAAATATTATTCACATTTTTATAATAAGTATAGACTAGTTTTTAATTGGGAGGGAAGAGGCGAAAAATGGTACTCTTGAGTTAACTTATGATTATTGACAAGTTTACCCCAATTTTTTTGAGTTTGAAAATTTAATCCACTATGAATAAAAGTTGGGGATTTTGACTAAGACTAAGAATTGCGTATTTTGCAATTAAAATTTAAAAATTGTATATTTTGATTATTTTTAAAAATTAATAATTACATATTTATCCCAAAAATTAGAAGTGAGCATTTTAACCAAATAATAAACTAATCATTGCATATCTACCTCGCAAATAAGGAATTGAATATTTTGACTGAATAGTAATCATTTATTCCATGAGGTCAAATATGTAATTAGATAAATTGTTCAATTAAAATTTCCCAATTAGTCACGAGACACGCACATGATTACAATTTTGCAATTGAGCCAAAAATGGATTTAAGTTAGACCTTAATTCGCTTATGGTCTTGGCAATATTCTTGGGCTCTGGTCTATTAGCTCAAAATGTTTAAGCTCATATTGATAAGAAAGTAGGTATAAGTATTTATATACAATTCAAACAATTCATCCACATGAGATTGGGGTGTTCCAAGCAAATTTTTCAGCCCAAAAAAAAATTGTAAACTTGTCAACGAGCATTAATTAGGGTACTTGTTTAGTCTTTTCCGTGTGTATGTAAATTTTGGGGTAAGAAATATACTTTAACTTTACGAGGGAATTGCACTTCTCATACCAAACTACTATCTACTTTAAATATTTGGTGTCAAACTCATTTAATACCAAAATTGAAAGAGTTTTTTCACATTTCCTTTCTCCGTCAATTTTTGGGGGGCCAAAAATTGTGTTCTTTATAGAGCTGGAAAGAAATTGACGATAGTTTTCTAATGGTATAAGTTTCAGTTCATGAAAAGCAATAAATAATTTCCAAAAAATTAATGGCTAGTGATATTGCCAGAGCACAAAGTATTGTTGCCAGAGCAAATATTATTACTTGACAAATTTGCCCCTTCAAGTGCTAGAGCCTACATTTAAGAATTAATTCTTTCTCTCTCTCCTTAATTGCTTTCTTAAATATTAGTGCCTTTTTTATTTAGTTTTTCAAGAAGTGTACTCTTCAATCAACAATTATTTTACTAAGCTATTTATTTATTCTAGTAATTATCATAAAGGTTTTTATTTATTTATTTATGTAATTTCATCATAAAATTTTGTCTATGAATATAATAACTGAGAGATTTTATTATTATGCCTATGATATACGAATACGGAATATGTGACATGAATACCACATTATTGATTTTAAATTAATATAATACATAATGAAAATGAATTCATTAATATAATTAATTATATAATTGGAGACTAAGCTTTGATTATCATCTCTCAATGAAAGAATCGGTTCAGAAGGTTGAATTATGAGTTTTATTTAGAACAATAGAAGAAAAGGAATATTAATTTAAATTTGATTTTTTCAATAAAAATTATACCCCGTAATTTTGAAAAAACAAACAAGAATCACTCATGTATTCTTAACATATCGGACACATCTTCAAGTTGTGTCTGATACTGTTTTTATTTTATTTTTAATTGCCACGTGACTATTCTATTACGTATCGAATGTGTTATGGAATATAATACCCAACATCCACTATATATATTCTATAAATTAATGGAGTATCCATATATCATAGGTATATTTTCTATTATTGGGGGCCCCGTCAGGATGTAAATAGAATAGAAAATAAAAAATAAAAATAGAAACCAAGAAATTGATCACTCTATAATTTGATCAAACAATAAACATATATAACAACCATATTCTATTTTTCGTACATGTTCATTATATTCATTAGACCATTTACTATTGGATTTCTCAGGATTCGAAAGCTTTAGAAAAGAGTGAAATTTGTTATCTTTCTCCCCAAGCAATAAAAACTAAATTTAAATATTGTATATGTCTAAGTGAAAAATGTATTTAGATATCAAATAATGCATGAGATGGATGAAAGATAATTTGAGTTTATTTATAAAACAATAATTGAAGTCACAAACTATTTAAATATAAGAATAATATGGACACAATGTGGTTTGAGTTTATTTATAAAACAATAATGAATTGACTTTGTTAGGAAAATCGTGCAATGAGAAATGATAGAAAGAGAGAGAAAATACATTCATTAGCTTTTATTTGACACACATAATAATGAAGGGTAAACTAGTCATAATAAAAAAATTGCTCTGGCACCAACAATTGGTGCTCTGGCAATAACACTAGCCAAAATTAATAGGGCCTGCTTGTTTGGTGTCTGGGAAAGTAGTTTGGGAGAGTAGTGGAGGTTTGTGAAATAATCTCGATTTGCGTAATGTTGTTGTTTGAGTTTTGAGAGAGTGGCTTGAGAAATAAAGTAGGCGTAGGTTTTTTTGGAAGAGTTAGGTTGTAGGTGTAAGATGTGAAAGACTTTATGTCAAATCATGTTTGTTGTGAGATAAATTGAGTAAGAGATATGTTATTTTATGTCAAATCAGAGTAGAGTTTGTGTAGGTTTTGTTTAGAGATAAGAAAATTGTTTTTTTTTGGGTTTTGAGAGAGTAGTTTGAGAAAATTGAGAGATGAAAAATTTATTTAAGAAAATAAAAAACATGTTTGTTTGGCATTTCCCAAACACGAAAAGATTTTGGGAAATGCCAAACAAACAGGTCCATAAAGTTTCAGGATATAAATAAAAATTAAAATATATCTCATATCTACAAGGAATCTTGCTCAATAATTTTCAGATATGATATAGGACATAAGCATGTTATGGTAAAAAAATTGGAACATAATTTTAAGCATACAAAAAATCACCATTAAAGCTCAAGCAAATCTTAAAAAAGTCCTTCAATTTTGGCATTAAATATATATTTTTTTAAGGTTTGATACCAAATATATAAAGTAGGTTAAAGTTTGATATAAAAATTACAATTCCCTCTTAACTCCCTCTTAACTTTTAACTTTGGATACACACAAGCCCTTTTGGTCTCTCATTCTCAGACATTGAATTTTCGGAATTAAAATCTCTAAAAATGCGTTCTTTATATTTATTTAAAATTTCAGAATAATATTAGATGATTTACTCATTTTCTGATAATAACTCTACCTTTTTAATAATAACAAATAATATTCTTCCATCTCAAATTCTTTCGATATTGTTAAATAACAAATCAAACTTTCAAGAACTTATACAAATTGTCATAGTCACACCAAAAAAAAAATACTCTCGTAAAATTGAAATAAAAATGAAATTTTTTCTAGCAAATCAAATACATTTGTTTGTGCTTGAGTATGATCATGTCGGGTATGCACTAAGTCAAACATATGAAGGGACTGGATTATCTCATATTCTTATTGGAGTATTTCTGTAAGAGAGAAGTATTTGTCATAATATTTTGGGAAATAATACAATTTCTCTTGTTTATTCATGTAGGCATGAGAAGAGCTAATCATGTTAAATTATGGATCCACAGGGACTCGGCTTCTTGTCTCTATCAGCTTCACTTAACAAATTCAATTCTTCTGCATTTAAAATGGATGCAACAAACAACAGTACTACATCATGTTCTCCACCTCAGCTACAACTCATGTTCTTTTTCTTCTCTTTATACTTGGTGGCATTAGCTCAAGGAGGACACACGCCTTGCGTACAGGCTTTCGGGGCTGATCAGTTTGATGAGGAAGACCAAAAAGAATGCAAAGCTAAAAGCTCATTTTTCAATTGGTGGTATTGTTTCACTTGTGGTGGTCTTTTGGTACCTATCTTAGTTCTGACATACATTCAAGAGAATCTTGGTTGGGTACTTGGATTTGGAATCCCGGCTGTTGTAATGGCCTTCACATTAATTGTGTTCTTGGTCGGAACTCCCACCTATCGATTTCGTGTAAGCAAAGATGGAAGGAATCCATTTGTAAGGATTAGTCGTGTTTTCGTCAAAGCAGCGAAAAATTGGAGGGCTGCCCCTGTAGCTTTATCCGTTGATGAGGAAGCTTTGGCAATTCTGTCAAAGGAAAGCACTCAATTCAAGTAAGTCTCTGAGTTGCTATCTTTCGATCTTTTCAGTAAGCACTCAATTTTGTGTTTAGCTTCCTCGTCTAATATTACTTTTGATTTGTAATAGGTTTCTTGACAAAGCATTAATCGCGCATCATGATGTGTCAATTGAAGATGGCAAATTTTGTAGCATTGCCGACGTGGAAGATGCAAAATCGATTCTTAGGCTCGTTCCAATATGGTTTACAGCTTTGGGATACGGAATAATATATGCGCAGCCTTCAACTCTATTCACTAAGCAAGCAACTACAATGGATCTTCACATCATTTCTAGATTTGAAGTACCAGCTGCTTCACTTCAACAATACTTTATTCTCATTACCCTTATCGTCTTTATCCCAATTTATGACCGAGTTTTTGTCCCAATTGCCAGAGCTATTACAAAAAAGCGTTCGGGCATATCAATGCTTCAGAGAATCGGAATTGGATTGTTTTTGTCTTTAGTTTCCATAGTATTTGCAGCTTTCGTTGAGAGGAAGCGTCTTGCAACTGCTATAGAATACGGGTTGGTGGACAAGCCAAATGTCATGATCCCAATGAGTGCCTGGTGGTTGGCACCTCAATATGTGCTTTCCGGAATTGCTGATGTTTTTGCCATGGTTGGCCTTCAAGAATTCTTCTATGAACAAGTATCATGTGATCTGAAAAGTATAGGCCTTGCTATGTACCTAAGTATACTTGGCATAGGAAGCTTGTTAAGCTCGTTTCTCGTATCGTTAATTGAGAATGTGACTACACGACATGGTCACGATGGTTGGATTGCAGATAATTTGAATCGGGCACATCTTGATTATTTTTACTGGTTGCTGACAGGGATCGGTGTACTTGGACTCGCGGCCTACATTTACTTCGCCCGGTCGTATGTCTATAGGAGAAGATCCCATGCCTGAAACTCCACACTCCATGAGAATTATTTAGTACCATACTACTTTGTAAAATGTTTATTACATGGAATTTCCTGCTGAGTTTTTTAGATTCTCACCTGGAATTTTTCACTTCACATAAACTATAAATTATTAAATATAATATTAATTTTAATGACTGATATAAAATAAATGAAGGAAAACCCACCCCCAATCCGCTCCGCTTCAAACACAGGCTGCCGGGACTGGATTCGATCTACACTATTCAGTTCTTTTGAGTTGTTTTCACTTTTCAGAAAACGAATAAAACAAGCCCAAAATGACTTCATGAATTGAGGATCCAGTCTGGATTGGCCTATTACAAAAAAAGCCTTCAGGCATAAGTGAATTAATTGTGCATGAGTAATAAATAATAATGCAATATTCTAGGCCAATCAAATTGTGGCTTCAAATAGAACAATCGCGTTTCGGCCCACCGGTCAAAACTGTATACAATTCTTCGGTGAGTTGATAATAATTTAACCTATGATATACATTATATTCAATTTACTTCTCTATAATTTTTTAGAAAGAAAAAATACTTTATTATCCTCTAATCTTATAAAAGTTTTAAAAAGTCTCCTTGATATTTTAATAATTAAAATAAATATATGAATTCACAAAAATACCCTCTTATATGTCACTTTATCCTTGTATTATGATAAATGTGGCACTTTAGCCTCATGTGTTATGATAAATATTGCACTTTACCTCCCCCCTCCCATGTTACAAAAATATTTTTCATCCTTACTCTTAATTCGGCGACTGAGCTAGGTAAACTACTCCTTTAAATTTTTATAAAGAGGGGGTAAAATGCACTTTTTAAATTATGGTGGAGTAAATTGAATATTATGAATATTCGGAGGTGTTAAATTGGCATTAGCTCATTCTAAGAATAGTGAACATTACATTGTGTGAAGCTCGTGTCCATTACTATTGTATATCTCACTTTTGAAGTACGTTCTAACCCTAAAATAAATCAATTAAACGAGTATGTAAAATGACATATAGCTTGTTTACATGATTAGTCGGCACATATTCAGTCCATTGAATTTGATACTCCATCCTTTTCATTAATCTTTATCCCTAATGTTAACAAGTCAATGTAAATAAATTTTGAAGTATATACGATGACAAACTAATGGAGAGCAAGAAAACTTTGAGGAATAAGAAATATTATATCATGGGGAGTTGAGTTTGTCCTCTAGTTGAAGACCTGTAAAATATTTTTTTATGGGCTAGCAGGCGTGGTATATTTTTTCTAAATTCTAAGTATGGATAATAAAAAAAAAATCGAAAATATTGAATTTTTTTTTGTTTTTTAATTAAACGAAACGAAAATAAAATATAATTTCAAAACTATTTATTAACATGAAATTATTATTTTTTCTAATTTAGTAATTTATTTTATAATTTCTTAGTGTTTCTGAAATGTTTTTAAAAAGTTTTTAATATTTAACTGTCCGATATATACACTGGATACAAAAAATTTATCCATGATTCTAAGCTCAAATAAAATGGGAAACATTGATCATACTAATTCTAAAACAAATAGTGCTTATTAGTGTTGCAAGTGAAAGTGTAGTGGAGTTAGATGGATGGATTTGGCAAATATGGAGAACAACTCAAATCTAAGTATTTTTATTTACTTGAACTGGTTTGTATTTAAATTAGTGAGATCAATCTTTGATTTGATTCATTAGTACGTAATAGATTTAATAAATAAGAGATATATAACAAATATATCAAACTCGATTAAAATTTAATTTTTTTTATCAAATCCAAGAAGTCGTTCTAGAAGTGAAAAAAAAAATCTTGATTTGATATATTTTCGACTCGTTAAATGTAAAGTTTGGGTGAAGTTACATATGAACATAGTCAAAGCTAATAATACCTAAATCACAGTCTTGAAATATTGTATGTTGATTCGTTAAAAAACATTTATACATGTTGATTTTTTTTTTTTAGTATGAACATGTTAATTGAGCAAGCAGTATGTGTGTACATCTTAATTAAGGCTATCTCATAAGATAACAAGTGTATAATGCAACAAAAGTTTCATTTGTCCATAGTTCTATTCTAGGCCACAAGGACTCCATGTTGATATATATTTTATAGTTTATCCTGATATAAATTAAACATTAATTAAAGGGTCAATGTCATATTATCATAATATCCATGCCAAATGAAATATCCTTAATTTCTTTATCAGTTTTAATTTTTTGTCACCATCACTTGTCAAATTATGAAGATAAGTACGGCGAAGTGAGCTTATCTTTTCTTTCAGATATTTTAAAAAATAGTAAGTGATTTTTATCCTTTGGGGGCTGTACATGTTCTTTTTGCAAATGACGTGGCCGGCAGAATGCCTGATTGCTGGGAGTTCAGATTGTTCATGTAGATTTATGCAACTTAATTTGAGTGACGACATCAAATGATTGAGTGTACATGTGGTTTAGGGCCTTTTGAAGAAATATTGGCATTTAACTTAAGGATTATAACAACTCTGTCCGGACTTTAGAATTTCTCAAAATAAAGCAAATGCATTTTCGTTTTTAATTTCTCGGTCCCATAATATTTAATCCATTGCTATGGTTGTCAACTTAAATAATTTTAGAAGTATTATAACTAACTTATCAAAACTAACATTATGTCATTAAATATTGATAAATTTAAACATCAAAAATGGAAAATTTCTGAAAGTGGCGATGAGATGAGGTAAATTAAGGACCTCTTTCATGAGTTTACCTCCCACTAGTGTGGATACATATTTATCTAATTTAATATTAATCTTTGCAGTTAGTTTGTCTTTATATTTTGATATCAATGAAATAGAATCGAATAGATTTTCTGATATAATGATGATGTAATTATGTATTCACCGTCTAAAAAAATTAAGTTTGAGAATGTATATGTCGTGTTGTGGAAATTTGAGTAAAGAAAAGTACCGGACATAGGAGATTTTATTTTTATAAAATTAGATAATTGATCTCAAGCTAATTTGAAATTTATAAATAAGTACTTGAAATCATATCTTTTATGAATATGGATGTGTTTTAATGTTTAATTAACATAAATCTCACTAGCAAATCTATTAGCAAACCAACTGGTCCGGCATATCTCGGACCTAATTGGATTGACCGTGACTTTTTTTTACGTAACTCATTTTCCCGTAGAAAAATTATAGATATTTAATCCGTCCCATTTTGAATAGTTGAGCCAGGTCCAATTCATTCATTTGTGAATTCATTTGTGCTGTAACTCCTACAGGAATAGGGCTGTAATCGAGCCGAGTAGTATCGAACGACACACTGTTCAAGCTTGGTTTGATTTTTATCGAGCTTGAAATTTTGTGTTTGAGCTTGGTTTGATTTTCAATCGAGCCGAGCTCAAACGAGCTTTTATCGAATAAGCTCGAGCCGAGTATCGAGTAGCTTGATATTTTATATGTATTTTTTTAATTTTTAGCTTATCGAGTCGAGCTCGAGCCGAGCTTCAAAAGTTATCGAACGAAAAAAGATGTTCAAGCTTGTTTGATTATTGTGACGAACCGAGCTCAAACGAGCTTTTATCGAACGAACTCGAGTCGAGTATCGAGTAGCTTGGTTTGATTTTCAGCCCTATACAGGAAGATTGATTAGTATCACAATTAAATTTTCCTATATTAAAAATAATTTAAGACAACATATTTGAGTAATCGGTTCCCAGTTGGTTCTCTTGTCAGTTGGCAATGAAAGCAAATTCAAATATCTATTTTCTCAAGGTTCATGTATGTAATATAAAACTTATAGAATATGAAACCTTTTACTTAAGGCTATTAATTAATTCAAAGGAGACCCACTATACCACTCAATAGAAAAATCTCAAATAGAAAAGAAAAGATGGAGACATGAAGTACTAAAATTCAAAGGTGAAGATGAGATGAAATTTTCATTGCGTGCCGTATTAGGAACCGCATTGACTTTTATACTATAAGTTATTAATCTTGATTCCACAGTTTCAAAGTTTCACCGAAATTGCATCACGGTTTAAGGGATTTTTTTTGCTTAATTCAGCAAAACAATTATGATTCATACTAACTAGTAGTATAACAATTTGAAAGATAATGTTCACAATGAGATAATAACGGGTGAAGAAAATGCCTTTACACAATAGTCAACATCTTCAATATAAAGTTTTGGTGTTTTTGTCCCTTTCTACTAGATAAATACTCAATATTTTGGTAGATAATTTGTATTCATTTATTCCATTATTTGGTCCATTTATATAAGATTATGTTTGTACCCAAAAAAAAAAAAGGTTATGTTAAGAGTTATATTGTAAGTAATTTGTCAGCACATTTTTACCACATATTGAATGACCAACTTATCTAAAGGAATCATTTAATATATATCACTTAACATGTCTCTCACGTATAGGCGGTATTCATTTACTCAAGCCTTAACACGTGAAATTTAGAAATGGGTGGCGGAGGAATTCGAACACAAGACCTCTTTTGGCCTGAGCTCTGATACCATCTTGAATTACCAACACATCTAAAAACGTAAGTTGTTAGAGAGAAGAATCATTATATATCACTTAACACCACACAATCAAGAGAGAAAAGAGAGAGGCATTTCAGAGAGGCGAAATAAAGCTTCGGTATTTCCGCCATTCTGACTTTATCTCTATTTTTGTTCAATCAAATGTTATCTCTTGTGTAAGTGTTGGGCGAAAGTTTTATACCTATTTCAGGTTGTATTGAACACTAGTACTTTTAATTGGTGATGGTGGAATATTTTATGAATACAAATATATAAATTACATATCTTTAACTTTAAGACTTTCATACTTCTAGAACATACAAATATATATAAAAAAATTATTTTTCAAGAATATTCAAGTCTTAAACATGACTTAATTTCTTTTGATTTGTGCTGAACATATTATATGAGAACCTCCTCTAGAAATATTCTACTCAAGTAAAGTTAAAAAGGTGGAACCCCATCACAACAAACATTAACAAAAATTCAATAAAAAGATATACAAGTTGTTGATCAAGCGGAGTCGAAACTCCACGCGGCAAGATTGTAAGTTAGACCTTTTATCTTTTAAGTGACTTATCACTTAAGTTAAAAAATCTACACTTACGATTAGGACTGTCAATCGAGCCTTGTGAGCCGAGCTTTAAATAGCTCAAACTCAAATACCATCGGGCTTCATAGTTATAGGCTCAAGCTCGGCTAATAAATTTTTTAATTGTTTCGGCTCAAACTCAGCTCATGTAACGTTTCGGGCTTCGGGTTTATATTGGGCTTATGTCGGGTTTATTAATACTAGCAAATGTTACACCATAAATAAAAAAGTTATGCACTAATATGAAGAAACCACTCTTACTTTATACACACGAGACAAGAATATGTAAATTACACACTTGTTCTTCATAATATTAAACATTAAATAAAATTTAAATTAAAGATCAAGTCACAGATGTTATAATATACTCATCAAAATCTATTTTTTTCAGCAAGTACCCATATTACATAAAAAGTAATATCTTTTAATGAAAAGTTTTCTGATGATTGATTAAAGGGGTGTTTGCAAGAGCTTTTAAAAAGTATATTTTTGCTTTTTTTGTGCTTAAAACACTCTGATAGTGTTTGCAAATAGGTGCTTCTGCTATTGCTTCTTCAACTGAAAAACAGGTTAGCAAGAAATAACCAAGGAGGTGTTTCTTCTATTGCTTCTTCTAGGTGGCATTTTTGTAATAATTAAAGCTGTTTTTTTTACATATTTGCAAACACCTCTTGTTTTTGAATAAAAGTACTTATTTTTTACTTTTGCTTTAAGCAACTGCTTTTGGGTTTCCAAAAGCATTCGCAAACACCCCTTAAATTGTATTACTGTATTAGATAAAAACTTTTCATCTTCTTAAAAATAGAATTATTGATATGTGTTTTTTCTTACTCCAGGTAAGTAGAATTTTAGTGTTCCAAGACTTTCAAATTCCCAATCTTGATCACTTTCTTTTATCTTTTTCCTTTTCTTTTTCCTTTATGTTTTTCATTTAGCTTGTACAATTGTATATAATTGATTTTGATATTTGGTACATAATAATTTTGATATAAATAATTAATAGTAGTATTCGGTCGGGCTTTATTCGGGTTGAGCCTTATTAGGCTCAAACTCGGCTCATAAATTGATCGAGTTTAATATAATGGCTCAAAATCAGCCCGGCTCACAATTATTCGGGTTCGGGTCATATTTAATCGGGCTGAGCCATCGGGCTTCGGGTAGGCCCGGCTCAATTGACAGTCCTACTTACGATGTTTTAAACCTTTTAAATTTTGCAATTAATTATATATGTAGGAGTATTTATATAATTTTCTGAAATTTAGTTAAATTACTTGGTCGGCCACCATAATAGGATTAAAAAATTATCAAACGGAAAAGTTACTCGAAAAAACTTCAATTCCTCGATTTTCTGAAATCTTCTTAGGCTTAAATTATGATGGTGGCTCATTTTCAATCGAGATTACAAAGCTCAATGTTGTTCACTTTTTATTTTTACAGTTGCTGAAGAGAGGGGTAGGTTGGGATTATTAGCGTGCTTATGGCATCTCTAGTGCATAAAGGGAAAAGTGAATTTAGGGGTTTTTGAATTTAGTGAATTTAGATATTTGTCGGCCACCTGCTCATTATGTTTATTTATTTATTTTTATTTAATAAAAAATCCTATAAATTAAAAAAAAATTAAATACCTTATTTAATAAAATGTAAGTCTTATTTAATCTTACTTTTATTTAATTTGTGTACTATTTTAAAAAAATTAATTTTAGTATAAAAATGTAACTTTTATTTAATAAAATCAAATTTAATGTAACTATTATTTAATGTTTGAAAATTTAATGTCAATCAAGTATTTAATTATTTAATTGGTGTATTATTGTGCACCAATTTTAAAATCCCTTTAAAAGTTAATTATTAGAAACTCAAATTTAATTTAATTAATAAAATTGAAACCTTAATATGACTCCTAATACAAAGTCATATTGGCATGACGTAAGGAATGAAATCCACGAAAAAAATGCTCGGACTCGCTTATTTGGAGGCTTTTCTGGGGGTTCTTCCGACCTAGGCGGCGGCGGTAGCAACAACGGTGATAACGACGATGGCGGGGAGGGTGGCTTTCCTTATATGAGTAATTAGTTGTTATATTATTCTGTACTTTAAAAAAAATCATTGGTTGTCACCTATTTAATTATTGTATTGTTGTGTTTTTTTTATAAAAATATTGGTTGTTATTGTTATTATTATTGTCAATCTTAAATTATATGTTATTGTTATTAATTATTTATTTATTTATAATACGAGTTAATTTTTATTATTATTATTATTATTGCTATTATTATTATTATTATTATTATTATTATTATTAAGTGAGAGTGGGGGAAATTGAGAATTTTAATTAAATGGAATTGATAGATTAATACATTTTAGATGACTTATGAAAATGAAAGGGGAAGCTGGACTTGGATTTTGAGGGGAAGCTGGACTGAGTGAGGGGAAGCTGGACTTGGGCTGAGGGGAACACTGGAGATGCCCTTAGGGAGACAATGAGTGCAGCTGGGGGAGATATCATTCGGGGCGACCAAGGAAAATGGGACGAAGGCTTTAGCAAGAAATTGGGATAGGTTACAATCATCGAAGCCGAGTTTATGGCGGTAAGAGAGAAACTTAAAGTAGCTTGGAATAGACACATAGAGAAACTATTAGCGGAGTGAGACTCTAGAGGTGGTCCAATTGATTAAGAAGGCGGACACGAACATTCATCTATTGAGAAACATTATTGAAGATTGTCGAGAACTCATTAGAAAGCCATGGACTTGCAAACTCTTATCACATATGTAGAGGAGGAAACATATGTGCGGATGAATTGGCAAGAAGGAGCACCACAACGGGAGTCACCACCGGAAGGATTGATGGAGATACTCTCCGAAGACGCCATTAATTAAGTGAATAGTATGCTTTAGGAAGAAAAAAAAGAGGTTGGGATTATTACCATGTTCTGAGTTCCTGGTGATTGGAAGGACTGACAATAGGTTTGTCCTTCTTTCTGTATTAAAAGACTGGACAATCAAATATTGCTCAATAGGCAAATTTATTAAGCTATCCAATTCTCACCCATTTGGAAGGTGATCTTTTTTGGTTGGACAGCTGACAGCCATACATGGTTCCTTCCACAACATTAAGTATGGCATGAAATCAGACAAGGAGAAAAAACATTGATGAATAAAATGTATTAACAAATTATGAGTTACAGAAACAAACTTTGAGAAAGAAATTGCAATCAAAACAAACATATCCTCCTTGCTTTTTTTCTCTACAAAGAAAAGAATAGAAGAGTGGAATTAATCTATCTAATCATTTCCACAATTCTTCCATGGGGATGCCACGTTGTTCAGCGACTTCACTGAATTGCCTCATCTGCTGTACAGCAACAACTGTGGCCCTGGCATTGTTGAGAGCATTGTTACTACCAAGCTGTTTTCCGAGAGCATTCTCAACACCGGCTAGTTCTAAAACGATTCTCACAGCACCTCCAGCAATAACCCCTGTACCTGGCGAAGCAGGTCTAAGCATCACCCTTGCAGCTCCATAATCTGCCTCTGATCTGTCATGTCATTTTTATCTATTTACTCATCAGCAATAAAACTAAGAAACAGCATTCAAGAAATACACAAAAAAAAAAAAGCAATCCTCCTCTACCCATTTCTTCTTATATTCATCAATTTTCTTCTCCTCTTTTTTTGGTATCACATGTTTCAACCGCAAGCAAGCTTTTGCTAACAAGAACCTTCCTTTTCATTCACTCCATTTTTCTTATCGTTGCCCTTACGGTATTTGAGTGATGCTTTTAGAATTGCAATCAAAGTTTGAACAACAATAAAATGAACCATAGCTCGATCGATCTCAAATGTTTAAAGTCCCAATCTCCACCAAAACATGATATTTTTTTAACACCACCACCCAAAACTCAACTCCTTTGAATTATAAACTCAACTTCAATCAATGCCTGTTTCAAAATTTAAAGGTTCCTAGAAAGAAAGCCCACATTGACTGGCTGCACTTATCCCTTCCTTGATTAATCTCAAACTTCAAACCAATTCAATAAACAATTCCATATATCAAACAAAACACAAGGACTGGACTGGACTCTTAATAAGAGAGAAAAAAAGGTACTATAAGGGGCAATATAATCTAATTCATCCTCAAAACAATCAATCACTGAATTATTACTTAATTAATATACAGAATTAATTGAAGGAGGTGGAAAACACAACACATACCGATGAGGAAAAGTCTTGTATTTGGTCATAGGAACGGTGATAATGTTCCTCCTGGCATTAACAGCCGATTTCTGGACCGCGGCAACAACTTCCTTGGCCTTACCCACACCCACACCTACATTCCCCTGTTTGTCACCCACAACCACAACAGCTCTAAAATGCAACTGTTTACCCCCCTTCACAACCTTTGTAACCCTCCTAACCTGAACAACCCTCTCCTCAAACCCATCCCTAACTTTCTTATCCTTATTCCTCGAACTACCCAACCCAGTAACTTTCTTCACTTTCGAATCCATTACGAAAACATCGTTCCCCAGAAGTGACTCACCGCTGTAAGCAGGACCGTACAGCTCTTCGTACGCACGGGCGATTTCTTCTTCCGATTCCATCGGCCCGTCGTCGAATGAGGGGGGTGGGACGAAGTCTTCGGGGCGTTCCGGGGGGCTGAAAATTGACATCATCATTGCATCTTCCTCGTTTTCGTAGATTGTTGTTTCTGCTTCGGGGGTGGATTTTGGAGGGGGGAGGAGTTTGTGGGAGAGAAGAGGGGAGGAGTGTGGCCTTGAGTTTGGGGTGGGGAGAAGAGAGGGTGGTTTGCGGCGGTGGTGGTGGATGGATAAGGAGGAGAATGTGGCGGAGAGGGAGGTTGTGGAGGTAGCTGAAGCGGCAGCCATGGTGATCGGTGGTGGGAGTGAGAAGCGAAGAGGGGGATTAGATAAGATCATAAATCAAGAGGATGATTGAATTTGATGTGGAGATGGATTGGATTGGAGTAGTGCTTGTTTGGGCCTGGCCCAGTCAAATATATACTTTTGGCTTAATTGTGTTGGGCCTACTCTGTAGCCTGTTGGTCTCCAATTGATTTGGGTCATTTATAATTTTCTTTAGTGTTCTGTTCGATTAACTATCACTTTCAGTCATTTATAATTTTCTTGGTCATTGATCTCAGTGTTAAAACTTATAATTACTTTTGGAGAACCCCTAAAGCAAAAATTGAATTAAACAACCTTTCTATTCGAATATTTGAATCCGTGTGATCATTTGGCACATGAAAGAAGGAGGCTGGGTGGGCGCCACCCAAAACCATAGACATTTGATACCCGTTGCCTATACTTATATTAATCCATGACTAAATCTACTTTATTAAGTAATTGTATTATTAAATTATTAGGCATTCTTTTTCTCAATTAGTCGGCTTGATGACAAGAAACTTTTTCAATTAAGCAATCATATTTGGAAAATATCAAACTAACATATTTTTGACTTTCTGAAATAATTTTTCATCTTTCAATTTTCTCAAATTACTCTCTCAAAAGTCAAAAAACAACTTTTTATATCTATATAAAGCATATATAATTTCTACTCTGGTTTGACATAAAGTAACATATCTCTTACACATTTTATTTCGTATAACAAATATGATTTGACGTAAAGTCTTGCATATCTTACACCTACAAACCTAACTCTTCCAAAAAAATATAAACATACTTCATTTCTCAAACCACGAACTCAAAACTCAAACAAATAATTTTACGTAAATAGAAATTATTTCACAAATATTAGAATTCACCACATGGATTGAGTTAAGTTCACTTACTTGGTTTGGGCCTAACTCAACCTCAAAAGCTAGTTTGTAAGGTGAGGATTGTCCAAGATCTTATAAGGTGGACTTAACTATTGTTTTCAACCAGTATGAGACATTTAGACTCAATAACAAACATCCACTACTCTCTCAAACTACTTTCTCGAACACCAAACAAACATGCCTTTAATCTTTTCAAAGTGTGTCGAACACTTTAAGTGAAAACCGCTCCCAAAAGAAATTCGAACATGAATTCGATATTTCGTAGTAACTAGTATCTTCCACTGGGACAATTACTTGTTGGTAAAAAAAAAAAAAAACTTATGTAGTATTGAATTTTTCAAAAAAAAAAAATGTGATCATTGATAGACTGTTAATTTAATTACAAACCAGTGTACTTCTTGGCTTACACAAAAAGAATGTTTCAACTTTTATTCTATTTTCGTATGACAACATTGTCAATTTGTCACCATGTTTTGTGCTGGAAATAGAATTATATATACGTGGAATAATAAAATCTTTGAACATGAAGGCTAACCTGATAGGAGTAATAAATTTCGGTTAATACATTTCTAACTTTTGTTTTTGGTATGTTTAATTTTGAGGACCCAAAATCATCAGCATGGATCAAAATTCACTCCTAGGGTCGTCTTCAATGGCATGGCTTCGAGCTATAATTAATTCCACTTTTTTGTCTTTTCCACTCTCACTATTATAATAATAGTTTTAATTTTGTTTTTAATATTAATATTAATAATACTAATAACTATTTTAATAATATAATTAAATTAATAATAACATTAAAATTAAAGAAATCAGATAATAATGAATGTAAAATTGTAAATTGTATGCATTTACTTATCTTGTTAATTTAAGTATGTATTTAAATATTTCTTAATTTAATTATTAATTTAGATTATTTATATAAGTGTTTAATAATATTTTCAGCTAATTCAAAAAATTTTAAAATATATAGCCACCACCAATATTATAATTAAATGATTAAAATTTTAATTACAATAAAAGAAGTAAAAAGAAAATGTCTAAAAGAAATTATTGATTTAAAATATTAATTACAATTCTAATTAAAATTTTAAATTACAATTCTAATTAATTGTTAATGATTTGTCCATAAAAGAAAATTCAAAATTTTATTATATTAAGTAATTCAATTAAAAATTGGTGGCTATATTTATTAAATACTAGCAAATATACTAACAAATATTATTAAATAATATTCTACAAATTTAATTTAATATAAGAGGAAATTTTAATTATATTAATTTTTTTAAATAATTCATTTTAAATTTTAAAAATATTAAAAAAATAATTAAAAAAAGAACCAATCAGGTGGGGCCACACTTGACTTAAATAGGGGCCTTGTTTCTTCCTCACCAAATTCACGGGCCGCGGAAAGGGTTCGCCCGAGCCCATCATCTTCCCCGTTCCCGCCCCGTTGTCAATCCCGTCCCGCTGCCCCGACCGTTGGAGACGATTCCCCTCCCACCCCGTCCTCGAGTCCGAACCCGACCATCTCCATTGGAGATAGCCTTATGTAAATAGTAAAACATATTGAGTGTTATTATTAAAAAAATAATAATAATAAAATAAAATAAAAAAAGATTGATAATAAAAGTTCACCCTCCTCGATTCCTGGTTCGTGGGTACGGCCCCCTATCAGTAATGTAAAACATCTTTTTTAAATATGATTAATGCAAAGTTAAAACCATTAGTTTCAATATGAGTATAGAATAGAATATCATATTATTTGAATGAAATTATAAGATCAATCATTTATACGACATAGATAAGACAATTAACTTATTTGTGCGAATTGGAGGAATAAAATGATGCAATATATAGTTGAAATGTCAAAAACTTTTTTTTTTAGAGGCAAAAGATGATTTCATTCAAATAGGAGCTTCAGATGAAACAATATTAAGGATCGAAATCGGTAAAACATCAAGCGAAAAAATAACGACACGAGATAATCTAGCTATTTCGTGAGCCACTCGATTCCCTTCTCGACCAATATGTTTAGCTTGAAAATGACTAAATTCCACAGCCAAGTCCTTAAGATCAGAGATAACATTTCCAAAATCTGCACTTGAGTCCGAACTAACTTGTATGTCAAAATTAAGTATGTTATTAAAATGGTTAGTTAAGGGTGTAAATAAAGTTTCTCAGGATCAAATTAGGTCTTATTGACTTTTAGGGCAATCATGTAAGTACGGCATCTTTTGATAATATGGCCCTTGTAATCTTATATTTGAGAAAAAACATTATTTTAGGGCATGATCCATACGTAATTAGCGCAACACATTAATCAAAAAATAGATTTATACTATAAAGTACTCTAAGGTGTCCATCTACGCTTTGTGTCTTAGTGAAATTAATGTTATATGCAATAGATGGATATAAAGAAATAAAATATCCTTTCTTCGCTTATGTTACAAGTTTTCTCTCTATCCTCAGTTATCTTTACAAAAATGGTCTTGCTAAGGTATATTTTATTTTGAATGAGGTCATAGTCAAATAATGAAGCTGAAATAATAAGATCTCATAATCAAGAAATCTTGAGTTCAATTCTTATTAATGTGAGTTTTTTTCTAATTTAATACTAGTGTTAAGTAATTAATTTTCTATATAATTTGATAATCAAATAAATTAAATTTTAATTCATTGATATTGATATAATGATATAGTTCTAATTTCACTTTTAAAAAATAATATATTTTATTGAACTTTATAGGAAAGATGCACACAAAATCTATGAAATTTCATTTCAAAACCCTGTGATTTAGTAAATTTCTCCACTATTGGCTTATGTAGTAACATTGACAAGCACCCAAACCTTATCTATTTTAATAGTTTTAATTCCAAAATTTTCTGTCTCCTTAGAAGAAAGGAATTGTTAGTTTAAGCTTATCCTGTAGTATGTAAATAATAAATTAATAAGAATATCATGCATCTAGGATTAGGAAATATTTAAGAAAATTTACTTGATATTGCATTCGTATTTATTTATATCATGACAAAATTCCTATCTCTAGCAAAATATTGATCCTTAAATATTGGGTTCATTTGGTTTTCTTATTAGTATTTTAGGTAGAAACTTCTAACAAGTTATAACCCCAACCTCGCATAATTAGTATTTTGTGCTTTGATAAGACAAAATTTAAAACTTTTATTCCTTTTTCATTTCTAGTAAAATGTTGTATTACTTTATATTCTTCAAAACGTTGAAAAGAGTACATCATGTAATAATTCGTGTCAATCGACGTGAATATTTTAGAAATACGCGTCCTTAAGAACAAATGGAAATTAGCAATTTGTGTGTATGTGATTCTTATTTAACTAATAATAGTGTGATATTTTGATACGAAGAAAAGATCATGAATAAATAATAATTCATATACGTTTTTGGTATAAATTTTTCGTTCCATCTTCACTTTTTTTCCGCATATTCAAGTTTATATACAAATGAGTTCATATTTGACCAACAAAAAATTTTACTTGAAATTTTGTAAGCATTAAGCAGGCACTTGACCTAAATGTAGTAACCAAATAAAGATTAATTGCTTAATTAGTAATAGCATTTGACCGTCAGTCATATTACAGCAAAGTCACATAAGAACTCAAGGCCCTAAATGTAATTAATAAATAATACACCGTTGTTTAGATAAGACAGCAGAACATTTGCTATTTCTCTTCTGTACAAATAACTAAAATAAATTAATAACCAAATCGCATACGAAATATACTTGAGCTTAATGATTGATAGAAACTTGAAAAGGAAAAAATTCATGCTGGCAACTATGAAAATATGAAAAAGATTCTTTAATAAATTAACTATTATTATTATTAGAGAAGATTCTTTACTATATTTATTATTATTATTATTATTAGAGAAATCGCAATTCTCCCCCTAAACTTATAGTTATATTGCACTTTTCCCCTAAATTTACAGTCAACTTGCACTTTCCCCCATTAACTTAAATTGTTGAGTTGTCCACCTTGAACTTATATTAATATTGCAATTTCCCCTTGAAACTCTTTTCCAAGAATTTTCTAGCCAAAGTAGTTCATGTGAGAGGTACATATCAAATTGTAGGGTATCTCTGTCATCTAAAATTACAAGAAAAATTGCAACATCAAAGTTAAAAGTGGAAAATGCAACTTGACAATAAGTTTAGTAGGGAAAGTTGCGATTTTCTTGTAGGAATAATTATTTTGCTTCTTCGTTAATAAATATGTTTATTTATTCCTTCAAATTGAAATTATCAACTAGGAAATTCACAATTTTAGATTGTCAAACTAGTGTCTTCCCCACAAATTTTAAAAACTTGAAATCTCATTTGAAGAATACAATGTAAAACTTGCAAGATGAATCTAAATATGAATATATAATGTATGTTTTTATACATATCTCCCACTCTATAATTTCTATTTAATATGTTTATATCTATCTCGACTTTTATTGAACTTTTATTGATTTTGTATTCAAGTTTTTATTTTTTCTATAATGTACATGTTAATACAATTATAACTGATTTTGAAAGTTTCATGTTTTCTGCATTTTGAATTATATTTGATTGCAAATATTATATTTTGTCACCTAAACTGATATTGAAGTTGTATTTTTTCTTTTGAACTTTAATCCTTATAGTATTTTCCCTCTAAATTCCAGTGTTGCACTTTTCTTTTCAACTACATATTAGTACGTGTCTCTCATTTAACCTACTTTACTTGGAAAAGACCTCCGAAAATAGTTTCAAGGAAAAAGTGCAACATTAATATACGTCCTGGATGAATGGTGCAAAAAAATTATGTTGCAGGAAAAAGTGAACCTTGGTTGTAAGTTCAGGGGGTAAATGCAAATTTCTCTTATTATTAGTAGATACAGATAATAAACTAGAGCAAAAGAAATTTAGATATGTTTGAATCGTTTAATTGATTGATTTGAACTTTTAAAGAAAAAAATTAAGGTGTGGTGGAAATGGACCCCATTAATAAGAGTGGTAACGAGCTGGCAAAATTCCAAAAAATCTTTGACAGACTGTTCCTCCTCACACACAAATACAAATACACCAATACATAAGCACACTTATTTCTTCAATCCCAATCCCATTTCTCATATTAATCCCCTTTTCTCTCTATTTCAAACGTATTAGCAAAAGGGTTTTGTTTATTAAACAAAAAGATTTAATCTTGAATTAAATCCTCTGTGATTTCCTTAATTTTGCATTAAAAGGAGAGTTTTTATTATCATGGCTGAGGAAACCAAGAAGACAACTGAAGAGGTCGTGGTCAGTGATGTTCCTGTGGCGGAGAAGCCCACAACTTCTGTTGTGGAGAAGGAGGTGACGATCCCGCAGCCGGAGCCTGAGCCGGAGAAACCAACCGTGGCGGCGGAGGAAGTGGTGGTGGAAGGAGAAAAGGTGAAGGAGAAAGATGAAGCAGAACCCAAAGAGAAAATTGCTGAATCCGCTTCTTTTAAAGAGGAAAGCAACAAGGTTGATGATTTAATCGACCCAGAGAAAAAAGCTTTAGATGAATTCAAACTTTTGATTCAGGAAGCACTCAACAAACGTGAATTCACCGCCCCGCCACCACCCCCTCCGGCCGCCGTCAAGGAGGAGGAGAAAAAGGTGGAGGAAGAAACAAAGCCTGAAGAAAAGAAAGAAGAAGAGCCTAAACCTGAAGAGAAAAAGGAAGAGCCAAAAACTGAAGAGAAAACAGAGTCTTGCGAAACACCTGCTGAAGTTCCACCTCCACCACCGGCGGTGGCGGCGGAGCCCGTGAAAGTAGAATCCACCCCACCACCGGCAGCAGCGGAGCCCGTGAAAGAAGAACTAAAAAAGGTTGAAGAAAAAGTGGAGGCTGTTGAAGAGATAAAAGAAACAATAGTTCATGAAGTCACCCCCCCTGCTCCACCACCATGTGAAGAGCCCACCGCCGCCGCACCGGAGGCCGAGGAGGACACCGCCCCACCCACAACACCGGAGGAGGTTTCAATATGGGGTGTTCCACTTTTGGCTGACGAAAAAAGTGATGTGATTCTTCTCAAGTTCTTAAGGGCAAGAGACTTTAAGGTGAAAGAAGCTTTATCCATGCTTAAAAGTGTGGTGTCATGGAGAAAAGAATTCAAAATTGATGAGTTATTGGAAGAAGAAGGAATCATTGAAGGGCTTGAAAAAGTGGTCTATATTAATGGAGTTGATAAAGAAGGGCACCCTGTTAGTTACAATTGTTTAGGTGAGTTTCAGGACAAGGAATTGTATAGCAACACTTTTGCTGATGCTGAGAAAAGGGCCAAGTTTTTGAGGTGGTATATTCAGTTCTTGGAGAAGAATATCAGGAAGCTTGATTTTGGTCCTGATGGAACATGTACAATTGTTCAAATCACTGACCTCAAGAATTCACCTGGGCTTATCTTATTCAAGAAAGAACTCAGACAAGCTACCAATCAAGCTCTTCAATTGCTTCAGGATAATTACCCTGAGTTTGTTGCCAGACAGGTACTTAAAACAGAAAAAATATCTCTTTTTTTACCTTTGATTTGATATGATTGAATTTTATGTTAATGATTTGTTTATCTTGGTTTAAATATTTGATCTTTTTCTATTTTGGGCTTTAATTTGTTTAGTTTCTTAGGCTATTGGATTTAAACGATAAGGAAAACGAAAATGAAGCTATCATATGATACAATGAAACGTTTTCCTTAGCTTTTTACGCTCTAAAGTGGATGGATTTTATGTTCTTATTGGTTGTGAATTGTACTAATTAAGTTTTTGGTTAATGGTGGTGTGAAGGTGTTCATCAATGTTCCATGGTGGTATGTGGCCTACAATAGAATGATTAGTCCATTCTTGACCCAAAGAACCAAGAGCAAGTTTGTGTTTGCAGGGCCTACCAAAACTGCTGAGACCCTCTTCAAGTTAGTGAACTTTGATTATTCAAGATTCGATTTTTTGAAATTGATAACTGTTTTGATACTTAATGTTTATTACAAGTTTAATGATTCAAGATTCGATTTTTGACAGATACATAGCACCCGAGCAAGTTCCAGTTCAGTACGGTGGCCTTAACAAAGAGGGTGAAGCTGAATTCACCACTGCTGATTCCGCAACAGAGGAAATTATTAAGCCAACAAGCAAACACACCATTGAATTGCCAATAACTGAGGTGGGTATAACTGAAAATACTCAATTTGGTATTTTAGTCTATATAATGAACTTTTGTTCTAATTGGACAATCGATTTTGCAGGCTGGAACATTGGTTTGGGAGGTGAGAGTAATAGGCTGGGATGTTACTTATGGAGCCGAGTTTGTACCATGTGCCGAAGGTGGATACACTTGGATTGTACAAAAGGCAAGAAAGATTGGACCTAACGATGAGCATGTAATTGGTTGTTCCTTCAAAATCGGTGAACCTGGAAAAGTAGTACTCACAATTGACAATCAAACTTCTAAGAAGAAGAAGGTTCTTTACAGGTCCAAGACCAAGCCCTCTGAATAAGGAGAGGTTCCTTGTCAGAATTCACCTATTCTTTTTTTTTTCCTTGATTGCTATTTAAGTTTTAGTATGGTTGAGTTACTATTATTTTTGTATTTGTTTGTTGTTTTTATATTTCTTGGTTTAAAGTTTTTGTTGTTGGATTAATATGTGTCTGGTTGAGAACAATTTGGGAATGCAGGGATGTGGAAATAATATAGAGATACATATGCATACAAGGTGGTTGGAAGTGTGTGAAATGTGAACAATAAACTTTTGTTACTAGTTTATGATACTTTCATCTGTAAATTATTATGTGTACATTTGATATTTTGTCATTGCTTTTGTTTTTCCTTTTGTTGATGTTGATGTAAATTGGATTCTTCTTCTGCCTCATTGTCTCCATTTTTATAGATTTGTTCACTTTCTGGTATTACATGTGCCAAATCTGTCAAATTCTTCTTCCCATTCAATTTATTGCAGAGTTAAAATTGGACATGATATTCTCTTTTGTTTCAAATGAGGACCAACCTGTGCCATATGGTCAAGTGAATTTACAAAGGTTGAAATACACTTTCCCCCCTTAAACTATTTTTTGTAACTGAAAATCTCCTCAAAACTATTTACCTCAGCTATTTTTCAAGAGATAGAGAATCGTGTAATCATTTGAAAACTGAGTTTCATGGACCAAAATGCCCTTATACAAAAAGTTACTTCACGAGTTCAGTCCCTTCGGATTATAGGTTGGGAAACACTTCCCCTTCGCGAACTCATAAAAACACCTTAAAACTACTCCCTCCATTTTTTTTATTTGTCGCTTTAGCAAAATTTTCTTGTTTACTTTTATTTGTCGCTTTAGGATTTCAATGCAAAATAATTATTATTTTATCAATTTTACCCTTCTACTCTAGCGCTCTAGTAATTTTAGTTATATTTATGCAATTTTGCTGTATTAGTTTAACACATTCCTTAACTGCATCTAATATCTTGATTTTATTAGTATTATTTTGCTCCAAATATTTAGCTCGACAAATTATTTCACGATCCTTTTCACTATTGGAATACAGTAGGAGGCGTTTAGTTACGTTTAATAGTTTTCAGGGGGGATTTTGTTATATTAAATAGCTCGATGCTGTAAAGTTTTAAGTTTGGGTAAATTACGAAAACACCCCTGAGGTAAAATCTAACTATAAAAATCTCCCTCATATATTGGTCATTCAAAAAAAACCCCTCAGGTTTACTACCTTGTTACGATTAACCCCTTGTCCCTAAAATGTTTCAATTTTACCCTTGGAGATTATTTGTAATGCTCATAATATCTTATCAATTATAAAATTTGAGTGTTAATTGTTATATATAAATATGATACACATATATTTACTACCAAAATAATTGATATAATTTATAATTTTCCATAAATTTCAATAAATACTGCAATTTATAATACAATATAAACTTTATTAAATTAAAATATCTTATTTACAATATAATTTTATTAAATTTACTAATTTAGAAAATAAATTCATTTAACTAAATGTGTAAACAATTTGTTCATATTTATAAAATATTATTATTAAATTCTATTTAATTTATTATTATACAATTTAGACTGATAGTGAATATGTAAATGCTTTTTTCTTTGCAATATTTAAATATATAAATTTTATCAATTATTTTGGTAGTATATATATAATTATCACTTTTCTAATTTATAAGATATAATAATTACCACCCAAGTTTTAACATTTATAACAAACATTATAAATAACACCTAAGGGCAAAATTAAAACATTTTAGGGACAAGTGGTTAATTGAAAGAATGTGACAAACTTGAGAGAAATTTTTGTAATACTCAATACATGAGAGAGATTTTATAATTATTGCTTACCTCAAGGGGGTTTCGTAATTTACCCTTTAAGTTTTAACCACACTATAGTTGGGGGGGCAGATTGTACTTTTACCCTTTTACAAGTTTATTATTGGATCTACCTGATATTTTGGTTCAAAATTGAAGCACACCTATGAAAAGCTGATGCAGTGACATTTTGCTTGATAATTTGAAAGTTAAAAAGAATCTCAAGCTTGTTTGGATTACTTTTCTGGCACTATCTTACTGGATCAATTTGAATATTTGAATCGTAGATGAATTTGCACCTTGATTGGACTGCTTTTTCTGGAGCAATTTCAAGGCTTTATTTAAAGAAAGGCAAACATGTTCAATTATTTTTCAAAATGGGACAACAAATATTAATATGATTTTTCTTTCGCATACAACAAACTTCTACCAAACATGATAGACACATTTTCTTGTAGACAAACATTTTTATTACTATATTACCATGCGGTTTTCTAGAAAAATGTCTAAATTATCTCATTTATCTATGAAATGATACATACAAAAGTGATTCAAAAGAGCCCAAGCGCTTATAATCAAATTTTAGATTAAAGATGCTTTTGGATTTTATAGGGAAGAAGAAATTACCATAAGTTGTTATTTGTTGCAGAGGATTAATGTAATTAAAAAAATATCAGAATGAAACACTAAACTATATATATATGTATTATGTATATATGTGTGTGTATATATATACTAAAAGAAAAGAAAAAAAGGAGAAACAGTTTGTTAAGCACTTTTCAGAAAGCAGAAGACAACTATGGTTTATTCCTTAAAAATAAACAGTGAAAGCTGTAACGTAAGCACTTTGCAGAAGAAAATTAAAACATTGTCAGCTTTTAGAGTTAATATCAAATCACCCTCCTTTTTCTTCTTAAAATACAATGGATTCCCCTGTGATAGATAAAAAGACAAGAGACTCCCTGTTCTTTTTTGTAAAGTGACATTAAACAATATTACAGGGGTGAAAATGCACATTACGCATATCACAGAGGTAAAATAAAGAGATTTGAGTAGGTTATCTAAATAGGGTTAAATTGATATTTTTTACATTAAAATAAAATAATAGAACTTGTTTGCAATATCTACACAAAGAAATTAGATAAATTTTCATATTATAAATAACAAATTTTCTATTAGACATAACAGAGAATTTAAGCATATGATAATTACCAAAAATCCACCAATGAATTTTGTATGTACCAAAAAGGAGACTCTTTGAGCAAAAAGTCATCTTAAGATTCTTCATAAAATGAGTATAGTTTATGATAATAATAATAATTATGTACAGAGTTTGTCTTAAAGTTTGGTTTCTAATCATTCTTCCCACCACCAACTTATTAAATTAAAGTAATTGTTTATAATTTCCCTCTGTTCATCATCAATTATCAGCTCAAGTAGCAGTCCCAGCATATAAAATCTCAAGAAATAGACCCCACCAATAATGTTGCAGCACACAAACTATAATCTTACATCATATATATTCATATATTTAATATATGAGAGAATTGCATTTTTGGTACACAGTTATAGGTCAATTACTATTTTTGGTACACAGTTTTATGTGTCCAACACATTTGGTACACCTCTTTAACAAAATTCGACACATTTGGTACAACCGTTAAATAAATTGCAAAATCACCTTTAATTCCGTTAGTTCGACACATTTGGTACACCTCTTTTACAAAATTGGCATGCGCGCGTGGCACATGGCTGCCCAGAAAAAAAAAATTGAAACTTGATAAACTTTTTTATTATATTTTATTCTTCTTCCAATATTGAACTATAAATGACATTATAGTTTATTATATTTTACATGTCATATAAATAATAAATACATATTTTTTAATAATTTTTATAAATATGACAAATTAAAGTAACTTGTTTATTATATTTTATTCTTCTTGCAATATTAAACTATAAATGACATTATATAGTTTATTATATTTTACATGTCATATAAATAATAAATACATATTTTTTAATAATTTTTATAAATAATAAACTATAAAAATAAGAAACTATTTTTATAAATAATTTTTAAAAATTAAAACTTGATAAACTTTTTTATTATATTTTATTCTTCTTCCAATATTAAACTATAAATGACATTATATAGTTTATTATATTTTACATGTCATATAAATAATAAATACATATTTTTTTATCATTATATAAATATGATATGATAAATATAATAAATACATATGATAATTTTTATAAAAGTTTATCAAGTTTAATTTTTTTGGGCAGTCATGTGCCGCGCACATGTCAATTTTGTAAAAGAGGTGTACCAAATGAGTCGAACTAACGGAATTAACGGTGATTTTGCAATTTATTTAACGGTTGTACCAAATGTGTCGAACTTTGTTAAAGAGGTGTACCAAATGTGTTGGACACATAAAGCTGTGTACCAAAAGTGAGAATTGACCTATAGCTGTGTACCAAAAATGCAATTCTCTGTTTAATATATATTTGTGATTGCAGGATTCTAGCTTAATTTTTGTTTATGCAAAGGGAACATCATTAAGCTGACAAAACTACCATATAGCAAAGAGATATTTATTATATGTTGACATGTTCTGCCATCATACGTGGGATGACATTTGTTGCCTTTCATGAAATTCTTAATAATATTTTAGGATATCTTGAATTTGATTTTTGTTGTTTTTCATCTCTTATTTTATTTTTAGTTTTTCATTCTAGGATCCCTTTTTCTTTTAAATACTCTTCCAAATATCTAACTCTTTGAAAATAACTTTAACGTCCCGTTGAACAGAACCATGAGATATATAAAGGTCAAGAATTAGCTAGGACGTGAAAAGAGACATCAAACTTAACACTAATTGCCATATTTAATTCTTTGTTGTAATTATCACTGCAATAACACTTGTAATTAATTTCTCATGAATTTTCTTTTACTTATTTTAGAATTTGTTGCTTTTTTTTTTTTTTTAATTGGGGATAGTTCATTGTCTTCAAAACTATTTCATCATGGCTTGATTTAGAAAGACTCTAGTTCAACTTTATGTTAAATATTGGTATATGGTTGGCATGGATCAAAATTTCGCTTCGACTTGTACGTGTTTTTGTCAGCTGAATATTGAAAACTCTTAAAGAATTCTTCAAAAATATTTGATAAATTGTAAAAAATATTATTAAATTAAGAAAATTAACAGAGTTCTAGGCAAACAAATAGTTTCAAAATTACATCTCATTTTCGTTTTTATTGATTAAAAAAGGGAAAGTTTTCAATGTTTTCAATGAAAACATGGTTGGTATGAATCCTTCTTCAGTTGAGTTGTTTACATGTTTCCTTTTTCTTTTTCAGTGATATTCAAACCGTCTAATTTAATTCATTTTGAGATAATGTTAAACAAATAATTAAACAGTCAATTATGAGTTTTGTCCAAAATGTAAGCTAGTCCCTTCTACTAAAAAAACCCCGCTGGTGGTTTTCATGTTTTCCTTTTGGAGTGGTAGAAAAATTTGTAACTTGATTTCATTCCACATATTAATTAATCACAAGACGAGTATAACAAATTTGTTATTTTATTAATCAATAACAACGCATTATATATAACTTTAGGAGAAATGCACGATACTCTCATGTATTATGAAAAATATGCACAAAACTCCCTTATGAAATTTTATTGCACCAAATATCCTTGTATTTTCAGATTCTTTGTATACTCTCCCTTAATCAGTTAGTTGTCTAATGTTGTTAATTTTTATTAATATATATACCTAAATTACCCCTAGATATAAGGAGATTATATGCTAATTTTTAAAAAAGTACAAGGTTATTACTTGCTATGTTTAAAAGGTACAAGGGAATTATATGCTAAGTGAAAAAAATGTATAAGGGATTATGTGATAAATTAAAAAACCACAAGGGCATTTCATGCTAACTGAAGGAAATGAACATACGAGGGATTATCTGCAGTTAATCTAAAAGTATAAGGGAATTCGATGCAATAAAATTTCATGGAGGAGTTTTGTGGAGATTTCGCATAACACAGTGAAGTATCATGCTTTTTCCCCATAAATTTATTTGTTTGTTGAATGTCAAATCTTTGGTGAATTTTCACCACCTAATTGTGACATATTTTTTGTACATAGAGCAAGTCCAATAGTAGTTTGTACATTTGGGAATGTAAAATGCATTATATATACATTCTTAAATAGTTGTTTGCATACTCATTTAAATTGATTCATTCTAGTGGTGAGTATGTAAACTGAGTTTCTATGTCACTTTATTAATATTTTTATTATTTACTAAATATTTTTATCCAATCACATTCATTCCCTCTCAACAACTATTATATACGTACCATGTTTCTCTCTCTTCAAGAGTAAGTAAATTTGGGTTCTTAAAGTACAATTTGTAAAATAGAAACTCTTCTCCATGCTCTCTTTGGAATGAGAAAAAATGTAAGTCTGGGGATGAATAATGGTAGTTAGGACTTTGCATCTCCATTTGCGTATCTCCATTGGACAATTGCCCCATGCATAGATCTATTATTGAGTATCCAAATTTATAATTTTGGTTGGTCCGCATCTAAACTTTTCAATGAATATATACATATGCCACCAAAAAGTTTGATACCTAAGATCTACCTAAGAGGGGGGTGAATTAGGTTGATAACTTTTTTGAAAGTTTAGATAAAGAGATCAGTTAGTTAAAAATATTAAAGTTGATATGAATATATTTTATATTCTAATGGAGTAAAGTGCAGAAAGTAAATAATGAAAGAATGCAAACGCAATTTATAGAGGTTCGCGCCCCAACGGCCTACTTCCTCTCTTCCAGCACCCCTGGGTAAAATCCACTAGTAGATCGTGGCTTGCAGGACGAACCTTTGCCACTTCGAGATTACAAGATTACAATCTTACTCTCAATACGAGCTTGCTAGGCCTAACCTATCGCTCAACAGAAAACCGTGCTTGCTAGGATAATAACCTATCGCACTAAACAGTTGTGCTTGCTAGGACACCTCCTATCGCACTACGAGCTTGCAAGTAAAAAAACTTTCGCTCAAAAATAGTTATAAAATTTGATTACAAATATTGCTCCAAAATGAGCGGATTTTGCAAAGTACTAAACACTGATCCTTTTCTTCTACTACTTAGTGTATATTCAAGATTTCAAGAGCAAGTAGTAAAAATGTTTTTAGAAAAGCCCTTTTTGAAAAAAGATTTTTTGCAAAAGGTAAAGACCACTTGAAAAAGACTTTAGGCAGTGAGAATAATATAGCAATTGAGATTTTTGAGAGTGTGTTGTGTGCTTCTGCCGTGAGAATGGATTGGTATTTATAGGTGAGTGTAGTTGGTTTAATAGGGAAGGATTTAGAGATTCAAAAAAAGATTTTGTCAAAATCTTGAGATATGGCCGAGAATAATTTTTAAACAATGTGGGAAATGAACTTGGACATACTTTAATACAAGTTGAATAATAAATCTTTCCTTCAAAAATTAATTTTAAGTAAATGGGGTAAGATATTGAACTAGACAAATTGGAGACAAAAGATTAGGAAGAAATCATACCTTTAAAAATTTATTTGATTGATAGTTTAAAAATAATGACCAAGATTAGTTACAAATTCAAGAATAATTAGGCTTGATTAAGAAAAGTGATTTTCGGCCATAATTAGGCAACAGACATGTCACGGCTCATTTTTGAAATGGTAGGATGTCACTTTGATTTTAAAACACATTTTTGGAAAAGGGCTAAAAAGTATTAAAAAAACTTTGGGCTAGGAATTTTCTTGCTCTTTTAATCACTTGAAAATACTTACTAAGTAGGCCACAATTTTCTTGTATCAAAAATTGGGCCCTTCAGGGGTGCTAGGGGCTTCGATCTTGATCTTCATTCATAACGAGCCTTTAGCTAAAATTGGCCTTCTCATGATCTTCCTTCATAATTTGCATAAGCCTTTTTATATCAAACTTGGGCCTTCTTCATTGTTTTGGACTTATCTCAACCTCCAAATAAGTTGCTCTATCATAAATAAAAACCTGTCCAAATCATAAAACTAAAGAGCACCAATATATTAAAAGTTCGTTTGTTAATCATCAACTTTCCGGCTAACAATCTCCCCCTTGATTGACAAACAACTTTTGATGCGAAAAAGATTTTAAGGGAACTCCCCCTAACTTTATGCAATTTTGAAAATTTCAAACTCCCCCTCAATTGAGGCATTTTCATAAAAATATTTCTTGGGAAATATAAGAGGCCTTAACATTAATTGTTAAGTCTCTTTGACCAATGAATTTTTGAAAAAATATTTTTATGCAAATTTTCAAAATCATGCAATGCCAATGTAAATATGAGCAAGTTAAGTCCAGGGCATAATATCAATAAGCAATAATCAAGGGATCATATCTGCAATAATCAAATCATATCAATATAATATTCAAGATATAAACAGATCTTTTTAAACAAGCATCAAAGTACTTCTTCTCCCCCTTTTGTCAATCAATCAGTTTACTCTTAAGTTAGGCAATATAAGATCAGAGTTTCACGAATAATTAGGTGGAAGCATAATCTTTTCAAATTTCATTTTCACTTAAAATGCCCAAATTTTTTCTATTCAAACAAAATTGTTCTTCAGCGACTGCCTTTGTAAAGATATCCGCAAGTTGATTTTCAGAGTTTACAAAATTAACACAAATGTTACCTTTTTGCACATTGTCACGTATGAAATGAAATTTAACATCTATGTGCTTAGTACGAGAATGTTGCACTGGATTCTTAGTAATACTAATAGCACTAGAATTATCACATAATATTTCCACATTTTCAAACATTAAACCAAAATCACGCAAATAACTTTTCATCCACAAAATTTGAGCACAACAATTAGATAATGCAACATATTCCGCTTCAGCGGTTGAAAGTGCAACAGAGTTTTGCTTTTTACTATGCCATGCAACAAGACAATTTCCCAAGAGTTGACATGTGCCACTGGTACTTTTACGGTCTAGCAAGCATCCTGCTAAGTCCGCATCAGAGTAACCAGTGAGATTAAAAATTTTGCTAGTTGGATACCATAGACCAAAATTTATGGTTCCTTTTAAGTACCGAAAAATTCTTTTGACAGCGACAAAATGCGACTCTTTTGGTGCAGATTGAAAACGAGCACAATAACAAGTGGCAAACATTATATCGGGCCTACTAGCAGTTAAGTAAAGAAGACTTCCGATCATACCTCGATACCTTGTTTCATCAAAGGGTTTACCTTTCTCGTCCTTATCAAGTTTCGTGGTAGGGCTCATGGGAGTACCCATTTCTTTGCACTCATCCATTCCAAATCTTTTGATGAGTTCCTTAGTGTATTTCGTTTGGCAGATAAAGATTCCCTTTTCATTTTGTTTTATTTGAAGCCCAAGGAAGTATGTTAGTTCGCCCATAAGACTCATCTCAAATTCATCCTGCATACACTTAGCAAAGTCTCGGCAAAGAAGATCATTAGTAGCACCAAATATTATATCATCAACGTAAATTTGAACAATTAACAAGTCATTTTCATTTGCTTTTAGAAAAAGTGTTGTATCAACAGTACCAATAGAAAAACCATTTTCTAAAAGAAATTTACTTAATCTTTCGTACCAAGCCCTAGGGGCTTGTTTTAATCCATAAAGAGCTTTTGACAATTTGAAAACATGGTTAGGAAATTTTTCATTTTCAAAACCCGGAGGTTGCTCCACAAAAACTTCTTCATTCAAAAAACCATTTAAAAAGGCACTTTTAACGTCCATTTGAAAAAGAGTAAATTTTCTAAAAGAGGCATAAGCGAGTAACATACGAATAGATTCAAGTCTAGCAACAGGAGCATAGGTTTCATCGAAATCGATACCTTCTTGTTGATTGTAGCCTTTAGCGACTAATCTCGCCTTGTTTCGAGTAACCTCACCTTCTTCATTGAGTTTATTTCTAAACACCCATTTTGTTCCAATGATGGTGTGCTTACTCGGCCTTTCGACTAGAGTCCATACCTGATTTTTATCGAATTGAGCGAGTTCATCTTTCATAGCGGCAACCCAAGATTCATCCCTTAGTGCTTCATTAACGTCTTTTGGTTCGGTGATTGAGAGTAGGATGAAATTAGCACTTTGATGTTGTTGTACCTTTGATCTGGTTTGAAGTCCACTCCTTAGATCACCAATCACTTGTGTAGTGGGATGGCTAGATGCATGTTTGAACTTTCTGACGGCTGGTTCATTTTTGGTTCTGGAACTTCCTTCTTCAGTTTCTGTTTCTGCTTCAGCTTCATGTTCCGAATCCTTTTCGGAACGTTCTTCTATTTTGGTCACTTGTTCCAGTACTGGTTCCGGCAGTTTCTGTTTTTCAATTGTGATTTCGTCTTCAATATCTGAAACATTATTGCTCAAGGATTTCTTGGCATCAAAGGGGTTAGTTTCATCAAAACGAACATGCATAGATTCTTGTATAGTTTGTTTCCTTTTATTATAAACACGATATGCTTTACTAGTTACAGAGTATCCAACAAACATGCCTTCATCAGCTTTAGGATCAAATTTAGTAAGATAATCACGATCATTAAGAATATAACATTTGCAACCAAAGACTCTAAAGTAAGCAATATTAGGCGTTTTTCCATTCCAAAGTTCATACGGAGTTTTATTTAAAATGGATCTAAGAAAAACACGATTAGATATATGGCATGCAGTACTAACGGCTTCAGCCCAGAATGATTTAGGCACACTATATTCATGTAAAAAGGTTCTTGCCATTTCTTGTAAAACACGATTCTTTCTTTCAACTACCCCATTTTGTTGAGGGGTCTTAGGTGCAGAAAAATTATGAGAGTAACCATTTTCATCACAAAATGAAGCAAAGTATTTAGAATCAAATTCAGTACCATGATCAGTTCTAATTGAATTAATAAGATAACCCTTTTTATTTTGCAACTTTTTAGTCAAAGTAATAAACGCATCTAAGGCTTCATTTTTGTGCGCAAGAAATAGAACCCATGTAAAGCGAGAATAATCATCAACAATGACGAAAACAAATCTTTTACCTGCTAGAGTTCTTGTTTTCATAGGACCGAAAAGATCAAGGTGCAGTAGTTCGAGAGGTCTTGTTGTGGTTACTACCTTTTTGGGTTTGAATGAGCTCTTGATTTGTTTGCCCATTTGGCAAGCATCGCAAAGTCCTTCCTTTTGATAAGTGATTTTTGGTATTCCTCTCACAAGGTCCGACTTGGCAATTTTTGACATTAAATCAGTGTTTACGTGGCCAAGACGTCTATGCCAGATTGATTGGGAGTTATCACTCACTGCTAAACACTTGATATTTTGGTTAGATAAATCAACAAAATCAATGCAATAAGTATTTCCTTCTCGTAAAGCTTCAAAAACAGTTTTTCCATTCTTTTTAACAATGCACTTGGATGTTTCAAAATAAACTTCATAACCGTTATCACAGAATTGGCTAATACTTAATAAATTATATTTTAATCCTTTAACAAACCAAACGTCTTTAATGCAAGTAGATGAATTCTTACCAACAGTTCCACGACCAACCATTTTACCTTTCGTGTTGTCCGCAAAAGTGACATAGCCTCCTTCACATTTATCAATTTCACAAAATATTGATAGATCTCCCGTCATGTGACGAGAACAGCCGCTATCAAGAAACCATTTGTCTTTTCGTGAAGGAGTCTTTTGTACCTATTCAACAATGAGACAAGGTTTGCACTTTAGGTACCCAGATTTTGGGTCCTTGCAAGTTAGTTACAACATTTTTTGGCATCCATACAAGTTTATTGGCATTGTTTCTTTTGTAGATGCAATTGAAAGATTTGTGACCGATTTTTCCACAGAAATTGCAAGTATGGTAAGATAAAGAAGAATTTTTTTCAAGTTTGCTCAATTTATCAAAAGAGTGTTCATATCCAATTCCGGCTCTATTTAGTGACACATTTTGCATTCCTAGAAGTCTATCTAGATTCTCCTTTCCTTTAGTGAATTTTTCTAGACATCTAGTTAGATCAACAACTTTGGCTTTAAGAAAAACATTTTCTTTTGAAATACGAGAATTTTCATTTTCAAGTTTTTCAATTTTCTCAAGGCTTTCTTTCATTCTAGTGTCAAATTCTTCTCTTTCTCTATTTAGCAAAGTTATCTTTTTCTTGAGTTTTTCATTTTTAGAAGCAAGATTTTTAAGATCCTTTTTGCATTCATTTATCATAACGGTCCATTCATCTTCACAGTCTAATTCATTATCTAAATCATCACATTCATCAAAATAGTATGAAGGTAGTACCTCATTTCGAGTCATGAAGCAAAGATTTCCGGATTCGTCTTCCGTTTGTTCTTCTTCGGAGTCCGGTTCATCCCAAGACGCGATCATTCCTTTGCTTTTGGTTCTCATGAATGCCTTCTCGGATTTCTTCAATTTTGGACATTCAGTACGTATGTGTCCCGTTTCGTGACATTCGTAGCATCTCACTTTGTTCTCGGCTTTGAATGGCTTCTTATTGTTTTTCGAGAATCTTTTTGTGAACCTATTTCTTGAAAGTTGGTTAAGTCTTTTGGTAAGCATGGCTATCTCTTCATTCCGTTCATCTTCGTCTAGTTCCTCGATGTCACTATCATCGTCCTGCAAAGTATTTGAGTTAAATGCGATAGATCTTCTATCTTTAATTGTGCTTACCTCATCCTTAGACAGGATCGTGAGTTCATGTGATGTGAGTGAGCCTATGAGTTCAGCCATGGTCATTTTGTTGAGGTCTTTGGCTTCTTGTATGGCAGTGACTTTAGGTGTCCATTCTCGTGGGAGAGATCTCAGAATCTTCTTGACTTGCTCACTTTGAGGGTATATTTTTCCAAGTGCAGTCATGGGGTTAATGATCTCCATGAATCGAGCATACATTTGACTTATGCTTTCATCATCTTTCATGTTGAACATTTCATATTGATGAACCAATATGGTGATTCGTTGCTCTTTGACTTGACTTGTCCCCTCATGAGTTACTTGTAACATCTCCCACATGTCTTTTGCCGTAGCGCACGAACATACCCGATTGTATTCGGATTTGGTGAGGGCGCATGCTAGTAGATTTTTGGCCTTTGAATTTAGTGACACCAGTTTCTTGTCAGTGTCGGTTAGTTCCTTCCATGCTTTCGGGATTTGCTTCTCGCCTTCGGTTTTCATGGGTATGGAAGGTCCTTCAAGAATTACACTCCATAGATCACAATCAATGGAGATCATGAATTCCTCCATTCTATTTTTCCATATAGAGTATGCAGTTCCATCAAATAGTGGGGGCCTGTTATGCGATTGTCCTTCTGCGAAAACATCATTGCTAAAAGTAGACATAAGATCGTTAGCTCTCGGGGGTTAACCCGCACAGTTAAGAAAAATAAAAGAGCACCTGCTCTGGTACCAATTGATACCTAAGATCTACCTAAGAGGGGGGTGAATTAGGTTGATAACTTTTTTGAAAGTTTAGATAAAGAGATCAGTTAGTTAAAAATATTAAAGTTGATATGAATATATTTTATATTCTAATGGAGTAAAGTGCAGAAAGTAAATAATGAAAGAATGCAAACGCAATTTATAGAGGTTCGCGCCCCAACGGCCTACTTCCTCTCTTCCAGCACCCCTGGGTAAAATCCACTAGTAGATCGTGGCTTGCAGGACGAACCTTTGCCACTTCGAGATTACAAGATTACAATCTTACTCTCAATACGAGCTTGCTAGGCCTAACCTATCGCTCAACAGAAAACCGTGCTTGCTAGGATAATAACCTATCGCACTAAACAGTTGTGCTTGCTAGGACACCTCCTATCGCACTACGAGCTTGCAAGTAAAAAAACTTTCGCTCAAAAATAGTTATAAAATTTGATTACAAATATTGCTCCAAAATGAGCGGATTTTGCAAAGTACTAAACACTGATCCTTTTCTTCTACTACTTAGTGTATATTCAAGATTTCAAGAGCAAGTAGTAAAAATGTTTTTAGAAAAGCCCTTTTTGAAAAAAGATTTTTTGCAAAAGGTAAAGACCACTTGAAAAAGACTTTAGGCAGTGAGAATAATATAGCAATTGAGATTTTTGAGAGTGTGTTGTGTGCTTCTGCCGTGAGAATGGATTGGTATTTATAGGTGAGTGTAGTTGGTTTAATAGGGAAGGATTTAGAGATTCAAAAAAAGATTTTGTCAAAATCTTGAGATATGGCCGAGAATAATTTTTAAACAATGTGGGAAATGAACTTGGACATACTTTAATACAAGTTGAATAATAAATCTTTCCTTCAAAAATTAATTTTAAGTAAATGGGGTAAGATATTGAACTAGACAAATTGGAGACAAAAGATTAGGAAGAAATCATACCTTTAAAAATTTATTTGATTGATAGTTTAAAAATAATGACCAAGATTAGTTACAAATTCAAGAATAATTAGGCTTGATTAAGAAAAGTGATTTTCGGCCATAATTAGGCAACAGACATGTCACGGCTCATTTTTGAAATGGTAGGATGTCACTTTGATTTTAAAACACATTTTTGGAAAAGGGCTAAAAAGTATTAAAAAAACTTTGGGCTAGGAATTTTCTTGCTCTTTTAATCACTTGAAAATACTTACTAAGTAGGCCACAATTTTCTTGTATCAAAAATTGGGCCCTTCAGGGGTGCTAGGGGCTTCGATCTTGATCTTCATTCATAACGAGCCTTTAGCTAAAATTGGCCTTCTCATGATCTTCCTTCATAATTTGCATAAGCCTTTTTATATCAAACTTGGGCCTTCTTCATTGTTTTGGACTTATCTCAACCTCCAAATAAGTTGCTCTATCATAAATAAAAACCTGTCCAAATCATAAAACTAAAGAGCACCAATATATTAAAAGTTCGTTTGTTAATCATCAACTTTCCGGCTAACAAAGTTACACTTGAATAGTGAAATCAGGTATGTGGTGGAATTCATCAGTACTTAATTTGAGTGAGAAAATCCGTTAGGAAAGTAGAGCAAACAAAAATACCGATGCCTCTTGAATGTCAACTTAAGAATCTATTTCCTATGGTTAAGGTTTCTGATTTGGTTATATATATTTTGATTTTTTCTTTTAAAATGATGGGCTGGCCCATCCATTTTGTAGTGGGAATTATTCAAACTATCTCTGTGGTTTAGTGTAATTTGACAGGCCATCATTTATATTCGGAAAATTATACAAACATCCCCAGTTATCCCCTATTGGCGTTAATTTATGAAAAAAAAAAGGTTCCAGAAATCACACTGTGTAACATTTAAGAAATCACAAACCTCAAGGGTGTCAAACTGATTTGATTCATTTTTTCATTTATTGCACTCATTTGTTCACCGTTTTCAACCATTCTTCACTGATTTAATCCACTTTCTTCACTAATTTCACCCATTTGTCTCGTTAAATTCTTTTCTAAGATGATATTTCTGGAATTAATATATATTTTTCACGAAAATAACTCTATAAGGGGATAACTTAAATTAATTCAACACTTCATGAATAATTTGAGTAACTTCTCAAACATGCAAGGTGATGTGTAAATACAGTGAATTTCAAGGGTAATTTGGGTAATTTTATCTATTTCTTATGTTATTCCAGATAAATAGTGTGTTTCAAAATGTGTCTATCCTGTGCTTTGATTATGGGAAAAACTAGTGTTAAATAGTTGGAGTGACACAGAAAGTTTAGATTGCACTTATACATATTTCCAACATTGTAACACAAAACTGATTAATTCTAGACGACAGAAACTAATTATTTCTATTTCTTTCTAATATCTTTAGAAAAAAAAAAAAGATTTATTGAACACGATTCCAATAGCTTTTATATGGACTATAGTGCAATAATGGGAAAGAATTACTGGGCTTGTAGCCAGTTTTTCTTTAAAAAAAGGAAAGGTAATGAAAGAAAAAAAATAGAGAAATGTAAGGAAAAATGATTTTGGGATTAATTAGTCACGGTAGACTTGAGTAGAGGTGTAAAGAAATTGAGTATTGTTCAATAATATGATATTTAAAAGTTTGACTTTTTTTAATCAATCTTAAAATTGTATTTGAGTTTGATTTTATCACTAAACTAATATATTAAATAATATCGAGTCAAATATCAAATAACTTAATATTTTATCAATTAGAACTTATTTAATGGAGCTCAAACGGAACTTCAAAAAGATATTTTTTACCAATTAAACTCGTTTAACAAATAACTTGATTCGATTCTCAATCAAATTATTTTGAAGGGTAAGGCTATGACCCTATAATCCTATTTAAGTCCAGAATTGGGCCTTCCTGAGGCCAGTATGGGCTTCTTTAAGCCTGGACTGGAAAGTCCATGAAAGTCCAAATTGAGAAGTAAATGCACAAACAAATCAAAGAATCTGAATCAGAAATTACAGACAGAAAACGAAACCCTCGGTTAAAAGAAGAGGAAATTGGACATTAAAATCCACTTAACTCAACAATTGGAGAAAAATGGCGGAAGTAAACAAAGTCGAGGTTCCAGCTAAATACGATTTGAATGCAAAATGGGATGCCTGCCTTGATTTAGGCGTTCGCCGCTTCGTTTACTCTTCATTTGCCGGCGCTTTCACCGGTCTTCTTCTCTTCCGTCAGTATTTCTCTGTTTCCTGAGCTTTTTAAAATTTTGAAAGTTGTTGTTATATCCCCTCCCCAGTTTCCTTCTAGTGATCTTTTTCTTTCAGTGCGAGCCAATTATATGTGTTGTTTCCTGAGTTTTCTTTACATAGAATATTGGTAAATTAGCTCAGACTTGGTCTAGCTCAAGTTGGTTTTTTGATTCTACTCTCTTGTAATTAAACAATATCAAGGCATCTTGAAATGCACAGGTTTTCTGTGTGTGTATGTGTGTATAGATTTTGTGCCATCTGATTCTGTTAGATGTGTAGAGATCTTTTGCTATTGCATCTCACTTTACAACAGTTTTGGCACAATTGTTGCTGCATTTTGTAGAATGATAATATGAAGAGGGTCATGGAGTTGCCTTTTATTTGAAATGGTGCTTAATTATGTGCCTCTAAAGGACAGGTAAGGGTCTTGAGGAAGTGTTTCTCTTTCACCGATAAATTGATTGTTGATCATTCACAACTCCCTGTTATAGCTTATTTTGACTGTTGGGGTTGGTTTGTTCTAGTTGTCTTTGTGTGTGTGTGTTATATGATGCTTCCAACAACATCAATTGTGGTATTGTAGCCTTAATGTTGTTTCTTTTTGGCTCCAGTCTTGGGCTTGTCATTTTCTTTTCTAACCATGATATGAATATCATACAAATAGATGTCATGCTAACTCAAAAGACCACATTATTATTAGGTAAATGATTCGTGTAGTGTAAAGATTTGGTGCAGAATGAATGCAGTGTTTTCTAACTTTTTTGCTAAGTCTTCTATACGTTGCAGAACTTTTTGATGATTTTTCATGTAGAATACTTTGGAAGTTGATTTGATACTCTAGTACTAACTTCTAGAGATTGTTCTCGTCTTGTAAATTAATTCGACTGATCGTACCAGGTAGTCCTGTAACACGCTGGGCATCTGTAGCTTTTGGTGCTGGGATCGGGATTGGTTCTGCATACTCAGAGTGCTCTCAAAAATTTAATGAATCTCGGTCAAATTTGTCTCCTAAATTTTTAAAGGTATGCATGTCATAATGCTACTGTTGTTTGTTATCTTCCTCACACTTACTGTTGAAAGCCTTTTATATATTCCCAATAAGTGGTAACTCTTCTTCAATTTGGTTATGTGACTGATCGTTATAGTACAAAAGCCTTTATGGTCATTTCAGAAGTATGATTGGTAGAAGTTGGAATTATTTGTTCCATCTACAAGCAGTATATTTTGAATTTTGGGTCAAGGAGAATTTAAGAATGCAAGCCTTACTTTTTGTAGAGTACTTTGCTAGTGGATATAAGTTTAGCTTGGATAGATTTAGTTTATTATGATTTATGGGTGTTAGGAAGTTGTTTCTTTGCCTTTTTGTGGGAGAAACGAATCCAGACATTAAAATGTGCTGATATTTGGAAGTTAATTTCTTTTAATGAACTCTTCATTTGCAAACAAGCGATAATTCTGATGAATCTGCCTTTTCTTTGTGTATTTGTCGTTATGTAGCTACATTTACGATAGAGGCCTCCCTCCTCTCCCTCAAACTTATTTATATAAATGTTAAAGAGTTTGTTTTCATTAATGCAGGCTGCGGAGGAATGAAATCATCATTGCTGGACAGGTTTTTGAAGTCTCTCTCTCCCATTTACCTTGTAATTGTTATTTTACTTGGAAATCCATGATCTATATCCATGATTATTTGACCTTTTGATCACAAACTGCGATGTATTGCATAACTTTTACGAATGCTATATCTGTAAACTGAAATAAGAATACAATGTTGCCAAGATGGCTCCAGCATTGCGTTTGGTATAAATTGTTAACTTTTCCTCTTCATTTATAATGTTAAAAAAGATTTGAGAGCCTATATCATTCTTTTCGTCTTGCAATTGAAAATATCTCATTGCTATAGTATGCTTCCGCGATCGCAGTCCTCAAAATAATGTTCTTAAGCTACTACATCATCGGCATTTATTCGATTAACCCTTGGAACTTTTCTTTTTAAAATGGAACTCATTCTTAATTTGTTGTTCTACAAGGCTGCGAGTCTTTCTAATTTAGAACAAGGTAGCAGTCCTTTCTTTTATTGGTGATCATCCCCTTTATGTTTTTGGTCCATGTCTCCATGAAGAACAAAACCTTGAACGACAAAGGAGGTCGAACTAGGAAGAGTACACAAACTTGCCACCAAAAATGTTCAATCATCATTAGTTAAATTTTGAAGTATTTATTATTCCAATTCATGAACATGCACAAACGTTCTTTCACTCATCAAATAAATTTTGATTTAGGATACTTCGGCCATATCCACCTGAAACAGGTAACTCCCCCCTCTTGTCTGCCCATCTGCCTGCATGTTTGTCTGATCTAGTCTATCATCCGAGTTAACAATTCAATACATTTAATTCAATTTCAAATTTTCGCACTCTCACTTAATGAAAAAATGACAATGACAACAACAACAACAATAATGAATGGCTAGTGATATTGCCAGAGCACCAATTGTTGGTACCAGAGCAATTTTTTTATTATTACTTATTTACCCTTTTTTGTCTTATATGGTTAATGAGTAAAAAAGGAAGATAATTAATGCTCCCATTTCATTTTTTTATTTCTCGAGTTCGGTCAACATGCCAACATGGATTATCTCAACTCTCTTAAAATAAATTTACGTAAAGTCTCTGTTATTAAAATTATAATTTTTGTCATGCTTCATATTATCTTTAATTGGTTATTAAATCGAACAATATCATATTTTTCAAAAGAAGCTTATATATGTATACATCATTTTAAGATGACGTAAACATATATATTGAATTATTTAAATTTTTAAAATTTAGTATTTTGATATTTTACAAGAATGTAACACTCATGGATCAAAATTTCATTTCGAGTGTATGTTTCGGTCAATCAAATATTAGAAACTTTTTGAAATTTTTCGGAAATGTTTCGGAAACACTAAAGAAAAATTGTAATAAAAGTTACTATATTGAGATAAATAACCGAGTTTAAAGCAAACAAATAGTTTCGAAATTCATCTTATTTACGTTTCGCTTGAATAAAAAAACAGAAACTTTTCGATATTTTCGAAGAAAAAGATGGAAATTTTGATCCATGATAACACTGCATTGTTCAAATTTGGTTTGATTTTAATATGGATCTAAAATTATATTGAACTTGGTTTGATTTTTAAATAAATTGACTATAACTATGCATCTTAATGGAGTTAGAACTTATAAGGTTTAAGATTTTTACATGCACTTTTATTATTTTTTAAATATATCAGGCCGAACTTGAATTAATTTCAAATTTTGTAAAACGAGAATAATGTTCGATTTTATTTTATATGTAAATAAATTGAACTCTAATAGTATTTTAGCAATTGGACCATTGTCAAATACATTCCCTAATAAAAAAATTATATGCAGTAAAAATAATAAAAACGTTCTAAAAAAAAAGTAAATAAATAAATAAATCAGAAATATATGTGATTATAAAGAATTAAGAGATGAGATGAAGCTTGTCAGATCCGTGACATTTTAATTGGTGATGATAGTTGATAATGGAAATAAATATTTACAATAAATTAGAGAGAGAATGTTCTACACAATTATTGAGTTATATTTAAGTCTAACTTAATTACTAGTATTCAACAATAGGGGTATATTTGGAAAATAATTAAATTTGCTCTGGCAACAACAATTGTTGCTCTGGCAATATCGCTAGCCATAATGAATAGCCAATCGAAAAAAAAATTAGTCGAACACTTGTGGTCAACACATGCCATTTTCGAATTAGGTTTCTCTTTGTAGTCGTATTTGTTAAGTTGTTTAATTGATGTATTTTAAAATTAAGTAACAATAATAATATTTCATAAGTTCCTATACTTTTTATTAATTATATATATTTTATAGTTAATTAAATTGATTTAATTCTCGCAATTATCATGTTTGAAACATTTAATAGCTTAACTTTGTTGTATTATCTAGTGTAGTGAAATTATTATTATTTGTTGCAAAAATCATTTAAATAGACAAATTGGACAGGCAGAGCCACATAAATGTACCACATTTGTATATCACCAATATAAAATTTACACATGTCAAAACTAAATAGCATTGCATAGGATTATACTCTCCACCCTTTCTCTTTTAGTTTTAAGATCTCTATTTGCAAATAATAATACCAGCAAATTCTTATCTAATATCAGAAGAAAAATCAATAGAAATTAGCAAACGAAATCTGAATTGATTTTTGGTAAGAAAATATAATAAGACATTGGAGTTGATTTTGGGGTAAAAAAATCATTGTATGATGTTTTATTGAGAATTAGTTAGTTTCATAAGTTTAGATCTCATTTCATTGCAATTAAAAATTTGTTGAATCCGGGAATAATCATTGAAAAATCTGATGGGCACCTTGTTTCAATAAACTTTTTATGATACTATTTTTTCTTATTGAATTATGATAGGAACTGTAATTGAAACTCTAACATATGGTTCCAAGAATTCAAGGAATTGTTAAAGTATAATTAAAATATTGTTGGGTTCAGATAATGGAATATGGAATTTAAGGATTCAAAATGAATTTTAGTTTCAATAATTAAATATGATAGTTAGTTTCAATAATATCAATGGAGTTTTATGTCGTTCAAAAGATGAAAATTATCGGTATAAATCAATTTAGATTTCTGAATTGTAAGTTTCAATAAATTTTAATGGGCTTTGATATGATTTTAGGTAAAGATAAATATCAGTTATCCAATTTGTAGATAGGGAGAAGGAGAAAGAGTGGAGATTATAATCCTGTGTAATGCATGCTATTTAGTTTTGACATGTGTAAATTTTATATTGGTGGTATACAAATGTGGTACATTTATGTGGTACAGAAGATCTGCTGCCAATTAGACGTAGTAATGTAAAAATAATGGCATGAAGGAAGTTAGGGTTGTAAAAATATCAAATTCGTCGAATCAAATCTGATCTAGAATCTAGAATCTAGTTATGTGGGATTTGATTCTGTTGAATTTGAATCTAGCTCGAATCCTAGATTTTTGTATCCATCGGATCTTGATTGGATTTCAGTCAAATCTCGAATTTTTATATTAATACAATGAAATTTTTACTTCAAAAAATTTCACCAACATTTTTCATACATCAACCTTTTTAAGGTTATATTTTCATTCAACTTGATTAATTTTTTTTGTCCATTCATTAAGTTCTAACGTAAAAAGATATATAATAGTCACATTTAACCACACAATCCAAATGACTTAACTGATCACGTTTTTATATTTTTTTTCCTATAATTAAATATTTGATTCCTCAAAATTAAAATGGTACAACAAAGTCAAAGATAGGTTAATACACTAAAAGAAAGCAAACAAAAGGAAAATACAACAAAAAATATAAAACTGATGCCGTTAGATATAATGAAATCGGCATTAATGTATCGAAATTGTTTCATGTTGATGGATGCAAACTTTGCATAGAATTAAAATCATAAAATAAATTTTAATTCATATATTGTTATTAATCCTACTTATAGAAATAAAAAAACATGTATACATAAAAGTCATTTATTTATTATCAGATCCAGATCTTTATCGAGTTCGGATAGACCTTGAACCATATTTATTTCACGTATTTAAAATTATGAATCTTCGTAATATAATTAGATCTATCTAATTTTTAAATAAAAATTTCCTAGAGAGTCGAACTTGATTCAAATTCTAACTAACCCTATGTCCAAAATGACATCATTAATAGGGATGTCAATGTGGCGAACTTCAATCCGAATCTGATATGAATTTTGTCAGATTTATTTGGATTTTAATCCATTTACTTTAGAGACTCGATGGATCCGATTCGATTATAAAAATCTATAATTCGAAAAACGTGCAGCGTATATGAATTTAGGTAGATCCGATTCGATAAAGAACATTATCGACAATAAATAAATAAAAAATTACATACATAGATAATATTTTATAAAAATAAGTAACAATAGTAATATTTTACCATTAATTTAATTAGATAGTAGTTAATAAATTTGTTTTAAGAAAAAATACTTTGTCTAATTTTTTTAGAGTGAAGATTTTAAAGGAGTCGAAAATAATCCAACATCCGACTAAATACGACCAAAATTCACTAGAGTGAAAAAATGTAAATACGACAAAGATTGTGACATGAGTCGAATCCTATCCGACATAAATAAAGCGGAAAGAGGCGAGCCTGATCCAACCCGATTTCAACCCATTGACAGCCAGCCCTACTCATAATTAAGTAATTATATGAGCCCAAAATAGTGACCTTAAAAATTGGGCTTCATTACTTCAGCCCACTAAAATAATTTTTTCGTAAATTCATACATATAACACATATACTTCTCTAGGGTTTTTCGTCTCTCATTTTCACATCGCCTGCTCTCCGACACACACACACACACAGTGGGAGCTGCTCAAATGGCGCCTAAGAAAGTGACCCGTAACCCTGAACTCATCCCCGGGGTGAGGAAAATCTCCCGCTCCCAGATGTACCACAAGCGTGGCCTCTGGGCAATCAAAGCCAAAAACGGCGGAAAATTCCCCCACCACGACAAATCCGCCGCGGTCGCTCCCGTGGCAGAGAAGCCCCCGAAGTTTTATCCCGCTGATGACGTCAAGAAGCCGCTCTCAAACAAGCGCAAGCCCAAGCCTACCAAGCTCAGGTTTTTTATGATCTTATTTAATATTTAAAATATGTGTTTATTTATTCATTGCATTTGTTTTATAGCTTTTATTTTTGTGTTTTTAGGGCGAGCATTACTCCTGGTACAGTTTTGATTATATTGTCAGGGAGGTTTAAGGGGAAGAGAGTTGTCTTCTTGAAGCAGCTCACTTCTGGATTGCTCCTTGTTACTGGTCAGTTATTTTAATTTATTCTATTTATTTATTTGTTTTGCTCTGGTGTGTAAAGGGGTGCTTTTTGTATGATTTATATGGTTAGAATTTCTGTTTCATTTGCAAATTGAAGTACTATGGATAGTGAGCTTTGTTGGAGGTTGGCCATTTGATTCATTTGTTTTGAGTTTTTTAAACTTAATATTGGTCACCTAAGTGATATAGAATGTCTAATGATTTTTAGTGAGTAACTTGGAGAATTTTGAGGCTATATTGATAGATGCTTAGGAGCGAATTTATGTGTCACATAATATTTTATGTCATAATCGTGTTTCTGCGATGCTTCACTTTTCTGGGATGAGATGTATACCAATTCTTGTATGACCCAAGTGATTATAGTTGTCGAACATAGAGTCCCTTTTTCGTTGATGGTGTGGTTGAGTCATCCTACTTAGTTGACTCCCACTTCTCCAAACAGGGAGTTGGTTGCTGCAGTTACCTCTTGGGACAAGCCATAAGAAATACATATTAATTAAAATATCTATTCCTCTCCATTAGTGATGTAGCTTTATCAATTTGCATATTCTTTCAAACCATTTCTATGCTATAGTTAATGGTCATCTTTATAAGTTTGAAATCTGTTATATAGTTTGTGTGCTCCATTTTTGTGTAATTTTAGTAGTTGGTTTTGTGTTTATCACATTGGTAATGTGTTTTGGTGTTACTTTGTAGTGTAAATTTGCTTAAGCACTCATATACAGTGCCTAATATCATTTGTGATTTTGGATCAACTATTTTTTTTGTATTTATTATCATTTTTTTCTTTCAACCGCTACAGGTCCATACAAGGTCAATGGTGTTCCAATCAGACGTGTGAACCAGGCCTATGTTATTGGAACTTCTACAAAGGTTGATGTTTCAGGGGTGAATGTTGAGAAGTTCGATGACAAGTACTTCGCCAAGGAAGTTGAGAAGAAGAAGAAAAAGGGAGAGAGTGAGTTCTTCGAGGCTGAGAAAAAGGTGAGTTTTTATTTCATTACCCATCTATGATTGTTATTTGTTAGTTATTGTAATGTCCTTATGGTTATTTTCTTTGGAATGTAGGATAAAACCGCACTCCCTGCAGAGAAGAAAGATGACCAAAAAGCAGTAGATGCACCTTTGTTAAAGGCTATCGAGTCAGTCCCAGAACTTAAGTTCTATTTGGGTGCAAGATTCTCACTCAGGGCCGGAGTGAAACCTCATGAGTTGGTATTTTAGAGCCAACATTTTATAAAACAATTATCTTTTGTTGAAACATTTAAATTTTCCTGGGATCTTTTTGAATATTTCATAATGTTTTCGATACGTATGAGTAGGATATCTGAATTTTCTATTTTGAATTTTAATCTAATGTTCTTGCGTCATTAGTGTGGCATACTTGAGAAAGTGGTAACAAGGTTTGTCATGTTAAACTTGTTTATCCATGTAAAGGGTAAATGCTCGAAGTACTATTGTGTTTTATAAGAAAATGCAAGAACTTCTTTTGATGTTAATATACATATAATCCCTGTAAGTAGTTCATGGCTGGAGTCCCAGCCTTAGTCCTTGTGTTCGGTGTCCTTTGGCTACCCGAAACACCAAACAGCCTAATACAGCTTCCGGATGATCACGTAAGGGCCAAAAAACTCTTTTGAAAAATATGAGGTACATATGATGTTAAAGAAATGGCAACAAAACTCTTCCGGAAAATCCGAGTTAGAAATGATGTTCAAGAGAAATTCAATGATATACTAGAATCTAGTTATGCTTCAAAAGCAATGAACACCCTTTCAAGAACCTAATGCAAAGAAAGTATAGGTCACATTGACACAATTTGACGTGTCTGTGTTACTACTGTTTTTCAACAAATAACGGGTGTAAATGTTGTATCATTTTACGCTCCACTGCTCTTTCTAACAATTGGATTAAGGGGAAAGTGCATCGCTTATGTCTGCAACTATGGCTGGAATTGTTGGCTCGACTTTTACTTTGATTACGGCATTGCTAGTTGACAAATTAGGAAGAAGGCCTTTGTTTCTTAGACACATAAAGTGGGAATTTTTCTCAACAAAAATTCGAACTTGAGACCGCTACTTTGTAGTTAGTCCCTTTGGTGGGATTATGGTTGGTGTTCTAGGTTAAATTTTAGAGCATTCAATATCCTTGTATTATAGTAAAAGATTTTACACACTCTCAGTTTTCCTGTTAAATTGTTAACTCCATAGATTTTTAAACTAATACCATTTTACTTTCCTTACTTGCATATATATTAGAATAATTTGAATATACTAAATTAAGAAAAATCTTGAAATAAATTTTTATTTAATAAAAAGATCTTATTAATATTTGTATTGTAAAAACAATTTTGGATGATACATGTGTGCATTATTCTAGAGTAATCGTTTCTAGATAGGTTCTTGTAACTATTAGAGTTCCAAAGATGATCATCTTTGCCATTGGATCGAATTGATCTCCACCTTAATTTATTTGACGAGGTAGTTCATGTAAATAGGGGCTAAAGGCTCACATGTAAATCATTCAAATTTTGAGAACGATAAACCATCGACACTACCGCCTACAATACGACCATTCGAGCGACTAAGTAAGACGATCATCCTATCCATCTTCTGACCACGATTCGGAGTTTTGAGCAACCCTATCAAAGTAATAATCTTGAACGACAACTTAACTATTAATAAAAAAATATCATGTGGTATGAAATGATAAGATACTAATATTTGTATGAAATTAGGTTTAAGAGCAAATTTATGAGATAAATGATATGGTAATGAAAAGAATTAATTTCACTAACGTTAACAGATTTTCTTCCTCTGTTGTCAATATCGCCCCAACCCATTACATCCTAGCTATTAAGAGTAAAATTAAGAAGAAAAAAAAGAGCACGCTCCCTTGGTTTTTCACTGTATTGGAGGAGAATTGTTTGGCAATTATGACGAGAAACTTTGGTATTCACTTATATAGCAAGTTGTAACATTTAAAATTGTACTCTTTAGTCAATTATACTATTTATTTTGTCTTTATGGAACAAACCATTTATACTTGGAACTCCTGTCCTATTCATTTCGAGCTTGTCATTTGTACTTTTTTAATTTGTTTATCATGTTGGCCTCATGAATCTAATTGGCAAGTGACCAAAAGTCTTGAATCTTTGATTATTAGTGTTCCTATTACTCTTATTGTTAAACCCCGTTCAACTTCATCTTGTTTTACTTATCTTAATTTGATCGTGTTTTTGTTATCTTTTTGACAACTCCAATAGGATTGCTTCTCGTTATCTTGGAAAGGCTTCAGATTAGAATGCTTTGTTATATTTAGTAAGAATCTTAAGTCGACCACCTTCTGAATATTTTAGAGATAACTTCTCGCCCAACTATTATACTATTATTGAAATTCTTGGTTTGAGCCTACTTATTGTCACATACAAGAAATCAAGTTTGAATTCCATTTTATGCCTCCCTTGGAAGTTGGAACCTGTAAACTGAACTTGTATTAGTTGATAGTGTCTTGGAATTTGACCCTTAGAATTTTATAAAATATATAAGTCTGGCATACAAGTTTTAGCTTCAAGTCTTGTCGAAATACATTACGGTTACGTAAAAGAGCTATATAAATCCTTCATTGAGCCTCACCCAGGACTATAGAATAATTTGGCTCATAATAAGGAGCCCGTTTAGATAGCCCACGAGAAATTTCACAATCAACAAGACGAAAGATTCATCTCTCCATAAAGGATTTATGATAAAGCCATAAATCGGAAGAAACAATATGAGAACTATAAAAGAATACAAAAATAATCTCAAACTACTTGAAGATTCAGGTAAGAATTTGGGGACCAAATTCTTTTTTAAAGGATATGTAAGGCCCCATAAATTATTTACAGATTTTCAACAAGGTAGTTGAATTATATTAATTTTGATACAAATATGTTTGTATGAAAATAATCGAGTTTGACTTAAAAGTGATAGCTTTAAGTCAAAATGTCTTTTTTTCAAAAGTTCAGGGGTACAATTGTAATTTTGGCAAAAAAAAAAAAGAAAGAAATTACAGCAGCAAGACACGCTGCTGTAAAGTGCAAAGTATATACCCAGGTGGTGGAGAAATCTTCCTCCACCTATATTACTTCTTTAACACAAATTGAGTATGAATTATTCATTTTCTCTTTTATTCATTCCCATCTCAGATGAACACAACAACATAAGAGAGTGAAAGGGCCGAAACATGAAGATAAGAAAGAAGAAAGAAAGAGACGAAAGAAGAAGGAAAGAAGAGAAGAAGATAGAGTTCACTCCCAATCCTCTTGAAGGTTAGGTAAATTATTATCTTTGTTTACTATATATGTATTCTTTATGGCTATATAGATAGGGATTAAAATTATTGTTCCAATTTTAGGATCTGAATGTTGATTTTTGATAAGTTTAGTTTGGGGATTTTTGAGGGAATTGTTCAACTCCATGAATGGAGTGGGTTTGTTAAAATGCTATAAATTAGAAATATTAAAATTCATTTTTGAAGATCTTGAACCCATTCTACTTTTGGGGTTTTGATATATAAATGAGTTTTGATCAAATGTAAATAACCGGAATATGGAGTAACAATAACTGAAGTTTAGTTTGAATATTACATAATTTGATGTTGATATTACTTGGATGACCATATTATAAGACAAATGATTTGGTGTGGTTTTAGAAATTCGTAAGTAAAATGATAATCAAGACTTGTAGAACCAATGAAAGTCCACTTGGTTATATGTAAGAATAGCATTGGAAAGTTTTATATTAAAGTTAATCTTATGAGTTTTAAACTATACATTTATGAGTAAGTTTATTGCGATTAGGTGATGGTAATTGAGGCGACTTTAGTGATCAAGGTCTAAATAAACCCTTTGATGCATTTCAAGTTTTGAGACAACAATTGTCAATGACCTAGGTGAGAGCTGCATACTTGCTTTCGTAATGTGCATATTAGATCATTTGAATACTCAGTCGGTGATTATGTGTTATATTTGATATTGCTAGAGTATATGGAATGCTCGTATATCTTGCTTTTGTGCTATGTGAATGGTTTATGTACTTATATACTTGTAATGTGATTAATTGCGAGATTTTACAAAAAAAATTGTCTGCAATGTTCGCATTATTTGCTTAATTGAGTTATTTTAAGATTTCTAGAGATACCGCAATACTTGTTAGCGTTGAATAGAATAGCTAATGTGCAAGCTATGATGCTCGTATTGCTTGCTCTTAAATGATTACTGTTGGGACAGGTTGTGTATTACTTTATCTCCCTTGTTCATAGTGAGCGATAGTGGTAGGTTGGGATAAATCTGGAACAAGTGAGACTTGTCAGGTTGACTCCGCAATCAATCATTATCTTGGTCTCGTATATCTCGGTATTCGCGACCTAAATTGACAGCTACTAATCAATGCATTTACTGAGGGTTGGTAAGATTGACCCCTTACCCATAGTGATGAGGTGATATTAACATCTCAAGTCTAATATCCTTTTAAAACAATAATTTTGTGTCTTGATTGCTTATTACTTGTTTAATTGATCGAACGTGAAATTAAGTGGTTTAAAGTTGCAGTAATTGTTGGTTATGTAGAGTGTATTATAATAAATATCCTAGCATTTGCATAAAAAATTTATGCGCAAGTGTACCAGCCTCACTAAGTTGATTAATTTATTCAACTTACGCTTTCAAATTATTACTTTTCAGAGTTACTGAAAACGAGGAAGTCGAGAAGTGATAAAGGGTCCATATCTTGAATGGTTTCGTGCTCTGTTACCTTTTGAAAGAAAGTTCTAGTTTTGTATATATCTAAGTTTATTGATTAGGTATCAATATGTTGGCGGATAGTCTTAGACATAGCATTGAAGTAAATTCCATCTTTTCCAATTTGACTTGTACTCATTCAAATTTAAAGTTTAAGTTACTTTTGTTAAAACAGAGTTTTCTTTTTCGTGTTTTTGAGGGTCGCAGCGACTCGAGGAGTGCCATTTAGGATCAATCTCGGGTCAGGCTCATACAACATATAACGCAATCTTTGTGGCGTAACTTTATAAATGTGTTCATTGATTTTTTCCCATACTCTTTTAAGAGTCGACTATTGATGCAACCAGATCTTCTCTCTGTCTAGCTTGTATGTGAAATTTATATGCTCTAGACGTCTTATACATTAGTACAAATAAAATTAACTGCAAACTTTTGCCATTTATTTTTAGTCCAGTGCATTTCTCGCCCAGTTCCGCAAGCATAGGCTAATTATAGCTAAAGATATTTTGCTTTTGCATGTTTAAAATAAGTTATTTTAAACTTGAAACACGTAATTAACAAATTCACTTGCTATATCAGGTGAGTGTCTGCATATACAGGTATACTTGAAAAGAAAAGAACTGTTTAATGTGCTAGTCTTCTTCTGAGCATGTATTTGCTTGAGCTTTATTTACAAAAATGACGAGTGTAATTTTGCACCTCAGTATAATTATTGAAATTCTTTCTCGTAGACTTATGTTAAAGGAAATTAACCTTTTTATCTGAATACTATTTTGCCCCTGCTACTACAGGTTTAATCAAATACACGATACAAATTTATATCAACATTGCAGATAGAGAACACCATGCAACTTCATGTCATCTATATATATATCCCAATTCATTTTAGAAGGAAGTTAAGTTCTCTACTCTACATTTTCGACACTTCTTTCTCCACTTGAACTCTCACAACCGACTTTATAGTCAGAGGGTTTGGTCATAGACTATGCAGTTCCCTAAATGTTTATTGTGTGAATATCATGTCTCCCATCAAACTTCATTTATTCTTTTGAAAGAAAGTTAGTTATGTATATATCTAAGTTTATTCATTAGGTATCAATATGTTGTGCGGATAGTCTTAGACGTAGCATTGAAGTAAATTTCATCTTTTCCAATTTGACTTGTACTCATTCAAATTTAAACTTTAAGTTACTTTTGTTAAAACAGAGTTTTCTTTTTTGTGTTTTTGAGGGTCGCAGCGACTCGAGGAGGGCCATTTAGGGTCTTGGGTCAGGCTCATACAACATATAACGCAATCTTTGTGGCGTAACTTTATAAATTTGTTCATTGATTTTTTCCCATACTCTTTTAAGAGTCGACTATTGATGCAACCAGATCTTCTCTCTGTCTAGCTTGTATGTGAAATTTATGTGCACTAGACGTCTTATACGTTAGTACAAATAAAATTAACTGCAAACTTTTGCTATTTATTTTTAGTCCAGTGCATTTCTCGCCCAGTTCTGCAAGCATAGGCTAATTATAGCTAAAGATATTTTGCATGTTTAAAATAAGTTATTTTAAACTTGAAACACGTAATTAACAAATTCAATTGCTATATCCGGTGAGTGTCTGCATATACTTGAAAGAAAAGAACTGTTTAATGTGCTAGTCTTCTTCTGATCATGTATTTGCTTGAGCTTTATTTACAAAAATGACGAGTGTAATTTTGCACCTCAGTATAATTATTGAAATTCTTTCTCGTAGACTTATATTAAAGGAAATTAACCTTTTTATCTGAATACTATTTTGCCCCTGCTACTACAGGTTTAATCAAACACACGATACAAATTTATTAAAACATTGCAGATAGAGAACACCGTGCAACTTCATGTCATCTCTATAAATATCCCAATTCATTTTAGATGGAAGTTAAGTTCTCTACTCTACATTTCCAACACTTCTTTCTCTACTTGAACTCTCACAACCGACTTTATAGTCAGAGGGTTTGGTCTTAGACTATGCAGTTCCCTAAATGTTTATTGTGTGAATATCATGTCTCCCATCAAACTTCATTTATCCTTTTGTGAATTGTTGGGTGGGATGGAGGTAAGAACCTGGACACAATTTCACATTTACTCCTCAACATTTTTTCACCACATCATATATAACTGAACTTTCTGTAAATGACACGTCTAAAGCGGATGAATATAAATTGTTGTCTTATTCTAATGGCAGATGCAACTCAACTAGAATAGCTGAGGTCACAAAGAAGAAGTCCGCAACAATGAGAATGTAATATGCTGGAAATTTCCATGGCATTAGTCAGAAACAATACCTTCATTGTTGCAGGTAAGCTTGCTACTCAATCTTTAAAAGTGCTTCAAGCAATCCAAAATTGAAATATCACCTTGGCATGTATGTCCTTTTAGCAAAATGTAGTATAATTATTGTGTGAAAATTCCGAAATTTCAGACTAAGAAATCATTTCTATAGATGAAAGCTTGAATGGAAATTACAATTCTCATTTTTCATTTTGTATAATAAATATATATATTTGAAAACATAAAATAATCTATCACATTGTGCCCAACCTCCATCCCCTCCCCAGCACCCATGCAGAACCCATCCCCTTCGCCTTTCGTGCATCTGCAATCCTTCGCGACCAGTTGCGGAGGGCTGCCGGCACACGAAAGGCGGATGGATAAGGGAAAAGGGAAAAGAAATGGGTGGGGTTGGTGCTGGCAGGAAGTTGTGGGAAGGTGGGGTGGGTTTTTTTAATATTTAAATAATTATATTTAAAAAAAATCATATCAGAGGTAATTTCCTTTTTTTTTTTTTTTATAAATAATTGACATGAGCATGTGCTGTTAGAAATTACATCGGGAAGAGGGTGACTGTAATGAATCAAATACCTTGGGGGTAGATTGAGTACTTTTCCAAACTTGGAGGATAGTTAGTGTAATTATAATAAACCCGAGGGATGGTTTGAGTAAATTAAAATTTTAGGTAATTAGGGATATTTTTGGAATAGAAGTTTTCTTTCTACGACATCAACACGTCCCGTAAAAAATTAACACTGTAAGGTGTAATTGTAATGAATCTAATGCTACCAGGGTAGTTTGGGTAATTTTTAAATATTGGAGGGTTGTCAGTGTAATTACACTAAAACTGAGAGGTAATTCGAGTGATTCTCCCTAAGGAAGAAAGAAAGGCGCGATACCTTTTTCCCCATTTCTTGCTGGTCAACGTTTTTAGGAGTAATAGTTTAGTTGATGAAATTAAATACGAGGATTAATTACACATTCGGGTAGTGCTGTAAACGGGTGTAGTACTGAATAAAACAATATTCAAGTTTTACCAAAGGTGGTTGGGCCAAGTGGTGACTTGCGACCCCAAGAGGCGAGACTCAAGTTCGAATCCTACAAGAGACATCACACTGGGGAGGACATATACCTTTTGCACCCTTCGGTCCGAGCTGTAAATACATAGTCTAGTAGATAAAAAAAATATATTCATGTTTTTATTATAGTTTGAGATGTGTTTAGGTTTGGTTCGAAAATCGAGTTACAACGAGCTTTAATCGATCCGAACACAAGTCGAGCTTGTAGCTTGATATTATTTTTACATAGTGTCACTTGCTAGCTTATCGAGTTGAGTTATCAAGTAAAAAATTGTTTTTCAAACTTATTTAAATATGAACTAGATTTAATCGAATATCGAGTAACTTATTTCGATTTTCACTCTTGTGCAAAGGATTTAATAATGTAAAGATGAAAAACTTAGAGGACAAATATGAAAGAACCACTTATCTCAAGTACCAAAAATTTCAATTTTCACCTTCCATATTCACAACAGTAAAATTGCATTTAATTTGAACCCCAAGTCCGCATCCATTGTGATTTTGTAATTTTTATTACAAAGGAACAAAAATCCGGTAACAGATTAGTAAAATCATTATGATTGTTATTATCCCCAAACCAATCGCATTTACTTCTCTTTTATCCATCCAACCTAATATCAACTATCCCTATTTATTTCCCCATTTCTCGGTTTACCAGTTCTGCTGAAACCCTCTCACCAACGGCGCCGTTCCCTGTTCAAACATCCAGGTGATTTTCTGTTTATTTTTTATGGACTTATTTTTGGTTCAAATTATTTCAAGGGTTTTAATTTGTCTGAAAAGTGTTGATTTAAGAAAAAAATCATTTTTTTTCACGGTAAAAAGAAGTGTAAGTTTGCATCTTTTGTTTCATTTTGCACTCAAAGTGGATTCATGATTGATAGATTTATTTATTAAAATGAAAATTTATCATGTTGTTTTGTTAAATGTGTGTTGTGGCCTTGTGTGAAGTTCCACAAGATCTACAAAATCCATTTGTGTATATAACGGAATTCTCATGTCGATGAACGGATGAATATATTCAAGCCTCAACCACGAATTAGTTTATTGTATAGCGGTGTACGATTCGTCTATAAAAGCCAACATATGAAAAATGTGATGGTTTTTGTTGCAAGATTTAATGTGGAAATAAGATTCTTGTTAGATTCAGTGGATTTCATAAGATACCATCTATTTGTGGATTTGTGGAATAAGAAACAAATTATTGTGAACTCTAAGTTTTAGTGATGCATCTTACGTCTATCTAGGCACCAAGACACATTTAACGGGTGTTTGCAAATGCTTTTAAAAAAGTACTTTTTTTTTCCTTTTTTGTGCTTAAAGCACTTTGATAGTGTTTGCAAGTAGGCGCTTCTGTTATTGCTTCTTCAACTGAAAAACAGGTAAAAACAGATTGACATTAAGCAGCTATGGAGGTGCTTCTTATGGGTTGCATTTTTGTAATAATTAAAGCTGATTTTTCTACATATTTGCAAACACCCCCTACTTTTGAATAAAAGTATTTACTTTTTACTTTTACTTTAAGCAACTATTTTGAGGTTTCAAAAGCATTTGCAAACACCCCTTTAGACCAGTGACCATTCAGGCTTTACCATAGAATGAAATTACTTCTGCTTTGAATCTCAAAGCTTTTGGGCCTCTTATCCTGATTTTGTTCTTCCAGTTTGTGTCTGAATATACATGGAAAAAGTAACAATTTTTTTTTTCTTTTATCTTGTTGTTTCTTGTTAAGTGTGCATTCTATGAGAATTTTTTAATAAATGTAGCAGTGGTTTCATGCTAACTTGATCAGCAAATTTGACTATTCTGTTATAAGAATGCACTTTAGGTGAAAACTTGTGGTGCAAAGGTATATTTTCGGCATAACAAATGGAACTTCGAAATACAGTTTGGTAAAAGTAAGAATGTCTTAAAGCATTAATGAATACATAGTACAAGTAAACATATAATTTATCATGGAGCCACAATATAATATGATAAGCAAGCAAGTCTGAGGAACCCTTCCTAAAGTAGAATTCTTTATTATACTCGAGTTGTCATTGAAACTACATTTTGTCAAGTAAACAAAGTTTTTTCTTTAAGTATAATGCATGTTTGCATTTTTGGTTTAGAATAATGTATAATTTCCCAAAGTTAGCCATAACCTTACATTGTTAACTAATTGCCTTGCATGTATGGATTGTCCAATTCCTGATACGCTTGTATAACTTTAAGGTTGTCTTTGTAGCTTCAAAGAATTTACAATGGTTAGATCCAAGGTAACATATGAGATGATTGCTAATGAGAGTACGCGACGGGTGACTTTCAAGAAAAGAAAGACCGGGTTTCTCAAAAAGCTAGAAGAAATTAAAACACTATGTGGAATTGAGGCGTGTGCCATTGTTATTGATCAAGATGGGAGTCAGGAAGTTTGGCCTTCCCAAGAAGAAGCTATGCGAGTTGTGGAGAGGTTCAGAAATTTACCACCTCCTTCACAGACAAGGAAAATGTTGGACCAAGCTGGTTTCATGAAGCAGAACCTGGCTAGAGTAACAAACAATTTAGAGAATGAGACGAAGAAAGTTCGCTCATTGGAGCTTGAACTACTCTTGGCAGAGTGTTTAGACAAAGATGAAGTGGATGTTACCAACCGAGAAGATCTGCATGAGATGCTTCGCCTGTTGGAGAACAAAATTCGGGTGGTTGATTGGAGAATTGAGGATATTCAGAATACTCCTACTACCTCCCATGCAGGTGCTAAAGAGACAGAGAATGAACCTTGTCATGGTAAAGGGAAGCAACCCTTTTATCCTTTCTGAAATAATTCTTTTACTCATGGATGAGCCATTTGACTTTTCTAACAGTATATAAAAATTTTCTTGTTGTGGATTGTTTTTGCTATTTTCCTATTTGATTTAACAATCTATTACCATAATCTATTACCGTGATTAATTAGTCAATTGGCATGAGCCAAATATATGAACATTTTACTACAAACTTCCAATTTATTTTCGATTACTTTTTAATACCAAATTAAATGAAATTTCTTGCATTAGAGTAAAATCACATGGAGTAGACACTTTTTAAAATTAGACCATGTTTATTAAGTTTATAGATTGGTGCTGGGCTAGGAGAATTCGGGTATTTGGGACTGGACGGTTCAATCTCAAACTCGTTTCGTATATTCGTATAGTTTACATGTTTCGAAAATCCAAAATATTTGTCATGTTTGGAGTGTTGAGAAAATGGGACAGGACGAATTTGAATTACCCGAACCCAATTACCTAAACATCTAAACCTATTTTTCAGCATTTATATATACATGATTTGAAACTTTTAGCTAATTTTTTAGATGTTAGCACCATAGACATGTTCTAGATGTTTTCAACATTTATTTTCTCAGTTAAATAAATTTGATATAAAAATATACTTTTTTTAGAGGAAAATATACTCTAAGTTAGATTAATGTATTAACCATACTCAGTTTACTTTAAAATAAATGCTAATACTGTTATTTTAAATATTCAATCTATATCATATGAAAACAATATCTATGTTTTTATGATAATTATTGATTGTTTAAAAAGAGAAACTGAGAAAGTATAATTGTTTATTTTTGATGTCTCCGAATACTTTAATACAATATAACGCGCTTAACTCGCATAATTCAATATATACTGTATTATAGTATATAAAAATTATACTAACAGTACTACATATCGTTATACAAATTAAATTAGATAAACATATATCACAGTTGTTCTCGAACTTTGAAATTCTACATTCTATACCCCAAAATTTCCCTCTAATTGCAAATTGAGCACCCAAGCAAATCTTAAATCTTTCATGCTAAGGAACACGATACACAACACCCAACCCCCATTTCACAAAATTAGGTCGAAAATAGCAAACACAAACTAAAAAAAATGGATGGGCCACCGGAAAATGACGTGTGTTCAATATGTCACGCCAACTTTCACATTCCGTGTCAAGCTAATTGCTCGCATTGGTTCTGCGGTACGTCCTTTTTTTTTTTTTTTAAAACAATTGCGCACACCTTGTTTTGATTACGTTCCATTATTTTGTGTAATGTGAAGCTGAAATCAAGGATCTACTTTTTTTTTTCTTTTCTGAATAGTATTTCAACTGCATCTGTATCGGAATAGAATGAGTAGAACAATTATCGACTTTTGGTATTGAATCATTGTGCAAAGAAGAGTGCTCTTGAAATGATCCGTTACTACTTGCGTAGGAAAAAGAATTGGCAATGGATATTCACTAATAGATGCATTTGATCAGTTCAACAATTGGGGTGATATAGTTAATAAGGGATTATATACTCTTGGCATATATTAGAACACGTTAAAAAGTATTGCATTCATGTTCCATATAATGCAGGAATCTATTCACTTTCCTGGTTAAAGAATTCTGAGTTCAACCTGTGAAAATATATTTTTATAATTTTTAGATTAAGGCCTTGGAATGAGGCTTAAAATCAATATAAATTGTCTGAAAAGGGGAACATGACATTGATATTTTATTGCATTTATTTGAAGTTCCTTTGTATAATATCTGTTGTCTTGTTCCTTTTAGGTAGTTGTATACTACAAGTTTGGGATCATGGAGCTGCACTTCATCCATGTAAATGTCCTCTATGCAGACGTGAGATCACCTTGTTGGTTCCTAGTGAGTCTTCAATAAGGCAGCGTCATATGACTGATGTCACTGAGATCTTGCAGAGGATCGAAAGATACAACCGTCTATATGGTGAACGCTCAAATGGTCTCATGCAGGTTACTAAGTTATATTACCTCGTTATTTGTGACATTGCTTGATTGAGCTGTTATCAATCATTTTCCATTTCTTTTTTTATGTGGGTATCCACATTCTTACTTTATCCCTTATGCATAAGTGCTCCTTACAGTGGTTGTTTTTGTAATTGAAAATCACTGGTGCAAAAGTAAAGAGGTAATACATTGTATATTGTTTTCTTTATTTTTGTGAAAAGACGAGGTCAGTGAAGCACTCTTGCCTGATGTCTATGTGAAACTCTCTTTTGAACTTACTTGAAGAGTTCCATAAATTATGCATATTGGATTTTCAATGTACTCATTGGTGCCCATGAACTTGCTCATTATGGCTTGTGGGTCTTTGAAATTATGCAAAATTTCATTCTGAAATGATTGATGAAAAAAAATCTTTCTTCTTGGCAGAGAATGCAAGACCTTCCCTTTCTTCTGAAGAGATTGTTAAGAGATATCATGGACCCACACAGGTCACTTCCGCTTGTTATCAGGGCTCGTGTTTATTTGGCAGTTAAGTTATCACTCCCTTTTATGCTGCCATGACAGTGTAGTTGACATGCTAGTCATTTTTACACTTATGCTTGCATATAGCTGCTATGTCACGTATGTTGATACTTACAATTTGTGAAGATACTAAGATATATTTGAACCATTGTTGCTTATATATAACTCTGATAATATTGTTATTTTCTAGCAAAAGAACTAGACCCTTTACCATTAGCATTGTAGTACTAAATGCCTTTGTGCATGCATAGGCCAAGGTCACAAGGTTCATTGTTGGATTTATGAAGTCTCTCATGTAGCACTACCTAAGATTATTTTAGAAGGATGTGATGTAATGTAAGTGAGACAAGAATAGATGTTTGTTGTTTCAATTGTTGGTGACCTTCAATTTTGGGAAGTATGATCCACTTGCAGACTGTTTGCTATTCTACCGTGAACTAAGCTAAAAAATTGCTATATTTCTAAATGTAATTTTCCAGGAACATAAATGTAGAGAGATGTTATTCTATCGGTTAAATTAGAGATGAATATTTGCTTTTTTGGGAAGATGATTCCACCCACCACCTAACTGAGAATCAGAATTTCAACACATGAATGGAGAGTGATTATCAAATAAGAGAGTTTCATTGTTAATCTTGTGACCATAGGTCAAGCATTTTGCTTTTTATTTAACAAATAAATGCATGATATCCATTATAAGTTGTATGCTTACATTTCTGCAGCACGAAATCAATACTTTTAGTTTTGTTAGACAAGTGATTGTATGGAAAAATTTCCATTACTCTTAACATTTCTTATCCATTTATATCAAGGGCAGCTATCAATACAACTCTAAATTTTTCGTGATGTTCGAAATTAAGATTACATGTTATTTGGAGTATTTTATATTTTTCAAATAATAACGATTTGTTTCATCAATTAAACCTGACATTAGCCGTGCGTGTCCAGCAGTTTTGGATTTTTTTGTTTTTGTTTTGACCATGCTCAAATTTTTTGTCGCACGCTTTCTCATACTTTTATTTCCAATGGACAGATGTTTGTTAGTGCCGTTTATGTCCTTAGCCCAGTGGACTTAATCCCTGAAGGTACCATCCTATTAAGGTTCTGTCATTCTTAATTTCTTGGTAATATTGATATTAGCTAAACTTTTATCATTTTTCCTTTCGCAGGGCTGCTAGGTATAATTGGTCTCCTGGATGATCTGATTATCGTATTCATATGCTTCCTGCATGTTGCTGCCCTTTATAGAGCTGTTCTCCTCACCCGCCATGGAGGTGCATAGTTGAAGTGAATGTTTCAAAGAAAATGGATTAGAAAAAAGAAAGAGTGAAGGATCCTCTGCTGTCAGAAATTTGTCCTGTCCCAATTTGGATTAGTGGCATCCTCATACACTGTAGTGAACGTAAATCGTAGGCTATCTTAGAAATGCAGTAGAAGGCGTAATGCCTGTCGATTTACATTAGATATATTGTAATCAACCAATCTCATTCTATAGTTTAATGTTACATGAGACTCCTTGTTCTTCAAAATATGTTTGGCTCTGTATTCCTATGAAAACTTATGACATATTCTTCTTGAGTATTGAATGAAATATTTTCTTGAATTACTACAGTGCATATTTACTTAAACTAGAGTTTTGATATGAAATATGTGAGTATCGTCGAAATGAGATTGGCTCATAGTTCTGTATGGATGATATGTTCTGATCTAGTTGTTGTGATATCATCTTCGTTTTCCTGTATAGTTCCCATATCTTTATCAGAAGATGACAGACATTCTGCTGAAGGCTGGACATATCCATTGATAATGCCTGCAGCAGAGTTACAGTAAGTCTCCACAGTGCCGTCTGTTCTCTGTAAATTGATGTTGTTGAGAACTATATTGGTGCAGGGCACTGTGTCACTGCATGCAAATTTCATGGCGTTTTTGCTTTTTGACGTCCCGGTTACATTCCTGTACATGATTTGGCTTATTTCCACAGCTGAAGTCTGAGGGAATGGAAGTAAAAAAGAAAAGGATAAGCTTAAACATTCTTGGTTGGGGAAAACAGTGTGCAGGTAAACAAAGTTGCATAATTGATGGTATTTTGCAGTACATACTATACCTGGTTTTGACAACTCTTTGGTGAATCACAATAGAATTGATCGATGATAATGGGATTTGAGACATTTTCCATCCTCACATTTTGATAGCGTATGGATCTCACATGACCAGACCCACCCTACAAGATCATTAATCTCTTCAATGATTGAGGTTTGGTGATGATTTTTATGGCTTTTTCAGAATGATATTGAACTTGTCCTTTTAGTTTTCGTAAATGGAGTGAGAGTTACCTGCCAAGTTTTGATCCTAAGGCCATTTGTTGAACCTCTAAGGAATGCATTCTCCAGTACGACCTTCTCAACTATGCCAGTGGAGTTGTCCTTCCCAAGGCTACCTATGCTGGTGTATCATAAGCAGGAAATGAAGAACACAAGGTGATTATTCTTTTACATTTGAGCTAAATCTTGAAAATATTTGACATTTCAGTATCTTGGCTCAAAATACGAAAATTCTAGTCCAGACTCGCTATACTCTATCTTACCTGATTCCATGACCAGGTCCACAGTATATATTCTTCATCTTGATATTTGAGCTTGCATTGACAATCGAGACACAATCATCACCTGGAGATCAAGATACGAAGTGGTGGTTTAAAAAAAAAAAAACTAAATTGAATTGTATAGATGTATTACCACCTTTGAGGTTCAGAACTTCTAGACAGGGGGATTCCTATAGGGAAATACGCCTATTCCGATTATTGGGAGAAACATAACGCAATTTCTAGTGTGAAAGATACATTCATCAAAGGCCATGCAATATTTGCAGAGTAAATATGAAACAAGGAGGTCATTTAATTCGTACCTGTTCCGATTTTGCAGTTCTGAAGAATTACATTTGTTGATCCAGTGATATGGATCCCATCTGTATTGGGACTGTCCTCAGGAGCTGAAACTACTACATCAGTCACGCGAACTGCGTCAGAACGAGCAATGATAAAGTTCATCTGTTGGCTGTTTTGAATTGTGAGTCCTTTCACTCTTACACCTGAGCTTGAGTCTATAGTTAATGCCTGCGGCATGTGAATTTTTTATATTAAAATTGTGTGTTTCATATTTTGCAAAAAATCTCTACTAAGAGGGGAGAAGAACCTCACCGTTGGTGCTCCTTTGCACGGCTGAGGAAGAGGTTGAAAGAAAAAAAAAAATACTAATTAGTAATGCTAATTTTGGTCTATGTTTGCCAAAAAATGACAATTTTATGTTTAGATTGCTAATTTTGTTCTATGTTTGCCAAAAAATGACAATTTTATGTTTAGATTTACATTGGACTTGTTCTTCTTGCAAGAAGCTGCCCACCATTTGGCCCCTGAGCCATCTATAACACCCTTTCCTTGGAAAAGGGTATTGCTCAAATTGTAAAATCCAAGCCAAGTTCGTGGACTCTTGGGATCCCAATCATTTGGCTCATCTGGTGCTACGATAGTTCCATCAATCTGTACACAGATTATGTTATATTAGCAATCTATATAGTTTTTAAAATCTGGACATATGAACATAATTTTTTACCTGGATTATCAGTTTATTAGAACAAGGCCCTTCAAATCTTGTAGCATTGACTAGATATCGACGCCCTTCAGGAACCAAGAACACTGATCTTGGTGTGGAACAAGCTTGTTTCCATGCTTTTACAAAGGACTTAGAAAAACAAAAATAAAATTTCAATATCCCAATATTTAGGAAGTTTCATATTTGTGAAATAGTATTTAGCACAACATTTTCACCTGAGTATCATCAGATTTCCCATCTCCAATTGCTCCAAATCCATCCACATTAACAAGATTCTTGCTACCGCGTTGACTCTCCCAAGAGGGTATGTCTAGAAGCTCTTCAAAAAGTTCATCGTCTCCCTCTTCTACCTCCAAATTGTCGAGCTTGGCTACAACCTTGAACTGGTCTGGAAATTCTTCGTCTGCACCTCTAAGGGGCAGTACAAGCAAAATAAGAAAGCAAATAAATCTCAACTTGTCCATGAATTTAAGGATGATGTTTTGTTTTGTTACTTGATTTGCATAAATCACAGTGAGGTATTAATATATAAGTACAGATTGATCAGTTTTGAGAAATTAATGGATTTGTGGCTGTCTATGGCTTGGCTTGAAAGGACATGCAAGTGTTACATTCTCTACATATATGCTCACACTTGAAGTTTAAGAATATACATAATTTTCAAGTACTTTGCTTTACTCCTCAAACATGTGGCCCACTACACTAATACATGATACATTGATCTCTTAGTCAAAGCTGATTTCATGAGGAGAAAAGAAAATCAGGAGGTTGTTATTGAGAAGAATAAAATACTAACATAATATTACATAGTTTGCTTCTTTTCCAGGTCATTAAGGTTCATTTGTTCAAACAATGAACTCATTAACACACCATTATTGTTTGTGGGTACTTCTAATATACCCGTAACACGCAGTTCTGAAATTTAGACGTCCAAGAAACAACGATAATTATCGAAGAGATCACGTACTTTCTTGATTTCATTGGTACAAGAAAGCTCCTTAATTATTTGTTTTAGGACTAAGTTTCATCACCATTGTTAAAATCAGAAAAGATGGAAAATGATGTACAACTCCTGTCTAAGAGTAGCCAAACCATGCTAGCTGACTGTTGTCAACTTGTCATTGTGTACGTATGTGTGTTTGTCTATGTGTTCTATGTTTTCCTTTTTCCTCTGGACATTCTAATTCACACCTTCAGGCCTGAAAAAAATTGATTGACCCCGAGTCAGTAACTTTTTGACTTTTTGTCAAAATTCACTATAAAATGATTCATATTGAAATTGAAAATTGAATCATGTACAAAATATTGAGATCCAAATATGAAACCGACCCACATTATAATTCATGAATATCATATTTGTTATGTTAAACACCAATTAATTGAGCTCTTTGATTTAAACAACTATTTGATGACATATTTTATCCACTCCCATAAGCAATACATGGTACATTCTTCTCTTTCCTGACATATATATGACAGAATAAAACATGCAAGTGAAAAACCAAATGAAAGCGATTTCCATTTCTTCCTTCATGTTGTCTATACTCAAGCAATGTTTGAGCATTTTGAACAATTTACATTGAACATGATTTTTCGTTCTCCTCATGTTTATTAGTTTATTGAAGCGTTGATGTTCTAACATATAGTTAATGAAACAACTGACAATTAACAGGTGAACAGGTTTTTCAGATACTTATGAGTTAATAAATTATGATAGTTAATACTAAACAAATTCCTCATTGAAAAGATGTGCAAAAGATTAAATGTGGTTTTTGTTTTTTAGATAAAAAAAATTCATTGAAACTAAGCAAGACTGCTAGAGCAACTATGAGTTTATCAGGGAAAAAAATGGAGCAACAATGAGAAAATAGAAGTAATTTGAGAGCATAAACTAGAAAATGGCCGAACATATTTATTTTTATTTTGGCTACATATTTAAATTTTAACTATAACCCCATTAAAAAGGGCTTTTGGCACTTTGCACCCCCAAATACATAATTAACATTTAACACCCTCGAATTAAGAAAAACTCAACTACTTGCATCCCAAAAAAAATCTAGGGGCAAAATAGGTAATCTAAATATGAGGTTTTGGCACTTCGCACCCCCAATAAGTAAAATTAGCACTTGACAGCCTCGAATTTGCACCCTTAAAACACGAGAAATGGATACTTTACACCCCTAAAAAATAAAATAAGCACTTAACAACATCAAATTAAGAAAAACTTAGCAATTTGCAGGGGTTTGGTATCAAATGATAGGTTTTCATTGCAATTTTGGTACCAAATCCAAATTTTCTCCAAAGTTAATGGCAATTGACCCCATATGAAATGTATAATATTCAATTTACCCTCTTGTAAAAATTTTAATGAAGCAATTTACCCACTTCAGTCGGAGAGTTCACTTGCCGAAATTTAAAGTAGGCATGCAAACTATTTTATAACATAGGGGGATAAATTGCCACATTTATCACAACACAAAGGGTAAAATATCACACTATCATAATAAAAGTCTATAAAACATAATAAAAGTCTATAAATATTAGGGAGGCGATGTGAAACTTTTACAAAATTTATGTGGATAAAATGCTCTTTTTTAAACCACAACGGGATAAATTATCATTAATTTAGGGAAAAAAACTGAGTTTGATATCAAATTTGCAATAAAAACCTATCATATGGTATCAAATTTGCATTTTCGTATCCAATGATACCAAAATAGCAATTTTGCCCAACTTAAATACTACTATGGTCCAAAATTAACTTAAACATATGGTACTACATTTCAAATAGGTATTTCCAAACATAGTCTTCGGTCACAGGCTCGGTTTTAAGCTTAATTGCTCTTCTAGGGTTTCATGATTTCTCCTATTTTCCCACCAAAACAAGTATTCTAATCTTTCTAGTGATAATTTCTGATGGCCTCCCTATTCAAGGTAATTTTCTGATTGTGAATTCATTGGTTTCACGCATTTTATGCGAAAATTTTAGATTTATCTGTCGATGTAATTTTCTTCTTCGATATATGACTCAAATCTCTTGAATTATAAGTTTCCATTTTGTGAATTAAGGATTTATAAAATGTTGTATCAATGTGTACTGTCTACTCTCATATTTTTCAATTTGTTGCTTGACGGTTTTCTAGCTATTGTTCATTCATCAGTGAATGTTGTACCATGTGCTTCTGAGCTTGTTCTTTGTATGCCTGATTTCTTGCCGTGGTGTCATTTAACTCTTTTGATCAGATTTAAGTTGTAATTACTGTTTAGAAATGCCAAGTTTCTTAGTTCTGTTTTCAATGTTGCCATGGTGCTTGTTGGCTTAATAATTTCTCCGTCGTATTAGGATCCGAACAAGCTATCTGCCTATAGGGATAGGAGGTTTTCTGGGACACAGGAAGAATTTGATGAGGCATTGCAGAACTCCACTACTGTTTATGTAGGGAATATGTCATTTTACACAACTGAGGAGCAAGTTTATGAGCTGTTCTCTCGAGCGGGAGAGATAAAAAAGATGATCATGGGTTTGGATAAGAACACGAAAACACCTTGTGGCTTTTGCTTTGTAATGTAAGCTTTTACGCTTGTATGTTTAACCTAGTTTTTAGCTTCTTCGACTTAAAGTAGCTTTGCACCTCTTCTTTAAACTCAGCAATAAATTGCGACCAACAAATGTGAAACCTTTGAAATATTGGAATTTTTATGTTATCCTTTGATCAACTGATTATGTTTCCATTCTGATGTTGTGCAGTGTTGGTATGGTTCATATATCTTGATTTAAGTACATACATGGGAAAGAACATGAACTTATAGTATTTCTTGTCTGTTGAGGGCTTCTCATGATTTCTTCATTTTATTCTTAATTTATTAAATCACAATGCGTAACTATTATTCATGTAAAAATATATTTCTGCGTAAATTATGGAAAAAGAGTTAGATTTACACTTATACCAAGAAATATCACCTTCTCATCTCAATTCCAAAATATAATGTTGTATTTATGAGAAACCCAAAACAGTTTTCGTACTTTTGTTTTAATCACATTCACGTTTTATCTTCCATCTTTTGATCTGAAAGAAAGAAAACGAAGGACAAAGTATTTTATTACCACTTATAATTTGGTAATGGAATCTTGCACCTTTCAGGTACTACTCCAGAGAAGATGCTGAAGATACTGTTAAATATATCAGTGGGACAATTCTCGATGACCGCCCAATTCGTGTCGATTTTGATTGGGGATTCCAAGAAGGCAGGCAATGGGGGCGTGGCCGAAGTGGTGGTCAGGTGATGCATATGAAACTTCTGAAACTTTGCTAATCGATATTTTGATCTAATTCATCTTTTCTTTGTCAGGTGCGAGATGAATATCGTACAGATTATGATCCAGATATCCTTATGCTAATTCTGTTTTAAAATATTACTGTTTCGTTCTAATTTGTTTCAATATACTGTGTCTGGCTGTTGGATTTTACTCTGGAATTCTTATTATAAGAGTGATTTTCCCTGCTTGGGTGCAGAGAGTTTGTTAGAAATTTAGAATTGAACCTGAGAAAAGCACCATATATGCACAAGTATATCCTAGTAAAGTCAAACACTTAGCTTCATGCTGTAAGTCACATAAATGCATTTGGTCTGAGTTTCTTAATTTTGTGCTTTCATTATTGGTCATTTTTCTGAGTCATTTTCTGCTTATTCTCCACTTCCTGTTTCCCTGCTCCATCATGGCCTGGCTGCGTCATGTTGAGGGCTGAGTTGAACTTTCTAGCTTTTAATTTTTTTAAGGAAATTACGCAGTTTGCTACAAATGGACTTATTTAATTTCTATGTAATTCCTTAATGATTGATACGTAGAGGTGGTTATGGTAAATTAGTTCAAAAAGAATTGGAAGCTCAAAGGGAGCTTGTTGATTATGGTGTTGGATCATTAGACTCATTTCCATCTGCTATTCCACATAACTGTAAGTCATTACACAATTTGTATATGTTGTATAACGTTAGTATCTCTGCAAAGCTGACCTTCAATTCTTGCAGATCCTAGGCATGATGGAAATTATGGTCATGGGGGCTCTAACCGGCATGGCAGAGGTATTGCACTTTTATTGAGGCTGTATTTCTTTGTGTTAGTTTATTGAGTTCATTAATTGATACTTTGATAACAGGTTACCCTCATAAGCGACAGAGGGAGGATGACCGCAGGGGACAGGACTTCTCAAGAAGAAAGTCAGCCTTTGTATATCGGAGAAACCCAGATCAAGAACCTAGACCTGTAAGTCTTAGTTGGTGTTTGCAATAGCTTTTGCAAACTGTTCCGGAGGTTTTTTTCTTTTTCTTTTTATGGGGTCAAAAGTTATACATTATAAATTTGAGTTGCAAATACATCTTCTGTTTTTCTTATCCAAAAAATAAGCTGTTATAAGCTACAATCTGAAAAGCACATCTAGGGGTGTTTTTCATTAATTACAATTTCTTTATTAATTAAAGGTTGGTTTAGACATATATACCAACAAAATAAGGTATGTCTGAAAATTGGTTTGCAAAACCTCTTTTCCCGATTTTTGTAGCTTAAAGTTGATTTTTTAGTGTCTTCGCAAACAACCCTAACATACAGGAAAATACCATTTATGCTAAACTTAAAGCCAAAACATCAACTTCTGATTTTGCATAAACTATTGCTAACACCACCTTCGTGGTTAGTTGAATGCCCTCCAGTTGATAATTGGAAAGCAGTCTCCATGTATGTTGCTCGACTATTGTCTAAACTATCTATGCTTATTCTGTTTTGCAGGAGAAAAACCCTCGATTTAGAGACCGAGGTGACTCTGATGAGGAGGAGGATGATAGCAAACGACTTCCCTAACCTATAAAGCATCATAATGTTGAATTTTAGAACTATTACCAGCTATATGCTTTCATTTCAAAAGTGTGGTCTCGATGTTTGACTATCTGTTGCATATCTTGGATTGTTCTAATCAAATTCAAAATTTAATGTTCCCTATAATTGTGCAAAGGGTAATGTTGAATCGAAACAATGAAGCTTAACATGGCTCCTGCGCAACAATGACTAGCATGAAACAAGAATTGGTTATAATGGGTGGTCAATGAATCTATATACTATTGTTTTAAATTCAATTATGTTGTTTTCTGATTACGTATGATTCATAGTCGATAAAGTAATTGGTTTCTTTTAATTTGACTAACTGGATCTGTATATGAAATAATTGGAAGGGTTGAAAACTAGTATGTATGGCTAGTTTGTATATAAAATAATTTGATGGATTGAAACCATGGGCTTATTTGGTTAGGTTTTTGTTCGGTTTTGATTTTGAACAATGATTTTGGTGGTTTAAGTGAAAGTTATAAAATCTCATTTGATTGAGTTTGAATGTCGGTTTTATGGTTTTGGAAAAACTGAAATGCCATTTAGATTGAGTTTGGATATCGGGGATGGAGGGAGTAAATGGTATGTATCGAATTAATGTCTTTTATAATTTATTTGAGATTCAGTTACTTGAAATATACTAGTATCTTAGAAATAAATACTTATATTTATCTGGAACTTTAATTTTACTGAATACAGAAACTTATAGTTGACTAAAAGTAATTTTGTTTTTAAAATCCAAATATATTAAATTTCTTATCTAGCATAAAAATAAAAATCTAATAAAAAAAAGTGCTATAAAGAAAGTGTGAGTTCCAAGTTACTCGAGCCACGAATAACCACTCTTGTTTTGACAGACAATTCAATTAAGATAATTAAATATCGCTTGATTCTCACTGAACATGAACAACACAAATCAACTTTCAAAGTTTCAACCCTTAAAATCATATTTCAAACTTTCGCACTATTATTAGGTAAAAAAATCTGCCGTAAATATGAACCAAATTGAAACAAACCAAAATAGAGCATAGAAAATCTGAAGCAAGAAACCACATAAAAGGTAAAAAATATAATCAAATTCAGAAAACAAGAAAAAAATCTGCCGTATATATGAACCAAATAGAAAGAAACCAAAATAGAGCAAAGAAAATCTGAAGCAAGAAACCACATAAAAGGTAAAAAATATAATCAAATTCAGAAAACAAGAAAAGAGGATTAATTTGGTTGCTAAAAAATTAAAATTGCAGTTGAGCTGGTTTTGAGTTGCTTGTTCCCACACAATCTTTTTTCTTGATTCTTTGTCGATAAAAATTACTACCACAATAATTAAATAAAATAAACCACCCTTCTCCACCACTTCCACCACCACCTACCTCAATTCCAATTCCTTTCTCTCTCCCCTGGAAACAGTTATTTTGGTGACTTTGAATAATAATTAAATAAAAGTCTGGGCTTTTGTTCAAAATCCAATTTTCTAACAAAAAAAATGGGGAATAACTTTACTTGTATGAGTAAGAAGGAGAGCCAAATTGCTGGGATTGGATCAAGAAGTAAAAGGGGTTCTTCAGCTTCAAAGAGGAGGGGTGCAAATGCAATTGATGAAGAGTTGCTGCACAGACAAGCACTTGCTATGGCAATTCAACAGCACTCTCAAAGATTTGATAATAACAATAATTATAATGGTTCAATGTCTAGGCGTATTGGATCCACCAGTTCTCGCCGCCGACCCGCCAATTTGTCCGAGTCCGACCCTGTTTCTAATACTAACAACAAACAGGTAATTGTTCTTTAATAACCCCCATTGTAATTTTTAGCCTTTACTCCTTAACTAGGTGTACATGATGTCTGTGAACTGTTTTTTGTTTTTTGGCCTATTTTTATGGAATAATACTTTGTATCTAAAAGGGGAAAAGTTGGGTTCATAATGTTATCCTTTACTATTATTATATATGTACCTTTTTTTTATGTGTATTTCTATGTGTGTGTGTGTGTGTGTGAGTGGTGGGGTTGGGGTTGGTTTATTGGTTTCAGTAGCTATGGATTCTAGTGTATAAAGATTCATCATTCTGCTAAAAGGTAAGAGAGTTGGGGTAAAAAGGAAATCTGTTGATGGACCTTTTTTTGTTTAGTAAAGAAAAAGGGTTCCTTTTTGAAGGTTTTTTGGAGTCCATTTGTGGTCCCTTAGTATTTTAATGATTCTTGATCTATAAATAGTTTGATTTTATGTTGGTTTCTTGTAGGACTAAAGAAGATTCAATACAACACTCTTAATAAAAATATTTAATCTTAACCTCAACTAAGTGATCATTACTATTTCAATTTTTTGACTAGTTATATAGTAACTGCCATGGTTATGTTAAATCTTCACTCATTATATTAAGTTTATATCGTCTATAGTTACCAGTGTTTTTGGAGAATATCAAAACAAAGAAATTCGTTTTAGTACACGGTGAAGGATTTGGAGCTTGGTGTTGGTATAAAAGTATTGCTCTTCTCGAGGAAACAGGATTACTTCCAATTGCCTTGGATCTAACAGGTTCTGGTATCGATCTAACGGATATAAACAAGGTCAGCACAGTGGCTGAGTACTCAAAACCATTGATCGATTTTCTACAGAAATTACCAGAAGACGAGAAGGTAAGAAATATCGAACGTTCATTCTCTTGTTAATATTTTTGAACCAAGTATTTTGATAGCTAGGTGTATCTTTTGTAGGTAATATTGGTTGGTCATAGTAGCGGAGGTGCATGTGTTTCCTATGCATTAGAACATCTTCCTCAGAAGATCTCGAAAGCTGTTTATCTCTGTGCTACGATGATATCTGATGGGCAGAGACCTTTCGATGTATTTGCTGAAGAGGTGAGTTTGAAGGTTTTTTTTTTTTTTTTTTTGGTGATAGAAATTTTCTATTTATCATGCCTTAAGTTAATATTTCTTTCTTGAAGCTTGGTTCTGCAGAAATTTTTTCACCAGAATCGAAGGCTCTAATTTACGGGAATGGTCAAGACAATCCTCCAACTGGATTCATGTTTGAGAAGCAGCATATGCATGGATTATATTTCAATCAATCTCCTGCAAAGGTAACACGAACAAATTCCCATGATCTGTATTTTTGTGAGTTTTTTCTACATAAATTCAAGAATCCCCCTGTGTTGTACCTAATTGGCAAATAAAAAACCATTCGAAAATTCCTTCATAAGTCAATAGGGAGGTTATTGTCAATTTTAAAAGTGAAAAAGGGGGTTATTGCCAATTTTTAAAGTTAACATGAGGATTATTGATAATTTTTTGGGTTAATAGGGGTGTTTTTGCATTTTATGCTGGGGGTATAATCATCATTCTTCATGCCAAATATGTATTCCGGCATGGGAGGGGGTTACTTGCGTTTTTTTTTTTTTTTGCATTTCACTCTTTTTCTAGATGAATAGCATCAAATTTGAATTATTTTTCTTTCTGTTCCAGGATGTAGCTTTAGCAATGGTTTCTATGAGACCGATCCCTCTTGGTCCCATGACGGAGAAACTGTCTTTATCTGCCGAACAATATGGCACTGGGCGGAGGTTCTACGTCCAAACGCTTGATGATAATGCGCTTTCACCAGATGTTCAAGAAAAGCTTGTGAGAGAAAATTCACCTGAAGGGGTTTTCAAGATCAAAGGTAGCGACCATTGCCCTTTCTTCTCGAAGCCTCAGTCGCTACATAAAATTTTGCTTGAAATAGCACAAATTGCATAGGTGTTCAGTTTTTTTTTTTTATTTTATTTTATAAAAAATTTATGGGATTCTATGCTATATTTAGGATGTCAATATGTAAGTTATATTTAGGATCAATATTGTCTTGCTTTCACATTGGTGGAGTATATACATATGATGATGATTTGTTGCATTTTGTATAATATAGCTTCAGTACGTTTTTTCTTTTTTCCTAAAGTTGTTTCATTGAATCAAGTCGTGTTTGTAGGGAGATTAATTGACTCCAAAATCGGAGAATGTCAAATTCATGTTAATTAATAATACGGATTTAATTCATTTAAAGTCGAATTGATCAAACTAGTGTGATGAATTTGTTATTGTGGATTAAGCTCCAAACTCATATTTACTAATGTTCATATTTTCGTTTCACCAAGTGTATGTATTCGAGTTCCACAACAATAGGTATAGGGCTAAAAATCAAATCTAGTTTTTGGATTTTCAAATCAAATTTATTTTGTAGGTCAATTCATTCATATGACAAATCAAATTAGACAATATTTATCACCAATAATTCGTTCAATTTGGTTAAATTAATTGAAGATCAATTAAAGTTAAATGATTTTAGACTAAAAGTCTAAACCAAAACTTGAATCAGAATTTCAAGTTATTTAGTGTATAAGTCAACGTCTGATTTTGGTTGAAATGATTTCAAACAGGAAAAACACATACAGCAACTTTTCGTCTCCTCCGATCCATCGAACGGTCGAAATGGAGAGGATTTCAAGAAATAAATCAAGGGCTCGAAAGAGGAAGAGTCTGCATGACATCATGAGTACTACTAATTAGGAACTGTACCGTCGCATGCACCTATATATATATATATATATATATTTATACCATATAGAAACTGATCAGTATATAATAATAATAATATACAGTACATCTATCTATCTATATAATTAATTCCCTTTGAATCCATTACTTTCTCCTCAACAAGGTCTAATGAGTTTTATTCTTCCATCTTTCTACTGGCTCTAATTATCAAATTTATCTTTTCTAATTTCTTATGTAATGTCCAATGTTAAATTAATCGTTGAAGATTTTGGTCTCTTGATGTTTATTTTAGTAAACGTTTAGTAATGTATAGATGAAAATAAATGTTCTTAATAAATCTTTTTTTGATGATGATAATTTAACAGAATCAAATGGGGGGAAGTGCATATGTTGATGAAGTTCGAAATTTAGTTTTGGTTGGAAAGAAAGGTAATGGCAAAAGTGCAACGGGAAACAGTATTCTCAATCGAAAAGCATTTCATTCGAAGTGTAGCTATGGTGGTGTATTTAGTACTTGTGAGCTGCAGACAACTTCACTAGAAAACGGTCTTACTCTAAATGTGATCGACACTCCAGGTACGTAATAATTAATCATATTGCTATATATATATATATATATATATATATGTTAATGATAATTATTTGTCACATTAATTAGAATATTATATACACAGCAGAACGAGAAGTAGTAGCTAGGTAGTTGAATATTTCTTTAATTGGTTGTACTTGAAATATATAATGCTTATTAATTATTAATTAATTTCCAGGATTGTATGATTTTTCTGGAGATACTGAATTAATCGGAAAGGAAATTGCTAAATGCATCAATTTGGCAAAGGATGGTATCCATGCTTTACTTGTGGTCATATCTCTCACATCTCGCTTTTCAAACGAAGAAGAAGCTGCTGTTCGGAGATTGCAAAACTTCTTTGGTAGCAAAATTAGTGACTACATGATTGTAGTTTTCACTCGTGGTGACGACCTTGAAGAGCATGAAACTCTCGATGATTACTTGGGTCCTGATTGCCCTGAGCCTTTAATGGAGATTCTGAAAATGTGTGGAAATAGGAGGGTTCTCTTTGATAACAGGACGAAAGACGAGGTCAAGAAATATAAACAACTGAATCAACTTCTTTCCCTTGTGAATGAGGTTGTAGATAAAAATGATGTTCCGTACACTGATGAGCTCTTTGTTGAATTCGAGGTTAAATGTTTTTGGTTGATCATTCTACACTTTGTTTTCATTTTGTAATCAATGTAAGTTACTGATCCATGCCATAAATATCTGAAAATTTCAGGAGCACCAGATCAATAAACCGTACGAGGAGCAGCTTAAGAGAATGACAGAGATGGTAGTAATTTTGTTTTTGGTCGACATTATGTTTTCCTTTTTATTTTTTATTTTGTCTACTTGTTTGTTTTACACTTTAATATCTTACCATGTGAATTTTGTAGGATGAGCTTGTAACCTTAAATTTTTCATTTGGCGAATAATGTTCTTTTATAGGTAGAGTCGAAGCTCAAAGAGACCACTGAAATGCTGGAAAAGCAGTTGGCTGAGGAGAAAGCTGCCCGACAAGAGGCATTAGCAAAGGTAGAGGCTGCCCGACAAGAGGCATTAGCAAAGGTAGAGGCTGCCCGACAAGAGGCATTAGAATCAGTAGAATCTTTCCGACTCTAAATTCCAACTTTCTACTTGCTCTAATTATCAAATTAATCTTTTCTAATTTCTTATGTAATGTCCAATGTTAAATTAATCGTTGTAGATTTTGGTCTCTTGTTGTTTATTTTAGTAAATGTTTAGTTATGTACAGATGAAAATAAATGTTCTTAATAAATCTTTATTTGATGAAATGTTTTTTTGATAATTTAACAGATTCAAATGGGGGGAAGTGCATATGTTGATGAAGTTCGAAATTTAGTTTTGGTTGGAAAGACAGGCAATGGCAAAAGTGCAACGGGAAACAGTATTCTTAATCGAGAAGCATTTCATTCGACGTGTAGCTTTGGCGGTGTAACTAGTACTTGTGAGCTGCAGACAACTGCACTAGAAAACGGTCTTATTCTAAATGTGATTGACACTCCAGGTACGTAATAATTCATCATATTGCTATATATATATGTTGATCATAATCATTTCTCACATTTAGAATATATACACAGCAGAGAAGTGGTAGCTAGGTAGTTGAATATTTAATTAATTTGTTTTACTTGAAATAATACTTAATATTAAATAATTTCCAGGACTGTATGATTTTTCTGGTGATACTGAATTTATCGGAAAGGAGATCGCTAAATGCATCAATTTGACAAAGGATGGTATCCATGCTGTTCTTTTGGTCCTATCTCTCACATCTCGCTTTTCAAAAGAAGAAGAAGCTGCTGTCCGGAGATTGCAGAACTTCTTTGGTAGCAAAATTAGTGACTACATGATTGTAGTTTTCACTGGTGGTGACGGCCTTGAAGAGCACAAAACTCTCGATGATTACTTGGGTCATGGTTGCCCTCAGCCTTTGAAGGAGATTCTGAAAATTTGTGGAAACAGGAGGATTCTCTTTGATAACAGGACGAAAGACGAGGTCAAGAAATATAAACAACTGAATCAACTTCTTTGCCTTGTGAATGAGGTTGTAGATAAAAATGATGGAATTCCGTACACGGATGAGCTCTTTGTTGAATCCGAGGTTAAATTTTTTTGGTTCATCATCATACACTTTGTTTGCATGTTGTAGTCAATGTTAGTTACTGATCCATGCCATAAATATCTGAAAATTTCAGGAGCACCAGATCCATGAATCGTACGAAGAGCAGCTTAAGAGAATGACAGAGATGGTAGTAATTTGGTTTTTGGTCGACATTATGTTTTCCTTTTTATTTTTTACTTCGTCTGCTTGTTTGTTTTACACTTTAATATCTTCCCATGTGAATTTTGTAGCATGAGCTTGTAACATTAAATTTTTTTTTTGGCGAATAATGTTCTTTTGTAGGTAGAGTCGAAGCTCAAAGAGACCAATGAAATGCTGGAAAAGCAGTTGGCCGAGGAGAAAGTTGCCCGACAAGAGGCATTAGCGAAGGTAGAGGCTGCCCAACTGGAGGCATTAAAATCAGTAGAAGCTGCCCGACTCGAAGCATCAGAAAAGGTGGGAGCTGCTCAAAGGGCGTCAAATGAAGCTCAAATGGAATCAATGACTGAACTACGAAAACTTAGAGAAAATTTAGAGAGAGCTCAGAGGGAGACAGAGGAGCTTCGAAACCGAGCACAAAATGGGCAATGTGCTATTTTGTAATAATATTAATTACTGCTAAGTCTAATTAAGCATCACCTGCTCACCGTTGATGATGGATTCTCTTTTGAGGTTCATGAATGGTAGTAACTATATATTTTGTGGTTATGTATTGCTACTTTTGTGTTCAAGTATATAATTTGGGCTTTTATGTATTCAAAATTGATTATGAGTTTGAAATCTGGTATTTCCAAATGATGTCTAGCTTTAACCTGGGATTTTTTTTAGTTTCGGTAGCAAAAATCTGATTTAGTGATGGTATGTTTAAGAAGAAGCATGAATGTTGTTATGCATTTTTATTTGTTGTCACAAATTTTAGTTGCATACTGAAGAAATTCAATAATCAACCTGCAATGTAGGTACTCCCTCCTTTTTAAAATATTAAATGCTAAGTCGTCTAAGCTTCATGCTCATGTATATAGTTCAATATATGTATTCTTTTAGATGATCACCTTTGATGATTGATTCCCTACTAAACCTGACGACTATGTTCTGTTTAAGTTTATGCTATTCTTGTGGTTAGGTGTATTTTCTGACATTGAATATTTATATGCTTATATTAGTATTTTTGGGCTTTTATGTTCCATCTGATATATATCTAGCTTTGACTTGGGATCTTTCTTCATTTCAGTAGCAAAAATCTGATTTTGTGTTGGTATGTTTAAGAAGAATCATTTTTATTTGTTGTCAAGTCATGCACAAATTTAATTTAGTTGCATACTCAAGTAATTCAAGAAGCAAATATACTAAAATGCTATTAGTTATCTTAGGCTCTCAACATAATCATTGATCAAGAAAAAAATGAAACGTTTCTTTGACATATTAACCAAAAATTTTTTTTATTTTTTTTCATTTGCGAATTGATTATCATTTTGAATCAAAATTATAATCAAACATCACTTTAATAATTGGCCCAATAGTAATATTAAACACAATAAGCAAATGGGCTCAATTATGTTGGACAAAGTGAACGCCGCTCAATAGATATTATTTGTTAGGTTCCTCAATGTTGGTCAAGCAGTACGAAACTGAATATATCTCTATCTTTACTATTACAAAAATATGAGTATTTATTAATTTTTTTATGCAGACTAAAATACTCTTATTTGAATTGTTATTTAATTCAGTGATAAATATATAAAAGTATCTGAAGAGGTATAATTAAACATTAAGTCTTATTTTATTTATCTTTTACATAATCTCCTAAAAGTTATGAATTCTCTCTTACATAATTTGTAATTTTAATCTTCTCTTATAATAGATAAAAAACAAACCATACAAATGCACTATTATTTTAAATAGCCCCTAAATAATAGATGCAAAACCATTATATTTTAGCATAAATATTTATTTAAGTAAGAAAATGTTAATTAAAATATTATTAAAACATAAATCATAAACACTCTAAATGTAAAAATTCAAAATAAAATTCTCTTAAATATCTTTATGTTTTAAAAAAAAGTTAAAATTGAATTGCATCTTACTATGAAAAAATAAAAAATACTTATGACTAAGCTAATTATGTAATTTTTCTTTGACAAAATATAAAGAGTATTCAATAATATCAAGACATGCATAACCTCAAATTTGATGGAATTCATTTTGTGAAAAATTGGTGAAATTGGTGGAAAATGGTGAAATCGATAAAAAAAAAATCTAGGAATACTGGCGAAGTTGATGAAAATTTGGGTGAAACGGGTAAAAATATGCCCCTGAAATCGATAAACATTTGGGTCAAATTCGTGAAAAATAATATCATCAGTGAAACGACAACATCAATGAAATGAAAAACAAGTGAAATCGGTGAAAAAATGATAAAGTCGGTAAAAATGTGTCATATCATGAAAATTGAGGTTGGTGAAAAGAACATGTGAAATCAGTAAAAAAATGTGCAAAATAGGTGAAAATCGGTTAATATGATAAAACATGTGAAAAATAAGTAAACAAAAAAGTTTAACTGACAAGTAAGGCGAAACCAGTAGAAAAATGGTTTAAAACGAAGAAAACAATACTATGAAAGAATAAAAAATACTTATGACTTAGCTAATTACATAATTTTACTTTGACTATAATAGAAAATATAATAATATCAAGACATGCATAACCTCAAAATTTGATGGAATTTATTTTGTGAAAAACGGGTGAAATTGGTGGAAAATGGTGAAATCGATAAAAAAAAAATATGAAATCATTGCAAATATGTGAAATCGATAAAAATTCGTGTGAAATTGATGAATAGTGGCGAAGTTGGTGAAAATTTGGGGGAAACGGGTAAAAAAGTGCCGCTGAAATCGATAACACATTTGAAATCGATGAAAACTCGGGTCAAATTTGTGAAAAAAATGAAGAAACCGGTGAAACGACAACATTAATGAAAAACAAGTGAAATCGGTGAAAAAATGAATAAAGTCGGTGAAAATATATCATATCATGAAAATTCAGGTTGGTGAAAAGAACATGTGAAAAAAATATACAAAATAGGTGAAGACAGATTAATATGATAAAACGTGTGAAAAATAAGTAAAAAAAAGAGTTTAATTGACAAAATTAAGGTGAAACCGGTAGAAAAATGGTTTAAAACAAAAGGACAAAATCATAATTAAATACAGTAAATTAAATAAGTTATAACCGATAAAAAAATATATAAAATAGTTAAAAAAATCAAAATGGTAAAAATGAATAAAATTGTCTAAAAACTGGTTAAACTAGTTAAAAATGGATTAAATAGGTGAAAACCATGTTAATTTGCTCTATTTATGACATCATCAAATTAATTTTACCCTAAATTATAAAAAAATATTCATAAAATTAACTAGACACTTACAACCCTAGCGCATAAATTAGCATAAGTGGGTGCATTATTGTGTTCATTTGGAGGCCTCACTTACTATTTAGTTCTATCCTCAATCCTCTGTTTCTCATATATGCGAGGGAACATTTTATATATTTAACCTCAAATTTTCGTCATATAATTATTATGTTTTGTATTTATAATATTTTGATTACACAATTTTTTTTTTTTGCTGCATTTGATATTTATATTCACAAAATCTAGTAGAAGAGATTAATTATAAAAATGTAGCGAACTCAGGCACGATAAAAAAACGGAGCCAGGATTGTGTAGTAAGGGGGGCGAGAATTTATATATGTAAAAGTTCACTATATGCATATCATATGATATCAATATATATAACTTTTATCATGGTTGTCCCAGATGATATAAAGCAACTTCATAATACTAACATAAAAACTCGCAATATCGTATCAAATTGTATCAGAAGATTCAGAACCATACCATTCTTGATGCAATAGTATAATTTTAAAAAAATTCGTTTTTGGTGCTAAACATTTAAAATTCACGTTAAAACTTATTTTGCTAAAAAAACCATCATGTAAACTGTTCTCTAATAAGAAGTCTATAAGGCAACATTTCAATCGAATTATTATGTTACAATTATGTGGAGAAGGACCTTTACTATCCCATTGACTTGTAAAATAAAAGAAGTGAATATCTGACTTTTTGTTGTAAAATATTTATTTGGTTAATTGATTAAGTGTGAAGAACTGATGAACAATAATTGTGAATAGAGATATAACATTAGAGAGAAAAAGAAACGTGTATGAAAATTGGGGGATATTGATTTGGGGAGGGGAGATATCTTATTAATAATCAAGTTGTTACATGGGGAGTTACAAATCCCACTAAACATGGGATGCGGGATAATGGATACATATTACACAATAAGCCCCTAGACTATACAAATATTAAATAGGAATACCCACTAAAATATATTATTTACAACACTCCCCCTTGGGGATTCCTATTGAGCCATTATTATGCTTCTCATGTTGCCTCGTTAAAACCTTCCGAGTAACAAAACCCAGTGGGAAAAAGAATCTCGGTTAGGAAAAAGAGTACAACGCATAATCTTTTCAACCAACAAATGTTGCCTCATTAAAACCTTGGCGGGTAACAAAAAACCCTGTGGGAAAAATAAACCCCGCTCGAAGGAAAAAGAGTACAACAGGGCACCCGGGTATCTTCTGGATACGGAATACCTGCACGGTACTCCCCCTCAAGTTAACTCCACTAAAACCTATAATGGAGCGAGCTCAGATAACCTGCGCAAGCCAATAGCTTTAACATGTTTCTCAAAAGTGATTTCCGGTAATGACTTAGTAAATAAGTCGGCGCAGTTGTCCTGACTTCTAATCTGTTGGATCACTATTTGCTTGAGCTCTTGCTGTTGCTGATTGAAGAAAAATTTCGGAGCTATGTGCTTGGTGTTGTCGCCCTTAATAAAACCCGTTTTCATCTGCTCGATGCAAGCTGCATTATCCTCAAATATAACCGTAGGATCTTCTGTGGTAGCCAATTCACATGAACCTCGAATATGCCCAATCATAGCCCTAAGCCATGTGCATTCACGCACTGCCTCGTGAAGTGCTAAAATTTCGGCATGATTCGACGAAGTGGCAACTAAAGTCTGTTTTGTAGACTTCCAAGACACAGTTGTGTTCCCAATCATAAAGACATACCCAGTCTGGGAACGAGCTTTGTGCGGGTCCGATAGATAACCAGCATCGGCATACCCCACAAGTTTTGCGTTCTTTAGTGACGCATAGGGGTAGAACAAGCCTATGTCAGTCGTACCACAAAGGTATCGAAATATGTCCTTTATGCCATTCCAGTGGCGGCGTGTCGGTGCTGAGCTAAATCTAGCTAGTAGATTTACCGCAAACGCGATATCAGGTCTAGTACATTGAGCTAATTACAATAATGCACCTATTGCACTTAGGTATGGCACCTCAGGTGCTAACACTTCATCTCCATCCTCCACGGGACGAAATGAATCCTTTAACATATCCAATTATCAGACTACCATTGGCGTGCTTGATGGCTTCGCTTTATCCTCATTAAAGCGTCTTAACATCTTCTGGATGTAATTCGATTGATGGACCAAAATTCCATCAGCACGGTGTACTATCTCAAGCCCGAGACAAAAATTAGTACGTCCGAGATCCTTCATCTCAAATTCAGATTTCAGGAGCTGGGCTGTCTCCCTAACCTCTTCAGGTGTCCCAATCAAGTTCATGTCATCGACATTAACGACAACTATAGCAAACCCAGAACATGTCCTCTTAATGAACACGCAAGGACAAATATCGTTGTTCACGTATCCCCTTTTAAGCAAGTATTCACTTAGGCGATTATACCACATCCTCCCAGATTGTTTCAAGCCATAAAGTGAACGCCTCAACCTTACAGAGAGCGTGTTCCGTGGTCTAGAACTACTTGTCTTAGGTACCATAAGTCCCTCCGGTACTTTCATATATATAACCGCATCTAGATCCCCATAAAGATACGCTGTGACCACATCCATTAGCTGCATAGTCAGTTCCTCGGATACTACTAAACTGACTAAGTATCTGAACGTAATAACGTCCATCACAGGAGAGTATGTCTCCTCAAAGTCAATCCCAGGTCGCTGAGAAAATCCTTGTGCAACAAGACGATCCTTGTACCTCACAATCTCATTTTTCTCATTTCTTTTCCTTGTAAATACCCATTTGTATCCCACGGGTAGAACTCCGGGAGGTGTAGGAGCAATTTGTCCAAACACTCCTCTTTTCGATAATGAATCAAACTCAGCCTGGATTGCTTTTTCCCATTTCAGCCAATCATCCCTTTGTTTGCACTCGTCCACCGAGTGAGGCTCAATATCATCATTTGATATAATTTCAGTAGCTACTGTGTAAGCAAACACATCATTGATGATTATTTATTCCCGAAGTCACATCTCATTCATGCATGAATAATCAACCGAGATTTTCCTATTCTCGGTAATGGATACTGATGTCGAGGCGTCCCCCGACGTCGTCTCCAAGATGGATCCATAGTCCGGAACTATTTTATGAGATGGATCGGGTGGGATCCCATTGTTACTAGTACTAACCATATTCAACTGTTGTGCATTCGCCCGCTTTTGGGGATGCAAATCCTTTATCCTATTGGTCTCCCCCTCTTATGGGTCGGGAGATACGACTGGTTAGCTGTGATTGATGGCATTCCCATATTTTGTCCATCTTGGACATCTATCCTTACAGACACATTTGCAGCTGGTATATGAGATCTCGTCACTTTAGCTAAATCAGAGAATAAGTCTGGCATATTATTGGCTACTTTCTGAAGTTCGATTAGTATACATACTTCAGATTCTCTGATTGCTATAAGGGGATCGTGATGAGACACAGTGGGGTCGTTCCACACGACTTCACGCCGTTCATCCTGAACGTTAGTGTGAACATTATTTCCTCCCCCTAACGGCGGGAAGACAGTCTCATCAAAGTGACAGTCCGCAAATCGTGCGGTAAAGAGATCGTCTGTCAAGGATTTCAAATACCGAATAAAAGATGGCTATACAAACCCCGTATATATGCACAATCGACGTTGAGGTCCCATTTTAGTCCGCTATGACGGATCAATCGGCACATATACTGCGCACTCAAATGTGCATATATGGGAAATGTTTGATGTATACCCGAACACCAATTAAGAAGTTGGGTCGCAGTGGGCCTCAAACGTACTAACATGTGCTACCAGATGTTTTACTTCAATACACAAGGACATGCAATAGTCGTTGAAAAGTCCAGAAGGTGGTTTATGTGTTCACATATTTCCCATTGGATACTCTCCAAGAAAGCGAGGGAACCATTACTCGTTTGTGCATAAGCTGACATAGGATCCATTTTTCTAATATAACATGGTACACAAAAGTTATCACTGTGTACTAGATCCTTATTATTTGTTAGTGGATAGAAAAATACATGGTCGAGTCAGTTGGCTTCGAGCTATCTACAAGGTGTGCCTCGGGCACTCATTGTGGTCCTATATAACTTAGTCGATAGTTCCTCTAATTTATTCGAAGTATGCTTTTGGTCGTACAAATTAGAGGTAATGCACAAATTCTCTATTCCCTTTTTCTCAGTGGTTTCAATGTGGTAACCATTAACTGGAATATCTTTAAAACTCAACAACGTTCTCCTTGAACGTGGAGCATACATAGCCTCTGTAATGGCTAAAATCGTGCCATTTGACAACATAAGGTAGACATTTCCAAAGCCATCTATCAAATATATGCCATATATTGTTGTCATAGAGGTCTTACTAGGCATTATATTAATGATTTATCCCTTAGGATAGTGTGCGTAGTTGCACTATTAGCCAGACATTATTCCCCACATGGCATGCCTAGGAACCAAATATATTCCAATTTAAACATTTACTTGAAAAAGTAAATCGAATTAATACCACTAAATACCTTAGCAATCGGATTAAAATAAAACCACTCAAAATGTGGTCCAAAACAAACCAAACATAGTTCAAATCTGAATATGGTCATTATTCAAATTGATGAGTAGTTCAACCTTAGGGCCTCATCCAATTGTTTCTTGATCATAATCATAGCCTCAACCTTTTGGGCATTAGTTAGCAAACTGTCCCCGACATTTGACATGCTCAGTTTCTTACGGGCATATAGCCTCCATAAGTAATTTTAATTGAACTCATTTAAGTATATATATGTATATTACGGGCCTATAGCCCCTATAAATAAATTGAACCCCTTTGGTTCCATTTTTGTATTCATAATGAACTGTATATGTGGTTTTAATCCGAGGGAACTCCAGTCCCAATATATGTGATATATAACCACTCACCACATGCATAAGATAAAACATAAAAGCGAATCTTAATAAAGCTTATTGTTTAGATACTTATGCTCCAAAAATAAGACATGATAATTGAATGAATCGACCAAAAATTAAATTGCAAATTACAACTTGGGAACTTAAACCAAGCCCCTCTTTCCCAAGGTAATAAACTTATATAAATTTGCAATAAATAAATGAGACAACATATTTTCGATAGGGCAAGAAGATAACTTCAAATTTATATAAAAACTTGCGAAAAATTGGACCATTTATATGCATGCCTACCACATAAATTCCAACATTTAATCCTCTAAACCAATAGACCATATTCGAAGGTTCATTCCAAAACATAATCATGATCCAGTTAACTTAAATTCTCACTTACGTAACTTACTAATAACGTGTTCGTTGAGAATTCAAAGAACTGAGATAAATGCCATGATGCACATTTGTATGAAATCAAGTAAATATTAAATTTCAACATAATGTATTGAACAAGATAAAGCCCGGTCATTTGGTCTAGTGGTATGATTCTCGCTTAGGATTATACGGGCTCATTTAAATAGTAAATTACATAGTTTTGCCCCTTTTCTTTTCAAAACCAAAAAGTAAAAATCCAAACAACCCTTGGATATGTCTACCAATTTTAAAGTATCACAATGCTAATTTGCAGAGTATCAATATATATCATGCTATCATTCATGTGATCACCATAAAGCATAATAACCCAAGATAAACTTGCTATACAATTATTCCATGAGATTTCAGATTTATCTAGCATGCATCTCATATAAAATAAAATTTCCAAAAATAACTTTGAGCATAACATGTCTATTCTATCAATTGTACACGAATAGATAAAATCCAAGTTACCATGTTGGTAAAGGAACATACAATGATACCCTTTATAATTAAGTGCTATTTAGCTTTTCTTCTGTATTGCATCAATTTTAATTAATGTAAGATCGGAACCATACTTATGACAACCCAATTTCAAACACATAATGCTAAGGGCTTTATTTACTAGTAATTCTCAATATAAGCACAATTTTATTAACCTCAAATAACCCTTCTCCATGATACATTTTTTTTTCAGGATCAGTCCTAATCAGGACCAAATTAGTTTAGGATTAGGTTAAACAAAAAATGATCCAACTTAAACCAAAATCTGAACAAATAACCGAGTTTAAAACCAAATAACCCGAACCGGGTCGTATATCAAAATCATATCACCCAAATCGAATCCCAACCAGTTCGGGTATAACCGTATCCCCATGATCCGTACATGATCCAGTATGACCGGATCAGAAATCTCAAAATTTGGGTCTGATCCAAAAGACCTATTTTCTTGACCCAGTTTATGAAGAAATCGCAAATTTGCCGAAAACAATTGATTTGCACGGTTTCTTTGTCGGAATTGATAGGCCCAAACACAACAATAATTACCACCATCAAGTTCTTCAACGATCAAACACAAAACATGAAGAAACTGAAAATAAATTTGAGAGTGGGTTTGTATATTATGCTTATAGTGCCTTTTAAACAATTTCCAGATTATTCAAGTAATTTGCAGAGGCTTAAAACTCAAATAACTTATTAATTACTTATCCAAAAAATAATCTGGACACATGGTTAGAAAGCTATTTTCAAGACGATTCTAAGCATATGCAGCAAGTTACATAATTCCAAATACTTAAACGGAAAATTGCATATTAGTTTTCAAAGAAAACAATTTTTTCAGAACAAATTACATATCCAAAAAATCTGAAAAAATTCAAGCAATTAGAATATCATACGATCATACTTCAGTAAAAGTTTCAGGCCAATAGGACTAGAATAACATGCTCGGAAAATTACGACTTCAGTATAAACATATTTTCGAAAATTCTAAAAATCATATCATACAAGAATTTCCATGTAAATTCTGAATTTAGATAAAATTCTCATGCTTGCATTATCATAATATTCGTGCTAATAAAGACAAAGTTGAAGCCAAAATTATGATCACAAACAATATGTAAATCAAACCAAATCTTTTTGTTTACATGAATCGGTTCAAGCCTTATATTACATGGATATAATATAATAATCATAACTATTAAAACATGCAATTCATGTATTCCAAAACCCAAAAATATGAGGTAAGCATAAATTTTAGATCACATAATTAGAGTACCGAATGAAGTAACATAACCCATCTAATTTGTCGAATAGATAAAAAACTTCAACTTTTTTGCAACAATAATTATACTTAAACCCTAGAACATGCTTTAGATTCATAAATTTTTCAGATTTAAAGCATATAATTAATAAGGTTAAAGTTGTTTGTTAATTTGATCATACCAGAGAAAGGCTAAGACTACTTCCTTCAACTTTTCCATAAACTTCTGATGGCTGCCGTTTCATTTTCAGACACTGGAATGACGATCCGAACGGTCAAAATTAAGATCCTTGCGTGATGAACCTTCAGTTCAAATTTGAAAACGATCCAACGGTTGAGAAGGCCGGAATCATCGAAAAACCGAAGCTGCTGCGTGCAAATCCGAAAATCTACCTCTCAAAGTATTTTCCTCTTTTCTCTCTTGTTTTGTGATATATTTGTATAACCTTAAAACCGAGTTATAGAGCAAACTCGTGCTGATAACGTGTTGTAAAATATTTATTTGGTTAATTGATTAAGTGTGAAGAACTGATGAACAATAATTGTGAATAGAGATATAACATTAGAGAGAAAAAGAAACGTGTATGAAAATTGGGGGATATTGATTTGGGGAGGGGAGATATCTTATTAATAATCAAGTTGTTACATGGGGAGTTACAAATCCCACTAAACATGGGATGCGGGATAATGGATACATATTACACAATAAGCCCCTAGACTATACAAATATTAAATAGGAATACCCACTAAAATATATTATTTACAACACTCCCCCTTGGGGATTCCTATTGAGCCATTATTATGCTTCTCATGTTGCCTCGTTAAAACCTTCCGAGTAACAAAACCCAGTGGGAAAAAGAATCTCGGTTAGGAAAAAGAGTACAACGCATAATCTTTTCAACCAACAAATGTTGCCTCATTAAAACCTTGGCGGGTAACAAAAAACCCTGTGGGAAAAATAAACCCCGCTCGAAGGAAAAAGAGTACAACAGGGCACCCGGGTATCTTCTGGATACGGAATACCTGCACGGTACTCCCCCTCAAGTTAACTCCACTAAAACCTATAATGGAGCGAGCTCAGATAACCTGCGCAAGCCAATAGCTTTAACATGTTTCTCAAAAGTGATTTCCGGTAATGACTTAGTAAATAAGTCGGCGCAGTTGTCCTGACTTCTAATCTGTTGGATCACTATTTGCTTGAGCTCTTGCTGTTGCTGATTGAAGAAAAATTTCGGAGCTATGTGCTTGGTGTTGTCGCCCTTAATAAAACCCGTTTTCATCTGCTCGATGCAAGCTGCATTATCCTCAAATATAACCGTAGGATCTTCTGTGGTAGCCAATTCAATAATTATTTTTTGCATGTAAATTTATACAGAATAGGACGAAAACAGTATATTTTGCGAAGTAATTGTAACAGTACAAGATTATATATAGGGAGGATTAATATCAATATACCATATCTTACCCCAAGTTTGCAGTCTATGCAATTTCACCCCTTAATTGATAACGTGTTTATACAAGTACATATCCATACACAATAATGAGAGTGAATGCAGACACCAGATTAATTTGCAACCATATATATGCCGTAGCTAGGTTACATCAATAGCAATATATAAACAAAACAAAAAATATATATTGGACCCAAAACTAACTGTGTTTTGGTGAAACAAGTAGTCGCTCAAAAATTATTTACTAGTACTTTTGATTCTGATTTCATACGTTAATGTTCCATGTTTGCCAATATCCAAAAAAAACATAGATTTAGATTACGGGATGGGCCCTAAGATTCAAACTCACCACATAATTTGACACCCTAAGATTCAAGTCTTGAAGCAATATATAAACAGAGAACATATATAAACTTTCGGTTGCAACATCCAAATATATATTAATAATTAAGTCATACAATTGTCTATTCAATGTTCTGTTAGCCATTAAAATATTTATTCATCTTGTATTTAATACATATAAGGTTATATCCATTAGATCCAATATCATGAATCAATTCGTAATATATAAACATACGTGAACAGTTGACAATTGCAAATAGCAGACTGCAAAAACTGAAAATGTAAAAGATCACATTTTATTCTTTTCAAACATGCCAGGGTCGATATATAAATGGAAGCAAACCCATATATTTTATATCTTTCATGAATCAAAAGAATACAGTCACAATTCAAAAGTAGTATTGATTATAGGTTTAAATTTCTTAAGGCATGTAATGAACTATATAAATTTTTTAAACTGTAGAGCATGCTTCAAAACATAAAATTTCAAGATTTAAGACAAATAATTCATAAGGGTTTAGAAGATGTAATGCTCACTTGAGAGAATTTTTAATAACACCAAAGGTTATGAATGATTGATCCACTGAAGAACTCGTTCTTTACCCGAACAACAGATTCCTTCAACAATCACCTTCCACGATCACGAAGAGACTATCGTGCTGATAACGTGTTGTGAAATATTTTATTTAGTTAATTGATTATGTGTAAAGAACTGATGAACAATAGATTGTGAAGAGAGATATAACAATAGAGAGAAAAAGAAACGTGTATGAAATTGAGATTGAGGGGATATGATTTGGGGAGGGGATAGATATCATTATATAACAAATCAGTTACATAGGTAGTTACAAATCCCACAATCAAAGGGATGTGGGGATAATGGATATCTATTACAAACTAAGCCCCTAGACTATACACAAATTAAATAGGAATACCCATTAAAATACATTATTTACAACACTCCCCCTTGGGGATTCCTATTGAACTGTTATTATGCTTTTCATGTTGCCTCGTTAAAACCTTCCGAGTAACAAAACCCAGTGGGAAAAAGAATCTCGGTTAGGAAAAAGAGTACAACGCATAATCTTTTCAACCAACAAATGTTGCCTCATTAAAACCCTGGCGGGTAACAAAAACCCTGTGGGAAAAATAAACCCCGCTCGAAGGAAAAAGAGTACAACAGGGCACCCGGGTATCTTCTGGATACGGAATACCTGCACGGTACTCCCCCTCAAGTTAACTCCACTGAAACCTATAATGGAGCGAGCTCAGATAACCTGCGCAAGCCAATAGCTTTAACATGTTTCTCAAAAGTGATTTTCGGTAATGACTTAGTAAATAAGTCGGCGCAATTGTCCTGACTTCTGATCTGTTGGATCACAATTTGCTTGAGCTCTTGCTGTTGCTGATTGAAGAAAAATTTCGGAGCTATGTGCTTGGTGTTGTCGCCCTTAATAAAACTCGTTTTCATCTGCTCGATGCAAGCAGCATTATCCTCAAATATAACCGTAGGATCTTCTGTGGTAGCCAATTCACAGGAACCTCGAATATGCCCAATCATAGCCCTAAGCCATGTGCATTCACGCACTGCCTCGTGAAGTGCTAAAATTTCGGCATGATTCGAAGAAGTGGCAACTAAAGTCTGTTTTGTAGACCTCCAAGACATAGCTGTGTTCCCAATCATAAAGACATACCCAGTCTGGGAACGAGCTTTGTGCGGGTCCGATAGATAACCAGCATCGGCATACCCCACAAGTTTTGCGTTCTTTAGTGACGCATAGGTGTAGAACAAACCCATGTCAGTCGTACCACGTAGGTATCGAAATATGTCCTTTATGCCATTCCAGTGGCGGCGTGTCGGTGCTGAGCTAAATCTAGCTAGTAGATTTACCGCAAACGCGATATCAGGTCTAGTACATTGAGCTAAGTACAATAATGCACCTATTGCACTTAGGTATGGCACCTCAGGTGCTAATACTTCCTCTCCATCCTCCACGGGACGAAATGGATCCTTTGACCTATCCAATGATCGGACTACCATTGGTGTGCTTGATGGCTTCGCTTTATCCTCATTAAAGCGTCTTAACATCTTCTGGATGTAATTCGATTGATGGACCAAAATCCCATCAGCACGGTGTACTATCTCAAGCCCGAGACAAAAATTAGTACGTCCGAGATCCTTCATCTCAAATTTAGATTTTAGGAGTTCGGTTGTCTCCCTAACCTCTTCAGGTGTCCCAATCAAGTTCATGTCATCGACATAAACGGCAACTATAGCAAACCTAGAACCTGTCCTCTTAATGAACACGCAAGGACAAATATCGTTGTTCACGTATCCCCTTTTAAGCAAGTACTCACTTAGGCGATTATACCACATCCTCCCAGATTGTTTCAAGCCATAAAGTGAACGCCTCAACCTTACAGAGAGCGTGTTCCGTGGTCTAGAACTACTTGTCTTAGGTACCATAAGTCCCTCCGGTACTTTCATATATATAACCGTATCTAGATCCCCATATAGATACGCTGTGACCACATCCATTAGCTGCATAGTCAGTTCCTCGGATACTACTAAACTGACTAAGTATCTGAACGTAATAACGTCCATCACAGGAGAGTATGTCTCCTCAAAGTCAATCCCAGGTCGCTGAGAAAATCCTTGTGCAACAAGGCGAGCCTTGTACCTCACAATCTCATTTTTCTCATTTCTTTTCCTTGTAAATACCCATTTGTATCCCACGGGTAGAACTCCGGGAGGTGTAGGAGCAATTTGTCCAAACACTCCTCTTTTCGTTAATGAATCAAATTCAACCTGGATTGCTTTTTCCCATTTCGGCCAATCATCCCTTTGTTTGCACTCGTCCACCGATCGAGGCTCAATATCATCACTTGATATAATTTCAGTAGCTACTGTGTAAGCAAACACATCATTGATGATTATCTCATCCCGATGCCATACCTCATTCATGCATGAATAGCCAACCGAGATTTCCCTATTCTCGGGGATGGTTACTGATGTCGAGGCGTCCCCCGACGTCGTCTCCAAGACGGATCCATAGTCCGGAACTATTTCATGAGATGGATCGGGTGGGATCCCATTACTATTATTAATCATATTCAATTGTTGTGCATTCGCCCGTTTTCGGGGATGCAAATCCTTTGATCCTATTGGTCTCCCCCTCTTATGGGCCGGGAGATACGACTAGTTAGCTGTGATTGATGGCCTTCCCATATGTTGTCCATCTTGGACATCTATCCTTGCAGGCACATTTGCAGCTGGTATATGAGATCTCGTCACTTTAGCTAAGTCAGAGAATGAATCTGGCATGTTATTGGCTACTTTTTGAAGTTCAATTATTCTGCGTACTTCATATTCTCTGACCGCTGTAGGGGGATCGTGATGAGACATAGTGGGGTTGTTCCACACGACTTCACGCCGTTCATCCCGAACGTTAGTGTGAACATTATTGCCTCCCCCTAACGGCGGGAAGACAGTCTCATCAAAGTGACAGTCCGCAAATCGTGCGGTAAAGAGATCGCCTGTCAAGGGTTCCAAATATCGTATAATAGATGGAGATACAAAACCAACATATATGCCCATTCGACGTTGAGGTCCCATTTTAGTCCGTTGTGGCGGAGCAATTGGCACATATACAGCGCACCCAAATGTGCGTAAATGAGAAATGTCTGGTGTATGCCCAGACACCAACTGTAACGCAGAGAAAGGTTGGGTCGCAGTGGGCCTCAAGCGTATTAACATCGCTGCATGCAGTATTGCATAGCCCCAAGCAGAGATCGGGAGTTTGGTGCGCATAACCAAAGTCCGAGATATTCTCTGTAAGTTCTTTATGAATGCCTCCGCTAGGCCATTTTGGGTATGAACATGTGCTACCGGATGTTCCACGTCAATACCCAGGGACATGCAATAGTCGTTGAAAGGTCGCGATGTAAATTCTGAGGCATTATCCAGTCTAATAGACTTAATGGGATAATCCGGATAGTGAGCTCTCAACCGTATAATCTGAGTCAGGAGTTTAGCATATGCAGCGTTTCTTGTGGACAATAAATCAACCTGTGACCATTTGGTCGAAGCATCAATCATCACCATAAAATACCTAAAAGGTCCACATGGTGGTGTGATAGGTCCACATATATCCCCTTGGATTCGCTCCAAGAAAGCGAGAGAATCCTTACTCGTTTGTGCATAAGATGGCATAGGATCCAATTTTCCAATGGAGCAAGGTAGACACAACTTATCATTGTGTACTAGATCCTTGTTCGTTAGTGGATGCCCGATAGAAGTATTAATGATACGGCGCATCACGTTTTGACCTGGATGTCCCAACCGGTCATGCCATAGAAAATACCTGCTCGAGTCACTTGGCTTCGAGCTATGAACAACGTGTACCTCGGGTACTCGTATTGTGGTCCTATATAACCCAGTCGAGAGCCCCTCTAATTTCTCCAATGTACGTTTCTGGCCGTACAAATTAGAGGTAATGCACATATATTCGATTCCTTTTTCCTCAGTGGTTTCAACATGATAACCATTAGCTCGAATATCTTTAAAACTCAACAACGTTCTCCTTGAACGTGGAGCATATAGAGCCTCTTTAATGGCTAAAACCGTGTCATTTGACAACATAATGTGGGCATTTCCAAAACCATCGATTAAATCACATGTGCCAGATATTGTTGTCATAGAGGTCTTACTAGGCATTATATTAATAAAGTATAATTTATCCCTTAGGATAGTGTGCGTAGTTGCACTATCTGCCAGACATTCTTCCCCACATGCCATGCCTAGAAATAAATATATTCTATTAAAACATTTACTTGAAAAAGTATAAAGTAAGTTGATATCACCATAATAATTGGATTAGAAATAAAACCACACACAAAAAAATGGTCCAAAATAAACTAAACATAGTTCAAATCCAAATGTGGTTCAAAACATGACCACTCAAAAACAAGATGTCTGAAAAAAAATAACCAACTTAATGTCCAGAAGTTTTAAACATAAATTCTAAAAACATGAAATTACTACTCCCTCCCACTCTGAGTCATGAGATCAGACGTGCCTAAATTCGGGAGCATAGTGATGGGGTCCACATGGAGGACGTTGGTTTCAACATTATTAGTGTGTACTGGCGCATTCCCATTTCCATCAGCCAAAATATTCTTTGCACGGCAGGTTCGTGCCCAATGTCCTGATCCACCACATCTGTAACATATATCCTTGTTCTGATTCTGATTCTGAGCCCTATTTTGATTGCCTCGACCACGGTGACCACCTCGAATGCCTCCACGTCGGCCATTATTATTACCCCCTCTTGGGGCATTCCCTCTATAATGGGTATTCCTATTTAATTTGTGTATAGTCTAGGGGCTTCTTTTGTAATAGATATCCATTACCCCACATCCCCTTTTATTGTGGGATTTGTAACTACCTATGTAACTGATTTGTTATATAATGATATCTATCCCCTCCCCAAATCATATCCCCCCTCAATTTCATACACGTTTCTTTTTCTCTCTATTGTTATATCTCTCTTCACAATTATTGTTCATCAGTTCTTCACTCATAATCATTTAACTAAATAAAATATTTCACAACACGTTATCAGCACGACAGTCTCTTTGTGATCGTGGAAGGTGATTGTTGAAGGAATCTGTTGTTCGGGTAAAGAACGAGTTAATTATTTTCATTTTCCTCTCTAATTTTTGTGAGTTTTCACTTATGCCCTCAACTATTAAAAATATTTTAGATCATTAATTTTTTATTTTCGCCGACAAAATATATTCAAAGATTGGGTGGTAAAGTGTGAAAACATTCAAAAGTTGGATGATAAAGTGAAAAAACAGTCAAATGTTGAGTGAAAATATGTGAAAATGTTTAAAGCCACGATATTAAAACTGGATGAAATATTCTATCTTAAATATTAACTTTTTTGCATCTTATGTGACTATTTGAGATATATATATAATGGTTGAGGGGGTTAAGTAAGATCTCGCAAAAAATTAGGTAAATAGTGGAATTTTCCCTAAAAAGAAAGCAAAGAAGACATTATTTTAACAAACATTGATTTGGTTAAATTAATTGAAGATCCATTAAAGTTAAATGATTTTAGACTAAAAGTCTAAACCAAAATTTGAATCAGAATTTCAAGTTATTTAGTGTATAAGTCAACGTCTGATTTTGGTTGAAATTATTTCAAACAGGAAAGAGAAAAGTCAAAAACACGTACTAATATTAATTACATCCAGCAACTTTTCGTCTCCTCCGATCCATCGAACGGTCGAAATGGAGAGGTTTTCAAGAAATAAATCAAGGGCTCAAAAAACGAAGAGTCTACATGACATCATGAGTACTAATTAGGAACTCGTACCGTCGCATGCACCTATATATATACCATATAGAAACTGATCAGTATATAATAATATACAATACATCTATCTATATAATATATAATAATTAGTTCCCTTTTCATCCATTACTTTCTCCTCAACAAGGTCTCATGAGTTCTATTCTTCCATCTTTTCTTTGTAGATTTTGGCCTTTTGTTGTTTATTTTAGTAAATGTTAGTTATGTACATATGAAAATAAATGTTCTTAATAAATCTTAATGTTACTGATCCATGCCATAAATATCTGAAAATTTCAGGAGGGAGCACCAGATCCATATGTCGCACGAGGAGCAGATTAAGAGAATGACAGAGATGGTAGTAATTTGGTTTTTGATCGACAGACATTACCTTTTTCCTTTTTATTTTTTATTTTGCCTGCTTGTTTGTTTTACACTTTAATATCTTCATTCCCATGTGAATTGTGTAGCATGAGCTTGTAACCTTAAATTTTTTATATATTTTGGCGAATAATGTTCTTTTATAGGTAGAGTCGAAGCTCAAAGAGACCACTGAAATGCTGGAAAAGCAGTTGGCTGAGGAGAAAGCTGCCCGACAAGAGGCATTAGCAGAGGTAGTGGATGCCCGACTGGAGGTGAAAAAGCAGTTGGCTGAGGTGAAAAAGCGGTTGGCTGAGGAGGAAGCGGTAGTGGATGCCCGACTGGAGGCATTAGAAGCTGATGAAAGGGTGCTAGATGAATCTCTAATGGAAGCAATGACTGAAAGACGAAAACTTACAGAAGATTTAGAGAGAGTTCAGAGGAAGATAGAGGAGCTTCGAAACCGAGCACAAAATAGGCATTAATGTGCTATTTTCAAATAATATTAATTACTGCTAAGTATAATTAAGCATCACCTGCTCACCGTTGATGCTGGATTCTCTTTTGAGGTGCATGAATGGTAGTAACTATATATTTTGTGGTTATGTATTGCTACTTTTTTGTTCAAGTATGCAATTTGGGCTTTTATGTATTCAAAATTGTGTGTTTCGATCAACTTTTATGAGTTTAAAATCTGCTATATCCATGTCTAGCTTTAACCTATGATTTTTCTTAATTTCGGTAGCAAAAATCTGATTTAGTGTTGGTTTGTTTAAGAAGAAGCATGAATGCTGTTACGCATTAATTGACACATTTTCAAAATTTCACATAAATTTTAAATTATTCTGTCACATTTGATTTTTGAATGCCTGAGGGTCTTAGCAACAGCTTTCACACTTTTAATTTATTTCGATCTAAGGGGCATAGCAACGTCTTTCACCTTTAGTCATTTTGATCGGTCATAGCAACAGCTTTCACCTGAAGGTCTTAGCAACAGCTTTCACCCTTTTAATTTATTTTGATTTAAGGGGTATATCAACGGCTTTCACCCTTAGTTGTTTTGATCGGTCATAGCAACAGCTTTCACTGATATTTTTGATATTTTATCTTAAAAGAATGACTAATTATTACAAATTAATTTGTGTAAAAAAATCAAATAATTTGAAACGGAGGGAGGGAGTATATTATTTATATTTCAATTCAAGGGAGAAATTGTTGGCTAAAATCACTTTTACATTTTTCTTAGCGTTAATTTATTTCTGTCTTCACTTTGACTTGAATCAACCAGAATGCTTCTTTGTTATATGAGACTCTTATTTTATGACATTTATATGTTACGACTTACGAGAGATTACCACCTAATCAGTAAGATGTGTATTAAAAAAAAATGTAGTCAGGCTAAAACTTGAATATCCAAACAAAAAAAAAAATCATGTAAATTTATTCTGGTTGAATTTTTCATTTTATTTATATGTATGGTTTAATTGATCTCCTTCTACTTGCACCTAACTGATTTTCTATTGAAGGTGAGGCCATCTCCAACTCAGGGAATCCATATACTTTATTATTTTTCCACTACTCTCATCACATCATATGTAGTAGTAGTAATAATAATAATACTTTATTTTTTTCCACTACTCTCATTATATATTCTATTAAATTGAAGTTAAGTTAGACTAAAAGTCTGATCCAAAACTTCAGTCTAGAATTTCAAGTTATCAAGTGTTTGCTTCAGTAAGAACCTTTGTTAACTCAACGTTCGTCTCATTCTGGTTAAACAAATTATTTCAAACAGGAAATAGTCAAGTAAAAAACATATAAATCCAGCAACTTTTGGTCTCCTCCATCGAACGGTCGAGATGGAGACATGACATGGAAGACTTTTGGTCTCCTCCATCGAACGGTCGAAAATGGAAGAGTGTGCATGGCATGACATGACATGAAAAAGAAATGTTCCTTCAAAGTATTTCTCTAAGAGGGCTCGGGAAAATCCTACCATCATCTTGTCATTAAAAAGGGGGTGTACTAGAATTAATTCGAAATATTTGATTTTTCGTTGTTGAGATAGTTATCTACTTAAGCAACATTAATTTAAGTGTTGTTTAATTAATTTAATTGTGTTTGTTTGCAGATAGTATATAATTTTAATTGAATGAAAATGGGGGGAAGTGAATATATATATATATGTTCAGTGAATTAATTGGAAAGGAAATGGCTAAATGCATCGATCTGGTCAAGGACGGTATCCATGCCGTGCTTGTGGTCCTATCTCGCTTCACATATAATGTTCTTTTAAAGATCGATTCGAAATTCAAAGAGACCACTAAAATGCTGGAAAATTAAGCAGTTGGCTGAGGAGAAAGCTGCCGGACATGCAAGAGGCATTAGCAAAGGTAAAAGCTGCCCAAAGGGCGTCAAATGAAGCTCAAACAAAATCAAATAAGGAACTACAAAAGCTCAGAGAGAATTTAGAGGAAGCTCGAAGGGAGGCAGAGGAGCTTCAAAATCGACCACAAAATACATGGCAAATGTGCTATTTTGTGAGACAATATTAAATGCTAAGTCGTCTAAGGTTCATGCACATATATATAGTTCAGTTCAATATATATATATATATATATGCTTATATTAGTATTTTTGGGCTTTTATGTTCCATCTGATATCTAGCTTTGACTTGGGATCGATTTTTCTTCATTTCAGTAGCAAAAATCTGATTTCGTGTTGGTATGTTTAAGAAGATGCATTTTTATTTGTTGTCAAGTCATGCAAAAATTTAATTTAGTTGCATACTCAAGTAATTCAAGAAGCAATGTATTATAAACGTATCATATACTAAAATGCTTAGTTATCTTAGGCTCTCAACATAATCATTGATCAAGAAAAATGAAACGTTTGTTTGACATATTAACCAGACGCCTTTTTTTTTTTTTTTTCATTTGCGAATTGATTATCATTTTGAATCAAAATTATATCCAAACATCACTTTAATAACATAGAATATTTCATCATTTTAAAGCCACGTCATTAAAGTTAGATGAAATATTCTAATTATAATTAAACACTTTAATAAATAGCCACGTCATTAAAATTGGATGAAACATAGAAGAGATTTTTTGCATCTTATAAGACTATTTGAGATATATATAAAAGCAAAGAAGAAATCGAAGCACAATAGCATCTCTTCCACCGAACGGTCAAGATCGAGCACTTAAAGAATCGAGGGCTCAAAACGGTTCCAATCTCGAGGAAGAGTCTGCATGCTAATTGCTACTCCCACAAGGACTCGTACAGTCGGACCTATATACAAACTCATCTTCTCTATATACTACTCGGTTTCCCTAATTCCCTTTTCATTCATTAATTCTCCTGAACAAGGTGAGTTTGAATATAGTTTTAATCTTCTTTTGGTTTTTGATTTTTAATGTCCGATGTTTGTTTTAATCTTCTCCATTCTTGCGAAGAGGGTTTTGGGTTTATACATTTTGTTTATTTTATTTAATGGTTATGTGTATATGTAAATGCGTTCGATTTTGGGGATTTATCTGTACTAAAGATCGAAACTTTTGAATCCCCATATATATTTTTACCATTAAATAGGAATCTAAACATAGTTTTGCTGTATATTGTTTATCTTTAGTATGAGTTTATAATATACAAGTAGTTTGCAACATTTGGGTTTTGTTTAATTTGATGGAGCTAAATGCAAAAAATCCCCTGGGGCTCTGCTTAATCAGCAAAGATGCCCAAGTTATTTTTATTAGCAAAAAGACCCCATATATAGACATTTTAATAGCTTACTGCACCCATTTGAATTACTTATAAGTAAATACAAAGGTTATTGTCAATATATAAGTGAACAAGTGGGTTACGGCCAATTTTTAGTATTGTCAACTTTTTATAGGTGAATAGAGGGTATGTCATTTTTCCAGCAAAATATGTTCTCTCGGTTGGGAGGGTATCTTTGGCTAATAAAAAATAGCACACAGGAGTTTTTGCTAATAACACAAGGTGATTTTTGCCAATTAGGCAAAACATAGGGGATATTTTTGCATTTCATTCTAATTGAATGTGCATCATTCTCGGTCTATCTGCAGGTAAGTTAATTTAATGAAAATGGGAGGAAGTGCATATGTTGATGACTGGGAGTTTGCTTCACCTTCCAGTGAAAATCGAACTTTAGTTTTAGTAGGACGAGCAGGGAACGGAAAGAGTGCTACCGGCAATAGTATTCTTAGCCGTAAAGCTTTTGATTCTAAGCCTAGCTCAGATGGTGTCACTACTACTTGTGAGCTGCATAAAACTGTACTAGAAGACGGCCAGATTCTTAATGTGATTGACACTCCGGGTACTAAATAATATTACTTCTTATTTCCAATTAGTTATCTTTTTATGAAACAATAGGAGAAGATATGTATTAAAGGATAATGTAAAAAAATGATGAACATATAAAATAGTTGAAGTGGTAGGTAAATATTGGTATAAAGCAGGAATAATTTATTAGTATGTCCTTCAAAATATCCGTATCATTTTCCAGGGTTATTTGATTTCTCCGGTGATACTGAACTTATCGGAAAGGAAATTCTTAGATGCATAAAAATGGCAAAGGATGGTATCCATGCTGTTCTTGTGGTCCTCTCAGTCAGATCTCGCTTTACAAAGGAAGAAGAAGCTTCTGTTGATAGCTTGCGGAAATTCTTTGGTAGCAGTATCAGTGACTACATGATTGTAGTTTTCACCGGTGGTGATGACCTTGAAGATAATGGTATGACTCTGGATGGTTACTTGGGTCTTCATTCGCTTGGGTCTTTGAAGGTAAAGCATTCTGTCCAAAGTCCAAAACTCACTGTTTGTCTTTCTTGTTATATGTTGGTCTATATTTTGTTTGATTGTATCGAGTACATAGTAGTTAATAGCTCCAGTAGCGCTCGCTGTAGCTGATGTGACTTAAATAACAAATTTTGTAGTTAATAACCTCAAAAAAAGAAAAAGAATATAGTCCCAATAGCGCGACATTAACTACTGTGATCCAGCAAATCTTTTCAGCTTTTGTGGGATTTCATTTTTTCATACTTTTAGATGAGAATTTATGCAACAAGGAAAATTGTAGTTATTCATTATTTGATTGTTTACTTGAATGTGACCCTGATTTAAAGGAACATTGGCTTAGATGTTACCCTGATATAATCAGGCAACCTAATTATTTCACTCTTTATCAAGACCAGATGTAAAGTTGTGCTCATAATTTCTGCTACTTCTTACTTTTAGGACTTTGACATACAATTTTGAGGGATGGGGGACTTTTTCGTAAATGAAAATATAGTGCACACTCTTTGCTACTTATATGTCATTTTCTTATGCAAAGTGTCCATTAATATTTTAACTATTTACTGCATTATCATTCTCAGCTATTTCTTTTAGCTTGCCATGTCTCATGATATGCATTTATCTTAAAATAGGTTGAAATATATTTGATCTACTCTGTTCTTTAGTTTTCGTTTACAGGCAAAATTGCATTTTTAGTCCCACATGATTAGACCCTCAGCTATTTTGGTCTCAATATTTAAAGTGTCTTGCACTTTTGGTCATACAAGTGGAATTTTCTGAAGTATGGACCAGAAGTGAAGAGAATGTAAACATGTGGAACTAAAAATTAATTTCCCTTTCTTTACGCTATTAATTTCGCAGTTTTCTTGTCTATTTCCAAAATAAATATTTTAATTTTTCCTAATTATTACTTGTCTCGACATAGGAAATTCTCAAAATGTGTGGAAATAGGCGGGTTCTCTTTGATAACAAGACCAAAGATGAAGTAAAGAAATCTGAACAACTGAAACAACTTATTTCCCTTGTGAACGAGGTTGTAGATAAAAATGACGGGAGACCATTTACAAATGAGCTATTTGTGGAACTAAAGGTGAATGTTTTTTGTTGACCGCCACATTAATTGTTGCCGAAAATATTAATGATTCTTTTCATACGGATCCCTGTTTTGTTATATAACAGAAAGGAGCATTGAAACTACGTGATCAAAGTGCTGAATTTTGTTCCATGGAAGGGAACTCCAAGCAGGAAATATCTGAATTTCAAATGCAGTTCAATAAATCTTGTGAAGAGCAGCTTAAGAAAATGACTGAGATGGTATATAGTGTGGTTTTTTTTTCCGAAATTTATGAATTTTATAATGTGTGCTCATATATATACCTTCTTATTATTTGGTTACTAATGTTCTTTTATAGGTCGAGTCAAAGCTCCAAGAGACCATTCTTAGGCTTGAACTGAGTTTGGCAGATGAGCAAGCTGCCCGACTGAAGGGAGAAGCAGCTGCGGAAGCTGAAATAAATAAACTTAGAGAGGATTTAGCGAGAGCTCAGGATGAGAGGGAGGAGCTGCGAAAGAAAACTGAAGAAAATTGTGTTATTTTGTAATAATGTATACTACTAGCTACTAAGCATCATGCATATATAGCTTTTCCTAGGAATCCAAAAGTACACATTATTTTTGCTACTTTGTTATGTTTGATACTGAATATGCTTATATTAGTATTTTGAGCTTTTAATTCAAAATTTATATAATGGTAATAGAGAATGTTATGATCTTTTGCATAACATATAGCTGCACATTATAGTAACTCAATCAACCATGAGTATCATATAATATATTTATATAAGAAATCTTGAAATTGTGACAAAACAGAATACAAATTGTCAAATACACATTAACATTGAGTGGTTCATGTCTCTAAAAAGCCACAATACATATTATAATAAGCTCTACTGAAAGGAAACACTTTATTTAGGACTCATCTAGATCTCGACTGATTACCTGCATCAGCAAGAAGAGAAACTTAGGTCACAAAAAATTATTCAAATACGATGTTAATTTATAGTTAATAAAACTTTATAAAAAGTTTAAACACCCGAGATGAAGAGTCTTCTTGTCATGAACAGGATATGCAGTTAAACTATCCATCATATTGAGTTGGAGCATATCGCGAGCAAAATAAGCCTGGAAAGCATAGTCTTGTCCACTCGGCATCATGCTAAGTTGTTGAAGCTTCTCGTTTTCTTGTATCTGAAATTTGACAACAACTTAAGTTCATGTCAAACAATCTTTGTTTCAATTCAACTTAATTAATTCTCACTCGTATTTGTTAAAATTACCTTTGCTCTGATGCACGCATTTTGCTGCTCCAACATAATTTCCTATTGGATTTGGATCGAGGTTACCATGAAGTCATTTTAAATGCGAAATATTAAAGGATGAATTAATATATACACTATGCATAGACATATAATAAGTTTGGAAATTTACCCTCTTCTGCAAATCCTCAGTTTCAGCAAGTATCATTTCATGCTGTTGATTTATTAAAATGAAGAATTAGTATGAGATATAAAGAAATCACTTAATTTGTAGTTAGAATATGGTCTAGGGAAACATCTTTTTTTAAAAAAAATTTACCTTTTTGGCCCTGATTCTTGTGATGCCACGCTCAATTCTAGTTTCGAGCTGCTTCATTTCTTTCATATTTAAAGACCCCAAACCTTCACCCATAAGATTCCTACATGTAAAATTTAATTGATTTTTTCATCATTAACTTGTGACAGTTTAACAAATCCCAAGATCCTATTTAAATCAAACTTTTTCATAATACATGAATACATGGTTTCTTTTCTGGCATTTTACCTGTTGGACATCTCAAGCATCTGTATTTGCTGGCGCAACTTCTTGGATTCTTGCTGATAAAACTGCATTAATTTTATCCAGAAATTAAAAAATAGGCAAGAAAATGAAATTTTGTCAATTAAATTAAATGTTGATATCTATACAAATATAGACGAGGCAGGCATATATGTCTATGTTATGTACGCGCGTGCAAACATATAGTATATATTATGATGTAATGGAATCATGCATGAATACTATACAATCTGATGAATAATTAGCAGTAGTACTTACTTGAGCATTGATCTCATGAGTTGTGTATGAATTTGAAGCATCGGAAGTGGCGTTCATGTATCGATCAATGGTTGACCTAATGCTGCACGTACCAAATAAATATTAGAAACATATATATATATATATATATATATATATATATATATATTCTAGAAAAGAAAAAAAATCTGTAAAAGTATTGAACGTAAACTATATAGTTAAGTTTTGAAAATAAACTGTAACTGAAAGGTAATATCTATTGGTTATGCAGAAAATCTTGAAAGCTAGGAATGGAAATAAGCAACTTAATTTACAGAAACATTGAAATCTAAAATTACATGAAACCCTATAAATAAACAATATAAATGCTGTGTCCTTCACAATACATATAAGGCTAATATATATATATATATATATATATATAATATCAAGCTAACATGAAAGTAGAAAAACAAACAACCTGAAACTAACACAAACAAAGCAAATAGCTGCAGATGGACTTTCAGTTGGAAAAAATCTGAAAGCATGCATTATTGTATAATGCTAGAAAAGGAAAAAATTGGAAAGTGAGTCATTAAAGTTAACTGGAAGTCTTAAACAACAAATATGTGAAAGAATCAGAACCAATTATGATTTTCAATTATATACTATCTTCTAAGTAATTGTGCCTGCACAAGATTTGGCAGAGTTTTTTAGAAATTTAGATAAGTACTGTATTTGTTTTGCAATTATCTTCTAATATTATTTCTTAATTTTGAGCTACCACCATTTCAATAATTCAATTTATTTGTGAGAAAAATATTAAATTTCCTCTATCTCATTACTGCTGCACAATTTTTAATTGCAAATTAAAGTGAAAATCAAGATCTATTTAATTAAGTTTTTTTTTCTCAATATGAAATTATACCCCATGACAAACAAAAAAATCCTTTAATTAGATGATACACAATTCTTTTAATTGCAAACAAGAATTATTTAACATAATGAAGGTCATATATATCATATAAAACTCAAGTGAAAGCTTCAAAGAAATTTATAAAAGCAAGTTGAAGAGTTTTCCTTTTCCTAGGTTTTTATTAATTAAGGCATAACAAAAATTTATTAATTAATCAGAAAATGATATACTACATGGACTAGCTAGAAGGTAAAAATAGTTATTTTAGAAAACATTAATTGAGATGAATAAAAGTAGAATTTATATATATTAAAGGGTATATATATATATATATATATATATATAAAAGAAAGAAAATTAAGAATTAAGTACTTGTTGTTGGCAAACTCATGGATACGACCCCGGCTAGAGAAAACAATAAGTGCAATCTCAGCATCACACAGAACTGATAGTTCATAAGCTTTCTTCATTAGCCCATTTCTTCTCTTGCAAAACGTCACCTGTCGATTCGTGTTATTCTCGATTCTCCTTATCTCAATCTTTCCTCTTCCCATTTCGATCCCAAACCCTAATATTCATCAAAAACAATTTTTAATTTCCCAGATATAAACCTAGCTCTTATTTAGATAATAAATCATAGAAAATTTGAAACTTATTAAAACTTACAATAATAACCAAAGGGTTTTAATTAATTACTAGTATCTTTAATTATGTATTTTTTAGTAGTATAGGAGGAAATACTTGTACAATGAATGAAGAATACGTACATTTGAAATGGTTTTAATATTATTTAATAAAATCAGATACTATAATAATAATATATATGGTATGAGCCATCACGTACGGATTTACAGCACAAAAATTAATGATGCAAAACATAAATCCCAAGATCTAGGGCTTCTTTCTGAATTTCTATGGCGCCCTTTGAAAATTAAAATAAGAAATAAAAAAAAAGATAAAAAAGAGAATATTTGAAAGATGCCCTCCTCTTCATTCATAAAGTAAATCAAAAATTGTATAGAGGTTTCTGAAACGACAGAGAAAGGAGAAAACATCATATGTAGCAAGAAGAAGGCACAAATTAAAAGGGTAATTATAACATGCAAAAACAAAAACCATCAAAATTTTCTTGAACATGTCTGATTGTAACAGCAAAAATATGCATCAAAATTATTTGAAGCATATCTTGTGAATGAAAATCCATGAAACAAAAAAAAAAAAAAGAAAGGGGGAAATGTAATAGTATGCATCTTTGTTCAAAAAGAAAAAAAGGTTTTTCTGAGTTATGGGAGCAGATCTATGCTTGACCAAGAGTCATATAGTGAAAAAAAACAACAATAAATTTAGCAAAGAGAAAACATTTGGAACTGTGCCCAAATCCCATGTAAGAAAGGATGTGGCTAATTAATAATAATAATAATAAAGAAAGAAGTTGATTTTTTATTTTTTTTTAAAAAAATTTCTTCATAAGATGATTGATGTCATCAATATGACTTACCTTTCTTCTTCTGAAAAAATTGCTATTTCCCGGCGAGTTTTAATGCTTTTCTGAAAGTTTGATTTCCCTAAAACTCAAACACTTGAATGAATCATATTCATAATTAACAATTAACCCACCAGCCCTAATTATTTTTATAGTAGCTCTTTCTTTCTTTGTATATATATATATATATCCCTAGCTAGCTTCTAGGTAATTGCAATATTTCTGTGTGATACGTATATGCATGTGTATGTATATATGTATCTCTCTCTCTTTTGCTGGCAAAGAAAATGACATGTTTCCAAATATGAATTAAGCGTGATGTTTTGGGCTAGTGATTATTAGCAGCTCTGCAAGAGAATTCTCACCATAAACAGCAGTGGTCTCAGCCTTTCTAAATGGACTCATTTGCCCCTTCATATATTAATTATAATACTCCTACTACTTTTTATAATCAATTATTAGGAAATAAATGTCCTAATTAATTAAATGTACTTATATAGTAAAAATCAACAATATTAAACATTAATAAAAAAATTTACTATAAATTAGAAAATAATAACTTATATACATGTTTACTGATATTAGTAAATCAATAAATAATTTTAATACATATTATTCATAAAAAAATAAAAAAAACTCACCATCCCTAACCCCCATCCACCCATCCTGCCTATCTTATTGGCACTTCTCCTCCCAGGTTGTGCCGCCGGCTTGGCTTCTCCTGCCAGTTAATCACTAGCTTGGAATTATAGATCTCAGGCCGGTGGCACGGACTGGGACCGATAGGGACAAAGGGTGAGGTTAAGTGGGGTGGGTGGGTTAGGGCTAGGGCTAGGTTTTCTTTTTCCTTTAATGTATAAAAATATTGTTTTTAAAGTTTTTGTACCAATGTGCAATTATGTTTTTTTTATATCTATTCATAATTAAATTATGCAAGGGTAATATGATCATTTTGTGCATCATTGCAAGGGTAAATAAGATATTTTGTTAATCAATTTTTTTTCAGAGTTTTTTTTTTATTTAATTAAAATTGACAAGTGCAATGAAGTCGTTTCATAGATTTCGTCCAACTCCGCTAGTGTCGTTAGGGTTTTGTAAGGTTTTTGAAACCTCATGGGAGGTCAGTGTAATTATATTTCTTTGAGGGGATTGGACGCGAATTACATCAAACCTCAGAGGAGATCTTGTAATTTTGTGCATCAGGACAAGGGTAAATATGACATTTTGTTTTGTTGATAAGATTTTTTTTTCTTTTAATTAAAATCGACAAGGACAATTAAGTCATTTCACAGATTCCGTCCAACTTCGTTAGTATCCGTTAGGATTTGTAAGGTTTTTGAAACATTAGAGGATTTGTAAGGTTTTTGAAACATTAGAGGAAATCATTGTAATTATGATTATGGGAGGGAATTGGACATCAAACCTCATGATCTAGATGACTTTTTGAAATGTCCTACTTGGAAAAAAATTGAATGTGCATGACACAAGTCTAAAATTGAATGTGTGTATGACACAAGTCTTAAAAGTGACAGTAATTTTCAAACACCAAAAATGTTTAGTTTATGATTGAGGCGGCCAACATGAAATATTCTTCCTAATTAATATTATTCAGCGAAATTATGTATAAGCATATTAATCTTGGCTATAATACTAGGTTTATTTCTTTTCTTTTGCTTGGGAGAGGTTGAGGAAAATAGTGTCGATGCGAAAATATAACAAATCATGAGTTTGATTCATGTATGTAAGAATATATACTTCAACAAATATAAGTAATAAAGTAGAGTCAGATTTTAAAGATGAATAAATGACGTCTTAGACAGAAATAGAAAAAGGTAAGCTCAAGATCAATTAATGCGGGACCTAGAAATATTTCTTACAAGAATCTTTCATTTGGGTTGCGAGTACGTATAAGTTGTAATATTTGTGTGGATCCTACGACAATGAAAACTCAAAAGATAAGTGTCAAGGTCGAATTACGGTTCCTTGGTAAATATCATATATATAAACACATTAGTAATTTCTCTCGTTTTCACTCAAATAATGAAAAATATAATGTATGAGAGTGACAAATCTTGAACCAAACTTTTTTTTGCTTTCCATTTGTTGAATTAGAAATTCAAAACTAAGGAATCAAATTTGAACCTAACTTGTAAAAAATGGACGGACATATGATAATAAGGGACTTACCAAAGAACCATTTTGTTTGAAGCCTTGCAAACCACAATAGTGCAATAAAATAGATAAAATTAAGGTTTACTTTGGCATAAATCGTTCTTCGACTCGGATTATTTATGGCGATGTCTTAGATAAATTTTGCTAAATTTTGAGTGAAGATTAATTAACACATAATATGAAGAAAAATAACTATGTTTGCACATGTTTTCTTGGTTCTACGAAGTCACAACAAAATATTTAATACCCAAATATAAAAAGAGGAGCAAATCAATACAAAAAAGATAAAAATGTTATAATTAGATGGAACAAACAACATTGCATAAACCGGAATTCACATAATTAATTATAAAGATAAAATTCTTTATGAAAAGGGGCAAACATAAATATCAGTTAGCATGGAGTCAACAATACATGTTATCTTCTAAACTGCATAGCTAAAACTACAGTCAGAAATCACAATTACGTTAATTAAGTGATTGATTTTATGGTTGGTCTTGGTGAATTCAAAAGTGCAAGTAATTGTTATTTATAATGACGTGTGGACCCATGAATTATTGTTATTTATTCATTGTCATGCTATCAACATTACTTCCCATTTCAGTTATTTCCATGTAATTTCCCAAATCCCATACGAATATTTGACTCAACAACTTTTGATTATTTTTTCTTACATGCATTCACATCAATCTTGTAATTTTTTGGAAGTTACATCAATGTAATATATCTAATGGTAAGGGCGGAGCAATAGCTTTTATCAAAAATATGTTTAACGTGTCAATACTTTTTATGGTAAGGTGATTTGTATATATAATAAAAACAATCAAGTATAATACTTGTACATCTATCGCCAAGCAATTCTATAATATAAGATAAACATTCATAAACATAAGAAAAATATGAAGTAACTTAAAAGGAGAGTTGAACATGTAAAAACATAAGAAAAATATGAAGTAACTTAAAAAGAGAGTTGAACATATAAATGAAAATATCGATAGTTAACATTTATCCAGGCATTTTAATTGTGCTAGCTCTATGTTCAAACACATGATGGAAAATTAAGAACCTTATGCATATTTATTTATAAAAATATAGTAATAAGCTCTTCTCACTCAAAAATTAAGAATAAATTTAATATTCATGAGTTAAAGTATAGAAGTAGTAGATTTTTTTATAATACTTATATAGTAGATTTATCAACTCAATTTGTGAGAAGAAAAGTTTCAAAAGAATAAAATCTAACAAGAATTTAAAATACCTACTGAAAAATAACAAGATATAGAAATTAAATGGAAAATTAGTTTAAAGTATAAGAATATAATTTTCCTCGTTCAATTATAACTATTTGTGTGTAGGAAGATAATTTTCGATCAATTTAAATTAGAATAGCTAGCTCAACATACTATTTCCAATTAGCCGACTGGTTTAATTAGAATGGGCTTTGGAATCTTTGAAATGGCTTATATACTTAGTCCATCTCCAATGACTTATCAGTCCAAGTTCAGTTTCCTCTTTTTTTTTTTTTTTTTTTTGTAATAGTAATTTCCAATGACTCAATCTATCTATTTCATTTAATTTCAATTCACATTTTTTTTCTACTATCACTTAATAATAATAAGTTGTATTTAAGTTCTTACAATGTTATTAAATTTATAAATCATTAAAGTTAAATTTTTTATATTAAAGTTGTATTTTTTAATTGTTTAATTTTTGGAAATTAAATTATATTTAAGTTTCTTAAATAAATTACATTTTTAAAATTAAAAAGAAACTTTTTAAAATTAATCATAAATTAAAGAATTTTATTAACTAATAATAAAAGACAAAAAATCATTGGCTTCAAGATTCAAGGGATTGGGCAAGCCAACCTTGACTTGTTCCACCTCTTTGAACAATGAGTGGTTGGATTCAAAAGGACCTCCCCTTGAATCAATGGAGATGGCCATCTCCATCTCCTTCCTCTTTAGTCATAGGAGATGGTCTTATCGGAAAACAAAAGAAAATGGGCTTGAGTAAATAGGATGAATTAGTATAATAATAAGGTAGTACTAACAATCCTCTTTTGTCTGGGGAACCTTCGCCCTTGTCTAATGGACAATTTACCTATTTTTGTTAAGAAAATAAGCATATTAACTAATGTGATTTATAATAATGAGCGTTTTAACTCTCCCCTCATGAAGGTGTTGTACACACACTTCAAAATGCGACTTTGATTTGGTTTTGGTGTGGAAGCCAATTACCTCTTGTGAAATTGCATAATGATCATTTTACCTCCTTATGATTTTGATGTGTGATATTAATATAATGATTGTTTCTCTTGAAAAAAATTAATACCCGCATGCTTATAATTGTCACATGTACATGTGGCAATTACTTATTAGTGATACACAAATGTGGTACACAAATTATGATATAGAGGATTTACACCCCAGTTTATGAGGGTACTTTTTGACAGATTTTCTATCACATTCTTTCGTGTCACACTAGTTTATTAGTGATACACAAATTGTGGTATAGAGGATTTTCACCACAGTTTATGAGGGTACTGTATGGCAGATCTTCTATCACATTCTTTCGTGTCACACTAGTAAATCCGTCAATTGACAAGTGTCCTAATTTAAAATTTCAGTAGTCCACATATACATCTAATGTTGTCTAATCTTCATGTGATAGAAAATCTAATGTTGTCTAATCTTCGTGTGGGGTTTGCTAATCCTCAACAAACTCCAAATTCCCCAACGAAGCTAAGAGATGAGAAATGGCCAAAATATGAAATTGTTGAAGTGAATGAGAAATTGAAAGGGTTCGAGTTCCATATTACAATAGGAAAATCATCAAGATAAATATACATGTCAAAATCATGATGAAATCGAGAAAAAGAACAAGCCACAATGTTATACATAACATATGTGTGTAAAAATAGATAGATGGAAATATCAATCGCGAATGCCAAGTTCAAGCTCAAGATCATCGTCTTGTTCGAAGAGCTTTAGAAGGCGAGAATGCTGTTCGTCTCTCTTCTTCCTTTGCCACAGCTTATATAAGAAAACAGAAAATGCAACAGCAGCTAAAAGGCCAAACAATATCAAAAGGATTTCCAACCAATTAGACGACTTCTTGGTCGCATCTTTGTTTCCATTTGATGATGAATTGTCACCCAATCCTACAAAGCAATCAAACTAGGGATTCAGATCAAACAACAAATCAAATTTGACTATTGAATTAAACCGGTTTAGGACAACCCAGTTAAATGGCTCTTTAATTGGGGTACTAAAATTTCAAAATTTGATCTATGGCTCAAACTCAGTAAAATTTAGAATCAATATTTAATTTAACCACGGATATATCAATTACTGAATAAAAGTGGTAAGTAAATCGCATCATTACAACATAAATAAAAAAAAAAAAAACTCTCCCTTTTATCATATTTCTCATAGGATAAATCAATTCAGACAGAAGTCAGAAAAGGGGTCAAAGATTTTAGCTTGAAATCACTATTTCGATTTTCGATCTTCTTCAATCAGTAAAATACATGATAGACAATAAGAAATAGAGGGTTGATTATAAGTAAAATTAGGAGAAGAAGACAAACCTGGGACCAATTGAAGAGAAATCGAAAAGAAAAGGAATGAGAAAAATCGCAGAGGGCTGAGGCTTTTGAATTTACTCATCTCTTTCTTCTTTGTTTCTTTTTTCTTTTCTTTTCGCTGTTATTTTTATTACGAGGAGACTGCACTGCACAGATTTGATTTCTGTCTATATTCTTGGTCGTCGGCCGTAGTTTAAAAAGAATTGTGAGGAATAAGAATTAGGCTGGTCAACAACTGTTAAATCTCTACCTTTTTTTTTATGAAAAAAAAATGTTAAATCTCCACAATCCCACTAATATTGAGTATTAATTTTCTAATTCTCATTAAACTACTTTTAATATTTCATTAATATTGGTGTAAATTTTGGAAGTCGAGAAAAATAACAAAATATAGTGGGTGTAAAATCTTTATTTAATGTGAAACTTTTTTAAGACAAATATTCTTTTAACAGCTTTATTTATTACTTTTATAAATAAAATCAGAAAAATAGACAACTATGTTTGCCTAATTCATTATTTCTTTTAAATAATATTAAAAAGAAAAAGTAGATAAGATAGGTGGGTGAAACATATTAAAACTACATGAGAGAAAATATTATTGAAAATAGAGAAATTTTTATTTTTATTAACTTGTGAAACTCGGGAAAGACCCTATAAAACTTGAATACTTTCTATAATTGTGTTTGGACCTTTACTGCGTAACTTAGGTGTAAGGCCGATCAAATAGAAAAAATTGTAAGGCGAAGTAGGCCAAAATCTAATAAGGAAATTAATATATAAATTATATTTTTGTAATGTCTAATCATTTATTTTTTGTTTTTCCATATTATGATTTAATTTTTTGAGACATAAAATGATATTATAAAAATGCCTTTTTTGGTGTGGGTTCGAACCTATGTTCATCATATTGTGGGGACTTATCCTTCCACCAGACCGATCAATATTTATCGCAAATAATGTTATGACTCTGGGATAACCACACACCAAAAACTAACTATTGAAGTTGGAGCGCGCAATGTCATATAAATTCCATATTAGTATCACATTCTACCAATGTGGGACAAGGTATTATACCCTTCAACTAGGATCATTACATTCCATTACGCTTTTTTTTGTCAACGCTCATGTTGGCCCACTCTAGTTGCCTACTCCGGTTGCCCCGCTCTAAGCGGCTTCACTCGTCTTTGCAGTAGCCCTTTCTTAGGTCGCTCCTTCTCGGGTCACTTCTTCCTAGATCGCCCCTTCCGCGTACATAACAAAGTGTGTGATGGTATGCTCTGATACCAATTGTTATGACTCTGGAAGAATACATACTTCAAAAGCTAGCTATTGAAGTTGAAAAATCCAATATCATATAAATTCCACATTATTATTTCATTCTAGCGATGTGGAATAAGGTTTCATACCCTTTAACTAAGATCATTACATATGATTAAAATAATGAATTGTTGTGATTATTTCACCCTTTATTTTATTATAGAAAATTTTACCAAATAGATTTTTGTATAAGAAAAAAAATCATATTTGTCAATCATTTATGAATTTATGAAACGGTTTTCTTTCTTTCTTTCTTTTTCTTTATGCCAAGATCTTGATTTTGCATTATAAAGTCTCCCCCATCTCAAAATTATAAAGTCTCCCCGACTTAAATTCCAGAATTGCCCCATATGAACCAGGCATATGCTTATAGGCGAACTGGTACCCCTAGAAAATTTACTATTAGACACGTTATAAAAAACTATATAGCCACCACAAGAAACCCTAATTTTTCTCTCACACTCACATTTCCTCAAGAGCACACGGCTTCTTTCACTCTGCAGGTAAAGTGATAAACCCTTCTCCTTATCAAATCTTTTTGATCTATTGTACTTATTTACAATTTCATGAGCGTTTCTGCAGATCTTTTGATTGTTGATTGTGATTCAATTTCTGTTATTGGAGTTTTTCAGATTTCTGGGATTTTGAGATTTGATTTTGTGAAAAAGCCATGGCTCTGGTGAGTTCACCTTCATTCTTTTCTGCTAATATATTACTTCTCATGCGATTATTGCAGCTGATCTGTCCTTGGTTTATGATTTTTAATTCATAATTTAATTTGTTTAATTGGGATTTTCTTATTTCTGGGATTTCAAAGGTTTTTCATTATCTAGTTATATTGGTCATTTGTTTATCGTGTAACAGACAGTATGTTTTATTGGAATCTGATTTGGGGCAGAAATTTTAGCTAAGCCTTGTTCCTTCACTTGTAATTATGCACCTTCTGACTGTCTGTTTTCTCTGTTATAATTATGAAATTTTTTATCTAGTTATCTGGTCTCACTTGTCTAAGCATTTAGCTCATTGAGGTATGGTTATAACTTATATGTGGAGCTTTAATGCCTTGTCAGAAAGCAGTGTTAGCTCCTTGTTTTTTGTACTGGTTGAACCCCATAATTTGACTCTTACTATAATCTGTCAGAATGTCATTTTGATATCTTTTGGAATGCTGTAGTCAGAATTGGAGAATTTGTCAATTTATTAATGTGTTTTGCTATTTTTGGATTTACCTTTCTATTATTTGATCCATGTTGTTTAACTCCCCCCCCCCCCCACCAATCTTCTGTTCAGGTTTTGCATTCCACTGGTGATAATAAAAATGCATTCAAGGGACTTATTGCAGCAGAATATTGTGGTGTAAAGGTTGAACTGGCAAAAGATTTTCAGATGGGTGTATCAAACAAGACCCCTGAGTTCATCAAGATGAACCCTATTGGAAAGGTATGGAATAATGATGCAATAATTGTTTTCTCTAATCATTTGTAACCTTTACGGTTTTAATTATTTATTTTCACTTTTTATGTGTAGGTTCCCGTGCTCGAGACACCTGAAGGCCCTGTGTTTGAAAGCAATGCTATTGCACGATATGGTAAATGAACATGGGGCTAACTTTGTCTTTATACTGAGTATTAATTTGCTCTAACCTTCCTGATTTCTATCTGCAGTGGCTAGATCAAAGCCCGATAGCCCCCTTTTCGGCTCATCTTTGATCGATTATGTGAGGCTTTTGTTATGTAGTTTTACAAATATTCCATTGCATGAATTAAATCTATTATAAGCTTTAGTCATATCATTGGTTTATTCGCTTATCCTACTTATCTGTGTATTGGATATCTCAGGCGCACATTGAACAATGGATGGACTTTTCCGCTACTGAGATTGATGCCGGTATTGCGGGCTGGTTGTACCCACGACTTGGTTATCGCCTATACCTTCCTCCGGTATGTTACATCTCAAAATTCGAACCTATATCCATTCATCATATTATCGTACTTCACCAAGTCTGTGAGATCTTAACAAATCATTTTTCCATCTTGTTCACAGGCTGAGGAAGCTTCAGTCGCCTCATTAAAGAGAGCTTTGGAAGCTCTAAACACACATCTTGCCTCAAACACCTACCTGGTCGGACACAGTGTTACACTAGCTGACATTGTCATGATATCTAACTTGGTTATGGGATTTAAATATGTCATGACTAAGAGCTTTACCTCGGCATTCCCTCATGTGGAGAGGTACTTCTGGACCTTGGTTAACCAGCCAAATTTCAAGAAGATAATAGGTGACGTTGCACAAGCCGAAGCTATTCCACCTGTTGCATCCAAGAAACCCGCACAGCCCAAGGAAGCTGCAAAACCCAAGCCAAAGGAGGAACCAAAGAAGGAGGTCAAGAAAGAAGTGAAGCCCAAAGAAGTAGAAGAGGAAGAAGAAGCACCCAAGCCAAAAGCTAAGAATCCTTTGGATCTTTTGCCTCCAAGTAAGATGATATTGGATGACTGGAAGAGGCTTTACTCTAACACCAAAACCAACTTCCGTGAGGTTGCCGTCAAAGGTATTTTTCTTACAACCAATTGACTTACAACATCTGTATGATTGATTATTTATGAATTCTTTTGAGGCTCATCTATTCTGATATGTGCAGGATTCTGGGACATGTTCGATCCTGAAGGGTACTCTCTTTGGTTCTGTGACTACAAGTACCAAGATGAGAACACTGTCTCGTTTGTCACCTTGAACAAGGTGGGAGGTTTTCTCCAACGTATGGATTTGGCAAGAAAGTACGCATTTGGAAAGATGTTGGTTATTGGTTCAGAGCCTCCATACAAGGTGAAGGGATTGTGGCTCTTCCGTGGAACTGAAGTTCCTCAGTTTGTGATTGATGAGTGTTATGACATGGAACTGTACGAGTGGACTAAGGTTGATATTAATGATGAGGCTCAAAAGGAGCGTGCAAGTCAGATGATTGAAGATGCTGAGCCTTTTGAGGGTGAGGCTTTGTTGGATGCCAAGTGCTTCAAGTGAAGAGACGCAGACAAGTTTGTAGTATTGAGGTTGTAGCCTATCGTAATTTTTCTCTTCCAAAATCCTAAACTGTCCTTCCAATATTTCAATTTTTGTAGCACATTTGACTTTTATGATTTTGTTCCATGTCACATTAGTGACCTGGTTAGTATGAGTGATGAAACGATTTTGGATTAAAGTGTTTAATTTGCTATATTACTATTTACATAATGAAAGCCCGTCAGTGGATGGATTTTACCAACCCGAATCTAGACCAGACCTTGATTCACAGGCATCGTTCAAGGCCATCTCCAGTGGTTATGGACTCCCATTCACCTCAGACTCTTATTTTCCTTCAGACTCCTCTATTTATAATCATCAATCTTCATATTATATTTAATTTCAATTCTTATACTAACCTCCTCTCACTTAATTTTTTAAACTTTTTATCATGATGATAATAATAATAATAATAATTAAGTCAATAGTAAATTAAATGGCATTAATAATAAGTAAATTAACATTGACATTAATAATAACTAATTTAACATTGGCATTAATATAATAATAAATATTTAATAATAACAATACAATAACATTACAATAATTCATATATGAAAATTCATCACCGTATCCCTAGAAGAATATATGTTCCGTCGTCATCAGATACGATCAATAGAAATCAATCGCCAACTTCAAACCGACTTAGTCAAACATGCATGGTTAATACACGGTCTAAATGGTAGTCATGTGTAATATTTTCACTATATATTTGATAGAGTTATGTCGTTTCTAATTTAATTTATCGTATTTAAATTATGTAACCAGTACTCTATTTTTAATCCACAAATTGTATTTAATTTCAATGTAACTTTATTACCATTTATTCCACAAAATTCTAATTCTCATATTTTTTCACCCTCAACTAATAATAATAGAACTAAATAATAATAACAATTAACAATCTTATTTAATGTTAAGATATTAAACAAAACAAAAAAAGGAAATGGGGCTGGGCACAATTAACAAAAAAAAAAAAAAAAAAAAAGAATAAAAAAAAAAGAAGAGTAATGTTGCCCAATCCAAAAAGCAGATGTGTGGGGCGGTGGGTCTGGGCGGTGAGTAAGTGAGTAACTATTATAGTACTTAATTATGCTTTTGGTTTCCCAATTGTCTGCCTAATCGTTCAATTGCCTTTTTCTTATGTCTTTTCGACCCACCTAAAAAATTTATCTCTAATCGAAGGGCAATTAACATCTATTAATTTAATTTCACAAATTTTTCCTCTCTCACTCTCCCCACTCAAACTTATTTTAATCATGGATTCCACTTTAAGACTTGTGCGAGCGCGCAACCTGCGGACACGAATATCGGTCCAAAAGCTAAATTCGGGCAATCTAAGGTTTTGCCGTTCTTCAAATCACATTCTACCCCTAAAACAATTTGTATGTAACATTTTGTCCCTAATCAAATTATTTAAAAAAAAGCAAATAACATTTTGTCCCTAATCACAAGCAGGTTGGGAAGCAAGCACGTCACAAGATTAATTTGAATCTAGTGATTAATAAGCAACCAGGTGTAACTAATTCAAACAATAAAATATTGATCAATTGATGAACGATAACACAACACGTAGGTGAAGCAAGCTCGTCACGACAATTGAATTTGAATCGGGATTGAGAAGGGAGGAGGTGCAAATAATTCAAGCAATAAAATATTAATATCTGATGAACGACTAAGAACACAAGCACACAAATGAAGCAGGCTCGTGAATTAAATGAAACTGAATCGCGTTTGCCAGCATGCAAGCAGGCGGTCGACCATCCCTCGCCTGCTTACACTGCTGCCTGCCCCAGCCCCCTGCCCGCCCTGCCCAATTTGTCCGCTTTCTTGCCCTTTGCCATCTCCAACCGATGGCGCCTCCCCCTTCTCCTCATGCCCTCATGCTGGCATCGGTTGGAGATGGTCTAAGAAACTAGCACATTATATAAATTGCACAAAATTATTTTTTGAAATGCTTATTACATAGAATATATCTACTTTTAAATTTTGGGTGTGACATTTTCTATTGAACTGTTATTGCATAAAATTCCTCTGTAGTAAATATTTGGCATGAAATTCCCTCAACCATACAATTTTCGAAGTCTAATATTGTATATTGTAAGTAGGGGGATTTCGTACGGAATATTTAATAGTGCAAGAAAATTTCAAGATAAACATTTCATGCAAGTTTTGAGTCATTTGCATATATAGCCTTATGGAAAGTTTAATTTGTAAAACTAGCTTTTTCAATTTTTTGTTTGCAAAACTAACCTTGCTTAGATTATATTATTAATTAATTCTAAATTAACTGAAAAATTATAAAAAAATTCCAAATTTTTGTCACTTGTCATTTCGGTGTCCAAGTGACCCGGTGGCGACAATGTCACCGAGTCACTTGGGCGCCCAAGTGACAAATGGCAATACTGCCGCTTGTCACTTGGGCGTCCAAGTGACAAGCAGCATTATTGCCGCTTGTCACTTGGGCGCCCAAGTGACCCCGCGGTAACACAAGTGACAAAAATTTTAGAGAGTTTTTTGTAGTTAGAGAAATTTTGAAATTTGAATTGAGAGTGGAAATGGATTTTATAGGTGTTTTGTATTATTATTATTAGATTATTTGATTAATTAGACTTAATTGTGTTTAATTATATTTAATTGTTATTAAAACCAAGAAAAAAAAAAGGCTAGTTTTGCAAAAAAAATTTGGAGTAAGGCTATTCAGCCAAATAACCCGCAAGGGATACATTACACAAAAGAGTATCTTAGGTCTTAGCATTTTTTTACTGCATTTACACTCTTCAAGTTTTACCGTAACATTTACACTCTTCAAGCTTCTAGAGTAGTTTTTGGGATTCTCTTAAATCGGTTGTAGTTATGCAGTCATAAAATATTTCTATCGCTAAAATGCATTTAATTATGCAAATGATAATTTTGTTCCAAATATTACAATTGACTTTTGAAATATTTGTTAGCCATAAATTTCTGTACTTTCCTATGTTTTTCAAATTTAATTCGACGTTTCACTCTAAAAAATGAAAATAAAATAATAAAACAAGATGGGTCCTATTATATTTGAATTTATAGATTTATTTCGATTAAGTATCATCTATCATATTTTGTTGTTACATACTAAATACATCTTATAAATGTATGTATGGGTCGACCCAAATTTCAAATTCATACTCGTATCAATATATTTGTATGTGTGATAAAAGAAAATAATATCAAATTCTTGAGGTCCAACAAAAAGAACTTATTCCGGTCAAATGGGCTAAAGAAAGCCATCAGCTATTCATAATTCAAAGAGTGTACCATGCTTTCTTCCTAATTTAGATTTTTTTTCTTTAGTGTAAAGTTGAATGAACGAGGACGTAAACTCAATTTAGGAGCATCATAAATGAGAAAATGTCGTCATCCATGATGTAATCAGTATATTATCTTTTCCGTCCCTTTTAGACCAATAATCGATGATTAAGGATGATTTAAGCATAAAACGCAACACAACTTGGACAAACCTAGTCTACAAAGGCCCACCGCTCACCTATTATAATTTGAACTGGGCTTTTGCAAAAGAATTACTACTGCATTCGCATAATTTCGTCTTATCTTTGCTTTGCTCTCTATAAATGCAGAGAAATGTCAAGTGCCCAATTCATATTTTTCAATTGCTAAAAAATGGAAAACAATTTTTTGAAGGATCAGATTCCACTTCTCACGCCTTATCAAATGGGAAAATTTCAGCTTTCTCATAGGTAATGATAATCCCTTAACTTAATAGTAAAGTACTTTTGGTTTCTTTTGTTCATTCCCAGATTGTATTTTGCATAAAGATTTTAACTTTATTGGACCATGTTGAGTTTTATGGTTAATTTTTCAGTGGATATGTTTACTAAGTTGGTTTTATATATTGAGCATTCTGAATTAAGTCAATTTGATGGGAATTTTCAATTTAGGCTGATATTAGATGACATTTATTTTGGTAGTTACTAGTTACTAATTGCTATATAATCTGCTTATTGATTTATTTATTCTCACTGTCATGATTGTGTTGTTTTTCTGAGTAGTCATTAAATGTTAATTTCCTGAACTTATATTTCATCAAATTTACACAGAATTGTATTGGCACCACTGACAAGGCAAAGATCTTATAACAATGTTCCACAACCACATGCTGTCTTGTACTACTCTCAGAGAGCAACCAAAGGCGGTTTTCTCTTGTCCGAGGCCACTGGAGTTTCCGACACTGCACAAGGGTATATATATTTCTTAATAAAATTAAGATTCTAAAGTAATGTAATTATCTGCAAACTCATCTATATAATTTTCTCCTTTTGAAAGGTATCCGGATACGCCAGGAATATGGACAAAGGAACAGATAGAGGCATGGAAACCCATTGTGGACGCAGTTCATGCCAAAGGTGCTATCTTCTTTTGCCAGATTTGGCACGTAGGCAGGGTTTCAAACACAGGTAATTTCTTCATTGGTTATTTTGTCCAGTCTATTAAATCGTGGTAATTATTGGACTTTCTTGAATGAACCAGAATATGATTTTGATGTGATTTTAAGCTCACCGGGTTAATCATTTTAGGATACGGTTTAGACTTTGTTGATCGAGGTTGAGAATTCTTCACTGCTCCATACTGATTGAACTTTTATTTACAGAGTTTCAGCCAAATGGGCAGGACCCAATATCTAGTACAGACAAGGGACTAGCACCGCAAGTTCGATCTAATGGAATAGATGTTGCACGTTTTTCTACCCCTCGACGGCTAAGGACTGATGAAATTCCTCAAATTGTCAATGATTTCAAGCTTGCTGCAAGAAATGCTATAGAAGCTGGTACAATTCCTTTTTTTTTTATAAGGACATATGCATGAACTTTCGCTATGTCTCGTTCCAAACTCGGATTCCTATTTACATGCATGGTTTTCTCTTACTAATGTCGTATATTAAAAAAAATTAGTATCTTGACTTGAATGTGAATTGACCAAAATACCCCTGTAAGTTTCATTCTCGAGCTTAACTAATTCAAAACTTGTACTTCCAGTTACGCACATTAATCTTTTCATGATAATTTCATGAATAACACGTATCGTTAGTCAATCTCTTGAATTTATGGCTCTTTTCTTTCTCAGGTTTCGATGGGGTTGAGATCCACGGAGCACACGGTTATCTAATAGACCAGTTTTTCAAAGATCAAGTCAATGACAGAACCGATCATTATGGGGGATCTCTAGAGAACAGGTGCCGATTTGCTCTGGAAATAACCGAAGCTGTAACTACTGAAGTAGGAGCCTATAGAGTCGGAATCAGACTTTCTCCCTTTGCTAATTTCATGGAATGTGGAGACTCAAATCCAAAAGCTCTTGGCCTTTATTTGGCTGAGGCCTTGAACAAATACGAGCTTTTGTACTGCCACATGGTGGAACCGAGGATGAGAACTGTTGTTGAAAAAAGTGATTGTCCACATAGTCTTGTGCCTATGAGAAAGGCATTTAAAGGTACTTTCATTGCTGCTGGGGGGTACGATAGGGAAGATGGTAACAAAGCTGTGGCTGAAAATCGAGCGGACCTTGTTGCTTATGGCAGGCATTTCTTGGCTAATCCAGATTTGCCTAAGAGATTTGAGATTAATGGTCCTTTGAACAAATATAATAGGGAGACTTTTTATGTATCCGATCCGGTTGTGGGATACACTGACTATCCATTTCTTGAAGATATTTCTTGATTACATGGAATATATTATGAATTATAGATTTATTTCAAATGTATAGATAAGTTCTGATTCCCAATTCCTTATCTTTTGATCATGATTTGTAAGTAATGAGACTTTGGAAGGAATAAAATTTACTTTGAAATGTGGTGAAATTGTGTTTTGGCCTTCTTTTCAACACTCTCTAATTAGCCACTCAAGATTTCACAGTGTTGTACATTCTCTCACCTTTTTGTTGAGAAAATATTGTGTTATATGCAAATTACGTCGTGTTAGTTTTAATTGACAAATACATATTTGCCATCACTCATGTTCATTAGAATGTAGCAAATAAAACTCTTTTAGGCACTAAAAGTTATGTACATGTAATAAAATCGCGAATAGTGAAAAAATGAAGGACTAAAATTGCACGTGGTAGTATTAACTGTCATGTCCGCGCGTGCTTGTTTGAGTTGTGGTTTAATGTATTTGTTCTACAAAATATCTTACTTGTCAATACCATGACATCTTGTTTAGTTGAGTTTGATGTCTATATATGTAACCGAACTGTTTGTTTACTTGGTTTCTTGGTGTATATATATTTTCTAACATACATTATTCCACTGTGTTTTCAGCTATTACACAAGTTTCAGTTGTTCCACCTTCGAGATTAATGGCTCTTATTAGAAGTTCATTGAATGAGGACGTAAACTCAAGTTAGGAGCATCATAAATGAAAAATATCGTCATCCATGACCATGAGGTAATAAGGGTAAAGTAATAAATTTGTTTAATTATTATGATATTGATTCCATGTCCTTTTTGGACCAGTAATCGATAATTATGGACGTGGACTTGTAGATGAGTTAAGCATCAAATGCAACACAATTTAGTCCAACCTACCATAAATGTTACTAGGCTTTTGCAAAGAATTACTGCAATCTCATAATTTCTTCTTATCTATAAATGCAGAGAAATTTTATCTATAATTTCTTCTTATCTATAAATGTTACTAGGCTTTTGCAAAAGAATTACTGCAATCTCATAATTTCTTCTCATCTATAAATGCAGAGAAATTTTATGTATCCAAGGGATTTTCAAACTTCCAAAAAAAATGGAGAACAAAACTGAGGTGGGACAAGAGAAGGATCAAATCCCACTTCTCACGCCTTATCAAATGGGAAAATTTCAGCTTTCTCATAGGTATTTTTGGTTTCTTTGTTCATTTCTCAGATTGTATTTTGTATAAAGATTTTAACTTTATTGGACCATGTTGTGTTTTATGTGTGACTCTTCAATGGGTATGTTTATTAAGTTGGTTTTGTATTTTGGGAATTCACGACAGAGAATTAAGTAAATTTGATGGAAGTACTCAATCTTATTTTTTAGAACCATGGGAATTTTCAATTTAGAGTGATATTAGTTGAGTTAATGGCAATTTAACCCCTGTGATTTTAATAATGTTCAATTTGCTTTCTTGTGATTTGAAAAAATAGCACTTTACCCCCTTGTAATTTTATAAAAGTCTCACACCGCCTCCCTGACATTTTAAACATTAAAAAATATGAATTGATAAAACTACCCCTCTTATATATGGCATTTTACCCCCGTTTTATGATAATGTGGCAATTTAACCCTGTGTTATGATAAATGTTGCACTTTACCCCTCTACAAAAATACTTTGCATGCCCATTCTCAAATTCAGCGAGTTAGGAGGTAAATCGCTCGTTTAAAATTTTTCACACGGGTTAAAGTGTTCTTTTCCAAATTAAATTGAACATATATTATGCATTTCACAGGTGGGCAAATTGGCATTAGCTCAATATTAGTAGTATATGGAGAGGGTTATTCTCTATTGAACAGAAAGGGCTTCTGTTTTAGTTACTGTATAATCTGTTTAATGATTTATACTTACTGTCATGATTGTGTTGTGTTTCTGAGTAGTGCATTAAATGGTAATTTTGTGAACTTATATTTCATCTAATTTAAACAGAATTGTATTAGCACCACTGACAAGGCAAAGATCTTATAACTATGTTGCTCAACCACATGCTGTCTTGTACTACTCTCAGAGAGCAACCAAAGGCGGTTTTCTCTTGTCCGAAGCTTGTGGAGTTTCAGACACTGCTCAAGGGTGCGTTAATAAATTTCTACGATTCTAAACTGATAATAAGTATATAAGTGGTAGTGACAAATTCCTATGTTTGAAAGGTATCCAGATACGCCGGGAATATGGACAACGGAACAGGTAGAGGCATGGAAACCAATTGTGGATGCAGTTCATGCCAAAGGTGCTGTCTTCTTTTGTCAGATTTGGCACGGAGGCAGGGTGTCAAACACAGGTAATAATTTTTTGATTGGTTATTTTGTCCAACTCTACCAAATAGTGGTAAGTAAGCAATATCCATCAATTAAATCACACTTATGGTATAAAGTGTTTTACACTTATGTCCCTCTTACCAAAGAATTATTTGTTGATGGAGGTTATGATCCATATTGATTATACCTTTTTTTTTTTAATCAAATGTATTGATTATACATGTATTTGTAGAGTTTCAGCCAAATGGGCAGGCTCCAATCTCTTGTACAGATAAGGGACTAGCTCCACTAGTTCGAGTTGCTGGAGCGGATGTTGTACGTTTTTCTACCCCTCGACGGTTAAGGACTGATGAAATTCCTCAAGTTATCAATGATTTCAAGCTTGCTGCTAGAAATGCCATAGAAGCCGGTACACTTTTTTTTCTATTCGTGAAATGAAGGACAAGGTTACTCTAGACGTTATTAAAGTGAAAATACCAAAATACTCCTGAACTTACCTTGAGTTTCTCTAACTCGTACTTCCAGTTACACGCAATATTCTTTTGTAATAATTTCATGAATAACACGTATCTTAAGTCAAATCTTTTGAATTTATTTATGGCTCTTTCCTTTCTTAGTGATGCAGGAGCATAGATTATGTTTTGTTTAGGAGTTTTGGTTATTATTTGGCGTTTTAAGTACTTTATATTTACTTTATTTTGGTTGAGTCACCCTTACTTAAATTAAGGGCAGTTTAGTCTTTTTTGCTTAATTAGGGCTGCGCAGTATTTTTATTCTCATATAAATACTGCTAGGGTTTATTTTGGCTGAGTTAGTTAATTATTATTAGATTTATATCTTTCACAAACTTATTCTTGGGCACAAAACCCTAGAAATTGAAGTTACGCGTTACTTATCGATTCCGCTGTTTTCTGTTATTGGTTTTCTAGCTGTTTCCTAAGTTTTCAGTTAGTTCCTACATCAAATTGGCACCAGAGCAAGGTTTGATCCTTGGAACATGGCTGCTCGTGGTCGTGGTGGACGTGGAAATCGAGGGCAGCAAGCCCAAGCTGCAGATATGGCAGAGATGAGGCGTACAATTCAAGAATTGTCATGGGCAGTTCAAATTCTGCAGCGACGTGAACGTTTGGCCGCTCGAACGGGAGAATTAGAGGGTCATCGTGAACCTTCAGACATACCGGAAGGTGGATCTGAAGCAGTAGAAACTGATCATGAAGAAGAACTCAATCCCTTCTACACCCAAGCGCCTCTAGAAACACCTGAACGTGGTGGTGGATTGGAGGACAGATTAGTGAGGGCTCTTGATTTGAATGGAGGAGGTATTCGAATAGAAGTTGCTGATTTTTCCGGTAAATTACATGCAGAAGATTACCTAGATTGGGAGGCGAGTCTGGAAAATTATTTTGAATGGAAACCCATGCAAGAAGAAAGAAAAGTTTTGTTTGTGAAACTGAAGTTGAAAGGGGCTGCACTTCAATGGTGGAAGAGAGTTGAGGAACAGCGCACTCGACAAGGTAAAACAAAAATTGCTATGTGGCAGCACATGAAGGCAAAGTTACGAAAACAATTTTTACCGGCAGATTATGCGATGGAATTATACGAAAAATATCATAACTTGAAGCAGAGGAGTATGTTGGTGGAAGAGTACACAGCTGAATTCAATAATCTCTCTGTACGTGTTGGTTTAGCAGAAACCGACGAGCAATTGACAGCCCGTTACCTTTCAGGGCTGAATCAGTCCATTAGGGATGAAATGGGGGTTGCTCGTTTCTTCAACTTGGAAGATGCTCGACAATATGCCTTAATGGCAGAAAAGCGTGTTATACGTTATGGTGCAAGACAACCTATTGCAGGGCGTAGACCAGCAACTATCACGAGGGGTACTACGGTTAATCACGAAATTCGCAGTGAACCTGGTCATAAGACTTACCGCGTAACTACTTCAGGAAGCATAATTGGAGGAAGAAATGTTACTAATGCAAAAAATGAAAAGGAAAAGGAAACTATGCGACATGGGTCGCAAAATACTGCTGGTATAGGCTATACAAGATGGGATAACCGTGATCCAAAACCATGTTTCACTTGTGGGGAGATGGGACATAGGTCATACTCGTGTCCTCAGAGAAGGGTAAATTTAGTTGAATTTGAAGATGGGGAACCTGATTTTGGAGAACCTATATACGATGAATACCATGATGAGGAGCCAGAGAGTGTGGACATCCTACCTGTTCAAGGAGACTCGTTAGTGGTGCGCCGTGTTATGACTACTCCTAGGGTAGAAGAAGAGGATTGGCGACGACACAACATATTTCGAACTCGTGTTCTTTGTGGGGGAAAGGTATGTGAAGTGATTTTAGATGGTGGTAGTAGTGAAAACATTGTTTCCAAAGCATCAATTGAAAAGTTGAAGTTGCCGACTGAAAAACACCCTAGTCCTTACAAGATTGCTTGGTTTCGAAAGGGAAACGAGGTACCGGTAACTTCTCGATGCCTTGTTAAATTCACTATGGGAAGTAATGTAGAGGATGAAGCGTTATGTGATGTAGTTCCCATGGATGCTTGTCACATTCTGTTGGGAAGGCCGTGGTTGTACGATAAAGATATGGTTCATCATACAAAACCTAATACTTATACATTTTGGCGAGAACATAAAACTTTTACCTTACACCCCTTGAAAGAAGAAAGATCCAGAACATCGAAAAGCAGCGACAACATCGTTTTGACGGGACAAAAGTTTGAAGAAGAGAGTAAAGAAGTCGGAGTTATTTATGTGCTAGTTGGAATTAGTAATTCGGATGATGAGTCACTGAATTTCACTGCTGAAATTCAGCAATTGCTGGAAGAATTTCACGATGTGATTCCTAAAGAATTGCCGGAGGGCTTACCTCCTTCGAGAACCATACAACATGCTATTGACTTAGTGCCTGGAGCACCCTTACCAAATCTGCCAGCATATAGAATGCCTCCGGCGCAGCGGACTGAGGTCAAGAGACAAGTCGAAGACCTCATTACTAAAGGATTAGTTCAAGAAAGCAAAAGCCCATGTGCTGTACCTGCTTTATTGACACCGAAGAAGGATGGATCATGGCGGATGTGCGTGGATAGTCGTGCCATCAACAAAATCACAGTGAGATACAGATTTCCAATTCCAAGATTGGACGACATGTTGGATATGTTGGTTGGTTCAAAGTATTTTTCCAAAATAGACTTGAGGAGTGGCTATCACCAAATTCGAATGCGAGAAGGAGATGAGTGGAAGACTGCTTTCAAGACACCTGATGGGTTATATGAATGGCTAGTGATGCCTTTTGGATTATCAAATGCACCAAGCACATTTATGCGTGCCATGACAGAGGTATTAAAACCATTCTTAGGTTCATTTGTTGTTGTGTATTTCGATGATATTCTGATCTATAGTCATTCGAAAGGAGAATACTTAACGCATTTGCGTCAAGTTTTCGAGGTTCTGCGGAAAGAAAAGTTGTATGCTAATCTCAAAAAGTGTTCATTTTTATCTAAAAGAGTAGTGTTCTTAGGCTTTATTGTATCAACTAATGGCCTAGAACCAGAACCCGATAAGATAAGAGCAATTCTTGAGTGGCCCAAACCTCAGTCTATTGGAGATGTGCGTAGCTTCCATGGTTTGGCCTCATTTTATAGAAGATTTATTAGGAATTTCAGCGCAATCATGGCACCTATCACTGAATGCTTAAAGAGTAGTACATTTGTGTGGACTGGATCTGCTGAGAAGGCTTTTCAAACGTTAAAATCTGCTATGACAAGTGCCCCAGTTCTTATGCTACCAGATTTTGATAAGGTGTTTGTTGTGGAGTGTGATGCGTCACATGTTGGTATTGGCGCTGTTCTAACTCAAGAGGGCAGACCGGTAGCCTATTTTAGTGAGAAGTTATCTGAAGCAAAAAGAAGGTACTCGACTTATGATCTAGAGTTTTATGCTTTAGTTCGAGCTTTGAGACATTGGGAACATTATCTACTTTATCGTGAATTTGTGGTGTACTCTGATCATCAAGCTTTGAGGTACTTAAACTCACAAAAGAAGTTGAGTGACAGACATGTTAAATGGAGTTCGTACCTTCAAAAATTCACTTTCTCTCTAAAGCACAAATCTGGAAAATCGAATGTTGTTGCAGACGCCTTGAGCAGGCAAGCACTATTGCTAACAAATATGAGGACTCAAGTAGTGGGATTTGAAGAGCTGAAGAATCAGTACCAAAATGACCAATATTTCAGCCGCATAATTGAAGGAATAAAAGACACAAGCAACTACCAATCTTCACCTTATAACCTACATGATGGTTATCTTTTTAAAGATCAGCAATTATGCATTCCGGAAGGGTCCTTGCGGGAGCAAATTGTGTTAGAATTACATGGTGGAGGGCTTGGAGGTCATTTTGGCAGGGACAAGACTTTGGAAATGGTTGCGTCTCGTTATTTTTGGCCTAAGATGTATCGGGATGTTGAGCGGGTAGTGAAAAGGTGTCGAGAATGTCAGTTGGGAAAAGGACACACTCAAAACACGGGACTTTACACCCCATTACCAGAACCTGATGCACCTTGGATTCACATAAGCATGGACTTTGTGTTAGGGTTGCCACGCACAGCTAGGGGGCATGATTCGGTGTTTGTTATTGTGGATAGGTTTTCCAAGATGGTACACTTCATACCATGTTAAAAAACAGCAGATGCATCGCAGGTAGCTCGTTTATTCTTCAAGGAAATAGTGCGTTTACATGGAGTTCCATCTTCTATCGTTTCTGATAGAGATGTCAAGTTTATGGGACACTTTTGGAGGACTCTTTGGAGAAAGTTAGGCACAGAACTAAAATATTCCACCACGTGTCACCCGCAAACTGATGGGCAAACTGAAGTGGTAAATAGAAGTCTTGGAAATATGTTGCGTTGTTTAGTGGGGGATCATGTGAAGAACTGGGATGAGATATTGCCTCAAGCTGAATTTGCATATAACAATTCAGTGAACAGAAGTATAAAGAGAACTCCATTCGAAGCTGCTTATGGCTATAAACCACAACATGTATTAGACCTTGTTCCATTACCTCAAGAAGCTCGAATAAGTGCCGAGGGGGAAGCTTTCGCTGATCATACAAAGCAAATTTATGAAGAAGTTCGTGCTGCAATTCGATCTAGCAACAAGGTTTATGCAGATTCAGCAAATCAACATAGGCGTTTAAAGGAGTTTAATGAAGGAGATTTGGTGCTTGTTCACCTAAGGAAAGAGCGGTTTCCTAAGGGCACTTACCATAAGCTAAATGCGCGGAAATTCGGACCATGTAAAGTGTTGAAGAAGATTAGTTCTAATGCATATATTATTGATTTACCTGACAACTTACAAATCAGCCCCATTTTCAATGTTGCTGACTTATATGAGTACAATGAGTTTAAAGAAAAGGATGGAGGTCAAGAGTTCAACTTTGATCAATTGCCTAAGAAGCCAACAGAGGTTGTTGAAGATATTTTAGATGTCAAGGAAGTTAGCTCTAGAAGGGGAAACATGTATCGCAGATTTCTTGTGAAATGGTTGGGCAAACCAGCAACCGAGAGTACATGGATTTCAGAAGAGGAGTTGCAGCGGGTTGATCCAGAAGCTTACTCAGAATATATTCAAGCATTCTTGCCGGAGTCAAGTTCTTTTCAACGTGGGGAGATTGATGCAGGAGCATAGATTATGTTTTGTTTAGGAGTTTTGGTTATTATTTGGCGTTTTAAGTACTTTATATTTACTTTATTTTGGTTGAGTCACCCTTACTTAAATTAAGGGCAGTTTAGTCTTTTTTGCTTAATTAGGGCTGCGCAGTATTTTTATTCTCATATAAATACTGCTAGGGTTTATTTTGGCTGAGTTAGTTAATTATTATTAGATTTATATCTTTCACAAACTTATTCTTGGGCACAAAACCCTAGAAATTGAAGTTACGCGTTACTTATCGATTCCGCTGTTTTCTGTTATTGGTTTTCTAGCTGTTTCCTAAGTTTTCAGTTAGTTCCTACATCACTTAGGTTTCGATGGGGTTGAGATCCACGGGGCAAACGGTTATCTAATAGACCAGTTTTTCAAAGATCAAGTCAACGACAGAACCGATCAATACGGAGGGTCTCTTGAGAACCGGTGCCGGTTTGCTCTTGAAATAACAGAAGCTATAACTACTGAAGTAGGAGCCCATAGAGTTGGAATGAGACTTTCTCCCTTTGCAAATTATATGGAATGTGGAGACTCAAATCCAAAAGCTCTAGGCCTTTATATGGCCGAGGCCTTGAACAAATACGAGGTTTTGTACTGCCACATGGTGGAACCGAGGATGAGAACTTTGTATGGAAAAAGTGATTGTCCACACAGTCTTGTGCCTATGAGAAAGGCATTTAAAGGCACTTTCATTGTTGCTGGGGGGTACGATAGGGAAGATGGTAACAAAGCTGTGGCTGAAAATCGAGCGGACCTTGTTGCTTATGGCAGGCATTTCTTGGCTAATCCAGATTTGCCTAAGAGATTTGAGATTAATGCTCCTTTGAATAAATATAATAGGGAGACTTTTTATTCATCTGATCCGGTTGTGGGATACACTGACTATCCATTTCTTGAAGAAATTTCTTGATTACATGGAATAATATTATGAATTATAGATTAATAATTTCAAATGTATAAGAAAAGTTCCATTTCCAATTCCTCATCTTTTGATCCTGTTTTATAAGTAATGAAGACTTTGGAAGCAATAAAATTTACTTTGAAATGTGCTGCTGCTGATGATACTGTTGATTAAACATGGGATGATCTGCTTTAAATAGTGTTTTGGCATTCTTTTCAACACTCTCTGATTAGCCAGTGTTGCACATTCTCTCACCTTTTTGTTTGAGAAAATATTGGGTTATATGCAAATTGAATCGTGTTAGTTTTAACTGACAACTACATTTCTTTGCCATCACTCGCAAATGAAACTCTTTTAGGCACTAAAAGTTATGTACATGTTATAAAATTGCGAATAGTGAAAAGATGAAGGACGTGAATTGCACGTGGGATTATTAACAGTCATGTTCGCGCGTGCTTATTTGAGTTGTGGATTTCTTCTACAAATTATCTACTTGTCAATACCATGACATCTTGTTTAGTTGAGTTTGATGTCTATATATATGTAATTGAACTGTTTGTTTACTTGGTGTATATATGTTCTAACATACATTATTCCACTGTGTTTTCAGCTATCACACAAGTTTCCGTTGTTCTACCTTCGAGATTAATGGCTCTGATTAGATATTTATTAGAATTAGTTTGTTGAATGAGGACGTAAACTCAAGTTAGGAGCTTCATAAATGAAAAACTGTCGTCATCCATGAGGTAATAAGGATAAAGTAATAAATTTGTTTAATTATTATGATCTTAATTCTACGTCATTTTTGGACCGACAATCGGTAATTATGGACGTGGACTTGTAGATAAATTAAGCGTCAAATGCACCTACAAGGCCGACCTGCCATAATTGTTGGAGTACTTTGGCTTTTGCAAAAGAATAGCTGTATTCGCATAATTTCATCTTATCTTTGCTTTGCTCTCAGGAAATTTCAAGTGTCCAATTCATATTTTTCAATTCCTAAAAATGGAAAACAAATTTTTGAAGGATCAGATTCCACTTCTCACTCCTTATCAAATGGGAAAATTTCAGCTTTCTCATAGGTATGATACAATCCTTTGAATTAATAGTATAGTATTTTTGGTTTCTCTTTTGTTCATTTCTCAGATTGTATTTTGCATAAATATTTGAACTTTATTGGACCATTTTGAGTTTTATGTGTGATTTTTCAGTGGGTATGTTTACTAAGTTGGTTTTGTATATTGGGTATTCGGGATTAAGTCAATTTGATGAGAATTTTCAATTAGACTGATATTAGATGACATTTATTTTGATAGTTACTAATTACTTTATAATCTGCGTATTGGTTTATTTATACTTACTCGCATGATTGTGTTTCTGAGTAGTCATTACATGGTAGTTTTCTGAACTTATTTCATCTAATTTACACAGAATTGTATTGGCACCACTGACAAGACAAAGATCTTATAACTATGTTGCTCAACCACATGCTGTCTTGTACTACTCTCAGAGAGCAACCAAAGGCGGTTTTCTCTTGTCCGAAGCTTGTGGAGTTTCCAACACTGCTCAAGGGTACGTACGTTAATAAAATACTAATCTAAACACGAGAGGAAATAAGTATACAAGTGGTAGTAACAATTTCCTACTACATTTGAAAGGTATCCGGATACGCCAGGAATATGGACAAAGGAACAGGTAGAGGCATGGAAACCAATTGTTGATGCTGTTCATGCTAAAGGTGCTGTCTTCTTTTGCCAGATTTGGCACGGAGGCAGGGTGTCAAACACAGGTAATAAGTTCTTGATTGGTTATTTTGTCCAACTCTACCAAATAGTGGTAAGTAAGCACTATCCATCAACTGAATCACACGTATGGTATAAAGTGTTTTACACTTATATCCCTCTTACCAAAACATTATTTGTTGATCGAGCTTAAGATCCATATTGATTATACTTTTTTTTTTTTTTTGGATCAAATATATTGACTGTACTTGTATTTGTAGAGTTTCAGCCAAATGGGCAGGCTCCAATCTCTTGTACAGATAAGGGACTAGCTCTACAAGTTCGAGCTGCTGGAGTGGATGTTGCACGTTTTTCTACCCCTCGACGGTTAAGACCTGATGAAATTCCTCAAGTTGTCAATGATTTCAAGCTTGCTGCTAGAAATGCTATAGAAGCTGGTACACTTTTTTTGTTTTGTTTTTTGTTTTGGTGAAATGAACGATCAAGGTTACTCTAGACGATATTAAAGTAAAATGACCAAAATACCCCTGAACCTACCTTGTGTTACACGCATTATATGTTCTTTCGTAATAATTTCATGAATGACACATATCTTTAGTCAATAGCTCTTTCTTCCTATCTTAGGTTTTGATGGGGTTGAGATCCATGGGGCACACGGTTATCTAATAGACCAGTTTCTCAAAGATCAAGTCAATGACAGAACCGATCAATACGGAGGGTCTCTCGAGAACCGGTGCCGGTTTGCTCTTGAAATAACCGAAGCTATAACTACTGAAATAGGAGCCTATAGAGTTGGAATGAGACTTTCTCCCTTTGCAAATTATATGGAATGTGGAGACTCAAATCCAAAAGCTCTAGGCCTTTATATGGCGGAGGCCTTGAACAAATACGAGGTTTTGTACTGCCACATGGTGGAACCGAGGATGAGAAGTGTGGATGAAAAAGTTGATTGTCCAGACAATCTTGTGCCTATGAGGAAGGCATTTAAAGGCACTTTCATTGTTGCTGGGGGGTACGACAGGGAAGACGGTAACAAAGCTGTGTCGGAAAATCGAGCAGACCTTATTGCTTATGGCAGGCATTTCTTGGCGAATCCAGATTTGCCGAAGAGATTTGAGATTGATGCTCCTTTGAATAAGTATAATAGGGAGACTTTTTATATTTCTGATCCTGTTGTGGGATACACTGACTATCCATTTCTTGATTGATTACAATATGTAATGAATAAATAATATGTAAAAGATCGACAAGCTACGTGGATATTAATTTTAATTTTAATTTTAATTGTTTATCAACCAAAAGGGGAATTAATGCTTTATATTTACATAATAATAATTGATCTATTAATAATTACTAATTCTTATTGTAATTTTGGAGTTCTATTTATTTATGGCGTAATGAATTAAACCATCTCTAACTGTCCAACCACCACATCCTCCAAATCTGTGATCATGTAATTACTACTAGTAATATAATAATATACTCTACCAAAGTCAAAATCTATACAGAGAGTGGTGCATATATTTATTAATTTCTGGTTGTTGATTGAAATATTGGGATTTAATGTGGCTGTGAAATCAGGGAAGCCGCCGCCTATATCAACCATTCACAGAAAGAATATATTTAGGCCTTGTTTAATTATTAAATAAAAAACAAAAGATAGGCCTTATATATTTTGGCTCGTCTTAATTTTGAATTAAGAATAAATATATTTAAACATATGTAAAAAATATCGAGGGAAATTGGATTCATATAAGGAAAGATTCGCATTTTAAAAATCAAATCAAATATTTCATCAGGGAGTTTAATCGATTTAATAAAACTAAGTTTTTATTAATGCATTGGCGGTAAGTCAATTAATTAATTAATTGAAAATGTGTTGTTCGTTTTGTCTTTGTTTCGAAAATGAAGACGCGTTGACTTGCTTTAGCCAATCACAGTAGAGTAATGGGACAGAAGATTTATTACTTGCTCCAGATCTGAGTTGACTACGCGGAACACTAATTCAATCATACCACATAAAATCAGTTTTTGGCCAACTGGTATCAGTATCTCCACTTTTTTGCTTGGCTTCGGTCTTGTGTTCGAACCCTGTATTGAGCCTCTTCTATTAATTTAAATCATTTTTCAGCCAATGTTATTCTAATTGTCTAGCTAGTTATATCATTATATGTGATAGTAATTTTTTTAATATCTTTTTTATTGAATTCAATTTCTTTTAGATATTACGAGGTCAAATTAAACACATTATTTGACCATATTATAAATCTTTGTGCTACGTACAATTTTACAATACTATTTAAAATCTTTGATATATTAAAAATTAATCGTATAATTTCTATTTATACAAGTTTCAAGTTCATTAATTTATGGTGGATATAATTTTATGGTGGAAACATTAAAACTTAATTATGCTATAATTAGATAAAGGGGATTCTAGGGTGCCGTTGCGTTAGGTGCCGCTGATTATCACATTAGGTGGTATTACCATAAAATGTGTATCACATTGTATGGTATAACTCACATGTGACAGTATATGCTCACATTACATAGTATTAACCTCATATATTTAGTATGACCACCACACATTGTAGTATTTATTCCAAATTAGGTGGTATTACCACGCAATGTGTGTCACATTCTATGGTATAAATTATACTCCTATATGACAATACAGACTCACATAACATAGTATTAACTTCATATATTCAGTATGACAACACATCATGTAGCATGTATTCTACATTAAGTGGTATCATGCAATTTGTATCACATTAATTGTTATAACTCACATGAAATAGTACATGTTCACATTACATAGTATTAATCCATATATTTAGTATGACCTCTCATTATGTAGTATTTATTCCACATTAGGTGATATTATAACGAAATGTGTATCACATTTTATGGTATAATTCACATGTGATACTACGAGCACACATTACGTACTATTAACCCCATATATTTAATATGATCCAACGTCATGTAGTATTAATTCTATATTAGGTGATTTATGCAATTTTTCAAAGTTAATATTAATTATACAAAAAAAAAATTACATATTATTTATTTTAAAATATTATTGTAACATTCATTTATTTATTTTCATAATAATTTATTAGAAAATAATTTACTATTTTATGTTGTTAAATATATAGTATAATATCATTTGTTGTGGCATCGTACCACTTATTGTGGTAATATTATTATGACATATTGACAACTTGTTTAATAAATTAATAATTAATGTCATTTCTTATTGTACCACTTAAAGTGGAATACGTACTACATGACGTGTGGTCATACTGAATATATGAGGTTAATACTATATTATGTGAGTCCGTACCGTCATATATGAGTATAATTTATACCGTAGAATGTGACACACATTGCGTGATAATACCACCTAATTTGGAATAAATACTACATGATGTGGGGGTCATACTATATAATGTGAGCATGTACTGTCACATATGAGTTATACCATACAATGTGATACTCATTGTGTTGTAATACCACGTAATGTGGTAAATTAGCGACAACTAACGTAGCGACACCCTTGAATTTTCCATTAGATATATAAATATGAAATATAGTTATACTTTTAACTCACTCAACGTTTTTCATGTTTTACTTAAAGCAATATCTATTTGGATTTTGTCCAAATGAATGGTGTCTTTTACATTCTTATTGAGCAAATTCATATTCTTAGAAATTAGAAAACTTAATTTGCTAGTATACATTTTCACATTTTGTTGTATAAAATTATAGTACTATTTTAATTTACTTTTCGTTATTATATCGAAATATTTAATAATATCAAATTTGTTATCGAGAGGATCTTTGCACCCCTCCCCCCCCCCCCAAAAAAAAAAAGAAAGGTCCAGGTCCGTCCTTGCTTTAGGTATTTTCGTAATACTCCCTCCATTCCTTTTTACATGTCGTTTAAGGTTGTTTCACAAGAATTAATAAATCAATTAATGCTCTAGATTTTAGGAAAATAAAAGGGTAGTTGGACAAAATTACCCTTGAAAAACATGAGTAAATATTTTGTAACTCCCCATAATTCTCTCTCTATCTTGAAAATGAAGAAGGGTAAAAATGTCAAACTAGCATTTAAGTCTATCTTGAAATTCTAAAGTGACATATATTATGAAAAAAAAATTTCTCTCTAAAGTGACATGTAAAAAGGAAATGAGGGAGTATTAAAGAATGACAAATGATTTGTCATGCAACTTGGTAATTAAAAATGAGTAGAAAAATAAATAAAATTAATTGCATGCTTGTATCAGTTGTATGCATTTACTACAACATGTAAAAAAACAGGTGAATACATTTACTCCTCCCTAACAACCGCCTTCCTCCGCCTATATATATATATATTAAACATTCTCTTCTGTCACCCCCACCCCTACATACATGTACACACACACACTAAATTAAACATTCTAAAAAAAACTTACTAAATGTCTAATAAAAACTTGAGATTTTATGGGTTTTTCTTGTTTTTGGTTTTGAGTGCAAGTTTTGGAAAGAGTCAAGATGAAAATGGGCCTGGGGTTAGTGAAAGGAGAGCATTGGTTCCTGCTATGTTTATATTTGGTGACTCGTTGATAGACAATGGGAACAATAATAACTTGCCTTCTTTTGCTAAAGCTAACTATTTCCCTTATGGCATTGATTTCAATGGTGGCCCTACTGGAAGGTTCTCCAATGGTTACACTATGGTTGACACAATTGGTACATACATACTTTTCTTTTTATATTTTTGCACAAAATTAATTAATTATCACTAGATTTACCTTTTAATGGGGTGCTTCCAATTGTTTGTGCTTACTGTCTGTGTTTGTAAACTATATAAGCCAAAAGTGGCAAAAAAAAAACATTTTTTTTTTGTGTGTGTGTGTCTTATAGTATATATTAAGCATGTATTTGGAAATTGCAAACAGGTCCTTAAGTGAAGTGTTATTATTAATTGTTGTACGTGCAGCTGAGTTGCTTGGACTGCCTCTAATTCCTGCATACTCTGGGGCTTCTGGTGATAATATGAGATATGGAGTTAACTATGCCTCTGCTGCTTCTGGTATACTTGATATCACAGGCAGAAATTTTGTGAGTATTTCATTTCTCTATAAAACTTTGGTTAAATATTTTATTTTTTGAAACAAAATATTGATTTCTTCCGGTTTTTGGTAATTAATAATGTTGATCTAGGTTGACCGAATCCCATTTAACCAACAAATCAAGAACTTTGAGAACACACTTGATCAAATCACGGACGATCTAGGTGCACCGGATGTAGCTCAAGCCTTAGCCAAGTGCATTTTCTTTGTCGGAATGGGCAGCAACGACTACCTCAACAATTACTTATTGCCTAATTACGACACCAAAAATCGTTACAATGCTCAACAATATGCAGATCTCTTGTCTAGCCAATACTCCCAACAACTCTCCGTAACATACATACTAGTCTCGATTATGTATTCACGTAGCTAATTAAAAGCGTGTTTTCTCTTACTTTGAATTTTGTTGTTTACAGAGGTTGTACAATCTCGGAGCTAGGAAATTCGTGATAGCGGGACTTGGGCTAATGGGGTGCATTCCGAGCATACGAGCTCAAAGTAACAACGGTGTTTGTTCCGAGGAAGTTAACCAACTAGTTCAACCGTTTAACACGAAAACAAAGGCTGTTATAAACAATCTAAGCGTTAATCTCCCGGGTTCTCGATTTTCGTACATCGACATTCACAACTTGTTCCAGGATCTTCTTGCAAATGCTAGATCTTATGGTATGTACATAGCAATCATTAATTATTAACTGGACAATTTTAAAGCATTTTAATTGAATTCTTAATTAATATAAATTTTTTGGATAAATTTTGTTAATTAGGATTCGATGTGGTGAATAGAGGGTGTTGTGGAATTGGGAGGAACAGAGGACAAATAACATGTCTTCCATTTCAGACACCATGTGCAGATAGGAAACGGTATATATTTTGGGACGCATTTCATCCAACTGAAGCTGTTAATGCCTTGTTTGGACAGAGGGCTTTTAATGGAGATAGGAGTTTTGTTTATCCAATCAACATTCAGCAACTTGCCAATCTTTGATGTATTGTAGTAAAATTTAATGCTCCTTTTTGTCAATCTTGCTTGATGTGTAGTGTTTTTTCTTATGTATTTTTGTTCTACTACTAAATTTATTTGAATTTGTGCAATCTTGAAAAAGGAAAGAAATGCAGGAAATTTATTGAAGCCATCTTTCTTGTATTTGGATTACTAACAAAATACACAAATGTTGATCCTGTCCATTTAACAATATTTGATATATTATGTTTCACAAGAATATTACGCCTATAAATGTAGGTATTAAATAAATATTATATAGTTTTAAAATAGTATAATAATAATATGATATTAGAATTCATATAAGAATAATATTTTCATTATGAAAAATCTATGGATATTAAATTTTGAAGAAATATATAAATAAAATAGTTTTAATATTCTTTTTATAAAATATGCTTCAATCAGTTACTTTGTACACATACATGTATTCACAACAAATGATTTAAAATGGGACAAAAATCTCATTTCATTGTTTATAATAGAATTTAATTACATAGTTCATGGTGGTCATCCTAAATTGATATCTTTCCTTTGAATAAATAACAAAGTTTTTGGTAATTATAATTTATAACAACATAAAATGGTAATTGCAAAACTACGATATACAACAATAATAGGTACGTAGATATAGTCTTTGGCATACAAGATAGGTTGAAGTAATTAATTCTAGACTTATATAATGGAGAGAATTTTTCTTTTTATACTATAATTCAACCTACTTTAGGGATTTAATACCATAACTTTTTCTACCGACACATTTGATATCATAACTCAAATCAACTCGAGACATTTGATACTTCCGTCAAATTGAAAACGGAATTGTCACGTGGCCGTTAAAACTTTGCACATTTGATACCATAACTTATGTTGACTGATAATTTTACCCCATAACATTTCAGGTTACCAAAAAAGCCCCACATCTCCAAATTTAGTGACGATTTTAGTCCATATTGTTGTCAAATTTCCAAATCGACTCGAATAAGACCACGTGCTGACCAATTTAGAAAATTTTACTTATTTTATTTAAATAACAAATTTAATTTATAAACAATATTAATAAATTAAATAATACATTAACATAAATATCACCAAAATTAAGAAAATATATTCTTTCTAAATATAAAATTTATATAATAGAATTAATATATTTAATATTTATTAAAATAATAATCATATAATTTAAAACTATTAAATATTTATTAAAATATTAAATAATAAAATAATTTTAATTTAAAAAAAAAATCCCCACCCCACACACCACCTCCCCACCTTTCCCCCTTACCCCCGATTCACAGGCTGGCAGTGGCCTGGGATCTGAGAACCCAGGCCCACGGCCTGGGTTCTGTTCGGGAATTGGGGGGTAGGGGGAGGGGTGGGTTGGGTTGGGTGGGTGGGGTGGGAATTTTTTTATTAAATTATAATTCTTTATTATTTAATTTTTTAATAAATATTAAATAGTTTTTAATTATATAATTTATTATTTTAATAAATATTAAATAGATTAATTCTATTATATAAATTTTATATTTAAAAAGAATATGTTTTCTTAATTTTGGTGATATTTATGTTAATGTATTATTTAATTTATTAATATTGTTTATAAATTAAATTAGTTATTTAAATAAAATAAGTAAAATTTTCTAAATTGGTAAGTACATGGTCTTATTCGAGTCAATTTGAAAATTCGGCAACAATGTGGACCAAAATCGTCACTAAATTTGGAGATGTGGGGCTTTTTTGGTAACCTGAAATGTTATGGGGTAAAATTAGCGGTCAACATAAGTAATGGTATCAAATGTGTAAAGTTCTAAATTGGTCAGCATGTGGTCTTATTCGAGTCAATTTGGAAATTTGGCAACAATGTGGACTAAAATCGTCACTAAATTTGGAGATGTGGGGTTTTTTTGGTAACCTGAAATGTTATGGGGTAAAATTATCAGTCAATATAAGTTATGGTATCAAATGTGCAAAGTTTTAACGGCCACGTGACAATTCCGTTTCCAATTTGACGGAAGTATCAAATGTGTCGAGTTGATTTGAGTTATGGTATCAAATGTGTCGGTATAAAAAATCGTGGTATCAAATTCCTAAAGTAGGTTGAATTATAGTATGAAAAGTGAAATTCTATATAATGTTTAATAATTTGAAAATATATGTCACGTTTTAAAATGAAAATATATGAGAACAAGGAAACGGATGACTGATTGTATGAGACTTGTTACTATAAAATACTCGTATATATTACCATTTGGCCACCATCTAGAGAGATATTTTGTGTAAATAATGGATTAAATCATAGCAAATGTACTCTCAGATTCCATGTTAGCCAAAAATTCACTTTAAATTATTGTTCTATCTGATTCACATGTGTCTTCGCTATTTCCTTTTCTTTTTTTTTTTCTATCTAGTTTCACTTGCTAACAAGTGAGCCAAAGTAACCATTGTAGTTGGGTCAAGTGACAGTGATTTATGATATTCAGAGATGAAACTCATGTTCGAATTTTACTAGAGACTCATGTTTGAATCCTACTGAAGACACCAGACTGGGGAGGACCTATATTCTTTTCACTCTTCGATCCGAGCTGTAAATACACAGTCTAGTAAATAAAAAAAATTGAACTAAACTAAAAATATATGTTATGCTTTGCCTAATAGGCACAAATTCATTGTATTATTTTAATTATCAAAAAATACGTGTTTCTTTTTATTTAACAAAAATCTCATTTAAAATTCCTTTATAAGTGATCAGAAAGGTTATTATCAATTTTTTAAGTAAAGAGGTGGTTATTGTTCATCTTCAAAGTTGCCGGAGAGATTATTGATAATTTTTTATGTTAAGAGGGGTCTTTTCAGCTTTTTTATATGAGAGACGATTTATAGGCAATAAAAATTTAACACAGGAGGTTTCATTAATAAGAATGAAGGGTTTTTTTCTTTTTCTTTTTTTTAATTAGGCAAAATCTAGGGATTTTTTGCATTTCACTTAAAATATATAATTCCAGGAAATTGTTCTCCTATTCACTCAATTAAATTCTAGACGTATCACACAGAAATATATTGCTATTAACTCAATTAGATTCATTCAATGGTTATATAGTTCTATATGTTTTCCCAGATATTATTACATCAAAATTTATTCAACAATATATCATCATTACATAAGAATCAATCAAATTATGTAAAAGTACCACTACTAGAAAAAAGAAAAATTTCGCTGAAATTCCCACCAATTTTGAGAAAAATCGATCGAAAATACAAGATTCCAATCGAAATTCCGATCCCAAAAATCGTTTGAAAAAAAGGGATCGGAATCAAATTCCGACCGCTTCAATTTCCAATCGAAATTGCGACCGGTTCATTCGGTGGGAATAATTCCCAGCGACTTTAAATCCATCAGAGCATAATTCCTACCCATTTTAAATATGTAGGAATCTTGCAATTTCAGCTTTTTTTTTTCCTTCTCTTAAATTTTTGCTCAAATCTTGTATGAATTCACAACAATCAAGCATAACAAAATTAAATTCACTCATAACAAAATAATCAATTCTTACATATAACACAATATTCAATACTTACATAACTCGATAACACAATATTCGAATTAAACATCAGACAACTGTGGTACATAGGGCTGAGCAAACGGGCCGAACCGGACCGAACCGAACCGAAGTTCGGTTATGGCCCGGTTCGGTTCCAAAAAAACATGGACCGATTACCGGACCGAAATAGTCGGTCCGGTTCGGTACAAAAACCGATCGATTCGGTTCGGTCCGATTCGGTCCGTGTGTACCGAAATTTTTGCTATAATTCATATTTTATATCCCAATTTGGCCGGATAGGTCCGATTCGGTCCAGTAGATCTGGGCATTGAAGAAGAAGAAATAGGCAAAGGCAATCATATACAGGCAGTAGCTTTTATGATATACAAAGGCTAAATAACATAGAAATTACAACATCAGAAATTCAAAAGAATGTAAATATTGTGGATTCTAACCGGTATTCATTGATACGCTTCTTGGAAATTGTGGATAATCCTTCTCTATTTTCATATTTCTTGGATGGTTTAATTTCATGAACAGGAAATAAAATCAGACATAGTTTGATTTTTGAGCTTTTATGATATTGTACCAGAGATTCTGTCGGCGGACGGAGGAGAAGGAGGCAGCGGCGAACCGGAATCGAGTTCTGGAGCGGTGGAGCGGCGGCGGCTGTTGATTTGGCAGGAAGAAGTCGGGTGGAGAGAATTAGGGCAAATGGAAGTGGCTGTTGGGTTATGGACTTACGGGTTTGGCTGTTGGGTAATGGGCTAAAAGGAAAAAAAAAAAAAAAACTAAGTGGGTTCGGTTCAACCGGTTCGGTTCGGGGAACCGACCGGTTTTACCGAAAACCGACCCCTATAAGGGGTCGGTTCTGAGGCATAAACCGAGTGCCGAACCGTTTTTCCGGTTCGGTACTCGGTCCGGACCGATTCGATCGGTCCGGTCCGGTTCGGTCGGAAAACCGAACCGGGCTCACCCCTAGTGGTACACGAAAATCACATTCTTGATAATTTCTATATATCATTAGCCAAGTCATGGACATTGACCTTTATTGATTCTCAATCTTGAACGTTCACTCGTGACAACATCAAAATCCTGAAAAGAAGCATCCAATTTTTTGGATGTTATTGACTTCACCTTTTCAACACGAAATACAAAATAAATTTCACTAAAACATATAAAGTAGAGTAAATATTACCTAACCACTTGAACCAAGCGCGAAGATGGACTCTTCTCAGAATTTACTAGCTTCTTTGACGATAAATCATTCATCTCAATCGAGAGTCAAGGATTTTTAGGAGAGACATCATTCCTCGAAATTGCATAAGATAGTTTTAAAGAAATATATCTGCATCATCAACAAAAACGGCATAAGAAAGTTTTAAAGAAATGTGCACTTGAACACAAATTAAGATAAAAAAAAGTCCATCATGGTGTTAGTGAATCTACTTGCACATATACTGTATCATTCCAATCACTGGAATTTGCCAATTAATCACACATACATGCATGACTTTTAATGCATAGATGAGTCTTAAAAGAAAATAGCGTATTTGTCAATTAGGACTAACATACGGGTATAATTTGCATATAACCCCCAATAGAGGAAAATATTAGCTGGAACTTAAAAGTTAGAAAATTGGAATCTTATACGGAGTATGTTAAAAGAGGGGGGGGATTTGACCAAGGAAATACCCTATGGGCTAATTATGTAAATCACTCATCTTCCTCAACAACACCTCATTGTACATTAGCTAAGAAAACCTTTACTAAACCAAAATTCAAGCTAACCACAATTAATTGATGCAACAAACAACTAAATGGAGCTGTTTAGAACCGAAATCAACAACCAAATCAGCAAAAGCCGCGGAAAATACAGAACCAGAAAAACAGGGGAAGTACACCGTAACTTCAATTTCGGAAATCAGAATTGATGAATTCCAGTGAACTTACAACATGTACAATATTCAGCAACTCAATTACTATGGAGAAACACGAAAAAATCCACATATAGCTGCAGAAATAATGAGTTGCTAATAGGGGATCGCACAACCTAAAAACTTCAATCAGCAAAATGAGTACAAATTAACAATTACCTGGTTATACGTGAAATTGATGCTGCTAGATGAATTGCAAAAGCCTTCGACCAATTAGAGCCGAAAGTGAGGTGGTGGTGGTTGCCGTGCGTTTTTTTCAAACAACCACCGGGAAAGAGGCCAGTCGAGTTTATGCCGAAAAATTCCTAATAATTTCATGTCGGTGGGAATTTTTTATTTTATTTTTCCAATGAGGAAATATTCCGAGAGTTTTTAATTTTTTTTAAATACGAAACATATTTTGACCGAATTGAAAATGGGTAAGAATTTATAATTTTTTTAATAAATAAATATTTCAATCGATTTTAAAATGGGTCGGAATATTTACAGTTATTTTTTTTTCTAATACGAAACATATTCAACCTGATTTTCAAATATGTCGGAATTTGTCCGATTCGTTCGGATTATTTGAATAATTCCAACCATTTTTTATTCGGTCAGAATTCAGGAAAATTCCAATCGTTTTTTTTTTTCAGTTGGAATTTTCGATGGGAATTTTTTATTTTTTAGTAGCACACAACATACAAAGAAAAACTAGTAAACTACCAACAATACTAATAGTAAATTAATAGAAAACTCACACTAGTAAAAGTTGAATTCATAAACTCTAGATTTTGGACCTCAACCTTGCCACTAGTGGGTATCAGAAACCAATTTTGATATTCTTTGATGAGACTTAAATAATGTCATTTATTTATTTGGTGTTGTTCCGATAATTAATAAAAGTAATTTTAGGACAAATCTTATTCAAAAAGTCTATGATTTTATTTTTGTTTTTGTTTTCATTTAAAACTTCATCAATGACCATTAGATTTTTAAATTTTTAAATAGCGTAGTCCTCTAATTTCCAAGACTAGATGTTCCGAATGAGAAACAAGATCTTATAATTATTTCTTGTATTTAGTTGAATTTTGTTTGTAAAGTTCAATCTTATTGCATGAATAAGCAAGGAAAAATGCAATCTAAGCCAGTTTCATAAATACTATTTTGTAATTTCTTCCGAATTATAATATTTGCGTTCGTTGTCCTATTATAAATAACCAACTATTATGGATCTCAAAATAAGAACTGAAGATTGTTATTAACATCAATAATTAAAATAGCAATTATTTTGTCATAAAAAAAAATGAAGAACATTTTTATGCTCTCCATGTTGCTCTTTGTGGCAGTTTTCTTAAATCTGTCCACTTCTTCTGCTGGTATGTATTCATATTCTTATGTCTATTTTCCTTTACATTTATAACAACTGTCATTTTTTTTTTTATGGCTTTTTCTTTTTATTGTATTAATAATATTTGATATTGTTCAAATTAAATTAATTTCAGGGAAATTGTGTCCTGCCACATTTTACAAAGTTGGTACTTGTAGTTCTAGTGATGAGAAGACTTGTCTTGATGAAGCTAAAAGGCTTTTCCCAACAAGCAAAATGCCTCAACAATGTGAATGTACCTACACTGGTTTACTAAAGGGTCGAAGCCTTTGCTCCTGTAAAATTATTTGCAGTTGAAATGATCGAATTTGAACCCGAATCTAGTACTAGTTGAGATAATGTATGTAGATGTTATACATTTTTAGCATCTCCAATAAGTTTTTATTTATCGAATATCAAATTTATGTTTTCGATTTTTATCATTAATAATGAGTTTATCTCTAGTGGAAGCAATGCAAAATTACTTTTCTTTTTTATCGTCTAAATTATATAGTTTTTATTTGATTTTTAATAATCCTCTAGTAGTGTACATGATACCTCGTCATCCATGTGCCCAATATTTTCACGTTTCCATCGTCAATGTTCGCTCGATTCCACTCTTAAAATTTTGACAATTATCGGAAAATGACAATCTTGAAAAATTTAGAAATCTTCCAAAATTGGGGGAAGAAGTTCATTTCCCTTTCACAAGCATCGATAAAAAATCTCAATTCTAGTCATATAAATATCTAAAGTAGCGAATACGTTATTTTGGACTATCCTATTTCATATAAAATTTTAGTATTATAAGAAATGACATAACGAATCTATTTTATTTTAAGTTCGTATTATAAAGTACATAAATTAACTTCATTAGAAAGTTTATTGCACATCAATATTGGTCATAATTTTATTTGAGTAATATGAAAAAATTATTAGGTAATATTGTAATTACTATACATAATTATTTTGAATGGTCTTGTTCTCTTGTTCAACAACTTTGAAATTATGATTATCATCATTAATGAATCCAGGTACAATGATTTACACAATTCACCTGCGTATTTGGTATATCCACTAATAAGTATTATTGTTTTTAAATTTTCGGCCAAAGAAGAAATTACGACCAAATCAAACTCATTTTGACGTTTTTTTCTATAGTTCTTTCACATGCCAAATATTAATATTGTCATGAATATATACATGATCACTGGCGTACTAGAAATGGAATCGATTTAAACTTGATTTGACCAAAACTAAAATTTCAAATAACTTGAATATGTATATAGTGGGATCCATCAAATTTAAGAGAAATCGAGTAACTTACATTATCAAACAAGATGGTCAAGATTTTCACAACAAAAAAATCAAGATGGTCAAGATTTAAAGTTGTTAAATAAAGATTTATCGTAATTTAGACAATTAAAAATTAATTAAGTTTCTTAATTAAACAAGTTAATTGGTAAATATTATATTTTCCTTAATCATCAAACTAAATTACGACTAACTACAGAGTCAACGTTGAGATATTATATAAAAAACATAATTCTATCTAAAATACGAGTGTTGTCTAAAATGGTATGTGTTTTAGATAATCAAAATTGAAACTGAAATTAATTTATAATTTTTAAAAGAAAATCAACACATAGGAGTGCTGCGTGCAACTTTTCTCTCATTTTCTTTAGTCAAATGGTGTATACATAACTGTATCAAAAATCTATTTGAATTTGTTCAATTATTACTAAAATATGAAGATAAATCAACTATCAAAACTAGTATTAAACTAAAGATAAAATATGTTCAATTATTACTAAAATATGAAGATAAATCAACTATCAAAACTAGTATTAAACTAAAGAAATATTATTGTTGGTACAAACATAAATGATACGTTGTCTAAATTAAATGTGTGGATCGATAATAGTCTTCAACTTTATGAAATTAATAACTTTTGGAATAGTAGTTAATCTACTAGTAAGTATATCTCAAAGCTTCAAATAAACAAAGAAGAAATAAATTAAAAAAAAAATCACTTCCAACTAAACACAACAAGGTCTAGGAGAATATGTTGAGAAATTTAATTCACACTACAATTTCATTAGTATTCAAATGTACTCCAAATGCAATATACATATTCTAAAGTCATTGGAATAAAATAATTGTACACATAAATGATGAACAACCAAAAGAATTAAACAAAACAAATTCAAATTAATCAATTAATTCAATATCGATCTATGGACAAAAAGGCCTACCTAAACGAGTCCTATGACTTGGTATAGTAAAATGCCTTATTCTCCCTTCTTGTTTTTGCAGATACCCTTCACACAAAAATGCCTTAGAAAATTTATCTTCTATATCTCTATCAACATCATGCACAAAAACATCGGTTTCACCATTTTCTCTGTTTCTTGCCATCAATCCTGCAGTATATATAGCACTCATTCTTCCCGGAGCCCCATCGAAATACCCTGTAGGCGCATCCACCATGATCAAATCCCATTCAATATCATATATTTCATTCGGGAATCCCTTTAAGGAAAGTTGACATTTAGAAAATCTTGGATCACTCACAACTCTGCACTCTTCTTGATTCCCGATTTCAAGTAGTTCATTAGCTTGTGTCACTTTTGTATCATAAACAACATGATATGATTCTAAAGATGGGATTTGGCTTTGGATTTGATTGATCCATGACTTGTCCTCTTCGAGAAAAACAGTGCGTCCACCGTGGTTGAGTGATGTCCACATAAGGCTGTCGTGGCCTAAACCGAATACGAGGAAGTTGCAAGGTGACTTCTTTTCGAGTACTTTAAGGGAGACCGAGATTTCTTGTAAGGTTTGTTGTGGTGTGATGTTTAATGTTGTGTAGTGAACTATAGCATGTGCTAATGAAGGTGAGATTTTGGTGCATGTTGGAATCAAATTTGGAAGAGTTGGGCAATCTTTTGGATTTGATTCTTGGATTGAATATGATGAGTTTGAAGGTTTGATTGAATTTTGTAGGGGATTTGAGAAACTGGATCTGAGTATTAAGAAGAGGAGGAAAAGAAAGAAAAAGGAAACTAAAATGATCTTGAGATTGAGAGGATATTGTGGTTTACTTCTCATGTTTTGTTTTTTCTTGTACTAAAATGAAAAACAAAAGAGGGAGTGGTTTGAACACTAGTTTTCCTTGATAAATTGGTTTTTTGGGATATATATTTTGGGCTTTGTCTTTGAAATGAAGTAAAGAGCTGAAGGTTGCTGGGGACAAAAGAACTAATGATGTTTCTGGTATTGCAAGACAGATAATTTAACCCATGTGTGGTTATCATTTCTTTATAGTTAAAGTAGTTGGGATATTAGGTGAAACTGAGATTGTTATATACAATTAATTAAACAAGTGACTTGAAGAGCATCTTATGTGGACATTATTGAAAAATTCTTTAAATATATGTAAGTAGAGTACGTATTAGGTAAAAACCAATTATTTTCCCAACTTATTATGTTCTGATGGAAAACTAAATCCAAATTATCTGTCATATTCCACACATTTAGGTAAAATCAATTATAAGATTGAATTAGGACAGTATAACATGCATCAAAATATCCTGTCAGTGCAAGTTATGGTGTCGCGAGTCTCACTAAATAATTTATTTCTGTCATGGAAGAATATGGAGTGTAGAATAAGATTATCATTTATTATAAGATTCTTAGTAATTCTGTTTCAACTCACTATCATTTACTAAGTTGGGGACCTTTTTCATGATTAATTTGCCACATTTTTTAATTGAATGGTCTTGCTTGCTGATAACACGGTGAAAAAGAAAATGTCACACCTAATATCAAAATTTACTGACTTCAAATACCTAGGATAGTTAATGGTGTTTTCTTAAATTTAAGAAAGTGTGTATATCAGTTCCCACAGCACCGATGAATGGTACAACATTAGATCAATGGATGAAATATATAATTATTTTAATCTAGTTAGACTTCAAACGATAAGTACTCAAAAATGAAATTTTCTGCATAATTATGCAATAATGGGTGTATTTAGCTCATCATTAATGGATGACAAAACACTGACTATATTTACTGGAGAACACATTCTGATGTGTTTTTGTGTTCTATCCCAACTGGACATCCAAATAGCAAACTTGAGCAAAATTAGTGCCAAAGCTAAGTTGCAACATTACAAGCATAACATTTTGAGAAGATATAATACACCAATATATGATTATCAATATTCTCATTCAAAGACAATGTCTATTGCATCCGATGACAGCCAAATACACAGAAATAATTAACGGAGTAAATAAAATCTTACGAAGTATTCTGCCAATACAGAACAAAAATTCAAACAAAAAGGACAACATCAATCGTATATTATCTACAAACATGTGTGTACCTCATTCTACAGAGCTGCCATAACAAGATTTGAGCTCGATAAGAGCTCAATAAAATGTTTAAAATTAAGCAACCACCCACAAAAATTGCAAGAAATAAATCGTCATAATCCATCTATCCTAAAATCTATGACCAGAGCCAGATGGAGGAGGAGCAGGTGGCAGTCGGTTAGGCGTGCGGCGGCTGCCCGAGTTAGCCCCAGAGCCGTCACCATTTTGGGCAGGGTCACTGTACCGGCGACTGTGACCATTGGACCTAGGTGAACTACTGGCAGAAGAATCAAATGCAGATCTCCAGTCATCGCCTGGTGACGAGCCAGCAGCAGTTGGACTACTTTCTGCTCATTTCAATATGGATAACATAAAATCACATGAGAAAAGGTCATCTTCCAAAAATGAATGAAAGTAAAGCTCCCATTTTCATCCAAATGTATGAATTCAAAATTTCTTTCAATCATCACACAAAAACTAGAGAAGAAGATAATGATCACCTGCTCCACCTCCATTGGAGTAAGCTGATGCTGCAGCTGCCCGATTATCGTGGATGCTTAGTTGCCTAGTAAGCTTGGAAAGAAGAGAAGATTGTTTTTGGTAACGTTCTCTCTTGCGCTTTACATTCTGATCCTCTTGTAGCAGCTCTTCTATTCTTGCCGTACTTTGGGAACTACCAGTCCGATGAAAATAAGAATAAGATATACAACAGAATTACAGAATTGATTTAAAAAAAGATGGATATAAGAATAGACGTAATTGAATTAGCTTTAAGGAATAGGGTTCCCTCTGGATATTCATTTCATCCTTTTCACATGTCTTCCTCAATACAAATTGTAAAGTAACTTTGCCAGATTTTATGCATGAAAATTAACCCAACCTGATAGAACTGTACAACTTGTTAAGCATATCTTCTTTCGCCTTCTCTACTTGGCAAAGAACAACTGCCTGTAATCAAAATACATCATTGATGAAAAGGTGGGTTCAGAACAAAGTCAAATGAGGTCCTCTATTAACACTGACCTTTGGAACATTAGCAGCAAGACTATTAAGAACAGCTTCAACATAACCCCGCACTTCCTGAGCCATCCATCGAAGTTCCTCTTCCGGGTCCGCAGGTCTTCTGGCCATTGTGTCCTAGATAGGCGAACAAAAGTGAATAGATAAACACAAGTATTTACTTAACATGCACGGAAAAAGACTCGAGACACTTGTAATTTGAAAAATGAAGTGGTCCAAGTAAGTGGAAGTTAGTAAATTTTTTATCTATAAGCCGCGATTTACAGAATTTCATGAAGTTGCTTACAAGAGAACCATCAGAAAGACTTTGTCGCATAGGAGGACCAGATTCACTCTTCACTTGACCTCCTTTAGAGCTGATAACATTTCTTAATTTGTTCAACCACTCAATCTTATCTGCCACACTCTCAGCCTTCAGAACAACAGCACTATGAGCTGCAGACATTAGTGAACTTCAAGTTAGCTGTCTGCAAAGTGATGAAAGAAAAATAGAGAAGCAAAATTTCATAGAAGTACCTTTCAAAACAGTCTTATACTGAACCCTGCTTGTTATCTTAAACAAAAGACTGGGTCCTTTTCCCGCATCTGGACCATTTGCCTTTTTATCTTTAGAACTCTTTGAAGGAGCTTCTTCTTCTTCTGCAACTTCTTCCAGATTACATTCCTAATAGTCACAACCATAGGTCGAAAATATTGGTTAATCAAATTGTAATTGTATCAGCCATATCAAATCAACAAATAAATTCAACACATAGCATTCTAATTTCTATGCTACAAAAAAGCATTCTAACTTTAAAAAATGTGATGACTGGGGCTGAGCCTCGCAGAGCTTTTAACTACTATGGGCAGTTGTAGCTCACAAATCTTGTCATTGGACCCCGGGTCGATAAGAATATTGCAAATAGTGGGCCAAAACTCTGTTCCTTTCTACTTGATTTTCATATTTAGCGCCTGATCCTTTGTTAGTCTCCTTTAAACATGTGATGAACGTAAGAAAAGTATTTGACCAAATTTCCAGTAGAATTATGCTCAACTTTATCAGTTTCTGCAATCTAGTTCTCTTATCTGATAACAGAAGATGATAGTACTAGATTCCTATATACCTTGGATACATTGACTTGCACAAACTCCCATACCATATGGATAACAATTAGAAAATACACGTGAAACCTCCATATAATATATCATATGGCCAAAAAATACCTCCAACGTAATCACACCACGAAAATGGCGCTCTTCTTGTTTCTTCGTGTATCCAAGCTGCAAGAGTAAGGTTTTGATAGTCAGCAAGGGATAAGGATATAAACTGAGTCGCAAAAGAAAAAAAATTCCCAACTGTGCAAAAAAGTTGAAAAATAGAATATCCCATGAATAATTATTTGAATTAATGGCTTCTAGCAAGAGTGCCTGGTAGTATTTTAAGAATATTGAATGTCAACGAATTTTAGAAATAGAAGTATACTGACAGAAACAGGTATAAACTGTTGGGACAGAAACTTTTTCCATAGCCAACAACAAAAACTTATCAATAAATAGAAATGAAAGTGGTATCCACCCTTTTTGTCAAAGAAACATATAAAAATCTGCTTTGTTTCAATCTTCAGAAGTTTGAGCTACTCACTTTTCCTGTCTTTTCATTTAAAACAAACCATCTTTTGCTCCACCCATTAGTTTTTGCACTTTTCTTCGATAAGAAACCTGAAAAGGAGAAAATAAGGATAATGTCAAGACAATGCAAAATATAAAGATCAGACGGCACCACGGGGAAAACTTTAGTCACCCAATTTTACAGAGTTAATATACTGAACATAGCCACATACTCTTAAACTGTGTGAAACATAGAGCAAGAGAAAGAAAAAGAGAGATATTTCCATATGGATCCTAAAAAATAAAGTGATAAACCGACATACTATAGTAGAATACAAGAAAAAAAACTGGTAACCTTCCTTCGTGTGACTCCATAGATCCTAACATTTTATGAATTTTTGCTCCCCCTAATCAGAAACCTCCGGCAGCTTGTTTGCAGGGGTTGTTAACAAGTCTTGAGTTATTTTATGTTATGCCAGAGAATTAAAAGAGCTTAACAACCATTTCTCTGTGTAGAAGTATTCACTAATGTAGACCATGCTCTTATACAAAACGAAGCACAAGGAAGAACCATGTACTCCAAACATTAATAACAAGCACCTAAGTGAAACGAAAGGTTCATAATGGAAAACCAAGGACCTACAGCATGATGACATAACAAATGCAAACATCAATAACACTCATTGATTATATATTACCAAGCTCAGTCAGATTCCATGTAAAACCATACATGATTCTAAACCAAGAAGATAAAGAGGTAACAAGGTCAATAAAAACTACCCTTGTGAGAAACTATTTGCACTAACCAGCTGTTATCTCCCCTTCTGGCCCTGCAGTCTTCAACCCAGATGCTTCCTGCACATCCTTATCTTTATCCTGCTGATTGGACTTGTTGTCCTTCATCGATTTTAAGCTCCCTCCACCTTGTTGGCCTCCAGTTTGTGGACTAGATGCCTGAATGGAAGACTCGAGACAATTAGAGAACCACAGAACAAACTAAAATAAAACATTTCAATGAAATTGCTAAGGCATGCAATAATTCCATTATTTAGATATTAACAATAGAGAAGAAGAAAAAGCAAGAAGATTATGTACCCTATTTAATATGGACTGCTCAGCCTCAAGTCCCTTTTTAGAAGATCGACCTTTCAGCTCCTCTTCACGTCGTTGCCTATCCATCCTGGTAAAAACCACAAAAGACAACCCATGTACATATTTACTCTTCCTCGACAAAATATGGGAAATTTTATTGCCACTTCAAATTAATATAAGGGTAATCAGAAATCATGAACACACTTCATTAATAATTGCTTGATAATTATTAATTTAGAACACATACATTTCAAATTAACTAACAAAAACAAAAATAAAAGGGGGGAGGCATCTAAAACTAGAGCTGTTATTGAGCATACCGCCTTTGCACCAAACGGATAAAATGTTGTGGGGGAACAAATGCACGTTCCATGTCAACAAGCGCAACTACCATGTTTTTAGCTTCTATCTTGAAACCTTCCAGAGCAGTTGTGGCAATTGCTATAACCTATATGAATAGCATAAAAGTCAAAAAAGTGCATACAATGAAGATCCAATATAATACATATATTGAATTGAGCAATTGAACTCAAAGCTCTCAATACCTCTCGCTTGAAGGGAGGATATCTTCCAAGGCCTGGTGTGGCATTTGCAGCAGCTGATACAATTTCAATAAGTACACGGTGCACCTATTCAAGATTTTAGTATTAAAGTCTAGTACACAGAACCAGAAAGGACAATACTTGAGCAGTAAATCATGTACTACATGAAAGATGATACGGCTGGAAAATGGGCACTGAAACAAAACACACCAATCAAACAAGAGGAACTGAACCAGATAAAACTTCAAGGTCAGAAACAGCATTTTTAAAATATATGCTCATCTGGTTTTATTAAATAGTGAAAAAAATCATCCAATAGAGAAACCACTGAAGGGAAACACATACAATCTTCTAAAAAGGCCACACAAATAAGAAAACAACCAACAATGGATTACCTCATCAATACAAAGACGCGAGGGTTCTTTTGCCAGCTCTAAAACACCCTTTATTAATGACCTCAACCCTTTCTCAGGAGAGATAAGATAAGGTTGATAACCATCTGCTTCGAGCACAATCTGGTAATGATTTACGATTATCAATACATACAAAAGAGACAAAAAAAGTTAAAGAGTTCAGAAAGCATTCAAGCTGCAATGGCAGAACACACGTACCCTCTTAACATTATTTATGTCAAAATGTCTATCTAAAGGTAGTTGCTTGATCCTATTGGGAAAATTGCCTTCAAAACTAGCCACAATTTTCCATCCAAAACCCTGGAAGAGTTAAGTGATTAAACAATTTAGAATAAGAATATAAGACCAATAACCTAGTGCTCAAACAAGAGTATACAACTGGACCACACACCAACTATAAATTGTCACCCTGCAGATTGGATAAAAACACTGGAAGAATACCAACAGGCAACAACAATAATGACATTGTTGATCAGAGTGCAACAGAGGGCGGTGACAAACCACAAAATAAATAATTGAAGACTGCAATCTAGTAAACTACATACAGTTATATTAAGTGCATGAAGTGCACAAGTATACACAGTTCGATACTTGTGCATGAAATGCATGCACAAAGGGAAAAAGATGGACCACTAGGGAGTGTACCACAAAAGTTCTCAAATTCACAGGAAACATCCACAACACATTTTTCATTGAGTCAAGTCAATATTACCCATAAGGCAGTTGCAAAAACAAAGGTAGCATCAACTAATCCCATGATAGAAATTTATGTTGAATATTGCAAGAATGCCAAAACAACAGTGCCATCTTATTGCAATCGTCTCTTCTAATAATTCAGAGTCTAAAAATATCTTTATTTTTCTCAATCCGCCGAACAAGATCTAAGAATAACATTCCTAAATTGAACAAGAGGGGGGTAGGTCTGAGGATCCGTTAGTAGTGAGAGAGTGTTGGCTATTATGTACGCATATATGAATGATTCGATTCAATGTAAGAAAGTGACTCTTTCCCGGAAGTCGGTGACTATTCATAGCTGTTACTTTGACACCATAGAAGATTACACCATATATCAACAAGAGATGCCATGAGATTTTCTTACAACAAAAACATTATGAGGTATGAAGGTGTTACTGAAATTAACAAAGGTATCAAACAGTCTGCTTGTCCAAACAATCATTATCATGATAAGAAGCATAAATCAGAAATGTTTATAATCCTCCCAAGTATTCTGACAACCTTAGTATTCTGAATTTCTTTCGTTTCTTCAATAGTTCGGATCTCAAAACCATAGGAATCTTTATAGATCATTCGCACAAAATGGAGTTTGAACCCAAAACACGAACATAAAAATCATTAGGAATTAGCATCATGTCCCCCTTTTGAGTTAAGGGCATAAAAAGTATAAATTACAGATTCAAAAAACCAACCAAATATTTAGTAGCATTTGTTGAGATGATTAATAACAACTATATACTGAAAATATAAAGATGAGATAAAAGACATTTTTCATTTCCTAATTTTACTCCGTATGACATCGCATAGGATTCAAGAGACCCGTCTCTTATCACTAAATATAGATCTCATAACTCATGTTTATTACTTGGAAATTCTTACATGCATTCATAACCAAAAGCATATCTTATTTCCCGTTTTACCTCTCCCGTTGTGATATGCTGAAGGAACTTGTCTTCAAATTCACGGCAAAGCTCCAGACCTAAAGCTCTTGTACCCTCGCTAGAATTAACCATCTGTTCACCAAGTCTGAGTAATTCATCCTGCACTGTTTGAGATTTCCCCTGGAGCCTACAGGATTTGCAAAATCAATAAATAAAGGGACAGTAACGAATATAAAACTAAAGCATACTTCAGCACACATAACGGCCATTAAAAAACTAGTATGAAAAGTTGATATGCATCAGACTGCACTTAAAGAATGCATCATCATAAACAGAAAAAGACAATATGAGCAACATATGCAGCATCATTTTTGGGACATTTTGATTTCAACAAAGGAGAATATAGTAGTTTTATAATTTATTTCTAAATGGGGCAGTCTTTCCAAGAGTGCAGGCCATTGTTGCAGTCTGTAAGAGGCATGATTTCACCTAAAACAACCATACTTCAAGGGAAACTATTTTTCAAAAGAACGCATATCCAGGCATATTGTATATAGCAGCAGTTAAAAACATCGGAGTAGACAAAATTACAGTTTACGCAATGTAATGCTTTAGTAAATGGCTCGCAAATATAAAAAATATAAATTCGATGGATGAGTGATAATGGAATACCAAAACACAAGGTCGAAGAGGAGACATACCCTGAGAGGAGATTTGGTAGCCTCACTTTCATGCGATTTCGGATCTGTTGAGCAAGTGTCTCCACCAAAGCCAATCTACCAAGCTTGCTTTGAGGAGCTCCCGGTAGTATAGATTTCAAACTTTCACTTTCTGCTCTCCATGCCGTTTCTAAAGAATTATCAGCTCCAACACTCCCTGATTGGGCAGACGCTATGGAAACAGATTGACCAATCAAAGCAACCCAAGGGATGTCCGATGTACTTCGAGGTCCTTGATTAAGTAGAAGAGCCTGCACAGCCGCAAGGATTTTTGGTTCTGAAGATACTTGATCTATTTTGCTTATAACTCCAACAGTTCTTGTACCTAGGTAATATAAGCAAATATAAGATACTCGCACATAAATAAAGAACTTAACAAATATAATACTAAAAGATTTGCTTTTTGGAGTTCACAAATCAAGATTAAATGGGTAGAGCAAGCTCACATTCTCCATCAAGCTCCTTTGCAATTCTGACAGCTTTTGCCGAGGCCACTTCGGGGGCCTGGGAAGCAGGTATAATCACCAGCAATATTGCATCGCTATGTTCGGCGTACTGACTCTGCAATGAAGAAATCGGCTATCAGACTGCTGAAAACCAAAATTCATAGATTCTATGTCCAGTCAAGGTTTAAGTTGCACAAGTTTAGCACATAATGTTTCTTTTTTTTTTAGTAACAGTTTAGCACATAATTGAGGTGGGCCAAAACATGTAACTACCCAAAAGTAATTAATTGCATTTGATATTTAACTAGGATTCAAGCAGAACATGCTTAGCACAAGTTAACCCAAGAAAACTATTAAGGAAGATGCACCATTTCACAAACTATGTTTTCGAGTCATTCCTATCCTGCTAAGACATGTTTATCTATAGCCTTAGTAATCTCAAACACATGTGTCAGAACCAAAATTATTCTTTTGGATTCAGATACTACTCACCAATGAGTCATCGAGATTTCCTTTCTCCACCCCAGGCAAATCAATCAATTTTAATGGTGGAGCTGCATAAGAAGAACTAAATATTAGGCAAATAACAAAGTGAACAACATGCAAAACACGCATTGTAGTCCGAGGAGAAACTTAATTTTCACATAATATTGGAAACACCTATGAGGAAGCGAGTTGACTTCTTAATTTTCGCATAATATTTCACATAATAGTTTTGGAAGGTTAAAAAAGTTAGTAAATTGCGAAGTTGAACCAGCTTGCTCATCAGTTTTTTTTACTAAATATAAAACCAAAAGGCAGATTTTTCTTTGACGGATAAGGTTAGGAATTTCATAGTCTATGAGGCATTGGAACATGGCTGAATAAAATACTTTATGCCAAAGTTACTTAGGTTTACTTCTTTACTTTGTTAAGTATCCTTTGGCATGGGATCAACAAGTAAAGTCAAGATAAACAGGCCTCAGATGGTACTGTCAATTAATTAATTGAAGTAGTTCTAACTACAGACGCACCTGTACTTGTACGAAGCTTCAAATATACCTCATCGCGACTTTTCCCTGAAATTTTGCTTAATCTGTCCTGTAATGAATGCCGAAGAGCACCTAGAATAGACCAAAGTGTTAAGAAACAGGTTCTGAATTAAGAAAAACCAAGTTACAAATATTTTTCTCATTCACGAACAGGCATTAGAGTGCGGAGCACCTAGTTTGGTGTGTTCTGAACTCTGCTTCAGGTATAAAGTTCAGTTAGAGGACTCACTTGCAGAAACTTGCTGAGATTTACTATCAATCAGCAACATAATGGATTTGCTGCTTAGTGAGCTATCCATTGTCAAATCAACACAAATCGGAGCACGTGTGGCGCCTCCTTCACCCGTTGGCTGCAAAATTGAAGGTTAACCTTTAAAATTACGGGGGTTCCCTTAAAATAATGGATAATTCCATAAAGAATTCATAAATTAGTGATTCTTACCAAAGCAGGATGCCCAATTAAACTATTCATTACAGCAGACTTACCAGCACCCTGAAAAAATATTTCACAATCAAAAATAATGTTTCATTCATTATAAAGAATGGTATACGGGCAAAGTAGCAATTCAAGGATCACTCTTAGATAGTTAATTCTGCGATTCAATCAACGTAATGTATTAATTCAAATGGACATTCCAGTAAGGAGGTGCAATATTATATTTAACCTACTATCTTTTGTTAATAACTTCTTGTAAGATTGGTCTATATGCAAGAATTCTATGGTCCATTAAAAATACAGCTCGTCTTACTTTCTTATCTTAAGTCATACTTGTGCTTTTACCAGGATACTGGTACTTCAATAAAGACATGGAACTGTTGCAATCATGAACACTCCCAACCCATCTAATTGTAACCCAATGAGTGACATAAGCAGCCTTTCATTAAAGAAGGCAGCTTCCTAATTCTACTTCTTCACGTTTTGGTGGTTCATAAAGACACTAAATTTAATGCACTTTTGCATAAGATGCCAATGTATGAAACAATGACCAGATATTACCATCAACTATAAGAAACATTCTTTTTATTTAACATCACTTAAAGCAGCAATTGTAGCCTAACTCAAAAAACTCAATGCAATAATGCTATAAAGTCCAGAAGTGCTTCAGAGATGTCCGTGCAACTTCTATAGAAATTTGGTTTTGACAAAAAAATATTAATACTAATCAAACAAACTAAGATTAAATGAAAATTGTATCTAATAATAATAACAAATACATTTGCCAAATATTTTTCTGGTATGAATAACAGGAAATTTCATGTGGAGATCCACAACATATAGAACGTAAAAAGAACTGGTGACGAACCAGGAAAGTAGGATTATAGGAATTTTTTTGACAAAACAAGTTCTTATACTTATTGTATGACAAGCTTCCAGAAAACTATAAACCTTTAAAAAATCTAACAAGTTGAAATTAAATTTTCTTTCATCTGCAGTCAACACCTAAATAACCACTTGAAAAGCACCAATAAGCTTCATCTGATATCATCAGCATCTTTTTGGGTGGAAATGTCATTATCTCTATCTTTCTCTTATATAATATTAAATATAAGATATAATAATATGTAAGTGAACCAATCGAAATCTAACAGAAAGTTCAAAATCGAAAGCTAAGGCCCAATCCCCTAACCACTAAACACAGTATCAGTATTTGCTAGCTAGAATTGAAGTAATATTTTTCTTCTGTTTTTTCTTAGTAAACCAAAAATGAGCTCAAGCAAAAGAAGTGTGAAGAAAAAGGATAAAAAGCTCGCATAAACCAAAGACTATTAACTATTTCAAAAATCATAATGCAAATAATAACAGTGCCTTCAGATGAGTGTTTGGTTTATAAGATGAATGCCGCTAAACTTACCTCAATATCCTGCAGTAGCAATTAATAAGAAAAAGTTACAATCTAAGGTAAAACTAGAAAAGTCAGTAACAGACATAAAGAGTTCAAAACGCAACCCTTCTGTCAACTATACTTTTGCAACTTAAGCTCATCAAACTAAAGCTTAAATTCATTCCAGTTAGTCATTCTGTCCAAGTAAACTTTACAGCCAAATGTACAAAGTATAATTGTGCCCAAGGCTTTCATATCCAACGCTAAAATTTCAATCTATAGATCAGCATAAATACTTGATCCGCATCCTAATAACTAATCCAGAACAAGCAGAGATGAATGCTGAATTACACTACATGATTAACTATAGAATAACAATAAAATAATAATATAGTCTATGCAGAAATCACACAAGTACAATCTCAAATTGAACCAAAATTGCAGATCCAAAAATCAGCTAGGTTCAGAGATCCAATACAACTGCTCCATACAATAACAATAAAGTAAACTTTAATAAAAACTTGTACAAAGCTCTGATTGATCAAACTCACAGTGTTTCCGAGAGCAACAACATTAAGGAAAGTAGATGTTCGTTTGGATGAAGACGTCTCGTCCACATCTTCGTCCGCAAGCAGCGCCGAGGCCTGCCGCATCGAATTGGAGAGCTGCGATAATTCCTCGATTGCTTCCATGAATACCGAACAATCTCCTTCTGTAAAACCAACGGCTCAGATACAACAACCGACGAATTTCACTGAACCACTGGATCCAACAGATCCAATGAAATGGGGGGAGATCGAGTTAAAATATCTTGTGGTGTATTATATCTGTATGTGCAAGTATAGATTGTTTTAGATTTAGGGTTTCACGGATATTTGAAAATTTGAAGTTTGAATTCGGGAACTGGAAAAGATATGAAAATGGGCAGAGAAAGAGAGAGGTGGTGAAGAGATGTTCAAAATTTAAAGCTAGATGTACTCTTTCTGTAATAATTAGAAAGAGAGTATTATTATAATCTAATTTATTTACGCTTAATTTTTCAGATTTGTGAATTTCATTTTGGAGAAATAAAAAAATGAAACTTTTCCTTCCTGGTCGACTCACCTGACCGCTATCAATGTGAAGGAAGGTACAACTAATGTTTGAACTAGGACCAACTTTTTTTTTATTTTTTTTCCTAATATATTTAGATTGTGATTTGGGTCTTGAACTCAAGATTTTGTATGTTTTCAAGATTTGGAACCAAATTAAGAGATTGAAATAGCTTACATTGTTTGATCTAGAATTATAGATCAAAAATAGTAACTTAAAATTATAAAATATAAGTGCGATGGTTTTTATTTGGATTATGCTTTTATGAAAATTTTAAAGATCTAGAATTTTTTTACAAAATAGCTCGAAATATTGTTTGACAAATTCAGAGTCATAATGACCCAAATTCATCAATATAGTGCTGATAATTTGGCATTACGCTGTTGAAAAAAAATTATCTTTCTATATTTCATACCACTCTAATAATTAGCAATAATATTGTGTTTTATAACAATTTGGCAATTGTGACGTAGGAGAATGGAAAATGAAAGTACATTAATCATAAATATGCTAGAATAAGTTAAACAATCATCTGCAAGTCTCTTGTGAATTTCTTGCGCAAATAAATTGTAGTAAAGGGATCTAGAAATAGGTTGTTTGACTATAGTTTGATTGAGTCAATAGAGAAATGAGAGAAGGGTTTTTCTATTGTTAGTACCTAGAAAGTACAAAAAGAAATAGATAAATGGAAGGAGCGATTGAATTTCTTAATAGAGAAGTTTAATAAGTAGTTTTTATGGGCTACAATACAAGCCCATAAAAATGGACTGGAACTTAAGGCATATGAAAATTAAGGAGTCAGTGACAGGTCTGTCTATGCCATGGTCTTATTTGGACGGGTTTTGGATCGGTGTTGTGGATCTTGGTTTTAAAAAATATTTTAGATGATTTCGGTGAGATCTTTGAAATTCCGTTTGATTATGTTTTGAATGTTGAATTTTGTAATTTTGAAAAAGCCGAAATCCCACTTGAATTGAGTTTGGATGTTAGGGTTTGATGAAAAAAGCAAGTATTATGTGTCAAATCATTATTTTTTTATAGAATTTGGAGGAAAAAGTAAATGGTAGGTGTCAAATTAAAGTTTTTTTATATTTTAAGTGTTTAAATGTGATTTTTTGAATAGATTTTTTATGAGTTTCAGAGTCTAACAAAGAGTTTTAGCCTGATCTCGTAAAATCCGCGAGACCGTGTCAAAACTCATTCACTTATGCCCATGATATTGTAATTTTTGCTTGAATCGTAAGTTTTTGCCCATTATATTTGGGGTCCAAAAATTTAAAATAGATATGAGATGAAAAACTTGATAAGCATCCATTTCATTTAAATTTGTGATAGTATACATCATGAAATAGTCTAGTCATGAACTGGTTTTTAATAGTGAAAATATTGTATCAAATAACATGCATGTCTTCAATTTTTATTATCACATCATTAACATAAATCTTTAATCCAAACGAACGCATCACGATTTGAATAGCCAAGTGGAGTAATAAAATTATCCAAAAAAAAAAGTTGTTCTTAATTAATAACGAAAAGATTAAAAATAAACATAAATTCAGATTAATTACACTTTTTTCTTTTTTGAGAAAAGATTAATTAATGATCAATCTCACGGCCCCCACAAAACAGCGGAAAATAAAATACCTGCCCCTGTTTTTCTATCTTGCAACCATCATCTCAGGCAATTTTAACAGTGCGCACCCTCACTCCCCTTCTTCATTCTCTCATCACGATTCATTTCTTCGTCCTACAAACAAAAAGGAAGCTTTTTCAATCTAATTTTGAAAATGAATCACTGCTGTGTACATGCGAAAAGAAACGGATTTCTGCTGAGGAATTCGATTCCTGAGAAACCCATTTGCTGGAATTCGAGAAATAATTCGTTAGCTTTGGAAATTAGGGTTTTGAGGAAGGAATCCTTATTTAGTTACAGTAGACACCGATCAGTATTAGTCAGAGCTGTGGGGAAAAAGAATCCTGGAAATTCCAGCAATTCTAATTCCAATTCATCCTCTTCTAGTTCTGGTAAAGGTAAAGAATAAAGATCCCTTATTTATTTATTATGTTCTGTTTCCTTTTGTAGTGTGAGGTTATTCGGGCTGCCACTAACTATTGAGTTGACTTCCGAACTTGATTAATGAAAGTTAAGCTGCCACTTGAAATTATTAGTTTTTTTTTTTTTTTATGTTAATCTTTACAAATACTGGCATGTAAAATTCCCTTTATTTTCGTATTATGGAACTGATCTTTCTTTTATGATGTTAAGTCTATGGATGTAAAATGTGTGCATTGCCTTGTGAAATCTCAGAAACTCCCAAACTTACTATATAGTTTCAGAAAAAATGATTTATGAATGTTGTCTGTTTAGATGGATTCCATCTCCCTCGTGTTTGACAGGAGAAACGTCAAGGTCAATGGTTAACTCTGAGAGCTTCATTAACATATTGACAAGTCTGTTAGCTTTCTAAGTAAACAAAAACAATGAATTTGGGTTCTGCAGAGTGAAATTGAATTGCCTTGCTTCTCATCTGATAGGACCAAGTGGATAACATTGTTTATGCTAAAGACCACTTACCAAATACTAACATAAATGGACTTTTGAAGTTGACTTGTAAATATATTATGGCTGCGCTCTTCATTATAGAGCCATCTTCATTGTGTTTGTATTTTTGTTCGTTTTTTGAAGATTACAAGTTCTATGCCTTAATTGTAAGATGTCAGGCTTCTTTACTCTGTGGTATCAATGATAATGAGTTCTATGCTACAGCAGCTGTTTACATAAATTTGTCAAGCTTGTAATTCATTATTATGAGGATGGTTTCGTCTCTGCAGGGAACAGTGATAATTCTAAAGCTGGAGGAGACAACAGCTCTGGCGACACTGGTTCAATGAAGTCCCAGCGTAAACCCTTGGATTGGAGAGAGTTTCGAGCATTGCTTTACCATCAAGAGCAGGTATTCCGAAGGCATTCATTGTTACTGTTAGCAGGGTCACTTTTCCATCCTATTGATCTTAAATGTAGACCCTTTAATTAATCTGATTGGCATGTATGACAAAGATTAAATTTTAATTTGACATTTTTACTACTTTTAAGTAAAAGATCAGTGCTATAACATTCTGCTAGGCTGAAAATGGAGATTCTGTTCATGATCAAGATGGAAAATCATCGGGATCAAATTCTCTTCCTCTTAAATGGGCACATCCAATCTCAACACCTGAGAATGGTTGCCTCCTCGTAGCTACAGAAAAGCTCGATGGAGTACGCTCCTTTGAAAGAACCGTAGTTCTTCTTCTTAGATCTGGCGCAAGGAGCCCACACGAGGGGCCGTTTGGGATCGTCATTAATCGACCACTTAACAAGAAATGGAAACATATGCGTCTCACTAATTTTGAGTTGGCTACTACATTTGCTGACTGTTCTTTGAATTTCGGTGGGCCCCTTGATGCGAGTACGTTTTTGTTGAGAGCTGGAGAAACTAAAATTCACGGTTTTGAGGAGGTTATTCCGGGGTTGTATTTCGGTGGTTCGAGAAACAGTTTGGATGAAGCTGGAAGACTGGTGAAGAAAGGTAAACATAGTCCTCAAGATTTCAGATTCTTTGCGGGATACGCAGGGTGGCAGCTGGACCAATTAAGAGAGGAAATTGAATCTGATTACTGGTACATTGCTGCTTGTAGTGCAAACTTGATATCGGAGGTTTCAAAGATTTCTTCATGTGAGGGTTTATGGGAAGAGATTCTGCAACTTATGGGCGGTCACTACTCGGAATTGAGCCGCAAGCCCAAGCAAGATATCTAGCCATTCTCTCGGAGCTACTTTGACATAAAATCGATTTTGTATATGTATGTACCTCATTGTACAGAATTTAACATTAGAGTTATGAACAAGTAGATGTTTTTTCTTTCCTTATTTCCTTTCTACATAAATAAAGACTGCTGTATTAAGTAATTATACTGTTCTGAGCTTAAATAAATTATCTCAGTTGTCAAGATTTGATGCAGTTTGTTGCTTGTTTTTAGCATGTATATATTTGAAATCAGGCTGAAAGAACTATAAATTTACAGTTGGTACTTGCATGCTGAAATTGGAGAAAATAGTTTTTTTTTTTTTTTTCCGAACCAAAATACTTTTACGTATGATTCAGTTAAGGTTTAGTTTTAGTGATGGTCAAATTTAGTTCTGATCGGGTCAAGTAGACAAGCATTGAAATTGATGGTCTGGATCCGATTCAATTTGACCCGATTATTACATTATGATTGATGGCCTGGATCTTACTCATTTTGACTCGATTACAACAAATCCGACTCATCTTTGACCTCGAAACAAACTGCTTTATTTAAGTTTAACCTTCTTTGATCTACCCTAGCATGATCAAGTGCCACCCCTAACTATTTATATTTATAAGAATTAAATGAACTAAAAAAAATCACATCTTACAACTAAAACTGAGAACATTGTACTATACAATGCAAATGCCCTTCTCATGAGGCACAAGTTCACTTAACAAAGCATCTATTGGCAGCACTCTAGAAGTAGTTCAATTGAACCTTTTGTCTCAAATTTAGGAAATTTTTGTCTTCTTCCACCACCTCCGTCTAATTCGATATCCATCTGGTGGAAACAAGAAAAATATTCAATAAAATTACTTCATTTCAGTACTATACACTTCCATGCTTCTTTCAGTTGGACTGCTTGTTCCTATGACATTCTTTTTTCGGGTAATGGCTTTGTCTCGTTCTACTACACATCACCATATCAATTCCTTTTTGTCCGATCTTTATCTAGACGAGCCTTACGCACTGCCTGTTGAATTTGCCTTTCATGCTCGTTCAACAAATCTTCCATATTCCCGCCTGGAGGCATCAAAGGACCTGAGCAAAGGATCCGGTTTCTCTTCGGTACATAACCCTGAAAAACAACAGAAGTTAAGTAGATACCGAAGAAAGACTAAGATAAATTAAAGAAAGAATAAATCTGTATATGGACTCTGAAAACGTACTATTGAATCATTGTTAGAAGCCTGTTTAAAACGGAAATTTGATGAGCCAGCTAATGATTGATGAAGTTGAGAGCCTTGTCTTCTTAGTTCAGCACCGTGTTGAGAAGAGCTTAAATTTCGGACTTGAACTGATTGACCAGCATCTTCGTTTACCTTTTTACTCCATCCTACTGCGTTGGGATGCATCACTGTATTAGAATGGGAAAAACCGCTCTTTAAATTTACTCTCGATGGCTCTATAGGGAAGCCGGTTCCACTGTCTTCCTCCGGTGGGTTGAACTTAACGCTCGTGCTCTTATTTGATTGTCCCTGTTCCATTTAAAATTTCAATGAGTTGTAGGAAAAAGAGCTAGATGCAAAAATACGCTATGTGCTTTGTCTACTTGGCAAAAAATCCCTTGGAAGGAAAATGACAATTATACCCCACAAAAAATGCAAAAATACCCCAATTCACCTAAAAAGAATGACAATAATCCCCCTGTCAACTTTGAAAATTGGCAATAACCTCAGTTGTGATATATGAGGGAATTTCAAATGGAGTTTTTTGCTAATAAAAATAACAAAAAGGGATTTTTGCCAATTAAAGTACAGGGGTGTTTTTGTGTTTAGCTCAAAAAATAAAAAGAACATGTTTATAAAGATTCGAAACCTGTCCGTCTTGAACGGCCTTTGATTTTCTTGAATTACTCTCAGTTCGTCCTCTCCCACTCTCAGCTCTTTGCCTGGATGAGGACCCAAAAAAATTACATTTGTTAAAACAAAGGTAAATTCGGTTCAGGAGCTTACAATTAGCTGAATTAGAGCTCAATATATAGCTTATTACCGTCTTGCTTCCTCTTCTCGAATCTTGACCTCAAACTCCTTACTAGGAGGGTATTTTGGTAAGCTAGATGGATCACAAGGAAGTGGACTTGATGTGAAGAACTGAAAACCAAAAAATGAGTATTATTTTTACTAATGACTTTAGCAATGAACATATCTCGTACATGGAGCCGAAGGTGGAAAAAGTACCTCGCTTTCGAGTGCGGAAGAAGCGGTACCCCTTACGTCTGGATCAATCGAGAGGAGCTTTTCCACGAGAGCCAATGCAGATGAAGGAAAGTCTTTAAACGTATCACTTACTCTGCGCTTGTATATGTTCTGTGATTTAAAACTAGTAGCATGTGGAAATACTGTTTTCTTCCAAAAGTCCTCTGTAGGCGAACCACATAGCTTGAATATCTTATGCATTTGCTCCACCTATATACTCAATATTTATTGGTTATATTATGATTCACTCAAACTATATAATAAAATTCACAAATTTAAATACCTCGGTTCTTCCAGGCATGATAGGCTTCCCAGCAAATAATTCAGCGACAATACAACCGGCACTCCAAATATCAATAGCAACACCGTACTCTGTGGCACCTAGCAATAATTCGGGAGGTCTATACCATAGAGTTACAACACGGCTAGTTAATGGCTGCGTTTGTTCAGGCTCAAAAGATGTTGCTAAACCAAAGTCTCCAATCTTAAGAACTCCCTTATCGTCGACTAAAAGATTTGAACCCTTAATATCTCGATGAAGGATACCTCGACTATGGCAATGTTCTAGTCCCAAAAACATTTGCTTCATATAACATTTAATCTGCAAAGTTTGCAAGGTATAAAAGAGATGCTAAACTTGACCCCATATTTAATTGAATGTGAAAAGAGATACACACCTGTGATTCAGTAAATTTGACCTTAGGGGACGCTAGAAGTCCAGCAAGATCGTGTTCCATGTATTCAAACACGAGGTACAAGCTTCCGGAAATCCTTGATGTCACTAGTGCTTCAAGCTTCATGACGTTAGGGTGGTCTAGCTTTCGCAGGATACAAATCTCCCTTGCCATGAAACGAACACTTTCCGGGTCCATATTCACGAATCTTACTTTTTTCATCGCCACAATTTTATCGGTTTTCAAGTCACGAGCCCTGTAAACACTACTATAAGTTCCTTGGCCAATCTGCATATATAAAAATGAACGTTCTTAATATTTCGAAGTTACATAAATTTAAACAAAGTGAATTTATAAGACTAACTTTGCATAATTTCTCGTATGAATCAGCACTTCTCGGAGTCCAACCCTGAATAGCCTCTCCGGCAACGGAAGTTAGCCACGAGGGCCACCCTGCAGCAACTTGTTCACCTTTGGTCCCATGTGTCATGCTTGGGATTCTCGACATTGTTGGTTGTGTTCCATTAACTCCTCCTAAATCCATAGTCGATCGTCTCTGGTGGCCGGGTTTAGGCCTTTCGATGATTCTCGTTTTCCCATTATCCTCGATAACTGGAGCTGGAACAGGATTTACTTTTGATTCTAATGATGTCTTAGATCTTGAATGAGAGGAGCCTTCGGAATTTGAATTGACTACTACTTTAACCTCATCCATTTTCAAAGGAGGCGTGACTTGTACCGATACTTTATTTACCTCCTTAATTTCTTTCTCCTTTTCATTTTCGACAACATAATCTTGCTCGTCGGTTCCTTTTGAACAAATGCATCCCATTCTTAATTTCCCCAAGAAAAATCTTCTTTGATGCCGACAATCAGCCTACAGAACGTGGATTTTTACGACAATTCATTGCAGCCCCAAACAGAAATGAGGCAGAAAGAAAAGTCTTGAATTAATCCTGATTCTTGATCATCTGAGATAATCCCACCAATGTTGTTAAAGGCCAAAATCCCCTCAAAATTTGCAGAAACCCCTAAAATTCAAGCCACCTTAAAGGGCCTAAAATTACCTATAATAATAATCTTTCTGTGAATTTACAAGGATAATTTCCTATTAGAAAGATTTGAAAGGAAGAAATATTGGATACTATGAACCAATGCAAAACTAATTAAAGGTTCAAACCCCAGACCAGAATCTTGCATTACATGAAAAGATTCATAAAGGTATGTACAAAAGTACAATGTATATTGAAATAAAGCCTAATGGTTGTTAATGCAGAAGTTCTGGTCAAGGTTTGAGGAATCCTAATGAAAGATTTTGGGTTCCAGAAAATCTTTATTATTTTTCTTCTGTCATTAATATTGTCAGAAAATAGAAGATTAATTTTTTTTTTTAAATAAATTTGCTCAAATCAAAATCAAAATATGGTATATCTAATCTAAGGTTAATTTTCACCCAAAATTGCAATAAGATAGAAATTTACGGGAGACAAGAACACCTAAAAATGCGGCTGACCGTTTGTTGAAAGGTACTTTGTTCCAAAATACACTAATTTAGATTGCATTCGACTAAACTAAGGTTGTGTTTCTAAAGTACATACCTTTTCCTTAAATGGGAATCTTGCATGATCCAAGAATCAGCTCATCAGTACTTTGAATGCAGAAGACAAATGTTACTGCTTGTAAAAATAATTCTGCATTCATCATCTTCTTCACCATTTTTCCTTTCTCAGAATCTTTTGAGACTGGCAAAAATTTGTCATTTGAAGCATTTTCTAATGTCTCTTAATTTCTTTCACCTGAACTTCAATTTGCAGACGTGCATTGCAATAAGACATGAACTAATTAATGTCAACGACTGCCACGTGGAAAAAACATCAGGAATTTTTTTTACGGGTAAATAATTTTTAAAGTAATCAATAAGACAATACCCGACCTAGTGTTATTTGAAAAAGAGTAATAAAAATTTTAAAGAAACAATTTATCCCCTTCAGTCGAAGAGTGTAACTCAGTTGACGAAATTGAGAGTGGACTTGAAAAATGTTATGTAATATAGGGATAAACTGTCAAATTTATCAAAATACAGGGGATAAATTACCACATTAATTATAACATATGATGATAAATTGTCACATTATTTTAACATAGAGTGGTAAACTACCATATATTAAAATATCAGGAAGATGGTATAAAACTTTTATAAAATTACAAAAGGGTAAAGTGCTATTTTTAAACCACATAAAAATAAATTGAATATTATGAATATCACGGAGAGCAAATTGCCATTAATTCTATTTATATATAATATAAGAGGTATTATATCATTGCATGGTAAAATAATTGCACTATTAGTCATGGGACAGTAACACAGGATCCTCAAAATATTTGATCTGTACTCGACAAAATTATTATTGTAGTCCGAGTTATAAGAGCTATTATTTCAGCACATGGTAAAATTGAAATTTTGATCCTAGGAGAGGATCCTCAATATTTTTGTCTGGAATTGTAAATTTGATATGATACAATAGATTACTTTATAATATTGGTACCACTTTATATAAAAATATATATTTAATATCACAATTTTAATATTGATTGCAATATTCATACCATCATCAAATAATTAAATCGAATTAGCCGAAATCGGCCACGTGTTTTTTGTAGTGAAAATTATCATATGATAACGTGAAAACATGGGAGAAACGTTATAATTTTCCTTCCAAAAAATAAAATAATGTGATAATTTTTCCTTTAAAAGTGAGGAGAATGTGATTATTTTTCTCTTTAAAAGACCAAATAATGGCCATGAACGGTGTACGTGGTCAACTGTCCAGTTATTTTTTGATAGTATGAATATTGCAACCAATATTTAAAATGTGGTATTAAATATGCATTTGCGTATCCAATAGTAACATAATTGCAAAATACCATATTGTATGGTACCAAATATGCATTTTCCCAATTCTTTTATTTGTACTCTTCAAAATTGCTATTTAAGTCCCATTAAGATATGTTTTTGGTACTTCAATTCCATACTTAATAAAATATTTAATGTGCAAAATGCAAGAACACTCCTGTGTTATTGGCAAAAAATACCTTGTGTTAATAAGTCAAAAACAGTTTACCATCTTTTTAGGCGAAGTGTGTTTTACTCACTCTTACTCTAAGTTCAAGTATCCTTCATGATTGTAGAAAAGTGATAAATATACTATTAGATATTATTTTTCTTTTGAATAAAATACGAAAACACAAATATATGTTCACTATAAAAAAATTGGCAATAGCTCTCGTCTAAACTTAAACAATTAGCAATAATCCCCTTGTTATCTTAATGAATTAATAATAATTCTCTGTGGTCGACTCTTAATTTTCAAATAGGTGTAGTGAGTTAATGAAATGATAACACGGGAGTTTTTGCTAATAAAATAAATTGTGAAATTTTCTGCCAATTAAAAATAACACAGTTGATGTTTTGCCATTTCACTCTTATAAAATTGTACTTCTGATTTAGCATTTCTAACTATATGTGGTTGTCCCGGTTTGCATTTTTAGTCCCAAACTATGCAGTGGAATAAAATAAATACAAAATATTTCAACAAGTGAGGACCAAAAGCATAATTTCGTAAGATGTGGAACCAAAAGTGCTGATAATCCAATTTTATAAGACTGATAATGCAATTTTCCATCAGCTCTTCAAATTTATTAATTAAGAAATTCTGAACCCTTTTTCCATATTTTCATTTCCGCTCCTAACATTAATGTATTTCCATATAGCATACATATAAAGTCGTGTTCGCGCTACGTACAAGCGCTGTTTTCTGATAATGCAGAAGTCGCATATACTAGTGAATGACAACACTTGCCTGCAGAAAAACACGTGTTCACTACCCCCTTCTGCATGAAGCCATGGTGTTGATCCTTGAAGCACATTTAATCAAAAACAAGAAACAAACAAACCGACGGTAGCTTCTCTAATTTTTATCCACTCTTCTCCTCATCCCTTTTAATTTGCTAAATTCCATTTGCACTACAAATTAAATATATAATAATAATAATAATAATAGTAGTAGTAGTAGTTAATTTCTTTTTTTTTTCAAGATAAATACATACTCTGTTTTCAAGCATATCAGAAAAAAAAAAAGGAAGAAGAAGATCGAATGGATTTGATGAATAATCTGCTGAACCTTTTTGTGCCACCAGCAAGCCTGGTGATGCTAGCTTTTTCATGGCCAGCTCTCACTTTCATCAACACATGTGAATCTCTCTACAACACTTACTTCAACACTGAAAACATGCAAAATAAAGTTGTTGTTATCACTGGAGCTTCTTCTGGGATTGGAGAGGTAATTAATTAATTAACTTTCCCTTCTTATTTTTGGTGTCCTTAATATGAAGAGTTTATATTAGGACTTTAATTTGTTTGTCCCAATACAGAGGGGTGGTGTCAAGTACTAATTGGATAAATATGTTTATGGATTCAAATGTTGATTTCTATCTTCATGTTACCCAATGAGCACTTTGAGTTGAGAATCATTGGTTTGAATTTAATCCATGTTTATTTTCATAGTAGTTTTTAAGTCAAATCCATGTTCTATATATTCTCTTGTGTATTATGAAATCAAGAGAATGAGGATTTCGTTGTAATGACAGCAAATTGCATATGAATATGCAAAAAGAAGGGCCAATCTCGTGCTGGTCGCACGAAGAGAACAAAGGTTGTTAGGAATAAGTGATAATGCAATAAGGATGGGGGCAGGACAAGTGTTAATAATAGCTGCTGATGTTGTTAAGGAAGATGATTGTCGTAGATTTATCAACGAAACAATCAACCACTATGGTCGTGGTACGTAACCTTCATCTTGTAGACCCGTTGTCGTAGCATATAATTAAACATTTATGGAATAATTATAGGACTTTGTTCACCTTTTTTCTCTCTTGCAGTGGATCATCTAGTGAACACGGCTAGTTTAGGTCATACTTTTTACTTTGAGGAAGCAACCGACACGAGTGTTTTCCCCATTTTAATGGTATGATTTTGAAGTTGTCCAAAGTTTATTTTGATGGATAACTATAATTGCTATGTAACATCCAAAATTTGTCCATATTTAGGACATAAACTTTTGGGGCAATGTTTATCCAACACACGTGGCGCTTCCTCATTTACGAGAAAGCAATGGTCGTATTGTTGTGAATGCATCAGTTGAGAATTGGTTGCCTCTGCCAAGGATGAGCTTGTTTTCTGTGAGTTTATAGTCTATATTTAATATTTAAGGATTTTCAGCACCTTTTTAACTTTACTGATTAGGAGTATGTTTGTTTCTTTGCGATGTGTAGGCTGCCAAATCAGCACTCGTAAACTTTTATGAAACGCTGAGATTTGAAGTGGAGGATGAAGTAGGCATAACGGTTGCGACACATGGTTGGATTGGAACCGAAATGACCACTGGAAAATTCATGCTTGAGGAAGGTGCCGAAATGCAGTGGAAGGAAGAACGAGAAGTGAGTTCCTCTTTCACTTCCTACATCTTCTTCGTATTAATGTTTCTTGATTTGGCCTAAATTTACTATATTAACTAATAAGTGGGAATAAAAGTTCAAGTTTCAATTAAACAATTTTGCGTTTAGGTACATGTAAGTGGTGGTCCAGTAGAGGAGTTTGCAAAGCTGATAGTTTATGGGGCATGCAGAGGAGATCCATACGTGAAATATCCAAGTTGGTACGATATATTCTTCTTGTATAGAGTTTTTGCACCCAAATTTCTCTATAGGACATTCCGCTATCTTTTGACAAATGGTGGTGAGAGAAGGACCTCCTTCATTGGTACTGGAAGGTCACAAGTCGAGCCACGAAAGTCGTTCGTTGAGGGAACCCCTCCACGGAGGGCGTTTGTCGAGGAAACCCCTCCTAGAGGACTTGCAGGAAGTTCCCAGTCGAACCAGCCTCTCAAAAGTGAGTGAACACCTAAGCACTGGAATATGTATCTTCTTATTTTAGATATATAGCAATGTTGTGTTTCCAAAAGTTTTCGGGAGATGTCTATGGAATAGTATCCGTCTTCTTTGTTATGATCAGTTGGGACTATAAACAAGCAATGTACATGCTCATTTGAGCTTACCATCTTATGCAAAAGAATGAAAACTATACAACAAACAGTGGAAATTCTTACCCACACCAGGTTTGGCCAATACACTTGCTTTGGGATTGGATGTAACTTCCAAGAGAGTGACCAATCGCACAACAAGTACAATACACTTGCTTGGTGGTTAAATGGATTTGGCCAAGTCAGGCTTGGACAAAAATTTTCCGACAAATAATATTCACTTTTAGATTTCTACCTCTTTATGGAAGTGCAAATCTTAGAAATGATTTTACCAGTCCAGGCTTTCCTGATGGTCGCCCTTGCAATTAAACAATCATTTTTCTATTTGCCTTTTGAACAAATTACCAAAACCAGCTCAAGGTTTCGTTGAATTACGAAAATCCTCTTATTATTTTAGAAATAACAATGAATTATTTAGTTAACGTGCCCGTAAGTAAATTTCAAATGACTTGGCGGGATGAATTTAGCACAATTTAGTAGCCTAATCAAACCATAAACCATGCGTATATAACAATGTGAACAGCTGTTCTCTATCTTTTATTACTACTAAAGAACAGAAATAGAAACAGAAAACCAAAAGTACCAGCACCATCTCTTTTAATGCATATTCCTAGAACACATTTTTAAAATCTAAAAGCAGAGCACATTCCCTTCATTCATATGCACTAGGAACGCAATCATTTACTGATCCACAAGCATATCAATGCGGTAGTTGTCTGCAGGTCGGACAATACCACTTTCCTTTAAATCTTGTCTCGGGAGTGAGGCCAACACAAGTATAATGAAACCACTCGCCACCTTGACACTGTTGGCCCCAAAAAAAAAAACTAATCTCAGAACATGGAAAAGTGTACTAATAACACTTGGCAAGAGTTCAATTTTTTAAAAGTAAACGGGTACAGAAAGCAGAAAATCATCATGATGATGTGTGCAAGATAAGGGAAAAAGACGTGAGGAGAAGTGGACTTACGTTTTCATTGTCGCAAGCAATCATATCACCAAAAGATACCTGTAAGATTGGTAAGCTTTAGTATACAAGTAATTTATCTAATTTGCACGGAATAAATTTGAATTCTGATGTGGAGCCAGGAGTCCGGACCTGGTGACAGACACAGTAAGTAGGTTCGTTTGGATCAATTGGTTGATCGAGCTCAACAGGTGAAGCAAAATCTTTCTTAAGGCTGCTGGGTGGAGGCATAAGCTCATAATCTCTATCGCGCTCTCTATCCCAATCTCTATCCTTGTAATCAATCCTCTTTGACTGAGGTGTTCCGTATAATGGTCTGCGTTTTTCAATTTTAGGAACTAAAGGCAACGGAGGCAGCACAGTTGGCTCATCTGGTGGTATTTTTCCTTCTGCAAATTTTGAAAAAGTAAAAATGACAAGGAGCACAAGATCAAAATAAATTACTCAAATACTCTAAATGAATTAACAAAATATGAATCTAACTGAGAAAACCCGAGTAAGTGCACCTTGTTTGAGATCTTCCGCAAAGTTGTTGAGGTCCTCATCAAGTCGTTTTAAGTGACTATCAATCTGAAATAAAGTAACAACCAAGTAAAAGCATAAAGTTCAAGAATAGCTAAAAGATGTTATTTTGAGGCTTACAAGGTCACGAGCTTGTCGGGCCAATAAAACCTTCTCGGTGCAGAGGTTAAGGGCATTGTCCTGGTTTCCCTCAATCTCCTTATGAAGCTTTTCAAATACTTCATCCTCTTCCTCAATCTCCTCGTTTTTCCTTGAGAAGTAGCCCCCTTGACCTTGAGATGCCGCCATCCCCACGCAGTACTTGGTTTGCTGCCGTGTCTGGTTTATGATAGCTTTACAGATTTTTCATTTAACCTATGTTAGTTACTTTTTATGACTTAATGATGCATGGGACAAAACACTCCAAGAAATGACAAAATACAGCGTCAGACACAATGTAGATATGGATACGTGTTGGACATGTATTACTAATATCAATGCAGCTATGCTATATCACAAACAAGCTCTATACTTCTACTCAATAATAATTCAACAAAAAAAGGAAAAGAACCTTGGGATCGTTCATCCAGTTCTCTAATGGTGTTGAGAAGTCTTTGAAGCTCCGCCGGCAGCGTGTTCGAATCTTTTGTTAGGTTATACACAAACATCAATCAGAATCGTTTGATTTTTGTTATAACTACGTAAAAAAGTAGAGATAAAAGAACAGCTCACACTCTAAATAATCGTCAACGAACACGCCCGTTCTCGCAATCGCCATCTCCTAATGATTGATGATCTATCAGTTTTATCCTGAATAATCTAGGGTTTCAGTGCGCACAGAAAGGAGAAAGGTAAAGGGAAAAATTTATGTTTACGTTTTTAAAGTCCTAACTACGCTTTTATTAACAAACGTACTATTAAAACGCTTTTAGTTATTCTGTCTATTCATTCTTCTTTAGTTTAGTTCTTTCTTCTTCTTCCCAAAACAACTGCAATTCTTTCTATGGTGGCGAATCAGTGTGCGTTAATAGCTCGATGCTTCTCTTCAAAGTTTCCCTCAACTTCTTTCACAAGGTCACTTTGTCATTTCAATAAATTATCATCTGCGAAGCTTCGAGAAGAAAATTTGAAAATTATTTATGCCGCTGCTGGAGAGTTGGATTCTTCGTTGCAGGCTTCGGATGATTCTTCAGGACGCAAAAACCCTACCTCTTGGAATAAATTGATATCTTTTTGCATTGATAACAAATTTTATCCTCAGGTATTAAGTCTGTTTTCACGGATGCTTAACAAAAATGTTACTCCGGATGAAGGTGCTCTAGCTAATGTTTTGTTGGCTTGTAATGGAATAAAATTTGTTTTTCACTTTGTTCAGCAAATTCATGCAAAGATTATACATTACGGTTTCAGTACAAGTCCACTTGTTTGTAATCCTCTTATACGTTTGTACCTCAAGAATGAATATGTAGATTCTGCAATTCAAATTTTTAGAAATATGTGCAGTAAGGATAGTGTTACTTGGGTTGCAATGATATCAGGCTTGTCTCAAAATTTCCGTGAGTTAGATGCTATTCTTTTATACCGCGAGATGCGTACTTTAGGAGTGTTCCCTACTCCATATGCATTTTCGAGCATCATAAGTGCTTGTACAAAGATAGACTCTTATGAAGTTGGGGAGCAACTTCATGCTGTAATTTATAAATGGGGATTTTCGTCAGAGCTTTTCGTTTGTAATTCACTTCTTGCATTTTATACTCGATGTGGGAAATTGAATTCTGCTGAACTGATATTTAGTGAAATGCCGAATAGGGATAGAGTGTCGTACAACACTATGATTGCTGGCCTTGCTATGCAGAGGTCGGGTGAGAGGTCTCTACAGATATTTGAGCAAATGCACGTTGAGTTCTTGAAGCCTGATTGTGTTACAGTTGCCTGTCTCTTGGGCACTTGTGCATCAATGGCAGTTCTCTGTAAAGGAGTGCAGCTGCATGCGTATGCAATCAAGGCAGGAATGTGCTCGGATATCATTATCGAGGGCTCTTTGTTAGACCTTTATGTAAAATGCTCGGATGTTAAAACAGCTCATAAGTTCTTCCTCACAACACAAACAGATAATGTTGTCCTATGGAATGTGATGCTAACAGCATATGGACAGATAGGTGATCTCCAAGAGTCATTTGATATTTATTCTCAGATGCAGATTGATGGCCTACAACCTAATCAGTACACATATCCTAGTATACTTAGAACATGTACTTCTGTTGGGGCATTTGATTTAGGAGAGCAACTACACACCCAAGTTATAAAAACTGGATTTCAACCGAATGTGTATGTCTGTAGTGTGCTTATAGATATGTATGCCAAACATGGAAAATTGGAAACAGCCGTAAAAATATTAAGACGTCTCAAGGAAGATGATATTGTTTCTTGGACAGCTATGATTGCTGGATATGCTCAACATGAAATGTTTATTGAAGCTCTTAAAATTTTTGTGGAGATGCAAAAACGAAGGATTCAATCAGATAATGTAGGATTATCAAGTGCGATAAGTGCATGTGCTGGAATTCAAGCTCTCAATCAAGGACGCCAAATTCATTCTAAGTCTATAGTCTCTGGATACTCATCGGATCTTTCAATCGGAAATGCACTTGTATGTCTTTATGCTAGGTGTGGTTGTATACATGAAGCACACTTGGCCTTCGAGAAAATCGATGCTAGAGATAATATTTCATGGAACGGGATGATATCAGGATTTGCACAGAGTGGGCAGACTGAGGAAGCCCTGAAGGTGTTCTCTCAAATGATTCAAGCTGGAGGGGAGGCTAGTCAGTTTACATATGGGTCAGCGGTTAGTGCAGCAGCTAATTTAACAAACGTAAAACTTGGTAAGGAAATTCATGCCAAAATAATAAAAACAGGGTATGACTCTGAGACGGAAGTATGCAATGTATTAATTACATTGTATGCGAAATGTGGGAACCTTAAAGGTGCCAGGAGGGTGTTCTTTGAAATGCCTCAGAAGAATGAAGTTTCATGGAATGCTATGATTACGGGCTACTCTCAACATGGATTTGGTAGGCAAGCTATAGAACTCTTCGAAGATATGAAAAAGCTGCAAATGATGCCAAACCATATAACATATGTTGGTGTTTTGTCAGCCTGTAGCCATGTAGGATTGGTGGAGGAGGGTCTCAGCTATTTCAACTCCATGAGCGAGAAGCATAGTTTAGTGCCAAAAAGAGAACACTATGCTTGTGTTGTTGATATTCTTGGGAGGGCTGGTCAAGTGTACCGTGCAAGAGAGTTTGTGGAGTCCATGCCAATTGAACCTGATGCAATGGTCTGGAGAACCCTCTTAAGTTCCTGCACGGTTCACAAGAACACGGAAATTGGTAGAGTTGCCGCAGAACATCTTTTAGAATTAGAACCTAAAGACTCGGCTACTTATGTTCTCATGTCAAACATGTATGCTGTAACTGGTAAATGGGATTATCGGGATCGAGCAAGAAGACTTATGAAAGACAGAGGTGTAAGGAAAGAGCCTGGTCGTAGTTGGATTGAAGTAAAGAACTCATTTCATGCATTTTTTGTTGGTGATAAACTCCATCCTCTTGCAGGTGAGATTTACAATTACTTAGAGGATCTAAACAAACGGGTGGCTGCCATTGGTTACATACAAGACCATAATAGCCTATGGAGTGAATTAGAACTGGAGCAGAAGGACCCAACTGCATACACTCATAGTGAAAAGTTGGCTGTTGCATTTGGACTTATAAGTTTGCCTTATATGATTCCCTTGCATGTTATGAAGAATCTACGTATTTGTAATGATTGTCATAATTGGATTAAATTTGTTACGATCATTGTTGGCCGGACTATTGTTGTACGTGATGCCTATCGCTTCCATCATTTTCAGAATGGTGACTGTTCATGTAAAGATTATTGGTGAGAGATGTTAAAATAGGAAGGAAAAGAGTATGCATCACCAACTGCAATGTGCATTCTGGATTTTCTAATCTCGACGCTTTTGCAGCTGCTATAGGCTCTTCCATTTCTAATTAGGTATAGATCATTAGATGCCATTTTATTTGTTTTGGTATTGTCTTTCTAATTGAAACTTATACAGTTGACATTTGATGCAGTAACCCCAAGAAAAGGCATTTGTATGTGGTCAATTCATCAGTGCGGATAATGAGTTTGTACTTGACCGCCATACAAATTTTAGAAGTTTATTAGGAAGGACTCAGAATCAATGAAATGAACGATGGTATGTGGATTATTTCTCCTTTTCTTAGTTTATTCTAGTAGTGAAGGGTCAATGATTCTTTGATATTTGCAACACTGCCCTTTAACATGGTGATGTCTTGAAGGTCCATGTCTACCATGCCTATGGGAGCTACTTCTTGCTTTTCAAATGTATATATTGTCTGTTCTTCCTGTCCTAGATTCCTCAAGGGATATTTAGAGTAGTGCGTCTTATTAGTTGGAGTACAGGGCTACTTATAAGTCATTTTCATACCTATGATAGATGTGCTCTTTAGTAACTTCTTCCCCTCTGTTATTTCTTGTTCACTGTTATATTCAGTAATTATTTTGCATCTCTGAGTTTTGAGAGTAAAAGAGGGGACTTGGACATTTTGGGAGACCAGATGGGTGAATGAACTTCAATGCCACCATCTTCTTTGCCTTGGTGGTTGCTCAATCTGGTTTCATGTCAGACATGTATTTGCTTCGCATGATGAAGCATGTACACGTATTTTGTCCCTTTTTTTTAAGTAAAGGTCTAATATACTACAACATGCAAATTTTGTATCCGTAGGTTCGTGGATTCGTGGTGTCATGTGTCAATAGTCATTAGTTAGTTCCAGATTTGAACTAGTGTCATTGCTCTTGTAAGCATGAATGATGAATTTGTTGATTATTCGTAATGTTTTGTTTTCAGCTAACCTGCTTTTATACGATGATTGAAGACTTGAAACTCAGTCAACCAAATCCAGATGACCTTGGATATATTCATGGATCAAAATTTCCATCTTTTTCGTCGAAAACATCGAAAAGTTTCCGTTTTGAAACCAAGCTAAACAAAAATAATGTGTAATTCCAAAACTTTCTTTTTGCTTAAACTTTGTTATTTTCTTAATTTAGTACTTTTTTTATAACTTTTCATAGTGTTTTTGAAACGTTTCCGATAAATTCTCGAAAAGTTTTCAATATCTAGACTGACCGAAGCATACACTCAGAAACGAAATTTTGATCCATGAATATATTGTTGATTCTATTTCATGAATGAAGATGAGGAGATGGATATCTGTTGAATAAAAATGGTAAGCTTCAACAACTTGAGCACGTGGGCTACATGTAGGCCAATGGATAGCTGCTGATTTGTTAATAAAACCTAATAAGTTACACATTTAATACGTAGTTAGATACGGATTTGTATAACCATAGGTAGTTACAATTTCATAATATAACTTTAATTAAATTGGTTAATAGAGAAAAGGTGAGTTAAAATTGGATTTGGGTAAATACAATTACAGATATAGTTTAACTTTAAAAGCAGCAGCAGCAGCAGCCTGCCACAGCAGAGAAGTTTTCATGGGCTTCATCTCTAATTAATGTGTTACATACGACTCAAGATCCTCTATACCACAATTTGTGTATCATATTTATGTATCACTAATAAGTAATTATTACATGTACATGTGAAAATTATAATAATTGTCACGCGTATATGTGGCAATTACTTATTAGTGATACACAAGAGTGGTACACAAATTGTGGTATAGAGGATCTTCACCCGTTACATACGGGTTTAAGAGTACCTACATAGTGGGTAATACATATCGGCCTTCTTTGCTTGACATGTGTAAAAAGTGAACTTTAACATGTGGTATATATTTAAACATAAGGGGTCCTCTTTTTACACATGTCATGCAAAGAAGGTCGATATGCATTACCCACTATGTAGGTACTCCTAAATCGTTACATACGCTACACCTGTTGTATAGTATCAGTTCCCTATGTTAAACGTGTTGAATAATTTGTGGACCGTGGTGGATATTCTTTAGAATTGGAAGAATATTATTATTATGAGGGAATTGCACTTTTTATACCAAACCTTTACCTACTTTATACATTTCATACCGCACCTTTCATAATTGCACATTTCATACCAAAATCAATCAACCTTTTTCAATTTACATACCACCGTTAAATTTTTGACGGAATTGGACACGTGTCCGTTAAATCTCAAAAAAAAAAAAAAAAAAGGAAAAAAAAAAAGTGTCGCGGGCAGGGGGAATATTTCGGGCAGGAGTTCTGAATTTCACTTTTCATACCAAACCTTTACCTACTTTATACATTACATACCACACCTTTCAGAATGACACATTTCATACCAAAATCAATCAACCTTTTTCAATTTTCATACCGATGTTAAATCATTAAAAACAAAAAAAAAAAAAAACTTTGCGGGCATTGTACTACCACATATGTTATTCTTAATTTGAGGAAACTGTAAAAATCATATGATAGATGACATTCTCGTTTCTTTTTTGAAAGGGTATGTATCTCAGGTTCGTCACTTTTTTACAATTAACCCCATGAAACAGTAGTACCATATAGGGTCTTCTCAATTTGAGGAAACCGTAATAAATCATATGATCGATAACATTCCTGCTTCTTTTTCGAAAGGGTACAAAATATAATAAAATACGGTCTTCTCTATCTATGAAAATCAACTCAATCATAATTTTGTAATTTTTCTGCCAAATTTTTAAGTATAATTCATTTACAAAAAAAAATCCCTCGTGTTTGTCACTTTCTTATAATTAATTCATTGCCCCTAAAATGTTACAATTTTGACCATTGTTTTTTAGCATATGGTCTACTCAGTTTGGGGAAACCACAATAAATCGTAAATTTGAACTTTTTCTGCCAAATTTTTCTGTATAAATTTACGGACAATTATGAGTTTTATTAATTTATGATTGATGATAAGAAGATTTTATTAATACTAGTACTACCACATATGGTCTTCTCAATTTAATATAATCAAATTTGAATGTTTCTTAATTCTCAATTTAATATAATCAAATTTGAATGTTTCTTAATTTATGTGGTTCTCGATTTAATATAATCAAATTTGAATGTTTCTTAATTCAAATTTAATCTTAATATAGTTTTGTACCCTTTCGAAAAAAAAAGCAGAAATGTTATTGATCATATGATTTTTATTACGATTTCCTCAAATTGAGAAGACCCTATATTGTACTACTGTTTCAAGGGGTTAATTGTAAAAAAGTGACGAACCTGAGATACTTACCCTTTCGAAAAAGAAACGAGAATGTCATCTATCATATGATTTTTTACAGTTTCCTCAAATTAAGAATAACATATGTGGTAGTACAGTGCCCGCGAGGTTTTTTTTTTTTTGTGATTTAACGCCGGTATGAAAATTGAAATTGGTTGATTGATTTTGGTATGAAATGTGTCATTCTGAAAGGTGTGGTATGCAATGTATAAAGTAGGTAAAGGTTTGGTATGAAAAGTGAAATTCAGAACTCCTGCCCGAAATATTCCCCCCTGCCCGCGACACTTTTTTTATTTTTTTCCTTTTTTTTTTTTTTTTTTTTTCCAGAGTTAACGGACACGTGTCCAATTCCGTCAAAAATTTAACGGTGGTATGTAAATTGAAAAAGGTTGATTGATTTTGGTATGAAATGTGCAATTATGAAAGGTGCGGTATGAAATGTATAAAGTAGGTAAAAGTTTGGTATAAAAAGTGCAATTCCCTCTTATTATTATTGTACTTCATTTCACATGATAAATATAAATATTAATATATATATATATATATATATATATATATATATATATTAAAGGCGAAGTGGTAATAGCCACGCGTTTTCAATAATACCATCAGATTCAATGGGCTAGACTTATTATGTGGTCCATTCGTCATCATTTATTTATTGAAAAAATCAGTATATTTGATTTTTGTGCTAAATAAAATTTACATTTATATGGAGACGATTCCTTACTCTCTTTTCTTTTGTCTGCTAGAATCTTGTTTAGGCCTAATTTAGTTCATTTGCATAAATGCATTGTCTTTTGACTGGATGTGTATTATTTTACTGAACTTAAATAGAACTTGACAAGCAAATTACTATATATAGTGTATCTTTTGTAATTAACAGAAATGAGCCCAATCCTCTCATTTTATCCTCTTTGGCTCCTTCCTTCTATTTCCTCTATGCAAAATCAAAAGTAGAATCAGTTCAGATATCAACAAAAAGGAAAGAAAAGAAAAGAACATGATTTCCAATATGGTTGGGGATATATTTCTTGAAAACAGGGCTATGATGAGAGATGATCAAAGATTATTTGGGAGCTTTGATGGAATCATTTCTATTGTTGACGGTGATCGCACTGATAATATTGAGCTACAGGCCGCGGTAGAAGAGCGTAAGATATACTGGGAATCACAAGAATTCTTACTTGAGGTACACACCTCTACTTTTTTCATCAAGTTTGATCTTATGTTCAAAGTTATGATGCGATTTTAGAATTATGTAATAAACGGAAAAATCATATTTTGACTTGGAATTCAGACAACACAGAATCATGTTCCAGACTAGAAAAGCACAATATTGACTTAGGATATTATAAGAGATGAACCATTGAAGGGATAACTGAATCTCAACTTATTTTCTTTCACCAATCGAATTGATCTACGAAGCTTATAAAAATTTGCTATTTTCAGGAAATACTAGATCAATACAACTCAACTGGTTCCAAGTTCAGAGAACAAATCAAAAGACACATAGATATTGCCAGAAACTCAACTTACTGCACTTGCCTGGACAAAAACATCAGAGGTTGCTGCAATAAGTGCCTACGACGAGCATCAGTCAATCAGCTCTGCAGCAATGGCTTCAGTGCTTCCATCTGCACATCCAAGTGGAATAGAACGCATAGAATACCAGGAGGTATTGAAATTAAGCCTTTCTTCATCACACAAAAAAAAAAAGAAAAGAAAAAAGAAAAGAAAAAAAAGAACTTAACTAACTTTTTGCAGGTACTCATGAATACATTGAAGTGATTGCTAGCACACAAGGGAGAAGAAAACAGATATCATTCTTGGTAGAGCTAAGGTTCTGGGATGAATTTCGGATGGCAAAAGCTTGTGACGAGTACAAAGGATTGATCAATCAATTGCCTGAAATGTACATAGGAAAAACCGAACATATGAATGCAATTGTGCGCGTAATTTGTTCGGCAGCCAAGAAATCAACTGAAGAGCAGAAGATTCACATGGGTCCATGGAGAAAGGAAAGCTTCATGCAAATGAAATGGTCAGCTTCTACTGGGAAGAGACTTCTTGATCATTCATCCACTGTAGGATCAAGCTTTCAACCACCAATGGCAACATCTGTGGAAGTAGCTTAGTACACTAGCACTAGCCAAAATCTTTGTAGGAATAATGAAGCATGTTTTTTTTGGAGAGAGAGAATTTGACTGGCAAAAGTTACTCCTCAGTCCTCACAATTTGAATCAAGTGCATTAGGGAGTGTCTGAGTTAGATTTCAATGATAATAATAATAGTAAAAAGATTTCAACCATGAAGTACTATGATAATAAAATTTCAGATACACAACAAATTTGTGGTTCCATACGCATGGAACACAAACAGACTAGCATATTCACTGTATGTTTCTCTACAGCTTCTTACATTGTGACACTAAGTACAAATGATGCCTAATAATCAGGCTATTTTCCTCTATATCTGAGATTATATCCAAAAATGGCTTTTAATGCTCCTCCACTTATAGATTACACGGCACCTACACTAAGCATTTAACTTATAATTATAGAACACCATCTCTCAAATTTTTCCTACACATCTAAAAAAGTATCAAGATCTCTTTCGCAATTCAAGAAGATGAGAAATTATTCCATCAGTTGAGCACCAATAAAGAATCATTTCATGCCTAAGATGCTTGGAATGTGAAGGAAAGAATTCTGAAAAACCCATCTGGGTTGTCAGCATGTACCTGAAACAGAGATTACAGTAGATACATACATTAGCAGGGCATATACCTTCTAACAATCAGCCTATGTGATGGCGTAATTGATGAAATGGTTACATACCCAATGACCGGCATCTTCTAGGACATGCATTTCAACTCCACCTCCCTCTTCAGCAGCTTGTTCCTCAGCAACATGAATCCTGCGAAGGTCTTCCAAGGCCCATCTATGCAAACTTCTTTCTGCTTTCAGAAAATTTATATGTACACCTCGGGGCACATCTTCTACAATCTTCCACAGATTTGTCTCTTCATATGATTGATACATCTCTCTAATACCATTAAGATCGAACACCCAGGAGAAGCTTGAAGATGACGCTCCATTATCTCTCGTTTGTCGAAGATTAGTTACCACCCACTGCGATGGAATGATAGGGAAAATATACAGTAAATAGAAACTACAAGAAAAATATGATTCCGAGAGCCATGTGCATCAATAAATTATTTGAAAAGTTACGTGCATAAAATCAACCTTCTCAAACAGACTAATATGGACAACCACCAAAGTGAAAACACTAACATGTAACACAAACATAGAATTTACCTGTGCAACATCTTTTGAAAAACCATTCTGAACAAGACCATCCATCACATCCCGTTTGGAAGAGACCTTCCTTGAAGAATAGTTAGAGATACAAAGTACAGATAGGTATCAATTATCCAAAAAAAGAAGTACAAATTGGTATCGATGTTCAGTTATCGATATTTACCATTATATATTACGTAAGATGATAAAAGAAAAGAAGAGGCATGAGTAAACTACACTATCCCAAAATGAAAGATATAATTGACATAAAAAACAAACTTCTTTTAGTTAAAGCACAGAAGATGCACTTGTAAATGTGAACAAAAGTAACAGCAGCATTAGCAGAGTAGCCCAAATTCATCAGCCAAGCAGCTTTTTTATGTTGTATGATTTTGCAGTTTCTCTATGTCGTGTTTAAAAGTGCTATATAACTGCGTCGATGTAAAACTTGCGCTTCATGAATATTAGATTTCACCACATTGATTGGGCTAAGTCCACTTACATGGCTTGGGCCTAACTCAACCTTGAAAGCTAGCTCGAGAGGCGAGGATTGCCCAAGACCTTATAAGGTGGACTTAACTATGATTTTAAACCCACGTGTGGGACATTTAGTCTCAATGATGAAATTGAGTTCTCTTTTGAAATTAGTTACTAGCAAAAATTTTAGGTCAGTTTTAAACAGAAAAGATGATTTTTACAGAGGAAAATTGGAACTGAAACTATACACATGTAGCCATTTTCTGAAATTCATGCGAGTCAAGCAAGCAAGTCGGTAATTCAGAAACTTAATGATTCATCGTGAAATTGTTTATTGAAAATTTTATTGTTCACAAATATAGTTCAATTGGTCCAGAATGGAGAGACCAACCTAAAGACTTTGTAGGCAAATATGACTGTAATTTTGTAGTGGGAAAGCCATGAGAAACAGAAAATGAGCTAAAGGGCTTCAGCAAATGACAATATACCTCTTTTGGTAATGTACTCAGGAAATAGATAATGACAACATACTTACCTCTTTTGGTAATGTACTTAGGAAAGAGATAAGTTCGGCAGGATGGTCATCGCCATCTGCACCAGCTCGAACTTTTCCAGGAGTAGCATCCAAAACCCAAACCTGAAATGTCATTAAAATGAAAACCGAGGAAGCTATAAGAAGACAACAAAATCAAGAAAATAGTTGAAGATTAAGCGAAAGGTCAAAAGTGGTCCGGCGTTTTATCTACAGACCTAAGGCTGAAAAACAAGTTACTACAAGGCAACATGATTCAGATATTAAACTCTCAAAGCATTTTTCAGGTTTATGTGCTCTTCAGCTGAAAACCGAAAGAAAAATGTTACATTCCTGCTAGATATTATAAAATCTCATAACTTACTCTAACGGGCCGAGCAAGAGGTTTTGGAACCTGCTCCACCATGCTCAAAGCAACTGCAGGAACAATAAGAGAGAAATTAGTACAAGTCACAGTGATCTACAAGATAAAAGTAGTAAGATTACTTCTTTGGCTCACTGGATTTACACAAGCAACATAGACTTAGATACCTTTTCCACCGAAGCTATGACCAACTAATACTCGAGGAGTTAGCTTCAGCCGACCAAGCTAGCCAAAAGAATGAAATGCTAAGATTAATAGACAAAATAACTTCATTCCTTGAACTCTAGATCAGAAAACACAGAGTGAAAAATTTAACAATATAACAACTATAAGATGAGCATAATGCAACTGATTGGAAAAACTATTTTTGCACCTATATCCACAGATATATTCTATGTCAAACTAGCGACCATTGATAAGAGGAGAAAATGACATTTGTTTCCAAAATTAAGAAGCCTAGGGCAACTAAAGAAAATTTCATGCAAGATAAAGCTCATCTGAAATTTACATACTAGCTTTAAAACGTCAAGAGCAGCTGAAGCAGTAGTATGTGGGCCCCTTTTCTTTAGAGATGCTGAATCACCGTGACACCGCAGGTCTATGAGGAGAAACTGAGTCAACGGAAAAATGAACGGGAAGTAAGGTTCCACAACATTATCATAAGAAAATACTTATGGACTGGAATGAGAGTTGCAATTAGTGACTGAAATGTGAAACGTCTTCATATATCCATTACCAAAAAAATGATCAGCAATGAGTACAGTTACATCATATACTTTAAGCAAGATTATTTTGGATAAAACTGGGGAATAATTGTTAAAAACCCCAAGAAAACGTTAGTACTTAATCAAAATTATGCTCACTTTTCAGATAGTTTAATGAGTGACACTTGGGAGTAATTACAAACATTAAACTAAGTGTGTCATTGATCTACCTGCCATTTAGGAAATTCCTTGGCCAATCTCCTAGCAAAAGTTCCTGTCAATTACCCAGTAATTGTTACATTTCAAAGAAGTTATTCTGTAATATAAATGTTTCCAAATATCTCCATATATATTGTGGAAAGAGTAGACCATGGAAAATCTTGACACTAAGGGAACATACTAACATTAAAGCACTACAAGTACTTTCCCAGCCATTCCTAAACTATATAGAGCATAATATATGCCTTTATATCAAGTTTGATCGAAACATTTAACTCAAATTGTCCTCGCTTAATTATTTCTAGGTAATACTTTTCATCATCCATCATGGTCACACAGTGATATGTCAAAATAAATAGGAAAAGAATTAAAAAGATTAAAAATCTAACTATGGGAGTGAACTGTACTCAATATTTATTTGACTTCAAATAAATTTGACTCCTAATAAAAGAGTAGTACCCACCCCAATTTTTCCTGCTACCTAGAATACCATGCAAAAGGACAGCAGTTGGAGGCTCGGGTGTTGATTTGTCTAGGATATAACTCCATCTCACCTGAGGAGCAAAAATTCAGGGACACGGTCATATTCAAGTGAAACAGGACCAAAAAAGTAAACATGAAAACAGGTACAACTACTCTCCAGATATTCATTGAGGTTTGTAATCATATACAAATAGCTTCACACAGAAATTTATGATGAACCAAAGTAGCACCCCGTGCTTAAGAAACTAATTCAGAAGCCAGTAAGGGACAACTTATTTCCACAATTAAAAAACTAATACAGTCAATAGATACTTGAGAGGAAGGGCCATGACATTTTACTTATGATATCTATAATAAGTATTATTTTGACAAACAATAGACTTATGATTGGCGTGTATACATGCATTAAATAAGGAGGGGCCTGACTTGTCATTGAAGTAATATTTTGGGATTTATCAAAATAGATATATATATATTTTGAGGCCCACACTTCTGCGTTATTTTATAACTCTCATGCATAATTGCAACATATATTAATCCTCACATCAGCAGAAACAAGCTTCACACTTAGTAGAAGAAGAACTATATTTTGAACTTGCAAGTACATTTCCTTCAATTAGTTATCAAAATTTATAGTACTGCATATACACATATATAGATTCCATACTTTTTTCTTGTGTCAATAACAATATAATACAACATCATAAAATCATATATAAAGGCATTGAAACAATCACTGTTAATAATCTCAAAGATACAATAACCGTATAAATCCTTCTCAACTTCAGATGCACAATTATAACCTTGATAATATAAATTGACCCTCATTACTTTAGCTTGTCAGGTCTAGATAATAAAAGAAAAAAAAATGTTCGTAAATTATAATTATATAGAAATCCAAACAAAGCTTTATCTAAAAGCATTAACTTTCCATGTCCAAACGCTAAGTCACTTAAAGCATGAATATGATGCCATTTATTATAATAAGATACAGAAATCTCTAATTAGAAAGCTGAACAAAAACATGGGACTTACATCTGCTCCTTGAACAAGTTCATACGCCTGTATACAGAAAATACAGTTAGTAGAAGACACTGAAAACAGAAATATCAGCAGAATAAACTTTCTTAGGCATTCATTACCAAAATGTCAGCAGGCTTCACAATAACACTCCTATCTGTTAGCTTCTCATCTACAAATGTCATACGTATACTTGAACGCATAGATGCCTTTCTAGATAGACACAAAGCTACCTAAGAGAAGCAAAATAAAATAGAAAATATATATATAAAAAAATAAAATAGATTCTAAATTTACAACAGATGAGCAAAATTAAGTAAAAAAAAAAGAAAAAACATATAATTAGATTGTTAGTAGCTTGATATTCTTATATATACACAAAGAAATCACCTCGCGGAAAGGCTTTGTAATATTGAACTTTAGCGGACCTCCATATCTAAAGGACGATTTTAAACCTAACCGATTATCTGATCTAAATGCAGGTCGAATTGCATAATGCCGGCACGAAAAATTCGAAACCGCCGACATTTTGATTCAAAGAGGGGAAATGTCAAACTTGTAGTAGCTCCGGTCGAATTTGGAGGTGGAATGAGGGGTAAATAGGGCAACGAAAAAGTGGGAATGAAGGCGGAGACACCGAAGCTTGGGTGGCGAGCTAATCGTGTCTTTTAACTGTTTTGAGTTTTTAGGCTGTCTCTGTTTCTCCGCCAGAGAATGTGAAGGAAAATGGGGAAAGAATTAAACTTGAGGCTGACGGTATATAATTTGTATTTGTATACTTCTGTAAATAGACGAAAATGCCTACTCACTTCGAAGCAAAAACCAATAACTGATTTATTACAAAATTACAAGTACACACTTTTATAAATGTTAATTATAAAAGAAAGAAATGTAATAAACAGAATTGTTATTCGTAAAAAAACAATGATTGTAAAAGTTCAATTTAGTAGCTTTGAAAAAATAGAGAAAATTGCACTTTCCCCCCTAAACTCACAGTCAAGTTACATTTTTCCCTTCAACTTAATTTTTTTACAATGTTCATTCTGAACTTACATTAATATTAATATTGCACTTTTCCCTCGGAACTCTTTTTCGGCCAAATAGTGTAGGGAGAAAAAGTGCAACACAATAGTTCAAGTAGGAATGTGTAACAAGTTTGTAAGTTCAGGGGGAATAGTATAACTTTGATGTATGTATATGTGTAATTTTAATAAGATGTAATAGCAAAAAATTTAGTACAAAATACAAATATATTATTTAGATTACATAATGCAATAGTGGGATATTGTTATAATAGCAAAAACTTTAGTACAAAGTACAAAAAACTTTCATGTTTAGTAGTTTAGGTTCTTGTAAGTTTTACACCATATTGTACAAAAGAGGTTTCAAGTTGTTAAAACTTGTAAAATAAATAAAATATATAGTTCAACAATTCAAAATCGTGGATTTTTTACTTGATAATTATTATTTGACTAATAAAGAGGTAGAATTATTAATTAAATAAGCAAAATAATTTTATCAATCGGAAAATTACAATTTCCACCATGAACCTATAGTCGAGTTGCACTTCCCCCCCTAACATTAACCTTTGTTGCACTTTCCACCATGAACTTTTGTGTTATACTTTTTCCCCTAAACTTTTTGGCTGGAAAAGTGGTCGAAAAAAATTGAGAGGGAGAGTGCAACATTAATGTAAGTTCAGGGTGGACAATAGAAAAACATTAAGTTAAAAAAGGCAGAGGGAAATGTGCGATTTTCTTTAAAAAATATTGGTGCTCGCGTTTGAAAATCTCAAAAGACTAGAGTCAATACAAAAAAAAACACATTTCAGTTCAATAAGATCCTACAAAACATGTGAAGTGGATCGACATTTTACAGAGCAAAAACTCGAGGCCAAGAATGTCAAGTTCCAGGAATTTAGTGTTATAATATAATCATTATAATATAATCAATTGTCATAACAGAATTTGTGAAGTAATTACAGGGGTTGTGTGAGAGTGACACAAAAGATTTTTATTAAAAAAAAAAAATTTAAAAAAAAGTGGTACAATAGATAAATCCAACTTGACCAAGTGATGTAATAGATAATTAAAATTAATAAAAGATCCTCTAGTGCACTCATGTTAGTATGTTACTTATTCTCAAAGATTGAGTAACATTCCCTAGAAAAGATTCATCGGACTAATTAACATAAATAACTTACTTTGTTTGAAGAAAAAATCATCACGAGACTAACATAAATAGGTAAGTTTGTTATTGAAAGTCAAAGACTGTATGGTCAATTAGGGTCGGTTTGGGCCTACTGTCTAAGACCTCAAATTTTGGAAAATTTCGTGTCTACTCCGTTGGATTAAATAGGGTAAACACCATTTTTGGTCCCTCTTATCATTAACTTTTTACAGAGTGGTCCCTCTTATGTTTTTTTTCCCACTTTAGTCCCTACTATGAATTATTTGTTTCACTTTAGTCCTTATCAAGTGGTCCAAGGCGATTCCGATAACATGTGATATGCTCATGAGGGCAATTTTGTCATTTCAAGTAAACTAACATGGATATTTTCGTCTTTCTAATTATTTAAAAAAAAAACTAAATTTTCAAACTAGGCTTTCATTCCAATCGAACTTAATCGTACATTTCGTTCCAAACTAAAGTTTTTTCCTAAAATCTTTTTCAAACACAAAAATTGCTCACCAATTAAACAATATCTCAAATAGTCTCAATAGTGAACGGACGAAAATGCCCTAAAAATAATCATATGCATGTTACGCGTTATCGGAACCACCTGATAAGGACTAAAGTGAAACACATAATTCATAGTAGGGACTAAAGTGAAACAAATAATTCATAGTAGGGACTAGAGTGGGAAAAAAAACATAAAAGGGACCACTCTGTAAAAAGTTAATGATAAGAGGGACCAAAAGTGGTATTTACCCGATTAAATATTATAAATTAATTTTTTTATTAAAAGTTGTGTCTCCTCATATGGATAAGTCGATTGTTATTATGAATCATATAAAAACACTTGTTTCATATCCAAATATGTGAATCTGCTATAGATAATATTTACTATACTTTTAATGGTCGAAAGTCTAATTTTTGCATCTACTAAAATAAGAAAATTAAAATTTTAAATGAAATGACTTTTTATATAGAAATAGGGGTGTTTGCAAGAACTTTTAGAAGTACTTTTTTGCTTTTTTTTGTGCTTAAATTAAACACTTTCAAAGTGTTTGCAAATAGTGCTTCTTCTATTACTTCTTTAACTGAAAAGCAGAAAAAAGCACTTTTAGAAGAAGCACCTAAGGAGGTGCTTTTTTGGTGTGGTGGCATTTCTACAATATATTAGAATTAGTTTGTGACAATTTTATCCTCAGTAAATTATTCTATTTTCATATATATATATATATATAACATTTTTCGATTCTCATTTATATTTACTTGTACACTCCTCTCACTTGGGAAGAATTCATTCCAGTTAACCCAAATATTTTTGTATGGTAATTTAAATTATTTTTTCGTTATCTTATTTTAACACCTCTTTCGTATTGTTTGCATGCAATATTTTGAAAATATTTATTCCACAATACGGGTTTTGATGAAATATGGATTTTCCTTGAACTATATAGGTATATAAAAGTCATACTTTGTGGGAATATATATCTTTCAAAACAATTCACTTGCTATTTGGTATTGGGAAAAAATGAGGGTAAATATGTAATTGAATATTTATAAATACTAGAAACACAAGAGTCATTGTTTGAAATGCAAACAATAAAGAATCTGCTTAAAGTTGTTTTTTTTTACTTATTTGCAAACACTCATTGCTTTTAACTAAAAGTACTTATTTTTTACTTTTGTTTTAAGCAACTGCTATTTGCAAACACCCACGATTTTAAATTATGCCTAGGGCCCTAAAAAAATCTATGACCGGCCTGTGGTCAATTACATGATTAAATTTACAAAAAAAAAAAATAACAAGAGTAAAATTCAATTGAACTTTGGGCATTTCCCTTCTTCTTGTTGACAAAGACTAACAAAATCTATTGCGTTTCAATTTTTCTTGATGAACAAATCTATTGTCTTTCCACGTATAGTACTTTGATACGGAGATGAGACTTTCATAAAACTAGTCAACCCGACGGTAGGTGCCGCCGAGCCCCGTCCTGAAATTAATTAAGTGAAACAAACCCACCATCTTCACGCGTTCATACCACTAATTAGTAATTAGAGACTAATGTTTTGCAGAAAAACTAAAAAACAAGCTCTAAACAAATATGATAATTAATTATTGGGATCGGAGACAGATAAGATAGTTATACATCCAGCTGTTATTATTGGTAAAGAAATTGATATAGGTTCATCTATTTTGGACATATATTCATGTCATTGTTATTAATTATCATGGCATTTATTTTTTATGAAAACGTTTTGTATATTACTCTATTCTATTTTGGATTGGACCACAAATTAAAGCTAATTAATTAGTTTAATTTGTTCTAATAATATAATAAGTCTTTTCTAAACTAAATTTGTTCATGTATTCCAATGGAGAGTGTGTTATGAAGTGGATTGTCACCATAATAATTATTTTCTAAATTATTTTTTTATTTTGTATCCGAGACAATCCGAAAAGTTTCAAAAATAAAATCAAAACAGGTCTTGTTCTTTCTAACCTCATTTTTAACATGACATGATTAGAAAATTCTTTCGCAAACTGGTTTTGGCCGATGTATACAAAACATTTATAGGACATATTGAATATATTTGTTTTGGGATTAAATAATCAATATAATAGAATAATTCATTTCCAAATATAGATAATGTATATATAGGCATTCCATCCGTGCACTATTTTTGTCAAATCAACGACACATGGCTGAAGGCAGGTGATGTTTGTTTGTTTTTAATTAATTCGAGGATACATAATTAATTAATGAGTCCAAATTAATTACTATAATTTTGAAAGTCCACATTACAAATTAAAATGTCACCTCAACATTCTGTACTCTACTTTCATGCAACTACGTGGAACCTTGATCCATATCAACATTTTCCCATCACCCTTTTATTTGCTCACTCACACAGTCCTCTCTACATATATATACAACAATTAAGCCATTCATCACTTCATCATATTTTCTGCATTGGAGCCTACCCATGCAAGAACAAAATTGCAATAATGTTGAATCACAACCACAATACATAGGAGTTAGGAAGCGAAAATGGGGGAAATGGGTATCCGAAATTCGTGAACCGGGTAAAAAAACTCGAATTTGGTTAGGAAGCTACGAGGCACCGGAGATGGCGGCTGCAGCATACGATGTGGCGGCATTGCACATAAAAGGTCCGAATACACGCCTCAACTTCCCCGAACTTGTGGATAGTTTTGCCAAACCTACAAGCGACAAAGCAAAGGATGTCCAAACTGCGGCTCAGGAGGCGGCAAAATCGATGCGGGTGAGGAGGATGGAGTTAGAAGGTGGAGGCGGAGATATACCGGTACAAGTAAGGTTGTCGCCTAGCCAAATTGAGGCTATAAATGAAGCGCCACTTGACTCACCTAAAATGTGGATAGAATTGGGTGGAGATACTTCATTAGGTTCTAATTATGAAGAAATTGAGATGGAAGAATGGGTTGAAATGGATTATAATTATTCCATTTGGGATTAATTAATATCTTCATAAATATAAGTAGTACAATTTAATTTTAGTTCAGCAATATATATACTATCAAATTTGTTGTAGGATGTTTTAGTAATGATTATTTTATAATACGAGGACCAGTTAGTACTGGGACAAAATTGTAGGCAACATATCATGTAGAAGAAGATATTGTTAATCATTTTTTTTTTTATAATATGGTTAATTATATAGTTGTAAAATTCTTCTTCTTCTATTAATTATATTTATCTATTTCTGTTTGAGAGGCACATATATATTCAACCACTAACGTGTCTAATACAATTCCATCTCAAAAAAAAAAAAAAAAAACAAACAAACAAACAAACAAACGTGTCTAATGCAATTACTTATTTTTGTGCTATATAATGTTATTTATAAAAACAAATAAAAAATTATGTTTACAGTAATAAAACAAATATACAATCAGTCTTAGCAAACAAATATTGGTCGTGTGCATAACTTTGAAATCAATTTCCACAACTAGGTTCCTAATTCTCCTTTCTCCACAAGTTAATTTATAGAGCATATTCCCATACTTTGATAAAAAGTAAAATCCAAACACCCCAAAATATTAGAAAAAATTCAATTGTAATATCTATTTGGTTAGTATAATTAGTTATGGTCTTATAGAAGTAAAATGCTTTTTTTTTTTTGGAATAAATTCGTACTAATTATCATCATCTTCTAATTTGATAGAGGGAATTTCTAGAAGTCAGGCCATCTCCAAGAGCAAGTGTAAAACTTAAATTTTAAGAGTTTTGTAAAAATTATGACAAAAAGTGTTCTCCAAGAGCACATGTATAATTTAGGAGTTGTTAAAATTTATAGGTTTGGATGACCAAATATCCAATGCCAAATACAAATTGCTATTTGCAATTGTTTGCAAGAAATGCAAAACATTAAAATATTATGCCCATAAAATTCCAAAAATCAATATTTTTTTAAAAAAAATATTTTTAATTATGAAATTAAATGAAAAAATTAATATTATAAACATATCATTATTATTTATATAAAATACTTCCTCCGTCTCATTTATCTTTATCCCTTGGTGCCATTGACCAGTCAACTTGACTAAATTCAAAAGAAAATTAATAAATAATTTAATTAATATATTTAACTAATAATCTAATAGTATTATATGACACTATGTAAATTAATATTTAAAAGATTTAATACGCCAAAAATGTGAATAATTTAACATGATAAATCACTTAAAAGATTGAAAAATTTGACTGGATAATATAGCTAATTGAGTAAAAATAATGGGATGGAGGGAGCAATATATAAAAGTTATATGGAGCAATATATAAAAGTTATATGTTAAAATATAAACTAGTTGTTGGAGTGCAGAGTAAAAAATGAAAGTGTATAACACTGTTCATTACTTATATTTTATGATAAAAGGCTGAAATTTAAAAGAGGCGTTGAAGATGACCTCAAACTAGCTAATAGCGGCAATCAACGTTTACCAAACAAAACTGAAGAATTAACCTAATTTTGCACACCAAACCGGAGGTGAATCTAGTTTATATCTTGAATATAATAAAGGCAAACCTACTCAAAAGTATCAAAATTCAGAGTTGAATGTATATTAATTGTCGGCAAGATAAAACATTTAATTAATTAAGCATGATGGAATCTTAGACTAAATAGCCATGAGTGTACTTATGAGTTATGAGAAGATGAAACCGCGTCTTCCAACAGGATCTATACAAACAAAAAAAAGGAAACAAGTACAATGATTTTCTAAGACATATTGGCGGAGATAAAAAAGAAAATGAGAATTAATTAATGGGATTATTGCATTTTTGGTATCATAATTATAGTGTGTTGGCGATTCTACCTCGTACCTTTTTGAGTTGACACATATCTGATTTCACTATTTTAACATTGATGGTAATTTAGGTGTCAATTGAGGTCCAATTTCAAAATTGGCTAAATTTTTTTCTTATAAGAGCCAATTTTCATGTAACGTGGCCCTCATATGGGGATTTCGGGTTAATTTTGGAATTGAGTCTCAACTGATTACACCAAAATTATCATTGATATTAAAATTGTGGCATCAAATATGCCAGATAAAAAATATACGGAGTAGAAATGCGAGCGAGTTATATTGTGGCACAAAAAATAATAATCCCTATATCTACTTTTCAACAATTTTCTCCTTTGTAATTATTTTACTACTTTAATTCACTTTTTCAAGAAAACAAACCTTAATAATTGTAAAGATACATTCTTTTATTATGCAATGAGAATTCTCACCCTCCCCCCAAAACAAATAAAATTCGTCTAGCCCTGTCACTAGATATACTATAATAATTTTTGGGGATTAGTTAATTAGAAATCCTAAATGAATGCTATGCAAAGTTAGAATCAGTACTTGTTAAGTTAATCTGAATAAAATAACAAATAAAACAATTAAGCAAAGTAGCGACCAGAAATGATTGACCACTTTTTATCTTGACCAATGATGAAATAATTTTATCAAAACTAAATAAAAATAGATCCGAGCAGGTCGTGAGTCGTGACTTGAACCAAAACCCGAGGTTGGGCCAAGGCCTTCCCAAATCCATTAGCAAAGGGGTTTCGGCCCAGTTTGGCTTGGTCCAAATTCCCAACCGTATAGCCTAGTTTTCCCAACCGTTTTGAACAAATTTCTTTTACTCGCGCACACGAGAAAATGAATTAGTGAAAAAAATCAATAAACCACTAGAATTCTGCGAATACGTGGGGTCCATAAGCACGTCACGTTCCTTATTACTCTGCTTTCCTTTTTGGCTTCCGCCGAATCAAAGAAAAACCAACCCCCCTCTCCCTCTCCCTTTTTATTTAGATTCTTTAGGTTAATCTTTTTCTTTTTTAATTTTAAAAGGAAGATGGCATCATTTGCAGAGGCACCGCCGGGAAACAAAGCTGCAGGAGAGAAAATTTTTAAGACTAAATGCGCTCAGTGTCACACTGTTGATAAAGGGGCTGGCCATAAACAAGGTACCTTTCCTCTTTTTCTTTCTCTAAGCTAGATCTGATCTGTAGAATATGTTTTTCTCATTTCTTATGTTCATGTTTTATTTTTGTTGCCTTTTCTGTTTTTGAACTGTTCCATTGGTTGGATTTATTTAGATCTTGATGCGGAATCCCAAGATCTTATTTTTATAAAATTATAGCCTTTTTCTTTTGAGTTGGGAGTTCTGAAAGATTTCAGGTTTTTATTAGTGATCTTTATATGTATTCATGTATTAGCATTTCTGGGTTCTGTTGTGTAACTTTAGAACAAAAAAAGAGAAAGATTTATGCTGATGTTTGAAAACAATTGTATTCGCGTGTTGTCTGTTGGAAAAATTTGTTGGATAATTGTGTTTTACGAGTAATGTCTTTGAGATTGAAGATAGGAATCATGTGGATAAGTAAGAGAATGACTGAATGAGTATATATTTCTTGCTGTTTCATGTAATTTTCTCTGTAACTTTTATGCTATAACACTATAACAGCTAGCTGATTCCATTTTTATGTCTACTCTATGATGTTAGGACTAAATATAACACAGTTTACATTGTTTTAAACTTTATATGAGCTTTTGATAACTAATTCTTGACACGGGTAGTTGTTGAATGCTTAAAGTTTGATTCTTTTCCACTCTTTTTGTTATTTAGGCTATGTTGGCTTATTGGATTTTAGTGACTAATATGACGAGGAAATCAGAACGAACTTTTTTTTAGCTCAACATACCATCATTTGATGAAGCAAGAAAAACAAAAAAATTTAGTTCACATTACTCACTAAAATAAAAGAATCAAACATGATCTTAGGGCAAAAGGTGACGTGATTTTATTTCTTTCTTGTTCATAATTTGTTGAGTATGCACGACAGGACCCAATTTGAATGGCCTCTTTGGAAGGCAATCGGGAACTACACCTGGTTATTCCTACTCTGCTGCTAACAAGAGCATGGCCGTCAACTGGGAAGAGAAGACACTCTACGATTACCTGCTAAACCCCAAGAAGGTACAAGTATATTTGGATCATCAATGATTATATGCTAGTATTAGATATTTCTCTGAAATTCATCACCCAATTGGATATATCAGAAGCCTTTGTTTGAGGTTTATGCATTCTTCTATTGAATTATTCGTTCCCTTAACATTTCGTTCTTGCAATGATATAATTCAGAAACGCTGTGTTTTTATATGTTTATCTCTTAATGCTCTGCAGTATATACCTGGAACAAAGATGGTTTTCCCAGGACTGAAGAAGCCTCAAGATCGTGCTGACCTTATCGCTTACCTGAAAGAGTCGACAGCAAATTAAGTGTTTGGTTTAATGTTATTTTCTCCATTTTACAGTTGAGAGTCATAGTTTCCTTATTTGAGGAAAAAACCCGTAATTTTTTCTAATAAATTTTTGTGAAACCTTTCTTAGCTCCAATTTGCTGGAGCCTTCAATATCTTTTCGTCTTTACGGAGGCCGTTGTTCTTTACCAAATGGAAATTCAAGCTCAACTTTGTCACATTCTATTATAGTATGAATAGTTGATAAATTCTTGAAGCCGTGCTTGTTTTTTATCAACCTATCTTTTAAAGGATCCTGATATTTATTTAATTTCTTTTTATTTTTGCGGTGAAATATATCAGTGATTAGGTCTGCCAACTAAGAACAAAACAAACCAAAACTTTCAACCAAAGGTCGATAGGAGATCACGTTTCATTTGGTTTGGTTTCAAAAAATTGGGTTGGATGATTGTAATTAATTTTTGAAACACTGTTTGTATTTATTGAATGCTAGTTTTGCGATTTTGTTAAAATTGACGTATTCTTTTAATTGGATTGGATTTATTGAGATTTTGGAGATAAAGTAGATGGTAGGTGACTAGGTGTATTAGATCAATGACCTTTACAGAAAATAAGGTGACTGTGTCAAACAAATAAATTACATGATATAGGGTTGAATATTATATTAAACTACTTAATACTTAGCTATAGCTCGTTTTATAAAAGTTTGTTTGAGCTCGTTTTGTCACACACATCAAATAAACTTGAACATCATTTTTCGTTTGGTGATTTTTGAAGTTCGATTTGAGCTCGACTCAATAAATTAAAAATTGATAAAACAAATGTAAAAATATCAAACTACTGATACTCGGCTCGAATTCGTTTGAGAACAGTTCGTTAAACAATCAAACCATTTAAACAAAAAAATCGATAAAATTTAAACCAAACTTGAACATATACGAATCGCTCGTCTACACTCCTATTAACCATGTGTATGAATTTAATAGGTTAGAATGTGGGTTGAGCCCAAGTTTGAGCTTGACACCGGGGCGAATTAAATACAAATGAGCTTTTCTGAATGTAGGCCAAATTTCGAAACTAGGCCAGAACTAATATTCCAACTCTGCTTGAATCAAACATTAGTGAAACTCAATCCAAAATAAATGGAAGCTATTGAAATCTACAACTTATTTCTCATCTCAAATTCAAAAAGTTATTGATTCGATATTTATCATCTACTTTTTCTACTTCAAACTTTATAAGTCATTAATTTAATATATAATCTATTTTTATTTCCTTGAAATCTCATCATTCAAGCTCAATTCAGATCATATCTTAATTTTTAACACTCCTAAAATTCAATATCTAAATTCAATTCAAATTGTGATTCAAATACCTTTTCGAAACCAGACAAATCAATATTTTGAAACCACCATTAAAACCAGATAGCACTGACATCTTCACCTAAACAGCATGGGTGAATTGATATTGTCTAGCAAAAGCGTATCTTATTGAACAATAAGGGTGATATTGTTCCTCCATTGATTAGACATATCGATTTCCAGGAAGTATCATGACCATCCATTAAAAAAGGTTTCTATGTTTTGAAATGAACAATTTAAAGACCTATTGATTCTAGCAACAAAAAAAGTTTCTATGTTTTGAAATGAAGACCTATTGATTCTAGCAACTTAAACTCCAATTAGGACAGGAAGAAAATAAATTCACCCAAATATAAATTAAAGAAAATAATTGAAGCCGTCCTCTTTTTTATTTTTTTATTTTTTTAATATTAATTACTATTATTCATTGCATCATAATACGTGTTCACAACTAACAAAAGCATATTATTATAAGAATCATGAATCAAATTCAAATGTAACAAATTATAAAATAGTATGAAATTAGACATATTTTAATACACACTTTCACAAAAGAAACATTTTGCTATTTGTTTGGATCTTAAATCTTAGTGAATAAAATGTTAAAAGAAATGTTCCTTGCATTAAATAATAACTTATTAATTGTCAGACTGGCTCAAGAAAACCATCTCCAGGTGGTCAACAATGTCTTTAACGGTGCAGTTGAACTCGTTTTGCATCTGCATATACATTGAAGATTAGTTATATAGTGTAACTATAATTTTATAGGTAATGAAATAATCAATTAGTAAAGTTAATTAAGAGATTAAATAAATAATTAATTAAATACCTCAGCAAGAATGGTGACATCAAATGCAGCACCTCCAAATGGCATCACCCTCATGTCTTTGACATTGAGATTCATCTTTTCCATTTCACATGGAATTTTTGACATCAATCCCTTTTGTTTTTTGCAGCATATTTTTATTAGAACATTCTTCTTCATAACTCTTACCTTAATTTCTTCAACAACCACCTCGTCATGATCACTTGTTGTGCTAATTATTTCACTAATTACATCATTATCATCATAATCATCTTTTGATGCATTAATCTGCATCACCTTATCCTCTTCCTCCAAGGCGTTCACACGTTCTTGAAGGGCTTTCACATAATCAATTGCATCTTCAAGTAATGAAGCTTTGTCCAACTGGTCAAACAATTATCAAATTTCCATGTAATTAATGAGAATTAATTAATAATGTAATTAGATATATAGCATGCACTAGTGCAGTAGTACCTTCTTGAGTCCTGGCACAAGTTTAGAAAGATTGATGAAAAGTTGACCTAACTTCTGCCGGCGTGTCCTCTCAGACATGAGATGATCACGAGCTTGCAACGGTGTCCGGTTCACAGTCGAAATACTTCTCCTCTTATTTGATATACTAATTAGGTCTTCCTCATTGAAATTAGATGAAAAGTTTATGATTTGGGGAGTACTATAACTCAATGGTTCATGAATATCTGAATTGATAGTATTCGGAATATTTTTTGAGTTCTTATGAAATGAAATTAATTTGGCATGATCAGAAATTTGAGGGTACTGAAGTTTGGTATTATTAGAGAATATTAATGGCTGTGGTGAATAGATCTCAGGTACAATAATAGGTGGCTTAAGACCAAACATCTCAACATCATCATCATCATCAAAGTATTCTTCCATTTCTGTGACCTAATACCAAATCATAAAGTACAAATTATTTCAGATTATGATCAAATTTTGCTAATTACGTGACATAATAAATTTTTTCGGAAAAATTGTGTTGATGAAAAAAAATTAAATAAAAAGTTATTTGTGTATTTGTCTCCACGGATTCATAAATTAGGAAAACTCAAATATGTCATTAGTTGTGTACATGATTTCATATATAATGAAACAAACAAAAAAATGATAATTCAGAATCGAAAATATGGAAAACACATAAATTCATATGTGAAATTAAGAAATATTAATCATAAGTGTATTTTGAAGCTCACCTGGGAAGAAGACATAGTAGAAGTCAACTGATAAATTTATGAGAGAAGCATTAGCATATATATGAGTTATGATATATATATATATATTATATATTTATGTGCTCATCAAAATGGTCGGAAAGTGGATCTTATAGTGTGTACGTACGAATAGACTTGAAAAAAAATGAAAAGTACCTTATACCGCGTGTGTCCTCTTCACATTTCATTAAATTAAGAAAAAGTTGCAAAAAGTTTCTTTCAACTAGGTTGGTTGACAAAAATGTTCTTTTAAGATTCGAGCGGACAATTAATTCGTGTATTTAAATTAATATCACAATGTTAATTAGTTCTACTTCGAAATTCTTTTTCTTTTTTAAACACCCGAGGGTAATATATAACTTCAAGATTACAATGTCAAACACAGAAACATGAATAACAGAAGAGAAAAATCAACAATTAGAAGCAAGCTTAGCTAGATAATATGTCGCTTTATTGCATTTCCTAACAACATGACAAGCTTTAAAAGAAACTAAATCCCAGCTAGGATTTTGATATCTTCATAAATAGGTCTAAGCACACCTTTAAGAACAAACGGGTTTGAGATTTCTTTGATAACGACAAGACAATCCCCTTCAAGAATCAAGTTTTGCCAATTTGAAATTAAGTCGACAAAACTCTAAATCACTTAGTGCCGCTAGAGCTTCAGTCTTGGGTTCTAAAGGTAATTGGATTGTGAGTCCTTTCCAGTCAATACATTCCCAAAAATTGGAGAAAAACTACAAAATTTCATCTTAAAATTAAGACTCGCAGATAAAAAAAGATTTTTTTTTTAAGATTCGGACTGACAATTGAGTTTAATTAATAACTTGACTAATTTGACAATTTAACTTTTAATTTTGTAAATCTTAATTAAATTTTAGTTCTCCATAAACATTAAGAATTTCATACTAAAATATTATAGGAATTGCCAAATTGATTCGATGACATGCCTTAGTTGTCATCTTGAATCTTAAAAGAACTTTTTTGCCGGTAAACTTGAATTACGTGACATTTTTTTCAATTTTCCCTATATTTTAATTCTTCTGTACCAATGGAGGCGTTCCAGTGTGAAAAAGTACTATTGTTATTGTACTTGTCCACTGGTGGTCAACGCCTCGAGGGTATGAACTACGTGTGTTGTGGCCAATCACGATGTTTAATTAAATTAATTAATTATTATGATTAACTATTGTTTTTTTAATTTATGATGACATGTGAATTGCGAGAATCCTTAATTATTGTAATTAACATTTGTTTCAACGACTAATTGTATATGGATAGGTTAACCTAATTATTACTAGAATATTTATATTAACTTATATTAAGCTATGCAAGTTGTTGATCAGGACAAGCTACCATTCTTATGAGTTGTTTAAACAGCTAGGGTAATTAGATTATATTTAATGGAAGTCTTTGGGTTTAAGATATAACAATTACAAGTAAATATTCTTTTTTCTTCCAGACTAAATCCTTTGTCAAGATCAAACACTTGTTTTAGATATTATATTGAAGAAATTGTACTTGTTTTACCACATGATTAATGAATCCTTTGCATATTTGATCCCTTACTTTACAAAATTTTATTTTACATTTTTTATCTCATTGCTTTCTTCTTAATCAAAGATACAAAACTGAGACAACCTGTAGAACTAAAAGAGTGAAATAAATAGTATTGTACAGTACGAGTAAGTGCAATTTTTTCTTGAGAAATTAGGGCCAAACCGCAACTTTGGAAAGAACGAAGCCAAAAATGCTGACAATCCAATTTTGCATGAGTAAGAATGCAATTTCACCTTGTATTATCTCGTTCTCTGTTGTTCTAATAATTAACAGCATCAGGTTGGGGCATTGCATTAAAGAAAAGGGAATGGAAAAAAGGCAAAACTGCTAATTAAGGGCCGAGCAAAATTAGCTTATTTGTAGCCTTAATTCCCGAACTACAATGAATGGCTTTATTTGTAGCCAAAACAAATAAAATTGAGAGGACGTTTAAGGGGACCTCAAATCAATGTAACAAACGTTCATCAAATTTGTGTTTTGATATCCCATTTTGATGATATTGTGCAACCAAATCTAACAAAAAGCATTATACCATGTTGGCAATAAAATAAATGAACCAGGAAATGTAGAATACTCAATTACAGCTGTACAAAATACTCAAGTTCCATCATGTCGCAAAACTACAGCAGCTAAGTTCAATTGAGCTTCAGTTTAGTTCAACAGAAAAGAAAATCAGAATTCCATCTGCCAACAAACATAGAAAAATATTCAGATAGATCTAATATATCGGCAACAAAGTGCTTCTAACGATACACATGGTGCATCATCAATGTAGATTACGTAAAATTCCAAGCAAATAGTCACCAATCATGACTAGTGACACTAAGGAGTAAATACCATCTGGAAAGATCTTTCCAGATTTCTTAAACCTTGATCCCATCACTCCCAAAAGAGTAGCAGACAAGCCAAGACCAATAGATGATGCCAAAATGGGACTTGTTGGAAGAATACGCTTTACATAAATCAATAATAAGACCAACACTCCATCACCCTTTACATCGCACATGAATCCACAGATTCCAAAAAATAAAGTATACGCAAGTGTGAGTATCTGGGACATTAACATGCCCTCCTCCTCACTGCCTCCACTATGATCTTCGTTTCCATCCGATCCCCCACCATTTCCACCACCACCACCACCACCTTCACCTCCACCACCGTCACCAAGATTGTCGCTAGATCCACCGGAATCCGGTAGAATATCGATGCCTTCCCCAGCTGAATCGACTGTAAAGGTGGTTGGCAATTTAGAGTCTGAAGCAATGGCAGCTCGGGTCCTCCATGACTGCTGCTTTGGCTCAGAATAAGCGACTGGAAAGCTCGTCGGCCTTGTTGATAAGAAACACATAGGTGAAGTTACTGCTTGTGATGCCGGGTTACGAACAATAGGAAGGTATCCATGCTTTGACGAGTGAAGTTTGAAACTGCGGTGATAGGAGCAAAGAAAGGGTGAAAATGCCAAGAGTTCTCCCATACTTCCTGATTTAGGTTACTACTATGCCTAGATATTTCTTTCAGATCTCTTGTTTTGAAGATAAAGCGATTCAGGAGGATCTTTCTCCAGGTCCTGCAGTCTCAGCAAGCTCCACAAAAATCAACCTTCCATTTACTATCTGCATTTTTAACAGCAGTGCAGGAATAAATAGATAAGACTTCACATAATTAAGGAGATTAAGAAGTACAGTACAAGTCTCTGACAACATGACTACCTTTGCCTCAAATGCAACACTAAGATTTCTCTAAACGGGGTTTCTTTAAATGTGAAAACAAACTGAAGAAACATATACGTTGATGCAGATAAAGATTTGAAAATGGTAAACAAGCCACGAGTCAGGTATCAATTAGTTGTCCTCTGTATATTCGAGTGGCATTCTTTTTAGCATTCAATGTGCTTCTCTTATATCTACATTACAGAGTATGGCGATATTCCATTGCACAACCATTTTTTTTTTCTTTTTTGCTCACCCCTTCCCAAAGTGAATGCTCCATTTAGAAAAGTACTAATCAAATTGTTCAAAATTTTGACTGTCTTCAATATTCTTAGTCGGTCGAAAGAGTAAATTTAAGAACTATAAATAAACTGAAAAATTATATTTGATTCCAATTCAATGGGGTCAATTGACCCCACTGGACATACATGGCTCCCCCCCAGGGGACTAAAATGCCATGTCACTGAAAAACCCATAAATTCCATCAATTGAATATGGTGTCCAATGATAAAGCAAACAATTACAATCAAGCAGAATGTAACAGATGGGGCACCAGAATGAGAAGGTGCATGTTCACAGACACACATGCTTTGGATAAAAAACTGACGAAATCACACATATAATTGGAGGAAAGTTGACATATCTTACCCTGCCATTCATAGCTTTCAATGCATTCTGAGCATCTACTTCAGACGTGAACTTGACAAAACCAAATCCTTTAGGCCTTTGGGTTCTAGGGTCCTTGATAAGCCTTACTGCATTTGTTAAAATATACAACATATGTGCAACCATCAATCGATATGTAAGTATAAGATCACTGAATGGTTGAAAACATGATACTTTAAACAACCAGAGTTTTACCTTCTTCAACTAAACCAAATGGTGAGAATAATCTCTTCAATTCTTCAGTGGTGGTATAAAATGACAACCCTAATGCCAAAATCCAAGTTAACCAAAATCATATTATACACGGAGAAAACAAAAAGGAAAACTCCAATTACATAGGTATAGAGTTATTCTACAAAAACATTAAACTATACTTTATATGATCCATCACACCAACAATTTAGAAACAAAAGCAGAATATAGGGAAGTTGAAGGAAGAATACATACTGCTTACAAATAGCTCAGAAAACACTCTTCTAGCCATCTGAGTTTATAATAGCCATGTCCTAAATTGTCAAAACTGCTTTCCCTGAAAAGCATTTTACAAAATCAACAATCGAGATTTTATTCAATACACTTCATTATCCCTCTATTGTTCATTTCCAAGTAAAAACATTGCAAAATTTACAAGATTACGAGAAGAAGAACTCACAACAGAAAATAATGCATCTAAATTATATATAGAAAACACAAGTTATGATATAATTGTTCGCACGGGAAAAAAGTTTTACCTCGGTTTGGATTTTTTAAGCAGAAACGTTCTCTGTGTGTGTGTGGGCGCGAGCGCGGTGGTATATAATACTATATCAATTGCAAAATTATTGCAAAATTACTGTAAATGGGTTTAGGGCTTCTGTTTAATTTCTTGGAGAGAAAAGATACTATACTATACAATGCGAAGTTGCTTCCACAAGCCCACTTAGCTTGAAGATTTTTAATTAAAATCATATAAAAAATTTGTACTTTTACATTCATTTAATTTCATACCATATCTTAAATTAAATTCCATATAATTCTAAATATTGATTAAATGTATCTCCGTAACTTTAATGATTTAATAGTATTATAATCCATTTGATTACTAAAATATACAATTTGTTAATATGATTTCTTATATATACTAGGAAAAACCTACGTTAATTTGATGGATATTTTTTTATAATTTAGGGTCATATTAATTTGATAATGTCATAACATAGAGCAAATTAACCCGATTTTTATCTATTTAATCCATTTTTCACCGGTTTAACCAATTTTTAGCCGAATTTATTCATTTTTATCAGTTTGATTTTTTCTTTGCTATTTTACATGTTTTTTTACCGGTTATAACTTATTTTCACTGTATTTAATTACGATTTTGTCATTTTGTTTTAAACCATTTTTCTACCGGTTTCACCTTAATTGTGTCAATTAAACTCTTTTTTTACCTATTTTACACACGTTTTATCATATTAACCTGTTTTCATCTATTTTGCATATTTTCTTCACATGTTCTTTTCACCAACCTGAATTTTCATGATATGATATATTTTCACCAGCTTTATTCATTTTTTCACTGATTTCACTAGTTTTTCATTAATGTTGTCGTTTCACCAGTTTCATCATTTTTTCACAAATTTGACCCGAATTTTCATTGATTTCAAATGTGTTATAGATTTCAGGGGCACTTTTTTACCCGTTTCACCCAGATTTTCACCAACTTCCCCAGTATTCATCAATTTCACTCGAATTTTTATCGATTTGATAGATTTTTTTTATCGATTTCACCCTTTTTCACAAAATGAATTCCATCAAATTTTTAGGTTATGCATGTCTTGATATTCTTGAATATTTTTATATTTTCTATTCTAGTCAAAGTAAAATTATGTAATTAGCTAAGTCATAAGTATATTTATTCTTTCATAGTATTGTTTTCTTCGTTTTAAAACATTTTCTACTGGTTTCACCTTATTTTGTCAGTTAAACCTTTTTGTTTACTACACGTTTTATCATATTAACCGGTTTTCACCTATTTTGCACATTTTTTTCTATACTATGAATTCCATCAAATTTTTAGGTTATGCATGTCTTGATATTCTTGAATATTTTTATATTTTCTATTCTAGTCAAAGTAAAATTATGTAATTAGCTAAGTCATAAGTATATTTATTCTTTCATAGTATTGTTTTCTTCGTTTTAAACCATTTTCTACTAGTTTCACCTTATTTTGTCAGTTAAACCTTTTTGTTTACTACACGTTTTATCATATTAACCGGTTTTCACCTATTTTGCACATTTTTTTCACTGATTTCACATGTTCTTTTCACCAACCTGAATTTTCATGATATGACTCATTTTCACCGACTTTATTAATTTTTTCACTGATTTCACTTGTTTTTCATTTCATTGATGTTGTTGTTGCACCGATTCAATTATTTTTTCACGAATTTGACCTGAATTTTCATCGATTTCAAGGGCACTTTTTTATCCATTTCACCCAAATTTTCACCAACTTCGCCAGTATTCCTAGAATTTTTTTTTATCGATTTCACCAATTTTTCAATAAATGAATTCCATCCAAGTTTGAGGTTATGCATATCTTGATATTATTCAGTTTAGTTCAACAGAAAAGAAAATCAGAATTCCATCTGCCAACAAACATAGAAAAATATTCAGATAGATCTAATATATCGGCAACAAAGTGCTTCTAACGATACACATGGTGCATCATCAATGTAGATTACGTAAAATTCCATGCAAATAGTCACCAATCATGACTAGTGACACTAAGGAGACAAGACCATCTGGAAAGATCTTTCCAGATTTCTTAAACCTTGATCCCATCACTCCCAAAAGAGTAGCAGACAAACCAAGACCAATAGATGATGCCAAAATGGGATTTGTTGGAAGAATATCTCTTACATAATTCAATAATCCGGCCGACACTCCAACACCCTTTACATAGCCCATGGATCCACCGATTCCAAAAAATAAAGCATACGCAAGTGTGAGTATCTGAGACCTTGACATGCCCTCCTCATCACTGCCTCCACTTTGATCTTCGTTTCCATCCGATCCCCCTTTGGTGTTATCATTATTATCACCATTTCCACCACCACCACCACCACCACCTTCACCTCCACCACCGTCACCAAGATTGTCGCTAGATCCACCGGAATCCGGTAGAATATCGATGCCTTCCCCAGCTGAATCGACTGTAAAGGTGGTTGGCACTTTAGAGTGTGAAGCAATGGCAGCTCGGGTCCTCCATGAATGCTGCTTTGGCTCAGAATAAGTGATTGGAAAGCTCGTCGGCCTTGTTGATAAGAAACACATAGGTGAAGTTACTGCTTGTGATGCCGGGTTACGAACAATAGGAAGGTATCCATGCTTTGACGAGTGAAGTTGAAAATGCGGTGATAGAAGCAAAGAAATGGGTGAAAATGCCAAGAGTTCTCCCATACTTCCTGATTTAGGTTACTACTATGCCTAGATATTTCTTTCAGATCTCTTGTTTTGAAGATAAAGCGATTCAGGAGGATCTTTCTCCAGGTCCTGCAGTCTCAGCAAGCTCCACAAAAATCAACCTTCCATTTACTATCTGCATTTTTAGTAGCAGTGCAGGAATAAATAGATAAGATTTCACATAATTAAGGAGATTAAGAAGTACAGTACAAGTCTCTGACAACATGACTACCTTTGCCTCAAATGCAACAATAAGATTTCTCTAAATGGGGTTTCTTAAATGTGAAAACAAACTGAAGAAACATATACGTTGAACCAGATAAAGATTTGAAAATGGTAAACAAGCCACGAGTCAGGTATCAATTAGTTGTCCTCTGTATATTCGAGTGGCATTCTTTTTAGCATTCAATGTGCTTCTCCTATATCTACATTACAGAGTATGGCGATATTCATTGCACAACCATTTTTTTTCTTTGTTTGCTCACCCCGTCCCAAAGTGAATGCTCCATTTAGAAAAGTACTAATCAAATTGTTCAAAATTTTGACTGTCTTCAATATTCTTAGTCGGTCGAAAGAGTAAATTTAAGAACTATAAATAAACTGAAAAATTATATTTGATTCCAATTCAATGGGGTCAATTGACCCCACTGGACATACATGGCTCCCCCCCAGGGGACTAAAATGCCATGTCACTGAAAAACCCATAAATTCCATCAATTGAATATGGTGTCAAATGATAAAGCAAACAATTACAATCAAGCAGAATGTAACAGATGGGGCACCAGAATGAGAAGGTGCATGTTCACAGACACATGCTTTGGATAAAAAAACTGACGAAATCACTCATGTAATTGGAGGAAAGTTGACATATCTTACCCTGCCATTCATAGCTTTCAATGCATTCTGAGCATCTACTTCAGACGTGAACTTGACAAAACCAAATCCTTTAGGCCTTTGGGTTCTAGGGTCCTTGATAAGCCTTATTGCATTTGTTAAAAATATACAACATATGTGCAACCATCAATCGATATGTAAGTATAAGATCACTGAATGGTTGAAAACATGATACTTTAAACAACCAGAGTTTTACCTTCTTCAACTAAACCAAATGGTGAGAATAATCTCTTCAATTCTTCAGTGGTGGTATAAAATGACAACCCTAATGCCAAAATCCAAGTTAACCAAAATCATATTATACACGGAGAAAACAAAAAGGAAAACTCCAATTACATAGGTATAGAGTTATTCTACAAAAACATTAAACTATACTTTATATGATCCATCACACCAACAATTTAGAAACAAAAGCAAAATATAGGGAAGTTGAAGGAAGAATACATACTGCTTACAAATAGCTCAGAAAACACTCTTCTAGCCATCTGAGTTTATAATAGCCATGTCCTAAACTGTCAAAACTGCTTTCCCTGAAAAGCACTTTACAAAATCAACAATCGAGATTTTATTCAATACACTTCATTATCCCTCTATTGTTCATTTCCAAGTAAAAACATTGCAAAATTAACAAGATTACGAGAAGAATAACTCACAACAGAAAATAATGCATCTAAATTATATATAGAAAACACAGGTTATGATATAATTGTTCGCACGGGAAAAAAAGTTTTACCTAGGTTTGGATTTTTTAAGCAGAAACGTTCTCTGTGTGTGTGTGTGGGGGCGCGAGCGCGGTGGTATATATCAATTGCAAAATTACTGTTAATGGGTTTAGGGCTTCTGTTTAATTTCTTGGAGAGAAAAGATACTATACAATGCGAAGATGCTTCCACAAGCCGAAATATGGAAAATAGGCACTTTGCACCTTCCAAACTTAGATTTAACACTTTGCACCCTTGAAATATGAAAAATGCAGCACTTTGCACCCTCATTTATTTTCAAGCAAAAATTTAAGGGCAAAATAGGTAATTCTATTGTAAATTTTTGGCACTTTGCCCTGTTGGGATTCAGTAAGATAAACAGCCCTAGGCACAGCGGAATATAAAAATTTTAGGACCTCTTACGGAATATTGCCAGGATACTCTCTAGTTGTATATATATGAATATAAATTAAAACGATAGTATAAGTTTACACGTTATACCTATCTCCTTGCAAATCCAAGTTGGCAGTTAGCAAAAACGAACTCTGATTTCTGCTCCAGCAAAATCGATCCAGACCTTTTGAGTAGCGCCCCACGTGTTGCGCCTCTACGAGTTGATACACCACAATATCACGAAAATAATAAATCTTGATCAGCTAGAACACAAGATATATTATGATAGGAATTAGGAACGATTTAGGAACAAGATCGAAAACGAAAAATTCTTCCAATGGAAGAACAGGGTTCGGTCGATCACTTAGGAGAGGGCGAGAGAATTTTGCTCTTGCTCAATTTTTGCTTATTGAGTTGTGTGAAAAATAACTATAAGATAGCTACTTATAGTTATCTCCCTAACCTAGTCCTATTAGGACTAGGGCTCTTCTCTCCTACATGGGCCATGACCCTCTTTAATTGGAAGACCAAGTCTTCTAATTAATTCATGGTCCAGTTAATTAATTTGACCAGGCTTTATTTAATCTCCCAATTAAATAGCCCAATTAATTAACTTAATCTCCCATTTAATTAAATCAGACTCTAAGCCCATTTAATTAAAATCCCTTTTAATTAATTAAATCCAACTTAATTAATTAATCCACAAATTAAATTCCAATTTAATTTATGATTCTGATCCAATTCCAATTGGATTCCATTTTGTTCCAATTGGGTCGACCCAGTCGACCCACCCATAATAATCGACCCAGTCGATTATTCACCCAGTCGACCCAGTCGACTCGGTTGTTCTTATTTCCTCGCTTTCGCTTCATGTGTATTGTGTATGCCCCCGTAGGTTCACCACATAATTGGCCGTGGGTTATAATTAAATATTATTTAATTATTCGAGTAAGATTTACTCTAAATCAATCGAACACTCTGTCGATTGATCATTCCAAAATTAGCACCCCTGCCAATTTGGGAATTCTCCCACACTCCACGGTCGATGTCCAGCCACAAGCCCATGGAGCCCAATCACTGGTGAATTAATTCAGTGAACCTTTTAACTCATTTACAATTTCCATATACGACATAATCTCTCCATCGATCAATCTCCCAGTCGAGACTTAAGGGTATGGTCTTTCATCGGTTCCCCTTTTTCTTTTGTCTTGACCTTATGCATTCTGGTCTCGAAATAATTCTCTTTGACTTAACCTTTATGAGCTACTTACATAAAGCCATCAGATACCTCGGCCGAGGATTTTACCAGAATTAATTTCTCACAGAAATCCATAGGAGAATTTCCCATCCTATCAAGTCGGGTCAATGGATCCTTTGTTGATGATATGAACCTGCCTACGAGTTCCTCTATACCCAACATGAGTCCACAGAGACTTTCTGGCGATCCCCAGTCAGTCGGAACTCATATCAAAGCATAGACGTTCTCGCACCAAATAAACCCTATCATCTCAAGTAGTTAGGGATCGTTCCTCGTATACTATTGTAAATTGGAATAACTTCAACCCCGATATGCGACTACCGCTTCCATGGTGAGTTATTTCCTAATTGGGGTATTCAGTGCGCTTGCCATCCCAGCAAGCCACCCACTTATGTGTATCGACTATCCCAGTCACGCTCGTGGACCCCAGCGTTCTCCAGTTCATCGGAGTATACACATTAGTGAGAGTCTAACCGAATCCAACGATGTCCTATCTCGATTGGATTCTACGACTCTTGAATATGTTCTAGATCATGGCCTTGGAGATCAGTCCACGGGTTGTCCCATAGCCCTGTGATCTAAGGACTTATATACTTATGCGTAGATAATTATTACATAAGATAAAGATGACCATTTAATAATAAAATGCATTTATTAATCCAATTGAATGGTCCTTTCAATTAAATGCAGCCAAAATAGTTGGCTTGCAGGACACTATTCTATCAATCTCCCACTTGTACCAAAGCCAACTTTTCATACTTCTGATTCCCATCTTAGACAGATGTCTTTCGGATGCCTTGGAGGCAATGGCTTAGATAGCGGGTCCGTCGTATTATCCTTTGAGGTGACACGTTCCATCTTTATGTCTCCTCTACCAATGATATAACATATCAAATGGTATCGTCTTAGTTCGTGCTTGGATTCTGATGAGATCTCGACTCCTTCGCTTACGAGATAGCTCCATTATTATCACAGAAGATAGTAATGGCTCGACAATGCTAGGTATCACATCCAATTCCTGGATGAAGTTTTTCATCCAAACACCTTCCTTTGCTGCTTCACTCGCGGCAATGTATTCTGTCTCGGTGGTTGAAACTGCGGTAGTGTCTTGCTTGGAGCTCTTCCAGCTTACCGCACCACTATTGAGGCAGAACACGTATCCAGATGTCGACTTGAAGTCGTCTACGTCACATTGGAAGCTAGAATCAGTATAGCCTTCCAATTTCAATTCTCCTCCACCGTATATCAAGAACAATTCCTTAGTCCTTCTCAGGTACTTCAGAATTGCCTTTACGGCTATCCAGTGCTGCTCACCTGGATTAGACTGGTAGCGACTTGTAACGCTTAAAGCGTACGCTACGTCTGGTCTAGTACATAACATACCATACATGCTTCCTATCGCGGATGCATATGGTATTCGAGACATATTGCTTCTCTCTTCAGGCGTCTTTGGGGCCATAGACTTAGAGAGTGCAATCCCATGTCTCATTGGAAGCAATCCTCTCTTGGATTCTTCCATATTGAATCTTTTCAAGATTTTATCTATGTACTGGGATTGGGAGAGGCCCAGCAGTCCTTTTGATCTATTTCGGTAGATCCTTGTACCTAGTACAAAGGATGCTTCTCCCAAATCCTTCATTGAGAATTGTGTAGATAACCATGCTTTAGTTTCGGACAACACTTTCACATTCCAATGAGAAGAATGTCATCAACGTAAAGCACCAAAAATTCAATTGTACTCCCACTGATCTTCTTGTACACGCAAGGTTCGAACATGTTTTTGATGAATCCAAAAGTTTGGATTGTCTCATCGAAACGAATGTTCCAACTTCGGGAAGCTTGCTTCAGTCCATAAATGGACCTCTGGAGTTTGCACACCTTGTGTTCATCTCCTTTGGATGTATATCCTTTTGGTTGTTCCATGTAGATCTCCTTGTCAATGTCCCCATTGAGAAAGGCAGTCTTTACATCCATCTGCCATATCTCGTAGTTATACCACGCAGTTATGGCCAGCAAGATTCGAATGGATTTAGGCATTGCGACGGGTGAAAAGGTCTCCTCAAAGTCGATGCTTGGCCTTTGAGTGTATCCTTTTGCCACTAGTCGCGCCTTGTAGGTTATTACCTCTCCGTTCACTCCAAGCTTTCGCTTATAGATCCACTTGCAACCCACGGGAGCTACTCCCACTGGTGGATCTACCAAGGCCCAGACCTTGTTCGAGTGCATGGAGTCCAATTCGAATTCCATGGCTTCACGCCACCTTCCCGAGTCTATGCCTAGCATAGCCTCTTCGTAAGTCCTTGGGTTGGTTAGAGACTGTCTAGTCTCACGCAGCAGACCGTAGTACCTCTTGGGTTCTCTACGTTGTCTTTCTGACCTACGAAGTATCGGTGTACTCTCTGATGTACTTTCATGCTCTTGTTCTCCCACTGCCTGTGGTGATGGGTCAGCTTGATCGACCTCTTTGGTCTTTTCAGCTTCAGTGACCTTATCTAGTTCTACGTTGTGTTCCTTCTTGCCTAGCAAGAAATCCTTCTCCAAGAAGTGTGCGTTCCTTGAGACAAACGTAGTTTATCTTGTAGGATCGTAGAACTTGTATCCTATAGAGTTTTCTGGATACCCCACGAATTGCATAAGATGGACTTTACGTCCAACTTATCTCCCACCAGCTTATTCACATAAGCGGGAGACCCCATATGCGCATGAATGCATATGAAGGTACAATACCAAAACTCATATCACGTGATATGTTTTGGATCTGGCTTCAGAGATACTTAGCTCATTATCTTCGATTTTCTCGATCAAGTTTCATTTGTTTGAATAAGGAATTTCATGTAAGATTTCTTAATGGACATTTACATGTCCAAAATGCTCAACAACTGACAATGTTTTGAGCGAATCTTACATTTCGAGAATCTAATTCTCTATTAAATAATCAATTGCGTTCGATTTTGAATTGATCCAAATCTCTTACATGTTTTCATTGATTAGGCTCTCTTCTTTTATTCCAAAAGTAATTTGGAATTGTACATCACAACGTACTTTTACCCATGAGGGTACTAGAGACGCCTTATCTCCCACTAATGCTTTAGTGTTTCTACACACTTATAAATGGATTAAATCCATTGCAATTGTTTATGCCTCTTGGTTGCCTAGCAACCAACTACTAAATTTAATTTCCATTAAGCAAGATTCGAAAGTCGGTTACTATGTACAGCATCCCAGTCAAGCTCGACCCAGTCGAGCTCAGTCTTTGAATCTTTTAATTCGGAAATATGTTTAGTATTCGTGTATTACCTTTCGGTTTTTACAACGACTCAAGTGTGTGAAATCTTGATTATTTATATTTTATTGACTATGCATAATATATTTAGTCGATATATGAGTATCCATACTCATTTGCTTATGTACACCTTTTGCGTATAAATCTTATAGCGCAATCAGTTCCAACCATTATGGAACTATCACATCCCTTAAGACAAGGGATGGTATAAGCAAATTCTAATGATCTAAATAATTCATGGCTTTAGATGCATTGAATGCATCAATGAGTACTTCATCGGGCATCCAACACCCTTATGCATTACTTTAACCATAAGGTTAAGTTCAATAAAATTTGATCATCCCTTATGGGATGAATAGGTTCAATTCCCTCTTTCCCTTGATCTCAATCCATGGAAGAACCATTTTGATTGACTTTTCAACTTATCATCCTTACAGAAAAACCTCCAAGGTTATTTCCCTTCAGAGAGGATACATTCCTCTTCTTCCATCTCTCGAGCCTTTTGAGCTTTCAACGAGATGTTACTTCCCATTTACGGGAGACTTCATGTTTGCCTTCAAGAAAATTTGGGCTTGAGAACCATCCTCAACCCTCTGGTGAAACTTATCACCTTTCTTATTTGAAGAGTAACTTCGAAAAAGGCAGCTTGGTGAAACCTATCACCATTCCAGTCGAAGTGTAACTTCGAAAAGAAAAACAATGAAATCTTTGTAAGGAGATTAGTCCTTGCTTGGACTCGAGAATAATTTCTCAAGTTTCGAAGTCATTCAAAATTCATTTGGGTTCAGTCAATTTATTTGATTCAAGTATGATGGTAAATATTCATGGATACATAACTTATGATAAACTATCATAAACATGACGATAAATACGCGGCAGATTAATATCAATGCATAATTTACAAACATGGTTTTCATTTGTAAATTACTCCCACTATTCTTGTCGAATACTTATGCCCCCACATAAGGTTCGGGAAATAAAAATTTCCTAATGGGCTCAAGGCCCAAATGCAATCGCTCAGTACCCACGACTCGTTGGCCATACCAATTGATCCACTTGGTGGGCGATCATGTCGCCGGTTAACCATCCCAGCTAACCCTTGAGTTCATTTAGCCTCGGTTTTCGTTATGGACCCACGACTCGTGAGACATCCATACTTACTCGCGTTAAATCATGTCCAATACTCGTGAAGAGAAATAGTTCAATCCTAGACGCCCCACGACTCGTGAGACAGCGCCTAGAACCTTGCTATCCCCTCCCTTGGCACTAAACTGTGCATCGAGGCAATAGACATATCATCTTCCTATAGCTCGACCCACGACTCGTGAGACATCGAGATACATTCGTACAATATGCCTAAGACCTAGTAATTGGATAGGCTCGGACCATAGACACCATTCATATGCGCCCGTTATTCGATTTAATATTCTAATTGAATTTTAAGTTCAATTGGAGGTTTTAAGTTTTCCTTGTGCGAGGTCTCATCAGATTATGCTTTATCTTGTTTACGTTTTTCTATCCTAAGCATGCATCTCATACATCAAAGAATAATTACGAAAAAGTAAACATTCATCACCTAGCATTGCACACACGATTGATCGATTGCCCATCCTATGCGATCCATCACGAGCCACATGATGGACCAATTGGTCAGTCTAGGGTGGAAAATACATGTCCTAACTATTACAATTTACAAACCCATACATCATGGGCCTTCTTGTAATATTCACCTTGATTGGGCCTCCATGTAATGAATTGGGCCTCCATGTCCTCCAAGGTTATGGGCCTCCATGTGGATCTCCAAGTCTTCATGAGGTCTTCTCGGCTCCAAGCCTAATCTAAGCCTAGCTTACAAATTTAAATGGCCCTATTCTATTACATTCATTTGCGCAAGCAAGGGCACCAATCAGGCCCATTTAATTACAACCCATAAAATAAATAAACCAAAACTACACAGGGCTTAAGGGCAAAATCGACCAATCCACATATTCACTCAAGAACATGCATAAATTCACATAAGGGCATAAATGTAAATTTACCGGCTCCTTTAATTTTAATTCACAAAAATTATCCAAGTTAATTTAATTTTGAATTAACAATTAATCTCTAAGATTAATTAACTCTTACTTGAGTTCTAAGTAATCTACAACTCTTATCTTGATAAAGTTGGTTAATTAAGATAGTTACAAATCTTCCAAGATTACTATCTTATCCAAAACTCTAAGTTTCCCAATTTTACAAATCTCCAAGATTCTCAAGATAATCCTATTTTGAATAGATTAGTTAACTAAGGTAGTGTTCAAATCCACCAAGATTTCTACCTTATCCAAAACTCCAAGTTTCCTAATTTAATAAGATCTCTAAGATCTTTAATCTTGGTAACTTACTAGAAGATATTAATTTTAATTAAATCTCTTCTTACAATTGAAACTCTAAGTTTCCTTGTTTAATAAGATCTCTAAGATCTTTAATCTTGGTAATTAACTAGAAGACATTAATTATAATTAAATGTCTTATCACAAATGAAACTCTAAGTTTCCTTGTTAATTAGATCTCTAAGATCAATTCCAGATTCACCAAGATTCCATATCAACCAAATCTCCAAGATTTTCAGATTTATCAATATAGGCAGAATTAGAGTCCAACCAAAAATCAGCCAATACGTGACCAATCGAGGACTGCCACGTGGCCAACACACGTGGCCACAAAGTCCGCGCGTGGGCCGTCCATGGCAGTCGCGGCTGCGCGTGGCAGCGCACGGCAGCGTGTGGCTGTGCGTGACAGCACGCGGCAGACAACCCGTAGGCTGCTGCCGTGTGCCGCACGCGCAGCCAGCGTGCTGCTAGTACGCTGCCGTGGGCAGCAGCTCGCGGTGGCCGCCCAGCCGCGGTGCGTTGCCGCGCACCGCCGCGTGCCACCGCGGTTGGATCCAATTTTTGTTTATTCGATTACTTACAGATTTAATTCAACAAACCCAGTTAATTAAATCTCAATCCAAAAATAACATCAACATGATAAAAATTTTCGAATCTAAAATTATCCATTAACTCAAAGTTAAATAACAAACGTCCTATAACATGCAAAGTTAAAGAACCAGCCACACATAAATCAAACATATGATTTATTACACAGAATTTGCAAATTCATATATATACAAAGCCTAGAGTTGGCTCTGATACCACTGTTGGGATTCAGTAAGATAAACAGCCCTAGGCACAGCGGAATATAAAAATTTTAGGACCTCTTACGGAATCTTGCCAGGATACTCTCTAGTTGTATATATATGAATATAAATTAAAACGATAGTATAAGTTTACACGTTATACCTATCTCCTTGCAAATCCAAGTTGGCAGTTAGCAAAAACGAACTCTGATTTCTGCTCCAGCAAAATCGATCCAGACCTTTTGAGTAGCGCCCCACGTGTTGCGCCTCTACGAGTTGATACACCACAATATCACGAAAATAATAAATCTTGATCAGCTAGAACACAAGATATATTATGATAGGAATTAGGAACGATTTAGGAACAAGATCGAAAACGAAAAATTCTTCCAATGGAAGAACAGGGTTCGGTCGATCACTTAGGAGAGGGAGAGAGAATTTTGCTCATGCTCAATTTTTGCTTATTGAGTTGTGTGAAAAATAACTATAAGATAGCTACTTATAGTTATCTCCCTAACCTAGTCCTATTAGGACTAGGGCTCTTCTCTCCTACATGGGCCATGGCCCTCTTTAATTGGAAGACCAAGTCTTCTAATTAATTCATGGCCCAGTTAATTAATTTGACCAGGCTTTATTTAATCTCCCCATTAAATAGCCCAATTAATTAACTTAATCTCTCATTTAATTAAATCAGACTCTAAGCCCATTTAATTAAAATCCCTTTTAATTAATTAAATCCAACTTAATTAATTAATCCACAAATTAAATTCCAATTTAATTTATGATTCTGATCCAATTCCAATTGGATTCCATTTTGTTCCAATTGGGTCGACCCAGTCGACCCACCCATAATAATCGACCCAGTCGATTATTCACCCAGTCGACCCAGTCGACTCGGTTGTTCTTATTTCCTCGCTTTCGCTTCATGTGTATTGTGTATGCCCCCGTAGGTTCACCACATAATTGGCCGTGGGTTATAATTAAATATTATTTAATTATTCGAGTAAGATTTACTCTAAATCAATCGAACACTCTGTCGATTGATCATTCCAAAATTAGCACCCCTGCCAATTTGGGAATTCTCCCACACTCCACGGTCGATGTCCAGCCACAAGCCCATGGAGCCCAATCACTGGTGAATTAATTCAGTGAACCTTTTAACTCATTTACAATTTCCATATACGACATAATCTCTCCATCGATCAATCTCCCAGTCGAGACTTAAGGGTATGGTCTTTCATCGGTTCCCCTTTTTCTTTTGTCTTGACCTTATGCATTCTGGTCTCGAAATAATTCTCTTTGACTTAACCTTTATGAGCTACTTACATAAAGCCGTCAGATACCTCGGCCGAGGATTTTACCAGAATTAATTTCTCACAGAAATCCATAGGAGAATTTCCCAACCTATCAAGTCGGGTCAATGGATCCTTTGTTGATGATATGAACCTGCCTACGAGTTCCTCTATACCCAACATGAGTCCACAGAGACTTTCTGGCGATCCCCAGTCAGTCGGAACTCATATCAAAGCATAGACGTTCTCGCACCAAATAAACCCTATCATCTCAAGTAGTTAGGGATCGTTCCTCGTATACTATTGTAAATTGGAATAACTTCAACCCCGATATGCGACTACCGCTTCCATGGTGAGTTATTTCCTAATTGGGGTATTCAGTGCGCTTGCCATCCCAGCAAGCCACCCACTTATGAGTATCGACTATCCCAGTCACGCTCGTGGACCCCAGCGTTCTCCAGTTCATCGGAGTATACACATTAGTGAGAGTCTAACCGAATCCAACGATGTCCTATCTCGATTGGATTCTACGACTCTTGAATATGTTCTAGATCACGGCCTTGGAGATCAGTCAACGGGTTGTCCCATAGCCCTGTGATCTAAGGACTTATATACTTATGCGTAGATAATTATTACATAAGATAAAGATGACCATTTAATAATAAAATGCATTTATTAATCCAATTGAATGGTCCTTTCAATTAAATGCAGCCAAAATAGTTGGCTTGCAGGACACTATTCTATCATGCCCCTCCCCCCCAACCCCACCCCCAAAATAAAATTAGCACTTAACACTCCCTAATTAAGAACAAATTAACAACTTGCACCCCCGAAACACAATAAGTGGACACTTTGCACCCCAAAATACAAAATTTACACTGAACACCCTCAAATTAAAAAAAAAAACTCAAACCCCTCATTTTTTCCGGCAAAGTTGACCATTAAGGTGAATTTCTTTAAAGGCAAAATAGGTAATTATTTATGGGTCTTTGATATGTGAAGTAGACAATGAGTCTTCGAGAAGTTTACTTGTACTTTTATTTAGTTATTTAAGATTATATTGTTGAAAAGAAAGATGGAGAGAGAAATGAATATTTGAGTATTTATAATTGTATTTTGCAAAATTTAATTAAAAAATAAATTTTTCTATTTTGCCTTAGATTTTTTTCACTCCGATAGTCAACTTTGATAAAAAAAAGAGGGGTTTGGGTTTTTTAAATGTGAGGGTATTAAGTGTTAATTTTGTGTTTTGGGGTGCAAAGTGCCCAATTATTGTGTTTCGGGGGTGAAAGTTGCTGATTTGTTCTTAAATAGCGGGTGTTAAGTGCTAATTTTATTTTAGGGGTACAAAGTGCGAAATTCTCAAGTTTTAAGGGTGCAAAGTGCCAATACTATTGAAATACCTATTTTGCCCTTGAATTTTTGCTTGAAAATAAACGAGGGTGCAAAGTGCTATATTTTTCATATTTCGAGGGTGTAAAGTGCTAAATCTAAGTTTCGGGGGTGCAAAGTGCCTATTTCCCATGTTTCGGGGGTGCAAAGTGCAAAAAACCCCACTTAGCTTGAAGATTTTTAATTAAAATCATATCAAAATTTTGTACTTTTACATTCATTTAATTTCATACCATATCTTTAATTAAATTCCATATTATGCTAATAAATATATTAAATGTATCATCCATGTTAGAAATTGAGTTATGTTTTAACGAATTTTTAAGATTGAAACAATGATTTTTTAAAGTTTTGTCATATAAAGACTTTAAAGGTCTAACATCTAATAAAAATTCAAAAATATCTGCGTAATTTTTAAATTGTTCAAATCTAATTTTAATTGAAGAAATAGCTCGACGAGACTACAAATTAATTTATTTCTTCTAATACAATATCAATTTCCCTAGAAATCAAATTTCTTATATTAATATGAATAAAATTAATAAATTGTGAACATACCTTATATTAATTATTTTTTTGGGAGAAAGAGAATAATATCCTTGCAATCTCAAGTTTCTTTGATCACTTGATTGTAGAATTAGATAGGGGTGGGCGCGGGTCGGGTATTTCGGGTATTGAGTATTTCAGATCGGGTACCTGACTTGGCGGGTACTGAATTTTCACACCCAAAACCCGACCCGATATGGTGGGTATCCGAACTTCGGGTACCCAAAATTTTCGGGTATTGGGTTTCGGGTACCCGAAATTTCACTATTTTTTTTCAAGAATTTTTTTTAACATATATGTATGTAAAATTGTAAATAAATGAATTCAAACATTAATTGTACACAATAACTTCAAAACAAAACAATACAAATGTCTCAAGCCTTTAAGATTCAAGTATTCAATAAATTACAATCAAATCAAACTCCAAGTCTCAAAGCATCAAAATATTAAATATCACAATCGCATGAAAGTTACAACTTACAATAGACACAAAATCATAAATCCTTTTCTAGCCCAATTAAAATTAATCTGTTGAAATAAATATTGGACTGTCAATTTCAATTTGGGTTGTTGCAATTACTAAATAATTATTGGGCCAATTCTTTTTAAATGACCGAACGGGTCCCAAAATTCCCATCCGGGTGTGAATCTAATACCCAATACCCAACTCGAAAATATATTTCGGGTTCAGATACCCGAATCCGAATGTCAAAATACCCGCTTTTTTGTCCCAAACAGAAAATACCCAAACGGGCCGGGACGGGTCCCAAAAAACCCAACCCAAACGCCCACCCCTAGAATTAGAGAAATAGAATAATAGTAAAGAAAGAAGAACATAGTTAGAGACTGAGAGACATTGGAAAATTGGAGAAGAAGATACTAATTTATTGAAGAAGAAAAATAGTTAAACCTAATTATCATAAATAAAATAGACGTTTACTAGTAATTACCTTGACTCTTCGACTTCTTCATTTTTTTAATCACTGAATATGGCATAAATACATCCCTATTTTTTTTTTTTAAAAAAAAAATCAGCAACTGAATTGAAGGAGGCCCGTTATGTTGGAAACTTGAAATTCTTGAAATAGATAAGTGGGCTTCAGCAGCTGAATGGGAGGAGACCCATTATATTGGAAACTTGGAATTATTGAAATAGATATGTGGGCTATATGAGTACTATATGTATGTGGCCCCAAAAGCTTTGGGCCCTAGACAATTGCCTAAGTTATTTAGGCCCAAAGCCGGCCCTGTGGGGGTAAATTGCTTGTCTAGAAAAACACATATTGACTTGAGCACTAAATGATTTGAGTCATGGTACCTTAAACTTTCCCTAATCGTTTGTTATGTGTATGTGTAGGTGAGGTCTATATATTTTCGAGTGAGACAAATAGGCGATCGTGAAAAGAACTTAGAACAAAAACTCCATTACTTTCCATTTTGGTAATATGTTGGTCTTGTTTCATTAAATCTTGGCATTTTCTCAAAGTTTGATTATGCACACCATTTTAGTAGTCTTCAATATGAGCATTGGAGAAGACGTAATCCTTTGCATGATAAAGGACTTGTAAGCAACAAATTTGAAACTCAATTAGAAAATAAATAAAAAATCACACAACGTCACTTCGTGAAATCTAAGTGGAGCTCTAAATTTGAATATATATTCCTAAATATTTCAAAAGGAAAAAATGTACAAGTAATTTCAAGGAAGACATTAGCACGTGCAAACACCAATATTTTGAAGTATATGAAGACACGTAAGTGGGTACGCCCACTATGTTGAATTCACTTCACGTGAAACCCCCCATGCCTCCCTCTTGTTCATTTTTGTATTTGGGACCTTTTTGTTCATATTTAACCCCAAACAAAAGTCGATATTGACAACGAGATTGATTTTATGATTAGAAATTTAATGATTGGTTCGTACATTATGATTGGTAATTATGTCCCACTAATCACCTGACATAAAATTAATAAGTGGAGTATTTATGATAATTGTACATGTAATTAAAGCCTACAACCAAGTTAACACTAATATATACTTCGCAAAATCAATTTTAATATCATTTGGACGTATAGAGAAAATGTCTCAAATTTTTGGACTGAGGTGCTGAAAAGAAAATTGTTTTTAGCTAGATAATAATTTGACCGTATAGCCGATTCTTCTTATTCCTCAAATAATTGGAATCTCCAAGTCATCCAATTGTCATCATTCTTCTTTGGTGCCTTTTTACATCCTTTTCTTTTTGAAGTGATAATTACCAAAAGAAGAAAAAAAATAGAAAAATATAATGTGTAGATGTTTCACAATTTTTTTTAAGTATTATGATACGTTATATACCATAGTCTGTCTGGAACTATGTGGAGCTTGGTCAATTCACACCAACACTCCAAACATAAAAAGTACTCACTCCGTTCCCTTTTAGATGTCGTTTAAGGTTATTTCACAAGGATTAAGAAATTATTTAATGCTCTAGATTTTAGAAAAATTAAAGGATAGTTGGACAAAATTGCCCTTAATAAATGCATGGTTATTTGTTTTGAAAATTGGGAGATATTAAGTATAGTATTTAGGATTAAAGAAGGGTAAAAATGTCAAATTAACATTTAAATCTATCTTGAAATTATAAAGTGACATGTATAGTGGAATTTTTTTTTCTCTAAAGTGACATGTAAAAGGGAACGGAGGGAGTACCAATTTTTCTTCCACATTTTTACTAGAAATACTCAAATACCCTTTACTTTCAATAAAATCGCATGATTTTCTTCTAAAGAACTAATATAAATGTCTAAAAAAATGGCATTTCTTACTTTTAAATTCAATAATTTCAAAACTAATATATAAATAAGTTATAATTTTGTATATTTACTTGTATTTAATAAATATATGTAGTCATCAATTTTAATTGAATTATTTAATATAATAAAATTTAATTTTTTTAAATTAAAACCATTAATAATTTATTAGAATTGTAATTAAATTTATTTATGAACAAATCATTAATAATTAAATTCAACATTTTATTTTAATTTTTTTATTGTAATAAAAAATTTAATCAATGAATTGCAATATTGGCGGTGGCTATATATCTCCGGGGGTGTGCCGTTTATTTAATCAGTAAAATGTTATATTTTCGTGTGTGTGCCGTTTATTTAATCATTTTATTGTATTTTTTCTCTTGTTTGTTGTATTTTTAATTATGTGTCATTAATTTTATGATTATATAAAATATTATTAATAATTTAATTATATTATCAAAATGGTTATTAATATTATTAATATTAATATTAAAAATAAAATTAAAACTATAATTATAAGTGAGAGTGGACAAAAATAAAAAATTGAATTAAATCAATTTTGAAGCCCTTTCATTGAAGATGACCAGACAGAGCTTGGGATGTGGACAGGGACAACTCCGGAACTCTGGAACCCAGAGCCCCTTACCATTGGAAATGGCCTAACTCCGCCGTGCTCGTTAGTGTTTGATTGTCAATTGAGCAAACTATATATACAAGGGAGGTTAATATAGGGGTGGACGCGGGTCGGGTATTTAGGGTATTGGGTATTTCGGGTCGGGTACCCGACCTAGCAGGTAGTGAATTTTCACACCCAAAACCCGACCCGATCTGGCGGGTACCCGAAATTTCACTTTTTTTTTCAAGATTTTTTTTAAATATATGTATGTAAAATTGTAAATAAATGAATTCAAACATTAATTATACGATATAACTTCAAAACAAAACAACACAAATGTCTCAAGCCTTCAAGATTCAAGAATTATATTCAATATATTTCAATCAATTTTTTTAAATACCCGAACGGGTCCCGAAACACCCGTTCAGGTGTGAATCTAATACCCAATATCCAACCCGAAAATATATTTCGGACCCGAACCCGAATGTTAAAATACCCATTTTTTTGTCCCAAACGAGTTGGGACGGGTTTCAGAAAACCCGACCGAAACGCCCACCCCTAGGTTAATTAAACTAGCCCTCTAATTTTTATACTATACCACATCATTGTTCATTGACCTTGAAAACCTTAATACACAAATTCTCCAATCATTCAATCAAGTCCTGTCTCTTGTCAACAGCACATTGAGTAGTACCTTTCTAGCTAGTCAAATCAATACCCACTATATATTAATGTTTTCTACATTTAATTTTAAATATAATTTTCACATCACATGACCTACCTTGGTTTGTGCAAGATTCTTAGTATGTCATTTCATGCTAATTAATTATTACTTCTATAAAACTAATGAATTTGAAACACACAATGCTGATATGAAATGATTGGATGACATTTAACTGATAAAGAAACTGAAACTGCAATTTATTTGGTTAATTACATTTAAATAACTGTAGGAAAGGTCAGAAAAATATAGGTACATTACATACAATATGTATATATATAAATCCTAGTATGTAATACGTATATATATAAATCCTAGCCAACAACTTATACTAAATAATTTCACAGAAGTACACCAAAACACACACATTGACCTTTAGTTAATACAGTACCATGCAAAATGAAAATTGGAACTGGTAGATCTTTTCTGATTACGTCCGGATCGATCCAACGAACATCATATGGTTAGTTAATTAATATCCCGAACATGGAAAACGTTGGGATTCTTAACGACTATATCGTACATGTAAACGGAATTGAACTTGGCGAAGTTAATTGGGAGTGAAATGAGGTCAATTGAAGATCGCTTGTGGAACTGAAAGAGATCAGGGTCACCGCCATAATACCTCTCCCAACCCAAACTTTTCAGAATTTGTTCAAGTGAAGCGTACGAAGACACTACGTGCCCTGTCGGCAAATGTACCAACGCCTTCTTTTTGGAGGTGGCGCCGCCTTGCTCCGCCGCCGGGTAATTCTCAACCAATTGCATTACTCCATTATTCTTGAATACCCAAACGCCAGACATTTTTTTTTCTTTTTTTTTTTCCTAATTAAAGAAGTGTTTGTAAAAGAGGGAATTGATAGTGAATTGAAGGGAGGATGGGGTTTATATATGTGAAGGGGTTTAGAAAAAACAAGAAAAAAAATACTATTCCAGTTAGGATGAAAAAGATGGGTGATGTTGGCTCCGTGGAACTTTGGTAAAGAACTTTTAGATATTGTGGGACCCAATCATTAATGGATTTTATTTCTTTATTAAGTATTTTTCTTTTTTGGTGGGCGTGGGGGTATTAGAAGAATCTATAAATGGCTATATTATTTGAGGCCTTTTTTCTGTCTTTTGAAATTCATTGGAGCTGGAATATATCTTAAAGAGTGGGGAAGCAATATTCTGTTTGGATTAGGAAGATTCATTTTACATCGGTTGATTATATTCTTAAGAGTTTAAATGTTTGATGATAAACATATATGTAGGGCTGTCAATGGGGTGGATTTTAATTCGGATTCGTCTGAATCCGGTTCGATTTATTAGGATAATTGTTCGATTAGAGATTCGATGGACCTGATCCGATTATAAAGATCCATAGTCCGAAACTCATGGAGCGAATCTGGATTTAGGTTGATCCGATCATTTAAAGATCCGTATCCGACAATAAATAAAAAGAAAGATATATATACATATTATTTTATAAAAGTAAGTATCATTAATAATATTTCACCGTCAATTTAAGAAGATAGTAATTTTTGATTCATTTATAAATTTATTTAAAACAATATTTTCATTCTACAAATATGAATATAGTAAAGAACTTTGAATATGTGAGCTAAAATTAAATAAAATTGAAAAGTTAATAAACTTGTTTTAGGAAAAAATATTAATTTAACTTTTTAAATGAAAATTTATTGGATCCGAAAAAGATTCGATATCCGGCTAAATTCGATCAAGATACGTTTGATTAAAAAAATCTCGATCCGAGCAAGATCCAAATTCGACAGGATTCGATCCGATTTAAATGGAGCCGGATCTGGATGAGGCTGATCCTATCAGAATCTGACCCATTGACAGCCCTACATATATGCATATATATTTGTCGCTCATCTAGCATCTCAATGAATTGAATTCACCGGGGTAAGCACAAAATTATCAGTATGAAGAATTTATGCAATGAATAAGTTTTTTTTTTTTTTTGGTTTCCCAAGGGTTTAATCCATTTCGAGGCACGTCAGACACATAAGGTGGAACCTCTCCCAACAGGGATTCGATAATTTATGTTTTTTTACAGTCAATTCATTGATCAAATTAGGATAAAGTGGTCTAAATTAAGCTTCTAGCCATGAACCAATATTAAGACAAATTTTTGAATTTGGTTGGTTTAGAAATTGATCAGCAAGGAGTACGTCAATGAGTGATTAATCTTGTCATAATTTACAAATTAAAAAAATATATGTGAAAATTTATACTTTCAGTTGATGGTGAAGGAGTATTACTAGTCTCTTAATAATATTATGAATATAGGATGAAAATGAGATATTTAAGTCCATAATTGAATAAATCCATCACCACATGTCGGTATGACTGCACGAATAGTCGTATTAATTACTAGCTAATATGGATTAGTATCATTTGCACGACTGTAGTATCTTGAATATGAAATCACAAGAATCATATATTCTTTTCACCTGTGTAAAGGTACAGGATCCGACCACACACATCTCTCCTTTTTGTTTCTTTGCAAAATAAATGGATAAATGCTATATATACATTTTCTTGTGAAATTTTGAATGGGGTCACATGTGATGATCACATGGAGAATGTATGGTTTAATGGTCCTTCCTTCCTCCGGGATTGGTTAATCTGACTCAACTCAGCAGCAGCAGCAGCCTACTTTACTTTAGGGATCTGTTCTGTCTTTTTCCAATCAATCATATATGTCCCAGTCCCAGTCCCAAACATTGGGATGGATATTACTGTCATGTCGACATACTAAAGCTTATAATAATTATGTGAACTAAATCAACTTACTACTAATTACTTATTCAGAAAACAATCAACTAGTAGATGGGATTCAGGTTGAATCCTCGGTTTATCTCACTTTGATGTCATAATTTTGTCATGTACTTAGATTTATTGACAAGTAAAACTTTGTGAAAATAAAGTTATCGTGTGTTCTTTCGAAATTGAATCGTTGTAATTTTTCCTCTAAGTATTTTTGAGGAGCTAATATCAATTATATTTATCCCCTTCGTGTTATTTGAATCTGAACACTTTACCTTTTTATGAAAATCGTAAAGAATCAATTTACCTCATTCAGTTGGAGAGTGTAACCCATTTGTCGAAATTTAGAGTGGACATGAAAAGTATTGTTGTAACATAAAAGGGTAAATTGCCATATTATCATAATATAAAGGGGTAAATTATCACATTTATCATAACACAAGGTGAATAAACTGTAATATTATCATAACATAGGGGGGTAAAGAGTCACATATAAAATATTAGCAAGGTAGTGTGAAACTTTATAAGTTTACAATGATGTAAAATACTCTTTTTCAAATCAAAATCGAATATTGTTAATATCACATGGGGTAAATTGTCATTAACTCTATTTTTGAAAGTCGGGTCACTAGTTAATCAATTTTTTAGAATATTACATGATTCTGGCGTTCATTTGGTATATTTTCTTGTAAAAAAAGAAATCGAGCGAGAAAAGAGAAGCAAGCAAATTCAATTGACGCAAAATATTGCATGAACCAACAACAATTCTCAATTTTTATTAATTCGAATTGTTGGGCGGCCATTTACACAAATATATTAAAGAAGGCCCAAGTTGCAAAAAGAAGAGCTAAGCCCATACTACATCAATTAGGATATGTGGAATTTGAATTAGAAATTTTCACTTAGGATATGTCGAATTTGAATTAGAAAAAAAAAATCAAGTATCACCCAATCCAGCATAAACTTAAGGTTTTCACTTTTCCTATCTCATTCAAGAATCAATCTCAAAGTACCTAATCTAACATCGACATTGTTTTGTTGATAAGGGATAAATTTTCGATAGTGTTTCAAATGGCTAGCTAAAAGCACACCAATTAGCACAAGAATTATGTATTATTTTGGATGTTGTTCTTGAATAAATCCTCAATTTTTACATGAATTTCCCAACTCGTGTCAATCATGGAGTTCAAAGAAAGAAGTTGTGACACAATGAGATCAATTTAGTCCGCCATGCCACATCAATTTTAATCTACATATGAGGTGATGTATCTATAGATTTTTACACTTGAAAACTACATATTTGGTCCAAATTCCTCTGCCAATGTCTACTCAACGTCTTCCATGGCATCCTGCATAAACAAGAACAAGGATTAATCAATCATTTTACTTGGATTTAAGTAAATGGAATTTGCTTACAGGGGCTTCGACTTTCATAGTATTACCTTAGCTAGCCCGGTCACATAAGTTGTAGCCAGTGCCGTTGCTAATAGGCCTACCCCGAGTGTCAATAGCTGACCATTACCTCCACTTAATCCTGCTGCAGATTCTTCTTGCTGCACAGAATGAGTCCATAACAAGTAAAACAAAACATTTAACTTAGGAAAAAAAATCGATTAAAAGCATACGGTAAGGAAATTTCAAGATTTGCAGCATACATTATTGTGGAAAAAAAAATTGCAATTTTAGTCTCACGGACCCTCAGCAATTTTGGGCCCGCCCTTTTAAATTGTGTTTCTGCCTTTCTGGTCCCAATGTCTAAAAATATTTTGCACTTTTGGTCCATTGCATAATGTGGGTCTAAAAAATGATACAATATTATGGGACTAAAAATGCTAAATACAGAACATTTCATGGGGCCAAAGTGCAAAATATTTATTAAAAATTGGGACCAGAAGTGTAATCTTATAAGGTTCGGTACAAAAGTGCAAAATATTCAAAAGCTTGAAACCAAAAGTGCAATTTTGTAAAATAAGGGACCAAAAGTGATGAGGTACTAAAATTGCAATGTTGTCATTTTATATGAACACATAAATTGTAGAGAAAAACAAAAGGAATCTCACAATTATTGCCCGGCCAAATGCACCAGCACTCACATATGCCCATGTTCCCGGAAGCATACCTAACCAACTGCAAATTAAGTTTGTTGAATCGAAATCAGGACATATGTAGACGCACATAAATCAATTGTTTGACTGGTAATTAGGAATAACTATAAATAGGAAAGAGAAAATGATGATCTAACCTTCCTAGAATGTAAGGAACAAACTTGACAGAGGTAAGTCCATATAGATAATTTCCTAGAGCGAATGGAAGCAATGGACTCAATCGGAGAAGAGTAACGACTTTGAAACCATTTTCTCCTATAGCTTTGTCTATAGCAAGAAATTTCTTGTCTCCTTCAACTAGCTTAAGAATACGCTCACGAGCAAAATATCTGGCTATTAGAAATGAAATACTAGCTGCCACCTGAAAGAACAAGGGGGTACACTCACTTTAGGTATCTATGCAATAATATCTTTACCATCGACTAAGCATTGTAAACTTACGGTGCCACCTATAGATACAATGATTGTACCAGTTGTCGTGCCAAATAGAAGACCGGCTGACATTGTCAATGGGAGAGCTGGTATTGCAAGAATCTACAGCACAAATAACAAACGAACAAAATTATGATCATTCAAAAAAGAGAATTATGAGTAGCAAAAGAATATTAATAATTCATCCGGCATAATAAGCTTAAGATTGAGAAAAAAGAGTTGTTTCTTACTTCTAAACCAGCATAAACTGCAGCAAAAAGAGCATATCCAGCTGGCCCGTAACCTGAAGAAGATCAGCCGTAGAGAAATATGAGAAATATTTAATTTTTTCCACAAACAATGGTTCTAATAATCAAGAATTTCATAGATGAATATTAAAAGGCCTGATAATTGTATAGAGGTTTAGAGGTTCAAAGCAAAACTCTCTGTGAATAATGCTTTCGAAGGTTCTATAGAAGAATAAGTAGTTTTCATTGTTTTATTATATTTACTATGACACTTCATCTCCAGCAACAGAGACTATCTGAGTAAAATTAGAAGGAGCTATTTGAAGTAGAATGGGACTTCATTGTCAAGTTGTTAGATAATCAGGAGAAGAGCTAAAAACCGAAACAATATGGAAATCCATATAAAAGCTATTCAGTACAGGAAAATACTAGTAAAAAACCTGATGCAATTCATAGAATAAATTAGTACTTTAAGAATAGAGTAAGAGTCATGATTTAAAGCATGGATCTTAGGTTTTTTAAATTAGCTATGGAACGAGGTTTTGGGCCCTAATTGTAGTGGGACTGAGCGCCTGCCGCTGTGCTAAAAGCCATAGCTAATTAATCTTTAGACTACAAAGCATCTCAAACGCCACTTTTCGACTGAGGGCCCGTAATCCGGACCTCTCTGCCAAAGGGAAGTTGACACACTCTAACCATTCTATGTACTGAAAGATTTACTAATTCTAATACTAATGAATAAATAACAATGCTGAGTCAATTTCAGCTCCACGGATCAGTTGGTCATCACACTTCACATTGCATTTCAACTAACATTATACAGAGACACAAAACTCCATCAACTTTACTTCTACCACACAAAGCTAGCCAACTTTGGCTCATTTCAACTAAAGATTGTAAACTTGTTTAATTAACTTTTACCACATAAAACTAGCCACTATTTTTTGTTGAAGTACATAAAAATACTCTTTGTATCAAACACTATGATGAGACACAATCTCATTACTATAACCAGCACTTTATGTTAAGAGTACCATTCTGTTCATTTCTTGGACATGATATTGAAGAATGCTAACATATCTCAATCAACAATCAATGCAAAAGCAGCAAAACCATAAAAAAAAATAAACAACGAATCACCTTCAATGAAGACAGAAAACTGTGTCAAAAAAGCATCAATCTCCTCCCTGTAAATATATCCCACACTCCCAAACCCACCAACTACACCCACAAGCAGAACCCCTGCCAAGATTGTGCCTTTAATCGCACTGTCATCTCCACCGCCACCGCCGCCGCCGCCGCCGCCATCGACATTTTCATCAATTTCACCTTTTGGGTCTAAATTCAATATTCTCCTGATGCTTTGTGGGACATTATTTGGAGGCTTGGGACGGGTCTTTTGCTGTTGTTTCTTGGTCTCTCTAAGTGAAGAGCATGGCTTCAAGAAATTGAAGCGCTTAGGCTTTAACCCAAATACTGACAAGTGAAATACTAGCTTTTGTTGGAGAGATGTTGAGGAGGAATTAAGGCTGAAGCACGGTTGAGTAGTTAGTGGTGGTGTTCTACTTCTAGTTAAATGAATAGTGTTCATTTTATTTCAACTCAGATTTTCATTAGCTTTCTTGTTTGGTTAAATTTGGTGATGTTGTTTTTGTTCGTTTCCATTTCTGTCAAGGGCGTGGTGAATGGATTTAAATTTTCAAGTATGTTTTCTTGTGTTTGATATTGAAGCACGTCTGTCTAGCTTTTTCTCTTTCAGTAAAGTGATATTTATTTTAGCAACAATATATTTTCTTCATTTAATAGGCAAAAATAGTTTCTAATAGTTTTGATTGAGATTTTGTTATTTTCAAAGATTATATTGGAGATTTTGTTATTTTCAAAGATTATATTGCTCTTATATACTATTTAGTATTGTAACGCATTTTCAATTTAACCTTTTGGAAACCAAAAAAAATTAAAATTTTCATACTCATAGCAAACATCTGAGCCAATTTGATGCAAAATAAAAATATAGGTCATTAAGCTTGACAACTTTTGAGTTTGAGCCAACTAAAACTTAAACTTGACTGAGAATTGACATATCCCTAGTTGCACCGTGTAAAATTATTGAGAAGATCGAAAACTGATAAAAGGAAAACACGATCGAAAATAAAGAATAAAGTATTAGTATTATTCAATATGAACACAAATCTAATTGGCTAAATCAATGTACACGTCATTCAGCATTTGATCCACTGTGTTCTTCAGCAGAAATATGAGATGAAGAAGAGATTGATTCATTTCTTTTGGTTGCCATCAATATTGATCCAGTTTGCTTTACTGAAGCTGCAATTTTATGCACTTGATCACTCAGAGTAGCTTGAACAACTTTGGGTGAGAGCAACTCTGGTCTTTCAAGCACTTTCAACGTGTTGCTTGCGACAATGTTGATCTGTTAAAAGGAACACATCGAGAATATTTTAACTATATGAAACATCAAAAGTTTCCAAACAAAATCAGGGAAACGTAGAATCCTAAAATCTTAATATACTTGTTAGAGCTCCTCATCCTCATAGTATCCAGGCGAATTACAAGAACATTTTTGGGAATCCATCAGAATTAATATACCTTTTCTCGTTTGGTTTTTTATTCCATCATCTTCCACTTGGTTTAAAGATATGGGGTGCTAACCCTACCTCATTCTTTACTCAATAGAAAGAAACCAAGTCGAGCAAGCCAAAATCAAATCCCACCTTTATATGTCTTTCCATTTTCATACTTGAAAACATTTTCAATTCTACAAAATTTCTTGATTTGACGTCTATAGGTAACATTCAATGCCGCAATGTGATCATTATTTGAAAGATACCTAAAAACACAACACATCCCCCGGCTACCACATACATTATGTAGCCTACATCTCTTTGAAGCTTAAAGAAACTATTTATATGGTTGCAAAATTACATAATATGAACAATGAAGTTGGTTTCAATCTAAATCAAGTAAAAATCTATTGATTGGAACAAGTAAATTACACACAAAAAAACATCTGAGTCGCTCATAGTAAGAGCAGCTTATCTGAAATTCCAAGTGCAAAGCAACTAAAATTAGAAACTTATTCAATTTCAAAATTAAACAAAAGCAGTTCACAACCAATTAGAGGAGGAAAAGAATTTGTGATTGTACCGATTCTGATGCTTTGTCAAACAATGTTTTTGCTAGGGGCACAATGCAGAACCTTCAATTAAGAAGAAGATAAATAAATTAATTAAGTACACATGTATCTGTTTCTGCTACACAGGTATCAATCCAAGATAAATTTTTGATTAACAGAAGAATAATTGAAAATACTGAGCTAATTAGTAAAGTGAAGAAAAAAGGTTAAGTAGATTCAGATTTATTATACATTCCACGGCCACCAGATAAGGCTTCTTGCGATGGTTCTGTCCATTCATCCAATCTGCAACACAATAATTAAATACCCAAACCGAATAAATAATAATAATAACGTACACCTATTAACCTGTAATTAATCGTACATACACAAAACCGTAGCGGCGGTCGAACAAGAGGATTTTGGATGGCCGAGGGGAGGCGGTGCTGCTGGATTTGGCGGCGCCGCTCTGCATACTTTATTTGTGAGAGTCGTCAATAGATTATTAGCATCGCGAGTTTTCGTTTTTATGAGCGTTATCCAAAATCTACAGGCCTATTTTTTTTTTTTTAATAAAGTATCTATATCTTTTTTAAATAAATATCTATTTGGTTACCTATGTTTGGAGTTTACTATGCTTTAAATTTGAATTTACCAAAATTTTGTTCATACTTTATTTAGAATGTTTCTGGCTCAATTTCGTGAAACAATAAGATCGAGCCAAAACCTAACTTTATAATCCCTACATGCTTTTTAAATGAGTTCAGATCTTATTACAGAATTTGAATTTAATCTGTAATTTTTTTTATTTTAATTCTCTATTAGGAGAGTTGTGTAACCCAAAGTACGAATATGTAAAATAATTGTTGCAACACATTTGTCCTTCATAAACAATCTAGCAATAATCTAATCGCAATTTATTAATACTTGGATAGGAATGATGGAACAAATCAGACAAGATATACAAATCTGTTCACTTTATTGTACTTATATATCTTCCACATGAAAAACTTGAAAATAACCAATTAGCACTATTCTATTACAAATAGCTAGGTAAATCGAAGCTGCAAATTCCAAAGCCAATGGAGATAACTCTCAGGCCTGGAACAAACCATCATTCGTCATTGAAGTTATTATGATGGTGCACCGAGATATGAAGCAAGGCGCAATATGTCGCAAAATACACCACCAGCTGTCACCTCAGCTCCCGCACCTGGCCCACGGACAATCAATGGTTGTTTTTCGTATCTCTGAGTAGAGAATGCTATTATGTTATCGGATCCTGAAAGTTGGGCAAATGGATGCTCCTTTTTATATCTTCGGAGTTCAACCGTTCCTTTCTTGTTCACGACATCAACCACCCCAACGTATCTCAATACCTTTCACAAAATTCAAGCTCGTTAATTAGATCATTCGAATGCAATGGTAATAAAAGGAAATAATTTTGTCTCGTTTTTTGAATTTCTTTCCAAGGCCTAGAGATGTATGCTTGCTGCTTACTTCACCAGTAGCTTCAGCCTCCTGTCTTTGCTTTGACCAGTCTTGATCGTACTGAGGCAGCTGATGCATATACTCCTCGGGTGACCTATCCTGAAAGAAAGCATGCGACAAGAATATATATCACATGAGAGATGCATGAATGGGGTACTTGTAATTATTAATTAAGCTAATTGAGTTCATATTCACACCTTTAATGTCTCTGGGACGAGACTCTGAATTGGAATGTCCGACAATTCTAGTTTCAGTCCACACTCCCTGGCAAGGATTATCACCTGCACCATATGAACCATTTGATCAGAAAATCATACCAATCACTATCATCCTGATATGATTCGCCGAATGGTCAAAAGTCGCGAAATGCAATGATTTAAAAGGATGGCAGGGGCAAATATGCAATTTCAAATAAGGCTATTAAGAGGTACAAAAACAATACGTACAAAGTAGAGAATTAACGGCTAAATTACCTTTCTAGCGACATCTGTTCCAGATAAATCATCTCTTGGATCTGGTTCAGTGTAACCTGCCTCTTTTGCTTCCTTCACAACTTCACTAAAAGCTCGTTCACCCGCAAAGTTGTTAAATATATAGCTCAAGGTCCCACTGCATTAATTAACACATTATTAGCAAGTGAAGTTGCCAAAGGAATACTATATGAAAACTTGTAAAATAGCTGAAAACGAAAGAGCTGATTCCCAACTATTATCAGTGTATAAAAAAGACTAACCTAAAAATGCCTTCAATCCGCAATATTTTATCCCCGGTTTCAAGGAGACCTTGCAAAGTGCTAATAATAGGCAAGCCGGCTCCAACAGTTGCTTCATAGAAGTAATGTGTGTAGGATTGTCTCTGAAGCGTCCTCAACTTCAAATACTGCTTTCAAGAAATAAAGATTATCAATTATCAGAAAAAGATAAGAAAGAAACTGAGAGTAGTATAATTACCTGTTCAAATGGTCCTGAATTGGCTTTCTTATTTGGCGTAATCACATGTATCCCTCTACGAAGCCACTCATGGTAATGGCTAGCAACATAAGAGTCAGCAGTGCAATCTACTATGACAGTGTTTGGAATGAAATGATTTCCACGAATGTGATTTTCAAATTTCTGCAAATCTGCCTTTTCTCCTTTAGACTTTTGATCATCTCTCCATATCGCCAAGTCAACACCCCTTCAATCATAAAAGAATAAGGAGTATTAAAGAGGGCACCCAATTCCAAAACATCAAAATAAATTAGCAAATTAAAAGATGAGCATTTTACTTGAAACACTAAAAAACTTACGTATCACTCAAGAGCATAGTTTTTGATCCAGTAATACCCATTACACGAAGATCAATGTTAAACTTTTCCTTGAGAACTGCTGTCTGCACAGAGACTCAAGTACATGTTTTAAGAACAAATGCAGTGTGTGAAGAAGCTTTTATCTAAAACACAGTGCAAAAATACCCCATGTGCTTTGCCTAAATGGAAAAACCCCATCCTGTCTTTTTAATTAGCCGAAAAACCCTGTGTTTTTTTTATTAGCAAAAAACCCCAAATGAAAGTCCTTCATAAGTCAATAGGGAGGTATTGTCAATTTATTAAGTGAAGAGGGGATTTATTGCTAATTTTCAAAGTTAACAGATGGGTCATTGATAATTTTTTAGGTTAAGAAGGGTGTTTTCGCATTTTTTTGTGGGGGTATACTTGTATGTACTCCGAAATGGGAGGGGTTTTCTGCCAAATAAAAAAATAACACAGGGAGGATTTAGCTTATTAAGCAAAGCATAGGGGGTACTTTTGCATTTCACTCAAGATCAGAAAAACAAGAATTAGTGAATTTATGGTGATATACCTGGTCCCTGAGCTGATCAAGCAATGTGGCACCAATCAAACCAGGTCCAATAATACCCATAGCTATTGTAGTTCTTGATAGATAAAATCTCGAGTGTACAGCTCGTAAAGCCCTGATGCTGTCTTCTCGTTTCACAACTACCGTGATATTATATTCTGAGCAACCTTGAGCTATAGCACGTATGTTTATATTAGCCTTAGCAAGTGCATTGAAAAGCGTAGCACTAACTCCAGGAGTACTCGCCATTTTCTGGCCAACTGCTGCTAAAATGCTACAATTTGGAATAACTGCAATCTGCAAAGCAAATATCTCTTAATAATAGGCATTATAAATACCAAAATAACAAAAATTAGAAGAATAAACTACCTGAGAAATACGACCAGCATCCAAGGCCTGACGAAATCTCGATTCTAAAGCAGCACGTACTGCTTTTACTTCCTTTTCAGGAACAGCAAAACACACAGAGTGCTCACTACTAGCCTGAGTCAGAAGAATAATAAGCTTCCTCCATAAAAAATGCTAAATTACGCTTATAGTTTGAAAGAAAATTAAGTTAGTTACCTGGGATATCATGATTACATTAGCTCCAACATCCTTAACAGCACCAAAAATTTCATTAGCAGTACCAGGAACACCTGCCATTCCCGTTCTACACAACAAAAAGTCGAGAACTCAATTTTCTATTTACGAGAATCTCATTGTATGAAATATGAATAGAAAGCTCACCCTTCGACATTTACAAGGGCTAAATTGTCAATTGTTGCAAATCCTTTAACTGAAGACCCCACTGGCTGGTCATCTACATTTCCAAAATCTCCGGTTTGGCAAATCATCGTCCCAGGTGCAGAGAGGTTGAAGATATTTCTTATGACAATTGGAATGTCATATTTCATGACTGGAATAATTGTTCGAGGATGTAAAACATTTGCTCCAAAGTATGACTACATAAATATTAATGAACGACGATTAATACGAAATTAAAAAAATAAGGCTAAATATATTAACGAAGTATCAGAAAGTGATTACCATTTCCCATGCCTCTTGATACGACAATTTTTCTAATATCACCGCCTCATTAACTGTTAAAAAATATAAAGGATATATAAATATTATCATCAACACAAACAACGCTAAATCATAAGAAAAGGAATATACCTTTTCTAGGATCTGCACTGTAAACGCCGTCAACATCAGTCCAAATTGTGACTTGCCCTGCCTCAAGTAAAGCACCCATAATTGCAGCTGAGAAGTCACTTCCGTCCCTTTTCAAAGTTGTGGGAATATTTTGGGGAGTAGTGGCTATAAATCCAGTAGCAATAATCATATCCGATTTATTTTTAGAGTACCACTTTTCAAGTCTATTGCTCGACTCCAAATACTCGGGATCGACTTGATTAGTACTAGTAGGATTTACAACAAGGACATCTCTTGTGTCCATCCAGCTACACTCTATCCCACTCTACAAGGACAAGGGAAAATGGTATAAGAACACATGTTAGATGCATACTTTGTTTCTATTGGATGAACGCTTGATATTCGAACACAGGACCTATGGTGCCATATTAAATGACCACCTCATATAAACAGCTTAGGCCCTATATGAAAGAGTTTTGGTTAAGTTTCACAAGTCTCGCGAAATTGGGCTGAAGCCTTTTGAAATGGGGTTTAGGTGAAACTTATATGAGACTCAAGCCAAACCTCTTGAAATTCAAACCTATAAAAGACAATGATTTGACACCTACCACCTACTTTTTCTCTACAAAAGACATTGATTTGAAACCTACACCTGTTTTTTTCCTTCTAAGTCCCAACATCCAAGCTCAAATAGGGTTTCAAATCCACAAAACCCAACATCCAAACTCAATCCAAATAGGGTCTCAAAGGCTTCATGAAACCACCCAAACCTTTTTTCGAAACCACAACCAAGTGAAAACTCTTTCATATAGGGCCTTAAGCTATTAGAGAGGAGTCATTTTATATTTATTATCTCTAACAGTTTCAGAAAACTTTGAAAAGTTGGTCAATTCATAGTATTAGAAGCATCAATCAAGAATCACCTTTCTCACAACAGCTGAGAGCAGTTGAGCAGACCACACTTCTCCATGTCCAACAACAAAATCTGTAAAAGATTCTGTCGCGTGGCCAGCTGCAATAGATCAAGAGGATTTTAGTCAAGAAACAATAAAAATAAAAATAAAAATTCACCCAAGTATTATTGCATACCAATGTATATTGCACGTAACATGGCCTTAAGGTCATTAATGTCCTTATGCAACCGAGTTAAGAAATTAGCCAGATCATCTCCTTGAAGTAGATCAATTGCTGTTGACTTGTGCTTTTCTAAAACAGCATCCAATGCAATAATATAGGAATCGTCCCTCGACTGTGCTCTGAATATGAGATCATACATCATGTCCGTAACCTTTGACATAGCAGACACTACTACAAGTTTTCTTTTTGACTCATCCTTAACTACAATGTCTCCAACATTTTGTATTCTTTCAGAAGTTCCGACACAAGTACCACCAAATTTATGGATAGACCAAGTACCACCCTTTGGAAGTTGAGCTTTTTCCAAAGCTTCATCTATCAATGTATCTACAAGTTTTGTTATCCATCAGAAAAATGATACTTTAGTTAGCATTCAAGCATAGAACATTGGGCTTATGACTTGTGCATTTTTATTTTCTTTATTCTTTTCCTCACTAAAATCCATGTTCTAAAAATAGTCTAATTAAGTATGTATGAATGAGGATGAAGAGATACCTGTTGTAGTAGCTGAAGCAGATATGTTAAAGTTTAATGAATTTCTTCCTCGCAATTTGGAATCACATCCTATTCTGTGATTGAGAACAAAAAGATTTATCAACATTTGGGAAAATATCAACAAGAATGTCAATCCGAAAGTTTATCATGAAAATCAACCTTAGTCCCGTAGTCCTTCCACAAAATAGGAAATTACAGATCTAAATAGCATGTGGACTGTGGAATGAACTAAGGATACTTGTTCTGTTTCCTTGGGTGAAAGAGAAACTAAAAGAAAAGAAATTAGTAGACTACCAAACACCATTAATTCCGATGCATCTCATTTCAAAACGTCATAACTGAAACCAGGGCATGAAATAAGTTTTAATCATCCAACCAATTAATGGCTCAAACACGATTATCTAAAAACAGAACCATGTGATTGTCCTCCAATAAAGTAACATTGTAATATTAGAAAATAGTCTAATAAACAGGATGAAATAAGAAAAACAAGCCCGACTAGTACTAGTCGAAGCACATCTTGACCAAGATATAAACACTCTTTGTCGCTGGATTGAGCTCTCACAAGTTAGCAATACATAACAGCAAAAATTAAGCCAACAAGAGGATAAACTATGACAAAGTAACTTTCTTGGCATATGTTTTCACCAGTATCACAAAAATACCATTCCCTGTAAACTTTAAGATGTGTTATGCTGAATCCAAACTTTTTGGTATCTCCTAGTCTTACACGTTTCATGCATCAATTTGAAGCTCGTGCTGAAGAAATATGGTAATGACAACCAATAATGAAACCTTATAACCACATAAATTGGTCATAAAAGTTAATAAAAATCCAAGCTTTATAATTTTAGGGACAGGACAGCATTCAGCAAGATCAGTTCATCTTTTATTTGAGTAAATAGTTCAATACCTCAATATGCATTTTAAAAATGATATTAATCTAAAAAAAATTGAAACATAATAACTAACATTTTAATTTGAAGAAAAATAATTAAAGTAGGGTAGACAACCAAAAAAATTGAATCTTTATTACCTCAACCATACCTTAAAAAAAAGCACAAAGAAAAAATATTCCATATTTTATGCATTAATCAACAATAACTCATTCAACAGGTCCATTATGGAAACAATTAAGTCCTTTAAATTGGGTTGAAAAAAAAAATAAGAAAGAAATGTATACCTGAAAATGGGAGTATTTTGAAGGAGAGTAAAATGGTGGATCTTGTTTGGCGCATTCAATATCTTTCTGGGTTTAGAAGAAAGATTTGGAAAAGAATAAGATGGAGTTACAGAAGATGCGAATGCCATTGTTGTTGAGCAGTGTATCTCTCTCACACTATGATTGTTGTGTTGATGTTTGGAACTGAAAACCTGAAAGGCAAACTTAAAACACGTGTGTATTATTGGATATTGGTTAATTAATAGCCCTTAATCTCCTTCTCAAAACTTTGTTGACTTGATCAAATTTAGAAAATTATAGGAGTGATAAATAATTTAATTAATTACTTTTAATAATATTATATAACACAATATATATTAAGGTTAAAAACACTATAAATATAAAAAAATTCTACTTGATTAATTATTTAAAAATTAGAAAGTTAGAGTTTACATTGTAATCAATGGGAGTAAAATATTTGAAATAGAGTGAGCAAGATTCTATATTAATCGAATTTTCTTTTTGGTTATATACTTATATTAATCATTAATCGATTTTGTGCAACATATATATCTGTTGATATTTTACCAACTTTTAGATAGAGAGTAAAATTGAACTTTAAATTGATAAGATGCCTATCAGTGTCAAATTAACAAAAATGGTACATGAAGAATCCTCTCAAAATTGCTTACTATGTATAGACTATGGTACGTCTCCCTTGGTGCAGCCTAATGGCCATTTGTTGTCGGGTTGATAAAACATCTATCTTGTCTTTTTCTGCAATTTGTCTTTTGTTTTGCGTTTTAAGTATCCGGTATAAATTTAAGGTAAATTTAATTAATTGGCCTTGCACTCCACTTTCTCAAATTGTCACATTTTGCGATTTTATTATCAACTGAGGGTAAATCGCATTGATATCCCTCATTAGAAATTAGTTCTATTTACCTCTTTTAGCTAGTAGAAATCTACAAAAGGTGATCAAAGAGTTGGATTCAAATAGTTCAAATACAAGTAATTAATAATCTAGTTTTCTCATTGTTAACAATTTACTCCCTCTGTTTCAAAATATCTGTCTTTTCACATGTATGCACATAAATTAAGAAATCATTAAATATGGCTGAATTCTATTGAAAAAAAATTGAAAAAAGACTAAAATACCCTTTTAATTAATTATCCTCCACTAATGTTTGAAAAATTTATGAGCATAAAGGGCAAAAATAGAAAAAGAGCAATTAATGCTTTATTGAAAATCCAAAGTGACAGATAATATGGCACAAGAAAATCTTTTCAAAGCGACAGATATTATGAAACGGAGGGAGTACTGTTTTAACCAAATTCCAATGCAAATTCCATTGTTCATCAAAAAATAAAATTTGATCATTTTAAATCATACATTATTACTTTAACACCGTAGTACCTTCTCAGGGCAAATATCGTTGTCACTAAAGGCAAAACAAAACATAAATATGTCCTAATATGCCTTTTTCAATGTCAAATGTTATAGCAGTTAGCCAGTTAATATTTAAATTCTCAAAATCAAGCAACTAATTCATTTTCTTTTTGTTTTCTTTAAGCAACTATTTCATTGATTTCTATAATTACATTAGTTTATCATTCATATTATTTAACCATGCGTCTTCTCTTTGATGATGATATCCTAGACATACCACTTTTTTGCACACTATCACTTTTACTTCAAGATCAGTTAACCAGAAAATCCATAGAAAAACTTCTCTTTGGTGCAAAGTTACTTTAATTTGCGACGTATTTTTAAAAGTGAGGTTCAATATGTTCCGGAATTTATGAACTATCAATCTAAATAATTATTTGACGGATTAGTGTGTAAGAAAGGATAAGAACTTTGTTTTTATTGACACTTGAACATTTTAACAATAATTTATAATAAAAGAATTGTGAATTTTGCATGCCCAAAAGAAATTTCGCCAATAAAATTTACCGCTACCAAGTCTCAATATAATTTTTTATGTTGAAAAAAAAAAGTTAAAAGAAAAAGAATGGCCCCCAATTTTATGATGATTTGCCAAAATTCACCCCAAATCATTGCAAAACACCATGAGCCAAGGGCAGGTCGATCCTGTGGCTAGGCAACTTGGATCCATGCTTAGGGCCCCAAACTTAGAGGGGCCTCAAAAGAATTATAGGAGTTTATGTAATTTAATTTTTTCAATTTAATAAATAATTTTTTATAAACATATTTTATGTACAGAAGTTGGAGTTTTATATGGTTATTTTTAGTTTGTGCAAAGTTTTATTAGGCCTCCTCTAAAATTTTGCCAAATGACATAAATTTAACATGTTACCTTTTCAAAGTTAATGATTTTAAATATGATTATTATATTAAAAGAACTCCAACTTATTTGTAATAAACATATCAAAAAAAAAAATTAATTGAATAATAGAAAAGAGAACGGGTTTTCCTTCACACAAGAATTCTGCAACTTCTCAATCTAATCCCCAAAATTGAAATAATCCAAATCTCCTCTTCGGCGACGCCACCCTCTTTTACTTTGCCGCCTTGCTCCACCTTCCACTTCTCCGCCGTCATTCCTTAGATTGATTGCTTGTGCATCAACCACAACAACTTCATCTTCACTACCAGTCTACTTACCATTAGATCAAATGTGTTGATTGACGGTGTAAAGTCGAATCCCTATTTCGAATGTGAGATGATGGTAAACCAATGATAAATACTCGATCAACGGATGAGTCTGCTAATTGATGAATGAAGAGGATCTTGTGTCAAATGAGATGTTGATTGTGTTAGACTTTGCGGCGGCGCGGCAGGTGATTTGGAAGAGGATGGTGAGAAATTCGCGCGGATGGGATGATGGGAACGAGAAAGATGACTATGTGGTTGTTCCTTTATTTCAAATAAGTCGTTTGAATGAAGAAAATGTGAAGGAAAATAGATAGGGTTTTTTGGGAAAATCACTTGTGAAAATTTAACAAGAGAGATTAAATTTATGGAGTACGATAACCTGAAGCACATGTCACTCTTAAAAAAAATGAATGATAGATGAGAAAATAAATATGATCCAACGATAATTACAGGGGTACCTAATGAATATTAAACAGAGTTAAAAAGAAAGTAAGAATGTGAGTTGTTGGAAAATTTGGATAGTTTACAAATAAGGTTATGTTCTTATTTATACTAACCGCCTACTCAAACATGCATAATAGATCAGCTTGATACAATAGTTAATAATTATTTTTTAGAGACTTTATTAGATAATTACATGCTATATACTTACTTAAAATTTTCTAATTTAGAATTTTTTAAATATATAGAACTAAAAAATGTCCTAGAAACCTCCATGCATTAGTGGGACTAACCAAGTATTGTTGGGGGCAATAATATTAGTCTTAATATGTCATGTGATAGTTTGGTCGGGCAAATGGTCGTAATGTGACATTAAACAAACTTTTAACTTTTCAATTAATTGGATTATATATAATTTTAAATGAGTTTCAGTTTCAACATAATTGTTGGAGTAAGGTTGTGGATTGTTTAGTAAACCAATCAACAGTGTCAAAATCGAATGTTCGATTATTACCGAATATATTGATCCAGAATATTGATTCAATATTAAGTACAAAACAACAAGCCTAATTATTGCACCTTATTCCTTTTCGGTTTCAGTATGACCGATAGGTTTATCTAACAGAACTATTAATACCAAAATTATATATTAGATATTTTATCCTTATTTATATTGAAGTTGTTAACGCTTCTTAACCATTGGAAAAAATGTCTTCCACTTCAAATCAAATTCTATTTCTACCCCCGTTCTTTGATTTCTCACTTCGCTAAAGTTCAGATGTCCGTCATAGTTCATCTCTTGGGAAGGATTCTTTATGCCTAATTAATTAAGGAAATCACATTTTTCAAAACTGGTAACTTACAAAAAAAAAAAAATCCAAAATTACACTTTTCGTTTTTTTTCCTACCAAATCACTGGGTAAAATACTGAATGGAGCTTAATTTTTTGGTTTGGCATACCGTACCATTATGAAATTACCGATTCAGATACCGAAAATTGTTACAGTCATATGAGCACATGACCCTAGTTGAGGAGCCCCTTTTGTTACATAGTTGAGAGAAAATAAAGATTCAACTTTTTTACATTATAGTTATTTGTTTATTTTGAAAAATAAAAAGTTGACTCAAATGTACATTAGTCATATATAATTATATTCACAATACATGTAATATTTGCTTATGTTGAAAAAAATAGTTTAGAATTAAATGTAATATTTCCACTTGGAGCGATGTTGTTAGCCATCTAGCCTTCGAAGAAGATGAACTTGGGCTCAACATGGGGGGCGAATATGGCGGCGGGGCCATTACCGACAATGCAGAGATGGGTTTTTAGGGTTTGGAGATTGGTATCCATGGCGAAAGGTTTTGGGGTTGGCCGATCATTCACACAATTCCCCCATCTATTGATTGTTAGCACGAGTACGCATCCAATTAACCTATAGTTAATGAAAAAAAATCCGCTTGGATTCTCTTCCTCATCTATCAAATTCAGATTCTATTTGGTCAAAGTCTCAACACTGCCTCTATCCTAAGAGATGCGCCATGTTGATAGGAATCGTCAAAGAGCTTCTTGTATACGTTCTAGAAGGCAGCATTCATGGCAATTCATCACTAGTTTTCAAAGCATATTATTGCTTTTGTTCTTGGTATTGTTTAATAGATGCCGAGTGTCGCCTTTTTCCGTCTGAGAATCTCCATTTCTAAGAGGATGCGAGCTAAATCTTATGTTAGGTTGGTTGTTATGACCTATACCCAGTACACTCTATGATGTGAGTTGTAATCCATAATTTAGTGTGTAATTTTTTTTTTTTTGGAAATACATATGCTATCTTTAAAAATCTTTATTTTGTTTTGTAACTTTCTAGAAAAAAAGATAAAAAAAAAAAAGAAAAAAGAAAATTGGGAAGACCAAGTAGTATTAGATGAAAATGTATGATTAAAGTATTCCATAATTGTCAAGTGGAAGAAAACTCTTTCCAATTCATTTGTGTTCTTTTTTATAATTATATTTACCACTTTACTTAGTCACACTACGTGTCACTTGTTGTAAATGCAAATATTCATTATAATTTAGAAAAAATAATAATAACAATGATAAAATAACAACAATAAAATGCAAAAACACTGTGTTTACTTTAAAAAATTGGTTATAATTCATCTTTAATTTTAAAAAGTGACAATAACATTTCATTCTATCATAAAATATAGTAATAACTTTCTTGTTCACTTGCAAGATTGGTAGTGATCTCCTATTGCCTTATGGGTACTTCAAATGCATTATCTGATCTGACCTAATAAATATTAACACATATTTACTAATAAAAAAATGCCAATTAGATAACACAGTGGTGTACCTGAAGTTGCAGTTGATATTGAACTCATTTTAGTCCATTCTTCGATGTGTGACTTATCGATTCAAATTGAGTTTGATTAAAGATATATCAAGCCTTGTACTTGACATGTAGGATACATGCAAAACGTATGGTTACTTAGATCCTATCCCCTTTTATGTTCATGTGGTATTCATCTAGCATTCGGGTTGATTAAATCCACCGGGGTAGGTACTAATTTTCCGGAAAATATAAAACCAAGGCACGTAGATCGACCTATGTTGCCCTATCGACATCCGTAGGCAACATTAACAGGCTTCGATCGTTAAATATATACTTTATCGACAAGTTAATAAACAGGATAGACTTTGTGATGAAAATACTCCCAACAACCCAAGCTATCTACTAAACACTCAAATGTTCGCTTTTTTATTAGGTTGTCCGGAGTAAAACTCGACCGGTATAAAATATTATAGTCTAAATTACATAAATCTAAAACAATTTTGATTTATTTAAAATACATAGATCTAAATAACTTATTATTTTTCAACGTCAAACGGGACTCGATCTTGGTAAAATTAAACAAATATCTGCTGCTAAGTGCTACCACAGCCTCAATTCTGTTTTCCTTTTTTAGCCTCAACAATTCTGTTTTACCATCCTAAAGTATATTCTACTGATATAACAGTCCTTTTTTGAGCTCAAAATCATAGATGTCCACGAAGTAGGTTTACAATCCCTCTATCAATTTATCATCATCAGAAATCATAATAATAATAATAATAATTACTGTGGAAAAAACATAAAAGGATTGCGTGTCTATTATTGAAAACCACCCTTCCCTTCTTCAGTCCTAGAGTAAAATCAATCAAATAGTAGAGAACACATATGGATACCGTAGAGGCTTCAAATGAGTTTGAAGATTGGGAGGTCCTCCACTCTGACTCGGATTTTGAGTCGGTTCCGGTTAACTCATCCGGGTCTGTTCTTGATTCTGAAGGCTTAATTCAGGTAAACTACTTCTCTTTAGAATCTCACAATCCAAGACATGTAGAGGAGGAGTTGGATGATGATATGTCGGTTGAGCCGGATAATCCAAGTTTGATCGATCCCGGGTTGGAGCAGAACCCGACCCGTAACCCCAATGATGAGTCCTGTGAATTCTGGTCCAATTCCAGCTGCGAACGGGCTGAAGACCGCAAATTTACCGATTTCGAGGGCGGAAATGAGATGGGTTTTTCAGAAAACGAGAAAAAAGAGGTGGGTTTGGAAGGAATTGGGGAAATAATTGCGAAAAAGGAGGAAAAAATTGAGGATTTGGGCAAGTTTTATTCGGACTCTAGTGGGACTGAACTTGTTGAGGATTCTGAAGTGGGTGTTGAAAGTAACCTGAATTTGCACGATGAATCGGAGATTTCGATGGAAGAAGCGAATGAAAGTGATTCTGTAAACAAGAAAAGTAATGAGATTGAAAAAAGGGGTTTTGTATGGTGGAAGATGCCAATGGAGTTTATTAGATACTGCGTGTTGAGAATGAGTCCAGTTTGGACTGTCTCTGTAGCGGCTGCGGTTATGGGGTTCGTTATATTGGGTCGAAGGTTGTATACTATGAAGAGGAGGACTAAAGGATTGGACATTAAGGTTACTGTTGATGATAAGGTCATTGCTTCTGCTTCAATATTCTTTTGTGTAGTAGAATTGGGCATCTTTCATAATATCAATTTGCAGAATTGTGTTATTGCTATTGGCTTTTGCATGAAAGATTGTGTCTTTTCGTGATATTTGTGTGGAAAACTCTATTTGGTTAAGCCTGGAAAAATTAATATCTCTGTTTTCCCCCTTCTTTTAGGATATCATGATTATGATTATATTGATTTATTTGAGTCTTATTCATTTGAAACTTTGAGGAAAGAATACTACCTTTGTGATTTCTATTTGTCGTTTTTGTCTGCGTATACATAATATATATATCATTGTAATGAATTCTGATCTGTAGTTTTATTCTGTAAAACTGAAATAGTGTCTAAGGGTGATGTAATAGTATTAATAAAACAAGTTGGCATGCGAATCTACGATTTCGGTCATATACCATGCTAAGGATTACATACAAGATTTTACTCTTATCTTGATCTTGAAATTTCAGCGAACTTTACATACAAATGGGAATTTCCCTCCTTTGTATGTAAATTCGCGCATGCTTATTGTTGAAGAATATTTATGTAGGCTTTTAAAAGTTTGTTATCGTTTTATAAATTTCATCTGTTGCAGAAGGTATCTGAGGTCATGAGCCGTGCTGCTCGTCTAAATGAAGCATTCTCAGTTGTGAAGCGAGTCCCCGTGGTTCGGCCTTCACTGCCTGCTGTTGGCTCAACAACAACAACCTGGTCTGTAATGAGAGTCTAAGATAGGTGCAACAATTGGGTGAGGGGGTGTTCTTGTTCAAATTTTAAGACAACATCTAGGTTTCAATTTTAGTGTATAATCTATGTGTGTGTATGTATTAGGTTCCTTTTGCTTTACTGTTGAAAGCTTTTGTTTGGCAAAGTATGTATCTGATACTCAAAATCAGTACTATATGTTTCTTGGCATTAATTGGACGTGTTTTCTGATGAAGTTATTTGGATTATATGTTGGAAATGTTATGTGATTTATCCTCCTGCATTTGTGGTGTGCTTCAAGATACTGAGTAATACTTTGCTCGTCTCGATATTTAGATATTTTGGGTACTTTATGTAAGAGGATAGTTAATTAAAAAACAAGTCTATTTAAGATAAGAAAACCGTGTTTTGTAACGTGCCTAAACTAATAGGAAAAGAGAAAATTTGGGAAGATGGAGTATTATTTTCTGTTACCTTGGCGTCAAGAACTTTGAAGTCAGAGACGATTTTAACCGGAGAAAGAGTAACAGTTCCGGCTAATTAAATATAAATTAAAAGAAGACGGAGGAAAAATGAAAAAAAGGATTGTTAAATTTGGAAATGTTCATATAGAATATATAGTGGTGGACTTTTATTTACTCAAATTAATAAATGGGTAAACACCACATTTGGTCCCTCTTATCATTAACTTTTTACAGAGTGATTTCTCTTATATTTTTTTTTCAGTTTAGTCCCTACTATGTATTATTTGTTTCACTTTAGTCCTTTTCAGGTGTTCCAAGGCGGTTCCGGTAACATGTGATATGCTCATAAGGGCAATTTCGTCATTTCAAGTAAACTAACATGGATATTTTCGTCTTTCTAATCATTTGAAAAAAAACTAAAGATTCTCTTCCAAACTAGGCTTTTATTCCACTCCAACTTAATCGTCCATTTCGTTCTAAACTAAAGTTTTCTCCCAAAATCTTCTTCAAACATCAAAATTGCCCACCAATTAAACAATGTCAAATGGTCTCAATAGCGAACGGACAAAAATGCCCTAAAACATATTCATATGCATGTCACGTGTTATCAGAACCACCTGATAAGGACTAAAGTGAAACACATAATTCATAGTAGGGACTAAAGTGAAACACATAATTCATAGTAGGGACTAAGGTGGAAAAAAAACATAAGAGGGACCACTTTGTAAAAAGTTAATGATAATTAAGAGGGATCAAAAGTGATATTTACCCTTAATAAATTCTCAGTAGGTCATTATTTGAGATGAATTAGCTATTAAAATATGTCAATATTTAGCAGTTAAAACCAATTATATATCTACTTATATAATGGTTTTCTAGGAAAGTTAAAATAAGATAAGAAAGTTTCAAGGAAAACAAATAATTTAGAACTACTAATTAAGTATTTCATTTTACATTGTTCAATGTTTTAAGTGCAAATATATGAACATTTTAATTCACAATTCTGAGCAATAAATCAAACATCAAACTAATACTCTACTAGATAAAATAAATTATAAATGAATATAATTAACTAACTGTGAGTGAAACTTAAGCTTTAAAAAATTAATATTATGATTTTAACATTAGTAGGTTCTAAAAAAAAAAGTTTCATCAGTAACGGTCAAGTTTATTATTTGATAAGGTATTTCTTTAATTAAGAAATGTTGCTAACTTTATGCATACTGCATAATTTACTTTGAACCAACCATTTAATTGTCAGCTGATAACTTTTTAGTATTAAGGAAAACAACATCAACTTCCCCAAAATAAAAAGAGAAAAAGCGCAACGTCAACACAGATAATCGTAGAACATAAGCCAATATCGCTGGACTAAATTCAATTGTCCATATATAAACATGTCACTAATTAAATATTAATTACATCATGTCTGGAATTGGCAACAATTAAGCTCCATCTCTCTAAAAATAAAAATGGTAGATTAATTTACTGGTAACTTACCTTCTATAACTATATTTTTGAAAAATTATGGCCGTTATTGCTAAGAGGCTGGCTAGTTCAGCAATGTATATATATATATAACATATATATTTCATTAGATTTTCTACTTGTCCATAAACTTGTAAAGATTCAGACATAGATTTTCCGTATGATCATTTTTATATGATCAAGTAAATATAATGACTTCTTCTAGTCGTTGTGCTGCTTGTAGGCATTTGAGGAAGAGATGCCCTTCAGATTGCATATTCTCTCCTTATTTCCCTTCCACTAATAGAAAAAGATTTGAAGATGTTCACAAGATATATGGTGCTAGCAATATTTCAAAGATGCTCAAGGTAACATATATAATCTATAAAATTATATATATATATATCTATTTTATCTAATTCTTTAAATATTTTCAATTCAACTCCATAAAAGTTTATTAGACTACATATATAATTATGTTATTATTATGTTCAATCCGTTACTGTATCTTTAGATAAGAGTAAAAACATTAATTTGTGGACACTTTTTACATGTGTACCCTAATTTGGGTAAAATGAACCAAATTTCTGTCTTGTGGATAATCTACAATCCTACACGAAATCTTTATGTGTTAAGTTTATTGCATCATAATCCCTTTTGGTTTAGTATAAATTAACTGAGTTCTTGTATGTTAGTTATCATTAGAAAGATGAGATAGCATGCATTTTCTGTGGTATTTTTTGAACTAAATTAGACTAAACATGGTTTTAATTTAATGGAATTATATATTGTGAGTTTAATTAATTAACAGGATATTCCAGTTCATCTACGAGCAGAGGCGGCTGATTCATTGTGTTACGAAGCTTACTGCAGACAAAAGGATCCAGTTTACGGATGCGTTGGCGTTATCAGTATACTACAGCAGCAGATGTACAATTTGCAGTCCCAGTTAGCTCAGATTCAAGCAGAAATTGCAGTAGCCACTGCTAACAATAATAATAATAATAATAATATTCATCATCAGATTCCTCCGCAGCCTTACTTTGACGGAAGTTTCTTCCCTGATCAAAATGGCGGTCACGCTTCCTCTTACGATCCACCTTCCACTTGGTTCAATTAGAAGTTTGCTTTCGGTTTCAAGGCTTGCTCATATATAGTCGTCATATTAATTAATTAGGATTTTGATTTAAGGTTGCTCGATCAGATACTACTATATTTGTAGAAAGACTTATATAGTGTAATTCAATGTTTTTGCATATGTATCCTCCACTTATATGTTTTTGCTTATGTATCTTTAACACGCAGTATAATCAGGGCTATCTAAAACATTAATCTTGCTTATGTTTTGTTATATGAGGGAAACATTGGTAACATTTGTTAAAAGTAGCATTAAATTAAGATTACTTAATAAACTAAGTTTTTCCCTCCAGCTCTGTTGCTAGCTTTTTGATTTTATGGAGTTCCCATCTTATGTTCTAGAGCTGTCATTAGTCGAGACTGTTGACTTATAATCGAGCTCGTTGATGGATTCTGAGACAAGACAATCTCATACCCATCGGCATATGACTCCATTCCTTCAGCCAATATTTGCCACACCAACCCCCCTCCAATTCCTCCATTCCGTGCCAAACCATAAATGTTGGTATAAATTGCATTCAAGAACGAGTCTCGTGCTATTACGCTAAACCCCAAATCTTTACTCGATTTCCCAAATTCAGCAAAAATCATCGGTTTCTTCAAAAGGGTCCTTGAATCTGTCAAGTGACTCGTTATCCACCTTCGTATGAATGTCATTTGTGCTTCATCACTTTGCCCTGACAGCCTGGCATGAATTTACACATACATTCATAATTAATGCGTGTCACTTGTGCAAAATGACATATTTTAATTTGATGAGGATGTCTTCTAATAAATTAATTTACCAGACATCGGGATATGCGTGAATAGTTGTGAAATCGATCTCCTTAATAAGATTGTTGCTGATAAAATCAGTGCCTACTTGGTAACCTGGATTGTACTGTTTTCTATCTGGAATCGAGTCTCCGTAGAATCCTTCCATGCCTATCTCCAACATGTGTTTATTGTCTATGGATTTTACATATGTGGCCATTTCTTGCACCCAAGCCTGTGCGTTGTATAATACATATACATTGATTATATTGATTAAGGAGAAAATGGACATATATATAATTAAGATTAATGTTCGTTGTACATACGCTAACAGTGTTGCCAGAGTAGTCGGTTTGACAACGAGGTTCGTTCATTAGTTCCCAAGCCATGATTGTTGGATTGTCTTTATAAGCAACCCCAGTGATTGTGTTGATTCTTGTAAGCACTCTCTGTTGTAATCAACAAGTCCAAAATTAATTGTTAATTGTTTTTTTTCAAGAAGAAGAAATTAAATTATGTAAGTTCACCATTTTTGGAGGATTAATTACCTGGACATGATTCTTGTAGTATCCCTTTACAACTACATTGGTGTAGAAATCATCATCACTATTAATTATTTGTACACCAGAATTTCTAGCCCAATTCACATATTGAGTTCTCCCACCAAAATCTTGATAATTATTGACCAAACTTAGAATCAAGTAAACTTTGTACTTTGCTGCCTCTGCAACCACAAAATCAAGTGCCTGCAAATGGTTCAGAAAATGAGAAAATTACATTTTAATATCAATCAATTAAATGATATTTGAAAAATATTTAAGAATGGTCGTAATGATAATTAACCTGAAATACTTTTTCATCGTAGACACCGGGAGATATCTGGAGAGCTTCGTTGCCTCCATCGCTAAATGCCCAAGTGCGACACACGGTTAGACCCGAAGCTGAAGCCTCGCGGAATACATTAGAAACTTTGTACCTTTGACTTGGTTGTGCAGCAATGTTCATCATCCAATAAGAGTTGAATCCATTGAAGAGAAATGGGGAGTTGTTTAGTGTAAATTGTGTTCCTCTAGTTTGAACAAATCCTGAAGCTGCTGAAGTACTACTTATTCTTGCTTCAAATGCTAGGGAGATTATTATTAGAATTGTAAGTAAACTGAATGCATTATTAATTCTCTTGAACAAGACCATTGTATTGTATAAATGTAGTATTTTAAAGAAGTAAATATTCGTTTATTAAGAAATGAGTTGGGGAAATGGTGGAGGTTTGAGGGTTATTTATAGGTGAATTAAAGTTAAATGGAAAAGAGGCATGTATGTAAAATAAAATATTTTTACACAATATGGAATGTACTGCCAAAAACATGTAATTATATATGCCAAAATTGATATTACCAACCCTTCGAAAAGCCAAAATCAGATTTTGCTCGGCTCACATGACTTATATTAAATTTTTTCCTTTAATTTTTCAAAATTATGGTCAAAATTTTTCAATTAAAATTCATTACTCTACAAGTGAAACTGACTCTCCCAATTTAATCGAAAGCCCAAATATTTATGGAGTAATCTTACTAGCGATCATAAATTATGGGACCATGTTTGCTTTTTCCCCTTTAATATACAAAGAAATAAAAGTTACTCCCTCCATTCCTTTTTACATGTCAGTTTAGAGAGAAAAAAAATTCAAAAATGCATGTCATTTTATAATTTCAAGATAGACTTAAATGCTAATTTGACATTTCTACTCTTCTTCATTTTCAAGATAGAGAAAGGATTATGGGAGTTATAAAATATTTATTCATGTTTCTCAAGGGTAATTTGTCGAACTACCCTTTTATTTTTTTAAAATCTAGAGCATTAAATGATTTTTTAATTCTTGTGAAACAACCTTAAACGACGTGTAAAAAGAAATGGAGGGAGTAAATATTAGTCTCGTTATTAGATTTCCAATACACGCTCATATCAAAAGGTTAAGAATTAGATGAAAAAAGTTATTCATAAATTCCCTCTGTTTTTTAATTTGTTATTTTGAAGGATTGCACACGAATGAAGAAATATCATAAATATTTAACTTTTTTAAGCAAAAATTTCAAAATGTCCTTTAATTAAATAATGTTAGCATTAATTAGCATTAATGACAAATATTAATAAGAATGATAAAAATGGTAAAAGAACATTAATTTTGCATTGAAATATTAAATCGAGAGATAAAAGTAAACTTTTCTTGTCAAAGTGACCAAAAAAAAAAACTGAGGGATTATTTAATAGCATAGGGAAGATCTAAACTAGGAAAATTTGAACTTGAATAGAATGCTTTGATGTATCAAGAAAACTAATGGATTTGATACAATTATAAAATTCTAAAACGAAATACATAGAGCAGATATGTATATTGATAGATGCATATCCAACAACAAATAATTTGTTACTCCTATTATATATATATATTCAAACATTAAGTCATAATATTTTATTAAGATAAATAACATTAATAACATTTTACCATCAACTTGATATAATATTAAGGGTAAATTACGAATAACCCCATCAGATAAGATCTAATTACAAAAATCTCCCTCACATATTGGGTATTACAAAAATCCCCCTTATGTTTGTCACCTTCTTACAAGTAACCCCTTGTCCCTAAAATGTTCCAATTTTGCCCTTTCAAGTTATTTATAATGTTTATAATATGTTATAAATTTTTAAATGTTTGTCTTAATTGTTATATCTTGTAAATTAGAAAATAATAATCATATATTTACCACCAAAATAATTGATATAATTTATAATTGTCCATAAATTTCAATAAATATTTCAATTTATAATACAATATAAAAATTAATAAATTAAAATATCTTATTTATAATACAATATAATTTTGTTAAATTTACTAATTTATAAAATAAATTCATTCAACTAATGTGTAAACAATTTGTTCATATTTATAAAATCTATTATTAAAAAAAAAATTAATATTTTACTATTTAAATTGCTAATAAATATATAATACCTTTTTTTGGAATATTTATTAAAAATTATGGGCAATTATAAATTTTTTCAATTATTTTGGTAATAAATATATAATTATCTCTTTTTTAATTTATAAGATATAATAATTAGCACCCGATATTTAATATTTATAAGACATTACAAACAATACAAATTACAGTACTCAAGGGCAAAATTGAAACATTTTAGGGGCAAAAGGTCAATCGTAAGAAGGTGACAAACATGAGGGGAATTTTTGTAATACCTAATACGTACGGGTGATTTTTGTAATTAGGTCTTACCTGGGGGTATTCGTAATTAGCATTAATGACAAATATTAGTAAGAATGATAAAATTAGTAAAAAAAAACCATTAATTTTGCATTGAAATATTAAATCGAGAAATAAAAGTAAACTTTTCTTGTCAAAGTGACCAGAAAAGAAAACTGAGGAATTATTTAATAGCATAGGGAAGATCTAAACTAGGAAAATTTGAACTTGAATAGAATTCTTCGATGTATCAAGAAAACTAATGGATTTGATACAATTATAAAACGAAATACATAGAGCAGATATGTATATTGATAGATGCATATCCAACAACAAATAATTTGTTACTCCTAATATATATATATATATATATATATATATATATATATATATATATATATATATATATATATATATATTCAAACATTAAGTCATAATATTTTATTAAGATAAATAACATTAATAACATTTTACTATCAACTTGATATAATATTAATGAATAATTCCTTAATAAGTCATATCAGGGACACATTTACTTAGGGGTCGTTCGGTAGGACTTAATAGGGTGTATTATGTCATATTATATGAGTTAATAGGGGTTAATACAATGTTTGGTTGCATTGCTCTATTACCGGGTCAAATGGATTAAGTCCTTACAACTCGTTATAAAGACTAGATTATAATCCACCAAGGCGTGGGTGGATTAGTTAATCCAGGTAAATATTACTAATAACCTCAAATTTACATATTTCCTTTTTAATATATCATTAAATATCATAAATTCTTCTCAAATATGTGAAAATGGAAAAACATTATACATGAATAAAATACAAATTAAAATCTATATTAATTTACAATTAACATGGAAGCATTCAATCAAATCTACCAAACTGTGTTTTTAATATGGCTTTCAATCCAGCTCCAATCTAATCCACATTAATCTCATACACCCTACCAAACAGCCCCTTAGTGGGGGTTACCCCCAAGATTTTTAATTGTTTTTGGTTCTTGAATTTTTAATGTATTGATTTATTTTATTGATCAATACCTTTGCCAAATACAAAAATAAGTAATACAATATATATTTATAAAAAAAAAAGTGTCATACAATAAATATATTTATCAAAAGTACTATGACCAAACAAATTGTAATTATGTACGTATATACATATTAAATTGGACACTAACCATAACTATCTTACAAATAAAATCAAACATGCATAATCACATTTTTCTTTCAATTATTGTAGACTGACGATATTGTTAGAGCAGAGATTGTTATTGTTGAAGCGAACTCTAGTATAACTCCTTAAATTTGTCCTTTTAATTAAGGAAGGTAAATTCTAAACTTTTTAGTTATCATAATACCCCTCATTATTAGTTTGGTAAGTTGTTAATTAAAATATATTAATCATGCAAGATAAAAATTATCAAATTAATCTCTAATAAAATATAAAGTACTTTTGAGTTATGGAATCAAATAAAAACTAACATTAACAAAATAAATGAATTAATTTGATGCTATTGTATATCTTTTAGTTATCAAATTTGTATCAATATTGAAAATTGAAGGCAATTTTTTTTAATTCATATGTATTACTAAATCAAACATTCTCACAGGAAAAAAAATATAGATAAAATAAATATGATTAAGTAAAAAAATATCAAAATACCCTTATTAGCTAAAAGAAACTCATGTGTTTTTTTATTAGCAAAAGAAAATCCATTTCAAATTCCTACACAAATTACATGGAGGTTTTTTGTCAATATTTTTATGTGAACGAGGAGGTTATTGCCAATATTGATTTTTTTAGGTAAATATGGGTGTTTTAGCTAGCATCCTTTGGTGGCGGGTGTAATTCTCAGTATGGCTTGAGAGGATTTTTTGGCTAATAATAAATAAGCAAGGGAATGGTTTGGTAATAAATAGAACACATGGAGGATTTTGATAGTTAGGCAAAACATAAGGGTTGTTTTTGCACTTTCACTCTAAAATTTTGTTAGGATTTTCCCATCAAATAGGAGAAATTTTCTGTATATAAAATTTTCTGAAAAGTTGAAGGAAAACAATAACCCCATTTTCTGCTATCCAAACAAAAAATGAAAAAAAATATAAATTATTTCCCTCCAGTTACTTGACAACCAAATAAGCTATAAGTTCTTGTTACTTATTGTATTGTCACAATTTTAATCGTTATATAAGCAAGAGTTACATTTTTCAATTTTCATTTTCGAATAACTTACAAATAATTTATGAGGAAGGAATTCAAGAACTGCAAGTAAAGGATAGGTAGCTATAAGGTGAATCAAGAATGTGGATATATAATGTGTCGGTTAGTTCCAGTTGATCAAAAGTGGTAGTTAGAGAAAGAATTAAGTGCATGAGAAATTGTGCATGGCATCTAACTGAAATTCCTTAGATCTGCCTAAAACAAGTATTGCTTAAATTGATTGGCGAATAGATTGATGATGCTTGCAGTCCATGTGGTTTGTTTCCTTAACATCTGCCTTGTGTTGATTGCCTTATACGATAAGGGTTCAACCAAATTAAATAAATTAAACAAAGATAGAGAGATTAATGAGAAACAATATAATTGTAATATAAATATTTATATTTTCCTAGCTAGCAACATATATAATTCATCAGTTTTATTTATATGGAAGTTAATGATTAAAATACATAAGTTAATATTCAAATGCTTATATTATTGTTGTCGAGAAATGAGGCCCATGTTTTGCTGTGAAACTGCTTGATATACGCTTAATTCCCATGTCTATCCTCTAGTTCAATAATACATATCTATCCCCAATTCCGTTATTTGCGATTCCTCCAACTTATATATATATATATATATATCTTGGAAGGTGATCTTATTATATATATGCATAATTTCAAAACATGATAATATCACGTGTTTGGATAATATTTTTCAGAAAAAAGTGATCAGTTATATATGACAAATGCAATAAACTTATATGATCGATCAAATTATTGAGTCCAGATTAGAATTTTTCGATGATATGTCTTTAATTGTTTTGGTCACACAACCAGCCTTAAACATTATAAACATTTATAGTTTTAATTAAAATAATTGTCTACTCATAACAAGTAATATAATATATGAATCAAGTTAGTAATGTGTGAGTAATTTAGAGATTTAATTGAACATATGAGCACAAAGTTTACAAAAGGGGCAGTTCAAAAAATTCGAATAATAATAATAAAGACAAAATGAGTAAATGAATTTTTGAAAACGACTACTGCTTATATTATATATATTTAATTAAGTATATTTCACCAGAGTATTTCTGACATTTCATGGGATAATTAATGAGATTCTTCAACTTTTTTCTTATTCCTATATATAGATATCACACATCATTAATTAATTCTAAAGGGTGTGTGGTTTATATTTTAAAATAATCATATATAACCTACTCAATTCTGAAATTAAACCCCCTTCATCGTGTGAGGGTTTAAGCGCGCTTGCACCCCCGCCCTTAACTCTCTTAATTGATTAATTCATTAACATCTCATAATTAACCATTAATTAGTTTTAGAGCCACAATTCATAGGTGCGTCTACCATGTCATCATATTAAACCTAGCTTGTTTAAATAATAATTTATATATTCAGGTGAAAACGAAGGTGACACGTGTACAATTGATGATGTTTCAGATTAGATTTATTCGATCATATAAAGGCAACAAAACTATAATACCCGTACATATTGATCCAGAAGCTAGCTTCAAATATACAATTCTGTTAATATTGACGGCAGGAACAAAAGAGCCGATTAATAATTTAATTAATTGGGCCAATGCATGTGGTGAAGAGAGTCTGTTTCATGACAAGAGAAAGGGACCCGTTTCCATGCAATTTCATCAAATTAACGGAAGCTAATTAAACTCTTTTCTTTAGAAAAATTGTTCTATATAGTATCTATGAAGCAGTTATACCAATAAAATTTAATTAAAGGAAAACTCTAAGTCATGTTTGGTTTGATAAAACTTACTCAATCACAAAGTACAAGTACTAAGAGTCACTTTTTCTCTAAATTTTTATATATAATCCACAATTGTTTCTTTTTTCAAAGAAATTATAATTTCATGGAGTTCAATCAAATTGAAGTAAATATTTTTGTTCAAATTGTTCGAACCCAAACATCCAGATAAGTGCAATACCTTTGTGTTAGCACTGACATGTCACTCCGCGTCAAATCAAATATGTGCAAAAAATTAAAATTCCATTAAATTTATGCTTACCTCCTAAAAGTTGAGGAGATTATATACTCTTCATACATTAATTTTACGACATTTAACAACGTTTTCACTACGTGCATGCATAACCAAATTAATACGTACAGGATAATTGAAAGTAAATGCTTATTAATTAAAAAGTTAACGGAGTTTAAAGAAAACACACGCACTAATTTCATTACTTTTCATTGGACATTTCTTAAAAAAGAAAAAAACATTATTTCAAATTAACAATGGGAAACAAATTTTCTTCCCATTTGTCACATGAAAAAATGTACAATAACTAGATCGTCACACATTACACACAACTATCCATTTTAATTATTCTTGGTAAAAAAAGAAAAATAAAACGAGCAATATAATTAATCTATCACGGATTTGATTTCCTTGCTTGACGATGATGATGATGATGGCCACAAGTCCTCATCGTAACTCCCTGCTCATGAGCAGCATGAGGTCCATTACTGACCAAATGTGACAATGAGTTCATTGCATGAGATTGTCTAGAAATAATCCCAGCCGTTGATGGGTTTTGTGCTAAGACAATCTCGTACCCATCATAGTAAGACTCCATGCCTCGTGCCATTAGTTGCCAAATTAGGCTTCCACTCATTGTACCTCCTGTTCTTGCGAATCTGTATATATCTCTGTATACATTGCTCATGTACAAGTCTCTTTCGTTTAAACTGAATCCAGGATCCTTGCTTGACTTTCCAAATTCGGCAATTATTAATGGCTTCTTCAGTATTGTTCTTGCATCACTCCAATGATTTGACATCCATCTTTCCATGAATCCCATTTGTTCGTTCTCACTTTTCCCAGATAACCTGCAAAATAAATTAAATATAAATATAAATAAATAAATGTCTATCGGCAGTCTAAATTAGGAAAGTGGCCGTTGGAACTCATAAACAATACATATATATAGTTTGAGGATTTTGGGCAAAAGTTGTTCTTTTAAATTTTTCCAAACATTAAGTTTCATTACCAATATTGATTTTTTAATCCAACATGACATGATTCTTAACATTTATGGTCATACTTTATTAAATTATAGTCTGGTTTAGAAAACCGAGACAAAGATACAACCTTATAACGTACTGGTCGAATGTGTGAGAGTCAAGTCTTATGGAACTAAAAATACAATTTTGCCAGTTTGTTTTTTCAAAACGTACCAAATATCGGGGTAAGCGTGTATGGTGGCGAAATCAATTTCTCTAACAAGATTGTTACTAATGAAATCTGTTCCAACTTGATAACCGGGATTGACTTGTTTCCTTTGCGGCATCGTGTCTCCATAAAACCCTTCCATTCCTATCTCAAGCAAGTGCCTCTTGTCTAGTGATTTTACAAATCTAGCCATTTCTTGAACCCAACCCTATATTAAGAAAATGCACACGTTTAATTAATTAATACATATTTAGAAAGAATAAAAGAAAAGTAATTATATAATACTACTAATTAATTAATATACACACATACGTTAACGATTCTTCCAGAGTAGTCAGTTTGACAACGGGGCTCGTTCATAAGTTCCCATGCCATAATTGTGGGGTCATCTCTATATGCAACTCTAGTAATGGTATTCAATCTTGTCACAACTCTCTGCATTATTAATTATTAATTGACAAAAAAAAAGAAGCATTAATTAATTGGTATTACATTTATAAGGTAGGTACCATTTTCCAACGTTAATTAGATACTGAAAATATCACATGCACATAATTAAATTAATTATTCTATAACGTACCTTGATGTGGTTCCTGTAATAACCTTTGAGGACTGGATGTGTGTAGAAATCGTCATCGCCATTTACGTGTACTCCTGCATTTTTAGCCCATTGGGCATATTGAGATCTACCCCCATAATCATTGTAATTATTCACGAAGCTCAAAATCAAACGAATCCGATACTTTCTTGCTTCAGAAATCACAAAATCCAACCCCTACATAGTTTAATGTCAAAAAGATAATCTATTTAGTTACCAAAATAATAGTAACAAATTATGTAATGCTCAAAATATTAAATGATAAAATGTAAGTTGTTACTTTATGCATGTAATTATAGTGACAATAATAATGATAAATTGATTAATAATAAATATTTTGTATTTAAAGTTGTTACTGTTTATAATTAGTAACAATAAATTTAGTTACAATGATTTAGAGACAATATTTTGGTTTTCAATTTTTGTGTATCATTAAATGACAACTTAATTATAATTTATTTATAATGAAAAAAATTTACGTCATAAAATAGTTTTCATTAGTTCATATAACTAGTGACAAAGCGTCACATTTTCATTTAGTGTTACAATACCTGAAACACTCGTTCGTCGTACGTTCCAGGCGATATCTGTAGAGCACGATTACCTCCATCATTAAAAGCCCAAGTCCTGCAAACAGTGAGTCCTGCGGCGGAGGCTTCTCTAAATACCTCAGAGACTTTAGACCTTTCGTTGGGATCGGAAGCGACGTTCATCATCCAATAAGCATTGAAGCCATTGAAGAGAAAGGGCGAACCATGAAGAACAAAATGAGAGCCTCGAGTTTTAACGAATGCTAATTCTCTTGGAACCCTAGCTTCACAAGCGTTAAGAGCCAAGAAAAGCAAAATTCCAAGAATCGAACAAGTTTTAGTAAAAGAAGCCATTTCAATTCCTTATGTTTTGCAACTGGATATATTAATGTTGTAATTAAGTTTTGGTGTGTGTTGTTGTAAGTGAATATGAGCATGGGTATTTATACTGATTTTGGAGATAAGGGACATTGCTAAATATAGAAAATCTAGCGGGAAAAGGGTAAAATTTCGGTGGAGTGAACCTTTGGAAAATATTTTTTAAAAGTTTTTTGATGAAAAAAAAAAGTGTCTAGGGTTTTATGGAAAGTGAAGAGCAGAGAAGAGGAAACTAGGAAAGGAATTAAGGAAGTTAGTTCGTTGAAAGTTGAAACGTCAGATGAAGAAATCATGGGATAATCAGAATTGAGAAGCAAAAGAGAGTTACTAAATATAGATGTGATGATATCTCTTCCACATGGTTATCCATGTGAGTCGTTAGTTTCGTAAGTATATTTATAATCATAAAAACTCTCAACCATGTGCAAATGGAACTTTTTTATTGAGATTAAGCTAAAGTAAGGTAAAAAAAGAATCTCACAAATTTAGAGGCCGAGTACCAATATTAAGTTGTTTCTATGAAGTCTAAAAGCGCAATTAATGTCGATTTATATATATAGTTGCTATATTGTTAAAAAATAATAAAGGTCAAATCGTCTTTTCAAGTTTGGAAGAAATTTAAATCATGATAAAGTTTTAGAAATTGATTTAACTTTTAAATAAAATATTAAACATGATTTCAATCTTATTGTACAAGAATATTAATTCATACAAAACTCAAACAACATTCTTATTATATATTCAATCATTTTTTTTATTAAATTATTGAGTTATCATATATGAAATTAATTAATCACGTACGATCCACGTGTTTATTTCTTTTAGAATCATGAAGTGTAATACTCATGTTATCGGAGTGATTTTCATAAAATTAGGACTTATAGGAGAATACATGGACTTATATAGATCAGATTTTATATCTAGGAGGAGAAGAACTAATAAATATGTTTATTGCTTAATAGATAAGAATTACGGCTGCATTCTTTGACGATGAATATGGGCATCATTTATGTTATGAAAGCAAAATTTGAACTCAAATCTCATTTGTTTGGTGGATTTATGCCGTGACTCTAAAATGAGACATAAAATTTGATAGATGATATCTTGTTTTCTATCGTACTTTTTTATGTCACATTATAGTGTCATATCATATGTTAAAGGATCATTTATCACATTTTGGTATCACATGTTTATGTCACACATATAGATCTATTGACAGGTGTTTTTATTTAAATTATGAGTGTGTCCACACATACACCATACATTATAATGTGACACCAAAATGCCACATTAAAATGTGATAGAAGATCATTCTCCGTGAATATGTGGGTCCACACGTATATGACTATATGTGTTGGCGTACCGAACTAATAACAAGACGATAACTGGGCCTGCTTAATATCAGCCCTGTAAATAAAGTTGAATCTTTTTGGGCTCAACAATAGTTGGGCCTAGAAGACACACACCCACTATCTGAATAGCTAAGTTCAATTTTATGTAATGGCACTTCAAATAAAAAGCGCACCGCGTCTAGGCCCAATTTTGGGAATTGAAAAAAAATAAAAAATTTAAGTAAAAAATAAGGAGAGAATTTCACTTTTGATATCATAACTTAACCTACTTTAGGGATTTGATACCACAACTTTTTCTCCCGACACATTTGATACCATAACTCAAATCAACTTGACACATTTGAAACTTCCGTCAAATTGGAAACGGAATTGTCACGTGATTGTCACGTGGCCGCTAAAACTTTGCACATTTGATACCATAACTTATGTTGACTGATAATTTTACCCCATAACATTTCAGGTAACCTAAAAAGCCCCACATCTCCAAATTTAGTGACGATTTTAGTCCACATTGTTGCAAAATTTCCAAATTGACTCGAATAAGACCACGTGCTGACCAATTTAGAACTTTACACATTTGATACCATTACTTATGTTGACTGATAATTTTACCCCATAACATTTCAGGTTACCAAAAAAGCCCCACATCTCCAAATTTAGTGACGATTTTAGTCCACATTGTTGCCGAATTTCCAAATTGACTCGAATAAGACCACGTGCTGACCAATTTAGAAAATTTTACTTATTTTATTTAAATAACTAATTTAATTTATAAACAATATTAATAAATTAAATAATACATTAACATAACTATCACCAAAATTAAGAAAACATATTCTTTTTAAAAATAAAATTTATATAATAGAATTAATCTATTTAATATTTATTAAAATAATTAATTATATAATTAAAAACTATTTAATATTTATTAAAATATTAAATAATAAATAATTATAATTTAATAAAAAAATTCCCACCCCACCCCACCCAACCCACCCCTCCCCCTACCCCCAGATTCCCAGGCCGCCGCCGGCCTGAGAATCGGGGGGTAGGGGGAAGGCTGGGGAGGTGGTGGGTGGGATGGGGATTTTTTTTTAAATTAAAATTATTTATTATTTAATATTTTAATAAATATTAAATAGTTTTAAATTATATAATTTATTATTTTAATAAATATTAAATATATTAATTCTATTATATAAATTTAATATTTAAAAAGAATATATTTTCTTAATTTTGGTATGTTAATGTATTATTTAATTTATTAATATTGTTTATAAATTAAATTAGTTATTTAAATAAAATAAATAAAATTTTCTAAATTGGTCAGCATGTGGTCTTATTCGAGTCAATTTGGAAATTTTGCAACAATGTGGACTAAAATCGTCACTAAATTTGGAGATGTGGGGCTTTTTTGGTAACCTGAAATGTTATGGGGTAAAATTATCAGTCAACATAAGTAATGGTATCAAATGTGTAAAGTTCTAAATTGGTCAGCACGTGGTCTTATTCGAGTCAATTTGGAAAATTTGCAACAATGTGGACTAAAATCGTCACTAAATTTGGAGATATGAGGCTTTTTTGGTAACCTGAAAAGTTATGGGGTAAAATTATCAGTCAACATAAGTTATGGTATCAAATGTGCAAAGTTTTAACGGCCACGTGACAATCACGTGACAATTTTGTTTCCAATTTGACGGAAGTATCAAATGTGTCGAGTTGATTTGAGTTATGGTATCAAATGTGTCGGGAGAAAAAATTGTGGTATCAAATCCCTAAAGTAGGTTGAGTTATGGTATCAAAAGTGAAATTCTCTCAAAAAATAAGTTATTAAATTGCAAAAGCTTTTGACCATACGTCACGTAATTGATGGAGCAAGCAACAAAGTTGAATCTCATGCAGTAGAAAATTGTACGTGAATAGCAGTATAATTCAATTAAGTAGTAAAGAAGATAGTAATCATTATAGATTAGATAAAAACAGATATAATAATATAATTAATACAATGCATGAAAAGACGTAAGGCTTGATATATACGTAGTAGGGAGTAATTCTAATCATTTTATTAATATGGATACGATCCTTATGCATTGGTTTAAGAATTATACATACAAGATTATCTATCGTATTAGTAGCTGACTTGCTAAATCTCAATTCAGCGGTTTTTACAGATTAAGATATGTAATTAACTAATTACTTTTGGCCTAAGCTAGTTATCTGTAAAGCCTACCTTAATTATATTAAGCCTACTACGTATATATCAAGCCTACCCCCCCAAGAATTTTAAAAAAAAATTAGTGCTACTTTTTTTTTTTTTTTTTGAGATATTAGTACTAATGTTTACATTATTCAATTACTGATTAAATTCAAAGTTTTAGAAGTTCTTTTTCTTATGCTCTATATATATCTGTGGTGCCGTTACAACAATTCTCTAATAAAATGACAAGTAAATTTTCATGTTAAATTGTCAATTATACCTACTTAGTCTTTTATATTACTAACACGACAGAAATAATGATTATCAACAATAAAGTTGGTGAAAAATAGGCTTAGAAACTAGATGAAAGATTACTACCCTGCGAATTGTTTGATTATTCACATTGGGAATAAAAATATAGAATTTTTATGACATGAAGAGCGTCGTATACAATTTTCATAGTTTTTTTATTCAATTACTTTAGCATTTTGAATTCAATAGAATCCTCGTTAATAATCTATTCTTATGCAAATAAATTATATTGAATATCATTTTGTCATTTGTTTTAATGATGGGTAAACTCGGCCCCCCTACTCTATAATCCTGGATCCGTCCTTGTTTCTAAGTAGGTCGAATTCAGAATCTAATTAGTTTGTGCATACGCAGAGTTACCATTTATATAACTATCTTTAACAACTTAATTAATTTTTTTTGTAATTATTAATATATATTCTGTTAAGTATATATTTCGTCAAATCGTCCTTTTTATCTATTAAAAAAACGAGAAGAAAATGTTATTTAAAATGAACTTGAAATTTTGCTATGTTTGCAAAACGAAATTATTAAGGAGCAATGAACATTTAGTTTTTAAAAAGAAAATAATCGAAGTCTTAATCTTAAAGAACGGGGGAGAAAGGTAAAAAGAGGATAACATAATCCCAAGAAGAGATATAGTCAAATCAAATATTAATAAGCACTCAAAAGAAGAAATCAAGGTATATTAATAATTTAGTTTAATTAATTATCCAAAGGTAATTAATTAAGCTTGGCGCCGATATCTTAGCGCGATCTAAGGCGGGGGAGAATCATTCTTACCTTCCCCTTTCTTACTTTTAAATTTTAAAAATACTTACATTTTCTTTTTTTTTTGACGAAAAAAAAAATACTTACATTATGGCCGTTATTTTTTCCAAAAATTCTTGTCCAAGCCTGGCTTGGCCAAACCCATCCAACCACCAAGCAAGTGTATTGCACTTGCTTTGTGATTGGTCACTCTCCTGGGAGTTACATCCAATCCCAAAGCAAGTGTATTACACTTACCATGCAGTTGCTTTGGGTTCGGCCAAACCCGATCTGGGTAAGAATTTCCCATTTTTCAGTTATTTACTTATCTTTCCTTTGTGAGATTTTCCTTTTGGGATGGTAAATACCATAATACATAAATCATTACACTTATTTTTTTTCAATAATAATTTATTACATCATAATTGCTTCATGATCATAGTAAACTCTTTCAATAAAATTATAGGCGCACATGGTACGATATTGCGGTTTTATTAGCCAAATTCGTACGGTAACAATCGTTCTGATTTTTTTATTTGCAATACCAAACTAAACTTTTAAATATCATACCAATATATCCGATACTGTTCGGTTTTGGTACGATACGATTTTGAGGTTCTAGAGATGTTTTTTTTGTCGACATACTATTTTCCTTAGAAGTCGATTGATTGTTGAAAAAAATTAATTAGTTTTTCTAATGTATGACTTGTTTTTTCTTTTTACAATAACAAAACAGTAACATAATGATGACCTACAAATGATTCTTCCACCATGCAAAATTAATCTCATAAAAGAAAGAATAAAAAAAGTGTCGACAATTCATTTGTTGTTTGTTATTTCTTTTCATGATAGGATAATTTAATATTTATTTTTTTATGCTCATAGACTTTACTTTTTAGACTTTTCGTGAATTAATAATTTAATTCGAACACGATTGTAATTTTAATTTTGAGTATAATTATTTTTAGTTATAAATACTAATAATGGACTATATATGTATTGTAATTATAGTTTGGAGTAAATCTAAAATATATAAATAAATAAATTTTTAATATATTTTTCTAACTACGGTATGGTACAATTTTTTACGGTATCCAGAGTTTAAAATTTGTACCATACAAAAAATATCGTTAAGGTTTTCACTGAATACGGTTTAAAAAATCATAATTAAGGATCAACTGATCTACATTAAATAGCATAGAGGGCAAAATATTTTATAATAAAATACAATATGAAGTAAATTGATCCACACAATATAACAGATGTGCAGTGAGAGTCTTTTGTAATAAAAATCATATGAATGTAATGTAGTCTTTATTTATTCACATTGTGAAAAATTAAACTTTACAAGTATATATGACAAGGGGTAAATTGCAATTAACTGTATTAGTTCTTATATTCAGTTGTAGACTTGTAGTCAAGGCAACTCTCGTATATTAATTATAAAGAACGTAAATTGGATATTTGTTATAATAATAGTAATGAAGATTTCTTTTTTTTTTTTTTGGTCGAAAGGAAAAAAAACTAACTAAAACTACAAAAAGTATTAACCAAAGTCATCAACAAGCAAATCAACCAAACTTTCCGGTGGGATGTCCCAAATCCTCGTTCTCTCTGTCTGGTCATAGCCCAATTTAGCTAGAGCATCAGCACACTTATTTCCATTTCGTAAGGTGTGCTTAAGAACACAAGTCCAAGGGTTCCGTAGAAGCCTCCTACAGTCCTCTATGATAGCGCCAAGTGCGTGAGTCTCCAAGTCCGTATTCTTGATCAAATTAATCACAACTTGAGAATCGAGTTCTACTTCAAGTTTCTCTATCCTCCTTTCCCAAGCTAAAGTGAGCCCCATCCTAAGTGCCAGTAACTCTGCCTCAGTGATTGTGCAGGCTCCAAGGTTCATAGAAAAGCCGAAGCTCCAACCACCCATATTGTCTCTAAGTAAACCTCCGGCTGCAGCTTTCCTTTCATTTAAAAGAGCACTACCATCTGTATTGAGCTTCATCCAACCAGGAGGTGGTTCTTTCCATCTAGTATCTTCGTTGACATTTTTCAGGCTTTGTTTTTTTGTCGATAGTACTCCAGCCCAGTCCCTCGCCATAGCTATAATATTAGATAGAGTCACCATTGGACTTTCAGATTTACCTTCAAATACGAATTTATTTCTCGTTTTCCATATTGCCCAAACTGAAGATATAAAAACCAAAGTCCACGGTATATCTGTTATTAAACTATTCCGGAACATATCAGCGCAGCTCTTAATTAACTTGTTCTTAATTAAAAGCCTTGATTTACGTTGTTGCAAACGTTGCAATTTGGATTTCCACCACTATATATATACAGGCGCAAGTCATATTGCAAAACACTAACTAAACATTTAGCCATTAATTGTACTTGGGAAATTGAGTCATCTCTTTCACAAGTATATAATATATAATTAATTAATGGCATTACTTAGCAATGGAAACAATTTTCTGTTTAGCGTAATCTTCTTCTTCTCTTTCACATTTCTATGTAACTGTGGAAATGTTCAAGGCGACCAAAATTACAGGGATGCCCTTGCCAAATCAATTTTATTCTTCCAAGGCCAAAGGTCGGGGAGGCTTCCTCCATTTCCAGCCCAAGAAATCAGTTGGAGGGCCAATTCTGGACTTTCGGATGGTCAACTAGCCGGTGTACGTGACCTAATTGTATTTTTAATTATTTTATTGATATGCTTATTTGACAATGGTTTGGTATCATTTCACTTAAATCAACTCTTTCTTTCCTACAATTACTTGTTTAGAAACTGATTAATATTAAATTAAGATAATATTGCATGTTTATTTTTGCAAGACTGCGCCCTAAACATTTTGGTGTCGTACGTACTTTAATAAATTTTACTTTTCATCCCAATTTTTTAATATATTGTGCATTTTAGGTCACATCGATATCATCTCCCTTTTCATTTAATCTGATATGACAAAATCTGCTAGATATTTTAAATAACTGAGACAAAAAGTGTAACCTTATAAAGCATGAGAAGAAAGTGCAAAAAAATTTGAAAATTTAAGAGAAAAAAAAAGTGTAACTTATATTGTTGAGAGTCCAATTCAATCGACTTAAAAGTAACTAAAGCTACAATTGTTTTGGCAGGTGGACTTAACCGGAGGCTACTATGATGCCGGTGACAACGTAAAATTCAATTTACCAATGGCCTACACCACTACAATGTTGTCATGGGGGGCCATCGAATATGGCAAGAAATTGGGCCCCCAATTAGAAAGCACCAGGGCCGCAATCCGTTGGGCCACGGACTATCTTCTCAAGTGTGCTCGGGCCACTCCTGGTAAGCTTTACGTGGGCGTTGGCGATCCAAACGCAGACCACAAGTGCTGGGAAAGGCCCGAAGATATGGACACGACCCGAACCGTTTATTCTGTGTCTCCAAGTAACCCGGGCTCAGACGTGGCTGGGGAAACTGCAGCTGCATTGGCTTCAGCCTCCATTGTTTTTCGAAAAGTCGATCCAAATTACTCGAAATTGCTTTTGAAGACTGCTAAAATTGTTATGCAATTTGCAATGCAATATAGAGGATCATATAGTGATTCACTTGGCAATGCTGTTTGCCCGTTTTATTGCTCCTATTCTGGTCACACGGTATGTTAATTAATTTTCAGAAGAGTAATTTACGCTCGGAACCCCCTTAGATAATTTTAAATTACCAAAAAGCCCTTATTGTTCAAAAAATTAGAAGAACATCCCTTGTTCATTAATTTATTTACAAACACACCCCTTATTATACCCTTAAATGGTAAGGAGTGTTTTGGTATTCATACTACACCAGAAAGAGGTTCTTTGAAATTTCTAAAACAATAAAGTGTAATTATGATTTACCTGAGGGGGTAGAGAGCATAATTTACCATAAATTTTAATCAAAAATCGAGAAAATGAATTATATTTTTTCTTTAACTTTTTTGATATGATGTTGTTGTAGGATGAACTATTATGGGGGGCTTCATGGCTTTTCAGAGCAACTACTGATGTTTTTTACATAAATTTTATAAGATCATTGGGTGCAAATGATGGAACTGACACTTTTAGTTGGGACAACAAATTTGCCGGTGCCCGTGTTCTCCTAGCAAGGGTAATAATTATTTATGAATTTGCTTTTTGTTCCTCTTTAAAATTCAATTAATTATTAAAGATTTTGTAATTTTTATTTTTATCTTTTTTTATTTGCAGAAAAGTTTGGTTGATAAGGATCAAGCTTATCAACCATTCAGACAACAAGCAGAAGATTTTTTGTGTAGGATACTACCTAATTCTCCTTACTCGAGTACACAATACACACCAGGTGAGTTTATTAAAAACTTACATGCCAAACTTGTACTAATCAAAAAGATTTTTTACATGAATGTATAAGATTGTTTAGTTCTAAATATCTAATTAATTGTATTAATCAATTGTTTATTCACCAAATGCAGGAGGTTTGATTTACAAGTTGAGTGGAAGCAATCTCCAATATGTGACATCCATAACATTTTTACTCACTACATACGCCAAGTACATGGCAACCTCAAACTATACTTTCAATTGTGGAAATCTTTTAGTCACTTCCAAGACTATGCGAACCCTCGCAAAAAAGCAAGTACGTTTTATTCAAGTAATTTCAGAAAAATATATTATTGATAAATTTAAATTCAAATCTACGAAATTTACAGGTGAATTACATATTAGGCGATAATCCAATGAGAATGTCGTATATGGTAGGATATGGGACAAACTATCCAAGAAGGATTCACCATAGAGGTTCCTCGTTGCCTTCTACGATAGAACGTTCACAACCTTTCAAATGTGAGGAAGGATTTCAATCATTTTACTATACATCAAATCCTAACAAAAATACTCTGACCGGAGCCATTGTTGGAGGCCCGAATCAAAATGATTTCTTCCAAGATGACCGGACTGATTACAGTCATTCGGAGCCTACTACTTATATAAATGCAGCAATTGTTGGGCCTCTAGCATACTTTGCTAACAACATTTGAATTTGATTGAATAAAATACTCAACGAATAAGTAGGAAAGTGCAAATGTAAATATGTATGAATTATGATCATCAATTCTGTCTATAAATAGTAGTATGTATCACCATAAAGGAAAAATTGGTGGCAAATTTGAATTACAAATAAAGTATATTTATCTAAGTTAAGTTAATCAGCTTTATGGCCACAATTTATTTTGGCTCCTGTTTCAATTTTTAACATTTTTTTTTCAGGGGTTTAATCGCTTTCAAATAGCGTCGAGTGAATTAAGTGGAAACCTAAAAAAAATTCATGTATACATGAAGTTAAGTGCAAGTACAAACTACTTGTCCGATTTATTTAATTGTCCAATAACTCCACGCCATCATTTATTACCAACTCTTGTCAAATATCACCACCCTCATTATAAATTGATGATATTGATGCTTAAGACAAAAAATGAAATCGATTGACAGAGAAAACGTAGCCCTTAAACAGGATATTGATTACTAAAACATTACTTATTTATATGGAAAATATTTTATTTGAAATAATATGGACCAAAACATTATTGTGTGCTAACTGCTAAATAAACCATACATATATTAAAGAAAATGAATTCTCAATGAACTCCCTAGAGTAATAAATATTACGATCCCTTCTCAAGATACACATATATACGGTGTATCGAAATTTAAAAATCGTGAGAATATATTTAGGTCCGACTTTGTTAGCACTCACTTATTTTATCGTAAAATCTTTGAATATGTAGTAATTATGTTTGAATTTCTCATATACATTTCAACAGCTGAAAAAAATGAGAACTAGGAAATCAAATCAATATAGTGGAGTTATTTTTTTAATTACTATGATTTATTATTACAATTGTAAATATTTTGGGTGGGCTTGAAACTAGATATGGGCTCGTATTGAGCCCAACTCAAAACGGATGTTGGGTCAATTCAGTCGGTCCGTAACAGCAATTCAGTAATTTCTACTTCTTTCCAGCTCCATCCAGAGAATAGAACTGAAACGAAACAGAATTAGGGTTTTTCTGCATCCCACCTTCAAAATTGAAAAGAAAATTAAATAATTGGAATAATTTCAAGAAGAAAAAGAAGAAGATGAGGCCGATATTGATGAAAGGGCACGAAAGGCCCCTAACGTTTCTAAAGTACAATAGGGATGGGGATCTGCTGTTCTCCTGCGCCAAAGACCACAATCCCACCGTCTGGTTCGCCGATAACGGCGAACGCCTCGGCACTTACCGCGGCCATAACGGCGCCGTTTGGTCCTGCGACATTTCCCGTAAATTTTTTACTTCCAATCTTATAGCATTTATACCTTTTTATCTCTACTACATAGGGTGAAAATTTTGATTATTATATATGCGTTATATTCTGACGTGTATGTTTCTTATTCCTTGATATTTGCTGCGAGTGCAATTTGCTGTCTTGATTTTGTTGAATTATTTTATTGACTGATGGATTACTGTTGTCGTTTATAGGGGATTCAACAAGGCTTATTACTGGAAGTGCAGATCAAACTGCAAAGCTATGGGATGTTCGAAGTGGAACTCCACTTTTCACATTTAATTTTGATTCCCCTGCTAGGTCTGTTGATTTTGCTATTGGTGACAAGCTTGCAGTTATAACAACTGATCCTTTTATGGGATTAACCTCTGCAATACATATTAAACGCATTGCCAGTGATCCAGATGACCGTGAGTGATTTACAATGTTATGTGTTATAAGTAATTATGTAAATTTACTAATTTCTGTTTACATATAAGCTGTAGTTTTGACATTTGTGGGTGCTGAAAGAGGGAAAACAAGCTTTGTGAAAATTCATTTGTTGTATCGTGGTGCAAGGATTGTGGTTTATCTTAATATGAAAAGAGAGGAGAGAATTCCGGAGAAGTGGATTTTGAACAAAAGTGATTTTTGAATTTTGGAGAAGTGGATTTTGAACAAAAGTGATTTTTGCAAATAATTTCTTAGTGCTTAGGATTGACCTTATTTGGTGAACATAAGTGTCCAAGATGTGCCTTTTTATTCTGTAGTATGAGAATGAAAGAGTTTTCCGCATTAAATTGGTCAATTTTGGATTTTTGCACTCAATTAGTTATATGTGGTAGTTAAACAAAAACCTGTGGTAGTTAAATGTTGTAGAATAAATAGTTATATGTCTATTTATACATTCAATGATGTAGTGATGCACCTTATATATTCAGAACCAATTGCTGGAGCCTGTAGTTTGGCAATGACCGTTTTAGTATTGGTGCAACCAACCTTTGTATCGTACATTACCTAATTAACTTAATGAACAGTTGTATATTTTAATTTATTATGTAATTGTAATTGCAGAGGTTGGTGAATCCGTTCTCATTCTTAAGGGGCCCCAGGGAAGAATTAACAGAGCAGTTTGGGGACCTCTGAACAAAACAATTATCAGTTGTGGTGAAGATTCAGTAGTTCGTATCTGGGATTCTGAGGTTAGTATTTTCTATAGAGGTGCTCTCTAGTTGAAGTAAAAAGTATTTTGTTTTTGTAGTTCCCGATGATAGATCAAGAGAAAAAATTTAAGAGCAACTTGACGATGCTTATAAATTTGGTGCATTCGCTATTACTTTTCTGTAATGAAGTTTATTAGCTAAATGATTACGATACCGATTTCTGTTTGTCTTTTTTCACATTGCAGACAGGGAAATTACTCAAAGAGTCTGACAAGGAGGATGGCCACAAAAAACCTATTACATCGCTTTCAAAATCAACAGATGGCTCACATTTTCTCACCGGGTCACTGGATAAATCTGCCAAGGTCGTGTCTCTTCTTAGTTTCTTAGAATTTTTATGTCTGCCTGTTCTTAATTTCTTTTTTTTATTGTCAATTTTCACTGACTAATAGCATCATGTAATCAGCTTTGGGACACGAGAACACTAAAACTAATCAAGACCTATGTGACAGAACGGCCAGTCAATGCAGTTGCCATGTCTCCTCTTCTTAATCATGTAAGTAACAATAGAGAAGATCAAATCAAGTGCAGTCATTTAACTGTTTGTTCTCTAGAATCTCACATAGTTTCTATTTATTTCGAGTCCTCTGGTCTCATATATTCCCTCACGTAAATGAGATTCTTTATGTTAATTCCGTTTCCTCAATTACATCTGGTTATAGGGTTTGGTGTTGTAGTTTGAGGGATGACTAAGCCTACATTGATTGATTTTGCCTAGTATATCTGTATCATATTTGGAGAAGTAACATAGATGGATTAATAGTTTCATATCTTTAAGTAATTTTGATAAACATTAAGAAATTTGTTAATCTGGTTTGATATTCTAGCAATTGATCCTTCCAATTTTTTTTAATGATTGTTTGATTTCTTCAATGGATATTCAATACCCTTTTTTGTTAATTTTGTGACTTTTACTCCATTGGTAGGTTGTTCTCGGAGGTGGTCAAGATGCATCATCTGTTACCACCACTGATCATCGTGCTGGAAAGTTTGAAGCCAAATTCTATGACAAGGTAAACGCATTTCCTTACAAGTTCTAGATAACTTGGAGATTCTGGGATGAAATGACTTTTGATGGTTTTCTTGTTCTCCCTTTTGTGTTATAATAGATACTTACAGAAGAGATAGGTGGTGTAAAAGGCCACTTTGGACCAATTAATGCCTTGGCTTTTAATCCAGACGGAAAAAGGTGAGTTTATCCTCGTGCATTTACATCTCATTTGAGCTGCCCCACTACAAATAATTTCTTAGGTTTTGAGGTTTCACATATGATTTTGCATCCCTTTTGTTTTCCGACGACATTGTCATTTAATTATTTTTTAATTTGTTTCCCTATCCTTTTTGTCGTTTACAGTTTCTCAAGTGGAGGTGAAGATGGATACGTGAGATTGCACCATTTTGATCCCGATTACTTCAATATCAAAATTTAAGTATGCAGAATCTGTGTTGTGGTATTTATGTCTTGGTTTTATATAACGATGTAGCAGAATTTTGGAAGATTGGGCTCCTCTCTATTCATTGGAGCAAAAATGTATCAGATAGCCAACCACATTTTATACTAGTTCTCAATGATTCTGGACTCAGCTCATTAATTATGTTTTCAGATTGGTGCTTTGAGATTAATTCAATTTTTTAAGGTTGTCTGATTTCAACATTGGCATCAATGATCTGAGTATGTAAATTGAGAAATATTATGACACTCGTGATGCAAAACGCAAGTTGGTATGTGCAATGCAATTTTTTTTTTTTTTTTGTTAGAAACCACAATATTTGTAATAATAATCAAGAAAAAGAACCACTATTATATTTCATATTTGAAAAATTATACTTTATAGTGATATATCCTAAACTATGAAGATATGCTATAAAAAAAAAGTTCATTCCCAAAGGGTAATTTTTTAAATTAGAAGATTTGACAGAACTCGAAAGACATTCTTCTCTTTCTTATAATTTGACCAAACTAAAAACGAAAAAATAGTAGTAAAATTTGCAGATATCACATAATGATTGCACAATTTTATGCGTTAGATTATCTTATAAGTAATATAATAGTAATTTCGAAAATGAATGTGTAATGGCTAGAACTTGGTGAATGAACTAATTAGGTTCGAGTAAATTAATCCTATGCATCAAAATCACACAACAGGAGACTGTAGCCTACTACAAACTACAGTACAAAAGTAGGAAGATGTAAGTAGAAATTAGCCCATTCCAATAATCACAAGTTATTCAAGGTGCTATCATATAAATTAAATGAGCTAACTGCCTACTTCAGCATGGATCACCTGTAATTATAAAAGGCAGCGTCCATCCAGCTTGTCTTCCACACCCGGAAAGCAAAAGGTTTCATTGAAAAAAAACTCATTCATGGAGAGCAAAATAGTTAAAGTACTTATTGGGATGATTCTGGTAATAGCAATGTTTGGTTTGCCTTCAGTCGAGGCACATCTACCTCCTGGAATGTGCATTCAGCATTGCATAAAAGAATGCAAACTCAGTGGCATTGGCATTTCTGCCTGCATCAAATATTGCCCTGTCCATTGCCTTCCTCCAGACACTCCTGGAAAAGAACACTACTGCAATCTTGGTTGCATGCTCGATCAATGTGCCAAGTTCAATGATGGTACTTATTTTTCTAACCCCGTTCTTTTATAGTATCTTTACCTTCTATTTCCGCGCACACTAAACTATCTTTTATTGTTGCAGATGAAAAGAAGATGAGTGAATGTGTGTTCGACTGCAGAAAATACCACTGCAAGATCCCAGTCTGATAGGATTATCGTTCTTTTTTAGAGCGTAATGTATTGTTACACGAGCTAACAATACTACCTGGCCACATAACTGTCACTTTCTTTTCTGAATCTTCACCTTTTTGGGAAATGCTTTTGTTGCATAATAAATGTGTGCTTAATAAAATGTTCTGTTACTTGGTCATTTATCAGTAGAAAAGTTATAAGCCATTGCATTCTGTTTATGGATAGACAACAAGTTTTGTCACCAATAGTCATTGCAAGAGCATGATCCCTCCTTAAAGTGATGAAAGCGATTAGAATCTCTTACGACAATTTCCTTCTCAACAAGTTCAGAAACTAACCGAATAAAGTTATGACAGTCTAAGCAAATGCGTATATTCTTGATTATTTTTATCACACCCTTAAAACGTCTAGAATTACCAGTATTCATCAAAGAGAAAACCAATGCCAGTTTTTCACTGTGGTGATAAAGTTGCTCCTCTTTATGCTCTTCTTCAATATCATGTAAGACCAAACTTGTATCCGGAACATATCCCATTTTCCTTAATTTCCTCAAAAGCTCATCCAAATTTGAGCGTATTGCTTCTATCTGCGGGTGTTTCCTTCCCCCAGAAGCAAATTCATGCATCTTATGGTCGACCTCAGTCCAGCTCAAACCGGGTTCCTTTCTGACCCCCACTCGGCTCATTTTCTTCCTTAAAGAACCTCCTTCACTAAAATTGTTAGCTGAGCAATGAATATTAGAGATCAAAACATATCCCAACGAATTATTTGGATCCAATTCCTTCAGCTTTGATGATGCTAAGTTGGCTAGCTTTGTTTCTCCATGTTTCCTACATGCTCCAAGCAAAGCACTCCAAACTACAAAATCCGGTTTCATAGGCATTTTCCTTATGATTCTTGCAGCTTCTGAAAGACGCCCAGCTCTTCCTAAAATATCAACCATACAAGCATAGTGATCAAGTTGAGGAGCAATCTCATATTTCTCGTACATGGTATCAAATATTTTAGTTCCTTCCTTCACAAATCCTGCATGACTGCAAGACGAGAGCAAGGCAACGAAGGTGGTTTCATCTGGTTTGATGTCCATTTGCTCAAATAAGTTTAACGATTCTTTAGCTTTTCCATGAAGGGCATAAGCCTTCAACATTGAATTCCAAGACACAATATCCATTAATCTCATAGCATTAAAAACATGTTCGGCTTTATCTATAGAACCACATCTAGAATAAGCATGAATCAAAGCATTCTGAATCACTAAAACATTTAGGAAACCAAGTTTAATAACTTGAGAATGCACAGCCAAGGAATGTCTCTCAGTCACAAGGTTGGCACAAGCTTTTAACAAAATGGAAATTACGTAACAATCTGGGGATAACTCCTCCCCTCTCATCTGGTTAAAAAAAATGAGAGCTTTTTCAGGGTCCCTTTCGGAAAATGCTGTCATAATTGTAGTCCATAGAACAACATCACGATTGAGACTCATAATCTCCTCGAAAAATTTATAAATATCGACAAGCTCACCTCCAAGACTAGAATAAGCTTTGATCAGTGCTGTCGCCACACCAACATCCTCGACCAAGCCTGTTTTAAAACAAACACTATGCAATTGCAAACAACAGTTAAGCTCCACAAGTGAAGAAACTAAAGACATGATTGTCGTACGATCAAACTCAATCCCTGCACGACACATTGTTGTTACAAAGAACGTCATAGCTCGATCACCTTGTCCATACATTCCAAGCCCCGTAATCATGGAATTATAAGTAACAAGATTATGAAAACCCACTGAACCAGAAAATACCCTCCAAGCCTCGACACATTTGCTATCACGACTGTTCTTCCAGTACATAGCTATAAGAGCATTGGCCACATAAATCCAAGAATCAAACCCGGTTTTCGAAACCAAACCATGCACTTGCACGCCACGCGAGTGATCACACGCGGATAACACGCTGGTGTAAGTAAAGTCGTTGGGTCTGTAATGGGATAGCATTTGGGAAAACAAGAGGAAGCATTGCTCTGTTTTCCCGTGTTGAGCATACCCAGAAATGAGCGCCGTCCAAGAAACCATATTTTTGTGAGGCATTTCGGCAAACAGTTGGTGGGCGCTGTCGAGGTGACCGGACTTGGCATAAGTATTGATCAGATGATTGGTAGCATACACGTCACGCGGCGGCATATGTCTGTGCTCGTAACAAGAAACTACAGACTGGAAAAATCTTTTCATGTTGTTTCATTTGTGTGAATGGTTGACAATGTGATTCAAATGTAGCTAATTAACCCAAAAAGAAGACGTAGTGTATCAATCTGTTTAACTGGTATTTACTCATAGCATAATGCAACCATGGACTGCAATAATATATTTTTTTTCACCGGTCGAAACTGCAAACAACGAGTTTTTGGTTCCCCATGTTTTGACCTGTTTGAACCAAAACTAACTTGTTTTAGAGGCCCATTTGAACCAACCTAAGATTAGAGTATTTACATTGGTAGTTTCTGGTTCGAATCCACTTCAATTTTGGTTCAAATTTGGCTCGAGTGTTTTGAGTTAATTTTTTTAAACAAGATTTGGGTTAATTTTGACTTAAATATTAAGATGATAAAATATTAAAAAATAATAATTAGTGTGTTTCGAAAATTCAAAGATTATTTGAATTCATTTTAGATGTTAGTTGATGTGTCAAAACAAGATATATTAATTTTCTGTCAATTTTGTGTAGGTTTGACAATGGGTTTGGAAAAGTGTTTGATAAATTTCGATAACTACAAACATCCTAAATGTTAGTTATGGTGTCTTTAAAGTCCTAGTTTGGTTTTAAAGTCTTGAATATTCCTCGGGAAAATGTGAAGAAATTCAAATGTAGCTGCATCAATTTGGAATTTATATTATTCTAAAAAAAACAATTTTGAATTTGTTTTATGTAGTTAACAAACAATTGAAAATCGAAAACTTACTCAAGATTATGCATTTTATCAAGTTTATCATATCCCAAAGAAGAAAAACAATATTGAGATTAGTAAATAGTTAATATCCTCACATCAATAAGGAGAAAGGAGTGGTGACAAGAGGTCATTTTTTCTTAAAAGAATTATTGGTTACAATACGAAAAATGAAGTACTACTTATTTTTCTAGTGTCTTATTTGCCAAAAATATCAGAGTATATCGTAACATTAATTATGTCTTGTGATATAATGTATTTATGATCAAGTAATGCAGTTCACCCATGTTCTTCATGATGACATTAAATTTAGATGTAAGATTTTGGCATGTACCTCTCTAACCATGGAAGAATTATCGGCAGAGCTTCTTCGTGTAGACTTAACAGTGAAGAGAGATTAACGATTAATAAAATACACAACTTTACAAACACATAATCTCGTAAATCCTTCAACTTTGCTGTTCACCGTCTATCTCTATGCTCAAAACAAGACAGTGCACAACCAAAGGAAGAATTTTTTGAATACAAATACATGTAATGTAACAACCATTTCTGAGCTTGCCTCTGATAGTCTTTAGAATCTGTCCGTGCTACTTCCAACTTGTTCACCATCTACACAGCAATAGTCTCTATAAGAGCATATTAACTGATTTGTAGCAAAGGCCACTCGTAAAGGGGATACATTTATTTGCAATTTTAAAGCTTCATGATTCAGTTCTTGTAGGATTGATGGAAAAAATAAAGTACAATTATTATTATTCACCTCTTTTACAAAATAACATGTTCACCAGAATAATAAATCAACAATCATATTGGCATATGAGCTTCATTAAGAACAACTACAACAGCATAGACTGCTAAATATCCAAAATAAAGTAGGTTAAAAGAACAACACAAAAGGTGTTACTTGAAGAAATACACGTACAAACACAACTAAATAATAATTGGCATGCAATTAAACATACCAAAACATAAAAAAGCTTCCAAGAGTAACATGAAACATAAAGTGCATACTTTAGATGTCTTTCAAGAAAAGGAACAAATCTTGGTTCAGAAGCTCACAATTTTGACTGACATGCAGAAACATTAATCAGTTTTTTGGGTGATGCACCATTTTAAAAGCACTTATTCCAAGCAAACACATAACACAAATAGATATTAAACATAAGTAACTACCCCAAACTATCATAACTATGTCAACAGCTACAACACTTCATACAAGATGATTCAGACTGCTAGAGTTGTTCTCTACCCAGTCTAAATAAGATTAATAAGGACTGTAACGCATGTCATATCTTCCTGACCTAGGTCGACTAACACTATCCAACGCCGTCCCAAATACTCTTCGACTGTAATTGTGATCTGTGCTGTCATAGTATGATCTATGTCCATTAGGTTGGTGCATAGATATATCAGATGGAACTGGCATTGAATAAAGAAAGATTTTGTCAAAAACAAGAAGACATGGATCCAAAGAGAAGTGAAGTACCAAAAGATACCAAAGGGAAATAAAAAAGAGAATTGATCCATCAGAAAGCTTTTATCACCTTGTTCATGATTTCTTTTGTGCTCCGTAAACCGGCATGATGTTGATAACCTCGCAGGTTGTGGTGAAAATTCCGTATTATTAAATGGGTCAGGGTTTGACCTTGGCTTGAGAGAAGAATTTACTGCAGGGTTGGTCGTGTTCGGTAAATTCAATGAGGGTTTGTCTTGTCCAGAAATCTGTTTTCCAAAATTAATTTTGTTAATATTTATAAAATAGGAAACTACAAAAGAATGTGTCTCTTATACAGCTTTTCCCTCGTCAACGAGTATTCAAGCTGCCAGCCCATAACCACCTCAAGAATTTTGTTAAGGAAAAAGACCGTGGATTTTCAGACGCTTTTCATTAGAAGAAGCAAAAATAGGATCTGATTGGGAGCTCAATGATGACCATTGAGGAGCAAATGCCAAAGCATTCTATGAATAACATTACATCAACTTTTAAAAATATATATTAAGAAAAGAAACCGAAGAATTCTAGAAACAAGTCTTAGACTTACTGCAAATTTCAAAGTCCTTTTGTAAAGTGTCACGAGACCAGAAAAAAGCTTGACAGCATACTCGGCAACCTCTTCTGACTCGTATTCAGCGAAAGCAAAGCCTTTGGGTCTATCAGTCTCCTTGTCTCGAGGGATATGCAAGTCCACCACACGGCCTGCTTGAATGAGAATATCATACAACACCCTATCACTTACCCTCTCATCCAGATTACCTGTAGATAAGAACAACAGCCCAAAGGTAATACAAATTAGCTATAGTCTCCTTCCCCTTTCAATAAGCAAAAATAAGTATATTCAAGGAACAAACCTAATATTTAAACAATGTGTCCCCAATAAGTAAACTTCTGAAAGTTATTGGAAATCTCAATCAGGCAATATAACATGATTAACATCAAACTGATATTAGCAAATCAATGGATATTTCAAATTCAAGAGGTTAAAATATAGCAAATTTGATGTTATTTCAGCTATAAGTTCAACCAAACAATACCCTAGTTGAAAGCAAAATCGTGGAAATTTAACAAAGCAAAAAAATCCGAAACAAATCAATCAGGTCCAAAATCAAGAAAAGGAAAACGACTCCTCCGTAGAAAGAAATACTAGAATTCCCAAATTCAGTCTTCCTCCCCAAACCAAAAAATAAAAGCAACACCAATGGAGCGAAACAGGCGCAGAAACAAAAGAGACGAGGTGGGAGAAATTACAATACCTATGTAAATACTTGCACTAGATCTGCCCGCCATGGATCCAGAAATATTCAATACAGTATCAGCTTGTGTCTAGATATTTCTTTCCTGTGTCTACATATAGGGAATGAGAGAGAAATCTAATTCAATTCATACTTTGGCTTTATTTCCGTATTTACCCGTCTATATTTCCCTATTATAATATAAGTACTATAAAACCACCTATGATCTTAATAATACTTCCGTCATAGATCAAAATTTTCATCTTTTCCGTCGAAAGAATCGAAAAGTTTTCGTTTTTAAATTCGTTTTTGAATCAAGCGAAACGAAAACGAGATGTAACTTCGAAACTATTTGTTTGCCTTAAACTCTGTTATTTTTCTAAATTTAGTAACTTTTTTTACAATTTTTCCTTAGTGTTTCCGAAACATGTCCGAAATATCTCGAAAAGTTTCCAATATTTGACTGACCGAAACATACACTCGAAACGAAATTTTGATCCATGACTTCCGTTAGGGCTCTCAACTTTTATTCAAATTTGGTTTCGATAATAAATTTGGTCTTATTATTATTAATAGTGACGACGCGTGTAGGGTATTTTGTACTAATCAATCTAAAGGAATATTTTAAGAAAATCTAACTGACAACAATTATTTTCAAAAAATATTTTTTATATATACTAGCTACAGATGCACACACGATATTCTTGTGCCAAACTTTTTCTATTGTCTAACATAATACTTGTGTAAACCACACTTTATTTCTAGATCTCTTTATACTTGTGTAAACTTTTCTTAAGTATTTACACACTTTATCATTTGATGTTTTGAATTACTAAAGATCTCAAAATGCATTTGATGAAATACCAAAGTTGATAGGTGCAATTTGCCATGAGAAGGAATAGAATTGCCACGCCCCAACACTTTACCCAGCCAAGATGGCCGAGTAAGCAAGGCTTATGGCTAAGACAAGCGGCGCTCAAACAGACGACCTAATTGGGCGTGCAGTACATGACCCAAGGCATGGCCCAGGCAAAGGGAGGTCATCCCAGCCAAATGTCCATGGCTAATAAGGCAAAAGATAAACCAAACAAGCACTTGAGGTTTTCGGAGAATTTTGGAAGGTTTTGTACGAGTTCAGAGCATTCTAGAGCATCCGATAAATGTCTACATAAGTAAAGAATATGGTGGAATACTCTAGATGTATGTGTTATATATGACTATTATGTATTGGGTGATGAAAACATGAAAACTATTATATAGGAAATGTTGTTATATACTTTTCCATGTTTGAATGAATTTTTGTGAACTATATATTAAAATTGAAATTTATTATTTATACATTTAAATAATCAAGGTTGCACTGACCAACAATAAAATTTTAAATAATTATACATGATTTATTAATTTTCGTAATTACAAATCACATTCTAAAAAAAAGGACAAATTATGTAAAAAGTTACCACAAATTTCAACTTTAATAGGAGTAATTCGTTAAAAAATTAAATACAATAATAAGTGAGAAAAATAAAATGTATATAATATGATTTTCAACTTAAGAAAGATATGAATTAAAATTCATTTAATTTATGATCCCATTTTTGTATATATTTCACGTCACAATATGAATACATAATTATATATCAACGTCAAAATCGCGGTCTTATAATGTGATTTGTTAAATCGTGTAAATTAAATGACTGAATGTGTTGAGATAATCTTTCACATGTCGGAGCTGGTAGAACTACAACTTTTTTTTTTTAATAAGTTAGCTAAAATTTATAAATTAGTAACGTCAACAAACTTTTGCATAAAAATATATTGATAAAATATTGAGGATGAAAGTTTTAATGAACTAGGAATCTATATGAATCCGCTCGAATTCAAACAAGATTTGAATTCAAATCTTTTTAACACTCATGCCGACTACTAAGAGAAACTTAACTGGGCCGTTGAATAATACCCAAATTAATTGGGCTATTCAGCTCACAGTGAACATGCGCGCCAATGACGCGTCCATTAGGATCCAGCTCATCTCATTACAACCTTTCTTTAAAAAAAGATTTTACTAGTGGCCCCACTCCTGCACGAACCAGAATTCTACACGAAACCAGATGTACGTCATCGTCTTTCAAGTATCGTTTTACTAATTTGTATCGATATGGGCAATCAATCCCCAGATATATTATACTCCTATTTGTTCTGTAATTCACACTAGAGCTCAATCTCTTTCTATAGTAAAAGAGACCCTCTTCGATTATGAAGCTGTAATCTCTTTTCTATGGGTCCTTTGTTTATATTCTATATAACATTGTGCTTGGGAAATAATAAAGACAGTTGTAGTAATATTAATTGCCTCTCTTTTGAAAAAAATCCAAGGAAAAAGTTTTTACCTTTCTTACTCGAGTCAAAACAGTTCTGGGTACTATAAAAATCACCTGCCGTTTAAAAATTCAATAGTGCTGTGTTTTTTTATAGAGAAAAAGGTCGAGCATTCGGCGTATGCCAGCACACAAAGCCGTTACGAATAGGACACAGGTAAAAATTCTACATGGGTCTTTCTTTAGTGGGAGAGACAACTTTTTCGTTTTTTTGTTCAAATTGTTTCGAGATCGGCTGAAGCTAAGGCTTTGGGTTTTCTTTTTTTGGAAGAAAGAGTCGAGGTCAATTTAGATTCATTGCTTGTTTTTGGATCTCTCAATTTAAGTCTTTATTTTTCCAATTCATCTTGTTGTTTGGTTATTTGATCACGATTATTGAAGTTTTTTCTGAATTGTGGTGGTGGGATTTAGTTTGGGTTTTTTCAAAGCATCGATTATTGGTGAAACTGTTCCCTTATTCATCAAGTGTACTTGTTTTACTTTACGTTACTGCTAAGATAATTTTGAATTAAACCAATGCACTGTGTTGACTTTGGCATCATTGCAACCTTTGATCTCAAGTAAATTGCTTTACTTCTTCATCCTTCTCTATAGAATTAGAAGTGTTGTTTACCTACAGATGAGCAAAATTGTTTCAATCAAGGTCTACTATTCTTTTCCTTTATCTTCACTTAAAAGAAGTCATCTTTGAGATTTTTTTGTGGTTATTTTGTAATGAGATTCACCTTGATTTGATTTATTTAGAAATCATGTTATAGGTTTTCGTAGTTCATTTTATACTCATGGTCAGGTTATAGGCTTACAATTTAGCTAGGCTTTTCAGTTGAAAGATCCATGCTGTTTGGTTCAAATTTGTTCTATGAGAATTATGAATAACTGAAAGCCCATACCTTTTTAAATGTTTACTAATTATTTATCCTTTGGAACACGGCATGTATCTTAGGCTTATGCATGTATTTAAATCTCTACTTTGCTTCTATAACTTCCAAGATATGTTATGTACCATTGCAATAATTAAAGATCCTTTTTTTTTTTTCATAGGTAATTCCTGTTGTTTCCCTTCAATTGAGCTGTTTTGTGATCAGTGGCAAGTTGGATTGATGTACAATGCAGAGATCGCGTAGAGCTCTTCAACAAAGAAGAGCTTTGGAAAAGGCTATTTGTGGAAGGAATCGCTTGTTTACGGTCTCTCTTTCTTGTGTTATTGTTTTTTGGGGGTTCGTTTTCCTTTTGAATATATGGATTGGCCATGGCGATGGTCATAAAGGTCAGTATTCCTTATTTGTCAATCAATTGTTATTTGTAACATATGGCTTCATTCTGAACAATCATGCAATATGTGGATTCGTTCGTTTGGTTAAAAGAAGAGTGTTTCAACTAGTGACCACCCCTTTCATGGATAATTCTTTAATATGCAAATAATGTTTGACATTGAGTCCGGATTCTTGTTATGTGTTTAATTGATGCCTGTGCTCTTCTTCTTCTTCATTCTACGCTGTGAAAGTTGTCAAAGAGAATATACTAAGTTGAACTATGTTGCAAAAGTATTGATTCTTGTTAAATATAAGTAACCATTTTGTTTGCATAGTATTCTCTCACTAGCTAAATTGTGCTCACCTTTTTATCGATGTGCAGACGAACCTCAAGAATATGCTGTTGAAGATAAAGTAGCATTTGAAAGAGTGGCTGGTTCATTATCACCTGTAGACGAACACCCATCACAAGAAATTGTATTTGAGAACTCTTTAATTGATTCACGTGGAAGTGTTTCAGATGCTGATTTTAGTAATGGTGGATCACAAATTGGATTGGAGAAAGTAAACCATGAATCTGCTCCAATAGAAGAAGCTTCAGAGCAAAAAATAGATTTACCCGCTAATTTCGAAAAGGAAAAGTCTAAAATCGACAAAATATCCCATGTGGTACCACTTGATGAGTTCAAGAACAAAGCATTAAACTCCAGAAGTAGATATCTAAACGATCGAACTGGAAGCAGTAGACATAGAGTAGAACCTGGAGGGGCGGAATACAATTATGCCTCTGCTTCTAAAGGAGCAAAGGTCTTGTCCTACAACAAAGAAGCCAAAGGTGCTTCTAATATCCTAAGCAGAGATAAAGACAAGTACCTTAGAAACCCTTGCTCTACTGAAGAGAAGTTTGTCGTAATCGAACTTTCCGAAGAAACCCTTGTGGATACTATCGAAATTGCAAATTTGGAACATCATTCATCTAATTTGAAAGATTTTGAGTTATTAGGAAGTCCCGTTTACCCTACTGACTCGTGGGCAAAACTCGGAAATTTCACTGCTGCAAATGTAAAGCATGCTCAGAGATTTGTTCTTCCGGAACCAAAATGGGTGAGATATCTTAAATTGAATTTACAAAGTCATCATGGTTCGGAGTTTTATTGTACACTAAGTGTCCTTGAAGTGTATGGAGTTGATGCTGTCGAGAAAATGCTTGAGGACCTTGTTTCAGTTCAAGATAAGCTATCTATGTCTAATGAGCAGAAGCCTTTGTCAAACCAGCACACGACTAGTGACAGTGATGCTTATGATGAATATTTAGTCGAAGAATCTGATGGGAAACGAGGAAGATTACAAGTAGAAGTGCCGGATCCAGTTGAAGAAATCAGAAATCAAAAGGTTAATAGGATGCCTGGGGATAGTGTTCTTAAGATTCTAATGAAAAAGGTAAGATCTTTGGATTTGAATTTAGCTGTTTTGGAGCTGTATTTGGAGGAGTTGAATTCGAGATATGGTGAAATATTCAAAGAATTTGATAAAGAAGTTGGAGATAAAGGCTCTCTCTTGGAGAAGATCATGGAAGATATTCGGAGTTTCTCGGACAGCAAGCGAGACATGGTTTGTGAACTTTCAACTTGGATTTTTTTTTTTTTATGTACTTTTATGAAATGGAGGTCTTATTTGATGCTATGTTTGATGCAGAGTAAAGAGATTGGCGATCTTTTATCTTGGAAATCCCTTGTTTCCTTGCAGATGGACAATATACTCAAACAAAATGACCATCTCAGGTTTGCCTTAATTTCTTGACCGGTGCATGTGTTGTGTATACTTTTGAGAAATTGCATTTTTAGTCCCGCGCTTTCAAAAATAGCACTTTTTGGTATTAAGATAATTAACAAGTTGGGATCAAAAGTGCTATTTTTGGATATTCAGTATATGGAACTAAAAACACTGAATATCTCCTTTCATCTAATTCCTCTTTAATTTTATTGTTGCAGATTGGAGGTAGAAAAGGTTGCAAGGAATCAGATACATATGGAGAACAAGGGAATTGTTATATTCCTTGTATGTGTAGGTTTTGGATTGTTAGCTCTTATAAGGTTAATATTGGTAGATATAATAATAGCAAATGTTAATAATAATAATAATAATAATAGAACAACATCATCATCAGAGAATTCCGGGAAATTTTGTGCAGAGAGCAGCTCTTCATCCTGGTTTTTCCTACTACTCAGTTGTACCATTACTATACTCATCCTCTCCTTGTAACTTTATCACCTCTTTTTTACAGACAGACATTAATGTCTATTTGTCATTTTTCATTATTGATTCATTTCTTCGAATAAAATTGGATGTTTTTTTCTTGTTTTATTTTTAAAGCAAAACCTCACATTTAATTTTTGCATTCGGCTTGTTAGCCTGAACATGGTTAGTTATGGATTGGTTTTGGCAACCACCACATATTATATTCGACCCAAAACCACATTCCAGCCCATAAGGATATTAAAAAAATGGTTTTGCTGTATTCAACTTATCCTATTTGGATAAGTTTTGGTCCAATTTTACGGGTCTTGTACAACTCACCCAAAACTCTTTCAAAAGAAGTTTGAAGAAACCTATGAAACTCATCATAGACCATGTTTTCACAAATTCAAATAAGGTTTCAAATGTTTCACCCAAACTATTTAGACCATGTTTTAATACCAATATTTTATTAGTCAAAAGTGGCCATAGAAAAGACGTATGATTTTAAGATATTTTAATAATTTAATTTTTTTCCTTCAAAATAATGGATTAGTAATTACATAATAAGAAAAGTTGGTTCTAGGCCTTCAATTTTATGATAGCAAACAAGACATGATAGAATTTCCTTTTTGGAATTAAAGATGGTAACCAACTTGCTTTTATATTGGGCCCATTAACTAATTTTTTGTTTGTTTTTATAAGACACATCAATTGATCTACTAGAAGACCCATTAATTATAAGATTGACCCAAGATCAACCCAATCCAATATAAAAATTAAAGGGTTGAGTCTGGATGGGTCTGGACGGATCACGAGCCAGCCCCCGGGTCCAGACCCATTTTGCTATGCCTAGCCTTTATAATAAGGGCTCATTGTTGCAATTGATTACACTGTGAAAATGTAAGGGCATCTCTAATGACTTCGAGAGGGAATACCCTCTCCCTCTCCCCCTCCCCCCCCATTTCCCTCTCCCTCTCCCCCTCCCCCTCCCCCTCCCCCTCCCCCTCTCTCTAGTTTTTTAGTCATCTCTAATGACTCATTCTATCTAACTCATTTAATAATTAATTTTATCCTTCTCTATTATTATTATTATTATTATTATTATTATTACACCAAAAATAAATTTAAAATTAACATTAATTTAAAATCAAGTACATTAGGAAACTTAGAAAATAAAAAATTACATCAAATATTAAATTAATTCATATAAGGAAATCCATCATCTCTGACTATTGATTTGGATCCACGAACAAGTCTCATATCCCTAGAAGATTATATGATCTGCCGTCACCAAATACGATCTGTAGATGTCAATCGCGAACTACTAAAGGACTTAGTCGAACATGTGTGGGACACACAAGGTCAAAATTAAGTTCTATGTTTTAGTCGAACATGATTTCATGATTGTATCGTATTATTTTAAATTTTTAGAAAGAATTATTTTTGGGTTTAATGATTGTATCATATTATTTTAAATTTTTAGAAATAATTATTTTTGAGTTTCATGATTGTATCGCATTATTTTAAATTCTTAGAAAGAATTATTTTTGGGTGATAAATACAACCCAAAACTACTAAAATAAATCAATATTAAAATACTAGTGTTAATTTAATGAAATAAAAGTTATTTTTTTATAATTAAAAATAATTATCTCCAAATAATATACAAATTTTAGTAATTATTTTATTTTTAAATAAAGATAAAAAAATAACCAAATAAAACAAAACGAAATTAAAAAAAAAATATAGCATGTGATGGAGGGGGCTTGGATGGGAGAAGCTCCCCCTCCCCCTCCCTCCAAGGTCCCTCCAGGGTCCCTCTAGTGGGTATACCCTCTCCGCCCCCCTAGTCATTGGAGATGATTTTTTTTCCCCCTTCCCCCCATATACCCTCTAGGGCATCTTCCCACTAGTCATTAGAGATGCCCTAATCGAGAGTATGGCATTGGAGGGGATTCTAATATGAATATCATCTGAGTCCAATTCGATTTATTAGGTTGATTTAATCCTTGAGAAAGTTTTTCCATAATTAATAAATAGATTATAGATACATAATATTTTATTTTATAAATACAATTGATAAAATTTTTATTATATGTTTAACAACAAGTCAATATTTCAATCATCTCACTTTTATGCATAGTTCAACTTAACAACACAATTTATTGTGATACACTAATATCAATCACACGCTATTTTTCAAAGTGATTTCTTAAATCATGTAAAATTAAACGTGCCAAGAGTTAATTTTTTCTACGTTGGAGCTTAATGGATATAAAGAAAGTTTGAGGACATGAATTAAGTTGAAACAATCAACAATGTAATGTTAACAAATTTGTTGTATAAAAACTATTGTAAAAACTTTGAAAGTAATGATTTTATTGAACGGGTAAAAAATCTAAAATTCGGTTAATCACGTCAAAATTGGCTGGACTTGAAAACTACATGTTTGGGCAAGATCGAATCCAATTCGATATAAAGATTTTATTGAATGAGTAAAAAATCTCAAATTCGGTTAATTACGTTAAAATTGACTGGACGACTTAAAAACTACATGTTCAGACAAGATCGAATTCAATTCGATATAAATGAAGTTGAATCCGATCAAACACAATCTTTCTCATTAGCACTGGATTTGGTCAGACATGATTTGACCCATTTACAGTTCTACTTGGGGTATTGAACTTTGTTTATGAAATATGTAAGGGTGCTAACGCCAATTTGTTTATTTGTAAGAGTAATTTAATTGACATAATTATCGGGAATAATATGCAGTTGGAACCTTATTTTGTAAAATTGATGCTCATTGCTGAAGTATTTAAGAAGGAAAGTATCGTGCATGGTAATGGTAACTCAATAATCACAGACAATAAATTGACATATTATTATGGTAAGTAAATTCATATATGGGATTCAAATTATTCAAAACCCTGTGCTTTTTAAGAAATGGGTTGTTGGCGAGCTGTGATATGAATAAAAGTCAATTTGCCTGTGAAATATAATATTTACTTTGTCATTTATTTCTTGTGGAGTATTGTATACTCGCTCAATAATTTTGAGACTTTTTTTTAATTTTGAAAAATGACAAATTTAACTCTACCTTTAACTCTCATGTAATTTGCGTAATGAACATTTTACCTTTTGTGATATTGCCTAATTAACACTAGTTTATTTCCCATTGGGCACGTTTGTTTGACATTTGAGAGAGTGGTTTGTCAAAGTGATGGAGGTTTGTGAAATAAAATTTAATGTTGTTTGTTTGGATTTTAGGAGAGTGGTTTGAGAAATAAGATGTGTTTATGTTGTAGGCGTAAGATGTGTAAGGTTTTATGTCAAATCAAAGTAGAGCTTGTGTAGGTTTCTTTAAAAATAAGAAAATTATTGTTTGTTTGGCTTTTATGATAGTAGTTTGGGAAAATTGTGAGTAGATAAATTTATTTCAAAAAATGATAATGGTGTTTGTCTCAATCTAGCCTTTTTCAAACCCGATACAAACAAGCCCAATATGTTTCTTTTAGCAATAACACAGGGATTTGCCATTACTTATTTAAGAATTTCATCATAAATTTCATTTTCCGTTAAGTGCATAGTAATAAATTTTCCCTTATTTTTTTGAGAGGAAAGTAATGAGTTAGATTTTAACACTTGGTTGAAGATATGAAAACGGAATCTTAATCGGTTCAATCATTCTATCTTTTTTTTTGTGAACCGGTTCAATCATTCTATCTATATATAAACCAATACAACCTGCAGTGACTCTAACATCTCACGAACAAATATATTTTATTAATTTCAAAAGACAAATGGCAAAGTTATCAGCACCATTTCTCATCGTGTTCGTTCTAGCCATTCTCGTTTCAGGTTTTCTCTTTAATTTGTATTTTGAATATAGTAACACTCCTTCCGAATTTAATTTCTTTAGGGGTCATTTGGATGGGTGGATTTGAAATGCGGAGGGATTTCAAATGAATGGATTTGAAATTCCAATGATTTGAAATCCATTCATTTGTAATCTCTTGTTTGGATAATTTTTTTTACAAAGGATTTCAAATCCATTCATTTGAAATTCATTGTTTGGTATATATCATTTGTGTTATTTGAAATTCTCAATCGTGCCTTATAATTTGCTTATGAGTTGATTCTTGTTGTTGATATCGGGATAAAATCGCATGAATCAATTTGAGGCAAAATTTAATTTTTGAAAATCGAGGGACCAAAAGTGCAAATTCGGATTTCAAAAAATCTGGGGCCGAATCGAAAATATTAATTTTCTGAAAAATTCTGGACTGAGTTCGAACACTGGGTTTTTCGTAAATCTGGGGTCAAATGGCAATTTTTAAAAATTAAGGGACCAAAAGTGAAAATTAGGATTTTTAAAAATCAGGTGCCGAATTGAAAATTTTAATCTTCTGAAAATTATTGACTGAATTGCAGTTCTTATTTTTTTTAAATATGGGGTCAAATTGCAATTTTTGAAAATTAAGGGACCAAAAGTTAAATTTTGGATTTCTGAAAATCAGGGGCCGAAATGAAAAATTTTAATCTTCCGAAATAAATTGAATTGTAATTCTGGCTTTTGCAAACACCTAGGGTCAAATTGTAATTTCTGAAAATTGAGGGACCAAAAGTGTAAATTCGGATTTCTGAAAATCTGGGGCCAAATTGAATTTTTTTAGTTTTATGAGAATTCTGAACTGGAACGCAATTCTTGATTTTTCAAAAATCTAGAGCAAATTGTAATTTCCAAAAATTGAGGGACCAAAAATACAAATTTGAATTTCTGAAAATCAGGGGCCGAATTGAAATTTTTAATTTTCCTAGAATACTGGACTGGATTGCAATTCTTGATTTTTCGAGAATCTAGGGTCAAAATTGCAATATCCAAAATATTTAGGGACCAAAAGTGCAAATTTATTCCTGAAAATCAGGGTCCGAATTGAAAATTTTAATTTATTAAATTCTGGACTAAATTGTAATTCTGGGTTCTTCAAAAATCTAGGGTCAAAATTGTAATTTTTTAAAATAGAGGGACCAAAAGTGCAATTCGAATTTCTAAAAATAATGGCCAAATTGCAAATTTTTATTTTTTGAAAATTCTGGACTAAATTGCATTCTAGGTTTTTTGAAAATCTGGGATGAAATTGTAATTTTTTAAAACATATAATTTGGACTTTTTTTAAGTGAATTTCAAATGACAAGTTTTAGGATGAATTTCAAATCCACTTAAAATTGGGCTGAAATCCATTGGACTAAAATCCAGGATTTCAAATGAATGGATTTAATTTTGTATCCAAATAGCATGATGGATTTGACAAGGGATTTTAAATCCACCCAACTCAAATCCATCCATCCAACCAAATGGGTCCTTAGTGTTTGAAACATTAAAAAAATTGAAGATATAATTAATTAACCAAGTACTATTATATATCTAGTATTTTGTGTTTGAAGGTATTATTACAATGTAATTAATTTATTGATATTTTTTGTCCAGACGAGACAGGAGGAATAGCTTCGGTTGATGGAAAACATTGCCGGTTAGCGTTTCCAAGTGTTTGTCGCACACAAGGAATTCAATCGTGTGGAAAATGTACCAAATTTCCTGATCTAATAAGTATAGCTTGCGATGTGCAAAAGAACCTTTGTGTTTGCTTATATAGAACTTGTAATCACTCTTTAAACTCGAAAAGTACTAGAGTTTAGAATAATTCATCCTATCGTAATAATATATATCTATTTTGTGTTCTTAATTACATTCAAATTAAATGATTTATCATTTTGTCAACTTGGAATATAAACACTGTCGTAAATCAATTGGATCCATCTAAATCCGCGTATATGGAATCACAATCTCGATATAAGTAATCCATCTGAAATAAATGAATCATGAATCTCATAGAGATCGAGTTCGATCCTGGCTCAAGATGAACACTGGCAACATGCTTCACACATGCAAGTCGAAGGGTAAGAGCACGATGAAAAGGATGAACAAAATGTTGTTGCAATATGTGTCCAACTTATAGCGTAGTCAATTTATCAAAAACACACATACAAGAATTGGCAATCAATCAATTAATTAAGCTCGGATATATAATAGCAATGGTACACCAATTACAACCGGTGATGCCCATTATAATAGGGTACATTCTTGAGTAGGTTGCAATTTTACTGCTTAGGAAAAGTAATAGAGAGTAGTATTGTCAATTGAGGGGATTTTAATATGAATACGATCTCAATATTCAATCGATTTATTAGGTTGATCTGACCAGTTAAAGTTCGTACCATAACTAAAAATACATTTCTATTTTAAGATTAATTTTGGCATGAGTTACTTATATTTAATTAATCCGAGCCATGTAATCTGAAAATCAAATACTGATAGCCACATTAGGATTCTATTGATACGGCTTATTTTATTATAATATATTTTGTGATATAGATAATCCTAACTTTATGATAACGTGGAGGGTGAGTTTGGACTAGCGATTCGAAAATCAATTATAGGAGAATTAATTTTACTAAAATGAATTTTAGCAATAATTGATTATGATAAAATTCAATTATAAAATAATTACTTTTGGATAATAGCTTTTGCAAAAGTAACACTTTAGTTACTTCTAAAATAAGTTGATTTTTAGCTTCTGGAAATTCCAAGAGTGATTATTATAGTGAGGGCCAAACACCATTAAAATCATTCAGCGCTGTTTTATACTAATGTATCGGGAAGTGATTTACTTACATGCATTATTAACTTACTTTTTACAAATATCGAGTCATTTGACAGTTGCGTCGACAAGTGATTACAATATTTTCTCTGTAAGTGATCGGATATAGCATTTTAACCGTTCGAAATTGATTACTAATCAACTCGATAAAAAAAATACATTTGCAAAATCAATCTGATATATAGGGAGGTCATTCTTTGGCTAATTAAGTTTTGACGGGTAAATATAAAGGTAACATAAATTGTTAAATTCTACGATTAGACATACATAGAAAAGAACTAGGGTTCCTACTCCACACGATCGCCTGATTAAAATTTAGGTCTTTATCATATAAATTTTTGCATATTTTCACCTAATAACATATATTAATCTTGAAAAGAAATACCAATTTCATTGTTTTCCAATGTGATTTATCAAATAACTTGACTTAATTAAATAGTTAAGTATTTACAAAATTAATCTTCTACAGTGGAAATTAGTTGATTGTGAAGAATAAAGGCAAGATCCATTGCACTTGAAAACAACAATTCCGGAAAGCTTTTGATCTCCAATCGAAGAGCCGAATTTGGATCACTCCTGATCCAACACAAACCTGACACAGTGATAGGTTTATTTTAAATATAAATTGGGCTCAATTCAATAAATAATTGGGACTCAATTTATAATTTTATGAACTCATATTTCAAGTCTTTATGGGATAGTAAATATATTATTTTTTGAAAAACGATTATTACATCATTACCTCAATATTGTAAAATTAAAAATTTCATTCAAATAATAAAAAAAAACCTAATGTTAAACTAGAAAATCCACAATAATGAATATATATTGTTACTAAACATAATATGTGTTCCCATTAATTATTATATAAGTTTTATTTTAAATACATAAATTGAAATCGACTATTGATGCCAATATTAAATTCCATAGAGTAATGTAATTTTTTTTATTAATATTATTATTATTATTAAGAAATATGATAATTGGAATTAATTGAAATAGGAAGACTGAATCAATGGATATGACAAAGAGGATTGTAGAGGGGAAGTGAAGTCTGAGGGGAGGAGGAGTCTAAGATTAAGGGTAGAGAAGGATCGTTGGAGATGGCCTAATAATATGTAAAATGTCAATTGCTCGTGTGTGTGTTTATTTTATTTATGTGTAAAATGGAATGTTAAAGACCAACAGGTGATTGGTCTAGTGGAAGGAACTAGTCACTACAAAGTAGCGGACTCAGGTTCGAATCCCTGTTGGGAGAGATTCCCACTTTATGTGTCTGACGCGCCTCGAAAGAGATTAAACCCTTGGGAAACAAAAAAAAAAATGGAATGTTAAAGTACATTTTTAGCCTGGACTGATGTCATTTATGGCATGTTAATTATTAGCTACAACCTAGATCTCGCAAATATATTTCGTCCCAAAAATGTATTATTTAGAAGGAAAGTTTATAATTTTATATCATGCATGGTGAATGTAAATCAATGAAAAAAAGAAAAAGAAAAAAGAAATCGATATTGTTACCAGAACAATTTTCTAATTTTGACTAAATTATAATTATTTATCTTTTTTTATAATTATTTATCTTTTTTAATAACACGAGTAACTAATTAATTGTTATTTTGTCCAGATGAGATAGAAGGAATAGTATTGGTTAATGGGAAACTTGCCGGTTAGAGTTTCCAAGCGATTGTGGAGAACAAGGACTTAAATCTTGTATAAGATGTGCCAATTATCTTGTCTAACAAATGTCTTTTGCGACCCGCACCGGAGCGTTTGTATTTGCCATTATAATACTTGTTAATCATTCACTAAACTCGAATAGTAGAGTTTAGATAATCAATCATATATCGTCACAACCGATCGATCGGAATAAATTGATGATTGGTTTTATAAGTTGTAACTTGTGTTTATATCTTTTGAATTTTAATGAGTAAAATGTAAAGATTTTTTTCTTTGCATCAATTATAAATATTGAGTTCGAGTTACACTTTTAAGTTTATTTTCATTCATGTAATTACTTTACTGTTAGGATAACTAACCATTGAATTTAATGAAATAATAAAAATAATGCATACAATATTTACGCGGTTCATTCAAAATAAGATTATGTTCACGAAGTACTGTATATTTTAACTTAAAGGGAGACAAACACTCACAACTCATAATTCACCAAAGTTAATACTTAATTTTCCTAAAATATCTCCCATTGTTTCAAAAGGTTATTCAAGTTTTGAAATCGGTTCATCCAAGATGATATTGTACATCTTACGTGTGGATTCTTCTCTCAATAGGGAATCAAATATTGATTGGTCGAGTTATTGAGATTAGTTCTTTAAGTTTCACTAGACAAAATACTCATTGATACTACTTGATAGACCTTATGCTCGCATTAACTTTCTATCATATTTTTATTTTTGCATTTTATGATTTGGCTAAGTATTTTCTTCGCAATTTTTTTTTTCAAAATTATCTTATTAGTTATTGAAATTTGGTACACCCATCCTAGGTCACTTGTCACCTAGACCACAACAGCGTATATGCGTCAATAATATTTAATAATATGATTTTAATGAGTTTTGATTTTAGAATATTGATTTGGTGGATTTTGACAAACCATTTGAAATGAAGTTTAAATGTTAATTTTGAAGGCTTTGAAATCTTCAAATGATTTGGATTGTGCTTTGAATATATATCTAAGGTTTGTCGGAAAAGTAGATTTTAATTCTCAACTCAACGAATTTTATAAATTTAAAATGATAAAAAAAAAATACTTAATAGTATATATCAAATCAATAACATCTATAGGGTTTAAGATGAATATATTGTATTTTTTAAAAGGTTCATTTAATTTAGAGTTGGGTTTCTCTTAAGTTCCATCCAAACGCGAGTTGAAATGATTCTGACCTAATTTTGTGGTCTAATGAAAACACACCAAACCAAAATAGATCCATAAGGGACCCTCACGGTCAGCATCGACGTAATCGACAGGCAGATAGGTGGACAACAAATAGGTATTAAACCATGCTAGAGATTATGTCATAATTCATACAATCTACAAACCAAAATTACACATTATAGAAAAAGCTACCTCTGAAGTTTTCTTCTACAGACATAGTTCTGATTATAATAAGCTCTTACAGCATTAAACCTCGGGGGAAATCGGTAGCCAGAAAACTTCATGGGTCTCATGTACAACATAAACTAAGCATCATCAAGAAGGTAATAAACAACAAGGATGTAAAGAAGTTCATCTATCCCATTCAGACCCTAAAAGTTCCGGAACAGGCTTCGATGAATTCTGATTGACGTTTTGTGGAAGCTGATTTGCATATTGGTCCCATCCCAATATATGAGGCAAAGCAAACTGTATCCGAAAACACACACAAAAAAAAAAGGGACTTCATATCTATTATTCAAGAAAAAAAATTATGCAGAATTGGCTGCCTATCTTTTGAGTATTTATGCCGGTAATTTAGTAGCATATGAAATGAGACGAAAAAAGTATTTGCATTTGATCCACAGTTTCATTTCACTCACAATCAGCATTATAAAGAACACAAGTATTCTAATTACCAAAATAATAACTAACATAACAATAGAGCATGACGTACAGTGAAAGCAGTTCGCAGGACAGCAAATTCAGCAGTAGTGACAGGAACAACAAATCGTTCATTTGTTTTTTGAATATTGTTGACAACATCTGCAAACCAATTACATGTGATGTAGTAAGAATCAATTAAAAAGGGACAAAAGACAGGACGTATCAACCACTTGTTCTATAAACTGTCTATTTTTTTCAGTCGTTTTCATTAAGTATAGCGGGACTTACTCAGAGAAATGAAGTAGCCACTACCATCTGCATGTGCCTTAATTGATAAGCTCTTTCTAACTTGACCAGCATTACTGTGGATAAAAACTCAAGTTAATTTCAGAACTGAGACCAAACTAAGTCAGAAAACTCGAATAAAATCAGAAAATTTACCTCGATTGAATTGATGGGTCATGGAAGAATTCACAGGAATCTTTTGAACCCAAACTGATCAGAGATCCAATCTCCGTTGTCGACAGAGCGAATTTCTATGATATGTATAAGAATAGGAGGGAAAAACACTTTTGGTCCCAAACTTTACCCCAAAAAACACTTTTGATACCATAAAATGCAGAAAAACACATTTGGTACCACAATTTTCATGATTTTGACACATTTAGTCATTCCGTTGAATTTTAGACGAAAATTTCGTGCGTGACCGTCACGCGCCCGTTAAGTTCACGAGTTTTGCACTTGACAAATCGGTCAAAACACTTTTGGTCCCAAACTTTACCCCAGAAAACACATTTGGTACCATGCTTTGCAGAAAAACAGGTTTGGTACCACAATTTACATACTCTTGACACATTTAGTGTCGCCGTTAAATTGATAAAAATCACATATAATGAACAGACAACAATTTTTCTAAAAGATTTGATAAAAATCTCAAAGTGTACTTAAATCTTTGAAAATATTCTTAACAAAAGTACCTTGGATACCTGAATTGGTGCACTTTGACTTGCACTTGTATCCATGGATCAAAAACTCATTTCGAATGTATGTTTCAGAGAGCCAAATATTGAAAACTTTTCGAGACTATTCGGAAATATTTCAGAAACACTAAGGAAAATTTGTAAAAAAAGTTACTAAATTTAGGAAAATAATTGAGTTTAAGGCAAATAAATAGTTTCGGAATTACATGTTTTCGTTTCGCCTGATTCAAAAATGGAAACTTTTCGATGTTTTCGATGGAAAAGATGGAAGGTGCTTGTATCAACATTGGAATACAAGTGCAAGTTAAAGGGCACCAATTCAGGTATCCAAGGTACTTTTATTAAGAATATTTTTAATGATTTAAGTGTATTTTGTAATTTTTATCAAAATTTTTAGAGAAGCTGTTGTCTGTTCATTATATGTGATTTTTATCAATTTAACAAGGACACTAAATGTGTCAAGAGTATGTAAATTGTGGTACCAAATCTGTTTTTCTGCAAATCATGGTACCAAATGTGTTTTCTGGGGTAAAATTTGGGACTAAAAGTGTTTTGACCGAATTTCTCACGTGCAAAACTCGTGACCGATTTGAAATTGACGCGCTTGACCCGAGCGTGACGGTCACGCGCGAAATTTCCGTCCAAAATTTAACGGAATGACTAAATGTGTCAAAATCATGAAAATTGTGGTACCAAATGTGTTTTTCTGCATTTTATGGTACCAAAAATATTTTTTGGGGTAAAATTTGAAACCAAAAGTGTTTTTCCCTCGTAAGAATAGTCAGTCAAATCTAGAGGGAGTTCAGGCAATTTTTTCAGAGATTCTTGAACTAATAAAAGGGCTGAAAAATAGTAAAGATATTACCTGCTTCTTATCCCAATCATATTTGCGCTCACCAATAGCAGGCAAGAATGTCAGCATAATGGCACCACGACGCTCGATCCTGAAACCTCCAGACTACAAAAAGAAAATTGGGTTAATAGTGTGTTCCAAACTAAATAGAAAAATAGATCTTTGTTGCATGAAGATTTATAACCCAAACCAGACTTCGGCACCAAAAAACCAAAAAACCTTGTAATTTTTTTTATTATTAATGTCAATGTTAAATTTATTATAAATTATTATTATTATTATTATTATTATTTTATTAATTTTATTGTAATTATTATTATTATTGATAAATATAATAATTGGACTTAATTGAAATAGGAATACTAACCAGAGATGACTATGAAAAGAGGACTGCAGAAGGAAAGGGGAGTCCGAGGGGAGGAGAAGTCTAAGGTGAAGGGGTAAAGAAAGATCGTTGGAGATGGACTAATATGTAAAATGTCAATTGCTCGTGTGTGTGTGTTTTTATTTTATTTTTATGTAAAATGGATGCTAAAGTACATTATTTAGCCTGGACTGATGTCATTTATTTAATGTTAATTATTAGTTACAACCTAGATCTCGCAAATATATTTCGTCCCAAAAATGTATTATTTAGAAGGAAAGTTTATAATTTTAAAAGAAAAAGGGAATCGATATTGTTACCAGAACAATTTTCTTATTTTGACTAATTTATTATTATTTATCTTTTTTTAATACACGAGTATTAAGGAAAATTAATTAATGTTCTCCTCTCTCTTTTCTTTTTTTGGTAAATATTAGGTGGTGTTTTCAATTGATTGAACTTTTACTTAAATTAGAAATTCTTGAAAAATTATTTAAAATTAGTTGAAAATAGAAAGTTGATAGTGTTTGCATTTTAAGAGAAAAAGTGCTATAAGTAAATAGTGTTTGCAATTTAAGAGGGAAAAAAATCATTAGAAGCTAAAAAATACCTCCCATCAACTTTTGCTTTTCTTTGAACATATTTTCAGAGAAGTTAATTAATTCATAAGCTAATTTTAAAAACACCTTCATATATAAACACTTTTAAAAGAGAAAAACAGAAAGAGTTATTATTTAAGTTATTCAAAACACCACTTAATAAGTTAGGTTTTAACACTATAAGTCTATAACTGAATAAATCTGATTAAAGTATTTATTTTTCAATTGAGAAGGATATTGTTAAAGTATTTATGGAAATCCAGTCTTAATCGGTTCAAGTACTATATATATAAACCAATACAACCTGCACTGACTCTAACATCTGACAAACAAAAATATTTATTTCAAAAGACAAAATGGTAAAGCTTTCAGCACCATTTCTCATCGTGTTTGTTTTAGCCATTCTCGTCACAGGTTTTTGAGCTTATATACCATCCCTCTTTGTATTTTAATAGTTTAATAACAATTCCATGTGTAATTTATAATGTTTGAATTATTACAAAAAATTCATTTCATTTCGAGTAACTAATTAATTAATTGTTATTTTGTCCAGATGAGATAGGAGGAATAGTGTTGGTTAATGGGAAACTTTGCCGGTTAGCGTTTCCAAGCGATTGTAGAAAACAAGGAATTAAATCGTGTGGAAGATGTGTCATTTATCCTGGTCTAACAAGTGTCGTTTGCGACCTGCGCCGGAGCGTTTGTATTTGCCATTATAATACTTGTTAATGATAATCAATTATATGTCGTCACAACCGATCAAATAGTAATTCTTTGTGTTCTAAGTTACAATCATATGATTTATCATTATGTCAATTCGGAATAAATTGATGATTGGTTTTACAAGTTGTAACTTGTATTTGTTTTTTGAATTTTAATGAGTAAAATGTTAAGAACTTGTTTGTTTGGTGTTTGGAAAAGTAGTTTGGGAGAGTAGTTGAGGTTTGTGAAATAATTTCGATTTGCGTAATGTTGTTTGATTGGGTTTTGAGAGAGTGGTTTGAGAAATAAAATATGTGTAGGTTTTTTTTGGAAGAGTTAGGTTGTAGGTGTAAAATGTGTAAGACTTTATGTCAAATCATGTTTGTTGTGAGATAAATTGTGTAGGAGATATGTTACTTTATGTCAAATCAGAGTAGAGTTTGTATATGTTTTGTTTAGAGATAAGAAAATTGTTGTTTGTTTGAATTTTGACAGAGTAGTTTGAGAAAATTGAGAGATGAAAAATTTATTTCAGAAAATAGAAAACATGTTTGTTTGACATTTTCTAAACACGAATTTTTTTTGGGAAACGCCAAACAAATAGGCCCTAAGATTTTTTCCTTTGCATCAATTATAAATATTGAGTTACACTTTTAAGTTTATTTTCATTCATGTAATTACTTTACCATTAGGATAACTAACCATTGAATTTAACGAAATAACAAAAATAATGCATGCGATATTTATGCGGTTCATTTAAAATAGTCTTCGTGCACGAAGTACTGTATATTTTAACTTAAAGGGAGACAAACACTCAAAACTCATAATTCACCAAAGATAATCACTCACTCTAATTTTCGCAAAATATCTCCCATTGTTTCACAATGTTATTTAGGTTTTGAAACCGGTTCATCCAAGATGGTATTGTACAACTTATGAGTGGGATTCTTCTCTCAATAGAGAATCAAATATCGATTCGTCGAATTACTGAGATTAGTTCTTTAAATTCCACTAGACCAGATACTCATCGATAGACCTTATGCTCGCATTAAACGACAAGTGACTTTCTATGATATTTTTATTTTTGCATTTTATTATTTGGCTACATATTTCTTTGCAATTCTTTTAAAGTTATGAATGTAAAATTAATGGTGTAAACAAACTTCTTGGTTTCTTCAAAATTATTTTATTAGTTATTGAAATTTAGTTACACCCATCCTAGGTCACTTGTCACCTAGACCACAACATCGTATATGTATTAATAATATGATTTTAGAATATTGATTTTTGAAGGGTATTGACAAACCATTTGAAATACAGTATAAATGAAGTTTAAATGTTAGATTTAGAAGGTTTTGAAATTTTAAGATGATCTGAATTGTGCTTTGAATATATATCAAGGTTTGAACCAACAGGCGATTGGTCTAGTAGAAAGGACTAATCACTACAAAATAGCGAACTCATGTTCGAATCCCTGTTGGAAAAGGTTTCCACTTTATGTGTCCAACGCGCCTCAAAAGGAATTAAACCCTTGGAAAATAAAAAAAAAATATCAAGGTTTGTCAGAAAAGTAGATTTTAATTGTCAACTCAACGAATTTTATAAAGTTTGAAATGATAAAAAAAAATACTTAATATATATCAAATCAATAATCTTTATAGGGTTTAAGATGAATATTTTGTATTTTTTTTAAGGTTTCATTTAATTTTGAGTTGGGTTTCACTTAAGTTCCATCCAATCGCAAGTTGAAATGTTCTGACCTAATTTTGCGGTCTAATGAAAACAAACCAAACCAAAATAGATCCATAAGTCAGCATCGAAGTAAACGACAGGCAGATAGGTGGACAACAAATAAGTATTAAACCATGCTAGAGATGATGTCATAATCATACAATCTACAAACCAAAATTACACATTATAGGAAAAGCTACCTCTGAAGTTTTCTTCTAAAGACATAGTTCTGATTATAATAAGCTCTTACATCATTAAACGTTGGTAGCCAGAAAACTTCATGGGTCTCATGTACAAAATAAACTAAGCATCATCAAGAAGTTAATAAACAACAATGATGTAAAGAAGTTCATCTATCCCATTCAGACCCTAAAAGTTCCGGAACAGGCTTCGATGAATTCTGGTTGACGTTTTGTGGAAGCTGATTTGCATATTGGTCCCATCCCAATATATGAGGCAAAGCAAACTGTATCCGAAAACATACACACACACACACAAAAGGACTTCATATCTATTATTCAAGAAAAAAAATTATGCAGAATTGGCTGCCTATCTTTTGAGTATTTATGCCGGTGATTTAGTAGCATAAGAAATGCGACGAAAAAAGTATTTGCATTTGATCCAAAGTTTCATTTCATTCACAATCAGCATTATAAAGAACACAAGTATTCTAATTACCAAAATAATAACTAACATATCAATAGAGAATGACGTACAGTGAAAGCAGTTCGCAGGACAGCAAATTCAGCAGTAGTGACAGGAACAACAAATCGTTCATTTGTTTTTTGAATATTGTTGACAACATCTGCAAACCAATTACATGTGATGTAGTAAGAATCAATTAAAAAGGGACAAAAGACAGGACGTATCAACCACTCGTTCTATAAACTGTCTATTCTTTTCAGTCGTTTTCATTTAGTATAGAGGGACTTACTCAGAGAAATGAAGTAGCCACTACCATCAGCATGTGCCTTAATTGATAAGCTCTTTCTAACTTGACCAGCATTACTGTGGATAAAAACTCAAGTTAATTTCAGAACTGAGACCAAACTAAGTCAGAAAACTCGAATAAAATCAGAAAATTAACCTCGATTGAATTGATGGGTCATGGAAGAATTCACAGGAATCTTTTGAACCCAAACTGATCAGAGATCCAATCTCCGTTGTCGACAAAGCGAATTTCTATGATATATATATATAAGAATAGTCAGTCAAGTCTGGAGGGAGTTCAGGCAATTTTCTCAGAGATTCTTGAATTAATAAAAGGGCTGAAAAATAGTAAAGATATTACCTGCCTCTTATCCCAATCATATTTGCGCTCACCAATAGCAGGCCAGAATGTCAGCATAATGGCACCACGACGCTCAATCCTGAAACCTCCAGACTACAAAAAGAAAATTGGGTTAATATGTGATCCAAACTAAAGAGAAAAATAGATCTTTATTGCATGAAGATTTATAACCCAAACCAGACTTCGGCACCAAAAACCCAACACAAGGCTAGTGTTTTCACATGCTTTGTGACTGGTCACTCTCTCCTATAAGTATAATCCAATACAAGCAAGTGTACTGCACTTGCAACCAATTCTGGGCTTGAATTACTTATTTATCAATAATAAATGCATACTGTTGTCTTACATCCAATTTATTAAATGTCGGCATAAGAGGGCCAGCAGATAGTGCGGCTTTGCCCTTGTAAATTGAATAAGGTGCAAATATTTTAGCTGCAGATTGCGGTCAAGACATAAAACAAAGCACAATGATCAGAAGAAGAATTCACTCTCAATAAGGAAAATAAAGTGGTGAAATAGTGCTTAAAAGATCTCATACCATCAGTCACAAATTTTGAAGTTGCAGTAGACATGCCAGTCTTGGTGGTTATGCCACGGTATAAATTGAAGTCATTACGAATGTCACCGAGCAGACTCCTTCGGGATAATGGGTCCCTGTTTTAGAAAGGTTATAAAAATTACTGGCATCAGGAAACATTTACTTTGTAAAAGGACTTTAGTCAGCTATAGGCTAACAACAATGTAATTTGATTCTTGACAGACAACCTTAATAGATTAAGAAAACAGCATACAACTCGGTGCAATACTATCTAATATGCTATGCTTAACCACAATTAAGGCCCTAAGCTGGCTCCCAAGCTTCGGCCTAATACTTATACAAAATGCTCGTTAAGGAGAGGAGAAAATTAGGGCTTCCAGTGTCCTTGGCGAATGAATACAAAATGGAGAATGCCAATATTAAAAGAATAAACATAGTTTTAAATCTGTTGCCTGAAAATATAAACTTTAATACTCCACGTATAAATTAAGCTTCCCCATATTTTGTGTTGAGTTTCTGTCATGTAAATGAAAATTAATACTTCATGTCTTTCTTCTAAAAATTGGAATGAAATAAAACCCTTCGTTCTAAAACCATAAACCCAAAAGTCAAAACACATGCCAGGAATTGGAATTTAATACAGCATCACATAACCACACCCTAAAATTTGGGGTTTTCACAAGAACAGTAGAAGTCAAAACATTTCATTTGGATTAAAAAATGAAGCGTAATTAAAAAAGAAATTGTAGCTTGAAAAGTGAAAGAGAACTGCTAGGGTTTAAGTGCAATAAAGAGAAAATAGAACAAAAGGTTTAGAAAGAGTAATTAGTGAGACCTCGAGGATTGCAGAAACAGCTTCCACACTTTCAACATGGTCACCGCAGAAAGACTCCCTTCAGTTTCCCGTGTAAATAGGTCTCTCTTCTTCTATAAGAACTCTAATTTCTACAAATGGCGCTCAATTTTTTTTATTTTACTATTTTTATTTTATTTTATTTTAATTTAGAAGCATCCAACTTTTCTTTTTCCCTCGTTTAATTAAACACTACATTAATATTTGAATTTTCAATGTTGTAGACGACTGAACTATCGTAGAATCAAAAATCAAATCGAAATAATTAATATTTGACTCAATTTAATAAAATTTTGTTTATCAGTTCAATCTATTATATATATCGAATATGTTTTAATAATATTTTTAGTTTGCTAATATTTTAAAGCTTCATTTTGAGTTCAACTTAATAGAATATAGTTAAACAAATATGTGCAAAAGATAAACCTAATTGATATTTGATTTCAAATTTTTTGATCTATAAAGCACTTTTGAGCTCAATCATTATAATAAAAATTAATTAAATACATTTTCAAACTAGATAAAAATTTGAATCAAAATTAAATCCTTTACCAACTTAGGATTCTAGGACATTGGTATGTGGGCTGGGCTTCATATTACCCGGTCCATCTAAAACATTAACAAATAACAAGCCTCAATATCCTAATTATAACCACTCGACCCAGTTAAATAAGATTGGGCCTGATTTAGTTCGAGTTTTATTAGATTTGAAGAGGGAATTGTACTTTATGCTTCAGCACATGTACAGTAACATTTTTTCTGTAGCTAGAAGGAACCAAAATCCGACGATCTGATCTGCGATCTTGTGAAGAAGATGACCGAGGTAGCTTCCTCCCCATCGGCAAATGATGGGGCGAGACCTTTGAATTTTGGAGAATTGAACATTGAAGATGATGCACCAGCACCAGAACCATCCAGGTTCTCATTTGAATATATCTTGAACTGAATTTGCATTCTGTTTCTTTTATTGAATTAGCGTTTTCTCCCTCGTTTAGTGATGATGTCTCATTGGAGGGACTGGAGCAAGAACTTCAAGATTGTAAATCCGATGATGTATGTTATGCTGTTCTACTACATTTTTGTGCCTTTCTGCTAGTTATTTATTTATTAATGTGTTAGTTATTTGATTTGCATTCAAGGTTGTTGCAATGATATTGTCTAAAGGTACCAAATTGAGGGACTACACCAAGGATGTTGAGAACAATCTAAGCCAAATTGAGCTTGATTCTATTGAGGTAAATCACCTAGTCAGTCTTTTTCTTCTCATATTGCACTTCAAAATGCTTAGTCAACTTTGAAATATGTATGCAACATTGCTATAATGTTTGTTTATTGATGATAAATCATTGCAGGATTATATTAAAGAAAGTGACAATCTAGTCTCACTTCATGATCAAATTCATGATTGCGACACCATTCTGTCCCAAATGGAAATGCTTCTTACTGGTTTCCAGGTATCACATTTTATGTACAGTTACCATTCATATAATTCTCGTTTTACTAAGTGGTATTGCTTAGGTGTCTGGCATGCAAAATTTGACACACTAAGATGTTATCATTTAAAAATGATAATTGAAAGCATAAAAAGCCTTTTTCTTAACGATCATCCAGGATTAAAGTGGTAATAAGTAGATGAGACCGCGTTCCATACTATGAACTGGTAGAATATGCAGACAGGACTGAAAACAAATTTCAGTGAAGTTGCTTAATGTCTTATTGGGTTGCTCTGATTCTCTTATGCAAAGTATTGGATGACTACTGTTGTTTATGCTGTCACATCATAGCCTCCTTGCTTGAATAAGACAAATTATAATGAATAATTAGTAGCCTCCGATGCTTTAGAAATGTTACTAAGTTCCTATCTTTGTATTAGGCCGAGATAGGGTCTATAAGCTCAGATATAAAGATTCTTCAGGAAAAATCTATGGATATGGGGCTAAAGCTGAAGAATCGGAAGGTAATGTTGTTCATTGCTGTTTGACTGTAATTGTTGGATATATACCATATTATTTATCCTTCTAGTTCCTTCCTTTGTTCTTTAATTCTTTATAGCATATGAAAACTTTAACATGCATTTCTTTTGCTGTGCAAATAGGAAGCATGTTGTTCATTGCTGCTTGACTGTCTTTGTTGGATATATGGTTTATTTTTGTCTTCTTTAGTCCTTTCTTTTATAAGAAAATTCTAGCATATATTTCTTGTAACTTGGCCATGCATTTCCGGTGGACTATGGGTAAAGAAGCAAGATTCTTTAATGGATATCTATAAGAACTACAAATGTATGCTTATATTAAATTATTAATAATAAATTTTCTGGCCTTACTATGATGCATCTCTTGTATGTGGAATAAATATTAAAAATTTTAGGTAGTTAAGTAATCCTAGTTTGCAGCACATTTCTATTGTCTAACTTATTTATAGCGACAACTCCTTAAATCATTCTCTTGCTTTCTTAGAATCTGTAGTGTTTCATGAGACAGAAGAAGTTGAAAGTCTCACCTTCTTATGCATATCTAGGTTCAATATCCTGGAACAGTATGGAATTTCAACTGTTTCACTTCTTGCGCCCTTCATGTTTCATCTATTGCAAACAACATTGCACTCTTTCTTATGCAGTACTATTCCTGAATGAAAACCAAGGATGTCTCTCAAACTCTGAGAACTACAGCAGAAGGAAGCTATCAATTTATATAAATTTTTTGTAACTTGTATGCAAATGTTGATCTTTCATATCCCATAATCTTGCCTATAGATTGAAATTTAAAGACAGTAGCCAAATGGATGGTATTGTTTCTTATGTCTACTAACTTTGAGTTTCTAATGATAAGCTCTATTTGGTCACATCTTATACTACCAGAATTCTTAATATATTAGGTTAACTAGGTACACAAATACAAACTAAATCAAATGGACTAAAAAATGGGAAACAGATGAAAAGGTCAATTAAAGTTTGGTTTTCGGGAATTTTTGCCTTTTAAGTTCCTTAAACCATCCATTGCTCAACGTAGAACTATGAGAATCGCTAATGCATATTAGATACACTCAATTTGCTGGCATGGATTGCAAGATGATCTGAATGCAATCCCCATTGCTGTTTTCAGTTTTCATGCATTGACAGATGCTTTCTTTTCTGCAATTTACCAGATTTTCTCACAGTGTCTTTCTATGTTTCAGTTTGCTTTCTTATCCTTATATATGATAAGCGCTGTTAATGTATGGCAGGCAGCAGAATCTAAATTGGCTAAATTTGTTGAAGACATCATTGTCCCACCAAGGATGATTGACATAATAGTTGATGGAGAGGTACTTCAAGTTGTTGTAGATCACTTCCCTTCACTCCCTTCTTACATTGATATTTCATTTGAAAATTCATAATAGTTTGATTTTGAACCTGGCTTAAAACCTGGTTTCAATTACATTTTCTATCTTAATATATCTCGAAAATTACAAACGATGTATTTTTATTTATGTAACTCTACTGATAACTGTAATTAAATGTTTATTGAATCATGACTGGAGTGTGAAGTATCTTAGGATCATTGTTTATCCTTTTTATCTAACGCATGATGACTGAAGCCTTTATGCATCTATGGCCATACCCCATCCCTTTATGAGAAGAATATAATAACTTGCTAGTTATAGCCTGTTAAAAGCTCAAGAAATGGTTTGAACTATTTTTTAATATGCGGGAATTTCCTCTGTATTTGGAGCTAGATGTTCTTATTCACATATGGTCATTTTCAGCTTGCAACAGATGGTGCTAAAGTTATTTGATTTATCGGTTTGTTGTATGATTATAATCTACAGGTGAGCGAGGAGTATCTGAGGACCCTTGAGGTTTTAAGTAAGAAGCTGAAGTTTGTTGAGATTGATACCATGGTGAAGACTTCAAAAGCTCTAAGTGATGTTCAACCTGAATTAGAAAAACTTCGTCAGAAAGCAGTTTCAAAGGTATGTACTATTTAAACAATCATTCAAGTTGGAATAAATTGATGTTTCCAATTGTTGTTACTTGTATAGATGTCATGGATTTTACCTTCAAATATTTTTGTTCCTCCTGTTTTGGCTCATTACAACAATGCTAACATCTGAATATTGAAGAAGAGGCTTAAGTGAATAAGTCAAAACTTCAATCCTATCAAATAGTTATTTGTTTTCGTCCACAATTTTCTAATAGGTGACCTTCTACTTATCTTTGTGTGGTGATGATTAACAAAAACTTTCTTAAGGAGGCCTTTTGTGGTTCATATGCTAGTAGGTGGCCAATGCAAATGACATTTTACCATGTTCTGGTGAATGTCTGTTTTTCTCTTGCCATTTTTACCTGGAGTTCATACTTCAAGGAGAAAAGTTTCCTTAGCTGAGATGCCCGTCTTTGCAAAGATTTAGTTCATTGGATTATGAAGTTAAAATTATGAGAATTTGCGCACTGACCTTTTCTGATTTGATGGTTGATTCTAGATGCTTTTTCTTGTTGAATAGTCTGTGATAATTTCACTACGATTTATATATCAGAAACTTCAAAGCCAACTATGTATATTGGTTGTGATGTCTTCTATATCAAGAAAAGTTTAAATTCATATTGGTATAGATCCTTTCAACCAATATGTATGTATGTATATATATGTATTTAGCCTTGCTGAATTTTCTAATTTATTGTCTGGAATTCATCTGCTTTAGAGATCACGTTTTCCTATTATAAAGTATATATGATGGTGTAAATGACGCTACTGATTTAATCTTAAGAATAAGTTATTTGGTCATTAGCTTATTGTTGTGATTTCTTTCAAATTATTAGTAATTGTTGTCTGTTCCTTTTGTAGGATCCCAAGTTGATTGACCTATAGAAATTCTTATTGTTTGACTAGCCATTATATTATTGAACTTTTCTATACTAATTCATGAAATATGCACCTGCACCCAAGTATTTTCTCTTTTTTGCCTCTATACAAAAGGTGTCTGAGTTCACTATTCGCCAAATGATTTTCTCTTTTGTGCCTCTTTCAAAGGTATATGACTTCATTCTTCAAAAACTTAATGCATTAAGGAAGCCCAAGACAAATGTTCAGATACTTCAACAAAGTGTTCTTCTGAAATACAAGTAAGCTTTGTTCAACCTAAATCCGACAAGCTCATATGCCAGATAAGAATGTTAAATAAAGTCATCTGTATCTTAGCATGCATAGAAAACTTCTTCAATTCTTCATTAGAGTTGCTTAGCTCCCAATGATAATTTGATTGGTCACTTTAGTGGCAGTCATCTTAGTTAGGTTGCTTGTAGGTGGAAATGATTTAGTTTGCTTCATTTGATGCATTATATTTGTTCCTTGTCAAACTATACTAGATTTGTGTAAAACTTTTTGGGCAGAGTTTCATTTGGTCTTCTATCATGGCAATCTGTGTTCCTAGTTGTTATCCATTTTCTGGTGTTCTATCCAGTAATTCATGCAAAATGTTCATATACTGGAGCTTTTATCGTGAACCTAAATATTGTTATATGCTATCTGCTTATTAGCGTACACTACCAGAGTACCCAATATTAAATGGCTATTGTAGTAGTTTCTATAGATAGTTAATACATGTAAAGTAGCGGTATGTTTCCTAAGATCAAGATATATCTCTTTGTCAAACATGCAGATATGTCGTCGTTTTCCTTAAGGAGCATGGGAAAGATGTTTATCTTGAGATTCGTGCTGCATATATAGACACCATGAATAAGGTAAATGCTTTATAATAATTCACAACTCTACATAACTGTTGAATCATGATTCTTGAATACAATTTGTTCTTTCTCAAAGTGATTCTGAAATATGCATGTTGACACACTTTAATATCCTGCATCTGCTAAATTTCCAATTTTTACCTCGTTAGGAACTTTCTTGTCATCTTTGTTTAATATTTCATCTAGTAGTATTCGGTAAATATACAGTGGAAATTTCTTATGTTCCTTGTTAGATAATATGGTTAGCCATGTAGTTCGTGTAAATACTTGTCTTAATGGTTGTGGCACCGTCAAAATATATGAATACATTTTGAGGAACAGGGCCTCAGTCAATGAAATTTGAGCTGCTTGTATTGAACTTTTGGTTGCATAATAGCTTCAAGGGAATATTTCAATTCTCAATCCAATTACTGTTGGCTTCTATTCAAATTCATTTGTTGCTAGTTTCATTAAAGGCATATGAGCAATTCTATCCTTTTTTTATCTTTGATATGCTTTGCCTCTTGGGGAGACCAAATTTTTGCATATTAAGCTGCAATTGTGTATTGCAGGTTCTAAGTACAAAAATTCGGGCTTATATTCAAGCACTAGAGAAGTTGCAGTTGGACATAGCAACATCCAGTGATTTGATAGGTGTTGATACTAGAAGCACTAGTCTTTTCTTGAGAGGACGAGAACCTTTGAAGAACCGGTCTGCCGTTTTTGCTTTGGGAGAAAGGATAAACATTCTCAAGGTCTAAATCTGTTAGCAGATGTTTTTGACTATGCCATGGCCATGCTGCATCAATTTTTTCCCTTTCCTTTTTGGAGTTAATCTGCATGTTTTTTTCCTTCTGATTCTTTTTTGGGTTGGTCTTTCTTTTGTCTCCCCATGTGTTTATTCCTATTCTCTTTCTGCATTTAATCGAATGAAATTAAAATTCCATCTTCTCTTTCTATCTTTATTTAATTATTTTTTCTAAGAACTTTCTCGGATGCACATCCAGATAATAACTTGACTGGACTGTTTTTTCGTTGTAAGATAACACTACAGGAATTCCAAATCTTGGGAGAGTTCAGCAAATGTATGTATATATGTGTGTGTGTGTGTGTATATATATATATAATTATATATATATATATAATTATATATATATATATATATAATTATATATATATATATATATATATATATATATTAGGGTTCAATGAACCTAATGGGATTCTTACCTTTTTCAAACACTTCTGCCTTGTTTCTTTGTACATCCTTATGCAGTTAACTTCATACCCCTGCTAGGATACACCTTTGTGCTAAGATTCAAATGTAGGCAGAACGGAAGGCAATAGTTTGTGCTGATTGGGATAAAAGATACTTGGGGACATAATTTTATCAAAGGAGAGTAAGAGGAAAGGAAAAAAAATGTTTCATGTGACGTGAATAAGAGTAGCATATATTATTACTTCTATTCTTAAGGCAGAATGGAAGGCAATAGTTTGTGCTGATTGGGATAAAAGATACTCGGGGACAATTTTATCAAAGGAGAGTAAGGGGAAAGGAAAAAAATGTTTAATTGATGTGAATAAGAGTAGTATATATTATTATTTATATTCTTAAGGTTTCACCTTCACCTCATGCTATGGTATTAGCTGATGTTAAATAATTTTTGGGTATAACTCAAATTTTTTCCAATATAAAGCCTTTGACTATTGAGTCTCATTATTTACAGGAAATTGATGAGTCCGCGTTGATTCCACATATAGCTGAAGCCAGCTCCAAAAAATACCCTTATGAAGTCCTTTTCAGGAGCTTGCACAAGCTGCTTATGGATACTGCTGCTTCTGAGTACTATCAGACACTTTCTCTTTTCATTGAATTTATCTTTTGTCTACTTTGTATTTGAATATAGCAGTGATCTTCCTCTACGAATGTTGGTTTTACCTGATGTCATTTTTCAGATATCTATTCTGCGACGAATTCTTTGGAGAAGAATCTATGTTTTATGAAATATTTGCAGGTAACTTCCCTTCGTATGATGAATCTTGAGCTTGAACAATAACCATAACACAGAAAGTTATAATATTTGTGATCCATATTTTGAGACAATGCACCAAATCATTCAGACGTAATAATGAAAAGTTATATCTCAAAGCACATAATTTGATCCTAATAATATACAAATATGTCAACCTATGATATAGATATTGATTATTTTCATTTGTTGTATTATCAGGTCCTTTCGCAGTGATTGACGAACACTTAAATACAATTCTTCCAAATTGTTTTGATGCAATTGGTTTGATGCTCATGATTCGTATCATATATCAGCACCAGGTAACATACTGCAGTGATGATAATGGATCACTGTGTTGAGTTTCGTTTTCAAATTATTTATTGCAGATGTATTATCTTATGGACTCTATCTCTTCATTTTTATACATTTCTGTTTATTTGTATAAATTCAAGTTTCCCTGTTCATGTTTTGATGAAATTTTCTTCACTGCATTTCATAGAAATATTGATCTGGCAATTAACATGCCAAAAGTCTGTCTTGTTTTAAATTACTATTTTGTTCATACAGATGAATAGTTGCATATAGATGCATGTGTTTGGGAGGCATCCCCTCCGTGAATATCAATGAAACATTTACTCTCAAAAGGATAGTTGCATGTAATCATATAGAGAGTATACCTCTAATAAGTAGATGCTTTGTTTATGTCTGGATTTGTTCTCAATTTGGTACCGAACAGTTGTTAGTATGGTGTGTGTGTGTGTGAGATAGCGGGGAGGGAGGCTGGGTGCAGACGCAAGTTTTGCTGAGTATCTGCGGCTTCAAATTTGTACGCATGACTAATTGAAGCCGTAGCAGTTATTACAACACTAAAACAAAGTATTGTATTTTCTTTCTTATATAGTTATCTTGCAAGTTCTTTTGTTGTATTCCTTTAGTATGTTATATTGCAATATGTAATCTTCAAGATTCGAGTGCAGTAGATGGATGTAAAGGCTTTGTCTCTGTGTGTGTGTGTGTGTGCACGGCTTTAATTTGTGGTGGCGCATTGCAAGTATTTAATGTTGAAGTGTGAAATTTTTCATATGGTTTTAAGCTCTGTCCTGAATCTCAAGTGCTTCCATATCATGAATAATTGATGTTAATTCCTGTAGTCAATGTCCAATCTAGTATGTAAATTTCCTATTTTTTGGTTTTGGATGACCAATATTTGATTTTTCCCTTTTCTCTCAGCTTATAATGTCTCGGCGTCGAATACCATGTCTCGATTCATATTTGGATAAGGTATTTCTCAACTTTTCTAAATGAAACTTCTCCATGAGACTGTTATGATTTATCTACTTGTTTCTTTGCATGCGCTTATTTGTCCTTGTGTCGTGGAATATTGTCTAACAGTATTTAAGTTGTCGCAATTATGCCTACATATGTAGCAGACAATAATGTTAATGGGCTATGTGCATTATCAGTATAGAAATTGAAGCTGCTTTGTTGACTTATCTCTGAATGGTGTGCTAGAACTGAGACTAACCAGAAAGAAATAAGTAATATATTATGAGAGAATGATTAGACCTGAATACAGACCATAATTTCTTCCGACTTCTGCCAAAACAATGAATAAATCATTTCACTTAGTGTGAAATCATAAATATGTTCATGAACTTGCAATCTCGAGGCAACAATGTTTGCAAATGTATAAACATGACTTTCTTTAAGCCTCAGGGCATGCTTTCAAACAATATGTTTAATATTGTCTCAAAACTTGCAGACTGTACATTAAAAAATTTAGTTTTCAAGTAACATGCTGACTTTCTTTACGCAACAGGGAATTCTTTCAAGCAATAAAGTTATTTATTTAAAAGAGAGTACATGCTTTTGTTATCTAAACAAAATAATATTCTGAAGGCTAGCTTTGTTTAGTGTATAAACTCAAAATAATCTCTTAGCGTTAATCAATTAACACCCAATACTGAATCTGAGCAGGTCAACATTTCCTTATGGCCACGGTTTAAGATGGTATTTGACTTGCACCTCAACAGCCTGAGAAATGCCAATATTCGGACTTTGTGGGAAGATGATGTACATCCACATTACGTCATGAGGCGCTATGCTGAATTCACCGCTTCATTAATTCAGCTCAATGTTGATTATGGAGATGGACAGGTTAGAAGTATATCAGTGCACTTTAGCTTTTCAATTTCTGGCTACTGTTGAGTTTATTGTAATAAAAGATATAGTTCTTCGCTTTTATGTGAAACTGCTAATATTTTACAGCTGGAACTCAACTTGGATAGACTTCGAATGGCTGTTGATGATTTTCTTGTCAAGCTTGCCAAATTGTTCCAAAAACCAAAGTTGCAGACGGTGTTTCTGATAAATAACTACGACATGACAATTGCAGTATTGAAGGTATAATCTAGTACTCAAGCAAAAAAGTATTCATTAAATAAGGTGAATCCTGCACTCTTCTGCTCTTTGATATGGCGTCATGTTACACGCAGTGATTAATCTATGCACAAATACATACACAATAATCAAGATCCTTGTGCATGGTTGGGGAAGATATCCATAAATAGATCTTGTTATTATGCTTTACTCCCCACCCCCACTCCACCGCCACCACTCCACCCCAAATTTATCCTTGTGTTAAACTGAAACTTAATCCTCCCACCCTGAGAAAAAAAATGGAAACAAAGGAGACTCCTTTGCGACTATCTATGCATCACAATTTTTTTTTAGTTGATAACACTATGCATCAAGATTTTGTGCACATACAGATGTTTTGATATGTAGACAGATCTATTACTTGGTCATAGATACATCCCACTTTGTTATATGTCAGTGTTCAAAAGTTTTTCATGTATGTTTCAGGAAGCTGGTCCTGAAGGGGGGAAAATCCAAATGCATTTTGAAGAGTTACTGAAGAACAACACAGCAATCTTTGTGGTAATTATGAAATCTTATCTTGATGAGCGTACTTGAGCTTAAAAATAATATCCTTCTCAAATTATAGTTAAGCAATTCAGCTCATCAATTCTGCCTTCACTGACCTTTAGAGAATGAATCTTTTTACTTTATGGAACCTACCAATCCAATTCTGTAATAATTGTCTTCAAGATAGCAAAGTTTCATGTGATATTATTTTGAATGACGTTGGGTGATGAAACTTTCAATGCAGGAGGAACTCCTCGTGGAGCACTTCAATAATCTTATCAAGTTTGTAAAGACGAGAGCATGTAAGTGCAACTTTATATCTTCTAATTTCATCCAAATTAATTTACATATGTATTTTGATGTAAAGATTGACTTATTTTACCATTGTGTTGTTAGCCGAGGACCTAAGTTCTGGTTCAGAGCGCACAATTACTGTCAGTGAAGTGGAGCCTATTGTCAAAGACTTTGCCAGCAGATGGAAAGCTGCGATAGAGCTGATGCACAATGATGTTATAACTTCCTTTAGCAACTTTCTATGTGGTATGGAAATTTTGAGGGCTGCATTGACTCAGCTGTTGCTTTACTATACTAGGCTTTCTGATTGCATGAAGAAAATTTCTGGTGGGTCAGCATTGAACAAGGATTTGGTATCTATATCTTCTATAATGTATGAAATTAGAAAATACTCTAGGACCTTTTAATAGTTTGTCTTTTGCAGTCTATAATGTGTAAGCTTAATTAGATTAATCATAAAGGACAATGTTTGTCATTATCAGTCCACGGCTGCATGTTACACATGTATTTCGAGTGTCTCAGCCAAGAGTGTGCAAATCTATGTTGCTTGTAAACTTGTTATATTGAAGAGAAATGAAATATGCACTTTTATTTTTGAATTTGGGTCGGGTAGATAATTAAACTTGAATAAAAAAGTGGAAATTTGCCAAGGTTGGTACCTATGGTTCAAATTCTGCTTCCGACAGTCTTTTTCTATTGGCAGGCGGTCTAGTTCATTTTAGTAATCAATCTGTAGATTCAATGTATGATATCAAAGAGACTCTATCAGCATTCTTTCTTGATAAGAGAATTCAATTTAAAGACCTAAGATTTGAAAGATTTTGAAAATTTAAAGTGATTCGTATTTACTTTGAAAACAACATTAGGTTAGTCGTCAACAAAATTTAGGCTAAGTTCTGACCCCCCTCTAGGCCAATTTCTACATAATGATCCAAACTAGAATGAGGAACATAGCTTCATATGGCTTAAGGGATAAGGATTGTGGGTAAATAAGATGATATTTTGCAAGTTGAAGCAATTAATAGCAATTTTTGTTCTGGAAATTCATATTGTTCTAAGTGAATCATGCACTAATGAAAATCTGAATATTCTTACAGCATAAAATTAAACATCATATTTCATAATCCAATGGAGACATCAGTTGAAATTAACAAACTATTGTAAATTACACAGACATTTTTGAGCATGTTCATAGTTACATTACAATCCATAAAGACTTAATAAAAAAGCGAAATCAAGACGCAGCTTCAAAATCAGAGTTCATGGAGATAGAGAGAGGGGAGGGGCCGAGGATAGACGACGTAAGATGAAGATAACCTGAGCCCTACTCCTAACCATGGTTGGATTGTTAGTGTAGAAGAACCCAGAGAGACCAAATATATCTGAGGGTAACTTCTGATGCATTGAAACTCCACATCCACTTGATGGAGTTTCATTGAATGAAATTGCTATAACTCTACAGTCAATAAAGAAAGGAGGAAAATCACTTGAACAGTACTATCCCTCCTTATGAAAGATCTAGGGGTCCAACTCCAAAAGTTTAGCCCACAATGAATATAAAACGTTAAAACATACAAAAAAGGGGGGCCTTTCCCAAAGAAGAGATGATCCTTTTCTTAATTACACAATGTTTTTGGGCAACAACTAAACCTAGATTTAAAACAGAGAGAAACTAACCTAATACTAATCAAAGTTTAAAATCACTAGGGACATCATGAACAAAATATGAGGCATCTCCTGCCGTGATTTCCTAATTTCATATGTAAGCTAAATGTTGGAGGGACTAGACAAAAGGCGTAAAATTTGTAGATATAGTACTTGACAAACATGGATAAAAAGACTGTTTTAAGTAGTCTTTCAGACGTAAAATTTGTAGATATTTTGCCTTGCTTAGCCTTTCCAGGGCCGAAACGACAAATAACCAACTTTTCCTTTTAAGTGAGGCTTGAGTTGGAAATGAGATGCACGTGAATGCTTTTATTCTCTTGTAGGAACCTTTCCTACAAAGAGAAGTGATGAATAAATGGAAAAATGTGCCCAGTTTGGATTCAACCCCTATGAGGGGTTCTTCCAATGGGAGGAAATGGAAATGGCCCAATGCCAGAGGCGTCGGCTTCCAGAGAGAGAGAGAGAGAAATCGAAAAGAAACCATGGTTAGGTCAAAAGTACTTCAGAATCTTCAAGACGAAGTGAAGCAAATTGAAATACTTAATCTCTCTTGATGATTGGTATGAGAGCGCGCGCCTCAACAATAAGGTATTGGTGAATGCATAGTCAAGGTCACACCTGCGGCACAGCAAAACAAGCTGTCAAAGATATTAGTATCACCTTCAAACATAAAACTAGACTATACTTTATGGAATATTTGCAAAATATAATTTGAACTGAAGCTGTAGTAATGCACAAACCTGATGGAAGTGGAGTTGAGATAGGGGTGCTATAATGCTGGGGATAAAGTCCGGTTGAGTTCATTGCTGAGTACTGAAAGAGGTGATGTGGATACTGAACACCATAGGCACCCTGGGCGACCGAGTAGCCTGTCGCTCCTCCCGTACCCTCGCTGAAATTCAGATAAGGGTAATAGCTGCTTCCAGATCCGTATAATGGATATTGAGCACTACCTCCACCATACACACCATAGTAGCTCTAAACCAAAAAAAAAAGTACAAATAATTACCAACAAGTTCACTCACCAAATCGAGAACTTAGATGTTACACGGCTTGCAATGCATGAATATACTCTTTAAAGGACATGTGTCGGGATATGTTTCAATTTATATATTCTTTTAAATTAACTTTTTAATGATAGTTAACAAAAAGAACACATGTCCTCAGGAGAATACATACGTGAATTACAGGTTGTGTAATATCTAAATTCTCAAAAAATAAGGAGGGCGTCGTATCGATTCTTAGTTATTTTAGGATGTGGACTTTGGTAGTAAAAGCTTAATGAAATAGAATGCAAATCAATGCGCAAGTGGGTCAAGAAGATTAAAGAGAATCAGTACAAACCGTAGGGTAAGCATATTCAGGAGTGTATGGAGAGTACCTGAGGTTATGTCAAAAGAAAAAGAAATATGAGAATGTGGATCACTTAATTTGATCAAATATTATAGGAGAACCTATTAGTATTTAGTTTTTATAATCCCACGTATAAGTACAGACCAATTAAAGGCCAAGAAATGAACTAGTGCCTGCTATCATTTCATTTACATTAATGAGGAGAAATGATGGGAAAGAAGTGAACAAGCCTTGTACGTACATTGTTAATTGCCTGTTTCAAAAGAGTAAAAACGCACAACAATGCAAAACAAGTGTCATTCATAAGAAAAGATACTATTGATTCCTAATTAATGATAGTATTTGGAGTAGTACATTACTTCCATCATTTATGGTGTGAGAGAGAAAAGACATACATACCCTGCATAGAGATTGTAAGGAATCCCTTGATGGATGGAATTGTAATTGGGAAAAGCTGCAGCCGAAGCAAAATTAGTTGTTCCAATTCCACCTCCTCCATGATGGGAATGGAAACCCCCACCTACCACCCTCATGCTCTTCTCACCTCCACCTGCAATTGCACATATTAACATCATCCGTCGTCGTTTTATGATCTATACCAAAATTAATACATAAAATTAAAAAAGGGAGATTATTAACTCATGACCTTGGTTGGGTGAAGAAGGCTTAGATCTATGAACACCAAAGGAAGCAAGGTTACAATTAGCCTTCCTTCCATCAATCACAGGAGCAGCGTCAACACAAGCTCTAATAGCCGCATCAGCTTCGCGAAAAGTTACCTACACATATATATGTATTTTTTTATTTTTTATTTTTTTAAATTGAGATCATGATATGAGAATTGATATAAATTATTAATAATGTAAACATACAAATCCATAGCCTTTAGATCTTCCAGTGAACTTGTCAGTGATAACCACAGCCTCCAAAATTTCACCAAATTGCTCAAAGTAAGACTTCATGGTGTCCTTTTGAGTCTCCCATGGCAAACCACCAACAAATACCTTGGTGTAAGTTGTGTCTCCGAATTGTAGGTTTGGTGCAGTCATCTTTAATTTAATTTCTCTCAATTTTATTTGATTTGATGATCAATACAATACAAGCGAATATTAATTAATTAATTTGAACTGCAAATTGACTAATTAGCTTCTGAAAGGTGAGGGAAAATGATTGGAGTGTGAGAGTGTGAAGATGGAGGGAAGTGGAGGGAAGAGAAAAGGAAAGGTAGGAAAAGGAAAAGGAAGAGATGTGTCTCTCAACATGTATATATATAAGTGACTGCCCCAACTTTTTTAAGATTTGGTTATTGCATAGTAAAATTTCATTTTTTGTCCGGCTTCATTTAAAACTGTCATTTTATTGTGTTACCTTAATAATCTACGTTATTGAGGCTCCAGAGGTTATGTGTTCAACTCTCATAAATGTGGGTATTTTTTCTAGTTTTATATTAGCATTTCTTTAGTTTAATACTAGTAATTAGTTCACTTTGTTATCATTGGAATAGTTTCGATTCAACATAGTGTTTGATGTAACAATGTATTCACCATCTCAAAAAAAAAAATCTACGTTATTTATTGTGTCACCGTAATCAATTTCAGTTCTTATCGTCGAAAATTATCAATTTATATCTTAATTGACTGGAAATTTTTTTTTTTTGCCAATTTAATTTTCGCCAAAAATATCATGTGTCGTGATACTTAAAAATTGAAAATTTTGGATATTGACTGTAAAATTTTCAAGTCCTGAGTCTATAACTTCAATTTTTATAAAACAAGGTTCAAGTCCTCCAAGAAATCGGTTAAACTTTGATAAGGAATTTTTTTTGGTTGTATAAAGAAAATTTAAGGCAAATATGATTATAAATGTTACTTATTTATTTCTTTATTAATAAAAATAGGAATTTTTTATTTCTCGAGGAACTTTAACATTTTTTTAATAAAAAATTTTAGTTATAGATTTTGAGTCAAAAACTGAAATCCCAATTTTAAGTGTCCCTCGATACATAATATTTTTGGCGTGGCAATAATTATATTTTTCGGTCAGATAAGACATAATTTGATATTTTAGGGAAAAAAAATATGACATAAATTAATGAACTTCGGTGGTAATTAAAAAAATTTAGTGATAAGGACTGAAATTAATGACGATGACACAATAAATGACATATATTGTTGAGGTACCACAATAAAGAGCCTTTTAAAATGCAACTACTATAGAGAGTCAAAAATGAAAATTTGCCGATATTGCACATTTTTACGCGCTTTTGGTCCATAATGTATTGTTTGGTTGTCGGGGAAGTGAAGAAAAGTTAATTTTTTTTCTTTCACTTGTTGTTTGGATAGCAGGAAAGGAAGTTATTATCTTCCTTAACTTTCCTGCATAAAAAATTTGTGAAGAAAAAATCTCCCCATCGAAATCCTGTGAAAATCCTAGGAATTTTTTTTAGTGTAAATTGAACACACCCCTTATACTTTGTCTAACTATCAAAACCTATCATTTATAATTTTTTTTTTCAAAACCCCTTTGTACTTATTTATTATTAGCAAAAAACTACTCTATCAAGTCATAATAGCAATTATACCTCCACAAAATATTGCAAAAACACCCATTGACGCAAACAACCCACAGAAAATTTAATTCTTATCTTGAAACTAAAAAAGTACAAATAGCAAAAGACAATATCAACTAAATTTTACATAAATCACCTCCAAAAAAAATTTCAAGATTTTAATCATATATATAGGGCTGAAAATTAAATCAAGCTACTTGGTACACGGCTCGAGCTCGTTCGATAAAAGCTCGTTTGAGCTCGGTTCGTCAAATCAATCAAACAAGCTTGAACAAGATTTCTCGTTCGATAACTTTTGAAACTTGATCGGCTCGAGCTCGACTCGATAAGCTAAAAATTAAAAAAATACATGTAAAATACCAAGCTACTCGATATTCGGCTCGAGCTCGTTCGATAAAAACTCGTTTGAGCTCGGTTCATTAAGAAATCAAATCAAGCTCAAACACAAAATTTCAAGCTCGATAAAAATTCAAACCAAGCTTGAACAACATGTCGTTCGATACTACTAAGCTCGTTTTCACCCCTACATATATATATATAGTTAAAAATTAATGTACATGTATGTATGCATATGCATATAAATCTTATATAAACATGTATATAGATATATACTTTATATTTATAAAGATATGTTGCTACAATTTTATTAAATATACAACTACGAACTAACTATAATTGCAATTTTATTAAACATTCCCCTATGTACGTATTTGTTGATTTTCTACTACGTAACCTAGTATTTCTAGAACTTCTGCAACAAACTTATAAAATTAAGAAACACCCTAACTTATAAAACCATCAAAAACCTATTCAAAAACTCACACTCAAACTCTTTAAACCTATAAAACATTGATTTGACACCTACCACCTACTTTATCCTCCAAATCTCATTAAAAAAGACATTGATTTGACACCTATCACCTACTTTTTCCCCTAAACCCCAACATCCAAACTCAATCCAAGTGGAGTTTCAACTTATTCAAACCACAAACCCAAGAATCAAAACCCATCCAAATAAAGTCTCAAATGTTTCATCGAAACCACCCAAACCAATTTTTTTAAACTGAGACCCGCGAAACCGAGCCAAAACCCATCCAAATAGACCCTTAACCATTTGCTTATTAAAAAAATGTTTACATGTGGTTAAAGGAGTGGAGGCAATATAGTAATAACTAGCTGTCTCCAATTTGTTACCTGTCTATCTTTTGACCAGAAAGTGGTCTATCTATTCTATTCTGTTCTATTCTCCCTACTTCCAACTCATATTCATATTACTCAGTGGAAAGATAACTGCTCTCTCTCTCTCTCTCCTAAAAACAGAGTGTCGGTAAATAAGCCGGTTCAGCTTTCCTTGAAGTATTAAAAGAGTGCTCAATTAAGATAACCAGTCAGTTTTTTTTTTTTTTTTGAGTAAATAACCAGTCAGTTATTAACTTATTTATTATATAAACAAGCAATCAAATTGCACCTTTATGTGTGTTTGTATTAATTTCGTATTTGTATTACATAATTACGCTCAATAGATAGAATATAGATAATATTAAAAAAACTGTAAATATGTTTAAAATGATTTGGGATTTTCACATGTAAAAAAATGAGTTTTCATTAATTAAAGGTTTTAAGTAAAACTTATAGCTATTTGTTGTACTTTTTTAATGTCAATGGTGTTAAGACAGATTTTTTCTAGCTGTTGGTGATTACAAAAAAGTATGTTCCTTATAAAGTTTTAATTATGTTTTTATTCAAAGAAAATTAAAAAATTGTAACCTTTCACTTTGTGACTTTGATAAAAACGATTTTTTTTTATTCCATTACCTATCTATAAGACAAATTATTTTGTTCATTCATGTATACCGCTAAATTCATGTCTATACTTCTTCTAATAAAATTCCACCCACTCTTAGATGTGTATGAGCATGAGAATCTATCACCTACTCATGCATATCCAATGGTTGTATACGAGGTGTAATAAGAATGATCAAACTCGCTCGTTACACCTCGTAATCAAACATGACTATTACGTAGTGATATGTAGTTTCACAAATTTTCTTTACATGGCGTGATACAGACTTTCATTATACATATCACCTTGGAATTAGTCTTTTGCACACCGTATGTAATCAATCATACATACTGTATGTGTATGTAATTTCTCAAAATATATGAAAATGTAACTTTTGCATTAGACGAATGTTAATTATTAAAAAAGCATCATTTTCAAAGTATTGCACATAAATTTTCATCCAAAGTACTTATTGAAAACTTGCAAGCCACTAGTCCTAAAAACAAGATCACTCACTCCAAAGAAACAAAACACACAAACATCTTATGATATCGATCATGCTATATCTCATCAGAAATTAATGAGAGCCAATTGTTGAACGTTAATCGGATAAAAATCCGAAGGAGGACCCGCATAAGCTCTATGAGCAAGTATCGCATCAACAGCTTGAGTCGGATGATAGGCATCCCAAAACACATACTGGTTTCTATTTGGACACGGCGCCGACCAAGGCATACACGTTATCTGCCCCAGATTCCGCCCTATCCCACAACACCCTCGATCCACCACACTGAATCCATATCTCGCCGGATTATTCAATATATCTCCAATCGCCCCATACGAGTTCCCGTAAAGAAACACGGATCCAGGGTGGGTCCCATTGTTCATTACATTCACAAGTGACAGTAACCCTTGGTTAAAAAAGCCCAACATTTGATTCACGTAATCCACACACCTTCCAGGTTGGGCTTGGCCCGTAGCTAGTTGGTTTGGGATGCAGCCTAGTGGGCCTATTCCAGGCAAGACGAATTTGCGCAGGCCCAAGCTATAAAGGGCTACGAGTTGTCGACCGTAGCGGTTGATAAGAAGGTTGGCAAATTGGGAAGGATTGTAGTTGAAGCTTGAAGGGTACATTGTGGGTAAGAGATAGTTGCTGATGTAGTCGTTGCTACCAAAGACTAAGATTGCAATGGATCTTGCTAGGTATTGGTTTAAGTTTGGTCCGGTCATCATTGTTCTGAGTTGACTCAAGGTGGTTTCGAAGTTGATTACTTGTTGACTCAATGAATACCTTTCTCCCTGCAATTTTATATATGCATGTCAAAGTTAATTGAAACTTTCTTTAGAAAAATATTAATTGAAACTAATTGTATTAATTCATGATTAATTGTATGCGCACGTAGTGTTGGCCAGTTTCGTCGAGGATGCCAGCAGCTGCAGAAGCATAATTAACCCCTCCAAGAATCCTAGCGCCTGTTGTGGCTGGATCTGCAAAGGGAGGAGGAGCTGCAATGCCCAACCACGCTCCTGATCGATCAATCAAAAAGAAAGTGATCCACTCAAATGAAGCCTTATTTTACTTGATTGCAACAGGTAGAGTTGTTTATGGGAAAAATATTGATCTAAATTCGACCTAATTAATTAGTATTCTAAATCTAACAAAGGGTGAGTTTGGCCTAGCGATTCGAAAAGCAATTATAGGAGAATTAAATTTATTAACATTGATTATGGTAATAATTGATTATGATAAAAATTAATTATATTATAGAATAATTGCTTTTGTATAACTGCTTTTGTAAAAGTAACACTTTGGTTGCTTCTAATTTGATTTTTTGCTTCTCGAGATCCCAAAAGTGATTATGATCTTGGGGGTCAAACACTATGAAAACCACGATTGAACATAAGTATTTTTTATAATCAGGACCAAACACTTCAAAAATCACAATAGAGATGTAAAAGTGATTTTAAGAGCTCCAATCGCTGAGCCAAACTCACCCTAAAGCTTTTATTCACCTTTCCATTTTCGTAAAAACTAAAGTCGTCTCACGGTGCAACGTAAATACCTAGAAACACGTGGTCGTGGACTGACTTGACTGTAAGTGGTGTGTTGGAGCTTGTTGTAAACGAAAATTTTAATCGAAATTTCATCAAATTTAAATTTTCACCTATAACCACATATTCACATATACTAGATTTAAAATGGACAGATTCAATCTGTGTCCAACCCGTTAAGACCAAGTATAATATACATCATGTACATTGCAAGCATAATAGTCATATAAGAAATAAATTAATTCCAGGGAAATAGATTATGTATACTAAATTGATATTAAGAAAAATTAATTAATAATTAAGTGCAATTAATTACCAAGGTAATCTATAAAAGTATTGCCATTGGAGAATCTACCGGTAGGGCCTCTACTATAATCGATGCCATAGGGATAGTAATTTGATTTGGCTATAGAGTTGAGGAAGTTATTATTCCCAGTATCTACCAAAGAGTCACCAAACACGAACAACGCCGTCGTCTGTGCTGCATTTGCCGAACCCATATCGCTATCACCGGATGAGTACACAAAACTAAACAAAGGCATTGTTATCAGGATCATAATAACTAAGCAAACACACCATTTAGTAAGCATATTGTATTGTCTAATTAATGTAATTCTCCCCATTTAGAATGGAAAGATATCAAACGAGAGAGAGAATTTAGCCAATATATATAAGAAATTCAGGATGGAATTATTTAGTTGAAATGTGTGTAATGATCCATCCATTTGCAACGGCTTATTTGTATGCATTATATGTAAGCAAATTCCATAATTTGTTACTTTTCTCCACACCTTTCCTATTTTTAGAATCGCTTTTGTAACGTCCACTATCCTTTACAATTTTGATGCATGAAATTTCTGCACCTAGTGCACTAAAATACATGTGAACTGCCTCAAGATTTGAAAGAGAGAGGATGGATTTCCATCATGATATTTGCCCCCGGCACAACAAATTGATTATTTTGTTGTATCATATTATAATGTTCATATGGGTGAGGCTTTTGGATTATTGGATATTATAGCATATATGTTTTCCAATACGCATAATTAGTTAGAAATTCCATGCGATTTTAGGCTTTATTAGCGTTACATCATTATATCAGACACTGTATTATAAATTAAATCTAATCAATCGCTACCAAAATATGAAGATCACTAAACTACCAAGACTAGTATTAAATTAGAGAAATACTCACTCTAGTGAAAGTCAAACGTAAGACCTTTTGCCCTCTTGATTTTAAAGCCTCGTCTTTTATCACCAAACTACGGCCTTATCGATCATGCAATTGTAATTCTCAATCACGTGGTCATCATGTTTCAATAAAACTGCAATGGAAATTTCAAAATTCGCTCCTTTTTTAATTAATAATTAGCTTATTGTTTAATTACTATTTCGACATTTAAAGGCCACATGTACTCAGTATCAGTTTTATGCAAAATCTGCATGAAATTATACTATGAAATGTTTATTTGCATTGAATCGACTTACATTGTTAGATATTCATCATAAAATCGTCATCACTTCAAAATTGATCGTCGAAATTTGTAAGGATAAAGAGTTTTATGCCGACTATTTAATATTATAGCGGTATTCTATTCAGTAAATATTTTAATGTGAGGTTTCGTACCAAATATCTAATAGCACAGAGATATTTTATGCAATAATTATTTCAATAAAGAACAAGGAAGAGCGTATTATATTTATCCAATAAAGAAGAACTTGTTTGTTTCACGTAGAGTTTTGATCGTGATTTGAAATATGAATACATAAAACAAATTTTTTATCTAACTCGGTGCTAGTATAACCTCTTTAATTTTACGTATAAAATTTAGGGGCCTCTTAGACTAGGCGCAGCAAAATTGTTTAGCATTTAGGCCACACTAAAATAAGATTTGTTTAAATCTAAACTAAATCCTCAAGATTTTTGAATTTACTGTTTGGTAAAGGTTGCAAAAAGACCTTCAAATCATTAAAAACACTCTTCTGCTTAGTCAAACTCATACAATCATATGTCAAGTATATTGTATTTGTTTTGTGATTGATTATTCTCTTATAAACCTTATCCAATTTCAAAATAAGTGTAGTGTACCTGTTATTTAGATACTTTAGGTGTTCACTAAAAAAAAATTATTTTTAACGTGGCCAAACTCAATCTAGATAAAAATTTCTCAAACAAGTCGCAAAAATTAAGCCCTTAATAAAATTGTTTAACCCAATACCTAGTTTGGGCTAATCAAGAACCAAAATGAGTGGGTAAGTACGGTATTCTCGGCCCAAAAAAGGCGGCCCATTTCGTTTTCATTAGTTTTTGCGGGGGTTGCACAGTATCTTTCTTCTCCGTGACGGAGTCGGAGACAACTGTGTTTATTATTTTTTTTTTAAAAGGTTTATCCCGAAGGAGAAACCCTCCTCCTGAATCAGAGGTCCCTTGACCAGAAAGGATGTAAATCGAGGGATGTGCACGGATGACAGGGTTCTGAGGGAGAGAGCCAACATGATACCAACCCCAACACAACCCCCACAATATTTCAGTGGAGAATTGTGCCACACGAGGTTCGAACCTGCGTTGCCGGAGGAAAGATTCCCCACATCACCCCAAGCCTTACTACTCCGCTATGCCCCTGGGGACGACAACTGTGTTTATTTAAAAGTAGTCGTACTGCTGACGAAAAAAGAAAAGGAGTCGTACTAAATAGACATGGGGGAAAAAAAGTATTGTAAATTATTTAAGGATTTACAAAATCATAGAGTGGCCAGCATACACTGCGATATTTAATTAAGATATGTTGTAATGAGATTTGATGATCAATTAAATTAAATATTTTCTCGATTCCAATGTCAAGAATATTTAGTTTCAAACAATTTCACATAGTATTGTAAATTAGCAATCAAAATACAATAAATTCCAAAAATTACTCATAAATCGCAGTTAGCAACTGCGATTTATGAGTAATTTTTTTTTTTGTAAAAATCGATATGCCAACTGCGATTTATCACAAAAGGTATAATTAGGGAAATACTTTTCAATTTGAGTTTATTGGAAAATACTTTTGTCTAAAAGACTATATTGGAAAAAAAATCGATCTTTTGTACAGATTGAGGAAAAATGTGACAAAAGAAAATGGCTTCTTGCAATGTTCAGTCAAATCGTTCTGGCAGAGTGTGTGAGAGAGAGAATAAATAAATATTGAAAATAGCATGTAATTAAGTAGCGGACTCAGGTTCGAATCCCTGTTGGGAGAGGTTCCCACATTATGTGCCCGACGCGTCTCAAAAGGGATTAAACCCTTGGGAAAAAAAAAAGTACTCTACTCCTATGTGTAGACTGTAGAAAGAGGAGAGAGACAGGAGAAATTTGGTGAATTATTATTATTTGAAGGGAGGGAAAAAGTTCAGGTTTTAGTACAATTTTTTTTCTTTCAAAAAAACTGCCCAATTTGCGATTTTAGTCCATTCCTGGACCGAACTGAAACCGAACCAAACTTTTCAGTTTTTTACCGAACCGATCGAATATTTCGGTCCGGTAAACGATCCGGGATCCAAAAATGACCGAACCGGTTAGATACCGAAAATCGATCATGTTCGGTCCGGTCCGGTCCAAATGCTCACCCCTATTGTAATGGTAACATCACCTAGGTTATGTGAAAAAACCAAGATCCATGTGCCGTGCTCCTCAAGCTTGGTACAGCCGTATAGAATCTTATTTTCTACGAGAAGGATTCAAGAAGTGCCCATATGAGCATACTTTGTTCATCAAAACAATTAATGGAGGTATGTTGATTGTTTGTCTTTATGTTGACGATCTTATTTTCACTGGAAATAATGAGAAAATATCTTATGAATTCAAACAATCTATGATGGCTTAATTTGACATGACTGATCTTGGGAAGATGAGTTATTTTCTTGGTATAGAAGTACTACAAAAGACAGACGGTAGCTTTATTAGCCAACAAAAATATGCTCAAGAGGTGTTAAAAAGGTTTAATATGGATCAGTGCAATCCCGTGCACAACCCAGTGGTTCATGGTTTCAAACTTGTGAAGGATGAAGATGGAGTGAGGGTTGATAGCACACTTTACAAACAAATGGTAGGAAGTCTCATGTATTTGACTGCCACACGTAATGTTCATAGTAAGTTACATCAGCCGGTACATGGAGCCTCCAACTAAGATTCATTTACAAGCGGCAAAAAGAGTACTGAGGTATTTGAAGGGCACTTTTGATTTTGGTTTGTTTTACAAGAAGGGAGAAAATGGATAACTTGTAGGCTACACAGATAGTGATTATGCAGGGGATCAAGATGACAGAAAAAGCACTTCGGGTTATGTGTTTATGATGGGCTCAGGAGCAGTGTCTTGGTCTTCAAAGAAGCAACCCGTGGTTACTCTATCTACCACTGAAGAGCATCAAGTGCTTGCCAAGCATTGTGGTTAAGGATTTTACAGCAACTCAAACATGACCAATACAAGGCAACAATCATATATTGCGACAATATTTCAGCTATTAAACTTTCAAAGAATCCTGTGATGCATGGTTGTAGCAAGCATATAGATGTTCGATTTCATTTCCTTCGTGATCTTGTCAAGAAAGAAGTTATGGAATTAATCCAGTGCTCTTCACAGGAGCAGGTTGCTGATATCTTAACAAAAGCGTTGAAGCTTGATGTGTTCTTAAAATTGCGTGGTTTGATGGGTGTCATCTCACATTATGATGTAAACTGATTATCATTGATGTTCAGTTTAGGGGAGGATGTTATAGTGTTTTAGTGTTTCCTACTTTCTAGAGTCTTATCTGGTCAATAATCCATATCTTTAGGATTTCAATTTTCTGTTTTAGTCATAACCACGATCTTATGATTTAATCGTGGGTTGTTATTTCTTTTGTCATTGTAAGCTATTTATAATAGCAGTTGCAGTACTTTATTAAATTAATAGAAGTCTTCAGCAGCAACAAGTGAGATATTAGCTTTCATTTGTACAATCTTTTGTCATTCTTTCTGATTCTAACAGAGTATTCAACAAATTAGTATGAGCGCTTCTTTCAATTTAGTATGTAATTATATTAATGTAATTATGTCATCATCATTTTACTTAAAAAAAAAAAATTGGGGCACGATAAGTTTATCTAAAACTTAGGGTCTTGTTTACTTCTATTTGACATAATATTTTAGAAAATTTTATATCCAAATCAAAAGCTACAAAACTTCAATTACCTTCGCAAATATTTAAAACCTTACATTTTACATTTGTAGCATTAATCTTGGGCTTATACTTGAAAATTTATATTTTTCAAAATATATTTGATCCCGAATAAAACTCTGATTTATCATGTAATACATGTTAATTTATGTTGATCCTTCAATTTCAAACATTACAAAATAGTATTTTCTTTTAGTTCATAATATTTTGTTTTAAGATCTAAGCTATCCAAAAACAGAAAATAGCAATGACAAATATTTATATTGAAATCCAAACCCCGACCGTTCTAACTACCATATAATTGTTAATTTCCCAAGATGAACAAAAGGCTCTCTAGATATTGATAAGATATTATAGTGTATAGTGTGGCTCAAGATCCTCTGTACCACAATTTTGTGTACCACAATTGTGCCACAAATGAGTAATTGCCACATGTATTTATGACAATTATTATAATTGTCATAAATACATGTGGCAATTACTCATTTGTGGCACAATTGTGGTACACAAAATTGTGGTACAGAGGATCTATTGCCAGAATTTAATAGTAAGTGCTAGAATTTAATAAAATTAATATAGTTTTATCTTCATTTAGATTCCCAATGGAATCACCTCTGTATACCCGTGAGCCAAAACACATAATTACATAAGGGCATCTCCAACCTATTGGGCTTTTCACAGCTCAGGGGTGTCAATCTTCACTCGGGTGAATCTGCACCCCTCTGAGCACCGTCTCCACCATCAGGGCTAACTCTTCCAATTATTATAAAAATAAAACTTTCCCACTCTCACCTATATTATTTATAATAATAATAATAAGAAGCTGAAGAAGAAGAAGAAGAAGAAGTTAGTATCTACATAATATGTAATTTTATTTATTTATATAAGTTTTTATATGTATCAACGTGCGTGTACCAATATTTGGCGTAATTTAATGTAAATATCGTATTTCTACATTTTGTCCCAATTGTACATTTAATATTTATGCTATATTAGAGATTAAATAAAATTTAAATATTTCAAATCAAATTTTAGATGTGGTTAAATAAATTTTACTTTTGTAGACAAATATATAATGTTAAAATTAATAATGGATAAGGGTTTTATTATGCTATAATGTTGTTAAATTTTACTTTCATAGGTAAATTTATATATTCAAAATTAAAACTAATAATGTTACATCTTTAATTTAAAATAAATTGTTATTAAACATTACACAACTTTTATAATTAAATGTATCTTCCATTTCTAGTTAATTAAATTAAACAAGATATTGTTAAATTCATAGTTAAATTTTTCAATCATTAATTTTTTATTAATAATTATTTTTAATTTAATTTAAAAAAATAAAAATAAAAAGTAAAGGCACCAGTGCCACCCACCCCCTTTGGGTGGAGATGGCCTAAATGTAAGCAAGGAGTGCGTTTAGATAGAGACGCGAAAAGGAATATATTGACAGACAAAAATCAAAACTAATCATCTAACTCTAAGAGTCCATTTCATAGTTCCTAGCAAAAAGGGGTTTGTCTATCTTATGAAAATGTTGGACCCTATTTAGAAGGGTTTTGAATCGGTTTCGCTGGTTTCGGTTTCAGAAAAATAGTTTGGGTACTTTCGATGAAACCTTTGGAATTCCATTTGATTAGATTTTGGATGTTGAGTTTTGTGGTTTTGAAAAAACTGAAACCCCATTTTAATTGAGTTTAGATGTTGAGGTTTGGGGAAAAAAGTAGGTGATAGGTGTCAAATCAATGTATTTTTTATAGAGTTTGGAGGGAAAAATTATGTGGTAGGTGTCAAATCAAATTTTACAGGTTTCAAGAGTTTGGGTGTGTATTTCTGAATATTTTTGTGATGAGTTTCATGTGTCTGACGAAAACTCATTTGGAATGATTTTGACCCGTTAATTTCATAGTTCCTAGCAACAAAAGGTTCATTCATTTACATCAAATAGTTATTTCAAGTTAATCAGACAATAAAAAAATCTTTAACTATTTCTATCCCAAATTTTGAAAAAAATTATAGAAACTCTATTTTGAAAAAATAGATTTTATTTTTATTTTTATTGAGTCAATGATTATTGTCCTTTGTGATATTAGTATTGTTCAATCTACATCCTTGTGATAAAATAAAGAATCTCAAAGTCCCTCGATTACCTAGTGCCACTTGATTATTTTTTTCTACATACCATATTGAAATTAAATTTGAACATTCTAGCTATAATTTTATACAAACATATAAATATTTAAAATTTGCGGGATAAATGCAAGACCCTCCACATAAACTCGAGTTCGCAATATTTATTGCAAATTGGTACATAAAAGTATCTAATAGTCCAGGTTTGGCATATAACTGAGTGAGAGTCTGTGCGTTCAACCCAAACTTTATTAGTCTGACGTCCATCCTAAGATCTCCTCAAGGTCCTCCTCATCAGCATATTCATCATCACCAAAATCAAAATCAAAATCACTCTCCTCTCCTTCAATTTCTTCTTCTCCATCTAAATTTGATGAACCTACACAACAAATCCAATCAAAATAGTAAGTACTACATAACATTCAAGTTCAAAACCAATAATATATATGAAAAACAATACAAACCTGCAGTTTCTACGCGATCCTTAAACAAGTTCTCAAGTAGAATAGACCTCAAAACAGAATTATTCCCCGTTAGATTTTTTTTAGCTAAATACTCTGGATATGAAAAGAAATAAGCCTTCCCTCCATCTTGATAAGATGACAACATGTAACTCTCAAAATCTGATTTTATAGGGACGACAAACTCTTCTTGTTTCTCACAGTAGACAAGATTAACTCCGATTAGCTTCATCTGAAAAGCTAAACTCCATCCAACTACTGATACATTTACTTCATCTCCGATTTCGAGCTCATTTCCAAGCTTCCAATGGCTTAAATATGTCATATCTTCTTTTGGTCCTGGAATTCCAATGAATGTAGGGCCATATACCCATTTAAGACCTTTGGTTACATTGACAACTTTTATATAAATAGTAAACCAACTCTCAGAGTGACTGCTTTCACCCCATAAACGGAATCTACGTTCACTAGAACGTGCATAAACAACGCAGATATTAAGGCCTATGATCTTGGTTTTAGGCTTAGGAGATATGTTGAATGATAGGACTAAACTCCCTTTTGCAACATAGTTGAAAGAATTTGAAACCTCACTCCCGGGAAGGTAAGTGCTCAGTATATCGAATTCGAAGAGGCCCTGTGACAAGTTCGAGTTAAAAAAAAAGAATGGCAAAAGGTAGACCAATTTGAATACATACCTGAACTGAGAGTCTCTTCTTTGTATGACTCATCTTGTTATACAGTTCTACCTCCAGCTCTTGAATGGAATTCAGATTAAAATCTCCAAGAATGTTAATCAATTCTTCACTAAAGTTTTCTATGGGCTCTAACTTGAACAATCCTTGAACCTCAGATAGTTTCTCACAACCATTGACATCCAAAAACAAAGAATCCAGTAGATTCGGCAGATTCATAATGCTTTCCAGTGACGTACAATCTACAGTCTTCAACTTAGTTATACTCGATGGAAGTTGTGGGAGTATTTTGAGGTTCTTGCAAGCATCTAACCAGAGATCCTGAAGAGTACATAGACTTATGATACTTTGTGGCAAACTGTAAATCGGGTTTTCGCTCAAATTCAGAAACTGGAGAGAGGAAAGGCTACTAAGATCGACGGAAATAGACTCATCATGTAAATTGCAGTTTGAAAGACTAATGTTCACCAAAGAATGTGATAAAGAAGCCAATGAGAATCTCACTGATTCTGGATAATTTCCTGGTGTTGAAAACCAAGACTTTAAAAATGAATGCCATGGTGTAATTAAATTATTAGCAGAGAGTGGTTGGCCTAATGTTACATTATCTGCATGAAGAACAGTTAATGACTCCAGCTTGCCAAGTTCGGACACAGATGTAATAAGTTCAGTGCAGCCGGATATAACGAGTTTTTCCAAGGATTTAAGGTTACCAAAGTTTTTTGGAAACTTCTTAAGGTTTCTGCAGTCTCTTAAGTTTAAAAATGTGAGGACATCTAGATATACAACAGATTCGTGAAGATAAACCAACTTTACACAATCTTTGAGGATCAAGCTTTCCAAATTGGGAAGACCGACAAAATCTGGTGTTGTCTTAAGGCCATGAGAATGACTGAGATCGAGTATTTTCAAGAATTCAAGATACTGCAAAAGAATATAGAAAAACGTAGATTTAGTTCTCGAATTTCAAAGAATGAGATAAGGTTATATATGATCACAAGAACGTACTTTGATTCCTTTCCAGACTTGTTCGAGTCTTGTACGTTTCATTTCAAGAGCGACGAGGCTTTCAAGAGGGAAATCGGTGGGAATAGATTTAAGTTGAAAACCATTCCAGTAAAGCCATTTAACTTCTTCTGGAAAATCATCATAAGAACCAAGAACATGAGCATAACTAAGCTTGAGTATTCTCAAATTTTTCATCCTTGAAAATGCATCAGATCTGAACTCTTGGAAACTTGTAGTATTTGATTTGAAATCTTTTAACATTTGCATATCCAGAACGAGACCTTCGATTCTTCCTGTTCCCTGATTAAGAAGAAAAATATTCTTAGGACAAAAATTCGGAAAAGAACATATTTATGCAAGAATGAAGCTTGATTCTTACAGTATATTCCATCAAGACATTGTAAGAATCTTTATGCCTCCAAACTCGACTCCGCTTCCCAGGCAACCACGGGGATTCCTGACGAATAATTTCTCTACCCATATCCAGAATCAGCTGATGTATCTTCAACTTTCCATCATTTTCCACTGTTATTAGGCATCTTTCAATAAGATTTTGAATTCCAACTACCGAATAAAAACCACATCCATCTAGTATAGTTACAGCAAACTGTTTCTTTTTCCCGACAAAAAAGCAAACAATGTCGAGGAACATGTTCTGATCATGATCATCTTGTAAACAATCATAGCTTATTCTTAGCTTTTTAAGAATTTCATGATCTGGTATAGCTTCAAGTTTCTTCAATGCACTTTCCCAAATATCAATCGCTCTTTCACATAGTGAAGATCCGAGAACTTTTAACGCCAAAGGAATTCCTCCACATTTAATCACAACTCGTCTCGAAAGATCAATGTAGTTATCTGGTGGATGATCTTGTTTAAAGGCATGCAAACTGAAAAGTTGAAGTGACTCTTTCCTATCGAAAATCTTAACCCTGTAGTTCTTACAGGAAATATCCAGCCTTAACAAGTGCTCGTTTCTAGTTGTTATGATGATTTTACTACCTGGATAAAACCAATCTTTAATAGCAAGAACAGAGTTTAGTTGATCTATATCATCCACGTCATCAAGAACGAGAAGTACTTTTCTGCAGCATACAGCTTCTTGAATTTTAATGATTCCTGAATCAAGATTGTGTATCTTTTCAACCCTTTTTCCTAGAATATTCGAAAGAAGTTGTCTTTGTAAACGAACTAAGCCATTATGATGTTCTGAAGCTTTTCTTACATCTGCAAGAAAACTACTTCCATTGAACTTGTCAAAGTTGAGATTATAAGCAGTTTTGGCAATTGTAGTCTTTCCAATGCCACCCATACCAGATATTGTCAAAATGCCAACTTCCTCTGATCCATCTTGTAACCATGAATCTATTTCTTTGATACGCGAATCCAAGCCAATAGGGTAAAGAGTCACATCCAATATAGTTCGGCTTAGCTTTCTCCCAACCTCCTTTACAATCTCTTTAATGAATTTTGACTCGTACCTAGTTGTGGAATATAAACGAAGCACCATAAGAGAGAAAGAAAGAGAGTTATGACCTGAAAGAACTCTACCTCAAAACCTATAAACCCCACATAAGTAACTCATATTCCTGATGTGTGATCAATGTTCTACCCCTTACAACTAGGTTCATTACACACACACACACACGCACACACACACACACAGAGAGAGATGTTAAAGAAAATACCCATCAGCTTGATTTTGTGAAACCATGCCTCCCAAATCAGCAATTTCTTTGAGAGCAATCTTCCATTGTTTCACCTTTTCAATCCATTTATTTTTTCTTTCACCAGTCAATGCCTTAATTCTGTCTTCATATCTAGCAAATGGGTCTTCAAAGCTTCCTTTTTGTTTCCTTACATCTGAAGGATCCATGTTATAAAAGATTGGTAGAATCGAAAGATTCACACTTTTCCTTCTTTCGAGGATCGATACAAGTTCATCTAGGCACCATTCTGAAGAAGCATAATTTTCCGAAAAGATAACTATTCCAATTCTTGATGCTTGAATTGTGTTAGACAAATTTTGATGGCCCTCCTCCAGTTCGTCTTCTTTTCTGAATGTACGAAATCCTCCATTTAACAAATCAGTATAAAGGTGATCTGCAAATGTCCTGCCTATATCTTTGTATCTGAAACTCATATACACATGATAACTGAACTTAGACATAGAAGATGATTCATAGGATTCCCTAGCAGTCATTAAAACAGAAACTGAAATATATATCAAGCAATGGATTGGCGTATATTTCTAAATATCATAAACAAAAGAACATGCCATAGTAATCAACGTACAAAAAGGAATAAAAAGTTAGGCAGATGGCATCAAGTAGAGTTAGTGGACTTTGGTTAGTCCACTCAACTTGAGTTAATTATTCTACTAATTTTTGAAGAATAAAAATTGGGACTATGTTAGTTTCTTCCACTGTACCAATCTCTTGTCGGTAACGAATTAAACTAATAAGAAGAAGAAAAGGGATGAAAATAAAATATATCTATTTGGATAGATTTTGACTCGATTTTCGCTTGATTTTTATTTAAAAAAATAATTTAGATGATTTCAATGAAACCTCTTGAACACCATTTGAATTGAGTTTGAATGTTGAGTATGCGATTTTTTAAAAGTAATTTGAATTTAAAGTGAATGTTCGAATTTGGGGGGGGGGGGGGGGGGAATATGTGTTAGGGTGTTAAATCAATCAATTATTTTATGAAAAAAAAAAAAGTAGGTGATATGTGTCAAATATAATTTCACATATGATTGATCTAGGAAAAAAACTATCCACCACAAAAGTGGCAAACCCATATTCGAATCTCCGTTGGGAAGATTTCTCATATAATGTCTTCAAAATATATCAAATCAAGTCTAAGACATGAATACCATTGGAAAATGAAAAAAAAAAAAAAATCCCCTATAAGTTTGAGATTTATTAGGTTCAAATACATAAACTAAAACACCTGAGTTTCACACTACGACTTCATTCGGAAAGAGGTTAACATAGTCATAGAACTTACAATCCCAAAGGATCCAAACTAGCCTGATTAAAATAAACAGATACGAATATAGAACAAAATAAAATCCAATACAAATCCACCCGGTTGACAGCCCTACATGCATTATAAATTTATAAGACCTAATAGGCTTCTGATTTTGGAGACAATTTGGTGTAGTTTGTTGCCATCAGAAATCACATATAGAGATATCAGTACCAAGCAAGTGTTAGGATTCAAAGAGAAATCACAGTTCTAAAATTCATTACAAATTTCAAGTTTCCGCTGATTGAAGGAAACAGGCATAAAAAACACATCCGAGATATAATTTATTTAACATTCAGATAGAAATTGAAAAGTGCAAGCAACACAATCAGGCTTCATTGTTTGGCACCACAAATTCACCTGCACGATCAACAATAAAGAATTCTGATGCAAACAACATATATTCATTTGCTTCATTGTTTGGCATGGATTCACCTGCACATAGAGGAAAAAACAGGGATCGCTTGAGTTTTATGTAATCAAGATAGCAACAACGTCCATCCACACACAAGAAAGACGGAAAGAAAGAAAGAAAAAACAAGTGCAGATGCCTTAGAACGATCTGAAAAGCAAAACCCTTCTTAAAGCATTGGAAGTTGGAACAGTGGAAAGTAATTTATAATAATATTAAGAAGCAATGCTTAGAATCATAGAGTAATCAGGGAGAACAAAATTCAATTCAGTATTGCATCAAGCCATCTTCCATGTCATCAAAAAGAAAAAATTGAAACATATTTTACTTAGTTACAGCATTTCTGCACATACTTTCTTCTCTATTTTCAACTCCCTAATAGAATCTTCTCTTTGCAAGAAAGTATTAACCTCATGTAAATGGTGAGTGCGGTGGGCTATCTTAGGCCATCTCCAATGGTTCAGGGCTAGCCCTGGGGCTGCCCCTCCGGGGCAGCCCCAGGGCTAGCCCTGAGCCCTGTCGTCGTCTCCAATGGTTGGGGCTCCGTGGGGGAATTAATTCCATTTTGAAACTTTGCCCACTCTCACCTATTAATATTATAGTTTTAAATTTTTTTAATATTAATAATAGTAATTATATTAGTACTCGTAATTTAATTATTAATTATATTAAAATATTAATATTAAATAGAATATTTAATTAAAGTAACTTAAAATTAATACATAATACGCAAACTCTCACCTATTAATATTATAGTTTTATTTTTTTAAGTACGGAGTATTAATTAAAATAACACATTAATTACAACAATACACAACATTAATTACACAACAATACACAACATAATCAAGGAAAAGAAAATAAAAATAGTCCTAAAGCTCCTTATAAACCTCATAAACATAGTGTTGAAAAAAGTAAATTAATGGACCATTTTGGACGTATTTTAAGTGGGACCCACTTTGAGTAAAGAGTCGGGTCTTGACCGAATTATATTCTACTCCGTGAGTAGATTAAAATGGTATATGGTACGTCCAAATCGGAATACGGGTGAATGAGAAATTAAATCTCAAAGTTCACATATATAATGGAAAAAATTGGAAAAAAAAATGAACTTATCCCACATTGGAAGTGTGATAAAAAAAACTTGGATTTATATATGATTTCTAAACCATAAGGGTTAAGAAATTATTACTAGAAGGCTCCCTCCTCGCGCGCGCGGGGGGGGGGGTGCAAATCTTCGGTTAGATTATCACACGGCCCTTCAAGACTTGTGCGTGCCCGCGACCTGCGGACACGAATGTCGTCCAAAAATCCTATTTCGGGCAGATCTAGTTTTGCTATTTTCGGCCCAAAATAATTTATTTTATTTAACTAAAAATACATACAACACATTAATTAACCATTTAAAATTTTTATTTAATTACAATAACAAAACAACACATTAATTATACAAAATCATACACACATTAAATAAACCATACACACAATAAATACACAACAAAAAAAAGAAAAAAAAAAAAACCGGGTCCAATCAGGTGCGTGTTTACACGCGCCCCCTTTCTTCCCACTCGCGGAGCGGGCTGGGCGCAGGGCTCCGCCGAGCCCTGCGCCCAGCCCGTTCCGCCCCGCTCGCGACCCCGGCCCCCGCCCCGCACCGCTGGAGACGACTCGCCGCCACCACCCCGACCCCGGCCCCGGCCCCGCCTATACCGCTGGAGATGGCCTTAGTGAGTGGCGGAGGCAGCACAAGTGGGATTAATGGTCACGTAAGGGGCACGCGACAAGACAATCCCTAACAAATATATTCAAGTTTTAGCTAGCTAAATTGAACACCCATACAATAAAAAACTCCAACTTTTAGGGAACGAAAAACAGAGAAAAATTGGATGAAATTTCAAAATAAGATCCTGACCTTAATATAGAGACTTAGGGTTAATGATCGGAGGAGTGAGAGTGAGATTGGGAAGGGGCGTAGAACTTGTTGTAAGCGGTTTCGCCGACGAGGTGTATTCCGAAGGCGACGAGGGCTATGCCGAGGCCAGGAGTGGCATGGCGCCACTGGTTGCTCAGCATCGGATGCTTCCGCCACTCGTCTCTCCTCTTGAAAAACTCCCCTGTGGGTCCCAGTGACTTCGCCATTAACACCTGCCTTTCTCTGGTCTTATTTTTCCTCTCTTTTCTCAGATGAATGAAATCAATGAATGATAATAAAATATTGGTGAATAAATGAAATTTTTGGTCAAAAATAAAAAATGAAATTTGGACTTGTTTTGTCGGCCGGGCGGGTCTGGACAACTTGTTTGGATCTCGGGTTCTACTAGTTAAATGGGTTGGGCTATAAGAAAGAAAGACAATCTACATTTATTTACTATTTTATCTATTTAGTATAATTCAGTTTTTTTCGAGCCATTTTATATAAACCAACTTCTTCTTTTTACTAAGTTGAATTCACTGTATTAGTTCTCTAATATTTAAATGTTACTTCTATTAATGTGATATTCTGTTCTTATTTACTGATTCATATTATGAAATAATATATTCCCTTACATATTAAGAACAAATTCCTGTTTTAAAAGTAGTCTTTATTTAAAAAAAAAAAAAAGATTACACTTCACATTACATAGACTATTTTTAGAATAAGCTCATTTGTGACTTATAACCCAATAAAATTCACCGCAGTGGCTACAATTGTTTCGTCTAAACAAAATATATAAAAAAAGTTGCAATATATTCCACACACCACTTGTGAAGAGAAATTTTTCTCAACAAAATAAGGCTTTATATATATATATATATATATATCAAAAAACATTTTGCCTCTGAAATTATTCCAAACTTAATCAGGGAAGGGTGGATAGACCCGACGAGGTCGAGAATGTCGACTAACCGAGCAACAAGGGGGAGAATCATTACGAGTTGGGGCAGCATTGCCCCTGCGAGGCCGCAACTTAACCTCAAAAATCATGTTTCTCTCTCATAAGCTTGAAAACAATTACCTTGGCTCGACATCCTATCACACTCACAAGATAAAAACAAATACATAACATATAATAATTGCATGATAATACTCGAAAAGATAGTTAAGACACGACACAACAAACGACTTCCGAGGATCCTTGACCTGACTTATAAGCCTAAGCTCTTATACCACCTGTGACGGCCCGAGCCCCCGGGTCGGGTCCTACGTGGACCCATCCCCGAGTCCGGGTCCGGGTCCGTATTCGGTGAACACAACCAAATTTTGAGTAATTTTTTTTTTCAAAACAAAACAAACAACGCAGTAATTCGAATCATAGTTCAAACATAAGGGCATAAAAACTCGAAACACTGCTTTGTGCAGGAGCGGGCATAACATTCAAAATAAGCGCAAACAGCGCAATAACAAGTTTTCACAATAAACACTCTTAAGTACTAATCATGACAGATACATAAACGACACAAAATATAACAAAATAATAAAAGCAAAAGATAACAACGAGGATGACCCTCGACGATCGACAGAAAGGATCTCGGAGACGGACAACACCAACGCTAGACATCAGACCATAGGATATCTGTATCTGAAAAAGAAGTAAACACGAATGAATAAGTTGATCGTCCAACTTAGTGAGGCTGTAGTGCACATGTGCGTGTGATGCATGGATGCGACATATTGTACATGAACATATATAACGTTATAGTAAATAAAAACATGCGATAACAATTTAATCACATTAAACAAGTAACCAACAGTTGCTGATGTCGTCATCCTCTTACCCTCTAGTCCATATTATGACGCCCCCATCGAACACTCCATGTAAGGAGCTACCTTACTAACTGTGCGCATAGAGTTTGACATTCACTCCCCAAGTGTAACCTCCACACTTGGCTCGTGAAGCAGGTCTACGGTGGATCGAGGTAACCCTCCGGCCCTAACCTTCCGGGTTACCACGATTTTGCACACCAAAATAGGGCCCACATAATAATAACAAACAATACAGTACAGTAACAATTCAATAACAATACAGTACAATAACAATCGAGTAACGGGAAATCAGTAAATAACTCAATAATAATAATCAAAATAATTCGGTATTCAATATCAAGTACTCATAAGCACATAAGCATTAGCATAATAATTTAACATGAATAGTTCATCTAGCGATCGAGTTATTAATTGTATCATACATCGCATGCTTGTTTGTTTAGGAACTAAGTTACAGTTATAACTCGACCTACTAGCACATTCGGACTTACACACAAGTAACACACAACACTCACCTGTGTAGCTAATGATTCTCAAGGAAATGCAGAAAAGTAGCGTCTTCGGTTCCTGTACACGTTTATGTAACGATCTTAGAATCTAATTACACCACAAGGATTCTAGAGATTTCTGCACCTAGTGCACTAAAATACATGTGAATTGCCTCAAGATTTGAAAGAGAGAGGATGGATTTACATCATGATATTTGTCGCCGGCACAACAAATTGATTATTTTGTTGTATCATACTATAATGTTCATATGGGCGAGGCTTTTGGATTATTGGATATTATAGTATATATGTTTTCCAATACGCATAATTATTAGCTAGAAATTCCATGCCATTGTAGGTTTTTTTTTTTTTTTTTTTTTTTTTTTTATAGAAACGGTGTTACATCATTACATCATTCAATGTATTATAAATCTAATCAATCGCTACCAAAATATAAAGGTCACTAAACTATCAAGACTAGTACTAAATTAGAGAAATACTCACTCTAGTGGAAGTCAAACCTAAGACCTTTTGTCATCTTGATTTTAGAGCCTCGCCTTTTTTCACTAGACTAGGGCCTTATTGGCCATGAAATTGTAGTTCTCAATCCCGTGGTCATCATGTTTCAATAAACTGCAATGGAAATTTTAAAATTCGCTCCTTATTTAACTAATAATTAGCTTATTGTTTAGCACTAATCAACATTGTTATTAGTTATTATTTTGACATTTAAAAGCCACATGTATTCAGGAAAATACAAGGCATTATCAGTTTTATTCAAAATTTGCATGAAATTATACTGTGGAATGTTTATTTGCATAGAATCGACTTACATTATTAGATATTCATCATAAAATCGTCATCACTTCAAAATTGATCGCCGAAATTTGTAAGGATAAAGAGTTTTATGCCGATTATTTAATATTATAATGGTATTCTATGCAGTAAATATTTTGATGTGAGGTTTCATACCAAATTTCTAATAGCACAGAGATATTCTATGCAATAATTATTTCAATAAATAATACGAAAGAGCATATTATATTATCCAATAAAGAAGAAGTTGTTTCACTTAGACTCCATTTGGATGGATGAATTTGGGTTTGGTGGATTTGAAATTCCTTGTCAAATCCATCATGCTATTTGGATACAAAATTAAATCCATTCATTTGAAATCCTGGATTTTAGTCCAATGGATTTCAACCAAATTTTAATTGGATTTGAAATTCTTCCTAAAACTAGTAATTTGAAATCCACTTAAAAAAAATTCATATCGTATACTTTCATGAATTGTAGTTTGATCCCAAATTTTCAAAAAACCTAGAATTGCAATTCAGTCCATAATTTTCAAAAAATTCAAATTTCCAATTTCCAATTCGGCTACTATTTTCATAAATTTGAATTGCACTTTTGGTCCCTCAATTATTGGAAATTGCAATTTTGACCCCATATTTTTTAAGACTCCAGAATTACAATTCAGTCTAGAATTTTCGTAAATTAAAAATTTTAATTCGGACCCTAACTTTTAGAAATCAAATTTGCACTTTTGGTCCCTCAATTTTTGGATATTGCAATTTTGACCCTAGATTTTCGAAAAATCAAGAATTGCAATTCAGTCCAGAATTTTAATTAAATTAAACATTTCAATTCGACCCCTGATTTTCAGAAATTTAAATTTGCACTTTTGGTCCCTCAATTTTTTCGAAATTACAATTTGACCCCAGATTTTTGAAAAACTAAGAATTGCAATTCAGTTCAGAATTCTCAGAAAATTAAAAAAATTCAATTCGGCCCTAGATTTTCAGAAATCCGAATTTACACTTTTGGTCCCTCAATTTTCAGAAATTAAAATTTGACCCTAGATTTTTGAAAAACCCAGAATTACAATTCAGTTAATTTCGGAAGATTAAAATTTTCAATTCGGCCCTTGATTTTCAAAAATCCAAATTTTCACTTTTGGTCCCTTAATTTTAAGAAATTGCAATTTGACCCCATTTTTTCAAAACACCCAGAACTGCAATTCAGTCCATAATTTTCAGAAGATTAAAATTTTCAATTTGGCACCTTATTTTCAAAAATCCAAATTTGCACTTTTGGTCCCTTAATTTTCAAAAATTGTCATTTGACCCCAGATTTCCGAAAAACCCAGAGTTCCAATTCAGTCCAGAATTATCAGAAAATTAAGATGTTCAATTCGGCCCCTGATTTTCTAAAATCCAAATTTGCACTTTTGGTCCCTCAATTTTCAAAAATTATAATTTTGCCCCAAATCTATTTATGCGATTTTATCCCGATATCAACAACAAGAATTAACTCCTAGAGCAAATTATAAGGCACAATTGAGAATTTCAAATAACACAAATGATATATATATATATATATATATACCAATCAATGTATTTCAAATGAATGGATTTGAAATCCTTTGTAAAAAAATTTATCCAAACAAGATATTGCAAATGAATGGATTTCAAATCATTGGAATTTCAAATCCATTCATTTGAAATACCTCTTCATTTCAAATCCATCCATCCAAATGGGCCCTAAGTTTTAATCGTGGTTTGAAATATGAACACATAGAACAAATTTTTATCTAACTCGATCGGTGCTAGTATTACCTCCTTTTACGTATAAAATTTAGGGGCCTCTTAACGACTAGGCGCCAGCCAAATTGTCTAGCATTTAGGCCCACACTATAATAAGATTTATTTAAATCTAAACTAAATTCTCCATATTTCTGAATTTACTGTTTGGAAAATGTTGTAAACATACCTTCAAATCATTAAAAACACTCTTATGCTTAGTCAAATTCATACAATCACATATCAAGTATATTATATTTGTTTTGCAATTGATTACACTATTAGAAACTTTATCAAATTCTAAAATAAGTGTATTACATTTGTTATTTATTTACTTTAGGTGTTCACTTAAAAAAAAAGAAAAAACTTATAATGTGGCCAAACAAGATCTAGATAAAAATTTCTCAAAACAACCCGCACAAATTAAGCCCTTAATAAAATAGTTATGCCCAATAGCTAATTTGGGCTAATCAAGAACCAAAATGAGTGGGGTAAGTACGGTATTCTCGGCCCAAAAAAGGCGGCCCATTTCGTTTTCTAAAATAATTAAGTTTTGCGGGGTTTGCACAGTATCTTTCTTTTCCGTGATGGAGTCGGAGACAACTGTGTTTATTTAAAAGGAGTCGACCAAAAAAAAAAAAAAAAAAAGGAGTCGTACTAAATAGACATGGGGGATAGCCCTAACAGTAGCCAAATAACTCCGTTGGAATTCGACGCCTTTGAAAACCCACCGGAATTGGAAGACCAACACGAAGAAGAAGAAGAAGAAGTAGAGGATGACGATGATAGTGATGAGGCATCTGAAGAAGAAGAAGAAGATGGAGAGTATAAATTCCAATTCCATGGGGAAATGGATCCTCTGGCATTTGCGGAAGAAGAAGATGCATCTGGACTTCAGCCTTATAAGCGATTTGAGAGATTGGAGCAACAGCATTATGAAGTTTTGGCTGCCAGAAAGCGCCGCAAAATCACTTCTTCCACGGCTGAAACGCAGCCGAAGAGTTTGAGGAGACATCAGGATAAGGAAGAAATTATTGGCTTCGAAGATTTATTAGAAACTATGACCTATGGCACCAGGAGGAAGTCAAGGAAGGTATCATAAACACTAACTTATTTTGCTTACTTCCTTTTTTTAGTTACCTAGTTAATTAAGGTTATTGCTTTGGTTTTAGGGTCAACTAAAGCGAAGAGGAAGAAGAAAAGGATCAAAGAAAAAACCTAGCCCTGAAGTGACTCGAAAACTTGGTAATGCCACACTCCGTTATGCAGAAGGCTGCTATGAAGAGGTATATTTTTTTCGCCAACATTACTCTGGTACTTCTCATGCACGCTACATAGTTAACATTTTGAACATTTTGAGTTCTCATTATTTATGTTCTGAGTTTTAGGCCATACGTTTGTTCAAGGAAGTAATCCTTGTCGCCCCAAATCTGTCTGATCCATACCGTATGATGGGTCTAATTTATAAGACATTGGGTGATGAGAAGAGAGCCATGGGTTTCTACATGATTGCAGCAAAGATGACTCCAAAGGATGCTTCTTTATGGAAGCTTCTTGTAACTCTTTCAATGTAAGATCCCATATGCAACTTGATCTCTCTTCTTTTATACATATTCAATGACTAAAATTCTCTTGACTAAGCTTTAGACTTCATCACTTTATTCAACTAGATTTTGGTTGGTACATGTTTAAGATCAGCTACTTGAGTTTTTATTTTTTCACATTCAAACTTAAAGAAGGACAAAAGTCATGCAGAAAGAAAGTAGATAGAGCTTAACAATTTTCAGAAGATAAATGCAATTTTCAGAAAATAGAGCTTAACATTTGTTAATTAAATACATATTTCAGAAGATATTTTTTTTAGCAATTTCTAACTCGTATGTCTATCCTTCTAATGGTTCATCCATTCAGAAAATTTATATTTAATATATAGACGGTGCAGTATGATTTTGTTACTTGTTTCTCTGGACATTTACATGTACATCTTTTACTCAGCTGCTGTTAGTTTCCAGATGCAAAACTGAAGAAGTTTTATATGACATCTTTTCTCATGTGCAGAGAGCAAGGGTACAAAGAGCAGGCAAATTATTGTCTTAGTAAAGCAATAAGAGCAGATCCAGAAGATATTGGTCTTCAGTTTCATCGCGCTTTGATCTACATTGAGCTGGGAGAATATCAAAAAGCTGCTGATTCATACGCGCAAATCTCTCGCCTGTGTCCTGATGACATTGAAGTTCTGAGAAAAGCTACTCAGGTTAAATTTGATCATTTACATTTTTGACCATGCCTTTGACTTCATGCTTAATTAGTTAGATTAATTGATGTACAAAAGCTTCGTTATCAGTTAGTAGTTTGCAGTTGACTGCTGTTGGTGATTATACTACGCAAAACTCCCTTCATCTCATGGTCCAATGTGATACTTGACTCTCTCTGAGTGTCGATTGAAAACAGAAATTAGAGAGGCTTTTTAATTCTGTTGGCATTTTAATTCTAGTCTTTGAGGCCTATTTTGTATGGGTCACTTACCATGATCATATCACCGTCCTCCGGCTGCCCTATGTAAAGATTCCTTCTTTGGGTGATATGACCTGATAAATTGAGAACGCATTAAACTTTCCTAATCCATCAATAAACTAAACATATATTGTTTAAGTTAGGTATTGACCAATAGACTGGAGTGGAAAGAGAAGACCAAAGTAGCTCCTTACCCAAAGTAAATGTAGTTGATATATGCAATGTACATTTTCTTGCCTTCACTTATGAAGTGATTAAACAAGAACCTTAAGTTCTGATTACAAGATGTCCATTTCTGTGTATCTGGAACACATTTGCTGTTCGCTAAGTCCTAAATGTGATCAAGATCACAGTATACACCACCTGAGATAATGTCCATGCCCAGTTATGATTTACATTTCAAAAGCTGAAACATTTGTATCCACACAAAGTTATCCTGGACACACTCATTGACATGCACTATGCTCAACTACTGCATCCATGTTCTCCTCTGTCCTAGTTTCAGTTTTGTATTGGTATCTCCTTAGATTTCATTCATTTTTCTTTTCTCTTTCGCTTTTAGCTTGTTACATAAGGAGGAATGATGCGGTGTTCTTTTTCCTTCCAACAAATTCACTAGAGATAGTCTTCAGAACTTATTATTTAAATTAATTTCTTATACTTGTTTTCAGATGTATCAAAAATGTGGGCAACATGATCGTGCTGTCTGTGTTCTAGAAGACTATCTCGGGAATCATGTAAATGATGCTGATCCAATTGTAGTTGATCTCTTGGCTTCTGTGCTCATGGAAGACAGTGCATATGTCAAAGCTCTTGAATGTATTGAGCATGCTCAGCAGGTCTCCTTTTCTGGAAAACAGACTCCACCATATTTAATTGCCAAAGCTGGGATATGTCATGTTCATCTTAAAAATTTGGAGAAAGCGGAGGTCAGTCTGCATATGAATGTTGTTAATCGCTGCCAATGATCTTAGTTTCTTGACCTAAAGTAACCCTAGTTTATATTATCTATGCAAAGTGTTCAGAGAATAAATTGCTGTTGAGAGTATGATATTGCAGTAGAGGTGTTATTATTTGAGCATTTTATATGCTTGACTGATGATCTATGCCTCTGTTTATGTTTCAACACGTGTGCCTTTATGCATTAATATAATTGAGGGATATAGGTTATCTATTTATAGAATCTTGAGGTTTTATAGTACTAATTAACCTTATTGAACCTAACCATTGGAGCACGTGTTGAAGAATATATGTGAACGCTAATTGAAGTTAAATCGCCAAAATTAGGTATTAATTTGAGATCTTTTAGTGGCTTGGATTTCTTCGTTAAACACAATGTTTGGACTTTGTGAAAGAAACCTAATATGAAATGGCTAAATAACTTCTTTCAATGGTGGAGTAACCACGCCACACATTCTTTGACCTTTTGGGTCTATCAGGGAGATGCTTATTTAATTGTGTCTGAGTTCTAGGCATATGCTTTTTAATCAGGAGTTGGGATCATGTTGCTAAAGTCAGCAAGTTTTAAACTCTTATCATACTACATGTTCTGTGAGAAATGAAGTTATGTCTTCTCATGAATCTTGAAATGCATTTATATACCTTTATCTTTTGCCTTTCTCTGGTTTTTTTAAATGCTACAAGTCCGTACCTAGTCAACCAATTCGCGGAGAGAAACATGAACATGGAGCAGGAACGAGAGTGCAAGTGTATGAAAAGAATTGAGATTGAGAGCGCATACTGAGATCACCCAGCGAATTGAAAAATTAATAGTCAATAATATAATATAGATATTTTGTACTCTAATGAAAGTCATATATATATATATATATATATATATATATATATATATATTTGAATGCAAATTATTTTTTTTCTTCATTTTTTTAAATGTAAAATATATAAACAATTGATTGAAAAAAATATAGAGAAAATTGGCTTTTGAAGATTTATAACACTCCACTATTTATGCGTGTGTACATAGAGATGTAGAGGAACCTAATTCCAAGAAGTTTATAACCACCTGTCACAATTGAGAAGCATTAATTAGTTTTGTTTTTGGAGAATTGGGTTCAGATTTATAAGCTTTAGTGACCTTTGGAATTCAATTATATTGACCATGCCTACAACTAATGCGATAAAATGAAAGGAAAAACCTACACAAATTACATTAAAATAGTGCTAATACGTGCCATCTGAAAGCGCAAATTGTAGTGCATTAATGCTGGCTAGGTGAATTTAGTTACCTAGGTCAGACCATATAAGCCTGGACTATCAAGAACTCAAGAAGTGAAGCTATTGAATGTGTACCTATGATCTTTTATACATTCTAAACCTGTTTAGATTTCACTTGCTGAGTAAATTTTTTATGCATGAATGAGTAAGAAGATTTTGCTTTTGAGAAAGAATTTGACCAATTTAAGGAATTCGGTAGTTATTTATGTATCCAATGTCCACATACAGAGAAGTTGGAGCTTGCAATGACTTTAAAAGTCACATGTACCAAATAGTTCTACATCTTGCCCATGTCCGCCTTAATCGCATTTTTTGTTTCAGAATATTTTAAACAGAATAATTGGGGATTTTAATTAAAGTGATTTTGCATTTTACTCACCCTCTGTTAAATTCTACCACAGGTGTTCTTCAATGTTTTACAACAGAAGAATGTGTCGACTCATCCTCACTTAATCATTGACATTGCAGACTCTCTGGTGACTGTTGAGCAATATGAATCTGCATTGAAATACTATATGATGTTAGAAGAAGATGGGAATAAGTATAATGTAAGGGAAGTTAAAATATTGATAACATATTCTTCCTTTTTTTATGACGGAAACCCTTTTATGAGGATGTATATTTGCATGCTAAATTCCTTTAGAAAAATACATTCAACCACTCATGATTGACTCTTTTATTCAATTTCGATATATCTTTAGGGCTATCTACATTTGAAAATTGCTAGGTGCTATGTAGCCCTGAAAAAAAGAAAACAAGCTATTGAGTATTACTTCAAAGGTATGTTTGCAATTTGAACCATTTGTTTAATTTGAGTTTCAATATTTGGAGATAACAATTCACCTGGAAACCTTGTTGTGCTTTATTTTGTAACCCTGTCTCCCTTGTTTTCATGACTTCACTGAAATTTGTGACTGTTAATATCTCTTCAGCTATTCCAAAACTTGTCCATAGTGTTGATGCCCGGTTGACTTTATCATCTCTTCTTCTTGAGGAAAATAGAGATGATGAGGCCATTTCTGTGCTTTCTCCTCCAGTAGAATCAGGTATCCTTGTCTTGTCAATTTACTTGAATTGTCTTTGTACTGTTAGTTACTTTCTTACTAAGTGATGTGTTGTATCATCAGAATCACCTTTTGACACAAAACTAGATACCTGTAACTTATGGTGGCGTAGTGGGAAGATAAAGTTGAAGCTTTCCCTAATATATAAAGCTCAAGGATCGCTTGAGGATTTCGTAAATATACTTTTTCCTGTAATTCATGAGACATTGTCTATTGAAACAGTCCGGCAAAAGGTAACATTTAGTACCATCTCTCTCCAGCCCCACCCCCGAATACCCAACTCATCTCTGCTTTACTTATTTTTTTCCTATACAAGGAAATCTTAAATAATCTTTGAGGATGATATAGCTTTTCTTGTTTTTACTCTGAAGTCCAATTATACGAGTGGAGAGAAAATTCGCAAACTATACCTAGTGAAAATATATAATACGGAGTAAAAAATAATTTTTCTCCATTCATTTTGCATATCTGTGCAAAACTGGATCCTTAATAGCTTGTTTGGTTGTAAGGAAAGTGAGGGAAAAGGAAAGGAAAAGGAAAAGAAAGTCATTTTCATAGATACATGTTTGGTTGTCAGAAAAACTATTTTCTTGCAGATGTTTGGTTGTCAAGAAAGTTTAGAAAAAGAAGTAATATTTTGGATAAATATCTCCATTTAATTATAATACTTTGAGAATTGTAAAATATATAAAGTGAAATAAAAATATCAAATTATCTCTGGAAATATAAAATATACATGTTTATATAAGATTTATATGCACACACACACATATATACATTAATTTTTATCTATGTAATATGATTAAAATCTCTTAATTTTTCTTTGGTTGGGATTTATGTAAAATTTAGTTGATATTGTCTTTTACTATTTTTACTTTCTAGTTTCAAGATAAGAATTGCATTTTTTTGGGTGGTTTGCGTCTGAAATGGATGTTTTTGCGATATTTTGTGGGGGGTATAATTGCTATTATGACTTGAGAGAGTATATTTTTTGCTAATAATAAATAAGCACAAAGGGGGTGTTGGTAAAAAAAATCACAAATGGGAGGTTTTGATAGTTAGACGAAGTACCAGGGGTGTTTTGCAATTTACTCTAAAATTTTCCCTGGTTTTCCCTGGATTTCCCCATCAAATTGGTCGTGAAATTTTTCTTCACAAAATTTTCCTGCAGGAAAGTTAAAAGGAAAATAATAACTTCCTTTCCTGCTATCCAAACAAGTGAGAGAAAGAAGAAAAAAAAAACTGACTTTCCCTCACTTTCCCAACAACCAATCAATACATAAAATGATTATGCTGATTTCGCGAGAAGGCCAGCTGTATTAATTTTTCGATAAGTTTCGACATAAATGTTCCTGTATGCAAATCCTTGTAAGAACATAACACTTCAAGGACTTTCAAAGGATGGTCTGAGGGATTACAGTTTTTGCATTATTGAAGCATTCATTTTACTAAAAAATTAACCTTGTGAATTGTGTCAAGACAAGGGAGAGGCTCTGGATTCAAATTTCACCCTCACCAAATTAGAAAGAACTCCAATTAGTTACGTTTTAGGGAAAAAAATACTTCCAGCAAGTGATGGGGTGTTAGAGACAACTAAATGTTTATCTGCCTTAACAACTCAAACTTTTAAATGAGGCTCATTCATAAAGGCTGAGGAAGAAATAAAGCTTTGAAGGTGGTAACACTTCTATGACTGGTGCAAATCTAGATATTGGAACACTCGTCAGAGGTGAGAGGCAATACAATGTAGCATAAGTATCAAGATAGGTGTATGAAGACTCCGAGAATCTCTCCATAACAGGAGAAAAATTCTTACTGACAGTAGGTCCATAGAATGGAAGATAAATCAGATATGATTGAGAAATCTCTACAAGCATGCATAAGTTTCTGGAGGGTGATCCCGTTTGAGGTTCCTTAACCTTTGGCCATGAATTAAACACGATCCATTTAACTGCTCTTATGCATTTTTAAGAATATTCTAAGTATATTCTAGGTTTCTTGCTCATGGTAATCCCAGATTTCTATTTTATATGTTCAGCTCTGTTGCATTTTTAATTTCTGTTAGTTCATTGTTTCTTTTCCTTGAGAAGTAAGAACTGCACACAGAGAACGAGTGTTAATTTTGTTATTCCTTGTGAAGATTGAAAACCATACTTATTTATTTATATATCATACTATTTGTGTCACTTTCATTTATATGTAGTGACAACTTTGTTATAGAGTTCAATTTACATTTATCTGCTTTAATTTTCCAATTCTTTTACTTTTGAAATCAGGTTAAAATTAAGCCACGACTGTCTAGAAATGTTCTTTCGCAGAGGATGAAAGTGCTTGGTGATCATCAAACTGATAATGTGTTCCATCGATTTAGGCCTGTAGCTTCGTCCGCAGATCTGTGAGTATTATACGTACTGTTCACTTTTTGACGTCCAGATTTCTAAAATCTTGAGAGAGATGTTTTGGCATGTCCTTTGCTCATTTAGTGTAAGTAAGCTTTGTGTTTGCCAGGGAACGGCATCTATGAATTCTAGTTGCCTAACACTTAGCTTGGTATTGTGGACTAAGCAATTTAAAATACTTCTGTTCAAAAATTCAATTTTGGAAGATGGGAAAACAATAATCAATACTTTTACTCGTATAAAATGTTTCGAGGTCAGCTATTGGCCAGGAAAATAAAGTTAAAATGATGACAATGTGGTGAAAAAGATATTAAACCTTCATTTATTAACTTATTCTTTTAAAAGCTATAATACCAAAAATAATCTAAACCAAGCAGTCCATTCGTGGTTTGCAATTTATGTAATCTTCATAGTCCATAAGGTTATATTATCTAAGTGAAATGTGGAGTAGATATGTGAAAGGTTTGATAAGCTTTTTCATCCTATCCTCCTAAAATTTGGGATATGGAGTTGTATGATATGATATACATGGTTTGACCAACCCTTAATATTTGTAGTTGTTGGATAACTTCTCTAACAAAGAAATGTTTGAGGATTGGAATGACAGCATAAAGTAATAAAGATGATAGACAAAATTCTATATTCTGATACAGCTCTTCACGTGAGGTGGTAAATTGTGAAACCTAATGTGGAACTCTATTTTGTAAATAACTAACTTCTGCAAGTCTGTGGCCTCTATTTTGTTAATAACTTGCTGTGATATTCGAACTCGTAAGAGAAGGCCTGGCTTTGATACCTTATTGAATGATCACGTAATCTAAGAAGTTAAAAAAGTTAATAAAGTGGAAAGACATTTAATATTAAAGAGGAGATGAATATTCAAAGACAACAATAAAAGAATATAGTGAGCCTCTTAATTTTCTTTAATGAAGGAGATGTTAATCTTGTAGAGAGGTGAGAGATTTAAGATTATTAACTTCTAACACGCCCTACTTGTGCAGGCAGTTGAAGCTACTAATGTGGGATTGAACTCACCACCTCATGTAATAGTTTGAGCTGGTAGAGGAGAAACATTTTATTTCTCTTGACGTCTAATTTATTGCTAGATTAGCTGAGAATAGTATCAATGTATCATATCCAAAATACAAGTTAATTCCTTGAACTTTGTCCTTTTATATGATTGAGATGGTGCAGTTTTGTTCTACTGAAAAACAAGTACAAGGGAGGTTTAAAGAAGTGGATGCAATGAATCGTCTTGATGATATAAGATTAAGAAAGGTCTAAAGAAATGTTATACGCTAAACCATTCACGTCTTGATTATTGCATTCCTCTAAGCTTTTCTTATAATCCTTTTATAAGTCATCAACATCACAATAATTACCTAAATCTCCATAGCAATGTGTTAGCTCTAATTATCATTCGTATTATACCTAGTTTAGGAAATTATAATTGACCTGATGAACTTTTTTGCAAGGTTTGGTTGTCATGTATCATATGTGTTATGAAAATGTTCACAGAGTATTGGCCTTTGGCATCATTGAAACATTTAAATAGAGTGCTGCCTTTGCAGTTATGTTAAGGGAATACTACTAGTGTGAGTATGTCATTTTAATGGATACATTCTAACCACTTCTATCATTTCTGCTAAAGTTTTGCCAACTTACCATAGTATCCAACTTGCCATGCCGTTAAAAAAATGCTTCCAAACCTTATAAGATGTTTTGTACATAATGTATTGCTATAAATGTTTAAACTCCAAAGGAAGCTGCTGTTAGTGAACTTATCGAATAGTACATTTATTATGATTCTACTAATACAAGCGGTGTGTTGTTTCAAATAAAAATCTAATAGTACATGTAGAATGACTGAGTTACATAATCCTAGAAAAATGTAAAACAGAAGGGAAAAAAAACTCGGTGTTAAACTATTTGCTCACTTGTTTTGGTCATTAAAATTAACTTCACTTGAACAAGTCTTTGTACTTGATAACGACATGTAAGTCTCAGTACTTCTTCATCTTCCATCACTTCAATAGGAATAAAGCTGCCAGAGCAAAGAAGTTGCTCCAGAAAAAGGATGCAGTAAAAGAGGCAAAAAGAGCTGCAACGCTGGCTGATGGAATTGATTGGACGAGTGATGATTCAGATGATGAATCTCCTGTAAGCAATCATAACTACGACCTGATATAAATGAAATTTCTTGACTATAGGTGAGTAAAAGATTTAATTGAATTATCTCTTTTTCATATTTATGTGGTGATTTGATTACTTGTGCAGCAAGTGTTTCGAGAGCCTCCTTTACCAGATCTTCTGAAAGAAGAAGTTCATCATCATCTGATAGTAGATGTAAGTCTTCCCATTGCAGGTCCCCTCCGCTCTTACTTAGTCCATGATGGTGTGCATGCGCATATCTCTATCTTCTTTTTTTTTCCTGTTACCATTTTTACTCTTTTACTCCTTCCACCCCACCATCCCACCCACTCACCTGCACAAGCCAACCCGGGCTGTACAGTGTAGCATCTGTGCTGGATCAGATCAACATTTTTTATCAACAAGTGGCAATTACTCATCAGAAATTTGAAAGGAATTGTTGAATTACTTGGGATGAGAACAAGTTCACCGGTAGAAACAGAAAAAAACATAGCTGCAGAATTTTTTTTTGCTGAAGTAGAAGAAAATCCTATATAAATTAAAAGTAGCTCACAAGTCAAGTATAAATCAGAAAAGTATTGGCTGAAGAAGAAGAGAATGTAAAATGTACATTAGAAAATATTGGTTATGCATGCGAATCAGAGAAATGAGATTGGCATTGGTTTCACATACAGGTGAACCTATTTCAGTGATGTTGTAATCTGGAGTCGTGATTTGCGACAAAACTCTCTGATAGAACTTGATAATTAGCCCTTTTGTGTTATTAAACATTACTGAATCAGATAGAACACAACCAAAAAGTAGAATGTATGAGCAACTACAAATGATGTGACTAGAAAGTGAGTCTTCAGAAGATCTAATGCAACTATATTTTCTTATCACAGAATAGCACTGAAGGCACCAATTATTATGAAAACCATGTCCGGGTGAAAGCCAACTTAGAAATGTAACAAAAGAAAGACACAACTGTGAACTGGCAGAAATTAGAGATCATGTAATAACAAAGTCTATCTTGGGTTCATACTAGAGACATAGTTTGATATAGTATATTATCATATTAAATTCACTTGATATTCAACCCATCTGTTTCTGTTTAAACCATATCCATGTTCTATGAAGTTAAGATCATTTGTTATTTTGTAGCTGACCACAAGTTACCTTAACTTTGTTAATTTGTGATTCATGTCTAAAGTTACCACTTACTGGAGAAACTATTGTACATTTCCATAGTTATGCAAGTCATTATCATCCATGCAACGGTACTGGGATGCATTGGAGATCATCAATCTCAGTCGGAAACTAGCAAGCAACACATTTTCTGTTCAGATGATGGAGGAGCTTCGAACTCTTGGGGCCCGTAAGTTTTTGAAACTATGAAAATTTAGGTTCTTTTGTTTTCCCTCATCATGGCGTTGATGGTATGGTGATAGTTCTGAAATGTAAGCATTTGATGATTTTGACTTGTAGAAATAGCATGTCATATTGCTGATCCTGCGCGTGGCTGGGAGTACGTGCGTGACATTATTAATCGGCATCCTTACAGCTTTTCTGCTTGGAATTGCTGCTATAGAGTAATATTGAGGTACTGATAGTTCTTATTTAAGGATTCTCTTCTTCTTTCCCTAGCCAATTGGGGAGGCCTTTCCGAGCAGCCATAAGTTCAGACATTGTAATGGTAACACCCCGTAGGTTGCGTGAAAAAACCAAGATCCATGTGCCGTGCTCATCCTTAATCAGTCCACCCGTTGCCACACTGTTCGTGCTTGTCAAAGCACTACCATCGGTATTGGTTTTATACCAACCAGATTCTGGTTTCCTCCATTTTACTACACTATCCGTCTTCGCCTTCGCCTTCCCCTTCCCCTTTTCCTCCCTTACTCACTCCAAAACAATGATAAATTTTCTGCTTAGCCAAACTCAGTTAATGATTACAACTTATGGCTCCGACTATCCCGTGGCTATACCGTGAAAGACTAACTAAGTCTCTCTTGTTGACACTATTTTTATGTATATGAACTGTGTTCATGACTAATGTTTTAAGCCAGAGAGATTTGGACTGCTTGCACATGGGTGTTGATCTATGTTTCCTTGTAATTTAATTGGTTTGTTTACCTGTTTGCTTATATACTGTAGAAACAGTCGATCCAGGAGCAGGGATTCAGTTCCCAGAAAGTTCCTCCTTCACTTCAGAGAGAACCACAGGGATTGTGTTCCGCCAATTCTTATCTCAGGAAACCTGTTTACCATGTTGTCTATGTGGCAAGCAGCTGCTCGAGATTATTTGGAAGCCTATAAACTGATGCCTGACAATCCCTTGATCAATCTTTGCATAGGTATATATCTTTTCCACAGTGAATATAAATTAGAACTGGAGAAACTTAATGTGGACATATCTTATGAATTCACTCATTTCATTACTCTTCTTTTTTGTGTTCTATCCAGGAACTACCCTGATAAACTTGGTGACCATGGACCACAGACTTAAAAACAAGCATCAAACTATGTTACAAGGACTTGCTTTCCTTTATAACAACTCCCGACTTTGTGAAGATAGCCAGGTTTGGTTCTGTTAAACCTTTTTGATCTCTTTAAATAGTTCAAGGACACTATAAAGTTGTTTTATATTCTGTAGTCTGTAGAATGTACCATATACTACATTATTCAATTTTGACCAATACTTTTCAATTGCTAGACATTTTCCATGAGGCTCTGGGCGAGTTTGGGCTAGGTGTTGTTACAGTAATATACGAGAATTGATTTTAATATAGTAGTTTTGTACAGTAACTGTTTATAATAAAATTTGATTTTAGAACAACGGATTTTGTAAAATGAGAACCGCCAAAAAGCTACATTATTTAGCTTTTGAGTTGATTTTTTGGCTTTAGGAGATCTCACAAGTGACAGGGGTCAAACACACTTACACACACCACAATAAAAATACACACAATAGAGACCAAAAGTAATTTTCGAAACACCTTCGAAATAATGTTAGAGGTTTAAAAGTGATTTTAGGAGCTCCTACCGCCAGGCTAAATTCACCCATCATGGTAATTAATGGATTTGAAGCTAAATATTTCAAATGCATAATAACAAATAATGAATTATTTTGATTTTTTCGTGAATTTTAATTACGTTTTGTATTTTTCTTTTGATTAAAGTGATGAATTTGAAATTCATCCAACATTGAAGTCATTTGATATCCTTAATCAAATCTAAATCCCTCAATCCTAGTAGAACCTGAGAAAATGATATTTTTTTGTGCTATGATGTTATTATGGACACAAGTTGTGTGCGATATGAGCTAAAGTTGCCTCGAAATTTATTTACAGGAATCATTGTATAACATTGCTCGGGCATACCATCAAATTGGTCTAGTTTCTTTGGCTACTACATATTATGAAAAGGTGTTGGCAATTCGTCAAAAGGATCATCCAATACCAGAACATCCGAGTGAGAATCCAGATTTTACTGGTACTAAAAGGCCAGGCTACTGTGATCTTCGTCGAGAAGCAGCTTTCAATTTGCACTTGATCTATAAGAAAAGTGGGGCATTTGATCTTGCAAGGCAGGTTTTGAAAGATCATGTTGTCATTTGATTCATTCAACCCACACATCACGCATTATGTGGTCAAATTACGCCATGGCCACTGTATAACTATATAGTTAGGATATTTGTGATACTCCCTTGTAAATTATTTATTTATTTATGTTTTTTGAAAGAGGAACATTTTTGTAAATTATAGATAGTCTAGAATCCTGAATACTGCAAGGGTTTGATTTAAATTTAAAGAAGTTTTTGCTATTGATAATTTTCTTCTGTAATTTGACCTTGTGTAAGTGATGGAGGAAAAGATTCATAAAGTAATAGACAGATGCAATGGATTCGACTAAAAAAAATGCTTAATTTATTTGACTTAATTTTCTAGGTTTTGAATCCCAACAAGATATCTGCAAAAGAGATGATCTATATATTGGTATCTTGACTCATATGTCACTTGAGAACTTGAAGAAAATGGTTTTAATTCAATTTTCTTACCACTTTCAATGCTAACAATCAAAATGGAAAGAACTTTTGGTGATGGTTTCAGTGCTCTATAAGTAAGAAGAGGTAAGTAACCAATTACGACGACAATATATATATTGAATGAGATTTTCCCAAAATATCTCAATGGTTTGTACAACATTCAAGAGAAAATGCATCTGAAAATTACAGAGTAGGAGCTCTTTCAGCTGTTCCTGCAATAACAGTGAGCAAGTTGTTGCCAAAAGGATCGCTCAAATGTGCTGAAAGGTTTTCAACTGGACCTTGTCCAGTTACATAAGCCTGAATGAAGAAAGCAAACATGGAGAACATTGCTAGTCTACCGTTCTTGATCTCCTTCACCTTCAAAATCGCTGCCTGGTCTGGATCATTGGCGAGACCCAACGGGTCAAAAGGACCACCCGGGTGAAGCTTGTCCTCCAAATCCTACATGATTTGAATCAAAAAATGAATTAATCTATAGAAAATATGGATTAATTTGCTTTTATTCATTACAAGAAATTAATGTAGACCTACCAAGCCATTGATAATTCTGTAATATTCTGCACCACCAAGAAGTACAACCTCGGCAACCACAGCAACAACGAGGTTAATGGGTATGTTCTTTCCGAAGTAATTCAATGTGTTTCCATCCAGAAGCAGAGCACCAGTCTACAATTATATATATGGTTAGTAACTATTAAAACTGAATTCGCTTTTCATTTTCAACTTCATTAGTAGCCTTAAGAAAGACCTATTTGGCAACCTAGCTCTCCGTCGTATAAAAATAATATGCATGATAACAAAAAACAGCAAAATTACTCATAGGGCTTATTATGTTGTTCACGATAAAGAAATACATCTAAAACTTAATTATGGGGCTTGAAAAGACAATATACAACTTCATCAAGAAATATCTAAATATATCTTAAAAAATAATATATAGTATATACCTTGAACCAAACAGCTTCAGGGCCACAATTAGCTCCAAACTTGTTGAAAGCTTCAGGGATGATACAGCCAGCGGCACCAAGCATGGCCCATCGAGCGTGAATAAGCTCATACCCCTGGTATCTGTATCCAACAAAAATTATATTAATTCATTTGATACACACAAACGTATAAAGAGAAATTAAGCAGCTGGGAGGATATTTAAGTAATTCACTTACTTGGCAAAGTCTTCGGGTTTCTTGCCAAGGCCGAAGGGATCATAACCATAGCTGCATTTCCATAAAAGTAATTATATGGAAAGAATTGCATTTCATGGTGTGTTTTCTTTTTTTTGAAATGAAATGAAATGAAAACTTACTCTCCAGGAACTTCCCCTGTCAAGTATTCAGGGATTTCTGATCTGTCCAAGAGCCCATCAGGTAAGAAAATTCTCCTGTCAGGCCCTGGAAATTAATGTCAACATAATAGAACTAGTTTAGCTGGCTAGTTACATTATTAATTAATCGGTGAATATGTCTATAGAATGAATTAATGGTCCATGAATATGACATAATCAACCCAAGCTGATTTATACAAAATTTGAACTGTTCGAGTATGATTTGTTATACATATTTGATATTTCAGCCTCGATTTGCTAAGCAATAACATATATCAAAATATAAAGCTACTAAATACTCGAGCTTGTTTAATAGAAGCTCGTTCGAGCTCACAGTACATTTAACAATGGATACATATATAAAATTAAGTTCAGACCAAGTTTAAACAATGCGTTGTTCGACATTACTGGTGATTACTTACCATACCACTTGGCGAGCTCGTCGTTGGTTGGGGAGGCGACAGCAGCTGGCTTAGACTTCTTGGGTGCAGCAGCAGGCTTCTTCTTAAAGCTGTCGAAAAGGGCAACTGTTTTGAAGGTGGCGGCGGGGCTCGACGACCTGCAGGAGCTGGAGTTTAGGCCAAACATCTCCGACACGCCGACAGAGGCGGCCGCCATGGACGAGGCTGCAAGAGAAGCCATTACAGCTGTAGCTGGAAGTAGTGGAATCAAAGAAAGGAAGATGGATAACTGGATATGAAACTACTGAAATTAAAAAGACGGGATTGGTGGATGTAGACGTGCCAAGTAGGATCCTTGTTCTTGTGATATGATTGGTCTGAGCGCTATCTGAATATTCATGATCGGATGGATCTTGATTAGGTGGCAGATTATTATGGTGCTTATAGCTCTTCAGTTGGATAACATGTTATATCCCTTTGCTCCATGTATATTTGCAGAGGGATTTTCAATTTTGCCAAAGGCAAAAACAGATTTTACAAAATTGCCAAAAGGGTTATTCCCTTTTAAAAAAAAAAAATGAAAAATGTTTAAAACATTTAACACAATTAAATTATTGCAATTTGCCCCCTCACATTTTATTAAGTTTTAACAAAAACCCCAACCTAAACTCCAAATTTTAAATTTACTCCCTAAACTCTTAACAAATAAAAGAAAAAAAACACACACTCACACACACAACAATTCGCAGGAGAGAAAGAAAGAAAAATCCCACAAAAATCCCTCTTTCAAATTGAAGCAAATTGAAGCAAATTGAAGCATGGAAAACGCACAAATTATCGATGATGACAGAAACCTACAACAATGGCCATTTGTGGTAAGTTTTTTGGTGTTATTTTCGCAAATTTTCGCGTATTTGCGTGCGTCTGTTCTTGGCGTGTGGCGTGTGGGAGTTCCACACGCCACACACGCCAAGAACAACAGAAATTAGGGTTCTTGGCGAGTGGGTTAGCTACACGCCACTCGCCAACTGTTCATGGCGTGTGGCTTAGCTACACGCCACACGTTAATACTATGCATATTTTACATTGGTGGCGTGTGGCGTGTGGAACTCTCACACGCCACACACGCCAAGCGTAAATTCCTGGCGTGTGGCTCTCCTCACACGCCACACGCCACACGCCAGACAGGCAGAAAACTTATCTTGCTTTTGTTGTTTGTTTTGTAGGGATACAAAACATTACCCACCTCGGCCCTACGGAGAGAAATACTACCGCCCTTTCACTACAGTAATGTGATCGTAAAAGGAGAGGCAACCCAGCGTTGTGCGTGGAGCGAGATTAGCAGTATAGTAAGTTGCCTCAAACCTGTGCATTGGGATATTATAAATGCGTATCCCCAGATCGGGAGTTTTTTTTACTTAACCGGCATCGGCAAATTCAAGGCGTCGGTGTTGCACGCAATGTACCTTCGAGTATGCACACGCGTGCAAGGTCAAAGTAATTACGAACACTGGTTTTTGGTAAATGGAAAGCCAGTTAGGTTCGGGATCGAGGAGTTTGCCCTCGTATCAGGGATGCGATTTGGGGCAGTGAGTGAGGATGACAAAGAAAGAATCGAGGAACAGGGTCAGTTGAAGGAGCAATACTTTCCGGGCTGGGGGCGGTCTGTGGTTTCTGTTGCTGCTCTGAAAACGAGTATCATGGACTTGTTGTCTCGGCGTGGGTCGAATCCCGAGGACGTATGCAAGTTGATATACGCGTGGGTGATATCGTCCGTGTTGATGCCAATTAGGCCCATAAAATCGGTTGAAAACAAAACATTCGCGGTAAGTAAACTTAATTTTAATTTTTATTATTTCGTTAAAGTTTTTAAAATAACAATTCTGATTTAAATTTGTATATATTGAAGATATGTGACGATCTCGCGATGTGCGAGAGATATCCGTGGGGAGATAAGGTATGGAGAGCGACTTTTTTTGATATTGTAAAAAATTTGGGCACTGGAAATGAGGACGTCCCTCTCCGTAAATGGAATGCATATGGCTTCCCGCACATTTTTCTGGTATGTTTGTAAAATCAATTGTTGATTTCCATGTTTTTTTTAGTTATTTTTTCGTAAATGTTGGATGTTTTGACTAATGTTTTGAATGTGAACAGTTTTGGATGGTGGAAGCCATTGAAGGCATGGCCGATGCGGCCAATTTTGTTGCAAGGGTCGGCCCAACTGTTCCGAGATATCCGCGAATGTTACGTTGGGATTTCAGGAACCCTAATCCCAGCGCTGATGATATGGACGAGTTCTTTCGGAATGTTCATGTATGTTAATCGTTTTTATTAATAATTTTTTTCCGACATATCACTTGAAAAATTTATTATAAATAACTTGTATATATTTATTTTTTCAGGCTGTGATCCCACGGCTAATGCCGGATAGCTCGGAGTTGGAGACGGAGTCTTACCAATCAACTATAGTGGTACGACGTGCCACTCGTGGTAGCCGCCTTCCATGTTATAAACAATTAAGTTTATTTTTGACACGGCAGTATGTGGTTATTCGGGATGATGAGGGAGTTCCCGAATTCCCCAACCGGCCATCCGCCCGAGCTGATTCTGCTCCAGCAGAAGGTGCTCCTGCTTCTAGTCATGTGCCTCGACGTCAGAAGCGTTTGCGAATAAGCCAAGATGGTGCCTCTACTTCTCAAGATCAACCATCATCTTCTGGATTACCTGCTTGGGCACTTGCATTGGATGAGAGAGTTGTTGCATTGGATGAGAGAGTTGTTGCAATGGAGGAGAGAGTTGTTGGTCGGATTGGCGAGGTCGAAAATAAATTTACTGGGCAGCTCAACCATCTGACAGCAACGATGGAGAACCTCAGTCGAATGCTGATGGGCTACAATGAAGGGGGCCATGATAAAGAAGGCGACGATGAAGGGGGCGACAACAATGATGCTGGTGATGCTGGTGATGCTGGTGATGCTGGTGATGCTGATAATGCTGGTGATGCTGATAATGCTGATGATAATGATGATGATCAGGTTTAGTTGTTGTATTGAATTTTATTTTTGTTTGTGGATTTTTTTTAGAGATATTATTGGAATTTATTTAAAGGATTATTGAATTTTATCTAAATTGTTTTTAGACTATTTTATTTATTAGATTGGTTTTGGAGTTGTGTTCATCTAAATGGTAGTTCACCTATGCATTCACAGGGTAATAATGCCGAAGAACCAAGGCAAGAAAGAAGAGTACAGAGGATAAGAAATCCTAGTAGGCTTATTACATCTCCTTTTACCGCTAATATTCGGAAAAAAAAATCCACTAAGTAATTAATTTATTTTTATTTTTTTTGTAATATTTAATTCGGTTAGGGACCATTTGTATATAATTTTTTATAAATTTTGGGGGTAAAAATGTAATTTTTGAGAAGTTAGGGACCAAAGTGCAATTTCGTGTTAAATGCAAGCTCTAGTGAGTGAACATTTTAATTTTGTTACTGAATCGAAACTATTAATTTTTTATAAATTTTGGGGGTGAGAAGTGTAATTTTTGAGAAGTTAGGGACCAAAGTGCAATTTCGTGTTAATTCTTCTCTCTAGTGAGTGAACATTTTAATTTTGTGCATCCAATGTTACTGAATCGAAACTAGTGATTTTTTATAAATTTTGGGGGTGAGAAGTGTAATTTTTGAGAAGTTAGGGACCAAAGTGCAATTTCGTGTTAATTCTTCTCTCTAGTGAGTGAACATTTTAATTTTGTGCATCCAATGTTAAAAATTTAGGGACCAAACTGCAAATTCGTGTTAAATGCAAGCTTTAGTGAGTGAACAATTTAATTTTGTGCAAATATGGGTTGATTTGCAATTATGAAATAGATCATAAATTTTGGGGGTAAACTGTAATTTTTAAAAATTTAGGGACCAAACTGCAAATTCGTGTTAAATGCAAGCTTTAGTGAGTGAACAATTTAATTTTGTGCAAATATGGGTTGATTTGCAATTATGAAATAGATCATAAATTTTGGGGGTAAAACTGTAATTTTTAAAAATTTAGGGACCAAACTGCAAATTCGTGTTAAATGCAAGCTTTAGTGAGTGAACAATTTAATTTTGTGCAAATATGGGTTGATTTGCAATTATGAAATAGATCATAAATTTTGGGGGTAAAACTGTAATTTTTAAAAATTTAGGGACCAAACTGCAAATTCGTGTTAAATGCAAGCTTTAGTGAGTGAACAATTTAATTTTGTGCAAATATGGGTTGATTTGCAATTATGAAATAGATCATAAATTTTGGGGGTAAAACTGTAATTTTTAAAAATTTAGGGACCAAACTGCAAATTCTTGTTAAACTGCAATTCAACATATACGAAGTCCATGATAGTCCATGATAGTCATTTTCAAAGTATTGGTCCTTCAAATGACCCCGTTGCTCGATTCTTTCGCGGTCATCTTCATTCACTGTCTACAAACAACAAAAAAACCAAAATCAATGTTCTGTTTGGCGTGTTGGCGTGTTGGCGTGAAGATCAGCAACACGCCAAAATTGTGTCTTGGCGTGTTGGCGTGTTGTTGAGCAACGCGCCAACACGCCAAGCCAAAATTTTGGCGTGTTTCTCATACACACGACAACACGCCAAGCCAAAATTTTGGCGTGTTGCTGATCTTCACGCCAACACGCCAAACAGAACATTGATTTTGGTTTTTTTTGTTGTTTCCATACCTTTTTGTTGTTCATGTAAGTGTTACTTCTCCATTTGGTTGATAAATTGACAAAAACTTATAAAATTGATCAATATATACGAAGTTATGATTTACGGAGGACATAATGTTCCTGTAAGTGTTACTTCTCCATTTGGGAGATAAATTGACCAAATCTTATAAAATTGGCTAATATGTACGAAGTTATGATTTACGGAGGACATAATGTTCCTGTAAGTGTTACTTCTCCATTTGGGAGATAAATTGACCAAATCTTAAAAAATTGGCTAATATGTACGAAGTTATGATTTACGGAGGACATAATGTTCCTGTAAGTGTTACTTCTCCATTTGGGAGATAAATTGACCAAATCTTATAAAATTGGCTAATATGTACGAAGTTATGATTTACGGAGGACATAATGTTCCTGTAAGTGTTACTTCTCCATTTGGGAGATAAATTGACCAAATCTTATAAAATTGGCTAATATGTACGAAGTTATGATTTACGGAGGACATAATGTTCCTGTAAGTGTTACTTCTCCATTTGGGAGATAAATTGACAAAAACTTATAAAATTGATCAATATGTACGAAGTTATGATTTACGGAGGACATAATGTTCCTATAAGTGTTTAGGTTTAGGGTTTAGGGTTTAGGTTTTGGGTTTTGGGTTTAGGGTTTAGGGTTTAGGGTTTAGGGTTTTTCCCCATTTGCGCCATAAAGTTTGGTTCTTACGAACTTGCATTTAACATTTTGCAGTTTGGTCCCTACGAACTCATAATTAACTCAAAATTGCAGTTTGGTCCCTGACTTTTCAAAAATTACAATTTTACCCCCAAAATTTATAAAACATTCATAATTGCAATTCAATCCATAATTTGCTCAAAATTAAAATGTTCACTCAATTCGGATTTGCATAGAACGAAAAATTGCAGTTTGGTCCCTAACTTTTCAAAAATTACAATTTTACCCCCATAATTGCAATTCAATCCATAATTTGCACAAAATTAAATTGTTCACTCACTACGAACTTGCATTACGAACTTGCATTTAACAACTATTTGCAGTTTGGTCCCTAACTTTTCAAAAATTACAAATTTACCCCCAAATTTTATAAAAAATTCATAATTGCAATTCAATCCATAATTCGGACAAAATTGAAATGTTCACTTAATTCGAATTTGCATTTAACACATATTTGCAGTTTGGTCCCTGACTTTTCAAAAATTACAATTTTACCCCCAAAACTTATAAAAAATTCATAATTGCAATTCAATCCATAATTCGGACAAAATTGAAATGTTCACTTAATTCGAATTTGCATTTAACACATATTTGCAGTTTGGTCCCTGACTTTTCAAAAATTACAATTTTACCCCCAAAACTTATAAAAAATTCATAATTGCAATTCAATCCATAATTCGGACAAAATTGAAATGTTCACTTAATTCGAATTTGCATTTAACACATATTTGCAGTTTGGTCCCTGACTTTTCAAAAATTACAATTTTACCCCCAAAACTTATAAAAAATTCATAATTGCAATTCAATCCATAATTTGCACAAAATTGAAATTCGAATTTGCATAGAACACGAAATTTCATAAAACATCCATTACATCAAACGTTGTTCAATAAACATCAAATACAACTTACAAATTCACTAAACATCTAAGATTCACTTTCGTGGTTGCCCGAACTTTGGCCGCGTTGGGGACATCTACTGGCGTTGTGATCGGTATTTCCGCAAATTCCGCACTTGTATTTTTTCTTCGATTTTTCAAGGCATGATAAATGTCGTGTCTTTTTAGGCCTTCCACGGGTTATTTCTTCGGTTGGAGGTAGCACTACTCTCGCCATAACATGATCGGGAATGTTAATCCATTGGTCTTTCGATGGAACGGGTTGTATGAGCTCAAAGTATGCTTGACGCATATTACCGATCGAGTAGTATTCGCTAACAAGCTCCAACACATATGCCCCACTATCTACTGGTCGTTTGCCCATGGCAGCTGCAATTGCGTGCTCACACGGTATTTGCTCAACCTGAAAGACGCCACATGAACAAGTTCTTCCAGCTAAATCCACAATTCCATTCCAGTCGGTAGATTCCACTTTCCATATATCTTGCCCTATTTCAAATTTGCGCCACCGATACGCCTTTTCATATCGCTCATTTATCAACTTATTCTTCGATGGGATCAATACACCCGACCGGGACCATCGATCAGCCTCAGCACGACGCTCTCCAAACCACTTTGACATCAAATCAACAACAAATTCGAGAAAGTAACATATGGGAAAATCTTTGACATTTTTGATACGACTATTAAGGACCTCAACATGGTTAGACGTCTTTATCTCATATCTGTTCACGCGATGGTGGATTCTCGCCCATTTCTGAAACGTTACCTCGTTTTGTAGCCAATCTGCACATCTCGGGTTCTGGGTTTTCAAGACACCCCAATATTTTTCAAACTTACTCTCGCTGTACGCGTAAGCAGCTTTGTAAAAGAACTCGACTATCGTATCTTTCTCTTTCTCTTTCCCTTTCCCAAACCTTTTCAACAAGTTGCCTTTGAGGTGAAAGTAACATGCCCCATGTTCAGCTAAAGGGTAAACTTCTTTTACCGCTTTAGTAAGACCCGTGCCCCTGTCTGATACAATAACCAGATCGGCTCTGTCTGGTACACCCACTTTCAAGCCCTCGAGAAAATAAGTCCAACATGCCGCATCCTCGCTGCCATTAGCTACCCCCCCATGCAATTGGATAACAACGATTTTCACCGTCCGTCGCAGTTGCAATTAGAACGGTTCCTTTATATCTATGCCCCATAAATGTTGCATCAATTACAATTACATTTCTTAGGAACTGGAATCCTCGAGTAGCAGCTCCGAAAGACATGAAGAAATACATAAACTGGTTTTCGGAGTTCGTATGGATGCGAGTGAGCGTACCAGGATTTTTTTGCTCAATCATGTAAGCAAAGGAGGGTAGATTGGCAAAGTTTTCTTCGAATGTACCCATAATGTCAGCTTGAGCAATTTGTTTCCCCCTCCAAGCTGTCATATAGCTAATGTTAACACCATTTTCGGCTTGCATGAAGTTTATCAGTGCATTTGGTGTTGGGACTTCATTGGGGTTGATATATAACCCCTTTGTCCGTAAACCAACCATCCGACTTGTTGCTTGTCTATGACGGGCACCTCTATTTGCTATCCCACAAGTGTGAACGTTTGTATATGTTCGAATAACAAATTCTGGGGTATTTGCTTCCTTAGTTGCATATATACGCCATGGACAACCAGGAGTCGTACACCTAGCTATCCTCCTCTTTGTGTCAGACTTACCTGTAAGTTCCCATTTTTTATCTACAGCAACTCTACAAAGTTCATCCCTGAACTCTTCACTGTTTGGCCACCGTTGACCAACTATCCATCCCGTTTCATCACTCCTCCCCTGAGAATAATCTATTTCAACCGAATTAGCGTTATCGAAACCTTCGTAACTAGGTGGTTCGTAACCACTACCACCAACATCACCATCACCATAACCATCGCCACCCACATCGTCACCCACATCGCCACCCACATCGTCACCCACATCGCCACCCACATCGTCACCCACATCGCCACCCACATCGTCACCCACATCGCCACCCACATCACCACAGTCGTTGTCAACGTTACAATGTTCACCATTTACATCAGCACCACCATAATCATCTCCGCCGTCAAAGTTACGGCAGTCATTATGACCTTCGTTGTCATCCAGATGCCACTGACTATACGGAGGAGAACAACGTAGTGGTTGAACTTCCTCCACTATACGTAAAGTTGGATTAGAGGCAATGATCTCCTCATTAACATCATCTTGTGCATTTGATCCTCCTATAACACATCCTTCAGGTTGGTAACTGAAACTAGCTTTGTCCATGAGTTTTTTTCCTTTACCTCGGGTCATAAGTTTCTTCGCTTTCTCTTTTCCACCCGGAGATGCCTCTATCCTCAAAATTTCTTCTCTCGAAGAAAAAATCACGTACAATTTTAATTTAGCAGAATTGCAGACAAGGTGCTTCGCTAACTCCCAATCTTCTTCATCTGATATTGTCGTTATCAAGTTATCAATTTCTTGGTACTTAACCTCAAAAATATCGGTGTGCCGATCCAACTTCAACTTCTTGCAAATTTTGTCGAGTAGTTCCTCAAACGAAATTGCACTATCCACCAATATTGGTTTATTCGAATCTCCACGCCAATGCAATTTATTATCGATTTGGAGTGTAAATTCACCGTTATATAGAAGAACTACTATAAGTTTGTCCATTCCTACAAGCAAAAACAAAAATTAGTACACAAGCTATCTAAATAAAAAAAATGCGTCAATAAGTTACATACTGCCAGGTTGGCGTGTTGGCGTGTGTCATGAAGACACGCCAACACGCCATGAACGTTGTTTGGCGTGTTGGCGTGTCTTAATGTCACACGCCACACGCCAGAAAACGTTCATGGCGTGTTGGCGTGTCTTCATGACACACGCCACACGCCAAAAAAGCGAACTTCAGTTCAAGAACTTTTTTGGCGTGTGGCGTGTGTCATGAAGACACGCCAACACGCCAAACAGCGTTCATGGCGTGTTGGCGTGTCTTCATGGCACACGCCACACGCCAAAAAACGCGACCTTCAGTTCGATTCGAATTCTCGATTTTTGTTAACTAAATTGCTCAATAATACATCAAAATATCAATTAACTTGCAAATGCTTACCTTTTATGTTGTTTTTCCTCCTTTTCTTCCTTAATTTGAGTGAAATTTGTGTGAAATTTGTGTAAATTGGGTTAGGGTTTGGAGGAATTTTTGGAGAGAAAATTTGATTTTGGGGTGGGTTGATTTTGAAGTTTTTAAAATTTTGGGGTATATTTGTTAAAATTTGATTTAATTAGGAAGAGTTAATTAAATTAGATTAGTTGATTAATTAATAATGTGGCATTTGAGTAATATTGGTTTTGTGTTTTGGCTTTTTTGAAAATAAAATTTTACTTAATGGCAAATTTGAAAATGTCTTTATATTTGCATTGCATATTCCTTTTTATAATTTATTTTTATTTTTATGGCTGAACATCTTGAACTACATGACTTGTAAATTTTACGAGGCCTAGCTCCTGGGCTCATGAGTATTTCATTATTTTTATATATTTTTCTAGTTTAATGTTAGTATTTGTATTTAACATTTTTTTGTACTTCAATAGTAATTGCAATGAATTTGAATAATGTAATAATATATATTCATCATCTCAAAAAAAAAAAAAAAAAAAAAAAGACTTGTAACTTGGTTGGGGAACTAATGGTTCATATGGATTGGTATTCGCCCAATTTTTTTATATATTGTTCCGAAAAGATTTGTATGAATAGTTTAGCAAAATCTTTCAAAATATCAAATTAGTTGAAATAATAATTAAACACTTAAATAAACAAAATTTTATTATTATCAACTCTCTTTGATTTTAATATTTTAATATTATTATTATTTCTATTATTATTAATATTAATTTAAAAAAATAAAACTATTATTATAATTATGAGAGTGAGGAAGAAAAAAAAGTGAAATCTATTGGAAACTACCACGCAGGGCTAGGGACATCTCCGGACCCTAGCCCTGCCCCTATTATTGGAGGTGACCTTACTTTCCCTATACAATTTAATAATTCCCTACTTACCTTTCATGTATAATTTAATCATTCACTTACCATCAGATACTACTAATTGTAAAGTTTAAAACTTATGTTACTTTAACAGAAATTACAATTGTACAAAGATATCCCTGAATTCATATTAAATATAAAAAATATAAGAAGACGGATATTTTGTTGTACAAATATTAGAGGTGACCTTTTGATGATTTGAAATAATATGATGAGGTAATTGTCGAAAAATTAATTTTTATGAGATGGAACTGTTTATTTATATCTATCTAAGAATAAAAATAAAGAATAAAATTTTATGAAATGAGCAAATAGTGTTCCGGATGATATAGGAGTACAAATAATGGAGTCTTTCAGCTTTTGTAAAATTGAATGGAGGGTTATATTAAATTAAAATGTGCTTTTTCTTTTGTCATATAGGTCCGCGGTAGCATCTTCAAAATCAAACAGAAAGCTAAACTCAGGGCCAGGGGGTGAGTGAAATATTCAATTGTACAAAGAAGGTGAGTGGTTGATATGCAACAGCATAAGGGAGGAAATTGAAATTAATCCAATTAAAAATTACGCATTGTTAAAGCGTATATAAGTAGTTTTTATTTTTTAATTTTTTTTTTATGAATTAAATAGACCATTCATACTTACTGCACAAAAAATATATAAACTACGTACTTATAATCCAGAATATACAAAACATTAAGGTGAGTTTGGCCCAGCGGTGAGAGCTCCTAAAAACACTTCTAGACATTCATTATGATTTTTGAAGTATTTGGCCCCAATTATAGAAATTGCTTTTAGTCAATCGTGATTTTAATGGTGTTTGGCCCTCAATATCATAATTACTTTTGGGATCTCCAAAAGCTAAAAATCCACTTATTTTAGAAGTAACTAAAGTGTTACTTTTGCAAAAGCTATTATCCAAAAGTAATTATTTTATAATTGAATTTTATCATAATCAATTATTGCCAAAATCTATTTTAGTAAAATTAATTATCCTATAATTGATTTTCGAATCGCTAGGCCAAACTCACCCATGTTTGTAAGGTTTCAAGATTCTCAATCTATTTGACCATTTATTTCAACTATTTCCCCCCCTTTTTGTAATTTCTTTTCCCATTTGACTTTCTTATTAATTATATTTGATATATGTTTGAGTCGTTAGCTTAGAGCATCTCCAACAGCAGACCTTAAAGCTATTTTTGATGCCTCAACTCACAAAATAAAGAAAAAACTTGCTCCAGCAATGGCATTATCCCAGGACCTATATTTAAGTCCACCCAATTTTGGCATCAAAAGTAATGCATGCTGGAAAAAAAATCACTATCAAATTAGTAACAAAGTTTCAATTAATCCACACTAACTTCTAGAATCTAAAACAAAATTAAAAATCAAGGAGAGGTAATTTTGTTCATAAATCAAGGAAAAGTAATTTTGTTAATACCTCTTCAATTTTGATATCAATTTCTTCAATTTCTTGCTTCAATCTTCAATATATCTCTTATATGGAGAGGGATGAGTGAGTTTAAGGTGGCTGAAACTTTAGATCTTCAAATCTTATCGGTAATAGTTCTTATCAAATATATCAATGTTGAATTACATACTGACACGTGAATATAAAATCTTATCGGTAATAATCCTTAACATTTTTTAACTTAATTATTTTTTATTTAATTTTCTTTACTTTTAATAAATTAAATTTAAATTAATTTGAAATGATGCTCCAATTTTAATGCTTATTGCTGGAGCGAATTTTTTTTATGCTGTTATCAAAATACTGTAGCAGGCATTAAAGAGTGATTTGATGTTGTTTTTTGATGCCGACTTCTGAAGATGCTCTTACAAAGGTATAATTTATATACATGGGCATTGGTTATTTGTAATATTTTGTTTGCTTCAAAATAATAATTAGTATTATTTATTTTTAATATGAAAAAATCAATAGTAATATTTGATATAGATTTGGGCTTTATCGGGATTGAATCTTATTAGATTCAAACTCGACGTATAAATTGATCGAGATCAAATATATACCCTGTCTCGAAGCACAATTATTTAGATTCGGATCAAATTTACTTAAATCAAACCATCAAACTTCAAGTAAATTCGACTCAATTTACGCAAGTCAATAACGAGTTCACACTCCACAACAAAAAAAAAAATTCTTAATTAGCGAGTTATTCTTACGCGTTAATTAAAACTCCAATTCAAATCTGAAGAAAATGAGTTTGCAAATACAGCCCGCCCACCTTCTAGACATGTAAGTCCAAATTTAATTTTCACGAAATTTATGTTCAAACATCATTTAGATGGAATGAGTTTTGCGGGGTCTTTAACGTCAAAATGAACTTCGTGTTCCTCAAAAAAAAAAAAAAAAGAAAAAAAAAAACGTCAAAATGAACTTCAATAAAAATAAAATCAACACGAACAACAACATATTCAAATAAAATATAGAAAGAAATACGTTGTGATCCCATACTAATTTTAATAATTTAAAAGAAGAGTAAATCGCGCTTTTGATTCTCCTTATGGATTAACTTTTGCACTTTTGTCCCTCTTAAATTTTTTGTAGCAGATTGGTCCCTCTTATCAATGTAGTATATCACATTCGTCTCTCTTAATTTTTCTTTTTACCTCTTATCAATGTAGTGTAACACTAGTCCCTCTTAAATTCAAAATATATCACTTAAATTTAAAATATATTTTAAAGTGGACAAAAGTTGATGTATTTTATATTTAAGAGGGACTAATGTGTTACACTACATTGACAAAAGTGACAAATTTGCAACAAAAAATTTAAGAGGGAAGATTGTATTATAAAAGGGACGTGTGGTATATTATAGTGATAAGATGGATCAATTTGCTATAAAAAATTTAAGATGAAAAATAAAAAATTTAACCCATAAAAAAGACCAAAAATGCTATTCACAAGAACACATCTAATTTAATAAATTGTACAATTTAGATTGAGATTGATTGTATTTATTATTCAAGGCCAGTTTCGACGTTATTTTACTTCCTTCAACACAGTGACACAAATTCGATATCTATCAAAATAAAACCTGCACTCAATGTCATTGGCGGTGAGGTCATGGAGAACGGCGTTTCTGACCTTGAGAGACGAAACCTTAGCTTCACCTCCTCGCCCCACTCTCCTCCACCTTCTCAACCAACTCATTTTTGCCCAATCCGATTTCCTGATCGCCGCCGCTCCGGATTTGCCTCCTCACGAGGTATACTTTTAACTTTTCAAGTTATGTAATTTGATGCAATCAGATGATCTTTCTCCGACTGATGAGATGCATTTTTCCTCTCAGGTCACATCTGATTTGATGCTATTGATGGAATTAGCTCAGAACATTTCAAATTCTGAAGAAATTGAGGACGTTACTCTGTCCTTTACTAAATTATGTCACTTGGTAATTTGTATAGCAGTTCATTTTACTTATTTTCAACTCAAATTTCTTTATAATGTTTCAGTTTCTTTGCTTAGAAAGTAGACTGACGTATTTTGAGACGAATCTAAGAATTTCTGCTCTAAATCATGCGCGAGGTTTAAGGAGGTAGGTACTAGGCTTAACACGAACACAGTTTTTACCTCTCATCTTTCCAATTTCACCCTGTTTAGCCGATTAAGGAACCAAATTGGCTGGAGGATTTAATCATAGAGTTGGTGTTTGAAGAAATGCCGCTTAGAAGAAATAGAATGATATATGTTTAAGCCTTACGATTTGGCAGTTAATATTATATTGAATGTCGTTAGGACAGACCTCACCATTATAAATATATTAACCTTAAGTTTTTTGATGAGGTAATCCAGTATTCCGGTTAGAAGAGACCATTTAAATGAGCCCTAGCGGACTTGCTAGTTAAATATTTCCATGGGATAAGTTGTGATACTTAGGTTTATTGAATATGTCTTGGTTGTATAATAAATGTCCTTGTGCTACTATACATGGACAGGTACTAGATTTTCTTTTAAGCAAGATTAGTCGGCTCTTCATAATAGCTACAGGCCATGTTGATTTTATGCACATTCTCATTCTTGGAACTTTCTAATATTATTCTGTTCTCTTCACTGTTTATCTAGACCAGCTGTGCATTGTTGCTTTCAAACAAACCACTCGCAAACACACTTTACATAAATATGTATACATACATATATGTGTGTGTGTGTTTATATATTCGTATATTCGTGAAATGAACTAATCTATATTCCGAAAGCTGAAAACCAAGGAGTAAATGTCAATGAGGTTTAATTTGGGTTACAATGAAGAAATGTTCTGTTTATCTTTCACCAGGAGAGATCAAGATCATATTTAACATTATTGGGCACTCACTTTTGGGTCTTTAACTTGCTTTACTTGTCATTCTGCTTCATAAAAGCTCTTCTATTGTTTTAGTGCTTACAATTTGTGTGGACTGTACCATGATCACTGAATGGTCTTAATGAGATACTAATGTTCTACTTAAATTCCCGGGTCGGTATCTTCTTGTTTTACTATGTTTTTCTTATATCCAATTGTGGGAGTCTACAGTGACTATATGATCTTCTCGTGAGATTCTTAATGCCTGAATGCAATTAAAGAAATGGCTTTTTATAACCCTTACTTTAAATATTGAACACTATATAGCTGCTATGGTCATTATGGTCTCTTTCCATATATTACCATATTATCATAAAGTCTCTGATGCAGTGCTAATTATATCACTTTTTCTTATTTGTTGCAGATCCACGGTGTCAGCCATTGTGCACTTTTACAATTGAATTCATCGTCTCTGGCTCTTGTGTTGGATTCCTTTAAAAAAATAGTGCAAATCTTACTTGGCAAAGCCAAAACTAGAAGTACATCCACTGAAAATGATTCTGTAGTTAAAGCCACAAAAGAAAGTTTAGAAAGTATACGGTGTGATGATTTGTTTCCCTTCTCTGTTTTTCTCTTTCTTTCTCCCCTCCCTCACCTGCTGTCTATTATTTTTTGTACGTGATTAGATGACTTATGCAGTATGCTTATTTCATAGAGTCCTAACTTCTTAAATCTTCAAACACATCTTTATTCTCTCTAAGGAATGCTTGCTGCTCTTTGTTACACTAATTCAAGCCCCATAAGCTCACTGCTTTCCCCTCTTTCTCCATAAGTTCACTACCTCAGTATTAAATGTTACCCGAATTTTGCGGTTTTACCAACTCATTGTATCCTATATTATATATGTTTATATACTTGTAAATGACCTTTCTTTTCAGGAGCCTTTTTGGTCGATGTCAAGCAGCTGCTTTACTCTCAGAAAATGAACAATTACTAAGTTTTCTTCTTCAAGTTGTTGGTTGTTTTCAAGGGGAGTCCACATACTCTTCTTACTTAGGTGGCAACTACATAGTATCTGGATATAACAGTGTTTGGGAAGTCCTAACAGTTGCATTTATCATGATTGGTGAAGTATATTCGAGAGTTGGCTCTTCTTTACCAGTCGACGCTTGGCAATCAACAATTGAGGTATATAACATATTTAAGCGGTGTCTGCAAGAGCTTCTAATCAGACACTTTCAGCTTTTTGGTAGAAGAAAGTGCTCTTTTGGTTTCTTGAGATGTCTGCTCCTAATAAAAACTGTCACCAGAGAGAAGCTTGAAGTTGCGTTATGGACTTACTGCGAAAAACTAAAAGCTGATTTGAGTGATTATGTTCCTTCAGTTTTATGATATTATTAAACCACCAATCCATTTAAACCACTTAATTCCTATGTTTTATCTATAATCCCCCTGTCTTTTTATTTTTTTATTTTTTATTACTACTAATTGGTTTGCATTCACATGTCTGCACACTACTAATGGGGTCTGTTGTGGTCTTAAATTGCTTATTTAGGATTTCGTTTCATTTAGGTCCTCAGAAAAGTAATAGATATCTTGACATCCAAGGGCCTTGATATGGAGGACGGTTTTATTGCCAAGTAACACTCTCTTCCCTTTTATTCAATTTCCTTTTTGATGAATTAGTTTTTTGAGAAATCGCACTGTCACATCTGGGGCAGGTTTTATGTTGAGCTTCTCCATTGTCTGCACTTGGTTCTAATAGAACCTAGAGGATCTCTGGAAGGTCATGTAAGAAACTACATCAAGAAATTTTCAGTTATTTTATATGCCAAAATATTATTGTGTATTTCCTCATTTTGATCAACTCATTATGGTTTGTAATATCTTCTAGGTCTCTGGCTTTGTAGCAGCATTGAGGAAGTTTTTTCGTTACGGCATTTTAAGTAGATCATGTCCTGTGACACAAGCAATCAGTCACAAAAAGGCAGTTGTTTCAACAAGCAAAGACCTACATTTTGCAGTGTCAAGTAAATCAAAAAGTGGCCCTTATAGGCCTCCACACTTGCGGAAAAAGGTTGTGGAAGATATGCAGCATAAGGACGAGGAGTCCCTGGTCTCTCCTGAATATGAATCAACTTCAGTTCATCTTACATCATCGGATTCGGATTGCAGTGATAATGATGGGTCAGTGACTAGCAGTCGAAGTGCCCATTTTGCTAAGGCTAGGTTAGCTGCAATTGTTTGTATTCAGGTATGTTCATTTCTTTGTACAGCTTGTTCTCAATTTCTCTCTGGTACATCTCAAAGTGTTGTGTATATGTTGATTTTGAGATTCTTAATATGTGCTTTTAGCTGTCCATAAAATTACTTCTGTGCTTCTAGATGTCATTTTCTGGATACATTTTCATAATGTTATTAAAATCATAACTATCAGAATCAGTCAATCTTATGTATGAGACATTGAGCTTGTCAAGCTAATCCATGTAGCTTATGATGAAGAAAATGTTAGCCCATTAAGTTTGTTTCTGAGGACCTTTTTTTTGTTGCCTGAAGTCTTGAATTTTTTTGGAAGGATCTCTGTCGAGCAGATGCCAAATTATTCACTGCCCAATGGACATTGCTCTTGCCATCCAGTGATGTGCTACAACAGAGGTAAATCACCGTGCTTCTTCTTCAATTCTTGTTTATGAGATATTGTTGTTACTAATTGTTCTTAGAGTATACATGTTTCTATATTTGAGGTCACTTTTCCAATTTTTGTCTTGTCATTTATGCAGTGTTACTTGTTTTCAGGCAGTATGAGGCTACCCTCATGAGTTGCTTGCTTTTTGATCCATATTTAAAGGTACACGTTCGATTAATGCACCTAATGTTCTATTTGGTTTTCTTCCTGCATAAATTCTCAACTCTGTATACTTAATGCAACAAAAATTTCTTCGGTCATTCATGCCATGAGGTATGTGAAGTGTTATTGCTCAAGCGTTGCAGAGAAATTGTTCTGTGATACAGGAAACTTTGATTAAATAATAGTGAGATGTCTTTTCTTGCTTAGGTGAGGATTGCAGCTGGATCCACTATTATGGCAATGTTGGATGGGCCTGCCTCTGTTTCCCTTCAGGTAGCAGAATTTAGGGGGCCCTCCAAGTGTGGGTCTTTTACATCACTTTCTAGTTCTCTTGGGCACATTTTAATGCAGCTACATACAGGTATTGGAATATAATGTGCTTTTTGTCTATTTTTGTTCTTGCCTATGTTTTTTTTTCCCAAATTTCTATTTGGCTATGTTTTTTTTCCCCAAATTTCTATTTGGCTTCATTTCCATATCTTTGAAATTATAGGTTTGTGGTAGAATAGCTTTTTAATATAATTTTTTGTTAAATAGGTACTCTGTATCTAATCAAACATGAAACTCACAGTAGATTGCTGGCATTGTCATTCAAAATCCTCACACTTTTGACATCATCTACACCGTAAGTGGCTTTTTTTATGATCCAAATATCCAGAGAAGTCTGTTTTTTATTTTTTTTAAATCCAGTTCTACTCTTTTCGAATCGATATGCTCCAAATCACATATGCAGTCCATTGAGAAGGGTAGATGCATTCAAGAATTAAACATATCTGTTCTTTAAACATATGGACTTAGCAATCTAGCGACCTTCTAATATTAGCAATGCATATCTGTTCTTTACGTTGGCTAAGTTCTTCCTCCATCCCCATTTTGAGACCCATCAGTGTGGTACTCTGAGTTGTCGTAACTAATACTATCTAATTCAAAGTTCTAGTGTGTTTATGGTTCTTATGTAGTTATGAGTAATATTAAATAATCCGAAGAGGAACAAGTGTAAGGGAAATATGACAGGGAAAATGCAAGTTTGAATGGTAGATAGAAATGGCTTGAAATTTTAACTTTTCAATTTTTATCTTTATTAAGTTTCATATATTTTATAGGGGTATCTAATGAGTTCCATTTTTTTTAATGTTTTATAATAAGATAAGGAGTTAAGTCTAAACAAGATCATGTTATCTCTTCCTAATTACATTCTAGTCCCATTGGAAGCAGCCAAGCAGGACATCATTATAGCCCAAATATAGTGTGGACTTGAATATTGACCAGTTTCTTGAAATTTTTAGAAGGATGTTGAGCTTATCTTGAGATGCTAGTCTACATCTTTGGTTTGATGCCTTGGAGTTCTAGGTGTGAAGCCTAGGTCTCTATTCCTTCCCTTCATAATTTCATGCATTTTTTGGGTTCCTTTGTTCCTGTTGTAAATACCATAAATTAAAAGCCCACACTTTTCCCTTTTCCACAAGCAACTTAGCCTAGATTACAGTTCAGAGGTATGTTACAGCCTATAAACAGCTTGAAAAAGGTTTTTCCAAGATTTCGCTACATCATCTTAGTTCTTGGGCTTTCTTTGGAAATTATATCTAAATAAAAAATGCCAAATTAAAACATTTAGATGAGCAAGAAAACATGGTCAAATGGATTTGGTTTTAGGAAATAGGAAACAGGAAACATCAAGTTGTAGGAAATATTGTTTTAATTATTTTACTCGGACTGACCGTTCTATAGAATAATTGTTTAAATGAGTCTAACAGTATTTGTTCGTTACATAGATATTCAAGAATGTCAGAAGAGCTTCTCTCAATGGTTATCTCTTCTGTTAAATCAAGAATTGATGAGGATTTTCCATTGCAAAGTGATCGCAGTAGTTTGCTGGTTAGTATTTAGATCTCATGCATGGTCACTTATGGTTAGACTCTCTATCCTATGACTTTCATTTTGGTTTGTGGACGGTTGTTACTTTGTGTTTTTCTACATAATTGCACATGCACGTCTTCTAGTTTCCAGTCATCTTGTAATGTGTACTTCAATTTTAAGCTGGAAGTCTTGTAGGTTCTTAGTTACTGGATGAATATTGAGAAAGTGTAATGATTCTGTCTCTCTGCAACACCAAAAAAAAAAAAAAACTGTCTCTCGGGTAGCTATCTCCGGATCTGTTCCCTTTAAATTTAATTTGTAATGGACTTATCCAATTTATTACCATTTGGAACCAGGCTCTACGAGCCTGAAAGCTCTGAGATTTTTTTTTGTGCCCAATGCTCAACCAGATTGTGGTCCTACTCAAATCATACCTACCATCGACGAGTCCTGAAAAGTAGTTTTCATGGTTGCCCCACCATCCAGTATTTGTGAAACCTGGTTTTTTTTCTCATATGCAACATGTTGGAACCACATTGACAACAAATATATCAGTACTTCTTGGGTATGCCCTTTCCTTGTGATTGATAGTGTTAAAGTTGTCTCAAGCAAATCAATTCAGTAGCTTATTGCTATTTAACCCATACTATGTACTAAACAGCATACAAGATAATTCTTGGTTAGTTAACCTTTACATACTCCTTGAGCTTGGCCTTTTTCTCTGATCATTTTAAAGATGTGCGAGTGCAAAAGGTTTCTTTAAAGATTTGTTGATTGTTTTATTTGTTGGTTCAATGTTTACAATTTCTTTGTATATACGAAATTTATACACTAGTTTGGTTAACATTTCCAGGCAGCTGCAATTAATTGTTTGACCATAGCTCTTTCTGTATCTCCCTCCTCAATGCATGTCAACAATATGCTTCTGGTGGAAGTATCAAAAGGTTTGGAATTATTTGTCCATACAAAACTTATTACTTGTGCTGATTATTTGTCGGGGAATTTGTATTTTTCTTTTCTACTTGTTCTTTGCATTTATTGGCACTCTTTGTGTATTTGAGAGGAGAGTGCAAGAACGTATCAGCGATGTGTCCTTTCTTGTCTTTTACATTATGAAATAATTTCCAATCTGGGTTTTAGAGTTCATTGTCTTTTTTTTTTGTGCTGCAATACGATTTGGCAGGATCTTTTGAAGGTCAACAGAAATCTGGTGTCCTATTTACGTTATATCGGTATTGTGAACAATTATCAAGCCCATCAATAAGCTTAGAAGCATATCAGGTAATAGTTATTATGTTGGATAAATAAAATTATTTTCTATGTTTGAAGGGTCAATGCTATTCTTTGGCCTTATAAATGATAAATGATGCTGGCTATAAAGGTTCTAGAAAAAGTTCAAGTATTGGTTCAATACCATATGCAAGTCCATTTCAATTGTGTAACCATCAAATCTCTGTAGATTTTGATGGATAATTCCGTGGACTATGTCAACTGCCAATCTCTAGTCATAGGCAGATAAAACTCAATTTGATACTTTGCTAGTTAAACAAGATAACCTGATACAAAAGTTGATTAAGAATTTTGATTGGTATGTTAAATTCAGTATTTACAGTAATCATGCTTCACCCTAGCAATGATGGTTATGCAAATGATAGTTATCAGAATATTTTTCGTTTTTTCCTCAATTTTGTATATTTTCTAGCTGAGTCATCTTTTTCCAAATGCCTCTATAACTTTTCAAATGTTAATTCCTGTTCTTTTCAATTTTGATATGATGTCCCTTCATCAGTCTTTATACAACCTCTCCTCATCCATAAGAAACGATCCTGTTCTATTTCACATTTCCTTGTCTTCTGATCAACCAGCAGGATATAAGCCTTTTTTGAATTCCTTAGATCTGATAATTTTTTATCCACAAGATGGAAATCTACCCTTAGTGGCTTAGTCCATGTTAAAATTGTCGTGGAATTGTTTTAATACTGAAGTTACTTCAGAAAACCTTGCTAGCTCTCCTCCGATATTTCATGTCACACCCTGTATATCCAATACTTAGGTCTGTTTCCAGGAAGCTACAAACTTGTTTGGTTGAACGGAAGAGTTATAATGGAGTCTTAAATGCATTTTACAGGCTTAGCCTAAAATGCTTTGATATATCTTGAAACTATGAAAATGTGATCAAACAAACTATCTTGGTTTTATGAATGTGGACGTAATATATGTATTTGGATGCTGTTTTATCAGTTAGGAGTGCCTACATATTAGCTTTCTTCAATGGCTTTTTCTCTTTATTTCTTGTTTAGTTTCTCTTCTTATTATCCTCTCTTCTATTCTATCTCTGCTCTTTCGATCATCTTCATTTGTGGATGCACCTTGCTTCCACTTTTTCTCTTCCTTAGGATCTATCTCTCTCTATTCACCGTTTCCCTTTTCGGAGTACAAATACAACTTCCAGCACTGACCATAACGCGTGTCAAATAAATCATTATCGAACATTCGAACATCAGTCACTTCTATTTGCTTATTTTTTTTTTGGAATATTCATGTTTATGTTTGTATTAGTTTGCTGCAGGCTCTTAAAGCTCTGGCGCACAATTATCCAAATGTTGTGGCTTTATGCTGGGATCAGATTTCCTCTATTGTTCAAGGAGTTATGAGCATTTCCCTAGAGGTTCCAATGAGATCACGGAGGGGTAATTTTGAACACACTAGTGCATCAATCAAGGAGAGAGTCACAACAGCTGCAATCAAGGTGGTGCTCTTGTCTTCTACATTGGACATTTTTTCTGTTTTCATCACTGACACTTCTACTAATTCAATAGCAAGTTTATAACATTGAACAATTTCCCAATGTATTGATATATATTATACACAAAAAATTTACTCTTTTGTTGCCCATGTTGCCTCATTCATAAAGTAACAAAGTTTTAGTTGATTGTGAAATAATTGTTACTCAAAGGATATAGTGAAAATCTGGTGGCCTGTGAGTCAGACTACCAGAATAGCAGTGTGTGTAGTCAAGTGCAAAACAGAGAGAGCAAATGACAAGCTTGCAACTAAAGGAGATGCTCTATGATTACTGTACCACTGTGTATGAAAATTAGCATAAACCCTATACCGGTATGGTGTAGCATGCACATGAAGTGAACTAGGAATATAGTTCTTTTTTTCTTTTGAGCGGGGAATGTGTGTGTGGGGGTGTGTGTATGGTGTAGCATGCACATGAAGTGAACTAGGAATATAGTTCTTTTTTTCTTTTGAGCGGGGAATGTGTGTGTGGGGGGGGGGGGGGGGAAGCGTTTATTTACTATGACAGTTGCTGATAGTTGTGCTCGATGTTGTAGTTTTAATAATAAATCTGTTGCACAAATGCTCGTTGCATTTGGTAGAGTTAGATTGGATATTATTGGGTTCAAGCCACTTCTTAATTTAACCTAATACATGGATTCATGGATACACCTTAACAGGCTTTGTGCTGTGCTTGTCGAACCCGGATATGTGGCTGACATGGCTCCGAATATATATCCCATCCCACATGGTTCCAAGTTTGGATGAAAATGCAAGGTAAAAGGTGAAAATGGGCACTGCATTATAGCAGAAAGTGTCCAAAGAGGTGGATGGGGGTTGGAATAGAACCATCAACTTAACTGATTTTTTTAAAACTGATTCAAGATCAATGGCAAACCCCAATAATAGGCCTATTAGCATAATGGAAGGTCATAGATCGTGTGTTTTTAGAAGAAGAATGTATTTGACCTGGTTCCACATAATATAGCTAATAGAAGATAATTTTAATTATAATTATTTATAACAATGCGTCCAAGACAATATATGTTCTATATCTTCGAGAAGTTTCTATATCCTGTGTTCGTATTGTATTCTATAGAGTTGCCCTGTATCTTAACCATGTAATACTGATCCCAGTGAATTATTATCAGTTCACCTTGGACTAAAGATTCTAATCCCCAATTGCTTCTCCCCAAGGTTCTAGGTGGAGTGGCTTATGTATATCTGTTTTTTGTCAGTCATCTGATAAGTTTCTGCATCACTTTTGAAACTAGAAGTTCTATATTTTTATATTATAAGTGCATAGGCAGCTTAGTTTCTAGCTTCAATTCTTCAGGCATTTGTAAAAAGGACGGATATCAAGTATATTCCATCTTTTTCCAACTATGCTTATGAACCTTATGTTGATCCAGTCTGATTCTTTTAACATGTAACTGTGTATGCAGGTTTTGGATGAATCTCTTCGTGCTATTTCTGGTTTTAAAGGAACTGAAGATCTTTCAAATGAAAAGTTTCTTGATAGCCCATTTACGTCTGATTACGTGAAAACAAAGGCAATCTCATCAGCTCCATCATACAACTTACAGAGCCCTGCATCAACTATGGATGAATCTGAATCATGTATGTTGGCAAGTCAGAGGTGGATTGAAGCAACAGAGAAACATATCCCTAAGATTATTAAAAATTCTTCACCCATGGTTAGTTTAAATAAGATTCTTGCTTTCACATGTTTGTGTAAAAGGTGTGATTCTTACTTAACGTGCCATTCTTGGAGTATTTTTTTCATTGTACGATGCAGTCACTGGGTTATGTCACTGGCTTCAGTACTAGAGATCACACTCTCTCAAACAAACATTCATCTACGTATGTAGTTTATTAGGTCAGGGCGGTTTAATGAGTACTTTATGCATAGGAATTGGCGGAATTTGAAAAGATAATCTCTTTGAACAGATCTTTTCATTATTATCAGCTGAAAGTGGAAACTGACCTGCAGAGATGTAGTTGAGTAAACCAGAGCTTCAAAGTTTAGATTGGTCATTAGTTAGAGATTCTGAAGGCAAATTAATGAAAACTTAGAGGCTGCATAGAGAGCAAAGTGTTGACATGACAAAGCCGCGCGGTAAGCGCAAAGCGAACTATTCTTTTGCCTTTTACTAAAGATACTGTGTTCTTGCCGCAATCAAGCGGCATACACCATTTTTTTGGAGGGTATTCCTTTTTGGAAATCGCCCTAAAAAAACGTGTTGACGTGTAATGAACAATGTAGACATTTTCTTAGAGAAAATATTAAGTCAGATATGAAGACCTTATTTCTTCTTTACAAGGATGAAAGTGCCCTTGATAGAGAGCAGATTGGCTCAGATATAGGATGCTTTATGTCAAACCTTATGATGCCATGGCATAAGATCGGCTTTGTTGCTCAGCATGTCGAAATAAGTTATTTGTATATCTTTATGACCCTTGTTGGGTTGTCGTGGCGTACAAGGGGTATTATTGTGATTTAACTTTAAAATTGCTGTTCATAATGCTATAGGTTGTCATTTAGTTCTGCTGAAATTTAGAGGCATGTGGTTTGGAAGATTCATTCAGTTCTGCTGAAATTTAGAGGCATGTGGTTTGGAAGATTCATTCAGTTTCTTATATGAGAAGGGTAGAAAAGGTTCATGAATACAGATGTGAATGAGAAGGGCCTGCATGCTAGTTTCTTTTTATTGTGTATTCAAAGAAGCAACTTGATTTTGAGGAGACAGAAAACAGCGATCTAGATTTTTGGTACGAAGACGTCCATCTTGTAAAGATGGGAATAGGGGATGATATGGTCCAACATGTAGACCAAGTAAATATGTCAAAATAATAATTTTTATCTATAATCGTGCGAAAAAGTGGAAGATAATGCATTTCCTGGTTCATTTGAGCTATCCTACATTTGTGCTCTGATTTATTAGTAGTATGTATGGGAGCGCTTTCAAACTATTCAAAGCACCATAATTGTTAGGAAGTTGTGGTACCGACACCTCAATACAACTAAAGTAGCAATGAGAAAACTTGTTGAAAATGAGATAAAACAATTGGAGTCGAGCAAACCGTAGAAGAATTTTATTATAGCAAAAGGATTACAACACTTTCTATAACAAAGGAGAGACAAAATATTAGGAGAAACCTCACTTTTATTCTCTCTATATTTTTCTTACACTCTCTCAATGTTATTCTCTCAAGTGGGAATCAATCCCTATTTTGCTCTCAAAATGGGATTCAATTTCTATCTTCTCCACTCTACAAATGTCGCAATTAATGTAACATATATATAGATGTCATGAGGAGGTAAGCCAAGTTCAAGTTGTATTCTTCTTTTGATTTCTTAGCTAGGAAGTAATTGAAGAAGTCAATTTCGATTTTTCTTCTTCCTTCAATTTCCTTATCTTCTTAGCTACCTTTTTTGACTTCTAATTACTTATCAACGAAGATTACTTCTTTGCTAAGTAATTCCATCTCCTCGAATCTTCTACAATCTTCAAGAGAGTCACAAACTTTGACTTCAATTCTTTAGTGTAGAAGGTTTTCTTTGTAATGAAGAAATGTCAATAAAATGGCTTTATCCCTTAACAATCTCCCACTTAAAGACATTTTTGTTGTAACTCTTCATCCTTTCTACATTGCTATTTCCATGCTGCTTATATTTCTGCTAGGTCATTAGAGGATCGACACCATATGAACTTGTCTCTATTTAACGGCTTTGTCAGAACATCTGCTAGGTTGTCCTCTGTATGGATTTTATGAAAATCCACACTTCCTTCTTCCACCTTCTCTTGTACAAAGTGGTACTGAACTCGTATGTGTTTTGTTTTTGAGTGAAATGCTGGATTCTTTGCCAAGTGCAAAGCGCTCTGACTATCACAAAATAGAGCAATTTTCTCTTGTTTGTGTCCGAGCTCTTCCAATAACATTTGCAACCATATTGCCTCTTTGCTAGCTTTTGTAGCTGCTATGTATTCTGCTTCCGTCGTAGAAGTAGCTACAATACACTGCAGTTTCGAAACCTAGCTTACAGCTCCTCCAACAAGAGTAAACACATAACTATTGTTAAGGGATAAAGCCATTTTGTTGGCATTTCTTCATTACAAAGATAACATTCTACACTAAGGAATTGAAGTCAAAATTTGTGACTCTCTTGAAGATTGTAGAAGATTTGAGAAGGTGGAATTACTTAGCAAAGAAGTAATCTTCGTTGCTAAGTAATTAGAAGTCAAAAAAGGTGGCTAAGAAGATAAGGAAATTGAAGGAAGAAGAAAAATCGAAATTGACTTCTTCAATTACTTTCTAGCTAAGAAATCAAAAGAAGAATACAACTTGAACTTGGTTACTTGTTTACCTCCTCTTGACATCTATATATATGTTACATTAGTTGTAACATTTGTAGAGTGGAGAATCCCATTTTAAGAGCAAAATAGGGATGCATTCCCACTTGAGAGAATAACATTGAGAGAGTGTAAGAAAAATATAGAGAGAATAAAAGTGAGGTTTCTCCTAATATTTTGTCTCTCCTTTGTTATAGAAAGTGTTGTAATCCTTTTGTTATAATAAAATCCTTCTACGGTTTGCTCGACTCCAATTGTTTTTGTTAGAGTTAGAGTTATAGCGTGTTAGGAGTATTAGGTTTAGGCTGGGTATTTTGGTATTTATGGAGTCTTTTCTCTTTGTATAAATACCCCTTCCTGAGTTCATTATTAATAACAACTTTACACTTTCTCCCTGCATCTTTTCTCTTATAACATGGTATCAAAGCTTAAGGTTTTTTTACCTAGGGTTTTGAAAAAAAAAAGAGTAAACAAGGTAAAGTAAAACCCTAGCCGCCGCGGTGACCATCTAACTCATCGCCGCGGCGGCTGGCCATTCCAAGTAAGCCGCTGTCTTTTCGTTATTGTCCCACCACCATTAAAATGGGAAAAAAAATTCTACCATCTTCTTAACAATTCCATTTTTTTTACCCACCCATTCGACTCAGATTTGAAGAAAAGAAAGGGGCGTCTCAAGCCCTAGTTCAAGTCACAACTACCCCCATCCACGCTCAGTTTTCGCAGCCATAACGGCTGCTTCAGAATCTGCCTAATAAATCTGCTCGTTTTTATCTTTCTTTTGCAATTGTTTATGGTGCCACGGTTTCAGATTATTTCAACCCTAGCCCAATTCGGGGAGTAGTGCAAAGATGAGTAGTTGTTCTGGACTTCTGGTGGTTATATTTTTGGATTGATGTGTTGAGCAACTCTATGGTTAGTTGCTCAGGAGGAGTAGTGATTAATATTTTTTTTTGCTTTCTAGGTTTTTTTTGTTGTTGGGTTTTGGTCGGTGATATTGTTGTTGATGGAAGTTGTTGCAATTGAATTGTTGCTTGGTAATTTTCGGTAGTGTGGTCGTCGCGCATTATTTGTTAGACATTTGGTTGGAATCAAATTACGGTCGAGGAAGCTACAAAGTGTTAGCGGATGTTATCCCCGGCATCGGCATTGATCCCCAAGATTGTCGGTTGTGTGGATCAAGTGATCCACTTGTTATGTTTTGATTGGTGGTTTGCCAATCGTTGTCATCGCGGTGTTCACGGGTTTTAGTTTTGACGTTAAAATTGGTTATCAAGAGTTCTCCAATTCAATGCAGTTCGTTATTAAGTTCATCATCAATTGTCAACTATTGCTACAACCTTCACTTAGTTATTCTTATTTATGGTGTTTTATGTTTAGTGGTTATCGAGTGATTATCGTATTTGTAACAAGCTTAGAGCTACTAGCTCTAGCTTGAGGGGGAGTGTTGGAGTTAGAGTTAGAGCATGAGTTAGAGTTATAGCGTGTTAGGAGTATTAGGTTTAGGCTGGGTATTTTGGTATTTATGGAGTCTTATCTCTTTGTATAAATGCCCCTTCCTGAGTTCATTATTAATAACAACTTTACACTTTCTCCCTACATCTTTTCTCTTATAACAGTTTTATCTCATTTTCAACAAGTTTTCTCATTACTACTTTAGTTGTATTGAGGTGTCGGTACCACAACTTCCTAACAATAATAGGTCTGATGATGAAAAATAATTGATTTTTTTAAAACTATTGTATCTTTACTATATGCATTCAAATTATTTGTGCTTGGTGTTTTCAGTGCTTTAACTCCCTGAAGTCCTCCCAACATGGGGGAAAATTTGGTCCATGAAAGTTTTATTACTCTCCTTTCCAATATACATTTTTACTTTGTTTCCTTCCCAACTTCAACCTTTATGAATAAAATTTCAGGTAAAGTTTGTTGCAAGGGTGAATCAGGAAAATAGTAAATGTATATCCTCTACCAGCTTAAATGGCGTGATTATTTACCTTCAGTCTGATGAGACATATGTCGGTTCCTTTGTACATCTTTTCAAATATTGTCACGCCCTTTCCGGTATTCTGGAATGACATTCCTTCAGCAATATGGACTAGTGTAGTCACACATGAGTTCTACTTTCTGGTTGATTGTGTTCCTCTGCTACAATAATATACATCAGTACATCATTATATTTTTGAAGCAGTTTTTGGGAGCTCAAATTGTGTTTAAAGTCTTCCAAGTGTATGCGTGACTGCATATCAAGCTAAAATTTACGTACGTTGACATGTATTGCATGTTTTCATTGGGCTCCGGTGCTAGTATATCTCATTATTTCTTTCCTTTTGAAGGTAAGGGCTGCATCCATTACCTGTTTTGCTGGAATGACTTCTTCTGTCTTCCATTTGCTGCCCAAAGACAAACAAGGATTTATCATTAATTCTTCTGTAAGATCAAAGTTAAACTTAGAGCTCATATTCTTCAATCATACTAACAATACTTACTGTAGTTTCTGCTTTCTTGATTACTTCTAGATTGATGCCGCTCTTGGCGATGAGATTCCTTCAGTTAGGTCAGCTGCTTGTCGTGCCATTGGTGTTATTGCCTGTTTCCCAGTTATATATCACAGGTAAATAAATGTTAAGTTTTTAATGAAATGTAGCGACCAAGAAAAAGTCCTCAACTTTTTTTTCTTAGCAGCACAGAGGTCCTTGAGAAGTTTATCCATGCTGCTGAGCATAACACTCATGATAAACTGGTTTCAGTACGATCTTTACCCTTCTCTCTCTCTCTATATATATATATATATTTAGTATGTTGTTTAACATCATGTTTAGTTACTGCACGAAGCACATGTCATTTTTTGTAAAAGAATCTTCACAGATTCATGATATGTTAAGAAAATCCTAGAATTACTTAAATATATATATATATATATATATATTAGAAAATATAACTAGTGTCATCATTCTTCATTAAAATCCATCATTACTTTATTTATTTGTTATTACGGATATGATTTCTCTTCCCTCTCTTTCTTTCTCTTGTAGTTTGATGTTCTCTCTAGTTTGTTTTTAAATAGCATGTTCGCTTAATCTTAGACAGACACGTTCAATGCAAATTTTCAGGTCCGTATTACAGCTTCATGGGCTTTAGCGAACATATGTGATTCACTGGGTCATTGCATGAATGCTCAGCATTGTGGGAGATGTTCAATTGGTGGGATAATATTTTGAACTTTATATCTATGTCCTCCCTTGATTTGTATTCTCCAATCTTACGTTTTGCATTGTGATAGAATCTAGGAAAAGCTCTCAACTTATAAAAATGCTAGTTGACAGTGCCTTGCGGCTGGCCAGGGATAATGACAAGGTAAGCATGAAAAGAGCAACGGTTTTGCAAGTAAAACCATTTTTGTTTGCAATTTGATTAATTATAATGGCGTGTAAATTCAATGATTGACAATTTGAATCTTCTCTATCTATTGATTTAATAAGTTCTAGACGCTTGCGATAGAGCTATCAATTTATTTGGTCTTCATGGTCTTGCTTCAGGGTACCTGGATATAATATGTGCCTCTGTGTTATATAGCCTTTCAGTACAATTGCTGTTTCTCTTTTGAAAATAGTTATCAGTTCTTTTCTACAGGGAATAACATAATTCGATACTAAATTTGTAAAGTTCTTTTAACATATCCTATATATTTCTCCAAAAATCTACAGTGAATGAATCTACTGCCAACTCTGAAATAAGAGAACAGTTGGGCTCTGTATGGAAGTAGTTTGGCTGGGTTTGGGCTCACCCAAACCAGGACAGAGCACATTAAGTAAAGAGTTTGAAGAAGTCTCCGATCAAACCCTAAGTTTCAGCCCAAACCGAAACCGACACCACCGTACTTGAGACCTATAAAATTATTGATTTGACATCTCTCATCTAATTTTCACACACATAAAGTTATTGATTTGACATCTACCACCTACTTTTCTCCTCCAAACCCCAACAGCTAAACCTCAATCCAATATTTCTAAAGCCACTAACTATTATTTAATACTCCCTCTGTCACCTAAATTTTTTACTACTATTTCCTTTTTGGGATGTCCCAAAATCACACTCCCTTTATATAAATGGAATTATTTTTCTCAAAACTACCCTCTTACATAAAGTATTGATTTGACACCACTAACTCTCAACCACTACTTTTAAGGGTATATATGTTAAAATACTTAGAAGTTCCACCTTTTTAACTTTTACCTAAAACTCCGCACTAAAAGTGAAATGATAGAAAGAAAAAAAAGGGACATAAGGAGTAATATTTTACTATCTCAATATTCCATTGAAACCATCATCCAAATTGAGTTTCAAAAGTTTCTCCGGAAACTCCCAAACTACTTTTTAAGACCAAACCGAGACGGATCCCAACCAAACATAATAAGCCTCAAGTCTCTAGGTTGAAGAATTGAATTCTCTTCCTTTTGAAGTCCTTCTCCATCAAACACATATAATTGTAGATTTTTCAGTTGATTTCGTGTGTGTTTGTCCTAAGTTAGTGGGTGCAGGTTTTCTCCCAAAATCAGGAATATGATACATCTAGATTGGAGATATTAAATAATTATGTATTTAGGATATAATGATATCTGGTGGCCCCTTGGTGTATGTTCGTCCTAGATTAATGGGTTCGGGTTTTTTTTTTCCCTAAATCAGGAGTGTGTCACTGACTTGATAAAATGTTATCAATCACATAAATGCCTATGTATTTAGGGTATAACGATATCTATTGCCCTTACAATGCCTTAAAATCTTAACCTATGGTCATTTAAACAAGGTTCTACAGCTTTGCTAGGTATTGTTCGTCATCATAAAGATTATTCATAAATGAATTATTGGTTATCTTACTCTTGTGTAATTTGCTCATTACTTTAATGCCTTAATCATGGTCTGTTCTGGTTTATCCAATCCATAAAAAGCTTATCTATGGTTTATATCTGCGGGAGTAAAGTTGCTTCGTTTATATGTGATATAGGTCAAAGCCAATGCTGTTAGAGCTCTGGGAAATCTTTCAAGATTTGTTCGATTTACTAGTCAGTCACCCCTGAGTGGTGATGCAATGGGTTGCATGTGCTTCAAATTAGAAACGAATGGCGAAATAACATCCAAGGATGACATGCCAGTAAGGTCAGACGCATTGCCGTCATCATCTTTGGGGAATTTTGACTGGCTTGAAAATATGGTCCAGGCATTTCTTTCTTGTGTGGCGACCGGAAATGTCAAGGTTTGGTTTGTTATAAGAATTGATATTGCAATATTTACCAATTGAAAAGATTTCTTGGTTGAATTAATTTCAGAATTGAACATTGCTGACAGGTCCAGTGGAATGTTTGTCACGCACTGAGCAATTTATTCTTCAACAAAACATTGAAACTACAAGACATGGATTGGTGAGGATTATACATCTTTTCTGTTTTTATATACTTCCTTTTATTAGAAAAATCATAAGGATTTGTCTACATGTTTTGTTTTACTGATTGTAGTGCTCCTTGAAGGATGAATTTTTTTTTTAACACGTTTTTTCCCTTCAAGCATGCTCTGTTTGCTCTTATCCAGAGTGATTGCTTTAAGCTTATTGAAAGTGAGGGCAAGTGATTAAAACGTTAAAACACAAGTTCGTGACTTGAGATCTCTAACACTGTATGCTTCGCGTTGGATTAGATATTGGTCTGATGGAGCCTGATTGATTGAAAGATATTTAGTTATGATTCTCCAACATGGATGACTTAGTCATTTTTTGTGGAATCACGATGGAACTAAATGTTTCATGTTTCATTTGATAAATGGGAGAATCCAATTAGTGCCTTAATTTGTTGGGTATTAAAAGTCACTGAGTTTTGAGAAAAGCCCGAAATCCTCCTACAAGTGAACAATGTCAGTGGATGCACATTTTGTTAAGAAAATATCATTTATGCACTGTTGAAAGTGTAACTGATGGTTAGCACCCCAAAAAATAAAGTGTAACTGGTGGGGAATTACTCAGTTTGCTCTAAGTATGATATCAATACTATGTGGGTACTTAGCAGACACGTCAATGACTGTAGTAACCAGAACTCTGACATGCCCTTAAGTTGTATAATCCCTTTCTCTGAGTTTATAAATATGATTAGAACTAATAGAACTAACAGACTCTATGACAATGACCCAAACCCAGAAATAATAACAAACTTACGATTCCTGTTGACAATTGATGGTGAATGAGAATTGAACTGAAACAATTAGATCAGTGCTCAATCAATCTTGACATCAAAATAACCATGTTAATCGGCACTTCAATAGTTCTAATGACGAAACTCACAACTGCTACTATTTCCTCCTTACTCCTGAACAACAAACGTGAGATTCGCTCATGAACTTCTCGATTAGATAGAGTCTACCAATAACGACACAACTCACCAAACAGCCATTGCTTTTGGGTGTTGATAGTTGACCACTTGTTGATTGGGTAACATCCCAACTAGACTGCAGACCACGTAGATGAGTGATGGCTTAACCTGTGGCAAAAGAAAATCAATTCATTTCTCGAGCCAGTGCAAGAGGCAACAGAAATGATGATGGATAATGACCAGGATACGTGCATATAAACAAAGCAGACAGAGAATGATTAGCAAGCTTGAAGACGAATCATTCATATCAGCAGACGAGGAAGACAGAGGACTTTTTGGCTACTTTGGGTAGCTTCAGCGAGGTACTACAAGTGTATGTTCTAGATATCAAGTTGAAGCTGTAACTGAAGGGGAATAACTTAATATGTTATCACTAGTTGACCTAGGTATTTAGACAAATATATGACGGGACATATCAATGACTATTTAATACCATTAACTTTAATAGTCCAAGGGATCCTAATTCCTAAATCCTTTCCGAATGTGTATTTATTTGGTACATGAACATTTGTTTTATCATAAACAACTCTGATTTATTCTTGTACAACATATTCTTTGTAACGTTATTCTGAAGTGTGACAAAAAAGCTCCTCTCTATTGCCCCTCAAATTGTTTACTCTGTTCTTAATATGTTTATCCAATTTTCTTTTTGCTATACTTCTAGCCTCTAATATCTAAAGGGTTGTTCTGTGCATCCCCAGCATCTGTCGGTTTTCCTGATCGTCAGACTTCCTGTCCTTGCTAACCACCTCACATTAATTCTTAACATATATTGCAGATATCATTTTATCATTGCTTGGCATTTGTGTCAAACTTGTTGGCTATGATAATCTTGTACCAGTGGGGATGATATTTTTCGGTCAGATTTTGCATATATATCATCTAATAGGGTAGTAAATGTAAATGGCAAATCCAGATATAGTGGGAACAGATAGCCCACTAAGTTTCCCCAACTTTGATCCTCTGAATTTCACAATTTTTGGGAACAAATGCAATCTAATACTACAAAAAGAAAGAAGCCAAAGTGAATTTTAGTCAGAATAAAGGATATCTATATTTCAGTAACATCAGTCACTTCCAAGGAGGGCCTTAGGAAATGGGATTTTCTTAAAACTGTAGGTTTTCAGGTTTTATATTACGACGGGGAGGCAAATGATACTCTTCGTTTAGGACTCTTGCACGAGTAAAGATATCATATAGCAATTTTTTCTAGTCTTGCCATTTCTTGGTATTAGAGTAAACATTTCAGACATCTTTCTTTTAATAATTACATTTCTAGTATCTTGACATGGAATTAATTTGTAAATTATTTGTTAATACTTAATAAATTATGTTGACATGTATTCCACTTATTGATAAATGCTCATTTATTTATATTCCAGTTGGTTCTTGAAGTAACTATTTAGATGAAGGGATTAAGATTTTACCAGAACTCTTCTAGTTGGATAGATTTGCAGGATCAAACTCTTTTTCCCGTGTTAATTCTCATATTTTCAGTACCTTATATGCATTTATATTCAGCATAGTTGACGATTAAGATTTTACCTTCTACTCCTCTAGTTGGATTACAGGATCAAACTCTTTTTCCTATTTTCATATTCTCAGTACTTGATACACATTTATATTCAGAATTTTTTATTGATCAGAATTGGAGACAAGGTATTGTCAGTTAATGTTAGACCATTGGTAAAAATAAATATTCAAGCATATGCGTGTCTTGCAATTTAGAAGGCATGCCTTTTCACTTGATATGTTGAAAAGCATGATTTTAATGCTTTGTCTAGTTTGAAGTATTGACATTACTAAGATTTCTATTCACATATTTTTGTAGGGCTTCATCTGTTTTTAGCATTCTTCTGCTGCTACTTCGAGATTCTTCTAATTTTAAGATCAAAATACAAGCAGCTGCTGCTTTGGCTGTTCCAGAAACTATAAATGGTAATGTAGTAGATCTTTCACAACTAGCATGACTCTTCTTCACTATTGATTTCTCTCTCTTTTCTCCAGATGTATCATGCCTTTCTATTAGTGAGTTTATATCTACCTTCCAAATTCCAACAAACTGGAATTACACCCTCTTTAAGTTTTCTAGGTTGATAGAAGATATAACTAGGTTCAAGCTCCATTTGATCTCCCTTTGAGCTCAACTTCTTGAAATGGTTAATTCTCGGTATCTAGAAAATGTTAATGACATTATGAGCATGATGTCTGAGTAAATAACCAAATACCAGAAGATCCGGATAAGCAATGATAAAATTAGATATAACTCATAAGGCATAAAAATAATCATTTTATATATTTGTTCTTTGTTCTCCCTATTTTCTCCCACACTAATTAATGTTGGTGAGAGAATACCAAAGTTAGGTTGTGACGCTTTTGATAGAACTCTAATATACTTCATATGCAAAATATTTACCCTTCCCGGACAAAGGCTCGTGTTAATAATCAATTACTTGCCACTTTTTAATCAGATTCCGTCACTGATAGATTTGCATATTCCTTTCTGTAATGATAACCCACATCAATTCTATTATTGCTTAACTATTTTAAATATATAAAAATCTGGTGTTGAGTGTTAACTTAGAGTTACTTCAATAGACAAACTGAAGCATGAGCTCAAATTTCAATTAGAACTGACTGAATAAACTAGTAGGCTAGGAAGAGTAAAGCAAGCTTAACTAGCCATAATGCTCGTTGATTGGCAATTTTGTCCTTGCTTCCAGTTGAGCATGTCTTGCAACACTCTGCACATTGCTATAACGAAATCAATTCATTACGTAGACCTGATGAGTGATCCCTTAAGATCTGACTTCTGATTTAGGGTTTGACATTCCTGAAAAACCTTTCCTTTTATCTTGGTTTGTAACTTATTTTCTTCAAGTATAATTTATATGGTTTGACATGTAAATGAATTATTATTTTATGTGTACGGTGATATAAATTGCTGTTTGCTGCAACAAATAAACAGGATTCAGTAGCGTGAGATTGCCCTTCCCCTTTCTTTCAAGTGGAGTATAATTCTTGTCTTCATTGTTGTTTTATTTTCATTTTGTTATTTCTCATCTTCTAGCATCTTGATTTGCAGATTATGGTAGATCATATTATGATGTAGTTAAAGGTGTGGAGCAGATTGTGGAGAACTACAAATCTGATCAGATTTCAGCTCCTTCTAATTTCAAATATTGGATCGCACTCGAAAAGCAGGTCAGTTTTTTTTTTTTTTTTTTTTTTTGAGGAAAAGCAGGTCAGTTAGGTGTGACTAAAAGAGGGACGTGATGAAGTTGCTAGAAAAATAATTGCTCTTATATTAAAGCAAACCCATTAGAATGTCTTTTTTCATTTTCGAGAGGTATACATTTTTGTCGTGTCATCAAATTGTGTGCTTTCTTGAACAAAACGGTCATTATTTGCTTCACTGGGTCTGGCATGGAAAAACTTGAGTTGCTAGGGCATGAGCAATTAGCGATGACATACCAAAATAGTTGATATGTTTTTAGGAGGTTCCTCCAAATGTTGGTGGACTTGATTCTGCTGTTATCATTGGGTGGTCTTCATGTTTCATCTAGTATGAACATGATTTTTCGTGTTTTGAAGTAGAACTAAATAGATAAAGCAAGAGAACATATACAAAGTAAGAAGAAAAAACAAGGAGCACAATTTTGAGGCTGAAATTTGCTACATTAAACCCATGAAGGGAAAATAATATTCAGTGTGTAAATTCTTCCAAGCAGTTGTTTTTAGACCTTGAGTAAAAACCATAGCCAAAGATCTGATCTTGACAGTTCAATATAATCCGAACTTATCCTTCCAAATATTTAATAAACTAAATAAAAAGACGTAAAATTTCACCCCAAGTGATTAATGCCCTCGTGAATAAAAACTGGAGTAAAAACAATAAAAGATAGTAATTTTGGCTGCATCAGTTACAAAACATATTCGATTGTACAGATAGATGGCAGTAAACAAAATAAATCATCGAATGTGATTTTATTTTCCAATTAACTAATCAAAATGTCTCATGAAGACAATTCAAAGTTTTGATAATAGATGTAAAATGGGTGCAAGTCTTCGGATGGACTTATTTCTGTTTTGAGTGATATTGATTGTCAGTTTGTTACAGCTGACTTCAACTATGTTGCATCTGCTTGGCCTTGCTGCGAGATGTGATCACAGAGCTCTACAAGATTTTCTTATCAAAGTAAGATACTATAGACATTTACTGTGAAAAGTATTTTTATTGGTGCGAACCTCTTCTGGTTATGTTTGATTAACATTCTGCATTCTGTCCATATTTATATATGATGTTAAGGTTATATATCGTCTTTTTCCTCAACTTAGGATTAATGTGTTTTGCAAAAAAAATCCCTAGGACTAATGTCAAGTTTAACATTCTCTTTTTCCCCTCTATATAGAAATCATCATTTCTTGAGGTCTGGATCAAAAACTTGTGTGCATCTCTTGGTGATTCAAGTGATTCAGTTTATGAAGGGAAACATGTCACTATCTTGGACCAGAAAAAGGATGTAATATCCAGAACAATTCATTCACTGATTGAGGTGTATGAAAGCAGTAATAACCATCCTATAGCACAAAGATTCAACAGATTGGCCAATATCCTAGTATGAGTTTTCTGTGCTTGCTCTCTTCTACATTTGCTATGGAACATGGCCCGACATGACACGAAGATTGAGGAATCTATGTTTTATGATCTCCAGAATCTGAGGGTTATTTATCTTTGTAACGTTATCTCTGATTAATTATGGAGCTCTTGTTAGAAAAGAGAAAGGAAAAAATCTTAAACAAGTGATATGTATATATGTATGCATGTAAGCTTGGTAGAAATTTGCACATATTTGGGTCTTAATATAGAAATTAGCTTCCTTTGTTTGATGTCTTTAGAATGTAGTTAAGGTTTTTTCATATGTACATGTATAGGAAACTAAATAGGTGATTTTGAACAGCACTTCATTTTTGGTGTAGTTTCTTGATCTTCAATCCCTTGATAAAATCCTGTCCAAAATCACCTATTTTATTTGAACCCTTTATTAAGGAAGGGATTGATAACTAATTTCCTTTCTTTAATGGATCAAAACTTAACCCATAATCCGATTAGAGGTTTTAACATGTTTTCTGAAGTGATGTTTCTATCATCAATTCGTCAATCTCGCACGACCAGTATCGGTAAAAAACTAAAAACCAACAAAATCTACTTGTATTCTTTGATTTAGATGGAGATGCATCGAAGATTTAATTGGATAAGGGAATTTGTGCAAATGCATATCTTCCATCTAACAATCCAAGTCGTCAGGATGAGAGCCCTTGCTCAAAACAAAAAAATTAAAAATTCACTAGACCAACAATTATCTCTGGTCTGCGTCCGGACAACGTGTTTGTTAAAATTCTTCATTTTGCTAATTTTGTATCAATTTTGCACTTGCGAGCTTCTGATTTCGCATTTTCCAGCGAAAAGATTGGCCAGAAGGTGAAGGGGTGCAATGTGTCTGCTTTTTGAATTTTTCAGAGTGTGAAGTATTATTTCAAGAACAAGGTGGTTCAAAGTATAGTAATTATTTTCTTGAGCGCAAATTGCCAGTAAGCATGGAACAAGTCATCAAATTTCTTCTTTTCATCCGACCCATCACGCTACCACCAAAAGCAATATCAAAATCGATGATAATTTTATGAGTAATTTTTAGTTTTTCATGTTCTACTTCGAACGACATAATTATGGCAAATTCTATATATTCTTTGTTATGTAGGGGGTTACAATTTGAAACCTTGCTAAGAGAGCTGGTTATAAAATGAAGAATTTAGAATTCATTCATCTCTTAAACAGATACCAATAGTACGAATTCTTGGGAGTACCTAGCAGTTGGAGTTGGAACATTCATTCACCTAGTAAAAATTTATGAAACTTTAGCCTCAGCGTCAATTTCGGGCACTTACAAAACCCCTAGAATTATGGTCTGGAGAATGGACCCAGCATAACCCGATCAAATTAAATAGAAATTATTGAAAACATTCTTCAAGAGATAACAAACGATGAAAAAATGTTAAAGCTTAGTTAACCCTTATTTTTTTTCCTCTCAAGTAAAATGTCAATTCTTCTTTCACGTCCATGCTGCGAGCTCAAAATACTTGAGTAACCAGAATACCGTACAGTGAAAAATATTTTTATGTATGAGATGCTTGAATCGTGTGATAAACAATGGCGAAGATCTGAAAAATAGAGGTGAGATAATCTACATAATAATTTAAAACTCTATTATTAATTATGATAATAGACACTTCTTGGCAAAGTAATCACATCCATCATAAACTTCCAAGCCAATCTGGCCCAGTTCATCTTCTTTAAAGCAAGCACAACGCTTGCTCATTTTCCCTGTCAAAGCTATTTCTTGAGGTCTTTGCACTAACCTCGGATACCCCTCGTCGCACCACACCTGAAGTAAACATAATTGTTTGAACTCATGAGATCTACTCCACAACTAATTATGTCAAAATATTCTTTTTTGAAAAATAGTTCTTTGCAACAAATAGGTTAAATATGTCTCAAGAGATAACTCGCTGGAACACTCAGCATTCACAAGAAGAAATGTACCTCCGAACCCTCATCTTGACTCCATTTTGAATTGCAGCTGGCTACTTTAGCTTCTTCGGTCTTCTGTTTTTCAAGAAGCTGAGCACCTCTAGCAGCCTTTGCTTCAACCCCTTTCAAGTATTTTGTCGGGTTGCCCTCATTGTCATAATAACGACCTACCAACTTACCCACAAATCTGTAAGAACACAAGTTGGGGAATAAATGAGAACTCGATATTTGTCATGTCAAGGAGCAGAGGGATTCATGAGTAAAAAAGCTGCAAATAGATTAAAGCCACATTTCATGTATATGTGAACGGGGATTGAAGGTGTAAGACAGTATCCTTGCTTCTGTATATATATACGGAAATGTTTTGTTACTCGGTTGTGTTATATGGCATTTACTTTACATGCTCAGTTTCTCATCTTCAATTACAATAGTTTAAGAAAATGATTACATGCCAGAATTATAATATTATAAAAATTAATGTTGGACACCTCATATGCAGGACTTCACTGAGTTAACACCTCACCCATTTCATTTCAGTTTTTCTACAGAATTAGGTGACAGAGGACAAAGATTGAAATTAGGAAATTGATGAATAGATTACTGAGATCAGTCTGGACAATTTAATTTCCAATTGCTTTCTCCATAGGAGTACCTTCACGAATGAATGTAGAAAGATATTTGAATGTTCGCTCGGGTTAGCAGGGAGTCTGCTAGACAGACATTATCGACTAGAGTATTAAGCCTTTCGAGTCAAAGTTCCTATATGTTTTTAGATTAAGAGAATAATGTTGTATTTTTAATTTACTGGTAATCCCAAGCTTGTCTGCTTGCAATTTAAATAGGACCTTCTTCAGATGCTACTTACTTGGGGCATCAAATAAATTACTTAAACATCCCTTTACAGTTTGAGGCAAAAAGGTAGAAGGCCAGTTGATAATTTAGTTACACCCTCCTACTTTATAAATACATAAATATGAATTTAGACGAGGGGCAAAAAGACATAACTATTGGAACTTTTTATTTGCTGAGTCATTGAAGGAAAAAGATCAATTAATAGTTAAGCTAGCGTTAGTGATAGAACGAGGGGTTCCAGTAATCTCACAAAACTAAAGAGGGCTCTATCATACGTCTATAGGGTGGTGTTACAATCTGCCCTTAATAATAGTTGTATCAACAAGAATGAAAAAACCAAACATCAGCTTATAAATGTGCATATTATTGTGAATGCATACCCGAGGCACCATAAAACAACAACATTATTTAGTCTTATCATATCACAAGAAAATATACTAACATGTCTCTGCTTGAATTATTTCAAAGATTTATATCATCTTGCCAGTGATAATAAGAAAGTATATTAAAAGCTATACTCACATACTTGTACGTCTTGAAGTAGAAATCTCGCCATTCAACAATGCTTTTCACCTAAAACATTAGATAAATAGATGATAAATTTCAATTTATAAGAAGATTAACAAGGGAAAAAAAAAGACATTCACGAAAAAAATGATGCATAAGAAAACCTATATCTAATTATATGGAAGCACACATATAAAGTTTACGAAATGCACGTTTGAGCTTGTCCACTTGTTTGTCTGGTCGAAAGACAAGCGCAAAAAGGTGTATATATATTCAAAAAGTGGTTTGTACTGTGTGATCAATAATTGCTCATCAAAATGAAACACAATTTTCTTCTACAAAGTCTCCAATGACCTTTTGGAGTGATGAGATTGATTGTAGGAACTGAGCTGAAAGGTGCAAGGGGAATTTAAGAATCGAGAATGTGTTAATGACACATACCTCCCTTCAAGGTTAGCTTAAATTATGCCTTCATCATTTGATAATTGCCACCAACACATCCCACCATGCAATGTGGTGTTAGAAATCCAAATGGAAGTCCGAAAATGACTAGTTTATCATCACTTAAAAGGTTTTTTTAAATAATGAAGACTTCATTATATCTTAAAAACAATGACATTTTAGCCCTCAAAAAATTTGAAACACACAAAAAAAATCAGTATATGCTTAAAATAGGTAGATGGGTATTCGTTTGTGATTTCAATTAACTGCAATCTTGAAATAACCTGGGGATGGTGGTGCATAAATGAAAATCTGGATTGATATTACAGGGGTGTTTGTGGTAGAGAAAGCTGATGGTGGTGGCATGAAGGTGGCACTGCCGCCAACACCTTGGAACTCTGTGTGCTGTGTGTGTGTAAGGAGTGTTGTCTATGCATGGCTTTGCATAACAGTGTGTGTGGAAGAAATGTATAGGGGCGTTTGTTGAGTAACTGGTGGTGGTGCTGTGAGAGAGGATTTATAGGGCAGAATATTGTTTGTTTCATTTTTCTTCTCTAATTTTAAGATTTTTTAATTCACAATTTCTCTTTCAAAGTGTTTACCTTTTGTAAGCTTTTCTTCTCAACGATAATAATTTTACACTTTCACCTTTTGACTAAAAGGTTTTGGTTTAATTTACTTATATATTGAAATGTTTACCTTAATATATAGATATAACATTTTACTATTATTCTATTCTTTAATATTAATATTAATATATCGATATGACATTTTACTAATATTTTGATTCTTTAAACAGAAAATTATAATAACTTATAGATACATATTGCTCAGACATTAGTTTAAAAATTGATAGTTATAAGTCCTGATTATGAGCTTACTCACCACAAAAACGGTTGTAAGAGTGAGCTAAAAGTGATAATTTTATATTTAAACAGAATTTTAATTTTCACTTTTGACACCTCAAAAGATATAAGCTAGAATTGATATTTAATATGAAGGTATTTGTGTAACTGCACCCCTATGACCCTAACACCATCTCCAAGTTTTTTAATCTTTTTTTGGCTGATGCCATAATTTTCTACTAAGGAATCTAACATAATGAATACTTGGTAGATCCTCAAATATTGAAGGGAGGTGTCGGTATATGCACACTAGATGATTTAGCTAACCACCAAAGGAGGTCTAAAAAACTAATCCATAGTATTATAACTACATATGCAGTAGAAGCATATGAAAATACGCAAATAATAAAAGCAATACTGATGAAATAATAAGAATTACCTCTGGGCTAGACAAGCCATGCAGGTTATCAGTAAGGCCCTCTCCTGCATAATAAATGTCAATGGTATTTAACAAAGCAAAAATGGAAATACATGATTCACAACAATAAGGAAAGAGTTTTGGAATAAGTTGTTATTCATTATTTAACTCCAGTAGGAAATTCATGTAAATTTGATAGAATGGACCAAATGACACAAGCCTAGACATACTCGTCATTATCCTCTTTAAGATGGAGCATACTGTAGCTTGCTACATACATATGACATAGACTCAATAAAAAGGACCCACGAATAATAACTGATTGGGATGATTAAATCTACACCCCCTGAGGTTTGGGGAAATTACATATACACCCCCTGAGGTTTCGATACTCACAAATACCTCATTTTTACAATTGTTCCTATATATGGCCTACTTCCTTCCTTTTTTCTTTCCTGTTTGTTCATTTTCCGCTTTGAGAGTATTTAGCATTTATTATGTTATCTTCAAATCCAAGACACTGGACATAACTATCAACTGATTAAGGGCAATTACAGAGTTCTTTTTGGAATTAATATTGTTCCATAAGAAATTAAGTGCAAGGAGAAAATGGAAATAAGTTCTAAGATAACACGAAAAGAAGTTTGACTCCAGGAGATGTTATTTGTATCATGATATCATCTCAATATCAGGTAATGCAAAAGAAGAATCGTGTTAAGGAAAAGTTGAAGTTACATACCTGTAAAATTTCCAGAAACAAATGCACGGGAAGCATCTCTATGCAAATCGGCAATAGAAAAAATAAACACAGAGAAAAAAAAATAGATGAGTCAGTAATTCATTCTTTTAAATTAACCTCGACATAAAATTATATTTCTGCTACTCAATTGAGTTAGAAGTCAAAATATGAAAAAAAACAAATATGTATTTTTATTGATAAAAGGGACCTAGTTGGTACAACCACAAAGATCAAATGCGAACTGGGGCTGATACAATAATCGAGTACTTTCCTCCATGATGGTCGATAACTATTCATAGCTAGTACCTTGCCACCAAACAAAGTTTCAAATGAGTAATTGGCATATAACACTGCAATATTTCTTTTTCTCCACCTAATATGATTGTATGCTCTCTGATAAAAGAAAGTGCACCAAGACTTTGGAAGTATCACTCCTTAAAGTTTAGTGAAATAATTAATTCAAAAATATTGTTATAAAAAAGCCATTGATCATTGGTTCGGGAAAGTTTGCTTTATTCCTGGGGCAACTGCCTTGTCTTATAACCATTGTGTGGAAAATTGTTAGATTCTCTCACATAGAAATGCTAACAATGACCCTGAGACAATAGTTAAACAGCTATTACACAAGTAAATAACTTCAGAATTTGAAATAAATTTAGAAGTATACTTAACACGGATTCACATTGGGTGCAATGTATTCTTTCTCGCATACCCACCCACCCACCCACCACACTCCTCCTTTTGTTCCTGTATCCTCTTATTTTTGTCTTTTTCTTCAAAGTTTTGAACCAAAAACAATATGAAAAGAACAATACTTTGACTTCCCGTATTGGAAACAAAGTGAAACTGCAAAACTTCCCCAATTACAAAACAAAGTGCATGTAGAAACAAACACTACAAACAAAAAAGAACTTGTTCAACCTTCCAGAGAAATGATTGTAGCCTCCTCCAGCACCATAATGACTCTTGCCTTTACTCACATCAAACACTGATCTGACTTGTCAGAAAACAAAAATAATAACAGCAATTATCGATGTTTTAAAGCTTCAAATCAATATAAGAACAAATCCAAAATACTGTATACTTAGAAAAATGAGAAAGCAGTACCCTAGAATGGCAAGAAAAATAGGCAACCGAGGATCAGTGCCATTGTAAAGAGCTAGTTCATCAACAGTGAATAGTCTCTGAAATCAAAACAAAAAGTGTGATCTGTAAAGAGAGCTAGTTCATTAACACACTGTTTGAATTTACGAAAAAAGGACGGAATTATACATGTGGAAGAGGATTATTGGTAGATTTGAGCGGGAAAATCTTTAAGAGGGAGAAAGATATGAGAGCTAGGGCAATTGGAATCCCTAAAAAAGGGGACAAACGCATCCTTTTCTGAGATATCGCTCTTTGATGTCTTTTAAGGTAGAAAGAACAGGTGATTTTGATCAAACTGAATAATTTCAACTGTCAGTTTGCTGCAACTTCAACGAGCTCGGCGTGGTTTAGAAAACGGGTTCGGTTTGGGTTGAAGGGCAAACTGGTTGTAGTACGGGTTTTTACTGGAGTGGCGAAAGTCACTTTTACCCTCAATAAATGTTTGAATAACGATTTACACAATAAACAATTTTAGCTTCAACTCAAAATTAAGAATGTTTCTTATGTAATAAATAACACTTACACTACCAACAGGTGATTGGTCTAGTGGAAGGGACTAGTCACTACAAAGTAGCGGACTCAGGTTCGAATCCCTGTTAGGAGAGGTTCCCACATTATGTGTCCGACGCGCCTCGAAAGGGATTAAACCCTTGGGAAACCAAAAAAAAAAAAAATAACACTTACACTCTGCTCCATAATATTAGTCTCCACATAATGGGTTGAGGAAATTATGAGTCCCGGTGAATTCAATCCATTCGGGTGCTGTTTTCTGTCATCTTATGCATTTATCATCCAACTCCTATTAATAGAATTCACCGTGTATGATAGCTGTAACAATGACTTGAATGATCCTCAACATCGACCTTCCTCAATCCAACTTTAGACATGAAAAATTATTATTTTGACATTTAAAAAATATTTTGAACACCTATGAAGATATTAATTTCACATCATTTATTTTACTCCATCAAATCTCAATAATCGGATTCAAATCCAGATTATATCTCAAATTTTCAAGTTCAATAATTGTTGTTCTATTAATATTTTATCGCTTAATATTCTATTAAAATTATTATTCAAATCGAGTTTTAAAAATTTCAGCTAAAACTCTCAAACTTAAAAATGACACCAAACTCGCTCAAAACTTTTCATAATAGCCCATAAGATTTTGAGAATAATGATACATTTGGCCGAAGTCCATGAACCGTCAATGGGATTTCGCACTATTCCGTTAAATTTTGCTCAAAATCCATGGAAATTGACATCAATGGAATGATTAGTTCACGATTAATAGTTTATACATAGAAATTATAGCAGACTAACAAAAGTAAAATTTAACATTTTTTTTTAAATAAAAAATGTTTTATTGGATACTGATGATGTTAGTCCACCATTTCCTAATATGAAAGTATCCAACCTGGCCAATCTCATAAAAGAAGGAACCAACAAATTTTCAGAGGATATGCTTACCATACACAAAATACTAAAGCTATGTTTGATTCTTGGATTTTAACAAGTAAAACATGAAAAAAAAAAAAGTTCACCTTGAATAAAATGAGACAATGCTCATTTCTATTTTTCTTTATAATTTTACTTCATAAAATCCAATAATCACCAAACATCGGTCAAATATTCGAGACATGATTTACAGTCTGTAGCCTTGTTTCCGGCTGCCCAGAGTTTTGATGTCGGTGCCGGTGTTGGTGTTGGTGTTGGTGTTGTCTTAGCTCGTTATGGCGTGGCTGCGTATCAGAACTAATGTGATGCGGAACTCGGCTTGCTCGCCATCTAAGGTACTCCACAAGAAGTGAATTAGTGCTGATTGCTATTCCAAATCCCGTGAAAGATGAAAGCACCACAGACAGTATAGCATTTACATTCAGCTGCACATATTTTGGATTGCGTAAAACAATTAAAACAGCAAAAAGAAAAGAAGGAACATATCATATAATAGTACTAAACCCCCATTAAGTTAGATGAAATTACAGAAACGCTACTGAGGTTCAATAATTACACTGGTGGTCAAGCTCCATTTAAACGAAGATATTTACAGAAAGACTAAGGTACCTAAGACATTATACAACAAAAATGCTCTTTAAAGAAGTCAAATTAAAAATGGGTATTTCATGACCTCATTTGTTCCAAATAGAAAAGTATTTAATTTTGTTAATGTAGGAGAGGTGTTGGTAATTATTGAAACCGCAGGGGTATTATAATTTTCTCTAACCTCAGGGGATGTTAAGTAAATTATCTCTAGTACAGAAACAGATGTAGTTTCTCTTACCACAGTATAAAATATATGAGCAAAGAGGATCACTATTGCAAACTGGAATGAAGCATAAGCCCATATGTAGCTCTTGCTCACTGCCATCATCACAATAATGGATATAAATCTTGTAAAAGTGTAACATCTATAACAATAAATAGAAAGAAGACAAAATAGATTTGACTAGGGAAGAGACAATTTGATCGTACCCATAGTAGATGCGATCATGGATGAAAGGAGACCTAAAACACAAGAAAAAGGCAATGAGATGGCAAGAGCTCGAGGTCCCATTTCAGTCACCTGTTATGGTGAACAAATTCTAAAATGAGAATAAGCTAAAAGATAATTTAGGTGGCATATACATAACAAAATTAAAACTATATCCCGAAAGTGAGAACCTTAGTGAAAGAACTAGGAAACAAGACGAGAGCTAAAATTTTGTCCATAATCATATATATAAATAAAAGTGAAATAAAAACATCAAACGAAGTACCAGTAGCTGCTCCAAAAAGCAGAAATATGCAAGCATGCTGACCATGACAAGCACAGGCACATCCTGCCAGACCCTGTCAAGAGTTGAAGCAAAGAGAGTTACAAATCCAGCAATAGGAGGAGATTCAGAAACAATTGAAACTTCATGCATGGAACTGTAGTTAAACCCGTCTATCCTTTTGTATTTTTACCATTTACAACATAAAAGAAAAAGATAAAAAGAGAGTCAAAATGGAGTTCCTATGAAAATAAGAGGGAATAAAGGGATCTCATCTGATTATTCCAGTTATGATGTAAGGATTAGGTTTTCTTAGCGCTGCATTTATGGATTAAAGACGTATAGTATGGAAAATACAGGAAAATGAAGGAACAAAATTTACTAGTTACGACAAAGAAAGAAAGGTGGGAGACCAATGCATCACACAAGGAACATGGTCTATAAGTTAATTAATCAATTTCTTCCCCTCTGCTCGTGCAAATATGAAGTTGGTCTTTCTTCATTCTGTGCCCTTTAACATCATATAAAACCAAAAGATCCATAAGTCAAGATCAAAAGCTTCACAAGAAGTTTGATGTCAGTTCTTCTGTTGTGTAGAATGATAATTCGTAGAGTTTATATAACGTTTCAATAACTCAATTGTTGTAATATCACACCCTGGTGAAACTCAAATATACCAAAACCAGGTAAAATCTTTGCAGAGCAGCAATTAGAAATCAGTAAACCCAATTTTGTTTCCCGTAACCTATATACTAGACATATAGACTGAATGGAGCAATGGATCAAGATAAATAACTTATGCAGCATTTAGAAAATGAACTGCAACGTCAAATTGATACTTTAGTTAAGTTAAAACTGTACCCAAACAAACATAAATCACACATACAAGTTAAAGTTATCAATTATGAGGACACAAAATCCACAGAACACCAAGATAGTACTGTAAAAATGAGAAAAACTTGCCTGTAACGAGCCACTTCCCTTTGTTGCGGTACAGCAGCGGGTCTTCGTATGGTGTTAGGAGTATTTTGTATTTTCAGTAATGTTACTGGTAGATTACGGACATCCTGCCCACAAACATCACAAGTCTTATTGCCTTTTATACTAAACCATTTCACGGCACAGTCCTTGTGTGCAAGTGCAAGCTCTCCTTTGCAGCTACACTCCATCTTAAGTGTTTCACCCCCTTCTCCAAGCTCTACAAAACAAATTCTGCAAACAGCTTCTTCTTCTGGAATGTCTTCCCCAGCATCATCGATAGCTGAGCATAGTTAAGAGCTAAAATAAGCAACTGCTGAAGTACTTATATCTTAATAAAGCACATAAATACAAGTAGTGTTCAGATAAAAGATTGAAGCTGCAAAAATGTTAGGTATCTGTACGTAAAACATATACTTCATTTACTAAAGTACCGCTAACTCTGAACAGCATGAAGCATAATATTTTTTTGAACACGTTACAACAATTCAATTTTTCATTCCAACAATATAATTTGAAGCAAGGAAGGAACTCAATGAGCTAAATTTCTTTTCAAAGATTGAGGTGGTGGTCTGTATAACTCAAATCTTATACCAAATTGGTGGGTAAATGTCAAAAGGAGGCCTTAAACTTCAGAACTTCAAATTTCGATTTCAAGTATTCTAAAGTGTAGAAATATAACGAATTATAATAGAGATAATACGAGTTTAATTGACATCATGGCTGAAGTTGTTCTTTATCTTTTAAATCTTCTTTCTTATTAGTTCTGAATAGGGATATTTTAAATATTCCATGAGTTGCAGTTATCTTTGCAATTTATGATTAGTTGTCTTTTCATGCTTTTGGATAGGAGTTATAAGTTGAGTCATATTAGGATCAATTTATCTCTTCCTGTTAATTGCCTAGGCCTAGTTGAAATACTAGAACTCTAGCGCCTACATAAAGAGCTGTAACCTTTCTTAGTTATGAGACTTGGTCAGAGTTGTCTTTAGAATATTGATCAACTAGTCGAGCTTTTTAAAAGACCTTTGAGCTTCTTCTTGGATTGCATAACGAAATTTGAAATCTTGGACTTTCGAGTTCTAGGTGTAACGCCTAGATTCTTCTCTCGTTTTTTTCTTTCTTTTCTACAATTTTACAATAATTAATATCATTTTTATTCCAATGATAAACCATGTAAATGCACATTCTCGTATTCCACAAGCAACAATCCTGAGCAGATTTGGTTAAGATTGTTCAACAATAACAAGCGCTAGTTAGTATCATGAATATAAATGTCAATTTATGATTATGGAGGCATAGCATGAATGGATGCGAATATATACCAGCTTCTGTTTCAGAAGATATATCTGGCGAGTCGGTTTCAACTGTTCTAGGCCGATGGTCAGATGATATAACACGTATTAAACCTCCAGATGAATCTGTCCTCCTCAAGCTTCTGGTTTTTACATTTACGGGAACTGATAATGAACGTGTCATAAATTGTTGAACTTCCTTTTTCTGTCAGTAAACAAAGTTCAGTTGGTAAACAAAAGTTCACATTGTCTACTCAGTTACAAGAACTCAAGAGACAAACTTACGGGCACTTTAAGGATGTGTTGATTTTCCTGTGAGGGTTGAGGATCAGCATTTGCCATTGGTGTCACTGGTAAAGAATGTGCTAATTTTGTGGATGAAGAGAACAAAAGTTTGTTCAAGGAAAATGACCTTGAAGTTGAGGGCTTGTCTGAAAGGGGTGTATCTTGGATAATGAGAACTGTTTTTTCGGCTTCCTGAGATATGTGTTTACCCATACAGCTCTTCTGTGGAAGCAAACTTTTAACAGATGACATAATTTTAGCCGAATTTGGTCTGGGAGGTAATCCTGTTCTAGTAGAAGACGGGCTTGGAATATCTATTCTTGTGAAATCGGACAATACATTCTCCAAAGATCGTACGGGTATTTCCAAAGACGGGAGGTTTGGCCGTCTGGGCTGCATTAAGGTGGCTTCTTCTCTTTCGTATTTCTGATAACATTCATGACCAAAACTTGTTTACAATCTTATAACAAAGAAAAGCATAAATAAAAAGCTGAAGATGGGACAAACGACAATCTGATCACTAATCAGACTTAAGCAACCATTATTTGTGTGGTGATGCCTAGTAATAGTCCTCAAAACTCAAATGGGACTTCCTTCCCAAAAAAAACACAAACAAACAAAACAAGGCAAAACTTCTTGAACCTAGATTTGTGAGTTACAATCCAAAAATTGAGATTATGAGGAACCTTTCTCTTTAATCTAATTGTCTGTTCCAACTTCCAACAAGCATAATTAAGCAATTCTACAATTCTTATAACAATCCACCATGTGCTTATGTTTTTATCCATTGAGCTTAAAAATCACAATCAAATTAACATCAAATCCCAACCTCTTTAATTGCTATAGCTTAAGGTCATGTTCTTCTTTATGATAAGTCATTTTAGTGTAGACTGAATTAAGTTGTTTTACTCTAATTCCTTATTCGCACTAAAGATGATAAAGTTTTACCTCCACTTCCCAACCCACTAGAAACGAAATCACGTTTTAGATTTGAAGCAAGTATTTCTAATTACAAATCCAACTCTTGATACCAAAAAATCTAAAAGAAAAGGTGAGTCATAAACTATGATATAAACTATGATTATACAGGTGCTACTAACAACAATATAAGAAATTAAATTAAAGAGAAATCCTTTCTCTTACAATCAACTCCTCTCAGCTCACACACAAAAAAAAAGAAGCTTATTTTGTTCCGAAAAACACAAAAACAAAAAAGGAAGGGGAGAAAATGACCTGATTGTAATGGTTATGGCTAATATTATTATCTTCTTCACCAGTTTGATGCATTATTTCTACGCCATTACTCTCCGCCATTTAAGAAAAAGAAAAAAAACCCTTATACTATTAATTGATTCTGAATATGAAAAGCCGTGTTGGACTCTCAGAAGAAAGGAGTCAACAAAATGTAGAGTGAAATTTGATCAACAGTTAGTGGGGCTTTCAACTTTGGGATGTATGTACGATGATATGAATGTGATTTAAACAAGAAAATAATAAAAGCTTCATATTTAGTATACGTCATTACATTAGTTTGATACAGTATTTTGCTAAATAAATTTAATTTAAATTAATGAATTCTTTTAGCTGATTACAATTATGTAAATAAAGTAATTCAAACTTCATTTCATTCATCAATCTAAGATTAAAGTATAAGCATTTCATTAGTGGTAAGTATTTTTTATGGTTATGTGGATTCGAAGAATTAGATTCCTATACGAGTTTTTTTATTTCCATTTTGAATTTTTGACGTATCTGAAGACATATGCGGGGCAGCAAGATTACAAGTTGATTTAAATTTAATTACTTAATTATGTTCTTCCTTAAAAAAATGATTATTTTACTATAAATAATTAAATTGCGTCGTCTATTGACTATTAAATGACTGATTAGTCATTAATAATGAATATAAGATTAGCACCCTAGGTTATTGTTAGAATAATGTATTTATATATATGTATTCTTGCAGATATTTTTTCTTGTTACAGAAAAATGCTACAACATGATATAACTTCTCTTTGTAATAGTATATAATATATACTATCTTATTGGCATCTGCTAACAAAAAAAAATCATAGTCCTCGAAATTTCGATTATAATTCTCATTAGCTATTTATAAATATATAATTTTGATATTTAAAATATTAATTGAATCAAACATAAATAAATTTTAGATCTAAATAATCATATATTTTAGTAATAAATATGTTATGAATTGTTGTTTGACTTTTGAAATAGTTATTTGATAAAATGAAGTCATGTCAGAAAGTAGAAAATATTTTGAGAAAATCAAACAAACATGCCAATTACCTCGTGTTAAAAAATTATTGCTTAAATCTGATTTGACTAAATTCATATCTATATAAATAAATAAATTACAATTTCTTGTGATTAGTCTAGAAATATTTTTCAACCCAAACGTAAGTATTTTCCATTTTGAATTCTCAAATTCTGTTAAGACTTAAGAATCAAACTAGGCAGTAACTATCCTAGTATCCTAATATTAGATTTAAATATTTATTGACAGAGAGTCAAGAAAATAAACCTGTTTGTTTGGCATTTCCCCAAAAAAATTTATGTTTGAAAAATGTCAAACAAACATGTTTTTTATTTTCTAAAATAAATTTTTCATCTCTCCATTTTTTCAAGGGTTTTTTGCACTTTGCACCCTCGAAATATGGAAAATAGGCACTTTGCACCCTCGAAACTTAAATTTAGCACTTTACACCCTCTTTTATTTTCAAGCAAAAACTCAATGGCAAAATAGGTAATTCAATTATAAATCTTTGGCACTTTGCACCCCCAAAATAAAATCAACACTTATCATCATCGAATTAAGAATAAATTAGCAACTTAAACCCCCAAAATACAATAAATGGACACTTTGCACCCCGAAACACATAATTAACACTTAAGACCCTCAAATTAAAAAAAAAAAACTCAAACCCCTCATTTTTTCCGACAAAGCTGACCATCGGGATGAAAAAAATCTAAGGCAAAATAGGTAAGTTTCCGATCCGATTGAACAACGTACATTTATATATATATATATATATATATATATATATAGGTAAGTTTCCGATCCGATTGAACAACGTACATTTTTATATATATATATATATATATATATATATATATATATATATATATATATATATATATATATATACAAATTAAATACCATGAATTTGGAATGATTACATCATATAATAAATTAACAACCATGAATTATAGCTTATACAAATTAAACGTGCTATGCAAAACAATTGAATAAGTAAAAATTGGTAAGTTCAACTTTGCCTTAGATTTTTTCATCCTGATGGTCGACTTTGCCGGAGAAAAGGAAGGGTTTGAGTTTTTTTTTAATTTGAGAGTGTTAAGAGTTAATTTTGTGTTTCGGGGTACAAACTGTCAATTTATTGTGTTTCGGGGTGCAAGTTGCTGACTTGCGCTAATTTTATTTTGGCTGTGCAAAGTGCCAATTTCTCAAGTTTTGGGGGTGCAAAATGCCAAAGATTTATAATTGAATTACCTATTTTGCCTTGAGTTTTTGCTTGAAAATAAAAGAGGATGCAAAGTGCTGCATTTTTCATATTTTGAGAGGGTGCAAAGTACCTATTTCCTATGTTTCAAAGGTGCAAAATGCAAAAAACATTTCCATCCGGATATCCGATCCAATTGGACCACGTAAAAATTTAATACTACTTTTTAGATTGGACACTAATAAAAAACTTACCAAACAAGGAGCTTTCACATTTGCTTTTTCCTAGAACTTCAAGAAAAAGTCCATTTCTTGCCCACCAATCAAACTTCTCAATAAACTCCAAGAACTGATCAAATAATTCCAGTTCGCATAATCACAAACCAAACTTCCATTATCCCTTAGAATCATCACACACATCAATAACCAAAAAAAAATAAAAAAAAAATGGACGAAATTTCTACTCAATCAGGAGGGAAAGAAGAAATGATCCAAGAAAACTTCAACATCACCCTAAGGCCAGTAGCCCTATCAGATGTCGATGATTTCATGGTATGGGCTACAGATGATAAAGTGTCAAAATTTTGCCTATGGGACACTTACACTTCTAAAGAACAAGCCTTAAACTACATCAAGGATCATGCCATTTCACATCCATGGCATAGAGTCATTTGTATTGAAAATCGTGCAATCGGAGCAATTTCCGTGACACCATTTTATCATGGATCTGATGTTTGTAGAGGCGAGCTTGGCTATGTATTGGCACATAAGTATTGGGGCAAAGGGATTGTGACAAAAGCAGTGAAAATGGTGGTTGATAGTGTTTTTAAGGAATGGCCTAAATTGAAGAGGCTTCAAGCCACGGTCGATGTGGGAAATAAAGCATCACAAAGGGTACTGGAAAAAGCTGGATTTGAAAAGGAGGGTGTTCTCAGGAATTATATTGTTATGAAGGGGGAAATTGTGGATTCAGTAATGTTCAGTGTTTTGGGTAGAGTAGATTGATTCGAGTTTATGAATTTTATATATCTTGTTTTCAAGTTCTAAGTATGTATGTATGCAAGTTATTGGATATATAAATGTGAATATATTAGATTCTTGGTTGTGACACAATTATATTTTGCATCTTGAGAAAAAAATGCATTACACCTACCCCACCTGTATTTTGAGAAACCTGCACAGAACCCCATTACAAACATGTGTTTCGTCAAGAATGGTACCAGTTGAAATGGGATTTACAGATGTATTCTTTGCAGTTCAAGTTTAATTAGTTGCTATGTAAACTGTGATTATTTATCTACATTGTCTTTTGGATTGTCACTTAACTATAATGCTGATGGTATAAATATCCTTTTTTAACTTAACAAATTCTCCCCTTAAAATGCGAATTAATTCTATATATTTATAATATGATGATTATTTAGAAGGAATTATTGATAAGTGAACTTTAGTTTCTAGACCATCTTTGCAATTTTCCGTCGCATCGGTTTTCCACGTGGAATGAGCTGGTGACTGGGTGAACACGATTAAAAAAAAAAAAAACTCAATTCGGGCCGAGATAGGACTTAACTACTAAATTAACTTAATTACATAACTGTTGGAATATGTATATATATTGATTATAATATTATATAATACTTATTATATTATAATAAGTAGTGGGGGTTGTTATTACATTATGATAAGTAATGAGGGGGTAGTAGCAATTAATCATGAATAATGTTTTGATTATAAAACAAAAATGAACAGATGGCCTATTCTCTATCAACTATCAACGGTTAATTCATGAGTCTTACATATATTTACATATATGTCCGAAACAGTGCAAACAAAGAGACATCTCTTTGAATAGCCATGGCAACCGTGAACTGCATATTTTAATGAATAGACATTAGCCACAATGATTCATGAAACATTACAACTCTAATAATATTATAAATAGAGTTGTAGTGCAAGAGAATTATACTACTACAACGAAATCATTACTACTCTCTTCCCAATTTATTTCCTCTCCTAAAGCACACAATTGTTAGAGAAATTTATAGAGAAAGTTTAAAATTGCTATCTATCTTTCTAAGTGGTTTTGTTGTATCCTGGGAGTGATTTGCTATTTCAAACCCATTAGCAAACTCAATCGAGTGGGGGCAAATATCACTTTAAAGATATTGTCTTTAAACAAGCCTCAAAGCCACAAAGTTATTGATAAATTTATTAGATCCCCACAAATTATTTTCCCAACAATTTTAAAGTGATATTATGGAATCGACTACCGACGCTGCTTTTAAAGTCATGAATCAAGACTTTGTGAAATTGGATAAGTTTGATGGCACTAATTTCACCCGTTGGCAAGACAAAATGAAGTTTCTCTTGACCGCTTTGAAGATCTTCTATGTGTTAAGTCCAGATTTGCAACCAATCCCGGAACCAAAAGAAGGTGAAGATGATGCTATCAAAGAGCAACGAAAGAAACGTGAAGAAGATGAATTGGTTTGTCGTGGCCATATTTTGAACACTATATCTGATCGACTTTATGACTTATTCACTTCAATCAAATCACCAAGAGAGATCTGGAATGCATTAGAGAACAAATACAAATCGGAAAGGCAAGGTACGGATAAGTTTTTGATCATGAAGTATTTACAATTTTTTATGAATGATAATCTGCCTATTTTGAACCAAGTACATGACTTGCAAGTCTTGGTTAGTAAACTCAAAGACTTGAAAGTTGAACTTCCCGAAAGCTTCCAAGTTGGTGCGATAATTGCCAAACTTCCACCCATTTGGACAAATTATCAAAAGAAACTTCTACATTCATCGGAAGATTTCACTTTGGAACAACTTGAGAAACATTTGAGAATAGAGGATGAAACTCGAGCACTTAAAAAAATCGATGAAGTGCAGTTTGATTCTTCTAAAGTAAATGTTGTGGATGAGAAGACATTCAACAATCAAAGTCATGGAAACAAGAGGAAGAATTTTGATAATAATAACAATAGTTCCAACAAGAAGCAAAAGGTCAAAGAAACAAGAAAGTGTCACCATTGCGGTAAAAAAGGGCATTTGATTCGTCAATGTAGAATCAAGAAAAGAGAGATGGAAAATGCTGCCAATAATTCCAATAAATTAGCAAACATGGTTAATGAAAATGCAATTGAAAATTTAATTGCCATGGTTTCTTCAATGCATATTAGAATGGTGACTCAACTACATATGGCTACTACACCACAATCATTTGATTGGTGGTATGATTCTGGTGCGACTATTCATGTCTGCAACGACAAGTCTCAATTCAAAATTTATGAAGTTGCAACGGAAGATCAAGAAGTGCTCATGGGAAACCATAACGCAGCAAAGGTCTTAGGAAAAGGAAAAGTCGAACTAGAATTCACTTCTGGGAAGAAACTTACTCTTGTTAATGTTTTACATGTCCCAGAAATTAAGAAAAATCTTGTATCTGCCAACTTGCTTTGTAAAAACGGAATGAAAGCCGTTTTAGAGTCTAATAGTTTGATTTTGACTAAGGGTGGAATGTTTGTTGGAAAAGGGTACTCTTGTGATGGAATGTTCAAATTAAGTATTAATAAAATAATTAATTCTGCTTACTCTGTTGTTTCTTCTTTTAATTTATGGCATGCTCGTCTTGCACATTTAAATTATAAATATTTAAAATATATGTCAAAGCATGGTTTGATTTCGTGTCATGACTATGATAATTCTAAATGTGAGATATGTATACAAGCCAAAATAACTAAAAAGCCATTTCCTAGTGTTGAACGTAAGACTGAAATCCTTGAGCTCATACATTCCGATATATGTGAATTGAATGGAAAATTAACTAGAGGAGGAAATAGATATTTTATTACTTTTATTGATGATTGTTCTAGATTTACATATGTGTATTTAATGAAAAGCAAGGATCAAGCATTTGATATGTTTAAGTGTTATAAAACACTTGTTGAAAATCAACAAAATAGAAAAATTAAAATTTTACGTAGTGATAATGGAGGTGAATACCTTTCAAATAAGTTTAATGTTTTTTGTGAAGAAAATGGCATAGTACACCAAACTACTACATCTTACACTCCACAACAAAATGGTTTGGCTGAAAGAAAAAATAGAACGTTAGTTGATATGACTAATACAATGATTTTAAATGCCAAACTTTCTTTAGATTTATGGGGTGAAGCATTACTTACAGCTTGTCATATACACAATAGAATTCCTTTAAGAAAAGCTCACATTTCACCATATGAAATATGGAAAGGAAGAAAACCTAATCTAGATTATCTAAAGGTTTGGGGTTGCATTGCATTCTATAGAGTTATTGATCCAAATAGATCTAAATTAGGTCCAAGAGCTTGTAAAAGTGTTTTTGTTGGGTATGCTGAAAATTCTAAAGCATATAGATTATTGGATCTAAGTTCAAATGTTATTGTAGAATCAAGAGACGTTGAGTTTCTTGAAAATAAATTTCGCAATGATACTGAATCAGCATCACCACAAAAACTTGATAATTCTCCTATTACTTCTAAAAATATAAAGAGAAATAATGATCATACAACTTTGGAACCTAGAAGAAGTCAAAGAGTTAGAAAAGAGAAGGATTTTGGTCCTGATTTTATTACTTCACTAGCTCTAGTATTTTTAACTGAAGGAGATAGAAACTCTATTATTAAGAAAACACCTATTTTATTACATGTGGAAGATGATCCAAAAACATTTAGTGAAGCTATGATATCCAGAGATGCAGCTTACTGGAAAGAGGCAATTAACGACGAAATGGATTCAATTATGTCTAACAACACATGGATTCTTGTTGATTTGCCTCAAGGTTCCAAGCCTATTGGATGTAAGTGGGTGTTTAGAAGAAAATATAACACTGATGGGTCAATCCAAACTTTTGCTAGATTAGTAGCTAAAGGTTTTAAACAAAAAGAAGGCATAGATTACTTTGATACATATGCACCTGTTGCAAGAATAACATCTATTAGAGTACTTATGGCATTAGCTTCAATTTATAATTTATATGTTCATCAAATGGATGTTAAAACTGCCTTCTTAAATGGTGATCTTGATGAAGAATTATATATGGAACAACCTGAAGGATTTGTCATGCATGGACATGAAAATAAAGTGTGCAAATTAGTTAAATCGCTTTATGGATTAAAGCAAGCGCCAAAGCAGTGGCATGAAAAGTTTGACACTGTAATATTATCTCATGGATTCAAACATAACAATGCTGATAAGTGTATTTATTCAAAGTTTACTGATGAATATGGTGTTATTATTTGTCTCTATGTGGATGACATGTTAATATTCTCAACTAATAATTTAGGGATAATAGAAACTAAAAAGTATTTAACTTCAAAATTTAAGATGAAGGACTTAAATGAAGTTGATACTATTTTAGGCATCAAAGTTAAGAAACATAGTGGGGGTTATGCATTATGTCAATCTCATTATATTGAGAAAGTCATTAATAAGTTCCAGCATTTAAATATAAAAGAAGCAAACACCCCATATGATTCTTCGTTTAAAATAACTGAAAATTTTGGAAGGGCGATTGCTCCTTTGGAATATGCCAGTGCAATAGGAAGTTTAATGTACGCAATGCATTGCACTAGGCCAGATATATCATTCTCTGTTTGTAAACTTTCAAGATACACTAGTCGACCAAGTGTAGACCACTGGGAAGGAATCAAAAGGGTTCTTGGATATTTAAAAAGAACGATCAATTTAGGATTGTTTTATAATAGTTTTCCAGCTGTACTAGAAGGTTACACTGATGCAAGTTGGATTACTAGTGATAGTTCTAGTAAATCCACTTCTGGATGGATATTTACTCTTGGAGGAGGAGCAATATCTTGGGCATCCAAGAAACAAACGTGCATTTCACATTCAACTATGGAATCTGAATTTGTAGCATTAGCTGCAGCAGGAAAGGAGGCAGAATGGCTGAGGAATTTATTGTTTGATATAGAGTTGTGGCCACAACCAATGCCAGCCATTTCCTTACGTTGCGATAATGAATCAACTATGTGTAGAGCACATAGTGCAGTATATAATGGTAAATCAAGACATATTAGTCTAAGACATGATTACATCAAACAATTACTAAAAGATGGAGTTATAACTGTTGTTTATGTAAGATCAAAGGACAACTTAGCCGATCCTTTTACAAAAGCACTCTCGAGAGATTTAGTTAAAACAACAGCAAGTGGAATGGGTTTGAATCCCTTTTAGTCACTAGTAATGGTAACCCAACCTTACACTAGAAAAACACTAGTGTTAATGTTTAAAGGGTAAAAACAAGTTACTAGACATGACCACGAGCACTGAAATTTACATTCCACTAAATTTAGAAAAACATTCAGTGCATGCTGCTACAAGTTGTAGGATGAGTTTGTACTCTTAATGAAGCCCATTACTCAAGGTAAGTTAAAAGTGTATTTAGTAGCAGCTACACTTAAGGGGACTTCACCTATATGAACATAAGAAGTGGCGCCGCTTCTAATAAAAGATTTGGGATTATCTTTTATAAATGTTCATGAAATCCAGGATCGAGCACAAGGCTGTAATAGTGCTAGTATACTTTAAAATTTCTCATTAGAATTGAATAGTATCATGTGTATGACATCTCCGGTTTTGACACCTAGGAGTCTTGGTTTAAGTTTCGACCACCTTTGACTTCGTCGAAACTTTGATTTGTTTATACTAATTGATGGTTAAAGTCGAAAGACACCTTCTTGTATTCATGATACTATTATGTGCTTTAAAAACTTTAATATTATAATCAAAGTGGGGGATTGTTGGAATATGTATATATATTGATTATAATATTATATAATACTTATTATATTATAATAAGTAGTGGGGGTTGTTATTACATTATGATAAGTAATGAGGGGGTAGTAGCAATTAATCATGAATAATGTTTTGATTATAAAACAAAAATGAACAGATGGCCTATTCTCTATCAACTATCAACGGTTAATTCATGAGTCTTACATATATTTACATATATGTCCGAAACAGTGCAAACAAAGAGACATCTCTTTGAATAGCCATGGCAACCGTGAACTGCATATTTTAATGAATAGACATTAGCCACAATGATTCATGAAACATTACAACTCTAATAATATTATAAATAGAGTTGTAGTGCAAGAGAATTATACTACTACAACGAAATCATTACTACTCTCTTCCCAATTTATTTCCTCTCCTAAAGCACACAATTGTTAGAGAAATTTATAGAGAAAGTTTAGAATTGCTATCTATCTTTCTAAGTGGTTTTGTTGTATCCTGGGAGTGATTTGCTATTTCAAACCCATTAGCAAACTCAATCGAGTGGGGGCAAATATCACTTTAAAGATATTGTCTTTAAACAAGCCTCAAAGCCACAAAGTTATTGATAAATTTATTAGATCCCCACAAATTATTTTCCCAACAATAACTTAATCATCAACCTAAAAAAATAAATTACTTTTTTTTTTCTATAAACCAGGTGTCCAAGCTTACACTAGACTAATTATGGACCCTCAGAACCCTTGCCCTAGAACTCTGAAGGATGTAAATCGCAGGAGGGGTCTTCACCACAAATGACCCTTAGACAGACTCATGGAAATGCTTCCATCCAAGTTCTAAATGGGATTCGAACCCCCACCCTTACCGTTGGAGCAAGCCTTATGAATTGTTGGTCAACCAGTTGGAAATCTGCCCTGGAAATGGAATGTAAATTACTTTTTTCATAGCAAGTACGAGATCACACTTGAATATTCATTAATTATATGAACTAAATTCTAATAGCACTACTCTTTATTTTATTGTCAAAGTATCCCAATTAAATTTCAACTCTAATACATATTTAAAAACAAAAAGATAACCACCTACTCAAATTATAACTCTATCTAACTGAGAGATAAGCCTTAGTACTAATATATATATCTATACTATTAAAAAAAAGCTTGTTTTTACTCACAAAGTGGTGATTATGACACCATGCTACACCAAAATATTATGTCTTTCCAAAACTAACCCTAAATTTTTGAATTTAAAAAAGTACTAAAATGATAAATTGTTATCCACTAAAAACTACTCCATCATGTAACCGTGTCATCCCCTTATATAGAAGATAGAACACTCACAATATTCATAACTAAAAATCATTATTCAACCCCACTAAATAATTAAATTAACCTTCTAAATCATTATCCTTGAAATGGTTTCCTCCAATAATTTTAAATGGTAATTCTTCATTAATTATCCACTTTAATCTCTCACTATTCCTATCCGAATTTTCTCTCTTGGTTGCGTAGAAGATAATTTTGCACAACCATGTACGTGGAAAAATACCAAAAGTTATGAGTTCTTAGATTTTTCTCTACATTTGAATTCCCTTTACCTTGATGCTTTCTCTATCCAAAATCATTTCCAGCCACTTTCAATTAAATTTTGTTAGTTTGTTTTAGCAAATGAAAAGGTCCATTTGCGAGGAAAGAGAGACATGTTTGCTAATATACTGTCGTAGTCTCTTGAGATGGCTCCATTGGGAGTAGATTGGCCAGAAGTCGAATACAATGACGATATTGTATGAACTTCCAAAATACTAAAGTATGTATTCTTATGTGTTTAATTTTGTGTATATTTTCCAGTTTATCTTTATATATTTTGATTCTAAAATTTTCATCTTCATTTAAAGTTGCATTTGAAAACTTCTAATAACAAGTTTTTCATATTTCAAATCTAATTTCTATATATTTTATGGAGTTGCACGTGAGTACCGCGTGCCACGGTCGCTAGTATATTAAATTGTGATTTTTTCACGTCACCCCCCAGAAAAGTTTCATTTTCGCACTTTCCCCCCTATGATTGAAAAAACATGACAATACCCCCTAGAAGTTGGTAAGTGAATGCACTTTGCCCCCTGGACAATAATTTGTTGGATTTCAAAGGGCATAAATGTAAATTTGGAGTTTAGTGCAATAATTTTAATCTTTTGGGGGGCTAAGTGCACAAAATATATTATAATAACATTTCAAAGCACATTTTCATAGAATTCCTTAACTTGATAATCACATCATAATTTAATTTTAGTCTTATAACATATTTTTTTTTATTTTAATTGTTTTACTTTCAAATTTATTTGATTTGATTAAAATATTTTTAGTATAGAGATGATTTATTTGTAAATAAATAAATAAATAATTAGGACTAATGAAAATTTTGTTAAAAAAACTTCTAAATTTGAATTTTGTTCAAAAATATAACTATTTTTTTTTCAAATTACAAGTCACATTTGGATATTTTAAAATTTTGTGCACTTAACCCTCTAAAAGGTTTTTGTTATTGCACAAAACCCCCTGATTGACATTTTTAATTTTACCCTTTGAAAATTACTCAAATATGATCAGGGGCAAAGTGCACTTATTTATCAATTTGTAAGGGGCACTGTCATGTTTTTTCAATTATAGGGGGAAGGTGCAAAAATAAAACTTTTTTGGGAGGTGATGTGCAAAAATCCCTATTAAATTTGTTGCATTTCTGTAATTGTTTTTACTTTTAATATTAATAGCTTAAATCCTACTACTAGTTGTTTCTTAAAGTTAGTTGAGTCATAGTAGGATTAGGATTAGAAGGTTGGTATAAGATATAAATACTGATTTTGTAACTCGTTTTCCAATAAATTCTTATTTTTTATATTATAAAAAAAGAAACCATATTTTTCTTAAGAGGGAAAAACACTTTTGGTCCCAAACTTTACCCCAAAAAACACTTTTGGTACCATAAAACGCAGAAAAACACATTTGGTACCACAATTTTCATGATTTTGACACATTTAGTCATTCCGTTAAATTTTGGACGGAAATTTCGCGCGTGACCGTCACGCGCCCGTTAAGTTCGCGAGTTTTGCACGTGACAAATCGGTCAAAACACTTTTGGTCCCAAACTTTACCCCAGAAAACACATTTGGTACCATGCTTTGCAGAAAAAACAGATTTGGTACCACAATTTACATACTCTTGACACATTTAGTGTCGCCGTTAAATTGATAAAAATCACATATAATGAATAAACAACAATTTCTCTAAAAGATTTGATAAAAATCTCAAAGTGTACTTAAATCTTTGAAAATATTCTTAACAAAAGTACATTGGATACCTGAATTGGTGCACTTTGACTTGCACTTGTATCCATGGATCAAAAACTCATTTCGAATGTATGTTTCGGAGAGCCAAATATTGAAAACTTTTCGAGACTATTCGAAAATATTTCAGAAACACTAAGGAAAATTTGTAAAAAAAATTACTAAATTTAGGAAAATAATTGAGTTTAAGGCAAATAAATAGTTTCGGAATTACATGTTTTCGTTTCGCCTGATTCAAAAATGGAAACTTTTCGATGTTTTCGATGGAAAAGATGGAACTTATGATTGGTGCTTGTATCAACATTGGAATACAAGTGAAAGTCAAAGGACACCAATTCAGGTATCCAAGGTACTTTTATTTAGAATATTTTTAACGATTTAAGTATATTTTGTGATTTTTATCAAAAATTTTAGAGAAAATGTTGTCTGTTCATTATATGTGATTTTTATCAATTTAACAAGGACACTAAATGTGTCAAGAGTATGTAAATTGTGGTACCAAATCTATTTTTCTGCAAATCATGGTACCAAATGTGTTTTCTGGGGTAAAATTTGGGACCGAAAGTGTTTTGACCGAATTTCTCACGTGCAAAACTCGTGACCGATTTTAACTTGACGCGCTTGACCCGAGCGTGATGGTCACGCGCGAAATTTCCATCCAAAATTTAACGGAATGACTAAATGTGTCAAAATCATGAAAATTGTGGTACCAAATGTGTTTTTCTGCGTTTTATGGTACTAAAAGTGTTTTTTGGTGTAAAGTTTGGGACCAAAAGTGTTTTTCCCTCTTTTTCTTTAACTTCTTTCTCCCTGATCTTCCTATCTCTGTTATTATTCTTCTTCTTCCTTCCCCAGTTCTTTCTTCTCCTACGTTTTTAACCTTCACCAAACAGTAATTGCCATTGCTGAGGTTATATTTCAAATTTATAATCTTTAGAAATCCTTATTTGTTCAAAGACAGCGAAGATTTCAACTCCTCCCACCACGTGTTTGTTGATTTCACCCAAAGGGTTTTAGAATATTGCATGTTGAGTTTTTGAAAGAACATGGATTCTTTGATACTTAAGAATAATATTAATTCTTTGATTAGGGATAGGATTATTAAGGATGGTGACATCCCCCGTTGGCTGTTAGTGGAGGTGCTCATTAGGCTGCCTCAAAAATTGATTTTTAGGTGCAAACTTGTTTCTAAAGAATGGCTCTCTATCATTTTAGATCCTTATTTTGTCCGTCTCTATTGTTCCCGAGCCCTGCAGTTTCAGCAGCGTTGGGCTCTTTTCGGCTCATTTATGTGCTTGAATGGCTCCGAAAGACCCCATTTTCTTGATTATGATGATTCTAGCAAACCTGCAAGATGTGTTTACCCACTTCCTCTGCTTCCTAATGGTCAACATGACAAAGTGTATAAGATTTATGGAGTGAGTAATGGGTTAGTGCTATATAAGTTTATGGATGAGGGCATTTACACGTATACTACCATTTTTAGGATATGCAATCCTGCAACTGGGCAATGGCTTGCCCTCCCCCCGCACCAGTATGCCAATGATTTGGTTGGTCGGGGTTTTGTGGCAAATGTCGAAGATGGAGTTCTCTTGAGTTTTACTGTGGTGCGTATGTACAAAGTTTTTGTCCAAACTAAGTTGACAAAGTGTCAAGTATTTTTTTCTGAAATTGGTGAATGGAAGATGTATGATGTGCATATTGACATACCTATTCGAATTATATTCAAAAACAGCCGCCAGTCTACTGCTCTTAATGGAATTATTTATTGGATTCTCCATGAAAATGTATTGATTGCATATGATCCCCGCAAAAGTCCCGATCAAGCCCGCATCATTGCGTTGCCCGAAACTTGTTATGAAGGCAGTAGTTTTTGTTCTGCGTATCAAGGACAACTGAGATATTTAATTGAATCTTACAACTCTAGTGACTCACTATTTTCGAGGTATATGGGTAATGAATAAAGGAGATTGGTGTTTGCTGTTAGCAATTATTCACATAAGCATGTACGATAATGGATCGACTATAATCATGCTAATTGCTTAATCATAAATTAGGTTTAGAGATACCTGTCTTCATAGCGTGGACAATCGGTAGCGGAATTACTGATTGAAAGGAAGACTGATTTCTCTCTCTTGCCACAGTTTCGAGTTTCTAATAATGCGTTAAGTTGTGAGGGAACTTAACAGCTCTGGAAGCGTGTAGAGAGAGGACCAGTTTCCTCATTAATATAGATGCAGAACCCTAATCCCCACTACTTAGGGATACTTAATCTATGGGCCTAACCCTAATGGGTCAATCATAATGGGCCATAATTTACATTCTCCCACTTGGCCCATGAGAGAATTAACATTAATCGTCGTTGCATAGTAAACCACAAATACGAGTCATGGCGGTCCTAAGTTATCATTGTCCAACAAACTTCCTTCCATGTACCACGGTATAAATGACCCACTACACAAGACCTATACTTGGAAACCTTCATAATGTCCATTCCTGTTATTGTTCACATAATAGCCATAATAGTGTACACAATCTTTAAATAACAGGAATATTACTTTCATGTTTCAGAAACATATAAATGGAGCTCAAAAGTGTCAATGCTCATAAATGATCCTACAATACAATAGTCAATTACTACCAAGACTCATTCGGTCAGCATGCTCATAAATGTCTTGTAGTAACAATTTATTCAAAGGATCAATAATTATCAGACCGGTTCTGATGATAATTTGACACTTTATGTTTCTGAATATCTTCTTCAAGAACAAAGACATTTAACTCCAAATATTATGCACCTTTGGAATGTTTGTCGTTCTTAGAGAAGAATTGCGGCATAACTATCTCATAAATATTTCAACGACTTGGCAATAATGTTAACAAAATCAAGTCATGAAATAATATTATGCAGCCTTAATTGTGGCCTCGAAACACGCCACAAGTATAGATTTCGTAGTAAAAAAGTTTGGTAATTTCTTTTGGACTTTTCATGATATCGTCCCTCCAGCCAAAAGGAACAAATAGCCAAAAGTGAACTTAATACTACCAAGATATCCAAAATCGAAATCTAAATATCTGATCATCTCAATCAAAATCAGATCTTTTATATGTAAGCATATAATCCATATGTTTCTTGCAGATAACATAAAACCTTATTGACAACTTTTTCGGTTAAATTGTCAAGCATACCGACTATAAGGATGATGTATAATTGGTGCGTGCATGAGTATACATCAAACCTTAAGTAATGAAATATTTTCATTTCTTTCCACTAAAAGATATTATTTGGCATTAGAATAATTTTGATTTCTCTCTTAATTTTGGGACTACACTTAAATGTGCAATTTCTGCATCCCAAACCTTTGATATAAGTTTATGAAACAACTAATCAGTCTATGTGATTTATAATAGAATATTTCAATCTCAATCACATAAGTTGTCTCTCCAATATCTTATATCATAAATATTATGAGAAATTTATTAGTCCAATATAGCAAATCAAAATTGCTATTTGCCAAAAAAAAGAATATCATCAATATATTAAATGATAAACTAACTCCCACTGACCTTTAGATATATACACAAATAAAATAGTGTTTTCTTTATATCTTAAGGAGGATATCATTCTCGGGAGGTTTGTTTAAATCATTATATTGACTCTTTAGTTTACACACTATATATCCTTTTCATTAATGAAAGAATGAAATATTTTCTCATAAACTCTCTCTTATAGTTTCATTTAGAAAGACAATTTTTCACATCCATTTAATGTAGTTCTACAAATGAACTACAAGTGTCACAATAATTTTGAGATAATCAATGTCATTTCTTTACAGTAGAGTCCTTAAAAATCAATCAAACTTACATTGTTCAATATTGCCTTTTGAGTTGAGTATGATTATGAACACACACCCAACTCATTTTGATCCTTATGGCAATGTGACCAATCAAATTCGTGATTGTAATTCAAGGATTTCAACTTATCTTTCTTGACATCAATTTATTGCTCAAAGTTTTCACTTATAATGGCATGTGAATATAACACCGGATCATAATTCACCAAAGTTACTTCCAACTTTTGATGATAAAATAAATCACTTAGCGTTGCAAAACCGCATTACGTTATGAGATTTTCTTAAAGCAACTCTTTGTGACTCACATTTTACAGGTTCATTATATGAGTGGTAATTTCAGTTTGTTGATCAGTTTTTAATTGATCAACATATATAGGAGTTACATCATGACAACTTATTTATTGTCACTCCCACTGAAAACATAATTCTCAATGAACCCTCCAATTATCCGGTTTTCATAATTTATAAGTTATGGTTAAAAGGAAAAATAACAAATCCTTTGGAATTCTCAGGATAACCAATGAAGTATCCATTAACAGTTCGAGAATCCAATTCTTTCAAGTGAATTAGCTTAGATTCTGTCGTACAACACCAATCGTGCAGGTGTCTTTAAATTGGGTATCCCACAAAACAAAAGCTCGCAATGAGCCTTCTGTTTTACTAGAACCCACTTGAACAAACATGACAGTTTTAAGCACATAAATCCACAATGAATTACTATCATGATTCTAACCATTTCTAACAATAGTCGATTATGTCTTTCAATCACACCAACATTCATGGCGTGCTTGTCATATTGCATGGAGCACATATGACAATTTTGTAAGATAATTGTTAAATAAATTGATGCATTTATTTAATATATCTCTTCGTAATATTCTCCATGTTTATCAATTTTTCCTTTTCATATCTAAGTGTCTCTCATTAAATATCTCAATGATATTTGAAACTTGAGACTATTCATAAATTAGATAGAAATTGTCTTAATGGAAACATTTATAATAACAAGGAAAAATAGGATACCATTCACAATAAACGAGAAAGAGTTCAAGGAAGACAAATAGGAAGTGTGAAATTTCAAGAAGCAAAATGTATGTTATCATGTCAAATTTCACATCACCAAAAATTGTGAATTGTAAGTGATCCATATTTATTAGGATTATATTTCAGTTTAAATAAACCAATAATAAGTAACCAAAATCAAAAATCAGTAAAGGGTTACTTTAATAAACTGAAATGTTAATTTCCTAAAGTATGTCACAGTCCCAACACGTTCTTGTGAACAGGGGTTACATTCAAGCCACTATATATCCCAAAGAACGATAATTAAGTATGATTTAAACAATAACAAGGCCAAACTTTCGCCTCCTTTTGAATCATACTTTACATTTTGGGAATTCTTTATGATAGTGCTAAATTCAATATTCATATGTTCACAACTTACATAATTAGCTTCTTGAGTCACTATGTTGATGAAACTCAAACCTTAATGTTTGATAATTGTCTCCTATACTGAATCAACATACGGGACAATTCTTTGAGAATATCCATGTTCAGGAAGTAACAATTTCATAATAACATATAAGGAGAGATTCATCAGTAGCGATACCTAATGACAATAAGTTTTAATTAGGTTAATCATCTCCAATGCACGATTTCACATGCTTTTTGACTACTCAAACTTGTAAACAAGTTTAGTTTGAGTTGTCAATATGAGATATTTATCTAAATAGCGGAAACAATATCTCAAAATTATAACACTCTTCATACCTTAAGGAAGGGTATTATTAATTATACGGTGTGAGGGTAAATCTCAAGAATTTCATACCAAATCTATTGACCCTTATCCAATCTAGTAAAAGAAAATTGGAATTACTAAGGGAAACAATAAATTTGAATTCATTTGAGAGCATCTTAAATATTGCAAGAATGAAGCTCACATTAAAATTAAATTCATAAGCGCATATCATAGTAAGATTCAGTAAAATACTATAACACACTAAACAATATTCGTTATTGGCTTGACTCATACTGTTTACTTAAAAAAAATGACCGAGCCTCCTTTGGGTCGACTCTTATGTCTTTTCATTGTAAACTGATTTATTTATCTTTTAATTGATAATATGACCATTATATTTGTGCATATAAATTCACTAGCAGTACTGATCAGGCCACTTTGGTGACTAACAAATCATCATAATAGGAAATTTATGCACAATATTAGAATTATCAAATACCAAATAAATAAATTGCACATGAAGGAAATTTACTAAATATAAAAGTCAGGCCACTTTGGTGACTAACAAACTAATATATATGAGTAAATCTCTTTTTCGTAATATGCTAATTAATATTTGGCAATAAATAAATCGATGTACTATTTTAAATTCACTAACAGTATTGATCAGGCCACTTTGGTGACTAACAAATCATCATAATGTGAATTTAAAATAATTACACAGTAAATCTGATAAAATCACCAATGAAGTAAATTTACACAATAGAATTGACCAATCATATTAATCAGACTATTATGGTGACTAAGAGACTAATACGACATCAAATTCTATTACATAATGTGAAATTTAAATATTGGTAAAAACAGATTTATATGTTATTTAAAATTCATTCACTGTATTGATCAGGTCACTTTGGTGACTAACAAATCATCATAATATGAATTTTAAATAATAAGTGTATAATGTACCACATTATACCAATAAATATGAAATAGCACATAAGGAAATTACTAATTATATCAATAAGGCCACTTTGGTGACTAACAAATCAATATAACTTTAGAGATCCTTTTTCATAAATGTACAATTAAATATTCAGGAAGAAATTAGTGTACCATGAAAATTTACTAACCATACTGATTAGGCCACTTTGGTGACTAACAAATCATCATTATGTAAATTTTTGTACACAAATTGTCACATTATACCATTTAAATAAGTTACACAATAACGATATTAATTATATTAATCAGGTCACTTTGGTGACTAACATATTAATATACACTTACGAATCATTTTACATAACGTGTAACTTAAGTTCTGGTAGTCAATAAATTAATGTGCATTCACTAACCAATACAGATCAGGCCACTTTGGTGACTAACAGATCTAATCATGTGAATTTTCACTTTTATTGCACATTTTAAATTCTGGGCTTATGAATTATGTTAAATAATTGAGTAAAATTATATAAACTTTAACCCATCAAAATCATTAATACGGAGGAAATCCGCATGGCAATAAGATGCACTTTCTCTTAGCCTAAAGGAATAAAAATTTCCTATCTCATAAAATAGACTCAATTCAAGAGAATAAATTGAATCTTAAACCATAACACATGATGGTACAAGCATTAAATTACCCCCAAAATCAATTCACCAATAATTCAAGCTTGGAAAACTTTCATAATAAAATCGAATCTCTCTTTGGCATAAAAAAAAAATTTCATATATACTTTAAGCCCATTACAAGAAATTGTGATGATTTTATAACATAAATTTTCTTTTAAATTTTTGAGACAAAATGGTTAATTTTGCAGATAAATTTAGTAGGACTAAAACATAATAGCCCAATAAATATTCATTTCTTTACCGAATATAAAGCCAATAAAGCTTAAAAGAAATGGAAATCAGCAAAATTGACTAAACCCAAAAAACAATTCAGCTCACAAAACGTGATGCCCAAATGAGAAAAATTTGAGCAAAGTGAAAGAAAAAAGGTCCTAATGAAACAGGTTAAATGTAAACTTTCTAAAATAACATTTTCTTTGATTGGAACCAGCACCTATTATGGCCCCAAAAAAAAAAAAAAAATTGCCGGTCAACCCAATTTCCAGGTTTCGGTAAAAAGACAGCAACGATGTTTAAGATATTGTTTCAAATCTTGAATAGATTTTCTAAAGATTAGCAGCAAAAATTTTCAAACTCAGAAGTTTTAGTTTGAGTAACAATTTTGCAGATCTAAACGAGACATTAAATTAACAGACCATGATTCACAAAATATTTTGATAAAGACGTTCGTATCAAATTACCAAAATACGGATCTAAAGATAAACATAAATTTTAGATCACATAATTCAATCGAATCATATTTAATAGAATACGGATCTAAAGATAAACATAAATTTTAGATCACATAATTCAATCGAATCAAATTTAGTAGCCCAACCTGGCTTTGATACCACTGTTAGCAATTATTCACATAAGCATGTACGATAATGGATCGACTATAATCATGCTAATTGCTTAATCATAAATTAGGTTTAGAGATACCTGTCTTCATAGCGTGGACAATCGGTAGCGGAATTACTGATTGAAAGGAAGACTGATTTCTCTCTCTTGCCACAGTTTCGAGTTTCTAATAATGCGTTAAGTTGTGAGGGAACTTAACAGCTCTGGAAGCGTGTAGAGAGAGGACCAGTTTCCTCATTAATATAGATGCAGAACCCTAATCCCCACTACTTAGGGATACTTAATCTATGGGCCTAACCCTAATGGGTCAATCATAATGGGCCATAATTTACATTTGCAACACAGAGTTAGCCATGTTGATATAATCGAACCTCGTGACCTTATTTCAAGATTCGTACGTTCAGAACCATTATCGTTCCATCCATATGATTCAGATATTGTGTGTTTTATTGATATAGATATGGTTTTTTCATACAACATCAAGACCAGAAAATTGAAAGTTGAAGAGGATTTTAGGGATAAGGATGGCAAAATTGGATATGAGGGGGTATTTTGCATTGTGATTCCTCCATGGCCAATATTGTCATCCCTCTATTAGAGACTGAGAGAATTGATTGATTAATGCAGAATTAGCTTGTGGTAGATATTGTATGTTCCCCTTCTTTTTAGAAAATAGAAAATTGTTTAATTATGTACTTCCTTCATCAACTTCTTTATTCTCTTAATAATTATATATGCACATCTCTTCTATTATGCTTAATCACTACAATAATGCAATCTTTTGTTAGATGGTATGTGTACATATAATAATCCTATCAAACTCCTAAAAAAGTTCCACCGAATTTATTTTTCCCTATACTAATTAGCCAAAGCATATGGGGTATTTTTGCATTTCAATCCGGGATTTTTGCACTTTGGACTCCCAAAATATAGGAAATAGGTTTTATTTTCAAGCAAAAATTCATGGGCAAAGTAGGTTATTCAATTATAAATCTTTGGCACTTTGCACCCCAAAAACTTGAGAAAATTGACACTTTGCACCTCCAAAATAAAATTAGCGCTTATCACCCTCAAATTAAGAACAAATCAGCAACTTGCACCCCGAAACACAATAAATTGACAATATGTACCCCGAAACACAAAATTAACACTTAACACCCTCAAGCTAAAAAAAAAAAACTCAAACCCCTCATTTTCTCCTACAAAGTCAATCATCAGGGTGAAAAAGATCTAAGGCAAAGTTGAACTTACCAGTTTTTACTTATTCAATTGTTTTGCATAGCACTTCTAATTTGTACAAGTTATAATTCATGCTTGTTCATTTGTTATATGATATAATCATTCCAAAATACATGGTATTTAATTTGTATATATGTATATAAATGTAGATTGTCAAATCGGATCGGAAACTTGCCTATTTTGCCTTAGACTTTTTTCATCCCGATGGTCAGCTTTGTCGGAAAAAATGAGAGGTTTGAGTTTTTTTTTTTTAATTTGAGGGTCTTAAGTGTTAATTATGTGTTTCGGGGTGCAAAGTGCCAAAGATTTATAACTGAATTACCTATTTTGCCCTTGAATTTTTGCCTAAATATAAAAGAGGGTGCAAAGTGCTGCTTTTTTCATATTTTGAGGGTGCAAAGTGCTAAATCTAAGTTTCGAGGGTGCAAAGTGTCTATTTCCCATATTCCTGGGGTGCAAAGTGCAAAAAACCCTTTTCTCAATCTAATCTCAAAATCCAAACAAACAACAATTTTCTTATATCTAAACAAAACATATACAAACTCTACTCTGATTTGACATCAAATAACTTATCTCTTACACAATTTATCTCACAACAAGCATGATTTGACATAAAGTCTTACACATCTTATACCTATAACATAATTCTTCCAAAAAAACCTACACCTCTTTATTTCTCAAACCACTCTCTCAAAATCCAAACAAACAACATTACGCAAATCGAGAGAATTTCACAAACCACCATTACTCTCCCAAACTACTTTCTCAAACAACAAACAAACAGGCCCAAAGTGGTCCCAGTTTCTCGGATAATTGGGCCGACGTTAATTAACCTACCAGTCCCAGGTTTTAAGCTAAGTGGGCCAAGCCGGTAACAATGGGCCTTGCTCTTAATAAAAATAAGGGGAAATTGCTTTTTTGGTACCATAGGATAGGCTGACTTGCACTTTTGGTACCATTGGATATGAAAATGCAAATTTGGTACCATAGGATAGGTTTTCATTGCAATTTTGGTACCAAACCCAATTTTTCTACAAAGTTAATGGCAATTTACCCCCTACTAAATGCATAATGTTCAATTTAACCCCTCGTGGTTTAAAAAAGAGCATTTTACCCCTTGAAATTTTGTAAAAATTTCACATCGCTTCCCTGATATTTTTATAGGCGACACTTAATCCACTTTTATTATTATAATGTGATTTTTTACCCATTGTATTATGATAAATGTGGCAATTTATCCCCCTATGTTAAATAAAATAGTTTGCATGCATACTCTCAATTTCAACAAGTGAGTTACAATCTCCGGCTAAAGGGGGTAAATTGCTTCATTAAAATTTTACAGGGGGTAAATTGAATTTTTTTCAAATTATAGAGGGATAAATTGAACATTATGCATTCATAGGGGGTAAATTGCCATTAACTTTGTAGAAAAATTGGGTTTGGTACCAAAATTGCAAGGAAAACATATCCTATGGTACCAAATTTGCATTTTCGTATCCAATGGTACCAAAAGTGCAAGTCAGCATATCCTATGGGAGAAATTATGTGTACTACATAATTTCTCATCCTATGGTACCAAAAAAACAATTTTCCCTAAAAATAAGTAAATAACTTTCTTTCATTGAACTTGAAATTCAAGCAGTATTTTTTCTTCTTAAAATGAAGTTGGACTCAAATAAGTTAATTGAACCGAACAAGAGTATACACCAAATAATTATACACGGTATATATTATTATTTCCTTAACTTATGCTATCTAGTTCATATTGAATATCGAAATAATAAATATTTATTAATTCAATATATAATAAATGAGCTTCATCAAGTTCCCAAAACAAAAAGATCAACGGAAAAAGGAATTGAAAATATTTTACAGTCAGTGATGAAAAATAAAATAGAAAATTACAGATTTACAGTCACTAGTGCTCTCCCATTCTCCAACGACTACCTAGTTTTATTTATTTATTTTTCATTTTCTTCCAACTTTACCAAACCCAATCCTCTCCCACCGAATAGTCCTGCTTTAATTTCTTTTAAATAAAAAATATCATCTCACTCACAAAAAAAGAAATAATTAAATACTAACATTCTATTAAACAAATTCGTCAATAGATGGAAGAATTTATTCAAAAAGGACTTAAAGCAGCCATTTTCCTTAACAACACATTCATAAATGGTTGAAAAAACCAAATAAATATTGATCGAAGAAAGGAAGAAAAAAAGAGCAAAAATGGTGGTTCGAAAGGTGGGGAAGTATGAAGTGGGGAGGACAATAGGAGAAGGGACATTTGCGAAAGTGAAATTTGCGCAAAATACAGAGACTGGTGAGAGTGTTGCCATGAAAGTTCTCGATCGTTCCACTATAATCAAACACAAGATGGTTGATCAGGTTTTTATTTTATTTTTATTCTGTAAATTTTTGTCTATTTAATACTGATGATTGGAAAATTCGAAAATTTTTGGGGCTTGGTATTTGTTTTCCTTTTTAGTTGATATTTTGACCTTATTATTAGATTTATGTTTGGATGAAGCTTAAGATTATATTATAGATTAAGGACCTTAAGGTAGTTATGATTCAAGTAAATTGGGTAATATGGTGTGGTTGAGTTGAGCTAACTCATGAAGTTTAGGAATCACTTGTTTCTCTTTCTAGTTTTTGTTTTGTTTAGCTTCATTGAGAAGGATTAGGAATTGTTCACAATTTGATATCCAAGCAATCAAATGAAGGTTCACAAGAAAATACTATGTATGAGCTAAAATTTGTTAACGTATGTGGTATGACTATGGAGGTTGTACTAGTAATAATTTTAATAATTCGATTTAGGTATTCCAAGCATCTGCAATTCATGACTCAGATTTTTTGAAAATCTCATGAAATTATTTGTTTCTCACAGGTTAGGATTCAAATGTTAAAATAGAGTTCATATGCATTCTATCTGTGTCATGGTTGGATGTGCCTACAAGATTTTGAAGTAATACACTTTTATTATCATTTTTATTTTGCAGATAAAGAGGGAGATCTCTATTATGAAGCGTGTTAGGCATCCATATGTTGTTCGTTTACACGAGGCATGAGCTTAAATCAAGAGTACACGTTTTAAATGGTTTTCTTAAGATTAAAAAAACAAAACTATTTGAATGTTTATGTAGGACTATTCTACTCATTCTTGTGCCAGTTAACTGAATTTTATCTCGATTAGGTTATAGCAAGCCGCACGAAGATCTATATCATCTTGGAATTTATCACTGGTGGTGAATTGTTCGATAAAATAGTAAGTCCTTTTTAACTCAGTCTCCCATATTTAAAGAAGACTGCTTCTTAGCAATGAGATATAATTGTATCTTGCAGGTTCACCATGGGCGACTCAGTGAATCTGAATCTCGGAGATACTTCCAGCAGCTCATTGATGGTGTAGATTATTGCCACAGTAAGGGAGTCTACCACAGAGACTTAAAGGTGTTTCTTGGACACAAACATGAAAGAAAGCCTTATCATTATTTTCTTGAATTGAAGTTTTACTCTTATTTTCTTGCAGCCCGAAAATCTGTTACTTGATTCCCAAGGAAATCTTAAAATCTCTGATTTTGGGCTTAGTGCATTCCCTGCAGAAGTAAGATCTTGGTTAATTTTCTTTATCTTACACCTGTCCCAATCTTTTTACTTCAGTTTCCTTTTTGGTATGACCGGGAACAAGGCTCTCTCTCCTTAAATGACTTTTATTCTCAAAACTACCCTCTGTTGTTGTTGTGACACCACTAACTCTCAACCATTTTCATTTAAGGGCGTAAATGTAAAGACACTTATAAATTTCACTTTTTAACTCTATCCGAAACTTCGAACCAGACCAATAGGGAGCAAATATTATGGGATAGCGGGAGTATATAGTATGATATAATGTTGTGCAATGACACTGTTTGTGCACAGGGAGTCAACCTTCTCCGGACGACATGTGGTACTCCTAATTATGTTGCACCAGAGGTAACTCATAGAAAGCTATATATTTGAGATTTTAAAATCTGTTTATTAAGGAGAGGTCACTTACTCACTTTTGTTTAATTTTGGTGTTTATGACTTATAGGTTCTTAGTCATAAGGGCTACAGTGGTGCTTTGGCGGATATCTGGTCCTGTGGTGTCATCCTTTATGTTCTGATGGCAGGTTATTTGCCATTTGATGAAATTGATTTGACAACATTGTATGGAAAGGTACTCATCCATATTTTTCTTTGGTGACTTACAACTTACATCTTCGATATATTCAACTATTAAAGTGTGGTACAAATACTTAGACCTGTTTTTATCCATTTTGGCTCGTGAGTTTCTTAATTTCTGAGTCTTCAAATTCCAAAACTTCAAACTCCATTTTGTCATTGAAAAAAAACATGTTTCTTAAACGTCACACATGAAAAACTCATTCCAAGACATCGTTAGATTCTATAAAACTCTAATAGCCCCACATGTTCTTCAAAAATCCAATACTGGAAACACGTTCAAACGATTTTCATATTTTCGAACCCACAAAATTTCAGTTAGACCTACATGTTTTCATAAATCCTACATTTCTTCTTTTTCTTCCAGATCATGTATTAATGTTTTTAATCACTCAAAAACTAAGAAACCTCGAAACACACGAGTCCAAATTAATCCAAACAAGGCCTTAAATTCCATATGAGCAGATGCACAGTTATTGAGTTCTCACAATATAATCAATTTTTTTATGAGGAAGTTGCTTGGGAGATTATACATACTACAACTTTCTTAATTATCTTCTACAGATAGAGAATGCACAATTTTCAAGCCCTTCCTGGTTTCCAGTTGGAGCAAAATCCTTAATCCATCGAATTTTAGATCCCAACCCTGAAACGGTAAGTATTTCTTCTATGAGGATAGAAAATCTTTATTTTATTATCATATTTTCTTAATAGACTAGCTTAGGTTGTATTAGCTTCTATGAAGCTGAGGTTTTAAGGTATCACTGTGAATTATACTGAAAAGAATGTCAGGAAAAGGAAACACATTTGATTAAGACACATGATGAGTTTGCCATATTTTAATTAGGATTTAGTATACAAGAGCATCTGTGAATTTAAAGAAGGTAAGTTTGGTTGGTGCTAAATTTTCCTCTTCTTGTGCAGCGTATTCGGATTGAAGAGATCAGAAACGATGAGTGGTTTAAAAAGAACTACAATCCTGTTAAACTTGCTGAAAATGAAGACATTGATTTGGATGATATTAATGCCGCTTTTGATGATCCTGAGGTCAGTTGGATTTCGTCACTTTGTTTGAAATCAAATAAAATTATTAAAATGAGGAACAAAATAAAAACAAAAAATGTTTCCTATAGTTTACTTTCTAAATGAGCTCCCTCGAATGTTGGTAAATGTATTTTCCATGATACTCCACTCAAAGCATACTTAAGAATCACTCATTTTGCTGGAAAAGGGAAGGGTCTGTTTAAGAATCACTCATTTTGCTGGAAAAAGGAAAGGGTTACAGAATTTAGTTTTTTGTGTTCCTCAACTAATTCCTGAATCCAAAATCACTGATTGGAGATCAGGGGTATTTTTCACTGGCTTCACAATTCACAGCTCAGTTATGGCTGCAATGGTGATAATAAAATATTTATGCTAGTAATGGTATTTAATTCTACTAATTAACTGAAATCTTTTGACTCCCAGTCTTCCTGGACTAGGAGGTTTTGTTGTAGTTGTAGATATGTGCTCTCTACCAAAAAAAAAAAAAAACACAAGGTCTCGCATAAGCACATGATTTCACTGATAAACATAACGTCTTTAATTGTCATTCTTGTTCCTGGAACAAAAGAAAAAGATAAAATGTAAGAAATTTGCACATAAAGCCTAGTCTTAAGCTTGATGAAGTTGCTAAGAGGTCTGATAACCCACCCCCCCACCCCTTCTCTCTCTCCCACCAATTTTCAGGAAACATCTTTAGAGGGCCAATAATTAGGATTTGTTGTACATAAAACATGTAAGAAGATCCTAAGTGTGTCTCTATGATCTGTGCTTCAATTACAGACTTTTATTTGCAGCAAACATAATGGTTCTACATAAATGTTGTAGAGCTTTCTTTTGTAAGAAGAACAAACAATTATTTTATTTGCTATTTAGATCAATTTTCTTCATATGAGCTGCTTCACAATGCTGTGTTCTAGGAAGAACAGCCTAATGAGCAATGTGGGAATGAGGATATGGGGCCTCTGGATCTTAATGCATTTGATCTGATTATTCTGTCTCAAGGATTAAATCTTTCGGCAATCTTCGATCGCAGGCAGGTAATATGCCTATTAGTTTTACTCTATTCGAAGCTGTATCTGTCAATATGTTTCTTGTCCAAGGTAATGGTTACTTTCAGATTCACAAATGAAGTTGATAGAACATTTCATGTTGTTCCTATCTTAACCAGGATACTGTGATGCATCAAACACGGTTTGCTTCACAAAAACCGGCAAAGGTTGTTCTATCGAGTATGGAAGTTATTGCACAATCAATGGGTTTCAAGACACATATACGTAACTATAAGGTATGGTTGAAACTTATTGCTATTGGTATACTCAAGGGTGAAAACGAGTTTATATGTTGTTCAAACTTGGTCTTATTTTCTTATCGAGCTTGAGATTGTGTTTGAACATGGTAATTTTACCAGCAACCAAACTCAAATGAGCTTTAATCGAGCCGAACTTCGATTTGAACTCTTTGTCATTTTTAGCTTATCTAGTCGAACTTAAAACTGAACTTCAAAAGTTACTAAGCTATGAACAAAGTTATTTAAGCATGTTTAATAGTCTGTATCTATGATGAACTTAGCTCAAATAAGTTTTTACTGATCAAACTCTAGCCGAGTATCGAGCAGTTGACGATTTTATATTTGGTTCTTGGAATTTTTTTTTTTAAATTTTAATTTTAATTTTATTGTAGATGAGAGTTGAAGGTCTTTCTGCAAACAAGACTTCACATTTCTCCGCAATTATGGAGGTAGGTTCCATTTATTTTCCAGGCTCCTTGCTTTTTTTTATCATTTGTTTCTTTGCCAGTTATGGAGAATTAATTCCACTGATCGTTTCTGGATAGATTTTTCAAGTTGCACCTCCATTTATCATGGTTGACATTCAAAAAGCAGCCGGAGAAGCTGATGAATATCTCAAGGTATTTGTTTAGATGACTTAACATTTTTTATTGAAATGGATGATTGTAAATAATAAATACTCGGTTTATTTATTTTGCTGAGACGAGACTAAATTTTTTTTGTTGCAGTTCTACAAGAACTTCTGTAACAAACTTGATGATATCATATGGAAACCACCTGATGAAATTTGCAAATCAAGGATTGCAAAGACAAAAAGTAGAAGAAAATGAGCTAACCTAAATTCAGTTTGTGTACAATCTTAAACCTTTTGTTGTGTTGGGTCCTTGATATTGAGTAATCGTTTGCAATTTACCAAACCTATTGATTTCAGTTACTACATATACTCTTCACCTAATGATATATAGTATAGTTCATGAGATGAGCCAGGCCCGTGTTTTCGTTCTTTATATAAATTCGTTTTTGTTTGTAACCGGTGGGTTAATCTAAGCGAAATTTGTACTAGAAACTTATTTGCTGGTGTTATTTAAAATCAGAGTTGATGTCAATTTACACCCTATCCTATGATTTGTATAACGTTCAATTTATTTTATAATTATGATTTTCATAATTCAAAGTAAATTTATGCCATACTTGCTGTATTATGGGTATTGAAGTTCGATTCGATATTCCGTCATCAACTTTATATATACCAAAAAATTAAAAACACATTAAAGAAATAGTATTATTAGATAATAAATTCAAGCTCGATTATATCCTCAATTCATTTAAAATTTGTGGTAAGTACTTTGATAAAAATAAAATCAAACTTCAAAAATGTTTTGCTCAAATATAATAAACTTGGTGTTTGAAATTGGCCCGGGTCCAAATTATATCACTTTTTTGTCTAAACTAGCTTAGACCGCATTCCGTGAGCCTGAATCATAGAACAAACAAGTTTGGCACCGTCATCCTTTTAGCCCAGACACCTTTAAGGAGATCATTCCATATGAACCCGAGATACTCCAGATCTACCACCCCTTACGTCACATTTTGCCATACTAGGGAACATGATTGACAACTACAGCTAGTGTTGTCACTCGACCTCAACAAATCAATACAATTTCAAATTTCGTTATTAACAATTATGAGGATTGCCCTTTTAAGCATTATTGAGGTTATACGTGTGCTACCACCTTAACTATTTTGGGGTACAAATTTGAGGTCAATATAAAAGGTACACTTTGTCATATAAATTTAAGGCACACACAATTTACACTTCACTTCAAGTATTTTCCTCTCGCCTATAAGTTTAAAATCACATATCTTACTTAGACATCAAGGGGGTTTGTCGAAATAAACCTCGACTTAGTCTCTAAAGGATAGTTCAATTTTGTAGGCATGCTTTTCAAAGTACATGTCTAAGCTTGAGAAGCAAGGAAATATATTTTGATAATCGTGGCTAAATCTGACCCATTAATTTTTAGTGTATATATCATTAGTCCCTAAAGTATGAATTTTGTATCACTTTCGTGTGTAGGACATCTCCAATACTTAAGGGGAAGGGGAGTGGGTGAGAGGGGAAAAATGAGTGATCTCCATCTATGAGGGGGGATGAGGAGAGACACATTGTCTTGCATTTTTTTTTACTTTCTTTTCTTATTTAATTAATTTATTTTATAGTAAAAATTATTATTAATTTTTTTTAAATCTTAAAATTAATTTTATAATTATAATTTTTATTTTATAAACTTAACATTAATGTTTAAAATTTAATAACATTGTTAGAAAATTTAATTTGTCTATCATTTTTTATTTTGTAAATTTAACTTTAATTTGAATTAATTTAGAATAACATAACTAAAAACGATTTATTATTATTATTATTATTATAAAGAAATCTGAAAATTGAAATTAATTGAAATGAGAAAACTGAATCTTTGAACATACTATAAAAAGAGGACTGAAGAGAAAAATGGAGTCTAGATGAAAGGGTGGAAGAGAATAACTATCCTCAATTTATTAATTACCACTGTACCTTGGTTATGTAAATCCACACATTCTTTTGGATTTCAATACCCTTGCTCGAGTATGCCAGTAGGGCCATTCGCAAAGGGCCAAATAGAAAGGGCGATAGTAACTAGACATATTGACATGCTCAGCCCAAATAAAAGGCCATATGTTATATTGAAAATTTCATGATGTGATTAAAATTTGGATAAAAATGATTAAAAGATATTTAGGCAAATGATCCAAATGGAAGTTTGAGTTTATGTATATACAAGAAAAGAAAGTGAAAGGGGGAGGACTAAAGTGAAAGGGAGAGGGCCAAAGTGAAACGACTCAACACAACTTAAACAAATGTTTCCCTAAAGAAACGAGTTTGTATTACCACTAAATTAGACAAATCAACAGTCTTGAAGTAAATATTGTTTCAATTTCTTGAATTTTGAACTAAAAAATTAATACGTACTAGTATATAGTATCTGATGTAAAACCAAATTAATTAAGGATGAGTTTACCTCAGCAAATTATATATTCTAAATACCACATTGATATGTAAAACAATCATTCTGTATGTATGAAAGTTATATCACACCGTCGCTAGGGGCGTCACTTCCTTCGGGAATTTTTCCAGGAAAATCAGTTGTTGAAGAATTTGGAGCAATCATACTGCAAATTAAAAAAAAATGAAAATCAAAGTGAAACAATTTAATTTTTAAATTTAACATACATACATACATACATACCTTTTATCAACAATAACCACTGATCGAAGTTCACAATTTTTGAACCTGCAAACACAACTCGCAAACATCATTTCGTTCATCTAACAAACTTCAACGCCCGTAAAAGAGATAGATATGATATTAATATGATCATAGATCTTATTGTAAGATATTCAAAACTTACGGTCTGCAAATTTCACTCTTGACAGATGTATGACAATCGTCTCCAAATCCAGCAAGAGTATGAATTAGAAATCCACTATGAGTAACCACTGCTATCTCCTTCTCTTCCCTTGTCCACAGCCTTCATGCAAAACATTAAATAAATTCAAGCATACTCATTACATATACATGGTAAAAAATTCATACAAACAATAAGGCTATGTTTGGTTCTTCGATTTCAGTGAGTGAAAAAGAATGAAATTAAATAAGAAATGAAGCTCAACGTTCTATCATCTGATGCAATGTTACTCACTAAAATCCAAGAACCAGACATAGCCTTACAGTTTTACCGAGAAAACAAAAGAGGGGTTGGGTTTACCAATTTAAAAATTGGAGTCCCCTAGCAGCAACTTCTTCATTAGCCTCTCTAACATCAACTTTCCACAAAGTGTCATCATCACTTTCTATCTGAAGAGAAAGAAACAACAACTTAAGAGAACACAAGTAAAGAGCATATATAATCCCGTTAATAGAGATGAGATGTTCTTGCCAGTGAAAAATCAATTGCAGGAAAAAGGGGCTTGTACTCGCTTATGCTTCTTCTCTTATCACACCAGTGAATTCCCTGCGAAAATTTAATAGAGATTAAAATCAATACTCTAATCAAAATTGGAAACAAAACGTTATGGTAAGTAGTAAGTACTCAAGGAAAATGTTCATACCAAATGTTCTCTACAAAGTTCGACAGCTACAAACGGAGGGGAATTTAAACTAGAAATAGCTGGTCGACTACTACTGTTTCCAGTGTTTTCTACCATTAAAGGAGGTACATCAATTCCATCTGCATAACCTTCTCCACCAAATACCCCAACAGCTGTTTGCATAGTCCTGCATTACAACAACTTTGGTTAATCCTGCTTCACTGTGAAAATTAAGGAAATACATAGATGATTATATCTACTTTAGTGTTTATATAATGAGATTGTGTGTAGCACACAATATATACCTTAACAAAGGGGAAACAATGACTAGTTCGATTCCCTTAAAAACACCAGTGGATTGAACATGCTTGCGCAGATTATCTACCTGTAACAAAAACGAAAAACATTTATTTCCTTCATTTCTGTTATATAAATACAAAAGTTGTACTATCGTCCATCAAAAATAATTTCCAGATTTTAATGCCAAAGAACATACAAGAAATGAAATGAAATGAAATGTTTGACCTGCTCCCAGCCGAGAGGTGTTAGCTGTGCATCAAGTAGCTCGGGTGACAAATATGCACTGTGGTCCTTTTCTCCAGCCACGTTGTGGAATCCCTGAGCATGTCTTACCTACATAAAGTGCATCAATATCATATTTCATTTTTCTTTTTTTAATGCAAGAACTTTCTTAAGAAAAAAGAGGATGTAGACACGAACAAAATGAATAGTTTTGGTACGGTGCAAAGGGTACAAGCCTTGTCCTGGTGCAGCATCCATATCTGCACAAAATGTAAAAATTGTATACATAAGAGAAGAATATTTTACTTAAAGCTGATTATGTATGATATATATGCTGATTCATCGAGTTAAACATGTTTTTTGATAAATAAATAAAAACCAGTTTAATAATACTGCATAAAATCAGGATACCAAGCAAAAGAAGCGGCGTCTGCCTAGAACAACCAAATGTGAAGGGATTGAAATCGAAATTCTGATGCCGGGAAAAATATTCAGATACAGATAATAACGAGAAAAGGAGTGATCATAGACACCTCACACATTAAATTCGATCCACCTAAAGATCTACCAGAAGTAGATCAAGAAAATAATTAAGCTATCCACACACGAGTTATTTGAATCTGCTTTACTTAGGCGTAAAAATATGTTGGTACTTGTTGAAATTTCACCATTAAGTTACATCGAATCACTTAGATAGGCATATACAGCAAAGACCCACTTTCATACTTATATTGGAGCATTTATATACGTTCAAAAAATAAAAAATTATTCCATCTCATTTATATCAGATCCAACCAACCAGGTCCTGCAAGAATATTCTTTATTCCATTTGAAACGAAAGGGAGAAGAAAAGAAAAAAAATCCAGCAAAACACATAATTAACACACTGTTTAAGTTAGCAAGCACCAAAGTTATGAAATCAAAAAAATGCCGCAGACAGCAATCTATCTAATTCTAATTAATTAGTCAGCAAAAACATTATACTTGATAATCATCATAGAGAAGCAAAATAAAAATATAAAAACAAGAGAGAGGGAGAGAGATGAAGGTACCCGCCGAGAGAGAAGATGAGCAAAGAACGGGAAATGCAGAACGTTGATGATTTGGGTTATTGGAACGAAGAATAGTATTCGGAGAAGAGTTAGTTTTGATTTGGGAATTGAAAAATAATGGATATGGAATGCTAATAATATTAATATTAATACTATTATTAGAAATATAGGAGTATAAACTACTACTTGTTGTATTGTTAGGCGTCATTTCTGTTGTGCTCAGTTTGCTTTCTTTTTCACTTTTGCGGATTTGAGTAGTCTTCTCTTCTCTCTTGAGTTACGTGTTAGGTCCTTGTAGGCTACGCCTGCTTTTATAGATATTTTCTCTACGAAGTGTTTGGGTGCCAAAAGATATTGAAAAAGTGAAAAATAGTTTGGGTGTAATTTACTATTAAGCAGTCAAAATTGTATTTCTTGTCCCATAGGTCTAGAGGTGTGTTTGCAATTGCTTAATATAAAGTAATTTTCAGTTTTTTTTTTCTTGAAAAATGTTTGCAAAATTTGTTTTTATTTTTGCTATTCATGAAAAAAACAGTTAGAAGCTGCCTTGGAAAACTCGTCGTGACCTTCTTAGGCCATCTTCAATCGAGCCGGCAACCGGGCATGGGGGGGGGGTTGCCGGCTCGGTTCGGTTGGAGATGGATAATGGCAATTGGGCGGGCAAAGGGGCAGGGGGTTTGGGGCAGGCAATCCGGCAAGCAGGCAGGCAACCATTGCCTGCTTGCTTGTCGGCAGGCAAACGCTCCCCGAGGCTCGGGTCCTATTTTTTATTTTTTTAAATTTCATGAAATAAATAAATGAGATTTTTTGAATAATTTCATGTATAATTAGACAAATATAAATCTAAATAAATGAGATTTGTTGAATTAATGGATGTTGATTGCCCTTCGGTTGGAGATGGGTTTCTTAGGTGGATCGAGGGCAAGGGAAGAGGGCAAGGCAATTAGGCAATTGTGCAAGCAATTGGGTAAGGCATTCGGTTGGAGATGGCCTTATGGGGCTGGTGGATTTTTTGTAAAATTGCCTAGAAATTTTATGTTAATTTCAATAATACCCTTCTCCTTTATTTTATGTGATTGTCTGTTCTTCTCTGTTTTATATAGTAGGCTAGTAGCTACGGAAAAATGTGATAATTCATTTCCTTTACTTTAGTGTATGAGTCATCTTAATTTTAAAAGTTGTTGTCGATATGTTTTTTCTTAAAAAAATGGTTTGACTTTGTAGATTGTCGTAGCTATTGTTTATTTTATTGGATTCTATTATATGTATTTGCTCTATAATTAACTTCTTTATTTTGTGGTAATTTACAATTAGTTATGTTTTATTCTCCGAATGTTTGTAAGATTTTTTTTTCATTATTTTTAGTTGGTTTTTTGTTTTAATTTCATAATTGTTAGTTTCATTTTTTTTATTTAACCAAATTACTTGTTAATATAACCTTGCTTGATTTCATTTATTGTTCGAGTAATTGTGATTTCATGTTTGATTATAATTTAGTCAATGATTGAGGTAACCTTGCTTGATTCATTATAATTTGATATTACCTTAGGTATTGATTTGCAATAACCTCATATATATAATTCATTGGAGTTGATATAGGTTTAATAAATGATTTATGTAACCTTCTTTGATTTGATATAAGCTTAGTCTATAATTTATATAATCTTCTTCTTATTTTTGGTCCGTATTTTGAAAATTATATTTAATTCCAAATTTTGTAAATGTTTTAAATTTGTGCTCTCATCGAAGTTGATGGGACCGTAAGTGCAAATTAGAAAACTCGAAGTGCTAATTAGCTAAATATAGACTATTTTATGAGATAAAGAAAGCGTAAATAATTTCAAAACTTTGCAGAAAACATACTTAGTTTGCATTCTGTATAATTTAATATTATTTGTACAGGACTGTAGCCTGTAGGCATACGCAAATAACATAGACAAAAAAAAAATGATTGTCAAGGGCTGATTCAGGATTTTTGGTCAGGGGCTAAATAGTACAAAAAAATTAAACATAAAACATATACTATTATGCATGAGAAAATATGGACGTAATACAAAAATAGGGAAGTGGAGTTTGACAAAAATAACCCCTAGGAGATACTTTAATTACACATGCTATCCCGTTATAGTCCTAAAAAAATCCAAAAATATACGTGTTTACATTAATAATTGACCATGACGATTTCTCATTTTTTTAAATCGGTACATGATAGCATCGTTTGAAATACAACTAAATATGCACATTCGGTTACTAAGTTGATTATTTACTATCTTCATAGCCGAAAAACTCTATTTACTTATGCAGTTGCAACATGTAGAATAAACTTTAATGTCACAAATTTGTAAACAAACGAGAATGCAACATGCATTTTAGTTGCAACCATCTCATTAGCAAGATCACCAATCTATTTCAACCTAGAAATTTCATCACTTGATCGAATATTCCTAATATAATTTTCAAGTTGATTGGAATAGGCCGAGAGCTCGAAAAAAAAAAGTTGTTTGGATTGAAGATGTTGGAAGTTAGGAAAAAAATTGAGCTTTAATTGTGGTTTGGGTAGAGTTAGATAATATTAGGGTGGATTAATCTTGGGTTGAATTAATTGGACTTATTTCTTATTTGGATTAATTTTTTACTTGAGCTAGAGAATTGCTTATTGTGCTAATTTTTTGGGACTTTTTTTTTTTTTTTTAAACTAGAACTATACTAAAACAAAAACAAAAAAAATTGAGGGGGCCTTGTCCCTCTCTGTATCCGCCCCATAAGACTGCATACTCTGCATATCATTACCTGACCTTTTTTTTGAGTTGAATGCAAAAATATCCCCAATATTATTGCTTAATTTGCATGTACTCCATTATTTAATTAAAAAAAAAACTCTATATGCTATCTTTCATTATCAAAATAATCTTCCTAAGTCGAAGTATATTAACATAAATTTTTTGTTAATAATTTATATGTAAACTAAAAAATTAGCAAGAACCAAAATATTGACAATAACTTCTCTATTGAAATATGAAGAATCCTCAGTATTTTACTAATTAATGGAGTAATAAATAAAACAACACAAGGAAGTTCTGCTACTAAAAATAACAAAAGAAGGTTTTGCCAATCAGGCAAAAAACACGAGGTATTTTTTTTCATATTGTTAATCTCCATCAACTCTTTAGTATCTATATCATACACCCTCTAAAAAAAAAAAGAGTGAACTCAATTCCTTTTCTTTTTCTTTTTTTTTTTCTGAAAAAAAGGTACATTAATTAATTTGTACATGTACCAATTAATTACTACTCTATATTATAAGTAATAATTAATCTACCCTACCCTCTATCTTTTTCTAATTCATTGGTCATTAATTTGGATCTGAATGAATGAGGCGCAGCATACCTGGATGAAAAAGAGTCAACTTGTTCTTCATTGTCATGACGTTCAATATCAGGTGATCTTACTCCTCCATCAAAGTTTTTTAAATAGCTCTCCAGACTGTACACATTTTTCATTTTCCTATGCTTCTTTTTGCTTCTTTTCCTTGAAAATATCAACCAAAATTGTCCCCAGCATGACTTGGATGAATATTTCTCCATGCCTTTTTTAAGTAATTGCCAACATATATATTAATTTTTATATTTATATATAGAATGCTGCGATTTCTATTTAATTTTTCCCTTCTTTTTCAGCGTGTGGTAATGAAATTTAATGGCAAGATATATCACGAGATCTGTTTATAATATATATGGACATTAATATTTAATACCTGAGTTAATTTCATTGTCATTTATATATAAATTAAATATTGTGCCTAGCTATTTCTCACATATATATCTTTCTTTCTTTGTTCTTCAACTTTTGGATTAATTTGTCAAGATTAGATTACTTGTCGATTTAACTATTTTTTCAAGTGTCAGCTACTTAATTCTTATGATTAAGTTAATTTCTGTATAATACTAAATTATATTAATGATATAAGATCATGAAAATGTCAGAGGATTTATAATAAATTAATTAGTCTAACTAAGTTAATCAGATTTTGTCCATCCCCCCCCCAAAAAAAAAGGTTATCAGATTTTGTATTATATATAATAACCGAAACATAGACTAAAAGTTGTGACCTAATAAATCGTGAATGTAATAAATATTTGATTTGAACCATATACTGAATTGTGCTAATATAGAAATGTAATGGTATTATGCCACAATATATTAGTTAAGATATGAGAATATTTAACATTAATTTCTTCTAGAATTAAAGTGGTAAGCATTAATTATATATATCTTAACTAAGTAATATGAAAATTTGTATGTGTAAAGTGGTCATCAAATGGGCTCTTATATATAAAGAATATATTCATAAAATTTATATATTGTTTAACTAAAATATAAACAATTGAATATATTGTCAAAATTGATTTATAGTATACTAATTAAAATAGTATACTATCAATTTCTAAATTGTAAAAGTTTTGATAGATGTCCTCTCTCTTGTAGGACGTTTCCATCTCCTTGTGAGATTTGTAAAACCCTAGGGTTTTACCCCTCCTTCGGGCAGCCGCCTCCTCCGGTGAACCTCGAAGTTTCCTTTCTTGAGATGGTTTCATCTCTTGTTTTTCCCTATCTCACCCACTCATCTCCCATTCTCATCTATCTTCAGAGGCGGATTTATGTTGTGAGTTGGGGGGGCCCTGGCCCCCCAAGGTTTCTATTTTTTTTAGTTATTAGCCTTATATATTTTTTTATTTATGTAATCATTTTATTTGTCATCAACTCAAGTTACAGGTAATATATTTTATCAATAATAAATCATAACTAGATATTCTTATCATCCACTGTTGTGTTGTTATAGAGTATTACTAGAATTATTGATATAATAACTATACGAAAAATGGTTCATAATTCAATTTAACTTTTTGTATTGCATATTTTGTATGAATAATAAAGTTAAAAGGAGATATACATGTCAAATATGTTGTCTGAAACAAAATAATAATATAATTTTAACATCATTTTTATTAGACTAATTTTAGATTTTGAGATTCTTTTCCTCAAAAAATTGAAGATTCTTACTTTTCATTAAAAATATGTTCTATTATACTTTCAACTTCGTGAGTCTGCGATAGATAAATATTAATAAAAATATTTACATTTCTTATATAGTCCGGCCCCCTCGACTTAAGAATCCTGGATCCGCCCTGTCTATCTTGGCACCTGAAGCACCACCATTCCCTATCACCCTCATTCCTTGCTTACCACTGCCACCACCACTTCAACTCAACCATCTCCACTCGTCTTGTCGGTTAACTTGCTCCACTCTGTTTCACCCAAAACTTTTGCAACTTTGCCACCATCACTACCAGATCCGACGCTATCAACACCACCAGATCCGCCGCCACCACCACCACCTCCAGATCCGGCTTGGTCTTGTTCCCCATATCTGCCTCTAAAGCAGCCGGATGTATCTCCTAAGCCTTCATATCTATATTATTATGCTTTATTTCTTGTTGTTTTGTGTTTGTTTTTAAGTTTTTGTGGCAGATACTTTTGTGGTTGTTCACAATGGTCTTTGAAGATTGTGTTCTTTGAAGAGAAGATCAAGTTTTTGGATGTTGGTCATGGTTTTAGCACTTTATTCTCATCCCAAGTTTTTTCTTGGGGTCAGTTCGAAGATTTGGCTCCGATTTTTCACTTCGTCTGGGAATCAATTTGTTGCACAGATATGTGCAATTGCTCATTTTCTTCATTTTTTTCTTGTCTCTTTTTCTTGTTTTGTTTTCCCGAAATTTGGTTTGATCTTCATTGTTCACTTTCTCTTTAGTCATTGTGGTCACTATATTGTATTTGTAGTATGTTTTGTTTAGTAATGAAAATTTGTTAATTATAAAAAAAAACAAAAAAGTTTTGATAGCGAAATTTGGAGTGAGAGTAAAATTAGTTCTCAATTCCACAAGAGGTTATTTGGTGTATTTGTTTGGATAATGCACCAAATATTTCCCAATTCCATGGCTATCCTGTCAAATTTATCTCCGTACATTTTCTGTTTAATAAGCTAAATTTGGTTTGCTATTCAAATCATATTTGCTTTGTTGTTAGAAATGCTATCAAAAGTCAAAAATATTTTTTTAAATGATTAATAACTCGTTACATCAATCACTATATATATAATTAATTTATTTTATTAGTATTAAAGTACAAAGATAAATAAATTATAGAAATTATAATTAAAACAAAAAATTCCTCACATTAGTGGAAATTGAACAAATAACAACACTAAACTATCAAAAAATCTCATCAAAGCTTGCTACAAATGATAAGCCAAAAGGCACGCCATAATAGTTGAAGATTGTCAACGCCGTAGTCTAGTAATAATCACTGATAATGATAAAATTGAAATTTTAGGATTTAAAGGTCTTGAGTTTAACTCCCATTAATATGAGTTTTAATAATCACTGATAAAATTGAAATTTTGGAATTTAAAGGTCTTGAGTTCAAATCCGTAATATGAGTTTTTCAGTGTTTGATAGCGTTTCTCCCACTATTTTTTTTTTTTTTATGGGAAATCAACAGAATTAACTCGCAAGGTGGAAAACATCTTCATGGTACGAATTTCTTCAAAACATTTTAGTCCCTCGCATTTTAGTCCCTCGCTTTATTCCAGTTTGGTCCTTGAACATTTCGTGGCAAGAAATGGCAGTTAATTTCCATCCAACCATTCTTTCCCACTATATATATATTATTTTTACCACCATTTAATTCACCTTGATATTTAGTAAACAAAGAAAAGAATCACCTTGCTAGTTTTTTTTTTTTTAAAATTCGTAGGCTTGGCACAAATATAGAAAACGTCACAAACTAGTTGATAATTTTTGAGGTTTAGTCCCAAATTATACCACTTCATCAAATTTCATCTCATAATTTATATTTTTTAAGAGTATCGTCCCATCGTTAATTATGAGACGGAAACTACTGTTAAGTGCTATGTTGCCAACACATGTATTTTGACGTGATAAATTTTAACATGAACAATTATACAAGATTACAAAATTACAAAATTTGTCTCAAACTAATTATAAATTTTAATTTTTGTCCCAAAACTGTATCAATTCGTCGAATTTTATCATGTAATTTACCATTTTACATGAATTTAGTCTCACTATTAAATTTCTAATTTAATGAAAATAATGGTTCAGTCTTTACTATTTTTTCAGAGAAAGCTATTTAAAAAAAAAATCCATGTCATTTTATTAAGAAAATATTGTGCTCTTTTTATTATTATTAATAAATAATAAATATTAAAGAACTTACCGTAAATCAATAGTTCTTTAATTAAAAGAATGGTAAATACCACTTTTGGTCCCTCTTATCATTAACTTTTTACCGAGTGGTCCTTCTTATATTTTTTTTCCACTTTAGTCCCTACTCCCTACTATGAATTATTTATTCCACTTTAGTCCCTACTATGAATTATATGTTTCATTTTAGTCATTATAAGGTGGTTCTGATAATACGTGACATGCATATGAATATTTTTTAGGACATTTTCGTCCGTTCGCTATTGAGACCATTTGAGATATTGTTTAATTAATGAGCAATTTTGGTGTTTGAAGAAGATTTTGGGAGAAAAATTTAGTTTGGAAGGAAATGGGCGATTAAGTTGGACTGTAATGAAAGTCTTGTTTGGAAGAGATTAAATCTATACTTTTTTTTAAATGATTAGAAAGACGAAAATATTCATTTACTTGAAATGACGAAATTGCCCTTATGAGCATATCACATGTTATCGAAACTGCCTTGGAACACTTGAAAAGGACTAAAGTAAAATAAATAATACATAGTAGGGATTAAATTAAAAAAAAAATATAAGCACTCTTTAAAAAGTTAATGATAAGAGGGATTAAATGAGGTGTTTACCCTTAAAAGAACAACCAACTTTCATTAATCTATTTTGTATCTGCAGCTCATATCTTTCGTTTTCATTTTTATTGTTTTATAATTGGAGCCTCTTTTGATTTTCTTCCCCCTTTTTTTATTCATAATTGGTTAACCTAATTCGAAGATTGAATTGTCGTTCACCTAACACCTGATTTCCATTTCTTCTTATTCTTTCTTACCTTCTGAATTTTGTGGGGATTCTTTCTTTTTTACCAAATCTCTAATAGGCGAAATAATGGCTGTACCTTCTGATGATCAGATTACCAGCATTTGCAGTCACTGGTAAGTTTTGTATTTTATTTTATTTTCTTTGTAATTTGTTGCTATCCTTGTATGAAATTGTTTTATGTATTTTTGGCGAAATTGTTGTGTTGTGATATTGCATTTATGAGGAAATTATGGTCTTGGTAAAACAGATAGGGACTAATTACAAGCCTGGTGTAACAAAACATGCGAATTAATAGTTTGTGTTTAGCTAGAATTTTAACTTTTTGGAAGGATCTGATTGTGTTATGTCATGTTCTGCTTTTCTCTAAATTAGCAAAATGTGTTTGTCATGAATTATGTATTTTCTGAATTTAGTGCCAAATGGGAGGTTTTCTGTATAAAATGGTTATGTGGTGTCACATTTACAGGCACTTCTTGTGTCCTAGTAATTGTGTAACTGTTCTTCTGCTTGTGGTATGTAAGTTTCTAGTCCAACTGATATTATATTAATGAATTTCTCATTGTTATCTCTTATATATGAGTAATATGATTATTTAACTTTTTTTTTTTTTTGCATGTTGAACTTTTTCCTGTTTTATTGATTTAACCTTGCAGTGACAGAGCAGTTCCTTCTTCCAATTTGGACTTGCATTTTGCTCACTGCTCCCGAAATTTGGAAAAATGTAAAGTGTGTGGTGATATGGTCCCAAAGAAATTGGCAGAGGAACATTTTCTAAACACTCATGCTCAGGTATGCAAAATATCTAACTTGCTGTTCATTGCTGTAATGAATTACAAAAATATGTATTGGCCTTAATCAGATCATTTTAAAATATTAAATGCATTTATGTGTATCTTCTCTAGGTAATATGGTGTCATAATCTATGAATATAAATAAAAATAATCTTTATATTATTATGTTCCTGTGAATTGTAATTTTCTAACTAAAAATAGTTCCTCTCAAAAAAAAAAAAAAAAACTAAAAAATAATTCAAATCCGAATTTCTGATTATGAACTGGATGTCTAATAATTCATAATAGGACCAAAAAAATGGTTGAGAGGTAATGTGGTATGTGACCATTAGTAGGGGGGGGGGGGCAAATTTTATTTAATCTAAAATTTTATTTGTAGTGGCTTTTTACCCTTAGAATTATCTTTGTTGGTCACCTCATCTGGCTCCCTCTATGGTTTTAGAAGGGAAGGGGCGGTAAATGAAGGTTTTGATTGTAGAAGGGGGTAATTTGTAACAAACTTATAGTATATGGGAACAAGTTTTAATACCAGTTAACTAGGACACCAAACGGACCTCAACTAAATAGCTGTAGATGTCCTAGCTAAGGAATCATAACTGGAATTAACTGTAAACTAAATATATTAAAATTAATGTTGATTCTTAAAACTCGCAAAAAATAAGACTTGAAAGGATTCTAGAATCATTAGAAAGGTATTCGCTTTTACCATATAAATGTGTCGTTTTTGTCATGAGCTCATAATATTCAAGCTGCACTTCCTAGCTATGTTAGTATTGTTTTGCATAAAGTAGTGCACCTTTTGCCAGTTTGCCTTCCTTTATTTGGTATAATATAGATGTAATATGTTTTTGTAATTGATGGATATCATTATTTTTTTAGCAACTTTAGTTACTTGGCCGGTTGATTGTGTTTTGTGTAAACAGACCATGGAGCGCAATGTTTTAGATGATCATTTAGGAGAAAAGTGCACGCAAAGGATTGTGACATGTAAATATTGCGAGTTTCCACTGCCTGAAATTGATTTATTGGATCACGAGGAAGTATGTGGAAACCGGACAGAGCTATGCCATTTGTGCAGCAAATATATTAGACTCAGTGAGAGGCAAAGCCATGAAAGCAGCCTATGCTTTAATAACTTTACAGCAGAATCTTCAAGGTACCTACCAGTTATTCGTACCTTAAGTTCAATGTGAAAGTTTGTAATACATATGTATTCCGTCTTTGAGATGTACAAAGGCGTGTAAATGTGACTGAAAAACACATTGTTCAAGCCTGATATGATTTTCTTATCAAGTCTGAAATTTTGTTTGATCGTTATGCATATCAAGCTCAAACTAGCTTTAGTTAAGCCAAAAAACCAGAGTAGTTTGATATTTGTACATATATATTTGTTTATGACTTTTTGAACTTATGGAGTCGATCTAACCCGAGCTTGCTCCAAAAGGTATGAAATGGAAGATGTTATTTAAGATTGGTTTGATATGTATAACGAATGTTTGAGCTTTTACAGAATGAGTTTGAGTCATATATCAAGTAGTAGTTTAGTTTGATTTTAAGTCCTAACAATGGAAGATTTCTATATTTCCTTTATTTAATGTCTTCTTGTTGATGAATGTTTATGATATTTTAGAAGCAACACGGCAAGGCTACATGCTGAGGGAAGAGATCCAAGAAGTGATACAACAAGGCAAGCACCACGGCAGTTTTTTTCACCGCGGCAGCTCCTGTTTACTATTTCAATTACTGGGATTGCTGTTTTATTGGGTTCATATTTCCTCCAAACCAAAACATATCACTAGTCCTTTTAGGGAACTTTTAATTGATAATTATTTAGTTTCATTTCATGTGATCTGGTAGTAAAGAATTAATGATCAACATTGTTCTTCAAAATAGCCTTTTGATTTTGTTTGGATTTCTGAAGTAAATTGCAAATTGTCTCATGACATTGATCTAATTAGTCGATACATACAACTTTTATTATATGGAATGCAGTAAATAAGCTTGTACAAGCATGAACATGAACTGCAATTGGGAGTGGAAAATCTGCTGTAGAGATATTATTTTGCGGATATTCTGTCTCGATATCAAACTCAAACAACATTACTTTTTTCTTATTCAAGTGAAATAATTTTAATTTAATATTGATGGATGAGCATTTCGTTGTTCTATATCTTTAGAGAGAGAATTTTTCGAGAGTGAGTTGGAGATGTCAAATCAATTTGATGAAAAAATTTAAAAGTGAAATTGCGACAAAATTTTCAATCCCATAAGAATATTTAAAAAAAAAAAAAAATGATGCATCGTCATTAATCAAAATAAAACCATGAAAATCTATTTTGAATCAAAAAGTGAAGGTGCTGAATAGATGAGTCGGTTGAGTCCTATTCTTTTGTGGAAAAATAACCAATCTTACCGGCTTCATTCAAGCAATCGTGTAAAAACTCCCAATAACTTCTCCCTTTCTATTATTATTAATACCACAATTATAGAATTTAGATTAACTAAATCATCCATTTAGTATTTATTAATTGGTGGCTGATCGGAAGATGATGATTCGCGGTGGCGTTGGTGGCGGTGGAGTTAGTTGAGGTGGTGGTGCACTGTAGATATGAATTTGATGGGCCCACTCCCAGTACTACTACTATAAAAACAAAGCTTGGCGGACCAACATGGGAGGTAGTGTCGGTCGTCGACTTAAGAATATTATTAGAAAGACCATTTGCAGCTGTGGGGACTCAATCTCAGGTAAAAATAATTTTTGACCCTGAAAATACATAGTTTGGATTTAAAAAATTTGGCACTTTAGTATTTAGTATATTTATATTGTTTGACAAAACAATGGGGACTATGCATCCCAACAAATAATGTGCAATTTAAGGGAGCAAAACGCCATAATGTACTTGTAAGGTGCAAAATGTTAATTACTCAATAATTTCTCCACTTCTTTTTTGGCTATTGGGAAGAAGAAACCTAGGCTCCTATTTTATTTTGTGTGTTTTAAAATTGGAATACTTAAGTTAGAAATATTGAAAATGGGGTAATAGCATTTTACCTCCCTCGATATTGAAAATAGACAATTTCTAAGAATTTTTTTTTCCTAAAACACGTCCACTTCCATCCGGTATAAAAAGAAAAATGATATTCGCTGCCTACGTTAGCTTTTCAAACAATTATTTTTGTATTAAGACTAAAATTTCCTACATAATATTAGATAACAATTTTATTACAAATTTTCATTTCTTTTTTATTTCAAGGGAGTGTAATCTGCATATTTTTCTTTCATACGAAGGTATAGATTGTCATATTTAAGATGGATTCAGCATAAAATTAAAATTTCAATTGTTTTTTACGCAGATGAATATTACCGCGTGCACTAAGAAAATGTAGCACTCTGTTTTCTTATTTCATAAAGGGGTAATCTGCATATCTTTTAATATTTTTTTATGACACTGCCCTTTTAAAAATTAGATGTTGAATCATGTGAAAATTTGACATTTACCTGCCCAGAAGTCAAATGAGCATGCAAAGTATTTGCAAAGGATTAGTATTAGATGAGGTTAGTAATAAAATTTATATATCAAAATCCAAAAGCATTATCCACTCAGATTTCAGAAACTTATATTACATGCACTTTTCTTCATCACAATTTTTAATGCTAAACTTCTAAAACTGCAATAAAAAGGACCTCTTATTTCACATTATGGCCATGATTTTTAAGAGCTTAGCGACTCCTTAAAGTTACATACAAGCCACCAAACGGTAGTGGGAATAAGGAAAGACATTACTAAAGCTAAAGTTATATGCATATGAGTAATTCAAAAAGTGTTTGCTTTCTTGTTAAGGGAGGCAAACTCTTCCCCTTGTATAGCTGGTTTATATTAATAAACTTCCTCATTTGCATTTTTATTCATCAAAGATTAAATTTTATACAGGAAGAAACGTACGATCTTATGATTTTTCCTTCATATGGTTATTGAACTTGAGAAATACTTAGCTAAATATTGCCTTTAATTTTCTTGTGCAGGAGTTCAAGTCATGTCGCCCTTAGGGGTTCGTTTGTACATTCAAGATCGTCATGTAAATTATTTTGATTCTCCTTCGTCGTTATCTTGCTTATCTTTAATCACGTTTTAACGAGTTCTTAAGAATCATTGCATCAAGTTATAATATGAACATCTCAAACTTGTTTATGTGCATCCACTTATACCTCATTGCTAGCAATTTTTGTTTAGGTTGTGTTGGACAATGGCATAGTTCAAGTCACATTATCAAATCCAGAGGGAATTGTTACCGGAATTCGTTATAACGGCGTCGACAATTTGCTCGAAGTTCTCAACGATGAGAATAACAGAGGGTAATTGAATTTGTATTTGTTTGTCGTAATGCTATGCGCGGAAGCAGTAATCAGGTCCAGTCTACAGTAACCATTTTAAATAACCTGATTATAATGAATTTTTAGGTACTGGGATGTGGTGTGGAATGCACTAGATGGAAGTAGCAAAACAGGAACTTTTGAAGTGTAAGTTTAATTTCATCATACCTTTCGAAGTTTATTGTCGATTGAAGTCCCAAGCCTTAAAGAGCTATTTCGTCTTCAATGTAGGATCAAAGCAACAAAATTTGAAGTTGTAATGGAAACTGAAGAACAAGTAGAGGTATCATTTTCAAGACCATGGGATCCCTCTCTTCAGGGAAAGCTTGCTCCTATAAATATAGATAAAAGGTTCTTTCTTAATCATTCAACATTCATACACACTCAAATGAACAAAAATTGTTGGCGATGAACACAGTTGATTGTTTTGTTTTAGGTTTGTTCTGCTTCGTGGTTGCTCGGGCTTCTACACCTATGCGGTTTACGAACATGTTGGTTCAATGGAATGGCCAGCTTTTAGCCTTGGTGAAACCAGGATTGCATTCAAACTCCGAAAAGACAAGTTAATGTTTCACTTTCTTTATCTATAATCATAATTCGACATAATAAACATACGAAAAACTCTAGTGTGCTCCTAGTAGGGTACTTATACAATGGGATAGGTACGCTAATGACTAAAATACCCTTAGCTCTAATAAAGGTATTAATGAAAATGTATAGGTTTCATTACATGGCGGTTGCAGACAACAGACGTAGGCCTATGCCCCTTCCAGATGACCGGTTACCTGGAAGAGGCCAACCTCTTGCCTACCCTGAGGCAGTCCTTCTAGTTAAACCTGTGGAGCCTGAGCTTACAGGAGAAGTTAGTTCTTTTTCACTTCACCTATTAGATTACCATCCATCGAGTTAAATGTGGATTGTTCAATACAATGCACTTCTATTATAGGTGGATGACAAGTACCAGTATTCATGTGATAACAAAGATATCAAAGTACACGGGTGGATCTCTACGGACCCTCCAGTCGGATTCTGGAACATCACAGCTAGTGACGAGTATCGGTCCGGTGGGCCCGTCAAACAAAACCTCACGTCCCACGTTGGACCCACTACTCTCTCGGTAAGTACATTCTTTATATTACGCTGTTTATTAGTGTTTTTACTATGTTTATTTTATTTCAAAGTACAATTGCTCGACTGTTCTCCAGGTTTTTCTGAGTGCTCATTATACCGGAGATGACCTGGTTCCGAAATTTGGTCAAGGTGAGCCATGGAAGAAAGTTTTTGGCCCAGTTTTTGTCTATGTAAACTCCGTCATGGATGGAGATGACCCATTGACCATGTGGGACGATGCCAAACAACAGGTCTTTTTAGTTTCATAAGGCAATATATATATATATATATATATATATATATATATATCAATGAACTGAAGTGAGACAAACTGCAAACATTAATTAAAATTTATTTTTAGATGTCAATTGAGGTCCAAAGCTGGCCTTACAGTTTTCCAGCTTCAGATGACTTCCAATCATCGGATCAGAGGGGTAATTTAAGCGGAAGACTGTTAGTCTCCGACAGGTATATATGCAATATAATTTGCTTGTGACTGTATACAAACTATATTATTGCTGGCATATTTGTACTTATATATATACTCCTGTGTATTTTTTTACATAGGTATGTTAGTAGTGATTATATACCAGCAAATGGTGCATACGTGGGATTGGCACCTCCCGGAGACGTTGGATCCTGGCAAAGAGAATGCAAGGTAATTAATGCAATATTCGTTCAAGTTGAATATGGAAAAATAGCTCTTTTGTTCTTACGTTACCAAACACTCAACGCTTTGAGTCCTGTGCTTTCAAAAATGACACTTTTTAGGCACAACCTTATAAAATTAAATGTACATTTTATCCTTTCCCTCCTTTCTCATCCAAATTAAGTTCTACTTCATATTTTAAACTACGGGACTAAAAGTGAAATGTTGAGTGTCCTAATAGAACTAAAGGAGTATTTTGGTTTTGATGTATTATCAGAATTACCAATTTTGGAGCAGAGCAGATGAGATGGGGTACTTTTCGATAAACAATATATGCACTGGTACCTACAATCTTTATGCATGGGTACCAGGCTTCATTGGAGATTATAGAAATGAAGTTTCCATTACCATAACCTCAGGTACAAGTACAACAAAGTCTGTCTGTCTGTCTGTCTCTCTTTATCTTTCTCTTTACTATGTCATTTCCAATTTTTACAACATCTATCTGATTTGAGAATATACTTACAGGTTGTAATATTGAGATGGGTGATATTGTATACGAGGCTCCTCGTGATGGGCCAACGTTGTGGGAAATAGGCATCCCCGATCGATCTGCTGCAGAGTATTATGTTCCTGATCCGGATCCCAAATATGTTAACAAACTCTATATAAATCATCCAGACAAATTTAGGCAGTATGGATTATGGGATAGGTACACAGAGTTATATCCTAATGAAGACTTGGTTTACATTGTTGGCACCAGTGACTACACAAAAGATTGGCTCTTTGCACAGGTTAACAGGTGTGTGATAGAATCTAACATGTATAGATTAGTGCAAATTAGTAAAATGAGGCAAAATTCACCAATTATATTTGTTGTGTCATGGAAATTGTATTAATTAAGATGAATTTAAAAGTGACGGATTATCTCTTGATTATGGGTTGGCACATTTATTCATCAACGCTACCAAACAAGAGATAAATGTTGTTAAAACGCCATATTTATAACATAATCTTTGCTACCAAGTGAGTTTTGTATCCATTAGGAGGAATACTATTTGATCTCCCTTTGTTTTTTCTCATTTGAAGGAAAAAAGAAGACAACACATATCAAGGAACAACTTGGCAGATCAAATTCACACTAGACAATGTCAATCAAGGTGGGATTTATAAGTTACGGGTTGCACTTGCATCTGCGTCTCTAGCCGAACTTCAGGTAAATTAATAAATTTGGTTCAATCAATAATAACATAATTAGTAGTATCAACTTAATTCTATTCTTATTTTTATTTTATAGATTCGAGTGAATAATCCGAATTCAAATAGACCATTATTTACAAGTGGACTAATTGGGAGAGATAATTCAATAGCAAGGCATGGAATTCATGGGCTATATTGGGTGTACAACATAGATATACAAGGTGGTGTGCTTGTGAAAGGGGACAATACTATATACTTAACTCAGCCCAGGTGTCAAAGTCCTTTCCAGGGGCTTATGTATGACTACATTCGACTTGAAGCTCCTCTACTCCAAGACTGAAGAATATATATATATATAGGTTACAATTGAAAGACTTGTCAATTTAGTTTCTTGTTATTGATATGCTATTTGTTACTCCATCTAATTGAGTGAATATTATTTATTTTATATATGATCATTATATACCATTCTGTCGCGTGAATGACAATTAAACAGACTTTATGTGTTCCTAACAAATAAGCTAATTGCCTCCCTTAACCTTCCTCATATATGATATTAATCTAGCATTTTATAATACTTCTATTATTTAATATTAATTTAGCATTTTGTAGATTGGGTTGGCCCATACAAGATAGCCCAATACTGGATTATTCATTTGGTAGTTTGTCTTGTAACCCTTCTTAGTGTTATCAAATCTTGTAAATCAATTTTATAATATGTAATGTGTATGATGTCGTCTCATAATAAATTAAATCAAGTATGTAACTTGAATATATTTAAGAAAAATATATTATTGTTTATTCAAACTCCAATATTTATAAATATGAAATAACTAGAAAACCTTATGATTATATACAAAAATTCAATTGTTTTTGTTTTTATAGGGAGAAAAGAATTAAAGAAAAAGGAGATGACAACTCCACTATCCATCCCATCTCGACTCCTATTTTGACTACTAGCAACATGTGTTTCCTGTGTAGTCGTGCTCGGTCATCGACCGACATCTCTCCTAATACTCTCCCTTCACTGCACTCACTTTCATGGCCTTCGAGTGCGTCCACAAGAACACATATAGTGTCTTGGGCATCGATTCAACCACTCGACATAGGGACTCACGGACTCAAACAATGTTTGGCCGTCCTTACTTGTGGCCGCTATGGTTCTTTCCTTCCTACGCGGTCAACGAGCAAATCAAGAGGAAAATAATATTTTAAAATTATTTTATGTAGAAGTGTATTGAGCTATTTGAAACATGTAAAAAACAATAACTCAAATTCTTCTATATTTTGTTTAATACATACGAATAAAAACAAATCATATTGTCAATTATACAATTTTTTTCAAATCAATATTTTATTTTAGAATTATATAAATTTAATTTATAAAATTTGATTTCATATATCACATGTGCAATATAAAATTATTAACATTGTAAATTCGTACGTAATGCATCAAGTATTAATCTATCACTACATCAAAAGTATATACTTTAACACGTATAAAGGGTAAGTGAATATAATGGTCCAATTTTTTTTTATCTTCTTATTATATTGACTATAATAACTTCATGTATTTTCATAATTTTGTTAGTCATATTGGCACATGAATATCAAACTAACTACAACAAACTCATATTAATAATAAAAAATTGATTAACTATATGTCAAAGTTAATCTAAATAGTAGTATATATTCCATGAATATGCACTAGGAAAATAAAACAATAAGTTATACAAAACTTAGTGAGGGACTACAATGATGAAATCAGACCTGGTTTTTATTTTTAACAAAAATTCTGCAAATAATTTTTTTTTTTACTTACTCATCAAAATGTTATGAACTTTTCCGAAAGATCATACTAGAACATGATGTTGATTTATAAATATGGAAAAAGTATTATTATATCGAAACACTTTTTGCCAAAAAAAAGTATTTATATGTTTTATTTGTAATAAAGAGAATAAGTGAATAGATCTCAAAAAAAAAAAAAAAAAAAAAAGAGATTAAGAGAATAATGGAGTAATATGAAAAGGTGATGGAGAAAGAAGGATTGGATTATTATCAACAACAAGAAGAGGGACCAAATAGCAAAAAGACTTCCGCTAAGAAATAGCTCTTCACTTGTCAGGCCTCGCTGCGTGTTTAGTGTGTGTATATATAAACAGAGCAAAATTGGCTTTTCCAGGTTTACAACACAGCGACTTCACACACAAAACGAATTAAAAATTAAAACCCCCCTCCTCTCTTCTACCCTTGGGGTTTCCCTTACGTATATATATCTGTATCTATACATAGGTTTTCCAACAATCTATATGTGAACAAAGCATCCACCGCCTCTGTTGATGGTAGAAGTTCAGTTTTGTCTCTATTTGTTTAATTGATTGATGTCTTTATCGGGATTATCGTTTAATTTTATTGTTAACTATTGATTATTTAGGTAATTAGGTTTTGATGATGAATTTTTCCCTTTGGTTTGTTTGTTACAGTTAATAGAGTAGCGGAGGTTTGAAAAAATGGCCAATATAAGATCGAGCTTGCCGTCGAGGCTACGGCAACTGGTATCCAGTGAAGGAGCAATTGGTCCCTCTGTTAAGCTTGACACTGAGCCTGTATGTCCTTGTTATTTCTGGCTTTTTTTGTTAACTCATTATATAACTCTATCTATGCCTTAAAATTAGTGGTTACCAGTGTTTATTTTAGCAGTTTCTAGCGGGTGAGTTGAGTTGACATGACCGGTATGCGGCATATTATTTGGGGATAAGGGGAGAACAAATTTGTTTATGGATTGTATTTTTTAAGAGGTTTGGAGCAATGAGTTTGGTGTTAAGTTGTATTCCGTTATTTATACAGTGACCACAAATGGAGGAACAGGGTAAATGGGTAGATGTTAGATTTGAGAAAGTTTGTAAAATATGTAAGCTTTAGGTTTTATGGATATACTATATTTGGTTTCTTAGGTTTTAGATGGTGGGAGGCTGGGGAGAAGTGGTGGATTGTCACGATACTGGATTGAGAGAATTCTGAATGAGTCCTCTGTTATATTTTGAAATTGGCAGTTTTTCTATATGGGCATTGAGGATGAAGGCTCCATTTTATGTAGCTCTAAATTTTTTGATGATTTATAGTAGTTTAAAATCAGAGTTTGCTATATGTTTGCTTCATCAGTACTGGCTCTTCCCCTCACTTATAAAGCAAAGCCTAAATAGAAGGAAGTACTATTTTGAAAATAACATTTATATAATGTAGGAGCTGTCCAATATTAGATGGACTGGATGTGATACTGTGGAATAATTTGTCAGGACACTGAGGAAGAAGGAAAAGTAGAACGAAAAGAATAAGTAATGAAAGTGTAGAACAGTGAAGAAATGCTATAGCTAAAAAATTGTTTCTCGTTTGGTGTGCAGTTACCTAAATTTGTAAACTTCAAGTTTTCAGAAAATTGGGACCAATTTTTACTTTTTAGAATACCTGATTTGAATGTAAGTACACCATATGCCTGTAAGCCTGTAAGTCAAGATAAAACCTGGAGGCAAGACACCGTTGCAGGTAAAACATAAACTAAACCACAGATGTGCCTCTTGTGCGTACACGTATTTATCAATCTGTATGCATATAGAAATAAGTATTTTTATGCAAGCATGCATAAATAATATCTTTAGTGAAAATTTTGAGTTCCCTGATCTAGTATTCACTTAATTGTCACGTTGGCCAATCTCAAGTGAGATACGATGATGTATTATAAGTTGATGGTAACAAAAGAAAACATTAAGTTATAGATCTTGAAAGCTCATTTGTGTATTGGGTGCCAAGGTTTAGTTATCTAGCTCAGTCGCTTGTGGGAGGGCCTAATAATTTATTTTGACTGAAGTTCAAGATTTTATGTCGATTAGGTAGAACAACTGTGTTTAGAAAGCAAATAATAAGATGTTCTATTTCATGCCTTTTCATTCTAAGTTTGAGAATATTTATCGCGTAAAGAATGTACGGATTCTATTTGGTAGAAATTTTAAGTACATATAGTATTTCTCTAGACCACTAGTTCAAATCAGCATAGTTCAATTTGTTAACCACATGCTAAAATTCTCTTCTGGGGTTTGGTTTATATTTGTCAATTCATGTTATGAGAAGCCTGTGAGACCCCCTTGCATAATGTTTTGAAACATCGAGTAGCATCTAAGTAAACAACATAACTAATATTTTATTTTAAATGCCCCTTTAAGACCCCTTCAGATTAGTAAGAGCACATCCATTGGGTAATGTATGGGACCGAACAAAATATAGCATGATCATTATTCTCTCTTGAAAAAGTTGGTTGTGTTATCCATGAACAGAGAGTTTTAGGAAGGATTGGCTGGTTAACATGATAACAGTTGGATGGGGAATAAATCCAGGTGGGGGAAGCTGAATAATATTTTATTGTTTTATCTTATATAACAAATTAAGAAATAGATGGAAAGACCAAATAATTTACGATACTTTAAGAGTTGCATTATATTGGTTATGAAACTGTTGAAAGATTTCGAGTGTGGTTTTGGTTACTGGCATACTACATATTTTAATGTTTAGTTTTATCACAGTTTCTGCAACTTCTTCCATAACTGTTATGGCCATTTCTTGCCTAGACATGTGACATCATATTCTTTTACAGCTCCCAACAATAAAAGCTTTCATCGAGAACGTGATTCAATGCCCATTACAGGATATAGCAATACCTCTCTCCAGTTTTCATTGGGAATATGGAAAGGTAGCAGAACTTTGATCTTGAAAATTATTATCCTTTTTCTGGTTCCGTCATTGTTTCAACTTAATTATTACTTCTTTTTCAGGGGAACTTCCACCATTGGAGGCCATTATTTCTACATTTTGACACATATTTCAAGACATATTTATCATGTAGAAAGGAACTCCTTTTATCTGATGACATTTTAGGCGATTTCAGCCCTTTTCCGAAGGAAGCAGTTTTGCAAATTTTGAGAGTCATGCAAATTATTCTAGAAAATTGCCACAACAAGAGTGCATTCAGTGGTTTAGAGGTAAGTTGCTGACTGAAAATTGCAATTGATAGAGCAATTACTATGTCATTACTAGCCTACTATATACTAATAGTAAATTGTGTACTTTCTCTTACTTCTCTGTTATGTTATGTGCCTTGTGCCTTTGAATTTAACTCTCCTATTTTTCTCCTCAGCATTTCAAGCTCTTGCTTGCTTCAACAGATCCCGAAGTTCTCATTGCAGTTTTGGAGACTCTTTCTTCACTAGTGAAAATAACCCCATCCAAACTGCACACAAGTGGAAAGCTGGTTGGATGTGGTTCAGTAAACAGTTCTCTATTATCACTTGCGCAAGGTTGGGGTAGCAAAGAAGAAGGCTTGGGTTTGTATTCATGTGTCACATTACACGAGAGGACCCAGGAGGATGGGTTATGCCTGTTCCCGTCCGAGATACAAAATGATTGTGATAAGTTGCAGTATCGCATAGGATCAACACTTTATTTTGAATTGCATGGCACCACTTCTCTAAGCCTCGTGGAAAATAGCAGCACTGTTTCATCTGGGATGAGTGTGATTAACCTCCCAGATCTTCATTTACGAGAAGAGGATGACCTGTCAATGATGAAGTTGTGTGTTGAGCAGTATAATGTTCCTTCGGAGCTCAGATTCTCATTATTGACAAGAATCAGATATGCCCGTGCATTCCGTTCATCCAAAATATGCAGGCTTTACAGCAAGATTTGTCTTCTTGCCTTTATTGTACTTGTCCAGTCTAGTGATTCTCATGATGAACTTGTTTCCTTTTTTGCTAATGAGCCAGAATATACAAATGAATTAATTAGAATTGTGAGGTCCGAAGAAATAATTTCCGGTACCATAAGAACACTTGCAATGACTGCCTTGGGAGCACAATTAGCTGCATATTCAGCATCTCATGAGAGGCAACGCACGTTGAGCGGATCAAGCATCAGTTTTGCTGGTGGTAATCGCATGATTCTCCTGAATGTATTGCAGAGAGCGATCTTGTCTTTAAACAACTCGAGTGACCTGTCATCTGTTGCCTTTGTTGAAGCACTTCTTCAATTTTATTTGCTACATGTCATATCTTCTTCAAGCACTGGTAGTGTTGTTAGAGGTTCAGGAATGGTACCTACCTTTTTACCACTTTTGGAAGATTCAGATCCAAATCATTTGCATCTTGTCTGTTTAGCTGTGAAAACTCTACAGAAGCTCATGGACTACAGCAATACTGCTGTCACCCTCTTCAGAGATTTAGGTGGAGTAGAGCTTTTAGTTCACAGATTGCAGATTGAAGTAAACAGAGTAATAGATTTTGCTGGGACAATAGGTGAATGTTCTAGTTACAACAGTGGTGATCAGTTGTCCACTCAGAAGAGACTCATCAGATCTTTGTTGAAGGCACTCGGTTCTGCCACTTATGCCACCACAAACTCTACAAGATCACAGAATTCTTATGATGTTTCTTTGACTCCTACTTTATCAATAATTTTCAGTAACAAGGAGAAATTTGGAGGTGAAATTTACTCCTCTTCTGTGACTCTTATGAGTGAAATGATCCACAAAGATCCGACATGTTTTAATGTTTTGTACGACTTGGGTCTACCTTCTACGTTTTTATCATCCGTGGTGGCTGGAATGATTCCTTCTTCAAAAGCCATTACGTGTATTCCCAATGGTATTGGAGCTATTTGCCTCAATGCCAAGGGTCTGGAGGCTGTGAGAGAAACTTCAGCATTGCGCTTCCTCTTTGACATATTTACTGACAAAAAGTATGTGATGCCTATGAATGAAGGTATTGTTCCTTTGGCAAATGCCGTGGAAGAGCTTTTCCGGCATGTAACTTCTTTGCGAGGTTATGGTGTTGATCTAATAATTGAAATAATTAGTAAGGTTGCATTGCCGGGGGACATCAAGTGTAGTGAGTCAGCAGGAAAAGTCGAGGATAGTGACTCAATGGAAATGGATTCTTCGGAATCCAAGGACAAAGAAAACCTGGAATCTTGCTCCCTGATTGGCGCTTCAGATTCTTCAGTTGGAAACATCAGTGATGAGCAGTGTATGCAGCTCTGCATCTTTCATGTGATGGTACTTGTTCACAGGACGCTAGAAAATTCTGAAACATGTCGGTTATTTGTGGAGAAATCTGGTATTGAAGCTTTACTGAAACTTCTCTTACGCCCAAGTATTACTCAATCATCCGAGGGAATGTCCATAGCATTACATAGTACCATGGTATTCAAGTGTTTTACTCAACATCATTCCACTCCTCTTGCTCGTGCTTTCTGCTCTTCTCTACGCGATCATCTGAAGAAAACTCTGAATGGATTCAGTTTGTTGTCTGGATCCTTTCTGCTGGACCCTAGGGGCAGTCCAGATAGAATAGTGTTTTCATCCCTCTCCCTAGTTGAATTCCTCTTATTTTTGGCTGCCTCCAAAGATAGTCGGTGGGTAACTGCATTGCTTACCGAATTCGGTAATGGAAATAAGGATGTTTTAGAAGATATTGGTCGTATTCATCGTGAAGTTTTGTGGCAAATTGCACTGCTTGAAGACACTAAGGTGGAAGTTGAGGATGATTTGAGTGGTAGGCTTGATGCTTCAAGGCAGCATGACTCGAGTACCAATGATACTGAAGACCCCAGGTTGAACTCCTTAAGGCAGTTTCTTGATCCTTTACTTAGGAGGCGCTCATCTGGATGGAGCTTTGAATCCGAGTTTTTTGACCTGATTAATATGTATCGCGACCTCTCTCGCTCTTCTGGGCTTCAACAACAACAGATGGTTGACGGCTCTTCAAACCTGCGGGCCCGAAGTCAGAATTTACACCAGTTTGGTTCTTCTGATGGGACTGAACCTAGTGCTAGAAAGAATGATGACAATCAGAGGTCATACTACCATTCTTGTTGTGATATGGTAAGATCATTGTCGATTCACATTACCAATTTGTTTCAAGAGTTGGGAAAGGTGATGTTGCTTCCATCTCGTCGACGGGATGATACGCTAAATGTGTCTCCTACGTCAAAATCAGTGGCCTCTACCTTTGCTTCTATAGCTATGGATCACATGAATTTTGGGGGTCATTTAAGCTCTTCTGGATCTGAGGTTTCTGTTTCAACTAAATGTCGCTACTTCGCCAAGGTCATCGAGTTCATTGACGGCATTCTTTTGGAGAAACCTGATTCATGTAATCCTGTGATCCTGAATTCCTTATATGGACGTGGAGTCATTCAATCAATCTTGACCACATTTGAGGCTACCAGTCAGTTGCCTTTTCCCATCAATAGTTCTCCTGCTTCTCCTATGGAGACTGACGAGGGGAGGCAAAATGAAACAGAAGAAGCTGATCACTTATTAATTTATGGACCCTCAGCTAGCTACGGGAAACTTATGGAACACTTGGTAAATTCATCTCTCATTTTATCTCCATTCACTAAGCATTTGCTAACCCAGCCTCTTGTAAGTGGGGATGTTCCATTTCCTCGGGATGCAGAAACATTTGTGAAAATTCTTCAGTCCATGGTACTGAAGGCTGTGCTTCCTTTTTGGACCCATCCACGCTTCCCTGAATACAGTCATGAGTTCATTACGAGGGTTGTTAATATTTTTAGGCACATATTCTCCGGCGTAGAAGTGAAAAATGTCAGTAGTAACGTGAGCCGTGTTGCTGGTCCACCCCCTAATGAAACAGCTATTTCAACAATTGTAGAGATGGGGTTTTCGAGGTCTCGAGCAGAAGAGGCTTTGCGGCATGTTGGTTCAAATAGTGTGGAGCTTGCAATGGAATGGTTGTTTTCACATCCCGAGGAAGCCCAAGAAGATGATGAACTTGCTCGAGCACTTGCAATGTCGCTTGGGAACTCTGGGACAGTAGATACAAAGGAAGATGCCACAATTGTAAACAGTGAGGCTATTGAAGAGGAACCGCTGCAACTCCCTCCGGTTGATGAGCTATTGTCAACATGCAGGAAACTTCTCCAAATGAAAGAGACTTTAGCTTTCCCTGTTCGTGATCTGCTTGTGATGATATGCTCCCAAAATGAAGGCCAGGAAAGACCAAGAGTTATTTCATTTATCATAGATCAAGTGAAGCTCTGTGGTAACATAACCGACAGCGGGAACCAAAACATGCTTTCTGCTTTTTTCCATGTTCTTGCTCTAATTCTTAATGAAGATACAGCAGCACAAGAAGTAGCTTCCAAGAATGGTTTGGTTAAAGTTGCTTCAGATCTTCTTTTACTGTGGAGTTCTGGTTCCCATGACTATGAAACATCTCAAGTTCCTAAATGGGTGACTTCAGCTTTTGTGGCCATTGATCGACTTGCTCAAGTGGATTCAACAATAAATGCTGATTTATTAGAACTTCTCAAGAAGAATGATGAGGGCAACCAAACATCTATTGTTATTGATGAAGATAAGCAGAAGAAAGGGCAGTTGAATTGTGGGACATTGTGTAAGCACGTGGATGTACAAGAGCAAAAGCGGCTTATTGAAATAGCTTGTGGTTGCGTCAGGAAGCAACTGCCTTCTGAAACAATGCATGCTGTTTTGCAGCTCTGTTCTACTCTCACGAGAACCCATTCTGTTGCCGTTGGTTTTCTTGAAGCTGGAGGTCTGCATTCGCTTCTTTCCTTGCCAGCAAGTAGCTTGTTTGTTGGCTTTGACAATATCGCTGCTGCTATAATACGTCACATCCTTGAAGATTCTCATACCCTCCAGCAAGCTATGGAATCTGAGATACGGCATACTGTTGCAACGGCTGCTAACCGACAGTCCAGTGGAAGGCTAACTCCCCGAAATTTCCTATCGAGTTTAAGTTCAGTTGTTCAACGGGATCCAGTAATTTTCATGCAAGCTGCTAGATCGGTGTGTCAAGTTGAGACGGCGGGAGATAGGCCATATATTGTACTAGTAAAAGACCGTGAAAAGGATAAGAGCAAAGAGAAAGAAAGGGAGAAAGATAAAACAGAGGAGGAAAAACTACAAACTAATGATGGGAAGGGAGGCGCTGACAATACAGTATCAGTAGCTCCTAGTAGTGGGCATGGGAAGCTTCTTGATGCAAATTCTAGAAATTCCAAAGTTCATAGGAAACCTCCTAGTAGTTTTGTTAATGTGATTGATCTTCTACTGGATTCTGTAATATCATTTATACCTCCTACCGAGGATGAATCCACAATCAATATTGGTTCATCATCAACTGATATGGAAATTGATGTTTCAGTGAACAAGGGTAAAGGAAAAGCTATTGCCACTGTACCTGAAGAGAATGAAGTCAACAGTCCAGAATCCTCTGTGTCAATGGCAAAGGTCGTCTTCATATTGAAGGTTCTGACCGAGAGTCTTCAAATATATGCTTCATCTGTTCATATTCTGGTCCGAAAAGATGCAGAGGTTTGCAGTTACAAGGCGATTCCTCAACGAGCTGGTGCTGCTTGTTGTACTGGTGGGATCTTTCACCATGTTCTGTACAAATTTCTACCATATTCTAAAACCCAGAGAAAGGAGAAAAAAACAGAAGTGGACTGGCGCCATAAACTGGCCAGCAGAGCAAATCAATTTCTGGTGGCATCTTGTGTTCGCTCAACCGAGGCAAGAAAAAGAATCTTCACGGAGATTATTGATGTTTTCAATGATTTTGTTGATTCTTCTAGTGGTTTCAAGGCACCAAGAGTTGACATTCAGGCTCTCATCGACCTGCTCAATGATGTTCTGACTGCTCGTTCACCAACGGGCTCGTATATCTCTCCAGAAGCTTCTGTTACTTTCATTGAGGTTGGTCTTGTTCAGTCATTCACTCGAACACTTCGCGTGTTAGACCTGGACCATACTGATTCATCGAAGGTGGTGACTGGAATCTTGAAAGTTTTGGAATTGGTTTCTAAAGAACATGTTAATGGTTTCGAGTCTATTCATGGGAGAAAAGAGCGCTTGATAAAACCTACTGATCATGTTCAGCCTAGGGAAGTCGGTGGTGGTAGCATGGCTCAGGACATAGATACTACAATTCATGCTAATGAAAATTTGATGTCAGCTGACCGAATTGAGTCCCTTGGCACTGTCCAGAACTATGGTGGTTCTGAGGCTGTCACTGATGATATGGAACACGACCAGGAAATGGATGGGGGCTTTACTGCTGGTGAAGATGATTACATGCAGGAAAATGCTGAGGATACACGAACTATTGAAAATGGCCTTGACAGTGTGGGGATACGATTTGAAATTAGGCCTGGCGTACAAGGGAATCTTGATGAAGATGAAGATGATGAAGATGATGATATATCAGGCGATGAAGGCGATGAAGGTGATGAAGATGAAGATGCTGACGATGATGAACACAATGATATTGAGGAAGATGATGCCCATCACCTACCACATCCTGATACAGATCAAGATGATCATGAAATTGATGAAGATGAATTTGATGAGGAGATCATGGAGGAGGATGAAGATGAAGAGGATGATGAGGATGGCGTAATACTGAGATTGGGTGAAGGCATGAATGGAGTAAATGTATTTGATCACATAGAGGTTTTTGGCAGAGATAGCACATCAAGTGAAAGTTTCCATGTCATGCCGGTGGAAATTTTTGGCTCCAGTCGCCAGGGGCGAACTACATCCATCTATAATCTCTTGGGGAGAAGTGGTGAAAGCACTGCCCCGTCGCAGCACCCACTTCTTGTGGAGCCTCCTCCATTTCGTGCAGGTCTTCCTAGAATATCGGGTGAAATATAATGATCTTTTTCTTTTCGTTTTCTTTAGACTTGTGTGACTGCATGATACAACCAACCTTTTCAATACTATATTCGAACCAGTGTTTTCAATAATAAATTTGAAATAATATATGCGTTCTGAATTTAATTTTCTATCTACCTTTCTCTTTTCAGAGAATGATCGCAATGCTGTCAGGAGCTCGGAGAGTTTCTCGTCACGGTTGGATTCCTTCTTTCGATCACTGCGAAATGGACGCCAAGGACACCGAATCAACTTGTGGGCCAATGAAAGTCAGCTAAGTGCTGGATCAAATTCATCTATAATTCCACAAGGCCTTGAGGATTTACTTGTTTCCAGCTTGAGGCGGCCGCCCTCTGAGAAATCCTCCAATAATTCTACGACCGTTGAATCACAAAACAAAACTCAAGTTAACCCGTCCTCTGAGTTTGCTAATATGACAGCGGAAACACTGGCTGAAAACAGCGGCAGTATTGGAGGCAGTTATCAACCTGCTCCCTCTTCAGCAATACTGAACAGCTCCAGGAGTGCTGATAGTGTACCTGCAGCAGCTGAATCTAATCAGGCATCAAGCAGACCACCTCAGTCTGTTGAAATTCAGTACGATCATACTGATGTAGTGCGCGATGTTGAAGCAGTGAGTCAAGAAAGTGGTGGAAGTGGAGCAACTTTAGGTGAGAGCTTGCGGAGTCTAGATGTCGAAATCGGAAGTGCTGATGGTCATGATGATGGTGGAGAAAGACAAGCTGGTGGTGATACTCGGATGAGGAGAGCGAATCCATCATTTGGAAATAATACACCAATAGGTGGGAGAGATGCATCACTTCATAGAGTCACTGAAGTTTCAGAAGATCCAGTCAATGAAGAAGATCAAGGTGGACAAGCCGAGGAGGAGCAAAATAACCGTGATGCTGATCCTATTGATCCTGCATTTCTTGATGCACTTCCTGATCAGTTGCGTGCTGAGGTTCTTTCTGCTCAACAGACTCAGGCTCCACAGCCTCCAAATCCAGAGCCACCAAATACTGAGGATATAGATCCAGAATTTCTTGCAGCGCTTCCCCCTGACATTCGTGAAGAAGTTCTGGCACAACAAAGGGCACAAAGGCTGCATCAATCCCAAGAATTGGAAGGTCAACCTGTGGAAATGGACACTGTCTCAATCATTGCAACTTTTCCTTCAGACGTACGAGAAGAGGTATCATTGCATATTTCTGCCTCTCATCATTCTTAATGCACTTAAATTTTTTGTATGGTTGGATTCTGATATTTTGAATCACTCTCTGTCTTCTTTGGCACAGGTTCTTCTAACTTCCTCTGATGCAATTCTTGCAAATCTAACACCTGCTCTTGTTGCTGAAGCAAACATGTTACGCGAAAGGTTTGCACGTAGGTATAATCAAACTCTGTTTGGTATGTATCCTAGAAATCGCAGGGGTGAAGCTTCTAGGCGAGGGGATGGCTTGGACAGAGTTGGTGGAATATTTTCTCGTCGGTCTATGGGTATTAAGCCAGTTGAGGCAGATGGGTCCCCTTTAGTTGATACGGAAGGTTTGCAAGCTTTGATCAGGTTGCTTCGTGTAGTTCAGGTACTCTTATGGCGTTTATTGAAGTTCAACCAACTAGGCTATTTTGTATGAAATGTGTACTAATTGATCTAGTTTCTTGCAGCCAATATACAAAAGTGAACAGAGGCTTCTCCTGAACCTCTGTGCTCATGCTGAAACCAGAATTGGTTTGGTAAAAATTATGATGGACTTGCTAATATTGGATAAAAGGAAATCTCCCAGTTATACGAATGCTATGGAACCCCCTTATAGGCTGTATGCTTGCCGGAGTCATGTGTATTCCCGCCCTCAATGTATGGATGGTAAGTATCATTTTGTACAAATTTAACTTGGTTCCCCGAATTACAATTCACCTGTAAGACCGCCTAATTCTTTAGTACTGAAGCAAATTGCACAAGCACTTTTTGGATAAAATGTTTTGTTGAATATGCTAAACCTCCATCTCTTCTCAGGTTATATCATATAATAGCTGGTATAAACATATGTCAATATTTGATTGTTTCTATTGGGATTACTGATGCTTGTGTCCTTCATTTTCTACTTAAACATTCTGAAATGCTGAAAACCTTTTTTCAGTTTTATTAGCAGGTAGTGAAAACAGAAGAATGTGGACATTTAATCTCTTTATTAAAGACCAAGACTTCCTTTTTCCCATTTCCCACTTGATCTTCATATAATAATGTTTTTAAGAAAATTTTCAGTAGCCACTGTCATTAATTGTCTATTTCAACAGGTGTACCACCTTTGGTATCTCGGCGAGTTTTAGAGACTCTTACATACATAGCTCGTAATCATCCTTTGGTCGCAAAACTATTGGTTGAGTTCAGATTGCCACAACAGTCTCTTGAGGAGTCACCAAGCTCCGATGACAAACGTGGAAAAGCTGTTATGCTAGTTGATGAAGACACATTAGGAACAAAGCAATACTTGGAAGGACAAGCAACTTTTACGTTGCTTCTGAGCCTCTTGAATCAATCATTGTATTTAAGAAGTATAGCCCATTTGGAACAGGTGTGTTTTTGTATACAACTTTAACTGTTAAAATTTCACATTACTGCAGAGATTTATGTAGATGTGCTTTAATTCTGGTACAGCTGCTAAATTTATTGGACGTCATTATTGACAATGCTGGAAAGAAATCAGACTCATCTGATGACCCAAGGCCATCTGCATCTGAACAGCCAGCTGATGCTCAGATTTCAGCATCAGATACTGAAACGAATTTAGTTTCTGCTGCTACATCAGGAGTGGGTGATGTTACCATGAAGGCATCATCATCTGGCAGCTATACTGAGCAAAATGCTCAAAATATAATGAATAATTTGCCCAAACCGGAACTTCAACTTCTATGCTCACTTCTTGCACGTGAAGGGTATATAATGAAATTTATAGCTACTCTTTTCTCTGTCTCTTGATTTTGTTTGATGTGTCGATGAATTTTTCTATGTCAACTCACACTTCGAATGTATGCATGAAAGCTTTTCATTTTGAGTCATTAGCCCAATATTTCTGGACATACTTGACCATATATGCTCATAATTTAATAGTATTGTGTTTGTAGATATTTTGGATAAATTGAAGCTACTGTGATTTCTTTTCCCTTTTCATGATCAAGATACCAATACCCCTTGCATGAAATGTGAATAATAGATTGGTTCCTTTGAATGGATAATTTTAGGTCATTGCTGTTTTACGTCCTACACTCTTAAAGCTGTCCTAGTAAAAGTTTGTCTTTAAATGAGGCAGCATGTGAGGTCTTGCTTGAGATTACTAGTCATGGATGATTATGCCACAACCATGAACCTGATTACATCGCTTATTTTCCATGCTCTATGTTATTGACACTCGTCATTCTAATATAAATGCTCAATTGGTAACTTTTTTTCTTTTTCGTGTTCAGGCTTTCAGACAATGCATATTCTCTTGTAGCCGAGGTAGTGAGGAAATTGGTTGCTATTGCTCCTATTCATTGTCATCTCTTCATCTCTGAACTTGCTGATTCAGTCCAAAACCTTACCAAGTCAGCAACTGAAGAGTTGCGCATATTTGGGGATGTAGAGAAAGCACTCCTTAATACTACTACTACTCATGGAGCTCCAGTTCTCAGGGTTTTACAAGCATTAAGCTCTCTAGTTGGTTTACTTGTTGAGAAAGATAGAGAACACCAGATCATCTCTGACAAAGAGCACAATGCTTCTATTTCTCTTGTGTGGGATATAAATGCCTCTCTTGAGCCCTTGTGGCAGGAGTTAAGCAACTGCATTACCAAAATAGAGAGCTATTCAGATATGGTACCTGATATGTCACCTTCATCTGTTAAACCATCCAATGCAGTGCCTCCACTTCCTGCAGGTACCCAAAATGTTTTGCCATACATCGAATCTTTCTTTGTGATGTGCGAGAAGTTGCATCCTGGTCAGTCAGGTGAAGGCCATGATTTTGTTATTTCTGCTGTTACTGATGTTGATGAGGCTGCATCATCTTCTAGTCAACAGAAGAATGCTACAAAAATAGATGAGAAACACGTTGCTTTCGTAAGGTTCTCAGAGAAGCACAGAAAGCTTCTGAATTCTTTTATCCGGCAGAATCCAGGATTACTTGAGAAGTCATTTTCACTCATGCTCAAGGTTCCTCGCATTATTGATTTTGATAACAAGCGATCTCACTTTAGATCCAAAATCAAGCATCAGCATGATCACCATCACAGCCCACTGAGAATATCTATTAGAAGAGCTTACATTCTTGAAGATTCATACAATCAGCTGCGCATGAGGTCAGCGCAAGATCTGAAAGGGAGGTTGACTGTTCATTTCCAAGGTGAGGAAGGAATTGATGCTGGTGGTCTTACCAGGGAATGGTATCAGTTGCTGTCCAGAGTCATCTTTGACAAGGGAGCTTTGTTATTCACAACAGTGGGGAATGAATCGACATTTCAGCCAAACCCTAATTCTGTTTACCAAACAGAGCATCTTTCATACTTCAAATTTGTCGGACGAGTTGTAAGTCTTTCCCATTATTGTGCTCTTGAAAAGGGCTCTGCAACGAGATTACCTAATATTTTTCTGCATATTTTACAGGTAGGTAAGGCACTGTTTGATGGACAGCTCCTTGATGTACACTTCACCCGATCCTTTTACAAGCATATTCTTGGGGCTAAAGTGACATATCATGACATTGAAGCCATTGACCCTGATTATTTTAAGAATTTAAAATGGTTACTTGAGGTAAAGTGTCTTATCTCCTTTACTAATGTACAGATCTTATGGTCTAATTTGCATACTGGAATTGTACGAACTTTACTGATCTTAATTTTACTTATCCATTGCAGAATGATATAAGTGATATTGTAGACCTAACATTCAGCATTGATGCCGACGAAGAAAAGCTAATTCTGTATGAACGTGCTGAAGTACGTATTCTTTAGATTAATTATGACTTGATATTCATGAACTTTTTGCTTTTTGGTTTTGCTAATATTTGACTGTAACTTGTATATTATGCAGGTGACCGATTATGAACTGATTCCCGGGGGTCGAAATATCAGAGTAACTGAGGACAACAAGCACCAATATGTTGATTTAGTAGCCGAGCATCGACTAACAACTGCCATTCGTCCTCAAATCAACTCATTTATGGAGGGTTTCAACGAATTGATATCTCGTGAACTGATATCTATATTCAATGATAAGGAACTTGAACTGCTAATAAGTGGGCTGCCAGAAATTGATTGTAGGTTTCTGAAACTTTCATCTTTATTTTATGAATTAAGAGCATTGATCCAACTAAGTAAAAATTATGCCTTGCAGTGGATGATCTGAGGGCGAATACAGAGTACTCTGGATATAGTGCTGCTTCTCCTGCGATTCAATGGTTTTGGGAGGTTGTTCAGGGGTTCAGTAAGGAAGACAAGGCTCGCCTTCTACAATTTGTGACTGGAACATCTAAGGCAAGCTTTACCTTTCATTTTAAATTTTACTTTCTTGCTATGCATCTGAAGAATATTTCAATTGAGTGTTGGTAAAGCTATATTATACCTAAATGCCTCAAATGTATATTAATTAAGTATATGATTTTGAGAATGTTCCATATTTCTGATATTTTGGGAAACTAAACTCTTTTTCTGATGTTTGTGCCAAATAAACTCTTATTACCATGATGGATACAATTACGATGAATTAGGAGATGTTTTCATGTGCCAAATAAACTCTTTATTACAATGATGGATACAAATACGATGAATTAGGAGAAGTTTTTATGTATATACTTGGGTCAATTTTGTGAAATTGACATGATTTCAAATGGTCGAGTAGTGCATTTTTTTTTTGTTCTCCATATTGTGACAGAAATCAATCTATATTTGGGCAATATCATTAAGTTTTCTTTTTTTTAAATCGTTTCATCTCAGGTGCCATTAGAAGGATTTAGTGCACTGCAAGGAATTTCAGGATCTCAGAAATTTCAGATTCACAAAGCATATGGCAGTCCAGAGCACTTGCCTTCAGCACACACATGGTAAATAATTATTATTCGTGACTTACAAAAACAATTTCGTTTTATAATCCTTGAACTTCATAGGACCGTTTCTGCCTTGAAAATAATTGTAGCCATCCAAACTTTGCCATTTATCTACTTAAAGGGAAATTTCTAAATTCTTTAGTGGAACTTGATGGTGCAGTTTTAATCAGTTGGATCTACCGGAGTATCCTTCGAAACAACGTTTGGAGGAGAGACTGCTTCTTGCTATACATGAAGCCAACGAAGGGTTTGGATTTGGTTAGTCGAGTGAAACTGGTTGTATAGATAAAGACAGTTTTTCAATAGAAAGAATTCTCGATTTAGTAGCCGACTCACTGATTTTAGATGAAAATGTCCATATACACTCGGTGCAATTTTTGCTTTGGCAAGATTTTTTGGCAGTTCTACAGTTTCTTTTCTCTCCTTATAGTAGCATTTTTTTATTTTACGTTCAAATAATTTTCCCCATTGATGTGATAAGGCTCAAACGTACCTCCCTCCACAGTTTTTACACTTTTGGGTGGAAAAGATTTGAACCTCTTAAATTTGATCTTCAAAGTAGGCTTCTTTAGCTCTCTCTCTCTCTCTTTTTTTTTTTCCCCTTCCCGACAAAGTGAACTTAAAGAAAGGACATACAAGTCTTTTCTAGATTATTTTCTGAACGAATGATGATTGTAAATTTGTAATTTATGAGTTATTGACCATGTAGATTTACCATTAAAGATGTAAGTCTAAACAATATTAAAATTTGACGGAAGTCTGATTGTTGATGGTGTAACTTCGAGATTTATAAATCATGCTTTAAATAATATTATGGACAAAAATTATTTATTTAAAAAATTTCAAGAGTCTTTTGGGAGCACATGGAGAAATTATAAATCAAAAATATATGAAGTCAAAACTTTTTTATTTCTTTGTACTAATTAATTCGGTTTTTTTTCTCTATACTTGTAATGAAAACATATAATATCTACAAGTAATATATAAAAATTTATTGGTGAATCCATCTTTTTTCCAATCCTCTCTGAAAATTAAGTATCAAGTTCAATGATCTATTACAAAAATCTTACATGATCAGATAGTAAGTGTAAGGCCATCTCCAGCCGAAGCAAGCAATAACCTCTCATGCTTGTCTGCATGTCTGCTTGCTTGCTTGCCTGTCTGCCTTACCTAGTTTGTCATCTCCAACCGAACCAACATTTTAAAATATTTAATTCATTTTCAAACTTTCCCCTCTCTCACTTAATAATAACAATAACTATAACAATAATAGTAATATTATTAGTATCGGCAATAATAATAATTATAAAAATAATAATAAACACAGTTAATGAAAAACAACTACAATTATTATTAATGGAAAACATAATTATATTTTTAAATTAAGTTGCAATAATAATATGTTTTGTTAAGTCATAGTTATATAACAATGATTTATTTATTTAAAACTAAGTCGTAGATTATCAAAATACACCCAATTTTTTTTACAACACACATAAATATTTTAATTTATTTAAAAAAAAAGTAAGCAATTACATAAAATTGACTATTTTTTAAAAATATTTACACAAATTTTTTGAGAATTTTTATATACACGTATACATGTTTTATTTTATTTTTCTAAAAGTGATCAATTAAATTTTTTATACTCATTTTAAATTGATTTTTTAAATTTAAAATTAAAAAAATATAGGGTGGCGCCAAATGGCGGCCACCATTGGCTTGGGCCTTGCTTGCCTGGAGGCAGGCAATGACAAGATGCCCCCTGGTTGCCCTCATGTCTACTTGTCCTCCGAAAAAATTTTCATCTCCAGTCGACGACCCCCTCTCATGCCTGCCACTCCCTTCGGCTGGAGATTGCCTAATTTAAGTCCAAATTGATTAAGTCGTACACAAATTATTCGAAAGACAATTGCAAGTTTGCAACACCACCAATCCTTATAATTGACAAATGATAACACACATATAAAAGAAAATAATTACGAACTGTTTATATTGGGAGTGCGTCCGATTCAATTCCCATTATTCTAATTAGAAAATACCCAATTCTTCCTTGAGTTCATTTTTCAAGCCTTGGAGTTGAAATTCGGGCAGAATCACATTCACAATTTTCCCACCGCCACCATCTTCCGGAACCACCAGAACCGCCCCTTCATCGCCAACTCCGCCGATGCTCAAATTCGCCAAAAACGGACGACGTCGTTTCAGTTGCAGCCCATACAAATTCAATTCTTCCAGATCAACAAAAGTAAGATTTGCTCCGTACACCATGAAATCCTTCTTCCCAATTTCATTCTCCTCCAACTCCATTACCATTTCAGATTCATCCATAAAATTTTCAGCTATCAGTTTAGCTAATTCAAGTGGATCTGCCTCTGGCACCCTCAAATTCATCGGTGCTTCAACTATGCCGAAAATCTGATTTCTATTGCTCGGCAGTTCACTTTCTCCAGATTTATAGAAACCCTTCTTGCAAACAGTCACAATCTTCGGTTCATTATCAGTTCCTCTTATTTTGGCTAACGATTTCCATATAACTGCAGAGATCAATTCGAAAGGCTTGATTTTGTTTTGTCCTGTAGATTTTTGGATCAAGTAATTACTCAGCAGCTCTTCTGGGAAATGGAATGTGTGGTTTTGCATTTTGTGGGTGTTGGGAATTAACCAGTTTTCACCCAGGGGATCCAATAGTTTGAGAGACTTGGAGACCGACGTCGTTTTGGGGTGGTTGTGTTCGTCTGCTTCGTTTGAGTTTTTGGTGAATGGAATTGTGTTTGTCAATTGATTTTGTTGTTGGATGAACTTTCCGAAAATGTTTAGGCAGTTTGAAGCTGAAAAGGCATCTCCAAGTATATGAGCCCATGACATTCCTACACTCATCCCCCCACATTCGAACTTTGTCAACTGCAAAATGTAAAACAAAACAATTTTATTTTTATAAGCTATTCGTCTTCATTCTTCCTAATTATTCTTTCTTTCTTTTTTTTTTTTTTTTTTTGAAAATTAGGATCAAAATTGCAATTTTATACATTATGATAATTTGGTTCTATGAAACCGAAAGCACAATTTCTCCGCAAATGAGTTTAAATTATTATGATGTTAAGGGAAGAATAAAAAGGTTAATAAAGATGGTATAGGAATAGGAGTACTAAAACCATCACATTATGAGCGTGGGGGGACTTCACTTTGTAATGGTTTATAAAAGGGAATCAATATTATTTTCACATGTATAATACAATTTGACCATATAATTAAAATTTATCCTTTTGGTTAAGCGTCATATTCTTTCTAAATTTTGAGCTTTATATATTACGTACGTGTATACTGTATAGTGGTTGGTTGGAAATAAACACGCAAATAATAATAATAGTAATATACTTGTATATGTCTGCCAAAAGAGTTTAATCCAGAGGCAGTTTTGGCTTATCACAGTTTCAGAAGTCTTTTTTTAATTTATCATTAAGATGTATTCGAATAAAGTATGTGTACAAAAAATCAAATTTCGGCTTACATTGAATTACCAAGTTAATTATGTTACAAAGTTACTTCATTAAAATCAGTAAGTATATAGGTTTTACATGAATCAACTTTCTTAATTACATTTTCAACTAGTGGACCAAATTGTTCATTTTTTTAGAAAGAAACGATCATTAAATCAATATCACATATTAAATTAGAAAAAAAATTCAAATTAGTGAAAGATGAACAAAAAATCTTATCTTAGGAATCTCAACCTTACGATGACCTAGTCTCATAGATTTTTGCCAACCCTATAAGGTGAATTCTTATCTATCATTTTTTATTTTATTTTGTAATTGGAAGATTCACATGATATCGAAAACACTATAAATAGGCATTATGTTCATCATATCCTTGCTCTCATATTAATTTAAACATCAAAATATTTTTGCTATAATGAACGTATTGTCTTATTTTCTCACACCTAATTATCAATAAGATTGGATATACGATCACATGAACAATTTTTATGTGAAATTTAAGTAACATTTTTGTGGTTCCCGTCTTCGCATGATAAATGGTTGATACTCAAAACACATCATATACAAAATACTATAAGAAGACATTTATTTTGTGATTTCTTTTAGTATGGAGAAAACAAAATGTGTCCTATATTTTCGGACGTGATAAACTAATTCAATTAAAGCCGAGCGGTGTGTATATATAGTTTTCAAATGTAAGTACGAAGATCTCAATTAAAGCGAAAGTTATAAATAAGACAATCAGAAGGAAACATCATCATTTTTCTCTCAACTCTTAACAATCAGAAAAGAATAATGTAAACTAAACGACAGCTGTTTCATTGGCCCATTTACTGTTAGCCGACATATAGGTTCATTCCATTGCCAGATTTCATTAATAAAATGGACACATGATAAAGCTGTTAGTTGTTTCACGTGGTTTGGTTTCAATCTTTTTATTTCTTTCTTTCTTTACATACACACATATATAATTAATAATTAGTGATCGAAGTGGGCCGGCTAGATGCGATATATATTAATTGTGTGTGTATGTGTGTGTGTGAAGTTACACATACTTTACTTTATCGATTAATTCATCCATGATCGTGTAATTATATATAATTGGTCGCAAAATGAATGTAACCCGCTCTACCCGATATATATATCAAATGTGCTATAAAATATCGTATCATATTATATTATTAACAGAATTTATCTTCATACTCCCTATCCAACACGATAATTTGATGCACGAATGACGTGATGCAACAAATCATTAAAAAACAAATTCAACAACTAGGCATTATCGTACGTACCTGCAGAAACACTAGAGGTGTGAATCCAAAGTCATGGGCCAAGGGTTGACCATAAACCAACATCGAAAAATCGCCGATGCCCAATCGCCAGTACTCCTCCATCGTCTTACAGCATTTGGCTTCCACAACCCTAACGCCGCTGTCGTTACACTTCACGTACGGCCTTCCGCCATCGGACCACCGGATTCTTCCACATATAGGATAGTACATCTCCAGCCAAACAAACATGGCCTTCTTTAATTCCTCAATTCCCAGTCCTTGAACCGCATCTCTTTCGAAGAAATGAACAGTTTTTATGTAATGAAGCTTCATGACTAAGTCCATGTTTGTGAGTTGGTGCTGCCGCTTCTCCTCCGCCGTGATGCTTGCCGGAACCACCGAGGATAACCTTACGTCGTGTATTAGCTGCAGGTTGTGATTATTGTTACTACTTAGTGAGGTTGTCGACATTGACACCATATTGCTTTCTTTTTTTTTTTTTTACTTAAATTAAATTAAAAGTAGAATTGGAGAAAGACTGTGTATTGGTGTGGAAGTGTGTGAATGCATGTAATAATCTATTTATAATGTGGGGGTAGAGAAATTTATGTGCAATAAGAGTATATGAGATATATACTACATGAATGAAAAAAATATATTATAGGAGTACATACTTTAATTTCCTGACAAAAAAAAAATTACATAAAACTATTTTTTTCCTACCAATTTTACCCTTCTTGTTAATGCTCGTGATTAAAGCTTATTAATGATGTTATTATTTAATTAAACTGGTGTTTTGAAATTTTTACTTTAAAAAATGATTATTTATTAAATTTTTTAATTTGTGTGCAATTCTCTAATACAACCAATAAAAAAAAATGGAAAGAGTACTTCTTAGTCCCTTATTTCCGCTCCTTACTTTTGGTTTTAACCGATGTCAGATAAATTTTGAACAAGCAAAAAAGAAACAGGTATGTTTGCATTTTTCTTAAATGCTGGTTTGATAATGGAAGGTGTTATGTTTGGAATAGTATATATATTTTGTAAACATTTTTAAGAAAATGAAAAAGATTGAGATATTTCTAGTAATAACATAAAAAGGGACCAGGTTGCAGTTAATGCTTGATGCGTTGGGCCAATGGCGTTGGAATCAATTAATTCCTTCTCTCTTAATTTGTCATCCTCCCAACTACTAATATGTAGCGTTTTATTGTTACTATCAACCCATCACAATAAAGAACCATAAATTAAAAAGCTTTATATTAAGTTGTCACTTCTATTATTTGTTTGGCCTCAAAATCCGAGGACCTTCAACTTCAATCATTAAAGTGGTTGTTCGAGAGGGTGAATCATCTGTACCATTTTTAGTGGTCACATGTACATATGACAATTAATTATTAGTGATACACAAGAGTGATATACTAAAAGTGGTACAGAGGATCTTAAGCCTTGTTCGAGATGTACATTTCGGTATCTTCGACGTTACAATGTACCATTACGTGACAAATAAATTACTCCACGAAAGTTGGATAGTAAATATGCTAACCTTAGGCCATTTTCAATGGTGGGGCTCGGGGTCAGGGTCTCTAGTGGAGAGGGTTGCAGGGCGGGAACGGAACGGAGCAGGGGCGGAGCCCTGTCCATGGTCTGGAAGTCGCGTGAGAATTTTGAGGAAGAAGAGACATGCGCCCCTCTTTAAATCAAGTGGCGCCACCTAATTGGTTATGTTTTATTTAATTCTTTAATTTTTTTTAATGTATAAGTATATTGTTTATTTCTTTTAAGTAAATTCTAATTAATTGTTCAATAAAAAAATATGGAGACAATTTTTTGCATTTAATAAAAATAAAATTGTTAGTATCAAGTAATTGAATATACAAAAATTGGGCTTGTTCGGAAGCTAGAGAATTGAACTACATTCGTGTCTAAAGGACGCGGGCTCGCATAAGTCTTGAATATAATTTCCCAGGGTCGCGGGGACATATCATATACCGTTTTAATCTACTAACATAGTAGAATACAAATCCGCAAAGACCCGAATGAATTTTTTATTCTTATCAAATTTATTTTAATTTTGTATTGATAATTAAAATTGAATAATTTAATTACAATATTGGTGACTATATATTTATAAAAATATCGAATTATTTGAAATAATAATTAATTGACTTCTTGTTTTTGTGTGTGCCGTTTATTTAATGTTGTAACTCAGCTCGTGTTTTGAATCAATTAAAATTTTATTATTATCAACTTTATTTGATTTTAATATTTATTTATTATTATTATTTCTACTATTATCAATATTAATATTAAAAATAAAATTAAAACTATTATTATAATAGTGAGAGTGGGGAAGAAAAAAATGAAATTAAATGGAGCTCGGAGCCATGTTATTGAAGACGACCAGACATGGCTAGGGACATCCCCAGGGCTCTGGAGCCCTGGCTCTAACCCTGCGATTGGAGATGGCCTAACAATTAAGCGATTGATCGGACTATCGGAGTAACCATCCAAGAGTTTAATCATTTTTTCGACACGCCGAATATAGAATATAGTATATGAGAATCTCTCCGAACATCAGGAATTTGATTTTAGATTCGTTATTTTATATATTTTATAGTGACTGATCACCTCCACTAAACCAATCACATGTTGATACTCATATAATTCTCTGTCTACCGTCCGAATAATTTTACAAATTTTCAGTGTAGTGCAAATGATGGTTAAAGCTTATTTATTCATTGATTCCAATAAAAAGTACGTTACAACGAAGTAACATACAATATGACAATCGCGGCGAGTGCGTGCACTTTACCCTCTAATCAATATGAACAAATGTAGGAAAAAGATAGATTTGAAAATTTCAGAAAAAGAAATTCAATGGATGCAGTCGACAACATATTAATAACGAGCCTATCATAGTAACATTTCTACTTCGTCCAATCTGACCTAAATAAAATAATAGTAAGGGATTTTGCATGTAAACCCCCAAAAAATTTAAATTTTTGCACTTTCCCCCCTATAATTGACAAAATATGAAAATGCCCCTTAAAAGTTGACAAATAAGTGCACTTTACCCTCTAATCATTTTTAAGTAATTTTTCAACGGTAAAACGTCACTCAGGAATTTTGTGCAATACCAAAAAATTTATAAGGGATTAAATGCACAAATTTTAAAATATCTAAATGTAACTCGCAATTTGAAAAAATAAAAAATTTAGTTATATTTTTGTACAAAAATTCAAATTTATAAGTTTTTTAACGCTTGATCACATCTATTTATTTATTTATTTATAAATAAATCATCTCTTTACTAATTTTTTTTAATCAAATCAAAGAAATTTGAAATTAAAATAATTAGAATAAAAAATATGTTGCAAGACTAAAATTAGATTAAGATGTGATTATCAAGATAACGAATTCTATGAAAATGTGCTTTAAAATGTTAATATTCAAATAACTTAAATTAATAGCCCCGATTAAAATTATTGCACTAAACCCCAAATTTATATTTCTACCCTTTGAAATCCAACAAAATATTGATCAGAGGGTAAAATGCACTCATTTATTAACTTTTAAGGAATACTGTCATATTTTTTTAAATCATAAGGGGAAAAGCGTTAAAATAAGACTTTTTTAGGGAATGACGTGCAAAAATCCGAAATAGTTATGAGACTACACGAGTTACTATATAATGCTTCTTATAACTAGATCTTATTTTTGTGTATACATTCAATGATAATGGTAAAGAATTTTTATTCTAATTCCTATCAAGTCAAACGTAAAATTAGTAATTGATAGGGATTGCACCTGGATCCATTTCAGATATTAGGGCTTCACTATAATCAAGTTAGGTTGGATTTAATTCGGGTATGTCATGTCTACTCAAACAAATCCAATAAATCCATAATTGAGCCCAAAATTTTATTCCCAATCACCTTTTACAAACAGTAAAAGCAAAAAGCGACTTTTATCATGACATTTTGAGTTAAACGCAACAAAAATCAGAAAACTAGGAAGAAAGCAAACGGTCCAAAGCTTGTCGGCCCGGAAGAAAATCGGGCTGGACTTCAAGCCCATCTTCATAAGCTTTTCGGGCCTTCTCCTTCAGCCCTTTCTTCTCGTAACACTCTCCCAACAACCTAAACGCCCTACCACTCTCCTCTCTCTTCAACCTAACCGATTCCACCAGATCATCCACCGCCGTATCAACTCGATCCAACCTCAACCTCAACTCTGCCCGCTTACACAGCGCGTCCGCCCTCTCGCCCTCGCTCAGAGACTTCACCGCCAGCGGCGACAGAGCGGCGTCGAGCGAGTCGATAGCCGATGTATTGAACCCCTGTAGCTCGAGAATTAGAGCTTTGAGAATATGCGCCGCCGCGTCTCTCGGATCGAGTGCTGTGGCTTTGTCTGCTTCAGCAACGGCTTGATCAAGTATGGAGGAGCGATCGGCGGGAGAAGAGGATGATCGGGCTTGGGAGAGGAGCTGTGCGCCGTGGACGAAGTGGCGTCTCGATTGAAGATCGGAGCGGCGGTTGAGGCGGCGGAGCTTGAGCTTGGAGAAGAGTTTTTGAGGGATGTTGTACATAAATAGGAACATGAATAGGGTTAGGAGAAGCATGGCGGCTTGTAAAAGTAAATCTTTATACATCCCCATCGCCGGGCAAGATAAATTTTGAGAGAATGTGTACAATAAATTGTGTATAAGCAGTCTGTGTGTGAACTAACGAATTGAAAGGATGGATGGGTTCTGGTTTGATTGGAATGTAGAAACTAGAAGGGGGAGTTGGTAGTACAGAAGAAGAAGAAGTCAACACTTTGACCCGATCTGGGGGATTGGGGCTCATGGCTCAAGATCCTCTGTACCACAATTTTGTGTACCACAATTGTGCCACAAATGAGTAATTGCCACATGTATTTATGACAATTATAATAATTATCATAAATACATGTGGCAATTACTCATTTGTGACACAATTGTGGTACACAAAATTGTGGTACAGAGGATCTATTGCCGGGGATTGGATATGTGCGGTCAACTTTCTGGTTCTCCCCAGTTTCAGACTCAAAACAAATAATTAAATAAAGTTGATTATATATATATATTTATTCTTTTTTTTTTAATTCAAGTTTTAGAAAGTTCTTAAATAAATAACTTTCTGCCACTAATTTAATTTCTCAGAAGATAAGTGCCACGAAAAGAAAAACGAAAAAACTCTACTACAAATTAAATGCAGGATAAAAATATATGACTATTGTTTGAATTAGTATTAAAATTTATATGCTTGGTTATGTACTTGTATTCTGTTCCTAAATCCTAATAAATACTGAATGATTTTTATTTTTCATATTTCAGTTTTCACGTGATCTTGTAATAGCCCTCCAACGAACTACAGTTAAACATTATATGGTGGAGAATTGTATAATGAAATAATACTTTCCTACTAGTACATTTTATTGTTGAATTATTCGTTATTGCGCTTTATTCTCTAATAACAAACATATTCAAGCAACTCCATACCATGACATGACATGACACTTATTTCAAGTTCGTACAAAAGTCCATCTAAAATACTTTTAAGGAGTAACGTCTCCAACCAGCCTTTTAGAGAGACAGAACGTGTTTAGTAAGCATAAATACATATTGGGATGGCTCTTCAAGGCGTGCCCATTTGTATCAACTGCAGTGGAGACTTGAGCAACTTCTTCAATGTCTCGACTATTTTACCAAACGATGGCCTCTGCGCAGGCTCACTGCAAACACGATTTTATGTCGTCAGATTTCAGTGAGTGAAACTAATTATACAGCGATTAATCAAATTGTAAAGACTACTACTTACTCAGCCCAACAAGACTCCATTAAAGACACCAATATGGGAGAAGTATTCTGTGGGATTGTAAGCCTCCTATTCTGGAAAGCTACTGCTCCCACAACCTACAAACATTACATGACATCTTTTAAGAGCTTTACATAAAAACTATTCCATTTAAACATGAGAATTTTATCATAAAATGGACCTGTGCAGGGCTAAGTCCATTCCATGGCTGTTGCATTGTCACAAGCTCCCATAAAATTACTCCAAAACTAAATACATCCGATTTCTCATCCGAGGGTTCTCCACGAAGAAATTCAGGGGCCATCCACTCCGGCTGCAAAATGAAATCAGAGATATCACTTACATGCTATGTATTGAATTTCCACTTTGAAATTCTTTTGCCTTTTGAATAAAACATATTCATATTTGTTTTAAAATAAATCACGTTTTACTTATATATTGAGAGAGAGACTTACTGTTCCAGCAACAGACTTGGATGATAAGAATGTGTTTGCTTTGAACCTTGACAAACCAAAATCACATACCTGATCAAAAAGCACTATTAGACATAGAATTAAGTTGGTAGATTTTCAAGAAAATTAAGCAACGAGAGAATTACTTCTACAGTATCTTCTCCAAAAATAAAAAAATAAAAATTACTTTTACAGTCCAATTTTTATCAACCAACAGATTTGGCGATTTGAGGTCCCAGTGAACAATAGGTGGGGTCAGACAATGAAGATAGTTGATGCCCTTTGCCTGCGAAGAACATACATCAGAAATGACAAGAGGCATAATTTTTTTTGAAGGAATAAAGATATAGAAAAATAAAACAGACCACATCAAGAGCCATTCGTATTCGTCGCCTCGGATCTGAAATTTCCCCAGCAGTTGGCTTGTGTATCAGTCGATATAGACTTCCTCTGATCCATAAAAGTTTAATTGTACAAGTCTTAGCATTACACACATACATGCATAAAATTCCACTTTTAATACCAAATTTCAGTTTGTGTTATAAGATCATTTGAGATCATATTTACCTTGGAAGATACTCTGTTACAATAGATAAATGTGGACGTTTTGTTACTGCACCCATGAACAGAACTACATTTGGATGACGAATACGTTTCATAATCGCAACCTGAAGAAAGATGCACAATGCATTATAAACATGACAATTTGTTAGTATCATGCTTCTATAAATGTCAAAACTCAAGTTCATTTAAACCCATAAATCATTTACTTGAAGTTACATACTAAACCTTGTATTTCGTAAGAAGCTGATAGTTTTTTGTTTGTCTATAATCTTAAGTATGTGGCTGTTGAGATCAAGCAGCCATGAAATTGAGCTACGGAACTATATGAGATTGAGAGTGAGGGCAACTTTGCTGACACAGCTTGCCAATTACACTCTAAAGATCTATATATTGGAATCTCAACAATTACAACTTTAACCTTCAAAACAATTTCATTATGTATTTAGGGACCATATTGTAACATTAGGAGCAGGGACAGGCATTTCTGGATGCTTTACTTGTCAAGCTATAAACGGATAATAGCAAACATCCAAATTTGGTAATGTATCCGACTGTGATCAATATATTCATGTCAGCTAAGATGTTGGGAAAAAAAAGGATTTGTGTGTAGGAAAATTTGACAAATCAAGGTTATGATTAGTTATACCTCCCTTAAGAACTCCTTCAATTGATCATCCTGAAAATCCTGGACTGTTAGAACTTTAACTGCTACGTCCTGCAACAACAGAAGAATTCGACTGTAAGATCGCAATAAACACCCCAATTCCCACAAACAGAAAGATTGTCCACAATCATTTATTGAAATGGAAAAGATATTTAATTATTCTAGCCTGCCATATTATTTGTAGTCTTCCTTTCCATTTTTACTTATTTCCTTTAATATAATAAACTTCCACTGCTTGTGGAAAATTATGTGGTTAGGAAAAGACTTAAATAAATGAATCAGCGCATGCATAACCAATTATGCAAGTCTGTAGGACAAAGATACCAGGCTGCATAGAACAGCACAATCAAGTAAATGAATAAAAAATTTGGAAATTCATAGAAGCACCAGATCACATCCCTTGACCTAAAAGTGATGGATCAAAATTATATAATTTGCAAATTAAAACAGATGAAGTACCTAACAAAAATAAAACTACTAATACATGTACTCAAGTCCTTTCTTTCTTCCTATTTTATTGCTTCATTTATTTATTTCATTAATTTATTTCATTATTCATGTGGGTATATGCGTTGAAACAGCTTAAATCCTCATCAATACATGCATAAGAGCTTCAGAAACAGCATACTAATACATAATTCAATGAATCAAACATCAAAGTAGATGAGGAACCAAAAGTAAACAGCAAATTTGGAAGCTTATAAAACTTACCGATCCATGCCACTCAGCTCGATGCACCGTACCAAAAGATCCTATCAGTGATAAAACAAACTTCTTTCAACCCATAGTTCAAAAAGACAGAATAATAATCAGATTATTATAACTAAGAAAAGTATAAATAGTACCAGCTCCAATACGTTCCTTAATGTGCAGTTCATCCCAAGAGATTTCTAGCCAATCCATAGCAAGTGAAGGCTCTAGATTCAAGTACCTTGGAATGGTAGAAACAGGGAATTTCATATTATTGCAACACCTATTCTTCATCTCCATTGGATCTTTGGTTTCAAAGACGGTTACTTTGGTAGGTTGTCTGTCAAGTTGACTTAAAACCGCAGTTCCTGATACAACTATCTCCTTTTTGTAAGTATGGTTTACAATAATCTTGTCACCTTCTTGTCGAGAATAATCAGATTCTAATATTCCAGCATCAAAAACTTTTGGGCTGCATCCATCATCTTTTGCATTTTCTGGAGAACTATTACGCTTCATTTCCTCTATGCTGCCTGAATGAAAATATATTAACTCTACTAACTGAAGTAAAACATTCTGAATTTACTCATTCTTGTTAGAATTCCGATTATTACATATGCAGCCTGAATGCATATTTTGCACAAGTCAGCCGCAGTTCAATCTTACAGCATCCCGGTTAAAAGAATAAAAAGGAATGCCTTAAACATCTCACATCTCACATTGAGTGTGCTAACACTAATTGATCACCTACTGAAACTATTATCACATTATTGGTGCTGCTCCCTGACAGTAATTTCTATAAGACTATGCAGAATCAAACTTCACAACACCCCCTGCAGTTTCATCCATTCATAGTTATTCTTATGGAAGCTGAGCGATAATGCAACAAACCTGAAAATATAGCATTGTTAGTGCCCCGAGCATAAATTGAGTTCAGCGATTGACAGACAATTTCTTCGTTCGGCTCAGGTTGTTGAAATTCTTTTAGATGTGATATTTGAAATGGTGAAGGCACAGATCCAAGTGCACTTCCATTGATCGAAGAATCTGGGCCATGGATATTTCCAGGTTCCCCAACTAGATCAACAACAAACTCCCTGCCAATATACACACATTAAAAAGTACAAATTAAAATGAGCTGCTCGGGAAGCACCACTTAAACATCTTGGAGTCCGACTCAATGCAAGACACACATGAGATTCAAGAAACCAAAGCAATCCCCGGCGATGAGTATGATCAATCATCTAAGCCTCTAAAAGTAGATAAGGTACCATTCTTGTAAAACTAAGAGCATTACAACAGGTTTGGTACTATGTGAAAATAATTTTGGGACTTAAGGTTGCTATAAATTCCTATTCCATAAATCTTCACATTTCTCCAACAAAACCCGTTATTCATATCATTTATTGTTAACATTGATTGCATGTATCAATATTAATTTACTACATTGTTCTTTCATATTACTTGGAAAATCATAGTTATCACCTAATCAGTAAGTAAGAGGACCTGAGGACCTTTATGGCAATCAAGTCAGATGCCAAACAATTTTAACATTTCCTTGGTAAGGTAATCTAGTTAGCCACATAAACAGCAATTCTATTAAAAAGAAATTATATCACTCTTTTTCTCAAGCAGTGGATAACAAATATGATATCACAAATGAACAGATCATCTTACCTAGCACACTTCTTTTCATCCTCAATTATGACAAGACATGAAGACCGGTGATCTGAAACACAGTACTTGCAACCTCGAGCTATCCGGCATGGTAAACCCACATAGTCTGCTAGTTTCTGAATTCAAAATTCAAGTCTTCTGTTAAAATAATCAGTCTATGTATTAGCTATCACATGCAAAATGTGCATAGATATTCAACCGGTCCACCAGCTCACGTTCATTCAAAGAGAATACGGAAAAAACCCTCACCCACTCCTCTTGCTCCCGAGGTTCAAGAGAAAGAACAGAAGTAATGATGACTTATAGGTGTTGTAGGAAAAGGTTTTAAATGTGAATACGCAAGACTTTAAGCACAACAGAAGTAAATAGAGTCCCATATTGTAAAGAGATCCCACTCCATAAACCGTTCAGCAGTTTTCAGTGTAATATATGGTATTGAATTTTAACTGAAATATTTGGCTAGCGCTCACGTGCTTGGATGTCATTTAAAGATAAGGATCAAGTATCCTTTAAGAATATAAACCCAAAAGTATAGAGGGGGTAAACTTTGGCCTTTAAAAATATGCAGAAAAATGAAAGCTCTCTCATACGATGTAAATGCAACAACCTCAAATACATACCAAATACAATATTCTGGCCTCCTTCAGATGAAGTGTGAAAGAAGTAGGTTTAAGAGTCGAACCAAAATAAAAGTGGGATGAATACCAATAAGTAGAGATAAGGATATACATCTACATATTCACCTTGAACAGTATAGCTCGGTGCCTGCAAAGTCCCATAGACAGTTTGCCAATTGGAATCACAATGCATTTGTAGAAATCTTTTAATCTCTGGTTGACCAATTTCCAACCAAGATGAAGGTCACCTTGCTCCACGGGAAAAGAGCCCCTTCAGTATCACAAGCTTAATTGTCTTATGAACAAGTACACAACAACAAGAGTAGTAAACCAATATAATGAAAACATGGAGTACCAACCCCATATACACAGCGACAAGTTTGCCAAGTTTCTCTGCCAGAACAAGTGTACTCTCCGCAGAAAAAAATATCTCCTGGGCTTTATCTTCTAGCTCTCTTAGCTGTGCATCTCCACGTCGATCCACCAAAATCACCTCCAGTGATGTATCATTATGTTCAATTGTTTTCAGCGACATTAGTGATGGCATCCTTCTACCTTCCTCCAACTCATTGCACATCAACCACAGATATGGATTCATTCCCAAAATGTTATAAAACCCATCCGGTATTTTGTCATTGTAAGACAAGCAACCACTCACCTGAAACAATAACACAACAAAATTCCAAAATGATTTAACATAGGATTTGCTAAATGAATTTTGAAATACACAAGAGCACACACACACATACCCAGAGACGATAGGAGACAGTTTCTGCATCAGAAGATCCACCTACAATACTACTCTGTTTCTGCAGAACAGGTTCAGCAGCAAGTGTTGCCTGCTGAGTAAGCCTTTTAGCAAGCGTTAACTGCAGATAAAATCCTTCCGTACACCTCTGCGCCAATCCACTCTCTCCATTTTCCTCCACTGCCTCCTTCTCCTTCACCTCCGTCGAACATTCCTCAAGTAATCCAATTCCAGTAGTAGTCGACGACCAATTCCCATCAAAAGTAGTCGTCCCCGAAAACAAACTCCCGGCATAACTCGTGCTCACTCCACTCGACAACCTCCGCAACGAAACCTCCCTCTGCAAAAGCCTCTGTCTCTGGTCTTCATCTTCATCTTCAACGCCATAATACAATCCGATCTTCTTCGCGTGATCTTCACGTGATTTACTTTTATTTTTCTTATCTGTAACCCACTTTACTAAGTCGGCCAACTGTTTTCCGTGATTCTTCTCTCCCGTGACTCTATCAGCAACACCCTCACTTTTACGAACAAAACATGTGCTAGCTTCTTCCCTCTTCGACGATTTTCCATCGTTGATCGCGGAAAATTTATTCGACGAAGATGTATCCGGAAACTGCCGTGGAAAGAAGTACGTAGTCCGATGTGGCATCGTTTCGTTCAATATACACTGCAATCAACCAAACTCCATTTTTTCCTTTCCGGAAATTGCTGATCCGTCGTTGATGAGTATACTTCAAATTAATTAAACTCAATTTTTCCTTACCATAAATTACCGATTAATTAGTCATCGATGAAATCTACTTCCACAGATTTGGAGATAACGTTTGAATGAAACAACAGCTATATAATTATTTAATAATTTATGGGAAGAAATTTTTGCATTGGTGGAGAGAAAAAACTGACGGGGTTTAGGTGAGTATTTTAAGCGCCAGTGGGAAAGAAGAAACAAAGAACAATGGAAATATATATAGTTAGTCCCATGCGGGACAGTTGGGGCTAAAGTGCGCTGGGGGTGTACATGCGCACTGGTGCTCTATGCTTTCCACGTCTAGTTTACGGAGATGGCTGCTGGACACGTAAGTGAAAAGGTTTGTGGGTTGTGGCGTATGGAAGTGAGGCGTAAATTAGTCAACTCAAGCGTATCTTAGTTAAATTGCAGTACTGAATAGTGATGGAAAAGTGCAATTATGTGGGCCGGTGCAAATGGGAAGAGATTTTGTTGAGTGGGAGTGGGACCTTTTGCAGGGAAGAACGTGAACATTAGGGGTGAAATTGTCTTTCTAACAAAAGATATTATTATTATTTTTATTTTTTTTTTGTACATAGAGATTAATTCATACTCTCCCTGGGTTGCGTGGTGCAATTAAATTATTACTCATTCTCATTTGAAGTCTACAAATCTACACATTATTTGTTCTATTCCAATTCCAAATACATATTGATAAATTATCAAAAAATACAAAAAACATATTGATGAATTAAGCATTAAAGTGACTTTTTCAAATATCCCAGCTTAATTTACTCTTTTGTTGAAGTACATTCCTTCAAATTAAAAAGATAAATCAAGTTAACCCGATCATGAATGGGACTACAATATTATGAGTCATGATCCAACACATTTAAAAATATCACATATATTATTATACTTAATTTGTTTACATTATCCTTTGCGTCTAACTAAGAAATAAAATTTTAATTTAATTCACATGTGCTTCGATCTACTGGCACATATGTAATAAATTATATTATAGATCGGGTTTAATCAAATATAAAGTAATTATATGATAAATGTAATATATTAATTTTGTGATTAGTTGAAACTCCTATAAAAGTGATCAATCATAAAAAAAAATACTATAATATATTTATTTCGTAATTAAATGAATATGACCAAATTAAATTTGGACAAGAAATTTTCGATTAACTCTTTTTCATTTCAGGAAAAAGAAATCAATTTAATTAACCCGTTCCTCAATTGTTGGCACAGACTCTTATACACCTATTGGCAGTAGGGCAAAAATGCACCTCTGTCGCAGAAACATTAAAATAGAAAAATACCAACAGGTGTCTTATACTCTTATGCCTATCCCTAACAAAAATAGTAAAGTACCAACAGGTGTCCTATGCCTATCCCTAACAAAAAAAGTTTTATCAAAAATACATTCTTAGTCCTTTAATAAATACTAATTGGCATAGGACAGTTTTTTTTTTTTGGTAAGCAATTTCGGTCCATCTGATTTTTTAATGTTTGTAATTTTTGAAAATTTGACTGCAATTTTTCTTCATATATTTGTTAGCTGCAATTTTAAGATATTTGACTCCAAAATTATGAATAAATGTCCTAAAATTGCTAAATGCTAACTCTAAAAAGTTCAAGGACAAAATTTGCAGCCAATTATCCTAGAATTATAAACATTGAAAAGTTAAAAGACTAAAATTGCATACCTAAAAAAGAAATCGTCTCAAAATCACTACTCATTAAAGTTAAAGGATTGAAAATGCATTTTTGTCCTTCACATTAAAACCCAAGATACACAGGGTTTTGGGTCGCACTAATTTAAGGTTGTAATCATTTTTGTCCTTCACGTTAAAACCCAAGATGCACAGGGCTTTGAGTCACACTAATTTAAGGTTGTAATCATTTACACTGAAATTAAATAGAAAAGTGTACGGTGTTGCACTTGATTAACTAATTTTCTACGTTGGTTTAATTATATAATTATTTTTCATTATATTATGGTGTTAATAATACACCATATAATTTTTTGATTAAATCACTATAATTATTACTTTGTTGTTATCAATAATTTAAAGTTATTTTAAATATCTAAACCCAAACTTAAAAGTTAAAAATAAAAAACGAACTATAACTACTCTAAGTATTTCTAACATAAAACTCCATGTCTACTTTCTTTATTGACTTGATATGTCCATCTAAACCAGTTTTCACATATTTAACCTTTTTTTTCAATCAGTTTTGTTGGTTATATATATATTTTACTGAATTCGTCAATTTTCAATTACATGCATAAACCATTTTACCAATTTTTCTCAAATTTGTCGAGTAAACCTATTTTATCGATGTAACTCACTTTTACACTCAGTTTATACTTTTCATTGAATTTTGCCCGTTTCATCAGTTTTAAGTTTTAACCATTTATACATTTTGACTATTTTACTTAAGTCAATTATAAGTTTTTTATTTACCTTGTTGTTTAGCCGATATCATCCATTTTTTATTTACCTTTTTTTTGTTATCCCATGTTTAGCCGATATCATTCATTTTTATTTACCTCGTTGTTATATCAATTGTACCATTTTTTTTCCATCTACCTCACTTTCCCTTTGAATTTTGTCATTTTTTATCATGTATTTTTTGATTGAATATTAAACGTTTTAATCAGTTTTAAACATTTTTATGTATTGACTTTTTTCGGCTTAAGCCAATTAAAAGCATTTTAGTTAACTCAATAGTACATTTTTAATTCATGTAGCTCGAATGTTGCATGAATTTTTTTTGAGGTTTTTTAATAAGAGATAACTTCTTAAGAACTTTTCAAAGAAATTATATAGTTATAGTTTTATTATTATTAGTATGTTAATTAGACAAAAAGTCTATTGTGATATTTAATTCTATGGCAAAAAATAAAAGAAAAACTTTAGTATGTTTTATATCTATATAATGTATATAGATATGTAATAAGGACTATGCTAGCATCACAGTCAAGCATCACAGCCCATAATATAAAATTGTAAAAAAAAAACCCATAACTAATCATCAAATAAAAATAAATCATATTTATAAAATAAACATTAAACCATAAACCCTAAAACCCTAGACCCTAAAATCCTAAACTAAATCCTAAGTTAAATATTATGTCATAAACTCTAAATTCTAGGCATTGCAAATACTTTTAAATTATGAGTTTATATTTTTGTTGTAATTTTTTAGATATTTTATATTCAAATATTGATAAATGATAAATTAACATTTGAAAAGTAATGAATTATTTTGTATATGAGTAATATCGTATAATTTAGGTGTTCTTTTGTAATTTTTGAAAATTGAGATATTTATATTCAAATATTGGTGAATGTTCAATTATCATTTGTAAAGTATTTAATTATTTTTTATGAGTAATATCGACTTTTGATCTCTTTTGTAATTTTCGTAAATCGATTGGGTTGTTAATAAATTTAAAAAATTATTTCAAGAAGAAACCTGTTAAACAGTTAGCAAGTAACACAATTAACTTTAAATACATAAAATATAGGTTGTACATGAAACTTTAAGCTGTGATATAATCATTTTTCTATGTAATAAATACAATGCACTATGTTATTTTTACCGGATCATGGTAAAACAACTACACCTCGTGCAATATTCATCTATAGCAAATTATACCCATTATTAAAGTGGGAATTGTACTACCAAATGGTTAAAAAGGTTTGCCTATCACGAGAACTTGACCAACGACAACTGTTCCACAGATAGATGGCATGCATTTAGTCATAAAATCTAGCGCATAGTAATTAACGAAGATGACTATTCAATAAACCTGTGACTAATTTAATTGAACATGAGATAAGTCAATCTTTCTTTTATTTGGAAATTGATGTTTTTACAAAATCTAAATAATTATTAAGGAGATTTATAAATAAAAAAATGAATTTTAGATATTGATAATCACAAATTAGTGGTTAAGGCACCCTTCCTAAAATCATGAATTCGAATTATTGCGGGTATTTATTAAATTGTCCAAACGTTGGCCTTATCACACTCTTTGGACCATTTTGTTCACAACTTTTGGTCGACCCAAGGGAAGTACCGTAAATCACAAATTTACAAATCGAGGCATTATTAGGACCACAAATATTTAATTAATATTAGTAGTTGTAGTAAAGAAAGTTGACCATGAATGTTTCACGGAAATCCATGTCTTCCGGATTAATCTTCCTTTAGATGGTAAGAAACCAGCGTTTAATTAGTTAAATAATGATGCTCTAGATTCATTGAGTAAAATTAAGAGTTTTTTTCCTATATAGGCTATTACAAAAAAGTATTTCCCAAAATGACCTAAACAGAAAAGTATTTCCCTGAATGTACCTCTTTGATAAAATCGCTATTGGCAGTGTCGATTTTACCTAAAATCGACGTTGCCAATAGCGATTTATCAGCCATCTCCGAAAATTAAAAAAAAAAATTTTAATTAAAATCGACACTAGCAACGTCGATTCTTACTAATTAGATTAATTACCAACTAATTAATCACTAATTAATCAAGGGTAAAATCGATACTACCAGTATCGATTTTACCGAAGAATCGCTATTACTAGTAGCGATTTTATTTGATGTAAACAAAGGCGACGGAGGCGGCGGAAGGAGACCGAGAGGCGGTGGAGGTTGGCTTCGGGCAGAGGGAGAGGGACGGTATAATTTGGAGAGGGACGGTATAAGTTGGATGGGTAAATTAATTAGGGCATAAAATCGCTACTAGTAATAGCGATTCTTCGGTAAAATCGATACTGGTAGTATCGATTTTACCCTTGATTAATTAGTGATTAATTAGTTGGTAATTAATCTAATTAGTAAGAATCGACGTTGCTAGTGTCGATTTTAATTAAAAAAATTTTTTTTTAATTTTCGGAGATGGCTGATAAATCGCTATTGGCAACGTCGATTTTAGGTAAAATCGACACTGCCAATAGCGATTTTAACAAAGAGGTACATTCAGGGAAATACTTTTCAGTTTAGGTTATTTTGGGAAATATTTTTTTGTAATAGCCTATATAGGAAAAAAACTCTAAAATTAACAAATTGTGGGACACACAGGCTAGTGTGGGTTGCATCAGTCAAGTTCTATTTGTTTAATACTATAGTTGTCCCAATTATTGGACCTTGTTTGTGGTTTATTTGTACCAATCAAATTGCGGATATGTGATTCCTATTTGTTAGTCTCCTTAATGGAGGAATTCCCAAGTCACTTTTAATTTTATATAGTACGGAAAGTGGGGGACACATTCCAATTGGAAAAAAAGATGAAACTAAACAACAACATGCATCGGATTCAGATCTTATATATGTATATATGATATACTATCTATTTTAAGGAAGTCTCTTTGTTGTTTTTCTATAACGGGGAGGGCTTTTTGCTCTCCTTTTTTAAAGTCCCAATAATCAATCTAATCGTTAGCTCCATTGGATTGGTGTGTTAGATACGCAAAATAAAGATAAGCACGTTTAAGTTTATAAGAACCTTGATGTTGGATACTAAGCAACGACAATTTCTTCGAGCTTAATATTTTTTTTTTACTTACTCCAACGAGTATTGATTAACCTTTTAATTTGAGTCGTATTTTTTACTTTCTCTTCTTTGTATGAGTTAATCTAATGTTGTTACCATCTGAATATCAGATGACATAAGTAAAAAATACAGCATTTTGATACTTTATTTTTGAATTTGAAACTTTGTAACTTTTACATCCTAAATTGCATATTTCTTGATAAAACAATGGGCATTTGTATTTTTAAGATGTAAAGTTTCAATTACTCTGGCATAACTGTCATTTTGAATCACAATTGAGTAATATGTTGGTTATTCCCTTTTGATAATCAAAATGGGTTCCAAAATAGAGGATACCAAAAAACTAGTGGGAAATAGCAATGATCAAATTTACAAATGAAAAATCAGTTTCCTATATACATCTTGAAACTCCTATGGTAAAAATTATGGGAACAAAAAGACATACATTTTGATGGCTTGCTTTGGTTACCAAATAGCCCAACTTCGTGGGTTCGACAAACTTCATTTTTCATGTAGAAGTCCTATAATCTATACACTTGTAATTGTTGAAATGAAATTTATGTTTAATTAAATATATTTTTTAGAGTTTGTATATTTGTTTCTATTAATTCCATGTTAAAAAAAATTCAAACTCTGCTTTTTTTCAGTGAGCATTATGATTTTACAATTTTTGAGGTTTATTTAATTTATTTTACTTTAAATAACATATTTAAATATAATTAAATTTTAGTTAAGATTTATGTTAATTTAAATCAAGTAATCAAACTATATTTTATATTTGATGATTATTGGAGTAACTGAGTTTTCTAGATGTAACAAATTAATTTCAAACTTCGAATAAATTTTGGGTAGGGGTGTTTGCGGTGCGGCCTATTGCGGTTTTGTACGTATCCAAACCCAATTCAATATTTGCGGGTTTTGAAATCTCTAGTCCAAATCCAACACAACCCAACAAGTCTTGAGATTGCACTATGCGCTCCATTTTGGTTGGGGCGGGTTTTGCGGTTTCAATTATCAACATTCTTGTAATTTTATTATTTGATGAGTTAAATGTAAATGCGCTAATTAATTATAATTTTTTGTTTTTATTAATAAATTTAGTAAACTTTCATAGAAAATATAATGTCGATAATGTAAATATCAACTAAAATATGATCTTCAATGAATACATAATTTAATGAAAACTAAAAACAAACCCGAGCACTAAATTAACCATTTTTCATTACACAAAAATCAAATTGTTCCCAAAGAATAAACAAAAGAAAAAATATATTTATATTCGAACTTGATGTTAGTGGTTAACGGCCAATGAAAAGTTTGTTTATTTTTTTTGTGTCGCTTTACTTTTTTTTTTCGCAGAATATTTTTTAACTAATTTGTTCTAGTTTTGGATCTATTTTGATCATTTTGGCACTTAACATTGGAGAATTACGTAAGACTATAGGGTTTATCTAATATAATTGGGTTTGGATTGTGGAACGCGATTAATTTGTTAAAGTATATACTTAAATTCTATTTTTTATTTTCTTAAATTTAGGACTAGATTAAGTAGTAAAATTAAAAAAAAAAACATATATACATCATCATTTATATAAAGTGCGGTCGAATGCGGTTATGCGATCTAAAAAAGTATAAAACCAACCCCGATCGAAAAATTGCGGTCTTTTGATGCCCACGATCAACCCATCGAACCTTCAACCGGTAAATTGCGGTCGATTTGGTTTGGGTTGATCGGTTGGGACGGTCTAGCTGTTTTGTTGAACACTCCTAATTTTTGGATTATTTCGTGCATGTTAATAAATTAATATTCTACATTTTATTAGATAGTAAAAACGGTATCACAAACAAATTACAATTCAAACTTTGATATCATATATTGTATACAATTTGGGTATCAAGCAATCACCAAATATTTTACTATTGCCAACAAATAAAAAACTAATAATGATATTATTGATATAATAATTGCAATAAAAACTGAAAATAACTTGACGTTTCATGGCAATAAAATAACCATTTAAATATGAGTAGTTATGAATTTGGAAGCATTTCAGTATTTCACTTCTAGAGCATTGACAAAAGAGGAATAGAAAAGCACTACTATATTTTAAACTTTTCATTGAAAGGGAGAAAGTAGTTGTGATTGAAATGGTTACTAACTTATTAATTGATACCATCACTTGCTTATAGCGCAAGCCCATATGAATAGTTGTTTTACGTGACATTGAGAGTGACTCATTTATTTATTTGTATATCTAATTGAGATTTGAGGCTAACTCTCCTACTTGGTCAGCTATCTCAATCATGTCATAAAAAATCACAATATATACTTTAACTTTATTGACATTTTATGTGGCTGTAAAAAATTGATCATATCCCAATTGTAATTGTTGCATTGGATTTTCAAAAATTTAAACATTTTCAGTGAAGGATTTATGTTTGTGAGTAAATGTTTCAACGAAAAGAAAATATAGAGTAATTTCTACTTCAAGTCTTCAATATGTTTTTTCATATTTTTCAAGTGTTTCGGAATATTTTAAAAAAAATTCAATATATAATTGATCGAGTATATAAGAATAAGAAATTTTAATCCAAGATTATTGCTGCCACTAGAGGTTGTATCCTTTTTCATTTTATTTGATTTGTTCTCCTTCATGTTCCTTTTCTCGCAAATAAAATCAAATTGTTAATCATATAATCAACTTATCGGCAAAATTTCATTTTTAGCCATTTAATGTGGCTACGTTTCGAATTTTGTCATTTATTGGGGTACCTTGAGCATATATGTCATTTATTGTGTCATCGTCATCAATTTTAGTCCTTATTATCAAATTTTTTAGTTGTAACCGGAAATCATCAACTTATGTCTTATTTGACCATAAATTTTATATTTTTGCCGAAAATAATTGATTTATGTCCTATCTGGCCATAAAATTTTATTTTCGCCAAAAAATATCGTGTGTCAAGTGACAGTTAAAAATTGGAAATTTTGGATTCTGACTCCAAAATTTGCAAGTCCAAGTCACGTGATGAGTTTATAACTTCAATTTTTTATGAAAAACTGTTAAAGTACCCAATAAATCGAAGATACCTATTTTTATGTATATAAAGAAATAAGTAAGTCAAATTCACAAAATAAATATTAGTTTATAATACCATTACATGGTGGAATTTGAATTGGCCTTGTAGTATAGTATATTTCTTAGTAAAGGAAGACAATTTTGGATGTATAGAGAAAATGTGATTGTGAATTTGACATATTTATTTCTTAATAAATAAAAATAGGTATCTTTGATTTCTTGGGCAACTTTACTCCTTTTTCATCAAAAATTAAACTTATAAATCCATCACGTGACTTGAAGTTGCAAATTTTGGAGTCAGAATATGAACTCTCCAATTTTAAAGTGTCATATAACATATGATATTTTTTTGCAAAAATTAACTTTTTCTTATCGGATAGGACTTAAATTGATGATTTTCGACAAAAAAATAAATGTGTCGGTCAAATAAGACATAATTAATGATTTCCGATGATAATTAAAAAAAATCGACAATAAGAACTGAAATTGATGACTACTACATAATAAATGACTCATGTTATCGAGCTACCACAATAAATGACCAATTTTAAAATGCAGTCACTTTAAAGAAACAAAAATAAAATTTTGCCCCAACTTTGCATATCAAATTAAAAATTACTCTATATTTTCGTTTTACTATTATTGCTTATTTTGTGGGTTGACTATGACAGAGAAGGGAAGAATATAGCGTCTAAGGTCGTGGACTGCAATTATTTATATTAAGTATCCTTTATATGTTTATATATTATCCTCTCTATATAAAAATTGAGATTTTAATATATTTATCTGATACCTCTAAGAACATTTAGTAAAATTAACCTTGAAAGGAGCATCGATATTCTTTTATATACTATCATGTAAAATTATTTAAGCATGCTAGTTGAGTTAGATTTTGTTTATATAAAGCTTCGTGAAGCTCAGGTCCAGCGTATAATGTCGCCAGGCCCAACGAATGTGTTCATTATCCAATTCAATTCAATTGAACTCAACTCAAACACAACAGGGCTGAGTCGCTGGGCTTAGAACAGACCCAATCCAAATTGTTCAAAACTTGACATGAATATAACTTTCTCTTCGAAAATCAACAATCGTCGATCAGTTTCATATGATTTAACTTGATTATAATATAGTCCAAACTAATCATAGAAATTAGGCAAAGTGAATCTAAAATGAAAATCAAATTTTCAACTTTTAGATATCTACAATTCCTCAGGAGAGCAAATAAACAAATTTTCATTGATTTGCAGTAATTAGTACTGGTGCTTGAAATAAAAATTAGGCACCTGGACATTTATCTCTGGGTTCATTTGAGCTCATTATAAGCACAAGTACCAAATAATTCACTATTATAGACTCCAAGATTTCAAACCCTACCATCCCCTTACCCTTAATATTGCACGAATATGACTCGTTGAGACTCAATTGAAGATAACCCAAAGTCTCAAATAATACGTTGTTTGACTCGACCCCACTTGTCTACAACTTGTATGTTGGAGGACTTCACACAATAACCCACCTTCACTATAATCCTTCGGATTTGCATTGATCGACAAAGAAGAAGCACGAGAGAGAACCCCCCAATAAGTAACTCATGAGTTCTTCTCAAAGTAGGAGCTGAAGCCGAAAGGCTAGATAAAATAGTGGCCGATCTATGATAAATATCATCCACATATTATATTACCACCATAATCCTCAATAATTTCAGCTAGTTCAAGAATGAATCTCCCTGCAAGTCAATTACACATGCCCAATGCATAAACACCAAAATAGAATTTGAAATGAAAAAAATGCAGTGGCATTGTCACATACTTACACTATCAATCTGTCTAAGTCCAAGATTGTTTAAATCATTTCAACTCCACGAAAACAAAAACAAAGATAATAAACAACCATAAGAGCAAGAAGACGAGAGACTAGTTGGAAATCAATTACATAAAAACATCAAAATATGATACATACATTCCGAGAGATTCAAGAAAATTGAGCTAAACTCCTTACATTACATTACATTACATTCACAACTGAAGTGACTAATCTACGTCCTAGTTAAGTTCTTCAGCAACAACAAACACTGCATAAAAAAGCAACATAACACCCAAATCAAAATCGAACAATCCAGAAATTCAATTTCAATTCTGATATGGTCATACCTTAAATCTGACATCTGAAATAGCCAACCTACAAGTTCTTTCTCGGCCTGCCCCTCTTTTTTTTCCCCGAGGGAGCCAAACCCCCCGCCTGTGGTGGTGGTGGTGGTGGTGGCTGCGGTGTCGGCACAGGCGCCACATTTTCCGGTGGTGGTGGTGGTGCAGGCGCAGGTGCACCGCCATCCTCCGCGGCCTCAAAATCCCCAAACATATCCGGCATCCATTTCGGAAACCCATTTCCACCCTCCACACGAAACCCCATTGGAAAAACTCCCCAACAACAATAATACGCCTCCTTCCCCTGCACCAAAGGCGGCATCGATAAAATCTCCGCCCCCGTAAAAACCTTCCCACAGTTCCCATTCTCACACCTCAAACAACAACCCTCGTACATCCTCGAATACTCGTACAAATTGTAACAGTATGGACACGCCGTCCAGAAACTCCCCAAATCGGCACTCTTCCTGTTCAATTTAACCCCAGGAGTACCCGTACCCGAACCCTGACCTATACCAGTTTCCGAACCCGTACCCGTACCCATACCCGTACCTAAACCACCTCTTCCGCTTCTCCGTACGGGTAATTTCTTGTGAAAACTCGACGAAGAGTCCTTTTTGGAAAAGGGTTGTTTCTTCCCCAGATCCACTTTGGTGAAACGGGGGAGAGTTTCGGAATCGTAGGCGGATTTTCGGGTCGGTTCGGATAAAACGGCCCATGCTTCGGCAACGAGACGGAAAGCGGAGTCGGCGAATGGGTACTTGTTTTTGTCGGGGTGGAGGAGGAGGGCGAGGCGGCGGTACTGTTTTTTGATGAGCTCAGGTTCGGTTGTGCGGTGGGGGAGTTGGAGAATTGAGTACCAGTCTTGTTGATTGTTGTTTTGGTCGGCGGCTAAGAGGACTTCGGCCACGGCTAAGATCTGGTCGGACCCTTCGAGGAGGGGTTCGGTTTCCTGAGCTAAGATTGAGAAGTCTCGGCACCCGGATAGGTCTTTGCTTCGGAGGAGCTTCTCGGCGATGCCGAGGAGGCGTTCTGCTTCGGCTCGGCTGGTGGTTGTGTGATGCTCCATTTGATTCTGGAGATCTGTGCTTTGTGTCTGAGAAAACATTGTGTGTCTGGGTTCCTAGTTTGTTAGGTGGCAATATTGCAACTTTAGTCCTGTAACTTTTATTCTTTGATAAAAATGATGTTCAATGGATTATATCATTTTCTTTGATGCTAAATTACACTATTCGTGCTTCAAGTTCTTCTTTTCTTCTTTTTCTTTTTTTCACGTTTCGTCCCCTCAGTCAGAAAATTAGGCCATCTCCAATGGTTGAGGGCGGAGCCCGGGCTAGTCCAGGGCCCTGCTGATCGTCTCCAATGGTTGGGGCTCCGTGGGGGAATTAATTAAATTTTTTTCCTTTGCCCACTCTCACTTAATATTATAATTTTAAATTTAATTTTCTTGTCTATTTTAGTATGTATTTAAATTTTTAATTTAGATTAAGTATTAATCTAAATTTTATTTGTATGAGTGTTAAATTAAATGGACTATTTCTATATTTATTATTATATCATAATTTTATTTAAAATATGATTAAATAATTAATCATATTATATACTATATAATTAAAACCCTAATTAAAACAACACATTAATTAAAATAATACATTAATTACTATAACACGTTTATTAAAATAAAACACTAATTAAAATAACACATTAAATAAAATCACATTCATTACAATAACACATTAATTAAAATAAAACACTAATTAAAATAACACATTAATTAAAATAACACATTAATTAAAATCACATACAACACATTAATTATACAAAATTAACCATACACACATTAAATAAACCATACACACATTAATTCATTAAAAGAAAAACAAAAAAAAATAAAAGAAAGACCAATCAGGTGCCGCCACTTGGCGGCACCTGTTTTAAAGAGGGGCGCGTCGCGTGTAAAACACGCGCCCCTTCTTCTCCATCAAACCCACGCGGGCCGCGGGCTGGCCTGCGTGCTCCGCGGAGCCCGCGGCCCCGCCCGTTCCACCCCGCTGCCGACCCCGGCCCCTCTCCATCTCCAACCGTTTCCCCCTCCGACCCCGGCCCCGCGGCTGCCATTGGAGATGGCCTTACACTTACATCCCTTTTACTTAAAGAATATTTGTTACATAGACTATATTTCAGCTAGGGCTGTCAATGAGACGGATTTCAATTCGGATCCATCCGAATTCGGTCCGATTTATTTGGATAATTGTCCGATTAGAGATTCGATGGACCTGATCCGAAATTCGAAACTCATGGAGCGAATATAGATTTAGGTCGATCCGATCCGTTAAAGATCCGTATCCGACAACAAATAAAAAGAAATATATATATATACAAAATGATTTATAAAATAAGTATCATTAATAATATTTCAACGTCAATTTAAGAAGATAGTAATTTATAATTCGTTTATAAATTTATTTAAATCAATATATTCATTCTACAAATATGAATATAGTAAAGAAACTTTGAAAATGTGAGCTAAAATTAAATAAAATTGAAAAAATAATAAACTTGTTTTAGGAAAAAAATATTAATTTAACTTTTTAAATATAAATTTATTGGATCCGAAAAAAATTCGATATCCGACCAAAATCCGTTGAATTCAAAAAATCAAGATCCGAGCACAATCCGAACAAGATCCGAATCCGATAGGATTCGATCCGACATAAATAGAGCCGGATCTGGACGAACCTGATCCGACCAGAATCCGACCCATTGACAGCCCTAATTTCAGCCAAGATGGCTATATGTGTCATTCAGTTATTCATATTTGATTTTTAAGAGGGATGATTCGGTCTCTATATTCATGAGACGGGTTAGCTTATGGGCTTTTAGTTTGGGCTAGTGTAATTCAAGATATGAAATACCATCTTAAAAATCATGCAAATAGCATATGGGGTCAATCTGGCCGAAAATTTGTCGAAATTATGATTAGTGTAACAAATATTATGTAAGAAGGATATAAGTGTAAACTTTCTTTACATAAGATATATCAACGTTAAAGAGTTTAAACATAGGGGATGATTAGTGTGATGTAGCCTTTTCTTTGAGCTAGCAAGTTAAGTCCTATAATCATTTTCCAGTCTCATGTATTTCGATTTTATATACTATGACAAAAAGGTGATTCTATGTAAAAATTATTATAGTATAGGCATAAAACAATTTTAATTTAACAATATTATTGAAATTTGACTTATTGGGCTTAATATATTAAAATCAAAGAATCACCTTTTTTAATCGAAGAAGGAATGAGTAGATGTTATTAAAAAGAATGAGTAGATGATTCATATTTTGATGTTTAATCACAAAATATATGGGATGAGTAGTTTTATACATCACCATTTTTTAATTTTTTTTTATGCACTCCAAGTCTCCAACAACTAGTTTATATTTTAAGAAACGACTAAACTAATATTTGTAACGCCCCCAAAATTTCGAACGCTTTCGATCGGATTTTAATCCAAATTTAAGTGCTATATTTTATTTTCAAAGTTAAGCATTAATTTGAACAAATTAATTGAACTTTGTGATCTTATGAACTTTAAAATAATTAAAATTATAAAAGTTACTTTGAAATAAGATCAAGATCTTTTTGAAAATTTTCGGGCTTGGATGCACAAAATTTTGTTTTTGGGGACAAAAATATAAGTTTTCAAAACTTCAGGGGGCAAAGTGCAAATTCCGCCCCTACTTGATTTCAGCTGATAGGAGAGCTTCCTAGGGAGTGGCCAAGCATGCCCCTTGGATAGAGAAATTTCTCTACCCAAGGTGGACATGCATTGGTTGGTTTTTGAAGACTAATTATGTCTTCCTCTATTCCCAATGTGTATATAATTATTATACACACTTAACATCAGATTTTTATCATCTCCATAACCTCATTTACATACATATTATAGAGAATAAGAGAGAGAGAGAGAAGAGAGAACACACTAGAAAGATAGAATTTTCGGATCTTCACAACCCAGCCTCGGTTTTTCGACCATTCCGTCTTCGTCCACCGTTGGATCATTCCGAAATTTTGTGTGAAGGTCCTACACACACGGGGCTACATACTGACCGTTCGGATCGTCGTTTGGAACTCCCAAAGTGAATCTCCAGTCGTTACACATTTAGAAAGATAGTTTTCGGGTATACTCAGCACAGCCTCGGATTTTCGATCATTCCGCCTCCGTCCACCGTTGGATCATGCCCAAATTTTTCGTGGAGGTTCTACACACATGGATCTACATATTGACCGTTCGGATCGTCGTTTAGAACTCCCAAAGTGACTCGACAGCCATTGGAAAATGGTGAAACGTAAGGATTTGAAGGCCTTTTTATGAACCACCACCGGAGCCGCCACCACTGCCACCAGAGCTGCCACCACCACCTTCGGTGTTCTGGAAATGAAGAGAGTTTCACCCCCTTTGTTGATTTGGGTAAAAAGACATCTATGCATGTGTTCTTTAGTCTTTGTGATATTACTTTCTTTTCTTTAAAGTATATGTTGAAGAAGTTTAGTTTGTCCTTGTGATAAGTTGTTGAGTTCATATGTTATATTTAATGTGATTTGATTTGGTTTTGTTTAAATATTACTTATATGTTTGGATCTTGATTTATTTTCGTAAAAAAGTTATTGTTCATAATTTCCGAAACTTTGGGGGGTATTTTTGAAAGGTTTTAAAAGTTGAAGGGCTTAGGTTGCGATTCTTGTTGGGATTAAAAAGGGACTGAAAATATAAGTTTTTGTTTGATATTTGGTTAGGTTTACTTGAAAAGCATTTGTTTTAAAGTTTGTTCCGATATTTTGCAAAAATGGGAGTTTTTAAAACATTTGGGGTTATTTTTGTAAATCTGAAAATAAGGGGGTAAATGCGCTGTTTCGTCGCTGTTTTTGCATGTTTCTTTTATAAACTCTTTGATTAGTTGATTTGAAGTAGTGGTCTATTGATTTTAGCTACAAGATTGAAAATTTATAAATTTTTCCGAAAAAAAATTTTATAATCAAAGAAATTTTTGTTTCTCATTGTTAGTAGGTGAAAAGTTATTAAAACTTATTTTTAATCTCAGTTTAATAGTGAAAAATATGCTTAATTATTTTTAAATATTGCTTAGATGCTTGGATCTTGAATCATTTTTCAAGAAAGTTGATTTTATTAAGTTTTTGAAAACTATGAGGGTATTTTTGGAAAGTTTTAAACTTGTGGGAATTTTAAAGATTTAATTTTTGAAGTAACAAGATACTTAATACTTTTATTTGATTTTCGATATGGGTTTAGTTAAAAATCTTTTGATTTAAAGTTTGTTGCAAAAATTTTCGGAAAAATGGATGTTTATAAAAGTTTAGGGGTTGTTTTGTAAATCTGGAAAATAAAAGGAAAATTTTGCTGTTTTTGGCGCTGTTTTATGAAATTAGAATTTTGAGTTTTGAAAATATTTAAATTTTAAACACTTTTGTGCGATGTGTTAGTTAATGAAATCCTTGTGTAGGATTTTCATTAGTTACGTTCTAGTAAGGTTGTTAGATACATTCTAAGTCATATACGTACTTGCTCAGGTTTCGGATACGCTTCATTTGTGGAGTTTTAGTCGCTATACTAAGCGACAAAGGTGAGCGCTGTGTGTTTAATTTGTATGTCGGTCCGATGTGATAGTAGATCGAGTCCAAACATGCACTTAGGCTCTTAATAATCAAAGCATGAATTTTATTCTAACTTTTCTTGCATGTCGTCACGAATATGTTGACTTAATAGGTCAACATTACTCGCATGAAATCACTTAGCATTTCAACATGATTATCCAAATACATGCTACATCCGAATCTACTAGTTGCGAATATATATTTTTCGAAATTATCATGATAACCAAAATTTCATTTGATAAGTTATTAAATATTGATAATATGTTAATATGTTTGATATGTTATGTTCCGTTTGTTTCCGACTATATGTTTCCGTTTGTTCCGATTTTGTGTGGGCCCCCTTTTGATTGGTATATGGACCCGATGCCAACTTGGCCGGCAAGGGCCGGCAGGATTGTCACGGTTACCCGTAGGCCTGGCCTTACAACCCAAGTGGGGAGGAACACATGGGGAGTAAGGACGAACTCCGGCAAAGACATGTCGATGCATTTTTGATAGTAAGGTCGCTCCTTACTTGGTGAGTTTGGATGGATATCAGACTGAGGATGGAGGGTAAGTGGAGGACGGCATCAGCAAATTCTTGGTTATGTGAATTCCGTGTTTCTTCCGTCTTGAATATATGTTTATTTGCTTGATAACATGATTATGTTATATAATATGTTGCATTCACACATCACCATGCAGATTCGCACATAGCCTCACTAAGTTGGACGATCAACTTATGCGTTCTATGTTTCACTCTTTTCAGTTTCAGGCGTTCTGGAAATAATAGTCGGGTTGCGGTTAGGTCATCACGGTTGCGGTCCCACCCTAGTATTCGGGAGAGTAGTGATATTTTGTGGTTGATTTATGCTCTTTTTCGATTTTGTTTAAAACCTTGCTTAGACTATTTGATTCGTTAAAGATGATTTATATTTTCGCAAAAAAAAAAAGACAAGATTTTCATAAATTACTTAGTTATCTCTCTCGGTTGTTTTTGTTCAAATGTTTTGATATGTTGTGATTAAATGCTTCCGCTTTCAACATCTACTATGGAAAATTGATTTTTTCGTTAAAACTTAGTAATTTAAATTGTTCTTATTTCTCTTTAAACCGCTTCCGCTTTTAAACCTTTAATTCATCGTTCCAACAAAAAAAAGAGTTTCGATATTTTAACGTTTTTTCAAAATAAAAATAATTTTTCGACCGTCATCCGACGGGCCCGCGGAGCCGGGCCGTCACAATATTTATATAATACTATAATTATATTTATTTATAACAATTAAAATATTATTTAAAAAAAAATTTGAATAAGTAAAATATTTGTGCAGGGAAAGATCTTTGTACTTTCTTTACGAAAAGGGTTTTCTTACATTTTACTTTTGGTTCTCAAATTTGATAAGTCAAAATTAATATTTGAGATGACTATTTATATATAAGAAGTCTCTCGATTTGAAGTGCGTTTTATAAGAAAAATGTGTACTATTTTGTTAAAATTTGACACATGAGAAGTCTCTTGAAAATACTATTATTAATATGTTGAACTTGAAACATAATACTCCCTCCGTCCCATTTTAATTGTCATTTTAGGTGTTTTCACACATATTAAGGCACCTACTTAATTGCCTCAATTTTAGGAAAAAAATAAATGATATTCCTAAAATACCCTTACATTATCTCTCTTCCTTTTTCCTTTATTCTCTCTATCTTTCTCTTTCTATCTTTCTTGGAGTAATAAAAAGCAAAGGGCAAAATGGAAAAATATATCATTAATAGTGCATTGAAACTCTAAAGTGACAGATAATTTGGGACAAAAAAAATTCTCTAAAACGACACTTAAAATGGGACGGAGGGAGTAATGTTTAGTTGTAAAAAATTGTGACCTAGTTTGTCGAGATCAAATAAACAATTGTTACTGGTTGGTATTTGGGATAGAATTACGATGTTACCAATGAAGGTTTTTTTTCTTTTTCTTTTTGAGAAAAGTTGCCTATGAAGGTAATTATTATGTTAAAATGAGAAGAGAACGTCCATACAAGAAAAGATTAACATATATGATGCAGTTTGTTTGATTTTTTTAAGATGTAAGGTAAAAATTAAATAGCTAGTTTGATTTTCTTTTTTTATAACAACATATGATATAAATAAAAAAACCTTTAGATTTTTTCACAATGCATGGTAAAAATTATATAATGAAATATAGACTCTCTTGAAATTAAAAAATATTTTATTTATTTATGTGTTTTTCCCCAATATTTTTTGAACGATTTTAAAGAGAATATACTTTAGAAACACCACTATATAATTTTGGGGTCATCCGCATCTAGTAAGAGTTGTAATTCAAATCATCATGCTTATGGATCGAATTTGAATTAACTCAATCACAAATTTAAATGGAGTTTGATGATCATAAATATGTTCGAATACAAAATAAAAGTCCGTATTCCTTTTATTTAGAACAATATAGTAAATAAAAACAATAATAAGATTATCATATTATAATAGCAGTAAAATACCATATTATTTATCTAATCATTAAGAAAGAAAAATTAAATTAATGCATAAATATTGGGATCAAAGAAAGTGTAGCTGGCAGAATTTGAAACTTGGTCTCACCCTGATATTGCAATATGATCTAACCGCCAAGGGACTTGCTATGAAAAATCAAAATAACTACTAGTCTACAATATTTTTATTGGTGCTATGAAACTTGGTCTCACCCTCATATCATTCATCTATCAGTTGCACTAAATAATTTTTTGTTGTTGGGGTGAGACTTGAGAGTGAGGTTGTCTTTTTTTTTTTTTTTCTTCTTCTTCTAAATTTAATGTAAACTTCCTCCATTCCATTTATTTTATTTACTTTATTTGTATGGTCAATTAATCAACTTAACTAAATTTAAAAAATTATGATAAGTAATTTAATTAATATATTTTATATTAAGTTGAGAATATCATATATGACATCATATATATTAGTATTTAAAAGGTTTAATACATCACAAATATAAATAATTTAATATGATAAGTCACTCAAAAGATTGAAAACTTTGACATGATACTGAAGCAAATAGAGGAAAATAAATAGGACAAATGGAGTATATGATAAAATAATTAATACGTAATATTGAGTAAATGGCTTGGATGTTGTTTTATGAATGTAAAATATTATATGATTTTCTTTGTCTCGAAATCTAGTCTTACATACAATTATATGCGTGTTAACGATATTGCATGCTTTAAGCATGCTTTATATGTCGTTTTGTCATGAGAAGGTAGTTTATTAAAACTTTATCTCCAATATTAATTATGCATTTGTATTTTATAATTAAATTATGTATTATTTTGAATAAAATCGCGTCTTTTCTATTTATTTTGGCCATAGAGAGTCTTTTTTTCTTCTTTTTTCGAGAAAGGTCAAATATGAGTCCAATTAAGGTGATTTAATACTATTTTAAACAATGACCAATATTGAAATGAGCCCAATTCATTAACCACACCTTTGTAAAAAAAAAAAAAATTAACCACACCCAGTTTTTCATCTATTAGGTTTCTACTACAATGCGACTTTCATTTGCATTGTACCCAACCGCAGAGAAGAGAACCGGACGTCTGCAAACCTCTCCAGTCTCCCCCTTCCCTCCACTCCCCTATTTGGCTATTTCTTTCCCCAACAGAGCTTAATAAAAAATTATGCCAACCAAAAAGTCACCGAATAGAAACCCGTACCCGTTTAAATGAGCTGAATTACATGAAGAAGGAAAACGATATTCATAATTTTCTTTGGCTCTTTTATTTTACCCCGAAATTGCACTTGCAATTCTAACTGGTCTAAAACCCTAGATTATATTCTCTTCTCCTTACCTTCAGTTCATAAATTGAAGATGAAGAATTCGTTCGACGTATTTGAATTTAAAGAAGAAGGCGAGCTGCCAAAATTCACAAGCCACTGTACGTTTCGCAGTCATACATATTTAGCAATTTCATGATGCATTTTCTTCTTCTTCTGCATATGGTATATTTTTAGATGTAAGTAAGATTATAATGTTTGAAATGTTTGAGGCAGACTGCGGGTTTACATTGTTTTGTTTCACTGGAATATGTAGCAGTAGAGTCTTGGACTTAAGAGGAGATTAGTGGGCTAATGAAAATGGTTTGCTGGTTATACCGTTATTTATGTAGCACGCTGTGATTATTTGGCTAGCTTAGTGGAAAGAAATGGAGATCAGTTATTTGAGTGGAAAATCAGAGTTATGATGCATCCGTAACATATCTGCTTGTTTAACTTGCTTGATTCATTATAACTATTGCACCATAAATAGATAATATTCGTTGGTTTGTAAGGATAATTTTTAAAAAGTGATACAAAAATGTCCCTCCACCCACTAGAATGAGAGTAGTGGCTTTTCTTGTATGATGTATCTAGACATGTCACATGTATGCTGACTTTGTGAATATTCTTATTCTCGTAGTGTTGAATTTCGGATGGATATTACTGAAAATTAGCATGGTTAATGTTGGCAAAATAAACAATGAGCATAAACTCTACCCCTGCAAACCTAGAATGTGATGTTGCATTCTGATCCAAACCTGTCTTGTCTTCTCTTGCTTTATTTATTACTTTATTAAATTATAATACACTTTGTATGTCATATTTATTTAAGCTACTTCAACTGCTTTTTAAGATGAAATTGAATATGACCAGCTTATTGGAATATGTGTCATGTATCATGTATCTTGGTGCTGGTAGATTATTTGAGTGGTTATGACCTGTTTTACTGGCTATTTGGATTGGTATGGCCAAAAAACACACGGTCTTGCTTGTCTTCCTTAATATGAATTCCGAATCTGAAATTGTTGTGAAAAAGCAATTGCACTCTCAGATGATGTAGTTTTGTATCTTGAATATAATTTTGAATTTTAAGAGCTTCTAAAATGTTTATATGAATCAGCCTGAACCTCAGCGATGAAACCTGTTTCGTCCTTTTCTTTTGAAAGTTGTGAAAAATGCTACTAATACTTAAAACTGGTTAGAGACATACACAATCTCGGAACATGAAAATTTCCTTGTAATCTCTTTCCAAAAAAAGTTTTTTATCCTAACTTTCCTGTACTGAATTACTCTAGTTCGGATTAGAGTCTTCTAGAAACTTCGTGATGAGCCAATGTAATAATTTAGTATGTTACCTAGAAACATTGTTTAGTATTCTATAAAAGAGCTGCTCTACTTTTTTTCCCTTAAAAATGTTTTCCATCTGATAGTATCTTTGATCCTTATTCAAACTATTTCTTCGTAATTATGTCATGCACGTCCACAAGGAAAGTTGGGTTTGCCTTGCCCTGATATTGAAAACTTGTAACTTTCATGATTTCAGTTGTACTATGAATCTAAAGTGGTCATTGGCCTAAGCTAGGCAGTTCAAGCAAATCCAAAATTTCTTCACGTGTTGACTAATACTCAAAACTTTTACTTTTTGATTGATGTAATGTATAAATCATGTCTTTCATGGATTCTTCCTTAAATTGCTTTAATAAAAAAATCATTCTCTTCAAGTTTCATAAAACTAGCTATGGTGTTATATTTTCTAGTTTCCCTGGGATCTGGAATTCTGTCCAAGGAGACTGCCACTGTAATGGGCGTTGATGCTGCTAATGTTGATTGTAAACGTAATACTGCTGGTTCATTTACACCCTTGGATATTGAAGATTTAGCATATGAACATACATCTAAATTGGACTATGTTCTGCACAACAATTTCAAAAGCCACAACCAAGCTGCAGAAATTAAGTCAGATTTCGTTGAATCTGGAAGTGTTTCTTTTGGTGTGGAACGCTGCTCAATCCCTGAAAGCACAACATGTTTGGAGGACCACTTAGATTGTGTCTATCCAGAGTCTTCACCCAATGTATCTTATTTGATGATTAGTACTCTTTGCCCAGGCCAGAAGGTGTTTTCTCACACTGGATTTTTTCTGTTTAAAATGCATGCAGGTTGAGTCAGTTCGTTTGGCTTCAGATGCTGAAGAGAGCATGAGTGACAGATCTTCATCTGCTGCTGCAGACTATGGTTGTTTGATATGCGAAATCTTGTTTTGTTTCTTGCTTCTTTTAGTCTCTTGTTTTCAGTTTTTTGTTTGTTTTAAAGAGGGTGGAACTTGGATTAAGTAACATATTGCACTGTTGCAGCTTCATCTGATGGATTGCCATCAAACAACTACTTCAGTGGCTTGGATTTGGTAAATATCTTTGCAATTCTCATTGCACTATTAGAACTAAGATTTCATTCTTTATTCATCCGGTTTATTTTTTAGCATGTCTATTTCTGGTTGCCAAAAACTGGTAAACATTTACCGGATTAAGAATATGTGTATATAAAAGAATTGGGATGCTATGTGTATAAGCTATATTTATAATTTGTAATTACCCCGTCAACTAGTACATTGGTGAAACTCCTTTTCTTTTTCAATCCTTTTTAATGGAGAATTTCTTCATTATATATTTATGTAAATTTGTAACTGACAAAAATTGAAAAACATGCTCTTACTCTGCCATTTCTTAAAACTCTTGCTCATGTAATATGAGACGTTTCTCTCTTTCACGGACCATAAAGGTTACTGCCTGGTAAGTATATTTACTATCACAACATTTTTCACTTTGATCAATGACTTTCGGCTTTGATTTTCGGCAGATTGTTCTCTTCATAATTCTGTTACATCATACAATATTTCACAAAATGCTCACATATCAGAACTGATTCTTGTTGAGTTTGCATGGAGTTGTCTAACTTTTGTTCATTCTGTAATAGAACAAAGTTCAATGGTTAAAAGTCTAGGAAAACACTTGTTTATGAAATGAGAAGCATCGTGAACAAAATTTATACATTCAAGGTATATCCTGCCTTTCATTTGTGTTTCTGGGTGATGCTACATAAACTTCGTCCCTCGTTACAGAGTTGACTACATTGAGATGACATTTCCATAAAGACTTTGCTTCCCTTGATATCATGAATGTTCTCATTCAGCTTCAAGTAAATTAAGTAACTAAGACATTAAAATTGTGCCTGCAACCTAGTTGTTCACATGTCTATTTGATTGGCAGGGCGACGACAGGGTGGAAATTGTTTTCTACCCTGATTTTATAGTTTGCCGCGGAACACATTATCTAGACCCTGTGGTGATTTTTTCTAAAAGTTCTGTTGAAGTTAAAAGTAAAAATATCCATGGAAATGAAGAAAATTTTCATGTTCATTTGGAAATCGAGGATATTGTCAGGATAGAATCTCAGTGCAGTGCCCGGGTAAGTTAAGCTATGTAGCATGCCTTTATTTCTTCATTTCTTAGTGTTGCATAAAGCTGCAGATTGACATAATCATTCATGACCTTAATATCCAGTGTGACACGGGCACCATAAGTATCTATTTCATCGCAAAAGATGCAAAGCAAAATGAGATTGGTTGCAGTGCTTCAGGTTGGTCAGAAATCAAGTAACTATCGTGTTTTATTATCTGTATACTATTAGTACGCCTCCAATTATCTTCCTAATGATTGTTGCCTTTCTATGAATATCTAGATTGTCTAAATTAAAGTAGGTTCATGAAGAGGCTAATTGGTGAAAATAGAACATCTAATTCATGGAGGGTAGCTTACCCTTCATGAACCCTAAATTGATGTAAATATGCTAGTATTGTATTATTTCTTTGAGAAGTTATTATTTTACATTTGATATATCAGAAATAAAATCGTTAACACTCAACAGTGTTATTATCATTGCAAAATTTGCAATTCTGCGGATCTATTTATCAACCTATGTGTGCAAGTGTCATGTTTTTTATCTGGCAGTGGAAAATGAAGTGATGTCACTTCTCTTCATCAGGTCTCGGTCAATGACTAGAAGTTCACGTAATTGATCTCTGAACAGAATTCAAATTGGGGGTGTGTTCTATTGAAGAAGGGTCTGTGGTCCGTTGACCTGGGTCACAACATACTTTACTTACCTATCACATGAACGGCAGTATTTGATGTAAGCATTTCGTATAGGGCAAATTTGTCTAGAAAAGATCATAAATTGGATTAAAAAAGTTACTTTTTGGTTTATTCATCCACAAAAAATGCATGTCTTAGAAGATGTACATAACATAACTGCTTAAAAGGTTGACTAAAAGTTCCAGCGACTTTAATAAGCCCATATTTTTTGGGTAGACGAAATTCATAGCCTCCTAGTTAAGCATATTGGGAATTCAGTAGTTTGGTATTATTTGATGCCCTTCTTCTTTACTCTCTGCACCGTGAAGAAACACCTCATTTTCTTTTCCTTTTGGACAATTCTACAGTTTGTGCTGCATATAAACCCAAAACCAGCCTCAGAAAGTTTTTGTACTTTGAGTAATTTAATCTAGGAAAGAGATTCCTTGAGAGACTGAGAGGTGAGACGGATTGATGGGTATTTGGGTGACGGTGCAGCTGCCGGAGATAAGAGGCCGTGACCGGGGGGACTGGTGGCTGGGGCTAGGGTTTCTGTGTCTGGGACTTTAGGCATTTTAGGCTCTTTTTTCCAGGGGTGGGAGGGACTTTTAAATTTAGAAGCGTTAGAAACTCGCACACTTTTATTATGATAGTGTTGCATGTTTTTGTTGTGAATGAATAATTTCATATATCATCAAAGAAACCGTAGGATTATATACAACTACAAGAGATCTATCTAAGGTAGTTAGCCTACTAATTAGTCTACTAATTAGCCTATAACTATGCTAATATACAAGGTAACAGAATATGTAAATATTCTGTAATATATTCTGTAATATATTCTATAACACTCCCCCTCAAGCTGGAGCATAGATATTAATCATGCCCAGCTTGTTACAAAGATATTCAATCCGAGACCCATTTAATGCCTTCGTGAAAATATCCCCAAGTTGCTCTCCGGTCTTCACATGTCCAGTAGAAATTAGATTTGCCTCAATTTTCTCACGAATGAAATGACAATCAACCTCAATGTGTTTAGTCCTTTCATGGTATACTGGATTTGCAGCTATATGAAGAGCAGCTTGGTTATCACACCAGAGTTTTGCTGGCATCGAATGTTTCAACCCAACCTCATCTAGGAGATGATGTATCCACAAAATTTCGCATGTGACCTGCGCCATGGCTCTGTATTCTGATTCTGCACTAGATCGAGATACAACATTCTGTTTCTTGCTCCTCCACGACACAAGGTTACCACCAACAAAGACACAATAACCTGAAGTGGACCTTCTATTAACTTTCGATCCAGCCCAATCAGCATCTGCAAAACACTCAATGTGAGTGTGTCTCTGATCACTATACAATATACCAAGTCCAGGAGCTCCTTTCAAGTAACACAAAATCTGCTCCAAAGCTTCCCAATGTTTCACTGTAGGCGCAGTCATAAATTGGCTGACACTACTAACCGCATATGCAATGTCTGGACGAGTTACCGTGAGATAGTTTAATTTCCCAACTAATCTCCTGTACCTTTCCGGATCGTCAAAGGGATCACCATCATCTTTTGTAAGATGTACATTGGGAACCATTGGTGTACTGCATGGCTTGACTCCCGTCTTTCCAGTTTGTTCAAGTAGATCAAGTACATACTTTCTTTGAGATAAGAAAATCCCTTTTTTGCTTCTTGTAACTTCTACTCCTAGAAAATATTTTAGCTGACCCAAGTCTTTTGTGTGAAACTTGGTATGTAGAAATAACTTGAGAGAAGAGATGCCTGTATCATCATCTCCTGTAATAATGATGTCATCAACGTAAACAACAAGAAGAATAATACCAACTTCTGAAAGTCTGTAGAAAACCGAGTGATCACATTTACTCTTCTTCAGTCCAAATTCCTGGACTACCTCACTAAACTTGCCAAACCAAGCACGAGGGCTTTGCTTCAAGCCATACAATGATTTCTTCAAATAACAAACTTTCCCATACTCCCCCTGAGCAACAAACCCAGGTGGTTGCTCCATGTACACCTCATCATGAAGATCACCATGTAGGAATGCATTCTTGATGTCCAACTGGTGTAATGACCAATCTCGAGAAGCAGCAATAGATATAAATAGGCGAACAGAGGTGAGTTTGGCCACTGGAGAGAAAGTATCCGAATAATCCACCCCATAAGTCTGAGCATATCCTTTAGCCACAAGTCTAGCTTTAAGTCGTGCTACTGAACCATCCGGATTGACCTTCACTGCAAATACCCACTTGCATCCCACAGCTTTCTTGCCTTTAGGCAAATCCACTAACTCCCATGTGTGATTTTCATCCAGAGCATGTATCTCCTCAAGCATCGCATTATACCATCCAGGATGACCCAAAGCTTCTTTAACCGTCTTGGGCACAGAGATTGAGTCTAAAGAAGCAATTAAAGAACTAGACGCAGGGGATAAGTGATCATATGAAACATAATTAGCCATGGGATAAATAGATTTAGGGAGAGTGCACTGACGTTTACCTTTACGAAGACCAACGGGAAGGTCAAGGTCGGTTGGAGGAGAAGGATCAGATGACGAATTAGTTGGTGCGGGACATGTATCATTAGTCTTTCGTCTTCTGGAGTAAACTTGAACAATAGGCGGATGCACTGAAGCAGGCGGTTGCTCTAGAGAAGCACCATCAGTTGTTTGTTCAGTAAGAGCACGTGGATATGTAACTTGGTAGTATAGCCATTCATCGTCCTCCCCCTGACTTGGGGAAATGGAGTGTGAGAAGAAAAATGGCGTAGTTTCAGGAAATACCACATCAGTAGATACTAGGTATTTGCTGAGATCAGGAGAGTAGCATCGATACCCCTTCTGAAGACGAGAATATCCCAAGAAAGCACACTTTAATGCTTTGTGATCCAATTTGGTGACAGATGGTCGTACATCTCTAACATAACAGGTGCTTCCAAATACCCGTGGTTCTATTGGAAATAATGACTTATTCGGAAACAAAACACTGTACGGAATATTGCCATCAAGTACTGTTGAAGGCATCCGATTAATCAAGAAACAAGCCGTAGAGACAGCATCAGCCCAAAACGGCTTAGGAACCTTCATTTGGAACAAGAGAGCTCGAGCTGTCTCCAACAGGTGTCTATTTTTCCTTTCAGCAACGCCATTCTGAGCAGGTGTGTAAACACAAGACGACTGGTGGAGAATTCCATTTTGAGTCATGTATGTCTGAAACGCAGCTGACATGTATTCTTTAGCATTATCGCTTCTCAATATTCGTACAGAAACATTAAATTGATTTTTGATTTCAGCACAAAAAGCACAAAAATGAGAAAACACTTCAGAACGATTTTTCATAAAATATATCCATGTCATTCGAGAAAAATCATCAACAAATGTAACAAAATATCGAAACCCAGTTTTAGACATAACAGGGCAAGGCCCCCAAACATCAGAATGTACTAATTCAAAAACAGACTCGGCTCGTTTATTAATTCTTGATCCCAATGAGCTGCGGTGATGTTTAGCAAAATGACATGACTCACAGTCTAACAAAGATGCACTATTAAATTGAGGACACAACTTCTTTAACACCGGTAGAGAAGGATGGCCCAACCGACAGTGTGCTTCAAACTGAGAGATGACACTCGAACAAGCAATAGGGCGAGGCACCCACTCATCAAGAATGTACAAACCATCTGATACATGTCCTTTACCAATAATCTGCTTCGTCATAAGATCCTGAAAAAGGCAATGATCGGGAAAAAATGAGATAAAACAGTTTAGATCTTTTGTAAGTTTACTTACAGAAACCAAATTAAAGGCAAGTTTGGGCAAACTTAGAACAGATGATAAGGTAATGGCTGAGGTTGGTTTTACAGTTCCAGATCCCACAATATTATAGGTTGACCCATCCGCTATGGTAACAGGAGAGGGAGCATTATGTGATCGAAAAGTAGAAAAAATAATTGGATTACCTGTCATATGATCTGTGGCCCCTGAGTCAATCACCCATTTGTTTGAAGAGGATATAAGACATGTTTTACCTGAATCAGCAAGAGCAGTAACTGACGTTGATGTTTTCAATGAATCCTGATATTGAGAGAACTTATCAAATTCATCTGCTGAAACCAAGATTGTTTTCTCAGAAGAAGAATTAGGCGCAACAGTAATAACATTAGCAGCCGGAGTCCTCTGATTGCGATTTTGCAATTTCTTACAAAATCGCTTTGTGTGGCCAACCTCACGACAATAGTAGCAAACAATACTGCTTGAACTAGTGTTACGATTGTCATTAGCCTTGTTTCCTCCTCCCCTATTATTGTACCTCATTCCACTATCAGTTTCCCCTCCTTTGGCAACCAAGACATTATTCAGTTGTGCAGATGGAGTGGTCTCGGTACGCAGCACTCGACTAAAAACTTCTTGAAGAGAGGTGATCTCAGAACTAGAGAGAATTTGAGATTTCGCTGTCTCAAATTCGGAAGGGAGACCATCTAAAAAACTCATTACGGCCATTTGTTCTCTCTGAGCTTGTTGTACCTTAATATCAGCGCTAAATGGCAGGAGCATATTTAATTCCTCATAAGTCTTCTTAAAATCCATGAAGTAGGCTGTAAGTGATTTAGCCTCCTTCTCGGGACGATAAAATGCCCTGCATACCTCAAAAATACGAGACATATTCCCTTTTCCAGAATATAAGAAATCTAAGTAATCCATTAAGTCCTTAACAAACTCACAATGATTAATTAGACCCACAACTTCACTATCGATAGAGTTCCTAATTTGCAAGAACAAACGGGCATCATCGCGCAGCCAAATCTTTTTAGTTTCATCAGTAGGGGGTTCTTGTAGTAGATGGTCATCCTTCTCAATACTACGCAAATACACCCTGATAGTTTTACTCCATTCTAAATAGTTACTGCCATTTAATTTGTGTTCAGTAATTTTGGACATTGCCGGAACAAGTTCAGTCACATAAGCCTTTTTATCCGACATTTCAAACAAAAAATTCCACAACCAATTTAAGAACTAGACTTGTAGTCAAACACCAAAGATAATAATAATAGCCCACAAATACACAACAAACAGGAAGATTCCAGCAAAGGACACCTACTTTCAGCAAATAAAATCAACCAAATCGCAGTGAAGCAGCCGATAATTTCGGTAAATTAAATACCTGCACCACCAACCGGCGAAAAGAAAAGACCACCGGAAACACACCGGAACTAACCTTGCGATGCCGGGAAGACCAACCGGAAAGCAAACGGAGCTGTCACGCTCCACCACGCGCCGGAGCGTGAGAAACAGGGCAGAGTAAAAAAAACGGCGCGTGAGACCCACTCGCGGCACACCTAGTCGCCGGTGCTGGACGGACCGGCCGGAAAACAGGTTCCGCCCCCCTCTGTGGCGGCGGTGAGATACTCAGGTCACCGGAACAGTGACCCACGAACACAAGCAAAACCCTAGGTTTTGCAAAATTTTGAACAGACGGCTCTTATACCATGTTGTGAATGAATAATTTCATATATCATCAAAGAAACCGTAGGATTATATACAACTACAAGAGATCTATCTAAGGTAGTTAGCCTACTAATTAGTCTACTAATTAGCCTATAACTATGCTAATATACAAGGTAACAGAATATGTAAATATTCTGTAATATATTCTGTAATATATTCTATAACAGTTTTGAATAAAAGAACACCTGTTTCCCATACTGTTATGGGAGCCCATCCTGGAACGCAGGAGACAGGGCCAGGTACTGTTGTTTGGGTACCTGGACCCGAACAAACCTGTCTTTTGCAGTAATTGAAATTTGGGTAGGTTTGGGCCCCAAAACCCGTCCCCCACCCCTAAGGATGATCTCCTGAGAAGATATTACAATCAAAGTACTGCACTTATTTTTTCGTTTTGTCATATGCCTGGTTGATACTCATTACTTGAAACATGATATCTTCAATGTTAAGAAATCTTTGTTTATAAGTCACCTTTGCAGAGTTTTATTTGTCTATTTTAATCTCCCTGCTTGATAACTTATGTTGCTGCTAAAAGTTCTCATTTTGTGATGCTGCATGTGAAGTATCGGGAATTCAGGAATTGAGATTTGCTGCTGCCGACACTAACTGGTACAAGAAACTGGAAGCAATTGAATCTTTGGATATGAGATATAAGGCACTATGGGATGTGCTACTTGAGTGAGTCCTTATGCTTATCTTATTAGTATGCTTTCTTTCTTTCTTTGTAAATGAAGTTAAATATTCCTGTTTGCTAATAAACATGATTTATTGATGTTATTTAGGATTTTGTGTTATTATGTTGTTCTTTGTCAATTTTGTGAGTCCGATAGTGTGAATTTAAGCGTAAAAGCATGTAATTTCAATTTTCCATTAACATAGAATTTACAGGGTCAAAAAAAATTGGGAGGTGGGAGGACGGTGGCTGTGGTATGTCTAATAATAGCTTGATGCTTATATGCCTACACGATATACTGTTAAAATTGATATGAACCCTTGAAAAATTAGTTCACAATCACGATTGATAGCTTGATACTTGGAACTTTTGTAAGGTGAAGTTTGAAAATTATCCTGTGTCATGATGGTACTTTTCATTGTTTTTTTTGTTTTCTTTTTTCTTTTTAAGTATTCTAGTTGTAAGGTATTAAGACAGTTGAGTTGTTTAATTTATTTCATTTTTATATGAGGCTTCTTTGCATCTCCTTGCTTAGTTTTTCCTGTTGATTGTTATAAAAGCAAGGGAAGCTAAACGGTTCTTTTGAGAATGTATTTGTACTTACATTTTTGCCAGCACTTTCGAATGGAAATTCTTGCCATGTCATTTATTTTGTTAGATGAATTGTTTATTAATCACTATTCATTTTTATCTTCAAACTTAATGTTCATTGAGAATCTCTTTTACCAAGTAGCATAAAGCACTGTCATTAGTAAACATATAAATAAGTGGTTTACATATTCCTTTAGCGATTATCTCATGTGCTGTGTCATGACTCGTCTTCTTTGCTTTCACCGTCTTCAACTTCCCATTAAATATCTTACAGCATTAGCTCGCTCAAGTGGAGGTGTAAGTTCTGTAAGTATTGATGAACGCTTCAGTTTGTTGTATGGCATCATTGACACTACATATTATTCATTTGTAGCATTATAGTGGTTATACTGTATAGGATAGCTGAAGCTACATTTTATTGTTTGTAGACCTTTCATCTTTTCATTTGATTTATTTTCATCCTTGTTCTTGTGCTGATTAAAACCTTGATAATTCAGTGTAACATTGCACCTTTTTTAATTCAGAAGTTGTGAACTTGAGATTATAAAATTTGTAAAGTATGATTCTGATGGTGTACTTGGTGTTTGCTGCTGTCAATCTGAAGCACTGGAATGGAAAAGTGTTCAACTTTGCATGAAGGAAAAGTAGCAATGCTCCCAAGAAATTATTTTCGCAAGTGAGTGAAAAAGAACCCTGAGGTTTTCATTATTTGAACATGGTTATATGCTTTTACATTTTTGTCATGATTTTACCCCTTTGAAAATCTATTTTCTTTTGTTTGTGTCCAGACTTTTTGGATCATTATGTTTGGCATCTCTTCGTCTTCTTCTTTTTTCTTCACTGGTCTATTGGATCATTACATATATGGACACCCAATATCAACCATGTATTTGGAATAAGTTTAACTAAGGAAAAGCTTTTCGTCTCAGTTATTCATTTGCAATTCCAATCATTTGATTTTGTTTATTAATTTACACTGCCTACTGTATTAGACTTATGCATGTTAATTAACATGTTTTGGTAATTTTTACGAGGACTTGGCTAATTCTATATATTTTGCAGTTTCGAACCATTTGAAGAAGTAATTTATCCTAAAGGTGATCCCGATGCTGTTTCCATTAGTAAGAGAGATGTAGATCTACTACGGCCAAATACATTTGTCAATGATACAATCATAGACTTTTACATCAAGTAAGTTTTTCTGAGAATATGATGCTTCTTTTTCACTTAAAAGGTAAACATTAGCTTTCCATTAACAATATGCTTTTTGCTAGCAAGCAGAGAAGGCGTGACACTATTTGATGTGTTGTCTTGTTTAAAAAAATTAAATTTTCCCCTTGGCATAGGTTACGCATGAACTTAATATAATGGCATAGGTTACAGATGAACTTAACATAAATACTATATCTATGCATTTCTGGGGAACAACATTGGAATTGTGCATATGATTCTTAAATTTGGCTCACAATTTTTGTCCTTAAATTTTGACTGCCTTTTAAATTATTTATTTTTCCCTCACTTTCCTCGTGTTAAAGTTTAACCTTACGACAGATATTTGAAGACTGGACTAAAAGCCGAGAAAAAAATTAAGTTCCACTTTTTCAATAGTTTTTTCTTCCGAAAGCTGGCTGACATGGATAAAGATCCATCTAGTGCTTTTGATGGCAATGCAGCATTCCATCGTGTTCGTAAATGGACAAGGAAAATAAATATGCTTGAGAAGGACTACATCTTTATTCCTGTCAATTACAAGTAAGAAGTTAATCAGTAACTCTGCTGTCCAATTTTTAGTTGATTTTCTGAATTTTAAATTCTGATATCAAGAAATGGAGAGGTGATTTACAATGCAATGGTATGACAGTTACCACTGGAGTCTTGTAGTAATTTGTTATTTTGGCGAAGTTGCCAGCTATAAAGGCAAGTTATTTCCAACTGGTGGACCTTTTAGATAACTTTATTTCATTGCATTGGCAATTTCAATTTTCTTTGGCCTTTATCTGCAGATGTGGAGCCTGAAAGGTCAGTAAGAGTGCCCTGTATATTGCATATGGATTCAATCAAAGGAAGTCATGCCGGCCTCAAAGATCTAATGCAAAGGTATATTTTTCACATTCGCCTATTAGAAAGGGTACGCTAGGAGTATGCATGTGTATGTATAGTGTATAAGTATATTGGGATTCCAGTGAATGTACAAGCAAGTTGAAGCATTCAAAATGGCAGACTTTGTATGATATATAGTAATATAACCCAAGTATCGACATTAGCAACAGAGCTGACATTATCGACTCTTTAATTTCCATTGGTCCTGATGACCTAACACTCACCCTTTGATCAACTATTTCTCAATGAAATTCCACTTTGGGCTTGTTTGAGAATATACCCACACTGAGAGTTATCTGTAAATCATGCAAGCATATACTGAATGGAGTTCTCATTAAAATTGATTATGCTTCTGAAGACCATCCCTAATGCAAAATATAGTTTTTACCAGAAATAACTTGGGACAAAATAATATGGTTTGGATCACTTGATTTCACTGAGATCCTTTGTAAATTTCACTGAGATCCTTTGTAATTTACTCATCCTTTTATACATGTTTCACAATTTTCACATTTTCATCAACATATGTTTTTTTTTCCAGTCATGATCTTTGCTGATTCTATTGAACTTTTAAATCTTTGACTTGTCAATTTTCATTTGAAATGACAGTTATTTGTGGGAGGAGTGGAAAGAAAGGCAGAAGGAAACATCTGAAGATCTGTTCTTAAAATTCAGAAACTTAAAGTTTGTCTCTCTTGAGGTACTTCTGTAATATTCATTATATCACCTATGACAATTTTTACTAAATCTGTTTTCAGATCTTGAATACCCGCACGATCATTGTACAATTTTTTATCACGTACTGCCTGCCTTTAGCTTATTATTTTTCCTTTAGCACATCTTTATTAAAGTGTTCTGATGGACTTTTCATTGCAACATTATAATTATATGAAGCCATGAAAAGCTAAATAGAATTAGTCAATACCAATCTGTCTCCTTTAAATGAATATCATTTCTTGAGCTTGCCTACCTTCAGTTAACTAATGTTGCAACATAATTTTGTATTATGTTCATCCTGGTTGACCTGGTGAAAATACTAGGGGGTTGACAATTGCACCAACCCCCCCCCCCCCCAAATACTCAACACTGCAGTTTGATGTCTTATCTTATTGCAGTTTTCTTATGCCTAGTCTCAAATTGTGCGATTTTGGTCGAACATATCAGTATCTTTTGCCATGTGCGGACAACACTGAATACCACAATCTCTCAAGAGAAAATGACCAAGTCAGCATACATTATCACATCCTCTGTTAAAACTTTCCTAATCTTTCAGAAACCTGCTGTCACTCCTATGAACATGCACTCAAATTGATATTCATTTAAAAGAGAGGATGTCTTTTCTTTTTACGGACATTGTCTACTTGAATGCATAAAAGATGATATTGGCCTGTTGGAGCCTGTTTCGCTGCCATGTTAGTGTGGTAAATGAATTGAATGTGCATGTTATACATGATTTTATTGCTCAATTCTGGTTCCCACGGTGTTGTATCTTGTAATTAAAAGTAAGGAAAGTCTGAGATATGTCTATGACTCTATGCACAGAAAAATGACATGAAATCACTGTATAAATATGATTATCTTTTGCTTGAATTCGGAATAGAATTTCAGTATAATAATCTTTCTTCATATAATAAGGTTGCATTTTTTTCCTCTGTAATTAGATGTGAGATAAATGTCATATTATGTGTTTGAGTGAAAAACATGCTTTCTAAGTTGAGGCTGTTTGACTTAACGCTCTATAACTTGTTACAGCCTTGATTTAAGTTCAAATAACTTCTGCAGCTTTAGTCTTCCATATTTTTATTGGGCTATTGTATATGTCTAGTGACATGTTTGACCTAATGCTTTTAGTTACCTTTATGTCTTTTATGTTACTATTAGTGATTATCCATCTGAAATTCTCATTGGGTATTTCTGATTCTGATCATAATAATCTATATTGTTCTGGGCAAGTCATATGATACTTAACTCAAGTTTTTGTACTGTGCAGCTACCTCAGCAGCAGAACTCATATGATTGTGGCCTTTTCTTGCTGCACTATGTAGAGCTTTTTTTGGATGAGATTCCTGATAACTTTAGTATATATAAGCTTACATCATCCTCGAAGTTTGTGAGTATACAGCTTTGCCCTTCATCATCAAGCTTACGAAGTTCTCTTTTTGCTTTATTGACCAAGCAGACATAATGATTTCTTGCTTTAGTCCATTTAACTGCAGTGCTGAGACAATTGCAAATAACTGAACATTCAAGCTTTGGCATTCAGTTAACCTTTCACTTAACCTACTACCTTACGTTCTTGCTTATTGTCTTCCTACAATTTGATATGGATTTCAAGGGTATATACCAGCCTCTGGAAGACTGGAATTAAGGAACGGTCCCATCAACAAGAAAATTGATAGCCCCAATCATAATTTGTTTTATTAAGCTTATGTTTGCTAGCATTGTGATTTTGCTGTTTTTCATATCTTCTGCTTCATAGTAGTGTTGAGAATCTTTTGGATTTGAAAAATTAGGTTGTATTTCCAAGAGTTGAGCAACCTTTTTCTGGTTTGTGATATTCATCATCTATGGTAATTTTGTACTTGACCTCTCCCACCATGCTTAGTCTTTGATAGCTTTGTGGAAAAAGGAAACTGAGGGTGTGAGTTTTGCATATATGGATATGAGGGGACAGGGAATGGACTATCAGTATGTTGAAACACCAGCTCAATAGCTGCAGTATATGTCGGTTTTGATAAATCAAAGACCAAGCTCATAAAACACTAATCTTTCTTGAATCTTGATGTCTGCTTCTTTCAGCTGTCCATCAATTAATCACGAACAACATTTTCTCTTGATCTTTATACCAGCAACCAATCCTTGAAGCTTTTACAAAAGATTGTGTTTCTGGTAGTTGTAATAGTAAAGCTCCTTGAAATTATATTCTGGTATATTGTTCCATAACTGACAAGTACTGCACATTTATCATCTTTTGTATGATACCAAATTAGATTTATCCCTTTGTTTCATATAATGCACTACATGCAATATCTACATTTAGGCTTTAAACCTATTGTTGGGAAATTTGAGTGCAAATTATATATGGGGCCATTATCCTTGCAACCAAATGAACCAATGATCAATTATGTTGAAGTGTTTCTTTATCAGTTGTTTGAACTGCTGATTTTGGTTACATTGACAAGCAAAGTCAAAGATTTAATTGCACTCTGTAGTTTACTCATAAAATCATTGCGAGTTTTCTGCTTCCTGGTTTGGTTCTTAACTGTTGGGGACGTTCTTTTTTTAATTTTAAGCTTAGTCACTTTCTATTTACTGATTTTACATTTTTTTTTTGTCTTGGAATTCTCTTTAATATTTTTTGTCACACTAGTGTGGCTCTGATACCATAACAAAGAATGGATTAAATTTCATTAAATCATGGAAACACATTCACAATGTATCATGTTTATACAAGGATTGGAGAAAGGAAAAAAAATTCAAATCAAGAATAGGCAGTGAGTCTAGACATTTCTTAAGGGTTTCTAATTACAGAGTGTAACTTTGTTTATTGGCTGCTCAGGAATGGCAGATTGAAGGATATTTGGAGCTTTCTCCTATTCAAATTCACTTCCTGAATTCCACATAGTGATCAAAGGCTTACTAATCCTTATAGTGATGGCACATACTAGGACTTTGAGTCCTCTATTTCTAGATTCTAATTGTTCTCATCACTTATTCCTGATTGTGATCTGACTTCTTTTGATGGTCTTGTTAGATTGTCTTTGAGGTTTGGAAAGTTCTAGTAGTCTTTAAAAGTAAATTACAGACCACCTTCGGTTATCATGAAGCTTGGGAAATAACCTATTTAGAAAATAATCCCCGAAGGGTATTGCAGAGATAGGCAATTATCAAACAGCAGAAAAACCACTTTCGTATAATATAATAAGGTACAAAACTTGAGGATAACTGAACAAATGGTTGATCCTTGTTTCCTGATTGTCTTATGAAACAAATGACTAGTTTCGTGTATTTATAAGGATTCCGATGCAACAGCTATAATTTATACCCCATTTTAATTTGTTTTACCGTTCTAGAATTTCATAAATGAACCTCAAATTTTTATGTGTCTCCATTTGTTGTAAATTAGCGATCAAGTTTGACTGGATCTTTCAATGAGCCTTCTGATGTTATTGAATATTGCTATGATGTATTTATCTGTATCTCGTTATATATATATATATATATATATATATATAAACGTCGATTGCTTGAACATGCGTACACAATTAATCTTTAAAAAAGCGTAGATATACAGCTTGACTTTTTAGGAGCAATATGTTATTGAATATTGCTATGCTGTATTTATCTGTATCTCATTATATATATATATATAAACGTCGATTGCTTGAACATGCGTATGCAGTTAATCTTTAGAAAAGCATAAATATACAGCTTGACTTTTTAGGAGCAATCCTATATGAGTTGTGTTAACTCCTTTTACAACCTCGGCCCATGAACCTATATGCCAAAGCTCAAACTTAGCAGATTTACATTGGAGTTATCTGGTCATTCATTCTTTCGCACTTTTTTTCTTCTTCAGCATTCTATTTATAATGGGTTCTCCTTTTTGCTTTTGAATGCATATCACAGCTCTTAATTCTTAACTTTTCACAGCTTCAAGCTGATTGGTTTCCACCTGGTGAAGCTTCTATGAAACGAGCTCATGTTGAGAGGTTGATTGGTCGTCTCCTTGATAATCATTCCGAATATGGTTCTCCATCTGGTGGGAATGATGTGCATTGTTCCCTTAAGGGTCCCAAGACTGCTCATGACTATGAAGGTGTTGAGCAGTCAGAAAAGGGCAGACCTTTGAGGGGTTTTCATGGAACTTCATTATGTTCTGAGGTTGGGGGTCAGGGTATTGAGATGACTTTACTACCGGCTTCATCCATAATGGATACTCAGTGTTCCCGCAGTACAGGATTGGTATTAAAGGAGTTGTTCGAGTCTGGATCTACTTCAGAATCTTTTAATGATGCGCCTTGGGGAGTTTTCGAGCACGGAAAATCTCTTCATGAGTATAAAAGACCTGTTTCTAATATGGAGGTATTTCATTTACCATCGTTCTACTCAGAGGCACACATGTTTCCTATTTTGTCATTTATGATTAATTTGGATTACCACTAGACATGAGGTGTCTTATATAGGCAACAGAAATACAAAAACATACAGAGAGATTGTGCTGAGGTTTACTTATTATTAACTGTCCAACTCATCTAAAAGCTTAAGCTGTTAGGAGAGACATTTAATATTTATTATTTAACACGCCATCTTACGTGTAGGCGGTATACATTTTATTCAAGCCTAACTCTTGGAATTTAGAAATAAGCAGCAGAGAGGTTCAAACACAGGACCTCTTTTGGCCTGAACTCTGATACCATATTCATTGTCCAACTCATCTAAAAGCTTAAGCTGTTAGAGAGGAGAGACATTTAATGCTTATGATTTAACACTTATATCGATACGAGTTGTGTTTGAGCTTTGATTTCTTTAAGACGAAAAGTATAGATTTAGAAAACTGTTGAGCTCCCATATCTACTTTTGGATTTGGAAGTTTTATCTTCCTTGAAATCCTGAACCTGCTGCAGTTATAAAGCTGTTAAATGTTAATATTATTTCTTGATATTATAATCTAGACATAACAATTATAATAAAAGTTGGTAAATCACATTGCCTTCTTTTTTATGTCAAGAACTAGTGAAAAGGGTTAGCTTCGTAGCTAGTCTACAAGCAAGGTAAGTAGGTCCATTACCGGCCGGCTTCGGACCGAAAAGACCTAATGGAGTAATCCCTTGATCTCGGATCAGAGATGCTAACATTGCGGGAATCGAAGTGGGGGAAATGTTAGTCTAGAATGTGAAGCTAAAAGCCTAAAATTGTTTCGACTCCTATAGTTTAAATAATCATTCTGTAGCAGTAGACACAATAAACTTTTTATGAACACTGGCCTGCAGATTGGACGAAGAATTAGGTAACCAAGTCCTGGAGCAAAACACGAGTGTCGATAGCGGGTGTTAGAAGCGAGAACGTTATATTTATAGAACTTAATATTAAGAGCATCGGTAGAGCTGCAAAATATTTGTTGTTTTAAGGGCAAATTTATGCTAGTTTTTATCTATAATATATTTTTATATTTATTATCGTACAATAACTATATTTGCATAATTGACATATTGTATTTATCTATTTTTTTAAAATAATATAAATAATACTATTAGATGGAGCGGAAAAGAGTGAATATTAAGAATATGGAAAATCTGAATTTGGGGGTCGGATCTTATAATATATAATATAGGAAATCTAAATAAAGTTGTCCTATTTGTTTTACAATAAAATATGAGAAATAATTTAGTGACCAATAAAACAAATGCAACTCTAAATTTTGGGAATTGGGGTATAGGCAAAAAAGATCTACTAAATTCAAAAGAGGTAGGTCCGAATTATTTAGTATAGGTTCTCCTCTAGCACCAAGGCAGGTGACTCCTAACATTTATTATCTCATTGACAAATTTGGAAGTGGGAACCCAAGTGACGTCAAAACACTAAATGGAAACACAGATAAAAAAAGAAGACGCGAATTTGGTTGAGATTGTTTGTGAATTATGTGGTGAACTTAGAAATAATGCACCAGGAGCGCAAATCAGAGCGCATGTGGAAGGCGATTGGGCAAATTTAGTTACCTACACAAAGACATGTCTTATTTGGCTAATATACCAAGGTTGTTTTAGGATAATAATCTGTAGCTATATGTCTTATTGGCATAAGCTGTGTGATTTTGAGATATCATTGCTTGAGGGCTTGCTTTTATTCTTCAAATTGTTTGGCATTTGATATTTTGATCTTTAGGGCTATTGTTATTTCTTTCTTAAAAATTACATTCATCTGCAAATATATACTTTGTTGGCTGTTATAGTTTGTTTCTTTAACTTTGGGAGTATTTCTGGCATAGTTGATTCTTTTGTTGTACTTTTTACACTTGTTCTTTAGGATTTCTGTCATCTACATAAAAATTTGAAAATTAAGAGGAAACTTTACTGACCGGTTCACAATACAGAAAACGGGCTGGGGAACATTTTATTAGCTAAAATTCCTTGGATGTTGTTAAGGTAATCCATGTCACGTAGATTAATGTGAAGGAAAATTTTGAGAATTTTTATCTGTTTATTGAAACCGTGAAGTTTGAATAGTATTTTCAAAGAGAAACAAGAATTTTGCCCAGGAGGGTTGTACAGAGAGGAAATACAGAATTACACCTTCTCTAAGAGAAATTAACTGATGCATGTGTTCCACTGACTGAACTTTGATGATTATTTGACAGGAAGAGGTGGAAGCTAGTGAATGTTTGTTGGTACAGACAGAATCTACCTTCCAGAATCATCTAGAAGATGGAATCACTGAAGGAACAGTTGCGTTTCATTACTCGTCCCCAATAACATCGGGGAGTGATTCTGATGATGAGGTGGCAGAAGTAGAAGCTGTTGAAAAATGCCAATCAATTGAAACAATTATTAGCAGAGGTGTTGATGAACTAGAAGAAGATAAGCAGAAAAAGTGCATGTCCTCGGAGGATAATATGGAATGCTCGTTTGTCCCTGCTTCTGAAGAATTGCTTAATAATGCTTCCGAAGAATTGCTTAATAATGCTTCCGAATCCCAAAACCCTCTTGTTGGGATTAATAGCCCATCGCAAGCTAAGTGCTCTGAATTTGACAAGCCAGATGTTTCAATCCCACTTCTGAAAGTCGACTCCAATGATGAGGATTCACCATCATCTTCATCCAATGAGGAGAAAGACGTGGAAGCTGATGTCGATGTCAATGATGATGAGTCGGGACCACAATCGGATGAGCTGCATGCTAGAAAACGGATGCGGATTGATGCCCCTGAAAGTTTATAACTGATTACATATATTTTGTGGAGCAGTGCTCAGTAAATGTGTTTCTATTTTTGCTGCTCTTTAAGTAGGTGATTGATTGAAGATTTGGAATTGCTGCTGCCTGCTTTATAGTGTCGACGAGTTCTTTTTGGTAGTTATACATTATGGCTCTGATGTGCCATTGATACTGAAGGAAGAATTGGATGTTATACATTATGGCTCTGAATTTGTACATGGATGTAGATTATTACTACGTAGAGTTTGTAGGATAAACCATAACCAGTAACTTTATATAGTTGCTGACTTAACTCTAATGGGTTGATTAGGATTTTCTGCATTTGTTTTTTAGATACTTGTTGGGGGGATACTTAGGTAAAGGAATGCATGAAAATAGGGGGAAAGAAATAAGACACTTCCAGTTAGGTCCTGAATACAGATGTTACTACTCGAGAGAATGTCGGAAAGAATTATCAAAAGAAAAAAGGAATATGTCAAAGAGGAGGGGTCAAATATGAATTAGCTACCAGTATAAATCTTTCTGATTTTATTTCACCATTTTGGAGGGGTTATGTAATATGGGGTATGGGCTTCTCCTCTATAGTCACGCTTAGAAAATTCACCAACATTTAAAGTTTTTGAACTTGAAAATAGTATAAGTCTACTATTTTAATAAATAAATATACATGGTTTCTATATTACTTGAATTTTCAATATTGGGAACACTTTTAATATTAATTTGAAAAATATTACATGTTTATATATATCCCGTTAAATATTTTGAAACTCAACTAATCTTAATTTTCACTTCTTTAGAAAGTCATGAGACCATATTGACTAGGGGGAATTAAAGATAAAGCTGGATTAGCAAAGATTAAAGCCAACACTAATCGAACCATGGGGACCAAAACAGAAGTCGGTCTAATTGAATTTGAATGGTCTGTCAAATTAAATGAGCACGCTATGTAAATTGTAATGCCAAAATATCTCAATTTTAAATAACTAAACAAAAGAACACCTGATCTCCGAAATACGAATATCAAATTCAATAGCTGTAGTGACAAAATCTTAGTGCAATGAAGTACGATCCAGTATGGCCTTTATTGAAAAAGTATTTTTTAAAATGTCTGCAATGGCGAATTGTTTTCTGAGTTTTTTGCACTTTGCACCCCCAAAATATGGAAAATAGGCACTTTGCACCCCCAAAACTTAGATTTAGCACTTTGCAACCTCGTTTATTTTCAAGCAAAAATTCAAGGGCAAAATAGGTAATTCAATAGTATTGGCACTTTGCACTCTCAAAACTTGAGAATTTCGCACTTTGTACCCCCAAAATTAAATTAGCACTTAACACCTTCTAATTAAGAACAGATGATCAGCAAATTCCACCCCCGAAACACAATAAATTGGTACTTTGCACCCCAAAACATAAAATTAACACTTATCACCCTCAAATTTAAAAAACCCAAACCCCTCGTTTTTTTCGTGAAAGTTGACTATCGGAGTGAAAAAAATCTAAGGCAAATTAGGTAATTCAATTTTTTTCTTAAATTTGCAAAATACAATTATAAATACTCGAATACTCATTTCTCTCTCCATCTTTCTTTTCGATAATATAACCATAAATAACTGAATAAAGTACTCTCGAAGACCCATTGTCTACTTCAACATATCAAAGACCCATAAATAATTACCTATTTTGCCTTAAAAAAATCACCTTAATGGTCAACTTTGCCGGAAAAAATGAGGAGTTTGAGGTTTTTTTTTTTAATTTGAGGGTGTTAAGTGTTAATTTTGTATTTTGGGATGCAAAGTGTCCATTTATTGTGTTTCGGGGGTGCAAGTTGTTAATTTGTTCTTAATTAGGGAGTGTTAAGTGCTAATTTTATTTTGGGGGCCAAAGTGCCAAATATTTAGAATTACCTATTTTGCCCTTGAGTTTTTTCTTGAAAATAAAAGAGGGTGCAAAGTGCTGTATTTTTCATATTTCGAGGGTGCAAAGTGTTAAATCTAAGTTTTGGGGTGCAAAGTGCCTATTTCCTATCTTTTGGGGGTGCAAAGTGCAAAAAACCCTTGTTTTCTAAAATGTGACTTTTGTTAAAAAAATCGTAGCTAGCAACTGCGATTCTTTTGAAAAATCGTAGCTGCTAACTTCGAATTTACTTAAATTTTGAAAGAAAGAAAATTACAAAAATTGTTAACTACGATTTTTATTAGGGTTTGCACATTGCACTCCTGAAACATTGGAAATAGACATTTTGCATCCTCGAAACATAGATTTAACACTTTGCACTCTCGAAATATGAACAATTCAGTACTTTGCATCCTCTTCTATTTTCCTTGAAAAACCTAGAGACAAAATAGGTTTCATTTTTGGATCTTTGGCACTTTGCATCCCGAAATACGAGAAATGGGTACTTTGCAGTTTGCACCCTTGAAATAAAATTAGCACATGACACCCTTGAATTAAGAACAACTCATCAACTTGCACTCCCAAAACACGAGAAATTGAAACTTTGAACCCCTTAAACACAAAATTAGCACTTAGCACCTCAAATTAAGAAAAATTCAACAACTAGCACCCCTCATTTTTTTTTTTGACAAAGTTGACCACCGGGGTCAAAAAAACCTAGATGCAAAATAGGTAATTAACAAAAATTACAAAATGAGGGGTAAAAATTACAAAAGAAAAATAATTACCCATTTTGCACCTGTGTTTTCTTAATTTGAGGGGGTTCAAATTTAAGGGAAAAAGAAAAATAATTACCTATTTTGCCCCCTAGATTTTAGGATCCCGGTGGTCAACTTTGTCAAAAGAAAATGAGGGGGTCCTAGTTGTTGAGTTTTTCTTAATTTGAGGGGCTAAGTGTTAATTTTGTGTTTAGGGGGTTCAAAGTGTCTATTTCTCTTGTTTCGGGGATGCAAATTGCTGAGTTGGTCTCTAATTCAAGGGTGCTAAGTGCTAATTCTATTTCAAGAGTGCAAAAAGCCCATTACTCGTGTTTCAGGGTGCGAAGTGCCAAAAATCCAAAAATGAATTACGTATTTTGTCCTTAGTTTTTTGAGGAAAATTAAAAAGGGTGCAAAGTGTTGAATTATTCATATTTCGAGAATGCAAAGTGCTAAATTTATATTTTAAGGATGCATAAGTCCCTAAGTATTTTGGAGTTGCAAAGTGCCAATTTTTATTAATTATAAACTAATTAAGTAACGATGAAATGTTTAATTACCACAATTTACTATTCTTCTATAAATCGCAGTAGCTAACTACAATTTATTTATTTATTGTTGGTAAAATAGTTTGGAGAAATTCACAAAAGAAAGTTATATAAAATCTTTTGATGTGCATAACAGAACTTTTACCATCATAGCAATTGTTGATGTCATTGCATTTTTTAATCTATTTCTAATTTAGCTCCAAAGTTCACAGCATCTTCATTTTCACAATGCCTCTACATTTTTATATTTTAATTTTTAGGGTAAATATCACTTTTGGTCCCTCTTATCATTAACTTTTTACAGAGTGGTCCCTCTTATGTTTTTTTCCCACTTTAGTCCCTACTATGAATTATTTATTTCACTTTAGTCCCTACTATGAATTATGTGTTTCACTTTAGTCCTTATCAGGTGGTTCTGATAACACGTGACATGCAAATGAATAATTTTTAGGGCATTTTCGTCCGTTTGCTATTGAGACCATTTGAGATATTGTTTAATTGATGAGCAATTTTGGTGTTTGAAGAAGATTTTGGGAGAAAACTTTAGTTTGGAACGAAATGGACGATTAAGTTGGACTGGAATGAAAACCTAGTTTGAAAGAGATTAAATCTTTAGTTTTTTTTTCAAATGATTAGAAATACAAAAATATCCATGTTAGTTTACTTGAATTGACGAAATTGCCCTTATGAACATATCACATGTTACCGGAACCGCCTTGGAACACCTGAAAAGGACTAAAGTGAAACAAATAATACATATTATGGACTAAACTGGAAAAAAAACATAAGAGAGACCACTTTGTAAAAAATTAATGATAAGAGGGACCAAATGTGGTGTTCACCCTAATTTTTAACTACAACTTAAGAAGGTCTGAAAACGTGACTTCAATTTTACGTTTAACAAATTACAAAATAGAAAATACACCTGTGTTCTATACATATCTAGACTAAAGAAGTTTTGGGGAAGGAAGAAAGGAATGAATAACAAAGGCATGAAGAAGAATGGCGACAAACAGAATAGCATTGGGAGATCTGTACTGGGATTAAGCCCACTCTTTTTGCTTCTACTTCCAAACTTTTTCCCTTCTCTTTTCTCTCCTCTCTCACGAGCTTATCCTCGTCTCTTCTCTGTACGTAATTCATCACTTCTCCAATGGTTTCCATTTCTATGTATACTAACTACTCGTATTTCGTAATATGTAAATTAATTTTATTTTTCGTTATAGGAATGGAATGCCCCAAAGCCTATGCACTTGAATTTACTTGAACCTGCTTTACGACGAAGTGTAACCGTGAGCTTCTCTCTTTTCTTCTTCGATTTTTTTCTTAATTTCCTCGCTATTTTTGCCCTAATTTACGTTTGATTTACAGCCTGATCATGTTGATGATGATGATGAAATAGCGACGAAGCTGTGGTCTCCTTTGCCTGATCAAGGATGGACACCCTGCCCACACTCTTCAAATAGTATGTAAAGGTGTAAATGAGAGGTGTTATTTTTGTAATTAAGTTTGGTTTGAATTTATATACAAGGTGAAACTATTTTGAGCATTAAATTGAATTCTAGCTGGATTCGATTAGCTTAATTTATATATGTAATATCAAGTGATAGTTATCAAGTCGAGCTGAGATGAGCTTCAAAAGTTATTTGATAATCTAGTTTGGTTTGTTATGTATAAACAGATAAACTTATTGGAGTTAGATATTTAGAAAACAAGTGAGGAAGGAAGAGGAAAATCATCATAAATCAATTTTTGAAAAGTGTTCTTTTCTAAAAGAGTGTAGTGAAAAAAAGGATAAATTTACTTTTAACAATTGTTCATTTTACTTATGCCTGCTCGAGCTTTCTTTTTCATCTCAAAATCGTGCAATCTTCACTTTGATGCTGATGTCTATATTTCTAACTCGACTTTGTAAAACTCGATGTTCTTATTGCAGTTTCACCAAAGCAATCCAGGGGTTATATCCAGGTTTTTCTTGACGGAGGACTGAACCAGCAGAGAATGGGGGTATGCAACATCTTCTTACTTAAGGTTTTGTGTTTTCTTATTGGAGTACGTATATATTTTTTTCTTAATTGTATCTCTAGATTTGTGATGCTGTAGCTGTTGCCAAAATATTAAATGCTACACTTGTGATCCCACACCTTGAAGTGAATCCCGTATGGCAAGACTCAAGGTATCACTGATGACTGATCAGCTTTCTCGTTCTCTAAACTTAGAAGGAACCACTTTGATGAAGTTATATTTTGTCAGTTCATTCGCAGATATATTTGATGTTGATCACTTCATAAATATTCTGAATGAAGAGATCTCAATAGTTAAAGAACTCCCCACAGAGTATTCTTGGAGTACCAGAGAATACTATGCAACCGGCATCCGAGCTACTAGGATAAAAACTGCACCTGTTCACGCATCTCCCCTGTGGTATACAGAGAATGTTATCCCTGTAATAAAGAGGTTTGTTTTGTCTAAGCAGCCCTGCATTCCCTCTCAATTTGCCCAAATACGATATTCAAATAGTACAATGAGAACTGTTTACCGATGGTTGCCATTAAAAGATTGTTGCTGTACTATATGCATGCTATACTTGATCAAAGGGCAGGCTATAGAGACATAGGGCAGTGGAGGAAAATAACTGATTTTAGATGGTTGCCATTAAAACAATGTTGTTGAACTCTATGCATGCTTGATCCAAGTACGAACTATAGAGATGTAGCATTACATTCTGTCTAGCAATTGCACATGTGAAGAGTTCCCTTGAAGTTGATTTTACTTGAGATTTTAAGAAGATAAAAATGAACTACACGGCATCATATTACTTAGTCTCCATGTCCCACCAAACCTCTTGATCAAGGCTTTGTGGTTTATTCTGATACTTGCTTGGTAAATGAACATACTAATTTAAGCTTAGTTAACTAAAATGTTTAGTGATTTTATAATTTTTCCCCGCTTCAGTTATGGGATAGCTGCTATTGCTCCTTTCTCTCACCGATTGGCTTTTGATAATTTGCCGTCGGATATCCAGCGCCTCCGCTGTAAAGTTAACTTTCAAGCGTTAGCTTTTGTTCCCCATATCAAGATGTTGGCTGAGTCCCTTGTTAGTCGCCTACGAGACCCTTCCAGCAGGAATAGGGAAAGAGAGCATATAAACCTGCAGAAAAACAGAGGAGTAGGAAAATATGTTGTTTTACATCTCCGCTTTGACAAAGTATGGACATTCAATCTGGTTTTCTCTGAAGTCTTATTATTTCCAATAAAAAGCAATAGTCGAGTATGTCAAAACATATCTATCTAATGTATGACCAGGATATGGCTGCTCACTCAGCTTGTGATTTTGGCGGCGGTGAAGCTGAGAAACGTGCTCTTGCTAAATATCGACAAGTGATTTGGCAGGGAAGAGTTGTCAATTCTCAGTTCACTGATGACGAATTGAGAACTCAAGGGCGTTGTCCATTGACTCCTGAAGAGATTGGACTTCTATTAGCAGCTTTAGGATTCGACAACAATACCCAACTTTATCTTGCTTCACACAAGGTTGATTGAGAATTTTTTGATCTCTTAAATTTGGAACTTAGGAACTTTGATTTTCACTAGTGATGGTCTTAGAATTTAATTTGGTGGTTAGTTCAGGTTTACGGTGGAGAAGCAAGGATCTCAGCGCTACGCAAACTCTTTCCACTACTAGAGGATAAGAGAAGTCTTCTGTCCGCGGAGGAGCGTTCTAGAATAGATGGAAAAGCTTCTTTATCTGCTGCTGTTGATTATCATGTGAGCATGCAGAGTGACATATTCATCTCTGCTTCCCCAGGAAATATGCACAATGCACTGGTAATAATTACAGTACATTTTATTATCTAAGTTATCATGTTCTTTGATCTCTTTCTGCAAAGCAGAACTTCGTCTTTAGTCCCACAGGATTGGACCTTAACACTTTAGGTCCCGCGCTTCAAAAAATTGCACTTTTGGTCATAATTTGTTAAAATATTTCGCACTTCTTGTCTATCCGCCCCTCGTTCCATCCAATTTTTGCAGTGCTGGTTCCATAAACTTGGTCTATTTTTTGGTTCCGTAGGACTTTCTCTGTTTCGCACTGTGGTCCCAAATTAGATGTAAATGGTTTGGTAGAATCATAAGTGCATAAATTTTGGGACCAAAAGTGCAATTTTGTAAGACACGGGAACAAAAATTATTTGAGAATACAGTCCCGTGGGACTAAAAACCCAAATTTGCGATCAGCAAATTTGTAAGACGGGCAATATATACAATGTTTTTGGTGATTCCGGATGCAGTTAGGAAACCGTGCGTACAAGAATTTGAAGACCATTAGGCCGAATATGGTGCTTCTCGGGAAGCTATTCTTGAATAAGAGTATGGAGTGGTCCGATTTCAAACAAGCTGTGGTGGATGGGCACAAGAATAGACACGGACAGATTCGCTTAAGGAAGGAAAAGCAATCCATTTATACCTATCCTGTTCCTGATTGCATGTGTAAATCTTGACTGGAGCCTATAGGTAGGTATTTTTAATTATTCACAAGTGCAAATCTTTTTGTTCCTCTAATCCTTTCTTCAGAATTAATTCTGTTAGCAAAGTGAATATTGTACTTGTTACCATAGATGTTTGAGTATAACAGTTTTCCAGTTTTTATAATAATTCTTTTATTTAGACTCAGCCTTTTATGAGAAACAACATAATTATGTCTTACAAATTTTAGAGTTTTAAAGTGAATAATTCAGTGATATTAACTATTAACAAAAAATGAATGACAAGAAAAGGAATATTTGGACACTAAAAACATTTAGGCTGTGTGTTTGGGATATGATAAACTTCCAAATTTGAAACATTGCTATAATTAAGGATCATGACAATTTAAGAGCAATTGATCAATGTCTTCAAAGTCGCCCCATGATCCAAATAATCAACCTTGCATGCAGAGGAGAGGTGGATGGAGACAGGGGCTAGGGAGTCTATAGACTCCCCTCAAATTTTTTTATTCCTTTTAGTATAGTAGTAGTATATTTAAACAGAAAAAAAGAAAAAAAAAGTAGGAACATAAGATAGCCCAATTATCCAAACAAATCAGTATTTAGAGGACAAAAACTACTAGCCCAATCAGAATCCCTCAACCCAAATAAAAAATTAGCCCAATTCAAAAAAAATATTGATGATATGTATCGTGGTCAATTATTAATGTAAATACATAGATATTTTGAATTTTTTTGGTACTATAACGGGTCGGGTATTATACATAATTAAAATATCTCGTGTGGATTATTTTTCATCAAACTCAACCTCCTCTTTTTTTATTGCATCACATATTTTCTCGCGAATAATATAAGTTTTAAGTTTAACTGTCTAATTAATTTTTTTATTTTTTTTTATTATTTTAGCCCGGACTTGGAGTCTATTCCACATGTGTGACGAGTGAAATCTCTAACATAATCTTTAAGAAAGCCAGTCAATGGGATATAAATAATCATCCCTAAGGTACCTTCATTCATTTAATTATTACGAATTCAAGAAAATAATTATATCTCCCCTCCTTTAACGGAATAATGTAAAACTTATCTGGTATTTATTATAAGGGCTTTCAGAGCTATGACTTCATCCAAAACAGACGCACAAAAAAATCATCCTCATCAATTATATGGAATATTTGTTTAATATTTCACAATGTATACCTTTGCAATGAATAGTAATGATATTCAATGCTATGTGATTCTAGTATTTAAGTAAGAGACTATATATTAAAGTTTTTCTTGTATGCAACCACTAAAGAAAGTTTGATTTCTTTCTCTTTTGTTTTTAATTTGTCAAATTCTCAACAATTCATTAAAATAATACTATACTGAATTTCAATTTTCCTCATGCATAATAATATTTTAAAATTAATACTTCAATTTTATGTTTAGAATAAATACTACTACTATGTTCTACTTAATTACTCGTACATTTAAATTGTCATCATAACCATTGAATATACCATTGATTTAGCAGAAAATAACATTAAATCAATTTTAAATATCCATGTACTTACAAAAATTATTAAAATATTTATTATTGATACAACATATATATATATGCTCGAATATTGTATTTATAGTTTAAAATCACAATCTCTTACTCTTTTTATTTTAAATCAATAGTCTCCTAGTCTGTGTGCATTGCAGTTTAAACGTTTTTTTTTTCTATCTATATTTAAGTTAAACATATTTTAAAAAAATTAATATTCACATTAATATCATGATTTTTATGCGTTTTATGCTTGAATGGAAGTTCTCCATAGGTGGAGGAAGTGGGAACGGTGGAGTTTATTGGCTAATATGAGCTCTTGGGATTGAGCTTAAAAAGTCTCTCTTGGGATTAAATCTGAATCTGATTCTATAACTTTTTTGAATAATTTCATAAAATGAATCAAATTAATATTTTTTTTTGTTACTAAAATGAATAAGTGAAATTAATGTTTGTTACTAAAATGAATAAGTGAAATTAATGTTTGTTATTTGAAGTTTACTGAGGTTATGAGGAACATCCGAACATAATGAAAAGATTTGTGTGTAACATGTCAATCCCACATTGATTATGGATGAATTGTTTGAATGATTAATAAGGACTTGATCTACTTTTACTTGTCCTAGTGGACTGGAGCCCACAATGTTGGCAATGCCATAAATGGATCAAACTCTTTACAAATGGTATTAAAGTCGACTTCGTGGTGTTATCCATGATGGCGGTCTTGTGCTATTTATCTGTCATCGACAAGGACGTCGAGTATTTGAGTTGGGAAGATTGTAACACCCCAATCCCACATTAATTATGGATGAAGAGTTGGGAAGATTGTAACACCCCAATCCCACATTAATTATGGATGAAGAGTTGGGAAGATTGTAACACCCCAATCCCACATTAATTATGGATGAATTGTTTGATGGTTAATAAAGACTTATCCTACTTCCACGCCTTAAACATTTTGGGCTAGTGGACTAGATCCCAAAAGTGGATCAATGCCTTTACAATGTGCCTTTCTAATTCTAACAAATAATCATTATGTACATATTGGCAAAAACAAGTTTTTTTAAAAGTAAATCATATAATCTATGATTTGACTTTTAATTTGACATATGAATTGCAACTGTCAGTATTGAAATCTATTTATGTTTGTATATTAAATGAGATTATTGTTTGCATACGCATTATAATAGATCTAATTTTCATATAGAGGATCTTCTTACTATGGAACTCGAGAGCACTTTAGATAAAGAGGAAAAGATGTGGCAGCAACGAGCTAAGGCTCACTGGATGCGTGAGGGAGATAGGAATATTCGATATTTTCATTCTAGAGCTTCGGGTAGAAGGAAGAAAAATGAAATCCATGGTATAAAAAAAGGAGACGGTTCGTGGTGCAATACTGTCCCTGAGATCGAGGCAGAAATTGTCAACTATTTCCAGTCAATATTTACTTCTTCCCAACCTTCGGAGGAGGATATGGAAATAGTGTTGAGTGCTATAGGTCCAAGGGTGAGCTTTGAAGAAAATCAGCATCTCCTCCAACCTTACACTGCGGATGAGGTATACCGAGCTCTTATGTCTATGCACCCCCTTAAATCCCCAGGCCCTGATGGTTTTCCCCCTTTATTTTATCAAAAGTTTTGGGTCGATATTGGTCATGACGTCATCACTTGGGTCCTTAATTTTCTGAATAATGATATTTTTTATGAGAATAGTAACTTCACCAATGTTGCTCTTATTCCCAAATGTCCTAACCCTGAATTTTTAACTCAATTCCGTCCCATAAGTCTTTGTAATGTAATTTATAAAATAGCCTCTAAAACAATAGCCAACCGCCTCAAGCATATCATGAACTCAGTTGTTTCTGCTTACCAATCAGCCTTTGTTCCTGGTAGACAAATCACCGATAATGTCCTAGTAGCTTTCGAGACCTCTCAATACATGAAAACAATGACTAGAGGAGGTGTGGGCCAAATGGCCATTAAGTTGGATATGAGTAAAGCCTATGATAGAGTAGAGTGGGAGTTTCTTAGGGCAGTTATGATCCGATTAGGGTTTGATTTTCATTTTGTGAGGCTTGTTATGCGTTGTGTCACCACTGTTTCTTATGCTTTTGTTCTTAATGGGTGTCAATTTGGTTTTGTTAAACCGGAAAGGGGTATCCGACAAGGTGACCCCCTTTCCCCGTACTTATTTCTCCTTTGTGCAGAAAGTCTTAGCGCTTTGATATGGCATCACGAAATGGAAGGTACTCTCAGGGGTATTGCAGTTTGTGAAGGGGCCCCTCAAGTTTCTCACCTCTTATTTGCGGATGACACATTGATTCTTTGCCAAGCTTCTACATCGGCAGCGACTTGCATTAATGATATACTTCGTTTATATGGAGTAGCATCGGGTCAGAATATTAATTTCAAAAAATCTAGTGTCGTATTTACCAAGAACACCCCTACCTCAACAATTGACTCTATTATTTCCATTATACCGATCAGACGAGAAGATAAGCATGAAAAGTATTTGGGCCTCCCACTTACCGTAGGGAAATCAAAACGCGAGGTGTTTGATTTTGTTAGAGAACGGGTTTGGAATCGGCTTCAGGGACTAAGGGTCAAATCACTCTCAAAGGCGGGGCGTGAAATCCTCATCAAGGCAGTGGTTCAAGCAATCCCATCCTACTTAATGAGCTGCTTTAAACTCCCACGTTACCTTGTAAAAGAAATCGAATCTATGATTTCTAGCTTTTGGTGGGACGAAAAAGAGAGGAAGAAAGTTCATTGGATAAAATGGGAATCTTTGTGTCTCAGTAAACGGGACGGTGGTTTGGGATTTAGGGACTTAGATTCTTTTAACACGGCATTATTAGCGAAACAGGCTTGGCGTATTTTAACAAACCCGAATGCCTTGCTTAGCCGGATCATGAAGGCTAAATATTTTCGTACTTGCGGTTTACTTGATGCTACTTTAGGAACCAGACCCTCGCTGACTTGGAGGGGAATTTGGAGTTCCCTTGATACATTGGCAGCCGGCCTTAGATGGAGAATTGGTAATGGGAGAACGGTAAAAATCTGGGGGGATAATTGGTTACCTCGTTCCGGGGCGTTTCGGGTCTCCTCACCATGGAATACACTTCCTAGAGATGCGACTGTAAGTTTTTTGATTGATGATGATTTAAATACTTGGAACAGGGAGCTTGTTGAAACTATTTTTTGGGAGGAGGAAGCTAAAACCATTCTATCTATTCCAATAGGTAACAGGAGTTCAAAAGATAAATTACTTTGGCATCATGTTAGAACAGGTTATTTCACGGTTAAGACAGCGTATAGAGTCCATCAAGATAAGAAGAAAGCAATTCGAGAGGCTGAGGTCGGTGGACCGAGCACTCAGTTTACTCGAAACTGGAGTTGGATTTGGAGAACGTCGATACCTCCGAAAATTAAATTGTTCCTTTGGAACTGCTGCACCCGCTCATTGCCGGTTAAGGAACGTCTTTGTGACCGTAAAGTAATTGAGGATAGCATATGTGTACGTTGTGGTTGTGCATCTGAATCCATTATCCACTGCCTACTCAAATGTTCTTATGCAAGGCAGGTTTGGGCACTCTCGGAGGTTCCTTTTGTGGTGTACAATAGTGAGCTCGAAGATGTGGAAGCTTGGATCAAATCTGTACATTCAAAATCTGATGCAAAAGAGTTTGGCCTGTTTGCTGTAATTAGTTGGTGGATTTGGTTCAGCAGGAACAAATTCATATGGAAGGCTTCAGATATTCAACCACTTACTTTATGTGCTTTTGCTGGAATTTTTTTTACGAGATATCAACAATCAGTGCTTCGGAACTCTTCACCTAAACCAAACAGGACACTTGGGAGATGGAGGTCCCCACCTAATGGTTACATAAAAGTTAATATGGACGCAGCTTGCAATAATGATGGGGCCATTGGCATTGGTTTAATTGCAAGAGATTGTGTAGGTGATTGTGTTGGCTGGAGAGGTATTACTATTAATCTTCCACTAAGCCCGGAAGCATCTGAAGCAATGGCCGCTTTACGGGCTGTAGAATTTAGCTTGGAGAAGGGATGGAGGAATTTAATAATCGAAGGTGATTGTCTTTCAGTTATACAAGGGATTTCAGACCTTAAGCTTTCCGATGGGGTGCTTGGATCAATTTTTGAAGACATTATTAATCTAGCCAAAGATTTTCACTCTTTCAAAGCTGTACATGTTTTTAGGGAGCATAATGTGGCTGCTCATAGTTTGTTTTGTTTTTTCTTCTTTGCTTCCTTTTTCGATTCTTCAGATTGTTCTTTCCGATTCTCATTGATGATATAAAATCCCTTTGGTTCTCAAAAAAAAAAAAAAAAAAAAATATAGAGGAGTGGACAACAAATGTTAGAATTACCCATATATGCGTTGCACAAAAGTAACTATTAATATTTTCAAAAGGTAAAATTGCAGAAAACGTCCTAAACTAATTACTGATTTTGGATTTTCGTCCCGAACTATTTAACTTGGCGAATTTCATCCCGTAATTTAATATTTTTTTGGAATATCGTCCCAAACTAATTACTAATTTTGATTTTTCGTCCCAAACTATATCAACTCGCCAAATTTCGTCCCATAATTTACCATTTTGTATGAATTTAGTCCCAATATTAAATTTCTAATTTAATGAAAATGACGTTCAATCTTGTAATTAATTTGGGACGAACTTTGCAATATTATATAATTATTCATGTTAAAATTTACCATGTCATGACACTTAAGCAGGCATGTGATAATTCATCGGCAAATGCACAATTCCGTCTTATAATTATGGTGGGACGATATTTCAAAAAAATATTAAATTACGGGACGAAATTCGCCAAATTAAAAAGTTTGGGACGAAAATCCACAATCAGTGATTAGTTTGGGACGATTTTTGCAATTTTGCCTTTTCATAATCATTAGTATTTTAATAAAAGATACCAAGATACACAATGTTATTAATCTTTAAATAATAGGGTATATTAAGAAAAAAGATCAATATCACTCGATGATTAAATAATAATAACGAAAGTTCTTATTATAATAAGTAAAATGCTTCTATAAAAAAATTATAAATCGAAGTATGAAGCAATATTTACTCCATTATTTAACTCTCAGTGAGTACCTTTAAGATACGTTTGGTTGCCAATAGATTATTATTTATTAGAGTTTATTGAGTACTTTAGATTCATGCGTTTGATAATCCAAATTCGTTTCCCATTTGACTCGCAATAAAAACATGCGTGTACATAATTTCACTATCAAACAATATTAATCCGAACTTAGATCCCCGCAATTTTCACCTGGAAAGTCAATATACCATTTTATCCCTCTTTTAATGATGATTTGAATTTCATATTTGCTTAATTCAATTTTACATCCTCAAATGAGATCAATTTTTCCATCCTCAAATATTTATTATTGCGCTTTGCACCCTCAAACTACATTGATAAATTTACTTTGCATTTTGCAACGTCTCCAACCATCTCAATATCACCGGATAAGCCATTTTCAATTTGCCAACAAGGGCATGATTAGTATTTACGAAAAATTTCCCTTGATCTATTTTCTACCAAAAATATAATTTTTTCCTCTACTGATTGTTGAACGAGCTTGAAAATATCTTCATCTATTTAAACTTTAAAGCAATCTTTATTCATTTCTTGCTCCATAACCAACAAAATCACAAACATCAATACAAGGAAGAAAAACATCTTCTCCAGTAGCTCAAAAACGTATGAACACTATGGTGAACATAGCATGGTTTATGTGACATGAACGTGAATTTGTTTTTTTTCCATACTTTCATATTGAGAAAATGTCGCTACCAAAAGATACACGCCCAAATTATTTAAAATTTATCTCAAAAGTTTATTATGTTGAATAAATATGTTATTTATTTGAAATGTAAGAAAGTTGGAGGACATTGCTTCTTTCAATGGTATGAATCAAGAGTTTGTAACATAGTTACGACAATGTGAAAAATGTTGATTTGAGGTTTAAATAAAAAAAACTATTATCAGGTTGTAACAATCAATAAACGATGTTAAGTAGAAAATATGTATTTTTTTCAGAAATACCAACACTTGCCCTTTATGGCAATTGGGGAATGGCTTTACCGTTGACATTTAAGATGTTGGGATGAGGTGCAAAGGGAAGTCATTATTAATTAATTTAATTATTAAGGTACTTTTAGGATACAAAGTAAATAGGAGTAATTAAATTTAAAGGTGTAAAGTAAAAAATTTACCTAACATGAGGGTGCAAAGTGAAATTATGATATTTAACTTTTCAATTTCAGTTTTTTGGATTTCTCTTCAGTTTGAATTTCAAATTTCTGTCCCTCCCCCTCTTTTCTTCATTAAGTAATTTTTTTTTTCGCTCGTTCGTTATCATTCTTCTTCTTTTAGTCTCTCCATTTCAAACCCACTTCTCTCAATTCTTCCTCCGCCGCTTGTCAGATCAACAAGTATACATTTCATTTAGTTTACGCACCAACAATCTCAATTTTCGCTGAATTAGGTTGTTTCTGTGCTAGATAACCCTATCTTGTGTGTTTTTAGATTTGCAAATCACCTAATTTTTTTGGGAAAAAATAAACTTTTACAGATTTGGCTAGGGTTTTGTTCGCTGAAAATGGAAACCTGTGAAAGTGTGAGAGTCGCAGTGAATGTTCGACCCCTGGTTACATCCGAGCTCCTCGTGGGTTGTACAGACTGCATTACTGTATTTCCAGCTGAAAAGCAGGTATTCAACTACTGCCTCTCAAATTAAATGGTGTAAAACATTTATTGCATTGATCGAGAGTGTTTTTCTAGCAATTATCCTTCGTGTTTGATTTCTTACTGTGAAAATTTAAAGTATTATTTTGATGATTTGCAAAAAGTCGCCTGTATGGAAATCAAACTTATCACCTATTTGACTGTTAAAACAATCATGATTTACCCTCACTCCTCAAACAAAGTTTAAAAGGAGTATTCGCACCACTCATGCGTGGATATTGGAAGGATTTTTCTCTTTGTCTAAGCAACACATACGTTTTTTTTTTTACATATGTGAAATTTTGACACTTATAAATTTAACATAGGAGAGGTAAATGCAAGGTCATGGTTATTGCTATGCAGATAGTTTAATATAGATTGTCTATAGAATTTTATATAGCAAGTAAAAAAAATATTTCAATTGATTGGACACAAATGACATTCATCTGCGGGCTGATTACTCTAGATACAGATAAGTTGCACCAAGTTTTATACTATGTTGTGTTTAATTACCTAAACTGCTTGGATTTATGAATACTACCTTTTCAGTTAATACTGGTTCTTGTTGCTGCCATTTTCTGCATGGACAGGTCCAAATTGGATCACATGCCTTCACATTCGATTACGTTTTCGGGAGTAAGGGACATCCGTCGTCATCCATATTTGATGAATGTGTAGCACCACTTGTTGATGCCCTCTTTCATGGATACAACGGCACCGTACTTGCCTACGGCCAGGTGTTACATTTTACTACTATTTCAATATTATATTGTTCAATGACTGACTTAAGGTTCCTTACCTGCTACTTATTGTATTTCAAACTTTCAAACTCATTTTATAGACTGGATCTGGAAAAACTTATACAATGGGTACAAATTATAACGGTGAAGGACATAAGGCTGGCGTCATCCCAAAAGTAATAGAAACTATTTTTTCGAAAGTAGAGGCTATGAAAGATTCAACAGAGTTTTTGATAAGAGTATCATTTATTGAGGTATGAAGTGTAAAATTTCAAATTTTGGACTTCCATATGAAATCCTATTGTTATTAATTTGGTTACTTTTTATGTTTGATCTTGCAGATTTTCAAGGAAGAAGTGTTTGACTTACTAGATCTAAATCCATCTACTCTGTCAAAAAATGACGCACCATCTACAGTAAAGCCTACAGGTCTATCGAGAGCTCCCATTCAAATTAGAGAAACAGTGAGTGGAGGGATTACACTTGCTGGGGTTACGGAATTTGAAGTAAGGACAAAAGAAGAGATGGTCTCATACTTGCTGCAAGGTTCCCTATCTCGTGCGACGGGAAGCACAAACATGAATAGTGAATCAAGGTATTTTTTCTTGGGTCTTTTAGTTAAAGTAAAAACATTGCCTATTACTATGCCATAAACATACAATTTAAAGTTTAATCAAGTTTGAGATCACCCTGCTTCATTGATCAATCACTTTGTGGAACATACATGAAAGAAGTGCATGGTTTTTATTTATACAATTGATGAACCTTGAATTGTTCAAGTATTTTTCTGAATTTCTGGCACGATCTTCTTAATATCTTTCTCACATTAGATTTTTTTCATTTCGCAAGTCGTTCACATGCTATTTTCACAATAGCTGTGGAACAAAGGAGAAATACTCATTCTTCAGCTGGAAATGACGTTGGTGATGATATTCTCATTGCTAAGCTCCATTTGGTTGACCTTGCGGGTTCGGAGCGCGCAAAGCGCACAGGTGCAGATGGGATACGTTTGCGGGAAGGTAATGCTTGGTGTGGTTGACTGGTAGTTTAATATTTGAGAGTTGTTTATATTTAAGGAATCTATATTTCTTAAGAGGGATTTGAGGGTAAGAGTATTCTTTGTCTTGAGTTTCATGTATATGCCGTTAAGAGTTGCTGATATCTAATTTTAAAACTCTTTTTTCCTATAAGAAGGATTTGAGGGTAAGATTATTAATTGTATTGAGCTACTACATAGATGTCCCAACAGAGAGATTTTTCTCATTTCTCGAGCTACAAAATTCAGTCTTACTCTTACATTTTGCATACTCTACATATTTGTTGACTTCACGAGTCTCCTTTTACGGTTTTACCAAGATCAGGGCCTTTAAGCTTCTGTAACTTTTTACCTTTTGTTTTTTAGTTATTTATTTTGCAAATCTGAATCGATTTTCTTTCTTTCGGTTTTGTGTTGTGTAGGCATTCACATCAACAAGGGATTATTGGCTCTTGGTAATGTCATCAGTGCTTTAGGAGATGATAAGAAGCGGAAGGAAGGAGGTCACGTTCCTTACCGTGACAGCAAGTTGACACGCATATTACAGGCAATGATTTATCCCTGTGCCCCTAGTTCTCTTTGTTAAATAAAAGTGGTGGGGAACCACATATTTATATAACCCCAAACAGAGAACTCTTTGTCCTCTAATAAAGAGAAAAGAGCCTTGTACAATGATGTAATCCTATAGACTTCAACTTTTCATCTTGAATGTTATGCTGTAATTACATGTTTGAACTTAAGCTAGTTAAATAACCTAATTAGCTTTAAAGCTTATTTGCATTATAGTTTGAGTCATTTTCCGTTTACCCATTCAATTTGAATGAGAAATATCCAGCTTCTAGTTGTGTTTTGCTACAAAATACTCAATTACTTTTTCGTCATTCATTGAAAATACTTAGTCAGCTTCTAATCCTTTAAGAAAGTTCGCCATGAAAAATATCATCGTACTAATTAATAGTTCCATTTTTGTACAGGATTCTCTTGGCGGAAATTGCAAAACAGTTATGATTGGTATGGTTTCCTCATATATTATCGTTTCACTACTAGAAGAAACACGTGTACCTTAATAACTCACATCATATTTTACTTGAAATTTGATGATAAGGTATCCTTTACTTTTCTAGAACAATTTGTATAGTCTATTTTTAAGTTAGTTGCATGAATGCAGCATGCGTTAGCCCTGCTGACACTAATGCCGAGGAGACTCTGAACACATTGAAGTACGCCAACCGTACTCGTAATATTCAAAACAAAGCAATTGTAAGCTTCTAGAAGAATTAATATGTTATTTCTACTTGTCATATTAGGATTTCAATTCTAATAATTGTGTGTGTTCCTCTCACAATTCCTCAAATTTGTAGATCAACCGTGATCCAGTGGCAGCTCAGATGCAAACAATGCAAGCTCAAATTGAACAGTTGCAGGCAGAGTTGATTTACTACCGTGGAGACTCCAGTGCACCTATTGAAGAAATTAAAGTATTATAATCCTTGCCTGATTTAAGTTTTTTTTTGGTCTCTTGATGGTTGAATTTTCACTATGAATTATGAAATAGCAACCATATCTTTGTGCAACTAAATATTTTATAAACTCTGATTATTCACATCAATTTATTTATCTAAAACCAAACTAAAATTATTTAAAAAACCAATACTAATGTAAGTATTATTTATTAATTACACCTCATTATTGATTCTATATGATTAATTTATATTCTTGTTGTACAGATTTTGAAGCACAAAGTATCTTTGCTTGAAGCAAGTAAAATGGAACTGCAACAAGAACTTCATGACTGTCGAATCAGTCATGAACATTTGACGCAGCGTGCTATTGATGCTCAGGTTGGTCTTATATTGGTGGCAGATTGACTTTATAACACACATAATGGAGTTGATGAAATACTATTATGTCAACCATTCTGATCTAATTAACTATATATCAGGTGGAAAGGGATAGACTGATTATGAAAATTGAATCTGCTCAAAATGGAGTACCTTTGGATGAGATTGACACTAAATCAGATAAGGTTTATTTTAAAATGATATTTATTTCTGTATTACTTTTGTGAAGTATCCACATTGGGGATTGATCTTTTAGTAAATTGTTTTCCTTATACTTTAGGATTTCGGTATGGTGAAGAGTTATATTACTAAAATCCAAGAGCTAGAGATGGAACTTCTACGTATACGAAATTCAAAACATGTAAGACGTGATGGTTATGCTTATAATCTTACTTTGGAAGATGATGGGATACACTCAGGAAGTTCCGATGTCATGGATTCTGATATAAATATTCTGGAAAAAGAAGGTATGCTGCCACCAGCTGTGAAGTTCAAATTTTGTGTCAGCTCCTCTTTGCATTACGCTTTTTTTTGGAAGCGTGTGATTCCAACACTATTTAATAATTATGTGTAGTAATGTCATAAAACTTTCTGGAGTTTTTGGTGCAATCAATTGATATTTATACTATTATTTAGGGTGATAACTGGCATAATCTCGATTCTTATCACCTTGCAGATGAGGTCGAAGATGTAGAAAAAGAGCTTGAACATTCTTCTCTTCAAGAAAAATTGGACATGGAGCTCAAAGAATTGGACAAAAAACTTGAACAGAAGGAGGTAGACATTTAAGTGGTGTTTCTTATATTGAAAAACTAACTTCTACCTGTTGGCTTTGGGTTAAAGTAAACAAAACACTGGAAAATGAATTTAATAAATATTAATGCCAAAGTCATCAAAGCTCTTTGGAGGAATTTACTATATCCCGAAGCTATTTCCAATTATTTTGCAAGTATTAAAACCTTTTCTCTGAATGCTTTTTGTTATGTGAATATTTATTTATTTGTATTATAATGTATTTTCTCAAAAGCTTGGTTTGGATTTAAAGTTTAATTTTCTTAATTATGACATCCAGAAAAACCAGGTGCTGAAAATGATTCATTTTATTTGAAATTATTGATCATTAAATTGACATCAGCATTTGTAGTCTTTCTCGTCCTTAAATTGGAATAAAAATGAGTTGGATTATCTACTTTTGTGATCCTTACACTGAAGTGTATTTTTAAATTTCTATTTACTGCATAAAGTTTAAACTGAAAACTTGTGCATAATAACACATGGACAAACTGCCAAACAATGTTAGATAAATGTAGACATTTTATATTTTATGTTTAATGGGATGATAATTTTCACATCATGGTAGTAGAAGCATGAAATAGGACCACATATTTACTAACTCCTCGCTTTCATTTTAAGGCTGAAATGAGGAGGGTTGCCGGCACTGATACTTCAGTTCTTAAGCAACATTATGAGAAGAAAGTTCACGATTTAGAACTAGAAAAGAGGACTTTACAGGTACATTTTGATGCATGACACTTCGATCAATGTTTATTTTAATTTAAAGATGTATCTCTAAATACCATTTTATATTGTAGAAAGAGATTGAAGAACTTAGGCAGAATCTTGCCAATATCTCGACTAATTCTGGTGATGGTGCTCAAAAGCTGAAGGAGGAGTATCTTCAAAAGCTCAATCTCCTTGAGACACAGGTAAATCATCACGAAGAACTCACTTTCGAATTATTTTTCTTGTTAATAACCCCATTGCTTATGCAGGTTGCCGAGTTGAAGAAAAAACAGGATGCTCAAGCTCAATTGCTGCGACAAAAGCAAAAGAGTGACGAGGCTGCAAGAAGACTTCAGGATGAGATCCAGAGAATAAAGACAACAAAGGTGCTACATTGTGGTATTTCAAACTTGTAAACACAAATGTCGGTCTATTTTGTGCCATTAATTATTCTTTTTCCATGAAGGTTCAATTGCAACAAAAGATCAAGCATGAATCTGAGCAATTTAGGCTGTGGAAAGCATCTCGGGAAAAGGAAGTACTACAGGTAATTGCAACCGCAAAACTATTCAAACTGTCCTGCTGAATTCTACTTGTTTAGTTATATTTGATTTTCAGTCTATTTCCTTCTTTTTGCTCTATGTGTCAACGACTTTAGTTGTTTCTTAACTAGGCAGCAAATCAGAACAATGTATTTGTGCTCAGACCTGCCTGGCCACCCCCACCCCCAACCCCCAAGAATAAGAACAAAAATGTGAATACAGCTTACATATTGCTTTATTAATATTATCTTTTGGTCTAAACTGTTGAGTATTTTTGGGGATGTTTTCAATAGCTTAAAAAAGAGGGAAGAAGGAATGAATATGAGATGCATAAGCTGTTGGCACTCAACCAGAGGCAAAAACAGGTGATTTTCTTTCTTCGCATAATCCTATTTTTAACTAAATGGGAATTGAATCTTAAATCATACTTTCACATTCCAGGTATTGCAGCGAAAGACTGAAGAAGCTGCTGCAGCCACAAAAAGACTTAAAGAGTTGCTAGATTCTCGGAAATCGCGAGAGATAACTGGTTAGAATACAATCAATTCCTTTGCTGCACCATGCTTATGATTACAGTTTTCATGAATTATTATTTCTTTTGCATGTATACAGGTGCCGGAAATAACAATGGTCGTGGAATTCAGGTACTTTTTTCGACTGGAAGAGCATTCCTGATTTGTAGTGTTATCTTCACCTCACATAAATTAGCATACACGATACATGTTCCTTGCCAATAGATACATGTTCCTTGCCAATAGATTTATTACCCATCCATTCTTTTAATATTAATAATATCATATTGTTTTCTGGGTTTTAAGGCACTACGGCAGATGGTTGAGCATGAACTTGAGGTTACTGGACGTGTACATGAAGTACGGTCAGAATATGAGCGGCAAATGGAAGAGTAAGTGCAACTACCCATTCAACAATTTTGCCAAATTTATGTTCAATGTATAGCAATTCAGTTTGTGAGATTTATGAATGATTTACTTTTTTAAGAGTAATATTCCGCTAAGATATTTAGAGCAGGTTTGACTACTATGATTTGTACAAATGAAAATTTCCAGGTAGTCTATTTCAGCGGTTGTGAAAAATTTCTTAAACCTTATCTGGTCCAGTACAATTATACTGTCCTTATTATTTTCGAATTAAATTGTACCCCATATCTGAATTTTTATATGTTGACCCAACGGAATTTAGAGTAAAAATAATGGATTTTCCTACTTGAATTATTGTAAAAAGAATGGATTGCTTTAACAACTTACTAGTATGAACATCACAAAAGAATTCTTATGGCACCTGCTGAGATGTTATATGGTTACAAATAGCTTCTATCTTAAATAGTTTTATGGTGTGGAAAGGAACATCCGTTAAGATGAGTTCACTTCTATCATTAGAGATAAATGTAATGATATAGTCCATCTTATGCAGCCTCCTTGTCATTGAAGAAGTATATTATATTTCACACGATTACTTTACTAATTTCAATTGCTTTACTCGCCCTTTTTTCCTTCAATCTCATGCGTAATACCATTTTGTTTTTCTATAACATGTTGAAGTTAACATGTCATGCTGTTGACATTTATTACCAAATTCTAAGTTTCACTTATTGTAATCAAAGTGATTCTGGAAGTTAAAAAAAAAAACTCTCCTACTCATAGTTTTTGAAGCTTAATCTTTTTGCTTTTGAAATATGCAACTGCTGATTTTCTAATTACATTTATAGGAGAGCTAAAATGGCTGAGGAGGTTGCTAGATTGAAGGAAGAAGCATTAATTGAAAAGCAGAACCTAAGGTATGAAGTTACATTTCTGAGAAATTTAGTATTGAGGTTTATATGTTTTTCTATTTTTCGTTTTATGGTACTTCTTACATTTATTGACTAAAGCTCTGTCTTCCATAGTAGTGCATGCCCACAGACAATGTCTCCTGGTGCCAGAAATTCAAGGATTTATGCACTTGAGAACATGCTTGCTACTTCTTCATGTACCCTTGTTTCTATGGCGTCTCAATTGTCAGAAGCAGAGGAGCGTGAGCGAGCATTTAGTGGCAGAGGAAGGTGGCACCAAGTTCGTTCTCTTGCTGAAGCAAAAGATATCATGAACTTCCTTTTTAACCTTGCATCATCGTCCAGGTAATTGCCTCTAAAGAATTATTTCCTTTTTATAAAATTAAGCGTTCTTTCTGAAATTGTTCGTGGCTGACAATTCTGCCCCCATCCTTCACATCCAACAGATGCCAGCTAAGGGATAGGGAAGTTGACTGCAGGGAGAAGGATTCTGTAATTAGAGAGTTGAAGGAAAAGGTGGTCACTTTGATGAGGCAGCTGGAGATGCAGAAGGCTGAACTCAGCCGTCGAGAGAATGAAATGGTAAGGCTGTATGTTATGTTAAATAGCATAGTTTGTGGCATGGATCTTCACGAAAGTAGCATATATTCAAGAACTAGGTTTATTATGAAATAAGAACGGAGATTTTTTTTATTAGTTTTAGTTTTAACTCTTAAATATGTTTGAATTTGTTAAGCATTTTGAAACAACTTCATATGTTTGCATATATGGCCATTGTGCTACATAGCATATGTACAAATTATATGCAACAATGATACCTAACATTTCACTTGAACTCAACATGTGCCATCTATTGTAAGAACAACAGGGCTGGTTCAATTTTGTTTATAAACATTTCTTTTTCTCTTGTGCATACTTGTCACCAGAAATAATTATATTCAATTTTGGTGCATACTATGTTGGTATTAATGACTGGAATTCTGACAGAAGTCGGCTTTGAAAAGACAATTCAAAGAACTGAAGGAACGCTTTGAAACTTGCTCAATGAGCAACACTGAAGGCCATGCTTATGACTTACGACCCTTGGTATACTCTTATGACAACCATTATCTTACAACTTCATGCATTATCAATTCAATTAACAAGACATTTAATCTGTTTCTTATTTAGGGGTCTCGAAACTCCGTTGTATTCAGCAGTGGAGTTTATGGGTCTGAATTATTTGAAGACATGGACACATCCGAGGATTATCAAGCCGAAGATATGAATCCATCCAATGATGATGATGTTGAGTGGGAACGTACTAAAGAAAGGAGAAGGCACCAAACTAGGAAAAGGAACTCTAGAACAGATAACCATGTTGAAATAGCTAGTGATTCAACCAAACCAAATTCAGTGACCTCAAACGAAGGAGTTTGTTGCTCCTGCAGTAAAAGCTCTTCATGCAAGACTTCAAGATGCGAGTGTAGAGCTGCACATGGCACGTGTGGGTTGTCGTGTAGTTGCGGACCCACTAGGTGCAGCAATAGGGAGGAAGCTTCATCAAAAGACCTGCCGCCACAAGAATCCAGTGAAGCTTCTGCAGATAGTCACAATCTTGCTTCGCATGGTGCAATGCTACTTCAGAACGCTTTATCTGAGAAACCTCACCATACAAATAGTGACGCCGCACGAAGGCCTTTATCCGACATTGGAAATAACCTCGTAAGTTTTTTTCAAATATGTTGGCCTACTGAGCTTGAATTGATGTTGAAATACTTAAATTAACATTTTTTCTTCTTGTCTTGAATTTAACTTCTCAGGCTAAATCTGGTGCACCAAAAGGAAACTTGAGGAAAAAATGGAACAAGCCAGTTATTCAGCTTGTACCTGCTCCACTACCACCTACAGTTCAAGCTCAGAATGCTGAAATTGTTCCAGTGCAACCAAAAAGTAATGGTGAAGTCGATATTCCATTGAAGTTACCGAGAGCAATGCAACCAACTCTGCCAAATAACAATCAGCTAAAGGAAAGGAACTCAGATCAAACTAATACGGAGTTGGTTGATAAAGACAGTATGCCTTCATCTGGTACTACTCATGAGCAAGCGAAAACTAAACATGGGAAAGAAAACATGGGGGGTTTGTAGGTTTTTTGCTTTCATCAAGTACAACTCATGAGCAAGCAAAAACTAAACATGGGGGATTTGTAGGTTTTATTCTGAGAAATCTTGGAGTCTGGTTTTCTGATGATCCTCCTTACCTTAAAGTAACTCCATGCAGTTGAATTCGTTAATTATTGATTGGTTTGTATTAGTTCGAGCTTTACAGAAATTTGTTTCTATGGCGTCTTGATGTTCTTGTTCCATATGTACAGAAGAAAGGTATTATACGTAAATACACTTCTAAATATTAATTAGAAATAAGAAAATGAAATACTTTTTAAGTATAATTAAAATCTGAATAAGTTCTAAAGAAACATTAAGTTTATACATAATATAAAATTATCTAAGCATGTTAATTAGATGGGAGTTTTTTTTTTTTCGTTGAACACTGGCCACTGGATCTAGTAAAAACTATTAAACTTAACTTGGTTTGCATTTAATTAAATCGACCCATATTTAATTAGATAGAGTCGTAAAAGTTCAATTATACCTGATTCAATTTGTTATGTTAACTAGAAAATGAAATTTTAATTATGTTTTTACACTTCATTCCAAGTACGGAAGTACCTAACACCCCAAAACATTTTATCGTGGGAAAAAAAAAAAAAAAAAAAAAAGCACCACATACGCATACGGCATAACTGCAAGTGAAAGCCTAAATGCGACTCTAACAAGAATGAATTAATCTCTGCTTATTCTTCAAACGTTTTATTCTAATTCCTAGGGTCCCCTTTTAAGTTTGGGCTTGCTGGGAAAAAGTTCTAAAATTTTCTATTTCCTATTTTGTTGCAACATTTACCATTCTTCACTAATAGCCTCAAATTTATTTTATTAACTTAACTAATTATGTGACCCAAATTCTTTTTTTTTTTTTTTGATTTCACAAGTGTATTTTTTAAATTTGACTTGACCCCATTATTGAAAACTTCTCTCAATGGATATTCGAATATAGATTTGACACTTTGTGGGACTTAGTATCTTTTACAAGAGCAATCAAGAATAATCATGATCAAATTATTATGATTTTATGAAGCTCTTATTACAATTTAATTTATTTAGATAATTTATAAGCATATCTATTTTGTGTTTAGTGTGCCATTTATCTTAATACAGTCATATTCCTAAAACCAAGAGCCATTTGAGGTATTGTTATAATGAGTTGTAGAGATAAATGGCATTTTCATAATAAGTTCTAGAATAAATGGCAATTCACTCAAAATAATAATAATAATAATATCCTCATAAGACGTTTGAGTGTGTCTTTTTTTTTTCTTTTTTTTTTTCTCCTTTTTTCTTTTTAGAGAAAGGACTATTTAAGAATCGGTTTATACTTGGCGACATGAGATGGGACGCTAACTGGATGAGCTAATTGGTTTTGTCGTAGAAGTCATCAGAACCTGCACAAGAATAACATAATTAAAAAGTTGGAACAATTTTTAAGGGCGTAGTCGTGACTATCCAACCGTCCAACTAATATTTATCAGTTTTATGAATTTTATTATATAGAGTTATAATGAGTTACTAATAGTTTATGATTTATGATTATTAAATTATGTTTTAGATCCTGCAAATATCACAAGTCACAATCTGCATAATATGGATTAGGTGGTCAGGATTGCGATACTCATAGGGACTTTAGTAAAGTACTAATCTAAGAGATAATAACTTCAAGAACATCATAGAGACTTTAGTAAAGTACTAATCTAAAAGATAATTACTACAAGAACATAGTTCCAACGAAATAAAAACTACTAAGGTGATATTTTCAATAAATTATTGGTTGACTATTTTTAAAAATAAAAAATTGCATTGATATAGCTTCTACTTTATGTATATAAAATGATTATTTAAAAATCTTGAGCAATAATGATTTTAAAAACGATTGAAAATATTCATTTTTAGCTTATTCTCTTAAAAAATCACTTTTTAAAAGTGGTTGAAAATACCATCTAAAAAAAATGAGTTATAATACTAAAAATTAAATATGCTTAATTAAAAAGTTATTAGTTACAAACTAATCTTAAATTTTTTAGAAAATCAAGATGATGTTAGAAGGTACTATGACGAATTTTCAAAGCACAAAAGAATCACTATGTAAAAAGCCCAAACCCTAGCATATATTCTATTTTCAGATGAGCTGTTTATATAATTCATAATTTCATTATAAATAGAATATATTTGTCTGTTTCAATGAAACATTATAAGTTTTTAATTTGGTGTGTTTGGATGATGCTTTTCTAATAATTTCGCAAGAGGCTTTTTCTTAAGATGCTTTATAAAAAAAAAAAAAAAAAAAGTTGTGTTTGTTTCGATAACAATGTAGCACTTGAGAACAACATGGTTTCGGTTTCAGGATTCAAACAAGTCAAAATTGAATTGAAAATGTACCAATCTATTAAAACGCTCCAACAAAATGTCAAGTTGATATAATAAGAATATAAGAATACATTACTATTAACTATTGAATTATCAGTAACTTCATTCAACTCCAACTTAGTTCAGTTGAAACTTAGTCACCCAGTAATCCATTTGACTAGATACACATTCTGAGCCAGTGGAGCCATATGAGCTGAAATTTTTTATTGCATTTTCGACTCCAAGATACTCGTTCACATCTTTCTCGAATGTTGGGCTTATACTTTTAAGGTCATCTAGACTCAGATCTTGAAGCTGGCAGTTTCTTGTAACACACAAGGCAACTGACTTTCCAACTATATCATGAGAAGTTCTGAAAGGTATTCCCTGCATATATTACAATACGATATCACCACTAGCATCAAGTTCAAAATTCGAGGATCCTCACATCCTCGTATAAATGAAAACTGGTAATTTACACATAAGAGGCCAAAACCATTTTTGTCTTTGCTTTTTAATGTGTTATTCATTTTGTCTTGGTCAAATAAATATTAGGACATAAATTATTCCAACAAAATATTACTTCATGTTCCATTAACCAAATAAAACTTTCAAGTAAACGGACTACAGTTTGGAAAGAAATATTACATGCCATGAAAACAGAACGGGGAATCTAGGGACATGATATATACCTTTTTGACAAGGTAGTCTGCAAGTGTTGTGGCATCTAAATGTCCAGCTGGTAGAGAATTTCGAATTCTCTCCTGATTAAAGGTGATGTTCTGTGCAAATTCTGCCGACACTTCAAGCATTCCCACTATTGCTTTGACACTATCAAATACAGGTTCTTTGTCCTCCTGGGGGGGACAAGAGTGTTAAAGCTGTTTTTATTAAGTCATCAAGTAACACAAGAAATGAAGCTGGAAGGCATGACGTTATCTTAAAAAAAAGCAGTTACAAACATGGCATAAGATAAAGTGATTAAAATTGAATAGCAAGGGCTGAAATAGGGATATGGACACATAATATCAAAAACAGATCGCAAGCTGGGAAGCAAGTGATAATATTTGACCTGCAAATCCCGGTTGTATGCCTGAGGAAGACCCTTGCACAAGACAAGAAGCGAAACAAGATCTCCTATAACTCTGGCAGATTTGCCTCGAACGAGTTCCATTGGGTCTGGGTTCTTCTTCTGAGGCATTATGCTGCTTCCAGTTGAAACAGAGTCACTAGGGGTGAGAAAGCCAAATTCTTCTGAAGCCCACAATACCCATTCTTCACCAAGCCGAGAGAGATGGACGGCAATTATAGAATTTGCAGAAAGGAATTCCAAAACAAAATCTCGATCTGAAACTGCATCAATGCTATTTTATATAATAATGTTAATGATAATATGAGAAGCAAAATGCTCAATGGGAACAAAATAACCATAAAAAGAGTCAATTGAAAATGCATTAGTGCAACATCACGCGATCATGTCACCAATTATGCTCGGTGAAAAGAAAAGCAAGAGAATATAAATGAGAAAAGGTCCATATTGGTAAGCTAATAGGTAAATCAGTTGGCAATTTAAATTTCAAAATTGTTTGATTAGCCCTTAGATAGACCATTTGGAGGAACATTTCCAGTCAAGTTTCAGAATTACACTGACGTCCGACAGGCGTGATGGAATTAGTAAAGATTTGGCATGGAAGCGGCCACTTAACGGGAAAATGGGTGCCGTTCTCCCTCCAATTATGAGATCCCTCACTCACTCTATGAGATTTTAGTCTGCTAATTTATTCATCAAACTCGCATGCACATGGATCATTTTTCATATTTAGCTTTTTTATTAATATTATTTACATATTAGAATTAAGTTAAGGTTTAAATCATAGATTAGTAAACTTCCATTTTCACGAATCTTGATCCACCATGCATTCAAATTATGCAGTTAAAAAGGTAACTGTTACATGATATTACAATGATGTAAATTCTTTGTAGTGGAAGAAAACTCAGTACCATAGTTTAAGCTTGACAAATTTTGCACAAACTCTAATGTTTTATTTTGGTTTATTTTGGTGAGTCGATAGTGGGACTTTAGATATTTCAGCAACAGTGACAATCTGTGAAACTGCACAACATTGGTTTACTGGCATAATATTTCAAAATAGTCACTTGCTGCATAGATCATGCTAATATACCAAGACTAAGTACTTAATCATGGGGCTAATAAGCATGCCTAGACTTAGCACAAAAAGGACACACTATTACAAGATATAATATGTTCAAAAACAGAAAAAAGATAAATTAAGCAAAACGACTTTGGATTCTCGGAATTTATATATATGGGTTCCTACCTGTTTCTCATGGGGGCAGTAAATCCCAGAGCCTCAGAAGTCATAAATCTATCAATGGGCAGGCCAGTGCCAGCTAATGCACATGCACCCAGGGGACAGAAATTCATTCTCACTCGGCAATCCAGCAAACGGCTTGCATCACGTTCAAGCTACAAAATATTATTGCACGATATTATTAGCATTATTTAGGCTGAGCTTAAGATTTAAGAAAACATACAATCTTGTCTGCAAAACTGGAGTTGAAGAGAGAAGTAAAAAGGATAAAAAAAATTCTTCTCCAAATTAGGGTACACTTTCTGAGTTTACCATCTTATCCACACATAGCTACTAAGCTACCAGACTGGGAAGGAAGTTTAAGAGAAAAAGAACGGCGGTTGAAGAAAAGGCAACTAAAATAGGAAAGAAAGCTTTGAGAGAGAGGCCGAAACTGCCATAAATGCTGCCTCTGCACATAGCTATTTTTCCAGCAAGATCTGCCTTTTCTGTTCTACTAGTATCACCATACTCTTTTGCTTGTGACTACTAAAGCTAAGTGTTATTGAAGCTTGGTGCTTGTAGGCCTTTGAGGCAGTGATTGGTGAAGAATGGTGTCAAGGTTGACTCATAATCTAAGTTGGAAAATGAAGATGAAAGGGCCATGCTGATTCTGCAAATCAGATGAATAATATGATTGACTTTTATGGTGAATTGTGTCGTACCTATATATAGCATCAAAGTGATCAAATATGTGAAACAAATACATTGAGTTTCTAGTAAAAAAACACACATTTCAGGATAAAATTCTTAATAGCTTCTACCAGATACATGTGATGCAATTTTAAATAACAGGGTCCAAATATCAGAGTAATGATAGTGTATCATTACGGTCTCCAGAAAGTAGAGAGTAGAGACAGAGTCAGTAGGCGTCATAAGCTCCTGAAATCTCCATGTAGTTGCAAATTCAGGGGTTTTCCGTTTGCTTTTAGTATTAGAAAGAATGAACCTCAGAATTGGACAAGAAGAGAGATTTATAGGGCAAAATAGCTGACAGGAGGCAAAACTACTAGAAAATTAGAAGGCAAGAAAAAGCAGATAATGACAAAAGGACCATCTTTGTAAAAGAGAGAATGAACAAGCTTCAGACAGATGCTGCAGCTGATTAATTTTCTTTAGAAAAGGGGAAATGCGCTAGTGTGCAAGAATAAACTAACCTGCTCAACATACGCTAAAAGAAGATGCTGCAGTAAAACAGGCTGTGCCCTCTGCAAATGAGTATACCCAGGAACTATCAGACCCTCATTCTTCAAAGCCAGCTTCACCAACGCAACCTGCAGAATGCACAAAACATGTGACCGAATTAGAGAATACCAAAATATCATATGAACTGCTAAATAGAATTATCAAGAAAAGTTAACATCGACATTTGTCCTTTCTAAGAAACTGCAACTTTGCAGCATGTAATTCACATGACAATGGGACGGGTAAGCTGGTGATATATCCTAAGGTAGAACAGTTCATTTAGTTGGATTGAAATTTATCACACTTAATACAGTAAACGTGAGTAAAAGTCTAAAACATAGTAGCTTAGATGCGAACTTTATTGATGACAAGAGCAATATTATTGGGCCTCTCACTGTAAACTATTGGACGGAAACCAGATACATAAACAAGGTATTAAAGAAAATTAACTTGACCTGAAGCTGCTTAATTCGTAATACTATAGCATCAATTGCATCTCGACACCACAAACGAAAGTCGGTGCAAACTTGATCATTTCTACTGCGGGCGGTGTGCAGCTTCTTAGCGGGCTCACCAACCAAGTCGGTAAGTGCAGCTTCAATGTTCATGTGGACATCCTCTCTGTCAGTCCTCCATGCGAATTCTCCACTCTCTATTTGTTTCTCAATCTCATCAAGACCTTTCAAAATGATGTCCCTATCAGCATCGCTCATCAATCCCTAAAAAGGATGAGCACACCATATAAGACTAATAAAGCAATTAATCATACTCTGCATATCCCTTAAACAATAACCAAACCACGCAAGGCTAATAAAGCACCATATAATCCGTTTCCCTAAAATGATATAGTATAATACTATCAAAACTATACAAAAACCACTCGTTATAATAATAAAAAAAAAAATTGATCATACAAGGAACTTCCCTAAAACAATAACCACGGGACATAAGACCAAAAATGCAACTAATCACACAATGTACAATTGTACATCCCCCGAAGCATATACAAAACACAGAAAATATAATCTTAACGCACATATTACAATACCTGATGAGCGAGCATAGAGGCGTGAGCGCGGCTGCCCATGATGTCATGCTTGTAAAGAGATTTGTCGAACGAAATTGACTCGGTGAATTTCTCGACAGCATCGGTGACTGTATCCTCGAATCGTCCTCCCCACAGCTTCGTTTCTTTCATCTGCACGGCTGCGGCAGCGGCGAGTGAGGAGAAGCGGCGGCGGCGATGTGAGTAATGGAAGTTAGGATTTTGAAGAATGGGAACAGATAAGGGTTTTGGGAGTGAAGAGGAGGAAAATGGGAGAGCATCTGCGGATAACAAAAGGGACTCCATCTCCATTTCTCTATTTCTATTTCAACGGCGGCGATACTTGTTAAAAGTAGTACTAGCTAACTTAGCTCACTGCATTTACTATTTTAGGGGTAATTATATTCATATTCCCCAATTTAATAGGAGTAGAAAAGTAATTTTTTTTATTAATTTAATAATTATTTCTTCAAAAAAAATTGTTAATTAGTATCAATTTATATCTATACCCGCTAATACCCCTGTCGTCAGTCAATCTCAGTAGACACTAGACAGTAACCTTTAGATGTGACGTCATAATTACAACATGTTAACTCTAATTTGTCCAATTTTTAGAACAAAAATACTATTTAGAGTGAAGTAAAATGTAGTTGCAGCAAAAATTTATGGATCTAATGCGAATGTTTTTAAATATTACTAATTTTTTTAGTTTTCATATTTGATTATAAAATAAGACAAAACTACTCTAAATTGATGACCTAAAGAAAAGTAATGGGGTATAATTTTTTTCAGTTGATATTTATATTTGATTATACAATAACAAAATTATATTTCAATTAATAAAATGCTCTTTCTCTTATGTAGAATTCTTTCCAAGACATATAAATTAAAAATTAAATTACTATTAAATAGCCACTCTACCTGCACCTTCTAAATTGTAAATTGTAATTTTAAATTTGTAATGATACTAATTGAAAGTATTAAACATTATTTCACATTAATAAAATTGGATTTTAATGTGGCTTTTAAAATTGGGTTCTCTGAAAGTTATGACAGACAATATTGGAGCAAGTCACTCACCACATTCTTATTACAAAATAGGTATTCGGAAACCCATGTATTTTATGCTATTAATTAAATCATCGTGCAAAGAAGTGGGGTACGAAGAATATGGCTTGATTTGTGTACTTTGCCACCTTCAATTCATGCTTTTGTAAATGCCTTTTTTACTTTATAATTTTAAAACTCTAAATTTCACAACCAGTATCTTTTCACATATAAATGAACGTACATATTACTAAAAGAAATCATGTAAGAAAATAAACGAACACATTCTTTGTAATTTTTTTATGAAATTATAATATTTCTCCAAAGTTGTACATTTCTTCTACCTAATATAATAGAGCTAAATGCAAAAATAACCCATGTGAGCTGAGTTAAAAAAAAAAAAAAACTTGTATTATCTTAATAGCAATAATCCCCCCTTTGTTCTCTTTTTATTAGCAAAAAACTATATTTCATAAGTCAGCATGGAAGTTATTGTCAATTTTTTAAATGAACTCGGGGGTGGTTGTCAATTTTTAAAGTTACAACAAGGGATTTCAATAATATTTTGGATTACGAGGGGTGTTTTTGTATTTTCTTTTGTGGGGTATAATTGTCATTTTTCCTACAAAATATGTATTTTGACATGGAATAGGGTATTTTGCCAATAAAAAAACAACGCATGAGAACTTTTACTAATAGAAATAACAGAGAGATTTTTACTAATTAAGCAAAATATAGGGGATATTTTTGCATTTTACTCTGATTTGATTTCCTCAACTCTAAAATTGAAACCGTCTAGTCAGTCAAAATACATCCAAGCAGAACTGTAATTTTTGGTTCAAACACACAACTTTCAATACAACTGACACTGAAAATCGTCACACACAATACTCATTTCTTTAACATGAAATTGTATAAGTGTAACGTATTGCATGCCCAACTAATTAATGAAGAAAAGTAACCGTTAAATCAATGCTTGCATTTTATCTTTTCCTCTTTTTATTAATAAGAAATGTGAATTATAAGTTATTTTTAAGATTATTAGGCTGGTTGGTAGCTATAAGAGATACACACACAATAATAGTAATAAAAAAAATAAAAAGTTGGTAGCTCAAGAAAAGAAAACAACATGCAGACCTCAACGCTATGGATGTCTTAAGAAACAACCTGGCAAAGCGACCATCGTGTTGTATTTCATTTTTCTTCTTTCTCATAATTAAATCCCATATAATAAATATGGCCACAATTCTTGAGATGGGTTTCTTTTGATCTCAAGAATGGAAATTGTCCCCAAAATGTCAATACATTTCCAAAACCACAAATAAATATCTTTGAATTGATCCCTTTTGAGTATATAGATAGATATATAAAAATGTTGCACAGAGCTGCAAGAAATGCATATTCATGGTGGTGGGCAAGCCATATCAGGACCAAACAGTCTAAATGGCTCGACCAAAATCTACAAGGTGATTTTCAAAACTCAGTTTACATCTTTGGGTAATAGAATATATGAATTCCACATTTATGTTATCCTTGTGGTTTTCGACATTTTTGTGTTGAATTTATCATTGTTAATAAGGTTCTGCAAGCTCAATATTGAGAGATTATCTAATCGAAATGATTGTTTGAAAATTATTGAGAATTTAGAAAAAAAATGCTTATTTTTACCTAGAGTAAAGCCCTAAAGAAACTTGAAGGCTATTACTGGCTCTTGGACTCTCATGGATTTTATTTAGTGAGTAAAAGGCTAAGCAAAGTACATATTTCCATCGCGAACTTCATTGGTTCATTTTCGTTTTAGTTACTAGAGTAGAACCCAATAACCAAACACAGCCTAAAGATTTTCATTGCCAAGGTGTCTATTTGGGGATTTTAAGAAACAAACTTCTTTCACCTTTACCATATTCAAAGAATAGAGGTTAGCTCTGTCCAGCTTCTTTCAGCTTTACCATATAGAGAGATGCGAGTCTCAAATTTCTTGTTTTATGTATGTAATTTTCATGAAATTTATATATCAAACATCTGATAATAACAAATTAATCAAAAAAGTTTGCTAGTTTTCAATGTGTTCTAAAACTGATGAAGGACATTGAAATGATTTCTACTAGTGCCTTGACATTTTGTTCTGCGTTTTAAAACATACATGATAAGCTTATGATGCAAAATTGAGTGTGGTTTTTGCTTCAGAAAAGTTAGTTGTTGAACACACATTTGTTTCTGGTTACAGATATGGAGGAGAAAGTCGAGTACATACTTAAAATAATCGATGAGGATGCAGATACATTTGCTCAAAGAGCAGAAATGTATTACCGGAAGAGACTTGAACTTATGAATTTTGTGGAAGACTCTTTCCGAGGCTACAGAGCTTTATCCGAGAGATATGATCATCTCTCGAGAGAGCTACAGAGTGCCAATCGAACAATCGCAACTATTTACCCTGAAAGGGTTCATCTAGAAATGGATGATGAAGATAATATTAATGGTGAATTAAACTTCCGTCCAAAAGCTTCTGAATCCAGGCCAGGTGCTAAAGGTACAGTTCCTGCTGCCCCAAATTTAACCATCCAAAAGCTCACCTCTTTCGGGAAAAAGAGTTCCAAAATGCCATCTCGATTAATGTCGAAAAAGGGATTGATCAAGATAAATGAAGATTGTGCTGCACCAACTCCGAGCTCCGGGTTGAGCAAAGTCGAGGCAATTGAGGAAATCGATAAGCTTCAAAAAGAGATTTTGGGGCTACAAACTGAGAGAGAGTTTATAAAGAGCTCTTATGAATGTGGTCTAGCAAAGTATTGGGATATTGAAAACCAGGTTACTGAAAAGCAAGCCAGGGTTAACAGTTTACAAGATGAATTTGGGGTAGGGACAGTCATTGAAGATGATGAAGCTCGAACTTTGATGACAAATCGAGCTTTAAAGTCATGCCAAGAGGCTTTAGCTCGGTTACAAGAGAGACAGCAGGAGTCGAATCAAATGGCCAGAGAAGAGCATCTGAAAATTCAAGAAGCACGAGCGAGAATAGAGAGATTTAGAGAAAGGTTATATAGCAATGAGTTGCTTGGGAAGGAAACTTCTAAGAAAGCAGAAAAGAAGAACTTAGAAGTACTGGAACTGGAAGTGGACACGATGAATTTGGATTTTTTGCGTAAAAAGATTAAAGAAAATTTGGGATTCGATTCCGAGGTGCCACTATCAATGCCTGAATTGGCTGATAAGGTTGATGAACTTGTGGAAAAGATTATAAACTTGGAAACTGCATTATGTTCCCAAACTGCAAAAGTGAAGGGGCTAATGTCCGAGACTAATGAACTGCAATCCCATCTTCAAAGCTTAGAAAAAGATGAAGAATCTTTACCTGAAGATTTGAGCCACAAGATAAGAGAGCTGGAAGAAGAATTGAGTGGAGTTCAAAGGCTAGATCAATGTGTTCAAACCTTAAATAATGACCTCCATACTAATTTTATTGAAGCAAGTTTTCATATTGATGAACTGTCTGAGAAATTGTCAAATGTGAAGCCTTATCATGAGGAGGTAAATATGATTCTTAATGAAGAAGATATTAGTTTTGATTCTTGGTACGCTGGTTTTTCGGAACAGAGTGGCCAATCCCAAATGGCTATAAGTGTTGTGATGGAAGACAAAGAGAAGAATGGGATTTCCATTCAAGATGAAGAGATGAAGGATGATGTTGTGGTGAAAGAGACAGAAAAGAATGATTATGTTTTGAATGGTGATGTTCCTGTGAAAGAGAGAGAAAAGACCGATGATGCTTTGAATGGTGATGTTCCTATGAAAGAAAGAGAAAAGAGTGATGACATTCAAAATCACATTTCTTCCGATAGCTTAATGGATGATATTTTGAATAAAGATTCAAAAACCAGTTTGCTCGATAATTCAATAAACGAGTGCAAGGAAAAAGAAGATAAGGTGCCTTCTGATGGTGAAGTGAGCTTTTTTATCCATACCAATCCAATGTTTTCAAGTGTTGGTAAAAAGACAATGTCTCCTAACGACAATCATGTGGGAGAAGACATTAAAATGATAGATGAACAACAGAAGCATGAAGTTTCCGGTAACCTCTCAATTACTGCGAACGATATGGAAATGAAAAGAGAACAGAAAAAGAATGTTCTTCTTAATCAAGGTACTTTTACCGTTTTCAATTGCATTATATCTCATGAAATGACACTTTAAAAAATTGCACTGTTGGTCTCTAATTCTTAATATATTTTTTGCATATTTCGTACACACCCTGTTTTGAATTTTAAAAGTTGGGACCAAAAGTGCTAATTATTAAAGCACGGATCTAAAAGTGTCGTGTGTCCTATCCCGATTACATATATACTAACTATACATTTTTGTCCGTTGTGTAGGGGAAAAGCGAAAGATCGAGAACCAAGATTCGTTTAAGACAGCAAACAGCAACCAGGATTCCTTTAAGACAGCAAATAGTGATTTCAGTTTGGAACAAGAGAAACTAAGTACAGAATACGATGAGGAGCCAAACTGGAAAGAGCTTTGTCTAAGTGGATTAGACGATAAAGAGAAGATTCTACTTCAAGAATACACAAAGGTTCTCAGAAATTACAAAGACGTTAAGAAAAAGCTTAACGAAGTGGAAAAGAAAAGACGGGCAAGCCTATTTCAAACTGCCGTACAGATAAAAGTCCTCACACGAGCTAATTCATCAAAGAACGCAGAAATTCAATCTTTACAAGATAAGTTAAACAAACAGGTTCTTGAGCCAAGAGATACAAAAGAAGAATCGACCTCTCCAGAACAGTCGATCATCGCGGAAGAAGAAAAGGAAGATGACAAGATCAGCATATATGTTGATGAAAAGATGAGAATACATTTAGATGAAGCTCCACCATTTTCGACTTTAGAAGGTAAAATAAGAATGGAAATTGATGATCTTTTGGAGGAGAACATAGAATTTTGGCTGAGATTTAGCACCTCTTTTCATCAAATACAAAAGTTCCAAACTTCAGTCGAAGATTTACAAGCTGAGGTAGCAAAAGTCAAGGAAAAGAAACAAGAGTTGCCGGCTACCAAAGATCACATGATAAACTCAGAAATACGTCCAATATACAGGCACTTGAGGGAGATACAAACTGAGCTGACTCTTCTATTGGAACATAATGGAGTTTTAAAGGATGATTTGAATAACAGGCTATCGTCTTTGTCGAACTTACATGAAGAAATAACAAGATTATCGAAAAATGAGCTTAGTGAGTATCAAGCTGCAAAGTTCCAAGGTGAAATAATGAATATGAAACAGGAGAATGGTAAAGTTGCAAATGAACTTCAATTGGGATTTGGAAGGGTGAAGGAACTACAGTGTGAGATTCAAAAGACATTAGCTGAACTGGATGAGGAACTTGGAATTTCGGGAAATAATCAGCAGCATAGAAGTCGGTCTAGAATCCCTTTAAGATCCTTCTTATTTGGAGTGAAGTTGAAGAAGCAGAAACCTTCGCTTTTTGCGTGCATTAATCCAGCACTTCAGAAACAGTATAGTGATCTTACAGCTTCGTAGACGTAAAACTATTTTTTTTTGTTACTCTTTAAGATTTCATTTTTTTTTTTGTCTGTGTGTGTTTGTTGAGGTGCACATACTGGTTGGTTTTATGTGACTGGGAAAGAAAATACATACAAGCAAAGGAGTTTTATAATTTTGATCAACATTGCATAGATGCATCAATTTACCTCTTGATAAGTTTGATAAATCTAAAAATCATGCATTACCAAAAATTCCAATTTTTTTACAATCTAAAAGAGAAACAAAGTCCAATCATACTCCATAATTATAATTATTTTGTAAATAATATATCTTTATTTTTTAAATAAATATTAATGTATAAGTTTTAGATTTTGTCGGATTTATTAAAGTATTATTATAAAACTAAAATTAATTAAATAAATATTTAAATATAACAAGTAATATCTCTAAATTGATTTGCATGTGTCTTATTCGAGCCGATTTGAGCAACAATGTGAACTAAAATTGTCAGTAAATTTGAAGATGTGGATTTATTTTGACAACTTAAAACGTTATGGGATATAGTTATCAATCAACATAAGTAATTGTATCAATTTTGCAATTAAACATAATTGTCATGTCATCCGTTAACGTCACATTCATTTTTAACTGTAGTACCAAAAGTGATCAATTTCTTAAATTATAGCACCAAATATGTCGACATCGATTTTTATAGTACCACAAATGAGAATCGAAATATAATTTAGTACCACAAGTGCACTTCTCTCCTTGACTTATATTAAAGAATCTTTTTTAAAACGCTAAATTTAAGATGGACCTAAACAAGACAAAACTCCAGATCATACTTCGAAAATATATTAAATGAAACCCTAGTTGGCCGCCCTCCCTCCTCTCCTATGTTATGCTTCTTGAAGCCTCTACTGTGGAGGAAGACAAAGACAAACAATGCTTCTTGATGGATTTACAACGAGACAAAGCCACCATCTAGCACAATTTTATATTTCATGTGTACATGCATGCGCCTAGCACAAAACACACAAGGAACAAATTGTGTCAGACGCCTCGAATTTCCCGCTCACAACACATTTTTTCTAAATATTCTCAAAAAAATTCAAATGTTATTCTACAATGTAGCTCTAATAAAAACCACTTGATTTCTAATCCTTAAGCTCTATGTGGACCAAGCCTATGCTCATCTCCTCAAAACTAATATTCCAACTTTAAACTTTCTGAAATAAAAAAATAAATAAAAAAACTGAGAAGATCATTAATTTCTCACATACCACCCCTTCACCCCCAAATCCCAACAAACTTTCATCTTAAATTTTCAAATTCACAAAACTTAACATCTAAATTGTATTCCAATTATTATATTGAGAACAATCAAATCTATTTCACAAAACCAAAACTCATCATATCCAGGCCAATACCGATCCATCATCCATATAGCTTAAGATTTCCATCGGCTTCCTGGTCAGAATTTATCCTACTAGCCGCTGCAAATAACCAACAAGCTTCTAAACGATAGGATTTTCCCTACTCCCAAAGCTTATCCCTCCTTCCTAATCGAACTGGCGTCATTCATAATACAATAACAATATTCAACTAAAAACATCCAAGCATAAAAGTAAATCATGTACATTATAAATCTTCTCTCTCGAGTCTGGTATCATATCCGGCCCTCTTTGTAAATTACACCGAACCCAATGCCATATGGCCTACATCCAAAGTCTCCATTCACTGCCACGAGCATAATATTTTCTACATAAAATAAAGGTATATTTTTATTATTATTTTTTTCTTAAAAAAAAAAGAGCAAGACTAAACCATAATTGTTTATCAAAAGAACAAACGACGATCTGTTGGAAGACTAAGAGGTCCTATAATCTGTTGGAACCCAGCAGGATCTACTTGAACAAAGCTTCAGAATCACCAGACATCCCTTAGATACCGACCATCCATCTGTAGTTTCTTCACGACTGCCTCCGCCTTTGAAGAATCAACGTTTTCCTGTTGAAAAAACCGGAAAAACAAAGCCCATGGTAAGCTCGCCAATTGATTTTCATATGAGAGAGAGAGACAGAGAGAGAGTTAGTACATGCTCTTGGACAATCGTATGCAAGGTGCGATGAACATCTCTTGCCATCCCCTTTGCATCCCCGCATACATAGAGATATCCCTCCTGAGAAATCAAACTCCATATTTCGGCAGCCTGAGAAGCAAAGAATAATAATAAATTGCTCATATTTCCTGCTATATTTCCATTGTTTAAAGAATGATGAAATTTAGAACAAGTGTTTTCTTTTCCACTCCCACTGTTAACACATGTCCAAACAATGCATTACTAAATTAATCAACTAAAAGTCCATTTATTTCTAAAAGAAAATTATTGGGCAGATGATGTTTTATTTGTGATCAAATCTCATTCATCCCCACGAATCCACTGTTCAAATGTTTTATCAGATAATTATTCGAAATGTCAAAATTCCCTCATACACGAGTTAATGTCATGGAAAAGGGTAGCACATTTTATGGGAAAGGATGCACGTATTGATGAGATGTGTTTGTGGTCTACAGCTAGCAGTTGGTTTCATCACCTTGAATGGCAAATTGCAATTGGGTGCACCTTACTACTTAATCATTGATCCACATGTGCAAGTTGAAAAAAGATAAAATTAATTTTCGTAACTGCTAAATTGTTTTTGAGGGTGCATGATTTAAATTGCTCTCAGAAGTAGAGAAACTAGACAAAACAATTGTCAGTTGCGTGTAGTGACTCTAGTTAGAGAACCTACATCATCAAGTGCTATATAGATAACCACACTAGGGTATTACTTGGATGATGTTACGAAGAAACAACAATGAGAAATTGGCAATTCTCATTGGTAAAAGCTCAATGAGTTCCATACAATACGTTATACAATTAGTAAAATATATAAGCATCTAATAGGAAAATGAGTATAAAGTAACTAGTGAAAGACCTTTTCCATCATTTTATGTTGAACATACTCCTTTTGTTGTCCCTCCCTTGAGAATGCAACAACCAGCTCTGATATTGCGCCTTGATCCACAAAATCATTTAGCTCGTTTTCGTAAATAAAATCCTAAGAAAGAAGATCAACATCAGAATGATGAATATAATTTATCACATTTTGAATGGGTATGGTTACTTGAGGTTGGTACAAGTCTTACCATTCGACGATTCCTACAACCAAAAAACATTATAGCAGGGCCAAGTTGAGCACCATCTCTTTTTAAAGCCAATCTTTCCTGTAAATTAAATTTATTACAAAAGTTCTCTCTTCATGGGATGAAGAGTACCAGAAACTTAATTCCATCATAGTACCTGTAGAAATCCTCTAAAAGGTGCCAAACCAGTCCCAGGTCCCACCATGATAATTGGAACAGAAGGATCAACTGGCAATTTAAAATTAGATGGCCTGATAAAAATAGGAGCCCAGCTACAGTCGCTGCTACTCTCCAATGGTATTGCATTCTGGTCATATTTTCACACAGGTTGACGATGTTAGACATTATAGAAGAGCAAGGTGGTATTTCATCACCTCTCGCTGGAGTTTGATACTTTGGTATGAACCTCCAGAACATTGAGAAATTACCAAAGATGTGGCACTTATATTGTAAAATTGACAAAGCCCAGATTGCTATAATTTAAAAACCACATTTATATAACTCACATATAGACCAAAGCTACAAAAAAAAATCTTCTAATCAATCCAAAATCCCTAAATTAATACAGCTTGGATTAAACTTAAAACCATGGTATCCCCCATTCAGCATTTTCTCATGGGCAATGGCATAATTCAGAAATAAACACATACAAACACCTCTAATTTTGTTTCATACCTTCATCCAGGTGGAACACACTCCTTTGTGAGTTCGACCCGTGGGACTTGAACCATAAACTACAGCACAAGTCACATGAACAAGAGTAGGAGAAAATCTGCCCAAATAATGAAGACAGTCATTTTCAAAAAGATCAACTTCATTGGAGTAATATGTGCTTAACATGCTATAAAAATATCTTTCTAAAGTCCATTTTTCTTTTGGATATGTAAAAAATCATTTTACCACAATTAAAAGAAACTCACTTGGGAGATGATGAGATAGAGTAGTAGCGAGGTTGTAAGCGTGGGGCCACTGCTGCAAAAAATACACCAAGAGGAGGTTTTGCTGAAGGAAACTCTGCTAGTACCTCAAGGAGACTTCTCTGACTACCCACAACCCACTGTGCATATTCTTCCTAAAAGATGAAGAACAAATTATAATTGACTCAAGCTTCAAAAGAAGACCACAACTGACAAGCTAGAGTCTCTAAAGTTAAAATCTTAATATAGCAGTACACGTAAAAACACCACAAAAGGCTGAAAGCAACAAGGATAAAGTTGAGTAAAAGCTAATCTACCTTTCCCTGAGGGGACGCCAAGAATTTAAGCTTTTCGGATTCACTAGTTTCAGAAGCATGAGCAGCTAATGCAATCAAAGCAGCCTGGTAATATTTCAAGGGTTTTTTAAGAAGTGAAGCACAGAGATATGGATACCACTTAGATTCATACAACTCAAAACAAAACATAACAAAAAAGACATAAAAAACAATTAAAAACAATCTGGAAATAGAAAACAATTTACACCTTTCGAGGAGGACTTAACAAATCTGCATAGCGTGCTAGAGCAGTGCGAAGTGTGCAAGGACCAGGAAATGGAGGTGGCAATGAGCCTCCGAGCGACGTTCCATCCTCTTTGTCAGAGTGGATAGATAGCAGTAAATCCAGAGGCTGACTCAATAGTTTTCCCGCTTCTTCAACAATCTCTTCACTATTTTCAGCAAAGACTCCAACATGATCTCCAGTTTCATATCTGCAAACATGCAAAATACATGGTAACTTTTAAGCTTCCACTTCAAATGGCTATACAAAAATTGAACACTATGGAAAATAATAGATTAAGGACATGCAAAATGTCAGAAGCCAATCCAAACTTTCTATAAATACACAAAGGAACAATGATCTATTTCTCATTTGGGATGAAGATATGAAGAAAAGCGCAGCTAAATAGGACCACTCTATTGTCTCCGCAACGCCATCGTGGCTCATCGCATCTAAACATATCACACCTACACTCTTCCTACTTTTTCCCTCAAGATTGGAAATTCTCCACATAAAAGAAACAGATTATTTCACAATTCACTTTAATAAATGAATGTGCATGTAAATAAGCTTTTGTTCTCTATGAATTTTTTATTAAGGTGATTGTGACAAAGCCAATCTTTGACATGATTATTAATTTAGACTATTTAATTTGAAAGTATTCCCTACATATTACAAAATGGTCAATTCATAAACATTCCCACTAAAAAATGTCTCTCGCACAAAATCATTTTTTGCAACATCTAATACCAAACCATCCCAACTAAATCTTTCAGATCCTGATTATGTATAACTAATTCAACTATATCAATATAATATCTAAATTAACCAAAGAAGAACTTTGGAGCTCAAAAATTGCAAAGCCATATGGTCTTGTTGTAAGTACGAATTTGAACTAATTTTTGTTAGAGAATATTTTGTGTGATGTCATTATTATGATTGTCTAGGTAATTAAGGTTCAAGTAAGGGTTGAATAATTATTGTGATATTGTTTCCTTATACGGACTTACTGAGAAGTCTATTCACTATAAATAACCTTAGGGACTAGGGTTGTGATGTAATGATTATAAATGACAAGTTTTCTCTCTTGATCTTAACATGGTATCGTATCAATTAGATCTAAACTTTAACAGTGAAAGAAACCTAGGCCACTGCAGCATCACCACCAATTGTACACTGCTGAGGCTCCCCAATGTTGTTTAAGCTTCTGTTGTCTCTTCTTAAGATAGATACTTTTCTATATTTCTTTTTTATATTATTATTTTGGACATTTCTGTCAAGGTTTTTATGTTTCTAGCAATTAGTTTGTCGACTAGCCAGTGTTAGCATCGTTCTGAATTGTTGGTTGTCATTATTTGGTTTCTCACAATAGCTACAATTGATCAGTCTTTGAAAAAGGATTAATGAATGGAGGGGATGTGGATGCCGAAAATTCAAATGCTTGGGGTGTAGTTGCCAACCGACTTTGATTAAGGGGAGGTAGTTGTGCACTTTACCTCACTACTAAATGTGTCATTCCATGTACTCAACCAGTCTATGTTTTCTCAATATAACCTTTTATGTCACCCCCACTATTTTTGGTGCACGTGTTTTACTCCAGTTTACTTTAGTAATATATCAATAGGATCCTTCTCATACATAAGTGTGAGTTTGTGAGTTTTGAGTGCATATCATATCTATATATCAAATTTAACAGCTAACAGACCTATTCACCACTTGTAAGATAAATCTGAGACCCAAATATTGAGCAGAGCAATGCTTATAATATGAGACATAGACGAAACTGATGTAAGGACTTACACTATACTGGTTCCAGATAAATCAAACTCCAGGTGTATGCAAGAGCGATCAGATTCGGGGGAGTGAAGCTCTCTCCGAACAGCAACATTAACTCTTGAAAGAAGTAAACAATGGGCCGGTCAGTTGGCTAGCATATGAACTGATGAAGCAGATATATATATTTTAAAAAAAAAGGAATACCTGCATGGATGGTGAATATCATACAAAACAATTCCATTAGCCACGGATTTGTGGTTATCATCATAAGATGTTGTAGCAGGATCATGAATCACAACTCTGTATTCTGAAATTGCAGCTGTGTATGGAGTAGACCCAGAGTTCGTATCATCCTCACCCCTTAGAATTAAATCCAATTCAGGCCACACTTGCTCCCTCCTACAATTGAACATTATCGCACTCATAAGAGCAGAAAATTTGATCTTGTGCGGTGTTTTATTAGTTCCAACATTCGAAAAAACATGAAAGAAACGACTTGAAATATTGAACATAAATATACAGCACACCAAGCAGTGAAATCATCTTCAATGCATTGATCATCATCTCCAAGACCAACCGGTACCAGACGTGTAGCACCTGAGACAGAGGAAGGAGTCATACAGCCACTCTGCATATCGCAATATTAATGACTAACCTAACAATATCAATTAAATTAAGGTTACAAGTTAGTAAATATACAAATATTGATAATCCTTCAATGCCTACACAGACAATAAGTAGCACAAAGCTCGGGTTCAGACTGAAGATCTGAGCCTAAATAGGGATTCACCTTCAGTGTTTATGTCTCATACAAACAGCGACGTGATAGCCTAATTAATCATGTAAATCTAGAAAATTATCAGAAGCGCAACAACAAAAAATGGAAAAATCGAGGGTCAAAATCAATGTAAACACATTTAAACCCGGTGAAAATAGTTTTACCAAAACCAACGGCTATAATGATTGTATTTGGTAAGAACATTCTTATGGATGCGGGATTAAATGTTGGAACGAAATGTGACGACAAAATGAATACTTTGTGCTTACAATAAAGGACAATGATTGCCCAAACAAACAAGATATTAATTGCAGCCAGCCTAATAATTAGTAGCAAAGTAAATCATAATTACTAACAGAGTACAAATTTTATAAAAAAAAGAAATAGGAAATAAAGAAGAGCCAAATATATTAAGAGAAAAGCTGAACCATTAGGCACAAATAACAGTGAGAGATCTGCAGGAATCAATTTTTCCCAACTCAAGGCAGTCTGACCCACAAGAAGACCCCCCCCCCCCCCCCGGCTGCTCCTTCAGCGCTTGAAAACCGTTGAACATACAAAAATACCAAACCATGTTGAAATGACTTGCACTTGCATTTTTTTCAAAAAGACGAAAAAGCAGTAAGAAGACCATCTTCCTCATACACCCAAAATAGCAGGGTAACCTCTCATAAACCGAAAGACTATGTCATCACCTCCATCTGCCACGTTTCCCCTTCTCTCCATCCCTTCCTCTCATAAAACCATGCCAGTATGTTCAGGTCGCCTGATGCTCAAGATCGTATATATATAAGAATTAAAGTTAGATTTTGGTGTTCTGTCCCTTTTCCTTCAACTTTTATAAAAGAATAGAATTTGTTCCCTCTTCTTAACCCCCTCAAAGGGGTGATTAGACTCATTAGTTTCTTTAGTGGTAGAGGTTCAGAGTTACTGATTTACTTCAGAACACGTAACATTCTGAATCATACTGGTGTCAAACTGTCAACTGCAGTTTTGCAACCTGTGTAGCACTTGTTTCAATGGGCCAGGAACAGAAACATCAAGAGGACTACAGGATGCACCACTTTTCTAAGTTCCTAAAAAGAAGAAACAACTCACTCGCGCTACCTAGTAACATTTCCATGCCATAATGATGGTACTGTTTGAGATCGAGAAATAAATACGTCAACCTATCAAACAATGCAGACACAGTAGGAAGCTAAGAGAATAATCAGATGTTAAAATTGTCAGAAACAACAAGATGCAGAAAACTACCTTGTCCGCTTAGCTGTTCATCAATTTCTTTCCCTATCTGTTTCAGGAAAAAAAATGTTAGATAATTGAAATGAAAGGAAGATGTAGTTGTGAGTGTTTGGGTCGGTGTTTGGAGTCAGATTATCGAACTGAGAACCCAAAAGTCAAGTACAAATATTCAGTACCCAAATCCCTACCGAAATAGTCAGGTATCGACTCAATATGCGCTTTTGGATATCCATATCCCATAAGAAGATGAAACATTCAAATTGAAATGGTATAATTTACTGAAAAGGCATGTGAACTGCAGAACTTTTGAAATAAGCATCACAAGACGAAATGTCACACAAACCAAGGTAATACAAGTAGAAGAAAGAGAGGAGTAGAGAACGGCAGAATTTTGGGAAGAAAATGGAATTGGCAGGTTTGAGAAACTCTATCTATATATTATTTAGTTTTAAAATTTTTATAGTAAAGGTTTAATTCCGAGTCCGAACCAGATTTACTATATCAGGTACCAGGTGACTTATAGTCTGCGGATAACACAAATTTCCCATCCCGAACAGATTCCAACCCAAGAAACACCCACGGAATGCTGATCCAAACTAAGGGTTCCAGGGAAATCTATTGAAGATGCATTCCCCAAATAATGGAACCAAGACCAATGTTCAGAGTGCAAATATCCATGTGAGTGAATGTATATGAAAATCATAGATACCTTATTGAAATGTTCATATTGGCGGTTACCCAAACCAAATACTCCATACATAAGCTGTTGAAGCCAAGGTTCTCTTTCCTTGCCCTATATCAAATTCAGCTAGTGGTTGATGGAAAAAGGAAAATTTGGCAGCGTGCAAATAAATCAATTCAATCAGGCAACTAACCTCAGTGAACCATTTATAGAATCTAGCAGCATTATCAGTGGGCTCGCCATCTCCATAACTGTGCTAGCAGTTAAATATTCAGCAGGAGAGATGATTTGTCGACAGATATTTAATACTAAGTTAGCATCGTTCAAAAACAAGAACTTTTCTTACGTCGCCATCATGAAAAATGTTATGGTCTCTTTCTTGAGCTTTTCCTCATATTTTTCATCATCTGCAGCATAATCGTCCTAAACAAAAGGACAAAAAAGGATAACAGCCAAATGAAAGAATTATACATTGAAGTAAATGCAACTTCTTTCACAATAATACAATTGAATGCAGTAACATACCAAGTCCACCACTTTCACGACTGCCTTCTCATATCTTGCTTTGATCTCCTCCGCTAAAGCCTAAACAAACACATTGTTATCTTAAGCTACAACTATAAGATTAGCATTATAAACTGGGTAGGCATAATAAGTAAAAATTAAAGTTTGAGTACCCAAAACTGAGTCATGCCATATTGTCCCACTTATACTTAACCAAACTGAATAAGCCTCTGACTAATGTACACTTACAGCTATTGTCAAATATAAGGATTACACATTAGCTGCCATGTGATACCCAAGTCCTTTGATGTAACTCTTTGCTTTAGCTTCTCTGTGCTATTCAATAGTCCAATAAAGGTCAAGACCTTATAAGCAGCCTTCCTTCAAACAACATCAACCCTACCTCTACCTTTGGAAAACCCGAAAAGGATAAAAAAAATGAATCACTTGGCTTTTTACTTTTTTATCAAAAGCTGAAGTGAACGACCTCCCTTCTGACTAAACTTGCATGCATATCCATTCAAAACATCCTCACTCACTTACATTCTCCTATTCAAATTATAAAACAACAGATCAATCACAGAGGAAAAATGTTTTTTGTTCGATTGTGGACCCCCACAGCATAACTTAAGTTACACTTACATTTCGACTTTCCAGAATAGTACTCCAGTTCACCCTATTTCCAAGTTCAGTACATCATTCCAGCTAAATCGGTAACAACCAATGATAACTATAAAATATGGGATAAATTATGTCTCGTCAACCTAAAACCAATAGGTGGGCGAGTTATTACTGAACTTTCAAGGACGAGTATGAATCAAAAGTGTAATAACACACACCATTCCACTTGGTTGATTGAGTCGGAATGTGTCATGATATAGGAAAATGTAGTTTTAAAAGGCAATTATAAGACTGAAAATTGAAGAGAAATTTGGTGGTTATATTAAGGGCCTGATTAGAGGGGAAAGGTGAGGAACGACGTCGTCACCACTTAAAGAAACATCATCGTTGCAGTGGGTAGGATCTGGGTAGAATGAAATCAATTTAGGAAAATAAGTTACGGCACTGTCGCTATTTAAGGATTTGACACCGTCAGAGATTAAGGATATGGAATTGACAGATCACCATATCGATAATGGGCACGAGGAACAACCCCGTTTCAATTGGAAGTATCACATAGAGGTGGAGACCACAAAAGAGTCGCATGTTTGCTTATGAGCAAGGATTGTCCAGATTAAATGGAGGTGAAATGAGGACCGCTAGAAACGAGTGTCGTTATTTTTAATTTCCAGACCTTAGTTTTATTCGAATTATGTTAGGTTTCAAAGTTTATGTGGTATGTTTTCTCTTATATGCATGAGTTCCCAGTACTGAAAGAGTAAGCAAAATTTACTCCGATTATTACCCTCTATTATCTCTCTCTCTCTCTCTCTCTCTCTCTCTAGCTCTATCTCTCATTCTTTCTTCTCTCCCAAACCTCATTTCCTCCCTCCGTTTCCTCTGTGTTGTGTATTCCATCATTGCAGAGCCTGAAGCTTAATAACTAAACTGCACATAGCTTCTGCAGTTTAAATCTTAAATCTCTTGATATTCAAATCCAAACCAAAATTAGTTCGTGGACATAACAAAATGGTCTTGAATTTTCTCTAAATTCAACCCATCATTCCCGACTGAAACAATAACTATATTAAACAAACAAAACAAAATTAGAATTCGAAATGCATGAAACTAAACACATAATTTAAGAAAATAAGAATTCCACGATCTACAGGGAAAATAATACCTTGGCAAAGCCCTCAGCGGTACCAGTCTGAGTTCCGAAGAAAACAGAAACCTTAACTTTATCAGAGCCCACATCCTCATCCTCATAGTCATCCTTAAGCGATGTCATTTTGGGGACAACGAGCTGCCTCAACTCTTTGCTTCGTTGATCACTCGATCTCTTCCATACAAATAACAGGAGACCTATGATCACCGCAAAAGACGTCGTCAGCATCACCACCACCGTATCATCGCCCAGCTTCAACCCTAAAGCTTGCTCAATCGACCTCACCAACTCAATGCTCGACTCCATGAGATATCGTTTGTGTGTATGTATAGCTGAATTGAAGTGGTGGAGGAATGAGGACATGGTGTGGCCGGTGAGAGCTGCGGTGCAGTGGTGACTGTTGAGGTGGTGTTGGCGGTGAAGAGTCTGAAGACGGTCACTCGTTTGACTATAAGTTTTGTTTGGCGGTGCAGTCTGTGGGCCCGGGTATCAGAAGGTATTGTCTTTCTCAATATGGTCTTTTCTCACAATAAAAGACGGTGGTTCAAATTGGAAAAAGGAAGGGCAATTTAGTAAATCTTAATTATCAAGAATTTTATGTTGTTTCGGAACACTCCTATCTTTTAGGGTCAGTTCGGTAACCTTCACAAATGGTTGGCCCAATTGTCAATTAGACCAACAATTTTATTGTGGGTGAGATATTAATTTTGGGTTTAATGACTTAATCCAATCCTAGAATCTTGTTTGTTTAGATTTTGTTGGAATGATTTGAGATATACTATAGTTGTATGTTTGTTTGGAAAATTTGGACTATAGGTATAAAATATGTCAATTATATTTGTGACATGAGATAACTTATGTAAGATATGGAATCAAATTTTTAATACATAGTGTCATATCTCTGTGTCACACCAATGTGTGAAAGACATGTGTCATTCTTTCAATTCAATATTGATTATGTATCAAATAACATACAATAATATTTAACATGTTTTTAAAGATAATTAATTAAAAATAATTGTAACTTAAACAAAGAAATATATAGAAAAAATGTAATTAAAAAAATCTCTGCATTTTATGATAGAGATTATGACTTCTTCTTCTTTAGCATTCTTAGATTTTTTCACTTCAAAATTCATCATTGGATTGAAAGATTTTAATAGACTTTTATGCAAAAAACGTAACATACCTATCAATTTAACGCATATTATAAAGAGTAAATTGCACTTTTGGTCCCTCTTATGGTCTGACTTTATCACTTTTGTCCCTTTTAAATTTTTCGTAGCAGATGCATCACTCTTATCAATATAATGTACCACATTAGTCCCTCTTATCAATGTAGTGTAATATATTCATCTCTCATAAATTTTTCATGGCAGATTCGTTCCTCTTAGCAATGTAGTGTAATACACTGGTACTCTTAAATCTAAAATATAAGCATAATTTTATTTTTGACCATATAAAGTGGTTGCTTTTCAAAATTAGCCCTTTAATTGTGGTACATCTACAATATATGTCATTTATTGTGTCGTCGTTATCAACTTCAGTCCTTATCATCAAAAAAATTTAATTATCGCTGGAAATTAAAGTTATAGTCCATTTTATCTTCGATTTATAGGAAAAACGAATTTTAACCATTTTTCATTAAAAATTTAAGTTATATATAAACCTACCACATGAATTGGACTTGCAAATTTTGGAATAAGTATATGAAATTCTTAAATTTTAATTGGCACTCTAAAATAAAAAAATTTCGGTCAGATTGAACATAAATTGGTGATATTCGGCAAACAATTTAATCTTTCGGTCAAATAAGACATAAATTGATGATTTTCGACGTTAACTAAAAGTTTATTGATAAGGACTGAAATTGAAGACGATGATACAATAAAAGACGTATTTTGTCGAGATAACACAATAAAAGGGCCAATTTTAAAACGCTACCACTTTAGAGGGTCAAAAATAAAATTTTGCCTCCTAAAATGGATGTATTTTGGATTTAAGCGGGACCAATGTGTTACACTACAATGATAAGAGAGACGAAATTTGCTACGAAAAAGTTAAGAGGGACGAAGGTGTTACATTACAACGATAAGAGGGACTAATGTGATACGCTATATTGATAAGATGTACGCATTTGCTATGAAAAATTTGAAAGGGACGAAAGTGATAAAGTCAAGTCATAAGAGGGACCAAAAGTGCGATTCACTCTATTATAAACATATATTAGGATATGAGAGATTATCGATATATCGTTTGCCATCGATTCTTCGAGATATAATGCGGCTACAAAGTAATCCTCTGATACAGAGGGCAGTTGAAAAATTCCTCTTTCTTAAATCTCGATTGTGATTCACCTTCTTCTCTCTATCCTTTCTTTATGATACAACCAATATGTTTATGTAAGTGATGGGAAAAACTTATCATTGAGGAGAGGTTGTATCCCCCTTTTATAGATGAGAGAAGAAGGCCACATACATAGTAACTTACATGGAAGATGAACTACCAACAATCATGGTCCTTAACCATCTTCTGTAAGTTACTAATACATTTATATACATATATTATAATAAACTTTTACTCTATAATTTGAAGAGCCAAATCCTTAAAAACTTGTAATTAAGCTAGGTAAGTGGACCATACAAAAAAAGTTTAATCATCAATCTTACATTATTCTATGTGTATTGCTAGTCACATCTAATTGATTTTATTTCCCATTCATTTAACCTTTTGAAATGAATTGAAAATGTTTAAAGATTTTCGATAAAAAAAAAAAGGAATATGCAAATATATTAAAGCAAAGTTATGAGAAAAATGGCAGAACTCTGATTGAGATTTTTGAGAAGGAGGAGTCATGATCTCTACCATTAAAATGCAAGAGATTTTTCTCAGTATCTATTTCCTTGTTTAATTTACAATCATATCTTAATTAATTACCTTAAATATATGTTAAGTTTTAGTGTATATTATCCAGTACACAATCAATTTTGAGAGGGTGACACATGTCTATGTTATTTGGTTTGGCACAAAGGTGAAACTCCAATGTGTGATAGAAAATCCGCCACCGTAGATATAGGTCAATATTTTTTTTTTACCAAATATAGGTTACTTTATGTCTTTATGTCAAATTAAAATAGAGTTTTTGTGAAGGGACTAGTCACTACAAAGTAGCAGACTCATGTTCGAATCCATGTTTGGAGAGGTACCCACTTAATGTGATCAATCCGCCTCAAAAGACCCTTGAAAAACAAAAAAAAAAAATAGAGTTTTTGTACTTTTTCCCCATAAATAAGAAAATTATTGTTTATTTAACTTTTGCTTTTTTGAAAGTGATTTGAGAATATTGAGAAAAATAAAGCAAACTAGCCTAAGTATATAGTCCATTATTTTTAACATTTACATGAAAAATAAAAAGGTAATGGATCTAGTATTGGACAGTTGGGAGGATCGGATTTTACTTTTGTTAAAAAAAAATTATACCGATACTCCAACTATTTCATTTCACATAATCCACAAACTTAATCTCTGACGGTGTAACATGAAATTGTAACCTTTATATAATATATGTAACATGAAAAATAAATCAAAAGCGCCCCCCCTCCCCAACATAAAGGGTAGATTCGGTCCCCGGGTATAAGAAAAAAAATTAGCTCACCTCCTCGGTCCCTCCTTATCCACCTCTGACCCAACCCAACTAATCAGCAATTTTGTCAGAAGTTAACATTGTAAAAGATGTTCTTGTAAATATAATAAATCAAAAGGATATTATTATAATTTCTAAAAATAAAAGGGGTAGCAAACTTAAAAAGTGTTTACCCGAGGACAACGAGCGTGAATATCCTATGTATTTTGTAGTTATTACAATTGTACTATAACTAATTAATCAAGCTTTTTGATGGGTGAGATCTTGTACATGGAGGAGTTCTACATGGCTGCACATGAGAAAATCCTCGATTTGTTGACTTGAAATATTATTTTGCCACGTACATTACCCTTGTAAAATCTAACTCTAGCTTTTGGGAGTGCTTTTATCGCGTTTTACAGATAAAAACTTAATATTTTTTTCTTCCTCTTCCTAATTGTGCTTTTGTGACATTTTTTCCCTAATCTCGACTTTGTAACAAAAATTAAAAAAGTTTCTACTTGTCCTAAAATCTTAATTGTGATTTTGGACCAACCTTTTTTAAAAAAGAAAAATTATGCTTTTCTAAATCGTGATTTTGGGACAATTTTTTTCCACTCTTACTAATCACGACTTTGGAACAAAAAATAAAAATAATAAGCTTATATTTTTTGTTTAGAAATCCTAACTGCAGTTTTTTTATAAAAAAACTTATGCAATTTCTAATCGCGATTAGGAAGAGCAAAATATAGATATTATCCCAAAATCGCAATAAGAAAAGGTAGATATATTTATTTTTAACTAAATAAATTGTTCCAACATCGCAATAAGGAATTTAGGACAAAAGATAGAGATTTTTTTTATTTATTTTGTTCCTAAATCGCTACTAGTAAGAGTATATAAAAATGAAAAATTTACATAGACACCCCCTCACATATATTCTAATAACGAAAATTTAGTCTATTGTTTCAGAAATTTTCAAGACACCGCGCCCCCAAAGTTAAAACCATACTACAAAAACCCTTATAGGTTATAGTGTTAGTGTCATACGGTTTATGAAGATGTCGTCTAATTTTTTTAATGTTTTTCCAAATCTACCCTCTGTCAACTTGTGACTCAATGTAATGTACTTAATGTAACATTAGGGGATATTGTTATACATATTTATATCTTTAATAAAATTAAACAATAAAATGTATTCCAAAAATTGTATTAAAAGATAAATTAATATTTCAAATAAAATAATAAAATTAATTCAAACACTGCATTAAATGATGAATTATTTTTTCTTACAATAACATAATTCAATTAAATTATATAAAAAACTTCTACAATATGAATTAATTAATAGAATAAAAAAAATCACAACATAAAGCAATATATATAAAATTCCAATAACACAACATAATTCAATAATTCCACAACTTCTGTAAAATAAAAAAATTTCAAATCAATAAATAAATCTACAATAACACAACTTAGTAATAATTTTTTTTACAAAGAAAAAAGACACTGATATAAAGCTTGCTATACAATAAATTAATTAATAAAAAAAATTCTTAATAAATATATCTAATAAATAAAACTAAGATTAAAAATCAATAATTGAAATTTTAAAAAATCATAAATAGTCCCCATCCTTTCTCCGCTTGGAGCATGGTTTTCTTCAAACTTCACCGAGCACGGCAAGACCGGGGGCAAAACAACCATCATGCCGGATTTGACGGTAAAGAGATGATTAGTCGGTCCCCATTGTCGACGGTGAAGCTTTGAAGCAAACGCGAAAAAGATTTCGAATTGAAATTTCGCGGAATTATTGAATTGGACCAGAATATATCCGTAGACGTGTAAAGGGGGTTGAGGTGAGTCATAAGGTGGAAGCAATTGGGGATTCAAAAGAGGTGGCGGCAGTGGAGGTGGGTTGGCGGGGGAGAAAGGTTGGGGAAGATGTTGACTTTTTGTTTTTGTAAAAAATCAAAATAACATGGGCATTTAAGGCATTTCACGACTTTCATTAATGTTGATTAACGACCGTCAAGTCTAGAGGTTGTCTAGGTAATTTTTTAAACAATGTTGGGTTCTTGGCAGTTAGGGTATATGTCAAGGAATGTCAATGTAAATTTTTCAAAAAATAATTGTTCCAAAATCGCTGTTAGTAAGAACAGAAAAAAAAAAAAAAGGTTCCAAAATTGCGATTAAGAAGAGCATAAATTTTCTTTTTTATTTTTTTGTTCCAAACATGCAATTAGGACTCTGGACAAAAACATGAAATTTTCTTTTAATTTTTGTTCTAAAGTCGCGATTAGAAAAAACTGGAAAAAAAAAATTGTCCCCAAATCGTGATTAGGAAGAGGAATAAAAAATTATATTAAATTTTGTCCCAAAATTGCAACTGGAGCCCTCCTAAAAGCTGAGATAAGATTTTGCATTATATTATTTTTTTTCCTTACAAAAAAATCAAGGTTGAATTATTTAATTCACCTTCATAAGACGGAGAGTGAAACTCATTTTCAATTGGGTCGAAAGTGTCCTAAATTTGCTTCAATTCAATAATTAATGTTGTAAAATTATCAGCCCAAAAGTTATGGTGCAAATTTGTCAGTGACCATAAGTTATGAGAACAATTTTAGTTGTCACTTTTTGAATGTATTAAGTGACAAAAATGTTAGTATTATCACAATAACAATAGTGACAAGTATAATAGTCTCCATATTTTCAAGTTGTTGTTGTTGTTGTTGTTTTAATTTTTTATTTTATTCTTTGAGAAGCTGTCACAAATAGTTATTAGTTATAACTTACAAGTGTATGATAACTTAAGCATCTCACTATTGCTAATTAGTAACAATACATATTGTCTATGATTTAGTGACAATTCTTTTATTGTCACTTTTGGTATATCACTAAATGTTAATAGTGACAAACCTTTCACTTTTTTGTCACCAATAAACTTATGAAAATTATTTAGAGTGCTTTTGCAACTACTTATGAATAAGTTGAAGCAAATATTTTTTAAAGTGCCTAGCTTATCATCTTATTTTAAGATAAGCAGAACTTAATTCAACTTATTTTAAGAGAAATAGAATCTAAAAAATTTATTGCAAGTACTCAAAAACAACTTTTAAACAAAAAAAAAAAACTGAGAAACATATTCTAAAAGCTATTGCAAATATTAACTTAAGACAATTTGATCCTACAGTTCAAGGGGCCAAACCTACGTTTGAAACTCAAAAGCTAAAATGGGTATGTTTGGCCGATAAATATAGCGTTTTCGGTGAAAAACACGAAATTCCAGGCCCAACAAAAGCAACTAAAGAGCTGCTTAATCCTCCCTCCGTCCCATTTTAATTGTCGTTTTAGGTGTTTTCACACATATTAAGGCACCTACTTTATTGCCTCAATTTTAGGAAAAAAACAAATAATATTCCTAAAATACCCTTACATTCTCTCTCTTCCTTTTTCTTTTATTCTCTCTATCTTTCTCTTTCTATCTCTCTTGGAGTAATAAAGTAAGAGAGAGAAAAAGCAAAGGGCAAAATGGGAAAGTATGTAATTAAAAGTGCATTGAAACTCTAAAGTGACAGATAATTTGGGACAAAAAAAATTCTCTAAAACGACAATTAAAATGGGACGGAGGGAGTAATTAAAAAAAAACATAATTAAAAGTCAGTTATGCCCAGCAAACATAATTATTTATATATTTATTTATTTCCTATGCTTCACCAATAACATTTAATTGCTAAATTAAATAAGACATTCCCATTCAATACAATGCACATGTCTTGATTGCAATTACCCATGCCAATGTTTTTTATTTTTCATAACCTCTATGGCAAAAGAAATTTAGATCCGTGTCTTTTAATTAAATATGATGTATTTAATGGAGTACTATTTGTTCTATCTGTATATACACGAAGTTTATAAAAAAAAAAAAAGTCATGTCATGTGCTAAACCATTTTTTTTCCTTCTAAATTATCTTTTGTATTTAAATTTATCTAGTTATACAGATTTTTAACTCCTCCACTTCACCCATTAGATTCATTAATAAAAATATTTGAATCAATCCTAAAAAAAGAATCCTTATTTTTTATGGTTAAAAGAATTTATGCACACGAGGATCTTAGTAGGATGACTAATATTTAATAAGAAAATTTAAGAGTAATGTGATAGTGCTATTTTAGCATAAAATTAAGGTTTAATTTGTAAAATCAACATTTCTAGATTCAATTGTGAAATATTGAAACCAAACACTAAATTATTTTATGTAAAATTAATTATTCAACGAGCACTTATACTATAATTAATCATTGTAAAATCAATTATAGAACATTGGGGGCAAACTAGCTCTCAAGACTCTGTCACTTAATAATTAATATTTGTAAAATCTGACAACTTTGATATTGTGACTTAATATTTTGTCTATGTCTATAAAATTCAATGTTCTCGTAATGTATGCAAAATATTAATTCAGTTACAATACCATGTCATATTATGTTCGATACTCTATTAAATCTCAGTGCACAAGCATAATATATTATGCATACCTATGTGTTCCATATCATATGTTATGTAAAACACAATTACATACATGTAATATTAATTATTGTGCATCGCATTCATACTAAATCTTAGTTATATTATACTCCTTCCATCCCTTTTTCAATCCATTTTACTTTCTCATGGAGTTTTAAGTTAGAATTAAAAAATGAAAGTTTCATATATTTTCTATTTTTATAACCTTAAAAGTAGTAGTTCAAAATTAATAATGTCAAATCATTAATTCATGTGAGAAAGTATTTTTAAGAAAAATAATTCCAATAATAAATAGAAAATCTTATTAAACATTTCAAAAAGAAAATAAGAGTAAAAAATTAGGAACGGAGTAAGTATATTATTAACTGTATCATACATAGAAGTATAACAAAAAACTACTTATATACGTTTTAGTTTTTACATAATATGTGTAGGTGTACTTTTGTCAATGTTTAAACTATGAATTTCATTAATTGTCATTATCAAATGTTTAAAATGCGATTTATATAATTTTTTTCTTCAAATTACAGGTTTACTTTTATGTAACTATTTATCTGGGATTTCCCTAGAAAAAAAAAACTATTTATCTGGGATTCAGATTCCTATTCTACTAATTCACTTTCCAAATATATTAAGATTCCTTCTTAAGAATAATTAATTTACTTTAAAATATACTCCTTGTTAAACATACGCCAAGAAATTTATAATTGTTAATTGCTACTATTCGGTTCCATGAGGATGAGATGAATATTATTATTCCAATCTCCCACTCGTAAAAAATCCAACAGATCGTCCCGTCCCGTGCAAGTCTCCATAAATCTATTCTTTTAGGGTTTGATGATCGAATTTCAACTCTGATCTGATCAGGTTTATTTCAATTTTTTAATGTTAGTTCATATCCGTCGATCGCGTTCGTTGACTTCTGACGACTCATGTCACCGTTCAATCACTTTTCCGAATCCTGATCTTCATCTTTACCCAATCGATTATGTATTTTTTTTCTCAGTGAAAATCGATTATATATGTTTACAGGAGGTGATGGTAGATTGCGGCGGTAGCTAAAATTGGTTGCTTAATGCGTAACTGCGATTTTGAAGTTGCCGCGGCAAGGAAAAATGAACATAGTCAAAGGTGTAGCAGACCTTATTCGGAGGAGTTCGAGTGGTCAAAGTGGAGAATATGGTTCAGGGTCACAGTCAGGAAGGTTCTCTGCACCTACTCCCAAAATTCGGTTCAGGTATCATTCCTTTAACTGGTATATTGATAAAGAACATGTTTGATTTTGACACTGCATTTGGACAGACCCACCCAATAACACTGGCCTTGTCAAATGACATGAACTATACACCAGTCACACTACATATATGTATATTTTGGTCTGCCTACAAATGTTGTGAACTCTTGAGCTCAAACCAGGGATATTTACTCAATTTCAAGTATTTTCTTTTTGATAAATATTCAAGTTTAAGTATGATATCGAATACATCTTAAATGATTGATTTAGCATATATTAGAAAGCATGACCAATAAAGCACACAAGTCCTAAGTTTGAATATTCTGCCAAATGTTTTGATAATATTTGCTTCCTCAATTCGCTTGAATGGTTGTGGAACTGTGCTCTGGATTGTAAATGGCATGGCAATGCTGTCCTTAGTTTCATTGTGTTAGTATGAGAACCTTCTAATGAAACCATGACTGCTCATGCATTTTCCGGTGTTGAAATGTTCTTTCAATATCTCCCAAATAAAAAAAAAAGGAAATGTTCTTTCAATTATATTTCTTAAATTTTATGTTGCAAGGTACCTATCATAACTCTTCACTTCAAAAGTATCCGTGAGGCCTTAAGGTAACTATCATAACTCAAGTGATCTAGATTCAGTTTGGCACATAAGAAAGAACTCATCTCTCCTCCCCTTTTCAATAACCACCACTTGACTCGTACTCCGCCCTTGTTACCGCACTCTCTCCCTGTGCGCGCTGTTTTCCTCTCCCTACCTCTCTCTTTATTTACATCCTTTGCCTGTTAGACTGGTCTCTCGCCCCATCCGCTTCTCACACTACCGGTCCCCTCTTTCTCAGCCCCCACTCAACCTATTTCTTTTCCTCCTCTACAAGTACAGCCTAATATTTTGCAGCTAGACCCCCTCATCAAAAAAACTTTATGAAAATTTAAAATCTGATTCTTAATTGTTATAATGGTCAAATGGCAGCAGTAATACCATGAAATGTTACAAAGACAAAGTAGCTTCATTCTTAGTGCAATAAGCATCACCTGAAGATGTTTCCTTTTGGACGTTGTTAGACAATATAAGATGCAGGGGTGTCTGAGTGAGTAATTTTGCAGAATTTTACTGTATGTTTATGTTTGAATGTGGATTACATGACATCTTTACTTGTTTCAAATTGTTTATGCATATATGTCTTTTGTGTTTCTTTCGTGGTACTTGTGTTTCTATATTCATATCTCATGAAAATATTGGGAACACAATCCAACAAATTTGATTCGATTCATCTTGGTACCTCCATTTAGATCTGGTCCACGAGGGGATCTTATTCCACCCACCCAATTGCCACCCTAGAAGCCTGATGTGATATTATGTGCACATGTGAGTGATATTTGACATTAGATGAGGAAAAGGGGCTATAAGTAAGTGTGTTTTAAAAAAAATTGCTTTGAAAGTTATACTTTCTATAATTGGTGTCGAAGAGATCTGTGGGTTCGATTGTAGATTTTGTCATAAAAGTGGACTGCCTGAGAATATCTGAAATATTTAACTAATAACTGTTATTCAATCATTTGTTTTCTTTTAAGAACTATTTTAGTGGCTAGCTAACGGATATGGTAAATAAACATGTGTCTGCAAATGGGAGGATACTTCATGGACCACTTTGGTGTATAGTTAGACATTTAGACCTGACAAGCCAGTTTTTCAGTAAAATAGTCACCTGACAGTTGCAACAGTAAATTCCTTATTCCTATAGCCAGTTGAAGCGAACTTCTTTTAGTGTTTGAATTACCATAATAGTTCTTTTAGTATACTAGTTAACTCTTAAGGGAGAATATTAAAATCAGGGAATGAAATATTATTATGCTATCTTCTACTCTAGTTCGGAATTGGCCCTTTTTACTTGTCTTGTTGGTGCTCTATACCATTTTGCTTTCTAGGTGATAGAGTCCTTACTGATTTATGTTTGAAAAAAAGATATTTTGTTTTCCTTTAGAAGCCTTTTAAGGTCTGGCTTTAACTTACTAAACTTATGTGTCCCCCCCCCCCTGACCTAGCAAATTGAACCTTGTGTTTTCTAGGGAAGTAGGCGATGAGGCGATTTTGAAGGTGCTCTGGGAAAGATATATAAATGCAGTCGATGAGGTATGTAGAAACTATCTATTGAAAAGTTGTTTTGGTGTTTTCCCATGCACTCGAAATTTAGATGTTTTTATCCTTTAGAAAAGAAAAACTTAACCTTCATGAGATATTGTATACTTTTTTGACTTTATTATATGTATTGTAATTAAACTGTGAAATAACTCTTTAGCATTGTTGTTCAAAAGACAACTAGTGTAAACTATTTAACCTGTGCTGACCGTTGTTATCCAACAAAAATGGCTGTTGATGAGTTATGCAGTACATAAAAGGATGCAGTTATGCATGCATATTAATTTATGGGTACAAAACCATATACATATTCATATGTAAGGACTGAGCCTGCATTTTCAACCGCCAAATACAATCTATTCAATTCCATGGGTCTCAAATGGATACTAGCTGGGAAAGGCTTGAATACATTTTATCATGTTTACATGTAGTTTATCTAAATAAAATCTCAATTGTCTCCATATATAACTCAACATATTCAATGATTTTTTATTTTTTAACATGAAATGTGTGTACAACATAAATCCTTGGATATTTATATAACTTCAGTTTTGCTTAGCCGGTTTCAGACATTAGTACACTCACTAAAATATTTTTTTTTATTACTTTTTGAACAACTAAAAGAACATGATGCTTTGTTGCATAACTTACCCAGAAATATGTAGCATGGACACTGATGATTAACAGCCCATGATAGCTAGAGAAAGATGTGATGCAGTACATATAAAAGCCTGCCATTTTGTTTTGCATCCCATCTCTCCTGTTTTAACTTTTTTCACAAAAGTCAATGGTACTCTGCTTATATTTCATGTTCAGGTGGAAAAGAGAAAGTTATTCCATATTTTTCTCAAGCAATTCCTGAATGTATTCCGGAATTGGAAACCGTTTAATCTGGGTGTATCTCCTGAAGAAGCTCTTGCCGTATCGCCGGAAGAATATTTGCACAATTCTGGTGATGTAGTGGATGGCTGCAATTTTGGCCATCCTGCTGATATTATAGTGATCTTGATCGAAGAAGTTGCACAACTAACAGCGTTGCTCACTGATAGTAAGTTGGTTACATAATACTCTGCAGCATTTTATACTGTAGTATATGCCACTTATTTATAGAGTTCCTATGCATCGACATACCTTCTGATCCTATTTCCACCAATATTGGGATCTTTTTTGCCTCTGACAGTTGAAAGCCTTTATGAACAATTTACACTAATCCTCTCACTGAGATGTAAGATACCATTTTATTGAAGCATTTCATCCATCCTATGGCTTACAAATCATATTTAGATGGCAGACGGGATTATTGTAAATTGTAACTTCTTTTATAAGTTATCCAGGAACATTGTGGTAAGAGGTTTACACTCATAAGACACATACTGCAAGTCCTATCTTCGGTACCTAATTAGGATATCAACTAAATCATTATGTCATGATTAACAAATGCAGAAACAGAAGAACTTTTATATACTATACATCCCTATTTATATATAGAACGGCTATTCTTCTAGTCAATTGATAAAATACCCTGGGTTAGAAGTTCAATGATGTTTGTCCGAGATGTGTTTGGCTTGAAAATCTACAGCAGGCTGACACAACTCATTGGGTAACCTCAAGGGTTTGGCGTCGAACCTCCTGCCCATACACTTTAGTGGTTAAGGAGGTTTGCACCCTCCTTAACTTCATGGTTCTTTGGGAGCACCTACCACAATAGTGAATTATCTGGTTAATTGGGCTTGTTAGTGTTCTAGTGACTTCGGGGATTTTTTGAAGTGTGCAAAGTTGACTTGAACATTCCGGGTATATGCATAAAAGAAGGCACAACTCATTGGGTCACGAAATTTCAATGATGCTAAGTAGGAGGTTTGTTTGATTCATGTGAAAAATAATACCACGAAATATATATACGGGCAAATGTTGTTAGAGCGTTTGGGCGGTTTTTTTGGGAAAATATATCTTGTAATTCCTTGGTAAAAAAATACTACATAGAGTTGGATTTGCCCTATCCATTTACAAAATAGAATTTGTCTTGACCAAAAAATAGATAACATCAATGATCGAGCAATTAATAGACGATACACCAAGAAAGGTTACCTGTGGAAATAAAACATGTTTTTGGATTTTCGTTGTTTCAGAATCTTTTAGTTATTTTGCTTAGTCTACTTGGGTCTTCAGAATTGTTCACATTGAGACTTTCCTCAAATTGTGAAATATTCCGTTGGTTGAATTTGGTAATTACTTTTTTTTTTCTCAACTTGCCATCTTATTAACTATTGTCTTTACCATTGATCTTAGTATGGAATTTTAATAAATTATCTTCAGGTCAAGTGGCTGTTGCAACAAGCATGAACATGACAAGCGAAGCATGGCTAGTCTTAGATGCTCTGACTGTTGTGACTCTGTCCATTCATAACTGCAAAGTTTTTGGTTACTATGCTGGGATTCAGAAGCTTACAGCCCTGATGAAAGGTACAAGTAGAACGGAGTATTAAGTGCAGTGTCAGCATACTGTTTTTCCCTTTTACTGTCACCTTTTGTCTCAAATTTGTTATGTATAACCCGTGTATTTGTGTGAAAGGTGGAGATGCCTTGTTTTGCCAATTCTAAATAATTTTATCTTTTCTTTGGGCAAACTACATTTATACTAAAATTTTATGTGTATACTGGGAGTTTGATATGCCCTTAGGCTCCCAAAAAGAGTGTCATTCCATATACTCATGAGTGTCTCACAGCCACTTGTAAAAATTCAAGACAACCCTCAAGTTCATGTAAAATAACATAAGATCTTAGAGAATGCGTTATTTAAGAGCCTCTACATAAAACATGATTAGTACGATTATGATTTGAAACGTTGCATGTAGATAAAGAACCTAAACAGCAGACTAATGATCGATGTTTTGTAGGTGGATTATCATCTTTGCTTTTATGTTTATGTCATTAGTTTACTTCGCGGTTTAATTATTTGAAGTGCTTGTTTGTTCTTAAGTTTTTTTTTTTTTTTTTTAATCTTTGCAAACAAATTTAGGTGATGCTTTTGGTACATTTGAATATTAAGTTTTCACAAGTTGTCTACTTGGTATTTCCAGTTGCGATGGAGGTGATTGATTATGATTCATATTGAAATGCACCAATTACCAAAATGAAAATAAAAGAAAAACTTTACCATCTAACAATATTAGATAATGGACTAGATTGAATATTATGAAAAATGGTGAATTGAGTACTCTTGAGTACTCAAATGTTCGTGACTGAGTAGGTGCCCAAATATGTATATATGTTTTACTTGGTGGTGGAAACTGAGGATAAGGAAAAAGTTTTTCCTACTCAGCGTCCATTTATTTTATCTACAGGGAAGTAATCTTTATGTATTATAGCTGTTCTCTGCCTTTGGATTGTATAAAATGATTCAAATAGAATGTCAACATCATATTTAAGACTTCTATATTATATGATACGTCTATGACTCTATGTATATTTGTACCTATGTTTGACTGAATGCGCAGTTGATGGTAAAAAGAAAAAAATTACAGTTGGTTAATGAAGACATTCAAATCTTCCATCAATATTAAATTGACTCGTGTTATCCTAGGAGATATTACCTATTAATCTGGTGCTTGTAACTCTAGCTTATATGTAACATCAGCAGATATAACGAATCATTATATATCGAGGGAATATTAGAATGTATATTATCGGTTCCCTCTGTCTATCTGTATATTCTTGCATCATTCTATCACGATAGGAAAATAACACAACACGATAGGAAAATTACATATCACGATAGGAAAATAACCCATGGCATAGTTCTGCACAGTTTCACCCTGATTTGAAGGAAGTAAACCGTATAGCTTAGATATTTTGCTCCTAATTTCCAGTAAGTTCAGAAAACTATCATATGGCCATTATATATTTATTACAAGTAAAATGTTTGATGATTCTGCAAGAACAAGTTTTCTACCTTTCAAATATTACAGTGCTACTTATTCTGGTTGTGTGAACCTTGTTATTTGGACTAATATTGAGGAATGAATATATTACATGCCTCTTAAATAGTTTTATGCTTCTCCATGTCTTTCTTTTTTCAAAATATTCTCTAATCTGAGGAATTTTTTTCATGAGCATCAAGGGGGTGTTGCTTATTTACAAAATACTTGGCAATATTAGAGAAATCAGTAAAGGCAAATTTGTTCGTAAACTTTGCTAACATCCTCAAAGATGGGTTTGCCAAAATCCTTTTTAGCTTTTGGGCCTCTTTCTTCTCCCTAGAAAAGTTTCTGTAATTATTCCTTCATTTCTCTCTATTCATGCTTTGAATAAAAATATGATAATAGTGCAGGACTGTAGTATGAGAATATAAGTAATGATATCCTGAAACTGAGGAGAAGAGAAGAAGATATTTAAGCAGAGGAGAAAGTAAAATCCACACGAAATAATACCAATCCTCAACATTCATTAGCTCTATCTAAATTATAAGATCCAAAAGTACTTATATACCTGAAGAACTGTTGCTGCTAATAAAGGGATCTAGACTTCTAAAAGTAAACTGCTTTAACTAATTCTAACGTTCTCATTTCACCGGGGCCACTTGTATCACTCTAACAACAACGAGAATTATTACTTAAGACTCAAAACAGAAAATTACTTCAAAAATGCAATTTACATCATTACTTCAATTTTTCAGAGTTAAGGAAATGCTCAGAAACACCCTGAAATTACCGAGGAAATGTTCTTTTTTAGCTGTATTATGCTTTTTTTTTCATGGAGCTGAAAGTCCTTAAGTTATGATGCTTAATTTGATTATTGTTTAGATAGATAAAGTTATGATTCTTACTACGATTACTGTTTAGAGAGAGGGAAGGAGGCTGATATTACATTGTTTTATCTGAATCTCTATATACTGTTGTTTGGAATGCTTGTTGACTTTCGGTCCTGAAGTTTCATACTCCGTGTAATACCTTCTCAGTGCTTGCGTTTGCTTTTGTTTTTCCCAGCTGCCGTAGTCCAACTTAAGACTATTACTAGTGCACTTTCAGTGGGCGAAAGCTTATTGAATACTATGGTGGAGAATGCTGGAATTTTGCAGAAGATACTTGTTCATGTGGCATCCATTATTTGTAATTTCATTGATCCAAATTCAAGCATTGAGGAATTTCAGTTCAAAAGCACCAACGTGGAATCTTCTGTAGCGAGGAGCGGTGAACTATTACCTAACCCTTCTATTGCTGTAGAATCTCCACTTTATGAGACAATCTTATCGTGGCATCAGACAGCAGTTGTATCTGTTATGGAAGCCGGTGGTCTTAATTGGTTATTAGGTAAGTTATGCAGTTGGACTTTTGTTTCTGTCTAAACCTAACCGTATGAGCTAACATCAATGTAGTTACATGGGGGAGAACGAATTAAGAACAATTAGGAAGTAGATTAAGTAACTAATTTATATGGTTTAGCTTAGAAACATTCTTTCAAAAATATAAAATTCTAGGAACAATCACTCTCACTATGTTTATATGCCATTACCAAATATGCAAATTTAATTATGACTCTGCTTATAAGAAAAATTAGAATAAATCTGAACCGCAAATGATAAGTTTCCGTACCTGCTAGTGCTTTACTTCATCAATGAAACACCTTTTCAACTGTTCGAAATTTACAGTTGAGTCATGATTCCACAATACAAATTGATAAATGCTTGTTATTTCGTCTTGAATCTGAATTTACTGCGATAGACTAATCTTTTGAGACATCCACTAGCTGACTCTACTAAATTAAGGTTAGAGTGACTATCTTCCAGTATGTTGGCATAATTGCCTGAAAAGTGTATGACTGCTAAAATTTAAACCAAGACGCTTGTCAGAGAACCATACTTCCAGTGGCAGTGTGCACTCTCCTCTAAACAGTAAGTTGAATTATTAGAATGACTTGATGCAGGTAATAAAAAGATCTAGGAAAAAACATTTTAAAACGACTAGTTTCTAGATGAGTACATCTTTTTTCTCCATAGATTGGCCAGAGCTTGTTGACATTATTGATTCTCGAGGACAGCGCCAAACTAATGTAGGACAATTTTAATAAGACTCTCCAGGTGCTTTTTGTAGGCTTTTCTGGTGCTATTCTCAATGTAATTTTTAAAGTAGGATTTACATTATTGAAATTAAAAGGAAGGAAAAATAAAATAAAAAATGACAGAGAAAAGAAAATTCCATGCTACGCCTGGAACTCCAAGGCTTTACTCCAAACGTTTGGATTGTTAACTCTACTCCAAAGAGCTCAAAAGTTTTTTAAAATCCTAATGAACTGATCATTAATCAACTTTAAGAAATAATGAAGTTTAGAACTCATGAGGCTCCATAATTCTATCGTTACCTAGACTAAACTTTTATAAAGAAAATAACTAATCTGTAAGACTCAAATTATAATTCCTGATTGTATTCAATTTCATAAAAGGACTTCAAGTAAAAAGTGGCTGTCAAATTGTAGGAATTTGTGAATACATGAAATTCCTGTAATACCCCTAAGCTAAAATTAATAAAAACCCCAACATCGACAGCTTAAAATGAATTCATGGCAAATTTATGTTGACCTCGGAACTGATTTTTAATACTTACCTTCCTAGTTCCTTTTCGCCTTCATCATTCTCATTTGGTAAATCTTTTCTTTGAGTTTTAAAATATGTAAGTACGAGTTTTCATGATAACTAGTAACTCTGCCGGACATAATGCTATCAGTCTTCATTTTGTCTGTCCTTGACTCCTTGAGATTTTGAAAGGGAAAGTGATGATATATCCCTCTTTTTGAATCCAAAAGCTTATCCTTTGTTCTTCCCCAATCTTGGTCAAAGCATGATCGAACATCTATCCTACAATTGTTCAACCGAGCATGTGAATAACTGAGACCTTGAAAGCTGTTTAAGGCAGGTACGACATAAAATCATGTTATCCGAAATAGGGACCTGATGTTTTCCTGAGCAATTACATCAATAAGGATCCCCGGCCTAAAAGCAGAAAAGTGCCGTGATGTTTTTCCTTTGGGAAACACGGAGAGTTATGCAAAAACATGAAGAAATGGAGCGATGTTCTTGGACATTAAGTCAACAACAGAGACTTACAATAGATGGGTTCTCATCAGATGTTATGATATTTTATGATTACCACAAGTCTACAACAATCCTTCTGAAATCTGTAATCTCGTAAAACTGGGAAGCCATTTGGAAATGGTCCAATTGATAGCAGTTGATATTCGTTGAACCTGACAACCACACACCTCTCTATTTTAAATAGTTTTTCGTTTTCATTTTAGCTGATGAGCTAACTCACTGTAGAACCTTAAATTATTGTTCAAACATCCTTATTACCAGTTCTTTGATGCTCTTTTTACAACCATACTGCACCTGTTGCCTTGGGAGACAATGTCTTTTAGCTTGATGATTATTTCAAGTTCTATTAACAAGTTCATTTAAAGGAAACAGTTAAATAGTTCCTTCATTTAAATCTTTTATGGACAATCTGTTGAGAAAGCATTGTGGTTTTGTTGGTGGCTCTATTGTTTCTTGATGTGCTTTATCTGCCTCACTCTGTTCAAGAAATGTTATCATACTCCAATAATACCCCATACCCCCTGCACCCAGGTGGAGATGTTCCTGAAAAAGGGTGAAGAGAAGACCTTCATTTTGTACTCTTATTATGGGTTACGTTTTGTCTGTCCTGAAGATTAAGTTAGCGTAATACATCCTACATTAATTACTTGATATTATATTCTAAATTTGTTAATCCTGGACTAGCTTTGAAAGCTTCGATTTCGGGCAGATTATATTATATTTCACATAAAATTGATGGATAATGAAGGATCAAATATTTCATCTTTTTCTTCAACTTCAGTTTATGATTCTGAAGTTTACAACACCAAACAACTGCCTTTAACGAAATTATTTCTCTTAAAACAAGTTGTCTGTGGGCTAATTGCTCCAGAGGTCCCTCCAAATTTTAATAAATCACATTGCTTTCATAGTTTCTCAGAATGGACACTAATATGTAAAAATGGAGAAGGAATAAGAAAAAAGATTTTGTCCTCAGGTTAGATTAATGCATGGGACTTCAGTGTTTTTGTATAAATATTTTCTTTTCAGCTGTGTTCACGAAGGTGTTTCTGGTTTGTTCACTCAAATTCTGTAGTCTGTTTTTGTCTCCTAAATATGTTTCCTCTAGGAAGTTGATTGCCTGTATTCCAAAATTTTGTGTTTGAATCTTTGATTCTCATGTGTTATTAAAATAATACATTTAATGATACAAACATTATTTCAGAGATACTGCGTGTATTGAGGAGATTGAAATTGAAAGAACAGTGGACAGATATGTCCGTTCAGTACTTAACTCTTAGAGCTCTTCAATCAGCTTTGGATGATAATACACGTGGTCAAAATCATTTCCGAAGTATTGGTGGTTTGGAAGTTCTGCTGGACGGATTGGGAGTTCCCTCAGTTGATACCCTGATAGCGGATGATTCCTTATGCTCTGAAGAAAGGTGACCTCTTTATAATGTTGAAGCATGGTTTTACTATCATATCTTATGTTTGTAGGTTCTCCCATTGTAATAGAAGATCCACCCTAGAACTTATTTCACAAACAATAAACCAAAATATTTTCTATTTTGTTTAGCTTATTTGGCCAGAGAGCTTTTCCTTTAGTTACTCAGTAATCTGCAAATTGCTATTATTTTCTCATTTGTCAGACCACCTTTTTCATGTCCTGAACTTGTGCTACATGACAACAGAGGTATAAATGCAATCAAGCATGCACGTAGAACTTTTAGTTTTTCTTCGAATCCCCGTGCAACCATAGTGCGATGATTGAGTATATGTACCTCAGTTACGATCCATTGTTGACATGAATACCCATGCCGGATTTCATTTAATGACTTTGAGCTTTGGGTAAATCCGTAAATGTCTTATATGAGGGACAAATATTCCTTTATGACATGTACAGTCACAAAATACAAGATGAATGCAAATAATGGATATTTGTGGGAAATACAGCAATTGCTACTCCTTCCACTCACCCCCACCAGATAAAACCCACCACCTGACGAGTATAAAAAGAGGAATTCATACTTCACCCAAAATCAGTAAGATAGATAGCAAACAAACAACTATGCTTGTCATTATATCAACAATGTCCTCATTTTTAAATTGGAATTTAACTGTGCTTTATTATAGGTGCAAATGTGAACATATATTCTTATATATCTCCACCAGTACTGTTATCTTTTACTTGGCCTCTGACTTTTTTCTTTCTTTATTTTACTGCAGAAGCAAAAATGCTTTACAAGGTATTTTTAAACTCCATGTTCTCTCATTGGTGGTTCTTAAGGACGCTGTGTATCCTTTAAAACCTATTTTTGCATTTTGAACTCACTTAAATGCTAGAACACTACCACAACTGTACGTTGTGCATGCACTATTTTATGCTAAATCCATCGACTCTTTTACTCGGGTAAACTGCCAATATATATCTGCTTTTTGATGGTTTTAATGTAGTATATACTAAGAGTGATTCAAGCACTCAGAAATTACTCCTTTTTCCTTTTCAAACCGTCCTTATTACATTATTGTGGAATATATTTACACTCTCTGGTACCTAAAAGTGTTATTTCTCCTATGATGGATGCTTTCATGAAGACAAATCCTACTCTATAATTTCTGTAGTAGCAAATTGTTTTGATACAAACCATCTAGACCCCTTACTTATATTCAAGGTGCATTAAGATCTGAATGGAGTGAGGAAATCTTCAATTGCTATGTATGTGTTGCTGCAAAAATTACTGATTCCTTTAACTAGTTTGTAGCTTTGGAAATTTCAACAACTTGCAGTTTCTGTGTGAGAATGGAAGGGTACACAAATTTGCAAATAGTTTTTGTTCGCTGGCTTTCATGCTTCAAGCATACAAACGGAGCAATGATTCCGTGAATGATAATTTAAACAGATTGAAAGGAAACGAAACGAATGCTTCAGAAGTTTGTAATTCAGAGTTGTCCTCTCCATTTCCATCCAATCCATCTATTTTAAAACTTTGGAAAGATTATGTTGCCAGTTTGAGTGCAGCTCTTTGTTGTTTCATTCTTGAAGCAAAGGAAACTAAATACATCAGCAGAAATACCATATTGGTGTCAACAGTTTATGCGGAGCTTTCTGTGAAGTGGTTCGCAAGGGTGCTTTTTACGGTATTTTCATGCATAAAGGCTTGTTCAGATCAAAATGAAATGCCTAGCCATTTGAGGTGGACCAATCAACTTCCTACAGTTACATTTTGTTATTTTCTCATGTGTGAAACTGTTTTTTTCATAACTATGTGTATTTGTGTTCTATAGTTTCTTTGATCTCTCTTTGTCGTGCTTTCGACATCTTAGTCCATCACTTTTTAATGTCCTTTTCAGGATGTTTGCCTGCATTATACAACATTATGTTCTAGTTGCACTTAAGAAGGTCCTTGTGTCATCGCCGTCGTTAGTTGATGTCTTCCGAGCGGAGGGCGTGTGGGACTTTATCTTCTCTGAGAGTTTTTTCTACTTTGGTCCAGCTCCTGCTGAATTTTCTGGCGAAAATTTTAGTAAAATTGAGGTCTCTCTAGTGAATGGCAAAGGATACACTGGCTCAAGTTCCTTTGAAGATCGAGCAACCAGTAATGAAGTTGAAATTTTCCAAGTTGAAGTAATCTCATTCATTGAATTCGCAGCAACTTTAAGTGGAAGTTCCCATAACTTGGTTTGTTCTTCTTCCCTTTTAGCTGTTGATTAATGTGTTAAACTCTTGTTTCCACTATTGGTCTTTCATCCACAAAGTCCATTCTAGACGATCGCAGATCCACGAAGAATTTTAATGAAGCACTAATGTTGCATGACATGAATGGTTTTAATTGATGGGTTCATTCACCAACTTTCATGCGTGTTGAGTTTCCTTTTTGGGAAGATCGAACTTTACCCTCAAATTATTGCAGTAAAGTTCCCAGAATATAAAACAGAACTTCATCCTAGACTTGATAAAATCATTGAATTTGTTTGAAGTATTTCATGTAAAAAACCAACGGAAATCGCAATGTATGACATGAGTGAGTTTCCTATGGAAATGGTTTTTATTCTCCTCGCTCTTGAGGGATTGTTGGAAAACATGACAACGGAAGTGCATTATCCCTTGTTTTAGATTGGATAAACTCAAAAAAGGTTTCGTTCTTTGAGTTTCGTTAAAATCTTTTCATTTCTGTATCCACAAAAGAATGAAGGAGATGTAAAATCATGAGAAAAAGATAATATCACACAAGAAATTGATGGTGATTTTTCTCCCAGGGGCTTGACAATTATTATCCTTTATAATCACACATCCTAGAAAATGTATTATCTTTTTTTATTGTTTTCGATTTTTTTTATGTCGTCCTAGGAAAGGTTTGCACTATAGGTTGCTAGCTAGTTGACAGGTGATCTATAGGGACGAGTCAAATGGATGATTTTCGTTTGAAATAGTTTATCCTTAAAGTAAATGCTAAGGTTTACTGTGGGCTTTTTTTTTTTTTGCTTGGATTAGGCGGTATAGGGCAACATGCATGACATGCTTAATTTATAAACCGGCACACTCCCAATTTTCCTGGAGAAGGCAACTTTAGGAGTCCGTGGATGTAGGTGAAAATTAGGTGTCATAGCATCAAAGCATCAACATCAAGGTCCTACAGACACTGGATTACATTTAAATTGTCTGAGCATTTAGGTTTTCTTCTACTTTATTGGCTTGACTTTTCTTATCTCTCTTCAGTTCTCACATGCAAACAGAACCCTTATCTTTCCTCACATATAAATTTGGGATTTGTGATACATTTTTATTGAAGCGTGTACATGTAGATTAATATGCTGATATACAAGAAGTACTGCATTGTTGGATTGACGTTCATTTTTTTCTGTTCTTCACATGCTTCATGCTAGCTTTTTGCTACTTACATTTTTCCTTTCCTCCCCCTTCTGTGGCGGGCACTGATCTGATGATTATGTATGGCAGCCTGAATGCTCAGTTCTGGTGGATGCCCTCGAACAATCTGCGTGTAATCCTGAACTCGCCATTGTTTTGGCAAAGAGCCTGCTACATATATTGCAGATTTCGACTGAAAAAACTTTTTCTTCATTCAAAACGCTTGATGCAATTCCACGCGTGCTCAAAATGGTCTGTGTTCAGATCCAGGAGTCTAAAAGGCTTGGTAGTTCAATCCCTTATGCCGGAGCGGCTAACAGAGGAATGTCATATTCTCATAACCATGAAATGACTTTTTCACCTGAGGTGACACATAGTTGGTCCAAATGCATAAAAATGTTTATGGAACTGTTTGCTGAATACTTCTCAGTATCAGATGATGCAAAAGTTTCCATTTTACGTAGTTCTACTTGTATCAGTTGTATGTTTGACTTGTTTTGGGAAGAATGTCTCAGAAATGATATGCTAAAGTATGTTCTTGATCTTATGAAGGTATGTTGTTCCTTCGTTATATTCCTTTTAACTAGTAGTTCATAGGAGAATGTAAGTGGACAAATCCTCTTTTTATAACTAAATATGTTCCTTCTTTTGGCAGATTGTTCCATTTTCTGAAGAGGACCAGAAAGCGAAAATTTTCCTGTGCTCCAAGTACTTGGAGACATTCACACATTTGAAAGAACGAGTTAAAAATTTTGCAGATTTGTCAATTAAGTTACTTGTTGGAATGAGAGATCTTCTAAAAACAAATCAAAAGGTATTCCAATGAATCTTTTTAAATTATATCTTCATATAGTAACATGTAGAATAAAAGCTATAAAACTTGACTAGTATGATTGCTACTTTGTTGCCAGTACTACCAAGCTTTGTTCCGCGAGGGTGAGTGTTTCTTGCATGTTGTTTCTTTGTTGAATGGAAATCTGGATGCAGAAACTGGAGAGAAGTTGGTTCTGAATGTTATTCAAACACTGACTTGCCTGCTTTCACAGAACGATGCTTCAAAGGTACTTAAGTTTTGCCTGATTATAGCAGATGTAACACTTGAAATTTGTTATATGCACATAACCTTTTAGTATATAGTCGCAAGCTTGCTTTTGGTTTTCATTTTTCTCAAACCTGATATGAATTAGATCCAAGAATTTGAAGTTGGCTTTGATACGTACTGAAAATGCTAGTGCGAGATAAGTTCTCAGAATTCTAAACTAATTAGATGCTGCAACTAGGCTGAATGATGATCATAAATTGGCTTATATTCAATTAGCGAGAGTTTTGGTTATAAACTGTAAATAGGGGACAAAGGGCAAGACAATATTTGCAAAAATAATCCCTGAATGAGCTGTTTTGCTCCTAGCCTTGAGCATTGCAACAAATATATGTTTTTCTTTTAAAACAACACACCACTTGTATTAATGGAAATGTAATACAAGGGGAAAGTGCATGGGTTGCACTTAAAAGCAGCAACAATAAATAAAAAGTAAGAATAGAAAAACAAAATAAGACAGAATCAAGACAGACTACAAAGCCCTCGAATCCGTAAATAGTAAGAAAAACAGAATGCCTCTAAAAGGTTTAGAATTAATTAACCAGCTGTCCAAATATCTGATCTCTTCCCAAAGATCTGCAACATTGTGCTCCTTTAAAAATCCTTCCATTCCTTTGGAGCCAAACATTCCACCAAATAGATTGCACATCTATCTTCCAAAGCACAACTCTTTTCTTTCCTCCTGTAATTTTTTCAAGTGAAGATTTCTGAAAAAAGTAGTGGGTTATCCCATGTAAAATTGAATTCACCCGCCAATTTCAACCAGAGTAGTGAGGTATAGCCACAGTGTGAGAAAATGTGATCCACCAACTCCTCACTTTTCTTACATAATACACATCAACTGGGTGATAAAGAATGGAAAGGTCTTCTTCTCTGCATTACTGTAAACACATTCAGGCGATTGTGAAGCACCAACCAAGAGCGGTGAATACTTTTGTGAGTCGGTAGGTTCTCATGGACCCTTCATAGTTTATTTTCTTTTCCAGTTGGAGTTTATTTGGACTAAATACGTTTGAGTTTCTTTCTCTAGTTATCAATAATAAAGAATGGTGAGTATTCTATCGATTTATGAGTAAAATATGTGTGACAATTTCATTTTAATCTTTTTTTGATGCAATACTTAATTTTCCATCTTGACCTGTGTGATGTGCTATGTGGATGAAGTTGAGGAGTAGACAAAAGAGAGTAGCTTCCAAATGGGTGCATTAATGTATTTAATTCTTTAATTTCTTTTTGAAATTGCATAGGCTGCTTTCAGAACTCTTGTTGGTAAGGATTATCAGATGTTGCAGAGCTTGCTGTTGGATTTCTGTCAATGGCAGCCTAGTGAAGCACTTTTAAGCGCGTTGCTTGATATGCTTGTTGATGGTAAATTTGATCTCAAAGTTAGCTATGTCATAAAGGTAGATTCTTGATACAGAGCAATCTTGTATAGTCTGAAAGTTATGTTGACCATGTATGAGTATTTGATATGTAATCCTGCATATGCACTTTTGCTTCGCAGAATGAAGATGTGATCTTGCTTTATCTAAGTGTACTTCGAAAGGTTGGTCATCTTTAGCTGGGATGATGATGTCCCCCTCTAACCATATCAATTGAACATTGCGTTTTATTTTACTGTCTACACTCATCTGAGATGAAATACTGATCTGAAATTTTTACCTTGTTATCTGATAATTGGGCAGTGCAGTGACTCAATGCAGCATCATGGGCTCAATATGTTTCTTTATTTGCTGAGGGACTCCCTATCTAATCGAGCTTCATGCGTAAAAGCAGGAATGCTTAACTTTCTTTTGAATTGGTTTTTACAAGAAAATAGTGAAACTATGGTTAGGGAAATAGCCCAGTTAATGCAAATCATTGGTGGACATAGCATATCTGGAAAGGATATTCGAAAAATATTTGCTCTGCTTCGTAGTGAGAATACTGGGCATCAGCACTCTTCATTACTGTTAACCAGCATGTTAGCAATGCTTAATGAGAAAGGACCAACAGCTTTCTTTGATCTCAGTGGCATTGATTCTGTAAGTTCAGTTTCTGTCCTTTATAAAGTAAATGAGTTAATTTTTACTTAATCACCCACCCATCTCTCGCCCTCCATGACTTTCAGATAACATTATGATGATCAATAATATTATGTAGTTGTTTACGATTCAATTTGCTTTTCTACAAATAGAATAGTCGAATACATGCTGACACTGAACCCCTTGGGTGGAGTTTACTCTTCAATTTGGGTGGAGTTTACTCTTCAATAATGTTGACATATTAAATGGAATGACGCTATATCAGAAGATGTCACCGTGTAGTGAACATAGTTTATTGGAATTATACTGTAACGAAGCCTTTATTGAGTATGAGACGAATTTCACTAGACATCAATTTTTTTTAGTATGACACGAAATATTTGTGCTTCCTTGATGCAGCTAAAAAATCTTCGCTGGTATTATTCTCCTTCAAATGGATGTTACTTGGAGCTTAGAGTATTACATGTATTGAAAATTCAATTATAGGATGTTTCTGTCATCTTTATTGAAGTACTTTATGTTGAACTATTTGTAACTAAATAGTACCTCTTTTCCCAGCCTTCAAACTTATATTACCATTTGTTTTTTTTTTTCTAAAGCTCTTGGGTTGATGAGCACCTCTTGTTGATGTATGCAACTCCCACTTAATACTGGATTGTTACAATTTCTTGCTTAAAATGATTCCGCAGTGAACAAAAAAAAAAAAAAGAGGGCTGGAGCGTTCGAATCAAAGAGGTCATACCTCTCGGACTTATTACAGTAAGGCCAATGCACCAGCCAGTTTTATAGCACCACTAGAATCTTATACAGCTACTAGATGAAAATATACCCTAGCATCCCATTGCTTTATACAACTTTCTTAATAAAAACATACAGGAGAGTATCGACCCATCAAAATTATCCTTGGAAGTTGTCGGTCATAACCTTGCAAAACCCACATTTAACTAGAAAATTCAACATCCAATATATGTACAGTTGTACACATTCAATAAATTGTAATTTAAACTATTTATCTTTCTGGTGGATTCCCCCCCCCCCCCACCCCCCCGTAAAAGTGGATGTCGTAGCAACAATTTGTTTAGTCTTTCTTTCTTGATTCCCTGCTACACTGCGTTATGTAATTAAGATGAATATTGCATAAATCACTCCAATTACCAAAACAGAGGAATTTGTCATTATATCTGAGCTGCATTTATCCAAACTAACTGCTCCTAAGATAAGGATATCATTTCAATTATGAGAAAAATCATTCAAGTGATTTTCAGGGCTTTATGTTCTGGCCGACTGGTAGAGCTTTGCTGGAAATTAGTTTTAGCTGAAGTTCTGCTTTAACTAGCTTTTTGCGTTGTTAAATATTTATCATGCTTAATTTATCATTCATGGAGTATAAATACGCAGCTAACTGATTTAGCACACGGCTTTATGTGCAGGGAATTAGAATCAATACACCCATTCAGTGGCCTTTCAACAAGGGATTCTCATTTACATGTTGGCTCAGGATAGAGAGCTTTCCTCAAAATGGAGCAATGGGACTCTTCAGTTTCCTTACAGAAAATGGGCGAGGGTGCTATGCTGTCATCACAAAAGACAGGTTAATTTATCAGGTAAAACTCAGAGTCTATTTTTTTAATTACTGTAAATTATGTGTTTATGAATGTTAATCGGTGATAATATTTGAAAAATCAGAGATTCAGTTTGTTAAATTGTGAATGCCGGGATGGTATATATTACTCATGGTACCTGTTCATGCTACTGTACATTTAATGGCCCTCTTTCTGTGTATGCAGTCTATAAATCAGAAACGGCAATGTGTCTCGATGAATTTCAACTGTATAAAAAAGAAGTGGCACCTTTTCTGTTTAGTGCATTCTCTTGGTAGAGCATTTTCAGGGGGAAGCCAGCTGAAATGTTATTTAGATGGGGTTCTTGTATCCTCTGAAAAATGCAGGTAATTTAAAATAAGATGTATGGAGGGTGATAGTTTTTGTCATCTCTAAGAAGCTAATGGATGTTTTCTAATTTTATCCTCTGAATGTCAGATATCCAAAAATTAATGAGCAATTAACTAGTTGCACAATTGGCACAAAACTCAATGTGCCTGTGTACGAAGACGAAGTCAAAGATTCTTATCCTTTTCGTGGTCAGCTTGGTCCCACATACTTGTTTGGCGATGCTATCTCTTCTGAGCAAGTGCATGTAATCTATTCTTTAGGACCAAGTTATATGTACTACTTCCTTGATAGTGAAAGTTCGTTTTTTTTGGATTACTCGTTATCTGGTGGAATCCTTGATGCTAAAGATGGCCTTGCATCAAAAATCATCTTTGGACTTAATGCACAGGTTTCTTGATCTTTCCTTAAGAAATATATCACAGTCTAGAAGTCTTTGTTTTTTGTTACCACAACACTCAAGCAAAATCGGTATTTTTCAGGCAAGTAATGGTAGGAAATTGTTTAATGTTTCACCAATACTGGATCATGCTCTGGATAAGAAGTGTTTTGAAGCAACAGTGTTGTTAGGCACACAGCTATGCTCGCGTCGGCTGTTGCAGCAGATTATTTACTGTGTTGGGGGTGTGTCTGTGTTTTTTCCTCTTTTAACACTGCCTGATACGTGTACACATGGTGAAATTGATCCAGTAGGAGAAATGTTGCTCACTCCTATCACTAAGGGGCATTTGACTGCTGAAACTATAAAGCTTATAGCATCTATTTTGGATGACAATTTAGCCAATCAGCAACAGATGCTTCTTCTTTCTGGATTTTCAGTACTGGGATTTTTGCTGCAATCAGTTCCTCCCAAGCAGCTAAATTTGGAAACTCTTTCAGCATTGAAACACTTGTTTAGTGTCATTGCCAATGGTGGTAAATCATGAATTTTCTTTTGCTTTTCAATTTTAATTGTGTTTGTTTGAGACGGATAGATACTTTTTGTGAGTCTATTGTTATGGTGGTGTAAGCCACTCTCTTTCTGTGGTATGCACTTTCTAATTACCCGTGATTCACCTCCAGGCTTGTCAGAGTTGCTGGTGAAAGATGCTATTTCTTATATCTTTCTGAACCCTCAAATTTGGGTCCATACAGTTTACAAGGTGCAACGAGAATTGTATATGTTCCTTATCCAGCAACTTGATAATGATCCAAGGTTGCTAAAGAGTCTATGTGGGCTTCCTCGTGTCCTCGATATTATTCGGCAATTTTATCGGGATAATGCAGAAGGTGATCCAGTTGTCAGAAACACGCCAACTATCCATGTGATGACAGACCAAATTACTAGAGAGATGCCTGACAGTGAAGAAATACATAAGATTCGTCTCCTTTTATTAAGTCTCGGTGAGATGAGTCTCAGGTACATGCTTTTGTGGATCTTGAATCATAGTTTAGCTGATATATTTTGTTTCCCATTACCTCTATCAAACTATTGTTGCTTTTGTTTGCATTTGCAGGGAGCATATTACAGTGTCCGATATAAAAGCTCTTGTTGCCTTTTTCGAAACCTGTCAGGATATTGCTTGCATTGAGGATATTTTGAACATGATCATACGTGCTGTTTCTCAGAAACCACTGCTAGCTTCCTTTCTTGAACAAATGAATACAACCGGTGGCTGTCACATTTTTTTCAATCTTCTAACTAGGTAGTTATCCCTGATTTTAAGGTGTTGTTCATGATTGAATTGATGATAAGCTTTTTTCTGTCTTTGGTGAGTAAAAAACACAAGGAAGCCTCTTGTAGAATCCGACTTAAGAAACAGCAGTGCTGCAACTTTTCTTGTTAAAACTCTGTTTTAGAGTTTGGACAGGAGCCTGTAGTTTTTTACTCCAATCTTATGATAATGTGATTGGATAAAGAGATGATCCCAAAAACTTGAGAAGAGAAATATGACATTTATTTCAATACTTAATTTCTGAGCCACTGTAGCATATTAAATCGAATTACTTTCTTTACTTTTTATTTATGCTATCAAATTCGCCCCTCTTTTCCCATTACAGTTTAGTGGTGCACAAAACTCTCCTTGCTAGTTAGTCTCTTGCATGAGTTGTCTGATTAGTCAATTCTTTATTTGGATCTCGAGTACTTTGAATCTTGTTCAAGGTGTATGAACTAGAACCTGAGCTCCGAGCATGCTTTACAACCTACTTGCTGATTTTCATCTGCATTTGAATGTACAATTGCTTTTAATTTATTTAAAATTTCAATGTCTGAAGGTGTGATAGGTCTTAACTGGATTATGAAAGTATGTTAGATGTAAATAATTTTCCTGGTTAAGTACATTGAGTCCGTTGCCGACATCTTGAATCTTCGATTTTTGACGAGTTTTATGGGGTTTGACAAGAAATCACCTGCTTTACTTCCCCATTCTGAAAAAAAAATGAGTTATTAGGCTCTTTGTTCTCCTCTGAAGCTCAAGATATTGTTTATGTACATACATGCTCATTTTTAGCTACTCAAATACGTTCAGGATGAAGAAAATAATTTGCTGAAATTAGTTTTTCTTTTTCATTTGTCAAGTACTTGTTCTTTTTATTAGTTATTGAAAATAATTGGTGGTTCTGGTTTCATGTTTTTCTGATCGTTTTTGGTGCAGGGACTATGAGCCTGTCAGATTGCTTGGCTTACAGTTCATTGGAAGATTGCTTCTTGGACTTCCATCAGAAAAGAAAGGATCCAAATTCTTTAACATTTCAGTTGGAAGATCCAAATCTCTCTCCGAAGGTCATAAGAAAATCAGCTTACATATGCATACAATTTTCTCAATAATATCCGACAGGCTCTTCACATTTCCGCAGACAGACCACCTCTGCGCTACACTGTTTGATATTTTACTTGGTGGTGCTAGTCCAAAACAGGTAATGCGCTGCATTAATCTTTAATTTGTTAAAATGTTCTTGAATGTTGTTTGTGGTGTTAATGTGCATATAAATGCCACTGAAGTCATAATCGATGTGGTGTGCATGCAGGTTTTGCGGAAGCATAACCAATTTGATCGACAGAAAAGCAGCAAACATAATTCCCAGTTCTTACTTCCTCAGGTTTTATCTCTTATTTTCAGATTTTTGACAGGCTGTGAGGATCGCACTACAAGGATAAAAATTATGGGAGATCTACTTGATCTTCTGGATTCAAATCCTTCAAACATTGAAGCTATAATGGTACAGATAATTTCACTTGTTGGTATGCCCAGCAAATATATTTTTGTGATGTTTGAACTCTGCATGTAGGAAAATGGATGGAGTGCTTGGTTGGTTGCCTCTGTAAAGCTAGATGTGATAAAGAATTACAAGGTGAAAATGCAAATTTGTGATGACGCTGAGCTGAATGAGCAATATTTTGTCAGGAATATATATGGTCTTGTCCTTTGTCACTATATGCTTTCAGTAAAAGGTGGCTGGCAAAATCTGGAAGAAACTGTGAATTTCTTACTAATTCAAAGTGAACAAGTATGTCCAAGTCTTGATTCATATTTACCTTTTGCATTTGAAATATTAATGAAGGACAAATCTTCATCAGAGTCTTTACTGCAGGGTGGAATATTATATCAATCTTTTCTTCGTGATGTATATGGAGACTTGATCCAGAAGCTAATAAGCTTGTCTACTGAAGACAATATCTTTGCCTCTCAGCCATGCCGGGACAACACATTGTACCTTCTTAAACTAGTTGATGAAATGCTCATTTCTGAAATGGATCATTGCCTTCCGGTATATTAATTATCTTGAGTTATAGTCCCTTCTATGTTTAGCCCAACATCTTACCATCGTTGTTTTCATGATAAACTTGTTCTTGTGTAATCTTACCACTCTCATATATTCGTAATTCATCCCAGGAATATGTTTTTAGTGTTAAGCTCCTTTCCCTCGATTTGTTTCAGTAGTTCCTTGTGCTGTTTATACTCCTGCCCTACATATTCGCTTTTGTGTTTCCAGAGAAGTAGTAGTTTCTCATGCTATCTTCCTGACAAACATCAAACCATGAAGCTTTTATTGTCACGTAGTTGTTGAATTAGGAACTGTCACATACTCATTTAATCTCTGTTTTATTCCTGATATGAAATGTTACTGACGAGTAATATCTTTGAAGTAGATGATAGAAATATAAAAACTCAATTAATCATAAATAAATGAACATAAATTGGAGTCCAAGTAGAAAAAAAATTGAACCACCTTTTTTTGTTCATTTTTTCATAATATATATTTGTTTATTTATGGGGTAAGTAAACATAAAGGACTCATCTCCTAAAGCATTAGCTGTAAGTTGAGCAGCATCTTATAAACAACATAATATTACAATATTATGTGACTTCAATTCTTCTTGCAGCTTTGTTTTATCAAGGAAATCTTTACTTTATATAGGTTGTTTCTTCTAGATAAAATGCATAAAATTCTGATTGATGTTGATTGTGCATTCTCCACAAAAAAAATTACTTCCGGAAATTCAACTTAGAATCCCATGTCCTACTACTCAATTGTGGTTGTCGATATACAGCGTGTTAATTTATTAGCTGACTGGTTACACCTGGCATTGTTGAGAGATCATTTTGTATTCTAAGTCTCCAATGACCGCAAAATGATTACTTTAATAAACAATCTAATTATTCTCCTTTACGAACAGTTTCCTCTGAGTTGCTCCAAATTTCATCTTCAGGGTCTGGAACTTGAAAACTGCAGAGACTTGAATTCTGCTTTACTTGAGGCCGTACAAGGAGAACCTGCTGAGAACTTATCTGGGTAAACTTAATCTGCAATATTCACATTTTGATTAGAGTATTAGTTTCTTTGAAATTTCCCCTTTATTTGTTTGGTCTTCAACATGTCACCCTTTTTTAAAATAGGACCCAGAAGGTGCAGAACCAGCATGACACCAAGGGAGATGAAAAAATTGCTGATGAGTGGTGGAATATATATGATAACATTTGGATAATTATTAGTGAAATGAATGGCAAGGGACCAAGCAAGTCCTTACCAAGATCTTCATCATTTATGGTGCCATCTTTGAGCCAAAGAGCTCGTGGATTGGTAGAATCTCTGAACATCCCTGCTGCAGAGATGGCTGCGGCTGTGTCAGGGGGAATTAGCAGTGCGCTGGTTGGAAAGCAAAATAAAACTGTGGATAAGGCCATGATATTGAGGGGGGAGAGATGCTCAAGAATTGTTTACCACCTTATGATTTTCTATCTTTGTAGATCATCCCTTGGTAGAGCATCTCGATGCGTACAACAGGTTATCCCTGTTATGCCTTTCCTTCTGAACACTGATGATGAGCAAAGCAAAAGCAAACTTCAGCTTTTTATCTGGTATTTTCTTTCACTTTGGTATGATAAAGAAGTCTTACTTTGTATCAGTTACATCGTGATTTGAATGGCTCATATGACACCTGGATGCAGTGGCGGAGCTATGAGGAGAATGGTGGGGGGTACGCCCCCAGAAATATTAGAATTAATTATTAATAGTAGTTAAATATAACATAGTAGGTACTTTGGACGGCTGGTTAGGGTATTTTAGTTTCAGGTTGGAGATCAGGGTTCGTATTTTGTTAGCTGCAACATTTTCTTTTAACTTAATCCCAATGTTTATGCCTTTTAATTTTTCTCTCTTAATTCATCATTATGCCTTTTCTTTTAATTTCCTTTCTCTCTTAATCTCAATATTTATGCCTTCTTTTAATTTTTCTTTCTTTCTTAATGATTATAAAAGGAATATGGTATTTTATTGTTATTATAATTCAATCATTTTCTTTACTTAGTGCATTTTTCCTAAAAAATTCCTTAATAATTGTAAAAAGAAAACGATTTATATATATATATATTTAGTGCACTCTTCTTTATATTATATTCTTTATTTATTAGTGGTACTGCTTAAAAAAAATCTTTATTAATAATTGTAAAAAGGATACGGTCTTTTCTTTTTTTAAAATACTTTCTCTATTTAATGCACCGCTCGAACCCTCAACCCCCCCCCCCCCACCCAAATATAACGGGTCTATTTGGATGGGTTTTGGCTCGGTTTCGCGGGTCTCGGTTTAAAAAAATTGATTTGGGTGGTTTCGATGAAACCTTTGAGACCTCACTTGGATTGAGTTTGGATGTTGGAGTTTAGGGAAAAAAGTAGGTTATAGGTGTCAAATCAATGTCTTTTTTAGTGGAATTTGAGGAAAAAAGTAGATGGTAGGTATCAAATCAATGTTTTATAGGTTTTTAATAGTTTTATGGGTTTGGCGAAAACTCATTTGGATGGGTTTTGGCTCGGTCTCGCGAAACCCACGAGACCGGGCCAAAACCCATCCAAATACAGCCAACAAGTCTAGCTCCGCCACTGCCTGGATGTATATTTACTGATAGTTCTTATGAAATGTACTGTATAGATTTGATGATCAATTGACTTTGTGCTCAGGGCTCTGCTTGTGGTTAGGTCTAAGTATGGAATACTTGATGATGGTGCCCGCTTTCATGTCATTTCTAGTTTAGTACGAGAAACCATCAACTGTGGGAAGTCACTGCTAGCTACCAGTATTATGGATAGCAATGATTTGTCTGATATAGGAAGTATCTCAAAGGAAGGAAACTCTATATTCAATTTCATTCAAAAGGATCGACTCCTTGGTGCGGTATGTTTCTAAGAAAATCCTACCCTTGTTTTAGTAAATCACAAAAATTCTACCCTTGTTTTAGTATTATGAGCTTCTGTGTGAATACTATGTGGTATTGTAAGGTATTCTCATGTTTGGCTTTTCTTTTCTCCACTCTGAAAAGAGAAGACCGGCCCATGTGCTTTTGACTTTTAACTCTGCCAGCCATCTTCTCCTGGAAGCTAACTGTTAAAAAGTTCTGAAGCAATGAAATTAAGCTTTGTGATAACGGGAATTAAATCTTAAACTAAGTCAAATATGCGGGCGCTCTTTGGTCTTCTATGTTCTTATAATAATTTCCTTTTCACTACAAACACCTTACCCCCTTTTTTTTTGTGTATTGAGTCAATTCTATTGAGAGTTTTCAAAGGAAAAGATAAGATATTATATTATAGTGATGGTCTTTTGCTACTTTATTGAATTTTTTAGCTACATTATGCAGGTGGTGGACGAAGTTAAATACATAAAGAGTGTGAGAACAGATCGAATTTGGCAATTAGATGAACTGCGAAGTAGAATGGAAGAAAATATGATCGTAGATTCTGAGCAAAAGAAAGCCTTTGAGGACCAGATACAAAGTAGTTTAAATACCATAATTGCTTCAGATGACAGCAGAAGATCACTGTTCCAGCTCTCTTTCGATGAGGAGCAGCAAACTATAGCTGTAAATCTATTATTCTCATCTTTGGATTACCTTTGTCATGCTCTGTCTACATTTTAGCTTGCCATTACCAATATTTTCACATTATAAGTCTTGTGCTTCGACAGGAAAAGTGGATTCATACATTCCGTTTGCTGATTGATGAAAGGGGTCCATGGTCAGCTAATCCTTTCCCAAATAGCACAATTACACATTGGAAACTTGATAAAACAGAAGATGTTTGGCGCCGTAGGCAAAAGTTAAGAAGAAATTATCATTTCAATGATAAGCTTTGTCACCCTTCTTCCATTATATCTACAGATGGCGCATTTCATTCCACTAGTGATAGCAAATTTAGTTATGAGTCACTCACTTCTGAGAAAATGAAGCAATTTTCACTGAAAGGAATTCGAGGAATTACGGATGAGGGACCTTCAGAGTTAAGTGAAAACGAAGCTGAATATTGTCAAAAGATCTCAGATAAAGAAGATCCCTCAGACCGACAGTATCCGGAAGCACCAAGAGAGAGCAGTGAGCAGGACACTGTGCAAGATAGACGATATTATCCCTCACCGACAGAACCGGGAAACAGTGAGGTACAACTCTGAACTTTAGCATTGAGCATTGCATTTGCATATATTTATTGCTCTGATCTTTGATTAATTTCAGGTTTTAATGGATGTACCCTGTGTTCTTGTAACACCAAAGAGGAAACTAGCTGGGCGTTTGGCAATTCTGAAGAAATCCTTACATTTCTTTGGTGAGTTTTTGGTGGAAGGAACCGGAGGGTCATCTGTTCTTAAAGCCTACTATTCTTCAGGTAATAATGATCCAAGCAAGCCTGAACAATTGGGAGCTCCAGAAAAGCAGAAGTTTCTGAAACGGCCGGTGCATTTGCATTTGGACTCTGAAAGACAAAACATCAGTGAGACTATTAATTCAGTCCATGGAAATAATGGAAAGCGGTATAAAAGTATTAAGCGTCATCGGTGGTGGAACATATGTAAGGTACTAAAGCTTTCTTTGGTTCTCGACTTTTGTGTATCTAAATATATTGTGTGGTCATAACCTGATGCCATATCTTTGGTTCTGATCATAGATTAAAGCTGTCCATTGGACTCGATACTTGCTGAGATATACTGCCATAGAGATCTTCTTTATTAACTCTGTTGCTCCAATATTTTTAAATTTTGCAACACAAAAAGATGCAAAGGATGTTGGGAACTTGATAGTAGCAACCAGAAATGAATCTATATTCATAAAGGGGCATAGGGACAAGACAGGAGTTATTTCATTTGTTGATAGGCGCGTGGCTCAAGAAATGGCTGAAACTGCCAGAGAAAGTTGGAGGAGAAGAGAGATTACAAACTTTGAATATCTCATGATTCTCAACACCCTTGCTGGAAGGTCGTACAATGATTTAACCCAGTATCCTGTGTTTCCTTGGATATTGGCAGATTACACCTCAAAAAGTCTGGATTTTAAGAAGTCATCAACTTTCAGAGATTTATCAAAACCTGTTGGAGCCCTTGATCCAAAACGGTTTGAGGTTGGTCAGTCTAAATTTGCTCACTCCAAATCATTATCCTAGTGTCTGTGTTTCACTTCTTTTTATATGACCTGCTCAGGTTTTTGAGGATAGGTACCTTAACTTCTCCGATCCTGACATACCCAGGTAACTTGGACTCCGTGTCATGATATCTTACGACTCTATTTTCCGAATTTAAAACTTGGTTTTATTATTTCAAGATGATTCTTTCGTTTTTTAAACAGCTTCTATTATGGTTCACATTACTCAAGCATGGGAATTGTGCTCTTTTACCTGCTTAGATTAGAGCCATTCACCGCACTCCACCGTAGTTTGCAGGTACTTTGACGTTATGCTTGTTGGTATTTTTTTGCTCACTGTTATGAATCCTGACTTCTTGTTCTTATCCAAAAGTCCAATCAAGATAGTCTCTTTTGTTCCTGATTTATTTTTCATACATATATTTAAAAGATTTCATTGCACATCTCCAATAGGGTGGTAAATTCGACCATGCAGACCGTCTTTTCCAAAGTATTGAAGGCACTTTCAAAAACTGCCTTTCCAATACAAGTGATGTGAAAGAATTGATTCCTGAATTTTTCTACATGCCTGAATTTCTAATAAATTCAAACTCATATCATTTTGGTGTGAAACAAGACGGGGAACCAATAGCTGATATTTGCCTCCCTCCCTGGGCCAAGGTATATTTATTTCATCCAAACACTATGTCACTTTTGTCCTTATTATTGTTATTGTGGGGGTGTGGGGGCTTGGAAACCCAGCTCTATGGTTTCACGACAATCTTGAAGAACTTCTCGTTTTGTGTTATTTTTTGCATTTTCTTTTATTTTCCATCTTCTTTAGTTAATTGTTACTGTGCGGGACTGGTGGTGATAATGGGATTGATGTGTCCCTGTTTGCAAATGTTATTATGCTCTTCTTTGATGTATGGTTGTTAGAATGGGGACATTAGCCTGTGTAAAAACTGAAAGATGAGTTAATGATGTGCGTGTTCCTTTATTAATTGATGATGTTGGATTTCAATATTAAGTTCTTTTACCCTTCTTTACCATTGAAAAATTACTTCCAGTGCAAGCATTTACCTTAAAGATATATAGTAATTATTTAATTTGACGATGTAATGTAAATGGTGTAATGATTATGCATTGAAATTGTTTACAGGGTTCACCGGAAGAATTCATAAGTAAAAACAGGGAGGCCCTTGAAAGTGAATATGTTAGCTCAAACCTTCACCACTGGATTGATTTGGTGTTTGGTTACAAACAGCGTGGAAAACCAGCCATTGAGGTATGAGTTAACAATATGTTTGTTATGTCTTGCTTATTGTGTGTGAAATTTTTCATTGATCTTTGATATACGGATGTACAGGCTGCAAATATTTTCTATTATTTAACATATGAAGGTGCTGTTAACTTGGATAACATGGAAGATGAATTGCAAAGATCAGCCATAGAAGACCAGATTGCAAATTTTGGTCAGACACCAATACAGATATTTCGTAAGAAACATCCTAGAAGAGGGCCACCAATTCCAATTGCTCATCCTCTGCGATTTGCTCCTGGTTCTATCAATTTAACTTCTGTTGTTACTAGTACAACCATTGCTCCTTCAGCTGTGCTGTATGTCAATGTGTTCGACTCATATATTGTCCTTGTGAGCCAAAACCAAACAATGTCTGTAAAAATGTGGTTGACAACCCAATTGCAGTCTGGTGGGAACTTTACGTTCTCTGGATCTCAGGTGAATGGTTGATTCTTGTTTTTTTATAATCAATAGTTGATCCATTTTACTAGTACCTTTATCTTCTCCTTATGTTTTTCATTTCCTGTAACTTGATTTTGCTGTAGGATCCTTTTTTCGGGATTGGTTCAGATGTTATCTATCCTTGTAAAATTGGGAGTCCTCTAGCTGACAACATTGAGCTTGGAGCACAATGCTTTGCAACAATGCAAACAATGTCTGAGAACTATCTCATTTCCTGTGGGAATTGGGAAAATAGTTTTCAGGTCATGTCGCTGAGTGATGGAAGAATGGTGCAGAGTGTTAGACACCATAAAGACATAGTTAGCTGTGTTGCAGGTAAGTTTTATTGAAAGGAAGAATTGCTAAAAAGTCCTATTAAAATATTTTAAAAGTCTCATAACATATTGTCCATTCTCTTTTAGCCAATTATGAGAAAAAAAATTGTTTGAAAAACAAAATGTTCACATCTTGTCTGACGCGGACCAGTTATGCGAGGTAAAAAGGAAGTACTTAAGAAGCTGAAATTCTACTCAGCAGAACTGTAAGGGGCATCTGCCTCGTAAACATTCAGGATACTTTGCCCTTACATGTCTGTCGGATAATTCACTTTTTTTAACAATTAATTAGCAGATGATATCTACATAATTGTTCTGTTTAGGCATTGACATGCAAACTTTACTACCTTCACCTCGTTGAATTTAATTCCTAAAGTCTCACCCATCAGTTAGGATATCCCTCTAATAGTTCATCTCTTTCTCATTGAGTTGCGACATTACTAAGGATATCAGTTTAGGATATCTTTATCCAGTTTCTGGTTCTGAATTGTGTTCTCACTAAATGTAGTAGTCATCGGGAGTTTTATTTCAATGTAAGAATGGAATTAAAAGCTCTTAGATGTTACTTCTTATTGAAGATTATGTAACAAGACTTTACAATATATTGGTACAATTTGATCATGTTCTTCTGATTCCAGTAATGGAAATCCAATTTATCTGTCTTTTCTGCAGTTATCACCATAATATTTATGTTTCTTTGTTATCTGTGTTATCGTTGTATCCCATTCTTATAGGCTCCTATAATTTGCAGTGACAACTGATGGAAGCACCATTGTTTCTGGAAGCTATGACACCACAGTTATGGTGTGGGAAATTCTTCGTGTTAGAGCCTCTGAAAAGAGATCTCGAAATACCCATACCGAGATTCCTTGGAAGGACTATGTTATCGCTGATACTCCATGTCATATTCTTTGTGGACATGATGACATCGTTACTTGCTTACATGCAAGTGCAGAGCTTGATCTAGTAATAAGTGGTTCAAGGGATGGAACTTGTGTTTTCCATACTTTACGTGAAGGTAGATATATTAGATCTCTTCGGCATCCTCGAGGCAGCCCAATATCAAAACTAGTTGCATCCCGTCATGGTCGTGTTGTCCTGTACGCAGATGATGATCTTAGTTTGCATCTTTACTCTATTAATGGAAGGCACATTTCCACTGCTGAATCTAATGGGCGGGTTAGCTGCCTGGAACTCAGTAGTTGTGGCGAATTTCTAGTTTGTGCAGGAGACCAGGGTCAGATCGTTGTTCGCTCGATGAACTCACTTGAAATACTAGCAAGATATACGGGAAGTGGAAAATTGATTACTTCACTGACTGTGACCCCTGAAGAATGCTTCATAGCTGGGACTAAAGATGGAAGTCTTCTTGTGTATTCAATTGAGAATCCTCAACTTCATAGAACTAGCATTCAAAGAAATATTAAACCTAAAGCTTCTGTGACATGAGATTCAATAAACAATGTCGAAATTAAATGCACGCATCACTAAACAGTCATCCCTGTTTCAGGTATGAATATAACATATATATGTTAACCATGATTATATATTTTAACATATTTTATCCACTCGCAGCTAATAATATTCAGCGCAGGTTGTACTGCTTGAACAAGAAAGAAATGAAGTATTGGAGTATGATAAAGAAACAAGGGGAGGCTAAGGCTCGTAGTCATGTGAAAAATTGGTCATTGTTTCTATTGAGAATTGTGATAGAAACATAGGAGATGGCTTATAGTGCTGTGCAAATGGCTTCCCACCATTTATGTGGCTCCCGGACTTTTTCTACTTCTTTGCTTGTCACTGCCTGTAGTCGGGCACTTGGCATGGGAGAATGCACAGTCGTTGTGTCTTCTTTATTCTAGCTCGCCTCTAACTATCTTTAATTTGTGGCTTTGATGTTTCTTGAATTCAGCTAGTGTGATGAAAATAGAAAGTGGTCGGGATTGAGGGACTCTAAAGTTTCCCCTGCAGTGAAAGCGATGTAAATTTAGATACTGTCCAGGCATCAATTGACTGAAAAGGATAAGAGAGGTTATGTATGATACAAGGTGATGGTTAATTGTGGAGAATGAAAATAGAAACAATGAAGTATAGATGAAACAGACTTTCAACATTATGTATCTTGTGCCAATATGTACTAGTGTATATTTAGTCCAATTATATAATATTATCTTATCTTGTGCCAACATTTATTCATTCTTACTTTATATATATCCGAAACAGTAAATGACCGAGTTTTAAATGCGATTTTTAGTGCCTTTCTGTGGGTTTTTGGTTCTTAAAAAGATTCTGCTTCTCTGTGGGTTTTTGGAGAAATTATTTGAATTTGTCTGAGTTAATTTTGATTTAAAAAGAATGTTTAAATGTGTGTGGATTGATTTTCAGTTGTTGTTAAGTAGTCTATTTATCATACTAAGCCAATTTCATACCACTATCCTCAATTGATCATAGCAGAAATCAACCTATTTTTCAAAGTATTTTAACTTAATGTCAAATCAATATTTCTTAATGAGAACTTTAAGAAACAAGTCAACAGCATTGATGAATTTTTTTTAATACAAAAGATGTGTATTGTCTCAAGAAAGCAATTAAGGGCTGAAATAAGCTTAAGGGCTATGATGGTCATTTTTTAATATTCCATTCGTTTAAAATTAATTGGCACATTCCTTGTTTTCATACAAATTAAGAAACCTCATAATTATATACTTTTTGCTGTTAAATATCTCAAATATCTTTTATAATGATGGTTATTTTTTAATTTTTTATTAGCGAGTGGTGACAATTGAATTTTTCAATTTAAATGAGAAAAAATGGTAAAATTGAAAAAAAAAAATACTTTGGAAATCCAAACATATTAATTAATTTGAAATAAAAATATTTGGCAAATATGCCCATTAATTTAATACGGAGGGAGTACTTGATTTCATCGAAGACCAAATGAGTTAATTCATGTATTAAAAAAACAATGTTGAAATTACTTTATAGCTTGTTTGGTTGTCAAGAAAGTGAGGGGAAATTGTTTGGAAAGGAAAAGGAAAAGGAAAGAAAATAATTTTCCTCTACATGGTTGTGAGAAAAACTATTTTCTTGCAATTGTTTGTTTTTTAAGAAAGCTTATGAATATAATATTTTTGATAAATATTTTTGTTTGATTATGAATTACGTTTACTTTGTTGATAAATATTGTTGAATAATCACGTTTTTATTATATTAACATTATTATAAATTAATTTGATGCTATTTTATATTTTTTAGTCACCGTATCTATATCGATCTTCAAAGTTAACAGGGGGTTATTGTCAATTTTTAAAGTTAACAGGGGGTTATTGATAATTTTTTTAGGTAGAAAAGGTGCATTTGCTAAATTTGTGGGGGTATAATTGTTATATGACTTGAGAAGATATTTTTTTGCTAATAATAAATAAGCACAAAGGGACTTTCAATAAAAAATTCACAAACGAGAGAATTTGATAGTTAGACAAAGTACAAGGGGTGTTTTGCAATTTACTGTAAAACTTTCCCAAGATTTTCCCAGGATTTCCCCATCAAATTGGTGGGAAAATTTTTTCTTCACAAATTTTTCCTGTTGGAAAGTTGAAGGAAAATATAACTTCCTTTCTTGCTATCCAAACAACATATGGAAGAAAAAAACTGACTTTCCTTCACTTTCCCGACAACCAAGCAACACATTAGCGTTCTGTCTCTAGGTCTTATCTAATATAGGAACTAATATGAAATTCATTAGATTAAGTTAATCATAGTAATGAAACTGAGAAGCAAATTTGAAAGTTTTATCTCCATAAGGTAGTTTTTTTTTTTTTTTTTTCCAAGGGTTTAATCACTTTCGAGGCGAGTCGAGCACATAAAGTGGGAATCACTTGTTCGTACATTTATGTGCAATAGCTCATTTTTTACTTCGGATTTTATTTTCTGTCTTTTTATTTCCCCCCCCCCCCACCCCTCAAAAAAAAAATTATTCTGATCTTGATCTTGCTTATCCTTTTTTTATCCCTTGTACCTCTTGTGATGTAATTGTGATAGTTTTTTTTGTTTTTTTTTTTTTTTTAAGTATTGAAGCATGAATGTTTAATTATTAAAAATAAAAGTAAAATGTTCGCAAAATTTATGTTAAAATCCTACATTTGAGAAGTGCCTATATCTAATGAGTTCTCCGGTCCGAACTGTAAACACACCAAATCTTAGGAAAAAAAATAAAAAATACACAAGGACCTAAATAAAAAAGAGAAGATTTTTTCCAATAACTATCAAACAGCCAATTAGAGTTTGATAATTGCATTGAAGACTCCCTACACATATAATTACATAATTGACCTCATACATTATTAAATTGATATTTCTTAATACTATTTAATTATACCTTAATTGATTATTCATCGGACATCTAAACAAACTAGAATATATCATATATAAGAGAAGTTTATGAAATATGGAAACGCTCTGAGTTGGGAATCTTGAGATAAAAGAATGCGAAAATGCTAGAATGTACAACACAAAGACTGATAATTTAATCTTTTAGAATGAATGTGATATTCATATAGATGCGATTAAATTATTATATATATAAGTACTATGAAATGTCATACTATAAAAAAATCCCGTTTTGTCTGCAATTAATCGGTAAATACCAAATACGATATTTTGTTAATATCCAACTACAATACTGTCAATACACATATGGTATTTTACTATTTATAATTGAACATTCGGTTGGGACATTATTAATTAGGTATCTAAGATTAATCAATCACATAATGAATTTTCCATAGTGAACTAAAAATTGATTACTATTTCCTTTTTTTGATAAATCTAATTTTTTAGTATTCTTCTATTGACTGTTGCAATTGCCTTGTCCCTCGGGTTTCAGTTAGCCAAAATTTCACATTCCCCTCCCTCTTCCCACACATGCAAAAACAAACAAAAAAGCTCTCTCTCTTTCCCCCCCAGATTCGATGCGCATTGTAAATAATTAATTATTATTTATTTGTTCTCCGGCATTGTTGAATCACAATTCTCTCTGTTTCTTTTCCGAAAACAATGTTTGTACTATGGAATCGGTAAATAACAAATCACCTCCATTTTATTTTCTCTGATCCGTACAAATTTTTTGGCATCGTCGTATTTGATTTGAGTTTGAATCTATCTGATCATGAATTTGAATATGTAGGTTTCTTCCATGGGTTCTTCTGTTTTAATTTATTCGTAATTGGAAAAAATGACAAACGGCAATTCAGACGCCTCTCAGGTAATGTAATGCATGGTCAAAATTACACCAATATTACTCAAACTTGGTTGAATTCTGTTATTTTTATTATTACTATTATATTGTGAATCTGATGCTCTCTGTTTCAGGGTGAAGGTGGTGGTAATGAGCCACCAGGGCCACAAAGCCCAGCTGTTCATGGTGGCGATAAGGTACTTTCCAAAGCAATTAACATGTGTAGATGTTGTGCTTTTCCTAGCTCTATGATTTTCCTTTTATCTAAAATAATTAGTAGTAGCGAATATTTCTACTTGCTGGGAATAGCCTGACTCATGCTTGAATGTGAAATATGATAGTCTGTTATTGTTTGAGAAATTGGCGATGTTTGAAGTACTTTTTTGATTAGTTTAAGAATGAGGATATTGTTAGTTAATGAACTCAATCACCATACTTGTATGGCCTAATGAACCTGATTTTTCAATTAAATCTTTCTGTATCTTGACTCGTTATTGCATATTACTCAACCGTGAAGGTACACTTACAGCGGATACTTACTTTCTTAAGTGTAGAACTAATGAATTTTGATAAAAAGAAATCGTATTGCCGTAGACAACTAATCCAAGGTTTGTATTTTGCACTCATGTTGCAGGTTTATAAGAGTGGCCCGCTATTTTTGTCTTCAAAAGGTTTGTTTTGCGATTTTCTTTCTAGAAAGAAGAAAAAAGTTATAGGAGCTTACATACATGCTTCTTTACTCCCTTTTATCAGATATCTTTGAAATGAATTATTTTCTTGCTGATTCTATGTCATAACTCTGGGGGTGGTTTGAGTATTTGGGTAAAGGTTTGCAAAGAAGATTCGAGACTATGAGTCCATCTCCAGAAGCCTATTTGAGTACAAAGTTAAAATTTTGTTAACATTTCATGACATTTCAAGATGGTAACATAGTGCAGCTAAATCACATTTAGTGTAGGTAGATTGTGAGGACTTTTGATTGGCATCCTTTCATATCTATTCAAATTTTGTTGGCTTTCATAGCACCAACTTGCACAATTTTAGTTTACAGTCAAGGAAACAAATGGGAAAAGTAGACACTAAAACTTGAAGCCTTATCAATGGCCGTTCTTATCAAATTTGTCCGACGCTCATTCTATAAGCAACCAATAATTTAGATTATAATATATATTAAGATAGCAGGCTTAGATTACACCATATTTTGCATAGATAACTAGTCCATTCTTTGTTCATCAATAACTCACTTGTGAATACTAATGGTAGAAATAATAAAGTAAAGGAAGACAACTTCTTCATTTTTTTTGTTTCGGTTGGGGTGGGGGGTTGGAGAGGATTAATATTCAATTTGGTAGTCTTCTTTCAAGAGAGCATGAGACACTTGTAGACTTGCTTTATGATTTTTTTAATACTAATATGTAGAAAATTCATGTTGATCATCATGTCGATTTCAAGAGACACGCTTCTTATTCTTCACAGCAACTAATTTTTTCCTGAAGTTTTTTATGCTATATGTAGGAATCGGATGGACATCATGGAAGAAAAGGTGGTTTATTTTAACTCGAACCTCCTTGGTTTTCTTCAGAAGTGATCCAGTAAGTTGCATTTTACACATTTAAAACTTTCTTAAACTCTAGTAAGCAACTATATGAAGTGAAATTTCTTTAACTAAAATTTGGCTTTCACTTTTAGATGGTCTTGCACTTTAACACCATGTAAGGATTAATTTATGTTTACGACATCCCCATTTCAACAACGTACTCATGTACTACTATCAAATGTGAAGCTAACTGCACATTCTCATGGTACAGTTTGTAATGATTCGACCAAACTTGTTATGACTCCATAACTGAAGTGGAATATTCTTATTTAATGAAAACGACATTCTGGTGATGAATGTGTTGGGGACTTCTGTGTATTTAGAAAAAGAAATCCACACATGTTTGTCTGCTTTCCAACTTAGGATGAAATTTGCAAGTTTCATCAACATCTTCAAAGAAGTTAAGTTGCACCAACTTATATGTAGATTAAAGGACAATGCTTATCATTATGATTACTGGTCTGAATGTACTTATCATGATTAACAAGTACGGAAATTTGTCCTTTACCAAACTTATATCAATATTTATTCTCTTTTAGATATTTTTTGTGGTATGCTTTCCATGCTTCTCATCAAGTATCATCTTAAACGTTTGTTTAACGTCTTTTTCTTCAGAATGCAGCCCCTCAGAAAGGAAGCGAAGTCAATTTAACCCTTGGAGGCATTGATCTAAACAGTTCAGGAAGGTTGGCTTTTGTTATATTATTTTCTATTGTAATTTTCATGTTTTTTGTATCATTTTCCCATTCTTTTTGTAACACCAACCACATTATATATCAATTTTGTAAAACATTTTCAGTGTGGTAGTCAAGGAAGATAAGAAATTGCTCACCGTGCTCTTCCCCGATGGTCGTGATGGTCGTGATGGCCGAGCTTTCACGCTCAAGGTGCAATCAGATTTAAACTCTTTGTGTGATCAAATAATTTAGCAATAATGATTTTCACGTCTCTTTTTATTTTCATCAGTCTTCATGATTGTTCTTTTCGGATCGTGGTATAATATAGACTATATAGTTGGATCGAGATTCCACTTTTTGTTGTTTTGATTTGAGGGTTTCTTTTATTATTAGGGAAAGACAAACTTAGACGGCATCATATGTCTTTGAACAACTTTGATTATCGCTACTCATCTAATTTTCATGGTCAATAATAGATCTCATAAGATTCTATCCTTTTCTTCCATGTGCCTGGATTTTCTGTCACACAGGCAGAAACTTCGGAGGATCTGCACGAGTGGAAAGCTGCACTTGAAGAAGCCCTTGCAAATGCTCCTCCTGCTGCTCTTGTTATGGGACAAAATGGCATACTCAGGAATGATCAAAGCAGTGCAACTGATGTTACTTCAGAACCATGTAAGCTTTAACTTACATTCTAATCTAGCTTTTAGTTATGGGACATCGGCTTGGAATTCGAAATTTGTTCCCTTGTGTAAGCTTAAGACTTTCTTTTTTATTACTCCTATTTTTCTTTTCTTAGGTGGAGGGTGGGTGGGGGTGGGGGTTGATAATAGTCCAGTAGCCCCAATTTCTTCAATGTTTCACCTTTTATTTGTTGCAGTATCACTGATTTTTTGTTTTTTCTTGTAGTGAGTGAAAAACAGTCAGTTAATTTGGTCATTGGGCGGCCAATTTTGCTTGCCCTAGAAGATATCGATGGTACTCCATCCTTTCTGGAAAAAGCTCTTAGGTTTCTGGAAGAGCACGGTGAGCTGCTTTTGTTACAGAATTAATGTACTCAAATGGGGTGACTTGTTTTGCTTGTTACCTGTATTTTATTAAATCCTTCTCCACACATGAAGATTGAATAATTTTTTAAAAGAAAAATTGATTTCTAATATATCCCAAAAAATGAATAAAATGTGGTGAATAAAATGATTTTGTGTTTGCGTTCTAGAACAAGGGATGATCAGAAAGTTGATATTAAATTAGGATGGCCTTGTACTATAATACATTTCTCAGTATGTTTGAGAGAACAACTTTTTTTTTTTTTTTAAAAAACTCATAATATTCAATATCTAATTATAATGAATATTACAACTCTATCTGTAAGACTCTAACCCTAAGTAAGTGAAAGGAAATATGACTCTTAAAGAAACTAACTCCTAGACTCCTATGGAAACGGAATAATAAAAAACAAGGAAATTAAATAACTAAAAATAAGAAACCTATTTACTAGAAAAAACTAATAAAAAAGATAGATTGTCTTGGATGCTCCTGCATCAATCTGAACGAGATCAATGATTGTACAGATAGAAACTGCAAGTTTCATAAAGATGCTCCTCCTTTTGCTCCTTTCATGATGTCACTTGAGTAAATGACAAAATCTTGTGTTTGCATTTGTCCATCTGCTTGTGAACTGAGCAAGCTCACCATAATCTTGTGTTTACAGACCTCACATTTGTGCTCCCTATCATAATACTACTAACTAACTTTCTCAAGTCTTTTCACAAGTTATGGTAACTATTATTGCATTGTAAGCATCTGTTTCTACATAAAAGCCCAGCATGCACTACCAAAAAAGGTGCCTTGTCTTAATCTTTTTTGCTCAAACCTGAAATGCATGCTTATCGTACGGATATTTGCATGAATCTCTTGGTATGAGATGAACAGTAAGATACAAATTCTAGTAGTTTTACTTAAATTTGCTTCCATTTTCGCATTAACATTGAGTTTCACTCATTTGTTATGGAGCTTGGAAATGGTAAATACTCATCTTTTATTACATCCAAGCTTTAAATGTTTCACGTTATATTAAGTATTCACCTGTGTGGGACCTTCTTTACTCTAGGCTCTTTTATATTAAATCATTTTATTCAATTTATATTAAGCTTGAATGTGTTACTCTTGCACTGGTTTAATGAATAATTACTATATTATTTTACGTAAGTTATTTTACTTGGTTACTGTCACTTTAATACTTAAGCTGTTAATTTTCTATTTTGTTGGTCTTGATATTCAATAGTCATTGTGCAGGAGTCAAAACAGAAGGGATCTTAAGGCAAGCTGCTGATGTTGATGATGTTGAATATCGCATACGAGAATATGAAAAAGGTAGGTTTATAAATTGCTAAGATTTCGTGATATATATATATATATATATATATATGATTGGTGGATAGGATAATCTATGCAAAGCAGTGAAGATACTACAAAAATAATGTGGTTCGACCAAGTTGACTACATCCGCGGAACTATTGCCTAAAGGGCTAGAAAATATTATCTCTAGTTATTTAACTTATTTTACATTATCAGTAGGGCGCTATATATACAGCATAACTAAAGTTATACAATAAGTAAAAAAATCACAACTCATCAAGGTAATAAATCATATCTTTTAAGGTAATAAATATGTTTAATCGAATCTCCATTTTGGATGTTCCAAAAACAGAATTTTCACTTTATATAAAAAATGCATATCTAAAACTGGAGAAGGTTTGCGAAATGAAGTGACAGTAAATATTTCCTACCACATGAAATTTTGATAATGTTTTTTTGGAAAAGAAGATTCGCTATGTATCATTAATGACTCTAGCTGATGTCTAAAAAATTGACTTACTATAGCTCCAAGTTGTATAATCCACTCATGATGTACAAATATCTATATTGAAATATATTATTATAATTATTCCATCAAATTCAGGGAAAAATGAGTTTTCAGCGGGTGAGGATGCACATGTTATAGGTGACTGTATCAAGGTATTTACTTTGCAGTGCAGAAACATCTGCAAATTTTCAGTTTTTCTATTGTTGTTCAATTAAAGATTTTTTTGGCTGATCTATAATCAGTATGTTCTTCGGGAGTTGCCTTCATCACCAGTCCCTGCTTCTTGTTGCAATGCCCTCCTTGAAGCTTTTCGTAAGTTAGTTACCACATATATATATTTTTATCAAATTCTTCTTATCCTAGTAAGTTATATCTGTGAGTGTGGAAGAGACAAAATGAAAAATATATAATTCGAATTGTAAAAGTGTATGGCTGTCTCTTCAGGGCAATAAGATTTGTTGATTAATGCTAAGTAATTCAAAGATTGAGTGGAAAACTCATTTCTCCTATTTTCTTTTTAGTGCAACATAATGTATCCTGACTAGATGCTAGGATTAGTGTTATGTTATGATCTTTTGAGTCAAGAACCTGTAATCTTTTTTCGATATGCAATAATATATCTTAGTTCTTCGCATTTGTTACACCAGTTTGATTAATGATGAATCTTTCATGAATATTAGGCATGATATTATGTCAGAGATTGTGTAGCTTATTTCTTTCCGTACAAAAGAAGGAACACATGCTGAATTCTGGCATACAATGAATAGATAACTTGATTTGCTATATACACTACCCATTTCATGTCACCTATCTTCCATTACAGACTTAAGAAGTTTGAAGCTCTGAGATGCAACTGGATATATCACTCCTGGAAATAAAGTAAACATCATGTTTATTAAAATGTGGTTATCCTAGATGTATAGAGTAAAATAAGAAGTTCTGCTTTTGTCCAGTATTATTATATATATTTTTGAAATAGACAATCATCCACTAGATTAATATAAATCAATTTTGGAACAACCAATGACTAGATTTCCATTATAGAATAGATACTTAGAAATTAAAACAACTTCAAGATGAAGCCAAACCAAAATTTACTAACTAGGATATTTAGCTAGAAGTCAGAAACTTTGAGTTCTGTGGCGTCTGAATAGAAATGTAATCAATATTGCTTAGGATCTTATTCTTTGATTTTATCACTAAAACGTATGCAATTTGTTGTGATTGTTAGGAACTGAGCGTGGCAAGAGAGTAAATGCCATGCGTTTTGCAATATGTGAAACATTTCCGGAGCCAAATCGTCGCTTATTGCAAAGGTGAAATGACCCCATGATGATTCTTTGTTCTTCTAAAATGTTTTTTATTCGTAACACTAATATCATCTTGTGTTGGATATATTATATCCTTTTTCCTATCCTAGCTTTTCTAAAGTATGCTTCTCTTTTGGCATCCCATATTTCTTCATTTTGTCTACCAATAGTTATGTGGTATGCCCCAATGTTTGTAGATTTCAGTGTTGATGTTCTTTATATGTAATTTTCATTTATTTTATCTTGTTTCCAAATGAATTATGCCACAATTTCTTATAACTTGTAAGTTTTACTTTGGTAAGAAATATTTGAAACCATAATTCAAGCAACATGTAATACGGAAGATTCGGTAGGAATCTTTTACTCTTGCTTTTGTTGGTGCTTATGACCTTCTGATGGTTGAGGTGGTTATCTTGAGTCAATTTTTTCTAAAATTCATGTTCAAGTATAAAATGCTTTAGCCTCTTCCTCTTTCTTAAAAAGATAATATTTCTAACAGGTCTCAGTGTGATTATTAAACTTTTCTGAATTTCATCAAGCTTTATTTGCTTCTATTTCAGAATTCTTATGATGATGCAAACAGTTGTTGCACACAAGGCCGTGAACAGAATGAGCACATCAGCTGTGGCAGCTTGCATGGCTCCCTTACTTCTCCGCCCACTTCTTGCTGGCGATTGTGATCTTGACAAGGATTTTGATGTGGGAGGTGATGGTTCTGCCCAACTTCTGCAAGCAGCAGCTGCAGCTAATCATGCTCAAGCAATTGTCATTACTTTACTTGAAGAGTACGAAAGCATATTTGGGGTATGCTTCAGTTTTTTTCTTTGTTACTTTGCTGTAATTTGGTTTATATCACTGTGAAGAAAAGTTTAAAAGTGCAAGAGTTTCTTTAGATTTTGGTATATGCATTTTAAAGGAAGTGTACAAACTTTTTGCCGATTGTAATTCCCTCTGTGTGTATAGATGTGCTATCAAGTATCAATCACAAAGAAGATCATTTCATTCATCTAGCTTTTTGTGTTTATGTAATTAACTCATATAACGTTTTGCTTTTGCAGGAGGGTTCCGGATCGCCTGAACCTTACACTGATTCAGAAGACAGTGGGAGTGAGAGCGAGGAAATGACAGATGATGATGATTATGATGAGAGCTTTGACGATGACGGGGATGATGATGCAACTGAAGAATCTGATATCGATGTAGATGACAATTTGGAACATGAGCTGAGTGCAACTAGTAGTGAGACTTCTGAAATTCAATATAGAAAAAAGGTTATATCAATTTTGCGGCTTATACATCAACATAAACAACTATAATTGCTAAATAATCAGATTTAAGCCATTACTATGCCTAGCATCATACTTTTCAAGATGATAGCATAGTTTAATATGATATTTCAATTACTTCTTGTTACCAATATCCTTTGGACAAATATTAGAACTTCTTCTGAGCTCTACACAATTGTTTCCTTATCTAATCGCGCCTGCCATCTATGTATCCTTCAAGTTCTCATCTTGAATGTTAATATTAATGAATTCGGTGGATTTGACTCGATGCAGTTGCACAAGATAATTTATAGTGGCTTATGTTATATTCAAATTCTATATATCATTCTGCATTGAGAGCATTAATGATTTTTATAGATGCTTTCTCATCGTGTTTGTTGTTGGTGCATAACATTATATGAATCATCCAATTTGTTCTTAATAGGATTTGTCCCAAGACCAATATCAATCTGCAATATAGTTTATATAATTTGTTTTATACTCGTTGAGTTTCTTACCCATATCTAATACCGATACTGGAATTGCAGGTCTCTAGGAGTCACAGTTCAGGGTCCAAGTCTCCTCAAGCTGATGATATTCTTGAAGACAGCCAAAATTTGGTACCATGTCCACCTCAAGCATCATTGCTTCAACATGATAGTGTGCAAGGGACTGACGTTATTCCGGATCAATGCAATGATGATCCAAATAAACAAACAACTGAAGCAAAAGAACTGCTGGGAGCTGATCATGCCAAATCATCCATGTTACTTATGGCTTCTAAGTCATCACATGGACCTGCACAAAGTGCTCGGCGACCCACTGTTTGGGGACGTACTCCGGTGAGTGGATCACTACTCTTCTTTATAATGTTTCATGGTTTTATATCTGTTATTATTTCATTGGCCACCATATTTTATTAGCAATTATACTTTTACTTTAAGAAATATTCATTTTGTGTACCTAAAATCAACATGTATTTACTACTTCCAATACGGCCTTTTTTGCTCAAATCACTTACTGTTGTGGATTTTTAAATCGGGGGACATTTAGCAAACTGACATGTTGCATTTTAATTCAGGCAAGGAAGAACCTTTCCATGGAATCAATTGACCTTCCTTCTGAAGATGAGTAAGTGTTTCATTCATCATCAATCAAATTATCAAGCAACTACATCCATACCTCTTTTTAATCTTCTACAACTCCTTGAATCTTTCTCAATTCATCAATAGCTATATATTATCAACTTCCCTATTCATTCCTTGCTTTCTCCTTTTACTACAAGTGCATCATATAACAGAAACTACCATTTTAATTGATCTGAATGGTTGTGTTCTTGACTTGCAATTTTTTTAAAATTTCAAAGAGAATTTTGTGAATGATGAACGATTTCTTGATAATCTGAAAATATAATAAAAAAAAAGACAATAGACCTTAAGGCTAAGTTTGGTTCATGGATTTCAGTGAGTAAAATGTAAATTGCAAAGGAACAGGAAATGAGGCTCAATGTTGTATCATCTGATGCAAGAGATAACATTTTCCTTAGCTTTTTACTCGCTGAAATCCAAGAATCAAGCATAGCCTAATTGTTTCTTTACTTTCCTCATGATATTATAGTTCGGTATTCTTCTCTCATGAGTGCACCATTATGGACGAGATAGTGAGAGTTACCGATTATTTAATCAACCATATAGCTCAGTACTTTGAGCGTCAAGGATTTGTACAATGATAGAGCCCTTATAATTGTGATAGCCTTTTACAGTTTGTTTTGTACTATACTGTAAAAAATTTCATACTGTTGATCAACTGGACTGCTATTTGCTGCTTTACATAATTTATTTGAGTTGAGGAAAGCAATCTTTTTTGAAATCACATTATGCTCTTAATTCTGGTTGGATGACATAAAACCTGCAAGTAATATGCTTGTTGTACATTGTCTAACTGAAACTTGTTCCATATGATATTCACATCAATTTTGCTTTATTATTAGGGCTGAAATTCAAAAGCTCGAGTCATTGAAAGTAGATCTACAGAACAGGATTGCAAACGAGGTGGAGCTATAGCTATCTATATATATTTATTCTGAAGTATTTATGCATCTTTTTTTCTAGCTTATATAATTCTTTGACTAATTTCCTTAACAGGCGAAGACAAATTCACTTCTGCAAGATGGTCTAGAGAGGCGAAAGCGTGAGTTGCATGAACGCCGTCTTGCTCTTGAGAAAGATGTATGCATCCACTGAGCATTTATATGCATTTTTTTTAATTCCTCTCTCTCTCTCTCTCTTCTCCTGACACACATCATGTCCATGATTTTTCCATGTGTTGGTCTTCATTATAATGCTCTTGTCCTAGAGTATTGGATATAAAGTTCTACATACTTATACCATGCTATTATATAAGTTTTCAAATTTTTTTTGCTAAAAACCAGCTCCTGAAATGTTGTGGATATTTCGTCATAGATAAGCTCCTTCAAATGGTGAAAGACTAGAGAATCCTCCTTATTATTTTTCCGAACTTATTGTTTTCCCTTTCCATGTTTTACTTTAATGCCTAAGTTACTTCATATAATTTTTCCCAATGCTACTTGTAATACTTGAGTTGATTGCTTAACTTTAGTATTCAAGTAAAGACTGAAGAAGAAATTTTGTTTTAGGTGGCAAGATTACAAGAGGAGTTACAGAAGGAGATGGAGTTAAGGGCCACACTTGAAGCATCCCATGTTGATGAGAAGGTTAGCTTCACTATATCTGGTTTGTTTTGTCATAGGGTTGTATATAATTAACTTTATGTTGACTATAGATGAAGGCAGATTTGAAGGAAATTGCTCAAACAGAGGAGGTTGTTTTTAATTTAAAGCAGAAGGCTGATGATCTTGAACTGCAACTTAGTCAACAACGTGAGCAAAATTCTAGGATCGGGAATGATCGAGGACAACAGCTTCATCAAAGTCCAAATCATCATAAAAAGTCGTCAGTATACATTTCTTTGGTTTTCATTATTTGTCATGGTTAAACTTGTGGAAAACTTTATTTTGTGAACTTTTTGCGGATGTATCTACCTCACCTGATCCAACCATACAAGAATCTCAACAAATAATTCAGTTTGGGATCTTGCTTCTGCTATGAGTGTCAACTAAAAAATATGAAGATAACAGAAGTATTTGTGATTACTTCTTATAGGGAAAAGGATTTTTATCTCTCTAGTTATTTAACTTAAAGAGACTCGGTGAAAACCTTTATTCACCAAGGACATCTTTTTTTCGACCAAATTCAAGCTACACTTCTTAATGTCATTATTGTTGCCTTACTCCTAAGTCCTCTTCTTGCTGCTAAGACTTTTTAAAATTTGCCTAGGTTTTGTTTAATTTTCTTTCCATGAGCAAGTTATTATCAGGTCATTCTAGTCATCAAAATGCCAGCTCTGATTTTTATCCATTGTACGCTCTGAGTGCAGAATGGAAAAGCAGATAGATGGTATCTCAAATAGTTCCGAGAATATGTCAAGAAGTAAGGTATAAACCTTTCACTTGAATCTCCAAAAAAAAAAAGAAAACCTTTCACTTTGTCATGGAGTTGATGTGTTGGGTAATTTAATTTTGTTACTGTTTTAATTTATATAAATGGCAGGCTAGTGATTTTAGGTTTTAACTACTTTTTAGAGAACTGAGATTTCATTTTTACAACTACACTTCAGTAAATAAAATTTATTTGATAATTTTTGGAAATAATGATACCCATTTTCTTGCTTGACTTTAGGTCCTATCATTTTGAGAGATGGCAATTTACTCTGTTTAAGGATGTCACCAATAAGAACTGACGATACACTGATCTTTAAATTCTGATTATGAAAAACTTGTTTTAGGTATTTGGAAGAGCATATAATGACAAAGTGCAAAGTCAAGTACAAGTTGTCGTTCTTATCATGTTCTAAATGTCATTACCATGAATTTACATATGCATGGTGTTTGTTCTCTATTAGTTTAGCTATGTAACAAAGTTACACAATATTGGGCCATCTCTCACTAACACAAATGGAGTTTATATAAACCTAAGTTGACATACACAATGGCTAATCAAACTTTTCATATAAAAAAATAGAATTCATCATCCAAATGGACATGTTTAGTTTCTTTAAAATCAACTTTCATCGTGTACTTGACATAAGTTACCAATATCATCTCATGCCATATACTATAGATGTAATATGTTATTCGGGTGCATTTCATTATGCCTGTTGGAGCTAAGCTGATGCCTAAACATATGACTACTTTTTGTCATTGTAAGATAATGATTCATCTCATTATCTTATATACTGTTGAAGACATGCATGGCCTGATATCTCCATATTCTAGGAATGCCACTTGGAATAAAAAAAATTGAAGTTATTTTCCACTTTTTACAGCATGGATCTTATTTGGAAAAGCCAGACAGTGACAAGGATCAGTCTTTGCCTTCATCAAACAAATCATTGGCTCTGAACCACCAATTGGAGGCTGCAAGAAATCCAAGAGCCAGTGGAGATTTAACCATGGCATCCACTGTGGAGATGGTTATGAATAAGTCTGGTACAACCGGGTACAGAAAGTCAAGTGGAAGGGGTGAGGTAGGGTTTCTCTTATTCTCTAGCTCCAGTTTTATACGGCTCCAAGAAATTATTGATTCATATCATTGTCTTGTTGCATCATTTGATAGGATATGTTTCTTCCTTGCTTTATACATTGTTTGTGATAGAAAATGAACAAAAATTATAAAAATCATTGAAGAGTAATCCTTTAGCAGTTTATTTCAATAAAAAGCTACTAGCTTTAGAAACTTGTTAAACTAATTGATTTTCATGAAAAATAAATTAGAATGTGTACAACTTAATGGATATCCTTCATTTTTGTGTATTACTGAAGCTTTCATTTGTATTTCTTCTTTTAAAACCATCAAAAGAAACATTTCTATCCTTCACGGCTTTTCCTTGCTGTAGTCCAAGATCCACATGGAGTTAAAGATGAGGAACACTACTACCAAGAGACATAAGTTTACACATTATTTATGAGTGTTTGGTTTTTGTATAAAAACCACATTCACTGAGTAATTTGTAGATTTTCATCCCCCAAAAAAAGTTATTTGTAGATTTGAATTGGTTAACCAAAAAACAAAATATGGATTATGTTATGCTACCGGGCTCATAAACCCTGTTGAATATGTCTTGTCTAGATAATGTAGTCAAACAACTACAATATACACTATTGCCAATTGAAAAAGAAATTCTAGTCAATTACACAGCGGTCAATTGATTCTGCGATCGAATGTAGTCCTGTTGCTAAAACAAACTGGAGCTGTGAATATATTCATGGATCAAGTAGATATGTTTCTTTCTCTTCTGATATGCGTTATTCAACTGACAGATGTCAAAACATGTGTTGGTCCTATGCATATTTCACATAAAGTGTTGTATAGGAAGGGAATAAGCTAGAATTTTCATAAAGCATTAGACTGTGATAAAATGTGCAATCTGAACTCAAGTCTTTTACTCTTACTGGCCTTTATTATGGACACTTCATACTTGAGCTAGTGCTAATATAAATTCCTGCTTCTATGATAGGGCATTAATTCTACCACTTCTGCTCTGTCAAAGCTGACAAACAGACTTAAACTCTTAAAGGAGAAGCGGTCACAAATTGCATCGGAACTACAAAATATGGACAAAGGTCGGAATATAAGTCAAAATTCGGATAAAGGTGGAGGATCAGAACATAGCCAGTCGCTTCAACACACAGACAAGCGTCAAGATTCTAAAGGACAACAATCACAGGAAAAAAGCCGCAACGTGGAGAACTATGATTTACCTCAAAAAACGAGGGAAGGCCAGTTGCTCCAAAATGATGATAATAAAGAAAGAAAATCTGAAGGGACTCCAAATCTAGACCGTGGAAAATCAGAAAGCTTCCCTGTAGTCGATAAAGGTCGTTCCAAAGTTCCTCCTAGAACAAACTCAAGATGATGATTGCTTGCTCACATTTGAATGGAAACTGAATAAATTGAAATGCTGTCATATGAGTGATGCTTGTTTGGAAAAGAAGTTTAAGCCGTATTTAAAATGGCAAAGACAAGAGTCTTTTCTTTTTTATTTATTTATTTTGAAATGATTGGCATAATATAGTTGAGAATTTTGTATATTGTATTATGATTGGCACTTGAATTTTATGGCTCCAAAGGGGGAAAGGAAAAGCATGGCCAATTTTTTTAGAATGGTTCATATTGTGAATGGATATTGGTATTATTATTTAATCTTAATCAATAGTACAAAATGTTGATAATGCTTGTTGAAGTAGTTGAAAATGTACATATATTAACCTTCGCATATTCATAGGCTAATATTGGAATTATACATCAGAAATACTCCAATATTCTTCTGTTAATTTACAGGAACGTACTTGAATTGATTTATCTAATGTTCATCTTCTCTAGTTCTTGAAAATATTTTTTTAATATGAAAATGCACAAACATGAAATAATTCAGGTAACTTTGAACGATGCAATATATATTTTAAATAATTAGATTGATGATTATTTTTTTTATACTTTTTAACAACACCAATTATTAATACATAAGCATTTATGAATGAAAGTGCTTAATCCAATACAAAAAAAATGTTGCAGTATGAAAGCCCGACATACCCAGAGTGGTAACATATTGTATCTTAATAAACCCTGAAACCCACTGGTCCTTAATAATATTTTGACTAAAAATGGTAATTTTTTATTTAGTAATAAATTTTATCAAAATTGAAGTGTACTACAATTTATTCTCAATTTAAAATGTAAGAAACTGACATACCAATTCAAAGAGTAGGGGGCGGATCTAAATCAAGTAGGTGTGTGTGGGCCAACATGATCTTTGGGCCAAATCCGATCCAAATCGCGTTGGAAATGGGCCAAACTCTCGGACAAAATCGAGCCAAACAGGCCCCTAGCTCCCAAAGAAATCATGCTCGTCAGATTTACTCTCGAATAACAACGTGGATTTTTTTTGGCATTTAACTGAATATTACGCCGACGAGCTCTTATTTAAGTGATTAAAGATTAAATTTCATTATAAAAAAAAAATCAATTTTGACGAATGTGAATATTTTCTTTAGTTTTAATATTTTTTTATTAAAATAAAATTTTAATTTGATATAGTATTTGATATAATAATATAGTGTTTGATATAATAATACATTCATCTAAAAAGAATTGAATACTTCCTTTGTCCCAAATTAAGTATCATTTTACATGTTTTCACATATATTAAGATACTTATTATCATGGATCAAAATTTCGGCCTAAACTTTTCGGTTTTTCAAGGAACCGAAACGATTCCTCAATGTATTTTCGAAACCCACAATGTTTCCGAGTTTTCCACCGAAATAATGGAAACTTGCAAAGTTTCCTTCAATTTTCGAAAATAGCCGTTGCCTTCTTCGAAAAAAACATTCCAAAATTTTTTTAAATCCAGAAAATGGTGAGGAGTTTACCAACTTGAGTCAATGTAAAGCTAGCCAACAAGGAATTTATTTATCTGAAGAACAGTACTTTGATTATGCTACTCAAGATGAAGATCATGGTAGCCGCCAATCAAAATTTTAGTCTATGCGGAAGGGGAAATTGAAGTGGAAATCAATTTACTTATGTTACTTATAAACAATTGGATCTTTTAATTTTATTTTATTTTTGAACTATTAGTACTTTAATATCATGAACTTTAATTAAGCTATGTTTTAATTCTGTATTAACTTTTGTTAGTTTTTGAGATACGGTTATTTTGATTGTAGTTTATATATTTCATCTAGGATATTCCGCTGTCTTTTCATTGTTTAGTTGTGATGCAATTATTTTTTTTAATTATTAACAAGCACTCATTCTTGTTTGGTGATACTGGTTTGCAAGATTTGAAAAGGGCATTATTAATAATTGTTTGCATTCATTTTGCACTTATATTTCAAGTTAAATTATGCTTTATAAATAAGAACATGATTTTTATGTATTTTTTATGACTATTTGTGTGTTTCCAGATTTTTGTAATTTTTCTTAGCGTTTCCGCAACGTTTCAAATTTTTGGATACCCGAAACTCACCTACGAAACGAAACTTTGATCCATGCCTACTATATAGTCTCACTTTTATAGAAAAATTAAATTATATACCTCAAATATTTTTATTCTTTATTTATTCCACCATTAGCTATTTACATGTTATTCAAGTTTTACACTTTCTCTTTTACTTTTACTCTAAAAGTATCTAAAATATGTATTAATGTGTATTAAAATCTTAAAGTGACAGATAATTTAGACAAATTTTTTTGTCCAAAAGGACAGATAATTTGGGATAGAGGGAGGAATAATTTACGAGTGAGAGTTTTGCTAATTACGATAATAAATAATTATATTTAGGAAATATATATGCTCTGAAGAACTCTGAAGAAGGAACCAGACAGAGAAATCTGAAGAAAAAAGCAAAAACCCTCTCTCGAGGCGATTTTGTTAATGGACTACTCGTACTGCTGTCACGATGGCAACATCACCAACTTGATAAACAGCCGTACCCTCCACCCCCACCATGTCTGTTCTTCATTCATTTAATTCCCTATTTTCTGATTACTTTTTGAAGCTTTGATTTTAAGTACTCTGGTTTAATTTAATATTCAGCATTTTGGTGTATATGGACACTTTTGAATTACTTACTGTGGCATGTGAATTCTGGAGATTAACGCCAAAAAAAAGAGAGGGGGGGGGGGGGGGAGAAGGGGGGTTTGAGGAAATAGGAGGTTATAGAAAACAATGGAGTTTTTGATTCATCTATCATAATAGACTGCACAAACCGATTGGAATATGTATGGAAATTAATTGCAGGTTGTTATTAGCAGATTCATCGAGCTTGAACTAATAATATGAGCATGATCCCTAAGTGAACCCCTTTATCCTGAATTCATAATTTCAGAATCAATTATTCCTCTCCCAGTGGGATTTGAACCTACAAACAATAAGTTAAAAGCCAATTCACATGGACCATGAGTGGAATATGTAATATGATGATCATTTTGATCTTCTGATTTCACAAATATCTGATTCTGGTGAACGAGAAGTTTCCGCAGTTGGAGAATGAATCTTTATAGTAACTCATTTGAGAAGGTACCAATTTTTATTTATGATGGTGCAGTTCTAGTGGATGAGGACTTTTGCCCATTAAGACATATGACCTTTGATGGTGTGTATCAGGCCATCTGGAATTCGTTAAAGATGTCTTTTTATTTTTATTTTTTAATGATGATGTTTATATCAGAGAGATTTTAGAACCGATGTGTTCCAATTATCTAAAATATCTGTGTACATGAACTTGTCACCAATGTGGACTGGGATTATAATGAACTCACTCTACCATCTTCCTATTTTCAGGATCTTAACTGTGTTTTGCAAATGCACTCCTCACTTGTTCAAAGGCTCTCGCTGGAGAGTGAACTACAGGTAAGTAATAATATATGTGTCCTTGTACTTGGGCTGTTTGCTTAATGAACTTCTCTCAAATATTTTGTTCTCTGACATGTTCTTATCATGATTCAGAACTTAAATGTAATGCTTTTGTTGGGCTACCTATTAAATTGTGTTAGCAAGTATTTCTATGGACAGGTAAAGGGAATGAAAAAGAGAAGAATTTTTTTTTTGGTGAACAAAGCCTTTTTTCTACCTCATGCTAAGTAGTCGGAAAATTACAAGAAATTAACTATCTATTAGTAGAGAACAGAATGTGTATCATATACGTGATAAAATTATTAATGAATCAATACTAGACATAGTTAGCAATACACTTAAATTTTACCTTTTTTTTGGTAGGCAGATTAAAGCACTCTTTGTGCTTAGAGAAAAATGGAAGTATAGTTTTTTTATTGGTTATTAAAAAACTAATATTATGAGAATTATTTAAACATTGATTTTGACATAATTCTAGCATTTATAATATATAGTAGCTCATAATTTTCTCTTGAAGATCCTATTCGAAGTTAAAAATGTTGCATATTTCATATACAATTTATTAAAATTAGCGCTCTAAATTTTTAGAAGTTTCTTTATGGTGTTATAACAATGCTTATAATTGTAAGTTGTGAAGAATAGAGACATGTTTATGGAAAAGAGAATGGTTGTGTTGAGAGCCAATTTTTATATTTATTTGAATCAATTGATTAGGTAAATGATATATATTCTATGAGGCTTTTACTCTTTTTGTGTATGCACATTGATTGCCATTGTTCTCTTTACATAGTTATTGATTTCAAATAAAAGTCGATAGAAATATATAAATTCAAAGGGAAACAGGTAGTTTATATTTTTGTATGACTCCCTTCCTCATCTTGTGGATATTGAGTTTTGTGGGAAAGTTGATTTTCCTTGAAAAAATATCCTATAACTTTCTTGGAGTCCAAATACTGGATCAAAAGGAAAAAAACATTCATGTATTTGCTGGCACTTTCTTGGAAACATAGTAGGTTGTAAGGCTTTTGTCAATGTGACTAGTTATGTACACATATAAGTATATATAATCTTTACTAGTATTACATATGTAAAAGAGTGATCAAGATTTATATCGAAGGAAATTGACTTTCTAGAGTCATTCATGTGAAAGGAAAATGTAAGCTAGTAAGAAAAAAAAAAATATATATATATATATATATATATATATGTGTGTGTGTGTGTGTGTGTGTGTGTGTATGTATTTTGGCACAATTTTGAAAGCGTACAAGAATTTCCTTGGCCCTTGAAGAGAAGGATTCAATATTTCTCCCGAGGCCAAATACAATTTGGGGATATCAGGGCTAAAAACCAAAGGAAATTGGACATAATAATTTGTTAGAAATAAATTCTGGAATAGCTGGGTCTGTGTAGTGACTGGACTGGAGTATACACATGTTAAATGGTTGTTTCTGTTGTTTAGTGTTCTACAAGCCTGATCAAAAAGAAGTTGTTGGACCATATCCATCATAGTTTGCGATGACCCATATAATTATGGTATAAATATTGCTTTTTCCAGTTGAATTATTTTGTATCATATTCATCTCTAAGGCTTACATATTTCATTATGGGCTTGCTGTAAATATACTAGCTTTCTATTTCCTTAAATATTTTCACGGGCAGTCAGCATTTAACTTTAGTTTCATCTGTATTTTAACAGTTTGATGGTTTGCGAGTCACGGGTCATATTGTATATTGGCTGCTAAAGCTATATACTTATTATGTTTATGTGTACATCTGTTTTGCAGACTTGGAGTTGTTTCATTTCTATGATTTATTTTAAAGCATTTCTAGTTACATATAAAGTGAAGTGATTAAGTTATATCCAAAACTAACAGTATGAGGAGTCTATTCTGTTATGACAGGGGCACCATGGTTGTGTGAATGCTTTGGCTTGGAACTCACAAGGTTCACTACTTATATCAGGATCTGATGACACACGGGTATGATTCTATCATAAAATATGAGTTTCCAAAGTGTGACTTACCTAGTATACTATTAACGTAAACAAAATTTCATCTGATAATGCATAACCTATTCCTAATATCTTTTTGATATATGTTTTATTTGTACTGCTTTTCTTCATTGTACAACCTCTGCACTTTCCCCTTGTATCTTGTCTTTATTAATACAAGTGGTGAGTTGTTTCAAAAAATAATATATTTGTGATATATTTTTCTCTTTTTGAAGCTGAACTCGAGGCAATGTTCAACTTATAATTACTAGATCTTCATGAGCTAATTCTTAAATATATGTACAAAAGAAATTATGTGTTCTTATTTCCAACTTTTTTATAGTTTTTTTATGAGCAGTTTTTCTTCTTTTGTACAAAGTTACCATTATGTTGTTATAAATGGGACATAGTTTAGTGCATTGCGTTTGAAAAATGTTCCTATTTTTGCAGCTTAATATTTGGTCTTATTCAAGTCGAAAACTTGTGCATTCCATTGATACTGGCCATTCTGCTAACATATTCTGTACAAAATTCATTCCTGAAACTTCAGATGAATTAGTTGTTTCTGCAGCAGGGGATGCAGAGGTAATGTTTTCGTGGTAGATTATAGCACACCCATATGGGAACTTTCACTTCAATTCGGTTTTTTCTTTATTTTGTCTTGGTGGAAGTCGTTTATGCATTGCAGGTCCGTCTCTTCAATTTATCTCGTTCAAGGGGAAGAGGGCTGGATGAAAGTAGTATCAATCCGTCTGCACTTTTTCAGTGTCACACAAGGAGGGTTAAAAAATTAGCTGTAAAATCTTCTTTCTGCCTCTTGAAGTTATGATATGCTGACACACCGTAGCTGCTGCTTATATATTTATATTTCTGGTTGTAGGTGGAAGTTGGAAACCCTAATGTTGTGTGGAGTGCCAGTGAAGATGGTACACTGAGGCAGCATGATTTTCGTGAGGGTGCTTCATGCCCCCCTGCTGGGTCCTCTCATCAAGAATGTCGGAATATCCTTGTCAGTTCTAAGTGTTCTATTTTTTTTTCCTTTTACTTTCTTATTTCTTACTCTCCTTTTTTGAGGAACTTTGGGGAAAATGTGGGATGTTTATATCATTCTTTGAATTTTGTGTGGCTGAATTCTGTTGATTATGCTGTTGTTGAATTACAGTAGGCTAAATTATAGGATAGCAATATGGGCTTTTTTTTTTGCATAGAATCCCTAAACATCACATCAAAGGTTTTTTAACAGAGGGATTCGAAAGGAAAATAACTCGAAATGTTGAAACCATAACTATTATTATTTCAGTGGCTCTGTGGGTAGTTGCCTTCAGTGCTGCCACCTACTACTGCCAGTCAGGCCTTTTCTTCTTTATATGTAATAACCAAGGGTAGCAACTATCATACTTCACCTCTGTCCCTCTCTAACTTGAACGCTAACAGATGCCATTGTGCTTTATTATAAGGGTTTACGCCTATGTATTCACTTGCAAAGTATCATACATGGCATTTGTTTAGTTTTTTATGTTATATTTGTAGTATATTGTTAGGTAAATACTTGTGACTTGTGAGGCTAAAACTTAGATGCATATGAACATACAATCACTTCTATGAAAGAGTAGAAATCAAAGTTTGCTTACTACTTGATTTCTAATAGCTCATTTAGTGTTGAGAAATCCTCATTTATTTCTTCAAATAAGCCCACATGTACCTATATCGCTATCTTTAGTCGCTGCTGCCAGGACTTGGCATTTCCCCCACAATCAATAGATGACATCCAAGAAATCTTCCACTATAATCTCATTTGAATCAAATACTAAAGCAGCAAAATTTCTTAATTATGCCTCCCCCCTCATTTGAAGAGACCAAAGCCTCCATATCTTCACACAATCATAGATCTTCAACAATGGCGCAATTTCATTGCTGTTAGATGTTAAAGATGGTAGTGTTGGTGCGACAAAAACAAAAACTGGTAAGAAAGGATGATAAAGGTGGAAAAAGGCAGAGAAGACTTGAAGGAAATAAGAAACAATATTTAAAGACGAAGCAAAATAAGAGAAAGGTGGATATTGGTATAATAGTTCATGGGAACTTTCATTTAGCCAGAGGGGCGGTAGTGTTGAGAGAAGAGTAACTCTTTTAGCCCTTTCGGCTTTTCTTAGAGAATTGAGTTAAATGTACATATTTTAATAATTCTGTACACACAACTATCCTGCGAATTCGTGTGGCTGATGCAAATCTATTCCCACATACAGCACATATGCACAGAGATTCACACATGTATGCACATGTCAGTTAGATAATTATAAACATAATATGCAGTGTTTTGGCCTTGTATCTAAGTGAAAAATAAAAATGTTTTATATTTCACTATTTTATTAGGATTTGCACTACTTCATCGCAGATTGACTTGCGTTGCGGAGCTAAAAAATCTCTGGCTGATCCTCCAAAACAGCATCTCCTTCTGAAGTCTTGTGATATCAGTTCTACCAGACCTCATTTACTCCTTGTTGGCGGCAGGTACCTTCAGTGTTAATGACTTAATTCAGTAGTTTGCTTTCTGTTCTTGATGTATCCACTAATCAATCACTATGCAAAATGTTTGCAGTGATTCATTTGCACGTCTGTATGATAGGCGAATGCTGCCACCCCTATCATCTAGTCAGAAGAAGTTGCCACCACCTCCTTGCGTTAACTACTTTTGCCCAATGCATCTCTCAGATCTTGTTAGTGCATGACTTATCAAATAACTGAACATTATTTTTACAAGATGCTCATTGTCAAAAACTTGTTAACTGATTTGAAATGGTCTTAATGTTTGGTTTCGTACATTATAGTTACTGCTTTTCATTTGCTAATAGGTCTATCAAAGTTGTTCAGCTATGTATATCACATCATATGCCCAGCTATGAAAATTTTTATGCAAATTAATAAGGAGGACGCTAGTCTGGATAATGACAAGTTTAAAGGAGATGCATGGAAGACTAATTTCCATCTGATTTAACCTTTTCGGACAAAATAAGTGATAACTTCCAGTTACTTTTAAATGTAATTAGTATCATAAAAACAATGAAATATATATACAATCAATAATAGCTCTGATTTCTATTAGTACAAACAGTTCCATCACGTTTTTATTTAAAACCAAAAAAAGCTGAGAATAATTTTTATCTACCATTTTATTAGATGCAGTTACAAAGAAAGGGGATTATCATTTCTTGTCATCTCGTGTTCGAATTAATTAATGGGGAGTTGAACTTAATTTTTAGGAATGACGACAACAACCTATCTTAAAGGACGCCTTTATAAAGGACACAAGGGTGAGAATGAGAATGTGGCAGGCTAAGGTACAAGAAAAATATTAACCTTTAATTGTTAGGTAGTCAATGCCCTGGGTTTGGTCGTACAAGAAAACTTCAAAAAGAAGCAAAATATGCCCAAAAGATGTGTGAGAGTGCATGTGCTTCTGTGTGTTTGTCAGAGAAAATCAGTTTGTATCTTTATATGTATTAATAATGTAGATATGCAAGTGCAATCACGTTAATGTGTTTCAATTCCTTTGAATTAATCTTTTTGACTTCTGGATGCAGAAGTTGCCTTCTAGCAATTATATCATATTTATCTTTCTTTCCCAGAGTCGTTCTAGCTTGCATCTCACTCATGTGACTTTTAGTCCTAATGGAGAGGAGGTTCTTCTTAGTTATAGCGGGGAGCATGTGTACCTGATGGATGTTAATCTTGGTATGTATATGGTACTTGATTATCATTGTTCTAAGCTAATTAAAGTTTTATTGATGTGTTTATGTTTTGGTGCCACATATGTGGATCACGAAGTTAGTTTTACTCTGTTGTCCATTTGATGTGTTTCAAGATGATTTTTAAGTGGCAATTATTAGAGAGGGTCTAAGAGTGAATGTCCCTCCGAAGGAGTATGTTGCATCATAGTATTTAGTGCGCTTGCTCATTCTTGATGGGTTTATTGTTTTGGTTTTTGATTCATTGACTGCTTGTCGGTTCTTATCCGTTTTCAGACCATGACAAAAATAGTTATTTATCTTTTCAAATAGACTCATTCGGTCCTAACTCTAATAACTGACTTGATTATTTATCTTTAAGGATCCACATTTTGTCTTTTATCTTCCGAATGAAGCCCATTTATTACTTGTAGTCCATTATATTTTGGTTTTATTTTAAAAAGAAAAAACTTGTTTGATAAATATTCATTTATATTACTTCTATAAAAAAGCATTTTAATGCATTTTTATTAAATTAAAGAAAAGGATGAAGTCGTGTATACAAATTTACATGGAATTTAAATTGACAATTATTTATTACAAATATGTAATATTTTCAAACAAATGACTTTTAGTTAATAAATATAAAGATAGGGGACTAAAAGTGTCGAGACTAGAGGACTAGATGTGTAACATAGAAGACAAAGGACTCAATGTGTTGAGCCTAAAAGATAAAGGATTTTTTTCTGTAAGTTCTTCTGAGAGTAAAGGATTACATTTGAAGAAATTAGGATTAAATAGACCAAAAGATGAAGGAAGTTCTAACTTCAATGTGGACTAATTATTAGATGACGAAATATGCTATTTCATCATTGGTTTTCATCTTTGCCCTCTTGCTTTCACTTGCTTCATGAACTACGAATTACTTTATTCTCCAAATATTGTTTTATCCTGGAATCTAAGAACCACTTCACTTACGGAAACCCCCATCCATGTTAGAGGATTAAGAACACGGATGGTGAGAATTTTAAGATCTGCGAGTCCTTTGCTATCCAGTTAAATTCCACCTCATTTATTTATGAAATACACTTGGGCCCATTTTACATGCATAAGTCATTAGCTCAAACTTCTACACAAGTTCACATTTTCTGTTTGAGTGTGCTGTAATGTACAACACTGCCCTTCATATCCCTTTGATTCATGCGTAACTTCATATCGTGCATATATTATTGTAAATTTGCATTAAGCCATTTAATCTTAGCAAAATGAATTCATGCGAGATGAAAGATGATGAGAGAGTTAACTTCAGGGCGCGGATAATGAATACCCAGTTCCACATAGTCGTTAAGGTAGAAGATAAATGGATAGAGATTTTGATGGCAGTTCCCAACGTAAGTTTATATTATGATATTTTAAGTTGTCAAAAAAATGCTTATATATGAGAATTAGGATCACGGGACTAGCTTGATGATATAGCTATTGAAGGTCATGTACCAGAAAAAGTTCACTTGTGTACCATTCTCAACTACACAAATAATGAAGCTCACAAGCAAACTCATCCATGAGCTGTCACAGTTTCTAAAATTAAGATCTGTTACCATGCGATGTAATGGCAAAGTTTCTTTCGGCCTCTTAAGATCAGCTCCATCGATTTTGTTTCTTTCTGTTACTTGTTTGCTTCATCACAGACTTCGACCTCCTTTTCTTTCGCTTTCTCTTTTTCTTATTTTCAGGTATCTACATCTCTTTCTTTAAAACTTAGCTTCTCTCTTTCCTCTTTCCTTTTCTCTGATTTCTCAGCCAATTGAACTTCAGAATTTTAGTATAGTATTAAAGATAATTGATGCTACATTTTCAGCGAAAGTTCTGCCACATTGAGTCCAAACATAACTCAAGTTATGTTACAGCATTATTATTGGAATCAGCCACCTTTAATTGCATTTACACATAGCACCACCTTTCTTAATTGACAAACACGTGATAGGACTCTAAGCTGGTCTTTACTGGATTTGAAGCTTCACTTATGGTAATAACTCATTATCATTGCTTAATACCCAATGAATAGCTTAGGCATCAATCAGACGGTGATATGTGGGATGTTAAACCTAATGTCATAAAGAAGATCGAATGACCTGCCTAGTCCTCAACCAATGCGCACTAAATGGGGGCTTCATAAATTACTAGTATTCCTCTCAGTCCTGGTAAATTTATTTATGGGACATCACTTCTACCTTCCGCTCCAGTACAACCCCATAATCTGATCAGAGAACCTCAACAATATTATTCATCTGACATTGAGCAGTTCACCCATCATTGATTTTTACTGAACTATTTCTTTTTTTTCTCAAGATAGTAATTTATACATATTTACATTTCTTCGCACACCACATCAAAGATTTGTATTAAGCTTTTCGTAAAGCTATAATACTATGATCCAATTGTCAATCAGACTACTTGGCCACTGATATATACATTAAAATTTTGTTGTTAAGCAGCTTCTGGGAGTACAATGAGATATACTTCAGGGGATGTCACAAAACCAGTCAGCTTTAGTCTTGACAGTGCAGAATTGCATCCATCTGTATCTGGACTATCATCAAATGATTTTTCTGTAAGGAACAAATTTGACGCAGGGGTATGCATCCTTTTCTGCTTATTGTAGACGTATGCTCAGAATTTCTCGTGCTGATGATTGCTTTGTATATCTGTTTCCAGCTTGTTAAGTGCAGGAAGTTAATCCAAATTGCAGAAAAATCTTTAAAGGGAGAAACAAATTATTATTATGGAATTGAGGCTTGTAATGAAGTTTTGGACCGTCATGGTCATGAAATTGGGCAAGCTTTGATGCATAATTGTTTGTGTATACGTGCATCCCTATTGCTCAAGGTCTTTCAAAAACTGTGTGTCTTTTGGAATTACTCATCGAGCAATGTTTTATGAATTCTTTTCTGTTCACTTAATCCGTTTAACTCTGTTACAGCGGAGATGGAAAAATGATGCACAGATGGCTATAAGGGATTGTCATAGAGCTCGGGAAATTAATCCTTCTTCAGTTAGTGCATTGATCTGTATGGCTGAAGCTCTGTCCATGGTAACCGAATGATCATCATAAGAATATTATAATTGACTGTGATTAACTAATCCAATAGTCTTAAACTGTGAATTTTCACATTCGCTATGCATTATTATAAATTATTCTCGTCAAGATCCACCTATAGACTCTCCAAGGTCACACAAATGTTGTACTTGAGTTTTCTAGAGCTCGGTGCGTTGCAACCTTTCTAACCCGATTATGTACTTTTCTCTGTAAGAAATTCTTTTAAAACTAGTTGACCAGAAACTATAAGATACTGGTGTTTGATCATATTAGTGCTGATGTAATAACTTTATCTACTGCGGTATGTTCGGGACATTTGATTATGAGCCTTGAGTATCTTTGAACGAGCGAAACTAATCTGCAATAAGAAGAAAATTGTCAGTTTGCTTTATCTAAGTATGTCAGTTTGTTGGTTTATGCAGTTAGAGAAGCATAAGGAAGCTTTGGACTTTGCTATTGCTGCTCAATCTCTGGCTCCATCAGATTTTGAAGTAACGGAAAAGGTGGAGAATATAAAGAAGAATATTGCTGAAGGTTTGAATTACTTATACTGCTATATTTTTATGTATAACATATTTTTATGCCTGCTATCACTTTGGGGAATATATTTTAATCATCTCATTAAGCCTGTAATGGATTGATCTTCCGAGATGTATAGCAGACTGCTGCGTTAAAACTTAAAATTCAATGCGCTGCTGCATCTTACAGCCTTTTTTTTTCATTGAGGCATCTTACAGCTCTAGAATTTTTTTATAAAAAGGTTTGTGTGTATTTGGACTGGAATTCTGTAGAGTCTACTCAATGAATTAGTGAGATTTCTCATTTCACCTCTCAATGGTGGGTTCTGTTTGCTAGCAATAACTGGGCTAATAACTCACGCTTCCGTTTCTCACAAGGCAGACACAATTCTCCCTTCATGGCCTTTCTTCTGTAGGCTAGATTGAAAAGAGAAAAAAAATAAAATCTCTTGTTTTTGTTGAATAGCCATGTAGGTCCAGCAGGAAAACTCCCTTTCACATGTATATAATGTAATGCACATCGAGTCTAAATTGATCATACCGAGTGCTATGAGCCTTTAGTAAACTACGCGTAATACGTTTTCATAGGTTTGAACAAGTAGGTTGAACTTTTGAGTTCTATTGATGTGTCAATAGAGTCAGTGATAGATCCCCAAAATGCATTTCCGTCGGTTCTATATTTCGAATGTATATAATATATAAATGTTTCAAGAAATCGTAGCAACCGTTCTTTTACCAGTATTGATAACGCTGCATCTTATCTTCGCGTGAATGTAGTAAAATTTCGTCGTGCAATGGACATGTTAACTGCTGCCATGTTCATTACGAGAAAGTAGTGGTTATATTTTAATCAGAATTAGTGATTCTATTTACTAATATATACAACTGTTTAACTAAAATATTTTACCATGGACCTGACTTTATAGCCGAAGTTGGCAAAGCTAAAACAGAAAGTGGTAAAGGATCAAGATTGGAATATCACGCAGGAAGAGTACTTTCTCTGAGTGACATAATATATCATGCAGAAGCAGACAATGATGCTTCAGTAGATGACACTGAAAGAGAAGAATCAGACTATGATGAAGAACTCGAGTTGAATTTTGAAACATCAGTATCTGGTGAAGGACATGATGCTGACTCCAATGCTCTTCCCAGAAATTTAAATGTGAGAATCCACAGGAGAGGTGAATCAGCTGTGGAATCTGGAAGGCCAAATGGATCTTGTGGGTCGCCAACATTGTCATGTGAAAATGATAAAGTGCCTTACCAGGTTTTATTTACACTGATTGGTTCATGAATATATTTTGATCTCTTGCCAGCTACATTAAAAAAAATTGAGATGCAATTTTTTGGTAACTGCCTGTTAATCCTTTTTAGAGTTGTTAATCCTTTTATAGAGTATCCTAAGAAATTTTCTTTTATCTATTTTATATGGAAGCCCGTTGATACTTTTCTTTGATTCCCTATACTACTATGGTTGATTTGTGATGTCGTACTAGTGGCCGATACCTTTAGTAATGGTTTTCCGATGTTTTGCATATGCATCTTTTAAGTTCTTTGGTTGGTGGTGCAGTTGTTATCTTTAAGATGAGTTTTGTCTGTGTCTGTGCTCTTCAAAATGTTCTTCAATTTATTATTTTGTAATAGAAAGATGAGTTTCCCAACTTTTATTCCTTGAACAAACAAAGTCTGTGCCATTGACTCCTAATTATGTGACCAAAGTCCAAAACACTATTTTGATGCTATTTTCCTTAATAATCATCCATATATTTATCATTTGCACCTAAACTAAGAGCAAAGCTTTCAGCCACTCAGGATATGCATCAATTTATACAAAACCCTATTTTTCATCTCAGCAGCAAAAACCTCTCCGTAGTCGTCCATGGATGTCTTCTATTAAAATTCATGATAAGTTAAGGAGCTACTACAAACTTTTTCCTTGTGTATTTATTTTGACTATCTGCAGATCATAAATGTGTATTTATTTAGACTATCTGCGGATCACAAATGTCAAAAGTTGCTAAGAAAGCAGCAAGGTTTGCATTGCTTGAGGAATGAACTAGTTGAAAATGAACATAGTCGTCGCCCAAACAAATATAATTCTATATAAAAAAATGAAATAAAATTTAATAAGAGGACAGTGCAGTGGGAGTTTATGTTCCTGTTTCATAAATTTATGTGACATGAGTCATGTGAAAATGGATGCACGATATCTATTCCAGGTCTAGAAATTCACTCGTAGTTAACCTGGAGCTAGATATGTTAAAATTAGAAATTAATATATATTTATCTGGTGGAACCTAGACATCTTATCTAGTCTCCCCCTTTTCAACCCCCAATATTCATCCCCCTCTTGCAGTTCCTAGTTCCAGGACAAAATTTCTTTCTCCTTAATCTCTTTACACTAATTTGCCACTTCCCCACAAGCATAATCTATGACTCTTTTAGATTTCTTCTTCTTTTTATAATTTATACAGAGTTCATTCTAGGTAAAACACACATGGTGAAGTTTGTTTATGTTACACAAAAATTTGATTCTGTGTCATTTTCTCTCATTTTCTTTAGCTGGTTTTAAGTTTCGATTGTTTTATTTCCAGCTTTGCCTTGAATTTTCTTTCCATGTTACTGTTGCAGCCTGAGACGGTGATAGATATGAAACAGAGATATGTTGGCCATTGTAATATTGGCACTGATATAAAACAAGCTAGTTTTGTTGGCCAAAGAGGTAAGTCCAAGTTAGTATATGCATCCTTTATATATCATGCCTATGCCAGAAGATGAGCTCTGAAAAGATGTGTTATTTTCTGGTTGCTAAAGATTTCAATGTCCACATATATTAACTTGTATTGTAACCTCATTAGATTATAATGATACAACTCATGGAACTCTAAAAGCAAAGGACGCTATCGCAGAGCTACTTTAGTGTCCAGTTTAATCTGAATCCTTATGTTCAGAAAATGCTTCCCACCTAATCGAATCATGATGGTCTTGATACTGAAACATACGTCAATACTTTGACATGAACCCTTTCATTAATTTTATTACCATTCAGTTCCTTATTTTTATGCAAAAATTTATTGATAATCTTACAAAGCCTTGGAAATAAAGAGGTAAAAAGAGGGATTGGAAACACTATTTGGGTTAATTTTGCCACTGATAGTGATAGCTGCTTGGTTCTAAAAATCCTTCCTCCCCTTTGACTTGAGGAGTTCAGATTCAACTCGAAATTTGATGGGTTGCGACAACTGTGGTTCTGTTTGCTGCGGTGTGTGTTTCTGTCGGTGCATTGCTTTCTGTCTGCAAGGGTGTGAGTGAGGAAAGTGATACCAAAGCGGTGTCCGCCACAGAGTTCCCGTTGTGTGTTCTGTGTTTGGAGTACATTGAAGGTGTGTGTTAAAAGGAGGAGATGCCGTGTAGGTTGTTCAGACCAACCCGCTAGACAATTATCATGACTAGCATTTGCTTTGCCAACTGAGGTTGCATGTAGGTGAAAAGAATGAGAAGGAAAGAGCAGGAAAAAGTAAGGTTATCAACCAAAGGACTGTTGGTTGCATGGTGAAGAAGGGAAGAACCGAGGTAGAAAAAAAGGATTAAGAAAAGATAAACGAGAAAAGAAACTGGAAGAGAAAATTGGTAGGGTAGATTTAAAAGTAAGATTGGGAGGGTATTTTTAATGTTCTAAAATTTTCTGGAGGGTATTTTAAAGAATGGGGCTTAATTGTACAATATCATCATAACTGAGCAACAAAACAATTTCCTTGTGTCATATTCGGTCAAATGTAAGATCTTAACCGATCTCTTCTGGTTCCTGCATAGGAGAATTATGGAATGCTAAAAGATCAATGCTAAAGGTTGACCCCATATATGCGTACATTCTTCGATTAGTATTCATGGCCTAGTGCTTAGTGGGATTTTCTCTGAGATTGCAATTGTTATATTGAATTATTTTGATTTCTTCAAGAGAATATATGGTCATGATGTTTGTTGTTGTATTCAGGCGAATATGTTGCCAGTGGAAGTGATGATGGTAGGTGGTTTATCTGGGAAAAGAAAACTGGCCGATTATTGAAGGTGCTGCATGGAGATGAAGCTGGTAATGTCCCCTCCTCCCTCCCCCACCCCCCAAAAAAAAACAGCTTTATTACATCATTGCATACCTGAATTGCTAATCCTGGTGCAACTTGTATTTGCGATCCTTGGGAAATGGTTCTATATTATAAAGTTAAGTCTTAGTTACCATCACAAAGTGTCCAGCCATAATGATGTGTATACCTACTCTATCGACCAATATGTACATCAGGTACAAATATAATTGGCTATTTAGTTCAATGGCGATCCTATCAAAATGGTACAACACTTGTCGAATCTTCATGAACTGTCAGCTTATCATTTATTTGGGTGTATGTCATTCACTGTTGGGATGCAAAATGTGCTGAATTAACGTAATGTAAGGATGGTATGTCACTGAGCTGTTTTTTTTCTTGCCAGAACAAGATTATGGTTCACTGATTTAGCCTAATACTGGATTTTAGACCTACAACTTTCTCTTTGGTTTCTTTCTTTTAATTTGTCACGATCCATGGCCTTGCATCTCCTGAAATCACTTACCATCTTCCTTTTCTGGCCATTGCTTTGTGGCGCTTCTGTTGTCAAAATTTACATAGGGAAATATTCATTTCTTTAATGCTATTGCAATAATATCGTACATGAAACTTGTTTTAATGCATAATGGTTTTCGATATAGATTTGTTCTCGATCTCACTCATGAATAGAGACCAAACTAAATTTGAGGACATCTTAGAAAATCGTAAAATTGAATTTAGAATACTTCGTTTAAGTTGGGATGTATACCTCATTCTATTATATTATCAGTGTTCCGATTTAGTAGTTGATTGATTGAAAATCCACTTTGTACAAACGGCCTCCTGTGAAGAGCTTTGTGTTTTTGAGTTTGTTGGAGATAGGCACAAAATGGATGGCAACTGACAAGGAGGGCTTGTGGTCATTAAATATTTGAAATGGGGATGAGAAATGATAATCATAGCTCTTGAGATCTGAACTGGGGAGAAAAACAGTAATTGAAGAGAGAGTAGCTGAGTGGTACTTAAAGAAGACAAACAGTTTGAGATGCAGGAATTATCTTTTTGTTTCAAGGGTAGTCCATTTTCAGGTACAAGTTTGCTTCACTATTAAGAAATGCTGCTATATTAACATAGCAAAGTCCATATAGAACTTTTCCCTTGCTAAGAAGTTCACCTATATGTCAGTCTCTATTGTAGACATTCATTATTCAGTAATTTGTTGCTTTTATGATAAATAAATGTATGCCAATCTTTCCCAATTCAGTAGTTATATTACTTCTCTTAGTCCATTGATCTACTGCCTTTGGAGAAAAGTGATTACAATAGCATTAAGCAAGAAGGTTAAATGAAACTATTTTTACATGACTTGAGAATAAAGAATTGGTTTGTACACTGATGCATGACTTGTATGATGTTTTTCATGTATTTATCTGTTTTCCCTACCACGTGTAATTTCGCGTTTGCAATGTATAAACTTGTGCCAAACCTCAATTTCCCTGCCGAACATTCAATCAGATGGTTTTGTCTGACTGAGGAAAGAACAACTTTTGTCAGTTCCTTATGATGACCTAGAAGAGTTTATATATATGTGTGTGTGTGCGCGTGCGTGCGCGCGTGTTTGAATAAAATGGTGGGGACCACAGGTTTATTTATACCCCAGTATGATGTTCATCCCTGGACAGATTATCAATCTGCTTTCAGCAATTCTAAAGAATGTTATTTTTCCTTATTCTAGATATGCTAAACCTCGTAATGTCAACAGCTTTGGATTCTAATTATCAAAAAGGAAAAAGAAGAAACAGCTATGGATTCTAAACCAGAATACCTCACATCCCATTTACTATACCAACTTATTACAATTGTATTTTATTTTCGGAATTCGGAAAGTAGTGATTACTATCATATTAATAAATTTATATTAGGAAAAGTTGATTTCATGTACTGTAGAGACCTCTATTTGAAAATCTCTGATAAACATAATGATTAAACCAAAATAATAAGGACTCTTCTTTGAACTAAATTAATACTAGAACCACTCTGTACTGTAAAATATCATTGAAGGAGCCCATCTTTCTTTTTCATCAGAATTTATTATCCTGTATTTGTGTTCCATGATATGTTCTCTCAGTTTGTACTATTATGTTTGTCGGAGAATCTTAGACATGTATCTTCTTTTATACCTCCACTCTTCATATTTTCTGCTCAAAAAGAGAACTCATGTGGCTTTAGAAACATATTATCTTCATTTTTTACTTGTCTAGTCATGGCTTGAATAGAACCTCCTCATAAAATTCTTGGCCTAACTACACCTCTTACCTTTACTCTGTACAGTTGTCAACTGTGTGCAGAGCCACCCATATGATTGTGTCATTGCAACTAGTGGAATTGATAGCACCATAAAGGTGAGAAAGGTTATATACTCTTGAGTTGGTTAAAGCTCTAAAAGGCATAGTAGTTTATTCACTTTTCTGATGGATGCAGATCTGGACTCCAAGTGCTCCAGTCCCTTCCATTGTGGCTGGGGGAGTAGCAGGACCAGAGACTTCCAACGTGTTAGAACTTATGGAAGGAAATCAGCGCAGATTATGCCGCACTCGTGAAGCAATGTTGTATGTTATGAATCCTTCAATTTTCTTGGGATTGGACTTGAGTTTCTATTTGCTTTCCATATTGCATGGTGGTTTGTGTTGCTGCTTGTTGTGATAAATACTAAACGGAATTTGCACGCAAGCACATGTATTTCTTTCAAGTAATAAAGTGATTAAGTCGAGTGTCTAACCCACAGGGACTAGCATAATTAGTTAATCTTATTACGGCCTAATTACTAACTTTTGTTCAGTTAAGGATGAATAATTGGTGGTTATTTAATTATCCTTCTTGGCTAATTCGCACATGAATATAAAAGTATTTCTTGGCTAATTCGCACATGAATATAAAAGTATACGAGATTATGACTTGAAATCTGACTTAGCTGAATGGATCAGGATTATTGGTCTTTACTAACCTAATTGATTATGCTTCTAATTGCTATTCCTAGGATTCAATCATAACTTCATGGGCGTCACTCCACTTCGTATCAATTTATCCTTGACACCATCTCAGATTCATTGTATGGTTCTAACCTAATAGAATATGAACAGTCTTAAAAGTGTGTCACTGCCCAGGTGATTGTTCACAAATTATTCTCCAGTTCCCATCCCTATATCCTATGGTATGTAGCTATAGCGATACTGATCCTTGTGCCCATCTTAGAGGGTAGGTCCTTATCTTCAAAGAATAGAACTAAGTGTGAATAAAAAAATCAATGGAAAAATAGCAACACAATTAATTAACCCTTCCCTTATCAACCTTGTAAAATCCCAATTTGCATATCTAATTCTTCGAAAGAATTTGCAGAAAAATGGAATTCATGCTATATTTCGAGGGTTTTTTTTTTATTTTTTATTTTCTTAATGAGTAACTATAGAAGATTATGTGCAGTACTGAATCAATAGCTGTGTGTGCAAGTTTATTGATTATAGTTAGCATCCAGTAGGTAGGTAGGTAGGTAGTGGTTTTTTCCAATTTACATACAATGTCATTTCAGGCCTATTGATATTCTGGAGCGGTTCAGGATGCATGAATTTGCTGAAGGAAGTTTTCATCCACTTGAGTGCACACAAAGCTAATGCTGTTCATATGTAAGTGTGTCAATGTACCAAATTAAAGATGCGCTTATATCTGTCTTGCATCTGTGATTAATTTTCTACTTGTTCGAGGAAAAAGGAAACTGTCTTCTTTTCGAAGATAATTCTTTCTTAGTTACAGAAGTATGAAGAGAATCCAAAAGAATTCTCGTTTGACATAAAAAGAAAGCTTAGACAGAATATGAAATCATATGCTATGAGGGTGCTCTAAGTTTGCAAATTTAATCTAAATGTTAGCTTTTGAAGTCTTTACATTTTCTAGAATTGTCTTGTTTAATTCGTTCTAACATTCAATTGATGGTTCTTGGCATTGTATCAGGAGAGAAGGATGGCAATGGACTTGCGGAAAATCAGTGAAACTAAGTTTGTCATGTAAATTGTAAAGCTTTTACTTTCCTGGAAATAAGTTTCACTAAAACTAAGTTGACAGTCTTTACAACTCTTTTATGCCTAAAACCCCTCCGCACTGTATATTTATTATCCTCGATTGGTGTTTCTTAGGGGTGTGGGAGTTTGTGAATAATATCGTCTATTTTTAATATTATTATTGAATCAAATAAATTAAATTTTAAATTTTAGTTTTTAAAAATTAGTCTAAGTTGAGTGGTCAATTGTAGAGGATGTATAAAGTTTAGTAAAATTAAGAGACTTTTTATTCTTTTTTAAATATCAAACCAAAATAATAAGTAAATATGGTAACAGTTATTTATGCCCCGCTTACCAAAAGACATTTTGAAATTCCAAGATAAAAAAAATATATTGTTTTGACACCCCAACGGTAAACAAAAAAAAAATGAATGAATTTTATAGGAAGTTAAGTTTTGTTTCTAGGGGATTTGTCAAACTCGAAATTCATCTCCTTATGAATGAAAGGGTTAAATACAGATTAGTATTTTAAAGTATGAATCATATAACACTATAGTTCCTAAAGTATTGAGCGGGACAGTTTAGTCTCATTCTTAGGTATAATTGAGTTGACTGGTGTCAAAGGATGCACTGCTTGAGTTTGATTTAGATTTTATCGAGTCTGGAATTTTGTGTTTAAGTTTGGTTTGATTGTCGAACGAACCTTTACCGAATGAGTCGAACCGAGTAACAAGTAGCACGGTTAGATTTTCTTTGGAAAGTTTGAAATGCACGGTTAGATTTTCTCTCTCTAACTCACACTTATTTTCCTCTTTAAGTGATGGAGAAAAATAAGTTTGATAATAAGGGGATAATAATGGCATTAAATAATTTTTAGGGCAAATATGTATTTTGATTGAACATGTTAACTCCATCAAAATTGTAAATTTTTCTTTTTTTTTATAACCCAGATGTACAAGCTTACACTAGACTAATCCTGGACCCTCAGATCCCTTGCCCTAGAACCCTGGAGGATGTAAATCGTAGGATGTGTCTTCACCAAGCCTCGGGATCCCACCATACTGTTGTACACTCTGCGTACAAAGGAGTCTTCACCACGAATGACCCTTAGATAGACCCATAGAAATGCTTCCATCCAAGTTCCAAATGGGATTCGAACCCCCACCCTTGCCGCTGGAGCAAGCCTTAAGAATTGTTGGTCAGTCAGTTTGAGTCATATATGAATGTGACTAAAGAGTCTCGATCAATACTTTAGGGTTTATAGTATTACTATCTTCCATACTTCAGGGTACTAACATGTATAAGCTCTAAATAAAATTTATGCCTTCGAGACATTTCTTCAACTGGTTGACCAACAATTCATAAAGTTTACTCCAGCGGCAAGGGTGGGGGTTCGATCCCCGTTTGGAACTTGGATGGAAATATTTTCATGAGTCTGTCTAAGGCATTTGTGGTCAATACTTCTTTGTGCGTAAAGTGTACAACAGTATGGTGGGATCCCGAAGCTTGGTGGAGGCACATCCCGCGATTTACATCCTCCAGGGTTCTAGGGCAAGGGTTCTGAGGGTCCATGATTAGTTTAGTGCAACCTTGGACACCTGGGTTATCAACAAAAAAAAAATCATATTGATTTAGGGGTAAACACCAATCATATTCTTAACATTAATTTTTTACAGAGTGGTCCTTGTATTTTTTTTCCACGTTAGTCCTCATTATGAATAATTTGTTTCACCTTGGTCATTTTCAGGTGGTCCAAGATGAACTAAGTGCCAAAATAGTTTTATGAGAGACTAAATTGATTAAAAAAAAAATTATTAGGGATTAAATTGATACAAAACAATATTATGGGGGGACTAAAGTGTAATACTAAAAATAAAATGCCCCTTGCAAATGTCCTAAGTGACACAAATAATTTATAGTGGGGATTAATATGAATTAAAAAAAAAAGAACCACTATATAAAAAATTAATGATGAAAGGATAATTTGTTAGTTTATCCATGATTTAGCTTATATATTTTTTTTCTTTTTAGATATATACCAATAAGTGACTACAAATAATTTAAGATGAAAATTACCTATCAATCTTTTTAGACTAAAATCAAGTTGAATTGGACAAACACCAATTTACAGGAATCCTTACAGAAAAAACACGTGTACTTGGGGATCACGAGTCAAGCCAGTATTTATTTCTATTTCTTAAAACGCCAATATTTATTTAAAAAGTTATTTAATTCGCAAAACATTGGACAACAAAAATAAACCAAATATGCCTTAATAGTCTTTTCGGGGATCAAATTGTCATTTTCCCTTGCTCGCAGAGAAGAAGAAAGAAGAAAGAAGAAAAACTCATACGCAGAGGAAGTGCTTAATCACTTGATCATCAATTCATCATGATCTCCCAGTTCTTCGTTCTTTCACAGAGAGGCGATAATATCGTCTTCCGTGATTGTCAGTTCTTCTCTCTCTCTCCCCTCCCTAATAAATTCCAATTTCATTCTCAATTTCAATTCAATTTCCTTAAAATTGTGTATTTTGTGTTGTTAATTTTTTAATTGAATGTTCTTATTGATTTACGCTAGATTTAGCCCTAATATTAGGAATGTTGCGATCTATTGTCAAATTGAGTTGGTTAGGAGTGTAGATTTGTATATTAATAGTTCACTTTCACTTGGTATAATGTGAAATAGTTGAACAGTATGTCATATTTAAGGACATGACTGTGTGTCTGTGATTGATAAGAATGTAGGATTAGCGTGAATTTTATTGAGAGGTTTTGAGATTTATTCGCAGATCGAGGTGATGTACAAAAGGCAAGTGCAGAGATATTCTTCCGAAAAGTAAAATTCTGGAAAGAAGATGGCAATGAGGAAGCACCACCTGTATTTGTGGGTATCTTTTTTTATAAAAATGAATAGCATTGATGAACAAATTAATATCTTTTCTGCATATAACCCAATGTTTTTTCTAGTTTCCCCAACTTTTGCAAAGTAAAAGAACTGTTTTTTTTTTTTTCATTTATATATTAAAATAAATACTCACCTTACTAAAAGAAGTACGTATTGATATAAGTAGTCTGTTGGATACTAATTTTGTTTCTTGTAATCATCAATAGAATCTGGATGGTGTTAACTACTTTCATGTCAAGGTGGTTGGCTTGCTTTTTGTTGCTACCACAAGGAATAACTTGTCACCTTCCTTAGCCTTGGAGCTTCTACAAAGGATTGCACGAGTTATCAAAGATTACCTTGGATTGCTTAATGAAGAATCATTACGGAAAAATTTTGTGCTTGTGTATGAGCTGCTTGATGAAGTTGTAGTAAGTATTGTTCAAACTTTGCAATACTGATTTATGATTGGTATTTACCTAAATATCCTTCCCTTAATACTGCATGTTATGACTGAAAATTGAAGTCATGAATCATATATGTAATAGAAGTCTATGCACCTTTATCGAAATTGAACCCAGTGTAAATCCTTTTCTGATCCAATCTGAACTTCTGATTATTCTTGCGCATTCATAACATCCTAGCTTTAATTCTGCCATGTTACATGTGTGGTTTACATGGCTATATGCGTGCTTCTAAATGCAGGATTTTGGCTACGTACAAACAACATCTACTGAAGTCTTGAAATCTTATATATTCAATGAACCAATTGTGCTTGATGCTTCGCGCTTGCCGCCCCTTGGTCCTGCATCCTTGTTTATGGTATTGTTTGTTTGATGAATATATTCACTAAATTGAATTTACTATATTGCTTGAAAATTATCTGGAAAATTTGCTTTGCAATGTATGTGTGCTGGTTTCAGTATGTGCTACCCTGATGCCGACGCCTTTGATTTCTGCAGCAAGGGAACAAACGGATGCCTGGGACAGCTGTTACAAAATCTGTTGTGGCACATGAACCTGGGGGTCGGAAGAGGGAGGAAATCTTTGTTGATATAATCGAGAAAATAAGTGTCACCTTTAGCTCTAGTGTGAGTGATGGTTTTATTTTATTTATTACTTACACTTTTCAATCTGAGTAGTTGTATAGATTCTCTCTACACTCTTGTTTAATTCCTTAGGCTGAGTGAATCTAAGTAACTGTAAAGATTAAGGAGATCTTACAAAAATACCAATGCAGGAGCAGACTACCTTCGCTAAGGCGGTTTTCCTTGAAAATACATCTTGCTTCATTCATTCATTCCAAACTAAAGGAAAATTAAGGATATTCCCTCCTTGCATGTGTTCTTGCATCTAGGGAAGTTATCATAAATTGCTAAGTGAGGTTGAAGGCATGCATTACTAGCTAAAGAAAGTGCTTAACTTTCTTTTTTCCAAAAGAACTATCATAGCCTGTGATATTCCTATCAACTAATAAAGGAGAGCTCTTTCCTGGTGAAGGCCTCACTCTGATTATAATCTTAGATATCAGTGAATCCTCAGCTGGGGTTTTTGCCATGAAATATTCACTCATACTACTCTACTTCATTTGGTAATTCTTGCAGCCCTCCTACGGAACTTTTGTAATACTAGCAATAGATTCTCTGTGTTCCCTGTTCTCTTTGTTAACATGTACTGTATATATTTGTTGTTAGATTCTACTGATTTTGTGCTTTTGCATTTTAGTCACACTTTGATTGCATAGAATTCCGCCTATACCAGTTATTTCTAAGGATATACCACAAAGTGCAGAAAATTTTGCCCTCTATGCAGGAGATAATTTTTTTTATTAATTCGATTACTAACAATATGTATTGCTGCTTAAATTCTTAAGTATAGAGACCGAAATGGGAAGTTCTTGTATGCCAAAAGCATAGTAAATACGATGTATGCCAATCAGCTTTGATGTGGTATTGATTAGAATATCTTATTTTGCTAGGGAAATCATATTGGCTGTTCTCCTATCGTCATGAATTTGTTCACATATAAACATAGTTACTTCATTAAATAAATTTCAGCTGCTAGCTTATCCGAAAAGAGAAAACAAAATGGCCATAATCATTTGCTCCTAATCTCTATATACTTGACAACATCCTATAGGTTGACAAATATATCCTTTATTATCAGAATATTCAATTTATTTTGTCTCTCGAAATGTGAAACTTAGCCATGATGATTTAACATGTTGCTTAACAGGGATATATATTGACTTCTGAAATTGATGGCACCATTCAAATGAAGAGTTATCTAACTGGAAATCCAGAAATCAAATTAGCTCTCAACGATGACCTATCTATTGGAAGAGGCAGTATATCTAGTTACGTTATTCTCTTGTTAAATCTATTGTGCAATTACAAGATCCTTTATTAACTACATGACTCTGTTAATCTCATCACTTATTATGAATGTGATGTTGGACAATTTCGGCCAAATTTTTAATCATGTGACACAGGATTTAGCATGAGCCGAAAGTCTGAAAATTAACTAAATTTACTTCCTTTACAGATTATAGTGGCTCTTCAGGGGCAGGAGCAGTTATTTTGGATGACTGCAATTTCCATGAATCTGTTCATCTGGATAGCTTTGATGTCGATAGAACATTGACTTTGGTGAGTGGTGCAGGATGGTTTACAATACTCGAATCCATTAATGGTCTTCTGAAATCTTTCTTTTAATGTGACTTGCTTTTTCTTTTGTTTATCAGGTACCATCAGATGGGGAATTTCCTGTCATGAATTATCGCATCACCCAGGAATTTAAGCCTCCGTTTATTATAAACACCTTAATTGAAGAAGCAGGATCACTTAAGGTAGATGCAATTGATTTTCCACTAGAATCCTTCTGGGATGTAAGATTTTTTTACTGGAGAGAATGTATTATGTACGTCTTCATATGTTGCATGTACTTCAAATGGTCTATGTTTTGGGTTCTTGTTTCAACACTCATTTTTTGTGGCAACTGCAGCAGCAGCTGCATATAGAAAACTCAAATGTACTCGAGACATGGAGCTAACTACTTGAAGTTTTCTCTCTGTTAACATTTCAGGCTGAAGTTGTTCTGAAAATTCGTGCTGAGTTCCCTTCAAGCATCACTGCTAACACAATTTTAGTAGAGATGCCACTGCCGTCATGTACAACCAGGTAAAATTCCGTTAGTTTCAGCAATATATTTACGCAGTGTTTGCTAATTTCTTAAGTGATTTTACTGTATTTTTGCTGCAGGCAAATTTGATTTGCTTCAGTTTAGCATTTTGAGTTTTCTTCTATAATTCTCTCCATTTGGACATGTTTTTATGCATGCACAACTGAGAAAACTGAGGTTGTTCTTCCATATATTTATTCTTGGACATGGGAAATATTACACATAAAATATTATCAAGAAACCAGTCTTATATGGACCGTCATCAAGGAAACAGTTTGTAATTTTAAATGATTATTAAGGTTCTTTACTTTTCTAAATAAATTGTTTGGACATAGTAAGTTAAGTTGCATTGGATTCCAAGGAAATGATTTCAGGGTTGAGTAAAGGTTAAACTGACTCTAAGATCAGTGGCAGAGAGGAAATAATCACGTCGTCGCGCCTAGATTCTTAAGGAATCTGATTTGGCAATTGAAGATAGCTTGAATGCTATGTAACTCAATGATTGAGTCTCTCCACTTTCACGATTAGAAGGATTACAAAGCTTTTGGACTCTTAAAGATTTCTAAATCTTGTTGCATCTTAAAATTTTATTGGAAACTAAATAGGTGGATCAGGAAACCCATGCTTTAAGTGCTGTAAGCATGCGCCAATTTTTTTTATAAGTGTTAGAAAATAACTAGGTTTTAAGCATTTAGTATCAAAGAATCTACTGCAGACTCAATTATTTCATTTTGATATATCCAAGAAGCATGTAGTTTGACTGAAAAACTCCGTTCTGTTTGATTTTCTTGCTTTTCTTTTTGTTTGAGTGAAAGAGATATGCCCTTTATGTGAAAAAACAATTAGGAGATGGTCTATTAAGTATTTAACAAAATGAAAGACTACGAAATTACAACTTAAGCTACAAATGCTCCTGACATCTAAATAAGATTTACATTTTGTGTCTATAATAATTGTCCTACTCTTAAATGCTACAACAGCAAGGTTCTCGGAAGTTATTTCGCAAGTATTAGAGTTATTGATTACAAGATGAAGACTGGAACATGTTATGTAAAATTTCCTCAGTTATCAAATCACTCTTATTAATTACTAATCAATGTTGGAATATTTACTTAGCTCAGGATTTTCTGGACCTGCACTGAACTTTTTCTGATTCATAAAGTTTCTCTCTTTTAATGCTTAACTATCAATCTTCTCCTTGTATTGCAGAGTTAATTTTGAATTGGAATCTGGAATAGTTGGACAGACAGCTGATTTCAAAGAGTCGAACAAGAAGCTCGAATGGAATATGAAGAAGGTAACATCTCTTACTCTGCACCTAACAGTTTCTTGGTGGTACAGATGCTAACAAGTGTTCACATCTTACAGATTGTTGGTGGGTCTGAACACACTCTGCGTGCAAAATTAAATTTTTCACAAGAATGGCATGGTATGATTATAGAGCTTGAAAATTTTGTATCTGGTTCTCGTCGCATGTAATTTATAGCTTACATTTTACCTGGGAATCTTTCCCATATTTATTATTTGGTGCTTGGTTACACAGGAAATATCACTAAAGAAGCTGGGCCTGTGAGTATGACATTCACAATACCTATGTATAATCCTTCCAGACTACAGGTAAAGCAGTTGTTAATGAGTAGTAGCACCTTTGAAAATAAATGATACTTGTGGCTACCTATTATTTGAACAGCTTAATGTTATGAAATCTGTGGCTTAAGTACTAAATGTCAAGTGTCTTTAATTTCAAATTCCTGCCTTTGACATGGGATAATTGTCGATATTCGCGGGAAAAGCTTTTCAGCCCATACAGTCAAATCAATATCATTTAACCCTCTATGCTGAGAATGTTCATTGCTCTGGTAATTACCTAGATGTTTAAACCCAGAAAGACAAGTTTATTAGCTCTATACCTCATTTGATCTCCTTGGTTTCATGGGGAGGCTTAGGCAACCGTTACAACCATACTGTAAATCCTCAAGTCTTGCCAAATAAGACATTATTAGGGCTATGTATCTAATATACCCTTACTGGATTGCATTTCTGACTTTAGAAGAAAGCTACTTAACTGGTTCTAAGTGCATGAGTTATTGTAACCAATATTGTGCATGCTGATGCAGGTAAAGTATTTACAGATAGCGAAAAAGACGAAATCTTACAACCCATATCGGTGGGTGAGATATGTGACTCAGGCGAATTCTTATGTTGCTCGTATATGACAACAGTCGCAGTTGCTTCCCCTTGTTTATGTGTATGCTTTCGTCCTCAGTTTTTTTGGCGGTGAAGTGAAGTTTTGTTGTTGTCGAGCTATATCTTATTAGATGAGACCTCCAATACACCACCTTTTTTTATTACCCTCTTTCAATTTTGAAGATTGACATCTTTCTGTGTAACACCTGCAAATTGTTTATGTTCTTGAAATCAAATTACCTTTTATGAAGATCTAGTAGCATTTTACGTGACAGGCTAAAGAGAGTCCTTGTAGTGTGTTGACAAGTTGGATCACATTCCATAGAATGATGAATAATAAATATGGGATAAAAAGACATCGTCTATCAAGTTTCTATTGGTCAAGGCCTTTCTCTGTCAATGAGGGTTAATATGAGAAATCTCTTATTAGCATTCCTCTACAGAGTTCTTTTGGAAAGCTTTATCTATTCACTTTGGTACGGATGACAAACAAATCTGTATTTGTTTCAAAATTTACATTTACTGATTCAGCAGATTAGCACATGATCTCTGAAATCATTTTTATTTTCCTTTGTATTTAAATATTCCAACCATTTTTAATCGATTAGTTCGATTAAACACTTGCTTTTACTAGATTGGCCCGTCGTACAAAGTTTGAACAAGTTTTCACCACTCTGACCTTTTCTTCTTGCTAATTTAAGTTGGTACTTGTCAACTTAACTCTTCTTTTTTAATGGTAAAAAAACTCAATTTATACGGATTTAACTAAATTTTAAAGTTTTAAAGCATTGTTTGTGCAAAAATGGTTAAAATATATGAAATTGGTAAACGAAACTCGTGGGAAAATTGCGTTAAGCAAGTAAACGCGGGTGAAGTTTGGAAAAAAAGTAGGCTAAACATGTTAATAATATCAACTATAATAGTAAAATGTAAGTCACAATATTTATTTATTTATTTATTTTTTACGGGTAAGTTACGGAAATTTAACCTAACCATAATAATAGAAAAATACTAGTAGTTCAAATTGAACATTCTACTACTTGAAACTTGACTTGGGCATAAATCTTACTAAACTCTCGAGTCGACTCGACTACTCTGAAGCTCTCTCACCTTCACTCTCACGTCTCACGGACAGACACTACCAATTCCAACATCTGCTGCCGACGCCGTGCCGCGCCACCACAACTCCAGACGCCGGCAACACCAATTCGCCCACTTGTGTGCTGCCTTTCAACCACCTCTCCCAACTGCTTGAAACATCTTGTCTAATGTAAATTTAATAATTGCATTATTACTTTTTAACTAGGAGGATATGGTTTTGAAGCTGGAATTTCGGAATTTGAAGTTGAACTAGGGATTTTAATTTTCAGAAATCGAATTAGCGTGTCTAAATTCTTATTTGTGTATCTGAATTAATCGATAATGATTTGTGGCTTTAGGATTGAATATTCTTTCTCCAGTTAATAATCTATTGGATAGAAAATTAATGTCATTAAACTGGTGCAGTCAAGCATCAGGGGTATTTCGAACAATCTCATTTCATGGAATTAACAGTATCATTGTTTTTTTCCCCCCATTTCAGCATAGTCCAAAAGAATGGGCCGAGTAAGATGGTTTGGGTTTTCCCCTAAATCAGCTACAGAGAAATTTCTGGTATTTTTACTTTAGTTCATTGGAAGTTTCATTGATCAGAATTTCCTGTTAAATATTATCATCGTCATGCTTCTTTTCTCCAGTGGTGGCGGCCAATTTCTGTTGAATCATCCCGTAATTTTTCCCAATTTCAACGAGCATTCATCCACTCTCAGACAAGTAAGAGTTAACCTAAAAACTTACTAGCAGTTGATACTAATAATCGGGAAAACTTGGTTAGATAATCTACCCAAGCAAAAACTAATTAGTTGATGAATGTAATACACTAGGAATGAGATTGGTGGTATGTTATACAATGTAAATGACCAATTATTAGTAAACTTGGTCATATATGCCATGACCTTGGTAAGGTCTATCAGAACCAAGGGGTGAGTGTTATACACTTGAGATATGACTAATATACAGTCCCAGGAAAGTGATATAGCACCCCCTTGTGATTGGTATACAAGGTGAGAGACTTAATCGCAAAGCAAATATAATATTACATGCCATGTTATCTGTTACATTATTTTTTGGCTCTGGCAAAACCAATTTTGAATAGATTTTCCTCGATATTATGAAGAATTATGCATGTCTGTCAGATTTTTTTTTTTATAATTCAGTAGTACTTATATTAACTTATGGGCATTATCCTTATTGTTAAAAACTGCTAAAGTTAATGGTGTATGAAATATACAGAAGCTGCGTATTGGTGGAGTTTTGGCGGAAAACATGTGGATTTTGCCCCTTCAGATCTGCTATTTTCCAAGCGTTTTATCCATGCTACAGGTTTTCTATTCAAATTTCAAAAGATAAGTTTTATGTGGTTAACGATTGTTGCTGAATCTTACGGTGGTTCTGTTCTTAATCCCTTTCACAGGAGTTTGTTTGTCAGTGGAACGAGATCACTATGAGATTCTAGGCATTTCAAAAGATGCCAACCGAGATGAGATCAAGAAGGCTTATCATGCTGTGAGTACTAGTTTGATCACCATGCGATTTGCGGTCCTGTTATTTTATGCAATTGTCCATTTTAGGTGGTCATATAGGATAGGTGACATTTGGCCTTAGTTGCTTACTTGCTTTGCGTTTTGTAATTTTTCTGTGGCTTGCTGATATGTCCCTTTCCATATGTATTTGTTCTGTAGCTTGCTAAGAAGTACCATCCTGATGCAAATAAGAATAGTCCTTCTGCAAAGAGAAAATTTCAAGAGATAAGAGATGCGTATGAGGTTTGTGGGTTATTGTAACACATGCTTTAACATTATTTAATCAAGAAGTCATTGAATTCCTTGCATTGGTTTGCCAATATGATAATAATTTTGTAACATTTGGCTTTGGATGGTAATTCCAGACTCTGCGAGATCCTGAAAAGAAAGCTCAATATGACATGGTAACGTAGCTATATTTTTCTTGAACTTTCCTTTCTTTTGGGTTGTTTCCACCACATGTACGCTTCCCAATAAATTGAAGTTGCAGAAACTATGACCATTGCTGTAAATGTTTGTGTAATAATTTTCTGAGCAGACAAGGGGGGGTTCAGGGAGGACAAAGGATGCTGGATATTCTAGTAGCGGTGGGGAACAGTTTAGATATGCTCGTGGAGCTCACTTCTCTGATTCCTTTCACAAAATTTTCTCTGAGGTACTTCTGTCCTGGTGGTTTCCGTAACGTATTGGAAACTTCAGAACTGTTTTAATAAAAGTAGTTGGCATCTTGCAGATTTTTGAGAATGAAAGTGAAGGCATGGCTGGTGATATTGAGGTCAACCGTCAACTATTAGTTTCCATCCATCATCATTTGTCATAAGAGATTTGGTTTGTGAGGTTTGCAAATTGAAGTTTCTACTTGACTTCTAGGTGGAACTTGCAGTTACATTTTCGGAAGCCGCTAGAGGATGCACAAAGCATTTGTCATTCAGTGCAGATGTGCCATGTGATTCTTGCGGTGAGTGGAACTGAAGGATCTTGAACTCTACTTTTCTACTTCTTACCTGTTTTGCTTGCTTAGTTAGATCATCATTTTCTCGGAAGTTCAAGTTATTGAGCCAATTCACCTTAAATTGTCATGGTTTTTAAGATAGGGATACATATTATTTTCTAAAGTGAACATGGGTAACATTTATGTGCTACACAGTGTCATTTAAATCTATAATCAAATTATGTTTTAATCATATACCCTGTACTAGTCTAAGTAGCGTAGCTTGGTTTCCCAAGCCTTATCTGATACATACATTATATGCATGCATGTTTGAGTTTCTATTTCCCTCACTAGCATGATAAATGTACTGTTTAAGTTGAAAACTATGTAAGCTCTGGTTGTAAGTGAAGCTTGATCAGAAGTGTGGGCAATTTCATACGTTCCTTACCTGACCGTAGTTAGCTCGGTCAGACCCAAATATGCCCCACACTAATTTTAAACTAACCCAAACAAAAATAAAAGAATTATGGTCTGGTCTAGGGTGGATCCGGATCTCCTAGAATGCATATATAAGAGTATGTCAAAAACGACCTAGAGAAGTTGTAAGACAGGTTCATCAATTGAAAATTTATTATAGGGTTTTTCCAGGAGATACATTATGCAAAACTATTTCCAATTAGCCTTGGACTTTAATTGCCACCTTCTTGAGAGTTCACAAAATTTTCTCGAGAATCATTATGAATTTATCTTTCAATATTATACCCATTTGTTCCATGTATTGAGTTATAGCTAGTTCTAATGCTAATGAATACTGGAAGCACTAACGAAATATCTTTGACCAATATTGATACGTAATTTGGTTTCATAGATGGCAATGGCCGGGGGTTAGTTTATATAATGGGTCAATATTAATGAAATAACTAATGAGCTAAATTATCTACTTATTCCCATAATGAACTTTGTCATCCCATAAAATGTTCTAAGATGACTGCAGATTTATTGCTCATGAATATGTATCAAGCTCATGCTTCAATATTTCCAATATAGAAGAAGTTCTGTGAGTCAAATAATACTACAGGAATTGCTCCACTAGTTCTGTATAATAATACACATCGCCCTGAAAAGCTCATCTTTAGTAAAAATGTAACCACTGTATTCAGGTGAAGAAAATGAATGTATTTACTTTGAAGGAAATAATTACTACCAGACTTATTTGGTCTAAGCAAGAGTCAGTTTCTTTTCTGCACGTGAGAACAACAAAAGGCGGTCAAAATCCACATAAATCGAAGCAGAGCCATTACAAGAGCCGTGTTCTGAATGCGATAAATAGCATTAAAATGATCCTGCGTTTGTTTTTCTTTCTTTTCACAAAGGGAGAACCAAGCCTGTAAAAACTGCTCTAGTGATGTCATGTAGGACCTGAACATGAAACATAATGTCTTTCTTTTCAATGAATATATAATATTTTTTATTTGCTTTAAAATTTAATATCATTTTTCATAATAACCTGTGGTTGCATTCTGATTTTCACTTCATTAATCAATTGCTTCTTTTGAACTTGAGATCTTTTTTCTATTTTGTATCTCATCGTGCAGATGGCCAGGGCCACCCATTGGATGCTGAGCCAAAAGTTTGTCCAACTTGCCAAGGCATGGGAAGAGTGAGTATTCTTCTATTTATCCTTTATAGAGAAACCTCAAACATTTTACATTCTTTCATATTTGTAGGTTTTTGTAGAATTTTAGAAGCTTTGTGATGTTTTCATGGCTGTTATTTAATTTGTAGCTGGTTTATTAGGTAACAATACCGCCATTTGTCACAACATGCAGTACTTGTAAAGGATATGGGCGAATCATTAAGGTCCATTTTTTTTTTTCAATTTACCATTGACCATTTATCCATATATTTGAATGGCAAATTCTAATATATCATATTTAGGATCTCTGCCTGAAATGTGAAGGATTAGGGGTGTCTAAAGGAATCAAGAATGTTAAAATGATTATACCGGCAGGTTAGTCTCAATGTCTTCAAGTCAATAATTTATAATACTTGTTGGGTAATTGATCCCCCCTCCTGCTATTTCTTATGTTTAAATAGCAAGTTCACGAGAGATCAATCTACTTCTAAGGATTGCAATCTACTATGTAGAATGCTTTGTTATTTATTTGTTCAGTGTACTGCATAAATGGACTCAATGGGGTGGGAAAAAGTTGGGGAAATCCCTTATATAATGGAGAAAGGTTCTTAATTTTTTTCTCCTAGCATGGCTTAGCCAAAATTTACATTTCAATTATTCATGAGTAGCCTCAAGGCTTTGCGTGAAAGTTTAATAAGGAAGGCATTTCGAGTCAGACTCAAGAATTCAATTTAGCTGTTTAGCAAGAAAAGATTATAATATTGTTACTGCTCTAGATGCTATCTTAGCGAAACCTGGACTTGGTTGAATCAAATAGCCTAAAGCAATGATGTGTTATGAAACCTTTCAGGCAAGGCAGGGATTAAAAAAAAACTAAATTTGCTTTTGAACTTCTCTTGATGGTATCTTAATGAAACCTGAGAATCAAATAGCCTAACTATTGACGTGTTATGAAACATTTTAGGCAAGGCAGAGAATGAAAAATTTACTAACTTGGAGCTTATCAAGTGTAGCCTTAAATTTATAAGTCTGTGGGGGCTCCAAAGTGGAAGAGTTATCAAAGATTTTCACTGGGAACTAAAGGAACCTGTTTGCCCACTAAGAAATATACTAAATATACAATGAACTTGGAAAAGACTAAAAAGCAGGAAGTTAATCGTAACCCTCTCCTCTAACTATAAAAAATAAAGTTGCATAGAAAATTTGCTTTTTCTTGAATAGGGAATCTTTCTTGTTTATATGCACGATGGTATAAGACTCAACATAAATTCAAGGCTTGCTATGTCGTTGTGGTCTGCATGTTATTCTTTGCTATAAACAGGTACATTCACAGTCTTGATCAGATTCAACCTGGCTATGGTCGTTGCCGGGTTACTCTTATGACCATGTCAAAACCTCGATTCTTTGATTATTCTTTTAAATAGTCCCAAATTTACGAGGATAATAAAGGAAATGGCTGTAAAGAAAATGAAAATTTATTGGAATATTCTCATACTTGAATGCCCTGGGAAAACCTACTTATGATCTATAGAATCTGTTTCAGAGATATTTCTGTAAGAAATATACTCAAGTTCGCTGGTTCAGTGAAAGACTTTAAGATCGACCAACCTTGTGAGCTGAAAAAACCTTAACTCTCAGTCATTATACCCTAAGGTTAATGTGTTGAAAGTAAACTTGTTCCTTGGGTATAGTTATGGTTTCCTTAAATGTTAATTTCTAAAACTCTATATAGCATTGCAGTTCCATGATATTGGATCTTGCAGGACACGTGTAACAGTCTGCAAAAACGTAAAGCTCTTTTTTAGTGGAAGTGTGTGCCCTAATCTAGTTGCCATTACATTCTTTTTAGGCATATGGTGACTTTTTTGTGTGTAATTTATTCCTCTTGTTTTTGTTTTTACTCGTGTTTACTTGTTCATCTGCTGCATTATACTCTATTTTCAACTTATTAGGTGTGGATTCTGGGGATACCATTCGTGTACCAAAAGCTGGTAATGCTGGTGGACGGGGAAGGTCTCCTGGCAACCTATTTATAAAACTGAAGGCATCATTATTCTTTAGTGCTATTTTATTCTCTTAATTCTTTAGTATAAGTTTATAACTATTATGTGTTGGAGTATCACATATTCATTTTGTCTCTCATTTACAGCAATTTTTTAAAACTATATATTATTTTTTGATCTAGGTAACTGTTTTTTCCAATAAATTAAAATATAAATTTTATCCACAATACGTAAACCAACTTTAATAGATTAACGTTCTGCTGTAATATTCTGTACAGAAGATGCAATTGGTAATGCATTTGACTAACTAATAAATTATATTTATTGACAATTTCATGATTTCATCTTTGTAGTTTGACAAACATGGTTTTGATTGATGTATACTAGGGAGAAAGTTGTCTACTCATCAATATCACAAATTTGAAGTTGTTAAATGTCTCTCCTGCCTATTACTTTAAGCTTGTAGCTTAGGTGGTCATTTAAAATGGTTTCAGGGCCAGAGCCAGACCACAAAAGAGGTTTTCCGCACCACCCATTTATAAACAGAGTTTATGTACTAAATACTAGTGTCAGAAAAAGATAACCCGCCCGTCTCTACGTTGTATTAGCTTAAATTTTTATATCATGTGCTTGCTTAACAGTCTCATTAGGTCAAATATTCCTGTTAAAAGATTTTCATCTTAGTTGTCACTCTGATAACTGCCTTGATTTATTTTTTTATCAACTTTCCCTATGCAGGTTGCAGAAGATCCTATTTTTAAAAGACAAGGAGACGACATTTATGTGGATTCTTGTATTGATTTTACACAAGTGAGCTCATTCATTGGTTATTGGTCCTTTTTTTTTGGCCTTGAATTCCGCAAAATAACATTTTTTTAGCTCCCTAAAGTGGAATTTCTTTGTTCTGTAGTTTTGAATTTGAAAGTCATCGGACAAATCAAGTAGCTAACTGTTAAATTTTAGTACTAGTTATGTTGTATATGCGTTTAGTAGCTTTAATGATATACTCGCACTTAGCAATACATTTCATGTTGTCCTTCCCTTTTCTTTTGGTTCATGGATGTGAGTTGTCTGTTTATTAACTCCAAATAATATATAAGCTGTAAAGTAACATTAAGCATGTGCTAGGAGCATTAATCTCCGAACACTCAACTATTACTGAAGTAAAGACTTGAAGCAAATTAACATTTTTTTTCATTTTTTTTATTTAGTGTGAGAAAGCATGCACTTAACTCAATTTTTTTTATTGTTTTTGGGTGTTTCTGACAGGCCATTCTTGGTGGTAATGTCGAGGTTCCCACACTGTCTGGGACGGTGCAACTGCAAGTATGATATCTATCTTTCCTGTGTGATAATAATTGATGTTTGTCATTTCAAACTGTTGGATTTCTACAATTCTTTGCTGATTTTAATTTAAAAAATTTATGGTTCGTACTTTTTCTTGTTCATTAGTTGCTATATTATTAACAGGGACCACACTTGCATATCTGTTTTCAAGCTTGGGGGAAACTAAATGTTTTAGTAATTTTTAAGTTGCCCTAGTTATTATTTCATAGAATCCTTAATTGCCTATGTGAGTAAGATAATCAAAAGGACACGGTATGTAGTCATAAATAGCTTGTATATGATAATGTTGGGGCCATGGATTCAACTTAATTGAGATTAGGGATTCACGCTACAGACCCACCTCGTATCAGATAAGGTTTTCTTGAGTTTACTTGTTCCCATTCCCTTTCTCTTTGGGTTTTTTTGGGTGGAGGAAGTGGGGATAGATTTCCCCCCTCACTTCAAGGTAGTAGAGATCAGAACCTTCCATCTCTGTACCTGTGTGTGTGTACACAGATGCCTAATTTGTATCTACATACGTATGTTGGTAGGCATGTCATGTGTATATCTCTTCACCCACCATATTTCCTTTCTGAGAAAATAAGGAATAGTGATCAATTGATAGTCGAGTAAGGGAATCCAGGATGTATACAACACGAAAACACTTCCTACATGTATGTACATCAACCTCTTGTGAGGTTTGTCCAAATTCTTAATACTGCCTCAACCTCTTTCTCGATTACCAAAACTTCCGTAGTGGTTTTATTCATTCTAACTACTTAACCCCGCCAATTGCTATTATAGTTGGAAACTATGATATCAGCTAAAAGTGAACTAAACCTGATTTGCCACTCGCGCTGACCTTTACATTACTATTTTTAATTTATGCATGTTTGAGAGAGTGGCTGGAAAATATAACACAAATTTTTATCACAATTACTTATCTTAAATCTCTATACATCATTCTTTAAAAATAAAATTGTTTGCTTAAATTTACAGAAATACACCAGAGATAACAAAATTAAAAGTGGAAGCGGTTTTTATTTATAAATAATAAGCATGTTTGTCCCCTTTTATTTTGTTTCTAAAATTACATTGTCCTATTATATTTCATCCATTCTTACTTTGTTAGCATTGCTGCTATATTTTAAAATAAAAATAAAAATTATTATTTCTTGAAATGGTTTAAATAAGAATTAAGTAACAAAAAAAGAATCCAAATTGTCGCCAAGAAAAAGCAGGGAATTTAAAAGTTAAAAAAGTTCCCCTGGTGCCACTTGTTCTCCTCACTTGCATTACTCCAAAACTTGAAAGCCCTGGACCTCAGTTGTCTTCAGTCGAAACAGCTCACGACTCCTGGCCCATTCTCTGTGCCACCCTTATCAGCATTGCAGAAGAATCATTATTTAATTTCTGTCAACTTCATCAATGAATTAATTGGAATAAATGGCACGTCAAGCAAGGATACCACCAACATCTACCTAACTACCAAAAGTTGGACATTAATCATAAAATAATACAGAAAATTTAAGCAGGCTTGAGCTTGCTTTGAGTTTGGAGCTTGTGTTTTTCCCAAACCAAGCTTGAGCTATAGGAAAAAAGAAGTTTGAAGGCATAGTAAAACTCAGTTCACGTACAAAGATAGACAATCCTACAAGTCGAGGTTAGTTCAATGGAGTGAGTCGGTGTTGGTGGAAGAGGAAAATAATATAAATTTATGTGTAGTTCTACCTGAATTAGGTTAGATCTACAAATATAGAGGCAGAAAGTTCATTTTGAGCTTTGAATATTTGCATCTTTTTAATGAACTTTATCTTAAATAAACAAGTCATGGTGTCATGGAATCAACTCGTTATATCTGAGCATCCAATCAACTTGTTAGTTATTGCTGAGCATCCAATTAACGCGTTTTTTTCTCTTGTTAGTTACCAAAAGAAATAATTTTTTCTCTCATTTAGTTCAATTTTCTTATTATATATTGAGTTGTTTCTCAAGCAAAAAAAGTATATAATTTATATATAACTTCCTTAGTTTCATTTGTCAACTAGATTAGGAATTCCTAACCTTCCCCTCCCCTCCCCCCTTACCGTGATAGTGTAATTGATTGCATTGATAGATATGGTGTTAGTGGATTTTTGTGTTCTAGATGTCTCATTTGTATAATTCTATGTTAAGTGTTAACCACCTTTGCCCTCGTCTTTTTGTATGGTTGTGGTCATTATAGATTCCTAAGGGGGTGCAACCTGGGCAACTAGTTCTGTTGAGACGCAAAGGTACGACTTTTTCAGTCCTAAATAGGCTTGCCTTATCTTCTCTTCACAAATACACATGCATATATAAATATTTGCTGATTGACATAATGCCCTGAAGGATTGCGAAAGAATGGATTTTTTATGGATTATGGAGATCAATACGTGCGTTTCTGCATAAAGTTTCCATCGTAAGTTTTTTTTCTTGCTAGGTGCTTTCATATTTTGTCCAATTATACCCGAACTGGTAATTCTGGGTTAAAATATGATTTTTTTATTTCCAACTTTCTCAAGTTGACTATAGAGAAACAAACAAGTCTACCTTTCACATTATCCCATTATACACCCCTCAGTCAATTCTTTCTTCCATGGCACACTCTCTGGCCACTCTATTACACAGATGGGTAGGGAGTGCATTCGGTTAGACCAAGCCGAACTGAACCGAAATTTGGTTGACCATTTATTCAAACTTCTAACAAGTATGTTGTTGATTAGGTCCGGATTGGTTTTGGTTAAACCAAACTCGGACAAAATAAATAAATAAAATAATAAAGGAAGAGAAATGATAACATTAGAAATTGTAACTAATAAAATTCATATCATAAAACTAATATTTAATAAAAAGGGTTTTAGTTAACCATTCAGTCGTTTTCTGGTATCTTCCATGGACTTGTGTTTACGTCATAATTCAAAATGCTATACAGTAACAGGAAAGCAGTAAGTAGACATATTGCTCTGTTTTTGTAAGTTTTAAACTGTTTATTACCAAGAGAGAAATACAAATTAGCGTGCCCTCATTTTATGAGCAATATTGTCTGTGCCATGATAAATGACTCAGGTGAGGTATCTTTTTGCAATAGGATATGCTAGAGTGAATAGAGATACTTTTTGTTTTTGAATTTTTTCTATTGATGCTTAATGGAAATTCTTCCTACTATTGATTTTGTTTACATCTTTTTACTTTGCGAAAAGAATATATTCATGAAAGTTTATACGACTTTCATTTTTCTGCCAACAACTTTGTTTGTTTACATCTGGTTGAAGAAGTTGTTGCATTCATCTTTAATGTACTTCATAAATTCCTCACAATATTTACACGTTATGCTGCAAAATATTTGGACAACCAATTGAGTTTGTGAGCCTTATTTTCAGAAATGTATCTGAACGACAGCGTGCCATACTAGAAGAATTTGAGGAGGAAATAATTGACGAAAATAGCACATCTGCTGAAGGCAGTTGGTGAGTATTTATTGATAATTTAAATGCTTGACTGTAGAAAAACCCCATTCACTTTCTCTCTCCATGATATTATGCTTTGGGGCTTCAGGGCATGGCACATTTAGAAGTGCAATTTTCATTAAGAGCTGACATAATTTGTCATGAATTATAGGATTAGGGGAAATAAACATGAACATTAGAACTTGGGTTATGACAGGACATGTATGTCTTTCATATGGTGAAACTGAGTTACTTGACAACCTCTATAGAAGTGAACTTTGGCTACTTTATCTAAAGATTACTAAATTTTTTTGTTAGTACCTTTAAAGACTTTTATATTGGTAATTTCTTCCCAATATATAATGAATAGTCCATTTGATTTTTATTTTTCCAAACACTAGTAATTATTTGCATCTCCATTTTGTCTAATCCAGTCAACATAACCCTTTCTAAACAAGTCAAACTTGCATTCACCAATTTACCCTTAAGTTTCTGTGTACGGCATTGCACCTTCAGAATTGCTAACCTAACGGTGTGTGGAAGTCAATTGGTTCTCATGCATCCTATGGTACCTGGATATTTAGTGAAACTTTTCACGTCCACGCTCAGTACAATTAATCTTCCTTGTCAAAAGCCTATATGATTCTAACGTAGTCATGACATTCATGTAAAATTTATCTAATGATCTGGATAATAGTATAATAAATCTAGCTAACAGGTTTTGTAAAACTAGATTTTGCATATGCTTTCTTGTAGGTCTCGTAGTGTCCATTATACATTAGATTGTTTCTTGTGTGTGATTACATAGTATCCCTGACACTTAAGTAAAACTTTTAGTTTAACACCATGCTACCTTTCCGGAAAAAAGTATTTTTAAACACCATGTTGAATATTCAATAAATTGGACTCTAATCAAAGACAATTGGGTGGGCTAATTAAGTCAATTAATCTCAGTTGCCTTTGGCTGCATGTATGGATAGTTGAGTCACCATTCTACTTATTATGGTGAAAAATGTGGTAATGTTGAGCAGGCTTTACAAGCGGCTATCTACTGGTTGAACTTACAGGTGGGAAGAGTCTCCTTGGGTTAAACGTTTGATTGGGTCGGAAGAGTCTCCTTGGGTTAAACGTTTGATTGGGCCAAACTTCATGCTTGAGTTTTCAATATTTGTGTTGATACTCTTGTTCCTCAACAAGGTCGTCCTCAAATAGCCCGCTCGATGACTCGATGTGCACGATCCTTGGTCATCTTCCGTGATTCATAATCTGCAAAAATTGGCGGAGAGGTCCATTTGATATTCTTTTTAGCTTCATATTGACCAGATCTTATCATCACTGGTAAAAGAGAGGTCACAAGTTTTGCTTCAGTAGGTAAGAAACAGGACTTTCATTTTTTTTACTTACCTCTGAAACTGCAACATAAATTAGCCAATAAAAAGAAGAAGAAGAAGAAGAAGAAAAAGAAAACTACTGTAGATTCCCATTTTTTGTTGAGATACAGTAAAATTATGGTTATATATGTATAGAATAAGTCCACATGGCTTTTAAACTTGTAAATGTGGTTGTGCTTCTGCACTGTTTATTCTCTATCTTACGCACCACACAGGCTAAATAGTAAATACTCCTTGAATTTTTTTTTTACTTTTCCTGGTAATACTTTTGGAAAAGTGTAACTCAGAAATACTCGCCTCTATTTAACTTACTCATATAATAGTGTAATATGACTATATGTGTAACAAAAATAATTATATATGTTATCTAAACACTTAAGATTTAACTTGAAGGATTTTGAGAAAAAGCTAAAGGATAAGTTAAACGACTCAAAACATCAAATTTACAACGTCTTGCAGATAAAGCATGGAATAGCTCTATGATAAAAAAAAAATCTTTGAGAGGAGGAAAACATGACACACTTGAAATTGCAGGTGAGAAAGATCGGTCAGCTTGAGGTTAAACTTGGAATTGCCGTCTTTTTAATAGGCAAATTCAACACATTCAATGTTTTCAGGTTAGAGCAATTTGAAGGAGTCTATTTATGATTTTATGGGATAATAAATTATGGAAGCTTATCTTGAGATTGTAAGCTTACACTCCAAAATCAAAAGAGTAATCTCACAGGCTAAAATAAATACTTTCTTCAAAGAGCCAAAGTTTCTTCGCAACACTAAATCAATAATTCAACTTGAAAGACAAGTCGTATTGCAAGTGGATAAAAATAACTTAATTTTTCTATAGCAGTTAACTCAAACATGAAAACGGGTAGTTCGTCCATGTGGGCTAACCCGACCCATTTGAATGAAAAGGATGTGGAGGGAGTGGGAGATAACCTCCCCACTATTAAGAGGACATAATTGCTCCGTTGATCACCCGAAAGTATACCCAATTTGTGTGCTTAATTATTATTTTCTCAAGCGTTTTTATCCTTTTCGAGGCTCGTCAGACACATTAAGTGGGAATCTCTCCTAACATGGATTCAAATATGAGTTTGCTATTTTGTACTTTGTAGGTACTAATCTCTTCCACTAAACCAATCACCTGATGGTTGCTTAACATATATATATATACATGTATATATGTGTATTGAATATATGGACTTCTTTGTTTTTGCACTCAGAGGAGTCCAAGCAACAGGTCAATTCATTCTAGACCTCATCACTAGGGTTGTGCGCGATTCGATAAATCGATCAAACCATACTAAAATAAAAGCTTCGGTACCTATTATTTATTGTCATTAATTGGTTAAGCGTGCAATATTTGTTCAAAAGTAACTATTTTTGCCCGGAGGTTATTATCAGTAATTTAATTAGTTACTTTTGGACAAATATTGGATGCTTAACCAGTTCTACAATGACAATAAATAATTTTTCTTCTCACGTTGTTTTGGAAAATAATCTTGGTCTTGATATTGGATGTTTTTATTTATTATTGCCAACTCTTTCTAATTTATTTTCTAAATTAGATGGAGTTAGACAAGGGAGAAGTAATCTCCAATGACAAGGGAAGTGGTAGCATTGACAAAGAAGAAAAGGGAATAGAAGGAGCGAAGATCAAAGCAAATATGAGAGGATATCAATGTACTAGATGTGGAGCGGTTTTTTTTGTACTTCCAACCAATTTCTTGAGCACGATAAAAATTGTGATGATCGAGGAATACAAATTAAGTAGTTTATGTTTTTTATGGTAGGAAGCAATTTATTAGAAGCAATTTATTAGTGATGGTATGAAGAAAAAGTATATTATTTATTGTCATTGTAGAACTGGTTAAGCGTGTAATATTTGTCTAAAAGTAACTAATTAAATTACTGTTAGTTACTTTAGGACAAATATTGCACGCTTAACCAGTTTTACAATGACAATAAATAATATAATTTTTCTTCATACCATCACTAATAGAAAGAGGGAAGATCAAACCAAATAAGAGAAGATATCAATGTACTAGATGTGGAGCGGTTTCTTTTGTACTCCCGATCAATTTCTTGAACACGTTAAAAATTTTGATGATGGAGGAATACAAATTAAGTAGTTTATGGTAGGAAGCAATTTATTAGTGATGGTATGAAGAAAAAATATTTATTGTGATTGTAGAACTGGTTAAGCATGCTATATTTGTCCAAATTAACTATTTTTGCCCAAAGGTTATTACTAGTAATTTAATAGTTACTTTCGCACAAATATTGCACGCTTAAATTATGTCAATTGAAATATTAGTTACTTTCGGACAAATATTACACGACAGACTCTACACTAATTACTTTTTAAATTTAGTTTAAGTATTTATTCTTGGCTTAATTATGTCAATTGAAATAGTCGTTTTCCAACGTTTGTGCAGCACATGTGTTTAGGTAAACTAAACAAACACATTATACAAGTAAATTTGCCAAAGTGGAGATGCAGGCAATAACGTTGGAGATGAAGAAACTAACGGAGAAGATGGAGCTGTTAATGAAGCTACAAAATATATATATATATATATATATGAACATTCTTTTATTATATTTTATATATTTGTATAAAGGGGAATGTAGTCACAAAATGAGAAAGAGCGAGGACATTTATTATACATACCATGCCTATTATTACCATCACTCCCCATCTCCATCCCCTTACTTAGAACTCATGTTTCCTTCTCAATACGATTAACACAAACTTTAATCCATTCTACCCATCATAGTTCTTAAATATACACCTCTTGCACTATCACCATGAGAATTATTCCGACTTAATCTACACGACTCATTCACCCTACAACTACGACTACCATCTAACTCTTCTGAGTCAGGACCCTTTTTATTACAAGTCCTCGTCCAGAAACCATCAGAGTCTTTATTGGAACTTGCATTGACCAAGCAATAGCCACTTGCCTCAGCATCTGAAGAGTACCGGTCCAAATCAGCAAGTGGCGAGTGCCTCAAGTGCAGAGGAGATGGAGAAGATGACTGTGATGATGTGTCTGAATCGGAAGAATTTCTCCCCGGTCTACGCAGATAGTTCCGTAAGTCCCCCAACATTTGATCAAAACTTTCATCAGTGCTAGTAGATTCTCTAGTACTGCTCTCTGTGCTGTGGGATCCAGCCTCAGAGAAGATAGTCGAAGAATGTTCACTGGAAGAGTCGTCTTCTGAATTTGCTTTCCCAGAAGGATTATAACTTCTCGTGCGATTCAGGTAAAAGCAATCATTGCAAGTCTGATGGTCCCATGGTTCGGCAGGATGTGATTTAGATTTACAAATCGGGCTTTTAGTTTTTCTTAGTAGTCTAGGGGCACGTGGAGAGCACCTAGTTAGGAAATTCAATAAAATTTTCAGTGACTGAAGAGGTGAAGCACAGATGAAATTACAGAGAAGAATAAAACTATTAAATATCTTACCTCGCATAGAGAAGCATGTATGCTCCTTTAGACAAAACCTTTCCGAGGTCCACAGCTTGCACCTACAACCATGATAAACAACAGATATAAAAGTTAAAAAAAAACAGTGATTATGTCATTAAAGAATCATGCAAGTTCGTACGAAAATATGTTTATATTGTTCAATAAATTTTTATATTCATCAGATAGATTAGTCCAATGATATGATTTACAAGAAGTAGAGAATATTGAATATAAAGGAAGCCATGAGCACTTGCAGCAACCGACCGCAAGTCTATATAGCTTCATTTGAATTATGGGACCTGGACCCAAGTATTTCAAATCCATAAAAAAATGTAGCACTTGCTTGGATCCTTCTGATTTTATGTGGATTTCATATTCTTTGTTCATTATGTATTATTCTTTATATCATAATGATGAATTCCAAATCCACCCAATAATGGAGTAATGAATTTTTTTCTCCAAATCCTTCTTCAAATCCATTCAATACAAATGAAGCCAACAAATTTCCTTTCTTAGTGAACACCAAAAGAGAAGAAAGCAGAATGAAAGAACATACCGTACTGTCATCAGCTTGGAACCACCTTCCCAGGTTATTCTTTATGTAACACACATAGTGACCAGAAAATGAGGCATTCATGATATCCAAGTGAACTACTACCCCATAAAGCGCGTAAATTGGGGACTTATCACTTGTTCCACTCATGTATGGAGCTATATTTAGAATCTCTGGAAATTTCACTGCCTTGTTCAGCTTCCCGAATTTTCCCGACTATAAACACAACAGTATAAGCAACTTATATAAACACAAAAAACAACATAAAAAAGTAAATATTTTACTTGAAGTTACCTGAAATCTTTTAAGTGCAATAGTAAGGACATTAGGAGCATCCAATATTCTCAGCTTCTTTTTGGCTTTCTCATAGGACTTGCATCTACCAAATAATACAATGAGTTCAGTGTCCTGTGTCTATTTAAACCTAATTTCAGAATGATGTCCAGAGAATGGAATTGCATGCACTACTAAGCTAAGATCATATCTTAAAAAAAATTCTGTTCCCAATCTAATGGAAAGTGATTGAAGAGTATTGTTGAGTAAATAGATTCTGATTTACTAAAATTTGACAATGTAACAGGAAAGAATAAAGAAGCTACGAAGCCCAACGGTTAAAAAGGTATAATTGATCTCGTAATTAGCAAGCAAAATGAAACTCTGCTCTGATCTGAAAATTTCAAACCACCAAAACAATTTGTGAATAATACTTTAAAGTGATAGCTCGTCGATAAGTAAAGCAATTCAGACATCACTGCTCAGCTGTTGCATATGGTACCGTTTTATGTTTATTTAAAAAGCAAAACAGAGAAAGAAACAGAATGAAAATAAATAATTATTGAACCACATTTATGTTACTATTTAACGCACAATGTTATCATGCATAGTCAATCCTCAAGGACATAAACTATATTCCTATATAATGTAAATGATTACGAGAAAAGCACAAGTGGCCCAGATATATTACTGTTTCACACACAAGGTTATCATGCGGAGTCGATCCCCAAAGAGATTAAAGTAAATGATTCCGAGAAGCAACCACGGAATTAAGAAGCTCACAAGGAATAAGAGAAAATTATCACATCAGTTTAAGTGAAACAGGTAACTAAAGTTCATATATCATGGAATAAAATAACAGAAAGCCAATACACCCATGACTTTAAATAAACAAGTTCTGGTTCATATAACTGATCACATACCTGCCACAGTGGTACTTATTTTCACCATCTAAAATCTCGGAGCGAGTGAACTGACATAGGGCATCTTCGAGAGTTCCTATATCTCCTCCTATCTCAACAGTAAGATCCATTATTCTTTCATGCTGCTCAGATTTGCTTCCACACCTCATGCACTCAATCTGCATATAAAGATAGTTCTAAAATATCTTCTCAATAAAGCTCTCAATCTCATAATATCCTAGAAATCTAAAAGTAACCTTTGATCGGAGGTAGCCCCCAAAAGTTAGCCCCATGAGAGTAGTTTCTTCACCCAAAGAGCTTGGCACATTGTTCCTGGCTTCCTTTACGCAAATAAATTGCATGGCATCGATAGCATATCTGTAGATTCAATACTTGTTAAAATGTATTTAATGATTGTTAAACATTTAAACTGTGAAACATGATTTCACCTAAGAAGATTTTAGGTAAATAAATGCTGACTCACCGGAGAAATTCATGGGCGTCTTCTTCCTTTCCATAACCCAAATGGCTTCCAAGAAGCTGCAATTTAGATATTATCCGTGCCGGTGATAACGGAGAATAGCCTTCCTTGGCCTTCTTAACTAACGCTTCAAACTCACAGGTGAAGCACCATTCTTCGTTTTCACCTGATATGCAAGACATAAACAAAGAAATTTATAATGGTAAAATTAAATGAGATATTATAATAGTTGATTTTACAAAAAAAAAAAAAAAAAGAAGAAGCATGTAGCAACACAAAAGACTATACAAAAATGAAGTTTCACATGATTTTTTGAGCAAATTCGGCAAGATAGAGCGACTTACAAGCATTTGAATGAAGCCCTTGGAGGAAATAAGCAGTGAGGGGAGGAGTGAAAGTCAAACACTGGAGAACAGCATTTGCATAACAGCTGCAGGAGATTTGAGCAGAAGAAAACTCATGTTGGCATTAAATTTAACTCTAATAACTCAGGTAACAGGTATGTCAGAAAGCATCACCTTCAGTCAAATAAATGAAGTTTCTCAAACCCCGAAGTAACAGAGGACACCAAATTATGCATGGCAAACAAAATCCTCAGCATAGTAGAATGTATCAAATGTCATAAAAGTGAACGTAATTTCTACTATGATGTACTGTAAAATGAATCTAGACACTGTTGTTGCAGCACATTAAGTAAGAATATGTACCCCCCCTTCATTATTTTGCTTACAAAGTTTGATGTGGTAAAAGGTAATTAAGTACAGAAAACAAATTCAGATCAAACTTAAGACAATCTGCGTTTCTGTGAAAAGTTATTCACAATGCAGTATAACATTATTCACAAAGAACCAGACAGCAAACTCACTTTATCGAGAAATTTATTAAAATACCTCCTCTGCCCAATATTTTTTTGCTCCCATCTCTTTTTTAAGGATGTGCTAAGAAGCTAACTTGAATGAAATTCTCCCTGGAGTACTCTTCTATTGAAAAAGATATGATTATACTATACTAACTACCATCCACTACTTCCAAGGATAAAAAAATTAAAAATATCCAAAATTTCATTTATAAACTCTTAAAAAACACATAAGGAACAAAAATGGGACTCAGAGGGTATAATATTAGAAACTATTAACATTATTAACATCTTAGTAGGGTTATACAGTCTAGAAGTAACGAATTTAGTTATTTGGTTAGGGAAACTGGCAGTACCAACTGAAAGCAGCATTTTTCTCTGTATCGAATACAGAACTGAATTTGATACACAACGTAATAGTATATAATGGGGAGGCAATTTCACATGGAGTATATACTTTTCTATTGAAACTGAAAGATAAAGTGTTGTAAAAGTGCAGTAACACTTATTACCACAATTTAGTAGGATAACACATCAGTCTAGAAACTGCAGATAGCATTAAGCAAAAACATAGAACTTGAAAAGGAACCAAGGAAAACCTATGTTGAACTCACCTATTACCACAATTTAGAAGTCCACGGGGGAATAATTCAACCTTTTTCCAGTTATAAAGCTTCACAAAAAGTTCGTAGGAAAATGAAGCCTGTAAAAACAAAAACAGGTTGGCTGCTCTCAGTTTCATTGTTATAACAGAAACGAGTACAAAAACAAAGCAAGCTCCAGCAAACCTCATATCTTCCCGTAAGCACATTTCCAGCACCTAAACTACCATGCCCAATGAAGTTAGATGGTCTGAGTTGGTCCACGTCTTTCCTCGCCGATAAATTAGTTGCGCTCCTAGAATTTCGTTCATGGCCACTATTCTCTAAATAAGCAGCAGCAACAGTACGAACTCGTTCATTTTTCACAGAATGCACATCCAAATCACTGGTGGAGGTGCTAGAGGACAACTGAGCTTCAGAAGCTCCAACTTCCCGAGAATCAATTACTGGACATTTCCCAGTTTTTGAAATATCATTTGTGCCATCAATTTCATTGTCCCCTGGTTTAGGTGACAAAGATTGCAAGCTACTAACTTCAACATCTTTACTTGGTACATGCCCTTTAGGCTTTCTATGATCGTGACAAGAACTCGAGGAAGACAACTTAGCTTCTTCCATCTTTGAGATGCATTTAACTGAAGCATTGCTGACACTGATATTGTTAGACAGTTCGCAACTGAAAAATAATGGTTCTGCGAACTTCAAACCATCTTCATTCACTTCTGATGATGCAGTTTCAGCAGTTGACTTCTTGGGTATTGATGTAACTGGACGAGGAGCATCCTCCATGAACTTGTTCATTTTAGAACCTAAAACTTCCGCACTGACATTAATTCTACCCGAAGACGAAAAACAAGAAGAGCGATGATTCAACATTTTAGCATCATCCAAATTATCAAGAGCATCTATTTTGGTTCTAATGGGTTCAACCGTTCCCTCCCAGAAACCAGAAGAAGGTGTAGATAGTTTAGAAAGTGAATGTTCTTCAGAGCCAGCACCACTACAGTTTGATGAAGTTATATGTTCAGACTTTAGCATATTTGACGCACTGGCAAATATAGGTTGCTCTTGTAAGAGTGGCTTCATTGACGACATGTTGGTTGAAATACTTTGCCTGCTATATTTATTAAGATCATCTAAATTGCTATCTGAGGCAGCTGACATGTCACTTGAAATGTTGGATGAAGAATGTTCGCCGAGAAGCGTGGTAACTGAAGCCTCCAGATTCATATCAGTGTCAACTTCAGTGTCATTCTTCCCACTAAGTACATGAAGAGTGGGACTCGAAAACATCGGTTCACCAGAAGATGATTCGGTTGGGCTAGTAATATGCCATTTTCCAATTCCAATAGCATTACTGGTGCTTTCTGTTTCATATTGCTTAAACTTCTTGGGAAGAGAATGGACTCCTGTGTCAGTGTTTTGGTCAGTAGAAAGTGAGTGACATTTTTCCTTGTGGCCTTGACGCCAATGGATTATTTGACATTTTCCAGAGCTGCAACATTTTATCATGAGAATAAATTCACTTTTAGATCCCTAAAGCACATTATACAGCATATAAAAGCATCATAAGGAAATAGTAGTGTATACCCAAAAAAAGAGTTCTTTTATATTCAACATTTACCCCCCACCCCCTCCTCCTAGCATCAGAATAGTAGGCTATCAAACCACTTCCAATCGTGAATCGGAAAAATTACAGTTAGTTCAAACATTTAGTTATCCCATTTCGAACAAGCTCAACCTTGTAAAAGTTCCATTTCCATCAGGCAACAGCAATCATTACATCTAATGTAAATGGCGAAAAACACCTTTTAAATAGAGTTCCTAATGAACAGAACTCTAAATGACGGATTTAATTCTACAGTGTTTCTGTTAGAACTCTAATGTGATGAGTTTCAAAGCGGGGTTGTGTAGTAATTGAAACCTGACGATTTACATACCAAATAAATAATATTCTAACCTTACAATTTGTGGTTCCATCTTGACTCATGTTAAATGAACACAAATCATGCTAATAATTAATGAATGGCAGAGTTGTATGACATTTCAATTTCGCGCAAATACTACTCTGCCAGATTATAAGTCTAATTAAGATTCATGCTATTAGAATCTGCAATGACTAAATCCATCATTGAGATAGAGAACTGGATAACAAGTAACATCATAAAACAAGGACATGCATATAATATGACTCATTAAAGGAGGATTCACTAGAATGATCATTGTCATTTATAGCATGGTTCTAATACAAATTAATAATCATCCTCTGAATTTTTGTATGTTATCAGTAAGCATATCACTTTAATGGTTGCTTGTAAACACAAGCATGATGCGCACATGCAGACAGAATCAACATCTCAACTAAGAAAACATATTCAAGTGATATTCTATTACCTATCATACATTCATACTTGATATATCCAGCCGGATATTGTTATCATATATACTCACAGACGTAGATACATGCACTCAAATCAACATCTCAAATATTTCCTCCAGGGAACAAGGATCATCACTACCTCAACACAATTATGCGTTTTCGTTAACTACATGAGGTAATACTTCAGTGGAAGAGAAGTAGTGCGGCACAACGAGCAAACAATAGGAAAGTAATATGGAAGGAAACGACACCTCCATGGGGGCCGTTTGGTAGGGTGTATGGGATTAAGGTGGATTAGATTGGAGCCGGATTGAATGCCATATTAAAAATATGTTCGGTAGACTTGATTGAATGCTTCCATGTTAATTGTGAATTGATATAAATTTTAATTTGTGATTTATTTATGTATAATGTGTTTCCATTTTAGAGATTTGAGAATAATTTATGATATGTTAAAAGGAAAATATGCAAATTTTAGGTTATTAGTGATATTTTACCTTATACATATTCACCCGGATTAACTAATCCACCCAGGAGTGGGTGGATTATAATCTAGTCTTAATACCGGGTCGTAAGGATTTAATCCATTTGACCCGGTATTAAAGCAATGCCACCAAACGATATATTAGCCCATATTAAATCATATAATATGACCTAATACCCCCTATTAGGTCCTACCAAACGGCCATTCTTAATTCGTAAAATTCATATAAATCTCATTTTACGGATGTTTTTTATATTTCCAACATAACTCTCTGGTAGTGAACTTTCCATGATAGATCCAGTCCCACTCATTTCTGCAAAACTCTTTAACTTAGTTTCAGATGGCATTTGACAATTAATGATTATCCTTAATTCCAATATTGCTAGTGAACCTTATAACGGGCAACTATAACACACATAAATGAAGCTTCATGCAAATTCCAAATGTGTCTCAGACTAAGGTTATTTAAGTTATCTATACACCAAAAGAAATTAATTTCTTTCCATCAAAATTGATTTGTATAAATCACTCAAACTCATTTCAGATTAGGCTTCATTCAAGTTATCTATACACCCAAAAAAATAACTATCATTCCATCAAAACAAATTCGTATAAATCACTTGAACTCCTCGTAGCTTAGACTAAAGCTTCGCTCAAGTTATATATACACCAAAAATAAATTTACTATATTTCCATCGAAATTGATTATTATAAATCGCTCAAACTCCACGCATATCAGACAAAGCTTCATTCAAGTTATATATACACAATGGTAAATTTACTTTCTCTCCATCAAAATTGATTAGTATAAATCACTAAAACTCTACACATAACTAATCAAACCTCACAATTAGCCAAAAAATGTGTGAACGACACAAGCTAAACAACAACACAAAAAAGTTGAATTTAGGGTTCATCAATCAACTTACCAGTAATGAACAGATTTACACTGCTTACACCGTGTCGTAGTCGGACAAAAACAAACCTCACAAGGATACTGTTGTATTTGCCGCCCTGGAGAAGATCTAAACCCTACCGTCGCTTCCTCCTCCACCACCTCCGCCTCCTCGGAAACACCATATCCATATCTACTATATTCAGAAGCTTCTTCAAGCTCAGCCCTAGCCGCTTCTTCCGACGCAAAAGCCATACGCCTCCTGATCTCCTCCCTCCGCATCAACATGCGCCGCCATTTCCAGCGAACTACCAACAACCCAACCACCACCGCCGCCGCCGATGCCACAGCACTGTACAATAATCCTAGATCCCTTTCCAAAAGCATTTATGCAAATTGAAATAGAGCATCCAAAAGCCCTAATTATTTTAATATACTTACATTACCTAAAAATTTGAGAAATAAGAAAGAATAATTATTGACTGCTGAGATCGAGAAATCAGGGATTTTCTCGTACGGAGAGAGAGCGCGTTGTTGTGTCGGAGAGAGAAAGAAAGTGCTATATATTTTACGCGAGAAATCTTGCTGAAGATTCTTTGCGGTTGTATTTTCCTTTTTACTGTTTTAATAACTATAGTAAATTTCCTTGTGTGTATTCCTTACTCAAATATGAAGAAATCTTTAATTATGTAATAATATTTTATTTAGAAGGGAAGAAAGTGTGACAAAGTATCTTTTTGTATCACACTTTCCTCTTTTAATTTGTGATTGATAAGCATTTTATTTGGGATTTTCCATAAACAAAAAATTGAAACGTGTATTTTCAAATTTAATAGTGATATATCATGTATATTAAATGACTTTTAGGATTATTTAAACATATATCACATAATGTTCAATCCATAGCAGATGATTTTCAAACACATCAAGTTTGAATGAATCGTAATCATTGGATACCTAACTGTTACATGCAAAATGTATGTGGTCGTTAAGCAAATGCATGTGACCGTCGTACAAGTACTAAAATGAATGCAGTCGAATCCATAACCAAACGAGCGTCTACTAACTTTAAAAAAAATAGATTTAGGCAAACAATAAAGAGAAATGACTTATATTAACAAGTACATAGATTAACCTCAATCGTCTAAAGGCATAGTTAACTAAAATTGGATTCTTACGGAAACTAAAAAGGTAAAAACTTCTAACTTTCTCTCCTTGTCAATCTTAATTATGCTTAATTGCGTACTTTCCTTTCAATTAATATACTTATTTGTTATGAGCTTAGTTATTAGCCTAAGATACAAAAATATTGTTTATTCTTCATTGAGCAACTAACCCTTGCAAACCTAGTTGATCCTTTTAGATGCATTCAGCTTGGGTCGTTCAAGTCTATATATATACAGTTTGAGATCCATGTTTTCATAATATAGCGGGGGGATGGAGAATCCTTTGATTCCTTTCTTAATTGATTTGGTCCTATTAATTAGTTAGTGTTTAATGATCTTAAATATATCTAGGAATGAATGATTTGAGCATAGAGATTATATTCTTCATTTCTTTAAACGAGCTGGAACTAATTAATTTGTGAGTTCATGGTCGTGGACATATACTTTCCAAACTCAATAAAATATTCTCAAACTACATGCTTTTTTAATTCAAATTTTATTTTGGTATGTTCGTATCATTATTAATTATTACTTGTTCAACTCATAATAAACCTACAAGATAAGTACACGCAATAAATTTTTAAAAATACAAACAAACGACACTCCAAAAATATTAACTAAACCCTAAAAACTAAATTAGTACACTTTACTTCAAATGACTTACTTTGACTATCTAAAACACTTGGGGAGAAATATGAAGCTTCATTTTGATATTAAGATTTAAGACGTGTCATTGACACTTTTTTGGAGGTTCACAAATTAAATGCAAGAGAATTAAGATATAGTGTTAGGAAAAATAATTAAAAAGGATATGTCTGATTGTGATGATGGTGATCAGAGGGACCCCAAAATATGTACTATAAAGAAGGTGGGGTATAAAAATGTTTGATCTGACCGTATGGCCTTGTTTGGATGTATTTTTGTTTAAGTGCGTTTTGATCTTCAGTTTTGATAAGACAGTTTTCACCTGACCAAATTCAATCACTTCAATAATCAAATAATAATAATATAATACCAATTGATTAAATTCAAAAGAACTTGTTTTGACATCTATTAGATTATCACTTTTTTTTTTCCTTCCAATGCTCCAATATTCAAACCAAAATTATATTTTCAAACTCAACTCACTATTTAATTAACATTATATTAGATTTAAAATATTCTAATAAAAATACATTCAACTTATTGTAAATGTTTTATTTAAGGGAATCTTCAAAATAGTCAATCCACACTAAAATCAAACCAAACCATAATATATCCAAACACGACCTAAATGGTTGGTGGTTAGACCCAGTGTTTAGAAAATCGAATCGGACCGGCCGGTTGGTCTGATTTAACTGCTAATCGGTCATCAATTCGGTCCGATTATTAATCAGTTCGTATCGGTAAAATCGGCTCCAAAACCGGTAAAATCAGTGAACCAGTGGTTCACTTAAATTATTTTTTTAGATTTAGAGATTTTTTGTTATTATTATTTATTTGAACTCTTGTTTAACATTTAATAGAATTACATTTATATACTTTACTTGAAATAACATTCATTATTTTATGTATTGTTTGGTTGTCGGGAAAGTGAGGGAAATGAAGTTTTTTTTTCTCTCATTGTTGTTTGGATAGCAGGAAAGGGAGTTTTTATTTTCCTTCAACTTTCCTGCAGGAAAATTTTGTGAAGAAAAAATTTACCCACCAATTTGATGGGGAAATCCGGGGAAATTATTTTAGTAAATTGCAAAACTCCCCATGTACTTTGTCTAACTATCGTAATTCTCCATTTGTGATTTTTTTCTATCAAAAGCCCATTTGTGCTTATTTATTATTAGCAAATAAAACGTAAATCCTATCTTAAAATAAAAAAATACAAATAACAAAAGACAATATCAACTAGTTTTTACATAAATCTCAACCAAAGAAAAATTAAAACTTTTACTAATATATATATATATATAAACGTGTAATGTAGATATATGAAGATATATCATATATCTACATGGATAGATAAACATTCCCGAGTAAAATATATTCAGTTATACTAACTTTTTTATTTGATTCAATTACTCAATTTGTACTTTTTATTTTCTAGGGATTAATTTGATAAGTTTTATTTTGCAATCACTTTTAATATATTTTATAATTTTGAAAGTATTCATAATCAAACAAAAATATTATATTTCAAAATTTTCTTGACAACCAAACATCTGCAAGAAAATAATTTTCCTGACAACCAAACATGTGGAGGAAAATGACTTTCTTTTCCTTTTCCTTTCCTTTTCCTTTCCCTACAATTTTCCCTCACTTTCTTGACAACCAAACAAGCTATTAGTGTTTTAACAATCAATGCAATATTACATTTTTTTTTCCATCAAGAAGTACATAACCATTTTCTCATCATTGTGAGTAATATATTATTATGTGTATGAAATTATGCAAACCAATTACTATATAACCATCAAATTACAACAATAGAACTCAAATGAACAAGCCAAAACTTTGAAAATGATATGAACTTTTAATTCTGTTATCTTCTTTTGAATGTATGTATTTTTAGGGATCCTTGAGATTTATTTAAATTGATCTTTTTAAGACATTTTGATTATTTGCATGAAACAATAAAAATTTATATTGACAAAGAATGATAATTTTTTGAATTATGATTGTATTTTAGATAATCTAAAAATTTATATATAAATATTACATAATAATAAAGTCAAGCTGGTTATACCGATCGAACCAGTGGTCGACTCGATTTAACTGATCGAACCAATAACCAGTAGGACTTTCGGTTCAATGATAGATCCGATTTTAAAAAGGTTAGACTTGAATGTGACATAGAGATTAAGGAATGAAAATGTAAGGATAACTTTGTTATGTTAGGTTAAATTATTCAAAATTATATCATTATTATAATTATTACAACTATTATCTCAATCATTATATAATATAATATTATATATTTCACCTCTTGAAAAATCTTATTTGACATCATCATCAATTATTCCACTTCAAATCTAAACATCCAAAAATTAATCCAAACTATATCTCAATTTTTTTAGAACTCGTAAGCTATTATTTTGATGATATCTTATCGCCTGAATATTCTAGTCAAAATCAACTCAAATCATATTTTAAGATATTTAATGGGAACTCCAAACTAAATTTTGAAATAATGAAATAAGGCAAACCGAAGTAAAAAAAACCAATCAAGATGAGCCCTTACTCCTAACCATAGTATTATTGTACCCATCTTTTCCTAATTGGAGGTTCACCATAGATGACTATCGTAATTAAGGTTGACCATTCGATAAAATTGTACCGAATTTCGGTATTCAAATATGTTCAATAATTTCAAGTCGTGTATTGTATGCCAATTCGAATATTTTGGTTCGGTTCAATATATTTCCGATTAGTATAATTCGGATAAAAAAAAATGAATACTTTGTTTGGGCTAAAAATTTAGGCTTCCGCCATTTGTTGGGCTAATCTTGAATGCATTGAATTTCATGAGGCCCATTAAAAATATATAATTAATTTCCTATTAATTTAAATTTTGTTGAATAATATCTAAAAATATCTTTTAGGAGAAATTATGTAGTACAACCGCTGCACCACGTCATCAAGTACACGTGGTGCAGCCCACCAATACACTTGGGGCATGTGGATTAAAAATCCACATCACCCATATTCTGGCAGTGTGAACACAACTTTCTGAACCCCTATTTTTTTGGAACATGGCCAGAACATGGGGTGATGTGGATTAATAATCCACATATCCCATGTGTATTGGTGGGCTGCACCACATGTACTTGATGACGTGGTGCAGCGATTGTACTAAATAATCTCTCATCTTTTAGGGGGTGAAAAATTAATGGAATTTAAATTAGATTATCTTATTTTATTTCTCCTTTCCCAACGGCTAGGGCGTTAACTCACCAATTTTGAAAATTCTTCAGTTTCAGTCTTTCAGACTAACAAACCGAAGCATACGCAGCAACCCCACCCCCCCTTCTTCCTCCCTGTTCACGTAAAGAGTCAATTGAGAACCCATTAATTTCCCATTGAAAATTTCTTCGAATAATCCTTTGTATAACTTTTAATGGAACTCCCGCAAGAAACTGAGGACTACATCCGCGAATCCATCGATCACACCGTGGGTCTCCACGTGTCCACTGACACTCTCCTTCACAAACTTCGCGCCCTCGAAGCAGCCAATCTCGATCTCCGCCACCAGTATCTCTCCCTTCACTCCAAACTCAAAGAAAAAGATGACGTCATCGAACGCGCTAGGGTTTGAATTTGAATTGAATTTAATTTAATTTCCCAGGTTTTTAATTATGCTGCCCTAATTTACTGTCCAGTTTGATATATTTGCCGTTTTTTGTGATTCAGGCGGAGGCAACTATGAATGCGGTGGCTTTGAAGAAATTCGTGGAGGAAAACAAGAGATTAGCAATGGAGTGCTCGAATTTGTTGGCTAATAGCAACAGGTGGGAGAGGGAGTGTTCGCTTTACGAAAATGATCGTGAGGCTTTAATGGATTTCGCAAATGAGACGGATGAAAGGGCTAAGGAAGCCGAGATTCGGAATCATGAATTGGAGGAGGAGAACAGGAAATTGGTGGAAGAGTTGCATTTCTATAAGTTTCGAGGAGGGGCACAGCTGGTAAGTTAGATTTCTTGCTTTAGTTTTATTAAACGGAAGATTTTGGTTTCATGATTCTTATGACGGGTTTTTATTAAGATTTTGGTATCTATGTGAGCTAAATGTTTAGTTTTAGAGAAATGATGCAGGGTTTCAGTGATGTTATTGCATTCATCAACCTAGTTCACACGGAATAAGAATAAATGAGAATAGTACTTGAATCACAAACTTTCTGTGGTGCTTGAATTTCGCTTACTTCCAACTCAGATATAATGACCTTTTCTTTTTAGTCTCTTCGTTTGATAAGGATATATAATTGTCTGTGTTTTAAATTGCATCTCTCTATGGAAATCAACTCTTACATCTTGCTTTCATACTCTTGAAAATTATACATCAGGGTAATTAAGTTTTATGAAAAGTATTTCATTGGCTGTAATGTGTGTGCTGTATAGCTAAACTAGTGCTAATCATTCGTGTTAAAAAGTTCTAGATACTCCTGCCGAGCTCAAAGTTCTACACTTGATGTTGGACTTAGGCGAAATTGAAGACTCTTCTAATAGCTAAGAATTCTTTAGTATCTGTTGCCATCAGAAATCAGAATACCTTTTTCCTTCAAAAACTTTCTGAATGCATAAATGTTCAATGTTTTTACTCTGTGAATTTATTTTTCTTCTTTGGTACATAGGATATTGGTATGGATTTACTATTTATATTAATGTTAAAATGTACAGAGGGAGTATTTGCCTATTGATTTACTTTCTTATTGAACTTGACACTGCACTGATTTGACGACTGAAGGTTGATGTGTCCACCGATGACCTGCATATGGAACAAATTTTACTTGATTCACTGGTGACTACTATGTTTGGCAAGGATGAGTTTGCATCAACTGCTTATGGGTTTTTGGAAGCACACGGTGAACTTGAAGCTTGCCAAAAATTACTGAAAATGTGGACTAGGTGAGATTCAATTGAAGTCATTTTTAATGCACAACATAGGGAGTTTTAGCTAGGAAATCACACTTTGGTGATTTTGCACTTTACTCCTAACAGATTCGCGTCACTTGTCCCCTTCACCCCTTTAAATTATTCCAATTTGCAACATTATGTCATTCGGCTGTGGATTAATAATGCCAAAACACCGTAGCATAGGAAGTTAAATGCAATATATTCGAAAGGTTAAGGTGGTAAAACATTGTTTTTTTGCAATTGAAACAACTTATAAAGTACAATTACAACTGCAAATTGGTAAAGGGTAAAGTGCAAAACTGCTTAAATGTATGGGGACTAAGTGTAAATTTCCTTTTAACTACTCCAAATTATAACATGAATATCATGCTATTTGCACCAAGACTTTGACTGGAGTTCTTCTTTTCATCCTAGCTTGAGTCCCTTAACTCAGAAAGTTGCCGCACTGGCAGCAGAGATGAAAAACTTGGAGAAAGCTAAGGACCATTTAACTATTAATCTTCGTACAGCTGAAGACGAGGTATGTAATATAGTATATATATGTATATATAAGTTACATATGTGGATCATATATCCTGTTATCCTGTTTTTTACTCAAAACATATGAAAACTTTTAGGTGAACGTTTTGTTTGAAGAAAACAATGTACTAAATGAGGAGAATAAAAGATTAATGCGGATATGTTACACGGGCAGTGCTTCCGGAAAGGTCAGTGTTTGTACAATTATATATTCTTTTCTTGAGGTTTGCTTGGTTGAATTGGGTTTGGCACCATGAGATTGTAGCAGTTTAGCTAATTTACCCCGAAAAGAGGAAAGTATAATTATGCACCTTCAAATTAGCATTTATGTCATAAAATGCACCTTGTGTATGATTTAGTTTAATCTTTTCATTGGTATTAAGCTAGTTCACTTTAATTGCTTGCAGGGGAAAAGAAAATCAAGTCCTAAGATGAGCAGTCCAGTGGAGAAGAAAGTTGATTTTGGGGATATGGATTCACGGAGACACCCTCTTTCTCCCCTGCAGTTTAACTCACCTGAATGTAGAATACACAAGAAGTAACACAATTTTTTTTATTCATCCCCTTAAATTGTGGGTGTTTTTTTTTTTTTTTTTTTGTATTGATGATTTGTGTTGGCAAAATTTGTGGCTCTACAAGTTTGTGGCGTATTGAAGGCTATGTTCTTTTGTAGATTGGTTGAGAGATAAACTTTAAAATTTATGAAAAAAGTCTAAATCTGTCATATTTGCGTCTATGACCCAACCCTTGCAGAAGTGATTTTTTTTATCATTTTAACTTTACTAGACCATGAAAGTAAGAAATTATATATATCCAAGCAATATTTGGACCTTTTTGAAGTATTAGTATTTTCTTAAACTACACTTAAAAAAAATTATTTATATTAATCGGTAAAAAAAATTTAATTGAAAGTTCACCAAAATTTCTCTTCCGGACCAAATCTTGTTAATTTTTTAGTAATTTCATTTATTTAACCAATAAGATGAAAAAGACTAAATAGTCATGGTAGAAAAGTTAATTTTATTTTTTCTGAAGGGTTGAAAAGTTAAATACAAAAACAGAAACTGGAACACAATTTGCCAATTTCTAATAATTTCTCCTCCCCCCACCCCCAAATCCGCCTTATCCAATATGTCTCCGATTTTGTAGTCCAAAAAATTCTTCGATGCTTCTAACAATGTCTACGCTTCGGTTTGTGCATTTTCCTCTCACAAAAGCTCAATTCTTACCACCCAAAACTGTTCTTATCTCGCTCCGCACCAACTTCCAAATAAGGCCGCCCAATCTTCAAAAATCTTGCCTTTTCCGAGCACAATCCGAACCCACTCTACAATTTCAAACTGCAGAAGAAGTAATAGAACAAGTAGTAGAAGAAGAAGAAGAAGAAGAAGAATTTTCGGACACCAGAGTTATTGTCCAGAATGTTCCATGGACATGGAACGAAGATGATGTTCGACCCCTATTCGAAAAGTACGGTACCGTTGTCGATATTGAGGTGAGTTTTCTCTAATTTTTTTTTTTTGGTTTTCATTGTGGTTTATTTATTCTGATTTTTATTTATTTGTGGGTTAAGCTTGCTATGTATAATAAGAGCAGGAATAGAGGTCTTGTCTTTGTAACAATGTCTTCACATGAAGAAGCTCTTGCAGCTCTGAACAATCTCGAATCCAGTGTAAGTGTTTTAAACTTGGAAAATATTATTAAAATTATGTCCACAATTGAATGTCCCTTTTCCTAGTGTTAATTATCTATTCTTTTTGCAATTAAAATACGTTTATGTTGTATTAGTGTATTAGCATGTACACCATATATATTTATTGATGATATGACAAACTTTGTGTTACCAAAAATGTAGCACAAACCTATCTGCGCAGTTAGTATAATATTCTCGAAGTGTAAAGAATTTAATTGATGAACGCGTACATGTATGCACTTAATATTTCAAATTGTTACGGTGTTAGTATGTATATATATTTTGGGAAAAGCTAAATGATTTATTGGATGAAAAATGTTATTATTTCGTTCAAATAGGAATATGAGGGTAGAGTATTGAAGCTTAATTGGGCTAAGCCAAAAAAGAAGAAGCCTTTGCCTACTCCTCCGCGACCCAAGCCACTGCCAGTGCACAATTTATTTGTTGCGAATTTGCCATTTGAAGCAAGAGCAAATGACCTAAAGGATTTCTTTAATGCTGAGAATGCAAATGTTGTTTCTGCCGAAGTAATATTTCTAGACAATCCTAGGCGATCAGCAGGGTATGGCTTTGTTTCCTTCAACACTAAAGCAGATGCAGAGGCAGCACTTGCCGCATTTGAAGGGAAGGTAATCATTGGTGTCATTTACTCTTCAATAATCTTTGATGGTATACGAGTTAGCAAGAAAAAAGTTTGTTTACTGATAAATTTAAGGGAAGGTAATAATTGATTTCTCTTACTCGTGTCTTGTATTCTTTAATAAACCATGTATCTCTTATTGTCCATAGTGACAATTCTAATTACTAGAACCTATAGTTAAAAATTACAACTAGTCATTATCGTATCTGTCGAAGGATCAGTACTCAGTAGTATCATTATTGTGATAAATCGGTTATTCACATACAGTGTTTTTTATTTGCAGGAGTTTATGGGGAGACAACTTCGAGTAGAACGAAGTAAAAGATTTTTGAGACAAGAGACAAAGGCAACTATTGAATCAAAGGGTGCTGCTAAAGTTGATTGAGAGATGAGAAACCATATGCAGCTAACTGTGGCTCAATCACTGTAAAACTGTGAGCCTTTCACCACTGCTAAGAATGTTTGCCATAGTCTGTGATAGAATTTCTACTTTAAAAATGAAATATATATATATGTTATGTTTATTTACATAAATGTGCCTGTGTCATTTAGATGAGGAGGATTCATACTTCTACTTAAGAGAGGAATTGAAAAAAAAAAAAAGAGATGATGCCATGGTAATTAAAAGTGCACGTAGAGTGGGGCGCATATCTTGTGCCTCCAGGTGACTCTCCGGGAGATCTCTGATTTTGGGCTTTTGATGATGAGGATATGGATAATATATATATATAATTCTCTTTTAGGACTATTATAATGCGTTTAATTTGTTTGCTTGTTTATGACTTGTTGCCATTGGTATTTTGGATTTGTTTTTGGATTGTGAATCTTTATAGCACTCAAATTTGTTTTTATACGTTATGTTTGTTTATGTTTCGTAATTGTTGAGATTTATTATTATTAATAATAATATACACTACAAGAATTAAATATGTGTGCTTCACGTTCATAAAGCACGCACTTCGAACTGTGCTATGCGCAATTTAATACCATGGAAGATACACCTGAACAAAATCCGTTAAAATCAATATATTTGATGAAAATAAGATTTCTCTTTAGGATTTGGAGTTCTCTTCTTCTTTGTTCTTAATATTTCTTTTTTGATGATTTTTTTTGTTCTTGATTAGGATGAAGAAGGAAAGGCCTATTTGGATAATTTGAAGAGAGACGGAAAGATTCACGCGGAGATGATGGTTGTATAGACAGAGACAAGATCCTTTCTGTTATTTTGATGCATCACATTTCGATATAGAATTGTTGGATTAAATCTGATTATAAAGTCTTAAGTTGGGAAATTAGTTAGCATACAAAGTTTATATGATCCTATGAGTATGGGTTTTATGTTGTGCATGCACTTTATGTCTTAAATACTAACTATTTCTTGTGCATTTTGTTATCTAATTTTAGGCTGTTTACTTCAACTTAGATTGTAAACTTAAATGAGTCTAAAATGTTTCTTTCAAGTTTGGATCCTTGATAAGAGACTAAATTCAAACGAGCTTTTAGCTATTCTTTGTACGCCAAATTTTGGCCCATTTTGATGCAGTTGTTTGATGTTTTTCTCCTTCCTCTATGATCTACATTGCGTATTTGTAAAGTTGGAAGGAGAACTTGTCGCTATTTGGGAAGATGGGTTTTGTTTCCTTAACTCGGAGAAGGTGGATTAAGATTCCTAGTTCCTTTTAGAAGCTGGATCTAGTCTGCACATAATAAACCACTGTTGTTATAGAAGTTGGGTGTCCTCATCTTAAACCTTCTAATGTTTAAAATTGCTCAATATATAAATTAATCAACGCTCGAACGCAATGTCCCCTTTTTAACTTCACAAATTTTTGGTGTAGACCTTTGAGAAATTACCTTTGCTCCACAACATTTCAATTTCATATAGAGGAATTAATCTAGAAGAAATTGAAAATAGCTTTTTACGTGGATGATGGGTGCAATTGATTCAAAATTAATTTGGCTCATTTCTCTTTCAAATGGAAGAAATATGAATAGATCTACAAGTTGGGAGATCTCATGATTTCCTATTCTATGAGAGCACTTTTGCATTTTTATTTATGGTCATGATTTTATTAGATTAATTTCCTACATTTATGAGAGTATTTAATTATGCATTTATTTATGAGCATGTTTATATTAGATTAATTTAATCAGAAACTTTGGGTTATGGCAACAAATCAGTTTAATGACACTGACGATGGAATTTTGCTTGAATATGTATCTTTTGTCTTCTTAATTCTTTTTAGGAAAACCGGCAAAGACTAAAAGCTATAAACACGACTACATGAATTGATTCAAATATAACACGAGTGTAATATAAATGTGTCTATCTTAACAAATGAATGACTCAATATATTGAGTCAAATAAGTGAATAAATCTATTAAAACTTAGAACCAAATGTGTACAGATCAAGAAATAATTTTTTTTTCCAAGAATCAAAATTTTCAAACTGAATATGTAACTTTTTCTATTTCTCGAGTGTGTGATATAAATTTGAAGTGCAACATTAGTTGTTATATCTTGACATTCTACTACTGTTTTCCTTTTTTCTGATAATTAATATATTTATTATATACTTGAGTTAATATTTGGCGAGTGCAGGAAGTATTTTTTCTAGCTTTATAACAAAAAATGATTAATAATAATGATTTTTCTTGGTTATCGTTATAGTTAGATCTAATGTCACAGCTTGCAGCAGAAATTCATCCTACTTAATTTTCAGTACCGTGATTATGCCTATGTTGAAAAAAAAAAAAAAGTAATCTTAGTTTTTAAGGAACTAATTAATTATTGTTGTTTTAGAAGATAGTTTCCGACATCTTGATAATCTTTTGAGTAAACACTCGGTTAAACTTAAAACAGGTCTTATAGAACTTTATAAAAAAACTGTACATTCTTAAACCCAGTCCTAAACTTTCAAGCCTCATCACATTTAATTCCAAAATTCAAATTTTAAGTAAAATTTGTCCTGTTATGATGTCAGCTTTTACGTTGAATATCACGTGTTCTGAGATATATATCCTCTAAAAATGGAGATCCGGACTAATTGGAATGCTAATAATTATGGACCAAAATTTTATTCTTGTAGTATGTTTCAATATTTTAACTATTAATTTTTTTTTTTTGCAAATTTCTGAAACTGAAAAATTTTAATAGAAAAAATGCGTTGAATTAAAAATATTCTATATATATTCGTTTTCATTGACTCAATAAATAAAAAAAAATTCAAAGCTTTCGGTGAAAACTTATCGATATTTAGTAATAACTATAATACCATTGAATAAAATGGAAAAGGCTTGGCAATTAGACATTCAATTAAAGAAGCTTAGGGCATCTTCAGTGTATATCCAGTTCAAGTCCAGCTTCCCCTCACTCAGTCCAGCTTTCCCTCAGAATCCAAGTCCAGCTTCCCCTTTCCTATTCATAAGTCATCTAAAATGTATCAATCTATCAATTCCATTTAATTAAAATTCTCAATTTCCCCCACTCTCACTTATTATTAATAATAATAGTAATAATAATAATAATAATAATAATAATAATAAAAATTAACTCGCATGTGAAATAAATAATAATTAATAACAATAAGATATAATTTAAGATTGACAATAATAATAACAATAACAACCAATATTTTTTTAAAATAACACAACAATACAACAATTAAATGTTAGGGTTATATCGTTTTTTATTTAATCGTATTTATTTTAGATGTCTAATTGTTAGGGTTATATCGTTTTTTATTTAACGAATCATATGTAAGGTTCATTAAGTTCTTTTAAGGTTTATTATAAAAAAAAAAGTTCTTTTAAGGTTTCAATTTTATTAATTAAATTAAATTTGAGTTTCTAATAATTAACTTTTAAAGGGATTTTAAAATTGGTGCACAATAATACACCAATTAAATACTTGATCGACATGATTTGAAAATAATAAAAATAATTTTATATTCACATTAAATTTTCCAACATAATAGTTACATTAAATTTGATTTTATTAAATAAAAGTTACATTTTTATACTAAAATTAACTTTTTAAAAATAGTACACAAATTAAATAAAAGTAAGATTAAATAAGAGTTATATTTTATTAAATAAGGTATTTTTAATTTTTTTTAATTTAAAGGATTTTTTATTAAATTAAAAAAATTAAATATAATGAACAGGTGGCCGACAAGTGTCGGCCATTGATGCCTCTCGATCGGTGAGGCAAGCCAAAGGTGGCTTGCCTCACCGATTCAATCTGCAAAACCACCCCCTGATCCATTTTGCCATTTTCCTCCCCTTTATACATTTTTCTTCACTTTTTTTCCCCTTTAAATTCAAAAACCCCCAAATTTACTTTCCCCCTTATACACTAGAGATGCCCTTAGGCCCAGTCCAATGTACCCTAACCACTCCAGAGTTGAACCATCACCAACTCCCAATACACTTGAGATTCTATTCATGTGGGTGAGATTGGTTAGGTGATTTTATATTTTTTGTACATTTTCAAGCAATAAATGATTCAATTCTTGGGCAGATATTTCCAAGCATTTAGAAATAATTCATGAACTGATATTGACACTTCCCCGAACCAATATTTTTTGAAAAGGTTAATTATAGAGGAGAAACTCCTTCCTGTATCAATGATCCCTTGACCAAGAGGGATTTAAATCGAGGGAGGTGCACTAGTGACATGACTTTGATGGAGAGAGTCAATAGGATATCAACCTCAGCTCAAATCCCAAAATATTTCAGCTCAAATTTATCCTACACGAGATTCGAACTTGCATTGCCGGATGAGAGATTCCCCACATCACCTCAATTATAACCACTCCACTAATGCCCCTGGAACCCAACCAACATTGATCTTGTTTTGTTTGGTTTTGTGGGTTTTGTACATGTCCATATTAGTTTGGTCATCTCCAACAACTCTCTTAAATTCTGACATCTTATCGTAAAACTTAAGGGGTGAACAATGTTATACATTCATACTTATTAAAATGCACTCCAACAATTAGTTTATATTTTAAAATTTTCATTTTATATTGACTCAGTACTTTTCCGCATATATAATTTTTTCACTTGACTTTGGACTCTCATATGAGAGTCCAAATATAATCATATAAGAGTTTCATAAATTTTAAGAGGTTCATTGGACCTAAATATTTTGGAAACTAATAAATTTTCTTATAATTTGAGTTATAAAGGCTCCCTCGAAAATGGTCTTACAAGTACTCTTTATAGTGAAACGCTTAATACATATTGACATAGTAAAACATGTTCGAGTACTAGCTAGCAAAACATAAAGAATATCGAACCAATAAATACAATTAATATTCAATAACAAAATTAGTATTAAACGAAAAAATAAACCGGAACTCTGATGAAAATCAAACTGAAGACATCTACTAGGACTTTGGGGCTCAACTTTGTCACCAACCTAAACCTCATTAGCAAAACAAACTCTTTTTAAAGAACCAATAGGTAAAATCATTTTATGTTAAATACTAGTAATAATTTAGATTATTTGAAATCATTTAAACAATCAATAATATGTTTAATTTCACTATTTTCATTGTAGCTATACTGTAGCTAACAAATTATCTTTGGATATGGCCTCACTGAATTTTAATTTGAATCCGCTATAGAAATTATATATCCTCTTATTGTCGTTACAAAGTTTAAATATTACGAGTCTGATTCAAATTAAAATATGACAACATGAGATGATTCTTTATGAACTAGTTTATACGTTGTTTCCTAGAATTATATATGTTTATTTTACAAGTAACTTTTTGCATTAAACAAACGATACTTTAGTTTGATAACGCTTTTGGCTTTCTACCATGATCAGTTTCCCCATCTAATTATGGTTTTGGGCCTTTTGGCGATGGTTTCATGGGAACAAAGGAAAATCACTTTTCACCTACTTCAAAAACTCTTTTTTTTTTTTGTGTGGTATGTGTGTGTTATACCAACTTTTAATTTCCCCACCTGCTTATAAGTGGTTATAAGAAGAAAACAATTATCAAGTTTTGATATATTATTATTAACTCCGCATAAATTGATTAAGGCATCCATGATTGCTAAAAAGTGAAACAACTCTTGTTAAGACCTGATTTGACCAAAATCATACTTGTTTTGTGATTGGTCACACACTTCTAAGAGTTACATTAAATTTCAAAGCAAGTGTATTGCATTTTTCATGTAATTACTGTGGGTTCGTCCAAACCTGATTTCGTGATTTTTTTTCTTAAAAGGTGGCTTATTTTGAAAGTAAATATCCATAATTGAAATCTCTTTGGTGAATGAAGAAAACAAACTTTTTTGAAAGGTAAATTTGTAATGCGATATTTCAACAACTACATGCAAGAAGTCAACAACATATGATGAGTTCTCACTTAATTTCACTTTCTTGTTTATGTATAGAGTTAAATTCAAGTCACTCTCTTTGTATGAACTATTTTTTTTTTGATAACCCAGGTGTACAAGCTTACATTATACTAATCCTGGACCCTCAGAACCCTTGCCCTAGAACCTTGAAGGATGTAAATCGCAGGATGTGCCTCCAACAAGCCCCGGGTTCCCACCATACTGATGTACACTCTGCGCACAAAGGGGTCTTCACCACAAATGACCCTTAGATAGACCCATATAAATGCTTCCATCCAAGTTTCAAATAGGATTCGAACCCCAACCCTTGCCGCTGGAGCAAGCCTTATGAATTATTGGTCGACCAGTTGGAGATATGCCCTGGGGACTCTTTTTGTATGAACTATTAATTGCAAGATGTTTAAGTTGAGGTATCCAAAATTCTTATTTGATGATATTATTTTCTTTTATTCCATTAGTGGTAATGGTTCTAAATTTCTAATTGAATATTTCTAATTAGTGAAGAAAATCAAACCAAACTGCGTAAAATGTATTAAAAGAAAATCAAACTGCTTGATATGTAGTTAGAGTTTGATGGATAAAAACTAATCTTGAACACATTTATCATTCGATACATTTTAAAACTCCATTCTAGTTGATTCGTATCCAACTCGAATAGAACTCATTCGAGCTTGAACTTTTCGTTTTTTTTCTGGGACAACTATGTTGTGCTTGCACTTGAATTTTATGGTTGTCCCAGGTTTTGTCTTCAATATTTTGTCACAATATAGTTTTGCTACTTTTGTGTTTCGGGGTGCAAAGTGTCCATTTATTGTGTTTTGGAAGTGCAAGTTGTTGAGTTATTCTTAATTCGAGGGTGCTAAGCGTTAATTCTGTTTCGGGATTGCAAAGGGCCAAAAATCTACAATTAAATTACCTATTTAGCCCTTGATTCCAGTGATATCTTTGTCTGAAAATAAAATAGGGTGCAAAGTGCTAAATCTAAGTTTTAGGAGTATAAAGTGCTTATTTTCTATATTTTTGGGGTGCAAAGTGCAAAACACCCTACAATATCTAAGCAAATATATATTTGGTGAGCAACTCCATTTCCGCATTTCCTCTTTCACCCCCACCCATACTCAAACCCACCCGCCCACCCACCCACCCGCCCGCACATGTACACATCCACTGTATAAGTGTATATATATAAGAGGAAATCTTGCATGCATTTTGACAACATCATTAAAACCAATTACCTTTGCAATTAATTAATTAAAAGGAAAAGACTAATTAATCAATGGCGCACAAAGTTGGTAGTTGGAGTGCATATTTAATGGTGTTGGTGATGATTTTGTGTACAATTCGTGCAGTTAGAGCAGCGGTTTACACTGTGGGAGATTCCTCCGGTTGGTCTATTAGTGGTGATTATGGAAGCTGGGCTTCTGATAAAACCTTTGCGGTTGGTGATACCCTCGGTAATTAGCTTCACTAATTAATTTAATTTTCTAATTTATTCTAAGTACATTCTTTTTTTTACTCAATTTAGTAATTTGATTATGATTATATTAATTATTACGAGTATTCTACTTTAATAAATGAGACCATATATACGGGTTATGGCCAATTAATTGTTCTTTGCCTATGTACGAGTTTTCTTTTCAATTAATGAGCTAGGGTGACAGTGTTTTATTTTCGTTGATAACGGGATATTACATTTGGTTAGAATAGTTTATGTAATAAAATGGCAGAAAATATTTATTTTGTTGGTAACAAATAATAATAACAATTTTTACTTTTATTTTTTAGTAGAGTGAACTGTTACCCTTTATGCTTTATCTAGTAGGTAAAAATCTTTTGTGTTATATTTATTAGCATTGCTATTTTCTTATTAATTAGCAAATTATCCTTCCAAATAAGAGTACATATATATTTTGCAAAAAAAATTAACTATTATATCCACTATAAAATACAAAAACATTATTGTTTCACCTTAAAAATGAAGAATAAATAATTGATAACTTTAAAAATTGACAATAATTATATTTTCCCGAAAAGTTTAAATATACACTAAAAACGTAATTTTGATCCGAACATTTTGTTACGTGCAGTATTCAACTATTCCCCTGGGCACACGGTGGATGAAGTGAGTGAAACTGACTACAAGAGTTGCACCACCGGCAATTCCATAACCTCCGACAGCAGCGGCGCCACCTCAATCACCCTCAAGACCGCCGGCCCTCATTACTTCATTTGCGGTGTCCCCGGCCACTGCACAGGCGGAATGAAGCTCTCTGTCAGTACTGCTGCAGCCAGTGGCGGTGGTTCAGCTTCACCATCATCATCCGGGTCCACCACCACCCCTTCTACCGGCGTCAGGACCCCGGCGACGGGAACAATTACACAGCCATCTTCTTCAACAAAGTTATCTCCTGCAGTTGTGGCTAATTTGCTTTTTAGCTTTTGCTTTATATATACTGGCCGCTTAATAATTTTCTCTGATGAATTTAATTAATTAATTGGATTACTATAAAGTAGTTGTACTCTTGCCAGGATAGAGGCAGTGCCCATTTCCGTTTTTCTTTTTTTCCGGCTTTCACATTATGTTGTTTATCGATTAAGGGCGTTCTCATTAAAAGGTCATTTGTTATATTAATTTTTGTGACATAATATATGTACTGAGATTCAATTATATATGCTACTTAATTAGCTTAAAGTTGTTTCATTAATTGAACGATCCCTATATATTTAGGCTTTTTTTTTATTAAATTTCACTTGATCATAGTGCGTTGTCAATTGTTCTTATTAGTGTCCATACTTCCTAATAATATCACAACTATGGATCAAAATTTCGATAAGTTTAATTATACCGAAAACATTGAACAAGTCCTATTTTTGAGTTAATTGAAATAAAAATATAATGTAGTTTTTAATTTGGTATTTATCGCTGACACAATTTTTCCAAAATTTTAATTTTTTTTTAATTTATTAACCAATCGAAACATACCTTAATTTCAATACATGATCACAACATCTCTCAATAATCTATGTTACACTAATAACTATAGAAAAATAGCATTTAACAATGATCAAATTTGTACAAAATTATTGAATCCATCATCAACATATTTGTCCCTCCGTCCCACTTTTTTCGCTCTCATTTTTATTTTGGGACGTCCCAAAATATGACTTCCTTTCTCTCTCAAAGATTTCAAAAGTTTATTTTTTTAACAAATTATCTAAAATTCCATGCCAAAATTAAAGGGATAAAAAACTTTGGGACGAAGGGAGTATTTGTTAAAAGATTTGTTCCGGATGCATCCACATAGAGGAAATTGTATTATGCTTTTTGAAAAAACACATTCAATATATCATTATTTCACCCTCCCTGATACATTTATTTTCTCCGTCAATTTTTGGATAGAAACTGTCGTTACATCACAAAAATGACACGCTTTTTGCACATGATGTGCTCATGCCATCTCCAAGGGAGCTCTTATATGTCAAATTATAAGAAAAATTATAAGATTTTCACAAAAGATGTGCTACAAGGGACATGCTATAATTTAAGGGTCATTTAAAATTTTAAGTTTGGACTCTCAAATTTGAGAGTCCAAAGCCAAATGATATTCTAATTTATGCAGCAAAGTACAACATTATTTTGTACTTTGCTGTAAAATTATTTAATGTAAGTTCTTATTACAAAAAATTACAAACCTCGAAATATAGTTCAGATTTATTTCATCTAAATTCATATTATTTTCCCGAAATAATTTTTTAAATTTAATTTTTATTATTATATCAATAAATAATAAATACTAAATATATATTATTATTATTTATATATATCATTATCATTTATATATAAATAATACTTAAAAGTAATTTGTTTAAAATATAAATGAATTGTTGGAGTGAAGTGTTGTCGTTATTTAAAAGAAGAATTTTAAAATATAAAAGAGCTATTGGAGTGCAGAGTAAAAAATGAGAATATATAACACTGTTCACCCCTTAAATTTTAAGATAAGAGGTCTGAATTTAAGAGTTTTGTTGGAGATGATTTCATGCCGGAGATGTTTGCTATTTTTTTTTGTCAATAAGGCTTAGGTACCATGATTAAGTGGTCCTAGGTTTAACTCTTGCAGATATGAACTTTCCTCTTGTCTTAATACTAGTTGTTAGTATCTTTCCTTGTAATTTGGTTATAATTGAATAAATTTATGGTACCTTAAAAAAACACTGCCTAATAGATTTAGTATTTCATTATTTTGTATATCAATTCTATCATTTAATGAAAATTAACATTGATAGAGACTTTAATTAGTAGCACATGGGAGCATCTGAAAGATAGGGTTCCACCGCTGTAAGGCCACGTGATAATGATGCCCTCTCTTTCTTTTCCGATTCATAAGAATCCAATGGCCAAATGGTCTTCATATGTATTTATTTAATTATAAAAAGATAAGGGTCTCTATACGTACAATATATTTTTTAATTATCACCATATCCATAATTCAAATGTGAAAATATAAAGATATCACTTGATTTAAAGTGCTGGCGACTTTCTTTAAAATTAAAATTCATTTTAAATTTGTTTCTCTCCTAATTTCATTTCAAATTAAATGAGAATTTTGGGACAGAATAATACTAATGAGACGGAGCTCCAAACTTCCAATCAATTTACCTCATAAAATTAGCCTCTAATCTTTTTATTTGTAATTAAATTGCACCGGTACAAAGTACAGAAAAATGATTAGTAGGAGTATATGTTAAAATTTGAGTTCCGTTTATAAATAGTTAATTAATCTTTTTATGGTGGTAACGCCTTAAAATATTTTCTACATCAATTTATTTTTTTCCTCAACACTATTTTTTTTTTTTTTTGGTTTCCCAAGGGTTTAATCCCTTTCGAGGCGCGTCAAACACATAAAGTGGGAACCTCTCCCAACAGGGATTCGAACTTGAGTCCACTACTTTGTAGTGACTAGTCCCTTCCACTAGACCAATCACCTGTTGGTTTTCCTCAACACTATGTATGAGGATTAATCGATATTAATAGTGGTTAATCTCCACAAATTTAGCCAACTAGCCATTAATAACTTAGAATTGTTCAATCTTACATCATAACATTTTCAATTTCCATTAAATCAAGTCAAATTCTTAAATCGAAGTATGAGAGCTCCACGATTAGCTAAACAAAAGAATTCATATATAATAACAAATGTAATCCAAATCACCCGACAACGTGAAAAATAAATAAATACAGTAAAAATTTACTCAGTAAACCCTAACTCGGAAAAATAATTTCAAACTCAGTAGCATGATTTCTCTCCTCAGATCTACAGCAACACTGCAGAAGCAGAGAACAAAACAACGGCAGCAGATCCGGCGAAGGCGATTCTGTTAAGAGAAGAAGCTGCACTCGGAGCTGGAGCAGAACCACCGGGTGCGGCGGCGATAGACGGAGGCGATGCGGTGGATCCGGCGGGTGAACCGACGGGGACGGTTGGAGGAGAAGGAGGTGAAGAAATCGGAGATTCGGAAGATGGAGAAGAGGCTGACGGTGCTTGAGTAGGTGTCGCCGTTGGAGCCACTCTCGGCGCGGCGGCTGGAGCTTGAGCTAAAGCCGATCCAGCTACCAATGCGATAATCAAAACTAGCACAATAGCGAAATTTTTGGCCATTTTCAAATCAAGTAAGTATAATTTCTGCTCCTGTGTTTTTTCTTATATTATGATTGATTTGGGAGAATACGAGAACACAGGAAGCTAGTGGTAGTGGAATTAGCAATTAGGATGTAGAACCGTATTTATATATACACAACTCAAATAGGAGAGAGATACGAATTTCTGAATAATTTAATAATTAATCTTTTAAATAAGAAAAGTCGGTTTGGGGAAAAGAAAAATGAAATGGGTAATGATTGGTTGACAACTCAGGTACAGAGTTAGGAATTTTAGGGTAGCGGTGGGTGTTTTCGGTGGAGAGAGATTGACGTCGTACACGTGGACCAATTTGTAATGGATGGTTAGGATGGATTCCAGTTGTGAGATTCTGCGGACCGTTGTATGATTAAATAAATTTGGTTACCGTTGTGAATGGCATGTTCAACGGATTTAAAAAACTTGGGATGATTTTTTTTCTTTTAATCGAACTAGTGCTGAGTCCTGCTGTCCTATAGTGCTGGTGGCCTGAAGCCCAGTGCCAACCCAAAATTACAAATTTGTGGTCCCATCTCCCATAAATGAAATATACGACAACTTCTAATAATTATTAGTATGAAATTGAGGGATAAAAACTAAAACAAATTCTAACTAGATTATTTATTTTTCCGAAATCAAATGGAAACTAAAGTGTTCTATTAACAAATAAGTATTGAAAAGGATTTCTTTGTGACTTATATAAAATGCAATTGATCAATTATGTTAGGCTCCATTTATAATTTGCAAACTAAAGATATTTAAGACATACCTCAAATTTTGAGTCTAAAACAGAAAGGAAGAGTCAGCTTTAAAGCCAAAAATTTACAGTGGATATTGTGAAATACATTTATCAAACAAGATATTAAATTATTAAAAAAGAAAATAAAGAATATTTTGTTGACGACAATAATGGGGATACATTTTCGAATATTGAACTTATCTTATACCAGAGATAAGCCTTCGGAATAAAATAAAAAATCACTAACAGACTTACTATCAATCCATCCTATGTTTATTCTTTATTAATTTGAGTTTTAAAAAATAAAAGTTAATTTATGTGTGTCTGCATTTGTGTTCCTTTTTCTCAAAGAATAACGGTATTTTGATGTGAATTAGTAACCTTTGATTTCACATCATCACTCTAAGTGAGAAGACGATTTATAAAAAGAAATCTGCTTTTGGAATGTCCGGGTTATTATTAAATAGTAACTATAGAATAGTTCATTTTGTTATAAAACTTAGGATAAAAGTATGAACAAATTGTAGTAAACAAAGTGATATGTAGATAAGACTCATCAACTCTTTTATTTTATTTCTAAGTTGTGGTTTTTCTTCAAATCTCTACTCACCAAGTGATGGATGAAACCCATCTATTTATACAAGTTCAAGACATCTATACACTAGACACATGTCTTCTAGGTGTCTTCCATGCAATTGTGTTACATGTCTATGTTACATGTTAAACACTTGCATATATCAAGAGATTTCCACATAGATGTGTGCTTTGCCACACTTCTTCATGTCTTGCCACATAGCATATGCAATGCCACACTTAATCTTGTCTTGACATATAAATGGGGTATATGTTATCTCATTATTTCACCAAGTGAAAGAACCATGTAAATCCACCTTATGTCTTGAATGGTAAATTACAAATGACATCCACAAAATATGCATATTTCATAACACTTTTTTTTTTTTGGGCAAGTAAACTATAGAATAGTTACGAGAATATTAAGTATAACATTAGTGTAAATTTAAAATTCGTATCCACCATCTTAATTTGTTGCTGGGGCTTTTTAATGTAATATCACAGGATTAAATACGTTATAGTAATATTTTTATTAGTGTCTAACAATGACATTTACAAGTTTAGGGACTAACCCGCATTATTTATAACACTACCAAACCAAGTATAAAAAAGTGCAAAATGTAGAGTAAGAATGTAAATTAGATGAATAATATCGAACAACACCTAATTCAGACTTTGTTGAAATTTTAATTTATATCGAATTTAAATTACATTTGAGCTTAGTTTTGTAACGAGCTCTTATCAATCAAAACTTAATTTTGGTATGAATTTTCACCAAACGAACTCGAGTTAAAAGTCGATTTGCTCGATACTTTCACATGAATTTTTATCACTTTTAGGTTATCTAACCAACTCGAACCAAGTTTCAATCATGAAATATAAAATGTTTCTTGAGCTTTGATAAGCATGACGAATCAAGCTCAAACGAAGTTTTATTAGACAAGCTCGAGTTGAGTAGTTTGATCTTTTGATTTCCGCCCTAATTGAGAACGAAAGACCCAAATGAAAGGGATGGTTAGAGAAAAGTGACTCTAAAAGAATCTCCTACACAATCTGAACAACAAATATTTTTTACTAAATAACTCATATGGAAATTCAGTCTCTGCTGAGTTTTATGTCAAATTTGGTCTTTAATTCACTCTAGATTTCAAATTTCGACTACTCCAACAGAATCTAGGAACTACATAACATTTATAGCTTGGCCTCGAGGACGATAGAAGAGTAAGGCGCGGTATTATATGTATCTTCAATGCCAGGAACACCTTCTGAAACAAAATCATTAGGAGACTCCAGATTGGTGTCCACCTGCATTTATTTGCAATAAAGGCTCAGTAGTTGTTTCAAAACTCGAGGAAAATATAGACGAACTATAGAATGACTACTGAGCCATAAATCCATATATCTATATGCTTTCAACTTTACATTTGGCTAGTATGGAGTCAAAGGTAAGGGTTAAAAGAATACAGAAGTAGGAATATTCAACTAAGATGGTTTGTATACAAGTCTGTAAGTTCCTGGTATATAAAATAATGCCATCAGGTAAAGAACCATGGATTGACTATTAAGTGAAAAGAGACCATTGTAAGCTTACCACTCTAAGCCATCGCCTTCCTAGTGGTGGCGAGGGTACAGTAGCTTTAACAAAGTAGTCATGTGCGTTGAAAGCAATATATATATCACCTCCATTTTCATCATGAAGCCTGAGAAATAGAGTATTTTGTTTAGTACTCAAAGGTTTGGATCACAGTATCTTTTATAAAATCATTCTTTCTCCATTTTGAACTCTTTCATCCCTTAATGAAATTTCTGATTGGTTTTTATTTGAACTTGCCAGAGTTGATTTAAAATCATTTCGTCATTAGTGTTTGAATGATCCATCATTCTTGCTTGTAGAATCATTTAACAAGTTTAGGGTTTCTAATAACCTTACTTCTAGTACAACTTTGAGTTTCAATTGGCCATACTCCAAAACTAGAAACTTTTCCAACCTCCCACAAATAGTTGTTACTCTAATTGCTGGATATCATATAGTCATTGAGAAAACAAAAAGAGACCTGGGTTCCTGCTATATCTTACGGAAATCTGATATTAACTAAATAAATTAAAAACCAACAAAAGGTGCAATAAAGGAGTAATGAGTAGCTAAAGCCTAAAAACATGAATTAAAATATAATTTGTCCTGTTAAGTTTCAGTGAGTTAAATACTGAAAATCTTTCAGAAACATTTTGGGAATTTTAAGGACAAGTTGTACATCAATGAGACTTGTTGTATAATAGAAACCACTTTATATTTTCTTTCGAATGACTCAAAAACACAAAAATTTCAATATTTTTGATGGAAACGTATGGAAATTTTAATCCATTGGCTAGACATTTGGAAAGTAACAAATCCATATGAAAGTAAACAAAGACAGTATACTTACGTAAATGCAAGGAATTTACTTTCAAAGTTGTCCCAGTTGTTCTCATGCCAGGTCACATCATTCTACATTGTTGAAGAGTGTTAGATAAGGACATTCTAAATTTCAAGGAATCTGAAAAGATAGTTTGAGCAATAATAAAAATATATTTAACACATTATGGCAGTAACTTATGGCATGCTGCAGCCTAGAATTTTTTTTGGTGGCAAGACATAAGTAATGAAATATTTTCAAAATTCCTAATAATGAAATCAGGATTCATTTAAAAAATGAATTTTAAACTAAATTCAAAACGGAATAAATAGTTTAATAAAAGAAAAACTAATGATTTAATTAATACACAAGATAAATAGAAGAAATGTGGCTACCCCCTACAATTTGATACATTCTCCTGCATACACCAATCCCATTCATAATGCCATTAATTATCTATTAAAAAAATGAGTTAACTGAAATATTTGTTGATATGGAGGTTTATAGCGGTCCAGCTAACATGATATCTTTTCATAAATATAAGGAAAGTCTATGAAGTATTTGAAGTTAAACCTTAAAAAGATATGCACAAGAGTTGCTCTTCAAGACCTTAAGTTTTGCATAAAGTGATCCTTTGAAAACCTATTTCTTATTTGATGCATAATTTCAGAAGGATTCCGGATATAATTTCATATTCGACTTGGCTCAGTAACTTATTGAGTTCGTAAGTAACTGATATGAACCAGATTGGTACAGTTAAGGCTGATGGTAAAACTGTAAGGGATCCAAGACTCAAACTTGACTAGTAGATTCTCCTGAAAGGTTATTTCTAACTCAAATAAGTTATCTCAAATATTTAGAGAATATTCTGAATTGTTTATGTAGCTTTTGTCCATCAAAGAAGTATTTTTATAATTTTATCTATCATTTGAAAAGTAACACGAAGCTCATAAGGATATTACAAATTTGAACAGATGCTAGAAGTGTACCTTGCCAATAAAATTTTCTTTCTTGAAGACATTATGACTCCGTCTAAACTTTATCATCTCCGAGAAAAACCTAAATTGATTGTTCTTCTTGTCCTCCAACTGTCTCATCAAATTTTGATCCCATATCAACAAACAGTCCAATACACACACACATATACATAGGTGAACAAAAACACAATTTTGTAAGTGCATACCTGTCCCCATTGGAAATGATTTAGAGCATTATCATGTCCATAGCTGTTATTATTTCCATGACGAGTATGACCATATTCATCCCCCATTAGCATCATTGGTGTTCCCTAATAACACAGAACAAACAAATGTACAAGAATTGAAAAGTTAATATAACACAAAGCTCACATTTTATAAGAATGCATCAGGTTATGTTTTCTTTCCACCAGCATTCTCTGTTTATTGCAGTGCGTGATGGAACAGCCAAAGGTTCAAGATCTAAATCAAGTGAGAAAAAGAAGAAAAGAGGCTGCATAGAAGAGAAAATGAACTAGGATTGCAAAAGAGTCTTCTATATAAAAGATGTCTGTGGAAGAATCATTAAGGGCAAAACTGTACTTTTAGTCCTACAGGACTAGACCTTGATACTTTGGTCCTGTATTCGACAAAATTGCACTTTTGGTCCTAATTTTTATAAAATATATAGCATTTTTGGTTGTATCGCCCCATTTCAATCCAATTTAGAACAAAAAGTGCAAAACTGACTTATAAGACATTTTTTTAAAGAGACTATTTCGTGTACCAAAAGTGCAAGATTTGACAGAAAAGAGGGCCATAGAACCAAAAGTGCCAAACATTTTAAGAAGTTGGGACCAAAAGTGACATTTGTGACGAGAAGGACGAATAGTACTGTGGGTCCAATCATGTAAGACCAAATGCAACTTTGCCACTCTCCAAGTTTTTATTACTATTAACCAATAAAGTACAGAAACTATCCTCATTAAAAAAATGAGAGAACACAAGAAATATCTATGTACATGGTCAGGTCTCATGCCATCACCACTTCTCAAAAGAAACTTTCTGAAGAAACATTTAAACTCTAAGCAAGTAGTTGTGCTATTAAAGGTCATGCATAGATGAATCAAAAAATTTAAGTTGACTTACCAAATCTAAATGCAAATCTGATAGAAACCTAACTAAAGACTTCCTACCTATATAAACAAGCGTGATCTGTAAGAAAAGAGGAGATTTTCTGACATACAGATACAGTTCTCTTAACTATCTTGTATCCAAGAATGCTGAAAAATTCATTATCAATTTTTGGTTAATTAAAAGATACATCTATTTTTAATCACAAGGAATTACATCCGCCTCTGTTCAAAATTTTCACCAGAATTTCATTTTTTCAATATGTAACCATAAATTCTCTCAGGCATTGCCTACCTTGGCTCCGAGATTTTTTCACATGGTGCAAGTGCAAACAGCTATCACGGGGAGAACTATAACTCGAATTCCTCATACCATAATCCATGTCTCAGCAGTTAAGCTATCATCAAAGGGCAACATTCAGGATTTTCAAATCAGTAAAATACTGGAAGAACCATGGTTAGAATGTAGTTTTTGGTAGATTCTAATTTATAATGTCATCGAATTTCTTGGCTACACCACACCATGTGAAATCTTTCAAAGTTATGTCACAAATGGGGATAGGTAGGCTGTTATTGTTTTCGTTGGGCTAGTTTTCAGTGTGCTACCTATACTCTACTATAATCTTTTGTTTCCATTTTCATGATTTCTTTCCTTTTTGGTGTGTTTAAAAGGGAATGCTTGCAGAGGAAAACAGATATTTCAGAACTTCGGAGGCCTGCCAATTGAACCACCTTGGTAATACGACGCTGATCCTATCAGACTTTCAGAACGATTAATTTAAACAGGTTATGGATGCAGGACTTCCAGAATCTACACTATAAATTAGATGAAGAGATAGACCAAATCAAGTACTATCATTTCAGCTTTCCATGACATTTTTTTCTTGTCATATGGCTGAATGCAACCAATCAAACTACTTTTATCCTAAGATTTCGCTCAACGGTCAGGGTCAATTATCGGTGAGGTATAGCCTGTTCTTTCAAAAAAGAAAACAAGGTATTTGTAAACAGTGTTTTTTCAGGGGTTTGTTCCCCGAACAATTTCGAAAGTTTTTCCTCATTGAGATCATATTCAAAGTTAAACTATACACTGAAAAAGCACATTCAGTTCGCAACATGGTACTAATTCAGTCCTAGCATACTCAAAATGGGAGTAGGGAAAGGTCACATTTTCCTTCCTATTAAAATTTCTAAAATCTTTTTGGAGAGAAAAACTTCAAACAAAATAGCTTACAGAAGGAAATAATTTTTTTTGTCAGATAAAGTCCTGCAAAGATATCTGATTCAGAAATATACTAAAGTTTAAAAGACAATTAGCCATGTTTCCCCAAGAAACACAGAACATTTCACCTGAAGAATTTGATGCATCTTAACATTTACCTGGGATATCATTAATGCCACGTGGAAGTTCTTCATCTGCCGCATGCGTATTGCCTTAATATTTGTATCTGCAGTTTCTCCTGATACGAACACAGCAAGGTGAATAAAAAATATATCTGATCGTTGAAAGATGAATTCAAGGTGACAGGGGAACTCTTCAAAGAAATGAAGGGGAAGGTATAGGGTCTTAATGAAGAGACAAATGGATCCCTGAAGCAACAAATGACAAAAGAGACACAAACAAGAAGATCAGATCAAGCCCATTCACGATTTCATTAACAGAAGCAACAATTGTGAATGATTCAAAATTTAACAAAGTTAAAGCACTAGGTAGTCAACTACACAAATAGTAGAATTTATTAGAACTCCCAAAGGTAATCAATGAAAAATGATATTATTCAGAGTCCAAAGTGTATTTTATCCTCAACAGCCTGAAATAATTACCACATGAACTACATACCACTGGAGACGAACGAATCACTTTCCTTCACAACAAATAGTTCATTATTCTAATATAATTTGTAGTCTGTACTTATGAGGTCAGAAGATGGTTAATAATCAGGAATTATAAAGTAGATTCTGAAATCCCATCTCTAGTCTCAACAAACAATTTACAACACTCTTTCTAAATAGGCTTTGATGATTTTCAGATCAAGCTTGGCATAGAAGTGCTGTGACTTTCTTTATCTATAAACTTCATGATAGATGCAACCCTTCTTAATGGAAACTAATTCTGAAGTTTCTTCTATGTTCCATCAATATCCTAGATAAGGCAACATTTGCAAGGATAACATAAATTAGTAGACAAAGATCCACCTTACTTTTTGGCCCATGGAACATAGAATCATTTATATATGAGAATGTCTTATAGGAAAAAGTAATTATATATGGAGCAGCTCCAGCACATTAAGAGTAAATCAAGCGGAATCATTTTATACAGACCTTGACTAATACATTATTAGTGCAAAAAAAGTTTGAATTATGTATTAGATGACATAACACACCCTTGAACAGTAGAGAGATAGGTAGCAGCCATTGAGTAGCGAAGCTGATCGTTTATACCATGATATATGAGAAATTTGACAAATCAATGTCAATGCAAATGAAAGGAAAGCTAAGTAAAACTCAAAATCTACCTTCAAACCCGCAGTTCCAGCTAAAATTGTCATTGCTTCCATCATTTCCACTTTCCCCATTTGCGTCATTGTGCTAATATTCATTCAAGAGAAGACAATAATATGAAGTTGATATTTAAAAACTGACAGGTGGAAACCATAATCATATGTGATACATCATACCTTAAAATTGTATGACACAAGGTCATGTAAAGTAAATCCGTCATGTGCAATTATGAAGTTGATACCATGATATGGCTTGCGCTTATTGACCTAGTGAGAAAAAAAAAACTTTTAAGTGTTTATTGGACTGCACAGTTACAGACCACTTAAATAAATTCTGTCACTCCACAATTCTAACATACATAACTTGTCGGCCATTTGCGGAAGAGTTTCAGAACGGAAGCCCATCAAACTCAACTAATAATAACACGATTTCATGGAACCAATTGCATGTATATATATATATATATATATATGTGGTTTGTACATGCGTGTGTGCGTAATAGGTGAACAAATGATGACGCGATCAAATGACTTAATGCTTTTAGTAAAGGAAATCATAAATTTTAAGTTTCAAATTATACAAGAAAGTAACAGCTGATTATTAAGAAAGCGGAACACACAAATGATGTGTAGGTACATAAATAATTTGATAGTATATTCAAATAATATAGAAAAGTTTAATTTCACTGAAGATACTAATCAGACAAAAGGAAGACATCTGCTTGCACAATCAAATTACAGGCAGATGGATCAGGCACAACTACATGGAAGCAAGATCAACTAACAGAAAATGATGTCAAGGGCATTAGCCAGCATAGATGAAAAAATAAGAAATTTTCATGAACATGAACTTTATACAACTTACTTGGTAAAGATCAGCTGAACCAGAAATCCTAGTTGCAAAACTTCCTTTCATACCAGTGTCACCCTATATTGCGATTAATTTCCAAAAGTTATAATAAACTAAAAACCGATTCAAATCTGAAGACACTAATAGTTACATGAAGGGGAAGCAAATAAAACCATCTTTTGGATTTTAGTGCAATAAAAGCAGTTCATTAAGCAAAATCATATATACAATATACGGCAAGCAATCCTTAACAAGAGGTCAAATAGCTCAGATGATGTATCAGAAACTTGCATTCCAACCAGATTGAACTTCTATTTAAACAAGAAAAGAAACCATTAGCTTTAACCTGTAGAAAAAATATATACACCACTGTGTCCCATAAACCAATTAAACTTCAAAACATGATGTCAAAAAATCCTGTAATTCTCAAGCCATGTAGATAGTGTCATATCAAAAACTTTGAACTCCTTGTTAATTCCGAACCACAATATCTCTTACCGAACAATTTAGGCCATGATCCAAAAACAATAATCCATAGATGGCAAACAATACTAACTGCATCTCCCTCTTGTCATCCAATGCAAGAAAAATGCAGCCCGTCTCTCATACAATCTCATAAATTTTGATTTACAATCTGACCTAAAAATTTAAATTCAGATACTATATTGAATATTTATCCCATTTAAAAATTAGGTTGTTAGACATGACCTTTCATTCAAATAACATCTTCAAGAGTAGTTAAAATCCTTTCCTGGATTTTTCTTGTAGCCTATTTGGTTGATATCCATGGCCTCACGCTTATTGATATCAAAGTACCATTGAGTAATACCTACTCTGTTCCTAAATTCTTACTTGTATTGCCTTTTTGGAATGTCTCAAAACAAGACTCTCTTTCCTAAAATGGAATAATTTTTCTCAAAAAATACACTCACATAAAGTAATGATTTGACACCACTAATTCTCAACCACTACATTCAACTTGATTCAAGGGCATAAATGAAAAGATCTCTAACCGTTATAGTTTTTAAATCTTGTCTAAAACTCTGCGCCAAACTAACGGAGTGAAAATAGGGACAAACAAAGTACTTCTCTTTTAAAGAGATGAAGTACTGATGAACTTGATTTCCAAAAAAAATTGATCATTTTCTTGGAGTGTTTTTTTCTGCTTGTAGTACCTTTATAAATCTTCTAACATCATCCCGATACTTCCCATTCCATTCACCCCACCTGTAAGCCCAAGAAATCAGCATGTTAACATTTGTATTAATGTCTTCGTAAACTCAAAACATACATAAACTGATGCACACTAGCAGGAAACACATCCTTAGGTAGTATCTAAGCTCTCAGCATATGCAGTGAATGTGGTTTTAAGATTCTCACAGCAATGTTTCTATCCTTCTAGCAGCAAAATAATGGTGTATAAATACACACCAATGAGCCAGTAAGTTTCTTGAATGCAATGAGTATTAATTTTTCCATATAAATAAAAATGACTGAGAGGCCGGTTACAACCTACCCAATATGAATTTGCCAATCAGGACTCAATAAAAATACAATCAAGTTGATGTGCAAACTTGTAGCCAGTCAAAAATCCGTAGATAATAAAACCAAGACAAATAAATAAACATGTTGAAGTTCATAACATGGAGGAATAAATGGATGCACAAGGATCTTTATGAAATTATCGCGAGCTAGATATTGCCATCATCCAAGCTTAAAATTCAAAAGTCTGCAATGAACGAAATGATACATTCATAATCAGTGCCCCAGAAAGCAGTTTGTATTGTGAGAAAGTCAGTCGCGCTAGTATTAACTTGCTCTTCAGCTCCCAAAAGCACTTTCTCAAAATATACAAAGACTACTAAACAGTAGAGAATTTTCAACACTTAGCAAAACTTACACTAGTTTAGAAATTTCAGTTGCAGATCAATGATAATAAGAAAGCAGCAAATGTTGTAATAAGGAAAACATTCTTGATCTGTACATTTTTCTGCAGTTGATGTTATGGAAGATATTCTTACATTGACATTTACTAATGCAGTTGTAGGCTTTGCTGACATAATACACCCAAAAGTAAGAGTTTCTAGAAGTTACCGGTCCCAGTTTGGAAATTTTCCAACGAGATATAGACCTCCGCAATCCCAAGGTTCTGAAATAAGCTTACACCTAGACAGGATACTATCTTTGGCAATTTCCTGCACCACCATAGCAATCAGCATAACACATTCAAAAATTGGGAAAAGGTTTTGGTTTGTGTTAAAAGCATAATATCTCTTCAAGATATCATTACATATATTTATTCTTCTCTTCACTGTTTGGAGGGGAAAGTGACTAACTTTAACTACAAATATTCAAATATAGCCAATAATAAGTAAGGCCATTGGCAGATGAAAGCAAAAACTAAAATACCTAAGGCAGGGGGTGAAGTTACTGAACATTCAACGATGGTTTCACTATATACAGTTTCGAAAATTGCCACAGACATTCATTGTGAATCCAAAATCCCCATGCATCAGTAGAGTGAAAGAATGACAACAAAGCAAGTTATGTAATCTTAATTCTATTTGAAGTTTTGAACCAACTCCAGTTAAAGAATTTATTTTTGGAGTCAACAAACTTAATTTCCTACTCATTCTGGTTTCTATGGTTCAATTGTGACATAAATTAAAGAAAACGAAGCACGAAGCAGAAACAATTAACAAATTACAACATCCACAGTGCCACACTGTAGCACCATTGATATGAATCACTAATTGAAGGTTTAGTCATGATACAGAAGCTAAAGAAATTTGTGCTATGAGCACAATGTTAAATTAAGGATCGAGAAATTTCCAAGTTCATCTGCTAGCTTCTGTTTAGAGTAAGCACCGTATCTGATTAGTGCCTGTGTGAACTATTTGAAGGAATATGCTACGTACACTCAGAAGTATTATGTACATGTCTTTTGTGTATGTTTTACACAAATACGAAGTTCCTCAGAGATGAATGCTGACCATGGCTGTATAAAGGGAAAATCGGTAACAAATATCATTGGATGGTAGGCCATGGAAAGTTAATGATGTGCCAGCAAGAGTTGAAGTGGCTGCTCTTTAGTTATTCAAACTTCCTTCAATCTTACTTTCAGACTTCTTCTCATATTAGCATCATTTCTTTTATTACATCTCATATGATTGTTTTTAGAAAAAAAAACATTGTGCAAAGAGAGAGATTCTTACTGATCTCATAAAAATAAAAGGGCAAATTGAAAAATTGGTTTCTAAACAGAGATATTTGTATATTGCATGTTGCTCTGCAGCAGGCAAGGTTTTACTCAGAATCATATTACAAAACTCTAGTCAAAACTCAATAGGCATGACTTACCCTGATCAATGGGGGAGCACTGAGTGGAGAACCGTCAGTTCCTCGACAGAGCACACTAGCAAGATCAAAACGGAACCCATCCACGTGATACTCAACAACCCTTCAATTAGAGTGGCAATTGAGAAAAGTGAAACCATAATCAAACAAAAGTTGACATATTAACAAAATTAACATCCAAATTCAGTAGGTTAATTAAAAAACTCCTACTTAAAAAAGATATGAGTAAAAAACTAAATTGAAAGAGAGCCAGAACGTTAAAGATGCCATCTACTCATATAATATTACTGGAACTTAATGTACACAAGAATTCTACTGCAGAAAAGTAGAATCGGCAACACTAAATTAATCTTGTAAAGAGATTGACCTCCATATATTTATATTGAATATAGGAGTCCGTACAAAGAATTTTTTTTGTCATTCTGGCCCATAATTTACCGAACTGGTTGAAGGAGTGGCATAGCATATTTCTCAAAATCATGTTACGGAGAAGAATGCATATATACATCATCATTTTAGTTTTAAATAAACGATATTATTGAAGAATTTCAGTTGATCAATCAGTAAAACTGTTTAAAGCAATATTTCAAGTTAATAGCTTGCCAAACTCATAATATTACGCAGTTATTTCCTGTGCAGTTATCGAATGTAAAACTGTTTAGACCATAATTTCAGTATTTTCAAGCTAATAGCTGGCCGAAACTCATTATGTGAAGCAGTTAATTTCTGTGCAATTGTTGAATAACTAGACATCATCAATAAGTATATAACAAGAAGACTTCTATGAAGTGCAAATACAAATATATAGTCTTTTTTTTTAAGCAACAAGAACCATTTTATTAACAAATTGGGTGTGACCTTAACATATTTTTTTTAAGCAATAAAGATATATACAGTCACAATTGCAAATTATCATTACTCCAACATGGTGCGAGTTAGAATGTAACATATAAGGTGCAACATTTTCATAAATCTCAACTATAGTACGCTAACTCAGCTGAAAGAGAATCATAGAAGAATGCAGCAAAAAAAGTGTATGATAATTAAAGGGAATAAGAATATACCAGTGCCTCAGGCTGTCAAGTATTAATTCCATGACAATAGGATGGTTACAATTCAATGTATTACCTAGACAATAAGTTTGAATATGAGACTGCTGAACATATTCAGAGTAATAATAACAGATAAAACCAGAAAAAGTTTTCTTCTTCAAGCTCAACAATCATAGACTAGTTTCTCTGTCACCATGAACATTGACAGACTATAGATTCAAAAACTAAGAAGCACTCTTACAATAATGCATGTAGGCACTCAATCTCTTCTTCTGGGCAATCACTAATCCATAAATAAAACTAAGAGCATTAACTTACATTAAGATCTCTTCTTTACTTTCTCGAACTCTACAATAACCTTACTCATTATTGTTTTTTATAATATAGGAAGCCAATGTTTTATAGATATCTGGCCCAAAAGGACAACCATGAATATTTGCATATACACATCACATTTGCATATTTAGTGTCTAATTAAACTAAATTATAAGTGAAAACTGGAAATAAATGCATAAAAATCAAAATTTCAATTAGATTAGAACACATTAGAGAGGACATTAAAAGTCTCATAAGCGGTGCTACTCGAAAGTGGTATGAAGATATGGAAATTACCGCAACCAGAGAAGTTCAACAACTCGGCATTGTTGTTTAGATCTACCATGTAATAAACCTACAAAAGTTTAGTACACTACTAAGAGAGCTGAAAGAAATAAGAAAACAGAATCATCCACACATAGTTATCTGAAATAACAGGAAAGGATATCCACACTTGTTCATATACACAGGAGTTTAAGAGTAAGTTCAGTAGAAGGTTCATAGAAGATCACAATGTCCAGAAAAAGATTCAAAGCTACATGCTTCGCAACCCATGTTGGTTGCTAAAGGAGTCGCCAAAAAAAAGACAATAATGTACATCAGTCAAACAATGCACTAATTATCTCCTCCTATACATATGTAATTTCAATTTCTCTCTAAAAGAGCAAAAGCCAAAACTGAAAATAAATATCATGTTGCATTAAATGGTTGCAGAACTTGAATTTCTTTAAAGGTATTTGTGAAATCAATTCAATTAACAAGGATCGTGTAGATTATTTATCAAATACTGCATGAAACAGTCATGATATAAACCATGCAATTTATTCAGAAAAGAAATAGTAGAGCAAAATCACCTTGTTGTCTATGCCACGAAATGAAGTAATATACGGATTTTTGTCGTCAGCCTCATTCGTATGATTATAGACAACATCCAAAATGACCTGGAGAAAATTAAACAATCATACACTGGATGAAAGAACTTTTTCAGAGATCAAATCAATAGAGAGATACTAATAGAATCATAAAAAAATCTCAAACTCCAAAATCATTATAGACAGAAAGAATACCTCAATTCCAGCATTGTGCAGTGCCTTAACCATTTCTTTAAATTCCCGTGAAGCTTTAAGTGGCCCTCCACCGTTACTTGCATATCGAGTCATAGGAGCAAAAAAGTTTATCGTTGAATAGCCCCATGTATTGATCTTTGAAGTAATCAGATTTGAGAACATGCTATGTTAGTTCATTCAAGCACATGTAAAGCAAAAAAGCATATAATAGTACACAGTACAAGACTGGACCAACATAGATAAACTGCATAATACATAGAAGAATTTCAAACAGGCGCCTTTCAGTTTCACACCCTAGTAAATAAAACAGATATCAATAAGATTATGCATAATTTTAAACTTAAGGTGTTGCACTAAATAATCAAAAATGTAAGCAAACCTTTCTTTAAAATTTACCAGAAAGTTTATGGAATGTCAACTTAAGTGGTAAAAGGATGCTAGTTGAGATTCCATTGTTTCACACCAAGATAGGAGATGCCACATTCTCATTACATATCCAAGATTTGGAGAAGATAAATTCACCTAATCAGCCTAACCTACATATCCTAACCCATAAGACAAAAACTCGAACAGCCTTTTGGACCAACAACTAAGCCACACTTCCACCATATCAATTTTGCAAATCACAGCATTTAAACAAGCATAAACACAAACACACACACACTGAGGTGCGTAATATGTACTTTAAAAAAATGTAACTTTAGAAACAGGAAAACACACACACATACACACACACACAACAGGGTTACAGTTTATACTTACCAAGTGATCTCTTGGATTCGGGTGCCTTTGAAACTCCATTTCATCGAACTCAAAGACAGGCAACAATTCAACAGCATTAACACCAAGCTCCAAAAGATGTGGTATCTTCAGTGGAATAGAATACACATATTGGAAAATAAATATCAAAACTTATCAGATATATTTCATGAAGTGTGTATGACAATGAATAGGGTCCTCTAGGCTTGAATCAGTTCATCACAAGAAAAACCTTATATACTGGAGAAAATGAATGGAAAAGATGCTTGTATGACAAAGTTAGCAAAATGATAGAAAACAAAGAATGTTGATTCATATCAGCTTACAATTGAGTAAGAAGAGCTGCATTTTCTACCATATGCTTGTATGGCAAAATTTCAGACAGGAGTTATCAGTGCTTCTATTTTGCTCGATTTTTGGTTTAATTGTTTGTTATTGGTCACGTAAGACACTGCAGCCCCAACATACTACAGTTATAGCCACAAAACCCCATCACCACTGCCTTCATTACTGAAGTTTATAGCATTTTGAAGGGAAAGGAATTTCCCCCAAAAAAACAGGAAAAGAACACTCAGTTTTACATGACTCATTGCATGGTTCAGTAACCTTATTCGAGTGCATAAGGGTGGTGTTCAAATAGTACAGAATGTTTAATATGGATTACACATAGTAACCCAAACACCTGGGGTTTTGAAATATTAGTTATAAAAATGGAACAAGCGTGCAAAAGAACAACTTATGTTCAAACAACTTGCATATATACCTTCTCTATCACACCAAGGTAGCTACCACGTATCTTTGGATCCAACTCACTGGACTCATCAGCCGTAAAAGCACGGACATTCATTTCGTATATAACAAGGTCATTCTGCAAAACAGTTATTCATGTTTTGTATTCAAAAGGTAAGAAATACACGACGAAAACAAAAACAAAAAGCTGTTACTGAATATCTAAGTGACAAACTCCATATAGGATGCCACTCATTTTCTTAATAATATTCTTCATTAAAATTTCCATCTAAGTAACTAAATTCACTGCCATATGTTTGGCACATCAATCTTAGAAGGTACTCAAATTGGGATTTACACATGGACAAGATGTCATATGAACCAAGATATTCAAGCTACTTTAGTTCATTAGACCTCTTCATCCACCATCCCTCATTAACCCAACAAAATACTAATTTTGAATGTTCTTGTAATCACCATTTTCAATCTACAATGGTAATAGCAAACATAATCTAAACCTTGTTACACCAATGAAAGAATCACTCTGTCTCAACTCCCTTCTCTCATTTTGTTCTCTTAATTCTCAATTTGAGAAGATTAGAAGCATAAAAAAGAACACGAAAATTTGTCAGACTTTAATAGCTCTTTTAAGTTAAAAGGGTCTTGGCAACCACCAACTCTATATAGATATGCTACATTGTACACAGCTTGCTGCTGTATTTCAAAATGAAAATACTCTTATTTCACAGGTAATAAGCCTATCTAGAATAAAATGACCTATATAAGTTAGTACATTATCTATTATGTCAGTCAGAAAACGAATGTCTCGTTGGTGCTGTTACTAGTCCACAAAAACCAGTACTTTCAAATGCAATAGTGAACATTATAGTCATTTTAAAGAAGTCTTTGAATAAAATTAAACAAAAATAAGATTAGGAATATTGTCAGATAATATGAAATATATTAGTCAAAAGATCAAATAATTTGACTTTTCTATAGGGAACATGACAATCAATTTGGATAAAGTGAGTTACTATTTTTCACATAAATCAAGTATATAGAACATCCTCTGCCTAATTCAGTTGACCTCACCTCAGGTATACTAGGAAGCTTATAGTTTTCTCCCCAGTCGAATGGTAAGCAATCAAAATCATAAGTTCCCATAAATTTAGACAGTTTATTGCTGGCATCACCAAATATTCTGCGTCCTTCAATCAGCTTTGCATATGGATCAATTAGAACATTGCCATCATTGAATCGATGTCCTTGATGCCAATCTTGCGGACCATTAACCCGATAACCATAGCAGACATTACTGTGAGGTAAATCCTAACAAAATGCAAATTTACAGATTCAAATCAAAGTCATGAATTAGAATATATACCATAACACTAACAGTAACATTAACAAAAACAGCAACAAAAAGAAGATAAAATAATAAAGACAATTGACTGATCAGCCTGTAGAACATTAGTAAACAAATATACAACAGCTTCAATGTGAAGACTATATAATACTAACTGTAAGAGACAGCATTAGCAAACTTAACCAAAAATCCGGCTTGATAGCAAAATCTCCCTGGTTTGCCTTAAAAATAGGAAATAATTACCCTGATATCCAATCTTTAGGAGAACTATGAGTAAAAACAGAAAAATGGCTTGGAATATATCATATCTTACCATCTAAAAAAATCGCAACAAATTCAGCCAAAAGATAACAGTTTTCTAGGAGCTCGCTGGGTCTATGAATGTACTTATCATACACTAAGAATGTACTTATCCACGTCATCCAGCTACTTGAACCAGCCCAAAGATTCAGTAAGACAACATGATGAAGTTGTTAAGGAGCTCGCTGGGTCTGTGAATAATCTTTCTATTATATTTAATTGTTTATGGCATGGAAAACGATGTAGAATACGTAGTTATGGTGTTGACGAACAGAATGAAGGGATTAAAGATATGGAATGTCATAGGAAAAAAAAATAGAATAAGAACGAGAGCAAAAGAACTTGGATCGTGCTCTTATTTGTCCATGTAATAAGAAATTTCCAGGGTTTGTAAGGAACGTCATCATTCTCCATTCCTTCCAAAGCATGAGCTTGAGATTGCTTTTTACTTGATTGTTATTCCCTCCGTCATCAAAGAAGATATTAGGAGAATGAATTCGAAACATATATTAAAACATACAACATAATAACATCATGAAAACAGAATAGTGAGGCTACCTCAACACAGATGTGCCATATGTCCCCTGTCTTGTTTATTTGTGGGTCTAGTGACAATTCAATCATCCCTTGATCAAGATTTCCATGAAGTCCCCTAAAGATATATTCAAAGCTTTAAATGCTTTTAATTCAAATGCAGAGAATAAAGAAAGCTTGAAATGCTCTTAATTCAAACACATGGTATAACTTTGCGTATTCACAAACTATACAAAGAACCTCTCTATATATGCCAATATTACAATTTAGGTTATGCAGCAATATAGATCTATATTCTAGACATATAACACCAAGAAGCAGAAGAAATTTTTAGCAATGTCTATATAGCATTCTGTAGCACCAAAGTATTACGGCATGGACAAAAATTTCTTTGTTATTATAAGTTTTTAATTATTATTCTTATTTTTTATTTTTGGAGGGGATGGGGAGAAGAGTCTCTAGTCAAACCTTTCTTGAAGAACTAAGCAAAGTGTAACAGCAGTAGCATTTTGGGAGAAAATTGCAAAATTTACTCCACCTTCAACCTCCGACACTCCTAAAGGATGTGCCTGACCTGGGTAAACTCTCAGCGATGGAGTTCCTATGCTCTGGGACACTTCTTCCTAAAATTTGAGGGCAAAAAAAGGAGTTAAATTATTTTAGTGTAAGAGAACCAGAACATCATAAATTAATGCTTACACAGACATGTAGGATCTATTCCTGCACTAACATAAACAAAGTTCCTAACAAACATTTGTTCAGTAAACATTTACTCTATGCATGATATGTAATGACTGACATCACCATAACAATGACTATAGTTGAAAATAGAGATAAGCTAGTGACAAGGAGGTGGGGGACATAAAACATAGACAAGGTATTCATTCATAAGAAACACAAAAATCAACTCCCACGAGAATCCAGACATGGTTTATCAAGGCACTAACATGTAACCTAAAATCTGGGGATATGCTGAAGTTCTGTTAAATGGCCTGACAGAAATACTGTAAGTATGATATACATGTGTATACAGGGTCATCCTGCGTTGTTGATAGGCACATTTTCTAAGTGCGACAGTGTGTGTGAGAGTGTGTGCTCGGATGGTTTTAGACACCTGAGACATAGAAAATAAATAAAGAGCTGCTGATCAATCATCATTGCTATAGCTCGTATAATATACATCAGTACAGTTTTCATTATATCCAAAATGATTCATTTTTGCATGCAAATGTAGACACATGCAACACCATAATAAGCATCACCATCAACGTAGCAATAAAGAACTAATATAAAAGAATAGAATGACAAAGGAACAATAAAATTTAACCACAAGAATTGTTGACCATTAATGGTGAACTAAACGTAAATCCACCGGAACAATACCGACAATTAATATCGAAATTGAAACAACAGTTAATATCAAAACAAAAATATGGATCCACAAAAACAATCTTAACAAATATGGATCACGAAAAATCAACAACCAGCAGTTCAAAAAATTAGTATACCAGTCATTTATTCACCGACCTCAACTTTTACAACCTAACATGGATGCTTAAGAGAGAAGGCATTACTTCCGTTTTTTACACCCATCGAATTATTATTGGCATATCATTATCAATTACCAAAAATGTGCTAAAGACAATAACCAGGCTAAACTGAACATTACATTAAAATGATATCGAATTCAAAATGAGGTTTGCAAGACAATATATTTTGCACAATCTTGCTTGGTAAACCAAATAATAATATATAGGTATACTAAGCATGTCTGAAGATGAATTTATGGGTCCTAACAAGAAAAATCTAAAGCTTCATCGCCTTAACTCGAAGGTGAAATTATGTCACAAATGAGCAGTTATCACGCAGTGGGGATACAAGGACAAGACCTAACAATGCTACCCCTTCATCATCATCGACGACAGTATACATATTATCAAACTGTAATATTTGGAAACCAGAAACATCATCAACGGAAGTTCCACAATATCGTAAAACATACCTCCTCAACAACCACACTTTGTTCTCCTACTCGACCAGCAAACACTAAGGAATCCATCCGTCGGGTTCCACTTCCACCCAGTTCTCGTCTGACCTGAGCCATTTATCACATTCTTACCGTGGAAATTCGAAAATTATACTTATCGAAAACAACGAATCAGAGAAATGAAGCTTACTTCACCGAAAAATATGTGCCTCGAACCTTTGACAGATGACAATTTCTCACTTAATTTTGCTCTGCATGCATAAAAACCACAAGTGAGAAATCAACCAAAATTGAAAAATTACCAAGCACAACAACTGAATAGTATTGAAATTCACAACATTACCGCACAATGGGTTGGAATTCAAGTGCGGGAACGAGAGCAGGATAGCCTTTGCACCAAACAGTAGAATATGAGAGCATCATTAAATTCGTAACCAACCAATCAACAATTGGTTTCTAGTATGTATTCTAAGAATTAGAGCATAATTTGAGCACCAATCAGTTAGTTATTTTGCCAACTGTACGAATACATTTGGAAGGACCGAGAGAGTTAGCTAATTTTGAGCCCTGAGTCCAAATATGTCATTAGAGTATAATTTTCACGGAGAATGTTGTATCAAATGAGAAAATTATTGAGGGAAATAATGGAGGGTTTAGCTTCAGTTTGTAAAGAAATATAAACCTTGGAAATTGACTGAATTATCTATCTTTTACTACTATATTTTCTCAATGAATGTTCAGATCTTTTGGGTTGGAGAGCAGTGTGGAAGGCGGGTCGTTCCGTTTCATGTCCGCCACGTGAAAATTTATGAAAGGGGCACTAGCATCACGACAAGTGTTTTTGGCTTTGAGCAAAAAGAGAGAAGCCTTTTCGGCCATCTCCAATGGGTATTCCTTGTATTCCCCTTCAAACTCCTCTTTTAATATCACATTCTATTTAATTTCAATTCTCAAATTTTTCTACTCTCACTTAATTTTTCCAATTTTCACATTCTATTTAATTCCAATTCTCATTCATTTAATATTTTCAATATATATTTAACAGGGTTATGTCATTTCTAATTTAATTTATCGTATTTAAATTATGTAACCAATATTCTATTTTTAATCTAGAAATCGTATTTAATTTCAATGTAACTTTATTATCATTTATTCCACAAAATTAATTCTCATATTTTTCACTCTCAATTAATAATAATAGAATTAAATAACAATAACAATTAATGAACATTGTACATAAAATTACAATATTACAAGTTAAAAAAAGTACAAAATGTACAAGTAAGAAAAATATTTAAATGATAATAGATAATTTATATTATTATTTAATAAATAAATAAAAAGTAAGTATATTAAGTGCCGATTAATTAAAAGTTTAAATGTAAAAAAAAAAAAAGTATATGTCCCAGCCCAAATAAGTAAAGTTAAAAACAAACAAAAAAAAAAAGATGAAGGAAGTGGGGCTGGCGCGTCGCCAGCCCCAATAGAAAAGGTATGGTGAGTGGGTGAACCCACCGCTCCACGTATTTGGGCGGTGGGTAACCACCTCCCACACCCCTCTCAATTTTCAACCCTTTACTCATCAAACATTATTTTTTTCCCCCTCTCTTTATAGACTCACCTTCCCACTTCATCAATGGAGATGCCCTTCGGGTTGGGGATTTTTTTTGGCTTATATATGCTATGTGCTTATAAAATATGTGAAAGAGTGAATAGTAATTTTGGTCCTTTTTATGGGTTAAATTTTTTATTTTTATTTTTTCTTAAATAAAAAAGTAGATTGATCCCTTTTATCAATGTAATGTATCACATTCGTCCTTTTTATTACACATTTTTTCCTCTTAATTTTTTTTAGCAAATTCGTCCATTTTATTAATGTAGTGTAACACATTAATCCCTTTTACAAAGTACATCAATTTTTGTTCACTTTAGTATTTTGAATTTAAGTGATGTATTTTGTATTTAAGAGGGACTAATGTGTAACACTAAATTGATAAGAGGGACGCATATACCATAAAAAATTTAAGAGGGACGAATGTGTTATAAGAGGGATGAATATGTTATACTACATTGATAAGAGAGACCAATCTGTTACAAAAAAATTAAGAGGGACAAAAGTGCAAAAAATAATCCATAAAAAGGACCTAAAATGCGATTTACTCTTATGTGAATTGTAACAAGTACTATTATTTAGTATTTCATAATTTGATTGATCACATTGAGAAACTACAATGAACAAATTAACCTATAAAATAAAATTTGGTACACATGTACCCAGAGATGTAAGGCCATCTCTAGCAGTTGAGGGCTAGCCCCGGGCTCTGGAGCCCGGGCTAGCCCAGGGCCAGCCCGGGGCCCTGCTGGTCGTCTCTAGCAGTTGGGGCTCCGTGGGGGAATTACTTACATTTTTTTCCTTTGCCCACTCTCACCTATTAATATTATAGATTTATATTTTTCTAATATTAATATTAATAATAATAATTATATTAGTACTCGTAATTTAATTATTAATTATATTAAAATATTAATATTAAATAGAATATTAATTAAAATAACCGTAGACTTCAAAAAGACTTAATAGAACATGTTTATGCAAAGTACGGTTAAAATTGAGTGTTTAAATTTACATTCTATTTTAGAATGTATTTAAAAGTTTAATTCGTATGAGTGTTTATTTTATATTTTTAACTAATTTCGTATTTTAAAAAAAGAATATTTGTATGAGTGTTTAATTAAACAATAGCAGTGTCTTTAAATATCGTAATTTTATTTAATTGTTACTTTAAATAATTAATCATATTATATAATATATAATTAAAACATATAACATTAATTAAAATAACACATTAATTACGATAACATATTAATTAAAATAACACATTAATTAAACAACACATTAATTAAAATAACACATTAATTAAACAACACATTAATTAAAACAACATATTAATTAAAATAACACATTAATTAAACAACACATTAATTAAAATAACATATTAATTAAAATAACACATTAATTACAAAAATACACAATATTAATTAGGTTTAAATACACAACAATATACATAAATACACAAATAAATACACAAATATATACACAATTAATACACAAAAAAAAAAGAAAAAAAAAAGGTTCAGGTCCAATCAGGTGCCGCCAAGTTTTAAAGAGGGGCGCGTGGTCATCTTCTCCAACAAACAAACCCAACACGATCTCCACCCACTCGCCCCCGATCCCCAAGCCGTGCCGCCCCGAGCCCGCTGCCCAGCCCCAACCGCCCCACCCCGTCATCCCGCGCCGTCTCCAGCAGTTTTCCTCCCCAGCCCGACCCCGCCCCGCCAGCCCGCGCCACTGCTGGAGATGGCCTAACATCAATCAACACATGACGGAGGATTTGTAACCCATTAAATTAGGATGAGCCTAACAAAAAACACATACCTCTTGAAGAAATTAAAATCAAGACTTAAACATTGAGGTATCCAAGTTTTTTTTTTAGAAAAATATGAGCTATCAAGTTAACCAATAAGATAAATGTACATTTTTTTTATTTGCGAAGTAAAATTTGTTAATAGTAGCAGAGCTATATGTGAGCCCGATATAACCAGAAATTCAAAAAATTACATGAGTCGATAGTGTGAAATCCAATGGTATTTGAGTTTGCGCCTATGATCGTGAAGGCCAATTATATTCGAGTTTGAGTCGTTTAAGGCTTGCTCATATGGCCTGATTGACAGCCTTAATTTAGATTACAGCATACAAAAAAAGTCAAGAAAAACTTGATTTTTCCACCGATTTTATGCACCAGAAGGGAATCGGTGAAAATTTCCGTTCAAAATTGCAACCGAATTTAATGTTGGTTGGCCACATTGATAAATATATGTCATAAAACTCAACCTCTCACTCCTACGTACAGTCACAATAGATGCTAGTGTCAGGTGCATTATGCTGAGAAAATCAAATAATGTGATGTCCTATACATATTATACTGACATAGGATTCCATAATTTCCATTAAACTTGATCAAATAATTAAGACTATAATGCGGTGATACGATCTCATGTCATCATTGTTTGTTTCTTATTTTAGCTCGTAAAAATAACAACAATCTTATCAGATAAAGAAATTATACAGTATATTCTTTTATTCCTCGTTATAAAAAGAGCACAATATGATGTTTATACAGATACCAAATCTTTAAAAATCAGATAACTATGAAAATAGGCTAGCTCTTATGAAAACTAAATAACTATAAGGTAATTATGACTTGCCATAATATTGGGTTGCCATACATTATTAGACACTAACTGACAAAGGCAAAGGCGTCGTAATTAATGCATAAGCTCGGTCGTCTCATCAATATTAAATATTAATTGAGATATGAATATCATTTGTATCGATGATTTGGACAATAAATTTAAAGGCTATCTGTCTCAAAAAATTATTCTTTCATGCTCACGTAGCATTCATCTAGCACTCGGATAAATTAAATCCACCGGGATAGGTACTAATTTTCCAAATTTAAGACCTAGGAAAGTATATATAAAATAAACAAAATCTAAATAATGTGTAGATGCAGAAAAAGTAGAATTTTCACTATTCTCAAACTTCATCCATATCATTTATTTTTAATCACTACTTTAAAAATATCAGAAAGTTTCAATATTTTTTTTACTGTTATCTAAAATTCTGACGCCAGAAATAAAGAGATGAAAAATTAAGTCAAGAACATTTGTGGGGCCATGTGCGGAGTTGCATGGATAGGGAAGAGGATAACACCGTATCTCTATTCTCCACAAATTAATTAAGAGCCCAAACAACCCTTTACATTAATTTCCCTTTCATTTTTCTTTCACATTTCCACACACAAAGATGGTGTCCTTCATCTCAACCGTCCCTTCTTTTGTTTCTTTGATTCCATTGCCATCTGGAAGTTTCCAAAGATACTCCACTACTCCTCATTCTGTAAGTCCACAATGAAGCAATTTTAGTTTTTCAGTTTTTTCAATATTAAATTTAATTTCACTCTGTTTAATTATTCACAGCAGAGTCAAATAAATTGCAAAATTGGAGCTGATTTTGATGGCGATGATCGCTTCCCACGCCGTCGGCTTCTGCATTGCTTGGGTGCTACCATTGGCATGGTGAGGCTTTTCCTTCTTCGATTAATTAAGGATATTACATCATGAATCGAGCATCTTTAAGCATACAATTAGGTATGCTAGTATTGGAAATTTAATATTATTGACGAATTTCCCCTTGCCATTTTGGATCCTTTTTTTGTTGGTTGCTTTTTGGAGATTTGGTTGAATACAAAAGGCTTAAATATCACACATGCATACTAAAGTTAGTTCTCTAGAGAATTAATTAATGCGTAACCAACTTTTTTGAGAATCATTAAGAATCCAATGTGATTTTATCTAGATTCGAACAAGAATTCCAGATACTTTATGCAAATTTCAATTGGTTTCCGACATGGTTTTCAAGCCTACTTATCGCTAGGATAGAGGACTACCGATTATTATGAATGAGTACTTAAGAGTCTATTATGTATGGCTTTTGACTTCCTGAAATTCAAGGTGAATAATGTATTTATCCAATTCAATAACTCCACAAAGCTTGTTTGGAGAGATTTTTGCTAAAAGAAGAGGAGCACTAGGTTGTAAAACTATGAATTAACAAGCTGGTCACATATTAGTAGTTTATATCCTGCTTATTAAGGATATTGTCAAACTTTACTTGGTCGAAGACATGATAATGAGTTTTAATCATATGAATTTTCTCAGGACTTTATAGCAAGATCCAGCTCATTTGTCGAAATGGCTAATGCTGCTGATTTGATTCAACGCAGACAGCGTTCTGAATTTCAAGGTAAGCTTTACAAAGACTTGAGTTCTGTACTGTAGAATCTGATCAAACCACTCTTCCCTTCATTTTACAGATAAAATTAAAGGGACCCTTTATGATGCACTGAAGGTAAATATCGCAGAATTATAAGTGACTTAAAACCAATTATCTATCTTGGATATTGTGTTTCTCATTTGTCTGTGCTCATGCAGGGTAATCCAGACATCGTCCCATCTGTATTAACTTTTGCACTCAATGATGCTATGACTTACGATAAGGTCAGATATAATCTTGCATTTGTCTTGCTCATTTTTTAATATTTTGATTACAAAAGACTGATGTACTTGTGTATTAAGTTTGCAGGCAACAAAATCTGGAGGCCCTAATGGCTCCATACGCTTTAGGTAACTTAAAACACCACATTAAGCATTCTACTTGAAAGCATTTAAAATTGTGATTTACAACTGTTTATGTTTGTACTAAATGTGAACTTGGAACTGATCTGGTGAATATATCTGTGTAATAAGTCTTATCTTACCTCTTGCTCAAGATAACCTCGATTTACTTATAGTCTTTCATATGTTTCTTTCTTGAAGCTCAGAGATTAGCAGACCAGAAAATAAAGAGCTTTCTCCTGCTTTAACTTTTTTGGAGGAAGTAAAGAAGGAAATAGATTCATATTCTAAAGGTGGACCAATCTCGTATGCAGATCTCATCCAATGTGCAGGTCAGGCATGTCATTAAAATATCCTAATTTTATATCCCTGTGACTAATTTACTTATATTTACTGAGATTATTTCATTTCTTCCTTCACAATGCAGCACAGAGTGCAGTTAAATCTACGTTTCTAGCTTCAGCAATTCGAAAATGTGGTGGGAATGAAGAAAAGGGGGCTTTACTATACAGAGCTTATGGTTCAAGTGGGCAGGTTAGCTGCTATGCTACATGTCGTTATTGAATTAATATCATAGTCCTATTATTACTCGAAATTTAAGGACAAGAACATGGAATTATTGTACACGTATGAATGAATATTGTTTATCTACTAGAATGGATGATGATACTTGCTAGAATGTGTATGAGTGTAATAGTAACCATAATCTTCCTTGTAATTAATTCTTGATGCAGTGGGGTCTGTTTGATAGACAGTTTGGGAGGTCAGATGCCGAACAACCAGATCCAGAAGGAAGGGTCCCTCAGTGGGCGAAATCGAGTGTTCAAGCAATGAAGGATAAGTTCTCAGCTGTTGGCCTCGGCCCCCGTCAGGTAAAAGTTGAAATCATTACTCTAAATCTTATTTATCAAATGCAAATGAAGCATCAGATCATTTAGTAACGGTATCCTATTTTCTCTTTATGCTCCAGTTGGCTGTCATGTCGGCATTCTTGGGTCCTGATCAATCTGCGACCGAGGCATTACTCGCCTCGGATCCAGAAGTTTCTCCGTGGGTTCAGAAATACCAACGTAGTCGTGAAACAGTATCACAAACTGATTATGAGGTTAGTATGACTTGTCCTTTTTTCAGCATCACAAATCTACAACAAAAGTCAAATATCATATGTGACAATTGGAATTGTTTGTTTCATGTTCGTTTACGTGGTGGTCTCTTTCAGGTTGATCTCATCACGGCTCTAACAAAACTGTGTTCTTTGGGCCAACAAATCAATTATGAAGCATACTCATATCCTGTCCAGAAAGTTGATCTGAGCAAACTCAAACTGTAGGCATCATGCATCGGCAAATGTTTTTTGGCAATTATAGAGAGCAGAACTTGTAATGTATTCGAAAGTTCAAATGTCAGATTACTTGCTGCGTTGATACATCTTTAAAGTGCAATATCATATGGAAGCTGTATGACTTAAATCGGCTTGGAAATTTAATTTTTGCTAGATCAATTTTTTTTTTTATCTATATCTAAAGCTTCATCATTTCCACTTTTTTCCCCAGTAGTAGCTTAATCGGATCAGCTGTGGTCGGAAATCACCTAATAACTGAAATTTTTCAAACATAATTTGGAAACGTCTCCCACTTACAACTTCATTGATCCGGTTGATAAATTACTATTGGGAGATAGCATAAGCAGAATTAGCATGCCAATATGGATCTACCAGACACTACATCAAAGTCCGATTAAACGAATGTGACTTGTATCTTAAAGAACTGCAAAATTTTATGATCCTATTCAAGTCTGTTGATAATCAAATTTAATTAAATTCCGAACGAAATTTTAGATAGGATACCACTTTAACAAAACTTTTTTTAACAAAAATCCATGTAGGTACTCTAGGCTAATATTGCGGGAGTTCAATTTAATCACGGACCACGTAGAAAGTAAAATGTGACAACCAAACATGTAACATCCCAAACAAAATTAAGTTTAATATGAAGGTTTTTTTCGATTTAATCCATGTTGGCATTGCACATCTGGATAAATGAATGTTGTACTTTTGTGCGGTATAAAACTGAATGACGTAGAAAACAAAACAGAATGCATCATAAAGGATAACAAATTATCTATAAATAATTATATGATTGAACAACAATATGGTCCAAGGAGCCACCGCAATACAGATTGGGCTTGAGTTTTAACCAAGATCAAGACCAGTTTTCTTTTATTCTCAGTTGCTTAGAAAAGACTCTGTGAAATAGATTTGAATATGCAGGAGAAAAACAGTTAAAGAGGACCTGGAAAAGTCCCATTTTCCCTTTGCTCATTCCATCTGTCAACCTACACCCATAATAAAGAACCATTAGAAGAAAAAAAAACAGCTCAACAACATAAAAATGTCTGGAAAGTGCACCATATAATATAAAATCTAATTTAACACTTTCCCGGGAATTTGTTCTACAAATAATGGGAGTAAATTTGACGCCTCCTTTGAAATGATGGATTAAAAGCTAAGTATTTGATTTCTCATGGGTTTCAAATCCTCCAGTAATCATTTTGTGGTAATTCTTTAACCAAAATGATAGCCCAACATTGGAGTCATTTGAAATCCTTTTCAAATTCTTCAAATCGAAAATGAAGCCTAAGGAATAGTTTCCCTACATTTTGAGAAGCTAACAATTAGGTTGAATGTCAAAAGCTATTTTAGAAGTATTGTGTGCATTTTCGCTTTGAAAGCTAAAATTGGCAAAAAAATCTAGGGGTTGTGGCTTGCCAAATATTAATAGTTTTATTTTGTTCCCTTATGTGATCCTTGGAGGTGAATGACACAAACTTAAAACTTTTCATGAAATCATACTCACTAAATGAATCCCTCAAAATCAATCATCCAACAAAATTTTTGGACTCCACAAGTATTTCAGTATTGCCCTCATGATTCCAATTCTTTTATACGAGACATTTTACGTAATACTAGATCCAAACTTACCCATTCACCGGGACATAGTGAGCGATAATATTTAGCAAACTTGTCACACTCTGGAGCACCTTCACCCTTTGCAGCAACACAACTGAGAATGCAAACCATTTCAAACAACTTGGAGAAGGCAAAATTTCAAAATTAAAGTAGGAAAAACATTTAGTATACCCACCGATGATACTCAATATATCGGGTGAAGCAGTGCCGGCTTTGATTTGTAGTTGGAAAACGGAAGTCTGCAGGTGCTGTCTCAAGCTTCAAAACCCAAGTATAGATAAAATTAAATAGCAAAAAACATAAAATGAGTAAAGGAAACACATCAAGGAGAGAGGCTATAACAAAAGGGGGAGTCATTTATGGACCGAACCTTGATCTCTGGGGTCTCTTCAGCTTCTTGGTTATCTGAATTTTCGGTTTCAACACTGTCATCGGTTTCTTCACTTGGAGCTGTGTTGACATCATTAGTAGCTTCATTATCAGGGGCAGCTTCATTATCAGGGGTAGCTTCATTATCAGGGGTAGCTTCATTATCAGGGGCAGCTTCACTGCCCTCTTCAGCAACTTTAGTATCAGCAACAACAGGTGTTTCTTGAGTAACTTCCTCGGGGGTTGGCGGTTTAGCATCAGCTTCTACAGATTTTGCAGCCATTTCTGGTTCGGGTTCTTTTTGCTTCAGTAAATATTGCTGTGCACCAAAAGATCAGATATAATCATTTGGAAAACAAAAGAAAATTCACATGAGTTAAATTAAGGGAACACCTAAGTCACATTCTTCTGGTTTTAAATGTCCTTGGTTAATAAGTTTCTATGTACAGTTTTCTTATTCTTATACTGTACCTTTAAGCTAACCATAGTCATCTAGTGAAAAAAAAATTAATTATTAGGATAGAGAATAAACCCAATGTTAATTTGATGATAAGATGGTTTTGGTTATAACAACTCTCATTTATAAAGGGCCTGGATAACATGAAGGGACTGCTAAGATGATTTTGGCAAAAAATCTCTTCTTCATCCCCTCAAAAAAAAAAAAGGGCAGCCAATAGACAGTGGTGGGTGGCTCGGTCCAGCCACCGATTTCCCCACCCTTCCACGATCGCCCACCCACTCTCCCTCTGCTTGGAGGGGTGGAGATGGCCTGATGACCATATACAACCGTTATAAAGTTATTAAAGTACATCAAGACAGGTCAAAGCGTTTAGCCTATCTCATTCGGTCCAATATTGAATATTGCATGTATTTCAAAATTATAGATAAAAAGCTTAATAAATCGAGTCAGATTCGAATTAAAATTCGTGGTTTGAGTTAGTGAGGTGAGAAGGTGGTTTTTCTATATTTTTAGACACCAATTAATTTCAGGACCATTCAAAATGAATAACACCTTAAGAAGAGATATTTGTTAATGTTACTAAGGGAAGATGTGCATCCAAAATGAAGTTTTGACTCTTAATTTCATATCTACTACGCATAAAGCAGGACAATCTTAAATTAACTTCATCATCTTGCTTGCTTCTGAATCCCCACATCATTTTGTTGCCACCATATATACATATTTTGTTTTTCTAGTTCAATTCTATTTTCCAACTTAAGTTTTAACATTTGATAATTTACCCAGTTCCCATTATCATATTCAGCAAGTCGGGTACCCAAGAGGCTAGGTCCGCTTATCATACTGAAAAGTTATCGGCGCTTCGTAGCTTTGTAACATAGAAAACATAGAAATACTTCAATGGACATACATACAACCTTAGAATCATGATTAATAACAAAAAATGTATTACCAGTAGACCAATTTTCATAATAAATGCTACCTTATGTTCTCGAATTAAAAATTCTAAATCCATCCGACAAATAAAGATTCTGCAAAATATTAAATAACAGATAGAATTTTAGAAATGCACATAGACATGAAGCCATGATATTTTTCCATCACTTCAAAAGAACAGATTTCTGTTAACTAGCATATATATATTCAGGTTATCAAATGAACCATCCAAATTCAAAAGTGCAATACTTGGATCCATAAATAACTAGTTATAGCAACTGGAGTGTCTTTGGCAATTATTCAAGGTTAAAAGATGACACTGCAATCTATGAAAACCTTAGTCGAATCTGAACATGTAATGAATTTCGAGTTAATAAACAAATTTCAGATAAGTAGATGACCTCATGTTCCCTCAATTCTCACTAGAAATCTAGTCATACAATATTGTAAAATATAAACGCATCTCATTTATCTACTCATGGCGTACCCGTCGCACAATTAGGTCAACAAAATTTCCCCTTTTTTACCCACTTAAAAATTCCTTGAGATAAATGTAAAAAATAAACGATATTTACAGAACCAGAATTAAAAACATAATACATAAAGCTCCCCCAAACAAAAATGGATCCAGACAAAAATCAGATCTACTGGCAACGGAAAATTCAGAATTTGAAGCCATAATTTAATTCAAAATATATAAATAGAGACTAGAACTGAGACAGAAATGGAGAACCTCGGAAAGCGATGGGAGCTTGGAGGAGTCGACCTCGGCCATGGAGATTGAGGTGAAGGTAGAGAAATGATAGCAAAAATAGTTTGCTTCTGTTCAGCTGCTGAAGAGTGTAGATGAAAAGAAATCAGACGATAAATCGTTTAAATGGGCTAATTAGAAATGCTATGGGCCTTATCGGGCTGGACATTTTCAGTTTTTTCACACGACTAGTAGTATATTTTTATTTATGGATAGACCCAGTTTATATTAATGCTCCCAATTTAAATATTATTATTGAAATATTATTGAATGGGCCTGAAATTAATTAAAGTACTCTTGGTTTATTAACATGCATAATCTAATCGAAAATCAACTTATGGGCCGTCTGGGTGGGTGTATGTGATTAAAGTGGAGTAATTGGAGTCGGATTAGAGGCCATATTATAAATATATTTGGTAGATTTGATTGAGTCATATTACATTAAAACAATCTACCGTAATATATTTTGTAGATTTATAGATTTATATTAATATATTTTTACTACTTAATTGAACATATTATGTTAGTTAAGATATATCAATTCATAGAAGTCATTTGCTTAATATGTATAAGAGTATGAGTTGATCAATGTTTGTTCAATATTTTAGTTTGAATGTCCCATGTTAATTGTAAATTGATATAGATTTTAATTTGTGATTTATTTATGTAGAATGTGTTTCCATTTTCAGAGATTTGAGAAGAATTTATGATATTAATGATATGTTAAAAAGAAAATATGTAAATTTGAGGTTATAAGTGTCATTTTACCTAATTCATATTCACCCGGATTAAGTGATTAACTAATCCACCCATGCCTGGGTGAATTATAATCTACTCTTAATACCGGGTCGTAAAGATTTAATCTATTTGACCCAGTATTATAGCAATACCACCAAACTTTGTATTAACACATATTAAGCCATATAATACGACCTAATACCCCATATTATGTCATACCAAACTGCCCATTCCAGAATAAGACTACTTTATTCAATTTTTCTGTAAGTCTACATTTTTTTTTGGGAAATACTTTAAAAGTACAGATTGTTATACTTCAATAAGTGGCCTTTGTACTTTGTTATATGTCATCTTTATCTCTATTATTATAACAGCATGAATAATTCGTAATTTTTTTTTGTGCAAACTAAAATAATCCTATTTTAAATTATAAAGTGGTATTTAATTAAGTGATAAATATATAAAAGACTAAAATTAATTGAAGAGCTATAATTAGACATAAAATCTTATTATATTCATCTCCTACATAAACTTCTAAAATTTATAAATTCTTTCTTATATAAATTTTTATAATTTTAATCTTCTTTTATAATAGATAAAAATGAACCATAAGAAAACACTATTTATTTAAGAAAAAATTGTTAATTTAATGTTTTAGTACAATATAAGTCATAAACACTCTAAATATAAAAAATTAAAATAAAATTCTCTTAAATATCATTCTGTTACAAAAAAAAAAAAATTTAAAATTGAATCGCATCTTACTATGAAAGAATAAAAAATACTTATAACTTAGCTAATTAAATATTTTATTTTGGCTAGAATAGAAAAGTATAAAGAATATTTCTCAATGCCCGTCAATTCATGGTTTTTCTCGTGCTAACGTATTTGGTTTGCCAAACAACTAAGATCATAGTTTTTTATCCTTTCTCGTGCTACCGCATTAGGTTTACTAAACAAATAAGATCAGAGTTATATAATTTGAATGTCGCTGGAACGAATGATAGGCAGAAGTTTGCTCTCCGTGTCACAAGATGTTGATCATTGTGTGGAACCAAAACCAATCCGGTGTGAGGAGATCCTATCAAAGATACGGCTGATAAACGGGACTTCGCTGAAAACTTTGAATCAATAAAGTCATTCTAATTAAGAGTTAATTAAGATAGTAAAACTTTTAAGGCTTCACATTCATGTCTTTAAAAGGAGTAGTAAGAATTATTGATGTCGAATCATTGCTTTATATAATGGAGTATTTTAAGAATTTAAAAGAAATTGGTGTTGTTTTCAAACATATCAAAAAAATCAGAGGAGAAAGGGACAATTTTTTGTCCTTTTATGCACATATGGCATTCATTCAACTCCAATGGATTAAATCCACTAGTGTAGGATCTAAGTAACCGTAATTGTTATTGTTTTTGGAAGTATTCTATATATGATGATATGAGTGTTGTTTTCAACCATATTAAAAGAATCGAAGGACGGAGAAAAACAATCGTCATTGATATTGGAAGTATCATATTTCTCATAATGAGTAAAATAAAGTACTTCGTATTTCATATCACGAGTCTTAAATTAGTTTTGATTGATTTGTACTCTTAAAGTTAAACATTAATGTTATAAATGGCAAGCATTATTATTATCGCAGCCCTAATTGTACAAATTTTAGGATGTAATATAAATGGAAAAATTGCAAAAAAATTCCAAACTAATTAGTGATTTGAATTTTCGTCCCAAGCTATATCATTTTGTCAAATTAGTTGGAATATCGTCCCACTTGCCACATGGATGCTTACATGTCATGACGTGACAAATTTTATCACAAACAATTATATAATATTGCAGAATTCGTCCCAAACTACTTACAAATTTTAATTTTTCGTCCCAAATTATATCAATAAGCCGACTTCCATCCCGTAATTGAAATGACATGGGGAAAAAGTTTGTTCCAAACTAATTATAAATATTTATAATTTATTAATACAAAAAAAATGCGCAAATTTTTCCTAATGAACTGATATAGGATTTTTTTTTCTCAAAAATGCACATGATTTTCAAAAATCAATACTTTTTTTCTCTTAAAAAAATGTTATTGGCAATTTACTTCCATGTAATATTCATATTATTCAATTTACCTTAAATTGCTTCTTTTCAAATTATAAGAGGTAAATTGAACATAATCAATATCATAGGAATAAATTGTCATTAGTCCCTTAAAAAAGTAAAAGATGAATCCTCATTTTCATAAAATTAGATTTAATAATGGATTAAATTCATGCCAAATAACAAATTGTGAGGCAAAATTCGGCGAATTAATATAATTTAAGACGAAAAATCAAAATTTATAATTAGTTTGATACGAATTCTGCAATCTTATATAATTGTTTATGATAAAATTTGCCACGTCAGGACATGTAAGCATCCATATGTCAAGTGGAACGATATATCAAAAAAATACAAAATTATGAGACTAAATTGACGAAGTGATATAGCTTGGGACGAAAATCCACAATCACTAATTAGTTTGGGACGTTTTTTACAATTACGAATTATAAAGGGCCTATTTGAGTATACCTAAATAATAATAATAATAATAATAATAAAAAAGAAAAATAAGAAACATGCAATACATAGATATCCTTCTGCATGTGTCTTTTCATTAGTGTCGAAAAATATGGCCATCTTGCTCAAATAAATGATTGCACCACAAGATAACAGTAAATGATTGCTTCAAATAAAAATTTGGACACCAAAGGGGTAACCGGGTAAGGGATAATATATAAATTGCCAACATTCTCCCAGTGGTTGCCAAAACAGCTGTAAAATTTAAAAATAGACGGACAAACACTTTTGGGATTTTTATTATTTGAATTAAATTGAGTTGAACACTTGGAAATGAAGAATGACATACCAGAAAATAGAACTTTATATTACAAACCAATTATATTTCAATATTCATGATCAATAAGATCAATAAAATGAGTTATTATATGAATCATTACATGTAAGAGGGAGGGTGAACATGTATTTTGCATCTTTGTGAATTGCAAAATTCAATAGAAATACATCTTTAATTAATCCAAAGAAGAAATTAAGTTGGTTTAGATGCATAAAAAAGTTGAAGGCAGCATCACAGTTCAGTAAAAATAATTAAACTCACTCCTAGAAGAAACCCAAAATACATGTAATAAAAAGAGATGAACTTGTAATGAAAACCATTGATGGAGAAGTGAGAAGAATCTACTAGTTTTAGGGCATGTAGTAGATTCACTGTTGTCCATCGTCGGGTTTGGGAGCAGAGGAGGGAGCTTCTTTGATCTCATCAGCTCCGTCCTCCTGTCATTAAAAATAAAAGTTATCAGTGGTAATGAAAAATAAGTAGAAAATAAAAGAAAGGGTTTTAGTTCAATTAAACGGTCGAGAGTGTTCCCTACATAGAGAATGGGCCAGAAAAGAGCGGAAAAAAAAAACGATCGGACAGTATTGCAAATGTTAAAACTGAAACCGAACCGAACTTTTTGGTTTGAATGGTAGCCTAATTGTGCATATTGATGAAAAAACTAGGAAGATCAATACCTGCATGTCTGATGTCCATAGAGTGAGGTTGTCACGAAGAAGTTGCATAATCAAGGTGCTATCTTTGTAGGACTCTTCGCCTAGGGTATCCAACTCGGCAATTGCTTCATCAAAGGCCTGGCCAAGGCAGAGAATAAAAAAGCATCATCAACTCAACATATTGACAGATTATATACTACAAAACACATGAGCTATATCAGATTGAGGCAAATATATCAGAAAGTTTACTTGTTTTGCAAGATTACAAGCACGGTCGGGAGAGTTCAAAATCTCATAGTAGAAAACAGAGAAGTTCAGAGCCAGTCCAAGTCGGATTGGGTGAGTTGGGGCAAGTTCTGCATTAGCTATGTCCTGCATAAACAATAGATGATTTGTCATAAGAGATGCAGTTTAGACTGACAATTACAATACAAGATTTTATTGAAGATCACCAAGAACTTGCAGAAGCAAAGTAGAATTCCTTTTATGCGGAAAGTTATTTTTTAGCAAGTAACCTGCTTGATTTTAAGTTAACATCAATATATGGTGTACCCGTTTCCATTGTAGCAAAGTAGGATAGGAACCATCGTATCAATTTTATTTAATGGTAATCATTACATCATTACCCCTTAAGGAGTATTTATATTTAATAGATTGGTCAGTACAAGAAAAGAAATCACAACGAATCTGCACCCATATTTTAACCCTGATTAATTAAACAAATATAATACTAACATAACAAATAATAATTTCTTGCATTCATCACATATCCATCTTCAGATTTACTATATGAAGTATATCTCACACATCCTTCAGGTAATTTGTATTTTGAACAATGAGACCAGGCAGCTTCAAGTTCAGATTTCACTAAGAAATGCTTTATAATGGGCTCTCAAGCTTAATGCAAGAATTATGGGTAAATATAGTTTCACTTCTACTCTTAATTTACGCTTCGCAAAGGGGAAGTTCTACCTTGATAAATCGGGCATATTAACCTGATGTTTTCCTAGTCCAACTATTCTTCACAATATCACTCAAATTTCATATCCAATCATGGAGGAGGATTTTCTTCACAACTCATAAATCTTACATAACCAGAGAAGCCCATTAATCAATAAGCATCATAAATTGTATGGATTATAGGTGTTATGTCAAGAAAAAGACACTTGAAGATGAAGGGGCAGTTTCACACATCAAAATCAATGCTTCTCACAAAAAAAGACCAGCTTCAGTGAGGAACAGCACATTGCAAATTCAGCCAATTTAAAAAAAACCATGATCATCTCTTATTAATTTCCAGTAGAACAATATGCACATAGAAAGCTTACCAACAACACTAAAAAATTCAACAATTCATATTAAGACTTAGGAATGCTCGTCCGTAAAGGAAGACCATGGATTAATTTTCTAAACTAATTAATGCCCCACTGTACACTAGATTATAACTTATTTAATTCCATCAACTTATATATACTCCAAATTTGAAATATAAAAATTAAACTCAAAATACAAAATAGAATCTGATTAGCATATACCTGAGCAGCCTTGTAGGCACTGAGGGTGCTCTCAGCAGCCTCTTTTCTCTGAGCACCAGTCTTGAACTCCGCCAAATACCTATGATAATCACCCTTCATCTTAAGATAAAACACCTTCGAGTCTCCGGCAGAAGCAGAAGGAATAAGCCTGGTGTCCAACAATTTCAAAATTCCGTCGCAGATATTGGACAGCTCAGATTCAATCTTAGATCTGTAGTCCTTGATCGTCGACACGTGTCCTTCGTTTCCCCTTGACTCCTCCTTCTGCTCAATAGACGAAATGATCCTCCAAGACGCACGACGCGCGCCGATCACGTTCTTGTAGGCCACCGAAAGCAGATTCCGTTCCTCGACGGTTAATTCTTCGTTATCGGAGAGAGATGCGGAGACTTTCTCCATGAATTCCACCATTTCTTCGTACCGCTCGGCTTGTTCGGCTAGTTTCGCCATGTACACGTTGTCTTCACGCGCCGCCATGATTACGGTGTGGAGAGTTGGGAAAGAGAATGGAATGGAATGGAAATGTGTGAGAAATGAGAGATGGAGAAATAAATGGAGATTGGTTTTGAAATGAGAGGAAGAGAGGGGAATCAGGATATATTTTTAAGGAGTGGGAGTGGGGGTGGGGGTTAGACTTGGGGGGTTGTTTGGGGTTGAATTTTTGGAAGCTCATGCTGGATATACGGTGCATCCGAGGACGGAACGTGATGTGAAGCCACTCTGTTATTTGGCCTGCACTACTTTATATATAAATTTATTTATTTCGACTATTTCTGATTTGTCTTTAACGTGAACAAGAAAAAGGTTGAATAAATTTCATTAAATTTTAATTACAATGTAACCCCGAATGGTCTTTTTTATTCAAATGCTGCAATTTTTATTTTTTCTTTTTCATAAATTTTATCGTCAAGAATATATGTTGGTTAGTGATCATCATAAATGCTAATAAATCCCATATTTTTTCCAACTATATGGCCATGTTTGTCTAGATCTTCATAGAGAGACAATAAACTTTTGCTTTTAAAAATAAATTAATCATTTCTCAATTTTTACAAACAAATCTTCTTATTTCTTAAAGTTTTTTGCACTTTACAACTTACAAATATAGAGTTTTGACACTTTACATCCTGACTTGAAATTTTTGGCATTCTGCACTTGATTATGCGTTTTGATAAGAAAATTGGTTGTAGAAAGGATAGAATAGTCATTTTAAAATTTTCTTGGTACTTTGCAACATAGTATGTGTTTTGATGAGAAAGTTTAGTTCTAATTAAGAAGGGGTAGAATAATTATTTTTAAATTTTCTTGGTACTTTGCAACCTAAAAATATTGATTTTGACCCTATGCAACATATAGTATTAGCACTTTGCATTCCGAAAATATAAACTTTTAGAATACCAAAATTTACTTTATACTTTTATTTTATGCAAATAAGAAAAATAAAAACGTGTATCTACTGTATAATTTTCTATCAATATTACAACTGATGCAAATGAGTGTCTATTTAAAGACAAAATGTACATAGAATTTGCTTGAAAATAATACTATGATTATTTTTTCCATGCTTGATTGTTGTGCATTGAAAAATCATTTTATTTCTCCATCGATGACATCCAAGGGCTATTTTCAAAGGAAAGCATTAGGGTTTTTTTGAATTGAGGTCAAATGTGGGTGAATTTTATATTTTCAAGGTACAAAGTGCCAAAATCTATATTTTTAGAGTGCAAAGTGTCAAAAAAAAATTTAAAAATGACTATTATACCCTCTCAGCAACAAATTTTCTCACTAAAACATACACTAGAATGCAAAGTGTCAAATAAATTGTACTTCTAAAGTGCTAAGGGCCAAAACTTTTAAGTAGAAATGCAAAGTACCAAAGCACTATATTTATAGGGTACAAAATGCGAAAGACCCTATTCTTACGAGCTCTATTTTAATTCGACATATAGTAATTTATAAACATATCACATTCAATAAATGATTTGACTTAAAATAATCTATATCATACACTATTTCTCTACTTTCTATAATCCCCCCCCCCCCCCCCCCCCCCCAAAAAAAAAACCTACAAAATTTCACTTATGAGATCACTATAAAAAAAACTCTAACAAAACCACATTACAAAAATCAAGAGATTTTCATAAATCTAGATTTATTTTTTAAACTACTCTTGGAAATGCAAGAGAAACAGGGCTCTAAAATTTGTCAAATATGGTTTCCTGTGATCAGGAAGCCACCATTAATTAATCCTTCAACTATTCATTCATAGTTTAGCTTCCAACTAACAATTCTAGATTTCGGAATATTGCCCAATTAAATTACCAGCACACATAAAAAAAGACTAACACGTAATAATAAGTAAATAAACACACATTCTTGTCATTCTTTTCCTCTCTAGTTATCTAGATGCAGAAAGTTAACCAAACTCTATACAACTGCAAAAAATAATCCCCAAATCATACAAAAATAATCATCAAGATCATGTCCATAAAATGTCAAAGTAGTGGCAAACAAAATATAACATAACAAGTATTTTCCCAAAAATATAAGAAGTTCAGTATATCCAAAAAAAAAAAAAAAAAACAAGGCGAAAGTATCACATACAGACAGTATTATTCAATTTGATATCTCTAATACTGTACGAAGAAATGCTAGGCTACATATCCAAATTCAATTTGATGCACGTGTCTTCAATTCTTTACATAGGAAATACCTAAAACTATTTATCCTTTGCTTCTTGCCCCCTTTAGACTTCTTTTTCTGTTTTTCCTTCAAAAAGAAAAAAGGAAAATACGTGTTATGTTATACTCCAGTCTCCATTGTTGATATATAATACTATTCTTTAACAATACGCAAAATTCAATTTCGCTGCTGAATTTTCTTGCACTCCTTTGAGTGCTCATTCCACATGTCACTATCAACTCTAAAGAGGGATTTACAGTATGAACAGAGTTGTGGAATCTTGCTCAAGTGATGAATGCTCTGCACAGCCGGCCACACATATTACAGGTAATTTATAAAATAATATTGGGGCCCTCTTTTACAAATTAATTGATTTATTTTACATTTAATTATAATTTTTTTTATCACATTTCATTTTAAACTTTCTCTTAACAAAAATAAATATAATTGAAAATTCAAGTATTGTGAATATAATTACATAACAAATATTTTACTTGTCAGAATCATTAAGTTAATAAATATAATTTTTTATTTGTCAGAATAATTAAATAGATAAAATGCGAAAGTGAATATTTATGATCAAGCTACTATCTTAGATAATTTTTTACTTGTCAGAATCATTAAATAGTCACAGTTTTAAGTAAAAGTCCCAAACACAATTTTAATCAAATAATCATAACATTAATAAGAAGATAAAATTGGTAGAAAGAAATTAATTCTACAATGAAATCTTAAAATGACAAATGAAAAAATGGACAGAGTAATCTTTAGCATTTGACACCAATAATATAAAATAATCAATTTTACATAAATTAGTTCAACATAGCTTACATAACAAAAACAAGAAGAATTTCAATAGAATGTGTACTGTTAATTGAAAAGTTATTTTGATAGGTTAAATTTATTTTAATGTCGGGCTCCAATCATTGTTCAACACGTCCAAACCAATACATGACGCATTAATATTAATAGTTGCCTCAGCATTAATTGATCAATTAAGTTGATCCAGTATATAATTATTATATAATTATGCATAAATTAAGATATCTAGGACATTCTTTTTGTATATAAATGGTTTTAGATTATAGAGTAAAACATTCTATATAAGTATATATGAAAAGTCTCTAAAACATTATTATAGCCACTAGATCAATTTGATGTTCATTGTTTGTTCGATAATGTGGTTATATAAATAGAGCAAGACTTTATTTGAAAATTATCCAAGTTTTTTTGCATTCGTACATCTCATTTGATAAAAAAATTATCAAATAGAAAAAAAATTGATTTACATTTACAAATTAATTTTTTGAGGCCCCTCTATAGTCGGGGTCCTAGACGACGGCCTAAATTGCGTAGCTATAGAGTCGGCATGTTGTGCACTATATTCTTTGCCCGCCTCAATTTGCCAATGTCTTGAAATATATAAAAAGAAAATTAAGAATATTAAAATCAGATTCTTGACAAAGTGAAATATAAAATGAATTAAGAATCCGATACCATGTTTTCACATATACAAACTAAAAAGAGAAGTAAAAAAAGAAAAAGAAAAACCTTTTTGATGATCACTATCAATGAATTCGCGCGGCGGAAGGAAAGGGTACACTTCGTAGGAGTATAGAAATGAAGAGTTAACAGTAGTAAATGGAAAGTGATAACTGAAAGAGGGCTGGGTTGTTATTTTCATTTATGTGCTTATGAGATCAATATCATAAAACTCAAACAGAACATATTACAAAAATCGAGACATTTTCATAAATCTAGATTTATTTTTGAAACTACTCTTGGAAATGCAAGAGAAACAGGGCTCTAAAATTTGTCAATTATGGTTTCATGTGATCAGGAAGCCACCATTAATTAATCCTTCAACTATTCATTCATAGTTTAGCTTCCAACTAACAATTCTAGATTTCAGCACACATCAAAAGACTAACACGTAATAATAAGTAAATAAACACACATTCTTGTCATTCTTTTCCTACGTAATAACATTTCTTTCTTTTTTTTCTAAAAAGAAATCATCTTTGATGGGTTTGTTAATGTCAGAGCAAGTTTTCTGGCCATTTAATTGGAAGTTTTTATTAATTGACTTTTTTCCGTGAAATTGATTACCATATTTGTTTGATCAATTGGAAATAATTATTCTTGTTTTCAATTGAATTAAATTCTTCGCATCCCGTCCTCCTTTGTGGGAGTTCACCAACCTTCTTTTCAAATCCATTATTTTATTTTATTTTAAAAAATAAAATGGATTAGAACGAATTACACCTCTGCCCCCTCCCGGATTGAAAAAATGGATGGATCGATTAATAAACTAGACAAATCATAAAAAAAATGTGAACGGGCTAAAATAACAAAAAAGAAATAATAAACTCAATGTAAAAGCAGGTAAAATCGATATTTCTTTCCTAAGTTTTTATGAAATTATAACTTATTAAAGAACCTAACATAAAAGGCCACGGAATAAAAAAATATTATTTAGCTAATTGGAAAACTTATAATCAAAACATATAATGGTTAAAATTGATGAAAAATGGTAAAATTCTATTAAATATATATATGATAAAAAATGGTAAAATCAATGAAAAAATGAATTAGATAGAAGAAAAACGAGTTAAAGAAAAAAATGGTGCAATTGATTAAACAAAGGGGTAAGTCGGCAAAAAATGGGTAACTGGCAAAAATGAACGATATTGACCTAACATGGGATAACAAAAAATAAATGGTAAACTCAATTTAATTTTTTTGGAACAACATAGTCATAATTAAAGCGATTTAATCAAAGAAATTATTTGGTATGTCATTTTGACCATAGTATGATTAAAAATGATGATATTATTCAACTAACATAAGAAATTAGTTAATCACGTGCAAAACACGTGCACTTTTCTAATTTGATTTGAAGAAATTAGTTAATCACGTGCAAAGCACGTACACTTTTCTAATTTGATTAAAAGAAATTAGTTAGTCATGTGCAAAGCACGTGCACTTTTCTAGTTTAATAAAATCACATTAATTAGTGAATAGGAAACTTAATTATAAGCCATAGTATTGGACTTGTAGATGAATAGTGTAGATTTAAAGAAATGAAATATAAATGAATATCATTCCATATGGAATCACCATTACAGAGAAGTTTACAAATCCAATAAAAAAGAAGAAAAGATTACAAAATTCAAACCTAATCTTATAAGTTATAACTATCTTAGAGTTTATAAACCATACCTACTCTAAGCACTCTTTGTTGAGGCAAATAAAAAATGAGGCTACTCTTGGTGAAGGTAATCTTCAAAACATTGTAACTGTGTATAAAAATCCTCCTGAAAATCGAAGCCCCTTCCTCTGCCTCCACTTCATGCTCGGCCATGAAATGAACGATCCCTTCGCTCCAAGCCTGATTGAGAATCTGAATGTCTCTCTCAGCTTCTCTGCGGTCGACCTCATCGACTTCATTCCCATTGGCCAATACTACGCCCATGCCATAATACTCCCACAAAAACTTTCTGAGTTTCACAACTAGTACATCTTCAAATCCCTTTTCCTCTCGGAGCACATCGTCATATCCAAAATGCAATACGCAGGTGAATACCGGTAGATCAGTCGGTTGCACCCTTCGAAAATGAAATTGCTCTTCCATCGGTACTTTGCTAACGGGCATAGACTTCACCGACACGAAGACCAAGGCCGAGTGTAGTGCCGGAATATTTGCGACGTAATGTTTGAATATTGGTGGGACCGCGTGGGCTAACTCGGAGTAAAAAACTGCAACTCCCGGAATCCTTTGGAAGCTTGTCGATGCCACAATTTCTCTAACTTCCTCCATGGAGATCTTGTTCTCCGCCTCATAGTGGTACTTCCGTCTGTGCACGTAGTTCCACGAAAACATGACCGCCACTAGGACGAGGGAGAATGTGAGTGGCAAATAGCCTCCTTGCTTGAACTTGTACATCACCGAGCTTAGATATGCAAGCTCGACGATCCAAATATCAGGATGTATGCCACTACGAAAACTGTCCTAGTCTTCCAAATGATCGTCATGATTAGTACAAATAATGAAGAAGTCAGCGCCATCACAGAGACCACAGCAATGCCTACAAAAATTGTTAAGAAAAAGATAAACAAACATAAGAGTTAAGACCAAACATTTCAAATCAAATACTAGTGTTTAAGAAAGTTAACAATCAATTACCATAAGCATTGCCAATCGTCACGGTATCTTTGAACACGAGAGTCACCATGATGCAGCATGTCATCAGGAGGTAGTTGATCTCGGGAATGTAGACTTGTCCCTCATGTTTTGTCGAAGTGTGAATAACACTAACACGAGGGAAGCATCCAAGTGAGAGAGATTGCTGGATTAACGAGAAAGATCCCGAGATCAAAGACTGGCTCGCTATTATAGATGCCATCACAGCCACCACAAACATCGTCCAATACATAGGTCTTGCACCTATTATCGATTTATCAATAAATAATTGGATTTATGTTGATTGAAGAGGAATATCTTTTAAAACTAAACAAACATCTGGGCTGGTTAATGAGTTACAGCATGATGGAATGAGTCTAATGTGAACAAGAACAAGCCTCAACTCTATCACATTAGAATGTGTTCTGTAACATTAAATAGTTTGAGGTAGTGAAATGTTACTCAACTCTAATTTTTCGCTTATAAATAGCAGTAATCTCATGCATTAATATAATAATTGCATCTCATTAACCAGCCTTGTTTAGTTATTTTTGTAGGAGTAAGTTGCACTAAGTACGTACTTGGAACGGATTTATAGAAGCTGTCGGAAACGGCAAAGTTGTGGTGCCGAAGATAAGCCGCTTGTCCAACATATGCTAAAAAGACCGAAGGGTACACTATAGTACACGCGCTTAACTTGATGGATCTGACGCTAAAGTGGCCTAGATCTGCGAATAATGCCTCGGCTCCTGCGAAAAGAATTAGAATACCATTAAAATCATTCGAAGAATTCAAATCGTGAAATAAAAAAGGAAGAGCTAGGTAAATTAGTTACCCGTTGTACAGAGAATGACACCACCTAGTGAAGTCCATGCTTGGAATTTATTCCTCTTGAAGAAGCCCAATATGTGCATGGGGTTTAGGGCCTTCGAGACCGATGTGTCGTATTTGATGAGATTGAAGATTCCGATTCCACCAATTAAGATGAACCAAATCGCGAGGATGGGAGCAAAAGTGTAGCCCATACGGTCGGTTCCAAATCTTTGAACCATGAAGAGGACTATCAGAATGGCTACCGAAATCCAAACGATCATATATGTTTCAAAAGAACAATAAGACATAAATAACTAAGTCTTTGTCATAAAAAGTAAATATACCTTCCGTCATCTTAGGTGTAGCCGATTTGATCCCTCCAACTGCAGATAACACAACAAATAATCGAAAATTATAAACAGTGTTAATTAGTTAAAGGATACAAAATGTAATTCAAAAAACACAAAAGCAAAAACATGGAATTATCTTTACCCGAGATGCATGGACTGAGAATGCCATCTCCTAGTACCATCGATGTACCAAGCATCGTTGCAAACAACAATAACAACTTTGCCACTTTGTTGTTTTCTAGCTTGTTCTTCAGTTTCGAAGCCCTTGGCCTTGAGCCTTCCAAATCTTCAATTTGTTCGCTTGAAATCATTCCCACATTGGCATATCGGCATAGTAAGGAATATAGAGCGAATGTCCCTCCTGAAAAGTTTTTAAAATAAAATTTTAAATTAGAAAGCATTGAAGAAAGGACAAAAGGTTATAAGAAACTTACCGTTTCCATTGTCGTTCGCGTGTAGAACTATAAAGACGTACTTGATGAGGGGAATCAATGTGAGGGTGTAGATAATGAGTGACAATATACAATGATGTCATCATTGTGCTTGATTCCCTCCGAAAAGATGCTCTGGTACACGTAGAGGGGAGATGTCCCTATGTCTCCGTAGACCACTCCGAGGCTTTGGAAAGCCAATTGCATAACCATGAGCCAATCTCCCCTCTATAACCAAAAAAAAACCCAAAAATCAGTTCTTTGAACTAAGCTAAGTAAAACTGGCTTTTGTTAGGAAGTGTATTCATGATTCTTTTTTAAAGTATTTCTATCTTCTTAATGTGCATATCTCTTCCTTAAAATCTAATATAATTTTGAGACTTTTTAAGAACTATTTTTTTGGGGCCTTATTGATATAGACAATGGTTATTGGAATAACTTCAACATATTGTCTTTCAAAATTTGAAAGTTTACTATGTAGTAGCTCATCAATACCAACATTTGTTTGCTCGTTATATATGCTCGGGTTCATTTGGATACGGAAACTATGAAAAAATTACCCATTCACCAATACACAATTAAATCAATGTAACTATGTAAGGAATGAAAATCATAGTTTTACAATCATATCCAAATGATCTCACACCTCTTATTCTGCACATGATGTAGCTTATGGCTTATACACCAATGCAAAGTGAGTGAAATGCAAAAACACCCCTTGTGCTAAATAATGTAAAAACACCCTCTCAACCTAAAAAAATTATCAATAACCACATGTTAACTCTTAGTGTAAGCTTTAATATCTCATAATATGTATATACTGAATATGAAATTATAGAAAGAATTGAAAAGAAAACTGTGTGTATTACTATGTGTGTTTATGTTACAAACTGATAATTGAATTGAATTGCATACAAAATGATAACAGAAAACTACTTAAATAGGTACGGCTAATGAAGGGCAGAATTGACATTTCTCCTATACAAATTAACTGAACTAACTAATAGGACTTTGACCCGTTAGAACAAATCCCTAATTTCACTTTAACCCTAATTAGAATTCTTCTTCTCTTCTTCTTCAATTTCTCTAATCCTTTTTGCTGTTGATACCCCCCCGCAAGATGGAGGTGCGTATATATTACGGACTCCCATCTTGGCTAATATGGCAGAGAATTGATGGCGGTTCAAGGGTTTAGTCAGCATATCCGCCAACTGAGCAGATGAAGCAATTGGAAGCAGTTTGAGATGATTTCTGGATATATGCCCGCGGATGAAATGCACATCGATCTCAATGTGCTTAGTACGCTCGTGAAAGATTGGATTTTGAGCTAACTGGATTGCTGAGGAGTTATCACAGTAAACTGTTGGAGGTAAATCAAGCTGAACTTTTAAATCATGTAATAATTGTTTTAGCCATAGCAATTCACTGGTGATTGCTGCTAATGCTCTGTACTCGGCCTCAGCTGAGGATTTAGAAACTGTAGCCTGTCTTTTAGCACGCCAAGAAAATAGGGATTTTCCAATAAATATGCAAAAACCTGTGGTTGAACGCCTTGAATCCAGGCAGGAGCCCCAATCTGAATCACAGAACCCTGTTAATTTAATAGAAGAAAAGTTAGGATAAAATAGACCTAGGCCTGGATTCCCTTTAAGGTATCTAAGAAGGTAGTGAACAGCTGCCATATGATCCTTAGTTGGTTTGGACATGAATTGACTAAGTTTATGGACAGTGTAGGAAATGCCAGGCCTTGTAATGGTAAGGTATATAAGCCTACCAATCAACCTCCTATAAGGAGAAGGGTCTGGTAAAAGGTTATGATCATCAGACTTTAAAATAATCTTAGAATCCATAGGAACTAAATTAGGTTTACTGGAAATATAACCAGTGTCTTTTAAAATTTGTAAAGTATAATTTCTCTGAGATATAAGAAGACCAGACTTTGAATAAGCAAATTCTAGTCCTAAAAAATATTTGAGTCTCCCAAGATCTCTTAATTTAAAAATATTGCTAAGTTTTGATTTAATTGCACAAATTAACTGTGTATTAGGTCCTACTAATAGAATATCATCTACATATACAAGATGAATAATAAAATTAAAATCTGAACCATAGGTGAACAATGAGTAATCAGACTTTGATTGTGTAAAGTTTAAGGAATTGAGTACCTCAGTGAGTTTGTGATTCCATTGCCTACTAGCCTGCTTAAGACCATAAATAGATTTATGTAATTTGCAAACAAGAGGAGAGTTCATACCTGATTGTGGTGGTTGAGGAGGGTCATAACCTTTAGGTAATGACATAAAAATTTCTTCATCTAACTCACCATTTAAGAAAGCATTGGTAACATCAAGTTGATGGAGATCCCAATGTTTTATCATGGCCAAAGCTAGGATTACTCTGACAGAAACCAACTTAGCCACAGGGGAAAATGTGTCTATGTAATCAATGCCCTCTTGTTGGGTGAATCCCTGGGCAACTAATCTTGCCTTGTATCTTTCAATAGTTCCATCTGAATTAGTTTTAATTTTAAAAATCCATTTACACCCTATTGGTGTTTTATTTGGTGGTAAATTTTGAACTGTCCACGTGGAGTTATTTTCCATTGCATTTAGTTCTTCCTTAATAGCAGTAATCCATTCATTGTGTTTAATTGCTTGTTTGTATGTGGTAGGTTCAGTAAATGTGGAAATATTAGCAATAAAAGTTTGATGCTTTGTAGATGTAGAGGAATAGTCAAGGAAGGAGTGAATAGGATATCTAATATTGACTGAAGGAGGGATAGCATTACAATGGTAATCCTGGAGGTAGGAAGGTGGTTTATGAGTCCTAGTGGATTTTCTGATAGGTGTGGAAAGAGTAGGAGAAGGTAGAGAAATAGGATTTTCTGGAATAGGAGATGTAGGTGCTGAAATTGGGTCTAAAAGGTACAAGGTATGGTCAGTAGGGGAAGTAGAAAGTGTAGAAGGTGACATAAAGTGTTGACAAAATGTAGGATCAGTGAATGGAAATATGTTTTCATGGAATACTACACTTCTAGAGTGAAAAGTTGTGTGAGTAAGAATATTCAATAACTTGTAACCTTTTATGCCAGGGGAGTACCCTAAAAAAATAGACTTGGTTGCTCTTGGGTCAAATTTAGATCTGTGGTCTTTGATGGTAGATGCAAAACAGAGGCAGCCAAAAGTTTTGAAATAAGAATAGTCTACATCTTTCTGATAGAGTTTTGTATAAGGAGTGAGATTATTAAGTAAGGGGGTGGGTAACCTATTCATTAAGAAAACAGCTGTAAGGATAGCTTCATTCCAGAATTGAATGGGTAGGTTGGACTGAAACATAAGGGCTCTAGCTTTGTTTAAAATATGTTGGTGTTTGCGTTCTACCCTAGCATTTTGTTGAGGAGTCTCAACACAAGATAATTGGTGATTGTTTCTGTTTTGCCAAAGGGCAAACTTCACATACAGTTTGGTGTTTAGCATATTGACTAGGTAAATCTAAAACAGAATGAAGTACATGTAATCTATCTAAGGAAGGGTGTCCAAGTCTGTTATGCCATGTGGTCACACTGATTTTATTGCAATATGTTGATGGGACTGATGGACTGTAAGAATGGACTGATGGGTTTGATTTTGTAGCAAATGCCATAGAGTTAGTAGTATCAATGGTAGATGGTTGTGAGTTGATTGAGATCTGTGTTTCTTCTTGTGAGATTAGTGAATATGCCTTTGTGACATCAGGCAGGGGATCCATAAGTAGTAACTGACTGCGTGTATGTGAAAAGGAATCCTGCAATCCCATTAAAAAAATGATAAGATAGAAGTGCTCAAAATATTGACCAAGTTCCCCACATCTGCACTTTGGTCTGAAGTTACAAATCTCATCCCAAATAATTTTTAGTTTGGAATAATATGTATTAACTGAAAGGGCCTGTTGTTGTAGTTGAAGAAGGTCCCTGTGAAGCTGAAAAAGTCTTGGGCCATTGGCCCGTTGAAACATTGTTTTAAGTTCTTTCCATAGGGTAGCAGCCACTGTGTGTTGGTGGATAGTGTGATTGATTTCCCTGGAGAGAGAGTTTAATATCCAAGTGATAACTACCATATTGTTTCTGTCCCAATAATTTTGAAGTATAGGGTCATCTGTAGGTCTGGTAAATGAAGGATCAATGAAACATAATTTGTTTTTGACTGTTAGAGATCTGATCATGGCCTTAGACCATGTTTGATAGTTCTTGTCATCCAATTTTTCAGCTACTAATGTGATTCCTGGACCGTCTGCAGGGTGGAGATAAAATGGACTTGAAGGATCCTCTATTTCAGGTCTGGGGCGAGATGGGGTGGAAGAAGTGGTGGTGGATGGTGTTTGAGTTGGTGGATCAGTCATGAAGAAGGGGTGCAGGATCAAGAATTGATGAAAGGGGTGGATTTGTATGAATCTTGAAGAGGAAACATATATGAATGATAATGAATATGCAACAGGTAAGTGGGGAAAGATTTTGTGAAAGATCTGAATAATAAAAAAATAGAGATCTGTATGAAAATAAAAGGAATGAAAATGGAAGATTAGAGAGATCAAACCCGGATATAATTTGTAGATTGTGATGCTGATGAATCTTGGATGGACTGATGTATGTGTTGTGAATTTTTGGAGATGAAGATTGGGATTCTGATTATGAAAATTTTGCAAGGATGAATCTGAAAACTGTGGAGAAGACTGGATCAGAAGTCTGCTGAATTCTGGAATGCGTAGGATGATGAATCTTGAGAAGAGGATTTAGTTTGTGATGGAAGAACTGGAGTTCTTGATTGAAGAACTTGAGAATGATGATGGAGATTTCTGGACTGATGCAGCGCAGATGATGATTTTTACTGCTGATACCATGTAAGCTTTAATATCTCATAATATGTATATACTGAATATGAAATTATAGAAAGAATTGAAAAGAAAACTGTGTGTATTACTATGTGTGTTTATGTTACAAACTGATAATTGAATTGAATTGCATACAAAATGATAACAGAAAACTACTTAAATAGGTACGGCTAATGAAGGGCAGAATTGACATTTCTCCTATACAAATTAACTGAACTAACTAATAGGACTTTGACCCGTTATAACAAATCCCTAATTTCACTTTAACCCTAATTAGAATTCTTCTTCTCTTCTTCTTCAATTTCTCTAATCCTTTTTGCTGTTGATACTCAGGGGTGATTTTGCATTTAGCTCCACCAATATATATCATCACCAAACACAGCAAATTTATGAATTACGCTTGTGTGTATATATATATATATATATATATATATTCTATGTACATATAAAAGTACGAGTTGGCCTAAGAAAATTTCTTCCCTATTTTGTGAAGACTAATATACCCCTATTTAAATTATATTGTGATATTTAATTTTATGGCAAAAAGGTAAAAGAAAAAAATCCTAGAATTATAATTAGACAATAAGTCTATCCTACATCAACCTTATAATTATCTTTTAGAGTTTTCCAACTCATTAAAACATTAATGATAAAAAAAAAAATTTATTCTAATATTTCTTCAAAAATTTCTTTGAAAAGTTCTTAAAAAATTATTACTTATTAAGGAACCTAAAAAATATAAAGACACTGAAAAAAAAATTAGTTAATCATGTGCAAAGCACGTGCACTTTTCTAATTTAATTAAAAGAAATTAGTTAATCATGTGCAAAGCACGTGCACTTTTCTAATTTAATTAAAAGAAATTAGTTAGTCATGTGCAAAGCACGTGCACTTTTTTAGTTTAATAAAATCACATTAATTAGTGAATAGGAAACTTAATTATCAGCCATAGTATTGGACATGTAGACGAATAGTGTAGACTTTAAAGAAATGAAATATAAATGAATACCATTCCATATGGAATCACCATTACAGAGAAGTTTACAAATCCAATAAAAAGGAAGAAAAGATTACAAAATTCAAACCTAATCTTATAAGTTATAACTATCCTAGAGTTTATAAACCATACCTACTCTAAGCACTCTTTGTTGAGGCAAATCGAAAATGAGGCTACTCTTGGTGAAGGTAATCTTCAAAACATTGTAACTGTGTATAAAAATCCTCCTGAAAATCGAAGCCCCTTCCTCTGCCTCCACTTCATGCTCGGCCATGAAATGAACGATCCCTTCGCTCCAAGCCTACAAATTTAAGCTAAAATGTAGAGGTATTTTGTCACTGCCTTCAAAAGTCAACATATAATTAAGCCAAATATTTTTTGATGACTTGAATAATACTTTTACAAAAATGCCTACATTTGGGCTAATTAAGTACTACTAAAAATACAAAATTTCAAATTATTTTCACACAAGTCCTGTAAAATATATAATAATAGTTCATGCTGTCCATCGATTCATATTAATAAACGTCATATAATAGTTTTATAGAAAAATAAAATCTATTTAAGAGCATATTTAATTGTTTTAGAATGTTATAGAGAAAATTACAGGATTACTAATTAACTAATATTCCAATTATAACTTTTATCCATTAATAACAATCATACAGAAAAACGAAATAAACAAATTTTCGAAATCAAAACACTATAGCTCAAAAGGTGGTTTTTAAAATACTTGTTTAACCCAAAACCAATACCAAGACAATTCAATTAGCATCTTATAGCTCATATATCATCCCCACTTTAAGCATTTTCTTATGAGGAATATCAAAAACTTTATTACTTTGCCTCAAGTTCCTCTTCAAGAAGTTGTATCCATAATCTATCAAAATCCTCTTTCCAATGCTAGCCCCTTTTGCAGCCACCACATCATGCTCGCCCACCAAGTGCACCACCCCGACCTCTGTGGCCCGATCGAGCACCTCGATTTTTCTACCCGCACCACCCCCTTCTTCTTCTTCGTTAACAATTTCACCATCACCAGTTAATCCAATGTTTTGGGCTCGTTCATCGTTATCACCCAATTGGGCCAAGCCCATGACGTGGTCCTCCTTAATAAAGTTTTTCAGTCTCTCATCTTCGTTAACAATTTCACCATCACCAATTAATCCGATGTTTTGGGCTGGTTCATCGTTATCACCCAATTGGGCCAAGCCCATGACGTGGTCCTCCTTAATAAAGTTTTTCAGTCTCTCAATCAACAAACTTTCAAAAGGCTCTTGTTCGTTACGTACATTTGTATATCCATAACTTACAAAACAACGAAAAACGTGAAGGTTTTTCGGTTGTACCCTGCGGAAAAGAAATCTCTCTTCAACCGGTACTTTACTTATAGGCAAAGATTTGATTGAGACGAAAACGAGAATTGAGTGAAGAGCTGGAACACTGGCAATGTACTGCTCGAAAATAGGCGGAATCCGGTGTACTAGTTCAGAGTAAAAGATTGCCATTCCTGGAAGTCTGCGGGAATTGGTTTCCGCAATAACTCTGTGTGCTTTTACTGAGGAACTCTTGTGATCGAGTTCGAAATAGTATTTCTTTCTGTACACATAGTTCCAAGTGTACATGACTGACACGAGGAACAATGCGAATGCAAGGGGCAGGTACCCCCCTCACCGAGTTTTGGGATCTTAAATTTAAGTCCCGAAACCCGGTAACTATTTAAAGCTCGACTCACAAGATCCGGTTGAATGTCCCACTATTTGGTGTGATTTCTCTAAAATCTCATTAGTTGAACATGTAATGTCATTTATTCCCCTTGTGTGCTTCAAATGAAAATCGATCATTTTCCCTAAAGAAAAAAGTATTCGCAACCGTATGCTTCTAAAATATATTCTTCATTTGACCATTAATCATACATGCTTAACAATTTTTTTTTTCTGAAAGTTAGTTGATTAAAAGATTTAAGTCAACTTACATATACCCTTTCATAAGGAATTTTCTAAAAAAAGTTGTTATTTTAATAGATGCACCAAATTTCTATCTCTACTATTGTAAAAGCATGAGTATTTCTTAACTTTTTTGTGTGGACTAAAATACCCTTATTTAATTTAAATTATAATAAATTGATATTTAAGAAGATAAGGGAAGGTTTTGATGATTTCCAAAACGTCAAAATCAGCTAAGTATGGAAAGCTTAGTTCCCTTAGAAGAATTTTGAACAAGTAAAGAAGACATCAGAAGGGTTCAAAATTCAAAGCCCAGAAGACTACTGATCTCGTGCTGAAACAGCAATCAAGGTAGACCATCAGCTGACTCAAATCAGATTAGTTCAGTATTTGATCAGCAGAGTATCTATCAGCAGAGTTGCCTCGATCAGCAGAGTAGAAGAGATCAAGAGATTAGTCCAACGGTAATAAATGCATTTAGTGCAATAAATGCTGCAAGAGAAGGGTAGTAATGGCAAATGATTGAAGAATATTCTCGGATCAGCAGAGTGCATTTAATGCAGCTACAGGAAAGTACAGCAGAAAAGGTACTGTAGCAGGAAGCCGTTCTGAAATTGGGCTAAGGCTATGGATTTGAGATTTGATTTCCTTCAACGGTCATATTTTCAAATCCAAGTATAAATAGAGCTGATTTCGAAGAGAGAGACACACAACAACATTCTGAGATTTCATTTTTGAAGCAGAAACTTGACTGTATTTTTTTTTTTTGAAATAAAAAAATTCTCACAACATTTTTTTGGTATCATAAAATTTTCTATGATAAAAACAATATCAAATTCGCAACAATCATCTTGTCAGTGTAAATAACCAAACCATGAATAAAATATCCACCTAAGGTGGTTGGGCCAAGTGGTAGTTATTTGCGACCCCCAGACGCGAGACTCAAGTTCGAATTCTACTGGAAACACCACACTGCGGAGAACTTATATCATTTGCACTCTTCAGTCCAAACTGTAAATACACAGCCTAATATAAAAAAAAATATTAATAAAATATCCAAGGCCCCCCAATGGGTAATGTAGATCCACCATTGGACCGCTTCATGGGTTTGTCACCGTACCCTCCAAAAGCCCGAATAAACTAATAATCATACCATCCAGGCCCACAAATTTGTCATTTTTCTCTTTAACAAGGGCACTCATGGAACCGTGAAACCCGCAAAGGTTTACGCAGAATTCGTAGATTCTTACGTCAGACGCCATTAAGATGACGTTAATTGCGTCCTTATGTTCCTTTTAAACGCTAGCGGAACAATTTGTAAAAAAATTTTTGTTCGTCAGAGATTTATTGTAATCTTTACTTTGATCAATTGTGGCAGAAAACTCAATCAAGAACATGTATATTTCTTGGAGAAGAAAGATGAAAGAATTCTGTTAATTCTGTATTCAAAAAATAAAATTGTGTATTGTGTGTTACATAGGGTTCGAACCCTGATATTTATACAACAAAAGAAAGGCGGTTTTGTAAGCGTACACACGCCTTTTAAATTAAGAAGAAAAGAAAAGAAAAAATAATAAAACAATTAAACAAACTATACAAACAAAAAACCCTATTCCTAAAATCAAATCAGACGCATGAGCTTTTGAACAATCACTTCCAAATCTTTAATCCATCCAAGCTCCTTCAATTCTTCAATTTATCTAGAATTAATATAGCCATAAGATAATTCCTCCAATACTCCCCCCTCAAGGTGAAATTGGGCAAATAGTCAGAGGAGAAACAGACGCAATGGCAGAGGAATCCGAAGGAGCAGAAGGCGCATGAATATCCACCAATTTCATCTTGGACAACAACTGCAAAAAACGAGGCAATTTTAATGCTTTTGTAAATAGGTCAGCTAGTTGAATATCTGTACTGATTGGCAAGTTTTCAACTTGCTCTCGAACAAAATGGCAATCTATCTCTATGTGCTTTGTTCTCTCATGAAATATAGGCTTACTAGCTATATGTATTGCTGAATGATTATCACAATAAAGAGGAGTAGAATTAGGAGTTAATATATGTAAATCCTTAAGCAAATGCTTTATCCAAACAAGTTCACTTGCAACAGTGGCTAAAGCCCTGTATTCTGCCTCTGCAGAAGATTTGGAGACTGTAACTTGTTTATTGGATTTCCAAGAAACAAGAGAGTCTCCTAAGAAAACACAAAAACCAGTTGTTTATTTCCTAGTATCCTTGCATGATGCCCAATCTGCATCTGCAAAAGAGGACAAAGTTAGAGATGAATCTGATGAATAAAACAACCCTTTACCTGGACAAGATTTAATATATCTTAAAATGTGATGTAAGGCTTGTAAATGAGTAAGTCTAGGTTTAGAGACAAACTGACTCAGTTTATGAACTGAGAAACAAATATCAGGTCTGGTGATAGTAAGATAGAGCAATCTTCCTATCAACCTTCTATACTGAGTGATAGTAGCTTCATCCTGAACTAAACTTTGCTCTAGGATTCATAGGCAAGGATAATGGCTTACTGCCCAAGTATCCTGTTTCTTCTAAAATCTGAATAACATATTGTCTCTGATTGAGACAGATTCCTTTAGAGGATCTTGCCACTTCCAAACCAAGAAAAAACTTTAGTGTGCCCATGTCCTTTAATTTAAACTTAGTTAATAGAAATTCTTCTAATAAAGAAATTTGCTTGAAATATGGTCCTGCAAGAACAATATCATCAACATATAGTAACAAAGCAACAAAGTTGGAACCATCACCCTTAGTAAATAAGGAATAATCAGCTTTAGACTGAGTAAACCCAAACTCCTTTAGAGCATCAGTGAATTTATTGTTCCATTGTCTAGAGGCCTGCTTAAGACCATAAAGGGATTTTTGTAATTTACAAACATTTTTAATAGATCCTGTGGTTTTAGGATACTTATAACCTAGAGGAAGATCCATAAACACTTCCTCATCAAGATCACCATACAAAAAAGCATTGTTGATATCTAACTGACATAACTCCCATTTGTTAATAGCAGCCAAAGCTAGAAGAATTTTAACTGTAACCAATTTAGCCACAGGACTAAAAGTCTCATTATAATCTATCCCTTCCCTTTGAGTATAGCCTTTAGCAACTAACCTAGCCTTATACCTATCAACAGTCCCATCTGGATTCCTTTTAATTTTATACACCCACTTACATCCTATAGATTGTTTATCTTTAGGTAGAGGAACAACATACCAGGTTTTGGTTTCTTCTAAAGCTCTAAGTTCAGAATCCATGGCTTCTCTCCACTTAGGATTAGTAACTGCCTGATGATAGTATGAAGGCTCAAGGTCTGAAGAAATGTTATTAATAAACTTCCTATAAGAGTCAGATAATTGTGTATATTGCAAAACATTTGATATAGGATACCTAGTTTGAAATTGAGAGGCATTATTACAGTGATAGTCTGTTAAGTAAGAAGGTTTCTTAGATATTCTACCAGACTTTCTTAAAGGAACAGTAGGAGAATCAGTAGAAATATCTGGTAGATAAGTTGAATCAGTAGATGAATCCAAAGATGTAGGAGGAGAATCAGTAGAAACAATTTGTTCAGTGGAACCAAAATCTGGATAATCATAATAAGAAGAACTTGCAGGAGGAAAAATATTAGTGTCTGTAGATTGATCAGTTGTATTTAAATTATGAAAAGGAAAATTATTTTCATAAAAAACTACATCCCTAGATATAAAAACCTCTTTAGTATGTATGTCATACAATTTATAACCTTTTGTGCCAAAAGGATAACCAAGAAAAACACAGATCCTGCCTCTAGGATCAAATTTAGTTCTGCCTTTTGTTAAGGTTGAGGCAAAAACAAGACAGCCAAAAGTTTTTAAAACTGAATAATCAACATTAGTATTATATAAAAGTGAGTAAGGACAAGCATAATTCAGAACTTTAGTAGGTGTTCTGTTTATTAAAAAAGCAGCAGTGGATACACATTCATTCCAAAAAATAAGTAGAACCTTAGATTCAAAATAGAGTGCTCTTGCAATATTAAGTAAATGTTGGTGTTTTCTCTCCACAACTGAATTTTGTTGTGGAGTTTCAACACAAGAAAATTGGTGTAGGATCCCATGTTTAGCAAATAAATCTGTAAAACACAACTCAGGAGCATTATCACTCCTAAAAATCTTAATAGTTTTGTTAAATTGATTTTTAATCATACTAAGAAATGTAGGAATAACAGAACCAATATCAGATTTTTTTGCTAAGAAACAAACCCATGTAAATCTAGAGTAGTCATCAATAATTGTTGCAAAATATTTGTGCCCTGTATGTGAAACAGTATGGAATGGACCCCAGAGGTCACAATGAACTAAATCAAAAATAGCAGTAGAAGAAGTAACTGATTTAGGAAATGGTAGCCTTTTATGTTTAGCCATAGGGCAAATATAACAAGGATCATCATTACAAGAAGTAGAAGGTCCTAAATCTATTACATTTCTAAGTTTATTCATAGTCTTTGTAGGTAAATGACCAAGTCTTCTGTGCCAAGTAGTGTAGGAGATCTTATTGCAGTGTGCATGTAGAGGACTTGAAAAATCCTTGGTGTCCAAAATGTATAGTCCTTGATGAAGATTACCCTTTCCAATCATCCTCTGGTTGGAAACCTGGATTAGTAGGGAATTAGGAGTAAAATTTAGAACTAAATTATCTAATCTTAGAAGCTCACTAACTGAAATTAGATTAAATTTAAAGTGAGGAATATAAAAAACATTTCTGAGAACCAAGGCAGGAGTAATTACTACATCTCCTATTTCAGAAACAACAAAAGTAGAGGAGTCAGGTAAAATAACCTTGGCATTGCTAATAGGTTTTAAAAAAGAAAATAAGGACTTATTGTGACAAATATGTTTAGAAGCCCCAGAATCAACAATCCAAAAATCATTAAAAATTGTAAAAATAGAATCATAAGTGGTAGAACAAATACCAGACAAGCATGAAACATGAGCAGAATCAGTAGCTGAACTGCCTGTAGTAGAATTGTTGATCTGAACATGTGATGTTAAGAGATTCATCAGCTGTTGGTACTGGTCAGCAGTGAAACTTTGTAGAAGTGGAGTGATGGGATGAATTGGATCATTGGGTGTGGAAAAAACAGTATGAGTCTGTTGATTGTTGAGGTAGGAGGGAGAGTCTTCAGAGACATGATTGATAGAGCTAGTTTGTTGCTTGTTTTTAAACTGATACCTTGGAGGAAATCCATGTAGTCTGTAACATTTATCTATTGTATGGCCTGGAATGTTGCAGTGAGCACACACAGGCTTATCCTTCTTTTTGAAAGTGTTATTAGACTGATTAGATTGTTTGAACTGGTTGTAAGAACGGGGGGGTTGAGTTTGTTGGTTAGAGGACTTGGAAGCAAAAACCAGTGAGGATGGTGTGTCTAAAAGTGCTTTCTGTCCAACCTGTTTTTGCCTTTCTGCTTGAGAGGCTAAAGAGAAAACCCTACTAATGGGAGGCAGTGGATCCATTAGAAGAATCTGCTCCCTTAAAGTGTCAAAAGATGAATTTAAACCCATGAGAAATGTCATTACATACTCTTCTTGATTATGAGAGTGGATCCTTTGAGCATTCCCACAATTTCCAGGACAAGGAACCATTGTAGGTCTGTAGGTATGCAACTCATCCCATAAAGACTTGAGTCTTGTAAAATAGAGGTTAACATTGATTTTCTTGAGCAATAGTAGCCAAGTCCCTTCGAAGTTGAAAAACCCTTGGTCCATTGCTTTGTTGAAACCTTGTTTTCAAATCATCCCATATTTCTTTGGCATTAGATGTATAGATGATGCTAGAATGAATATCTGTAGAAACACAGTTTAGGATCCAAGAGACAACAATATCATTGTTCCTAGACCAAGCATCTTGTAAAATAAGATCATCAAGACCTGGATCAGTATAGGTTCCATTAATAAACCCTATTTTATGTTTGACATTCAATGCTAGGGACATGGATCGTGCCCAGGAAGCATAATTGTCACCAGTCAGTTTGGTCTGAATAAGAAGAATACCAGTGCCATCCGAAGGGTGAAGGAAATAAGGGGAAGAAGGATCTTCAGTGGGTGGTTTTGTACGGGAAGTGGTGGATGAAGAGTGTAGTTCAGAAGTAGAAGACATGGTTCTTGGTAATGATCAAGAAAATGAAAGAAGCAAAGAAAGGAAACAATCAGAGAAGAATTACTCTTCAAGAATAGAGGACAAAACCTCAGATTGTAATGGCAGAAGAAAACTGGAACAGAGAGTTCGAAAGTCGAACAAAAGAAATCTCCAAAAAAAACAGAGAATCAATGAAGAAGAAGAAGATAATTCTTCGAAGAAAAGATCAGAAATAGAGATTAAGCGGAAGAGAAACTTACTGATACCATATTGTAATCTTTACTTTGATCAATTGTGGCAGAAAACTCAATCAAGAACATGTATATTTCTTGGAGAAGAAAGATGAAAGAATTCTGTTAATTCTGTATTCAAAAAATAAAATTGTGTATTGTGTGTTACATAGGGTTCGAACCCTGATATTTATACAACAAAAGAAAGGCGGTTTTGTAAGCGTACACACGCCTTTTAAATTAAGAAGAAAAGAAAAGAAAAAATAATAAAACAATTAAATAAACTATACAAACAAAAAACCCTATTCCTAAAATCAAATCAGACGCAGGAGCTTTTGAACAATCACTTCCAAATCTTTAATCCATCCAAACTCCTTCAATTCTTCAATTTATCTAGAATTAATATAGCCATAAGATAATTCCTCCAATAATATTTACCGAGGGATTAAACCGGTAAAACCGAGTGTAATCAGTTAAAAAGAGAGTTTAACCGAAAAAAATACAAAAGAAATTGATGAAGAGGTAAAAAAAAAGATTATAACAGTAAAAAGAAGAGGTAAGTCGCTAACAGAAATCTAAACTGTTAAAAAATATTAAATAGTGAGAAGATATGAATAGATGAAAATTTTGGTAAATGTAAAGAAACAGGATGAAAAATGGGTAAATCGATAAAAAAAAGCATAACGTTAACGAAAACATGTTAAGTCAATGAAAAATTCTGGTGAATATTGTGAAATCATTGTATCGATAAGATCATGTGAAATCGATGAAATTTCGGGTTAAGGAAAAAAAATCCAAGACATTAGAAAGATAAAAACCTCGGCCTGAATTTTTCATTTCTTATGGAGCAGAAGAATTAATAGTTAATACGAGGAAAAAAAAACCAGTAAGGATGCCAAAATAATGAACCCACACTTTGAAGAAAAAGAACAAACCAACAATCAGAACTATACTAATAATTAATGGGAAATAAGAAACATAACTCATGGTAGCCTAAATAATTATAGATGTAATTTCCCTAAATCAAAAGTAAGTACCAAACTAGAAATAACTTGGTGTTCTATCCAAAAGTTTCTCGATTGATAGAACTTAGCATCAGGACATGGCAGTAACAAAGTTTTACCCCTGTCATTATAGTCATATACATACATGTCTCTCCCATATGAATCTGTATAATATATGCAATTCTTCTTCATCCCAGCTGAAGAGGAACAACATACACATACACCACCTTGTTGATAGGTGAGAAAAATCGATAGATCGTTTATGCTCTCCAACTCCTGGCACTCCCTTTTATCCAAATCTACTCGAAAAACTCTAAATTCAAAGATATTGTCGAGACAAGTGTACGAGCACAATTGACAAACCAACAAGAGTTGATTCTCGTAAGGCGACTCCATCAAGTGGTGGTACAAACTTGTTATGTATGGTAGCCCCATATTGTAAATTTCCCAAGGTGTTTGTTCCCCATTTTCCTCTATAATCATTATTGGCCTAAACTCAAGAGCTTTCTCTGCAAAATGAACAGTTACGAATCGAACACGTCTATTATAACCATGTCGTATGAGACCATAAACCTGCCCACTGGAGACCGTAATCGCTAGTAGATCTAGTCCTTTGGGGCTATCTACTTTTTCATAGACATAGTCGTTGTCCCCAATTTTGCAAAAGGCGCGGGTGAAGCCGATTTCTGAAATGAAGAGGACTTGACATTCGGGGTCGGTAGGGGGTTTGGACAAGACGCATTTGTTGAAATCAAATGAGTCGTGCAAATGGGGGAGCTCGATTTTGGCATTGGACTCAGGATTCCAGATGCAACATGTACCAAAGTGGTCCACTAAAACCAGCCATCCGTCGTAAGTAGAAATACATATGTGTTTATTGCGTAATTCGGGAATACTTTTCGCGTGAAATCGACTCTCGACTAAGTTGTAAAAAGAGTGGTTCTCGTTGTTTTCTCCGTGTGATGTCAGAAGCCAAGGAGGTTGTCTTTGAATCTCTCTTCTTGCCCCTTCCATAATTATTCTATCTAGCTGCATCAAAAATTACTCAACATTATATATCGAAATCAGTTATAGGTTCATTTATATATGCTCAAGTTGTATTTCTTGAAATTCTACAATTTATCATGTACATATTAACAATGAATTAAAACATGGAAAAATATCTAGAAAGACAAGTTTAAATTTAATTCTGGTTAGAAGTTTTGAATTCATTGAAAAAAAACAGAATTATTGAAGAGAAAGAGAGAGACTTAATTACCTAAAGTATGAGAACAAACAGAAGGAACAATTACTCTGATCTCTCAATAATTTTATCTAATGCATCATCCTTGGACTTGGATAATATATTTATAAATAAATAAATATATAGAAAAGCCTGATCGGATATCATACCTATATGAGTTAGGAGATTAAGGAATATATTTGGGATTCCCAAGTCAAAAAGGTGTATTAAGAAAGGAATTAATTTCCTAATTATATACGATCCTCATATTATTATTAAAGTAAGAAACACAAAATATATTTTAATTAAGTAATTTAGGATTTAAATTAATTCTTAGTTAATTAGAGTTCCTTTGTGGTTAGGAGAATCTTTAGAATTTTACCTTTTTGAGAGAATAAACTAGGAGATGAAAGAGAAACGAATTAGGAGATTAGGAATTAATTTCCTTATAGACGATCTTCATATTAACATATAATCATAACGTAATCTGTTTCCTAGATGAAATTGGAATATATATATATATATATATAGAATTTAAATTAGTTCTTGGTTAATTAGAGTTCCTTTATGGTTAGGAGAAATAATTAGAGTTTTATCTATTTAAGAGAATAATCCCGGAGAATTATTCGTGTATACAGAAATCACAATGAGTAGGGATTGGGCTAATAATCTTCCAAAAGAGCTTTTGAGTTTGATATCATCAAAAATCCTTACTAAAGAAGCTCAACTCGCGTTTCGTTTAACATGCCGATCATGGAAAGCTGTTGTTCCACAATTTCACCATTATCCGTACCTTATGTCCTACGAAGTTTGCAGACGCAAGTGGAAAATATTTCAATACGACAATATTTCGTACATGGATTTTCCGGAGTTGCACAATAGTGATATACGCTGCTCCAAGTACGGATGGTTGCTTATGTCCGGGCGAGATTGGTTGCCTAATGATTGTAAGAGTTTGTTTTTCTTCAATCCTTCCAATAAACAAAGGATTGATATCCCAAATGATGGAAACTTTTACAAAACAATTGATTTTTTCAACCTTCCTACTTCCTCAGATTGCTTAGTTGTTGGAATGTCGCAGCGATATATCGTAGAAATAGGCTTGCTTGAAAGAGGAGACGAGAAATGGACAGAATTTCAGGACGAAACCGAGAGTCCTGATTTTGTACCGGCTGGTTGCAGTCCAGTATTGCATCGAGGACAAGCTTACTTTTTAGACGTGTGTGGAAATATTGGAACGTTCGATATCAATAACAAGATTTGGAAAATTTACGAGAATTGTATCCCGTCACTTAAGTTCAGCACCGGCGCGGAAGAAAACTACTTGATCAAACTGATGAATGGGAAATCGCAAGAACAACTTTATGGAGTATTTGTTGCATATGAAGATATAGATGATGATAGAATTGTCAAAGTGTGTAGGCTTTTGGAGCCGGAGAAGAAGTGGGAATTGATTGAAGATTTAGGGGACAAAGTGTTGTTTGTGAGTAATACGGGGTCGTTTGGGGGAATTGCTCCATTAAAGAGCATGGCGAACAAGATTTACTTCCCAAAATTGCATGGCGAAAGTGGTGTGTTTTACTCGTTGGATACAAAAAAATATCAATCTTATGATGGAGATTTTTCAAGCAATAACTCTTATGGTTTGAAGGATATAAATTTTGCCACTTGGGTCATGCCTTCATTTTTGCCGGCGAATTGACATGGAACAATATTAATTAGAATTATTTTAAATTTCAGTAGTGTTTTTTTTTTCTTGTAGATGAGTTTATTTTATAATTGCAGACAAAATCAAGACATCAAACATATATAAGATTATGCAAAATATAAAAGCTAAATTTGGAATGAAATAGTTCTATAAGTTCAGAATTGTTTGATATATATGAAGTTAAGTATTGAACCATCCATTGACAAAATTGACTACGGGAAAACTGCAGTTTTAGTTCTATGGCATTGGAACCTCCAGCTTTTTCAGTCCCGTGCTTTCCAAAATTGCATTTTTGTCCCAACTTTTTCTTTAAGTGTTTTGCATATGGTCCTTTCCAATCCAAGTTTTCCACTTTTGATCTCATAGAATAATAGTATCCGTTTGCAACTGTCTCAAATTCGGGTCTCAAAAGTCAAAATGGAACAGAAAGGGAATAATACTATAATAGGAACCAAATTGCAAAATTATAATAAAAAACCAGGGCAAAAAATGCAATTACGTAAAGCATGGGCTGAAAGTCTAGTCATATGCAATTTTGTACTATTCTTTTAATCAAAATGGTGAATTTGCCAACCGGCCAACCCCATATAAGTGTCATTTGAAACCATTTTATTTAAGTGCTTTTTAAAATATTAAAATACCGTCGATCAAATTATTGAAATTATCATCTACTTTTAATTTCTACAAAATTATTGATTTAGCACTTACATTTTTTTTTCTTAGTAAATTTGCAACACCAAGCAAATATGTAATTAGCATTTTTGGCATTACAATTAACAGATTATGTTCAATTTATTAGCTAATCGAAAAAGGTATGGCTCTTCTCAAATTTTATGAAATATAATGTAAACTTTAGAACATTTTAAAGAAATACCAATAAAATAGCAAAAGAATAAAAAACTAAACATCACATTATGCCATAAAGAATTGCTTTAGCAAGATTTAATTTAATTATAAAATAAAAGCAAACCAAAGTAATTTGCTTCGTCTACCCCAAAAAATTAAAAGAATCAATGAATTCACTACTAAAGTACATTCTCCTCTGTTTTTCATCCTATAAACTAGATTTATTTAAATTAAACCAAAGTGGAACATTTTGAAGTTAAAGGATCATATATCGCCGGAAGCAAATACTTCCTCCCATTCACACCATGCGCATTATAGCTAGCACCACTGGTCGGATCCACCAACAAATCCCCAGCATAACCCGGGTACGCCCCATTGGCATAAATCCCCGGACAAGCCGAAGAAGCTTCCAATGGAGCATCCATCGGACCTTGGTAAAACCCATTTCCAAATGGGTTCGTCACCGTACCAGCTAAAAGCCCGGATAAACTAATAATCATACCATCCAAGCCCAAATCATTGTTCGGCGCAACCAAAGGCGGGCTCTGCGGGCCGTAAAGGGGCTGGTGAAATGGCCAAGCACAGTACCCAGGGCATTGAGTCTCGGCATTACCGACCCAAATGTAGGCAAATTTGTAATTTTTGTCATTAACAAGGGCACTCTTGGAACCGTGAGATCCGCAACGGTTTACACAGAATCCGTCCACTGTAACGTCAGACGCCGTTAAGACGACGTTAATCGCGTCCTTTTGTTCCCCTTTAGACGCTAACTGAACTATTTGTTTGTTCGTTAGAGACTTACCGAGGGGGTAATTTTCTTCCACAATTTGTTTGTTGAGGTGGAGGGAGAGGGAGAGGGGGGATGAGTTTTTCTTGGAGCTGACGAGGTTGTAGTATTTCTCAGTGGCTTTCCACCACGTGGCGACGGATGGTTGGTTCTGATGAGAGGAGGGTGAATTTGAGAGGGAGGTGATGAAATCAGAGACTATGGCCTTTTGGGAGGGTTTGAATTTTCCGTACCATATTAGATTAATGGAGATTTTGCCATGGAGAAGGGTTCCTTTGTGGTAATGAAGTAATTGGTTTTGTGGGTCTTCTTTTACTAGAGAATTGAGGGTTGTTCTTGAAGCAAAGCATAAACTTAATAGAGAAATGAGAGTGAAAAGTTTCACAAAGAAAACAATAGAAGCCATCCTTTTATTTTATGAAATGTGCTGAAAAATGAAGTAGGAGAAAGATTGGGAAGTTTTAACCTTAAGCAGCTGGATTTGTTTGTTGTGAGTTGAAAGGAGAGGAGGTGGGTATTTATATAAGGGGTGATACACGTTTTGGGGTTATTGAAATTTTGAATTTGTGTGAGATTATTAGGTAGCCGTTACACTTTTTAGTGTACTTTATTTTTTTTGGGAAGCAGAAAAGAACAAAAAGGGGTACAGCTTGATCTTAGTAATATTACAGCTTAGTTACAGCATGCTGGACGCGTTGGGGTTTTGAGGGTTGCTACTGTGTTTCCGAAAATGTCCTCCTATGGTTTGCTAAGGTAGGTATTTTTGAGCTCATTTATTGGTTTTTATTTTAATTATAAAATTGCACAATTTTTATAGTTAGGGCTGAATATCAAATCAAGCTACTCGATATTTGACTCAAGTTCGTTCGATAAAAGCTCGTTTAAGCTCGATTCGTCGCACTAATCAAACAAGCTTGAACATCTTTTTTCGTTCGAGAACTTTTAAAGCTCGACTCGATAAGCTAAGAATTAAAAAATTACATGTAAAATATCAAGCTACTCGATACTCGACTCGAACTCGTTCGATAAAAGCTTGTTTGAGCTCGGCTCGATTGAAAATCAAACCAAGCTCAAACACAAAATTTCAAGTTCGATAAAAATTAAACCAAGCTTGAACAGTGTGTCGTTCGATACTACACGACTCGATTACTGCCCTATTTATAGTATGATGATTATGAAAATACTTAAATAGGTTATATATATAGTTAATGTGTTGTTCCTCAATGTTTTTATTAAACTTAGCAAAATAAAGTGTGTTATTTTCTAATCAAATCAATTTGGATCGAAATTAACATCAGAAAGTTTAAATTTTTGGAGAAAATTGAATAGAATTGGTACTACTACTACTTAATTTCAATTATTTGTAAATTATTGAAAATGAATGGAAGGGAGGGGTAGTTTAGGAAAAGAAGATGTTGATGATGAATAAGACACAGGCTGTAATTGTATTGGTGTGGGGCAGAAAAGTGGTCATTGAGAAGCGGGGAGCGAAAGAGGGAGCAGTCCCAGTTGGCTTGAGATGTGTGAGTTTGAGTATCCTATGTACTGGAGCCTTCTGTCACACGCCTACTACATTTATTTATTTATTTATTTTCCTTATTAGTAGTTATTTTAAGACCAAACAAATTCCTCGTGAAATCGTTTACTCGCCCTTGCACCTTTTCCTTCCTTCCCACATTTTTATTACATTGATTAACCATTTTCTTTTTGTTGCAAACGGACACAAATTTTGATTCTTCCTACTATTTCTTTTTTATAAAAACATTTATTTAATATACTTCGTCTAAATTCTAAAGAAAGTTGGACGGGTTATAACTGAGTTCACATCAAGTCGATCACCACAGAGTACTTGAAAAATTATTGATGCTAATATATTTTAGATTACAAAAGTTAATTCAAGATTAATGTTATAAATTTTATATAAATAGAAAAATCTAAACAATGGGTAGATGTTTCTTGACATGCACATCTTAGATTTATAATAAAAAGAATTTTGTATGCCAGAATTCTCATAAATGTATCAAGTCAGAATCGAGTAGGTCAATTGAATCAAGTCTAAAATTCTGTGAAACGTGCAAATTCTGGGCCAATTAGTTGAATGTTATGTTAAATAAAATTATCTTACTTGATAACTAATTTAACAATGCTCATGATGATGATTGATGAACGGTTCAACACCATTCCACACACACAAAAAAGGAAAAGAAATTAGGAATCGAATTGAATTGGATCCGGTCAAAAGTATTAAGAAAATAAGAACAAATTCCCAAGCACTATGTCACGGCCTCAGATTTTCAAGGGGTCCGCGCGGCGCCTCTGCCCCAGAGGCCAGCCTTAAACACCGAACAATACACTGGTTTCGCCCTGCCTTGGGCTCCTCAGGAGATCGGCTCCAGATCCCGACCAGGTTTGGGTAGGGTTGGCCTAGTCCCCTCTTCACCGTCAATTCCATGAATAGCGACAAGCTCCCCGCACTTAACCGGGTCGGCCTGTCTGGACTCTGAAGGGGATGTGGCCTTGACTACGCCACAACCTTTCTGGAGCCTTTCTTTAACCTTGTAAGCTCATCCACCAGCAGTTGTCCGTCCTTCAATGCCGCTGTCACGCGGGGCGTGACAACTAGCTCTATATTTTGACTTGATCCTACATAATTTTTATGATATCCATCATATATAATTCATATATATGTGGTATTGACCCTAGCTAGGCTGGATAAATATTTCAAGCATATTATATTATTACTTAACAATGTCACTCATGACCATGGACAAACTCAAATTATTTAATACAAAGCATCACAATGAATTCTAAATTAATGACAAGCATTCAAAGAGACACATAATTAAGCAGATTCAAATTTGGATAGATTCTTCGTGAGAATTAAATATGTATATATTCCTAGCTAACATATTTTAAAAAATGATGTTTGGATTTACGTCCAGTTGCAATGGACTGTAACCCCGATAGGTGTAAATTGTAATGAGAATTAATTAACACTTGGCACTCGGCGTGTCTGATGGGTGTTTGTTTCTTTCATTATCTGCCAACATTATTACTTACCTAATCCATTCACTCTTCTTTTTTTTTTTTGGTTTCCCAAGGGTTTAATCCCTTTCGAGGTGTGTTGGGCACATAAAGTGGGAACCTCTCCCAACAGGGATTCGAACATGAGTCCGCTACTTTGTAGTGACTAGTCCCTTCCACTAGACCAATCACCTATTATACTACCATTCACTCTTCTTTATACTATGCTTTAAGATTTAAATATGAGAAGTTTTATTTCACCGTATCCCTACACTACTACTGATAGCAAGTAACATGAAATTATGAGGCCATCTCCAATGGTGGGGGCTCGGGGCTGGCTCTGTCCCCACCCCGAGCCTTGCCTGGTCGTCTCCAATGGCAGGGTTCCGGAATGGTTTCCTTTGTCCACTCTCACCTATTAATATTATAGTATTAAAATAACCGATTCAAATTCGAATTACTGTTGGGGAAGGTATCCACTTTTAAAAAAAGGCAAAATTGCAAAAATTGTCTCAAACTAATCATTGATTTTAGATTTTCGTCCCAAACTATTCAACTTGGCGAATTTCGTCCCGTAATTTAATATTTTTTTGGAATATCGTCCCACCGTTAATTATAAGACGAAAATAATGCCGTTAAATTATCACATGACTGCTTACGTGTCATGACATGATAAATTTTAACATGAATAATTATATAATATTGCAGAATTCGTCTCCAACTAATTACAAGATTGAACCGTCATTTTCATTAAATTAAAATTTTAATATTGAGATTAAAATTCATACAAAATGGTAAATTATGGGATGAAATTCGGCGAGTTGATATAGTTTGGGCCGAAAAATCAAAATTAGTAATTAGGCCATCTGCAATTGATTCAAGGGGAGGTCCCCTTGAATCCAACCACCCATTGCTCAAAAGGATGGTGCAAGCCAATGTTGACTTACCTCATCCCTTGAATCTTGAAGGCAATGATTTTTTATTTTTTGTTTTTATTTATTCTTAGTTAATAAAATTCTTTTTTTTTTTTTTTAAATAAAAAATTTCTCTAATTTATGGTTAATTTTAAAAAGGTTAATTTTAATTTTAAAAATGCAAACTTTAAATTAGGAAACTTAAAGAAAATTTAATTTTAAAAAATTAACATTAAAAGAACGTAACTTTGATTTATGAAATTTAACATTAATTATTTGTAAATTTAATACCATTGTAAGAAACTTAAATACAATTTATTATTATTAAGTGATAGTGGAAAAAAATGAGGATTGAAATTAAATTAACTTGATAGATTGAGTCATTGTAGATGACTATTAAAAAAAAAAAGGGAAGCTGGACTGAGCTGAGGGAAACTAGACTTAGGCCATCTCCAGTGTTGCTTCAGTCCAAGTCCAGCTTTCCCTCACTCAGTCCAGCTTCCCCTCAGAATCCAAGTCCAGCTTCCCCTTTCCTTTTCATAAGTCATCTAAAATGTATCAATCTATCAATTCCATTTAATTAAAATTCTCATTTTCCCCACTCTCACTTAATAATAATATTAGCAATAATAATAATAATAAAAATTAAACAATAATAAAGTTCATTAAGTTAGGGTTATATCGTTTTTAATTTAACGAATCATATGTAAGGTTCATTAAGTTCTTTTAAGGTTTATTATCAAACAAAAAAAAAGTTCTTTTAAGGTTTCATTTTTATTAATTAAATTAAATTTGAGTTTCTAAAAATTAACTTTTAAAGTGATTTTAAAATTGATGCACAATAATACAATACTTAAATACTTGATTGACATGATTTGGAAATAATAAAAATAATTTAATATTGACATTAAATTTTCCAACATAATAGTTACATTAAATTTGATATTAAATAAAAGTTACATTTTTATACTAAAATTAACTTTTTAAAAATAGTACACAAATTAAATAAAATTAAGATTAAATAAGAATTACATTTTATTTAATAAGTTATTTTAAAAGAATTGTTTTTTTAAATTAAAAGGGTTTTTATTTTAAAAAGAAAAAAAAATTGGGTTGGGTTGTGCAATGCACTCGCCAACCCAGCAGCTGAACCGCTTCAAGCGGTCCAACAATGGATTGAAGGGATTTATCCCTTTTTTCCCCTTATACATTTTTTTTCACTTTTTTACCCCCCTAGATACAAAAACCCCCAAATTCACCATCCCCTTGATACACTAGAGATGCCCTTAGGTTGAAGGCATCACCGGAGATGCCCTTAGTTTGGGAAACGAATTTGTGATTGGTTTCAATTTATGAACGTCGGCAGATTGGCTCGTGTACAAGATAAAGATAAATTTTATTTAAGTTATTAATATTTTTGAAGTAGACTGAAATAAAAAGTATAAAAAAGTTGTACTTTAAAATATTATAATTTATTTTCGATTTTCTGAAACTCAAGAAAATTTTTGAAAAAATCTGACATTTTCTTTTTATTTTAATTTTACTCATCGAAACATACCACAATTTTTTTTTAATCCATGCTCGCTCTTGGTGACCAATAATTTTGGAAAGAATATTCTCTCTCTGTTTGCTCCAATGTTACGGAAGTACCGACTCTCCTATTGGCGCAACCGGATTAATCTCCACTAATCTTAATTATAGACGCTTAAGCTATTTCAAACCCAGGAATTTGAAAAATAAATTAAATGCTCAATGAAATTAGTAAAAAATTTGAATAAAGCAATCAAACTGTAGACAGTCAAGTGAAATTCAATTCACGAAATAATTTAATTTATGGACGCAGGGGCGGATCCAGGATTTGAGTTTGAGGTGGGGGGGGGGGGGCAAATTACATTAGTGAAATTAATTAAAAATAATACCTACAAAATTCATTTATGCAAAATCCCACAACACCATTAATAATAAGAAATAAATGCAAACAAGACTATGTGAGTTCAAAATGCAAAGAATTTTAATTGAAAGGTATCAAAGTTGAACTCGACATTCTTTCATATAATAAAATTTATTTATGATATAAATTTACTATAAGTCACAAAGTTTAATCGAACTAAATTTCAGTGTTTTCAACATATTTTCTTTTGAGAAATGCATCAATGAAAATTTGTTTTCCTATAATTGTTTTCCAATCAATAATTCATCACATATATATTAGAAAATAAGTTTAAGATTAACAAGTACATTAATATAAAAAAAATATTATACATTAGTTCTATACAACATGTATAGAATAAAAAAAATTCACTATTAGATTTCCAAAAGAAAACAATACAAAGAAGGAATTAATTCTTTTGCTAGGATTAAGTTCACAGCCCAACCCAACTGAAATGAGAAAAGAAATTTTAAGTCTAAAATAATACACATATACATATATGATATACAGACCACATACTATTTCATAAAATATTTGCCCCTGTATGGACGGCATAATTGTAGTTGGGATGGGCCAGTGGGGGTCGTATGGTGGTTGGAGAGTTGAAATTTGTATTTATTTTTAATTTTTTAATTGGATTCAGTTATACTAAATTTATTTTTTGGAATAGCGAATCCATTGACGGATCCATTATAGATTCAATATGGATTCACACTGAATTCACAACTTCCATGTGTGAATTTATATTAGATCCCGACTTTGTGAGATTTTATCATTATTCAATCTAGTTTAAAATTTAGTGGATTCTTTATGGATCGGATCCATGTAGTCACCTGTCACCCCGACTCAAACCTTAATTAAAACTCATCATTGAACAATATACAACTCATTTACACACCTAATTGCTAATGGCCGAAAACAATAACTTTTGATCCTAATACTTATTGCCAATAACAACAGCTTTTGATTTTTGATTCGTTTGACTTCAAAATATGTTTGGCCGGAATTGAAAACTTAGATTTCGTCACAAGTAACAAAATTCCCTTGACCACAAACACATCTAGAAGTTTTGCACGGCAAAAATATGTCACAACAATCAATAAAGACATTTGATGCATCTATATATAATTGGAGCGATGCAACTTTCATTTTCATCTCAACACAAAGAAAAAAATTGTTCCTTTCCATATTATAACAAAACATTTCTTTATCACCCAAAAAAAGTTCAATGGGTTCTTCTAATTTAGGTCTATCAAACAACAAACCACATGCAGTTTGCATTCCATTTCCAGCCCAAGGCCATGTAAACCCAATGCTAAAACTAGCCAAAATCCTTAACCAAAAAGGCTTTCACATCACTTTTGTGAACACGGAATATAACCACAAACGTCTTCTCAGATCCCGGGGCGCCGATAGCTTAAATGGGTCGGCCTCGTTTCGATTCGAGAAAATACCCGATGGACTACCTGAATCCGATGCAAATACAACACAAGATATCCCATCTTTGTTTAAGTCAACTTCCACTACTTGTTTAGCTCCATTCAAGGGCCTTCTTGCTAAGTTAAACGACACCGTTTCGCCCGAGGTGCCGCCGGTTTCTTGCATAATCTCTGATGGGATTATGAGCTTTACTCTTGAAGCTGCTGAAGAGCTTGGCATCCCTGAAGTGTTCTTTTGGACTGCTAGTGCTGCCGGCTATTTGTGTTATATGCATTATGCGGAGTTTGTTGAAAAAGGATACACACCACTTAAAGGTATCCAGTTTTATTATTATTATTATTATTAGTGAATTTGTTTCTGTCTTTTGTTGAATTTTTTTCATGGCTCGATAGATTATTATTATTATTATTATTATTATTTTTACTACTACTACTATTATTTAAATGGAACGGCAAATTGGATCATAATACATCAAAATATCAATTTATTAAACTAACAATTAGGGGCGGAGTCAGAAATTTAAACTTAGGGGATAGAATTTTAGTGAAAACTTAATTATATTTATCTAGGTCAAGTAGATGCAACTTGCGATCCCAGAGACGAACCTCAAGTTCGAATAAATGCGTTCAATGATTGGTCCGGACTATGGTCCACTGTTTAGTGGAACAAAAAATATTTTATAATTATGTACCTATCACTATATATATAGTTCGAATATTTTATAATTATGTACCCTATCACTACATATATATATATATATATATATATATATATATATATATATATATATATATATATATATATATATATATATAACTAGTTTTATATTGTGAGATTAATAATCATTAATCATATTAAAATATGAAGAATCTTGAAAAAAGAGTTGGACATACTAGTAATTGTAAGTAACAGTAATTACAGATTTACTTATACATCATTCTGTATTTTTTTTTCTTCATGAAATCAAATTCATATACCATTGAATTAATATCACAATTTTGAGCAATTTTGTTTTTAATTTGTTTCATGATTAAAATTAATTCATTTAGAACACTTGAAAAAACATTTTACAAAATAACATAAATTATTAAAAATTAAGGTAACCAATAATTAAAATAGGAAGTTATTTTTACTAGAAGAAATTATATTTTTCTTATTTAATGTAAGTAAATATTATTGGTCCTTATTTTCAACTAGCTAGTTATTTGATAAGTATCAAGTAGTTTGGAAGGATGGAATTGAGCCAGAAAACTTATTTAAAAATAAAATTATTGGATTGAGGTAATTGCATTATTCGGATTAAGTAATTAGTTTGTATCAAAAAAAAAAATATTACGAATGCAAACAAAATTGGCGGGGTGCGGGTGCCTCTGCTAACAAATGATAATAATTCAAACATGTTAAGATTAATATGAACTTATACGTATACTCACACTATAGAATTTTATGAACTTAAATTTTTTTTATTTAAATTCATGCATCATCGGTTTTAATATTAATTAATCGTACGTTTGTGGTCAGATATTTATATTTTCTGTCTACTTAGATCCTACCCCAGTAAATTTTATTTATTGGGGTTGAATGAATGATACATAAACTTAATTAATGCTGCTTTCCGTTCTCCATAATTGATTACGTTAATAAAATTCTAATAAATTAGACCGAATTTTGATATTTGCAGATATGAGCTACTTGACAAATGGGTACTTGGACACCGTCGTAGATAATATTATTCCAAGCATGAAAGGCATACGTTTGAGAGACATTCCACCTTTCATCCGAACCACAGACCCAGATGACTACGCAATCAAATTCGTGATCCAAGAAACCAAACAGGCCCGAAGAGCTTCCGCCATTTTGATAAACACCTTCGACGAACTCGAACACGACCTAATAAATGCACTTTCCTCAATTGATCTACCTCCAATTTACTCTATCGGGCCTCTCCATTTGCTCGAAAAACAAATCGTCGACAAAGATCTACAGATTCTCGGTTCAAATCTATGGAAAGAAGAGCCCGAATGCCTCGATTGGCTCGATTCAAAAGAGCCCGATTCGGTGGTTTATGTCAATTTCGGGAGCATAACTGTCATGACCCCTGATCAGCTCATTGAGTTTGCTTGGGGTCTTTGCAATAGCAATCAGCCCTTTTTATGGATTTTGAGGCCCGATCTTGCTTCGGGCCAGCCCGCTGTTTTACCGAAAGAGTTTGTCGAAGCTACTAAGGAGAGGGGTTTTTTGGCTAAGTGGTGCCCACAAGAGAGGGTTTTAAGTCATTCTTCGATTGGGGGATTTTTGACTCATAGTGGGTGGAATTCGACTATGGAAAGTATATGTAGTGGCGTACCTATGATTTGTTGGCCCTTTTTCGCGGAGCAACAAACTAATTGTTGGATTTGTTGGTCAAAATGGGGTATTGGTATGGAGATAGATAATGATGTGAAAAGGGATGAGGTGGAGAATCTTGTTAGGCCATCTCCAATGGTTCAGGGCTAGCCCTGGGGCTGCCCCTCCGGGGCAGCCCCAGGGCTAGCCCTGAGCCCTGTCGTCGTCTCCAATGGTTGGGGCTCCGTGGGGGAATTAATTCCATTTTGAAACTTTGCCCACTCTCACCTATTAATATTATAGTTTTAAATTTTTTTAATATTAATATTAATAATAGTAATTATATTAATACTCGTAATTTAATTATTAATTATATTAAAATATTAATATTAAATAGAATATGTAATTAAAGTAACTTAAAATTAATACATAATACGTAAATTCTCACCTATTAATATTATAGTTTTATTTTTTTAAGTGCGGAGTATTAATTAAAATAACACATTAATTACAACAATACACAACATTAATTACACAACAATACACAACATAATCAAGGAAAAGAAATAAAAATAGTCCTAAAGCTCCTTATAAACCTCATAAACATAGTGTTGAAAAAAGTAAGTTAATGGACCATTTTGGACGTATTTTAAGTGGGACCCACTTTGAGTAAAGAGTCGGGTCTTGACGGAATTATATTCTACTCCGTGAGTAGATTAAAATGGTATATGGTACGTCCAAATCGGAATACGGGTGAATGAGAAATTAAATCTCAAAGTTCATATATGTAATGGAAAAAATTGGAAAAAAAAATGAACTTATCCCACATTGGAAGTGTGATAAAAAAAATTTGGGTTTATATATGATTTCTAAACCATAAGGGTTAAGAAATTATTACTAGAAGGCTCCCTCCTCGCGCGCGGGGGGGGGGGGGGGGGTGCAAATCTTGGATTGGATTACCACACGACCCTTCAAGACTTGTGCGGACACGAATGTCGTCCCGAAAATCCTATTTCGGACAAGTCTAGTTTTGCTATTTTCGGCCCAAAATAATTTATTTTATTTAATCAAATTAGAACAATACACAAACAATTAAAAATACATACAACACATTAATTAGAACAATACACAACAAACACATTAATTAGATTTAAATACACAATAAAAAAACAAAAAAAAAAGGAAAAGGGCCCAATCAGGTGCCGCCACTTGGCGGCACCTGACTTAAAGAGGGGCGCGTTTTTTAAACGCGCCCCTTTCTTCCCACTCGCGCCCCGGGCTGGGCGCAGGGCTCCGCCGAGCCCGGCGCCCAGCCCATTCCACCCCGAAGGCCGCCCCGGCCCCCACCCCGCAACCGTTGGAGACGACTCTCCGCCCGCAGCCCGACCCCGGCCCCGGCCCCTCCGCAACCGCTGGAGATGGCCTTAAGGAATTGATGATTGGAGAAAAGGGGAAAGAGATGAAGAAAAGGGCTTTGGAGTGGAAGGATTTGGCTCAAGAAAGTGCAAAGAGAGAAGCTTATGAGAATGTGGAGAAATTGATTAATCAAGTTCTTCTTCGGAATTGATCTTTGATTTTATTTTATTTTTTAAGAATGAGTGGAATTGCATGTATTGAAGAATAATTATATTTATTTGTGGAATAAACGAGAGAGAGTTGATATGTAACATTAGAATTCATGTTATAAACTTTATTTTAATGTATGTTTGTGGGATATTTTTTACCCAAATTTGATTTTAGCTAAATTTCTAAATTTCATTTTCGACATGCAATGCATTTTGATTTGAGATTGGTAATACGCTAGCGAGAATGACTAATCTCAGAATATATATGTGTACTGTATTTGTCTTGTGATTAAATAAATTTGACCAAACAAGTTTGGATAAAGATTTTTCATATAGAAATAAGAAATAAAAATCAAGAATAGATTAAATTTTTTTATTATTACAGTTTCAGCTTAACTATTAGAGGAATGAATGTTATCTCATAAGATAATAATTATATTATACTCCTATTCTGTATTGTGACAGATACAATATTTCACAAAATTAACTATGCCGAACAGTTGGGCCCAAGCAGCCCAGGTCTAAACTCTCTCCCCAGAATTTTTTTGGTCCTATATTTTTTAAATTGATCAGTCCAAGTCATGCTTTTATTATTATTTATTAAATTTATTAATGAAAGGAAGACTATGGCCGAATTCGGCCCATAGAAAGGGACCAATATTTATATAAAGAGAGAATTTCACTTTTGATACCGTAACTCAACCTACTTTAGGGATTTGATACCACAACTTTTTCTCCCGACACATTTGATACCATAACTCAACCTACTTTAGGGATTTGATACCACAACTTTTTCTCCTGACACATTTGATACCATAACTCAAATCAACTCGACACATTTGATACTTCCGTCAAATTGGAAACGGAATTGTCACGTGATTGTCAAGTGGCCGTTAAAACTTTGCACATTTGATACCATAACTTATCTTGACTGATAATTTTACCCCATAACATTTCAGGTTATCAAAAAAGCCCCACATCTCCAAATTTAGTGACGATTTTAGTCCATATTGTTGCAAAATTTCCAAATTGACTCGAATAAGACCACGTGCTGACCAATTTAGAACTTTACACATTTGATACCATTACTTATGTTGACTGATAATTTTACCCCATAACATTTCAGGTTACCAAAAAAGCCCCACATCTCCAAATTTAGTGACGATTTTAGTCCTCATTGTTGCCAAATTTCCAAATTGACTAGAATAAGATTACGTGCTGACCAATTTAAATTTTTTTACTTATTTTATTTAAATAACTAATTTAATTTATAAACAATATTAATAAATTAAATAATACATTAACATAAATATCACCAAAATTAAGAAAATATATTCTTTTTAAATATAAAATTTATATAATAGAATTAATATATTTAATATATTTAATATATATTAAAATAATAAATTATATAATTTAAAACTATTTAATATTTATTAAAATATTAAATAATAAATAATTATAATTTTAAAAAAAAATCCCCACCCCATCCACCCAACCCACCCCGACCCACCCCTCCCCTACCCCCAGATTCCCAGGCCGCCGGCGGCCTGGGTCTTCTGTCCCAGGCCAACGCCGGCCTGGGACCGAAGATCCCAGGCCGGCAGTGGCCTGGGATCGAAGAACCCAGGCCGACGGTGGCCTGGGACAGAAGACCCAGGCCGCCGACGGCCTGGGAATCGGGGGGTAGGGGGGAAGGGTGGGGAGGTGGTGGGTGGGGTGGGGATTTTTTTTTAAATTAAAATTATTTATTATTTAATATTTTAATAAATATTAAATAGTTTTAAATTATATAATTTATTATTTTAATATATATAAAATATATTAATTCTATTATATAAATTTTGTATTTAAAAATAATATGTTTTCTTAATTTTGGTGATATTTATGTTAATGTATTATTTAATTTATTAATATTGTTTATAAATTAAATTAGTTATTTAAATAAAATAAGTAAAATTTTCTAAATTGGTCAGCACGTGGTCTTATTCGAGTCAATTTGGAAATTTGGCAACAATGTGGACTAAAATCGTCACTAAATTTGGAGATGTGGGGCTTTTTTGGTAACATGAAATGTTATGGGGTAAAATTATCAGTCAACATAAGTAATGGTATCAAATGTGTAAAGTTCTAAATTGGTTAGCTCGTGGTCTTATTCGAGTCAATTTGGAAATTTTGCAACAATGTGGACTAAAATCGTCACTAAATTTGGAGATGTGGGGTTTTTTTGGTAACCTGAAATGTTATGGGGTAAAATTATCAGTCAAGATAAGTTATGGTATCAAATGTGCAAAGTTTTAACGGCCACGTGACAATCACGTGACAATTCCGTTTCCAATTTGACGGAAGTATCAAATGTGTCGAGTTGATTTGAGTTATGGTATCAAATGTGTCGGGAGAAAAAGTTGTGGTATCAAATCCCTAAAGTAGGTTGAGTTATGGTATCAAATGTATCGGGAGAAAAAATTGTGGTATCAAATCCCTAAAGTAGGTTGAGTTATGGTATCAAAAGTGAAATTCACTCTTTATATAAATATATCACTCAAAATATTAAGTTCATGAATGGTTTCTTTGATATATTTCTTCTTCTTCTTCCGAACATAAGCTTCAATCAAATATGATTAGTATATCGATGAGCATGATTACTATTATTATTATTATTATTATTATTATTATTATTATTATTATTATTATATATTAGCAATATTATTATTAACTTATTACTATAAGATATTATTGATTCATCCAAACAAAGTACACGGAAACTAGAATGGAGTATCCAAAGCAGTGAGTTTGAGAATTTCATTGGAATAGTTTTTATTTTTATTTTTATTTTTTTATAGATGACGAATACATATTACAACAATCATAACATTAAAAATTTCATTCGAACCTATTTCAATTATAATTGAAATATAACATTGAACCGGATAAATACCTACACTATAAAGTCTATAATGTAAGTTGATCACATGAATTCTTGGTCATGAGATTTCAGCTTCATCATCGAGATATGCCTCCTCGGTGTTACGAATATTAGTTTCGTTCTAAAAAAAATTCCTTTATTTAGGGTAATAAATTCTCTAGCTCCCCATGTGACGTGGGATAAAATAAATGGATCAAAACCAAAACCAACTCGAGGTCGAGCATGAACAATCAATAGGAATATGTTGGTGGAGGTCGCCTAAACTAAGGCTATCCATAGGGACCCTATCTAGAGAAAGTGTTTGACCTCCCATTCAAGCTCATGCATCATTTGGGAGTTAAATAAACCTTTTAGGAGCCCCGGACTTAGAGCATCTCCAGCAAACAGCATAAAAAAACAGCATCAAATCACTCTTTAATGCTTGCTACAGTACTTTGATACCCGCATAAAAGTTTCTTCCTCTAGCAATAAGCATTAAAAATGGAACATCATTTTAAATTAATTTAAATTTAATTTATCTAAGTTAGGTTAAATTCAAATTAAATTAAAGATTACTTAAAAGTAAAACAAATTAAATTTAAATTAATAAAATATTAAATAATCATTCCTTGCGTTAAATTATTTAGATTAGATTATTGATAATAATTTTATCACATATCACTATCAGTGTTTGATTCAATGTTGAGATATTTGATAATGATTTTCATCCACAATTTTTTTATCAACGTGTTAACTTGTTATTCAACGTTAGATATCTTATAAGGATTTTTATCGATAAGATTTTATATCAAGGTGTCAATTTGTAATTCAACATGAGATGTATGATGATGATTTTTATCGATAAAATTTTTTATTGAAAATTAACTTTATCTGATTTTTTTGGCTCGTGATTATTGAACTTGTGTATTTTAATTGAAATATGTGGCCATTTTAATAGTTGAATTTTTTTTACTATTGCAAAATTTAAAAATATAAGTCGTTGGGGAGAATTGGGAAGGACAAATAGCCACTTTTAAACTCCAAACAAAAATTAATGCCCTTGCTTGGACATTACTTTTGATGCCAAAAAGTGTTGGACTTAAATTTAGGTCTTAGGAAACTTTAATTCTCATTATTGGAGTTGCTCTTAGGAAGAACCTCCAATTACATCGTCTTTTGTGTTATTAGTGGGACACCACTGTCAATATTATCTCATACATTCCTTACAATGATGTCACTTGGTGTTCATCATAACATAAAAATATCAAATTTGATTATGAACAATCATCAAAATCATCCTTCTCCAAAGTAAGGGAACATTCCCTCTTGGTACACCCCTACTACCAACCTATATATTTTGGATACAAACTACTCCTATAGAAAGATGCACATTATCATTTAAGGTCATCTCTAATAACTCTTCAGCATAGTTCAGTTTTTTCTCAGATTTCAAGTCTAGCTTTCCTTTTCTTTTTCATAGTCATCTCCAATGACTCAATCTATTCATTTAATTTATTCAATCCTCATTTTTTTTCCACTTTCACTTAATAATAATAAATTGTATTTAAGTTTCTTACAATGTTATTAAATTTACATATTATTAATGTTAAATTTCTTAAATTAAAGTTACGTCCTTTTAATATTAAATTTTATTTAAGTTTCTTAAATAAAGGTTACATTTTTAAAATAAAATGTACCTTTTTAAAACTAATCATAAATTAAAGAATTTTTTTATTTAAAAAAAATTTAGTAACTACAAATAAATAAAAATAAAAAATCATTGGCTTCAAGATTCAAGGGATGTGGCAAGCCAACATTGACTTGCTCCATCCCTTTGAGTAATGGGTAGTTGGATTCAAGGGTCAATGGAGATGACTGTCTCCATCCCTTCAAGAGAGAAGTTAGCTTCGCCCTTGATCATTGGAGATGGCTGCATACAATATACACTAATTACATACTTTACTTTCTATAGTTCCTCCTAAATTCAAGATCACATATCTTAATAAACAATCGGAGGGGCTTCACCGAACCCTTAACGGTATTTCAATTTTTTAGGGGAGCTTAAAGAAATGAGAACAAGAGCTTCAGGAAGCACAATGATAGAGAGAAACATCTACACCCCTTTAACCAAGGATTACCTATTCCACGAATCCCGGCCCGTCGAAAAAGTAAGGTGTGATTTTGTTTTGGCGAATCCAGATCCAATAGTGACCTTCACCATAGTGTAGTTCGAATGATAGAGAAAATACAATTGTTATCAAGTTCTTGATTTCGTCGAATTTAGCATCACAATTTGTAAGAACTAGTTCTTCTTAATTAAAGAGGTAAAATTCGGAATTCTAATTTTTAAGTTTACTTCGTCATACATATCAAATTAAATGTAAATTTTATTTTATAATCTTTGAAACTTGATTTGAGTTTGCGAACGAAACTTGACTCACGTGCGATGTTAAAGGTAGTTCGAGCCCAACTCGATAAAAAAATCATAAAACAATATCAATTATCAATCTCCATAAGAAAATCAAGCTGGGGTAGTGGGGTTGTTGCACCACACCCCTTTGCCCATCATTGAACACGTTTCTCAGAAGATGCTCGTCGTTAAGAATGATTGGAAAGCCGCATAAGCAACAGTCAATAATGCGATTTTAGTAGATTTGTGGGTCATTATTATTTTCAACTACTACTTCACTCGCCCATGTTCAAAACAGACCCTTATTCTGAAAATATAAATAGTACGTACCATATGATTCATTCAAGTTTCCTGTAGATCTAGGCAAAGTTGCTATTAATAATTAATGTGTGTCAGCTCAGCACATCTCATTGAAGTAGCCTTAATTTCTGGAACGGACGAAATGGACGAAAGGATTAAATGTACAGTATTTACAATATTACCACCCCCTACATTTTAGTGAATATTTGACAACCAATCACCAATTATATATTGTAGATTCCTTATATTTGAGATCTCCATAAATTGTCATTTTCAGGAGCTATGAATTAAAATACAACGCACGCTTTTAACAATCAAATTCTGAAAAATCAGCAATTCTTATAGTAATTTATTGTTGTTCAAATCGATTTTACTAAATACAATTACTGTCGTGTTACTTTTTCGGCCACTAACTTAAACTTGACATGAGCTTCATTAGTTCATACGTACTTCTCTGTTTTTCCTTATTCTACTTACAAACTTCTACGTTCAATGTTTATTATTTATAGATAAGATATAATAAATATATCACATGACTCAGGAATTAAATTTGTCGGATTAGAAAATGTCAGGGGTTGTTTGTATGGTATTTGGGAGATATTGGAGGTTTGTGAAATATTTTCGATTTGTGTAGTGTTGTTTGTTTGGGTTTTACGAGATCGAGTGGTTTGCGAAATAATATTTTTGGAAGGGTTTATGTTGTAGGTGTAAGATTTTTAATTTACCTCAAATTATGTTCGTCAAAATAGAGTTTGTGTAAGTGATAAAAAAGATTATTATTTGTTTAAGAAATGAGAAAAAAATAAGCAAATTGAGATCTTATCTTGTATTATTATTATTGTATTATACTTTCTTCCCGACTGAATAGCAAAATAACTCCATGAGTTATTCTAAATAGGCAATTTAATTCCTTGTGATAAATAAAATGGCAAAATACTTCCCTGTAATATTCTAAATAGGCAACTTAACTCCCTGTGTTAAGAAAAAGGGCAAAATACCTCCATGTGTTTTTATAAAAGAAGCACATTGACTCCCTCTAAATTGCTTATTAATTCATATTATATGGAGTAGTTAAATTGCTCATTATTTCATTTCATAGGGAAGTAAATTGTCCATTTATATATTACAAGAAGATAAATTGCTCATTATTTCATTTCACAGAAAATTAAATTGCCTATTTTTATTTCACGGGGAGATAAATGATTATTACTATTAGGAATTGGTAAAGTTGTGATGGACTTTCTTGCTCTAGATGTCTTCGAAAGCGGAATTCTTGTTCCTACTTTAAGAATTTGAATTCAGTCTCCTTAATTATTAAAATGATAGGAGTATATTTATTTTCTATTAAACTACATACTAATCACCATCTAAGAGATCCTCATGACTTTTGCAACTTGCAAGAAATAAAGATAAGATAACCAACTAGATAGTCCTCCTATTTTGGATTAGGCCGAGAGGTCTTATTACATTAAACACGCCGCGCGAGTCTTTATCACAATATATATATTTTTTTCTTGTCGTTCTTTTTAGAAACTAACAAAAAGATTTCAATCAAACGGATTTAGTATTTTAGTAGGGACAGTGTTAGATGAAAGCTTCCTCAGTTTTTATTTTGATTTTTCATTCTTTTTAAATAAACTTTATGTTCAGAAAAAAAACTTTTAATTTTTTTTTTATATGTAATTATTATTTATCTTAAAACTCAACGACCAAACTGATAACTCAGCGAGTAAACTGATACACAAATTTTTTTGGGCTTAAATATAACACTAAAATAGTGAACTGACAATCAACTAGTAAAATTCAACTAATCCATAACAAAGATTAATGTGGAGAAAAAAACATAAAAGGAACGATTCTTTAAGCAATAAAGAATAACTACAAGTATTTTTTTCCCTTTAGTATAAAATAAGCTTTTTAAGTTAGCCATTGAAAATAGCCTAACAAATGGCTTATCAAAATTGAATGGGTGATTGCGTTGGTTTGCACACAGCCGGCCAGATTGGGACCATAAAGATAAGTACAACCTAGTGCCATTCTAAAAGGGGAAACAAATTTGTGATTGGTTTCAATTTATGAACGTCGGCAGATTGGCTCAGGTACAAAATAAAGATAAATTTTATATAAACTATTAATTTTTTTGAAGTAGACTGAAATAAAAGGTATAAAAAAGTTGTACTTTAAAATATTATTATTTATTTTCAGTTTTCTGAAACTCAAGAAAATTTTCGAAAAAATCTAACCTTTTCTTTTTTCTTTTTATTTTTATTTTACTCATCGAAACATACCACAATTATTTTTTCAATCCATGCTCGCTTTTGGTGGCCAATAATTTTGGAAAGCATATTCTCTCTCTGTTTGCTCCAATGTTATGGAAGTACCGACTCTCCTATTTGCGCAACCGAATTAATCTCCACTAATCTTAATTATAGACGCTTAAGCTATTTCAAACCCCAAAAATTCTAAAATAAATTAAATGCTCAATGAAATTAATGAAAAAATTGAATAAAGCAATCGAGTAGACAGTCAAGTGAATTCAATCCACGAAATAATTTGATCTATGGACGGCATCATTGTGGATGGGATGGGCCAGTGGGGGTGGTTGGGATTGGAGAGTTGAAATTTGTATTTTTTTTTTATTTTTTAACTGGATCCGGCTATGAATACGTATCGAATTCATTTTTGGATCCTGCGAATCCATTATAGATTCAATATGGATCCACATTGAATTCACAATTTTCATGTGTGAATCCATAGTAGATCCCGACTTTGTGAGATTTTATCATTATTCAATTTAGTTTAAAATTTAGTGGATTCTTTATGGATCGGATCCATGTTGTCACCCCTACTCGAAACTTGATTTGAATTCGTTCGCTAAAAACTCGTTTAAACTTAATTTGTTGGACAATTAAATAAAGTTCAAACACAATTTTAAACTCAAGAAAAAAAATTAAAACTCATCATTCAATAATATATTATTCTATACTATACAACTCATTTACACGTACACCTAATTGCTAATGGCCGATAACAATAACTTTTGATCCTAATACTTATTGCCAATAACAACAACTTTTGATTTTTGATTCGTTTGACCTCAAAATATGTTTGGCCGGAATTGAAAACTTAGACGTCACAAATAACAAAATTCATTTCAAGATTCCCTGACCACAAACACATCTAGAAGTTTTGCACGGCAAAAATAGGTAAAATTGCAGAAAACGTCCCAAACTAATTACTGATTTTGGATTTTCGTCCCGAACTATTTAACTTGGCGAATTTCGTCCCGTAATTTAATATTTTTTTGGAATATCATCCCAAACTAATTACTAATTTTGATTTTTTGTCCCAAACTATATCAACTCACCAAATTTCGTCCCATAATTTATCATTTTGTATGAATTTAGTCTCAATATTAAATTTCTAATTTAATGAAAATGACGTTCAATCTTGTAATTAATTTGGGACGAACTCTGCAATATTATATAATTATTCATGTTAAAATTTACCATGTCATGAATTTCATCTTATAATTATGGTGGGACTATATTCCAAAAAAATATTAAATTACGGAACGAAATTCGCCAAATTAAATAGTTTGGGACGAAAATCCAAAATCAGTGATTAGTTTGGGACGATTTTTGCAATTTTGCCGCAAAAATATGTCACAACAATCAATAAAGACAATTTGATGCATCTATATAATTGGAGCGATGCAACTTCCATGTTCATCTCAATACAAAGAAAAAAATTGTTCCTTTCCATATTATAACTAAACATTTCTTTATCACCAAAAAAAGTTCAATGGGTTCTTCTAATTTAGGTCTATCAAACAACACACCACATGCAGTTTGCATTCCATTTCCAGCCCAAGGCCACATAAACCCAATGCTAAAACTAGCCAAAATCCTCAACCAAAAAGGCTTTCACATCACTTTTGTGAACACGGAATATAACCACAAACGTCTTCTCAGATCCCGGGGCGCCGATTCCTTAAAGGGGTCGGCCTCGTTTCGATTCGAGAAAATACCCGATGGACTACCCGAATCCGATGCAGATGCAACACAAGATGTCCCATCTTTGTGTAAGTCAACTTCCACTACTTGCTTAGCTCCATTCAAGGACCTTCTTGCTAAGTTAAACGACACCGTTTCGTCCGAGGTGCCGCCGGTTTCTTGCATAATTTCTGATGGGATTATGAGCTTTACTCTTGAAGCTGCTGAAGAGCTTGGCATCCCTGAAGTGTTCTTTTGGACTGCTAGTGCTGCTGGCTATTTGTGTTATATGCATTACGCGGAGTTTGTTGAAAAAGGATATACACCACTCAAAGGTATGGAGTTTTATTATTTTTATTACTATTATTTAACTGGAACGGCAAATTGGATCATTATATATCAAAATATCGATTTATTAAACTAATAATCCGGGGAGAGCCAGAAATTTGAACTCAGGGGACGAAATTTTAGTGAAAACTTAATTATATTTATTTGGGTCAAGTAGTAGCAAGTTGCGATCTCAGAGACGAACCCCAAAGTTCAAATAAACGCGTTCAATGATTGGTCTGGACTATGATCCACTGTAGTAATTGCGAGTAACAGTAATTGCAGATTTACTTATACATCCTACTGTATTTTTTTCTTCTTCATGAAATCAAATTCATGTACCATTGAATTAATATCATAACTTTGAGCAATTTTGTTTTTAATTTGTTTCATGATTAAAATAAATTCATTTAGAAACTTGAAAAAAGATTTTACTAAATAACATACATTATTAAAAACTAAGGTAACCAAAAATTTAAATAGAAAGTTATTTTTACTAGAAGAAATTATATTTTTCTTATTTAATGTAAGTAAATATTATTGGTCCTTATTTTCAATTAGCCTATGATTTGATAAGTATCAAGTAGTTCGGAGGTATGAAATTAAACTAGAAAACTTATTAAAAAATAAAATTATTGGATTGAGGCTATTGCATTATTGAGATAAAGTAATTAGTTAGTATGTTATATTACTAATGCAAACAAAATTGGCTGGGGTGCAGGTGCCTCTGCTAACAAATGATAATAGTTAAAACATATAGCAATAGTTAAATAAATAACAACAAATAAGATTAATATGAACTTATACAAATTCTCACACTATAGAATTTAATTAACTTAATTTTTTTTTTAATTTAAAGTCATGCATCCTCAGTTTTACTATTAAATATTAATACAGCATATTTGCGGCCACATATTTTTATCTTCCTCTCTCTCTCATGCTTAATTAATGCTGCTTCCCGTTCTCCATAATTGATTGTACTAGTGCTCTCTAAGGTGGGACAGTCAACTTCACTTATTTGTAATCAATGTGATGTGATGTTTCCAGACTATATATATATTAAAATATATATTTAATTTAATGGAGTATTAAAATATATATCTAATTATACTAGTAACTACTACTCCTTTAAGATTTCGTTGTTTATTGAATTTTGAAATATTCTATAACAAAATTGATATTTTTAAATGAAACTTTTTTTTTTTGTAAAACTTATAGTGATAATGTGACAGTAACTTTTAGCCCATAACTTTTTAAAGCGAAGAGGTAAAGATACAATTTTTTTTTTTTTAATTTCTTACTCCTCTTTAAGTTTCATGTCTACCCCCAGTGGGTATAAATATTAAGAAACAGAGGGCTATGACTTAAGAGTTTTATACTCCCTCGGTTAAAATTATTTCTTCGTTCAATTTGTTACATTAGCTTTTAATAAAAATAAAAAATTAAATGGCAATTTCAAAGAAGATTTGAAATCAAATATAAAATAAGATGAGAGAAATTAGGGTGGTTAGCTGGGCGTATTCAGGTCTAATTAAGTTTGATCAGGACCCCGCTTTATTTATAGGATTAGGATCCCGCTTGCTTTATTTTATAGGATTAGGTAAGGATTGCATTCAGATTTTGTTTAATCATTAAACTTCCACAATTATTTAAGATGATTAAGAAAAAATTTCTACACATAAATGTAATTTCCTTCTTAAACTTCTTGTTAGATAGTTATTCTTTCCTATTTTCTTAATAAAGTGGGTAAGTTAATCATCAAGATATTATAAAAAAAGTTGTTATTCTAAAATTTTAAATCATGAATATTTAAATATATATTTTACTTTTATTACTTAGGAGATAAATTTTATATTGTAGATCACTTGCTTGATCTACTTATTTATTTATCGACAAAATATATTGTAAAAATCGATTATCAGATTTCATTTAACATGTCTAAGTTAAATTTTAGTTGTTGATATTTGCATTTCGTCAAGTTACTTCATATTTTTCTTATGTTTAATGATTGCTTATCTCATAATATATAAATGATTATATATTATCCAATAGATTTACCTTTATATATATATATATATATATATATATATATCAATCAGTATAAAAATTAATAATTATGACATATAAAAATAATTTACACTGTTTTGGCCCCCCTTGATTTAAATTCCTGGCTCCGCCTCTGTCTAAATTAATTAGGTAAAAATATGCATAAAAGGTACTAGATCATGGCTCAAAATTAACTCATGTTACCAATAAATATTATTAGTATCATTATAAAATAAAACATTATGTCGAATTTGCATGGATTGGGAACGACTTATATTCATATTCCAACTAAATAAAATTCTAATAAATTAGACCGAATTTTGATATTTGCAGATGTGAGCTACTTGACAAATGGCTACTTGGACACCATCGTAGATAATATTATTCCAAGCATGAAAGGCATACGTTTGAGAGACATTCCACCTTTCATCCGAACCACAGACCCAGATGAGTACATAATCAAATTCGTGATCCGAGAAACCAAACGGGCCCGAAGAGCTTCCGCCATTTTGATAAACACCTTCGACGAACTCGAACACGACGTAATAAATGCACTTTCCTCAATTGATCTACCTCCAATTTACTCCATCGGGCCTCTCCATTTGCTCGAAAAACAAATCGTCGACAAAGATCTACAGATTCTCGGTTCAAACCTATGGAAAGAAGAGCCCGAATGCCTCGATTGGCTCGATTCAAAAGAGCCCGGCTCGGTGGTTTATGTCAATTTCGGGAGCGTAACTGTCATGACCCCTGATCAGCTCACTGAGTTTGCTTGGGGTCTTTGCAATAGCAATCAGCCTTTTTTATGGATTTTGAGGCCCGATCTTGCTTCGGGCCAGCCCGCTATTTTACCGAAAGAGTTCCTCGAAGCTACTAAGGAGAGGAGTTTTTTGGCTAAGTGGTGCCCACAAGAGAAGGTTTTAAGTCATCCTTCGATTGGGGGGTTTTTGACTCATAGTGGGTGGAATTCGACTATGGAAAGCATATGTAGTGGCGTACCTATGATTTGTTGGCCATTTTTCGCGGAGCAACATACTAATTGTTGGGTTTGTTGCTCCAAATGGGGTATTGGTATGGAGATAGATAATAATGTGAAAAGGGATGAGGTGGAGAATCTTGTTAAGGAATTGATGATTGGAGAAAAGGGGAAAGAGATGAAGAAAAGGGCTTTGGAGTGGAAGGATTTGGCTCAAGAAAGTGCAAAGAGTGAAGCTTATGAGAATGTGGAGAAATTGATTAATCAAGTTCTTCTTCGGAATTGATCTTTGATTTTATTTTATTTTTTGGAATTGCATGTATTGAAGAATAATTATTTGTTGAATAAATGAGAGGTTGATATGTAACATTAGAATTCATGTTATGAACTTTGATGTGTGATTTTTTTAATCAAATCTGATTTAGCCAAATTTCAAAATTGGTAAAACCCTTATTAATCTCAAAATATGTGTGATATATTAATCTTGTGATTAGATAGATTTGAGCAAACTGGTTTGAATAAGAAATTTATGTTAAATATGTCATTTTACAAAATAAGAAATAAGAATTAAGTTTTTTTTGCTTATTTTTCATTACATTTCAGCTTAACTATTAGAGGAATGAATGTTATCTCATATGGAAATAATTATCTTATGCTCCTATTTGTGTTGTGAATGATTTGTTTGCAAGAAATATAAGTTAGACAAGAGGTTAAGGATAAAAATAAGAAAAGAAACTAATATATTATATTGCATTGAATTCTTTCTCCATTTAATCTTCACATATTTGTTTTCATATTTTGCGCACGATGCTATTACTATTCTCATATTATGGTACGTGAAGAATTTTTGTTTAGATTTTGTGACTAAGAATACATCACATTATCCAATATAATTCAATATAATGAAGTCATGTTCCCATAATAGATGACTGGCTTATATCCGTGCTATGCACAATTTATTGAATCAAAGCAAATTTTTTTTTTTTATTTAGTTAGATAAATTCTTAAATTTTGAAAATATTATTTTACAGTTTAACAAAATGCATCAATCTTATACTAAAATTTTGATCAATGGTATACTTTTGTATTTCACATGGTCATGTTAATGGTTAGTTGTTTTACCAACAGGTGATAGGTCTAGTGGAATGGACTAATCATTACAAAGTAGCGGATTCAGGTTCGAATCCCTGTTGGGAGAGGTTCCTACATTATTTGTCCGACGCGCCTCAAAAGGGATTAAACCCTTGGAAAAAAAAAATGATATTTACTTGCCTCTGATATCTATGAACATATTTTAAAACCCTCAAATTTTCAGAAAATAGCATTTTGGATACTATCATTAGTTTCTAAATTATGATATAATATGGTTATTATATTTAAAAAATGATAATTAATTCGGTGGTTCGTAATATAATAATACATATTTTCTTGAATTGCATGAGTAAATAGGTCAAATTATTAAATGTGTTTTAACCTAATGTGTATTCCACCTAAAACCTTGAGTATATGTATTCTTCAAACTCAACAATATAAAGGATAAACTTATAATGACGGTAATTTCTTGAAGTGGGGTACTTTATGAGATAATTGGATCAAAGGTCATGATTTTAATATAATTTGAATTCAATTAACTAACTTCATAATTCAAAATGTAAATAATCATTGTTTTATAATATAATAATGGCTAATAGAATTATAAAAATCAGTTACGATGGATTGACATTGAAAATTCAGAAGAAAAACTTTAAGTCAAAATAAACTTTTTCTTGAATAAGAAAATGAACAAATTCGTTTTATGTTTCCTTTTCATCCTTCTATGTCGGGAATTATATGGTTGCATACTACAAAATCATTTTGATATAAGAAAATGGGATACTATGTGGCTTGCCTAAATTTGTATAGTGAGAAAGATGTTCACGTAACATGTCAGGTCATGCTTCGAAGTGAATTAAGTTAGTTTATGATATGCATTAAGAAATCACAATCTGATGATATGGTGCATTATAATTAGTAGAAAGTTTAATAATTTTGCATATATCAATTTTTAAATTACATTTATCATCAATTTACATTGTAAATGATAACAATAATTGCCCAAATATTATCATTGTCCGTGATTGCCTCATTGACATAATTTTCCTATATATATCAGATCTTGAAAATAACCTTTTTATTAGTCTTGAATGTGCATGATAACGTAGGTCCTAGTAGACATATTAATTATTGCATTTATTACATGATAATGTGTATTTTAGGGACTACTATGGTAATTCTCATTGTTTTTCTTGTTGCTAATCACAAAGCATTAATCAATAAATTTAAGAAAATTCTAGGGTGCCGCTAATATCACGTTAGGTGGTATTATCACATAATGTGTATCACATTCTATGGTACATCACGACAAAAAATTTAAATTTTAGTGACAAAATAGTGAATGATAAAGTGACAAGAAATTAAATATTGTCATTAAAATGGTATATATAGACACACCAGTGACAAGAAATGTGAAAAAGTTGTCATTATTGATATTTAGTGACAACTAAAAAGTTGTCACTAAATTATAGTGACAACAATTATTGTCACTAGGTTGTCGCTGAAATGGTGTCACTAATTGTCAATAGTGACAACTTAAGTGTCATAAAATTGTCACTAATAGTCTTTAGTGACAACTTAGAAATATATTTTGTCACTATTGCACTTGTCACTAATATTATTGTTATAAAATTAATAATTTTGTCACTAAATATATGTAAAAAGTGACAATTTCAACAATGTCACTTAATATTTTGTCACTAAAATCCATTTTTCTTGTAGTGCATGATCACATTACATAGTATTAACCCCATATATTTAGTATGACCCCCACATCATGTAGTATTTATTCCAAATTAGGTGGTATTACCACGCAATGTGTGTCACATTCTATGGTATAAATTATACTCCTTATATCATACAATGTGATAAACATTGTGTGAATAAGGATTATAATTTATACCATAGAATGTGACACACATTGCGTGATAATGCCAACTAATGTGGTATTAGCGGCACCTAACATAGCGGCACTATAGAATCCCCCATAAATTTATAACATAATATCACATTCTCAAAGTTTCTAAGTGGGAAGTAATTAATATTGTTAAATAGTTAAGTTTCTTGTTTTCTAAGTACTATATTGAATAGATATTGTTAATAATTCTAAAGTTATGTTAGTGATAGAGTATTAAATAAACTTGGTATTATTATAATTACAATAATTCATAGAGAGTTAAATTATTAGCCAATCAATAAAAAAAATATCCAATAATTACAACATCACATCCTTTTTGTTGAAAAATTCCAAAATGAAAAATTAATTAGTGGCAGACCCGTATAAATAATGCCCGCGCGCGGCAATAGGTAACTAGAAGCAGTAAATATTAGAAGTTAGAACGTGAGCCAAACAGCTCCCAGTGATATTTTGGCACACGTGATGGATCTCACCCCCTCTCGTGCTATTCAATCTGATTATCTGTCCGTACATTAATTAATGGGAGTTGATAAACTCACAACTGACTGATCTCATTTCATGTTTTTTGTTATAATCTTAATTACGTTTTCTGCTTTTATTAGTTTAGCATATATGTTTTCTTCCTTTCCTTAGTCTTTCTATATGTTCGAGTACTGATAGGAACTTTGTGTATCTCACTTTTCCATTCAGAGAATTAATTTCTTTACTTATGTGGTATCGTACGAGTATCTGAATATTCAAGTATTCAATACGTATACGATACTACACGATGTATAATTTCAAAGTATCCGTGCAACCTAGCTCCTGTGCGTATCTTATTCATCATCTACTCGAGTTCTTCTGCATGCATTGTTCATGGATTATAGATCTTACAACTGATTTGACATTTAGAATATACTTTACTAATTTCAATATTTCTTTGATGATATTATCCAAATTAGGTCTCAACAGTTTCGCTGAAAACTCTTGAACCATCTTTTGAGATCAAACTGAGACGGAAACCAACCAAACTACTTCCGTAATAATTAAGTTAGAAAAACTTTGCCTCCCAGGGCGGGATTGCAACATTCGTCCGCTACGCGATTGGCTGCAACCTCCAACATTGCAACATAGCACTTTGCTATTTTTTAATTTGTTCCAGGGTGCACTTTGCTATTTATCTTTTGCAAGGATGGAGACCACCCAAATGTGTTAATTCGGGAATAGAACCTGCAGCAAATTAATTAGTCGTATTTCGTTCGATATTATTAAGTGAATATCAACATTAATTGATCATTAGAGCACTTTTAATAAGTGTTCAACGAAAGTGTTCTCTTTCACACTCTCAATGTGAGTCAATGTGTTGTTCGCAGGTTGAGGGGCAAGTATAATTTGATCCACGACTAGTAATAATTATATAGTAGTATTTATAAATATATATACGCATGAAATTATAAAATATTTGGATTAATTAACTATATAGTAGTATATGTATGATATAGCCCAATATAAGTTTGAAGGCCCAAAAGATATATTCTAAACTGGACTAGGTCAAACAAAAAATTAAAAACTTATGCGATGAGTTTGAGTCTAGCCCTGTTTGTTTTGTTTTTCAAAGAGAATTCAAAAAAAATAGGTTTTTCTTTTAAAAAAATTTCTATCGAATATATCTCAATTTTCAAAAATAATTTTATCTTAGAAAATTATATCTCTTTCAAAATTTAAACAAATCTATTTTAATTTAACATAAAATAATTATGTCTTTTACTTATATGACCTAACAAATTTGATTTGACATAATATATTTATATATCGCAATATATATTTCTTTTATTTCCATAATCACTAAGGAAAACCCATAACTTTTTAAAAAATAATTCTGCTGTTCATTTCATTTCTAAAACTCTAAACTATAATAAAAATTAAATATGGGAGAATGGGAATTGAAATTATTTCAAAGATCCTTTAAAATATCTGAAAACCGAAACAAATAGTACTAGTTCATATGGTTATCGAGTACACTGACGGATTCCTACAGGACTTGGCGGCCTTGGTCCACTCCATGCACCCAGAGAAAATAATTAAAAAAAAATACATTACGTATATTTTTTATTAAATGTTACAATTGTGTGTGAAAATATAATTAAAGCGTAGTATTAACAAAAGAAAAATGATTAATATAAAAATATTTACTTTCTTTTTATTTTTTTTTTGTTCGTTACACTACTAGAAATATGAGTATTTGCCACCCTATATTTGAGTATTTGAATCGGCCCTGCAACCGATTACAATATTGTTTTGGCTGCATTTGAATCTCGGCCCAAATTGGAACAAATGCCACTGCTCAATAGCAAATGCCACGGCAAACCATTTTTTATTTTTAGTTTTCCTTTTTCCTTTTTCCTTTTTCCTTTTTAATTTTATTTTATCCGTCTTTACTCCGCTTCACCTCAATATTTCACTTTTCACTTTTACGGCTCGATCGCCGTTTCCAGCTCATCCATCATCATCTTCGAAAATCCACCGTCATTTTCGCTCTTCTCACCTCCGCCACTTCGCAACTCCTCCATCATCATCTTCCCAGCTCGGCCGTCATTTTCGCTCATCGGACTCTCAGCTCAGCCCTTTTGCTCATCGGATTCTCACCCCGTCGTCTCTTCGCTAATCAGATTCTCATAACCGTCACCTCTGCCTCGGCCGTCTTTCACCTTTGCAGCTCCGCCGCCTCGAAAAATTAGGTTACAAAATCTCACTTTAATTTCAGAGAAATTAATAAAATTAGGTTTCGGTGCTGAATTTCTATTTTATATCAATTCCACATTATTTTCAATTTTGTTTTGCTCGAGTCATACCTAGAGGGCTTAAGTTCAATTTCAGTTCAGAGAAATTAATCAAATTAGGTTTTGGTGCTGAATTTCTATTTTATATCAATTTCACCTTCAATATAATTGTTATTCTTCTATTTAATGTCTTTCTTTTTAGTTTCGACTTTCGAGTACAGAAGCTCATAGTTCATTTCATTTCAGTTGTTAATCTCTTTATGACTATGCATACTTTTCAGTATTGTGAATTGAGATGGAGAAAAGAAGTATCATGCATCTAGTTTTGTATTGAATTGCAAAGGTATTTCTTGAATGACATTTTATGGCACTAATTATTTAAAAGATTAGAATGTTTGTGTGCTTGTGTAAGCTGGACTTACAGTGTTGATTAATTCAAGGATACTATGTTTACAAGCTCGATTACGAATTGCTCCTAAACTTCTTTTTCATCTTTTGTCTGATTTGAACCTTTAAATTATGCAGTTGATGCATGCACAGGAGATGTAGTTATATTCGAACAGAATGTCTATGAAATGTTAGCCGTTTTATCTAAAGTTGTTGAGATTTTTATTTGGCTTTATTATCATATGATAATACTTAGATAAGATAGGTTAGTACTAGAATTATTGCGTTTTAATAAGTAGAGTTCATGATTGGTACAGGTTCAATATTGCATCTCGTAGTGCAAATGGTCCTCCTTGTGGTACAACAGTCGTTGCAGGTCAGATTGTGAAGGAGAGCCATGGGACTGCCAAGCAGCAACACACATTTACGGTAAATATACTTATCAACTTAAGTATATGGTGTTATGTAAGAAATCATGTGAATAAACTTATTCGTTATGATGGATTTGAACATATTGAAGTCCTGTGGAGTAAAGGAGAGAAGCCATTGCCTCCACTTCACCCCTTACTTATCAAAGGAAGGAACCTCTATCGTTTAAAGGCAATGCGACAGGTATAATTATGTCAAATGATTCTCTTGTGTGTCTAAAAATCATTTCTTTAGTCATATGCTGTACCGATTTTTTCTTGTGATTTAGAAATGGCAAGATGAAGGGGAAAGGTACAAAATTTGTCAGAGAAGCATGCTAGAAGTGGTGTTGGTCGATTAACTAGCCAACTAGGGAAGAACGTATACAACACAAGGAAATGCGAAAATCCCAGAAGCCAAGTAATAGGTACCAAAATCATTAAATTATATATGAACTTCTTAAACTTTACATTCTCAATCTTATAGTTCTAAATATCTATCAGGACAAGAAGAAATGGACACCAACAAAGACACAAAGAAGAGGACAGAAATGGAGCTTTGTGATATGAGACAAACTTTTTCATTGAGCAATAAGAAGTGAGTTTGTAGTTATGTAAATGTTAATAAAATTTGGCTTCAAAAGTGGTGAAATATATTTCTAATCAAAAAAAGAAGAAACAACTATGTTTCATGATCGGGACGATTCTGTTTTCAGGTTAACCGGATGGTGATTGCTATACTTTTGAATAATTATATGAAGCTTTCTGATGAGCTCGTACATCAAATAATTGACAAGGTATGATTTCATCTAATTAAATAACTAAACTTTCCAACTTATATTTTTAATATTTCAATTGGTGATTTATTCTCCCCTGTTTTTGGATACATTTTCTAATGATCTTTTTTTCGGTTAATTTCTGAACTTGGGGTGAAGTGTTAGTGTATGTTGTATGATTTTCATTACTAAAGTTGCTTTTGTTAATTTGCAGGTAATCATTTTCTCCCTTCTTGAATTTTGTGCTGACCATTAATAATGTAGGAAATGTAAGAACAACCGACTAAAACATTTAGCTTGAGAAATATAAACGTAGGAATGAGAAAAACTATTGAGGTACTAAATCATTTTTTCTTTTTACAAAATTGCACTTTCTTATCTAGATGATATATTGTGAATCTTGGTGATGAAATAATTTATATGGATGCCATACGTGATAATATGAACCTTATGCTTTAGTGTGCTGGAAAAAACATGTCCTTAAAAGTGATAGTGGTTAATAAGGGTATTGTTAAAGAAAGATTCTTTTAAGAAAGAGAGGAGATTGTGTATAGTAAAGATAATGATCCTTATGAGTTCGACTTTGTTCTAAAGCATCTGAATTCTCAATTTCTTGCAAACAACTAAAGCATAATTGATCTTTTCTTTCCCTTGATATTTTTTTGTGGGGTGAGGGTGGGATACAACTTAGTATTTGTATTCTGGATTATTTTGATACAAGAACTCTATAAAATTACTAGGATTTAGTTGGAATTGACATTATATAGAATAGGATCATTTTGAATTTCAATTAAATACATAACCTTAGCCTGTAAAATGATTGATAGTGTGAGTTTCAAATCTTTTCTTTCTTTCTGTGACAGATGCTTGTTGATGTTGTATTTCAAGTGTGAAATCAAGAAGGATTCGATGTATGGGCTCTTCTATTAATGTAAGAGGAAATACTCGTGCATTCATCACCTCTTCCTTTTCTTTTTACTATATTTCCTTACCTTCCCTGTATGTTTGCAGTTTGCTTACCAATATTGGCTGAATTTGTAGGTTCTCGGAGAATAAAGTCCTAGATAACGTGTTATGTTCTCATCTTGGATTAGCTAGTGTCCTATGGTTTTTCATTTTTGGTTTATGACTTATATTTCTTGCACTTGTTGGATTTTGAGCAATGATGTGAATCTTAATAACCATTATGTTGTGCACAAAATATTGTGTATTGAGAAGATGAATGGAAATTATTGAATATTTTTAGAATTGTAATATTGTTAAATAGTTTGAGAACTAAAATATGGTGGTTAAAAGAAATTGTTTGTTGAGACGGAAATATGGTTCTTATGCATGATATAGTTGATCTCATATAAATTAGCTAAAGGTTCAAAAATAAATAAAAGAAAAGCTAAATAAAAAAAAAAAGAAATCCATAGGCCACGGTTGAAAAGTTGTGGCCAATATTCAAAACAAATTTTCCTTAGCTAATGCCACGGTAGAAAAAGCCACGGCACATTGGGTGGCCATAACATTGGCTATGGCCATTAGCCGTGGCCAATGTATTGGCTACCCTCTCTAATAAATCGGAAGAATGCCGTGGTGTAGTCGAGGCTAATAGCTATTGGCCACCCAAACACTATTATTGGCCACGGCTATGAGTCATGGCTAAAAGTCCTGATTCTTGTAGTGTTAGGCAATTAAAAAAACAAAATCAATTGCAACTACTCCAAGGATCTCGTCCCGATAAAAAAAAAAAGGTTTTGTTGCCTGATATTATTAATTATGATTGAGTCAATCAAAATTCACACAAGACCTAATAGTCTAATGGTAATGAAACATCTAATGGAATGCAACGTCCACAAAATCTAGCTGATAAATCTAGCCAAAATTTCAAGTTAGATTCAATTCAAATACATTTAAATCAAATATTTCATCAATCAATAATATAATTTCTGCAACTTACCACTCCTCAATATACTACATAAACTAACATACAAATAATAAATAAAGTTCAAACCCTAAAACTCATCGGATCACACTATGAAGCTAGCTAGATAGAATTCTAGCTCTATAGGTCAAAAGTAGGAGGACCCGGATGGGCCATGACCCGAACCAAAAGAGGCTATATGATCCTTAAGTGATCTTTTATGCTTGAAATCAGACCCACACAAACACAGCCAACGCTTACCGCAATTCTTCTCATGAGTTCGCCAATCTCCTTTCACGGCCAAGCATTTACCGCACTTTCGACATGCAAAGCGTTTCATCCCATGTTTCCTCTTGTAATGTGTTTGTAGTGTCCTAAAATCCTTTAGGGGTTTTGCCCTTGGGTGATTTATGTTGTTCTTGCATCCTTCTTCACAACAATAACATGGGATGCCTAACATGGCGCGTGGCTGCGTTCCCTTTAGGGAGTCGGGGCCACGGCGGTATTCCGAGCCATGGCCCCACATATGCATCTATATATATATGGTCAAGAAAATTATAAATCGTTATATAAACTATGAGAATTAATCAATATGGGTACGGGTCGTTCATCTAAGCTGGCTAAGATCAGAATTTGCATATTGATGAAACGTTTTTGTATCAATTTAGACAAAATATTATTAATTAATCTAGGTCATAAGATCTGTTTAATTAATTTTAGAAACAAAACCCATATATATGTGAGAAGATGAAAATTTAATTCCTTCATAAACTAAATTGCATATATACTATATATACATAATGTTATTAAAAAAAATTAGATACCGATCACCCGAAGATTGCATGCTGTAGCGTAAATCTAATTATAAATTGTATCTATTGTGACTTGATTTTGAAAACATTAGAGCATCAAAAAAGAAAGTGCAATTTGAAGATAAGAATAGATTAATTAATAAACCTAGGTCATAGATCTGCTAATTTTCCAAATAATTAATTAGAACCCAGATAAACTAATTAATTTGCACTACACATATGTTATTTTAAACAAAAAAAATTATATACTAATCACCTGAAGATTGTTGTAGCGGTTGAAGGTCTTTTTGCAAATATGGCAAGAGAAATGAGTGAAACCAACCATGATTTGTGAAGGTGTAGGTATCCAGTATTGGTTATTACCATGATCATGACTAACTGAATCCAATGACCCAATATTATTATTATTATTATTATTATTATTATTATTATTATTGCTGCTATTAGGAAGCCCAATATGCAAAGCCACAACGTCTTCATCTTCTTCTTCGTCTTCCTCTTTTTCTTCGTTTTGAGTAATTTTCAAATGGTTCAATTGGTTTTCAGTTGAGTGTAATGAGGTCGAAAATTTGAGAGAATTTTCGGATATGTTTGGAAAGAAATCGAACGGCTCGATATGTTTGTGGATAGTACTTGAGGAACTTGATGTTAAAGAACTATAGGGGTTGAATGAAATATTGCTGCCTGAATTCTCCATGCTTTGATGTTGTCGTTTGTGTTTAAGGTCGAAACCCTTCTGAACTTCTTAATGTAAAGAATTGGATTACCTTATTAGTATGTGCAAACTGAGGTAAGAAAGAAATTGAGTGGGAAAGAGGAATGTATTTTATGCATTTGTTTCATTTGTATTTATAGTGCAATGTGAAATCATATATAGTTAATTAATAAGTATTTTGGTACGAAGCAATTAAGTGAAAATGTTCAATTGACTGAATAAAAATATTTTTCGCGAGTTGTTTTTAAAAGGCAGTTTACCCCATGTGGTAAACAAAAAGGGCAATACATGTCCCAGTGTTTTTGTAAGAAAAAAACATTGTCTTCATTTTTATTTTTACATTTTTACAAAGGGTAAAATTATCATTAATTAAACAATATCACATGAAGGTAAGTGTCAATAAACGAATATCACGGAAGATAAAGTGAAGTAGTATGTTGTCAAGATATAGTTATCATTTTTCACATCAAAATAAAGTCTAAGTCGTATTATAGAGCGTGTATACATCACATCAACGAGAAAAGAAGTAAAATGTTCATTTTTAAATAATATCACAGGGGATAATTAAGTTAATACGTCTATTTTCATATCATAAAAGAGTAAATTGTCCTTTAGTTCTATAACAAATTTCATAAACATAATAGTAAAAATAAATGTTTTCATATTAATATATATAGTTGTAATTTAATTGATGATGAAAAATCATCTCTAGCTCAATCGTAGGGGCGTAATTTTTTTCTGTCGTTTAAATATGCGTCACTAATTAACTATAAATTGTAATTCACATTTTGAATTGCTATACAGTTATCACTAATATTAAAAACTATTTTTTATATGATTTCTATACCAACTTACACGCACTTCAAATGAGCAAAACACTAACTACATGAAAAGAGTGACAACATTAATTTTATCATGTATAAAAATGAATGAATTAATTACATAATTAACGTTAATATATATACAGCTGGTGCATGTTATAATAACTGGGTAATGAGATTGGAGCTGGAGAGAATGTGTTGGTTGAGTGAAAACAACCTTTGTTAAAAGGTATAGTTAATCTCTGCTGTTTATGTAGAATATCTGCTTTTGGTATGAAAAACATTAACCTTAATTACTGCCTTAATTACTCTGGCCCATCATTTCCATTTCTTGCATGAGACATGCAGCAGTAACTTTGAAATTTGTGGCACTATTAATTTTATCTATAATTTATTTCAATCCATTTTTGAATTTTGCAGGAGAAATTAAACTATGCCTTTATATAGTACTAAATTATATCGTGCACAGGTCCACTTAATTCATTTGTCTTTTTTACTTTCTTTTCGCCTAGTTTTACCTAATATTGAATATTTTGTTCAGCTACAGATATAAAGTATAACCTGTAGTAAATTTTGACTAGGTCTTTTAAAAGTTACTGGTTAAATTTATTTACCTTTTATGTTGAGCGTGACTGTTATATTTATTTTTAATAACTATAGTTAGTAATTTTATGGCATTCTGATCATCATGACCGTGAAATTTTGCAGCAGTCCCTTGTGTCATTTTATGACATTTTCATTTGACTTGATTTTTATTTTAATTAGTACTGAATTTTGTGGTGGTGAAGTTTAATTACTTGATTTCTCAGTTTTCTTATGGTTGCCGCGCGTGTCACTATTTTCCTAGATTTATGAGGTTTCGTATTTAATTGTACTAATCGTGTCGTGTTTATGTTAATACGTACTTAATTAATATCAATGATCATAAATAATTCTAAAAATAGTTAATTTCGTTCAACCTCAATGTGAAATTTGTATCTTAATTAGCTATAAGTAAAGTGTTACGTAGGCCCTTGCAAGATTTTCAAATTCTAATTCATCAATTTTCAAAACAAAAAAAAAAAATCAAAAAAAAAGAGAGAGAGAGAGAGATTAATTAGTTACAAATTATAGTCCGATCAGGAAGTCAACTTTTTGTTGGGTAGTCTTAGAAAAGCTAAAATAAAAATTATATGTTCATAAGTCAAAAGTCGAAACAAACATCAACCTTAATTAAGCTATCTTTTAATTCTCTCCGCGTCCTAAATTAAAATTTCAAAAACTTCCATTTATTCCCAACGGGAGTCAATGCCGAAGTCTACTTACTGTCAGAACTTATATGAATTCAGATTGTATTTGAATTTTAAAAATATTTGATTGTATCCACAATTGAAAAAAAAAAAATTGATGCCACAACTAATGTTTGATGTCATTTTTATTCTGTATATATTCGAATTGACAAAATTGCTTCATATATTATTTAATTGTAGACAATTTTAGTTTAAATTGAGATCAATTCAGAAAAGTGACCCGAAATTTGTTACCTATGGCCCTCTTAACTTCAATTTATGAATATTTGATAGGGTTGTAATTTTTCATATCTAGCTACCCAATTGCTCAATATTGTCCACTATATCTTAAAAAGAAAATTGTGCCACAACTAATGTTCAACGTCATATTTACCATATATATATATATATATTCAAACTGACAAAATTGCTTCATAACACAATTGTTGGTAATTTTAGTCCAAATTGAGCTCAATTGAGAAAATTGGCCCCAATTTGGTTACCTATGGCACTCTTGAACTTTTTTTTTTTAGGAAATGAAAACATTATTACATTAAACATTATATCGAATCCAAACTATTAATTAAAAGACATAAAAGTAAATTATTAGTATTAAACTAGAGAAAAACTAATATGAAACTAGAGAAAAATATCCACATTCGTGGGAGTTAAACACATGATCTCTTGGTCAGGAAGTTTCATCCTTAACCACTTGGCTAAGACGTTATCTACGCCCTCTTGACTTCAATTTAAGTATTTTTTATACGGTTGTATTTTGCATTATACACCTCAAAATTATTGCACTTTAATTATTTTAGGCTTACTTTTAATTTCTTAAAATGATAAAATTGAATTTTTATTAGTTAAAGATATTTAATTAATATTAAAAATATATTAATTTAATATTTAAAGTCCAGAGTGTGTTCAATGAAATTGGTCTCAAGGCAATATATTAAGACAATATTATCGGAAATATATATTTATTAAGTTATCATTTAATAATATTAATTATATATTCCTTAACCAATCAAATCTATTTTATTTTCATATTTAGACGCATTTGACTCTTTAATCATTTAAAGAAGTTCAAATTATCCTCAAATATTTATTGAGTGTGTTAATTTTGAACTTTTGAATGTAATATGCAAAAATGTGATAATTTTGAGGTGCATAATGCAAATTACGCTATTAAAATTCCTCAATTTGAAGTCAATAAACCAATATATATGTCACACCCCCGTCCCGGGTAGGTCCCGAGCACGGGAAAGTGACGTGCATGTCAAGCATATCATATCAAGTACATTGTTATTTTATCAACAAAACCATATCTCGTGACGTATAATTCCTTTGTAAAATATATGTCATAGAAAGTAATACAGGGACGGATATTAAAATTCCGCCGAACTATTAGTTATACAAAGTAATCGGGCGATTTTACTACTTCAATATGGCATAACAAAAAACATAACCTGTACAATTAATCAAACCACCAATTGTGGCACCAACACAAGTATGTAAATAAACCACAATATTGTAGCAACCATATAAACAAACCCTGTAGCAATTAAGTGTCATCTCCTCAACTGAAACGGTACAAACTATGTGGCTAATACTGTGTTACAACCAAGATAGCCATAAGTACAAAATACAAGAGTGAGGCTATGAGCTACAAAATATACAACAAAAGAGACTCAAAGGATCTAAGTGATCCGTACATGTACAAAAAATGCCTCACCGCGATATACAACTACCTTACCAAACTATGTACAACAACCTACCCCAAGCTACTCGATGTTGATCCCCGGTCCTCACTCAGGCCTACCGCCGGTGGTACTGTGATCTAAGGAAAACAAAGTAAACGGGGTAAGTCGAAAGACTTAGTAAGTGATGTTGTGATTCATGCATGTGGGAGAGTTATACAATTATAACAATTGATCCAAAATAACATTTATAACTCCATATATCAAAAATAAAGTCATATACAAGTCATGTAACAAGCCATATATGTATGGGCACGTTGGAAAGCATATAACATGAAATTAGGATACGATATCGATGAAGCTTTACTCGATGCCTTGAATCATATCCATCTCATATCCATTTCGAATATATAGCCGTGTGTCGAAATAAACGATCACACAAAGAAGTCCAAGAATGTACCGGTATCAACATATCATGTAATCCATAAATGGATCGCAAAGGTTCCCTTTGCTAGCAAGGGTTCCAATGCCGTATGCCTTGAATCGTGGCCAACGATCAAGGGTCGGTTAGGCTCCACAAAGAAACCATCACCTCGAGTATGCACAAATAAAACCATGGTTTCCATATGATGCATCGATGAACAATATTACCAAATTCATCCAAGGTAAAGTACATGGATGAATTCCATATGCCTAGTTATATCAAAAATCAAAACTTCACCAAATAACAATATCTCATATGTACAAGTTATTGTTCTATATAGCAATAAGCCATCCAAGAACATCAAGAAATTGAACACTAATTTCCAGCAATGACAAGTTAATGTCCCAAGTACATATAACTATGATATGTGCACAATTTCATAAAACTAGTCAATTAAAACTAGTCCAACAATTTCACCATCGTTTTATATGTCAAGGAAGCTCAATTTCTCACCATAGATCCTACTAAATATTCCTAAAACACAACCATAATGTCCTTATAAAATCAGCCCATACCTATAATACATCTATGGGAAAACTCACAATTCTAGCCATAACTTCTACAAAGTACCAAGCTAGAACAATTTAGAACAAGTATATAACCACCCCATGAATTAATCTTAATTATCCATAAACATGGATGAATCTTAGAAGTTAACAACATCACTTACAAGAGAAAATAATCGGTGCAAATTGAAGAAGAAGACGCAAGGAGCAACTTTGGTCAAAGCCGACACCGTAACCGATTTTTCTTGATTTCTTAACAATTGTTTTGATGCTTTGAAACCCTCCAAGAAGACCTGAACGTTTTTGCTCTGTTTCTATCTGGTTTGGAACTATTTTTGAAGATAATCTTATAGAGGATAAGTGAGTGGAAATGAGAAAGGACCATTTTGACCCTTCTAGATTGCCTAGCCTTTTCAATTCTGTCCAGGGCTCGTTTGTTATATTTTACTGAACCAAAAACACTCAAAACCTCTTCCATTAGCTAGATCATGAAAAATTAGGCAAGTTAGCCTTTTGAATCACCTGATTCCGAGGTCGTATGAATTAATTATGATTTTCTGAAGTTAGGGCTTCAAATTCGGTTCACAAAGCCCCAAAAACTTATAGATCAACACTTTGAGTTTAAAAACTAACATGAACATGTAAATGAAGTCATATAACACATAATTATGTCATAAACCAAATAAAATAATATTATCCAGCAATTAATAAATGCAAAGCATGCAATGCCCAATAGAATAACTGTCATTCACACATATGCAACATGTCACGAAAACGGGTTATGACATCCTACCCTCCTTATAGGAATTTAGTCCTCTAAATTCATACCATGATCGTCAAACAAATGGGGGTAATTCAATCTCATGTCGGCTTCCGTTTCCCATGTAGCTTCCTCTATTCCATGATCTCTCCAAAGAACCTTCACCAGAGGAATGACCTTAGACCGCAATACTCGTTTATTCGTGTCAAGAATTCGAACTGGATGCTCAACATATGATACATCGGGCTGAACCTCAAGTAGCTCATAGTTCAAGACATGCGACGGATCAGATATATACTTCCGCAACATAGAAACATGGAAAACATCATGTACTCCGGTGATTGATGGTGGTAGAGCCAACCGGTAAGCCAACGAGCCGACTCTCTCAAGAATCTCAAAAGGGCCTATGAATCTCGGAGTCAACTTACCTTTCTTTCCAAACCTCTTGATCCCACGGTTTGGCGATATCTTCAGAAATACAAAATTCCCTACCTGGAATTCAAGTTCTCGACGACGGTGATCAGCATAACTCTTATGACGACTCTGTGCTGTAAGAAGCCTCTGTCTAATCAATCTCACCATCTCAACCGACTGTTGAACCAAATCAGTTCCATATACCTTGGCCTCTCCGACGTCCATCCAACATAATGGTGATCTACAAGGTCTCCCATACAAAGCCTCAAATGGAGCCATACCGATACTAGACTGGAAACTATTGTTATAGGCAAACTCTGCAAGTGCTAAATGCTTGTCCCAACTCCCTCGGAAGTCTTGGACACAAGCCCTCAACATATCCTCTAAAATTTGTATGGTGCGCTCGGACTGCCCATCGGTCTGGGGATGAAAAGATGTGCTGAAATCCAGTCGCGTCCCCATAGCATCCTGAACAGCGCGCCAAAAATGCGAAGTGAACCTCGGATCCCTATCTGATACAATGCTAATTGGAATCCCATGTAATCTCACAACCTCATTCACATACAAGGTAGCGTATTGAGTCGGTGTATAAGTCATACTGTAGGCAAGAAAATGGGCCGACTTGGTCAGTCGATCCACTATAACCCATACTGCATCATGTCCCCGACTCGTACGTGGTAAACCTATAACAAAATCCATCGTGATGTTGTCCCACTTCCACTCTGGAATACTCAATGGCTGAAGCAATCCCGGAGGTTTTCGATGCTCTGCCTTCACCCGCTGACAAGTCAAACAGTGGGCAACAAACTCTGCCACATCCTTCTTCAATCCCTGCCACCAATAATGCTGTCTCAAGTCCCGATACATCTTGGTACTACCTGGGTGAATGGTGTACCGAGATCGGTGTGCCTCCTCCAATAGTTTCTGTCTCAACTCATCAACAGAAGGAACACATAGTCTACCACGAAACCGAAGAATACCATCCTCATGTACTCGGAAATCAGAATCCTGGCTATTCCCTAAGGTCTTAATAATCTCTTGAAATTTCATATCTTGTGCCTGTCCATCTCTAATATCCTGTAACACCTTGGGCTGAATCTGGATACTTGCACATATAAAGCCATGTCTGATAGTAGTGAAATCCCATCTGGCTGCACTCTCAACAAGTCTCCATTCTCGTGCCATGATGCTAGAAATGGTTGCCTTCCTACTCAAGGCATCAGCTACCACGTTCGCCTTCCCGGGATGATACAATATCGTGCAGTCATAATCCTTCAAGAACTCCATCCATCGACGTTGTCGCATGTTAAGCTCTTTTTGAGAAAACAAATATTTCAAACTTTTGTGGTCCGTGTAAATCTCGAACTTGGCCCCGTACAAATAATGTTTCCACTTGTGTAAAGCAAAAACAACCGCAGCCAATTCTAAGTCATGTGTAGGGTAGTTATGTTCATGTAGGTTAAGTTTTCTCGAGGCATATGCTATCACTCTGCCGTTCTGCATTAATACACAACCCAAACCCTCTTTTGAGGCATCACTATATATAACAAAGTTTTCTGATCCCTCAGGTAAAGACAAAACTGGAGCTGTAACTAATTTCTCCTTCAGAGTCTGGAAACTAAGCTCGCAACGATCACTCCAAACGAAAGGAACACCTTTTCGGGTTAAACTAGATAACGGAGCAGCAATTCTAGAGAAACCTGGTACAAATCGCCGATAATAACCTGCCAGGCCCAGAAAACTTCTTACCTCTCTAATACTGCTCGGTTGTTTCCAATCCACTATCGCCTCAATCTTAGAAGGATCAACAGTCACTCCTGCACTAGATATCACATGGCCAAGAAAAGAAATGTGCTCCAACCAGAAAGCACATTTGTTAAACTTGGCATACAACTTCCTGTCTCGCAAGGTGGATAATACAACCCTCAAATGCTGCTCGTGATCAGCCCTAGTCTTGGAATACACCAAAATATCATCAATGAACACCACAACAAAACTATCAAGGTAGCGTTTGAAAACCCGGTTCATCAAATCCATAAAAACAGCTGGGGCATTGGTTAACCCAAATGGCATCACCATGAACTCGTAGTGCCCATATCTAGTCCTGAAAGCTGTCTTCTGGATGTCTGAGTCTCGAACCCGCAACTGGTGATACCCACTTCGAAGATCCAACTTTGAGAACACTTTAGCCCCCTGAAGCTGATCAAATAAATCTTCAATTAATGGTAACGGGTACTTGTTCTTCACTGTCACTCGGTTCAGCTGTCTGTAATCTATACACATACGCCATGACCCATCCTTCTTCTTTACAAACAATACTGGTGCACCCCACGGTGATACACTCGGTCTGATAAACCCCTTTTCCAACAGCTCTTGTAACTGTACTTTCAATTCCTGCATAATAGCTGGTGCTATCCTGTACGGTGGAATAGAAATCGGTGCAGTATCTGGTGTAACATCAATTCAGAACTCTATCTCCCTCTCAGGAGGGAAAGCGAAATCCTCAGGGAATACATCAGGATAATCACACACAACAGGTACATCTTCTAGTGTAATCTCACCCCTATCAGTCTTAGACACAAATGCCAGAAACCCCTCGCAACCCCGATTAATCAACTTGGTAGCTCGTACCGCAGATAAAATATGCAAGGTAGGTTTCCCCTTGTCCCCAGTGACATGTAAAGTATCTAAGCCAGGCACATGTAATGACACATTCTTGTTAAAACAATCGACCTGGGCATGATAAGCACCAAGCCAATCCATACCAAGCAAGACATCGAACTCATGTAGTGGTAACTCTATCAGATCCGCAGGTAATGTATGACCCTCTACTATAACATCACACGCATAATATACCACCCTAGGCACAAACATCTCACCCAACGGGGTGGACACCTCTAGCACATATGGCAGATAAGAAGGTTGTGAATGCAAATGTTGTGCAAAATGTGATGCCACATATGAATGGGATGATCCTGGGTCTATAAGTACTCTAGAATGATAGTTCGAAACGATTAGTGTACCTGTAATGACCGAGGTCGAATTTTTCGCTTCTTGTTGTCCTAGGGCAAACACCTTTCCTTGAACCTTGGGACGCCCTACATTGTCCCTCTTCACTCCTGATACCTGACCTTTGTTCTTTGCCTTGGGACAATCTGGCAAAAAATGTCCCATCTCACCACAAGCAAAACACTGGCCAAGCTTACGACGACATGTATCCTCGGTGTGCCCGGTCCTACCACAATGTCTACACACTGAACCTGTGCTTGTACCAGTCTGAGGTGGGTTTGGACTAATTGTGCTAGCTGTAACTGATTTAGATGGCTGTGAAAACTGACTCTGTCTACCAAAGTCCTTGCCCTTTCCCCTGTACCTGCCTCCTCTCCATGGCTTTTTCCCACTCTGGGAAAATGGTTGTTGTGTTGATGCTGCGGAGGCTGTAGATGCTGCAGAAACTGATACGGATCCTGACTGAGTCCTCCTATCTCTCCTGCCCTGCTCCAATCTCAAGGCCCTGTCCACGACCTGATGGTAATTATCAAAATCTAGGGCTTCCAACCTGTCACGGTAGTCATCATTTAGACCTGTGATGAACCTGTCAATCTTCATATCTTCAGTCTCTATCAAATGCTTGTTAAAGGCGGCCAACTCGGTGAATCTTGCCTCATACTCTGACACAGTGCTATCCCCCTGTATCAGGTTCAAGAAATCTCTCTCCCGCTGTTTACGAACAATGGAAGGAACATATTGTGCTCGAAACTCTCGTCTGAACATATCCCATGTCGGTTGTTGATGCTTAGTAGCCCAAGTTTCCTCAACTAACCGCCACCATTTCCTGGCAGCCCCAGTAAACATGAATGCTGCAAAAACAACCCTCCAAGAATCCTCCAAGCCTAAAGCAACAAAAATATGAGTAATGCTCTCAAGCCACTCTTCTGCCTTATCCACATCTGGCTGGCCATCAAATCTCGGTGGGTTCAGTTTCATAAACTTTTCTAAAGCTTTTCCCTGCTTATCAGAAGAAGTATTAACAACAGGAGGAGATGATACAACCTCAATTGGGGGTCCCGCAGCTGGTACTGCCTGCTGAGTATGCTGCTGTAGTGGAGCTAACATGGTCATAATATACTCAAGCTTCTGATGTATCTCACTCATCTCCTGCTCTTTAGCCAAGGGAACATGATCAGAAGAAGCACTATGCTCAATTCCTGCAGGTTCCTTCCCCTGTTTGTGAGGTGGGTTACTCTCGGCACTCATCCTGAATCAAAATCGACACTCACGAACCCCAAAGTACCTACACGTAACACTATATGTTACTATAGAAACATGGTCAACACATACCTACAGCCAAGGAACCTATCCCGGCTTATAGCTAACGCGCTCTGATACCAACTGTCACACCCCCGTCCCGGGTAGGTCCCGAGCACGGGAAAGTGACGTGCATGTCAAGCATATCATATCAAGTACATTGTTATTTTATCAACAAAACCATATCTCGTGACGTATAATTCCTTTGTAAAATATATGTCATAGAAAGTAATACAGGGACGGATATTAAAATTCCGCCGAACTATTAGTTATACAAAGTAATCGGGCGATTTTACTACTTCAATATGGCATAACAAAAAACATAACCTGTACAATTAATCAAACCACCAATTGTGGCACCAACACAAGTATGTAAATAAACCACAATATTGTAGCAACCATATAAACAAACCCTGTAGCAATTAAGTGTCATCTCCTCAACTGAAACGGTACAAACTATGTGGCTAATACTGTGTTACAACCAAGATAGCCATAAGTACAAAATACAAGAGTGAGGCTATGAGCTACAAAATATACAACAAAAGAGACTCAAAGGATCTAAGTGATCCGTACATGTACAAAAAATGCCTCACCGCGATATACAACTACCTTACCAAACTATGTACAACAACCTACCCCAAGCTACTCGATGTTGATCCCCGGTCCTCACTCAGGCCTACCGCCGGTGGTACTGTGATCTAAGGAAAACAAAGTAAACGGGGTAAGTCGAAAGACTTAGTAAGTGATGTTGTGATTCATGCATGTGGGAGAGTTATACAATTATAACAATTGATCCAAAATAACATTTATAACTCCATATATCAAAAATAAAGTCATATACAAGTCATGTAACAAGCCATATATGTATGGGCACGTTGGAAAGCATATAACATGAAATTAGGATACGATATCGATGAAGCTTTACTCGATGCCTTGAATCATATCCATCTCATATCCATTTCGAATATATAGCCGTGTGTCGAAATAAACGATCACACAAAGAAGTCCAAGAATGTACCGGTATCAACATATCATGTAATCCATAAATGGATCGCAAAGGTTCCCTTTGCTAGCAAGGGTTCCAATGCCGTATGCCTTGAATCGTGGCCAACGATCAAGGGTCGGTTAGGCTCCACAAAGAAACCATCACCTCGAGTATGCACAAATAAAACCATGGTTTCCATATGATGCATCGATGAACAATATTACCAAATTCATCCAAGGTAAAGTACATGGATGAATTCCATATGCCTAGTTATATCAAAAATCAAAACTTCACCAAATAACAATATCTCATATGTACAAGTTATTGTTCTATATAGCAATAAGCCATCCAAGAACATCAAGAAATTGAACACTAATTTCCAGCAATGACAAGTTAATGTCCCAAGTACATATAACTATGATATGTGCACAATTTCATAAAACTAGTCAATTAAAACTAGTCCAACAATTTCACCATCGTTTTATATGTCAAGGAAGCTCAATTTCTCACCATAGATCCTACTAAATATTCCTAAAACACAACCATAATGTCCTTATAAAATCAGCCCATACCTATAATACATCTATGGGAAAACTCACAATTCTAGCCATAACTTCTACAAAGTACCAAGCTAGAACAATTTAGAACAAGTATATAACCACCCCATGAATTAATCTTAATTATCCATAAACATGGATGAATCTTAGAAGTTAACAACATCACTTACAAGAGAAAATAATCGGTGCAAATTGAAGAAGAAGACGCAAGGAGCAACTTTGGTCAAAGCCGACACCGTAACCGATTTTTCTTGATTTCTTAACAATTGTTTTGATGCTTTGAAACCCTCCAAGAAGACCTGAACGTTTTTGCTCTGTTTCTATCTGGTTTGGAACTATTTTTGAAGATAATCTTATAGAGGATAAGTGAGTGGAAATGAGAAAGGACCATTTTGACCCTTCTAGATTGCCTAGCCTTTTCAATTCTGTCCAGGGCTCGTTTGTTATATTTTACTGAACCAAAAACACTCAAAACCTCTTCCATTAGCTAGATCATGAAAAATTAGGCAAGTTAGCCTTTTGAATCACCTGATTCCGAGGTCGTATGAATTAATTATGATTTTCTGAAGTTAGGGCTTCAAATTCGGTTCACAAAGCCCCAAAAACTTATAGATCAACACTTTGAGTTTAAAAACTAACATGAACATGTAAATGAAGTCATATAACACATAATTATGTCATAAACCAAATAAAATAATATTATCCAGCAATTAATAAATGCAAAGCATGCAATGCCCAATAGAATAACTGTCATTCACACATATGCAACATGTCACGAAAACGGGTTATGACAATATAAGTGACAAAATTTGGGCCGAAGAGGCCTTAGCCAAATGGTGAAGAATGAGGTTTCATGAATAGGAGGTTATGGTTACAACTCCCACCAATATGGATATTTTCTCTAGCTTCATACTAGCTTCGATTCGATATAATGTTTGATGTAAAAATGTACTAACCATCTAAAAAAAATTGACAAAATTCGGGCCAATTTTTTCAATTGCCTCAGGTTGGACTAAAATTGTCTGAATTTAGATAGATATGGGATAATTATCAGTGAAAATATACACCAGATAAAAATGCAAGCGAATATTAATTGCAGCACCAATTAATCTTTTTCCGTGTAGCATTCTTTCACAAAGCTCCCAAAACTGGCTATATCCGATTGAACTTATTAGCGTGAACGCTTTTGACTACTGTTAGAACTCAAACTTTTTATGCTATCAATTAAAGTCCAACATTAAAATAAATAAAAAAATCTCGACATTCTTTTTATTATTGATCACAACATTTACCCATCAGCATAAAAGGTATTTCAACCTTTATATATATATATGATAGTCAAAGTTGTCTCTTCCTTTCAAAGACTCGAAAATTACATATCTTCCAAATATTTCAGATAATCGCCAAAGACACTCAACTCCAATTATCCTTGGAGATTTAGAGCACAAAGTTATTCAGGTCGAGTAAACAAATTTTACGAACATCAAAGTTATCTGTCAACGAGAGCACACTCCCCCAAACCTTCAACAAAAAGGATAATTATACAACACATGATACACATCTTCTATTTTTTAGCAACCCTACGATACAAATCAGTGTTCGCAATGTGACGATCAAAATGCAAAGCATTCATCAAAAGAGTCATATGCTCAATAAGCCACACTAACAGTTTCAAACAGTGTGGGCATCGCATTTTCCACATCCAAGAAAAATCCCTAACTTCATTAGAGTCAAGAGACCCCCTGAGCCAAATAAGTGGATTCACATGTAAACTTACCAGTAGAAGAGCCTAACCAATCGCGAGCACCTGTTCGGTCCCTTCAAAAAAAAAAATTCTAAACACAGATAACCACGCTCGACCATGAATTATGGAAACCTCCAAGTACTTCCCCAGATCATTCAACTAAACTGAAGTAGATTTAGAACCTCCTCTTTGACAATATTAGACCCCTTTGGATTAAAGAAAATTCTTGACTTACTGAAGTTAATATGTACGAAGTTTGAAATTGCTGCTGAATGTATTCAACACTATCATTATTTCTCGTAGAGCCCATGGATAATAAGACATCATCAACAAAGAAGAAATGTGAAATAGAACGACCTCCCTTACACAATTAATCAATTTCCATTGTACGAAGTTTGGAATTGTTGCTGAATGTATCCAACACTATCATTATTTCTCGTAGAGCCCATGGATAATAAGACATCATCAACAAAGAAGAGATGTGAAATAGAACGACCTCCCTTACACAATTAATCAATTTCCACTTATTATTAACTTATTATTAGAGAAACTTCTTCAATTGGGTAACCCAATCTTTCCATACACAACACAAACAAATAAGAATGATAGACTCATATTTATCAAAAAAAAAAAAATTGATATATAGACTCAAATCCTAAAATTTTCTTCAATTAGGAAGAGGTCTAGTCACACTACAACTGGATTGCAACTAGGAATTCACTAGTTTCATTACTTCAACTAAACTAAACGTATCTATATATTGATTTTAACTAAGAAACTACTAAATTTACTAAGTTTGACAATGAAAGATTCTTCAACCATTCATATTGTATATTCAGTGTGACCTAATTTTTCTTTGATATTACTCTCTTCTTGCTCTACATCAATTTTAGATGTTTAAATCAATCGAATGATAAATGTGGTTACAACAACTTGATGTAGAACTCAATCTTAATTGAACTTAAGTTAAATGTCCAATAGTAGAATGAAAATTTGGTCCTTTTTAGTTCAAAACTTGTTGGTATCCGTATCCATTTGAAAAGCCAAAAATAGAGAAAAATAAACAGAAAATAGTTGGCATGTGACATATATGACACAAAAATTAATAAATAAACGTGAAATTAAAAGCAATTATTTGAAGGGCGTCTTTAATTCTAGAAAGAAAAGTGGTCTAACAGCAACATCATCTTCATCATATGTTCTACAGTTTTGGAGTCGAATCGAAATTAACTGTAAAATAAACGTACACTCAAACACACACACAACAAAACTTTATTGTATTCGGTTTTTAATTTCCCCAATTTCCCCCCATTTCTTGTATCGAAAAGTGGGAAACGACATCAAATCGTTTTGCCTTTCTGCAGCTGAATCTACGAATTTCAGTAAGTTTTGCCTTCTAATCTTTTCTTTTCGTTTATATATGTATATGTACTTGGTTATTCCTGTTTGGATTGGAGGGTTTTATCAATTTCAAGAGGAAAGAGTGAATGAAATTACTTTGATTTGGGTGGTTGTACGTGATTGGTTAAGGAGATTGTGGAAACAATAAAGAGTAATGCTAATTGAATTGTAGTTTTGCTCTAGGGGTGTCATGGAATGTTGATTTTGGAACTTTATGCGTTGGGCTTGTCAATTTATATTCTGAATCTGTTGTTCTATAATGTACAAGATATGTGTGTCCTTTTCCTGGTTAGTTTGATTGGGCTTAATGATGTGTTTTGCTTGTTTGATAACTTTAAATTGAGTGATGCTGAAATTTAAAGTAGAAAGAACCAAATTCAGATATTGAACACATAGTTGTCTGGTTTTTTTATCTGTAACTGAAAAATCAATGGTATCCGATAGTAATGTGAAGGTTTGAAGGATATTTTATTTTACCATGTTAAAGCACGGTACATAGTAGTAATTCAAGCAGCTAGGATAAGTAAGTTGACCTAAATAATAGTTTGATTTGAATTTAAGGTTTATTCAACTGGCTCGCATTTAAATTACCTGAACAAGATCAATTCATGAAGAACGTTGCAAACTAGACTGTACCTATCCAATTGAAGGAACAGTCTTCATTCTAAAATAAGGGATTCATGGATAAATTCAGAGAGTCTAATAGATTTTCAATATATGAGCGAGCATTTATCGGAAAATGGTTCATGGCCAATATTCCAGAAGCTGTAGCAAATACATGTGGTAGAATGGAAGGACAAACGAAAGGGTTTAAGTCTTTAAGTAACTTTTCTTATTACCTATTGCAGAAACCAAGAAGCTGAAGCGCCCAAAACAGTCTGATTCTTCCAAATATGGCTAAAATAATTAATGTTGCTTCCTGAGTATAAAAAATAATTAGATACAATAAGAAAAAATTCCGAAAGAATTCTGTTCGATTTGCTTGTTAATATATATAGTGAGGTGCGGGCTTTATCGTTGTCTTGAACAGTACCTTAGAAAATTTTAAATGCATTGAGAAGACTTGAAATAGAAATTGTTCGAGCATATTCCCGGAGGTTGTTGTATTCTGCATTGAGTTTTTAGCATTGTCCTTTTCTTGGTAAACTTTCAAGATTTAAGGATTTCATAACCCCCTTAAATCTCAGAATATTGAATACCGAACTTTGTTGGATCAAAAGCACCCAGTAGGCCTGATCCATGTGAATTTTGTGACTCATTCTAGGTGTATTTGTGATGTATGGACTCTAACCAACTTGGGCTGGAGGGATCTTAGATAGGAGAGACTTAGCTAGCCTATATATATAAATATTTGTCATCCCTATATGAAAAGTAGGAATTGAACTCTAGAGAGGCCCTAACGGTGACTGGATCTATGCTCAAAGTAATTCTTTGCATTGTCCTTTTTTTTGGCCTTAAAAAAAAAAATGTGAGTAGTATTAGTTTCGATAAAGACTCCCTTTCCACATCTTAGGTATTGCAGATTATGATGCAAAGAGAGTTATACTTGTACATATTTTAAAATGTATATAGTATATCACAAGCCCACCTTTTTCACCCAAAATAAAAAGAATACTTTGAACTTCTGTTAAATAATATGTCAATTAACTTAGTAATTTTTGCTTTTCAATTAAACTGGATCCTATCTGAACTTGATCTTTTCATATGCTATTATTTTACCCAAATACGATCTATAGTTCAATCTCTATCTAAGATATTTTCTCTTTAGTTACATGTATAGGATATTTTCCGTATATATATATTTTTATATATCATTAATGTTTACCTCACATGATGCTGTTGGGTCTTACCAATTTCAAATTATTTGATTCCTGGGAAGTCAAAAGAGGTAAGTGCTCTTGCGCGAGCCTTACTGAGAAGTTACATCTATGTATATAAAATTTTGCATATAATACATAATTAAAGACATCTTTAAATATGTATGTGTATTGATTTGTGCATATACAATACATAAATCCACTTAGCATAAACCATTCGAAAAATAAATACGTTGCCCTCTTGCCCTCTTTTGGCATGTATCTCCATATATGTTAAATGTATCATTATTTTATTATTTAAAGCCCTACTAACTTTGATATTTGTATATCTATGTTTGGGTGTGTATGTGTAATTTTGTTTTTTCTCTTCATATTCTCTTTTACAAGAAAATGTACAAACTTACAATTAATAGTTCTCATAATAATTTTACAGGAGTTTTTGTCACCTTGTTTATCAATTCATTGATGTATGAAATTGTGATATGAAACTTGTGTACTAAATCATGCTAAGACTATGCACTGGGTTAATTCCAACTTCTTATGACTACGACATTCAACTCAATCAAAGTACAATACATGTAAAGTTTGCTGGTTTTCGTTTTCCCTACTCCTTCATTAGTTTAGAATAGGAGATTCATGTATTTTATTGTGTTCATGATTCTTATCTGGCTTCATTTCACCATGGTAGATGTTCCTTCGACTAGTATGTGTATGCATCTTTAACTAACTCCTTTTCCATTTGAATTTTTAGTGCAGAACAGCCCTTAATTTAGAATGTTAAGGTTGTTTGCCCAATAGATGACCAAGACGTTAAATGAAGAGATTTATTTTTGGAATATATCCAAAATTTGCAGAAAAAGTTCTTGCGTTTTCTCTTAAGGTAACTCTACGGTCTCTCTAAAGCCTACTAACAATTCTTTTTAAAAGAAAATCAGTGGAGTCTAACCGATAAATTTACAAAACATGAAAAATGCTGAAGTATTCTGTTGAATCCTGTTCTGGAAGAGATTATTCCAGCACTAATTTTGTTTTTTTTTTTTACTTTCTTTTTGGTTTCTGGCTAGGGTCTATGGGTAACTCAGTTGATGAGACATTACCTGCTATCTTTCTTTTCTTTCTTTTGTAGGAACGTGACTGGAGCTTATTTGATTGACCACTAGTGGTTTCGGAGTACTTGGAAATGAGCCGGTCACCATCTTTTTCTTTGAGGTCAGAGCATTCATCAGAAGTTGATGAAAAATCTTTGCAGCAGTGGGTTGTTGCATTCTGTATCATTAGATTTGATCTTGAGCAGGGCCAGCTTATCGAGGAGTGTTACCCACCTAATTCTCTAACCCAAAATGAGGAACTAGAGATCGCATTTAGTTCATTTCCAGATTCAGTTTCGCAGCATCATAACCGTTCAAGCATCCATGATTGCATCTTCTTCTTCCGCATGAGAAGACATGAAAAACCTCAAATTTCAAACAAGGCACCATCAGAGATTGTTGAAGTAGATAATAACATATCGTTTCAAAAGGGCAAAAGTAATAACAGCTATAATTCAAGATACTTATATGGCTTTGTTTTTAATAGACAGAGACATGACGAGAGGCTAAAGCGAGGAGGTGAACAAAAATCTGTGGTCATTCTTTCTCATAGTCCATACTCTAGTGTGTTTAGACCTTTGTTACAAATTATGGGGCCTTTGTACTTTGACATTGGAAAGAAGGCCCTTAATTATATTGCTGCTTACGTGTCCGCGTGGCCGACTCCTGTACCTGGTCAACTGATGGAACTTCCTATTGGAAATGCGTCTCTTAAAGTGAACCTGCCACCATCTCATTGTTTACCATCAGATAGTGGATTCTTTGAGGACTCTGCTTCATCACTAGCTCCACTTCTACCTTCTAATCTCTCAGTTCCTCAGGGATTATTTCACGATTCAGATCTTTTTGGGATATTTCGCTCAATCTTAATGCAACTTTGGAAGCTATGGGAACTTTTACTTATTGGAGAACCCATTTTAGTTATAGCACCGACACCTCCACAGTGTTGTGAAGCCGTTGCTGGTCTAGTTAGTTTAGTTGCCCCACTTCTTTTTAGTGTTGATTTCAGGCCTTACTTTACTATTCATGACCCGGAATTTGCCATTTTGAACTCTCTTCACGAGGGATCCACTTTTCCTCCGGTGATTTTAGGTGTTACGAATCTTTTTTTCATCAAAGCACTACGCAGTATACCTCACATTGTTTCGGTTGGAAGTCCTGCTTCGAATTCGAATCGTTTAACTAGTGGTTCTAGACCTTTGGCTGTGGGAATGTCTCCTCAACAAGAAGGGTTTAATATTCAACGTCTTTCTTTGAAAAAGTTCACCCCTGCAAACTTCTTGAACGCTGTGAAATTGCGGAGAGATGGTCCTTTATGTCTGATGACAGAACACAAAGAAGCTATATGGACAAATTATGCTGCAGTGACAAAGCCAGATACCTCCATATTGAATAGGCTTATTGATGCTGGAATGTCTCCAAGGGTTGAGGAGTCGATGTCGGTTGTTAATAATGAAATACTACGGCGCCATTTTTTGGAGCTGACTACTAACTTCTTGGCCCCTTTTGGTCCATATTTTAGAGCTAATACACCTTCTGAAGCATCTTCTCCATTTGCTGACCCACCTCCTCTACCCTCATTCAATGCTGAGGAATTCTTAGTGAGCTTATCCGCTAGAGGTCCTGGAAAATTTTTGCTGAAGCGGATGAGGTCAAATTGGCTGGATCTGTACAGGTATTTGATTAATAGAGAGATTTATACCATGTGTTCATATAATGGTTTCCACTTGCTATATAATTACACATCATTCTATCTATTAAAATATTTTGTTGATATGTTAATTTTTCTTCCTCTAAATTTCAGCTGTTTTGTGCATTAACACAGGCAGTTCTTAAAAGGACACAACTTCCTGCCGTGGTTTCGGAGAAAACGTGCTGTTGCTGAGCAGGAACAGTATAGATTGTGGAGACAAGCTAGACTTAAGGCCAACATACATCAATTACTAGGTAAAATGTCTGAAGTGGAAGTCGTTGATGCTTTCAATGCAATTGAGAGAAACCTTCAAGGAGAAATGCAGGCAAGTTTTTTCCTTGATTCTACTTTTTTTTAATTAATATATTTAGGTAAGTCTGCAGGCTTGGATTAAGAGATATGTAGGTAAGCTTTTCAAAACAATTCCATGGCACTTGTTTGGATCATTTTGATTTCGTGTCGAATTTAAATCCCTTGAGCGACCAATTTTAGAGTCATGGGTACAAATATCTTTTATCTAAATCATTCATCAAATTCTATCCCTCCATCCAAATAAAGAGTGTTTCATGATTCTATAGGACGACACCTAATAAGATATATAGCTACTTACTCTGTATCAAGGGTATAAAGCAGATTCAGGAAATTGATAAATAGCTCTTACGCATTATAAGTTTTATGGTGAATTTTCATGCAAGTCCCTCGGGCCCCTGCACAGCTCCAAACATTGTGCTAATATGATGTGTTCTACCTATAGCCTATGGGTACATAAATTTGAAACAAGATCTTAAACTGCACGTTTTTGCTTTGAGCTTCCCTTTCCCCTTGCTCTATTTCTTCTGATTATCTTGGCGTAGGGCATGCAGTGGAAAAAGTACATGCCCAAGATAACACATCTCCTGTGATATCTTAATATTTTTTGAACCTTTGCACAACTTCAGGATTCTAGTTTCATGGTACTCGATATTTTGTACCTAGCAGGAAACAGAAAAGAACATTGCAAAGTTCTTTTTCACATTCTCAATAATTCTATTCAGTACTGCATAACATTATGTAATGGATTTATATTACTAATACTGCATGAGGAAGTGAATTTTCCTGAACAATCCAAATAGGAGCTCAATAAAAAAATCTTTTGTTTCTGTCTTAATATGACCTACGCAAGAAATTGAAGGTATGAACACAAACAACTCTTTTTCTTGTTACTATACCTCAAGAGAATTCATCAAACCATTGATTTAGTAGGCAGGATGCTGCGCAGTGCAAAAAATTGGGGGTTTTATGGAGGGAAATGCCATGGCACTAGATGCAGCAGACATGTAGTAGCATAATGTGCTTTCCTGAAGTGAAGTTTTACGTGAATTTCTACTTCAATGATAAGCAGTAATGCTATTTTACCTGACTTTTTTTCTTTTCTTATAAACACTTCAAGCTGCATGTCATAATGTAGCAGACCCATGTCTGAGTCATACCCATACTTGAGCCGTGTGTCTGGCACTACATTGACACTGCATCTTCTGATTTTTGTGAGTATCCGTTAGTAATCCGCATTTAACCTCGTATCCGGAAAAGGGTTCTTACGTAAGTACATTCCTATCATTCCATAATTTTCCTAACTATAATTTTTTTTATTGTTAACGAGATCATCTTACTAGTGGACAGCCTAAGATAATGTCATGTAAAATTCTCTTAGTGGGAGTTATTAGATCATTTAGAAAGAATTTCTTATCTCAATTTACTTTCTTTATAGTTTGTATATCTTCCTGGAAATGAGGTTGGATGCTTGAACCAAATTATGTCTTCAAATGCTATTAACTAAAAGGATTAAGGGATAAAATTGAAATTTGTTTTAAGAAGTTAGCTGGGTGTATGGTTGGTATTTGTTCGGGATGGCTGAACATGTCCGGAAATTGTTGGTACTTTTTTGGTATCACTTTGTGATAAAACGAGAACCTCATTGGACAAAGAAAACTCTGTGAATATATATACTGCACTTCTTTATTCCATACAGGTGTGCAATAACTATCGGAGACAAAAGGAATTGACTAAAATCAATGTAAATACTGGGGGGCAAAGAAGAATAGAAGACTACAATAAAGTAGCTAGTATGAATGATTTTTATTGGCTATTAAGATATGGAATTGAACATCTAAGTTGAAAATGCACATCCTAGTAAAGATGTCAAGAAACTGATTTTTTTTTTTTTTTTTTTTTTTTTTTTTTAGAGAGAAGTCAAGAAACTGATTTAAAATATATAATTTTGAGGGGCTACCTTCACTCCACCCCAACCCAACCAACACCATTCCCACCAAGAAGTGGGTTTTCTCTATCCCAGATCTTTCTCTCCATGACATGCATGCATTTAAAGCAAGCATTGTGTATGGTTTAGGAGGGCGGATGTGAATAAATGTAGAAAACATTGAATAATCCAACTCATTTATTATTTGAAATTAGTTCATGGATGGGAACACCACTTTAATGTTCCCAATATGAACAATTTGCCTTTGGATACAAATGGTGTATGGTTATTAAATGAACACAAGAGTCTGGAAGCTTTCTTTGGCATAGAACATACAAGAGCCCAAAGCACACAAAACCGTCCCAGCGCCTTGTTGCACCTTGAGAGAAACCTATTGTGCTTTATGCTCTTTTTGTCTGAGGAGGTGCAAACTATATTTGTCTAACTGCTTTGTGGGATTTCTTTGGTCAATTCAAGGTGAGAACCCATCTAAAAGAAATCCCAAAATTTGAAACTATTAGAGTTCTCTTATCTATTATTCACATCTTCTCTTTGCATGCTTCCACTTCTACGAGGAGCCGTGGATACACTATTGCGCCTTAGTGCGCCTTCTGCTCTTAATAACTAAGTAATGTTGCTTATGGTAAAATTTGTGGCTTTGGTGGTTAAGCTGTGGAGTGAGTGACTAGTGAGGAATAAGCATTAATAGCAGTTAGAGCTTGTCTTGAATTGATATCAATCAAGCTGAGTGACTTGCTTGCCTTTGACTATATGTTATTAATTCAGCATTTTATTATGTTCTGAGAATTTGTTGAACTTTCCTCAGCATATATTATCGTCATAAGCTGTTGTTTTGTATATTATCGGATGTGTACCCATTTCCCCTATTAATTGCGATTTTTCTCCCATATCAGTATGGAGGAGCAAATGAAGATACGGAGACTGTCTGCGAGAAACTGAAGAAAGATCTGAGGGTTGTGTTTAATGTTCTTCCAAAAGATATGCAGCAGCTTCTCATTATGAACCCAGAAAGGGCAAATCTTCTGAAAGAAAATCGTGAATTCATTGAGTTACCCAGATGACATTCAGGGCCGGCCCCCGGCATATAAGGGGGCTCCAGACGAAATTTTAAGTCGGGTCCTGTTTTTAAAAAATACATTACTACAGTTTATTTTATTACTTTGAAAATTGTAAAAGTATTTTATGTATTTTATTAGTATTTAAATGGTTTATCTTTAACATATTTGTTATAGATAGATAAAATGACAAATCAACTTAATCATGTATTAGAAATTCAATCGTAATATGCTTTTAAATTACGAAGTAAATTCTAAAATTCTTCCTAAAAAAATAAATTTTACAAGTATTGTGGATATAATTATATAATTAATGTACATTAATAGAGTTAATTTTTTACTTGTCAACAATAAATAAGTATAATATAAAAATAGTATTATTATGCTCTCGGAATTATGTTATAAAAGGAGATTTTCAATCATAGGGGTGTGATTGTGTGTTAGTAAATTCGGATCGAGTTGTACCAATTTTTTGTATTTAGATTGGTTAAGTACTTCCGAAAATTGTATTGTATGACAAACCAAACAGTTCGTAGTTTGATCAAAATAATCAAAAAGTATAGTTTTGAGTCTTTTTTATAAATTTCGTGTAAATTACTTTTCAAAATTTATAGCTAAACATAACTCATTGAGCCAAGTTATATATATCAAACTTAATGTTTAACGTGATCTCAAATACGACACTTTCATGATCAGTTAATTTTTTGTAGACTTTCAAATTCTAAAATCGATACTACTGATTCATTTCGTAAATCGACGTTAATATCGCATTTTAAGTTAAAGAGTTTTGAATAGAAGAGGTAAATTTAAAAGGAGTTTATCTGTTGAATTGAATTCCAACACTGAGGAGGGTGACATGTCAGGAGTTTGTGATGTTCCTGACCTAAAAAATGGGTCGATCTGGCTCATCTTTTCGGGATCATATTTGCAGAACATGCTGCCTGATGGGTTAACACGCCTTAGCAAATTGGATTGACTCGATATGAATGGCCGACATATTAGTTCATCGTTTTTCTTGTTCCAAAAGGTGAAATCGCTCACCCCGGGCGCCCCTCACCCCCTGTCCGACGGGATTGTGAGAGGAGGTAAATCATTTCATCGTTTTTCTTTCCCTATGTTTCTTATTGTGAAGGTAGGAAACAAAGTTAACGATAATTTATCTTTTGTGATATTCATAATGTTTAATATAACTTTCTAAGATTTAAAAATAAGTATTTTACCTCCTGTAATATTATAAAATTTTCGTTCTCAAAAAAAAAAAATATTATAAAATTTTCATACTATCTTCTTGATATTTTTATACGTGATAGTTTATCCCATGTGTACGATAAATGCCACAATTTACATCTTATGTTACAAAAATGTTTTTCATGTTCACTCTCAATTTCGGCAAGTGAATCATACACTCCGACTGCAGGAGATAAATTGCTTATTTAAAGGGGATAAATTGAACATTATGCATTTCAAATAGGATAGGCATTAACTTACTTAGAAACCAAGGTTGCACTGACATGGACACGTCTACACAGACACAACACACAGATGGCAACACAAATTTTTCAAAATTTACGAGACACGACACATATATTGAAATTAATTAATATTTTAATACATAAGAAAATAGATCCTATTAAATCTCATGAGCAAATAAACTGGACAATCCTTTTTTTAACATAGCCAAAGAACAGATAATTACAAGAGGCAACTTTCCCTTTTTTTTTTTTTTTGTGTGTGTGTGGGGGGGGACAAAGGCAGTGTTTCAAGCTCAGTAAGTATTTTATTTCATTTTGTACCGAAGACATTGTAAAAATGACCCCATCGTGTCCGGACCAAGTAACCATGTCCGATACGCGTGTCCCAGAATTTTTAGAATTGTTTACATTGTCTGACACTGTATTGGTATTGGGGAAATCCACGTTTGTTCATTGTTTGATGTTTGAATCCTATTTGATTTTCTTTTTTTTTTTTTTTTTTTTTGTCTTTTTCCTTTCATCGAATAATTTTTTGAATCCATCCAAGCCATGACTGTCAAGTTGGATCACAACGCAAGGCCTGATTTATCCAATTTGAAGTTCTTTATATTACTTCTTATCGAGTTAGATACAATTGGGTTAAGTTGCACTTAATACAAACAGTAAATGAATCGCATGGATTCACAAATAAAATAAATCAGACTTATTTCTATTTTCTTTTCTTTTTTTAAACACAAACCAAATTAGAAATTTTGAGTTTTTTTCTAAGTAGTATGATTGTAATTAAATATATTATCCAATTTAGTGATACATACTGATGTAATAAAATAATTATCATCTCACTAGAAGAAAAAAAATAACACACGCTATGTAATAAACTTTTGTAACAGAAAAGCCAATTTTTTTTTTTTTTTTTTTTTTTTTTATAACCCAGGTGTACAAGCTTACACTTGACTAATCCTGGACCCTCAGAACCCTTGCCCTAGAACCCTGAAGGATGTAAATCCTAGTGTTCAATGCATTTGAAATGGTGTTATAATGAAATTGATACCATTACCCGAATTATACTTGTGATTGTATGTTTGAATTAATAGACTAAAACATTATTATTGTAAATGTAAAATTGATTTACATGGGCTAAAAGTGCCACCGATCATTTATACACGGCACATGCAATCTGCCCACAAGAAAGAGAGGAATTGAGAGTGACGTCAATTAAATATTCACATGCATTTTTGGGCCCGGAAGAAGATGTTCATAGATGGGCCGGGCCTTAAATATCCACTCTGCTGCCACCAATGATTCTTACTTAATATTGAAATTGTCATTTGTCAAGGTTTTTGTAGGACCAAATTTATTACATGAGTATTATATATTCTTTCAGTTAAACCATCAATTAGATGTTAAGAAGGGACATGATTTGGTGAAAATATATGTATATGATCTAGGAAGATACTTAGGTTCAGATGAAATTTTATGAGTTTCATATTTTAAAATATTTCTAGAGTTGATTTTAGGGAAATAGCACCAATAGATTTTCTATCTTTTATGTTCTTGAACATGTCAAATATTTATTTTTTTCAATATTTTGAAGTTTAAAATTTATCGAATGTGAATATGTCCAAATTCAGGTAGAAATGATTGGTTGTAATAGAAAGAAATTGAGGACAAAATAGATGTCAAAAGCATAATATATATATATTCCAAATGATTGGGAATTGACAGCGATATTGAGGAAAGTATGTGGCCTACATTTAGTGTAGGCAACGCGTGTTGTTCTAGAATTCGAGTTATAGCAAACACTAATCCAAGTCTAAAGTTAAATAGTACTAACATTTATTTAATTTAAGTTGGGTAGTTTTATGTTCGTCGTATTCATTTAATTATAAGATATGTACAATATAATTGTTTTGTGATTGAATTTTACTTTTTAACGAGATCATAATTATATTATTTTGATATTATTATTTGATATTTCATCATTAGTTAATAATTGTAATCGATTTTATGAAACAAAATTATCACTCGGGCTCGACTTTCAAGTTACTACTACTAATTATAGTTATATTTCCCTAAAGTTGGACTTTCAAAAGGATATTTGATATTTCAAAGAAGAAAAAGAAATAGAAATGATGAATAAGTAATATTGACGGTGACTTAAATTTGATTTCAAAATCAATCAGCTTGATTAAATTTTAAAAATTATGATAAATAAACAAATTAATTTATTTCAACAATAATTTGATAATATTACATAACAGTACCTTTTCTTTTTTAGCATCTTTTCACAAGTACCTAATAAAGTAAAAAAATTGGGATATAGCATAGGGAGTATTTCAAAGAAATGTCAACTCTAAAGAATGATTTATACTCGCAGTTGTGATGCAAATATTGGTTGAGAAAGCGCATTTAAGGAAACAACTTTTCATGGGCCTGGCCCTCTAAACAAATAGGTGAAATGTAATTTAATTTGTCATATATCTCATTATGAGGTTTTGAGGAATGTCAATTAATTATTATTATTTAATTTGTTCACACTTGTTTTGTTTTTATTTATTAATCCCTCCATTCTAAACAAAATGTCTTCTTTCAGAGATTTTTTTTTTCCACAATAAATATCTATTTGAGAATTCAAGATAAACTTAAATGTTATTTTAACATTTTTATCCTTCTTCATTAAAAAAAGAGATAAGAAAGATGTATGGAAAAGAGATAGATGGATTATTGGGAGTTACAAAAAAATTAATTGCTTCTCAAGGGTAATTTTGTCAAACTACACTCTTATTTTCCTAAAATCTAGGGTATTAATTGATTCTTTAATCCTTGTGGAAAAAACTTAAATGAAGGGAGTAATTTAATTACAAGGTCTAGTTTAGTTTAATCGAATCCGAACCAAATTGAATTAAAACAAAATTAGGAAATTATGTTATGTTTTCAATTTGAACAAATAATAAATCGAAAATTTATGTTCAATTGGGTCCAATTTGATATTTTGGCTTAGCATTATAATTTATAAACACATTTTTCGTGATGGCAACTTGAAAAAAAAAAAAAAAAACTTGACAGACCAATGCTTGAAAATTTTCTGGGACAAATGAAAATAAAAAAAAAAAAAAAAATTTATAGCCAAGAAGAAAAGATGGATTCGAAGTTCGAACCTTTGAATATACAGCTAGAAGTATCCTACTTTTCGCTAAAGCAATTAAAGACCATCTCTTATACAATTGTAAAGTTCAATACTTTTATGAAAAAAGAAAAAAAAAGAAAAGAAATATTCATGTAATATATATATTCCCAAGTCCTTTGCAATTAAGCAAGTAGCAAGTTTACATGGATATTATCATAATAATTATAATAAAATTAGTTAGTAGTTACTACTTAAGTAAAGTTTAGGTTGATTAAATTAGGAACATGCAGCATCATCACATTAATATCTCACACGTGAAATGATTAGATTTTTGACTAACCCAAGAAAAAAGACCATACCGAGGTCCATCTCATCCCATTAATCAAATTTTAATTTCTTTGGATTTTGATGACAGAAGAAATTAATTAAATGTGTACCCATTGGGTCAAAACAGAGTGGCCAACTAAGACACATTTACACTGTTGACTTATGCCACTGATTAATTATATACTATCATGTTAGAGGAGATCATATAATATTCTATATTTAGTTTACTAAAGAAAATATTTAGTTTAATCAAGTTTAAATTTATGATCAGTAAGAGCTAGGCAAGAATTAAATATTAATTAGTAACTAAAGTCTGTTAGTGACATGGGTCATTAAACCCTAATTGGTTTTAACTCAATTGAGCTAAAATTCATGAAACTAAAATGTGAATGAAATAGTGAAGAGAAAAAGAAATAAGTCTTCTGCAAAGAGGAATACTTGAGCTAATTATATAAAGCAATAAAACGGGTAAGGTAGGATTCTTGGTGATATAAAGTTTTTAGAGGGGTGAGGGCCCAAGTGCTACTTAGTCCAACGTGCACCGTCGTTGACTGGCTAGCTTGGTACGGTCTCGAGTTTGGACTTCAAAGAAACTTAGGCCATCTTCAATGACTAAACTTTCTCCTTAAATGAATATATATGATCATTTTTTTTTACTCGAGGGGCTTATGGATCCACCGTCTCAAGGTGTGAGACAAATCCAAGTTGTCGCACACCTTGATGCTAGGACGCGCTTGGCATCCCAAAACATTACACTTTATTTATTTATTTTTAAGTTTTTCTTTGTTTTTTTTTTTTTGTTAGTTGGAAATTGCTTTTATTTTTTTTAAAAATTTCTTTCAGTGAATAAGTTTTTAGTTTAAAAAATGTAACTTTTTTTCAAGAAGTTTAACATTAATTGTGTGAAATTTAATAACATTGTAAGAAATGTAAATTTAATTAATTATATTATTATTATAACCTTGACTTGTCTTAGATACGTATTATTAAATTAAATACAATATAATCCTAACATTTATATATTGAAACTTGAGACATCTAAATAAATACGATTACATATGGTCAAACACTGTTTAGATACGACCATCAGTTGGACCGTGTGTTACCCATGCATGTTTGACTAAGTCGGGTTGAAGTTGGCAATTGACCTCTACTGATCGTATTCAGTGACGACGCAACATATAATCTTGTATGGATATGGGAATTGGTTGTAGATCCGAATCCAACGTTTTTTTATGGTGATAAATTTTGGCACGGGCCCTACGAGATTTACGTGAATCAGTATATCGGTGGCAACGGCGATGACGGGATGGTGACTTTCCTTTTATGAGTTAATAATTGTTGTAGTATTTTGTACTAAACAATCTTATTATTAATGCAATATTAAATTAATTTAGAAGTATTCTAAATTTTTTGCGAATTATTAACCCACATTCTTATTATTATTTTATTTTTAATTTTTTAATATTATTATTATTAATAATATTATTAAGTGAGAGTAGAGATTATTATTATTATTAAGTGAGAGTGAGAAAGGATGAAGATTGAAATTAAATAGAGTGGATAGCTTGAGTCATTGGAAACGACTATGAAAACGAAAGGGGAAGCTAGACTTGGAATCTGAAGGGGAAGCTGGAAACTCAGGGGAAGCTAAACTTAGACTGAGGAGTCAGTGGAGATAACCTTAATTTTTTGGTGAAAATTCGATTGACTTTTTACCAAATTCTTCATCCAATTTTCTAGTATAACAGAAATAAAATCTTTCTTCGATATTATGTTCTTTTAAAATATATGTGTATTTAAGTTCGATAGCGCATCTTCTTCCTGCAAACAATAAGCATAAAAATTATTATATTTTGAGAGACTACCAAGGATCAACTGCATGAACGTCCGTAAGCAGCCAAAAAATATTGTATTAGGTAAATTGCTACTGCAAGCTTGAGCCTTATTTCATTTTTCATGGATCAAAATAGTCCAGAAATACAACATATGAATAAAATATCAAATTACTCAAATTAAACTAATGTTAATTTGATTAAAGCTCCTTTGGATTTGTCAATGTTCATTCCTAATTCAAACATAAAAGTATTCTTACTAAAAAAAATGCAAACCATATTTTATAAGTAAAAAATAAAACTTTTTTTTAGGAGAAGTAAAAATAGTACCAAGTTAACACAATGTATTTATAATTTGAGAAAAGTTAACACAAATGTTGTACGAAATAAGAAACTTGTTTAGCTTTAGCTCTAGCGTCCATGGATCAAAATTTCGTTTCGAGTGTAAGTTTCGGTCAGCTAAATATTGGAAACTTTTTGAGACTTTTCGGAAATGTTTCGGAAACACTAAGGGAAAATTGTAATAAAAGTTACTAAATTTAGATAAATAACAGAGTTTAAGGCAAACAAATAATTTCGAAATTACATTTTATTTTCGTTTCGCTTGATTCAAAAACGAAAACTTTTCGATGTTTTCGAAGAAAAAGATGGAAATTTTGATCCATGCTAGCGTCCAAGTTTAATTTCTAGCCCGTGAAGTCTTGATTTCAGACAAATTCGAGTAAACAAAGAGGAGCTATCTAGTGCAGCAGAACACATGCACTGTCCCTAGGACCTTTCACATTGCACCGACACGGGCACACTACAGAAAGACGAAACTCGGCTCACCAGTGGGCCCCCACAAATAAATCACCAAAAGCATGTGATTTCTCTCTCTTCATAATTAACATTTACAATTTTACATTATCATATTATAATTAGAGTAATTTAATTTCTAGGATGTAGGGCTCCTTAATTAAGTGTCATAACATTATTTAGTAGGTAAATACCAATTAATTAATTAACATAGTTTGTTTTTATTCCATTCCTTAATCGAGGTGTGTTAATCTATTTTATTTCATTTTTCTCTGGTAGTGAAACTTCCCAGTAAATTCCTTTAGTCAATCAATATTATTAATTTGACTGCGTAAACTGCACTAATTGTTGGGCAATTAGATACTCTTTAATTGTTTAAGTAGAAAGTCAACCTATGGTTATGACCACTTAACCGGTAATTCCTACATCCTATGTCTAATTTGTCTCGAAATAAATACTTCATCCACTCCACAATACATGCCTTTTTAGGGAGAAAAAAAAAATCCACAATACATATCACTTTAAAAATTCAAGATAAACTTAAATGCTATTTTGTCCAACTACACTTTTATTTTCCTAAAATTTAGAGCATTAATTGATTCCTTAATCCTTGTGGAAAAAACCTTAAACGACATGTAATATGGAATGAAGGGAGTAATTTGGTCAGAGACTCGAATGCTCTTGAGTAAACCAAATAAAAGGACAAACTCTAAAACAAACAATAATATTGATTAATGTTTGAATTATTATTAGATCGTTCAATAGTATTAACTAGTAAGATTAATAAATCAAATTCTATTAGGTAATTAGAGATGGAAAAGTTGGAAATATGAAGATATATTTGGATTTTTAATATTTTTATAATATTAATAATTAACTAGGTTTACTAGATTGGTCAAATAAAGGTGGTCCTGAGTCCTAACTTATAAGTACACTTGTTAGGTCTGTCGACAACGTACCAAACGTAGCCTATTGGTTGAATTTTTCCACTTATGTCATGGTTCCGCAATGCTTTAAACATGGACAGCTAAATTGGAAAATTGAAAGGGATTTATAAAGACTCTTCAGAAATTGAAGATTTACACATTTATTGAGAGCTCACAAAGTTGCTTCTTGGTGAAATTTACTGCAATAATTTGATTCTAGCATGTTTGAGCTTGGTTTGTTAAATAATTAATTAATCAAAACCAAGAAAAAAAATTCAAATCAAACTTCTTTCTATATTATGTTATTCGTCTACTACTCTACTGGATTAGCTCGACTCGTTTACACCCCTTCTCATAGTTAGTGTAAAACTATTTAAAAGTAAAATTCTCGAGGCTGCAAACGTTGTACTCTGTATTATTACATATATAGCACTGAAATATCCAATAAATAATAAGTCAGTGGCGGGCCTTGCATTAGCAGTACATACGATATATACAACAAAATCTTTACTGTTTCCAAGCACAGGCACTGCAGCTGTTATTCTTAATATCTTATGCGTGTCTAGTCTCTTTTATTTTAGTTCTTCATAAGTAATTATTGTATTCATTCAAACATTAAAATTTAAAAGTATTTAGATTGATGAGCCTTGAAGAATGTTGTCGGCATTAGGACTAGGTAATAACCATTCAAAAGATCAATTGCAAATTTTTTCATTTCCAAAATCTCATAAAGCAGACAAAAATAGGAAGATCGGATGTGAACTTTTTCAAGTGATTATGGTTGAATATTTTTTTGTCCTAGCTAGATTTTCTACTATTTTTGTTGTAACATATTAATTACAAAATTTACAACCATAATTGGGTCCGAAGAATCAATATGAGCCACAAGATCATTTCTCCTAAATTCTTAATCCTATTTTAGAAACCAATTATGAATATAGTATTACCTAAACTTATATTAATAGTGAACAATAATGGTAAAAGAATATCAATAACTAGGAACATGAGTTAGAGGTGCATCATGTGACATGGTACTGATAATATATACATACATATATATATATATATATATATATATACACATATTATTTTAAAAAACTCTAGTATAAATTGGTATTAGTTTGTCGCACTAAAACTATGTAAGCATCATGTTTGTGTAGGATTAGCTAAAGGCTTGATTTTGATTTAATTGCATAAACTTTTATATATATGACCTCTTTATATTGCACCATCAAAGTTGCTTAAAATTAGGAAAAGAATCAAGATTTTAATTATTATCATCTCTGGCAATTATTTCAAGAACCTTCATTATCGTATTTTAGATAGAAAATTACATTTCAATGTATATATATATATATATATATATATATATATATATGTATATAAACACATATATATATATATATATATATATGTATATAAACACTTTATTTATACAGAGCCGATTCTCTGAAAATAATTTACATAATAAATATATTCTTTGAGAATCACATTTCTACAAAGAATGCCCTAATTAATTTACATTTATGTTTGAAAGTATGGCCATTTACTAATATTTTTAGCGTTCCTTAAAATATTCATTCTTGAAAATTTAGAACCCAAATAACTTGTAATATCATTCAAAAACTTCTAATTCATTCCTAAACTAGTGAAAAATTATTAAGAATGTACAACAATTAAGAAAATGAAAAAGATATAATAGAATGAGACATAAAGTGAAAACAAGAACAAAATAAGGCTAGCAAGGTGAGGTGACAATATATGATCAGCAGTAAAATTAAATGGAATACACAAAACCTAAGTACATTATAAAATGAGTTACAATTGAAATTTTTTAGTTTTAGCCCCCAGGGCATATCTCCAACTAGTTGACCAATAATTCATAAAGCTTGCTCCAGCGGCAAGGGTGGAGGTTCGAATCCCATTTGGAACTTGGATGGAAGCATTTATATGGGTCTATATAAGGGTCATTTGTGGTGAAGACTCATTTGTGTGCAGAGTGTACAGCAGTATGATGGGATCCCGAGGTTAGATGGAGGCACATCCTGCGATTTACATCCTTCAGAGTTTTAGGACAAGGGTTTTGAGGGTCCAGGATTAGTTTAATGTAAGCTTGTACACCTGAGTTATAAAAAAAAAAAAAAATGAGTAAAGACAGACTCAAGCATTGAAAGTTATTTTGTAATTAAGTTACTACTTCTCAATTTTGTCTCTTTTCAATTGCAAGTTGAAACATTTAATTTAATTTGGTGGAGCCGATCGAGTAGCTCCGACCCCTTTCCTCCATACCATTATGTCATGTCATGATGAAATAGACTAGTATGAATAACATGGCTAAGTCATCATCTATTAGCGGCGTTTCCGGTAGGTGATTAATTATTATGTTAAATTCATTAATTAATGAATTCGATCTGGGATTAACTTTACCTTATTCAATTTACTACTACACTTCATCATTAATATAATTACCACTCACTCTTATTTTGCATGACAAATGCAACGGTATAATTTGTGATGGAGCCACCAATTGTATTAATAATTCAATAAATAAATGAAAAAAATTCCATCAAACAAATGTTTGAAACTTATAACATTGGATCGAGTGAAGTTATGTAAACTCATGATACTCGTGTATTACTGAATGTATACTTACATATTAGAGCATCTCCAATAATAATATATACAATTGATTAGCTAAAGTTAAATTTGACTATTTATTAGTATATTATTGATTTAAAATTATTAATAGTAAAATATAAAATAAACAATATCTTATTGAATCATAAACTTAAAATCGATAATGATGAATTAGGTTTTAGAATTATAAATAAATATTTTAAAAGATATATTAATTATTCTATTAATGGATGAGTTCAAGTTTAATGAGTATATTTGTATATTGAAAGTTAACACGTATATAAAAATTAATGGCTATTTTCAAATTCACTCCTAACGTAAAGCTTCAAAACTATTTGTTATATATTTTTAATTTTGAATTTTGATTTTTTAATAATAATTATAAATAATATCCTATCATATCATATTATTATACATGCTTCTCATTGCTGGGATCAATTTGTTTGGATTTGAGTATCTAAATCCGATTTTCAGAAGGCAAATTTAGTTTTGGCCTCCTATTGTTGGAGTGGGTGTTAGGATTTGATTGAAGGGTATAAACATTAATTTTATATCCGTTGTATGAAATATTGACGTCGGATTTATATGAACTTGAATCTCACATTTCAATAAAACTAGTTTTGGAATATGATTTTCCTAAAGTTAGGATAATTGATATCAAAGAAGGTCACTAAATTTTTAATCATGTATCTCGAAGGCAATTTATAAAAAAACAATTTAAGAAATGGTTGCGGCAAAAACGAGAGAAACAACTTAGAATAGGCAACCGGAGTGGCAAATATTGTAAGTCAACATAAACGTTTGTTACAAAAGCGTGGTGGAATATTGGGGTTGTAATTGAAAAGTATGAGACCTTAATTAATCCTACATTTATAGTGTGATATATTAATATGGAGTTTATATGACACTGTATTTTCCCATTTTTGTGTGTAATAAAATGATAATTTTATTGAACTCTCTCATTTCGATATCTAGCATATGGAGTAGAATTCTCCTCGATTATAACATTTTCATCTCACGTTTAATTTTAAGATTAATTGAAAGTTGTTAGATAATAAGTAATTACAAATTTTAAAAAGATATTGTTAGATGTTGTTTAATCCCCAAATACTAGTAAGATCTTAGGAAAATAAGTTGGACACATGAATTTAAAAATGTTATCTTGTAAAATTACCGACGTTGCTAAAATCAGATACTCATGTCGAGGTTCATAAAATTTGCTACATTTATTTTCTTGGCATATTAATTAAAATAAAGTAATACTCCATATTTTTCTCAAAACAAAAAAAAAAGTATATATATATATATATATATATATTAGATATTTACTAAATTATCATTTCTATTTTTTAGGGGTAACTAATTTAGTTATTCTAAACAATACGAGCTAATCAAAATTTTCATTTGGAGGAACAACCTAAATGATTAAATAATAACACTCCTACTTTTTCAACCTAAAATTTTAATTAAAATAACACTCGTACGTTTTTCAATTAACTCTAATTTTCTCTCTCTAATTAAATGCAACAATTAATTAAGTTCACCATAAAGTAAGTAGAAGAATTACAGTTGTAATAGAAGTCTACTGGAGAGTGGAACTGGATACACGGGATGTGTTAAATCTAAGTGCACACTAATATATATATATACAGTTAATAAATAAAAATCTCAGTAAACTACACATTTTACCAATTAAATAAATCAAGCTATAATAAAAATGATAATAAATGAACAAAATAGAAAAAAGAAAAAAAAATATATATGGGTCTTTCACGAGCGACCTCTGCTGAGATTGGATCCACATTACGCACTGTTCACACTCGCTGTATCCTGTATGTATGTAACTTTGCGTGTGTATATATAAATCTACAGAGAGAGAGAATTACACCATTTTATCTGATCCTTTCTCTCTCTTTCTATCTCTCTCTAGCTGGTTTTTCCCACTCGCATTACCTCAAGAAAGCCGCGTAAGAGTGTGTGTAGTCGGTGTAATGGGAGCTGAGTAAAAAGACAAATCTTGGGGTTTGTGAGAAATTTGATGAAAAACTGCTGAAATTGAGGGCTTTTAATAATTTTTGTTCGGTAGCAAGAGTTTTGCATCTTTTAAGGTACTTGCTAAGAATGAAATAACTCTTGTTTTATGGGTTTGTTTGTTGTTTTGTGTTTTAAATTCATTGGTTAAAAAAGATGCCCTTTATTTTTGTTGGGTTAGTTTAGTTTTATATGCTACCGATTCAAATGGGTATTGATTTTCTTGAGTGATTTTGAATTTGAGGTGAAGTGAGTTTGTATTCAGCTCTGTTATTTCTTGGTGGGTAAGGCAATTACTTGATTACTCTTACTTTTATGAACTAGCATTTTAGTTATATATTGAATTCATTTACTTGACTTTATTATTTCATAATTGGATTCTTAATTGAGGTATATATTTCCTATTTCTGTTTTTTTGTTCAAATCACCTGCACACTGAGAGAAGCTTCTTCTTATGTATTGCTGGCTATTTGTTATTCAAAACTATAACATGTAGTTTACTTTTTGAGCTTAAGGGATCTATTATGAGATTTGGGAACAGATCTATTCTAGTGGAAGCCAGTTAATATTTTTTTAATCATTTTGCTACTTATTTAATCACAGTTTATTGCAGTTAGTGGTTCTATTGATATTGTTTTTGTATTCCATTTTGATTCATGCTCTCTTATGGTTATATTTTGTGGGATATTTAGGTTGTAAAATGTCGAGGACTCTGCACCGAGGTGTATCAGGTGGTGGTGTTGGGAAATTCTCAGGGAACGCTCATGATTTCTATGAAGACTCTCAAATGAAAGAAAAAACAGAGAAAGAGGACATAGATCGAAATCGAACAAATTCATCTGATCAAACATACTTATCTATCAAATTCCCTTTTCGGTTTCTTTTCACTAACAACTTATCTTCAAAGCATAGTTTGAGTGAAAATGGTATCTTATCAGATCCCTTTAGCCCTGGGGGTTTTAGGAATCGGCATAAAGTCACACTCTCATTAATCAAGTTCAGTTTAGTTGTGATTGTAATTCTTGCTCTTACTAGTTCCTTTTGGTGGACACTTTCTATAACCTCCACTTCTAGGGGACAAATATTCCGTGGATATAGACGTCTTCAAGAACAACTAGTCTCGGATCTTTATGAGATTGGGGAGATCTCTATTGGTTCTTCGAGGTTTAAAGAATTGGACTATTGTTCTCAAGAATCGGAAAATTATGTTCCGTGTTTTAATGTCTCGGAAAATCTTGCTTTGAAATTTACGAAAGGCGAGGAATTTGACCGCCATTGTGGACATGGGTCGAAGCACAACTGCTTGGTTCTTCCACCCGTTAATTATAGGATTCCGCTTAGGTGGCCTACTGGAAAAGATGTTATTTGGTTTGCAAATGTTAATATTACTGCACAGGAGGTTTTATCTTCTGGCAGTTTGACCAAGAGGTGAGTGTGTGTGTGTGTGTGTGTGTGTGTATGTGTTTAGTAATAAATGTTCGTTTTTTTTAATATTACTCTTTTGTCATGTTCTTGCAGGATGATGATGCTTGATGAAGACCAAATTTCATTTCGTTCAGTATCGTCTACGTTTGATGTTGAAGACTACTCCCATCAAATTGCAGAAATTATTGGGCTAAGAAATGAATCCTACTTTATACAAGCTGGAGTACGTGGAAATTACTATGTTTTCTATATGATTTATCTTCTCTCTCATTTGAATAAATATCGAAGTATTATTGGAACTAGATTTCATGCGCGATAAAGCCATTTACCAACCCCAAAGCTAAACATTAGCTTATAGATGGTCCTAATGAATTTTGGTGTCTGAATATATTTGGGTCCACTATAATTCTCGTATTATTTTGTGGGTTTACCATTTCTTGGCTTGACGAGTTAAAATCAACATATATCTTTTAAAGGAATAACATGAAGTTCATATGTTATGATAGCTTGATATTTGTTTGGTATTCTAGTACATAACCTCACATTTTTTTCCCTTTTCAGGTTCGGAATATTCTCGACATAGAATGTGGTTATGGTAGTTTTGGTGCACATCTATCTTCGAACCAACTTTTGACGACATGTATAGCAAACTATGAAGCATCAGGTAGTCAAGTTCAACTGACTCTTGAAAGGGGTCTTCCAGCAATGATTGGCTCATTTGCTTCAAAGCAGTTGCCATTTCCATCTCTCTCTTTTGACATGATACATTGTGCAAGGTGTCATGTTGAGTGGGATAAAAAAGGTAATCTTCAAATAGTATCCATTCCTTCTCATATTTATAACGATCCTTCAAATGTAGATTACTAAGTTTGTCTGAGCTTAACTCAATTTTGTTTAGGCTTTAAAATACAATATAATCCTAAAAACAAGTTGTGTTATTTTGATATTCATGCTTAGTTTTGTATAATAGTCTTTTTTAGCTGATATATTTCATGTGGTGCAGACGGAATATATTTAGTCGAAGTTGATCGATTGTTGAGGCCTGGTGGATATTTTGTGTGGACTGATCCAGTTATAAATTCTCAGCGTTCACTTCGAAATAAAGCTAATCTGAAAAAATGGAATACAGTGCGTTTGTTTGCAGAAAATCTCTGTTGGGACATGTTACCCCAACAAGATGAAACTGTCGTGTGGAAGAAGACTAGTAAGAAGAACTGTTATTCATCAAGGTAATGCTACCACTTGGACACTTGCTATTATTTTATTTAAACTTTTTACAAACAAAATAAAAAAATAAAAAACTATGTCCCTAATGAAAGGTCCTTTTTAAGCTATCAACATATTGGACAAGACCATGTTACATCAAAGTTGAGTGAATTGCAAAAATATCCACTGTGCTTTGCCAAATTGGCAAAAATATCCCCGTGTTATTTTTATTAGCAAAAATCCCCCATGTTCTTTTTTTTAAGCAAATACCCCTTTTGAAATTCCTTCGTAAGTCAATAGGGAGGTTATTGCCAATCTTTAAAGTGAACGGTTATTGCTTATTTTCAAAGTTAAATGGGGGATTATTGTCAATTTTTAGGTGAATAGGGGTGTTTTCACATTTTATAGTGGGGTTATAATAGTCATTTTTCATGCAAAACATGTACTCCAGCTTGGAAGGGTTTTTTTTACTAATAAAAATGTAGCACATGGGGAGGGGGGGGGGGGTTTGCTAATAAAAATAACAAAGGTTTGTTTTGCCAATTAGGCAAAGCATAACGGGTATTTTGCATTTCACTCTTTAAAAATTATGTTAAGAGTGTGAAGACCCTGATCCACTTCTAAGATTGTCAACATTGTCGGGCTCTAAGAAGGAAGTGTTTGTTTGTGTTTACAGGAAAACTAGTTCCCCTTCCCTTTGCAAAAAGGGCCAGGATGTTGAGTCACCATATTATCGACCACTCCAACCATGCATTGCTGGAACTCAGAATCGGAGATGGGTTCCTATTGAAGAAAGGAGAAAATGGCCTTCCCAATCTAAATTGAACTCGGCTGAACTTGGAATCCACGGTATTAGACCTTTCAATTTATTACTTTGTTGGATCATGTCTAGTTAGTCATCATACTAGTAGATAGGAGTATAATTTTGCTAAAGCTGTTAATGAGTAGGATTTTGATCGGACGAGCTCCATTAAATTTCTTTATCTGTAAGGGATTAATTATTAGATATATATGTTAAAAATTCACATAAGAATCGGCTAAATTGAAAATTCTAGATTTTGCATGATACCATTTTCAGTAACGATTTTATTGTGATATTAGGTTTACATTCCGAAGAGTTAGCAGAGGATGCTATAAACTGGAACTCGGCAGTCCGTAACTATTGGTCTCTACTCTCGCCACTAATATTTTCCGATCACCCAAAAAGACCTGGAGATGAGGATCCTTCACCACCTTATAATATGCTTAGAAATGTATTGGACATGAATGCTCGATTTGGAGGTCTCAATGCAGCCTTATTAGAAACCGGCAAATCTGTATGGGTTATGAATGTGGTCCCTACAAAGGGACCAAATCATCTACCTTTAATACTCGACAGGGGATTCACCGGAGTTCTTCATGACTGGTAATTTAACCTGATATTAACCGCCTTCTTTAATCCTATTTAATTGATCTTATAATAGATTCATCTTAACTCTTATCCATAAGTTATAAATCTCTTATTCAAAAAAATATGATTCTTTTGCACAGGTGTGAACCATTTCCATCGTATCCTAGAACTTATGATTTAGTTCATGCTCAAGGACTTCTCTCTCTTGAGTTTGTTGAGAAACCAAGATGCCAGGTCATGGATTTATTCACGGAGATGGACCGTTTACTTCGTCCAGAGGTATATATTTGAATCTTCATTAAAGTTCACTCTCCACATAATATGAAAAAATAAGTGACCATATTCCCTAACCTTTCTGGTAGTTGCTAAATTACTAGTACATGTTCTTCAAATCTTTCTACAAAACAAAATCGCTCATTTCGAATGCAGAGCCTTAAAGAACATTCTTCAAGGATAATATGGTTCTTTTGTGTACATATTTATGTTTCATAACTAGTCGTTTCTTTTGCTAATGAACCTGAAAATGCAGGGGTGGGTTATTCTAAGGGACAGCGCTCCCCTAATTGAGTTTGCAAGATCTCTCACGACAAATCTGAAATGGGATGCACGAGTAGTAGAGATCGAAAGTAATAGCGATGAGCGACTCCTAATTTGCCAGAAACCTTTTCTTAAAAGACAATCGAGCTGAAAATTGACCAGCCAAACTTTGTAGATGATATTGAATTCATTTCTGGATCTAAATTTATTTCCATATAAAGGGTGCAATCAAAGTTTTGAATAGAAAGAAGATACAAAGGGATCGAGTGAAGAGCGAGAAGTCCCTGTGGAGCCGCAAGGCAGACATAGGGCCATTAATTCATGTATAGGGCAATACATTAGTTTTCTTTCTTATGTCTCTTTGTGTAAGGACACAAATTACAGGAAGAATTTAGTTGTGAACTTTTTATAGAATAAGCAAAAGTATTATTTGCTAGTGTATAGAAAATATACTTAAATTCTAGTTGTTCCATTAAGTTGGGAACCTCATTCATGCCACATGAAGATAATGTTTTTTTTTTTTTTTTTTATCAATTTTCGTTCAATGTTTTTTCTATTTATTCAGTTAAGCTGTCAATTGGTTGGAAATGGATCATATATTCATATCCAAAATTAATTATTAAATTGATGTGGATTTGCTATGTATTCTGTTGGATTTTGGAAAAATTGGCCAATAATTATTTAATGGCTTGCTATTTTGAATGTGAATCTATGTGGATGATTAGTTGATTATATTACTTGTTTAATACTCAGTCTTTAAAATTGAACTTTTTTCTTTTTAATTACCTATCTCATATAAAATAACGATTTTGACCAACATGTGATTAGTCTAGTAGAAGAGACTAGTCACTACAAAGTAACGACCTTAAGTTCGAATTTTTGTTGGAAGAGATTCCACTTAATATTTCCGACGCACCTCAAAATAAATTAAACTCTTGGGAAACCAAAAAAAGAAATATAATGATTTAACATCATTAATTCTTAACCATTACGTTTTAGAGAATAAATATAAATTATAAAAAATAAAAATAAAAATAAAAATAAACACCTTTTTTATCTTTCACTTGAAGCTCAGCACGAAAAATAAAAGGAACAAAAATATATAGACATAAATAGTAGTATACATGTTAGATATATATGGTAAACTTCATGGTATGAACTATGAAGCAAACACATAATTAATGTCGGTTCTTATGGAATATACATTTACTCATTTTGTCCCGGAACATGACTTCCTTCCATAAGATGATAAACTGTCTTGTATTTTACGTAAAATAATGATATGATAAGAATTTATATTGTGTCACATTTACGTAATGAGTCGAGGACATAATCCCAAGTAATTTTTCAAGGACGAAGATGTGAAGATATTAAATCACATTTTCAATTCTTACATGAACCTCCGCACCAAACTAAAGGGAACCAAAATATCAGACAGAGGGAATACTTCGTAACTTCGAAATAGAATTGGACACACCAATTGGTAGGATTATAGCACGATTTTAATGAATTTTTATCTTAATTATATGAAAGGATATTCATGACAACATAAAAATATTATAGATATTTAATAGAGAAGCCTCTAACATAAAACCGACCTTAGCTCAGTTGGTAGAGCGGAGGACTGTAGTGGTTTCATAGCAATCCTTAGGTCACTGGTTCGAATCCGGTAGGTCGGAAATTTTTGGCTCTTTTCCATCTGTTTGGCCCCCAGACTACAAAATTTTTTTTCTTCAAAAAAACTGGTTTTGCAATTTCACGTATGAGTCAATTAGTATTTAACAGATAAAATTTTCTTACATTTTAATTTATCAAAGCGAGCTCGAATCAGCTTAAAAGGTTATCTAACATTAAAACAATGTTTAAGTTTTTATTTTCTATGTAAATGAGCCAAACTTCTACTAAAGAGATCCAAGTCGAATTATATAGTTACTTAATTTCATTTTTAAGCTTTATTTGTTATATATATAGTTTGTATTTGGTAAATGTTTCCATGAGATCTTTCTTTAAGGTCCCATTGCAAATCCTATCAATATCAAAACTATTACTCAATGATCAATGAATTACATTCACTTTAGCCCCTTTGAATCTAATAACATATTTGGCAAAACTCCATCAACCACCAATTGGTCAAAAGTTGATAATTCAATTTTCTAATTTGTAGCGCAAACAAATTTCTTACGAAAAAAGATTTTGTACAACGAGTCCACATATGTATATCCAGTTACCAACAGTTGATTGGTCTAGTGGAAGGGACTAGTCACTACACAGTAGCGGACTCAGGTTCGAATCCCTGTTGGGAGAGGTTCCCACATTATGTGTCCGACGCGCCTCGAAAGGGATTAAACCCTTGGGAAACCAAAAAAAAAAATATGTATATCCAGTTAATTCGGTATTTTTACAACATATAATGGAGATCGAATCCTTGACTATCATGCTATTTATTTAAATTGAGGAAAATTAACAATTTCAAATGCAATATTACATTATCTGGTGCAAACACTCAAAATACTACAGAATGTAGTTCCATACATTTAAAAATACAAGTAATGTACATGTGAAGCAAAAGAAAAATAATAAAGTAAGTGCCCTTATGCCTTCTCCTTTACTGCCAAATGAAGACGAGAGCGACTTCTCGATCGCTGCCTACTTTTCTCAGTAGGTCCAGCAGAAGTGCTTCTCCCATTACTCACCCTCTTCACTCCTTTCCTTCGACTCAGGCTTCGACTGTCACTTCCAAGTGCAGCTTTAGCAATGGATTTCGTATGTACCTCTCGAGCCTTCTGTGAATTTACAGCCTGCTTATTAAGGAATGCTACCTTTGGCAAAAGGCTGCATATAGTTTTACGCAGTTGCTCATCGCTTATATTGCTCTGAATCGGATTGCCCAATAGATTCAAAGCTACGAGAGAATTATAGTTTGCTACAAGCTGCCCAAGGGCTTTTGTAGTTGTTATTTTGTTAAAGCTCAGGTCCAATACGGTCAGCTTTAATAGCCTATGCAGCCCCTCGATACTGCTCACCTTGTTTCCGGCAAGATATAGCTCTTTAATTAGCGTACAATTCGATAGTCCTGATAAGATTCAAAGTTCAAAGGGACGCTTTAGCAAAGACACGAGTTCGATGTTAATTTTCTGAGTCAGGTTTTGTGTATTCCGAAAGCTAAATGCAAAAATGTCCCCTATGCTTGGCCTAATTGGCAAAAACTCCTTTGTGATATTTTTATTATAAAAAAATACCCTGTGATCTTTCTTTATTAACAAAAAACTCCATTTGAAATTCCTTCATAAATCAAAAGGAAGGCTATTGCTGATATTTTAAGTGAACATGGGGATTATTGTCAATTTTTCTTGGTGAATAGGGGTGTTTTCGCGTTTTTTTGTGGGGATATAATTGTCATTTATCCTACAAATATGTTCTCTGTCTTGTGAGGGCATTTTTTGTTAATAAAAATAACATATGGGAGTTTTTGCTAATAAAAATAACATAAGGGATTTATGCTAATTAGGTAAAGCATAGGGGTAGTTTGCATTTCACTCGTATTCGGGTAAAGATTCATACTGACAACCTTAAATCCAGGAATGGGTTAAAAAGTTTTATACCTTGTCCGATACGAGTAATACGGTTGTAGCTGAGATCGAGCACACGCAAACGAGTCAACTCCCTCAAACCTTCGATAGTGCTTATCTTGTTCCTCGATAAATCGAGAACATGAAGACCCTTTGGCAATGATCCTGGACTTATATGAGCTGCAAATATATCAAAGTTATTAATAATAAATCAAATAATCAAACAGCTTCAAAAAATCCAAATTTTATGTGTATATAAGATTATTCATACCTATGAAATTGTTCGACAAATTAACCGATCGAAGACTAACGAAATGTGATATCGATGGTAAAACTTTCAATCCAATCCCGGTAATATGAGCCACAGTTGAAGAAGCATTCAAAGACTGAACAACACTATTAGCATGCGAAATCTCCTCCGTAGCCATACTACGCCTCGTCATCAAATGAGAGGAGCCCCTAGCCGGTGACGTGGCATTGTCAGGTGAGGCCGGGAAAAAGATACCGTCTTCAATGCCATCATCTTCGTACGGAGGTTGTGCCGTAACTTCATTCACCCACTCGTCAACTCGTGCTAGAGGACTAGTTGACTCTCGAGGAAAAGCAATCCATTGATTTTGTGGCCACATACCTGAAACTCCGTAAAATTTGCCCTTGTCCCTCGATTCTTCCCCGGCCCATGAACCGGGCGATTTCAAACTTCTCACCTCCATGGATTGGTCTAATGTATCGGAAGAGTAGCCACCTTGTTGGTTATGGGCAAAAGGGCTAGTTTCAATGGGGAGTCGCTTAGTGCTCGAGGCTCTATGAAGGTTCCTATGGCTCCATAGAAACAATTTCCACCACAACCTTCGGCTTCCAGACGGGAGAATTTGACTCGAAGAGTGCTTCTTTAACATCACTTTATCGGCACTACGATGTGATATAATAGAAACCGGACTCAAATGATCTCCTACATGAGCCATCTTTTGCATATCCTCGCAAGACTTAGATTTTGAAAAGGGGATTTGATCTCCGAGATTTTGGCTCATATTTCTCATAGCCATATTAGAACACGAGCGTTTAAGTTTTGGAGAAGCCCAAAACTCGGCTTTCTCACGGCCAGGATCACTTACGTGTCCAGTGCTAATCAACTCCATATTATCATTATCTAAACGATTATTTATAAGATCAAGGCTTTCATTTATTTGGAATTTTTCTTCATTCAAATTTTCGACTTTGGCTTGTAAATCAAAATCGGAATTATCCCTTTTCATCGATAGGCTTTCATCATGTTCATCTCCCCCTTCGTAGTCCACCTCAGCTGCAACTGGACTGTAATGATTCATTACCTTGATTTGGCAAGTAGAACCTTGAGGGAGATCGAAAGGAACCGGAACTATAAAAGATTTTGATCTTGAATCTGTAGTTTCTGAAGATTTTTGAACATGCTCTACCTTTACTTGTAGAGTTTTTACATTGTTGTCTCTATCAGTAGTTGTAATAGAACAGTTCTCTCCCTACATCAAAATACACAATCAAAATGCACAATTTGAGTGTAATTCGTTTAAGCTATATTATTCTTGAATTTCGACGAGTAAAATGACAGGAAAATAAAAATCAAGAAAACATAAAATAAAAATTTCTTAGCATTTTACTCAATAAAATTGAAGACCCAAACATAGAAAAAAATAAAACCTAGAAAAAGAAATAAGCAATAAATAATTGACTGAAACAGAGACTAACCTTATCTTTCTTTTTCCTCCAGGAAGAACAAAAGCAATTAAGAGAACCCATCATCAAATCCTCCAGAAGAAGTGAAATAAGCTCCAAGTAATAAATCCCTTTTTTTTTTTCAATTTTTTTTAAGTATTTCTTAACAAACTCTGTACATCTCTAACAGAGCTCTCAGTAAAAATAACAAATTTTCACATTGGGACTAAATTAATTAGCCATAATCAACTGGAAGCAACCAAATCAATAACAGTGCCCAAATTAAAAATGTATACAAAATCCAAACAGCAAAATGGAGAAGAAGCGATTTTCTCGGTTCAACCCAGTTCAGGAAAGAAGAGATTTCAAATAAATCAGGGTCGGCCAGAGTGAAATACTCAAATAGTTTTTATATCCAGAATCTTCGCAAAATCCATACCTGTAAAAAGCCCATTAATAATAAAATCAAAACCCATTTCAGAAAGAATTCTAAACCCACAAGGAAAGTCAATTCTAGACTAAACTCCTTTTCCAAAAAAGCTTTCAGAGATCCCTTTTTGAAGTTTTTTTTAGTCAGTTGCTAGAAATCAAGAATTAGAAGTAACCTTTTCTTTAGCAAAAGTAGAGGCGGATTATTTAAGGAGAGTGTAGAAAGGTTTAGTTAACATATTTATGTAAAAGGTTTGTTTGTTGAGAGTATATTTAATATACAATTTTCCTTGGCCACAAAATAAGAACTCAAATGAGATTTTACTGCGTTTTATTGTGAAAATTTATGGTTGTAGTGAATGGTTTGAGGTGGAAGATGCTATAGAAATAGTTGGTAAATTCGAGAAGAGAACATACGCGCATTGCACGCGGAACAATCATGCATGAAATTTAAAGAATAATTTAGAGGATCGATTGTACTATTGCAATTATTTTACGGTCAATCTTATCTTTAAAATATGATTGGGCAGATTCATCTTGTTTTCTGAGTCGTACTAGATTATCTCCAGGATGGATGAGGTGTATACGAATTTTAGTACAATCGAGCAAAGTACATAGGCTATTTGCATTTTCTACTCTCTGAAAAGTTAAATAAAATTATTTTTCTTTTTTAGAAAAAAAAAATAATTTCTATCAATTTTCTAAAATAATTTCACCTTAAAAAAATTCTCTAACTTTTTGAAAAAAGCAAAATATATAGGTGGTGTTTGCAAATAAAAAAAAAAAAAAAAAGTAATTTTTAGCTTTTAGGATAAAATAAGCACTTAAGAAGTGTTCGCACGTTGAAATTTTATTTCTCTTAAAAAAAAGTCAAAATAAGTTGAAACTGGTGAGATGGTGTTTTTAGCTGTTAGTTTGACATTTTTAGCAAAATGGGAGAAAAAAAATGTATTTTGTAGATTCTTTTGCATACACTCAAAAGTGGTTTTTTCTAGGCTTCTTGAAACACCACTTATCTCCATTGATAAAGTGGGAGGGGGAATCCATCGAGGAAGGGGATAAAAAATAAAAGATGCAAGGGGAAGAAAATTTGGGACATGGAGAGGTGGTTCACCCCACCGCTTGAAGTGGTGGTGCGGTGGCAGTCTAGACCGCCCCACCCACTTCATTGATGGTTGGGCAACGAGCCCATCCCCAAATTCTTATTTTTTATTATTTTTTTTCTTTATGTACAATTTATTTATTAATAGGAAATATTAATAAAAACATTAATTTTAATCTTAACCTTAATTTAATTTTATTACTTGTATAACTTGTGCTTTATTTAATGAACTTAACATTAATTTAATTTTATTACTTGTAATATTGTAACTTTATGGACAATGTTAAATTTATTAATTATTATTATTATTTAGCTCTATTATTATTAATTTTATTTAGTGATAATGGGAAAATATGAGAATTGGAATTAATTAAAAACATAAGTAAAAATGATTTATGAACATAAATATGATTTATGGATTAAAAATATTATATGTTACATAATTTATCATTATTAATGCGAATGTTAAATTTCTTATTATTACCGACAATGTTTAATTTACTATTTACTATAATTATTCATTATTATTTTATTATTATTAATATTATATATTTGTTATTATTATTTTTATTTTTATTAAGTTGGAATGGGGAAATATGAGAATTGAAATTAAATGAAATGGTATGATTGAGTTATTGAAAGATGACTGTAAAAATAGAACTTTGAAGGAAAAAGAGAGTCTGAAGAGAATGAGAGTCCATCCTCAACTGGACTTGCTTCTCTACAACCTTTACCTTTTTATTTAGATTTTCTAATATTTTAACACAATCACAATATATGTATATATGTATAATCTGATTTGATATAAGATAATATATCTCTCACATTACTTATCTCACGTAATCTTCATAAAAATCTAATCATTTTTAAAACTTATACTTTCTACTTATTTCATCTAAAAAAAATCAAACAAACAATAATTACATAAATTCATAATTTTTTTAAAAGCTCAATATATTTTTAAAATCACTTTCAGAAAAATGGGACAAACGTATCTTTTATATTCAGGTTAATTTCTATCATATGTATATAAAAGAATTCTTTGTTTAAAAGCAAAAAATAAAAAAATTATATAATTCACATGAATCGCATGAAATTTTAAAATATTTATTTATATGATAATGCAGTATGCTTGTTTTGAAAATTGATGTAACTCATAGGATAGTGATCAATCACCAAAAAAAAAAAAAAAAAAAATTGTAGTACACTTGTCTCGTGATTGAATGAATTTAACCAAACTGACAATGATTTTTTAGGAACCAAATTCTCGTGTAATTGAAAATCATACAAATTTATCCTCCTCTATCTTAACATGAATTTCACATTTGCGTTGATAGCTATTTAAGTCAAATTAATAAATTATTTTCTCAAACACGAGAATGAATAATATTTACTTATTTAAAAATTGTTTCGAATAATATTAAACAACATTGCGAAGTTTACAATTGATCGAAATGTAAAAGTATATATGAACTTTTATAAAATTTAGTAAAAAAAAAAAAGAAGAAGAAGAAAATAAGACAACTGACCTTGCTAGGTTCATGCCGGTCTTAACTGGAGCATATATATACCTGTAATTAGGCAGAATACTTCTTGTTAATTGAGTTGAAAAAATTATAATAAATACAAGTGGATGATTAGAAATAGAAAGAAAAACTGGAGAAGAAGACAAGTTAAACATATTTGAGTGAAAGGTTAAGTGGGGTGAAAATTGACATTTATAACGTGTCCTACACATATATGAAATAAAAAAAAAGAAAAGAAAATGGATAGCAAATCTTCACCTGACCACGTATTATAATTAATTGCACTGAACCAAATTATCCTTAGACCTACTCTCACTTGACATCGACACTCTGATGTGTTAGTAATTTAGTATCTATGCTAAATTATAGTGCACCTAAAATTAGGTATAATATTAATATATGATCACATCATATTGTAATATTGCCATATTGATATTTTATATTCAATATGCCACTCGACTAAAGTTCACTAAAGTCTTATTAGTTAAGTATCAATTCAATTCAAGTTCAAATAAAATTTAAAGAGAATTTTTAAAAAAATTAAAAGTCGAACAATATATTATTAATTCAATTTAACTCGTCCACACTTTGAAAATGACTTGAACAACTAAAATACATTCTTTCTTTTGCCCTTTTTTTAACAACGTAAATACATATAGAGAATCCAACTTTAGGCTGTAGTTCAATGGATTTACAAATAAATGCTAAACAAGTTGCTTGCGATTTTGTAATTAACTAGATGAACCAAATGACTTTGACAGCTAGAATGAAATAATGAATTAGAATTGCTACAAGTGGATCATTCTTACCCCTAAATTTCCCCCTACGTGCGTTCAAATACAAATCAATTTATGTCGTTTTCTCTACCTATAGCCGAATAAATATTGAAGGGGGTGAATCTTGATGTCCAAATTAAATAATTCATATGTAGGTCCAAAAGAAAATCAACCACACAACTTTGTTAACCTACATATAGATTAATTATGAACATGATATGATGATGTACATACGTAACTACTTGGCCATTTGTTAAAAAAGAAAAGAAAAGAAAAGAAAAGATGATCTACAAAAGATATTTGTAGGCAAAGGAACCCTATATAGATGGTGTAAGTCTAGAGCAGAAAGTACTCTCAACTTATAGTTGTATCAGAATAGCATGGCTCACGTGGAATATTCCAAAAAAAACGTGTATTAATTGCAAAATATAAGTGACAATTCAAAATTATCACTTTTTATATGTATACGTGATAATAATTTGAATTTTGTCACAATGATAATTTGAGACTATTATATTAGTGATTTTTTTTATTTTAAAAAATAGTCATTAATAATTCTTCATGATTAATTAAGATGTTTATTAAAATTATTTACATTTTTTTGTGACAACCTAATGATAATACATATTGTCACAATAATTTAGTGATAATATTTTGATTGTTACTTTTTGTATATAACTAAATGTCAATAGTGACAATTTAATTCGACCTAATAAAACTCATAATGCTAATGAGGACAACATTGTGGTAAAGTTGAGATCCCAAGACTAAGAGGTAGAGGTCGTACGTTTGATTAGCCTTGTGATAAAGTTGACACCCCAAGAACAAGAGGTATAGGCCTTAAGTTCGATTCACACTTATTTGTCAATTTTCTAACTTATCACTAGTCTTTGTATTTTTATAGTTATTGGAGTTTATCTTTTTAATATGATAATTGTTTAAAATATGTATCCACAATCTTAGAAGAAATACATATACAAAATATTAATGCACTTATTAACTATTAACTACATTTTCTTTATACAAATCATTGATTATTATTTTGTCAAACCCCAACATTCTAACTTATATTTCAAATAATAGTTCTAGTTCAAAAATTCCTTTAAATCATTTAAATTTTTTAAAATCAAAACTAAGTAAATACGAATAAACATCATTAAATTCTTCATATGTTCGAACACATGTGGCTCTTATCATGTCATGCCATATGTCATCAATTTTGGTCCCATCTGACTTCCGTACTGATTACTCACAGAAGTGTACGGACAGAGAGAAAGACTACCCAAAAAAAATATTTCCAACCCAACCAAAAGGCAATCTCCACTGCTTTAGCCTTTCCAGACGTGGAAAAGCCTTTTTTTTCATTCCTGATTTCACGGCAGATAATCAGAAGATTCCGCAGCCAAAATATTTTGACTATATACTACTAAACTTTACCTATTTTTTAGACTGGGGATCGAAGATAGATTTGATAGTGATGTATTTTGCCTTGATTTGATCTTATTTTGGTGAAAATTATTTTAATCGGATGTTTTGAAATTTTCTTTTTTTTTAAATTTGTGAAACTTATTTAAACATGATTTAAAAGTATTTTTCTTGGAATCTTTCATATGGAGTATTAAATAATTGAGTAGTTTAGTTGAAAATTTGGGTTATTAATTAAATGTAATCTGAATATTGATTTAAGATTAAGATTAAAATGATTGATATTTGATAAGATAGTTAAGTAGCTGAAATATTATAGGTTTTAAGCAAGTATATATCCGGCTAAAATCCAAGTGCATATTTTTTATAAATAAAAGTTGGGAGATTGAAGGCAGACTAGATTGGTAGAAGTGCAATCTCGTTTCATGGGCCTAGAATCTGTTAAAAATGGGATGTTTAGACATTTTCGGTGATTGGGCTGCCCAAAATAGTTCCAAATCATTTTCGGCCCAAGAAATATTTGAAAATGCTGGATCAAAATGGTTTCAAACCGGGCCAATAAATTTTTTGATTAATGGTTGATTGAGTTTAACGACTTAAACCACTTGTTTAATCAGTATCCGACATCAAATTATTTAATTAATATATGTTATATTTATTACAATTTGAACGATATCGTATTTTGAATTAATTTAGTTCAACTCAATTTAAATAACACATTTTTAATTACTTTAACATACATAGGATTGTCCATTAAGATGGGTTTACCGGAACCCCAATGGCTTGGCCTGGCTAAATTGATCCGAACTCGAATAGTTATGAGTCGGGCCAAGTTTGAGTCATTATATTAAATCTGATCAATTTATCAGACGAATTTAAGACTAATAAAGTTCAACCCGAATAAAGCCTGAATACAAAATTATATTAAATAATATCACTATGTATTAAAATTATAATTTCTAATTATTAGTTTTTTTTTATTGAAACGAGAAAACTTTACAAAACTTTAGTGTAAACCTATACATAACACAAAAGTAATAAAAGATAAAAATTTACACAAAAGATCAAATAAATCTGAGTCTTATGACTTTTAAACTCTATTACCTATTTATATGGAGCAAACGTATATTCTAAATTCTTGGCTTATCTAATATAGATTTATCACTTATCAAAACACATTTGCTATTTACTTAAAATCTTAAATAATTTCGGAACTTTAACGTCATTCACAAAAGCTAATGTTTTCCGAATATGACATCACTTGAGGTATTATTATACTAACTACCTAGTTCTTTACTTTTGTTGTCTTTACTGGTGATGAGTAATAGTAGTTACTCATATGGATTTCAATAATGTATAATTTGTGGTGTAAAATTTGCTAGTACTAACAACTCGATATAAGTCCGATATTAACTCGAAGTCCAAAAAAATTATATGATCCGAATTTGAACCAAAAAAATTAGAAAATTTATAAGTTCAACTTGAGCCAGTTAAAACCCGGATTACTATGCTCAATTAACGGTCCTTAACACACATATAATGTCCATCCAATATTGTATATAGCTATTAAAATGTAAATCACGTCATCCTAGACCAAATTGAATATGTGTCAAATAGGTCAGTCATTGACAATACGTTTTGGCTATTAACCTAGCCCTAGCCTTGTATTTATCAATCAAGCGTTCGAGTATTTTGAATTCTTCTTAAATACCAGTTTACTTCTAATTGCTTCACTTCTCGAAGAAGGTCTATCAATTCCAACTACTTTCATTTAGACTCAATTGTCTTTTTCTAATACAATATACATGGTGTCAAAGTTCAACATAGTTTCTTTATAAAATTCAGGATCCCCCTCCTTTTATAATTTAGACATATTTGCAATTGCTTAATCTTTTTATTCAGACACTAGAAAAGACAATTTGATGAAATGTACGACATAATACTGATAATTTGATTTGATTATTGTGCTTTACTTTGATCGTTTATAAATTGTGCAATATACATATTTGAGAAATGTTACAAGTGATTGTTTTAGTGGAAAAAATAAATAGTCCTACATTGTAATGAACTCAAATTTAAATTTTATATTTAATGTGCGTACCTTGAAAGAGATTAAATCATATATAAAATCTGAATATCCTTAAAAATTCTTGAAAATTTCACATAAGAATAGTTAGCAATGAGAAATTATCAAAGAAATATTTGTTTTAATTAATCAGTTGGTAAACAACGAGCATTATATACGTTGAAAAATGTTTTGCTTTTTTAAAAGTTGTTTTAGAAATAAATTGGGGTTTTAGAAAATTTATAAATTTTTTTATTATTGTTTGTTCGAGTTTTTTTAGATATAAATATTTCGTAGGTATAAGTTTACAAATGAGTATATAATTCTTAAGGATTATGCAAAGCAAAGAAATACATTATGTTATGTTAAATTGTATTTGTTACGTGAGATAAGTAGTATAAGAGATAAATGATTTATATAAAATCAAAGATTTCTTAGATTTTTTTTAAAAATGAGATTAATTTTTTGAAATTAATAGAGATGTTCTTAATTTTTAAAAGAAAAAAATTATTATTTGTTTGACTTTTCAGAGAACACCAAAATGCTCGTTGAAAATCTAGACAAACGGACCCTATGCCACTAAGAAGAAACATTTTAGGAAAAAAATGTCACATCCTTGACCCAGTTTCTAGATTTCGTCGATCTAATTTATGAATCCGTGTGTCATGAAACAAATTACTATAATTTTAATTTTTGAAAAGTTGGGAGAGCGACAAAATTTTTCTCTTATTTTGGAAATGGAGGGAGTGTAATTTTAGAACCTGAAATTTTGTACTATGTTGTCATATGGCTTTTATGTTGTTTGGTTCCTTTGAAATTCTAAACATTTATCAAGAAATACTTATTAAATAATAAATATGAATCAAAGACACCTCTATAGATTATTAAAATATTCCTCAAATTTCTAAATATCTCCAAACAAATGAGGAATTTTAAAAAATAATTTTCTTTTCTACATTGTCATTTTCAGTTTTCACGTTTCGAAGGTGGGAGATAAAAATTTGTTGCAACCTTTTGAAAAAAAATTTCTTTGTATTTTCTATCTAAATAAAATATTTTCATTTCCAACTTAATAATAATATATTCAAGACCACATATTAAATTTACGACGCCCATTGGAAAAACACATAACACATAATAGAATATATAAATATTTATTTTGGAATAATTATTTTGTGCAATTTTTTAATAACATTTGAGCCCCAATTTATTTTCATAAATATGCAATGAAAATAAGATGATCTATTGTTCTGCAAATTAAATATTTTCTTATTTTCCCAAGATATTTTTGTAATTTCCTATTTTCCAATTATGAAAAGACTATAATAGAAAAAATATTATTGTCAATTATTTTTCCTTAAAACAAAGAATCACAAGCAAATTGCAATCCCCAATTTCCCCCCAAATAAACCCCCCACCCCCACCAAAAAAAGAATAAATCAAATCTCTCTATTACGTTTTTGTTTTTCCTTTTATCTTTTTGAATAAATCTCTCTAGTAAGTTGCTAACATCATCAATGGGCTCCGCCGCCATCACCAGCCCCACCGCAGACGGTGGCTCAACACTCGAATCAAATTCAATCCCCATTGTTGATCTCCGTCTCCTTTCCCAACCCGAACTCCACTCTCTCTCCTTCACCTCCACCTTCCGCGACCCCATCATCCGCCGCTGCGAAGAAATCCAAATTCCCCAAATCGATCGCTCCGTCTTCAACGAATCCGCCGGTTCTCGAAAACAGACTTACTCTCGCCTCCGCCTCGCCCCTCCCTCATCCTCCTCCCTCTCCGCCCCTCGCAGCCGCACCCCACATCTCCGCCCCACCAACCTTACCAATAATGAAAATTGGGACCCGGAAAATGCTGAGAACGCACAAATAATTACTGTAATCAAGCAATTATTCGCGCCGGACATGAATCCCAGTGAATTAGTCCCTGTTAAAGTAGATTATTCACATGAACAATTGGTATCCAATGTGGTTCCCACTGGGATTCATAAACGGAAGCGTGGCCGCCCTAGAAAAGACGAGGTTGTTTTAGGATATGAGAGGAAACGAGACCATTCGATGGTGGAGGTTAGTGTTGTTGATGTGAATGACAATGTATCAGAGTTTCCTTCTATAAATGAGAATGTAGAGGATAAGGATAGAGGAGTGTTGAACAAGGACGGAGTGGCTGTGGATTTGATGGGGTTGAGAGCGGTGGATCATCCATTTTGGGATGAAGTTAGGCGAAGAAGTGAAGGATATGGGACTGAAGAGGAGTTGCTGGGGTTCATGAATGGACTTGATGGGAAGTGGGGGAGTACGAGGAAGAAGAGGAGGATTGTAGATGCGAGCGAGTTTGGAAATGCACTGCCTATTGGGTGGAAGCTTTTGTTATCTGTGAAGAAGAAGAGTGGTCGCGTGTGGTTGTATTGCCGCCGTTACATAAGGTTCTTTTTTGAATTATGCTGTTGTTCGTTATTAGTTTTTGTCATTCGTGTTGGTCTTTTGTTGTTTTGCTGTATGCTTTATGAAAGAAACCTGAATTATGAGATTACGGAAACATATATTTATACATCTTGTATAACGTACACATGTATCACTTATTACTATATATTGTTGAATTCACACGTTTTTACGACAATATGCAGTTAAGTTGGCGTGTGTAAGGATTCCATGCTCTTTTAGTTGATTTTGAAATTTTTTAATGTACTTCTACTGTTGTGCTACTATGGGAGGCAGAATTGAACATCCGTGTGGGGTTGCATATTATCCATTAAAAGAATTTACAAAATGTGTTAAAGAAGGACGAATGTTTTAGGTAAAATAACTAATTCAGGTGATGGATTGGTGTAACTCCAAGAAGTGGCATCATGCATAACTAATTTTTACCTCAAAAGAGTATTAGAGTGTGCCAAGACCGCTCTTTTTTAGGTCAATCGCAAGCCATCGGCTGTAGGATTTGCTAATCCTAAACTCTGGAAGGAAAAATCTTCCAAGAGATTACCCTGTGACAATATGGAGCCGTTTGTTTATTTTATCCAATGCTGAATTGACGACCTATGCCTTATGTATATGAAGAATTTTTTGGATTTGAACTGAACAAAAAAAAAAAAAGAAAAAAAAAGAAACAACTTTGCTGACAATTATAGATTTTTTATTTTGTTAGAAGAGTCCTCCAAGTATTTTGGTTTTGCATTAGACTCGTTTTTTTCATTTTTTTGGACTATGAATAAAGAAGAGAGGATAGGCTTATTACATTCACAAAAAAGCTATGAGAATTTACCCTAAGTAATTGAGCCTGAGAGGCAAATGAATTTTTTCCTTCCAGAGTTTAGGATCAGCAAATCCTACAGTCGATGGCTTGCGATTGACCTAAAAAATATTGGTCTTGGCACACTCTAATACTCTATGACTACATGTGCGTTAGTTTATACTATAAAAATAGAACAGAAGTACCTCATAAATTAATTGTTTAAAAAATATAGTACATGTTTTCTTAACAAACCAAGTATTCAGGATAATTAATGAGAAGCTATACCTTGAGAAGCTACTTTTGAAAAATATAATTGGCCAAATATTAGAATTTTGAAAGAGAAAGAGAGATACAGAGGTTGGCAAGAGGAGAGAGAAAATTTTGGAAAGGGAGAGAGAAGAGAGAGCCAATTGAGTAGCCCTCTTAACACTGTCAAATTTCTACATGTAGTCATCGTCATACTAAATCCGTTGAGACACCAAAAAAGCACCTCTTAATTCTTACAAGGGCATAGATAGTGTACTATTAGGAAGATACTATTTTCTTCAGATTTTTTTGGAATGTTTTTACTTTTGGTGGTGAGCGATAAATTCACCTCAACTGTCAAGGCATGAGAAATGCGCTTTAAAATTTACGCGTATGAGGACTTTTATGGATGCATTGATTATCGGTATTGGGTAGAAGATTCAGGTGACATGTCCACTCTCTTTAGATTTAGCGCATAGATCTTAAAAGGGTTCCCATTTTGAATAGTCTTACGCCTATTTTGGAAATAGTTTGCTTAGTTTGGTGCCAAACCTCGTTTAAAACCTACTTGAGGCCTATAAAGTTGTTGATTTGACATCTGTCACCTACTTGTAACACCAATAAAGTTATTGATTTGACATCTGTCACCTACTTGTAACACCAATAAATTTATTGATTGGACATTTGTCAATAAAGTTATTGATTTGACATCAGTCACCTACTCGTAACACCAATAAATTTATTGATTCAACATTTGTCACCTACTTTAACTTTATTAATAAATTTGACATCTGTCACCTACTTGTAACACCTACATTTGCATAACACATTTGACATCTGTTAGTTATTTGCACCTCCTTTAATCCCCCAAAACCCTACCAACCAAACCTCAATCCAAATCATATCTCAAATTTCCAAATATTCACTAACAAATTTATTAATGTTCACCATCTCAATATTCCATTGAAACCATTGTCCAAATCAAGTTTTAAAAGTTTCTTCGAAAACTTCCTAACCAATATTTGAAGCCAAACCTGAACGGAACCCAACCAAAACCTTTCCATAATAGCCCTTAGTTATTTGAATAGTCGTGCAAGTTGTACATTGTTTACTGAAATTTTCTATCCCTACTGTGTGTGATATGTAATGTCCAAATCTTAGGAGTTGTTTGGTTTAAATTAGAATGTCCGTTAATTTTGTGAACCACCTTAGGGTTTTGCCGAAGCTGAATGATCTCAGTAATTAAGGAAATATTCAGTTATTAATTAATATAAAACCCACATTGTATTTGTATTATTTTTATTTCTGAAGAAGTCCAGTTCCACAAGAATTTTCTTACACATTTATGAGGATTACTCTAAACACGTGAAGGTTATATGATATGTTTACTGTAAATTTTATAAACCATAAGGTTATACGTAATATTAGCTACGGATTATAAAATCATATCATATGAATTCATTTGTTAACTTCAATTTATGAATTACTTCTTTTTGTAAATCATGCGGATTAATATGGTTTAAAAGCATAACATAAGTTCTTTTTTTTTCCTCTTAAGTTAAAGATCAAGGTTTAAAATTCATAAAGATGCGACAAATAAATGTTTGGTTTTTTCCTTGAACTATAATAACCAGGATACATGCCATAAAAAGATAGTTATTTGTGATTGTTGATTCCCACAACTCGTATTTGAGTAATCAGATTTTGTGTGTTGAAACCTTATTTTTATAATGGTTAACTTGTGGGAGATGCATTTAAAGGTATTTAATTGAAAATTCTGCATATTTTAGAGATAACATCTTAGATCCAGTTTAATTTCCTCAAATTCCATGCTCAAATTATATATTATTTGGTCAGAATACACTGGAAGTGGCAGTTTGATATTTTGCACGTCTTGGAGTATAAACTCTTTTAAGCTTTGCTCGTGCATCAATAGTAAAAAGTACTGCTTTCAAAGAAGTCTCATGTGCGTCCATTTTGTAGTCATGCCTTTTGAGTAATCCTAAACTAGACATTTTATGGATTTCTTATGCTTTATTTGACAACTTTATTCTGACATCGTTAAAGCAATACTATAAATGATAATTTCATGTATAAGTACATCGAGTCGATTAAATCTTTTAACTAATATAAATTTTTGTGTAATTTATTGTTTAAATCTTTTTCTAAACTATGTTGAAGTGTGCCACCGATTGTTAGTTCTTTCTCCATCTTAGTGTATCATTGCAGTACTGCTCGCCATTAGGGTGGGAGTTGATGGGGTTAATTCCCAGCTGTGTCGAAGGTGTTCGTATTGAATAATTTAATCCTATTTTGTACATTCCAGCCCCAGTGGAATTCAGTTTGAGTCATGCAAAGAGGTTTCTTCATATTTGCATTCGCTTCATGGTGTCCAAGATACAAATCTGGATGGCTCTGCTCAGCATAATGATGCTGATAAATTGATTTCTGTCACTGTAAGAAGCCTTATTCTCATTTTCCCCCAGTCCTTTATTTTATTACTATTTTCGGTTTGTTTATTGCAAATGTCACAGGTTGCTGATGTTACTACTCAGGATGAGGCCACAAAGAACAACCTAGCTTCCCATGCATCATCACCTGCTCTTTCTACCACCACATCTGGTAACATCATAATAGATGCTGGGGATTTGGCAGAGGATAAAATAGGCAAAGTTTTACTTTGCAACAAATGCAATCTGACTTTCTGTGAAAAAGATGAGTTACTGCATTACCAATCATCTCTTCACCGGAGAAACAGTCATAAAAATACCGCGAGCCTTACTGATGGGGTTATAATTAAGGATGGAAAATTCGAATGTCAGTTCTGCCATAAGACATTTAGTGAAAGGCATCGGTACAATGGTCATATTGGGGCTCACGTGAGGCATCAAGCTAAGATGGCTGGAGAATCACTACCTTGTGGCATGAGGGAGTCTGTTGGTCTTGTTTCTGGTGGTGAATCTCATGTTCGAGATACTATGACAAAAGGATCACCAGGTTCCGATAATGTCGGGGAAATTTGTAATGGTTTAAATAATATTAGGCAGAATATTTGCTCACCTCAAGACATGGATCGTGTTGGAGATTCAAAGGCTGCTAATGGGAGTATCACAGAAGTTGATGAAGCTACTAATTCAGTTCCAGAGGTCCTCTTCTCTAGCAATGAGAACAAAAAAGTTTCTGATTATGCACCTGTGAATGGTTGTGCTGCTGAAATAGTTGATGAAGCTACTGATTCAGTTCCAGAGGTCCTCTTCTCTAGCAACGAGAACATGAAAGTTTCTGATCATGCACCTGTGAATGATTGTGCTGCTGAAATAGTTGATGATGGTTCCAGTTTGCAGGAAAGAATGTCCGTCTGTTCTCCTGTGCCTTCGGATGAAAAAACATGTGCCGTTGTGGATTGTGTAATTGAGAATTCTGCTTCCATAGAGAATCCCAAGCAAGATATGGTACTTGGAAATGGTTTGCTCAATTCAAATGATCATATGGAAGCATGTGATACTGTTGTCAATAATGGAAATTTATGTCATATTAGTAATGAGCTCAAAATTGACGGTGAGAATTTTGCAGTTCATGAGTCTATATTTGATTTTTTTGGAAGTCATAGTGGGCAGGAAAATGATATAGCAATCGGTGTAAAGCCGCTGAGTGACTCTGGAGACTTGCCTTGTAAGAATATTGATAACATTGACAACAAATCAACTTCGGAATCTATGTCGTCTATAGATACTAAGCTAAACAAAGAATCTAACATCAGCATGCTGGCTCCATCCATTAATGAGAAAACATGTGGTTTCGGAACTTCTGAGAAAGGCAGTACTGAAGCAGATCGTGTTGCTTTGAATAAGCACGAGGAAATGCAATTTGCGAACAGTTCAGTTATTCCATCTTGGATCGAGTCCGGAAAATATGGTACTGAATTTGATGGAATCCATAAATTTAGTAATGGTGAACTCAGTGATCCTTTTAGCAGCAGCCATGCTGCATTAAATGCCAATTCTACAGCAGGAACTGGACACGATAGAAAACTTGGAGTTTGCTCTTCTTTTACGCCCACAACTGATAAACAATTCTTTACAGAAGAAAATATGTTTAGCGTATTTAGCAGTACATTGGATGAGAGCAAACAGGTGCCATCAACCTTCAGTCAACATGGCGTTTCAGAAGTATCTAATGGCGGATATAATGTGAATGACAGTTATCCTACTCTGGTGGATAAGTCTAAAATCAACGAACCTGAAAACACCAGAAAGCATGACCTAAGCCTTTCATTTGGTACTTTCCAGACAGAACAGGGAAAATACCCGACAGAGAGTTTTAACATTCAGTCTGCCCACAAAACTTATGACGACCAAATTCGGTCAAGTGTTATAAATCATAATGTACAAGGTGATATGAAACAAAAAAGTCATTCTGGCTTTGATTTCCTTCAGTCATCCTTTAGCAACAGACCACATGAAATTTGCAGTAATTTCAACATGCCCCCTCCAAATAGCGACTGGAATAGACCCATAGAAAGCCAGATAGAAATTTCTGGCCAAAACAATTTGGTTGGTTTTGGGAGCAGCAATTCACAATCTGGTCAGTGTGTCATATCTGATGGGTCCTGGACAACTGGACATGAGAATGCTTTTCAGGGTTGTTTTGATGCTGCTTCAAGTCCGCAGGTTCAGCCATCAAGCTGTTTTCGCACTATTGACCTGATATCCAATAAGGTACTATTCAAGAATCTTCATTTTGAGTTACACGTGTCAAATGGGTGGGTTGGGCCAGGTATGGCTGGTAAAAAAGGGTGGGTAAAATGGTCTGTGTCAAACTTCTCTTCATACTATTAGATGATGTTATAAAGTTAAGTAGTGACTCTGATATTACTTCTAAGAAATTTAAATACATGTTCATGTGAATTTATAACATCATCATATAATATTAACACAAGTTTGATTGAGGTGTATAGTGTATAATTGATAAACAATTTTAAGATTAATTGTGTAATAGCACAGAGCTATTTTATTCTTCTCTTTGTTCTAATTATACTAGAAGGTAGCCCTGATGGGTGAAGCTACCGAAATCTTAAACAAGAGAAAAGAACTAGCCACTCATTTTTTATGAGCATTACCATAACATACTCGTCATAGGATTATGTCAAAACTACTCTACTGCCGACCTCATTGGGTTATGAGATACTAGTTTAGTAGATTATGTATAGTGATCACAAGTAACCCTAGTTACGGCGGTCGTTGGCAGCGAATGTTGCGAGAGCCAATATCGGTGCATAAAAAACAGAATTCCACCTGCGGACTAGAATATAAGTTACTTCCAATTAAGATACCTCACAAAATTTTCCAACAACATTTATATATATATGTCATGATATTCGTGTTTCACTCTCTTCATTGGTAAATTGGCATTTCACGTCTGTTTTGCTTTCCAAGTCTCGTATCCTGACAGATGAACCAGACTATACATTTCTTGTTCTGTTGTATTTATGATGTGTGAAATCCTACGTGGGCAGGGTCAAGAAGATTCATCTGGATTAAGCAAGGGGAATGACATCTTGAGCGCAGGGAGAACCAAGCCCGTGGAATACAGTTTTATGGGAGAACAAAGTTCAAATTCGATGCCTGGAGAATCCAAGATTTTCTCGATGGAACAAGGATTAGATCCCTCATTTTGGCTCGGAAAAGATGCTTTAATGCACAATACAACATCTCTTAATAATCAGGTCACCTCTGTTTGTGTGTGGTGCAGCAACGTATTCTATCACGACCCTGTTGAGCCGGGAATGCAAACAGGGGCAATAGGCTCAATGTGTACGTCTTGTAGTTCAAGAGTTGGAGGCCAGTTCAATTTTCTGTAAACTGCGCCTTGGTATACATAGAGATCGTGATTTTGACCATTTGGTTTTCATTCCAACAGTTATTTGAAATTACAGGTAATTTTTTGTATAACTTTAAGAATAAGTAACAATCCTCTTGATAGTTTTACGGCTATTAATTTATTCAAATGGTAACTTTACAATTCTGTACACTTGAATGGATTTTTGACAGAATCTGGATTTTGTATACATTCTTGGTTTATTGAACCCCTATTTGGTTCAATTTATTTCTGTTTTTTTGTTTTGTTTTTTGGGTTTGTTTTCACTGAGTTGTCAATTCAACAATTTTTTTAAGAAAAAGTTCCTGGGCATCCTAAGCTACAACTTAGGTGGTGTTTTTAAATGCTTAAACTTTTACTTAAGTTAGAGATTTCTGAAAAATCACTTAAAAGTAGTTGAGAATATAAAGTGAAAGATGTTTGCATTTTAAGAGGAAAAGTGTTTTATTGGGTAGTGTTTGCAAATTAAGAGGAAATCGCCGGAAGGGGTTTTACGTATTTGTGGTGAGAGAGCATCACTCCGCTGACAGTAGCTGAATTCGGTGAACTGGCCCTCTAAAGTGGCTAGTTTCAGAATTGGCTCTTTATAGTGGTATCTTGGTAATATACGTTATTTATTGTGTTGCCGTCATCAATTTAAGTCATTTGAGTTGAAAATTTTAATTTTCGTTGGAGATCATTAATTCATTTCTTATTTGATCGGAGAATATAATTTTCGCAAGTATTGCGCAGAAGTTTCAAAATCGTCAATAGTTTTTAATTTCTCATTCTGAATGCTTGGAACCTTTTGTGCAATACTATCAAAATTAGATTTTTCGGTTAAGTAAGGCTACATTGATGATTTTCGGCCAAAATTAGATTTTTTCAGTTAAAAGTACTTAAATTAATGACGGTGATACAATAACGGACACATATTATAAATGTACTACAATAAATAATCAATTTTGACATACATCCACTTTAAATGGCCTAAGATGAATTTTTGCCATGAAATACCGTACCTACAACAGCTGAAAATTTCGATCACGATATGGTTGATGGATAGAAGAAAGCAAAGAAATCGGCACAACGTGCATTACCGGCGCGCCGAGCCACAAACGAAAACTTATTTGCCCACTCATGAAACGGCACGTTTGCAGAGGGTGGTCGAGCCGAGGCCCCTTTTCCAGCGGTAGAACCAAAATTCATCAACCTCGGCTCGGAACGGCGTAGTCTGGCTGTTTTACCATTTTTTTTCATTTCAGAATGCCAAATACTTCAACATATGTCCGTTAATGTCAGAATGCCAGAATACTTCAATGTACGTATATATGTTTCCTGTGAGGGAACTCAACGAACAACTTTTGCAACTAACCAAAAGTTACGTGCCACTTGTAAAACAGCAGTTAGGCATGCACATAAAAAAGTGAATATAGAAAGGTTTCACTCTTTCCAAAAAGTGTCTGACAACTAGCAATACAACCAAAATAACAACATCCTTACGTGTAAGTGTGGCCTAATTGGTGGATCAAGTGAGCGCGTTGTCTTTGACTCGAGTTCGAATCTTCTTGGCAATATTTTTTAGGTCGACTTTGTTACACTTGATTTGCCTAGTGTGATTTATATTTATCATGTGATTTGTGAGCTATTACATAAAAGTGAAGTTTACCATATACATTTCGATGATTGCGAGATCCCTTGTCATAAAAAAAAATATATATATATATATAACATATTTTATCAGTTGCCGGAACATTTGACCACCATCCTCTTCAAGGGCGGATTTGCTTATGAAGTTGGAGGCCCTGGCCTCCCGAGATTTTTTATTTATTTATTTATATTATCTATTTTTAAAACAATTATTTTTATTGTTCATAAATTTAAAAGTCTCAAATACAATGTTTAGTAATAACACTAAATTTGTTTATTAAGTTACAATCCGATATTTTTGTCTTCAACTAAATAATTATGTAGTCCAATTAAAATTCTTAACATAATACAACAAAAAATAAAACCTATGAAAGGAAAGATTAAACTTTTACATATAAATAGTTAAATACAAGTCTAGGTTGTAGTTGTACTCTCTTCATTTCATCTTCAGCGACTTTGCGCCGTCAAGTTTGCTTTTTGTTTTTTTTCTACGTACCGATCGCCTCTTTCTCTCTTCACGGCTACACCCTCTTCTCATCTCACACAATACATTAGTTCCAGGCCTCATTTATGCTGCATATGTCATCTCTTGATGATATACAAAAAAATAAAAAGTAATTGACAAACTCTTTTTTGTTTCAATTTAGTGCTCTAAAATATGAGTTGTCGTCACTTTTTTTACTAAAAACTAATTTGTGTTTCTCAGACACTGTTATTTCTCACAAAAAAATAAAAATAAAAAGCTCCTGGACAATATTGCATAAAAAGTCCATACAATCGGATTCGGATATAAGTGTAAGATATTAGATTTTTTTCGGATCTGAATTCGATAGCACTTGTGATGATCCTAGGATATTGGATCGGATCTGAGTCCAGCTTATATTTTTTGAATTAGAATTTGAACCCGGAGTCACCCTGATCCGCTTCAAGTCGTCCTTAATCGGATCCGAAGCCAACCTGCCTTCACTTATGACCAAAAATAATGAAAATAATGATGGTAAAAAAAATATAACGAACAATTTATATAATTCATTCCCCTTGACTCTTAAGTTCTGGATTCGTCCCTGAGTCTTTTTAGGCTTCATTAACAGCTCCATCATCTTTGTTAGTTTCTTCATCTCCAACTTCATCGACTGCATCTCCGCTTTTGCGAACTTATTTGTATTTGTTTGTGTACCTAAACATATGTGCTGAAGCAACGAATATGTTATCTTGCTTTAGAAAACGAGTATCTTAATTGATACAAGCCAAAAAAATGGGTTGATGAACTCAAATTGAATTATTATACATAACTAACTAAATTTAAATAGTATCTCAATATTATTTGATAAGTCTTAAAATTTAGAGAGCTAGACTCGATAAGCTTAACAATTGTGAATTAGTATATAAAAAAAAAATTTATTCCATATTCAACAATCAAATTAATTCAATGACAAGTCTCAAATCAAGAAGAAAATTAGACCAATACTATACAATATTTTGTTCTATTCCATTTGATTGGTCTATATCCTTATTTTTTGCTACTATTATTCTTGTTTTGGGACAACAATGAAAATTCTTGGTTTAGATTTTTTTTGGAGATTCTGGTTTTGAAACCACAATGGATAATATATATGGTGATGATGTAGTGTTACCTAGATAGATAAGAAATTTCCGGGCGACAATTAGATTTCTACCTAGTCATGAGTAAACATCAGGATGTCAAATAGAGTGAAATACAATAGGTACTTCCTATGCTTTGTCTATTTGGGAAAAAAGTTAATATACTATTTATTTTTATTAGCAACAATGACAATTATACATCCATCATAAAAAGCAAAAACACTCTCATTCGCTTAAAAATAGAAAATAGTCCATTATTAACTTTGAATATTGGCAAAAATACATTTATTCACTTAAATTTTTTTATAATAATATCTCTATTGACTTGTAATATAAATTTAAATAGAACTTTTTGCTAATGAAATTAACACATGTGAATTTACAAATTAGACAAAGTACAAGTGAATTTTTACATTTAGCGTACAAGTTTATTTTTTCAAAAGATTATTGATAAAACCAAGTAAACAATTTACGTAATTTCTATCGACCAATCAGTGAAAATTGGACAAGAACTCTTCCATGTGAAGTTTGACAAAACCCGAAACTCAACTCAAACATGTTCACAAACTCGAACTCGAACTTTTGAAACCTTATAAATCATTGATCTGACACCTACATCTTACTTTTTTTCCCCCAAACTCTATTAAAAAACATTGAGTTGACACATACCACCTATTTTTTCTCTAAAACCCCAACAAACAAACTCAATACACATGGGATTTCAACTTTCTCAAAAACCACATACGGAACATGCAAACTCAATTACAATAGGGTTTCAGAGGTTTCACCTAAATCATTCACACATTTTATCAAATCAAAACCCACGAAATCAAACCAAAACTCTTTCAAATAATTAAGCCATAAATTATTGATCATGAATAAAAGTAATAGTGTAGAGATTATCTACAAGTCATTATCATGCTAAAAAACATGCATGGTTATTAAGGTATAATTTAAATATGAAAAATAATCTTATGAATAAAATATATTTCGAGGTATAATTTAAATCTTAAAATCTTGTCATTATAATATCGATCGTTAATTTAACAGATCATTTACCTTTTTTAAAATTAAACTATACCACTTAGCAATTAGGTTCGGCAAACTCCTAAGCTTACAATAATACATTCCAACCATAATTAATTTAACGACAGACTAACTAAATTATACGAGAACCTCCATCCGTCCAGAGAATAATTATTAATTGCTTAAGAATACGACGGCATACTTTATATAGTCGATTATATATAGCACTATTAGTTTCAGAAAAATAGATATAGTGTCATGCAAAAATAGAAACCAAAAAAATATATATATAATGCATATTGTAAGATTTACATATATATACTTAGCATATATAGTGTTACCTTCTCTAATTCTCGAATTCTAGGAGATGTTCGCTTTCCTCTTCTTCGATTGTAAGGCCCCATTTTCTGTCCCTATTCAAAAAATTCACGATCATATATCTAAAGAAAAGAGAGGGGGGGGGGGGGGGAATTCAAGATAACCAAAAGAATTAAACATGAAATAAAAAAATAAAAAATAATACAAAATCCAGAAAGATAAAAGAAACATTAATTAATTACCATGGAATTAATGGGAGATGGTTGTGAGCAAAGACATCTAAGTTGATTAAATTGGCTTGATTTTGGTACCACTCCGCGGAATAATTGAGTAACTTTTGCCATAGTTTGTTACCTATTTAATTATATGCATGTAAATACGAATTTATATAAAAGATGGAGACTATTCTTAAAGAGTTCTATACAACAGAAGATAAACTATCTTGTTCTCCAAGTAATTTTATTTTTTATTTTTTATTGTTATGGTTATCTTTTAGTTTCCAAAGCTAGCTATATAGGAGACCTATATAAAAAGGGAAGAAAATAAGTTAGTAAACGTGACAATAAAGTAAATTAGTTCAGAAAATCATTTTATGCTAAGATTGTTTTCACTACAAGTTTTGAGTTGTATATATTGGGCATTGATTGGATTAAATTTTGTTTTTTTCTCCTAGTTCTGGATTAATTTTAATTTAATAACTTCAAGATTAAAATTGGCTAACAAAACTTTCCATTTTTCTCGAGTCTAAATATGAGGCCAACGAATGTAGGAGAAAAGGATGAGAAAATATTCTACATTTAACTTAAATTTCGTAATACACGTAATTGACTTTCATGAAAACTTAATTAAATACACTGTTTATGTAACTCAAACTTTTAATGATAATTTCCAAGGCCGTTTCAGCCGAAGGGGAGACAGGCATGAGAGGGGTCGTCGGTTGAAGATAAATTTTTTTTTGGAGGGCAAGCAGGTATGAGGGCAACCGGGGGGCCAATGGGTGGCCGCCATTTGGCGCCACCCTATATTTTTTTAATTTTTAATTTTAAAAAATAATTTAAAATGTGTACAGAAAAAAATTGGTCACTTTTAAAAAAATAAAATAAAACATGTATATGTGTGTGTAAAAATCCTCAAAAAATTTGTGTAAATATTCTTAAAAAATAGTCAATTTTATGTAATTGCTCACTTTTTTTTAAATAAATTAAAATATTTATATGTGTTTGTAAAAAAATTGGGTGTATTTCGATAAACTACGACTTAGTTTTAAATAAATAAATTATTGTTATATAACTATGACTTAACAAAGCTTATTATTATTGCAACAATTTTAAAATATATTATGTTTTCCATTAATAATAATTGTTGTTGTTTTTCATTAATTGTATTTATTATTATTTTTATAATTATTATTATTGTCGATAATAATAATATTACTATTATATATTGTTATTGTTATAGTTATTGTTATTGTTAAGTGAGAGTGGGGAAAGTTTGAAGATGTATTCGGTTGGAGATGACAAACTAGGTAAGACAGGTAAGCATGCAGGTAAGCATGAGTGGACTATTGCCTCCTTCGATATTCCTATTTTCAAGTCAAAATTGATCTTTCAAATGTTGGGCTTATTTGGTTAGGTTTTGATTTCGAAAAATTGATTTAGGTGATTCCAGGAAAACTTTTGAAACTCCATTTGAATTGAGTTTGTCTACTGGAGTATAGATTGAAAAAATAGATAGCATATGTCAAATCATTGTCTTTTTTAAATTTTATATCGAAACATATGGCATGTTCTCTTGGGCCTTAAATTTAGAGATTATTTTTTAAGAGATTTTCTGTAAGATTGAATTCTTGCAATTTGAGATAACATTTTTGTTCTTTTGTGATATCTTTCTTCAGTAAAGGATGTCTTAACTATCATCCCCATTTTGGCCTTTCAAAGAACAATTAAACGTGAAAACCAAGCAAAACAGTTTTATATATAAGATGCACCCTATTTGCAAAAATAATCTTTTGTAATAGGAAAATAGAGGAAACTATATTTTTTTTTTTTTGTGGCCAAGAAGATATTTTTATAGACTGCGTTTGTGTCACTTGAGTAATTACAGTTCTTAATTTTAGCCTCTATATCAAACATACAAATTATTTCAAATTTAATTTGAGAAAACCTTTCAATATTAACTGTGATATTGTCCAAATAAGTGTATTATGAAATTAAAACTCAAAGTTTGATAAATCAAGAATAGAAAAATATAAACCTTAGTTTATATGGAGTAGCATTTTGATTAATACGTATAAATACAAGTGCCAAATCAAAGATATTACACTTATATAACATTATATAAATATATATATAAAGTATCCACTTAATTTCTTGAAAGCTCAAAACTCATTTATATAATGAAAATACTTCAACATTAAAAAAAGAAAGGAAGTCAACGCGCACGTACGACTTTTGCTACTGACCAAAAGTTACGTGCCACATATGAGACAACCGCTAGGCACATCAAATACTTGATATCGAAAGGATACACTTCTTTCCAAAAACAGTAAGTGATAACTAATAATGCAACCAAAGTAACAACAGATTTTATCAATTGTCGGAACATTTGACCACCACCCCCCTCATTATTATTATTATTATTATTATTTTGTAGCTTCATTAACAGCTCCATCTTCGCCGTTAGTTTCTTCATCTCCGACGTTATCGCCTGCATCTCCGCTTTGGCAAATTTACTTGTATAATGTGTTTGTTTACCTAAACACGTGTGCTGCACAAACGTTGGAAAACGACTATATATATTTCAATTGACATAATTAAGCCAAGAATAAATACTTATATAGTGTAGAGTCTATCGACTAGTCATTATTCATGATAAAAAAGCATAGCTATTAATTAACTATTACTTATATTTGTTTATCAAAAATATAATTAATTAATACTTATACTTCAAGGTGTAATTTTAATCTCTTATTAGTAATAAAATATATTTCAAGGTATTCTTAAATCTTGAAAATTCAATTTCAATTTTAACTTATTAAATTATATGAAAATTTTCATCTCTGGATCGAGCTTAGTTTTTAATTGCACATGAAAACATATATAATGTCAATGCCACCACAATTAATTTCAGAAAAGTAGAAATACATCATGCGAAAATAAAAACTTATGATTTTAATATACATAGCACATTGTTATGTAATAAAAGAATTAAATGTTACCTTCTCTAACTCTCGAACTCTACGGGATGTCGGCTTTTCTCTTCTTCGATTTGGAGGCCTTAAGTTCTGTCCCTATGCAAAAATTCATTATCATATATTTAGAGGGAAAGGGAATTCAAGAAAAACAAAAGAAAATAAAACTGAATATGAAAAAATTCAGAAAAGATAAAAAGAAACATGATTTAATCACCATAGAATTAATGGGAGATGGTTGTGAGCAAAGAAATCTGAGTTGATTAAATTGGCTTGATTTTGGCAGCACTCCGCGGAATAATTGAGTAACTTTTGCCATAGTTTGTTACCTATTTAATTATATGTAAATACGAATTTATATAGTAGATGGAGACTATTTCTTAAATAGTACAATAGATAGAAATATAAGAAAAGATAGAGATCTATACAACAGAAGATACACTGTCTTGTTCTCCAAGAAATTTTTATTTCTATTTTTTATTTTTTATTGTTATGGTTATCTTTTAGTTTCCAAAGCTAGGGAGACCTATATTACTTTAGTATATTATATAGGAGAATGGTTGGACTAAATTCTATTTTTTTTCGTAATTTTGGGTTAATTTCTAAGAACTTCAAGATTATAACTGGCTAACCAGATAGTCTAGATATGAGCCTAACTAATGTAGGAGGAAAGAATAAGAAGATCATTCTACATTTAATACAAATTTCTTTCCTTAATTATTATTTTTCTCTGGACAAACCAAATCTAAATTTCTTAACGTACTTTAAATTTCGTAATAAAAGGAGTAATTGATTTTCATATAAACTCGATTAATGAAACTTTCCATGTAACTCAAACTTTTAATGGTAGTTTGTAACATATTCCTATTTTCAAGCCAAAAAATAATCTTTGAAATGTAAATTACCCTATATTCCTAAAAATAAGTCAACTCAGCATGAATTAAAAAAAAAAATTGTCAGATCAGTGATGTAAATTAATCTGGCCAAGTCCAATTAGAAATTAGAAGTAGTGATCGAGTTCTGGAGGCCCAAAATTCTTTACCAAACTAGTGCCTCGCGCTAATAAACCAATTATTAATTGGGCTTGATTTAATCAACCAAAATCCATATTGGGCTAGTCATATTTTTATAAGGAAAAATACACATTTAGTCACTTAACTTTAACTCTAGTCATGTCATACAATGATTATTCTAGTTTCATGAATGACACATTTAGTCGCTTAATTTACAAATAATGGCACTCATTAGGGATGTACACGGTGCGGTTCATTGTGATTTTACATTAACTCAAACCAACTAAATATTTGCGATTTTTTAATACTCTAACCCAAATCCAACTCAAAAAATCCCAAGATTGTATTTTACGGTCCATTCGGATTGAAGCGATTTTTGCGGTCTTTAAATATATTTTTGTTATTTGAGAGATAAATTAACAAATTCGTTATACTCTCATATATGAATACATGCATTTCATAAAATTATATAAAATTATATTGAAGATAATCAAATATCAATCAAGCAAAAGTGGAATTGATCTTTTTTTAGGGTGTAAAATGTCAAATGAATATATTTTCAAGGTGAAAAGTGAAGTTAAGTCAAATTCTTATAGTGCTTAGCTGTTAAGAATATTTTAATTTTATTTTTTGCAACAATTATTATTCATATAAAACTCTAAGAAAACCGGGAAAAAAATTATTATAGCTTAGCAATTCGTAATTGCAGTTTGTCAATTCGATAACTATGAACTCTTAAAATTTATTTTAACAACCGGTGATTAGTTCAGTGTAAGGAAGTAATTAATCACTACAAAGTAGCGAATCAAGTTTGAATTCTTATTAGGGAAGATTCTCACTTAATACGTTAAACACATGTCGAAAGAAATAAGTCATGTTTAAGACCTGAATATCCTTGGAAAACCAATTAATTTATTTTGATTATTAATTCAAATTGTTAGTTAGGGCCTAGGGGTTAATCAAATTAATATTCTTTCTTAATATCTTAGCGAAAGTAAGATTAATTTTCTTAAATGATGATAAAAGTACGTAACATTGATTAAGCCTTACATTAACATGGTCACAATATTAGATATGAATCGGTATTCCTTATTTAGTGTGAAGATTTTTTTGGTCTTACTATTTTTACAAATTATTTCACTCTCTTGGGCCCTATTTAGAAGGCTTTTGATTATGGGGTCTCGGTATTACAATTATTGTATTATTACGGGCATTATTAATAGGCAGGTGGTGGGGTTCATGCCGTTATACTATAGTTTTACTTGAAACATTGCAATTGGTCACTTGTGTCCATGAGCCTTTCTGGCTCCCGATTGGCTCAATAATTGTGTGAGATTAGTCCCTTAACAAGAACTAGTTTCATTTGACTCTGTGTTAAGATATAGAATTGATCATAATTGAAAGAAAAGAAAAATTAACTTGATTGAATAAATCTGAAAATAGAATTGTGTGGAGAATTATAAAAACTACATTACAAACAAAATAAGATACAACTCGACTTATAATTGTCATGCTTCTGGAAAATTCTTGTTCAGTCTGACTTATTAAGTGTACTATACTTGTTTTGTGATTGGTCACACTCTTAGGAGTTACATTCAATATCAAAGTAAATGTATTGCACTTGTTTTATTAAATTTGATGTGGGTAAAAATTTACACAGGCCTCCCCGTAGAACTTTTCCTAATAAAAAAATGGTGAAAAACGTAACGAAAAAAAAAAAGGACCACACGCGCGCATTAAAACTCAAAATAGTTCATTTGACAGGAAAAGTGATTGGATAGAGATGTACAAATACAACTAACTAGTTACAAAATGTAATATTTAAGAAACCTTGAGGGCTTTCTGTAATTCAACATGCATTAATAGTACTTGTCGGCTTTTACAACTCGTGACATGTGGCTTGTTGCATTAATTGTCATTATTGATTCGTGCCCGAAATAATGAAAATGGTTGAATGAATGATGGCAGAATATAAAAGAAAACCAATACAGAAATTCTACAAGTGAAATATTTCCTTTAAACAAGTTCCTACCTGATGAATTGAAGAGGAGGATATATACTTGTTTAAATCAAAGAAATTCTTGTTGGGCTGTTGATGGGTTGACCTTCATGAAAAACATCAAACCCCCTTTTCTTTAATCAGAAGAAGAAATCCGAGGATAGGAGTAAATTATTTAATTAATTAGTTCAAATTTCAAAAGGTTAATTTGGAAGATGGGAGTGGCATGGAGTATGATTATACAGTTGGGAAGAATGATATGGAAAGGAGTGATAAGTGGTTGGGTGGTTTCTTGCTTAATTCTTGCTGATGAAATTGCTGCCCACTTGCGGACAGGGGATATAAGTCCTTACTATGTTGCTTGAGATGAGTTGTTCATCTATATATCTCTATGTATGTAATTAATAGATGTTTTAAGACAGATTGATTGATATTTGTATATACATATATGTATGTGTTTCAATATTAGGCATTGCATTTAGTATTTAGATTAATGTTTGATATAATATTATAGTAGTATTTAGTTTGTTTGTATAAATATCCAACCTGGTTGAGTTGCCAAGACTTGCATTGAATCCCAAATGCCTTGTTTTTCCATGAAGATATATTGATGCTTTATTTACAATCTCAAGGAGTGAGTTAGCTTTTGTATTTAGGAAAATTCTAAGGTGCCGCTACGTCACATGCCGCTAATTATAACCAATAAGAATATGACACATCATTAATTAGTAACCTGTTCAACAAGTTGCCAACAGGTCATAATAATTTTACCACAATAAGTGGTACTATACCACAATAAATGATACTATACTATATGGGGCCGTTTGGTAGGGTGTATGGGTTTAAGGTGTATTAGATTGGAGCCGGATTGAAGGCCATATTAAAAATATGTTTGGTAGACTTGATTGAATGCTTCCATGTTAATTGTGAATTGATATAAATTTTAATTTGTGATTTATTTATGTATAATGTGTTTCCATTTTAGAGATTTGAGAATAATTTATGATATGTTAAAAGGAAAATATGCAAATTTTAGGTTATTAGTGATATTTTACCTTATACATATTCACCCGGATTAACTAATCCACCCATGAGTGGGTGGATTATAATCTAGTCTTAATACCGGGTCGTAAGGATTTAATCCATTTGACCCGGTATTAGAGCAATGCCACCAAACGATGTATTAGCCCATATTAACTCATATAATATGACCTAATACCCCCTATTAGGTCCTACCAAACGGCCCCTATATGTACTCACATCGAATAGTAAATTATTTTCAAAATAAATTATTATGAAAATAAATAAATGAATATTACAATAATATTTTAAAATAAATAGTATGTAATATTTTTGTTGAATAATTAATATTAATTAAGAAAAAATTGAATAATACACATGTGAGTTATAAATACTACGTAATGTGGAACAAATATTACATGATGTGGGTTAATACTGTGTAATGTGAGTCAGTACTGTCACATGTGAGTTATACCGTAGAATGTGACCCACATTGCGTGGTAATACAACGTAATGTGGAATAAATACTATATGATGTGGGTCATACTAGACATATGTGGTTATTACTGTGTAATGTGAGCCCATACTAAAACATGTGAGTTATACAATTTAAAGTGATGTACATTACTCGGTAATACCACCTAATGTGCAATAAATATTATATGATGTGGGGTCATACTAAACATATGGAGTTAATACTTTGCAATGTGAGTCCAAACTATCACATGTGAGTTATACCGTATAATGTGATCCACATTACGTGGTAATACCACATAATGCGGAATAAATTACTACATGATGTGGGTTATACTATTGTATGGGGTTAATACTGTATAATATGAGTTATACCATAGATGTAATATACAATGCGTGGTAATATCATCTAATGTGGAATAAAGACTACATTATTATACTAGATATATAGGGTTAGTACTATGGAATGTGAATCCGTACTATCACATGTGAGTTATACAATATAATGTGATCCACATTGTATGGTAATACCACCTAATGTGAAATAAGTACTACACGGTGTGGATTATACTAGTTATACTGTATAATGTGATGCACATTGCTTGGTAATACCATCTAATGTGGAATAAATATTATATAATGTGGGGTCATACTAAACATATAGAGTTAATACTAAGCAATGTGAGTCCGTACTATCACATGTGAGTTATACCATATAATGTGATCCACATTTCATGGTAATACCACCTAATGTGGAATAAATACTACACGGTGTGAATTATACTAGTTATACCATCTAATGTGATGCACATTGCTTGTTAATACCACCTAATGTGGAATAAATATTATATAATATGGGTTCATACTAAACATATGGAGTTAATACTATGCAATGTGAGTCCGTACTATTACATGTGAGCTATACCATATAATGTGATCCACATTGCATGGTAATACCACCTAATGTGGAATAAATACTACACGGTGTGGATTATACTAGTTATACCATCTAATGTGTGCACATTGCTTGGTAATACCACCTAATGTGGAATAAATATTATATGATGTGGGGTCATACTAAAAATATAGAGTTAATACTAAGCAATGTGAGTCCGTACTATCACATGTGAGTTATACCATATAATGTGATCCACATTCATGGTAATACCCCCTAATGTGGAATAAATACTACACGGTGTGGATTATACTAGGTATACCATCTAATGTGATGCACATTGCTTGTTAATACCACCTAATGTGGAATAAATATTATATGATATGGGTTCATACTAAACATATGGAGTTAATACTATGAAATGTGAGTCCGTACTATCACATGTGAGTTATACCATATAATGTGATCCACATTTCATGGTAATACCACCTAATGTGGAATAAATACTACACGATGTGGATTATACTAGTTATATCATCTAATGTGATGCACATTGCTTGGTAATACCACTTATTGTGGAATAAATATTATATGATGTGGGTTCATACTAAAAATATGGATTTAATACTATGAAATGTGAGTCCATACTATCACATGTGAGTTATACCGTATAATGTGATCTACATTGCATGGTAATACCACCTAATGTGGAATAAATACTACACGGTGTGGATTATACTAGTTATACCGTATAATGTGATGCACATTGCTTGGTAATACCATCTAATGTGGAATAAATATTATATGATGTGGGGTCATAATAAACATATGGACTTAATACTATGCAATGTGAGTCTGTACTATCACATGTGAGTTATACCATATAATGTGATATATATTGTATGGTAATACCACCTAATGTGGAATAAATACTATACGGTGTGGATTATACTAGTTATACCATATAATGTAATACACAATACGTGGTAATATCATATAATATGGAATAAATACAACATTATGTGGGGTTATACTAGATATATAGGGTTAGTACTATGCAATGTGAGTCCGTACTATTACATGTGAGCTATACCATATAATGTGATCCACATTGCATGGTAATACAACCTAATGTGGAATAAATACTACACGGTGTGGATTAAACTAGTTATACCATCTAATGTGTGCACATTGCTTGGTAATACCACCTAATGTGGAATAAATATTATATGATGTGGGGTCATACTAAACATATAGAGTTAATACTAAGCAATGTGAGTCCGTAATCACATGTGAGTTATACCATATAATGTGATCCACATTTCATGGTAATACCACCTAATGTGGAATAAATACTACACGGTGTGGATTATACTAGTTATACCATCTAATGTGATGCACATTGCTTGTTAATACCACCTAATGTGGAATAAATATTATATGATATGGGTTCATACTAAACATATGGAGTTAATACTATGCAATGTGAGTCCGTACTATCACATGTGAGTTATACCATATAATGTGATCCACATTTCATGGTAATACCACCTAATGTGAAATAAATACTACACGGTGTGGATTATACTAGTTATACCATCTAATGTGATGCACATTGCTTGGTAATACCATTTATTGTGGAATAAATATTATATGATGTGAGTTCATACTAAAAATATGGAGTTAATACTATGAAATGTGAGTCCGTACTATCACATGTGAGTTATACCATATAATGTGATCCACATTGCATGGTAATACCACCTAATGTGGAATAAATACTACACGGTGTGGATTATACTAGTTATACCATATAATATGATGCACATTGTTTGGTAATACTACCTAATGTGGAATAAATATTATATGATGTGGGGTCATACTAAACATATGTAGTTAATACTATGCAATGTGAGTCCGTACTATCACATGTGAGTTTTGCGTGGTAATACCGCCGAATGTGGAATAAATACTACAGATGTGGGGTCATACTATGTAATGCGAACACGTATTGTCACATATGAGTTATACTATTAAATGTGATACACATAGCGTGGTAAAACCACCTAATGTAGAATAAATACTACATGATATAGGTCACACTAAATATATGGGGTTAATTTTATGCAATGTAAGCAATATGATACATATTGCGTGATAATATCACATAATGTTTAATAAATACTACTTGATGATGTAATATGAGCTCATACTGTCACATATGAGTTATAGTGTTGACTTCACTTAATTATTCGAGCCAATTATTGATTTGAATTATGATAATTTAAGTATACATTACCTTAAGCTAATTAACGATTTAAATTACGATTAACCTAATTATGCATTATCTTAATATAAACAATATTGAGAATTGTCAGTTAGTCGAGCCAATTATCGATTTAGATTTCGATTAACGTAATTATACATTATCCTAAGATTAACAATGTTGAATTTGATTAATAAGTCGAGCTAATTATCGATTTGAAATACAGTTAACCTAATTATACATTACCCTAAGATTAATAATGACGACTTTGATCAACTAATCGAGTCAATTATCAATTTCGATTACGATTAGTCCAATTTTACATTATTAAGGTTAATAATATTGACTTCGGTCAAGTAGTTGAATCGATTATCGATTTTGATTACAAGTAACTTAATTATACACTACACTAAGATCAACTATTTTGAATTTCATCAATTAATTGGACCAATTATCGGTTTGAATTACGATTAACTTAATTATACATTACTTTTATCGATTGCCTATATTAATATCATGCCGATCATTTTACAATTTTTCCAAGTTTATGAAATTTCATCAATAATCCCTTAACCTAACTTACCAAACAACTATTATTAAATTTTGATTTTTGAAATTTTCCATCCCAAAATAGACTAAATAAGAAATTATAATCCTCAAAACTACAAGGGTGATATTCGTAGTTGATAATTTTCCTTTTTTATTCTCATTATTAAGTATGACTCAGAAAATTTTGTTTGGAATTAATAGTTTTGCAGTTGGTCATGTATTGCTGAATGCTCTCTTCCGGACTAGCAATTTCTGTTTGGTTATTAATCTTTTATGTTCTAATGCATATCCAATTCAGTTATAAAAATTAATGAGAGTTTTATGCAAAGCATTTTAGAAATCAAAGCAACAGAATAACATATCATCATGTTCTGAAGGCATATGTTTGAACATTTCAAGAATGAAATACCATTACATTACATTAGCCTATATATACCCCATTCTCGATCAAGTTCTTGGAATCATCATAGTATAACAAAAGTCAAAAGAGACTACCACAAGCCCTTTTCGAGTTTTTTCAAGAAATATAAAGCACCACATACATAATGCTAGAACAAAATATGAGGTTTAGTCAACAAGAAACAAACAGTAAATATTGATATAATGATATTACTTGAGAAAGGAACTTGGATATCACAAAGTAATGTTTCTCCACTGTTAATTTTCTTCCCATGAACAAAAAAAAAAAAAGGACAAATATATATCAACAATTCTAATCAGAACCAAACACAAATTAGCCATTGTTGTTACACCAACATTTTTTCCTGAGATGAATTTCAACACTTGTATCAGAAAATCTCAAATTCTCAATGCTGGTGCAGAAAAAGAAATGAAAAAAGCCAACTGCAAAAGATTCATCAATCATTTGATTAAAAACTCAGCTCCAAACACAATACAATCATCATATTTATCGACAACCGGAAGAAGAAAACAAAAATTATTTACCTTTGTTGTTTTCATGGAGCTGGTTCAGGAACTCTATACATATTAGGGGTGACTTCGGTCAACCAAAGTCCAGGAAACAGAGTCTGTGAAAAAAAAAATTATAAAACTATCACCATTTCTCATGACAAAATGACAAAAATAAAGTACCGTACAATTTCAAATGGTAGATTCTCATATGACATATGTCAAAGAGTAGATTATCCTATGTAGTATGTAAGATAAGTTACAAAACTAACTAACTACTACTGTTTTGGGACTACTCTTGCTACATAAACCCTTTGCAAATCAATTCCTTTTCAATTACCTCTACTCAATAATTTCCTGAAAATTTGCAGCTTTAGTCTCATCATGTTTTTAGGATCAAAAGTACTTAAATCAGACAATCTTATGGAACCAAAGTAGTAACCTTTTTGTTGGACCATATAATTATTATAAAACATAATACATCTACATGAGACTAAATAGCTAAATGCAAAAACACTCAATTCCATCTCTTATGTCAAAACTAACTAACTAACTACTAAAATTAGTACACGCAGGCTAAATACTCAATTCAGCGGGAAGCTTGTTGAATCAGTTTCAATGTCAAAACTAACTAACTACTACTGTTTTTGGACTACTCTTGCTACATGAACCCTTTGCAAATCAATTCCTTTTCAATTACCTCTACTCAATAATTTCCTGAAAATTTGCAGTCTTATCATGTTTTAAGGATCAAAAGTACTTAAATCAGACAATCTTATGGAACCAAAGTAGTAACCTTTTTGTTGGACCATATAATTATTATAAAACATAATACATATACATGAGACTAAATAGCTAAATGCAAAAATACTCAATTCCATCTCTTATGTCAAAACTAACTAACTAACTACTAAAATTAGTACACACAGGCTAAATACTCAATTCAACGGGAAGCTTGTTGAATCAATTTCAATGTCAAAACTAACTAACTACTACTGTTTTGGGACTACTCTTGCTACATGAACCCTTTGCAAATCAATTCCTTTTCAAGTTAAGAAAACAAATGCCAAATTCATCTCTTAAATAAACAATGATTTATAGCATCTGAATGTTAAGAAAACAAATGCCAAATCCATCTCTTAAATAAACAAGTTAAGAAAACAAATGCCAAATCCAAAAAAAAAAACATTATCACTCGTACCTGTAATTCCCCAACTGCAGAATGTTCTATAACAATGATTTATAGCATCTGAAAAACAAAAAAAAAAAAAAGTGAATAATGTGAATAATTCTGGGGTTTGGGGTTTACAGAACAACACACAGAAAAAAGAACAATTTAAGATCGATTTGAAGTGATTAACGCAAATAATGTCGTGTTCAGAGTTTCAGAACCAACGCGGAAGCGATTTTTTCTGCAATGGCACCTGAAAAGAGGTTGAACTTCGTCAGATGCAAATTAGGGATCAGTCGATTTTAATGGGTGTTTTAACGATACATGGGGATCAATCGATTTTAATGGGGATATGGGGTTTTTGAGGGAATAGAAAGAAGGGGAAAGAAGCGTTTGGGGAGAAAAGAAAGAAAGGGAAAAAATTCATAAAAATTAGATTAACAGGTTAAACAGGTCACCTGTTATCATTTTATTTTTCATATTTTTAATAAGTTGAATTTTATGTGGTATTGATTACATAACTAAAATCTAACGGTTCAAATTAAACTTACGGCACGTGACGTAGCGGCACCCTAGAATCCTCCTTGTATTTATTGTATGATGGAAAAATGATATAATATATAGGCCTTGAGACAGGAACAGAAGATGAGGATGAATTGCTCCAAAACCAAGCTACTTGATAACTCTACAATACTCGTGTTATCTAGTCTATTTTCTATACTTAAACGATGACATTTCTTTAGAGAGTTTTGGCGAGTTTTCAGCGTGTTTTGCTAGTTTTGTGTCTCATAGGTAGAATTGGTAGTTAGTACTATTATTTTGAGGAAGAATCAATGTATTTTCTTATGTATTATGTTCATTGTATAGGGATAAGGTATTGAGGAGCAAAGTATAGTCGAGGAAAGATTCTAGGAAGTCAAGTAGTGCACAAACAATGAAGAAGAATTTTGTGAGAATGTTGCTGCTCATTTCAAGGACTATAATTTTCCAAAGGAAACTCAAATGAATCTGAAATTTGGAGATGTTGTAGAGGAGTGATTTAACTACGCAACGGACTTTGCGGATCTTTATTTGTAGTTCGGAGCACAAAGATATGTCTTTTGCAAAAACATTAAACAATGTTGACTACTATCAATTGATCGAGCAGAATATCGTTTTCGATTACGATTGACCTAATTATATATTGATATATGGTCAACAATGTTGACTTTGGCTAATTAATCGAGCAAGGTACCATTTTTGTTTACGATTAACCTAATAATACATTTTTTTTTTGATAAAATTTTCTAATGACCAATATTATTTTAGTAGCAATTGAACAAACCGAAGTAATATTATTGAGAAAAAAAAACATTTTTTTTGTAAGTATGTCAACTCAAATGTTATTGGTAAGATTTTCTTTACATTATTCAGAAGCTTACATTAACATGCATCTTATGAATATTTTCAATATTATTTCACATATATACTGATAATTTAATTTTTAATAATTATATATTAAATAAAGTTCTAATTCAAATATAAAAATGTTAATATATAATTGAACAAAAATATATTTATTTTAGTGTATTAATAAAATAAAATTTTAATATCAAAAAAGTAAAAAGATTGCAAAAAAAAACACGACCCATCTAGAGTCCAGACCCACTCCGTCGTCTTTACCAGCTACATAGGAGAAAAAGTAATAGTAAAAGTTTATGGATCTGGATTCTGAGGAATTAATAAAGTTTATGCATCTGGATTTTGTGTTTTCAGATGAAGAAAAAGATTCAAAACATGAATTTGAGGAATTAATTAAAAAGGTTTCTGGTTATGGATTTGTGTTTTCAGATGAAGATAAAAGTTAAGAATTGGTTTCGAAATTCCAGGGATTCAAAGATTTGAAAAAATAATGTGGGTGAAACATAAAAAGTTGGATCTTTTTGGTAATGACTAATGATGAGAAATTATCACCAGTTTCACAGCAATTAATTAATTGTCCTACCTTAAGTTAAAGATAATTAAAGAAGACAACTAATGATATGATCCAAAAAGTCCCAAAACAAAGAAAAATTCAAAACACCACCATCAAAATTCAATACAAAACTTAAGGATTTAGCATTTACTGAAACACAATCTTCAAAGCTCAGTCCTGTACGACATCTTCAACTAGATGGGTAGTCTTGTGGGGCAAGCATTCAAATGTTGTCTTGGGATTGTTCGGAAGACGAAGAAATGAAGAAAGGGAAGAATAATTATAATAATCGATTTCTGGAAGTTAGAATTCAAGATTTCGGTACTGTAATGGGATTAAGAAAGATCAATTTAAGTTTTGGGAAAGATCAATTTAAGTTTTGGGATTTTTTTTTTCAAAAAAAGGGGCATTTTAGTATTTTAGCAATTTTAAGTATGGTACAATAGTCATTCACATAAAAAATTCGATGCCACATTGCCAACATTTTTAGGTCGAGCTCGTCAAACCTGATTTGCCAGTATAACTTAATTCTCTCATGTGGTTTGCGAGCTATTGCATGAGGGCGAAGTTTATCTTGTCCACTTCGGTGACTGTGAATTCCCTTTGTTAAAAAATATAAATAAATTGATGTCGGAACATTCCACTCCTTCCCAAAAATAGTAAGTGGACAACAGGTCGAAGTAACGACATATTTTATCAATTTTCGGAACATTACCACCACCACCCTCATTATTATTTTGTAGCTTAATTAACCCCCACATCTTATTTGTTAGGACATCTCCAATAATAGGGGCATGGTCATGGTTCCAAAGCCCTAGGGCTATCTCGACCCCTGACCCTAGCCCTATCTAGTCATCTCCAATTTTAGGGCTCCTACCTCCAACTACTTTCAATTTCATTTCTTCCTCACTCTCACCATAATAATAATATTAAAATTAAAGAGAGTCGATAATAATAAAATTAAAATTGATTCAAAACACAAGTTACAACATTAAATGAATGCCACACACACAAGAAGAATATATTAATTTAAATTATTTGTCTAAGTGTTTAATTATATTTTCAATATTTTTATAAATATATAGCCACCAATATTGTAATTAAATGATTTAATTTTTAATTACAATAAAAGAAATTTGATAAGTATAAAAATTCATTCATGTCTTTGCGGAATTATATTCTAGTCCGTGGTTAAAACGGTATATGGTATGTCTAAATCGGAGGTTGGGTTAATGAAAAATTGACGCTCAATGATCAGTGGATCACCATTTGAAATGGAAGAACATAAGTAGAACTGGTGTTATCCCACATTGAAATAATAAAAAAAAAATCTTGATGTTTATATAAGACAAGGTAGTGGTATAACAATTTATAACTACTAAAAAGTCTTTTCCCTCACATGTTGGGGTTGTGCAAATCATGGATCTAAATTCACTTCGGATCTTCAAGACTTATGCGAGCCCGCGTCCTAGGAACACGAATGCAATTCAGTTCTTTAGCTTACGAACAAGCCCAATTTTTCTATTCAATTAAAAATTGGTACTAACAAATTTTATTTTTATTAAATGCGAAAAAGTTATCCATATATTTTTATTTTTATTAAATATTAGAAATTAATAAAGACAAAATAAATAAAATAAATGAAAAAAATGAATAAACCCAATCAGCTCAATCACATGCCAACCGTGCAGAGAGCCACATCCTTCCCGCCTCAGGCCACGAGGTCGCCCCGTTACCAAATCTACCCTGCCGCCCCTACCATTATTTCCCATTTTCCGCCTCAGGCCACGAGCTCGCCCCGTTACGAAACCTACCCTTCTGCCCCTATCATTATTTGCCATTTTCGTAGCCGTCTCAACCCTCTGCCCTACCCCGTCCTGTGCAATTGGAGATGGCCTTAGTTTCTTCATCTGCAATGCCATTGCCTGCATCTCTAATTTGGCAAACTTTGTTGTATAATTTGTTTGTTTTCCTAAACACATGTGCTGCACAGATGTTGAAAAACGTGAATTTCAACTGACATAAGCCAAGAATAAAAGTTGGATTAATCATGAACACAAACTGAATTATTATACCTAAATTTAAATAGTATTTTACTAATATTTTAGAGAGCCGGACTCGATGAGTTAAACAATTTTTTCCTAAATCATTGTAATTTTTTTTCTGGATGTCCCAAATTAGAATTATCTTTCAATATATGGAATTATTTTTATCACACTTCTAATCATATATATGATCTGATTGTTATAAATATATATATATGGAATTGTTTTTATAAAAAATATCCTCTCAATATAGTAATTCTCTGACACAACTAACTCTTAACCACTATTTTAAAAAGCATAAATGTAAAAATACTTCAAAGATTCAGTTACTCTAAGCTAAAACTCCATGCAAAAAGCGAAAGAATACAAAGAGGGGGTGGGGAGAAGGGATGGATATTATTTTTATTAGAAAAAATTCCTTCAAAGTCAGAGAATATATTTTGCAAGGAAAATGACTATCATAAAATACGAAAAACACTCTTAATCACCTTAAAATTTGAACAAATTTTCTTTAAAAAATTACAATAATCTCCTCGTTGACTTATGAAGTAATTTTAAATAGAGATAATTTATAGTAAAAAGAACATAAGGGGATTTTCGCTATTACAAATTACACAAGATTTTATTTATTTTTATTTTTATCAATTAGCCAAAGTAATGAGGTATTTGTGCAATTAGCTCTACCATAATATAAAAGATGTTACTAAACCTAGTAGACTAGTTACGTAATTTCGACCGACCATTCTATAAAAGGTAAATAGTGTAGAGACTATCGACCTGTCATTATTTATGCTAAAAGGCTTAGTTATTAATTAACTTTACTTCAATTTTCTTATCAAAAAATAATTATAACTTATAATTCAAGGTGTAATTTAAATCTCTTATCAACAAAATATATTTCAAGGTATATTAAAATCTTGAGACCTTATCAATAAAATATATATTGGTAATTAGCCGATCATTTACAATGTAAATATGTGACAAAAAATAAATGTCTACCTTCTCTAAATCTCGAATTCTAGGGGATGTCGGCTTTTCGCTTCTTCGATTCAAAGGGCATAATTTCTCTCCCTATGCAAAAATTCATGATCATATATTTAAAGAAAAAGGGAATCAAGAAAAACAAAATAGAATAAACTGAATAAGAAAAAATCCAGAAAAGATAAAAAAGAAACATGATTTAATTTATTCACCATAGATTCAATGGGAGATGGTCGGGAGCAAATAAATCTGAGTTGGTTAAATTTGCATGATTTTGGTAGCACTCCGCCGAATAATTGAGCAACTTTTGCCATATTTTGTTACCTATTAAAGATGGAGATGGATCGACCTATTTAATTACATGTAAAAAACGGAGACTAGCTATTTCATAAATAGTTATACCCAATAGATAGACATAAAAAAATAAAGAGATAGACCTAAACAAAAGAAGATAAACTATCTTGTTCCCCAAGTAATTTTATTTTTAATTTTTATGGTTGGATTAAATTCTATTTTTTTTTTAATTTTGGATTAAATTCTAATAACTGCAAGATTATAATTGGCTAACAAGAGTTTTCTTGAGTCTATATAGGAGCCTAACTAATGTAGGAGGAAATAATAAAAAAATAATTCTACATTTAATAAAAATATCTTTCCTTGATTATTAATTTTCTCTAGACAAACCAAATCTAAAATTTCTCAACTTAAATTAAATTTCGTAATACAAGGAGTAATTGAATTTCATATAAAACTTTCCATGTAACTCAAACTTTTAATGGTAATTTCTAACATATTCCTATTTTCAAGCCAAAAAATAATCTTTGAAATGTAAATTACCCCCTATTCCTAAAAAATAAGTCTAACTCAATATGTATTTAAAAGAAAAACACACCCACATATGTCAGATTGTCACTGATCTAAATTAATCTGGCCGAAAATTTGAAAATTCTTATATAGACTTGGTCTATTAGCTTTTATAGACATTATGAGCTTTTTATAGACCTTGTAATTGTAAATGCACCACATCATATGTTTTGATGATGTCATGCTCTCAAAATATATGATGTGGTGTTTTTACTACCACAAGGTCTATAAAAATCTCATAGACCAGGTCTATGCAAGAATATCCCCAGTACCGTGCCCCCATTGGCCATTAGTGTCTTCCTCTTATTTGTCAGATAGGTCCAATTAGAAATTAGAAATAGTGATTGAGTTCTGGAGGCCTAAAATTATTTACCAAACTAGTGACTCGTGCTAATAAACCAAATAATAATTGGGCTTGATTTAATTAACCAAAATCCATATTGGCTACCAAACAACCCCTCGGGAATGGAATGTTTGGTAAACTCTCTAATTTTCTAAGCAACAAAAATACATATTTAGTCATTCAATTTTAACTCTAGTCATATAATGATCATTCTAATTTATGAATGACACGTTTAGTCATCTGATTTACAAAAAATAGTACTCATTAGGGATGTATGCGGTGCGGTATGCTGTGATTTTACATTAGCCCAAACCAACTTAATATTTGTGGCCTTTTAATACTCCAAACTCAACCCAAAAATTCCAAAATTGTACTTTACGATCCATTAGGATTGGAGCAATTTTTGCAATCTTTAAATGTATTTTTGTTATTTGAGAAATTAAATTGACAACTTAATTTTCTTTTTTTTTTTTTGTAGTTGTTATACTCTCATACATGAATACATTTTATAAATTAATATAAAATTATATTGAAGATAATCAAATATCAACCAATCAAAGTGAAATTGATCCTATTTATAGGGTATAAAGTGATAAATAAATATATTTTCAAGGTACATAGTGAAATTAAGTCAAATTCTTATAGTGCTTAGCTTTTAAGAATATTTTAATTTTATTTTTCACAACAATTATTTAATAAAACTGTATTCTAACCGTCCATACACACTCGAAAAATACAGTTACCTAAAGTGAAGACGAAAAAGTCGTCTTCTTTTCTTCCTTTTGGGAGTGAGAAAGGTCGTATAGAGAGATATGGAGAAAGAGAGAGAGCAGAAGGTGTACTTGGCTAGACTCGCCGAGCAAGCTGAAAGATATGATGGTAATTCCTCTCTTTCTTTTTCTTTTGTTGATTTATAATTTTTTGTCATTTTTTTATTTGGAAATCATAAAGATATCTTCTTCTTTATTGTAAGTTTTAATAATGGCTTTCTTGCGGAGCTGAAAATATTTCTGGGATTTGATTGGTTGCTGTACTATCTATTGGGTGGGTAGCCAGTAAAGTTAATTTCTGATCTACTTGTTCTAGGGTTTCAAATATAATGCTTTTCTTTGTTATTTCAGTTATATCAAGGTGAGGTTTTTATTTTTGAATATTATTGAGGTACTTTAGTATGGTTTTGTTAGTAGATTTAGGCTATGTTTGGTTCTTGAATTTTAGTTAGTAAAATGTTAAGGAAAGTTAAAAAAAATTAAAAATAACAGAGCTCAATGTACTATCATTTGATACCCGAAAAGTATTTTCCTCAGTGTTTTACTACTTAAAATCCATGAATTAAACAAGCCTTAGTTTCTGAGTTTGTGAATAGTGGATTGACATTACGTCTAAGGTGTGCCTGGAAGGCAATCTTAATTATAGAAGTGTATACTTTATACAATGTTTAAGACCTCAACTGCAAATGGATTATTAGAATCTCACATTTTTAAGTATTTTGCTTGTATTTTCTACTTTGTGGACCTTCTAAAGATTGATTGACATTTGACACTGAATTTACACCACATTTAGAGTGTGGTAAGAAATTGAAACTCGAGTAGGTTTTATGATTGAATAATATCAAAAGATATATATACCGACTTATCATGAATTTATCAGGACAGTTTGGGTAGTTTTTTGAGTCACTTTACTAGCACTCTGTTCACCAAACCCCCGCAGTTTAGAGAATGGGAAAAGAGAGAAGAAAGGATAATGAAGTTTCACAATTGAACACGCGAAATACATCAAAATGTTTTTAGTTAATGTAATAGAGTTATAATAATATAATTTTCATTTATGTGAATGGAATGAATTAGACTAGTTTCATTGTGAGTAAATTAATTTGAAAACGAATTTCTTTCTCCGAATTGTTTATATGAACTATAGTTTCAAGTTGCAGGTTGCAATTATAAACATTTTTGTTTTCCTGTTAGGTAACATGAGAAAATGAATAAAATGAAATTGGAAATTACGCCAATAACCTTTTGTGTTTGTTTCTCAATCCCCTTTTGCAGAAATGGTGGAAGCAATGAAACAAGTTGCAAAGTTGGACGTGGAATTGACTATTGAGGAGAGGAATTTAGTTTCAGTTGGGTACAAGAATGTGATTGGAGCAAGAAGGGCATCTTGGCGTATTTTGTCTTCCATTGAACAAAAAGAGGAAGGTAAGGGCCACGAACAGAATGTGAAGAGGATAAAGAGTTATAGACATAGGGTTGAAGATGAGCTCACTAAGATATGCATGGACATATTAGCAGTCATTGATGAGCACCTCATTCCTTCTTCCTCGACTGGGGAGTCGTCTGTTTTCTATTACAAAATGTTAGTGCATTTATAAAATTGTATTCTCAAACAGATTTTTCTTATTATATTTTCACTTACTTATATAACTGTAGGAAGGGAGATTATTACCGATATTTAGCTGAGTTCAAAGCTGGAGATGATCGTAAAGAGGCAGCAGATCAATCACTCAAGGCTTATGAGGTGGGTTTGTAGCTTTTTTTTTTTTTTTTTTTTTGTATTAAGTTGCTATTTTTGGTACATGTATAATGCATTGATGTCATCTTTCCTCTTCACATTACTTTGTGTATATATATAGTTTAGAATTTGTGGTTTTACTTCTGGCTATGTGAGAACAATGTACGGTTTGGTGATGTAATTTTGCATTGTAGGCTGCTACTAGTGCTGCTTCGACAAATCTTGCTCCTACACATCCTATCAGACTTGGTTTAGCCTTGAACTATTCTGTATTCTACTATGAGATTTTGAACTCTCCTGAAAGGTTTGTTTACTATATGCATGTAATGTATGTAAATAATTTGTATCGTAACTTTTTATTCTATGTTGACACATTACTTTTTTGTGCCAGAGCATGCCACCTTGCAAAACAAGCTTTTGATGAAGCTATTGCTGAACTCGATAGCCTTAATGAAGAATCCTACAAAGATAGTACTCTCATCATGCAGCTTCTTAGAGATAATCTTACTTTGTGGACCTCGGATCTTGAAGACGGAGGTATGTGTTTATGACACGGAGGAATTTGCCCAAGTCGGTCCTTTAAGTATAAAAATTATTAAGAAAGTGGAGAAAAAATTAATTTTTTTGAAAGTTGCACCATATTTATGTTGTATCTTCATATCAAGGTTATGGAGAAATTGCACTTTTTGTCCCACTAGCTAACACTTTTGATCCCACGCGTTAAAAAGTAGCACTTTTAGAACATTATTTTTTTGATTGTATCTTTGACCCCAATTCCGTTATATTTAACGGTTACGTCCATGCATGATGCACATGGCTGTTAAATAAAATGTTAGGCCTTCGCTCGTATGGGGCTAAAGTGCATTTTCTGTTAAAATTGCAGTTTGTCTATATCTGTAACCGATATCATTTTGATGCCCAAAATTTGTCACAAATTAAGGATTTTGGGATTTAGTTATTTGTGATACTTCGTATTTATTCCAATGTTGATGTCTGTTAGCACTTGGAGTGGAATGAATTTTGTGGCTGACTACCAGATGCATAAGTTTGAGAAAATGTCAAAAAATATTTAATCCTCAAACTTTGCGTTCGTGTTGCAGGTGAGCAATCAAAGGGAGATGACGACGAGGTAAAATCTTGATGTTGTCATTTACAGATTATTGTTTATTGAATGGAATGTTTTTATTTATGTTGTTTCTAGCTTCTTATTTCCCCTAACTCTACATTTTTAGTCCAAAATTATGTTTCTTTTTTTTTTTCTTTGCTGATTTCCTCTTCGGGAACATTATTTGCTCGTGTTACAGAGCTAGCTGGAGTTGGCGGTTAGAACTATTATTCGAGAGGGTACTAGTCTAGTCTCTTCGCTGGAGACTGGAGAGGCTTGATTGTGAAACTTAACTTCATTGTTATTTACACGAAATACTTCAGGCTTGTATTGTATTCAATATTGATCATCTTACTTTTAAATTGTCTTTGTTTATCTATTGTTTTGAATGATTAGATACTCCATGTTGTGATGCAGAGTTTCAATTTTTAAGCGAGTAATATATTACAATAAACTGCACATAAATAATATTTATAATTTAGTTTCATATTATTAAGTATATTAACATGAAATATCAAGTAACTTCGCAGTCTAAAAATTAAGCCTTGGGCCCTGCAGTAACATTTATCAATGAAAATTTACCGTGTTTGCAAAATTATGATTATATATGTATATAATAATTAAAATTGTCCCCCGGTGTCTCTTCTAGAAAAGTTACATGTGCATTTATTTATAATTTGTAATATTAGGTGTCTTTTTCTGTCAATTGTTGGACCAGTCTTTTTAATGTATCTTAGCCCCCATGTGATTGCGATCAACTTGTCGTTTGGTTGCCCATTTTCTCCGTGCAATTACTTATCAATTCATGTATATTGGAAAACAAAAAGAATACTTAAATGAACTGAACCAATATATAGATGCATGTACTCTTTCGAATACATGAATATAGTATATGAAGACTAATCTAGATGCTTTAATTATTATGCATTTACTTAGATTATTAATCTAGTTAATTTATTATTTCAACAGTGTATTGGTCGCAAAATCTCGACCCCTAATTTTTTTAATACAAAATGGAGTACGTACTGTATTATATTTCCTCCGAGTTTTTCTAAGATTAATTTGAGGAGATCTTTTATGTAGTACTGCTTAAACATATTTTTGTTATAATAACTCATTCCGATCGCCTTTTTATACTATAGAAGAGTTGTCACGAGTGCCGAAACCCGCTTGTGGTGGATTCACAATTCACTCGTCTTCTTCGATTCATTCATGATTAAAAAGAAAAAAACTTGAGTCGACGAACAATGTATGGTGGATGATCTTATGTATACAAATTAGACACATTTTTGATTGAAGAGGAAAGATTTCAAGTGAGAATGAAACTCCTTCGTTTTTTCATAAATGAAAGCATGCCCTGTGTTCTTGATCACCACCAGTTCAGCATTCTCTCCTAAATGCCTGCAATACAATTCAAAATAATTAACCCCACAAAATCCAACTAAATTCAATTAAGAGAGAAAATTTTAGGATCAACCTCTTTAATCTGTAAGCAAGTTCGACTGGAAATACCCGATCTTGATCTCCCCATACTATTAAAGTTGGCTGCGATTTTGTGCATCATGTATGAAAGAAATCGAGAACGCGAATAAATGAAAACGCACCAAATAAAAAATGAAACCTTACTTGAGAGATTTTGGGAATATCAGAAAGCTTTCTGTCTTTAACTACGGCATGAATCAGCTCTTTCTTCTCTTCAACGCATTGTCCACACGTTTCCTGTCCATTGCTAGATTTAATTTGCTTTACTGAATGGTTTTAACTTTTAATTTAAATGAACCTCAACTAATGACACAGTTGCATTGTTAAATCACAAATAATTTAAGTTATAAAACAAAATCAATTAAAACAAAACAAGACTTACATCGATGAAATCATTGAGCAAACAAGAGAACAACCCTTTAGGCGGCTTCACAAACGTCAACCTCAACAACTCCCTCAACTTCTCCGCCGTCTGCGGCAGCAGAATCGCCGCAGCCTCCTCCACACTCCTCACCGGAAACAACCCCTCTTTCAAATCCTTCTCCTCCAAACACACTCCAGAGCAACATATCACCACCCTCTCCACACACTCCTTAAACTGCGCCGCCATACTGTACGCCACAAACCCACCGTAACTCAAACCCAGCACCACCATTTTCTCCACCGAGTTCGCCTCCATGACCCGTTTCACGCACTGAGCCTGGAACGACTCGGTCCGATCCGACCGGGTCGATACCGAGTCACCGAAAAACACCAGGTCCGGAACGTAGACGTTGAAATGGGGCGTTAGGAACCGGACCGTGTCGAAGAATTGCCAGAGTGCGTTGGCGCCGAACCCGTGGATGAGTACAATGTTGGGTCGGGTCGGGTTCCGGGTCTTGGGTAACCAGCAGAACATGACGGTGCCGTCTCCGAGATCGGTGGAAGAGGGTCGGAGCCCCGAAGTGGTGAAAGCGGATTTTATGCAGCTGTTTATTGAAGATGTGATGCTGAAGCATTTGGACATTTTTTGCAGGCACGCACACACACGCAGGGGTGTGTGCGTGTTTTATGTGATGAATAATTTAGGAGTTTCGTAGCAGAGGTAAGTAGATAGAATTAAATTTAAATAATTTAGGAGTTTCGTAAAGTACAGAGGAATGGGTTTTTCAGTTTTCGGACACACACCATATTAGCAGAAGGAAGAAACCAGTACCACCATTTGAATTACTATTTCCATTTTCAGTATTTTATTTTAATTTTCATTTAATTATTTTCTTATTTTATTAGCCCACCGTGGATTTGGTTTATTTATTTTTTTCCTTTTTGAGAAAGATTTGGTTCTGGATTTGATGTATGTGATGTGAGACTAAAGTATACAAGCATATCCCATCATATTAACTAACTAATTAATTAAGGATTAAAATCTGATAATAATATAGTATGAAAGTTACATAGATTATATACCCATTTTGATAGAGTTGGGTTACCACTTTATTTAGGGTTAGGTCTCTTAAGCCTTTGGGTTGTCTATGCTTCTACCTGATCGTCTTCATTTGCGGGACTTCGAACCCAAATTACTTTTACTTTAATTTCTTCTCTATTTTAATCATACTTATAATCATTTAAATTTTAATAATAATGATAATTACAATTACAATTCTAATAAAATTTTGAGTTTACATATTTTAATTATAATTCTAAATAATTATTAATGATTTAATCAAAAAGAAATTTTATTAAATAAATTCAATTCTTAAAAATTTAATTTAGGAAGAATTTTAATTTTATTTAAATTAAATCATTAATAATTAATATTAAGGCACATTACACTCGAAACCACGAATCTTTGTACGAGTTGTGTGGCCAGTCAGAGTCAGCCACTAATTATGGCATATCCAGAACTGGAAATTGGAAATTAAATAGGTTGGTTGTTCAACAAATTAAATTAAATTATTAAAAGATGCTGGTTTTAGTAGCCCTGGCCCATTTTCGTATTTGTTCGTTCACCCAATACATTCCTATTCATTTTTGTTCTTTTGGGGTATGGCCACGTAGTAAATCACGCAGAATTAATTTATCAAGATAATTATCAAGACATCTTCTACAATTAAATTGCACTAAATTATTTAAAAAGAAAGGTTTACCTTAAACCTTTAAGTGTAATTTTATATATGGACAAATAAAATATCTAAGATATCTAGTAAAAAAAATATTTGTCAGTGGGTAAATTCTGTAAGATTAAATAGGCTAAAATTATTTATCAACTCGTTCATTTTTGAATTTCAAGTGCCCACTAGACAAACTATGGGGCAAAATGATTCTTTCTGAATGATGTAATTTCTAAAAAAGGTTCTTACTCGTCTTTTGCGAGTTTATATTGCACTATGTCACTTTAAAAGTATCGAAAGAGGCATTGTTCAAGCTTGATTTAACTACATAGGGTCTATTTGAAAGAGTTTTGACTCGATTTTGCAGGTTTCGATTTTAAAAAAACGATTTGGATAATTTTGGTGAAATCTTTAAAACCTCACTTAATTAGATTTTTGATATTGAATTTTGTGGTTTTGAAAAAGCTGAAATTCAAAGAAAATTGTAGATGTCAAATCAATATTTTTTATATAGTTTGAGAAGAAGAAAATAGGTTGTTGGTTTCAAATCAAAAGTTTATAATTTCAAGAGTTAGAGTGAATTTATGCATACGTTGTGGTGAATTTTATGAATTTGACAAAAGTTCATTATTATAAAAATACTTTTATGGTGAATCTCATGAATGTATCGAAAATTCATTTAAAAGAGATTTAATCCGATCTCATGAACCCAAGAGATTTAACCCAAACCCATACACATATACTCGTAGATTCTACATTAGCTATTAGCAAATTCTCTTGTGTTTTTAGTTTATATTCTTTCTTAGATTGACTTAAACATTTTGGTGGTTACGGGAACCACGATCTAATAAGAAATTGCTCGTGTTTCAAATGAATAATTTTGAGAATATTTCAATAGGTCTAACTTGAACTTTAGCCCATTATATTCATACAACAAATATCCTGGTCTTTTTTTCTTTTTGTTTTTCGGTGAATACAAATATCATCAATTTCTATTTATCTATTAATAAAGTTTAAAAAGTGCAATAACTTTGATTTATATTCTTTCACAATCACCATCATGATGCAAGGAATTTAATCCCCAACTTTCTAACTTCTTCTATACTTCTTTAAGGGTTAGATTATCCATTAAAATTTACTATGTTTAATTTAAAGAATAATATCATTTTATTTTCCCATATATTTTTTCATTTCCTCGATTAGAATTAATGTACCACAACATTTATTAAAGTACAGTAGAATTGAAGAAAATAAAATAAAATGATATTAAAAAAATGGAGTACTGAAAATAGACTAGAAGAGCTCATTCAGTTAAAAATGGTAGTTGAAGAACTTTGGAAAAAAATGTACCAAAACTTGCGAACCCAGAAAATATATTAGGTAAAAAGATCTGGGTTATCTAAAGCTTTGGAAAAGAAGATGAATTTATGCCCCCAGAACAAAGCCATCAAGAAATCAATCATCATCAGATGATCTCCAACCCTTGTAGCTGAAAGAAGAGGCAATTCCAAAAAATAAAAATTTAGTTTTGATAGGTAAACATCAACACAGAAGAGAGAGGAAATGAGCAGAAAAAATATAAATTGGAAGAAATTTGGAAGATTGAGAGGTGGCGACTGAAGCTCCATTTGTGCTCTGCTGTTTATTTGTAGTGCTCTGGCCGCCCTCTAGGGTTTGTGTGAATTGGCGTATAATATAAAAAATATATATTTTATTTATTTAACGGTTTGAAAATGTCTCCTGTGGAGTTTCAGCTGGAACTTGTTGGGCCGATATTTGGATCTTTTTTCGCAAGGGTTCTTATGAATCGCGATACTGGGTCAAATCCATTTAAAAAAAACAAATCATTGATAAATATAGGGCTGTAAATGGGGCGGATTTCAATCCGGATTCGATCCGAATCCGATCCGATTTATTAGGATAATTGTCCGATTAGTAATCCGATGGACCTGATCCGATTAAGAAGATCCGTAATCCGAATTATATGGAGCGAATATGGATCTAGACTGATCCGATCCGTTACATATCCATATCCGATATATATTACTATATGTTGTTTATATATTATGTATTTAAATAAAAATAAAAATATCTATGTTCCACTAAAATCTGTTACTATATTAAAAATAATTTAAAAAAAAATGCATGAGAGATTTTGGTGGACTGACCAGATAACTAATTTGGTCTACAACATATTAATTTATACTATTTAATAAGAAAAATCAAACCATAACCATTCATCCTCCAATTTTTATCTTCTCTTCCATTTCTCAATATTGAGTTTTCTTCTTTTTTGTCCCAGTTTATATCTTTTTTTACTTATATTTTTGTTTATTCTTTTGTTCTAATTTTTATCGTTTATATTTGTCCATCTTCTACAATTTTTAGGCAATAGTTTCGATGAGGTAAGTAAAATTTTACATTTTTAATTCATGATGGTGGAATTTGCAAGTGATTTGGAGGAAAACGAACAAAAAATAAATAAATTAGCTTGCTAAATGGATCCGGTTAATTTATCCGGATCCGGGATATCCGCGGGATTCGGATCCGGTTGTTAATATTCCAGATCCGAGCTGATCCAGATCCGGATAGAAGAATGAAAATCGGACTCGGATCCGGATCTACCCTGATCCGGTCCGAATCCGACCAATTTACAGCCCTAGATAAATATCAAATTCATATAATTTAGGGAAATTTACCTAGACACCCCCTGAGTTTAGGCCTAATTACAGGAACTTACCCTCTTGTTTGAAAAATTACCAAGACACCCCCTCTGGTAAAACAATATTACAAGATGACCCCTTACGACGTCAATTTTTAACGGCAGAGGATGACGTCATCAATTTATTTTAATGTTTTTCCAATTTTGCCCTCGGTCAACTTTTTTGAAATGTTGAATTTTTTTAGTTTACATATATGCCCTCAAGGGGTGTATTTGTGACTTATTTTACGTTAGAGGGGGTGTATTTGTGGGCTGAATGTGCAATTTACTCATCATCTTCACACCACCAATCTGAACTGCTCGCTGAAAATGGAGGAAACCGTATCACCTTAAACCAAAAATCTGTCCCACAACAAAAATCACCAAATTAAAGCCACAATTATCCGCAAACAACACCAAGGAATCACTACCAACCTAAAAATCAGCAAAACAAGCAAACAAAATCGCAAAATCAAGGAGGCCCGAACTTGTTCTTGGCGGCCCGAATTAGCAAATCGCGAAATTGAACCCAACAAACTGAAATTGAGCAACCTACGACCACTAACAAATGAAAACCGAGCAGAAAACAATCACCAAACAAGAAAACCGCAAGGGGATCGCGAATTGAAAATTCCCCAAATCTGCAATTCACGAAATTAAGCTCTAATTCGTAAAATTGAAGATAGGACTACTGATATACGAACTCTAGGAACTGAAATACGAACAGAAATCAACCAAATCGAAGAGAAATTCGAAATCTCCAAAAGGGGATCGCTATTCCAATTTTTCCCCAATTTCGCAATTGATCTCGATTGAACCCTGAATCATAAAATTGAAGCAAGTAAAGACGATTACCCAACTCCAGAAACTGAATTACGAAGAGAAATCCAACCAATTCGAAGGAAAATGCAAAAACGTGAGGAACCCTAACAAAAAGGGGAAAATAGAAATCGCAAAATCCGAACATCAATCACAAAATTAAACCATCAGGAAGATTCGTGATGTTAAGAGGATCAAAATGAGTATAAGTTCGCAAAAATCCGTTCACAATCGAGCAAGATATCGCCGGAATTGTGAACGGAAAAGTGAAAAAAATGCAATCTCTCAAGGTGGACGGGTTGAGAGAAAAATGTTAGAGAGAGAATTTTTACAAGCCATTTTGGAGGATTTGAAGGAGGGTATTTTAGTCTTTTCTTAATTGATTAAATTAATTATTTTTTTCTTAGAAAATACAGGGGCATTTAAGTCATTTTACAATTTCCGTTAGAGTTGACTAACTGCCGTTAAGTCAAGGGGGTGTCTTGATAATTTTTCAAACAAGAGGGTAAGTTCCTGTAATTAGGCCTAAACCCAGGGGGTGTCTTGGTAAATTTCCCTATTATTTAATATTCACCACCTATTTTTTCTATACAAATAAGTAGATAATAGAGTTGGAGACAAGCCAAGCTCTGAGGGGAACCGAAATAACATGTGTGTCACTAATTAATTGATTTGTTATTACATGTTTATTGGTTTAAAAAGCAATTGGAGGTACATTGCTATGTGATGTGAGATTTAACTCTACTCCGAAGCCAACCTTATTACTAGTTTAAAGCATTTTGACCCATTCTTGGAGAAATGGCTACGAAAAAAAGGGGCAAGAAAACGGAACGAGAGTACTAGACTAGTAAGAATGGCCCTAACACAAGTACATGTACCCGAATGTGGAATTATGTCGAACACTCAAACAAGTACCCGAAAAACAACAATGGAGAGAAAAAAAGATATGAACAATCATTTAACAATTTATCAGATTTCTAATCAATTCAGAGCTAGCTATAAAAGGATAGCTCTAAAACATTGTATGAGTTGCTTTACAAGATGTCAAGATCTCAAACAAAATTTCTGCAGTTGAAAACATATACTAATATAGTATTACAAGACTTCACATCCCTACTTTGATTACTTGGTCTTTACTTATGTGAAGTATGGATAAACTATACAGCAGAGAGGAGCCTCAATATTGTGCAACAGGAAAACAAGCAACGGATTGTTGATTCGCTCGCACTTGTGTGAGGAGAACCATGCAAGTTTTACAGTTGATGCTCGATTCATCACAGGTAAACGACAGCTAATGTCTTCCCTTTCGACATCCGATCTATTACATGGTCTTTGCACAAAGTTACCTGGTAAAAAATTGGAAAATATATAAGAGAAAAGTATAGATTTATTAATTTTCCCACATACTACTATTTCCATTCTTTCAAAGAATGGTATTACTTATTTACTTATCAACAATAGAAGAGAAGTCTATGAAAACACTTTTTGTTAAGAAATTTCTTGATAATTTGCTGTTCACATGATTTCTGCAGAAAAGAAGGGACTCCCAGTGAATTGATCCTCAAGAAATACACTTCATAGTTCACACTCTTCAGGCAAAATCGCACTTTGAACCCTCGTACCTAAGCCAATTGCAGTTTACTCCCTGAATGTTTGTGTTTGCACTTGCCACCCTCAGCTTTTTGAGTTGTTTCATTTCACAACCTTTAGCCGTTCATCGTGAACGCTAGGGAGTTAAGTGCTTACAGTCAAGGGGTCAAGTGCAACAAAATCATAAATTTAGGAAGTAAAATTGCAACTGATTGCTTAGTATTAATTTATTATGGGAAGATGTGTTCACAGCCGACCGGCCGAAGGGTGTGAACTGCAACAATTATAGAGTCGAGGGGTAAATGCAAATGCAAAATGGCCAAAATGCTAGAGGGTAATGTGCAATTTCCCTACATGAAATATAGGAGTATTAATTTGTTTCAATCACCAGAGCCACAAACTGCAAATGGATATACAAACAAGAACATTTAGTATATCGAAACATCTCATATATCAGCCTTATATAGCTTGCTTACCTCATTTGCGAAAATAGCCTCCAATTCAGTAGCTGGTGAGACTGTGGATGCTCCTTTGCAAATAAGATGAACTCGCTCCCATACCATTTTCATCTCCAGAGTAATTCGAACCCGAAGGAGACCAAACCGGAACCACACCACCATCTCTCTCTCTTCTACCATTACTCGATGATTCCGCTGTCGAATCTTCAGAATTTCTACGATTAAATTCTGCCAAAGCATTGCCAATAGGTTCTCTTCTAACCTCCTCGTTAACATTCACATTCGCGGGTACTTCACCTCTACCATCGGCTGCGTTTCTAACATCAGTCGAGGTCTCTTCATCTTCGACTCTAAGAAAAGAAGAAGTCATACTCGGCACCATTTGATCCTCGTACCTTCGGTTAATTGTAGCCGTAGGATAATTGTAGTTTCGGAACGGTTCATGGTCCATATCCATGTCGGTGTCTGGAGGAAATGCAATCGGGGCCGTAGATTCGGACGAGTCTCCGAGTCCTTCTTCCATTCCATTTACGATTGCGGCTTCGTGTTGCCACATTTGTGAGAGTGCTTCTTGGAGTCGAGCTTTTGCAGCATCGATTTCTACGATAGGGAGAGGGTAATTTGAACCGAGCTCGATTCCGGCAGCTTGGAGGACGGATTCCGGGGCGTTCCACGGGTGATGTATCCATTCTGTTGGCAATCTTATTAGCTCGGGAAGCCATCTTCGAACATATTCTCCGTTGGGATCGAACTTGTAACCTTCAAACTGTCAAATAGATACAAATACTTGACACCTTTCTAATATACTTTCAAAAGGAAAAGTGGTAAACTAAAAGAGTGAAATGCAAAAATACTCCCTATGCTTTGCCTAATTAGCAAAAAAAAAAAAATCCTTTAATATTTTTATTACCCGAGACCCCCCTGACAATTTTTTATTATTAAAAAACCCCTCCCAAGCAGGAGTTCACATTTTTAGGAGAAAGGACACCCCCATCAAAAAATGCAAAACCCATATTCATTTAAAAAATTGACAATAATCCACTTTTTAACTTTGAAAATTCGCAATAACCCCCTTTTTCACTTAAAAATTTGACAATTACCTCCCTACTGATTTATGAATAAATTTCAAATGGCGTTTTTTGTGAATAAAAAAAGAAGGGGGGGGGGTGCTAATACATTGGGAGGTTTTTTCTAATTAGGCAAAGCCTACAGGGTATTTTTGCATTTAGCTCTAGACTAAATATATAGAGAAACAAAGAGTGACCATTAGTAGGAAGTAAATTCATCAAAGATTCAAGAAAATGTCAATCTAACCTGTAGATTATCAACCCGATCAAACTCGCGACCATCTGGAATAGTACCGGTTATATACTGCCAACCGAGGGCATCGCTCTCGAGATCAGCGTCCAAAAGGGTATCCCAAAAGTACTTCATTCCCCATCTCCAAGGAAGCTGCAAAACTTTCACAAAGAAACTAGACACTACTACACGTATCCTATCATGTAGCCAACCCGTGGCCCATAGCTCCCTCATACCAGCATCCACAAGAGGATAACCAGTTCTACCTTGTCTCCATGCCTTAAAGTATCCCTCATCCACAACCCAAGGAAAATACCTCAAATGACCAAGTAAAGGTCTTTCATGACTATGAGGATGGTTAAAGCTCATATATCTTGAATATTCCCTTAGTCCAATACTCTTAAGGAATAAATTGACACTTTCTTCACCTGCTTTGTTCCCTTCGTTGGTCCATAAAACTTGCTTAATACGAACAAGATTAAAGACTTTTCGAACGCTTACTTCCCCGAAATGTAAATGTGGAGAAAGGAATGAAGTTGTAGCAGTATCGACTTTTCTACGGTTCTTTGAGTACTCTATGAGTGGACCGTTTAAAAAAGTGGTTAGTGCCTTATCGGCATTGCTCCACCCGGGAGTCCATGCGCGAGCAAGAAGTGCATTGCTTCCTTTTTCTAGTTCATCTTCAAAAATTATAGTGTCTGAAGCACATCTTGACACATCACCTGGTAGAGAGGAAGAAACAATATAATGTAAATCATTTAACAACATATACTGTCGAACAAAAACCGAAATTAAAGGTGATTGCAAAAATACCCCCTATGCTTTGACTAATTAGCAAATAAAACCTTGAGCTATTTTTATTACCAAAACCCCCCCCTGAGCTGATTTTTTATTACCAAAAAGCCCCCTCCCAAACCCAAAAACTTAAAACTTGACTAACCTCCCTATGATTTATGAAGGAATTTTGAATGGGTTTATTTGTTAATAAAAAAACAAAGAGAGGTGTTTAGCTAATAAAAATAACACAAGTTTTTTTTTTTTTTATTATTATTAGGCAAAGCACAAAGCTATATTTTTGCATTTAGCTCGATTAAAATTTATCTTAATACATTTAAAAATGACTTATTTACATTGCAGTAGGAATGAATTTTCATCAAATGCAGGGAAAATTTCTCAAAAAATAGCACAATTCATATCGATAATATACAAGTATAGTGATTGTGGAAATGCAAAAATTTAACAAGAACCAGAAATGATTCTTTTAGGTGGGAGGAGTGGAGACTCGGGGTCAAAAGGCATGCTAAGGCATCTGTCCCAGAATCCGGAAAAAGTAGTGAATGGTCGACCTTCCTCGTCATTAACTTCCCAAGGTTCATAAAGCAAGTCCGCATTAAAGGAGCGTACAGCCACACCATGAGCAGTCAAAACTTCTTTTGCTCGATGATCTCTAACCATTGATATAGGGTCTAAAACAAAACAAAGGAAAATGTTATGATTCCTTTGAACTAGTAAAAGACATGCCCTGTTTCCTATGAAACCAATATAACTTAGCCATTAAGAGATACAAATCAGCATCACAAAGTAAGTTGACAAATTGGCCTACTTAGCATAAACAAACTAATAATACTGATGGATATTCGCAAAATATACTACAACATATTACTAAAATTCTTTCTTCTTATGTACTTTTATAATATGGGATGCTATATTACATCAGTTGACTCCTCCACTAAAGTATCATCATATATTCTAGATATGATCACCGTAAAAACAACAATAAACTTATTCATTTTTTTCCCCATTAATTTTGTTGAATTTCAACAAAATTATAGTAAGAATGAGACCTACATAATTGAAGAAAATTCAAACCTATATGAGTTCAATGGATTATAATCAAGAGCTTAATATGTTAACAAGAATACTACAAATTAAAAAATAAACAGAAAACAACAAAGAGAAGACATAGTAGAAGCATCATGTTTGGCATGCTAACTATTTTTACATACAAATGGAGTACCTTATTGGTCAAAGAGAGAAAGGATACTCATTTTGGAACTCTAGTCTTTCGTTTTTATTTCCTTCCTAAACTCCGTTCTCATAATAAAGGAGTATTATTCAAAGTAAATGATTTCTCCATTCTTAATATTTATACATATAATTTGTGGATAGGAGCATACAATGGAATGAAATCGAAGGGAGCATTTCCTAACCATTTCTACCAACTTTCTAATACTCTTTTATAAATAAATATTAAGTTGGATAACCTATAGAATCTCTACTACTAATCCACTACATTAAAGTATTAAAAAAGAACATCAAATGAAGCATCTTCAAGGAATTATACAATAACAATGCTAAAAACATGGAAAACAATAAAAAGACTACAACTAAAAACCAGATTTGTTTTTTAACTAACTTATACAAATCCCAAGAATACCAATAGAATACAAGTATCAACTCAAATCAACAGGAGCTTAAAAAGCACTACAAAAGTCAACTTTCAATGATACATAACACCCCATTAATACTCGAAAAGCGAAGAACGAGTTCAAATAAGTAGAAACACGAATCAAAGAACTATACCATATAAATGGTTGAAGAAGAGTTGAGTAGCACCAGTGGATTGAATAACTTCAAGAAGAGCAGAAACACTATCACTAGATCTCTTAGTTACAAGAGAAGTGCCAAGACTTTTCAAAGCAATATCTAAATGAATCAAACTCTGTTTAAGCCACCATCTTGAAACCCTTCCAGGATTATAATGACCTTCTTCCTCAGGTGCCCATATGAAAACTGCAATAACTGCACCTGATCTCACCGCAGCAGTTAATGCTGGATTATCTTCAACTCTTAGATCTCTCCTAAACCATACTATAGTACATCCACCTCCTGACATTTCAACAAAAAAAAAACCACCAGTAATAACACACAGTTCTAAGCTATCTATACAGTATATATACAGTGTAGTACTGTGTACTTGGCACTTTGCTATTGGCTATACAAAGATTGAGACTTTAGACCATATAGATAATAAAGACTGCAACTTTCTTGGTGGGATTGATGATTAAGAACTGGGTTTTGATTTCTGTTTGGATTAAATCATTCAAAATGATATGTGACAGAATTTAATTTTAGTAAAGAGGGACTCTTGATTTAGGAGAGTTAATATTATCTAAATTAGGTAAACAGAAAAAGGAAAAGAAAGAACCCTTTGAAAGTGAGGGTGAGAGAAACAGAGTGTGAAGTGAAGGTGACTGGTTATGGTAGTGGGGTTGCTAGAAAACTCATGAGAAATTTGTAGCCACATCTTTTTTGTTTTTCCAAAGATTTTTCCATTATTTACATTCTTATCTCTTGCCAACAAAACAAAATACCGTCCACTTCCATCTATAAGTCATCTCAATGACAGGGTGGAAAAATAACTTTTGTAGGCATTAATTGGAAAAACTTTTGTAACCCTTTGATAAGATTCACCAAAAATGAAGCATAAATTGAAATTGTTGGGGGCTGTTTGTTTGGTGTTTGGGAGAGTAGTGGAGGTTTGTGAAATAATCTCGATTTACGTAATGTTGTTTGTTTAGATTTTGAGAGAGTGGTTTGAGAAATAAAGTAAGTATAGGTTTTTTTTGGAAGAGTTGGGTTGTAGGTGTAAGATGTGTAAGACTTTATGTCAAATCATGTTTGTTGTGAGATAAATTGTATAAGAGATATGTTACTTTACGTCAAATCAGAGTAGAGTTTGTAAATGTTTTGTTTAGAGATAAGAAAATTATTGTTTGTTTGGGTTTTGAGAGAGTAGTTTGAGAAAATTAAGAGATGAAAAATTTATTTCAGAAAAAAGAAAATTTGTTTGTTTGGCATTTCTCAAACACGAAATTTTTTTGGGGAAACACCAAACAAACAGGCCCTGGGTTACTGTTTAAATATATGTAATGAATAACAATAGTTATCGTGAAGGCTTTTTATCTAAATTATTGTGTAGTTGAAAGTGTTTTGGTAGTTAGATTTTTTTTTAAGAAAAAAATAAATGGGGACACATAAAAATTGAAATAACACGATGTCCCTTCTCAATAGTTTGTCTGTGTCCTTTGTCAAAAGAGAAAATATAGGGATACACATGACATTAGTAATTTCTACTGGCATCTATTTTTATATATATTAAATAAATAAATTATTAGTATTATCAAGTTGAGTTGAAGATTCGTAATATAAACTGAGCAGATAAGTGTGCCGACTACTTGAATTTTAGCCTTTTATGGTGAGGTGGGCCCGCCCTTATATATCTCTTCGGTTTAACAACTTAAATACTAGGAATTAGTAGTTAAATAGGACAACTGAGATTCCAATCTTGTCTGCTGTTCAAATTGATTTGTGATGAGCTGGATGTAAACGGGAGTTGAAATGAATTCTTAATAATAGACTGCTCGAATTTGGTTATTGAGATTATTGAGTGAATAGCATTTTGTTTTTTATGATTTGATTTTATCACTTTTGTTTTTTTTAAATATTCTGGCGTATACGTCATTCTTATTAATATAGGGGCCGTTTGGTAGGACCTAATAGAGGATATTAAATATATTATATGAGTTAATATGGGTTAATACAACGTTTAGTGATATTGCTCTAATATCGGGTCAAATGGATTAAATCCTTATGCCCCGGTATTATGACTATAATCCACCCTTGCATTGATGGATTAGTTAATCCAGGTAAATATGGATTATGTAAATATCACTAATAACCTCAAATTTACATATTTTCTTTTTAACATATATAAATTCTTCTCAAATATCTGAAAATGGAAAAATATTAAACATAAATAAATAACAAATTAAAATCTATATCAATTTACAATTAACATGGAAGCATTCAATCAAATCTACCAAACATGTTTCTAATATGACCTTCAATCCGGCTCCAATATAATCTACCTTAATCTCATACACCCTACCAAACGGTCCCTTAATAAAAATCGAAACTTAACCAAACTTCAATTAAGACCGAAGCGGGCAACATATTTCATAAAACCAAAACCAAATGAAAAGAATTTATTAGGTTTGATTTGGAGAAATGGTCAACACACCAGCCAACATAACTTTCAATTTTGTTTTGTAACTAACTTGAGCATGCTAGTTAATATCTTAATTAATAGATTGGAAATTCGTACCATGTATAACTTGCCTTTCAAGTAGACCTAAAGGAATGGTTAGCAAACTAGCTAAATAGCCTCAACAGATAATGCACAACTTATTATTAGATTTTTGTACCATGGCATTCACCTTCATCTTCTTAGAACTAGAAGTTGTCCCTTTCTTCATTTCAGGGGGTAAATTAAACGATTCAAATTTTGTTGTGGGTGAGTGATGCATATGTAATTTTTTGAAAACAATTTCGGCTAGTGTAGCCTGGGAAGACAATAACCCCTTCAGCAAATGCATAACCTGATGCAGGAAAGCAGGACAGAGTTAATATAGCTCATGTGACAGAATCGGACAACGCTATGTTTGGTTTTTAGATTTTAGTAAGTAAATCGCTAAGTGTTAGAACATTAAGCTTCAATTTGTGGTACTCACTTGAATTCAAGAACGAAACATAGCCGTAAGTAAATTCATAAAAGGTAGACTCACTCGCCTCACCTCATCCAATCCAATAACCACGCTTCTCGCCTCTGCCTCATCCGCGTCTGTAATTCCCAGATATTTGATACTTTGAAAGATTGATCCAGTTACATTAGGCAACATTTTCATATCATGAGTGATTAAGAAAGAAATAGGTTTTACTACAAAAACTTCACCATCGCCAGGGGTACTGCTTTTCCCTATCACATCTATTTCTAGGTTCATTAAGGATCCACACGAGGGACATTTATTAGTATTATGGTACATGCTTGCATTTGCATTCCTATACCCATTGCAAGGCCAGAATCCACAAGTGAAGTATTTGGTTGGCTGAGTTTTATTTAAATTGATTTTCAGTTTGCTGCATTCTTTTTCTAGTGAAGTTTTTGGATTGAGCAACATTAGCTTACCTGCCTCTGTCCAGAAATAGGCACTGTCAAGATTTGCCAAACCATTGTACAAACTGTTGAGGCTTCCCATGTTAGGTGCCTCGTCTCCGTAATGTTGCTTCAGGAGTTGTAAAATCAGTCCCATTGGCAAAGCCAGATAACTTAGCAAAATGTCTGCTAAGTTGTTATCAACTAAGGCAAATAATACCTTGGTTTTCTCTTTGTTTATCATGGCTGTTAAGGAGAGTGTAACTTCTTCATTTGCAGTAGACATATTTTGGTTGGTGTTGTGTATATGAAGAAAATTTGAAGAATGATGAAATGAAAAGATTTCTGTGCACAAAAATTTAATCACAATTCATCAGGACTCAAAAGCTACATGTTCGTTCTACTTTCATCAATCCACTCAATTTTTTCATTCCGTGATACATATTTTAATCGCATTACTTTGAGGTTTGACAAATATCACTAAATTCTTATAAACATGAGTTCTTTGGTTTCATGCAATACAAAGCTACATTGGAAACATTAGAACACGGACTTTTTGGAGAAATTAACTAAACTTACATCTACTCAAACCCATTTTCAGGTATTTTCTTTTCACGGATAAGTAATATTTTTAGTTCATGTCAAAATCAGATGTTTAGTATTGAAATTTTGCAATATGTCCAAATATTGATTTTCTCATAGAATTCACAACAACTTTTTACTTATTTTCATATTTTCCTCATATGTTCTTCTAATTGCCTGCTTTTTTCTTTGTAAATTCGGTTGTTCTTAATTCCAATTAAATTAAATGATTAAAACAGGAAATTAGGGAGCAAATTACTTACCTTTTCACTTAACTAAATACATAGGAGTATTACTTTTTCGGCATGATTTATTGTGAGATAGTGAAAAGTGGAGGATTGAAGTTAATTAAATAATTTTGATTTGAACATGTTAGCTGTATATGTTGCATAATTCCCTGAAAAACAAATTCGTACTGTTACTTGGGCAGATCCTCAGTATTTTTGATTTTTTGCTTTTCAGAATTGCACTTGGGTCTCAATTATTAGAATGTTTTGCATTTTGATCACATCCTGGTTTTTTTGGAGCTCCTTACTAATAAAATCATTGTCATCTCATTTTTTGGGGGATTATTACTTTTCAAAATGAATAGATGTTCTTTCGCACAAATAAAATTTTATACCATTTAATATTCAATGTCATCTGAATGATTAGCAAAATAATGCATTATTTTCATTTCAAATACACTCATACGAGTCAATTGGAGGATTATTGTCATTGTTTAACTAAATTGAGAGATTATTGCCATTTTACAAACCTAACAGGGAGATTATTGGTATTCCCAATATATTTTCTAATTTTCAAGTTATTTCACATTTTAAGGGGAGGGTATAAAATAAACTTTCTTACTATTTTTTATTCCTAATATGTTTTCTAATTTTCAAGTAATGTTATTTTAACAATATGTATATGTAGGAGTTCTATGGACCATCGTCGAGTAAATTTCAAGATCGTTAGACTGCAACGAAGAATACATCTATTGGTCAAACGCCACAGACGTCGACATATCCATTCGTTTAGTCAAAAAATGAATTCTTTGCAGAAAGAGAATCAAGTTTTGATAATATCACACAACAACCAACTTTATGTGTCTAATGATTCTAGTGGTGCATCATGCGGGGAGTTTCATCACATTCATGTCATAAATGACATTATGGTCCCAATCAAGTGTCTTATTTCATTCACACGAATTTGAGCAATCCACTACAAAATATGCATAATCAAAACAAAGATACAAATGTCAATCCAAATGGTAGATATTTTATGATATTTTATTTTTAGTATTAATTCAACGTTATGCCGATAGTAAAATTATTGACGGCATAACCCTAATATTGTAGGTTAATTGGTTGACACCGAATGCCCTGACTCATTAAATCATACCACACTCTATTATATTCCCAATATAGATGGTATACCAATTTTTTAAAACTTTTTTCAAGTATAAATAATGTATATTCATAAAATTTGAAAATGTTGTAGGGGAGCTGAACAACAATGAATAGTCTGAGCTCTTAAATCTGACCTCACTTTATATTGTTCCCATTATAAATGGAATGTCATAAATTGGTTAGTTTTCAAAAAAAAAATACAACGAAATTAATTAGTTCATGATTGTTATATTTTAATTTTATTTTAAGATCATAAATATTTATATTTTTTTTGTCACATCAACAATTGTACAAATATCTAATATAATCCCGTGCATAGCACGGGTTTAGGCTAGTACTTTCTTATAAAAAAATTTGACTTGAATTCAAGAAAGTGCCACAAGGTGTCATATAGTTTAAGGACTTTAATCTAAATTATGACTACTGAGAAATTGTGAGAATTGACCTAAATAAAATTGATCTTCCTCATTTCCTTTTATATTTTTAAATCAAATTTTTAATTAAAAGCATAAATCCTACATTAACTATAATTACAATTAACATTCTCTTTCAGGCGCCAAGAACCCTAATTCTTAAAAATAAAATAAAAATTACCTGCAATTCGTGAGAGTAATTTTCAGATAATTTTTCGAGTAACAAGAACTTTGAATCTTGTTCACTTCTACGTTTGATGCGTCTTTCACTTTGGTTATCCATTCAAATTTGATTTGTGGAGAGTTTTCTAGAGTTGAAATTGGAAGAGGTTGCTTTATAAAGTTAAAATTGAGAGAGAATTTTGGAACAAAATTTTGTGTTTGAAGAGAATTGAAAAAAGTTGAAGGAGAATTGGATTGTCTGTTAGCTTTGATCGATATTGTGTGAAGAGAGAAAAGAGAATGTTAATTGTAATTATAGTTAATGAAGAATTTAGGTTTTTAATTAAAAAATTGATTTAAAAAAATAAAAGAATAAGTAAAAAAGATGAGGAAGGTCATTTTATAAATATGATTTTTGGAAAGGACAATTCTCACAATTTCTCGATTCTCTGCTCGAGTAAAGTTTTCACCTTAATTATAATCAATAGGTCTCAAACATTTTCGGAGAACAGATTTATAATTATAAACATTTTGCATTTATATTTAAATCCTCAAATTACTTGGATCATTTAAATTTAGGGAATTTTATACGCACTTTGATTCTCACATGATGAGGAAGATGGACTGAAGGAGTTAGTTATTTGTTGTAAACTAAAGTGTTTGTTGCCAATCAGTAGTGGGATATTCTATTGTTACTCTCACCTCAAACATGAATCATCATAACAAATTAATTTCAACCCTTAAATAAAATAAAAGATTTATCCTATAGTTTGATTGTGTACAAATAAGTATCATTCCATATTTTATGTATTACATCAAAAAAATTTATAATCAATACATTATAAATAATAATTTTACATTATTACCCTCAAATAAAAAAATAAAATAACTCAATTTTAGTAGAATACCCTTTACATTTCTTCTTTCTCACAAATTTCTCACAACTCCAACCCTTTTCCAAATCCTAACCCGCACCACCACCACCCCGTCCATTTCGCCGTGCGACCAGACGGCGGTGGTCGGCATTCTAGCCGCACCAGTAAGCTGAGAAAAGCTCTCCGACGTTTGTCGATGTCTTCATTTGATTTTGATATTATAAAATCATTGATAAAATAATTTAATTTTGTGTATTAATAAATTAAAATTAATTTATAAGAAAAAAAATAAACATCCAAATCCCCATCAACCCAGTCGAGCCCCACCACCCAACAGACCCCAGGCCGTCGGGATTTTGAATTTCCTTTTAACAAGATTCCTTAAATTGTAACAAAGGGATGTTTCATTTCCTCGAAAAACTGAGAATTGACAAGAAATTTGGCAAGTTTTTTCTAGTTTCCTGGTGTTAGATTTTGGATAAAAATGGTGGTGGTGGAGTCACAATGTTGAAAAGGAGATGAAAAAGTGCAGTGGGTTAACATTCTCCTTTTCTAACTGTAATTTAGTTTTGTTACTACTGCTCTTTGTTATTGTGTGCAAAAGATTGAACCTTGGAAGCATCAATAATAAGGAGTTGGGGGGAATAGGGTTTCGGCAAGGTGGGATGAAGGTGAGGTGGGCTGCTGTATTTTGTATTTACTTTAAAAACAAATTTCAAATAAAAGGTTATGTTGGATGCATGGATCAAAATTTCGTATCGAGTGTATATTTCGGTCAGATAAATATTGGAAAATTTTCGAGACTTTTCGAAGATGTTTCGAAAACACTAAGGAATAATTGTGATAAAAGTTACTAAATTTAGATAAATAACAAGGTTTAAGGTAAACAAATAGTTTCGGAATTACATCTTATTTTCGTTTCGCTTGATTCAAAAACTGAAATTTTTCGATGTTTTCGAAGGAAAAGATGAAAATTTTAATCCATGGTAATTTATTTGCCAATTTTAATTGCGAAGATATCTTGCTGATTGTCGGTACACATTATGGAACTGGAGAAAGTATTCGGAAGATATATACAATAAAGCTTCTTGCTGCGAGGACCTGTCGGGCTAGGTCTGGGTCTCAAAGTCTTCCTCAGGTAGTTATGTGTGCATCTTTATTGTTTTCCTTCTTACATCTATTCTTTGTGGGTTCAAATCTTTATGTTTATTGATTTTAAATTTATAAACTAATAAATAATAAATTTAAATATATAAACTAGTAAACTGAATGTTAAACTTGGTTTATATATGCAGAAGGCCTTCAAAAGGATCAGCTGGGAACAATATTGGGAATTCAAGAAAATAGATGTCCGTAAAGGGAGCGCGATTTGCTAAGAAACTTCAAAGAGAAATGTAGTAATTCAAAAAACAGATGGCTTCAGACATTTATGTGGATAATTTTTTTTTTTTTGGATATTGTACATAAATATTATTTACTTTGAGAAATACAGTTTATGTTTGATGAATTTGATGTTTGTGGTGGGAAAGGTAAACAATATTGGGTCATGAATGCCTAAATCGGAATGTGTTGTAAAATGTATTACATTTGGGGACGAATATATAATGTCCCCAGAAAAAGGCATTTGGCTACAAGTTATATTCGTCCCATTGTACGTAATTGCTACGAAAAATGATGCATTTGGGGACGTAATTAATTGTACCTAAATGCCTATAATAGAGGGCGAACTGGCAGAGCGTAGACAAATAAGAATGATTTGGGTACGAAATAATTTATTTGGGGAAGAAATGAATTATTTCGTCTCCAAATACCTTTAGCTACGTGGAATAGGCAACGGTCGCGGCGACGATTTTATTTTGTCATAAATGGTTTTTAGCGACGAAATCTGATTATTTGAAGACGAAATATTGCGTCCCCAAAAGGAAAATTTCAATTAATTGAATAATAATCCAACAACCCATCATCATTTCTAGGATGCACATAATTGTATTAAATAAATTCCAATTATATGCACAACAAATTTTCAATTAAGGGCATATTAGTCAATCCATTTTAATTACAACTCTGTTTTAACAGGTGTAGAGCTGTAATAAATTAGGTTTCACTATTAATCTCCATTAACTCTCTCTGTACTGTTTAGAAAAAGTAGAGGAGAAAAGTTGAAGGTGTTAGTTTTTATTTGCATGTTTGGAAATCAATGGAGGCAAACAAGAAGTACCCGGCTTTTATGAAACCCTTTCTTTCAGGCTGCTCACAAAAAATGGTGATTCTCTTTCTGCTTCCTTTTTTGTTTTTGTTTTTGTTTTTTTTTTCCCTTTTTGTCATCTAATATGTTTGTTCACATCATGTTTTCTTGGTTTATTCACTATACCCATTCTCTTCTTTGATGATTTAATTTTAAGTAGATGAAATCAAGTTTACGTGTCAGGGCAAGATAAATTAAAATTTCGATTATAACAAGGAAACATTAATAAATAGAGTTGTTTCTGTTTCAAGATGTTTGAGATAGAGAGCACATTTTGTTACTGAAAATCTTGGATGCATTTTTTCTTTCTTTTACCCCAAAATTGTCTCTTATTTCAGTTGTAGGCATAGATTGTGATTAGACACTCTTGAATGAAATAATTTTTTGGCAATTATTATGAAAGATTAACATTTTACATATTATAAGGTAAAAAAAAACCAAGAAAAACTTGATCATACTATATTTTACTTGAAAGTGTGGCTTTTGCACTCATAAGTCATAACCTAGTTCCCTTTTTTTTTTTCTTTTTTTTTTCTTGATAATTCACTCATATCTAAGTACTATATTTTTTTTCTCTCACCATATCTTCTATGTGGCATTAATTACAAATGTTTTTGTAGCAAATCCATCCATCTTTTACATCATTCATGGAAGGCATTGTACCAAACAAGGCATTTCTCAAGAACTGCCAAGGAAATCTTTGGTCCGTGGGGGTGTCGAAAGTTGAAGATGACTTCTATTTCCATGAAGGATGGAGAAAATTTGTTAAAGAAAATGAAATTAAATTTGGCACCCTTTTGGTTTTCCAATACAATGGTGATTCGATATTCAATGTAAAGATTCTCGGAAAAACAGCAAACGAAGACGAAATTCTTCAAGCCTTTGAATTCAATACAAATGAGCAGAATGTGGCAGAGGAGGAAGCTAAAAATGATGTAGAGGTAAAGGTGGAGGTGGAGGAAGAGGAAGAGGAAGAGGAAGAGGGAAATAATATTTCAACGTTGAAGAAGAGAACAAGGAAAAGAAAAAATGGAACTTTTGGAGCTAGCTCTAATGATGACATGGGGGATGATGATAATAATAGTCCTCCTAAAACAGGATATATGAATGGAAATCCTTATTTTGTCTCAAAAGTTACACCAAAAAGGAAAAATAGCGTGGTAATTAAGTTTACCTAAGTATTTAAATTTATTGAGTAGACCATAAGTCCATTAACTCACGCCTCGTTTATTTGTTCTTTTGGCAGAATGTTCCATGCAAGATTATAGATGACAAAAACATTAAATTTGGGAAACTTATCATTGTCCGTGACCCTAATGGATATACATGGTGTGCAAATGTTGCTCACTGGAATGATGGTCGGGTTTGGCTGAAAGGATGGAGTCAACTTTACAAACGCAACCATATGTGTGTAGGGGACGAATTTATTTGTGAAGTAGTGCTGGGGAAAGGCATTAGAGACACTTACATACAAGTTCATCTTTGTAACTAAAGATGAGTTAAACTTGTCCAAAAGCTGAATCTTCTAATATGTACTAGAGTTGTGTTCAATGATGTAGTTTAGACTTTCTTGGATCATTCAAGTTTCTTTGTTTGATTAATTTCTTATTATGAATTTTTTGTGCTCTTCAGAGAGGAATGGTTTATAAATGAGACACAACAGGTCTATTTGGATGGGTTCTGGCCCGATTTCGGGGGTTTCGACTTAAAAAATGGTTTGGGTAGTTTTGGTGAAACCTCATTTAGTTAGGTTTTGTATGTTGAGGTTTGTGGTTCTGAAAAAGTTAAAACTCCACTTTGATTAATTTTGGGTGTTGGGGTGTGGAGCTAGGTAACTAATTCGCGGAGCGCGAGAGCGCTAGAGCGCGATATATTTAAAACTTAGCATATGAGAGCGCAAATAGAGCTTCTTTAAAATAATATTATAATAATTAAAATATAATATAAATCAGTACCATGGAAAAAAACTACTAAAGTAAGGGTAAAAATAATTATATTAATTAGTGGATAAAAATTGGTGGATTCCTAATAACATGAATGATTAAGTATAGGTGAAAAATTGTAACCTTTATTATTAACGATAAACATTACTTTTTGTAATGAATGCACAATTTTATAGTACATAATTACATATCATAAAATATACTTTAATAGTTTATCAAGTAGTGGGTGGTGTTATATTTCTTTATTCTATTTTGGAATAATACTTATACTCCTATAATTTCATAGAACACATATACTACTTCTTGAGTATTGGAATTGTTAATAGTAATTAAACAATTCAACTTAAAAATTGAGATAATATTGAATAAATAATTCTACTTCAGATTTGAAATTGGAGACGTGATGGCTGATATCATCCCTCCATCAGTCATAGACCCAATGCTATTAAATATTAATTGCTTTCACTGTTATCGAGGGAAAATATGACCATATTAATTGTCTTTTTTTTACACATCTTCATTCTTATGGCTAGTACGTGAAGTGAGAGAATTATTTCTAGCAGTGCGCGAACTGACTTTAACCAGTGCGCGAATTATGGTGCGAATTCGAGTTTTGCGCTCAGTGCGCGAATTGAGAGCGTGCGTCAGCCATTAGTACGCGAATTTAGTTACCTAGGTGTGGAGAAAAAGTAGGTGGTATGTGTCAAATCAATGTCCTTTTCACGTGTAGAGCTAACAATTCAAATTAGTGTAGCTCAAATGCACTTCTTGATCATTTATGATTGGAAATTGTTGTGGGAATGTTAAGATTATCGTTATTAATTATATAACAATTAGTTAAAAGCTAGGTAACGTAATTCGCGCAGTCAACCTTCACGCACGCACTGATTCGTGCACCGAGTGCTTATTCCCGAGTTCACACGATAATTCGCGAACTGCATGGACAGAGTGCGCGTCTTTCTTTAGACTTTTGTCTTCCTTCAATATTATTGCCACATGTCACAGTTAATTAATAAAAGAGCGGGCGCGTGAGGATCATGAACCAATTTCGGTGTTGGGCTGTTGAAAAACTTGCATTAATTGAAATGACCCCACATGCTATATTGCATTTACTGATCCCAAATCAGGGATTTTATACTATTTCTATTTACTTTCTTATAAAAAAATTTGACTTGAATTCAAGAAAGTGCCACAAGGTGTCATATAGTTTAAGGACTTTAATCTAAATTATGACTACTGAGAAATTGTGAGAATTGACCTAAATAAAATTGATCTTCCTCATTTCCTTTTATATTTTTAAATCAACTTTTTAATTAAAAGCATAAATCCTACGTTAACTATAATTACAATTAACATTCTCTTTCAGGCGCCAAGAACCCTAATTCTTAAAAATAAAATAAAAATTACCTGCAATTCGTGAGAGTAATTTTCAGATAATTTTTCGAGTAACAAGACCTTTGAATCTTGTTCACTTCTACGTTTGATGCGTCTTTCACTTTGGTTATCCATTCAAATTTGATTTGTGGAGAGTTTTCTAGAGTTGAAATTGGAAGAGGTTGCTTTATAAAGTTAAAATTGAGAGAGAATTTTGGAACAAAATTTTGTGTTTGAAGAGAATTGAAAAAAGTTGAAGGAGAATTGGATTGTCTGTTAGCTTTGATCGATATTGTGTGAAGAGAGAAAAGGGAATGTTAATTGTAATTATAGTTAATGGAGAATTTAGGTTTTTAATTAAAAATTTGATTTAAAAAAATAAAAGAATAAGTAAAAAAGATGAGAAAGGTCATTTTATAAATATGATTTTTGGAAAGGACAATTCTCACAATTTCTCGATTCTCTGCTCGAGTAAAGTTTTCACCTTAATTATAATCAATAGGTCTCAAACATTTTCGGAGAACAGATTTATAATTATAAATATTTTGCATTTATATTTAAATCCTCAAATTACTTGGATCATTTAAATTTAGGGAATTTTATACGCACTTTGATTCTCACTTGATGAGGAAGATGGACCGAAGGAGTTAATTAGTTGTTGTAAAATAAAGTGTTTGTTGCCAATCAGTGGTGGGATATTCTATTGTGACTCTCACCTCAAACATGAATCATCATAACAAATTAATTTCAACCCTTAAATAAAATAAAAGATTTATCCTATACTTTGATTGTGTACAAATAAGTATCATTCCATATTTTATGTATTACATCAAAAAAATTTATAATCAATATATTATAAATAATAATTTTACATTATTACCCTCAAATAAAAAAATAAAAAAACTCAATTTTATTAGAATACCCTTTACATTTCTTCTTTCTCACAAATTTCTCACAACTCTAACCCTTTTCCAAATCCTAACCCGCACCACCACCACCCCGTCCATTTCGCCGTGCGACCAGACGGCGGCGGTCGGCATTCTAGCCGCACCAGTAAGCTGAGAAAAGCTCTCCGACGTTTGTCGATGTCTTCATTTGATTTTGATATTATAAAATCATTGATAAAATAATTTAATTTTGTGTATTAATAAATTAAAATTAATTTATAAGAAAAAAATAAACATCCAAATCCCCACCAACCCAGTCGAACCCCACCACCCAACAGACCCCAGGCCATCGGGATTTTGAATTTCCTTTTAACAAGATTCCTTGAATTGTAACAAAAGGGATGTTTCATTTCCTCGAAAAACTGAGAATTGACAAGAAATTGGGAAAGTTTTTTTCTAGTTTCTTGGTGTTAGATTTGGGATAAAAATGGTGGTGGTGGAGTCACAATGTTGAAAAGGAGATAAAAAAGTGCAGTGGGTTAACATTCTTCTCTTCTAACTGTAATTTAGTTTTGTTACTACTGCTCTGTGTTATTGTGTGCAAAAGATTGAACCTTGGAAGCATGAAGAATAAGGTTTTGGGAGGAATAGGGTTTCGGCAAGGTGGGATGAAGGTGAGGTGGGCTGCTGTATTTTGTATTTACTTTAAAAACAAAATTCAAATAAAAGGTTATGTTGGATGCATGGATCAAAATTTCGTATCGAGCGTATATTTCGGTCAGATAAATATTGGAAAATTTTCGAGACTTTTCGAAGATGTTTCGAAAACACTAAGGAATAATTGTAATAAAAGTTACTAAATTTAGATAAATAACAAGGTTTAAGGTAAACAAATAGTTTCGGAATTACATCTTATTTTCGTTTAGCTTGATTCAAAAACGGAAATTTTTCGATGTTTTCGAAGGAAAAGATGGAAATTTTAATCCATGGTAATTTATTTGCCAATTTTAAGTGCGAAGATATCTTGCTGATTGTCGGTACACATTATGGAACTGGAGAAAGTATTCAGAAGATATATACAATAAAGCTTCATGCTGCGAGGACCTGTCGGGCTGGGTCTGGGTCTCAAAGTCTTCCTCAGGTAGTTATGTGTGCATCTTTATTGTTTTCCTTCTTACATCTATTCTTTGTGGGTTCAAATCTTTATGTTTATTGATTTTAAATATATAAACCAATAAATAATAAATTTAAATATATAAACTAGTAAACTGAATGTTAAACTTGGTTTATATATGCAGAAGGCCTTCAAAAGGATCAGCTGGGAACAATATTGGGAATTCAAGAAAATAGATGTCCGTAAAGGGAGCGCGATTTGCTAAGAAACTTCAAAGAGAAATGTAGTAATTCAAAAAACGGATGGCTTCAGACATTTATGTGGATAATTTTTTTTTTTTATGGATATTGTACAGAAATATTATTTACTTTGAGAAATACAGTTTATGTTTGATGAATTTGATGTTTGTGGTGGGAAAGGTAAACAATATTGGGTCATGAATGCCTAAATCGGAATGTGTTGTAAAATGTATTACATTTGGGGACGAATATATAATGTCCCCAGAAAAAGGCATTTGGCTAAAAGTTATATTCGTCCCATTGTACGTAATTGCTACGAAAAATGATGCATTTGGGGACGTAATTAATTGTACCTAAATGCCTATAATAGAGGGCGAACTGGCAGAGCGTAGACAAATAAGAATGATTTGGGTACGAAATAATTTATTTGGGGAAGAAATGAATTATTTCGTCTCCAAATACCTTTAGCTAAGTGGATTAGGCAACGGTCGCGGCGACGATTTTATTTTGTCATAAATGGTTTTTAGCGACGAAATCTGATTATTTGAAGACGTAATCTGATTATTTGAAGACGAAATATTGCGTCCCCAAAAGGAAAATTTCAATTAATTGAATAATAATCCAACAACCCATCATCATTTCTAGGATGCACATAATTGTATTAAATAAATTCCAATTATATGCACCAACAAATTTTCAATTAAGGGCATATTAGTCAATCCATTTTAATTACAACTCTGTTTTAACAGGTGTAGAGCTGTAATAAATTGGGTTTCATTATTAATCTTCATTCACTCTCTCTGTACTGTTTAGAAAAAGTAAAGGAGAAAAGTTGAAGGTGTTAGTTTTTATTTGCATGTTTGGAAATCAATGGAGGCAAACAAGAAGTACCCGGCTTTTATGAAACCCTTTTTTTCAGGCTGCTCACAAAAAATGGTGATTCTCTTTCTGCTTCTTTTTTTGTTTTTGTTTTTGTTTTTTTTTTTCCCTTTTTGTCATCTAATATGTTTGTTCACATCATCTTTTCTTGGTTTATTCTGTATACCCATTCTCTTCTTTGATGATTTAATTTTATGTAGATGAAATCAAGTTTACGTGTTAGGGCAAGACCAATTAAAATTTCGATGATAACAAGGAAACATTAATAAATAGAGTTGTTTCTGTTTCAAGATGTTTGAGATAGAGAGCACATTTTGTTACTGAAAATCTTGGATGCATTTTTTCTTTCTTTTACCCCAAAATTGTCTCTTATTTCAGTTGTAGGCATAGATTGTGATTAGACACTCTTGAATGAAATAATTTTTTGGCAATTATTATGAAAGTTTAACATTTTACATATTATAAGGTAAAAAAAACCAAGAAAAACCTGATCATACTATATTTTACTTGGTGTGGCTTTTGCACTCATAAGTCATAACCTAGTTCCCTTTTTTTTTTCTTTTTTTTTTCTTGATAATTCACTCATATCTAAATACTATATTTTTTTTTCTCTCACCATATCTTCTATGTGGCATTAATTACAAATGTTTTTGTAGCAAATCCATCCATCTTTTACATCATTCATGGAAGGCATGGTACCAAACAAGGCATTTCTCAAGAACTACCAAGGAAATCTTTGGCCCGTGGGGGTGTCGAAAGTTGAAGATGACTTCTATTTCCATGAAGGATGGAGAAAATTTGTTAAAGAAAATGAAATTGAATTTGGCACCCTTTTGGTTTTCCAATACAATGGTGATTCGATATTCAATGTAAAGATTCTCGGAACAACAGCAAACGAAGACGAAATTCTTCAAGCCTTTGAATTCAATACAAAGGAGCAGAATGTGGCAGAGGATGAAGCTAAAAATGATGTAGAGGTAAATGTGGAGGTGGAGGAAGAGGAAGAGGAAGAGGGAAATAATATTTCAACGTTGAAGAAGAGAACAAGGAAAAGAAAAAATGGAACTTTTGGAGCTAGCTCTAATGATGACATGGAGGATGATGGTAATAATAGTCCTCCTAAAACAGGATATATGAATGGAAATCCTTATTTTGTCTCAAAAGTTACACCAAAAAGGAAAAATAGCGTGGTAATTAAGTTTACCTAAGTATTTAAATTTATTGAGTAGACAATAAGTCCATTAACTCACGCCTCGTTTATTTGTTCTTTTGGCAGAATGTTCCATGCAAGATTATAGATGACAAAAACATTAAATTTCGGAAACTTATCATTGTCCGTGACCCTCATGGATATACATGGTGTGCAAATGTTGCTCACTGGAATGATGGTCGGGTTTGGCTGAAAGGATGGAGTCAACTTTACAAACGCAACCATATGTGTGTAGGGGACGAATTTATTTGTGAAGTAGTGCTGGGGAAAGGCATTAGAGACACTTACATACAAGTTCATCTTTGTAACTAAAGATGAGTTAAACTTGTCCAAAAGCTGAATCTCTAATATGTACTAGAGTTGTGTTCAACGATGTAGTTTAGACTTTCTTGGATCATTCAAGTTTCTTTGTTTGATTAATTTCTTATTATGAATTTCTTGTGCTCTTCAGAGAGGAATGATTTATAAATGAGACACAACAGGTCTATTTGGATGGGTTATGGCCCGGTTTCGGGGGTTTCGACTTAAAAAAATGGTTTGGGTAGTTTTGGTGAAACCTCATTTAGTTAGGTTTTGGATGTTGAGGTTTGTGGTTCTGAAAAAGTTAAAACTCCACTTAGATTAATTTTGGGTGTTGGGGTGTGGAGCTAGGTAACTAATTCGCTGAGCGCTAGAGCGCGATATATTTAAAACTTAGCATATGAGAGCGCAAATAGAGCTTCTTTAAAATAATATTATAATAATTAAAATATAATATAAATCAGTACCATGGAAAAAAACTACTAAAGTAAGGGTAAAAATAATTATATTAATTAGTGGATAAAAATTGGTGGATTCCTAATAACATGAATTATTAAGTATAGGTGGAAAATTGTAACCTTTATTATTAACGATAAACATTACTTTTTGTAGTGAATGCACAATTTTATAGTACATAATTACATATCATAAAATATACTTTAATAGTTTATCAAGTAGTGGGTGGTGTTATATTTCTTTATTCTATTTTGGAATAATACTTATACTCCTATAATTTCATAGAACACATATACTACTTCTTGAGTATTGGAATTGTTAATAGTAATTAAACAATTCAACTTAAAAATTGAGATAATATCGAATAAATAATTCTACTTCAGATTTGAAATTGGAGACGTGATGGCTGATATCATCCCTCCATCAGTCATAGACCCAATGCTATTAAATATTAATTGCTTTCACTGTTATCGAGGGAAAATATGACCATATTAATTGTCTTTTCTTTACACATCTTCATTCTTATGGCTAGTACGTGAAGTGAGAGAATTATTTCTAGCAGTGCGCGAACTGACTTTAACCAGTGCGCGAATTATGGTGCGAATTCGAGTTTCGCGCTCAGTGCGCGAATTGAGAGCGTGCGTCAGCCATTAGTACGCGAATTTAGTTACCTAGGTGTGGAGAAAAAGTAGGTGGTATGTGTCAAATCAATGTCCTTTTCACGTGTAGAGCTAACAATTCAAATTAGTGTAGCTCAAATGCACTTCTTGATCATTTATGATTGGAAATTGTTGTGGGAATGTTAAGATTATCGTTATTAATTATATAACAATTAGTTAAAAGCTAGGTAACGTAATTCGCGCAGTCAACCTTCACGCACGTACTGATTCGTGCACCGAGTGCTTATTCCCGAGTTCACACGATAATTCGCGAACTGCATGGGCAGAGTGCGCGTCTTTCTTTAGACTTTTGTCTTCCTTCAATATTATTGCCACATGTCACAGTTAATTAATAAAAGAGCGGGCGCGTGAGGATCATGAACCAATTTCGGTGTTGGGCTGTTGAAAAACTTGCATTAATTGAAATGACCCCACATGCTATATTGCATTTACTGATCCCAAATCAGGGATTTTATACTATTTCTATTTACTTTCTTATAAAAAAATTTGACTTGAATTCAAGAAAGTGCCACAAGGTGTCATATAGTTTAAGGACTTTAATCTAAATTATGACTACTGAGAAAAATTGTGAGAATTGACCTAAATAAAATTGATCTTCCTCATTTCCTTTTATATTTTTAAATCAACTTTTTAATTAAAAGCATAAATCCTACATTAACTATAATTACAATTAACATTCTCTTTCAGGCGCCAAGAACCCTAATTCTTAAAAATAAAATAAAAATTACCTGCAATTCGTGAGAGTAATTTTCAGATAATTTTTCGAGTAACAAGACCTTTGAATCTTGTTCACTTCTACGTTTGATGCGTCTTTCACTTTGGTTATCCATTCAAATTTGATTTGTGGAGAGTTTTCTAGAGTTGAAATTGGAAGAGGTTGCTTTATAAGGTTAAAATTGAGAGAGAATTTTGGAACAAAATTTTGTGTTTGAAGAGAATTGAAAAAAGTTGAAGGAGAATTGGATTGTCTGTTAGCTTTGATCGATATTGTGTGATGAGAGAAAAGAGAATGTTAATTGTAATTATAGTTAAAGGAGAATTTAGGTTTTTAATTAAAAATTTGATTTAAAAAAATAAAAGAATAAGTAAAAAAGATGAGGAAGGTCATTTTATAAATATGATTATTGGAAAGGACAATTCTCACAATTTCTCGATTCTCTGCTCGAGTAAAGTTTTCACCTTAATTATAATCAATAGGTCTCAAACATTTTCGGATAACAGATTTATAATTATAAATATTTTGCATTTATATTTAAATCCTCAAATTACTTGGATCATTTAAATTTAGGGAATTTTATACGCACTTTGATTCTCACATGATGAGGAAGATGGACCGAAGGAGTTAGTTATTTGTTGTAAAATAAAGTGTTTGTTGACAATCAGTGGTGGGATATTCTATTGTGACTCTCACCTCAAACATGAATCATCATAACAAATTAATTTCAACCCTTAAATAAAATAAAAGATTTATCCTATACTTTGATTGTGTACAAATAAGTATCATTCGATATTTTATGTATTACATCAAAAAAATTTATAATCAATATATTATAAATAATAATTTTACATTATTACCCTCAAATAAAAAAAATAAAAAAACTCAATTTTATTAGAATACCCTTTACATTTCTTCTTTCTCACAAATTTCTCACAACTCCAACCCTTTTCCAAATCCTAACCCGCACCACCACCACCCTGTCCATTTCACCGTGTGCCCAGGCGGCGACGGTCGGCATTCTAGCCGCACCAGTAAGCTGAGAAAAGCTCTCCGACGTTTGTCGATGTCTTCATTTGATTTTGATATTATAAAATCATTTATAAAATAATTTAATTTTGTGTATTAATAAATTAAAATTAATTTATAAGAAAAAAATAAACATCCAAATCCCCACCAACCCAGTCGAGCCCCACCACCCAACAGACCCCAGGTCGTCGGGATTTTGAGTTTCCTTTTAACAAGATTCCTTGAATTGTAACAAAGGGATGTTTCATTTCCTCGAAAAACTGAGAATTGACAAGAAATTGGGCAAGTTTTTTTCTAGTTTCTTGGTGTTAGATTTGGGATAAAAATGGTGGTGGTGGAGTCACAATGTTGAAAAGGAGATAAAAAAGTGCAGTGGGTTAACATTCTCCTCTTCTAACTGTAATTTAGTTTTGTTACTACTGCTCTGTGTTATTGTGTGCAAAAGATTGAACCTTGGAAGCATCAAGAATAAGGATTTGGGGGGAATAGGGTTTCGGCAAGGTGGGATGAAGGTGAGGTGGGCTGCTGTATTTTGTATTTACTTTAAAAACAAAATTCAAATAAAAGGTTATGTTGGATGCATGGATCAAAATTTCGTATCGAGCATATATATCGGTCAGATAAATATTGGAAAATTTTCGAGACTTTTCGAAGATGTTTCGAAAACACTAAGGAATAATTGTAATAAAAGTTACTAAATTTAGATAAATAACAAGGTTTAAGGTAAACAAATAGTTTCGGAATTACATCTTATTTTCGTTTAGCTTGATTCAAAAACGGAAATTTTTCGATGTTTTCGAAGGAAAAGATGGAAATTTTAATCCATGGTAATTTATTTGCCAATTTTAATTGCGAAGATATCTTGCTGATTGTCGGTACACATTATGGAACTGGAGAAAGTATTCAGAAGATATATACAATAAAGCTTCTTGCTGCGAGGACCTGTCGGGCTGGGTCTGGGTCTCAAAGTCTTCCTCAGGTAGTTATGTGTGCATCTTTATTATTTTCCTTCTTACATCTATTCTTTGTGGGTTCAAATCTTTATGTTTATTGATTTTAAATATATAAACCAATAAATAATAAATTTAAATATATAAACTAGTAAACTGAATGTTAAACTTGGTTTATATATGCAGAAGGCCTTCAAAAGGATCAGCTGGGAACAATATTGGGAATTCAAGAAAATAGATGTCCGTAAAGGGAGCGCGATTTGCTAAGAAACTTCAAAGAGAAATGTAGTAATTCAAAAAACGGATGGCTTCAGACATTTATGTGGATAATTTTTTTTTTTATGGATATTGTACAGAAATATTATTTACTTTGAGAAATACAGTTTATGTTTGATGAATTTGATGTTTGTGGTGGGAAAGATAAACAATATTGGGTCATGAATGCCTAAATCGGAATGTGTTGTAAAATGTATTACATTTGGGGACGAATATATAATGTCCCCAGAAAAAGGCATTTGGCTACAAGTTATATTCGTCCCATTGTACGTAATTGCTACGAAAAATGATGCATTTGGGGACGTAATTAATTGTACCTAAATGCCTATAATAGAGGGCGAACTGGCAGAGCGTAGACAAATAAGAATGATTTGGGTACGAAATAATTTATTTGGGGAAGAAATGAATTATTTCGTCTCCAAATACCTTTAGCTAAGTGGATTAGGCAACGGTCGCGGCGACGATTTTATTTTGTCATAAATGGTTTTTAGCGACGAAATCTGATTATTTGAAGACGTAATCTGATTATTTGAAGACGAAATATTGCGTCCCCAAAAGGAAAATTTCAATTAATTGAATAATAATCCAACAACCCATCATCATTTCTAGGATGCACATAATTGTATTAAATAAATTCCAATTATATGCACCAACAAATTTTCAATTAAGGGCATATTAGTCAATCCATTTTAATTACAACTCTGTTTTAACAGGTGTAGAGCTGTAATAAATTGGGTTTCATTATTAATCTCCATTCACTCTCTCTGTACTGTTTAGAAAAAGTAAAGGAGAAAAGTTGAAGGTGTTAGTTTTTATTTGCATGTTTGGAAATCAATGGAGGCAAACAAGAAGTACCCGGCTTTTATGAAACCCTTTTTTTCAGGCTGCTCACAAAAAATGGTGATTCTCTTTCTGCTTCCTTTTTTGTTTTTTTTTTTTTCCCTTTTTGTCATCTAATATGTTTGTTCACATCATGTTTTCTTGGTTTATTCAGTATACCCATTCTCTTCTTTGATGATTTAATTTTATGTAGATGAAATCAAGTTTACGTGTTAGGGCAAGATCAATTAAAATTTCGATGATAACAAGGAAACATTAATAAATAGAGTTGTTTCTGTTTCAAGATGTTTGAGATAGAGAGAACATTTTGTTACTGAAAATCTTGGATGCATTTTTTCTTTCTTTTACCCCAAAATTGTCTCTTATTTCAGTTGTAGGCATAGATTGTGATTAGACACTCTTGAATGAAATAATTTTTTGGCAATTATTATGAAAGATTAACATTTTACATATTATAAGGTAAAAAAAACCAAGAAAAACTTGATCATACTATATTTTCCTTGAAAGTGTGGCTTTTGCACTCATAAGTCATAACCTAGTTCCCTTTTTTTTTCTTTTTTTTTTCTTGATAATTCACTCATATCTAAGTACTATATTTTTTTTTCTCTCACCATATCTTCTATGTGGCATTAATTAGAAATGTTTTTGTAGCAAATCCATCCATCTTTTACATCATTCATGGAAGGCATGGTACCAAACAAGGCATTTCTCAAGAACTACCAAGGAAATCTTTGGCCCGTGGGGGTGTCGAAAGTTGAAGATGACTTCTATTTCCATGAAGGATGGAGAAAATTTGTTAAAGAAAATGAAATTGAATTTGGAACCCTTTTGGTTTTCCAATACAATGGTGATTCGATATTCAATGTAAAGATTCTCGGAACAACAGCAAACGAAGACGAAATTCTTCAAGCCTTTGAATTCAATACAAAGGAGCAGAATGTGGCAGAGGATGAAGCTAAAAATGATGTAGAGGTAAATGTGGAGGTTGAGGAAGAGGAAGAGGAAGAGGGAAATAATATTTCAACGTTGAAGAAGAGAACAAGGAAAAGAAAAAATGGAACTTTTGGAGCTAGCTCTAATGATGACATGGAGGATGATGATAATAATAGTCCTCCTAAAACAGGATATATGAATGGAAATCCTTATTTTGTCTCAAAAGTTACACCAAAAAGGAAAAATAGCGTGGTAATTAAGTTTACCTAAGTATTTAAATTTATTGAGTAGACCATAAGTCCATTAACTCACGCCTCGTTTATTTGTTCTTTTGGCAGAATGTTCCATGCAAGATTATAGATGACAAAAACATTAAATTTCGGAAACTTATCATTGTCCGTGACCCTCATGGATATACATGGTGTGCAAATGTTGCTCACTGGAATGATGGTCGGGTTTGGCTGAAAGGATGGAGTCAACTTTACAAACGCAACCATATGTGTGTAGGGGACGAATTTATTTGTGAAGTAGTGCTGGGGAAAGGCATTAGAGACACTTACATACAAGTTCATCTTTGTAACTAAAGATGAGTTAAACTTGTCCAAAAGCTGAATCTTCTAATATGTACTAGAGTTGTGTTCAATGATGTAGTTTAGACTTTCTTGGATCATTCAAGTTTCTTTGTTTCATTAATTTCTTATTATGAATTTATTGTGCTCTTCAGAGAGGAATGATTTATAAATGAGACACAACAAGTCTATTTGGATGGGTTATGGCCCGGTTTCGGGGGTTTCGACTTAAAAAAATGGTTTGGGTAGTTTTGGTGAAACCTCATTTAGTTAGGTTTTGGATGTTGAGGTTTGTGGTTCTGAAAAAGTTAATACTCCACTTGGATTAATTTTGGGTGTTGGGGTGTGGAGCTAGGTAACTAATTCGCTGAGCGCGAGAGCGCTAGAGCGCGATATATTTAAAACTTAGCATATGAGAGCGCAAATAGAGCTTCTTTAAAATAATATTATAATAATTAAAATATAATATAAATCAGTACCATGGAAAAAAACTACTAAAGTAAGGGTAAAAATAATTATATTGATTAGTGGATAAAAATTGGTGGATTCCTAATAACATGAATTATTAAGTATATGTGGAAAATTGTAACCTTTATTGTTGTGGGAATGTTAAGATTATCGTTATTAATTATATAACAATTAGTTAAAAGCTAGGTAACGTAATTCGCGCAGTCAACCTTCACGCACGCACTGATTCGTGCACCGAGTGCTTATTCCCGAGTTCACACGATAATTCGCGAACTGCATGGGCAGAGTGCGCGTCTTTCTTTAGACTTTTGTCTTCCTTCAATATTATTGCCACATGTCACAGTTAATTAATAAAAGAGCGGGCGCGTGAGGATCATGAACCAATTTCGGTGTTGGGCTGTTGAAAAACTTGCATTAATTGAAATGACCCCACATGCTATATTGCATTTACTGATCCCAAATCAGGGATTTTATACTATTTCTATTTACTTTCTTATAAAAAAATTTGACTTGAATTCAAGAAAGTGCCACAAGGTGTCATATAGTTTAAGGACTTTAATCTAAATTATGACTACTGAGAAATTGTGAGAATTGACCTAAATAAAATTGATCTTCCTCATTTCCTTTTATATTTTTAAATCAACTTTTTAATTAAAAGCATAAATCCTACATTAACTATAATTACAATTAACATTCTCTTTCAGGCGCCAAGAACCCTAATTCTTAAAAATAAAATAAAAATTACCTGCAATTCGTGAGAGTAATTTTCAGATAATTTTTCGAGTAACAAGACCTTTGAATCTTGTTCACTTCTACGTTTGATGCGTCTTTCACTTTGGTTATCCATTCAAATTTGATTTGTGGAGAGTTTTCTAGAGTTGAAATTGGAAGAGGTTGCTTTATAAAGTTAAAATTGAGAGAAAATTTTGGAACAAAATTTTGTGTTTGAAGAGAATTGAAAAAAGTTGAAGGAGAATTGGATTGTCTGTTAGCTTTGATCGTTATTGTGTGAAGAGAGAAAAGAGAATGTTAATTGTAATTATAGTTAATGGAGAATTTAGGTTTTTAATTAAAATTTTTATTTAAAAAAATAAAAGAATAAGTAAAAAAGATGAGGAAGGTCATTTTATAAATATGATTTTTGGAAAGGACAGTTCTCACAATTTCTCGATTCTCTGCTAGAGTAAAGTTTTCACCTTAATTATAATCAATAGGTCTCAAACATTTTCGGAGAACAGATTTATAATTATTTGCATTTATATTTAAATCCTCAAATTACTTGGATCATTTAAATTTAGGGAATTTTATACGCACTTTGATTCTCACTTGATGAGGAAGATGGACCGAAGGAGTTAGTTATTTGTTGTAAAATAAAGTGTTTGTTGCCAATCAGTGGTGGGATATTCTATTGTGACTCTCACCTCAAACATGAATCATCATAACAAATTAATTTCAACCCTTAAATAAAATAAAAGATTTATCCTATACTTTGATTGTGTACAAATAAGTATCATTCGATATTTTATGTATTACATCAAAAAAATTTATAATCAATATATTATAAATAATAATTTTACATTATTACCCTCAAATAAAAAAATAAAAAAACTCAATTTTATTAGAATACCCTTTACATTTCTTCTTTCTCACAAATTTCTCACAACTCCAACCCTTTTCCAAATCCTAACCCGCACCACCACCACCCTGTCCATTTCACCGTGTGACCAGGCGGTGACGGTCGGCATTCTAGCCGCACCAGTAAGCTGAGAAAAGCTCTCCGACGTTTGTCGATGTCTTCATTTGATTTTGATATTATAAAATCATTGATAAAATAATTTAATTTTGTGTATTAATAAATTAAAATTAATTTATAAGAAAAAAATAAACATCCAAATCCCCACCAACCCAGTCGAGCCCCACCACCCAACAGACCCCAGGCCGTCGGGATTTTGAATTTCCTTTTAACAAGATTCCTTGAATTGTAACAAAGGGATGTTTCATTTCCTCGAAAAACTGAGAATTGACAAGAAATTGGGCAAGTTTTTTTCTAGTTTCTTGGTGTTAGATTTGGGATAAAAATGGTGGTTGTGGAGTCACAATGTTGAAAAGGAGATAAAAAAGTGCAGTGGGTTAACATTCTCCTCTTCTAACTGTAATTTAGTTTTGTTACTACTGCTCTGTGTTATTGTGTGCAAAAGATTGAACCTTGGAAGCATCAAGAATAAGGACTTGGGGGGAATAGGGTTTCGGCAAGGTGGGATGAAGGTGATGTGGGCTGCTGTATTTTGTATTTACTTTAAAAACAAAATTCAAATAAAAGGTTATGTTGGATGCATGGATCAAAATTTCGTATCGAGCGTATATTTCGGTAAGATAAATACTGGAAAATTTTCGAGACTTTTCGAAGATGTTTCGAAAACACTAAGGAATAATTGTAATAAAAGTTACTAAATTTAGATAAATAACAAGGTTTAAGGTAAACAAATAGTTTCGGAATTACATCTTATTTTCGTTTAGCTTGATTCAAAAACGGAAATTTTTCGATGTTTTCGAAGGAAAAGATGGAAATTTTAATCCATGGTAATTTATTTGCCAATTTTAATTGCGAAGATATCTTGCTGATTGTCGGTACACATTATGGAACTGGAGAAAGTATTCAGAAGATATATACAATAAAGCTTCTTGCTGCGAGGACCTGTCGGGCTGGGTCTGGGTCTCAAAGTCTTCCTCAGGTAGTTATGTGTGCATCTTTATTGTTTTCCTTCTTACATCTATTCTTTGTGGGTTCAAATCTTTATGTTTATTGATTTTAAATATATAAACCAATAAATAATAAATTTAAATATATAAACTAGTAAACTGAATGTTAAACTTGGTTTATATATGCAGAAGGCCTTCAAAAGGATCAGCTGGGAACAATATTGGGAATTCAAGAAAATAGATGTCCGTAAAGGGAGCGCGATTTGCTAAGAAACTTCAAAGAGAAATGTAGTAATTCAAAAAACGGATGGCTTCAGACATTTATGTGGATAAATTTTTTTTTTTTTTTATGGATATTGTACAGAAATATTATTTACTTTGAGAAATACAGTTTATGTTTGATGAATTTGATGTTTGTGGTGGGAAAGGTAAACAATATTGGGTCATGAATGCCTAAATCGGAATGTGTTGTAAAATGTATTACATTTGGGGACGAATATATAATGTCCCCAGAAAAAGGCATTTGGCTACAAGTTATATTCGTCCCATTGTACGTAATTGCTACGAAAAATGATGCATTTGGGGACGTAATTAATTGTACCTAAATGCCTATAATAGAGGGCGAACTGGCAGAGCGTAGACAAATAAGAATTATTTGGGTACGAAATAATTTATTTGGGGAAGAAATGAATTATTTCGTCTCCAAATACCTTTAGCTAAGTGGATTAGGCAATGGTCGCGGCGACGATTTTATTTTGTCATAAATGGTTTTTAGCGACGAAATCTGATTATTTGAAGACGTAATCTGATTATTTGAAGACGAAATATTGCGTCCCCAAAAGGAAAATTTCAATTAATTGAATAATAATCCAACAACCCATCATCATTTCTAGGATGCACATAATTGTATTAAATAAATTCCAATTATATGCACCAACAAATTTTCAATTAAGGGCATATTAGTCAATCCATTTTAATTACAACTCTGTTTTAACATGTGTAGAGCTGTAATAAATTGGGTTTCATTATTAATCTCCATTCACTCTCTCTGTACTGTTTAGAAAAAGTAAAGGAGAAAAGTTGAAGGTGTTAGTTTTTATGGAAAATTCTAAGGTGCCGCTACGTCACATGCCGCTAATTATAACCAATAAGAATATGACACATCATTAATTAGTAACCTGCTCAACAAGTTGCCAACAGGTCATAATAATTTTACCACAATAAGTGGTACTATACCACAATAAATGATAGTATACTATATATGTATTCACATCGAATAATAAATTATTTTCAAATAAATTATTATGGAAATAAATAAATGAATATTAAAATAATATTTTAAAATAAATAGTATGTAATATTTTTTTTGAATAATATTACATTAATTAAGGAAAAATTGAATAATACACATGTGAGTTATAAATACTACGTAATGTGGAATAAATACTACATGATGTGGGTTAATACTTTGTAATGTGAGTCAGTACTGTCACATGTGAGTTATACCGTAGAATGTGATCCACATTGCGTGGTAATACAACGTAATGTGGAATAAATACTACATGATGTGGGTCATACTAGACATATGTGGTTATTACTGTGTAATGTGAGCCCATACTAAAACATGTGAGTTATACCATATAATGTGATACACATTGCATCGTAATACCACCTAATGTGGAATAAATACTTTACGGTGAGGATTACACTAGTTATACCATAGAATGTAATACACAATACGTGGTAATATCATCTAATGTGGAATAAATACTACATTATGTGGGGGTTATACTAGATATATAGGGTTAGTACTATGCAATGTGAGTCCGTACTATTACATGTGAGCTATACCATATAATGTGATCCACATTGCATGGTAATACCACCTAATGTGGAATAAACACTACACGGTGTGGATTATACTAGTTATACCATCTAATGTGTGCACATTGCTTGGTAATACCACCTAATGTGGAATAAATATTATATGATGTGGGGTCATACTAAACATATAGAGTTAATACTATACAATGTGAGTCCGTACTATCACATTGAGTTATACCATATAATGTAATCCACATTTCATGGTAATACCACCTAATGTGGAATAAATACTACACGGTGTGGATTATACTAGTTATACCATCTAATGTGATGCACATTGCTTTTAATACCACCTAATGTGGAATAAATATTATATGATATGGGTTCATATTAAACATATGGAGTTAATACTATGCAATGTGAGTCCGTACTATCAAATGTGAGTTATACCATGTAATGTGATCCACATTTCATGGTAATACCACCTAATGTGGAATAAATACTACACGGTGTGGATTATACTAGTTATACCATCTAATGTGATGCACATTACTTGATAATACCACCTATTGTGGAATAAATATTATATGATGTGTGTTCATACTAAACATATGGAGTTAATACTATGAAATGTGAGTCCGTACTATCACATGTGAGTTATACCATATAATGTGATCCACATTGCATGGTAATACCACCTAACGTGGAATAAATACTACACGGTGTGGATTATACTAGTTATACCATATAATGTGATGCACATTGTTTGGTAATACTACCTAATGTGGAATAAATATTATATGATGTGGGGTCATACTAAACATATGGAGTTAATACTATGCAATGTGAGTCCGTACTATCACATGTGAGTTTTGCGTGGTAATACCGCCGAATGTGGAATAAATACTACAGATATGGGGTCATACTATGTAATGTGAACACGTATTGTCACGTATGAGTTATACTATTAAATGTGATACACATAGCGTGGTAAAACCACCTAATGTGGAATAAATACTACATGATATGGGTCACACTAAATATATGAGGTTAATGTTATGCAATATAAGCAATATGATACATATTGCGTGATAATATCACATAATGTTTAATAAATACTACTTGATGATGTAATATGAGCTCATACTGTCAAATATGAGTTATAGTGTTGACATCACTAATTAGTCGAGCCAATTATTGATTTGAATTATGATAATCTAAGTATACATTACCTTAAGCCAATTAACGATTTGAATTACGATTAACCTAATTATACATTATCTTAATATAAATAATATTGAGAATTGTCAGTTAGTCGAGCCAATTATCGATTTAGATTTCGATTAACGTAATTATACATTATCATAAGATTAACAATGTTGAATTTGATTAATAAGTCGAGCTAATTATCGATTTGAATTATAATTAACCTAGTTATACATTACCCTAAGATTAATAATGACGACTTTGATCAACTAATCGAGTCAATTATCAATTTGGATTACGATTAGTCCAATTTTACATTATTAAGGTTAATAATATTGACTTGGGTCAAGTAGTTGAATCGATTATCGATTTTCATTACAAGTAACTTAATTATACATTACCCTAAGATCAACTATTTTGAATTTCATCAATTAATTGGACCAATTATCGTTTTGATTTACGATTAACTTAATTATACATTACTTTTATCGATTGCCTATATTAATATTACGCCGGTCATTTTGCAATTCTTCCAAGTTTATGAAATTTAATCAATAATCCTTAACCTAACTTACCAAACAACTATTATTAAATTTTAATTTTTGAAATTTTCCACCCCAAAATAGGCTAAATAAGAAATTATAATCCTCAAAACTAAAGAATTACACATAGCACCCTTGAATTTTTAGAAAAAACCAAGAATTTTGAAAACGCTTACAAAACCCACGGCTAAATCAATTTTGCACGATTCTCTTCTCTTCATCAACTCCGCCTTTGTTCGATGCTCCACTGATTAATGAGGTAAATATAGTTCCTATTAATATTTCTCTTCTCTTCAACAGAACGTTATTTGTGTACAAAGATTTTTTTTTTGTTTTGGGATAACACATTGATTATGTTCTGTACAAATATATATGTATTGATTTCACTTTGATGGAACATTATCATTATGATATAGCATTACCTTTTCATATGAACAGATTGAAATAATTTTACAGCATATCAAATTGATACCAACTGGTCGATAAAATGCTTAATCTATTGATACCAATTTCTAGTATATTGCACTTGCTGATTTTTTATTTTTCAACTATTAACTTTTAGATGGAGGAGCCTAACATAAACAATCGTCGAAAGAGAAAGTTGGGTGTAGATTTGAATGCAGATCCGACATCATAACGTTCTAAAGATTCTAGCTATGATGAAGATTTGTCGGAAAAAAATGGTGAAGAAACTTTGGATGAAAATAATCTTAGTTTTAATGATTTTGGACCCTGTACTGATGATATGGATATGAATGAAGTCATGCAGATGACATTTGATAGTGTAGAAGATGCGAAAATTTTTTACAATGCATATGCTAAATGCTAAATGTATTGGAATCTACTGCAATATCATTAGATGACACACATGTACTAACTCTAACCCCATGATCTTTTAAGCCCAATACATGACTAATATCACTAGGACCAACACTAATCTTCCTTCCGTTAATGTTTAGCGTACAAGTGTCACAATCAAATTCATTAACCAAATATAGACACAATTCTCTACAAATATTAAAAGGTCTTACTTCCAAAATACCATCTAACCCTATCAACCTCACAAAATCTTTTTGTTCTTCGGTTAGCTTCGAAACCACATCGTATGCTCCTATTACTGACATACGAGTGCAAATTGTGTCCTGAATATTGATTTATAGAAAAAAATAAAAAAATTAATATAAATACAATACTTCAACAACATGCATGCAAACATGATATCTCACTAACCTTTGAGACTCCTTGGGGCAACTTTTCTTTGTACTCCTTGTACATTGCCTTTTTGTCGTCATTTATTTTGATAAAAGGTAATCTTTCACTAACTGAAAGTGAATGGTATTTCTCCTTGATACGCTTCATTAAGTCCCTTTTTCCAATTGTATTCAAATCATTTCCTCCATCAATATTAGCACTCTTCATTTTTTCTAGTTCGTGCTTGCTGTATAACCAAAAAATTCAGTTTAGTAAAAGAAACTTTAAAGTCTCACACTATCACAAAATTGAATCAAGGTGTGGAAACAGATTTCAATCAAGGCCAATGGAAGCTAAAGACTCTCACAATCACATCTAGCATTATACAAATATAACTTACTAGAACCAAATCCATGCAGATCCCGGCCTTTTCACCTTTTCTTCTTCAGATTTTGCACGAACATTCCTATCATTTACTACTAAAGTTTTTCTTCTTTTCGATCTACACACAGAGGTATACATTGTAAATAAATTGGAACAACATGACTTGTTCAAAACATAAGAAATATTAACATGATCTCTTAACTAAGTTCAATTCAGTCAAAATACAAATAATGCGTCATTTAAAATATAGATTTGAAACTTTGATCCACAGATTCAAATTTCTGTGACTATTATATTAACATGAAAAACAAGTGCGTATACTACAATTTAAAGGGGAAAAAGTGTAATTATACTAAAAGTGGGATAAGTTACCTCATCTTCTGCTGACCAGTAATTGAATATGTCATCTTTGAATCCTGCAATCATGTTATAAAGTTTAATAAAGATGTTTTAAATAATAAACAGGAAAAACTTTTAAACACATGTGATTCAGTGATTTTTGCTTGCAAATCAAGGTTTGGAGGCCCTTGGTAAAATTATTTCTGTTAAATGTTTGGTCTATATTATGGCTCTTCAAGTTAACGAAGGTTGGGTCTTAATTTCAGGTATGACAAGTTTCGGGTTAAATTGTATACTTGAGTATGTCGAATCTAATTGTAATATTCCCATTTGGGTCAAAAGGGTCATAGGTATCTGCAGCCATAAAAGCTCAAATGAGACTAAACAAAACAAGTTAATTTTCAGTATGCAGAGCTTGAGAGAAGTAAAGTATGCCTGAAATTCTGCATTTTGCCATTAACAACAGTAATATTAGCATATAACAGTCCACGAGAATTTAACGAAACCATTTTTGAAACAGACAGAAGCTCTGATAGCTGAATTGACAAATTGGATCTTCAAGAACAGTAATGCCAACGCAAATTAATTCTCTAACCCATTAAAGAAACCAGCTACATATTTTTTTCTACATGATTGAAGATTAGAAGTTGGAAACTAACAAGTATAAACATTGGAAACATCAAACTGAATGAAGGAAAAGACAAAATGACAAAATAAAGTACCGTACAATTTCAATTGGTAGATTCTCATATGACATATGTCAAAGAGTAGATTATCCTATGTAGTGTGTAAGATAAGTTACAAAAATAAACGCAGGCCTCGGCTATTCATTTTCACAATCTGCTCTATGGAAAGTAACAAGGCACGTTGTAATTAGTCGAGAACCTTAATGGTCTGGACTCTGGAGATCTTCTCAATTATTAGACAAGTCAATATCATGAGGATGTCTTCAAATTCGTGAAATCAGTTTTTACCATAAAGATAACAATATTTTCGACGTCTGTTCATCAACAGTTTATATGAACTTGAGGATTTTCATGAGGATTTAGTTTTTATAGTCTTAATACATAGGAGTACATAAATTTTCACACATATTCCGATTATGGTTTTTGAATCCATATATATATATATAGATTGAAACTATATATCCGGGTCTATAATATTCTACAAATAAGTTAGTTCCTAAAATATACAGAGAAGAGCCATTTTGCTTGAAGGCATCTACAGCACTAAAAATGATTTTCTTGGTTGCATCCTGTGTTGTTATGCTGCATGGGAGAAAATCTAACATATACAAGAACTATTAGGTGAAGATCATCATATCTCCAACTCCAGAAATTTACCAAACCCATTATAGGGTGCAATAAAATTGTTAAGGTGTTTCTACATTTAAGTCAAAAACCTTCAAGAGGACTTGAGTTATCATTTTGGGAAAGCTTGAATGAGAGAATGGAATACCGCATAAGATAAATAGTACAAAATATCTTATTCGTATTTTCTGATGTATAAAAGAAAATTGTGGGGTCTCCCAAAAAGGCAATTGTGTATACATAGACGAACAGAAGAAACTAATGTTCTAAGAGGTCGCACTAAGAAAGAAAGGATATAAGGAAATGGAACATTTAGATCAAATTATACTTGAGATATACAAACTCTAGACTGAAAAAGATTGATAAAAATCAGCTAGGTGATATATTACAGACTCACAATAACTCAACAAGAGATCATGGTGCACAATGACTGGGACTACAATCTTTTACATGACATTAACCTCTCTTTGCATCAAAAGTTGCTAAATAAAATTAGAAGCATAATGTTCCATTGGTTACTATTCATTGGTTAAAGAGGCACCGGAAAGTTCCAAAACCAAGTAATCTAGAGAGAAATCAAGCTCACCAGATCACTACGTTCGAGCACCCTCCAAAGCTGTCTCCAAATATCTAGATTTTTCTCAAATGGAGTAAGAACCAGATTTTCGTTCTCCTCAAGCCTGCAGTGGACACAGTAGGAAATGAATTCACTTTAAGTGTCCCAAGAAACTAAGAAATTATTGAAAACTGAAGACTATGATAGTTGACACTAGCATTGCCAACAAATGTAGAGAAAAAAAGGCCCCAAACCAACATCCTTAGAAGCACAAGACATCAATCCACTGTGCTCTGCATATGTGTCCACATAGATTGAAACTATATATCCGGGTCTATAATATTCTACAAATAAGTTAGTTCCTAGGCCTGAACTTTTTGATCCATTAAGAGAAAACAGAAAAGGAATAGTATATATCATGTGAATTGAATGCTGCTCAATAATTAACAAGGTCTGTTTTACCACATAAGATAAATCCAGTCAGTAAAATAAGAAGGAGATGAAAATAAGATAATATGAATAATGTTAATATTTAAATTATTTTATTTTTTATACATTATATTGAAATCACTGATCACAAACAAAAAACTCTTTCAAATAGTATAATAATAAGTATTCCTAAACTTGTCTATAATCAATTCTTCCCAAAAATGAACTTCACAAATGAGTTAAATACTTAATTAATATCGTTCTCTTTGTATTATTATTATTTTGACATAAGAATATTAAAATAAAAAATCAAACTAGTAGTATTATACACAATAACCACTATTGAAAACATGGTAAGAAGTTGACTGCTGGTATGATGGAATGCTGCTAGAATGATGTATCTTCTAGAATATCATCTTATAGAACCTTAACTGGTAAAGCCTCCATATATTTGGTTCAAGCTACCAACATACTTATTGCTAAAGCCTCATCAACGATGTCAGAAGATCATCCATATCCAGAAGGTTTTGAAATTTCCCCAATTCCCATATTCCCATTCATTCAACGAGAGAATATTGTGTACCACTAGAAAGGTGAAATTAAGCACAGAGCCACAGACGACATACTCCCCCAGTAGAAACATGATTGGCAAATATGTGCTCCGGATTTACCAATTAAATTACTAAAAGTTGAACATCAGATCAATTTTTTACCCCAAGAGTTTGCATCTCATAAACATATTAACTAACAAATAATAAACGAGAACAACTTATGTTCTACCAATAAAATCTATAATCATGCTCAATCTTTGTTCTAGCCCAAATAAATGAAGAGCTGTCACATTCATAACTATTCACATCATTAGAAAACTAATCCCATTAACCCATAACTAAAATGCTCTACTGGAGTTTCACGAACATATATATGATATTTCAAAGTAATAATAGCAGCCATTAGAAAGATTATTCATGTGTACCAAAAAAAAACAAATAATTCTGGTTTGGGGTTTACAGAACAACACACAGAAAAAATAACAATTTAAGATCGATTTGAAGTGATTAACGCAAATAATGTTGTGTCCAGAGATTCAGAACCAACCGGAAGCAATTTTTGGGGATTCTTGGGGAGACGGAGTCGATGGCAGCGGTTGAGCAGCCCAAATTTCTTCTGATGGCAGCGTTGAGCAGCCCAAATTTCTTCTGATGGAAGCGGTTGAGCAGTCCAAATATTTCTATTTTTGGGGAGAATAGAAAGAAGGGGAAGGAATCAAGAGGTAGAGAAGGACTTCAACAAAAACTCAAATTTCTATGAGCTAAGGCGGACATAGTCGGGGGGATATGGGATTTTTGAGGGAATCGAAAGAAGGGGAAATAAGTGTTTGGGGGAGAAAAGAAAGAAAGGGAAAAAATTAATAAAAATTAGATTAACCGGTTAAACAGGTCATCTTTTGTTATTTTATTTTTTATATTTTTAATAAGTTGAATTTTGTGTGGTATTGATTACATAACTAAAATCTAATGGTTCAAATTAAACTTACGGCACGTGACGTAGCGGCACCCTAGAATCCCCCTAGTTTTTATTTGCATGTTTGGAAATCAATGGAGGCAAACAAGAAGTACCCGGCTTTTATGAAACCCTTTTTTTCAGGCTGCTCACAAAAAATGGTGATTCTCTTTCTGCTTCCTTTTTTGTTTTTGTTTTTGTTTTTTTTCCCTTTTTGTCATCTAATATGTTTGTTCACATCATGTTTTCTTGGTTTATTCAGTATACCCATTCTCTTCTTTGATGATTTAATTTTATGTAGATGAAATCAAGTTTACGTGTTAGGGCAAGATCAATTAAAATTTCGATGATAACAAGGAAACATTAATAAATAGAGTTGTTTCTGTTTCAAGATGTTTGAGATAGAGAGCACATTTTGTTACTGAAAATCTTGGATGCATTTTTTCTTTCTTTTACCCCAAAATTGTCTCTTATTTCAGTTGTAGGCATAGATTGTGATTAGACACTCTTGAATGAAATAATTTTTTGGCAATTATTATGAAAGATTAACATTTTACATATTATAAGGTAAAAAAAACCAAGAAAAACTTGATCATACTATATTTTACTTGAAAGTGTGGCTTTTGCACTCATAAGTCATAACCTAGTTCCCTTTTTTTTTCTTTTTTTTTTTCTTGATAATTCACTCATATCTAAGTACTATATTTTTTTTTCTCTCACCATATCTTCTATGTGGCATTAATTACAAATGTTTTTGTAGCAAATCCATCCATCTTTTACATCATTCATGGAAGGCATGGTACCAAACAAGGCATTTCTCAAGAACTACCAAGGAAATCTTTGGCCCGTGGGGGTGTCGAAAGTTGAAGATGACTTCTATTTCCATGAAGGATGGAGAAAATTTGTTAAAGAAAATGAAATTGAATTTGGCACCCTTTTGGTTTTCCAATACAATGGTGATTCGATATTCAATGTAAAGATTCTCGGAACAACAGCAAACGAAGACGAAATTCTTCAAGCCTTTGAATTCAATACAAAGGAGCAGAATGTGGCAGAGGATGAAGCTAAAAATGATGTAGAGGTAAATGTGGAGGTGGAGGAAGAGGAAGAGGGAAATAATATTTCAACGTTGAAGAAGAGAACAAGGAAAAGAAAAAATGGAACTTTTGGAGCTAGCTCTAATGATGACATGGAGGATGATGATAATAATAGTCCTCCTAAAACAGGATATATGAATGGAAATCCTTATTTTGTCTCAAAAGTTACACCAAAAAGGAAAAATAGCGTGGTAATTAAGTTTACCTAAGTATTTAAATTTATTGAGTAGACCATAAGTCCATTAACTCACGCCTCGTTTATTTGTTCTTTTGGCAGAATGTTCCATGCAAGATTATAGATGACAAAAACATTAAATTTCGGAAACTTATCATTGTCCGTGACCCTCATGGATATACATGGTGTGCAAATGTTGCTCACTGGAATGATGGTCGGGTTTGGCTGAAAGGATGGAGTCAACTTTACAAACGCAACCATATGTGTGTAGGGGACGAATTTATTTGTGAAGTAGTGCTGGGGAAAGGCATTAGAGACACTTACATACAAGTTCATCTTTGTAACTAAAGATGAGTTAAACTTGTCCAAAAGCTGAATCTTCTAATATGTACTAGAGTTGTGTTCAATGATGTAGTTTAGACTTTCTTGGATCATTCAAGTTTCTTTGTTTCATTAATTTCTTATTATGAATTTCTTGTGCTCTTCAGAGAGGAATGATTTATAAATGAGACACAACAAGTCTATTTGGATGGGTTATGGCCCGGTTTCGGGGGTTTCGACTTAAAAAAATGGTTTGGGTAGTTTTGGTGAAACCTCATTTAGTTAGGTTTTGGATGTTGAGGTTTGTGGTTCTGAAAAAGTTAAAACTCCACTTGGATTAATTTTGGGTGTTGGGGTGTGGAGCTAGGTAACTAATTCGCTGAGCGCGAGAGCGCTAGAGCGCGATATATTTAAAACTTAGCATATGAGAGCGCAAATAGAGCTTCTTTAAAATAATATTATAATAATTAAAATATAATATAAATCAGTACCATGGAAAAAAACTACTAAAGTAAGGGTAAAAATAATTATATTAATTAGTGGATAAAAATTGGTGGATTCCTAATAACATGAATTATTAAGTATATGTGGAAAATTGTAACCTTTATTGTTGTGGGAATGTTAAGATTATCGTTATTAATTATATAACAATTAGTTAAAAGCTAGGTAACGTAATTCGCGCAGTCAACCTTCACGCACGCACTGATTCGTGCACCGAGTGCTTATTCCCGAGTTACCACGATAATTCGTGAACTGCATGGACAAAGTGCGCGTCTTTCTTTAGACTTTTGTCTTCCTTCAATATTATTGCCACATGTCACACTTAATTAATAAAAGAGCGGGCGCGTGAGGATCATGAACCAATTTCGGTGTTGGGCTGTTGAAAAACTTGCATTAATTGAAATGACCCCACATGCTATATTGCATTTACTGATCCCAAATCAGGGATTTTATACTATTTCTATTTACTTTTCTCCTTCTATTTCATTCCCTATTTGTATATATATAAAATTACAACAATTATAGTAAATAAATTGTAAATATGATATCTTGTTCAAATATAGTAATTATTTAAATATTGTATAATTTCATACACAATAAATTATAATAGGTGATTATTGAATAATGAAACACTTACTCATTATTATTTAAACTAGTATTAAGAAAAATTGACGCTCTAACGACGCTCTTATTATTAAGTTTTTACAAACATGACAATTTACATCAGCTTCTGCCGATTCGAGAGAGCATCAATGTTTCGCTGAAGAGAATGGATGTTTCCTCTTTAGACATGCTTCAGTTTCACTGGTAATGGTTTCACATACTCTCCCTCTATTATTTTATGTACTTGATAAATGTAAGTTGGTTGAAACTAATACTTGACTGCAAATAAGCATGTGTTAACAACGCTTGTTGTAGCTTTGGATTGGTAATATGCAAAATAATTAAAGAAAAAATGGGTTGGTTAAAACTATTACTTCGCTGCAAATTAGGATGGGGTTGACATAGATTGTTGTAGATTTGAATTCGTTATGGGCAAAATAATAAAAGAAAAATGAGTGTCTCACTTGATTAAAATTATTTATTATTTAATATTTTAATAAATATTTAATAGTTTTAAATTATATAATTTATTATTTTAATAAATATTAAATATATTAATTCTATTATATAAATTTTATATTTAAAAAGAATATATTTTCTTAATTTTGGTGATATTTATGTTAATGTATTATTTAATTTATTAATATTGTTTATAAATTAAATTAGTTATTTAAATAAAATAAGTAAAATTTTCTAAATTGGTCAGCACGTGGTCTTATTCGAGTCAATTTGGAAATTTGACAACAATGTGGACTTAAATCGTCACTAAATTTGGAGATGTGGGGCTTTTTTGGTAACCTGAAATGTTATGGGGTAAAATTATCAGTCAACATACATAATGGTATCAAATGTGTAAAGTTCTAAATTGGTCGCACGTGATCTTATTCGAGTCAATTTGGAAATTTGGCAACAACGTGGACTAAAATCGTCACTAAATTTGGAGATGTGGGGCTTTTTTGGTAACCTGAAATATTATGGGGTAAAATTATAGGTCAACATAAGTTATGGTATCAAATATGCAAAGTTTTAACGGCCACGCGACAATCACGTGACAACTCCGTTTTCAATTTGACGGAAGAATCAAATGTGTCGAGTTGATTTGAGTTATGGTATCAAATGTGTCGGTAGAAAAAGTTGTGGTATCAAATCCCTAAAGTAGGTTGAATTATGGTATGAAAAGTGAAATTCTCTCCTTGAATAATTAAAAATTGAATAGCTTTATGCAGGTAGGAGTTTTAATAATCTTTATTTGAATAAAGCTCGCACTTGGTTAAAATATAGTAAAGTGTAAATTTATGTATGAAATCATTATTCATATGTGAAATACATGAACCCACAGTGCCAAATTCTAATATTACGAGGATGTTAAGAAAAGTGTGTGTTCTCCAAAACGTTAATTAATTTACACATTACTTACCATTTTGCCATACTGACAAATTATTATGTATCTAAACTAGCTCGAGTTCGCTTCAAAGTCTTAAAATATACATTCCAAACTCTAGTATGAATTTGGCCATGAAAAAATAAATTATTGTTTTTAAGGTCAGGGCAAGTAAAAGTTGTTCATTTTAATGGCACGACTATGAAACTCTGGAATATGTAAATAATTCGCCATGCTCAATCTACCTTTTTTTGGAATATGAGATTTACGAATTGTTACATGAAAATGTAATTGTTCTTGTCTTGTTATTAGTAATTTACATGGATCAAAATTTCGTTTCGAGTTTATGTTTCGGTCAGATAAATATTGGAAAATTTTCGAGACTTTTCGAAGATGTTTCGAAAACACTAAGGAATAATTGTAATAAGAGTTACTAAATTTAGATAAATGACAAGGTTTAAGGTAAACAAATAGTTTCGAAATTACATCTTATTTTCGTTTCGCTTGATTCAAAAACGGAAACTTTTCGATGTTTTCGAAGGAAAAGATGGAAATTTTAATCCATGGTTGGATGTTTTACATATTAAATATTAAGGGTATAACTGGAATTTATGTTATTAGTTGGGGTTGTAAATGATTTTGGTGAAGTTGTATTCTGGACACTTGTCAAAATCTAATTAGAGTTCATTAATGTTGTTGGTGACTCTCTAGAGTCATAATAGACCATCCCGTCAGTGGTTCTACTTTAAGATGATGTAAAGGTCGACTATTATCTTAGCCTACTACGAGCGGAGGCCAGTTAGATCCTTATACAAGTGATCTTTGAGCAGAAGCGCCTAATGCTTCAACAGTTTCAATAGGAGGTGCGCAGTTTTAATTTCTTCTTTCAACAAAAATTTTGTCAAACTCTATCTTGTTGCTTATGATATTACCACCTTTAGTTCTTTGTCTGAACATGACTTCTTCAGAAATATGTTCATCTATGATACTTAAATTGATACGAATCATCTTCTTTTGTACTAAATGTAGTGTAACTTGGAAAAATGAAGAAACTAAACTTGTTCCTGGATTAGATTGTCATTAAAGACAGATTTTATCGGTTATCCAAGTGCGCGCACGAGACACTTGACAAACTACCAAAATTGGCCTACCAAATTTTATTTATTATTTAAGGATGATTTCCTAAAAAATGCATCCCTTAAGATATGTCAAATAAAATAGGTTCACTGGATAGACTTCCCATGAGTACAAAAATGTATATAAAGTGGGATTTCGACCTTATCCACACTATACAACTAGAATTATCGATGAATGTAAAATGTATTTCTAGCTGTTGCAACGCAGCAATGTAAAATAACAATACAAAAGTATGATTTTACGATTGAAAGCCTTCTCAAATATTATAAACAGTCATATAATCAGAAGTCACTAAAAGTTGCAATGCAAATTTTTTTCTCACATTTAACAATGAAAAATTCAAGTCCAATCGATTATAATGCTTTAAACCATGAAAGACATATAGATATCTATGTATTGGAGGGAACAATAAATAAAAATTCACTCTTCATTGTCTTGATCCATCATTTGCATACTTGCGATAGATTGCTGCAATTAAGATAGATATTCTAGTAAAAAACTTAGGATACGGAAACATACCATCAGTACACATCAAAAACAAGAAGAGCGTATTAGCTAATAAAAGCAACAGTATGAACCTCAGTTTTCTTGCTTCGGTTGTTTCTTCAAGATGGAATTAATTAGGCCGTTGGTTAAAGCAGAAGACGAGGTAATCGATGCCTTTAAAATGCTCAAACCCTACAGCATCAAAATATTTTGATATTATTTTAACACGAGTACATGTCATCTTTCAATATTTAAAACTTGATAAATCATTACCTCTTCCAATCCAATGTGAAGCTCCCGTTCTTCAACATCAGACAAAGGGATTTTCAGCCCGTTGAGAGTAAAAATGGTCGAGAGCATACATAAAGGTGTCACAGTTAAATCATCAGTTACCATAAACACTTTTGGTCCCTTAACAAAACTATAACCACCTTTTGGGTCGTTAAGGTGGGCCTGCTGATAATTATTACCATAGCGAGAAAACTTCATGTGTTCACCATTTTCTTTAGAGTAATATAGTGGAGGACTTATTTGTTGAGAGATTGGAAGAATCTGGTTCTTGGATAGATAACTGTGAGGAAGCTTAGGATCGAGTAAATCTTTTTTTGTGTCAATTGACACCATATGCCTGTAATGATTCAAATTTGCTAGGCTACAATACAAGTTATCTATACTCCATATAGAAGCCTTACCGCCTAAAAGGCATTCAACTTCACCCAAGGGAATGGTAAGCAAACTAAACAGAAAGTCTACGAAATCTTCTTCAGCTTCAACAAAGAGTAACTTACTTGTAGATTTTTGTACAATGGCTTTTACCATCATCTTCTTAGTGCTACAAGTTGTTCCTTTCTTCATATTCTCAGGTAACATTTCAAGTTTTATTGTTGGTTAATGATGTGTCTGGTCTTTTTTTAGGATAAGGTCAGTAAGTGGAGTCTGAGAAAGCAATGATTCCTTCAACAAAACCATGATCTGATCCATAATATATATATATATATATATATATATATACATATACGAGAGATTAAATAGTAGAAGTTAGAAGTGATAAATTGCTTAAGTAAGGATTTTCGAAGATTAAGTAATATGAACACCGACCCACCTCATTGAATCCAATAGTCACAATCATCTGCTCGGCCCCATTGGTGTCTGAAATGCCCAAGTCTTTCATACTTTTTATCATTGATGCAGTCATATTAGGCAGCATTCGCAGATCATCGCTGATTAAGAAATTCATTGTTTCTACCATAAAAACTTTACTATTGTTGTTGTAGACTTTGAGATCCTCGCTTATTTCTCTGTTCAATAATATCCCACAAATGCATCTTGTAGTGTCAAGGTACATGCTCACATGCCTGCTCCAGCAATCCTTGTTCTCACAAGCAAAGTATTTGATTGGCTGAGTATCATCTATGTTGATTTTCAGTTTACGACATTGATCATCGAGTGGATTTCCGGGATTGAGCAGCATCAGTTTCCCTGATTAAGTCCAGAAATGGGAACTACCCAGATTTGCCAAGCCATCGTATAAAGTGTTTAAGCTTCCAATGATAGGTACCGCCTCAACTCCGTAGTGCTTCTTAAGGAGTCGTATTATCAACCCTAGCGGCATTGTAAGGAAGCTTAACAAAATGTCTGCTAAGTTGTTATCAACAATTGCAAATAAGACCTTCGTTTTTTCTTTATTTATCATCACACTCATAGACAGTCTAACTTCTTCCTCTGCACTAGACATCTCCTTTAATGTGTTGTGGATATGATTTTTTGGGGGGGAAGGATATATGAGACATGAAAAATTAAGCTTGTTCCATCCCCCTTTATATAGTGTCAGGGGTCTCAATGAGGCCAAGACCTTCCATTTCCTCAGAGTAGATTTGGCATTATTTGGAAAACTTAGGTGATAAAATTCTTGGAATAGTAAAAGTCACAATGTAAATTAAATACAGGAGGACTTTCTGAAATCGAAAGTGAAAAGGTAAAAATGGGATAAAAGTTACAATAAAGAGATTGTTTAGAAATAAGAGAAACCCAACTCCAACTTTTCTGATGAAGGTTTGAATTATGAAGATGGTCGTGACTGTTTATTTACTGTCTAATGAATGAATTCATCATGTATTGGTTTGTGAAATGAATATCCTAACTAGAATTTATGGATCCTCGGATGATCGACTCGATTCCATGATTATAAGTTCATTTTTAGGGGCAGTGAATTGAGATTAATGGCTCGTTTGAATTCATTTTCAGAGTAACCCTAGAAACTTGTTGATGTATTTTGGTTTGTTTGAAAATTTGAACCAATAACATGTGTTTGATTTAGGCTTTATATTGAAAATAGATTCTACTCAATGCAGTCTAAAAAATTGAAATATGATAGAGATGTTTAATTTGAAATAATTTTTCAAAATATCTTCGAAAAAACAATTAACATGGATTTGTTTTGCTTCTTCAGAATACATAAGTTTATCAAGAAACAAAATTCATGCATGGATGACGCGTAAAGCTTTTCGGTTTCTTTTGGAGGACTTTTCAGGCATGACCACGCAAATTCGTGATTATAGAAGACAAAATTTGAAGCAAGACGGACGAATATTTAACACAGCATCTGCAATTCAGATCAAAACGAAAGTGAAAGAGCTTTTAGAGGTCTGCAATTTATTTCACAACGAAAGTTAAAAGTAAAACTGAAAGTGATTTGGTTTCATTATTGACCATACATTCGTGTGCCTTGTCACAGTCCGGCTCGGCTCGGCTCGGCTCGGCTCGGCACTACATGATTGGGTTCAGTTCCGACTAGGTTTCAGGTCGAACATGGGCTTCAAACAATATTAAATTCTAAAGAAAAAGTATTGTTTCAACCCAATTTTAGAGCCCAACATGTAGAGACCGCTCAAGTCGGCACAACTTGACTTTTTGAATGAGTAGGACCTTTTAAGCATATCTTAATTGACTAGTTTATATGACCTTTTAAGCATATTTTTAAAATGCATCTCCTAAAATCTGTTAATTCATTTAGGTTGGTTAGGTAAGCTGTACAAAAATGTCAAAAAGCAAGATATCAATCTCTTGATCCAAACTAACTAGTGATAGTAAAATGTGTCTCTTGCTGATAAAGTAGACTTTGCATTAAATGGTCACCAATTACTGTGTTTTTCTATCAATGAAAAAGCCTGGCTAAACATTTGAAACATATATTTTATCAGAAATCACTCTTTATTTAAGTGATGAAAATTCCGATTACAATTACACTATATATAATGCCTGAAACCATGGAAGAAATATATATAGTTGGTCAGCTAATTCTCAATACTAGACTGCAGACAGAAATAAATAAGAATGCCCTCTTCAGTTCCTAGTTCCCATTACTTGCATACTTGTAGATAAATTGCTGCAATTAAAAAAATATATGCTATTTAAAAACCTTTGAATATGAAAGCACAATCTTTAGTACAGATAGAAGACAAAAACCTCTATGATGAGCCTTATTGTTCTTGCTTTGGTTTTTTCAATTGATGAATGTGTTCTTGTGTTGGTTGCTTCTTCGAAATGTGAATCATTCCATTGGTTAATGAAGAAGTGGAGGTAAGTGATGCTTTAAGTATGCTTAAACCCTGCAGCAACAAATGAGTCTTGTTACTTATATATGAAATGTTATCTCTTTGTGGAAATAAATTAGCTACATAATTACCTCTTCCAACCCAACCTCAAGCTCTCGTTCTTCGACATCAGAAAAAGGGATTTTTAGCTCATTGAGAGTAGAAATGGTGGAGAGCATACACAAAGGTGTGACAGTTAAATCATCAGTTACCATAAACATTTTTGGCCCCTTAACATAACTTTCCTTTCCTTTCGGGTCCTTAAGGTGGACCCATTGGTTACTATGATAGTATGTGCGAGGAAGATCCGTAAAATAGAAATTCTTCTTCAAGTAATATAATTGAGGAGATTCTTGTTCAACGAGTGAAAAGATCTGGTTCTTGGATAGATACATGGGCGGAAGTACAGGATTAAGTAGCATGTCTTTAATACATGCTGTTTTTAGATACTTGTCGGCATTCAAATTTTCTATGCTTCTGTACAAGTTATCTATTCTCCCAAGAGAAGTGTTACTGCCGAAAATGGATTCAACTTTACCTAATGGGATAGTCAGAAAGCTAAACAGAAAGTCTACAAAATCTTCCTCGGCTTGAACAAACAGAAACTTATTTGTAGACTTTTGTACCATTGCTTTTACCTTCATCTTCTTAGAGCTTGTAGGAGTTGCTCCTATCTCCACTGGGGGAGGTAAAGTGATCGGTTCAGATTTTGCTATGGAAGAAGAATGATGAATCTGTTTTTTTCCAAGAATAAGGTCGGTTAGCGGAGTCCGTGAAAGCAATGATTCCTTCAACAAATCCATAATCTGATCCAGAAAATATATATGAGATAGTAAATAGTACAATGTAAGAAGTGATAAATTGCTTAACGAATATTGAGAAAGATTAACAAATTAAATAAGACACTTACCTCATTGAATCCGACAGTCACAGTCATCTCCTCTGCCCCAACGGTGTCCGAAATGCCTAGTTCCTTCATACTATGAATTATGGAACCAGTCACGTTAGGCAACATTCGCAGATCATCACTGATTAAAAAAGACATTGATTCTGCTGTAAATACTTCACCAACTTGGGTACTGTTAGAATCTCTCATGCCTATTTGTACGTTTATTAGTTTCCCGCAAGAGCATTTTTTAGTGTCATAATACATGGTTACATTTTCTTTCTTAGACACGCACTTCGAATATTCACATCTAAATAAAATTTGTGGCTGATCATCATTTATATTGATTTTCAGTTTGCGGCATTCATCTGCAAGTGAACTCCTTGGATCGAGCAACATCAGCTTACCTTCCTTTGTCCAGAAATGGGAACTGTCCAGATTTATCAAACCTTTGTACAATTTACTCAAAAGCTTCCAATGACAGGGGCCTCGTCATGATCTCCATAATGCTTTTCGAAGAGACGCATAATCCTTCCTAACGGCAAGGTAAGGAAGCTAAAGAAAATGTCTGCAAAGTTGTTATCAACTATGCCAAATAATACCTTTGTTTTCTCCTTATTTACCATCACTCTCATTGACAGTCTAACTTCCTCCTCTGCACTAGAACTAGACATCTCTTTTAATTTGATGTAGATAGGAACAAAATTTTGAGGATATATGACATGAAAAATTAAGTTTATGCCCTCCCCCCTTTATATAGACCAAGAAATGGTCACACTAGGGGTCCCAATCAATAAGGTATGTTTGGCATTATTTAGAAAACTAGGTGATCGACAAAATTATTGGAATAGTAAAAGTTGTAGCTAGTGTAATTAAATTGGAGTAAAACACTTTGTGCAATATCCTAATTAACCATTATTTATGTATCATCGAAAATAGACAAGTCTAAATTAAATTTAAGCGGAATAAATGGTTTATATAGGTTGATTTAATGGGCACCCCTAGAAACTTGTGAATATCTTGAATACGGGGTAGTTTGAAAAATCTAATCAATAAACTGATAGAGTGATTATTATATAGCTTTAAAATATGTGCTTGGTTTAGGTATTATGAAGACAACTTTTTGGATTTGATTGTTGGGTGTCTACTTAAAGGAGTTTTGACATGAATTTGTTTTGCTTCCGCATAATACATAATTAAAAGTTTATTAAGGCTATGTTTGGTTTGAGGATTTGGAGAAGTGTGGAAAATGAAAAACAGTGAAAAGTAAAGTTAAGGAAAATCTGATTTCTCAAACTTGTTTGGCTGCTAAGTAAAATAGTCTGTAAAATAAGTTTCATGTAAACTATTTTCCTTGGCTTTGTTTGGTTTTGAAGAAAAGAACGAGGAAAACCAAATAAGAAACACCAAAAGTGAATCATGATACATATTTTATATATTTTTTTCATGTCTAAATGTTATAATATACATTTTACAACAATTATAATCTTATTTAAAATGAATCATATAGCTAAAAATGATCATATGAAATAAAATAGCATTATCTCAACCAATCTAATCATAAATCTCAATATGCATTCCATACACAAAACCGAAAGAGAGGAAATCTAATAGCAAAGTAAGTTATAATAGTTTTTGGACAAGGAACTATGATAGTTCTGAAAAAAAAAAAAAAGGTTCATCACATCAGTTCTTGTTGTCTAAAATCAAGCTACTACAATTCTTTTGAATTTCAAATTAATTCTATTCAAACAAGTTGGACCAAATTTTACAAACAACCAAACTTTATTTTCTCCGTTGGACATTTGTGGAATGCCCAGATGGATTTATGATTTGAAGTAAGGCTTTGGTACCCAGTCCGGCAATCTGCTCGTGTAATTAGTCTACTGTATAGCTTTGTTCCATTGCAGCGACAATATTGCCCATCCCACCTCTCAACAATGTAAGTTCTTTACTTACCATATCAACCATTCTAGTCTTTCATTCAAACATTTATACCAAACCTACAAAAACATAAAAGAAAAGAAGAAGCCATCTAATCAACATTATTGGTTCTACAGTTAAAAACAGAAGATGAAAAAATAAGGACATATGGAGAAGACCACATTAATGTATGTTTAAAGTGCTTAGTTGGTTTCTCTATGAAACATCAGCATGAAAATAATCAACATTTGGCCAACAAAATTTGAAATAGAAGTCTTATTTCAACAATCAATAGATGTTTACGTATCAAGTGCGGATGATAGGGTCACTTAACACAAGGAACGGAATATAAGCTCACTAGTCGCGGAAAACCACCTAATATATAATGCATAATATCTAAGCAATATTTCGATTATATTATCTCACCCATTTGGACCATTGAGCCTTATTAATTTGCAGTTAACCATAGTACCATGAATAGAGTGTTGTTCAACACATACATAAATTGCATTATAATCTCTATGTTATAACCTTGACCTATTGTGTTCACACTCACAGTGCAACTCTCGAACTCAAACTAAACATATGGTAAGTGCTAAGCTATATCGAAAGCATCACATAATCGAATAGATCAAAACCATTGACATTGTAGGTTCGGAAAGCAACTTATGCAAAACATTTTGCTGTTAATGATTATTAATCCTCAATGAAACGTCAAATTGACGCAGACAAGACAAACCTAATATGGTATGGTGAAATTACATTAAAAAACAGACGAAGTTCCATAAATATGTAGGCTCATGAATACTAACTTAAAACATACCATAGTTTTACTACATCATGATCTTCTTCATGGTTGTATTTCTACAATCAATCTTTTCTCCACCTGCTGAAAAATGGAACCATAAACTTGTTGAAGAATGGAACCATAAACATGTTGAAGGTGAAGGTCTAACAAATTGCATCTCTACCTTTGTGAAAATTATCCAAAAATCGAGCAACTCGAAATTACTAAACTTAGCAACATGTGATGGAATAAAATCATAATGAAGGTTTTATTAACATCTGAAATTCAGCAAGTAGGGACATAACACAACAGTCACTTAAACCCTTTCTTAAGTGGGAAATAGTCAATTTAATCTCAAATTATACGAATCCCTAATTTCAAAAAACAGAATACAACCATTTTCTAAATTGGAAATTCAAACACAGGTTTGATGCTTCAACAATCCAAAATACACATAACACAAATCAAAATATCCCCTATTAATTTGTTCTTTGTTTCTCAACAAAAATCAAAATGAAATTACGAAACCCCAGAATCGAAGCAAGATTACTATTAGATAAAGAATCAGAAATTGATGAAGAAGGAAATTGAAAGAAGAAAATTCCCAAATTGAAAGAAGCAATCCCTGTAAATTACTCTTCCGCCCGGGATTGATTCTTTCAATTTGGGGATTTTCTTCTTTCAATTTCCTTTCTTCTTCATCAATTTCTGATTCTTTATCTAATAATTACGAACAAATCAGAAAACCTAATCTCCAGGCATCGTGTGTGATAAATTAACAAAATAAATTACTTACCGCAATTGAATCGAGAGAAAAGGTAATGAAGAGAAGTCAAGTCGAACGCCATGGACGAAAGAGAAGACATGAGAGCGTGAGAGAGATGAGAGAGGAAAGGGAGATTCGGAGTTGAAGAAGTGAGGGAGAAACCGAGAGAAGGGGAGAGAGGAGACGCGCGATGTGTTTTAATTAGTTTTCCCACATTTTCCTCGAATTTTTGGGAGAAATTGGTTTTCCCTTTTTTTAGTATAAATTTTTTTCTCAGCTTTTCCAGTAAAATGTTTTTCTCACTAAAATATGTGGCAGTCAAACAGGTAAAGTATTTTACACATCATTTTCACTTGTTTTACTCACTGTTTTCCATGAACCAAACATACCCTAAAGGAAAGAAATTCATGCATGAATGATGCGATAAAGATGTATAGCATTTAGTAATTTGTAAAGAATAATACAGAGTAGTATAATTTTCATCAATTTTAGTCATATATATCACAAAATCGTCCTCTAACTCTAACTTTATTTTCAGTAATAATTATGCGTTACAATACCTCACCAGGGGACAAAACAAGAATAACACATTAATTTAAAACCTCTTACATAACTGAAATAGCTAATAAAAAAATATTGATAATACACATTTTTTAGAACTAAAATGTAAGCAACCAGATATTTATAAAAACTAAAGCATGTGCATTGTGCAACAACAAATTTGAATAATCACTACATAACTGATTGAAAATTTTAAATCATTGTTTTTCCCTTTTTGACAGGAGAAACATATTGAGTTCTCTGTTCCTTTTCATAGTAGTCACTAAAAGCTTTATTCCACTTTTCCTCTGCTCTAATTAGAGAACTTTTCAATTTTTCAAGGTTTTCTTCCATGTGGGATGCTACATCCGTTGAATCTTTTATTGCTTTACCCCTTACCATCAACCTACTCGGAAAAAATTTATCTCCATACATTTCTCTAAGAAACTCAAAATTTACTCTGCTGAGATATTCTCCTACATCCATTTCCTCTTCGGAATCTCTACTCACGTTTTCCGCCACCAACCTCTCCGCGGCTGTCTTAACGGACAACATAGAATAGAAAGAAACGCCAGTTTCAAACAAATCATCTTCACAACGTAATATGGTTTCCTCGTACTGATCTGGTTTTCTTTTCCTTTCCAAAGGCATTGTCTGGTTAGATTTTAACTCGATGTGTTCCATCAAAAACCACGTCAACTGGAGGAATAACTCTTGGTGATTTTTGAATAAAGGAATGGCTTCTTTTAAAACACGGTTTATATCGTTGTGGACTTTGAAACCGGTAATAATGTCGAGAAAAGTTTTATAATCATGGTCTTGTAAAGTAAGTTGAACTTGATTTATATAATCGATACAAACCTTCATTGATTTCTTATGAATCTTTTTCTTCAAGAAATCATCCGTCTTTTCAGGCACTATGACAAATTTGCAGAAGCCGGAGAATAGGTCAGGATGATCGATGAATAATTCCTTCACCTCTGAAATTAAAGTTTCTTTATCGATTTCGTAATTGAGATGATCCAACAGGAGAGTAAGAAGTTCACTTAAAATATTGGTACCTTCAAATCTTTCTTTTACTATGTGACTGAAATAAGTTGTCTTCTGCAACAATGTTTTACCCAATATTGTAATCATCTTCACTCCTTGATCAAATTCTTTCTTAGATGACATTAAAATGTACATATTTGTTATTTAAAGGCTTAATTGGTTAAAGTGATTGAATATTACTTTGATTAGGCTTTGATTAATTGAATCCCAATTCAACTAGGCTGCTTTGTGTTATGCTATTGGTTTCATTAAACTAATTGATACTCCTTTATTAACAAGGAAAAGTGTGTATTATTATTATACTAATTTTCAAAAGTATTATTATTAGTCAGATAGGTAATTACGAAGCTTTATTTTCCGTAATAACTTTTTCGAAAGTAATAATTATTTGAAGTTAGAGGAGTAAATATGTATTCATTATAGTTACATGGCTATCCAAAATTTTCGGACTACTTTTGAAAATTTGCCTTTAATTATTGAAAAATTCCAATCATCAGAGGAAAGTATAATGCTTGAATCCATGGTAGTTAGATATATATAATTTATCAGCTAATTCTCCAGGACTATAGACAGAAATAAATAGAATGTTCTCTTCATTCTCTAGTTCCCAATATTTCCATTTTTGTAGATAGATTGCTGCAATTAATTGAACAACACATGAAGCAGATTATGTTAAATCCATAAAGAGTAGTTCATCCAAATATTTCATTGCCACCGTGTACTAGTTTGCATAAATTGAATTTGACAAATTTCGGAATAGTGCACCGCATTATCCGTGCAACGATAAAAAAATTCTATCTTCAAATAAGAATAAAGTAATTTGTAATATTATTTTAGGGATATTTTAGTCTTCAAATTATATTTAAACAATTAAGGTGTTAAGGAAAGCATACACTTGACTCTTAGGACACATGAAAAAATTATAGCATATATTATTTTTACAAAAAATATACCTTATCCGTTAAGGGTTCGTTCGATTTGCACAAACAATTAGGATTCAAAATTTTATTATGACTATAGTTTATGTTTGGTTTGACTGTTTACGTTTTTGGTCACTACCCTTTATTTTGAAAGTTACTTCCTTATTTAATTTGGTCATATAATAATTGCACCACTCCCTCTTGAAACCCAACAATCTTCTTAAAAGTGAATTGTAATTGTCTATTGAGTTAAATAATTGTAGAGAGATTATATTCGAGAGAGCGAAGAGGTGGGAGTGAATACAGAGCAATTATGGGATTATTGTTATTAATTTTGGCAGTCTTAACTTGATATTTAAACACTTATGTCCAGCTTGGTTCCGAAAACTGGGGCAGATTCTTTATAAATTCAGCAATATGGCGTTCGGGAAAATTCTTGCATAGACCCGATCTTTCATAGACCACACACAAAATCTTGCAAATATGTTTAGTGGATACAATGATTTTGTTCATGGTCTATGAAAGGTCTGGTCTAGACAAGTATCACCCTTGCGTTCGGATGGACTGATGAAAACATGGGTTGCCCGACGAATTGTGGGCCATGCCCCATAATCTGCGCGATCATAATAACTTGGGTAGCCCAGGTACAAAATTTTGGAATCGATCCAACAGTCGCAATCGACTTTAACTTGCCAAACAACCAAACCAAGTTACAATTGATATTCGTCTTGATATCTATAAACGGAATTGGTCATGATATTTTCAGATCTAGAACAATATTTCTAATTTTAATTTTGTGAACGAATAAATCATTTTTTCTGCATAGTAAATTGTTGAAAATAAGCAGACAATGAAAAGCTCCTATATTAATTGGAACCGATCTGAGTGCTGCTGAAATAAAATTGCCTTATTCATGTTCTTATCCCCAGTACTGAATACATGCTCACCTATAATTACTGAAACTAAAAAGGATATGCTAATTCTAATTTAATTATTAATACACAAATGAAGCAAGCAACAACATGAACCAAGATATGCTACTCTTCTTCTTGCTTTGGGTATTTCTTTTTTGTGAGAATTAATGCATCAGTAAGAGCAGAAGTCGAGGTAAGTAACGCTTTCAGTATGCTTAAGCCCTGCAGCAAGCATTAAATGAGTCTTATTACTTATATAATAATTGTCATGTAATTTTTCCACGGAAAATAAAATTTAGCTAAAATCATTACCTCGACTATCCCTACGTCAAGCTCAACTTCGTCAACATCAAAATAGGGGATCTTAAGCTCGTCGAGAGTGGAAATGGCCGAGAGCATACACAAAGGTGTAACAGTTAAATCATCAGTTACCATATACAATCTTGGACCCCTAACATAACACCCCTTGTCTTTCGGGTCCAAATAGTGGAGCGACAGCACACTTGTTGAGGATGGGGACAAATATTCCTTGCAACCGTATCCAGCTTCATGGTAATATAGATCGCGAGGTTTTAGTTCAGTGAGAGATAAAATCTGATTCTTGGATAGATACTTAGTCGGAAGTTCAGGATCAAGTAGCAAATTTTTTATACTTGCTGTTCTAAGAAACTTGACAGCATCCAAATTTGCTAAGCTACTGTACAAATTATCTATGCTCCCAAGAGAAGTGTTACTCCCCAGAAGGGATTCAACTTTACCTATTGGTATGGTGAGCAAACTAAACAGAAAGTCTACGAAATCTTCCTCAGCTTGAACGAACAACAACTTACGTGTCGATTTATGTACCGTGGCTTTTACCTTAAACTTCTTAGAGCTAGAATCTTCTCCTTCATTCATATCAGCAGGAGGTAAAGAAAATTGTTCATTAAACTTCTCAGAGATAGAGTTTGCTCCTTCAGAAAATTGTTCAGATTTTGCTTTGGTAGGAAAAATAAGATCAGTAAGCGGAGTCTTAGATAGCAAAGATAATTTCAACATTTCCATTATCTGATCAGGCAAATAACAATATTAGCATCCTGAATTTATATATCAACTCTATAAAAGGAAGTAAAATAGTTTCTAATTACCTCATTGAATCCAATAGTCACAATCAGCTGCGTTGCCCCATCAGCATACATAAGGCCGAGATCTTTGATACTTTGTATGATGGATTTGTCCACATTAGGAATCATACGCAGATCATCGGTGATTAAAAAAGACGTAGTTTTTGCTGTAAAAGCTTCTTCCTCACCTTTGACGTCGGCTTGTACTGAGTCGTCAAGTTCATTCCATACCACCTCTATTTCACAATCCATTAATCCTCCACAGAAGCATATTGCATCATCGTACAAGCTGACAATATCTTGTCGCTCCGTGCAAAAATAGTTTCCGCACATCAAGTACTTTTGTGGCTGAGTATCATTTAAATTGATTTTCAGTTTACCGCAATCGTCTTGGAGTGTACTTTTGGGATATAGCAGCATCATCTTGCTTCTCTCTGTCCCGAAATGGCCAGTGTCAAGATTTAGCAAGCCTTTATACAAAGTGTTTAGGCTTCCAACTGTTGGTGCTTGATCTCCAAAGTGCTTTTGTAAGAGTTGTTGAATCCTTCCCAAAGGCAATGTGAAGAAGCTTAATAAGATGTCTGCCAAATTGCTATCAAGTACGGCACATAGTACCTTAGTTTTCTCTTTATTTATCATCACTGTCATAGACAATCTAACTTCCTCTGAACCTGAACTGGACATCTTCTTTGGTTGTAGATAATTTTGAAGAAGGATGAGATCAAAAGAAAGTTTGCTCTCCTCCCTTTTATTACGCCATCTTCAACCGCCCCAACTCGAAGGGACAGCAAAATGCAATTCTATATTTATTGGGTTGGTTTTGGTCTGAGTATTAAAAATCCACAAATATTGGGTTGGGATCGGTCGAGTATAAAACCGTAATAGACCGCACCGCGAACACCCCTAATAATTACTAAGAGCGTATGTGGATGGATTTTGGCTCGATCGTGAGATCGAATCGAAACACTTCTAAATGAGTTCTCGTCAGATCCATGAGACTCATCACAAACCTGTTTCAAAAATAGATATTCAAACTCTTTGACCTTATATTTGACACTTACCACCTATTTTTTATCCCAAACTCTATAAAAAAAATACATAGATTTATTTGACACTTACCACCTATTTTTTCCCCAAACCTCAAGATTCAAATTCAATCCAAATGGAACTTCTTTTTTTTCAAAACCACGAAACATAACATTCAAAACTTAACCAAATAGGTTGCAAACATTTTACCGAAACTATCAAAACTATTTTTTTGAACCAAGATCCATAAAACCGAACAAAAATCCTTCCAAATAAGACCTAAACAAACACCGAAAGCAAGTGAGTTTCTAATTTAAACCTCAAATAATTCTTTTAAATTTAAATTTGAAATTTTTAGTAGCGAAATGAAAAAGGAAAAAACAAATCATTTAATGTACATTATGTCATTGTCCTAAAAATGGCAAAGATTATTTACCATAACAAATCATTAAATTTGACATGACTACATAAGGTGTTAAAACTGTATTATTGCATTGTCTTCATCAACGATGAGCCCACCACTAAGAGTAGACCTAAAATCGAGCATAAGTGAATCGGAGAAGCAAGAGTTCAGGCTCGACTCGAGCTTTAACTCTAATTTGGCGTGAGCTCGGCTCGAGTCTCAGAATTCTTGTTCACGAGTACTCGTCATACTCGTCTCGGTAAATAATTACTCTCTTAATTTTATATTAATTGACATATTTATTAATTTTTTTTAAATTAATTGACATGTTTGAGTTTTTAAAGTATTTTTTTTTTAATTTTGTCATTTCTCTAATTGGAGTTATGTCACTCAATGATCATTACTCACTAATAAAAAATTATAAAATAGTCATTATTTGAGACATTTTACTAGGGGTGAACGCGGTTGGGTTTGGGTGGGTTTACATGAAAAAATTAATCCGACCCAACACGTGCGGGTTGTCAATTTTTTAAACCGCACTTGCGTTGTTATTTTCCAAACCTCTCGGTTCGGGTGGAATGGGTGCGGGCGGGTGGCGGTCGGGTTGACGGGTTGAACGAAAATAATGTCATAAAATCTTGACATCTAAATATAAATAATTAAGCATATAATTTTAAGTCTTCAAACAACAAATAAGATGAATCAAATATGTTCACCTACATTTGAAATTAAATTCAAGAAGCAAAAAATACAAAACTAGAATATAGTCAACGATTTCTTACTAATTAAATCAACAATCTCCATCAAAAATAATATTACAAGTCCCCACAAAAGAATTCATTACAAATCATCACTCACACATACAAACAATAACAAATTAGTGAAGTTTCTTCTCGATTTTTCCAACAACAAACTCTTTAGGAAAAAAATGTACTAACATATACGTACCATTAACATTAATATAAACAAAAAACTTGAAGAAAGTTTGTTTATTTGTTCTTATTCATTTGTTAATAAATGTAATTTATTTCACAATTTTATTAAACAATTAATAAAAAGTACATCAATGATGATTAAGTGCGGGTTGCGGGTGGGTCGATTTTTTAACCATCAAACCCTTCACCCGACCCATAACATGCGGATTTACAAATTACCAACCCGTACTTGATTATTTTAAAAATAAAATCGACGGGCTGCGGGCGGGTTAGAGCGAGTCGGGCGGTTTTACGAACACCCCTACATTTTACCTAAAAATGAATATAATTATAAAGTTTTCTTAATACGTGTAAAAAAATAAGAATACAGCCACTAATATGAATCAGAAAAAGTATCATACTTTAACTTTGACTGCTTTGTTCTACATGTGATGCTTTGGGGAACAAAAAAGCAACTTCACTCACAAAAAGTTGAGTACACTATTATTACATGACCTTTCTTCTACACGAAGAATTTTTGAGACCGACCTAGTAATTTATTTAATAAACTAATATAGCTACCATCCACTAATCTCAACAATTACAATCATCATTTGAGACCTTTAATATACAAATATAGGTAAATAATGTGTCTATTCGATCGAGGTGTTGGATGAGCGATAAATGTATTCGAAAGAATAATTTTTTGTTATTTTATACAAATTTGTTTATCATTCAATCCTTATGAATATAATTTATTGGTGCAGGATGAAGTACATTGTTGTTCAATGCTTCATTCAGTTTCAATTCATCACTTTTATCTACATAAAATATATTCTCTCCGTCCAATTTATTTTGCTCCATTTGATACAATATCCGATCAAAGTTTTCAATCTTTTAAGTGACTTATCATATTAAAATATTCACATTTGTAAGTATTAAATCTTTTAACTATCAAATAAATATATATGGTGTCATATATATATATATATATGATATTTATTAACTTATTAATGAAATATATTAATTAAATTATTTATTATAATTTTTATAAATTTAGTCAAATTGACCAGTCGACTGAATAAAAATAATTGGGAGACGGAGGGAGTATAATCCAATAATCCATGCTTTAACTATAATTGCAATACAAAACTTTATGCAACAACTCAATTGCAAGAAAGCGTCTACAGGTTTTGGGCTCAAAATGTCCTGTATTTCTCAAAGACTGATCAACAGAGGAACCAAACAAACTGTGTAATCATGTATGAAAAATACAAATAAATGAGAAGAATTTGAAACAAATCTCTAGTCTTAAACTCTATTTGATCTTTGACAATCTCTTGTTTACCTATATAGCTCATACTCAACTATTTCAAATCATCTCACACGAGAGACAAATATGTACACCATCCAATATTATGTTTCTAAATAGAACCAACGACTGTAGTAAGAATTCTAAAAAGAACAGAGTGACAATAAACTCATAAACAAAATTGCATAAAAATTGAAATTATCATCAAAAAGATAGTCTCATCAATCAAATAATTCTCATAGAGTATTCTTAAAAATCATTAACAAAATTCGGTCAGGAAATTGTTCAAACTATTGGGCATGACCCAAAAACTGTAAATTATTTAGAGTAAATTGGTGTAAAATTGGGAGGTATGAATCCTAATTTATAGTGGGAACCGATCAGTCGTTCAAGGATGATATCCTGGGCAGAAGGCTTGATGCAGTAATACGAGCAGGAGTCTGATGTGCTCCGATCAGGAATATTTTAGTCTTAAACATAATATTTACACTTATGTACAGTTCGGTTCAGGAAATGGGCCTTATAAATTCAACAATATGGCCTTTTAAATAGGGCCTTTGATGTTTTAAAAATTATAGGAACATCATTTTTGGTATGGCCTATTTACAAAAAATTTCTTACGGCGTTAAAATTGGGAAAATTCTTGTTCAAGTCTGGCTTGACCAAACCATCCAACCACCAAGCAAGTGTATGCACTTGCTTTGTGATTGTTCACTTTCCTGGAAGTTACATCCAATCCCAAAGCAAGTGTATTACACTTGCCATGTAATTAGTTTGGGTTCGACCAAACCCGGTCTAAATAAGAATTTCCCTTAAAATTGATAGAATTCGATGACATCAGGAATTTTTTTATTGATTTTTCAATTTTGCCCCTAGTCAAATATACCCACAAGGAATGTTTATGTAATATTATTATACCACAAGGGACAAGGGGTGTCTAGTAAAAATATTATACCACATGTATTTAATTTCTTTTTACTTTTTCTTTTTTTTTTTAATTTGACAAAGTATTTATAGTATGATACAAATAATTAAAATAATGTGGTTTATTAACGAAACTCTATATTTGTTGCGCAATAAAATTCTATGTTTCTTAATTTAATAATTTTTTCAAAATTTTTGAAAACGCTAAATATATATCGAAAACGAAAATTTCATCTATGATTGTAACATGAAGCATATTCCATTAATTTGAGGAGACGCGAACGACTTATTTACGAAATAAAGGAAAAATACAAGAAAAATGAAATTAAAATGGACATAATTACGGTAAAAAAAATCAATGGTGAAGATTGTCTTCTTGGTATTCCACCATATGTTGCCACGTGTTGCTGATATGAAAACCAGTCACTTAAAAACCCTTATTTGTAAAAAACGTGTGTACCAATAATTCTTGATTCCTCAACGACGCTTTTCCTTCCCCTTGTTAGAACTTATCGTTAGCATCATTCATCCAGAAGAACTCCCAAATACTCCTCTCTGAAACGCCAGCATTCTTCTTCTTTTTTGAAATTCCTGTTGTTTCAGTTAGTCACAAACTAACTAGATCCTGAGAACTTCATCAATAAAGATACGAGAACAAAACTTTATAGAACCAATTAATTCGCAATAGTAAAAATGCGAATATTTTTGCACTGTATTTCTAAGCAATTTTGGTCTTGTAATTCTCTCATTATGAAATTATGGTCAAGTAGTCAAGAAAAATTATGGAAACAAGTTCCCTAAAATTAACCAAATCATGTTTATAGGTTCGAATGAACGTTGAATATTGAGAAACTAGAATTTATTCTTGACCCATAAAGATGATAGCGAATGTATAATTTGTTTCTCTCCCGCCTCAATAAACTGCTGCAATATAAAATTGCAACTAAAACATTTGAAGAAGGCATAATTAAATGTCCCTCAGAAATGCAAGTTTTTATTAATTTGTTATAACAATTAATGCAAATGTTTTATTAGAATAATAAAATTAGTTGCTAGAAACCATGGAAGAAAAGTAGGTTAGCTAGTCTCTCAATTGTTGGGACTAACGGGAAATAAAGAATATTGACCTTGTATTGCATTTGTTGTATATGTATTTCTTCTATTTGTTTTATTTTTGTTCTTGTTCCCATCACTTGCACGTTCTTTATAAATTGCTGCAATAACAAAAGACATGTTAATACAATGCAAAATATAAAAACATAATTTTTATAACACATGGAATAACAAACAAGAACATGAACCTCTTTTTTGTTCAAGATTGGGGATAGACAATTGCTTAAAACAGAAGTCGAAGTAAGCGAGGCTTTCAGTATGCTTAAACCCTGCACCAACAAAATGAGTTATATTATATATATGAACATATGAAATGTCATCTTTATATGTTAAAATAATTACCTCTTGCGACCCTATGTCAAGTTCCAATTCTTCAACATCAGACATTGGGATTCTGAGCTCCTTAAGAGTCGAAAGGGTCGAGATAAAACACAAAGGTGTCACAGTTAAATCATCAGTTACCATGTACATTCTTGATCCCTTAACATAACTTCCAAAACCTTTGGGGTCCTTAATGCTGACTGGCAACCCTGAAGGTTCTTTAGTGGGAGATAAATATTCAATGTAGTTTTGTTGTAGGTGGTTTTTTTATAGTAATATAATTGAGGAGTACTTTGTTCGGTGAGAGGAAAAACTTGGTTATTGGGTAGAAACTTGGGAGGAAGCTCAGGATTTAGTAGCTTGTCTTTTGTACGTTGGGACTTCAGATACCGATCAACATTCAAATTTGCGATGCTCTTATAGAAATTATCCATCTTCCCAAGAGAAGTGTCACAGTCGAGAAGGCGTTCATCTTTACCTAACGGTATTGTGAGCAAGCTAAACAGAAAATCTACGAAATCTTCTCCAGCTTGAACAAACAACAACTTATTATTAGATTTTTGTATCGTGGCTTTCACCTTCATCTTCTTAGAGCTAGCAGTTGACCTATTCAAGTTCCCACAAATATAATATATGGTTGTCTGAGAATCATTTAAATTGATTTTCAGTTCACCGCATTCATCTCGGAGTGAACTCTTGGGATTGAGCAGCATTAGCTTTCCAGCCTTTGTACAGAAAAGGGAACTATCCAGATTTTTCAAACCTTTGTACAGAGTACTCAAGCTTCCAATATTAGGTGCGTCATCATCTCCATAATGCTTCTTGAGGAGATGTATAATCCTTCCAAGCGGCAATGTGAGGAAGCTTAATAAAATGTCTGCCAAATTGTTATCAAGTAATGCACATAATACCTTTGTTTTTTCTTTGTTTACCATCACTTTTAGGGTTAATTACAGGGACCTCCCCTGAGGTTTGGTGAAACTCGCGTTCATTCCCCTCTAAGAATACTAATTACTCGGACCTCCCCTGAGGTTTGCAAAACCTTACAACCGTTAGGGTTCCGTCAATTTTTGCTTACGTCATCATAATTTTTTTGAAGATTGCCAATTTTGCCCCCGACTTACTGTAGCAAATATGTATGGACTGTATTACCCTCTCAGCAAATGTTACATAGTTGCATGAGAATGGATCTAGTAGTAATGTCAAATTACATTTGTGGATTAAAATGTTGTTAAATTTATATAAAATGTGTAATGACTTTATTAATGTATATTTATATTTAAAATAATATTTTAAATATTTCTAAAGTATTTTCTTACTTATTGTAAAATATATGCAAAGAGAAATACACTACTAACTCTTACAAAAAAATATTTTTATTCAAATAAATATAAACATTGAAATTTATTTTTAATATATAGATTTCCACATTGTCCCTCTTATTTGTGTATAAATTCAAATAAATATAAACATTCAAATTTATTTTTATTATTATTTTTAGTGTTCTTATATTTTACTTGATAGAAAAATATTGAAAATACTCAAGTTTAATTTTTATGTCTATAAATATAAAATTTTATAATGGTCAATACTGTTTTAGAAAAAATATTACACATGTTTATAAAATTTTATATTAGCCAATAATATTTTAGAAAAAATGTCACATATATATCAACTCAAGTTTTATTGATATGAAATAATTAAAGAACTTATTTGTTAGAAAATTATTATGTTTTAATTATTCTTAAATATAACATAACAATTTTTAAAGAAAAAAAATATATTCAATAATATTTTAATTTTTATAATAAAAATATAAATATAATTTTTTTGTAAAAAAACCCTAAAATCACCCCCACCCAACCCCGCCGCCACCACTTCCCAGGCCGTTGGGCCGGCGACGGCCTGGGGAGATTACTTAAACCCAATACTATTAAATAATATTTACTATAAAATACTAAAATAAATCTTGTTTACATAATTAATAAATTATTTTTTATGCTATTGATAAATTATACAGTATTGAAATATGTATTTTATAAAAATTTAACTAAAAAAATCAATAAATATTTTTTTCACCAAAATTTAAAGATACAAATTCAAATACCCTTTTATAAAATAATTATCTATGAGGTATTTGTAAATAATATATATATATATATAAGTGTTTAATATTTTCAACAATGAAATCATAAATTTATATCTTACTTAAATACAATACAATTAAATAATATTTTATTATAAAATACAAAATAAAATCTTATTTACATATTTATTATTACTATTAATTGCATAATTAATAAACTTTTTTTTTATTTGATATAAATCGGGGTGGGGTTAGTTTTTTTTTCTTTTTATGTGTAAATTTAATTTTATTAAAGTTTGGGGACTAATAGGCAAATATAAATTTTTGTAAGGTTTTGTAAACCTTAGGGGAGGTCGATGTAATTAAAATTGATGAGGACAAGAGGGTAATTTCACGCATTCCATCCACCTCTGTTAGTCTCCATTAGGGTTTTGTAAGGTTTTGCAAACCTCAGGGGAGGTCCGAGTAATTAGTATTCTTAGAGGGGAATGAACGCGAGTTTCACCAAACCTCAGGGGAGGTCACTGTAATTAACCCTCACTTTTAAAGAGAGTTTTACTTCCTCTGCATTAGACATGTTTTTTTGTTATAGATATGGGAATGAATATATCTTTTGTTCTTCTCTCTTTTATAAGGCCAAAAGACAAAGAATTGGTCACACCAGGGCAGGGGTCTTCCATTTCCTCAATGTGATTGGTAGCAGTTTAATTATTTTATGGGCTCTGGAACTTTTGTTGGGTAGAGAAAACACAGCATACACATTTCACACATTAAATCAAATCAAATTTTTTCTTTTTTTAGAATAAATCAAATCAAATTAAAAAAAATTAAAGAGTATGCTTATACATTTATTTACTTGTGACTTATAGTAAAATAAAACTACCCATTTTTTAGAATATCAAGAGTCTTTATGATTATAAGGGGAGTGATTAATGGTATTGGAAGTTGTCAAGTTTTAGCATTGGAAGTTGTCAAGTTGATATCCACTTTGAACTCTATACAGAGCACCACATTTTAAATTGATTTTCTTTTGTCCGTACATATTCTGCTCTTATGTTCCCATTTAAAAAATTTAATATATATATAATTATGTAAAAGGTCATTTTAATAGATGTTATTTTTATTTTTATTTTGGTACAACATAGGTTACTATTTAGTAAGTGAGTTTTGTGTATTAAAATATCATTGTGCTATTTAAAAGTCAATCAATTTAAGTATAACTTTTAAAATCTAAAATTCGGCCAAACGAGTTTATAGATTAACGATGAAGTTTAGGCCATCTCTAATGACTCCGAGAGGGAATACCCTCTCCCTCTCCCCCGCCCCCCCTCTCCCTCTCCCCCTCCCTCTCCCTCTCTCTCTAGTTATTTAGTCATCTGATCTAATGACCCATTCTATCAAATCCATTTAATAATAAATTTTATCCTTCTCCACTATTATTATTATTATTATTATTATTGTTATTATTATTATTATTATTACTACACCAAAAATAAATTTAAAATTAACATTAATTTAAAATCAAATATTATTTTAAATTTTTAGAAAGAATTATTTTTGGGTTGCATGATTGTATCGCATTATTTTAAATTTTTAGAAAGAATTATTTTTGGGTGATAAATACAACCCCAAAATTATTAAAATAAATCAATATTAAAATACTAGTGTTAATTTAATGAAATAAAAGTTATTTTTTCATAATTAAAAATAATTATCTCCAAATAATATACAAATTTTAGTAATTTTTTTATTTTTAAATAAAGATAAAAAAATAACCAAATAAAACAAAACAAAATTAAAAAAAAATAGCATGTGATGGAGGGGGCTTGGATGGGAGAAGCTCCCCCTCCCCATCCCTCCAAGGTCCCTCCAGGGTCCCTCTAGTCCGTATACCCTCTCTGCCCCCCTAGTTATTGGAGATGATTTTTTCCCCCCTTCCCCCCGTATACCCTCAAGGGCATCTCCCCACTAGTCATTAGAGATGCCCTTAATACTTAGGAAGATAAACTAGGATGTTTAAGGTAAACAAATAGTTTCAGAATTACATCTTATTTTCGTTTCGCTTGATTCAAAAACGGAAATTTTTCGATGTTTTCGAAGGAAAAGATGAAAATTTTAATCCATGGTAATTTATTTGCCAATTTTAATTGCGAAGATATCTTGCTGATTGTCGGTACACATTATGGAACTGGAGAAAGTATTCAGAAGATATATACAATAAAGCTTCTTGCTGCGAGGACCTGTCGGGCTAGGTCTGGGTCTCAAAGTCTTCCTCAGGTAGTTATGTGTGCATCTTTATTGTTTTCCTTCTTACATCTATTATTTGTGGGTTCAAATCTTTATGTTTATTGATTTTAAATATATAAACTAATAAATAATAAATTTAAATATATAAACTAGTAAACTGAATGTTAAACTTGGTTTATATATGCAGAAGGCCTTCAAAAGGATCAGCTGGGAACATTATTGGGAATTCAAGAAAATAGATGTCCGTAAAGGGAGCACGATTTGCTAAGAAACTTCAAAGAGAAATGTAGTAATTCAAAAAACGGGTGGCTTCAGACATTTATGTGGATAAATTTTTTTTTATGGATATTGTACATAAATATTATTTACTTTGAGAAATACAGTTTATGTTTGATGAATTTGATGTTTGTGGTGGGAAAGGTAAATCATGAATGCCTATATCGGAATGTGTTGTAAAATGTATTACATTTGGGGACGAATATATAATGTCCCCATAAAAAGGCATTTTGCTACAAGTTATATTCGTCCCATTGTACGTAATTGTTACGAAAAATGATGCATTTGGGGACGTAATTAATTGTACCTAAATGCCTATAATAGAGGGCGAACTGGCAGAGCGTAGACAAATAAGAATGATTTGGGTACGAAATAATTTATTTGGGGAAGAAATGAATTATTTCGTCTCCAAATACCTTTAGCTACGTGGATTAGGCAACGGTCGCGGCGACGATTTTATTTTGTCATAAATGGTTTTTAGCGACGAAATCTGATTATTTGAAGACGAAATATTGCGTCCCCAAAAGGAAAATTTCAATTAATTGAATAATAATCCAACAACCCATCATCATTTCTAGGATGCACATAATTGTATTAAATAAATTCCAATTATATGCACCAACAAATTTTCAATTAAAGGCATATTAGTCAATCCATTTTAATTACAGCTCTGTTTTAACAGGTGTGGAGCTGTAATAAATTGAGTTTCACTATTAATCTCCATTCACTCTCTCTGTACTGATTAGAAAAAGTAAAGGAGAAAAGTTGAAGGTGTTAGTTTTTATTTGCATGTTTGGAAATCAATGGAGGCAAACAAGAAGTACCCGGCTTTTATGAAACCCTTTCTTTCAGGCTGCTCACAAAAAATGGTGATTCTCTTTTTGCTTCCTTTTTTGTTTTTGTTTTTGTTTTTTTTTTCCCTTTTTGTCATCTAATATGTTTGTTCACATCATGTTTTCTTGGTTTATTCAGTATACCCATTCTCTTCTTTGATGATTTAATTTTATGTAGATGAAATCAAGTTTACGTGTTAGGGCAAGATCAATTAAAATTTCGATGATAACAAGGAAACATTAATAAATAGAGTTGTTTTTGTTTCAAGATGTTTGAGATAGAGAGCACATTTTGTTACTGAAAATCTTGGATGCATTTTTTCTTTCTTTTACCCCAAAATTGTCTCTTATTTCAGTTGTAGGCATAGATTGTGATTAGACACTCTTGAATGAAATAATTTTTTGGGAATTATTATGAAAGATTAACATTTTACATATTATAAGGTAAAAAAAACCAAGAAAAACTTGATCATACTATATTTTACTTGAATGTGTGGCTTTTGCACTCATAAGTCATAACCTAGTTCCTTTTTTTTTTTCCTTGATAATTCTCTCATATCTAAGTACTATATTTTTTTTTCTCTCACCATATCTTCTATGTGGCATTAATTACAAATGTTTTTGTCCATCCATCTTTTACATCATTCATGGAAGGCATGGTACCAAACAAGGCATTTCTCAAGAACTGCCAAGGAAATCTTTGGCCCGTGGGGGTGTCGAAAGTTGAAGATGACTTCTATTTCCATGAAGGATGGAGAAAATTTGTTAAAGAAAATGAAATTGAATTTGGCACCCTTTTGGTTTTCCAATACAATGGTGATTCGATATTCAATGTAAAGATTCTCGGAACAACAGCAAACGAAGATGAAATTCTTCAAGCCTTTGAATTCAATACAAAGGAGCAGAATGTGGCAGAGGAGGAAGCTAAAAATGATGTAGAGGTAAAGGTGGAGGTGGAGGAAGAGGAAGAGGGAAATAATATTTCAACGTTGAAGAAGAGAACAAGGAAAAGAAAAAATGGAACTTTTGGAGCTAGCTCTAATGATGACATGGAGGATGATGATAATAATAGTCCTCCTAAAACAGGATATATGAATGGAAATCCTTATTTTGTCTCAAAAGTTACACCAAAAAGGAAAAATAGCGTGGTAATTAAGTTTACCTAAGTATTTAAATTTATTGAGTAGACCATAAGTCCATTAACTCAAGCCTCGTTTATTTGTTCTTTTGGCAGAATGTTCCATGCAAGATTATAGATGACAAAAACGTTAAATTTGGGAAACTTATCATTGTCCGTGACCCTCATGGATATACATGGTGTGCAAATGTTGCTCACTGGAATGATGGTCGGGTTTGGCTGAAAGGATGGAGTCAACTTTACAAACGCAACCATATGTGTGTAGGGGACAAATTTATTTGTGAAGTAGTGCTTGGGAAAGGCATTAGAGACACTTACATACAAGTTCATCTTTGTAACTAAAGATGAGTTAAACTTGTCCAAAAGCTGAATCTTCTAATATGTACTAGAGTTGTGTTCAATGATGTAGTTTAGACTTTCTTGGATCATTCAAGTTTCTTTGTTTGATTAATTTCTTATTCTGAATTTCTTGTGCTCTTCAGAGAGGAATGATTTATAGATGAGACACAACATGTCTATTTGGATGTCTATTTAGTTAGGTTTTGGATGTTGAGGTTTGTGGTTCTGAAAAAGTTAAAACTCCACTTGGATTAATTTTGGGTGTTGGGGTGTGGAGAAAAAGTAGGTGGTATGTGTCAAATCAATGTCCTTTTCACGTGTAGAGCTAACAATTCAAATTAGTGTAGCTCAAATGCACTTCTTGATCATTTATGATTGGAAATTGTTGTGGGAATGTTAAGATTATCGTTATTAATTATATAACAATTAGTTAAAAGCTAGGTAACGTAATTCGCGCAGTCAACCTTCACGCACGCACTGATTCGTGCACCGAGTGCTTATTCCCGAGTTCACACGATAATTCGCGAACTGCATGGACAGAGTGCGCGTCTTTCTTTAGACTTTTGTCTTCCTTCAATATTATTGCCACATGTCACAGTTAATTAATAAAAGAGCGGGCGCGTGAGGATCATGAACCAATTTCGGTGTTGGGCTGTTGAAAAACTTGCATTAATTGAAACTAGCCTAAACCCGTGCTATGCACGGAATCATATCTAATAAATTATTACAGATATAAAATTTATATGAGAAATGAGTAATATAAGCTATTATAATTAAGTATTACTTTGCAAACTTAAAACAATGTGAAAAAAGTATAGTCAACTTAACAAATTATTAAAGTCAAAAGTGCCATCGACAATGGGTATTTAGGCATAAAGTGTTGAAGTCAAAAGAATATATTAATGTTCAATGGTTCAAATTGAAAATTTCTTATACAAAAGTGAGCAAAAATAATCAAAACATCGAATTTGTGAACGATATTATACTATGTGATTGGTATATATCCCCCAACGTAGCATAACATCCAATAACAAATGCCACTTGAAGAAGCCTGTGATAATAAATAATCATCATCTTCATCACCAGCAAATATATTATCTAATTTGTGGATCTCTCTAATGTAGCCAATATAGAAAATAGGCTTTCAATATCAAAGGCTGTCGGTTCATGTGAACTTTGTTGGTTGATAACATCTCTTTTGCCATATTTGTCATTTTCATTTCTCTTTTGCCATATTTGTCACTTTCATTTCTCTTTTGCCATATTGTCACTTTCATTATACTTTGAAGATACAATAAGAGTGCACAAAATCAGTCAAATTATGGTTTCTTCATATAAAACCTTGACATCCAATAAGGATAATATTAACTAATACATGTTCAAAACCGACGTGATATGAAAATTAAAAGAACACTTTCACACGTACAATTACATGAGGAGCATATTGGACCAAATTTGCAAACTTATGCATTGTAAATGAAGGACCACTGTCTTTACAAAACACTTGTGGACAAAAGCATTGTAAGCACGAAACACAAATATCTAAGCCCATTGATGCTATAAATATAAGAATGTTTAAGGTTTCTATAAAAATGAACATCATATGAGGATGGTTGCAAGATAAATAGGTTCATGGATTTTTTTTTTTTTTTTTTTTTTTGACAATCACTTATTCTAAGAACCATTGAACTCAACTCAATTTTTTTTATCTCATACTTGATCATTGCCAGATTCTAAAATCAATCACAAAAATACCTTTTCAAATAGGATAAACAAACATAACTTAAAATAATCTTCAAATTTTCTCAAATCAAACATTTTAAACCAAATAGGATCAAGAGATGAAATTTAATACAGTAAAAAAAATTCAAATTTGGGGAGACCAAAAGGCAAATTAAACAAAATTATACCATGTTTGTCGACTGAAGGAGGTGTATTGTTGGTTGTTTGTAACAAACAATTTTTTGAAGTAGGTATAACATCCCGAGAAATCTTCACAAATAGTTCTTTGTCTGAACATGACTTCTTCAGAAATATGTTCATCTATGATACTTAAATTGATACGAATCATCTTCTTTTGTACTAAATGTAGTGTAACTTGGAAAAATGAAGAAACTAAACTTGTTCTTGGATTAGATTGTCATTAAAGACAGATTTTATCGGTTATCCAAGTGCGCGCACGAGACACTTGACAAACTACCAAAATTGGCCTACCAAAATTTATTTATTATTAAAGGATGATTTCCTAAAAAATGCATCCCTTAAGATATGTTAAATAAAATAGGTTCACTAGATAGATTTCCCATGAGTACAAAATTGTATATAGAGTGGGATTTCGACCTTCCACACTATACAACTAGAATTAACGATGAATGTAAAATAACAATACATATGTATGATTTTACGATTGAAAGCGTTCTCAAACTTTATAAACAGCCATATGATTAGAAGTCACTAAAAGTTGCAATGCAAATTTTTTTCTCACATTAAACAATGAAAAATTCAAGTCCAATCGATTATAATGCTTTAAACCATGAAAGACATATAGATAATCTAAGTATTGGAGGGAAAAATAAATAAAAATTCACTCTTCATTGTCTTGCTCCATCATTTGCATACTTGCGATAGATTGCTGCAATTAAGATAGATATTCTAATAAAAAACTTAGGATACGAAAACACACCTTGAGTACACATAAAAAACAAGAAGAGCGTATTAGCTAATAAAAGCAACAGTATGAACCTCAGTTTTCTTGCTTCGGTTGTTTCTTCAGGATGGAATTAATTAGGCCATTGGTTAAAGCAGAAGACGAGGTAAGCGATGCTTTTAAAATGCTCAAACCCTACATCATCAAAATGAGTTGATATTATTTAAACATGAGTGCATGTCATCTTTCTAAATTTAAATCATGATAAATCATTACCTCTTCCAATCCAATGTAAAGCTCCCGTTCTTCAACATCAGACAAAGGGATTTTCAGCCCATTAAGTTTAGATATGGTCGAGAACATACATAAAGGTGTCACAGTTAAATCATCAGTTACCATAAACACTTTTGGTCCCTTAACAAAACTGTCCCCACCTTTTGGGTCCTTAAGGTAGGCCTGCTGACAAATATTACCATAGCGAGAAAACTTCATGTGTTCACCATTTTCTTTAGAGTAATATAGTGGAGGACTTATTTGTTGAGAGATTGGAAGAATCTGGTTCTTGGATAGATAACTGGGAGGAAGCTTAGGATCGAGTAGCTCTTTTTTCGAGTCAATTGACACCATATGCCTGTAATGATTTAAATTTGCTAGGCTACAATACAAGTTATCTATACTCCAGATAGAAGCCTTACCGCCTAAAAGGCATTCAACTTCACCCAAGGGAATGGTAAGCAAACTAAACAGAAAGTCTACGAAATCTTCCTCAGCTTCAACAAAGAGTAACTTACTTGTAGATTTTTGTATAATGGCTTTTACCATCATCTTCTTAGTGCTACAAGTTGTTCCTTTCTTCATATTCTCAGGTAACATTTCAAGTTTTCTTGTTGGTGAATGATTTGTCTGGTCTTTTTTTAGGATAAGGTCAGTAAGTGGAGTCTGAGAAAGCAATGATTCCTTCAACAAAACCATGATCTGATCCAGAATACATATATATATATATATATATAAGATTGAATAGTAGAAGTTAGAAGTGATAAATTGCTCAAGGAATTTTGAAGATTAAGTAATATGAAGACCCACCTCATTGAATCCAATAGTAACAGTCATCTGCTCTGCCCCAACGGTGTCTGAAATGCCCAAGTCTTTCATACTTTTTATCATTGATGCAGTCACATTAGGCAGCATACGTAGATCATCGCTGATTAAGAAATTCATTGTTTCTACCATAAAAACTTTACCATTGTTGTTGTAGACTTTGAGAACCTCACCTACTTCTCTGTTCAATAATTTCCCACAATAGCATCTTTCAGTGTCATGGTACATGAGCACATTCTGGCTAAAGCCACAATCCTTGTTTTCACAAGCGAAGTATTTGATTGGCTGAGTATCATCTATGTTGATTTTCAGTTTACGACATTGATCATCTAGTGGATTTCTGGGATTGAGCAGCATCAATTTCCCTGATTCAGTCCAGAAATGGGAACTATCCAGATTTGCCAAGCCATCGTATAAAGTGTTTAAGCTTCCGATGATAGGTACCGCCTCATCTCCATAGTGCTTCTTAAGGAGTCGTATTATCAACCCCAGCGGCATTGTAAGGAAGCTTAACAAAATGTCTGCTAAGTTGTTATCAACAATTGCAAATAAGACCAATTCGTTTTTTCTTTATTTATCATCACTCTCATAGACAGTCTAACTTCTTCCTCTGCACTAGACATCTCCTTTAATGTGTTGTGGATATGATTCTTTTTTTGGGGGAAGGATATATGAGACATTAAAAATTAAGCTTGTGCCCTCCCCCTTTATATAGTGTCAGGGGTCTCAATGAGGCCAAGACCTTCCATTTCCTCATAGTAGATTTGGCATTAGGTGATAAAATTCTTGGAATAGTAAAAGTCACAATGTAAAATAAATACAGGAGGACTTTCTGAAATCAAAAGTGAAAAGAGATTAATGTCTCGTTTGAATTTATTTTCTGATGAAGGTTTGAATTACGAAGGTGGTCATGACTGTTTATTTACTGTCAAATGAGTGAATTCATGTATTGGTTAGTGAAATAGTGTTGGAATGAATATCCTAACCAGAATTTATGTATCCTCGAAAATAGACATGTCTAAATTAAATTTAAGCTGCATGCTGTTATAGGTTCATTTTAGGGGCAGTGAATAGAGATTAATGTCTCGTTTGAATTCATTTTCAGAGTTTTAGAAATGCCATAGAAACTTGTGGATATATGTAGGTTTGTTTGAAAATTTAACCAATACTCCGAGAGAGTAATTATTATACAGTTATAGAACATGTGTTTGATTTAGGTTTTATGAAGAGATTTTATTAAAATAAATTCTACTCAATTCAATCTGAAAAATTGAAATATGATAGATATATTTAATCCGAAATAAATTTTCAAAATATCTTCGAAAAAAGAATTGACATGGATTTGTAAGTTTATTCCAGATACAAAACTCATGCATGTATGATGCGATAAGCTTTTCAGTTTCTTTAGGAGGAGTTTTCAAGGCATGACCATGCAAATTCGTGATTAGAGAAGACAAACTTCGAAGCATGTCGAATGAATATTTAACGCAGCGTCTGCAATTCAGATCACAACGAAAGTGAAAGAGCTTTTAGAGGTCTGCAATTCATTTCACAATGAAAGCAAAAGTAAAAGTGATTTGGTTTCATTATCGACCATACACTCGCGTGCCTTGTCACAGTCTGGCTCGACTTAGCACTACGTGATTGGGTTCAGGTTCGACTAGGTTTCAGATCGGACATGGGCTTCAAACAATATTAAATTCTAAGGAAAAAGTATTGTTTCAACCCAATTTTAGAGCCCAATATGTGAAGACAGCTCGAGTCGGCACAACTTGACTTTTTGAATGTGTAGGACCTTTTATGCATATTTTTAAAAATTCATCTCCTAAATTCGTTAATTTATTTAGGTTGGTTAGGTATACTGTACAAAAATGTCGAAGAGCAAGATATCAATTCTGATCCATACTAACTAGTGATAGTAAAATGTGTCTCTTGCTGATAAAGTGTACTTTGCATTAAAATGTAGGAAATGGAAAAATACACTAATTACTGTGTTTTTCTATGAATGAAAGCCTGGCCAAACATTGTGAAACATATATATATATATTAGCAGAAATCACTCTTTATTTAATTGATGAAAATTCCAATTACAATACAGCTAATTCTGAATACTGCAAACAGAAATAAACAAGACTGCCCTCTTCATTTCCTAGTTCCAATTACTTGCATTAAGACAAATTGCTGCAAATAAAAATTCTATGCTATGTTAAAAAACTTTGAATATGAAAGCACAATCTTTAGTATTGGTAGAAGACAAAAACCTCTATGATGAGCCTTATTGTTCTTGCTTTGGTATTTTCATTTGATGAATGTGTTCTTGCTTTGGTTGTTTCTTCGAAATGTGAATCATTCCATTGGTTAATGAAGAAGTGGAGGTAAGTGATGCTTTAAGTATGCTTAAACCCTGCAGCAACAATTGAGTCTTGTTACTTATATATATGAAAAGTTATCTCTTTGTGGAAATAAATTAGCTACATAATTACCTCGTCCAACCCAACCTCAAGCTCTCGTTCTTCGACATCAGAAAAAGGGATTTTTAGCTCATTGAGTGTAGAAATGGTCGAGAGCATACACAGAGGTGTGACAGTTAAATCATCAGTTACCATAAACATTTTTGGCCCCTTGACATAACTTTCCTCTCCTTTCGGGTCCTTAAGGTGGACCCACTGGTTACTATGATAGTATGTACGAGGAAGATCCGTGAAAAAGAAATTCTTCTTCAAGTAATATAATCGAGGAGATTCTTGTTCAGTGAGTGAAAAGATCTGGTTCTTGGTTAGATACATGGGCGGAAGTGCAGGATTAAGTAGCATGTCTTTAATACATGCTGTTTTTAGATACTTGTCGGCATTCAAATTTTCTATGCTTCTGTACAAGTTATCTATTCTCCCAAGAGAAGTATTACTTCCGAAAAGGGATTCAACTTTACCTAATGGGATAGTGAGAAAGCTAAACAGAAAGTCAACAAAATCTTCCTCAGCTTGAACAAACAAAAACTTATTTGTAGACTTTTGTACCATTGCTTTTACCTTCATCTTCTTAGAGCTTGTAGAAGTTGCTCCTATCTCCATTGGAAGAGGTTTTGGAAGAGGTATTGTTAACGGTTCAGATTTTGCTATGGAAGAAGAATGATGAATTTGTTTTTTTCCAAGAATAAGGTCGGTTAGCGGAGTCCGTGAAAGCAATGATCCTTTCAACAAATCCATAATCTGATCCAGCAAATATATGCGAGATAGTAAACAGTACAATTTAGAAGTGATAAATTGCTTAACGAATATTGAGAAAGATTAACAAATTAAATAAGACACTTACTTCATTGAATCCGACAGTCACAGTCATCTCCTCTGCCCCAACGGTGTCCGTAATGCCTAGTTCGTTCAAACTATGAATTATGGAACCAGTCACATTAGGGAACCTTCGCAGATCATCAGGCAACATTCGCAGATCATCACTGATTAAAAATGACATTGATTCTGCTGTAAATACTTCACCAACTTGGGTACTGTTTGAATCTCTCATGCCTAGTTGTATGTTTATTAGTTTCCCACAAGAGCATTTTTGAGTGTCAAAATACATGGTAACATTTTCTTTCTTAGACACGCACTTCGAATATTCACATCTAAATAAAATTTGTGGCTGATCATCGTTTATATTGATTTTCAGTTTACGGCATTCATCTGCGAGTGAACTCCTTGGATCGAGCAACATCAGCTTACCTTCCTTTGTCCAGAAATAGGAACTGTCCAGATTTATCAAACCTTTGTGCAATTTACTCAAGCTTCCAATGACAGGGGCCTCGTCATGATCTCCGTAATGCTTTTCGAAGAGACGTATAATCCTTCCTAACGGCAATGCAAGGAAGCTTAACAAAATGTCAGCAAAGTTGTTACCAACTATGCCAAATAATACCTTTGTTTTCTCCTTATTTACCATCACTCTCATTGACAGTCTAACTTCCTCCTCTGAACTAGAACTAGACATCTCTTTTAATTTGATGTAGATAGGAACAAAATTTTGAGGATATATGACATGAAAAATTAAGTTTATGCCCTCCCCCCCTTTATATAGACCAAGAATTGGTCACACTAGGGGTCTCAATAAGGTATGTTTGGCATTATTTAGAAAACTAGGTGATGGACAAAATTATTGGAATAGTAAAAGTTGCAGCTAGTGTAATTAAATTGGAGTAAAACACTTTGTGCAATATCATAATTAACCATAATTTAAGTATCATCGGAAATAGACAAGTCTAAATTAAATTGAAGGGGAATAAATGGTTTATATAGGTTGATTTAATGGGCATCCCTAGAAACTTGTGAATATCTTGAATACGGGGTAGTTTGAAAAATCTAATCAATAAACTGAAAGTAGACGACAAGTTTTAAATCTTAATGCAGGCAAGGCATATCTCGTTGAATCAATCTTTTTCGCCACACCAAGGTGAAAGGATTCGAACCTAAACAGATGCGCTGACCAGACTGCGCTACACCTTGTCTTACCCACTCACTAGCTTAGCTCTTCGTCGTTCGCCTCATCTCACTGCCGATCGCCGCGCTCCTTATCTACGATAAAGTACGGTACGTTCTTTTTCGCGAAGAGCGACCTCAACCGACCGAACAAACGCCTTACTGCTAGAATTGGATGCTTTCCTTGTCTGAGTCAATGCCCTGAAAGTGAAAAATTCACCAGATGAAAGAGACCAAATGCAAGCTTCACTCAAAACTGAAGAACGCACTGTTTGGGACTGGGCATGACCCCTTTTCTTTCTTTATACTATCGTTTTTTTGTTTTCCGAATGTGGATTGAGCATTTTGTTGAGTAAGGTTTTTGCGCTTGTTAACCTTCTTCTTTTTGACCGGGCAACTGGATGCGCGAATCTTGCTCTACCACCCCTTTCTTTAAAAGAAAGAACTCTAGTGAATGGCTAAGAGGATGTACCGATGGTATTTCAGTTTCGACATGGCCTTGATCGTCTGGTGAAGTGGCAGTAATGGTCGGGTTTGGCTGAAAGGATGGAGTCAACTTTACAAACGCAACCATATGTGTGTAGGGGACGAATTTATTTGTGAAGTAGTGCTGGGGAAAGGCATTAGAGACACTTACATACAAGTTCATCTTTGTAACTAAAGATGAGTTAAACTTGTCCAAAAGCTGAATCTTCTAATATGTACTAGAGTTGTGTTCAATGATGTAGTTTAGACTTTCTTGGATCATTCAAGTTTCTTTGTTTGATTAATTTCTTATTCTGAATTTCTTGTGCTCTTCAGAGAGGAATGATTTATAGATGAGACACAACAGGTCTATTTGGATGGGTTCTGGCCCGGTTTCCGGGGTTTCGACTTAAAAAAATGGTTTGGGTAGTTTTGGTGAAACCTCATTTAGTTAGGTTTTGGATGTTGAGGTTTGTGGTTCTGAAAAAGTTAAAACTCCACTTGGATTAATTTTGGGTGTTGGGGTGTGAAGAAAAAGTAGGTGGTATGTGTCAAATCAATGTCCTTTTCACGTGTAGAGCTAACAATTCAAATTAGTGTAGCTCAAATGCACTTCTTGATCATTTATAATTGGAAATTGTTGTGGGAATGTTAAGATTATCGTTATTAATTATATAACAATTAGTTAAAAGCAAGGTAACGTAATTCGCGCAGTCAACCTTCATGCACGCACTGATTCGTGCACCGAGTGCTTATTCCCGAGTTCACACGATAATTCGCGAACTGCATGGACAGAGTGCGCGTCTTTCTTTAGACTTTTGTCTTCCTTCAATATTATTGCCACGTCACAGTTAATTAATAAAAGAGCGGGCGCGTGAGGATCATGAACCAATTTCGGTGTTGGGCTGTTGAAAAACTTGCATTAATTGAAATGACCCCACATGTTATATTGCATATACTGATCCCAAATCAGGGATTTTATACTATTTCTATTTACTTTTCTCCTTCTATTTCATTCCCTATTTGTATATATATAAAATTACAACAATTATAGTAAATAAATTATAAATATGATATCTTGTGCAAATATTGTAATTATTTAAATATTGTATAATTTCATACACAATAAATTATAATAGGTGATTATTGAATAATGAAACCATTACTCATTATTATTTAAACTAGTATTAAAAAAAATTGAAGCTCTAACGACGCTCTTATTATTAAGTTTTTACAAACATGACAATTTACATCAGCTTCTGCCGATTCGAGAGAGCATCAATGTTTCGCTGAAGAGAATGGATGTTTCCTCTTTAGACATGCATGCTTCAGTTTCACTGGTAATGGTTTCACATACTCTCCCTCTATTATTTTATGTACTTGATAAATGTATGTTGGCTGAAACTAATACTTGACTGCAAATAAGCATGTGTTAACAACGCTTGTTGTAGCTTTGGATTGGTAATATGCAAAATAATTAAAGAAAAATGGGTTGGTTAAAACTATTACTTCGCTGCAAATTAGGATGGGGTTGACATAGATTGTTGTAGATTTGAATTCGTTATGGGCAAAATAAAAAAAGAAAAATGAGTGTCTCACTTGAATAATTAAAAATTGAATAGCTTTATGCAGGTTGGAGTTTTAATAATCTTTATTTGAATAAAGCTCGCACTTGGTAAAAATATAGTAAAGTGGAAATTTATGTATGAAATCATTATTCATATGTGAAATACATTAACCCACAAAGCCAAATTCTAATATTACGAGGATGTTATAAAGAAAAGTGCGTGTTCTCCAAAACGTTTAATTATTTACACATTACTTACCATTTTGCCATACTGACAAATTATTATGTATCTAAACTAGTTCGAGTTCGCTTCAAAGTCTTAAAATATACATTCCAAACTCTAATATGAATTTGGCCATGAAAAAATAAATTATTGTTTTTAAGGTCAGGGCAAGTAAAAGCTGTTCATTTTAATGGCACGACTATGAAACTCTGGAATATGTAAATAATTCGCCATGCTCAATCTACCTTTTTTTGGAATATGAGATTTACGAATTGTTACATGAAAATGTAATTGTTATTGTCTTGTTATTAGTAATTTACATGGATCAAAATTTCGTTTCGAGTGTATGTTTCGGTCAGATAAATATTGGAAAATTTTCGAGACTTTTCGAAGATGTTTCGAAAACACTAAGGAATAATTGTAATAAGAGTTACTAAATTTAGATAAATGACAAGGTTTAAGGTAAACAAATAGTTTCGATTCGAAATTACATCTTATTTTCGTTTCGCTTGATTCAAAAACGGAAACTTTTCGATGTTTTCGAAGGAAAAGATGAAAATTTTAATCCATGGTTGGATGTTTTACATATTAAATATTAAGGGTATAACTGGAATTTATGTTATTAGTTGGGGTTGTAAATGATTTTGGTGAAGTTGTATTCTGGACACTTGTCAAAATCTAATTAGAGTTCATTAATGTTGTTGGTGACTCTCTAGAGTCATAATAGACCATCCCGTCAGTGGTTCTACTTTAAGATGATGTAAAGGTCGACTATTATCTTAGCCTACTACGAGCGGAGGCCAGTTAGATCCTTATACAAGTGATCTTTGAGCAGAAGCGCCTAATGCTTCAACAGTTTCAATAGGAGGTGCGCAGTTTTAATTTCTTCTTTCAGCAAAAATTTTGTCAAACTCTATCTTGTTGCTTATGATATTACCACCTTTAGTTCTTTGTCTGAACATGATTTCTTCAGAAATATGTTCATCTATGATACTTAAATTGATACGAATCATCTTCTTTTGTACTAAATGTAGTGTAACTTGGAAAAATGAAGAAACTAAACTTGTTCCTGGATTAGATTGTCATTAAAGACAGATTTTATCGATTATCCAAGTGCGCGCACGAGACACTTGACAAACTACCAAAATTGGCCTACCAAATTTTATTTATTATTTAAGGATGATTTCCTAAAAAATGCATCCCTTAAGATATGTCAAATAAAATAGGTTCACTGGATAGACTTCCCATGAGTACAAAAATGTATATAAAGTTGGATTTCGACCTTATCCACACTATACAACTAGAATTATCGATGAATGTAAAATGTATTTCTAGCTGTTGCAACGCTGAAATGTAAAATAACAATACGAAAGTATGATTTTACGATTGAAAGCCTTCTCAAATATTATAAACAGTCATATAATCAGAAGTCACTTAAAGTTGCAATGCAAATTTTTTTCTCACATATAACAATGAAAAATTCAAGTCCAATCGATTATAATGCTTTAAACCATGAAAGACATATAGATAATCTAAGTATTGGAGGGAAAAATAAATAAAAATTCACTCTTCATTGTCTTGCTCCATCATTTGCATACTTGCGATAGATTGCTGCAATTAAGATAGATATTCTAATAAAAAACTTAGGATACGAAAACACACCTTGAGTACACATAAAAAACAAGAAGAGCGTATTAGCTAATAAAAGCAACAGTATGAACCTCAGTTTTCTTGCTTCGGTTGTTTCTTCAGGATGGAATTAATTAGGCCATTGGTTAAAGCAGAAGACGAGGTAAGCGATGCTTTTAAAATGCTCAAACCCTACATCATCAAAATGAGTTGATATTATTTAAACATGAGTGCATGTCATCTTTCTAAATTTAAATCATGATAAATCATTACCTCTTCCAATCCAATGTAAAGCTCCCGTTCTTCAACATCAGACAAAGGGATTTTCAGCCCATTAAGTTTAGATATGGTCGAGAACATACATAAAGGTGTCACAGTTAAATCATCAGTTACCATAAACACTTTTGGTCCCTTAACAAAACTGTCCCCACCTTTTGGGTCCTTAAGGTAGGCCTGCTGACAAATATTACCATAGCGAGAAAACTTCATGTGTTCACCATTTTCTTTAGAGTAATATAGTGGAGGACTTATTTGTTGAGAGATTGGAAGAATCTGGTTCTTGGATAGATAACTGGGAGGAAGCTTAGGATCGAGTAGCTCTTTTTTCGAGTCAATTGACACCATATGCCTGTAATGATTTAAATTTGCTAGGCTACAATACAAGTTATCTATACTCCAGATAGAAGCCTTACCGCCTAAAAGGCATTCAACTTCACCCAAGGGAATGGTAAGCAAACTAAACAGAAAGTCTACGAAATCTTCCTCAGCTTCAACAAAGAGTAACTTACTTGTAGATTTTTGTATAATGGCTTTTACCATCATCTTCTTAGTGCTACAAGTTGTTCCTTTCTTCATATTCTCAGGTAACATTTCAAGTTTTCTTGTTGGTGAATGATTTGTCTGGTCTTTTTTTAGGATAAGGTCAGTAAGTGGAGTCTGAGAAAGCAATGATTCCTTCAACAAAACCATGATCTGATCCAGAATACATATATATATATATATATATAAGATTGAATAGTAGAAGTTAGAAGTGATAAATTGCTCAAGGAATTTTGAAGATTAAGTAATATGAAGACCCACCTCATTGAATCCAATAGTAACAGTCATCTGCTCTGCCCCAACGGTGTCTGAAATGCCCAAGTCTTTCATACTTTTTATCATTGATGCAGTCACATTAGGCAGCATACGTAGATCATCGCTGATTAAGAAATTCATTGTTTCTACCATAAAAACTTTACCATTGTTGTTGTAGACTTTGAGAACCTCACCTACTTCTCTGTTCAATAATTTCCCACAATAGCATCTTTCAGTGTCATGGTACATGAGCACATTCTGGCTAAAGCCACAATCCTTGTTTTCACAAGCGAAGTATTTGATTGGCTGAGTATCATCTATGTTGATTTTCAGTTTACGACATTGATCATCTAGTGGATTTCTGGGATTGAGCAGCATCAATTTCCCTGATTCAGTCCAGAAATGGGAACTATCCAGATTTGCCAAGCCATCGTATAAAGTGTTTAAGCTTCCGATGATAGGTACCGCCTCATCTCCATAGTGCTTCTTAAGGAGTCGTATTATCAACCCCAGCGGCATTGTAAGGAAGCTTAACAAAATGTCTGCTAAGTTGTTATCAACAATTGCAAATAAGACCAATTCGTTTTTTCTTTATTTATCATCACTCTCATAGACAGTCTAACTTCTTCCTCTGCACTAGACATCTCCTTTAATGTGTTGTGGATATGATTCTTTTTTTGGGGGAAGGATATATGAGACATTAAAAATTAAGCTTGTGCCCTCCCCCTTTATATAGTGTCAGGGGTCTCAATGAGGCCAAGACCTTCCATTTCCTCATAGTAGATTTGGCATTAGGTGATAAAATTCTTGGAATAGTAAAAGTCACAATGTAAAATAAATACAGGAGGACTTTCTGAAATCAAAAGTGAAAAGAGATTAATGTCTCGTTTGAATTTATTTTCTGATGAAGGTTTGAATTACGAAGGTGGTCATGACTGTTTATTTACTGTCAAATGAGTGAATTCATGTATTGGTTAGTGAAATAGTGTTGGAATGAATATCCTAACCAGAATTTATGTATCCTCGAAAATAGACATGTCTAAATTAAATTTAAGCTGCATGCTGTTATAGGTTCATTTTAGGGGCAGTGAATAGAGATTAATGTCTCGTTTGAATTCATTTTCAGAGTTTTAGAAATGCCATAGAAACTTGTGGATATATGTAGGTTTGTTTGAAAATTTAACCAATACTCCGAGAGAGTAATTATTATACAGTTATAGAACATGTGTTTGATTTAGGTTTTATGAAGAGATTTTATTAAAATAAATTCTACTCAATTCAATCTGAAAAATTGAAATATGATAGATATATTTAATCCGAAATAAATTTTCAAAATATCTTCGAAAAAAGAATTGACATGGATTTGTAAGTTTATTCCAGATACAAAACTCATGCATGTATGATGCGATAAGCTTTTCAGTTTCTTTAGGAGGAGTTTTCAAGGCATGACCATGCAAATTCGTGATTAGAGAAGACAAACTTCGAAGCATGTCGAATGAATATTTAACGCAGCGTCTGCAATTCAGATCACAACGAAAGTGAAAGAGCTTTTAGAGGTCTGCAATTCATTTCACATTGAAAGCAAAAGTAAAAGTGATTTGGTTTCATTATCGACCATACACTCGCGTGCCTTGTCACAGTCTGGCTCGACTCGGCACTACGTGATTGGGTTCAGGTTCGACTAGGTTTCAGATCGGACATGGGCTTCAAACAATATTAAATTCTAAGGAAAAAGTATTGTTTCAACCCAATTTTAGAGCCCAATATGTGAAGACAGCTCGAGTCGGCACAATTTGACTTTTTGAATGTGTAGGACCTTTTATGCATATTTTTAAAAATTCATCTCCTAAATTCGTTAATTTATTTAGGTTGGTTAGGTATACTGTACAAAAATGTCGAAGAGCAAGATATCAATTCTGATCCATACTAACTAGTGATAGTAAAATGTGTCTCTTGCTGATAAAGTGTACTTTGCATTAAAATGTAGGAAATGGAAAAATACACTAATTACTGTGTTTTTCTATGAATGAAAGCCTGGCCAAACATTGTGAAACATATATATATATATATATTAGCAGAAATCACTCTTTATTTAATTGATGAAAATTCCAATTACAATACAGCTAATTCTGAATACTGCAAACAGAAATAAACAAGACTGCCCTCTTCATTTCCTAGTTCCAATTACTTGCATTAAGACAAATTGCTGCAAATAAAAAATTTATGCTATGTTAAAAAACTTTGAATATGAAAGCACAATCTTTAGTACTGGTAGAAGACAAAAACCTCTATGATGAGCCTTATTGTTCTTGCTTTGGTATTTTCATTTGATGAATGTGTTCTTGCTTTGGTTGTTTCTTCGAAATGTGAATCATTCCATTGGTTAATGAAGAAGTGGAGGTAAGTGATGCTTTAAGTATGCTTAAACCCTGCAGCAACAATTGAGTCTTGTTACTTATATTTATGAAAAGTTATCTCTTTGTGGAAATAAATTAGCTACATAATTACCTCGTCCAACCCAACCTCAAGCTCTCGTTCTTCGACATCAGAAAAAGGGATTTTTAGCTCATTGAGTGTAGAAATGGTCGAGAGCATACACAGAGGTGTGACAGTTAAATCATCAGTTACCATAAACATTTTTGGCCCCTTAACATAACTTTCCTTTCCTTTCGGGTCCTTAAGATGGACCCATTGGTTACTATGAAAGTATGTACGCGGAAGATCCGTTAAATAGAAATTCTTCTTCGAGTAATATACTCGAGGAGATTCTTGTTCAGTGAGTGAAAAAATCTGGTTCTTGGATAGATACATGGGCGGAAGTGCAGGATTAAGTAGCATGTCTTTAATACATGCTGTTTTTAGATACTTGTCGGCATTCAAATTTTCTATGCTTCTGTACAAGTTATCTATACTCCCAAGAGAAGTATTACTTCCAAAAAGGGATTCAACTTTACCTAATGGGATAGTGAGAAAGCTAAACAGAAAGTCTACAAAATCTTCCTCAGCTTGAACATACAAAAACTTATTTGTAGACTTTTGTACCATTGCTTTTACCTTCATCTTCTTAGAGCTTGTAGAAGTTGCTCCTATCTCCATTGGAAGAGGTTTTGGAAGAGGTATTGTGAACGGTCCAGATTTTGCTATAGAAGAAGAATGATGAATTTGTTTTTTTCCAAGAATAAGGTCGGTTAGCGGAGTCCGTGAAAGCAATGATCCCTTCAACAAATCCATAATCTGATCCAGCAATTATATGTGAAATAGTAAATAGTACAATTTAGAAGTGATAAATTGCTTAACGAATATTGAGAAAGATTAACAAATTAAATAAGACACTTACCTCATTGAATCCGACAGTCACAGTCATCTCCTCTGCCCCAACGGTGTCCGTAATGCCTAGTTCGTTCATACTATGAATTATGGAACCAGTCACATTAGGCAACCTTCGCAGATCATCAGGCAACATTCGCAGATCATCACTGATTAAAAATGACATTGATTCTGCTGTAAATACTTCACCAACTTGGGTACTATTTGAACCTCTCATGCCTATTTGTATGTTTATTAGTTTCCCACAAGAGCATTTTTGAGTGTCAAAATACATGGCTACGTTTTCTATCTTAGACACGCACTTCGAATATTCACATCTAAATAAAATTTGTGGCTGATCGTCGTTTATATTGATTTTCAGTTTACAGCATTCATCTGCGAGTGAACTCGTTGGATCGAGCAACATCAGCTTACCTTCCTTTGTCCAGAAATGGGAACTGTCCAGATTTATCAAACCTTTGTACAATTTGCTCAAGCTTCCAATGACAGGGGCCTCGTCATGATCTCCGTAATGCTTTTGGAGGAGACGTATAATCCTTCCTAACGGCAATGCAAGGAAGCTTAACAAAATGTCTGCAAAGTTGTTATCAACTATGCCAAATAGTACCTTTGTTTTCTCCTTATTTACCATCACTCTCATTGACAGTCTAACTTCCTCCTCTGCACTAGAACTAGACATATTTTTTAATTTGATGTAGATAGGAACAAAAATTTGAGGATATATGACATGAAAAATTAAGTTTTTGCCCTCCCCCCCTTTATATAGACCAAGAATTGGTCACCCTAGGGGTCTCAATAAGGTATGTTTGGCATTATTTAGAAAACTAGGTGATCGACAAAATTATTGGAATAGTAAAAGTTGTAGCTAGTGTAATTAAATTGGAGTAAAACACTTTGTGCAATAACCTAATTAACCATAATTTATGTATCATCGAAAATAGACAAGTCTAACTTAAATTTAAGGGGAATTAATGCTTTTTATAGGTTGATTTAATGGGCATCCCTAGAAACTTGTGAATATCTTGAATACGGGGTAGTTTGAACTTTGAAAAATCTAATCAATACATTGATAGAGTGATTATTATATAGCTTTAAAATATGTGCTTGGTTTAGGTATTATGAAGACAACTTTTTGGATTTGATTGTTGGGTGTCTACTTAATGGAGTTTTGACATGAATTTGTTTTGCTTCCGCATAATACATAATTACAAGTTTATTAAAGGAAAGAAATTCATGCATGAATGATGCGATAAAGGTGTATAGCATTTAGTAATTTGTAAAGAATAATACAAAGTAGTATAATTTTCATCAATTTTAGTCATATATATAACAAAATCGTCCTCTAACTTTATTTTCAATAATAAGTATGCGTTACAACACCTCACCAGGGGACAGAACAAGAATAATACATTAATTTAAACCCTCTTACATAACTGAAATAGCGAATAAAAAAATATTTATAATACACATTTTTAGAACTAAACTGTAAGCAACCAGATATTTATAAAAACTAAAGCATGTGCATTGTGCAACAACAAATTTGAATTAATCACTACATAACTTATTGAAAATTTTAAATCATTGTTTTCCCCTTTTTGACAGGAGAAACATATTGAGTTCTCTCTTCCTTTTCATAGTAGTCACTAAAAGCTTTATCCCACTTCTCCTCTGCTCTAATTAGAGAACTTTTCAATTTTTCAAGGTTTTCTTCCATGTGGGATGCTACATCCGTTGAATCTTTTATTGCTTTACCCCTTACCATCAACCTACTCGAAAAAAATTTATCTCCATACATTTCTTTAAGAAACTCAAAATTTACTCTACTGAGATATTCTCCTACATCTATTTCCTCTTCGGAATCTCTACTCACGTTTTCCGCCACCAACCTCTCCGCGGCTGTCTTAACGGACAACGTAGAATAGAAAGAAACGTCAGTTTCAAACAAATCATCTTCACAACGTAATATGGTTTCCTCGTACTGATCTGGTTTTCTTTTCCTTTCCAAAGGCATTGTCTCGTCAGATTTTAACTCGATGTGTTCCATCAAAAACCACGACAACTGGAGGAATAACTCTTGGTGATTTTTGAATAAAGGAATGACTTCTTTTAAAACACTGTTTATATCGTTGTGGACTTTGAAACCGGTAATAATGTCGAGAAAAGTTTTATAATCATGGTCCTGTAAAGTAAGTTGAACTTGATTTATATAATCGATACAAACCTTCATTGACTTCTTATGAATCTTTTTCTTCAAGAAATCATCCGTCTTTTCAGGCACTACGACAAATTTGCAGAAGCCGGAGAATAGGTCAGGATGATCGATGAATAATTCCTTCACCTCTGAAATTAAAGTTTCTTTATCGATTTCGTAATTGAGATGATCCAGCAGGAGAGTAAGAAGTTCACTTAAAGTATTGGTACCTTCAAATCTTTCTTTTACTATGTGACTGAAATAAGTCGTCTTCTGCAACAATGTTTTACCCAATATTGTAATCATCTTCACTCCTTGATCAAATTCTTTCTTAATTGACATTAAAACGTACATATTTGTTATTTAAAGGCTTAAAGTGATTGAATATTACTTTGATTAGGCTTTGGTTAATTGAATCCCAATTCAACTAGGCTGCTTTGTGTTATTCTATTGGCTTCATTAAACTAATTGATACTCCTTTATTAACAAGGAAAAGCGTGGATTATTATTATAATAATTTTCAAAAGTATTATTATTAGTCAGATAGGTAATTGTTTAAATATAATTCGAAGACTGAGTTTGAAAAGTACCTATCTGACTAATAATAATACTTTATGTTCAATATAACAAACAATTAGGATTCAAAATTTAATTATGGCTATAGTTTATGTTTAGTTTGATTGTTTACTTTTCGGTCTGGACCCAAAAACTGAGTCACTACCCTATATTTTGAAAAGTTACTTCCTTATTTAATTTGGTCATATAATAATTGCACCACTCCCCCCCCCCCCCCCTCTTGAAACCCATTAATCTGCTTAAAAGTGAATTGTAATTAACTATTGAGTTAAATAATTGTACTTACACAAGAGATTATATACGAGAGAGCGAAGAGGTGGGAGTGAATACAGAGCAATTAAGGGATTATTGTTATTAATGTTGGCAGTCTTAACTTGATATTTAAACACTTATGTCCAGCTAGGTTCCGAAAACTGGGCCAGATTCTTTATAAATTCAGCAATATGCCGTTCGGAAAAATTCTTGCATAGACCCGATCTTTCATAGACCACACACAAAATCTTGCAAATATGTTTGGTGGATGCAATGATTTTGTTCATGGTCTATGAAAGGCCTGGTCTAGGCAAGTATCACCTCGGATAGACTGATGAAATCATGGGTTGCCCGACGAATTGTAGGCCATGCCCCATAATCTGCGCGATCATAATAACTTGGGTAGCCCAAGTACAAAATTTTGGAATCGATCCAACAGCCGCAATCGACTTTAACTTGCCAAACAACCGAACCAAGTTACAATTGATATTCGTCTTGATATCTATAAACGGAATTGGTCATAATATTTTCAGATCTAGAACAATATTTCTAATTTTAATTTTGTGAACGAATAAATCATTTTTTCTGCATTGGAAATTGTTGAAAATAAGCAAACAATGAAAAGCTCCTATATTAATTGGAACCGATGTGAGTGCTGCTGAAATAAAATTGCCTTATTCATGTTCTTATCCCCAGTACTGAATACATGCTCACCTATAATTACTGAAACTAAAAAGGATATGCTAATTCTAATTTAATTATTAATACACAAATGAAGCAAGCAACAACATGAACCAAGATATGCTACTCTTCTTCTTGCTTTGGGTGTTTCTTTTTTGTGAGAATTAATGCATCAGTAAGAGCAGAAGTCGAGGTAAGTGACGCTTTCAGTATGCTTAAGCCCTGCAGCATCAGAATGAGTCTTATTACTTATATAATAACAGTCATGTATTTTTCCACGGAAAAGAAAATTTAGCTAAAATCATTACCTCGACTATCCCTATGTCAAGCTCAACTTCCTCAACATCAAAAAAGGGGATCTTCAGCTCATCGAGAGTGGAAATGGCCGAGAGCATACACAAAGGTGTAACAGTTAAATCATCAGTTACCATATACAATCTTGGACCCTTAACATAACTTTCCCTGCCTTTCGGGTCCATATAGAAGACCGGCATACCTGTTGAGGATGGGGACAAATGTTCCTTGCAACCCATGTATGCAGAATGGTAATATAGATCACGAGGTTTTTGTTGAGACAGAGATAAAATCTGATTCTTAGATAGATACTGAGGCGGAAATTCAGGATCAAGTAGCATATTTTTTATACTTGCTGTTTTAAGAAACTTGACAGCATCCAAATTTGCTAAGCTACTGTACAAATTATCTATACTCCCAAGAGAAGTGTTACCGCCCAGAAGGGATCCAACTTTACCTATTGGTATGGTGAGCAAACTAAACAGAAAGTCTATGAAATCTTCCTCAGCTTGAACAAACAACAACTTACGTGTCGATTTATGTACCGTGGCTTTTACCTTAAACGTCTTAGAGCTAGAATTTTCTCCTTCGTTCTTCTCAGCTGGTGGTAAGGGAAAGTTTGCTCGTTCAGAAAATTGTTCAGATTTTGCTTTGGTAGGAAAAATAAGATCAGTAAGCGGAGTCTTAGATAGCAAAGATAATTTCAACATTTCCATTATCTGATCAGGCAAATAAAAACATTAGCGTCCTGAATTTATATATCAACTCTATAAAAGGAGGTAAAATAGTTTCTAATTACCTCATTGAATCCAATAGTCACAATCAGCTGCGTTGCCCCGTCAGCATACATAAGGCCGAGATCTTTGATACTTTGTATGATGGATTTGTCCACATTAGGAATCATACGCAGATCATCGGTGATTAAAAAAGACGTAGTTTTTTCTGTAAAAGCTTCTTCCTCGCCTTTGACGTCGGCTAGTACAAAGACGTCGTCTTCATTCCATATCACCTTTATTTCACTTTTCATTAATCCTCCACAGACGCATCTTGCATCATCGTACAAGCTGATAGTATCTTGTCGATCCGTGCAAAATATGTTTCCGCATATTAAGTACTTTTGAGGCTGAGTATCATTTAAATTGATTTTCAGTTTACCGCAATCGTCTTGGAGTGTACTTTTCGGATATAGCAGCATCAGCTTGCCTCTCTCTGTCCAGAAATGGGCAGTGTCAAGATTTAGCAAACCTTTGTACAAAGTGTTTAGGCTTCCAACTGTTGGCGCTTGATCTCCATAGTGCTTTTGTAAGAGTTGTTGAATCCTTCCCAAAGGCAATGTGAAGAAGCTTAATAAGATGTCTGCCAAATTGCTATCAAGTACGGCACATAGTACCTTAGTTTTCTCTTTATTAATCATCACTGTCATAGACAATCTAACTTCCTCTGCACTGGACATCTTCTTTGCTTGTAGATAATTTTGAAGAAGGATGAGATCAAAAGAAAGTTTGCTCTCCTCCCTTTTATTAGGCCAACTCCAATCGCTCCAACTCGAAGGGACCGCAAAATGCAATCTCTAGACTTATTGGTTTGGATTTGGTCCAGAGTATTAAAAATCCGCAAATACTGTGTTGGAATTGGTCGAGTATAAAACCGCAATCGACCGCACCGCGAGTATCCCTAACAATTACAAAGGGCGTATGTTGATGGGTTTTGGCTCCGCGAGATAGGACCGAAACACTTCTAAATGAATTTTCGTCAGATCCATGTGACTCATCACAAACATGTTTCAAAAATATATGTTTAAACTCTTAAATTTACATTTGACACTCACCACTTATTTTTTTTATCCCAAGCTCTATAAAAAACCACATAGATTTGTTTGACATCTGCCACCTACTTTTTCCCCCAAACCTTAAGATTCAAATTCAACCCAAGTGGAATTTCAGTTTTTCAAAACCGCAAAATATAACATCCAAAACTTAAGCAAATAGGGTTCCAAATATTTTACCGAAAATATCCAAACTACTTTTTTGGAACCAAAAGCCATAAAACCAAGCAAAAATCCTTCCAAATAAGACCTAAACAAACACCGAAAGCAAGTGAGTATCTAATTTTTTTTTTCTTTTTTAATGTTATTTATAATTTCGTGTTTGTTTGTTATTATAAGCGAGTATCTAATTTAAACCTCAAACAATACTTTTAAATTTAAATTTGAAATATTTAATAGCGAAATGAAAAAGAAAATAACAAATCATTTGATGTACATTATGTCATTGTTCGTAAAAATGGCAAAGATTAATGGAATAATCTTGCGTAGACCTTGTCTATGAGATTTTTATAGACCTTGTGATGATAAATAAGCCACATCATACATTTTGAGAATATGACATCATCAAAATGTATGATGTGACTTATTTACCACCACAAGGTCTATAAAAATCTCATAGACCAGGTCTATACAAGAAGTTTCCAAGATTATTTACCAAATCAAATCATTAAACTTGACATGACTACATAAGGTGTTAAAATTGCATTATTGCATTGTCGTTGTCAACAATGGGCCCACCACTAAGAGTAGAGCTAAAAATTGAGCTTCAGGCTCGACTCGAGTAGTAAGTTTTCTTGTTGCGCCGAGCTTTAACTCAAATTTGGCATGAGCTCGACTCGAGTCTCAGTATTCTTGTTCACGAGTACTCATCTCGGTAAAATAATTACTCTCTTAATTATACTAACTGATATATTTATTATTATTTTTTTTAAATTAATTGATATGTTTAAATTTTTAAAGTATTTTTTTTTACTTTTGTTATTTCTTTAATTGAAGTTGTGACACTCAATAATCACTATTCATTGATAAAAATTATAAAATAATCATTATTTGAGATATTTTACCTAAAAATGAATATAATTATAAAGTTTTCTTAATACGTGGAAAAAATAAGAATATATCCATTAACATGAAAAGGGAAAAGTATCCTTCTTTAACTTTGACGGCTTTGTTCTACATGTGATGCTTTGGGGAACAAAAAAGCAACTTCACTCACGAAAAGTTCAATACACTATTATTACATGACCTTTCTTCTACACCAAGAATTTTTTAGACCGACCTAGTAATTTATTTAATAGTAAACTAATATAGCTGTCATCAACTAATCTCAAACAATTACGATCATCATTTGAGAGTTGAGACCTTTAACATAGGTAAGTAATGTGTCTATCCTGGATGTGCGATAAATGTATATTAGAGAATAAATTTCTGTCATTTTATACAAATTGTTTATCATTTAACCTCTATGAATATAATTCATCGGTGCAAGATGAAGTACATTCTTGTTAAATGCTTTATTCAGTTCCAATTTATCACTTTTATCTACATAAAATATACTCTCTCCGTCCCATTTATTTTGCTCTTTTTGATACAATATCCGATCAAAGTTTTCAATCTTTTAAGTGACTAATTATATTAATATATTCACAATTGTGAGTATTAAACATTTAAAAAATAATATTATTAACTTATTAATGAAATATATTAATTAAATTATTTATTATAATTTTTATAAATTTAGTTAAATTAACTAATTTATTGTACCAATGGATAAAAATAATTGGGACGGAGGAAGTATAATCCAATAATCCATGCTTTAACTATAATTGCAATACAAAACTTTACGCAACAACTCAATTGCAAGAAAGCGTCTACATGTTTTAGGGCTCAAAATGTCCTGTATTTCTCTAAGACTGATCAACAGAGGAACCAACACAAACTGTGTAATCACGTATATTTCCTATGAGAAATACAAATAAATGAGAATTTGAAACAAATCTCAAGTCATAAAACTTTATTTGATCATTGACAATCTCTTGTTTAACTATATAGCTCATAACTATTTCAAATCAACTTACACGATAGACAAATATGTACACCATCCAATATTATGTTTCTCAATAGAACCAATGACTGAAGTAAGAATTCTAAAAAGAACAGAGTGACAATAAACTCATAAACAAAATTGCATAAAAGTTGAAATTATCATAAAAAAGATAGTCTCATCAATTATATAATCCTTGAAGAGTATTCTTCAAAATCACTAACAAAATTCGGTCAGGAAATTGTTCAAACTATTGGGCATGACCCAAAAACTGTAAACTACTTAGGCCATCTCCAACCCGTAGGACTATTTACAGTCTTGGGGTGTCAATCTCCACCCGGGAAATCTGCACCCCCTGAGCATCATCTCCAACCGGTAGGGTTATTTCCTCCAATTAATTAAAAAAAAAACTTCCCCACTCTCATCTATAATAATAATAATAATAATAATAATAATAATAATTAATAATAATAATAATAATAATAATAATAATAATAATAATAATAATAATAATTAAAGTAATATTAATTTAAGTTCTTATAAGCAAGTATCTAATTAATATGTAATTTTATTTATCTATATAAGTTGTTATTTGTATCCACGTTCGTGTACAAGTATTTGGAGTAATTTAATGCAAAATTGTATTTCTACATTTTGTCTCAATTATACATTGAACTTTAATGCTATATTAGAGTTTAAATAAAATTAAAATATTTAAAATCAAATTTTAAATGTGTCTAAATAAATTATTATTTCATAAACAAATATATAATTTCAAAATTAATAATGGATAAGAATTTTATTATACTATAATTTTTTTTAATTTTACTTTCATGGCAAATTTTTATATCTAATAATGTTACATCTTTAATTTAAAATAAATTGTTATTAAACCTACAACAATTTTTATAATTAAATGTAAGTTTTATTTTTAGTTAATTAAAATAAATAAGGTATTGTTAAAATTTGTAGTTAATTTTTTTATTATTAATTTATTTTTAAAATTAATAATAAAAAAATAAAATGCATCAGGTGGCGCCACCTGATGAAATGTGTCTGGGACGCGTCCAAGACTCAGGGGTGTGTGCTGGGCTGTAAATCGCCCAGCCGACAGACCTGGGCGGACCCCCCTTTGTCTTCTCCAACCCGGGAGAAGCGGTGGAGGCCCATCTCCACCCACCCCCTCCCGAGTTGGAGATGCCCTTAGAGTAAGTGATTTGGTGTAAAATTGGGAGGTATGAATCCTAATTTCTAGTGGGAACCGATTGTGAGCTTAGTGCAGGAGTCCGATGTGCTCCGATCAGAAATATTTTAGTTTTAACATGATATTTACATTTATGTTCAGTTTGGTACAGAAAATTGGACCTTATAAATTTATCAACATGGAGTTCCCAACATGTTACAAATTCAGCTATGGAGGTCGAATGGTCTAAAGAAAACATGAGCTGCCAGACCAGTTGTGGGCAATGCCCCATAATCTGCGCAATCATAATAACTTGGGTAGCCAAGGTATTACACAATTTTGGAAGCGATCCAACAGTCTCAATCGGTATAACTTGCCAAACAACCATGTTACATTTAATATTTGTCTTGATATCTATAAATGAAAATGGTCATAATATTTTCAGATCTAGAACAATATTTCTAATTTTAATATTGTGAACTAACAAATCATTTTTTCTGCATTGAAAATTGTTGAAAATAAGCAAACAATGAAAAACTACTAAATTAATTGGAACCGATCTGAGACTGAGTGCTGCTGAAATTAAATTGCCTTGTGCATGTTCTTACCCGCATTACTGAATAAATGCTCACCAATAATTGCTGTAAAACGAAAAGGATATGCTAATTAAATTTATTTAATACAAAAGCACACAAATGAAGCAACAACATGAACCAAGATATGTTATTCTTCTTCTTGCTTTGGGTATTTCTTTTTTATGAGAATTAATGCATTAGTAAGAGAAGAAGTTGAGGTAAGTGACGCTTTCAGTATGCCTATGCCCTGCAGAATCAGAATGAGTCTTATGACTTTCATAATAATAGATATGTAATTTTTCAACGGAAAATTAAATTTAGCTAAAATCATTACCTCTACTTTCCCAATGTCAAGCTCAACTTCCTCAATATCCAAAAAGGGGATCTTCAGCTCATCGAGAGTGGAAATGGCCGAGAGCATACACAAAGGTGTAACAGTTAAATCATCAGTTACCATGTACATTCTTGGACCCTTAACTTTCCCTGCCTTTCGGGTCCATATAGAAGACCGACGACATGGATGTTGAATTTGGGGACAAATATTCCTTGTAATCGTATCCAGCTTCATTGTAATATAGATCACGAGGTTTTTGTTCAGTGAAAGATAAAATCTGATTCTTGGATAGATACTGAGGCGGGAGTTTAGGATCAAGTAGCATATTTCTTATAATTCCTGTTTTAAGAAACTTGACAGCATCTAAATTTGCTAAGCTACTGTACAAATTATCTATACCTCCCAGAGAAGTGTTAGAGCATGAATTTTCTCCTTTGTTCTTCTCAGCTGGTGGTATTTACCTTAAATTTTTCCGAGAGAGAATTTTCTCCTTCATACTTCTCAAAAAACTGTTCAGATTTTGCTTTGTTAGGAAAAATAAGATCAGTAAGCGGAGTCTTAGATAGCAAGGATAATTTCAACATTTCCATTATATGATCAGGCAAAGAACAATATTAGAGTCATGAATTTATATATCAACTCTGTAAAAGGAGGTAAAATAGTTTTTAATTACCTCATTGAATCCAATAGTCACAATCAGCTGCTTTGCCCCATCAGCATACATAAGGCAAAGATCTTTGATACTTTGCATGATGGATTTGTCCACATTAGGAAACATACGCAGATCATCGGTGATTATAAAAGACGAAGTTTTTGCTGTAAAAACTTCTTCCTCGCCTTTGACGTCGGCTTGTACTAAGTCGTCGTGTTCATTCCATGCCACGCCTATTTCACTATTCATTAATCCTCCACAAAGGCATATTGCATCATCATACAAGCTGACACCGAATTGTCTATCCGTGCAAAATATGTTTCCGCAGATCAAGTACTTTTGTGGCTGAGTATCATTTAAATCAATTTTCAGTTTACCGCAATCGTCTTGGTGTTTACTTTTCGGATTGAGAAGCATCAGCTTGCCTCTCTCTGTCCAGAAATGGGCAGTGTCAAGATTTAGCAAACCTTTATACAAAGTGTTTAGGCTTCCAATTTTAGGTGCTTGATCTCCATAATGCTTTTCGAAGAGTTGTTGAATCCTTCCCAATGGCAATGTGAAGAAGCTTAATAAAATGTCTGCCAAATTGCTATCAAGTAAAGCACATAGTACCTTAGTTTTCTCTTTATTTATCATCACTGTCATAGACAATCTAACTTCCTCTGAACTGGACATCTTCTTTGGTTGTAGATAATTTTGAAGAAGGATGAGATGAAAAGAAGATTTGCTCTCCTCCCTTTTATAACACTAAATAGTAAATACCAAGAATATGTAACACCAGGGGTCTCGTCTCAGTATATGCCATACAAAGTCCTTTCGTTTCCCCATACTTAGTTTGATAATTATTTAGAATACTAGGTGACAAAATTATTGGAATGGTAAAAATTACTCTATCATTAAATAGAGGATAGGTTCATTTTATGGGCAGTGTGAATAGAAATTAATGTCTCATTTGATTTCATTGACAGAGTTTTAAAAAATGCCCTAAAAACTTGTGGATATATACGTTTGTTTGAAAATTGTAACCAATTCTGCATTAGATTAATTATTACACAGTTTTAGAAACGTTTGTTTGAAAATTGTAACCAATTCTGCAATAGATTAATTATTACACAGTTTTAGAAACGTTTGTTTGAAAATTGTAACCAATTCTGCAATAGATTAATACATAACTTTATTTTTCGATGAGCTTCCCTGTTTCTTCATGAGGCTTTTTCAAGGCATGACCATGCAAGTACGATATGAGATTAAAAAAGACGAACTTTGAAGCCCAACATGTGAAACCCGCTGGACTCGGCACAACATGACCTCTGTTTTGGGTTCATGGGACTTGGACTTTAACATTATTGAATTTTAGGGAAATAAATATTTATTCTTTCAACCCAATTTCAAAGCCCAACATGTGAAACCCGAATTAAACGCAGTCGAACCCAATTGACCTGAAAAATTCTTCATGGATCTAACCCGCAACCGCCCCAACCCACCTAATCGATGCATCAACTCGGGTTGAATCAGTGCACTGATTCGGGTTAAAACAATGCACTAGCTTGGACCAGACCAGTTCAAACAATGTGTTTGTTCCAAAGTGGTAGTGGACGAAATTTAATAAATTTAAGTCAGATTGTCTTTTTCAATTCGAAAAATTCTTACATAGACCGGGTCTATGATAGTTGCAATAGACCTTGTGATTAGGAATTTATCACATTATTAATTTTGAAAGCATGATCCCATCACAATTGATAATGTTGTAAATTTATAACTACAAGTACTATGAAATTCTAATTGATCAGGTATACGTAAGAATTTTTCCCTCAACTCCCTTTCTTATTTTTTGTCCGAATTTTGTTTACTTCGATTCACAGTCAGCTAGTTATTTGTGCAAATAATGAACTAGTTGGTTAACATAAATATTTTGCTCAAGGCGATGCTTTGCAAGCTTCGATCTGTTCCGTTTGTTCGTTTGGGTTGTAACTTGTATCAAACCAAGTAAGTGTTACTTCTCGATAATAATGATTACTCTATATAACCTGATATTACTAGAGCTAATATATGAGTATGAGATTTATATATGTTACTATTCTTGGACTTTAGGTTGGAGATATTTTAATAAATACTAGAAAAATGAACGTACATGTCTAATTAATTCCACGTCTAATTCTTTTTGTAAATTAGAGTAAAAATTTAACTTTATTATGTCATAAAATAGCACATGTTCAATTTATTGGACAGTATAGAATTGAAACCTCGAACTTAGATCTTTTGCATTGTTTGATAACAACAATAATGAAATCCTAGTTTTTGATCAAATGAATTTGGGTCAATTTTTAAGTAGATTTAAAATTCTTTCACTTGTCATTTGAAATGCATTTATTTACTTACCTAAGTTATTTTTCACATATTTAGTTCATTAGTTTAATCCGTATTTTCACCGGATTAACAACTCTGGTGATTTCATTCATTTTTACCGATATACACATATTGTATGGTTATAGCATATTTTCATTGTTTTCTTGTTTTTCATCAATTTCTTTTGTCTTTTATGGGTTAAACCATTTTTCTTCCGGTTTCACCATGTTTTTGTCGATACAACTTTTTTTTTATTGACCTTACTCGTTTTTAGCAGTTTTCCCTATTTTAAATTTTCAGTGATCTCACATGACTAATTTCACTCGAATTTTCATTTATTTAACATGCATGTTTTACTGATTTTATTTGTTTTTCATTGATTCACCGATTTCATCCATTTTTCACGAATTTCGCCAGATTTCTCATACTTCTCATATATTTATTACTGATTTCACGGGCACTACTTTAACCGCTTTCTTCAACAAGTGTTCACCAATTTTAAATAACATAAAGAGCTAAGTCATAACATATTTTATTCATTCCTGGAAGAAAGATACATAGTTGGTGATCAGCTAATTCTTAGTACTGCAGACAGAAATAGATAAAAATGTGCTATTCATTTCCTAGCTTGTTCCTAATATTTGCTTACATGAAGATAGATTGCTTCGATTAGAATTTTAAAAAAACATTGAACATGAAAGCACATCTTTAGTACACATAGAGACAAAGAGACTGCTACTAAATGAAGCAACAGTTTGAACCTTTGTGTGAGGCTATATTTTAAAAAAACATTGGACATGAAAGCAGATCCAAATGTCAAGCTATATTCTTCAAATTATCTACCCAATCAATATCTTCAAACTCCTCTCTGATTCGCGAAAAATTCTTCTTCTTTGATATTCCTATTTTTTCAGTTAGTCACAACAAATTAGCTCCTGATCAGAACTTCATCCATAAAGGTACGCGAACAAAACTCTATAGAAACAATTAATTCGCAAAAAGTAATAGGTATGCATCTGAATATCAAAATACGGATATTTTACACTGTATTTCTAAGCAATTTGGTCTTGTGATTGGTTTTTTGAAACCTTTTAACATGATGTATATTCTCTCATTATGAAATTATGGTCAAGTATTTAAAAACTAATGCAAATGTTTTATTATTAATAAAAATAAAATATGTTGCTAGAAACCATAAAATATGTTGCTAAAATAAATGGAAGAAAAGTTGGTTAGCTAATCTCTGTATAACTGACACTTACGGGGAAATAAATTAAATTGACCTCTTATTGTTTCCGTTCTTGTTCTTGTTCCCATCACTTGCATGTTCTTTATAAATTGCTGCAATAACAAAAAACGTTAATAAAATGCTAAATATAAAAGCATAAATTTTTAACACATGGAAGAACAAACAAGAACATGGACCTCTTTTTTGTTCAAGATTGGGGATAGACCATTGCTTAAAACAGAAGTCGAAGTAAGCGAGGCTTTCAGTATGCTTAAACACTGAACCAACAAAATGAGCTATATTATATATATGAACATCTGAAATGTCATCTTTATATGTTAAAGTAATTACCTCTTGCGACCCTATGTCAAGTTCCAATTCTTCAACATCTGACATAGTGATTCTGAGCTCCTTAAGGGTCGAAAGGGTCGAGATAAAACACAAAGGTGTCACAGTTAAATCATCAGTTACCATGTACATTCTTGATCCCTTAACATAACTTCCAAAACCTTTGGGGTCCTTAATGCTGACTGGCAACCCTGATGGTTCTTTAGTGGGAGATAAATATTCAATGTATTTTTTTTTGTTCTCAGTTTTTTTATAGTAATATAATTTAGGAGTATTTTGTTCAGTGAGAGAAAAAACTTGGTTATTGGGTAGAAACTTGGGAGGAAGCTCAGGATTTAGTAGCTTGTCTTTTGTACGTTGGGACTTTAGATACCTATCACCATTCAAATTTGCTATGCTCTTATAGAAATTATCCATCTTCCCAAGAGATGTGTCACTGTCGAGAAGGCGTTCAACTTCACCTAATGGTATTGTGAGCAAGCTAAATAGAAAATCTACGAAATCTTCCCCAGCTTGAACAAACAACAACTTATTATTGGATTTTTGTACCGTGGCTTTTACCTTGATCCTTTTAGATCTAGTAGTTGACCCCTTGTTCATCTTAGTCGAAAGTTCACTTGGTACTGATTTTGATGTGGCGGAGTGATGATTTATCTGGCTTTTGTGAAGGATAAGGTCAGACAGTGGAGTCCGTGAAAACAGCGATCCCTTCAACAAATCCATAATCTGATGCATGAGAGTTTAAATTAACACAAGCCCAAGTGATAAATAGCTTAAGGAACTTCGTGAATGATATACTAGCAAAAACTCACCTCATTAAAACCGATAGTCACAGTCATATGCTCTGCCGTATCAACATCCATAATGCCTAATTCATTGATTCCTTCTTTTATTGATCTGGTCCCATTAAGCAACATTTGCAGATCATCAGTGATTAAGAAAGACATCGACTTTGATGTAAAAACTTCACCATCGCCATAGTCGTTATCTTCGTTAACTGACCCTCTCACCTCTATTTCTCTGTTCATTAATTTCCCACAAACGCATCTTTTAGTGCCATAATACATGCTTACGACACTTTGTCGGCAGTTCAAGTTCCCACAAGTATAATATATGGTGGTTGTCTGAGTATCATTTAAATTGATTTTCAGTTTACCGCATTCATCTTGGAGTGAACTCTTGGGATTGAGCAGCATTAGCTTACCAGCCTTTGTACAGAAATGGGAACTGTCCAGATTTACCAAACCTTTGTACAGAGTACTCAAGCTTCCAATATTGGGTGCCTCATCATCATCTCCATAATGCTTCTTGAAGAGATGTATAATCCTTCCAAGCGGCAATGTGAGGAAGCTTAATAAAATGTCTGCCAAATTGTTATCAAGTAATGCACATAATACCTTTGTTTTTTCTTTATTTATTATCACTTTTAAAGAGAGTTTTACTTCCTCTGCATTAGACATGTTTTTTTGTTATAGATATGGGAATGAATATATCTTTTGTTCTTCTCTCTTTTATAAGGCCAAAAGACAAAGAATTGGTCACACCAGGGCAGGGGTCGTTCCATTTCCTCAATGTGATTGGTAGCAGTTTAATTATTTTATGGGCTCTAAAACTTTTGTTGGGTAGAGAAAACACCGCATACACATTTCACACTTTAAATCAAATCAATTTTTTTTTTTTTTTTTTGTAGAATAAATCAAATCAAATTAAAAAAATTAAAGAGTATGCTTATACATTTATTTACTTGTGACTTATAGTAAAATAAAACTACCCATTTTTTAGAATATCAAGAGTCTTTATGATTATAAGGGGAGTGAATGAGTGATTAATGGTATTGGAAGTTGTCAAGTTGACATCCACTTTGAACTATATACAGAGCACCACATTTTAAATTGATTTTCTTTCGTCCGTACATATTCTGCTCTTATGTTCCCATTTTTAAAAATAAAATATATATAATTATGTAAAAGATCATTTTAATAGATGTTATTTTTATTTTTATTTTGGTACAACATAGATTACTATTTAGTAAGTGAGTTTTGTGTATTAAAATATCATTGTGCTATTTAAAAGTCAATCAATTTAAGTATAACTTTTAAAATCTAAAATTCGGCCAAACGAGTTTATAGATTAACGGTGAAGTTTAATACTTATGAAGATAAACTAGGATGTTGATCTTACTTATGAAGATAAACTAGGATGTTGATCTTGATACGTTCTATGACTACAGGTAAAAATTAAAAGAAAAAATAAATAAAAGTTCCACCGGCTCCACGATACGGTTGTGGTATGTGGGCGGCACACTTTGAGTTCCGAGGGCGAGAAATTTGAACTTTCATTTGAGCCAACAAACTTAAAATTTTTGGTTAATGTTTGTTGTGATGGAAGCTACCCTTTTTTAACTTTGATGAATAGTTTTATTTAGAGTTAAAAGCAAAAATATCCTCCTTGCTTTGTCTAATTGAATATATATATATATATATATATATATATATATATATATATATCTTTTATTATTATTAGTAAAATATCCCAATTTATTATTTTTTTTTAAGTGAACACATGGTTTATTGCTACTTTAAATTAACATGATAACTATTGTTAATTTGTTAAGTGAATAGGGGTGTTTGTGCATATTTGATGGGGTATAATTATCATTTTGGTTTGAAAGGGATTTTGCTAATATATATGGGCATAAACGTGTTTGATAGATTTTTTTGTTAATTAAGTAAACCAATGGGTAATTTTGCATTTCACTCTGAGGAATAATTTATAAATTATAATAAAAACATAAAAAAATGTTAATGTAAAAGTGTTCTATTGTTGGTAGGTAGTAAGAATTTTTATAAAACAATGAAAAAGTATAAAAAAAACGTTTGTATAGAGTTTATCCAAAGAATATTATTTTCCCTTTTGATAATTTTTTTTATCCAAACGAAAAACTATAAGAACCTCACCCTCTTAATTTTCCAAATTTTATGCTGAACTTTGCTTTTGTTATTCATTATTAAAAATTACATTGAACTTTTGCTATTTATTTGTATTACTTTTTCCCAGAAATAAAATAAAATATTACTATATGATATTATAGAGGGAATTGTATTTTTCATACAAAATTTTTACCTACTTTTGACATTTGGTATCAAACTAAAAAAAATTTTAATATCAAAATTGAATGACTTTTTTTCACATTTCCTTTCTCTGTTAATTTTTGGGAGCCAAATCTTGTGTTATTTATATGAATGGAAAACACTTGACGAGAGCTTTCTAATGATATACAGTTCATGAAACGCAATAAATAATCCGAAGAAAATTAGCAAAGATTCGGGATAATAGTCAAAATTAAATCATATCTCATAATCTATAAAGAATCATGTCACAATAATTTTCAGATATGATATAAGACACATAAGCATGCTATGATAAAAAATTTGGAGCATAATTTTAAGCATACAAAAAATCACCATTAAAACTCAAGCAAATGTAAAAAAAGTCCTTTAATTTTGGTATCAAATGTGTATTTTTTAAAGATTTGGTACCAAATATTTAAAGTAGATAAAATTTTGGTATGAAAAATGTATTTCCCCTGATATAATATATTTAAGTATTAATTAGTATATTTTATATCAAATTGTATGATATATAAATGAGTGAGGTATGTTTGTGAAATTTTTAAATATGGATGTCGCTCCATGTCATTATTAAACATTTGAAAGAAATTGAGTATTTGACATTTTACATTAAGAAAATACATAATTTTGGAACTTTTATACACTTAAATTGAAATTTTAAGATCTTCCACCGTACAATTAAATTGTATATTCTTGGCAACGCAATATATATTTTTGCACCCTAGTAGGGTTAATTTTCCAAAAATTTATACACTTAAATTTTCGATGGTGAATTATACCAAAATTTTAATTTCTGGACTGTAAAAGGTATCAATTACTCAAAAAAGAAATTTGACTAATTTTCTTGCTATAATATCGAGGATAGCCAAATTATATGTCTAGAAAGTAGAAATCAAATCTCCAAAATCAGATCCCACTCTCAAGTCAAGATCGTGAGTTCAAATCTAATTACTAGTATTTCTGTATTTTTCTAATTTAAGTAGTTAACCATATATTCATTTATTTTTTTCTTTATCGATAAATTTCATTGTAATTAGTTTAATAGTAATTTGCTAGTGTAGTATATTGATATTCTGGTACGAGATGTTTTTATTTGTTTGGCTGAAAAGAATAAAATAAAAGATTATTATTTCTACTATGCATGGATCAAAATTTCGTTTCGAGTGTATGTTTCGGTCAGTCAAATATTGGAAACTTTTCGAGATTTTTCGGAAATGTTTCGAAAACACTAAGAAAAAATTGTAATAAAAGTTACTAAATTTAGATAAATAACAGAGTTTAAGGCAAACAAATAGTTTCGGAATTACATCTTATTTTCGTTTCTTTTGATTAAAAAACGGAAACTTAATTTTCGATGTTTTCGAAGGAAAAGATGGAAATTTTGATCCATGCTACTATGTCCTTTTTTCTTTTTTCTTCATTCCTCCGCTAAATTCAACGAATTCTCGATCCTAATTTCCCAAATTTTCGAGCTTCTTGACAATTTTCAACTGGGAATTGAAGGAGAGAAATGGCTCCCGAAAAGCCATGGCTTCATCTGTGACGACGGTACTTGCTCTCTCTTTGGTAAAATTGAAGGATAATTTGGTGATAAATGTAACATTCTGATTATTTTGATAAAAGACACATGCATAAGTTAAAGGTATTAAATTCCAAACAAATAACGGAGTAATGGAGTTGAACCTTTTCATTTTTATTTTTATTCGGGAGTTAAACTAAGTGTATTAGTATTAAACAAGTTTCAATTTAAATATCAAATTTATCTTTATCTCGATCTATCTCTATTTTTATTATTATACTATTATAAAAGTATGAATATTTCTTAATTTCTTTTACGGACTAAATTGTCATAAGTAGGAAATTGATATTTAATTTTATGACAAACATGTAAATATAAATGAAGAGGTATAATTAGACATTAAGTCATATCTCTTACACATAAACTCCTAAAATTTATAAATTATATCTTGCATCAATTTTATAATTTTAATCTTCCTCTATTATAATAGATAAATACGAAATATAAAATACACTATTATTTTAAGTAACTCCGAATATCTCTAAATACAAAAAATTAAAATTAAATTCTCTTAAATATTATTATGTTAAAAAAATTAAAATAAATAGTATCCTACTTATGAAAGAATAAAAAAATACTTGTGACTTAGCTAAGTACGTGATTTACTTTCACTGGGATATAAAAATATAAATAATATTCAATATTTCTTAAAAAAAGAATATTAATTCAATGATATCAAGATTTGCATTGAAATAGGTGAAAAATATGAAATCGATGAAGTTTTGTGAAAACGATAAAATAAATCCATGAAATCGTTGAAAACATATGAAATCAATGAAAATTTGAGGGTGAAGTTGGTTAACATTACACTAACAAAGTTGGTGAAAAAATGGGTGAAATCGATAAGAAAGTGCCCCTTAAATTGATAATTACATGTGAAATTCGTGAAAAAATGATGAAACCGGTGGAACGACATCAGTGAAAAAGTGTAAAATCGGCAAAAAATGAATAAAATAGGTGAAAAATGTGAAATCGATAAAATAAATCCATGAAATCATTGAAAACATATAAAATCGATAAAATTTTGGTAAAATTGGTGAACATTACACTGACAAAGTTGGTGAAAACACGGGTGAAACCGATAAGAAAGTGCCCCCTGAAATTGATAATTACATGTGAAATTGTTGGAAATTCGGGTGAAATTCGTGAAAAAAGAATGAAACTAATGAAACAACATCAGTGAAAAAGGGTGAAATCGTTGAAAATGAATAAAGTCGGTGAAAACTGGTAAAGTCTGTGAAAACACGTGAAATCAATTAAATTTCAGATGAAATTGGTGAAAAAAAAACATGTGAAATCAATGTAAAAGATGTACGAAATAGGTGAAAATGGGTTAAACTTTTAAAAATAAGTGAACACATTAAAATAAAAGTTTAACCGATCAAAACAAGATGAAATTGGTAGAAAATTGATTTGAAACGAAAAACAAATCAAAAGGTTAATTGGCTCTATTTTATGACATAATAAAATTAATTTTGATCAAATTTATAAAAATTAACCATTAAATTAACTAAACACATAGAACGTACGTACGGGGCTTATAGGGTGTGGGCACCGTAACTCGCCCTTACATGCGGGATGGCCCTGAAATGATGCCATGTAGCTTGCTTAACTAGTATGTGACTCGACGAGTTGACTCGGTCTATAAATAGACCATTTTACCCTTTTTTTTTAAATTTAATTAAAAGTTTAGATAATCTTCAATTAATAAAAGACATTTATAACATTTGAATCAAAATAATTAAAACTAAAAACAAATTGACCCTTATGTTCCATGATATTACGAATTGAATTATTTTGTTTCTAAAAAAACCACTTATGATATAAAAAGATCACTTTACCCCCAATTTTGATAATAATTGACTTTGACAATTTTGCAAATTGACCCCTATGTTTTGCGATTTTACGTATTGAATTATTTTGCTTCTAAAAAATATAAAAAAACCGCCTATCATATAAAAAGACCGTTTTATCCCCAATGTAGATAATAATTAACTTTGAAAATTTTGCCAATTGACCCCTATATTTTGCGATTTTACGAATATAATTATTTTGCTTCTAAAAAATTAAAAAAAATCGCATGTCATATAAAAAGACCGCTTTACCCCCAGTTTAGATAATAATTGACTTTGACGATTTTGCAAATTGACCCCTATATTTTTCAATTTTACTAATTGAATTATTTTGCTTCTAAAAATAAAATAAAAAACCGCCTATAATATAAAAAGACCGCTTTATCCCCAATTTTGATAATAATTGACTTTGACAATTTTGCAAATTGATCCCTATGTTTTGCGATTTTATGAATTGAATTATTTTGCTTCTAAAAAAATATAAAAAAACCGTATGTCATATAAAAATGACCGATTTGCCCCCAATTTAGTTAATAATTGACTTAGACAATTTTGCCAATTGACCCCTATGTTTTCCAATTTTACGAATTGAATTATTTTGCTTCTGAAAAAAAAAAAAACCGCATGTCATGTAAAAAAGACCGCTTTACCCCCAATTTTGATAATAATTGACTTTGACAATTTTGTAAATTGACCCCTATATTTTGCGATTTTACAAATTAAATTATTTTGCTTCTAAAAAAACAATAAAAAGAATGACTCTCATATAAAAAAGACCGCTTTACCCCCATTTTGATAATAATTGACTTTGACAATTTTGCAAATTGACCCCTATGTTTTAGATTTAGATTTTACGAATTGAATTATTTTGCTTAAAAAAAAAGTTATGTCATATAAAATAGACCGCTTTACCCCCAATTTAGATAATAATTGACTTTGACAATTTTGCATATTGACCCCTATATTTTCCGATTTTATGAATTGAATTATTTATATGAAAGGCGGTTTTTTTTTTTTTTTTTGGTTTTTTTAGAAGCAAAATAATTCAATTCGTAAAATCGGAAAATATAGGGTCTCAATTTACAAAATTGTCAAAGTCAATTATTACCAAAAGTGGGGGTAGAGCGGTCTTTTTTATATGACATGCATTTTTTTTGTTTTTTTAGAACCAAAATAATTCAATTCGTAAAATCGCAAAATATAGGGGTCAATTTGCAAAATTGTCAAAGTCAATTATTATCAAAATTGGGGGTAAAAAGGTCGTTTTTATTTGAGAGGCGGATTTTTTTGTTTTGTTTTTCTAGAAGCAAAATAATTCGATTCGTAAAATCGGAAATTATAGGGATCAATTTGTAAAATTGTCAAAGTCAATTATTATCATAAGAGTGGGTAAAGCGGTCTTTTTCATATGACAGGAGGTTTTTTATTTGTTTTTTTAGAATCAAAATAATTCAATTCGTAAAATCGCAAAACATAGGGGCCAATTTGTAAAATTGTCAAAGTCAATTATTATCAAAATTGGGGGTAAAGCAGTCTTTTTTATATTAGAGGCGTTTTTATTTTTATTTTTTAGAAGCAAAATAATTCAATTCGTAAAATCGGAAAACATAGGGGTCAATTTGCAAAATTGTCAAAGTCAATTATTATCAAAATTGGGGGTAAAGCGGTCTTTTTTATATGACAGGAGGTTATTTATTTATTTTTTTAGAAGCAAAATAATTCAATTCGTAAAATCGCAAAGCATAGGGGTCAATTTGTAAAATTATCAAAGTCAATTATTATCAAAATTGGGGGTAAAGTTGTCTTTTTTATATTAGAGGCGTTTTTATTTTTATTTTTTATAAGCAAAATAATTCAATTCGTAAAATCGAAAAACATAGGGGTCATTTCGCAAAATTTTACTTCAAATAATGTATCAGTTTTCTTTTGAAAAAAATACAAGGCTAACCCAAGTTGAATTTGAATGGGTAATACTCAAATATTCAGCTGCCAAACTTCAAGTGAAAATTGTCAAAGTCAATTATTATCAAAATTTTGGGTAAATCGGTCTTTTTTATATGACAGGCGATTTTTATTTTTATTTTTTTAGAGGCAAAATAATTCAATTCGTAAAATCGCAAAACATATGGGTCAATTTGCAAAATTGTCAAAGTCAATTATTATCAAAATTGAGGGTAAATCAGTCTTTTTATATTAGAGGCGTTTTTATTTTTTATTTATTTAGAAGCAAAATAATTCAATTCGTAAAATAAGAAAACATAAGGGTCAATTTACAAAATTGTCAAAGTTAATTATTATCAAAATTTGGGGTAAAACGGTCTTTCTTATATGACAGGCGGTTTTTTGTTTTTTTGTTTTTTAGAAGCAAAATAATTCAATTCATAAAATCGTAAAATATAGGGGTCAATTTACAAAATTGTCAAAGTCAATTATTATAAAAATTGGGGGTAAAACGGTCTTTTTTATATAAGAGGCGTCTATTTTTATTTTTTTAGAAGCAAAATAATTCAGTTCATAAAATCGAAAAATATAGGGGTCAATTTGCAAAATTGTAAAAGTAAATAATTATCAAAATTGAGGGTAAAGTGGTCTTCTTATATGACAGACGGTTTTTTTATATTTTTTTAGAAGCAAAATAATTCAATTTGTGAAATCGCGGAACATTGGGGTCAATTTGCAAAATTGTCAAACTCAATTATTATCAAATTTGGGGGGTAACGAGGTCTTTTTATATGAAACGAGGTGGCCTTTATATTTTGTAGAAGCAAAATAATTCAATCCGTAAAAACGCAAAATATAGGGGTCAATTTGCAAAATTGTCAAACTCAATTATTATCAAATTTGAGGGTAACGAGGTCTTTTTATATGAAAGAAGGTTTTTTTATATTTTTTTTAGAAGCTAAATAATTAAATTCGTAAAATCGCGGAACATTGGGGTCAATTTGCAAAATTGTCAAACTCAATTAATAAGATGGGTTAAAGCGGTAATTTCATATACTGGCCGATTTTTTTTTTTAAATTTAATTGCAAGGGTAAATTAGGTATATTGTAAATTAATAGTTTCCAATTGACTTTGACCAAGTTACCTAATCAATGGTCCAGATTAATCTGAGCCAAATGAACGGCCCGATTAACCTTCCTGCATGTGAGGCGTAACTCGGGCGCCCGCACCCTAGAAAAATCCACGTAAGTAAACTTTTCTAGTTTAAACAAAATGGCAGAGAAAGTTTAAACATGTTCTTTCAATAAGTATAAATATTCAAATGATCATATGGATCGGTTGTGCGCAAAACAGAAACATACATGGTAGATGGTCGATCACCAATCAACAATTTCAAGAGGACTAGGATTCAAGGATGCGAAAGCAAGTATATGTGGATCTCGTTCAAGAAAAGTCATTTCTTCTTCCTTCAAAGTCACCAATGCTTCAATTCCATTTCCTGATCTCGTGTCCATTAGCACCATGGGCGGACGCACATAGGGACAAGGGGGGGCTGCCCCCCCCTGAATTTTTAATTTTTTTTTTAGTATAGGTTTGGTGCTTTGTTTTTTTAAAAGAAAAATTTAATAAATCAGTCCAATATGAAATTTTCAATCCAATTATAATCTTAATCCAATTAATATCACAAAATCCACTCTAATAATAACTCACTCTACCCCCAATTTCTAAGCCTCAATGAAAAGCCCAATTTTTATCTACTCCCGACATCTCCAAACCCTAACTCTAGCCACCAAACTGTCACCCCCCCACCTCTGGCCATTCATCCAACACAAGTCCCAACCCATTGAAGTCTTGAACACAAAAAGGCTCAATTGTAAATGTTAGTAATTATATATGTATATATATATATATATGTGTGTGTGTGTTTGTGCAATTCTGCTTATGTAATAAGCTCATAGTGTTATATATTCATTATTAATGTTTATATTCACCTCCCAAAATCAATTTTTAGATTCAAGTTTCATTTTTGTGCTTAAAGTTATAAATTTGTTAAGATTTTCATAAGTATTAGATTAAGATATGAGGATACACATTATATTAAAATAATATGATGATTAAATCAAGATGCAATAGAGTTAATAGTATTTATTTACATATCAAACACTAATCTTAGATGGTTAATAGTCTTTTTTTTTTTTTATTGAAATGTCAAACACTAATATTATATTCTTAATAGTCTATCATTGACATTTATTGGCCTATTGGAACTCAACATCTCTTGTTTATCAAGTGGAATGAAAAATAAGTATTGCTATTATTATGTCTCTATTATATTTAACTTCTAGTTCTTGAATATGTCTTTATTCTTGATATAGTTATGTTTTGTACATTTTATAGTGTTAGAAATATGGAGAGATATTGTAAGGCTACACCTACACCTCACGATAAGTCTTCAAATAACATTCACATTAAAGTGACCCGCATAAGCTTCTAAACTTTCATATTGAAACGAACTTGCCCGTGCTTCCAAGTAATCCCGGTCTACAACCTCATATAACACTATATGATTCTAACATTCGAGTGAGTAAAGTTTATTTTTGTCAAACTCCACCTCCCCATTTTTGTATTACGTCATATATTTTTTCGTGAATAATATAAACTTTAAGTTTAACTGTTTGATAGAATTTTTATTTTTTTTGTGTAAGCTTAGCCCCCCCTGACCAAAAATCCTGGATCCGCCCCTGAATTTAGCACTACTACATTAGTAAGCAAAGAAGTATCAGTATCGGCTCTCCCGTCACTTACCCAAGTTGGTCTTCCCCAACCAAAGTCTATTTCCTTATTACCACTTCTACACAAACTGGTTACCCCAAGGTAATATATATTTTCTTTCGAACGAAACAATTTCCTCTCCTTCCAGAGCTCCACCACTTTGAGTGAACCCTCTTCTCCTTTCATTTTTTCAATGAAATCGCTGTTAATGATATCGACTGAATTCTTTAGGCCTTGTATGATTGAATTCAATGATCTTAAATCATCATCATCATCTGCAGTACTAATATTATTCATGATTGCACTTGTAGTCCACACCATGTTTCCGACTGTATAAGGTGGCATAGGAGGTGAGCTTCTTTCCCTTAAGTTGACAGCCATTGTCAAAGCAGAAGATCTTGGAATGTTATCACATTTATTACTATCTTTAGATCGAGCTTTAGACGAAGCCGCCATGACACATTTCCAAATAAGCCCTGTTACAGCCATTACACGGCCTGAGGAGGCCCCTACTTTCTTTTTCAGTGTCGTGATAGATGAAGCAGAGAATACAAATCTTGCTCTTTTGTTCTTCTTTCCCGAAAGCATAGGGAAAAAGAGCAATTTTGCGTCTACAGGTAGAGTGGGATTGGAGGGAAAAGTAGATGGTGAAATTATAAAGTTAGGATGTATATTAATATTATATTCTGAACACGAGCCAAGTTCACGTGTTGTGGCTGCCCATGCCTTGAGAAATGTTGCATGTGTAAAGCCGTCGATAATCTTGTGCGATGTGTATAAGCCGATAGCCATGCCACCACAACCAAATACAGTTACTTGAATCATAACTAGATAAGTTTTTGAGGATAATAATTCATGAATTGAATTAGGATCAAATGGAAGTAACCTCTTTATGGACTTGTTGTCATCCGGTTGTTTAAGAAAATCAGACAAAAAGTTGCTTGCTTTGGCTTCTACGTAATATACCCCATCATCGTTACAATCAATATGGCGATTATCCTTAACTTTACCCGCAAGTGGGTAAAATCTTGTCAATGTTTTCGATAGAGACTGCTTCAAAAGTTGTCTTCTTTTTTGGATTAAATTGTCATCTTGATGATTAATTTCATTTGCGTAGAAGTAAATAAAAGGTATGTGCATATGAGGAAAGAGTTGGTCAAATACTGAAACCTCATGTGTCTTCAAGTGATCTGGAGTTGCTGATGAAGGTTTGATATTTTCGTCCGAGATGATCTTGATTTTTAGTTCAGTATTCCTCTCTTCTACTGTTCCTTTATCTGCAGTGTTGCTGCTGTTGAAAGGTATAATAACAAATAAAATATAGATATTAGTTAAAATCCAAAATTTACTGGAGAAAAATATACAACAGAAAAATAAAATAAAGGACTTGTTCATACATTGGGGTAGTAGAGAAATGAGCATGGAAATTAGGAAGATTACATAAATTTGGACTTAGATATGATTTCTTCACCACCGCCAGTGATGTAAACAAGAAACCACGTGAACGAGACTGACTCATGCACAGCGGTGAGGCGAGATGCCGCACCGTTAAACGGATCAGAAACGATGATAATAATCCTTTCATTTTTGCAATGCAATATAATTACAAGAAGAGAGCAAAAAGGTGTTGCAGAATGTTCTGTTCTGTATGACAGTTATAATGCAAATATATTGACATATATAGAGTTAAATACGCAACTTAATTACAGGCCATATCTTCATTGTGAAATTCCAAGTTGTAGTTAGGCAGGTAGTGTTTAATTTTCCCACTACATTCCTAGCTCGGCTCATCTTCCTACTTTGAATAATTCTCCCATTAATGTTTTGTTTGATAGTTCTAATAGAGTACACAAACATAGCTCGAATTTTCGAAAGAGGTGTCCACATAATGTGTAAAACAAAGACTCGAACATAAATAAAATATCCTTTAGAAACCAAAAAAGGTCAATTTTTATGATGTTCTAGACGAAAGTTCGATACCAATCGGACCAAAGAATTAAATTTAAGTTAGTCAAATTTGATTTTCAGCTCCGAACACTTGCTGAATTAAAAATCAAATCTTTGATTGTTTTCATTTTATGTTTAAAGATTTAGTTTCTTTTTGGTTTCTCAATGATATTTACCTGACAAGTAACTTTGAAGATGTATTGACACATTACATGAGAACTTCTCTTATTAAAAATTGAAACTTGAGCAAACTTCAACTGTTGTGTTGTTGATAACATCAACCAGTATAATCAGTAACTTTTTCTCTTTTTAAACTTAACAAGTCCCAATGCTTCTTATCTGCAATTTATTCGGCATTGATATAATTTTTTTTTCCGATAATGTAAACTCCAATTACAATACTTGAAATTTCGATAATTGAAGACAAGTAGCAGTTGATAACTAAAAATGTGCAACAATGCATAAATAACTAATTTCTACTTATATATCATATACTAATCTGCCTTCTTCATGTTCTTTGTATAGCATTAACCTTCGCAAGATATGGCTCAACGTTTTCGCTTTCGTTGTTTCTTCAAGATGGGATCAATTAGGCAGTCAGTTAAAGCAGATGTCGAGGTAAGCGATGCTTTCAGTAATCCTAAACCCTGCATCAACAGAAAACAAGTTTTACTCACCATATGAAATTTCATTTATCAATGTGAAGAACAAGATAAATCATTAACTACCTCTTCCCACCCAATGTCAATTTCCAGTTCCTCAACATCAGAAAAAGCAATATTCAGCTCATTGAGAGTAGAAATGATCGAAAGAATACACAAAGGTGCGACTGTTAAATCATCCTTTACCATATACATTCCTCGTCCCCAGACAAAACTACAGGGAAGGTGCGGTGTTGGTAATTTAGTTGACGTCCCGGTTAGAAAAAGAATCTGGTTCTCGGATAGATACACTGAAGGAACCTCTAGTAACTTCTCTTTTGTAACCTCTGACTTTAGAAACTTGTTAGAACTCAAATTTTCTAGGCTTTTATATAAATTATCTATACTCCCATGAGAAGTGTCACTGTCCAGAAGGGATTCAACTTTAGCTAAGGGAATGACAAGGAAGCCAAACAGAAAGTCTATGAAATTGTTGTCTGCTTCAATAAACACCAACTTATTTGAAGATCTTTGTATCACGGCTTTCAGGACAAACCTTTTAGTGCTAGATGTTGCTTCTTTCTTCATCTTCTCAGGAAGTAAAGTGGACGGTTCAGATTTTGGTATTGAAGAATAGTGTTGATTCATGATCTGCTTCTTCCCCTTTCCAATAATAAGATCAGTTAGTGGAATCTTGGAAAGCAGTGATCCCTTCAACAGTTCCATAATCTGATAAAGACAAAAAAAAAGGTACTAATTAAGTTTAAGCAGGCACAAGTAAAGGATCGCGTTGTAGGAAAAAGGTAAAGAAATTTATTACATGTCTAATGTCTTATACCTCCTTTAATCCAATATGAACAGTCCTCTGCTTGGCGCCGTTTGCATGAATAATGCCGAGATCGTTTATACTTTGTATGGTGGATCTGGCCACATTAGGCAACATCTTCAGATCATCAACAAAAACTTCACTCCTTTTCCCGCAACAGCAACTTTTCTTTGATTTGCACAACATGTTTTCACATTCAAAGTATTTTATTGGCTGATCATAATCTAAACTGATTTTCAGTTTACGGCATTCCTCTTCGAGTGGGCATACCAATAGTCGGTCACTCCAGGGGTCTCAATAATTGCCGATAGATCCAGGGGCGGACCTCAAGAGGGACTGGGGGGGACCATGGTCCCCCCAGAAAAAAATATATTTTTACCCTATATATGTATAATATTAACATTAACGCATACATGGTGAAGTGGTTGGGGCACATTATGAAGGTTCTAAAGTTCGCGAGTTCGACTCCTCTATAGGACTTTATGTTATTTGTTTTAACTTTTTTGTTTATAATTAATTGCTCTATAGGACTTTATGTTATTTGTTTTAACTTTTTTGTTTATAATTAATTGCTTATTTGGCCTAGTAATTTTCGTTCTATTTCATGGAGATTTAATTGATTTCTCTATTTTGACCAATCTTTTTTTTACCTCTTTGTGGAGATTTATTGCTGTTTTTGGTCCAGTGATTAACTTTTTTTTTTATCTCTTTATAAATATTCCACTGACATAAACTATGTACTAATGTATTTATTTCTTCATTTCACCCTAAAATTTATCTAGTTTTTCTTTTTTAAAGTATTCTTTAATTGACGTTTCACATGAATTTTGCCTTTGTGCAGGCTTCAAGTTCCTTAGTAGATATAATTTTATTGAATGATGACATCATAATTATACTATATTTACAGAATTTATAGTATAATTTTAATAGTATATTATACATATTAGTGGGACATTCGACATATATGTCTTGATTAAACAATATTTATTTGTTTTTAATTCAGCTGGATTGCATCTTAAACGTCTGTTTTGAGTGTTCAAAAATTCATATTCTTAAAATATTGAAAATATATTTTTTCACTTGTTCTTGAATAAAATTATAGTATTACTTTATCATAAGTTAATTTTTCTTATTTTATCAAAATATTAAAAAAATACCAAGGTTTTGTTACCAAAAATTTTTTGGCCCCCCCAACAAAAGTAGTCTAGGTCCGCCCCTGGATAGATCGACCTTCCCATTTCCACATATATCAGGTTGGCTGAATTTAGCCATCACATGCATTGTGACTAGCTAATTAGTAAAAGTTATTTATGGGCACAGAAATTTTTGTTGAGTATAGAGCACTGCACCATGTACCTATTAAAACAATTTGAGATTAGATAAAGAAAACATACGTCCTTTATTTCATTAACAACACACTGATTTTTGTTGTAGTAAAACTACCCTTTCTTTGGAATATCCTCTTTACACTATGTTACACATATTAAGTCTATTTAAACGAATTGGATAAAGTTTGCTCGAAATGTCACATGGAACTCTTTTAGTCGCAATACAAAATATAAGGTTATATAAAACATAAGGGATACATGATATTTTCTTTTTCTTTATGGATTTTTTTGCACTTTGCACCCTCGAAACATAGGAAATAGGCACTTTGCATCCTTAAAACTTAGATTTAGCACTTTGCACCCTCAAAATATGAAAAATATAGCACTTTGCATCCTTTTTTATTTTCAAGCAAAAACTCAAGGGCAAAATAGATAATTCAATTATAAATGTTTGGCACTTTGCACCCCCAAAACTTGAGAAATTGACACTTTGCACCCCCAAAACAAAATTAGTGCTTATCACCCTCGAATTAAGAACAAACCAGCAATTAATACTTAACACCCTCGAATTCATGGTTGTTAATTCACACCGAAACACAAAATTAATACTTAACACCCTCAAATTTAAAAAAAAAAACTCAAACCCCTCCTTTTCTTCGGCAAAGTCGACCTTCGGGGTGAAAAAGATCTAAGGCAAAGTTGAACTTACCAATTTTTACTTATTCAACCGTTTTGCATAGCACGTTTAATTTGTACAAGCTATAATTCATGGTTGTTAATTTGTTATATCGTATAATCATTCCAAATTCATGGTATTAAATTTGTAGATATGTATATAAATGTAGTTTGTTCAATCAGATAGAAAACTTACCTATTTTGCCTTAGATTTTTTTCACCCCGATGGTCAGCTTTGTCGGAAAAAATGAGGGGTTTGAGTTTTTTTTTTTTTAATTTGAGGGTCTTAAATGTTAATTATGTATTTCGGAGTGCAAAGTGTCCATTTATTGTGTTTTGGGGGTGCAAGTTGCTAATTTGTTCTTAATTCGAGGGCGATAAGTGTTAATTTTATTTTGGAGTGTAAAGTGTCAATCTCTCAAATTTTGGGTGCAAAGTGCCAAAAATTTATAATTGAATTACTTATTCTTTTTTCAAACCAATTAACATTCCTACAAGTTTTTGTTTGGACTAAAAAAATTATCAAATGGGACTATATTCGTTTATGCATATCGTAAGGGGCCGATTACAGGACTTAAATAATTAAAAATTACATTACTTTTACTACACTTAAATATATTACTGCATTATATAAGTATTAAATTATTATTTAGTATATTATATATTAATAGTATATAATAATATTCGTAAATATGTGTGATGTTTGTTTGTGAACTTTTTAAATATGGATTTCGCTTCTTGTAATTATGGTTTTGGCATTTTTGCACAATGAAATTATAGTTTTTTTTGGCACTTGCATCATAACTTAAAATTTTTGACATTTTGCACCCTAAAAATATAATTTATTTGGTACTTTGCACTCTAGTATGTATTTTGGTGAAAAAATTCCTTGATGGAAGGCCACATTTTTTAAATCAGGGTGAAAGCTGCCAAAACTTTATATTTTCATGATGCAAAGTGACAATATTCTATATTTTTAGGGAGTCAAGTGTAAAAAATATATTCAAGAAGGACTATTCTAACCTCCGATTCACCAAAACATACACTAGGGTGCAATATACCAAATAAATTATATTTTTAGGGTACAAAGTGTCAAAAAATTTAGTCATTGTGCAAAGTTTCAGAACCCTATAATTCTAAGATGCAAAAATGCCAAAAACCCTGTAATTATTAAACATTTCAAAGAAATTGAGTAATTAATATTTTGCATTTCGAAAATACACCATTGTGACACTTAACATGTTGAATTTAAATTTTAGCAGTTTGAACGCTCGAATTGTACATACTTTGAAACACAATGGACATTTGTACCCAGTAAAGTACATTTCGTTAGAACATATGCTCTTCAAGAATGGAACATGCCAAAATTTTAGTTTCAAAAAGTGTATTTTAAAAGCATCTCGAATTTTTTGGACTAATTTTCTTGCTCTAATACTGAGATAACCTAAAGTATATTTGGATATCATATCCCCAAAAAAATAATATTCCATTCCAGTCATCTAAGTTAGTCCTAATTTACGGAAAATTAGTACCTATCCCGGTAGATTTAATCCACCCGGGTGTTGGATGAATGTCACATGAGCATGTAAGCACAATTTTTTGACCTTTCATGTCCATGTATCATTCATCCAACCCCAATAGATTAAATCCACTAGTGTAGGATCTAAGTAACCCTAATTTACTATTAATTATTTACTTGAAGTGTCAGTATTTATCTAATTTACTATTAATTATTAACTATAAATTAATTGCTTTTTTTGGCATAATTTTCTTCAATCAAAACTTTCTTGTACTTTTGAACGTTTGTACAAATGATTTTTTAATGTTTGCACGAATTTCCATTATATTATATTTTTAATATATCTTATGGTAATTACAAATGAGTTTTGTGAAGAAAAAAGAAAAAAACACACAAATAATTTTGTACAGTAACCGTGCATCCCCCCTCCCCCTCTGTGAGAAATTATGTTAGGGCTTCTCCAACCGAAGCCGGCATGCGGTCATGAGGGGGAGGGGAAGCTGGGTTCGGTTGGAGATGGGAAAGGGGAAGGAAACGGTCAGGCGGCGGTGGGGAGAAAAATTTAAATAAAATATCTTTTTGGGGTCGAATTTGAATATTTAGGGGGTAGAAGGTAGAATATTTTTTTTTTTGTAGGGAGGTGGGCTGGTGGCAGGGAGAAAATTTTTTGTAGGGGTCGAATTTGAATATTTCAAAACTAGCTTGCCCGAACTTAGCTTTTCGGACCGACATTCGTGTCCGCAGGTCGCGGGCTCGCACGAGTCTTCTAGGTTTGAAGTGAAATCGATGATTTGCACCCCCCCCGCGCGCGAGGGAAGAGACTTTTGGTTGCTATTTGTTACACATCTTACTTGAGAAATCATATATAAATCTCAAATTTTTTTACTCATCTTTCAATGTGGGATAAGTTTTTTTCTCTATTTCAAATGGTAATCTATGAGTATCAATTTCTCATTCACCGGAACTCCGATTCGAACATACAATATACCGTTTTATTATTAAGAATGCCTTTATTTTTAGGATTGTGTAACTATTTAAAAATTATTATTATTATTATTATTATTATTATTATTATTATTTGTATTATTATTACTATTATTATTAAAATAAGTTTGAGTGAGGAGAGTGAGAGTGGGGAAATTTGTGAAATTGAATTAATAGATGTTAATTGCCCTTCGGTTGGAGATGAATTTTTTAGGTGGGTCGAAAAGGCATGAGGGCAAGGCAAGAGGGCAAGGCAATTGGGCAATTGGGCAATGGCTTCGGTTGGAGATGGCCTTATGCAACCCCTACACAACGTATGCACCACTTGATGACGTGATTAAGCAGTCGCACTAAATAATCCCAAATTGTCGATTCTAATTTCCCAATTTTTCCGAGGAAATACCTACTTGTAAGGAATTCGATCTTGACAATTTTCAACTGAGAATTGGAGCAGAGAAATGGCTCCCGAAAAGCCATTGCTTCATCTGTAACAACGGTAGCTTCTTTAGCTTTCTCTCTGTTCTTTGGTAAGTAAATTAAATTTGCTAAACTTGAAGGATAATTTGGTGATATATATATCCTGCCAATGCATATTTTATTTCGCTCCATTTCAATCTGTTTTGTCATAAAAATCGTTTTGAGTATCAAAACTATTTGTGGTATATTTTGTTAAATTATGCTAATCATTGACGCTGAGGGTGTAAATCGAGGTTGAGGAACTAGGATTTTGATCTTACTAGTTACTGAATGTAATGTGTTTCTCTCAATAATCTTTACAATGAAAGCCTAGCCTACGCAAATTAAATATATTTATTCAAAAACTGGAAAAACTCCAATTAAAAATCTGTCTTGCTAGAAACCATGGAACAAGGTAGTTGTTCAGAAAATTCGCAGAGTCAGCTGAGAATATAAAGAAAAAAAGACGCCTTCATGTTCTTATCCCATTGTTTGCATGATTGCTGCAATTACAAAAGATATGCTAATAAAAAATTTCGAATCTGAAACCTATATTAGAATGGAAAGAACAAGTAAAAGACTTGTAATTAATCGAATGAACGTCATGAACCTCTGTCACGAGCCTCAGTGTTCTTGCTTTGGTTGTTTCTTCAAGATGTGATTCAGCCCATTGGTTAAAGCAGAAGTCGAGTTAAGTGATGCTTTCAGTATACTTAAACCCTGCAGCAACAAAACCGAGTCTCATTATATGAGCATATGAGTTATTATTTCTCTGAGGAAACGAAGCTTGCTAAGTCGTTACCTCTTCCAATCCAATGTGAAGCTCCATTTCCCCAACATCAGACAAAGGGATTTTCAGCCGCTTGAGAGTAGAAATGGATGAGAGTACACAAAAAGGTGTCACGGTTAAATCATCAGTTATCATAAACAGTCTTGATCCCTTTATATAAGTATTATGATAACCTTTTGGGTCCAAAATTCCGGCCTCCGGATTTCTAGAAAACATAGAGTTCTTAGAAAACTCCATGTATTTGTCTTTCGCTTTAGGGTAATAGTAACATAGTACAGGAGTTGTTTGCTCAGTGAGTGGAAATATCTGGTTGGTCGATAGATACATTGGTGGAAGCTCAGGATTGAGTAGTCTTTCTACTCTATGTGTCTTTAGATTCTTCAAATTTGGTAGGCTACTATACAAATTATCTATACTACCAAGAGATGTTTTACTGTCCAAAAGGAATTCAACTTTACCTAAAGGAATGGTGAGGAAGCTAAACATAAACTCTATGAAATCTTCCTCAGCTTCAATGTACAAACACTTATTTGTGGATCGTTGTATCATGGCTTTTACCTTCATCTTCTTAGAGCTAGAAATTTCTCTCCTTTCGATCCCAAGAGGTAAAGTAATAGGTTCACATTTTATTGCAGTAGACTTACGCATCAGTCTTCTTCGAAGTATCAGGTCAGTCAGTGGAGTCTGAGAAACCATGGACCCCTTCAACAAATCAATAATCTGATTCAGAAAGTATAGGAGATAAAAAACGTAATTAAATATAAGTGATTAATCATTCAATTAAGGAATTTTGTGAAAGATATATATAAAGAGATAAAGACTCGCCTCATTATATCCGATAGACACAGTCATCTGTTCGGTCTCATTAATTTCCACATCTTTCAAAAGTTTTATCATGGATCCAGTGTCATTAGGCAACATTTGCAGATTGTCGCTGATTAAGAAACTCTTATTTTCTAGAGTAAAACCACCACCACTGTAGTGTGATTGGTTTCCATTAATACATATCTCTCTGTTCATTGATTTCCCACAAGAGCATCTTTCAGTGTCATGGTACGGGATCAAACAGGTGCTCCTACAATCCTTGCTTTCGCAAGCAAAGTAAATGGCTGACTGATTATCATATATATTCATGAGTTTCAGTCTATCGAATGAACTTCTTGGATTGTGCAGCATCAACTTACCCGCCTCTGTCCAGAAATGGTCACTATCAAGATTTGCCAAACCTTTGTACAAAGTATTCAAGCTTCCGATTGTAGGTGCTTCATCTCCATAATGCTTTTGTAGGAGTCGTGGTATCACTCCAAGCGGCAATGTCAAGAAGCTTAGTAAAACGTCTGCTAAGTTGTTATCAATTATGGCAAATAAAACCTTTGTTTCCTCTTTATTTGTGATTACTGTTAAAGAGAATCTAACTTCCTCTGAAGTAGACATCTTCTTTGGTTCTAAATTTGAAGAATGAGAATATGTATGATATACAAATGATTATTTTCCTCCCTTTCATAAACAACCCGTTCACACCCCCTATTTCACACCTTTTATATACAAATGAGAATATGTCCTCTGAAGTAGACACCCTCTATTTCACACAAACCCCCCCCCCCCCCCCCTCGAATTTGATGTAACAACAACCCGTGCCTGTTTTTCAACGGTTTACTTTTAATGTTATTGTTTTGTGGTTTTTCGAAGTGTTGTGTTTTTAAACCCAATAAATATTAATTATAAGTATTTTATCATCTCAATACTCTATCGAAACAATTCTCCAAATCAAGTTTTAAAAGTTTGGCCAAATTTCCCAAACAAATTTTTGAGATTAAATCAAAACGAAACTAAGCTAAAACTTTTCACAAGGCCCTAATATCTTTTGTTCTTCTCTCTTTTATAAGGCCAAAAAACCGAAGAATTGGTCACACCAGGGCAGGGGTCTCAACTCTCAATAAGCCAACCAAATAGCAGTTTAATTATTTTATGGGCACTGAAACTTTGTAGAGAAAACACCGCATACACAATTCACACTTTAAATCGAATCAAATTAAAAAGGGAAAATTGCAAAATTGGTCCCGTAACTATTGCTCGCTGGCAAAAAAGTCCTGTAACTTTTCGGGCTGGCAAAAACATCCTGTAACTATTATATTTTGGCAATTTAGTCCTATTTTAGCCCGAATTGCCAACGTATCTGCCAAGTCACGCCCCTTTGCTGACCTGGAAATGGGAAAATTGCAAAATTGGTCCCGTAACTATTGCTCGCTGGCAAAAAAGTCCTGTAATTTTTCAGGCTGGCAAAAACATCCTGTAACTATTATATTTTGGCAAATTAGTCCTATTTTAGCCCGAACTGCCAACGTATCTGCCAAGTCACGCCCCTTTGCTGACCTGGAAAGTAAAACCCCCTTGTTGACATGGAAAAATAGCAAAAAATGGTTCCATAACTAACGATCACTAGCAAAAAAAGTCCTTTAATTTTTTGGGTTGGCAAAAAAGTCCTATAATTAAATTATTTCAGCAATTTAGTCCTATTTGGTCCAAATTGTGTTTTTTTCCCATCCATTTCAAACGAAAAATTAACCATATCTAACATACTTTAACTTAGAAGTAATTTAGACTCATGATAATATTGAAAGGCACTTTATCACATTGCACCAAGGCACATATTGAACAAGAATCAATCTTCGACAATTAAAAAAAATCCCAGATTATCGAATAACGATGACAAAATCAGCTGCAATTAAGTTCAAAAGTAGTTATGGAATACAAAGCATTAATTTTGTCATCGTTATTCGATAATCTGGGATTTTTTTTTAATTGTCGAAGATTGATTCTTGTTCAATATGTGCATTGGTGCAATGTGATAAAGTGCCTTTCAATATTATCATGAGTCTAAATTACTTCTAAGTTAAAGTATGTTAGATATGGTTAATTTTTCGTTTGAAATGGGTGAGAAAAAAAAAAATTTGGACCAAATAGGACTAAATTGCTGAATAATTTAATTATAGGACTTTTTTGCCAACCCAAAAAGTTAAATGACTTTTTTGCTAGTGATCGTTAGTAATGGAACCATTTTTTGCTATTTTTCCATGTCAACAAGGGGGTTTTACTTTCCAGGTCAGCAAAGGGGCGTGACTTGACAGATACGTTGGCAATTCGGGCTAAAATAGGATTAATTTGCCAAAATATAATAGTTACAGGATGTTTTTGCCAGCCCGAAAAGTTACAGGACTTTTTTGCCAGCGAGCAATAGTTACGGGACCAATTTTGCAATTTTTCCATTTTCAGGTCAGCAAAGGGGCGTGACTTGGCAGATACGTTGGCAGTTCGGGCTAAAATAGGACTAAATTGCCAAAATATAATAGTTACAGGATGTTTTTGCCAGCCCGAAAAATTACAGGACTTTTTTGCCAGCGAGCAATAGTTACGGGATCAATTTTGCAATTTTTCCAATTAAAAAACAATTAAAGAGCATGCTTATACATTTACTTCTTATTTACTTGGGACTTATCAATGTTTTTTGTTATAGTAAAACTAACCCTTTTTTTTAGAATATCAAGAGTATTTCTTTATGATTATAAGGGGAGTGAATGAGTGATTAATAGTATTGGAAGTTGTCAAGTTTTAGCATTGGAAGTTGTCAAGTTGACATCCACTTTGAACTCTATACAGAGCACCGCATTTTAAATTGATTTTCTTTTGTCTGTACATATTCTGCTCTTATGTTCCCATTTAATATATATATACATATACATAATTATGTAAAAGGTCATTTTAATAGATAGTTATTTTTATTTATATTTTGGTACAACATATATTACTATTTAGTAAGTGAGTTTTGTGTATTAAAATATCATTGTGCTATTTAAAAGTAAATCAATTTAAGTATAACTTTTAAAATCTAAAATTCGGCCAAACGAGTTTATAGATTAACGATGAAGTTTAATACTTATGAAGATAAACTAGGATGCTGATCTTGATCCATACGTTCTATGACTAGAAGTAAAAATTAAAATTAAAAAAAAATTATAAGTTCCACCATTTAAAAGCTCACGCGAAAAGTACTGGGCCTGTTTGTCTCGCCTTTCGGAGAGTGGTTTGGGAAAGTGGTAGAGGTTTGAGAAATAATCTCGATTTGCGTAATGTTGTTTGTTTGGGTTTTGGGAGAGTTGTTTGGGAAAGTAGCCGCAATTTTTGACTTTTCTAATATAGAGAGAAATAGAAATAGAGTAGAAAAGTGGCATGTTTGTTTGGCCTTTCGGAGAGTGGTTTGAGAAAAAAATTACTGTAGCTAATTAATTGGGAAAGTGGTTGGATTGTTTGTTTGGCCTTTCCGAAAACCGAATTTTTTTTCGGAAAAGCGAGACAAACAGGCTCACTATCTTTCCCGCCACTTAAAAATCAGTTGAAGGTATAATTAAATAACTCATCTTTAATTTAACTTGCCTTTTATATTGTATGTTTGTTAATAGAGTGAATAGCATTTTTTGTCCTTTTTATGGGTCAAATTTTGCATTTTCGTTCCTCTTAATTTTTTTATAGTAGATTGATATCTCTTATCAATGTAATGTATCACATTCGTCCCTTTTATAACACATTCGTGAAATCCAATAAAGTTCACTTGAAATTTATGAAGAAACTGATGAAACCTATAAAGTCGGTGAATAACAGATAAGCTTGACATGAGAAATACTATGATGGAATGAACTAAATAATATTCATATGATCTTATTTTAGAACCAATTTTATAAGATAATGATTAAATCAGTCATCATTTTATATTGTATTACTACTATTCAAAGCAATCATTTTTTTATAAACTAATAAGAATTAATAAAAATAAATTTCATAAAAATAAATTGATCAGTCATAAATATATGTTTTTTTTCTATAACATAAACATTCTAATTTTACTCTAATCTAAGAAAAATTCCCATAAAATTAAAACTAGACACATACATTTTTCTAGTTATCTCTATCTCTACTATCATAAAAGCATGAATCTTTCTTAAATTTTTTGTGCTGACTAAATTGCCCTTATTTAAGTAGTAAAGTGATATTTAATTTTATGGCAAACATGTAAATGTAATTGAAGAGATAATTCAACATGAAGTCTTATTATAAACTCCTAAAATTTATAAATTTTATCTTGCATCAATTTTTATTATATTAATCTTGTTCTATTACATTTGATGAAATGATATATTAAAATTTAAATACACTTGTGACTTAACTAAGTATGTACTTTAGCTAGAATATAAAAATATAAATTATATTCAATAGTACTTAAAAAAATAATATTCAGTAATACCAAGATTTGCATAACCTTGATTTTTATGAAATTCTTATCGTGAAAAACAGATAAAATCGGTGAAAATATGAAATCAATGAAGTCTTGTGAAACAGGTAAAATAAATCCATGAAATTGTTGAAAACATATGAAATTGATGAAAATTTTGATCAAATTTGTGAACATTTGAGCATCTCCCATAGTGCACAAAATTCTATATTTTTCACCTATTTTAGAAGTTTTTAGCCTCCCACCCTAAATCCCTAAATCACCGTAACACCAAAAAATATAGATATTTTATTTTAGCCTCACATGGTGATCAACCGACATTTCACCATTTCACCAAATCCTATTTTTACACCAAATTTTTTGGTGAAATAATTTGCATCTTCCACCATTTCAACATTTTTTATACCAAATCCTATATTTATCACCAAAATATAGGGAAAGAAATAGGATTTTGTTTAATTGTCCCTATTTGATTAATTAGCAACATATTGACATGTTTATTCTAATTATATATATTTAACTATATTTTAAATAATTTATCGGTTTTTATTAAATTAATACACTAATTATTATTAATAAAAAATTATTGTTAATAACAATAAATATTCTTTACATTATTGTTAATTAATTGTATAATAATCAATTAATTTATTGATTTTCATCAAAACAATTAATTTATTGATTTTTTTAAAATAAATACACTAATTATCATTAATAATCAAAATGCAATACATAGTAACAAATCATTTAATGAAATAAATTGTTAAAAAAATGGCAATAAGCTACATTTATATTATTAGACCTAAATAATACATGAAATTAAATACATGACGACAAACTCCATAATGAAACATACAGTTAATTGAACAACATAAAAAGATTCTAAACGAAACTAGAAATATACGAAATTGAAATACTCATAAAAAACGATAATAAAGTTTTCATTTTAATAACTTACCAACTCGTTCAAGTCTTGGCGCCACTACTTAAAGAAAATCTTGGCTGTTATAGTTCAAATCAGGAAAATGTCCATCTACTGAATTTCCGTCAGTATATTAACCAGAGTTGTACTCATTGTTGTTAGAAGATTCCGGAACATACACATATTCATAGATGAGTGGGTAAGACATACGTGTCGCCTTGCAATTAGTTGTCTAAATCCGCCTGCAGATAAGAGATAGGGTGGTTTACAAAAAGACACCCTGCAAGGGGTGTCTTTGTAATTATTGAAACTACAGGGGGTTTTCTGTTATTTGATTTGTAATTGTGAATAACACTTTATAATTGATAATATTGTGTTGAAAGTTTAATGAAATAAAATTATGATAAACATCAAAAAATTTATTTGGTGACACATTTGGTGAAATACAATGGGAGATCAAACCAAATCCTTTTCTTTAAAAATTATCCATGAAATTAACTTGACATGTACACCATACATGCATTTTTCTAGTAATAATAAAAACATTTTCGGGGGTGAATAGCAAATTAACTCCATGTGTTATTCTAAATAGACAATTAACTCACTATGATAAATAAAAGGGCAAACTACCTCCATGTGATATTCTAAATAGACAATTTAACTCCTTGTGCTAAGAAAAATGACAAAATACCTCCCTGTGTTATTATAAAAGAAGCACATTGCCTCCCTCTAAATTGCTTAATAATTCATATCACCTGAGGTTAAATTGCTTATTATTTCATTTCACATGGAGGTAAATTGCATATTTTTATATCACAAGGAGATGAATTACTTATCATTTCATTTCATGGGGAGTTAAATTGGCTATTTTTATTTTATAAAGAAATAAATTGCCCATTAGACAGGAGTTAACTTTAAAAGAAACTCGTTTCTCGGCAATACAATGGTGGGCAAACATTTGAAATACTGAAGTAGGTATATCTAATAAGTGTTATTTTTTAAACAATGAAAAAGTCCAAAATTACAATAGCTTGAAACTGCTGGTAATGCAAGAAAAATCCCCTCTTTATTACCAATTAGTAAAGCTTCAATAATTTTAAAATTATTGAATAAAAAAGCACAATCTTTGTTAGGCATTGAAGAACAAATATCTGAAGAAAGCAATAGCATGAACCTATGTGAGATATGAGTTAGCGTTTACGCTTTCGTTGTTTCTTCAAGATGGAAGTAATTAGGCCATCGGTTAAAGCAGAAGTCGAGGTAAGTGATGCTTTCAATATGCTCCATATATTCATTTTTTTTTTCCTTTTCCGATAACTTTCATTGTAATCTATTTAATGGTAATTTGATAGTGTAGTATATCACTATATTTATATTCTGGTACAAGATGTTTCATTTGTTCGGCGGGAAAGAATAAAATAAAAGATTACCATTTCTACTATTTTTTATTTTTTCTTCATTCCTCTGCTAACTACAATTCTCGATCCTAATTTCCCAAATTTTAGAATTGGATCAGAGAAATGGCTTTCGAAAATCCATGGCTTCATCTGTGACAACGGTACTCTCTCTTTCAGTGGTAAGTAACTTTAATTTGCTAAAATTGAAGGATCATTCGGTGATAAATGTAACATTCTGATTATATTGAAGTGCTAGAACGCTAGCTTCCATCGTAGAAATTAGGTGGAATATTATATCCTGGAAATGAATATTTTATTTCCGTCCTTTTCATTCTGTTAAAAAAATCGTTTTTGGTGATATTTAAGGATGAAGTTATATATGAACACATATTCTGTATAATATGTTAATCATAGACGCTGAGCGTGTACAACAATGTTGATGAACTTGGATTTTGATCTTACTACATACTGAATGTAATGTTTTTCTCTAGATAATATGCAAAATTGCAATACTTTTATATGCTTTGTAAATGAAGCTTGGCCAAACATTTGAGACAGGCATATAGAGCATAACTCCGATGCAAATTAAATATATTTATTCAACAATGAAAAACTCCAATTAAAATACATCATCATGCTCCAAACCATGGAAGAGGGTAGTTGGTCGGATAACTTGCAGAGACTACTGAGAATATAAAGAAAAAAAGACGCCTTCATGTTCTTATCCCATTATTTGCAAGTTTGCAGCAATTACAAAAGATATGCTAATCAATGTTTTCAAATCTGAAACCACAAGTACCTATATTATTTTGGAAAGAACAAATAAGAGACTTGTAATTAATTGAATGAACGTCATGAACCTCTGTCACGAGCCTCAGTGTTCTTGCTTTGGTTGTATCTTCAAGATGTGATTCAGTCCATTGGTTAAAGCAGAAGTCGAGTTAAGTGATGCTTTCAGTATACTTAAACCCTGCAGCAAAAAAACCGAGTCTTATTATATGAGTATATGAATTATTATTTCTCTGTGGAAACGAAGCTTGGCTAAGTCGTTACCTCTTCCAATCCAATGTGAAGCTCCATTTCCCCAACATCAGAGGAAGGGATTTTCAGCCGCTTGAGAGTAGAAATGGATGTGAGTACACAAAAAGGTGTCACGGTTAAATCATCAGTTATCATAAACAGTCTTGGTCCCTTTATATAAGCATTATGATCATCTTTTGGGTGCATAATTTGGGCCTTAGGATTTCCAGAAAACATATAGTACCTAGAAAACTCCATGTATTTGTCTTCCGCTTTAGGGTAATAGTAACATAGTACAGGAGTTGTTTGCTCAGTGAGTGGAAATATCTGGTTGGTCGATAGATACTTTGGAGGAAGCTCAGGATTGAGTAGTCTTTCTAATGTATGTGGCGTCTTTAGATGCTCTAAATTTTGTAGGCTACTATACAGATTATCTATACTACCAAGAGATGTTTTACTGTCCAGAAGGAATTCAACTTTACCTAAAGGAATGGTGAGGAAGCTAAACATAAAATCTATGAAATCTCCCTCAGCTTCAAGGTACAAAAACTTATTTGTGGATCTTTGTACCATGGCTTTTACCTTCATCTTCTTCGAGCTAGAAATTTCTCTACTTTCGATCCCAAGAGGTAAAGTAATTGGTTCACAGTTTATTGCAGTAGACTTACACATCAGTCTTCTTTGAAATATAAGGTCAGTCAGTGGAGTCTGAGAAAGCAAGGATCCCTTCAACAAATCCATAATCTGATTCAGAAAGTATAATAGATAGAAAACGTAATTAAATAGAAGTGATTAATCATTCAATTAAGGAATTTTGTGAAAGATATATATAAAGAGATATAAATACTAGCCTCATTATATCCAATAGATACAGTCATATGTTCGGTCTCGTTAGTTCCCATTTCTTTCATAAGTTTTATCATGGATCCAGTGTCATGAGGCAACATTTGCAGATTGTCACTGATTAAGAAACTCTTATTTTCTAGTGTAAAAACACCACCACTGTAGTGTGATTGGTTTCCATTAATACATATCTCTCTGTTCATTGATTTCCCACAAAAGCATCTTTCAGTGTCATGGTACAGGATCAAACAGGTGCTCCTACAATCCTTGCTTTCGCAAGCAAAGTAAATGGCTGACTGATTATCATATATATTGAGTTTCAGTCTAAAACATTCCTCTTCGAATGAACTTCTTGGATTGAGCAGCATCAACCTACCCGCCTTTGTCCAGAAATGGTCACTATCCAGATTTGCCAAACCTTTGTACAAAGTATTCAAGCTTCCGATTGTAGGTGCTTGATCTCCATAATGCTTTTGGAGGAGTTGTGGTATCACTCCCAGCGGCAATGTGAAGAAGCTTAGTAAAATGTCAGCTAAGTTGTTATCAATTATGGCAAATAAAACCTTAGTTTTCTCTTTATTTGTGATCACTGTTAAAGAGAATCTAACTTCCTCTGAAGTAGACATCTTCTTTGGTTCTAAATGTTAAGAATGAGAATATGTATGATATACAAATTATTATTTTCCTCCCTTTTATAAAAGGCTAGGAACCATGAATCGGTCCACCAGGGATCTAAATAGACCAAAACCGTCCATTTCCTTGAAGTAGATTTTGAGAAAAACTAGGTGAATGCATAGTAAAAACTTAATTTTTACTAAAGTAAAATACACTCTATTTCCTTCACCTCTAAGTCATGCAACCCTTCACCCCCCTCGAATTCAAATGTAACAAAAACCCCTTCATGTTTTTCAACGGTTTATTTTTAATGTTATTTTTTTGTGCTTTTTCCAAGTGTTGTGTTTTTAAACCCAGTAAATATTAATTATAAATATATTATCATCTTAATACTCTATGGAAACAATAATTCTCCAAATCAAGTTTTAAAAGTTTGGCCAAATTTCCCAAACAAATTTTTGAGATTAAATCAAAACGAAACTAAGCTAAAACTTTTCACAAGGCCCTAATTAGAAATATTAAGTTTTCTAACATTAGCAAAATGGATTATTACATAAATTCAAATTATTTGAGTTCAAAGATTAAGATGTTAGGGACAAAATTGGATTATTATAGAAGTTCGATGACTTTACTGATAATTTAAATTGAACTTAATTAAATAAATATTCAAAAATTAGGGTTGCCCCTTCCCTTGCTCAATTATAAAAGACACATTCTGCCCGAGCCAACTAGTTGCGACAACCACTGCGACAGTGGATTGGGGCTGGGGAGTAGGACGACATGATGGGTAGTTTTTTTTTTTTTTTTTTTTTTCTCTTTTTAATATTTGAGGGGGAAAAATAAAATTGGTGCCACAAGATAAATAATTTAATGCAATCATCGTATCACGTTATCAAATACATGTGATGTAGTCCACTAATACACTTATCGTACAATTCACGATTTGAATCATACGATTCCATATGATTCAAAAATCGACGGGTGTTTGTTTTGCACCGATTCGATTGCGATATGATAAAAATCGTTTAATACACGAGATATTCGCAATACCTACGAGTCTTTGGCTTTTAGTTTTCTTTTTCCTTTTTTAAGACGATGTTTAAATACAAATACATTTGATAGACAATAGTCAATTGGAGATCCATACAAAAATGCCTAAGATTTTTACTATTTGCTATTAGAAGTAACTCGCAGTTAAACCCTGTGATATTTTATGTGAAACAATTTATCTCCTGTGTTGTTACATGTGGATTGATAATTTTGTTTTTTAGTATAATAATATTGAAGTCTTACTATACGGTCAGTCCAACTATTTAGTATTTTTTTTAGTTTCGAAACTTTATCTTATTATTTCTTTTTTATGATTGAGTGTACTTTATGAAAATTTAATGAACATAGAGTACGATGTTTATACTTTAATTGGTTGTAACTTTATTTTGTTTGATTCTTGATTAAAAAAATATTTCCTCCAAGTAGGTTTGGCAATATCTAGAAAATCTAGGTTAGTGAATGGGTGTAAATAGTCGTAGTACAAATTTAATCCTGAATTAATTGATGTCCAAAATTTGAAATCATGTATTGAATGACAAGATAAAAATACAAAATGATGTTTATATATATAGGTATACTACTTATATTAGATACTAATTCAACCAACAATTAACTATTCTAATGAAAGTGATTAGTCACTACAAAGTTATGAATTCATGTTTAAATTCCTACTAGGAGAGATTTCTACTTAATATGTCTGACGCATCTCGAAATAAACAGGGATTTCATAAACCAAAAGTTTGGATTCAATGAACACTAGGTCGATCTCAACTTTATTAGGTCGTTTACCAACCCCTTAATGCAAGCATACTATCTTATTTATTAGTGGATTAATTCATTGGGAATGTGTCGGTGCCGTAGCATGAGTTGCTACCGCGCAACGGCCTAGGTTCATAAGTTCGGGGAGAGGATGAGGGATGGAGTTTGGCATGGGTAGATAGGAGTTGTAGGCATGGTGTTGTTATTCTTTTTCTGAATGAAAAATAATATATAAATTTTATTATTAATTTATAATTAAACTATTTTTATAAACATTAAATAGCATATCTTCTTATATTATAGAATTATATCCTAAAATTTTGTTAATTTATTAAATATTATATAAAATGGAATTGTTAAATGTATAAGCATATAAATTTTTTCCTTTTTTATAGTAAATCAGATTAATAAGTGTAAAGGGTGAAATAATATTTAATTTAATAAAAAAATTAATCTAACTGTAGAAAACGCAAATATATGAAGATTCCGTGCAAATTTTCTTTGTCAGAGGGATTTTTATGCTATAAAACCATAGGAAGCCTAACATTAGAATTACCCAATTTCTAAAGGTTACTATTTCTTCTCTCTTCCCTCCCGAACCTTCCCTAATTCTAGCCCTAATTTCCCAATTTTAAGTACTATAGTCCTGGCTCTAATTTTCCAGTCCAAGCTTCACGTCACTCTTCTCACTTCTTCTACAATGCCCTAGAGCAAAACCCAAATCTTCTTCTTCTTCTTCAATTCAAAATCCCACCGCGCCGCCGCACCACCTACCCCCATCGCGCCTCCACCATCTCTCTCGGCCCAGATTTGTTATTTACAGAGGTACAATTCAAATTCTAATTGCCCAATTTTATTCGTTTTCTGATTTTCTCCTAATAAATTGGGTTCCAATTGCAATTAAAACCCAAAACTTGAATGATGCTAAAGTAATTTTTGAAGAGGGGACTGAGGATAGGGGGGTCTCTGATGTATTCTTTATATTTTCTATTCAACTTCATTGGATGGTTAGTGGTTAGAGTGGTAGGAAGCATATTATTATTTACATATGTATTCAAGACAAATTATTTTTGATTCAATTATTTTTCGGTTTTTTTGTACTGAATCAAATTGAACCTTACTGAATCGGTAATTTACTGAACCAAACCGAAATTTTCTGTTTGGCAAAAGCTACGAGATTTCAAAACACCGAACCAGCTATAACGAAATTTGGTCCGGTTCGGTTCTACCATTTGCACAGCCCTACCTAAGGTAGTAGTGTGAGCAGAAATATTATACTTTCATATTCAATCTATTTACCAAAAAGAAAAAAAGTTACGAAATTCGATAAATGTTATCTTTCTTTTATCTTACCGAATACTAACTTCTTAACCATATTCTATATATTGTAGCCTTTTATTTAAAAATAAGCATATTGATAATCTTAAGTTGTAAAGAATGCTTGGATTTGAACTAAAGAAAACTATTCAATGATGAATGAATTTGCAAGCTCAGCCAAGTTATTTTGAAATTTTCAAGTGTACGGATTCAGACCTCGAGAAAAAAAAAAGCTTGTGTTGTGTATATAATATAAGATGTCTATGGAGTTTAATGTAATTGGTTGAATTTTCTTATGCTGTATTAATTCATATAATACATAACAATTTATATGTGTGTGCATTTGTTATATAACTAAATTCACGATACTTGAATTTTCAACATATATATATATATATATATATATATATATATATATATATATATATATATTGCTTTTGTTAAGAGAAAGTTGAAGAATGAAATATCATAAAAATATGTTACGATTGAACCTAAGAAGTATCAGCTAATCTGTATAAGAGGTCCCCGATTTTAAATATCGCCTAGGGCCTCGTAATATGTCAGGCCGGCCCTTAGTTCAATGTTGAGTTACAAAACTTATCTTTGATTTATTCCTCTAAACATTTTAAACAGGCATATAAGCAGAAGTAACCTATTACTATATACCCCCTTCAAATTCAAACGGTATGAAGAAATCTAAGGACCCGTTTGAGATAGCGTTTGAGGAGCAAGAGGAATCACCACCAGAATCCCCTGTTGGCCTTGACGAAAATGAACCGCAAACTTCAGCTGGCCCAAGTGTAAATCTTGGTGAAGATTTTGCTGCAAATCCTACTGTTCACACTACAGATCCTTCAACATCTTCAGCAGTACCAGTCGCTGTAGGAACTTCTGGTCCAATTGCAAAGCCCAAAGAAGATGACGAGGAGGAAGAAGAAGAAGAGAACATGGAAGTTGAGCTTGGCAAGTTGCCATCTAGAGGTGATCCTGCTAAAACAGCTAAGATGCAGGAAATTCTAGCTCATTTTACAACTGACCAAATGAGTAGGTACGAGTCATTTCGAAGATCTGGATTTCAGAAATCTAACATGAAAAGATTATTATCAAGTATAACTGGAAGTGCCAAAATTTCCATACCTACGACTATTGTGGTATCTGGAATAGCAAAAATGTTTGTTGGGGAAATAGTTGAAACAGCGAAAGTGGTAATGTCAGAGAGAAGGGAGTCTGGACCAATCAGGCCATGCCACATCAGAGAAGCATATAGAAGATTAAAAGTTGATGGGAAGATTCCGAAAAGATCTGTGCCAAGGCTTTTCCGCTGAGAGTTACTTGTAGTATAACTATTTAGGGGATCGTTAGGACTTTGGTCTGCAGTATAGACTAATTTCAAGTTTTGGGTACTCTCCGTCTATGAGTTGTCCAATGTTTTTGGCCCAGGTTGTATTGGTATAATTTCTTTGATTTTGAGTATAAACTGTAGTTTTGAAGTTTTTTATAAGATGGAGATACTCACTCTATTACTGGCATATGCATGTGTTCGAATTATTCTTTGGGTTCATATGTTTGTCCCAGGTTCATTGGGGGTGTCCACCGATCTCATGAGCTCGTCTTTCGACCCTTCATCCAAGAGGTCATCGGTCTTATATACTTTTTCTATTATGTCATGTATGTATTCTTTGAGCTGCTGACTTTTGACTAAAAAGAAATGAACTAGTTACTATAGGGAGTCCTAATGATTCAATTCACAATTTTTTTCTGCACTAAACATTAATAAATTAGTCACACAAAATCTCCATGTTGCTTGAAACCAAGGAACAAAGGTAAAGTGGTCAGCTTACTGCTGAAAAAATCCCTCTTCATCTTCTCTTTCCATTAATTGCATGCTTTCAATGAGGGGCATAGTTATCAGTATCTTAGGAAAAACTTCAAAACTTAGAAAATTTAGGTAAATGCATGCACTGATCAAACTCCAGAAGCTAATCCTTATACATTGAGCATTACATTTTAAATTGTCGACCCTTTTGTTCCCAAGTTCAAAACAAATTACTCCTCAGGCCCTTTTGGATGTGTTTTGGGTTTCTGTTGGTATTCTTAGGATTCTTTTATATATTGAAAGATTATTTACAAGTAATTTTGATGCAAATTATAGAATCCAAAATAATGAAAAGATGAAATGTAGCTTTGAGTGTTCTATTTTCCGGGTTGGAGAGTAGGTACGTAGGCTTCAATTTTCAAATGAATGTTTGTTGAGAGTTGGTAAAATGTTCTTAGTATATTTTTTCCGAAAAACAAAATAAATGTTATTATTTTGAATACACGTGTGTTTGTTTTTGGGCCCAAAACGGCTATCCTCACTCCTCAAGTTCCTAAAAGGCCACCCAATTGCGTGATGCCATACAAAACAAAGTCATCATGATTTGGATTTCAAGTGGTCCAGTCAGGCTCTCTAGAAATTTAGAGGACTAAATAATACAATTAAAACCATCAGCCAAAGCCCAAAAGTGAACTATTTTTTTTTCTTTTTCCTTTTTGAGTGAAATACTCTTTCTTGCCACTTAATTTGGGATATGAAATTTAACTTAACATATTTACTCGGGCAATTTGAAAGCGCGATATTATTGTGAAAAGAAGAATAAATATATTTTAACCAGAAAAAAAAGTAATAAAATTATAATATCAAGTTTGATAGGACTAATATTTTAATGTTCACCGGTTTAAATTCAATTAAACTTAACTCGGCCAGTCAATCTGATTCATACGTTAAAATCAACTAAGTTTGTCCGATCAACCATTAATTTAAATTTATTTAATGTTGTGAGTATTTTATAAAAATAGTTTATCGACAAAATTACGTTGAAAAATTAAGTGTACGTTATTGAGCTTGTTGGTCGAAGTGGAAATTTCATTTTCCACATCGTACCAATTTTACCACTCATGCGGATGCTGTAATGAGTGGTCTTCTACCTCGGACCGGTTCGGCTCGGATTCATTTCAAGTTAAACCATTGTAATTAATGTTTTTTGTGATGGTGATTTCATATTAATCCCTTAACTTTCCTTATTTGAAAATAAAAAATATTTAATTAAATTATGACATATGCACCATACTTGTACACATTATGACAAATTAATCAACAATACATATGTAATCAATTGCAATTCTGCATGCATATAAAATAGTAGTAGGATATTGTATATATCATATCTATATACACTGAACTCATCCGTTTGCATTTAAAGCCATCCCTCAACTCCCCAACTACTACCACTGCTACAGGAATGGAGAACGATGCCGTTTTGAGATGCTGTTTGTTATGTTTAGCCGCCATAATGGTGGTGACTGGACTCTACACCCAGTCTCTGAAGAAGACTGCCGCCACCTACTTGTTCGGAATGTTTGCAATATGCGGCGTCCTTTTGCCCGACTGGGAGTTCTTCGATCGGAGCGTCTCTCAGTGGTGCACCCCCGTCACCTTCTATGGCAACGCCCCCGCCCAATCAACACCACCACCTGCTTCAAGGTAGCTAACTCATTTACACTATAAGAATTCCTAACCGGTAATTTAGCCACTTCATGTACTACTCGATTACCTTTTTCATTAATACTCCCTCCGTCCCATTTATTTTGCTCCATTTGCTACAGTACTCGGTCAAACTTTTCAATATTTTAAGTGACTTACCATATTAAATTATTCACATTTGTGGTGTATTAAACCCTTAAAATGTTAATATATATGGTGTCATATGATATTATCAACTTATTAGTGAAATATATTCATTAAATTATTTATTATAATTTTTATAAATTACGTCAAGTTGACTGGTCAACTGTACCAGGGGAGCAAAATAAATGGGACGGAGGGAGTATAATTTTTTTAAATATTTAATTGATCAAAATATATCAAATAAAATGAAATTTTAATCCATGCTCTCAAGAACATGTAGATAATGGGATTTAAATATGTACTAGCTGAAGTGGAAATTTCAAAGTCAAAAGGAATTCAAATTGTTTATCTTTTTCTTTTTATCCATGTGTTGTGTACCCTTTTTCTTCTTCTTCATCATCATCAACAACAATTAGTGAAGGCATATATTATAATGTAAGTTTCTCTATGAACATAAAATCAGTTTCATTTCAACCCTCAATTACCTTATTGTAAAACCAAACATGAAAATTCTATTGATTTCGTAATCTTATTTGCTTTATTATAATATAATTTCTTATTTTATAATATATGCTGCAGGTTTAAGTTGTACCCTGTGAGAGTAGTTGTTTATACCACAGTTTATGGATTTGCTCTTCACAAGTGGTGGAAGTTCGTCTCAACTTAATTGGTGATCAACTAACTCTCCTGGAATCTGTGTGTGATAATAATTGTAACTGGAGAATGTCTACAAGATGCACTTTATGCAATTTTAAGTCTATAAAAAACACAGCCATATTTATGTATCTCTTTACCATTCACTTAATGATCCATATTTTCAAATTTGTGACTGTATTGTGTTCTAACTTCCCTCACCCATCAAGAAAAGAAATGGTAGCTCATCTACCACATAAGGCCTTTGCCTGTACTGGTGATATGATATCTCCATACGTCTCACATTAATCAGACAATTATATACATCATTTGTCACCTAACAAAATAAGTTTTCAAGTAGCTAAATAAATGTGTCAATTATTGATTTTTCTTATGATGGATCTAAACTCAAATCTTTCATCCAAAACCATACAAACTACAATACAGTTTCTATACCAAATCTGCATTCAAAATCATTTAATAATAATAAACTTGGATATGAAGGTGGATTAAAAATCCAATAGGCTCTAAACCGAATCCAAAATCATTCAATAATAATTATACTTGAATAAGAAGTCAGGTAGATTCAATCTAAATCCGAATTATCTAGTCATACCTATAGTTCAGATTTCTAAGATATCGTGGTCCTCCACCTAGCACCTTTTGCTTAAAAACCTTTTAACATGGCTATTTTGTATTAGATGGCAAGGCTTGGGCGTATTTCTTTTTCCCCAAAATCTCATAGTATGAAGGATACACAAAATCATATAGTTAGTCTTTAAATTCTTAACATCTCATCATTTTGGAATTATTATGTACATTATTAAAGGGATCATATTAAAAACTAAGATACAAATAATCCCCAGTATAAGTGCAAAACTGCAGGACTATCATCAACAAAATCAGTCTTACTATCCAGTAAGAGGTGGAAAGGCCGTTCACGTTAAAGTACAGAGTTTGAACTGGAAAGGAATATAGTAACCGCAATTTGTAACTGGCGCTAGTTTCTAATGCTGCTGCTTCTTCTCCAACCAATTATCTTACAATTTTCGGTATTTCCTGTAACTATGTTTATTTGAAAAAGCTTCTGTTCATTCCACCTTGAGCACAATCTTCATAAACTCGTAAACAAAGTAGCTTATAGATGCCGAAGGTAGTACCTGAAAAACCCACGAGCAATATTTAAGACATAGATCAAGATTCAGAAACTATTACTGAAAATATAATTAGACATCCCAGAAAATATTTGATCACTTGGTACTCTTGATGAAATTACAACTTTATAGGCACGACAAATGTAAATGAAAACACATAGCTGACAGTGTGAAAACCTTATTTCCTACAAAGTTCAGAAAAAAATTATACTTGCTGCTCATTATAAATTATATCATAATCAAACATAAAATTTAGCAAATATAAAATGAATGCTGCTGCATCATTCCATATGATGGGAAAACCACAAAGAAAAAGGCAATTAGTCATGAGTTCTAGAGGAGCAAAGGGCCATATCAGTTCCATTTTCTTTCATGATTTCTAGAAACGTTTCCAGAAAACACCTGTATAAAGTAAATCAACATTGCACATGGAAAACTGAATAACTCACGCTAAATCGCACACAGAATTTTCTGACAATTGAAAACTGAATACCGAAGTGATTCTGTAGGTTTGGGGGTTAATGATCCATCTAGTTAATAGGATTTAGTGGATGAAAGCGAGAAGGAAAATTAAAAGCCATGGAAGACAATTATCCACAGAGGTCCTAAGAAAACTGTTCAGTTTAAAAATTATCGATGTAAGAATTTCTGTAATTTTAAAAATTTATAAGATGTAACTACATTAAATGGGGAAAAAGTGAAAACGTGTATGAAAAACCGACAAGTATTTTGTAACAATTCTTATTGTACATGCTTTTTCTTCAACAAATGACAAGTTGTCCATAGTGTTATTCCCCACTCAAATGCAAGATCCAAATGGGAGCCAAAACAACTAAAACAGCTTCGAACTTAATGTTTACTTTTTCCACAAAACATCAATGGCAGCAACACAGCCTTGAAAAGTGTCCTACCTCTATTTTCCCGCTAGGCTATATTATGGCATACACATTTTAACTAATTACTAATTGTACAAAAGGATGTAACGGACAATTCATAACTTAACATCCTACTACTTCAGTTTAGTTTATATAGAAGGAAACACCATACCGACTTATAAAGTAAGATCCAGAAGAACAATTCACTTATTGTAAAGTATACCTGTAGTAAGCTGGGAATAAGACCTGCATAAAGAGCAGGAACACCACCTTGCTCAACTATCTTCACACCAATTTCCAAAGCACTCAGTTTAGTTGCACGGCCTTGCAATTGGAGCTGCCTCCTCAATACCTCGAATGGGTAAGTAGCCACTTCTGCACAGGCACCAGCAATAGCACCATGCAATAGAGTTCTCACTGATCCCAACTCCAGCTGCTCGAAAGCATTCAGTTCGTGACCCTTTTGTTTCATATTCTCAATTCTTTTTCTTCCTTCAGGTGAATGCAAGTAAGCTGTTTTCAATATGTCATAGACACCATAAAAAACAGCAGCAGATGGTGCCATACTTAAAATGGAGGGCACTAATCCCTTATAAAGAGAAAAGACCCCTTCATTTTGGACAATATGTCGAAAAGCTCCAATTACACCACCCAGTGCTTCTCCACCAGGTGCCACCAGTTTAGTCCGAATCTAAAACATGTTTAAAGTTTTTCTTTCAGGTTGTGAAATACAAGTAACAATAAAAAAAATTCAAAGATACTTTTCTTAATTATGAAAAGTTGCCCATCAAGAAAATTACGTTGAGCCTATAGCAAATGACAGTAAAAAAAAATCTGTTGGGAGGATAGGTTGGTAATTCCAATGAGAATACAAGTACAGGAGGAGGACAACTGTTCCATCATATCTACGACTTCGTGGAGGGAAAGCTCGTTCACTGCCTCTTTTAGGATCAAGAAAGGAATTTTTCCTTAACTCTCATTTTACTTTCATTTAAATAATAGATAACCAAAAACCTTTCATTTAAAGCCATTTCATATAAACGAAAAATTCTAAATTTTTGTACAACATTATGCTCAAATAGTAGGAAAACTATAAAAATGAGAAACAGCATGAATTGTTACTCACAGTATCTAGTGGCAAGCAGAGCACCGTAGCTGTAATACCAGCAGCAGCACCAGCAATAAACCTCTCTGAATTTGTGGTTTCTTCATTTCCAGATAACTTGAGAAGCTGCTTTCTATATGTATCATAGGCACAAAAATTAATAGCCTTGAAAGGAGCAGTCCGTAGGATATTAACAAAATTTCCCTTCCAAAAGCCTCGTAAGCCTTGAGTTGTTGCTATTCTGTTGATAAGATCATATAGGTTCTTTTTTTCACCACGAACTATGTATTCCAGCTTTAATCTCTCAAGAGGAGCAAGAAAAGTTCTGTTTGAAGAACAATCATTAGTACAGTGCCTTAATTGGAATAGCCGCGAAAATAGTGAGTTAATGAACCCAAATGCAGAGTGTATCTTCTCGTATGATGGGATTTTTAAATACGGGGCAAAGTGGTGATTTAAACTGGTCAGCCTAATTAACTGAAAGCGACAGTAGGTATACACAGGACACAAATTACAATCACAATCATGTATCAATTTTCACTTGGTGTTTCCATTGAAGAGGGACATAATTGGTGATTATATTATCAAGTTCTGTAGTTTCCAGAAGATTCATGTAGACTATTATTCTAGCATCAAGTATTTAGCTTTTTCTCATATCAAACCCTAGAATTGAATTTGCAAGTCCAGCAAATGAATTACTTGGACGGTTACTCGTTCCTATGGAAATTTACTCACAGAATCTTTTATGGTATACTAGCACCAAATAATTGTCAATAAAAGGGGGCCCTATAGAAGAAACATAAAAATCTGAAAAAATGTTTTGGTTTGCGACCATTCAAGACATCTTACATCCTATCTGACGTCATATCCAATCATTAGACTATTTCTAGGCCTTCCACTCCAAAACAACCTACTTGATTTTAATATTTAATGCAAATTTGCGAGCTTATTTTTCAAAATCACGCCACATTTTCTAAAACTAAATTAATAGAAAAATAATCCTCGTTATCTGGATATTTAGCAGACTTGATGGCTTAAATATATGCAACCAATTTCTGATATGGAATACATCTATTATGTTTTTGTGAGTGAAGCAACATGTTAGTTTCAACATTTTCTAATGCGGCGTCATTAAAATAGATTTGGCAGAAAATGAATATTACCGCACACCAATGAGAAATGTTCCACGCCATCTTCGAGATGCACTAAATATTTTGTATTTTTCAATAACATGTACTTCTACAGTATGTAGCAATGCCAAATCTTAACTGGAAGTGTACTATGGTGGCAAAACTTAGGTGCTATCAGACACGTATAAGAGGCAACATTCCAAAATGGTGTATTAGTTGAGCGCTATCTTTATTAGTATGACGCTGCTTTGCTGCTATAAGAATCCAAATATACACACAGACTACAGAAGACAATTCTAAATTCCCAAGATGGGATTTCATATGATGTTGGTCTAGGCAAACCTCATTATTTATTTAAATGATAAGATTTGTAAATAGCCATAATAAGTAATCACAATATCTTAAAACCCTATCTTATAAATAAATTTTTCGTAGTATTAATTCAATGCATCAAATTGTTATATGTTTACTCAATTACAAGAAGAATTGTCAGCTCCACTTCTACAGTCACCTGTGCATTTTTACGCATAATATATTACATGCCTATAAGATTCAACCTTCACTGAAAACTCATTTCGAAACAATAGTGGAATATATTATCATCAATCAATTAGTAAACAAAAAATATAAAACAAATAAAGGATAAGCCGTCAGGTAATTGAAATTATCAATCAACTATTCAAGAAATTAAGAAGTAAAACCTTGAAACCATAGCAGCTACAGCTCCAGCCCACAAGTGCTTGGTGGTGTTCTTCACCGCCCCGCGGCCGCGTAACCTAACATTTAGCCTCTTAACGTGCGCCGCCTCCGTTCCCTCAGTAGTACCTCCATTTTCACTACCCTTAATTGATAAACTCAAACACAAAAACTCACTGCGATTTCTCCTCGAGTACGCCGGGAAATTACAAGACTGAATGTCAGCGGAGACTGAATTGATGATTGAAAAAGGAATCGTACCGGTATTAAGGAATATTCCGCCTCCGCCGGAATAAGAAATTGAATTGCTGTTAGGACTATCGATTCCAGGCATTGTGCATAAGGTGATTCGTTGAATGAAAAAAATGCTGTTAAATTGTTGAGATTTTATTAAGGAATGAAAAATGGTAATCGTTTGTGGATAATGCAGTGGAAGCGAATTGTGTCAGTTGAAAAACAGTTATACGGCAGCGTTTAGGCGTTGTTCCCATAACTGAGCAGAGTAGCTCTGCAATAAGTGATACTGTGGTTGTTAATTGGTTATCGCTTCAGTTTTATTTTCTTTTCTTTTCTCTATATTCTAATTTCTTTTGGGATGGTGACAATTTGAGAAATTTACTGTACAAATATTAGGTGATGTAATTAAAAAGAGATTTTTTTGTAAACAAAAAAAAAAGAAAAAAAAAAGAGAATTTTTTGTGTATTTTGAGCAAGTTTGGTGGTCTAGATATCCTAAGCGAATCTAACACTTAAACAATTGATTTTTATATTCCTAAAAGATAATTGGTTTTTATAAATTTAAGTTTTAATAGTTTCTTATAATAGAATCTAATTTTGAAATAAGTAATATTATGGGGTTATGGTTGTGGTTGTTAAAAACCGTACTTTTATCTCTTAAAAAATGTTTGTATTTTTTTCATTTGAACATCGTAAATGTGATTATAATTATTAAAAATCAAATGTCATAAAAGTACAGTGGAGATTTATTTAGTTTACCAAAAGGGCTTCAAAATTATTAGCGAAAATATCACTTCAAGAAAATCTTAACTGAAATCAAACCATATGTGGGTTTTGATTAAAACTATAACTTTATAAATATTTCAAACACGGTAGTAAATAAAATTGTTAAAGTTGTAATCTCATTTATATGTAAATGGTGATAAAAAATCATTGTAGTTTATTTGATATAAATTAAAATAAATTATTTGGATTTGCTAGTATGCTAAGTAAATGAATGATGCTCAATGTTTACTTTAATATTGGCAAAATAGATCTTAACAATGTATACCTAGTGGAGCACCTTATTTGCTCTAATGTCAATAATTTATTTGAGTTAATTAATGGGATCTTATAATCATCCAAACAATGAAACAAACTCTATTTCTTAGTGAGAGTCTGTCTCTGTCTTAGAATATTTTATAGGGTTTAAAGGTTTATAAACAATTGGAGTAAATCTGTGTGTTTGAGATTTTATAAGCGGTCAACTAATTTTTAAGTTTTTTCTTTTTAGAGGGACTTGTATTAGAATCATATTTTTTTTCCTTTTTTTTTAAAAAAAAAAGATCGAAGAAGAGAGTCAACTTAGTGTTAGTTATTAAACTTCAAGAGATCACAGAATGGTTAAGAAAGTTATTTTCTCCTTACATCGAATGTTTGAATCATTTCGTTAATCAATCGTAATAAAAATTATTTGGTCATTGAGCTTCGATGTGCATATGGTACAAAATAATGGGATGAAATGTTATAGTCAATATTTTAAACGGGAATTAAGTTAATTGGACTTATATAACAATCATTGAGATACAACCTAATTGTTGATCTATTTAACCATATGTACACCCAAAGGTGTGTAGGTGCTCTTTGTTCTATTTAACCAGATACCAAACTTCAGATGTTGTACTCAAAAGTCATACATAAAGAGAATATTATTGAGTGGATATTGTTAATCATTGTTATTGACGATGAACAAGAAAAACTTCTTGTATTAACTTGCTAAAATAATACTAGTAGGTAGTACTATAGTTTTTGATCTTTTTTATAAGACAAATATTGGTCGTTGTGGATAAGCTTAATAGTTCATATCTAAGGTTATGAATAAATTATTTCTTTCGGCTTTGACAAGAAATCTTTTAGCTCATTTTTGTATTTTGTATAGATGTTCAAACTATGAATGCGTGTGTGTTTGAGTTCACGTAAATTTTAATTTGAAACGTGCATGTGAAATCAAAATACAACATAAAAGTGGAATAGAAGAAAGTTCTAACTAGCTTACACTTTCATTTTTCTTAAATTTTATGCTTTCAAGTCTTTTTTTCACATTTCAGGAACAAATACACGATACTACTTTGTGTTATGCAAAACTTGCATTAACTTATTCTATGAATTTTTTGCACCAAATATTCTTATATTTTCAAAAATTCTACATAAAACACTCAGTCCGTCTCTTTCCGTCCATTTTTTAACGCGTGTGTGTTCCACGCGAACAATGTGCAATTTTTGCATATTTTTTTCAGCCAAAACTTCCTTGTACTTTTGAACGTTTGCATTAAACTCCCTTGTAATTTTGAAATTTGCACAAAACCCCCTTGTACTTTTATTATATCTAGAGGTAATTCAGGCAACTCAATTAAAAACTAACGAGGTTAGTAACTAACGAAGATTGAATGTTTTATGTAGAGTTTTTGAAAGTACAAGGGAGTTTGGTGCAAAAAAATATTCATAGGATAGTCTTGTACGAGTTTCGCATAATACATGATTGTATCGTGCATTTTCCCCCACGTTTCAACCTCACCGTTCTTTTTGTATGTTCTCTCACAAACACATTTTAGCTCTACTGGTGTCGAATGTGCTGAACCGACTTGACCCAACTCAACCTTACAAAGTAAACGCTCAACCATGATGCACAAACCATGAAAGTAACATAAGTCTGGTCTAAGGTCTATCTTGCCAAAATAATTTTTCTGCAGTCACCGTGCGTATCATTTTTCATAGAATTGAGTACACGGCCATCCCAATAAGCATAAAAGGTTTTCTAAATTTTAGTAGTAATACTCAAGATCCAATCTCCACCATGCATTAATAGTAAAATCAAATTAACTGCACCTCGTCATGTTGCAAGAAATTATTTCTATTCAATGCCTCATTTTGTAGTGCTTGATTATTTGTGCATTGCAGCAGACGAGCAGAAGAAGTTCGATACTTGTTCCATGTTTTCTTTCAATATATTCATAAAACCTACATTTTAAGTACTCTACCATATAGAAAGTAGATTGATCAACAAAACTCATTATATGATCCATCACAGCTAAACTGTTACACACAAAACATAATCCCAATCCAAAAAGTTAGCAAGACTATAGGACACTGAATCATCTATTGAAGCTTACTCAAGCCAGACAACATAACTCCACCAATTAATCATACAATAACATTTGTTCATCCAGTCTGTTGAGCAGAGTATGAATAATCATCAACATTGCAATGTGAAAAATATCAAGTAGTACACATGGTTAACAAGAAGAAATCATGTTTTTCAACAACAGAGGACCCAAAAATCAACCACATTGTACTAAATTTTCTACATCTATATAATAGAAAACGTAATGAGATTGTCAAATCTACTAAGTAATTACAGTAGATGTATCTATATTAGTAATTGATATTCTATTCGAAAAAGGCAACTAGGAGTGTCAAAATGTAAAAGTATAGGAAGCAGAAAATCAATATAATTCCACTAAAACACCTCACCCTCAATTTTCTGATCTCTTTTTTCAACTTCAAGCACTCTATCTTCAGCATCTCAATTTCCAAATCTTCTTTCTGAAAACTCCAAAAAACAGTATATCAAAATCAGCGACCTAAAACTAATGCAACAATTTCAACGCTAATTGAAAAACAACACATGAAATTAGATGAATTATGATTCAAAAAGAAAATCTCGGAAATTAGGGGAGTAATTTATGGAAAACTTCAACCCTATGAATGTTGGCGGATGAAGTCTGGGTGAGTGATGAGAGAAGAATTGCAGCTTTTGCGCATCGAATTGCGGTCATAGACTTGAGTTTCTCCTCCGATTTTGGCTTATCGTCTTCCATTTTTGTCAATCCTCTGTATTTTCTCTCTCTTCAAAGTTTTTCAAATGAAGCGGGGGAATGATGAATTATTTGACGCCAAAAAAAAAATATAATAACCCAACTTAAAACGGGCGTATTCGGGTTGGCCCGCAAACTCAACCATCAATCGGATTTGTTTAGGCTGTGTTTGGTTGGACTTTATTTTGGGTGTGTAGAAAAGGAAAATAAAAAATGGTGAATATATACAATCAAATAAATGGAATTTATTCTATCATATATGCAATTCAATCTTTAATTTTATTTATTTATGTGTACTTATTCAAACTGTATTTTCTTATAATTATAGTGTATGTTCCATATTTAGGTATCACAAACATATATATAATAGCTAACCAATCTTAAATACTTCCTCCCTCCTTCATTTTTTGCTCATTCTACTTATGTCACATAATTAAGTTTAGATGATAAAAGTTCAAATAGTCAGTGGCGGAACTAAACGACAATTGTAGGGCGGGCGAAAAAAATTTTGATAGCAAAGTTTATTGTCTTTTTATGTTTTTATAAAATAACAAAAATTAACTTAAGATAAAGTAACTATAGTTTATCCAATAAAACATAATATATATATATATATATATATATATATATATATATATACTACCAATTTTCTTGTACAAAATATGAAAAAATATAGTAAAATTATTTTCAGAGTTCATTGAAGAAATGATTCAAAATATTAAAAAATTAATAAAGCATGAAAATATTTAAGACTTATCTAAATCCAGCTTTATAAAGAAAAAATACCTACATAAATAATAGAGAAAGCTAAAATATAAAATAAGTAAATAGATGGAGTGAGTCCTCATAGGTGTTCAAACCAAGGACCTCAAAAGTTAATAGCATATGCTAAACCACCAGACTAGTGAACTTAGTTTGACAATATTAACAAATTATTTTTACAAATACCTTTTGCATAATTTTCTTGGGGGACTGATGAGCTCCGCCACTAAAAATAGTAGAACTCTTGAATAATTTAACATTTTGCTTTTAAAAGTATTGGTTAAGAATTTCTAGTATCATATTATTATTTTACGCCGTGAGGAGGTAATTTTGAGAAAAATAATTATATATTGAGAATAAGTTGTATTTGACTAACTCACTGCATTGGTTTATAATGAAATAAATTGATTAGTTTGTCTATGTACCTTGTATATCTCCGACTTCTTTATGCAATTAGAATTTCAAATACATGTCTATGAGAAAACAATATGCACCTATGAGGTCTTAATTTATGCAAATATCTATTACACTTGGAACATAATTAATTAAATAAATATCAACTACCACATAGAAGATCTATATATAGCAACCACATTTAATAAACACCACCAAACAAGGACAATATAATTGAGAAATTACTACCACATTTCTCCTTTACATATATACCAAGCATGAACACCATTAATTGCTATTAGGAAAATATATACTTAGATCTTATTTCACAAGATGAAGCAATAAAATGTACTGGTTTTGTCATTCAATTCACCTCCTCTGTGTCTACCCTTTTTTCTTTCACAAAAAAGGCATTAAGACAACATAGGCACTTGTTAACATAAAAGACTCAACCTTTGATTGAATAGATTAGGACCTGGCTCTGATGGGTGCACAAATTTGCAATTTGGACATGCAAGTGAAGACTTGTTCATCATAACCAACATATAACATTTTTTGCACACTGCAGTGACCATTTCTTGTTCGTCTTCTTCGAATGTTAACCATGAGGGCGAACGAGTAAGGGCATTAGTGTCTTTTGATCGTTTGCTCGAATTCTTGGCCTGATTGGTGGAATAAGGTGCGATTTTATCATGATCAAGATTCTTGCTCAAAGATTGGTTTGGTAAATTGAGTTGAAGCTCTAAACTCATGGGAGCTGGATTTGACTTTAAGGGCTCTGGACTTGTTTTTGGAGCATCTAAATCTAATGCCCTTTTATGAGTCCTTGTATTGTAAAAGTATATTTCCCCTGACTGCATATGGAAAAATAAACTATAGTATAAAATTTTGACATAGCAATGAGAATTTAACTATAGTATAAAATTTTGACATGGCAATGAGAATTTAACTATCATTTATACTTTTGAATAAGTAGTTGCTTCGGAAAATAATGTACTGTTGAGAAAATTAATTTTAAAAATATGAATGAGAAAATTGTATTTGTGTCGCTAACGATAATTATTAAAGTCACTTCTAATATGTTGCCCTAGTAATAATGCATATTTGTGAAGGTATATAATTCAGTGACACATGATCTATTGTCACCATAGATATGTCACTAATTATCACTAATGATTAATGAAAGGTTAATTATTTTGTTAAGAATACGAGTTAACCAAAATTCTTGTTATATTTTAGAAATTATAATTGTCGTCTAATATATACTGAAGTGACTATTTCAACCTTGTAATTGATTTAACATTAAGGCTATGTTTGGTTCCTGAATTCCAGTAAAACATGGTAAAATTGATGAGAAAATTCATCAAAACTACATGGAAAGTTTATTACACATGGCTTGCGGTTGGTCGCAAAATAAGTCATGTATTGCATTTGTTACGTGTAATCTTTTGGTTCGGCCAAAACGGAATCGGACAAGAGAAAGAAAAAAATCGTCCATCTCCATGAAAAGTATGTGTATCTTGCATAAATGGTAGGACATTGAGTTTCAATATATGTTCATTATCAATGTTTTTATCATTTAATTTCTTCACAGAAATTCAAGAACCAAACATAACTTAAAAAATTTCGTCCTCACCTTATAAGCAAGAGGAAAATTGAAAGTTATAATTTGAAGCAGAGATGATACCTTTATATCGAGACATCGTTGCCACTCCAGCGGAAATGGAGTCTCGTTTTGAAAATTGGTGTCAAATTCAGGTTTTAGGCTCTTGATCTTCTCTAGTTTTCCAGAGAATTCTTGATCAGTTGGATCATCCCATTTTCTCTTTTTAGATAAGCTAATTTCCTCTACCGGAAAGACTTCATTTTTACATAATTTAGATGATTTTAGAGAGATCATGATGATGGAACAATTCAAATTAAAGAGAGAGTGTACTCTTCTTTCAAGTGAATGTGAATGGTGAAAATGTTTTTTGAAGGGGGTTATTTATAATATAAATATAAAGAACATGTACAGTTGCATAGAATCTATAAGGGAAATATATTAGCATGCAATTAATGTGAAACTGAAAAGACCCATAACTCTGTATAAATGACGTGTTCTTCAAGTGAAATTACTACATTGATGGATTCATCATAGATGTTAAGATCTTAACAAACTCTTCTTGGTCAAAATTGCAATATGTCATCAACCTATGCAGTTGTTTAGCATATCTGAATCTTGGATTGCACCAAATTTCATTTTCTTAATTAATGCATGTCATCTAACATTAAGTGATCAACTAGGGCAGTTGGACTTTTCGTTTAAGCACTAATAAGTGTACCAATAAAGAGAGGGGAATTGAATGCAAGATATTCTTGATAAATACTCCCTCCGTTCATTTTTATATGTCGCTTTAGAGTTTTGCATATGTATTAAAGAACCTAATAAATAGCATAAATTTTAGGAAAAAATAACAAAAAATACCTAAAATATCCTTATTGGTTAGTAATGATAAAGGAGAGAAAAACAAAGAGGTGATAAGATTAAGATTAATAAATAAGGGTAAAATTGAAAAATAGGTAATTAATGTCGCATTCGAATCCTAAAATGATAGATATTTTGGAACAAAGAATTACTCTAAAGCAACAGATAAAAACGAACAGAGGGAGTATTTAATAGTGCAAGAGAATTCTACGCAATAAGAAATTCACATGATCGTTTCGTGCAGATTTTGTATAACACATATACTGCATTTACACCATTAAAGAGGGTCACCCCCTCCCCCCTCCCGGGTAATTTTATAAAAAATTTATACATCATCCCTGCCAATTTTATATGTAGCACTTTACCCCCCTGTGTTATGATAATGTGGCAGCTTACCTCTCTCCCCTGTTATGATAAATGTGGCAATTTGTCCTCATATGTTACATAATGTTTTTTATGCACGCTCTCAATTTCGGCAAGTGAGTTACACTCTTCGGCTGAAAGGGTTAAATTGCTTCTTTAAACTTTTTACAGGGGTAAATTGCTCTTTTACAAATCACAAGGGGTAAATTGAACATTATGCATTTCACAGGGGGTAAATTGTCATTAACTTCGGAGAAAAATTGGGCTTGGTATGAAAGTTGAAAAGTTAAGTTGTGGTATTAAATTTGCATTTTTATGTTCAATGGTACCAAAGTTGCAAGGTGACCTATTTTATGGTACTAAAAAAACAAATTTTCCAAAGTTTCTATTGCTCTAATTCCCTTGCACTTTCAGAAACTCTACATGCAATCCCTCGTCCGTCCATATCTATTAGTTTTTTGATAAGAGTGTATACAATATCTCCTTGAAATATTTTTACACAAAATCCCCTTGTATGTGCTTTCTAATTTTTGCACATAATCCACTTGTAATTTTTTTTTTAGCACAAAACTCCTTTATAACATATTAGATTTTTTAAAATATTTTCTAGAGATAATTTAGGTATATCAATTAAAATTTAACAACGTTAGACAACTAATAAAATAAGTGAGACTGTGTAGAGTTTCTAAAACTACAAAAGAATTTTACGCCCTATAAATATCATATTGAAGTTGTGTGCAGATTTCTCATGACACAGGGAAATATATTGCATTTCCCCCCAATTTCATTAAGAGTGGAGTACGTGCGTGCCTCACTTTATATACAACATCCGTCTTTAATGTGGTGTCTACTTTCTATTCTTCATGCAATAAGATGCACTGGACCTATTTATGTGCACACACAATTTAAATGGCGGTCAATCACTCATAATTCACATAATATTGAAAATAAGTTTTCGCCGAAAAATTAACGACATATAAAAAAAGGTCTTTTTTTCAAGGGTATTTAAGTTTAATGGTTGATTGGTTCCTTTATCGGGACACCAATTAATGTGCATATTAAATGGGTATATATCCAAGTAGAATTCGAATATAATTCAAAAACAAAGTTTCATTAATCTAAAATATAAAAAACTTAAAAAAAAAAAAAAAAGGGATGAACGAATTTACATGGATTGGTTTTACTAAAATCGTATTTTATAATAATTAATTATAACATATGATTTTTGATTTTGTAAAATTGTAGTTGGCAAAAATTTCATTTCAAATTTTTTATTTGGATTATAATTTGGGAAATTATAGTAAAGTGAGAGGAGATTGGAAAAAGTCATATAAAATAATTGTACATGCATGTTATATATCTAAATAATTAATATTCCACAGATCAAACTGAATTTAGAGGACTAGAATTGTTGAGTATACTGCTATATATGTTACTGTTAGAAGTAATGTGAAGTGAGATCTAAGAGGAAATTGTCATTAAATGTTGAGAGTCTTTAAACAGTTGAAGAGGGCCTTTACAATTACATCCATTCTTCCATAACTCCAACTTTCACAGTTGGGATCATAAATCAAAGAAAACAAACAAGCTTTAAAAGCTCACTCTGCACTCTCACGGCCATTAAATTAAACCACAACGTCCCATGATCGCTATGCAAAATTTACATGAAATTATTCTATTAAATAATTTATTTGTAAGAAAAATTTATTCAATACAAATTTTCACAAGATAATTTCGTACAATCATTTCACGTAATACGGGTATATAGGGGAAAATGCAGGACCGATGTATCATTCGAAATTTACAAGAATTTACCCTATGAAATAAATTTATTGCATAAAATTCATTAGTAATGTCAAATATTTTATGCCCAATATAATATAAGGAAAATCTATTAGTAGATCAAAAAAAAAAAAAAAGGAAAATCTATTCAATTACTCCCTCCGTTTCATAATATCTGTCGCTTTGGAAAGATTTTCTTGTGCCATATTATCTGTCACTTTAGATTTTCAATAAAGCATTAATTGTTCTTTTTCCATTTTTGCCCTTTATGCTCATAAATTTTCTCAAACATTAGTGGAGGATAATTAATTAAAAGGGTATTTTAATCTTTTTTAGTTTTTTTTCAATAGAATTCAGCCATATTCAATGATTTTCTTAATTTGTGTGCATACATGTGAAAAGACAGATATTTTGAAACGGAGGGAGTAACATTTCATTTTCTTATAAATTTAATATGCATCCAACTACAAAATTGCTTTAAAGGCTCGCAACCGCCACTCCTCTTATTTATTCCTCGTATTTATTGAAAACAACTACATTTTCATGACCATTGAATTTTTGCCCCTGATCTCAATCAAAATGACTCCATCCATTTGTCTCTTGTATTGGGGGAAACATATCCTTTCTCCTCAAATTTAGTGACAAAACCACACGTCATAAGCTAAAATTTAATATTTTGATGTGATGATTATAAGTGTCAGAGTTCAAAATTTTAAGTCCTGTTTGTTTGATTGGAGTTTTAGAACAGTTTTTGAGTACTAGTATTTGGTAGTGGTTTATTATTGAGGAAAAAATATTTTTCATATTTAATATTTATTAACTCGACACTTTTCATATTAAATTTTTTCAAGAAATACATTTCGTACTATAATTTCAGAACATTGTATACTTTTGTATTTTCCGTAAACATTGAACGGAATAGTGCGCGTTTTGAATATTGCATATGACGTGGATAAATTAGTCAAATTTTATTTTATAAAGTACACAGCTGTGACAAGATTATTTATTTAAACTGTAATATAAATATTCAAATTTTATTTGTTGTTTTGTATTAAAAATATATATATGCAGCGACTTCATAAAAATCTGGAGGATGGGGAGTGAGAGAGATATGGAGGTTCAAAATAGTAAGTTCACCAGTCTTCATTAAATCGCCTTGAATATTGCCTTCAATGCACCTTGTTTTTCACAAACTTTTCTAAGTGCCTTCAAGTTTCAACCCACCACCTCTTCCTTTCATTTATGCACCTCTTCCACACACACTTACATTTTACATGTTAACTATTCCCTCCGGATTTTTTTATTTGTCATTTTGGAGGATTGCACATAAATTAAAAAATATAATAAATAGTCATTTTAAAAAGTAAAAATCTCAAGATACTCTTTTAATCAAATAATCTTAGCATTTATTAGTATTAATTACAAGTATTAGTAAAAAGGATAAAATTGATAAAAGCATATTAATTTTACATTGAAATCATATAACGACAAATAAAAGTAACAAATTATTTTTATCAAAGGGACAAATAAAAAATAAGGTAAAAAGTATGTTGTAAGGTACATAAGATAAGAGCACACGGTAATTTTCAAATTGAGCAAAAGAAAAAAAAACCCCATATGCTTTATCTAACTCCCAAAAACTTTCTTGTGAACTATCAAAAAACCATCTATGATTTCAAATTAGTGTCAAATACACCCCAAAAAAAAAAGTGTGTTTTAAATGTCAAAATTGCAAGTATTTGTTCATATTTTGCTTTTGATATAACAATTTTACCCCTAACATCGAAAGACAAAAACACTCATATGCTTTGTTTAACTTCCAAAAAAACCCATATGTGTCATTTTAAATTCCCAAAACCTCCTTGTGTTTGATTTTATATACCACACTCGATTCAAGTAGTATATACTTATTTTTTCGAAAAGAATAAATAAATTTAAAAAAAACAAACACATAGGGGTAATCTTGTCATTCCACCAAAAGTCAAAAATAAAATTCCAAGTATATACTACTTGGGTCGATTGTAATATTTAAAATCAAATACAGGAGATTTTTTAATAGTTAAATAACACATGGGAGTTTTTTGGAGTTAAACAAAGCATAGGGAGTGCTTTATCTTCATTAATTATCACATGTCATTATAGTTGCAAATAAACAACTTAAGGGACTCAACAATTAACACTCAAGTGTTAATAGCCACTAACAATAGTTTTAATGTCCACAACTCGGAGATTTACAAAATCAAAAGTCATATTCATTTTTTTTTTTATTCATTTTCCAACATACTTTTGAGTTCGAGAACGACAAAAGAGCTAAACCATGAGGCCATAAGTGCGGGCTCACATGTCCAAACCCAACTTGAATTAGTTGAAACATCCATTAAAACCATTAAAACCCGCTATCCATTTTCACTTAAATAGCACGATAATTTTACAAATGCAAAATAATAGGTCAATAATTATCCTTGGCGTGGAGCAAATTAAGGGTATTAGATACAGAACGTCTCAAATAATCAGACAAAATAGCAATTTAACTTTCATTACTTCGTAGAATACATTTAATTTTTCAGCAAGCAATTTACGTCCCTTAATTTTTACTGATTCGCATAATCTGGACGCTTGATTTTTCAGCAATCATTTTACGTCCATTAACTTTCATTGGTCCGCAAAATCAAGACACTTGATTTTTCAACAAGTATTTTATGCCCCTTAACTTTCATTGGTCCGCAAAATCGATAACTTTTTAATACTCGCAATTTTAGTCCACAACTCGCCGAAAATTCCATAATTGCCAACTGGACAATTAATTTGGGGATTTGAATTAATATTGACGTTGTTAAATTGTTGTAGACAATTTGTTAAGTGATTATTAAGAGAGTGTTTGTTTTGTCAAGTGAAATGTTATGTCATGTAGCCAAAATATGTCAAATAGGACTTATTTTGCATAGTTCTCTATAAACAGAAACCTACCTAAGCCAAGCATAATAGATGTAAAGTTATAGGACGTAAATTGCTTGCTGAAAAATTAAGTGTCCTTATTCTGCGGACTAGTGAAAGTTAAGAGACGTAAATGCTTGCTAGAAAATTAAATGTCCTGATCCTGCAGACCATGAAAGTTAATGGACGTAAATTGCTTGCCGAAAAATTAAATATCCTGATTCTACGGATGAGTGAAAGTTAAGGAATGTAAATTGCTATTTTGCCCAAATAATCATTACAAAAAATAAGACAAACGTCCTATTATTCCAAACCATCGACTTATTGCTATGGGGATATAACCCATCAAGGTTTGATAATTTAAGGTTAAATTACATTTTGCACCTCAAATTGTGTCAATAGTCAACTTGCACCCCAGAATATAAAAATATCAAAATGAACCCTAGCAATATATGTTTTTGTTGGCAAAATGCACCATAAGTGTATTTCTCATCATGAGACTATACTTAATTCTCGTGATATTTTTGCATGGTTTTACAATATTTATTAAATCACGAAATTTTGTCACCATGTCATGTTTTGCTTAAAATACTTCGGAAAAAATAGTTTGAAGAAAGAAAATTATTATATTTGCTGTCATTTATTTATATTTTTTGTTTCTCTTCTACTTCCTTCATTATCGAAACATTATTAAATGTTGTATCATTAATATTATATTTTAACTAATCATATTATAATGATATTTTTCATGAAAGTAAATTAATTAAAGAAAACCCTTATTTGAAATCCATTATTTCTATGTAGAAACAAATGACGATATATTCTCAAATTAACTTCAATGAATCAGATTTTTCAAATCATTTTTCCTTGATTTTATTAATTTGTACTTTCCCTATCTCTTTCAATTTATTCTAAAATGTTACATATTCTTTTTGGGATTAGCATTTTCTGTGCAAAGTTTGTTGTCGTTTTTACCTCACATCTTATCGAGCTCGCATATTCGGTACTATAACTTCAATTTTGATGGTAATTTTGGTCCACATTGAGATCCAATTTCAAAATTGGTCCGAGTTAACCCACATGCCGGCCATGTGACTTGTGCTTTGGGGATTTGGTGCCACAACTTAAGCTCGCTGAGGTTTCTACCCCACATCTTATCGTACTGACATTGATCCCACAACTTCGATTTCAGTTGCAATTTTGTCCCACATAGAGGCCCAATTTCAAATTTTGTCCAAATGAACCCACACGCGAGACATGTGGCTTGTAATTTGGGAATTTTAATCAAATCCAACGAAATTTTAAAAAACACAAAATTCAAAATTCATTTTTAAAACTCAAATCCACCTCCGTCTCCCTCGAATTCCTCCACCGCCTCTCCCAAAAACTTCATCTCAAGCGCAAATCGTAACTAACCCAATCTTCCACATTATCAACCACCCCACTAAAGACCTAGGTAACTAGAGCGCGAACTGAAGCGCGAGCGTGAGCACCAGAGCGTCCGTTTTGAAATAATTGACATTGAGAGCGTCAATTATATGATAAAATAATATTTTTTAATATCATATAAATACATAAAAAAATATTTTATTACATAAAGTCATAAATATTTATTTGAGTGGAATTATTGTCTTCATATTTAAATTTATTAACAAATTTAATATAAAAAAGTAAAAAAGAAATGAGAAATACGCTGCTATCATAAAACTCTGCAATTACACATGATACATGGTAATTTTTTTTAGAAACTAAAGTATATGGGTGTATGTATATGTTCTTGAAAGAAAAGAGGGAAAAATAAATTAATTTTAAAAAATGTCGACAAGACCACACTTAATTAGCCATCAATTGTCATCTTTTAGAAACAATTATCACCTACTGAAACTTGGGGCAGCCCGCAAAGGCCCTAAGCCTTATTTTATTATAAGCTTTGCAGGAAGTATGGCCATGTGTCATCAAATTAATGGTCCAAAATTCAAACTAAATAAAAGACGCGAACTAGTGTGCAACAAAGCGCGAATTAGTGCAGAACAGAGCGCGAATTAACTAGCGAATTCTGAAAAACGCTCTAAAGTGCGTACTGAGAGCGCGCGTGATGCATATGTAGGCGAATTTAGTTACCTAGCCAGGTAGTTACAGAGGACATATGAGACTCGAATTGAGGGGGCGGATGGGCGTAAACTTTAGTTTTGCAGTTTTTCCATATGACGAAGACACCCCACATTGACATGTGCTTCTCACGAGACCTACTTTGGCTAGAAACTTGATCGAAAAAGAATTTAAGGGGAAAAGTGTAATATAAATGTAAGTTCAAGGTAGATAGGGGGAAAAACTGCAACTTGGCTGAAAGTTCAGGGGCGGAAGTGTGATTTTGTCAATAACCTATTTACAATTGGACAAGAGGCAAATTACCCTTCAACCCTTTTCCTTTTTGCTTTCTCTCATCCCGCCAGGGCAAAATGGTCCAAACCCAAAAGTTAAAAAACGTTCCTATCCAGATTTTTAGTTTCGAAAATCAGAAGCTTCAGCTGCAAAACCCTAAAACCCAAATCCTTCTTCCTCAGACAGCTTAAACGATGTCGCATTTCGGTAGAGCTGGGCCTCCAGACATCAGAGACACATTCTCACTTCTCGTCCTCAACATCACTTTCCGTAAGAAATCATTCCTCACTATTTCCATTTTCTTAATTAACACGTATTAAATACTTATATACTTTTGTATACAAATATCTGTTTCAGGTACGACTGCTGACGATTTGTTCCCCCTCTTTGATAAATATGGGAAAGTGGTTGATGTTTTCATTCCTAGAGACCGAAGGTATATATATGTGTATACATAATTATATCGTTTAAATAAATGTATCTGTTAGTTTTACCTCAGATTGGTTTCTATTAAGGTTACATAATGAAATTTGGAACAGGAATAGAAGGCAATTTATCTTAGTTGTGGTTTGAAATTTGATTAAAAAATAGTTGTGAAGTTTTATTTTCACCTGTTTGGATGCTGTTGCGTTTATGAATTTGAGCAATAATTACAGCTGTACCACCCTTTCAATAGTTTCTTATGTATGAAAATGGTATATCTGGCGCCACCAAATTTTTTAAAGTTTCCCCTCTTTGTAAATATTCTCAGACAAAGCACTATTATTTTAAGTTTTGCTCCTTTTAAAGATGAAAGTCATGTACTTTATTGTAGAATAAATGTACAAGTAATGTTGAACATTTACTTTTGTATTCTCTTATAGTTGATGTTTCTGATTAATATTTGAGGAGATGTTGCACTTAACTTGTGTTTTTAAAGTTTATTGGGATTTTGATATAACTTATGAGATTTTCTTTTTTAAGATTTCGTCTTGACTGTATGTTTTAATTTCGATTTAACTTGCCTCTAATTATATTATGGAGTATTTATGTAAATAGATGTTGGTTTTTACATATTTGATAGTTTATCTGTCATTTAAAAACAAAATTACTCGAAAAAAATTCATTTGAACATATAACATATGTACTAAATAGAATCTTATGCAACTTAGGTTTGCTCTATGAAACCACATCACGGAGTAGTTTTAGTTATTGTGTGATTTGAAAATTCATGTACCATGTATCTCTATGTCGCTATGAACCTATATTCTTTGTACATGTTAATAAAAGTTTTTGAAACATAATAATTGTTGGTAATAGGAGTACTGAAAAATGCACACAAGTATGTGAATAGGTTGTTTTAGTTAATTTTGTTTATGCACGTGTTTGTATGGTTAAAGCTGAGTTGCTATATGTGATTACCTGTAATCAGGACTGGAGACTCGAGGGGGTTTGCATTTGTGCGGTACAAGTATCAAGATGAGGCTCAAAAGGCTGTTGAAAAGCTAGATGGTGAGTCTAGGGAAAGATGTTGAAATGGTTAGCATAACAACTAGTGGATGCATTTTACAGTAAGGCGTCATAATTCTGCAATCCTATCATGTGCAGGAAGAGTTGTTGATGGAAGAGAAATTATGGTTCAATTTGCAAAATATGGCCCCAGTGCTGAAAAGATGTAAGTTGATTCCTTACGTTTATTGATTTTCCAATTGTCACTTAGGGTATTTTTTCTTGTTCATTGGGGTATCAATTCTGGAATTGTATGGCTATGTGTGTCTTCTTCACATATTATGATGTTGAGTTTATTCATGAGTTTTGTTCGATTACCTGGCCTATTAATTGAACTTTTATGCTACTGATACATTGAGGTCAATTGAAACTAACAAACTTTTGTGCTTTTGCTATCAGTCAGAAAGGGAGAATTGTAGAATCTGCGTCCAAGTCAAAAGGGAGCTCAAGAAGTCGAAGTCCTCGGCCAAGGTATGGAACTCTCGTTCTTTGTTTATACCCATGGTTCCTGAAATATATGGTTTGTGTCATTTGGAAGGCATGTGGGCAAAATATGCTTTTCTGCACTAGTTAATCTGTTTTGGTGAATGCCATATTATTAAAAGTTTCCACTACAGTGGTTTGAATGAAGAAGATTATGTTCAAAGGTGATCTCTTTGTAATAGTTTTCTATATGTCTTCACTGCTAACATCATTCAGACTTCCTATGCATCCTTTTTTAACTGAAATCTATTTTCAGTGAATTGCTTGGAGCTTTATATTTTCTGATGGTCTGACTCCAACTAGTAAACATAGGTATAGGGATGAATACAGGGACAAGGATTATAGGAGAAGCCGTAGTAGAAGTAGGGGTAGGTCTGAACGTGATCGTCATCGTGGTAGAGACAGGGATTATCGACACCGTAGCAGGAGCCGCAGTGTAAGTCCTGGTTACCGTAAAGAGCGTGGAAGAGGCAAATATGATGATGAGAGGCGTAGTTGGAGCCGGTCTCGTGGAAGGTATTTTCTTGTTGTTTCTATAGAAAATATCTTGTTTCAAATAATATTATTATGATTATGACATTCCAGTAGTATATAACAGTGCTTCCCCTGCTCGACGTAGTCCTAGTCGGCGGAGAAGCCCGTCTCCACGCAAAACACCTCCATCGAGGGATAAAAGTCCAGATGCTCGCAATCATAAAGAAAAGTCAACCACCCCAAAGAGTGTTTCTCCTCGTGGTCAGCGTGCTGATTCTCGTAGCCTGTCTCCACGTTCTGATGCTAATGTGAGTACTGGATCCCACTCTTATTATTGGTTAGACTTCCATTTTCGAGATTAATAAAAAAAAAAAAAGACTTCCATTTTCGAGAATTCTCCTTGACAAATAGCATGTTGGATTTTTAAATTTTCAGGAATGAAGGAGTGAATACAACTTGATGAATTTTATACCCCAGTTATGTAGTTGACAGTACTTGCCCTTGGGAGTAAATGGATCTATCATTTGTGTAGGGATTCCTATAAGGACCCGTTTGTTTGACGGGATTGGTAATCTGATTTATAGGAATTTGATTTTCAAAAATATTTTTCCAATATAACATTTGGGTAATATTCGGAATTTGAACATTGAAATTAGACAAATTCATTTTTTAATGTTTGGTAATAATAAGAAGTGAAATTCATATTTAAAAAGTTCACAAGAGTACCCCTACACATATACATTATATAAAGTATGTGGTATTAATTATAAATTACGTATAATTTAATGTATTATATATTATCTATATAGAGTGGTATTTAATTCCTACAACTGCATGTAATAATCAATCGATGGATTCAAAGCAAAGTTACATAAATTCTTGGAATCGGCCGCGACCATTGAGCATAAGCTATATAACCTATATGCATGGTATAAAAAACTCACATTAATGTACTAATGACAATTTATACTTATATGATTAATAAAATATTCAATTTATTTTCTTGTGATATAAAAAAGAGCAATTTATCATTCACCAGATTTTTTAAAGGAGCAATTTGTCCTCTCCTCATATTTTTTTAAAGGAGCAATTTATCTCATTGAGTTGGAGAGTGTATCTTACTTGCTTACATTTGAAAATAGACTAAAATGTATAAAAAGATGAAATTACCCTTTTGGGGGTAAAATGGTCCACATAAAATTACGTAAAATGCCACATTTATCACATTATAAAAAAATAACATAGGGAGGTAAATTGTCGTTTTTTTTATATTCAAATTTTTATGAAGTCTTAAGATTTTCAGGGAGGTAGTAGTGTGAATAATTTTTAAAATCACAGAGGATAAATTGCTATTTTTCATATCACAATGAGGTAAATTTGACATTATGATGATCACTTGTAGTAAATTGTCATTAACCCAATTATTAATTCCTACAATTGTTTAGAATATTTTGTCAATAGATGCAAAGGAAAGAGGACCGACTACTGTGTCAAAAAAATTCATGAGAGTGAGGAATAAACATTGTGGAAAGAAAAATTGGGATAATAATGTCTTTCTTATTTTTAATATTCCTAGATTTGGTTGCAACATTCCTAGTTTTAAGAAATATATTTCCTTACTCAGAATTTGAAATCTTTTGCAATACTTAAATATGTGAACTCTTTGAAGTTTGAACTCTTACTTATTTGTGTTGGATTTAATTAGTATTAATTTATATTTGTTGAACTCTTACTTTTGCAAAGATTTGGTACTTGAATAATGCCTAAAATATCCAGATTGTCCGTATGAAAATATGCACACATTGTATCCATCAATAACATATTGAATAAGGTCCTACATTATGCTAAAACGAAATAAGGGCACATCAATTAATTTGAAAGTCAAAAAAATATTATGATTACTCTAAATATATTTTAATATTATTTATTAGATAGAATTTATTATATTTAATTTAAAGTTTCCTTACAAACATCCTCTTGAGTAACACCATCATAAAAAAAAACACGATCATATAAGAGTTGTTTCCCTTTAGACTCAAGATATACAGTAAATTCATCAATACGTGTAAGTACATTTCTTTCCTTGTCATGTTAGAAGTTTCTTTTTATTGAGAGGTCTCCATCGACAATAAACTCAAATTTTTCCTTTCATATCTGAGAAACAAATGAAGAGAACAAGACATAATCATTCAACAATGGATGGAGAACATTCAACAGTAAATAGGGATCACCAACAAAAATTTTTTTTTTGCTTCTTAGTCTAAAACAAGATATATTATGTGTAACGTAAATCATTTTAAATATTACCTTGTATCTGGTTAAAATGTTCTACCTCAAAGCTACTTCTGTCTTGTAAAGTTCATCCATCTCAACCAATCTAGCCTCATCCATCTCATGTAAGGAACATTCGTTAAAACCTTAATTTGTATGTGCATTATTTCATAGACTATCAATTTTATCATCATTGAATTTTCACATATCTAAACCCTTCAATGTTCAATAATGGTCTTATACACAATATCTAGATAACTAAAATGCGGAGCGGGAGCGCAAGCGGGAGCATGAGAGAGCGTGACATATTAAATTTTAGAATATGAGAGCGCCTATAGAGCGTCTATTAAAATAATTATTTATAATATAGAATAATTGATTTATGGTATTAAAATAAGAAATATATAATAAAGAAATAAGTTACTGACTACATTTTTTAAAGTCCCAAAGTGTCACGCTATGGTGGTATCTAAATTCTATCTAGTACTTTAGTGTATCAAAATAACCAACAAACATTTAAATCAAAAAATAGTCCGACATTGATGAGTAGTTGTCAAAAAGCTAATGCATCAATTATAGTGTACGCACGGATGCATTATACTATTAATCTCTAATGACTAAAAGAATAAATTGTTACTAGTTACTAAACATGTCGAGCTTGTTTAGTTCTCGTGGCTTGACTTGTGAGTTGACCTTCATTTACTTGAGAAGTCGTTCCCCCGTGTTGATTTTGTTATTGAGTTGCTTGGGGGAGGATTTGGTAAACTAGAGGAACCTATGTCATCGTGACGGGTAGCCATCGCTTCATCTCGATCTTCAATCTCCCTCAAATTAAAGTTTATTAGATTGTCTTCAACATAACTATCCCTATCCCAATCTTCACATGCCTTATCATAATCATCCCGATAGCGAGACAATAAACGAGTATTATAATGCACATAAACAAGAGATTCTGCTCGTTCCACACTCATTTGGTTTCTTGCCACGCTATGGATGAAAGAATAAGTACTTCAAACTCTTTGTTGCCACGCATTCACATTATTTGTAAATTACAAATAAACCCATAAAGTTTACAAAATAATGATAACAAGTATTATTTGGGTTAAAATTATTTGTAAATTACAAAATAAACCCGTGAACTTTATAAAAATAAGTTACAAGTATTATTTGTGTTATTTTTTTGTATGGTTGTAAAATTAGCTTCTAAGTTGTAAGTATTTATAAATGACAAAATAAACTAATAAACTTTACAAAATCTATGTAAAAATTACACTTTTTGCTCAAATTCGTGAATTTAAATTGTGTAGTGCATGTTCTTTGTAAAGATAATACACACTCTATAAAAATTAAAACGGCGCTCTATATATAAAAAATTCGCGCTCCCAATTTTATAAATTCGCTCTCTCACTTTCAATAATTCGCGTTTTTTTGGTGAATTTTGCAAATACGCTCCGATTCGCGAATTTGGAGCGTTTCCGAACCTTGGATGCGCGAATTTAGTTATCTAGCACAATATATATAACTCCATCTATAAGTGTTCTCAATGTTTTTGAGCTTGTGGGTGATAAAAAATTTAACCACCTTAATTAGCTAGTGGTTTTCTAGTTAGTATCTTAATGCCCTATTCTTAGAGTTTTGCTTGTTGTTTTGAAAACGATGCCTAGTTGTGAGTTGATATCGTCTACATCATGTTACAACACATGAGATTGTGTATGTAGCAATGAAGTGATAGTTGATGTTCTTCTAGATCAATAGCTATAGGATAATAGTTATTAGCCCCTATTTATACTTATTACATTGTCGATTGGATGGTAGTGATCATTTTGATTTAATGGGTAAAAATAATTCTCGAGAATAATCTAGCTATTTAGGAATTAATTACTACATACTTTCTAAAGATTTTCAATTCTATGTACGTTATTATTCAATTCTAGAGATGCCCAGAGTGCTCCACTATGTTCCGCATTGGTGATGTAGAAGGCTTTGGACCCTTCCGAACTCTCCATACTTGTGTAGGTTTGTCTGGAACTTTTCGGAAACCTATTGTTTTATGGAGAAGTAACTAGAATTTTCTACCAAACTTCCTCCATGGAATGTTCCAGAATCTAGACTATGCGTAAGTGTGAAGAATTTTCTAGAAACCCCCATGCCTAGCTTGGGCTTATTTGTTGGCCAAGTATTGTGGCTTATTTTTGTATACTTTGCCATGTGTGTCCTGCACATTCCCGAGGCGTGATAGCACATTGTGTGCGCGTTATTTACGCTATAGCTTTTTGGCACTTGAAACAATTAATAATGCTAAAAATTTATATCAGCTGGCGACTTCAAGTCCAAAAAGTAAGCGCTTCGCGCTGCTCTATGTGCTATAGCCCCGAGAAGCTTTGGCACTCTTTCTGCATTATGTGCCATTAACTACTATGAGATATAGAAAATTAATGATGCAACTATTTCGACGAATGGTTTGGTAGCCGTGTTGCAGCTGGATGCATGCATGAACGTGATTTATTCATTTAGACAAAATTGCCTCAATGGTGTCAAATTGAAGTTTAGTTCTCTCATCTATTTTTCAGCCATATATGCACCCTTATTTTTCTTTCCCCACACCCACATTCTTTCCTTGTGAATGGATGTTTTAATTTCATATATTATATGCTTCCTTTTCTAATCCACCATATTTTCTTAGTTTGTGTTGTGAATTCTTTATTTGGCTTCTGTAAAATGATTATGCTCTATAATCTCAAGTACGTAACTAATTTTATATTTCTAGTCCTCAAGTGCTTAATGAATATTGTGTTGTACTTAGTAATTGATCATACACTATATCATTCTTGGTTGATCTTGATGATTTGTTATTAACTTAACTTTCGATCATGTAAAACGATGTTGAAAAAAATCCCATTACAGTCGCAATTAATCTTCCTATTTGGATGAATTTTGCCATAGAATATTGTGGCTGCCGTGAATTTTTTTGAGACTAGGGGCTCCTTGGTTCTGTGAAGATTTCTTCTGGAATAAGTTCATTCTTTAATCGACTATATAGCTAGGACTTCTTTCTTGATTAGTATCAATTTTAATGTCTGAATCAACTATAGACTATAGAGTTTGCTTTATCCTAAAATGGTGTATATATATATATATATATATATATACTCAGCTAAAAAAATTAGTTCATTTGAAGTGACATTTAAGGCATTGACCCAAATTAGATCTAAGACTAGAGTAGAACAATTCAGGTGAACATTTGCAGTATTGTGGTTAATGTGAAAAAACATATCGTATTTGGATTAGCAATAATTTGTAAATTCGCTAAATGTGATTATTTATCACAAAGTTTGTAATATAAATTAGTTTGCATTTCAACACGAAATGAACTTTTTTCTTTTCTGGTAATAAAATGAGGCATATATATATAGGTCAAATAATTAATCTATTAGATTTATGAAAACCAACGACTTCTAAGGAAGATTCATGACTTCATTATTGTGTCAGGTTGTGGTTGGCCAATTATTTCGTTTAACATCTGCAAGTCAAAGAGTGCCTATAATTTCTCAATTAAGTGTTCCAATCACTTTAAAATACTCTATTTAGGGAAGGTTTTCACGAGATCAATTTGGGGGGTCCAATTAACATCCACGCATTTGGCACTGAGTCAAAATAATTAATTACAAAAAATTTGGATTATAATAATAGTACTCTAATTATTAGATTATCTCTTTGAGTTTGAATCGAGCTTTCAAATTTATAAATTTATGAATATTTTAATGTTTAATTGTTGATTAAAATTAAAAAGGGAATATTGGTATTCGAAGTGGAATATCTTTAACTTTTGCTTGTAAATAATTTATTTAAATCGCTCAAAATGTTAACCACTCATGTCGTAAAGCAAAATATAATTGAATTAGCCAAAGCAAAAATATACAATTAATAGTAATTAGATCTAGCTAGTGATACCACATGTGGATAATTAAATTCGATATATTGAATTAAAAGAAATCTGGAAAATCAGGACCATCATTGTAAAGGTGGAGGCAATATCTTGTGTCCACGCGTATGTAGATCGGGAGTGTTCCCCCACTTTTGTATTGTTATATTATATTGCACATGTCATATTATGTCAATCGGGATTGGCTTTGTTGCTTTCCACCTCATAGTAGATTTATAATCCCATGTGTACCATTCTCCTTTAAGTTTTCGTGTTTCTAGGACATATAAGCTTACAAAATAAATAAAATAAAATAATTGCATCGATGAAGAAATAATTAACAACTTTAAGTACTTTTTTTTTTAATATAAAATGTAGTGAGGAAAATCATGGTTTAGTTAATTCTTAAGAAAGTACAAGAAGAAAAATCAAAAGTAGAGTCGCAATTTTTAGGGCCTATTTAAAAAAATAGTTTTAGTGAAATCTTTAAAACCTCATTTGACTGGGTTTTAGATGTTAAGGTTTGTGATTTTGAAAATGTTGAAACTCTACATGGATTAAGTTTGGATGTTGAGATTTGGGGAAAAAATTAGGTATTATATATAAAATTAGTGTATTTTTTATAGAACTTGAGGGGAAAAATAGGTGGTATATGTCAAATCAAAGTTTTATGAGTTTCTGAATATGATGAGTTTCATAAATTTTGTCGAATTTCATTTAAAAGAGTTCTAATTCAGTTTCACTAGACCGAATCAAAACCCAACCAAATAAGCCCTCAGATAAAATAAATATTCCCAAACATAAAGTGAAAAGAGAAAAACAAGTTTAAAAGTTGAAACTTAAAAGAGTAACAAATAAAAATTAATGATCTTTAAAGGAATAGAAACCGCTGACATCCTCTACAGGTCAGAATGTCAAAGTTCTCAAATCAAGCATAATTTTTATCAATGTATAATTGAAAATAAAATTTTGTAGAAGAACTAAAGACGAGATTACTGTTACTTCATATATAAATTATGAAACAAGTGATGGAACGCAGAGAGTAGACATTTTGCTTATTTGGCGAGTGTGTGAATATGTGATGAATGTATGTATGATTGATCTGTGTATATTGAACAATCCGAAAATGCGTCGGTTGAATTGAATGCCCTTTGCGTTACTCTACGTGACATTTAATAGTGCAATAAATTTTCAATTTGTTTGACTAATTTAATTAAATTTTCAATAAATATACTAATTATCATATTTTGATTATCTTACTCTAAATATTAAAATATACAAAGTTATAATATCAAAATCATATGATTTTTTATTTTTTATTTTTATCTAGAGGGTCTTAAGATTCTTAAAGTGTTTCTATTGGGCTATTACTATTTTTATTTCAGGGATACTACATATAATGGGTTATGGGTTTGGGGTCCCAAATGCTTGAATCCTAAGTTGTCCAGGGCCCAAGTGGGCCCTGTATCATGTTATCGTCTTTGTGTAGTGATTGCTATAAATGATTTCCTGGAACTTTTTGAAGTTTGAATAATGCCTAAACTGTTGCCTTTTTTTTTTTTTTTTTTGATAACCCAGGTGTACAAGCTTACACTTGACTAATCCTGGACCCTCAGAACCCTTGCCCTAGAATCCTGAAAGATGTAAATCGCAGGATGTGCCTCCACCAAGCCCCGGGTTCCCACCATACTGCTGTACACTCTGCGCACAAAGGGGTCTTCACCACAAATGACCCTTAGATAGACCCATAGAAATGCTTCCATCCAAGTTCCAAATGGGATTCGAACCCCCACCCTTGCCGCTGGAGCAAGCCTTATGAATCATTGGTCGACTAGTTGGAGATATGCCCTGGGGGCAAAATTCTTGTAAAAGTTGGGATTTGAACATCTAACCTTTAGAGTGAAACATGTAAATTTGCTAAATGTGAATTAATATCACAAACTTTGTAACATAGATTTTCTTTGCATTTCCAACACAAATTGAACTTAATAAATAACACAATCTGAACTTATTAATGAGGCATAGGTAAAAAACAGCTACTCTATTAGATTAGTGAAAATCAACTATGAGGAAGTCTCATAATTAACTTCATTAATTATTGTATTTAACTGTGGTTGGCCTCTCAACATCGAACTCAATTTTTTTCATTATTAACACATGAGAAGTCAAAGTATTCTCGCCTTAATTAGAGCCTAAAATTTCTCAGTTAAGTGTTCCAGTTGAATTATAGTACTCTTAAGGGGAGTTTTTATGAAACAAGGGAATTTTACAAGAAGATCGTATTTTTTCATTTTTTATTTTTCAAGGTTTTAATCACTTTCTAGACGTGTTTAACATATTAAGTGGGAATCTCTCTCAACTAGAAAATTATATCTAATTAAACTAGAATTGAGCTTTAAAATTTGCTAAATAATTTATATTTAATTTAATTATAATGTTTGCTGGATTGATGAATTATAAAGGGAATATTGGTACTCAAATTGAATATCTTTAACTTTTGATTTTATATAGTTTAATCGCTCTTTGGCTTTTATATAATTTAATAGCTCAAAATGTTTACCACTCATGATGTGGTAAAGCAAAATACTAAGGAAAAATAATTTTTTTTTTTTAGGGAAGGAAAAAGCAAAGATATAACTGTATTAAAGATCTTTTATATATAATATAAATAAATAAAATATATAAATTTATATTATATATAAAAGATCTTTTATATATACCTAACGTGGACAAATTCAATATTGAAGAAATTTGGAAGATTAGGACAGTCATGTAAAGGTGGAGGCAAAATCTCGTGTCCACCCGTTCGTAGATTGAAATGTCCCCTTTTTTCGTATTATTGCACATATCATAATATGTCCGTCGGGATTGGGTTTGTCGCTTTCGATGACCTTATAAATTATTATCCATAGGAGTATGTCACTTTCATTTTAACATTTTCGGGTTTCTATGACATATGAAGGCACATAGAAGATGAAAATTATATATTGACAATTTAAATTCATTACTTAATTGTAGGGTACAAGTACAACCACTCAAAATAAATATACATTTGGAAATAAAATTTTGTAAAAAAATGTGAGATTCCGCTGTCTTAAATTTTGACTATTATAAGGGGTCGAAATTTGAAATAGTTATCAAAAGACTGTTTATATACTTATTATAAAAGTGTGAATAATTTAAATTTTTTTTTATGAAAATAAAAATACTCTTATTTAAGTTGTAAAGTAATATTAATATAATATAGACATGGATTTTTTCATCAAATTGGTAGAAAAATATTTTCTACGCTAAAAGTAAGAAAAATTTGTAACTTCCTTTTCAATAACCAAACACTCCATGGGAAAATAAAAATTACATCTCCTTCAACCAAACAAGTTATTATTTTTAGAAAACATTGAATCTTATTTGAGAAATCCAATCTAAAATGGTTAAGCATCAAGTATTGAAAACACAATTAAATAAATTATATGTATCTTTATTTTTTCTTAAGTTAAACTTATGTTAATTTATTAGAAATATTGATTTGGTGAACTTATAGGGTATATATATTGTCATAATGTGTAAGGTGATGTGCTTAACTGCAGATTTTGGAAAAAAAATATTGATAAAGTGTGAGTATACGTCGAGGGTGAATTATATTTCAGATTTTACAAAAATCATAAATTCATCAAACTGTATGGAACCTAATGAACAAATATCTCGATCATCTTTAATTTTCTACGAATAAGTGAAAACAACGACAACTTGCACATTAAAAATTATAATTTTGTCAAATTATTTTCTAGGTCAGTTTTTTTATACTTTTTGATCATTTGTCAATTTTATTCTCATGTTGACTATAATTATATTCACCAATTCGCCACTATGAATATTTTGTTGGGCTCCTAAAATATATATGTAAAATTGTTATAATTTAGCGTCAATATATTTTTAAAGTGAAAAATATATTATTTGTATTCTTTTAAGATTTATTATATAAGTCATAAACACTTCTTTAAATCTCTTAAATATCATTAAAATGAAACATAATCACATTCTATCCTTTTTTTTTATAGGAGAATCACATTCTACCTTTGAAATAACAAAAAATAGTTATGACTTAGGTAAGCATGTAATTTTTATTTGGCTAGAGAAAAAAAATATAAAAAATATCAAAACATGCATAATCTCGAATTTTCATAAAATTCCTGTTGTGAAAACAAGGTGAAGTTGATGACAATTGGTGATATAGTTAAAAATAAAAAAAAATAAAAAAAAATCTGTGGAATTGATGAAAATATTGCATTCGATGAAAATATGAGTGAAATACTGGGAAAGCTAATGGAAAATGGCCGAAATCGATTAAAAAAATATCTGTGAAATTGATAAATACATGTGAAATTGATGAAATTCGGGTGAAATTCGTGAAGAAATGGTGAATCAGTGAAAATAGATAAAATCGATGAACAATGGGTAAAACCAGTGAGAAAGATGAAGTCGTTGAAAACATGTACACTCAATGAAAATTTAGGTGAAACTTGTGAAAAAATCAGGTGAAACTTGTGAAATATGTAATAATGAGTTAGTGGAAAAATAATGAATATGAATGAAATCGACAAAATGATGGGTTAAACCGATGAAAATGGAGTAAACTAATGAATTAAATAGGTAAAAAAAAAAAGGCCTTAGTTAAGTATAGAAATGCATTTGAATTATAACTGAATAAGATAAAAGAATTGAAATCTACTTAAAAATGGACCTGAATCCATTTGATAAAAAACTAGGATTCATTATTTTCGTTATCAAACAATGCAAAAGATTTAAGATATATATTTCCAAATATGTCTGATCTAAATGGACTTTCGATATATAAATCAACATAATTGTCTTTAATGTATCATACTTGGTGTATCATTCACATTACAAATTCGTGATGCTGAAAACTTTCCGTAGTTGACAAATACGAAGATAAATGATATTTTTTTGTTTTATTTGTTGTAATGAAAAATATTTTATACTTTATATAATAATTTTAAATTGGTTGAATAATATATTTAAAGACGTTCAATGATGTGATCATTAAAGAAAATAAATAGAGCTCTTACAAATAAAAGCTACTATCATGAAATGAACTAAATAATATTTCTATTATCATATTTTAGAACAAGATTTTCAAGATCTCATGACTTAATCAATCATTATTTTATATTTCACTAAAATAATTTAGAGTCATCATTCTTTCTGATATAATAATTTTAATAATAAATAAATTGAAGCAGTCTTTAACATGTACAAATCTTTTGACATAATAAAGTTAATTTTTATTCTAATTTTCAAAATTTAGCACTATAATTAACTAGACGCGTACAATTTGCGTGCATTTTTTTAATATTACAAACAAATGTAAAGTTATTAGAATGCTTAATATAATATATTGAAAATTATTTGAGTTGGTTAACAACTCTACAAAATAAGGAATAATGGGGCAGATTATTTTAATACGTTATGCAATAGTCACTCAGTTATTGCACTATAAATGTCACGTTTATTTTGATAGAGAAAGGCAAAGGGACCATTCAAACCGACGCGTTTTCGGATTTTTCATTATACACAGATCGATCACACACACACACACACACACACACTTCAATTAAGCAAAATGTCTACTCTCTGCGTTCCATCACATGTTCCCTCTGTAGCTGAAGACTGCGAACAACTCCGCAAAGCATTTTCAGGTATCATATTAATTAGTATCCATTAATGGAATCACTCTCCCGAAATTAGTTATTTTCATTATTCATATTAAGTTAATTGATCCTTATGTGAATTATTATGCTTTGCGTGAGGATTAGTTCCTTTTGTTTCTTTGATGTTTGACAAAATGATGATCTGATTGATACATTGTTTATTTGGAGAAATGAATGTTGTATTTCTTAATAATTTATAGTGATGATCGTTTCGTTTGTGTGGTTGAGGATAATCGTATATGCTAATGTTTAATCTCGATGATCTCGATCTAGTGGATTCTGATCTTGATTGTGCATTTTTTTTTTTTTTTGTTATTATTCTATGTCCTGTATCAAAAGAGCATGTAAAAACCATTGAATCTTTTGTTTATTGTTTAGGCGTATGGTTTCTTCCACAAATATTGATTTGATTTAATTGTTTTGTAACGTTCTTATAGGATGGGGAACTAACGAGGATTTGATCATATCCATTTTGGGACACAGAAATTTCGAGCAGCGCAAATTGATTAGGCAAGTTTATGCAGAGACTTATGGAGAAGATCTTCTCAAAGCCTTGGATAAGGAACTTTCAAATGATTTTGAGGTTAGATTCTAGCTGTCATAAGATGAAATGCTGTACTAGGTTGATTTGACTAGAGTAAAATCATCTAGTAACAATTCTGAAATCTGAAGCATTATTGTTTTCTATGTATCGAAATAGAGGGTTGTATTGATCTGGACACTGGACCCTGCGGAACGTGATGCATATTTAGCTAATGAAGCTACAAAAAGGTGGACTTCAAGTAATCAAGTTCTCGTGGAGATAGCTTGTACTAGGTCTCCAAAAGAATTGATTCTAGTAAGGGAAGCCTATCATGCTCGTTTTAAGAAATCACTCGAGGAGGATGTTGCCTATCACACTTCTGGCGACTTCCGCAAGGTAAAATTATTTTAGCTGATTGAATTTCTTCTATAAACATCAGTAGATCTTAATTGAATGAATTGTAATTTGGTTAATTTGGATGCATGGATCTGAACAGGATCTGGTCTGAGTTCACCAGATCAAATCCATCTTGGATCCAAGCTTGACTCAATCTTGATTGAATCCACATGTGAATATAGTGTTAGAATGTGGATCCACATGTGTGTTACATACATTGATTTCAATAAAGAAATTATTTATGTAAAAGTTATAGCATATTAGGCTAAAAAAGTATGAGAACTGTTAATATTTAGTGGTTGATCAAAATGTGAGATTGATTAAATAACATGAAGACTCTAAAGGGCACCCAATGTTTGCATCTTGGATCCTTTTATTTTTCCCTCATTTAGTGATATTTTTTATTCTTGACTTTGTTGCAGCTTTTGGTTGCTCTAGTGAGTTCATATCGTTATGGGGGAGATGATGTGAACTTGACTCTTGCAAAATCGGAAGCTAAACTCTTGCACGCGAAAATCTCGGAGAAGGCTTACAACTGTGATGATATCATTCGGATTTTGTCCACAAGGAGTAAAGCTCAAGTTAACGCAACACTAAACCAATACAAAAACGAATTCGGAAATGACATAAACAAGGTATGCAAATAAGCTCTTCCTTGAGACAATAGTGAGGAATTTGTCCTAGTATATATATGCTCAAAGCTATTTGTATATGTAGGATTTGAAAGAGGATCCCAAAGATGAGTTCCTTTGTCTATTGAGAGCCACAATAAAATGTTTGGTCAATCCTGAGAAGTACTTTGAGAAGGTACTTCGCCTTTCAATTAACAAACGAGGAACAGATGAAGGAGCTCTCACGCGAGTTGTTGCCACCAGGGCCGAGGTTGACATGAAGATTATCAAAGAAGAGTATCAGAAAAGGAACAGTGTGCCATTGGATCGAGCAATTGCAAAGGACACCAATGGAGACTATGAGAAATTGCTCTTGGCACTTCTTGGGCACGAGGAAGCTTGATGTGAAATAAGTACTACTTGTTTCAATGCTTATGGTTTAGAACCTCTTATAAAGTCTTGAAAATTTAAAATTTAATAAGGTTTTGCCTGTCTAGTTTTCCTTTTGTGTGCAAGATTTGAAGTGATGATGTTATGCGGTTTTTATGAGATGAGAGGAGAAGATTTGAGTTTGTATTTGACTTTTTCCATAAATCTATGCTTGATGGCTTTTGTGTTTATGAATTGCTTCTTTTTCAATCATCTGGAATCTTGAATCATTTATGAGATGTGTCCCCCTCAAACTACTGCAAAGGAATATGGATCAGATGTAGAACTTCGAGATTGCACTTGGTTCTTAAATTTTAATGAGAATAAACGAAAATTACGAACTTAAAGTTCCATTAGAAGAAAACCCCTTTTTTTGTTTGTGTTTTATTCACTACAATTCAAGGACCAAACTAGTACTTCGAACAGAAGCCAAAAAAGAATTTGCAACAGACGCCATAAATTACAGAATATTAAAAGCAAAATATTTATTTACTGCTTTTTTGGAGAGTGAAATGCAAAAACTTCCCTTGTCATGTTTTACTGAAACAAATGGAACTGAACCCAAGAGCAATTAGAGAGAGAAATAGTTTGGCAAACACATAAAAACAGATATAGAGAGAGAAAGAGCAAAATTCGTTGAACTAACTTCTTTATTAGATTAGTAGGGAAAATGTTGAGATGATATTTAGACACGAGCACAAAGTCACAAACAAGCAATTTTCCGAGGCCTTCAACCTTTTTATCATGAAGTGAAGATAGAATTCAACATTTACAAATATTTCGTAAAGTCGGCTCCAACGGCATATTTCAGATAGGAAATTAAAGCTTTATTTAAGACTCTTCTAAAAAAATCTCATTAACTAAAAGCATTTAATCATTTTTCAACAAATAAAATTGAACCCATTAACTTATAAGTTGCAGGAAGTTACATTACTACCTTCCCAATCATGTAAGTCCGGACGGCCTCTGTTGAACCCTCGAGGGCACAACCATGGGACTCTGACACCTTTCCCCACCATAGGGATGGATGAATTTAGTCACAAACAACATACACTTAGTACCCATTTGGATGTAAGGATTTGAGTTGGGTGGATTTGAAATTTCTTATCAAATTCATCATGCTATTTGGATACAAAATTAGATCCATTTATTTGAAATCCTGGATTTTGGTCCAATGGATTTCAGCCCAATTTTAAGTGGATTTGAAATTCATCCTAAATCTAGTCATTTGAAATCCACTTAGGGCTCATTTGGATGGATGGATTTGAAATGACTAGGGATTTCAAATGAATGGATTCGAAATTCCAATAATTTGAAATCCATTCATTTGCAATCTCTTGTTTGGATAAATTTTTTTACAAAGGATTTCAAATCCATTCTTTTGAAATCCATTGTTTGGTATATATCATTTGTGTTATTTGAAATTCCAAATCGTGCCTTATAATTTGCTCGATGGGTTAATTCTTGTTGTTTTTATCGGGACAAAATCGCATAAATCGATTTGGGACAAAATTATAATTTTTTAAAATTGAGGGACCAAAAGTGCAAATTCGGATTTTCGAAAATTTGGGACCGAATTGAAAATCTTAATTTTCTGAAAATTCTGGACTGAATTGAAACTCTGGGTTTTTCAAAAATCTGGGGTCAAATGGCAATTTTTGAAAATTAAGGGACCAAAAGTGCAAATTTGAATTTTTGAAAATCAGTTGTCCAATTTAAAATTTTAATCATTTGAAAATTATGGACTAAATTGCACTTCTGGGTTTTTTGAAAATATGGGATTAAATTATAATTTCTAAAAATTATGGGACCAAAAGGGAGATTTTGGATTTTCTGAAAATCAGGGGCAAGATAGAAAATTTTATTCTTTTGAAATTAACTGAATTGTAATTCTAAGTTTTTAAAAAATCTAGGGTCAAAATGTAATTTCTAACAATTGAGGGACCAAAAGTGTAAATTTGCATTTCTGAACTTCAGGGGCATATTTGTTTTTTTAATTCTGGACTGAATCGTAATTCTTGTTTTTTCAAAAATATGGGGTCAAATTGTAATTTCCAAAAATTGAGGGACCAAAAGTGCAAATTCAATTTCAGGGTCCGAATTGAAAATTTGAATTTATGAAACTACTGGACTGAATTGTAATTCTTGGTTCTTCGAAAATTTGGGGTCAAAATTACAATTTTCAAAAATTGAGGGACCAAGAGTGCATTTCAAATTTCTGAAAATAGTAGCCATTTGCAAATTTTAATATTTTAAAAATTCTGAACTGAATTGTTATTCTAGATTTTTTGAAAATCTGGTATCAAATTACAAATTTTGAAAGTTACAAATTACAAATTCAAAATTTGTAATTTGATCCCAGATTTTCAAAAAATCTAGAATTACAATTAAGTCCAGAATTTTTAAAAAATTAAAATTTGCAATTTGGCTACTATTTTCAGAAAATTGAAATGAACTCTTGGTCCCATAATTTTTGAAAATTGTAATTTTGACCCCAAATTTTGGAAGAACCCAGAATTACAATTCAGTCCAGAAGTTTAGAAATGCAAATTTAAACTTTTGGTCCCTCAATTGTTCAAAATTACACTTTGACCCTAGATTTTTGAAAAACTTAGAATTGCAATTCAGTTAATTTCGGAAGAATAAAATTTTCTATCTTGACCCTGATTTTCAGAAAATCCAAAATCTCACTTTTGGTCCCATGATTTTTAGAAATTACAATTTAACCCCATATTTTCCAAAAACCCAGAACTGCAATTCAGTCCATAATTTTCAAATGATTAAAATTTTCAATTGGACAACTGATTTTCAAAAATTGAAATTTGTACTTTTGGTCCCTTAATTTTCAAAAATTGACATTTGACCCCAGATTTTTGAAAAACCTAGAGTTCCAATTCAGTCCAGAATTTTCAGAAAATTAAGATTTTCAATTCGGTCCCAGATTTTCGGAAATCCGAATTTGCACTTTTGGTCACTCAATTTTAAAAAATTATAATTTTACCCCAAATCGATTTATGCGATTTTGTCCCGATAAAAACAACAAGAATTAACTCATAGAGCAAATTATAATGCACGATTGGGAATTTCATATAACACAAATGATATATACCAAAGAATGTATTTGAAATCTTTGTAAAAAAATTTATCCAAACAAGAGATTGCAAATGATGAAATGATGTATTTCAAATTATTGAAATTTCAAATCCATTCATTTGAAATCCCTAGTCATTTCAAATCCATCCATCCAAATGAGCCCTTAGTGTATTTTTCACCAAACACAGCAATACGAATAATATTGCGTACCTTATAATACAAAATCCAGTAGAATCAGGCCTCTCCCACTATTCATTGCACCATAAAGTTATATAATCCTGAATATTGAAAAAAATTAATAAAACATAAGATTTAACTTGAGTGGGTAAGGATTCAGGTTATTAGCTTTAATTATCCTTCATATTGTATGTATATATTTGTAATATATGTGAAATAGAGAGAATATTCAGAGAGAATTTTGATATGACACATTTGTGTATTATTATGAATATCAATGAATGAATAATTGTGTGTCAAATACAACAAATTAACTACCTTTATATACAAAGAGAAGATAAGGGTAAAAAAGGAAAAACACAAAATAAAAGACGGTGACAAAATAACTAATTAACAGATTGCAACGGCAAATACACAATCAAATTGAAATGAAATAGATTTGGGGCTTTAGCCTTTAGGTCACGGCTTCGAAAATTCTGAGGAGGTGGTCTGGGTGGGATGTTAGACGGAGAGGATCTTGATGAGAAAGCCATAGAGGGCAAATTGTTGTTTCTGTTGGTCTGTTGTATAGAAAGTTGGGTTTCTTTTTTAGTGACTAAGGCATAAGCCTTTGTGAAAAATTAAAAGGAAGGGGTTCGTGAAACAATTAACCGCCATAATTAAATAGAAAAGAAAATCTGGCTATACACAAAACTCAGGAAAAAAAATACTAAAACGGCGTCATTTTAGTATTTAAAGTGAAAAAGAAATTTAAATTAAAATAGAAATACTGTTCACGTAAGAGATCGAGACTTATTAGTTCTAATATATATTTATATCTATGTAAAGGAAGCTTTTTTGTTTAGGCTCTTTAACAATAATGAAAGATTTGTTTTAGTTTTTTTTTTTTTTTCCTAATGTGATGTATGTTTGCCTTTTTTATTTCAAACTATAATATTAGGTTAAAAAGGGGCAAAATTTTAAATCCATATTTATATATCCCAAAATTTTATTGTAGAATTATCAATCACGTATTTTATTTTAAATATTTTTTAATTGATTTTTTTATTTTTTATTTTTTATTGTTTTATTAATTAGTTTTTTATTTAAATTATTGTTATGATAATATAAGTTAATATGATATCTTGAAACATATGAACTAAATTTTTAAGTTTTTTTAAGTATTTCAAATATATTGTTTCATTTTTTTGTATATAATAAATATTTTATAATTAAATATTATTACACGATAATGACATCAAACCGATCCGACTAGAGGTTCAAACGATCTGATTAATAAAATCAGTGGTCAATCGATTCATCGATTCATTGTCCGATCCAATTCTGAAAACATTGATTTTAACATAATTTATTTAAGAATCAATTCATAAGCTTAAGTCACTTGGGATATCTTTGTAAAATTGATCACATCTCAACAAATCAATATTCTAATAAATCGGAGCGAATGTAAATTAATATCCCCCATTCACAGCCCTAGGGTTGAGCATTGAGTTTAAGTAATTCAAACCCATTCTTACAAAAAAAAAAAAAAAAAAAAACCCCTCAATTTTAAACGAAATTATTGCACGGGTATAGGACTAGACTATCCAATTCCTATACCCATTTGGATACCCGCCCAACGGCCCATGGAGTGGTTTCACTCCATCTATGATCTCATATTCTTTAGTCTTCAGCCCAACCCACACCTCTATTTTCATTAATTCAAAATAATCCAACATATTTTCTTCCTAAATGTCAACTATCGATTAGTGTTTCTATCAATCCTCTCATTTCTCAACTCCAATCATTCGAAATTGGATTTACTACAACATTAATTAATTACTGAATCTTGTTTCTGAAACAAATACATGTGAAGTCTATTAGGTAATATCAAAAGAAGCTTTTGAACATTTGAACACAAAAGATATCTACACTTTCGAAACAGGCTGCATCATCACCAACATTAATTAAACGTATTGCTGCCAGTTGCTTTTTAACAAAAAATAACGACCCATAAACCCGTTCTGCAATAATTCGGTACCCGAATTAATTCGCAACAGGTTTGGGACTGAAATCACAATCTCAAGTCTGTCTCATGTCCACCCCTACCCCAAAGAGCATATCATGATATCCATCTACAGAGTACTCAGACGAAATAAGATATTTAGGGGGAAAAAATAGATGAATATTTTACCATAAAAGGGATGATATTATTGATATATACATTCAGATACTGCTTCATATCTTATCAATAAATGTTTATTAATAATAACAAAATAAAGTTCCCAAAAACCAATTATTTCAAGAAACTATTCAATTGTTCCTCTTTCTTCATAACCAAACTCAGGGCAGTCGATATTTTGGCCATACCAGTTCCACCTCGGTGAGCTATTAAGAGTAATCAACTCAGTGATTGCAGAAGAGTGACTTCACATCAACCTAGAAGTGTGTAGAGGATTCTAGAAGGGTGGGAAACCTTCTAGAAGAATGGAGAGCCTTGTAGAAAACTCTAGAAGATTGGAGAATCTTCTAAATGACTCTAGAAGGTTGTGGTTGTTGTGGAAGGTAGTAGAACCTTATAGAAGTTTATAGAAACGTAGATGTAGAATAATGTAGAGACTTGTACATAGGAACTATGTAGAATAGTCTAGAAGTATGAACTTTCTAGATAGGATAGCAAAGTAGTATAAAGAGGTAGTTAGGCATTCATTTGTAACCATCAAGTGAGAATCCAAGTTTGAGTGAATAGCATTTCAAGTTCTCTAAGTGCACTACTTTCTAACTTTCCCACCTACACTTCCTTAGCAACCCTACTTAGGTTAGATAGAGGGGCGAGCGAGGCTGACTTAACCATTCATTCCCCATTAAATCTAGGGAAACCCAATCTAGAAAATAAAGAAGTGATTAATTCAGAAAAAGCTTAGGATATGGTATAATTGGACAACTCCTGACCTGTATAACTCTATAACTTCAATATAATCTTAAACAAAATGGCAAGAATCAAAGAAGAACTATTCACATACTCATTCATGTAGAATTTAGCACATAAATAAATGACGTAAACAATGATTAAGGAGGAAGAATTACTATTGGATGGTATAATTTTCAACCAATCTTCTTCTGTAACATCGATATAAATAATAATTTCAGCGTTACGCTTTCCACTTGAACTTGCCATGCTGCTATTATCATCCTGAATTCATCACTCACTATAGTATTTGGAAAATTCATTTTCCTCTAAAAGAGCTTATCTATTCATTTATTTTAATCGTTCGGTTGACCTGGAAAAAGGAAAGGGGGGTTCGGTTGATCTGGAAAAGGGGAAGGGGGTTCGGTTGATCTGGAAAAGGGGGCCGGGAAAAGGAAGGCAAAAGCAAAGGGAAAGAAGTATGATGTTGGACAATCATCCTTAGGGAAGACAAAATTTAAATGGACGGAAGAAATGCATTTAGCATGCATCGCATCTATTAGAACCCACGGTGGGGTTTGGGCTGTTCAACCCAGGCAGGTCTACGCTGATATCGGTGAAGATTCCATACTCAAGATAAATAAAATTTAACAAATAAAATAAAAATCATTCTCAGCCAAGATTGAACTCCACTTTGAGCCGAATTCCTAACTTGACAATGCCACAATATTTACGTGGATTAAATGCTTAAACTTTTCAATGAAATATAACTAATACTCGCATTTTTATACCTTATAAATTGAAAACGTGAACAAAGAGAAATTAGGTCTTTTAACGCACAATTTAAACTGAAGAATAAAAGTGACCGGGAATCAATTCTAAGATATACCTAATCGGAGACTAGCTGTTGAACGGAGCAGTGGCCATCCGTTTCGGTGAAGAACCAGGTCTAAAGTGAGTAGCATAACGTCTGGTCTTTGATCGGAGTAGTTTAAGCAGAGTAAAAGCTTCCAGTATGTTTTATAAGAAAATTTCCTTCTATGCAATTTTGATCGAAATCAACCAAAATAGCTCAACGTTTGTGAAGCCTAGATGATGACGAGTTCCATGGTGTAAGAAATTGGACTGGTTCGATTGAGGTGAGCAAACTTACTTGTGCTGGAGTTATTGAAGAACATAATCCGATTCAAGAAGGTCCGGTGGTGATAGGTCATCGTTTTTTTGGGTGTAAGTGCGGAATGGAATTCGAACCCTTCTCTGTTGACGGTAAACTAGAGGTAAAAAGCCGTCCGGATTTTTTGCTCATGAAGTTTGTTGGCAGGTTAAAGATTTGACTGTTCAATTCAAGAAACGTAATGTTGCATTTGAAAGATGAGATGTAATTGAACTGTTTAGGGTTGTTTTTAGGGTTTGTATATGTTGCTTACCTCTTTTTAAAATAGTAAGGATTCTGATGGGATTCTCCTTGTGATTTTAATTCATTCAATGCTTGATGATGATCTATAGTTTAGATAATATTGTTTGGTCTCTTTTATCTTATCTTTAATTATCAGAGAAGTTTTATAACTCTTATAAGGAATTTAGGATTTTTGGGAATAGATCAACTTGCATGCACTACTGGAGCTCAAAAGGATATAGTCCCCAGCTAAGAACTTAGTTTTTACTGGGTTGTGAGTGGGGGAACACTAGTCATGGTTGGGGGTGGGTGGGTTGGCGGGTTAATAATGGTTGATGGGGCTGGTTGGTGGCAGGATTGGGTAGGGGTGGGATCGAGAGTTGCCGACCAGGTTTTTACTAATCCTCAGTGTTCGGCCACCCAGGCATGGTGGGGTCCCCAGCCCCATTAAAAACCGAACCCACCTGAACACCACTTCCAAGTCCATGGCCTATTTCGGGTTCACTCGGAGCATAAGTTCTTATCAAGAATCGGTCCTCTCCACTTGTCATCAGGAAACCATTTCACACCACCAAAGTCCTTCCTAGCAGTGAAAATCAGTACTCCCTTCTGCATAAGCATTTTCAACTATGTCCTCTCTGTATATCTTTCCATACCTTGCCAATTCAATATCACTATTTCTTTCAATTTGGCGTAATCTTCTACACGCCCGTAATTCACGTACACCACGGGGCCGTAAGCTGTGCCTGATTTAGCATATCCATGGAAAGTGGACAGGACTTGATCTGCAACATCAGCATATGGATCATTTTCATAAATTTCCTGTTGGAGATTGAAGTTAATCGGTGGTGCTGGAGGAGGGGAGTTAGTACTAAAGATCACGATACCGGGTAAATTAATGCCGTGTACTAAGGTGTTATATGTGATTTAATGTTGTAGGAAGTGAGGGTGAATAGAACATAGGTGGCAGCTTCAGCGTTGGCTTCCGAGCCAGCAACATGGGGCCGTCGGGTGAGCATGTAAATATGGTCTGATATAGAAGCATTGTATAATCTAATTAGAAGTGGATAGTGAAAGGAAAAAAATCTTGATATCTTAGTATTTTACTGATAAGGGTAAACCTTGAAAACACATGTAGGACAGTGTGTGAGTGAGTTTTTTCTTTTTTTTTTTATTATTTGGTGGCATGGATTTCCAACTTCTGATCTTTATCTTGTTATTATTGGCGTCATTATTACTATAATTTATTAAAGTGGATAATCACGAATGCTTTCTAAAAGAGAAGTTAATTAGATATGTAGTATAATTTTCTACAGATGGAATCGCATTTAATTAATCTCTTATCAAAACTCAAAAGTTTCTGTGGTTCATCAAAGACAAATTAGTGAGACTGGGACATGTAAATTATTTTGTTTTTTGTTCTTGGGGATTCTATTCTAAACTTTGAAAACAGCTACACTGTGACAAATTTACTTTAAATAATTCAACTTGTTCAGTAGGGAGGGCGTAATAATTCAACTGTGTCTTAGCCCTTTTAATGGGTTGTGGGAACCAGTCGTGGGTTGGGGATGGGTGAAGGGTGGCGGGTGAATTGCCTGGAAGTGTTTTGACTTTTGTTGAGGAGTATGTAATGTAGTCATATTTGATTCGCTTTTTGTACCAAGAAAAAAAAAATTAGGCGTAAAAAAATTGATAGACTAAGATTTTTATACTGTCTCTTTCGCAAACATCGAATTGGCCCTTTTTATTTATATACGTCCAATATTTAAGTGTCACGCGGGCAACACGTAAGCAACAACTAGAATTTTCGACCAAATAGGACTTAAATTGATCAAGTTGACACAATAAAGACCTATATTACCGCAATAAAGGGTTAGTTTGAAACTTCAAAGAGAAAAAATAAAATTTTGCTGACAAAAGAAAGTAGTAAATATAATCAACCATTATAGGCAAAATACTTCAAAAAGCCACAAGACAATACTATGGAAATGCAATTAGCCAAACTGTTCATAACACTTTTAAACCATGTTAATCAAACCTAATACATAATTTATATTTTCTAGATTCAATGAATCAATTTAAGAAAGAAGACGAGAAATAAGTGTCCATAGGGATCTACATGTATGCATAAGTTATAAAATAAGAAATAATAATTATGATTACATCACTTATTTCTAGATTTCCTTAACCTATGGGGAAATTACGGAAAAGACTTGAATACGTACATTTTGTGATGTGGGTTCTCCAATGGTAATGCTTTCTCTTAATGCTAAAGCTCGAGCAGCCAATAAAGGAAAACACTATTCGCCCATGTGTTGCAAAATACGGTTATTAATTTAAATTATTTGTCTTAAGTGTTTAATTATACTTTTAGCTAATTCAATATTTTTAATTGAGTTTTTTTAGATATATAGCCACCAATATTTTAATTAAATGATTTAATTTTAATTACAATAAAAGAAATTAAAATAAAATATTTAAAAGAAATTATTAATTTGAAATATTAAATAATTTTAATCAAATATTTTAGATTACAATTCTAATTAATTTTAATTCTAGTATAATTCTAACAAATTTATTAATTTAAATATTTTAATTACAATTCTAATTAATGATTTTATAATAAATTTTAATTTTATTAAGCAATTCTTTAATTGTTAATGTTTAATTTTATTAAATAATTTATTAATTGTTTAATTGCTAATTGTCTAAATAATTATTTAATTGTCAAAATAAATTAAAGAAAAATAATTAATCAAGTGGCGCCACCTGACTGAAAGAGGGGGTGCGTGCTTTTCTTCCTTCCAGTAGCCCAATGAGTCCGGTCTGCTCGCAAATGGCCCTGCTTCCACCTCGTTCTCCGCCCCGAGCCCCACCCCTACCACTAAACTCGATTTTTTCGCCAAGCTTTAGCCTAGACCCAACTATTGAAGATGGCCATAATATTATAAGTTTTTGCACTAAGCTCTAAAATGACACTTGTGCCACTTGAAACCTACTCGAGTATCGATTAGGGGCAACGGGGCAAGATGCAAGTGTTAAAAAAATTCAATGATACAAACTACTTTATGCCACATTTTTTTCTGGGAAATTAATCGATAAAACAAATAAGGGATATTAGTGACTCGGTTGCTAAAAAAATATAAGGATAATAATAGTACCGAAAATTATATATAGGGGATCATTTATCAAACTAAATAAAAAAAATGGAGGAGTACTAGTCGAACTAAATAAGAAAAAATATTAAAATGTAATTAGTATGGTGGAAGGGACTAGTACTATCAAAATAACAATTTAGACTAGGATCCTTGTTGGGAAAAGTTTTTATATAATATGTGTTTATATATATATAAATATGTTTGACAAATAAATTAAACCTTTAAAAAACAAAAAAAATAAATTGAAGAGTACTAACTAGTCAAACACATTTTGATTTGGACTTTATGAACACTTTCCATAGATATACACAAAACATATTTTCTAATTGTACTAGTCAAACATTTCCAGAAATTAACTCAAACATATATGAACAATTTATAGGAAGGAACCTTGAACGTCTCTTTTATAAAAAGTTTATAACTTAAAGTTTGCAACGCAATATAGTTTGGACTTTTCTCTTCCCTAAATTCATGATTTTTGGTTAAGTTCAATCAACATTATTATACCAATATATATGAATGACTTCACAGGCAGTTAATAAAAATTCACCGCATACAGTTAATTAAAAATACCTTTCTGCCACACTTTCATAATTTTAAATAACCTAGTCTACCATAAATTTATCTGAATTTCTACTCTTTATATCTAAATCTTAGTCCTACATCAAAACTTTACACCTTTTTGTCAAGGACCGGTATTAGATTACTCTTTCTGAAAATTCCCTTTATATATTCTTTGTAATTACTGTTTGTTAATAATTTTTTAAGTAAAGGTATAATTACATATTATTTATTATTGTTGTAAGAATTAAATACTTATTCTGATTAAAATATCACAGATGCATTCACCTAGTTTGAAGAAATGGAAGGTCTCTTGGCCTAATGAGATCCCTTGTGTGAATTGTATTATAAAAGGGTGAAAACAAGGCTAACTTTTCATGTCCTTTTTCTTCAAAAGTTTGTTCACATATATAAATGTCTACTGCAGAGGAAGAAGTTAGACTGTCTATGAGAGTGATGATAAATAAAGAAAAAACGAAGGTCTTATTTGCAATTGTTGACAACAACTTAGCAGACATTTTGTTAAGCTTCCTTACATTGCCATTGGGAGTGATACCACGACTCCTCAAAAAGCATTATGGAGATGAGGAGGCACCTAATATTGGAAGTCTGAACACATTGTGCAATGGTTTGGAGAATCTGGATAGTTCCCATTTCCGAACAGAGGCGGGTAAGTTGATGCTGCTCAATCCAAAAAGTTCACCCAAAGTCGATTGCAGTAAACTGAAATTCAATATAAATGATACTCAGCCAGTCAAATACTTCTTTTGTGGGGATTGCAAGCATGGGGGTGTAATGATGTACCATGACACAGAAAGATGCCCTTGTGGGAAGTCAATGAAAAGAGAAGTACGTGTTGAAATCAAAGGAAAATATGAAGATAGTGAATTGTTAACCGTGAAAACATCATATTTCTTGATCAGTGATGATCTGCGAGTGATGCCTAATGTGACTGGTTCTTTTTTACAAAGTATCAAAGATCTTGGCATTACGAACACCGATGGGGCCAAGGAAATGACTATTACTATTGGATTCAATCAGGTAATTAACTAACACTTAATAAATTTTATTCAATTTTAATTCTTGTATTTGATAATTTTCTTGAGTAATATTTTGTTACATTTAGAATTGAAATTTAACATAGTCTCTAATTTTGTAGTGACCAAATGAAATTATTTTCTGGCTACGCCACTTAATGAACTTAATATTTACTCTTTTTCATTTGTAATCTGCTTGGATGTTGAACTTAATATTTACTCTGTCATTTGTAATACATCAGATTATGGATCTGTTGAAGGGATCATTGCTTTCTCAGACTCCACTTACTGACTTTATTCTTCAACAAAGACCAATGCATCACTCTCCCATACCAAAATCTGAACCATTTACCTTAATGCCTAAAATGGAGGAAGAACCTTGTTCGAGATCTAAAAAGATCAAGCTGAAAGCCACGATACAAAAATCCACACAAAAGTTGGTTTTTGTTCAAGCTGAAGAGGATTTCATAGACTTTCTGTTTAGCTTTCTCATCATTCCCATAGGTCAAGTTGAAAAGTTGTTGGGCAGCAACTCTTCTCTTGGGAGAATAGATAATATGTACAAGAGCTTAGCAAATTTGAATGCTGACAAGTATCTAAAGACACCAGATGCGAAAGGATGGCTACTCGATCCTGAGATTCCTCCCAATTATTTATCCAAGAACCAGATTTTTCCTATTAGTGAAGAAATATATTATTTTACTAATGGGGCAAACAATGGCAAGCCGCTGGCTTTTGTTAACCCGAATAATGAAGGAAGTTATCTTAAGGGACCTGGAATGTTTATGGTGACTGATGATTTAACTGTCACACCTTTATGTGTGCTCTCGACCATTTCTACTCTGAATGAGTTGAAAATACCTTTGTGTGATGTTGACGAACTGGAGATTGACATTGGATTGGAAGAGGTAATTAATTATTGATTTAATTAGCGTCCTTTCTACAGAAATACATTGTCTCATATATATTCTTGTTGCAGGGTTTACGCATACTAAAAGCATCACTTACCTCTACTTCTGCTTTAACCAATGGACTGATTCACATTTTGAGGAAACAACCAAAGCAAAGACACTGAGGATCATCAAACAGATTCATGCTGTTATTTACTTTAACGCAAATTATCTTGTTTAATTTATTTTGTTCTTCCATGTTTAATAATTATAGATTTATGCTTTCATGTTCGATAATTATAATTTGCAATGATTGTTGCAATATATTGAGTTCAATCTAAAAATTCAATTCCTTGTCAAACAAATGTTAAACTTTAATGCAACTTAATTTTTTGCTCTTTTTTTTAGAGCTCTTGCACAAATTTGTAAGTAAATCTTCCCCAAACTCTAGATGATGGTATAGAAAATAATATGATATTTACTACTTGTAATTAATTAGTACAATTATCCTAATTTTTATTTTATTTTTTAGAACTTCTATTTTATATTTTCTGTCTCTCTACTATTTTAAAAGCATGAGTCTTTTTTAACTTATTTGTGTAGACTAAAATACCTCAATTTAAATTATAAAGTGATTAATTTTAATTAAAATATTATTATATTTATGTCCTACATAAACTTCTATAAAATCTATAATTTTTCTCTTGCATCAATTTTTATAATATTAATCTTCTTCTCTTATAAAAGAAAAAAAGAACCATAGGAAAACACTATTTTAAATAGCCCCTAAAATATATATAAAAATTATTATATTTTAACATCAATAATTATTTAAGTAATAAATTGTAAATTTTTTAAGGTTTTAGTACAATATAAGTAATAGACACTCTAAATATAAAATTTTAAAATGAAATTCTCTTAAAAAAAATCGTATCATGCTATACAAGAATATAAATTACTTATGACTTAGATAATTACGTAATTTTACTTTTGCTATAACGAATATTCAATAATATCAAGACATGCATAACCTCTAATTTTAGTGAATTTTTTACGTGAAAAATGGGTGAAATAGGTGGGAAAGGCCGAAATTGATTAAAAAAAATTATAAATAATTGAAAACATGTGAAATTGATAAAAATTTGGGTGAAATTGGTGAATACTTGCGAAGTTAGTGAATATTGGGGCGAAATTGGTGAATATTGGCGAAGTTGGTGAATATTGGGGTGAAACTTGTAGAAAAAAATGCCCTGAAATTGATTAAAATTCGTAAAAAAAAAAATGATGACAACATTAGGAAAAAATAGGTTAAATCGGTGAAAAATAAATAAAGTTGGTGAAAACTTGTCAAATCAATAAATTTCAGGTGAAAATTGGTGAACATCATGTGAAATTAGTGAAAAAAATGTGCGAAATAGGTGAAAACAGATTAATATGATAAGAACATGTGAAATCAGTAAAAAAAAAGTTTAACCGACAAAATAAGGTAAAATTTGTAGATAAATGGTTTAAATGGAAAAACTAGAAGGACGAAATCGTAAAAATAGTTAAAATAAGTTATAACTAATAAAAATTAAGTAAAACAGTTAAAAAATATTAAATTGGTAAAAAAATGAATAGAATTGATTAAAAAATATGTTAAACCGGTGAAAAATGCATTATACTAATAAATTAAATAGGTGAAAATATGTTAATTTGCTTTATTTATGACATAATAAATTTAATTTTAAACTAATTTACAAAAAATCAGGAAATTAACTAGACGCGTACACGTACGTGCTTTCCTAATATTATTATAAAAACAATTATATATGTGTATTTATAAATGGTCGTGTCGTTAAATTGATGATAATTAACTAAGAATATAATTTTTTTTTATATTATTCAAAAACAAGTATCATTATTCATGTCATATTTAATGAATTAATGATAATTAAATATTGAATAAATGGTTGGACTAAAATTCTAACTCAAAGTTTTATTAACATACGTACAATGCATATATGTGTATTATAAATGGTCGTGCCGTTAAAAGTGCCGTTAAAATACAATGTGGATGGACAAAAATAGAATTGAGCTGAAATACCGAATGATTAGTAATGACTAATTGGGCCGGGGTTTGGACTTTTGTAGTGACGATACATACTTTAAAATATAGGTGGGGGTTGATTTTGATCATTAACTAATTGGCAGTAAAACTAATAAAATAATACGTTAAGGAGATGAAATTAAAAAAATTACCATCTAAATTTCAAATACTATTTATTTTCAAAGGTTTTTTAATGTGTGATAAAAATGAAAAAGTCAGTATTTTTTTATGAATCCAAAGAGATTAAGCTAGTCACAGTTTTTCTATCTTTAATAAAGTTGAGAAAGTTTAAAAATTACTTAAAAGATAGAGTAAACAATCATTTTAACTTCTTGTCACTGGAAAATTTTTGCCTAGACCCGATCTTTCATAGACCATAAACAAAATTTTGCATATATGTTTGGTGGATGCACTGATTTTGTTCATGGTCTATGAAAGACCTGGTCTAGGCAAGTATCACCCGTTGTCACTGTCCCATTAGGTAAAGTTGAATCTCTATTGGGCAGTAACACTTCTCTTGGGAGTATAGACAATATGTGTAGTCGCTTTGCAAATTTGAATATATATATTATCATCTAAAATGTAGCATAACACAGCCTACTGAATCCTCGTCTTCCCCCCCAAGTATCTATCCAAGAACCAGAGTTTTGAACTAACTGAACAACAAATTACATCATATTACAACAGACACTAAGACAAGGGATATTTGATTCCCTAACTTCCTAAAGATTCTTGGTGGTGTGTTTTCTCCAAGGATCCAAAAGGGTATATATGATATATATTTGTGTTTAGGGGCCTGGCCTCCAGGAATGTAACTGATGACTTAACTTTGACACCTTTGTGTATGTTTTCAACCCTTTCTACTCTCGAGGAGCAGAAATTACCTTTGCCCGATGTGAAGTAAAGGAGCTTGACATTGGGTTGGAAGAGGTAACGTAATATGCTTTTAGCAACTTTGTTTAATATCCATATAACATTATTTCATAGGTTCAATAGTAAGACTCGTTGCTGCAGGGTTACCGTAAGCATCACTTACATCGACTTCTGCTTAAACCGATGGCCTGAATCATATCCTGAACAAACAACCAAAGCAAGAAAATCAAGGATCATAAGGGTTCTTGTTTTTTAAATCTTTAAATTTGAACGTCTCTGTAATCATAGGCTCATAGCAGCTGATATCTGTTCGAAGGTCCAGTAAAGTATAAACCAGGAATGCTCGGATGATTAATTTTGTTTGTGATGTTCCATTTGATTTGTTGCCATATTTATTTTTCGTTATGGAGGATTTCCTCTTTTTGAACTTGGTTTATATTCTGGTTTTATATTAATCTATGCTAAATCGATAAAAAAATTAAAATTTAAAATGAGCTTTTTTCTTCCTCAATCAACAGCTAAAAACTTCAAGAGTTTTAAGACTTAATATAATCAACCATTATAGGCAAAACACTTCATAAACTGAAAAACCACAAGACAAATACTATGAACATGCAATTAGCCAAACTGTTCATAACACCTTTAAACCATGTTAATCAAACCTAATACATACCAAAAACCCACAACACAAAGGTCAAATCATATGAAAACAAATCCCCATCTAAATAAGTCACAATCAACAAGTAAATAATAGAGTTAGTAGACCTAACAAATTACACCAAGGCAATGCTGCTCTCTCCACCTGGTGGCTTGCGGACCCCGCCCAAGAAATCACGAGATTCTACTTTTCCATCAGCAAAAATATTACTGCCACTCATCTCTCGTAATTTTGCTGAACTCAATGGCTTCTCAGTAGAAGAAGGTGGTGCGTCACCTTTGAAAATGCCGTTCCCTGAAAGCTCTGTAAATTTCTGGTTTGGAATCTTCTTGGATGTCTTGATCACGGGTTCTTCACTCAAAGCACCATTACTTTGGCCTCCAACACCCTTACAAAATCAGAGAAAGTTCAGATTCAATGAATCAATTTAAGAAAGAAGACGAGAAATAAGTCCATAGGGATCTACATGTATGCATAAGTTATAAAATAAGAAATAATAGTTATGATTACATCACTTATTCTAGATTTCCTTAACCGATGGGGAAATTACGGAAAAGACTTGAATACGTACATTTTGTGATGTGGGTTCTCCAATGGTAATGCTTTCTCGTAATGCTAAAGCTCGAGCAGCCAATGGGCGCGGTTTAATTTCAGGTGGTGCAGCAAAAATATCATTCCCACTAAGCTCCTTATTTTTCGCGAATGAAATTTGTTTCTTCAACTTTGCCTCAGCTTCACTTTCAAGATTCCCACTTAATTCCCGCTGTTTTGCAACTTCAGGCAGAGAGGCTGGCTTTTTAGGAGAGACAATTTCCTCTTCACCAAAAGAAATGTGACTAACTCCCGCCAATGTTTGCTATGAAAAAATTTAAGAGATAGGTCATTGAAAATCTAAATGCATAATATATGGATTAACGAGGTAGTTATAAAACCTGTACCTGGTACATACGCAGTCCAGTTTTGTTGGCTAAGTTCTGGCTGTCATCCTCAGTTTCTGAAGTCCCGTTTTCTCCACCAGCTTTAAATATACCACTGCCAGTCATTTCCTTCATTTTATAGCCTGAACAAGGTTTCCTGAAATCAATTGAAATGCAAAAAGGTTTAGAATTTCCTAACAAAAGAGAGGAAAACAGGTCAAATAGAGTGGATAAAGGAATAAAGGATACTCAAAAATGAAAATAGTTGTTGAATTGCTTTTTGCAGGACTAACAATGCCAAATCTTACACTATGGGGGCAAAAAACACTGGCAGAACATTTGAGTGAATACTTTGTAATAGTGTATCTTTAGAAGTACGTTCAATTCAAACAATATACCATGGTAAAGTTATATTTAATATCTGAAAGAGCTTTAACAAATAGAAGCAATTACATATTTTTAATTTGAATAGAAAATACGGAATAATCATAAATGATGCTTTATCATCAAGCAAAAATGTAACTGGTATTATGTTTGGTGCTCTTTTTTTATCGTAATTAGTGATAGAGAAATGATATAATGCTTGCAACTCATATTAAGATGCAAAGTCTCAAGCTTTTTCAGCTAAAAAAATGTGTAGTTTCCAAAGTATCCCTTTTAATGAATAAAATATTAAGAAAATTATTCTTTATTTTGTTCATTTTTATTTTTCTATAATTTTACACCAGAAATCCAAACATAGCATAATTTGCATTCAATTTAGAAAACTAATCATGCGTACATCCATTCCTAAGATCTTGACCACAACATGATTTTGCAAGTGTATTCAACTTAATGGAACAATTCTTTACCATAAGATCAATAAATATGCAATGCACGAGATTACAGCCACCAGGAAAAACAATTGAAATAATTTTATTTTAATAATTATGTTGACTAATATTGAAATGAGATTGACTCCATACATGCAAAATATCAAAATAACTTCAGCATATAAGTTGCTAGATCTCTTACCTTTTATTCAAGCTCTCAACTTCTTCATCAGTAACCTGACCTCCAAACACAACTTTACTGATCCCATCCGACGGCTGTCATTTCATTACAATACATTATTTTAACCCTAAAATAAAATTAAAAAAAAAAGATAAAAAAAAATGGAGATACTTATTAGTTACTATTACCTGGTGAGAGCGGGCGGAGGGGCGTGAGGCGGAGGCGGAGGCTGGGGAATATTCCGCAGGATTCTCCGACCAAGTCAGCAGATCTGCCGTCGAAGTGTGAGGCTTCCTCACCGGCGTGCTTCTGTCCATTGCTAATAAATAATTTCTATTTAATTTTTAATTGCCCGTTGTCGTTTAAAAAGCAACAAAAAGAAAATCGAAAAAAAAAAATGATGGAAGAAAAGAGAGATCTGAAACTGAAATGCGGATGGTGTACTTTCTTATATTCCTTTCTTCTCCAATGTTGTTCGGTTGTTGGGAGCTATGGAGCTACAGAGTGTATGATTTACTTATATTTATGATGATGTTCTTATGTTCTGGGGGTTTCTTTAAACAAAAGGGAACCGGAGAGAGAGAACTGGAGAGAGGGGGTTGGGGGGTGAGGATTTTTGGAGTACGTGGAGCGTTTTGATTGGGTGAAGATGGGAATAGTCAGAGGTGTGGACCTTTTTCTTTTTTCTTTTTTCTTTTTTTTTTTGATAACAAGAGGTGTCGGACTTGGATTGAATTGATTTTGAAATTTTATTCTGCTGTGAAAGTTTTTGATTTTTGAAGGGGAAGCATGTGCTCGGATTGGATTGCACGTGACAGTGACAGTACATGGGACCCATAGTTTGTTGACTTTCTTGGTTGTGGAAGAAGCTAATGGGAAAATTATTTTTTTGTATCACATCATAAGTTAACTTGCATTTTTTTTTTACTATTTGGTATGAAAATATAAATTTGGTATTATAGGATAGTTTTCATTTCAATTTTAGTATCAAATTTAATTTTTCTTCAAAATTAATAGAAATTTTTTCCCTATAAAATTTATAATATTCGATTTATCCTTCTATAATTTAGAAAAAAAATCAATTTACCCTTTGTAAAAAATTTAATGAAGCAATTTATCCCCTTTCAGTCGGAGAGTATAACTCACTTGCTAAAATTGAGAGCATACATGCAAACTATTTGATAACATAGGAGGATAAATTGCCTCATTCATCATAACGCAGGGGTAGAATGCCACATTATCATAATAAAAGTGGATTAAGTGACACCTATAAAAATATCAGGGAGACTATGTGAAACTTTTACAAAATTAAATGTTCTTTTTTAAATCATAAAGGGGTAGATTGAACATTACGCATTTCATAGGGGTAAATTATCATTAACTTTGAGAAAAAATTGGATTTGGTACTATGAACCTTATCATATGGTACCAAAATTGCAAGTAGCTAGATCTTATAGTACCAAAAAAGCAATTTTTCGTAAATTTTTATAAGATTATTTATAACTTTGAATTTAAGTATCAATTTTGAATTCATTTTTTCAAAATCAAATATATGTGTTATATTTTTTTTCCAAAAAAAAAAAAAAAAAGCCAATTAGCCAACTAGTCTAGTGGAATTAACACTTTAATTTAAATAATTAGCCAATTACGATTGGTTAACATTTTCATTTATTTATGGAAAATGGTGAAAGTTTTCAAACAATCGATTGAAAGGTAAAATTGCAAAAAAAGTCTCAAATTAATTAGTAATTTTGAATTTTCGTTCTGAACTATATCACTTCACCGAATTTTGTCCGGTAATTTAAATTTTTTTGGGATTATCCCAAAATAATTATTAATTTTGGCTTAATTATATCAATTCACCAAATTTCATCCCGTAAATTACCATTTTGCATGAATGTAGTCCCAATATTATGTTTTTATTTTAATAGAAATGACGGTTCAATATTGTAATTAGTTTAGGACGAATTTTACAATATTGTATAATTGTTAATGTTAAAATTTGTCATGTCATGACACGTAAGTAGCCATGTGGCAATTTAATGGACACATGCGCAATTTTCATCTCATAATTAACAGTGAGACGATATTTCAAAAAATATTAAATTACGAGATGAAATTCGGTGAAGTGATATAATTTATGACGAAAATTCAAAATTACTATTCAATTTGGACATTTTCTGCAATTTTTCGCGATTGTAATTATACCAAAGTGCCCCAAAGCTTTAGTTTAGTAAAGGGCTGCCTGAAAGCAAATCTGCACTTGTTTCTTACAATCCTAGGTAAATTCTGAGTAACTTTATACAAATGCGAATTGAGATAATTGACATGACATTTATGGTGATTTACCAAGATGGGTTATTCATGGAACCTTTAATGTAGTATAGTTAAAGGGTAGTTCATGTACATTTATTTTGAAATAGTATATACAGTGGCGTGGAGTTGTTACATGCAATTAGGATTTGCTGAAAATCATACTAAGTTATTTAATTTTCGGTTCAAACTCATTCGATAAAAGCTCGTTCGAGCTCGATTTTTTATACAAATCAAATATATTTGAATAAAATTTCTCGTTTAATAAACTTTGAAGCTCGGCTTGAACTCGACTCGATAGACTAAAAATTGACACATGTAAAAGTATCAAGCTACTCGATACTCGGCTCAAACTCGTTCAATAAAAGTTTGTCTAAGCTTAAATCGTTAAGAAATCAAATCAAGCTCAAACACAATATTAAACTCAATAAAAATTCAAACAAAACTTAAAAATGTAATGTATTGTTTGATAATTGATACTAGTTAACTCACCCATACTTACAATAGAACTATAGAAGTAGTTGAACTGTTGAAGTAGTATATCTAGTATCATGTGCAAAAGAAAAAAAAAATGTACTAGTATAATTATATGAATATATCCGAAATCGGTAATACGTGCACTTAACTTACCCATTAACCAAAAATTGAAGTTAGGTTTACTTAACTATATATATATATGGGGGATTCTAGGGTGCCGCTAATACCACATTAGATGGTATTATCACACAATGTATATCACATTGTATGGTATAAGGAGTATAGTTTATACCATATAATGTGACACACATTGCGTAGTAATACCATCTAATTTGGAATAAATACTACATGATGTGGGGGTTAATACTATGTAATGTGATCATGTACTGTCACATGTGAGTTATACCATACAATGTGATACACATTGTGTGGTAATACCACCTAATGTGGTATTAGCGGCACCTTAGAATTTTCCTATATATATAGGCAACTTGAAAGAACTTAACTTGAATAAGTGAACTTATCTTAATTGACAAGTAAATTTAACTCAAACCGAATATATAAGTAAACTTCACTTTCATATACCTACAAGTACATCAATCCAATTAAGTGACTTAGCTTCCCTTATATAGTAAACTTGAAAACATATGAAATCCTCCTTGCTTTTATGATGATTTGTGACTTGAAACTATTTAATATTTTAATTTTCCACTAAATGTTGGGTTTAACTAACTGATATATATTCAATGTAGATAAAGTTCATAACTAATGATTAAGAAAACAAATGAAATCCTCCCATACTAATTATAATTTGCAAATATTGGTTCATTCCAAAAACAAATCAATTATCCCATGATCCACGGCTAGATTTATGTTTTTCCTTTTTCAATCAAAAAAAAAGGTGGGGGTTGTGATTGGGTATGTGAATATTGTGGGTTTGATCAAACCCGGTTTAAATAAAAATTATCCTTGACAAACATTACTTTTAATAATTGTCGCTAAAAGTTTTAAGTGATGTATGTGGTAATTTAAATTGTCACTATTGGCAACTAATAACCATTTCAAAGATAACACAGTGAATCATTATTAAAACAATAATTTGATGGCAATATTTTGTGTTGTCACTTTTTGTATATCAATAAATGTCAATAGTAACAACTTAATTACAGATCTTGTTACTGGTAAGTTTGTGAAAATTATTTTAGTGACAAACTTTAAATTTGTCACACTACAAAAAATTTAAATTTTTGTGACAAAATGGTAAATGACAAAGTGACAAGAATTTTATTATTGTCACTAAACTGATGTATATAGACACACTAATGACAAGAAATGTGAAAAATTTGTCACTATTGATATTTAGTGATACCCCAATAGTGACAACTAAAAAGTTATCACTAAATTATAGTGACAATATTTATTGTAACTAGGTTATCACTGAAAGGGTGTCACTAATTGTCAATAGTGACAACTTAAGTTTCATAAATTTATCACTAATAGTCATTAGTGACAAACTTAAAAATATATTTTGTCACTATTGCACTTGTCACTATTATTATTGTGACAAAACTAATATTCTTATCACTATATGTATGCAAAAAGTGATAATTTCAACAATGTCACATAATATATTATCACTAAAATTCATTTTTCTTGTAGTGTCATTTTATATATATATCTACAAAAATAAGTGACTAGTATTGTCCACTTAATATTTATTTATTAAAAACTTTTTTGTACTGACAAGACTCGTGTTGTGTACTAAAATTATATGAAATGTTTTTATAACCCCTTAAATAACAAATGTTATTTATTGGAAAATTTAAATCTAATACGAACAATTTAAATATGCTTTTTCTTTCTATAGTAAAAATTAAAAACTATAGTGCATCTAATGTTGGCGAAAAAAAAAAATATGAAAGAGATCTAATTATTAGTTTATTCGTAGAATGATGATACAAATGTTCGCAAAGCTACGTTTCACCCAAAAACTTATTTTAGTACTTTTCTTCCTAGTGCAGAATGTTGTGGTGTAATTTGATCATGAGTGCACAAGCAATGTGAAGAGTTGCGTGTAAACAGGAATTGCACAAAAAAAAAAAAAATTAGAATTAATGAGCAGAAAATTGAACCAACAACACACGTGAGTTATGATGATACCCCAACATATCAAAACCCAAAAGATATTGTGAAAAAAGCCACTATCAATTTCCACAATCTTATTTGGGCACTACATAGAACAATTGAGTTAATTTAGCTTGATTTTGATTTTCAAAAAATTGTTTAGATGGTTCGATGAAACCTTTGAGATCTCATTTATATTGAGTTTGGATGTTGAGTTTTGTAATTTCGAAAAATTGAAAATCATTTGAATTGAGTTTGAATGTTGGGGTTTAAATTGAAAAAAATAAGTTATAGGCGTCAAATCAATGCTTCTATATATAGAAAAAAATAAGTGGTAGGTGACAAGTTTTTATTTCAAAAGGTTTGAGTCATCTTGGTTTCAAGCAATATTTTTAAAATCGGACCGGATAATGAATCAGTAAGCCAACCGGTATGACGTAAGGATACAAATAAATATATTTAATTTTAAAATATATGTTATCTACATAAAAAATTAAACAATATCTACAGCTGATTAAAGAATACAAAATTAGATATATTTAAATAAATCATATAATACTTATTTACTTATGTTTCTCATAAAGATGATGTAAATACTATTTAATAAGTCCATATAAATATAGCATAATTATATCATCTGAAATATAAAAGTGTAAGTTAAAAATACAACAAACTAAAATATTAATAATTTTATAATATGATTATGGATATATTATATTTGAAGTCTAATGTTCAAAAATCGAATTTTCATATATATACACACACACGTGAAATTCAAATTTTGCTACTCTTCATTTTGAAAATATTGTTGGAAAAAAAATCATTTGATATTCAAGATAAGTTTTAATAAAAAATTCTGCCATAAACAAAAAATGATTAATTTTCATTGATAATATGTAAAATGTTAATTTAAAGTTGATTATCATAAACTAATTATAAATAAATTAGGTTCCAAATTTTCTATAATTCATAAAATATATAGTTAATAAAAGTGGTGTAGCTCAAATGACTATGATACCTTACTTCATTCAAGAGGTTAAGTGTTCAAATTCCTCCATTTACAAATCTTAACAAATAAAATATCAAGAAAAAACAAAAAGCAGGCCAACGTAGTTCACCGAGTCGTCGGTTCACCGATTTTCCACTAGTTCTTGCCAGTTCACCACCGTTCATTATCAACCAAGTGTCACTAAATCATAGAGAATATTTACTTCCACTAGGTTTTCAGTCACAACTAAAATTATAATACACTTGTTATTAATAATTATTAGTGATAACTTAAAAATATTTTTTACCGCTACCACTGTGGTAAACTTAATATCTTTGTCAAATGTATACAAAGTGTGACAATTTTCATATTGTCACTTATTATCTTCATGACTAAATTTACAATTTGTTTGTAGCTATGAGAGCATCTACAATAGTCCTTTTTTTTTTTCTTCCAAGAGTTAAAAACTCAATCATACATGATCAAATTAAATTTTTGTGTTTCAACAGCGAAGTTTGGCATTTGTGGAGAACAAAAACTCAATTATACGAAAGAAGACATGTGTATCCACTGTATGAGCACGAAATTCGGGGACCTTGGATTCAGAGATTTGGAGGCTTTCAATACTTCATTATTGGCAAAACCAGTTTGGCATTTGTGGGAGAAATCAAATAGCTAGTTGGGCCTCATTCTCAAGGCCAGTTACAACCCTACTTCTAATGGACTGCCTATTGGGTCTATGGTCAGTGATTTTAGTTAACGGGTAATGGTATTGGTTGGATGTGGTGTCGCTAATTGAATAGCATATGGAACTTTTACTAATTACTCCCTCTGTCCCATTTTAAGTGTCGTTTTAGAGAATTTTTTTTGTTCCAAATTATCTGTCACTTTAGAGTTTCAATGCACTATTAATTACATGTTTTCCCATTTTGTCCTTTGCTTTTTCTCTCTCTTACTTTATTACTTCAAGAGAGATAGAAAGAGAAAGATAGAGAGAATAAAAGAAAAAGGAAAAGAGAAAATGTAAGGATATTTTAGGAATATCATTTGTTTTTTCCCTAAAATTGAGACAATTAAATAGGTGCCTTAATATGTGTGAAAACACCTAAAACGACACTTAAAATGGGATAGAGGGAGTACTTCCTCTGTCCCAAATTAAGTGTTATTTTACATGTTTTCACACATATTAAGGTACCTACTACATAGCCTCACTTTTATGAAAAAATAAATTATATACCTCAAATATTCTTATTCTTTATTTATCCCACCATTGGCTATTTACACGTTATATATTCAAGTTTTACACTCTCTCTCTTACTTTTTCTCTAAAAGTACCTAAAATATGTAATTAATATGTATTGAAATCCTAAAGTGACAGATAATTTGGGACAAATTTTTTTCTCTAAGAGGACAGATAATTTGGAACAGAGGGGGTACAAAATTACACTTCTAATCTTTTTGGCTATTAGAAAACAGAGGAAGAAATATTGCAAAATATCGATCCTTGATGCTAAACCCTATACAGAAGTCATGGGTTCAACCATTTTAGTAACACAATTATACTTGGATGTTTGTGAGAAAACATTATAAATAATGTGTACATATCACCCAGGTTATACGAATTGAGTTTCAACCAACGCCCCAAAATGACACTAATATAAGTTTGAGTTGAACCCTTGAAGATAACTAAACTTGAAAAAGCAGAAGAATGTATGGGTGCTTGGTTCGAGTAGAGGATGCAATTAATGCATATCGTTGGCAGTAAATGTTGTGTTATTTTAGGTAGGAAAATAACACGGTTAACCGTTTAAATGGAAATTACTTGTTTTGGACCAAATAAAATGATGATGAGTTGGAGTTGTACAACCGTGTAAGGCTAATTTAATCGTGACCATAAGATTTGTAGCAAGGTGTTAGATGGGTAAGATTTGAGCTAAACGGGGTGCAGTCTATGACACCATTGAGGAAATCATTGGAGTCTTACATTTGGTGATTTATCCATTACAACTGCATAACTTTTTGCGGCTAGAGAGGGCCTTTCAATTGCTTGGGAACGTAGGTTACATAAGATTGTTTTAGAGATTGACTCGGAGGTGGTTGTGCAACTTATTAATGAGGCTAGAACGGATGAACACCCTCTAGGCCAGATTATTGAAGACTGCAGAGCTTTGCGTGGACGACCTTGGGAGAGCTGTGTTGTACACACCAAAAGGGAACGAAATTGTTGTGCAGACGCGTTGACAAAAATTGAACATGATATGCAAGAACAATTTAGAGTTTGGGAGGAGCCCCTAATGTTGTTATCCCCCTCTTATGTTCTGATTTAGATTGGTTTTTGTTCCTCTTGCTTGTTAAAAAAAAATTGGAGTCTTACACAGCCCATTCTGCTCCAATCATATCAAGACAACCTTACTTAAAGGGAAGGGAAAAGGTAAAAACGGTCCAGTAATTAAAGTGCGCTAGCAATTTTGCCTTACATGTTTTCGAGTCTACAAATTTATCCCACAATTTGCAATCTTGAAGCAATTTCAGTGGCAATTGCAATTGCAAAACTAGGCCCTTGCTAGGAACAAGAGAATTTAGGGTTAATTTTGACTATGTATAAAATTTATAATTGTATATTAACCCCTCAACTTTTACAAATTTCAATTCAATATTCCTAAATTCCTTTTTTATTAACGGTTCAATTCGAAACCTACGGGTAATACGGAAAATATAAGTTTTACTTTTTACTCAAGCAATATCTCTCACTTCAAATTCTATTTATCATCCACCTTATTAAAACCCTAACCCAATTTGTCTGATTTCTCACACTTGAGCTGAGCTGAAGTTCTGTGTATCCCGTACGCCTCTTCCGGTTCTTCTTCGGTCGGCCGTTCATCTCTCGCCGGCAAGTATCCCTCGTCTGATTTTTTTTCCTTCCTGCTTTGTTTGTTTCGAATAACAGCACACATTCTATTGAAATCTCTCTGTCTCTGTTATGTAAACTCCCTTTTGCTGTTGATGTTAAAAAATGATTATTTCATATTATTGGTGTCGAATGACAAATAATCTATATGCTAATTGATAGTATAAATGTTTCTTCTTTATTGTATATCTTACTATTTCAGTAAAACTTTTTATGATATTGTAATTTTTCAATAATACATTCAATTTAGGATATGAATAATTTAATAGGAGGTGTCAATTTTTCTTCCCCTTATTCTGGTGTCTGGGATCAGCTAAAAAAAATTTGGTTTGATATATAAATTGATGCAATGAATTTGGAGAATGAACTGTTTGTCAACATCAAGTGAAGTACTTTAAGTCAATTGGCTATAGCCCATTAATTTTGAAAAGTTCAGGAGTTTCATATAGTTAATTAAATTTGTTCCTTTAAAACTGCATATTTACATCTAAGAATGAGATGCATTAGGCATAATTTGCACTGAAGTCCCTCTTCTTGGTGCTGATTTCAAAGTTCTATGTATGGTATGCTAATATACTAACCATGTACAGACGTGCTTCCATGAGTACGAATCCAGATAACGAAACACAGAATGCTTCTTCAAGCACGCAGGATGCACCAAAGCCCCCAATCGAGCCCATTCACCTACCTACAATAGAAGAAATTAGAGGACAGGACATTTGGAATAATTGTGCTGTTCGTAGTGTTGTCAGTGGAGTCATGGGTATTTTCCAAACTCCTGTTTCTCTTTGTTTATAAAAACTTCAATTTGTTGGATTTAAAGATTTGGTTCTCTAAATATATTTCCACTAGCCTGCAGGAGGTGGTTTGGGTTTGTTTATGGGGTTGTTTCTTGGGGCACTGGATAATCCATTAATGCAAGAAGAAATGACTGGAAGGCAACAGTTAATTTTCCAAGCAAAGCAAATGGGTCGGAGGAGTTGGAGTTCCTGCAAGGCCTTTGCCATTATGGGTGTCGTTTTCTCAGCAGCTGAATGTGTTGTTGAGAAGGTATCAATGTTTTTATGTTTTTTGAATCGTAATATAGTTTGACCATTTCTGAAAAGTCCAGTAGATATGATAAATATAACTTTCTTTGATCTATTTTTAGGTCCGAGCCAAGCATGACATTACGAATACAGTTGTTGCTGGATGTGCAACTGGAGGTGCAATCTCGGCTAGAGGTAAAAAAAATTCAACATTTGTTTGGAGGGTTCACTGCATTTACTCTTCAAATTAGTTGTAAGATTATATTCCATCTAAGTTTGGCATTTCCCGCTCTGAGAGTACTTTATAATATTAGTGATGCTTGTATACTTGTTGAAAACTAATCTGTAGTCTCCATAGTTTCTAAATTTTAACACTCAAGCTTAAAAAATGTGAAGAAATTAGATTATTAATTCTTTAACCATTATAGTAATATTTTTGGCATAGTTTCTAGATGAGTAGATAAGTACTTAACCTCTCTGCGTCCTCAAATTATGCTGCAACCTACATTTTTTTCCCCATTTCCTTGCTTCTCATTATTGTTTCCAAGTTCCAAAAGAGTGGCATACTTCTAGTATTTTGTTGTCACGTTGAATTCTAAATTTAGACAAAGTCAGAATGTTACTATTAAAAAGAAAAAGAAAAAAGCTTACTATTAGTGTGCATTAGTTGATAACTCAATGGTAAATTCCTTACATAAGTTTTATGTGTATATATATATAGATATATATATCCTCTTCATAATTGGAATTGCTTGCTGTTTATGGACATAAATGATTGTAGATTGACTGACATTATACACATATAGGGCTTTAGGTGATAGTGCCTTCTGATTTCATGCATATTGTGGGGCTATTTATGATTAATAAATAAATTACAACGTGACTATCATCCAACTACTCTCTGATAAATAGCAGTATCCATTTCTTGATATGTAGTATTTGTCTCGTTTGTGGTCACAAAATTTGTCCCTGACTCCAAGTATATCCTCAGTTGTATCATTTACATAGTGTGTTACCATATTAATGCTATCCCCAATAATATTCTCTATGAACCATTGGTGTAAATGGTATTTTCCACAATACATAATTGACGTTATTAAAGATGGTGTTATGTGAAAAATAGAAAATTCAATAAAGAAAAAACCTGCACTCCGTCCAAGAACTAGGAAAGTAACTACGGTGGGAGCTTGGATTTCCTCTCTCCCCCTCCCTCTCTCACCTTAAGCACCCGCACACAAAGATGATGTTAACTTGTGTTTTATTTTCTTACATTCATGCAACAATTAACTCTTTGATATTTATGGGTGTTTCTGTTTCCAAAAAGTTAGAATACGTGAGCATCAATATAGTGAGATGCAAAGTTGAAGCTTATCTAATTTGTGGCTTCCATTAATTTTACTTTTTCAATTTACGTCTAAGAACTCAGTGAGGATGTTGCAAAGTGAAGAATCAACAAATGAGTATTGTAGATTAAAGATGACCAATCACATATCTTGATGCTATTATTTGGAAAGGATTAGTTTTTAAGTGACATACTTGTGGAGGAGGTGCTCTTTAAGCTCAATGCTTAGAACAAGTGTTCCCTAATTTGATCAAATATTCTGGAGAGGCTATGATATATTTGGGATTATCCTAACAAATTGTTTAGTTCATCAAACATATAATCAAATGTTTACATTATTTTTTGACAGATTTCATTATATTATATAATACTGATAACCTCTATTCAATCTTGGTAAATATGTCTCTGTTCTGTTTCGCAGGGGGGCCAAAAGCTGCATGTGTTGGTTGTGCTGGTTTCGCTGCATTTTCTGTCGTAATCGAGAAGTTCCTCGAAAGACATAGTTGAAGAACAAATTTTGCCAACTTGTTAGTGATATTTAAACAGCTTACCCTTATTTAAGTGAATTTTCATAACATTATTTTGCAACAATGACCATTTTGTACATTGGATCAGCTGTTTAACATTTGTCATAGATTGTTTGTTTTCAATGTTATTGATGCATCAGCCTTTTGAACCAAGGAACTTGAGTTAGTCACATGATAGTTTAATAACTTTTCATTTCTGTAAAATGAAAAAATGAATTATTTATGCTTTATTGATTTCTGCAAGGGTCTTGATTTACTTGTCTTACCAGTTTAAAAAAATTGTCACCTCTTGCTCATTTATTTTATTCATTGTGGCACGATTAACTTGTTCTTATTGGCGGTCAATTGGTCAATGAAATTGTTCTCAAATTCCCATGGCTTGATTTTGTTAATGAGCCCTTAGATATTTGGGCCGGATTGTTGGACTCAATGAAAATGTGTAAAGTGGACCAATATGGAAGTCTGAGTAGTGGGCCCGGACCATATGGGCTCGTGTTTAGTTAGCTACTTCAATTTGTGCCATTTGTGCCCGTCAATGCTAACAACTCACCAAGAGACCGATGCCATGTAACAGATTACTTGCAATAAATATATCAAAATAACAAAAGTAAATTCCTCCACTGGATTTTTAAATGTCAAGATTACTATTTTCAAAATAATATAATTTATGTCATATTTACAATTCCTCCAATTGAAGCAAACATATTATTAAACATTTCTGAAATTTAGATAAGATATGAATGCAGACTTAATTAGGCCATCTCCACCTGAGCCAGCAACTAAGGCTGGGCATTTGAGTCGGGTTTTTTGGGATCCGTTTGGGTATTTTTCGTCTGGGACAAAAAAAGGGTTTTTTGACATTCGCCCGAACCCGAAATATATTTTTGGGTTGGGTATTGGGTATTAAACTCACACACGAACGGGTATTTCGGGACCCGTTTGGTTATTTAACAAAAAAAAAAAAAATTGGCCCAGCAATTATTTAGCAATTAGCAACACATTTCTTCATAAAGAAATTGTGAAGTTTTTTATGGATTTACTTTAATTGGTGGCTCCAAGATTGGGTATTGGGTATTAAACTCACACACGAACGGGTATTTCGGGACCCGTTTAGTTATTTAACAGCAATTATTTAGCAATTAGCAACACATTTCTTCATAAAGAAATTGTGAAGTTTTCTATGGATTTACTTTAATTGGTGGCTCCAAGATTGGATCTTTTGACTTGGGGTTCTTTTGAATCTTCATTCCAGATGATATTTCTGTTTATATCTCAATTAATAATTTTATCTTGTTTTAAGTTTTACTTCTAATCATACTTATTTGGCTGTCTTGAATGTGAAAAATACGGTTTCTATTTTTTCTTTTTTGCTTTATGTCTTGTATATATATATATATATATATATATATATAAATGAAAAAATAAAAATAAAAAAGAGTGAAATTTCGGGTACCCGCCAGATCGGGTCAGGTTTTGGGTATAAAAATTTACTACCCGTCAGGGCGGGTACCTGACCCGAAATACCCAATACCCTAAATACCCGACCCGCGCCCACCCCTACCAGCAACCGGGCATGAGGGGGGGAGGGGGGGCGTTGCCGGCTCGATTCGATTGGAGATGGATGGTGGCAATTGGGCGGACAAGGGGGCAAGACTAGCAGGGGGTTCGGGGCAGGCAAACGCCCTTGCTGGCCCCTGCCGGGCGCTGGCAAAGGCTGTTGAGGGCTGCATGGGCTCGGGTGCTATTTTTTTTTTTTTAAATTTCATGAATTAAATAAATGATCTTTGTTGAACAATTTCCATATATAATTGGACAAATATAAATCTAAATAAATGAGATTTGTTGAATTAATGGATGTTGATTGCCCTTCGGTTGGAGATGCATTTTTTAGGTGGGTCGAAAAGGCATGAGGGCAAGGCAATTCGGCAATTGGACGAGTAATGGGCAATTGGGCAAGACCTTCGGTTGGAGATGACCTTAGATCAGATCTTCTACCTCCACAGACAAGATAATTCAGGAAAACTCCCGTTAATATCTAGAAAATTATACTACGATACTGAATGTATTTCAAAATAACTATCCAGAAAAATACATCTTGAAATAATTAAAATTATATAGAAGAAAATCACTCAAATAATATCACAATTGAATTAATCATGAAAAAATACTTTATAATTTTTTTAGAGTACAAATTACATCATATTATATTAATATCATCAAATCTGATATTTATTCAAGTACAATCAAATTACAAAAAAGAAATAATTATCAAAATTCAAATAACTAATATTGAAACTAGAAGAAAATTCATATTAATTTGAATTGAATCCAATTACTAGACCTCCGTCACTAAATTAAAAACAAAAGTAATTATCAAATAATTAATATTAAAACTAAAGAAAAATACATTAGTGAAAATTAAATCCACAACCTTAATCAGGGGCCACAGCCTTTGAATCCTCCATCCACGTCAATTTCATCAGTTAAGGTGAAAATTGCAATATTGTGACGGCTAAGTGGCCAGCTAACACCATAGGGATTATAGGGACATAACTAAAGATGCCAAATTTGTTTGTTAAAAGCTCCTTTAATAAGTTAAATTAGCAATAGCCCATATTCTTGTACTGGAGGATTTATGACTTTTGGGCTTAATACATAACCTAAAACCGTAATAAAATCATAATAATATCATCTACACCCCACCCCCGAGGTTTGATGAATTTACAAATACATCATTTGAGCTAGGTTTCAATACTTTCAGATTTATCTGACAAATGCACCCTTTATAATTATTTTTCAAAATATAATGTCTATTACACCCCTGATGACCTTATATTTGACAAAAAAAAAATGAATAAAATGTACTCGTAATCTATAATAAGCATGTGAATTGCATGTGATGAACATGTTTGTATTAGTCAATATTAAACTTTAAACCATAAGGGGTATATGTAAGTAAACTCAAAATAAATATAAAAGCTTATTTTACACAACATAAGTTTTGTGCATGATTAATATTATATTTTGAATTATTGAACAATAGAGTAAATAAAATAAATTTGAGTTCCTTCATTTTACCAACATTAGTATCTCTCACATTCAATGAAATAAATAACTTATTAATTTATTTTTTTAAGAAAAAAGGAATTTTATTGTAATCTTAAATCTACATAAGTTTGACAAAGGTAAAAATGTTTTTGGCTTAACTTTTGCGGTAGAGTTTGATGAGAGATGAGATATTTTTAATCGTTAGTATATTACTTGAGGGAGTGAATCTATATATAACTAAATTTAAAGAAACAATATTTTATATTTTGTAAGAGTTATGCCATTTCATAAGAGAGAATTGCATTTTTGGTACACAGCTATAGGTCAATTCCCACTTTTGGTACACAGCTTTATGTGTCTAACACATTTGGTACACCTCTTTAACAAAGTTCGACACATTTGGTACAACCGTTAAATAAATTGCAAAATCACCGTTAATTCCGTTAGTTCGACACATTTGGTACATCTCTTTTACAAAATTGGCATGCGCGCGGCACATGGCTGCCCAGAAAAAAAAATTGAAACTTGATAAACTTTTTTATTATATTTTATTCTTCTTCCAATATTAAACTATAAATGACATTATAGTTTATTATATTTTACGTGTCATATAAATAATAAATACATATTTTTTAATAATTTTTATAAATATGATAAATTAAAGTAACTTGTTTATTATATTTTATTCTTCTTGCAATATTAAACTATAAATGACATTATATAGTTTATTATATTTTACATGTCATATAAATAATAAATACATATTTTTTAATAATTTTTATAAATAATAAACTATAAAAATAATAAACTATTTTTATAAATAATTTTTAAAAATTGAAACTTAATAAACTTTTTTATTATATTTTATTCTTCTTCCAATATTAAACTATAAATGACATTATATAGTTTATTATATTTTACATGTCATATAAATAATAAAGACATATTTTTTAATATTTTTTATAAATAATAAACTATAAAAATAATAAATTATTTTTATAAATAATTTTTAAAAATTGAAACTTAATAAAGTTGTTTATTATATTTTATTATTCTTCCAGTATTAAACTATAAATGACATTATATAGTTTATTATATTTTACATGTCATATAAATAATAAAGACATATTTTTTAATAATTTTTATAAATAATAAACTATAAAAATAATAAACTATTTTTATAAATAATTTTTAAAAATTGAAACTTGATAAACTTGTTTATTATATTTTATTCTTCTTCCAGTATTAAACTATAAATGACATTATATAGTTTTTTATATTTTACATGTCATATAAATAAAAAATACATATTTTTTTATCATTATATAAATATGATATGATAAATATAATAAATACATATGATAATTTTTATAAAAGTTTATCAAGTTTAATTTTTTTTTTGGGCAGCCATGTGACGTGCACATGTCAATTTTGTAAAAGAGGTGTACCAAATGTGTCGAACTAACGGAATTAACGGTGATTTTGCAATTTATTTAATGGTTGTACCAAATGTGTCGAACTTTGTTAAAGTGGTGTACCAAATGTGTTGGACACATAAAGCTGTGTACTAAAAGTGAGAATTGACCTATAGCTGTGTACCAAAAATGCAATTCTCTCCATTTCATAATATTTACGTCACCTTCACCCAAAATCTCAAGCAAAACATTTTTTTAGAAACATTATCATTTTCTTTAAATACATGAAAATCGAAAAAACATCCAAAACTTCGTATAACTTCTAAATCCACCGTCGGAAAATTGAAATAAACATTAACTATAACTCTCGATTATATATAATGTCATACGATGTATATGGGCCTATTTGTTTGGCGTTTCCCAAAAAAATTTCGTGTTTGGGAAATGCCAAACAAACATATTTTCGATTTTCTGAAATAAATTTTTTATCTCTCAATTTTCTTAAACCACTCTCTCAAAATCCTTAACAAACAACAATGTTATTATCTCCAAACAAAACAAATACAAACTCTACTCTGATTTGACATAAAATAATATATCTCTTACACAATTTATCTCACAACAAACATGATTTGACATAAAGTCTTACACATCTTACATCTACAACCCAACTCTTCTAAAAAAAACTTACACCTACTTTATTTCTCAAACCACTCTCTCAAAATCTAAACAAACAATATTACGCAAATCCAAATTATTTCACAAATCTTCATTACTCTCTCTCAAACTACTTTCCCAAACACCAAACAAACAAACCCTATTTATGTGCGTGTGAGTCATTATTGCAAAAAGCACACCATCTTTATTCTCTATGGAAGGGGCCCACTTAAATCGACTGCGTCACATGTCACTATATCCTATTCCTATCAAAATCTCCTAAAATCTCCATACTAATGATACTCGTCTTGTCTTTCGTTTTTCTCTATCCTAACTTATTGATTTAAGTAGTTCTTTTATTTTTGGAAATTATGTGATAGAAAATGGTAATAATTAATGAATGGATAAAAAGGCCGTTGTCCGGTTTGATTGACTTTTGAAGGAAAGATTTTAGATTATACGAAAAGATTGTAGAGTTTCTTTTTTTAAGATTTTTGGGTAGTTTTGAAAAACAATTTATCTTAGTGATTTTAGAGATTTGGTAATAAAAAGTAAGATTTGATTTAGAAATGAAAGAAAGTTGATTCAATCCAATTTGTTCGATTAAAGCTCAATTGAACTTGATCAGTTTAAAATTAAACTAAATATAAATATTTTATAAAAAAAAAAATCAAACTATATTATAAAATGCTATAATTTATTCAACTTAATCCCACTTATATATTTACATATAGGATCAATCATAATTATTGTGTTTAAAGATACAACGAATGAAGAAAAGTTGCTATTCATTCTTTAGGCATTTACAGCTATTTAAGCATCATATTTCGATTTTACAACTTCATGCCTCTCGATCGACTTCATCTTCGACAATAGTCGTTGTTATATTCAAGTCGTAAATCCTTTGGTCGAGCGACTAATGGAAGTGAAGTTTGTAACTCCGATTGTAATATCAATTTTAGGATAAGCATAAGTTATAGTTGATAATAAAAACGTAATGTAGTTATATGAATCGCTAATTTTCATTCATAATTCCATATATATTATGCCTGTACAGAACCGCCAATTATTACGGCCAGCACATTCCTAGTTGGGGGTAGTAGGTAACTTTGATTAGATATGGTGTCATCATCATATTTTCAAAATTGAGTTATTGTACACTCATTTTGACATCAATTTCCAAAATTAATCGTGCGGATAATCATTTCTTGCAATAGGGAAGAAGTAGGACTATACATTTTTTTTCTTTTTTTTTTCCAAAAAATTAGCTATATTATTAGTACGCAATTAATTTATTTTATATGATACGCGTAATTTAAATCACCATATAATGTTAAAATGCTACTAAAATTATTGGTGGTTTTTTTTTTTCTTCCATACATAGTACTTAAGGGTCAAACCACGTATAACTTTTTTTAGTACTAAAGATCTTTTACTCGGTCAAGCTTTGGAATTTTTTGAATATATAAGGAAAGAGGTTCATAGTGAGTGTAATTTATTTGATATTAGACAATTATTACTATAGCCTTTCGAGTTAAATATTTTTAGCTGTTGAAGTTTGAAGCATCGACTTTTAATTTTCTTCAAATTACCTCAACTTAATATTAATCTTTTTTTTTTTTTTTGGATGTAATTTTGTAAAGTTAATTAGATGCTAAAAACATGTACGTACAAATACTACTTAGAATTTAGTAAATTATCTAAGCACATAATCCCGTATTAATTATACAATTGATCAATTCCTTGTATATTATTTATCAGAATAAGAAAAAAACAAACAATCTCTTGGATAAATTACGTGCCTACCGCGGTGGATTCAATTCACTGTGGTGCTGGATGAGCGATAAATATGTATGAAAAAATAATTTTTAACATTTTATGTACATATATATATATAATCCATCGATGTAGGACCTTGATCCCTTCTATATATATGTACATCTTGAATGTAAAGAATATTTCCCCCCTTTTGAATTACTTCAGTTTTATGGTTTATTGTCAACCACTAATATAAGAACTTCTTAAAGCAGTATTTTCATTTGATAAGCATTTCTGCACTTATTTCAACAGGTGATTGGTCTAGTGGAATGAATTAGTCACTATAAAGTAGTAGATTCGAGTTTAAATCCTTGTTGGGAGAGATACCCACTTAATATATTCAACACGCCTCGAAAAAAATTAAATCCTTGAAAAAAAAAAAAAAATTTGATAAGCACTTGTATAATTACATGCTTTTAATTGAATTAAAGGTAGATAGCTGTTGTTCACCCTCCAATATATAATAAGAAAAGTACACGTGCTTAATGCCATGGGAATCAAAAAGAAGTTTGTGGAGAGAATGGCCTTAGCTAGGTAGATAATTTAATTTTAACACATCAACAAAACGTGTTCTTTTGCAATACCACTAGAAAAAATATTATGTACTAGACATACTAAATATATTAATGGTGACTTTGTATAATATTCATATTCAATGATAAATAAAAATAGCATTTTACCGCAAAAGTGATTTTAATTAGGAAAAAAATATGGGAATGATGCTTTTATCAATAAAAGTATATAAATTTATATTGCCACTATTAACAAGTATAGTAAGACATTTTTAATGATCGCAAACGACATCATGACAAAACTAATCATAAAAGAATTAGTGATTATTTTGTTATTATTAAACTTGTATCACGGATTGTCATTAGACACAACTTAGATTAACCATGTCTGTCTTTCTTAAGATTATCAAAATATCTTCTTTATTAAGCTAGATTAGCTATTAATATTATCGCTTAATATATGTAATTATATGGGTGATCAAGATTCTTATTTACTGATTTCCCATACTTTTTTTCTTTGGTGAGTGTACGTAATAGATATGCCATATCATATAAAAACAGGGACTTTGAGCAAAATGTTAGGATATTTTGGTTTTTCTTTGTTGAATCTTTTTTTTCTTCTCTTTAATTTACAATTATCCAATTTTTATGTCGTTTGTAATCGGACAAAAATCTCCTTACTTATTGTAATTAATTAAAAAATCAGCTGATTAATGTATTCATAAATATAGCACAAGTACCCTAACTATATCTATGATTTTTTACTTGCAAAAATATAATGAATTAGTTAATAATCATTTTGTCCTTCATATAATATATATACAAATGAAAAATGTTATATCTATATATATATATATATATATATATATATATATAAGTCGCTTTAAAAGAAAAGCATGAAACCTTAAAAATTGTAGCAATACTTGTTGCATTCAACATATATTTAACTAATTTTAAAATATTTAAATATGAGATATTTCTCAACCTAAATATTTCTAATTTTCAAATGTACACAATTTCCAATTTCTTGGCTGCTGGGGTTGGGAAGAGACAGAATGTGCCTCCTTTATATGAGAAAGAAATAATGTTTAAACTAATATTAAAAATCTAAAATAAACTAGAACATTAATTATAAACATAAAACAAAGCTAATTTCATCAATTTTCACAATAGGGGCTACATAGACAACATAACATATAACATAACAAAAAAAAAAAAAAAACATATTCTACATAAATTCAACGAATATGTGCAGAAACTAATTAATACCATAATGTGATCATATAATAAAAACAATGCAAAAAACCAATATAATTGAGCTAAAACCCAAACCCCTTATATAACTTTGTATACAATATAGTACAATATCATAACTTATCAATTAATTATCAATGTATTCATAATTAATTACTCTACTGAAAAAGAAAAAAGAAAAAAAAATAGGAATATATATAAATAAGGAAAGTTAATTAATTAAAAATTAATTAAATAAATAAGTAATCATCATGTAGAAGGGTAATTCCATGAAGCAACATTACCTTCATTATTCTTGTCCGAATTAATATTCAAATTCCTTACCACCAAATGTTGTTCACTTGATCTGTTGTTATTAATTATATTCCCATCATCAAAGTTTTCTTGATCAACTCCTCCACCATTATTAATTTCTTGACCATGATGATGAAAACTAGTACCACTCATCAAATTCCCGAAATTCATTGGAATTGGATTACCACTTTCTTCTTGTCCTTGTCCTTGTTGTTGTAGATTCATCAATGGCAATTGTCCTTGATTATTATAATTATTCGAAGAAGAAGAAGTAGCCGCCGCACCACCAAAAACGTTCATTCTTGTTGTAGTACTACTATCCATAATACCCTTAGCGGGTCGGAGTGGATAAAGTGGGCCGAGGCTATCCAAATAGGCCCCGGACCTTAAAGCCGAGGCCGCGGAATATAGATCCAAACGACGAGAATACGACGAAGTATTATTACCCGTAAACGGGGCAGCCGGTATGCCCGTGAACTCCTGCACCATTTGCCTGAAGTTTGTTGTGTCCGTTGTTAGTACAGTTGTAGGTGCTCTTCTAGAAGCCCGAGTTCGTTTCTTCGGGTTTTTTATCACGTTGGATAGGCTGTTGTTGTTACGATGAAGATCCGATCCGGCATGGGTGGGTTGTAATTGTACGGATGATGATGGGCCCGTGTATGGGCCGACTGATTCTGTAGTAGTAGTAGTAGTAGTAGCTGCTGCTATAGATTGATGATGGGTATTAAAGCTGGGGTAAATGGGTTCGGATCTTAAACCACCTCTAGTAGACCAAATCAAATTGTTATTTTCATTATTATTATTTGAGAAATTGTTTTGTGGATCAAAGAAAGTTGTGTTTGGGTTTTGGTGTGTGAGAATATTTAATTGTGGATTATTAATTGATGAAGTGAAATTATTAATATTCAAGAAAGAAGAAAAGGATGATTCTCCTCCTCCTCCTCCTCCTCTAGAATCAAAATCAACTTCATCACCTCCTCCACTTGAGGATTGCATACTAGCACTATTTCCGGAATCCATTTAAAAAAAAAAGAAAGAAAGAAAATTAAATGTGTAGTAGTAAAGAAGAAATTGAACTAGCAAATGGAAAGTGATAGTTGCAAGAGTTTGAGTTAAAGAAGGAAACAAGAGAATCTAATTTGGAGAAAATGCAACAAACAAAAAGTGTATATATATATATACGTGTACATAAATAAATATGGATCGATCGATCCTTTTCGGAAAGAGCATTAAATTAAAAGAGGAAAGTAGTAGCTAGTATCCATTAGATTTGATCTGATCGATCTATTCATTCATTCATACAACAAAAGTTGTATTCTTTAGGGTTTGGAAGAAGGAAGAGAAAAAAAAGAGAGAAAAGAGAAGAAGAAAGGTTAAATATGAGTGGGACTGAAAAAGAGGCAGCAGTTAAAGCTTACATACATACATTCATTTTTCCATCATTAAAAAAAAAAAAAATTGTGGGTGGTGGGGGCCGCCGTGGGAGGAGGAGAGGGAGGAAGCTGCCGGTAGGTGGCGACGGGTCAAATTCAAACACGCACAACGCTCAGTGATAGTGAGAGAAATGGTTGGCCAATTTGATGTTGAGTGTGAAAAGATAGAAAGAAAATGATGGAAAGAGAGAGAAGCTAAGGAATAATAATAATAATAAGGTTCATTCATCAAATTTAAATTGAAAAATAGGTAGACTTATTATAAATTATTAGGTGGTTAGGCTAATTAATTTTGTTAGAGAAAGAGATTAGAGTTTGTTAATATGGACAATTTAGACATACAATGTTGTTGGCATCACAACAGCCACCACAATTAGAGTGAAAAATTATTTGGTTCGTTCATTACATTAATGATATAATACAATACATGAAAAATTGCGTATATATAGTGCCTACCTTTAAGAAAAAATTAACTTCAAGATCATATATCCATTGTGTATTGATATGTAAAATTAATTTAAATAAACATGTACTTTTCTTGCACAACATGACAGATTAGATCATTATTTTGTAAATATTTTATTATTAAAATATACTATATATGTATTATAGACGTGACTGATATACAAGAATATGATGCATCTTAATTAAGAAATTAAGGGAAGTTAAAATTTTATGTAATGAGCAATACCAAAATTATACTGATGCATACCCTCTATCTCATACTTATTTACCCATTGCTATCACTGACCAATCAACTCATAAATTTAAAAGAAAATCATATTAAATAATCTAGTAAATTTATTCCAAAATAATTTGATGATATTATAGTATAACATAATACTATATATATATATATGGTAAATGTAAAAAAATCAATATAATTAAGTTACTTGATTAAGTAAAAAAAAAACACTAGGATAGAGAGTGTCATTTAAAAAGAAAATAAAGTACAAATCTTTTGGTCAAAAAATGTGAGCTTACGTATATATTTTAAAAACAAATTTAATTTAATTATATTTAGACTTAAATCTTTTATTATAAGGCATGCATTTCTCCTTTGTTTCCTCACTAAATTGATTAATTAAATTATAAAATTATGAGTTGCTTACCTTTTTTTTTTGGTAGAAAAATCCTTACATGAATGTAAATTACCTTTTCTTTATCCATGTAATTAGGTTAAAAAATAAAAGAGATAAATCCATAAAGGACTAATGTAGTAAATATTAATATGCAGTGTGAGTTGCATTTAAAATAAAAGGTCTAGTGCTGTTGCAGTTGACGTTTCAGACTCCATTCATACAAAATTTAAAAAAAGAAAAAGAAAAAGAAAATGAATAATGTGATCGATCACTGCGCGTCATTATTTAGTTTATCAAAACTACTAAATTATAGGAAATGTTTTCTTGTTGTAATAAAAAACTGAAATCAGGCATACAATTAATTATCTTTTTAGCAGAAAGTAATATTGTATTAGTATATCACACTCTACATTTTAGACATTAGATTCTGAAGTTTGGAACCCTTAAGTTTCATGTTAGCTAACTTATTAATTTAGCTTCTAGAAAACATCATTAATTAAGTGTTATACATTAGTATTTTGATTTAACTAATATATAACGTAATATACTGTTTTTTACCTAAGAAAATTTAATTCAAAATGGAGATTTGACCAAGTCAAAAAATTTGAAACCTTCGTTGAAAAATATATTCAAGAAAACATTTGAGAGCAAAATCTCTTGGAATCTTTATTTTCATCTTCCACGTCCCTACAAAAAAAACAAAATATTGGAAACCATAATTATCTCCTCCCCATGATTTCCTGTTCTTTGTTGAAACTCTGACGTATGCGATGGTGTGGGAAATTAAATTAATGTAGAATTATGTACTTTTATTTATATCTCCAATGTGCATATTAACGTAAAAAATATCCAAAGGATTAAATTAGAAATATCCAGATTGATTAGCTCAACCACATTTCAGTTAGCTGCAACAATAAAATATTTGGTCATGCATAAATTATAAATATATGTTCCCATCTAATCTATAACTAATTTACAACTTGATATTTTTATAAGTAATTGCAGTTTTATTTTTAATGATATTCAATTTGATATTGATATATGTCATTGTCAAGGGTGTTGATATTGTATTCTCTTTGGTATGGCTATTGGCCAACCCTATCAAATTCATAGCTTTAAAGATCCGAATTCCCTCAATATGTTTATAAAGAATATTTTTTTTTTTTAAATTGCGGCCATCACATGACAATATTCTCATAAATCTTTTCTTTTCTTTGTTGCCGTGATTGGTGCTTCACAGCATGCTTCATGCACGTACATCATTTTTTTTTCTCTTTCTATTTTGGTGAAATAAAAATTACTTCCACCCATCCAATAGTTGGTTTTAATTCATTTTTTAATAAATAAACTAAGGAAAACCTTGTGACTATCTTTTTTTATTATCTATTATCGGAAATGTAGTTGTCGATAATTAACAATGAATATCAATGTTTCTTATGAGTGAATTGAAAATATACATTAATTAATTAGAAATTGGGATAGAAAATACTAATCTTAAAAAGTAAAAACATTAAATTATCTCATAGATATGATACGATTCATTTGGTTTGGGGCTCATTTGGTTGCAAGATGAGATAAAGAGAAAAAAACATAAAATTGCAATAGACATGAAAGAAAGTGTACTTTTACAATTACTTATATTCTCGTCATCTTTTTATATTATTGCTTTTATATTTATTTATTTTGGCTTGAATTTGTTACATTATCCATTATCTCACTTTCTTTCCTCCTCGTGATGTAGGATTCCATAGATCAATGCCGTAAGTTGTTCAAAGAAAATTTCAGTGTAAAGTTGAATAAGATATACAAATCGAAGTTTTGGAATCTCACATTAATTGTTAAGGTTGTATTGGAATCTAAATGAAAAGAATGTATATATGACTTTAATGTCTTGATCCCACAGCGTTTAAAATAGTATTGTAAATTAAATGTTAGGTGTTTGAGGGTATAAAGTTTAAGATCCCACATCAAAATAATTAATAATGGATTTTGTGAATTAAATATAACACCTAAGTTAATTGGGTATATTATTGTAATAAAAAATGACAGCATATATACCTATTTTTGCCAATAATAACGATTGTAATCACGATAATAAGTTAAAACTTCAACAATAATTAAAAATATTTTTTCTAAACAATTTTTTCTTTTTGCCATAATAATTAAATATTTCATAGCTATATTAAAACGGATAAACGGATGATAAGAGTGTAAGTAATGGGAAATTCTTACCCAGACCGGGTTTGGCCAAACCCAAAATAACTATATGGCAAGTGTAATACACTTGCTTTGGGATTGGATGTAACTCCCAGGAGAGTGACCAATCACAAAGCAAGTGCAATACACTTGCTTGGTGGTTGGATGGGTTTGACCAAGCCAGACTTGGACAAGAATTTTTCGTAAGTAATAGGGGAAACCACATCAAAAGTTTTGGTAACCAATAAGCTATGAGGGCCTGGGATTTGTCCTAACCAATTAAAGTCCAAACAGTAAGTTAAAGCCCATACAGTAAGATAGTGCACAACGAAGTTTGAACTTTTAAATACAAAGTTACATTTTTTTATTTGGGCCAACATGCCTAATAATGATTTTCATTTTGTCTCTTTTCGTTTCAAGCCCAAAGAGATATTAGTTTACGACTTTACTCTTTTTTCCGTTTGAATTGGGCAGATAATTATGTTTTCATCCAGCCCAACCTTTTGTAAATCCCATTCTATAATTTCTGCAATTTTGCATGGATTAAAAATGAGAATATGAGATCCATTTTCGTGAGGAAAATTTTCTCTTATTCATCAAAGAGGGGGAAAAAAAAACGAACTCCCACAGACGCCAATTAATTCCACGTATTTTCTTCGAAGGAATCTAAACTTCCAAAAAAATAAAAGCTTAGTATAATTCATGTCATATATATCAAGGTCATGTTTGCTTTCATTTTGGTTGAATATTTTAATCTTCATACTACTAAAAAGAAAATATAAGCCCTCCATTAAATCTAAACGTGGAAAAATCTCGGGACATGTTAAAAAGAAAAAATGAAAGATACTACCCTATGTTATGAGAAATCTGAATAAAACTATCTCGTTAGTTATTGACGTTCATGGATTAAAATTTTCATTTTTTCCGTCGAAAACATCGAATTTTTTTCGTTTTTGAATAAAGCGAAACAAAAATACGATGTAATTTAGAAATTATTTGTTTGCCTTAAATATGTTACTTTTCTTAATTTAGCATTATTTTTTACAATTTCTCCTTAGTGTTTCCGAAAAGTCTCCAAAAGTTTTCAATATTTGGCTAACCGGAACATACACTCAAAACAAAATTTTGATTCATGCTAATTCCGTTAATTTTTAATTGAATTGCCTGAATTACACCTGGATATATTAAAATTACAAAGGATTTTGTGTTCAAAAGTTTAAGAGAATTTTGCGCAAATATCATAAGTACAAGGAAGTTTTGCGCAAACTTTCAAAAGTACAAGAGAGTTTTTCTCTGAAAAAATTATGCAAAAAATAATAAAAAAATTTATATTTTTCGCGTTAAATACACGCTCACACTTGTTAAAAAATGGACGAAAAGAGATGAATTGGGTGTTTTATGCAGGGTTTTAGAAAGTACAGGAGAGTTTAGTATAAAACAAAATTCAAAAGGTAGTTTGATACAAAAGAAGTTTTAAATTTTAGTTTGGTGCAAATTTCGCATAACATGATATAGTATTATGCATTTTCTCTCGATTAACATCATATATAATAATTTTTTGTGAATCTAATATCTAAAATACATTTCCATGAATTTTCGTGTTTTCAAATACACAAAACATCAACGTGTTCCGCATATTTTCCCAAATTTACATCTATAACAAAGTTTCGAATACACTATTCCAAATCTTTTCGAAGTTTTTCATGATGTCCAAATGAAACCACTTTTCTGCAAATTAAGAGTCGTAAAGAAAATGAGTGCTTTGGATCACGTGACATTTATCCTTTGCGTATAATCAACGTGCGGGGCTCTTTCTGCAATTGTTACGCAACACTTTTGATCTTCCGCTTGTTTTAGAATAACAAAAATGGTACTCCACTTTATTTAATTAATCTTTGGACACAGTACAATTATGCCCAAAGTGGAATTTTACACCGAAAGCTAGATGTCATTTTTTTTATTTGCTAACTTCATTAGTTTTAGTGGTTCTTGATATCATGACATATTATTAATTATTATAATCTATTAAATTCTCAATATTGTTTGATCCGAAACTAATGGCTAAGCCATCTCCCCAATATTATAATATATTCCTCAATTAGTTCTCACTCATTATTGAAATTTAGTAATCTCCCTTGCATTATTTATACCTCTACTTACCTCTATCGTACTAGTTAAATTTTCACTTACCCTTTTTGATTAACGGTCAACTCAATATTCTTGTTACAATTAGCTTAAATATCTAAATATGTTATCTTCGAATAATAAATTAACTAAATCTAAATGATCATATATAGAAGCAATTTTTGTTATATCAACAATATTAACTTCAAGTACAACCAAATTTTAAAGAAAAACTTGGAATATGGGCAATTTACCCACTTGTGATATTCATAAAATTCAATTTACATTCGTGTGATTTGAAAAAAAAAAAAATTTACCGTTGTAATTCACTGATGTCATTCACTTTTTTCACGAATATCATCGATTTCTGTTTTGATCGATGTAACTCGATGTTTACCAATTAAACCAATTTTCATCGATTTGAAAGATTCTAATACATTTGACCAAATTTTCATCGATTTCATCTTTTCTCACTAAGTTAATCAATCAAACACGGTCTAAATCGATATAAGAAGGTGAAAATGATTTAAATCAATAAAAAAAATCAATAGAATTAGTGAAGAACATATGAAATCGATGAATGAATGGATTATATCAACCAAAAACTATTTAAATCAATGAACATTGGTGAAAACGGGTTATATTTGTCAAAAGTAATTTAAATAGATGAAAATTTGTGAAAATGAGTTATATTGATAAAAAAAATGGTTTAAATCGGTGAAATTAATAGAAATAGATGAAATTTGTTAAAAAAATTGGTTTAATTGATCAATAACCATTTAGGTCGGTAAAAAATGGTGAAAAAGGAGTTAAAACAATAAAAACTCATTTAAATAGATGAAATTAATTAATGAAAACATGGATGAAATTTGTGAAAAAATTAAGTTAGTCAAAACCACTTTGAATTGATTAAAAATGGAAAATCATTTTTGACTAAAAATTAATGAAAACATGGATGAAATTTGATAAAAAATCATGTTAAAATCGGTTTGAACAATTAAAATTGATAAAAAAAAATGAGTTAAGTTGGCAAAATACGATTTAAATCGATGAAATTAATGAAAACATGGATGAAATTGGTGAAAAATCATGTTAAAATGGTAAAAACCGATTAGAATCAATTAAATTGATTAAAAATTAGTTTAGTTGGTGAAAAACGATTTAAATCAATAAATTTCAGAACTATTTCATTCCCCCTATGTTAAATATTAAAATCTTATAATTATAACCGTGAGGGCAATTATATCCATAAGTATTTCTTGTAATTTTCATAAATATTATAAATAACCCCACAGACGCAAAATTAAAAATTAAGGAAATATTTCCTCAAATGTCAAAGATAATGGAGGTTAATATATTGTAAATCAAATTAAACAATGAAAGCCTAAGAAAGGTTTCATAATACTAAATACATGATAGGTATTCTTTGCATTAAGTTTTATGTAAAGGGAATATCCCTAATTTACTCTAATATACTTCAAACGGGCCCGAGCCAACCGACGCACCCACACCAACCACACCAAAAAGGAAAAATTCTAAATAAAATTCCATTTTCAACAGAAAATGCAAATATATAAAGGAAAAGTGATATTAAAAATAAATGGTTGGGTATCATGATGATTGAAACACCAAATTGATTCAAAGATTGTGGGCGATATTTACATACTTTGCGTGTGAGATTTTCTTTACCTGGGAATTTTGCTTCACATGAACCATGTGCCCGGTTTCACACAAAAATTGAAAAGCAAAAATTAAAGGAAAAGAGTTGCCCAATTTATAATTTTTTTCTTAAAAAAAAAAGGAAGAAGAAGAAGAAGAATAACATTGATAAGTAAAAGAAGTATTTGGAAAAAAAAATCAAAAAGGGAAAACTGTAATCATAATTAAAAGAATAATTTTATCTATTATTTTTAGAGTTATACCATGTTATATTTTGAAGATAATCCATAATATGTTCATTTATTTTTGATTTATCACATATTTGATCATCACATTTCATTTTCTATATTGTCTATATAGGATTTATCAGCAATCAACCTAAACTTAATACATTATATCAGTTAAATCGGTATAAAAGTTCAATTTCAATATTGATAGAAAATCAAGTTCAAGGATTAATACAATGTGAAATATGTTAGCGCCATTATTTTTTGACTTAATATGAATTGATGACGATGATTCGAGAAAAAATAATGCGAAAGACAAAAAAATTGTTTTAACACAACAAAAATAATCCTAACAAATAAGTATGTTTGATTGTGCCTGATGGTGTACTTAGTTTAGTTATTACTATCAAGATAATCAATGAAAAATTTCTAGAGATAACTTAATTAGTGACCATAAAAATTAGTATGACATTTTAGTGACAAATTTATAATTGTTAAACTATATATGTATGATCAATAATATTGAAGTCGCAACTTCAGAAAAGTTATTATCTCATTCATGTTAGTTAAAATTCATTGTTATTGTAATATTCAATTTATCGTTAGTCACTTAAGTTCAATTACAAAATAAAATAAATATATTTATTTTATAAAAAAACATTTGAAATATTGTAAAAGGAACCTATATAATTGGAAAATTAGCATGCATATGAATTGACCTAGTCAAGACTGCCTAATTAATGTTTGTTGCCGTATAGGGTTGGTAAATTGGGGCTCAAATCAGAGAACAATTGCCGGCACCGACTGTATGTGCACATATTAATTCGCATGGTACAAATTAAAAAGCAGGCCAGCCATATTAGCATTATTATATTTAAGACATTTTATTTTTGCCATTCGTGCAAATTTGACTAAAAGGAATTAATCAAAGATTCTGTCCCTCCGACAAAATTCACTTACATCTAATTCCTCTCTTACTTTCTGTTTGCTGCTGGCAATATTATTGTCCATTTTTTTTGGCTCTTTGCTATTGGACATGTATATACATAAAAAAAAAAAATATAGATATCTAACTCGATGAAAAAATCAAAACGTTTACAGTCAAATAATAGCAAAATAATTAACTTGGAACCAGTCTGACTTAAATTTAATTGTGATACATCCAAAAGCTACATTGTGTTGCTATGGATTTTAATTTTCGTCCTTTTTTTTTTAAGGGATTAATTCCTTTTGAGGCGCGTCAGACACATTAAGTTAAAGTTTCTCCCAACATAAATTCAAATACGAATTCACTATTTTGTAGTAACTAATCCCTTCCTCTAAATCAATAACATGTTAATAATTTTAGCCTTTGAATATTGTAAAGTTGATTATAGTTTAGTGGGAAAATCTCGAAATCACCCCTGGCCTTTACTATGTGAGTATAAACAAATTACTTTTTTTTTTTTTTCTTCCATTTGAGCACCGTCACTTTTTTCTCCTAGAAGTCTAGAACTAATGATGGAGAAATCCCGAATATAATATCATGATTAGTGGATGACCAATTATTATGAGTGCCTACATATAGAGTTGAAATTTATGAAATATTAATACAAAGATGTATGGCCCATATTTTTCATATAAAAGGAATATTATAATTATAATAATGAGGATCTCTATTTATATTTAGGTGAAAATAAACCCCACAACTCGTTTCTTACTTTCTTTTCTTTTAAAAAAGAAATTTATATATAGCAATGATATTATGTCTAGTGAAAAGGACAACGATATGATGAAACTATATTTGAATTCTTGTCGGATGATCTAATTAAGTGTCTGATTAACGATAATTCTGAAATGAGAGAAAGTCGGATTTAGAACATAAAAATCCTTAGAAATTAACAAATACAACCCCATTAAGAACACATTGAAGTACATATCTTTTTATATTTTCGAATTCCTAATAGTCTCTCCAATCGCTTCACATGAATGCATGTTTTCAGTAGACCCAACAACGAAGATTATTTTCCTTAAAAGAAAAAATAGATAAATCAAAATAAATTTTTTATATTTTTTAAATCCACGTAAAGCCATCTCCAACTCATCATGGGATGGGTGGAGATGGCCCTAGGTGGTTGCCTGAAGACCATCCAGGGTTGCTATTAGCACCGCCCAGGGCTCTGCACCAGGCTGCTGAAAGTCTGGGGCACAATCCTACTTGGCGAACGTGCTTTCAACGGAAATAGGTGGCAGGTGGCGCCACCTATTAATTTAAAAAAAGCTAACTAGAAATTTAAGAACACTTTGTTTAATTTAATTAATTAGAAATGAAAGACAATTTATTTATATAAATATTGTGTAAGATTTATTAACATCTTTTTTTAAATTAAAGATGTAATATTATTAGCTTTAATTTTGAATTTATAAATTTGTCTACGAAAGAAAAATTTACTCAAAACATATAAATATTATAAATTTTATTTTTCAAATTTAAATTTTATTTAACAACATTATGAAATAATCAAGTCCTTATTCATTAGTATTTTTCTTATAAATTTATCTACGAAAGTAAAATTTATTTAACCATATTTAAAATTTAATTTTTCATAATTAAATTTTATTTAACAACATTAAAGTATAAATGTTAAATGTACAATTGTGGCAAAATGTAGAAATTTCATATTTGCATTAAATTACGTCAATATTGGAACACCTACGTAGATACATAAAAAATTATAAAGAAATAAAATTACATACTACGTAGAAATTAACTTATAAATAAAACATTCGAGAATTTATTATTATTATTAATTTTCAAATTATTATTATTATTATTATTATTATTATTATTCGTTAGGGTATTGTTTCCCTAACGATTGGAGGCAGTGCCCAGGGATTGCATGTTTATTCAGAGTGGAGGTGGACATCCATAAAATGTGAAAGCCCTATAGATTGGAGATGCGCTAACTTCAATATGCAAGGACAAAATTCAATAATCCTATATTATGAATGGAACTCAAAATTCATATTTTAATTTTAGATGACGGATGATGGATGGGTAGAGTCACGGAAGTTTTGAGATTGTCGATAATTGATATCATATAATTGTGAAATTTTTTAAAAAAATTCCAAAAATAAGTTGCAAAGAGATTACTTTAATTAGTCACTAGAAATGCTAATTAAAACTTTTTGGTCCCCACATGATTTCAATTGATTGATTATTTGAGTAGCTAGCTGGCCTTGCCTTCAGGATAATTAACATTTCGTAATTTCGTATCACTATCAGAACTGCCTTTTGAATGAACGTATCATCACTCATCCTGATTTTCTTTTGAATTTCGTAATTTAGCTAGCTGTTACCTGTATTATCAAATTTACGACTTTGTATAATATCGGGGATTGGACGAATTTTGATATTTAAATATTAATTGAGTTTGTTTTATTCAATTAATTTGGAATTAATATAGTCAATTAAATCAACCGACCTGCAGTTTATATAATTAATACATGAATACCATCACCAAAATAAAAAAGAAAAAAAATCAACTGATAAATTAAAACGGACTGATCAAATAATCCATGAACCATAACTCAATTTAAACATACATATATACCCCAATGACAAGAACAATGGTTAAAATTGCCAATCTCAAACAAATGCTAATAATTATTGCAAAACTATTCATTATTTGTAGGTGACATCGCATATTAAGGCTTTTATGCACAAAAAAAAGACAGGGAAAGCAATCACACTAAACTTTACAATAAAATAGTTGAAATGATAAGAACATACCCTACTCTACCCAATTTGGCATTTTGTTTTATATAGATGTTAAACTATTGGAAAAATCTTAAGACAAAATCTTTCCAAAATTAGAACAATCTTGCATAATCACTAAATTAATAAAGTTTATCATCTCTACCGATCCCTTGTCCCATTAGAACTTTGTTTGACAAGGCGGGCCTGTAGCGGCAAAATAAAGTTTGTTTCTTGGCATCCACTCTATTAAATATAAACACTCAACCCTTCACTTTAAAGTCATGCATATCTCTTTCTTTTTCTCATTATAAATCAGTTCAAGAAAACCTCCTCTGAACACAAAAACAGAGTTTCTAAAATGGCAGAAACTATTAATTATCCAGTTGAAAGTGATGTGGGATGTGGTTTTATAAGCTCATTTTTACCTCTAAGAGGCTTCAAGTCAAGAAAGACGGTTCTTTTTCGCACTAGCCCACATTCGGCTAAACCTCGCCCAGTCCCAGTCCAAAAGCAACCGATAAACCCCGTTCCTGTTGTCAAGCCAAGTAGGCCTTCAAATGCTACAAGAAGCTCCACTTCTTCATCCAACAATTCACGGGGCTCAAATAAAGCGCCACAAGTTGTAAACTTTGCCTACACAAAAAAACTAACAAAAGAACCAACGTTCACCTCAAGTGACTTGAGCTTAACAGTACTATCTGACCAAAAGAAGTTTGATCCAAACGCAGCCCTTTATCGAGCTTCTACGGGAAATGTCATGCTTTTAGGCCATTTGGGTAACTTGAACCAGCAACGTAAAGATGGGAAAAAAGATATTGTTGCAAAGAAATCGGTGGAAAAAGACTATCAATTTGGGAACATATTCAATAATTCGACAGCTAAATTGAGTCCTGATGTTATCAAGAATCTTGGAAATGAAAAGTACAAAGAGGGAAAATATGAAGAAGCATTAGCATTATATAATCAGGCCATAGCCATTGATCCAAGTAAAGCTTGCTATTACAGCAACAAGAGTGCAGCTTTAATGGGATTAGGCCGTCTTTTAGAGGCCGTTTTTCAATGCAGGGAGGCTGTTCGGATCGATTCTTCCTATCACAATGCACACTGCCGGCTAGCAAAACTGTACTTAAGGTAGTAAAAAAATGAAAAAAAATGCTCTTTTTTTTTTAATTTTTTTTTTTAAAAAAACTTTATTCTTGCACAGGTTGGGAGTAGCTGAAAAGGCAATTTACCATTACAAATGCTCGGGTCGTAAGGCGAGCCACGAGGATATTGCTCAGGCTCAAGCTCTAAAGGATAGTTTCGACCTTTGTAATGAAGCTCGGAATCAGGGAGACTGGAACAAATTGCTCGATGAGAGCCAGGTGGCGTCATCTCTAGGCGCAGATTCATCCCCAAAGGTTCGATTTTTCTGAAAAGAGAGACATGATAAGCATTTTGAACCATTTTGTACTTGTATTCAATTTGTTCTGTATCAATAGTGCTAAAAGCTTGGTTGCTTACCTGTAGATTTACGCGATGAAGGCAGAGGCTTTGTTGAAACTTCGTAAACACGAGGAGGCAAACGTCCTTTTACAAAATGTACCAAGTTTTGGCAATGAACTCTATGCTGAGTTCTTTGGCTCCTCTGTTATTGCTGGTCTGTTAGTAGTTCGATCGCAGGTTTACATGGCTATTGGCAGGTTAGTAGAACTGTAGAAGTAACATTGACACTGTATTTTTTATACAAATACTGTAAATTTGATAAAAAAAATCTGTTCTATCCCAAATGAGGTTTTTCCAATTCCAATTCTAAGGCTTCATATCGAGTGAAATGCAAAAATACCCCCTATGCTTTGTTTGTTAAAAAAAAACACCTGTGATATTTCTTTTAGCAAAAACCCCATTGTGTTGGAGCATTTTTAATGGTAAAAAACCCCTACCATGCCGGAATACTTATTTCGCAGTGAAAATGACAATTATACCCCCACAAAAAATGCAAAAACACCCACCCCTCTTAACCTAAAAAATTCTCAATAATAACTTTGAAAATTGGCAATAACCCCTGTTCACTTGAAAAATTTACAATAATCTCCCTATTGACTTATGAAGGAATTTCAAACGGGGTTAATAAAAAAGGAACACTGAGGAGTTTTTGCTAATTAGGCAAAGCTGAGGGGATATTTTTGCATTTAGCTCTTCATATCTGTAGTTATGATAATAAACAAAATACAGGAAACACAACACTGTACAGTTTCACTGTGGCAAGAACCTATATGATTCATGAAAGAATAAATTTGCCATATGAATTGATTGAAAACTCTATATAAACAGATTTGAGGATGCTGTGAGTGCTGTTCAACAAGCCTTACAATTTGATTCAAGCAATCAAGTGCACTACATTGCAGAAAGGGTCAAATATGTGGCATTAGCTCGATCAAATGGCAACCGACTATTTAAATTATCCATGTTCAAAGAGGCTTTAATTTCTTACAATGAAGGATTGGATAAAGATCCATACAACTCCATCCTTTTGTGCAATCGAGCTGCTTGTCGGTCTAAATTAGGACAATTTGAGAAAGCGGTTGAAGACTGCACATCAGCTCTTATCCTTCTTCCATCTTATAGAAAGGCTCGATTGCGAAGGGCCGATTGTAATTCCAAGGTAACTTTCCCTGAAAATAAGAGCAAATATATTCATCATGTTTAGTTTATTTTTCGAAAATTCACACGAATTAATTCATGTAGTTGGAAAAATGGGAAGCTGCAATCCTTGATTATGAGGTTTTAATGCAAGAATTTCCAGGAGATGAAGAGGTGAGAGATGCACTAATGGAAGCAAAGATGCAATGTGGTATCATTAAGGAGAAAGGGAATGTTTACAACCTTGTAGTAATATCGAGCAAAAGAGATTTTACGCACTTTAGAAGCAAACTTGGTAATAATCTATATTTTTTTAACTATCCTTTTAGGAACGATATTAGTTTTTACCAGCTCTTACCATTTTGTAATTCCTAATATATTTCACGTTTCAGGTTTACTTGTAGTACTCTTTTGCGGAAAAATGTGCAGTAAACAAGTGTTGCAGCTACTTGAACGAATATGTCAAAAATTTCCATCTGTCAACTTCCTCAAGGTTTATACTTCTCCTTCTTTAAACAACTTGTAATTTCTTGTTTCACAGTACGAGAAACATACTAAATGATCAAAAAAGGAAAAAAGTGTTAATGATATGATAAACAAATGTTATAATAAGTGACTATTTCTTTTGAAGCAACAATTTTACGTAGGCCTAATCATTTATTCAGGTTGATATTGAAGACAACTCCAGCATAGCTGCGTCTGAGGGTGTGACCGTTATACCGACATGTAGAATATACAGAAATGGTTCACAAGTAAAGGAAATTACAGGAGATAATATTAACTTGTTAGAGAGTTCTATAAAGTTGTACAACACCTGATTGAAGGAAAGTACATATAAAAATTTCAAAGAACGAATGCATCAAATTGTAATGCATATATATAGCCAAAGGATAGTAGAATAGAATCAAACAAACAGGCCTTTTTTTATGATTGGCTTGAGATTGTAAAGGAGAGTATTTTACTTTCTTGTTTTTGTTACCAGTGCTTTTTGTTCACTAAGATGTGTTATTCAAATTAAGGGCAGAAGCTCTTAAATATAAAGACATTTAAATTTTGAATAACTGGACAAATTTTCCATACAATGACAGAGGAACTGTAAGCAAATGACCATATTATTCATATCCATGTAAATTACAACATCAATTATAGGAAAAAATGTAATCTTTCTGGAAAGCTGGATGCAGAAAGAAGGATAGCATAACTCCATTTCAGTTGGAAAAAGCAAATCGAAGTTAATATTCAATTGTCTAAGTAGATGATACAGGGTTTTGCCTCACCTTTTTCGTCAAGCTTATTTTTAAAAGCTTTATAAACATCTGGGTTTTTTGCACTTTGCACCCCCGAAACATAGAAAATAGGCACTTTGCACCCTCGAAACTTAGATTTAGCACTTTGCACCCTCTTTTATTTCAAACAAAAACTCAAGGGCAAAATAGGTAATTCAATTATAAATCTTTGGCACTTTGCACCCTCAAAATAAAATTAGCGCTTATCACCCTCGAATGAAGAACAAATCAGCAACCTACACCCCGTAACACAAATCACTCCGATGGTCAGCTATGTCGGAAAAAAATGAGGGGTTTGAGCTTTTTTTTTTTAATTTGAGGGTCTTAAGTGTTAATTATGTGTTTCGAGGTTCAAAGTGTCCATTTATTGTGTATTGGGGGTGCAAGTTGCTAATTTGTTCTTAATTCGAGGGTGATAAGTGTTAATTTTATTTTGGGGTGCAAAGTGCCAATTTCTCAAGTTTTGGGGGTGCAAAGTGCCAAAAATCTATAATTGAATTACCTATTTTGCCCTTGAGCTTTTGCCTAAATATAAGAGATGGTGCAAAGTGCTGCATTTTTTATATTTTGAGGGTGCAAAGTGCTAAATCTAATTTCGGGGGTGTAAAGTGCCTATTTTCCATATTTCGGGGGTGCAAAGTGCAAAAAACCCTAAACATCTTTAACATGGTCCATCCAAAATAAGGGCCAACATATTCCTCAAATAAATTCTTATCAAAACTTATATTTGTCTTTATAAACATCATGATTTTGGGGTATTTACTTCCCCGCAAGAATTGTGAGAATGAGAGCTCTCAATTTGGGGTTTAGGGTTCTTCAATTTTAATGATACAAACTGTAGCCTCCTGCTTGTAGCCTCGTCTTCGGTCCAAATCTGATTCGGGTCTAAATAGACTCTGATCGGGTCCAAGTTCCATTAATAACTCCGGATTTTTCTTAATCGAATAAAACCCAATAAATCTGGTCTGATTCAAATTCGAATCCACTCCATTAACATCAATAGTCTCAAGCACTTTGGGCGTGGCTATAAGAGTAATTCATTGCTTGTGGCCCATTTATTTTTATTTGTCAATTTCAAAATTAATTCCCCAAATCAGAGTAAACATTTGTGGGTAATTCTTCTTCAACCTCCGCCTCCGACATGGTTTTGTTTTTAGGAGCTCAACTTTCCCAAACAAGTAAGTCATTTTCCCTCTTGAACACATATGAACGACAAATATTCAATTTTGATTATATACCATGACGACAGTACTTGTACGCAAAAAGCTCACCTGTTTTTTAGTTTGTATGAATTCTTCATCATCTGTGTACAAATCCCATGTTTCTATCTCTCATTATTTCTCCACTAGTAGTAAAAGACAACATCATGTAGCTTCACCTCCAGTAAATGAATTCCTAATACAAAAACACCACTTCTCACCAAAAGCAGCTTCAAGGGTTGCCTCAGCTTTAACCCATATAAAAAACCCAGAAAAATCCGATTCAATACTATCATTTTTAAAAGAAAGTGGCTTTTCGAGTACCCAGTTGGAAAAGTTAGTTATATTCAGACCTGATATTCTCTCCTCTAGTCTTGAAAAGACTATTAAACCTAAAATCAAAGTTTTCCATGATTTGGGCTTTTCTGCAAATGACACTGCCGTAGTAATCTCAACGCATCCAGCGATTTTGAAATCTAGTGTGGATAACAGAGTCATCCCCTCATTATCTGTGCTAAAGGGCTTACTTCAATCTAATGAGGAAATGTCTAAACTTTTGAGAAAATGTGGTTGGTTCTTGTCAAAGGATTTGGAAAAAAACATGGTGCCAAATATTGAGTTCTTGAAGAGCTGTGGCATAACAATGGACCAGATCATATGGGTTATGTATAATTTACCGAGGTTTCTTTTGCATAGTCCAGAATATATGAAGAAATTTGTTAACAAGGTTGATGAAATGGGGGTAAGTAGGGATTCAAGAATGTTTATTCATGCTCTTAGGGTTGTTAGTTCGTTAAGCTATGAGACTTGGGAGCTAAAGTTGAAAGCTTTTCGGAAATTGGGTTTTTCGGAAAATGATATTGTTGTTGCATTTAGAAAGGCTCCTTTTATATTTGGGTCATCGGAAAAGAAGATGAAGGAGGTTATAAAGGTTTTACTTGCTACTGGAAAGTACGACATGTCGTGTATTATTAAAAACCCGACATCATTTAGTCGTAGCATAGAGATGAAGTTTAAGCCACGGCTGCAAGTTTTGCAGATTTTGGAAAGTGAGAATTTGATTCAGAAATGGCCTAGTTTGTCATCATTGTGTACAATGTCGGTTAAGAAGTTCTTTGAGAGATTTGTTGGCCCTTATTTAGAGAAAGTTGGTCATGTGTATTATGTAAATGGTGAAGAGTTACTCAATGCTAAAAAGGAGGCGAAACAAATTTGAGCATATTGGAAAACCGGGTTTCAATTATTAGCTAAGACTACACTACAGAGTGAAAGTTAACTTTTATGGCAGGTATGCGTACTTTGCTTACAAAGATTTACTTGTATTAACAATATCTAGTAGATGCCTTAATTTCAGTTTTATTTTTTCTTTGTTCTTTATATCTTATTTATTTCAGTTATGCAATGCTTCTGAGGTTATATTTTGTGAAATCACCAACCACAGTCTTGTATTACATCATTGTTACTAATTTACTGCAAATTTATTCGTCACTTATCTTGAAAAAAAGGGAAAACAAAACTTTAGGTAATCAGAAGATTCAGACTCTTGAATTGTTTCTTATATGTTCATCTGAAACTTGTCTTAACAAATTTGAAGAGGGGATTTTTAGTGTATGATGAACAAAATGAATCAGTACCCTTGTGACTTCTATGTAAGTTAATGGAAAATTTTGCTCTTTCTGCAGGCAAACAGCATTTAATACTGTAGTATTTGTGGCTGTTTCATGTTTTACATTGGTTATTTAACATGGTTCTATCTCTCATAATAAATGGATACTTTTGCAATTTTCATGGTTATGTAACATTGTAAAATGACCTTTTGTTTGAAACTAGTGCTGAGTATATAAGCTGTGCCAATTATATATGGAATCGTACTTAAACATGATTTCCTACTCTAAATATCTAGATTATAGTGGAAGAGACTAGTTCCCCAAAGCAGTCAATTCAAGTTCGAATCTCCGTTGGTAGAACTTCCATATAATATGGTTGACATGCCTCGAAAAATACTAAATCATTGGAGAAATCAACAAAATATATTAAAAAATACTCCACGTGTTCTATATTTTTTTTCTTTTTCTTTCTGAGATGTTTCAATTCAAGCTTTCTTAGGTTGGCTTATATACATAAAAGCTTAAAGTAAATATATTCAAAACTTTTACTTACAACGTGCTAAAATAAAGGAAGTATGATTTAGGTTATTGGGAAATCATTTTTCCGTTATTAGGTTAGCTTATTTTCCATGTTTATTTAAGACGACTCATAAAGCACTGAAAAGTTGTGAAACTTCGATGTCTCTAGAAGGCATACATTGTTATGTGATACTGGTAACTAGAGCCAACAATATATTTACGAACGGTCCGGTATATTTACGGTGAAGTCAGCCTATAAAGTGAGTAGGACTTTAAAATCCAATGCTCTTAACTCACTTACAGGACGCTCGAGTTCTATTACCCATTTTAAGTGGGACTGGGTTTGGTCACTTGTAACTCCTCCGAAGGTTAAGCACTTGATATGGTCAGCCTGTAAGGATACTCTATTTGTCTGTGCCCTGCTCCGTTTCCGAAAGTTGACTGAAGAAGACATTTGCTTGCGCTGTGGCAGCGAGCGAGCAAGAAACTGCTGTTCATTGTTTGTTCTCGTGTAATTTTGCTCGACAATGTTGGGCATTATCTGGGCTTTCTTTCTCTCAATACTCGTGTAACTCTCTTGACTTTACTGGCTGGTTTTCGCATCTTAAATCTAAAATGGATGAGACAGAATTGGATTGGCAACTTGTTTAGCATGGTGGTTGTGGTTTGGAAGGAATAAGCAGTTATGGGACTCGGAGCACATTTCTCCGACGAATCTTGTCTTGTTTGCTCATACTTTTCCATAATAGATTTAGGACAGCCTATGGTGCGTCTCTTTGCCCTGCTCCAAATAGAGTGACCTCACATTGGCACCCACCGTCACCCAACTTTGTAAAGATAAACTTTGATGCTTTAGTTTATGTCAGGTCGGGTAACTTGGGAATTGGATTCATCATTCGCGATCATTTGGGGGCTTGTCTACATTGGGGAACGGACAATTTTGATTATCCTCTCGTTCCTGAGGCAGCAGAAGCGGTGGCTGCGGTCCGAAGTTTGGAATGTGGATGGGCAAAATGTTGGAAGAACATCATACTTGAAGGAGATTGTAAAACAGTGATAGATGATATTTGTGGCTCCACTTTCCACACTAGCATTCATCCTCTTGGTCACATTTTATATGATATTAAAACCTTGTCTTATAGCCTTGATTCTTTTGTTGTCTCTCATGTTTTTCGTGAGAATAATTATGTGGCTCATGCTCTAGTTAAAGTTGCTTATACTATTTCTCTTGCTATTGTCGATCTTCCGAGATCTATTCAAAATATTGTACTTGATGACATTGTTCATTAATGAAAATTCACCCTTCGGGTTTCTAAAAAACCTAGAGCCAATAACAATAATGCAATTTAAACTACTAAATAATTAAATATCGTAAAAACTCATCAAAACATTGTCAACATATTAATTATCACATCAACACTCACTAGTGTTGGGAATTTTTTTTTTCTCACTCCTGACTTGACCAAATTTTCGTAGGAGTTACACCCAATTAGAAAATAAGTGTGTTACATTTGGCATGTAATTACTCTGAGATTGATCAAACCCAATTTTTATAAGAATTTCCCCTAGTGTTGTTGCATTATCTACTAGAAAGTCTAAGAAATATCATTGATTTAGTCAAGAACTTTCCGGAAAAATTCTTAGTCTTAGCCTTACGGTTGCACATCTAGTCCCTTTGAATTGGTAAAACCCACCATAAAATTAGTGGTATAACATCATAATGATCACTAGCTTAAAGCTTACAAAAACGATTGTGATCATTCACTTATTTTGTTCCTAGAACTTATCCTAGTACACAAACAACTTGGCGTACTATAATGTCTCAAATCTCAAGCAATTATGATTTTCAAATCTAGTACACATATATAATCATATACTTCACCTTTATGGTAATACTCTGTGGGAGAATGATGATAGGCCAAATATTCGTACCATCTAAAGCATTTCAATATGTATCAAAGTGATTTTAAATTAAATTTTGGTTGCAAATTGTCTTTTAACATTTAGCCAAAAATGGAAGGGGAATGTTAAAGCAATAGCATTAGAATGAATCTTTCAAAATCATGCTTCATGAACAAAATGTCTTGGCCTACCTAGGCTTTTATATATAAATGAAAATTCTATTAGATTTTCAGTTCATGATCAATTAAGATATAAAAAAAATATCAACTATCATGTGACAGGTCAATTTTATCATTACACATAAGTTGATTCACATTTACTAATTCAAATTAGATATCAGTATGACCTAGACCATGTGACATGTTCGACATGATCAAATTTGAAATGTATCTATCATGTCATGATTGACAAAAGACATTAGATTAGTACGTATATTGTGTGAAAATATCGACGTGTCCTGTTCTAAATCGACCATAGTTCATAATACTTCTAACATAAGAAATATAATCAAATATGCACCATGATCCACGTCTTTTCTTCGATTTTACTCGAACAACTCAAGGTTTACACTTCCAGATCAAGATCACTGGAGATCCATAAATACCTCATGCATGTCCGACCCATCCATGATGCACATAGTAAGGTATGCGTGCTAAATCTTTGATGGTTATAAAAAAATGACCAAACATCTTGAGATTTAAACTCTTTTAGTAATGTTTATCGGATCAGTTTAGGATCTCTTCGAACATATTTTGATGCTTGAAGATCACAAAATTCATATATTTACGTGTGTGTGTATATATATATATATATATATATATATTAGGTACACAATTTTGACCACACATAATTGTTCATTGTTGATTTGTTAACTTTACATGATTTAACTTTAGCACATATATAAATATCCAACAAACTTTGCATTTGGCCTTGAGAGCATACCAATCTTGAATACCTATAGTAAATTGGGATATTACTAATCAAATCGATCAACTCTAATCTGTTAAGATAATTTTACTATCAATTTCAGGTGAGATTTCGTCCAGCCTAGAAAATGAAAACTCTTTTCACTCATCTTGAAATACGAACTAAACAATTACTCCTTTTATCCCATTTTCGGAAAGTCTCAAAACAAGACTCAATTTGTAAAATTAGATTACTTTTCTCCTCCAAACTATCATTTTAAATAAAATAATAATTTAACAATATTTAATTACCACTTTTATGGGTAAAAATGTTAAAATACCTAAATATCTCTCTTTGAACTCTGATTTATAGCTCCACAAAACATGTATGAGGAATTAAATAATTGGAACGGAGGAAGTGATATATTATATGTACACATATACATTAATATAGACCCTATAAATTACTTAAACTTACTTGAAATAACGGTCACTTCGTCATTTAGGTGCTATTATAATTAGAATAATTAGAATAAACTTCTATTGTAAGACTCACCACTAAAAGTTCGATGTTGTTCCTACTAAATAAAATCATTTGCAATCTTGAAAACTAGGATTAATAATATATTAGAAGATTTATATTGAGGAAATTAGTGGAGGGGGGTTCGGCTAAAAGGAACGTATTTTTGGTAGGGAATTGTGGCACAAGTGGGAAGAGCATTTTGGGCCTGTGCTATGATTAGTGGGCCCAGATGAATCATCACTATGTCGAATTCTTAGTAACATTGGCCCACTATTGCGTCCGCGCTTCTCTTCATCTTAGTGGGCCCAAATTAACTGATCTATAATTATAGCATTTCGGCCTGTCTGGTTTTACAGTTTATGAATTCTTATCTTTTCTATGCAATAATTATTACTAAGGTCAAGTTTGATTTTTTTCAGATAAAAAAGAAAAACATTTGATTTGCCTATTAGGCCGTAGAGTAGTGGTAAGGCTAAGGCCCAAAAATTAATTGTTATTAATATGAGTTTTCTTCTAATTATATTATTAATTTTGTTGTTAATTACTTGTTGTACTTTGACATATTTGATTTAATTATGATGCATTATGATGATGTATTATGGGATAAATATGATGTATTGATGATGTATATAAAATCTCAAAAAAAAAAAAAAAAAAAAAAGAGGTCACGTTAGATATCCTGAATAAGTTAAATTATACTACATTGATCATATTCTTAAAATAAATCTTTAAAAAATTATCTTATCATATTTGATCTGCATAATTTTGTGCATAGCACCATAATAAACTAGTATTTCTCTGATCCAAAAATAGGACAAAATTGATCATAAAATTTAACAAATGGTTAAAAAGAAAAATTATTGTCTAATAACATTTAAAATTAGATATGAGCATAGATCAAAATTTCCATTTTTTCCTGCGCAGACATCGAAAAATTTCCGCTTTTAAAGTAAGCGAAACAAAAATAAGATGTAATTCTAATTCCGAAACCATTTGTTTGCCTTAAACTCTGTTATTTTTTTAAATTTAGTAACTTTAATTATAATTTTTCCTTAGTGTTTCTGAAACATTTTCAAAAAATATCGAAAAGTTTCCAATATTTGGATGACAGAAACATACACTCGAAACGAAATTTTGATCCATGAATATGAGTATAAGGTTCAACAGAAAATTATGTGGCCATCTTAATAGTGATTACCTAGTAATTAAAGACTAATCCTTTTTTCACATTGTTCAAGTAAGAATATTATGTTTGACTTATTGGTTGTCCGTGGACTAGTAAAATACGCACAAGTAATATGCAAGTTAGGTCTCACCTCACCTCACATTGCGGTATAGGGTCGAAGAAAATGGGAGTGGGAGGATAATGCCCTGAAGTTGCTTGCTTAATTTAAAAGTGATTCCATTTTTATTTTTTCTCAATTCTAATCAAAGATTCACAGCTTCATTAATTCGAGCATCTTAAATTATTAATTCGCCTAACTTTCTTTTTGACAATCTTCTTTGTGCATTTACGAGAATTTTGAATCCAGTACAACCGCCCATAGAAATCAAAGTCACTAATTGCATGTGTAGCATCTTCAAGGCCTATTTGAATACATGAGAATCAAATCGAAAAAGTTAAGTTTGAATATAATTTTGTGTTTAATTTTAACAATAATATGGATATAGTTAAATAAAACTTAATCGATTAAAAGCACCCTTTAAATGACACAATATTGCGTAGGAAATTTGCCATTTGAAAAGTAAATAATGCATTTACTTAGGTACAAACACTACGGGCCTGTTTGTTTGGCGTTTCCCAAAAAAATTTCGTGTTTGCGAAACACCAAACAAACATGTTTTCTATTTTTTGAAATAAGTTTTTCATCTATTAATTTTCTCAAACCACTCTCTCAAAACCCAAACAAACAACAATTTTCTTATCTCTAAACAAAACATATACAAATTCTACTCTGATTTGACATAAAGTAATCTATATCTTACACAATTTATCTCACAACAAACATGATTTGACATAAATTCTTACACATCTTACACCTACAACCCAACTCTTCCAAAAAAAACCTATACCTACTTTATTTCTCAAACTACTCTCTCAAAACTCAAACAAACAACATTAAGCAAATCGAGATTATTTCACAAACCTCCACTACTCTCCCAAACTACTTTCCCAAACACCAAACAAACAGGCCCTACATGTACTAGGAAATATTAGGGCATCTCCAATCCTAAGCCATCAAAGTGGGTAATCAAATACTCATTTGATGACTGCTACAGTGTTTTGGGGCCCCTGTAAATGTTTTATATTCCAATGCACAGCCATCAAAATGTAACATCAATTTTTTTCATTATTTAAAATTAAGTCAAATTGATATTAAAACAAAATTAAACCCATTTAAAAATGCAATCAAATATAAAAACGAGACTAAAGTGTATATTACAAATATTATATCTTGCTAACTTTTTATATTATATCATATGATAAAATTAAAAAATGTCACGTGTCGATTTGAATTCAAATATCAAGGTATATGATCAGATTTCGTATCCATATAATATAACATATTTATATTATATCAAGATAGATAAGATTTTCCGATGCCACGTGTCGATTTTTAAGTAGCCATCAAGATATCTGATAATATTTCTTATCCATATAATATTTTTTGTATTATATCATGACAAGATTTCTGATCTAGATATGTTGCAAGTATAATTTTGTGATGAAAATGATATTTAATTTATACACAAAATTTTGCAACGGCTCTTTTTCAAAAAAAAAAAGTTACCGGTTTCAATCTTGTAGCCGTTGGGAGTGTGAAATTTTTCCTACCAAAATTTGGGGCCAAGAGGAATTGGCCCTATTTTTGATGGCAGGAGCTTCTGGATATCAATTTGATGGCTCAAATAGGGCTTCCATTGGAGAGGAGTTTTTTTGATTTCAGCCATCAAATTGGAAGTTAATGGGTTTGATGACCCATATGGGGTCTCCATTGGAGATGCCCTTAAGAGATCAAAGTTACGATAGACATAATATCAATTAATTTCGGAAGGGCTTCATTTTATTCAGAAGTTAATTTTATGTTTGGTGTAGTTACACTAGAACTATATACAGACGGATATAAAATTGAAGAGGCGAATGAGCTAGATTTCCCTTTCTCTCATACTTTATACTAAGGTATTGTCATATTAGAGTTTGTCAACATTCATAAGATAATATTTATTACTAGATTTCTATACTAAAATAATATTGAATAAATTAAATATATTAATAAATATACCCCTGGATTTAAAGAAAGAGACAAAAGGGATCTGTAATTGACATAATTGATATTAAGCTTTAATGTTATAAATTGAAATAAATTGGGCCATAATGAGATAAACATGTTATTTTTATTACTAATCATATGTATACCACAAATATATATAGTACTACTCTCTCTGTATTTTTATTTGTCGCTATGACAGAAAAAATATTTACATTTACTTGTCGTTTTAGGAATTCAATGTAAAATTAATATTTTTCTGTTAAATTTACATTTCTTGTTAAAGGTTGTAATGAATATTAATTAATGATATGATTATTTTTATTAAAATAGTGTCTAGGGGTTTTTACTTTAAAAATGTGGCTATTTATTACATATCTTAATATGTGTGTAATACTCCAAAACAAGAAATAAAAATAATATTTTTTTTCAATTCATATAAATCGTATTTAATTGTCTATAACATATACGAGTATCATACTCCGTATATGATAAACATGTTATTTCTATTACTAATATAATAAACATGTTATTTCTATTACTAATATATTATTACTGCGTATATAGTAGTAATTCCTTTTTTCAAAATTCTTGGGGCCCAGCACCCCCACCTGGCCTGTACATGGAATCCGTCCATTAACATGGCTAAATCTAATAATATTATGAAAGAAAAAAAATTAGACGTCAGAAATTTCATATTGGTTCACTAGTAACCACATGGAAGATTGGAAGTTGGTTTAGAATTTTCCAGGTTCCAATATGTGCGTGTTTTTCAACGAGATTCACCAATAATTAGGAATCTCTTTATGTACTTTCCTCAAATTCTTGTAATAATCTAGACAGCATTTCCTCAAACCTTTGTGCGGTTAGGTTTAGTTGATTCCCTCATACACATGGTCAACAATTAAATGTCCTCCTCTTTAGGTTAATTAACTGGCGAAATTATTCAATTATTCTTCATTTTCAAATTACTAAAAAAAAGTGTTCAAATATTCCATGATATCTTTCTTCATTCCTTGAACAATCTAGTTTGATCCATATACCGAGAGCCTTTAGCATCTAAGTACATCATTTGACATTACAATGATTTTTTTTTTAAATTATTTAACTTTAGTTGTGAGACAACATACATATAGATGAATTGAATGTTCTGATTCACCTCAAATCTAGCTCAAAATGTGAGATTCCTCGAAATCATAAGAGATGTGGAGTTTAATTTTATTATTTTTATCATCATTATTCATGAGATCTTGGTTTAGTTTTTCCTTTAGGAGAGAATTGCATTTTTCATATCAAACTTTTACCTATTTTATATATTTGTGCCACATTTTCTAAAAATAAGTCTTCAATTCCATGATTTTATCCCTCTCGACACATTTTCTTTCTCCATCAATTTTTGAACGGAAATCGCCAGAACTCCTTCGATACAAGACCAAATTTTATGTTCTTTATATGGTTGAAAAACTCTTGATGGGAGATTTTAACGATACAAGTTTCAGTTCATGAAAGACAATAAACCATTTGCAAAAAAATAACAAAGTTTTGGGATATTAATCAAAATTAAATCATATCTCCTAATCTACAAGGAATCATGCCATAATAACTTTCAGGTATGATATGGGACACATATATAAGCGTGTCATTTTGGTGACTTAAATGTTGGTGTCCAAAAATTGACGGAGAAAGAAAATGTACCAGGGAGGTGAAATCATGGTATTAAATTTATTTTTCTAAAAACATTGTACCAAGTATATAATATAAGTGGAAATTTGGTATAAAAAGTGTAATTCCCATTTATTTTTGCATCCAAACTTATGCATTTATGTTATCTATTCCGGTGAAATAGTTTATCGAAAATATAAAAATCCCATTACAGTGTAAAATTGTACTTGTAGAGTTGTAGTTTCAAAGAACTGGACCGTGTTTACGCTTTTTATTACATTCTTATTAATTGCACTTTTGTACCTAGATCTTTCTAATATTTTACAGTTGACTCGGTCACATCACCCAGTTTTCCCATAAATATTTCCATACATAGAATTGGACCCTCTACACCTTGATTATATTTTTTTTTCTTTCTTGATGGATACATAAGATATTGATTAACGATCTTTAAGTTGATATATAATTAATAGTTTATTAACTCTATCATAAAAAATTAGTAATTAAAAGTTTGCCTTTTTGCTTTCCTCCAGTACCAAATCTAAATATTATATTCTGAAATAAATATTGGAAAGATTGCTTAATTATTTTATGAAAATAGATTCATAAGTAATTTTTACTAAACAAACTACAATATTTCTATTTTTTTGAGTGAAACGATAAATACATCAATACATAATTAAATTTGTTCTATTAGTAAACGAAGATTGTTCGAATCAACATTTAACAAACAAATGCTAAGAATATTATCAACAGAGAAAACTAGTATTCTAGAAGATAACGCCCAACAAAAAATTCTATTTTGTACGTTCCAAGAGTTTATAGCTATTTTTTGACGTTTGTTTTTCTTCTTTTGTAAGTTATTCCATTTATTAAAGTGACACTCAAAATTTGTCGCATTAAATGATGAAGAAAATCTATTTATTTTGCCATAGATGTGTGTGGTGCAATCAATTAGAATTTTTTTTTTTTTTTTTTGTGCTTTCCTTTCCTTTTTTCTGTTAGGATTATAGATTTTATAGTATTTTGTCGCTAGAAAATTTTCAATTTTTTCTTTGATGTGTCGCATTAAAAATATGTGCAGTTAATATATTTACGCTAGACATTGAAATACAATACACATTCTAAGTTATTCCGGTGATTTGATTCTTTGATAAAAGAAACTCACATCTCTAAATATAACAGAATATTCATATTCGACTCAATTTCAACATACAATATACAAGAAGTGAGGCTCGTGAATAATTTGGGTGTGAACTAGAGAATATAATTTTCAGAAAGGCCAATAATTAAAGTGGCAAAAGGAAAATAACAATTAATGGTGAATAATTGATTCAAATTAAAGATTTATTAATTCATGTGCCAAAAACATATGCTGCTGGTTTTTCAGGCACAAGGTTAGGCCAGAGTTGTTAGTTTTAATTTCAATTTCAAGGGGCGGCTCTAAAGGTATAATTAATTACTTTCCAATGCAACGGCAGTTTGTCAGCTGAATTTTTTTAATTTGTGAATGCATGAAACTTCTAAGTGTTTTCCGTGTAAATTACAAAAGTAAATTCACTTTGTTTTTATTTGAGATCAAGAAAAGTAAATTACTATGTGGATTATTCATGGTTCTCATTTTATGAGTTATTATTGAAATGAGCCATTCTCGCGACAATGATATGGTTTGACTGTAAAATAAATTAGCCAATTTTGGACAACGAGTAGCACTAAAAAACGTAATGTACTTTTGCAGGTTTTAATGAAAGGAAAAGGACATCACATAATATATTTATTTCATGAATATTAACGAACACCAAGGTTCTGTGTTTAACCCTATTAAAATGTATTTTCTTTAGTTTAATACTAGTGTTTTCTTTAGTTTAATACTAGTGTGTGGTAATTGATTTTTCTTATGATTTGATTGTAATTCAATAAATTTTCTAATTTAGTGATACTGAATATCGATGGATGTAATGATCGTTTCTCTTAAAATTAAAAATAAAAATACATAGGAATAACTGCAAATTCTTATGTGTAATGCGAAACTTAAACGAAATTCTATAAAATATATATGACACTCAACGGGATTGTTTATTGTATAGTATAATACTTACTATTAAATATTCGCATAGTACAAGGGAATATCATGCATATTTTCTCGTACATGTATGTAAGCGGGTATTTTGAATCCCAAGATGTCTACTTTACAATTTTATACAAATTGTGAGTTCATGCCGGTTTATTTTTTGGGTTCTACAATCAATTGATTTAGAGAAACTAATACAAACACTTATTTTCAAAAACAAAATGATTTTTCAAAACTTTTCATTATTTGTTTTCCATAAAATCATTCGAGCATAATTTACTTTAGATTTGTTAAGAAGTAAATGTAGGGCATCAAAACGCCCCTTAGATTGATAAATAGACAACTGATTATGTAGCGAACATAATTCTTGTCTAAGTCAATTTTTTTTATAGAACATAGAGATTAAATTTGATAATATATCATAAAAATATGGATAATACATGCATTAATTAGTTTATAGTCGACCTATATATGATAATTTAACCTATTTTAATTTCAACAAGAACTTTCCTCAAACTTCTTGCTCCCTAGCCAATGAGAGATTGGTCTTAATTTTCCATATCCAATACTGCGGAGCAAAGCGTGCGTCTACTAGCTAGTCTATCAAATACTATAAAAAAATAAAATATAATAGGAGTATTATTAATATAAACGCCGTTAATATTTTATTCCAAAAACTTGTTTTTTAAGTACTTTACTATTAGGACCACCTACTATTAATTAATGGTCTCAAGAAACCCATAATTCGTCTTGAGAATGAGGTGTCTCTCCAAGAGTTTCTTAGTACAAAAAATAATCCAACTTCTTCACATTTGTGGACTCTCCCCAATCAACTACATTGAATCCTTTATTTAATTAATTTCCTATTTTTCTACATAATAATAATACAATCATCTACACGTATCGAATGTCCTGAAACAAATAAGTACATTCACACTTAAGGTCAAAGTTCTTATTAGTATAATAAAATTAAATTGCTATACAATGTAAAATCAAATGAAGACTAGTTTGTAGGGTAGCACCTAAAACTCTGCATTTTCATCGGATGCTCAAGGTACGAGACTCGACTCGACTCACACCCATGCATGCACATCCGAGTGTTGGTGCGGACCCGGAAGCTCCGATTCAGATTTACAAAAGATGAGTTCGTGAGCATTGGAGAATAAAATAAATGTTTATTATTTCTCAATCGTATTTCTTTTGTCAAACCTAAATTTTGTTCTCGATTGTTCTTGAATCATTGTGAAACCCCTCTCATACTTCTTAAAGTTATGTACTATTTTACCTTTTATTCATATCTCTAGTCAATACCATATATATAAACACAAAATACATGTCGACATGGTGAAAATAAAACGAAAGAATCCAACAATAAAAATAAGAGAAAACTAGTATTAATATCAACATTTACTTAAATGGGCTTTGGGGGCCCGGGCGCATAATTGTACCATAAAAGGTAGAAAAAGTTGTAATACTTCGTCTCTTTGTGCCGTGAAGTTACTTATAAATTGACTACAAATCTCCTTCCTCTGTCACTTGTGGCTTATGCGTTCATTTGTTCTCTTCTCTTCTCCAATCCCATCAATTTTTCCTTTAATTTCTTTTAGGCCCAAAATTTCCAAAAATACCCTCTTCTTTGTCTTTCTCTTACAAAACTTCCATCCCTTTTCAAGGTACTTCACCATCAATTAATATTCTATGTATAATTAACTCCATTGAAAGTTTCAATCTTTATATAATTATTATTATTATGTAATATTTTCTTGACTATATGTTTCAATAAATGCAGGTCATAAATTATGACAAACCAAAATATGGTGATTTCTAATGCAAAATCAGGCCTTACTATTGCTATAGCAGTGGCCATGTCCGAATCAACTCTGTTCTCACAAAATCAAAATGGATACTTTACTAAAAGAAAGTTTCTCAAAAAGCTCGAAACTAGTGGAAATGGAGCTCGAATCAATGCCTTGCTCGACTCAATGCGAGCTTCTTCGCCTACACGTAGGCCATCAGACACAGAAGATCACAACTCATGGATTGTAAGTACAAATTAAAAAATAAATAAAAAAACTAATGAATTATTCGGGATTATATAAAGATGCACGTGACTAAGTCACGCTCGTTTGTGTAAAAACAGCTTCGTCATCCCTCGGCTTTGAGCATGTTCGATGAGATAATGATGGCTTCAAACGGGAAACAAATAGTAGTTTTCTTAGATTATGATGGCACTTTGTCGCCCATTGTTGAGGATCCTGATCGCGCTATCATGACTAATGAGGTTCGTTTTTCTTCACTATTTTACGCGATTAATGTGATCATTATTTGACATTTCTTACATTTAACATTTTAATAAAATCAGATGAGGGAAGCCGTGAGGAACGTCGCGAAATTTTTCCCTACGGCCATTGTGAGTGGGAGATGCAGAGCTAAGGTACATTTTGATATTTCATAATACAATGATTTGGTTTATTTTAGGTTGATTTTAAGATGAGGAATTTAATGCTCTAATCTTTTATACAGGTGTATAATTTTGTAAGATTGTCTGAATTATATTATGCGGGTAGTCATGGAATGGACATCAAGGGACCATCAAAAGGACATAAACATAAAAAGGTGAGTGATGTTTATTGGTCATTATAAGTCTTTATTTTAAGTACTACTTATGATATTTATTTAATTTTCTTGCATATGTTTGGTATGTGTAACTATTCAGGGAAATGAAACTGTCCTCTGCCAGCCTGCAATAGAATTTTTGCCAATGATTGATGAGGTTCGTCTCTTCTTACTTCGTGTGATCGAGGGTAAATTCGGTATTCCCACTAGTCAAGGCGAACAATCGAGTTTTGAACCTTAACCCGTTTTGCTTCATAATGGGTCGACCTCAAATCAAAACTTCGAGATCGACTGGACTAGTAAAATTCATTGTTGTGGTTATTTTACGTATGAAAATATTGTTTTGCAGGTATACAAAACATTGTTAGAGAAAATCAAGTACATTCCGGGGGCAACAGTCGAGAACAACAAATTTTGTTTGTCGGTCCACTTTCGTTGCGTTGACGAGAAGGTACGAAATTTTCAGCCTTTTTTCATGGTTGAGGAAATCTAAATTAAAGAAAATAATAATAATAATAATAACAATTAAACTGATTCATGTTGAACTTTGCAGAAATGGGGTGAATTAGCTGATGAAGTTAAATCAGTGATCAAGAACTATCAACAACTTAAATTAACTCAAGGAAGGAAGGTCTTGGAAATTCGTCCCACAATTAAATGGGACAAAGGAAATGCACTTGAATTTTTGCTGGAATCATTAGGTATTTTATAAAATAAATTGTGACAAAATGTCATTTAATATATCCCCATCTGAATCGAAATTGTATCTTAGACTAAAATTTCAATTTTGAATATTAATCTTTAGGATACGCAGAATCGAACAACGTTTTCCCAGTTTATATCGGGGATGATCGCACAGACGAAGATGCATTCAGAGTATGTACATGCACACATTAATATACATACCTAATAATTTCATTGATCGATCAGTAATCAGTTCTAATTATTGCAATAATTATTTATGATTTCAGGTTTTGAGAAACAGAGGACTAGGTGTAGGAATTCTAGTATCTAAAACTCCAAAAGAAACAAAAGCATCTTATTCTTTACAAGAACCATCTGAGGCAAGTACTAAAGAAAATGATAATGTTTGAGATTTTTGTCTTAATGTTGTTTGGAAATAATAATAATGTTAGTAATTAGGAATTGACACTTTGCAATTAAGTATAGAGATTCTTATCATGTTGTTATTATTATTATTTGATAATTGACAGGTTATGCACTTCTTAAAGCGTTTGGTGGAGTGGAAGAAATTGTCCCAATTGAGGCATTAATTAGTGAATTGAGATGAGGGCCCAATGGCAATTAAGTAATAACTTTGATGAAAAATCTGCCCATTTTTTGGATGTTTTATGAAAGGATGGGGTTGATGTTCTTTAGATTTGTTTAATTTGTGATTGTAATTCTCTCCCAAAGGGAAATTTTTGTAATTATTAAATTGGCAAGTAGATCATTGGATTATAAGTTGAGAGAATATTGCACAACGACCCCGACATAATTGAGTAAAATGCAAGAATACCCTCTGTATTTTTTCAATTGCTAGAAAACTCGTTGTATTATTTTTATTAACAAGAACCCTCTTTGTTAATATTTTGTTAGTCCATTGCACCTACTCGATAAGAAGATTTGACCGTGGAGGGGGTTATTGCTTTATTCTTAAGGAAATGGCTATTTAATTTAACACACACATGGGGGACTTTTGCTAATAAAAATAACACATGAAGTTTTTTGTCAAAAGAAAAAAGCACATGGGGTGATTTTGCATTTTATTCCAATTGAAAAGGCCTATTTGATCCCCATAAAAGAAAATAGTCTTGTATAAATGTTTTTTTGTTTCATTATTCAAGCAACGATATATATGCTAGCCCTCACAAGAAACATAATTAAAGCACATTTGGATCGAACCATCACACTAGATGTTGCATATCAAATTAGGTAAACTTTGTACGCTAATTAATAGACTGAAATGCAAAAATATTCCATATACTTTGTCTAATTAGCAAAAAAGACTTTTGTGTTATTTTTATTAGTAACATGTGTTATTTTTTATTAGAAAAAAATCTCCCCCCATACTAGAATACATAATTTGTAGAAAATCTCAATTATACCCCCCAAAAAATACAAAAACAATTATAATCCCTCTGCTAACTTTGAAAATTGACAATAATCCTCCAAATCACTTGAAAAATAAACAATAATTTCTCTATTGACTTATGAAGGAATTTTAAATGGATTATTTTGCAAATAAGAAATACAGAGGATTTTTTGCTAATTAAAATAAATGGGAGATTTTTTGTCAATTAGACAAAGTACAGGGATATTATTGTATTTGGCTCTTAATTAATAATATTACATGCAGTACCCACCAATTATATACCAAATATAATAAGGAGAATTATTATAATCATTTGTGTACGGAATATATTGCAGATCAAGTAGTTCTTTTTTTTGTCTTTTTTTAATAATTGCAGATCAAGTAGTTTGATTATCAAATGAAACATCATTAAGAAATCATTTCATTTTGTAGGATGTGCATTATAGTTCAGCTTCAGAGGTCTTGGGACCTTCTTAAAGTGTAGAAGTCTTGGAAAAATAAAAATAAAAAAAGATAAATTAAAAGTTGAGCGGATTAGTATGAATTGCCAGGGTGGATAATCTTTGCAATATACCTTCAAATTATCGAGTGGCATTCAAATTGGCAATTAGGTTACACGGATACTTCGAAATTTTACACCGTACAGTATCGTATGCGTATTGAATACTCGAATACTCAGATATTCGTACGATACTTTTGAAATACTCCACCGTGGCGTTTTCAAAAGTAAGAAAATAAAAATACCGTATCGGATACACAGGAAGGCGTATCAGAATACTCAGAATACTTAAGAGCGTGTATTTCTACAAATAATTTCTAGATTATGTATATTATCAAAATGATCTACATAAACACTTGAAATTTTGTAAAGGGCCAAAGATTTTGCATATGATGTTAATACTATGGATTTACTTGAACACTTATATAAAAAGGGAATAACATTATTCATTTTAAATAGAATAAAAAGTGAACTTAATATATATTACATAAGTTTTATTATACATTTTTAAAACAATGGTTTCTTATTATAATATATTTTTCAATATAAACATGTATTAGCCGTATCGTATACTATAAATTTTGAAAATTCATATCGCCGTATTCGTATCGTATCCGTTCATATTGCCATATCTGTATCCGTGCACTATAGATTGGCAAATTAAAGAATGCATATTTATAAACATTTTAGTAAAACGCCGAGTTATATTGTTACACCACAATATGGATTGATTACACTATATTGCAATAAATAAATTTTCATGGTATACCAGATCTTATTTTTTCCACTAGGTAAATAACTAATTAACAATTATCGAATTAAATTTACGAAAAAAGATAAATACTCTTGCATTAAATGTGACTGATCCTCTCAGTTTGCCAGACAAGGCCTCTTAGAGCATTTTTCATGGTATACCAAACACTAAATTTACATTTTTACTCTACCACCCTAAATCAATAATTCACCATTACACCAAAATTTATGGAGATTTAGTTTTAGATTCCCTCATTTCATCATTTTACAAAATCCTATTTTCCAGATTTTTTAGTGAAGGAATTTGCATCTCCCACCCTTCCACCATTTCACAATTTTTTACATCAAATCTACCACCAAATATAGAGGTAAAAATAGAATCTGGTGTAATTGCCCTATTTAATTAATTAACATCTAAAATGATTATTTCAACTAATTTTATGTGATTATCAACTTATTGACATGTTTAAATAAATAAATTATTGTTAATTAATTTTTATATATTTAGCTAAAATTTAATTAATTTACTGGTTTTTATTTAATAAATACACTAATTATTCTTAATAAAAATACTAATAATAAATATAAATATGCTTACATTATTTTTAATTAATTTGTATAATTTTAGGTATGATTATCATTTACTTTATTTGTTTTATTAAATAAATACACTAATTATCACTAATAAATAAATAAAACAATCCCTTTAATGAAATATATTGTTAATAAAATAAAAATAAGCCATACTAAATATTATTAAATATAATTAATACATAAAAATAAAATACATGATGACAAACTCCTTAATGAAATACATAGTCTAACTAAACAACATAAAATAGTTCAAATTCTTGATATGATAATGTGCTACAACTAATAAAATTGGAATGGCTGGGCAATTAATTAGATATCAGTCTATATAAAAATATTTACATATATCGTATAAGACCTACATTTCTTTTCTTTTTAATTATTATATTTTGATTTTATTTAAGGTAGTACTTACTGACCAATGGTTATGATATATACACGTAGGAGAGTTCCTAAGATGAAGGATATGGTATGCACGTGCAGTGATTCATTGAAACCATTAAAGGTAGACAACTTTAGGCGGTCAAAATTAACATTGTTTTCTGAATCTTAATCCTGTTTTTCTAGATTTAAAACATACTTAATTAATCAAATATATTAGAAGGAATCTTAATTAACAGTTGTAAAGACACGGGGGGAGTCAGAAACAGCAATATTCAACAAAAGATCTTGTTATCAACGAATGTTTCATAATTAAGTCTTGGTTTTATCCATATAACTACAAATTATCTCCATATACAAGGCTAAAAGCTGCTTATATAACCACCTAGCTTAAGCTTTATATAGATGGGGAAGTTTAGGAAAACGGATTTAACTGAAATATTAAGTGGATTTCAAATTCAACATTATAGTAAACGGATTTATCTCCTTTTCATATATATGCATGCTATTATTTAATTTACTTAATGTGATTTAAGAAAAATTATTTTATCTTTATGTGAAAATTTTAAAGAATCAATTTATCTCATTGTGGGAGTTAAAAGTGTTGTGTAAAAAGACGAAAGTTATCCTTCTTCATCCAAGATAATTTAGGGGCAAAATGTCACATTTATTATAAAACAGTGGATGAATAGATACATTTAAAATAATATAGAGAGAGTAAACTGGGACATATAAAACAATCCAATGGGTAAACTATTTCATTTTTCAAGTTTAAGTTAAATAGATCTAAGTTTATAATATATAATGAAGCGTATTTTTGTCAAATCATATTTTTTAATGTTCAAAAGTGTCAGAAAGTAATAAAGTTTACTTTTGTAAAATCACGGATAAAAAATCACCATTAACTATGAGGGAGTAAACTTTATTACTTCCTTATATTCTTATATTCTTATATAAGATTTTATACTGTCTTTCTGATACTTTTGAATCTTAAAAATATACTAATTTGATTGGAATAAATTGAATAGTATGAATATCACATATAAAAATCACCATTAACTCCCTCATAAATCATAATTGATCAATTGCAGGAGCAATAAGCCAATAACAACTCTACTATAGTGTTCCTTTTTTTCTTTTTTCTTTTTCCAACTCTACTATAGTTGAAGAACATGGATAAAATATGCCCGTATCATAATTAGAAAGTAGAAATCATTATTAAGCCATCAATTTTTGTAAAGAAATTGCGATTATCATGATTGCCCCCTCCACCTAATGGAATTAAGGTTTTCTCTGTCATGTCTAATTATTATTGACACTTAGCTAGTTTTTTTTGTTCTTTTTTTTTAAATTTATGAATTATTAGATAGTCATGTAACTGATGGTAACATGTGACAACACATATATAGATGCTAATTGGGAGTAATCCCGGTTCAATCTTTCATTTGATAGAGTGAATTGAAACATGGGCTCGAGGAACTGAACCTACGTGGTCGGCACGCATTTAATAGTTATTACAATATCTTACTTTTTGGTGGGTTGATTAATTCGCCATGTCTGAATTAGAGATTCAATTGTATTGGATCTTGACTCAAGCATTAATACTAAACATAATTACATCCAGTAACGGAAAATTCTTACTTAGACCTGATTTAGAAGATATTCATAGACATTGTGATTGAAAATGCACCAGATGATTAATTATGATGATATCGTATATTCTCAATCACAAGGTCTAGGAAAATTTCCTAGACCAGATCTAAGTAAGAATGTCTCGTAATGACTATATGGATTGAATTTAATCCCCCATATCCTCATAGGGCTACCAAATACCCGTTAAAGCTAATTGAAATCATTTTTAGAAACATTTGAATATACAAAGAAAACGAGTTGGGTGTCCTTATTTTTCTTCACATCTTGAGACCCATTATAAATTTTCTTCACATCTTGAGACCCAATTAATCAATTGGTATTCTTGTAACTTGCATATAGCTTGTTAAACCAAATCCTATGGTCTAACTAAAGGTATGTCACTTCTATTAAGATTTAGAAAGCTTGTAAGTTGTAACTGCACGCGCACTTGAGTAATAAAACGTCTTATCAAACAATCAGATAAAATTCGAATTTTTTATCTATAATAATAATAATTTGAATGCCGTATTTATGTGATCTCGATCTTAAATATTTAAATGCTCATGTATACTCTAGTAGAAACATGCTCTAAAGTGGTCGTGAAACAAAAAAAGTTGGACAAAATATTTTTTATCGACTATATAAGCTTTTTAACTAGTTTACGGTTGATCCTAGGTTGGGTACCTTAAAAAAATAATGAAGTAATTAAGAGATCTTGGAAAGGTTTAAAAAATAATATTCCGTAATGGGTGGAACTAGGACATTGCTCTCAAACAGAAGAACAATTTGTACACTATTGGGCACTTAGATTTGTGAGTTCCCACTTGAAAAGATGAAAGGGAATCTTAAAGTTGTTTTTGCAGAAGGGGTTAGGTGGTGAAAGCGAAAACCCATGCCACTTATATTGAATATAAAAGGGAAAATAAATATCCCATTGTTGAAGAAGGAGCTGGATTCCACTTTAAGTGCTTAATTTATGTGAACATTAACACCAACATGCAATTCACTCATGTAATGTTTAAAAAAGAAGTGAAAAAAGCAAGTAATTTTAGACGTGTAAAGAACGGTTTCCACTTGATTTAAATCATTGATGCTTTACATATATATCATACATACATATAAACTAAACCATTTAAAACACCAATTATTGGTGGAAAGAGACATTTATCCGCCGTTGATGTTTTAACCAAGTGGTTAATAACGATGTTCCATGATCAGGAGGTCATGGGTTCAATTCCCACGAATATGTATATTTTCTCTAATTTCATATTAATTTTTCTCTAGTTTAAAAGTTTCGATTTGATATAGTATTTGACATGATAATGTATTCACGATTAAAAAAAAGGGCATCTACCTTCAATTAAGTACCACCTTAATTGCTTCATTAAGTTATTCATGAGAAAACCTAAGAAAAAATCCCATTTAATTCTTAAAAACTAAAGAAAAAACCCATATTGCTTCATTAAGATATTTATTTATCTTTGGTTGAAATCAAGAAAATATATCATATTTTAAATACTACGATATGAATGTGAATAAGTCAAATAATTTACCAATTCCTTTTTCAATTAAAAAAAAAAAGAGTACGTACAAACACACATATTCATAGAAATTTACAAGTAGTTACCTCTTTTATCATTTGTTGTATATGTATTCACAAACCATTGTAACTGTATATGAGGTGGTACATTTAGTTCTATTATTGTTGACAATATTTATTCGGGAATAAGATTTTGAGCTGTTCTTTAAATAAAATGAAATAACGTATGCTATTAGTGTGTTGCACCACCACATCCATGCACCATATACACAATATATTATTTATTTCAAAAAAAAAAAATATTGTGCATTTGTTGCTTTGAAGACATGATAGAACACATCAATTAATTAAGTATATATACAATATAATTCCTATATTGAAGAAGTAATAATACTACAAGATCTCATCAGCATCACTAATTGTTACAAACGATAATATAATATAATGTGTCGTACCATATCATTATAAGCAGCCATTACACGAATTTTTTTTTTTTTTTTTTATTGTATGTATATAATTAGATTCAACAATTTAGGAGTCGCGTTAAAAAGTGATTTAAACATGCAATAATGATATGAAACACAATTGTACTCAAGATTCACAACATATTATTAAATACGTACTGTGCATAATTATTTCGCGATACAGATATACTGTATCTGCAGAATTAAACCAAGGGGGGCGGCGCTTATGTTGAGGACAAGGATTCCTTGTACGTGTCGAATGAAGAACTTGGTCCCCACATCAATGCTCGAAATTGAAGTTTAAAAAAATCGGAAATTTAGTACGAAAATGATTCTGGTTTTGTATATTTAACGTTGGATATTTCAATTTCCATGTGATTAAAGTGATATGTTTTGAGGGAGCAGATGAATGAAATGTTGGAGTGCGGGAAGTTATGCTACCTTTTATTATTTAATTGTAGAAGCATTTTGGTACTTATACCAAGGTAGAGAAGGGAAAAAAAAGAATTGAATATTGGATTGTAGGTTTCTTACTTAGCACAAAAAGTTGTAAACTAATTTAGTTTTTTTTCTTCTCAAATTCATGTCATTTCCATACAATTATGATGAATATATACTTCCTTATCATTTATTCATTTTAATGACAACGACGTCATCAACAAACGCTTACACAGGATACTCATGAATTATGAATTAATTCATAAGTTAACCTACGATATATTTACCTAGCTAGTATTTTTTCCTTTTTGAGAATGCATGAATAATTTTATGAAATTGCATGTATAATCAATATTGTGGTGCAGTACTCCAAGCCACAATGTTTAGGAATTCATTCACATAAATGTCGCGTAATCGATAATTTACCATGTTTTCTTATATTTTCAATTGATTATAGATTCACATAACTGTGGTTTGGAACTTAGATGGAAACATTATTTTGAGTTTGTCAAAAGGTCAAAATTCTTTTGTGAGCATAGCGTACATCAGAATGGTGGGATCCCGAGGCTTGATAGAGGCACATCCTGCGATTTATATTCTTCAGAGTTCTAGGGCAATGGTTCTAAAGATCCAAGATTAGGCTGGTGTAAACTTGAATATATGGGTTATCCAAAAAAAAAATTAAAGATTCAATTGAATGACGTTTATCTACATGTTATCTTTAATGACCATGCAAAGTTTTAATTCTAGTTGTATTTGTGAATTTGGAAGGTGAGTTATGACATAATCTTTTGGTCTCTTATTTTTGTAAAATGACTTTTCCCAGAATTAACTTTTTAAGATATTTGTTATGTTGTAATTTACCATTGATCTAGGCTAGGGCTATCAATTGGGTGGATTTCCGGATTCGTCTGAATTCGGTCCGATTTTATTAGGATAATTGTCCGATAAGATATTCGATGGACTTGATCCGATTATAAAGATTCATAATTCGAAACACATGGAGCGGATATGGATTTAGACCCGATCAATTAAAGATATGTATCCGAAAAAAATGATTTCTATATAATATTTTATAAAAGTAAGTACCATTAATAATATTTCATAGTAATTTATAACTGGTCTATAAATTTTTTATAACCAATATTTTTATCTAAAAATATAAATATTAGTAAATGATGTTTGAACATATGAGCTGAAATTACATAAAATTGTAAAGTTAATAAACTTGTTTTAAAAATATTAATGTAATTTTATTGAATCTGAAAAAGATATAATAACCGATCAAGATCCACTGAATTCAAAAGATTTAAATCCAATCAGATATAAATAGGACCGGCTGGACGAACCTGATCCGACCAATTGACAACCTAATCTAGGCCTTCCAACTTCATTGCATGGTCCTTTTTAAGAGGCTCCGTCAATAGCATCAATGATTAATTGACCCACAAAATTGCGGCTCAGCATGACTGCAGCAAAAACATAGAATTGATTGAGCCTACTTTGCAATGATCTAATTATCTAAAACGAGGAAGAAATGAATTTCGATCCTTTAAGCCCATTTAGCCAAAGTCGTGGGCCACCAAATCAAAATTATTGAACTGGAACTCAAAGCTCCAAGTGGGTCACTCATGCCAGTATTTCCTGATTGAGCCAATAGAAGATTTTGCAGCCCAATGAATAAGTTGGCTTGGGGTCTAGAAATTAATACTGCTGAAATCAAGAATTTTATTTGTCCAAAATTTTCTGGTAGTTCAATTTCTCTTTTTCTCGTACCAAAATATATGTAATAAACCCATCTAAACTCGAAAAAGATCATACTCTCGAGTCATGTTTTCACAAGGTTGGTCGTAGACTTTTTGGATCCGTGGATGAATACTGGGGCCCTATATTGTATTAAAAATTTATTTATGTAAAACTTATTTTTATTGTTTTAGTATATGTTCTTGTTTTTCTAATATACCATTTTTTATGAATAAAGTAGTCAATCCATTTAATCATTTTTCTGGCATATGATCATAAAAAGGTTTTTCTCAATTTAAATTTTAAAAAACTTCTCTCAACATAAGCAATTGTAATTGGAATATTACTCTATATGAAATACACGTATTTGGAAATACGTGTATATGATTAAGTTTATTAATCGGCTTATATATGTATATAGACATGCATAGCTTTTGATAAAACTGTTAGTTCATAATATAAGCCAAATCTTTTATGTTTGATATTAAGTTGAATTTTCAGGATTGATTCAACGTTCTTTCAAAAATTTAGTTTAGACTCTTTAAAATCGTGTATGATCCATTAAATTTCTAATTAGATTAAAATACAAATTTACGATCCGATTCAAATCAAATTCGGCTTGGATCCGGCCCATTGGCAGCCTAACCCTATGTATAATGATGCTATAGAGTGAGGGCACAAAAGGTCAGGGCTCTGGCCACCCACCTTGTTTGTCAAGGCCCAAACTCGGGCCTGCATTTACAGTTCATTATCATATTCATATCATCAAATATTTGTCCTATGGAATTACCAATTGGGCCTTGCTTGTTTTCATGAAACCTTTCAAACATTATATGTGAACTGAACTGATTGAATATGTGTTTTATGTAGATTTTATAAATTTGAGATACGATAATAATTGAGTATGAATTTTGGAGGTTGAGGGAACAAATATGTAATATCAAATCAAAATGTGTAAAATCAATATCAAAATGTGTAAAATCAATATTAAGTTCCGCTATATGCATTAAATTAATTATTATATATCTGTTCAGATGAATTTTTTAGATTCAATTACACAGCTTGGTCGATGTATGACATATATAGTTGTACTTGTCGGGATATAGGTAGATAGTATTTGCTAAGAAATATCACACTATATACATATTCATCATTCAAATCAATAATTTCTCCTAAGGTCTAAAATTGGAGCATATATAGCTCCCTTGGCAAGCTACAACGTGCAATTAGAGATTTTTGGATCCCATGACCATTCATCAAATGATTTTCAATATATAAATAATTTAGAATTTGTCGCATCATTTGAAAATGGTTTAACTTCCATGAAGAGTAAAATGGAATGGATCTTCTATTTTATTTTGGTGTCACAAATATAAATTTATTGACAAAGTATTTTATTAAAATTTATGTGAATCACCAAAACATACACGTTGATGTTATATCCATGATCATGTGATCATGTGACACAAATATTTAACATCAAAATGGAATAGAAAATCTTTTGTTGGAGTAAAATTTATTTATCAGAAAGAAAAACAGTATCATTACTAAAAAAGGTTTATATCATTGTCTATAAGAAAACAAGATAAAAAGGAAAGAAATAACACATTTCAATACAAATAATAAAAATATATCATGTTAAGGCAAAAGCGCATGACATAAATATATAATTTGTCAAGGAAAATATTAACCACTTCTACCTCCATTTCTTTCTTGAAACTGCCGTTTTTCAATCACTACTATGATGTTCTTCAGTGTTCACACGACTTTCTTTATCCAATTTGTTGCGTTTGAACTGCATGAAAGCAAAATCAAAAGATATATATATATATATATATATATATATATATATATGTTAGTGGAGCTCTCTAGTTGAATTTACAACATTTATTTTGTAATTATGGCATATTTCACCCTAAAGACATCCGTAATCGAATTCAAAATATTGTCACATAACGTGTGTGACATTGTATTATTACCAAAAATTTCAACTTTTGTAATTTAACTCCCAACCTTTTCTTGCGTTCTATATATCCACAATTTTTATATATACTCCACTAAATATTTGGCTATCGGGGAAACTTTAATAATCACTATGTCTCTTTATTTTTGCTACTATTTTCTTTTTAGAATGTCGCTCAATAACATTCCCTTTTCAAAAATTGACTTATTTTTCTCAAATATATCTCTCACATAAGATAATGATTTGACACTACTAACTCTCAACCACTACTTTTAAAGGCATAAATATAAAAATACACAAAAGTTTCATTTTTTCAACTCTTATATAAAACTACGCTCTGAAATCGGAAGTAGCATAAAAAATAGGATGAAGGAAGTACTATATTTCTAGCTAGTAGAATTAGGATCAACTATGACATGATTATAATACCATTGGGTTGCACTCTTATTTAGAGTCAACATAATAGCTATATATGAATAGTCATCTACTTGGAGGAATTAAAGAAAATAAGAATGAAATTTATTATGTGCCTTTTACAACTTTTGGCACTCAACTTGTTTGCTATAAATCTGGCACCTCGACAAATTGAGGGTGATTTTTCGGGTACAAACACAACTTTAAGAAATTAAGATACCAATTGCAATCTTGTAAAGATGATTTCACCCCATGCATTCTTAAAGGTAAAATCTAAAATAACTGACAAAATGAAGTGATTGGTCGATGAATTAAAAAAGATGAAGGTAACAATTTGTGTAACAATGTATATATTTGTTGTCGGTAAAAGAGATGAAGTTATGATTTGCGTTAAAAAAAAATATTTATATAAGTCGGGGTAAATTGCATTTTTCGTAAATGTTATAGTAAAATTAAATTAAGGTGATCATTCCATACAATAAACAATTTCTCTAGCTTGTTTATTTTTGGGGATTCCATGATGCAATAATAATACATGTTGAATGATAAATTATATTAAAAATAAGATCATGAATAATTTGTAATTACCAGAACGAGTAAACAAGAAGGGTAAGAACAACAACCACACGATTTCTTCTGTTGATTCCGACTATGTTGTCGACGTTCGTTTATCATTAAAGCATGCTCCGGCGGTGGGGTCCGATAAATTTGATCTTTAGGTACCTGAACAACATATGTTCTTGAATTAAATAGAGGTTGAGATGATACGGGCAATTCATGATCATCATCTTCTTTTGTTGGTGAATTTTCCTTTAGGCTATTATTATTATTATTGGAGAGGCTTTGGATTTCATTTTCATTATTTGAAGATGAATTAATGGGTTCATCTTTTGGATTGGAAAGAGAGCGATGATGATCTTTTTCATCAGAAAGAGAACTCTCCCGCTCTTTCATGGAGATATGGAGAGCACAATGAAAAAGATGGAGAGTTTTTTTAGAGAGATGGGGATAATTAGATGCATGGAAATTCGTTGATGTTAATTTTAGTATATATTCTTTATTGTTGTTGATATCCACACAAATATAGTTATAGGACTAAATCTTGTGGCCTTACAAATTGAGGACTAAAGATGGAAACCCCGTGAATCTCTATTCTTTTGAAAGCCAAATGTCCTCATAAACTATTTTTATGGTTTAATTAAAAATTACCTAAGTTTTAACACCAATGGAATTTTGTAAATATAAATTAAATAAAAAATTATCAGGAAATAGATGAAAAGCCTTTTACCCCCTATGATTTGAAAAACAGTATTTTACTATCCTTTAAAAAAAATTGAAATAAGCAATTTATCACATTTAATCGGAGAGTGTAACTCACTTATCGAAATTGAGAATGTGCTTGAAAAGTATTCTTGTAACATAAATGGTAAATTTCCACATTTATCATAATACAGGGGATAAATTGTCATAGCTATCATAACACATGGAGAAAAACTGATGTATTATCAAAATACAAGGGGTAAAGTGTCAGATAAAAAATGTCAAGGAGATGATGTAAATCTTTTACGATATTAAAGGGGGGATAAAATACTTTTTTTTTCAAATCACATAAGAGTGAATTGAATATTATGAATATCACAAAATGGTTAATTGCCATTAACCCTAATTATTGAACTCACGTGAGAGATTTTTGTAATTTCGTCAAACCTCATAGGGATGAATGTAATTAACCCATGTATTATATGTATATTTTGTAAAAAAAAAAAAAAAAAAACCGATTGTAAGACTGCACTGAATATCGATCCAAGCTAATTCATACTTGATTAGATTCATTTAATAAACTGAAAATTACGTCTAGCTTTAATGGTGTCTTTGAATGTTTTCCTATGTTGTCTCTCAATATTTGAACGTTTTCAATATTTGAACGTTTTTGTACTTGCCATCCAACCTTTGAACATTTTGACACCACAGAATCTTTGAACATTTTTTCGCACTTTACCACGCAACCTTTAAAAGTTTGTGCACTTTGTCACCTAAATCTTTGAACGTCTATCTTGAACTTGACTAAAACCACGTAAAGTTTCAAAAACAAAATATTCTCTTAGATGACAGATTCCGCTGACGAACATTCAAAGGTAGTTATTTGGGATATTCATATTCTTAATAGCCGAGGTGTTAAGTGGGCAGTCACAAAGGTTGTGAGTCAAAGTAAGAAATTATTCAAAGATTAAGGTGCAAAGTGGTATTTTCCCAAAAAATACAGCTAGAGTTTTAATAAATAAAGCACTGACGTTCGTCTCCGGTGAGTCCTTTCTTTTTGTACTCTTCCCCACACTTTACTGCAAATAAATAAAAGAAAAGGAAAAATTCTCAAACACACTGCAGAAAATTCATCCAGATTCGCTAAATACATACACACACTCGCGCACATACGTTTCCTTGTAAATCTCAAACGCCTTGTCGAAGACTGATCAAAACCGGTCTTCGATCATTTAGGCGTTGAATCCTGTTATATTTGTTATGTTTGGCAGTAATTTGGTGAATTAAAAAAATATGGAGGGTTTAATTGGTAAAATAAGGAACCTTGATGCGTACCCTAAGATCAACGAGGATTTCTACAGCAGAACGCTCTCCGGTGGTGTCATAACCATAGCTTCTTCCATTGTCATGCTGCTCCTATTCGTTTCGGAGCTCAGTAAGTATATTTGTCTATCCATATGTTATATACACAATTGTGTGACAATGTTTTGTGAATTTAGGTGAATATGCTGAAATATGAATGATCTTCAGCTGTTTCATACTTAATTGTGATGATATGTATCTTCAATTGCACCATGACATATGTAATAATATAGTAACTTGTTTTAATGTGTTTATCTTTATCATAAGATGAATTGTTGAAACAATTGAATTTAAGAATTATTTGTGCTTTGGATGTTGGTAGCTTTTGAGGATTTTAGTTCTGCTTTGTTGGTCGATTTGGAATGTTCTTAGTTAGATTTGAGGCTAATATGAAGTGGCAAGAAATTTCCATGGTTTTTAGAAGTTATCTAGCCGCTTTGTACGTGTCTGTTTGTTAAAACAACATTAGAATATTTTTTAGATAATACCTCTGAACAATGCATTTTATAAGAAAATAAATCCTCTTTATTAGGTTGGCAAAGAAGGATATGAGCAAGACTTTGACTAATAAAAGGAAACATGGTTCACGAGTTAGTAGCGCAAAGATCTTGGTTTAAGAGATTGAAGAATTCTAAGTTTGATGCCTGAGAATGAATGCAAAAGTCTGTTCCTAAAAGCTAAAGCCAAATTTGAGGGAAGAAGGTTGCTCAGATTCCCGAAGGAATCTGTCACCTACCTGAAATTCTCCACCAGGAGTTGTTTTTTGTACAAAGGGCATTTTCCTCCCATCTATTTTTCTTTTAACATTTTAATAAATTAGAGGTTTCCAGCACGGTTTCTCAAGAAAAATCGGTGGGGGTGGGGGGGGGGGGGGGAGAGTTGTTTCACTTCTCTTCTGTGTGTTGTTTGACAACCCCAGAAAAAAAAAAATTCCAAATTTTCTTTAATTGCATCACAATCCTCCTTCTAGTGCAAACTGTTTCTTGTGGACAACTGTAATCTGATGCATAACCTTTTGCGAGGGAATTTTTGAGTCAGTCAGCCAGTTGTGAGATGATAGATTGCTGAATAGTCATGTGCGGGGAAAGAAACATGGGAAGGTCAATGATAATTTAGTTATTAGAGAATTCGAGATTTTGATCATATAAATTTGTTCGTATATAGCTGTTATGAGCTTGCAAGGCCTAGGACATATGAGATATGGGCTAGAATATGGCAGCCATGTAAATCAGTCTCTTTATAGAAGTATTTGGTCTCCTAAAGTTTCTGAACTGATGTCATCTTAAAATTATTTGAGAATTTATGCTCTTCTTCTAGAAGGAGATTTTTTGTTCTCTCTAAACCCTAATTTCATGTTATACAGTTCAATTGTAATTTTTTTCTCTGTTGAGTACATGTGGCCTAACTGATTCTTCCTTCCATTTGCAGGATTGTATCTGAATGCCATAACCGAGACAAAATTAGTTGTTGATACGTCACGAGGAGAAAGGCTCCGCATTAATGTAGAATACTCTCTTGTCATCACTGTGTTTTAATATCACTTTACTTAGGATGGTTGCTTATTTCAGAATTTTGTTATGATGTCTTATTGCTTCCATATGGTATCAAGATGGCTTATGTTTTCAGTTTGTCTAATTTCCTCTCTCTCTCTCTCTCTCTCTATGTATGTATGTGTGTGTAGTTTTTCTTATCTTTTCCGTTTTTGTTTGGGACTGCATATATCGAGCCCTTGACATGAGATTGAAATTTAATATATCGAGGTTGCCTTGCAAAAATATGTTCATTATTTCTCTTTAAAAAAGGTATCTTTTAGGTTTTAAATTCACTGAATATAATATAGGTTTATATTTGCTTGACATAGATTGGCTGATTTTAAATAAAATTGTAGGTTATCGTCTTTCAGTTCACAGGCTTGTGCATTTTCAGTTGGATACAACTCAATTAGCTAAAAGGTTTAGCAGTCTGTAGTTTTGTCTTGCCTGAGATTATGTTCACATGTTGCTTTGAACATGATTCGCCTCATTATTTATTTGAAGTTGTGCTTGAGCGACCTACTCTGTCGAAAAGGCAGCTAGACCAACTCATCTTTCAACGTCTGTTATATTACTAATTTTTGTTCATCCTCAAAAGTTTTATATTATTCTTATTCTAATGAAATAGAAGACTTAGCTACCAAAAGTAGATTATATTCAATTAGAAAAGTAATTGACGATGGTTCCTTTATTGTATCTGAAATTGCAGTTTGATGTGACTTTTCCAGCGCTTCCATGCTCTATACTCAGTCTCGATGCAATGGATATTAGTGGAGAGCAACATCTGGATGTTGTAAGTTCCCCAAATATATCATCATATCATTCATAAGGAATTTTCATTCTGTACTGTCATTTACATGTGCAGGATGTCGTGTAATGACCACATATATAGAAATGACATTGGAAAGATATGGAATTGTTAATGGTCATGACCTCATTTCTCCTAGTTTTTCTCGTATTTGCCATGACATATGGATCTTTCGCTAAGTAAGGCTTTAATAATATGAATTCATTCCATGTAAGATTATGATGTTATTTCTATTATGAGATCTTTTGCCCTAGTAGAACCCAATTTAATGGTCTAGCCCTTATGACTTGTCAGCTAAGGACTTCACGAGAAATGATAAAAGGCAAAATATATGTATACATGAAGTAGAAATTAATTTTAAGAAATATGAAAAGCGATGGATATCTCCCAAAATAAATTCAACACGCTTCCTTTTTTATGACTCTTGAAGTGACACTGCATTTAATATTGCAGAGACATGACATTACCAAGAAGAGGATTGATGCTCATGGTAATGTAATAGAAACGAGGCCAGACACTATTGGTGCTCCCAAGGTTAGTAGAGAAGATAAATTAAGCAAGTTTATAATGTAAACTTTATTTCTTTCCGTTAGAGGAGTCTTCATCTTTGGCATGCCATTCTAGTTAGTTACTCACTGCACCAGAAACTTCTGTGATGCTAATGTTTATAGATATTTGCAAGAGAAAGGGTTCCCGCTGTTAGAACTATAGCGAAAAGGAAATCAAGTTGGATCTTACTAATTTTTGTTTCTGACAGATGGTTATTTTTTTTGGTCAAATGTTTTTATCTGGCATAGATTGATAGACCTCTACAAAGACACGGTGGAAGGCTTGAACACAACGAAACCTATTGCGGTTCCTGTTATGGTGCAGAAGCGGTAGTCTCCTCTTTGGCATTTTATGCAAGCTTACATTAATACCTTTTTAATGTTATCTTATGTTGAATACTTGCATGGTTTACCGGATCAGGGAAAAGAATAGGATATTAAATTTTCAATAGAAACTGCTAGCTGATTATATTCATTGATTTCTCTGTTTATGAGTTGGTTTTGTTATTTACCAATATATTTTAAGCTTGTTAATTATGTATTTACTAAAGTAGATTATCCATATAGTCTCTCTGAACTATACTTTCCACTATATCAATTTCATCTAACTATTAGTTCTTTTTAATTTCGCTGCAGGCAGATGATGATTGTTGTAACACTTGTGAAGATGTTCGTGAAGCATATAGAAAGAAAGGCTGGGCGGTATCAAATCCAGATTTAATTGACCAGGTATGTGTCTCTATTGCCTTTTCTTGAAAGAGCGTTGCATATCTTTTAAGGTTGGTTCCCCAAGTGAACTGAAGGTCTTTCACTGCTGCCTTCAGAGTTAAACTTTTTTCTTCTTTAATTTGGGTCGAAGGGGTGGGGGAGGAGGAGGTGAAAAGGATAAACAATTAGGATGGCATATATTCGTGCAGCTTTGATAAGATCAATCTGCTGCTGCTACTTCAGATGCTGTCCCTTGTTTCTTTATTTGATTGATTAGAGACTTGTACCGATGACCCATGATAATGCTTATGGTGTTTTGCTAGGGCCAAAAATATGATGCAAGGTATTTTGATGGTCGATTTGATGAATTAGCATAGTAGCTTCAGTAAGATATCAGATATAATAGGACTTAAGTTTTTTTAGGTAAGCCATTCTAGTGTATACAAATGCCCAGGTAGAGATGCTGATGTGCTTACACACGCACCCACAAGTACACAAGGTGTGCCGTGGTGGCGGGTGCTGAGAATTGAAGAATGAAAGTCTCTTGCTAGAATAAATGGATTCTTGTGCCAATTTAGGAAATAAAATTATATATTGTTTCGTTCCGATTGAAGAAGACACTTGTGACATTATGAGGAACAGAATTTTGTTGATGTAACTTATACACATTATTTATGATTTTTCCTCTATCAACAGTGCAATCTGATTTGTGAATTTCATGTTTGAGGGTGAGTGATTTGGGATTAGGTGCAAATAATGTATTGTCATTGCAGAAAAAGAAGGACTCGTTCCTTGATACAACTTTTATAGTACTAAAGAGTTTCAGAAAAGTGGTTATTTTATTGAGGTTAACTGCTGTAAGGATAGGTCCGTAGAGGCCACTGTTTGATACTTTGATCATTTGTATCTCCTTCTATATATAACAGTGACTAACCTCTATTAGGACCAACTGTTCAAACAAGATAAACTACTAATTTGGTTATAGTTTGTTACTTTTCACGACATAGTTCATAAGTCATGTCTTTTCTATGTTTTTATCTTTAATTTTAGGGAAAATCGTACATCCATTTCCATTCTTTCTTAGAGCTAGTATGGTTTTTTAACGAAAATTTCAGAAGTAGAAGCTTTCTTTAACAGCTTTCTGAAAAATTGTCTTACTGGAGTACCAGCTCAGCTTCTGGACCAACGAAGTGATATATTATTGGAAAAATACATTAAGCATAAATTTTATTAATTAAAACGAATGCATTGGTTAGTTATAACATGGCTATGAACTTATATACTGGTTTTATGCTTTTTTTATTCATAATAAATCAGTGCAAGAGAGAAGGTTTTCTTGAAAAAATCAAAGCAGAAGATGGTGAAGGATGTAACATGTATGGATTCTTGGATGTCAATAAAGTAGCTGGTAATTTTCATTTTGCACCTGGGAAGAGTTTTCAGCAGTCAAATGTGCATGTTCATGATCTGCAGGCCTTTCAAAAAGACAGTTTCAATGTAAGAATGTGCACTTTACATTAGGATAACCAACTTTTTTTTTTTTTTTTGTTGAAATCGTCCTTTTGGCACTGATTGGTTAGATAATTCTTTCTTCGGTTCATAAGCCGGAAATTAATAGAAAATAGGATTTGTACCACAGATAAGTCACAAGGTCAACAGGATATCATTTGGAGACTACTTCCCTGGTGTTGTCAATCCTCTTGATGGGTACTCTGTCTATGCAATTTCTTTTAGTTATTGACTCATCTGCTTTTGCACTCTCTTCTGGATACATTAAAACGTATTAAATGTCTGGATTTGCTTCTACGGCAGTGTGCAATGGACACAACAAACACCAAATGCAATGTATGAATATTTCCTCAAGGTTAGTGGTTTATATAAATTCTTGCATTTTGTGGTTAAAATTTATCTTCACATCTTTTTTTGTGTATTTGTTCATTTTCGGTTATACTGTAACAAAGAGTCAGATTTTCCTTTTCCTATATTTTATGAAATAAACGTGTTTTCTTTATATTACAGGTGGTACCAACTGTATTCACAGATATAAATGGGCACACCATCCAGTCAAATCAGGTACAATTAAGACAATCGAGTTGCCTTGTCTCCATTAAATTTATAAATACCTAGTCCAGGAATATCTTCCTGATGTGAGATGCATGAGCTTTTGTCCATTTGCAGTTCTCTGTAACTGAACATGTTAGAGGAGCAGAGTTGGGCCAACTACGAACTCTTCCTGGAGTTTTCTTCTTCTATGAACTTTCACCAATTAAGGTGAGCATACTGCAAAATGCTAGAGAAAATTAAGAATCTTATTAATCACTCTCATCGAGTTTTCGTAATGTTAACGTCCCATTTTTAGCTTTTTTCCTATTAATCTCTCTCTCTCTCTCTCTCTCTCTCTCTCTCTCTCTCTCTCGTTTACTATTTCATCTTTGGAAAAGATTATATGACTCTGTTTAGTTTTCCCTTATTTGCCTATGTAATTTCTCTGCTTAACATTCCATTTCCTGGTGACAGGTGACTTTTATTGAGACTCATGTTTCCTTTATGCACTTCCTAACAAACGTTTGCGCCATTATTGGAGGTCTCCTCTTTCTCTCTCTCACACACACACAAAAAAAAAAAAAAATTCTCGCTGTAGTCGTCATTATCTGGAGTCTGGACAATTATTCTCCACTGATTTTGTTTATGGGGTTTATTATTCTCGGAGATATGTATCAGTGCACTGTAAATTCGTATTTTGTTGACCATTTTGGTTAATGAACAGGTGTGTTCACTGTTTCTGGAATCCTCGACTCATTCGTGTATCACGGTCAAAGAGCAATTAAAAAGAAAATGGAGATCGGTAAGTTTAACTGATGATTGATGCCCCTACAGTGTCACTTGTCTATACTGCAATTCGGAATGGCTTTCTGCAGAGATTCAATCCTTCGAACTCATACAACACAAGCTTCTCAGACTCTCTTCTTGTTCTGAGGTTTGTTAATGAGTAGAATCACCCTTCTATTATTTTTAAAATTCACAATACAAGTTCTAGGAAGGTAGCATTTGTGAGACTTTGAATATTTTAGGACAAGTTTTGATATCTAATCTTATTCATATCTAGTTCGGCATCAACATGGTAATATATTTCTGGCGCCATATTTAGTTTCTAAACAGAAAAGAAAATTAAATTAAACAAAATAAGCTTGCAGAGTTGCAGTTTAAATATACCATATCACTAAATAAGCACTAAATATCATTACTGCTTTGTATATATTATTCAGAAGTACTCTTAAATGCAATTTCTGTTATTCTTTGTGTTTTAAATAGTTTTATTTTAGGAAGATAAATGTATATATTGAAGTTGTAAGAAGAAGATTGTTGTAGGATAAAAAAGCAAATCGGTTTGAGTTGAGTCAAGTTGGGAAATGAACAGGATGTATAAAGGTTTTGATCAATTCATTGCATGTTCAGCCACATTACGTTATTTAAGTTTGACAATGACCTGACCCAGTCGACCATCCTCATAATATTTGGGCAATATGGTAGATTATTTCAACCAAAGCTATATCCCGCTCAACCCAAATTAAAATCAAAATAAAAATACAATTAGAGATTCAAAATTGAGCTAACTTGACCCCATGGATCAAAATTTTATTTCGACTGTATGTTTCGGCCAGCCAAATATTGGAAACTTTTCGAGACTTTTCGAAAATGTTTCGGAAACACTAAGGAAAAATTGTAATAAAAGTTACTAAATTTAGATAAATAACAGAGTTCAAGGCAAACAAATAGTTTCGGAATTACATCTTATTTTCGTTTCGCTTGATTCAAAAACGAAAACTTTTCGATGTTTTCGAAGGAAAAGATGAAAATTTTGATCCATGCTTGACCCATGGATTTTTACCCAATTTGTTCTCGCTTAGCGAGTTTGGCATCGAACGAATTGTGTCAATCTAACAATAGACGCATGTTGCCATTATGCTCTTTCCTCTCGTTTTAGGTGTTCATCGAAATAGAATCCCAACACTTTCAGATCTCTGTAACATTTCGTTGATTACTACATTCTTCCTCGTCTATGGATACCTATGTGTCCACTCTAATTCTTTCCTAGTTTGAATCTCGCCCTTATCGTCGTTCTATCTTAAAGATGTTTCGCTTAGAGCAGAAGTGAAAATGTTGACTTGAGTACCACAACCACAAACATTGGTGGATCCAATAATACTTGTAGGAATCAAAAGTGGAGGGAATAAGAACAAAGAGAAAAGAGAAGCAAAGATTGTTCGTTATCTTAAGAAAAATGAAATGATTGTTGGTATCCATACATACGCTTAGTGGCGCATGCTAGAGACTATAGTAAAGTGCACCGTCGGCAATTATGAGCATTTTGGAGCACTTGTAGTTCTATTTCCACATATGCCGACTATTTGGACTTATCGGTATCTATTTCTAATATCAGGATTTAAAATAACATAGTTATACTCTTTCGTGATAATGTATGCGAACTAGATCTAGGTATATCTATTCTACCTCTTTGTGCAGTCCTACTAGCGTTACTGTCATGTGACTGACATGTAATATTATAATTCACCGGTGTAAGATGAACGTAACTTTCAAGATTTGTCCTTTTGTGTAATGGATAAGGTTGTACTTGAAGTTGAGTGCAACTAGATCCTCTTTCTGCTCGGCTAGCTTTGGATGCTGCTGAGTGGTTTTTTCCTAAGTCGGTTTTGGGCTCGGACCGCCTTGAATCTATGTTGGGCTCCAATGTGGCTTAGATATCGTTGTCATAACATGGAAATGGAGAGATTGAAACATTATTCCGTCCGAGAATTTAAATATACATTACCTAATATTTATTGAACACAAAGTGACGACTTCTCTATCAAAAGAAAAAAGTGATGACTTCTAATTTCGCCCCTTCATTTCAAGTGCAAATAATGTGGAAAAAAAATGAACTTCGAAATGGCAATTATAGAATTGAATAGACCTGAAACTGAACCTTAACATTTAAACCACGATTTAAGTGCAAAAGAATGGACAGAAGCAAATTACAAATTAGCCTAATTTTAGTTAATTGTTCTTATTTCATCATTACTATTACAGCTAAACGTGAAAAATAAAATTTGTATTAAAATAATTCCATTGACTACCCAAATTTGGCAATGCCCTTTGGAGATTGTAAAAGGTCGGAATATTGGCACGGCCCTTGCAAATTTGAAAAGACAAAAGACAACCAGAGTAGCTGGATACAATTTTGTTTAAAATTTGGACGTGCATTTCACTCTACCTTTTTATTAACTTGTGGTAAAATTAAATGTTAGTTTTAAGTAAAAGTCTCTGTCTTCTACGCTAACGTTTATACTTAGATTTTCTGAAATTTTAATAATTGCATAGCCTTATATTTAGGATAGTTGTTGGGAATGTTATTGGCTCAAATCTAACGATAAATATGTGATGTTTGAGAGCGCAGATAGAAAAGAATCGTAACTGTAACTTAAAAAGAATATATATCTTTTCTGAATTATTTAGATACTTATGATTTATAAAGGTAGTTTTTTTTTTTTTTTTTGAGAACCATATATATAACAGTAGAAGAAAATCCGAAGATCGTGTGTATGATTTATTTTATTTTATACTTATTACATCCGTAATATTTTCCTTTTAAATAAACTTTATTTTTAGTTAAAATGTGAGCTTCCATTAAAATCGAAGCTGAATGTTTACAATATAATTTGCTATATTGGGTAAAATAGATCAATATCAACTGAAAAGGTCAATATGACCAAAGTATTGCTAAGTTGTCGGGAAAATCTTTTTCAAATTGAATTTGGTCGAAATTAAAGTAATCATATAAAAAGTGCAATACATTTGTTTTGTTTTGAGATCAGATATAACTTATATGAAAATGATTTGGACTAAAAATTAAATCAATCTACTAGATACTCGACTCAAACTCATTCGATAAAAGCTCATTTGAGCACGATTCGTCACACTAATCAAACCAGCTTGAACATCATTTTTTGTTCGATAACTTTTGAAGCTCGGTTCAAATTCGACTCGATAAACTAAAAATTTATAATATACATGTAGAATATAAAGATACTCAATATTCACTCAAGTTCGTTCGATAAAAATTCCTCGATTAACAATCAAACCAAGTTTATTCACAAAATTTAAAGCTCGATAAAATTCAAACCAAACTCAAACATTGTGCCATTCGACATTACTCAACTCGATTAAACGACATTACTCAACTCGATTAAACCCCCTAAATGTGATAAATCACAAAACAAAGTGTTCAATCGTATTATGATATGAGATTTCTAAATCTAGGTCACACTACTACTCAGAACTACTACTGATTTCAGGGATTTGCAATCAAACATAGTAGAAAATACTATATAATAGATCAAACAAATTTGCAACAGAATCTACTTAATAATTAATATAAATACTTAAAACTATAAACAACAACAAGAACTACAAAATGCTAAAAGCACCCCCTGGTATAGCCATGTTAAAACCAGCTAACCAGCTTGCGAGATTTACATAATTACCCCTTACACTTAACCATACTCACCACCTAACCCCCAAAAGAAAGAAAGAAAAAAAAACTAAGGGCCTGCCCTGCAAATGTTAAAAATTTCATTGCAGCACTACCCACTAAAATCACTTATTAACAAACACTACTACATAACTTAAATAAATTACAACGCTGCCCAATCAATCTCATACGACGGATACTTTGACAACGAACCCATTTCCCAACCGGGTAGCTCCTCCACCCCAAACTCCGGAAAAATCAGATCCGGAACCGGGGACGATTCACCATACCCGCCCGACCCATCACTTTCGGACCCATCGACCACTTTACAATTCTCCTCCACCTCCACCGCCGCCGCCGCCGCAGCCGCCTTCTTCGACTTCTTGCATTTTTTGGCGTCAATGCTCTTACCCTGAGCCAAGGCCTCGCAAATTGTCTGAAGCTTGGCGTCCACGGTGGCATGTAGGGGTTTGTACTCGCCGCCGATGTGGGACCCACTGTGTCGGATGTGTGGGAAATTCAGCCTCGCAAAGTCCCCCCTCAGCTTGTACGCCGCCCTGTCGTAGGCCAGCGCCGCCTCCTCCGCGGTCTCGAAGGTACCCAGCCACAACCGGGTTCGGTTCTTGGGTAGTCGGATCTCGGCGACCCATTTACCCCAGTGGCGTTGTCGGACTCCACGGTAGAGTTTTGTGGTCTTTGGTGGTGAACCAGCTTGTTTCATGGAAACGGGCCTGGGCCCAAGGAAGTGATTGTTATGGGCCTGATATTGGCTTGAAACTGTTTGGGCCTGAATGTTTTGAATCTGGGTTGGAATTGGTTGGTTGAAGTATTGGGTTTGGTTCTGGTAGAATGGTGAATAGTTATGGGCTGAGGATTGGTACATATTGGGCTGGAATTGGGTTGAAGTGACGGAAAAATATTGGTCACTCGTTGATGGAAAAGAAGAAAAAGGAAAGGGGAGAGTGGAAGAAGAAGAAGTGGGTGGGGAAGAAGCACTTTTCATAAAAGGTTCAAGTGCTTCCATCAACTCACCACCTCCAAAAGGATCTACAACATGTGGTGTGCTACTCCAAAAATCCATAGTAGCTGCCATTTTCTATTTCTTAAAATTATATTATATAATTACTCAAAGAGAAAAAATAAAAGGACCTGCTTCTTAATAAAAGTAAAGAACAGGTGGGTGTTTAACAAAAAAAAGAAAAATTCAAGAAATAATTGGAAAAAGCTAAAATCTTTTACCTTTTTTCTTGAGAAAAGAAGGATTAAGTGAGGTTTACAAATAGACAACCTCTTGAAATTAATCCTTTTGGCTTAAAAAAGCAGCCTTGAGGGAACAACTAATAAGCCCTCAAATTGATAAAGCAAATAAAAAAAAAGGGATCTTTTCTGAAAAGACCTGGGTTTCTTCAAATCCTGCTCTAAGTTTGCTTTTCATTCATACATCAAAGACGATTTTATTAAAAAAAAGTCAAACCCAAAAATCAGAAAAAATTTAGAAAAACAGATTTTTTGCAGAAAGGGATCTGAGAAGAGGGACTAATTAGAAGGGGGGATAAGATTAAAATTTAATTAGAAAAGCTTAAATTTTTTTTGGTTTTTCAAAGAATTGGTGAAGTGTGTGCAAGTGAGAAGAAGAAATGTGAATTACTACCTCTCAATTTTTCTCACTCCTTTTTTTTTTTTGTGTGTGTGTGATCGTTATCACTTCATCTGCTTCTTTATATAGAGTGGTGGAGCACATGGTTTAGGTCGTCCTAACCTACCTGATATTTACAAAATCTTAAGCGTCTGACGTCATAATTAGCTCCAGTTTTGTAGTTCATTGCCAATAGGAATGTAACACGTGTCCATGTTACTTACAGGTGTCGGTTGCTTTAACTGGCAGCTGTCTGGAAAAATTTCTCTCTCTCTCTTGCCCACTTTGTTTGACTATTGTGCAAAGGGCGTTCACACAATCTCACTCATCACTCACATGCTACCGATCAATGCGTTTTACGTTTTTTCGTCGAACTTCTTTTTTTTTCTTTGGAAATTTGTAGTTATTGATGAAATTTTTTTCACTCGATTTAGATAATGAGTTTAATTAAAATATTGAGATGATAAAATATATTAAATAAATAGTTAATGGATTTTGAAATATTGAGTTATGATTTGTATTGAGATTTGGAGGAGAAAAATATATAGTAGATCTCAAATCAATAACTTTTATATGTGTGAAAAGTATTTGACATGTGTCAAATCTATAATTTTACAGATCTTGAGTAAGGTTGTATGTGACTATTTTCGTCTGACACATACACATCATCACAAACCTATTCAGAAATATATATTCAAACTCTTAAACCCTATAAAATTTTGATTTGATACCTATCACCTATTTTTTCTTCTTAAGCTATATTAAAAAAAATATTGATTTGACATAATACTCAAACCCAATCCAAATGGGGTTTCAGTTTTTTCAAAATCACAAAACCAAACATCTAAAACCTAACAAAATAGGGTTTCAAAGGTTTCACCTAGGGCTGAGCACGATTCGGGAAACCGCCCTCACCGAAACGGATCGAATGTTTCTGTCCGGACCGATTACCGAATCGAAAAATTCGATCATGTAATCAGTTCTTGTGCCATAACCGAGGATTTCGATAATAACGATCGATTTCCCGAACTGAACCGATTATACCGAAAATTATATATATTACTGAATTTGACCGAAAATTTAGTTTATTTGGACCGAACCGGACCAATTTGGATTGCCCCGGATCAACCATTAAATTTGGTGGTAAAAATAGGTTAATTTAGTATTCAGGAATATTTGGACCGAACCGGACCGTTCAATTTTTGTATAGAACCAGATCGAAAATTTTGGTCCGGTAAACGGTCCAAGAATTTTCAGGAACCGAGCTTCGGTCCGGTTCGGACCAAATGCTCACCACTAGTTTCACCGAAACCATTCGAACCACTTTTTTAAAACCGAGACCCGCAAAAGTGAGCCAAAATCTTTTCAAATAGAATTTATATGTTTCGATTTGAACTGAAATCTCGTTAAATTCTTTCTTTAATTAGGTTTAATTCGATTTGAGTCAAATTCCAATCAAACTACTTTCCTACATAGCCTAGTATTCCTTTTTGTAATATTGAGAAAATTAAAAAGTGTCTCGATCAAGTGTGAGTTGATTGATGAATTTGACGACTTGCACTTCTTTGGTAAAATGAGTTTGAGATTATTTTTTATGAAGTGTAACTTTTCTTTTTAAATCATACGCAGTCTCTATGTATCTTATATTTGCGTGATTAATAGTTATAGATGAAAACGTTTTAGTTACTCGTCTAGCAAAAAAAAAAATTAAGATTATTTTCCACAATTTAAAAACTTGAAACAAATATACAATTGAGTCCTAAACATGTTTAGCTCAAAATATATTTAGAATATCATAATTCAATCCACTTTAAGTCCTTGGACAATCTTCAATTCATGTAAATAGATTTGACTCAATATACATGTTGAAATCTAATAATATAATTTGAGTGATAATGTTAAAAACTAGTACTTTCATACATTGTAAATTTAAAATTGCAATCAATTTTAATTTAATGATCACTCATGCCATTATAATATTTGAGAAGTGGCGTCACTACCTTTATTTGTTTACGGCTCAGACAAATTATTAGCGGCACGATTAGGAGTATAATACAATATCTTTTGCTGGCATTGTACAACTATGATGTACATGATAGAGGTTTACAACAAGATATCGGCCACAAATTAATGTTTATATTTTAAATAAGTCAAATCTCAAATTAGTTCACTAGTAATAATGCCATTATCTTTAAGGATAATTGAAATCAATACATTGTTAACATTGATTAGGTTAATTGACTAATGATCACAATATATTAAAGTTTAAAATCAATTTAAACTATTTGTAATACTATTTTGATTGATAAGAGCTCGTTAAAGGATGCATGTTAAATTTATTTAAATTGTTGATAAAATCGAAACTCGATTTGTGTTAATCCCTGTCAAATTAATTTGGTAAGTTTAATTCGTGTAATAAATTGATCTAACTAAAGATACTTGCAAACTCAATAAAAACGTTAATAAATTGATCGATTCAAGTACATGCACCCTAAATACAATAGATAATCCTTTTCATTATGATGAAAACAGCATCCGGAGGAAGCTTCTGGATGATTAGTGACTACTTCGTTGAACTTAATTACCATATTTGTAACTAATTTAAGATTAATCTGATTTTTGGTTACTAATTTAACAATTATGTAACTGTTATATGTTGTTACACTTATACATTAATGTTAACGATACATTCGAGGAATTTTTGCACATTACCTCCCCAGAGTTTTCAATTTTCACGCCTCCCTCCAAATAATCAATAGATGAGTATTTTGCATAGTGATCGACTTTTCAGTGGATTTCAAGGGTGAAAGTTCCATTTTGGGTATTTAGTGCAATAATTAAAATCTTTTGAAAGATTAAGTGCACAAATTTAAAAATTCAAGATGTGACTTGTAATTTAAAAAAATACTCCATAGATATATAATAGAACACATGTCTAGTATTTGTGCACAAAATGAAGTTTTCATTAGTCACATACTCTCATTAATTCTAATTATTAATTACTTGTGTTAACTTAGGATTTTCTAATGATATTTAGGAACATATTTACTAGATCGTACAATATATATGGAGGTTCTGGGATATGAAATTAGTAAAGTAATTAGGTATGAAAATAAACTAAATTTATTTAAAGATTAGCAACCAAATTGGGTTCATATTTTAGCGATTCGGATATTTAAATATGGACGAAAAATTAATATGAGAAGAATCCATGCCGTTATCTACATAAACATTTCATTATACACTAAAAAAACATGGTTGACTGTAACTAGATCCTTGAAATAATTCCGAAAAATTCATTAATCATATTCTTTAGCCATATCTCATAGAGTCGTGATATGAAAATTTTAACTTGGTGTCCAAATGTCAAATACCAAATGCAATGATAAACCACATCCACATAAACATTTCATTATACACCAATTCAAATAAAAGTTTTATTAATTAGAGAATCCACTATTCCATTGATATAGATCTCATCAATATCACTAAATTAAAAAATTCACTAATCAAATATCATTATTAAACTAGAAGATAAATCAAATGTGGAGTTGAATCCAGAACATCCTCGATCTTACCAATGAGCTACGGCCAACGATATCGTTGAACCCAAACATTATTATCCAACTTAAACATTCCTTTTTCATCTACACGCCAGCTTACTTCACCACTAACACATGCATCACGAAATGTGTTCGTATCGAACACATTGAAATTTGAATGCAAATTACCCAATATGCAATCACACGTAGCAACGCTTCGATGTTTATCAAATAACGGAGATGAGAAAGTAACAGTATCCGAAGGAAAAATTGTAGATGTACCCATATCTTTACCAAGTGCTATACAATGCACAGTTAGAGGTTTGTTTGCTGAACCATTGATTAAATCAACATGGCAAGTTAATGAGGTTACTGGGAAAACATAAGAGATTATTAATAATGCATTAAGCGAAAAGAGGAGAAAAATGTTTTTTGAAGGGAAAGAAATCATTTTTGTTTTCAATGTTGTGTTAATTTGTGTGTGTGTGTGTGTGTTTTCTGATCGTGATGATGTCCTTTTGGGCTTGTCTTTATATATTAATTGAATTTCACGTTTGAATGCTAGCTATTTATAACCTATGATCTTCAATAATTAAAATTGGAAAGATATCATTATTAAAATATGATTATAGTTGGAATCATGCATTAATTAATGCCAATGCCATTTATTGATTTATATTATGCCGTGATATAGCTCTTGTATTGACTTACTGGAGATACTGAATTGATATTTACTAGTATTATTTACGTACTAAATGTTTCGAACTGGAAATTGATTGATATGAAATTATGAATATATGGTAAGATAATGTCAATAAATTAAATTGGAATTTGAGTGATATAAAGGGTTTTTTGCATTTTGGACCCTGAAAATATAAGATTTTGATACTTTGCAACCCGACTTAAAAATTTTAGCACTTCGCACCCTAAAAACATAGATTTTGGCACTTTGCACCCTACAAATATAAGATGTTAGCACTTTGCACCAAGAAAATATAATTTTTTTTTGGCACATTGTACCTTAAAAATTTAATTTTTGGATTTTGCATCCTAATGTTTTGTTTTGAAAAAAGTCCTTGAGTGTCGTCGGTGAAAAGAAAAAATGGTCATTTTCAATGCACAACAATCAAACATAGGAAAAAAAAATATTTCGAATTTAGTCACAAAAATAATCAATTTTTTTTTTGCAAATTATATTTATATTTTGTCCTTCATGTGGACACTGATTTATATCCATTGTGCTAGTATAATAGATATTTCTTTTACTTCCAAAAAATTTCTATATCGTATACAAATCTATAATTATTATCTATTAGCATGTCAAATTTAGGAATTACAAAAAAAAAAAAAAAAAGAAAGAAAGAAAGAGATACTGAATTAAAATTGGAAAACTTATTAATATGATTATAGTTGGAATCGTGCATTAATTAATGCCAATGCCATTTATTGATTTATATAACGCCGTGATATTCCTCTAATAGCTCTAGTATTGACTTACTGGAGATACTGAATTGATATTTACTAGTATTATCATACGTACTAAATGTTTCGAACTGGAAATTGATTGATATAATTACGGTAAGAAAATGTCAATAAAATAAATTGGAATTTGAGTATAAAGGGTGTTTTGCATTTTGGACCCTGAAAATATAAGATTTTGATACTTTGTACCCCGACTTAAAAATTTTAGCACTTCGCACCCTGAAAATATAGATTTTGGTACTTTGCACCCTACAAATATAAGGTGTTAGCACTTTGCACCAAGAAAATATAATTTTTTTTGGCACATTGCACCTTAGAAATTTAATTTTTGGCATTTTGCATCCTAATGTTTTGTTTTGAAATAAGCCCTTGAATGTCGTCAGTGAAGAGAAAAATGGCGATTTTCAATGCACAACAATCAAACATAGGAAAAAAAGTATTTCGAATTCAGTCACAAAAATAATCAATTCTTTTTTGCAAATTATATTTATATTTTGTCCTTACATAGACACTGATTTATATCAATTGTGTTATTCATACAAAATTATACAATAGATATTTTTTTTCCAAAAAAAATTCTATACGGTATACAAATCTATAATTATTATCTATTAACATGTCAAATTTAGTACACAAAAAAAAAAAGAGTTCTTACCTAATTACTAATAGCTCAGTAATGTTTTTTTTTTTTTTTGATAATTAAACTTCCATAAATTACTAATAAAACATAGCTATTACAAATACAAGAACAACTGAAAGGAGAAAAAAGCCAAGAGTTAAGCTAGCAAACAGACCAGACCAAGTTTTGGGAACAAGAAACAAAAAAAAAAAAACAAAGGAAAGAAAAACAAAGGAAGAAAATGAGCTATTGCACACAGGTGTGCGTTAGCATGAAATCCTGACGGAGAGGAGGTCCAAACCATTTCTTCCACCTGAGCCCGCACGGGACTAACAAGTGCTGTAAAAACAATCTCCGTAGTCAGAGATCTTGAACCAACATCCCAAAACTTGAACTTCGCTGCAATGCAAACAAAAAACAAAGCTATTTGCAACCAACAGAAGTAAAACAAGAACAACCTAAAACAACACAACAAACAAAGACCAAACAACAAGAAAATAAAAAACCCGAAAACGAAAAAACTAAAAGCAAAAAACAGCTGAGCCACCATCGCAGGGGTGATGCTCCGAAGAATCACAGTCTTGTCCAGCAAAACAAAATGGTTCAAAAGCCTCTGCCGGACAGAAGATGAGAGGAGCGAACAAAAGGCAAGATCCGCTGGTCAGTAATGTTGTTATAATAAAAAATGTAACAAAATTTTAGTCGAGGTAGAAAGTGAAAAAAAGTTATTTTTTAGGGTGAAAAGTGTCAATATTTTATATTTGTAGGGTGCAAAGTGCCAAAATCTATATTTTCAGATTGCAAATGCCAAAAAGATTCAAAATTGACTATTATACCATTTCACTAAGAAATTTTCTCGCTAAAACACACACTAGGGTGCAAAATATCAAACAAATTGTATTTTTAAAGTACGAAAACTAATTACAAGATTAAACCGTCATTTCCATTACATTAGAAATCTAATATTGGGACTAAATTCATACAAAATGGTAAATTATGGGACGAAATTCGGCGAGTTGATCGAAGACGATTTTTTGTCCTCTTAGCACATGTATTTATTATACAATCCCTGTGAATAGAATCCATAGACGTAGGATAATTGTAGCCCATTAATTACCAATTAGTGGCCAATGAGTAACTTAGATAATACACGATACATGTATTATGCACGGATACATAATTTATAAAACTTTAAAAGCAGTTTGGCTAAACCCAAATATGAGATTCTTAAAAGTTTCTAACATGGGCCTTTAAATTAAATAATATATTTCAAATATGTATTGTCTTAATAAATTACAGTTCTCGTGTGATTTAACACGTCAGCTCATTCAACACACTTTGAACTAATAAATATTTCTATTAATTTGAAAAGTATTTAATATTAATTAAATTTCTTTTACATTTTTTTTTCATATTTGATCACATTAATTTGAGTCTTTGTTCATTTTAAAGAAATTAAAAGTAAGCCCCAAATATTTAATGTGGTGTGTAATGTGCTAATTAATAACTTTTGGGTGTAAAATACAAAAGTGTGATTATTTTTATGTACACAAAATTACCCTACAAAAAGTCTCCAGATTAAATTCAAGAGTGCCATATATGAAAAAAATAGGGCTAATTTTTCAAATTGGGGTCAATTTGTGCTAAAATTGCCAATAACTAGGTAGATATGATATCATCTAGCCAATCCTAATATAAATGAGGTAAAAAATGTGAGCAAAACATTAGTTTTGAAACCAATTTTTTGCATTTTTCCCATAGAATTTGTAATTATAAAATATAAATTTAGTATTGTCCCGCAACTTACTAAGCGCTTGTTCTATCCCGTCGGCCAAGCAACCTAGGCGGTAATAGTGAAAGAAAGAGAAGGAGAAGAAGCGGGGTAGAGGAATAGGTCAACTCATCAGGCTCATGACCTAAAGATTACAGGTTCGAATCCTATTTTCGTCTAACTAGCTACTTGAGATGCTAAGGTCGAGCCAATCTCTAACGAACTTAGATTATCTAAAATATCAATTACTAAACTAAGGTTCCCGCGGGCACGGAATCGGCGATTCAAGGTCCATATAAGATTCATATGTAGAATTTAAGTTGCAAAGCCAAATTTTACGTTTTCTAGATTCTTTAGAGGCATTGCCTCTTATATATATGTAATAAAATACATGTATCCCAACGTATGTTAAACTTTTTTTTAATGTTGAAGTTTGGGTGCAAAACAAAACTATAGTTTATTTTTTCTGGTACAGAGTAACAGAGCAGACGACTTTATGGAAAAGGTTCATTGGCTTTGCAACTTTTAATTTTTTTTCCGAAAAGAAAGAATAATAATATGTCTGCTAGCGCTATATAGTTCAATTTTAGCCTTTGCCGCATCAAAACGAAAGAAAGATCTTGTGGATATGAATATACCGTATCACATGTTGTGAGAGTATGATGATGTGAAATTTCTTTATGTTTATTTAGTTTTCATTTTTCATTTGACTTTCTATTATAATTTTTAAAATTATCTCATAACAATCTACAGAAAAAAGCATAGAACTAGACGGACCCAAAAGTTTTGTACGAATCAAGCTCAAATCATTGAAACCCCGAACTCTATTTGATTGCATTTTTCTATATCATTTTGAGTCTTCAAAACTCTGGTATTGATTATCCTAAAAGAGAAAAGATGCATGGCCCCACGAGTATAATTTACCTAGATTATTACTGTAAAATTTGGGTTCTTTGCACTGTGCATTCCTGAAATATGGAAAATAGACATTTTACACTCTTAAAACTCAAATTTAGCATCCCCAAAATATGAAAAATTTATCATTTTGCATCCTTTCTTATTTTCAGAAAAAAAAATGACCACGGAGTCAAGGGAAAAATGGGTAATTTAATATGATAAATTAACACTTTATCATAATTATGCAAATGCATCAGATTTTGAGTTTGAAGTTGGCTTGTGTTTTAAAACAGTCGATGAAAAAAAAAAAATTACCTATTTTTCCTAGATTTTTTGATCCGGGTGGTCAACTTTGTCGGAAAAAAACGAGGGGGGATTTTGGGGTGCAAAGAGCCAAAGATCTACAATCGATATACCTATGTTGCCCTTGAATACGGTGGTCATTTTTTCCTGAAAAATAAGAGAATGTGCAAAATGCTGATTTTTTCAAATTTTAGAGGTGCAAAGTGCTAAATCTGAATTTCGAGATGCAAAATACCTATTTCTCATATTTCAGAGGTACAAATGGACAAAAACCATAAAATATTGATATCATTGGAGTTTTTTTTTTTCTTTTTTGAGAAAATTTGATATCATAAGTTAGTTCTTGTTAAATTGTCACGTAGCATTGTTAATTAATTTATCAATCAAATTAATTAGAATTAATTTTAAATTTCATTTTTAATTATTTCTAAATTCTTAAATTGTCATACACAGAGGAATTGGTCTAAGTCCATGCAATTTTTATATTACATCTAAGTCATCTGAAAAAACTAATTCAAACAGAGAATTGTCCAAAATCATTAGAAAAAATGAGTTTTTTCTTCAATATGATATGTGGGACTTTTTTAACATTAACTAAATTATATTGAAAATGGACGAATACTTTTCAATTGACTATCTGGTCTGAGATTTTAACTTCACCACACATTTAATTCTCACTCGACCCCAATAAATGCAACTTTATTTTATTCAGTCTAACTGATGATAACACGTGAACACATCAATACAGACGCAAACCAAAGAGCTTATTGCAAGTTTGCAACTTGCATTGTATGTAATGTTTAGTACTAAATAAATTATGGATGATGATATTGACATAACACAAATTGTTAGTTGTCAAATCAAAATTCGTCAACTAAATCAAAATGGGTACAAATATTAAACTATGGTGTAAGATAATGCAGATAATGCAGAATTACTTCTTATTTTTTATCAGTAATATATTAAGGGTGAGTTTAACCTAGCGCTACGAAAAGCAATTATAGGAGAATTAATTTTACTACAATTGATTTTGATAATAATTGATGATTATAATAAAAATTAATTATAGAATAATTGCTTTTGTATAATAGTTTTTGCAAAAGTAACACTTTAGTAGCTTCTCGAGATCGCAAAAGTGATTATGATTTTGGGGGCCAAACACCATGAAAATCACAATTGAGCAGAAATTATTTTTATAATCGGGATCAAATACTTCAAAAATCAAAATAAAAATTTATAAGTGGTTTTAAGAACTTCAACCGTTGGGCAAAAATCACCCTTGCTCTTTACAAATTAAAAGATTTTCTGCAACGATTCATTGTGGACAGTATTCACGAACTATCTTCAGGAGTTAAGATAATTTGTGCAACCATTGGACATATCGAAACTAGAGCAATAATAATAATACTGAAAGATTCAACCTCTTTTATATATTGTAGAATATTGATTTAGAGCAATATATATTTTGTCAGCTCATACCACGGGTCGTGGCTTGAAAGTCAAGATTTATAGTACTTTTTAAATGAAATCGTATGGTTTTTTTTATTTGGTAAATCCTTATTAAGATATTATTATGGAAGTGATTAATCAATATGAGTATATAGGATTGTTAATGGATTGGAACAGGTCTAACCTAAATTCGACTTCATTTGTATTGGATTGAAATATTCGAGTCAGACCTAAATCTTGCTCAAATTCATATTTATTTAGTCCATCAGATTTTTGTTTGAATGGTCGAATATAGGATATTTTTCATCCATCAATTTTTTCCAAAATAAGTTTGTTAGATTTAAAATTTCGTTCAATCTCCATTCATAAATGAAAATTTTATCCGCAAATTAGATAAGGAGTCATAAGTTTAGTCTTGCTTTATTTCATATATTGCCGTAATGGCCAATTTATTCCTATAGCCCACTGAAGGCCCGGGGATTTTGATACCTAGGGCCCTAGATGTGGATTAGTAAATTAGGTTACTCCCCGAGATTGACTAAATCAATTTGGATTAATCCCCATTTCAGGCCCAGAAGTCCGATTGGCTAAAAAAAATATCAAGGGGGAAAAATGTAGAATATCAAATTCGACTCAAAATTATGCAGGTAAAAAACTTGTTTATTTCTATGATACAAAATAAATCCCAAATGCTTACACCAACTGTGTGGGTGGGTGAAGACAGATGGGGAAATTATAACCAAATTCTACTTTGAAAACATAGTCCAAAAATCCAACGGTTCTGGTTTATAATATATATATAAAAACATGGAAAACAACCACAATCGTTCTGCTTTACAAAATAAAAGCCATCATATACACATTTACATCTGCAAAACTTTCCCATGACTACCTAGAAGGCTTTCCATATTTTACTTAACCTCGAGTCCAAAAATAACTAATAATTGTATCTAAAACATGCATTCTAGATAAAGATTATTACGTTTTCTATTGAACTCCAACAAGCTCCCATATGCCCTGTCTGAAACGCCCACAAACAACGCTTCAGAATCGGGACTGAAGGTGATCCCAGCTATCTCTCCAAAAAGATCAATCTCTTGCACTGTTGAATAATCAGATTGTGTATCAAACACGTGGACAAAGTCGGCTGGTTCAGCCATTGCCATGAATCGGCCATCTGATGTGAACCTTATGGTTCTAATAGCTCCCATCCTTCCTTTTAGTACACTTAAGGACTCGGATAGGTTCCTTATATCCCACAATCTGCATGTTGTATCCTGGTTCCCCGTGGCCAATATACGACCATCCGGGTGCCAAGCAGATGCAAATGAGTAGTCCAAATGTCCCTTTAGGTTGCTCAGAATCTACACCAAATGACATGATTTAGTTCCCTAAGTTTCACTATGCGACAAAACATAATCACTTATCCTTTTTGGGCTCGCAACACATTTGGTACTAGTATTCTTTATATTTAGTCCACTGTTTTTTGGGTTACAAATCATTCCAGAAGTCTAACACATTTTTAGTTTGATTGGACAAAATTTGGTACTTGTTGCTTAATAATGACTTTCATGCTGCTATATTAATAAATAAATTTCAATAAGAGACAATAAAGACAGAGATGTGATGAGTCTGATGACTAGAGGACTAAACGTGCTAGCTCAATGTGTAGAACCTTAAAGCCAAATGAAAACCTTTTTTGTTACACCTCAGAAGATAAAATATAATGACTGACCTTTCCGGATTGTGCATCTGCAATTAAACACTCTGTACTGTCTCCGAGGACTGCAAGCATTTTTCCGTCGGGACTGACTGAGGTATTCTGTAGTCAAAGGACAAATTTTATTATAATTAAATGGCACAAGACAAAAAACGCTGGATTCTTCGAAAAAGCTAATAGAATCACTCACATTTACAGACCACGGAAACATGAAACGATTAAGGCAAGCAAAATTTACAGCATCAAAAATCCTGACTTGAGCATCGTTGTTTGCTGCCATAACTCTCATTGAACCACTGATAAGAACATTTAATATTCCCCATAAGTTTTGAGGAAATCCCTAGAATAAGAAGAAAATGCAAAGCTATCAAACTAATTCATTTACGTTGGGTTACGGTATATGTCCACTGCATTGGTAATGGCATTTTCATCTGTAGCTATTTTTGTACAGAAAGCAACTCCAGGTTGATCTATATACTGCACCAAGAAAACAATGGTAAACTATCATTACCCAAAAATTACATAAATTGCAAAAATAATGTGACATTCAACAATTCATTTTCTTTCCAGAACAAAGGGTACCTTGCAGATAAGCTCTCCTTGGAAACCACCGGCCACCATTAGATTGTCCTTGACAGTCATAGTGCTAATCTGAACCCTTGAGAGCATTTGTGCCATACATCCAGGATATTTCTGCAAACAGACCAATACTATATTAACCACTCTGTAAAACTAATTAGTTAGATCATCATTACAAAATAAAATAATATGAGTAGAGAACTGACCATTGTTGGTGTTATGGGCTTAGCAACATTAAGTACTTCTTTACTTCTCCTAAGAAGGGGTGACCAGTGCATTACAGAGTAGTTTTGCATGAGATATACATCATGTTTTGATGTTGCCCATAATAGATTTCTCAGCTGAAAGGTGAAAAATTCCAGATGATAGGTGAGTAATCGCAGAAGTATACAATACTATTGCAAGCAAATATGGCACAACAAAAGGGTTAAGTAAACCGGGTTGTGGTTAACAGATCATAAGGGTGGAGTTAAATATTATACAGAAATGACATAAAAGCATCAAAGATCCTTAAAAACAGAATTTAATGCATGAAAGGACACCATGTACTTGGGACTAAACTTAGCAATGGCACAGTCATAAACTATGTCATGACATTGTTAACAACTGGCAGTGCATATACCTTCAATTTAGGTTGGTAGAGAGGGAAGAAAAAATAGGAGGAATATCAAAAGACCGTGTTAGTCAAAATGAACACACCATAACAAAAAAGAGCTTGGGTTAATATGAACACCAGTATACATTTCAAATTAATCCGATTGATGAGCTAAACACTAAACCTACATCGTTCCAACTCCACATTCAACTTTTCCTAGCTGACAGTGCAGCAAACAGACTACCAGTAAGTGTGAAAACAGTTGCAAGCAATGCAATTACTCAAAAGAAAGAAAAGGAACGTTTTAAAACTCAGATTCTAGTTTATGATCAAACAAAATGTTGCAATGTTCACCACGGCTACATGTTGCAAATTAAAATCTACAAGGCAAAAAAGTAAGAGAAATTAAAGAGTAAAGAGTAAAATATCACTGATGAAAATACCGCCAAAGGTCTAAAAAAAATGTGTATCTAAATGTTAGTTTCATCCTAAGCCATGAATGAAAATGAGCACTTGTGGGGGGAAAAGAAATAAGACCACATTAAGTATTTAACTGAAATGGGAAAGTGAATGTCATCAGAATGAAAATAACAATCAGAAGTAGCATCCACAGGAGCTATAATCGACAGCAATGAGAAAATCCAGATACACATACTTAACACATTCGACTTCAACCAAATAACCAAGTTTAGACAGATTAACAACTACTGTCAATCAGGACATCTACATTTGAAGACAAAAAGGAAAACAGTATGACACCTGACCACATTCAGTCTTGTATGAAATAATATTAGGCGATACAAATTAGAATTAGCATAAACAGGAGAACACCGTCAAATAATGTGCAAAGCTTAAAACAATCCTAATGTTAAACACACCTCTAGATGTTTTACTAGCAAGTTCACAACTCCCACCAAGTATATTTAAGTGTGGATGCATATAACTTTCAGGCGATTAACTAGAATATGGGAAGTTAAATGAAGTTTCCTATAACATACATGGTTCCTTACTGCGCCAGCTGCTCAGATAAAACTGCAGTCCTGCTCTTAAGGCTGAAATACAGATAAAATAGCAGTCCCATGCCGTTGGTTAAATCACAAGGGAGTTAAGCAAGTAATATATATTATATATATTTAAAGCTGGAGTTCTGATACAATATTAATCAGCATGATTGATGAAAATACGACTGGCAATCATCATATTCCAACAAATAACCTAATGCAAAGCAACCAGCACATATTTTCATTAGAACGAATATCAACTTAGAGAAAATGCAAAGTGGGAAAAGTGCCTTATGAAGTCCCATTGAAATGTACCAGCAAATTCAACAAACCATGGTAACTGTGATGCATGCAAAGACCGATACTGACTTTATAAGTTGTGAGGCATACAAGATAAAATTAGTCATATTTTATTCTTCCGTTATAGAACAATTTTGCCAAATCAAAGTAAAAGCGGTAAAAAGACCGTGCAAACACCTGAAACCCACATTGACTCTCAAAATGTTAGTAAATGGACCAATTAGAAAAACGGGAGGAAAACTACACCTGAGTTATCTATGCCAACAAATTAAGCCTAGGAACTTAATTTCTTGTGCATAGTAATAAACATATGATGTTGCTCCAGCTGCATCACATGTTAGTTTCAGTGAGAAGTATATGAGATGGTATTTTATGAAATGAAAACATGAAGCAATTTATGAATGCACAGTGCTATTGTACATCAACGCTAATCTATGGATCTTAACGCATATTACCTTGCAAACAAAAGTCTTCTAGAACAATTTACTATTCATATGACTCTTGGCAAGTGTTTATGATCTGCACAAAAATGATTGGGTGAATACAAACCCAGCTCAAAGTTACTTGAACTGGGCATAAACAATATTATTGCTATAAAATTTATCTGGAAACAAACTAGTGCTATCTTTGCCAGATTAATGCTAATGAAATATTAGCCCTTGAATATTTATAACGAAATTTACCTAATTATTTTTATGCTTTTACGAGGAAGCAACAAAAACAAACATGGTAAAATCCCCCACCCCGAGCAAAACTACAAGTGACATCAATGAATACTGATCTTTGCTATATTGACAACAGCATCATGATGGAGGTGTTAAATAATATAACCTGCAAATTCACCAGTAAAAGAACAAAATAAACAAGTAATACCCTCTGTCATGTACTCCGGTTCAGGAAAACAGCTGCATAAGTTAGTGTTGAAATACTAAGTAGGCATAATTGCAGGAGAGAACCAATAAACTCTAACGTCAAAGATAGCATCCATATAATCCATACCATCAGACAATGTTCTAACAGTCAAACATCAATACAAGTATGGCATTTGCCAGATTATATCCTTGGGCCACGTCTATGGTTTTCCAATGAATTAACAAACAAAAGAAGGATCTTCCAAGCTCGGAATAATTTTTTGAAACCCCGATTATATCTTCATTTAAGAAGCCATCATACATCCTAGAACAGGAAAACTGCTTAACCAAATAAATTGGTGCAAGGAAGTACCACAAAGTAAATTCAAATGCATTGACCAGAAATAGGCGTCTGAACTCAATGCAGAACCATACCAAAGGATACTTGCATTTGACCATAAAAGATGCAAAATGAATTTGTCGAACATGGAATAATAAAGAACTAAGTTAATAAAGCAAAGAAAATCCAATCAAACGCATCCCTTTGATTCAAAATGAAAAATATTGAATTTTCACAATTAATGCAAGAAGTATAGTTGACAACAAAACTTCAACTTCAGTATGCGCCTACTAACTCATGACAAATAAATAGTTATAAGAAGGCATAAACCAGCTGACTTTTCTTTACCTGAAAATGTACTATCGTTGATTTGACAAGCCTTGTGTTGAACTGAAAATCATAGAAATTGTTGCCTTTCTCCACCTCTTTGCACTCCTGAGACGGAATATTCGATCTTAGCACCAAAATCATCAAGAAAACATCTTTATTAGGCAAAGTTAGCTAGGCGACACGGTATATTTTGAACTTTTTCCAAAATCACAAAGCAACAAGCAAGATTCATAAACTATGGGGTCAAAATGCAATTTTCCAAAAACTTTGACGAATAGCATGGTCTCATAGTTACAGATCTATACACCAAATCCTCCTACAAGCTTACCTACTAAATTTTGAACATATCATAATCATGGATCAAAATTTTCATTTTTTCCATCAAAAAATTTTTTTTTTTAATCAATCGAAACGAAAATAAGATGTATTTTCGAAACTCTATATTTGTATTGAAACTTTCTTTTTTCTTAATTTAATAACTTCTCTCATAGTTTTCCGAAACGTTTCTGGAAACTTTTCGTAAAGTTTCTTATATTAAGCTGACGTAAACATATATCGAAAACGAAACTTAGATCCATGATCATAATATATGGTTTGTCCTGAACCTTTTGCAATTAAAATATAAAACAATTCGAAACATGGTCAATTTATATGGGACAGAATAATAAAAATTTGGTAGCTCCTATAAAGTTCCATATTTCTGTGGGGTCAATAAGATTACGACTAGTAAGTCATTAGAAGAATAATCAACAGTACTTCATTACAAAATAGAATTGACATCTGAACCCAATCAACATGACTAGTAGACTAATCTAACTATAGCTTTGATAATTTGAGTATGAGAAATTATTATTTTTACTATAGTTTTGATCATTTGGAGAAAGAGAAATTATTATTATTATTATTATTATTATTATTATTAGATTTTTAGACTTATAAAATAGTTTGATGTAAGATGATGAATCTCAAAACCTCATAAAAATCAATCACAAAACTAAAAGAAAAACCTTGTCAAGATCTTGACGAGAAAGGGAGAGACTCTCGTAATTTTTGTATTGCTTCAATCGGGACTCGCGATACTTATCTCGAGTAAAATTGAGCCTTTCCCACGGAATACCCTGTATATCCTTGCCATTCCTAGCTTCTAAAGCCGATGTATCAGTCTTTGGCTTGCTCTGTTATCAAAACCCAAAATATTTCATTTTAAGTTTTAACCATATTATTAATATTACATAAAGAATTTCAAATAACAAATTCATTTACCAGTTCAAAATCATCCTCAAAATCGGAGTCCTCTAGAGAGCCATCGTCAATAGAACTGCTTCCACTTCGAGGTGAAACGTCGTCGTCATCCTCGAAACTAGTCACGTCAGAGTAGTCGTCGACTACGTACTCAAGCTCGTGGTTCTGAAACTGCTCCATTAATTAGTTTCTCACTGTAAAAGACGCAAACATCAGCACTCAGAATTTCTCAAAAGGAGACAATCTGGAAATATATACAGTAAAAATATAAAAAATAAATATAACTCGTCAAAATTTTACAAAACAACAAACAAAACCAAAATAAAAATTCATAGAAATAAGAAAACAGAGCATTTGAATTACAAAAGACAAATTGAAATCATCCATTCATTCCAAATCAGATGAAATAAGAATTAATCATAACTTACAAATTCGCGAGCTTGCCTTAGGATTTATCTGAACAAAAACAGGAAATTAGAAGGCTAATCAGAGCTGTAGTTTAAAATTCAAGGACAGAAAGGAGAATCTTTCTTTCTTTCTTTTTTTCTTTGGGAGAAATAAATGAATTTAAGATGAATTTTTGGCTGTGTGTAGTGTAACAAGGAACGGTGAGGCCTTGCCCTATACTTATAATAGAGAAGAAGTCTGGTTAACTGGGACCCATAATAGCTGCGGGGCCCGCTTTGAACATTAGGGTTAAAGGATAAATCCGGGTGCTTTTGGGCTCCACTCAAACGGAAATGGTTTTACTTCGTTAACCGGCTCCGTCATTTGATGTGGAAGAAAATATTATTCTATTTTTCTTTATGTTGCTTTTTCAATAGTAGAATTATATAATATGCGTAATTAAATAACGTGATTTGAGTTAAATATTCCCAATGGCAGTTATATTATCTTTCCTTTTAATTTGCGATGGAGATTTAAATAAAAGTAAAAAAAAGAAAGAAAATCTTTCAGATACTCCCTCGGCTCTTTTTCCTTTATTAGAGCTTTAGGTGAGAATTAGAAACATAAAATTTTAAATTATCTTTACATCTATGTTTTAAAAATACATGTTGAGAGTTAGCTGTATTAAATTATTATGTTATTTTAAAAAGTAATTTTATTTATGGAATGTCGTAATTCTAAAATTTAGTGTTGTCAGATAATTACTTTATATAAAAATATTTAACTACTTTTTACAGAAATATGTCCTATTTTAAAAAATTACGAAAAAGAAATTAATACTGATTAAATTTGAGAAACGTTAAATTCGTTTTAGTTGTATTTAACAAACTATGATCGTATTTATGTTTGACTTACGGACATGTTACTCTGATCTCTCAATTTAGGAAATGACATTTTGTGAATTTTCTATCTTGAGAATGAATAATGAATTTATTATCTTTAAAAGATAATTACATCTGACTTTGAGATTCAATAACAAATATTAGAAAATTTGTCAATAAAATTTTACGTACAACTTTGAAAGTATATCAAAATAAAAATATTGGTAAATATATTGGGGCTTTAATAGTATTTTGTTGTCTTCTTTGTCTGGGTTCACATCCAGAATTCTGAAAGTACCTGACATAAACAGATAGTTAAAGAAGTCGGGCCGTCGGGGTAAGCCTTGATCAAATACTTTGACATTGAAATCAATAGAGATATTTAAAGATGTCAAAGTGAAGTGTGAGAATTATAATACGAGAGACTTATTTTTAGTTTGAATGAACAATAAATTTATAGTTCACCGATATCAATTTTCTATAACTATGACATTTTATGTGAAATCGTGTTTATTATGTGAGATAAGTTGTGAAAAAATATGTTACTTTATGTCAAATTAAAGTAAAGTTGATGTAGATATTTTTAGAGATAAGAAAATTGTTGTTTTTTACTTTTGAGTAGGCAATTTTGGAAAACTGAGAGAGGGTAAATTTATTTCAGAGAGTGAAAAATGTGTTTGTCTCACTTTTCTCAAACGCTAATTTAGGAGAGGCCAAACAAACATGCCCTAATACTTTCATTTATTTTAAAAATATTATCTCCTATAAAAAAAAAAGGGATGCAAGCTTGTTTTAAAGTTGGAAAAAATTCACTTTGCCCCCTAACATTTGAGCATTTAATATTTTGTCCCTAACCTTTACAAGTATTCACTTAACCCCTTCAACTATTAAATTTGTCTCATGCAGCCACCTTAAGATGCAAAATGCTAAAATCTAACATAATATTTCGTCCAGCAATAATGATGTGGCTTTAAATATTTTCTCATTTTATCACCCAACCTTTGAACGCTTTCCAACTTTCCACCCAATCTTCGAATGTTTTCACATTTTTATTTTATTTTTAGTGATAAAAATAAAATAAAATAAAATGTTCTGCAAGCGTCGAAAGCCAAAACGAGATGCACTTCAAATCATTTTAAAATAACTTTGGGTTGTTTAATTTGTTTGATTTTTAGGAGAGTAGTTTGAGAGAGTATTGGAAAGTTTTGAAATAATCTTGATTTACGCAATATTGTTTGTTTGAGTTTTGAGAGGATGATTTGATAAATAAAGTAGGTGTAAGCTTTTCTGAAAAATTAGATTGTAGGTGTTAGATGTGAGCTAAGTAATTGTAAAATTACATTAATATGTATAGGAATAGTTAGATTTTTCAGTGTTATTTTCTATTCATTTGTACAGTCAAATCATATTTAAAGAAATTCAAACATTTGGGAAGTGAACAAACATTGTTATGCATTGTCATGCAAATCAATTACAACCATGTCACCCCAATAAAAGAAAATCATTACAACCACAAACAAAAGTTATAAAGGATGATCAATGGTAGGAAACATATATAGTATACGATATACAAATTTAAGGGAATCTTTTTTCCTGGACCTTGTGGTCCAAAATTCTTCTTCCTCTTTTTCTTTTTAGATTATTTTCTCATTTATTTTTCTTCATTTTTAGAATTAATAATATAAAATTCAAACACATTTAAATATTTTGTGTTGCAAATTTAGAATATATTGTTCCTACCAAAATTGTTATTTCAACTTTTCATGAATTATATCTTTTTTTTATAAATGTTTTTAAAATTTATTTTATAATTCATATGATATTATTAAAAAAAATCTTAATTATTTTATTGACGCAATAAAAACAAAATTCATAATTTTATTGAAAATATAAAACTGATTAATGAAATTATAGCACACAATCAATGAATTTGCAACTTTATATCTTTAACAATAAACAAAAACATAAATGGAATAACATTATATATATTTAGAACACATAATATGTAAATGTTCTCGAAATATATTATTATGTGTTAGAAATATATTTTGATTTTGCATCTTTAAACATAAATAAAAACATAGGTATAATTAACAACATTGAACAATAACGAAAAAGATATAATATATGAAAAGTTCAAATTACAATTTTGTAGGAACAGTATATTATAATTGTGCAACACAAAATATATATAAATGTGATTGAACTATTTAGAAAAATATTAATCATATATTAGGAATATAAGATAAAGAAAAATCTTGGACCACAAAGGTCCCCCAAGTTTACTCTTGCCTCTTTGTTCTGGACCAGTTCCATGTAAGGCCATCTCCAATCGAAGGTCTTGCTCAGTTGTTCGTCCAATTGCCCTATTGTTTTGCTCTCATGCCTTTTCGACCCACCTAAAAAATCCATCTCCAACAATAGGACAATCAACATCCATTAATTCAACAAATCTCATCTATTTAGATTTATATTTGTCCAATTATATATGAAATTGTTCAACAAAACTCATTTATTTAATTCATGAAATTTAAAAAAAAAAATAAAAAAAACACTTAAACCCCCTGCCCCCTTGCCCGTCCAATTGCCATCATCCATCTCCAACCGAACCGAACCGGCAACCCCCCTCATGCCCGGTTGTCGACTCGGTTGGAGATGGCCTAAGAATATACAGGACGGATCTATAGCATGCACCGTAACTTTGTCTTTTCATTCTGATTTATTCTTGTGTAAAATTACAGAAAACGTCACAAACTAGTAAATGATTTTGGATTTTCGTCCAAAACTATATCACATTACCGAATTTCATCCCGTAATTTAATATTTTTATGAAACATCATCCCACCGTTAATTATGAATTGAAAATTGCGCATGTGTCCGTTAAATTGCCAAATCGATACTTACGTGTCATGAACGTGGCAAATTTTATCATGAACAATTATACAATATTGCAGAATTCATCTCAAACTAATAAAAGATTGAACGGTCATTTTCATTAAATTAAGATTTTAATATTGGAACTAAGTTCATGCAAAATGGTAAATTATGGGACGAAATTCAACAAGCTGATATAGTTTGAGACCAAAATCGAAATTATTAATTAGTTTGAGACAATATTCCAATAAATATTAAATTATGGGACGCAATTCAGTAAGGTAATATAGTTTAAAACGAAAACCCAGAATCACTAATTAGTTTTGAACGTTTTCTGCAATTTTGTTTTTTCCTTCACTGTTTTCTTAATTGGTAACCATTTATAAGTCCAAAACAATGCAGTAAAGAAATGTTCGTCATACGTGCGGCGTAACTAAATAATACTCCATATATGTTGTTTATCAACTAAATAATCATATAATCCATTTAATTTTCAATGCAATTTTAACAGAATAAGTCAAATCAAAATTTTCTTCTCAGTAATTGTCGTATAATTGTTTGTGCATAACTGTTAATCGCATATTTTTTTTCTCATATTATTAGGCCTTATTTAAAATTTCTTCTACTTTGTGTCTTTCCTATTCCCTACCTCTCTTAGTTTAACATTGAGCGTTCTTTAAATTAGTACTTTTTTTTTTTTTTTTGTTTTTTCTTATTGACAATCCGTTTTATTTTACTTTAATTTGTATTTGTCGATTCATGCAATTAAATAGACTGAATATAATTGTCATAAGATATTATCAATAGATATTTTGGCCCCTCGACTTTTCACTTTTCATTCTGAATCCATCCTTGAGAATATATGATATATACGTTTAAGATGGTAAATTGTCCCCCCCCCCCCTCCTCCTCTAAATTCACTATATGAAAAATGATTTTTTACTATAATTTTTTATTAGTATTTAAAATTCATAATAAATGGTACTTATATTACGATATGTAGGCGTAATAAAAAATATCTTAATCTTATAAAAGTAGGATCAAATTAATTGTCGAATTTACTGCAAGGGATACTTTTGTTTTTTTAACTAAAAGTTGACGAAGTGATTTTAACTTTTGTAATTTTGCTATTTATCATCTAATGTTGATTTGTTTCTTTGACAGGAGAACGTCCATTTCCAATGTGAGATAATTGGTAGTAAGAGCATTATTTTGCTTTTATAAAGGAAGGTGATGAGATGACGAATGATAGTCGTGCTAAATAATACAGAATATTAACTTTATTGCAAAATAATGACGGAGATAAAGACGTTAATTTGGATCCCATACCGACTAAGAAATATCTTCTCTTGAGTGATTTATTACTGTTTAATATACTAATTAAATTACCATGTATATATAAATTGGCATATTTAGACTTTCTAATGTCCACAACCTGAATATGCCACATGGTATTTGGAAGCTTCCTAGAATAAGTGAAAGAATATTTTTACCGCAACTTAATTATTACCGACCCCAAAAATATTTTATGAATTTTTTTTCCATAAATAATAAAATAAAAAGATTCACATCAAGATCAAGAGAGAGAGAAGACCTACAGCTACAGTATTTGTATGTACGATTTGAGGAGAGTAATTACTAATTAATTAAGTGGAATTTACCTAACTTCCTAGTAACCTTGGAGTTAGGAGGTATGGTCAACTAATCTAGGATTCTCTCGTCCCATTATTTTTAATCATTAGTAGTTGGTTAAACTTTTTAATTTCTTAAATTACTTAGGGTCTATTTGGATGGGTTTTGGCTCGGTTTCGCGGGTCTCGGTTTAAAAAAATTGGTTTGGGTGGTTTCGATGAAACCTTTGAGACCTCACTTGGATTGAGTTTGGATGTTGGAGTTTAGGGAAAAAAGTAGGTTATAGGTGTCAAATCAATGTCTTTTTTAGTGAAATTTGAGGAAAAAAATAAATGACAAGTGTCAAATCAATGTTTTATAGGTTTTTAATGGTTTTATGGGTTTGGCGAAAACTCATTTGGATGGGTTTTGGCTCGATCTCACGAAACCCACGAGATCGGGTCAAAACCCATCCAAATACAGCCTTATTATATTAAATTATTTATATTTATAGTGTATTAAATCTTTTTATTATTAATATATATGACATTATATTATTAATATATATAGCGATAATGTAGCCAATAAAAGCCCTTCCAAAATTAAAAAGAAAAATAATATTACTCTTTAGAGTGGAAATTAATGGGAAGGTTATATATTACTTCTTGAATCTGAATAATGTTTAATTAAAGAAAGAAAATGTCCATTATAGTTAAGATCGGTTACGAAAGTCATGCTCCCTTTTCGGAATATTAATTTCTCTTGACTGATTGATTGTCCATGATTTAGTTTGCAATTTTTTCATGGCTGTCACATTGATGAGCTTTAACTAGGGGCGGTAGTAAAAGATTGAGATCATGTTAGTTACAGTTTCCCGAGTTGTCATGATCCTTGGCTTCGGAATATCATTATATGCCTACTTGGGCTCGATTGGATGAATTAATGGATGTGACTTATGGACCAACATCGTTCGTGCTTCTCCTAGACACTTAGGGTCTATTTTGATAGATTTTTGTTCGATTTTACGGGTCTGGGTTTAAAAAAATGATTTTGGTGGTTTCGATGAAACATTTGAGATCTCATTTGAATGAATTTTGGTTGTTCGATTTTGTGGTTTGAATAAGTTGAAATCTCACTTGGATTGAGTTTGGATGTTGGGATTAAAAGAAATAGTAGGTGATAAGAGTCAAATCAATGTATTTTTTTAGAGAGATTTGGGGGAAAAGTAGGTGGTAGGTGTCAGATCAATGTTTTATAGGTTTGAAGAGTTTGAGCATGAGTTTATGAAAATGTTTTTGATGGTTTTATGGATTTGACGAAAACTCATTTGAAATGGTTTTGACTCAGTCTCGTGAAACTCGCGAGACCGGGCCAAACCACATACACCCTTGGAAATACATCGTTAGTTTATTAAATTAATAAAATAAAATAAAGTGAATTAAGTAACAAAAAGAATTCGAGAACGAAATATGAATATTTTTATAAAAATTTACTTGATATTCTCATTAATTAAATATTGGGGTCTTTTCTAATCTTCGAAGAATTAGTCTATATTGAGAAAAGATAAGATTGTAGAAAAATCTCTAAATTAAATAGTGATTTTCAGTTTTCATTTCGAATTATATCACTTCATCGAATTTCATCCCGTAATTTAATATTTTTTCGGAATATTCTCCCAGACTAATTATCAATTTTGATTTTTTCGTCCCAAACTATATTAATTCCGCCAAATTTCATCCCTTAATTTATCATTTTGCATGAAATTTTTAATTCAATAGAAATGGCGGTTCAATCTTGTAATTAGTTTGTGACGAATTTTACAATATTGTATAATTGTACATGTTAAAATTTGTCACTTCATGAAACGTAAGTAGCCATGTTGCAATTTAACGATCACATGCAATTTTCATCTCATAATTAATGGTATGATGATAAAATAATATATTTTGAGATGAAAATTTAAAATTATTGACTAATTGCATTTTAGTCCAAAGAGACGTCTGTCATATTAGCACTACTCTTAACAAAGGAAGTATAAGTAACTGTAGTGTTAGAATTGACCCTGACGGTCAGCGGTTCACCAATCAGAAAAAGCATAACAGATCGGGGGGCCATTGACCTGACCGCAACCGGAAACGGACAAACATAGCCACACTAAATTCACAGCTGGCAGTCATTACCACTAACACCATTATTTACTTACTCCACTTAACGACATCACAGTACACACACCACAACCTCTTCTTCTTACTTTAAAATAAAATAGTAGTAGTAAAATGAAAGAACCCTACCACTAATTATTTTAATCAAAAATTAAAATCAATTACTAGTAAATTATAAAACCCGGGGCCCACCAAATAAATTTCAGCTACCTGAGTCTAAACACGCGATTCATATGCATCCACGTGTCCACATGTTTGGTGCCCATGAACCTACGTGGGGCATTGTGCCATTGTGGACGATGACAGGTAATCTGCATTGAATTTCTACAAAGCGGTAGAGTATTCTACTATATTCCTCTCCGTCCTTTTCTTTATTTTACTATTATTTATTACTGACGGCGTTAATTGAGGGGCGTTTGGTTTGGTTAGGTTAATCGCGGTTAGGTGAGAGCAGTTTAGAATACGGAAGAATTAGTTTTTTTGGTCGGTTTTGTTTGGGCCCGGCTGATGGGCCCTGGGTTTTTATTCGTCCAGGTCTTTTCTCGTTTTCCCACGGCAAAAGTCATTTTCGTTTAATCTCGAATGTCCGTTATGTTTCGTGAGCCGTTCACTAATTCACTTGTTACAATTCAATGAGTATATATTTATAGATAAAAAAAAAAAATTTGCTTTTTTGGTACCATAGGATATGATGACTTGCATTTTTGGTATCATTGGATATGAAAATGCAAATTTGGTACCATATGATAGGTTCTCATTGCAATTTTGGTACCAAACCCAATTTTTCTATAAAATTAATGGCAATTTACCCCCTATCAAATACATAATATTCAATTTAACCCCTCGTGATTTAAAAAAGAGCATTTTACCCCCTGAAATTTTGTAAAAATTTCACATCGCCTCCCTGATATTTTTATAGGCGGCACTTAATCCACTTGTATTATGATAATGTGATATTTTACCCATTGTGTTATGATAAATGTGGCAATTTATCCCCCTATGTTAAATAAAATAGTTTGCATGCATACTCTCAAATTTCGGAAAGTGAGTTACAATCTCCGGCTGAAGGGGGTAAATTGCTTCATTAAAATTTTACAGGGGGTAAATTGATTTTTTTCAAATTATAGAGGGATAAATTGAACATTATGCATTTCATAGGGGGTAAATTGCCATTAATTTTGTATAAAAATTGGGTTTGGTACCAAAATTGCAATGAGAACCTATCATATGGTACCAAATTTGCATTTTCATATCCAATGATACCAAAAGTGCAAGTCATCATATCCTATGGTACCAAAAAAGCAATTTTCCCGATAAAAAAGAAAGAGTAATAATAAATATTAAATGCAGTCATTAATTACGTTACCTGCTGATTTGGTCTAGTGTTGCCCATTTTGTGGATAAAAACAAGGTTATGGGCATGTTTGTCACGTATTTTTTTTTTTTAAATTGTTTGAAAAATAAATATAAATAATTTACGTAGTGTTATAATTTGTTCCTGTTTTTTCGCAGAATAATAAATAATAAGTATATGTTTTACAGAAGAGCGAGAGATTATGGGGAAAAAGTAAACAAGTGTAGAGATATGTTAATTATGCCAATCATGAAGAAAATTATAAACGAGAGAGTTTTTTAAGATTAGACTATTTTTGAAAATTAGGAGAAGATAAATCTATTTCGAAAGTTAAAAATATTGCTTATTTGATTTTAAGACAACACCAAAATTAAACTAAGTTAGATGAAAAACGTAGATCGAGAAGAACTACAAATTAAATTAAAGAAATGAATTGGTTTTAAGATTAGACATCTAGAAACATTGATTCATATTTTTGTAAGTTTCTACTCAAAACGTGAAAGAGTTCTTACTATTGACACAAAGTTTTTAATATTGTTTTAATTTCAATCAAAATAACGTACTTTTGTCAAAAATACTCACTAACGAGTGTAATACCATTGCTTTGAGAATTGAGATTAATGAATAACCCAAAACATTTTAATAATAATTCTTTAATTATTAGATTTAAATTAATACTTTGTGCAATTTTTTTTATTTAGCGTGTTCATCATGCGCTAATCTTTTTACATAGTTGTTCATTTTTTATTTAATTTTATTAATGACATCAACTTCATAAAAAACAATATTTAGTGATTATATTAAATAAATATGTTAATGGTATGGATAATTTTAATTTGTGGGTTTGAACTGATCGAAAGCATCTAATAGCTTCAAGTGAGTCTCAGGCTGCTAAATAGATACCCAATGAATTTTTCAAAACTTCTCCGATGCTTAAAACATATTAGACTATAAATCGAGAGTGAGTTTATTTGATCTGAATAAGGCTTAGTTGAATGATCAAAGCATAAGTATCTTGGTGGGGATTTTCCTTGTTCTTTGAACAATGCTGGAATCTGAGATATGTAACTGATTTTGTTTGATTCCGTTATTGTTATTCTATAATGTATTGCGCACATTCTAATTACTCTTATTAAAAGAGGAAAATGCGATAAAATATTCTGATCGAATCTACTTTTTTCTCTTCGTTTTGGAATTTCTAGTCAGAACATAAGTTTGGAATATAATCTTACTTTTCATCTTTCCCTTTCCATTCATAGATTGATGCTGTGAATAATGTACGCCTTATTTTTTGAAAATAATTGAAATTTTCACAATGCATTGGTCGTAAATAATTAAAATAAGCTTAATTCGCCTTTTGTGCGTCAGCAACCCTCTGCTCTTGATATGGTCGCATAAGGTTGCTGACACACGAAAGGTAAAGAGAGGGGAGGGGGAGGGGAAGGGAAATGGATGGGGCAGGGTCGGGCTAAGAGGGGTAAGGGGCGAGGTTTTTTTCTAATAATTTAAAATTTTACAAAAATCGTAGAAATGATATTTTTGGAATATGACATGAGCATGTGCCATAAGAAATTAACACTGGAAGGTGGTAACTATAATTAATTCAATACCTCAGGAATAGTTTGAGTAATTTTTCAAGCTTTAAGGGTAATCAGTATAATTACACTAAACCCAAGGTAGTTTTTTTTTTTTTTTTTTTTTTTTTTTTAAATGAAGAAAAATATCAGGGATATTTTTAATGACATCAAAATGTGTTGTTATAAATTAACATAATTAAGAATAATTTGTAATGAATCCACTACCTTGAGAATAGTTTGTCTAATTCTCCAAAGATAAAAATAGTCTGTAGAATTACACTAAACTTCCGAGTTAATTTGCATGACTCTCCCTTATTGAAATTCATGGACGCTGAACTCATGATCAATAAAACTTAAACGAATTACTTGAATAAATTTCATTTTTAATTTTTCAAATTACAATCAAAATCTGACACTTTAATAGAGAATTAAGATTCGTTTAGGCCGGCTCTAGTGGTAAGGCGGAGTTCGAGTTCAACTCCCATTAAAATGAATTTTTCTTCTAATTTAATATTAATGTTTGTTAGTTAATTTTATTTGTAATTTGACTGTAATAGATTCTCTCATTTATTAATTTGAAACAAGTAATGATTCAACATGACTTGAATCAAATCGAAAATTTTAATAATAATTGTACTTGGATAGTTGGGTATAAAATTAAGCAGATTTTTCCATGACCCACTTATGGCCTCGCCCTAACACTTAAGAACATATATGATTTAAGTTTGTGGATTGGGCCAATTATGCGGGCAGCCCAGACCTCAATTCTATAATTGGTTCCCATAAAAGCAACTTGGTTGAAAAACAAATTTTAAAAAAATGGATTGATGACTAACTAAGATTCATATGACTCTGTATTGGATGAAGTTGTTTGAATTCTGACCCAAGAACTCCTGAACACGGCCGTGAAGTTTGAGATTTGGGCCTTTGTTCTATGATGAATTTTGAATATGTTGACCCCTACAGTTTTTTCCAAAGATTTTTGACAAATCAATTGTTGAGAATTCATCATTATAGTTTTGGGTTTTTCTGTGGTTAGTTCTAGTTTGTGCTCACTTTGTTAGTTCCTATTTAAAATTTTGCCAAGTGACATAAATTTTACCTGTTACCTTTTAAAAAATATTGATTTTAAATATGATTTTACTAAAATAACCCATAACTTATTAATTTTGTTTTGTAAACATATTAATTTATTCAAGTACAAAATAAATAAAAAATATTATTTTTACACATCAAGAAAAAAGAAGACGACATCTCCTTTTCTCTTATCAAAATTAAAATTCCCAAAAATTGACCTAATTATAACAACACCACCACCTCTTCCCCGTCGCGCCGTCGCCGCTGCACCACCGCCCTCTTCGCCATCACCGTGCCTTAACTTGAAGCCATACATTTCTGTCAATCACAAGCAACTGTAAGTATATCAATTTTTTAAAAATGCTTTTTTTTGTTCTCTCAGATTGCATCTATTAATTTTGCCGTGAAACAAATGTTCTATCATTTAATTTGAAGTGGGAAATTCTACCTGAGAGAAGAAGCAAACAGAAAAAATGTTTTTTTATCGTTTAGAAAGCATAAAATTGTAAAAGCCGTGGCGGTCACAGTGGTGCCGTCTCCATTAGATGACGCCGAACATAGGAAAAAGATATGCCAGGATTATGGATTTCGGAAAATTGGAGAACCCCTTCCGGGTAATGTGACTTTAAGAGACATAACTGAAACACTTCCAAAGAAGGTGAATTTTAATCTTAATTTTAGTTTCTTATACCCTCAATTTCATTTTTAACATACTAAGTTATTTACTGTTGACTCATTTGAACACGAGTTGGGAGGTGTTTTGTAGTCGATATTTTGAGCTCAAATTTTCAATAGTTTTTAATTTCAATTTTTTCGTTCCTTGAGGTTTGAGTGCCCATAGATACTAATAGTGCACTTTATTGAGTTCTTCAAAGTTATTAGTGGTCATATTAGAACAAAGAATAATTATACACTCATATTGACAATAATATTATATGTAGAACAAAATTCATCAAGGAAGTTTAGCTAGATTAATGTCAATATGGGGAGAGATACTCTGAACCAATTAACAAAAAATGAGACTCAAGAAATGCTTAAATGCATTTACAAGGTCATTTAAGCAAAAACATTGAGCAGTTCACATTCTGTAAAAGAAACAAGTTATTAATATGTTAGGTAATGCATTTACAGGGTCATTTAAGCAAAAACATTGAGCAGTTTAGCTTTGATAAATTAAGATTTTTATCAGATTGCATGCTCTATTAATATGTTAGGTAGAATATTCTATCACAAGGGTAGTAATATTTGGTGAACAAATGTTCAAATGATGTGAACGTACCAATGAAACAGTACAATACTTATTAGTAATTTAATAGGGTACAACTCTATATCACACACTAAACACATTAAAAGAATCAAGCACAAACTTACAAACTTATCAAAGCTGAATCTGTCCAAATAGCTTATTCCCCTTTAAATCACTGGTTTTAAATATACCCAACAATCATATTTCATATTTAGACCCCCTAACATCAAAATAGAGGTTGGCAAGGAATTTTAACTAATTAAGCAAAATTGTACTTGAACTTAAAGGGGGTGTCAATTAACATGGAGAGCAGTCCTTTAAGTTGCCCTATTGCATGAGAAATTTCCCCATCAAGAGGCTAGTGAAGGTAAGGTTTTCTGTATGCATGTTAAGCTTTAGTTGCAAAAATTACATAGTACATGCTATTTTTCAAAAGATTAGAGACCTGAGCAATGCTTGCTTCTAATAATAATATGTTAGGACCGGGGACGGGACACAAATTGCTACGGTGATAAGTCAAACTGTGATCCAAACTGTGATCCAAAGTTACAGACCAATTATCCTTGGTCCTTTTCTCAAAAAAAAGAAAATTGTCCTTGGTCCAAAGGTAGAGACTGCAATAACTCCTTTTTCATGAAAGCACTTTTTCTTTTCCATCGCCTCTAGTAAATCCAAGAATACCACTTTCCTGCAAATCATGATTTTAAATAACCAGTTGAAACTTGATAAAATTACACGACACCTTTCAATCTCTTGTATGTTTATCCAAAGAAGTCCTGTTTGGTCTTTCCCCAGAACGGGTATGATATATGAGATTATTTTTATGAACTGATTGAGTAAATAATGATAGTGTTACTAGTATGTTTATTTATAAACTTTCGATTTCTTTTTCCAATCTAACAGGAGCAAGCAGCTAAAGAAGCTGCCGCAGCTACTGCAGCTGTTGCAAAAATCAAAGAAGGTATCGTTTGCTACCTTTCTGATTAACTCATCAAGTTATCATTTTTGGTCAGCATAATTTATGTTGGTTAATAGATAGATAGATATGACCATCATGAGTTGTGCAAGTATACTAATCTTTTGTTTGATATACTACAAATTTCCAGGTAAAAAAACAGAAGCAGGATGCGGAGTCGAAAAATGCAGGTCCTCCTCAAACTGCTGCAGAAGCAACAAAACAAATGCTTGAGAAAAAGGTAAGATTCCAGAAATTAGGCCCTATTACTTTCGTTTGGCCTAATATTTTTGGATTCTAAAGTTTTCAAACTTCAAAATCTACATGTGGACCATCGTTTCCCTTGAATCCAGTGGTAGAAACAAATCGAACACATATTATCACTTCAAATGCTAAAAACTCAACTGGCACCACATGTTTTCCTAATGGGAGAGAATATGTAATAGTTGGTCTTCGTTCGTGCTTGTTTGTTTTGAGGAGGATGAAAGGAGGAGAGAGGAGAGGGACGAAAGGAAACGTAAGTACAATGTCAAATGGAATGATGAGGTACGTACATTTTCCATATCATCTACTAGCCTTGAGTTGTACATATACTCTTCCAGTGAAATTGGTCTAAATCACTCGTTATATAGGTCACACCCAAGGATATGGAAGCATTCAGGATGAATAGAATCCACCATGACGATCCAATGCAGGAATTTTTACACTGAACAGTGGATTATGTGTTGCTGAATTTTTATTTTTATTTTTATCATTACTCTTCTTGTGTATAATAAGAATCTACATGTAGCTAATTTTTACATTGAACTGTGGATTGTGTGTTGCTGATTATGTGTTTGTATCCTAATGAAATTGAAGTGATGTTTCAAATAATAAGAATCTATATAATGTTTTACCTTGGATAGATTAAAGCATACGCAGCATAGATGTTCTTTCCACATAAAAATTGGTAAATGTTCATGTGTAAGCTCAAAAGCATATGATTGTTGGATGAATCCATTAAAGTGGAACAAAGGATCTCTTGCCAATTAAATTGATTAATTTCTTTAAAATTTTAAAGAACCAATATGTTTCCTGCAGATCATGGGACTTGAAATTGCCCAAAAAAAATTGTGTTTATGCTAGGTGCAAGGGTAATAATATAACATACGTTGTGTTAAACTGACGTCAATTGAAGTGCACTAAAATCATACAATCAAAATGAAAGGAAGCAAATATTTTTTCACTCACAAAAAGAAGTAAGAAGTAATTCTTAAACATTTGATTAGCTTGAATGAATTTCTGGGCTTGTAAAGCAGCGGCCTTTTCGGAAACAAGAGCTTGAATAAGCAGAGTCTTGACTTCCCAAACAGAATATGGGTACCCTTTTCTAGCATAGGAATTGAGCAGCGCCGTCGTGGAATGCTTCACCAGCCTTGCAAACACGTTGTCTCCGTCGTCGTTTCTCGATGCGGCTTCTAGTAGAGTGAGGTCGTTCCGATACCGCTCGAACGCCCTCGACCCGAACACATTAGACACCATCGATTTCTGGGGTACCATCCTCGGCCATGATTTCATCCAGCTGCTCCAGTACCTTAATTAATTCATACAATAATTGATTCGAAGGACAACGATGCCGGAAAATATGAGGGGTTCCGGAGGGGCAGAGTGGAAAAAGGAAATTGACTGTTTCTTTGATTTGAAGGAGAATGGCGTTTTTTTTTTTCCTGAAATATTTCCCATAATAAACTTATAACAGTTAAGCTCTCCTAGTATAAAACTGCAATTTATACACGAAAAAATAATTAACCAAAAACAAAAGTGACCTCTATCATTTTGTTTTCCCTTTTCAAACGAGATATAATCAAGGAACCAATCTATGGAGCCTCAAGCAATTTAACGAAAAATTGAGCCAGAATCCAGTCAAATGCGGCGCTGAAATCACAAAATTCAACAATTAAAAACATAAAATCAATCAAAAACTCCAATCACTCAATCGGAAACTCGAGTATACCTTCAATTTTTTCGTATTGGTATTTTACCGCGGCCAAGTCAACTTCGTTCGTTGGAAGCATCACTTTCTTCTTCCCCATCTGCTCAGTTCAATCTACGAAAAAACGAAACAATTAATATAATTCAACAAGTAAAATAACTGATCAAAGCTCCAAAAAATTAACGTATGATCATGGATCAGAACTCACACTTTCCACTTTCTAAAGTTGCAATCAAGCGTGCGAAATTGGATAATCCGTCGTCGTTTCTCGATGCGGCTTCCAGTAAAGTGAGGTCGTTCCGATACCGCTCGAACGCCCTCGACCCGAACACATTAGACACCGTCGATTTCTGGGGTACCATCCTCGGCCATGATTTCATCCTGCTGCTCCAATACCTTAATTAATTCATACAATAATTGATTCGAAGGACAACGGTGCCGGAAAATATGAGGGGTTCCGGAGGGACAGAGTGGAAGAAGGAAATTGACTGTTTCTTTGATTTGAAGGAGAACGTCGTTTTTTTTTTTTTTTTCTGAAATATTTCCCATAATAAAAATTATAGAAAAGAAAAATAAATTGAGGTTTTTTTGGGAAAGTTATTTATAAAAATTTAAAAAGAGTTATTAAATTTATATAGTACGATAACCTATTGTACAGGTCACCCTTAAAAAAATGAATGGTAGATTAAAATTTTTTTTTGATCCAATGGTAATTAAAGGGAGACCTAATGACTAATTAACACAAGTGGTACTAACAGTAGAAAAGCCCTATAGTTTTTTAGGACAAATTATAGGACATATTCTTATACAACGATATATTTACCATCTAAATAAAATCACTTTTAGATTTGGATATTATTTCAACTTAACCGAAAATCGACTTATATTTTGTTTTTTTCCTAATGTAGAACTTGTTTCTCTATTATTAGGCTAGCGACATTTGTTACTCTTTCCATAATTTTTGAAGCTATTATCTAGCTATTTGTTTATTATTTTAGTTTTCCTCTCGTTTATCAATATATTTTTGACAAAATACAATATTCAAGTAAATTTCAGAAACCTCACACAAGAAAGAAGAGGGATTGTTTATTTTTCCAGGAAAATATTAAATTATAGAATTAATCCATTTGTAGAAATATGGCTTTTTTTTTTTTTTTGTGTGTGTGGGATCTAGTACTTTTTCTTCTTAAGTTTAAGATCTAGTACTTACTACAATTTTATTTAAGAACATGTTTCGTTTAATCTCAAATGAATTGTTGAGTTTTTCAATTCTTCCAAACAGATTTGTTTAAGCAAGACAAACATTAAGATTTGCCTAGCAATCACGACGTGATGAATTTCTCTTTCTCATTACCACTAAAGTAAGAAATAGAATATAAATTCAGAAAGAACAAAGAAATACAAAAGTATTTTGGTTAGAAGTACATTGAATCTTAAAATTTAAACATTATGGATCCCTTAAATTTTAAAATAAGAGTAAACCTGGCAAAATAGGTTTGGATCCGCGGGCCGGCCTTTGACTCGTCCAGTTCCAACTCTTTAATTTTTATGTTTGTTGGATTTGGTTGGTATTAATGAGTCTTTAATGAGTCTTCTTATGGATCAGATAATGGGTTTTATAAAAATAAAAGAAAATTAATTAATGGACCCAAATTAGAAGCAAGTTGGCCACCATATTTACTTCCAAAAAAATTCATATCATGTCTTGTTTGAATAAATTTTTTATGTTCTTGGATTTGGTTGATATTAATGAGTCTTCTAATGGATCAGATAATGGGTTTTATAAAAACAAAAGAAAATTAATTAATGGACCCAAATTAGAAGCAAGTTGGCCACCATATTTACTTCAAAAAAAAAAATCATATCATGTCTTGTTTGCTATCATAAAATTCAAGGCCTATAACCGTTGTTTTTTTTGTACTTACTAATCCATTATTTTGAAGAATTTTTTATTTATTTATTAAAATATCTTAAAATAATTCGTCTTTTTTATACCAATTTATGGTCACTTTTGACTAATAAAATATTAATATCGACTCTCGAAAGGATTTCTTATATTTCTTATATTTCTAATCCCTTACATATCTAAGAGAATAAAAAATATTATATTTTCAAATCATAAGAATCAAAGTTTATGATTAATAATCAACACTACTGCATTCAAAAGAACAATAAAAAAAATTAAGAAAAAAAAAGAATATGAAGATTGAAGGGCTGATCGACCCAGACCGACCCGCTTTGACCCGACCCAAACTCGACCTACCCATTTATCACCCCTAAATAAGAGATCAACTTTTGAAAGGGTTGTTGGAGATGATCTAATGTTAGGAATGCTTTTAACCAACACATGTTGGCTCAGTTGGTAAGGAAGGGACTCCTTCCCCTCAGAAGGTTGTGAGTTCGATTCCCACTGTCGATGTGAGGGCTGTGTTGGTGGGCGATATGTAAGAACCTCTGTAAGCGACCTTTGGTCCCTGAGGCATGCCCTGGCCCGTGGTGGCGACCGGAGCCGAACCCACCCAAACTTTTTTTGACCAAAAAAAAAATGTTAGGAATGCTTTTATTAATTTTGGAAACAAAATAATGTGTGCACTAATATAGGAAAAATAGACAAACAATGTATTTGACAACACATTAGGGCATTTTTAGAAATACCAGTAATTTTGTTCTGGCACTAACAATTGTATCGCCGACCTTTCTAAAACTCTATAATAAAGTTTTTTAATGCAATAATATTAATCAAATATTGAAATATTAGGTTTTTCAATATATTATTCTTTAGATAGATAATCAAATAACAAATCCACTTAATTTTTTTGACATAATTGATCATGTATATATTTTGTAATTTATAATTTTGAAAATGTTTATCTATTATTCTTCACGTTTTATATGAATCACATTTATTACAAGAGATAGTGAGAAATTAAGGGACTTATGGCTATAGTCGGAAAAGAATCTATCCATTAATACCATTTTGGCTAAAAAAAATCTATCTATCAACTACACCACGTCATCAAGCACACTTGGTGCGGTCATTTTTTGGTTTGTGGAACCGTCTCTCTATCTTCCTATCCTCTCTCTAGCACGTTTTCGTCAATTACTAGCGGTTTCTCTCTTCGCTTGAGTAGGAGAGAACCATCATTTACTCACCTTTAATCCCAAAATCCTTCTAGTCTCACTTTTACTTCATTTTCTGCATTTCCATTCTCCCCATAGCAAAAATCCCAAATTCTACGTCGGCGATTTTGAGCCTTAGCTTTCAACCAACCATGGAATCCCAAATCCCCATCCAGGTAATGACCCCTGCCTATGGTAGCTATACCATTGGGCCCGTTCACTCACCATCTGATCTCCCAAGCGAAACTGAGCATCCAATCATTTATCCTTCTGAAAAATTATGGTGTTCGAGTTCCATTGAGTTTAATAATATGTGTCGTTCTTGGCCATGGTCACGTTATTCCATTCACGATGATTGGATCAAGTGGTGTGAAAGAGTGGAGCTCGTGTATGGTGATGTTTGGAAACAAGCAGGTATTTACAAGTCAATGCAGTTTTTCAAGATGTTTCTGCCGGTAAATCTGCCGATGATGAGGGCTGCAGCTTGTTTTTGGTGCAGGGCCGACAATACCTTTCACTTTGCCCACGGTCCGATGACCCCTACTCTTCTTGATATCAAAGCAATATGTGGCTTGGATTGCTTGGGTATGTATATCGATCCTCGATCTTCTGCTGATAAAATCGTTGATGGTTTTTCTTCTATCGTTGGTCAAGAAGGTAAATCAGAATCAATTTATGGTTATGGTATGATTATTAAGATGTATATGGACTTGAAAACCCCTGTGGATGAGGATGAACATATTAGGTTTTTGGTCGTGTGGCTTTCTAGGTATATTTTCTGCTCTTCTGCCTTCTGTCTGACTCGTGAGTATTACGCCATTGCCATAGCCTTATCAAAAGGCGAAAATGTGGCTTTGTCGCCGTTGATGTTTAGCAGTTTCTGTGTTGGAATGGAAAATTTTTTAGACGATGATGGGACCACTATCCAAGGTCCCATTTGGCTTTTACAAATCTGGTTGACTGCCTATTTTCCAAATTTTGCTAGTTATACTGAGTCCCCTGCCTTGGATGAACTTTATGGGTGCTTTGTGGCCAGTCAACCCTATCAGCTCTCTTACTTCTATGATATTTTCTCTCGTTTATATAACAAAGAGTTTGGTTTGGTGCCTGATTACCTTGTTTTCTGTACTAAGGAACTAACTCGATATCCTCATGTTGGCCCTATTGCTCCCAAGATACTCGAGGAGCATCGAAAGGTGTGGGCCAACTACCTCACTCCCAGGGACATTCCTGTAGGCTTGAATGTGACAACTGCCCGAGAGGTGTCCAAGAGGAAGCCCCTGGAGTGTGGAGTTCGTTTCTATGCACCTCATTATGTTGCAAGGCAATTTGGGTTAGTGCAAAGCATACCTCGATATGGCCAGTCTTTGAGTGTTAGGAATCAGAAGGATGTTTACTTTGTTGAGATGGAGGTGTTTTCAGATTTGAAGGAAAAGTGGATGATTGCATGTCAAGGGTTTGTGTTCAAACCATACCGTGTCGTGGCTTTCACTTCGACGGAGTTCAATGATTGGTGGAATGGTTACTTGATTGTCACTCGATCTACCCCACTACACAGAGCTTTTGCCAGATACAAAGTAGCCAACCTTCCTGATTTCGTGGTTACTGACACTCCATTTGCCACTGACAAGCCAATTCCCGTCAAAAGCTTGACCAAGAAAGGTATAAACTTAATCATTTCTCGTTTCGAACGTTTTTATGATGTTGTGTGGGATCCTTATGACAAAGAAAATGTATTTGTTAAGGCTGTTGAGAAGAAAAAAGCAATACGTCTCGACGAGGCCTATGTTAAACATCGCAAACTTGTCAATAAAAAGGGTAGCCAAGAAGGGATTCCCCATTGGTATGAGTTTTATAAACCACTCGGGCCAAAACGTCCCTTGATTCCTGATTTTGAGGCACCAATCCCTCCTACTCTTAATAGAACACCCTCTGGCTAAATCTCTTTTATTGGCCATTTTGATGATGATCCTCTAGTTTGACAAGGTCTCCACTCTTGGCTGTTATGTCGAAGATACGATGTGAGATCAGTCAGGTAGTTGTTTTCTCTGGGTTTTTGTGTTTTTTCCCAATTGATTTTGCAATTTTTTTTATTATGTGTTGACTCTGCTAAAAAAAAAGCATGATGCTTCGATACTCTTAAGCTTCCATCTTTTGATCTAGGACTCAACTCTTTTTCATGTTTAGATTTTAAGAATGGGTGACTTTAATGTTTTAGAGATGTTTATGGTTTTCTACAATCCATTATCTTATATGCTAGAATGCGGTTTTATAATCGAGGAACTAGAAAGTCTTATTTCTTGAAAGAAACAAAAGCAAAAAGGAAAAAATTCACTACAAGTCTACAACTATCCTAACCAATCATAAGTCATAAATAGCCTAAACCATATTGTACAAAGAAGGTGGCAGAAAAAGTTAATTCCGCCGTGCTTCGATTTCCAACTCCATGACATGTCGCCGCTCTATTGGAAATGTTTCCTAAATAGTTGGGCTAAACTTCTTCAAACATCTTATGTTGATCGGCTCTCGAAGTAATTTTTGATTTTTCTCCTCAAGAAGATACTCCTCCATGAGTTATCAAGTGGATGGTGAATGACCCTTGCCAATTTGGACTACATTTACCATACAATTTCTCTCTCTCTCTCTCTCTCTTTTTTTTTTCCGAAATAGGACATCCAAATTATGTCTCCCAATTTGAATTGTTTACTGTGTACCTTAATGTTGTAGCATCGAGCAACTGGATTCTTTTTGGCTGATGTTGGGCATCAACTCTTATTTCTTCGAGATTATCCAACTCGTGGATCATATTTTCCAAATATTCATCTCGTGTCAACTCATTTTTGGCATAACCCTCAATGATCTGATGTTTATTTTATTGGCAATACTCATCTTGACCATAAGTTAGTCAATAAGGAGTCGTGCCGGTACTAGTTCTTATACATGATTGATAATTCCACACTACTTTCAATATTAAGAGACTAGTTCTTATACATGATTGATTATTCTACACTACTTTCAATACTAAGAGACTAGTTCTTATACATGATTGATTATTCTACACTACTTTCAATATTAAGAGGTGCCATACTTGAGGGTAGTCATCAATCATCTTGGAGCACTCAATTTGTTGTTTTTGCATGTTCATTGCCTTTGTCATAACATATCGTCAAATGGACGACCTTTAAACTAAAAATTTTGGCAAAAAAATGTGTTTGTAGGCCTGTAAACATTGGTTCTCGATCGTTCACGATGGTCTGGAGCAGTGCATATCTATGTACCATCAATTCCTTTACGAATTTGATGATTTTGGCCTGTGTTGTCTGTTTAAATGGCTCGGCTTTCACCCATTTATTGAAATAGTAAGTTGCTACTATGATGTGTATGTAACTTTGAAGAAGGATGGAAATTTTATCCAATTAAGTTGATGATCCAACAACGGAAATGTCATGGTTTAACAATCAAGTTCATCTCCTCAACTGAAACCCTTTAGACTGTCCCACAACGTTGACATTTCTCATTGCCTTTTTCCCACTTGATGTAGTTTCCTAATATTTTTGTCTGAATTAAGTATATCGACGCACCACCTAGGTTAACTTTCGACCACTTTGAAAGGCAGTGTTACGTTCCTACTACTAGTACGCAATACACGCAAGTATATGGTCGTTACAAGTAATAAAGTGATAAATGAGTGTCGAACCCGCATGGATTTGTCCAATTAATTACCAACAAATGTGTTGTTACTTCTACTTAGATTTATAAGTTGAGTTTGATAAAGTGGTGGGGTGGTTTTGATAATAAACTAAATCAAGGTGATTATGAATGAATTAAGCACTTAAACACTTGATAATATGATAAAGGCTTCTAGGATTTTGCGTCACCTAGTTCAATTCAAGATAATTGACTCGACAAATGATATCTTATTTCGCGTGTTTGCTATTCAAGGATTCAAGGATGTTCGGATGTATCTATCGAGTTGCATACAAACATATCGAGTTAAACTAATCCAATTTATGTCTAAATGCACTAAAATCTAATCGAATCATTAAACTCAAACCTTAAGCGAATACAAAATGAACTAGGTATATGTCTATCCTAGAATTGAATCACAATTCAATTTCATAATCAAATTCTCAAAATCATTATGTCTAGCAATCAAGATCCAATAAATTTCACCTGAAAGTTGGCCAAACTATAAGACGAACAAGAAGCACGAAATCGGATTAACGAACATATATAAGCATCATCTCATCATTCAATCAAGAATCAAACATATGATCAATAAAACCCAAGAAAAGAGGAATTAGCTACTCATAGCAGTAAATAAATCATCCAATACATTAATGAAAGTCATAAATGTAAATGAACAAAGTAATAAGAGTTAGAGTAGGTGGAAATCTTCAACAACTTCTCTTTCAAGCCTTTATGTCTTCAATGGAGTGAAGAGAAATGAAAGAGTTATGGAGGCTGTAGAATTGGGGGAAGAAAAAAAAGTTGTGCTGGATTTCAACCTTTTTGCCCTGTTAGAAAGAGAAAAAACCTAAAAGTGGCAAGTTACCCCAAAAGCTATGGTAACAAAGACCAAAAAGTCCCCCAAGATTCCTGAATTTACAAATGGGATCAAAGGGATTATGTACGAAAAAGCCCCTGTCTTCCGCAGAAACAAAGTTGTTGGAAGCAGAGCCTCATCGCAGTGAGTGCTGAAAAGTGGCTACCTCACCGCGGTGAGCCTTGAAATGTGACTGCCTCACAGCGGTGACTTGAAAGCTCACCGCGGTGAGGCAGCTGAACAACCTTAGAGTGCTTGATTTTGCATTTTAGATCCGGATAAGCTCGCGTGGTGGAAAGACGAACAATCAATGCTACGGATACTCTAGAATTGCTCTAAGATGTCGTTTCCTAAAAATCATGGAAAGCGAACAAAACACGAAAAATGAACAAAGGCTAAACAAAGGGGCAAAAGACGTAAAAGACATGAAAACAAGAAAAAACACACAAAACAAGATGTTTTGGGCTTAAGGAGGCATGTAATAACGACATTTTCACGGCGTAATCAGGCACCATTGATTTCTTCATGTGTTTCCATCATCATTTTCATAGCCTCTTTCTGATTAATGTATTGCAGAAGCACTCCATCAAGGTCTTTTCTGAGTAACTAGTCTCCGATCAAGGCATAATGAATAGCTCTTAGTTTGGTCTGTCGGTTAGTGGGCCTTGATGGATTGGCCAAGACTGTTTGACAGGCTCTCTCAAATCGTTTAATTCATGCATCACACTTAATACTGAATGTACTTTATCTCGACGCATATATGAGGGGAGATTTTACCATCGAACTATATATAGAGCTTCTAATAACATCAAAGATGTCATTTCAGCTGTCAATTGAGCTAGTTAGCTTCCGCGTTTTGATCCTATTTGACGTGCTGACAAGTTACATCAACTAAGAAAGTAATGATGTAGCCATCAAGTAATATTTATTATTATGGGATTTACGCATTTATAGGTACCTTCAGTTTGCCGAATAACGAGTTGAGAGTCGCTAATTATGATAATTGAACTGATGATAAATTCTCTCGACATCTCTAGTCATATAATCAAAGCTTCATGTACGATCTGTTTGTAAACAATGAGGATTCAAATGCTAAGAAAAAAGTTAAAGGGAATCAAACTATAAAAAAAGGTACATAAGGAGGATAAATGGTATTTATCAATTAACTTACTATTTTTCAATTTTTATAAAATTAGCATTTATTAGAAGAGAGAGTGAGAATTTAATAAACTTATAGCTATCGCTGGAAAGAGAATCTAGTCATTAAGACCATTTTGGCTGTCTTATTTGTTTTATTTTTATGAGTAAATTACTAATGGTCTCTTATCATTGATTTTATATAAATTGGTTCCTCCAATGTTTTTTTTATGTTAGTCTCTACTATAATTTATTTGTTCACTTTGGTCATTTACAAGAGTTTTTTTACTTATAGTGTTATACTTTAGATCTTTATAAAATTGTTGAGTCATTTGCAAAAATAGCCTTATGGCTTTTTTAATTTGCAAAACTAGCTTTATGAATGTTGCCTTTGCAAAAATAGCCTTCCTTAGATTATGTTATTAATTAACTTTAAATTAACTGAAAAATTACAAAATAATCCGGAATTTTTGTCACTTGTCACTTGGACGCCCAAGTGACAAGCGGCAATAATGCCGCTTGTCACTTGGGCGTCCAAGTGACAAGCGACAAAACTGCGACATTTGTCACCGGTCGCTTGGAGGTCCAAGCGACCGGGTGACATTTGAAGATGAGTATCTTCGAATGTCACCCGGTCGCTTGGACCTCCAAGCGCCCGGTGACATTTGAAGATAAGAGTATCTTCAAATGTCACCGGGCGCTTGGACGCCTAAGTGACAAGCGGCAGTAATGCCGCTTGTCACTTGGGCGTCCAAGTGACAAGTGACAATTATTGCAATTTGTCACTTGTCACTTGGACGCCCAAGTGACAAGCGGCAGTTTTGTCGCTTGTCACTTGGACGCCCAAGTGACAAGCGGCAGTAATGTCGCTTGTCACTTGGGCGTCCAAGTGACAAGTGACAAAAATTCGTGATAAAAATTTAGAGAGTTTTTTGTAGTTAGAAAAATTTTGAAATTTGAATTGAGAGTTGGAAATGAATTTTATAGGTGTTTTATATTATTATTATTAGATTAATTGATTAATTAGACTTAATTGTGTTTAATTAGATTTAATTGTTATTAAAACCAAGAAAAAGAAAAAGGAAAATAGAAAGGCTAGTTTTGCAAAAAACATTTGGAAGAAGGCTATTTGGCCAAATAACCCAAAATTGTTTTGTATCTTTAGTCCCTCACAAAACTATTTATTTATCAATTTAGTCCCTCATAAAAATATTTTTTTATCAATTAGTAATTCATAAAAATATTTTGGTACTTTAGTTCACCTAGGACCACCTGAAAATGACCAAAGTGAAACAAATAATTCATAGTGAAGACTAACATGAGAAAAAAAACACAAAAAGGATTACTCTGTAAAAAATTAATGATAAGGAGGACCATTAATGGTGTTTACCCTATTTTTATTTTTTTATGTTTGTCATCAAGCACAGAGTCATATATAAAATAGAATATGCATCACCCATATTCTGATCAATGTGAAATTAATTTTTTAAATTCTATATTTTTGAAGAACGTGAGCGATGTGGACACTCGCTCCACATATAGCAATTGTACTGATATGCTGCACCACATATATTTGAATTTTGGTGACATGAAGCAGTGGATACATGTAATAATTAAAAGATTTACAGCCACTGCCAAAGGAGAACCTAGTCATTTAACACCCTTTTGGCCTTATATATGCATAGAGCACCCCCACTTTACTATCTACAACATATAATTTGCTTCCTTTCCCAATTCAATCTCATCTCAAAAAAAATGAGATGCTACATCTACAACATGACTCTCATAACTACATTAATCATCTCCTCCATTACACTCGGGATCAAGGCGGTCGAGTCGACTCACCAACCACTTCCTCCATTCTCATGTGACTCCACCACCAATCCATCAACCAAATCATTTCCCTTCTGCAACACCGCATTGCCAATCAATCAACGAGCCAAAGACTTAGTATCTCGACTCACATTGGATGAGAAGATATCGCAACTTGTGAACAAGGCATCGGCTATTCCACGACTAGGCATTCCGTACTACCAATGGTGGTCAGAGGCCCTGCACGGTGTGGCTGTGGCCTTTGGAGTCGAGAATGGCGTGTCGTTTAAAGGGACCATTCGGGCGGCCACTAGCTTTCCTCAAGTCGTTCTTACCGCTGCAACTTTTGATGTTGATCTATGGTATCGAATAGCTAAGGTGAGTCCAAAAACTAGAGCTAGCTACTTTAATTTGAAATACTAATAATTAATATGATTGATTAGAATATTGTTTACAATCATCTGTTTAATGAAATTAATTCATTTATTGCTAGTACGTACAAGGAATATAATTGGCCGTCCATTTCAGATAATTAATTGATGATGTCTGCATTTGAATTTAAGATAAGGTATTTTAAGTCAAGTTATGGGACCATATTTATCGTGAAAATGTTAATTATTTGTGGCATTTGTCCTATAGCTCTATAGATAGTGATATTCAATACTTATCTGAGTATCATTTTAGATCCGGCCCATTTTCTTGTGTAAAGAACATGTGCATTCAGATCTTTAGTACAAAGCTTTTATTTTGGGGAAATTGCTTTTTTGGTACCATAGGATAAGCTGAGTTGCACTTTTGGTACCATTGGATATGAAAATGCAAATTTGGTACCATAGGAATAGGATAGGTTTTCATTGCAATTTTGGTACCAAACCCATTTTTTCTACAAAGTTAATGGCAATTTACCCCTTATTAAATGCATAATGTTCCATTTAACCCTTTGTGGTTTAAAAAAGAGCATTTTACCCCCTGAAATTTTGTAAAAATTTCACATCGCCTCCCTTATATTTTTATAGGCAGCACTTAATCCACTTTTATTATGATAATGTGATATTTTACCCATTGTGTTATGATAAATGTAGCAATTTATCCCCCTATGTTAAATAAAATAGTTTGCATGTATACTCTTAATTTCGGCAAGTGGGTTATAATCTCTGGCTGAAGGGGATAAATTGCTTCATTAAAATTTTACAGGGGGTAAATTGATTTTTTTGAAATTATAGAGGGATAAATTGAACATTATGCATTTCATAGAGGGTAAATTGCCATTAACTTTGTAGAAAAATTGGGTTTGGTACCAAAATTGCAATGAAAACCTATCCTATGATACCAAATTTGCATTTTCGTATCCAATGGTACCAAAAGTGCAAGTCAACCTATCCTATGTTACCAAAAAAACAATTTTCCCCTTTTATTTTACTATATGTTTGCCTCTAAAAATATTCATATGTGGACAAAATTTGATGCATCAATCTCAATTTAAAAGATCTGTTTGCGCTCTCTTGTTGGGTGAAAAACATAAAATTCACGTGTGTTTTAGGAACTCTGCATTAGTTTTATTATATAAATTCGTCTTGTGTTTTAGAAAATGTTTTACAGAAAGTTGCAAAATGTTACAAAAATCATTGGTGATGAGTTTTGTAACTGTTCTTACCCCAAGCTATAGCTAGATTTGGTTCTTGGATAATGGATTCCATATGTAAAAGGATAAACTAATTTGAAGTTGGGTGTTCTGTTGTTTGATGTACGCGTTTCACTCATTAAATCCAAGAATTGAATATAGTCCTACTGCATATATCCATCTAACTATATATATATGAGATTGAATCAAAATTGGTTTAAACAATCTTGAGGATTCTAGTGTGTATCATAATGCAATCTATTACCAAATTAACAATGCTGTAAATTAATGTAACATGGTATATTTGAAGGTGATTGGGACAGAGGCAAGAGCTATATACAATGAAGGGGAAGCAATAGGAATGACATTTTGGTCACCTAACATAAATATTTTCCGAGATCCGAGGTGGGGAAGGGGGCAAGAGACCCCCGGAGAAGACCCTTTTCTTACCAGAAAATATGCTGTCGCTTTTGTTCGAGGAATTCAAGGTGACAGTTTTGAAGGCGATGCACTCAAAGATGGTCGTCTTCAAGTGTCTGCTTGTTGTAAACATTTCACTGCTTATGATTTGGATAATTGGAAAGGAGTTGACCGTTTTACATTCAATGCTCAAGTAAGTCGATCTTTTCGACTTATTAGATTGTTGCCAATCAATTATACTGAAAGACGGACAATTTGTACTCAACGTTTTTTCTTCGTATAGGTTACAAAGCAAGATATGGCAGATACATATCAGCCACCTTTCAAAAGTTGCATAGAAGAAGGGAGAGCTAGTGGGATAATGTGTGCTTATAACCTTGTTAATGGTGTTCCAAATTGTGCTGATTATAATTTATTAACAAAAACTGCTCGAGGAGAATGGGGATTCCAAGGGTAACTATGTAGTTATATCACTAGCTAGTAGATTATGTTCTCATTTTTAATCGGAATTTATAAATCGGTCTAAAATCTAAATCCGAATTACTCCTTATGTAATTGTTTGAACATGATCAGGTACATAACTTCCGACTGTGATGCTGTCTCGCTCATTTACGAGCAACAAAAATACGCAAAGTCACATGAAGATGCTGTAGCATATGTGCTTAAAGCTGGTATGTTATACAGTCTCAAGACTTGGTTTTAGTAATTAAGGTGAAATTTAATTTTGATGCAAGAAAAGTCTCAATAATGGTGAAATACATTTAAGGTATGGATGTAAATTGCGGGACCTATTTGGCGAACCACACGAAATCAGCAGTCGAAAAGAGGAAAATATCTGAATCTGATATAGACAGAGCCCTTCACAACCTTTTTGCTGTTAGAATGAGATTAGGACTTTTCAATGGAAATCCAGACAAGCAGCCTTACGCCAACTTGAGTCGAAAAGATATTTGTACCCCAGAGCACCAAGAATTAGCCCTCGAGGCTGCCCGTGATGGCATTGTTCTCCTTGAAAATTATGCAAACCTCCTTCCACTTTCGAAAACCAAAACCAAATCTCTAGCCGTAATAGGCCCCAATGCCAACGTCTCCAAAACCCTTCTAGGAAACTACGCGGGCCCCCCTTGTAAAAACATTACTCCACTCGAAGGGCTAAAAAGTTACGTAAAGGAAACTCAGTTCCACGAGGGCTGCAAGGCAATCAATTGCACGGTAGTTGACACAAGTGAAGTTCTAAAAATTGCAAAAAGTGTAGATTATGTTGTGTTGGTAATGGGACTGAATCAAGAACGCGAAAGCGAAGAACTTGATCGCGAAGATTTGGTGTTACCAAGTGAGCAACAAAATCTTATTACAAGCATTGCTAAGGTTGCTAGAAAGCCAATTGTATTGGTATTGTTATGTGGTGGTCCGGTTGATACTTTATTCACGAAAGATGATCCTAAGATTGGGAGTATTTTGTGGGCTGGATATCCTGGTGAAGCTGGGGGGAAAGCAATTGCAGAGATCATATTTGGTGACCATAATCCGGGTATGTTTTATGAGCTTGGAGTGAAATGCAAGAATACCCCCTATACTTTGTTTAATTAGCAAACAAACACTGTGTTTTTTATTACCAAAAACCTCATTGCTATTTATTTTTATTACCAAAAAACCGTCTCCTAAATATTTTGCAGGAAAAATGACAATTATACTCCCTCCAACAAAAAATGCAAAAGCACCAAAATACACTAAAAAATTGACAGTAATCCCCCTGTCTTCTTATTTATGAAGGAATTTCATATGGGTTATTATTTTACTAATAAAAATATCATGGGGGTTCTTTTGTCAATTAGACAAAGCACAAGGGGTATTTCGCATTTAGCTTTTGTCGAAGAAATTAATTTACACTTCAAGTCCTAAAAATTTTAATATTGTTTATGTAGAACCAAATGTTACAATTATTTGATGTTTTATGCAGGGGGGAGGTTACCATTAACATGGTATCCAAAAGAGTTCATCAAAGTACCAATGACTGACATGAGAATGCGACCGGATCCTTCCACGGGCTATCCGGGACGAACTTACAGATTCTACCAAGGCTTAAAAGTTTATGAATTTGGCCATGGTCTTAGCTACTCAAAATACTCTTATAAGTTTGTTTCTGTAAGCCAAAACACGCTCGATTTCAAGGATGTTTCCACTACTGGCAAGCTTGAGCAATCGAGTTATATCTCAGTTTCGCAGATTGGTTATGGATTGTGTGAGAAGGCGAAATTTTCAGCCATTATTAGAGTTAAAAATGAAGGGAAAATGGCGGGGAAGCACTCGGTTATGCTATTTTTGAGACGCGGCAAAGGTAGTAATTATAATGGAAGTCCATTGAAACAATTAGTTGGATTTCAAAAAGTGAGCTTGAATGAAAAAGAGAAAGTTAATGTTGAATTTGAAGTAAGTCCATGTGAGCATTTTGGTAGAGCTAATGAAGATGGAGAGCTTGTGATTGAGACAGGGGTTCAATACTTAGTTGTAGGAGATCAAGAATATGCAGTTAACATATGACAAAAACACTCAACATAATTGGCTTTGTTTGGTTTTATGATTTGAAATAATCTTTTTGAATAAATAGTTCATGTGTTTGCTATGCCTACAAATACAATAGACTTGTTTTAGACCCAAAATTGAGATATTATCTACATAAGTGTGAAGAAGGGTCAGGTCTAATTTATTTTTCAAGAAATTGAGCATGGTAATGTTGATTCATTTTGTTTATGCTAATGTATTCATTGCTTACACTATAAACGAGTTGAATATAATCGAATAATCTTTTAGATTATTCTAATTTTTTAGATAGATTATTCTAATTTTTTAGATCACCTATATGTATGACTTATCTTAGTTTTTGGAATTTTTAAAAATAATTAATCGAGTTGCATGTAAATTGGCTCAGATATCTAGTTCATAAGAAAATATTATAGTATTGTTTCACATTAGTTTTATTTTTTTAATCTAACTTAGATTGTGTTCGAATGTTATTTAATTGTTATATCAATACTCGGCTTGAACGAGTTAAAATAAAGTCAAACATGAGTATAATGCAAACAAGTTTCTATCAAGTCGAACATAAATCAAGCTCAAATAACTTAATATCTATATGTATACATCATTCATTTTTCTTATTGAATCGAACTTAAATCAAACTTTAAGAATTAAAATTTATAACTAAAATTATTTTGATCATATATTATATAACACCGGGCTGGACCTAGATTTAATGGACTGCAGGCCCACAACAAAAGATTTTGATATGGGCCCAAGACAAGTCTTAAGGCTAGTGGTCTATCAAAATTGAAAAACCCTAAACCCCAAATTGAGAGCTCTGGTTCTCACATTTTTTGCTGGGAAGTAAAATACTCCAAAAATCATGATGTTTATTAAGATAAACAGAAGTGTTGCCTATATGGTTTCTAGAAATTCTTCATCTGTGTTCAAATCCCATGTCTATTTCTCTCTTTGTTTCTCTACCACAACAATCAACACTTCAATTTCTGAATTCTTGACGCACAAACACCATTTCTCTCCTCAAGCAGCTTCACGAGTTGCATCTGTTCTAACCCATCTAAAAGACCCAGAAAATGCTGATTCAATACTTTCATTCTTAAAAGAAGCCGGCTTTTCGAGAACCCAACTGGAGAAAACAGTGAAAACCAGGCCTCAATTGCTTATGTCAAGTATTGAGAACACAATCAAGCCTAAATTTAAGATCTTTCAAGACTTGGGTCTTTCTGCTTCTGAAACTGCAGCGGTAATGTCATCTTATCCAGCTATTTTTCATTGTAGTGCAAATAATAAACTCATCCCCTCATTATCTATGCTGAAAAAATTGTTGGGATCCGATGAGAAAGTGACTAAGGTTTTAAAGAATTCTCCCTCTTTCTTGGTAAAGGATTTAGGTAAGACTTTGGTTCCTAATATTAACTTCTTGAAAAGCTGCGGCATAAATATGGAACAAATCACTATGATTATCTCTTATCATCTAAGGGTTCTTATGCATAGTCCAGAAAGGTTAAGGAAATGGGTAGACAAAGCTGATGAAATGGGGGTAGATAGGAGTTCAAAAATGTTTATTCATGCTTTTCGGGTAGCTAGTTCGATGAACGATGAGAGTTGGGAGCTCAAAGTACAGGCTTTTCGTGACTTGGGTTTTTCAGAAGATGACATTTTGAGGGTGTTTAGAAGAGCACCTACTGTGTTTTCTATATCGGAGAAGAAGATGAAGAAGGTAAAAGAGCTTCTACTTGCCACTGGGAAGTATGATATGTCGAGTATTGTTAATAGTCCCACATCACTTTGTCGCAGCATTGATAATAGGTATAAACCACGGCTTCAAGTATTAGGAGTGTTGGAAGGTAAAAAGTTGATAACAAAGTGGCCTACTTTTGGAACATTGCATACAATCTCGGATGAACAGTTTTATGAGAAATTTGTTGGACCTTATTTGAATGATGTTGGAGATGTTTATAAAGCTTTTAAGAGTGAGCTTGACGGAAAAAGTATGGCGAAACTTATGGCATCCACTTAAAGAAATGTGTTCTTAGTTCTTACATCATTAGTTAAAAGTAAATTACTAGCATTTGGAAGATGTTTTAACTTTATGGAGTATTTCTATTTCCTTCTAAATGGAGTAATGCAATCCTTTGGAGGCCTATTTTCCAGAAGAGGTACATTTTTCTTATTCATATTCTTATTTATTTCTATCCCATGTTTTTACATCTCCGTGGTAGCTTAATCCTTGATATTTTTTTGTTATTTTCTGATTTGAGGTCCTCAATCCTTTTGAAGTATGTTTTGATAGTAATATACTTGCTCGGTTGTCAATGTATTGGTAATTCCTTAGATATTGCATATAAAGTTTCTTCACCAACCAGAGGTTCCTTTGAAAAACCTTAACCTATACAAAGGACCTTACAAGACATTTCTATAGAAGATATACCTTTAAGATGAATACGAGAAGATGTTGATCGTGAATGCAAAAGATTGGTTACTTAGGTAAATAAAAAATGATTAGTATTCACGAACTTGAGAATTCTGTAAAAATAATTGTAATATTTGATTTCTCATTGGAAATGGGGACTGTGCTTACTTTGGAGGAGTAGTTAGACTGTTTCAAAATTGGTATAAGTCGAGGCATGGTCTACCATATAACAAGGAGTTTGAACCATGATTTCCATGTGGACCGAGTTGGGTATTAGTATACTTATCACAAATTTACATGAGAGAAGTTTTACACTTTAGTTATAAATATAAATTGGCTTCAAGTGAAGAGGTTCTGCTCTTAGTTTAAATAACTTCCCAGTGAACAAAAAGCACTAGCGCACGAACATAACCCAAACAAGAAAAGAAGGAAACAAAATAGAAAAACAAAATTCCTCTCCTTAACAATCCAAAAGATGAGCACTAAAAGCCAATCATAAAATTGTGGCCTGTTTGTTTGACTCTGTTCTTCTATTCCTTGGCTTTATATGCATTAAAGCTTCTATGCATTTTTTCTTTGTACTTTTGTGCTTTCCTACAACTTAATACAACTCTCTGACAAGTCACTATTGTCTCCTGTAATTTCCTTTTACTTGTGTACCATTTCTGTAGAATAACTTTCACACCCTCTGATTTTCTTCAATATTAAAATCAACCTGAAAAATCATTAAACCTATGTTAAAATATTGCTAGAAAAATTAATTTTCAAATCACAGTCACATTGGTTTATCATATAATTTATACAATGATCACTGAGAAAAGGTTAGGATTGAACCATTTCTTATATCAAAGATGATTTTATTGTGAATAGAGGTAAGTACTATCATATCATTGACGTTTATTTATTTAATCATTTGGTATATTTGTTATATTGTGAAACGTGAAACTAGGAGAAGGAAAAAGTTCAAAAGTTGAGAAAGTTGACGGCAAACTTCTTTACATCAATTGTTTACTGCACAATGCATCTCACACCTCTTCGTCGCCCGGAACTTCTTACATTTAAATCTCATAATCAAGAATTACAGCTTCCCATTTTTCTAACTACATTGAATTAATTAGTGTAAATCGTCAAAATAATTAACATGCCATTTTCTCCTATTTTCAGGGAAAGTTACCTTCAAATTGCAGTAAGCCCTTCTCAATCTAACCTTTCTGTAAGAGGGATGAACGGAAAGAGAAGACATGCAATCTTTAACTGCTTTCTCAAATTGTCCTAATTTAGATCAAAAGCAGCTAAATTGAACATAAGAATGGAGTTGTATGGATCTTTATCCAATCCTTCGATGTACGCTCGATTGCCACAAATTTGACCATTTCTGCAACCACTCACTCTATGGCTTGAATCAAATTGCAACTTGCAAGGCTTATTGAACAGCAGTCACAACATCTGCTGATCCACGGACCATGTATTTGCTTATATCTAGGGTCGGCCCGACATATTAGGGTGCCTAGGCGAAATTTTAACCCGGGATCATGTTCTACAAAAAAAAAAATTTATTTTATTATTTTTAAAATTGTAAAAGTATTTTATTAGTATTTGCATGATTTATAACATATTTATTATAGATAGATAAAATGACAAATCAGCTGAATTATTTTTTAAAATTCAACCGTGCTTTTAAACTATAATAATAGTTAATTCTAAAATATTTTTGGATTAGTCACTACAAAGTAGCAAATTCATATTCAAATCCCAACAAAACTCATAGTTGAATTTTTGTTGAAAGAGGTACCTATTAATATGTCTGACGCGCCTCGAAAAGGATAAAAACTCTTGGGAAATAAAAAAATATCTAAAACCCTTCTTTAAATAGAATCAAATACTACAAGTATGGTGGATGTAATTATACAACTTATGAACGTTAATAGAGTTAACTTTTACTTATCAAAACAATAAATATGTATAATATAAAAGTAGTATCATTATGCTCTTGCAACTATATTACAAAAGGGGCTCCTCAATCTTAGGATTGTGTGTCAGTAAAATCAAATCGAGTCGTACCAATTTTTGATAATTAGGCTATTTAAGTAATTTAAAAAAATATAGCGTATGCCAGATCGAAGAATTCGTAGCTAAATAAAAAAAATTAAAAAGTTTAGTTTGGAGTTTTTTTGTGTGTGTAAATTTCCTGTATATTATATTTTTAAATGAGATAATTTCACTTTTCATACCATAATTCAACCTATTTTAGGATTTGATACCACAACTTTTTCTACTGACACATATGATACCATATCTCAAATCCACTCTGCACATATAATACTTTCGTCAAATTAATGACGGAATTGTCACGTGAATGTCACGTGGCCGTTAAAACTTTACACATTTGATACCATTACTTATGTTGACTAATAATTTTACCCAATATCATTTCAGGTTACCAAATAAGCCCCACATCTCCAAATTTAGTGACGATTTTAGTCCACATTGTTGCAAAATTTCCAAATTGACTCGAATAAGACCACATGCTGACCAATTTAATTTTTTTTACTTATTTTATTTAAATAACTAATTTAATTTATAAACAATATTAATAAATTAAATAATACATTAACATAAATATCACCATAATTAAGAAAATATATTCTTTTTAAATATAAAATTTACATATTAGAATTAATATATTTAATATTTATTAAAATAATAAATAATAAATAATTATAATTTTTAAAAAAAAAACCCCAACCCACCCACCACCTCCACACCCCACCCCCCTCCCTACATCGAAGATCCCAGGTCGACAGCTACAAAATCCAGGTCGTCCGATCCCAGGCCACCGCCGGCCTGGGATCTTCGGTCCCAGGCCGGCGGTGGCCTGGGAATCGGGAGGGGTGGGGAGGTCGTGGGCGGGGTGAGGATTTTTTTTTAAAAATTATAATTATTTATTATTTAATATTTTAATAAATATTAAATAGTTTTTAATTATATAGTTTATTATTTTAATAAATATTAAATAGATTAATTCTATTATATAAATTTTATATTTAAAAAGAATATGTTTTCTTAATTTTGGTGATATTTATGTTAATGTATTATTTAATTTATTAATATTGTTTATAAATTAAATTAGTTATTTAAATAAAATAAAGTAAAATTTTTTAAATTGGTCAGTATGTGGTTTTATTCGAGTCAATTTTGAAATTTTGCAACAATGTGGACTAAAATCGTCAATAAATTTGGAGATGTGGGGCTTTTTTTGTAACCTAAAATGTTATGGGGTAAATTATCAGTCAACATAAGTAATGGTATCAAATGTGTAAAGTTTTAATGGCCACATGACATTCACATGACAATTCTGTCATTAATTTGACGGAAGTATTAAATGTGCAGAGTGGATTTGAGATATGGTATCAAATGTGTCAGTAGAAAAAGTTGTGGTATCAAATCCCTAAAGTAGGTTGAATTAAGATATGAAAAGTGAAATTCTCTCATTTTTAAATAGATTGACCTAAACCTACTGAATCAAGTTATACATCAAATCTAAATTTTAAGGTGATCCCAAATACTGGCACTTTCATGCCCAACTAATTCTTCTTCTATGCCTTCAGAACCTAAAATAATTATTATGGATTTATTCGTAAATCGAATGCTAAAACTGAAATCGAAAAAGAATAATGTTTGGTAACTAGGTTCGGTATCGATACAATTAGGTCAATGTATCGAATTGTTTGCACATTCGTAGTCTTCATGACTATATAATATTGATGCTTAGATTAAAACTCAAATAAAATTAAGCAATATTTGATTCAAGTTAATTTGAAAGTTAAGATATATTTTAATGTAATGTTCCGACCATGTGCCCGACACAACTAAACCGGCATATGATGCACCAAGACTAATAATTGTCCCAACAATACCTGACGGAATTAAGTTTAACTCAATAAATTAGCTCAAAAGTTATGCATGGATATTTTTATGGCTAGTTTTTTTATTGTACAGTTCTGGATTCTCTAAATTTAATGTAGATAATTCTAGTAGCTAACTATAGATATTTAAAATGATACATTCTAGATAGGTCCATACAAATGTCTAATAAACTTTTATAGAGTTTTATTCTTAATCATTATATCAAGTTTATCTTCACAGTCCGTTCGAGAATGTTGTTATATAAATAGAGCAAAATTCTATTTTTCAATTAACCAACTTTGCTAACAATAAAATAATTTGAAGTGATCTTCTTATTTTCTTCTTCAACTCATACTCTTACTTCTCTAAGAATTAGGTTGTCTTGCTCTAGAGAGTTATTACAACCTTATTCGATTTTCGAAACTTATATCTCTTAAAAGTAATTTATGGTTGACTAAAGAAAATATCATTATCAAATTTAAAAAACTATACATACTTATCTATATGAAAAATTGAGGCTCTTCTATAGTCGGACCCTAGACGATGGCCCAAATTTTAATAGGACCGACCATACTTATATGGATAACAATCAATCAATTTTTATGACATTCGAGACATTCTGCCCCGAGCCAAGAGACTCATTTATTAGAATCAATCTCAAGGAGGGATGAGTTAATTAGTAGATTAAGATCACAAATAAATACCCTAAAAAAGGTTAATCAAGCCGAGTTCGGGAAATGTGTGAAGAACATGACATCCCGTCCAGGTACCTATAACGACGGGTGCCAAGGTTTCATTCCTTTAGAGGATGACCCACTCAAATGTACTGATCAGCCTCAACAAGTAGAGTTTACCAACCCTGAAAAAAGGTCCACCTACTCTCAATCACAAAAAGAAAAATTGTTTGAGTTTGCTGAAGAAAAATGATGGAAAACGGGAAAGACAAGTGATTATGACGATATTTGTTCAGAGGTTGGAATTGAAAGGGATGCCCTTAGAATGTGGTTATATAATAATAAACGTTTAAAAGGTCAGCAAAATACGAAAGGTCAGAAGAAAAAGACATGTCAGACAAAAAAGAAAAAGGCCCGTTAAGTGGTCTTGGCTTGGTATGCAAGTTTATTTTTGTTCCGCAGTCTTTTTAGTTATTTATATGATGTATTATTGATATGTTTGTCTCCTAATTCAAGCCAATCTTCCTTCTTCTCTCAATTTTTTCATTCAGGTTCGGAATGCATGTCTTGGGCAAGAGAGCGAATCTTATATTTGTACAATGTATTTCACAACGAGCGTCTTTTTTTTTGTTTGGTGATCGACATTTGATTTGCTGGTGTTGAAAATATCTGTTGAAGTTTGAAGGAATGAGAGATTCAATTTCATGATCTTAGTTGCAAGTGTCTTTTTTGGATCTTGGTCAATATATTACATATATTGGATGACATTAACTTAAAACAGAAATTCATAACTAGAGATATCATACTTAATGTGGACAAATCCAAATAGTCATATTAGATTAAAGTAACTACAAATTTACCTTGTGTTTGAATCCCTCACTGAAATCCGTTTGCCTTTGTAAAAGAATAATCCAACGTCACATTGCCCAAAAGTAAATCAAAATATATCAGTAAAAGGTGTAAATGCAAGATACTCTATTGTGTTCCGCTAAATCTGCAAAAAATTACCTTGTAAAATTTTTATTGCGTCAAACTTTCTTGAGTTTTTAAAAATCTTGTAAAAAAAACCCAATTTATAAAAAAGAAAAGGCCATTTTAGATCCACATATTTCAAAAAATTATTTTTAAAATACTTTAAGTTGGTCCCTACAACTTCACATGATATATTTTTAAAATTATTTCTTGAAATATCGATCCAAATCGACCTATTTTTTACAAAATAGAAGATATACCTTTAAGATGTATCTCACCGTTTAGGTTTATTTAAGGACAATATAGTATTTTTCAGAAGATATACCTTTAAGATCCAAAACTTTACGTGATATTTTTGTTGAATTTTCACCGTTTATGTTTATTTAACGACAATATAGTATTTCAAGTCTGGGTGAAATTTATAACTTTCACTTTTTGAATTCTCAACGATTGTTAATTAGTATCCAAGAATAATTTATAATTTCAAAAATAGAATAAAAAAATTCACGAAAAATTCGATCAAAAGCCAATCAAAGTTGGCAATCTGCAAGATTTAGGATATGTGAGGGTAAGTGTTAACTAAAAAAGGTTAGGGTGAAAAATGCAAAACCACTCAAAATTTAGGGGGGAAAGTCTATATAAGAGGGATTACATGTATACATTTGTATTACCTTCTTAAAACTCATTATTGCAAAAAAACTGAGAACAACCTTCTTATATTCCCATTAAGTAGCAACCTTCTTATATTATCAAAATAAAAAATATATAGACTAACAAATCATTGCATATAGTGGATGAGATCATGGGATTAACCCCACAATATTGCGAAATTAGAAGCACCTCAAAATATATATCCTTAAATAAATAACAAGAAAGAAGAATAAGAATATCTTTACGTCAAGTTAACAGAAAAAAAAAAATTAAATAACTTGAGTGTGACTATAGGCAAAACATTTTGATTGGGATTTCCATAATCTTTAATAAAGCAAAACATATTATCAAAAGGAACTTCAATTTATTATAAAATGATAAAATGCTCCCATCATAAGGCCATCTCCATGCTCGGGGCGGGGCTGCGGACGGAAAACCGCTGGAGACGGTGCGGGGCTGCGGGGCGAGGTGGACTGCAGGTTGGAATGGGCTGGGAGGCGGGCTCGAGGCGAACGGCTGCGGGAACGGTCGCGAGTGGCTGGGCTTGGAGAAAATGAGGGGGCGAGTGGCTGGGCTTGGAGAAGATGAGCCTCTTTAAAACAGGTGCCGCCAAGTGGCGGCATCTGATTGGGCCTTTTTTTTTTTGTTTTTTTTGTGTTGTATTTATGTGTATTAATTAGTGTATTTATGTTATGTATGTATGTATGTTGTTGTGTATTTAAACCTAATTAATGTTCTTTAATTAAAATCTAATTAATGTTGTGTATTGTTGTAATTTATGTGTTGTTTTAATTAATGTGTTATTTTAATTAGTGTTTTATTTTAATTAATGTGTTATTGTAATTAATGTGTTGTTTTAATTAGTGTTTTATTTTAATTAATGTGTTATTGTAATTAATGTGTTGTTTTAATTAGTGTTTTATTTTAATTAATGTGTTATTTTAATTAATGTGTTATTTTAATTAGTATTTTATTTTAATTAATGTGTTATTGTAATTAATGTGTTGTTTTAATTAATGTGTTATTTTAATTAATGTGATAGGTTTTGAATATATATATATAATATGATTAATTATTTAAAGTAATTTTAAATAAAATTATGATATACTTATAAATATAGAAATAGTCCATTTAATTAAACACTCATACAAATAATTTTTTTTAAAATACGGAATTAGTTAAAAATACAAAATAAACACTCGTACAAATATAATTTAGATTAATACTTAATCTAAATTAAATATTTAAATACATACTAAAATAGACAAGAAAAGTAAATTACGAGTACTAATATTTATTAATTTTAAGTTACTTTAATTATTTATTATATTTAATATTAATATTTTAATATAATTAAATTACGAGTACTAATATAATTATTATTATTAATATTAATATTAAAAAAAATTAAAACTATAATATTAATAGGTGAGAGTGGACAAAGGAAAAAAATAAAATTAATTCATCCACGGAACCCGACCATTAAAGACGACCAGCTGCACCATTGGAGATGGCCTAATACTTCACATAACATTTCAGTTACAAACTTAATAAAGCAAAATTAGCTTTTGAACTTCTATTATAAAATTGGTTATCAAAAGGAACTTCTATAATAAAATGCTCAAATCATAAATACATAAATATATTTCCATCCCAAATAACATTACAATAAAATGAGAATCAGCTACAAACTCTATCTCCCCACCATCACATTGCTAACAACACTCTTCCTTTCTGCAAAATCCAATAAGAGTCCTCCAATTTCATGTGACCCATCAAACCCATCAACAAATTCACTCCCATTTTGCAACACTAATTTGCCCACAACCCGTAGAGTAAACGACCTCGTTTCCCGCCTAACACTCGATGAAAAGGTTGAGCAGCTTGTTAATGCGGCGGCCGCCGTGCCTCGACTCAATATATCCGCCTATGAGTGGTGGTCGGAGGCGTTGCATGGCGTTTCACGGCATGGAAGAGGGGCTACTTTTAGTGGTGTCATTACTTCCGCCACTATGTTTCCTCAAATCATTCTTACTGCTGCTTCCTTTGATTCTAATCTGTGGTATCGAATCGCTCAGGTTAGCTCTTACTAAAATTTAAATGTCCATTTTGTATAATTAATTAGATGGTTCAGTTTATGAGGTTTTTATAAAACATTACTTTCGAATAAGTTATAGGCTTAAAGCAAAAGCTGTTATAAAAATATAAAAATGGAATTTTGGCCACTTTTGTATTTTTAGTTCTTTTTTTACCTAAGTACTGTTGGGTCAAAATCAAAACTATTAATTTTTTTGAGTCCATAATTGTTAAAGAATGATTTTTTCACTTTTGGAGAAGACAAAAGAGCCTATGAAATGTCATTGTAAATGAAATTCAACTTAAAAAGAACAATTCATTGTGTGAGATATGAATTGTTAGTTAATGCATTCTTTTAGGCTATTGGAGAAGAGACTAGAGCAGTATTCAATGCAGGGCAGTTAAAGGGGATGACCTTTTGGGCCCCAAACATAAACATATTTAGGGACCCAAGATGGGGAAGAGGGCAGGAGACACCTGGCGAAGATCCATTGGTTGTCGGAAAATACGCAGTTTCATATGTTAGGGGAATTCAAGGAGACAGTTTTGAAGGAGGGCAGCTCAAAGACGGTCACCTTAAAGCTTCAGCTTGTTGTAAACATTTCACTGCTCACGATTTGGACAACTGGAATGGTGTCACTCGCTATGTCTTTGATGCCAAAGTAAGACTTTTAATCAATCTTATGTTGTAATAAGAATCGTCAAATTAGTTCGTGTATTTTGATTAAAATGAAAACGTATTGAATCGTGTTTAAGGTGAGTAAGCAAGATTTAGCGGATACATTCCAGCCACCATTTAAGGCATGTGTGCAACAAGGTCAGGCCAGCAGCATAATGTGTGCGTACAATCGTGTGAATGGTGTCCCCAGCTGTGCCGACTACAATCTCTTGACTAAAACTGCTCGTCAAGAATGGGGATTTCAAGGGTAAATTGAATAAGGTTAAATTATAATATGAAATTGGATCGTTATTATATAATATAACTCAGTTTACATTTTTTCCTTTTACATTGATCTTCTAAGGTACATTGCATCAGATTGTGATGCAGTTGCTATTATACATGACGCGCAAGGCTATGCTAAAGAGCCAGAAGACGCGGTTGCAGATGTTCTTGGAGCTGGTAATTCTCTCTGGGGTTAACATATTTCACAATTCTTCATGAGTTTTTTTTTATTTTTATAATTGAGCAAATATTTATTATACCTACATAGTAATGTTTTCACAATTGTAGACAAATAAAAAATGAAACACGGTTATGAGTTCCTGTGAATATTTTAGAAATTGGAATTGCACTCGTCTGACCTACAACTTTTAATACTGTGGCAACCGGCAAAACATTTTACCCGATTGCGACTTACATTGATAATCAAAAAGAAATATATTCTAAAGAGCATCCCATTTGCTTGGTTATAAAAATGATTTTCTTTGTGGTGGAGGCTCGATTTGTGGGTTTGCACAGTCTAAACGTGACGCTTGGACTACAATTATACCTACTACGAACGTAATTATTTGAGTTGCACCATTCTTATTAGATATAACTTTTATACTGTAAATTTTAGTAAAGCATGCACTCAATTCTATAGATGTCGGGACAATTAAAACAAACTTGGAAATATTGGGACCATTAGATCAGTCTACACACTGTTGTCAGATGTAAGTTCCACTAAACATGGTCCATATGTATGCATGCTTCAATTGAAATGAGTGCTGTATTCTTTGCTAATGCATTATTATTTCTTGGCATGCTCATCTCAGCTTTTTCTAACTTTTTAGGGTACATTATTTTAGTCTGCATACTTACTGCACAAATTCCATTAACTAGATTTAAGATCAGGGGCCGCCCCACAGCTTATTTCAAACAAATTCTCATCCTTGTTTTATGATACCATTCTGTAAGTCTGTGAATGGGTCAAGTATCAACCATGCCAAAGTTGGGCCAAACCTGTCAAACAACATGAAATGTACGTCTTGTTGGACCAAACCCAAAATGGACCCAATCCAACTAGACTTGGAAATGCCCATCTTGCTTATTAACAATCTTCTATTATTGTTTTTAAGGTGGGGGGGGGGGGGGAGGAGGGGGAGGGTGCACTAAAATTCTCTGGGGACCCCTGAGTTAGTCCAGCCTAAACTAGCCCAACCCAACTCAATTGTTACTTTTTTCTTCACCATTAGTTTGGGTTGGGTTAAAGTTCAATTTTGGGTTAATCAGATTTTTAGAACAATCCTGTAATGAACTCTCAGTCAATCTACAGTTTCATGCAACTTCATAAAATACTTAATCAGAATTGTGTTCTAATAAAGTACTATATTATTGAATACAGGCATGGATGTCAACTGTGGTTCCTACTTGATGAAACACACGAAATCAGCTGTTGAAAAGAAGAAAGTATTAGAATCCGACATAGACCGAGCCCTCCAAAACCTCTTCTCCATCAGAATGAGACTAGGACTTTTCAATGGAGATCCAAGAAAACTACAATACGGAAACATTTCTCCAAATCAAGTATGCAGTCAAAAGCACCGTGAATTGGCCCTCGAAGGAGCAAAAGCTGGTATTGTGCTTCTCAAAAATGACAACAACCTTCTTCCTTTTTCAAAGACCAATACCAAGTCTCTTGCTGTAATAGGCCCCAATGCAAATAGTACAGACATATTTCTCGGAAATTATGAAGGCCCGCCTTGTAAAAACACCACAATTTTACAAGCACTTCATAAGTATGTTAGCAGTGTAATGTATCATCAAGGTTGCAATTTTGTGAACTGCACTTCTGCTTCAATTGATGAAGTGGAAAGCATAGCTATGAAGACAGATTATGTGATTTTGGTCATGGGATTGGATCAAACGATAGAACGGGAAAAGCTCGATAGAGTAGACTTGGGGCTACCTGGAAATCAAGAAAATTTGATAACCAGAGTTGCAAAAGCCGCAAAAAGACCGGTTGTGTTAGTGCTTTTGTGTGGAGGCCCTGTGGATGTTTCTTTTGCTAAAGTGAACCCGAAAATTGGAAGCATTTTGTGGGCTGGTTATCCTGGAGAAGCAGGAGGAATTGCAGTGGCTGAAACTGTATTTGGTGATCACAATCCAGGTGACTTTTGAATTTTGATCATTACTTGCATTTTATTTTGGGTAAATTATGAGCTAATTACTCAACGCCCGTTCTTGTTTGAGGAATTACACAAACATCCCCTGAGACAATGTGCCCCTAAAATAACCCTAACCTTTCACTAAGATGATAAATATACCTCGCTTAAGAGAAATTATTTTATGTATCAAAACACGTGCATCAGGCTAAGTACATGGTGGACATGTGGAGTAAAAGTCCACATCTAACCATGTTTGTTTCCATATGGGCCAGAACATGGTGTGCTCCACATGTCACCATGTAATTTGTCTGCTGCACTACGTGTATCCAGTGACGTGGTGCAAGGGGATGTTTGTGGAATTTACCCTCTAATTTTTCAAGTTATAATCATCTCGAAGTTGTGATTAGAAGTAATATACAGGGGGTAGATTACCAGTTACTTGGTACCCAAAGGATTTCGTAAAAATACCAATGACGGATATGAGGATGCGACCCGATCCATCAACTGCATATCCGGGAAGAACATACAGATTCTACAACGGCCCAAAAGTTTTCGACTTCGGATATGGTCTCAGCTACGCAAAGTACTCTTATGAGTTCATATCAGTTAGCCAGAACAAGCTCTTTATAAAGACTTCAACGGCCAAAAATGCAGTTAAAAAATCTGGTTCGAGTCATTACATATCAGTTTCGGAACTGGAAACAAAATCTTGTGAGAGCATGAAATTTTCAGCACAAGTTAGAGTTAAAAATCACGGAGAAATGAAAGGGAAACATCCTGTGTTGTTGTTTGTAAGAACTGCGAACGTTGGAAATGGGAATCCAAGGAAACAGTTGGTTGGATTCAAGAGTGTGAGTTTGAGTTCAGGGACAAGTGAAGAAATTGAATTTATAGTAAGTCCTTGTGAGGATTTGAGTTATGCTAATGAAGATGGTTTGATGGTGATTGAAGAAGGTTCACGCTATTTAATTGTTGGAGATGAGGAGTATCCCCTTCATGTAATATTTTGATTTTTAAATTCAAGTTGGAGAATTAACAGTTTATATTGTATTGTATTGTATTCTCAGTTAGTGTTGGAAAAGTGAGATGAACAACAATGAAAAATATAGAGGAGTTCCAATGTAATATTGTATGTGGAGTAGTGAATTGTGCTTTTGTGAGTGTTGGGTGTTGGTTAAGTTTTAATATCTTGGTTATTTGGAGAAATTACATGGACATTTGAGATTATTGGAACTTAAATTTTCAAATATTTTAGATATTTTTTTAATAACACTTTAAGATTTGTTATCAATGGTAAAACTTCTAGAAAACATATGGAGTCTCATGTTTTTTCTTTTCTATATGAAAAAGTACAGTTTTGGAGTTTGATAACTTTTCTTTAACAGTAAATACATCAATCTTATCCAACAATACATCATAATCAATTAATTTGTATTAAATTATAATACTCCCTCCATTTTTTTTATTAGTCGCTTTGACTAAAAAAAAAATTATTTACTTTTATTAGTCGCTTTAGGATTTCAATGTAAAATTAATTCTTTTCTACCAATATTACCCTTCTTGTTAATGCTTGTAGTAAATGCTAATTAATGATATTATTATTTGATTAAAAGGGTATTTTGGATTTTTTGCTTAAAAAGGTGGCTTTATTGCATTTTTTAATCTGTATGCAATCCTTCAAAACGACAAATAAAAAGAAAACGGAAGGAGTAAATAACTAACAACAATACTGATAATAAATAATTAAAAGAAAAATTCACATTAGACTCATTGGTTGAAATTGAATCCATATCCTCTATGTCCTGCGGCCTCAGCCATACTACTAGGCAACGGCCTCATCGGGGAGTTTGATAACTTGCAAAGTGCAAACTAAAATTTGAACTAAATATGGAGGTTATAATATTTATCTCCCTCAATGTATAAAAGGTAACAATAACTTCTTTGTGCCATCAGTAAATATTCAATATTTAACACCGTCATTTTTTTTCGTGTAAAATATAAAAGAACCTTTAAAATATTTAATGATATTCCATTTCTAACTTATCTACCACATGTTTTATTATTATAACTATAATATTCGGGAGGAAAATTTGACTTGCTTCTACTTCCAGTAATTAATAACGAAATCATATAATTTTCTTTTAGGGACTAAATCAAATTTCGAGGAACTTGTGTAAATAATACGCATATTCATCAATCAAGATTTCAAAAATTAATTCGCCGTCATTTCAGCAGAATAACTATGTTAAAATATTAGTAATCATTTTATAGTACTAATAATCAAATAAAGTCCTGTCAACAATCATGATCTATAGATTATACAGACGAATTAAAAGGCTATTATTCCGAATAGAGAATCATCTAAATGACATATTCAATCAACACTGTTGAGGATAAAAATAAAAATAAACTCGATTTGTAGGAATAAAATTAAAATCGACCTTTTCCGAAATAAAGAGTCTCTTCTATATCATAAGTATTACAAATGACCTAGGGGTGTAAATAACTCGTAGTTTTCGATTAATACAATTTTTAAATTTGATTTGAATTTTTTATTGAGCTTAAAATTGTGTTATATTTCAGTTTAATTTTTAAACGAGCAAATTTCAACGAGATTTAGTCAAACAATTTTTTGTCGAGTATTAAATAGACATGTTTACATGTGTTTTATCGTTATTTAACTGAATCGAACTTTAAAAATTATCAGACTAAAAAATATTATTTAAATATATTTAATTTATATGATAAGTTGAGCTCTAACGATTTTTTAATTGAAGAGTTCAAATAAAACATCGAGAAGGTTGATTTAATTTTTAGCGCTTGATTAAGATTTAGATGGGAGGTTCTATAATTACTCACCCCTGCTCAGGAGTCATGAACGACTCAAGCAGGGGCTGACACATGTCGGTGTACGATACTAAGAAACAGTAGTGTACGCACCCCACTTAATATGTGTAAATACCAAAAAGCCCTTCTATATTTAAAACTGAAATTAAAACATTTCATCTTCCAAAATTATCTTTCTACCCAAAACTCTAACCCACAACTGCCCCCTCCCCTCCTGGCCGGTCGGAAAAACAAGAACACCGACTGAAATTGTTAGTAGTTCAGTAGTCTTAGGCATAACCGGCATCAAATTCATGTTCAATTGAAACACACAATATAAATAAACTCATATAAAATAGAATTTAAAAAAAAAATCAGATCTGGAAACAAAATCTTCATAGTTTGTCGCTATCATTGTTTCACCATCACAGATTTCCTTTCCTATTTTCTTTTGTTCTCGAATGCTTCTTTATTCTTTCATTTGGCAGAGGATGACGTTGTGTGTTTTTTTTTTTTTCTTTTATAATTACATATATATTCTTGAATTTGTTGGTGGTTGATTTAATTTGGTGTGATTTGAATTAATTTGGCGAAATTAAAAGTTGGGTTTAATGTGTATTTTATTCCTCCAATCCTGCGTGCCTGTAAGAAATTGGGTTGGGGAAGATGATATATTTGCACTTTCAGCCCCCAGACTCTGTCCCTGGTCAAAATTGCCCTCAAACTTTCAATTTTGCTGAAAAGTAAAGATTTTGTATAACAAAGTTTAAAATTTAATAATGTGATGAATTTAAATATTGTTAGTTTTAATTTTTAAATCTGAAATTTGAAAAATACGAAATATCTAGTATGAATATAAAATAAAGGGATTAATTATAATTTTTGGAAAAAAACTTTTATAAATGTTAATTAATACACAACACATCTTAAATAAAAAACATAACCTTTTTTTAATATGGTGAATTTCCTTTTTTTTTAATTTTAATTCATTTGATTTGGTTTTTTTTAAATTCTTGTTTTCTAACCTCCGTGATTTGAAAATATTGAAAATTTTAAAAAAAATGAATGACTGTCTTTTAGATTGTTATGTATATCGACAATTTTTAAATATTGATGATTCGGTCTTTATTCCGATCAAATTGTCTATATGATGGTTATGTAAAACTAAGTTCTCTGAAATTTGAAAATATATTGATAATTTTAAAAAAATTAATGAGTCGGTCATTATTTCGATAAAATTATCTTTTAGATGGTTATGTAACATTAACTCCTCCGTAATTTGAAAATATATCGATAATTTAAAAAAATTGATGATTCGATAATTATTTCAATCAAATTATTTATTAAATGGTTATGTAACACTTAATTTGATAATATATTGATAATTTTTTAAAATTTCATGATTCGGTTATTATTTCGATCAAATTATCTAGTAAATGGTTATGTAACACTAAGTCCTTCATAATTTGAAATTATATCGATAATTAAAAAAATTTGATGACGGTCATTATTCAGATCAAATTATCTAGATGGTTATGTAACACTAAGTTCTCCGTAATTTGAAAATATATAGATAATTTAAAAAAAATGATGAGTCGGTCCTTATTTCGACCAAATTTTCTATTAGATTGTTATGTAACATTAAGTCCTTCGTAATTTGAAAATATATCGATATTTTACAAAAATTGATTACTTTGTCATTATTTCGATCAAATTGTCTATTAGATGGTTACGTAACACTAAGTCCTTTGTAATTTGAAATTATATCGATAATTTAAAAAAAAAATTGATGAGTCGGTCATTATTATTATCAAATTGTCTAGATGTTTATGTAACACTAAGTTCTCTGTAATTTGAAAATATATCTATAATTTAAAAAAATTGATGAGTCGGTCATTATTTCGACCAAATTGTCTATTAGATGGTTTTGTAATACTATATCCTTCGTAATTATAAGATATATCGATAATTTAAAAAAAAAATTAATGATTCGGTCATTATTCCGATCAAATTGTTTATTAGATGGTTGTGTAACGCTAAGTTCTCCGTAATTTGAAAATATGTTGATAATTTGAAAAAATTGAAAAATTATTGGTATATTATTTCGATCAAATTGTCTATTAATAGATTGATCGATATAATATACAGATAATTTTTCAATTTTTTCAAATTATCGATATATTTTACGGATGTCTTAGCGTTACAAAACCATCTAATAGACAATTTGATCGGAATAATGACCGAATTATCAATTTTTTTTAGAATTATCGATATATTTTCAAATTACGGAGGACATACATACCCATTTAATAGACAATTTAATCGAAATAATGACTGAATCATCAATTTTTTAAAAATTATTGATATATTTTCAAATTACGGAGGAGTTAGTGTTACATAACCATCTAAATGATAATTTGATTGAAATAATGACCAAATCATTATTTTTTTTAGAATTATCGATATATTTTCAAATTACGGAGAACTCAGTGTTACATAACCATCTAATAGACAATTTGATCGGAACAATGACCGAATTATCAATTATTTAAAAATTGTCGATATATTTTCAAATTACGGAGGAGTTAGTGTTACATAACCATCGAAATGATAATTTGATTGAAATAATGACCAAGTCATTAATTTTTTTTAAAATTATCGATATATTTTCAAATTACGAAGAACTTAGTATTACATAACCATCTAATAGACAATTTGATCGAACAATGACCGAATTATCAATTATTTAAAAATTGTCGATATATTTTCAAATTACGGAGGAGTTAGTGTTACATAACCATCTAAATGATAATTTGATTGAAATAATGACCAAATCATTAATTTTTTAAAAATTATCGATATATTTTCAAATTACGGAGAACTTAGTGTTACATAACCATCTAATAGACAATTTGATCGGAACAATGACCGAATTATCAATTATTTAAAAATTGTCGATATATTTTCAAATTTCGGAAGACATAGTGTTACATAACCATTTAGTAGATAATTTGATCGAAATAATGATCGAATCATAATTTTTTTTTAAATTATCAAAATATTTTCAAATAACGGAGGAGTTAGCGTTACATAACCATCTAAATGACAATTTCATCGAAATAATCACCGAGTCATTAATTTCGTTTTTAAATTATCAATATTTTTTCAAATTATGGAAGTTAAAAAACAAGAATTTTAAAAAAACCAAATCAAAGAATTTGTAATTTAAAAAATGAATTAAAATTTAAAAAAAGGAATTAAAAAAAAAGAAAAGATAAGGAAATTCACCATCTTAAAAAGAAGTTGTGTTATTTATTTAAGATGTGTTGTGTATTAATTAAGATTTATTATAAGCTTTTTTTTTTCCAGATACTATAATTAAGTCGTTTTTTATATTCATACTAGATATTTCGTATTTTTCAAATTTCAGATTTAAAATTTAAAACTAACAATTGTTATTAAATGAAAGTTAAAACTAACAATTGTTATTAAAATTTAAAACTAACAATGACTAGTAATTAAGTCAAATGAAAGGCAAAAGGCAGGCAAAATTGTTAGTTTTAAATTAACCATATTATTAAATTTTAAACTTTATTATACAAAATCTTTAATTTTCAGCAAAATTGAAAGTTTGAGGGAGATTTTGACCAGGGATAGAGCCTGAGGGCTGAAAGTGCAAATATGTCATCTTCCCCAACTTTACTTCTTACAGGTAGCGGTTGAAGGAATATAATATACATATAAAACCAATTTTTAATTACGTGAAATTAACTCAAATCCCACCAAATTAAATGAACCACCAACATGTAGATGAAATTAGAAGAAGGTAAAAATAAAGGAGAAGAAAAATGACCTGGTAATGCAAAATAGAAAAGAAACAAAGGAACGGAAGTATATATATATACTTCATATAGTATATTAAAGTAATTAATACATAGCATTATAGCCATGTCTACATGAAAACGACAACAGACGGAAAGGATGATGGGATTGGGTGGAGATTGAGAATGAATTTTGGAATTGATAGGAAATAGAAAGAGACAAAATCTTTACTTTTCAGCAAAATTGAAAGTTTGTGGGCAATTTTGACCAGGAACAGAGGCTGGGGGCTGAAAGTGCAAATATATCACCTTCTCCAACCCAATTTCTTACCGGCAGGATTGAAGGAATAAAATACACATTAAAACCAACTTTTAATTCCGTCAAATTAACTCAAATCGCACCAAATTAAATCAACCACCAACAAATTCGAGCATATATATGTAATTATTAAAAAAAAAAACCACATTCATCTTCTTCGCGTGAATGAGATTTTCACAGGTTCATGCTACTGGTAAAATTTTAAGAGCAGGACATGATAAATCGAATTGTTGTGTCAAATGCATCTTCAATATATTTAAGTATCATACTTAATTAAAAATGCTAATGGTAGAATTTGATATCTCAGTAAGTTTGTGAAGATTTTTTTTTCAAGATCTGAATTTTTTCTTTGAATTCTATTTTATTTGAGTTTCTTTATATTGTGTGTTTCAATGAATAACATGAATTTGATGCCGGTTATGTCTAAGACTACTGAACTACTAACAATTCCAGTCGGTGTTCTTGTTTTTCCGACCGGCCAGGAGGGGAGGGGGCAGCTGTGGGTTGGAGTTTTGGGAAGAAAGATAATTTTGGGAAATGAGAATTTTCAATTTTTATTTTTAAATATAGAAGGGTATATTGGTATTTATACATATTAAATAGTGGGTAGAATTGTCAAATTGAGATGTACGTTCAATTTGGCTGGGTTCATACATAAATTGTATGATTCGTACCCCTCGTACAAGAATGAATGGTTAGGATTAGTCCATTTTTTATCTAATGGCTGGGAAAACTTCTGCCATATGACTCTTCTACCATCAAAGAGTCAAAATAGAACCCCCCGATTTAGATTTCTTTAACTATATATTTTATCTCACTTTTTGAGATGCATACCTCTCTTTTTGACCAATTTGACATTTTCCATTATTTCCTTTTCTTCTCCACTTCACTTCAAACAAGAACAAGAAAAAATGAAGCTCCATTCCCATGGAGCAATATTCCTCTTCACCCTCTCATACTTCTTATTAACCGAGTCCGAGTCAACTCAGCCCCCATTCGCATGCGACACTACAAACCCACAAACATCTTCATTCACATTCTGCAAATCTACGCTTCCAATCAAGCAAAGAGTTCAGGACTTAGTCTCACGGCTAACACTTGATGAGAAGATATCTCAGCTGGTTAACACAGCTCCACCAATCCCCAGGCTAGGTATTCCGGCCTACCAGTGGTGGTCCGAGGCGTTGCACGGCGTCTCCGGCTATGGACGCGGCGTTACTTTTAATGGTAGGATTGTTGGCGCCACTAGTTTCCCTCAAGTTATCCTCTCTGCTTCTACCTTTGATGCTCGTCTTTGGTACCGCATTGGTCAGGTAATTAATTAATTAATGTGGATCCAGAAATTAATTGCATATTTGGTCCTAATCATGAAGATATTGGGCTTTTATTTTAATTAGTATTTTGCTTTTTGAAATGCCCATATTTTGTATTTTTTCAATTTTATCAAATGTTTTACTAAATCGATACTGCTGTTTAAATTTTCCATGAATTTGGTAATTGTTCTTAATTTCTGAGGCTAATCTGTGCCAAACTTTCAAATTTTTTTTTACTGACCCATTTTATTTACTTTTTCGACATCTTTATTAGGATAGACCTAAATCGTTTTATAATGTTTCATCAATTGTTTTGTATATGACGACTCCGCCGCTCTATACAAATGCAGACTATATATATATATATTGGATGATTAGATCATTAGATGTGCCAAATTGCATTCTTAGTCTCACATGACTTGATCTTCATCATTTTTGGCCCCATATATATATATATATATATATTATGAAATTGTACATTTGGTTCCAATTTTTTAAAATATTTACGCTTTTGATTATTGCTTTATAAAATTTGACTTTTAATTCGAATTCATAAAATATTTTGCATTTTTCGTCCCATTAAATAGTCTCATTTTAGCACTTTTGATCCCATACATTTGTCTTAGTTTTGCACTTTTGCTCCCAATTAGATGTATAGACAAGTTGGTTTGGTTTCACATGGAGTTTGAGATAGTATTTGAATTAATTTTATGTTTGTTAGCTTACTTTTTCGAGCTAAATCGAGTTTCAAATGCTATCAGACTGTAAAAGATTATTCAAGTTTTTAATTTAACATGTCTAATCAGTTGAGCTGTAACGATTTTTTTTATCAAATGTAAGTCTGTTTGAACATGTACAGACTATTGGAAAAGAGAGTAGAGCATTTTACAATGAAGGGCAGGCAACAGGGATGACATTTTGGGCACCAAATGTGAACATATTTAGGGACCCAAGATGGGGGCGAGGGCAAGAGACACCTGGCGAAGACCCATTGGTCGCCGGAAAATACGCAGCAGCATTTGTTAGAGGAATACAAGGTGACAGTTTCGAAGGTGGGATGCTTAAACATGGGCATCTTCAGGCCTCCGCTTGTTGCAAACACTTCACTGCCTACGATTTGGATAAATGGAAAGGCTTTGATCGTCATGGATATAATGCTATAGTAAGTATCAAAGTTTTATTTCTATTTAATTTGATCTATATTACCATTTAGATGTTTAAACATATATTGTAAGTGGTTGTTTTTAAAATAAATATATACTAATATTTTATTATAAAATATAAAAGCGTAAACGAATTTTGTTTGAATTAAAGTATGTTTATATTGATACCACAAATCAACCATACTTTTATTTGGAAGATTTTGGTACAAAAAAAAACTCTTTTCTTGATACAGGAGCCCCAGCTCATGTGAATATATTCTTATAAATAACTCTGCAGGGGTCACATGACATGTCCTTTATTGAAATTGTCTATATGATATGCTAATTTAAGTACCTAAAATGCATGGTCGGTTAGGTTTGTGTTTTGCATTGTACTCTTAGTTAATTACATTATAATATTACATCAAAAGTAGAACAATAATGTGGTATTCAAATGTGACACCCCATGCATCACGGCATTATTTAAGGGGATTCTTCCATTATTTATTGGAACTGGGATTTGGAGACTGGAGTCTTTAATAATACCACATTTTCTGTCTCCTATTTGGTTCTAAGTGGCTCATTTCATTCTTGATTAATTTATCATATGTTGGATTTTAAATCATATAAAGGTCTTAGTTTCAGGTTGATCACACTTACAAGACATTAATTTTTTATTGAGTTTTATTTTTATGAAGTTACCAATTTCGGATAAATGTAAATATATTAATCTTTTGATTAGCAGGATTTGGACTAAGTTGTTATAGTGAACCAGTGGAGCTATCCATGTTACATATCCTAGACATAATAATAATCTGCTTTTTAATTAATTAGGTGACACTGCAAGATTTAGCAGACACATATCAGCCACCATTTAAAAGTTGTGTACAACAAGGTAAAGCAAGTGGGATAATGTGTGCATACAACAGTGTCAATGGTGTTCCAAATTGTGCTGATTACAATCTCTTGACCAAAACTGCTCGTGCAGAATGGGGTTTTCGTGGGTAAATATCAAAATTTATTGCTAGCTTCGATTATATTATTATGATGGCTGATTTTATTTCCAATTTTTAATATTTATGGTGGATTTAATTTTCTATCAGATACATCACCTCGGATTGTGATTCAATTTCTACAATTCATGATAAAACCAAGTATGCAAGAACCCCAGAGGATGCAGTAGCAGATGTACTCAAAGCTGGTATGATTATTGAACCTTATAGTCGTCTCTCTGTTTATTACTGGCTTTATTTTACTTAGTTTGGGAATTGTACTTGCATTAAAATTATAGAGCATTTCATTTTATTTAAATTCCTAAATGTCAAGTGTAAATATACGAATTGTTTTTATTTCTCAATCCATAAGCATATGAAACTTGCATAATTAGTCCCATAGAACTGGACCCTAAGCACTTATGGTCCCACACTTATCGATGTTGCACTTTTGGTCCCATTGTATCCTGACATCCTAATAGATCAAAAGAACTGAGACTTGGTATGACACTATAAGTTCTAAATGTAGACGGGACCAAAAGTGCAAGATAGTTTAAAGAATTGAGACCAATAGTGTAATCTCATGAACTGCAGGACCAAAATTGAAAAATGTTCTAAAAATGTTGAGACCAAAGTATAATTTTGTAAAGTATGGGATCAAAAGTGCTTAGGTGTCCAATCCAATTCCAGTGGGACTAAAATTGCAATTTGGCCCTACCATGTTAAATTAATAATTAATAATGGTGGTTCAAAAAAATGGGCAGGTATGGATGTCGAATGTGGCTCCTACTTAAAAACCTACACAAAATCGGCAATTCAGCAGAAAAAACTACCAGAATTTCAACTAAACAGAGCTCTTCACAACCTATTCTCAATCCGAATGAGATTAGGACTATTCAATGGAAATCCAACCAAACAAGTCTTTGGCAACATTGGTTCAGACCAAGTTTGTACAAAAGAACACCAACAACTAGCCCTCGAAGCCGCACTAAACGGAATCGTCCTCCTAAAGAACAATGCGAAACTCCTTCCTCTTTCAAGATCCAAAACTTCATCACTCGCTATTATAGGCCCTAACTCGAACAACGCATTTGCACTTCGTGGAAACTACGATGGCCCACCTTGTAAGAATCTAGAAATACGTAGAGTGTTTGAAGGCTACGTGAAAAATACCATGCACCATGAGGGCTGCAATGATGGAGTAAAGTGTACTTTACCTGCAATAGATGATGCAGTTAAAATAGCAAAACAGGTAGAATTTGTGGTTTTGGTTATGGGACTAGATCAAAGTCAAGAATTTGAAGACCGTGATCGACTTTATTTGGGTCTTCCGGGAAAGCAAGAGAATCTTATCAAGGCAGTTGCTGCGGCTTCAAAGAAGCCGGTGATTTTGGTTTTGGTATGTGGAGGTCCTGTAGATGTTTCTTTTGCGAAATATGATCGGAAAATTGGAAGCATTTTGTGGGCTGGATATCCAGGTGAAGCTGGTGGGACTGCATTAGCACAAATTGTCTTTGGTGAACATAATCCAGGTCAGATTTATCCATCTTTCATTCAGTTATTTGCAAAAAAATGATTCATTGTATTCGTTCTAATTGACAAATACTTTATAGTCGCGCCTAAAGAGGGTAGCTAACAATGATTGCCCCTCTCCTGCCTTTTCTCTATAAAAAGAAAATCAGTTGACAAATATGCATTCCCATATTATATTTATTAGCAAAATCCCCTCTATGTTATTTTTTTATTAGCAAGAAACCCCATTTGAAATTCCTTTATAAATTAATAGGGAGGTTACTTCCAAATTTTTAAGTGAACATGGGGGTTATTGACAATTTCTTAGGTGAATATGGGCGTTTTCGCATCTTTTGCTGGGGGTATAATTGTCAGTTTTCCTACAAAATATATACTACGGCTTGGGAAGGTTTTTTTTGCTAATAAAAGATAACATGGGGGTGGCTTTTTACCCTCTAGTGTTATATTTTTTATAAAATGAAGTATGTTAAAATGGTTTCTTACCCTCTGTATGTACCCTTTTAATTTGCAGGAGGGAAATTACCAATGACTTGGTATCCAAAGGATTTCGTCAAAGTACCAATGACTGATATGAGAATGAGGCCTGATCCATCTTCCGGATACCCAGGGCGTACCTATCGATTCTACAATGGAAGAAAAGTTTTCTCGTTTGGCCATGGCCTTAGCTACACAAAATATTCCTACAATTTCATCGCATCCACTCCAAATACCATCCATTTAAATCAACACATTCAAGAAACTGATGAAATTTCAAGTTCAATTAGGTACCTGTCAGTTTCAAAGATTGGGACCGACATTTGTGAAAAGTCAAAGTTTTCAACATTTGTCGGAGTTGAGAACACGGGAGATATGGCTGGAAAGCATCCGGTTCTGTTATTTATTAGACACGGAAGGGCTACTAATGGAACTTCCGTTAAGCAGTTGGTGGGATTTGAAAGTGTGAGCTTGAACGCGAGTGAAAGAGCTGAAGTCGAGTTTGTGTTGAATCCATGTGAGCATCTTAGTGCTGCTAATGAAGATGGTTTGATGGTGATTGAAGAGGGGTATAGATACTTACTTGTAGAAGATAAAGAGTACCCTATTAATATTCTACTTTAGTAAATTTCAAAAGTATACTTGTAGAAGATAAAGTGCACTTTATGGTTTTAGGCATTTAGCCTTCAGAACTTGAAATATTAGATGACATTGAACATTATTCTCTCCTCCTTAATTATTCTTATATATTTTGAAGTCTTGGGGGAATTGGATCTAATTATTTCTATTAAAGTCAATAGAGAAAGATATTCCAATTTGAGTTTATAAATCGTGGCAAAAAAAAAAATTGAGTTTATATATATAGTTTTCAATTATATTTTATAAATAATAAAATCTAGAGTTAATAGCAATGTACCCCCTTTAATATTCATAATATTCAATTTATCCCCCTGTGATTTAAAAAATAGCAGTTTACCCTCTATGAAAATTTTGCAGAAGTGATTTACCCCCTTCAGCCGGAGAGTGTAACTCATGACTTGTCGAAATTGGGAGTGAGCATGAAAAGTATTTTATAACATATGATGGTAAATTGCCACATTTATCATAACACATGGAAGCAAATTACCGAATTTATTATAACATAGAAGATAAGGTGCCACATTATCATAACACGATGCCACATATTAAATATCAGGGAACAATGTGAACCATTTATAGAGGGATATAAAATGCTCTTCATCAAATCAAATCATGTAAAAGTAATTTATACATTATGAATGTCACATGAGGTAAATTGCCATTAACTCATAAAATGTATTTGTAAGTTGCACTAAAGACACATGTAACAGCTGCATAAACAAAATTTCTTCTAGAAGTTGTCCTTCACACAAGTTCCGTTTCATGAAATTTTGTGATTTCTTGCAATAAACCGATGGTCTAAATTTGATTTAAAATTGGTTGTTGATGATGTTTACATATTGAACACGTTATTGTTATATGTTATGTTTTACTTTTGGAAATTAGTAACACAATAAAATGAAATGCAATTTCAAATTAGCCTTGATTGTTTGATGTGTTTAAAATTGTGTAATGACCGAAATGAGACGGGGGAAATCCTATTTCTCCAACACAATCTTTTTAAAGCAATAGGATACATATATAGGATTATTAATTGTCTCTTAGCCATGATTAGCAGGACTCATTAAAAACATAAATAAAAAAAATAAAAGAAAAATACCAGGTTCACTTTGATTATATATATATATATATATATTATGGAATCACATGTTTCATTCCGGGCATTTGGTCTAGTGGTATGATTCTCGCTTTGGGTGCGAGAGGTCCCGAGTTCGATTCTCGGAATGCCCCATTTTCCAATCTTTTTGTTTTCTGTTTTGATTAGTTTCAGCCATTTCTTCTGCTATATAGTATACACTACTTGAGCTACTTCAATGCTGCAATGGTTCAGATAAAGTTTTCCAAACTTCCCAGTTTAGAAGATGATTAGGCAAAAGCTGGCACATTAAATGTCTCATTTAAACGTAGTAATTTCTTGCATTAACTGTACCTAATTCTTAACAAGTGTACGATGAGCAGTCTGCAGTTACTATGAAAAACAGAGTATCTTTGTAATACCTATTTTCAAATTTATTCACTTTTGGTAAATCCAACCATAAAAAAGTTGAGAAGTTATTGTATGTGACAAGAGTATTGGTCCCACATCTAAAAGTATTATCAGAATACAAAATTGCCTTAATAATGATGTATGACCGAATTCGATTGGGTTAGAATTTCCCCTCTATATAAATCCCAGAGGCCATTTCTTTGGCTGTATCGAAGAAAAGCAAAGAAGAAGAAAGAAAAAAAAAATCAGTAGCAAAAATGGTGGTTAAGGTTTACGGTCCCGAGTATGCTTCAACCAAGCGAGTGATCCTAGCTTTGGTTGAAATGGGGATTGATTATGAGGTTGTCAAAGTTGATCTTTTCAAAGGAGAGAACAAAACCCCTGAGTTTCTCAAATTGCAGGTTTTCTTTTCTTTTCTTATTTCCTTTTTAACTCAAATTATATAGTAGTATAAGAAGAAAAAAATGTACTTTATTGAGGGTGTTGTTTTGCAAATTTGCAGCCTTTTGGAGTTGTTCCTGTGGTTCAAGATGGAGATTACACATTATATGGTACAATCTTTTTTTATGTACTAATTTAATTGGCAGATAATCTATGTGGTCTTTCATAATCCAAATATACCTCTTTCATAAGATTTTTTGAAATTTGAAAATTAATTTAACATTTCAAGAATATCAAGATTTGGGATTTATTTCATGCCAATTATTCCGGATATTTTGTAGAAATATATTTACTAAAAGAAAGATATATTATTTTATTATATTTTACACGAATTTTTTGTATACTCGTTATGGACTTATAGCATAAGCTATTATGGAATAGTTTAACAATCAGAGCTTTCAAATTTGGTGCAGAATCAAGGGCCATCATAAGGTACTACGCTGAAAAATACAAGTCTGAGCTATTGGGAAAAACAATAGAAGAAAGAGGCTTGGTCGAACAATGGCTAGAAATTGAAGCGCACAATTTCCAACCTCCAGTGTACGACCTCGTAGTTCAAGTACTGTTTAACCCGAAAGTGGACATCCCAACCAACCAAGAACGCGTCAAAGAAGACGATGAGAAACTTGCACGCGTGTTGGACATATATGAGGAGAGGCTTTCTCAAAGCAAATACTTGGTTGGAGACTCGTTCACCCTAGCCGACCTTAGCCACATTCCGTTCACTCAGTTCTTGGGTGGCATGGGGAAAGAGCACTTGTTAAGGGACCGGAAGCACGTGAGTGCGTGGTGGGACGACATAAGTAGTAGGCCGTCTTGGAAGAAAGTTCATGAGCTCTATCCGGCACCGATTTAGAATTAATTTATCTAAGTTGGTAGAAGAGAAGCATGACTAAGTAATAAGTGTCTTCTAAATGTGTTTTTTGCTTGTTATATGTTCTTTTTTTTTTTTGTGTGTGTGTGTGTTTGTTTTCAATAATGTATCTTGGTGGCTTCTCTTTATTTTCTATGTAATGTTTTATGAAGTTCAAGAATCTAAGTGGGTCTGGATTTGATTAAACAACTGAGAAATATATCCCGGACTTAGACTTGAAAAAAGATTAACTTTTTAAAAAATGTGAAAAATGTCAACTTTAATTGATTGATTGAGCGGATTCCACTCGTTAATATTTTGTAATTGAAATCAGAATATGCAATGCTTTGGGCGAAAATTAATTTTATATCTCAATTTGTTAACATTCATGGTTAATGTGAAATATAAATTCTCTTCAAAATGATGACTTGAAATGACTTTAGGCCAACTTAATGAGTACGATCATTATCATTCCACCTTAATTTTGTGGTTTACTCCTACTCCTTTGCAGCATCTTTGTTGCATTTTTTTTTTAGTGGGAGAATCATAAAGTCATTGGTATATTTGTTAAATACTAGAAAAGTGCACGTGCTTTGCACGTGATTAACTAATTTTTTTTAATTAAATTAGAAAAATGCACGTATTTTGCACGTGATTAACTAATTTTTGTTGATTAAATTAGAAAATTCACGTGTTTTGCATGTGATTAACTAATTTAATAAGTTATAATTTTTTAAAAACTTACAAAAGAAATATCAATTTTACCTGCTTTTACATTGATCGTTTATCATTCCTATTTTGTTATTTTAACCCGTTTGTTCACAATTTTTTTTATGGTTTATCTAGTTTATTTAAACGATCCATCCATTCTCAAATTAACCCATTAGTTGATTTTCACATTTGTTAATCAGTTCACTCATTCTCTTAACTAATTTTTTTAATCAAATTAGAAAAGTGCACGTATTTTGTACGTGATTAACAAAGAAATATCGATTATACCTGCTTTTACATTGAGTTTATCATTTCTTTTTTGTTATTTAACCCGTTCGTTCACAAATTTTTTATGGTTTATCCAGTTTATTTAAAAGATCCATCCATTCTCAAGTTAAGCTATTAGTTGATTTTCACATTTGTTAACCAGTTCACTCATTCTCTTAACTAATTTCTTTTAATCAAATTAGAAAAGTGCACGTGTTTTGCACGTGATTAACTATAATTTTTTGTAAACTTACAAAGAAATATCGATTTTACATGCTTTTACATTAAGTTTATCATTTCTTTTTTGTTATTTTAACCCGTTCGTTCACAATTTTTTTATGGTTTATCCATTTTATTCCATCCATTCTCAAGTTAACCCATTAGTTGATTTTCACATTTATTAATCAGTTTACTCATTCTCTCCGGTTTAACCCAATTTTAGTCTGATTTTACTTATTCTTTTGCTTATTTAACATATTTTCTCACATATTTCATCTTTTTTTTTTTGCCAATTAACTAATTTTTTTTTCTCTTTTCGATTTGATCTATTTTTTTGTTATCCTGTGTTTAGCCGATGTCATTTGATTTTTTTTACCGGTTTTGCCCATTTTTTGCCCGTTAACCTTGATGTTTTATCAATTCACAATTTTTTTTGTTTGTTCTTTTATCGATTTGATCCTTTTTTATTATCTCGTGTTTAGCCGATGTCATTCAATTTTTTTTTTCTGGTTTTACCCTTTTTTTTTCCGGTTAACTTTGTTTTTGTTTTTTTTATCGATTCACCGTTTTTTTTGTTTAACTCGCTTTTCTTTCTATATGATCAATTTTCCTATTGATTTTACTATTTTTATCATATGTTTTTGATCGAATTGTTGATTTTAACAATTTCTATCTTTTGACTTTTTTGGGCTTAAGCCAATTATACATTTTACTTAACTAAATAGTACCTTTTTTTTATCCATGTAGCATGAATGTGACATAATTTTTTTTAGTCTCTTAATATTTTTGAGGTTCCTTTATAAGTAACTTTTTAACAATTTTTCAAAGAAATTTTTGAAGGAATATAGAATAAATTTTTTTTTTTGTTATCATTAATATTTTAATGAGTTGTAAAACTTTAAAAGATAATTATAAGGTTGATGTATGATAGACTTCTTGTCAAATTATACTTCTAGGATTTTTTTATTTACTTTTTTGCCATAAAATTAAATATCACAATATGATTTTAAAATAGGGGTATATTAGTCTTCACAAAAAAGGAAAGAAATTTCCTTAAGCCAACTCGTACTTTTATATGTATAAATAATAAAATAAATATATATATATATATATATATATAATATATATATATATAATATAAAATAATATAATATTATTTATATTTTATTAATATAAAATAAAATATAAATATAATATAAAATAATATAAATATAAATAAATATTATTATATTATATTATATTATTATATTATATTTATATTATTTTATATTATATTATACATATATACACTTTGCACCCCAAAACACAAAATTAATACTTAACACCCTCAAATTAAAAAAGAAAAAAACTCAAATCCCTCGTTTTCTCTAGCAAAGTTGACAATTGGGGTGAAAAAAAATTTAGGCAAAATAGGTAACTATTTATGGATCTTTGATATTTTGAAGTAGACAATAGGTATTCGAGAAGTTTATTTGTACTTTATTTAGTTATTTATGATTATATTGTTGAAAAGGAAGATGGAGAGATAAATGAGTATTCGAGTATTTATAATTGTATTTTGCAAAATTAAGAAAAAAAATGAATTACATATTTTGCCTTAGATTTTTTTCACTCCGATAGTCAACTTTGACCAGAAAAACAAGGGGTTTGAATTTTTTTAATTTGAGGGTGTTAAGTGTTAATTTTGTATTTTGGGGTACAAAGTGCCCATTTATTGTGTTTCGGGGTGAAAGTTGCTGATTTATTCTTAATTAGAGGATGTTAAGTGTAAATTTTATTTTGGGGGTACAAAGTGCGAAATTCTCAAGTTTTGAGGGTGCAAAGTGCCAATACTATTAAATTACCTATTTTGCCCTTGAGTTTTTGCTAGAAAATAAAAGAGGGTGCAAAGTGCTGTATTTTTCATATTTTGAGGGTGCAAAATGCTAAATCTAAGTTTTGGGGGTGCAAAGTGCTTATTTTTCATGTTTCGAGGGTGCAAAGTGCAAAAAACCCTATTTTGTCAATTTTTTAAAACATCGATCAAGTTAGGTTTTGAATTTCATAAATTACTAAACGAAATATTTTGTCCAAATTAATTATTTTATTTATAGAACGAATGAAGCTCAAATAAAATTCTGAACCTTTTAAATATCAAATAAGTTTGTTCCATTTTTAGAATTACGTGTACTAAAATTTAGTTATGTATATGAATAATAATTATTATTGAGTTGACCTAGAACAATTTTTTGCCATGAATCAATAACCAACTAACTACTTTCTTAACCAAATTTAGCAATTTTCTTCGGACGTGATTTATATAAATCTTCCACTTCCATATAATAGGTTTGAGTCATGTATAATGCTTTATAAGAACAAGTCCATCACCACAACCTTCTAGTTAATTGAAACCATGCGTCCTCATAGATGTTCTCTTTATTTCTTCTTTTTTCCTAATGAGTTCACTACATGATTTAATGAATACGGATTTTTACAATTTGTGTATTTAGGACATCTCTAATGATATGTAATATGCGTATTTGATTATGTATAATGCGTTATATGTTCCAAAATAGAGTTTTGCATACCCTATAAAAATATTTCATGGGCATGCAAAGTGAATATACATTTCATTTTCATTCATTTTATTAAATAATACATTAATTTATGAATTCATTTATGGCATACAATTTGCCTGTATTTATGACAGGAGAAAGTAATTGATTTTTCTAATTTAAAAGTAGTGGGGATAAATGCATGACCCTCCCCCCTCCCCTATATATATATTATAGAAACATGCAAAGAATTTCCAAGAGTAATATTTATATATGTCATACAATTCCAGTCAGTTACTTACCTCTATGAGCACTCTCTCATACTCCATTAATAAAATTAACTATGTGATTTTCAGATCAATTATAATTTCTACTAATTTAAAATGATATAATTTTACAAAAATATAACTTTAATAAAAAAATTAAAAATGTTTATGTAATATTGTGTAAATTAAAATTTATAGTAATTCAAAAATAAATATAAATGTGAATATATAATAGTATTATAAATAGTTACAAGATATACAATAAAATTAGAAAACCCACTAATTTTTCCACCCCAAATTCTAGCAGTTTGGGTTTTGTGTTCCCTAAATGGGTTCTATGACTTAGGTCAATATGGTTGCCCGAATTGTCATAGAACCAAAATGGAGTGGTGAAGAAGATGATTATTGTTTTGAAAAAAAAAATAAAAAAAAATATATTTCTAATTTTAGTTTGGAATGTTCCAAAATAACACACTTTTTACTTAAATGAAATATTTTTTGCCAAAAATACTTTCTCACTTTAAATAATATTTGACACCACTAAACTCCCAGCCACTACTTTTATGGACATAAATGTAAAAATACCTTAAACTTTCATTTTTTCAATTTTTATCTAAAACTTCGTGTCAAAATACAATGAAAAAAAAAAAGGACGGAGGGAGTATTAAAATTATTTGGTCTTTGATATTAAAAGAAATTATATAAAAATTAAGTAATCTATTTGAATGTGCGCTTAACACATACATACTAATTAAAAAATTAACAAAGCTGCACGAAATGAGTGTCTTAGGTCGAATTAATATTTAATATCACACAATAATTATATTCAATAAACATTACAATTGAGAGTTTAATATAAGCTTCACATGAAATAATCATGTATTTATTCTGCAATAATGTATGTTTTTTGATTCAAACATGTTTCATTTTACCGTTTCAGTAATTTCTTTGATTCATAGTCATAAATACTAAATCATCAAACATAATTTTCAAATCCACGTCGTATTTAGAGCAATTCACTTATTCTCGCACGTTTCTGTGTTTTAGATGTTGAAAAAATTGTGTTCACAATCCATTTTACAATTTTTATTTGACAATATTTTCCTATGTTTGCTTGCAAATTGGCGGAAAAAAAATTCTTTAATGATTTGGTTTCAGTTCCTTATAGTTATAGGTTATTAAGTCGCTTTTCTTTTTGAAAAAAAGAACATTTTGGCTGTTTGAGCACCCGTGCACCATTACATCATCTGAACCTAAAACAGAATTTGTAAAGAAAGAAACAAACTACCATAAAAAGAATTTATTCTATATTCTCGATTATCCTAAAATTATATCTACATACATCATACATGTGACGAAAGTCGTCCAATTATGCAAACCATGTTTTTCTTATTACTCTCATAATAATATATAATTTTAGAATTACAAGAAAAAAATCTAAATTGGTGATTAGAAACATCATGTTCAACTTTAGTTATTGTAAATATGAGTTCCATTTTACATGATAAAAAGTTTTTGAAAAAAAATTAATTTTATTGCACCATGAGACTATATATGACCCATATCATAGGCCAACTTAGCTAGCTTGCAATCACATGCATTCCATTATTTAAAGCATTAATTGATTGGAGTTATAAGAGCATCTCTAACAAAAAGGGGGAGGGGCATACCAGATTTCCGTCTCCAACCGGCGGGGGAGGAGGAGGGGGAGGGATCCCCCAGCCCTTCCCCCGGCACTTGGATGTTGCACGCGCCCGTGCAACCAAGTAGTTGTCGTCACCTGCTTTATCCTTTTTCCTATTTCTTTCTTTATATTTTTAATTATTTCATTTAAAATGTGATTTTTTTAAAACTTAACAAAAAAATGAAAAAGTTTATATTTTAAATTAATTCTTTAATATAATTAGTCTTAATTTTGAAATTTTAAGTTTGTCTATGAAAATAAGATTTAAACAAAACATACAAATATGAAAAATATAATTTTAATTTTTAATTTAATTTAATAACATTGTAGTTTAAACATTATTATTATTATTATTATTATTATCATTATTATTATTGGTGAGAGTGGTGGTGAAATTAAATGTAGGGATCTCCCTACGGGTTGGAAACGAAAAGGGAGGGGGAGGGGGGTAAGCCCTCGGGTTGGAGGGCCTAAAGAAAAAAATAGTGACGTGTATAATTTCTAATTTTTCGAGTTGAAGACAATTTCTTATGATATATTGAAATTACGATAATTTAGAATTGAATGTCTCATAAAATTTAAACGTGAGAAAATTGACCTAAATCTCATTATCAAATAACTTTTTCTCCCATTAATATATAAGACGATTTATTATGAAATATTGAAATTACAAGAATTTAGAATTGATTTTCTATTCTTCTTATAGGTGTTTTAGATGGAATCATATATCAATAATATAAAACGAGTCATTATTGTTAGTCTTGGATAATAATTAAAGTTCAACAATTCCTCTAAATCAACCAATAAGTAGAAAAAATTCTACAAACAAATATATTTTGACATGTGTCTCAACATCTCTTAGGATGATAGGACTATAAATTATGAATTGAACACTTGAGGAATTCTCATTATCATGAAATAGATAAATGTAAAATAAATATTATTACTACTTCCCTATTTATTTATAGCATTGTAATAAATGATTTGTAATTATTTGATAATGAAATTTACCACAATAATGTGATTGGAATCCAACACGGTCAAACCAATCCACGGCAGATTATTAGCATGATCCATGCGATGTTAAATACCATTTCTACCCTTGAATCTCGTGTATAACAGCCCTATCCCTACGTGCAGGCTTAGGGCATCTTAGGATAATAAAATTACAGTTACCAGATTACCCTTCCGGTTAATTCTCGGTCAGAAATTAAACCAGTGGTAACCGGCTTACCCCGTAGCAGGTAGCCCCTAACTCCTTATTTCCTATAAATACCCCTCATATCCCGTCTCTCTAATGCATTCTCGCTCTTCTTTTCTTTCTCTCTCTACGCTGTCTATTTCGCACCAACCTACAAAAGAAATACACTCCAATACAGACGCAAACACTGATTTCAATTACACTTAAAAATTATTTTCAGTATTATTTAATTGGTGTAATTAAATAATTGTTTTCTCTCTCTAGATTTGGTGTCCTTTTGAGGTAAAATCTTCTCTCTCTACTCTCTATCTTTCTTCTTTTTAAATATAAAATATTAATTTGGGGGTTAATTTGATTGGAAAATAGATCGGGAAAAGAATATAGGAGTAATGCGTTTGACTATTGAGATTGCTAAATCTTGTACTAAAGCTACTTTCGATCCGAAATTGTTGAACTTTGATATGAATTAGTTATAATTTGATGATTCTTAATGATTTAGTTTTAATTGTGTTTGTTGTGAATTTGATAATAAGTGTGGGAATTTGATGCTAGCATGCATACTTGGATGATTAGTTCTATGATTATGTATATTTGAATAATACCCTGGTTTGTAGGGGTTGTCTTAGGTCGGTTTGGCAAATTTGGTAATTGTATGATTTGATTTGGTGGTAATGGGAAGCTAGGGTTTGGAGTGAAATGTGGTTTGAATTTTACTGTCATATTTTCTTAGGAAACACATAAAAATTATGTTCTATATAAAGAAAGTGATGGATTATAGTGTTTTGATACCTCAAAGTGCTGTTTGAAATGGCTGGTGTATCAGTTAGGATCTATAGACATGTGTATGTGATTCAGCCTGCATTACATTTAAGTTCCCACTTTGGAGAAGGTTCTTGTTGATTTGTCGAACAAGATTTTATCATCTTCCATCTTCTTGGATGGAAGGATGTAGTAGCTAAAGTTTCCGAATCAATTCTGATTACTGTTGAACACTGATTCTTTTATGCTCTTACATAGCATATGTAGGATTTTGTATTAAATTATGACTATTTAATGAAGCAAATATTCTCATTTATCACATTATTAATATAAGAACATCTAGGCTAGAGTATCAATGTAAGGCATATAATTTTAACATTTACAGTTTATGAAGCTTTGCCCGTTTGGCCTAAGTGTCTGCTGACATTGTCTCTCTTGCTCCATTAAAAGACAATTGTGATTTGAGTCTTTCAACTTTTTTTTTTTAAACTTTGTTTTTATATTTTCAGTTTATCAAATCCTTATTTTATGAAAGATTGACATAGTGATGTCCTGCAACATTTATGCTGTATGTTGGAAAAACCCATAATTTTTGTTTTTTGTGATAAAAATTACTTTTAAATTTCTTTGGTGACTACCGCCACTCTGTGACTTTTATGACTTATGTGCTATATCCTTACGTATTCGCTTTTTTAAAATTTCATGCAGAAGGTTTAGTGTTTATTTAGACATTTTTGGACATATCTGTGTGCTTGTATGCTACTCTTTGTGAAATGGGTTCCAAAGGAAGGCTGCTATTTGATCTTAATGAACCTCCTACTGAGATTGAAGATGATAATGATGGTGTTGTCTGCTTCCAGCCTCAGAGGGCTATTCCTTCGTCGAGTACTGCAGCATCTGACTTGTTTTCCGGATCAGCTGCCCCCCAAGGGATAGTAAACAACAACGCTTTCTCTCACGCCTCTTCTGTATCTGGTTTCCAGCCTTTTGTTCGGACCAAAACTGCTCAGGGATCTGACCTTTCAAATTTTGCGTTGTCATCCAAATTAAGTAATGGCCAGGATATAAAGGCTGTTGATAATCTGCCATCAGGTTCTGTAGATGCTCAAGCTGTTGAGAAGGAAGAGGGGGAATGGTCGGATGCAGAAGGCTCTATTGATACTTATAAAAGAAGTGTAACTCGTGAGGACTCAAGTAGCGGAAGTGGTAAACAGGGGAAAAGCTTGTTTGAGATGATGGAAAGAAATCAACCAGTTGCCGCTGTGGATAATATTACTCTTAATCCGGTTGATGTTAAAAATGAAAATGTTAGTCCTCCATTGGGGCTGGATCCAGAGACTATTGATAAGAAAGGTGATACATTTACAGATGGCCAGGAAGATTCAGCTCCAGTGCCAAAACAAAGAGAAGTTAGAGGTATTGAGGCAAATCATGCATTGAAATGCTCAAATAATCTTGGAAAGCGTCCTAAGCTTGATCAGCAGAAAGAAGCAATGCTAGGGAAGAAGCGCAGCAGGCAGACCATGTTTCTCAATTTAGAAGATATTAAACAAGCTGGAGTTTTGAAGACTTCAACTCCTAAAAGGCAGATTCCCGCTCCAGCTATATCCCGAATAGTGAAAGAAGCTCGTCCCAATCTGCCATCTGCAGAACGGGGGGATAAGCAAACTCAGTCTGTGAGCAGGGATGTAAAACCAGCTGATCTGTCGAGCAATGATGGGAACAGTGTTCTTGAGTCAGTTGACTGTAAATCTGAAAATAATGGTGACAATAACTCTACACCTTCTGGACGTCCTAGGAGCTCAACAGATCTTACTTTGGATGGACAAACACAACCTGTTTCTAGACAGACTTCGTGGAAACAGCCCACTGATACGAGGCAACTTAAGAACTCACAGGTGCCTGTTAGGAGGCCAGCTGTTAGTAGCCAGAGTTCTCTTGATCCTAAATTAGCAGCAAAAAAACAACCTGCCAAGAAACAACCTGTGATGACCAACCAGTATCAAGATACGTCAGTGGAACGTCTTCTGCGGGAGGTGACAAACCAGAAGTTTTGGCATCACCCAGGTATAATAAGTACTAAATTGATACATGCAATCTTCTCTATCTGTTTGGTTATCCTTCTTTCGCTTTTTTTTTTTTTTTTGCTTTTAATTGTCTATAATTTCCTCTATCTGTGAATTTGAGTTTGTACAATCTGTTATCAGAATTGGAATCGATACTTTGAAATTATTTTCCTGTTCTGTAACAGTTGAGTTTTGGCTCACGATCTACGGAAGAGGTTTTGAGCCTGTGATATGAATCAGTTGGGCGGTTATTTGTGTGGCAAGGTATTGAATATCAAAGCCACCTGTCCTCATGACATAGCAAAGCCTGTTGAGAGCCTCCTATATATTTTTTATATCAACGTGTATATGCTTCAGACAATTATATCTTTTCACTTCTTTTTTTGTGTTTTTTAGGTAGTTATTATAAGCTTGTACTGCAATTTTGCACTCTTGTGAGTTAGGTGCATAATAGCGTGCACTTTTACTAGGTGCTTTTGGAGAATATGAAATGAATAATGGCCATGTGTTTTCCTTTGCTCTGGCAATTGAAAACTGAAGCGTTGAATTTGCATTTGTTTTGGTTGGAGTTTATTGGTTCCATTCCAGTTATTTCCACTTTCTCTAGTTTTGTTTGATTCTTGCTGTGGGTTGACGGGTCGTTAGTCTCAAGGTTTCAACTGTTTTTGTTGATTATTTATATCTAAGTGTGTTTAGGTCCTTCTTTGATTGCTCTAATTAGTGTTTTATGATGTCACAAACTCTTTCCTTTATCAAATTTTCCATCGTAGAATACTTCTTTAAAACAGTATATATTTTTAGCTTGTTGCATGCAATGCAATTGGTATTTGTTTCTTTTTCTCAAGTCAATCAATCAAATCTTTGTATATTATCATCCGGAAGTTCTCAATGCTTTTATTGTGAAATCATGTCTGACTGTGTTGGTTTTCCTACTTTTTGATACACAATGTTGCTTGCTTCTTTAAATTGATTTTGGTAGAATGGGTTATAGGAAAATTTGGAGCCTCTGGTCAAGAGAAAGGGAAGGTGTGAAGGAAGGGCGGGAGGAAAGACGTTGCAGTCCCTCCTCTTATTAAATTTTCACTTCATCTAATTTAGAGTTGTAGGTAGGGATTCAGGTTCAAACATAATTATTGATTCTTCCTCTTGATCCACGTAGTTCGAAAATAAGAAAAGGTGCCAAATTTTCTTACCTTCCCCTCTCCCGTTAATCCACTGAGTGGTTTGCTGAGGCCCTCTAGCAGAGGGAATGTTCGAGCTTCATTTTGGTGGTATTCAGCCATCTGAAAGTTCCTGATGTCAAAAGACTTTAAAATTGTTAATGAGCCTACTTATCAGCTTTCAGACAACAATTTGTCCACATTTATATATTGAAGTCCTAATAATCACTTGTACCTGAAGCATTATTAGCTAATTTTTCTTTAGCTTTCCCACTACTATGAAATAGCTTTCAAGAGTTCCAAATTTTTTTTTGATTGTATGGAATTAATAACCAATCTATAGCTAGTATTTTGCTGAGTCTTGTCACATATGTCTTGAGATGTTTGATCTTGCTGCATGTCTTGAGATGTTTGATCTTGCTGCCTTATATCACCAGCTTTAATTTAATTTTATGCAAGAGTAGTGATGGTTCACTACATTTATGTTAATTTTATATGTTCTTAATTTAAAAAACAGAGGATGAGGAGCTCCAATGTGTGCCTGGTCGCTTTGATTCAGTAGAGGAGTATGTCAGAGTCTTTGAGCCTTTGCTTTTCGAGGAATGCCGAGCACAACTTTATAGTACGTGGGAGGAGTCATCAGAAACAGTTTCAAGTCATGTTAGAGTAGGCATAAAGAACATGGAACGGCGAGAAAGGGGTATTATTCTATTGCTTATCTCCCTCTTGTACCATATCTCGGCACCATATTTCGGTGTTCAATTTTATTGAAAAGGTTCCTCTATCTAATTACTTGAATATGTTGATTTTGATCCTAGATTTGAGTAAGCAAAGTAAGCAGTCTGCTGTTGACTGCTATCCTAAAATCTTTTCTCTTTGAATTTTATTTATCGCAACTTCATTACAAAAAATATGTTCTGTGTGTACACTGTGGTGGGCCAGAACAAGTTTATCTTTGTCGAATCTTGGTTATGTACGGGGTGAGTTTACAGTCCTTTTTGGTGGTTGTGGGGCTATGAGTGACGGGGTCTTAACGACTTCCATATCTTTAGTGTCTTCAATTCGACTAGACTGTGACTGTTTCATACATATTGTTGTTTTGACCTTGACATATGTTTAACAACCAGCTTCTGTTCAATATCCATCTGTCAGCTAATTGCTGGATACAAGAGAGATTTTCATCTCTAGCTATTATGTCTTAATCCTGTTTTGCCTTTTCTGGTTTTGGCTTTGCAGGATGGTATGATGTGATTCTGAATGCACCACATGAATACAAATGGACATTTAAGGAAGGGGATGTAGCAGTTCTGTCAACCCCTAAGCCTGGAGCAGGTTTATATATGATGTTGAATATGATTTGTTACTGTTTCTTTTTAAAATGTTGCATCTGATTGTTATTTATCAATTGGAAAGCCTTATTTACAAGTTTTAGTTGTTGCAATGCAGTCAATTTTAGGAGGAAAAATTCCTCAACTCTTGAAGATGAGGAGAAGCCAGAGATTAATGGACGCGTTGCTGGTACAGTGAGGAGACATATACCTATTGATACTCGAGAACATACTGGAGCTATACTTCACTTTTATGTTGGGGATTCATATGATTCCAGCAGGTGAGTCATACTCTAATTATGTCATTCAGCTTTACTTAGTTTGTCTTTAATTTTGGAGTTTTTTTTTTTTTTTGGTTATTATTACAAGAATCATATATGGAATTGCACTTTCTGGCCCCTCTAATTGTTATCTTTTGTATCAATACTTCAGCAAGACTGATGATGATCACATTTTGAAGAAACTCCAACCAGGGGGCATCTGGTATTTGACTGTGCTTGGTTCTCTGGCAACCACACAGCGAGAATATGTCGCACTCCATGCGTTCCGTCGTCTTAACTTGCAGGTTCGAAATTCAGTTTCTGAAGCTACTGGCATGCATCGTTTTAATGCCTATGATTGACACTCACTAATACCTTTTGCAGATGCAAAATGCAATTCTCCAGCCTAGTCCTGACCAGTTCCCGAAATATGAAGAGCAACCACCTGCAATGCCTGAATGCTTTACTCCACACTTTGTTGAACACCTGCGCAGGAGTTTCAACGGACCCCAGCTAGCAGCAATTCAGTGGGCTGCGACACATACAGCCGCTGGTACATCTAACGGGGTGTCAAAAAGACAAGATCCCTGGCCGTTTACATTAGTTCAGGGGCCTCCTGGGACTGGCAAGACTCATACAGTGTGGGGAATGCTTAATGTGATCCATCTTGTTCAGTATCAGCACTATTATACTGCGTTGCTTAAGAAACTGGCACCTGAAAGCTATAAGCAGGATAACGAAAGCAGCTCGGATAATGTGACCATTGGATCCATTGATGAAGTACTCCAGAGCATGGATCAGAACCTTTTCCGAACTCTTCCAAAACTCTGCCCAAAACCAAGGATGCTCGTATGTGCTCCCTCAAATGCTGCAACTGATGAACTGCTTGCACGTGTTCTTGATCGCGGATTTATTGATGGTGAGATGAAAGTGTATCGACCTGATGTGGCTAGAGTTGGGGTGGATTCTCAGACTCGAGCTGCTCAAGCTGTTTCTGTAGAACGTAGAACTGACCAACTGCTGATGAAGAGTCGTGATGAAATTTACGGGTGGATGCATAGTTTGAGACTACGTGAAAGTCAGTTGTCTCAGCAAATTGCTTGCCTCCAACGAGAACTTAATGTTGCTGCTGTCACTGGTCGTACACAAGGATCTGTTGGTGTTGATCCTGATGTTCTTATTGCTAGGGACCAAAATCGAGACACGTTGCTTCAAAACCTCGCTGCAGTAGTTGAGAACAGAGACAAAATATTAGTTGAGATGTCACGACTGTTCATCTTGGAAGGGAGGTTTCGTGCTGGTAGCAACTTTAACTTGGAAGATGCTCGTTCTAATTTGGAGGCAAGTTTCGCCAATGAAGCTGAAATAGTTTTCACCACAGTCTCCAGTAGTGGGCGGAAGTTGTTCTCTCGCTTAACTCATGGCTTTGACATGGTTGTGATTGATGAAGCAGCTCAGGCTAGTGAAGTAGGTGTACTACCTCCTCTTTCCCTTGGTGCAGCTCGTTGTGTTCTTGTGGGAGATCCTCAGCAGCTCCCTGCTACCGTTATCAGTAAAGCAGCTGGAACCTTAATGTATAGTAGAAGTCTTTTTGAGAGATTCCAGCAAGCCGGCTGCCCAACAATGTTACTATCTGTGCAGTATAGGATGCATCCCCATATTAGGGATTTTCCTTCACGGTACTTCTATAAAGGCCGCCTTACAGATAGTGAAAGTGTTGCTAATCGTCCAGATGAAATTTATTACAAAGATCCTTTATTGAGGCCTTATATCTTTTATGATGTAACTTATGGTAGAGAATCTCATCGTGGGAATTCGGTGTCTTATCAGAATACACAAGAAGCCCAGTTTTGTGTTCGCTTGTACGAGCACCTCCAGAAAACTCTTAAATCTTTGGGGGTCGGAAAATTGTCTGTTGGCATAATCACTCCATACAAGCTGCAATTAAAATGCCTACAAAGGGAGTTCAAGGATATTTTGAATTCAGATGAGGGAAAAGACATCTATATTAATACGGTCGATGCTTTCCAAGGCCAAGAACGTGATGTCATTATAATGTCTTGTGTTCGTGCATCTGGTCATGGAGTTGGTTTTGTTGCTGACATACGCCGAATGAATGTTGCTCTTACTCGAGCAAAAAAAGCCCTGTGGGTAAGATTCTTCTTCTTTGATATTTTTGCTTATGTTAGACATCCATTTAATCTTCTGCAGATGGCTTATATTTTGTCTTTGTAATTTAACACTGTAGGTAATGGGAAATGCTAATTCTCTGGTGCAATCCGAAGATTGGGCTTCGTTAATTGCTGATGCAAAAGCACGAGACTGCTACTTAGACATGGATTCTCTACCTAAAGATTTTGCCATCCCAGAGTCTTCTACTTACGGCACATTTTCTAATGCAAGGAGCTTCAGATCTGGACCTAGATATAGATCACGTGATGCACACATTGAGTCTAGGTCCAGCACACCTTCGGAAGAAGATGAAAAGTCGAATACAAGTTCAATATCTAGAAATGGAAGTTATCAGCACTTAAGGCCAGGAGCAGTAGATAATTCATCCGTTGATTTTGATCAATCCAGTGATAGATCTAGAGATGCCTGGCAATATGCCATTCAGAAGAAGCAAAATATAAGCGGTGTTTTGGGAAAACGAGATCTGTAGCAGCTGGTGTTATAATCAAAAGCCTTTTTGTTCGCCTTTGAGGATCTCTTATTGCAATGGAAGCTTTGATATGTTTGTGGTCTGAAAGGCGCTATTCAAGCACTTTTCCTTACTGAAAACTCAGGGGTTCAGTATGCTGGGACAAGGAAGATGTTTGAGTGAATGGGCGCTGGTTGCATTCTGATGAAACGTTTCTTGTGGTGTGGACCGTGTCAAAATACATACTTTCACGTGATAAAGAGGTAAGATTCTTTTCTACTATATGTGCTTGATTCTAGGCTCTAGTTTGCAAGGATTTTAGTACACACACTGAATTATTTGGACGATAAAATAGGATATATGGCATCACAAATCTTGCTCTCGAATATTGAGGTGGATGGTGTTTCTATAATTCCCAACTTGCTGAAGAAACATAACCCTTATTGCTGGCATGGGTGTATTCGACTCTGGAAGTTTTCTTTATACTCATACTCTTAGGTTAAGTGATGCCTAATCTACAAATCTTTCTGGAGATGGTCATCAATTTATCACTGCAGATATGAATGAAACTGAAGATGGTACTAGGTAGCTGGGTTGATGTTGCACAATTGTATATAACATTAGAAATTTAGAATATAAAGGCACTTTTGTGGATTTATTCTTTTAGAAAAGGTGTACTCTACTTTGTACTTCTAAGTTATATGCCTTGATTACATAACTGGTGATGTGGACTTGTGCACTCAAAACATAAGTTGTGAAGTTGTGTGTATATTAATGACCCCGGCCCGACCTGACCCGACATATTAGGTGGCCCTATGCAGAATTTTATCTTGGGGTCCTGTTCTATAAAAAAAATATTAAATTTTATTTTGTTACTTTTAAAATTGGAAAAGTGTTTTATAAGTTTTTGAATGGTTTATCTCTAACATATTTGTTATAGATAAATAAAATAACAAATCAACTAAATAAAAAATTAAATCGTAATATGCTTTTTAGATTATAACATTATTCTAGAACTCTTCTGGACTAGTCATTATAAAGTAGCAAATTTATATTGGAATTATTTAGGAGATGTTTTCACTTAACGTGTCTGATGCGTTTCGAAAGGGATACAACCTTGAGGAAAAAAAAACTAGAACACTTCTTAAAAAAAATTCAAGTATTGTAGATATGCTTCTCATTTATATAGTCATTTTCAGTGATTCAATCTTCCTTCCAATTCATTTCAATATTTATTCTTCTCCATTCTCACTTAATAATAATAATAATAATAATAACGAATAATGATAATAAATAAATAAATAATAAATAACAATATTAATTATGGATAACAATATGCAAAACGATTTGGGAATAATAAAAATAATTTAAGATTGACATTAATAATAAGAAACAAAATTGGTACACAATAATACAACAATTAAATAGTTGACAACCGATAATTTTTTTAAAAAATACACAACAATACAACAATTAATAGTTGAGAACCAATCATTTTTCTAATCTAAAAATACACAAGAATACAACAATTAATTACTCTTATGTAATCGTATTTATTTTAGATGTCTAACTATTCATCCAAGTGTTTCACTATATAATTGCTAGGGTTATATCGTTTTTAATTTAACGAATCATATGTAAGCTTCATTAAGTTCTTTTCAAGTTTCATTTTTATTAATTTAATTAAATTTGAATTTCTAATAATTAAAATTAAAATTAACTTTTTTAAAATAATACCCAAATTTAAGGATTTTTTAAATAAAAATGTTTTTTATTAAATAAAAACAAATTAAATTAAATTAAATTTGAGTTTATTATCATAAAATTAAAAATTTTAAAATAATACACAAATTTAAAGATTTTTTTAAAAGTATAAAGATTTTTTTATTAAATTTAAACAAAATAAATTAAATTTGAGTTTATTAAATAAGAGTTACATTTTTTAGACTAAAACTTAATTTTTTAAAAATATACTCAAATAAACTAAAACTAAAATTAAATAAGAGTTACATTTCATTTAATAAGGTATTTTAATGGAATTTTTTTTTAAAAATAAAAGGTTTTTATTAAATAAAAATAAGAAATTTAAAAAAAAAAAAAGGAAAACAACAAGTGGTTCAAAATTTTTAGGGCGTTACAATATAAATAGGGCAAAATCTCATTTTTAAATTATTCAACTTTGCTAACAATAAATAATTTGAAGTGTTCTTACAACCTTTTCACTTTCTTCCACAATTCACATTCTTATTTTTCCAAAAAATTAAGTTGTCTTGGTCCCAAGTTCTTACAACCATATTCGATTTATGTAACTTATATTTTTTATTTTCTTTATAAATAATTTATATTTGATAAATAAATATATATATATATATATATTATTAAATTGAAAAAATAATATACATAAATATAGGTACTACAATCTAAGAATTCCAAGGAAAGATAGGTGCAGAATGCAACAACACAAGGCACATAGGCTGTCAATGGGTCGAATTTTGTTCGGATCAGGCTCTTTCATATCCGGCTCCATTTATAACGGATCGGATCCTGTCGAATTTGGAACTTGTTCAGATTGTGATCGGCTCAGTATTTTTTTAATACAATGGATCTTCGTCGAATTTTGACCGAATATCGGATCTTTTTTAGATCCATTAAGATTTTCATTTAAAAAATTAATTTTATTCCTAAAACAAATTTATTAACTTTATAATTTTATTTAATTTTAGCTCACATGTTCAAACATCATCTACTAATATTCAATTTTAGATGAAAATATTGGTTTAAATAACTTTATATATATCATTCTTTTTATTTTTTATCATACACGGATCTTAAATGGATTGGATCGACCTAAATTCATATTCGCTCCATGTGTTTCGAAGATTTTTATAATCGGCTCATGTCCATCAAATCTCTGATCGGACAGAGATTCGGACAATTATCCTAATAAATCGGACCGAATCCGTCCCATTGACAGTCTGCATAATCATATAAGGAAGTGAAGGCACAAAAACAATTGAGCCGGCCCGAGAATGATCAGCACATAAAGGAAAATGTGTTAGGATTAAAGCACGTTTTAGGGAAGTTTGTTAATATATGGTGAAGTCATGATATTGAGCATCCAATGTTGCATATGCCATGATTGTATTGTTAGGGACTTACTGTTTTTCTATCTTATGGTTTGTCCTCTTTCTCTCTTAAAGGACGACGGGGTCACCTTGCCAGAAAATAATGTATAGATGCTAGTTTTTAAAGATAAGAAATTGTAAATGGAATTATTGCATTTCTTGTGCAACAATTAATGTTTGCTGGCATTTCTATCCCACATCTTATCAAGTCAGCACATTTGATACCACAACTTCATTTTTATTGGTAATTTTGATCCACATTAATTGCCAATTTTAAAATTGGTCTGAATTATCCTACATGTAGGTTTGGGTGTGTAGTTTCTGGAGAAAGTTTCTATATTAATCTCGTTTAAATAAACAATGACATACAAAATTATCCTCCCGATGTTCAATTATGCAATGCGGTTGTTCATTATACCTCAGTCCACTACACGTTCGTAGGGCTATCAATCGAGCCTAGTGAGCCGAGCTTGAAATGGCTCAAACTCAAATATTGTCAAGTTTCATTGTTATAGCTCAAGCTCGGCTCATAATTACTAATTTATTTGGCTCAAACCTGGCCTATGTAACTTTTCAGAGTTATATCAAGGTTGTTAATACAAACAATTTTTACTCTACAAAATAAAAAATTATGCATTATTGAAACCCATGTACTCCTATGCTACTACTACTTATATAATACATAAAAAATTTATAAATTCCATACGATTATAATATAAAACATTAAGTAATGTTTAAATAAAAGATTGAATCACTGAAACTACAAGAAGGCTAATGAAAATCTATTTTATTTTTTGATAAATGCCCATCTTGCATAAGAACTAGCCTCTTTCCATGACAAAACTGAGTTTTGAGATGTGTTTGATCATTATGAATAGGTAGTAGAATTTTAAAGTCGGAGACTCTCAATTTATTGACCTTTTATGTTAATTTTCTTTTAATTTTTTTAATTTTTTTTCCTTTGATCTGTGGCCTTCAGTAAGTATGTGAGCCGTATATGGCTCAAGCTTTGTAAACCCACACACACAGAGTGGCGGAGAGTTCCAATTTTCTTTTCCTATTTTTTTTATATATTTGGTTAAATTGGGTCGAAATTATCAAATTACAAGTCACGTGGTTCGCATGTGAGCAAATTTTGACTAATTTTGAAATTAAGTCTCAATATAGACCATCATTGCAATTGAAATTGAAGTTGTGATACTAAATACACCAATTCGATAAAATGTGGAATAGAAATATCAATAAACATTAATGGTGACACAAAAAATGCAATAACTCCAAATAGTTGGTTATTTTTTTATTTTTTTTGTTTGCCTTTTAGTGGTGGTTGGTTTCTATCTTGTCAATCACAATAGCAACTCTGAGTGAGGGCAATTATTTAAATGTAACCTGCTTTCGAATATTATGTCATTAACACCTAACTAAAATCATCTCCCTTTAATTATCCAAAAAAAAAAAAAGACTAATCCCTTTACAATAATCTCAAGAATCAAACGAGCTCGAAATCTTATTCAATTGTCCTGAATAAATCCTTAGAATAAAGAAATTTAGCCTTGTGATTTTAATCTATTGTATCACGTATAAACAAACACATTAAATAAATTACTCGATCAGTTCTGCACATAGTGGATGCCGTGACAGTAGCGAATATTCTGAAGCCGTATTTGAAATTTTTGTAATATAATCATTGTACTTGTTTTAACAAATTGGTTCTTTATTTAAATTTAACTCGCCAACTGATGATAGGTGAATTTTAACACCTCTTTAATATATTTCCTCATTTTCTTTATTTATCGTTTTGAAAAAAAAAATTGTTTTCTTTTATTTGTATTTTAAAAGTTCAATGTAAAATTATTATTTTTTATTAAATTTATTCTTTTTATTAATAGTTGTAATAAATGCTAATTTATGTTGTAATATTTGATTAAAAGGATATTTTGAAATTTTTTTAAGTGGTATTAGTTACAACATTTTAACGAAGTAATCATAATAATAGTTAATATTAATTATAATCATTAACAAGAAGTATAAAATCGATAAAAAAATAATTAATTTTATGTTAAACTTCTAGAATGAAAAATAAAATAAAAACAAACAAATTTTTTTTGCCAAAACCAAAAAAGAAAAAAAGAAAAAAAATTGGAGGGAGTATGAACGATATAATCGTCAAAAACAATGTTGACCTTCTCAGCATTTCTTTATCACAGCCTATCCTTTTGTGAGTTGACCTCAAATCTCCCTTTCATTTCATCTTCCAATCTCTAAAGCAAAAAAGATTAATTTCCTAATCCCATTCAACATAGGTACACTGCTTCCTCTACTTTTTCTGTCTTTTATCATTTTTGCTTTTTTAACTTAAATTTCAATGATATTTTCTCTCTTTCTTTGAATATTCTGGGTAATGGGTTCTTTTCATTAGCTCCTCTTGTGTTCAATTAAGTCCATATTAAAACTCAATCTTCTATGGTGTTGCATGATAAGATTTGGCTTGTAATTTAGTGCAATTTGAGCTAATTTTGAGGATAATAGCCTAAATGTTGTATTGCTAAGATGTTAATTATTTTAAAGTTTGTTACTTTTATGTAGTTTTTAGAGTTATTAAGGCTCAAAAATTGGTGCTTTTGGTATCTGATTTTGTCATGCATAGTTGTGTCCTGTGAATTTAAATTTGGCAGTTTGACACTGAGAAATCTTATGGTTAAGTTATTGATATTATAGGAGTGTGCATCATAAATTGGCTTGATATGTCAATTGACCTAGATGTATCACCATTCAAATATGACAAAAATGTGATAAATTAATTTGTTTTGATCTGTTACTGGTACTTGTTTCATTTCCATTTATTTGCTATAATTATGTCATATTTCTTTGTTTTCAACAGAGAGGACAAAATTCGTCGAATTATGAGTAGCGAGCCAAAGAAACCGACTCTAGATGGCTGCGAGAATTCTATATCTCAAGAACAGGGAAAGGTGATTTTAGTCTTTAGTAAAATCATTACAAATAGACATTGATTCACTTGATAAAAACATGTGTATTTGCGCAGGTTAACGAGGTAAGAAGGTTAATTGGACCACTGTCGGGAAAACTCGCCCTTTATTGTTCTGATGAATGTATTTTAAGATACTTAAGAGCAAGAAACTGGAATGTCAAGAAAGCTGTTAAAATGCTTAATGCAACTCTTAAGTGGAGACTCGAGTACAAACCAGAAGATACTCGTTGGGTATTTTCGTAATGGTTTTTAGTTTTTAATGGAATGTTCATTGATTATCTTTACTATTTGATATATCTTTGTTTCGATGTAGGATGATGTTGCACCGGAAGCTGAAACGGGAAAAATTTACAGAGCAAATTATAAAGATAAGTATGGGAGGACAGTTCTTGTCATGAGACCTAGGTGCCAGGTTAAATCAAAAACTTTTCCTTCCATTTTTATCTCTTCAATTTTGCATCTAATATAATTTTCCTGTTGTTGAAAAGTAATGCAATTTTATTTTAGTTTCATAAATTTTTCTTACTATTTTCCTTTTGAGATTGTTGTTTATGATTTCCAAAATTTGGTTTTTGATATACTAAGGGGCCAAACATTAAAACAAGGCTCCATTTTCTTGTTTCTTTTTGGCACTCTATATAATATATTTCTTTTCTTGAATTTGTAAGAAAATGAATAAGAGGACAACATAGATTGTCACACTTAGAAACGGACAATGCATCAAAGAAACCGAACCTTCAAACTCAAGATTTTTGAACTTTTACGCTGCTAAGCGAGATACGAATTAATCATTGTTTTGTTTATGTAATGAAACTAATAAAATTAACTTGAAGGTTAAAGGTGAACTTAATCCTTCTTAGATATTTATTTCTAGAAAAATGATCATGTCTTTTTGTGTTTTCTCTTACTCCTCTTCTTATGGAATACAGAACACGAAATCAATAAAAGGCCAAATAAAGTATTTGGTTTATTGCATGGAGAATGCAGTTATGAATCTTGATGAAGACCAAGAGCAAATGGTGTGGTTGATTGATTTCCATGGTTTTAATTTGTCCAATATATCAATCAAAATAACGCGTGAAACAGCACATGTTTTACAAGAGCATTATCCCGAGAGGCTTGGCATTGCAATTTTATACGATCCCCCAAAGATATTTGAACCATTTTGGATGGTATATTTTATATCCTCTAAACCTTATTCTATTTTCTTGAATTTAGATGATATGTGTGATACTCATATGCCGTCTTATTCTATTGTTCCAGGTTGCGAAGCCGTTTTTAGAGCCTAAAACAGCGAACAAAGTCAAATTTGTTTACTCAGATGATCCAAACACAAACAAGATTATGGATGAATTATTCAACATGGAATTAGTCGAGTCTGCATTTGGAGGCAAAGATAGTGAAGATTTTGATATCAACAAGTATGCTGAGAGGATGAGGGAAGACGACAAAAAAATTCCTTCATTTTGGCAAACTGATAGTAGTCCGGCAGCGAAATTACCCTCTTCTAAGAATTTAAAGTCCGATTTAGATGTCTCTGATGTAAAAGTAGAGAAGCGTTCATCTCGTGACGATCATGATGATCATGAGGGGAAATTAATAAATGAATTTGAGCCTGTGAAGCTTTCATGAGGTATTGGAGATGTGTACTAATTTAAGCCATGCATGTCTTTGTAATTTTTGTGCTAGAGATTGGGACATATATCACATCAGTGTACCTTTTCCAGGATAAAGAGTATTACTATGAATAATATTTGAGGGGGCCAAATTAAATCAAAACCATTGAAAATTCAACAAAATGTTGCTCAATGGGACAAAGATGAGGTTATGTGATCTCTAACATGCATATTTTTTTTTCTGATCCTTTATTTTAAAGGGAGTTCAATGTTTAGTATGTCTATCTCTATGTGTAAACCATCAACTAAGAAGAACACATACGGTCCGAAGAAAACCGAATTTATTATATATCAAAGCATAATTATATATCAAAGCATACATATCAACATGATCATTGAGATAGTAAACTTCCAAAATCTAAATAGACAAGATTGCCTTGTGTTTCAATGATATGCAAATCATAATTATTCACTTAAAATTCACATGTATTCCATATGACATAGAACATCAAAATAGTGCCAAAAGTTTTTTTATTGTACAACGTTGTCAAAGAGTTAATTGCATGGTTTTGATAACAGAGTTCATATACCACTCTATTACAAGACTTAACCTGAGCTGGATTAAGCTGTATTAAAACATGAGGTACAATAAATCACTGTCCATATATAATGTATATGCTGAGAACAAAATCGCAGTTGTTTCTTTGTATCTCCATCTACGATTGGAGCATTTCGTCTAACTTTTGCCTGTACTGGGCCAGACCCTGCAATTTTAATTTTGAAAGGAACAAGAATGATTCATATCATATTCACAAAAGTAGACAGGAGTGGGGAGTGAAAATGTAAGCACACAATTAAAGCCCACAGATCCAAAATACTTCATATAATAGATTTTTGAAGAGAAGCTAACTCATAACATTAGACTATTACGAGCGAAATAGGAAAAACCTAAAAGTTTTATGATAAAACAGAGGACTTAGTGATAGTTAACCACAAAATCACTATACGCCTTTGCATACATTATTGATAATGTTAAATGAGATATATTAAATGATTCCTCTCCCTAACAGCTTAAGCTTTTAGATGAGTTGATCCTTCAACAATATGGTATCAAAGCTCAGGCCCAAAGAGGTCCTGTGTTCGAATCCATCTGCCACGCATTTCTAAATTCTACGTGTTATGATTAAGTAAATGAATAGAGCCTACACGTGAGGGAGCATGTTAAATGGTATATATTAGGAGGTGGTAATTAGGTTTTTTTTTTGGCTGAAAGGTTATGTTCTAAAATAGAAAATTAAAGCTCTGATACCATGTTGAAAGAACTGAAAGAATGAGAACATTAGATTAAGGACAAAGTGTTAGTCACTTAAATGACTAACCAGCTTATATTTATACTAGAAGCCATAAGCCAGAAGCCATTCTATTACAATGACAATAATACTCTAAATAGAATCCTAATACAATTATAACTCTTGACAGATAATGCTAGCAAAGAGTGACATCAATGAGAATACAACAATGTAAACCATCTAAATAAATTTATTTTTTTCATGTACTGGAAATTACTTGTCACATGTCAATTTATGCGAGCAAATAGTTATTGAGAAGAAAATTTTCATTTATGAAAAGGAAGACTTGTTTTTGAAATTTCTGTAGTAAAGATTTTGGTACCAGGAGAGTATGATTTTTACAGAAATACATAAATCCCAAAATATTGCAAGCAATTAAGCAGACAGTGTAGTATCGTATAATACGAAGTATCAAATAACTTCTGCTCAACATTTGCATCATGCCATAGTGATAAAAAGTCACACAGTATGAGTCTCTTTACGTGTGAGAGAAAAGTTTGCATACCTTTGTGTAAGCATAAACACCTGCTTCAGTTGGTGCCACAGGACTACCTCTACGAATAAACCTTCCTTCTTTAGAAATGTAAAGCATTGGTATCCCAGTCGACAGTTCCAAGCTAATAACCTAATAAAACAAAATACCCATTTGGCAATAAGCAAAAGACAGAAATGGTAACGCTTAAAAAATTAACACAGTTTGAAATCAAACCTCTTGAGAAGTCAGCTTGTCCAAATACATAATAATAGACCTCAAGGAATTCCCATGAGCTGCAATCATCACATTTTTACCAGAAAGAAGCTGGGGTTCAATCTGTTACATTACATATTCAGCAGTATCACCATAGGTCACATTAAAAATCCATAAGGGCAGTGACCTTAAGGGCGGCATACATATTGAAGGAATTCTTTTTTTATGATTCTTACGTATTCTTGGAAGTAGGCAACAGCTCTCTCAGCACACATTTCCAAACTCTCGCCATTTGGTGGTGGTATATCATAACTACGTCTCCACTCATGAACTTGCTCTGCTCCATATCTATCAGCTGTTTCCTGCTTATTAAGGCCTTGTAATTCTCCATACCTATAGACAGTAACTCAATCGTAAATATAAAGATCATGTATAACATGGTTAAGAAAAAGAGGCGAGTTCTTCGCAAAATTATTTACTCACATTCTTTCGTTTAGTTGCCAAGCTGTTACAACTGGAACACATTGCTTTTTGGTTTCTTCACTGAAGATTTGACTCCATGATTTTGCTCGCTCGCTCTCGTTGTGCAAAATAATCGGAACCTGCACATAGATTCATAGTGTTCCTAAGCAAGGATTCAAACATGAAATAGCATAACAAATTTAAATAATTTAAAACATTTCGAAAGAACCACATTACAATTTGTTAAGTTGACAAAAAACTTTTAATAGCATACCTTCTTTCTACGGTGTTCAGTCATGGCAAGCATAGCAGTCATCTGAGCACGAATGAGAGCAGAAGTATAAATCATGTCAATAGGTATGTTGCTTATTCTTTTCCCAGCTTCAATAGCTTCTTCCACACCTTTCTCGGTCAGAGGCACATCAACACAACCAGTGAAAAGGTTCTTCTCATTCCACATAGACTCTCCGTGCCTTATCAGAATCAATGCAGCTTCACCTGCAGAAAATAAAGAGAAAGATAAATAAAAATTCAAGAAATTCAAGATTCTAAATACTGAAAATGAATTGAAAATAAAGACCCTTTTTCGTTGAAAAAATTGGAGATAAATAGCATTACTTGATTTTTTCTTTGACTCCGTTGTCTTGCCATTTGATGGGGTTGAAACTGGGTCAGACACTGTAGTCTGAGAAGCTGATGCTTGAACTAAACTAAAACTTCTCTTTCTAGAGCAATAAGTTCCTCCGTTCAAGAAAGCAATATCTAACTTGGAACTCTTTGAAATCAACTTAAATGAAGCACTTCCATTCTCGTGCTTGAGGCCAGAATGAGTAACGCAATCGCGAGATCGAAGTGTCCCAAATGCTTGGTGAAATGCAGTTGCAGCCATTCTAGAGTGAAACCAAGGTAACAAAGTATTATTGAATTCCTATGTACAAGTAATCGCTTTCGACAAATAAAATGTGAACATAAATAGACTTTGGCAGGTCAGTTTTTGCAAATAAATGGAAAGAAAACAAACAAGAATATGAAAGCTTGGGACAATTATATTGTCTAAGTAACTCGATAATTTCATAAATCTAATAACTTGATGTCAAAATTAGATTGACTAGACATAGAATACTCATTTCATTATCAAGGTTCAGAATAAAAAAGACAACATATGAACCAAATATTTGACTTACTAGTTGAACAATTTTTTTTTCAAATGGTAATTACATCTTTACCTCAGAATTTATCCGACAATACATCATAAATACATCAAAATAAATCCAATTAAAGCACAACGGGACTCAGCTTTGCCATTAGGCTACGACCAAATTGGCTTATTATTAGTGGAATACTTACTTACCTAAATACATCTAATAATTGAATACTAAAACTTTAACAACCTCTTTAATCAAAACAGGGTAATTGCTTATATAAGTCTCTTAAAACAAAATGTACCAGACAACATAATTAGAATTATCAAAATAAACATTAACCTATTAAATTCAACCTAATAACAATCGCAAAAACAGTCAGATCCATTGATATGTATGCACCAATAAACATGCCCAAATCATAAAATCCTGGTAAAAAGAGTAATAAAGTAACACATCACAAAATGGGTATATTCTCAAATACATAACAGAAATAGAAAAAAGAAAAAGACCCAGTACAATAAAATTAAGAAAACATGAAACTTACAGGAAAAATCAGGAAAGCTACTATTTTTGCAGTGGAAAATAGATTAAAGATCTAACCTTTATATATGTAAAAATATAACCACAAAGGAATCAAGAATTAAGAGGGGTGTCGATGAATCCGAGAGAAAGAGGAGTTTATTTCAAACAAAGGTGACGGGGAAAAAATGGCATTTGTATTAGCATTATTACATTAGTACATCATCAACAACAGGTCATGCAATTATTTTGTTAGTTGAGAAATCAAGGGTTTTTTATTCTCTTGTTGTTGTGGGTTGTACTCTAGGGTACAAATTATTGAATTTCTAGGAAAAATCGAAAGATCGTGTAGCTTTTGAAAAGGGGGCAGTTGTTCGAAAAATTGGAGAAACGACCTTCTTTTCAGGTTGGCAAATTGGTGTCGGAAACGGACAGCAAAAACGTGGATGTATATGAAGAACTACTGCGTGTTGTGTGTGTTTGTAATTTGTAGTTACTTATATATTAGACTTTGGCTCTTACCAAAAAAAAATATATTAGACTTTGGTAGGTAGGTGTGGGCCAAATTCTTTAGCTGCTTTTGATTGAATACAAACTCTCGTGTTCGCAAAATGGTTTGGAAATTTGGTTGAATTTTTATTGATTTGATTTCAAAATTGTCAGAATTGTGAGCTTTAATTTAACGATCCTCTGTACCACTTATTTGTACCATTTATGTGTACCACCAATATAAAGCTGACACATATCCATATTAATTGTACAATTATTTGAGTTAACTCTAATAATTAATGTGGTTAAGTTTAATTTAAATTAACTCTACAATTAATATGGACATATGTCAGCTTTATATTGGTGGTACACATAAGTGATACAAATAAGTGGTACAGAAGTCTGATGCCCAATTTAACTAAATATAAACTTATTAAAAAATATTAACTAAATATAAATCGAGCTTGAATGGTTTGATAATTTCACATTTATTTTATTATTTTTTAACTTATTAAATTGAGTTTGATTCGAATTTCAAATAATACCAAAAGTTAAAAGTGTTTAATATGATTTTTATATGTAATTATGTATAACGAAATGGGCTAATTGATGTTTCGTTTAAATAAATTAAAATAATTTGGCTGGATATTAGCATTATACTCATGTTGCTATAGCTTTATAGAGATATTACCCTTTTCCTAAAGAAAGTTATATATTTACATCTTTATATTCTTTTTTCCTTTTACGGTAAATAAATTAATATATCAATTATTACATCAGAATCTTTTCAATTATTATTGAAGTATAAAAGTAAAATTCTAGAAATATCTTTTGCGACATACTATTTTCCTCTTATAGTTGATTAACATTTGAAAAAAAAAATTCAATAGAATAAATTGATGATGTTTTTCTTTCCTTTTTACATAATACTTTATCAATGAAAGAGTTGTATAATAATATCCTAAAAATGTCAGAGCCTCAAATATAGTAGCTCACTAAAAGAAAGAACCACGATAATTTATTTACACTTTGTTATTTCTTTTAATGGTAAAATTATTGACTAGTTAGTCTTTTATGCTTCAAAAATTTAATTCTAACACAATTACTATATGTTGTACTTGAGTAGTTCAATATATTTTTCTGAGTTATAATAACTAATATTGAATTATGTGTCATAATTATAGGTTGGAAGATAATAAATCTTAAATTTAATTGCATAAACTAGTATTTGCAAAAGAAATTTGTCTAAATTAGTAAATAAATAGTTTATTTCCATTTAGGGTACAATAAGTTTTTTTTGGTATCCAATTTTCAAAACATGTACCATACCAAAAAATATGCGATTTTTATACATATCGAAACCTACAATTTTGAGAAAGAAAAAACAAAAATTTCAATATGATTTGGTACGGACCATATGGTAGGGTATGGTGTTGTACGTTATCGAAACCATGCAGACATGTGAGGCAATTTTTTTCTTGGAAAAAACAAACATCATTGTTAGGTGAGCAAACGATTGGAAGCATCGAACTACACACCATTCAAATTTGGCTTGAATTTTGTATAGTGTCACTATAACAAAAAATAATTGGTAGCATCAAGCTTGATGGCATTTATGAGAAAATGTGACAAAAGAATGAATACGGTTACACTATTTTAAAATGTTAGGAATTAAAAATATTAATCATATTGTTTAGTGACCTTTTTATATTATTATGACATTTTTAATGTTACCTTTTGTTATGATAGTGACATTTAACTTTTACCCCACACTGCTACAAGTGGCAGTTTGAAAAATGTCGTTATTATAAAATGTCACCTCTAGCGGTGTGACTAAATGTATCAATGTCACAATTGTAGTTAAAAATAACATTAAAATTTTATCACCATAGTAAATGTCACTAATCAATAAAATAAACATTTATAATTTGTGATATGTTTCAAAAGTATGTCTATATTAATATTTTGTGACATTTCTTCAAAATGCCATCAAGCGTGGTGTCACCAAATATTATTTTGTTGTAGTGTGTGTTCGAGCTTGGTTTGATTTCTTAATGAATCAAGCTCAAACAAACTTTTATTACACGAACTCGAGCCGAATATCTAGTAGCTTGATATTTTTACATGTATTTTTTCATTTTTTAGCTTATCGACTTGAGCTCGAAGTAAGTTTCTAAAGTTATCAAATGATGATTTGTTTGATTTTCAGCCATAAATTCATTGCTTTCTAAAGTTATGAAATGATGATATGTACATATATATATATATATATATATATATATATATATATATATACCCAAACAATTTGTATAGGTTTATTTTTGTGGATTTAAAATCTTTTGCTCAACATAAAATACTTCTAAAATGATTTAATGAATGCATTATAATATAATGGTGTGAGAGACACATTTGACATCAAAGTAAAATATACAGAAATAAAATAGAGAGTAGGAGACCCTTTACTGCTTAAAGAAGTTAGTTCATATTCTATAATAAAACTATCTTATTATTCATTATAAATCAACCAAAATACAAATTTAGTAGACAATAAGTATTTTATTTTATATATATATAACAAATATACACTTTCATTGGTTTAATGAGTCAATAAAAAGTTTCAAACCAACCCTTTGGTACTCATAGGGACCTTACCTTTACAACCCTCGTAAAGTCTCAAATAATCCAACAATAAAAAAATGAAATAAAACAATAATAATAAAATAAATGGCCATTTGCGCATACATATTTAATTTCTTTACCACCTAACCTTTTTGTGTAGGGACTGATATGGGTTTGGTTTTGATTAATGTGGCTTGTGCTTAATTGCTTTGTCTTCCAACCTACCTCTCAACTTTACATGATCAACATTGAACAGCTATTTGGACTTGTTTTACACGAGGGGGAACACAATATATAGCACATAATTTATTTTTATCCGCAATTTAAATTCATTAGACAACAATTGAATTTTGGTAATATTTCAAATCTCAAGTCCTTAAAATCTCTACCGCTCTTCAAGTTTACAATAACTTATCAACGAGTCAACGACTTTATTTATATCACGAGTTCAGGTTTTCTTCAATGTTCATTCCAACACAAAAAATTTAAAAAATATTTCTTTAATGGTTAATCACCCGCTAACTTCTAATTTTAGTGAAAACTAATTGATTGATCTAGCATAAGATAAATAATTTTGCCAATTTAACATAATTTAAGTTTTTTTTTTTTAAATTTTTTGTCTAAATCTTTTTAAGCAATCAGCCAATCAAATACGAGTCAATGGGAGTTATGGGACTGCGACATCGGTTACGTTATAGGTATACACTAGGGTATCAAAATGGCATTATGCTGGGTTCAGCGTGGAAGTCCATAATTCCCGTTCAGCTTCAAATCTAGCTAAATCCAACTAAAATATTCGATTGTAAATAAAATTTATGTTAAAATTTTGCGTGATTGATTTTGTAAGGAATTGATTATCATAAATTAATGATTCTAAAATATATATATTCAATAGTGGCACGCGCGAGTGACATATATATAATCCATTACTCTTTTAATAAGTCAAAATTTGTAACAAATAGAACAATTTTTATATAATTAGACTATGTTAATGAAATATATATGCTAAATCTATGTTAATGAAATATATATTCTATACAAATCCGTATACAAATTGAATTCTCGATCTTTATCAAATTTGAATCAAAATAATTAATATTCCATGAAATTAAATATATATTATTATGACGAGCTAATTTCAATTAAACCCCTCTTTATTTACATAATGTTCAATTTATCTCCCCTACCGATTTAAAAAATAACATTTTAGACTATGTAAAAACTCTAAAGAAGAAATTTACCTTCTTCAACCGGAGAATATAACTCATTCGTAAAAAAATGAGACTGAACTTGAAAAGTGTTTTTATAATATAAGTGGACCGGGTAAAGTGCAACACTTATCATAATACAAGGTAAATTATCACATTTATCATAAAACATGAGGTAAAATACAATATTTATCATAACACGTAAAGGTAAAGTGTCACATATAAGACGAGTTTTATGTTTAAAAATGTCAGGGGGAGATGGCGCAAAATTTTTACAATTTATATGGGGTAAAATGCCTTTTCTCAAATTACATCGGAATAAAGTGAATATTATGCATGTCACATGGACTAAGTTGCCATTAACTTTTATCTTGATTAACCTAATTCAGGTCAACTTCTAGACGTCGTAATATTATGATAACAAGTTCTTACTATAAAAAATGTTCACTAATTTGTCAACTAAAGTAAAAGTTTGAACTTTGAAAGAAACCCATACCCATTTCACCCAAAGAACCGTTATCGGTTATCGACCCGAACTTCACCTCGGCTCGGGTTTTTTGCACTTTGCACCCCCCAAATATAAGAAATAAGCACTTTGCACCCCTCGAAATTTAGATTTAGCACTCTGCACCCTTTTTTTATTTTCAAGCAAAAATTCAAGGGCAAAATAGGTAATTCAACAGTATTGGCATTTTGCACCCTCAAAACTTGAGAATTTCGTACTTTGTAACCCCAAAATAGAATTAGCACTTAACACCCTCTAATTAAGAACAAATAAGCAACTTCCACCCTCGAAACACAATAAATGGGCAATTTGCACCCCAAGATACAAAATTAACATTTAACACTCTCAAATTAAAAAAACTCAAACCCCTTATTTTTTTTCGTCAAAGTTGACTATTGGAGTGAAAAAATTTTAAGGCAAAATAGGTAATTCATTTTTTTTCCTTAAATTTTGCAAATTACAATTATAAATACTCGAATACTCATTTATCTCTCCATCTTTCTTTTCAACAATATAACCATAAATAACTAAATAAAGTACAAGTAAACTTCTCGAAGATTCTCGAAGACTCATTGTCTACTTCAAAATATCAAAGACCCATAAGTTCTTACCTATTTTGCCTTAAATTTTTTTCACCTTAATGGTCATCTTTGCAGGAAAAAAGAGGGGTTGAGTTTTAATCTGAGGGTGTTAAGTGTTAATTTTGTGTTTTGGGGTGCAAAGTGTTCATTTATTGTGTTTTGGGGGTGCAAATTGTTGATTTGTTCTTAATTAGGGAGTGTTAAGTGCTAATTTTATTTTGGGGTGCAAAGTGCCAAAGATTTACAATAGAATTACCTATTTTGCCCTTGAGTTTTTGCTTGAAAATAAAAGAGGGTGCAAAGTGCTGCATTTTTCATATTTGGAGGGTGCAAAATGCTTCTAAGTTTTGGAGGTGCAAAGTGTCTATTTCCTATATTTCGGGGGTGCAAAGTGCAAAAAACCCCCCGGCCCATTTTGGATTAAAATTCCGAACCTTAACTTTGATAAAAACGAATCCCTTCTGAGAAGGTTTATGTAAAATCACAACAAACAAAAGGCACTTCGTCTTAATTTCGTATCCTTCACTACGCGCAGAGATGGTATTTCTCCCTCTTTATCGATCTCTATACAAGTTCTTAATTTAGATGTTGTTGTGTCTGTGTTTGTGCGTGTGTGTTCCAATTCGATGTTTGATTTATTTGATCTGGTGTTTGTATTTATATACAATAAAACACAATATGCATCCTGGAAAATAATGTCTTTTTTAATATAATGTGAAAATAAAATCTTCATACGTTTGATATGGAGACTGTTTTTCGTATACACTAGGGAATAGATAGAACTACACGCATCGTTGTATTAAGCTTTGCTCAAAGCAACATCTATTCTAAATGAATGTACAGTATCGAGTTGCATTAACTGTCAGTTAAATGGAGATTTCTTATTTACTCAAAAAAAAAAAAAAAAAAAAGTTGGGGATTTCTTATTGCCATTTGTGACATTTAAAAAGATGTTTGAATAAGGGAATATTATCCAAATTGCTGGATGAGTGATATATGAAGTTGCATAACCTTGTCACGAGCCATTTGAAGTTTTCCTTCTTCTTTGGAGAGTTGAAATAAATGCTTTAAGAGGAGAGTATGGGTACCTCGGTGGGTGGGGTGGGGTTAGTTTACAGTTTATAGGCGTCTGACAGTCATAGCAATATGGATAAATTATTTAAGATGTATCTTTGTTGTGTCTAAGTGAATATCAGACTTGAGCTACAGTTTCGTAGTAATACACATAGGTTGAGAATGCAGTTTCTGGAGACTATCTTATTGGACTTTTGTGACTATAATTTGTTTTACATAGGTACGTTTACAGCCTGATCCTTTCCTGAATGAACTCACTAGCATGTTTGAGCGTACCACGGAGAAGGGCTCTGTGTGGGTTACACTAAAACACTGTAAGTTATCATCTCTATTGATGTATCCGTTTTCTACTTATATCTTTAAAGATACAATGCTTATAACACATGTATATTCATCTAAAATCGACTGCTTCTTGTTCTAAATCAAGCATCTGACAAGTCCAAGTTGCAAAGGAATAAGATGAAGACTGCTGGGGAAAAGATAGAGCTCAGATGCCTAATTCGAGCAACAGATGGAAAGAAGACTATTTCTACAATGGTATAGATTCTAATCTCCCCGCGCATTACGGTTCCTTTCTATTGTCAACTCAATCTTGTTGAGATTCCGAAGAAGTTTGATTTTTGAAATAGACAATGTTAAGGTATTGATTTATATTACCACATAAACATCTAGCTTAGTGTGCAAGGGATACTAGTTTGTCAAATATCAAATCGTAATGTTTTATAATTTGTAAGGTGAAGTTGAGTGTCTTCTTGTAGTACTTGGTTTTTGTCAGTCAGGTATTTTAGATAAGCTTCTTTAGGGTGCTTTGCTATTTGATGTCTAAAATTTTCAGGAAGATCCTATGTATGTTTTGTGGTGCATTTTGGCTAATTTTATCAGCGCAAGTAGCACTGGGTCAATTAAGTCCTTACTGCTTGCATTTCTTATTATTTCTGTTCAGCAGCCCACTTGTTGGTGAAAGATGAAACTATAACAGTCTACTTATTATTTTTTTTTTTTTTTTGAAATAACACCACTTGTATTAATAAAAACAAAATACAAGGGGAAAGTGCAGAGGTTGCACTAAGAAGAAAGTAGCACAAACAAAACAGACCAGGATGGAATCAATTCTACAATGCTAGCCAATCAGTAAGTAGCAGAAAGAATGGGATGCCTTCAAAAACCTTAGAGTTAAACAACCACGTAGCTGTCCAGAATCTAATCCCTTTCCATAGATCTTCAACACTATGCTCCTTATCTTCAGAGATTCTTTCATTTCTTTCAAGCTATACATTCCACCATAAAGATTGCACCGCTGATTTCCAAATCACACTTCTTTTTCTACCTTCCGGAATCTGTAGCATAATAGTTTTGGAACAGTTTGGTAGAGTAGACCACGTGATATTAAAGATAACCTTCAATTTTCTCCACAGTAGTGAAGTTCCTCTAGAGTTATTGTGTCAATTGTGATTTGTCAATTCAATTTGTTCATAGGAAGTGCTGAGTCAGTTCAGAGAAATTATTGATATTTATATACTTTTAAGTGTGACCACATAGACCTTTCTTCCTCTAATTTATTCAAATTCAAAGAGACTGTTGAAACAATGGTTAGCAGAGGCATACAAATAATTGATTCATCATTTTGTAGTAGTACTCCAAGATCATTGGCTCAAGGCTGTTTGGAGGTTTAAGAGCCCAATTTACATTTTAAGAGCCATGTTACCAGGAATATACCTGGAATGTGGTCTTTTTGATTTTCTGATGATTTTATTCCGTGAATGAAAACCTTTTGCATGTAATTCTGGAGGTCAAAGGTCTCTTCATTTATGATCATTGAGTTCTACTTTGTATATTTTTCATGCTTTTTATCCCTTTATGTTGTTTAAGATGGTCTGTAGAGATGAAACTAAAGTATTTTCTTCAAGTTGCCTCAATCAATGTGCCTTCATCTTGTGTTTCAGATTTATCTGATTGGATGGTTTGCTCTGCTTATGTTGTTCAATAGGAGTACTTTCTTTCAAGCTTCTCAGATTTTTTTTGTTTACTCTGCATTATTTCATGTGCAAGGTCTGTCCGATTGTGGTGGTTATTTTTTCCAATATTTGGTAATGTAGACTAACTTAGGAGCTGCATCATCTAATTCAGTTCCTTTTAGACGTGAATGTATATAGGAAAGATTAAAAAATGATGTACAGTTTTCTTGTTTTAAATTTGCTTTTTGCTTGAGCAGGCTTATAGTTTATGAGTGATTAACATAATATACGACGTTTGCATGGGTGTTTAGAAGAGGAACTTTAGGGCAATCTTATTGGAATTGTTTTCACCTTATGAGAATATATATATATAATTCGTTAGATGGGCTTCAAGGTTGTTAAGGTTGAGTTGTAAAAGTTCAGCTACATATACAATTGTCAGAATTCATTTTAGATGGACTTCAATATTCAGAGATTGTCTAGCACTAACTTACTAGAGTGAGTTAAAATGTGTTTTACATAAATATCTTCCTGTTCAGTTAGATTAGACATCCATTTTAGATCATTTTTATCACTTCCCATAATCCGTTCTTATCTCCATACGATTGTAATGCTATTAAATTATGTAGGCATCCAGTTTTTACAAAAGCTTAAACTAAAGTATTTTGAGCAAAGTGGACCACTTCCTCATCTATTAGTGAGACATGTCTTCATGTTTCTTAGCTAATAATCTGTTTCATGAGTAAGAAATTTTATTTGCGACAAAAGTACTAATAGATTGGACTTACATTTTTTATTGGTGATGGTGATGCAGAAGAGTAATGTATCAAAGATGAACAAATCTTAGGGAATAACATGAAAATATCAATAACCATGAAGATAAACTATTTTCTCAAGAATTTTAGGTCAAGGGTGTATAAGAAACTTCAAATTGCAAAGCTGTTTTCTGTGAGGTCGAGTGTATTTTTCCGGAGTCTTTTCATGATTAGTTGTCAAAGTGACATTAAATATGTAGTAACTCTCTCGAATCTCGATCAGGACTATCAGTAGAAGAATTCAACTCTGCAACCTTTTGTAAATCTAATGGTGTAATTACTTCGATCTTCTACTTAGAAAGATATTGACCAAAGTGGACCACTTCCTCATCTATTAGTGAGACATGTCTTCATGTTCTTTAGCTAATAACCTGTTTCATGAGTAGGAAATTTTATTTGCTGACAAAAGTACAAATAGATAGGACCTACATTTTTTGTTGGTGATGGTGATGCAGAAGCGTAATGAATCAATGACGAACAAATTTTAGGGAATAACATGAAAATATCAATAACCATGAAGATAAACTATTTTCTCATAAATTTCAGGTCAAGGGTGTATAAGAAACTTCAAATTGCAAAGCTGTTTTCTGTAATGAGGTCGAGTATCTTTTTTCGGAGTCTTTTCATGATTAGTTGTCAAAGTGAGATTAAATATGTAGTAACTCTCTCAATCAGGACTATCAGTAGAAGAATTCAATTTTGCAACCTTTTGTAAATCTAGTGGTGTAACTACTTCGATCTTCTTCTTAGAAAGATATTGGAAGGCCCTAAACAGAATATGAGGTTTTATCTTGACTTCAATAGAATCCAAAGTTTCTCTTTTCCTCTAATTTTCTTAGGGATCGTACTTGTATTTGATATGATGTGCAGTGGAGTTACTAATGCATATCATACTTACTGGTGACTTAGTTTGTACTTTATTATGTGCTTCTTTTTGTTTGTTTTAAATTTGTGTTCACATATATATTTGCAAGTTATGTAACCGTAAATTATCTCTGCCTCTTTATCGTAGTCCTTGGTCTTTTCTTTTTTGTAACTTTTGTTTGGCTAAAGATTTATATCCTAAATTGCCGCATGTGCTCATTAGTCCATTCAACTTGTGTATGGTCTATAAACAAGATCTGCTAGTTGAGAGTTACCATCAATTATCGTCCCTTCGATTAATAAGATAAGGAGAATGTTCAGTGAGTACATGCTTAAAAGACTAAACCATGTTGGATATATGTGTCATTTCTTTTGTTTTGGTCCTTGAATAATAAGGTTCCATTTGATCTATATCTGGAATCTTTGTGTTTTCGACTTCAAAGGAAAATCATGTGATGGGTATGACTTCTTAAATCCTAGTCTTGAATGTTTTCCCCCCAAATATCTGAAGTATATGGTTGCTTTATTAAGAAGGCCAATGAAGTGCCTAAAATATTGTTTATTTCTGGAGAATTTGCCCATTCCATCACCCTTCTTATAGAACTTGTCTGCAAAATATTCTCGTGAAATTCTTACCAATTACCTACTTTTTGTTTGATTCTTTATTCTGGGTTCTGCAATATGGGTAACTTGTAGTGATGGACTTGAGGAGACCTCCATTTCTATGTACTGCATATCAAAATGCTCCTGACGGTATATCTGGAATATAGAGCCAACCTGATGATATATATATAAACCATGGCTCCATATATATACTGTAGAACATGTTTCCATAATATTTTTTAAGAAACTTCGAACTACCAATCCTTCCATTGCTTAAAAAAGCAGTGTAGATAGAAGACACTATATACTCTTACGTCATTTAAGAAATTGATTTCCAGACTTGCCATTAGGATCTTAAAAAAAATGGCCTACTTGTTTGCTATGTTTTTGGGGACTCAAAAGACTATTTATAATTCTTAACACCTCATTGTTGATCTCTACCATTACTTGAGGAAGAGACCATAATTGCAATTGAAGTACCATTGAAAGATGAGTTTGTCACCTTATAATTCAATTTCTGTTAGGTTTTTGTGTTGTGTTTGTTATTCTTTTTTCTCAGCAAACTAATTCTACGCGTCCTACTCTGCACGGGTGCTGCAGTGTTAACTTATCTTTGTTGTAGTTTGTTTGTGACATGGCTCTTCCTCTGGAGACAGGAGTCCTGAAAATAAAGTGTTAGTAGGTCATGTAATGCTACTTCTTTGTCATAATTGGTCTACATGTTAGTTTCCTTGTATTCGTATTCTTAAGTACATCACCTTGTCTTTACGCCCATACATATTTCAATTTTTATAACATAAATGTGAAAAATAATGAACACAAATGTTATGATGATTGAATCTGAAGAGGGTTATTAGATTTTAGAAGGCTGGAAGTTTATAAACTGTCGAGAAAGTTTGATTTTCTAGCCACAATAGAGGGTAAATAAGTCATTTTACAATAAATGTTTGATCACCTAATTTTTTTTTTTTCGCACAGCAAGTAGCAGAAATTGTTAGTTTCCATCACTTTCATGTAGAAAATTGGATTGTAATTGTACATTAGTTTTACCAAAGCATATTTGGTTGGATGCAGGTTGGAGCAAAAGATCATCAACGTTTTCAATCGAGCTATGCTACCATTTTGAAAACCCGGATGACTGCTTTGAAGAAGAGGGAGAGGAAGGAGAAGAGAAAGGCAGCCGACTCTGACAAGAAACAGGGTTCGAAGAAGCGATCTTCTGCTGCCAAAATATCAAAGTAACTATTAAACTAGATTTTATTAGTTCATTCTCTTTTGATCTTTGGCCTTCTTAATATACTTATTCTAATTCTGAGAAAGCTAACATTTTTTTGTTTACATCAGATAATTGAACAATTTGTGGAAGATTTATACAGAAATCCATTTTGACGGATATAAAAAACAGGAATTGAAATTTGAGCATTTTGATTGTGATTTTTGTGTTTGATCAAACTAATTTCATCGTGATTTGTTTTGGAATATTTTGGAGCATCAAAGCACAAGCAGATTTTATGAGTAATGTGTTTCCATATGATTACATATACTGTAGGCAAATTTACATTCTTAGCCCTATATTTTTGGATCCTTATTCTACAAAATTGTATTTTTAATCTCAATTTTATATATTTTAAACGATAAGTATTGTTCAAACTTGATTTATTATGAATAACAACTAAAAATTGAACAAACTTTATGAGTTAAAATTGTAACTCGAGAAATTAAATGTGATTTCTCCCAAAACTTACTTTTATCCAACAAATTTCGACACTCAAATTTCAATTCAAATCAAATTTCAAAGTTTCAAAACCTATTAAGTATTATTTAATAATATTTTATAATTTTAATATTCTATTGAAATCATTATTCAAATTAATCGTTAAAACCTCAAAAACCACCCATTTTAAATCTTCAAATCAAATCGAGACTAAACTCAGCAAAATTACTTTTATATTAAAGTCTTGTAGACTGGACATGAATTCGACCCATTTAGTAACCGTAATTAGCCTCTAAATTTGTTGGATAGGTATGGGCCAGTACTATCCCACTTCTTGACAATAAGGTCTTCACATTTATCACATTTATATTTACTATAACTTAGTTATTTTCCGTGATGAAAAGCTGATCATAAGAATTCATTTTTTTCATATATATATAAACAAACAACAAGAGATTATAATCTTAAATTCGAAAAGATGATCATGACCTTAAACTCGAATTCCACCCAACGTAACATCTCTTTCTCTAATTTAATTATAATCTTAGATAAATGTTGTATTGAAAGTTTTATTTATTTATTTTTGAACTAATGTTGTTTGAAAGTTAATTTATGATATTATGCAAGGTGTATAAAAGCAGAGTAGACATTAAATCGTGTAGGTAATATATATCCGTTACAATTAAATCTGAAGTTATTAAAATTCCATTATTATATAGCAAATGACAATGATGGGAACGAGTGGACAAAGCTAACGGTCACTGTGTCTAAATTCTTTGACGGTGGTTGGATCCGCAGAAGCATGGTTTAAACAATTTTTATTTTAATTATTATTAAAATTAAATAAAATACATAAGTTTAAGTACAAGAAAGAAAGTTATACGATATACTACTGCCTTATCTCTTACACTTGCTAAATTCACTTTCCTTTTCTATTATTTTTCTTTTCTTTTCCCTCCACTTTGTATTACTTTTATTCTTCTCTTCACAGAAAAATTTGAGGAAATATTATAAAAAGATGTTCACGGCAAGCTATAATATGAAAATGAAGAATAAATTTGTAGTTTTCTTTTACATTTTTTCATGGGTATTCTGTAAATGTGTTAGCCAAGAATTGCCATATAAAGCTGTGAATTTAGGTGGATGGCTTGTGATTGAAGGCTGGATGACCCCATCTCTCTTTGATGGCATTCCCAATAAAGATCTACTTGTAAGTCTGCATTTTTTCAATTTGATCTATTCTTAATTTTGTAGAATTTGGTTGGTTTTTGTAATTGCAAAATTAAGCTATATTAAATTGCCAAAAAGTTGCAAGTTATTCAGTAAAATCATCTAGTTCCTGCATAATTGAATGTCTACTTAGCTTAATTGTTTGTTAGCAGTTACCCCAAAATGCACCATTAGCTTTATCCCTGAAAGAAAAAGTACATTACTTTACTTTCTGGGTTTTTTTTTTTTTAAAATCTAGTAAGTCTGGCAAAACTTTTGTCTTGATTATAAATTAATTTGTAAAGAATTTTTGAATATTTTTAATTTTTGAATGGGCAATGTAACTCAAAGAGTAATTTCATTTCATTCAAAGTTGAATTGTCTTTTGCTCGGACTTTATTTGTGGTCTTTGTTAAGAGACTTAGCTTAAATGATGGCTTTTGAATTTGATTAGGATGGAACTCAAGTGCATTTCAAGTCTGTAAAGCTCAATAAGTATCTATGTGCAGAAAATGGCGGCGGTTCATCTTTAGTAGCCAACCGCGCTATTGCTAAAACATGGGAGACTTTTCGGGTTGGTTTTAATTCTCTACGTTTTCACCATTTGAATATTTATACCTTGTTTGGATCTCTGTTTATTAACGCTATTATGTTTGCTCTGTAGTTATGGAGGATTAACGAGACCACCTTCAATTTTAGAGTTCGCAACAAAGATTTCATTGGACTTACTAATTCTCAAGATCAAGGGACCGTAAAAGTATTGGCCAATGCGACTGAGCCGGGAACAAATGAAACCTTCACTATTGTACGGAATGAGGATAATCCTTTTAGGGTGCGCATCCAATCATCAAATGACCTTTTTCTTCAGGTAAAACTAAGGGTGGCATGCATCTGACATGAACAAATAGCCAAATAAATGATAACTGATTTTTTGTTATGATTTAGAGATTTTCTTTGGTTTATAAGCACGTTCTTTCTTGTTTCTTATATGCATTTATGTTTTGCATTGTAAAAGGCAGAAATGGAGAATAATGTGATGGCAGATTACTTGGGAAGCCTCAATGACTGGGGAGATGAAGATCCGTCAGTATTCGTAATGCATATTGTCAAGGGCTTACAAGGAGAATACCAATTAACCAATGGTTATGGCCCAAATTTAGCTCCCGAAATATTAACGGTAAATTAAATACGAAAGCAACTTTATGTTATGTTCGTTTTAATGGATTTTCAAAACTCACATTTCTTGAGAATCACAGAATCATTGGAACACTTATATCGTGGAGGAAGATTTCAAATTTATGTCGGAAAATGGTCTCAATGCCGTTAGAATTCCAGTCGGGTGGTGGATCAAGTATGATCCTAGTCCACCTAAACCATTTGTTGGAGGTTCTTTGGAAGCACTAAATAATGCATTCACATGGGCATTGTAAGGTTTTCAATCTCTTTTTCGATATTTTTGTTTGGTTTTATAAGCATTTTTTTCTTGATATTTTCTTTCAAATATTATTGGCAGAGTAATTAAATTCCCTCTTTCTCGATTTTCGATTGCAGTAAGTACAACATGAAGGTGATATTGGATCTACATGCAGTTCCAGGATCTCAAAATGGTAACCATCACAGTGGAAGCAGAGACGGCTTTATTGAATGGGGAGATTCCAGGATTAACGAAACTGTTTCCGTCATCGACTTTTTAGCACAAAGGTTCTAATTTAATCTCTCGTATGAAATAAATTCCAAGCCTAAAACAACATTGTTTTCGAGCTAGATTAATTTAAATTAATGAATTATGATTTAACTTAAGGTATGGCCAACATCCAAGTCTCGGAGCAATTGAATTGATGAATGAGCCATTAGCTCCAGGGGTCAGTTTGGATAGCTTAAAGAAGTACTATAAAGCAGGTTATGATGCAGTTAGAATGTATACTTCTACTGCTTATGTGATTCTATCAAATAGATTGGGAGAGGCAAACAGTACAGAGCTTCTTCACTTTGCCGCAACAAGCTTTAACAACTCGGTAATAGACGTGCATTACTACAATCGATACTCGGACTACTTTAAGAACATGAATGGACAGCAGAATATCGATTACATCTATAAAACAAGATCGAAGCAGTTGCAAGAAATGACTCATCCCGGAGGTCCTTTAACCTTCATTGGTAAGTGATGTATTATTTTAACTCCGAGAAATTTAGTAGTTTCACATGAGTAGGATATTTTGCACTTTTGGTCCCATCGCTTTCTCTGGGATCAAAAGTGCAAAATTCAGACAATCCTATGGGACCAAATTTGCTGAACATAGGGAACAAAGTATTTTAAAGAAGTAAGACCAAAGTTCAATTTTGTAGAGTGCGAGACCAAAAGTGATGAAGGTCCAATTCGATGGGACTAAAAATGCAATTTGCCATTTTGAATCTCTAGGTTTTTAACCATATTGTATTAATTTGTATATTGCAGGAGAATGGACGGCTGATTTGTATATTAATGATGCTTCAATTAGAGATTATAAGAGATTTGCTAAAGCACAGCTAGATGTTTATGGGAAGGCCACGTTTGGATGGGCTTATTGGTCTTATAAGTGTGAACCAAAACATTGGAGTTTCAAGTGGATGGTCGAAAATAACTATATAAAACTATAATAATTTGGAATCACCAAATTAAGGTAAAATTATGTGTGTGTGAGTGTGTGTGTAGAAATAGTTATAACTTATAAAGAAGAGAAGAAAATTTATAGAGGCAAGCTATATTGTCATAGAATTATCCATCAAGTAAACAATTATTATTGCATTACCTCTCTGTTAATGGTAGAAAAATTCATAGGAAATGAATCTATAAATATTGCTTATATTCCCCAGAAATTTGGGGATCAAGCATCACTAAATGAAAGATATTATTGAATATAATTATGGTTTTTATTTAATTATTTTAGCAGTTTATTCTGCGAAATACGAAAATATTAAACGGTTTGAATTGGCAATAAAGTTTTGTCTTTGTGGTAAAACCGAGGTCCAATGATTTGGAGATCTTGAAATATTGAGACTAAATGTCACACATGAAACGAAAATTATAGTTAAGTCCACCTTATGAAGTTTGGAATAATTTTCACTTCATAAATTAACTTTTGAGGTCGAGTTAAGTTCAAACCATACGTAATCCAATTCATTTAGTGAATTCTAATATAAAATATAGATTAATTTGATGAAAATTAGTTTGTATTTTATTATTTGGTAAAGGGTAACTGCTATTATTAATTTGATGACTTATATTTTAATGTAATGGTATAATCCATAAATTCACTAAAAATATACTTCAATGTAAAGATTTTTGCTGTCATAATTAAAAGCCCAAACAGAGCTTATATTGGGTCAGAAAAAGATTACGGGCCTGTTTGTCTCGCATTAGAGGAAATTATTTCCCATCTCTGAAAAGCGAGACAAACAGGGCAATCCATCTCCGAAAGTTGCGGCTGCCATATATTTTTTCGGAAACTAAATTTTGAAATTGGGCTGAGCCCATTTTGAAAAGAAAAAGAGCTACTATCCCTATTATTCTATTCCCCTCTCTCATGCGACAGAGGAGAGAGGGAGGGGAGGTGGGGGCCCATTAATATCTGGTTGGGTTGTCATCTACACCATATATATGTATACATGTTTTTATCTCTATTTATAGATAAATATTTATACTATACTACTCCCACTATATATAATACTAATATTATACTGCTTTCGTCCCATTAATTTTGGTCCATTTAGGTTGGGCACGGAATTTTAGACACTTTGTTAAAAAAGTAAACTTTTGTTTTTTTAGAGAGAAATGGAGTCATGTTTTGGGACGTCCCAAAATAGAAATAAGAGCAAGAAAAATGGGACGGATGGAGTATATAGTCTTGATTGGTCGGATAACAGATGGATCCATTCCCACCTTCGTGGAATTAGTGACATTAATTGTAATATTGCCATTAATTTTTATTATGCTAAACAATATGAAGACAACTTAATATGTTTCCGTACCTAGATTAATCTGGATATTGTGTAATAATTATTAGGTTAATATTTTAAGGATATTGTGTAATTTCTAGCATATTTAATATGTCATTTGAATGAATTCGTCGGTGAGATAAAATAATTAAAAGAATTTTAGTATAATATTTAATAAAAAAAACTTCTTAAAAATGAAAATTAATTTACTTGATTTTTTATTATTTTAGAAAGTACAAATAACTAATTATAAAATATTATTTACCACATATATTACATATAATATATACATCAATAAATTAATTATATATAACTAACTGATGTGACATAAAGTCTTACACTATCTTACACCTAATTAACTAACTCAAACCTAACAAAAAAACCTACACCTATTTATTTCCCAAACAACTCTCCCAAAACCCAAACAAACAACATTAAGCAAATCGAGATTAATTTTCAAACATCTACCACTTTCTCAAATCACTCTCCGAAATGCCAAACAAACAGGCCCGTAACATCTTTATAAATAATCTGAGTCTAATACAAATATATATATGATATTTTCCGTTGAAACAAGTTGGGCTAAAACTTTATTTGATTAATGTTTAGCAAATGTATTTACTAAAAAAAGAGGAAAAATGTTTAGCAAATTAAATGAAGTTTAAAAAATTTTAATAGACTAGTGATACTTTATTTCTGCTCAAGAGTCGAGCATGTAGTGGATCTAAAAAGTTGTTAATCTAGACAATAATTGTCAGTAAGACCAATCTGGATCTGGATAATTTAAAGTAATCGAACTTGGATCAGACCTTTATAGACTGGACATTAATTCGACCCATTTAGTAACCGTATTAAACCAATGTCTAATCGTATGCTTCTACATTTGTTGGATAAGATGGGCCAATATCCAACTTCATGACAACAAGTCAATTGTTTACCTCATTTTATTGGGCCCCATGGTACATTTTGTTCTTAGTTTGTTGTATTTGGACACACTATTTTCAGTTTACTAAAACGGTCCACATTTATATGTGTATGTACTACTTAAATGTTTAGGGCCAATTTGTTTGGTGTTTGGGAGAGTAGTGGAGGTTTGTGAAATAATTTCGATTTGCATAATGTTGTTTGTTTGTGTTTTGAGAGAGTGGTTTGAGAAATAAAGTATGTGTAGGTTTTTTTTGGAAGAGTTAGGTTGTAGTTGTAAGATGTGTAAGACTTTATGTCAAATCATATTTGTTGTGAGATAAATTGTGTAACAGATGTGTTACTTTATGTCAAATCAGAGTAGAGTTTGTATAGATTTTGTTTAGAGATAAGAAAATTGTTATTTGTTTGGGTTTCGAGAGAGTAGTTTGAGAAATTGAGAGATGAAAAATTTATTTCAGAAAATAGAAAACATGTTTGTTTGGCATTTCCCAAATACGAATTTTTTATGGGAAACACCAAACAAACAGGCCCTTAATCATTTTATTTTCCGTGATGAAAAGTTCATCATATGAATTCACATTTTTCAAAAAAAAAATATAAAGAACGAGAGATTTGTCCATAGGCCAAATCTATGATAAAATATGTATGATTAAATTCATTATAGGGACTAGTCACTACAAATTATCGAATTCAGGTTCAAATCTTCGTTGGGAGAGGTTCTCACTATATGTGTCTGATACGCGACGAAAGAGATTAAACCCTTAGGAAACCAAAAAATAAAAACAAAAGTAGTATAATTCAGACATGACTAGCTTATTGAATAATTTGTGCATATAAACCCGAATTACTCAGTGCTTTTTCAACTAATATATATATATTATATTATATTATCAAACTCGTGTAGAAAGATTAATCATGGAACTCATATCACAATTAGGGTCCATGGTGAAATTTAAAAAGTGAAAAGGTGAAAAATTTGATGAGCTATTGGCACTTTAGTACATTAATAATTAAAGGAGATATATAATATGTTAATCAAAATTTCGTCCAGATGAGATAACATATAATATAAGTTTATCTGGACTAAAACTAAACACATTTCGCCACATCTTTATGGTCATTGGCTCTTGGATTATTTAAATTGAATTAAACAGGTGAACTCCCAAGTCTAGCTAAGCTTAATTGTGAGTACCCAATTGCATGAAATTATTTGTGGGATATTTTTAGTGGGGAGACAATATATTAGGCCACAAAAGCAATAAGGCATTTTTCTCTTTTTTTCTTCAATTTTCCTCTTATGTAGAATTAAATACATATGGTCCTAAAATAGTGACAATTTTTTTTCCCAAAATTAATGCAATCATGGGCAGAGATATGATACAACGAACAAATGATAATTATTTAAATTTATTTTTACATATTAATACACGATAGAAATTATATTATGAAGTTTACTTCTCATTAAACTTAAGGGCTAAGTGCAATATTTTCTATGTATTGCACCACATCATTTGATGCCGAATAAATTTTCCTAAAATGTGTAAATATTTAGGGCTTGTTTGTTTGACTTTCTTGAAATTATTTCGTGTTTGAAAAAAGCAAAACAAACATGTTCTTTATTTTTTAAAATAAATTTATCATTTTTCAATTTTCTCTAACTACTCCCTCAATAGCCTAACAAACAACAATTTTTTTATACCTTAAAAAAAACCCATATACAAACTCTACCTTGATTTGACATAAAACGACTTATTACACGTAACAAACATGATTTGACATAAAGTCTTACACATCTTATACCTACAACATAACTCTTCCAAAAGAACATACACCTATTTTATTTCTCAAACAACTCTCTCAAATTCCAAACAAATAATATTATGCAAATCGAGATTATTTCACAAAAACCTCCAATACTTTTCACTACAAGAAAATTTAATTTTAGAGATAAAATTAAAGTTATCACTTTTTATATATATATATATTAAGTGACAAAAACTCAAATATTGTTATTAAAAGGATTTTCACAAACATACTAGTGACAAGAATTGTAAAAAAGTTATCACTATTGACATTTAGCGATACCTCAAAAGTGACAACAAAAAAGTTGTCACTAAACCATAGTGACAATATTTATTGTCACTAGGTTATCACTAAAAGGGTGTCGCTAATTGTCAATTGTGACAACTTAAGTCACCATATATTTGTCATTAATAGCTATTAGTGACAACTTAAAAACATATTTTGTCACTATTGCACTTGTCACCGTTATTATTATGACAAAATTAATATTTTTATCACTAATTGCATACAAAGAGTGACAACTTCCACATTATCACTTATTTTTTTGTCACTTAAGCTCAATTTTCTTGTAGTGTTTCCAGATTACTCTCTCAAACACTAAGGACATCTCTAATGACTAGGGGGAAGGTGCCCTAGAGGGTATGTGGGGGGCCTGGGGGGAGGGGGAGCTTCCCCCGTCCAAGCCCTCTCCCTCACATGTTTTTTTTTATTTATTTGGTTCTTTATTGAGCTTTATTTAAAAACAAAAGTTTTCTAAAATTTATATATTATTTGGAGATAATTATTTTTAATTATAAAAATATAACTTTCATTTCATTTAATTAACCCTATTATTTTAATATTGATTTGTTTTAATAATTTTGTGGTTGTATTTATTACTCAAAAATAATTCTTTCTAAAAAATTTAAAATAATACAATACAATCATGAAAATTACATATTGAAATTAAACATATTTTTATAAATACGATTAATTTGTAATTAAATAAGTTTAATAGAATGAGTAAATATGACTAAAAAACTAGGGGGAGAGGGAGGATGAGAGATGCTCTAAACAAACAAACAAGCTGTTTAAAACTCTTTTCTTATTTTTAAGTACTAGTTAGAATAAAGGTAGACGACTAAATGATGAATAAAATAAAGGTTGAATAGAAAGATTTTAGGTTTTTTGCACTTTGCACCCTCGAAACATGGAAAATAGGCATTTTGCACTTTTTTTTATTTTCAGACAAAAACTCAAGGGTAAAATAGGTAATTCAATTGTAAATATTTGGCACTTTGCACCCTCAAAACTTGAGAAATTGGCATTTTGCACTCCCGAAACACAATGAATGGATACTTTGCACCCCAAAACACAAAATTAACACTTAACACCCTCAAATTAAAAAAAAAAAAAACTCAAACCACTTGTTTTTTTCGTCAAATTGACCATCGGGATGAAAAGAATCCATATTTTGCCATATACATATCCATAAATAACTAAATAAAGTACAAGTAAACCTCTCAAATACCCAATGTCTACTTCAAAATATCAAAGACCCATAAATAATTATCTATTTTGCCTTAGATTTTTTTCACCCCAATGATCAACTTTGCCTGAAAAAATGAGCAGTTTGAGTTTTTTTTTTTTTTTTTTAATTTGAGGGTGTTAAGTGTGATTTTGTGTTTTGGGGTACAAGGTGCCCACTTTTTGTGTTTTGCGGGTACAAGTTGCTGAATTGTTCTTAATTAGAGATTGTTAAGTGTTAATTTTATTTTTGGGGTACAAAGTGCAAAAGATTTGTAGTAGAATTACCTATTTTGCCCTTGAGTTTTTGTTTGAAAATAAAAAAGGATGCAAAGTGCTGCATTCAAGGGTACAAAGTGCTAAATCTAAATTTTAAGAGTGCGAAATGCCTATTTCCCATATTCAGTAGTGCAAAGTGAAAAAAACCCATAAAGATTCCATTCAAAACTCGTGATCCCACTCCACATAATAATGAGTAATAAAATATGGAGTTGCTGACATATATAGCTTTCCCCCAAAAACAATAATGCAACCAGTAAATAATTTAAAATAAAAAATCAACGGCTGAGATATCCTCCTTGTTTCTGGCTCTCTCTTATCATCCCAACAATTAATCTCCCAACTCTCACTCCTCTTCTTGGTTCTCTCTCACTTCACCAATTAATCTCCAATCCATCCTCCAAATATACATACAGAGATATATATAGTGTGTGATTGTGTGTGGCTGCGGAAAAGGGTAAATAAATTACTTTACTAAGTAGGGAAGATGATGTTAGGAAAGAGGGCACGTCCACCAATGAAGAGGACTACAAGCATGACGGAGTTTACTTTGGGTTTCAACGCTGAATATCAGCAGCAGCAATTCCTTAATCCATTTAACGGCGGAGGCGGAGGCGGATTGGATCACCAGTTATTGGGTTCCACCGCCGCACCCCAACGCCGGAACTCAGGGGATTTCAGCGAGACAGCTAATTTCTTGAGGGTTTGTTCACTCTGTAAACGCCGCCTTGTTCCTGGTCGTGACATCTACATGTACAGGTAATATACCATATATATAGTTATATACATAATAATAGATGTAAATAAGTATGTAACAAAATAAATAAAATTGGGTGAATGAAAATAATTAATTAATTTCTATAATGTGGTGAACTTCATGGTAAAAAATCAAATCGCACGTATTATATATTTGACGCCTCTCTAAATTATTATACCTTAGGAAACACAAAAAATAGAGTGCTATGCAAACTATATATACCTAGAGGAAATATTAGTACCTATATATGTGATTTACTAACTCTTTTTATAAATTAAACTAAAAAGTACATATATTATGTGATTAATTTCACTATATTTATTTAATTACCAGACAAATAACTTTAAAATCCCTCGATCCTAATATTTATTTAATTAAGAGACAAATATCTTTAAGTCTTTTTATAAATTAAACTAAAAAGTACAAATATTATGTGATTAGTTTCACTATATTTATTTAATTACGAGACAAATAACTTTAAAATCCCTCGATCCTAAATTTTCATCTTGGCGTATCCCAAAACAAGAATTAAATTAAGTGAATTATTTGGTTCATTAGGAAATTCAAATTATTCCTTTTTAAGTATAAGGATCAAAGCTTTAATTTGTAACAAGCATATTATTCTTCTTTGTTACTTCTATTTGTTTCTTTTTATTTTCTAGCTAAGATTGAATTTTTTTTTAAATATAAAATAATGATTTAACACAAATGTTCAGTTCTTTTTTCAAGAGCATAAATATAAAATTATCTGAAAATTTCAGTTTTCTAGTTCATATCTAAAATTCCACTACACACCAAAACTAAAGGAATTGAACAAAATAAAAGGAAGAAAGGAATAGTAATAAGATAATATATACTTTTTTTTTCTTAATATTTCATATGCAAATGCGTAATTTCAATATTGTTATAAAGTCACTTAATATTAATATTTAATTGAAATTATTTAATTTTGCAGAGGTGATACTGCTTTTTGTAGTCTAGAGTGTAGACAACAACAAATGACGCAGGATGAGAGAAAAGAGAAGTGTTCATTGGCATCAAAGACCAAGGAAACTGCCGCCGCCGCCGCCATCACCACCACCACCACCACCACCGCTGCCGGTGGAGCCCAAGTCTCCGCCACCGGCTAGACGGTGGACTTAAAACTTATTAGTAATGAATATGTATATCTATCGATCGATATGCACCCACCTTATATATATCCACATACGATAATGTATTATATATGTATGCGGGATTGTTGTTATCTTTAATTCACCTCAAAAGTTAATTGACGAAATTTTGAAAATGTAAATTAAAATATGGGAAAGACCACTGATTGTGAAAGTATGTACTTGCTTAGTACATGTACTCATGATGGAAGGAAAATCAATGGAAGAAATTGACATGTACATTTTTTTTTATTGAATATGAATTTTTAACATATTTCCTTTTTTAAAATTTATGTAGTCATATTTATCCTTTCTTCTAGTGTGAATGTAAACCAATGTTTTTAAAACCGGACCGGAGAGCGAATCGATGAGCATATTGGTTTAGTGGTTTTACTGGTCGAACCGGACGAATCGTTGGTCGGACCGTTAAAACCAGTCAATTAACCGGACCGGACCAACTTCCGGTTAGCGGTCGAACCGGTCGGACCGGCCGGTCCATTCCGATTTTAACAACACTGATGTAAACTAGGATCCATTCAGTAGTTGACAGAATCAAATATTGAAAAGAATGTGAATATTTTTATTTTAGGTTCAACTCGATTTGTTATGCACTTATACATATGAAATCAAGATTGACTAACATTTAATGTCTTACAACTTTGAAACCAAACTGAGCTCCAGCTCGACTCTTAAGATACCTTCTTTAAACTCTTCAAATATTTTTATAATTTATTTATGTTTGAAAATGCTAAATATGTAATTTATAGTTAAGGGCATCTCTAATGACTAGTGGGAAGATGCCCTAGAGGGTATATGGGGGGAAGGGGGAAAAAAAAATCATCTCCAATGACTAGGGGGGCGGAGAGGGTATACCCACTAGAGGGACCCTGGAGAGACCTTGGAGGGAGGGGGAGGGGGAGCTTCTCCCATCCAAGCCCCCTCCATCACATGCTATATATATTTTTTTTTATTTCGTTTTGTTTTATTTGGTTATTTTTTTATCTTTATTTAAAAATAAAATAATTACTAAAATTTGTATATTATTTGGAGATAATTATTTTTAATTATAAAAAAATAACTTTTATTTCATTAAATTAACACTAGTATTTTAATATTGATTTATTTTAGTAGTTTTGGGTTGTATTTATTACCCAAAAATAATTCTTTCTAAAAATTTAAAATAATGCGATACAATCATGAAACCCAAAAATAATTATTTCTAAAAATTTAAAATAATACGATACAATCATTAAACCCAAAAATAATTCTTTCTAAAAATTTAAAATGATACGATACAATCATGAAATCATGTTCGACTAAAACATAGACCTTAATTTTGACCTTGTGTGTCCCACACATGTTCGACTAAGTCCTTTAGTAGTTCGCGATTGACATCTACAGATCGTATTTGGTGACGGCAGATCATATAATCTTCTAGGGATATGGGACTTGTTCGTGGATCCAAATCAATAGTCAGAGATGATGGATTTCCTTATATGAATTAATTTAATATTTGATGTAATTTTTTATTTTCTAAGTTTCCTAATGTACTTTTGATTTTAAATTAATTTTAATTTTAAATTTATTTTTGGTGTAATAATAATAATAATAATAGAGAATGATAAAATTAATTATTAAATGGGTTAGATAGAATGAGTCATTAGAGATGACTAAAAAACTAGAGAGAAGGGGAGGGGGAGGGGGAGAGGGAGAGGGGGGGAGGGGGAGAGGGAGAGGGTATTCCCTCTCGGAGTCATTAGAGATGCCCTAAGCTTTTCCCTTGAAATGTTCTGAATCCATATTTAAAATTGTTTTCTATAATGTCTTCTATATTAATATATTCTCGTTGTCCTAATTTGTTTGCTCCTTTAGCTATTTTCTTTGATCATAAATAATAGTCATTATAATTCGTATATATTAATTCTCAACACGATAAGAACAATGAATTAGTTGATGAAAAAAATATTTAGTGATAATCAAATTGTCACTCTTTATATCTATTTAATAACAGTAAGTACTATATTATATATATAGATACATTATTGTTCTGTCTCAACAATGATTCTGACTAATCTCAATTTATTTTCGGTTTTCAGTTTACATTATATCGTAACTATTAAAATAAGTTTAGATAATACATGTTAAACAATAGTGAAAACTTAGCGACAATAAAAATTACTATCACAATATATAATTTAATTAAATAATTGTTGTTATTATTGTCATTCTCATAACAGCCCTATCAAGTAAAGTATAATTATGTAATATAATTAAGACAAAATTATAAAATCACAATTATTTTATACAATATTTATAGAGAGAATTGTATTTTAGGTATCGAATTTTATGTCAATTTCTATATTTGGTACCAAATAATTAATGCATGTCAACACATTTAATACCATTATTTAACAGACCGTTCTACGTTTGATGATACCGTTAACTAAATTTGAAAATCAAATCACCGTTAAATTGGTGATGTGACCATTAAGTCAATTTCAATTATTGCAAAATTAGTGTCATAAGTTATACTAGCTGACAATTCTATTGAAATGTTATAGGGTAAAACTATTAGATAGTATAAGTTATGATATTAATTTTGCAATAAATGAAACTGACATAACGACCACGCCACCAATTTAATGGTAATTTTTAAATTTAATTAACGACGGTACCAAATATGGAACCATTGTTAAATTATGGTACCAAATATCATGTTGACAAGCATTTCTTTGATAGCAGAAGTAGAAATGAACGTAAAGCTCGGTACCAAAAATACAATTCTCTTAATACTTATCTCCTAAACCAAAAATGAGAAGAAAACATAGGATTTAATTATGATTGTTTTGTTATGGAGTGGAAGTAAAACTTAGAGTGAATTAAGGTGTGGTGGGGTTAATTTGTCCCACGAAAACGAACTGTGGTTGGGTTGGGACCATTATTGCAATTTACAATTAATACCCACTTTCATTTCAATGGGGCACACCTAATTAATAATGCTCCACCTTATTTTCTCAACTTTTATTCTTCAAATTTTATTGGATGAAAGCATGGGGAAAAGGCCATGTTGTCGTGGACCTCTCACAATAATTTTTACTACTTCATTAATCTTTTCATGAACGTATATATATATATCATTGTCAATCGATTCAAGTTTATTTGATTCTCAGACCGGCTCAAATATATATGACCAGAATGTATTTGGATTGTGGTTATAAAAGTGTTTTGTTTTTATTCTGTAAAATTCGGAAATTTGCATCGAATAAATAATTCAATTCTCACGTAAATTTATATATTGAAAAACAAGTTTAAAAAAACTGAATTTTCTACAATAAAAGCTATATTAATATTATATCCTTCCGAATTATTAAATTTTGCATTTGATGATTCAAAATCCGCCAAAGGAAATAAAATATATAAAAAATCACAATAAATCAGACTCGATTTTAATCTAGGTGGTCAATTATTCATAGAATTACGATAAAGAAGAAGTGATTTTTGAAGGAACATAATGCTATTTTGCTTAAAATTACCTTTTTCATGTAAAGCAATTAATGATGTGAGACTAGTCTCTCTTAACCACTAATGTATACACATAATAGAATTTAAAATTTCAAAGTAATAATGTAGAATTATTAACTTTTAATCACTATTTTCAGTGTGTATCTAATCACTTTTTCAAATCTATATAAAACTACATCAAATTGAAAGAAAGCAAGTCCATGATGCCATAACTTGATGGTAAGGTTGAGCGCCAAAATCAAGAGGTCATCAGTTTTGTCACTAATGTGGGTTTTCTCCTAATTTCAATCAAGAGGTTTTAAGTTCAACTCCCATAAATGTGAATTTACTTCTAGTTTTAAATCTATTGTTTGGTAATTTTTTTTCCTGTATTTTGATTGTAATTTGGTTAGTTTTTTATTCAATGATATTAATATACCAATCTTTTCTCTAATATGTAAAGATATACAAAAGTGGTACTATATATAGCTGTCAAATTGGTCCACTAATTCCACAATTGTGGAATAAAATTATTTGGATGGAAATACAAGGTGATGTTGGGATGCTTCATCCAAGATATTATTTTATTCCTCAATTGATTCTTCCTTTAATTCATTGTAAGCATTTTATTTATCCTAAATTGCTTTTATTTTGGCCGAATATATATATATATATATATATATATATATATATATATATATATATATATATATATATATATATATATTACAAAGTTTTGTGGCGTTAATAACCTTTTTATTTTCTGGACTAGACTTATTTGACTAACTTATAAAATATTATCTTTATTCTCAATTTTTTTTATTCTGTATTTCCTCTTCACTTTGGTCCACTTTATTTTGGTTTTGTACAAGAATTTATTAATTATTTAAAGGGTTAAACTCCAATAAGTCTATTGGAAAAAAATTTAAATTTACTTAAAGTTACGTTTGAGTATATAAATGACTGATTTTATTACATCTAAAACTTAATAAACTAAACATGCAACTTTTCCTAAGTACTTGGAGAAGAGATTGACACTATATATATATGTTTGTGTCTATATATTATCTAATATTGAGTTGTGTGCAACTATTGTCTATTGCAATCAACATTTTGCCACTACATCACTCATCATGACTTTTTAAGCTGATTTCATTCTTTTAAATATATATGTGATCTACCTATAGCTAGGAAATGGGGATTCAAACCCATATATTTACTTTCTTTTCTAGAGCCTGAATTTAGGTTAGCCAATAATTCCGGACAAGGTACGTAGGTCCTCGGACACAATTTTATCAAATTCATTATTTTTTTGTTTGGAACATCATGTAGAGACCATGGATCAAATTTTCGGTTCAAATGTATGTTTCGGTGAGTCAAATATTGGAAACTTTTCGAGATTATTCGGAAATGTTTCGGAAACATTAAGGAAAATTTGTAAAAAAAGTTACTAAATTTAGGAAAATAACAGATTTTAAGACAAATAAATAGTTTCGGAAATTACATCTTGTTTTCGTTTCGCTTGATTCAAAAACGGAAACTTTTCAATGTTTTCGATAGAAAAGATGGAAATTTTGATCCATGGTAGAGACATAGAGATCTCTAAGGTTATTATAAGTCATTTAAACTCTAGAGGTTTTATTTGTTATTAAATTAAGAGAAAATGTAAGACTTAGTAACTTCAACGACGACATGAGAATCGCAGATGAGGTTGTAGCTTATTGGTAAAAGTTGATGCATCAATGTAAATTTTTTTTTTTTTTTTTTTTGAGATGGTGAATATATCGTTATATCAGACACTATATCGAATCGAAATTATTACAATGATATTAAAGTGAACTAGTTAATAATATTAAACTAGAGAAAGACCAGTAAAAAACTAAATTGAATAGATTTTCTGGCATAGATTTTCTTAGATTTTGTTTGAATTTAATGGATAAAAGCTTTATTCTAATTCATTCTAATTAGTCAAATAATAAAAAGACACAAGTGGTGATAAAATATAAGTGTCATTCATCTTCAATCTCGCTAAACTAAAGATAATGTTGTTCAACCCTACTCGCTAACGTAATGTGGGTTTTTCTCTAGTTTAATAGATCTAGATTTTGTGATATTGATGTAGTTTTCCGACAAGCAAAATACATCTTTTATCCCTTTTGTAGGAGCAATTTCAGTCCACTTTCCTATAATTTCAGTCCCTATTTCATCGAAAATTACATCGATGTTCAGAAATTGCCAAATGTGCAAACAATTTGTACAAATGAAGGTTATTGCATCATTTAGGTAGGGGCAAATTTTTTTGCAATGTTCACAATTTCTGAACATTGTTATGAATTCCGGCAAAGTAAGGACTGAAATTGCGGGTGCAAAAAAAGATATAGGATGTAATTTGCTCGCTAGAAAATAAAATGTTCTAATCCGGCGCGCGGAACTGTAAAAATTAAATGACCTAAAATATTTTTTTTTTCCATTGAAAGGTTTTTTTTTTGAGGAAACGTTGAAAGGGTTTAATAAACTTTGCTAGTTCGACTGTTAAGCATCTAATGGCACTTTATTTTTAATTAACGACAACTTGGAAAATGAGTGTGTTTTTTGATTGCTTGTGATGCAAATTAATTGCACCATACACTCTGCCGTGGACGAGGAAACAGCTAGGACAATTAATAACTAATTACAAGAGCTGTACTTGATTTCACTTCACATCATTCAAAAATACTTTTTGGGAAAGTTGTTTTCTTTCTAATTTCATATTACTAAGTAAACACAAATTCAAGATTGTGCATTTAATTAATATGTTAACCATTAAATTAGTCTTGATCCACTTGTGCAAGTGGGCATGTGTCGACTTCCAATCTTAATTTTAAAAACAATATCACTGAATTATGATGTTTAATTGGTTGGCTTTTGTATAAAAAATATCAGGTGTATCTTGTCCTTGACTTGAAAGATTCTTAATTTGCGAAAATTAATCCCAGATATTGATATGAATGCTTATCTCTTACAAATTGTAACAATGTGGATCATTATTTAGAAAATTGCATAATTAATCTCGTAATAATAGCTTGCTCATATTTTAATCCTTTTTTTTTTTATATAACTATATTTCATCTTATCTCTGAAATTGGGGATTTTGATACAAATGTCACAAAATTAAATTTGGTTACATGATGTAATTGCGAGGACTAAAAAAAAGTTCCTATACATTTTCTTTTGTTGGTAAGTTTCAAGACATCATTTAAATTTTTCGTTTTCATTACTAAAATTTAAATTGTAAGATAATTTTTTTAAGGAAGGTATGAGTTTTAATGTTTTTAGTACTAAATCTTTCTTTTGCTGGTTAATTAGTTTGTAGGAAAAAAAGAATGAGGTTTACTTTCAATCATGATAATTGCTTTAAGGTAATCAAATGGGAAGCACATAGTTATCAGTCTTTTTATTTTTGCTGCAGTTGTGAATAAAAAAATTGCAAATTACTTTTATAACCCACTTTAATCCTTTAAAAATCAAAATTCAACAAGTTGATGGTGATTTTAAAAGCAATGCTCAAATAGGCCCACGGGGCCAAGTAGATGGTGAAATCCCTAGTCGAATATTACTATTTTTTTTTTTTTTTTTGAGAAAAGTCGAATATTACTATTTACAACTAGCAAAATTGTCGTAATATGAAATTATTCAAGATCACAAGACTTATTATATAAGCAATATGATGATTTCTTGGATCCTTTTTCTTCTCCCAATAATGAAAACTTATTTGTAGCTTTCTCCCGAATTGTTTATTGAAGGAGAAAACTAATGGAAAACGACGTAAGCAGAAGGTGTAGGGTCCGAAGTTGTCTTCCATATGAAATGAAAAATATTATGCCAATTTCAATTATTGCATTAAATATTGCTCTCTCCGTCCCATTTATTTTGTATCATTGATACGGTCAACTGGTTAACTTGATTAAATTTATAAAAATTATAGCAAATAATTTAATTAATATAGTTAACTAATAATTTGATAATATTATATGACACTATATATATTAATATTTAAAAGGTTTTATGCACAACAAATGAGAATAACTTAATATGATAAGTCTCTCCTAAAAGATTGAAACGTTTGATCGGGTACTATAACAAATTGAACAAAATAAATAGGACGGAGAAAGTATATATTAAAGTATTGGGGTTCCTACTTGTTTGGATATGGTCTATTTTGATTGGCCATTGCCGGTGACCTTTCCAATTTTAAAAAGCTTTTTTTTTCGATTCCTCACATCACCAACGTAATTTCTTTATCATTGTATTTTATGTCAAAGTTCTGGACTTGTCTTCTATTTATTAGTACTTGTCATTATCGGAGTACTCTTATTTTGTATTATTTTTTATATTTGATCCCACTTTCACTTTCAAGTTTAGTTGTATTGGGTGGAGAATAGTTTCTTTCATTTCTTTAATGCCAACCATTTACTCATTAAAGCAAGTCTATTAGAAGTGAGATAATTATTAAAATTTCATGCTCCCTTCTGAATTATGCAATGGTTTGTCCCAAAATAGAAAGAGGGAAGAAAAAAAAGCACAAGCAAGATTCCATTTTTTTTTTATTGTAGTCACGTTGTAATATTCTATTTACTTACTTATTCTTTATATATATATAAACTGAAGATAATTATACATAATCAATATCGTTGATTACAAATTCGTATTAGTATGTACATTTAAGGGTATAAACGTATCGAGTATCAAATTTAAAACTATGTTTGAGCTTCTTTGTTTGTTATACAAATCATTAATTTAAACCAAGTGTGAAAAAACTCAAGTTGAGTATGAAGAATTCTTTTATATTTTTGCATATGTTTTATCAAATTGTAATAGAGTTAAATTTAAACCGAACTTCAAAGTTTACAAAAGAATAGCTTTACTCAAGATTAATATGCATAATAAATCAAGCTCAACTGTGTTTGTCTCAAATAAACTTGATATTAATATAAAAAAGATCAATTTGATTCTCATCTCCGAATACAATTTATGTAAACACAAATTAAGTTTTAATACACGAAATTCAATATCACAGCGAAACCAAATAATATTAAATTATCTATTTAATTAGGATTTTTTATGTTTTGTTGATGTGGTACACATAGGGAGAAGATTTCGTTTAGTTCTTAAATTCAAAGAAAATGTAACTTTATGTTTTTATTTTACCTCATATTGGTATGAAAAAATAAATTAAGTAAATTTTATCCATTTGTTGCACCAATATGATGATGAAAATACCACATTTACATAATTTATCCATCTTTAAAGGCTCGGCCTCTTTGCAGTGTGAGAAATTTCAAAGCTAAAACCAGTTTACTGACTTCTCTTTGTCCCAATTCTTTTATTTTTTAATTTTTTAATTTATAGAGAATGAAATATAGTTTTGTCCCCTGATTATTTTTCATTATGAGCAATTTACATTCTAACTATTTCAACATAGGGGATGTAAAATAAGCCAAACTCAAATATTTTCATTTTGAAACTTATTGAGCAATCAGATTTAGGTCTGTCTTTGGTCTGCTTAACTTGTTACGTAAAATAAACCAAATTCAAACAATAATTTTAATTGTTCAATTTTTAGTTTAAAAAGCTCAATTAAATCATAAAATAGCCTGTCCTTTTTTTTAAAGTTTTCAACTCTATAAACCACGTTATTACTTTGACACCTGGGCGGACAGGAAGACATAGACCACGTCTCAGGCTCTCCAGTTTCAAAACGAATAAATTAATTGGATCAGCTTGTTTGGGCCAGATGGTGGGTCATGAATGCTAACTGGCCCACTTATTGTTCTTTGGGCTTTCGGATTTCTGTACTAAACTCCTGATTGAGGAAGTAAGTAATCGTAATTATTATAGAGATTTTAAACATGACATTGCATTCTAGAACTTGGTAAATAACTGTACTTTGCATCCTCTTTAACATTTTGTTGGATTCTAAAGGATAGAAATGTAATTTTTAGATTTAGGAGAATAAATTAAAACCTTTGAGGGGATTACTGCGCAATTTTTACTGATTTAAGTTATTGATTATTAATATTTCATTACACAATTTTTCATATATGAATATCCTCGGTAATTACATCTTTCTTTAATTTTAGACTTGTAACATATATTTTTATATTGTTATTGTTACTTTCAAATTTCTTTGATTTGATTAAAATACTTCTAGCATAATGATAATTTATTTTCAAATACATAAAAAATAATTAGAACTAATAAAAATCTCATTAAAAGAACTTATAAGTTTTAATTTTTGTACAATAGTATAACTAGACATGTTTTGAAAAAGAAAAGCTATAGTTAATTATTGCATTTTTATACTATTGTACAATTAAAATTAAAAGAAGGGAAAATCGCACTTCACCCCCCAACCTTTTTATGTTTTTGCAGTCTCTCCCCTAACCTTTAAAGTTTCGCACTTTCCCACCTCACCTATTTAAAAAGTCTCAGGCAACCACCTCATTGAGCAAGGCACCCCCCAACCTTTTTAAGTTTTTGCAGTCTCTCCCCTAACCTTTAAAGTTTCGCACTTTTCCACCTCACCTATTTAGAAAGTCTCAAGCAACCACCTCATTGAGCAAAGAAAGGGAATCTGGCGGAATATTCCGTAGGCTTGAAGTGACGTGGCTTTAGTCAAGGGTAGAATAGTCCTTTAAGGCACAAAAGTGCGAAACTGTAAAGGTTAGGGGGGAGACTGCGAAAACTTGAAAAGGTTGGGGGGTAAAGTGCGATTTTCCCTATTTATAATAATTTCTAGATCAAAATTTCATTTCGAGTATGTGTCGGTCAACAAAATATTGAAATTTTTTGAAGAAATAACTTACTAAATGAATATTTCACAATTTTTCTTAATATTTCCGAGGGAAAATCGCACTTCACCCCCCAACCTTTTTAAGTTTTTGCAGTCTCCCCCTAACCTTTAAAGTTTCGCACTTTCCCACCTCACCTATTTAGAAAGTCTCAGGCAACCACCTCATTGAGCAAGGAAATGGAATCTGGCGGAATATTTCGTTTGCTTGAAGTGACGTGGCTTTAGTCAAGGGTAGAATAGTCCTTTAAGGCACAAAAGTGCGAAACTGTAAAGGTTAGGGGGGAGACTGCGAAAACTTGAAAAGGTTGGGGGTAAAGTGCGATTTTCCCTATTTATAATAATTTCTAGATCAAAATTTCATTTCGAGTATATATGTTTCGGTCAACAAAATATTGAAATTTTTTGAAGAAATTTATTTCACAATTTTTCTTAATATTTCCGAAGAATTTCTTCAAAAAATTTCAATATTTTGTTGACCGAAACATATATACTCGAAATGAAATTTTGATCTAGAAATTATTATAAATAGGGAAAATCGCACTTTACCCCCCAACCTTTTCAAGTTTTCCCAGTCTCCCCCCTAACTTTTACAGTTTCGCACTTTTGTGCCTTAAATGACTATTCTACCCTTGACTAAAGCCACGTCACTTCAAGCAAACGGAATATTCCGCCAGATTCCCTTTCCTTGCTCAATGAGGTGGTTGCCTGAGACTTTCTAAATAGGTGAGGTGGGAAAGTGCGAAACTTTAAAGGTTAGGGGGGAGACTGCAAAAACTTAAAAAGGTTGGGGGGTGCCTTGCTCAATGAGGTGGTTGCCTGAGACTTTTTAAATAGGTGAGGTGGGAAAGTGCGAAACTTTAAAGGTTAGGGGAGAGACTGCAAAAACATAAAAAGGTTGGGGGTGAAGTGCGATAACTATAAAAAAATGCAATAACTATAAGTTTTAATTTTTGTACAATAACTATAACTAGTTTCATTTGGATATTTTAAAATTTTGTGCACTTAAACCCCCCAAAAGCTATAGTTATTGCATTTTTTTATTAAAACATAGAGTTAGAGGATATAAACTCAAAATAAAGAAAAAACTTAAAATTATTGTTTTTTTTTTAGAAACTATATTACAGTTCTACACTAATTAACATATTTTTACAAAGAGTAATTTATTTTATTTTGACAGAAGTATTTAATTATTACTTTGCAGAAAGTATTATGTTGCATTATTGACAATTATGTTTTGAATTATTGGACTACAAAACACATAATTTTTTTTAATAAAAAATATGTGCTTTGTATATTCTTATTTGCAAAAATAAATTAAATAAGCAGATTTTAGGGTATGTATATGACTTATTTAGTAGGATTTATTTCAACCCAATTAAGGACTACTTTTAAGTTTTGAACATTTTGGTTTGTAGTACGTGATTTTGATTGTTGAGGATAGGATAAGGGTAAAAACATGGTTGTGTTGAATTTTGTAACGAGGGGGCAAATTCTTGTAATTATTGAAACATTATGGGATTTGTTGGTAATTACATTAAATCTCATGGGTGTAGATAAAATTATCCCTAAAATAAAATAAGAATTAAGAAGTTGTTTTCAAATGCTTAAAATTATCCCTTAATTAATTACTTTTCTTACGAGATAAAGTAAATGCCAAGAATGCCCCTAGGACGGCATGCAGTTTGGCGTTTACACTGTCAGAGTGGCGTTATTACCAATCTACATTTTCTTATGTCATTGTATATATTATTATAATAAAAAGGCATATATATATATATATATATATATATATATATATATATTAACATAAAATGTATGTATGTAGTAGCTAGTACTGCTGCTTAAGATTAAAATGTGTTTCAACCTCAAAAGAGAAGAGGTGATCAAAGCGAAAAAGAAGAAAGTTAAAGAAAGGGTAAAGGAGAAGGCAAACAAGGAAGAAAAAAAGAAAGCCAAAGAGCAGGAGAAAAGGAAAAGGGAACAAATTGAGAAAAAAGAAAAGGAGAAAAAAATGCAGGCTCAGGAGAAAATTAAAAGGAAAGCAGAAAAAGAGAAAAACAAACGGGAGAAACATAAGTGCAAGGAGAAAGAAAATAAATCAAAAAAGTTGCTTTTTTGAGCTAAAATCAAGAAAAATGCATGTGAAGTGAATAATAAGGTGAAAAAAAAATTACGTTTACTTTTCATTTCACAGTTGCTAGAAATTTAGAATATATATGTGCATGCTATTTTACATAAGATTTCATTGTATAATTCGAATTACTTTTACAAAATATATCTTCATTATTTAAGCAATCCTACTTTAGATTTCAAATAATTCTATTTGTAAGTACTAGCTAGGGTAAAAATTATTGCTAAATAATTAATTAAAGTATCATCATAATAGAAATTATATTATGTCAATCAGACTTTTTAAGTGAGGCTTGCATAAAAAAAAAGGCTTGCATGGCTCAAACTCATGTCCAATACAATTAGGCTTGATTACCTAAACACCATGTGGGCTGGACCGAACCATCACTTCTATTTGGGCCAAATAATAAATTAACTTTTCCTAAAAAAAGACATTTAAAGTATAAAAAGTATGTTCTTTTTCAATAAGGCCCGTCTAATTTTATTTTATGTTCGAGATAAAACATGATCGATTGAAATTGCTATGGATAAATAATAGTTAAATAAAAACATAATTTTAATAAATAAAAACCTATAATGACTTAATTGAATATATGCTAATCTCAAACAACCACAAAAATAGAACCATCTACAAATGGTTCAAACTAAACATGGCAAACATATATAACACCTAACAAAAAAACTATTAACTTACTTAAATACTTTAAGGCTGTAATGTAAAAAAAGACACAAACATAAGAAAAACAAGTGAAAATGTTGAAGACGTGGCACTGTATGCTCCAGATTTCGGGGACGGTGCCGGAGCTAAGTGATGAGAAGCTACTGGTGGCTTAGTAGGTGCAAGTTTCGGAGAACGAACTGCTGGAGGAGGAGGATTAGCTGCCAACATATTAAAAAGATAAATTAATTAATTTGTAAATGAGTTGCAAAAAACATTAAATAAACCTCAAATACATAATTTAAGAGACATAGGTAAAAAAAAAATAAAAAAAAAAACACAAAGCCAGAAATATATCATCTTGTTTTTCACATATATATGTTTATCAATTGATCATATATAATGATCACTACATAATCCTAATAGTATAATTATCAAACATGTACCTGGAGGAGACGTCCCAGGAGTATTAGACACTGCAATTAAAATCAAAATAAAAATTATAAGTTTAAAAAAAAAAAAATTCATTGATATTTTAAACTACATGAAAGAGAGAGAGAGATCTAGAGAGAGAGCAGAATTACAGTTGCATTTATTGATTGAAGGAGCAGAAACACCACAAGCAGAAGGCAAATTTTCAGCCTTAGTCATGTTAATATCAAGCCCCAAACTAGCACTAGTGCTTAAGGCATAACACATGCAATCAGGATTAGTATTAACCAAAGTTTCCAATCCCGAACAACACGAATAATCGGGCTCCTTTTCGTCTCCTCCGTTACCCAAGTACGACATACAATCCATCATATTGTTGATTAGAGTGCTACAATCCACCGTTTGGACCGCGGGGGCTCCTACCGGTGCTTGTGATGTTGCAATATGTGCGCCGCCACTCATCGCCACCAAAGCCAATGTCACCAAAGTGCATTTAATAGTCAAGAAATTCATCATTTAATTTTTTTCTGATTTTTGGAGAAAAAGGAAAATTAATTAAGTAGTATACGTTCTTGTGGTGATATTTGGCTATGTATTTTTCAGCAAAAGATGTTGGTGAAGTACTTCGTTATGTTATGTCATTTATTTATATAATGATGTGTTTGATTAAAAGATATATGAGTGATGAGATTGATTTGGTATTCTATTTGATAAGATTTGATATGCTTTGAGTTGTTTACACATTCGGAAGAACTCTATTGTTAATGCATCTCTAATGGTATTAGTTTACTTTGGTAAGTTAACGTGTGTGTGTGTCTTACAATTTTTTCACGTAAGTTAACGTGTGTGTGTGTCTTACAATTTTTTCACTTAATAAGACTATGATCCAATTTTTATTTTTGTATAAAGACAAGAATGCCCTGTATATATATATATTTTTTTTTAAATTTTTACTGAGAGGCACACACAAGGCAATAAATGGTCTCTGTGATATGAAATTGTGAACTCAAGACATATAGTTCGAGTTTGAACCTAATCCTTCGCGATTTGAGGTACTAAATGTGGGGAACGGGTGGATTGATTAAATTTGGACGTATCAAAGATGGGTTGAATGAAAAAAAAAAAAAAACTTCTTTTATTCGTAAAAAACAGGCCGAAATAAAAATTAATTGGTAAAAAAAGGGTTGAAACGGAATGACTAATTGTAAAAACTAAAAAGGAAGGATTCCTTTGTCTAGGGAAGACGACTTGGAAAAATAAAATAAGCAATCAGTTAAATACTTAAAACCAAGATTTTCTAAACGAAACGCAAATGATTCTGAAAATAATTAAAACTAGCATTATTTTAAAATAAAATTATTATTTCATCGATTTAATCCATTTTTTTACGGTTTAACATGTTCTTCAATGTTTTTATCGTTTTAACTTTTTTCACCGATTTCGCTGTTATTTAATGAAAAACACCAATTTTCGCCGGTTTTATTTAAAGTGTCGCATGGACCGGTGTGAAGTGTGAACACTTCCAATGACTTTTTAGAGTAATTGACCAATATTATTCAAATACCTAAAATTGAGCAATTAGTGAAAACTTAAAGGACTAACTTTCTCACCAGAGAAAAAAGTTGTCCCAAAATCGCCATCTAATAAAAGTTAAAAGACTAAAATTCTAAATATGTTACGAAATGTTTCTAAAACATCTTTAAAATTCTTTCGTAATCTCTTTTCTAACATTAATATATAAAATTCAACCAAACGAGTCTTTATATTTTATAAATCGATAAGCAAATAGTGAGGTAAATAATGCCATAAATATGTGAGAGAAAATTTCATGTTTCCTGAGCAAGAGAAAAAGAAATAGTGTGATAAATAATTTTTTTATTAGTTTATATTTGATAGGTTTTTCTCTTAAAAAAATATTTGATAGGTAACTTCTAAGTTCTTGGACGGTTGAGACGGGCTTACTCGAAGCCTGATGGCTTGAATTTGGCCCGAAATTTAATAATTGTGAGTCGATTTGAGTTTAAATCATTACATTAAATCCGATCAATTTATAAGCAGAGTTTGAGTCTAATAAGGCTTAACCCGAAGTCAAATAAATCATGAATATTTAAATATTTTAAATATTATTATTAATTATTGGTTTTTTAAGGCATAAAAAGTAATTTTATTGAGCAAAATTCAAGTACATGATTAGGTGTATTATGCCTTTCTCTCAACTAAAGAAAATGTGCTTCTAATCTATTAATATAATCTTCAGCATCACTTGTTTGAGGCTCTGTTCTAGTTCAGATTAGCAACAACCTTCATTTTCAGTTTTGGTATTACTAGCAATCTGTGCAAATTTTGTTGGAAATATATTAAGTTAATGGAGTACGTAGTTTGGACACAATTAAAGTGGGATCCACTTTGAGAAAAATATCGGGTCTTTGCGGATTTGTAATCTACTACTTGAGTAGATTAAAACGGTATAAAGTATGTCAAATTCGGAGTTCGGGTGAATGAGAAATTGACACTCAAAGTACACTTTTTGAAATGGGAGAAAATAATTGAAAAGCCTTTATCCCACATTTGCAAGCGGAGTGCAAAATCTTGATGTATATATATGATTTACCTATGTAGTGATATAACTACTTAACTACCAAAAGTCTCTTTCCTTGCGCGCGCGGGGAACGGGGTGCAAATCATGGATGAAAATTTACTTCGGAAAGAATAAATATTTTAAAATCATAAATTCTAACAACCAATTGAAGACTTTGAATTTAAATTGTCTTAAGGACGTTTTCACACAGGCCTCGATTTGTATAATTTTTGTTTTAAATTTTTTTGTCCAAATTATATCGGTTCTTGTATTTAGATTGAAGGTCTTCCTTTTAAGTATATATATTTTTCTACAAATTTTGTGAACCTATGCTCGAAATTATATATTGGAATTTCTAGAAAATATGCCTCCACCTTGACTCAAACTAATTATTTGTATTGAAGTAATAGTGTACTAAGGGTTTTTGCACTTTGCACTCCCGAAATATTAAAAATGGGCACTTTGCACCTTCGAAACTTAGATTTAGCACTTTGCAACCTCAAAATATGAAAAATGTAGCACTTTGCACCTTCGAAACTTAGATTTAGCACTTTGCAACCTCGAGATATGAAAAATGCAGCACTTTGCAACCTCTTTTATTTTCAAGTAAAAACTCAAGGGCAAAATAGGTAATTCTATTGTAAATCTATGGCACTTTGCATCCCCAAAATAAAATTAGCACTTAACACTCCCTAATTAAGAACAAATCAACAACTTGCACCCGCAAAACACAATAAATGGACACTTTGCACCCCAAAACACAAAATTAACATTTAACACCCTCAAATTAAAAAAAAAAAAACTCAAACCCCTCATTTTTTCCGGCAAAGTTGACCATTAAGGTGAAAAAAATTTAAGGCAAAATAGGTAATTATTTATGGGTCTGTGATATTTTGAAGTAGACAATGGGTCTTCGAGAAGTTTACTTGTACTTTATTTAGTAATTTATGTTTATATTGTTGAAAAGAAAGATGGAGAGAGAAATAAGTTCGAGTATTTATAATTGTATTTTGCAAAATTTAAGGAAAAAATGAATTACCTATTTTGCCTTAGATTTTTTTCACTCTGATAGTCAAATTTGACAAAAAAAAGAGGGGTTTTGAGGGTGTTAAGTGTTAATTTTGTGTCTTGGGGTGCAAAGTGCCCATTTATTGTGTTTCAGGGGTGAAAGTTGTTGATTTGTTTTTAATTAGAGGGTGTTAAGTCCTAATTTTATTTTGAGGGTGCAAAGTGCCACTACTATTGAATTACCTATTTTGCCCTTGAATTTTGCTTGAAAGTAAAAGAGGGTGCAAAGTGCTGCATTTTTCATATTTCGAAGGTGTAAAATGCCTAGTTCCCATGTTTCGAGGGTGCAAAGTGCCTATTTCCCATGTTTCGGGGGTGCAGAGTGCAAAAAATCCGTGTACTAATTACTATTTTAAAATTAGAAAAGACTTTTACAAATAACTCACTCCTCACATATATCAGTTATAATTTGGTAAACACATTGCCTAAGGCGTTAAAAATTAACAAAGGAAACAAGGAAAAATTAAATCAAATGATCAAATAGATTTGAAGTCTTGGAACATTACAAATTTTACTTAATTTTGTATATAATGAACTAGCCTACAACCCGTGCTATGCACGGGCTTTTTGAACTTTGCACCCCCGAAATATGGGAAATAGGCAATTTGCATCTCGAAAACTTAGATTTAGCACTTTGCACCCTTAAAATATGAAAAATGCAGCACTTTGCACCCTATTTTATTTTCAGGCAAAAAATCAAGGGCAAAATAGGTAATTCAATTGAAAATCTTTTGCACTTTGCATCCCCAAAATAAAATTAGCACTTAACTCTCTCTAATTACGAACAATTCAGCAACTTGTACCACCAAAACTCAATAAGTGGTCACTTTGCACCCCAAAATACAAAACTAACATTTAACACCCTCAAATAAAAAATAAATAAATAAAAAAACTCAAACTCCTCATTTTTTTCGGCAAAGTTGACCATTGGAATGAAATAATCTAAGACAAAATAGGTAATTATTTATGAGTCTTTGATATTTTGAAGTAGACAATTGGTCTTCGAGAAGTTTACTTATACTTTATTTAGTTATTTATGGATATGTATAGGGATGAAAAGAAAGATGGTGAGAGAAATTGGTATTATAATATTTATAATTGTATTTTGCAAATGTTAAGGGAAAAAATGAATTACCTATTTTGCCTCAGGTTTTTTTCACCCGGATGATCAACTTTGACGAAAAAAAAAAGAGGGGTTTGAGTATTGGGGTGCAAAGTGCCCATTTATTGTGTTTTGGGGAGCAAGTTGCTGATTTTTTTCTTAATTAGAGAGTGTTAAGTGCTAATTTTATTTCAAAGGTGCAAAATACCAATTTCTCAAGTTTTGAGGGTACAAAGTGCCAAAGATTTACAATTGAATTACCTATTTTGCCCATGAGTTTTTGCCTGAAAATAATAGAGGGTGCAAAGTGCTGCATTTTTCATATTTCGATGGTGCAAAGTGCTAAATCTAAGTTTTATGGGTGCAAAGTGCCTATTTTTAATATATCAGGGGGTGCAAAGTGCAAAAAATCCTGTTGTGCACGAATCAAAATTAATTTATAATCTGTATTCTAGAAATCAACTAAAAATTTAGTTTATTTACATTATTGCTATATCCACATTTGTTAATAATTGCAACTTGAGTACTTTAAATATTTGAAAATTGTTGTTATATGAGAATTCTACAATTCACATTATTTTTCTGGTGGGTATATATATTTTAAATAATCTCTAATGGTTTAAGTAAATATTTGAAAATTGTTGTTATATGAGAATTCTACAATTCACATTATTTTTCTGGTGGGTATATATATTTTAAATAATCTCTAATGGTTTAAGTTGAATTTGTTAATATGTTGTTTCATATCATGTCAAATCTCAATCTCTATTATATCAACTTCAACTAATTAGTTCATATAAGGATGTGTGCATCTAATACTCAGATAAATACATTCACAATTGAGATAAATGTATGTATAGTTATCTAAAATTCCGCCTACAAAATGAACTAATCAAATAAAAGAAATCAATGTATATCAAATCACATTAAATCAAATACGAAACAAAAAGATAAAATATGAAAGAAAATATAGTATTAACCAAAACAATGACAATTTGCAAAGTATTTTTGACAAATTTGTCGTGATTCAAGATGAAATACATGAAAAAGTAATAATATTAAATAGATAAAATAACATAAATATATACAATCTTCTAAATATTATTGAGAGCCCAACTTTTCTTGCTAAGTAAATTCCAAGCACACTGAATTTAAGAAGTGATTTTTCTCCAAAAAAAAAAAAAATTAAGAAAATTATTTTACATTAGTAACAGATTCTAAGCCAATGCGCAATATTATCACCCATTCCCTGCATCAATCCAAATTCTGAAAAGTATCGCCCTGAAAAAAAAAATTCAAATAAAAAAAAAATTTGTTATGGATTTAAGATTAACTAATTCATAACTATAAACACTTACACAAATTTTTTTTTCCCTGTTAATAACCGGGAAAAAGGAATTGCATTATGGTTGATAGTATTAAATATGCACTTGAAACAAAAATTTAACTTCCTAAAGCTCATGTAGAAGTTGACTTCAGAGAACATTAGAAATGAAAAAAACTTACCTTCTTGTTTAACACAGTTGTGGTACGTGCAAATGGATCAGAAGGGACTAAAAAATACTTGTACATATGAAACAAATAAATACACAGTTTAGTAGATAAAAAAAATGAAAATTTTAAATTTTTATGACGAAATAGGAAAAATAAAATCTTAAAAGCTTACACTTCTTGTTAAATACATTTTTAATTGTTAAAATGAATATACTTCATCAAAAAAAATAAGATTGGCATTCAAGATACTCTTGTGCTTGTACCTACAAAGCAAAAAAATGACTCAAAGTAGTAAGAGACAAAAAAGTTAAAAGTACAGAGAAAGATTATATAGAGATGCACAATAGTCTTTTTTTTAAGCTCACCATCTTTATATAGTTAATAAAATCTGAATCACATAGCTATAAATTTAATGAAAATGACGGATGATTAAAGAATGTAGATGATTCAAATTATTACAAAAGGCAAAATATAAAAATGAAATTATCTAAAAGTAAAATAAATCAATCTATAATTTCACTATATAGAAATATGAAACCCGAAATAAAATCTATAAGAAAAACAATAAAAAATGCAAAATACTTTAACAAAAATTATGAATACATCTAAAATTGAAAATAATTAATTAAATCAAAAGGCAAAACAAAAGTACAATGATACATAAATAACATAAAGTGTGAAAAATTCTAAAAAAAAAAAAGGGTTATACCTCAAAATCACAAGACCTTGTAATTTGTTCTTTGTTCTCCGCTTCCCACAACAATCTACACAAATATATCTATACATCAAATTAAAACAAATTAAGAGAAAATCATCAAGAAACACTGTTATCAAAACAAAAGAAACAATTAGCATGAAGAATGCAAATAATATTTAGTTTAAGAACGTGTAAAATAAAAATTGAAAGAAAAATGACTAAAAGTAAGGACATCAATGGAGTAACAATAAGAATATGATGTTTGAAGATTAGGGAAATGGAAAAAGCAAAATATGCAAAATGCTCAAATAAACGTGAGTAATTGTGATAATTAGATATATGGTACCTTTTCCTTTTCCAGTCCTCTTAATGTGCCATTTATATAGGAATAATTTGCTTTGAATTTCCTTATTTCTATGCAAAATGTTAGGAATAAGTTACTCATACTATTAGAATTCCTAATGTTTAGCATGATTTGAAGGGAGTTTAAATTTTAAATTCATATTTAATGAAAAGCTAAATCAAAATTTCGGAAATAATCATAATAATTACCATAAATGTTTACTTGCCAATTAACTAATTACACTATTTTATGATTAAAAATAATTCTAATATAAATTAAATATGATTACCTAAATTACGGCCATAATTAATATTGGTACGTTTAATATGTTATTGTTTTGAAGATATACACCTCATCATAAATGTATTTGATTAGCATTAATTTAGTTTTAACATTCTTTTTTCCGTAGGATTTAAATTAAATATGAAATGGATTTAAAAGATTACCTAAAATATAATTTTGTAGAATTAAAAATAATTCAAAACTCTAGAAAATTAGGATTTTAGTCAAAACACTCAATTGGAGTCAACACCCACCCTTCAAATATATATGGGGCCGTTTGGTATGACCTAATAGAGGGTATTAAGTCATATTACATGAGTTAATATGGCCTAATATAACGTTTGGTGGCATTGCTCTAATACCGGGTCAAATGGATTGAATCCTTACGACCCGGTATTAAGACTAGATTATAATCCACCCAAGCATGGGTGGATTAGTTAATCCGGGTGAATATGGATTAGGTAAAATATCACTAATAACCTCAAATTTACATATTTCTTTTTTTACATATCATTAAATATCATAAATTCTTCTAAAATCTTGAAAAATATATAAATATATATCTAAATTCATAACTCTACAAAACATATTACGGTAGATTGTTTTAATATAATATGACTCAATCAAATCTACCAAACATATTTTTAATATGGCCTTCAATCCGGCTCCAATCTAATCCACCTTAATCTCATACACCTTACCAAACGGCCCCTATATGTATTAGATAGATTAGATTAGATGTATTAGATTAGATTACAGAGTTGGAATTTATATATTTGTATGCATTAAATAATATTAGTTTATTTATACGAGTTTTAACAATGCGTAATTTTTTCTTTTGTCAAATATAATTTGTTAGTGTGAGCAAATCCAATAAACTCGAAGCCAGGAAAGTCAAATTAGCCAAATTTGAACCTATTAAGGTAAAGTCCAATGATATCTGAATTTAGCTCTATCTAAGGCTTCGGTTTACAAAACAGATTGACAATTCTACTTATGGTACATAACTTATTTAAGGTACAATTATAAAATAAAAATAAAAAAAACTTATTTAAGGTACATAACTTATTTAACAGAAGTTTAATCTACTTTTATTTATCTGGAAAGATCCTTAGATATTAAGAAAAGAAAGAAGACATGCGTTTATACCTATAGGAAAATCTCATACGCGTCAAATCCGCTTTTAGTGGAGCAGGTGTATACTATTCCATAGTACTAACTTCAATTATTTGGTTTTCTCAATAAATCTTATCGTTTTCGATCGATCTCCATAATTTAATTCTTCCGTGTCTATGATGGATTCCTTCTTCAAACAACGATTTAACGCTCCAAAATGGTAAGCCCTGATTTCCCTTCTCTCAGCTTTGTTTGGAATAATTTAATTTTGTTTGTTATCATTAGCTCTAGGGTTTTGTAATTGAGTTTGTACCAAATTGTTGTAAATTTATGGTCGTGGACCTCATAGATTTGATATCTGATCTTATTAGGATTGTATAAATATGTTAAACAAATTGATGAGTCTGGGTGCTAGTGTAAATCAATCTGATGTAATTTGATGTTTAAATCATTGTGTTGTTAATTTTTGGGACAATTTAGTTGGATATTCATCCGTGAATTATATGTGGATATGAACTCTGATCGTTATTGTTGTTGTTTCTTCACCAATTTACAGTAAAACTTTGCTAAAACTGACAATCCCTCGGATAAAGTTACTGAGGAATCGAAGAGAGATTCAGTTAAAGCAGATGCGTCGTGACATTGCAAAGCTTCTTGAGACTGGTCAAGAAGCAACTGCTCGAATTCGGGTACTAATATATAAGTGTTTTTCCTTTGATGATATTTCTATGATGTTCATATATTTGTCAGATAGTGTTGAATATTTTCTTTTTGTGCCTTTGTGGAGTGATTAGAGGATCATAAGGCTGCACTTTCGAGGCTTAACTATGGTTTATTGGGCTATTATCTTTCTTGTTTAGGTAGAACATATAATAAGAGAAGAGAAGATGATGGCTGCTCAAGAAATTATTGAGCTATTTTGTGAGCTCATTTCTGTTCGCCTTCCAATCATTGAAGCACAAAGGTATTCCTTCTATTAATTGTATGGCTGCTCATTTCTGGATGTATATTAATTGTTTTTGACAAATTGGGTATCAACAATTTTGTCTTGAGTATATTTGTATGCAACCAAATAACCAATATTCAAGGATCTTAACTTCTAGAAATTATTTGTCGATTTGTAGTCTAAGCATCTCAATGTCAATAATTTACAATCTTATAGTGAATATAAATTCTTTTGGAGACCTATGTTTTGGAGTGCAAGGCTATTAGAATCTGATTTCCTTCTTTGGCTTTGGCAAGTATTAGAGGACATGATTGTAAAATAATTTTATTATCTTAACCAAAATTCTTTTGTTAACTTTATTTAGTCAATGATATCATGCTGGAATGATTCATTGATGGACCTCATTCTGCCAGCCACTATTATCCTCCCAAATATCTCCTATAATTGATATAATTTTTTTTCCGATTGTTTTATGAGCTAAATTAAATGCTGTAATATTTTCAGGGAATGCCCTCTGGATTTGAAAGAAGCGATTTCTAGTGTATGTTTTGCTGCACCAAGGTGTGCTGATCTGACAGAGTTGATACAAGTGCAAATGCTGTTTGCTGGTAAATATGGTAAAGAATTTGTGGCTGCTGCAACTGAGCTTATGCCAGAATGTGGTGTCAATCGTCAGGTTACACAAACTTCCATCTCATGGAATCTTATGGTTTAGTAGATCTAGTACATTTTGTTTTGGTGAATTAACAAATCTTATTGATATTTTAAATTACAGATAGTGGAGCTTTTATCTATTCGAGCTCCTGCTCCTGATGTGAAACTGAAGCTTCTGAAGGAGATTGCTGAAGAGTATGAGGTCGATTGGGATCCAAGTGCTTCTGAAAGTGAACTTCTGAAACCACATGAAGATTTACTGGTAAGGACTACTGGTGCTTCTTTATTGGAAATATTGCATATATAGTCTACTAAGTACTTTATCGTGACCTAAATAGTTTTTTATTCTTGAGCTAGACACATCTGGTCTTAAAATTTTCAGGTTCAATTCTCTTACCTTTTAGGCTAGGCTGTATTACCTTTATCTTATCAGTGGATATGTCAAACATATTTAGTCATCTAATCATCATGGAGTCTTATATAAAATCAAACAACCAATAGAAGTCTAAATGAGCCAGCTCAAAAGATGAAGGATCCAATTTTTTTAAGATAAGAACAAAAATTGGAGCTAAGAGTACATATGCATCCAATATATCAAAACTACTTCCCATGAATAAAGGAGGACCACCATTTGTTTTCGTTATGACTTTCTAAACTTGTGAGTTGATAAGCTTATTCATGTGGATGTCTATTTGCTATAGAAACTAGAGAAATAAATAATTCAATCAAATGAAAAAATATTACCATGGTCATTGACTTTTTGTCTAAGACATAAGATAAAAAAAATGAGAATTTTCCAATCCGAATATTTTCTATCAGCTGTTTTTTTCATTTAGAGAAATAGACGAAGGACTAAATATATTAGATTTGAAAGTTAAATGTCTATTATTGTCATTACTCAAAATAGCTGACTAAATATGTAATTTTTCCCATCACTTCTATCTTCTTGGTTAATGTTTGTGTCCTTTCCTTTTCCAGAATGGCCCATCACACTTTGTCAGTGGCTCCAAAATGCCCCTTCCCGATGAAAAGCATGATGAAACGACTACTATACCAGAACCGGGCACCAATAGACACTCTGATTCTGATGAAGACTTTGACATCATAGATTTTCCAGAAGTTCCCAAGCAGCCCTTGCAGTCAAATAAAGGCACCGTCTCAAAACCGGAGATGTTTCCTTTTCCCGCCTCTGCTTTATCATCGGAAGTTGACGATCAAGAAGAACAAAATCAATCTGAAAATAACAATTTTCCATCACACTTGGAGCCAGAACAAACAGTGCTAGAGAAATCAATTTCATCTGGTCCAGAAGAAGGGAAACAGTTTGTGCCTTTGACTCCTCCACTACAATCTTCTTTATCGTTCCCTGTGAATGAACAAATTCCACCTCCCTCAATCTCGAAGAACAAGAACGACAACGTGGATTTACAGGAAGTATTGGCTAATGCCCAGGCAGCGGCTGAATCAGCCGAGCGGGCAGCAGCAGCAGCACGGTCAGCAGCTAGTATAGCTCGACTCCGAATAAGTGAGCTCGTGAAGAAAAATAATGAAGTCTCGGGTTCTACTGTTGAGAATCCATTTCATACTGTTGGAGAAAGGGCTGATTTAGATAAAGAGAATTCGGTAGGTGATGATTTTGACAACGGGTTGACTTCTCCGGGTCAAAATTACTCGAGTAATCAGCCAATGGCTCATCCCTCGTACGATGATGCCAAAGGGGATGTTGACTCTTCTTCACCCAGTGATCACCAGCCTCAAAGATTGCCTTCAATGGATGATGATACGTATCTCTCCTACCCTAATTTATTTACGACTCAGAGGTCGAATGTAAGCTCTCGTTCACAGTCGTTTAATGACTCCAAATGAGCAGTGAGCGAGTTTACTTTCTGTACGTTCATTTTGCTATATGTTTAAGAAATACTAAAATGGCGAATTCTATACATCTAAGTTACTTCTTGTAAATGAGGTTTTGGCTATATTGTGAGTTCAGATGTACTGAATAAAGCTCTTCTCGTGCAATTTGAGTAGTTGTTTCTATGAGCAACTGTGATACGTAAAATTTTTACAGCAGACCCAACATGAAGTCTATTTAAACTCGTGTAGTGAAAAGTGAATGGTCAAAAAGCGTATGTATATTTATTTTGTGATTGGTATGCAAGTGTCGATAAATCACTGAATACAAATGAGAGAATTGCATTTTTGGTACACAGCTATAGGTTAATTTTCACTTTTGGTACACAGCTTTATGTGTCCAACACATTTGGTACACCTCTTTAACAAAGTTCGACACATTTGGTACAACCGTTAAATAAATTGCAAAATCACCGTTAATTCCGTTAGTTCGACACATTTGGTACACCTCTTTTACAAAATTGACATGCGCGCGGCACATGGCTGCCCAGAAAAATAAAAAAAATAAAAAAGAAAAAATTGAAACTTGATAAAAAAAAATTATTATATTTTATTCTTCTTCCAGTAATTAAACTATAAATGACATTATAGTTTATTATATTTTACATGTCATAGAAATAATAAATACATATTCTTTAATAATTTTTATAAATATGATAAATTAAAGTAACTTGTTTATTATATTTTATTCTTCTTGCAATATTAAACTATAAATGACATTATATAGTTTATTATATTTTACATGTCATATAAATAATAAATACATATTTTTTAATAATTTTTATAAATAATAAACTATAAAAATAATAAACTATTTTTATAAATAATTTTTAAAAATTGAAACTTGATAAACTTTTTTATTATATTTTATTCTACTTCCAATATTAAACTATAAATGACATTATATAGTTTATTATATTTTACATGTCATATAAATAATAAAGACATATTTTTTAATAATTTTTATAAATAATAAACTATAAAAATAATAAACTATTTTTATAAATAATTTTTAAAAATTGAAACTTGATATACTTGTTTATTATATTTTATTCTTCTTCCAGTATTAAACTATAAATGACATTATATAGTTTATTATATTTTACATGTCATATAAATAATAAATACATATTTTTTTATCATTATATAAATATGATATGATAAATATAATAAATACATATGATAATTTTTATAAAAGTTTATCAAGTTTAATTTTTTTTTTGGGCAGCCATGTGCCGCGCACATGTCAATTTTGTAAAAGAGGTGTACCAAATGTGTCGAACTAACGGAATTAACGCTGATTTTGCAATTTATTTAACGGTTGTACCAAATGTGTCAAACTTTGTTAAAGAGGTGTACCAAATGTGTTGGACACATAAAATTGTGTACCAAAAGTGGGAATTAGCCTATAGCTGTGTACCAAAAATGCAATTCTCTCCTAATCTAAAATACACATCATAAGAAGTCAATCAAATGTCAAATCCATTATAATAGAATTTAGAACATTTAGAAAAACAATTGTTAGGGCATAAGTGGGAATTAGAATTACAATTTAAAAGAATTTATAAAATCTAGAAAAACAATTGTTAGGGCTTAAGTGGAAATTAAAATTACGATTTGATAGAATTTATGTTGTATCTGAATAAACAACTTACCGTTTATAATAATGATAATCAATAGTTGAATTTATAACTTTTTATATTAATATCATAAATAAAATTTTTAAATATTGTTCAAGAAATAAATCAGAAACATTACACTTCTCTCGCTTATGCTAACTTTTTAGATGAGTAGTACTATTGATATTATATTAATTATTAATATGAGGATGGAGATGGGCATGTCACCCGAACTTGGAACTGACCGCACCGTCTAGAATCAGACCATGGTGTAGGTATTTGTGTCTGAACCAGAACCTGTTTTTAAAAAAGACTAAATGATGGTGGGGTCTAGACTGGGGCGGATCCAGAATTTTCGGTCGAGGGACTAATTAGTAAAAAAAATCAGTCAAACATAAAGCGTATATTATACACGAAAAAATATAGACACAATACAAAAATAGGGAAGTGGAGTTTGATAAAAATAACCCCTACTAGATATTTTAATTATACATGCTATCCCGTTATAGTCCTAAAAGAACCCAAAGATGTACGTGTTTACATTAATAATTGACCATGACGATTTCTCATTTTTTTAAATCGGTACATGATAGTATCGTTTGAAATACAACTAAATATGCCCATTCAGTTACTAAGTTGATTATTTACCTTTTCATAGCCGAAAAACTCTCTTTACTTATGCAGTTGCAACATGTAGAATAAGCGTTAATGTCACAAGTTTGTAAACAAACGAGAATGCAACATGCCTTTTAGTTGCAACCATCTCCTTAGCAAAATTCACCAGTCTATTTCAAGCTAGAAATTTCATCACTTGATCTAATATTCCTAATATAATTTTCAAGTTGATTAAAATAGGCCGAGAGCTCGAAAAGAGAAGTTGTTCTAATTTTTTTAGGACTACTTTTTTTTTTTTTTTTTTTTTTGAAAAAAAACTAGAACTATACTATAACCTAAAAAAAAAAATTGAGGGGAGGCTATAGATCCCCCTTGTCCCTCTCCCCATCCGCCTCTAGGTCTAGACTCGAACCCAAATCATTTACGTTTCTTGAAAAAAGTTATGGGGGCCATTGCAGGTCGGGTCCAATCTAGACTCACCCTTTCACCCTAGCTCGACCCCATCAAGATCCAATATTTTTCTTAAATTAAAATGGTATACACGTCTCGACTGGGACTTGGACCGTAATAATTGGACCTGAATCCAAACCCTATCAACAAGGTCTGATTCTAGATCATGTGATTAGTTTCATGGTTGAGTCCGGATTTGAATCCAACATTTCACAATCCTTAGAACAGGTCTTCACAGGGCCCGGTTGCGCAACCAGAGGCCTAGTTGTGAAATCTCTGAATTGCCATTAAGCAAAAATTTATGCTCATCATATATATAGTCAACATCCTTGCAAGTAATTGAGTGAACGTTCATTGTAGGAACTTGATTTTTTCTTTTTCTTTTTTTGCACGTTTGCACTTAAATCATAAAAGTCTGTAACATGAGAGGATTAATGAGATTGATATACACATTCAATTCAAAGGCATGTGACGACAGGATTTCGTAGCCGATCGAAAAGAAAGATCCATCCATCCATCATTTAATCTTAAGTATTAATAGCGCATGTTCATGTTCCTCATCTATTTCCATGTACACGTGAATTCCCTCATCTCTGCCCTTACATTTAATGTAATATAATGTATAATATATATACTCTTCAATTAAGGACAATTAAATGCATGTAGATGGCTTGAAAATCTTAGAAATATGTCGCCAACGATTTATGAAAACCCGGTAGTCCTTTTGTTCCATAAAAAATGTGAAGAACAAAGAAATAATTGAAAAAAGTCGGCGCATTTTCACTGGCTTTGAATTAATTTAATTAATATCCATTTTTTTTTTTATATATGTTACAATGTGAAAAAAAGAAAAAAGAACGTGCAATCTTATACTTATTTCATAATTTTTTAACATTTACATGTTTTAAAATTTAAATCTTAATTTATTGTACATAAACTAAATTGCCACACACATGTAAATATATATACAATAATTTTTTCCAATCATATTTGCAACTTCTCATTCTTAAAAAATGTTACGACAAGTTGCTTACATTCCAGTCTGCATGACTATTTAATTCATAATTAACCTAATAATTAACCTACTTACCTTCAAACAAAAAAAAAAAAAACAACAAAGAAAAGAAAGAACTTAACGTTCATACTATTTAATTCAATATATAATATTTTACAGGACTCACGAAAACTCGTGACTCTTACAAAAGTACCCTCATTCATAGGTAGCCGTGTTTCATGTGAAGTGCATCAGCTAGGTGTCCTTTTTACATTAAATCCAATTTTTGAATTTCCCTCCTCCAACATATAGTATATTGTTATTTATATAAACTTAGTCCAATGTTCCCTTCAACCAAAAAATTCCCTTTTAATTTTATTTCTACATGCATGCTTCGACTTCCATATTTCATGTGATATCTCTTTCACAAACTTGTCTCATTTTATTAAAAATAAGAAATAAAAAAATAACCTGCAATTTATGAAAATGTGCCAAAGTATTTCTTTCCTGAAGACATTGTCAATTGTCTCATTTCTCTTTTTGCTACTTACCATCGGTGACAGCCTCAGGCCTTATCATTGTAAGTTTATGTGTTTGACATTTTCTTTTTAAATAAATATGCTCTTGCATGGTTTATTTTATTTAATTTTACTTTAGTTGTTGTACTGACTTTAAAGAAGAAGAATTAAAAAAACTAATTAATTGGTCATTTCTTTTTGGCTACCAGTTACCGACCATGGCAAAGGCAAATACATGAATGACCAAAGCCATATGCACACTAAGGTATGTATGTAATGTTATAGTAACTTTTTTCGTACTCCAGATTTAATTCTTTATATTGTGCGTTGATAGTGGTTATTTGGAAACTAGCAACCTCAAATTATTATTTTAAATTAATTTTATATAGTATTAACAAAATATTTTATTTAGTAAGATGCCACGTGTAAGGAAAAAGAGCAAATAATTTAAGGAAATAACGTATCAAAATAACCAAATATAATTGCTTGTACCTTACACATTTTGGTACCAGGTCTTTTGAAAATTAAAGACACATTTTGTACCTGTGACGTTCCTGGATAAATTTAGTTTGCCGATAAATATTTGAATCATTAAATTATGACCGAACCTTAAAGAGTTTGAGAATGCTTTTTGGATAACAACTAGAGCTACACCTATTCCTCAATTAGACATTATGTTCAAATAATCTTAGAGCTTGATAATAATGTAATGGAATGGTTTTGACAGCAAAACTAAATCTTTAAAATGATGTCTAGTTGTGATATCAAATGTAATATTACAGAAGACTTGATACCAAATATGTAAAGTATGGTGAAGTGTTGTATGAAAAGTGTAATATCAAATTTTCGGTATCACAAAATTTCATTCTACTGCCCGTAATTACCAACGATCGAAATTAATGATTCACTAATTGATAACAATGCTGATGTTTGTGCGTTCTTTAGGAAGGAGGGATAGGAATGGAGTTGTATCCAACGGGATCGAGCCTCCCCGATTGCCTGCACGCATGTGGTCCGTGCATGCCGTGCAGAAGGGTGATGATTAGCTTCAACAAGTGCGCCGTTGAGTCCTGCCCAGTCGTCTACCGTTGCATGTGCAAAGGAAGATACTACCACGTCCCTTCCAATTGACATTATTACTTTAATTTGCCATGCTTGCATGCAAAAGAACACCTGATGATGGAATGCATTAATTTTGATTTGATCAGAAAATGGATGTTGTAGATTTGGCTAATAGTTATGTTTAGCAGTACTTGTTACATGGATTATAGGGTTAACAAGAGTTGTTGCGGAATTGATTTTTAGGTCCCATTTGGATATGTAAATAGAAGAGTTTCTAGTCTTTTTTATTTGATTTTAATCACATTTTGCCAAGTTTATATGTTTGAAATAAACCTCATACATGCTAGCTATTCAGTTCATGGAATCAGTCAATACGGATTAAATTATGTACCATTTGGCAATTGGCAAGACGAAAATTGCCTACTCAAATACCGCTGCACCAATTCGAATTCATCCATTTCTTTATAACTTAAAAGGTGTTCGAGGATATATACAATTCTCAATAGACCTTGAAAGTAATTGGGAGATATATACATACATCCAAGCAACATTACAACAACATTTTAGGTATAAAACTAATAAATAAATAAATATATATTCACATTCTATTCTTCTTCATCCTTGTCAAGTTCAAGGCCCTCTGCAGCCAAAAGTTGGCCTATGATCTTTTTCTTATCTTCTTCTGCTTTTTTCCTCATTAAATCTCTTTTTCTTAGAACAAGTGTATGTCTCCTTAAAGTGTTGTGGAAGTTCTCTGTATACGCCTTTTTCTCTTTCACAAGTATCTTCCTTTCTTCTTCAGGATCAATCTGAATTTTCACTTGGTCAGGCACAAAAATTAAACCAACCAACTCGGAAATTAGCTTGATTAAGCTCGTTTTCGTTACACAATTATGAAGAGTACATACAATGCATATTATGTGACTTATTGGCAATTCATCATTAATTTTACTTGTATTAAAATTCTAAATGTGGCATGAATTTTCACTAGAAAAAAACATTAATTTTTGCTTAAGAAGCATTTAACTTGAGAATGTGTTTTGGGCTATGTACTGCCATATTCTCCAGATATAACATGCTGCAGATTTTAAAAAGCAGTGATTCGCTTAATATCTTGTTACCTATCATTTCGTAAGGAACACAGAAAGATATTTAGACTTTTAGCCAACATAAGAATAACCCCATACCTTTGAACGAGCAAGACGACGGGCACGAAGGTTCAGTTCCCGCTGCTGTTGTTCAGCCCAAGCTGCAATTGCCATATCACCCCTTTGGTCAAATGCTCTTCGCTTCTTCATAAGCCACTCCATCCATGCTTCAGATGCCTAATAATGAATACCAAATGACGGGTTATCCAGAAGACAGTATATCAAATAACAGGAATAATCTACACTTAACAACAGCACGCTTAAAGAAGTTTATAAAATGCGGAACAAACTTCTTAAGTACTTAAAGTAACCAATTCCACAGGCACACACTGGTCTAGTATCTACTAGATAATATAACAAATTGGCTCTAAAAGCTTTAATCACAACTGATTCATAACATAGAGTATCTTCCTTCATACAGAAACTCAAGAATTTTGGGGATAAAAAAGAAGTCCACCTAATCGTAATGTATATTCCAATAATATCAATGAATAGTATTGGAGATTCGAGGCACACAAGAAAAAAAAATATAACTGGCAGAAAGAAAACTATTTCACCTTCATTGGATTCACACGGTTATCTGTATCATACTTTTTTCGCTTCTCTTCATCAACAAGGAGCTCATAAGCTGCTTGAATCTTTATAAATCGAGCTTCAGCTGTTTCACCTTCCTCTAAGGTCCCTCTACCATCATAAACTATAAATGGATAAAAATGTAAATATTACTGAAGTATTCCAGGTCTGAGAGAATATGTACTCTCTTCTCTAAGAAATAGAAAAGTCTAAAAGATGCATGTACTGAGTACATGCAGAAGTGGGAAAGGCCAAATCAAGAACTAAGTTTAGTAAAAGATAGCACTTCTCTTCTATTAATAGTTTCAAAGTTATATACCAAGAATCCAGGTTGTAGTCCAACAACATTATAGAAAGCAAAGGAATATAATCCAATTTAAATGCAAAAATGGGCATTTTTATTAAAAAATGCCATGATAAGAAACAAAACTTTGAAGATAATGCTTCAAAAATGTTTTTTTGTTTTATATATAAATATGTTTTTCCTGCACTATATGGGAACATCAAAGAATTACATCGTTTGAATCCCAGGTTTTTGAGAAATCCTATAATATAATACCCATGGTTATAAATAGCTATTTTTTAAACATTAAATAAGTCATACTCTAACCCAAGGAAGTTTATTTTGTTCTGAATTACAAGTGAAAGTCCATGTGCCACACTTTTGACTCTACCCCGGTTTTCCTCGATGCAGATGCCATAGAAATTGATTCAATAGACATTAAAAAGTCGACTAAATATCTATATGTAGCCCGAGTCACACTTCTTGACGCCATCATATTGCTTAGAATATTCCCAAGAAGCACATAAAAGTCTGGCCTACAGAACCTGCTCTGCGACTTGTTATCTAAGAGCCAATAATCAACATGCAACACCCACACGCAATTTATAAAAGAGCTATATCAAAAAAAAAATCTGTTGAAAATGAAGTACATTTCATTGTTATGATTTATCAACCTCCTCCAAAGACCCAAAGAGATTCATAATTTGCACCCAAATACTACAAATTTGAAATTTTGAAGCAGAGGACAAGGCAGTTGGAATGCAGTTTTGTCTTCAAATGATGCACTGACCTACATATTATAGACCGTAAATATTATACCACACCAACCCCTCTTCACCAGAGCTTCAGCACTTGTTTCTTGGTATATTTTGACCATCACAAGTTTTTTATATTGCAAATGAAACTGGCTCAACGGCTAAGACATCATAAACTTCAATTTATGGATACACTCATCTGACAGTATCCAAATGCTTCCAATAAGAGGATTCAACAATTTTTTAATACTTCAACTCACAATCAGAAACCTCACTTTCCTCAACACTATAGTACACTTCCCTATTCTCCCATCTGCTCCCTATATGTTGTATCCCCGTTAGTTGTCTCTTCCAGAAGACTTCAAGTAATGCCAATGTAAACAAATTTATCTCATTCTACCTCCACTGAACCCGCACGACCACTCATAATTTAAATTTAAAAGAAAGTTGTCTGATACTCTTTACATCTCACCAGCAAGACAAAGAAGCCTGCTTTAAGTTTTTAACTCTAAATGAATAAAAGAGGATCTATCTCATACTGACTGGGAAAAAATTTACAACAGAAATAGATTAATGCTATTTAAAAATTTCAAAAAATTAGATTTTGTTCAATGGACGACACATAGCAGCAGATGACAGAAAACCTATCAAACCAATGCATGTATTCATCTTAATTATGGCAAGCAATGCATCTACATGTAATTAATGACTAGTGTTTAAAGTAGACAGTGAAAGGTTAACGACAAACCATCAGGATGATAGAACTTTGCCAATCGTCTATAGGCTACCTTTATTTGCTCTTCATCTGCATTCCTCTCCAACTCTGCCATGGAAAAGCACCAGATATTGTGCATCACTCATGGATTCATTAGGATGAAACAAGAGTAAAACAAGAAGACGATAAGCAGGAAAGATATTCAAAGATACATAAATGTATCATAAACACAATTATTTAATATACACTTGAATTGCAGGAAGCAATCTCCAGTAAGACTTGAGTAGGAAGTCCCATACTATGAAATTTTAACTCCAACAAATAATGAATTCTAATGAAGCAGAAATGAGCACCAATCTAGTGAATAGAGAATATAGCAAGAAAAGCTCAGGTGTCAAAACTAACTGAACTAAAAGCCCCAGATAAATTAATATAGTGAGAAAAACTCAGCTACACCTTCCAGTTGCCCAGGTACCCCAGTAAAAATGAACAAATAAATAAAATCCTTATTCAGCTTAAAATTTAGTAAAATGCTTCTCAATATTTAAAGTTTGAAATTCTACTGAAAATTAGATATAAATAGGGTGAATAATGCACCAAACCAATTGACACACGAATAAAATATCACCATAACTCAATTTATTCAATCAAGTAATTTTAAAAGTGATGCCTACAACCGAAGAGTTACTAATATATAAAAAAAACAACTTGTAAATATATACCAAGAGTTTCATATGGAGATTTGGTGTCTGTCCAATTAGAAGCTTTTGTAGCAACCATTCTCCGGTGCTGATTCAATCTCCCCCGCCGCCCTGATACACTCACATCGTTCTTCTTCTCTACTGACTCAAACCAAACGGCAAACACCGACGACGACAATGTAGAGCGTCGATTCCTGAAATTAGAATTGCTAGGGTATTCAATTGAAGACGAAATCCTAACCATCGATCTGTAACAACATGCCAACGACGAGAACACGGCGTGGGGCCTACAAACCGCCTTCAAATTGCTCATTTTTTGGGAAATGAATTGAATTATTGGGTGTTTGGTTGAATACGTGAAGAAAACTGGAAAAATGTGAATGTATTGGAATCTATGTGGGGTTATTTTTGTGTTAAATGATAGGAATATTAATTTTTCCTCAAAATTTTGTGGATTGTCTCGCTCCAAATTGGGGAAGTGACTCTTTAATTTTTTTTTTCTTTTCTCAAATTAACAATTTTAGCCAATTTTCTATGTTTTCTTTTTATATGGGCCCACATATAGGCTGTGATGAGCTACATTTCCGTCAGGTAAATTCTTGCTTAAATTAGATTTGGCCCAACGTGTTCAATTTCGTCTAGAAAATTGGGCCTTTTGAGTTTCAGAAAAATAATACATGAGTTTACTTTATAAGGTCCATGAATTAAAATTTTGTTTTTCTTATTAAAATTTAATGAAAAATAATAAAAAAAATTGAGTTATATGATCTTGAAAAACTTATTCTAAAATATATAAAACTAGTTGAAATGAGATTTCATTGAATTTGACAAGTTATCTTAAATCTGACAAGAATGAATATTTGAAATTTTGAATTTTCGAACCGAATTAATTTTAAGAATAATCAGACTTGGATATGATTGGTTATTCTTTCGATTTGAAGAAAATAGAACCATTTAAAAAAATTACTCTCCAAATTATCCAAATTTTTCTTTTTGGAAAGAAGAATTTTCGAATTTCAAATATCTGAAACCTGATTATCAATTGACGAAGGTCAAAGAGAAACTTGATGTATTACCCATTATATATTAATGTAATGTATAATTTGAACTCCTTAAATATTTCATTGAAACTTGCAGATAAATTGATTTTTCTTATAAAAATTATTAGTACAAATTATTATAGTAGAATTATAATGTCTATACTCTATACATAGATTTTCTTCTTAGTTATTTATGTGATTCAAGTTGTTCAAGCTCCAAGTGTTTTAAGTCTTTTGAAAATAAGATTTTATAGAACATACGTATATATGAGCTACCCATCTCAATCACTAAAAAATGTCAACAATAATCTGAACCACAATTAATGTCAAAATGTCCAATAATGATGTGGCATCGGACATTTGGAAAAAACAAACATATGTTAAATTAGATACTAACATTTTAATTAATATGTTTAAAAAAACTCTCTAATCTCTAATTAATTTCATATCTCTTTCCCAAAAAAAAAAAAATCAACCAAATAGTCACCAATTTTCTTGGTAGGTGGCATACTTGCTGAGTTTAAGATATCAAGAGTCTAGAGAAAGTGAGAGGTTGACAACTGATATTCAAAAGGAAGCTAACCAGCATTGTGATGAATTTGTATCTTATCTTGTCTAGTAGAAAAATGAGAATTGGTTTTCAAGTGGAGGAAGAAAAATGTAAATACAAAAGGGAAAATACTTTTCCATATGATTTGTAATGTTAATACACTTAGCATGTATTTGAAATATATTGAATAATAGTAATAATTGGTCAAGAGGTAATTTGTATAAATTTGATGTTTGTTTGTAATTAATTGAAATATTATAACAATGGGTCTCACCATTGAATGGTAACATTTAGGAAATACTTCTTTCAGCTCTTTTCTCCTAGTTTCAGTCACCCTGATGGCAATGTGTCTTGGTGGAAATTGTTCTAAAAGTGTTCCCAAATTCCTAGATATGTAAATGGATAGATTGATATGTATGTAATCCTTATAACAAACTAATTAACAACTAATAAAAGTATTAATGAATCAATGAAAGATGAAAGAAAGGAATGTAGAAAAGGATAAAGAAAAGAATAAGAGAAAATAGTATAACAGCTAACCATTTTCAATAAGAACACCATATCTATTTTCAATCCGAACCTGCAAAGCAGATAGCCGTGCAACATCATCCCATCCAACAAAATAGTATGCCTGATGAGAACTATTCCGTGCAAAGCAGATACCTTAAGTCACCCTGATGAGAATTTGTTTTTCAAATGAGGGAAGAAAATCTGTATATACAATAGGAAAAAATAATTTTCATATGATTTGTAATGTTAATACAATAATAATAATAATAATAATAATAATAATAATAATAAGTTCAAAGGCAATTTATATAATTTTGATATTTTTCTGTAATGACAATGGTTCTCACCATTGAATGATAATAATTAGGAAATACTGCTTCCAACTCTTTTCTCCCTACTTCAATCATGGTTGTGGAAATGTGTCTGGGTAGAAATCGTTCTAAAATTTTCCCAAATCCGCGAAGCATATAGTTGTGCAACATCATCTCATCCAACAAAATAATAGCATAACAAATAATCATGTCGTAGATATGACAAGGGAAGAACACGAGCTCATCAAGAAAATAACAAAAAAAATATAATAATATGCCTAGCAATAAACACGTTTAGGTGTAATGAGAAAGATAAGTAGGAAAAAAAACATATTTGGATTTATGATAACTCCACAAATATAGGGTTTGATACAAATTCATCACAATGCCAGAATAACATTCTTTCGAATGTCAATTGCCAAGCCTCTCATTTTCTCTGGTCTTCTGATGCCTTAAAGTTAGAAAGTATGACATCTTCCAATGAAACTGGTTGTATATATATATGTGATATGGTAGAATATGTCAATACTTCTTCTAAATTCAAATTATTGGAAACAACATCTTAAATGCATTGGATGTTTGAAATATTATGATGGTTATTTCAGTTGTTGATTTTTTGGTGTCTTATTTCAAACATTCAAACATTTGAGATGTTGTTTACAATAACTTGAATTTCAAAATAAGTATTGACATCTTCTACCACATCACACATATATACAACCAAATAGTCACCAATTTTCTTGGTAGGTGGCATACCGCTGACTTTAAGGCATCAGAAATCTAGAGAAAATGAGAGGTTGACAACTAACATTCAAAAAAGAAGCTATTCCAGCATTGTGATAAATATGTATCTTATCTTGTCTAGTAGAAAAATGAGAATTGGTTTTTCAAGTGAGGGTTTTGTAAATATAATAATGTTAATGCACTTAACATGTATTTGAAACATATAGAATTAACAAAATAATAATAGTAATAATAATAATAATGATGATGATAATAATAATAATAATAATAATAATAATAATAATAATAATAGGTCAAAATGTAATTTATATAATTTTGATGTTTGCTTGTAATGACATTGAAACATTATACCATTGAATGGTAATAATTGGTAAATATTGCTTCCAACTCTTTTCTCCCAGCTTCAGTCACGGTGGTGGCAATGTGTCTGAGTAGAAATCGTTCTAAAAGTTTTTCCAAATCCTAGATATGTAAACGGATAGATTGATAAGTATGTAATCCATATAACAAATTACTTAACTAGTAAATGTATTAATGAAGAAATGAAAAAAGTTTGAGATTGGATGAAAGAAATAGACGTAGAAAATGATAGAGAAAAAAAAAAAAGGAAGTAGTATAACAACTAACCAATTTAAACAGAAACACCAGATCCATTTTCAATGCAAATTTGCAAAGCATATAGCCATGCAACATCATCTCATCCAACGAAATAATAACCTAACAAATAATCAGCTGAAGAACATAAGCGCATCAAGAAAACAACTAAAAAAAATATAATACTATGATTAGCAATAAACACATTTAGGTGTAACATGCACTACTAGGAAAATGAAGAATTCCAACCGAACAAAAACTGGTTGAAATTTCCTTGAATTACGACCAAAAAAATCCGGCCGGAATTTCTTCCGATCGAATTAAAATCAGTCGAAATTTTATTAATTATTCCGACCGATTATAAAATTGATGGATTTTTTTTTTGGAACCGCTAAAAACCTTTTCCCATGTTGTTTTCCGGAGTTGTGTGTGAAATTTGGGAAGGATGCCCTGATCGAAGTTTACTCCACTTTAGGTAGCAAAGTGTCACGGCCCGGCATTTCGCGGGGGAAAAATGGCGCGACACAAGGACCCGATGGACGGGAGCGTGGCTTGAGGAGTCCGGGATAGGACATTTCGAAGGATTTGCGGAAGCACAAAACCAAGCAGGGACGAGGCTTTACACGAACGGGACGCTGCTCGAGAGAGCATGGATGGAGCTCGAGAGATGGCCTTGGCAGCCAGGCAACACGGATGGGCAGTCAGACAGGTGGCACGGCCGGCGCAAGACGGGATAAGCGCAGTAGGCGCACCGCGGACAGTCGGGTGGGCAACCTAACCTTATGCGCAACATACGGGACAACCGAGTGGTCGGGACGACTCAACGATCCTTGGGATGAAATTTCATGGGAATGGAGATTCTCGAACGTCTCCAGAAGATTCTACGCTGTTCCGGGTGGGTCCAGAGGGTTCTACACATGTGTGGAATATTCCGAAAGGCTCTACACACGGATGGAAGAATATGGAAGATTCTAGGCCATCCTAGAATAACCTAGAAGCGTGTAGAAGATTCTAGAAGGGTGGGGAACCTTCTAGAAGGATGAAGAGCCTTGTAGAAAACTCTAGAAAGTTTATCTTCTAGAACACTCTAGAAGGTTGCGGAAGATTATGGAAGGTAGTAGAACCTTATAGAAGGTTCTAGAAACATAGAGGTAGTATGTAGTAGAACATTGTGGAACGTTCTAGAATAATGTAGAGATACGTAGTAGGAACTTGTAGAATAGTATAGATGTAGGGAACATTCTAGATAAGCAATCCTATTAGTATAAATAAGTAGGGAGACATTCATTTGTAACCAACCAAGTTGTAGCATTCCAAGTTCTCTCCAAGTGCACTTTCTTATTTTCACACTTATACTCTTACTTAGCAACTTTCTTAGGGACGGTAGAGGCTGACTTAGCCGATTCCGACAGAGGAGCGGGAACAATCGCTAGGGACGTATTGTGGCTAAGTGTCGCACTGTACCTTTTGAGAAGTTAAGTCCGTGACAAAAGCCTACACATTTCTATCATCATTAAAGCGTTTTTGGGCATTAAGGGATATAAACCAGTAATTGTCAAACCTCCGGATCCACGATTAACTTTCACAACTTTTTGTTTCTTACTAGATGGTCCAACAACTTTTTCCCTCCCATCAATTTTCAAGCACTTTTGATGGAAAATAACCAAACAAGTAACCCAAATCAATGACCAACAAACCCACAATACTATCCTCAAATCAACTCAATGAAGCCACCAAAATACACAAATGCCCAACTTCACAAACCGTCCAACAACAAGATCATTTAGGCAGGATTCCAAAAATAATATTTACACTTAGCGAGAAAACAAGAAAAAACATATATATATATTGGCGGACAAATCACCAGTATTCTCAACACCATGCTCATCATCGCCAAGCTCTGCTTGCCTTCCTCAATCTAAATTTTTTTTTTCTGTGGCTTACTTTCCTGAGATTTATTAGTAATTGCTCGCACATTATCTGCATATCTGATTAAGATAGAAATCAAATGATTAAGCTAATCACCACAACTTTGGTTGAATGCACAAACAATGAAATATGGCATATGTATATATTTATGTAGAGCAGATGACTTACCTCAAAGGGTTGTTGCTCACATTCTGATTTGATTCAGTTGGAGATAGGTTTACGAACATCAATGCTTAAGCATTACTCCAATTGAATCTTTCAACTAATGGGGAAGCTTGAAATCTCGGTAGGAAATATGAATATTTTCCACCAAGCTTTTAAAGACTCTCAAGTGCCAGAAGCGATCCATTAATGGAAGTAGTTTCTTTTTGGTTAGCGCCAGGACTTCCAGATCCGGCAAGATCAACAAAGTTTAACTGCACAAAAAAATTGAAAATAAAATTGCCAATGAAATTGTCATCAACCTTGAGCCAAAGAAACCTACTAGAAATTGAAGCTGGTGAAAGGTGTAGCAACACGAATTAAAAAACCATAATGAATTATTTGGATAATTCCACCATATAAGCCTATGTATATCATATAAATCATCTTCAAGAAAAACCATAACTTTCTTCAATTTTAAACCAATTCTACTATAGCCTAACATCTAAACACAACTTATTCTACGCACGAGTTCTAGAACACGGTCACATATTTCAAGGGAATATTCTATCTATTTCTCTCTTTATTCTATGTGAAACTGGTATCACAATCAAATATCTAAACTTTAAAACTTTTACATATTAGCATCCAATATAAAAATTTCAAATATTAAGTTTGTGAAAAAATGGTAGCAAGAAGATTTCACTCATTTCAGAAACCATACTGAAATATTTGGATAATTCCACCATATACGCATGTGTACATCACATAAATCATATGCAAGAAAAACTATAACAACTTTCTTCATTTTTGAAACCACATTCTACTACAATTTAAGATCTAAGACAAATCTAAACACAACTTCTTGCAGGCACGAATTCTAGAAACTTGATTCTTCTAAAAAATAGTCAATGTATATATCCAATTAAATGGTGGGTTAAATGTCCAGATATTAAGTTTGTGAGGAAAAAAAAAAGATCAATAGAAAATCAAAGTTCAACTTAAATATATCCAAATAGAACTGTCAATACCTTTCCTGCAAACGAATCTTGACTTTGAATATTGGTGTTCTCTATAAAAATAAAAATATCGTGATATGAACTTTTGTCATTCATCGCTATTTGGGATGTCTTTCCCCCTGCCAACCCACTCTTCATTATTGTTATTAGATCATCAAGCGTTAAAAATTCCATGTTAGAAGCATTGTCCACGCAAAAATGAAAATACATGGACAATACTTGAGGTAAAACAATAGTCAAAATGAAAAAAGAGAAGTTAATATTTATCTTCCACTAATTATTTGAAGAAAATCACTTCATCGACTTTCACTCCTTCAGTTTTTCATTGCTTGGTAGTAGAAGATCTATGAACTTTTCCGTATATAATTCAACCATGTACTCCTACATATATCACCAAAATATTGATCAACGAATGTGACTTATGCTATTGAATTATAATTAGTGGAAAATTGAAAGACTAATGACTTATTTGAATTAGGGTACTAAAATAAGATGCAGTCAAGCGAAAATGAAAAAATCATAATTCAAACATTTACCTTCAGTTTAAAAGAACACTTTCTCTTATCCCGATTCAAAATATCAAAAAGTTCTACCATAGCGTGTCGAATGAGCCCGAGATTGTCCTTTGGTCCATAAAGTGTGAATGTCTTTCCGGAACCAGATTGTCCATATGAAAATATGCACACATTGTATCCATCAACAACATATTTAATGAGGTCCTACATTATGGTAAAACAAAATAAGGGCACATCAATTAATATGAAAGTCAAAAAAATATTATGATTACTTTAAATATATTTTAATATTATATATTAGATAGAATTTATTATATTTAACAAAGTTTCCTTATAAACATCCTCTTGAGTAACACCGTCATAAAAAAACACGATCATATAAATGTTGTTTCCCTTTAGCCTCAAGTTGTACAGTAAATTCATCAATACATGTAAGTACATTTCTTTCCTTGAGTGGTCTCCATCGAAACTCAAAATTTCTTTATTATTGATTGGAGTTTCTTTTTTATTGAGTGGTCTCCATCGACAATAAACTCAAAATTTTCCTTTCATAATTCAGAAACAAATGAAGAGAACTAGACATAATCATTCAATAATGGATGGACAACATTCAACAATAAATAGGATCACCAACAATTTTTTTTTATTTACATCTTAGTCTAAAACAAGATATATTATGTAACATAAAACATTTTAAATGTTACCTTGTATCTGGTTAAAATGTTCTTACCTCAAAGCTACTTCTTTCTTGTAAAGTTCGTCCATCTCAACCAACTGAGCCTCATCTATCTTTACATAAGGAACAATATTTAAAACATTAATTTGTACGTGCATTATTTCATAAACTATAAAAGACATTATTGAGTTTCAATTACTAGAAAAGGAAAAAATTGTAGCATAAAAATTTCACCTTCTTCCTTTTTCTAAGCTCCTCTAACTCCTCGAGTTGTGAATGATAAAGCATCATGGTATTGCGCTCATGTTCAAAGTTCTTCTGGAAATCACAAAAATAACAAATTTGGGTATTATCAACATCACATAGTTAACCGAATCTTATGGTTATGTTTTCAATTATCTTTTTTTTTTCAGCATGCAATTGTTTGCGCAAAATCTGTATATACAATAGTAAAAAGTTTTCTCATAAAAGAAAAATTCATGTACTTATCAGTAACATTCTAATGAATTATGAGTGACTGATTTTGTTACTTAAGAGTACAATAACAACTCTATTTTCAGTAGCTTTGGAATGTAATGAACTGATATGCTAGTTTTCTTTTATAATATTTTTTTATCAAGTTCTACATTGTTTTATTAACATTAATCCCTTACAACAAATAAATATATATAAAGTTGCAAACTCACATATGTAGACTCCAAAGGCCGCTCCTCATTGTTACATTTTATAAGGTATTCTTCTTGGAATACATGATCCTCTATATATGTAATTAATACATAATAGATTTCCTTTACCTGAACAACAACAACAACAACATCTGTATAAACTAAAAAACTTAACACACACAAGAGATTTTGGAACACATAATCCTCATTGTTACGTTTTTAAGGTAGGTATGATGATCCATTCTGCGTTTACTTTTATATATGCTATTTGGTTAAAAGTGTATATGTATGTTTAAAATATCAATGTGATATTTTATAAAGTCTAAAACACACACACACACACAATATATATATATATATATATATATATATATATATATATATATATATATATATATATATATATATATATATAATTTTTTTTATTTTTAATGTATTTCTTCCATTTTTAAATAGGGTGTCTTTAACTCTGTTCGTAATGTTTTTGAAAAATTACATTATTATATTCGCATGGTACCTTGACATTTAATTCTATTACAATTTTCACATATTAACTTCTTTGAGTGAAATTTATTTTGACATATAAATAGAAAACATGTATATATAAAATAATATCTAAATTTTATGCAAATTGACTCTAATATAAATATGGTAATTTAAGTTGAAAAAGTACCGAGACATAAAGATTTTACCCCAAGTAGCATTGGACACCTGCCTCTCTCACCACACATCAACTAAAATTAATGCCAAACACATCAATTTGAAATTTTGAATCATTGAATCACAACAGGAAAATACTTTCACATACAAATATATTCAATTTTAACTTTTTACCCATATTTGTTCACATAGTCCCACTATTCCATGTGGGTGTGTTTTCCAATGTTTTGTTAGTGGATATGTTTTACCATTTAGTATTGATATATTCTACCAATCAATTTTCAACTAACTAAATTTTTACTTGTACTTATAATCTTAATTTTTCATCTGCAATTTGTGCTCAGGATCGATTTCATAACTTGATATTGTCCCAAAAAAAAAATCGTTACTATTTGTGACATTTATAACTATTACTTATTAGTATATATCACTATTCATGGGCGGATCTATATATGCTCTTGGGGTCTAGCCCCCAAGATTTTTGGTTTTGTATTGATTTGATATATATATTTATTGACATGTTTATGCCCCATTATTCTTTTGATTTATTTTTGTGTATAGATTTTTTTGTTGTTGTTGTTGTTAGATCTATTATGTTTTAATTACATATATGGAGGATTATGTGTTCCAAAAAGACTACCTTAAAAGACGTAACAATGTGGAGCGGCCTTTGGAGTCTACATCTGTGAGTTTGCAACTTTATATATATTTGTTGTAAGGATTAATGTTAATAAAAAAATGTAGAACTTGATAAAAAAAACATTATAGAAGAAAACTACCATGTCAGTTTATTGCATTCCAAAGCTACTTATTGTATCCTTAAGTAACAAATTCTTCTACTCATATTTCATTAGAATGTTATTGTATATGAATTTTTCTATATGAGAAAACCTTTTACTATTGTATATACAGATTTTGCTCAAACAATTGCATGCTGAAAAAGAAGATAATAACAAACATAACCATAAGATCCGGTTACTTGAAGAAAGACTTGAAATGAAGGATGTTGACGAGGTAAAAATGTATGAACTATCTAAATTTATACAACTGTGTGATGTTGATATTACCCAATTTATTTATTTATTTTTTTGTGATTTCCGGACGAACTTTGACATAAGCGCAATACCATGATGCTTAATCATTCACAACTCAAAGAGTTAGAGAAGCTTAGAAAAATGAAGAAGGTTAAATCTTTATGCTACAATTTTTCCTTTTCTAGCAATTGAAACTCAGTTATGTCTTTGATAATCTATGAAATAATGCACGTACAAATTGAGGCTAAAGGGAAACGACACTTATATGATCGTGTTTTTTTTATGTCGGTGTTACTCAAGAGGATGTTTGTAAAGAAACTTTGGTAGATATAATAAATTCTATCTAATAAATAGTATTAAAATATATTTAGAGTAATCATAATATATTTTTGACATACAAATTAACTGATGTGCCCTTATTTCGTTTTACCATCATGTAGGACCTCATTCAATATATTGTTGATGGATACAATGTGTGCATATTTGCATGGACAAACTGGTTCCGGAATGACATTCACACTTTATGGATCCAAAGACAATCTCAAGCTCATTCGATGGAACTTTTTTATATTTTGAATCGGGATAAGAGAAAATGTTCTTTTAAACTGAAGGTAAATGTTTGAATTATGATTTTTTCATATTCGCTTGACTGCATCTTATTTTAGTACCCTAATTCAAATAAGTCATTAGTCTTTCATTTTTCTACTAATTATAATTCAATAGCATAAGTCACATTCTTTGACCAATACTTTTGTGATATATGTAGGCGTATATATGGTTGAATTATATAAGGAAAAGTTCATAGATCTTCTACTACCAAGAAATGAAAAATTGAAGGGATTCAAAGTCGATGAAGTGATTTTCTTCAAATATTTAGTGGAAGATAAATATTAACTTGTCTTTCTTCATTTTGACTTTTGTTTTACCTCAAGTATTTTCCATGTTTTTGCCATTTTTGTGTGGACAATGTTACTACCTTAAAATTTTGAACGCTTGATTATCTAATATCAATAATGAAGAGTGGGTTGGTTGGGCGCAAGACATCCCAAATAGCGATGAATGACAAAAGTTCAAGATCACGATATTTTCTATTTTTATAGAGAGCACCAATATTCAAAGTCAAGATTCCTTTGCAGGAAAGGTACTGACAGTTCTATTTGGATATATTTAAGTTGAACTTTGATTTTCTCTTGATATTTTTTTTTCTCACAAACTTAATATTTGAACTTTTTAAGCAACATTTAATTGGATATATACATTGACTATTTTTTAGAAGAATTAAGTCTCTAGAATTCGTGCCTGCAAGAAGTTGTGTTTAGATTTGTTTTAGATATTAAATTGTAGTAGAATATGGTTTCAAAAATGAAGAAAGTTGTTATAGTTTTTCTTGCATATGCTTTATGTGATGTACACATGCGTATATGATGGAATTATCCAATATTTCATTATGGTTTCTGAAATGACTAAAATCTTCGTTGCTACCATTTTTTCACAAACTTAATATCTGAAAATTTATCTTGGATACTAATATGTAAATGTTTTACAGTTTAGATATTTGATTGTGATCCCAATTATGTTTCACATACAATAAAGAGAGAAATAGAAATAATATTCCCTTGAAATATGTGGCCGCGTTCTAGAACTTGTGCCTATAATAACTTGTGTTTAGATGTTAAGCTATAGTAGAACTTGGTTTAAAATTGAAGAAAGTTATGGTTTTTCTTGAAGATGATTTATCTGATATACATAGGCTTATATGGTGGAATTATCCAAATAATTTATTATGGTTTTTTATTTCGTGTTGCTACACCTTCCATCAGCTTCAATTTCTGGTAGTTTTCTTTTTCTCAAGGTTGATGACAATTTCATTGCCAAATTTATTTTCAATTTTGTGCAGTTAAACTTTGTTGAACTTGCCGGATCTGGAAGTCCTGGGCGATAACCAAAAAAGAAACTACTTCCACTAATGGATAGCTTCTGGCACTTGAGAGTCTTTAAAAGCTTGGTGGAAAATAGTCAAATTCCCTATCGAGATTTCAAGCTTGCCCATTTGTTGGAAGATTCAATTGGCGGTAATGCCAAGGCATTGATGTTCGTAAACCTATCTCCAACTTAATCAAATTAGAATGTGAGCAACACCGCTTTGAAGTAAGTTATGTGCTCTACATAAATATATACATATGCCATATTTAAGTTTTTGTACATTCAAGCAAAGTTGTGGTGGTTAGCTTAATCTTTTGACTTCTGTCTAAATCATATATGCAGATTATGTGCGAGCAATTACTAATAAGTCTCAGGAAAATAAGCCATAGAAAAAAAAATGTTTGATTGTGGAAGGCAAACAAATATTGGTGATGACGAGCACGGTGTTGAGAATATTGGTAATTGGTCCGCCAATATATATGTTTTTTCTTGTTTTCTCGCTAAGTGTAAATATTATTTTTGAATTCCTGTCTGAATGATCTTGTTTTTGGACGGTTAGTGAAGTTTGGCATTTGTGTTTTTTGGGGCTTTATTGAGTTGATTTGACTTTCAAATTAATTGATGTGTTCTTATTTTGTTTTACCATAATGTAGGACCTCATTGAATATGTTGTTGATGTATACAATGTGTGCATATTTTTATATGGACAATCTGGTTCCGGAAAGACATTCACACTTTATGGACCAAAGGACAATCTCGGGCTCATTCAACACACTAAGGTAGAACTTTTTTATATTTTGAATCTGAATAAGAGAAAATGTTCTTTTAAATTGAAGGTAAATATTTGAATTATGAAATTTTCATATTCGCTTGACTGAATCTTATTTTAGTACCCTAATTCAAATAAGTCAGTCTTTCATTTTTCTACTAATTATTATTCAATAGCATAAGTCACATTCTTTGACCAATACGTATATTGTTGAATTATATAAGATCGTTTCTGGAACTTGAGAGTCTTTAAAAGCTTGGTGGAAAATAATCATATTACTTATCGAGATTCCAAGCTTACCCATTTGTTGGAAGATTCAATTGGCGGTAATGCTAAGGCATTGATGTTCGTAAACTTATCTCCAACTGAATCAAATTAAAATGTGTGCAACACCGCTTTGAAGTAAGTTATGTGCTCTACATAAATATATACATATGTGATATTTAAGTTTTTGTACATTCAACCAAAGTTGTGGTGGTTAGCCTTAATCTTTTGAATTCTATCTAAATCAGATATGCAGATTATGTGCAAGCAATTACTAATAAGTCTCAGGAAAATAAGCCATAGAAAAAAAATGTTTGATTGTGGAAGGCAAACAAAGATTGGTGATGACGAGCACGGTGTTGAGAATATTGGTAATTGGTCCGCCAATATATATGTTTTCTCTTGTTTTCTCGCTAAGAGTAAATATGATTTTTGGATTCCTGTCTGAATGATCTTGTTTTTGGACGGTCTGTGAAGTTTGGCATTTGTGTTTTTTGGTGTTGAGAATATTGGTAATTGGTCCGCCAATATATATGTTTATTCTTGTTTTCTCGCTAAGTGTAAATATTATTTTTGGATTCTTGTCAGAATGATCTTGTTTTTGGACGGTTTGTGAAGTTTGGCATTTGTGTTTTTTGGGGGCTTCATTGAGTTGATTTGACTTTCAAATTAATTGATGTGCTCTTATTTTGTTTTACCATAATGTTGGACCTCATTGAATATGTTGTTGATGAATACAATGTGTGCATATTTTTATATGGACAATCTGGTTCCGGAAAGACATTAACACATTATGGACCAAAGGATAATCTCGGGCTCATTCGACACGCTAAGGTAAAACTTTTTTATATTTTGAATCGGGATAAGAGAAAATGTTCTTTTAAATTGAAGGTAAATATTTGAATTATGATTTTTTCATATTCGCTTGCCTGCATCTTATTTTAGTACCCTAATTCAAATAAGTCATTAGTCTTTCATTTTTCTACTAATTATAATTCAATAGCATAAGTCACATTCTTTGACCAATATGGTTGAATTATATAAGATCGCTTCTGGCACTTGAGAGTCTTTAAAAGCTTGGTGGAAAATAGTCATATTCCCTATCGAGATTCCAAGCTTACCCCTTTGTTGGAAGATTCAATAGGCGGTAATGCTAAGGCATTGATGTTCGTAAACCTATCTCCAACTGAATCAAATTAGAATGTGAGCAACACCGCTTTGAAGTAAGTTATGTGCTCTACATAAATATATACATATGCCATATTTAAGTTTTTGTACATTCAACCAAAGTTGTGGTGGTTAGCCTTAATCTTTTGACTTCTATCTAAATCAGATATGCAGATTATGTGCGAGCAATTACTAATAAGTCTCAGGAAAATAAGCCTTAGAAAAAAATGTTTGATTGTGGAAGGCAAACAAAGATTGGTGATGACGAGCACGGTGTTGAGAATATTGGTAATTGGTCCGCCAATATATATGTTTTTTCTTGTTTTCTCGCTAAGTGTAAATATTATTTTTGGATTCCTGTCGGAATGATCTTGTTTTTGGACGGTTTGTGAAGTTTGGCATTTGTGTTTTTTAGGGACTTTATTAAGTTGATTTGACTTTCAAATTAATTGATGTGCACTTATTTTGTTTTACCATAATGTAGGACCTAATTGAATATGTTGTTGATGGATACAATGTGTGCATATTTTTATATGGACAATCTGGTTTCGGAAAGACATTCATACTTTATGGACCAAAGGACAATCTCGGGCTAATTCGACACGCTAAGGTAGAACTTTTTTATATCTTGAATCGGGATATGAGAAAATGTTCTTTTAAATTGAAGGTAAATATTTGAGTTATGATTTTTTCATATTCGCTTGACTGCATCTTATTTTAGTACCCTAATTCAAATAAGTCATTAGTCTTTCATTTTTCTACTAATTATAATTCAATAGCATAAGTCGCATTCTTTGACCAATATTTTTAGGATATATGTAGGCGTATATGGTTGAATTATATAAGATCGCTTCTGGCACTTGAGAGTCTTTAAAAGCTAGGTGGAAAATAGTCATATTCCCTCGAGATTCCAAGTTTACCCATTAGTTGGATGATTCAATTGGCGGTAATGCTAAGGCATTGATGTTCGTAAACCTATCTCCAACTGAATCAAATTAGAATGTGAGCAACACCGCTTTGAAGTAAGTTATTTGCTCTACATAATATTTACACATTCAATATGTTGTTGATGGATACAATGTGTGCATATTTTTATATGGACAATCTGGTTACAAAGTGTGCATATTTTTTATGGATAATATTTAGGACCTCATTGAATATGTTGTTGATGGATACAATGTGTGCATATTTTTATATGGACAATCTGGTTTCGGAAAGACATTCATACTTTATGGACCAAAGGACAATCTCGGGCTAATTCGACACGCTAAGGTAGAACTTTTTTATATCTTGAATCGGGATATGAGAAAATGTTCTTTTAAATTGAAGGTAAATATTTGAATTATGATTTTTTTCATATTCGCTTGACTGCATCTTATTTTAGTACCCTAATTCAAATAAGTCATTAGTCTTTCATTTTTCTACTAATTATAATTCAATAGCATAAGTCGCATTCTTTGACCAATATTTTTAGGATATATGTAGGCGTATATGGTTGAATTATATAAGATCGCTTCTGGCACTTGAGAGTCTTTAAAAGCTAGGTGGAAAATAGTCATATTCCATCGAGATTCCAAGTTTACCCATTTGTTGGATGATTCAATTGGCGGTAATGCTAAGGCATTGATGTTCGTAAACCTATCTCCAACTGAATCAAATTAGAATGTGAGCAACACCGCTTTGAAGTAAGTTATTTGCTCTACATAATATTTACACATTCAATATGTTGTTGATGGATACAATGTGTGCATATTTTTATATGGACAATCTGGTTACAAAGTGTGCATATTTTTTATGGATAATATTTAGGACCTCATTGAATATGTTGTTGATGGATACAATGTGTGCATATTTTTATATGGACAATCTGGTTCCGGAAAGACATTCACACTTTATGGACCAAAGGACAATCTTGGGCTCATTCGACACACTATGGTAGAACTTTTTTATATTTTGAATCGGGATAAGAGAAAATGCTCTTTTAAACTGAAGGTAAATGTTTGAATTATGATTTTTTCATATTTGCTTGACTGCATCTTATTTTAGTACCCTAATTCAAAAAAGTTATTAGTCTTTCATTTTTCTACTAATTATAATTCAATAGCATAAGTAACATTTTTTTACCAATATTTTTGTGATATATGTAGGCGTATATGGTTGAATTATATAAGATCGCTTATGGCACTTTAGTATCTTTAAAAGCTTGGTGGAAAATAGTCAAATTCCCTATCGAGATTCCAAGCTTACCCATTTGTTGGAAGATTTAATTGGCGGTAATGCGAAGTCATTGATGTTCGTAAATCTATCTCCAACTGAATCAAATTAGAATGTGAGCAACACCGCTTTGAAGTAAGTTATGTGATTTACATAAATATATACATATGCCATACTTAAGTTTTTGTACATTCAACCAAAGTTGTGGTGGTTAGCTTAATCTTTTGATTTCTATTTAAATCAGATATGCAGATTATGTGCGAACAATTACTAATAAGTCTCAGGAAAATAAGCCATAGAAAAAAAGTGTTTGATTGAGAAAGGCAAACAGAGATTGGTGATGACGAGCACGGTGTTGAGAATTTTGGTAATTGGTTCGCCAATATATATGTTATTTCTTGTTTTCTCGCTAAGTGTAAATATTGTTTTTTGATTCCTGTCTGAATAATCTTGTTTTTTGGACGGTTTGTGAAGTTTGGCATTTGTGTTTTTTGGTGGCTTCATTGAGTTGATTTGACTTTCAAATTAATTGATGTGCCCTTGTTTTGTTTTACCATAATGTAGGACCTAATTGAATATGTTGTTGATGGATACAATGTGTGCATATTTTCATATGGACAATCTGGTTCCGGAAAGACATTCACACTTTATGCACCAAAGGACAATGTCGGGCTCATTCGACACGCTATGGTAGAACTTTTTAATATTTTGATTCGGGATAAGAGAAAATGTTCTTTTAAACTGAAGGTAAATGTTTGAGTTATGATTTTTTCATATTCGCTTGACTGCATCTTATTTTAGTACCCTAATTCAAGTAAGTCATTAGTATTTCATATTTCTACTAATTATAATTCAATAGCATAAGTCACATTTTTTAACCAATATTTTTGTGATATATATAGGCTTATATGGCTTAATTATATAAGATCGCTTCTGGCACTTGAGAGTCTTCAAAAGCTTGGTGAAAAATAGTCATATTCCCTATCGAGATTCCAAGCTTACCCATTTATTGGAAGATTCAATTGGCTGTAATGCTAAGGCATTGATGTTCGTAAACCTATCTCCAACTGAATCAAATTAGAATGTGAGCAACACCGCTTTGAAGTAAGTTATGTGCTCTACATAAATATATATATATGCCATACTCAAGTTTTTGTACATTCAACCAAAGTTGTGGTGGTTAGCTGAATCTTTTGACTTCTATCTAAATCGGATATGCAGATTATGTGCGAGCAATTACTAATAAGTCTCAGGAAAGTAAGCCATAGGAAAAAAATGTTAGATTGAGGAAGACAAACAGAGATTGGTGACGACGAGCACGGTGTTGAGAATATTGGTAATTGGTCCGCCGATATATATGTTTTTTCTTGTTTTCTCGCTAAGTGTAAATATTATTTTTGGATTCCTGTCTGAATGATCTTGTTTTTGGACGGTTTGTGAAGTTGGGCATTTGTGTTTTTTGGTGGCTTCATTGAGTTGATTTGACTTTCTGTATCACATATTATTTATATTGATGTGAAGTTGGGCATTTGCATTTATATTAATTAATTGCATTTTTTGATAGGAGTTTTAGTTTACATCACAACAAGGACATTTAACTTTCTGTATCCAAGACCAATATTTCATATTTCTCTTGCTTCCATATCCATTTAATTAGCAAAACGTTATGCAGATTTACAAGACTGCCCATTTTCGGAACCGCCCCAACATAATAAATAATTCCCCGTATGGTTAGGAGGCAAGGGAGTATTTAAAATAGCAGCCATGCCCCTTGAGTTTAGCATGCTTCCAATGATCTCCACATTCCATTCCTCATATTAATCAATAATATTAGCCACTCTCATGTCCCACTAGGGGTGGGATCGGTACGGGTTTTCGGGAATTTGGGAATTTCGGGATCGGTATTCGGGTTTCGGGTTTCAAATTTTCCTTCCCGAAACCCGTTCCGATTAATCCTCTACCTGGTATTTCGGGTTCCCGAAAAAAATTGGGAAATCGGGAACGGGTTCGGGAAACCCGGTAGGGCTGAGAACTGGAGAAGCCTAGAAGAACTGCCGAACTGGAGAAGCCGGAGAGGAGAACTGGAGAAGCCGAGAAGAAGAGAGATGAGCGGCTAGGGTATGTTTGAGGGAAGCACTTGAATTTTTTATTTGAGATTGAATTCTCAGATTTGGTTTTAGTTTACTGTTTTAGTTAAATTAGAGAGAGAAAATCAGAAAACAATATTTATAAAACATGGTACTTGTGGGTGGAGATGAACAAAAAAAAAAAAAAACTGAGTGATATTAATATAATTGGGTATTGGGTAGGAATTGGTACTAAACTATATATATTATCGGGTTCCCGATCGGGTAGGACCTCCTACCCGAAACCCGTCCCGATTTTTAACAATCGGGAAATCGGGTTTTTCAAAACCCGGAAAACCCATAAATTTTTGTTTTTTTGGTAAAAACCCGATCGGTACGGTTCGGGTTCCCAATTCCCGATACCAAATGCCCACCCCTATGTCCCGCCCATCTATCAAACCAAAGATAGGTTTTATGTCCCTTGTTAATCTTCCATTTAATGTATTCTTGGACTGTTTGGATACTTTTGATTATTGCTCCCCAAACAAAAGAGTCCCTCCATTAGCTTAGATTGTTATATCCTTTAAGTACTTCCTCCTAAAAGTATTCCCCCAGATTGTGTTTTCACCTTGAAGAGTCTTCCACCCGAATTTTGCAAGAAAAGCAATATTGGTCCTTCAAGCAGTGCAAATGTCGAGGCCTCCTTCTTTCTTGATTTTTGTGACTTTCTCCCAGCCCACGAGGTGGAGTTTCCTAGTGGTGTAGTCCGACGACCAAATGAAGTTTCTATTCATTCAATCAAGTGCATGCCTTACGAGTAGAGCTCGGTAACCTCATAGATTGCATTATGTGATTAGGAACATCGGAGGTCACCGATTGAATAAGTGTTTTACGCCCCGCCATTGATAGTAATCTAGCTTTCTAGGTCGTTAGTCTACCCGAGACTCTATCAACGACCTCTCAAAAGATCTATACATTCATGAACAAGAGGGACACCCAAGTATTTTCCCAAGTTATTTGTACGATTAATTTCAAGAATATCCGAGATCTCTCTTTTGACCCTTATGCCCCTCGTTTTGGCAAAGAAGACCTTCGATTTGTTTAGAATAATTTTGAGCCCCGAAGCCTCACAACATCTCGTGAGAACCTTCGTAATACTCCTAGCATTAGCATTTGTGGCTTTCGACAAGATGACTAAATCGTCCACAAAAAAAAAACATGGGAGATAGTCGGCCCTCCCCTACATGGGCTAACCGGGTTCCATTTTCGCCTTTCTACCTCTTCCCCAATTAAGCCAGATAACCTTTCAATGCAAAGTACAAAAAGATACGAGAACAACGGGTATCCTTGCCTTAAAACACAATTCGGCACACTAGCATCAAGAGGTTCTCCATTCCACAAAAAGCTCAATTTTGAGCTTTTAACACAAAACATGATAAGCGGTTTAAGAGAGGTGGGGAACCCAGAGAACTCCCAATTTACTTCGCCACAAGCTTTCTCAAGATCAAGTTTTATAACCATCTCCCACTTTCTTTTTCTAAGAGAGTGGAGAAGTTCTTGCACGAACTCATGAAGCATCGACACCTCTCAGATTCGACTTATGCCCAAGGTGCCAGGAACAACCCGAAACCATCACACATGCTCTCCATGATTGCTCTTGGACAAAAAAGGTCTGGGAACTCCTTATCTTGCCAGCACAATTTTACAAGTTTATTAGTCTGGACTTGGAATCGTAGATAAAAGATAATCTGACTAAACTGAAGTTGGGGAACGTTTTATGCTCCAGAAGTCCCATGGGGTAAAAGACACATTTCGTACAAAAATTGGACAACTATTTTTACATTTCATGCGGCCGTTAGTTTTTGGATGAAAAAGGTCACGCGTCAAGGGCGTGTCCGTTTAAGTCACCATTTCTATCTCTTCAGGGAATATTTGTAATTGGGCAAAAAATGCCTAAAAAGGTAAAAATTGGGAGGGGGTAATTGCAATTATTGCCGCCACCAATTCCTCTCTCTTCACCTCCGACACTACAACCACTGCCTAATCATTCCCCACCTGAAATAGATTTTTACATGAGCGGTTGGACTTGTAAGAAGTGTTGTGACTAACTTTGAAAATTCATGTTAGGGGCATATGTGTATTTTCCGACCAACAAAAATTAAATAAAATTATTTGAGGCGGTAAAGTGCTTAATCTGTACATATGAGTGGTAAAGTGCCACGATATGTAACTTTGGGGAATAAGATTTTTGTCAATTTTTTAAAATGGATTTCATAAATCATATGGAAGTTTTTGTCAATTAAAAAAAAATACATGGGGCTTATTGCAAAATTGTAAAGCAATGAGGGGTTATTGGTAACCTTTTAAGTTAAGGGTATTTTTTTTCATCCTTTGATGGGGTAAAATTGTCATTTAGAATTGAGAGGGGTATTTTTTGGTAATAATAAAAAAAAGTATAGGGTCTTTTTGCTAATAAAAATAATACAAAACCATTTTTTTAGTTAGACAAAACCCAAGGGGTGTTGTTGAATATTTCACTCATTAAAAATAGTAAATTTGTCTTGAAGAAAATAAATTATTTTAACTTAAATTTTAAGGGGATACGTGTCACCAAGATAAATGTTATCTCATGTGCTCTTCATCACTCAAAATCTTGTTTAGCGGACTCGAGTATTTTACCCCATTTGTTACGCGATCCAACTTTAGTGTAACTCTCCCATGAATCGAGAGAGTAAATATAAGAGTTTTTTGCAAGTTAAATCCATGTGATATGTCTAATGGGCAATTTACCTCCCTGTGAAATAAAAATAAGCAACTTAACTCCCTGTGAAATGAAATAATTAGCAATTTACCTCCTTGTGATATAAAAATAGGCAATTTACCTCCCTATAAAATGAAATAATGAACAATTTAACTCCTTGTGGTATGAATTAATTAGCAATTTAGAGGTAGGCAATGTGCTTCTTTCATAAAAACACAGGGAGATATTTTACCATTTTTATTATCACAAGGAGTTAAATTAGGGCTTTTGGCACTTTGCACCCTGAAATTATAGGATTTTGGCACTTTGCACCTTAACTTAAAAGTTTTGGCACTTTGCACCCTGGAAATACAATTTAGTTGGCACTTTGCACCCTAGTGTGTGTTTTGAAGAAAAAATTAATTGATTGAAGAGCATAATAGTTATTTTCTAATATTTTTGCACTTTAAACCCTAAAAGTATAGATTTTGACACTTTGCACTCTGAAACATAGAATATTGGCATTTTGCACCCAAAATATATAATTTCTGGCAATTTCAACCCCGACTTAATATGATAATCTAAATTATATAAATAACATGAAATATAATAATATGTTAGATATGTAAACGTGTATTTTAGATATAAAGTAAATAATTTTGAGGATCTTTGAAATAAAATGAAGATAATTTTTTTTTAATCTAAATTTTACAGAGAGAAAAAATGTTAAAATAAGTTATTGTAAAGTAAAATAAATTCAGAATAACAAGTTTATGATTGTTGTGCATAGAAATGACCATTTTATCTCTACATCGCCGACATTCATGAGTCTGTGTTTTTTTTTTTTTTTTCTTTTGAGAAAAATACATTAGGGTGCAAAATGTCATCCAAATTATATTTTTAGGGTGCAGAGTACCAAAAAATTTAATCGGGTGAAAAATGCTAATATTTTATAATTTAAGGGTTCAAAATGCCAACATTCTATATTTTAAGGATGAAAAATCTATATTGCAAATGTGCAAAGTGAAAAAAAAAATTGAAAATAACTATTATACCTTTCCATCAATGAATTTTCTCACTAAAACACACACTAGGGTGCAAAGTGCCAAAACTTTTAAGTTAGGGTGCAAAGTGCCAAAACCCTATATTTCCAGGGTGCAAAATGCCAAAAACCCATTAAATTACCTATTTAGGATATCACAGGGAGGTATTTATTAAAGGGAGTTAAATTGCCTATTTAAAATAACACAGGGAGTTAATTTGTTATTCACTGGTAAATATAATCATGAGATCAAGAATACAAGCATAGTTCATATGATTTCACCCACCAGATTATAAATCATATATGCTACATTTATCTTTTGAATGATTACTATATAACCCGAACCTGATTCATACTAAATTTCCAGTAAGTTCACTAAATTTGTTCAAACAAATAGTATAATATATATTCTCAAAATGTTTTATAACATATAGGCTACCAAATCACTTACTACAAACTCTGAGTTGCATATATACATGCTTTAATGTTTCCATACATAAGGAGCGGCATTAAATATAAATCAATACTGACTAAGCAAATATACCATTACATATTTCATTTACAGCAATACATTACAGAGGACAAATACCTACCTAATTTTATGTTTATAACAAAGCTGCAGGTTCATGTGCCTGAGGACGACTACTCCAAAGCGAGCTCAAAGCACGTAGACGTTGAAAATATTCCCCGAAAGCAAGTAACCCTTTCGCTGCTTGCCTCGTGGTCAAGATACGAGACATTTGCTGCAGAGTTTGTTCTCGAAGATGATCAGCCTATGCTCAAATCAAGAAAACAAAATACATATTACATTTCAACAGTAACTGGAGAATAACACGAGATTATGAAAAGTATATATAATTATACCTGGTGTACAAAGCCTTCAAGTGATCCCAACTTTTCAATAGCTGATACCATCTGTGTGCCGTAATTTCCAGGCCCCGCGGCAAGAATAGATATGCTCTGAACCAAAGTTTGTTGAAGCTTTTCCATTCCTTGTGAAAGTGCATCTTCAGCTTGTATACAAGAATGTTTTAAGTTGTTCACTTTACCCACTTGCTGCTCCGTTAACTGGTCAAGTTGAGGCATTACAACCTGTACAATAAAAACCCGAATCAACATTTAAACCAGGACTCTATCTCATAAACTAATGTTAATCTTTTCTTCAAAAAAAAAACTTACATTTAGGAGCTCTGATGGTCGGAATCCTCCAATCCAAAGGAAAAACCGCTCGACTGAGGTTCTCCACATGCCGGATACCAAATAAAAAGCATCAGCTCTGGCCGCATTTCTTTTCAAGCGGAAGAGGTTGCTGTAATGGTTTAGTACGTTGTCTACGAGCATACGAAGCTCTATATCACCTCCTATTGGAGAGTGCAGTACATTTCTGAGTTCAGAAATTTTTCGTTCTTGCTCATCAATCCAGTGCCCATATTCTATCTCAAAAGCCGCAATTCCTTCACATGGATTTCTATTAACTTATTCAAATATTAACCAGTCTCAGAGCCATCAAAATGTAATTTAGAAGACAAACATAAAAACATTATAAAAATATAGAAGAACATCTTAGCTATGATTTCCCACATGATACCTGGGTTCACAATTCCATATAATCCCATATTAGCATTTGCACCAGCAATAAGCATACCCTGCAAACATTTAGTATTTTCAGATGATAAACGAAACGATATATTATGCTCGATATATAAAAGCGTAAATAAACATGGACAATGAGAAAGTTATTTTCCTTATTACCTGTTGTCTAGCTCTCTCGAGTTCAAGCTCAAGTTGGGCAAGCTTCAAACGACTTGTTTCCAACTGCTGAACGTAAGCCTATAAAAACAGATTGGTAAACTAAACTTGCTTCTAAATGAAAGTGTAAAGGACATCAGCACGCGTCTATTAACCTTTTTCCGTAAACGGCTTTTCTTAGCAGCTTCACGATTTTGTGCCAAGCGTCTTTGTATCTGTCATTAATAATAATTCACTCTTTCATCCAACTGAAAACCATTCCAAATTAAGTGAACAAAAATTCCAAGTTATCCTCTCACCTTCTCTGAAATGCTCTTTGAAGTATGATTATCTTCAGCGTTCCCATGTGATTTATCAGAACTATATTCAGCCTAGAATTAATGTATAAAAATTCAGTCAGCCCCGAGCAGCGATAACATTAGTGATCCAAAGGACTTATGATATTTCACCTTGTCATCTATCTTTGTCTCTGATTCTTCAATTAGACAAACATCGGTTCCAGGGCTCGTATTACCTTCAAATGTATCATCCCACATGCTAATTTGATGGAGAGGTTCATATAAACCCATCCTGCTTGACGGGACAAATTGTGACGTTGGAGTAGTCATACTAACAACCTATAAATTCAAAATGGAAAACAAGAATGTCAAACAGGTCCTACAGAATCGACATAACACTATAAACGTGATGGAATCATACACATTACTTGTTATAAAATCATACAATGGCAATAGAAGCATCCCTCTTTAAATAGTTTATTTTAGAAAATAACAGAAATAATTAGTCTTTGATCAGGCTAAAATTTGTTAGACAACATAGTAGACTAAAAGATTGTCAAACATTCAACCTGGTGATCAACCACAGCTGTCCTCATGCCAACAACTCTTCCACAGAGTCAAAGAATTATAAGTCCTTGCTGCAAACTTCAAATTTCTGTTTCAATAACTTTTTCGCGTTTACATTCAATACCCAAAAGAAAAACGATTTTTCATAGATAAAAAGGAAAAAAGATAACTTGAGGATAAAAGATAGGTAATAATTCAGAGTAAGTTGAAGAAAAGGAACCTGTGGTCCGGCACATAAGTTGAAAAATAATTTCAGCTAAAGGGAAATGAAATCAAGAAGTGAAGACGATGAGAGAACTATGAGTCGGGGTTAACGAGAATCTTTGAATATAAAAAACATAGTTATAGTTCTTGAACAAGCAATCATTCAGGCAAAAGAAAAGCAACTGATAAAAAGATGAGACCACAACACTCACAACTTTGAATATAAAATTTGTAAAGAAAGGGACAGCTTTTGATATAAACTACTTTTAACTGTAAGTATATATTTCGTATGTTCCAATAAACCAATATATAAACCAACTCCAATAATCGAATTTTCAATTCTAATCGTGTCATTTACATCGGCAAGACATAAGCAAAACCGAAACTGGAAACTAGATAACTAACTTGATAAGATAAAATTTACTTTGTCAGAAAGTAGCTTTAACACACAAAATATTCACCCTCATAGTGATATAGTATAACATGGGTTGTGCACATGAGAGGCATTCTTGTTTTACTTTCTGTATTTATTAATCTGACAAAAAAAAAAGGTAGTAAAACAGGTGTAAAAACAGTAGCTTTTTATAGTGCCATAACCATATCCATATCCAAAACATGGAGTTAATAAACGAGCGACAAGTTTGATTGATAGTTCCCACCATTCCCCCCAAAACTTTGGGGGAGAACGAATCAGTAAGTGCCACGATTGCTAAGTGTTGCGTAAATCAGCTATTAAAAGCTAGGAATTGGAAAAAAGGTAGTACCTGATATGTATTGTCCCATTTACACGCACTAAAGTGATCATACTGTTACCCAAAATGATGAACCAGTGAAATCATCAATACGAATTTTGAAGGTTAACAGAATAAACAGAATAAATCTCATGTTATACGATACAGCGAGCGCGTACGGACCTCTAGTTCAATTCCGTCCATGTTTTGTAAATGTAAATGTATCTTATAAACACGACATGTTATTAATATGGTATTTAAATTCCACAACGTAGGACATGTAACAACTTTGTCATGATCGAAAGTACACATATTACTGATAATAATGCCTAATGGTTGTCTGATTACCAACCTACGATACGACCTTTAAATTGAATTATTCCAAGTTTGAAGGGCCATTTTGTGATCAATCATATTCATATGCAGTCTATAAATGGAAACTTAATTTTCTTTTTCCACATTTTCTAATGGCTCTTCAAAATCCGCAAAGAGTCAAAGATAAATAAAGATGTGGGACCAATATAATTTAGGAAAAGCAAATTTAATGACAGTACTCTTCTTCCTACATTAAGGTGACCAATATAATTAAGGTACGTAGGAGCATTATTCTATCTTTATAATCAAGCCACACCCACACATAAACAATTTTTTTTTTCTTAATCACCAAAAAAATTTATAATGAATCTTTGAGGTGAATCTTAGCAGAATCTCCCTTAAATCTTGATCGAATATACTATAGAAAAATCTAAAAAACTTAAGGATTAAGCTTGTGTGTATGCTTTTTATGAGGTGTTGCTTTGTTCTATATATAATTAATAATTAATGAAGTTGATGGGCTGTATTCTTTACGTCTAGCAAACAAATTGTAAATATATTATTATTATTATTGCACCAATCTTTATATACATATGTATGATTTTGCACCAAAGAAGTTTGCGTATATGCATCAGATTACCACAAAAATATGTAAAGAAAGGGAAGAATACAAAAATCATGAAAGACTTATTAAAAGGGAAAAAGCACTTTATCAGGATGTCATTTCTATTCTATGACATTATATCATGTACTTAGTGGGCGCTCTTTTGTAACATTATCTTCAACTAAATAAAATAAATAACTGACTGTGATTAAGGGAAAAAGTGCTCATATTTGGACAAAGCAGTTAAAATAATTGTCATTATAATTTCAAAAGTCACAATTGTCAAAAAAAAAAAAATAGTGATTTGAATATATTCATCTTCAAAATTAAACACAAGTTGATAAATTCTTATAGTTCCACTGTTCTTGATAATAAAAGATTAAGTATTTATTCCTAGCTAACACAACTTGATATTCTTAATATGATAATTGACAGACACTTTTTTCATTTGTCTCGATCAATTTATACATATATAATTCAGCTGCTTTAATTTGTGTTGAAGCTTGAAATTAGTTAGAGATAAAAAGAGATACCGTATGTCTGTATCCACTATAAGAAAAAAGGTTCTTGTGTGCATTTTTACCTTTTTCCTTTATTGATGTTTGGATCGATGAATTTTTTCAATTAATTCCTTCACAGGATCAGCTACTATATATTTGTTCATTATTGCCTACTTGATTTCAAAAAATAGTAATATTAAGTTGTCATTTTGATTTTAATTATGTTGGGGGTAAATGCAAAATACTCCCCTGTATTATGTTAAACCTGCAAGAAATTACCCTGTGTAATTTTTATCGCGCCAAACTTCCTTATGTTTTCAAGAACCTTGCAAAAAACACCTAATTTGTAAAAAATAAGCCGTTTTGGATCGACATTTTTCAAGAAATCATTTTAAAAATATATCAGGTGAAGTTGTAGGGACCAACTTGAAGTGTTTTCAAAACTATTTCTTGAAATATGTCGATCCAAAACGCTCTATTTTTTACAAATTTTGTGTTTTTTGCAAGGTTTTTGAAAACACAAGGAATTGTGTCGCAATAAAAAATTTACAAGGTAGTTTCCTGCAGGTTTAGCATAACGCAGGGGAGTATCTTGCATTTTTATGAATGAAGATTTAATTTCATGCTATTTTAACTTAAAAACTGGTATATGTACTTTGAAAGGTAAAATTGCACCCAAGTTAATTAGTAATTTTGGAATATTGTCCTAAACTATATTACCTCACCGAATTTCGTCCCGCAATTTAATATTTATTTGAAATATCGTCCCAAACTAATTACTAATTTTGATTTTTCGTCCCAAACTATATCAACTCGCCGAATGTTGTCCCATAATTTAGCATTTTGTATGAATTCAGTCCCAATATTAAATTTCTAATTTAATGAAAATGACGGTTCAATCTTGTAATTAGTTTGGGACGAATTTTGCAATATTATATGATTATTCATATCAAAATTTATCACGTCATGACACATAAGCAGCCATGTGATAATTTAACGGCAAATGCGCAATTTTCGTCTTATAATTAACGATGGGACGATATTCCAAAAAAATATTAAATTACGGGACGAAATTCGCCAAGTTAATTAGTTTGAAACGAAAATCCAGAATCAGTAATTAATTTGGGACGATTTTTGCAATTTTGCCACTTTGAAATTGTCAACAGTTTGTAGCAAATCTGTATTATGTCTTCTCTATGCGAAGCTATGAATTGAATACCACATTGTTGCTAAAAAAAAGGCATTGTAGTACATATTCTAAAAAATGGATTTTTTTCTCATCAATATAAATGCAATTTGATTGTTAATTTTTTATAAGTGTTATCACTTATCAATAACATAATAAGTGTATTACACCTCCGATCCTCTTAAATGATTTGCGTGCGAGTTTAAACTAAGATTTCTCATGTTTAATTCAAATTCACAGTTTGTCTTTCTATTTTTGTTTCAATTAATTCTCACTTTTTTCTCCCAATCATTTTATACACTTGCCGCTCATTCAGCACCCAGTTGACTGAATCCACCGGTGTAGGCACATAATTTCCCAAAGGTCTCTAAGTAAACCAACAAGATGTGGACCAATTATTCTTGCTACTAATTTGTTCATTAAGTTAATTGTTTCCTAGTAAGAGATCTTTTTGTACGACTTAAACAACTTGCTTTAAGTATGAATTATGAACGCACGATTAGGCAAAACACATTTTATTCCATTTTTGTGTCATAAATTTTTACGAATGGGCCTGATATAAATTTTAAATCAAAACACTTGTTAACGTATGTATATGTGTGACATAAAAGTATAACACGAAAAGGAAAAAGTATATAAACATCTCTCGAGAGATATAGGCAAGTACACATGTCCACTAAAGGTCGGACAATTCTTACATAGACCTGGTCTATAAGATTTTTATAGACCTTATGTTGGAAAATTCCAATGGTTATGTGGGCCTAATATGTTAATTTAGTGTGTATTGCTATTATAAAGTAAAGTCCATAATTATGTGGTCTAATTATGTTAACTTTTGGACTATGGGTATTAAGTTTATCATGGAATAAAAGTGTAGATACCAGTTTGTGATTTTCAATTTGATGAAGGGCCGAATTGAAAATAATGAAACATATACTAACCCTAGTAGGTTATTATATATAAGGGGTTATGATCCCCACTTGTACACAACACAACAACAAAAATATAGAGTTACATAACTCATATTCTCTGCAATCCCTTTCTGCATGAGTATTAAGATTCTAAGGTGTGTATCAAGTGGAAGATCATAAAACCCATCATCACTAAATCATCAATAACATCAAGATTGCTGGCATGAATCAAGGTAAGTTTCCGCTGCGTTAAAGTTTCAGATCTACTTTTAATCTCTTGACAATCGACATGGTTAGGCAATAAGGTTTTCGGTATTAAATCGAATCAGATCTAATGATCATTATGTTTATGTATTCGATTTAGACAACACCTTATAGTTGTAAATGCACCACATCATATATTTTGATGATGTCATGCTATCGTAATATATGATGTGGTGCATTTACAGCCACAAGGTCTATAAAAATCTCATAGATCAGGTCTATGAAAAAAATTCCCCAAAAGTCAGGAGTACAAGCGCATCAACATTCTTAATGGAAAAAAAAATTTACTTGGAATAACAATTTTATAAATTAATTGAGCCTTTATACAACTTGTTTAATATCCCTAATTGAGGCCATTGCTTCAATTGAATATTAAATTTAGGGCTGTCAATGGGTCGGATTCTGGTCGGATCAGGCTCGTCCAGATCCGGCTCCATTTATATCGGATCGAATCCTGTCGGATTCGGATCTTGCTCGGATTATGCTCGGATCTAGATTTTTTGAATCCAACGGATTTTGGTCGGATTTGGCCGGATATCGAATATTTTTCGGATCCAATAAATTTGTATTTAAAAAGTTAAATTAATATTTTTTTCCTAAAATAAGTTTATTATTTTTTCAATTTTATTTAATTTTAGCTCACATTTTCAAAGTTTCTTTACTATATTCATATTTGTAGAATGAATATATTGGTTTAAATAAATTTATAAACGAATTATAAATTACTATCTTCTTAAATTGACGTTGAAATATTATTAATGATACTTATTTTTATAAATCATTTTGTATATATATCTTTCTTTTATTTGTTGTCGGATACGGATCTTCAACGGATCGGATCGACCTAAATCCATATTCGCTCCATGAGTTTCGGATTTCGGATCTTTATAATCGGATCAGGTCCATCGAATCTCTAATCGAACAATTATCCTAATAAATCGGATCGAATTCGGACGGATCCGGATTGAAATCCGCCCCATTGACAGCCCTGATTAAATTAATCCCAAGTGAGAAGAGGCATAGTCTTAGAGCCCAAACAATCCCATCATGAAAAGGCCAATTCATTTCAAGTGAAAGCATGAGGAAAATGGTATGTCACTGGATCTGCAAAAAGGTTTAAGTGCTTATCAGATATGATCTAATAATCTTTAAAAGAAATTAAAGCCCATCTCCTGTTATTCTTTAAAAACATTTCAATTTTCTGAAAATCAGAACTAAGGGTCCTTGGAAAATAAGTATATGATAGTATATAAGATAAAATTGAACAAGCGAATATCATTGGAAAATTACAATGTAATCTTATTTCATCTTTTCTCACATGAAGAATTAATAATAATAAGAAAGAAAGAAAAACATGGATCTAATATTATGCATTGTTCATCACATCTGTTGCGTATAAAAGGTGGTCTTAACTATATCTCAACAAACATGCTAAACTCATGGGATTTGAATAGACTAAAATTATAAATACCAAATCTTTTGGGAAAAAAAAGAATAGAGGAAAAAACCCAAAAATGAAACAAAAGCTCTGAATCTCTATAGCTGAACTTTTGACACAGATTATAATTTGTACAATTCTCAAGCAATTTATTTATTCCTATTGAAAATTTTGATCACAAGATTATTTATATTTGTGATTAACTTTTTCAATACTGAAGCATTTCATTTCCCTGGAAAATTCTATTCCTCCACTAACTAAAATTATACATCAATTTGATTCCTGCAAAGAAATTTGATTATAGTTTATGTAGCCACCAAAGAAATTTGAAGGGCTTCAATTTCCAGCTTTTACACTGAAGCAAACCTCTTTATACAATATTACCCTTGATGAGTTCATATGCAAACATTTCAATGACTTAGATCATGATGAACCAAACAATAAGAATATGACATCAAAATGCCAATTCATGCAAAATCCGACTTCATCGTCTTCTTCTTCTACATTTCCGATATCCAATCAAGATGATTCATCACTCGAAGATTTTCTTATAAGTAACGGTGTCATAAATGCTCATGGAAAAAATGAACGTAATTTTGTTCTGAATCAAGTGCCCCTAATTAGGCCATGGCAACAAGAAATGCTCTTGCCAATGCCGGTACAAGCTGTAGTCAAATCAAATTTTGAGAACGAGATCTTGAATCTTGGTTATTTGGATGAGAAACTTAAAATGCCAGAAGTGGCAATAGTCAAAAATGAATATAAGCGCGGTTCTAAAGATGAAGTTATGGCGAAAACTATTGAAAGGAGACAGAGAAGGATGATCAAGAATCGCGAATCAGCTGCACGATCAAGGGCAACGAAACAGGTTAGTTGTTATTACCACATTTTACATCATCGCCCCTCAAGCAAAATCTGTGGAACAAAATTGGTCTAGCTCCCCTAATGTTATACAACAATTTGTTTCCTACAATTTCTTATGTGTGGTTTGATATTTTCCTGTACTGCATTTTTAATCAACCATGAATTGTGTAGGCTTACATAAATCAATTGCAGCATAATGTATTGCAATTGCAGACAACAAACAATTGGCTGAAAAAGAGAAAGGTACTCCTCTTGGTTCCAAACAGCCTCAATTTTGGTTACATCATTACATGTTATATTGCTACAAATTTGAAGCCCTTATTTTATTTCTCTGTTAGTCTCTTACTTGAATGTAATAAAATGTCCAGTTTACCCTCAATCAATTTTAACTTTGAATTTGATTAAACAAAGAAAATCATATGTTTATAAAGGGGTGCATTTGTAATGAAGTGAACTTTTTTACTTAATGAATTCTTGAAATTTAAGATCATTAAACAAAAAAAAAAAAAGATGCACAACCTTAAAATATATGCTCACTTTTATTATTACGAAGCATTGAGTGATAACTTAAAGAAAATCCATTAATTGAATGAAAAGATAATACAAGCTTTTGGTTCTTTAGCATACAAATGAAAAAGAGGCAAAAGAAGAATGAAAGAAAGACAAGAGAAAAACCCTAAATAGCTAGGGCTAACACTAAAAGACTAAACTACCCTTCTACTAAATATATACAAGTTACACTAATAATAAAAACTAACACTGAGAATGTTTTTGCATCAATACGCGAGTCATCAAGTTTTAGGCTTAGCATTTGAAAGTTTGTTTCTTTGAAGTGGATAACTTCTTACTTAAACTTTCTAAAAGTAATAATTTCTTCCAAAAATTGGAAAAAAAAATATTATGTACTTGATTTTCTTTCAATCAAACTGACTCTGATGTCACTTTGAAAGTTTAAGAGAGTTCAAATAAAACTTTAAACACAGAAATTTTCTTGAGTTCGTAATGCATAAAGTGCAAAACTTTTTCTTTACTATTCACTTTATGGCTTAGATTACATATGAAGACACCTAGTTATATGTACGAATTATTTATTTTTAGTATATAGGAAACTATATTGGCATATTATTTAATTATACATATAAAAAAAAAAGAATTATATGAAGAATCCTTTGATCCTATAATATTTAAATAAATCTATGTATACGAATAGAGAAAGGTACGAGAGAATTAAATTGGTTATTCAAAAACAAATTTCTTCCTAAAAAAATCCCAAATTCAGTGAGATTTTTTTTAGCAATCACATGAGACTTGAAAAAAATTAATCAATCGTTCGGCTCCTAATACAAAATAATTTGATATGCACATCATTCTATTGGTAAAGGCGGCGTAAAGCTCATAATGTCAAAGGAATCATCTGCAAGACATGGAACTTTGTCGTTTGGCTCCTTAGATAAAAATTCTCAACATTATATACAAAGTCATATACTTATTTATAATTTGGAAATTTCACTCAAAACTATATCCAAGTCGAAATATCCGAGTCAGACAAAATTATATTTAAATTGGGCCTAGTATTTTCTGATAAATAATGCTTTGGAACTTTTATGTTAGAAATTTGAAAAAATTAAATAAATATCGACGAAAATTACTTATGATTCCATTGTTTTTCGGTGAATTTTCATAACAAGTTTCCGTATATTCATAGACTGATTGTAATCCAGCTTTATTTTATTTTGCTATTCCAATTTTGTGTACAGGAAGTAGAGATTATTTTGGATTCAAACTCAACATGTGCACCAAGATATCAATTGAGACGGACAAGTTCAATTGCAATTTAAGATTTTATACATTTTCATAAAATTTCCCAACTCCGTCTTTCCGTTCATTTAATTTAGTATAATTTTCCTTCATTTAATTACATAGGCCATCTTTAATTCTTTTCCTTTTTGTAAGTTTGTCTTCTTCATTAAAAGTCTGTTCATAGTTTTTAATAGATTTTATCAATCGTTAAAATTAATTAAATGGAAATTATGCAATATTAACTATAAGATGATCAGTTTAATATGTGATAGATGGTCCATACAATATTAAATTATTTTTTCAAGGGCTAAGGCCCATTAATCTGGGTCTTCGAGTTCGCTATGCGTTGCACTGTTGCATGAGCCACCCCAATTTGTTGCGAATGATAAAGATAATTGATAATTCTTCAACTTAATGGTCAATTTCAACATCATGGATAAACAAAAAGGTGAATTTTGATGCGGCTGTAAATTATGCGGATGGAGTTTGTAGTTTGGTGTTATAGCTCGTAATGCTTCTGGTGAGTGTATTGGATGGTCGTCGTTTTGTTGTCGTCAACCCTTGGATCCTAGTTCGGCGGAAGATAGAGCAGCTCTCTATTTGCCACCAAGTTTGCTCGCAACCAAGATTGGCATAATATTATTTTGGAAAGAGATTCTAGTTTGATTATAGCAGCTATTAATGGAGACTCGGGCGCTCTGGCCGACTATGAAAATCTCATCTCAGATCTACACACTATAACAAATAGTTTGAACATTTTCGGGCAAAACACATTGGCAAAGACAGGAACAAAGCTGCTCATGAAGTTGCTCGACTTTCTTTTAAGAAATCTTACGCGTTCAAACTTTCTTTTAAGAAATCTTATGCATTCAATGTTTTACCTTTATTTATTCTAGATATTGTAAACTCTGAGTTTTCTAGCCAATTGTTATCTACTTGTGTTTAAATAAAAAAAAAAGAACAGCCTCACAGAGTAGCTTGGAAAGAGACTAAAACGAATTTACCAAAGCATTGAAATGGGCCTGATGGTCCTGTCCAGTGGACCTAGCTCTCTACCCATACATGGCCCATATTTTGGCAGGCTTAGGTTATCTTTCGGCTTATTAATTTAAATAAATCCAAAACTTGTACAAATCAAACATTAACTAATTAGTATATGTGATGTGATGCTCTTTTTATCGTACATGATGAATTTTCAGCAAGAAATATATTCCACATATAGATACTGCCATTTAATTAAAAAAAATATATAAAATCATAGCTAAAAATGTTTAAGAAAATATTTTCTCGGTCTCATTTATTTTGCTCTTCTTACTTTGGTCAAACATTTCAATCTTTTAAGTGACATATTATATTAAATTATTTATATTTTTATGTATTAAACATTTTAAATATTAATATATATGTTGTCATATGATATTATCAACTTATTAGTAAAATATATTAATTAAATTATTTAGTATAATTTTTATAAATTTAGTATAATATTATTTATTTACTTTATTTAATCCATATCTTGTAATAGTTGGTAAAAATAGATAGTGATTTACTCCAATCACTGCTAAAAGAATATTTTTCTTTCTTCTTCCATATAAAAAAGAAAAAGAAAAAAAAGGAGAAAGTGAGAGTGAAAATATGAAAAGTGAAAATCCTTCTTTTGTAGGAAGAAAGCATTAGATACTATTCTAATTCTCCTCCTCAGCTTTTCCTTTCATAAAAATAGAATACTACGAATTTACAATACCACCCCTCCTCAACTACCCTACACCCTTTTCAACTTTCATCTCTCACACACACACACACACACACACTTCTGCCCGTTCTACTTAACCCAAGACATTAACTACGGTCAGCCCCTCTCTCTCTCTCTCTCTCTCTCTCACACACAAACTCACACACAAAAATGGGAGCAGGATTCAATACTCTTTCATGGTAGTTTGATTTCAAAACAGCTTTAACAGCTTAACTTGAGGTTTTTTTTTTTGCACCTCCTCTCTCTCTCTCTCTCTCTCTCACACACACACACACACAAGAAAAAAAAGACAAAAAATAACTCCACATCTCATTTCCAAGAAAAAATTTCATTTTCCTTGTATAAAGCTTTTCTCTGTTCTTTCCTTTTTAATAAATTGTTCCTGCTATATATAGTTCATCATTTTATCTGCAAATTATTCTTCTCTTCATTTTATGCATGAAATTTTCTGTAACGAGTAAGGTTTTAATCTTTGTATGATGTCAATTTAATTTTTCGTGCAATTTCTATATCATTATTACGTAGAATAAGTTAGTACTTAGTAGTACAAAATTTCGTAAATAACTAATGATTTTTTTTATTTTTGAATTATTATTAATATTAATGATAAAAACAGGAGTGATATAGTAATTAATGGATATGAAATTTCAGTAGAATTTTGGATTGTTTTCTACGAAGCAGATCTAACGTTCTGAATTTTTATTTTATTTATTTTATTTATTTTACTGATTTTGGGCAGGTCAAAATTGTGTATAAAGATATGGAAGTGATAGTTAAACGGACTTCGCTAACGTGCGCTGGAGAGACTGTGTCTTCCCTTCTCCTTCTACTGGTCAAAGCTCAACACCTCTACTTAACACAGGTAATTATTAATTAGTATATTCATAAACAGCTTATCATTAAAATAAAATAGCTTCCCCCCATAAATAATGGCTGAAATATTTATTAAAGACTTCAGTTTTTGTTCGAAACTATTTTATTTCGATTTCTTTTTTTATGGACGAAAAAAGTCTTCTTTTTTTAATAGAATATGAACTTCTTCCTTAAAACTATCTTTTCACAAAGTCATGATGTAACAACGGTGATATTTTTTTTTTTTATTGAGAAATAGAAAAAAAAATATCTAAAAATTGATTTTCCAACGTTATCTACAAAACATAATAGCATTGAACATTATTTGGGTGGACCCAGTATTAATTAACTCATGAAATTACATTTTGATCTAACTTTTTTTTTTTTGGGAAAACTTTGTTGATCTAGCTACTTAATAAAGAATTAGACATAAATGAATTAACACTTTATATAAGCTTTAATTAAAATAATAGGTTTCACAAAATATAGAAAATCTTACTTTAAATTGATTAATGATTAATTGAGGAAGTTGACAAGTGAGTCATTTAAAAAATTCGTTATATATTTTCTCCTTCGGTAAATATATTAATAAAAGAAGTTTTTGTCATATTGTTCTGAATTTTCTTTAAAAAAGAAAGGGAAAATCAATTTATTGTTCTGAATTTTCTTTAAAAAAGAAAGGGAAAATCAATTTATGGGCATATTCATGTTTGCTAAAGTGCGCATGTTAGAGGAGTAGTTGTAACTTGTAATATCATTGTTTCCGCGTCTCGGAACCCAAAAGGTGGGATTAATTTGGATTACATGCCTGTTTGAGTTCCGGGTTGGTTGATGTTGGGCCCTACCCAATATAATTATAGTTCGGCTACAAGCCTAGCCCATTAGTAATAACTTTATTTATTACAACTAGTGAGGATTAGTGAGTATAAATAAATACTTTTTGAGAAAAGAGTACAATAATACTTTAGAATAATTGTTTCCATATATAAAAAAAATAATGAATATATATACTAAAAAATAAGAATAACACGAAATAGTTTAACTGTCACATAAACGTGACTAAGGGTGAGTTTGGCTCAGCGGTTGGAGCTCTTAAAAGCACTTATAGAATTCTACTGTGATTTTTGAAGTGTTTGGCCCTGATTATTGAAATTACTTCTGCTCAATCGTGATTTTCATGGTGTTTGGTCCTCAGGATCATAATCACTTTTGGGATCTCGAGAAGCAAAAAAATAACTTATTTTATAAGCTACGAAAGTGTTACTTTTTTAAAAGCTATTATATAAAATCAATTATTCTATAATTAATTTTTATTATAATCAATTATTACCAAAATCAATTTTAGTAAAATTAATTCTCCTATAATTGATTTTCGAGTCGCTAGGTCAAACTCACCCTAAAGTCAAGTAAAAGTAAAGTTGATTATATATATAAAACTAAAAATCACAATCGACTATCCAAGCGTGACTCGTGTTTAGGTAAGTGAAAATTTTATTTGAGTTTGATTTATTATACTTTCTTTGATTTCATAACAAATTTTATTATTTGATAATGCCTAATTCGAATTTCACTCATTAAGTAAAGCCTGAAAAAATATATATTAGAAATATCAAACAGTTAACTAAACTCAATTTGTGACCAGCTCAATCGAGCATGACACTTTTAGCAATCAAAATGAATTCAAATAAAAATAAATAAAATTTAGATAAAATATAATTTCAGTCTTAACGCATTTATGTCGCAAATTACCTTTTTTTGGTAAATATTGTTGGGAGTTGGGACCAGCCCAATACATTTCTTTATCTTTAGAATAATACTACTAAAGAGAAAATGTAGTATTGATTTTGTGATCAAGACAAGATATTCGGATATTCCTTTTGGATATGCTTACTTACTGTCATAGAATTTGGACTTTGTAATAGGGTACGACTTACGGGTAAGAATACAGGGTCGAATCACTGAATTGGACTTGGTCTATCCGGTGGATTGTAGAAATTGAAACTCATATGGGCCAAGTTAGGCCCAATTGTGTGGCGAAATTTGAATCTAACAATGAAAATACATTACTTATAATTTCACAATCTATAACTATTAACATTTAATTTTAATTTTAATATATAGTTAATTTCAAAAAAAAAAAATTTAATATATAGTTGAACAAATTTAATTAAATTTCTTAATCATTGCAAAATTGCCGTTGTCTTAATGTTGCTCGATATTTTTTTGAATATCAATGTTGGATATTTTTGCTTTCTTTTTTTGACAATTTCATGATTCTAACACAATCCAACAGCTCCAAAATTTTGTGAAACTGTTGATGTTGAGCGCAATGGAAGGCCAATATGAAGTGGTTGATGGTGATGAAGGAGATGACGATGAAGATGGTGACAATGGGGTTGGTGGTTATGGAGACGGTGAGGGCGACTATTCCGAAGAGGGAGAAGGCCACGTAAATAATCCCGATACCAATGGTGGTGCCAAGAAGAGTAGCGGAGGAGGAGCAGCTGGTGAAGAGAATGAGGAAGAAGATGAAGACGAAGTTGATGACGCCAACGGCAACAATGATGATGACGATGATGATGACGACGACGACGAAGACAATAATGATGAAAATGATGATGACGACGACGATGGTGATGGTCACGGTGAAAACGAGGAAGAAGTAGACGAAGAAGAGGAGCCCGAGGATGATGATGAAGAGGATGAAGAAGAGGAACTTCAACCACCTAAGAAGAGGAAGAAGTAAAGCGTTAATTAAGTGCACTAGGAGAGTCTTTTCAATCAGCTAATCCTATCTATATCTATATTTATGTGTACGTTTTAAATTTCCTTGTTTTAATTACGACATTGTTGGAGGTGGAGACACCAATGCCTTTCCGCAGACTTAAATCATATAAGTTCAGTTTTCTCTTCACTTTGGAAGTCATTACCATTTCACAAAATAAAGTGAAACAAGATTTTTTTTTTTTTTTTGGGTTTTCCAAGGGTTTAATCCGCGTCGGGCACATAAAGTGGGAACCTCTCCCAACAGGGATTCGAACTTGAGTCCGCTATTTTGTAGTGACTAGTCCCTTCCACTAGACCAATCCCCTGTTGGTAACAAGATTTATCATTTGATAACTTTTGAAAGTTGCTTAGAGGTTGACTAAGATAAAAATAACAAAACATATGTAATAATTAATATCATACTGCATGCATTGCTTTTGAGATGAGAATAAGGAAAATTACTCCTAAGAATCTGGTGACAATTTGACATGAAATGTGAAATATGCAAAGCAAAAGGGAAACATCAACATGAAAGAAACAAATCTTCATGTATTTTTCTCATTAGCAATAACAGTAAAACAAACAGCTATAATTTAATCTTTTAATCTAATAAACTATTTCCATTGTGTACAGATTACATGATACGATACAGATCATATAAAGTAATACTCCTATATGAAAATTCAAGTTAACCATTTTAACCAACCTTCAATATTTACACTAATCCTTGTGTAAATAATACATCCAGTAATTGTTGACTCGGTTTAAAATATTAATAAGCTCTTCCTAGTCATACCCTTGCCTGCAAATAGATGACATCACTGCGCATGGGGGAAAGAAATATGAGAATTGGTAATTTATAGCTAAAATATTGACATATGGAACTGTGATAAGAGAAATAGATACAAGTATATTTTTGTCAAACATGAATTATTATAACATAATTAGAGATGCAAGTCGCACAAATTGAATAAAGTTGTAAGAACTATCGGGACCAAGACAATCGAATTCTTGAAGAAGTAAGAATGTAAGTTTTGGAAGAAAGTAAGAAGTTTGTAATAACACTTTAATTTTTTTACCGTTAGGAAAGTTGGATAATTTAAAAATGAGATTTTGTCCTATTTATATAATTACATTCTTGAACGGACCTTGAAGATAAAATTGATATAATGACTAAGAATAATGCCTTGGAGAATTTTATTAGATATTTGTATGGACCTATCTATAATTGTGTACATGGAGAAATATTTATAGCTACCTACTAGAATTATTTACATGGAATTTTGAGAATCTAGAACTATGTTCAAGCAAAAAATCAACCATAGAAACCTTCATACATAACTTTAGCTATTTTGGTCAAACTTAATTGGTCAAGTATTGTTGGGACAATTATTAATTTTAATGCGTCATGTGTTGGTTTAGTTGTGTCGGGCACATGGTTGGATCGTGATGTTAATATGGGTGATTTAGTTTCAATTTACAAGGATTTTTTGTAAATATTTTTACAAGTTGGAGGGGGTGTCTTGTGATTGTAAGACTTGTTGAACTATAGGATCTCTTTGTGATATTGAAATGTCAGGAATTCCTTGTAATATGATTAAATTAAACCTCAAGGGCCTGAGTATAAATCACCCTATATCTTAATTTTCGGCAACGAAGCAGAGCGAAAACAAGCATACCTAACATACAATATCTTAACTTTCAAATTAAGTTGAATTAAATATTGATTAATTTTTTATTTAAGTTTTAATTTAGGCAAATATATCTAATTTACAATCATGAAGAATATGATTGTGCAAATACTTCAAAGTTAATTACGAAACCTTATTCATTTTTAATTTCAGTATTAGCAGTCGATACACAAATTGAATCCATAATATCAATTTTAGAATCCGGAGGCATACATGAAAAATTAACTGGACATGAAGGTGCCAGTATTTGTTATCACCTTAAAATTAAGTTTGATATATAACTTATTCAATGAGATTAGGTCAAGCTACAAATTTTAAAAATTAATTTACATCACCTTAATAATTAAGTTTGATATATACAAATTTTAAAAATTAATTTACATGAAATTTACAAAAAAAACTCCAAACTCCAAATTTTGATTTTTTAAGTAGAACTGGACCCCGAGTTGAAATTCCGCCTAGGGGCCCCTAACACGTCGGGCCGGCCCTGCACTCAATTAGCAGTTGAAATCATTTCTTTGTTGCATCAATAAACATAGCTCGAGTCCAATGCTCTACATCTTCAGTTTGTGATGGAGGTGGCGGAAAAGTAGGATGTTCAACAAAGTCCCATCCTTCAATTAAGTTTTCATTCTTTCTCATGTCAGAGAATTCATTAGCATAAAGAAAACTGCCAGCAGAGCTTGGAAGATAATTATCAAATGCATTTCTCTGCACAAATAAATCAACTTTTTAAGTAAATTGAAAGAAAGTGTCCAGTTCTAAACACTAATAAAATACTTTTCAAAACCACAAAGAGAATACAGATTTAGGTATGCTAAGTAACAGCAAGCAAGCTAGTAAGTTTTTTGGAGTTGAATTATGACAATATACACCAATTTAGGAGGTTGGGTATTGGATTTTATCCAAATTACCCTTTGCAGTTTGCAGTTTGCGGTAACAGTAACTATATGTTATCACCTAAATACGCTTTTCCTTTTTTTAAAATCCTAGGCCCCCTTCGTTCAATATAAAGATGGGCAAACAACTAAGCTTTAAAAGAACCAGTTTTAAGTTGTAATGGATCCAAACTTTGCTATACCTATTTCAAAAAGAAAGTAAAAGTTCAACCAAACTTGCCACTGTTTGCTCCCTTCACTATCCTTGGCTCAAGTGGACACTACCAAAAATCAAATATTTGAAACATATAGGGAAGGCATTGTTCGCAGGATCGTTTTACCAGATGTTCTTCTACATTTCAGATTTTTAATCATAATAAGGTAAAGTCATGAAGGATTGATTATTACCAGCCTAAAGAGCAAACATGCATTTTTTGACAAAGAAGAGAAAGGAGGGAGAAACACCAAGAGAGGAATAGAAAATGCTAGCAAGTACAGTAGCATAAAGTGGTGTATATATTTACATTATCTACACTCAACTTTTTCAACCCAAGAAGAACATTTGTATAAGAAAAATCAGTTGGTGTTTGAAACTTATACCGCTATAGACATCCCATGTGCACTCTCCATTAAAGTGCTTGATGAAATGGTGGACTCCACGTTCCATACAGACTTATTCAGTTGTTGGCATTGCTTAGATGATCTGCAAATACATCAATAATCACCAACATAATGTAGATTTCCAAAATAGAAGATAAATTACAGGAATTCCATTTCCACAACTTTAAGATTACTAGAAAAAAATTTCATCAATAAGGCTGAGACTATGCTATCACAATGATTTGATTAGTTCTAGTTCACATAGCAGAATCTGTCGCTTGTAATTTTATATCAATTTTTCAAGCTAATATTCTTCTGAGAACTTTAGACTAAAGATCATTATTCTTTTCGTAATTGTATTGCATGCATAATGTGACTAGAGATCCAAGTGGAAAATGAGGCTTCTACCTTGATGATGCCATTCTCAAAGATAAAACAGCTCGAACTTCCTTGGAAGAAGAAAGTGTAGCCAATAACCTCGCAAATGCTTCAAAAGTAGATGCTTCAGAGGGAACTTCTAAACACAATGAGTTATAGCAGTATGCTGTTATGCATGCCACACTTTTCTTGAGGAGCGATATGCCTTTCTGCAAATCCTTGTGTATTTCATTCGAGTGTGGTGAAGCAGAGGAAAAATTAAAACTGCTACTACCAGAGGAATCTAAGCGAGGTTTCCTATCTGAATCCATTGAAGCGACACCAAAATTACTTGAGCTTCTCTCAGACCATGAAGTTTCACCTCCAGTGGAACAAAAGTTTTGGCGAGGAATAAAAAGCGGATATTCGCTGCTGAACAGCACAGTCAACGTGTAGTGAGATAGCAAAGACCTAAGTTGTAAACTTCAGTCTATAAACTCAATAAGGAATACCTTCTCGATGATGGACGGGCATCCCAGTAAGTATCCCGCTGCCATATTCGAGAGCAAGAACCCTGATATAATATGTTAAAACATGATAATATTTCCAAAAATCATATGAACATGAATCCTAAGTTCAAATATATGAGTAAGATAAAACAAGAAAAGAGGGTCAGGAACAAAGAAATGAGGAAAAATACAAACAAATGAACACTGAATTCTAATGCTTTAACAAAATATATACTCTATATCATTTAGTTTTCGGCTCAAATTTCAAAGCAGTATTCATCTCTATGTTTTCACAAATTAAATTCTGTTTAAGCAATCCCATTGCATGTTTGAAGCAATGGCTTCCACTTTTTGTTATTTCTATATATTCATTTGAAAAAACTTGGTGAGATGTTCTTAACTATACTTCGTATGTCAAATGCAATCACCACAAAACCAAAAAACAACAATAAATCATTAAAATTGTCAGCGGACAGAGAAGGTACTTCTGAACATACCGCAAATCCAGAGTTATGAAGCGCAGGAGCACAAACATTGTGAACAACAAGGTTTAGGAGTTGCACCATATAGCTGCTTTCAGTCATTGACAATGAAAATCAGTGAATCATAATATAAAACAATTAAACACCAACAAACTGTCATGGGTGGATATTTTCCTAATGCAAAAACAACTCTGCAACTTCTATAAAATTATCATAGTGAGTGATCATAGCTGCAGAGATGGCTAGACAAAATTATAATATCTGATGTACAAAAGACAAGTGGAAGACTAGTTTAAGCTTAATCATCAATCTATATCCCATGTTACATAAGAACATTGTGAAAGTACCTGCTGCCCATATACTAAATCTACAGCCCCCAAGTTTCTATAAGACACCAATATAAGTTAGCTCACAAAATTTGTAACAGACATGAGTTTGCAGTAGATTGATGAATAACCACACACTATATGATGTTACCAAAAAGAAGAGAAAACAGAGACATTGGTTTAGATGAATATATACATTTAGTTTAGACAGAGAAATTTATTGGGTGTAAGTTTGTGAGAGAAAAAACCCATAGTATTACATCAGGATCTTAACCATTTCATTTAGCCATTAAGTCACACAAACTAACACTTATAGAATTTTCAACTAAGTAATCCATAACAATACATGGACGCTTATAATGCATATTAGGGATCAATAGTAGAGGAAAAACATTAGCATATTAATATGAATATTAACATGAGGTTATTAACACATGCTCGATCCTCTGAAAACCGGTTCACAATTTAGAGCAAACTAATACGAATAGATTTTGCTATCAAGTAAAAATGAGTTTTTAAAAGGAGATCCAATTCAGACAACTTTAGTGCGTTCACAATTTGCACAGCTTCATGCAAGCCAGTCTTAGTTTGGAAAAGTAAAAGATCAACTAACAAGAAAGCAGAACTAGCTTGATGGCAACAAACACGTAGAAATTGATAGAATAAAATTATTATCCACACGAAAATGACTACAAGAAGTGATGTACAGAGATACCGATATGCAAGAGCAGCTAATGTAGAACCTGAATCTCACACTTGGATATCATAAAATTCAACAGGATTATCAGTGAACATGTATATCAAAGATCACACACGAGTGAGAAGTTACCTCAAAGATGCAGCGAGCTCATCTGATGGAACTGAATGGGGATCTAAGCCTCTAGGCAAGAGGGCATTGCATATGGTATCATATTGGCCGCTATAACCATCTTGTCTCTCCCCTTCTATATTTACCTATAATAAAGTAATAATACTGAATGGACATAAAGGACCTAACCTTAACAAACAAACAAAAGTTGGATTGCACCTCTAAACTTGTTTAAGCATATTGTTCAATAAGTTAAGCATCAAAACAGGAAGCCATGAATACACCTTCACAAAAAGAATCATGAGTAAAATCTAGGCAAATTTGCCTCTAAAACATTGATTAGTGAAATTGTTGAAACTAAAAGGTCAACTTATAGAACTGATACAAACTACAAAGACCTAACAAACACAATCTAAAGAAATTCACATTATTTCTGAACAGTTTCTTGAAAGATATATAGTCAACGCAAAAGACTACAGCTCTGAAATGCCGAAAAGGATTGATGGTGCATCACGTTCTAGATAACTTTTATTGTAATATAGAAGAGGATAAGATATGCTAGTGCAAATAACTAATTGAAATGACTCTGATATTTGACAATGTGTGCATACTTATTGGCATAAGTATGTATGTAAGATCACAATCAAATGGATAATAATTATGAAAAGTACCCGGCGCTGAGGGAACAACTTGCATATCTGCTTTATAATGACAGATTGTTTATGGAGGCGCTCAGAGGTAATTGCCATCTGATATTGAGCATTAAAAAGTAGTTCAGCCATAAAGTTAAATTCAAGGTAAATTAAAAAAATTCAAAATTGTTTTCTAAGAAACCAAGAAATATTAAACAGCAAAATTCTAGCATCTCACATGCCCTAAAGTCTGAGTGCAGATAAGATTAGGATAATATTTCTCAATTTGTTCCACGCGGTTCTTTTCCAACTGTCATACATATCAAACAGAAATCTCTTAGTGATTAATACCAGAAACACGTATGCTAGATGAATCAGAAGAAAAAGAACCATCAAAAGTTAAAAGGAAAGGGATAGCTATCTGTAGTACCGTACTGATTGCTGACTCAAGCAATTCATATTTGACTTTTAAATCACCAGACATCTTATCAATCTTAGCCTTCCCTGAACACATCAATTACTTATACGATGAGATAACTTAAAGTGAAGATCATAAGCAACCAACATTGTGTTTGAGTGAAATGGAAGGGCAGTCAACCTTGTGAAAGTTGTTCTTTACGAAGTCGAAGCTTATCCCTCAATCTTGTTAATTTCTCATTTTGAAGCACCCTCCAACTGTGTTGATCATCAGCTTTACCCTAAAACATGTTTCAAATTGTTTTCAAAGAAGAAATTATGTGATACCCCTCTAATCGATCGAAGAGTTAAAATCAGACATATATCACATAATTCAAGAGATGTAACACTACAACGCAATTAATAGGACATGAATAATTATTATATATGAAATAACATATAAAGCAGCTCATAAAATATGGTTTAATGAAACCAGTGCATTACCTATTGAGTTTAATTAAAGTAGATGTTACTATAAATCAAATTCGTTTCTTTACGAAGATTTATAAAATCCTGTTACAATTTTCTCAAAAGTTGACATATTGTCTTCTAGACTAGAAAAGTGCAACTGCAAATAATAACAATGGCTTTCAATCAAGGAAGTTTTACAATTTAAGAATAATACTTGTCATACATACAATGAAACCAAACATCTCTACAAAAATAACTATTATTATTCACTTTATCTCCATAACCTACTGATTATTTCTATAAAATTCAAGTGAAATTAGATTGTCTGACTGAGAGTCCATATAGAGACTTAGAATAATACCTTAAACACGAGAACTTGAGTCAATTTCGAGTACAATGCATCTCTCTTACTCTTCAATAATCTCAAATTACAATTGTACTCGTTCAATCTGCACCAAATATTCATTAATCAAAAAAATGATAGTGTGTTCTACAAATTAAAGCGAAAATTGACGATCGAGTAAATTTTGACCTGTAATTGACGCAAACAGGGCAAATAGAAGCGAGATTGTGATTTTCGCATACCGCACAGCTACTCGTTTTTTTCATCATTTGTGCGCGGAGAATCAGATTTGTATCCTAAATTATGAGGTTTTGATTTTGCTAGCTAGTTAGGGTTTCGTAAATATGCCCTGTACGTGATTATGGTTGAGTGTTGACAGTAGAAGACCAGAAATCAGCTTTGATTTTTTCGGGGAAATTAAATATGTTTTTTAATATCGCAATTGAAAAATTGCTTGAATTTATATTTATAACTTAATAATCTACGCTTTTGTGCAAGTTTATCAGTTTTGCACTTTGTTTTGTCAAATTACAGTGAACTGAGGTTGGAAAAGTGATATTGTAATTCTTGATTTTTAAAAGAAAAAAAATGTAATTAATTACGAAAATATTTGGTTGTATTCTTTTTTTTTTTTTGGATAAATAATATTTGGTTGTATTCGAAAACTACGTTTTAATGATTCAGAAGATAGTTCTAACACGTGGTTAGAACTTAAACACCCCTTTCAAATATTGGTTTTAAATTGATCTTCATTTAAACATCTACCAACTTTTTTAAAAATATCACTATATTTTATTTTATCAAATATCATTATACAACTTTTTTGGTAGATTAAGAAGTCTCTTTTGTAGTTTTTATCTTACAGAAAAACTCATTTCTCAAATCAAATAAATGATCCTAATAACTGGAGGAATGCGAATTCACAATTATGACGCACTTGGAAATTTAGTTCACCTTCATTTATAATTTGCTTAAGTAACTAAGGCTCATTTTTGAGGTGCGTCGGACACATAAATTAAAAATCTCTCCCAACAAGAGTTCGAACCTGAATTTGTTATTTTGTAGTAACTAATTCCTTCCACTAGATCAATCACCTGATGATCTTCTGTTTATTTATAAAATATCAATTTTTAAAAAAATATGTGATATGTTAATTTATTTATATATATTTAAAAAAAATTGGTTATTGCTTTTCTAGCAATTCGAATATTTAACATGAGAAATAAAATTAACTTTTCTTCTCTACTAACCAAACACATTATTTCACGCAAAATTTTATTAAAAGGTCGAAATAAGTGAAACTTCATATATACTTGCATTTATATCATATAAAATACCGTGATTGAAACTTAATCGTATCACTTGTTTGAGATGGTAGTCTTTATTTCTTCAAGGGAAAGTAATTTTTATTCAAAGTCTCTAATCAACACCCTTAAATATAAATGTTGAACCACTATACAACGTATGTCAATAAATAGGACACAATATGCTACTGTACATCAGCATATTCCAGCTCAAAAAAGCTCACTCCGTCTACTCACGGCTTCTATGATCACCTGAAGGCTGAAACTGGCCATGATTCTTCGAAGAAAAAGGGTATGGATTACTGAATACAATGCTCACATGAAGTTATCTTGTATTATCTTTTTTAACTCTTCCATCTTATGGATTACTTTTGGATTCATTAAATCTCTTGCTTCTCTTATGAGAGTCCCTTCTCTGCTGAAGTGATATGCATCCACCACAGTCCTAATCCAAGTATGCAGCTCGACGGGTGTCCTGTTATATTCACAAACATTGTCACTCCATAATAGTCAACATTAGACGAAGACAAAGATCGAGGGATTTGAAATTTCAGAAAGGATTAGTATAAAGATCTGAAATCTATACAGTGATCCAAACACGCGATATGGATTTAAAATTCTTGAGCCTCATATATCCTCAATGTCAACAATGTAATTGTAAGATGATTATAACAAATAGTTGAAGGTTCACAAGTCTTACGTGTAAAGGCAGTCTAGGTCTTGTCCTTCAAGTTCTTGTCCAGGAGTAAAAGCATCATTTAAAGCACTCATGCGCTCCTCGGGGTCTTCAATTGTAAGCAAATACTTCAGTATCCTTATTTCTTTTGGCATAAGTCTCTGAAGATTACCTCTTGATGTTTTATATAAATGATACAATATATCTTTCACCTGGGAATGGAGTTGTATACTTGTATGTAAATTCAATTTAAATAAAGTAAAAAAATAAAAGTTGCAGAATAAGGGAAGATAATTGTACCTCATCTTTCATCATGTTTGACTCTTTGGCAGCTGACCAAGCTTTTGTAATCATGAGAACTAATGCTGAATCGAGTTGATTTTTCTCAGCCAGACTATCTATCTTGCGGCAAGCAGCATCCACAGATGGAGAGTTAATTATATCTTGAAATTTCAACTCTGCAGCATTTAGAGCTTCAATACTTTCATTTGCAGTGTCATAAGCTTGCACAGCAGCTAAACATGTATTCCCAAGCTTTGCCACGGCTAATCATCAAGAGAAGTGAAATATGAGCAGTATGGATAATTTTATATTAAAACTTAAAACTACAAAGTGCGAAATTCTAAACAGACTCCTCGAGTAGGCTGGCATATGTAGTACAGAAAGTGTAATTGAGTTATTGAAGCACGGAAATTTTGTACAATCTGGAAATGGGTAACACCCTTACCATTTTGTTCTTCTGGATTATCATAATATGATTCTGCCACTGTATGAAGATGAACAAAAAATTCTTTTGTGAAGTCTTTACGACGCCGGGCTATAATTTCACCGACCTCAGATGGCGAGTTTCTGATTGCATCAAGAAGCTTATTATGCCTTTGAATATCTTCATCAATCTGGGAAAAAAATCTTAAAGTTAACTCTAAATTACGCTAGAGATATGAGCTTAATGGGAAAGCACAAGCTATACAAGACAGTTGGAAGTAAATCCTTGTTTCTAACTTGAACGGGGAAAACCTAACCCTGTATCAATTATGGACATACAAACAAGGCACTAAACACTGTAAATTTGATAACTGAAAAACCAAAAAATATCATTTAAGATGAAGAATGATACCTCTTTCAGTTTCCTTGAAAGCCGAAGTATCTTGTGTTTCATTCCAGGATCACCCTCGCTCTCTGATCGGTCCTGACATCGTTTATAAAAGTGAGGTCGGATATCGTCCCACTCCTTGCTAAAGGTTAATAGCCTTCTCCAATCAGCTGGCGTAGGTTTGTCAACCATAAAGACTTCAATTAGCTTATCACAAACACGTAGCATTTTACTATCATCCAATTTATCACAACGAGCATCTTTATCATCTTGTTCTTCGTTGTTCTTATTATTGGGTTCATCTTTAGCTTCAAGATCGGGTTTACCAAATGGTAAATGCCCTTCAGACGATTCATTTGTTACTGCAGTTGTATTACCAACTCCAGCTGCAAGAGATGAACTACATAACCTCAATGTTTCACATGGCAAGAGAAAGCCTGCATTCAGAGGAGACTTTATAAACCGTAAGAACACTAAATCGTTTTTATCAACAAAACTTAACAGTCATGGTTGATTGAAATTACGACCATCGACATAAAACATTGTGGGTAAACAAGTTTATTGTTACCACCATGCAAATACCAAAACATTGAACAGGAACAATCAAAAGCCAAACAAACATCTTTCTGGAGTCAATCCTTAACTTAATTACAGAGATTAAAAAAGTTCTACATGAAGGGCCTCCAAGGACACCGCACGCATAAGCCATAAAGTACAACATCATACAAGAATTCGTAAACAAACTATAAAGTGGGTTGGGATTTACAACACAAAGAGGGCATTAGAGCTTCCCTTAATCAGAAGTCACATAAAATTCTTTACTCATCAAGATTAGGTAAATAAAATCAGGAAACTCATGTATACTACCAAAAAGAGCAATCATCTAACCTTCCCTTTCATTTTGTCCATTACAAGACCCCAGTTCAATAAACCTATGAAATAGATTAAAAAAAAAAATATCCTAAATCTGTCTCACTATTTTAGAACCACCGAGATGGACTATTTTTCAAGGAACTAGCTCTGTAACATAGCTAATGTTCTGAAAACATTGAATAACACTAAAATATTCTAAACTTTAATATTTTCAAAACAAAAAAATTTAAAAGGATAACGTAAAAAGGCTATCATGATAATTAAGTTAAAAGACCAAAAGGTTTAGCTTCGTACTGTTGCACCACAGCAAAAGAAGTGGAACTTATGAGACGGATGGGTACTTGAAACATAAAAATAACAGCAAATGAAGACATCTGATACAAAAATAGGTAATAATTGTACAAATTTACAATATACACATAAAAAAAGACTCTGATTTTGAAATGCTAAATCCTAAACCAAATAAGCTCCATATTCATCTACAAAAAGAAAAAAAAATTGTTCACTAAAGGGAAAAAAGAAATTATAAACAGTTCATTGAATTCGTATACCTGTGGATTTATTATTAGAAGCTAAAAAAGCTGAAGAATTTCTTCGTGAAATCCTGTGTAAAGAAAGAAACGGTGAGAAGTTCCTGGAACTTAAAGCTAGTGGTCGAGCCGACGAAACGGCGTAGTATGAGTTGAGAAGAGCAGATACCGACTCCATTTTCTGAGAATTTTGAATTTTTTTATTCTTAGGGTTTTGAGAGGATGTGATTTTGCAACGCTTTGGACGACGACGTCGGTGTAGGATTCGTTTCACTTTAGAACAAAAATTGCACTACAAACCCCTGGATTAAAAACAACTTTCATTTCAGCTGATCCTATAACTTCTAAATTAATAAATTATGATTCCTCAAATTAGAGGCTTATTTTGTCATTAGAGAGAAAAAGAAAGTGCTACTTAAGCCTATAGGTGGGTCTTCACATGTAACCGGACCTGGTCGAAAATTCGCCTACAATAACATTGCTTATTATGGATCTTCTAAATTCGATTTGGACATATAGGGATGTAATCGAGCCGAGTAGTATCTAACAGCTTGAAATTTTATGTTTGAGTTTGGTTTGATTTTCAATCGAGTCGAGCTCAAACGAGCTTTTATCGAACGAGCTTGAACCGAGTATCGAGTAATTTGATATTTTACATGTATTTTTTCAATTTTTAGCTTATCGAGTTGAGCTCGAACCAAGCTTCAAAAGTTATCGAACGAAAAAAGATGTTCAATCTTGTTTGATTAGTGTGACGAACCGAGTTCAAACGAGCTTTTATCGAACAAGCTCGGGTTGAATATCGAGTAGCTTGATTTAATTTTCAGCCCTATAGACATAGAATCGAGGAGTCCAATTACGGTAAGAGTCGAGCAATCCCATTATCCATACTCTTAGACGGCTAAATCAACCACAATAATGTAAATTGCCAAACCATAATCTAATGAAAATTTAATGTTTTTTTAATAAAAGAAGCATAATTTTGTAGCAACATTTCATCCTAAAAAATCAAGAATAGTAAACAAAAACAAAAATGAAATAAAAAGGTAAGTACCATAGTCAGAGCAAAAAAGTAAATAAAAATCTATATTGACAATTTGTGTTGATTGATGTAGCTCACCTTATTAATTGATTGTTTATCTAGGCTTGAATTAGATTTTTTCGCTAAAAAACAAATTAGATTTCTAGTTAACAAGAAGATTCCGTTCCCATCAATTTGTGCAAATTCATTGGACTTGTCATGAGTGCAAAACTCTAATTACACGTAACTAATTTAAATAAAAAAAATATTCAGGGGTGTACGTATTTTTTTTAATGATAAATAAACCGTTACATCAAATATTAAATGAATTGAATTTATCACATTTGTATCAAAGTGAACTAATTACAAATGCTAGCAATAAACTAAAAAAAAATACCCACATTAATGAGAACTGAACTCATGATATTTTGATCATGAAGCCTCATCCTTAATCTCTTGACTAAGGGCTTATCCGCGAGGGGTGTACATATCAATGGGTTAAGATTTTCCAATTGCTTACTTTCAGTATTCGCTTCAAATCTCTTACAAATTTTAGACTCCTTGTTCTAGGAAAATTCATTACACCTCCTATGTTGCAAAGTAGACAAGAAGAAAAGGGCCAACTCAATCTCGAACACATTATTCTCTCCTTGTTTTTGCATTCGCTCATATTCCGCCACCATATCTAGCGGCAGCACCACCCTCCGGCAAAGTGGGCACGTGGCGGCTCCTTCACATCTCAGCCATTGGTCCAAACAATTTCCATGAAACGAATGCTTGCATTCATCTATTTCTCTGACCACTTCACCATCACTTATTTCTGATAAGCAAATCACACATTGAGACGAACATGCATTCGGAATATTCCTTCTACAAACAAATTTTGAGCTTTTTGTATCGATGATTGATCTATACTTGTAATGGAAACTTAACCTTTTGTAATATTTCCACATAATACATGTGATTATTACCGCCAAGGTTAAAACTTTAGGAATGATTGTAGAGAAGAAAAATTGGAAAGTTTTTCTAGGTTGAGCAAATAATTTATCTAGAGTTCCCATTTTGTGTGACTGTCTATATGGGGAACATTGATGCTATATATATAGTTAAGGTCATAGCTACATGACCAAAGATGAAAATTAATGAAACAATGCTGAATCAAATTATTGAATTCAACTTTAGATGGCTACAGTCTTGAATATTATAATCTTTTGAATTAGATTAGCTGTACGTATAACATGTGCTGGATTTAAAATGTGCTGGATTGAAATTCTTATCTTTTAATTTTATATGGCATACCCATACGGTCCACGTACGAAGTTATGTGGTATGTTCATGTGCCTTTGGAGTTTGGACCATTCGGTAGCCAGTTAATTTTATATTACTGGGATGAATATAAAATAATAAGTCAGTCTGTTTTAGATTTTTGCACAAATATTAAGGAACCTAATAAATAGCATAAATTTTAGAAGAAAAAAAATAAAAGATATCCTTAAAATACGCTTATTGGTTAATAATGATATAAGAGAGAAAAAAACAAGGAGGGGGATAAGATTAAAATTAAGATTAATAAATATGGATAAAATTGAAAAATAGATAATTAATGTCGCATTGAAATTCTAGAACGACAGATATTTTGAAACAAAAGAATTTATCAAAAGCGACAGATAAAAATGAACGGATCGGATGGAGTAGGTTCTTAATTCATATATCACTACTCAAATCGACAAATAAAAATAAATAAAAGGATTACCTCGTCCATACCTAATTAATTAAATGGTTTCATACTAATCTGGTGGGTAGATAATCATGCATCGAACATTTCATTGAATTTAAACACTAATTGGATTAAAGAGCATAATTTTTTGTTGTACTGCGGGTTTATCTCTAGGGATTACGAACTTTTGTATCATCTAGAATACATCATTAGAGAATTTTAAGTAAAATTACTTAATTAAATAAATAATCAAATTACAAATTATAAGCATATTCTCCAAATCAATATCCAATGAATTATTTACTAGAACTTTTGCAATCCCACCCTTTCCGAACCTACACTTCAACTCTTGTTATTATTATTATTTTTTTTTTAAAGTTTTTGGTATCAAATCGGTATGGGATTGGACAGCGGACTGATTTTAATTCTTTGCAAGAAGATTAATTAGGAATTTAGGACTAACCTGAATTGAAAAGGGTAAAAAATTATGACCAGAAAATGATTGAAAACAGTAAGTATTGACCATCTTATAAGGATCGAAGTACTTGGAATCTAACCATTTGTCCTAATAATTTATAGGATTGAACAAGAAGACAAGGTAGCAGCCTTTGAGGAAGATGTTTTTAGGCATATCATTAGCTTTTAGGGTAATTTAAGAATTCACATTTAGTGATTAAAACAGTAATTACACTCCACGGAATTGTGATTTTGTTGGATTTACTTTGTGCATTCTTTCGATTAAGTCTAGCCAGATGACAAAGTTAAAGTTCAAAGTTTTGGGTTCGAATGTGTGAGTCGTTTTCTAATTTAATATTTATATTTACTAATTTTGTTAGCAATTGGCATTATTTTGAGCGCCAAATCGCCAACGGCTCTATGTACTTTTCTTTTCTTCCCAACGGCTATAAGTTCAACATATGAATGTGATTCTTGATATTGTTCCAAAAAGCCGAAGTAATTTTCTCTTTGCTAGTTGAAGAATAAATAAATTATAAAAACAATAAATAAGCTTTTTAAGTAATAACTAGGCAAGTGGCATTAAATTTGTCCGCCAAATGACCAACGGCTCAATGTACTTTTCTTTTCTTTCCAACGGCTATAATTTAAAAATATTCTTGTAACGGTATAAAGAATCAACAATAAAAGGGCCACAAATTGACTAGAAAAATACACACATTCAAATAATCAGAAGCAAAAAATATCTCCGTCGGGGAAATATCTCTGTTAATAAGTTTCACGCCCTCACGTAAAGTAATGTCCATTGTAGTCAATAAATATACTAAGTTGCTAAATGTTTGAGAGCAACTTAATATTTTTACTAACTATTTGATGGTACTTTACATGAGGTCTTACGCACATGAAACTTATTAACAACAATTCGCCCCTTGCTCTTCAATTTCATCTTTATTCGTTGATTAGTCCAAGAGTAAAGCTTTGAAACCACTTTCAAATGTCTCATTACCCGACCAATTTTAACTCTCTTTGCTTCTTTTTCAAGATCAAAACTTTTTTCACTTGATTTATTTTGATTGTTAATCGGCATCAAATGGCAATATAAGAGATAGCAAATGTTGCGTAGAGAAGCCACGTAACTCAGTCAAACAAAATGGTTTGTCATCTTTTTGTTCATATTGTCCGTAGCGTGAACAAAAATTGAGATGCCAAATTTTGCCCAAGTACTTTCAACCCAGGGGCGGATCCAGGAATTTTAGGCAGAGGGGGCTAAATTATGTGGGAAAAAACATTAATCAAACAGTCAAACTTAAATTTATTCACGATAAAATATATAACAAGATACAATAAATAGGAGATGAATTTTGGCCAAAATGAACCCTACTAGGTATTTTTGTTATATTATATGATACCTTGTTATGACGGGGTATAAAGAAAATAAATTTTTTTTTTTTTGAATCATATTCTTTTAAAATTATTGAGAATATTTCATTCAACTAAGTACATTGAATAAAGAAAAAATAAAATCGAACAACAAAAACAATGATAGTTCATATTTCTTTTATAATTATTATTAAGGAAAAAAATTAAAAAACACATTATATCAAAATATTACTACGAAGAAAAAAATTACTAAAAACACATATCACATTGAAATATTATTGAGAAGGATTTTTTTTGTACATAAAATATTGAAAATATTATTGAGGAATTATTTTGAAAGAAAACATAATTTATTTAAAATAATATTGAGAAAGTCAAAAAAATAAAAGAACAAAACAAAATGGTTCATCAAGGGTTTAAACTCCAAACCTCATGTAGACTTTTTAAGAGCACTACCAACTGATCACTACAAGCTTTATGTTACACTCTAATCAATACTAATATATAATCCAGAAAATTTGAGGGGGGTCTATAGCCCCACCTTTCCCCTCTCTAGATCCACCCTTGTTTCAACCTTTCTTCAAAAAGATTCGGAGTAGAACTACAATTAGACTGTCAATAAACTCTGCACGAACCTCTTGATGATGTTATGTGAGTAAATCTATTGTATTATTTTCTCAATTTTCTGCTCACATGTGAGTAAAATAACTAAAAAGATATTCAAAATGTAAAGATTCAACATAGAGCAAGATCAATGAAATAATTGGAGCAACATGTAGCTATACCCTTATACAAGAAAAATCTCAACAATATCATCAATTTTCCAATCACTACAAAATTGGGAAGGTATTGAATAAAAGTGCATTGCATCATAAATTTATACCAATTAAATCGCATTTTTGACATATCTATGACATCCGATAAGAAAGTTCAAACACACTACTTCCCCCTTTTTTTATTTGTCATTTTGGCAAATTTTTTTTGTTTATTTTTATTTGTTGCTTTAAAATTTCAATGTAAAATTAATGTTATTTTACCAATTTTACCATTTTTAATAATAATTGTCATTAATACTAATTAATGCTAAGCTTGTTTGATTAAAATGATATTTTGGATGTTTTGCTTCAAAAAAGTAATTGTTTATGATATTCCTTAATTCGTGTGCAATCCTTCAAACCGAAAATTAAAAAAAACGGAGGGAGATGTTAACTATATTGGAAGCAAAAGTTGAACGTGACAAACAAATGCTACAACTGAAGTTCTACTTCTATCAAAATCTAAACATTTCACACAAGAAGAAAATGATTTAAAGCTAGTCAAACAATTTTAACAGCTATGAAATATATTTAAAAATCATAGAGAATAATGATATAAAACAACTCAACACTGATTACTATTTATTGAAGAAACTTCCAGACACTAGAAGAAACAAGTTCAATACCATATATTACAAACAAATTGAGAAAGTGAGTTTACAATTCAACTTACAAACTCGGCATAAATGCAGATATAAATATATAACATACAATGTTAGATTCCAAGAGTCTCGAAATTTAGATACATTTTATCTTCTTACGAATCTAACGTTAGGTGGATGCATTTGGAAGTTCATTGACCATATGAAGAATCTTTGAACACAACATATGAAAGGACACGTACATAATGTATTGACCAAGTTTAATGAAGTGCTAGTTGTCTTGCAACCTTTGGCTTTTTAGTTACTTTTCTAGTCCTATAAATAAGAGTGTTGTAAGGTGTTTACACACACCAATGTATACAATCTAAGTATGAATCAAAAAGAGTTATCTCTAATAATCATTGTTCTTTACATTTTACTTTCTACACTAAAGTTGTTGTTCCAATTACCTTAGTTTTATAACATATCTATTATTATCACACTTTTAATTTTTATTTTATTTGTTTGAACTTATGTACCAAACCAAACTATAATCACCAATTGAACGTCCGACCGAGAATGAGGTCCATATAGTCTTAAATAGTGCCATCATTGGGTCGGATTCGATTGGATCAAGCTAAATCAGATCTTTTTCATTTATGTCGAATCAAATTCTGATCAAATTCAGATCTTACTCGAATCTAAATCTCTTGAATCCAGAGAATTTTGGTCGGATTTGGTTGAATATCATATTTCACCAATATACTACTTCCTATAACAAGTTTGTTAACTTGATGATTTATTTAATTTAGCTCAAATTTTCGAACTTTCTTTACTAATATTAATAAAAATATCTATATCTATATCTATACTAATACTAAAAACGTGAATAATTTAAGTTTTTTTCTTTTTTTGTGATAACAAAAATGCCCTTATTCAAATTGTAAAGTTATATTGACAAAATATAATTCGACATGAATTTTTCTTAAATTTTCTCATGAAAAAATTGGTAGAAAGATATTTTAAGAAACTTTGTAACTTCCTTTCCTCCTAAACAATCACCATACGGGAAAATAAAAATTACCCTTATGAAAATTGAATATGGAAGAAAAACAAAAGTATATTTAACAAGGTATAATTAGACATAGTTATTTCTTACATTAAGTAATCTTTCTTGGGTCCGTCTAAAATAAGATTTTGAGGGATGAGGAGCACATGAGATAACATTTATCTTGGTGACACGTGTCCTTTTAAAATTTAAGTTAAAATAATTTATTTTTTTAAAGACAAATTTACCCTTTTTTAATGAGTGAAATTCAACAACACCCTTTATGTTTTGCCTACCTAAAAAATATGTATTATTTTTATTAGTAAAATATCCATGTATTTTTTTTATTAGCAAAAAATACCCCTCTCAAGTCGAATTATCAATTTTACCCCATCAAATGATGAAAAAATATCTGCTTAACTTATAAGATTACCAATAGCCCCTAGTAACTTTAAAAATTTTCAATAACCTCCCTGTTTTTCTTTTTATAAACATCGACAAAAACTTCCACTTGATTATTGAAGTCCACTTTAAAGATTTGAAAAAAATCTTATCCCCCCAAAGTTACATATTGTGGCACTTTACCACACATATGTACAAAATAAGCACTTTACTGCCTCAAATAATTTTATTTAATTTTTGTTCGACGAAAAATATACATGTGCCCATTACATGAATTTTCAAAGTTAGTTACAACACTTCTTACGAGTCCAAATACTTCGCTCATGTGAAAGAACCAAAAATCCGAAGTGAAGTAGAAAAATATTTTATTTGTAAAGAGAGAACATTGTGTTTTTGTACTAATAATTAAGTTGTTCACAAATTACAACAGAGAAATGGGAAGGTAAAGTTTTTATTTTAGAGGGCAATATGTATATTTTCCAAGAATATACATGTGCCCCTCAATGTATAAAGTAGGCAAAATTTTGGTATGAAAAATGCAATTTTCTCAAATATTTTTTTTTGGAAAAGAGATATGAAATTAATTAGAGAGATTTATTTAAACAAATTAATTAAAGGGTTAGTATGTAATTTAACATATGTTTATTTTTTATAAATGTTCGATGCCACATCATCATTGAACATTTTGACCAAAAATTGTGGTTTAAATTTGTTGTTGACTTTTTTTAGTGGTTGAAATGAGGTATCTCATATACACTTATGTTCCATGAAATCTTATTTTAGAAAGACCCATCTTTCTTTGATCTGAAAAATAAAATATAAAGAATATCCTAGAACTTGCATGACCTCAAAGTGTGAAATAAGTGAAAAAAGTGGGTGGAAATCAATCAAATTTGATCCGAGTGAAATCAATACACTAAAATTTAAGTAATTCATAAAAGAACATGTGAAATTGATCCGAGTGAAATTTATGAACACTAGTGAAGTAGGTGAAAAAATTGGTGAGATTGGTAATAAAAAGTGTCAGTAAACTGATAGATAAATATATGTGAAATTGATAAAAATTCGGGTGACATTCGTGAAAAAATGAAAAACAAATCAATGAAAAATGGGTAAAATATATGAAAAACGGGTGATATGGTGAAAAAAAAGTTGCAAGATTTTGAAAACATGTGAGATCAATAAAAATTCAAGTGAAAATGGTAAAAAAATGTAAAATCAGTAAAAAGAAAAATGAAGTTTAACTAGCAAAAGTGTGAACCACATGTTTTTTTTTTGAACGGGAGAAACAAAAGAAATTGACCAAAGATAGGAAAATAATGAAAAATAGGTTATAATTAATGTCAATAAAAATCAATTAAAATTGAATTAAACTAATGCATATAAGAAGTAAAATGGCTTAAATCGGTAAATAAATGTATTTCAAATGACAAGGTAATAGAAATAATTGAGATGCACTAAAATTAATTGAAGATGTATAATCATTTGAGTTGAAAATTCAATAAATACATATGAAATCGATGAAAATTACCGTGAAAACATGTGAAATTGGTGACAAACAAGTGAAATTGGTGACGAGCGTGTGAAAATTAGTTAATTTGATAGAAACGAGTGAAATCAATAAAATGAAAAAAATTGAACCATTAAAAACAAGGTCAAGCTATTAGAAAAATGATTTAAACTCCAAAACTAAAGAAATAGATGAAAAATGTGAAAAAGAATGAAAATTTTGCAAGATGTTCATTAATCATTTTATATTTGATTAAAATTTGAAAGCCATCATTTTTTTTATAAAATTATAGTTTTAATAAAAACATCATAGAAAAAAATTGAATATCAACATTAAATTTGTGCTATTTGCATAATGAAAATAATTTTTCTCTGATTTACAACAAAATACCCATAAAATTAACTAGACGAGTACAATGTGTATGCACTTTTCTAGTGCATAAAAATGAATTTATGAACGAGTTATTAACTACTATTTTTTAAATTGATGGTAATTTATGAATGAGTATAAATTTTTATTTATTGTTATATACAGATCTATAACATACTGGATCGACTTAAATTTATATTCGCTCCACAAATTTCGAATTATATATTTTTATAACTTGATCATTTCGAATTGAAATTCACCCCATTAACAACTAAATTTAAGACACCCAAGAGGAAATATACCATACTTGTTTTAGTATTTCATTTTTCGTCATCAAATTAAAAAAAAATTAACGGATAAAGGACCAACAATATAATTTATGCGCCCACGAATTGATTTGGACCAAAAAAGGATCATGAAAATTCTTCCACATCTTGACAAAAAAAGGGGCCTACCTATACGTATAAAAAGTTATTTGACCTGTACGGAATGTAAATATTTATATATAACAATACAATAATTACGTAATCAGTTACCGAAAGTTCATACCAATTTAGAGCTAATTCCTTTTTTTTTTAATAATCCAGGTGTACAAGCTTACACTAAATTAATCCTGAACCCCCAAAATTCTTGTCCTAGAATCCTGAAGGATGTAAATCGCAGGATGTGTCTCCACCAAGCCTCGGGATCCCACCATACTGCTGTACACTCTGCGCACAAAGGGATCTTCACCACAAATGACCCTTAGACAAACCCATAAAAATGCTAATTATCTTTTCTTCCACATGCATCTATTTGCCTTTTTGATCAGTAGTAAAAAATAATAGTAAAAAAATTAGTATTTTTTTGGTAATTTGAAATAACTAAAAACATATGATATAAGTTATTCCCACTCATGTTTCGAAGAAGGATTCTGAACGTTAAATTTGCCTTACATTTTGAAAATATTTATAAGTACTAGAAAGAGAAAAACTAATTTTTTGGAACACTACATCTAAAGTCTAAACCATAAGTCCATAACTTAGTAGACTAATTAACTTCATCAACCAATATATATTAATTTCTTAGAGCGTTAATTTATAATTAGTAGTTGATAAGAGGGCTGATTTGCAAAAAAGGATTCTCTAAACGAGGACTTCCCGCTTCTAGCGTAAGTGGTCTGATTTTCCTTTCCTTTTTAATTTTTACTCCTTGACCCAAAAATCTCAAAACGACGGTTTCAATGCCTAGTCTTCATTTTTTCTTCAAACCCATATTCTATACATTAAATTCTTCCCCTTTTTCAATATAACGTCAATAGTAAACCACCAATTCATTCATTTCTTCTCATATTTGAAAGCTTTTCAGATCTGTAAGTCTCTTTTTCTCTGATATATCCAATTTCATTTTGAGTTTTTGCTTTATTCTTTTAGGGACAACATTTATTCCATTTATTTTCATGAAAAGACTGCTTTCAGGAATTGATTTTTTCCCCATATGTTATGGCTTTAGTTATTTTGTAATATATGCTGCAATTGATGCTGGTATTAAATTTTTTCTGCATAATGTTGTTACTAATATATGATAAATCCTATTGAATCTCCATTTTGAATTGTATTCTGTTATTACTGGGTTTTATGCCAATGTGACAATGTCTTTATTTTCTCCGTTTGGGAATCTTAATGCCGTCCCCGAAATATAATGATTATATATTTTAGCTGCAATTGAATGTCTTCAGTGTGCTCATACATAACATTTCACATTCATGGTTAGAAAAATTCAGGCTTGTCGATTTGATGGGCGGAAGAAGATTACTTAAAACCCCTTTAAGAACCATGCCGTATGTCGAAGAAATATGGAAAAATGAAATATTTACTGGCAGTATATTATCGTGATAGCCATGTAGATGTGGGGTTATTTAGAATTGAACTTGGTTTCTTGCAGGGGTTATATAATTTATTTAGGATTATTATTACATACCTAGCTCGATGCATAGTTGTAATATGGTACATAACGATCTCGATGCATGGTTATACGGTGACATGTTTGCATTATTTGAGTTATATTTTAAGCACTTTTAACAATTGCAAGATATTAGAGCTGTTTTGGCAACTTATCCTTTGTCTCGCTGAGTTTTTAAATTTTTGCAGGAACTATGATCTCTAAATTGTATTTTTAGCAGTTATTTTCTGAATACGAAATTTCGGTATTGAATAAAGTTCCTGCAGCATGGAGAAAGAAGATTATGATGAGAAAAACAGAGTGATCCTTCCCGGTTCTGGGAAGGAAAGTGAAAATAAGGATATGGAGCATTCAGTGAATGCATCAAATATCCAAGCAGAAAATTTGGGAAATGTAATAACGTCCGGGGGAGAAATCGCTGTGCCTCCATCAGATACAACTGAGGTAGATATGCCCATTGTTCAGAAAGATGAGCAGAAAATGGAAAATAGTACGGAGGAAAGGAAACTGAATAATTCACAAGTTAAATATCCAGATGAAAATGCAAATGATGTTCAGAAAAAAGAGCAAGTTGAATTACCTAGTGCGATTAAATCATTGGACATAACAGAACATAGTGATGAGGATTCAAAAGTAACTAAGAAGAATTTAGAGGAAGTTTCTTACGAGGAGGAAGAGGAACCGGTCTTTGATGGAACCGAGGTTCCTGGAATGGACTTGAACCGAAGCTTGTCTTCACGTTCGTTTAACAGTGAATCTGTCTGGCCTGAAAAAGCAGTGGCTATCACGAACTTTGTAAGGCAAAAGAGTTTAGTCGCAGTGTCTACTGTGCTGCGTCGCCTTTCAGGCAAAAGTGAAGACGGAGAAGAAGATACTGATGAGGATAAGGGATTTGAAGATTCTTGCCAAGAAATCTCCCAAAAATCTACATGGAATCCTCTTAACCTTATTGGGTCACGTGAAGCCGATCTGGAGAACCACATAGAAGACATAACACAACCTATTCCCATGAAAGGAAGGATTATCTTGTATACAAGGTTAGGATGCCATGACTGCAAAGAGATGAGAAGGTATCTTCACCAAAAAAGATTCAGATATGTTGAGATCAACATTGATGTCTATCCTACTAGAAAGCTTGAACTAGAGAAGATTGCTGGATCTTCTGCTGTTCCTAGAGTTTTCTTTAACGAAGTTTTAATTGGGGGTTGGAGTGAAATTAAAAGTTTAGAGGAATCTGGTAAACTTGCTGAGAAAATTGAGTATGTTGTCACTGAAACCCCTTCATATGAAGCTCCTTTACCACCACTTTCCGGTGAAGATGACCTTTCAAGTAGTGGAGCTATTGATGAGCTAGCTCTTATTGTTCGGAAAATGAAAGGATCTATAACTGTGAAGGATAGGTTTTACAAAATGCGCAGGTTCAGTAACTGCTTTCTTGGTTCAGAAGCTGTGGATTTCTTGTCAGAAGATCAGTATTTGGAGAGGGAAGAGGTTAGTTGCTTCTTTACTTCAATTTCAGGCGAAAAAGTAGCCCTTTATTAATTTGTTTTATTGTTTTGTTAGATTAGTGTTTTTAGGTATCTGACTTCTTTCATCTTTATTTCTTCTAAACATTTCTTATGACTTTGGATAGGCTGTTGAATTTGGTCGAAAGCTCGTAATCAAACTTTTCTTCAAACATGTTGTTGAGTGAGTTCTCTAAAATTCTTGTTTTTCTATGTTTAGTAAGATATTTTGTGTACTTTCTTCCTCATAATGTGAAATCTCCACACTCTTTGTTGATATATATTGTCAGAATTCTCTTTCCTATTTTGTTGCTTACAAGATTTATTGGGATTTCTTCAGTGAGAACATATTTGAAGATGGAAACCACTTGTATCGGTTCTTGGATGATGATCCTCAGATCTCTCAATGTCAGAACATCCCAAGGGGCATTAGTGAAGTGAAACCAAAACCCATCATAGAAATCTCATCTAGGCTTAGGTTCTTGGTTTATGCAATATTAGAAGCTTATACTTCTGAAGATCGAAAGCATGTTGATTACAGAAACATCCATGGGAGCGAAGAGTTTGCAAGGTTTGCTAAAGCTTTTTGAAATACAATGGAGTATTTTGTGAACTTGATTTTATTTCATGTGAGTTTTGTCATGTGTGTGTGTGTATGAGAGAGCACTTCTCTCATGATATTAGTCTTCTCATTTTGACTGTTGAATTAATCTGTAGGTACTTGAGGATAGTTGAGGAGCTTCAACGGGTAGAGTTGTACGAGATGCCTAGGGAGGAGAAGCTCTCCTTCTTCATTAATCTCTTCAACATGATGGCGGTTCATGCTATACTGGTGTGTGGCCATCCCACTGGAGCTCTGGAAAGAAGAAAGTTTTTGGGAGACTTCAAATATGTCATTGGTGGATCAACTTATTCACTTTCAGCAATCTACAATGGCATTTTGAGGGGTAATCAGAGACCACCATACAATCTCATTAAGCCGTTTGGAGTGAACGATAAACGATTGAAGGTCAGAGAACTACCTAATTAATTGGCCATGTAGATAGTTATTTTCTTTTACACATGATATTACCCTTTACTGCTCTCTCTGTGTCTTTTAACAGGTAGCACTTCCTTATACGGAGCCACTTGTTCATTTTGCATTGGTTTGTGGTACGCGATCTGGGCCGGCCCTTCAATGCTACTCACCAGGAAACATTGATAAAGAGTTGATGGAGGCTGCTTCTAATTTTCTTAGAACTGGAGGACTATATATTGATGCAATTGCCAATGTCGCTTATGTTAGTTCAATACTGAGATGGTAAGTAAATCACAGATGGAGAAAACGTAGGAGATAATCTGAACTCGTGTAAATAAATATTTTGATCCTTTTTGAACTTGTTAACTTTTCAGGTACAGTGTGGATTTTGGCAAGAATGAAGTCGAGGTCTTGAAGCATGCGGCAAACTATCTGGAGGTTGCTGAATCTCAAGCCTTGCTTGAATTGCTTTCGAAAACTCAGTTGAAAGTGATATATCAACCATATGACTGGGGATTAAATCATTAGAGTACAACTTTTCTCTTTGGTTTACACATTTTTGTGTAATCTTGAAAAGGCAGATGAACCTATAAGTAATATGAACCATATAAATGTATAATTGATATACAAGTATTTGACTGTCACATTACTTGCATATTATGGGTGAAATAAGTACCCCTATTGCACTTATTAACTTTTCATTTTTGATTGCACTTATTAGTGCTGCTGTCATATATGCTCAGTTGATGATGGTTGAATAGCTCCTCCGCTTATTGAATTATGACTTTAGGGTATGAAACTCTTTTTTCTTAATTTTTTTTCCTTTTTCCAGCAGATTTTTATGCTTATTATTTTTAAATTCTTTTGAAACATAGAACAATTCTATGTTAAGATTAGTTAGACCCTTTGAAATTGAAATCATCAACTTATTACATTGACAGATCCCAATTAGTTACATGTGATTGGAAAATTAGTACTCTAATTTCCATCCAAACAATTAATTATACATAAAAAAATTGTCATTTGATGTCAGTCACATTAATTCTTCGTGCATGAAAGAAATAATTTTAATCTTAATACGTGCGTTTGATGTTAAAAAAAAAAAAAATCTTTTAAAGGGTTTAAAAGCAAAATTTTTATATGTTGGAGTAAGTTATGAATATCCCTAAGGTCTAATTACAAAAATTTCCCTAAGATTTGTCACTTTCTTACAATTAATCTCTTGTCCCTAAAATGTTCCAATTTTGTCCTTGTAAGTTATTTGTTATGTTTATAATATGATATAAATTTTAAAATTTGGGTGTTAATTGTTATGTCTTGTGAATTATAAAAACAATAAACATATATTTACCATCAAAATAGTTGATATAATTTATAATTTCCCATGAATTCAATAAACATTTCAATTTATAATAAACTTTGATAAATTTAAATATCTTATTTATAATACAGTATACATTATTAAATTTACTAATTTATAAAGTAAATTCATTTAACTAATGTGTAAATTTCATATTTATAAAATATATTACTAAAATTCTATTTAATTTAATATTTTAAAATTTAAATTGCTAATAAATATATAAATACTTTTTTTTTGTTGCAATATTTATTAAAACCTATGGGCAATTATAAATTTTATCAATTATTCTGGTAGTAAATATATAATGAACTCTTTTCTAATTTATAAGATATAATAATTAGATCCCAAGTTTAAACATTTATAAGACATTACAAACAATACAAATAACACCGAACGACAAAATTGGAACATTTTAGGGACAAGGGATTAATTGTAAGAATATGACAAATCAGAGGTGGATTTTTATAATACCAAATACGTGAGAGTGATTTTTGTAATTAGACCTTACCTGATGGAGGATATTCATAATGTACCCTATATTTTTTGGTCAGAGTAAATGCATTTATCTGTACGGAAAATACCACAAATTGATATGATAGGAGAAAATGCACATATAGATAATATTCACGAGTTTCCACTGCTACCCTAGATATTTATATGAAATACCAATATAAAGTCAACTGCACAATTTATTATGATTTTATGGAGTAAATATTAATAATAATATTACGAGGTTTTTATTAAATGCTTTGAAATTCTAATTTATTGAGGCCCGGCCAATGCTCAAATTCGGCCCGAATTTTTAATATGTAGAAAATCATCAGTATACCTGAAAATATCTAAAATCAGTGGCGGCAAAACATCTGCTCCTCTTTTTGGTACTCCTTTCCGCTCATTCTCAGTTCTCTCTCACTCTCTCTCCGTCATATTAGCTTTATTTTCTGATTATAAGTGCGTATTTTGCTCAGAGTAGAAATGATTTTGACAATTATTGTGTTAGCTATGCTTGTGTTGGAAACTCAGTGTCTTAACTAGGTGAAGTTCCAATTTTACCTTTTCCGTTTAATTAAAGTAGTTATGTTACTATGATTGTCATCTTTAACTGGTAAAAAAACTTCTGTTGGTGAAATTGATATGGTAGGATAAGTATTGTTTCTTGACTAGTAATGATTTAACTTCAATATGTCCAGGGTGTAAATGAATGACAAATTAAGTTCTCTTAGCAGTTTATAGATATTGTTGAATCATACTTAGACCGATGAAATGAACATGTTCCGAAAACAAGTGGGATATTACTTGCTTGAGTTTGCATTTTTTATGGTAGGAAATTAGTTTATCTGATAATTACAGCTTAATGTGAGCCTTAATATTCCAACATATACTATATTTTGATGATCTTTTTGCATTTTCATCTTAGGAAGGAGACTGCATAGGTTTACACCTTGGAAATCGAACGTCAAGTACGTTCAGATGTTATCGCTATCGTATATATCTCCACACCTAACTCTGTATCAAAACCAACCACCTTTCCAGCAACCCCAACAAACAAAAGGTTACAAAAATACAGGCAAGAATCACATCCTAAATGTCCGAAGTTTCTCGGAGAACTTACCTCTTTCGACCTCTTGTCAACCTCTCTCTGCAACATCTGTGAATGTAGACGATAGCAAATATGTGCTTTTATGCGACACTAGTTCAGACGACAAACATATAGACTCTGCTGCGGTGGGATATTGGCTTCAATCTCGTTCTAGGATTGAAGATGTTAGGAAACTCCATGCTGTTATTGTTAAGTGTATGAGAGATATAGTTTTTGTTAGTAATAACTTGATCAGTGTTTATGTAAGATTTGGGGATCTGGTGGCTGCTCGCCAGGTGTTTGATAATATGTTGGAGAGAAATGTAGTTTCCTGGACTGCAATGATTAATGGCTATCAGAGATATGGTACTGGAAACGAAGCTTTGAGGTTGTTCAGTGAGTTTGTTAATTGTGGGCATCGTGGGAATGCACAGACATATGTATGCATGTTGAATTTGTGCAGCGAGACATTGGATTATGAGCTTGGTAGGCAATTACATGCTTGTATAATAAAGAGTCAAGTGAGTAATGTCATAGTAGATTGTGCTATTTTGCATTTTTATGCTCAATGCAGTGATTTGGATGGTGCTTTCCATGTCTTTGACCGAATGCATAAGCGGGACGTGATTAGTTGGACAACTATGATCACAGCTTGTTCACAACACGGACAGGGCAAGGATGCTTTCGTCATGTTAGGCCAAATGCTATCTGACGGGGTTGAACCAAATGAGTTTACTGTTTGTAGTATACTGAATGCATGTGGTGAAGAAAAAGAACTAAGATTTGGGAAACAGTTACATGGTACCATTGTTAAGAAGGCATATGATAGGGATGTTTACATAGGGACTTCGTTGATGGATATGTATGCGAAGTGTGAGAAGATTACGGACTCAAGGACCATTTTTGATAGAATGAAAAGAAAAAATGCAATCACTTGGACCACGATTATAGCAGGTTATGCTCGTAATGGTCTTGGTGAAGAGGCCATAAGACTCTTCCGCTTGATGATAAGATTAAAGGTTTTTGCTAGCAACTTAACCATGGTTTGCATACTTAGAGCTTGTGGCTTACTTAGGGTATTATCAACAGGAAAAGAAGTGCATGCTCAAATTTTGAAGAGCTTTGCACCAGACAATATTTTCATAGGAACTGCACTTGTGTGGCTCTATTGTAAATGCGGGAAGTATACAACTGCATCTAAGGTTCTTCAGTGCTTACCTGATAGAGATGTAGTTTCATGGACTGCAATGATCTCTGGCTGCGCTCGCATAGGTCATGAATATGAGGCCCTCGAGTACCTAAAGGAAATGTTGCATGAAGGTGTAGAACCAAACCCTTTTACTTATTCATCAGCACTGAAAGCATGTGCAAAGCTAGAAAACATTACGCATGGGAGATTGATCCATTCCTCCATAAATAAGAGCCCTGCATTATCCAATGTTTTTGTGGGCAGTGCTTTGGTTCATATGTATTCAAAATGTGGATATCTTTTGGAGGCAGTTCAAGTCTTTGATAGCATGCCTGAGAGGAACTTAGTGTCCTGGAAGGCAATTATTGTAGCTTACGCAAAAAATGGGCTTTGTGGCGAGGCTTTGAAGCTCATGTATCGAATGCAAGCTGAGGGCATTGCTGTGGATGATTATATTCTCTCAACTGTTCTTACTGCCTGTGGGGATTTTAAGTGGAACAACGAGTCCTCGTCAGAGAATTTTGCAGACTTAAAAGTTCCATAAAGAAACTGAAGAATAGCTTTAGCACTACAATTATTTCAAGGTGATTCTGGAAAACCCATTCTGATTATAGCCAGAGCTGTGATTGGTGGTGTGGTTTAGGACAACCCAAGCATACAGATCTTTTGAGCTAATGGTGTACGGTGGCTAAAAGATTTTCACAGCCTTAGTAATTAGTATTTCTCATTGGTATTACTGTTCCCGTCATCCGTTATTGACTGAAGGACAAGAATTACATAAATGGAAAACAAAAGCCAGCTAAATTCTGCTCATTTATATGGGTAATCTGGTATGGTAGTTGGTTACTACCCGTCTTTTGTAAGATCGAAACTTGTAGAACTATATATATACATATGTAAATCAAGAATTGTGCATATAAATTTTTGAAATTTATAATTAAAGGGGCAAGTTTCATGCCATTTCACTTTCTTTTTTCTTTTCCCTCGATGTTTTATGGGGAAAATTTGCACCTTGTCTATTGGCTCTCTTCCATATGCTATGTATGGATTTTTTTCTGGTTCTGATTGTCCATTACATTTTAATCTACTCTTATATATGATTCACATAGGCAGTAGCACTGTAGCAGTACTTTATTATATGTTACTAATATGGTAACTTGTGTCATATTCAGTCTCCTCTTTTCCACATTTAGCTGGATAATACTCTTTATGCTTCACTCTTCTTGTTTGTATGGCGTACAACTCTCCTTCTTTTTTGTAAAACACTGATATACTAATGTATGCGACGTGTTTTACTTGTGATTTGAATGTTTGTGCATAAACTCTCTCAATCATGAAGAGGCTGGAGCAATCCCATGGTCAGTATGTGGAAACACAGACCCAGGAGCTGATGTTTGAATTGGAAAAGAGGCCTTTCCTCGCCAAAATGTTCACATATCTGGACTAGGGAATGATTTTATTTGGAGTGATTAACACTTTGCACCCTGGAAATGTAGGCTTTTGACACGTTGTACCCCAACTTCAAAAGTTTGGCACATTGTATCCTGTGAATGAAATTTCTTTTGAAACTTTGCACCTTAATGTATTTTCGAATTAAAATGCCTACTGAATGTGGTCGGTGGAGGGGAGAGGAGTGTCATTTTTGTTTGAAATATTGACACCATATTAGGATTTCCAAAACATTGAAAATATCAAATAACTTGGATCCAGCGTTGGGTTAGGACCTTCTTTGAAGTTTTGATGCCTGGTTAAGACTTTTAAAACCTTGAAAACATCATACACCTAGGGTTCTGACTCGGAGCATCAACAACAGTCAAACAAGCAGAAGTAATGATATATCTCGCCTTTAAGCTAATGACAATCATCAGTGTCGTGCACTTGCAATTTTTTTAACGTTGTTGCGCTCGAAGCGTGAGGTCAGGACTCTTCAGCATTCTCGACTTGTGATCGATGATAGAAAATATTAGACCTTGGTTCCAGAAGTGGAGTCAAACCTCCACTTTTGTCTTTTGATGAACTAGCTCTCTCCACGTGTTTCCTTTTGATCTTTCCTAATTGCCCGATTTGTGCACGCGGGTCATCTATCTTCGAATCTTTTTGTAACGTGGGTTGCGCGCATTGCCTTGCACACATTCTTCTTCTCGATGGCCAACTCCTGCACCAGAGCGTGCTTTTGGCCAATGGACATGAGCTCATGCATGCTCTTTGGCATTCCGGAGCGTGCTTGTTCCACCACTTTCCAGGCAAGAGTGTCTTCACGCCACATTCAATAGTGGTTTATCAATTTGTAGGAAGGTCAAAGTGTAAACAACCTGTTCAACTTACTACAAAAGCCCGTATATCTCGAGATGTCCTTTGTCCTTGTGTCGCATAAACTTATTGGATCTAACCGACCTTGAATGATTCTTAAACAGTATACTCCAGATTGTATTCGGACTCAGACTTGAATATTCTCATATTAGTTGGGACATTTTTTTTTTTTGAGAGTCTATTAGTTGGGACTTGGGAGCACATATTTGAACTAGTTTTAGATCAAATATTTTCAAAACATGCATGTGAGCCTATAATTTGTGAAGTTAAATCATGAAAAAAAAGATATGATCAGAGTATTTTATTGTTACCGGTGTCAAATAACAAGCGAAATTAAGCTAGTTTTTAATACTAATATTGAATTAAGAATAAAAAACCCTTTCAATTAATGGAAGTAAATAAAATTTGTTTGCATGTGAGCCTATAAGTATTTCTGATTGAATTTTAATTAAAAATAATACTATTGAGTTATTTCACATATTTTGAGGTTTTTTTTTTTTTTGGGAGTGACATGAATTACATTATTATGTCAACATCACTAAATTATAAATCTATTCTATTGTAATCAATTGATATTTATTTTTTTGAGCCCTAAGTTTTGTTACTGCACAGTCTCATTGGCTATACTTTGAGTTGTTGGGTGGACCCAATTAAATCTTTAGATTTCTAAATATAGGATTAAGACGTAAAGTTGTAAGTTTCAATTTGCCTACTACTAACTTTTTTTTTTTTTTTTAAAAGGATAATTTGCATACTACTTCAACTATGTGAAAGAAACACAACTTTTTTATCAGTACGATGTCATTGCTGATCGCACATTTACATAAATAGAATAAATATATACTATAACAATAATGTTATTCATTCTAACTCAAATTTTATTTACTTCCATTATTTTTGGAACTGCGTACGTATCCAAACAAATGCGAATTTTCTCTTAAAATGGTTATATCAATATAATGAAATTACATTATTAATTCAGAAACATTATTATAAAAAAAAGATGGCTAGAAGTTTACCTTACCCTCTCATTAAAATCTCCTTTTAAGAGAAAAAAATATTAGCATGTATAAGGAAATGATGGGTGAAAATCCTCTGTACCACAATTTGTGTACCATAAATGTGTATCACAGATAAATAATTGACACGTGTACATGTGATAATTATTATAATTGTCACATGTACATGTGTCAATTACTTGTTTGTGATACACATTTGTGGTACACAAATTTCGGTACAGAGAATCTTGAGCCGGAAATGATGTATCGGTATTGTTGACTCAACTTGACTATTTCTAGAATCAATATTGATACTTTAGTTAAATCATGGTAATAGTGTACTAGATTATATCAAGAAATACTAGAAATTAGAAGTTTATATATATTAGAATTATAGAAAAGTAATTCTTATGTCTTTTGTAAATATCGAGATAGAATTGGCAAATTGAGTTTGAATCATTTATAAAAATGCCATGTCAGCAGTATTTTTATTTATTTTTTGATGAATAAAGCATGGTTGAGTAACTTATTCTAGCTTCAGCACTTGGTGGCTAAAATCATTCCAAAAACTCAGCCAGAAGCTCGTGAGACAGAAGATTGCCCAAATAGGTTTATGTTGGTTTTGTTCAGCATATTGAGCTAAAACATGATTTTGATTGATTTTGATTGAAGTATTTCGATAATATTTTTTAGGTGATAATTTAGAGTATTTAAATAGTTAAATATCAATAAGATTCTTCATAAATTTTGAATTTTTCTGATGTGATTTAAATTGATTTTGAAGTCGATAAATCACATTAATGTCAAACCATTGATTTGATATAATTTAAAATAATAATATTATATTGTGTAGATTCTTTGCTTTCACGGCTTAATTCGTGGCTATTCTCTGTCACCGTTTATCATATTAGGTTCTTTTAGGGACACTTTTGCATAAAAAAAATATTCCTAAAATCCCCTAATATGTAACTACCTAGTAGCCACGAAAATTCTGTTTGGTAGATGGGCTTGAAAGTTGGTCAAAAAGCTTGGCTCGTATAACTGGTCAAACTCGACCCACACAATCTAATCGGGCCAGCCAGAAAACCTATACATAAATAGCCTACCTCGTTTGTTTTTCAGCCCATGCTAAAGAAGGTGAGTCAAAACACAACTCCTAAACTAGAAATAAATCACAGAAAAATATTCACATCACATCAAGTCAATTCAAGAATTGGATTGAATTTGATAATTAGGTCATGCATTACGTTTTAATTATTTAAATGCTTGGAGTCCAAGTTTACAAGAATCAATCTCTCTCTCTCTATATATATAACATACCCTGCTTTTCGATTTATCTATATATCCTGATCTAATTATAATTAATTCCCATAATTTTTTCTGCTTATTATAAATATGTCGACTGCTACTGCTGGCCTTGCTGAAGCCTACGTAATGAGAAAGCTCCACAAGGAGAAGATGAAGGAGAAGAAGATGGAAAGTACTTATGACAATAAGAAGAAATCTTCTCAAGAAATTAATAGTCCTGCTTCTGCTTCTGCTTCTGCTTCTGGTGGTGGTTGCTTCTCCATGTTGATTTTCAAGAAAATCCATCCCAATACAGTCTAGCTCAATAAAAACGGTCTAGCTTATCGGATTTCTAATGTTCTTTTAGTCTAATGTCATCTATTTGTACCACAAAAATTAAGCACCTTTTATCAATGTGCAATAATTATTGTATATATTCTTTTATTATAAGGATTCTTATTTTTTTTTTTATTTCTCTTTGATTCATTTGTTGAGTTCAATTCTCCGACCAATGTGTTTCGTTTATTAACTACCACGAACAAAGTAGATTTTCATAATTAAATAAAATAAAAAGATGGATGACAAATGTCACTTTGAGAATTTACTTGATGATGATATTGCAACTTTGCAAGTAGCTAGTTTGACATCTCCTCATAACATCTCTTCACATGCATGTTAACATGTGTCATATATAATATCCTAGAAGATAAAAAAAAAAATCAAATATTTTGCTTCAATATAGTCATTGCATGCGTCATATATTTAGATGTTCAAACAAATGAATGTGGCATGCAGAAGCCAACATTATATATATCGCATTAAGAATAGAAGTCTGCAAATTACCTATGCCAACTTCTTCATTTTTAAGACGTTCAAATTGAACAAAGTTAAAGTCGTTCGTCAAGAAGATCGAAAGAAATTACACTGTCCGGTTACAAAAGCAAGCCCGTTAATTAATTCTCCTTGAAATTGCAGTCTTTGATTCAAGATTAAGGCGTGAATTCATCAAATTAACTTTTTTAATTATTAACAATTAACATTTTGAAGAAAATTAAGTCTATCGAGGCCAAAGCAGTTTCCCCGAGGAGATTCAAATCCAAATGAAATAAAGCTACTTTGGTAATATCAAATCATCAATTCCGAGTTCAAACTCATAAGTTCCAAATTAGTAGACAAGGAATTAACTACTCCCTCATTCCACAGTATATGTTTATTTAGTGAGAAAAAAAAAAATTTAAGATACATGTCACTTTAGGAATTCAAGATAAACTTAAATGCTATTTTGATATTTTTAACCTTTTTCATTAAAATTAGAATCCTAAATATATTTAATTTCTCCCAATTTTCAATGGAAAATAGAGAGATGAATTATGGGAAGTTACAAATTAATTGTTTCTCAAGGATAATTTTGTCCAACTATACTTTTATTTTTCTAAACTTTAGAGCATTAATTAATTTCTTAATTTTGTGAAAAACTCTTAAACAATATATAATATGAAATGGAAGGAGTAATATTTAAGAAATATTAAGTCATACCCTCTACCCCTATGTTTTGAATAATTCTAAAAAGAAACAACATATAAAATTAAATTATTACTAGTATTAAAACACTATTTTTCTCAATTTTTAGTTTATTTAGACAATCTCGAACTTAGTTTGAGAAATTATCAAAAGAAAAATTATTGTTCAAGCTATTTGATCATTTACGTTCGGGTATGTAAAAGAATAAACAAAATTGATCGTGTGGCACAATTCTCCATTGAAATATTATGGGGGTTGTGTTGGGGTTGGTATCCTGTTGGCTCTCTCCCTCAAAACCCTGTCATCCGGCACATCCCTCGATTTACATCCTTCCTGGTCAAGGGACCTCTGATGCAGGAGGGGGGTTTCTCCTTCGGGATAAACCTTTTTAAAAAAAAAATAAACAAAATTGATGACTGATGACTGAAGTCAAGTCACGTGTGTACCGTACTCGGTGAACTGGTGTTAATCCCCAAAAACATGAAATTTGTATAGAATTTGAAGAATATTAGTATAATAATCTCGATTCCATTCCGTTAATTAAGTATGGAGAAAGTTGACCAAAAATATCTCCATCCATCCAACAGGTGCCAAATCCATTTGCCACAGCCCACATTTTGGAGTGAGTGTACTTCATTTCGCCTTTAGGTGGTGACACGGTACCCTTAGAATTATCTAATTAAATCGCTCAATACGAATTTTTGTTGGTTTTGCCTTTACGCATTCAACTCACACTCACACCATGAATCTTTTTTTTGGTGGTTTTTGCTCCGTTATTGAGCATTTTTAGTTGTGTGTGAGAATATGGAGAAGACGAAGGGACTCATGGAGGTTAATTGCTAATTGGAGGTGGTGCAAAGAGAGGCTGTTTTTCAATTACTTGTGAAGGAGTTCAATTCAAAGGGGCAAGGGTAAAAGAGGTAATGTCTAGGTTGATCATTCATCAAGTGGGAACGGAAAATAGTTAGGGATTTGATAAATTGATTGATTTGGGAATTGAGAAATGATAAATGTAATTATCAGCTAAGAAAAGTTGTGTTTTTGTTCAGTATGTGCAAAGTTTCAAGTGTAATGTACATACTATATTATGGTTCATCATGAATGCACTTATGAATTTTAGCTTTCCCTTTGTTTATTGATTTGTGTTGGTTGTGACATATGGAAAAGGAACTTTTATGTATCTGGATTGCTTAAGGTTACACTTGGAGTTTATTTACAAAAAAATAAAGCTAGATTCCGTATTTACGTTCTTGACGAACTAGCAAAAGTTTTGGTGAATTATTAGGCTTTGATTCTTTTGTGATTAGTATTTAATGCTGGATTTTTTTATAGTAATTATTTCAACTTTGATTCAGCTAGGAATTTAACTTTATTTTATTGTTTGAAGAATGGCTCCCCCTAGGAGACGCCCCATGACACGATCCCTGGATCAGAAATCTCAAAATGCCCAAGAAACGAAATCTGCTGGAAAGGTACATGTTGAGGCAAGTGAACATGTAGATTCTCCTCAAGTACCAACAAATGAAGGTAATCAAAGAGAGAAAACATTTGCATTTTTCGAGGAATTTCTACAATATTGCCAGCAGAAGACACAAGGTAACGGTGACAGCCACAAGCAGGCTACTCGGGAAAATGACCAAGACTTTGAGCGGTTTCTGCGATTTCATCCACCGAGGTTTGCAGGAGAGCCGGATGATCAAAAGGCTGAGGAATGGCTGGAGGAAATTGAAAAGATATTTAAGGTCATGGGATATACTAATCAACAACGAGTAAGCTTTGCATCCTTCAAACTTGAAGGAGATGCACACAATTGGTGGAGGATTGTGGAGCATAAGTGGACCAGAGACGAAACTCCTCATACTTGGGCAAGCTTTCTTAAAGAGTTCAACAGCAAGTTCATCCCGCAAGTTGTTAAAGATCAAAGGGAACGAGATTTCATGAATCTGATTCAAGGAACCATGACAGTTGCTGAGTATGAGGCTCAGTTCAATCGGTTGATTAAATACGCTCCTCACTACCTAGGAGACGAAGAACGACAAGCTAAGAAGTTTATTTTGGGACTCAAGCCAAAGATACAATGGGCCATACTTTCTGTCGATATTGTCAACTACACACATGCTGTGGAGAAAGCCATGCACATTGAGTCTGGCATTCAACAATTGGAAGCACTAGAAAATCAGACTAAGATGGCAGGACCGGCTAACCAAGATTGGCAAGGTGGAAGGAGAACAGGTCAGGGATCCAAGTTTCAAAGAACAAATGTTGGGAATCCTTCTAAGCAACCATTCAAGCTAACTCAAGAAAGCAACAAGAGAACCAACGGGGCTAATAATAGTTGTACTCACTGCGGAAATCCTAGGCACTCTGAAGTAAACTGTTGGAAGAAACATGGTAAGTGTGTAAGGTGTGGTAGCGGTAAGCATTTAATCCGTGACTGCCCTCGGATGAAATGCCCATTAAGTGTAGCTGGAAATCATGGTTGTCCTTCTTCAGGGCAAGCTAAGAAATCCCGAGTACAAGCCCGAGCATTTGCTCTCGGAGGTGGTGATGCTTCAGACCCTACGGCAGTAGTTGAAGGTAAGATTTCTATCTCCAATAAAGAAGGAAATGCTTTATTTGACCCCGGAGCCACTCATTCATTTATTTCAACACCTTATGCTACTGAATTAGCTCTAGAACCTACCAAATTACCTTTTTCATTCGAGATTGGTACTCCCTTAGGTATAACTGAAGTTACCGACGTGGTATATAAAGTCTGTAAGATTAAGATTGAAGAAGTAGTGTATCCAGCAGATTTAATTCAGTTACAGATTTCTAGGTATGATGTCATTTTGGGCATGGATTGGCTTTATAGACATCATGCTCGCTTGGATTGTCGAGAGAAGACTATAGAACTTAAAGATACTAGTCTTTCGGAATCAGGTGCATCTAGGACAAAATATGATAAAGTACCTTCAGTCTCGGCCTTGGAAGCAAGAAAGATACTGAGGAGTGGTGGACAGGGATTTTTAGCTTACCTAATAAATAAACTTAAGGATAAGACTAAATTAGAAGATATACCAATAGTTAATGAATATCCTGAAGTTTTTCCGGAAGAATTAGACTTTTTGCCACCGGATAGGGAGATTGAGTTTGTCATTGAAACCTTACCAGGTGTGAATCCTATATCTAAAACCCCATATCGAATGGCACCTGCTGAGCTAAGAGAATTGAAACAGCAGTTACAAGAATTATTAGATCGAGGATTCATCCGCCCAAGTACTTCTCCTTGGGGTGCCCCGGTATTATTTGTTAAGAAAAAGGATGGGTCTTTAAGAATGTGTATTGACTACCGAGGGATTAATAGTGTCACGGTCAAAAATAGGTATCCTTTGCCTCACATTGACGAACTGTTTGATCAGTTACAAGGATCTAAGGTTTATTCTAAGTTGGATTTGAGACAAGGGTACTATCAACTTAAGATTAAGGAAGAAGATATCCCTAAGACGGCATTCAATTCTAGATACGGGCATTTTGAGTTTGTAGTTATGCCATTTGGATTGTCAAATGCCCCGGCTGCCTTCATGGATATGATGCATCGTGTTTTCCGACCATTCTTGGATAAGTTTGTGGTGATTTTCATTGATGACATCTTGGTATACTCTAGTTCGGAGGAGGAGCACTTCCAGCACCTAAGGATGGTTCTACAAACTCTCAAGGACCATAAGTTATATGCCAAGTTCAGTAAGTGTGAGTTTTTTTTGGATAGGGTTGCCTTTCTAGGACATGTTATATCTTACAAGGGAATTGAAACAGACCCAGGCAAGGTAGAAGCTGTCCGGAATTGGAAAAGGCCAGAAAATGCTAGTGAGGTACGAAGTTTCTTAGGACTAGCAGAGTACTACCGAAGATTCATAAAGGATTTTTCAAAGATTACAGCCCCATTGACCAGATTGACTCAGAAGAAATGTGTTTTCAAATGGGATGAGAAGTGTGAAGCGAGTTTTCAAGAGTTAAAGGACAGACTTACTACAGCTCCTGTATTGGCTCTGCCAGAAGGAACTAACAACTTCGTTGTTTACACAGATGCTTCCAAGGAAGGATTAGGTTGTGTACTAATGCAGAATGGAAGGGTCATAGCATATGCCTCTCGAAAGTTGAAACCTTATGAGCAAAATTATCCTACTCACGATTTGGAATTAGCTGCCATCGTTTTTGCTCTAACGAAGTGGAGGCATTATCTCTATGGTGCGACTTTTGAGGTTTATACGGATCACAAGAGCTTGAAGTATATTTTCTCTCAGAAGGATTTGAATATGAGACAGAGGAGGTGGATGGAATTCTTGAATGATTACGATTGCACTATTCATTACCATCCAGGCAAGGCTAACTTGGTGGCTGATGTGTTAAGCCGCAATGTTAGTATAGCTCATTTATGTGGTTCCAGATTAAGTGAGGAGGCGACCAAGTTACGAGAGCTTGTGTTAGTCATTTCACAACCTTTGTTTGCGGGTTTGACCATAAGACCTGATCTATGTGATCGGATTATAGAATTACAGGATGAGGATAAGGAGATCAAGGAACATAAGAGGCAGATGTCAGCAAACTCAAACTCAGATTTTGGCATTAATGAGATGGGAATATTGAGATTCAGGGAAAGAATTTGTGTTCCGAGCAAGTTAAAACAAGAAATATTAGAAGAGGCGCACAAAGTTAAATATGCAATACATTTAGGAGGAGCTAAAATGTATAAAGATTTGAAAAAGTGTTTTTGGTGGCTTGGAATGAAACAGGATATTGCGAATCTAGTACAACATTGCTTAACTTGTCAGCAAGCAAAAGCAGAGCATCAACGCCCCACTGGACTACTTCAGCCTTTGCCCATATCCGACTGGAAATGGGACATGATAATGATGGATTTTGTCGTTGGACTCCCTAAGGTCAGAGGCGGATATGATGGAATATGGGTTATAGTTGATCGACTTACTAAGTCGGCTCATTTTCTTGCCATTGCGACAAATTATCAAGTTGAGAAACTTGTCGAGATTTTTGAGAAAGAGATCATTACGCTACATGGAATTCCAATCAATATTGTCTCAAATGGAGATCCTAAGTTCATAGGGAGGTTATGGAAACATTTGCAAGAAAAGTTAGGAACAAAGTTGCACTTTAGCTCAAGCGCTCACCCACAGACAGAAGGACAACCGGAACACGTTATCGAATTTTTGGAAGACATGCTGCGTGCATGTGTCATGGATTTTGGCGAATGTTGGGATCGCCACTTACCTTTGATTGAATTTGCTTATAACAACAGCTATCTCTTTACAATCCAGATGGCACCGTATGAAGCCTTGTACGGGAGGAGATGTCGATCACCACTGCATTGGGATCTAGATGAGTGGAAAACCTCGTCTGATGGCACAAATAATGCGCTTACGGCGAAGGCTATTAAAGAAGCCATTGATAAGGTCCAACTTATCAAGCAAAGGATAAGTGCAGCTCAGAGTAGACAAAAGAGTTTTGTTGACCACAGACAAAAGGATTTGGAGTTTGATGTGGGTGACAGAGTGTATCTCAAAGTCTCAGCTCGAAAGGGTTTTAAGAGAATTGGTAAAGGTGGAAAATTAAGCTCCCGTTATCTGGGACCATACGAGGTACTAGAGCGAATTGGGAAAGTGGCATATACGATAGACTTACCGGTCATATTCTCAAGCATACACAATGTGTTTCACGTATCTCAACTAAGGAAATGTCACCCACACCCTTCTCATGTAATATCGGATGAGAATCTAAAGCTGGAGAACGACATGTCTTATGCAGAAAAACCAGTCCGCATTGTAGACCAAAAGAACCAAGAATTGGGAACTCGGAAAATATTATTAAACAGGGTCCTTTGGAGAAATCATGCGACTGAAGAAGCCACGTGGGAATGGGAAGAAGATATGCGTAAACTGTATCCTTACCTCTTCCAAACAGGTTAGGATTTCGGACATCTATGTTCTTTTGGGGGAGGAGAGATTGTCATATTATTAGTATAATAAATACAAGAGTTAAAGTTTAAGGGGAAGGAAATAAATATAAATTATAATTATTAGTACACGTGCTGAAGTGCAAGAGTTAAACCTTAAGGAGAAGGAATATCTTACGAGGTGGTAGTGCTGCGGTGGTGCAATTGGGGCTTGATTTTGGTTTTAAGAATTCAATGTAAGGACGACAAGGGTGCGAGCCCAAAAAACGATAAGATGGATGAGGAGTCAAAATAAGATAGCACATTCCGACAGCACACAGAGGTATTAGACGGCGCCGTACTCGGAGAAGAAATTTTGTGCTTGTATTGTTCTTGTGTTAGATTGTCATAATAGTTAGTGATTGTGGATTAAGCAAAATTTATCAAATGGAAAGTTTAAGGAAAAAGTGATTACTAAAGTTTGGATTAATAGTATAACTTGCCATAGGATTGAATTCCTTGTATGGAGAACTTTTATTGTGTCACTAGTTTTGATACTTAAATTTTTTCATAATCTTTCTAACTTGAAGTTCTAGTAACTGCTCAAAGTAATTAACCATATTATAGGTTGTTTTGAGCTTTCACTTATTAGCTAATAGTTAGATTAGCTGAGTTGTAGATAATATCAAGGATGAATAGAAAGTCTAAACAAAGATAATTAGGAGTTTTATGAATCGATTGGTTTGGGAATAAGCAAATTACAGATTGGATTTTAGATATTCACGGTTTTTGGGATAATTTCTAATTAAACATATTTTATCCATGTAGGTGATTTTGATGGATTATCCAGACAAAACCTTGGGATTCACTGATGAGGTCTAGGCTCAGTTGAAGTTGTTTGAGTATTTTAACTAAGGTGAGGACTAAAACTATATTATTTTCTCTGAAATTGAATTATGTGCATCTGAAATATTCCGTCTTAAAAAATGTGCATGCATTGACCTGTTCTAGAATAATTGATGATATTGAACGTGTCTGTCAACTTGCTTATTTCGGAATATTATTAGTTTGAGATTCTTCGTGTTAGTGAAATATTATCATGTAATTAAATGATTTATGTTTCTGAGCATTAATGCCATTGTTATGAAAATGAGTTTTTGTTTTAAAAGCATTGCCTGTTTTTGGCCTATAGGTAAGTTTGTCTTTCACAACTTTTGATGGGAGGGTTCAACGTAACTTTCATAGTTGAGGGGCATATACTTTGGCATAACTCTGTTTCTTATTGTTTTGGGCAGCTTGGCCACCTGCAAGGAAAAAGTTTTTTCCAACTTTTATCTTCAAAATCAGTTCAATACCCCATTTCATTTACTTTCGGGAAATTTTTGTTCAAGATTTCAGTTCAAGAATCTCGCTCCTCCAAAAAACTATTCAAATGTATATACTGAAATAACGTTCCTATTTAAGGAATGAAATAGAACAATATTATACTACTCAAAGTGGTGATGTGAAAGTGAATTTCGTCGATCACACATTTTGAAATAGATTTGCATAAGCCAAATAGGTTTGTCCAGAAAAATGTGCTTTGCTAATTTAGGATTGCTATACTGACATATTTCCATGCATAAGTCCTCGCTTCTCCCAAGCTTGCTTAGTTCCTTTGACTCACATAAAACATTTTGTTGTTCGATTTCAGATGTAGTTAGCAGTGGTTGACAGTTCCCTCTACTATCAGCCACAAAAGTTGTGATTGTTGTAAGATATGAAGTACTTCGACTGTTATGAGACATGTAATCGTGTAAACATTATGAGTTTGGTTAACTTGTCTCGTTTATTGTGATGGTGTACTGCGTTTGTTGCTGTAAAATATGTGATGCTTCGACTTCTTTGAGACATGTTATCGTGTAGATTTTGTGAGTTCGTTTAATTAGTTAGTCTGGTTTCTGGATTCTGGTGAAGATGTATTATGTTTGTGTAAAGGTTATTGTTTTTTGAACTTATAGATGAATTTACTACTGCATTTCAGTTTCCATTCCTTTTATAGCTTCGTATTGATTTCGAGTCTTCGACGTATAGCTAGAGAAAAGATAAACAATGAGAACTCAAGATATCATGAGATTTGGTGCTGCTTTTGAAAAGTCATTTTGATTGTTTACAGTTTGGAAGCGAAAGTGATGGGCATATACATTAGCTTGCACTGTGCATCAAAATTTTGTTTCAGGCTTTTAAATATTGTACTATTAGAAAAATAAAAAATTGAAAACCAATTCCTTGAGTTAAAGTTGGATGTACTTAAATTTCACAAATTCAGGAACCTAATTGTCGTCAACCAGCATTGCACTAGTATTTTCTGCTCACATTATAAGTAATAATAAAAGCATCTATAGAAAACCATCTTAACTTTCAATTGGGGAAAATAAAATTCACTAAAAACACAGCATTTTGATCAAAATGGAATTTCATTTAGAACATCAACTTTTATAATATATATATATATATATATATATATATATATATATATATATATATATATATATTATGAAATCATCAAAGTTAATATATAAGAGTATATTTTTTTTTCTTTTTTTTTTTTGGAATAGAGAAATTGATGCCTATTATGAGAATGTGGTAAAAAAGTATTTTAGGTCCTTGAACTGTTATAGTAGGCGGGATTAGGACACTTTTATTTTTGGATGAGCAAATTACATCATACTACTTCCGTCACAAGTTTTTTACTCCGGACCAGTCAACTCAACCAATTTTTAAAAAATTCTAATTAATATATTTAAACAATAATTTAATAATACTTCCTCCGTCCCATTAATTTTTATCTCTTGGCACCATTGACCTATCAACTTGACTAAAATTTAAAAAATATATTAAATAATTTAATTAATATATTCAACTAATAATTTGATAATATCACATGACACTATGTATATTAATATTTAAAAAATTTAATCTATATCTATATTTATTCTATACTCTATATCTATAATAATACTATACTAATTATTATTATTATTATTATTATTATTTATTACTAATAAAAGTGTGAATAATTTAAGTTTTTTTTGTGAAGACAAAACTGTCCTTATTCAAGTTGTAAAGTATATTAATAAAATATAATTAGACTTGAATTTTCCTTAAATTTTTTCATCAAAAATTTGGTAGGAAGATATTTTAAGAAAATTTGTAACTTTCTTTCCTCCTAACCAAGCACCATGAATATGGAAGAAAAATCAAAGTATATTCAAATTAGATTTCTACATCAACTTCAATAATTAAGAAAATAACTCTTACTTCACTTTTACAATTTCATTATTGTTCTACTATAACACATAAAAAAAAACACTATTATTTTGAATATTTGCTAAAATATATATGTAAAATTATTATAATGTATTATCAATATGCTGTTATGTAAAAATTTTATTTGTTTCATTTAAAGATTTAATACAATAGGTCACTCCTTAAAAAAATCAAATTCTCTTAAATATCTTAAAATCTAATAAAGTAGAATCGCATCTTATTTATGAATGAACAAAAATGCTTATGTATTTGACATGAGAAATATTATCTCAAATTTTCTTGGAATTGTTTTTGAAAAAAACGTGTGAAATAAGTGAAAAAACAGATGAAAATCAATGAAAATTGTTGAAACCGATCAAATAAATTTTATGTAATTAATGAATATATGTGAAATCGATCTTGATGAAATTTATGAACATTGGTGAAGTAAGTGAAAAAATGGGTGAAATCAGTAATAAAAAGTGTCGGTAAAATCGATAAATACATGTGAAATCGATGAAAGTTCGGGTGACATTTGTGAAAATATGGGAAATAAATTGGTGAAATCAGTGAAAAACGGATGAAATATATGAAAAATGGGTTAGATTATTGGAAAAAAGTTAAAATATGTGAAATAATGTGAGATCAATGACAATTCAAGTGAAATTGATAAAAAAACAAAAACATGTGAAATCAGTGAAATATTAGTTAAACTGATAAAAATAAGTAAAAGAAAAAAAAAAGTTTAACTAGCAAAAAAGTGTGAACTAAACCAGTAGAAAGATTTTTTGTTTTTGTTTTTGTTTGAATAGGAGAAACAAAAGAATTCGATGAGAAATATGAAAAACAATGAACAATAGGTTATAGTTGATCAAGAACGAGCAAATCATTAAAAAAATATAAAATCAGTAAAGATCAATGAAAATTGAATTAAATTAATTAATATAAGAATTGAAATGCTTAGATCGACAAAGAAATATCTTTCAAATGATAAGGTAAGTGAAATAATTTGAGATATACTTAAAAGTAATTGAAGATGTATAATTATTTGAGTTGAAAATTTGGTATACATGTGAAGTCGATGAAAATTCAAGTGAAATTCGCAAAAAAATGGATGACATCGGTGAAACGATGAAATTACATAAAAATGATGAAATATGTGAAAAAGGGGAAAACTCGATGAAAAAGGCTAAAGTCGGTTAAAACATGTGAAAATTGGTTAAACTGATAAAAGTGAGTGAAATCAATAAAATGAAAAAAGTTCAACCAACAAAAACAAAGTCAAACCATTAGGAAAATGGTTTAAACCGAAAAATCCTAAAGAAATCGATGAAAATACCATGATGAAGTTAATAAATTGAATAGCAGTCATTAATATGTGCTATTTTATGACATAACGAAGTTAATTTTACTCTGATTTACAACAAAATGCCACATAAATTAAATAGACATGTACAACGTCTGAGTACTTCAAACCGGTGAAAAAAATGCATGTGAAATCGTAAATATATTTGAAATTGATAAAAGAAATGGGGTAAAATCGATTAAAATAAAAGGAAAGGTGGTGAAAATATGTGAAATAGATGATAATTATTTTGAATGAAATTTCTGATGAAACCCGTGAAATCCAGCAAAATTGGGTAAAGCTGGTGAAAAAAGGGTAAAATCGGCCAAATAACGTAAAGTTTGTGAGAACATATTTAATCAATGACAATCAGGTGAATAATATGTGAAATTAGTGAAAAACATGAAAATAGGTAAAAACGAGTGAAATCAATTAAAAAAAGAGTTTAACTAGTGAAATGGTAACAAAACGGTTTAAACTGAAGAAAAAAACCAAAGAAATCGAACAAAAATGAGAAAACAATGAAAAATGTTATAATCGATGAAAAAGGGATAAATCGCTAAAAAAAATAAACCGGTAAAAAAAAATTTAAACAGTGAGAACATATGAATCGATGAAAATTTGGGTGAAATTTGTAAAGAAACGGATAAAATCAGTCAAAAAAGCTTGAAGTCGGTGAAAACATGCTTAATCAATGAAAAATTTAGGTGAATAACATGTGAAATCAGTGAAATAGGTGAAACGAGTTAAACTTACGACAAAAATAGGTGAAATCGAGAGAAAATGGTTTAAATGGAAAAAAGATCGACGAAGAATGGGAAAACTCTGAAAAATGTTATAATCGATAAAAAAATGGAAAAATCGATATAAAAAAATTAAATAGTGAAAACATATGAATCTATGAAACTTCGAGTGAAATTGGTAAACACTGGTAAAGTTGATGAGAAAATTGGTGAAACCAGTAAGAAAAAATGCTTGTGAAATCGATGAAAGTTCAGTGAAATTTATGAAGAAACGGATGAAACATGTGTTATCGGTAAATAACTGATAAACTTGACATGAAATCGACTATGATGAAATGAACTAAATAATGTTATTATCTTATTTTAGAACCAATTTTATAAGATGTAATGACTAAGGGTGAGTTTGGCCTAGCAATTCAAAAATCAATTATAGAAAAATTAATTTTACCAAAATGGATTTTGGCAATAATTGATTATGATAAAATTCAATGATAAAAGAATTAAATTTGGATAATAGCTTTTGGAAAAGTAACACTTGAGTTACTTCTAAAATAAGTTGATTTTTTTAGCTTCTGGATATCCCAAGAGTGATTATAACAGTGAAGGTCATACACCATTAACACCACAATTGACTAAAAGCAATTTCTGTAATCGGGGGCAAACACTTCAAAAATCACAGTGAATGTCTAGAAGTGTTTTTAAGAGCTCCCACTGCTGGGCAAACTCACCCTAAAATCAGTCATCATTTTATATTTTAGGGAAATTTACATAGACACCCTTTGACTATAACCCTAATTACAAGAAATTACCCTTCTGTTTCAAATATTACAAAGACACTCCCTCGACCAAAACAATATTACAAGAAGACCCCTTACGGCTTCAATTTTTTACGGTAGATGATGATGTCATAAAAAATATTTAATGTTTTTCCAATTTTGCCCTAAGGGGTGTATTTGTAATATATTTTGTGTTACAGGGGGTGTCTTCGTAACCGTGTAATAAATATTGTAAATAAATTTATTAAATTTTAAATATATAACAAACCAATTTAAAATTTAATAAATTTATTTATAATAACACAATTCGATAAATAAAGCTTTAATAAGTTTATAATAACACAATTCGATAAATAAAATTTCAATAACATATATTTCCTTAAAAAATAAAATAAACCAATTTAAAATTTAATAAATTTATTTACAATAACTCCATCTGGTAAATAAAGTTTTAATAACGTTTATTTTCATTCAAAAATCAAACAAACCAAATTAAAATTTAATAAATTTATTTACAATAACACAATTATTTAATAACATATATTTTCTTAAACAAAAAACCCTTTTAAAATTTAATAATTTATTTACAGTGACACACTTGGTAAATAAAGTTTCACTTAATAACAAATATTTTTCTTACAAAAATAAAACAAACCAATTTAGAATTTTAATTTTTATCTACAATATCTCAATTCGAATTCTTGAAATCCAGAGAATTTTTGGGGATCTAGGGACTGGTGATTTTGTTACGGGATTATTGTATTTTTGGTGCCACAACTTAAGCTCACTAGCATTTTTACCTCGTATATTTTTGAGCTAGCATATTTGGTATCACACCTTCAACTTCAGTGGCAATTTTAATCCAAATTGAGGCCTAATTTCAAAATTAGCCCGAAATCACCCATGTGCAGGCCATATGACATGTAAATTGTGGATTTTGACCAAATCAAAGCGGAAGTTTAAGTTTTTCTACAAATCTAGGAATATATTATAATGGTGGAAAAGTACAAGGGTCATTTTGCGAATTGGGATAGAGGGGCTGATTTTACGACGATGGATAGCTGCCATTGACGTGAGCTTTGGAAATGGGGAACCTTCAATTCAGCACCAAATTGGACAAGGTTGGTACCAAAATTGCCGCCACACCGAGGGGAGTCTACGGCTGAAAGGTTATTACAACTATTCAAAGCCATCATTTTTTATGAACCAATAATAATAAATAAAAATAAATTTCATAAAAAATAAATTGATCAGTCATAATTATATGGTATTCTATGACAGAAAATGGCTAATGTTACTCTAATTTACGAAAATACCCATGAAAGTAAAACTAGCCACGTACGACGTACGTGCACTTGTCTAGTATGACAAAAATGTGAATAATTTAATATGATAAGTCAATTAAGAGATTGAAATGCTTGGGACGAAAATCGAAAATCACTAAATTAGTTTGGGACGTTTCTTACAATTTTGCCTTTAAAATTTGAAATATTTCTAAGTTTATTTCAATTTAAGTACAAAAAAAAAGGATAAATTATAAGTAAAAATATGAAACTACTTGAGCTCAGTTGTTCAAATCAAGTTAGGCTGTGTTAGTTTGACCAGATTCTAATAGGGCCAATAATGAATTTGGGCTTATTGGAAAATCCAACCAATTAATTTATGGCCTGTTAGGCAGATAAGTTAATCTAAATTTGGCCTTGGTCCAATTATGTAGTTTTTGGTTCGGTTGGCCCGATTAACTTGAAATTACAGTTCTACCCCCAACTTTATCCACATATGAAGGTGCATAACTCACTTTGAAATCAATAAAAACAGTGGCATATTTACAAGCACTGGGCAGGGACAACTCAAGATGAAGAATGCATATGCAAATGATTTAGAAAACCAGTCCATGTTTACTGGGCAGGGGAAGTACACGAATGATTTAAAAGATTTTATGTAAGTGATTATATGTACAAACAAAGCATTAACCTCAAAATTGAAAGATATCATGAGACTTGGCTTGTAAGATTAACTTTTACATTAATTGCAGGCTGCCATATACTGGATGAAATTAAATCAAAGGAACTATATATTATTGTGTAAGAAATGTTGATGCCTAATCTACAGGGCGTTGCCTCTTATTAAATTTAATCCTAGGTAAAGAGATTTGCCATGTTCGTTTTTTTGTGACAGGGCTCACCTTTATACGGAGTTTGCCTTCCTTCTTTGTTGATTGATCTATTAATGTTAATTTTGAATCTCTAAAACAAAATGAGACTTGTGAAGTTGCCTTCCTTCTTTGTTGATTGATCTATTAATATTCATTTGGGCATTTCATTCCAATTCACACTGTGGATAAATGCTTAAATTTTTCTCAGGTAATACAAGATTTACCCTCCTCTATTGACGAATCCTCTATTGACAGGGAAATATATATATATCGCTATTCCCGTACAGTGTCGAGAAGAGGTATAAGCCACGGCTTCAAGTCTTAGTGGATTTGGAAAAAAGGAATTTGATTAAGAAATGGCCTCGTTTTTCAACACTTTATTCAGCACCGGATGAATTTTTTTTTGAGAAATTTGTTGCTCCGTCCTTGGATGATGAAGTTGGTGAAACATTCATTGCAAAGAATCTAGTCCATGGCAAAGGTGAGCCGAAAATTGCTCGAAAATATGTGAAGAAGTTATGTGGGAGCTATTGAGAATAGGTACCCTATTTTGTACAAGTTTTTAGTAGTTTATGGTCCTCAGGTTATGTTTGGTTCTTGGATTTTGGCCTGAATAATGTTTTTCTTTGATTAAAATTGTAGAAAATTGAGCTTTAATATTTGTTCATTTTGATTTTCCTAATAGTTCAAATCACTTGAATTTTCAAACATTGTCTAAAGAATTGATGTTTCTTGGAGGGAATAATTTCACCTAACCCCGGAGTGTAAAGTAAATTAAATTATCATGGTTGTATTCTATAGAATTACTTCATTTATCATTGTGGCATCTTGAATTCCTGCATTTTGTAATAATAATAACTTTAATGAAATTACAAGATACAATTGAATAGACAGTCTAGGAGCTTCAATGGAGATTGGAGATAGGGCTGAAAATCAAACCAAGCTATTCGATACTCGGCTCGAGCTCGTTCGATAAAAGCTCGTTTGAGTTCGGTTCGTCAAATAAATCAAACAAGCTTGAACAAGATTTTTCGTTCGATAACTTTTGAAGCTCGGCTCGAGCTCGACTCGATAAGCTAAAAATTGAAAAAATACATGTAAAATACCAAGCTACTCGATACTCGGCTCGAGTTCGTTCGATAAAAGCTCGTTTGAGCTCGGTTCGTTAAGAAATCAAACCAAGCTCAAACACAAAATTTCAAGCTCGATAAAATTCAAACCAAGCTTGAACAACGTGTCGTTCGATACTACTCGACTCGTTTACACCCCTAATTGGAGATGACAATCGACTCCTGATCCCCTGTAGGTAGAGAAACAAGGATGGAGAAAGTCAATCGGATACAAAGACGGGCCAACAATGGTTGAAGGCCCAGAGAGAGACGAGATATGGAGGATTTGGGAGAGACGATGCCAACATTCAACACTTTTTTTTTCTATTCAGTGCTCGTTCCCTAATTATTAAATTCTTGACTTGTTGCAAAATTACGAAAACACCCTTGGCTACTTAAAGTCACATTAAGCTTTTATCACTCTCACTTTTAGACATGTTACAATACCTTCCCCTCAAAATTGTCCTTGTCCTCAAGGACATATAAAACTTCAAGAACATGCGCTTAATTCAATATCCCAGCATCAAAGCTCCAAATGCACATAAATAATAACAACTTTCGTTATGTGAAATAATATTTTGATCGTTAATATTTTCACAATTTTCTTGTAGTGACTAGTTCAATTTCGACTTAATATATTGTCACAATTTCCTTGAAGTTGAAAATTTTCAGGTATTTTACTGGATAATTTGTTGGAAGACCTAGTGGGCAACTTTACCCCGTATAAAAATAGAAATATTATCCTCGATGAAAATGAAGCAGAGAAAACGGCTCCCTAATATTGTATACACAAGAAGGAACTTTGGAGAAATGCATTTTAAACTTAAATTTGAGTCTTTCAAATATTATATTACGATTTTCTTCATCAAACAAAAGCTACATATATCTTCTAAAATAGGGGGTAATATATTAATTCTCTTTTAAATTTTAAATTCGAAACAAAAGAAATAGATAACAATGAAAAATAAAAAACCCAACCATAGCCCCTTGTTTTGGGGTTGGGAAGACAACGAGATTATTATATTTTTTAAAAATCATTTAATATTCAAACAATGGTTATTTAATTATTAGATATGTAAATGAAATAAAATTAATTACAATTATAGGTTGAAATAATTGGAGAAAATAGAAATAGGAATTATAGAATTAAAAATAGATATTAGTATAATTTTGGGCTATCAAATTAATAATAAAGTTATCAATATAATATACATGTATATTCTTATTTAAATTTACTAATTAAGTTAACGTTTCAAGTTGATATAGAATGTTTTACATTTGTCTCTGCAATTATGACGTGTCGTTTGGATGTTGCGCTGGAATCTACAACTAATATCACCTCATCTCACTCATTACCATAAAAGACGACGAGTGGATAAGAAATCGATAGTCAAATCTCTTTTCAGATCACGAAGTAGAGAGCTAGGAACATAAACGCATATGACCATTTCCCTTGTTGCAAACATAAGCTAATATGTTTGTCCGCATAAATTTAAATACATATTTGATTTCAATAGATGAAAATATATAGTTTATTTTTAAAAAATATAAATTACATTATTTTTTTAAGATATTAATAACAGCTTAATAGACCAAATTATGAAGCTCGCTTCAAGTTAAAGATTTAATAAAGAAAACCAACAAGAATATAGATAAATGCCAATAATTTTGTTCATAATCTATCTAAAAATTCCATTTTTTAATGGAATTCTGAATTTTAGCCAGTGGCGGAGCCACAACCGGTGCGTGTAGGGGCAATCGCACCTCCCTTCCCCCCAACAATTTGAAGAAAAAGTTAGGCTAGTAGTATAAACAAGTTTTGGAGTAATGGAACTTAAACAATGCAAATTGCAACGTGAGTCATGGGAATATGTAGTACGTGGCAATGTGGCAACGAATTACAAAGAATAAATTGAATATTATGCAAATTACAGAGGGTTAAATTGACATTAACTTAGTAATTATAAAGGTAATAAAGTCACATTGAAATACTTTGTTCCTATAATTTGTGGAGGGAGTACATGAACTTTTTACATGAATTAAATTCTTGCTAAACTTTTACATGTACAATACTAGTTTGATTACATGTTATAAAACCAATTCATATTTTACAAAAATTATTTGAATAGTTTTTTTAGTGAATAATTATATTATAAAAAATATGAATAGTTTTTTGATTTAGACTCGCCCCCCTTGGCATAATATCCTTGCTCCGCCCTTGATCTTAACATTCATCTGTTAGCAAGATTATAGAGATCATCACTTCAAACATGTTTGTACCATTAATAGATAAAATAAGGGTAGTGGATAAACAAACGATAGATTTAATGTCAGATCTGACTTGTTGAAAGTATAAAGTATAAACCATATTTTTTGTTTTACTAATAATTAAAAAATGAAAATACTGCATAGAAAAGATGAAGTTAAAAAAATCCCGTTCTTACTTGCTAATTTTCACCATTTTTGTTGCTGTTGGTATTGTATTAATGATGATTTTGGTATGTAAGCGATGCCATTTCTATATTGATTTTCCAGGTGTTTGGTGAAATGAAAATCAGTTCTCGTCTATTGAGACTTTGGTCATGTCCGAACATCAAATTTTTAATATTTTTGGGATCTCCAAACGCAAAAAATTCAACAACTACATCAGATTGTTATTAGTCATATATTATCCTAAGTATTATTTTTACTGAAAATACGTATTCCAAATATATTTTTTCAACAATAATATTTTTTACAATTTTAAACATTTGTTATAAGCTTGAGTAAGTGCCAATTAACAATTGTTACTTTTTCTATCGTTCATGAAAGTTTCGTTTTTTAATAATAAATAAAACAGTAATAGTAATAAAAAAGACGTGACCCTTGTCACAACAATTACTAACATAAATTGAAAAAGCAAATAGTAATAGTAGATTAACTAGCATAATTCTTTTTGAAATAAATGAGTAATTCACATCTGATTGGCCAATAACCAAGTTTATTATATAATTAGCTTTAAAAAAATTATCCATAATTTGATCATTTAATCACATAGGATATTTTTTTAATCTTCTTACTATGTTCCTATAAGCAAAATAAGAAAAATTATAAAAAACAAAGAAAAAAAAAAGATAAATTACCCAAACTACACTCTTAGCGGTCACTGACACTCTTTCCCTCAATTCAATATCCCACCACTGTATTTAAATCAACACTATAAATACGCAGTCTCCCCCGTGCAAAAAATTAGTGCAAAGAAACAATTACAATTCAGCATAGATTCAATTTTCATCTCCAATTAATTTCTTCAGTTATGTTTATTTTTTCCGTAATGGCAATGAACATAGTAGAATTATATATATATATATATATATATATATATATATATATATATATATAATATGACTTTTTTGCCATATATTTTATGTTAATTTTAGAAAGAAAGAAAACAAAAACATATACCAATAGCTATGTCGAGTAGCGCCGCTTGATGGTGGCTGAAAATTTAGGTTATATTTAGCTAAAAATGATGTAGGCAAGGAAGTAAGATTTTTCTTCACTGGCGTGTTACCGAACTTTATGTCAATTTCTATTTATTGGGTTATTTACATGTATTTTCGGTAACACGTGTTTGGGGATGTGGCAGTGAAGGATAATATTGCTTCCCGCTTACATCATTCTTAGCTAAATATGATGTAAATTTTCAACCACCTATTATACATATATGTTCTTGTTTTCTTTCTAAAATACAAAAAATATTTATAAATGAGGTTTTTTTCTCTTTGTTGTTTTCGAAACAACACCAAATTGAAGACGTAAGGCATAGCTCAAAATAGCAAAGGGTGATTTACCATTAGAACCCCTAGAGTTTAGTCATATTAAAAGGAACTCTCTGAGGTTTGAGAAAACATAAAGAGACCCCATGTGGTTCAACAAGTCTTACAAGGATACCCCTTACAACGTGTAAAAATGTTTACAAAAAACACCCTATAAGAAGTGTTGTTGTAATTTTTAAAACCACTTGAGGTTTTCTGTAATTACGATAAACCACATGGGGTATGAGTGTAAATAACCTAATAGGGTAATAAGAGTCACAAATAATGACGGAACTTTAGGCATGTTTGTTTGGTTTTTCCTAAAATTATTTAGTGTATGGGAAAAACAAAACAAACATATTTTTCTACTTTCTAAGATAAATTTAACATCTTCCAATTTTCACAAACTACTATAGTACTCTCCCAAAAACTAAACAAACAACAATTTTTTTACCCATAAAAAAAACCTATGCAAACTTCTTTCATTGCCATTACAAAAAAATGTAATTGAAGAAATTAACTAGAGATGAAAATTGAATCTAGCTGAATTGTAAATGTTTCGTTGCACTGATTTTTTGCATGGGGGATATTGGGTATTTATAGTTGGTGGGTCAGTGGGTGGGTTATTGAATGGAGGGTACGAGTGTCAGTGACAGGTAAGAGTGTGATTTGGGTAATTTATCTTATTTTTACTTTTTTTTTGTTTTTTTTTGGGTAATTTATGTTATTTAACTTATAAAAACATAGTAAGAAGATAGAAAATATCCTATGTGATTAAATTATCAAATTACTGATTATTTTTGAAAGATAATTATGTATTACACTTGGAAATGGGCCAATGAGATGTGAACTATTCATTTAATACAAAAATGATTAAGTCAGTTATTCTACAATTATTTTTTTAATTAATGTAAGTGTTTGTTGTGATTATAAGGGTCCTTTTTTTTTTTCCTACTATTGCTGTTTATTTAATTATTTATAAAAATTAATTTTCATGCTCAATAGAAAAAGTAATATTTGTGAATTGTCGAGCTTATAATATTTGTTAAGATTGAAAAAAATATTGTGTTGAAAAAAAATAAATTTTTGAAGACATATTTTCAGTAAAACTAGTACTTACGATAATATATGACAAAAAATAATCCGATGTAGTTGTTGATTTTTTGCCTTTGGAGATCCGAAAAGTATTAACAATTCGATGTTCAGACATGACCAAAAGCCTCAATAGACAAGAATTAATTTACATTTCATCAATCACCTGCAAAATCAAGATAGATATATCATTGCTTACGTACCAAACTCATCAGTAATTTAACACCAACAAATATAAAAACTATGAATTAGAAATAAAATGTCTATAATTTCTAGTTTCAACATATCGGGTCTAAAATTAAATATATCGTGTGTTTATCCACTACTATTATTTAATCTATTAACAGTACCAACATCTTAGTTTGAAGCGAAGATCCCGTAGGGACAACATATGAATGTTAAGATTCAGAATTCCATAAAAATGGAATTTTTAGATAGATTATGACCAAAATTTGTGGCATTTATCTATATTCATGTTGGTTTTCTTTATCCAATCTTAATTTGAAGTGAACTTTATTATTTAGTCCATTAAGCTATTATAAATATTTTAACAGAATAATGTAAAGTGAACTAAAATATAAACTATATATTTTCATCTAATTGAAATCAAATATGTATTTAAATTTATTCGGACAAACATATTACCTGTCGATTGGAACAAGAAAAATGGGCATATGCGTTTCCTAGCCTTTGTGATTAGAAAAGAGATCGAAACATCGATTTCTTCTCTACTCGTCGCCTTTTATAGTAATTAATGAGACGAGGTGACGTTAGCCGAAGATTCCAGCGCAACACCCATGCATTCTCTACGAACGACACGTTACAATTGCGGAGATAACAATAAAATTCTTTACATCTACATTGACTTGAATGTTGACTTAATTAGTAAATTTAAATAAAAATCAATGTACATATTTGTCTAAATTAATATTTTTATTATTAATTTGATAGCCAAACATCGTACTAATAAATATCTATTTTTAAATCAATACTTTATGTTTTTATTTTCTCCAGTTATTTCAATAAATTATTGTAACTAATTTCAATTTTTTTTCATATCTACTAATTAAATTACCATGTATAAATATTAAACAATCTTTTAAAAATAAAATAATCCTACTATCTCCCAACCCCAAAATAAGGGGCTATATTTGGGTTTTCTTATTTTTCATTTAATCTCTTTCTTTTGTTTCAATTTAAAATTTAAAAAATAGAACTAATAAATTACTCCTATTTTAGAAGATATATGTAGCTATTGTTTGACGAAGAAAATGGTATGAACATTTTAAAGACTCAAATTTAAGTTTTAGATGCACTTCTCCAAAGTCTCTTTGTGTTCACAATATTACAGACCCGTCTTGCTTCTTTTTCATAGTGGGTAATATGTCCATTTTAATAGGGGGTAAATTTGTTAACTAATTCTTTCAAGAAATTACCAGTAATATACATGAAAATAATCCACTTCAAGAAAATTGTGACTAGATATTAATTTAAAACTGAACTAGTCACTACAAGAAAATTGTGTCGATAATTTCGCCAAAAATATTATTTCACAAAATAGAAGCTATTATTATTTATTTGCATTTAGTGACAACAGTTTTAGTGTAGTCACAATGCAGTAATTGTAACAATTACAATAGTAACTGAAAATTCTTTTAAATTGCTAGTGATAACTAATAGTGAGTATATAACAATTTAAATTATCATTCTCGATGATTAATGACATCATTTTAATGAAAATTTAACAACAATTCTCATTTGTGGCACGTCAGACACATTAAATAAGAATTTTTTTCAACATGGATTCGAACATGTGTTCACTATTTTATGGTGACTAATCTTTTCCAGGAGACCAATCACTCGTTGTAACATGTGTTTGGGGATGTGGTAGAGAAGGAGAATCTTGCTTCCTCGCCTACATTACTTTTACCTAAATTTGACGTAAATTTTCAACCACCATCAAGCGGTGCTACTCAGACATTGCTATTGGTATATGTTTTTATTTTCTTTCTTTCTAAAATACAATATCCTTTATAAAATAGGGGAAATTCTTACCCAGATCGGGTTTGGCCGAACCCAAAGCAACTACATGGCAAGTGTAATACACTTGCTTTGGGATTGGATGTAACTCCCAGGAGAGTGACCAATTACAAAGCAAGTGCAATACACTTGCTTGGTGGTTGGATAGATCTAGACAATGATTAAAGAGCGTTTTATGATTTTTCTTCAATATATTTATTGTGGGTATTTTCTGAAGTTTCATACTAGTCTTTATCTAGTTTAATACTAGTAACTAATTTACATTAATATCATTGTAAAGTTTCGATTCGATATAGTGTCTGATTTATCAATATATTCACAATCTAAAAAAAAAATGCATTACATCAGAAATCATTTTAATAACTGTCCAAATTTGAAGATTTCAAATAGTAAACAACTATCAAACACTAGTAATACACTATACCAATTAGCAAATACCCAATGTTAAACTCAATACCTGGGAGTTGAACTCAAGATCTTGAGGTCCTGGGATTTCAGCTTTGCCAGTAGTCAGACAATTATGGATTGTTTAGTCTCGATTTTTCTTTATTTTTGTTTTGGAAAATGATTGATTTTTATAAGGGAAATTTATATAGACACCCCCTGACTATAAGCCTAATTACAAGAAATTACCCTCCTGTTTGATATATTACAAAAACAGCCCCTTGACTTAACGGTTGTTAGTCAACTTTAACGGAACATTAAAAATGTCCAAAATGCCCTTAGTTGTTTTTAATATTTACCAAAAAAAAAAAAAAAACCTCCATGGCCGCCGCTCTCAACCTCTAGCACCCCCCTTTTTTTCACTTTTTCGGCGACTCCGGGCACAGTTTGAGCTCTATTTGATGGCTATAGACTCGTCTTCACGTCCTCTACAAATTCCAAGCATTAATTATCAGTTCCAAGTTTATCCCGTCACTTTATTTACAGATCTACGAATTTGGTGCATTTTTTCGATTTTACGCCGCCGTCAGTGGTGGAGCTTGACCAACTGCCTCCCCTTTCAGACCTACAAATTTGGTCACTTTGGTACCAACCTTGTCCAATTTGGTGTTGAATTGAAGATTCCCCGTTTCCAAGCTCAAGTCAATGGTGGATGTTTCCATCTTCGCAAAATCAGCCCCTCTATCCCAATTCGCAAATTGACCCTTGTACTTTCCCACCTCTATAATATGTCCCTACATATATAGAAAAACTCAAACTTCCACTTTGATTTGGTCAAAATTCAAAATTTACATGTCACATGGCCCGCACATGGGCGATTCCAGGCTAATTTTGAAATTGGGCGTCAATTTGGACCAAAATTGCCACTGAAGTTGAAGGTGTGGCACCAAATGTGCCAACCCAAAAAGATATGGGGTAAAAATGCTAGTGAGCTTAAGCTGTGGCACAAAAAATGCAATAATCCCGTAACAAAATCACCAAGCCCTAGAACCCCAAATATTCTCTGGATTTCAAGAATTCGAATTGTGTTATTGTAGATAAATTTATTAAATTTTAAATTGGTTTGTTTTATTTTTGTAGGAAAAATATTTGTTATTAAAGTGAAACTTTATTTGCTTGTTGTGTTATTGTAAATAAATTATTAAATTTTAAAATGGTTTTTTTATAAGAAAGTATATGTTATTAAATAATTGTGTTATTGTAAAAAAATTTAATAAATTTTAATTTGGTTTGTTTGATTTTTTAATGAAAATAAACGTGTTATTGTAAAGTTATTAAAGCTTTATTTATCGAATTGTGTTACTGTAAATAAATTTATTAAATTTTAAATTCATTTGTTATAATTTTAAAATTTAATAAATTTATTTACAATATTTATTACACGGTTATAAAGACACCCCATGTAACACAAAATATATTACAAATACACCCCTTGGGGGCAAAATTGGAAAAATACTAAATATTTCTGATGACGTCAAAAATTAACGCCGTAAGGGGTCTTCTTGTAATATTGTTTTGGTCGAGGGGGTGTCTTTGTAATATTTGAAACAGGAGGGTAATTTCTTGTAACTATATATTTACATTTCAGACTGAAGAGCACATTGGTATACGTCTACCTCGGTGTGGTGACTCCAATAGAATTCGAACTTGAGTTTCACCTCTGGGATCGCAAGTCACTGACACTTGTACCACCCACTACACTCTTAGCTGTCACTGATAATTTAACAATTTGATAATTTAATAATTTAATCACATAGGATATATTTCAATCTTTTTACTATGTTTAAGTTAAATAAGATAAATTACCAAGAGAAAAAAAAAACAGAAATAAGATAAATTACCCAAACTACACTCTTAGCTGTCACTGACACTTGTACCACCCACTGACCCACCAACTATATATCAACCACTATAAATACCCAATGTACCCCATGCAAAAATTCAGATACAATTCAGCCCAAATTCGATATCACTCCATTCAATTTCTTCATTCTTCAATATCATCTTTTTTAATTCGGTAGTGGCAATGAATAGAGAAGAATCGGTCGACTACATCAGTGTTGAAAGCAGCATCGATATACGACCTGATGCCCTAGACAACCAGGCATCAACCGATGCCGTGAGTAGGGATGGAGAAATGGCTTCCCGACGGCAGAGGAGATCAGATGAGGAAAAAAAGTATCCACCACCAATGTCGTGGTTGGCGCGTACAGAAAACCTTCCGTCGCATATGCCGTGGGTAATGCACAAACACCATACTAGCGACGGTAGGTTAGTAATAACAAAAGAGAAAGTAAAGCGCCACGAATACTTTGAGGCGTTCAGGTCCAATGGTCGACTCGTACTGAATCTTGTTCTCCTAAACGACGGTGAAGATGAGGATGAAGAGGAGGGGGAGGACAAGGAGGATTCAGTGGAGGAGATCAATGGTCATGATGATGACAATGGTGGTGGGATGGATTCGTCAAGTTTAGAGCAGCAGATGCATAATTGAGCCTTTTCTCTTTCTCTTTTTTGTATTTTTATTTTTCGATTCTTTTTGCCATCAATTTTGTGTGGAATTAATTAAATCGTTCTAGTCGAGTTTTTGGGCGTGTTGTAATTTTTGACATTTCTTTTTAAAATGGTATTATGATATATTATGGTATTATAAAATGATTGATAGAAAATTTTGCTATATTGGTGTAATTAATTAGAGATATCTCGAGATTCAATTTTATGGGAATAATTTTTGAATTTTAATTTTGAAACCAAATTTTGTGTAAACAAATGCACATTATGTTGCCATTAGTACTATAAGTTTAATTGTTGGTCATACAATATATGAACTTGGAATTTGAAGAAAGCTTTTAATTGGAATTATTTCATAAAGCTAATGCACAATATTTTTATTCAGTCAATTAGTAAAAGCTAGAGTTCTAGAATATAGGATGAATAATATACAATATCAAAATCTTACCCACACCATGCATTGTAAAAATAAATCAAATTTACGGTCATAATTAAATTTAATATGTTTAGAGATATATAAAAAATAAAATAAAATAAAAAAGAAGAATGATATCGGGACAAAAACTGTCTACTTTGGGCATATTTGAGATATGTGTGTGTGTGCATAGATATTTAATTTTTTCATAATTTTTTTTAGAAAGACCTTTAATATAAGATATGAATAAGTTTCCCTTGTAAACAAATGATTTCCAGCTTTCATTTCCAATTATGAATCATAAATGCCATAACTAATTGCCTAAGGTGATAATTTCACAGCATATAACAGATTGACAATGGGATAATTTCTCTATCCGTTATAAAATATATTTAGACAATTATGAAAGAGCGCTTTATTATTAAAAAAATTAGAATACATTTATCATCAATTATTACATCATAAATCATTTCAATAATTGTTCAAATATAAAGAATTACAAATAATAAACAACTATCAAAATACTAGTAATGAATTAGAACAAATACCCATATTCGTGGAGTCGAACTTTGATACATGCTATTGATATCATAATTAAGGTACGAATATTGGAGGACACTCAGTTGAGGTCCACCGGCAATAATAAGAAATGTGCATATTTGTTTCACTTACTACTATTTGTTTTTTTTATTAATTGCTCATTTAATGCATCGTTAGGTCTACTTGAAGTACTTATGGTCAATATATGGGTTGGTGTTGACTCTATTTTGCTCGGCAGGGTGTAAAGATTTGATTTAAATAATTTCACTTAAATCTTTGAAACAAAATTTGGATTGAATATCAATTCAGGATTTGAGGGTTTAAAAGTTTGTGAAATAAATTGTATTTGGGGTGTCAATGTTCGAGGAAAAAAATAGTTAATAGGTATCAAATCAATAATTTTAAAAACGAGAAGTAGATAGTATATGTTCAATCGATCAATGTATTTTATAGATTTAAGATTTATAGGATTAAGAAAGATATACGTTCAATCGATCAATGTCTTTTTGGTCTCATAAGAATTATCTCATAACTTCAACATTTTGGGCCAAACATGATCCGATTTCATCAAAACTTCAAACATTTTTTAAAACTTGAAATTAAAAAAAAATTGTGAAGTACGAAACCTAAATTGTTGAACATCCAGTTCCATAAAATCAAAAATTTATTTATTTCCTTCTCTCATGTATATCTATACTATTTTTAAAATAAAAAAAACTATAGCAATTTTTTGATATTCTTATTTTGCCCATTTTACTTAAATTAATTTAACTAGGCTACTTTTATTTATTCACTTATTCCGCTACATCTTTTAGATAAAATTTAACTTTTACTTTTCCCCATAATGAAATCCTTATTTTTTTTTTAAATTTAATACAACGCGTGGTAAGGATGATCTTTCTAGAAGGAAATGAGTGCTTTTTTACACCATTTTTTTCTTCTAATTATGTAGTTTTTTAACTTATCCACTTCTCCTATTATACTCATTAATAAAATTTATCTTTTACAATTTTTTTTATATCAAACCCTAATAAAAATCCTTAGTTTATTGCATAAAAATCATGACAAATTGACAACTCATTGTGTATAATCTTTTACAACTTATTATTGCTGGTGTACCTCAACTGAGTGTCCTCCAATATTCGTAACTTAATTATGATAGCAATAGCATGTATTAAAGTTCAACTCCACGAATGTGGGTATTTGCTCTAATTCATTACTAGTATTTTGATAGTTGTTTATTATTTGTAATTCTTTATATTTGAATAGTTATTGAAATGATTTATGATGTAATAATTGATGATATATGTAGTCTAATTTTTTTTAATAATAAAGCGCCCTTTCATAATTATCTGAATATATTTTATAACGGATAGAGAAATTACCCTATTGTCAATCTGTTATACGCTGTGGAATTACCACCTAAGGCAATTAATTATGGCATTTATGATTCATAAATTGGAACGAAAGCTGGAAATCATTTGTTTACAAGGGAAACTTATTCATGTCTTATATTAAAGGTCTTTCTAAAAATAATCTGAAATTAAATATCGATGCACAAAAAACACATATCTCAAATATGCCCAAATTAGACTGTTTTTGTCCCGATAGCATTCTTCTTATTTATTTTATTTTTTATATATCTCTGAACAGATTAAATTTAATTATGACCGTAAATTTGATTTATTTTTACAATGCATGGTGTGGGTAAGATTTTGATATCGTATATTATTTATCCTATAATCTAGAACTCTAGCATTTATTAATTGACTGAATAAAAATATTGTGCATTAGCTGTATGAAATAATTCCAATTACAAGCTTTCTTCTAATTGGAAGTTCATATATTGTATCACCAAAAATTAAAGTTCATATATTATAGTCCCCAGGGCATATCTCCAACTGGTCGACCAATAATTCATAAGGCTTGCTCCAGCGGCAAGGGTGGGGGTTCGAATCCCATTTGGAACTTGGACGGAAGCATTTCTATGGGTCTATCTAAGGGTCATATTTGTGGTGAAGACCCCTTTGTGCGCAGAGTGTACGGCAGTATGGTGGGAACCCGGGGCTTGTTGGAGGCACATCCTGCGATTTACATCCTTCAAGGTTCTAGGGCAAGGGTTCTGAGGGTCCAGGATTAGTCTAGTGTAAGCTTGTACACCTGGGTTATCAAAAAAAAAAAAAAAAATTAAAGTTATAGTACTAATGGCAACATAATGTGCATTTATTTATACAAAATTTTGTTTTAAAATTAATATTCAAAACTATTCTCATAAAGTTGAATCTCGAGATATCTCCAATTAATTACCGCAATATACCGGAATTTTCTATTAATTAGTTTATAATACCATATTATCATAATACCATTTTAAAAAGAAATGTCATTAAATAAATGTAAAAAATTACAACATGCCCAAAAATTCGAATAGAACGATCTAATTAATTTCCCACAAAATCGATGGCAAAAAGAATCAAAAAATAAAAATACAAAGAAGAGAAAGAGAAAAGGCTCTATTATGAACCTGCGGCTCTAAACCAGACGAATCCATCACACCACCATTTTCATTATCATGACCATTGATCTTCTCCTCCTCCTCCTCCTCCTCCTCCTCGTCGTCTTAACCGTCGTTTAGGAGAACAAGATTCAGTACAAGTCGACCATTGGACTTGAACACCTCAAAGAATTCGTGGCGCTTTACTTTCTCTTTTGTTATTACTAACCTTCCGTCACTAATATGGTGTTTGTGCATTACCCACGGCATATGCGACGGAAGGTTTTCTGTACTCGCCAACCACCACATTGGTGGTGGATATACTTTTTATCCTCCACTGATCTCCTTTGCCACCAGGAAACCATTTCTCCATCCCTACTCAAGGCATCGGTTGATGCCTGGTTGTCTAGGGCATGGGGTCGTAAATCGGTGTTGCTTTCAACACCAATGTAGTCGACCAATTCTTCTCTATTCATTGCCATTACTGAAATAAAAAAGATGCAATTGAAGAATGAAGAAATTGAATGGAGTGAAAATCGAATTTATGCTGAATTGTAACTGAATTTTTGCATGGGGATATTGGGTATTTATAGTGGTTGATATATAATTGGTGGGTCAGTGGGTGGTACAAGTGTCAGTGACAACTAAGAGTGTTGTTTGGGTAATTTATCTTTTTTTTTGCTGCTTTTTTTTTTTTTTGGCAATTTATCTTATTTAACATAAACATAGTAAAAAGATTGAAATATATCCTATGTGATTAAATTATCAAATTATGGATGTTTTTTTTTTCTTTTCTGGAAAGATAATTATGTACTACACTTGGTAATTGGCCAATGAGCTGTGAACTAGTCATTTATTACAAAAATGATTTAGTTAATTATTCTTCTATTTGTTTTTTTAATTAATGTTAGTTTTTGCTGTGATAAAGGGCCCTTTTTTAAATCATTAAAAAATAAATGCGTGCTCGATAGAAAAAGTATTAATTGTGAATTGGCTGTTACTCGAGCTTATAATTGTTTGTTAAAATTGAAAAAATATTGTTGTTGAAAATAATAATTTGGACGACGTATTTTCAGTAAAAGTAGTACTTATGATAATATATGACAAATAGTAATCCGATGCAGTTGTTGATTTCTTGCCTTTGGAGATCCAAAAAGTATTAACACGAAAAAATATTAATGTTAATTATTTCACCCACCGTGAAACAAAAAAAAATATGCTTTAGTGAGAACCGAAACGTAGAGGTTAAATAACACTAAGGTATATTGGTAACTAAAAATGACATGAAATTCTATTTCATATCGGGTTTGATCGAACTCAACGTAAGTACATAGCAAATGCAAAATATTGGGTAAAACTTCTAGTGAGTGAATAATTAAATAATAAGTGCAATACATTTGTCATGTGCTTGGATGAGTTTGGTCCCGTTAAATCTGGATAAGAACTTTCCAAATAACACACGTGATAACCTATAGCACATAAATATCGAATCAAGAGAATTACTTGACTTATAATAACACATGGAGATAAATTATAGAACATAAAATACCTCAAATATATAAATACATAGGGTAAATTGCTGCAAAGATAAAATTCTTCATAGGACAACAATATGAGGGTACTTTTGCCACTCAACATTTATTTTAGGACTTTATACCTAAATGAAACAACGTAATTTAACTTAATAAACACAAGTGAGTAATATGCCTATAGTTTTTTGAGAAGAGGGAAAATTAAATTAAACATTACTATCATCATAGATCAAAATTTTAAATTCTTTAAATACTTGGACATCATTTTTAAATCTTAGAATAGTTTCCGTTCATCATTTTTTATCATATGCGATTATTTAGTTTTGTAGTTTCAGTCCCCTAAGATGCTATGTAATCTAAAGGGTAAATATTTTAGTAAACAGGGATATTTGTTATGTGAGATATTTGTTTAAAAGATGTGTTACTTTATGTTGAATTAAAGAAGAATTTGCATATGTTTTTTCTAGAATAAAAAAATTAGTGTCTGTTTGGCTTTTGGAAGAGTACTAGAGTAGTTTGCGAAAATTGGAAGATGATAAATTTATCTGAAAAAGTAAAAAAACATGATTGTTTTGTTTATCTCAAACACAAAATAATTTTGTTAAAAATCAAACAAACAGACCTGAAGTTTAGTCATTATTTCTGACTCTTATTTTGTTGTTTTGTACAACCACACGTCTTCAATTTGGTGCAGTTTCGGAAACAACAAAGAGAAGAAAGAAATAAAACAAATACACCAATAGGTGGTTGAAATAGGTGACTGAAAATTTACATCATTTGTTTTTTTTTAGAGAAGGTTGAAAATGTGTGAAAAACAATTTGATACCAAACTTCAGTCCAAAAAATATATTTGATATCAAGCTTTTTGAAAAAACACATTACATACCATGATTCACATCATCTTGACATATTTACTTTTTTTGTTAATTTTAAACTTGTGCATGTTTTTCCTCCCATTCTCAATTTAATGGGCACATGAGCGGCACGTGCTGAATTTCATCCCAAAAATTGACGGCAAAACTAAATGTGCCAAGATTGTGTGAATCATTAAATGATCAAATTATGGATAATTTATTTTTAAAAGCTAATTATGTACTGCACTTGGTATTTGGACAATCAGATGTGAACTACTTCATTTATTTCAAAAAGAATTATGCTAGTTAATCTACTATTACTATTTGCTTTTTTAATTTATGTTAGTATTTGTTGTGACAAGGGTCACGTCTTTCTTATTACTATTACTGTTTTATTTATTATCAAAAAAATCAAACTTTCATGAACGATAGAAAAAGTAACAATTGTGAATTGGCACTTACTCGAACTTATAACAAATGTTTAAAATTGTTCAAAAATATTATTGTTGAAAAAATGTATTCGGAATATGTATTTTCAGTAAAAGTAATACTCCTACTTAGGATAATATATGACTAATAATAATCTGATGTAGTTGTTGATTTTTTTTGCATTTGGAGATCCCAAAAATATTAATAGTTTGATGTTCGGACATGACCAAAAGTCTCAATAGACAAGAATTGATTTTCATTTCACCAAACACCTACAAAATCAATATAGAAATGTCATCGCTTACGTACCAAAATCATCATTAATACAATACCAACAACAACTAAAATGGTGAAAATTAGCAAGTAAGAACGGAATTTGTTTAACTTCGTCTTCTCTATGCAGTATTTTTTTTCTTAATTATTAGTAAAACAAAAAAATATGGTTTATACTTTATAGTTTCACCATATCGGATCTGAGATTAAATCTATCGTTTGTTTATCCACTACCCTTATTTTATCTATTAACGGTTCGAACATGTTTGAAGATGATGATCTCTATAATCTTGCTAACAGATGAATGTTAAGATCAAGGCGGAGCAAGGATATTAATTATGCCGAGGGGGGCGAGTCTAAATAACAAAATTATTCATATTTTTTATAATATAATTATTCACTAAAAAAACTATTCAAATAACTTTTGTAAAATATGAATTGGTTTTATAACACGTGATCAAACTAGTATTGTACATAAGAAACATATTTCTTCAATTAATATTATTTACGGTTGTATGAGTTTAGCAAGAATTTAATTCGTGTAAAAGTTTATGTACTCCCTACAAAAATTATAGGGATAAATTATTTGGTTAATGTGATTTTTTACCTTTATAATTACCGAGCTAATATCAATTTAACCTTCTGTAATTTGCATAATGTTCAATTTATTCTCTGTGATTCGTTGACACATTGCCACGTACTACATATTCTCATGACTCACTTTGCAATTTGCATTGTTTATGTTCCATTACTCCAAAACTTGTTTATACTACTAGTCTAACTTTTTCTTCAAATTCTTGGGCGGTGCATTGCCCTTGCACGCACGGGTTGTGGCTTCGCCACTAGTTAAAATTCAAAATTCCTTAAAAAGGGAATCTTTAGATAGATTAAGAACAAAATTATTGGCATTTTTCTATATTCTTCTTGGTTTTCTTTATCCAATCTTTAATTTGAACAAAATTATTGGCAATTATCTATATTCTTGTTGGTTTTCTTTATCAAATCTTTAACTTGAAGCGAGCTTCATAATTTGGTCTATAAGATATTATTAATATCATAACAAAATAATTTAATTTACATTATTAAAAACTGAAATATATATTTTCATCTATTGAAATCTGATATGTATTTAAATTTATTTGAACAAACATATTAGCTTATGTTTGCAACAAGGGAAATTGTCATATGCGTTTCTGATCCTAGCCCCTAGCTCCCTACTTCGTGATCGGAAAAGAGATTGGAATATCGATTTCTTATCCACTCGTCGCCTTTTATAGTAATGAGTGAGACAAGGTGATGTTAGCCGAAGATTCCAGCACAACATCCATGCATTCTCTACAAACGACACGTCATAATTGCAGAGACAAATGTAAAATATTCTATATCGACTTGGAACGTTAACTTAATTATTAAATTTAAATAAGAATCTACATATATAATATATTAATAACTTTATTATTAATTTGACAGCCCAACATTATACTAATATCTATTTTTAAGTCTATAATTCCTATTTCTATTTTCTCCAATTATTTCAACCTATTATTGTAATTAATTTTAATTCATTTTCATATCTACTAATTCAATAACCATTGTTTGAATATTAAACGATTTTTTAAAAATATAATAATCTCGTTGTCTTCCCAACCCCAAAATAAGGGGCTATGGTTGGGTTTTTTATTTTTCATTGTTATCTATTTCTTTTGTTTCGAATTTAAAATTTAAAAGAGAATTAATATATTCCTCCTATTTTAGAAGATATATGTAGCTTTTGTTTGATGAAGAAAATGGTATCATAATATTTGAAAGACTCAAATTTAAGTTTAAGATGCACTTCTCCAAAGTTCCTTCTTGTGTATACAACATTATGGAGTTGTTTTGTCCGTTTCATTTACATAGAGGGTAATATGTCTATTTTTGTACGAGGTAAAGTTGCCTACTAGGTCCTCAAACAAATTACCCAGTAAAATACCTGAAAATATTCCACTTCAAGGAAATTGTGACAAGATATTAAGTCAAAACTGAACTAGTCACTACAAGAAAATTGTGAAAATATTAGCGATCAGAATATTATTTCACAAAATGAAAGTTGTTATTATTTATGTGCATTTGGAGCTTTGATGTTGAGATATTGAATTAAGTGCATGTTCTTGAAGTTTTATATGTCCTTGCGGACAAGAACAATTTTGAGGGGAAGGTATTGTTACATGTCTAAAAGTGAGAGTAATAAAAGCTTAATGCGACTTTAAGTAGTCAAGGGTGTTTTCGTAATTTTGCAACAAGTCAAGAATTTTATAAATAAACGGGCACTGAATAGAAAAAAAAAGTTGTTGAATGTTGGCGTCGTCTTCCCCAAACCTTCTATGTCTCCTCTCTCTCTGGGCCTTCCAACTTGTTGGCCCGCCTTCGTATCCGATTGAATATCTCCATCTTTGTTTCTCTACCTATAGGGATCAGGAGTCAATTGTCATCTCCAACTCCATTAAAGCTCCTAAATTGACTATTTAATTGTATCTTGTAATTAGTTGTTGATTCAATAAAAATACATTTGATTACAATTAAATCCATGACGTCCTACTATGATAAGCTTCACCTACTTTGACATAAGTTTCAGCATCCCCAGTATTGACTTGTACCCTAAAATAGTTAAAATAAAATAAGAAAAGCATAAATTTCATTATCCACCTCAACTTGTAGAATGCAAAGAATTGTACTTCATTCAGTAATAACATTATTTGAGATAAAGTTATTATTATTACAAAATGCAGGAATTCAAGATACCACAATGATAGATATAGTAATTTATTTTATTATTTTTATTTTTTTTTGGTTTCCCAAGGGTTTAATCCCTTTTGAGGAGCGTCGGGTACATAAAGTGGGAACCTCTCCCAATCATGATAATTTAATTTACTTTACAATCCGAGGTTTGGTGAAATTATGCCCTCCATGAAACATCAATTCTTTAGGCAATGTTGAAAATTCAAGTGATTTGAACTATTAGGAAAATCAAAAAAGATCAATTTTCTATAATTATAATCAAAGAAAAACATTCTTCAGGCAAAAATCCAAGAGCCAAACATAACCTAAGGACCAGAAACTACTAAAAACTTGTTAAAAAAAGGGTACGTATTCTGTTCAATAGCTCCCACCTTCACATATATTCGAGCAATTTTCAGGTCACCTTTGCCATGGACTGGATTCTTTGCAATGAATGTTTCACCAACTTCATCATCCAAGTACGGAGCAACAAATTTCTCAAAAAACTTTTCATCCGGCACTGAATAAAGTGTGTACAAACGATACCATTTCTTAATCAAATTCCTTTTTCCCAAATCCACTAAGACTTGGAGTCGTGGCTTATACCTCTTCTCGACACTGTACGTAAGTGAAAAAGGTTGTTAACAATAGACGATATATCGTACTTCCCCGTCTTGAGTAAAACCTCTTTCACTTACTTCATCTTCTCCACTGATACACCAAGCCCAAGAGGTGCATTTCTAAAAAATTTCAATATGTCATCTTCCGAAAATCCCAAATCCCGAAGAGTATTCAACTTGAGCTCCAAAGTCTCATCACACAACATACTTAATACTCTAACAGCATAGACAACAAGCATATCTAGTGCTTAAAACTAACTAATTAGATTCAATAACGAGATACAGAAGGGGAAAAAATGAAGCAAGGTGTTCAATCAATTGAAACGAATATTTTACTCTCTGAAATTCATCCAAGAACCAACTATAGCTTAAGAAAATTTTAATAGAAAAGATCCACCATTCAAGACCAAAAGTAGAACAAGCTCAAACCCTTTTTTTTCATCGAATTCACCCTGATACAAGAATATGCAATCCTTTTTTCTCAAATATGCAGTTAATAATATTTCTCTACTACATGAGGCAGAACCCAAGATTAATTAACAATGACCTAACTGTTCTATAGTAATTTTTAAATTTTCATCAATTTCATTGGTCTCCAGGCAAATTTTTGATGATATCCGAGTCACCTGAAATTATCAACCCAAGTCATAACATTAGTACATATATGCGCAAAAACAAAGAAAAATACTTTGTAGAAAACAACAAAAACATCATAGGTATTGTACCTTGATCGATGATACCGAGGCAAGACACCCGATGAAACTTTCCACATGCTGTTCCCAGATCAACATTGTCTGCAAAACACAAATTTCGATTAATAATAGGGAAACTCTGTAAACACAGAGAACAATATAAGATAGTGTCCCACAAAATTACTACCAAGTCTACAATAGATAACATTACACGGTTCAAAGATCATTCAAGAAGTTGTTAAGCAAGTAAACTCTATACAAAACCAAAAACCGAAAGTAATTTATTCACTAGAAGCTAAGTTCTAATTGCATAAGAATACATATCCAAGGTTATTATCACAGTATCAAAATACCAAAAATGAGACCCAAACAAATTTCCATAATATGTTATATGGAAAATGAAGAAATCAATAAAGTATTGAACCAAAAGTTCAAACAGACCTTATAAAACCAAAATATAACTAATAAATAGGTCTTACAAAATACATATCTGACAAACTAATCATATTCATCAATGTTCATCAAGTCATTACTATTAAATTGGTCATCTAAACACAGATAGATTTTCAGCTCAATAATAATAACAATAACTTATTAAAATGGATATGCACTTGACAATCTAATCATCTACCTGAAAAAACAAAACATCAACATACACCAAACATTTACTGAAAAAAAAATAAAAACTTACTTCCATTAAAATGGTGGACACTAATTTTAGCAAGCATGGAGTAGTACTCAATCTCAGACTTCCTCAATGGCGGGCAGTTGTTAGATATCAATATCAACTTTGCTGTTATTTTCATTTAACCCAACATATTAAATTAGTACATTTTTATCTAAATTAGAATCTTAGGAAAAGAAAATAAAAGTATAAAACCATGAAACCTTTTGAGCTCCTGATGGTCTTGAGAACAGTCTTGTAACCAAGGGTGTACTTCCCACTCTTCATCACAAGAGCCAACCTGCTGCTTATGCTCTCATAGTTCTTCTTCTGCAATTTTTAACAAATTTTTAAAAAGCTAAATAGCAGAAATTGTTAAATGTGTACACTTTGTGTATGTGTGTGTTTGTTTGATAGGAAAAATAATGGAGAAGGGTTTTACCGTCTTCTTTACGGCGACCATTGTGGATCAGAGAAGCGGCGGCGATGGCGGTGGTGAAGGGCGACGATGGGCAACAGATTTTTGGAAGGGGATTAGGGTTTTATTGCTAGGGTTTTTAGATTGGAGATGCAATTGCTGGTTATTTGTGTGGGCTTTTAGTTTGATTTATTTGGGCTCCAAATTCCAAATTGAGGACTTGGAGGGCCTATCGGACATTTTTTGAGACGAATATATTTTGAAAAAAATATGTTATGAATTCCAAATTGAGGACTTGGAGGCCTATTGGACATTTTTTTAGACGAATTTACTTTGAAAAAAAATGTTATGAATTGTACTCTACTCTTTGTTGCTTTACTTTTATAAATATTTCAACACGTGTTCCTGCATTTACTAATTTTTATGCAAATAATATAATGATTTATTTCTTGAAGAAAATATAGGTAAATTTTATTTAAAGAATTTAATGATATAAGTGAAAAAGTCAATACGTTATATTGAATTAAAGCAAAATAAAAATATCAAAAAGTTGTTGCACCATAAAATGATTTCTCGTTTTAATAGGATATAGATGCTTCATATTGAAATGGTTTGTGTAAAGAGACGAAGGGTCAAATTTTAGGTTCTGTTTGTTTCAATTTCTGAAAGTACTTTTAGAATGATTTGGATATTCTCAATTTCATGATTTCACAAAAGGTTGTAGGTTTATTTTATTAATTTTCAGTTATTATGAAAGAATAGAAATAACATAAGAGATACGTTATCATGTAAACAAATGATAAAAAGTTTACAAAAAAAAACTCAGAAACCAAATCAGGACCAACTTAATGAAAACTTTTCAATAATTAATAATCCTTAGATATTCAGTTCATATTCGAACTTATATGAACTCGGATCACTGTAAGTATGCGTACTATAAAAATATGTTATATTGTAGCTTATAAACTTGGGGAAAGTGTAAAAAGAATCCGGTAACTATAACTTCCTGGTAAAAAGTCTTATAACTTTTCGAATTGGCAATAGAGTCCCGTAAATAAAATTATTTGGCAATTTAATTCTAATTTGGCCGAATTAGGTGTATGTGGATGGGTTTTGGCCCGGTCTCTCGGGTTTCGCGAGACCGAGCCAAAACCGTACCCTTTCAAATGAGTTTTTCCCAAATCCATAAAACCATAAAAAACCTATTCAGAAACTTACACTCAAACTCTTCAAACTTATAAAACATTGATTTGACATACCGGCCACCTACTTTTTCCTTCAAATCTCAATAAAAAAGACACTGATTTGATACCTATCATCTACTTTTTCCCTTAAACCCCAACATCCAAACTCAATCCAAGTGGGGTTTCAACTTATTCAAACCACAAAACCCAAGAGCCAAAATCCATCCAAATGAAGTCTCAAATGTTTCATCGGAACCTTCCAAACCAATTTTTTTTAAATCGAGAATTGCGAAACCGACCCAAAACCCATCTAAATAGACCCTTAGAATCTTTGTCAGCCAAGTCACCCTCCCCTGCGTGCTCTAACTTATAGAGCAATTGCCAAAATGCCCCCGTAACTTAAGCTAACTAGGAAGAAAATCCTTTTAACTTAGTTTTCAAGCTGACAATTAAGTCATGTAACTAAGTTAATTTAACAATTTAGTGTTATTTCGGCCCAAATTAGGGTATTTTCTACTGTATCCGCTAATCCATTCCCCCCCTTCTAGGCAAAAAATAACCACTTACTGATGTGCAGCTACCTCAAATTCAATTGAAACTCATTTATTGTTCGAAGGTATTCAAGAAGTACCATTATTACCAACATAACAATTAAGTTTAACATATACTTCAAAAGTAGTTCAACAATAACTCTCACAGTTGCACTAGTACACATGCTTATAACCAAGACTTCAAAAGTACAAGAATTTAAATATGATCAATAGTTACATGTAAGCTCAAAATTACATCAAAACTAGCGAAATCAAAATACTTGTAAGCTCTAAATTACATCATAGCTTAATTTTTAAAGAAATTTTTTGCTAGCGAAATTTAGTTATGGGACCATTTTTGTGCTCACTTAAGTTAAGCTTTTCATGTGGAAATGGTGGGTGACTTAGCGGACACGATGAAAATGGAGAAAAGAATCCAAACATATTTAAGTATTTGAACTCAGACTTATATTATGCTCAAACTATAAAGACGTTCAAGCTCATATTTGTATTTAAACATTTCAAGTATATAACTGCATGCTATAATTAAGAAACGAAATTCCAATACTTGGTCACGAAGACATCCTTAAATTCTGAATAGAGGGGACCAAGATTCTTGGATATAAATATGAATGGGCTGCAGAGAATTTTTCTTTCTTTTTCTTTTTTTTTTGGTAGATTTAAAGGTGGCAAGCCATACAATTAAGATGATTGATTGAAGTGAAAACGCCAGAATGATCGATCTGATCCCAAACCCAAAAGCCTTTGAACTTTTGAGGGTACGTTGTGGGCTGGCCGGTGCATCTTTTTTTGCATAAAAGAAAATTGGAACTTGATTCCTACACCTAATATTCTAAAGAGCATTGTAATGTAATGGTTGCATTCTTTGACTCAAGTGGAATGGGACTTGAATCAATATAATGGTCTTCAACTCTTCATTACCCCAAATGGCTATATATATGTTGAGATATGAGAGAATTGTACATGTGGAACTAAACTTTATATCTATCATCACTTGTGGTACCATAAAAATTCAGTTAGACTTAAGCATTTGTATCATAATTTAATAAATTCACTCGCATATGGTGTCACCGTTAAAAATCAACGTTAAATGGTGACGTGACATTTACTGTCTTATTTTAAAAATGATGTCATTACTTATGTTAACTAACAATTTTACCTCATAACATCTCAGGTTGGCAAAATAATCCACATTTTCAAATTTATTGACGATTTAAGTCCACGTACGTTGTTTCGAAATTTCAAAATTTGCTCGAATAAGACACGTGCGGACCAATTTCAAACTTTTACTTATTATATTTACATATTTATTTAACTAATTTAATTTTATAAACAATATTAATAAATTAAATAATATTTTAATATAAATCTGACAAAAAGTTAAGAAAACATATTTTTTTTAAATCTAAAATTAATTTATATAATAGTATAAATGTAATATTTATTAAATTAATAAATATTACTATTCCTATGGGCAGTGAGAAGTTATTAAGAGACGTCCATCATTTTTGATCTAGTCGCTATCCGAAAAAACTTTACCTAGAATAACTTTTACCTATTTCTTGTAGACTAAGTATGAAGTTCCCTTTCCATACATAATTAGTTACCAAAATACATATAAAAGTAAAACCATGCAAATTAGAAACTTAATTAATTAAATCACTAGGACATGCAGCTATTATATATATAAGGCCTCCATTCACCAATAATTTTCAAGTAGTTTGTCCGGCCCTGTGGATATTCTTTCATTCTCACAATTCATAAAAGTACCTCTCTCCATATTTATATCACATATATACATATATATAGTCATACAAGTTTATTCGATAATTGGTACATTAATTTTATATATATATATATATATATTGGTTTTTGTGCTAGTTAAAAATTAATATGGGAGTTATAGGGACTGTGGAATATTTGTCTGATTTGTTTGTGAAGAAGAAGAAAAAGAAGCAGCTCAATACTGTGTCTCTCAAAGTAAGAATGGACTGTGAAGGCTGTGGGCTTAAAATGAAGAACGTACTCTCCCGTGTAAAAGGTATTTATAATTATATCACTCATTATATATTTTTAATTAATTAATATTTCCTTGCATGAATGATAAAATATATATAATGATATGACAAGGATGTTAAAAAAAAATCTTAACTGCATAAGCTGTAATGAAGAACGTCCAACCACGAGTCAGAAAGAAAGTGTATTGCATTTCCTTATAGTACTATTATATAGTAAAATTTTATGCACGTACCGTGCAGGAGCAAAATCAGTGGAAGTGGATTGGAAACAGCAAAAGGCAACAGTGTACGGATACGTGGAGCCGAAGAAGGTTTTGGCAGCAGCAAAAGCAACTGGGAAGAAAGTGGAAATGTGGCCATATGTTCCTTACAACATGATCGCCCACCCCTATGCATCCGGTGTTTATGACAAAAAAGCACCCTCTAATCTCGTTCGGGACACAAATGAACCGGGCGTCGCCACTCTTAATCCAGTTGAAGAACAATATGCCTTAATGTTCAGTGATGATAATCCAACTGCATGCTCAATCATGTAATCGATTTAATTTTTCCATTTTTTTTTTTTTATCAAATTAATTAAACTTTAGCCAACATATATGTTTGAAATTCGAGATGTATCATAAAGTACTAGTGCAATTACCTTGGGTCATTAAATAAATACAAAAAAGTTATAAGTAGGGTTTGAGTTAATATCAAAGTACTCTTTTGTGTTACTTTTTGAAGTCAAATTTACCAGCTGTGATAAATCAAATACAATATACAACCCTTTACTTTTGTAGAATTGGTTCACTATCTCCCTCGTATTCATGGACGAAATTAGAGAGGATAAAGTGTTTATTAAACAATATCAATTCAAAATAAAATGTCCATTAAAGAATTTCATAGAATGAAAATAGTTGATATTATGTTAAATTTATTTTAATTGATTTTAACAATTATAACAATATATTTCTAAGTTATATGAAATATTAACTATTCAATGTCAAAATTCAAATCACACTGGGATAATTTAGTCCGTATAAAAGAGTTAAAAGACAACAATGATATTTCTACTTTTATATCAGTAGAAAAGAGATAGAATTAGAAAAGGGAATTGTATTTTTCATACCAAACTTTTTACTTACTTTAATTTAGACATTTGATAATATATCTTTAAAAAAACACATTTAATACTAAAATTGAAGGATTTTTTTTCACATTTGCTTGAATTATAATAGCCATTTTTGGTATGCTTAAAATTATGCTCCAAAATTTTTACTGTAGCATGCTTATGTGCACTATATCAAATATGTAAATTATTGTGGCACGATTCCTTATAGATTATGTTATATAATTTAATTTCGATTCATATCACTAAACTTTGTTGATTTTTATGCGGATTAATTATTGTTTTTTATGAATTGGAACTTGTACCATTAAAAAGTTCTCATCAAGAGTTTTCCAGCCATATAAAGAACACAAAATTTAACCCCAAAAATTGACAGAGAAAGAAAATATGAAAAAAAATCCTTTAATTTTGATAAAGTGTATCTTGTATGAAAAATACAATTTCCTGAAATTAAAGGCGATAAAAGAGAAATAGAGAGAGATAGAGAAAAGAAATTGCACTATCATATGAATTTTAATTTCCTCAAATTAAAAGCGATAAAGAGAAATAGAGAGAGATAGAGAAAAGAAATTGCACTATCATATGAATTTTACTCGAGAGACATATATCTGGTCTAGATGTTCCGGACCAATATTGGATTCCTATATGTATGTAATTTAATAATTAATTAAGTTAGCCAGAAAATCCAATCCAGTTTGAGCTTATTTTCTTAATTATATATAAGAAAAATAAATTTACATGTCATGTGAGTCTTTCTTTTCTTAATTAGTTATCCAGTAAGATATTATATAAAGTATTTATTAATGGGGAAGGATGATGTGATGAAGATGAGAACCAGTAAAACTTTGTAGTTGAACTAAATCAGAGATTATAAGATAGTGGGAAGGAATTTAGTTTAGGAGAAGCTACATAGTGGGTAATGCATATTGACATTCTTTGCATGACATGTGTAAAAAGTGAACTTTAACATGTGGTATATATTTAAACATTAGAGACCCTTTTTGGACACGTGTTGATCAAAAGGAACCGATATGCATTACCCACTATGTAGGTACTCCAAAATCGGAAAATTCTTGTCCAAACCTGACTTTGTCAAATTCATCCAATTACCAATGTGTTGATATTAGTGGGAGTTAAACTCAAAATTTTTTGGTCCTAAAATCTTAGCTTTGTCATGATTACCACTAGACTATATATAGTCCCATTAGCCACTTTCTATATTTTTTTTTTGACCACTTACTTTCTTAAAATAGAATTATTTATATCTAAATTATTCTCTCATGTAAATTAATGATTTGACACTATTAATTCTCAACCACTACTTTTAAGATAAAATTTAAAACTACCTAAACTTTCACCTTTCAATTAATACATAAAAATTTATGTCAAAAGTAAAGGAAACAAAAATAGTGGGACGATGGGAGTACTACTCACTAATTATATTATTAGTAAGTTTTTAATGTTTAGACAATAACTTTACTTGTAATAAAAAGTCACGAATTTTCCGTCTTGAGAATAGGCTGTTTATGGATAGGTTTTTCTGGCTGGGGGTTAATTAGTTCAATCTTTCTAGGGGTGCGGCCCCATTAGTTACGGCCTCACATGCCGCCCACTCCCTCAGCCGTTAGATCTGCTTACTTAAATGGCAGCCGTTGGATTGGTAACTAAAGGTTTTGAATTTAATTTTGGTTTATTTCTAATTAAAAATGCAATTGACTATTAAGCCCTTTTACTTAGTTTGTCAAAAAAAAAAAAAAAACCGACTGAAAATAGAAAAGACCATTTTGCCCCCCATTAAATTTTATGTTTTAAGAAGACGTTTATACCCCCACTTAAAAATAGAAGTTAACAATTAATTTGCTCCTTATTTCCTTCTCTTTCATAATCTTTCAAAACTAAAAAATAATTGCCTTTTATTTCATAATCATTCAAACTTAATTGATTATTTCTTGTTATTACTTCTCCACCATTTTTACACCATCGATGCCTTCAATAATCTCACCACCATTTTTGCACCTTAAATGAATCCTCTCCAAAATTGCTTTACAAATTTCGAATTATAAAAAAAAATGAAATTCTCAATTACTTTTGAATCCACGAAATCAATATCTCAAATCAATAATTTTGATGTATATTATCGTTAATCCCTTTTTGTTTATTTATTTCTATTCGGTCGATTAAGTTCAAATTTCTTAGATAAAAGTTTAAATTTCGGTCGATCCTATTAGTTAAGAGATCCGTATTCGACAATAAATAAATAAAATTATATGTATGCATAGTATTTTATAAAAATAAGTAACATTGATAATATTTTACCATCAATAATTTTATTTAATAAAGAGAGAATTGTATTTGCGGTACCAAACTATATAACGATTCCAACTTGTGGTACCATAAAAAATAAAGTTGATCAATTTGGTACCGTAAAAGCTTACGTTCATGTCTGACTGCAAAATATAAGTTAGAAATATCAATTATTATAAGAAACTTTACATATTAAATTTAACAAACATCCCTACCCCCGTCCGAGGACCCTATCTTGACTCGGAGACTAAGCTCTAATACCATTAATAACGTCCCGGCTAGAAAATACACACTTCAAAAAATCTTGTACAATAATTTCATATAAATTTTGCCCATTTACATAAAAATACTACAAGAGATTAACATTTTTTAATATTTAACAAATGTCCCTCAATTTTGAAATAAACATATTTGACCCCAAAACTTTTTGAAAGTGCATGGGGGTCCTATTAAAAAATATCAGTTTCAAATATCAATGTCTATAAGACATTTTATATATTAGATTTTAAAAAAATCTTGTATAATAATTTCATATAACATTAGTTCATTTGCATAAAATGTCTACTTGAGATTAACATTTTTGAATGTTTCCATAAAGGTCCCTCTATTTCTTAAATGTACATATTTGGCACCAAAATCTTTTAACCAATGTATATGAAGGTTCAATTCAAAATTTCAGTTTCAAATATCATTTTCATAAGAATATTCATATATTTAATGGCAATATTTTATTATATAATGTTTTTTAAACAATATGAATAAATAGATTGAAATCATAATGTAGCACATGCCTAAATATTTGTCAAAATCTTATTTTGATAATTTTTTGTGGAAGTAAATCTCATTATATGTTATTTGTACATTTATTTGTCAATTTTAATCACAAAATATGAGTTTGAACATTGGTTGGGTAGTTAATATTCTCAACTTGGAGACCTGGGTTCTAAACCCAATAGAAACAATTGTTTTAATTAAGAAAATTAAAAAGGATATAAAAGACATTTCGTATTTATGTGATAATTTAAATTTCCATTAAAAAAAATTAAAAGGGTAGTCTGGACATTTATAAAATCGAAAATAACTAGAAAAAATAATCTTTAGTTACGCTGCCACATGGCGCGATTCTAAGGGGTGGCCGCACATGAGTCCAGTTACGGAGGGTCGCACCCTAGACTCCCCGTAATTAGTTATCATATAAAATTTACTCCAGAGATTTGTGTTGAACCTTTCTCTTAAAACTTAAAAGAGTTATCCAATGAGATAGTATATAAACTAATTAAAGAAATAAAAAGATGCGACGAAATTAATTAGGAATTGTAGGATAAAAAAACTCTACCACATAGAACCCCAACTACTTTACAAGGCTAAGCCCAATATGTAGTTATAGTTAAGGCCCAGATGCTCATTGGGAAGCCTAATACGATCACATGCTTAATTCATATTTTATTTCAAAGATAACCAAGATTTCATATATTGCACGTCTTTAAAATTATTCAAAAGCTAGATAAGTACAATATATAATTTGTCTAGTAATATGATAATATTTCTATTTAGTTTATAATTAAATTATCTTTTGATTGCGGTTGCAACTTGCAACCAACTCGGATATATATGAATAAAATATTACTCACATAAATGATAAAAAAAAATACAAATATGCGTATTTTAGAAAATTCTAGAATGAAAATTAATGATAAACAGTTCCAGCTTCTTCTTAATTTCTTAACTGATTATTTCCATGAAAATAGCAGGAAAGATGGTGGCTTAAATCTTAAGCAACAATCTGTTATATAATGCTCAAGGAAAATTTCACTTCACATTCATTTTCTTATTAGTCTTCAGAAAAGAATTCTATTACGATATACGGAGTATATTTTTCATGGAAACTCACACATTCTTGTTCTTGCTACTTGGGATGTAATTGATTTAATATGAAAATTCGTGATAAATTAATTAGACTCGATCACCATAATTATTAACTAATAGTATTAAATCAATTATATCTCCCGTGGCAACTAGAATGTCAAAAATCACCTGCAAACATGAAATCTTAATAGTGGAAAACCCGTGGTTGAGGTATTATTCATTAAATCTTTAGCTTTGACATTCAATTCATTTTATTTATATATTGCCGTGTAGAAAACTACAGTATAAAAAATTAATGGAAAATACATTTTTTTATTTTGTTGTTGGAACTCTTAACATCATCAATGAAATCTAAACCCGTTGTGTATTGATCTTGGTACTTTTTGGATAAGGGAATTCTTGTCATTAATAGACATGGATTAAAATTTCATTTGTTGGTAAAATATGTTTTAAACATGACAATTTTCTTTGAAAAATATCTAAGAATTGTACATGTACTCTACTCTAGCTATATTTTCACTTTGATCCTCACAATTTTGATAAATAATTCATATGAAAACTTAATCGTTTTAAATATTAACAAAATCTTTTCCTAATTCCTATACATTTAAGCATGCAAGCTTTTTGGTTCAGAGGTTGGGTTGAAACAAGGTTGGGTCTAAAATCGACCTCTCAATATGGCTCTAAAAATGTGTTGGGTAAAAAGGGTTGATTCGCTGCGACTGATTGGACATAAACGTATCAGTCGCACATGAGACTAGCCCAATCCCTGGCCAACCCATGGGACATAAACGTATCAGTCGCACATATATGATAGATTATGTTCAAGATATTAAACTTAGACAATTATTTACATAAGATTTAATACTTCTTATCTATTTTAATGACATACTAATTAGTTAGTTTTTTTTAGAATACTATCATCAATCATTGTCTCAGAAAGTATTATATTAATTGTGTAATTACAAATTAAATAATTACAAATCATAAACATCGACTAAACATGACTAATATTAAATTAAAAGAAAATGTGCAGTAGTTGAAGTTAAACCCATGGTGTCTTGATCCTTGGGACCTCTTGGGACCTCATATTTGCCTGTGACTACCCACTGCCTCATTAAGTTTGGATCTTTATCTGAGTGCATTAATCCAACATAGCTAATAGCCTAATACATACAAACTCTTTATTCGACAAATTATTGAATGAATAATTGCAAACTAGCATTTCTTTATGTCGTTTCAAGAAAGCAAAATATATTCTATATAATTTTTTTGTTTGGATTTAACTAGTTTTCTATTCTTTTCCCCTTTTGGGCAATCTAGCCATTCAATATTACAAATTTTCATTATTTTGGAGCAATTGACGTGATGCACCCCAAAAGTATACAATTCATAAAAGAAAAGAAAAAAAAACTTTACATCTGAAATTTTTTTAACATGTTATTTAATTTTTTTATTTTTTTTGATTTGTAAAGGGTTCAATTCCTTTCGAGTTGGGTTCAATGTTATTAAAACAGGACCGGACCGGTCGGTCCGACCGGTTCAACCGCGAACCAAAGGTTGGTCCGGTTCGGTTTACCCCCTAAAACCACCTTACTTAAAAACCAGTCTGAACCGGGTCGAACCGGTCCAAAACCGGTGAACCGGTATGGACCGGTTCAACCCGGTTCCGAATTTTCTTTTTTTTTTTTTTTTCTTTTTTGATTTTTTTAAATGTTAAAATTAAACTAAAAATTCTTGTAAAATGTGAGATTTGAACACCCAACCTCTTAGGTGAAACATAATTTCCTTACCATTTGAGCTACATCATTTTATTGAACTTTTAGTACAAATTAATATTTATAAATATAGAAACTGTAGCCAAATTAACATTTTATACATTATGAATGAAAATTAATACTCAAGTAATAATTTGTTATTAAAATTTGTTCTATAACATATTTATTTTCAATATTATTTTTAGGATAAAGAGTCAACTCGATATATTATGCAAGTTTGACTTTGAATATTAGACTTTTATACATAACAATATTTTAAAATTTATGAATTTCTTAGTTTGTTGTATTTTTAACTTACACTTTTAAATTTTTATAAAGAAATATAATCATATTATATTTATATGAGCATACAAATTAGTATCATATTACCGTTATGATATAAGTTAGATAAATATTATATGATTTATTTAAATATATTATAAGATTTTGTATATTTTTAATCAGTTGTAGGATAATGTTTAAATTTTATGCATATTACATATACTTTAAAATTAAATATATTTATTACATTATTATGATGTCATCCGGTCCGACCAGCGGTCCGATCGGTTCGACCAGTAAAACCACTGACCAGTCGGCTCACCGGTTCACTATCCGGTCCGGTTCTGAAAACATTGGTTGGGTTGGGTACATTAAGTGGGTAAATATCCCAATAGGAATTCAAACCTGAATCCGCTACTTTATAATGGCAAGTCCCTTCCACTAGGTCAATCACATGTTGATTTTACATATTATTTAATAAATGCGAGTTAATTAGCAAGTGGCTAAATTAGTCACTTTACACTATAATATTAGGTTACTTTGAAACTTCACATCCTAAAAATTTAATTATCTTATTTTGAACCCTCAAAATACCAAAATTACTTTACTTTGCACCCTAGCATCTTGAACACATTAATATCGCTAGAAAAAGTCATTCCAAGTTTCCAACTGTCAAGATTTGACAAAAATATGCCTCTATTCTTTACTGAACACACAATTCCCCCCCCTCCCCCTCCCTTGATTGTTGAACGAGTATTGAAAATGTTTTCCTCTATTTATGATGGCAAGCGAATGAAATGTTTATAATTATGAGTTTCACAAGATTTTAAAGTTAGAAAATAAAAATACATGCCTCTGTAGTTCAACAAGAACCAATCCTCCTCAAGTTATTTCGATACTCGACTCGAGCTCGGTTTGTCATACAAATCAAACTAGCTCGAACAATATTTCTTGGAACTAATTGGTTGAAGCTCCACTGCATAAGCTAAAAATTGACTAAACACATGTAAAAATATCAAGCTACTAGATACTCCACTCGTTCAATAAAATCTCGTTTCAGCTCGGTTCGTTAAAACATTAAACCAAACTCAGACACAATTTCAAGATCGATACGAAATTCAAATCAAACTTAAACAACACGTCGTTCAATAATACTCAACTCGTTTACACCAATACATCTTATCTTATTCTTCAACTATCAAAAATCTTCATTAATCCAATGGATTACCCATAAATATTATTCTTAATAATCTAGATGAGCGCGAGAGGAAATATTTCCTGAACCTTTTAACAATCAACAAAAGAAAGAAATGACGTGTTCCATAAAAAATAGAGGAGTTTTTTTTTCATAAATACCGACCTGCCCAGGGGCGGACCGCTATAGGGGTTGGGGGGCGGTCGCCCCTCAAGAAAATCTGGAAGAAATATTTTTATAGATGTATTTGTCAAAAGTTGTTAATTTTTTTTACTTATAATCTATTTCTCTTTCTTTCCTCCAGTTTATTATAAATATATGGACCAATTTATAAATATTAACGTGGCATGTGTACTAACATTATTATAAATATTTTTATGTTAATAATTTATTAGTGTCTTAATTATAATCATCATATTTTATGATAAAAATATTTGATTTTATAAAATGCATTAATGGACCAATTTATAAACATTAACGTGGCATGTGTACTAACATTATTGTAAATATTTTTATGTTAATAATTTATTAGTGTCTTAATTATAATCATCATATCTTATGATAAAAATATTTGATTTTATAAAATGCATTACAATAAAAAAAAAAAGTTCTAATAATAATTTTGGTATTTTTTTGTAGCATTTTTTTACAGAATTGGGTTTATGTTGTAAAAATAAATGTGTTTTAAGATTATTCAATATCTTGAACCAATTGTAGAATGAAATTCATTAAAAAAAATTACTAATATATTTTTCACCTTTTATTAGATGAATATACAAAATTACGTATTTTCATTAAGTTATCATTTTATCTCAATAACAGAAAAAATATCAAGTTTACTATAAAAAAATCTCGCCCCCCCCCCAAACCAAAATCCTCTAGGTCCGCCCCTGGACCTGCCCTTCCTAGCAGTTGCAATATCTTTTTTCGACGATATTAAAGTAGTTGAAGACGTTAAGGTCGGGTACTAAGTGGAGTGATAAAAAGATTTTTTGGCTTACAAAGTGAGATAAAAATATAATGTTGGACATATATAACATGTACGTAATTAAGATAGGGTTAATTATTATGTGTTCCATTAATTAATTATACGAAATTGAGTTAGTAATCTACTAATTAACAACTATTAAGGTTGTCCATTTTGAGAAGAAGCGAAGCATTCACAGCATCAGCTACAGATAGAAAAATCAACGTTGCTCCAATTTTTTCAATTAATTGTGATGCCTTCATTTTGTTTATTACTTGCCACCTTGGATTAGCCACTGCTAACTGCAAAATCAGTAAATATATATATAGTTAATCAATAAAAAATACACACAACTTCTATTTAAATAAAATTGAGGAAAATAGTAATTATATATAGAGAGAGAGTAACAAATTTACTTGTATTCCTTGCGTAATTAGTTGCTTATGCAGTTCTTCCAGTGCATGAATACCCGAAGTGTCAATGTTGGTCACATCTATGACATGATTTATTTAATACACCATTACGTTAATTTATATATTGAAAATAAAAATAATTCCGCTTGAAAAATACTAAAAGTAATTTTCTTTTTCTTTTTTTTTTGTTTATTTAGTCTTGAAAGAACAACATTTTGCAAACATTTTCAATTTCATATGGAACTTTTATTTTAATATTCGAATTGGAACTAAGTTAAATTAAATTTAACTTGGGAAAAAAAAAGTCGTGTCATATATTATATAATTAATTACTCACTAGTCATGTCGAGTACTAAAACATGAAGTCCTGATCCTCTCTTGGTACTTTCTTCCATATCATCATTAATCTCATCCTCCACCCATTTCAGTATCCTGAATGAAAACAAACAAATTTCAATTGAATTGAAATATTGTTTATATATATATATATATATTAATTAATTAATTGTTAGTTACCTTTGTCTGATGAAATTAGCATTTGCAAAGCAAAGTGTCCCTGAATTGATACGAACAATTAGGATGCCTGAAATTTGAAGTGCCATGGGGTACTGCACCACGTTGCAAAATATGTGGTCTGTTCCTGGAAGTTTTCCAAGTACTTCTGTACTAGGTTTTATTGAATTCACAACTATTTTTGCGAATGAGATGGCTACCTGCACGCAATAAATTAAAGTATTAAACTACCATATATTATACTCCCTCCGTCCCATTTTAATTGTCGTTTTAGGTGTTTTCACACATATTAAGGCACCTACTTAATTGCCTCAATTTTAGGAAAAAAACAAATGATATTCCTAAAATACCCTTACATTATCTCTCTTCCTTTTTCTCTTATTCTCTCTATCTTTCTCTTTCTATCTTTCTTGGAGTAATAAAAAGCAAAGGGCAAAATGGGAAAATATGTCATTAATAGTGCATTGAAACTCTAAAGTGACAGATAATTTGGGACAAAAAAAATTCTCTAAAACGACACTTAAAATGGGACGGAGGGAGTATATTTGTAGCTCCCATAAGTAATTTATAATTTTTATGTTTTAATTTGTTGTAATTTTAGCCCTAAATTTGTCGGAATTAAAATTAACGTCCATAAATTTCTACCTAAGCTTCACTTATGGGCTAAATAATTTTAATTGAACAATTTTGACCATGCATTAAAGAAATAAGAAAACAAAATTTAATATGATCATGTATGTGCACACATGACCAATGCTAAATCTCATTTTGGCTCTATCTAATCGCGATTTCGGCTCTATCTTTTTGGCTCTATCTAATTGGGACATGAGCAATTTTTTCGGCTCTATCTAATCGCGATTTTGGGATAAAATTTTGTATGCTCTTCGTAATCACGATTTTGTAACAAAAATAGAATGAAAATAATGCTTTTTTTTGTCCCAAAATCGTAATTGCAATTTTGGAACAATTACTGAAGAAATCGATCTGCTCCTTCGAATCGAGATTTGGGATAATTTTGTTTTTTCTACTCATTTAAATCGCGATTAGGAAGATAGACAAGAATTTGTCGTTTTACATCATTTTTGTTTCAAAATCACAATTAGGATTTTGATACAAAAAAAGGGATTTCTTTTGAAAAGATTTGTTCCAAAATCACTATTATGGAAAGCATAAAAATGAAAAGAAACAAAAATCTCCCAAATCGCGATTAAGAAGAGCATAATTTTTTTTCAAAAGAATTTTGTTTCAGAATTGCAATTAGAATTTTGTGACAAAAACAATTGTTTTTCAAAGAAAATTTGTTCCAAAATCGCGACAAAGAAGATCGGTTTTTTTTTTTTTCCGATCCAAAGTCACAATTAGGAAGACCATGATGTTTTTTTCTTTATACCAAAGTTGTGATTAAGAGCCTTCCTAAAACCTAAAATAAGATTTTGCATGGGTCATGCAACTCGCACATAACCTATATTAATTTTTTTTCCTTTTTCCTATAAATTATTATCAAAATTCTTCAACAAAATTCATTACGCAAGGGAAGCTCACTCTACCAATCAGATAGAAGAAGTCCCAAATTTACTTGAATTTAATGACCGATGGAATTAAATTGTCAATTTGAATATATGTTGCGCAAACTTATCAATGAGAGTAAGTTATGAAACCAGTCTTTTTTGCCCTTTCTAGTGATGATTTCTTTTTTTTTTTGAAGGAAAATTGTGGAGGTAGTTTGTAAGATTCATTGAACCTGGACATGTTATGAGATACTAAATTGACATCCATTATTTATGCAGTGCTTTGACACAGACCTGGAACGCCCTTTGCCATCTTTCAAAGAGCTACTTTTTTCTGGTCACCTTTATCCATATTCCATAATTGTACCACTTCAGAACAGGGGAGAATCAGAAAGAAGGTTTCAAATTCTTTAAACCTGGACATGTTCTAAATGTTTCGAACTAAATGATCCTAAATATGAATTAGGAAGAATTTATTTTTTATTTTAAAAAAAAAGCGAGGAAGAAAGTGACATGACAAACTAGGTCTCGCGTATTTTATTTTTACAAAATCTGAAATTTCTTTCACTATTTTTGTTGGTGTAATTAAATTAGTTATAGTTAATTAAATTGAATTAGCCATATTAATTATTATACCTTAAATGAATAAAATGAGAAGAGAAGTTGAGTGTCTCTATCCCACATGGAAAAGAAGAAGAAAGTTGAGCTACACAATTGTTATAAAAAGGGCACCTAGCTTTCAAGTTGTAAGGCTTTTTGTAGGAGTGGGCTTAGAGTAATATCTGGGCCCAATAATTATTAAAGTCTAAATTTTTTTAATAAAGATCCTTGGGTGATCCGATTAGGATCCGCATGTGATCCAGTTAGGATCCACGTGTGATCCGAACAGGATCCGCATGTGATCCGAACAGGATCCGCGAGACCCACTTCTAGAAGGTCTGACAAGGATCCGTTTGCCCGCCCAATTTTTAAATAAAAGGGTGTGTTTGATCGGATTTTGAACCGAACGGGTGGCACCCGTTCGGACCAAACCACTGTTTGGTTTAAATCCAAATAGTTGTGACCCTCCAGCAACACCCCTTCTTTTGCTATAAATAGGGGGAGAATCTGGCCAATTCTCCCATCTCATTTTCAAGCAATCAAAGCAAAATCATTTATTCTTCTCTATATTCTTCTCTTCTCAAATTAAATATTCTATTTGTTAAAGTTCGCTGTGGACTTGTTCTTAGTGCAAAGAAACAAGTATCCGACCGTTGAATCTTGGGAGACCACTGGGACGAACTGTTGCACCTTGACAGCCCAGAAATATTGTCTTAAGGATATTGCATTTGCAAGCCTCGGTCGATTTTACGGTTCAGAATTATTACAGTAAGTACACTGTTATTAAATTCTGATTTTGTTTGTTCTGCGAGAATAAACTATACTAAGATTTATAATTAGAGTTAATTATAAATAATTATTCTGTTGGAATAATTTACTATAGTTTTATAATATAAAGTATTTTATAATATTTTATAATTCACTATAGTACTTAGAAATATAAAATATTCTATAATATTTTATATACACAGATTGTTTTAAACTTATCTAACAACAATCTTAAGACAATAATATTTAATCTGTTTAATTCATCTGTGTAGATGGCAACTAACACTGAAATAGTTGAAACGCCAAAAGTTGCTGCTCCGCCGGCAATACCACCATTCAAGTTCAAAGGGACTGACTTTGGAACGTGGCAAAATAAGATGTACTTTTACATCACATCCTTGAGCATGGCTAGATTTCTCACCGAGGAGGTACCTAAGCCAAAGGAAGGAGCCAGTCCGGAGGAACTTGAAGAAATGGCACTAGTGTTAAAAGCTTGGAATAACTCGGATTTTATGTGCCGAAACTACATTCTTAGCTATTTGGATGAATCTTTGTACAAGATTTATAGTCAATTTAAGACTAGTAAACTCTTGTGGGAAGGTTTAATCAAAAAGTTTAAGACTGAAGATGCAGGCTACAGAAAATTCGTGGTGGATAAATTCCAATTTTATCGAATGGTTGACAGTAAAACTGTGAATGAGCAAGTGGAAGAACTTCAGAATATGATTCACGACATCTTGGCCGAAGGACATGAACTTAGCAAGTCTTACCTGGTTGCTTGTATCATTGGCAAGCTTCCTCCTGGTTGGACGGGGTTCAAGCATCACTCGAGGCACAAGAAATCAGTTGCAAAGTGGAATTTGCAAGATCTCACAGAATATCTGAAAACCGAAGAAAACAATCGGTATACTGACAAAGGCAGCAGTAACTATGTGGCTATGCCTCAGCTCGGAGGGGCTAAGGTTCACGTCGTAGAAGGCTAAAAGAAAAGCAAGAAGCGTAAGGCCAATACCTCCAACAAAGGACATAAGGGTAACAAGAAGCGAAAGTTCAATGGAGCTTGCTTCACATGTGGAAAAAATGGACACCTTGCAAAGGATTGTCGTAGCCTTGCTCAGCCAAAGGATGAAGCAAATGTTAGCATCAACCTAGCTCCATCTGACATTGATAACATGCATTTATCTGCAGTTGCTGAAGCATTCCTGACAAGTGAATCCAAGGGCTGGTGGGTGGATACTGGAGCTACCCGTCACATTTGCTCCGACATAAACATGTTCACTTCATACAAGAAGTTTGATCATGAAGAGAAGCTGTACATGGGAAATAATGCTCACTCCGTGGTGGAGGGACAAGGCACAGTGGTTCTCAAATTCACCTCAGGAAAAGATGTTACTCTCAATGAAGTTCTTCATGTCCCAGACATTAGGAAAAATTTAATTTCTGGTTCTGTCCTATCTAAGAAAGGTTTTAGATTAGCCTTTGAGTCAGATAAATTTGTACTGACCAAAGGGGGTATGTATGTAGGCAAGGGTTATGTATGTGATGGCCTATTTAAGGCTAATGTAGCCGTTATTGGCAAAAACAACAAATTTATTAATAATAATAATTCTTCTGCTTACTTGCTTGAGTCGACTTTACTTTGGCATGATAGATTAGGTCATATTAATTTTAGAAAAATGAAAAAATTATCAAACTTAGGATTAATTCCTAAATTTGATATTGATAAATCTTATAAGTGTGAAATTTGCATTGAGGCAAAGTTTGCTAAACAACCTTTCCCTTCAGTGGAAAGGAGCTCACAACCATTAGAGCTAATTCACACAGACTTGTGCAATCTCAAGTCAATTCCAACTCGAGGAGGGAAAAAGTACTTCATCACATTTATTGATGATTGTACACGTTATTGCTACGTTTACTTATTGAATAAGAAAAAGGAAGCAATAAATGCCTTTGTAAGATACAAGGCTGAAGTAGAAAATCAGTTAAATAAGAAGATAAAAATTCTTAGATCTGATAGAGGTGGTGAATATGAATATCCCTTCGCACAGTTGTGTGCCGACTCGGGGATAATTCACCAAACAACGGCACCATACTCACCTCAATCAAATGGAATAGCCGAAAGGAAAAACCGAACCTTAAGAGACATGATCAATGTATTACTTTTGAATTCGGGTTTACCTAGAAACTTGTGGGGGGAAGCTTTATTTATGGCTAATCATATATTAAATAGAGTTCCGCACAAGAAAAATGATACCATTCCGTATGAGTTATGGAAAGGAAGACAACCAAGTTATAAATACCTCAAAGTGTGGGGGTGCTTGGCAAAGGTAGCTGTACCAAAACCTATGAAAGAAAAGGTTGGACCAAAAATAGGACCAAAAACCGTGGATTGCTACTATATAGGTCATGCAGAAAATAGTAGCGCTTACAGATTTCTAGTGTTCAAATCTGAAGTAAGCAACATACACGTGAATACTATAATTGAATCACGTGATGCTACATTCTTCGAGAATGTATTTCCACATAAGAAGAACTCGGATGCTACTTCTCATAAAAGACCATATGAATTAATTTCTAAGGAAGATAATTCTCAAATCAGCAATGAGGTTGTTGATCATTGGTCAAATAAATCAATTTCTAAGGAAAATGATTATCAAATCAATAAAGATATTGTTGAAAAATCTGACGAGCCCCGAAGAAGCAAGCGAGCTAAAATTGCTAAATCATTCGGACCAGATTTCTTAACTTATATGTTAGAGGATGATCCTAAAACATATACTGAAGCCATGTCTATTCCTAATGCATCTTATTGGAAAGAGGCAATAGACAGTGAATTACAGTCCATTCTAAGTAATAATACTTGGGAGTTGGCTGATCTTCCTAAGGGAAGTAAGCCAATTGGATGTAAATGGGTATTTAAAAAGAAACTAAAACCCGATGGCTCAATTGATAAATATAAGGCTAGATTAGTAGCCAAAGGTTATAGTCAAAAGGAGGGAATAGATTTCTTTGACACCTATTCACCAGTGACTAGGATAACATCCATTAGAACATTAATAGCTTTAGCAGCTATATATAATCTAGAGATACATCAAATGGATGTTAGGACCGCTTTCCTCAATGGAGAATTGAATGAGGAAATATATATGGAGCAACCTGAGGGTTTCATTGTTAAAGGCAAAGAGAACAAAGTATGTAAACTTGTTCGATCTCTTTATGGCCTTAAACAAGCTCCTAAACAATGGCACGAAAAATTTGATAGTGTCATGATTAAAAATGGATTTCAAATCAATGAATGCGACAAGTGTGTCTATATTAAACAATTTGGACAAGCAACTGTCATAATATGTTTATATGTAGACGATATGTTAATACTTGGGACTAATATGGAGGTCATTAAGTCCGCAAAGAAAATATTAACAAAACACTTCGATATGAAAGATCTCGGTGAAGCGGATGTTATTTTGGGAATTAAAATAACAAGATCACCGGATGGGATTAGATTATCTCAGTCACATTATGTAGATAAAGTGCTTGAGAGATTTAAAAACTATGGAATTAAGGGAACAAATAACCCATTTATTCCATCTCTTGTTTTACACAAGAATAAAGGTGATAGTGTATCACAAAACGAGTATGCTCGTATCATTGGATGTCTCATGTATATCATGAATTGCACGAGGCCAGACATCGCTTACTCAGTCAATAAATTAAGTAGGTACACGAGCAATCCAAGCAAAGAACATTGGAATGCTTTGAAGAGAGTGCTTGGATACTTAAAAAATACATCAAAATATGCATTACACTATGGAAAATATCCAGCTGTCCTTGAGGGATATAGTGATGCAAATTGGATTTCTGATTCAGAGGAATCAAAATCCACAAGCGGATATGTATTTACTCTTGGAGGAGCCGCTATTTCTTGGAAATCTTCCAAACAAACCTGTATAGCTCGATCCACTATGGAATCAGAGTTTATAGCTTTGGATAAAGCTGGAGAAGAAGCTGAGTGGCTTCATAACTTTCTGGAAGATATTCCACTATGGCCGAAACCTGTGTCGGCTATATGTATTCATGGTGATAATCAAGCGGCATTACATAGAGCTCATAACTTTATGTATAATGGTAAATCACGACACATTCGTCGTCGACATAATACCGTGAGACATTTACTCTCAAATGGAATAATTTACATTGACTTTGTGAAATCAAAAGATAACCTCGCGGATCCGTTTACTAAAGGTTTATCTGGTGAGAGAGTAGAATGTGCGTCGAGGGGAATGGGCTTAAAAGCCTAAAATATAACTAAGTTACCTTGTACGGAAACCTAACTTGGCGACTGGAGATCCCACGGACCAGGTTCAATAGGACAACCAGTCTTGGTTAACTTAAAAAGTGGAGCACTTTAGAGTTCAACTCTAGCTCATTCCTATGATGCAAAAAGTGCAACCTATAGCGTTTGATTAGGTTAAGCTTATGCTTTTAATGACGTCTATATCTTGTCAAGAACAAGTGGAGTTTAGTAGGATACTCTTAATAGATGCGGTCACCTATGTAAGTGTGAGCTGGGTCGGCTCGTTGAGAATTCTTATAAGGCTGGAATCCTCTAAAGCACTCGCAGAACCCAAGAATGTTCAGGGCCAAAACGAACACAACCGGGAACTCTTAACAAATCGGTTTAGTGCTGTGTTAAGTTTATTGTTTTGGTTTACATAAACAGCCGACAGTTCAAGATGTAATATTTCACTGATTGGCTAAGTAAATCCGATAAATTCTAACTAGGGAAGGTTCAAGATGGAATATTTCACCTATCTCGATGCAGTACTATTTCTAAAGAATATTTGACGCGAGATATGAAAATTAATTTCATTCATTTGTGGGGGATTGTTGGTGTAATTAAATTAGTTATAGTTAATTAAATTGAATTAGCCATATTAATTATTACACCTTAAATGAATAAAATGAGAAGAGAAGTTGAGTGTCTCTATCCCACATGGAAAAGAAGAAGAAAGTTGAGCTACACAATTGTTATAAAAAGGGCACCTAGCTTTCAAGTTGTAAGGCTTTTTGTAGGAGTGGACTTAGAGTAATATCTGGGCCCAATAATTATTAAAGTCTAAAATTTTTTAATAAAGATCCTTGGGTGATCCGATTAGGATCCGCATGTGATCCAGTTAGGATCCACGTGTGATCCGAACAGGATCCGCATGTGATCCGAACAGGATCCGCGAGACCCACTTCTAGAAGGTCTGACAAGGATCCGTTTGCCCGCCCAATTTTTAAATAAAAGGGTGTGTTTGATCGGATTTTGAACCGAACGGGTGGCACCCGTTCGGACCAAACCACTGTTTGGTTTAAATCCGAATAGTTGTGACCCTCCAGCAACACCCCTTCTTTTGCTATAAATAGGGGGAGAATCTGGCCAATTCTCCCATCTCATTTTCAAGCAATCAAAGCAAAATCATTTATTCTTCTCTATATTCTTCTCCTCTCAAATTAAATATTCTATTTGTTAAAGTTCGCTGTGGACTTGTTCTTAGTGCAAAGAAACAAGTATCCGACCGTTGAATCTTGGGAGACCACTGGGACGAACTGTTGCACCTTGACAACCCAGAAATATTGTCTTAAGGATATTGCATTTGCAAGCCTCGGTCGATTTTACGGTTCAGAATTATTACAGTAAGTACACTGTTATTAAATTCTGATTTTGTTTGTTCTGCGAGAATAAACTATACTAAGATTTATAATTAGAGTTAATTATAAATAATTATTCTGTTGGAATAATTTACTATAGTTTTATAATATAAAGTATTTTATAATATTTTATAATTCACTATAGTACTTAGAAATATAAAATATTCTATAATATTTTATATACACATATTGTTTTAAACTTATCTAACAACAATTTTTTCAACAAAGAAATTGATTTCATAAAAAGGGCTTTGATTTTGCTCCACCATTATTGGCTTTGTGTTGATATAAAATTGTATAATAATGACACGCATCATCTAAAAAAGTGACATTCTGAAAGTATGGACTGGTTTTTTTAGAACTGACACAACCTAACGCATTATTTGTACAAACCTTAACTTTAGTGCTTGTCACAATTTACAAAGTCTTTCCGAACAGAATCTGCTCGAACATATATTTTGACCTAAGTCAACTGCTCCAAGACCAAAAAAAATGCACAATGTGGGCATCCACTCGTCGTACTGTGTCCACATAAACTTTGCGATTGGATAATATTTATATATATTTATCCTATTTTTATTTGATTAAGTTTGGACATTCCTCCTGGGAAAATTATTATTTAAAATACTAGCACATGGAAGTAGACTTTTCCCCATACTATAGAAGGAAAGTTATGTTTTATGCACCCATCGCAAAAAAAAAAAAAAAAAAAAAAAAAATTTGTTTGAATTAATTCAGCACTAAAAAGTAGTGTTGTATAACTTTGTTTAAATAGTGTACTAATGTCCACCTTTGACACTTAACATAAATTAAATACGACACTATTTATTACTATTAGGTCTTTAGGTAAGTATCGACTTCTTTAGTTGTTCGTGTTGGATGCATGTTAACTAGTGAAGTTCTGCTCGTCTCGTGCAGTATATATATATTTTCAAAATGATCACGAATTCAAACGTAAATAAGGTATAAATGAAGAAAAATTAGTGAATTACCGCGACTAGGAGGCCGATTTCCACAGAGCCAAACAAGACACCGAAGAAGGCGCCAAGGCAAATTACAAAATCCAGCTTGTCCACCTTCCATATCTTGTATGCTTCATTGACATCAATAAGTCCAGGCAATGCAGACAAAATAATTGAAGCCAAAATAGCAAGTGGTGTATAGTACAAAAGCCTTGTGAATAAAAGAAGAGATATCAACACTGTAATTGACATTACAATGTTCGACACCACCGTTTCACATCCTGCGCTGAAATTTACCGCGGTTCTTGAAAACGAGCCTGTATTTGTTTTATAAATTGAGAGTCGAGGTAAATATTAGAAATGTAGAAAAAAATGTTTTTCTTTTTTTGTCTAGTAGATTTTCTCACCAGTTGCTGTATAGCAAGAAGTTAAAGATCCAATTACATTCATAAATCCCATTGCTACCATTTCTTTGTTTCCATCTAAATGGTACCCTTTAATAGAAGCAAAAGATCTGCCAACAGCAATGGCTTCCTGAGAAATTCAAGTAACATATTCATCATTAATTCTTGTGTTTGTAAAGTACAATTTAACTATAATGGCTAGTAAATTAGAGAGTAAATTTCTAATAATTTCCATTTGATTGGACGGGTACGTACCCAATTAAAAATTTATTCATTGTTACATTTTTATTTCGTGTAATTAGCAAGAATCATCCTGTGTTTTTTTTATTAGCGAAATCTCCGTGTGGTATTTTTTTAGTAGAAAAACTTACTGTGAGAGCTATAAGTGCACATATCAATCCAATTTTTGCAGCTTCACCAACATATGGACCTCCAAAATTTAACTGATGAACTGAAATTGGATTGAGCCCTCCTTTGAAATGTTTTACAATTTTGACCCCATGTTTATCAGCTTTGGTCAAATACACTATTAAAGTGGATAATATGACTGAAAATAGAGGAGCCATGGCCGGTAACCAAAAAAATTTCTTGTTCCTTCTCCCCTGCAATTATTTCATAGAGAAAATCAAATTTAATAGTTTTAAAAAAATTACACATGTTGAAATTGACTTTTTACCAGAATACTTACAATAAATCGGGTCATTAAGATGAAGATCAGGAATGAACAACCAAGAACAAAATTCAACGGGTACCACTGTCACAAAAAATTAACACAATAGCCATGCATATTAAAGAACAATTAAAATGAACATTTGACGCTGTCTTAAAAACTTTATAATTAATTAAATTAATATCGAGTTATAATACTGTCGACTCCAACAATTGTACTTTAACTTTTCAATTACTGTAATAATAAATTATCTGTAAATTATAATTTAGTATATTCGTATAAGTATAACATAAAAATTAAATAATTTTTCCATGAAATATAGGTGTTTGTGGATTGAATTGTTGATTTTATGTATAATTTCTTGTTTCTTTTTTCTCTATAATCATGTATTTCATATCTAGTTTTTGGTGATGCAAATTTGTCACACAACCCAATAACATGCCACACCCCCCATAAATTGCATGACCTGCTGGAGTTGGAATTTTGCTCTTTGGAGTGCTATTATTATAAATGTCACACCAAATTAAATTTATGGTTGGATATGCTGTACATTAATTACATGTACATCCTAAGTTGACCAATTGCCCTACAATGAAGTATACCAAGATTTTTTTTTTTTTTTAATAACCCAGGTGTACAAGCTTACACTAGACTAATCCTGGACCCTCAGAACCGTTGCCCTAAAATCCTGAAGGATGTAAATAGCAAGATGTGCCTGGTAGCTAAAATGAATAAGGAAAAGGCTTTCTTTCTTAATTAATTACCTGGTCATGAAGTGCTTTAACAACAGCCTCAAGCACAGAGACCACATCAGTTTTTGATGTAAAATGATTGATTCCCAACAATCCCTTTAATTGTTGAAGACCAATAACAATGGCTGCACCCCCCATGAATCCAACAATTGCAGCATGTGACAGGAAATCGATCAGGAATCCTAACCTGTATGTATCAGAGCCAAGGTCACGGGTTCAATTCCCTATTGTCGAATAATCCAAAAGAAAAGAATGAACGGAAAAAGAAAAGAAATTGACCTGAACAATCCAAACAGGGCCTGGAAAGTACCCGCGAAAAAGGTGACTGTAAAAACAATTCTTCGATAAGCGGCTGGATCAACCGAAGGGTCTATTATTTTCGAAATCATTGCCGAAAGGAGCAAAGACACCACAGCTACTGGACCAATTGCAATCTCTCTTGAACTTCCCATAACAGCATAAATCAAAGGTGGCACTACACTTGTATCTGAATTGATAATATTCAAATTAAAAATCAAATGAACAGTGTTAGTTTGAGCTGATTTAATATAACACACTTACATAAACCATATTGAGGATCAAGTCTTGCCAGGTTAGCATACCCAATACTCTGCCAAAAAAAAAAAAAAAATCCCATTTCAAAATTATAATGCCTAAAAGAAAGAAACAATTGATTAATTAATTAATTAATTAAAATAGACCTGAGGGATGCAGAGACTGGCAAGAGTTAAGCCAGCCATCAAATCATTCTTAAATTTTGTAGCTTTATAATTTCTTCCCCAATTAAGAATTGGAAACAGGGCTTGTAAGAAAAGAACAGAGTGTCTAGGCCGAGGTTGCTTTGTTTTTGGTCTGGGAAGAAAAGTTTGTCTGATAGAGCTGATGAGATCTTGCCATGGCGCTGATGGGTTCGGCGAGGCGAGCAGCAACTTGGCCCTTTCCGATGGGCCGGAGGCGGCTGTGGTGTCGACGTCCATTGGCTGTAGCTCCATGTGAGCTGCAGGCAATGTGCCCATGGGGCTTTTTGAAGTGTTTGGGTGAACTCGTCTCTAGCTGAAGATATAAATACAGCAACTCACTTTAAATACAAGATGGACATATATTATTATTACTACAACTTTTTACAAAAGATCTTTATCACACGTGGAGGTGGCATACCGATGGTTGGGTTGAGTTGGGTCTGGATGGGTTAGAAATGGGTCGGTGTAAATGGGTCAAACAAGGTAAAATACGGGTTGGACCTAAAGCCAATTAGGTCGGGCGGACGACTCATTTTTTTAAGACTGAATAATCTTTGTAGTGTAATACATATAACAACATTATTAAGCAAATATCTACTATTATACGAGCATGAGTATACTTGTAATAGTAATTGAAGAGGTATAATTAGACATAAAGTGTTACATAAACTTCTAAAATTTATAAATTATTTCTTGCATCAATTTTTATAATTTTAATTTCTTATCTTATTAAGAAAAGAACCATAATTTTTTTTTTAATTTTAAGTAGCCCCTAATATATATATAAAATATTTTAGCATAAATATTTTTTTAAGTAAATTTTATTTTAAGTACAACATAATAAGTCACAAATATTTTAAATACAAAAATTTAAAATGAAATTCTCTTAAATATCATCATGTTAGAAAAAATCGAACCGTATTATCTAGGGCTGTCAATGGGGCGGATTTCAATCCGGATCCGATCCGAATCCGGTCCGATTTATTAGGATAATTGTCCGATTAGTGATCCGATAGACCCGATCCGATTAAGAAGATCCGTAATCCGAATTATATGGAGCGAATATGGATCTAGGCTGATCCGATCCGTTACATATCTCCGTATCCGATATATATTACTATATGTTGTTTATATATTATGTATTTAAATAAAAATAAAAATAAAACTATCTATGTTCCACTAAAATCTTTTACTATATTAAAAATAATTTTAAAAAAAAATGCATGAGAGATGTTGGTGGACTGACCAGATAACTAATTGGGTCTACAACATATTAATTTATACTATTTAATAAGAAAAATCAAATCATAACCATTCATCCTTCAATTTTTATCTTCTCTTCCATTTCTCAATATTGAGTTTTCTTCTTCTTTGACTCAGTTTATATATTTTTTACTTATATTTTTGTTTATTCTTTTTTTCTAATTTTTACCGTATATATTTGCCCATCATATTCCATCTTCTACAATTTTTAGGCAATAGTTTCGATGAAGTAAGTAAAATTTTACATTTTTAATTCATGATGGTGGAATATGCAAGTGATTTGGAGGGAAACGGAAAAAAAATTAGCTTGCTAAATGGATCCGGATAATTTATCTGGATCCGCGATATCCGTCGGATTCGAATCCGGATAGAAGAAATGGAAATCGGACTCGGATCCGAATCTACCCTGATCCGGTCCGAGTCCGACCCATTGACAGCCCTAGTATTATCTATGAAAGAATAGAAATACTTATGACTTAAATAACTACAAAATTTTATTTTGACTAAAATAACAAAATATGAAGAATATTCAATAGTTCAGAAAAAGGGAAAAAAGAATATTCAATGATATCAACATATGCATTACCTCAAATTTTATGAAATTCTTTTCGTGAAAAACGGATGAAATCGATTAAAAAAACACAAAATCGTTGAAAACATGTGAAATCAATGAAAAAATTCAGATGAAATTGGTGAACATTGGTTAAGTTGGTGAAAAAATGGGTGAAAGCGTTAAAAAAATGCCTCTAAAATCGATAGATACATGTCAAATCGGTTAAAATTTGTAAAAAAAATTATGAAATCGGTGAAAAGACGACATTAGTAAAAAATGGGTGAAATTGGTGAAAAATGAATAAAGTCGGTGAAAAGGGGTAAAGTCAGTGAAAACATGTGAAATATAATAAATGAAATTTGTGAAACCTACATGTGAAATTAGTGAAAATTTAAAAATGTGCGAAATAAGTGAAAACATGTTAAACTGATAAAAATGAGTGAAGTATGTAAAAGAAGAGCTTAACCGACTAAAAGTGGGTGAAACGATAGAAATATGAATTAAAAAAGGTAAAAGAAAAAAGAAAAAAAGGAATCGACAAAAATTGGAAAACAATGAAAATAGGTTATAACCGATAAAAAAAATGGGCAAAACAGTAAAGAAACATTAAATTGGTAAAAATTAATGAAAATTGGCTAAATAACTGGTTAAATCAGTTAGTTAAACTAATTAGTTTAATAGATGATTAACGGGTTAATTTGTTCTATTTTAGGGCATAATAAAAGTTATTTTACTTTAATTTAAAAAAATTACTCATGAAATTAATTAGAGACGTACAACGTACGCACACTTTTCTAATAAATATATACTATAATAAGAGAAAATAAAACTTTGATATAACCTTCATGAACCCATTGGTTTTTTTTTTTTTTTTTTAATTCGTGTGTTCCGAGGAGTATTAAGTTATAAGATCTTATTCTTTGAAAGCAAATCCAACATATCGTATGAAAACATCTTTCAGTGAAAATTTGAGCTTGAGCTCGCCAATTTGTGAGATCTAAGACATAGTATAATAATAACCTTTTATGTGTAACAATTATGTATATTGTGTATATAAGTCTAATAAACCATAGCTTATATATGCTTGGTTTGAAACTTTGTTTGTCACGTTTACTACATAGCGTTTTATTAGGAAAAAGGTTTTCTTAGTTTGTGTAAGCCGGCTAATATAACACGTTCTTTAGAGACGTGTTAGGAAGTTTGTATATATTGGTAGTTTAGGTTTGTTTTTGTTATAATATATAGGACACTACTAGCATAACAGTCCTTTATCACAGTCCACTTGTACAGCCAGTAGAATATAAGAAAAATTATTTGAAGAAGTAACCTGTTAAACAGGTAATAGGTAACACAACTAAGTTTGAAAGCATTAAATAAGGCTGTACAAAAGACTGTGAAGAAATGGGCTGTTATATAATCATTTTCCTAATATATAAGTGGCAAATTAAAGTATTATATAAAATTAAAATTCCATGATGTAATCGTAATTAAAAGTATTCAATGCAATATATGAGCTTTTTAAAATAAAAATAAAAAGTTGGCACATGTTAATTTACACGCATGTGACATGGAGTCCAATAAATATCGAGAATGTTGAGAATACCTTTTATTATACTTTTCAAAGATAGTAAGCATAAAAATATATTCAAGTTCTAAATAAAATTTAACTTTTAATGTATATAGTCTAGAATTCGGTGTATATATATTCTCTACTGAATTTAGGGTGAAATGCGGTTTTCCTCTTTAAAGTATGAGAGTGGTATCAGTTATCCCCCTGAAGTATCGATCGGAACACTTACCCTCCTATGTTATAGTATTGAACATTTTATTCCAAAACTACCCACATTCCTTTTAAAATAAATAAGTTATTATTTTTTATTAATTTATCAAAAAATATATATTAATTATGAATTCATCTATCCACCAAACAATATTATATTTTAAGTTCTTCATTTATTCGGTTTTATGATCTCAAATTTTTTCTTTATTTTCAACTCATATTTTTCTTTATTTATGTTTCAATTTGTTTTCTTTATTTTATGTTTCAATTTTTTATATTTCTATCTCAACTATTTTATTTATATTTTTCTATGTTTTTATTTTGTGATAATTATCTCATTTAGTTTCGCTACGAATTATTATTCAAAATATTGAGTAATTCTCCTTCGAATTCTTTCTCGCAAAATTTAAGGTTGACACCAAACAATATTATGTTTTCATTTCTTCATCCTTTTTTTATTAATTATTCATCCATCCACCAAACAATATTAAATTTCAAATTTTTTATTTATTTTGTTTCTTTCAGTTATAAAAAAAATGAGATGAAAACGAAGAAAAAATTAAAGATTGAGAAAAGGAAGGTAAAAAAATGAAGAAATTAAAACATAATGTTGCTTGGTGAATGAATGGATTCATAATTATTAAAGAGAATATTTTATTTTGGTAAATTAATAAATAAATTTTTATTTATGAAAAGGGCAGGGATATTTTTAAGATAAAAATTATTAAACTATACCATAGGAGGTAAATGATACAATTAATAATTTAGGGAGATAACTAAACCACCCTATTATTTAAAGGGAAACTGTATTTCACCCTTTAATTTAGTGTTGATTCATAAATTAATGACTTGGTGAGGCTATATAACAATTTTCTAAAAGACGGTAAACATTACTTAAACATGATCATATTTAGGTTTTCCTTAACTAGCTTTTTACCTAGAACAATAATAAATGTTATTTTATATGAACGGTGAAAATCTTTAAATCAGAAAATATATCTTTAAAAATTAAAGATCATTAATGGTGAATTTTGGTTAGCTTCAAACTTGTGCTATAATGTTCTTTAAGTTTATAGTGAAAGTGAATTAATCAAGTTTCAATGTTAGAATTAGATGCTTTTCAGTGATTGTGATCTCATTGATTCGTTGAAGGGTTGAACGACCACAATATTGTGGGGATAATTATATTCTTAATCAAGACTATATGCACTAATTATGGGGTTATTATATCTACACTTCATGAGATTTCAGGTTACATTCATTCTATACCGGTGAATTATATGCATGTATAGGAGTTTGATGATAAATACATGTGCATACTTATCATCTTATATATATTTGTCCCTCTCATCCAGCACCCAAATAAATTGAATCTATCGGAGTAGACACATAATTTCCTAGATTTCTAAATAAAATGCTTATTATATACATTTGATTAGTTCTGGTCAACTTTGACCAAAAATTAAACAAAAATACACATCTTATATTTGAAATGCATGTCCACGAAATGGGAAAGTGTTTTTATAATTAATTTATAGGAGTACATTTTAGGTGTGTTTGTAAATTCAAATATATATATATATATATAAAGAATAATACTCTATACAAACATGTTTCAGAAAGAGTAATTTAAAACACCATATTTATTTGATTTCGATAGATTTTAGTATAATCATATTATGAATTATTTAACCTCAAAAAAGAGATACAGAATATATTTGCAATTATTCTTACTGCCAACATGACGTGTCGCTCTTAACAAAATAAGTAGCTAATCACAGTTACTAATGTTGTTTTTGAGATTTAAGTATTTAATGAAAATACACAAACTGTTTTATTTAAAGATAGACGTACGACATACATATTTAACAAGTTTTATATATAATATTAATTGAAAATTAATTAAAATTCTAAAATATATACTAGAACAAAAAATGTGTTGATTTAGCTTTTTTTGGAACGTTTAGCTGCTTTCCCATGCAATGAAGACTAATTGTAACGTTTTAGTTACAAAATTTGAAGCATTGTCACTTCATATATGCAAAAGCCAAAAGGTAGCAATTTTGACATTGTCACTAAGTACATTATTTCTAAAAAAACTCACTCCGTTGTAATGTACATGAAAATAGTTTGAAAATAGACAAAGACACATGCTAGATCGCTAATGAAGACATTCAATCCCAAGATGTCCAAGATCCTGGTCTCAATTTTACCATTTTTGACAAAGCCTTATTCGCATTGGAAGACATTATAAAACTCTAAAAAAGTTATGAGTAAAGATGAATGGTCTAGCCTGATGGTAAAGCTAAAGTCCCAAGATTTTAGAGGTCTTGGGTTCGAATCGCATCAGAAGATGTGTTATTTTCTAGTTTAATACTAATTCTTTTAGATGATATCTATGTACTTGTCTAATAGACATTTTTGTACTTTGCTAGTATTCAAATAAATTTGTTGATATAACATTTAATACTAAGGGGCCGTTTGGTAGGGTGTATGAGATTAAGGTGGATTAGATTGAAGCCGGATTGAAGGCCATATTAAAATCATGTTTGGTAGATTTGATTGAATGTTTCCATGTTAATTCTAAATTGATATAGATTTTAATTTGTGATTTATTTATGTATAATGTTTTTTCATTTTCAGATATTTGAGAAGAATTTATGATATTTAATGATATGTTAGAAAGGAAATATGTAAATTTGCGGTTATTAATGATATTTACTTAATCCATATTTACCCGGATTAACTAATCCACCCATGCCTGGGTGGATTATAATCTAGTCTTAATACCGGGTCGTAAGGATTCAATCCATTTGACCCGGTATTAGAGCAATGCCACCAAACATTATATTAGCCCATATTAACTCATATAATATGACCTAATACCCCCTATTACCCCCTATTAGGTCCTACCAAACGGCCCCTTAGTTGATATTACCCAAATTCGAAACCATGTTAGGAGAGGTATCTACTTAAGGTGTCCAAACTGTCTCAAAGGAAATAAACACTTGAAAAACAAAATCACTTTTCTAGTAATCAATTTTTCTTTTTTTTTTTTTTTTTTTTTTTTTGTAATGATGGAAACATGTTTCAAAAAATAAAAAAATGTTATTTTCTAGTTTAATACTAGCTAGTGGCATGAATTCTACCAAGATGGGATTAGATTAAAAGAATTTAGAACTCCATCACGTATTTGGATCGGAAGGGTAATACTGTAAAATCGTTTAATTAAATTTGGTTGGAGATCGATGCAAATGCACTTCTTTGAAACAAGTAGCATTTGGCCTCTAGCTTCAATTAATGGTCCCTTTGGGTTTAATTCAAACGCACCATTTTCGTGAGGTCTTACAACTTGTTGCTTTACTTATACCGTGCCCACCCACTATCTCTTTTTTGAAGGCCAACTCCAATGGAATTTGGAAGTGATAGATAGGTACTATTAATGGAATTTCAACTTTTTCTGGTATTAATAGGATTATGAGTCAATTTTTATTAATTTGTCTCATTTAAACAGGTATAACTTGCAACGAGGGAGATTGATTTTTCCTATTTGGTAATGTTCAAACTAAATATCTCACCTGAATTGAATATCAAGATTAATTATCTCTTAATAACATATTCATATCATTTGTTTGAATCACTTTTATATAGGATGAATTCAAATTCTTAAATATTTATTTTATGTAGTACTATACTTTCAATATGGGAGTCTTTTGAAATCCTTCCTCCAAATCTCTCTTCAAGTTCAAATCCCTATATCCAAATGAAGCCTATGAGATTTTGTGCAATTCTCATCGCTTGGGCTATTCGCATGTTGGGTACCCAAACGCTACGAAAAATCAGTCTATTCTGTCTTATCTATATGTCGCAATTCACAAGATTGAGATTTAATAGTATCACATATTGAGTTTATTTTACCCATACATTCAGCTCATCTACATATAAAAAGAAAGAATATTGAGACTAAATATCCCACGTAGATAGTATCTCATGTTTGTTCTATGTATTTTTTATTAACAATGAGAAATTAAGAATGGAGAACATTTCGAGGAAATATTTATTAATAATGGACGTTGACATTAGCCAGAAAGAACTTTTGGGCACCCACCACTTATTTTTAGAATTGAGATTTCATGATCATTTCTAACCGACTTTTCACTTTATTTATGATTGAGATGGCCATATTGTTTAATATTTTGTGTAGCCATGCACTTCACATTTGGAAGTTAATATTGATTAATACTCATTAGTTGGCAAAATATATGAGATATCTTTAAAGAGAGATAGAGATAAGAATTTTAAAGATATAAGGTTATCTCCTAGTTAGAGTTTAGATCGAGTTTGATTTCATAAGTACCCCAATTTTAAAATAAGATTCCATGATATGTGACATTTCTTGAAATATGTTAATCTGAGCATTTAAATTTCAAAAAAATAGATCTAGATCGTTAATATTTGTGCAACTGTACAAATAATCATGATAATTTTGCACATGTACAATAAAATGTTGTACAGTCACAATGACGATAATATCCTTATATATAAAAGAAAAAAATATTAGCGTAAAACTAATTTTTCTTCAAAACAATCTCCCGTTCCACTCCACAATTTTTTTCTCCCAACCACCCGAATCCTTCAAAATAGATCAACCACCCACTCTTATGCCAATCAATTGCATAATAAAATTGCCAGTTCTTTTTGTCTCCGGCAAACCTTACTCCGGCGCAGCGGCGCGTTTAATTTTAGCACAAAAACTCTCGGTTAGTGAATTTTCAGTATAAGTAGAGAGAAAGAGTTGAACTGATCGTGGAACCTATATGCATTAAAACTAGATACATTTGTTTATTAATAAGGGTAAATTTATAATTCACATATTAAACTATTAAAAATTAAATTAAATTAAGCCACGTGTCATTTTCTGACAAGTTATCTCAAGGAAGACTTGAATCAAAGTATCTCACATTAGAAATGCCCTCATAAGTAGAGTAATACTTTAATTCTTAGTAGTATTTTTCATATCTTAAGAAGTAGAAGAGAAAAAAAAAATAGTCTAGAGTTAGAATAGAAGAGTTGAGTCGAGTTAGTAGAGTTAATTTGTAAAGAAAAAAATCGAGTGAGTAATAAACATTATTCTCCTCCTCGTCTTCCTTTATCATATTATTTTGTACCACTAAGTCATAAGAACTTAAAATAATGAGTTCGAACTTGAACAAACTCCTTGATCTCATAGATGGCACCTATAAATAGAGATTGTTAATAATGTTAGAGTCATTATTAGATCATAATTTTGAATTTGTTAAAATCCATGTTTTCTTTGAGCAAGATAATTGTGAAAATATTTCTAAAAGTGCGAGTCTACAATATTTTTTATAAAAACTGAATGAAGAGCATATTTGAATAAAAGTGGAAAGGATAGCTTTTCTTTTGCCGCATAAGATAAGGATAAAATCTTCAAATGGAAAACATAACTCAGGCGAGTAAGCGAACTAAGGATTAAATTGTATAATGGTATATAATGGTAGTAGAAGAAGGATTAAGTGAAGAATACGCGATCCGAGAGAGGTAAGTGAAATTAAGCCTAACTTTGTCAACTTTACCTATATATTTAATCAGGGCCGGTCCTAGAATTCGGGGCCCTAGGCGAATTACAAATTTGGGGCCCTTTGTTATAAAAAATATAATAAATTAATTTTTTAAAGGCAAAAATATTAATTAAAAATTGACATGTTATATTCTCTAACATATTATTTTTTAGATAGATAATTAAATCTAACATATTAATTTTTACGTAGATAATTAAATAACAAACTTATTTAACTTTTAAAAGATTCAACTGTGAATTTTTTCGTATAATTTTTAATATTAAAAATATTATTTTAGCTGAAGCAAATTTTGCAAGTATATGCACATCCTTAACTCTATTTCATTATTTTACAAATATCATAATTGATTGTTTGACTTTATTTTATTTCGTGACGACATTATCAATATTATCATGTAATGGAAAAGTTATACATCATTTATAAAAAAGATACACATTCATATAAAATTATGGACGGGGCTAGACCAATTTTATTGTGGGTGAAATTCTTTTTTACAATGTACTAAGTGAGAAAGTAATAAGCAGAAAAATCATATTATAAAGAAAAAACTGTATTCTTTTTATAATATTTAAGAAAGAATTTTTTTAAAGCACTTATTAAGGAAAAAATTGACAAGAAATCATTAAATAAGAAAAAAGGATTAAAAGAATAATTACGACGAATGAGAAATAAAAAAGACGAACATTATTAAAAAAAAATTAAATAACATAAAACAATCAAAATATAAGAAAAAAACTCAACATTGGGATTTGAACCCTAAACCTCCCACTCATCAAGAGAAAGTCTTACCAAGTGAGCCAAGATACATGTTATATACATAAAATTAATAAAATTAAAATTATTTAACTTTTTAATTTTCCTAATGCCTATATATAAATTTTGGGGCCCTCTGAACCGGGGGCCCTAGGCGCCGGCCCAAGTTGCCTAGCAGTTGGGCCGGCACTGTATTTAATAGGTTTCTTCGGAAAATTCTTGCATAGACCAGGTCTATGAGCTTTTCAAAGACCTTGTTATTGTAAATGCACCACATTATACATTTTGATGATGTGATGCTCTCAAAATGTATGATGTGGTGTATTTACTACCACAAGGTCTATAAAAGTCTCATAGACCAGGTCTATGCAAGAATATATCGGGGTGTGTGTGGATGGGTTTTGGCCTGGTCTCGCGGGTCTCGCGAGATCGAGCCAAAACCCTTCCAAATGAGTTTTCACCAAACCCATAAAACCATCAAAAACCTATTCAAAAATTCACACTCAGACTCTTCAAACCTATAAAACATTGATTTGACACCTACCACCGATTTTTTTCCCCCAAATCTAACTAAAAAAACATTGATTTGACACCTGTCACCTACTTTTTCCCCTAAACCCCAACATTCAAACTCAATCCAAGTGGGGTTTCAACTTATTCAAACCACAAAATCCAAGAGTCAAAACCCATCCAAATGAAATCTCAAAGGTTTCATCGAAACCACCCAAACCAATTTTTTTAAAACGAGACTCGCGAAACCGAGCCAAAACCCATCCAAATAGACCCTCGGTTCCTTCATGTAAAGTCCAAATCTGATGCTAAACAAATGGGACATCACACAGCCCCAAAAGATTGAGGGCTTGTTTGTTTGGTATTTCTTAAAAAAAATTCGTGATTGAAAAATGTCAAAGAAACATGTTTTTTATTTTTTGAAATAAAATTTTCACCTCTCAAATTTTTCAAACTACTATTTCAAAAGCCTAACAAACAACAATTTTCTTATTTCTAAACAAAACCTAAACAAACTTTATTCTGATTTGACATATAAAATAATTTATCTCTTACACAATTTATCTCAACATAAAATCTTACAAATCTTACACCTACATCATAACTCTTTCCAAAAAAACATACAACTACTTTATTTCTCAAACCACTCTCTCAAAACCCAAATAAACAACATTACACAAATCGACATTATTTTACAAACTTCCACTACTTTCTCAAATTACTTTCCCAAACACCAAACAAACAGCCCCTTAAATTTTCACTCGGTCAGGGGTTATTGGAAGAGTTTAAACGGACTGGAGGATTATATAACTTTTGGGTGGATCCGTTTTAATTGTTGCATTCCTTTTGTTTATTTCCCATTGTAATTACAAATAAGTATATACTATATAATATTTTTTGAAAAAGGAAAACAAATTAAAGAAGCTAAATTACTATGTTATATGGTATAATGTTGCTATTTAAAAAGCGAATGAATATAAAATTTGATTTGGAATTTTGTTTTTTTTATAATTCAAAAAGATGTAAATTTATTGGTATGACTTTTTGGGCCAACTCTCGAGTGTGATAACCAAATACTACTAGATTTGCCCTTTTTCTAAGAAATTCTTCCTTATCTGCGAAATTTTGGGATATCACATAAGTTATTTTGCGTCGAATATGGTTTTTAAATGACGAAGATAGAAGAAGTTTTTTATCCAATCTGAGTCTGGTGAAAGCAATGCAGAAATAGAAACTAATGTTTTCAAGGGACAATTTTTGTAACGCCCCGTAAATTTTGGACCTCTTTAATCGTATTTTAGTGGATTTTTAATCCAATTTTATGTGTTATATCTTATTTTTTTAAAATTAAGTGTTACTTTGGGGTAAAATGTACAATTAATTTATCTACTATGTTCTTATTAACTTTGAAATGATTTAGAAACACAAAAATACTTTAGAACAATAATGTACCACTTTTGAAAAATATTTGGACTTAATTGTGCAAAATAAATAATTTTTGGGGCAAAAATGCACTTTACCAAAACTTCAGGGGGCAATGTGCAAATTTTGCCCACACTTGATTGCAGCTGCTAGGAGAGCCTTTATAGCTTCCTAGAGTGGCCAAGCATGCCCCTTGGGTAGAGAAATTTTTCTACCCAAAGTGGACATGCATTGGTTGGTTTTTGAAGACTAATTATGTCTCCTATCTTCTCAAGGTGTATTTAAACACCTTTCTACACATTTTTCAGATTTTATTCACCTCATTTTAGTATCCAAATAGTTGAGATTTAGAGAGAAAGAGAGTGTGTGAGAAGAGTGAGAGTTAGTGTGAAATAGTGAAAGAAGTTAGAAAGAGGGAGAAGTGTAGGAAAAGTAGGGGCCACCACCACCGCCGCCGTGAAGCCGCCGGAGAACCGCCACCACCACCGCTGCCGTGCCACCAGCCCACTGCCGGACCGCCACCAGTACGCCGCCGTGCTACCACCGTGTTTGGAGGAGTTCAAGTTTCGGTAACTCCTCCTTATGTTTTCTCTTTGATGATTTATTTTTACCCAACCTTAGAAACCCTAGCTTTTGCTCTTAAACATATTTTAGTATCTTTAAAACACCTTAGATCAAATTATTTAAGTCTCTATTTTTGTGTGTAATGTTAAATATGATTATTGATAGTTGATTTTGTTGAATATTTAAAAGATCTATGTTTTTCTCCATAAAATGATATTTTTGGAGTTTGTTGGAATTTTCTTAAATAAAAAGTGTATTTTTCTCAAAGATTTACTTGTGTAAATTTATCCAATATATGAAATTTATCCAATATATGTCATATTATAGATCTATAAGATTTTTGTGAAAGAATTGAAAATTGTGAAATTTTTAGGTGTTAAAAGTTTTATTATTTATTTGGGGCTATTTCTGTAAATTTAAAAATTTAAGGGGGTGTTTTGTGCACATTGGGTGAGGTGGCCGGAGCCACCCCACCTCCGGCAGCAACATGCTGCCGGGTCTGTTGCTTGTGTGCAACAGACCCAATTTTGGGCCTGTTGCACAAGCAACAGACCCTGGCCTGTTGCTTTTACAGCAACAGGCCAGTTTGTGGGCTGGCCGTTTTGGGCCAGCCCATATCTTAAAAAAAAAAAAAAAAAAAAAAGAAAGAAAATATATTTTTAATACATAATTAAATTCTGAAAATAAATCCATAAATTGAAAACAAAGTTTTAATACTTTCTTAAATAATCATTTTTATTAATTGAAAAATAGAAAAATTATTTACATAATAAAATTATAAAATAAATCTAGAAATTATTGAAATGATTTTTAAGTATATATTCTGAAAATATTAAATATTTTTTTTAATAAGAAGAATTATTTTAAAATGAAAAGAGTTTGAAATATATTTAATAATAAGTATTTAGAAATATGTATTTCTGAAAATTAAATAGAATAAAATTCTAGATAATAAAATAGACTTAGAAATAATTTTGAAAATTAATAACTAAATTTGAAAATAAATTTGTAAATATGAAAATAATTTTTTAATAATTATTTAACATTAAATTTTGAAAAATTAAAAAAAAATTCGAAAATAAAATTAAATAATTTTAATTAATTATTTTCTAAGATATAAATAATAAATCAATTTTTTTTGAAAATAAATATTTATTTAATTTAAATGATAAATATATTTTCGAAAATAAAAATATATTACTTGGATAAATTAAAAAAAAAATAGGGTTAAATAAAATAAAATAATTTTGAATAATAATTTTCGGGAAATAAATAATTTGAAAATAAAATAAAATATTTTGATTAAATGATTTTCTAAATTTAATTAATCCGAAAATAAAATTAATAAATAAATAAAATTTTCAAAATTAGAAAAATAAGTAATTTTAAGATAAACTTTGATTTACTCAAATTAAATGAATGCCTATTATTAAAGAATTTCCTTGGATTTTTATAAATCCTTATTCGGGGCTTTCCTTACAAAGTAGCTCTATGAACCCCTAAATCGGGTTAATTAGTTTAAGTTGGATCATGGTCTCCTTTTGTCCATGCCACGACTATAATTGCGACTAAAGTATTTCTTTAGTCGTTCATAAGTTCTTGTTCGAGTTTAGATCCTTAAACGTTACGTAAATATGTACAGGATCTGGAATCGCCGTTCTACCGAGAAACTTTCAAGAACTGTAAGCAGAACAAGTGAGCGCTGTGTGTTCATTTGTGTGTCAGTCTAATATGCTAGTAGGTCGAGTCTAAGCAGGTGTTATATTCTAATTTCTCTTGCATATTGCCACGAATAGATTGGACTTGTTATGTCGATATTACTCGCATGAAATCCTAAGAATATCAACATGATAATCCAATACATGCTACATCCGAATCTACTAGTTGCAAGTACAGTTTATTAAACTATCATGACACCTAAAATTGCATATTATAAGTTGTTAAATGTTGATAATATGTTAAATATGTTTGATATGTTATGTTTCCGTTTGTCTCGGATTATGTGTTTCCGATTTTGTGTGGGCCCTATTTGTTTGGTATATGGACCCGATGGCAACTTGGCCGGCAAGGGCCGGCATGATTGTCACGGTTACCCGTAGGCCTGGCCTTACAACCTAAGTGGGGAGGAACACTTGGGGAGTAAGGACGAACTCCGGCAAAGACATGTCGATGCATTTCAGATAGTAAGGTCGCTCCTTACTTGGTGAGTTTGGATGGAAATCAGATAAGGATGGAGGGTAAGTGGAGAACGGCGTCAGCAACTCTTGGTTATTTGAACTCTATGCTTTGATTTTATGTATGTGATATATGCTTAATTCATTTATATGTTCACGATATATATTATGTTGCATCCATGTGTCACACGCACAGTGCACCACAGCCTCACTAAGTTGGACGATCAACTTACGCGTTCCTTTTATTAATCTTTTCAGATGCAGGAGTCTCGAGTTATGATGGTTGAGTCAGTTCCCGGGATCCAGTCGGTCGTTGAGGGATTGTCCTCCCTTTTGTTTTACTTGCTTTCGCAACTCTACTACTTTGTTGTCACCTTGTTATAAGGTTGAACGATGTATTTTGAATATTGTATTTATGTTTTCCGTAGGCTTGCGGGGTTACTCGTATGAACGTATATTTTGACTTCTCCGTATTTAACGGAGCTAGTGGGCCTTTTAAATTTTGAATTTGGATTTATCACATGCTTTACTTTTGTCATCATGTTTCAAAAAAAAAAAATTCAGCAACTCTGATGGGTTATCCCGCGCCGGGCGATCCCAAACTCGGGGATAAGCCACGTTGGACCCAACCCCGGGAGCGGGGCGTCACAATTTTCATCAATTCAAATACGTTAGTTCAGTTTCTGAATTGCTTTCACAATTTGTTAAGATAAGAGTGTTTAAATCTCTAAATCGGAAGGTGACTAGAAAACAGCTCAATGTTTTTGAATTGATGAAATGACTTGATCAAAGCTCAATGAATACACTTCCATTTGCATTTCCGCGCAAATTGTACGTATACGCGTGTGCGGAAATGCAAATAAAATTATATTCATTGCTTAGCGATATTGTTTCTTATTATCGAAGCGGATTTTTATGATGAGTTCGGGAGTTTGCCATGGCAACAACTAAGTCATCTAAATTCAGGGCCGGTCCTGAGTTTTTTGTGGCCCTAAGTCAAACTCTAAAATTGTGGCCCTTAAGTTTTCATGTGCAATTAAATTGTGTTAATAACTAATATAATTTTTTGTAAAAATAAAACTATTAATTAGAAAAATAAGAAACCATAATAATGTGAATAAAATATAATATCGATTTGTAAAAAATATTGGTAATACGAGACACACTTCTATTTAATAAGAAAATGATAACATATATAAACACATAAAATCTTAGTAAAATATTACTTAAATATTCTTCTACTAGCATTTTTATAGCATAATCACTAATTAAACTTGCATAACAAATATTTTTCAATCAACAATATGGCTAACGGATTCGATTTATTTTGTGACAATGGTTTATCAGAAGTAAAACTTAATCAACTATAGCTTCGAAAATATTATCTCTACAACTGCAACTGTAACGAGAATACTTAACAATATTCTATAAGCAATCCATCTATTTGAGAAATCAATATTATATAGTTTGCAAATAATTCAAGTTTTTTAGTTCTTTTGGTAAAATATATCTTAAGACTCTCAAGTCAAATAATTAAGTCAATCTCATCTATATCATAAGTTTCATTCAAATAATATTCAAAGTTTGAAACAATAAATACTTAAAAGCCATCATCAATAAATTTTAACATTATCAAGTCGATTTTTTTTTTTGGATATATTAATATGGATCTCTTGGTCACATGACTCACATCTCCAAAATTTTAAAATTGCAATACAAAGATTCATTTTCTTACTTTTTGATTTAGACAATGTCTATCTTAATTAATGGGGTTTATTTAATTGTCAATATGTTGGGCCTGATTTTTTAGCTATGCATTTGGACTTTCCATATTAGAATTTTAGCTCCACTGTCTCCACATACAAAAATAACAAAAATTAAAGGCAATTTGAAGATACAAGGATTCAAACACTGACCTCACACACACACACTCATAAGAAGGTTTACCATCTATGCCACAAGGAATCTTTGTATAATTACTACATACGTACATATAAATATATATAAATATATATTAAAATATTTCGTAATTGGAGGCCCTCGTTCATCGGTGGCCCTAAGCGACCGCATGTGCGGCTTACGCTCAGGGCCGGCTGTTAGGCATGATGCTCTTAAAGCATGTATTTGACATTCTTTAATTGAAATAAATAAATAAATTTGAAATTAATTTTTCATATAATCATTTCGATTACGCATTTAATGCATAATATAAACATCATAAAATTCCAAGTCTATTAAAGAGACTATGACTTAAGTATATATATTATACTGGAGGATTTAAGTTATAGCTAATAGACTAAAAAGTCCGTAGTGAGTTAAAGTTGGGATCTTTAACTAAGCACTACTAGTACGGTCCACGAAACATTTACAATGTAGTAATTTTGATCCGAATTACTGATGTAGAGACATCGAAGGTGGAGGTACTTTGTGTAATTCGATTACATAGGACTGGACCAGACATGATCTAGAATCATAAATAAGATACCGTTGATATTATGGTTCTAGAATATGTCAACTGATGATCATATGCGAATCGATCTAAATCCTGAGTAGGCATAAACTCCTGTTTATGTTAACGAGTTCTTTTGACTCATATGTAATGGCCCGTAACCATGTCGAGCCTAAAACTTATGTCTTGAAGATCCGTTGAGATAAATGGCTGGGAATGTGTTTTACAGATATGGAATCCAACCCTTCTTGCGAGAAGCTGGAATATTGATTCCCTTAAGTGTTAGTTCTGGAACTGAACAGTAGAGCGCTCTGATTTATGAATAAGTTCATAAATCAAACTGTTTACTAGTGAACTAATGGAACTTAAGGATAAAGAAGTAATTAGAGGGGCAAAACGGTAATTACGCCTAGCTCTAATTACGAATCAATTATTGGAGGATCAAATTGCATGTAGTGATTATATCAATGGACTATCTTGATCTTTTGAGTAAAATATATTGTAATGACAAGAGTGCAATTCCAAGTCATTAGTGGAGTCACTTGGAATTAATAAATCGAATTAATTATATTAAAGAGTTTGATAAATTATTCGATTTATTGGAGCTTGAAGTTACATGTCCATAGGTCCTCAACCACGGCTCCTATTAATCTACATTTGAACTTAAGAAATTAGAACAAATTCATTCACATTGCATTTTGGAAATAGTTTCCCAAAATACAAACTCCGAACTAATAAGATGATATTTAACTAACTAATTTAGAATTAGTTAATTAGAAAATATCATTATTAGTTATATTAGATTTAATTATAGAATTGAATCTAATTAAAATTGAATACTAGATTCAAGAAAAAGGAAATATTGGCATTTATGGAATTTCTAATGTTAGAAATTCATTATTTACTATGTAAATATATATGATACATTTATATAATAAATAAAAGGAAAAATTATATATTTTTATATGTAATTTTCGAAATTATATATATAAATATATTTATGTATGTTTTAATTAATTACAAGAGTTGTATTTAATTAATAACTCTCTTAAGGTAAGAGAAAGCAGAGTTCTTTTCCTAGTAGGAAACTTTGAGTGACTTATGGTAGGAGTTTAACTCTTCCCATATCTATAAATATAATATGAGATATAGATCTTAAATTGTAGATCATCGTTGATTTGTGAAATCATTAAGATTACACTCAAAAGAAGAAAAAGTTCTTCAACCCTAAGCATACAAAAGCCACCCTTTGTTCAAGAAACAAAAGAGAGATTTTTTATCTTGAAGTTTTGATTTCTATAACGTGAAAGAAAGTTCGATTCTCTTAAGTTGGTGCCCACACACCTCATAGAAGGAGAACGTGGTTGATATCAATGGTGAAAAAGATCAAAGCCATTTGTTCATCAAAGTCTAGAAAAGCATGAAGCCAAAAATTCAACAAAAAGAATGAAGGACTGGAAGCTTTCTGTAAGTTTTCTATTTCTTTCTTATGCATAATTAAAATAATTATCGTTTATGGGATCCTTGTTTTTATGTTAGTTATTTTCGAAATATACTATGAACATAAAACCCACCAAATTCCGCAATTGGGTCGAATTAGTTCGATCCTGTTTACTCGTCGGGTCGAATAGTTTGGATCCGATTGGGTAAAACACCAACACCGGCCCTGTCTAAATTTCCTATGATCCAGGTAATCAATAGCCTAGTTGTTTATGCTATTCTTCCTTTGTATTTAATTCTTTTATGTTCAGGTTTCTAGACTTTTCTTATTAGAATTTTAATGGTTGAATATTCTGTGAGGTGCAGGAATCTTTTATGCAGACTTTCAAGTTTTATGTTCAGGTTTCTAGATTTTTCTTATTAGAATTTTAATGGTTGAATATTCTGTGAGGTGCAGAAATCTTTTATGCAGACTTTCAAGCTACATGAACCTATATGCGTCGGTGGAATTTTGCAGATTGAGTTCTTAGGCAGGGCTCAGACGAAAGTACTTGATGGATTATATTCTAGGAGTATTTTGTAAGTTACAATAGCTTTTCTTTGTTCACTTCTTTATGCAATGTTTTAGGTTTTATTTAGAGCTAGAGATCATGAGAGGGAGGGCTACAGTTAGTTAAAATATCTTATTAAACATTTGGGAGCTCTTAAGGCATCACATTCCATTAATAAGAATGTGAAATCTTCTGTGGAACCCTATCCCACTCCATAATCCTCAATCTTAAACTCAATCCCTGAAATTGGAGCAAGAGATGCAGACTTTAGGCCCCCCTGAGTGAAAGTTTCAATCTTTTGGAGCTGATTCGTGACAACTTATTTGGTCGTCTTTATGCCGTGGGTAAAAAACTCGAGGGTGCCTTCTTTTTTCTAAGAGCAGTACTTGATTGATCAAATCCATACTCCCCCACGACTTTTGGGAAACAGAGTTTTCTTGTCACCTTCCAATACAGAAATTGTATTTCCCAAGAGTTTTAAATCTCTAAATTGGAAGGTGACTAGAAAACAACTCAATTTCTTTTAATTGATGAAAATTATAGAGAAGTATGGATTGATCAATCAATGAAAGTGTGTGTGGAAATGCAAATGGAAGTGTATTCATTGCTTAGGGAGATTGCTTCTTATTATCGAAACTCTGGGCTTGACCTGTTTACTGGTGGTATATGGTTTATTAGATTGGCCCAGTGAATAGGGAAGGATGGTAAATGCACTTATCAAGGTTTTGCTTCAAATAGGATGCTTGAGTATGCGGTAGATGTGTATGCCAAGGCTAACAAGTTTGGGCTTCAACCGAGTGTTTGCGAGTGTAATTTTTTGCTGAAATGCTTGGCTGAAGCCAATGAAAGGGAGTTCTTTGTGGCTTTCTTCGAAGAAATGAGTTTTTATTGCAATGGTACGGTAGATTTAGAGCAAGAAACTAGTGTTTTGGAGGAAACGGAGAGAGTTGGAATAATTGTTGCTTTGTCAATTACTTTTTGTTGAAACTTATAGTACATTATACTGTGTAATAATTGTTGCTCTGTCAATATTTTTTCTTTCTTTAGGGTTTTCTAGTGTAATATATAATAGGCAAAATTGCAAAAATCGTCTCAAACTAATCACTGATTTTGGATTTTCGTCCCAAACTATTTAATTTGGCGAATTTCGTCCCGTAATTTAATATTTTTTTGGAATATCGTCCCACCATAATTATAAGACGGAATTGCGTATTGCCGATGAATTATCACATGGCTGCTTAAGTGTCATGACATGGTAAATTTTAACATGAATAATTATATAATATTGCAGAGTTCGTCCCAAATTAATTACAAGATTGAACGTCATTTTCATTAAATTAGAAATTTAATATTGGGACTAAATTCATACAAAATGGTAAATTATGGGACAAAATTTGGCGAGTTGATATAGTTTGGGACGAAAAATCAAAATTAGTAATTAGTTTGGGATGATATTCCAAAAAAATGTTAAATTACGGGACGAAATTCGCCAAGTTAAATAGTTCGGGACGAAAATCCAAAATCAGTAATTAGTTTGGGACGTTTTCTGCAATTTTACCTATATAATAATAATAGAATTTGTTCTCTATTTACAAACTATTAATTGATGGTAGTTTTTTTATAGATTATAAAGAAACCAATTTCAAGTAGAACTGGTCCACAAAGTAATTGATAAACACATTCAGAATAAACTATAACTCTACTATGCATCTGAGCTGGGAAGACAATTACCTACTTAAATTATAAGTCTACTTAATAAATATATTTAATTCAATTCACTTATTATCTACTCCCTATGTTTTATTGATTTTGCTCTATTTTTTTTTTCTTTTTGGGATTTTCCAAAATAAAATTTTCTTTCTTTAAATGATTTTTTTTCTATCAAAACTATTCTCTTACATGAAACTATTAATTTGACATCATTAAATATTTTTTTTTTATTTAAAAAATAATAAACAAACGTTTGTTTGATGCTTCTGAAGTAAGGTGACTTGGTTCCTACTTCCTACCAACCCGGCCCAGGTCTTGCGGGGTGAAAATCCTTTGTATCATAATTTATGTACCACAATTTATATCAATTATTTATTTATGATACACAAATTATGGTATACAAATTGTGGTACAGAAAATCTTGAGCAGTCTTGCCCCTTGGTTTTAACTTTTAAGAAGTGTCCAAATTGGGGCAGCAGATCCTCTATACCACACAAATGTACCACATTTGTGTACCACCATTATTAAAGTGACACATGTCAAAATTAAATAGCATGCATTGCATAGGATTATATTTTCCACCCTTCTCCTTCTTATCTCCATTTTTGGTTTTAACATCTTTTTTTGTTCATTAATTATATTTTAAGATTTTTAATTTTTGGGTTTCTGAGATGAAACTTTATATGGTTTTGAGAAATAATTATATCGTATAATATAATAATTTATCATAGCAAGTGACTGATAAATCCATTTAATTAATATTTAATTCGGCCATAATGTATGACTAGTAAATATTTTTCAAACTTTTACTCAAAATTAAAATGTGCAAAAATAATAGTAAGGCTATCTTCGTCAGCTCTCTTAAATTTTAGTCTCTTATCTTAAAATATATTTAATGAACAATATTATACACTTTCATTTTTTACTCAACATTCCAACAACTAGTTTATATTTTAAGAGATTACTTTTTAATAATCATATCATTTGACTCCAATAGCTAGTTTATATTTTTTAAAAATAATTTTAATTATTATTTTATATAAATAATAATGATATATTTATAATACTAATTGATTTTATTTCAAAATAAAAAAATAGTTTTTTAAAGTATAATTTAAAATTTTGAGTTGTTATTTCGCTAATTTCATTAAAAGTCGGTATTATTATTTACAAATAATGGTACACAAATATATAATGTCATTAAATCGCAGCCTAAATATAAAAAGTCGGTATTATTATTTACAAAAAAATATGTTAAAACCAAAAATATAGATAAGAAGGAGAAAGGGTGGAGAATATAATCCTATGCAATGCATGCTATTTAGTTTTGACATGTGTCACTTTTATAATGGTGGTACACAAATGTGGTACATTTGTGTGGTATAGAGGATCTGCAGCCCCAAATTGGTCCCACTTTTGGTCTAGTTTTTAGGAATTCCGTGAAGGCTTTGGTACTCGAAAGTCATTAATTCCACAGAATCCGGACGCCATTCCAACCTGATACAATGACTACTTTTATGCAGCATAAATGCATTTGAATTTCACCGGTACTTAGGCCATCTCCACTTTCTTAAATAAAGATTGCATTTTTTAAATTAATTATAAATTAAAGAAATTTTTTATTTAAAAAAAAAAAAAGAATTTTATTAACTAAGAATAAATAAAAACAAAAAACAAAAAAGTATTGACTTCAAGATTCAAGGGATCCCATCCCTTTGAACAATGGGTGGTTGGATTCAAGGGGACCTCCCCTTGGATCATTGGAGATAGCCATCTCCATTCCTTTAAGGGGAATGATTGATCATTGGATATGGCCTTATAGTTGTAACTTGTACTAATTGATAACACGACCACAAAATAGCAGAGTAGCTTAGAGCATCTCTCATGGTTATTACCATTTTTTTCACCAAATCCTATATTTGGTGTAATGGAGATGAGTTGATTTCCCATGGTTAGCACACTATTTCACCATTTTACCATTTTAGGCCTCCCATAGTTTTCATCAAAATTTACACCAAATTAGAAAATTATAATATTTCACCATTTCACCATTTTTAGAGAATGGAATTTGGTTTTGATTTCCCATGATATTTCACCAAATGTGTCACAAAATAATAAATTTGATGTTTATCATAATTTTATTTCGTTAAACTTTCAACACAATAATATTAATTTTAAAGTTCTATTTACAATTACAAATCATTTTAAAAGTATTAAATTTTTATAACTATGTTAATTAAATTTTATGCTATAAGTTATGAAAATGATTAAAACATGTAACATAATTAACTCAAAATGTTACACATATATATAATAAAATCATAACATAAATAAAATATTTTCATAAACACATGCATAATTAAACAACATTACAAATTGATAAAGAAAAAACAACATTACAAAACGAAATAATCTTAGTTAACTCATTACAAAACATCTCACTCATCATCGTCATCATTACCTATTTGGCTACGTTTATCCCATAATTGTGCAACAAATCTTCTTCTTAGTTCAAGTTTGGTGTATTTATTTCATTTATTATTTATGCTTAATAATATAAATGTAGCTTATTGTCGTTTTATTAACAATATATTTCATTAATAAAATTTTATATTTGGACTATTCATGAATATAAAATTATTAGGATAATATAGAGTCAAGAAAACTTTATCTGAGTTTAAAATTAAACAAAATTGAATTAATACATAAAATTGAAGTCGCACAAGATATTCTTTAATTCATAAAACTCATGTACAACATAATTAGTAATAATTTAAATATAGCTTCACTTAATTTTGATGAGAAATAATAAAACGAGGATAAATTAATTTTCTTGAGATTTACGTGAATATTCAATCTAGGGAGTGCACTTTTTGGACTATCTATGTTTAAGCAAGATAAATTGTAACGCACGTACGAACTAACTTTTTTCTTTACCAAGAAGGCAATAACTAACTAATATAAACAATATACTCCTTTTGTCCCATTGTTTTTTATCTTATTTTCTTTTTGGGATGTTCCAAAATATAATTCCCTTTCTCTCTCAAAGAAGAATAATAAAAATTTATTTTTTAATAAATTGTCTAAAACTCCGTGCCAAACCTAAATGAAGCAAAAAAATATGGAACGGAGGGAGCATTAAGATAGTATTCAGTAAGGTTAAAAAAATATAATTATAAGTACCTTCAATGTTAAGGGTGTGTTTCTCTGGTAATTGGAGAGTAGTTTGAGAAAGCACCGAAGGTTTGTGGAATAATTTTGATTGGCGTAATGCTATTTGTTTGGATTTTGGAAAAGTGGTTTGAAAAATAAAGTATGTCAATTATGGAAGAGAATATGTGAATTACACTCTCAAAATAACATAATGTGATCCCCAATCTGTGTCACTCGCACGAATGAGAACTGAGAGTTCTCTCTTGGTTGAGACCTTGACCACTTTCAATTTCATTATTTGATAAAGTGGGGTATTGTTAGAGCTGCTTGTATGATATTAATTGGACTAAAACTATATTTTCGCTGAAAATTTCATATTGAACTAATTTATTGGACTTTCTCTTCTCTTTTTCTTCAAAAAAAAAAAAAAAAACACCACACTTTAAAAAATTCTAGGGGGGGTCTATAACCCCGTCCCTATGTCGCCTATGTACGTTTATCATGTTTAATTATTCATAAATCTTTTAAATATCAATATATATATGATGTTAGTATTATCAATTTATTAATAAAATTATTTATCATAATATATATGAATTTAACCAAATGACTGGTTAACCATGAAAAAAATTGAAACAGGAGAAGTATCATATACTGATATAATAATAATATAGTGTCTATGTCTAGATACAGTAACCTTAGATGTCTACAAACAGTGGTACAAAATTATCGGGTGGGCCAAAGCCACGGAACAATTAAAACCGCTTCCCGTTGACCTCTGACCCCCTACAAAAAACAAGAACCAACTCTTTATTTTAATATTATTACAAGAAGAAACGAACTCGATTTTTACATCTTCCTTTGACTTTTTAATTTAAAACACACGTGAGGCAAATTTCTCTAATATTTTTCACTCACCTTTCCAATGATTATGGCCGAGAATTTATTTCTTATGGCCAAACCTATAAATGGAGAGAAAAGTGTGGAAAATGCAAGTTCTTAGATCCATTGAACCTGGACTCGTTTTGTGAGATAATTAAAAGTGTAATCAAGTGTGGCCGATCATTGTGATTGTTTCATATTTCAGAGAACCATTGGGTGTGCGAGTTATAAAGCTAGCACAAAGGTATATATTTGTTTTTCTTAAAAAAGGTATCCATTTATTAATATAATATAATATAATGGTGTCCTATTTTTGCTGATTAACTTGAAATTCGACTGTAATTTGTTAATGCAGGGTGGGGTACAGTATCCACCAACAACGGTGATTGAAGAGTGAGGTGAGATATATGCACTTTTATGGGTTTGATTTTATTCTTTCAATTGGAAAAAAAAATTGGGATTTTCTTATAGCCCTACAATTTGCAAATTGATTGACATAAAGAAAGAACACTTTGGATTATGATCATTATGATCGGTGTTGTTTTTTTCTTCCCACTTTATTGATGTTTCAAGAATCAATTTCATATATAGTTTTTCGGTGATTTGACATGTGTTATGTAGAATTAATTTATGTCGTGGATTAAAGTTTCGTTTTCGTGATATGTTTTAGTTAGTTAAATATAAAAAGAAAAAATTGAGACATTTTTGAAGTTTTTCCCAGAGGAAATACCTGGAGAAAGTTATAAATCAAAGTAACGTGCTGAAATAAAAATCACTCGATATGTTTTATTCTCGTCGAATAATCTTTTTGATGTTTTCGGTGAAAATTACCATTTGGGTCTTTAAGAATTACAACTATGTCGATGTAATTTTGTTTCAGAGTTTGGTGTTTCGGAATGTTAAGAAAATTAAAGTAAATTACATGGTTTTTTGTTTAATTTTAGTCATGTTTGGTTGCTTCATTTGGTGGAAACTAAAAACAACTAAAGACAAAGGAACATGTGATGTACGGAATGAATAGAAAAGTCATAATAAAGTAGGCTCCTGAGTTCACTGCTAGAAGCTTCTTCAAGATTTACTTTTAAATATTATATGAGGTTCAAGTTTGCATGTTAATAATATACATATGCCTCCTATTTTATTCTGGTTTTTTCTGGGCAGTTGTTTTGGGTTTAAAATTTCTTGCTGAACATGTCAAAAAGAACATTACTAAAAGCTGTTTCTACTCATGATCATTGAAACTAAGTGAACCAATTGATATATATTTTGCATCAATCTTTTTAAAGTCCTTACTTTGAAATTTGAATGGTGAAAATTGTGTGTGTTTGTTCCTTTATAGTTTATATATCTACTTTAATTGGAAAATTCTTCATCTTATGTTGAAAAGTCTATGCCTCTAATTATCATGAAGACTAACTAGCCACTAAAATTTTAATTAGTCCATGTGGTAATGATGATATTATTGCTTAGATAATTTACCAGTAATTAGTCAAAAACTCAAACTATAATTATCTGCCTTTTCTTCTTAATCAGATCATACCAAAAAAGAAATCTAGATTAATCCTGTCTATATAAGTAGGAATTTTCAAAGGGAATATGAACAATCAGATCAAAGGAGCCTTTACTTCCTTTTACTTAGTTCCTGTCCATTCTTTACAGGGTACCTTAACTTTATTCAACTCAATTGTCCTAGCTTCTATTATTAATGTGCTCTATATAAGAATGAACGAATACCCTCTACTGTTTCATTAGCAATCTGATTCCCATTTGTGTTAATTCTTTGTAGTGTTCGTCTTTTATGGGAGGTCGTATTGAAGAATTAGTCGAAACGAAAGAAATGGACTCAAGAAGTCTATCGTCCTCGAATAGAACTAATTTACCTTATAAAGTTGGCGTTCCTCCAAAGGAAAAATGGTGGAATGAGTTTAATAACAGGTTGAAAGAAACATTTTTCGCTGATGATCCTTTACGATCTTTTAAAGATCAATCAAAGTCCCGGAAGTTTGTTCTAGGATTACAAGCTGTTTTTCCCATTTTTGAATGGGGTCGAAGGTATAATTTGGCTAAGTTTAAAGGGGATTTAATCGCCGGACTTACCATTGCCAGTCTTTGCATTCCTCAGGTATGAATAAAGAATATAGTCGTAGAAATTTCGATTTATAATCGTAGAAATTTCGATTTAGTCGCTTATTATTTACAGTGCTTGTGTTTAATTGGAACAGGATATTGGTTACGCTAGGCTTGCGAATTTGGCTCCCCAATATGGTTTATGTAAGTTAAATATAGTATATTATTCTTATTTATATGATTCTGATGAAAATAATTTTTTGTTAAAATATTGATGTGTTATGGTTGGATTTAATTAGATTCGAGCTTTGTCCCGCCTTTGATTTATGCATTCATGGGTAGCTCGAGGGATATAGCCATAGGACCGGTTGCTGTTGTGTCATTGTTGCTCGGAACGTTACTTCAGAACGAGATTGATCCCGTGCAAAATGCTTTTGAGTATCGTAGGCTTGCGTTTACAGCAACTTTTTTTGCTGGTATAACTCAAGCTACTCTCGGCATTCTTAGGTAAATTGTCTATAATTCTGAATATATGAATTAAAACAATTTCAAGAAATATTGCCATTTAATATTAGTTTTCGATTAATGATAGGTTGGGGTTCTTGATCGACTTCTTGTCTCATGCTGCCGTTGTTGGTTTCATGGCTGGTGCTGCTATAACTATTGCCCTACAACAACTCAAAGGGTTCTTAGGCATCAAAAAGTTCACCAAAAATACCGATATAATTTCGGTTATGAATTCCGTATTTAGTTCAGCCCACCACGGAGTAAGCTCTCTCTCTCTCTCTCTCTCTCTGCATTTTGTTTCATGTTAACATTATAGCTAATTTTCGTTACTTATGTTAATGGTCTTTACAGTGGAACTGGCAAACAATTCTCATAGGAGCAACTTTTCTCGTGTTTCTTCTAGTCGCCAAATACATTGTAAGAGTCACAACTTTTGACATCTTTTGAACTTTTTTTTATCAACTTGGTTAGGATTTTATTATGTTGTATCATGCAGGGGAAGAAAAACAAGAAGTTCTTTTGGGTACCTGCGATTGCTCCTCTAATCTCTGTCGTTCTATCCACCTTCTTTGTATACATTACCCATGCGGAAAAGAAAGGAGTACAAATCGTAAGGCCTTGTCTAATTAACTTTTTGAATATTTCCCTTGAAATTTATCAGTTTGATTTGCAATGTTATTGTGATGATTAGGTGAAACATATAGAGAAAGGGATTAATCCCATATCAGTGAATGAAATATTTTTCACCGGGGATTATCTAATGAAAGGTTTTAGAATCGGCATAGTAGCTGGCATGGTTGCATTGACGGTAATTTAGTTCTTCTATACGACTTTTACATTTCTTTAATAGATTCGTATAAGTTAACCATCATAATTTAGGTTTTCTAATTTGGAATATTGATCATCAGGAAGCTGTTGCAATCGGAAGAACATTTGCTTCAATGAAAGACTATAATATAGATGGAAACAAAGAAATGGTTGCTCTTGGAGCAATGAATGTTGCTGGCTCAATGACATCTTGCTATGTCGCCACAGGTTCGTGGAAACTAATTAACGATGAGACAAATCTAAAACATGCAAACATTTAGGCTTCATTTGAATTGATGGATTTAGAACTACTAAGTATTTTTTCTAATAATTGTTTTACTATACTTGCAGGTTCTTTCTCTCGTTCTGCGGTAAACTACATGGCTGGGTGCGAGACTGCAGTTTCGAACATAATAATGTCAATCGTAGTTTTCTTGACATTACAATTTATCACGCCTCTTTTTGAGTACACCCCAAATGCTATCCTGGCTTCTATCATTATATCTGCAGTCCTTGGCCTAATCGACATCGATGCAGCAATCTTGATTTGGAAGATTGATAAATTCGATTTCGTTGCTTGCATGGGTGCCTTTTTTGGTGTGGTCTTTGCTTCTGTTGAAATTGGTCTCTTGATCGCGGTAATTATTGTTGAAACATTTCTTGTAAGTTACATCAGAATAACTTAACTCTGTATTTTATTTAATTTTTTTTAAATGACAGGTCTCTATATCTTTTGCTAAGTTACTATTACAAGTAACAAGGCCAAGAACAGCCCTTTTAGGAAAAATTCCGAGAACGCATGTGTATCGTAATATTCAACAGTACCCGGAGGCAAGTAAGGTTCCGGGAGTTCTAATAATACGAGTTGATTCTGCCATTTACTTCTCAAACTCCAACTATATAAGAGAAAGGTAATTTAGTTTTCTGTCGATTTTGATCTCTATTTGGTCATACCTTATTAAGGTTGTTAAACTTATGACCTCTATATATACTCGTGCAGAATACTTCGGTGGCTAACAGATGAAGAAGAACAACTAAAAGCAGCAAATCTTCCCCAAATTCAATATTTAATCGTTGAAATGTCACGTAAGTGAATTTATTAATACCTTTCTTCAAATGATTTTCGAGCATTCTACAATATTTTTATATAAATCCTGCTCTTCCGTTGTTTGTAGCCGTTACTGACATCGACACGAGTGGAATCCATGCTTTAGAAGAACTGCACAGAAGTCTCCAGAAGAGATCGGTTGAGGTAACGAATAGAACAATTGATATATATATATAGATACATTATTTGAATTATATAACTATCTTACATAGCGTGATTGTCGCGTTTCAACAGCTTGTTCTTGCGAATCCTGGACCGGTTGTTATGGACAAGTTATATACATCGAAATTCGCAAATTCAATAGGCGAAGACAAGATTTTTCTGACAGTGGCAGATGCTATTCAAACTTGTTCCCCAAAGTTTGCTGATGAAGTTTAAGAATTCTACTTCAGGAATCCAGAAGCAGAAGGGGGAATTTTAGATTAACTAGGTGCATGATGAATTAAAGGGCATGTATATAATGCCATTTACTAAAGTGAGATAAGTACCTTTTTTAAAAAAAAAAAAAGATATTAATGGAATCCTTGTCAGTAAGTGAATTTCCAAATGGTTATCCAAGAGAATAGTAAAAAAGTCGCAAAAGCAACTATCAGATTCTTGCTTGGCGCGCTTGTATTTCTTCTTTTGGAGCTAATGTAATGTAAGCCATGTAAGATTTAAAATTATTTAAGTTAAAAAATTTGATGAGTTATTGTGACGTCTTCGCAAACTGGTATTATTCGAAGCTACCCTCAGAGATAGCTTCTTAGAATCATCCTCATCAACATGACAACATGGTTTTAAGAAAATGGAGGATTTAAAGTATGAGAGACGACGGCACAAGAAAGTTATATTTAGATTTAACTCTGAAATAAAAATATTATTTTTCTTGTTTAATTTAGAGAACGATGGGTGCATGGCCCTTCTCCCAAAATGTTTTTTTTCTTCTACCCTTTGTTTTGTCATTGATTTTAGTTTCAGTGAAATTTAATTTGCCTTTTTTTAAACCTTAATTTTGAATATGTTCTTGGGGGTTTGTCATTTGGCAGCCCAAAACTCAATCGCCCAAGAACTGAAAATTCAAAAAATTACGTGATATGGATGTGCATTTGCTTAAATTTCTTCATCCATCATCTTCGAATTATTTGTAATGGAAAGGTCGAAGTTGTGTGCCATCTCAAATATAAAAAGAGAGTTTGAATTTAGAACGAATAGATTATAGAAATAGGTTTTTAATTATTTAAAGATAAAAAAATAAAAAAGGACATTTTTCTAGTTACATCCCCATCTACTTATCAATCTATATATGAGGGCTTTGAGCAACTCATGGTGTTTTCAAATACTTGAGTTTTTACTCAATTTAGAGATTTTTAAAAAATTATTTAAAAGTAGTTGAAAATAGAAAGTCAGAGATGTTTGTATTTGAAGAGGAAAAATGTTATATTGGTTAGTGTTTGCAAATTAAGAGAGAAAATAAGCCACCAAATTTGTACTTTTTATCTTTTCTTTAGAGAATTTAATAGAGAATCTGAAATCGAAAACACACAATTAAGTATTTTTGAATGAAAAAAAAGGCAGAAAAGTGATTTTATAAGCATTTGAAAACACCACCCTAGTATAGACATCCATTGAACCCTTAATCGGATAAAAATTCTAATAAATCGGATCAGATTCCGATCGGGTCCGGATTAAAAGCAGCTGCATTGACAAAATATTTCTCCCCCAGCCCATCGGTAGATCCATTCACCCATCGATGGAAATGAAGAGACAAAACTTTCCACCATCTACGCGAAGATGTTTGACACTGAACACGTGGAATCATACAAGAATCCTTCCTGGCATCATGGCCATGTTAAAATCTTCTCCAAACCTTGAGACATTGGTCATAAAAGGAATATGTTCTTCCCTAGAGGTACATTATTTTGTTGATGATGTTAATAGAATTGGTAACAATATGTAAATGTAAATTAATAATCAAAGTAACTCGATTGTTTGATTTTGTATTCTGTGAACTAACTCTCTTGTCATTCTTCTCTTCAGAAACCCATCTTCAAAAGGCATGAGATATCGAGCTGCAGCATACTCGCGAAGGGATAAATTGGATTTAGTTGCATGTCATCTGAAAACCGTAAAGATCACTGGCTTTACAGATACAATTCTTTATGACGTGCCAATGCTGGAACTGGTGCAAATGTTACAGAAGAGCTCTAAAGTCTTAGAAAAGATGGTTGTAAGCCCAGAAATTGTGCCCCCTTAACTTTCTTTGGGTGATACTTTTACATTATAAGTTATGACTTATTGTTATCAGCAATTACAACTGTATTTCTTGCATGTTTTACTTCTATGGTTCAATGAAGTAAAGATGATTTCGCCTTTTAACTATCATGTTGATTTCCTCTTTGGTTCCGTTTTTCAGATTGTAATTAATTTACTCCATGGCATCTAGTGTCAAAAAAATCTATGAATGTATGCGCTAAGGATTGCGAACGAAAAATCACATTCAGATATCCGTTTACTTTATACAAAAATTGTTTGAGCTTTCCATGAAAAGAGACTGATTTTTTACTTCACTAGCTTGGGTTTTATTTACAACTGATATTTAGCAAGTAAAATTGGAAAAGAAAATCCTATAATGATGAAACCAATATGAATCTGGTGGATGTTCCATTGATTAATTAATTCCATAGCTGATCTATGCGAAGACGGAAACCTTCGTTATGCATGGGAGATTTTAATGCTCTTAAGCTTCGAGGGCTTTCCATTCATGGGTATAAGTTTATTAACGCATGAGTGATTGGATAGAACATGCGGATCGAGTGGATGTTGAAGGTAAATTCGCAAGGGTGGTGCTAAACTAGTGATGTTCGAGAGTGATTGTTTGAATTCGAATTTTGCTATAAACGATTGGGACCAGAACTTGGATTGTTCTATTGGATAAAAATCGACTTGAATGACCCTAATGGAGATTTATATTCATCAAACGCAATGCTAATGAAGCTGTACAAAATTTTGTTGCTTGTGCTTTTAGTTTCTTTTAAACAAATTTTTTTTCCTATTTCCTCATAGTTTGTATTTACAATTTTCTTCTTTCACTTGAAAATCAATTCTCATTTTTCTACTAGACAAGATAAGATACAAATTCATCACAATGCTGGTTAGCTTCCTTTTGAATATCAGTTGTCAACCTCTCACTTTCTCTAGACTCTCGATACCTTAAACTCAGCAAGTATGCCACCTACCAAGGAAATTGGTGACTATTTGGTTGATTTTTTTTTTTTTTTTTTTTGGGAAAGAGATATGAAATTAATTAGAGATTAGAGAGTTTTTTTCAAACATATTAATTAAAATGTTAGTTTGTAATTTAACATATGTTTGTTTTTTCCAAATGTCATATGCTACATCATTATTGGACATTTTGACATTAATTGTGGTTCAGATTGTTGTTGATATTTTTTAGTGATTGAGATGGGGTAGCTCATATGTACTTATGTTCTATAAAATTTTATTTTAGAAAGACCTAAAACACTTGGAGCTCGAACAACTTGAATCACATAAATAACTAAGAAGAAAATCTATGTATAGAGTAAAGACATTATAATTCTACTATAATAATTTGTAGTAATAATTTTTATAAGAAAAATCAATTTATCTACAAGTTTCAATGAAATATTTAAGGAGTTCAGATTATACATTACATTAATACATAATGGGTAATACATCGAGTTTCTCTTTGACCTTCGTCAATTGATAATCAGGTTTCAGATATTTGAAATTCGAAATTTCTTCTTCAAAAAAGAAAAATTTGGATAATTTGGAGTGTAATTCCTTTTTTAAATGGTTCTATTTTCTTCAAATCGAAAGAATAACCAATCATATCCAAGTCTGATTATTCTTAAAATTAATTCGGTTCGAAAATTCAAAATTTCAAATATTCATTCTTGTCAGATTTAAGATAACTTGTCAAATTCAATGAAATCTCATTTCAACTAGTTTTATATATTTTAGAATAAGTTTTTCAAGATCATATAACTCAATTTTTTTATTATTTTTCATTAAATTTTAATAAGGAAAACAAAATTTTAATTCATGGACCATATAAAGTAAACTCGTGTATTATTTTTCTGAAACTCAAAAGGCCCATTTTCTAGACGAAATTGAACACGTTGGGCCAAATCTAATTTAAGCAAGAATTTACCTGACGAAAATGTAGCTCATTACAGCCTTTATGTGGGCCCATATAAAAAGAAAACATAGAAAATTGGCTAAAATTGTTAATTTGAGAAAAGAAAAAATAAAATAAAGAGTCACTTCCCCAATTTGAAGCTAGACAATCCATAAAATTTTGAGGAAAAATTAATATTGGGTTATTTGGCTGAATAGCCTTACTACAAATGTTTTTTGCAAAACTAGCCTTTCCTTTTATCTTTTTCCCTTGGTTTTAATAACAATTAAATCTAATTAAACATAATTAAGTATAATTATAATTAATCTAATAATAATAATACAAATTAAACACCTATAAAATCCATTTTTACTCACAATTCAAATTTTAAATTTTCTCCCAAAATTTCTCTGACTATAAAAGTTTCTCCCAAAATTTCTCCCGAAAATGTATCTTCAAATGTCACCCGTCGCTTGGACCTCCAAGCGGCCAAGCGACATTTGTCACCCGGCCGCTTGGACCTCCAAGCGGCCGGGTGACATTTGAAGATGAGTATCTTCAAATGTCACCCGGCCGCTTGGAGGTCCAAGCGACCGGGCCGCTTAGAGGTCCAAGCGATCGGGTGACATTTGAAAATATGGGATAGGGTTTAATTTTAATTTTATTAAGTTTATTGGATTTTTTTTGCAATATTTCATTTAACTAAAACACTAATTAAATGAAAGCTAATTTTGTAAATTCAACATTCATAAAGCTATTTTTTAAAATTGAAAAATTCATAAAGCTATTTTTTAAAATTGAAAAAGCCATAAGGCTATTTTTGCAAATGACTCCAGGACCTATCATTTAACACAAAAATAACCCCACATAGATTCACATTTTTCCAGTTTTCTTCCTTCACGTATTCAACCAAACACCCAATAATTCAATTCATATCCCAAAAAATGAGCAATTTGAAGGCGGTTTGTAGGCCCCACGCCGTGTTCTCGTCGTTGGCATGTTGTTACAGATCGATGGTTAGGATTTCGTCTTCAATTGAATACCCTAGCAATTCTAATTTCAGGAATCGACGCTCTACATTGTCGTCGTCGGTGTTTGCCGTTTGGTTTGAGTCAGTAGAGAAGAAAAACGACGTGAGTGTATCAGGGCGGCGGGGGAGATTGAATCAGCACCGGAAAATGGTGGCTACAAAAGCTTCTAATTGGACAGACACCAAATCTCCATACAAAACTCTTGGTATATATTTACAAGTTGCTCCTTTTTTTTTTATATATTAGTAACTCTTCGGTTGTAGGCATCACTTTTAAAATTACTTGATTGAATAAATTGAGTTATGGTGATATTTTATTCGTGTGTCAATTGGTTTGGTGCATTATTCACCCTATTATATATAATTTTCAGTAGAATTTCAAACTTTAAATATTGAGAAGCATTTTACTAAATTTTAAGCTGAAGAAGGATTTTATTTATTTGTTCATTTTTACTGGGATATCTGGGCAACTGGAAGGTGTAGCTGAGTTTTTCTCACTATATTAATTTATCTGGGGCTTTTAGTTCAGTTAGTTCTGACACCTGAGCTTTTCTTGCTATATTCTCTGTTCACTAGATTGGGGCTTATTTCTACTTCATTAGAATTCTACATTTCAAAATTACAATTTCCTTCATTTCAAATTTTTTTTTTACAATTTCCTACCTCCATTGAGAGCAAATGGCTGCGACACCAACATTCCGCTGCCTACTTTCTCACTTGCAGCGATACAGTTGTTCCCAAACCTTTAACTATTCAATATTCCCCAAACTCTCAATTCCAATTCAAAGAAAATGCAGTTTCCTCTTCTCTGCCGCTCATAAGCCAAACAGTCCTCGCCCTCTTTCTTACAGTATTAAATCTGCTAAAGGTCTGTATAAAAACTTATCTTCAATTCAATCTTCAACACACACACACACTGGAGTAGTTTTAAGTGCCTAATTATTGCGGACCAGGAAAATATTGAAGTTTTAAATACCATCTGGGATTCATTGGCAATGAACGAGGTGATATATGCACTATATGTTATTTTTGACAGAACCTAAAGAAATTTGTAAAAATTTGCTTATGGGTTTTGTGGATTTTATCTATTTATTTCAGAAAATACTTTGTGCAGTGAGGTAGAAAGAAAGGTTGAAGCTTTATCAGTTGGATTTTTTTATTTTGTAACAAAAAGTTAGTCCATGCATTATCTGTGATTTCTTTACAAAAGTGGCTAGATAATAGTCTTGAGTAGTTGATATGTTGAAGGGTTTAATCGAAAACTGTTAAAATATTGGGTTTTTAAGTAACATCTGGGACTATTGACCATGAAAAGTAATGTGTGCATTGCAAGTTTTTTCCCATTTTCTTCTTTTTTTTTTTTTTTGGCAAAACTCCTATATAATGTGTGTGGTTCCTGAAGAATTATCTTTTCACTGCAGAGGACACATTAGTACTGAAGAAAGACGAGAGGTTGGGGAACGGAGAAGTGAGTTTTCCTGAGCCAGTTTTGAACTCGAGCACAATTGTAGCTATTGTGACTTCATTGGGTGGACCACCAGGTGCAGTGGGGATTGTTAGGTTATCAGGCCCTACTGCGGTGTCTATTGTCGGGCGGGTGTTTAGACCAATCTCGAGAAAGAAGAAAAAAACTTCTGAATGGTTGCCTGATAGCCATGTTGTTGAGTACGGTGTGGTTTTTGATTTTAATGGCAATGTCATTGATGAGGTACTGTTAAAAACGACCTGATATAATTGTTACTAAGTTGCGTGTTGTTTGACTTAGTAGATATGTCTTAGTATATCAACCTTTTCAAGATAAGTTTAAATGAGATGTAGTTATTACATGTCTCTTCTTGGATAATGCTTTTTACTAAACTAATGTTTTCATAACTAGGTTTTGGTAGTTCCCATGTTGGCACCAAAATCATACACTCGTGAGGATGTAGTTGAGCTTCAGTGTCACGGTAGTGAAGTGTGTCTGCGTCGTGTCTTGAGGGCTTGTGTTGAGGCTGGAGCCAGGCTTGCAGAACCAGGTAATGACTTTCTTTGTTCTTATAACCTTCTTTGCGACTGTTTTGCAGATATAACACTTTCTTCCATTAAATATTATTTCAGACTTTCTTGGGGGTTTAATAGCTCTTTCTGTATTATCCCTCAGGTGAATTTACTCTTCGTGCTTTTTTAAATGGTCGCATAGACCTCTCCCAAGCCGAGAATGTGGGGAAACTTATATCAGCCAAGTCCGTGGCTGGTGCAGATGCTGCACTCGCAGGAATACAGGTCATTCATTTATTACATAATATTACATATCAATCTTTTATAATCAATTAATTCTTTTTGATATTAGTTGGTATGATGTAAGCATCCTTGTATACATTATATGTTTCTGTATGACAGGGAGGCTTTTCTTCTATGGTGAAATCATTAAGAGCCAAGTGCATTGAGTTGCTTACCGAGATTGAGGCTCGTCTTGATTTTGAAGATGAGATGCCACCCCTTGATTTGAATCTGACCATAGATAAGATACTCAATATGCTGCAAGAGGTGGATAGTGCTTTAGAAACTGCCAACTATGACAAGCTTTTGCAATCTGGAGTGCAGGTAATTTTTCATGAATTTACTTTCATATAAAGAAGAAAAGATTAGGGAATAGTTATGGAGTAGCATATTTTTACATAGTTTCATGGCAATATTACTCTCTTTTTTTCTTTACTCCCTCTTATATTATTTAAAATTTTAGGATTTCCAAAAACAAGGCTCAGTTTCCTTGCATGAATTTTTCTCTCTTAAATCTGCTTTGTGAAATAAAATAATGATTTGACACCTTTAATTCTCAACACTACTTCCGAACTTACAAATGTAACAAAATCTAAAAGTTTTACTTTTATACTCTTATTTAAAACTCCGCTTCAAACCAAACAGAAACATAAATTTTCGGATATAGTCACAAAGGGAGTAATTTTAAGTGTCAACTTCGCTGTTTATCTTGTTCCTTAGATGGTTATTGTTTTGGAATATATGCTGTCAAATTAAATTGGCTATAAATCATAGTTGTAAGTTGTCTTTCATTTTACCTGTCCTTTGTCTGCTTCATACATTTTCCCGATATTTATATTTCCTCACTAATATTCTTGCAGATAGCAATTGTTGGTCGGCCAAATGTTGGGAAATCAAGTCTTCTTAATGCTTGGAGCAAAGTATGTTTCAAAGTATTTGCTTTTCTTTATTAGAATATATAGTTCGAACAAAAATCTCATGATTTTTATATGCAAATATCATCTCAACTTTTGAGTACTTTCATGTCATGTTTGCCTATGCCTCATTGCATATTCTTAACTTGCATTTTAGCAAACAGAGTGAGAGAGCGATAGTTACCAATATCGCTGGCACCACACGTGATGTGATAGAAGCCAATATTACTGTCGGTGGAATTCCAGTCACACTTCTTGATACAGCCGGTATCAGGGACACTGATGACCTCGTAGAGAAAATTGGTAAGTTTTATGAAAATAGTAAGATGATTTCATTTTCTTCAGTTAATTAATCGAGTTTCTTTATTGTTCGATACAATTAAATTCTTATTCCGCCATTATTACATTAGGTAGCCATATTTTTTACTGTGTTGTCCGATTGCTCACTTCATGATCTTCGTTTGAGACCATAAGGGCAGATTAAAATTACTTGCATGAGAAAACATTACTTTTGTGATTATTGGTGCAATATTGATGAAAAGTTAAATTTCAAATTTAATTTACATGGAATATACAAGAACAATCTAATTCCTCTTCCCTTTTCTTCCGTTTATTTCCTTTAAAGGCGTCGAAAGGTCCGAAGCAGTTGCTCTAGGTGCTGATGTCATTATCATGACTATAAGTGCAACCGAGGGGTGGACTTCAGAAGACAACAGACTTTTTGAAAGGATTCAAAGCAACAAGGTACACTCACTATTTCCTTACACGACGGGATTTGCTATCTCTTTCATTTTCAGCTTTTAAATTATTAGTACTTCATTTTCAAATCCAGAGTGCGTCTTCATCGACTTCACCAGTACTTCTTGTCATCAACAAAATAGATTGCGCTTCCGCTTCTAGTGACTTGGTCAACTCACTTTCCGGTTCTTTCAACAAGCAAGTTTTTACCTGTGCTGTGACTGGTCAAGGGATCTCGGACTTGGAAACTGCAATAGTCGAGCTAGTGGGTTTGAATAGAATCCCCGCTGGAGGTCGTAAATGGACTGTGAACCAGGTTAGCATTCTCTACAGAAATACATTCCGAGTACCAAACACTAGGATTGATAATTTTTCTTTTTTCTTTTTATGATAGTTTATTTATTGAATTTGGTTGTTATTTAATTATTAGAGGCAATGCGAGCAACTTGTTCGTTGATTGTTTATTTATTGAATTTGGTTGTTATTTAATTATTAGAGGCAATGCGAGCAACTTGTTCGGGCGAGGGAGGCTTTTCTGAGGTTGAAATCATCGATCGAGGAAGAGATACCTCTTGATTTTTGGACAATTGACCTACGAGAAGCTGCTTTGGCTCTAGGCCAAATAAGTGGAGAAGATATTTCTGAAGAAGTTTTGTCCAACATATTTGCCAATTTCTGCATTGGAAAATAGTTCTAGGAAGGTATGTTTAACTGGAAATGTGAATCAGACATTTCTATTTTCCAGTGGCATTTATTGCATATTGTTTCCTTATCCCATCAGTACTTTTTCTCGATTTTAACAAAACAATAGTGATTTTATCAAATAAGTTTTTTATGCAATTCTTTTTTCATGACCAACTTTTCAACTGGAAGATTGCTTATGGATGAGTTATTATGGGCCAAGGGAGTGTAATTTTCTGATTTCATTCGAGAAAAGCCTATTAGGGTTAGATAGCCAGTAATTTCCTAATTAAGAAAAAAAGAAATCCTTTACGTCAAAAGACCTACAGTGTAAAGTGTGAATGTCAAATGGAACAAATTTGAGATCAAGAATTGATTAAAATCATTAACTGTTTGAATATTGGTCAAAGATTTGATAAATATAAAGATTTATTAGAATTTCAAATGCACTGAACAGTCAGAGATCTTGCTCGTCCAAAATTGAATAAAAGATTATACTGTTTTATTTGGAAAAGTATCATTAATATTGTTATACGTTAATCTAAAAAAACTTGAGTGGATTTTTCATGAGTAATCTTTTACGAAACTTTATCGAATAGCAAATGTCAATGTTGACCTTATGATCAATATCATTGATTTTCAATGAGATTTATCAAATATTTCTAAGCAAATGGTCAAATGTTTAGAAAATTGATTTTCATTTTTGGAAGAAAAAAGTTCGAAGTTTTGAGTTTGAGTTTGGTGATTTGGTAATTATGTTAAATAATTAAGGGACTTTAAAATTTTCATTTTAGACGGAGATAGTAATGCTAACTTGAGGATTAAGATTTCGCTTGATCCGTATTTTATTTAAAGTTCGTCTAACTAGAATATCATTAATGAAACTAGAATAAAAGTTAAAAAAAAAATTGGGATATTGTTAGTGATTTTGAAGATCCAGCAAGGTTCTGTCTAATTCATATATTGATAAAATAACGACAAATAAACGTGTATTTGGAAATAGACAAATCTAACTCGAATTCGATCCTACGATAAATGGTGTATAGCAATCTCTAGCGGATGGAAAGATATAATTTTTTCAGGCAATTGAATAGCAGTGATATATCAAATTATTTTTTCGGGCAATTGAATAGCAGTGATATATCAAATTAGGGATCCCCGGTTGCTTTCCTCGAGTCTATTTGAGTTATGATAGACGACTTAATGAGAGTATCTTCCCATCTATATTATTTCCATGCTTGTCATATTCCATGAAGTCGCTCACTACATGGCTAAGTGCTTTGTCTTCCATATATAAGGTTTAATTAGGATAATATGATAATTCTCTGTACTTTTTGACGGAGATAGTAGTGGTAATTTGAGGGTTGAGATTTTGTATGATTCGTATTTTTATTTACTTAAGGTTCTACCAAATATAATGTCTACCTTGGATATCGTTAGAGATTTGAAGACCTGATATGATTCAATCAAATTTGAATCTCAATCAAATAACGGCAAATAGATGTGGATTTTAAATACACATATCTAACCCAAATTCGATCATTTGACTTTCCATACAATAAATATTTTAGTAGCACTCTCGCGCGGTAAGAAAACTATAATTTTTGAGGGCGAGATTGCATGACAGTGATCAATAAAGTTAGGGAGAACTGTTTTCCTAGGGTTTTTTTTTTTAGAGTTTTGATAGAGGACTTTAAAAGACTATATTCCTATCCAGTTTATGTCCAAACTTGTCATATTCATCGACAAAGAAATGATTTCACTCACTACATGTCTAAGTGAGCTTTGACTATCATACAATATAAATATTGTAATAGCACTCTCTCGCAGTAAGAAAACTATAATTCTTAAGGACGAGATTGTAGGGCAGTGATCGATAAAGTTAGAAAGACAACTACTTTCCTAGGTTTTTTTTTGAAGTTCTGATAGACGACTTAAAGAGACCATCTTCCTATCTAAATTATTTCTAAGCTTGTCATATTCGCAGACAAAGAAATGAAGTAACTCAGTACTCACTACATGGCTAAGTTAGTTTTATCTTCCATAAATAGGTTAAATTTACTCCCGTAATTTACATAATATGAGAATTCTCTGAACTTTTAGACGAACATTGTAATGGTAATTTCAGGGTTGAGATTTCGTCAAATCTGTATTTTTAATTAATTAAAGTTTGACCAAATTTGATGTCTAACCTGGATATTATTAGTGATTTGAAGATCCGAAATGATTTTGCCTACTCTTCATCTCAATCAAACAACGACAAATGGATGTCGATTTGAAGTAGTCAAATCTAATCCGAATTCGATTATTTGACTATCTCACAATGAATGTTTTAGTAGCACTATCTCACAGATTATACGAACGTTATTGTATGGCAGTGATTTATAAAGTTAGGGAACTAATTTCTTTCCTTTGATCTTTCCGACATCTGATAGAAGACATTTTTTCCAAGCTTGTCATATTTGTTGACAAAGAAACAAAGTCCACACTACATGGCTGGTGTAGTGCGATTCGAGATTGACAAAGAAGCCGTAAAAAGCCTAATTTAAGAGTTTATTAGGTCTTTTATAAGTTTTGATATTTTAGGACCTTTTAGTAATTTTAGTTTATTCCTGCTTTTAGGTTTTTATTTAAGTAATATAAACTTGGAGGAGTTTCTCAGTTTTTGAAGTTTATGCAAGTTTTGAGTTTTCTCAATTCTCTCAATCTCACGGTATGCTTGTTCAAGAATCAACGGGTTATTGATTATATTCATCTTTTTCACTATTCATCTTTCTCACTACGTACGCTGCATCAGAGTGGTATCAAGAATCAGTAAGATCCTGTTATCATGCCGCCAAGAAAACGCGCAGATGCAATTTGTAAGGACGAAATTGTTTTGTTACGTCAACAGGTAGACCAATCGGTGCAACGATTGACTGCCCTTTATCAATCGCAACCACAGTACGATTCGGATCATGAATCAGAAGATGCCCCCTCTTTTGACGAAGAAATTTATGAAGGATCCCCTATATATGAAGAGTCTGACGAAGATGATGATGGGTTTCATTTTGACGATAGCAATCCAAAAAGGCCCTCAACAAGAGAAGAGAGCGATTTATTTTCAAAGTATGCCTTTCTTCCGATTGTCGAAAATACTCATGAGACTTATATGCCGATGGTGTTCGAGGTAGTTGAGGAAAATTGTCAAAGTCTCCTTGAACTTGAAGATTCTTTGGATAAAGAAACTCTTGTTGACATCTCTATAATAGGATATCAACACGACATCGATTTTGTCATTGGTACATCTAATTTTGATGAAACTCAATTTAATTCAGGATGTTATCATGCTACTTTGGTGGAGTACGTCAAGTCTTCAACATTAATGTCGTGCTCAAGTCTTAATTCTCATATTAATTTAGTGAAGTATTATTTTTCATCAATGAAGAAGCTAATCAAGATTCGAGGGAGGGTTTGCTCCTACAAAGATTCGAGGACGAATCTTTTCCATCCTGAGGAGAATGGTGTAGTGCTATTCGAGATTGAAAAAGAAGCCGTAAAAAGCCCAATTTAAGAGTTTATTAGGTCTTTTATAAGTTTTGATATTTTAGGACCTTTTAGTAATTTTAGTTTATTCCTGCTTTTAGGTTTTTATTTAAGTATTGTAAACTTGGAGGAGTTTCTCAGTTTTTGAAGTATATGCAAGTTTTGAGTTTTCTCAATTCTCTCAATCTCATGGTATTCTTGTTCAAGAATCAACGGGTTATTGATTATATTCATCTTTCTCACTACATACGCTGCATTAATGGCTAAGTTTGCTTTCTCTTTCATAGATAGGTTGAATGTGCACTCATTATTTACTAGAATATAAGAATTCTATGTACTTTTAGATAGAGATAGTAGCCATAATTTGAGGGTTGAGATTTCATTGGATCTGATTTTTATTATGTCTAACTTGGATATTGTTAGTGATTCGAGGAATCGACGTTCAAATCTCAATCATAATGAAGATAAAAAAATGATGAATATTGTGGCACAAGGACTTTCTATATGATATGGAAGTAGTATTCTGATTAATTGGTTAAGTGCTATAATGAGTTGTCGTATCCATTTTCCTGGAGAGACAGGAAAGATATCCCGTCCTGGTCGTGGCGGAAAAACATCTGATGGAAAATCCCCTTTCCAGTGGATTAAAAGTGGACAAATCTAACCCTAATGAAATCAATTATCGGGTCTTATCGAATTATGCTAGATGTCTTAAAGGGACTATCTTCCTTTGTAGATTATTTCCAAGCTTGTAATATTCATCGACAAATAAATGATGTTACTCACTACGTACATGGTTAAGGGGGTGTTTGCAATAGCTTCTCCATCTGGAAAAGCAGTTGCTTTTGTTTAAAGTTATTAAAAAGTACTTTTTGAAAAAAGCATGAGGTGTTTGCAAAATAAGGTAAAAAGTAGCTTAAAGCAATTATGTAGGTGTTTGCAATTTCTGAAAAACAGAATATAGTAAGTCTTTTGTTTTATATGAATTTTATTACAAGTCCTATTTTACCCTTAACTTTGCATGTTCTTGCATTAATTTTATTTCAAAAAAAAATTTATTACAAGCCCTATTTTACTCTATACTTGGGATGTTCATAAATTAACTTTGTTTAATTTTTGAAAACGTCTTTTTGTAAGACACACATCTTTTAGCAATTAAGATCAAAACAAACAATGTTATAATTATATATGTAAACCATTGGCTAAACTTTATCAAATTAAAGGATCAAACAAAATTATTATAAATTATTAAGTAAGTTTATATTTAATTATAATGAATCAAACAAATCACCTAAATATTAACTAAGTTTTTGTCAAATAAATATGAAGAAATCAAGGTTATTTAAATCATTAATTAAGTTTAAATCAAATCAGAATGAATACTTTAATAAAATATAAACAAATCAAGCTAACAATAAGATATTAGTGAAATCAAAACAAACAAACAAAAAATAAATAAATAAACAAGTTGAGCATAAAAGACTAACTAATTTCAAATTACCACTATAGAAAAAATTATAATTAGTGAAAACTTATAGTCATTTCTCGCAAGAATATAAATAAAATCGTGAAAAGTAAAAATAAATAGCATCAATTACATATAATAGAAAACGAGGGTATTGTTGAAATTAAGAGAAAATATTAAGGATATAAATGTCACAAAACTGCTTCTATTTTATTACAAGAATGCCATCAGCCCCAAAAGCAGGCCATGACATGCTTTTTCAAAAGCAGCTTCAAACTGCTTTTTTGTTGAGAAGCAAAAGCAAAAACAGAATTTGCAAACACTGAAAAACCACTTTTCGAGGAAAAAAAGCTGAAAAGCACTTTCTAGAAGCATTTGCAAACACCACCTAAGTTGGCTTTGACTGTCATATAATAAATGTTGTAGTAGCACTCTGTCGCGGTAAGAAAATTATAATTCTTGAGGGCAAGATTGCATGGCAGTGATCGATAAAGTTAGGGAGACAACTGCTTTCCGATCCTAGGGCTTCTTTTTAAGTCTTGATAGAAAACATAAAAAGACTATATTCCTATCTTGATTTTGTCCAAGCTTATAATATGAGAATTATTTGTACTTTTAGACAGACATAGTAGTGGTAATTTGAGGTTTGAGATTTCGTCGGATCCGTGTTATTAATTAATTAATTAATTAAAGTTCGACCAAATCTAATGTCTAACTTGGATATCGTAAGTGATTTGTAGATCTAATATGATTCAGTCTAATCCGAATCTCAATAAAATAATGACAAATGGATGTGGATAAGTAGACAAACATAACCCAAATTCGATCCTTTGACTATCCCACAATAAATGTTTTAGTAGCACTCTCTCGCGGATTATAAGAACATTATAATTATTGATGGGGCTTGTAAGGTAATGATTGACAAAGTTAGGGAGCTAACTGCTTTCCTTGGGTCTTTCTGAGATCTGATAGACTATTTTTTCCATGCTTGTCATATTCGTTGACAAAGAGAATGAATTCGCTCACTATACACAGCTAAGTTAGCTTTGTCTTTCTAATATAGGTTGAATGTACACCGTTATTTACAAATGTATGAGGATTCTATGTCTAATTTGAGGATTGATATCTCATTGGATCCGTACTTTATTTAAAGTTCAACCACATCTATGTCTAATTTGGATATCATTAGTAATTTGAAGAACCAACGTTCGAATCTCAATCATATAACGACAAATGAATGTGGATTCGAAGTGGACTAATCTAACCCTAGTGAAATCATTTGTCGGGTCTTTTCGAATTCTGATAAATGACTTGAAGAAAATATCTTCCCTCTAGATTCTTTCCAAACTTGTCATATACATCGACAAGGAAATGAAGCCACTCATTAATTGGCTACATTATATTTGTCTTCCATAAACGGGTTGAATACTTGGCTAAGTAATCTTTTGTCTACCATAAACGGTGTGAATGTACTTCAGTTATCTATTCTGAACATCACATCTTTGGAGTTACTATCAATGTTATTAATCACCAAAAAAATAAATAAATGTAATAGTTTAATTTGTTAATTAAAATATACAGTCTCGCTTTAATTCAATGATTATTTCATGAGTATGAGAATTCTTTTTTTGTTGACAAAGGAACCCACAAACAGTCAAAGTACACAAGTTAAACCCCGTCCTAAAATAGTATGAGAATTCTTGATTTAAAGACTGTTGTTCTACTTCATTTGATTAAAATCAATTGTGTCCGATCTATATCAATTTGCGTGATTAATTAGTAAACTGAGATCTATAAAAATAACAATGTATGATAAATTTCATGAAGCTTTTACACCAAAAGAAAATAAAAAATGAACAATTATATTAAATAATAAAAGCTTAGAACAACACCTTTTATATCAAAATTCGGGCACTTATGATATTTAATAAACTGAAATCAGTAAACATAACAATGCATGGTAATTTCATCAACCTATTACATCAAAAGAACAAACTCAAAATATAATAGAAATTATAAAAGTTTACGCCTTCTTAAAATGAAAACCGGAATCCTTCACATCCCAATACAACATAATCTCATCATTGACCTTGATGTTCCTATCCGTCATCACTTCAAAGCACGAAAGAATGTAATCGTCACTCGGTGCCATATTCAGATAAACTTCTCTACCTTGATATTTAACAGGTGAATTTTCTTGTGTAACGTCAAATAAGGATACACCAATTTGTCGACCTAACGTAATCCAGTTAGCCATGCTAAGTGTCCAATAGCGTAACACATGCTCAAACATGTCGTTGAATGATATCACAATTTTTCCTTGGGCAACCTCGAACTGATTTAGGGTTTTTCTTATTTTCCAAGGGTCCAACCCCAGCACGGGAGGTGGAAAAATATCGCGTACTTCCACCAACGTACGGCTTGTGGGTAATCCCAATTCAAGCTTTCTTGCATCTACACACCCTTCTTCTATTTTGGTCGGGAAAAAATTGTAAAAAAATGTTTTCTTGGTTGTGTGGAGAGCTTTATGAACCATGGCTAGGTGAACTGAAAAAAAAAATTAAAGGACTTGGAGAGTGAGTATAAACAATAATAATATTATTGTAAGAATAATTTTTGATGGTGTTATGTGATGGTTTGGTGTTTGGTATATATAGATGATAATGAACAATTTGATTATTAGGGTAAGATTTGATATTATGGTAAGTGTTTGTTTTTTTCCGCTATAGGATAGGACTGTGTTGGAAGAATCATATTATAACTGGAAAAATAATTATGCGTTCATTTCAAGTTTGGGAAGTTAATTAGGATTTAGGAAAATTAATTTGGATTCAGCAAATTTAATTTTGTGCCTTTTTGTTTGGCAAGTTGCAAAACTGGATAATTTATTTTCACGTTTGTTAATGGATGGAGATGTTGCCTACTCGGATTAGTTGGTAAATTTAATTAGGGTTTGAAAAAGATCTCCTATAATTTAATATTTTATAGTAGGTACAATCCTTTGCTTAATAGCAAATTATTAAGAGCTTTTGTTAATTAATGTAATATGATGTATGGAATTATTTTAAATAAGATTTATTCTAATATGAGATTCAAGTCTAGATTAACATGAGCCTACGTATGCAACATTCAAATTAAGTCTAGATTTATATATTCTAATGGAAATTTCCAAAAGTAGCCTTATTCATATTGAGAACATATCAAATACAAAACATAGGTAATAATAGTCTATTTAATTTTATTAATATAATTATAGTTGTCATGTTGACGTGGATATTGATATTTTAAGATGGAACAGATTTTGAATCCGAATACAATTAATCTCACAATCGTGCAACTAATTTCAAATTTCATTGTTAAAATGGCTATGCAATTTTATAGAGTGCCTCTTAAACATCGATTGTTTTTCTCACCTAATATTAAATATCGGTAATATATGATTTACGTAATTTTTTTTATCACTAGCATATCATCATAATAAAATTTGAAACAATGGTATAAATTCATGTGATATATGAATAAGAAAATTATTAATTATATCGATAAGACAACATTTATGACTAACAAATTAATGTAACTTTTCGAATTCCTTTTTATTTTATTTTTTAATATTATTTAAATAAATTAACTTGGTAACTGACCATTATTGTCATGACAATTTAGGACATACAAATCACCGTCGTAATGTAAATTTGAGTACAACATAAATTATATTACCACAACAATTAAATAAGTAAGAACATAAATTATATTACTGCAATAACTTTTTTACTAAATTAATTGCACCACTTTGCGACTAGCTGATAAGTACATATCTTACAATTCCGTTTACATGAAGAGTTATTTGTTTGTTATTAGGCCAATTAAAATGCTCTAAAGTAAATCATTTTGGTGACTGATATATCAAATAATGTGAATTATAACTTACTTTAATGCAGATATTTGAGATTTTGACATTTATTAATGTGCTTTATAATTCACTTAGTCATTAATTAGACCACTTTTATGTCAAAAAAATTGAAAAATATGAATTTTAATTAATTTAATGCACATATTTAGAATTTTGACAATTATGGTGACTAACATATAAATTAATGTTAATTTTTAATACTTTAACACATCTTTTTTAGTTCTGATAATTATGAATTTTTTGATAGACAATTGTATTAAATTATAGAATTTAGTGCATCCCTAATTATAATTAATTAAAAGATAGTATTAAAATAAATAAAATGATTTTATTATAAAGTCGACTTGGATTTGTCCTAAACTTATCAATAAATGAGTGGAAAGAAGATTTTAAAACAAAAAGGCCCAAATTATTATTACAATTTACAACTTTTTCTTTTTATTGTTAGCCCAAAATCTATTCTGACGCAAAGATAGAAAACATTGCAACCAGAATTAAAATTAGGTCCATGGCCTTTTCTGGCCAAGCAAAAGGACAATTATATTGTTTGCCATCACTTGGCCCAACGTGTAATATAGAATAACCACGGTTGATGATTTTTTCTTTCCTTCAACCTAGCCCAATATTTTGATTTTTTTTTCCAAAAAGATTAGATAAAGCAGAAATGTTAGCTTATTTTACTTTTTATTGTTGGGTACTTTTAGCTTGATTCTTCCATTAAAAATAAAACAAGTTTTTACACTAGAAAGCCAAATATGCAGTGGAGCGGAATAACAATAATTCAATGGACAAGCTTTCATAAGATAAATTTTAACAAGCTAACACGAAATTAGAGAATAGCGAAAACAATTTTTTTATTTTTTAAAAAGTTATAATAATCAGTATTTGATAATAATAACGATTATAACTCTTCATATATATATATATGTATATATATATATATATATAGGACTGCAGTAAGTGACTGAAAAGAGATATGACTTTTAAGGTCATCTCCAATGAATATGGTTAGGGCCGGGCTGGGCGTTTTGACCTTCTCCAGCGGTCAGGGGTAGGGGGCAGGGCGCAGGGTGGGGTGGGAACGGGGAGAGGGGGGACCAGGACAGGCTCGCACGAGCCCTAGCCACGGTCCAGGGCTCACGTGAGCAATTGGAGAAGAACCTCTTTAAATTGGCGCTACCAGATTGATTGCTTTTTTTCTTTTTTATTTTAATTTTAAATGTATTTAATAATTTAAAAATAATTATAAAAATAAATCTTTAATAAAATTAAATATTTCATCCTAAAATAAACTAAATTTATAGACTTGAATTTATTTAATAAAATGTGTTAGTATATTATTGTATATTTACTTGTATTTCATAAATTGTGTGTTTTTTCTTTAATTTGTAGACTTGAATTAATTTCTATTTAATTAAAATCATAAATAATTAATAAGAATTCTAAATAATTTTTTAATGGACAAATCATTAATAACTAAATTCAGCTTTTTACTTTAATTTCTTAGACTGTAATTAAAATTTTAATCATTTAATTACAATATTGGTGGTGGCTATATATTTTTAAAAATATCGAATTAGTAAATAATATAATTAAACACTTATGCAAATAATTTAAATTAATAATTAAATTAAGAAATATTTAATTACACACTAAAATTAACAAGATAAGTAATTTTTGTAACTCGCATGTGTGTCGTTTATTTAATACTCTATGATGTATTTTCTTTGTTGTTTGTTGATTTCCTATTATGTTTTAATTTTACTTTTATGATTATTTACTCTATTTAATTTTAATATTTAAATATTATTAATAATTTAATTATATTATTAAAATAGTTATCAGTATTAATAATATTAATATTAAAAAACTATAATTATAAGTGAGAGTTGAGAAGAGTTGAAAATGGAATTAAATCAATTTTGAAGCCCTGCCATTGGAGACATCCAGACAGGGCTCGGGATGTGGCCAGAGGCAGAGGCAGCCCCGGGGCTCCGGAGCCCTGAGCCCCCACTATTGGAGATGGCCTAGGGACTCCTATAAAAAACTAAACACCTAAAAACTGAAAATAGAATAACTGAAAAAGAAGAGTACGTATTGGATTTTCCTACAACAGAAAACATAAAAATACTTTCTATAAATCATTGGCTACCAAGCAAATGAGTGCTTTAAATTGATGTAAAGAGGCAAAAGTTGAGGACCAATTTTATGTATTCGAACTTATTTTTGATGATAACACACAAATAGAATGGTACTTCTCAAGTTATATAGTAATAAACATGTATATTTTTTTTGGGGAAAAAACTTTTAATGTCTAATTTTTGTCCAAATTTCATATTTGATATCAAGCTTTAAAAAAAATTCATTTAATAACTTGATTTGGGCCAGTTTAACACATTTTATTTGACGGAGTGAATGTACTTCAGTTATCTATTTTGAACATATCTCTTCGGAGTTAACATCAATATACTTAATCACCAAAATAATAAATAAATGATGTAGTAGCATAATTTGTTCAATTAAAATATACAGTCTTGCTTTAATTCAATGATCATTTCCTGAGTATGAGAATTTGTTTTTTGTTGACAATTCAATTCAACGATTATTTCCTAAATATGAGAATTCTTTTTTTCGTTGACAAAGGAACCTGCAACCAGCGAAGTGCACAAGTTAAACCCTGTACTCAAGTAGTATTATAATTCTTGATTTAAAGACTGCTCTTTTAACTTCATTTGATCAGAATCAATTTCATACGATTGGGTGATTAATTTATAAACTGAGATCTGTAAAAATAACATGAATCTTTTACACCAAAAGAAACTAGAAAGTGAACTATTATATTAAATAATAAATGCTTAAAACAACAACTTTTATATCAATATTCGGGCACATATGAAAATTAATAAACTGAAATCCGTAAACATAACAATGCATGATGGTTTCATCAACTTATTACATCAAAGGAACAAACTCAAAATATAATAGAAATTATAAAAGTTTACACCTTCTTAAAATGAAAACCAGAATCCTTCACATCCCAATACAACATAACCTCATCATTGACCTTGATGTTCCTATCCATCATCACTTCAATGCACGAAAGAATGTAATAATCATTCGGTTCCATATTCAGATAAACTTCGCTACCTTGATATTTAACGGGTGCATTTTCTTGTGAAACGTCAAACAAAGATACACCAATTTTTTGACCTAACGTAATCCGTTTAGCAAAGCTATGTGTCCAATAACGTAACACGTGCTCAAACATGTCATTGAACGATATCACAATTTTTCCATGGGCAACCTCGAACTGATTTAGGGATTTCTTTATTTTCCATGGATCCAAATCCACCTCGGGAGGGGGAAAAATATCGCGTATTTCCACCAACGTACGGCTTGTGGGTAATTCCGATTCAAGGTTTGTTGCATCTATGCATCCTTCTTCTATTTTGGTCGGGAAAAAATTGTAAAAAAACGTGTTCTTCGTTGTGAGGAGAGGTTTATGAACCATGGCTAGGTGAATTGAAAAACAGAAAAAGAAAAAGGACTAGAAGAGTGAGTACATAAAATAATAATATTTTTATAAGAATAATTTTTAATGGTGTTTGGTGATGGTTTGGTGTTTGGTATTTATAGATGATAATGAACAATTTAAGTATTAGGTAAGATTTGATATTATGGTAAGTGTTTGATTTTTCCGCTCTAGGATAGGACTGTTGGAAGAATCGTATTAGAATTGGAAAAAGAATTGCGCATTCATTTCATGTTTGGGAAATTAATTTGGATTTAAGAAATTTAATTCGGATTTAGGAAATCTAATTTTGTGCCGTTTCATTATGGAATAATCTCTTTGGCAAGTTGCAAAACGGCATGATGGAGTTGTTGCCTACTCGGATTAGTTGGTAGATTTAATTAGGGTTTGAAAAATATCTCCTATACGTTAATATTTTATAATAGGTACAATCTTTTGCTTAAATATTAAGAGCTAGTGTTATATAATATAATCTGATGTGAGGAATTACTATAAATAAGATTTATTATAATATCTGAATCCAGTTTAGGCTAACTGAGCCTATGTATGCAACTTTCAAATTAAGGTTGGATTTGTATATTTTAATGACAATTTCCAAAAGAACCCATTTATAAAACATAGGCAATAGTCTATTTAATTTTATTAATATAATTATAGTTGTCATGTTGATGTTGATATTTTTAGATTGAATGGACTTTAAATTCGAATACAATTAATCTCACAATCGTGTAAACTAATTTCAACATTTCAAGGTTAACATGATTATGCAATATTTTAGAGTTCCGCTTAAACACCAATAATTGCTCTCATCTTTTATTAAATATCGCTAATATACGATTTACGTAATTCTCTTTATCACTAGCATCTCATCGTAATAAAATTTGAAACAATGGTCTAAATTCATGTCATATTTGAATAAGAGAAATATTAATTAAACCGATAAGACCATATTCATGACTAACAAACTGTAACTTTCCAAATTCCGTTTTTATTTTATTTTTTATAGTTACGTAAATGAATTAACTTGGTAATTAACTATTATTGTCATGACAATTTAGGACTTACAAATCTCCGTCATAATGTAAATTTGAGTACAACAATTGTCACACACTCACACTACACCAATTAAATAAGTAAGAACATAAATCATATTAACGCAACAATTTTTTGACGACTAACTGATAAATACATATCTTACAATTCCGTTTACATGATGATTTATTTGTTTGTTAATTTGCCAATTAAAATGCTCTAAAAGACATATACAATTCAGTCAATTATTTTGGTGACTGATATATCAAATAACGTGAATTATAACATACTTTAATGCAAATGTTTGAAATTTTGACATTTATTAATGTACTTTATAATTCATTTAGTCACTGATTAGACCACTTTTATGTCTAAAAATTGAAAAATATGAATTTTAATTACTTTAATGCACATATTTAGAATTTCGACAATTATGGTGACTAACATATATATTAATATTAATTTTTAATAATTTAACACACCTTTCTTAGATCTGAGATCTATGAATTTTTTAATAGGCAATTGTATTAAATTATAGAATTTAGTGCATCTCAAATTATAATTAATTAAAAGGAAAACTCAAAGAAATAAAATGGTTTTATTATAAAGTCGACTTTGGGTGTTGTCCTAAGCTAATCAATAAACGTGGCCCACTTCAAAGTGGAAAGAAGATTTTAAAACAAAAGGGCCCCAAATTATTATTACAATTCACAACTTCTTTTTGTTATTAGCCCAAAACTTATTCTGACGTAAAGATAGAAAACATTGCAGCCAGAATAAATATTAGGTCCATGGCCTTTTCTGGCCAAGGAAAAGGACAATTATATTGTTTGCCATCACTTGGCCCAAAGTGTAATACAGAATAACCACGGTTCATGGTTTTTTCTTTCTTTCAACCTAGCCCAATATTTTGATTTTTTTCCAAAAACATTTGCTTTGACTTAATTTTTTGGACAAGAGCGATCACGTGGCCATTAAGTCACCTAAATTGCACGCTTTGTGAACGCGATGTGCTCAGCATGGCGTATTTGAATAAAACATTTATACTGTTTTATTTGGGAAGGTATCATTAATATTGTTATACGTGAATCTAGATAAACTTGAGTGAAATTTTCATTGATAATCATTTACGATGCCACAAACCTTATCTAATAGCAAATGCCAATTTTGACCTTATTAAAGTTCGTCTAACTAGAATATCATTAATGAAACTATAATAAAAGTTAAAAAAACAAAGGACTAGGAGATCTAATTCAGATATAGATAAAATAATGACATATAAATGTGTATTTGGAAATAAACAAATCTAACCCGAATTCGATCCTACAATAAATGGTGTAATAGCAATCTCTAGTGGATGGAAAGATATAATTTTTGGGGCGATTGAATAGCAGTGATAAATCAAATTAAGGAGCCCCAGTTGCTTTCCTCGGGTCTATATGAGTTCTGATATCTTTATACCTAGATTTTTTCCATTCTTGTCATATTCGTCGACAAAGACATGAAGTCGCTCGCTACATGGGTAAATGCTTTGTCTTCCATATATAAGGTTGAATTAGGATAAAATAAGAATTCTCTGTACTTTTAGACGGAGATTGTAGTGGCAATTTGAGGGTTGAAATTTCGTCGGACCGGTATTTTTAATTAATTAATGTTTGACCAAATTTGATGTCTAACTTAGATATCGTTAGTCATATATAGATCCGATATGATTATGTCTAATCCGAATCTCAATTTAATAAAGACAAATGGATGTGGATAAGTAGACAAACGTAACCCAAATTCGATCCTTTGACTATCCCGCAATAAATGTTTTAGTAGCATTCTCTCGCGGTTTATAAGAACATTATAATTATTGATGGGGCTTGTAAGGTAGTGATGGACAAAGTTAAGGAGCTAACTGCTTTCCTTGGGTCTTTCTGAGTTCTGTGATAGGCGAAATATTTTCCATGCTTGTCATATTCGTTGACAAAGAATGAAGTCGCTCACATATGGCTAAGTTAGTTTTGTCTTTCGTATGTAGGTTGAATGTGCGCCGTTATTTACAAGAATGTGGGAATTGTATGTGTAATTTGAGGGTTGATATTTCACTGGATCCATACTTTTATTTAAAGTTTGACCACGTCTATGTCTAACTTGGATATCATTAGTGATTAATTTGAACAACCGACGTTCTAAACTCAATCATATAACGACAAATAAATGTGGATTCGAAGTGGACAAATCTAACCCTAATGTGATCATTTGTCGGGTCTTTTCGAATTCGGACCAATAACTTGAAGAAATTATCATCCTCTCTAGATTCTTTCCAAACTTGTTTACATCGAGAAGGAAATGAAGCCACTCACTACTTGGCTATGTAAACTTTGTCTTTCAAAAATGGGTTGAATACTTGGCTAAGTTATCTTTTATCTACCATAGACAGGGGTGAATGTACTTCAGTTATCTATTTTGAACATCATTTCTTCGGAGCTAACTTCAGTATACTTAATCACCAAAAAATAAATGATGTAGTAGCATAATTTATTAAATTAAATATACAGTCTTGCTTTAATTCAATGATCATTTCCTGAGTATGAAAATTTGTTTTTTGTTGACAATTCAATTCAATGATTATTTCCTATAAGTATGAGAATTCTTTTTTTGTTGACAAAGGAACCTACAACCATCGAAGTGCACAAGTTAAACCCTGTACTCAAGTAGTATTATAATTCTTGATTTAAAGACTGCTCTTTCTACTTCATTTGATCAGAATCAATTACCTACCATTTGCGTGATTAATTAGTAAACTGAAATCTATAAAAATAACATGAATCTTTTACACCAAAGGAAAATAGAAAGTGAACTATTATATTAAATAAAAAATGCTTAAAACGACAACTTTCATAACAAAATTCGGGCACTTATGAATTATGTAAACATAACAATGCATGATAAATTTCATCAACTTATTAAATCAAAAGAACAAAGTCGAAATATAATAGAAATTATAAAATACTCTATGATGTATTTTATTTGTTGTTTGTTGTATTTCCTATTGAGTGTCAAATTTACTTTTATGATTATTTACTCTATTTAATTTTAATATTTAAATATTATTAATAATCTAATTATATCATTAAAATAGTTATTAGTTTTATTAATATAAATATTAAAAAACCTATAATTATAAGTGAGAGTTGAGAAGAGTTGAAAATGGAATTAAATCAATTTTAAAGCCCTGCTATTCGAAACGACCAGACAGGCCTCGGGATGTGGCCAGAGGTAGAGGCCGCCCCAGGGCTCCGGAGCCCTGAGCCCCCATCATTGGAGATGGCCTAAGGACTCCTATAAAAACCTAAACATCTAAAAAATGAATATAGGATAACTGAAAAAGAATAGTACGAATTGGATTTTCCTACAATAGAAAACATAAAAATACTTTTTATAAAACGTTGGCTACCAAGAAAATGAGTGCTTTGAATTGATGTAAAGAGGCAAAAGTTGAAGCCCAATTTTATGTATTCGAACTTATGTTTGAAGATAACACACAAATAGAATGGTACTTCTCAAGTGATGTAGTAATAAACATGTATATTTTTTGGGAAAACACTTTTAATATCAATTTTTTGTCGAAATTTCATATTTGATATCAAGCTTTAAAAAAATTCCTTTAATACCTTGATTTGGGCCAGTTTAACACATTTTATTTGACGGAGTGAATGTACTTCAGTTATCTATTTTGAACATATCTCTTCGGAGTTAACATCAATATACTTAATCACCAAAATAATAAATAAATGATGCATAATTTTGTTAAATTAAAATATACAGTCTTGCTTTAATTCAATGATCATTTCCTGAATATGAGAATTTGTTTTTTGTTGACAATTCAATTCAACGATTATTTCCTAAGTATGAGAATTCTTTTTTTCGTTGACAAAGGAACCTGCAACCAGCGAAGTGCACAAGTTAAACCCTGTACTCAAGTAGTATTATAATTCTTAATTTAAAGACTGCTCTTTCTACTTCATTTAATTAGAATCAATTTCACACGATTGGGTGATTAATTTGTAAACTGAGATCTGTAAAAATAACATGAATCTTTTACACCAAAAGAATATAGAAAGTGAACTATTAGATTAAATAATAAATGCCTAAAACAACAACTTTTATATCAATATTCGGGCACGTATGAAAATTAATAAACTGAAATCCGTAAACATAACAATGCATGATGGTTTCATCAACTTATTACATCAAAAGAACAAACTCAAAATATAAAAGAAATTATTAAATTTTACACCTTCTTAAAATGAAAACCAGAATCCTTCACATCCCAATACAACATAACCTCATCATTGACCTTGATGTTACTATCCATCATCACTTCAATGCACGAAAGAATGTAATCATCATTCGGTTCCACATTAAGATAAACTTCGCTACCTTGATATTTAACAGGTGCATTTTCTTGTGAAACGTCAATCAAAGTTACACCAATTTTTTGACCTAACTTAATCCGTTTAGCAATGCTGTGTGTCCAATAACGTAACACATGCTCAAACATGTCGTTAAACGATATCACAATTTTTCCATGGGCAACCTCGAACTGATTTAGGGATTTCTTTATTTTCCATGGATCCAAACCCACCTCGGGAGGGGGAAAAATATCGCGTATTTCCAACAACGTACGGCTTGTGGGTAATCCCAATTCGAGGTTTGTTGCATCTACCCATCCTTCTTCTATTTTGGTCGGGAAAAAATTGTAAAAAAATGTGTTCTTCGTTGTGAGGAGAGGTTTATGAACCATGGCTAGGTAAAATGAAAAACAGAAAAGAAAAAGGACTTGAAGAGTGAGTACAAAAAATAATAATATTTTTGTATGAATAATTTTTAATGGTGTTTTGTGATGGTTTGGTGTTTGGTATTTATAGATAATAATGAACAATTTAAGTATTAGGTAAGATTTGACATTATGGTAAGTGTTTGATTTTTCCGCTCTAGGATAGGACTGTCGGAAGAATCGTATTAGAATTGAAAAAAGAATTGCGCATTCATTTCAAGTTTGGGAAATAAATTTGGATTTAGGAAATTTAATTTGGATTTAGGAAATCTAATTTTGTGCCTTTTCATTATGGAAATAATCTCGTGGGCAAGTTGCAAAATGGCATTAATTATTTCCACGTTTATTAATGGATGGAGTTGTTGCCTACTCTGACTAGTTGGTAAATATAAATAGGGTTTGAAAAATATCTCATATACGTTAATATTATATAGTAGGTACAATCTTTTGCTTAAATATTAAGAGCTAGTGTTATATAATATAATCTGATGTGTGGAATTACTATAAACAAGATTTGTTATAATATCAGAATCCAGATTAGGTTAACTGAGCCTATGTATGCAACTTTCAAATTAAGGCTGGATTTGTATATTCTAATTACAATTTTCCAAAAGAACCCATTTTATATTGAGAACATATCTAATATAAAACATAGGCAATAGTCTATTTAATTTTATTAATATAATTATAGTTGTCATGTTGATGTTGATATTTTTAGATGGAACGGACTTTAAATTCGAATACAATTAATCTCACAATCGTGTAAACTAATTTCAACATTTTAAGGTTAACATGATTATGCAATATTTTAGAGTTCCTCTTAAACACCAATTATTGCTCTCACCTTTTATTAAATATCACAATTTACGTAATTCTTTTTATTATTAGCATCTTATCATAATAAAATTTGAAACAATGGTTTCATGTGTCATATTTGAATAAGAGAAATATTAATTAAATCGATAAGACCACATTTATGACTAACAAACTGTAACTTTCCAAATTCAATTTTTATTTTATTTTTTATAATTATGTAAATGAATTAACTTGTTAATTGACCATTATTGTCATGACAATTTAGGACTTACAAATCTCCGTCATAATGTAAAATTGAGTTCAACAATTGTCACACACTCACACTACACCAATTAAATAAGTAAGAACATAAATCATATTAACGCAACAATCTTTTGACGACTAACTTATAAGTACATATCTTACAATTCCGTTTACATGATGATTTATTTGTTTGTTAATATGCCAATTAAAATGCACTAAAAGACATATACGATTCAGTCAATCATTTTGGTGACTGGTATATTAAATAATGTGAATTATAACTTACTTTAATGCACATGTTTGAAATTTTGACATTTATTAATGTGCTTTATAATTCATTTTGTCACTGAGTAGACCACTTTTATGTCTAAAAATTGAAAAATATGAATTTAATTTACTGTAATGCACATATTTAGAATTTTGACAATTATGGTGACTAACATATATATTAATATTAATTTTTAATAATTTAACACACCTTTCTTAGTTATGAGATCTATGAATTTTTTGATAGGCAATCGTATTAAATTATATAATTTAGTGCATCTCAAATTATAATTAATTAAAAGGAAAATTCAAAGAAATAAAAAGATTGTATTATAAAGTCGACTTTTGGTTTTGTCCTAAGCTAATCAATAAACGTGGCCCACTTCAAAGAGGAAAGAAGATTTTAAAACAAAAAAGCCCCAAATTATTATTACAATTCACAATTTCTTTTTGTTATTAGCCCAAAACCTATTCTGACGCAAAGATAGAAAACATTGCAGCCAGAATAAATATTAGGTCCATGGCCTTTTTCTGGCCAAGCAAAAGAACAATTATATTGTTTGCCATCACTTGGCCCAAAGTGTAATACAGAATAACCACAGTTCATGATTTTTTCTTTCCTTCAACCTAGCCCAAACTTTGATTTTTTTTCAAAAAGATTAGATAAAGCAGAAATTTTAGCTTATTTTACTTTTTAATGTTGGGTACTTTAAGCTTGTTTCTTCTAATAAAGCTAAAAAAAGTTCTTACAATAGAAAGCCAAAAATACAGTGTAGCGGAATAACAATAATTCAATGGGCAAGTTTTCATAAGATAAATTTTAACAAGCTAACATGAAAATTAGAGAATCATGAACCATAGCCAAAACAAATTTTTCATTTTTTAAAAAGTCATAATAATCAGTATTTGATAATAATAACGATTATAACTCTTCATATATATATATATATATATATATATATATATATATATATATATATATATATATATATATATATAGTACTGCGGCCGGGCTGCGCGTCCTGACCTTCTCCAGCGGCCAGGGGTAGGGGCAGGGCGCAGGGCGGGGTGGGAACGAGAGGAGGGGGTGACCAAGACAGGCTCGCACGAGCCCTAGCCACGGCCTAAGTCTCACATGAGCAATTGGAGAAAAACCTCTCTAAATTGGAGCCACCAGGTTGATTGTTATTTTTTTTTAATTATTTTAATTTTAAATGTATTTAATAATTTAAAATTAATTACTAAAATAAATCTTTAATTAAATTAAATATTTCATCCTAAAATAAATTAAATTTATAGACTTGAATTTATTTAATAAAATGTGTTAGTATATTTAATGTATATTTACTAGTATTTCATAAATTGTGTGTTTTTTCTTTAATTTGTAGACTTGAATTACTTTCTATTAAATTAAAATCATAAAAAATTAATTATAATTCTAAATAATTTTTTTATGGACAAATCATTAATAACTAAATTCAGCATTTTATTTTAATTTCTTAGACTGTAATTAAAATTTTAATCATTTTATTACAATATTGGTGGGGGCTTTATATTTATAAAAATATCGAATTAGTTAAATATATAATTAAACACTTATACAAATAATCTAACTTAACACTTAAATTAAGGAATATTTAATTACACACTAAAATTAACAAGATAAGTAATTTTTTGTAACTCGCGTGTGTCTTTTATTTAATACTCTCTGATGTATTTTCTTTGTTGTTTGTTGTATTTCCTATTGAGGGTCAATTTTACTTTTATGATTATTTACTCTATTTTATTTTAATATTTAAATATTATTAATAATCTAATTATATCATTAAAATTGTTATTAGTATTATTAATATAAATATTAAAAAAACTATAATTATAAGTGAGAGTTGAGAAGAGTTGAAAATGGAATTAAATCAATTTTAAAGCCCCGCTATTGGAGACGGACAGACAGGCCTCGGGATGTGGCCAGAGGCAGAGGCAGCCCCAGGGCTCCGGAGCCCTGAGCCCCCATCATTGGAGATGGCCTAAGGACTCCTATAAAAAACTAAACATCTAAAAAATGAAAATAGGATAACTGAAAAAGAATAGTACGAATTGGATTTTCCTACAATAGAAAACATAAAAATACATTTTATAAAACGTTGGCTACCAAGCAATTGAGAGCTTTGAATTGATGTAAAGAGGCAAAAGTTGAGGCCCAATTTTATGTATTTGAACTTCTGTTTGATGATAACACACAAATAGAATGGTACTTCTCAAGTGATATAGTAATAAACATGTATATTTTCTGGGAAAACACTTTTAATATCAAATTTTTGTCCAAATTTCATATTTGATATCAAGCTTTAAAAAAAATTCATTTAATACCTTGATTTGGGCCAGTTTAACACATTTTATTTGACGGAGTGAATGTACTTCAGTTATCTATTTTGAACATATCTCTTCGAAGTTAACATCAATATACTTAATCACCAAAATAATAAATAAATGATGTAGTAGCATAATTTGTTAAAATTAAAATATACAGTCTTGCTTTGATTCAATGATCATTTCCTGAGTATGATAATTTGTTTTTTGTTGACAATTCAATTCAACGATTATTTCCTAAATATGAGAATTCTTTTTTTGGTTGACAAAGGAACCTGCAACCAGCGAAGTGCACAAGTTAAACCCTGTACTCAAGTAGTATTATAATTCTTGATTTAAAGACTGCTCTTTCTACTTCATTTGATCAGAATCAATTTCATACGATTGGGTGATTAATTTGTAAACTGAGATCTGTAAAAATAACATGAATCTTTTACACCAAAAGAAAATAGAAAGTGAACTATAATATTAAATAATAAATGCCTAAAACAACAACTTTTATATCAATATTCGGGCACTTATGAAAATTAATAAACTGAAATCCGTAAACATAACAATGCATGATGGTTTCATCAACTTATTACATCAAAAGAACAAACTCAAAATATAATAGAAATTATAAATGTTTACACCTTCTTAAAATGAAAACCAGAATCCTTCACATCCCAATACAACATAACCTCATCATTGACCTTGATGTTCCTATCCATCATCACTTCAATGCACGAAAGAATGTAATCATCATTCGGTTCCATATTCAGATAAACTTCGCTACCTTGATATTTAACAGGTGCATTTTCTTGTGAAACGTCAAACAAAGATACACCAATTTTTTGACCTAATGTAATCTGTTTAGCAAAGCTATGTGTCCAATAACGTAACACGTGCTCAAACATGTCATTGAACGATATCAAAATTTTTCCATGGGCAACCTCGAACTGATTCAGGGATTTCTTTATTTTCCATGGATCCAAATCCACCTCGGGAGGGGGAAAAATATCGCGTATTTCCACCAACGTACGGCTTGTGGGTAATTCCGATTCAAGGTTTGTTTCATCTATGCATCCTTCTTCTATTTTGGTCGGGAAAAAATTGTAAAAAAATGTGTTCTTCGTTGTGAGGAGAGGTTTATGAACCATAGCTAGGTGAATTGAAAAACAGAAAAAGAAAAAGGACTAGAAGAGTGAGTACATAAAATAATAATATTTTTATATGAATAATTTTTAATGGTGTTTTGTGATTGTTTGGTGTTTGGTATTTATAGATGATAATGAACAATTTAAGTATTAGGTAAGATTTCATATTATGGTAAGTGTTTGATTTTTCCGCTCTAGGATAGGACTGTCGGAAGAATCGTATTAGAATTGGAAAAAGAATTGCGCATTCATTTCAAGTTTGGGAAATTAATTTGGATTTAGGAAATTTAATTCGGATTTAGGAAATCTAATTTTGTGCCGTTTCATTATGGAATAATCTCTTTGGCAAGTTGCAAAACGGCATGATGGAGTTGTTGCCTACTCGGATTAGTTGGTAAATTTAACTAGGGTTTGAAAAATATCTCCTATACGTTAATATTTTATAATAGGTACAATCTTTTGCTTAAATATTAAGAGCTAGTGTTATATAATATAATCTGAAGTGAGGAATTACTATAAATAAGATTTATTATAATATCTGAATCCAGTTTAGGCTTACTGAGCCTATGTATGCAACTTTCAAATTAAGGCTGGATTTGTATATTCTAATGACAATTTCCAAAAGAACCCATTTTATATTGAGAACATATCAAATATAAAACATAGGCACTAGTCTATTTAATTTTATTAATATAATTATAGTTGTCATGTTGATGTTGATATTTTTAGATGGAACGGACTTTAAATTCGAATACAATTAATCTCACAATCGTGTAAACTAATTTCAACATTTTAAGGTTAACATGATTATGCAATATTTTAGAGTTCCTCTTAAACACCAATTATTGCTCTCACCTTTTATTAAATATCACTATTATACGATTTACGTAATTCTTTTTATTATTAGCATCTTATCATAATAAAATTTGAAACAATGGTCTAAATTCATGTTTCATATTTGAATAAGAGAAATATTAATTAAATCGATAAGACCACATTTATGACTAAGAAACTGTAACTTTCCAAATTCAATTTTTATTTTATTTTTTATAATTATGTAAATGAATTAACTTGTTAATTGACCATTATTGTCATGACAATTTAGGACTTACAAATCTCCGTCATAATGTAAAATTGAGTTCAACAATTGTCACACACTCACACTACACCAATTAAATAAGTAAGAACATAAATCATATTAACGCAACAATCTTTTGACGACTAACTGATAAGTACATATCTTACAATTTCGTTTACATGATGATTTATTTGTTTGTTAATATGCCAATTAAAATGCTCTGAAAGACATATACAATTCAGTCAATCATTTTGGTGACTGATATATCAAATAATATGAATTATAAAATACTTCAATGCAAATGTTTGAAATTTTGACATTTATTAATGTGCTTTATAATTCATTTAGTCACTGATTAGACCACTTTTATGTCTAAAAGTTGAAAAATATGAATTTTAATTTATTTAATGCACATATTTAGAATTTCGACAATTATGGTGACTAACATATATATTAATATTAATTTAATAATTTAACACACCTTTCTTAGATCTGAGATCTATAAATTTTTTAATAGGCAATTGTATTAAATTATGGAATTTAGTGCATCTCAAATTATAATTAATTAAAAGGAAAACTCAAAAAAATAAAATGATTTTATTATAAAGTCGACTTTTGGTTTTGTCCTAAGCTAATCAATAAACGTGGCCCACTTCAGAGAGGAAAGAAGATTTTAAAACAAAAAGGCCCCAAATTATTATTACAATTCACAACTTCTTTTTGTTATTAGCCCAAAACTTATTCTGACGCAAAGATAGAAAACACTGCAGCCCGAATAAATATTAGGTCCATGGCCTTTTTCTGGCCAAGCAAAAGGACAATTATATTGTTTGCCATCACTTGGCCCAAAGTGTAATACAGAATAACCACGGTTCATGGTTTTTTCTTTCTTTAAACCTTGCCCAATATTTTGGCTTTTTTCCAAAAAGATTAGATAAAGAAGAAATTTTGGCTTATTTTACTTTTTAATGTTGGGTACTTTCAGCTTGTTTCTTCCATTAAAGCTAAAAAAAGTTCTTACACTAGAAAGCCAAAAATGCAGTGGAGCGGAATAACAATAATTAAATGGACAAGATAAATTTTAACAAGCTAACACGGAAATTAGAGAATCATGAACCATAGCGAAAACAAATTTTTCATTTTTGAAAAAGTCATAATAATTAGTATTTGATAATAATAACGATTATATATATATATATATATATATATATATATATGACTTTCAAAGTCATCTTCAATGAAAATGGCTCGTCCGGGCTGGGCGTCCTGACCTTCTCCAGCGGCCAGGGGTAGGGGGCAGAGCAGGGCGTGGTGGGATTGGGGGAAGGGGGGACCAGGACAGGCTCTCACGAGCCCTAGCCACGGCCCGGGGCTCACGTGAGCAATTGGAGAAGAACCTCTTTAAATTGCAGCCACCTGATTGATTTTTTTTTAATTATTTTAATTTTAAATGTATTTAAAAATTTAAAATTAATTATTAAAATAAATATTTAATTAAATTTAATATTTCATCCTAAAATAAATTAAATTTATAGACTTGAATTTATTTAATAAAACGTGTTAGTATATTTATTGTATATTTACTAGTATTTCATAAATTGTGTGTTTTTTTCTTTAATTTGTAGACTTGAATTAATTTATATTAAATTAGAATCATAAAAATTAATTAGAATTCTAAATAATTAATTTATGGACAAATCTTTAATAACTAAATTCAGCATTTTATTTTAATTTCTTATACTGTAATTAAATTTTAATCATTTAATTACAATATTGGTGGTGGCTATATATTTTTAAAAATATCGAATTAGTTAAATATATAATTAAATACTTATACAAATAATTTAAATTAATACTTAAATTAAGGAATATTTAATTACACACTAAAATTAACAAGGTAAGTATTATTTTGTAACTCGCGTGTGTATCTTTTATTTAATACTCTCTGATGTATTTTCTTTGTTGTTTGTTGTATTTCCTATTATTTGTCAATTTTACTTTTATGATTATTTACTCTATTTAATTTTAATATTTAAATATTATTAATAATCTAATTATATTATTAAAATACTATTAGTATTTTGAAGCCCTACCATTGGAGACATCCAGACAGGGCTCGGGATGTGGTCAGTGGCAGAGGCAGCCGCAGGGCTCCGGAGCCCTGAGCCCCCACTATTGGAGATGGCCTAGGGACTCCTATAAAAAACTAAACATCTAAAAAATGAAACTAGAATAACTGAAAAAGAAGAGTACGTATTGGATTTTCCTACAACAGAAAACATAAAAATACTTTCTACAAAACGTTGGCTACCAAGCAAATGAGTGCTTTGAATTGATGTAAAGAGGCAAAAGTTGAGGACCAATTTTATGTATTCGAACTTCTTTTTGATGATAACACACAAATAGAATGGTACTTCTCAAGTTATATAGTAATAAACATGTATATTTTTTTTTGGGAAAAAACTTTTAATGTCTAATTTTTGTCCAAATTTCATATTTGATATCAAGCTTTTAAAAAAATTCATTTAATACCATGATTTAGGCAAATTTAACACATTTTATTTGAATGTCAAATTTTTAACAGAATACATCACGTGCGCGGCACATGTACGTTAAGTGGCATGGATTTTGCACGTGCAAAGGGGTAAAATTTCATCTTGATACCATTTTACCTACTTTACAACCAAAGTTTCAAAAAGGACACATTTAATACCAAAATTGAAGGCCATTTGAAACATTTGCTTTGACTTAATTTTTTGGACAAGAGCGATCACGTGGCCATTAAGTCACCAAAATTGCACGCTTTTTGCACGCGATGTGCTCAGCATGGCGTATTTGAATAAAACATTTATACTGTTTTATTTGGGAAGGTATCATTAATATTGTTATACGTGAATCTAGATAAACTTGAGTGAAATTTTCATTGATAATCATTTACGATGCCACAAACCTTATCTAATAGCAAATGCCAATTTTGACCTTATTAAAGTTCGTCTAACTAGAATATCATTAATGAAACTATAATAAAAGTTAAAACAACAAAGGACTAGGAGATCTAATTCAGATATAGATAAAATAATGACATATAAATGTGTATTTGGAAATAAACAAATCTAACCCTAATTCGATCCTACAATAAATGGTGTAATAGCAATCTCTAGTGGATGGAAAGATATAATTTTCGGGGCGATTGAATAGCAGTGATAGATCAAATTAAAGAGCCCCAGTTGCTTTCCTCGGGTCTATATGAGTTCTGATATCTTTATTTATACCTAGATTTTTTCCATTCTTGTCATATTCGCAGACAAAGACATGAAGTCGCTCGCTACATGGGTAAGTGCTTTGTCTTCCATATATATGGTTGAATTAGGATAAAATAAGAATTCTCTGTACTTTTAGACGGAGTTAGTAGTGGCTATTTGAGGGTTGAAATTTTGTCGGATCGGTATTTTTAATTAATTAATGTTTGACCAAATTTGATGTCTAACTTAGATATCATTAGTAATATATAGATCCGATATGATTATGTCTAATCCGAATCTCAATTTAATAAAGACAAATGGATGTGGATAAGTAGACAAACGTAACCCAAATTCGATCCTTTGACTATCCCGCAATAAATATTTTAGTAGCATTCTCTCGCGGTTTATAAGAACATTATAATTATTGATGGGGCTTGTAAGGTAGTGATGGACAAAGTTAAGGAGCTAACTGCTTTCCTTGGGTCTTTCTGAGTTCTGTGATAGGCGAAATATTTTCCATGCTTGTCATATTCGTTGACAAAGAATGAAGTCGTTCACATATGGCTAAGTTAGTTTTGTCTTTCGTATGTAGGTTGAATGTGCGCCGTTATTTACAAGAATGTGGGAATTGTATGTCTAATTTGAGGGTTGATATTTCATTGGATCCATACTTTTATTTAAAGTTTGACCACATCTATGTCTAACTTGGATATCATTAGTGATTAATTTGAACAACCGACGTTCTAATCTCAATCATATAACGACAAATAAATGTGGATTCGAAGTGGACAAATCTAACCCTAATGCGATCATTTGTCGGGTCATTTCGAATTCGGACCAATAACTTGAAGAAATTATCATCATCTCTAGATTCTTTCCAAACTTGTCTACATCAAGAAGAAATGAAGCCACTCACTACTTATCTACGTAAACTTCGTCTTTCAAAAACGGGTTGAATACTTGGCTAAGTTATCTTTTATCTACCATAGACAGGGGTGAATGTACTTCAGTTATCTATTTTGAACATCATCTCTTCGGAGCTAACTTTAGTATACTTAATCACCAAAATAAAATAAAATGATGTAGTAGCATAATTTATTAAATTAAATATACAGTCTTGCTTTAATTCAATGATCATTTCCTGAGTATGAAAATTTATTTTTTGTTGACAATTCAATTCAATGATTATTTCCTATAAGTATGAGAATTCTTTTTTTGTTAACAAAGGAACCTACAACCATCGAAGTGAACAAGTTAAACCCTGTACTCAAGTAGTATTATAATTCTTGATTTAAAGGCTGCTCTTTCTACTTCATTTGATCAGAATCAATTTCCTACCATTTGCGTGATTAATTAGTAAACTGAAATCTGTAAAAATAACATGAATCTTTTACACCAAAGGAAAATAGAAAGTGAACTATTATATTAAATAATAAATGCTTAAAACAACAACTTTTATATCAAAATTCGGGCACTTATGAAAATTAATAAACTGAATTCTGTAAACATAACAATGCATGATAAATTTCACCAACTTATTAAATAAAAAGAACAAAGTCGAAATATAATAGAAATTATAAAAGTTTACACCTTCTTAAAATGAAAACAAGAATCCTTCACATCCCAATACAACATAACCTCATCATTGACCTTGATGTTCCTATCCATCATCACTTCAATGCACGAAAGAATGTAATCATCATTCGGTTCCATATTCAGATAAACTTCGCTACCTTGATATTTAACAGGTGCATTTTCTTGTGAAACGTCAAACAAAGATACACCAATTTTTTGACCTAACGTAATCCATTTAGCAAAGCTATGTGTCCAATAACGTAACACGTGCTCAAACATGTCGTTGAACGATATCACAATTTTTCCATGGGCAACCTCGAACTGATTTAGGGATTTCTTTATTTTCCATGGATCCAAACCCACCTCGGGAGGGGGAAAAATATCGCGTATTTCCACCAACGTACGGCTTGTGGGTAATTCCGATTCAAGGTTTGTTGCATCTATGCATCCTTCTTCTATTTTGGTCGGGAAAAAATTGTAAAAAAATGTGTTCTTCGTTGTGAGGAGAGTTTTATGAACCATGGCTAGGTGAATTGAAAAACAGAAAAAGAAAAAGGACTAGAAGAGTGAGTACATAAAATAATAATATTTTTATATGAATAAGTTTTAATGGTGTTTGGCTATGGTTTGGTGTTTGGTATTTATAGATGATAATGAACAATTTAAGTATTAGGTAAGATTTGATATTATGGTAAGTATTTGATTTTTCCGCTCTAGGATATGACTGTCGGAAGAATCGTATTAGAATTGGAAAAAGAATTGCATATTCATTTCAAGTTTGGGAAATTAATTTGGATTTAGGAAATTTAATTCGGATTTAGGAAATATAATTTTGTGCCGTTTCATTATGGAATAATCTCTTTGGCAAGTTGCAAAACGGCATGATGGAGTTGTTGCCTACTCGGATTAGTTGGTAAATTTAATTAGGGTTTGAAAAATATCTCCTATACGTTAATATTTTATAATAGGTACAATCTTTTGCTTAAATATTAAGAGCTAGTGTTATATAATATAATCTGATGTAAGGAATTACTATAAATAAGATTTATTATAATATCTGAATCCAGTTTAGGCTAACTGAGCCTATGTATGCAACTTTCAAATTAAGGCTGGATTTGTATATTCTAATGACAATTTCCAAAAGAACCCATTTTATATTGAGAACATATCAAATATAAAACATAGGCAATAGTCTATTTAATTTTATTAATATAATTATAGTTGTCATGTTGATGTTGATATTTTTAGATGGAATGGACTTTAAATTCGAATACAATTAATCTCACAATCGTGTAAACTAATTTCAACATTTCAAGGTTAACATGATTATGCAATATTTTAGATTTCCGCTTAAACACCAATAATTGCAACTCATCTTTTATTAAATATCGCTAATATTCGATTTACGTAATTCTATTTATCACTAGCATCTCATCGTAATAAAATTTGAAACAATGGTCTAAATTCATGTCATATTTGAATAAGAGAAATATTAATTAAACCCATAAGACCACATTTATGACTAACAAACTGTAACTTTCCAAATTCCGTTTTTATTTTATTTTTTATAATTATGTAAATGAATTAACTTGGTAATTGACTATTATTGTCATGACAATTTAGGACTTATAAATCTCCGTCATAATGTAAATTTGAGTACAACAATTGTCACACACTCACACTACACCAATTAAATAAGTAAGGACATAAATCATATTAACGCAACAATCTTTTGACGACTAACTGATAAGTACATATCTTACAATTCTGTTTACATGATGATTTATTTGTTTGTTAATATGCCAATTAAAATGCTCTAAAAGACATATACGATTCAGTCAATCATTTTGGTGACTGGTATATCAAAATAATGTGAATTATAACATACTTTAATGTAAATGTTTGAAATTTTGACATTTATTAATGTGCTTTATAATTCATTTAGTCACTGATTAGACCACTTTAATGTCTAAAAGGAAAAATATGAATTTTAATTACTTTAATGCACATATTTAGAATTTCGACAATTATGGTGACTAACATATATATTAATATTAATTTTTAATAATTTAACACACCTTTCTTAGATCTGAGATCTTTGAATTTTTTAATAGGCAATTGTATTAAATTATAGAATTTAGTGCATCTCAAATTATAATTAATTAAAAGGAAAACTCAAAGAAATAAAATTATTTTGTTATAAAGTCGACTTTTGGTTTTGTCCTAAGCTAATCAATAAACGTGGCCCACTTCAAAGAGGAAAGAAGATTTTAAAACAAAAAGGCCCGAAATTATTATTACAATTCACAACTTCTTTTTGTTATTAGCCCAAAACTTATTCTGATGCAAAGATAGAAAACATTGCAGCCAGAATAAATATTAGGTCCATGGCCTTTTCTGGCTAAGCAAAAGGACAATTATATTGTTTGCCATCACTTGGCCCAAAGTGTAATACAGAATAACCACGGTTCATGGTTTTTTATTTCTTTCAATCTAGCCCAATATTTTGATTTTTTTCCAAAAAGATTAGATAAGAAATTTTTGCTTATTTTACTTTTTAATGTTGGGTACTTTTAGCTTGTTAATTCCATTAAAGCTAAAAAAAGTTCTTACAATAGAAAGCCAAAAATGCAGTGGAGCGGAATAACAATAATTCAATGGGCAAGTTTTCATAAGATAAATTTTAACAAGCTAACACGAAAATTAGAGAATCATGAACCATAGCGAAAACAAATTTTTCATTTTTTAAAAAGTCATAATAATCAGTATTTGATAATAATAACGATTATAACTCTTCATATATATATATATATATATATATATATATATATATAGGACTGCAGTAAGTGACTGAAAAGAGATATGACTTTCAAGGTCATCTCCAATGAAAATGGCTGGGCCGGGCTGCGCGTCTTGACCTTCTCCAGCGGCCAGGGGCAGGGCGCAGGGCGGGGTGGGCACGAGAGGAGGGGGTGACCAAGACAGGCTCGCACGAGCAATAGCAACGGCCCAGGGCTCACGTGAGCAATTGGAGAAGAACCTCTCTAAATTGGAGCCACCAGATTGATTTTTTTTTTAATTATTTTAATTTTAAATGGATTTAATAATTTAAAATTAATTATTAAAATAAATCTTTAATTAAATTAAATATTTCATCCTAAAATAAATTAAATTTGTAGACTTGAATTTATTTAATAAAATGTGTTAGTATATTTATTGTATATTTACTAGTGTTTCATAAATTGTGTGTTTTTTCTTTAATTTGTAGACTTTAATTAATTTCTATTAAATTAAAATCATAAAAAATTAATTATAATTCTAAATAATTTTTTTATGGACAAATCATTAATAACTAAATTCAGCATTTTATTTTAATTTCTTAGACTGTAATTAAAATTTTAATTATTTAATTACAATATTGGTGGGGGCTATATATTTTTAAAAATATCGAATTAGTTTAATATATAATTAAACACTTATACAAATAATTTAAATTAACACTTAAATTAAGGAATATTAAATTACACACTAAAATTAACAAGATAAGTAATTTTTTGTAAGTCGTGTGTGTGTCTTTTATTTAATACTCTCTGATGTATTTTCTTTGTTGTTTGTTGTATTTCCTATTGTGTGTCAATTTTACTTTTATGATTATTTACTCTATTTAATTTTAATATTTAATTATTATTAATAATCTAATTATATCATTAAAATAGTTATTAGTGTTATTAATATAAATATTAAAAAACCTATAATTATAAGTGAGAGTTGAGAAGAGTTGAAAATGGAATTAAATCAATTTTAAAGCCCTGCTATTGGAAACGACCAGACAGGTCTCGGGATGTGGCCAGAGGCTATGGCAGCCCCAGGGCTCCGGAGCCCTGAGCCCCCATCATTGGAGATGGCCTAAGGACTCCTATAAAAAACTAAACATCTAAAAAATGAAAATAGGATAACTGGAAAAGAATAGTACGAATTGGATTTTCCTACAATAGAAAACATAAAAATACTTTTTATAAAACGTTGGCTACCAAGCAAATGAGTGCTTTGAATTGATGTAAAGAGGCAAAAGTTGAGGCCCAATTTTATGTATTCGAACTTCTGTTTGAAGATAACACACAAATAGAATGGTACTTCTCAAGTGATGTAGTAATAAAAATGTATATTTTTTGGGAAAACACTTTTAATTTTAATATCAATTTTTTGTCGAAATTTCATATTTGATATCAAGCTTTAAAAAAAATTCATTTAATACCTTGATTTGGGCCAGTTTAACACATTTTATTTGACGGAGTGAATGTACTTCAGTTATCTATTTTGAACATATCTCTTCGGAGTTAACATCAATATACTTAATCACCAAAATAATAAATAAATGATGTAGTAGCATAATTTTGTTAAATTAAAATATACAGTCTTGCTTTAATTCAATGATCATTTCCTGAGTATGAGAATTCGTTTTTTGTTGACAATTCAATTCAACGATTATTTCCTAAGTATGAGAATTCTTTTTTTCGTTGACAAAGGAACCTGCAACCAGCGAAGTGCACAAGTTAAACCCTGTACTCAAGTAGTATTATAATTCTTGATTTAAAGACTGCTCTTTCTACTTCATTTGATTAGAATCAATTTCATATGATTGGGTGATTATTTGTAAACTGAGATCTGTAAAAATAACATGAATCTTTTACACCAAAAGAAAATAGAAAGTGAACTATTATATTAAATAATAAATGCCTAAAACAACAACTTTTATATCAATATTCGGGCACTTATGAAAATTAATAAACTGAAATCCGTAAACATAACAATGCATGATGGTTTCATCAACTTATTACATCAAAAGAACAAACTCAAAATATAATAGAAATTATAAATGTTTACACCTTCTTAAAATGAAAACCAGAATCCTTCACATCCCAATACAACATAACCTCATCATTGACCTTGATGTTCCTATCCATCATCACTTCAATGCACGAAAGAATGTAATCATCATTCGGTTCCATATTCAGATAAACTTCGCTACCTTGATATTTAACAGGTGCATTTTCTTGTGAAACGTCAAACAAAGATACACCAATTTTTTGACCTAATGTAATCTGTTTAGCAAAGCTATGTGTCCAATAACGTAACACGTGCTCAAACATGTCATTGAACGATATCAAAATTTTTCCATGGGCAACCTCGAACTGATTCAGGGATTTCTTTATTTTCCATGGATCCAAATCCACCTCGGGAGGGGGAAAAATATCGCGTATTTCCACCAACGTACGGCTTGTGGGTAATTCCGATTCAAGGTTTGTTTCATCTATGCATCCTTCTTCTATTTTGGTCGGGAAAAAATTGTAAAAAAATGTGTTCTTCGTTGTGAGGAGAGGTTTATGAACCATAGCTAGGTGAATTGAAAAACAGAAAAAGAAAAAGGACTAGAAGAGTGAGTACATAAAATAATAATATTTTTATATGAATAATTTTTAATGGTGTTTTGTGATTGTTTGGTGTTTGGTATTTATAGATGATAATGAACAATTTAAGTATTAGATAAGATTTCATATTATGGTAAGTGTTTGATTTTTCCGCTCTAGGATAGGACTGTCGGAAGAATCGTATTAGAATTGGAAAAAGAATTGCGCATTCATTTCAAGTTTGGGAAATTAATTTGGATTTAGGAAATTTAATTCGGATTTAGGAAATCTAATTTTGTGCCGTTTCATTATGGAATAATCTCTTTGGCAAGTTGCAAAACGGCATGATGGAGTTGTTGCCTACTCGGATTAGTTGGTAAATTTAACTAGGGTTTGAAAAATATCTCCTATACGTTAATATTTTATAATAGGTACAATCTTTTGCTTAAATATTAAGAGCTAGTGTTATATAATATAATCTGATGTGAGGAATTACTATAAATAAGATTTATTATAATATCTGAATCCAGTTTAGGCTAACTGAGCCTATGTATGCAACTTTCAAATTAAGGCTGGATTTGTATATTCTAATGACAATTTCCAAAAGAACCCATTTTATATTGAGAACATATCAAATATAAAACATAGGCAATAATCTATTTATTTTTATTAATATTATTATAGTTGTCATGTTGATGTTGATATTTTTAGATGGAATGGACTTTAAATTCGAATACAATTAATCTCACAATCGTGTAAACTAATTTCAACATTTCAAAGTTAACATGATTATGCAATATTTTAGAGTTCCGCTTAAACACCAATAATTGCACTCATCTTTTATTAAATATCGCTAATATTCGATTTACGTAATTCTTTTTATCACTAGCATCTCATCGTAATAAAATTTGAAACAATGGTCTAAATTCATGTCATATTTGAATAAGAGAAATATTAATTAAACCGATAAGACCACATTTATGACTAACAAACTGTAACTTTCCAAATTCCGTTTTTATTTTATTTTTTATAATTATGTAAATGAATTAACTTTCTAATTGACTATTATTGTCATGACAATTTAGGACTTACAAATCTCCGTCATAATGTAAATTTGAGTACAACAATTGGCACACACTCACATTACACCAATTACATAAGTAAGAAGATAAATCATTTTAACGCAACAATCTTTTGACGACTAACTGATAAGTACATATCTTACAATTCCGTTTACATGATGATTTATTTGTTTGTTAATATGCCAATTAAAATGCTCTAAAAGACATATACGATTCAGTCAATCATTTTGGTGACTGATATATCAAATAATGTGAATTATAACATACTTTAATGTAAATGTTTGAAATTTTGACATTTATTAATGTGCTTTATAATTCATTTAGTCACTGATTAGACCACTTTAATGTCTAAAAGGAAAAATATGAATTTTAATTACTTTAATGCACATATTTAGAATTTCGACAATTATGGTGACTAACATATATATTAATACTAATTTTTAATAATTTAACACACCTTTCTTAGATCTGAGATCTTTGAATTTTTTAATAGGCAATTGTATTAAATTATAGAATTTAGTGCATCTCAAATTATAATTAATTAAAAGCGAAACTCAAAGAAATAAAATAATTTTATTATAAAGTCGACTTTTGGTTTTGTCCTAAGCTAATCAATAAACGTGGCCCACTTCAAAGAGGAAAGAAGATTTTAAAACAAAAAGGCCCCAAATTATTATTACAATTCACAACTTCTTTTTGTTATTAGCACAAAACTTATTCTGACGCAAAGATAGAAAACATTGCAGCCAGAATAAATATTAGGTCCATGGCCTTTTCTGGCCAAGCAAAAGGACAATTATATTGTTTGCCATCACTTGGCCCAAAGTGTAATACACAATAACCACGGTTCATGGTTTTTTCTTTCTTTCAACCTAGCCCAATATTTTGATTTTTTTCCAAAAAGATTAGATAAAGAATAAATTTTGGCTTATTTTACTTTTTAATGTTGTGTACTTTTAGCTTATTTCTTCCATTAAAGCTAAAAAAAAAGTTCTTACACTAGAAAGCCAAAAATGCAGTGGAGCGGAATAACAATAATTCAATGGACAAGATAAATTTTAACAAGCTAACACGGAAATTAGAGAATCATGAACCATAGCGAAAACAAATTTTTCATTTTTTAAAAAGTCATAATAATCAGTATTTTATAATAATAACGATCATATATATATATATATATATATATATATATATATATATATATATATATATATATATATATATATATGACTTTCAAAGTCATCTCCAATGAAAATGGTTGGGGCCAGGCTGGGCGTCCTAACCTTCTCCAGCAGCCAGGGGTAGGGGGCAGGGCGGGGTGGGAGCGGGGGAAGGAGGGACCAGGACAGGCTCGCACGAGCCCTAGCCACGGCCCGGGGCTTACGTGAGCAATTGGAGAAGAACCTCTTTAAATTGGAGCCACCTGATTGATTTTTTTTTAATTATTTTAATTTTAAATGTATTTAATAATTTAAAATTAATTATTAAAATAAATATTTAATTAAATTTAATATTTCATCCTAAAATAAATTAAATTTATAGACTTGAATTTATTTAATAAAATGTGTTAGTATATTTATTGTATATTTACTAGTATTTCATAAATTGTGTGTTTTTTCTTTAATTTGTAGACTTGAATTAATTTCTATTAAATTAGAATCATAAAAATTAATTAGAATTCTAAATAATTAATTTATGGACAAATCCTTAATAACTAAATTCAGCATTTTATTTTAATTTCTTAGACTGTAATTAAAATTTTAATCATTTAATTACAATATTGGTGGCTATATATTTTTAAAAATATCGAATTAGTTAAATATATAATTAAATACTTATTCAAATAATTTAAATTAATACTTAAATTAAGGAATATTTAATTACACACTAAAATTAACAAGATAAGTATTTTTTTGTAACTCGCGTGTGTATCTTTTATTTAATACTCTCTGATGTATTTTCTTTGTTGTTTGTTGTATTTCCTATTATATGTCAATTTTACTTTTATGATTATTTACTCTATTTAATTTTAATATTTATATATTATTAATAATCTAATTGTATTATTAAAATAGTTATTAGTATTATTAATATTAATATTAAAAACTATAATTATAAGTGAGAGTTGAGAAGAGTTGAAAATGGAATTAAATCAATTTTGAACCCTGCCATTGGAGACGACCAGACAGGGCTCGGGATGTGGCCAGAGGCAGAGACAACCCCAAGGCTTCGGAGTCATGAGCCCCCACCATTGGATATGGCCTAAGGACTCCTATAAAAAACTAAACATCTAAAAAATGAAAATAGAATAACTGAAAGAAAAAAAATAGTACGTATTGGATTTTCCTACAACAGAAAACATAAAAATACTTTCTATAAAACGTTGGCTACCAAGAAAATGAGTGCTTTGAATTTATGTAAAGAGGCAAAAGTTGAGGCCCAATTTTATGTATTCGAACTTCTTTTTTAAGATAACACACAAATAGAATGTTACATATCAAGTGATATAGTACTAAACATGTATATCTTTTTTGGGGAAAACACTTTTAATATCAATTTTTTTTCTTTGGGAAGGTATCATTAATATTTTTATACGTGAATATAGATAAACTTTAGTGAAATTTTCATTGATAATCTTTTATGATTCCACCAACCTTATCTAATAGCAAATGCCAATTTTGACCTTATTAAAGTTCATCTAACTAGAATATCATTAATGAAACTATAATAAAATTTAAAAAAAAAACTAAGATATTGTTAGTGATTTTAAAGATCCAACAAAGTTCTATCTAATTCAGATATTAGATAAAATAATGACAAATAAATGTGTATTTGGAAACAAACAAATCTAACCCGAATTGATCCTACAACAAATGGTGTAATAGCAATCTCTACTGCATGGAAAGATATAATTTTTTGGGGCGATTGAATAGTAATGATAGATCAAATTAGGGAGCCCCGGTTGCTTTCCTCGGGTTTATATGAGTTCTGATATCTTTATATCTAGATTTTTTCCATTCTTGTTATATTCGTCGACAAAGACATGATGTCGCTCGCTACATGGCTAAGTGTTATATCTTCCATATATAAGGTTGAATTAGGATAATATGAGAATTCTCTGTACTTTTAGACGAAGATAGTAGTGGTAATTTGAGGGTTGAGATTTCGTCGGATCGGTATTTTTAATTAATTAAATGTTGACCAAATCTGATGTCTAACTTAGGTAGCGTTGGTAATTTGTAGATCTGATATGATTATGTCTAATCCGAATCTCAATCAAATAAAGACAAATGGATGTGGATAAGTAGACAAACGTAACCCAAATTCGATCATTTGACTATCCCACAATAAATGTTTTAGTAGCACTCTCTCGCGGTTTATAAGAACATTATAATTATTGGATGGGACTTAAGGTAGTGATTGACAAAGTTAGGGAGCTAACTGCTTTCCTTGGGTGTTTCTGAGTTCTGAGATAGGCGAAATATTTTCCATGCTTGTCATATTCTTTGACAAAGAATGAAGTCGCTCACATATGGCTATGTTAGTCTTGTCTTTCGTATATAGGTTGAATGTGCGCTGTTATTTACAAGAATATGAGAAATGTATGTCTAATTTGAGGGTTGATATTTCATTGGATCCCGTACTTTTATTTAAAGTTTGACCACATCTATGTCTAACTTGGATATCATTAGTGATTATTGAAGAGCCCACGTTCGAATCTCAATCATCTAACGACAAATGAATGTGGATTCGAAGTGGACAAATCAAACCTTAATGCGATCATTTGTCAGGTCTTTTCGAATTCGGATCAATAACTTCAAGAAAATATCGTCCTCTCTAGATACTTTCCAAACTTGTCATATACATCGACAAGGAAATGAAGCCACTCACTACTTGGCTACGTTATCTTTGTCTTCCAGAAATGGGTTGAATACTTGGCTATGTTATCTTTGTCTACCATAGACGGGGTGAATGTACTTCAGTTATCTATTTTGAACATCATCTCTTCGGAGTTAACATCAATATACTTAATCACCAAAATAATAAATAAATGATGTAGTAGCATAATTTGTTAAATTAAAATATACAGTCTTGTTTTTATTCAATGATCATTTCCTGAGTATGAGAATTTGTTTTTTTGTTGACAATTCAATTCAATGATTATTTCCTAAGTATGAGAATTCTTTTTTTGTTGACAAAGGAACCTGCAACCATCGAAGTGCACAAGTTAAACCATGTACTCAAGCAGTATTAGAATTCCTGATTTAAAGACTGATGTTCTACTTCATTTGATCAGAATCAATTTTGTACGATCTATATATATATATATATATATATATATATATATATCAATTTGCGTGATTAATTAGTAAATTGATCGAGATCTGTAAAAATAACTCGAAGCTTTTACACCAAAAGAAAATAGAAAGTGACCTATTATATTAAATAATAAAAGCTTACAACAACTTTTATATCAAAATTCGGGCACTTATTTAAATTAATAAACTGAATCTGTAAACATAACAATGCATGATAATTTCATCAACCTATTACATCAAAAGAACAAACTCAAAATATAATAGAAATTATAAAAGTTTATGCCTTCTTAAAATGAAAACCAGAATCCTTCACATCACAATACAACATTGATAGAAATAGTGTCCGGCAAGCCAGCTGTATGGCTGTCATTTAATGAAATAAATGGAGGAATTATTCAATTTAGATTAATAAATGCACTTTATTATATAGTCAACTTTATCTTATGTAATTATTATCTACGCATAAGGATATAAGTCCTTAGATCACAGGGCTATGGGACAACCCGTGGACTGATCTCCAAGGCCGTGATCTAGAACATATTCAAGAGTCTTAGAATCCAATCGAGATAGAACATCGTTGGATTTGGTTAGACTATCGCTAATGTGTAAACTCCGATGAACTGGAGAACACTGTGGTCCACGAGCGTGACTGGGATAGTCGATACACATAAGTGGGTGACTTGCTAGGATGGCAAGTGCACTGAATACCCCAATTAGGAAATAACTCACCATGGAAGCGGTAGTCGCATATCGGGTTGAAGTTATTCCAATTTACAGTAGTATACGAGGAACGATCCCTAATATTTGAGGTGATAGGGTTTATCTGGTGCGAGAACGTTTATACTTAGATGTGAATTCCGACCGACTGGAGATTACCAGAAAGTCTCTGAGGATTAACGTCGGGTATAGAGGGACTCGTATGCAGGTTCATATCATCAACAAATAATCCATTGACCCGATTTGATAGGTTAGGAATTTTCATATGGATTTCTTTGAGAAATTAATTCTGGTAAAATCATTGGCAAAGGTATCTGATGACTTTATGAAAGTATATAGCTCATAAAGATTAAGTCAAAGAGAATTATTTCGAGATCAAAATGCATAAAGTCAAGACGAAGAAAAAGGGAACCGATGAAAAGACCATACCCTTAAGTCTCGATTGGGAGATCGATCGATGGAGAGATTATATTGTACATGAAAATTGTAAATGGTTAAAGGTTCACTAAATTAATTCACCAGTGATTGGAATCCACGGGCTTGTGGCCAAACATCGACCGTGGAGTGTGGGAGAATTCTCAAATTGGCAGGGGTACTAATTTTGGAATGATCAGTTGACAGAATGTTCGATTGATTTAGAGTATTTAATACTTGAGTAATTAAATAAATATTTAATTATAACCCACGGCCAATTATGTGGTGAACCTATGGGGGCATACACAATACACATGTAGCGAAAGCGAGAAAGTGAAGAACAACTGGGTCGATTGGGTTGACTGGGTCGACTGGGTTAACTGGGTCAACCCAATTGGAGCAAAGGTGATCCGATTGGAATTGGATCAAGAATTTAAATTAAATTTGAATTTATTTTGTGAGTTAACTAATTAAATTGGGTTTAATTAATTATGGAAATATTTAATTAAATAGATTTAGAGTCTAATTTAATTAAATGAGAGAGAAATAAATTAATTGGGCCATTTAATTGAGAAAAAAATTAAATAAATTAATTGGGCCATTTAATTGAAAAATTAATTAAAGCCTCAATTAATTAAATCAAGAATGGGCCATAAATTAATTAGAAGACTTGGTCTTCCAATTAAAAGTGTCATGGCCCATGTAGGAGACCTAGAGTCCTAATCCTAGGAGGATTAGGATAATGAGATACCTATAAATAGGAGACTTGATGTCATATCACATACACAACTCAAGAAGCAAAAATCTAAGTCAAGAAAAAATTATCTCCCCTCTATCTCTCACCAAATCAGCCGAACACCCTCTTCCATTAGGAAGAATTTTTTGGTTTTGATTTTAGCTCCTAACTCGTTCTCTAACCCTAGATCTTAATATATCCTATGTTCTAGCCGATTAGGATGTATTAATTTTCGAGATATTGTGGTGTATCAACCCGTAGAGGCGCAACACGTGGGGCGCTACCAGGAGCTTGGGATGTAGCCAATTGAAGGGAGAAACGCAACTTCGCTAGCTGCTTGGATTTGCAAGGAGACAAGTATAATTTGGATCTGAATTATTCAGATCGTTTTAATTATTCATATATATACAACCAGTTTAGTATCCTGACAATATTCCGTAAGAGGCCCTAAAAATTATTAAATTCCGCTGCCTGTAGGGCTGTCTATCTTACCGAATCCCAACAAACATAACCTCGTCATTGACCTTGATGTTCCTATCCTTCATCACTTCAATGCACGAAAGAATGTAATTGTCACTCGGTTCCATATTCAGATAAACTTCGCTACCTTGATATTTAACAGATGCATTTTCTTGTGAAACGTCGAACAAAGATACACCAATTTTTTGACCAAACGTAATCCGTTTAGCAATGCTATGTGTCCAATAACGTAACACATGCTCAACCATGTCGTTGAATGATATCACAATTTTTCCTTGGGCAACCTCAAACTGATTTAAGGTTTTCTTTATTTTCCAAGGGTCCAAACCTACCTGGGAAGGGGAAAAATATCGCGTATTTCCACCAACGTACGACTTGTGGGTAATCCCAATTCGAGGTTTCTTGCATCTACGCATCCTTCTTCGTTGTTCGGGAAAAAATTGTAAAAAAATGTGTTCTTGGTTGTGAGAAATTACTATAAATAAGATTTATTATAATATCTGAATCTAGTTTAGGCTAACTAAGCCTATGTATGCAACTTTCAAATTAAGGCTGGATTTGTATATTCTAATGACAATTTCCAAAAGAACCCATTTTATATTGAGAACATATCAAATATAAAACATAGGCAATAGGCTATTTAATTTTATTAATATAATTATAGTTGTCATGTTGATGTTGATATTTTTAGATGGAACGGATTTTAAATTCGAATACAATTAATCTCACAATCGTGTAAACTAATTTCAACATTTCAAGGCTAACATGATTATGCAATATTTTAGAGTTCCGCTTAAACACCAATAATTGCTCTCATCTTTTATTAAATATCGCTAATATACGATTTACGTAATTCTTTTTATCACTAGCATCTCATCGTAATAAAATTTGAAACAATGGTCTAAATTCATGTCATATTTGAATAAGAAAAAAAATTAATTAAACCGATAAGACCACATTCATGACTAACAAACTGTAACTTTCCAAATTCCATTTTTATTTTATTTTTTATAATTATGTAAATGAATTAATTTGGTAACTGACCATTATTGCCATGACAATTTAGGACTTACAAATCACCGTCATAATATAAATTTGAGTACAACAATTGTCACACACTCACACTATACCAACATAAATTATATTAACGCGACAATCTTTTTACTAAATTAATCGCACCACTTTGACGACTAACTGATAAGTACATATCTTACAATTCCGTTTACAAGAAGATTTATTTGTTTGTTATTAGGCTAATTAAAATGCTTTAAAAGACTTATACAATTTAGTCAATCATTTGGGTGACTGATATATAAAATAATGTGAATTATAACTTACTTTAATGCAAATGTTTGATATTTTGACATTTATTAATGTGCTTTATAGTTCATTTAGTCACTGATTAGACCACTTTTATGTCTAAAAAATTGAAAAATATGAATTTTAATTACTTTAATGCACATATTTAGAATTTTGACAATTATGATGACTAACTTATAAATGTTGGTGACTAACATATATATTAATATTAATTTTTTAATAATTTAACACACCTTTTTTAGTTCTGAGATCAATGAATTATTTGATAGGCAATTGTATTAAATTATAGAATTTAGTGTATCTCAAATTATAATTAATTAAAAGGAAAACTCAAAGAAAGAAAATAATTTTATTATAAAGTCGACTTTTGGTTTTGTCCTAAACTTATCAATAAACGAGGCACACTTAAAAGAGGAAAGAAGATTTTAAAACAAAAAGGCCCCAAATTATTATTACAATTTATGACTTCTTCTTTTTATTAACAGCCCAAAATATGTTCTGGCGCAAAGATAGAAAGCCAGAATAAATATTAGGTCCATAGCTTTTTCTGCCAAGCAAAAGGACAATTATATTATTTGCCATCACATGGCCCAATGTGTAATACATAATAACCATGCTTCACGGTTTTTTTCTTTCCTTCAATCTAGCCAAATATTTTGATATTTTTCCAAAAAAGATTAGATAAAGCAGAAATTTTAGCTTATTTTACTTTTTAATGTTGGGGACTTTTAGCTTATTTCTTCCATACAAAAAAATTAAAAAATGATATTTGAGAATAACAATTACAAAAAATAGAGACCACCAACGACAATATGAACAAAGCTTCACATACAATAACTACATAGAATACTAATGTTGTGTTGTCATTTAGTCGATGAAACATTTTTATGTCGTCAACAATACATTACATTTTTTCCCCTCAAATTTTGGATCCAACTCAAAATTGCCTAAGAATATTCTATAATTAATGAAATAATTAAGATAACATGTCACACATGTACATACATGTGGCCATGCCTGCTAATGACATTTTCATAAGTAGAAACTAATCTTACAAACTAATATGATCAATCAAATCAAATGGTATTTTCTTTGTTGGCCTTGAGTGAATGTTGTCACTTGGTTGGTCCTGCTAAAAATAATTTTACAACATACACCGGGGGGGGGGGGGTTTACAACTATGATTCATATTTTCATACATATATACAACTTAAAAAAAAAAGAAAAAAAGGTGTTAAACTGAGAATATTAGTTGGGGGGATAATTTAAAAAATTAAGAGAGTAGGTGTAATGAGACAATGAAGGAAAAACACGAGAGTTAATTGTAATAAATACCTGTTACCTGACATCCCTTCTTTGAGCAGGTAGGGTACCTACCTCAGCCTCAGAGACCATTTTATTATTATTAATATCTCGTGTCTTAAATGACAATTTCGCCTTCCATAGTAACATGTCATTAATTTCTCTTAAACCGTTTTATATATATATTATATTGGGACTGTTTGAAAAGATTTTGACTCAGTTTATAGGGTCTCGGTTAAAAAAAAAAAAAAAAAAAAAATTGGTGGTTTCGGTGAAACCTTTGAAAAATCATTTGGTTAGATTTTGGATGTTGGGTTTTGTGGTTTTGAAAAAGTTGAAACCCCACTTGAATTGGGTTTGAATATTGGAGTTTGGAGAAAAAAATAGGTTGTAGGTGTCAAAATAATATTTTTTTATAGAATTTGAGGGAAAAAATAGGTGATATGTGTCAACTCATGTTTCAAGAATTTGGATATTAATTTCTGAATAAATTTGTAATGAGTTTTATGAATTTTATCAAACTCCATTTGAAAGAGACTTGGCTCAGCTTCGCGAGACCGAGCAAGAATCCATCCAAATTGACCCATTATGTTTCGTGAGTTACAAATTTGGATTGTTAAGAATGTTAGGCATAATGCTAGTAAAACAACATATAAAACCCTTTTTTTTTAAACATAACTAATGATCCTCCTTTTGATTAATTTTTACATAGTTATCTTTCTTGAGTTTTTTTCCACGTTAGTCCCTACTAAGAGTTATTTGTTTCACTTTGGCCCTTTTCAGGCTGAGCACGACGGATCCGATGTCACGTGACCTGCAATATAGATTGTATGGAGAACTTAAGTGTAATCAAAGTGGGTAATCAAATACTCATTTGAGGACTGCTACAGTGTTTTGGGGCCCCTACAAATGTTTTTTGTTCCAATGCACAACCATCAAAATGGAACATCAACTTTTAAAAAGAATTAAAATTAAGTCAAATTGATACTAAAACAAAATTAAACCCATTTAAAAATACAATCAAATATAAAAACGAGACTAAAGTGTAAATTACAAATATTATATCTTGCTCACTTTTTATATTATATCATGAAAAGATTTTTCGATGCCACGTATCACTTTGAATTCAAATATCAAGGTATATGATCAGATTTCTTATCCATATAATTTTTTACATTTTCTTCTTCTGTCTCTCTTTTCGATTTCAGATTTGAATCTTTGTAACTTTTTTTTCTCTTTTCGTTTTAATTTTCTGTATTTTTTTAATTCAGATCTATATTTGTAATTGTAATTTTTTTTTTGAAAGTGATGTTTAATTTATGCAAAAAATTTACAACGGATCTTTTTCAAAAAAAAAAATTATCGTTGTTGAGTCTCAAAGTGGCCATTGGAGTGTGAAAAGTTTCCCACCAAAATTTGGGGTCAAGAAGAATTGGCCCTATCTTTGATGGCAAGAGGTTGTTGACATCAATTTGATGACTGAAATAGGACCTCCATTGGAGCTCACTTTTTCTGATTTCAGTCACCAAATTGGAAGTTGATGAGTTTGATGACCCATATAGGATCTCCATTGGAGATGCCCAACACCATCAAAGTGAATGAACAAAAACACCATACTTGTGCAGGTCAATGGACATCGGAGCCTCCGTTGCTCAGCCTGAAAAGGGCCAAAGTAAAACAAATAACTCTTAGTAAGTACTATCGTGGAAAAAAAAAACTTAAGAGGACGACTCTGTAAAAAGTTAATGATAAAGAGGACCATTTGTAGTGTTTAATTTTTTTATTTTTTATTTTTATTTCATTTTTGGCCAATTTTAATCATACCATCTTAGAAAAGAAAATATTATGTATGCATTGAATATGTACTCAGTCTTTTCTTGTTTTCAAATACTCCGTAATTAATAATACACACTTGGCCTAGCAGTTAGCACTAATAGTCTAATACTAATAATTAATACTTCCTTCGTCCCAATTTTTTTCTCCACAGGTACAGTTGACCAGTCAACTTGACTAAATTTGTAAAAATTATAATAAATAATTTAATTAATATATTTTACTAATAAGTTGATAATACCTTATAACACTATATATATTAATATTTAAAAGGTTTAATACACCACAAGTGTGAATAATTTAATATGATAAGTCACTTAAAAGATTGAAAAGTTTGATCAAGTACTATAGCAAAGGGAGCAAAATAAATGGGACGGAGGAAGTATATTTTGAAATATTTAGTTAAGATTGAGCTTTGTTTTACATTCTTTAGCTAAAGTCCGACTCGGAAAAAATTGAACTTAATATAATAACTCAGACTTAATGTGACCTGCAACATTTCGAATTAGTGCTCAACGTTTACACCCGAAAATTTGTTGGTTTCAGGTACTCGAAAATTTTGGGTATAACGTTTACACCGAACAAATATTTCGAGACCGAGTATTGAATAAAATAATGGTCCAATTTTTATTTTAGCCCAATGACAATTTATCCCTCTGTATCATTATTCAGTTCAAACTCCAAAAAGAGGGAAAAAAAAAAACCTAACTACCTAACATTCTATTTCTTATACATTTATATATATGTAGAAAAAAAGTGTGAAATTTTAGGTAATCAAGATCCAAAATTCGAAATACTCGAAATTTTTTAATACTCGAAGTTCAGATACCGCATCTAGACAGGTCTAGTTTGATTGTGGAAATTCAATACCCATCAAGGCGGGTACCCGATCCGAAATACCAAAAAGCCGACTTGCACCGAATCCTAGGTGGAAATCGGACTTGGCATAGATATTATTTTCTTTATATGAGTATTAATTGTCGCGCGTAAGAAACTTGGCATATCTCCCAAAAATCTCTTAATTATTTTGAAATAACTAAAAAGAGATTATTTAATCAGAATGTCTTTCTCTCAAATAAAACTTTACAAAAAAAAAAAAAGAAAAAGTAAAGATGAGTGACTGAAAAATACAATGTGGATTAATTCTATATAAATTTGATATGAGCCTGAAACCGTAATAAATATATGATGTACTTTTGAACTTTTGACGATGAAGTATTTGAGAGAGTGTGACTGTTTTAGTCTATGACCATAAAACTCAATAGTATAGTTTTGAGTATGAATCAATAAAAGCTCGGCTCACAAAACCCAACTACCAATCCTACTCCCAAGTAAACCCCAAAAGGGCAATTTGGACATTATAAAGGAAGACCATAGAAGATAGTACATGTGCCACCGTCAATATATATTTACTACATGAGATAAACTTCGAAACTGAACGAATTAAATTGTTATTCCTAATCCTCTCTCTCCTTTATTTACTCCCTCAAAACTTGAAGCCAACACATTTCATTTAACACCACTCCACCTACCAAACATTAATTACATAATTGCAGAACCAGAAAAATTAAGGAGAAGCTAGCTAGAAATGGAAGACGCATCAGGAGAAATCAATAAGGCGACACAAAACGTGTTTCTTGAGAATCCATGCAATTATTTCCATCAAATCTTAAGTGCTATGCTCAAGTGTTTGGGTTTCGACCCATCTGAAACGAAAGGTAGTACAAGTGGAGGAGATCAAGAAGATTCAACTAGCCAAGAAGATCCACCATCCGACCCATCTTCCACCCCAGACCCTCCCGCTGCTTTGGGGTTGGCGGCAAGGAGAGGAAGAGCGCCACCTAGGCCGCCCGTAAGTGGCGGTTCGGGCCCACAAAATAATTAATTTCTAGCTAGCTTTCACTCTCTCTCTCTCTCACACACACACACTCACACGCACGCACGCACACAGTTCTAGGCTATGTTAATTAGGTGGTGGTGTTTGTTTTCTCTGTTTGTTCTCTTATTTACGTCCTTATATATATGTATGAAGCTATGTATGTAGTTGTTCTCCATCGCTTGATTTCTCGTGCATGTATAATGTAAAAATATGTGATTGATTGTGTTATGAAACTACTTTATATGTACTTGGATTTTAATATTTATAGGAGAATATATAATAGAGGATTATATATTATTCTATACTTAATTTATTGATATGATGGTCTTTCATAGCTAGATTGCAATATTAATCATCCATTTATTGGGTTTAAAATATATACGACAATGTTTATTAGCGTTGACGAGAAAATTTATTACATGGACCAAATTCATGAGAGTTAAATAAGCCATATATATGAGGTCAATAATTAATTATTTATTCTGTCGTATTTTATATTTTACTATTTTCTTCGCCACGTGGTCTATGCAATTCTCATGGACCTAATCCACATATATTAAAATTGTAGCAACGCATACTGTCGTTACTTATATTTTATTAAGTTCCACTTATGTATATGAAATATTTCACACAAGTTCCAAAATCACTTAATTCAATTTTCTTTTCATGAATATCGAATGCCTTAATTATCTTCTAATAATTCTTTCTTTTTCTTTAAGAAAAAGCCCTAGATGTTTATGAGATAAAAGAGAAGAATTTTCTTCAATGTTTTTGGTCATTTTCTCGTGTCCATCTACAAATTCTCTTTTTGAGTAAAACACAAAATACCCTTTATATTTTTTTAATTGACAGAAAATCTCCTGTAATATTTTTATCAGAGAAAACCCTGCATTAATATTTTATTAGCAAAAATTAATTTATAGTATTAAAAATTATTAGCTCACTAAACCAATGTGAAATTATAAAAGTTAAAAGTTAACCTTACAGGGTTTTCTACTATATTTTTAAAAGAATATGAAGTTTATTGCTAGTTTTTAAGTTCATATAACAGAGTTATTGTCATTTTTTATAAATGAATGGTTACGTAAGAAAATAACTAACATATTTTGCCAATGATATAACGCTAAGCGTTTTTTGCCAACTAGTAATAACCAATGTTATTAAAACCGGACCGGACCGGCCGGTCCGACCGGTTCGACCGCGAACCGGAGGTCGGTCCGGTCCGGTTTACCCCTTAAAACCAGTATCTCCAAAAACCAGTTTGGACCGGGTTGAACCGGTCCAAAACCGGCGAACCGGCGAACCGGTATGGACCGGTTCAACCCGGTTCTGATTTTCCTTTTTTTTTTTTTTTTGATTTTTTTAATATTAAAAATAAACTAGAAATTCTTGTACAAGGTGGGATTTGAACACCAAACCTCTAGGATGAAACATGACTTCCTTACCATTTGAGCCACACAATTTTCTTGAAATTTTAGTACAAATTAAAATTTATAAATTATAGAAAGTTGTAGCCAAATTTATTTATAAATTAGATAATTAACTTAAATAAATATTTCACACATTATGAATGAAAATTAATACTCAAATAATAGTTTTTTATTAAAATTTATTCTATAAAATATTCTTTTCAATATTATTTTTAGGATAAAGAGTCAAATCGATATAATATGCAAGTTTAACTTTGAATATTAGACTTTTATACATAACCATATTTTAAAATTTATGAATATCTTAGTTTGTTGTATTTTTAACTTACACTTTTAAATTTTTAAAAAGAAATATAATCACATTATATTTATACGAGCATACAAATTAATACCATATTACCGTTATGATATAAGTTAGATAACTATTATATGCTTTAATTTTAAAATATTATAATTTTGTTATATTTTTAATCAATTGTATGATAATGTTTAAATTTTATGCATATTACATATACTTTAAAATTAAATATATTTATTATATTATTATTACGTCATCCGGTTCGACCAGTGGTCCGACCGGTTCGACCAGTAAAACCACTAACCAGTCGGCTCACCGGTTCACTGTCCGGTCCGGTTTTGAAAACATTGGTAATAACACACATAGTATATTTTTAATTTCTTTTTCCTTCTCTCAAAGTTATCTAACATAAAAGTAAAAATTAACAATATTAATTAATTCTCGACTACAATTTTCTAGGACTCAATGTATGAAAGTGCCTACCTTAAAAGTTGTATATATTCAACTCTTATTTAAAACATCAAGTTGTTCAGCAAAAAGGAGTACAAATACTGGAAGGAAAATATAAACATAACATGCACAGTCAATTCGTCACTTCTTTGATAAATTATTTAAAGGTCATTTATTGCTATTTTGTTTTCCATAAAGTAAGGGAAGAGATATGATAATAAAAGTATGGGCTTTCCTCTAATTTGAGGTGGTCGGAGTAGCAAGGACAATTAATTCCAGGGTGCACCGTCGGAAAATGTTCTTTTTCTGTAGGCAAAAGAATTCACGAAAATAGAAAAAGGATCTCTTGATTTTTAGGATAAGTTAAAATGTTAAACAGGGAAAGTTGGGGATCCTTCCTTAGTGAGGAGAAACTCCTAATTTGTATTCTTAGGGTAAAAATTAGAATCCTTCTGTAATTATATATATAAAAAAAAAATCCTTCTGTAATTAAATATATTGAAGAAAATAAAATAAAACCATCAAAATTGATGACTCAAAGAAACCTGTAAACAGTTAAAAACAATTAAAGAATCCTATGGCTAAGTTCTTATTTGTTTGGTCTTTTGATCACCATTACTAGTCTTTCCACCATTTACTAAAAGATGGGAAAAAACTATAACGTAGCAACAAACACCATAGGCGTCACCAAAATTGTTGCGTGTTTCAAATAGAAATGTCGATGGATGAGAAATCTAAATAAACTGTCTGGTATTGTTCTTCGAGACTAGGTCAATTTTCGCCATATGGAAGCTTTGGCTGATAGACACTTCACCTTGTGGAAAACAAAGCCCGTCTTCGGAGGGTTCCCATCAACAAGGGAATTTTCATAAATTTCTTTACATTCTTGAACAACCTGTTTTCACATTGAAAATGATTATCAAGGGTGTGAAATGTTAGTACACACTAAAGCTAGCAAAATGGATTATCTCAGGGATCGTCCCAGATCTGACCTAACCAGATCTAACCTTATTTCGTATATTCTCTCCTGTTCGGTTTAACTAAAATTAATAAGAGAATTTTACAGATCAATAATGGTCGAGTAAATGAAACATAATTTATTTATAAGAAAAGAAAACCCAACATCCTAAGGTTGGCCGAGGATCCAACCCTTTCCACCCCAGTCCGATTGGACAAACTATTTTTAACATGCACACAATATTTTTCTTCAGACCGCCCATATGTCACACTGATTAATGACGTATAAAACCATGCATCAACCTTTCGAATAAAACATCTCTCTAATTCAATCAACTTTTTGGGTTCAGAATGTCAGAAAATGATCATGTTCTATATTGGTGACTTAATTGTCCCCTTTATTTTCATCTATTGTGGTTAAGTTATGTGGTCCTCATTTAATATAAGTTGAAGAAAAAATTGTTGCATAGAATGCATTCACATATTTTAATTACCATGGTAGGCAAAGACATTATAAACATTTTACCTCTTTGGCGTCTTTCCTTGGTATGCCTTCACGTAAGCTCACAATTTTTTCAACCACTTCTGGCTGTATTCAAGAAAGAGAGGTTGATAACAAAACATATGTGAAGTTCCAGAAGAGGACAATGTCTCGGAAGCAATAGATATATAACTTATTATTTTCACTTACAGGACAATCTGGTTGATGTTCAAGAATATTTGTGTACACAAGTGTGAAAGAATCTGGGCTCTCTGATGAAGCAAGTTCTCTTAAGTCACATAGTACCCTTCCTCTGTTTTCGACTTTCTGCAACATGTGATAAACAGGTTGCTAATTAAAACTTGGATATCACCTAAAGTAACATATACTCAGAAATCTTGAGAGATACTGAGTAGATATGGAGCCTAAGTATGACCGCACTGAACATACATTATAGTAAATCGCATTAGTTTGTCTATACTTGTTTTACGCAAGTTCACGCAAAAGCTGTACTCAAGTATTGCATCAATGCGCAGGGAAATTTAGATAGGTGCAACTATTCTTCGATGAAAGCTGTTCGGTAACAAAGATTAAAGTGAAGTAAAATCTAGTCTTTTTATCAATATTTACCTCTTGTTTGGTAGTGTTGATGGAAAAAGCAAACAACCTATACACAAATGATAACCTGCTACTATTAGGCACTGATACAAATATACCTATCATGTCGAACTATGCGATATTTATCTTCATGGTCCAATAACAAACTGAGATGGTAATTTTCCTAACTAATTTTGTAAGTGCTTCCTAAATTTATTAATTTCAACTAATCATGCTTTATACATTACTAATAAACAAGTCCCATAATTATACTATCTCACATAATTAATTTTCTCGGTATCCTATAGTTGCTTACTGGCTATCATAGAGAAGTTATTGTTTTATGGGGAAGTCTAATTGCAAGGTGTGAGAGGATTGTATTATTGTTTCCATCAAAGTGCAATGGAGCTTACCGGAGCACTTATATACTCTCGGAAAAAGTCCAGGAGAATGTCTTCATCAAGCTTCATCCTTTCGATGGTCTCTTCTTTGATATAATTTTTCTACAAAGCAGACACACAGAATCAGGGCCAAATGGATAATACTATGCACAATAACTAAAAAGTCCATTCTCTAAATTCAATTATGAATCGTTCTCATGATAGGAACCTGGACAAGCAGATGATCAACATAGACAACAACTGTTTCTTCAAGGCAGGCCTCAATAAATCGCCTGAATGATCTTTCTTCAATGTACCTTCATGGATACCATACATATTGAGCAAGAATAGTTGAAATGAGTCGACTCGAAAAAAAAAAAAAGCAAGCCATTTACTGGTTGCAGTTATTGTGTACTATTTAATGGATATACCCAAACTGACTGGAATAACTTACATCTTAACATCTGTAAAGTAATCACCAAATGTTGCAACTAGGTACTCCGTGACCTGTCCTTCCAACCAATCTATAATGTGAACAACAACAAAAATCAATCTTATTCATTCAGTAATTGTTTGTGTGTTGTTTTCCCCTTTAATAAGCTTGAATTTGACGCATCCAAAAAGGATAGTCGGAATATGTCAATTTAAGATATGAAGTGGTAAAATAGAGGAATCAGAGACTTTGGAAATAACTGAAATAGAATAGAATGGCTTAAGTTTCTACACTAGATCATTTTAAGTACAAGGTGCTAAACCGGAGCTCTCTAGGAAATCAAACAGAATCTTTTCTGCCAGCATTTTAGATTAGGAGCCTGTTGTTCATTATGTATCTTTCAACATATGCATAGAGTACAACTTGAAAAAAAAAATTCCTCATATAAATACGTTTAAGAGCGTATGAATCTCTGTCGAGTGACAAGTTAAGCAAATCCTATTGTGTGCAATTCTTGTACTTAAAAAGTCGAGGATCTAACAACTCATGCGTGCAATATTTTGCTAGCAGTTCTCCAAAGGAACGAGTTTCAAAATAGGTGGGTACAGTGAAAGCTGATTACCTTTTTGATATAGCTTTACAAACAATTCCTGAACTCCAGGATCTTCAAATATGACTCTGACGGTTTGATGAACAGCTTCCTATGTGGATTAACAAAAAATATTAACATTATCCACTCAGTCAAACATGGAAAAGGTATAATGGAAATTAAAATCAGCAAAAAAAATTGTCGAATCTAGGTACTAGTCAAGGTGTCCTAGCATTGTCCAGCCACATGTAAGGGAATGATATCAACTTAGCCAATCTACTAGAACTATGCTGTATATAATGGATGTAATAACTACTAGGCAATCATAGGGCGTATTAAGAAATTGAAGAAAGATGGATAGGGGGAAAAACATAGTGATAAGGCAAGTCAATGTGACAGCCTTCCAATGACTCAGGGTAACCACACAAACATGCAGAAAGAGAATGAGACTAACCGCGGCATCCAGATATAGAAGATGTTTAAAAGGCAAGGACAATGATTTAGTTCCAAAAATTAGCCTTTAATATCAATCTAGAATGCTCCCTGAAAAAAAAAATATTATACTATTTTGGGAACATGCTGTAAAGAAAATCCAAATGCCCTGTACCCATGCTTAGGCAAATATCATTTTGGCATACAAGCAGAGTATCCCATAATGATGTGTTATTAAAGATGAATATTAAATAGCAATGTCTATAGAGCACTAATTTAAAATAAGCTGTCACTACCAAGGAAATACAAAAGGATAAAGAAAATGAACCCACTATCAAAAACATTAAATAATATTTATAAACCATCTGTTTTACAAATAATATAAATATAGTTTGGCAAATAGAAAAAGCGATCTATAAAGAAGAAATAAATTAGAACTAACAAAAATGATATTGCAGGGTGCAGAAGGTAATCTCAAAGTAAAAAAGGAGATGCAAGCGTACCTTTGCAACCTCTAGAAAACCTTTGCAAGTATCCTCAAAATTAACCTATATAAGTGATCAAGATGCGATTTCAAGAAAGATTAGCTTTGTTGTTTGAACATAAAATAAGCTTAGGGAAGCAGAAAACTAAATTGATATTTTATTCTCATTAACATTGTTAACTTAAGACTTTGACAAAGAAAAAAAAATTGACAACTTGAAAACCACACAAGGGAAAGAATGACAAGGCAATAAGACATAGTACTGAATATCTACTGCATAAATAAGTTTAGCCCTCTGAAATAGGGGAGTCAAGGGACAAGAATCTCAGGTATTATGTTCACCTGCTCAGCATAATTCTGTGGGAGAGCTTCAAGAGTGCCAGAACTTAGCTCCATTGCAAGATCATAGCAGCGAAGATTGTTATTAATCTGACATGAGTTGATAGTATGACTTAGACATAATGATCCAATGATTTTTTAGTGTATGTATCACAAGTCTTATATTTGCAGGATATACATACCATTGCACATAAAGCTTCTAGACCAATTTCAGAAACAGGTTCTTCCAGTCTTTGCCTTTGAGATGCTTGAAAATCAATCATTACCTTAATAGAGAAAAAAGAAAAGCTTTCAGTCTTCCTTCCATTTTCTATAATTAGGATAATAAATCTTACCGTACTTCAAATCTTCAATATGTTTGCTGGTTTACCAAACAACTTTTATTCTCATAGATATGCAGAATAATGATTATACCTAGATTAGAAACTGTCCTCATTTTTTTTTTTTTCCGATAATCCTCATTGAAGTCATAGTAAATGGGGCAAAAGTGATCCATGATGTGAAAGTTTGCGAAGACTTTTGCTCCACATTTTGGATAGCAAAATTTTAAACTGACCTTCTTTCTATACTCATATTGATTAAGCTTAATTATTTTTGGAGAGTCTCTTTCTGAACTATACAAGAATTGCCGTTTCGAAGGAGAAACAATTCCTTCTTCAATAAATATGCAAACATTTAAGTTCAAATGCATTAACTGGACAAGATCCATCCCTAGGTTTCCTTTCAAATTATTTCCCAAATTTGTATCTTTCAAAATAAACATATGGATGAGAGAAGGGGTAAAGTGAATATAGAATCAAGACAATGCAAGGAAAAAAGTATTTTAAGTGCTTAATATACTTAATGCTACCATAAGTTGAGTCTAATTCACATTTTGGTTGGAACAAACATATGCTGACTAGTAAACTTGCTTCTGTGTAATTTATCAATGGCAACCTCACAAGATCTAGACAGGTGAGAAAAAACAGAGTTTCCAAACACAATGTTTATGTCCATGTGCATGAATAAGCAATGGAAACAGAGCAGAATCAAGCCATATTTAATAACTAAAGATAGGGGTGTAATTTGTAAACGAGCTGAGTAGTGTCGAACGACTCATAGTTCAAGCATGGTTTGAATTTTGAATGGAGCTTGAAATTGTATCTGAGCTTGGTTATATATTTAAACCAACCCAGCTCGAACCAGCTTTTATCGAATGAGTTCGAGTAGAGTATTAATTAGCTGGACAGTTAATGTATTTTTTCAATTTTTTTACTTATCAAGCTCGAGCCGAACCTTCAAAAATTATCAAACGAAAAAAGTTTGAACTTGTTTGATATGTATGACAAATCGAGCTCCAACGAGCTTATATCGAACGAGCTTGGTTTGGTTTTCCGTCCTACCTAAAGTACTGTTTGAAGATCATATCATGTGGCCTACAGATATATAGGAAGAATGAAGATAAGCTTGAAATACCTAGAAGGAAAATGAAAAGGGTTCTGAAATCAATATAAAAAAGGATAGAGAGAAAACAACATAAGGCATGATATATGAGCAACAGTTTCAAGCACAATATTGCCTTTTCTCCGACATGGTACATATGAGGGATTTTATGGCTTCAGAGTACATGAATTTTGGCAATCTAATCAAAGTGATCACAGATGCAGGTAATACGAGAACAGCAAGCAGATAATAATAAAATTAAGATTGTTATACGGAAATTAATATAAATGGTGAAGTTGCTAGTAAATACGAATTGGAGTTGAACCTACCTGAATGATAGCCAAAGCAATTCTGTAAAGCATGACATCAGTGCTATTTTCTCGTACAATCTGTACTTGCTCTCCAAGGATGCGAAACAAATCAACAGCAGCTGGCGTATACAGCTTTCCTTCGTCCGTTTCCTTTGGTGGTTGTACCTTATCAGCCTCAAGTATATTCAAATACCACTTCTACACAACGCAAGGAGACCTCATTCAATTATTAGACCAGATAAGGTATATTGGAATGAACAGAAAACAATGAACCGGTCTCTTGTTTAATTACCCTCGTTGTGGCTTGCATTCGTTCAACATAGGCATTCATAAGGGGATCCATTGCACCGCTCTCAGAACATACTTGAGCCAGAGACTCATCAACACCAAGTTCAATTAAACTATCTTGGTATTCAACTACCCAGCCAGTTACCTAATATTTGAAGCAGTATTCACATCAAAGCAGCTCCAATATAACATTGCTTAGCCAAGAATTAAAGATCACAGAATAATGGAAACAGAAGCTGAAACGTTAACAAGAATTACAGCCACAAAGAAGAATTAAAGATGCAAACCTTATATGCAAGATTAAATAATGGTTGCAGAATACAACACTAATTTAGACAAGCCATTATATTATGTAAGAAATCTACGAGTGGTAATTTCCCATTTGGATCTAGGATTCAACATATAAAATGAAGGAAATGTAGAAAGCATGGAAAACTGAATTTTATTTTTACTCTGCTTTGTACACAATAAGTAATTCTAAAGCATATAAAATGTAGATTGATATTATGAAAAAAAGAAATGAGTTTTTAATGCAAATTAATTAAATTATCTCACTAAAATATTAAGAAAAGCATTCTCTTTATTTTTCTTGTGCTACCAAATGACGGAAAAGGTTTTCCAGGGTTCAAACATAGCATAAATTTCAAAGAAAACTGGTGATGATTAAAGTATCAAGTTACCCACTTGCACTAGACTTCATTTACAGTATAAGGATTCCTAAACACTCTTGAGAAAGAAACCATTAATGCCAAAGGTTAAGCATATTCTTCCATTTCATTTTCATGAACTCAACAATTTTGCCACGATGTTTCCCACAACTGAGCTGCCAATACGTTGAAGTAAGCCAAATTGGAATGTAATTTACTCGAAATTACCTTTTCCATATAAATGGAGACATCGTACAACTGGCAAAGAAAGCTTTTGCTACAGTTATATTATGACGACTGGTCACTGAGACCATCTTATGGATGATTTAGCTAAAATACGCCATTTTTTTTATTACATCTTGAATATCACAAATGTCATTCTCTCTCTCTCTCTCTCTCTCTCTCTCTCTCTCTCTCTGTGTGTGTGGTCGTGCGAAAATAAATGAAAAATCATTTTAAGAGAACAAAATATTAATTACATGAGAATTCTTCAAAAACCCAGTGTAGGAAAAAGGCGGTTCTTCAAGCATAAAATATGGTTGAGATTATGATCATGCATATAATAAAAGTGCAGCACCAATTGAGGTATTATTTATACAAAAATACTTCAAGTACTGGTAATAGTTTCAGATGAAAGACCTTTAATATCTCTATATTTGTCAGATCATTAGCTCTGTCACTGAGTAGTCTCAGCCACTGAATAAACCTCTCAGTGTAAAGATTCACCATAAGCTGGAATATTTCGTATCTGAAGGAATTGTAATTTGAATAAGGAAATCACATTTTCATGGAAAGATATAAACAAGTCTAACAAAAAAAATGTAGCCCCCTTTCAGGGTTTAGAGTAAACATAAATCAGACTGTTATCATATTTAACATGACATGGCAAACCTAGGAGGAAAGCAAGGAGCAACATGGTCGTATATATCTCCAAGTTCTTCACCAATCTGACATTAACCAAAAAGTTCATTACATTATCAGATACTTCAAAGAAATACATATTTTCAAACTTGATGAGGCAATGCAAGAGAAGATAAGAACTGCAAAGAAAAGAAACACAACCCAACACTTAAGATGTAGGTAGATTGAAGGGCCTAACATTGACTGGTTTCACAAACAATAAACATGTTCCTTATTTGTCTTAATAATAGGAATGAGAAATACACTTTCATTACCTGATGATGAATTCATTGTTCGACACTTATGTTGGTTAGTATTGGGTCTAGTTTTAAAAACTGGGCCATTTTGGTAGAATCTCGAATTCTATTTATTGAACAGAAGCTTGGCTCAAATATGTTTCATTTAGAGGTTATTTATGTGCCACTTGCAGTCATGAACAGTGTACTACACACATGAGGTTCATAAAGATGCCGATCAGAACGTAGTGATAACTATTTCCCCAACACTTACATGAAGAAATCAGATTGATCATTTCAGTTAAATACCAAGATATAGATAATGACAAGAAGTAATACCGTTCGAGCTTCCTCTATAGCTCCCATTAGGTCTTCGAATACAAGCTGAAAGGCATATCATTATCAGGATATAGATACAAAGATTATCATACACTACTAGTCTGGTGCCTATGACAGAAGCATCACAAAGAATGAACCTCAGTGAGCAATCTGTTGAAACGTGCTTCAACAGACTTCCTTATTTCTTCATAACATTTGTCTTTGTAGCCTTTCCCTTGAACCTTCAACTTCTGCTGTGTAAGATTTCTTGAAGATGATGTAGTTGCAGATTTTCTGAAGGAAAACAAAAACTAAGATCTACAAAACGACGCAAAATTGTTTCAAACTATTTATATTCATAAAACACACAGTAAGTAATCATCAGGCCAAATGCTTATCCATTAGTTAATAAGGTAAACATACAGGGCATTTTTACGAGGATTTGCTATGGATGCCATTGCACCACCTCCTTCAGCCTCAGCTGCTTCTTCAGCAAGCTGTTCATCCAGTATTTCTTGCATCTCAACAACCCTTTTCATTTTAAAGAGGAAAATGAAATGATGCATTAGCATCTAAATGAACCAAACCATCAGGCTCTTATGGCAAATTGTCCCATTAGATTAGGCATACCTCAATGCGCGAACAAGAGTTTGTGGGCTGCAAAAAAGATATATGTGGAAAATGAGCAGCAGCACAAAATAGACAGTACAGTTGTTATGCTATCCACAAAAACGAAAGATATGAAGGGAACTCATAGTGTGATTAACACTTGTTAGTTTTTGTACACCATAAGGTAATCAATTAAACAGAACTGATTTATGATTTACAAATACATGGCCTTCAAAATTAAATACTCTTATTTCTTTTCTACGACCTGCATGAATAGTATCCCATTTTCTGTTAAGGTAATCTTATTAACAAAACCCAGTGCCTAAAGTAGTATTGTCAAACCATAATTCCCAATAAGTTGAAAAAGTGAACATAACCAAAATCTTTCACTTTTTTTTAACTCTCATGTGAATTTCTTTGACAATTCAAACATGAAAGTTCGCTGTTGAGCATACACAACAGCAAGCACTAATACTACTTACTTAAATGATTATACTGTATTCAGCCGCATAAAATCAGGTCTATGTTATTCATGGCCAGAAAACCAAGTAAGTGTATTGCTCAAGTAGTTTGTTTAGTATGTATTTAATCATTGTCATGCATCCATTCAATAGGGAATGTGTTCAATCTTTTTCCTTCAGTCTGAATAAATAATGCATAAAGTCCACCACCTTAAACCCAAATATGTCAGATTTGTTTGCAATTCAAATCTCAAATAAGACGCTTCTAAGCGGTTTATAACTTTTCCACAGGTAATGGCTATGTATTGCCAGTCTCGCGAAGTTAAAACATTTTCATGGGTTACGGCGGTTAATTGCCGGCCTCGCAAGAAAACTAAAGTATATCAACAGGGTACTAAAACTTGCAGTCTAGGCAGTTCCTCTTCCATATTAGTGCCCACTTTCTTTGATCTTCTTCACAATATTCTAAGTAATTCCATTAGCAGTGCTCTATAGTCGCTGGAATTAGTACAGTGTAGCTTAGATCGCTTTTTCAGCTAAGTAAATATTCACAAATGGAAAGCCATTTACCTTCAAATTCAGAAAAGTAGAGTTGAACTTTTCAGAAACTTTGATTGGAATATTTTACATCAGAATTGTTTGCCAGCTAATACCTTATTATATACTCTTCGTTTATATCCTTGTTAAAAGACAAATCTGCTGTCTGGATTCAATTTTGTATTAAAAGCTAGAAGAATTTTTTTTCACTTCTTCTACATCAATCTTATGCAGTACTTCAAGTACTTACAAGTCCGACATAAGTCACAATTAAAGCAAGAACTGCATCAGTAAGATTGAATTCAAACTTGATTATGGACAGCGACATCCTATTTAATCGCATAAAAAGGAGTATTCTGAATTTGTACAACACCACCCTCACATTACACTGTACACCCAAATATACAGAAGAATCTGCAGCCTACCATATTACTCAATATCTTTAAGAAAAGACAATGTTGGGGGCAAATTCGTGATAGAAGGAAAATGTGGTTCAGCAGTCAAAGTCTATAATGAAATTGGCTTAGCAATAGTTTCTTCTATCATCTTTATCCAGATAATGAGCAAGTGAACTTGGCCTGGACATCCCTCGTCCTTCTAAGGATCTAATGTAGCTTATAATACTAGGTCAAGATGCCTACAATATTTTCGATATAATCATGTCATATCTTTCAATGTAAGTTTCAGCTTAAGAACACAAAACACATGATCTCTGTCAGTTTTCGAGGCATTTTACAGTGACGACCACTTATCAGCTCTGAGATGTCATTAAATAGCTTTTTGGTTGCATCTTGACATGATTACTGACACCAGGCTGACCTGAGATCCTTTTGTAACATGTATTGCTTTAACTACAACATCATGACACCAACATATTATGCATAACTGATGATAAATACCATATGCTAACAAGTATCCCAATACCAAAAACTAAATTTAGTAAATTACAAAACCTTTGTCATCCCTGGAAAATAATGTTGAGATGGATAAAAGCGCATCCCTTCGCAATTATACTCCATATAACCATTTATAGTTTTCTACTTAATATTTTCCAACTGGTCATCAATTTCAATTCCATTTGCACATCCCACAATTATATCTGATGGTCTGAACTCTTGGCACAGGATTTATAGGTATATGGTAATGAGCTTGTTTTGGTACATTAATTGACCACTAAAACTAAGGCTTAAGCTACTAGGCAAGTTACTTTACTTAATTAGTTAAAGAAAAGATAACTGTGATCTTCACATCTTCAATATTGTGCATCCAAAGAGAGGTATATTATGCACGACAAAAAAAAAAAGGGATGTCCATTTACCCAGTCAGTTTATGTTTAGTGGCATTCCTCAGTTTTACCCAAGAAAATATGAACATGCTAGTCAATAAAAAAAATTACATTAAAAAAAAATCCTCGAAATAAGGATACCTCTGTTTAGCAAGTTTAAGGAAGTTGGAAACATGAGTCCATAATGTCTTCTCAAATGTCTCCCATGTGCTGTCTACATCTTCAAAGTACTCTCTGCGAAATGTTGTGCATAACATATCTTAAATCCTATCGAAAGTAAAACAGCTAGTTTTTAAAATTAAGAAAATCAGGAGAGCATCACAATGTTATATCCAAGAGACCTGCATTTTATATTAATATATTACTCACTCTATATATTTGTACTTTAACACCATTAGCATACTGCTTCAATTACATGGTCTGCCTTTTTATCCCAAGAAAGATTAACATTAAGAATGTAAGGGTGGTAAAAACAAAACAGAAAATAATAAATTCACAATATTTGCAATATACTGCTGGAGTCGCTAAAGCTAAAGAACTTAGCAGAGTAGTTGCTGATATGACACAAAATACCAAAGGTCCCCTCAATACTGGACAAGTCAAATAGTTATTTGATCAAGATTCAACAGTTGTAGAAACTTATCACGAAACATAATTTTCAAAACAGAGACTTTATGACAATGAGATAAAGGAAATGTTTCTAACCTGAGCCGACCAACCTCCTCTTTATGAGATCCCGCAGCTGCTAATGCAAACCTTCGTTTTCCATCCAGTGCAGTTAACCTCTGTAATTAATTAAAGCAAAATAAAAAATCAGTGGCATAGCTTTGGCCATGATATCAAATGTTTATTTCATCAAACATATCAATTGTCTATATCCAAAAGAATGTCAACCTCATAGGTGTTAACAAGTTCCTTGTCATCACTCAAAGAATTGCTTGCTTCAGCAGCCTCTATAGATATTGACATCATACCCTCCACATCCTAACCAAGGACAATGAAGTGATGTGGACATGGATAAGAAACAGCTGAAATTTAGATATAGACAATCATAAATGGAACACTAAAAAGAATCACCTATGTAGAGAGAGACATAGCTCCTTTGGACAAGGACACAACAGTGCAACTAAATGAATATTCCAGTGGCAAGACTATAAGGGAGTGAAGATAATATATTCTTACATTGTACAGTTGACTTTGAATGAAGATATACTACACTCACCTTCAGAGTTGTGTTTAGGTTATTCCTCGAATTACTGAGGAGCTTTATCTGATCATGATTTTCAATCAAGGTTTGGCATTCTTGACATAACCTGTTACAAATAGTAGTTTACATCAGTCGAAAACATTAATAGGTTACCGAATCAGATAAATTGTTTAGCCTAGAATATAGAGAATTGATCAAGTATGCTGCGACGTCTTCGTACTTATCAATAGACACAAAATTTTCTCTGAGATGGTTTATCGTCTTCTGAGATAGGGACAGTGATTCTAGACCTGATTGTGCCTGTTCAACCTGAACCCAGAAATTCAAGTGAGTGACAAAGTTACAGATTCAAGATAAACTCGGAAAAAATACAGTTTTTACAGGTTGTAAAACCATATGAATTTGAAGCAAGCTGAAATGAATCATAAGTATTAGAGTTTGGAAAGATAACTAAATTATACATTTACAGGCTGAGGGCTTACCTGTTCAGAGACCATTGTACTGAGTTGTGCATCATTTGCCTGATACCAAACCATAACAAAATTGTTAATCTCTAAAAGTAGAATAATTTTCTTCATATATTGAGCCATCATAAGAGACAATGCAAAGGAGAAAAATTCAGTAACTTAAAAGATCTTAGTCCAGAAAGCAATGACAGAAGATACTACCCGTCGAAAGAAGCTACCTCACGCACTGTTACTTAACAGAAGAGTCATACTGCAAAGATCGATTAAGCCAGTAGGCTGGAGACTAAAAATCCCAACCTTTGAAACTCTATTTGAAGCACAAATCCACGATATCTTATGATCAAAAGTAATTTCTCGAAAATTCACAGAAGGAAAAAGAAAAAGATCAATGTAGTTAATCTGAATTATCTAGCACGCATCAGTATCAACTACTAACATCAGATTAGAGAGAGCAAAGAGGTATTGACTGATAAATTCATGCCTATGTGATTATTATCAATTTATTAAGACATGAAAATAACATGCTCAGCATAACATTCTCTATAATAACTGATAAATCAAACTGACTCTCATGTGATCTCCGATTCAATTCCAACGCCTCTTTAATATTCACTCCGGAATTAAACTAACTAAGCCGATGATCCTTGCGTAAACAATTATTACGAAATAAAAAAACAATTACATTCAAATTCGTAGAGCGTTTTCGTCAATTTTAATTCCAAGCAAACTGTCGAGCTAAAAAATCTAGTAAGAACGAACGAGATTCATTGAGAAAGTGAGAATCAAACCTGTTGACGAGCAATGTAATCGGCCTTAATAGAAGCAATGGATTGGAGGAGCTCCGGCAGTGGAAGAAGCTTCGCCACTTCTCTCACCGCCGCTTCCTTTGCTTCCACACCTAGATCCTCCAAAATCATATTTTCTCTCCCGCTGTTTACAGTGCTCGGCAACTCAATTCGTACAATTAGTTCATATGTACCGAAATTCTGAAAGGACTCTGGTTTGATCTTGACTAGTTAAAACGGCTTATGATCGTATTTATGGTAAAACATACCTTCAAATCTTCAAATGATAATTCTGATATTCAGGGAAATCAGTTACTAGATCCAAATGGTGGTGTAGAATTAGTTAGAGGGAAACAAGTTATTCTCTATTAAAAAAAACAGAAAACAAGTTATTAAAAAATAGGAAACTTTCCTTATTACTTCTTAAAAAATAAAGAAGAAAAGTAACATATCAAAATATATAATTGTCCAATTAAAAATTATATCAAATACGAGATGCGAAAAGTTTGGGTAGTCGTTTTTGTCTATAGAAGTCGGATCTTCTTTTATATCATTTGAGTTACATCTCATTTATTAGAAGTTAATATTGATATATTATACTAATTTAAGATTGATATGGGTGTGTGATTTGATATAATTTATTTATTTAAGTTGGATTAATTGTATGGTGAGATATACGGCATTCACTTATTGAAAAAATCAGAAGATCGAAGTTTATGATCTCGTTGAAAACAACTTTTTTTTTTTTTTTATAACTCAGGTGTTCAAGTTTACATTAAGCTAATCCTAGATTCTCAGAACTCTTGTCCTAGAATCCTGAAGGATATGCCTCCACAGAATCATGCTTTAGTATGTGAATACACATGCATGTGTGTCTCATGAAAGAATAATATTTTCCAGTGATTAGTAAATAATAAAACATATACAAGTATAACTTTTTTTTTGAACTGAGTGACACATGTTTTTGGCATTTCACACCATGTGAAAATGTAAAGTTTTGGCACTTTGTATTTTAACTTAAAAAATTTGACACTTACATTCTGAAATACTATTTATTGACAATTTACACCCTAGTGTGTTCTGATGAGAGGAGGGTAAAATAGTCAATTTTAAATATTGTTGGCACTTAACACTCTGAAATAAAGATTTTTGCACTTTTCACCCTGAAAATATAAACTTTTGGCACTCTACCCACCAACTCTAAATTCTTTGCACATGTTTTATTTTAATCAAGTTACTGGCTACTAGTGATTAGGTAAGAACTCTTCTTTCTTTTTGTCAATTCCTAAATTTAATTTGGTAGTAGCTAATAATCATATATTTGTAGCGTATTATTACATGTTAATTTATAATTAAAATAACATGAAACATGATAAGGGATAAGGGTTACATTTATAAACGTATCTGGCAAATTTAAAGAAATCTAGAGAATATATGAAAGCAACACGAAAATACTTTGCACCCTAAAAATATAGAAATTTGACACCCTGTACCTTGAAAATATAAACTTTTGGAACTTACATTTTGCACCTTAATATATATTCCTTTGATAAAGGCTCCTGAATGTCGTAATGAGTGAAGAGATAAAATGATCATTTTCATGCACAACAATCAAACATAACAAAAGAAAAAGATATCATTGTTATGAGTTTGATCACATTAATAAACCGTACTAAGTTTTTGTATTTTTTGGGCTAATTATGTGTACAGTTTGTACTAATTGTGACTTGACTTAAATACTCATACATAATTACACAATATATGAAATTTTATATTATTTGTTTCGACAAAAAAATGGAGTGACGCAACCAATTTGAATTTGAATTGGAAATTTGGAAAACTTTATTGGAAAAATATATATTACTTTCAAGAAAAATATTAAATTTTCAACTTTTATGTGAAAATATCAAACCATTGACTAATGTTACTTTAGCAAATCAAATAGCTACCAATATTTCATATGGTGCATGTATGTGGTAATAGAGGAACAATAATAAAACGTTAAAATGTATTGATCATTAGCAAGAAGAAAAAAAGTTTATGAGGTATATATCTCCAAGGAACGAAGGATTATATGTTCATATCATTGGCGTAGCTACGTTCATACATGCACCCCCTGGAATCTTAATCTTCATTGAACAACTTAAATGTAATTTTCATTTGTGTTATTTTTTATACTAAAATATAGATACAAAATCTGGAGAATTTCAATTTGTTGTCTAATGGACCCTGGTGACCAACGCTAAAAATTCTATTAAAAAAGGGTTCATATCTCAATTAAAAAGTGATTAAGGATTAATTTTCATTCACGTATATATGAAATATTGATTAATTATTCTTAATTGAAAAGTAATTAAACATTAACTTTGATTCACAATAAAAATAGCGATAAATTATTTTATCACTTTACTTTTGGTTGCCATATATTTCTTGATGAATTGGAACACCACATATTTATTTTTTGTGGTCAGTTGAAAAATGAATAGGGAATAGTAGTTTTATACTTTAACATGTTTATTTAATTTACAATTTTTTTTGAATTACTTATCCCAAACATCCCATGGAACCACATTCTTCATCGTTGGCGGCTTCAATATAAGAATTTCGGTGTTATAATTGAAATATGTTATTGAGTGATTTTTTGATTAATATTTAAGATTTAATTTAGTTATTCATTAGCGTAATAGTGATCCTGGTAAAACTATTTTCTGGCTACGCCACTGGTTCATATATAGGAAATCGAATCACTTAAAGGTTATTGGATATTCAGATTCAGCTTTTGTTGGCAGTTAGAATAGTAAAAAGTCCACTTCGGACTTTGTATTTTATTAGCTGATGGAGCAATCTTCTTGAAAAAGTGTAAAACAAAACATCGTTGCTATTTTTACGATGGAGGCCGGATTTGTTGCATGTTTTGATGTTTCAAGTCATGCACTGTGGTTGTGAAAACCTCATATAAAGGCTTAAGGCTGTTGACTCAATTGTTAAGCCGCTGAAGATATATTTGTAATAAATAGTACTATTATTAATAAACTTGTTTATGTTTACTTGTGTGAAAATAGTAATTATGAGGGTAAATTTAAAAGCTAAATTCATTAAAAGCATACGCTCTTTAAAAATTAAATAAATACTTATCTTTACTTAATATAGCTTGAGTCAAACATATGGTCAATAAACCGTTATCACCAATCACATAACTTAATAATTATTAGAAAACTGAAACTACTTTTTGTAAAGAAAAAGACTAAAATATAAAGAATACGACACTATTAAATTATTAATTACAAGAAAATTATTTCTCAGATCCAATTTGGTTGGACCGACACAAACACATAGAAGGTTTTGATTAATCAATATTTCTAAAAAAAGTAACAAAACAATTTTTATACTCTTACTTCATGTGTAAAAATAAGTATGTCGGTCTGAGTCTTGACTAAAATTTCATATTAATTGCAAGGATAAAATCTTGAAAGTCCAAAAAGTTCCATTAATTATTTGTAACATTGGATTTCATATATATGCAGCATCATTTTTCTTTATGTTTCCATTACACCAATTCTTTTAGTCTTTATAACTCTATAAAATCCAAGAGAAAAACTTCATTAGAAGGTAGAAATTACTGTCTAGAAAAAATATCTATTTTCAAAATGTGGACTCTCAAATTTGTGTTTATCATAATATTAGCTAATTCCCTCGGTTTAGAATCAGCTGGATTTCGTCGCTATAGCTTTGTCGTGAGTGCACCTTTTTTCTTCTTCATTTTCTTCAATTTTTACCCCAAAATATATCACTAAAATAAAAAGTCGTCTCTTGGGTAAATATTGTCAATGTTTTTTTGTTTTGAACATAACAAAAAAAAAAAAGTGAAAATTTTCATTATTTTGTATTATTGAAATTTGCATTGCAGGTGAAGGAATCCTCATACAAGAAATTGTGTGAGACAAAGGAGATTTTGACAGTGAATGGCAAATTTCCTGGTCCAACTATAGAAGGTCATAAAGGGGAGACAATAGTTGTGGATGTTTATAACAAAGGAAAATATAACATCAGCATTCATTGGTAAGGGCATGTTTGTTTGGTGTGTTTCGGAAAAAAACGAAACAAACAAACATTTTTTCTATTTTCTTATCTCTAAAAAAAAACATATACAAACTCTATTTTGATGTGGCGTAAAGTAACCATCTCTTACACAATTATCTCACATAATATATATATAATTTGCCATAAAATCTTACATATTTTACACATAAAACATAATTCTTTCAAAAAAGCTTACATTTACTTTATTTCTCTAATCACTCTCTCTCTCAAAACTTAAAAAAAAATATTGCGCCAATCGATATTATTTTACAAATATCTACAAATGTCTCAAACTATTTCTTCAAATACCAAACAAACAAACAAGCTATTAAAGACCAATCCTTAATCTTGAATTCACACCATCCTACTTTATTAATTATGTTTAAATCAAGATCGTGTCAACATTATAAATAATATAAACTAATAAAATAAAATAATCATTGATCAAGCAATTTGAAGAGTGTACATACAAATTTGAAATTTACATTCACCGGGAAAAATGAATACTTCAGTCATTATATATATGTCACGTTTTTTTTAAATTAAAACAACACATATTGAAATTTGCAGGCATGGAGTGAAACAACCAAGAAATCCATGGACGGATGGGCCTGAATATATTACACAGTGTCCAATAAAACCCGGAAACAAATTTAGCCAAAAGGTTATATTTTCCGACGAGGTAGGGACGCTCTGGTGGCACGCCCACAGCGACTGGTCTCGAGCCACGGTGCACGGAGCTATTATCATCTACCCAATGCCTGGAACCTCATACCCCTTCCCCAAACCTCAAGCAGATGTTCCAATTATAATAGGTACGTACTTACGTACGTTAATAAATATATAGGCTGCGGAGATTTTTCTAGCAATTTGCTCATTTGCAGACTTTCACATTATTTCAATATATATAGGGGAATGGTGGAAAGAAGATATCTTAAAAGTTCTGGATGAATTTGTTGGATCTGGGGGCCAACCAAAAGACTCTGATGCCTATACTATAAATGGTAAACCTGGGAACCTATATCCCTGCTCAAAACGTGGTAAGTAAATACTATGTAATGTAATACCAAAAATGAATATAAAGACCAAAATGAGTTTGAGATCGATCGAGCACAAAGAGTAAATTGTCGATAACTGTATTTTCTCGACTGCAGATACATTCAAGTTGAAAGTGAAGCAAGGGCATACATACCTTCTCCGTATAATCAATGCCGCTCTAAACGAAATTCACTTCTTCGGAGTAGCAAAACACAACCTAACAGTTGTTGGTGTAGATGCAAGCTACACCAAGCCTTTAACAAGGGACTACATAGTCATAAGCCCCGGCCAGACAATGGATTGTCTATTACAAGCCAACCAAGAGCCCGGTTCCTATTACATGGCGGCTGCCGCCTACGTAAATGGCATTGGAATCAGTTTCGACAACACAACAACAACCGCAATCCTAAAATACAAAAGGTATTTTGGTCAATCCACACCAACTTCTTTACCTACATTTCCCTCCTACAATGACACTTCTGCAGCAACAAACTTCAGTTTTAGCCTCAGAAGCTTAAATTCTCGACTCTATCCGAACTCGGTCCCTTTGAAAATAACTAAAAGAATCATTTCAACTATATCTGTCAACGTATTCCCTTGCCTTAAGTACCAAACATGTGAAGGCCCAAACGGGACGCGATTGGCTGCAAGCATTAACAATATAAGCTTTGTGAACCCTTCAATTGATATTCTAGAGGCTTATTTCTATCAAGTTAAGGGTGTGTTTGGCAAAAGTTTCCCTAGCTTTCCACCTTTGGTGTTCAATTATACTGCAGATGTTATACCTTTGGAACTTGAGATACCGACAAAAGGGACACAAGTGAAAGTGATTGAGTTTAATTCTGTGATGGAGGTGGTTTTTCAAGGGACGAATCAGGTTGCAGGGCTTGATCATCCAATGCATTTACATGGATTTAGTTTTTATGTTGTTGGGTGGGGATTTGGAAACTTTGATGAAGCTAAGGACCCTTTGGATTATAATCTTATCGATCCTCAACGTCGTAATACTATTATTGTGCCGAAAAATGGTTGGGTCGCAATCAGGTTCAAGGCAGATAATCCAGGTAAATTATTAAGCATCTAATTAAGTTCCCAATTAAAAAGAAAAATTCTTACAAAAACCATTCGTCTTGGAACAGGGGTGTGGTTTTTGCATTGCCATTATGAGCGGCACCTGACTTGGGGCATGGAAACAGTATTTATTGTAAATAGTGGAAAACTTCGGACCGAGCGTGTAATTCCGCCACCGCCCGACATGCCACCATGTTAATTCTGCAAGCTGCAAAAAGTCTTCCCTAACATTTCAAGAAATTTAGTTATCATTACATTAACATATATCATCATTCTTAATTAAAGAAATCATTAATTGTTCTTGTGTTATTAATATATTTGAATTTTATAATGTACAATGGGCGGACTGAGATCTATTCGTGACAATATTATCTGTACACATGACAGTACTGAAGTTCATATCAAATATTTTTTTTCTGCAAGTTAATTTTAGTACTCAAAGTTGAAGTCATAAATATTAATATATGCATATGGTTTTAGGAAATTTGAATTTGTGTTATGGTGTAAAGAGACGGAATTGGTGCAGTTAAACAAGAGAATTACACTTTACGTGTATCACAGTTTGTGTTATTTTATACATTTGGTATTAAGTCTTTCGGAAAAACAATGCATTCACACGAACGCATTTTTACATAACTCGAGTGAAAAATCCCATGAGAGAACAACAAAGATAACAAATCTAGCTCTTAATCTCAACCGGCGCATAACCTTGCTTAATCGATACCTTAACCGCATCTATAACAAGTTGTGTCTTCCTACTAAAACTCTGCCACTTCTTCTCCGGTTTCCCACCTTCAAATTTGATCCTCCCCACCAATCTAGAAAACTCCTTCACCATTAAAGCTTCTTGAGGAGGCTCAATATTAACCGTGTGCTGACTCGGTTTTGGCTCCCACCCGGTCACAAGATCAGTAAGTCCCAATTTTACAGCAGTAGAAAAAGAAGCCTTGTTTTCCTCAAACGGGACTACAAAGTCGTGTAAATGTAGAGTTCCATTTGTTCCGACTATAGTTACATCCATCGTCAAGTTCGCAAAGAATGAGACGAGGAAAGTGGCATTATCAAAACATTATTCTAACCATTTTAGCTCGCAAAATACCTCATACTAATCACTCTCTTTCTGCTTGTTTATACAATTTTTCGGTTCATATTTAATATTAAGGCGGAAACAGAGTTAAATTCTGCATGTTAAATACTTCGTCAACTTATTTGAAGGCACACTAAATAATATTATAAGCGAAACCACGCGAATTCAATAAATAACAAAAGTAGGATTAACAATTGAACTTACGGATTTAAGGTCACCAAAAAGCGAATCATCCGATACGAACTCCTTCATTTTGGCGGTCCGTGGATTATGCATCCACATGGTAGAGTCCATGATCTGCACCCCACTGGATTCACTCGGCTAGAATTTCATCCAGCTCAGCAACGTTCAAGGCAAACGGGCTTTTCCAATATCACGTGTTTCTTCTTTCAGGCGGCGAGCACGGCCCACTTGATATGCAGACTCGTGGGCAGAGGAATGTACACGGCGTCGACATCCGGGTCGACCAATACGGCGTCATACGAGCCATAGACTTTAGCCGATTCAGGGAATCCGTTTTCTTTGGTGAATTTTGAGGCTTTTTCGTACGAGCGACTGCCGACGGCGTAGAGGGTGGAATTTGGAGAGAGGTTTATGGCCCGAGACACTTTTCGGTCTATGCCGGCGCAGCCCAGAATTCAGAATTTAATTTTGATCTGTGGTTCGGCGGCCATTTTTTGTTGGGTACTTAGGTGGTGAGTGATGATGATGATCAAATATACAGTAGAAAAACAGTTTAGACCCGTTTGTTTGAATTAAGGGAATTTGATTATTTGACATTAAATAATTTGTTTGGTACGATTTGATTTTTTTCTCTTTTTTGTAGAGTCACGATTTGATATATTTTGAGAATCTTGCATTAAATAATTTTTCTTGTTTCCTTGAATTAGGTTCATTAAATAATTTGTTTGGTTGTGTTCAGTTCATTGAATTAGGCCTCAATTACATTAATTGGTCCAGATAAAACAGGTTAATTTTGCATTCGGTTGGGCCGACTATTTTTCGGGCAGCCCGGAGTTATTGACCGAAATGGTGGGTCATCCCCCTTAATTGGCCCGATTGCAATATGGGCTCCCCCAAAAATTAATTAGTTGGGCCAAACTTAAAAGAAAATTAGACCACAAATTAATTTGACCTGATTAATTAGTGAGGCCAAACTAGTCATTGGACCGATTACGATCGGCCCAACCGAACACAGCCTAACAGAAATATATACTTGAGGAAATAAATAGCAACATATAAAATTAATAAAAAATGTCAAAACTTTTCCTAGAATTTTTAGAGAGTAAATATATCATGATTACATCATAATCTATAAATAATACATTATAATCAATTCACTTTTACATCATAATCAATCTACTTACTTCGAAATACAACAATACTTTACTCTAAAATATACTAGCCACAATTTTAATAAATAAATTAAATGAAAACCACATTAATTTTTTCAAAAATTAAAATTAACTTTGGTCTAACTACAAACTACACTATTTGATAGTTTTGAATATGTACTCCTATGGCTATAAGTTTTACCTTTTAATTATTTGGGCCAACAAGATTGAGTTTTATGTATTACTATAGCACGTATTTGTCAAAGGATTCGTGTTCCATTTTGCTTCTATTGGGAAAGATAATTATGTATCCAGTTAATTAAAAAACCGCTAAGTTGCGAATAGCTTGGAATTTTTCATGTTGGACGTGGCGAAACTAAGAGTGGGAAGTGTCACCAATATTCAACGTGGCTTCAAGCAGATATCGCCACCACATAAGTTTACATGCTCTAATACATTATGAGAAATAATATTGTACAATCGTTGCATGGCTCAGTTAACGGTTGCGACTTGGTCAAATTAATGCTTGCCCATCAATATATGATGATGAAAATGACTCCTTATAATGTACAACGTCGTCCATACAACATATGCACCAAATAATTTTTCGATTCGTGCATACTCCCATATATTTATTTTATACTATTAAAAAATAGAAGTCTATTTTTACTCACAAAGTGACGGTTATGACTCCATGCTATACCAAAAATTATTCATTTTCCAAAATTATCTTTTTTTCAAAATTTAAAATTACAAAACATAAAAAGTGCCCACTAAAAAACTATTTTTTTTCAGTTTATGCATATTCAAATTTAGCATAATATATTATAAAAAATTAATATATCAAAATAAATTATAATTCAAATAATTTAACACAGGCGAATACCGCGTGCCACGGCGGCTAGTATATATATAAATAAGGTATACGGTGCATTACATCTTAGAAGTACAAAAGCAAATTAAAGATGAGTTCAATAGGACCGTGGCACGGCGGCGGTAGAAGGGGTGGCGGAGAGGATCAGTGGAACTTTGGGTCGCCTTTCTCTTCTGATTTATGGAATCCATGGGATTTTAAGGTCGGCGGCGGGATGAGCAGGGGTGGTCGTGGTCGTGGTGGCGACACAGGTGACGATGTCACTGCCCTGGCCCATGCCCACGTGGACTGGCATGAAACCGACAAAGCCCACATCTTCCGTGTTGATCTCCCCGGTCAATCATTTTTTTTTCAAATCTTTCATTTCTTTAACTCATCTTTCAAAAAGTGTTCTACTTAGCACTATTTTCATTTGATGCACAAATTTTTCAATTATTTTTAGAATTCATATATACATACTTGTTAGATACACCAAAAAATTCAGAGGGGTGCTACCATTTGGATTTTTTTTTTTTTAATTTTTTTTATTTATTCCTAGATGGTGTAAATGAATTAAAATAAATAATTTAAAGAATGAAGAAGAAAGAAAAGGAAGTGACAATTATAGGTTGCGCAGTGGGATTTTGTGCAATATTTTCAGAAGGGTGCATGTTAGCAAAAATGTTACTTGCAAAATTAAGTGGGTCATTTGATGATGGGTACTTGTGGTGCAGGAGTGACAAAAGAGAATCTGAAGGTGCAGGTAGAAGATGACAAGATACTAAAGATAAGTGGTGAAAGAGTTGTAGAAAAGGAAGATGACAATCATAAGTGGCACAGGGTGGAGCGCCGCCGTGGGAGCTTCTCGAGGACGTTCCAGTTGCCGGAAAATGTTAACGTTGATGCAATCAAGTGTGGGCTGGAGCACGGGGTGCTTACTGTGGATGTGCCGAAGAAGGAAGTGCAGGAGGAGAAGATGAAGAATGTTAGATATATAGATATTGCTTAACAAGATCATTTCCGATCCCCTTTTTCTTCTTCTTAAATTAATCTTAGTACATAGTGTAGTGTGTTTTAATAATTATGTGGTTTGTGTATCTTAACTATGCTGTGTAAGATGGCTGTGCAAATATGTTTAGTAGTGAATAAAAAGGAACTAATTACGAATATCATGTATGGAGACAATTTTTTTTTTTTTTTTTTTTTTTATAGCAAGTAAGATGATCTAATTTTTCATCAAAATTAGAATTTCGTATTAGAATTCAGAAGTAAAGAAATGGAATGTCGATTTTAGGTAGTACAATCGTTGCAACTCATCAATAAATTACATAGTGGCCGGAATGTTGAATTTATGAGTGCAATCGATGTATCACGTAATAAGAACATGTAGTGTACCAATTCAATTGAATTTATACATATGGACAATGGATATGGACAATGGATCTGCATCAGTTATGTTCTTTAGTCTTTACCCATTTTTCTTAAATATAGATTTTTAAAATTATCTCAAATATTGTATTACATAATTACTCGAAGAAATGACCGAATAAGTAACCGAACAGTTGTTTGGCCAGCTTCATCCAAGTTGTGTCCTTTCTTTGCTAGTGCATCCGCGCAAACATTGCTACTCCCAGTCTCTTTGTGAGCGAGTATTTCCTTCCATGAATGGCTATACTTCTCCCTTCATTTTTAATTTATTTTTCTCTAGTCTTCAAATGCTCATCTGTCGAAATAAATCACAAAAATTTAGAAAAGACCGAGAGAACACGCCTATTTAATATAGTATTAAATCAGGGGAGCGGATTTTCTATCACACATTAGTGTCACATCTTTGTGTCACACCAATATACAATAGACACGTGTCATCCTTTAAAAATTGATTATGTACCATACACTTAAACTTAACATATGTTTAAAGATAATTAATTAAGAAATTATTGTAAATCAAACAAGGAAAGAGAGAAAAAAAAAAGGTAATTAAAAAATTCTCTGCGTTTTTATGGTAGAGATTATGACTCCTTCTCCACCATTCTTACTAATTTTTAATTCAAATTCATTATTGATGTACTCCCTCATTTTCACCAATCTTACATTATTCTATGTGTATTGTTAATCACACCTAATCGTTTAAACTTTTGCCGCATATTTTTTATAGCTCAATTGCACAAATTAAGGCTATGATTCTTCAATTTCCCGTTCATTTAGCTTTTTGAAATGCATTATTGAAAATGTATTAAAATTTTCGATAAAAAAAATTGTATATTCAAGTATAACAAAGCAAAAAAATGGCATAATTTTGATTGAGATTTTTTAGAAGAAGATTGGAGAAGGAGCCATATTCTCTACCATAAAAATGTAGAGATGTTCTTTTAATTATCTTTTTTCTATCACTTTCCTTGTCTAATTTACAATAATTCCTCATTTAATTACCATTTAATTACCTTTAAAAATATGTTAAGTTTTAGTGTTTATTCCGGTAATAATTAATTTTGAGAGGGTGACACATATCTATAATACATTGGTGTATTTAGGAATTAGTGTTTATTCCGGTAATGATTAATTTTGAGAGGGTGACACGTATCTATAATACATTGGTGTTACACAAAGATGAGACACCAATGTGTGATAGGAAATCCACTCCCTTAAACCAGAGAACAAGCCTATTTAGTGGCAAATTTTAATTTTGAATCTATAAAGTTGTTGCATTTTAAAATTAGATATTTATTGTGGTAGCCTGATAATATACGTCATTTATTGTATCATAGTCATCAATTTCAGCTCTTATTACCGCAAAATTATATTTATTGCCGGAAATAATTAATTTATCTTTTTTTGACTGAAAAGCATCAATTTATATCATATTTGACCTAAAAATCTCGCGAAAAACATCATGTGTTGAGCGATACTTAAAATTTGAGAATTTCATATTTTAACTCCAATATTTGAAAATACAAATCACGTGATAGGTCTATAACTCAAGTTTTGATTAAAAACGGTTTAAGTTGCTCAAAAAATCGAAGATACCTATTTTTATTTATAAACTAATATAATATATGAATTTAGCCATACATATATATTAATTTGAAGGGAAGTTTATTTTGGTACCACGAAATAGGCACCTTGCAACTCTGGTACCATCGGAGACACAAATGCTAATTTGATACCACATGATATATTTTCATTGCAACTTTCATACCAAGATCAATTTTTCTCCAGATTTATTGACAATTTATCCCCTATAAATGCACTATATTCAATTTATCTTCCTGCGATTTGACAAAAAAACACTTTGCTCATTGTAATTTTATAATAATTTCACATCGTCGCCCTGACATTTTTATATGAGGTACTTTACCTTCCCCCCCCCCCCCCCCCCCCCGCGGTATGATAATGGGGCAGTTTACCATCCTGTATTAGGATAAATGTGACAATTTGTCCCATTATGTTATGATAAATTTGACAATTTGCCCCCCTATGTTACAATATATTTTGCATTCTCACTCTCAATTTCGACAAGTGAGTTACACTCTCCGATTAAAATGGATAAATTATTTTTTTTTTGTAGGGGATAAATTATTTTTTTTTTTTTTGTAGGGGATAAATTATTATTTTTTTTGTAGGGGATAAATTATTTTGTTTATGTAGGGGATAAATTACTCTTTTCATATCACATGCGGATAAATTGACCATTACGCACTTCCTATTGGTTAAATTTCCATTAACTTTGGAAAACGAATGTGCTTGATATGAAAGTTGCAATTACAATGTAGCTTGTGAAAACAAATTTGTATTTTTTATCCAATGGTATTAAAATTGCAAATTGATATTTCTTGTTGTACCCCCAAAAAAAAATCCCTTAAATTAAAATACCATTACATGGTGTAATTCGAATTTGGTGTGTAAACTAATATATTTCATAGAAGAGGATAACATTTTGGATGTATAAAGAAAATTTGACCTATTTATTTCTTTATTTATAAGAATATGTATCATCAATTTCTAGGAGTCGGAATTTGAAATTCCAAATTCTAAGTATCACTCGATACAAAATATTGTAGCGAAATTTTATTTTTCGAGTCAGATAAGACATTAATTGATGATTTTTGGGCAAAATTTTCCAATGAAATAAGCTATAAATTGATGATCTCTAGCGATAAGGACTGAAATTGAAATAAAGTATATTGTCTAACTACCACAATAAATAACCAATTTTAAAACAAAATCACTTTATAGGGCCAAAAAATTGCAAATGTATAGCTAAATTACATTTATTTGAATATATAATTAACAAAACACATAACACTAAAAATAAAAAGGCCATCTCAAGTCAACCCGACCCGTTTACTAACCATTTAAACCACCCAGGTTCGACCCGACCCATTTTCAAGCCCCCCCCCAACCCGACCCAGCCCATTTGCCCCCCTAATCTGCACACAATATATCACATGTGACAAACCTTGAATTTTCCACTTCTACATTTCCAACTCCTAATTCGGTTTGAGACCTAAAAAAGAGTTCCCTTTAAATAGAAATTTTCATCTTAAAACTATCTTCTCAGATCTCAACCACTAGTTTTTTTAGCACACTAATATCGAAGAGTTTCAATTTTGTTCTCACATAAAACTCCAAACCAAACTAAAAGAACCAAAAGGGCGCAACAAACTTCTTTATTTCTCATCTCAAACTCCAAACCAAACTAAAAGGCCACACAAATGGCTGGAACGGAACCCAAAACCCGTCATATCCATATACATCTCACATTTTTAAGCTTCATTGATTTATGACATCACTTTACAAGCTGCACTAAATGGCAAGACTCTAAGTGTTCAAGCACACACAATTCAATGAATGCCTTCAATTACCACTAATTTCCAGTAAGCCACTGGATCAAAACTTTCCGTTAGCATAATACTACTATTATAGTAATGAGTTAATATTGAAATAATATCCACAACATAGCACACATAACTCCAAGTACAGAAAAACATAGAAAACCACTCACAGATTTGCCTGAAACTATTGAAGAAGTTGCAGAGATATTGTTACCTGCAGCAACAACATTCATATTTCTGGCATTTATTAATCTTACCCTACTGAAGCTAGACATTCTTTCAAAAGCTTTATTTACTATAGCACTTTCAGAAGCTGAAGCAGGAGTTGTTGGTATAGACTCCACAAAGGCCCATAGAGCAGAAGAGAACCATGAGTCTGTACCATCATCATCCTGTTTGTCGCTCCCATTTTCATTTGCTCCGGTACAACGATTAACTAAATCATTATTTTGATTTTCATTATGATGTACCAAACCTAAAACATACCAAAATGCGAAAATATTAGTAAAATCATCTTCTATTATTTCATCAGAAGAGCTCTTGAAGCTGGCTCAAACTCCCCCATTTCCACTTGGGTTTAAGAGTTTTCACCATCTTGAAGATGACATGGTCTTCCCATACCATCCATCTGTTCAAGAGCTCTATCAGATTAGTCCGACAACAAAATTACAGGTAACATTGAGAGAATAAATGTAGCACAAATCTTAAAAAAATATCAAGTAGTAAAATCAGAGATACATTTCTAGCAGCTCAAAAATGGAATCAGTGGAGTCTGTACTGATGTCAGTACCTGAAGTTGAAGCTATAAATCCCTGATTAGCATTTGAGGCAGTTAAAACACTGCATCTTTGATCATCTGACCACAGCTGACAGCTGAATTCATTTGCATCATTATATTGTGGCTGCAGCTGGTAATTTAAACTTCCATTCTCAAGATTGTTTGTGTATGTGCTTGAATTTGAATTTATAACTCCAATCTCCAAACTATTGACAAATTGTTCAGAAATTTGCCCGGAACCGCAAGGCGCCTGTTCATGGAGTAACATGGGTGCATCTTGGTATAGATCAAACTCACATACACCATTGAACTCGTCAAAATGTGCCTTATAGGAATTATACACCTGTCCGGCAGGATTTTCAGTGGCTGGTTCTGGACCAATCAGGTCATTCATTTCAAGAAAATCTTCAAGGAAATCCTCTTCAGTTACATGAGGAACTTGTCCATTAACATTTGGAGCAGAAGTGACCTCTGGTGCCTCGGAGAAATGTAATTGAGTAGTGCCCGACTGTGTAATGTCAAAACTAGCTTGTACATCAGGTTGCTGACTGCATGGTTTGAGAACTGGTAAACACAAGTCCCTTAAAGAATCGTCAAATAAGGTACTCTGAGTCTTCAACCCACCAGCTAAATTGTCCAAAGCATAGTCATTAACATCAAGGGGCTCATCAAGTAGAGACTCATCTGCTATTTGATTCAAGAATTTATAAATATCATCTAGTGAAGACTGTGGGTTAGTATTATCAGTAGGCAAAACTACATTATCTTTCTTTACTGGCTCAATTGGGCACTGAACTTCTAATAAGTCATCAGCCCATTCCTCTTCCTTGAAGGGTGCACCATATTGTTCACCATTTTTCGGACCAGCCCCACTTTTCTTGTACACCTTGTACAGAGCATAGTAATCCTGGGGAGTCTGGCATCTCTTAAGCTCCTCTTCATCCATGGTATATTCGTGCATTACCCAATCTGTACGTTCCCCACTAGGTGCCCGACCTCTGTAGAACACCAGAGTTTTCTTTATCCCAACTGCTCGAGAAGCACACGTGATGACACGGTCTTTCCCAGTCACTTTCCAATATCCATGTCCTGTCGCGCGGTTGGACCTTGCTCCATTTGGATACTTCCTATCCCTTGGGCTAAAGAAGAACCACTGCCTGTCCCCAGTTTTCAATTTTGATAACCCTGCGTTTAAAACACCAAACCTCAGTCAATAAAGACACAACCAGAAAAAAAAAAAAAAAAAAAATTAGTACTGCAAGATTAGTTGCAAGTGTTACAGCGAATACACATCAAAATATCACATTTCAGCATATAAAACAGGAACATACAGTATGTATACATTGGATCTCGGGTGTCGGAATAAGTCAAGCTTTGAGCTCGATTTGATTGTCAAACTTAGATTATAAAAGCTTTAAATTTGATATTTTTACATATATATCTAGTCAACTTTTTAGCTTATCGAGCCATGACATAGCTTCAAAGTTCAAAAGTTATTAAACAAAAAATATTGTTCAAGCTTATTTGATTTACACTTTCAGCTAACGGAGTTGAGTCGACTATGGAGTAGTTTGAATGGATTTTTCCATTCCTATATGTACATATCATTAAAGTACCATACATACCATATCTCACAATTAAAGCCAAAACCCAGATTAAATCAGATAAAAATTACAAATCCCTAACATAAAAAAAAAAAAAAAAAAAAAAAAACTAAATCAGCATATTAATAATCGATCGCAAAATAATAATTCAGAAACGCAGAATACAGATTAGGACAACGATCAGAAACTCGAATATTTGAAGGATTAGGGGAAGTGAACAATAAAGTAAAAACTGACCAGGCAACTCTTCAGGATCGCACTTGTAAACATCTATTTCTCCGATGACATCTAGACGGTGTCGTTTTTTGCAGATCTTCTTCTTTAAATAGTAAAGCACCATTTCCTCATCGGTGGGGTGGAATCTAAATCCCGGTGGAAATATCTTTCCGTCGCCTAAACAATCGGAACTTACCATTTCCTTTCCCTGAGAAAAAAAAATTGATGGAGAAAAAACAAAATTGAGTGTGGAAAATGGAAAAGTTATGACTGACCTAGCAGCCGGGTGAGAGGAAAAAAGAAAAGGAGTGGAGGAAGTAAAAGGCGATTTTGGTCAAAGGGAAATTTTTTATTAATTAAATTTGGTGTGGGTTACAAGTTTCGTGGAAATGGCCAAATGGGAGAGAGAAGTGCTTGGGTGGGTGAGAAGTGCACTGAGCTTAGTGTGTGGAGGAGCATTGACTGACTTGATAAATGACATATTATTTGTGCCCAAATAAAGGTACCAATGTGAATTTTATTTTATTTTCTTATAAATTAAGGTTATGCTGTTGATTTTTCCAATAGAATTGGTGCAAAGTTTTACTACGATGTAATTACACATACATACTATGTGGAATGAAAATTTGTTTGGTAGAGTTGATTTATAGTTTTACTCAATTAGATAAAAAAGAAATTATAGAGTCGTAAAACGGATATTAAGCTATTTGAATTTAAGTATGATGTGATTAATTTCGTCCAAGTTTGATTCGTTTGAAAAATTGAATTGAAATACAGTTTCAAACTCGATAAGAAAATAAATTTAAATGAAGAAAATGTTTAAGGGCTCTACTTGACTCGTTTACATTTTTAGTTTACAGGAAAAAATGTACGATACTCTCTTGTGTTAATAAAATTTGTACAAACTACACTTTGAAATTTTTATCGCACCAAATCTTTTTGAATTTTTTTAGATTTTATGCACACTCTCCCCTTACTCCATTAGTTGTCTACCGCCATCAAGTTTTAGTTCATATACTTAAATTATCTCCAAGATACAAGAGGATATGTGCTAAGTTTAAAAATTACAAATGGATTGCGCGATAGCGCTTATAAAGTACGAGAGAATTTCGTGTCAAATGAAAAAAATATGGGTGGACAATGAAAAAGATTAATAATATCATTTAGGTTAAAGAAGTTAGCGACAAACTACAAGAAAAATCATACCAAATTAGTCACGTCGTACTGACATAAATGAATTAATGGACAACAGAATCTATATTGACAATTATAAATTATAATGACTTTAATACAATCAAAATTTCACAAAACAGATTTATACAACTTTCTTTCACATTAACACATAGATGCATCGATCATTTTCCTCATAATTTATAAATTAGTAATATATTGTTATGTTGTCTAGTATTAGTCTATAATTTTTATTTCCAGACAAAAATCATCATATTCTGGATGTCTGAAAGACAAAATTGTAGGTGACAAAGAATTCGGGGCATATGTGATTACTTGAGCACATTTATTTGTTTAGACCTTTGATAGTAGATGATTTTTTGATAGCAGTAGAAAAAAAAATATGCTTGTTATATTATGATCAATTATTCCAACTAATAAGTAACGGAGGTAGTATATTTTTTTTTTTGATAACTCAGGTGTCCAAGTTTAAATTAGATTAATCATACACCCTCAGAACCCTTGCCCTAGAACCCTGAAGGATATAAATCGTAGGATGTGTCTCCATCAAGCCTTGTGTCAATTATCAATCTAGAGAGAGAGAAAAATGTCATCTGTTAAAGTAGCAAAAGAAACTTCTTAAAGCCCACGTAAAAAAAGTAATGTTGCAACATAATAATGAAATTACATTAAATCGACTTAGACAATTAATATATATCTGTTTAGTATGTATTAGAAAAATGAGTCAATGTATTATAACATTAGAAGCATATGAAGAATTACTAGCAAGTTATCAAACTATGTATGAAATTTTGTTCATATAACGTGTCTTCGTATCTAAGTCTACTATATAGTATTTTTTATTATATTTTATGTATGTAATTTCTTCAGTAGGGGTAGGGATACAGGTGGTGCATAATTGTCGTCAGCTTCGTGTCGTAAGCAGGGCCTGTTGGGTCCACAACTGCCACCCCAACCGGTAATGCCCATATTTAGTCCATTATATATTGTATGACAGATTTATATAAAAAAATAGTAATAGTCCAATCTAATGTAAAACTTTGCGCCCCACCAGATCTTCATTTCCAACATTCATGGGCCGCACACGCGCAGCCCATTTTGCTAGACTTTTACAATAAAATAAAATGGAAATTACAACACTGAATTGGCCGCTATCCACACCTTCAGAGATATATATAGTTATATACTACTAAAGAAAAGGGGGGAAAAATGCATTGAAGAATTTTAAGAATCATTTATTATCCTTCTTCCCAATATTATTATTATTATTTTTTTATTATTATTTTTATCTCTACTCTAGGTTGCTTTATCAAAGTTTGGATTTTTAATCTTTTATCACAATTATTATTTTTCTCCAATACTATCAAGTGATTATAGAAAATTCAAATTTCAATCTTGGATATTCTTCTCTATCTCCCTACAAAATTAAAAGATCTTGTATTAATTTTAAGAAATTATAGAAAAAATTGATTTAATTTTGTCGTAAAAATAAATATCAAACCAATATTTCCTGAAAAACATATAATTCATAGGGAAAAATAATTTGATAAGACCTAAAATAAAAATGTTAAGTTATCACGCAATGAAATTTTCAGAGCTGAGTATTTTTTGTATACTTATTATCAAGCTATTTCTTCTATTAAAATTAGATTTTCAATTTAAAAAATATCTTTGAATGTTTATTGGATGTTTATTGAATTTAAAATTAGATCATGTCTCCCAAAAAGACAGGTACATAACATAATTTGACGAGCGATTTCCCCGGGCTTTGAAAAGCACCAACACCGTCGGATCGATCAAGACCCCATTCCAACGGGATCGCCATTCAACACAAACCCAACCACCTTTACATTTACATACATCTCATCAATCATAATAACTAACTCTATACCTTATGCATCTTAATTAATTTACAAAACCAAAACATAAAATTTTTCTTCAAAGCATAAATAAACAAACAAACAAACACACACTCCATGCACAAATTATAGTGTGCTGCTGTGTATACATACATTCCTTCAATTTTTTTCACTGCCTCTACACGTTGCTCTGCCCAACAGGGTTTTCGTGCTTTTTCCAAGGTCAGATTGTTCAACAATTTATACATTACTACATTTAATTTGTCTATGTTCGTAAGTGTATACAATTTATTGGTTTTTGAGATCTTTTGTAGAAACAAAAGTGTCAAGGATTATGACATCTTGTTGGAAGTAAGCAATTCACAAATTAAACTAATCGAACATGGAGTTTACGGATAAGTATATGTCAAACGAGCATAAAGAACAATACCGATTAGCTTCAGAAAGTGTGGATCCGTTATCCGTGTCTCCTTTGACGATCTCAACGAAGCAAAAGTCACCTCGATCTCCTAAATCATCCTCCAAGTCTCCGAGGTCCCCTAGATCTCCGAACGCGGGTAAGCAAGGCAAACAGAGTGGGAGTCCAGGGGGTAGTCCCCTCAAGAATCAAAAACATTCCAATTCTGGCAAAGACGGTCGTCCTAAGAAAGGTACGTATTGTATATACTCGTTTCCTTATGTTTCAAGACATGATACTCATCTGTGTTTTGGGAAACCTGCACAAAACATGTACTTGATTTTGTTAATGGTGAATATGTTGCCTTTTGTGATTTTGTCAATAAATTTCAGCCTTATCTTGCTTTTGGTTATTTGGTAATATTTGTGTAGGTGGCTATGGAGGAAAAGGAACTTGGGGAGGACTTCTTGATACTGAAGATGACCATTATCTCGACCCTAACGATCCAAATTACGTTAGCGATGAGGTAATCGACTTAAATTATTGTTATCACTTACATCCTTATCAATCAAATTCACACCACAATTAATAACCTTTAGCTTCAAAATTTATGTATGTAGGAAGACAAGAATTTCGCTCCAAGAACACCCGAGAAACTTCAAGAATTCAAGAAGAAAGCTACAATTATAGTGGAAGAATATTTTGCAAATGACGATCTTGTCTCGACTTGCAACGAGTTAAGAGAACTCGAAATGCCAAGTTATCATTATTACTTTGTCAAAAAGCTTGTCTCAATCGCAATGGATAGGCGTGACAAAGAAAAAGAAATGGCTTCTATTCTGTTGTCCTCTTTTTACGGTGATGCCATTGATCCACAACAAGTTTACAAAGGTTTCCAAAAGCTAGTCGAGTCTGCAGATGATTTGATCGTAGATATACCGGACACAGTCGATATATTAGCACTATTCATTAGTCGAGCAGTAGTCGATGACATTCTTCCTCCCTCGTTTTTAACAAAAACGATGGCCTATTTGGGAAACGACTCAAAGGGTATTGATGTCATTAAACGAGCAGAAAAGGGCTACTTGTCAGCTCCTTTACATGCAGAAACCATTGAAAGGCGTTGGGGAGGAAACAAGAATAAAACAGTCGAGGATCTTAAGGTTAAGATAAACGACTTATTAGTCGAGTATATAGTGAGTGGAGACGTAAAAGAAGCCTGCAGGTGTATCAAAGATCTCAATGTTCCTCATTTTCACCATGAGATAGTGAAGAGAGCTATTGTAATGGCTATGGAAAAGAAACAAGCAGAAAGCTCTCTTCTTTACTTGCTTAAAAGGGCTTTTGAAGTTGGTTTGATCAATTCAAGTCAAATATCGAAGGGATTTGGTCGAATTATTGATTTAGTCGATGATTTATCGTTAGATATTCCTAATGCAAAGGTTTTATTACAGTCCTTGATTTCTAAAGGAGCATCAGAAGGATGGCTATGTGCCTCGTCTTTGAAATCACTTTCGTTACACCCTGGAAAACAAGCAATCGAGGAAAATACAATCAATGCCTTTAAGAAAAAGTCGGAATCAATAATCCAAGAGTATTTTTTATCGGGTGATATTTCGGAGGTTAGTCTTTGTTTGGAGTTTGAGAATAGTTCTTATATACCCGAACTTAACGCTACTTTTGTGAAGAAATTGATTACTTTAGCAATGGATAGGAAGAATAGGGAGAAGGAAATGGCTTCAGTTTTGTTATCCTCGTTGTGTTTTCCTTCGGACGATGTCGTAAATGGCTTTACAATGTTATTAGAATCTGCAGAGGACACGGCTTTAGATAATCCAGTTGTGGTTGAAGATCTAGCATTGTTCTTAGCACGTGCGGAAGTCGATGAAGTATTGACCCCACAAGAGTTAGAAGAGATAGGTAGTCAATTCTCGGGGGTAAATTCAGTAGGAAATAAAGTTATTCAAATGGCAATGTCTTTATTGAAAGCTCGACTATCTGGGGAACGGATATTGAGATGTTGGGGTGGCGGAGGAAGCTCTATAAACGGATGGACAATCGAAGATGTGAAGGACAAAATCGGAAAGTTATTGGAGGAGTTTGAGTCGGGAGGGGATAAACGAGAAGCTTGTAGGTGTATTAAGGAGTTAGGTATGCCCTTTTTCCACCATGAAGTTGTGAAAAAGACTTTGGTTATCCTTATGGAGAATAAGAATGAGAGGTTGTGGAGTTTGCTTAAAGAATGTTTTGAAATTGGACTTATTACTATGAATCAAATGATGAAAGGTTTTATGAGAGTTGAAGAATGTATTGATGATTTGGCTTTGGATGTTCCCGATGCTAAGAAACAGTTCGAGAGCTACGTTGCACGGGCTAAGGTCGAAGGGTGGCTAGAGGCTTCGTTTGGGGTTAAAGGGACGGAAGATAAATTAGAGAATGGTTTTTGCTAATATGGTTAAAGGTACATTTACATTAGCTGTTGAAATAAAATTTCAAGGCAAAGTTTCTTGATTTCATGAATTTTTATTGCAGCCTAGATCCCAGAATCATCATTGAAGTTTCAAGATTGATTTACTTGGATACAAATAGTTTAGTCTCTTCTTTATTTTTTCATATAGTTATTTTTGTGTGTTTCTTATTTACTTATATTTTTTTTTTAAACAATTTTAAAGACAATGGATTTGTGCAGTGTAGTGAATTTAACAGTATAAATGCAGAAGATTGAGATTTTGATCCTTTAGATAATGCTACAGTGTGTGCAAATGACAATTGGCTATCCCTAGTCAAGAATTTTTTCAAAATTGTTTCTTCTTTAAGGCAAAATTTATTGATATAAAAGATTTAAAATGTGCAAAAACATGCTTGTTAACACATGTAACAGAAACTCAAAGCTATTGAATTTAGAAATTAAGTTAATTATTGTACCTAAATACTATGTAGGTGTATATAGGAGTTAAGGTATATCACAATCAATGTTCTTACTAAGAAGAAGTTGAATTTGAATTGTGGAACATAGTGGATCTTGATACTTTGTTCTGAGCTGGATTATATAGTGCAAATTTACAGAAGCAGAGTATGTAAAAATTTACATCATCGTATGGATGACGTGGTACAACATAGGAGGAAATTCAATTCAATCCCTAAATTTAAGGGAAAGTTGGTTCAGGAATCTCATCCCAACCATGCATTAATATGCAAACACTAGTTTGACCAAAATCCAAATTTTTTACTAAACGACGTCATCCATGCAACGGTTGTACCAATTAATATCTCGAGAGTATAACCCTTTCAATTGGAATGCAAATTTTTCTAGCTTCAAATGAGATTGTGTGCCGTTATTAAGCAGTTTACATCTTTTTAGAGTTAATGACTATTTACCCCTATGAATTGTGATATACATAATGTTTAATTTACCCTTGTTATGTAAGAAAAGAATAAATTACCCATCATAAAATTATAAAAGTTTCACTCCGTCTCCTTGACATTTTTAAACTCAAAAGTAAAATACGAATTGACAAAACTACCCCTCTTACATACTATGTTTTGGCTCGGTCAACTTATAAATGTGGCGCTTTACAACTTGTGTTATTATAAATATGGCATTTAACACCCCCCCCCCCCCCCCATGTATGATAAATGTGGCATATTACCCCTAATTTGTTTTGATTTCTACTCTCAATTTCGGCGAATGTGTTACACTCTCGGTTGGAAAGTGGTAAATTTTATAGCGTGATAAATTGCTCCTTTAATTTTTCAAATCACAATGAGATACATTATGAATATCACAGGGATAGATTGACATCAACCCCATCCTTTTATGTACATGTGGAGATTTGAGGTTGGTGGCATTTGATAACCAATATAATTTATATAGGGTTAATTTCAATTTATCCCACTTGCATAATGTTCAACTTATCTTCTTATGGTTTGAAATATAGCATTTTACCTTCTTGTAACATAGGGGTAAAGTGTCACACTTATAAATTGTCTGGGTCAAAATATAGTATATAAAAGGGAGGTAAATTGAACATTATGCATATTATACGGAGATAAATTGTATTAACTCTAATTTTATATGAATTAAGTTTTGGCACGCTTATAAATAATTTATTATTGTGGACGGTTAAAATTTAATTATCATTTAATATAAAATATTTGTAGTCAGGAACAAATTATATTTTTAGGGTTCAACTTCAATAAAATCGAACATATATATTAAATATATATGTTAATTATCATAAAATCGAACAATAAAATCGAACATATATATTTAATATAAAAATTAATTATCATTATCGAACACGCTAGGATTCAATAAAATACACGAACAAATTATATTTTTAGGGTTCAACTCAAAATGCCAAAAGCTCTTAAATAATATTTTCTATAAGTATATCTTTCATATGCAGAACTAAATCAAAAAATATAACTAGTTAGCATTATTAAATATCTGAGATTTGGAATATTAGAAAATATATATATTAACTAAAAAACTTCTCATAAATAGAAATCTCTAAAACAAGACCAACAAATAATTAAAATATATAGAGAATGATTTAATTTACTGGAATAAAATCTAAATATTTTTTAGGCAGATTTATTAAATCATACTAATATAGTATTCCTTTTATCCATTGACCATATCCTCGGTACATTGCTTATCCCAAAAAAAAAAATTAAAATATCCTCCTCGGTACATTAAACTTTCGCGTAAAATTCTTTTGATTTTTTTTACTTGGACTAAGGTTTTAGAGTATATGTATATCACAACGATTTATATCCTTATCCAAAAGAACATGAACAACAATAACAATAATTAACAAGAATAATACTATTTTGATGAATAAAATTGCAGCAAATCGACAGAAGAACAAGTTGCCCTGAAACTAAAGTGAACTGCACCAATATAATTTGTATAGATAACAAGGGTAATGTGTTACATACACTTTAATAGCTGGAATGCAAAATAGTATTATTGTATCAAGCCTTTTATTTCAAACATATTTTGGAGGAGAAGGAAATTCTGGAGATTGTTCTTGATTCGGGCCTGATGGAACTATTCTCTTCGTATTACGGAATAAATCGTTTGGCGGAGAAGGAAACTCAGGAGATTGTTCCTGATTCGGGCCCGATGGAACTATTCTCTTTATGTTACGGAACAAATATTTTGGAGGAGAAGGAAACTCGGGAGATTGTTCTCGATTCGGGCCTGATGGAACTATTCTCTTTGTATTACGGAATAAACCGCCTGGCGGAGAAGGAAACTCGGGAGATTGTTCTTGATTCGGGCCTGATGGAACTATTCTCTTCGTATTACGAAATAAATCGTTTGGCGGAGAAGGAAACTCAGGAGATTGTTCTTGATTCGGGCCCGATGAAACTAGTCTCTTTATGGTACGAAACAAATATTTTGGAGGAGAAGGAAACTCGGGAGATTCTTCTCGATTCGGGCCTGATGGAACTAATCTCTTTGTATTACGGAATAAACCGCCCGGCGGAGAAGGAAACTCGGGAGATTGTTCTTGATTCGGGCCTGATGGAACTAATCTCTTTGTATTACGGAATAAATCGTTTGGCGGAGAAGGAAACTCAGGAGATTGTTCTTGATTCGGGCCCGATGGAACTAGTCTCTTTATGGTACTGAACAAATATTTTGGAGGAGAAGGAAACTCGGGAGATTCTTCTCGATTCGGGCCTGATGGAACTATTCTCTTTGTATTGCGGAATAAACCGCCTGGCGGAGAAGGAAACTCGGGAGATTGTTCTTGATTCGGGCCTGATGGAACTAATCTCTTTGTATTATGGAATAAATCGTTTGGCGGAGAAGGAAACTCAGGAGATTGTTCTTGATTCGGGCCCGATGGAACTAGTCTCTTTATGGTACGGAACAAATATTTTGGAGGAGAAGGAAACTCGGGAGATTCTTCTCGATTCGGGCCTGATGGAACTAATCTCTTTGTATTACGGAATAAACCGCCCGGCGGAGAAGGAAACTCGGGAGATTGTTCTTGATTCGGGCCTGATGGAACTAATCTCTTTGTATTACGGAATAAATCGTTTGGCGGAGAAGGAAACTCGGGAGATTGTGCTTGATTCGGACCCGATGGAACAATTCTCATTGTATTGTATTGTGCTACACCTTGACCAGGAGCAAAGTAAAGCAATACGAGGGTGACTGCAATAGAAAAGCATGCCATTTTTCTTAAGTTTTTTTGAGGAAAGAAAGAAACTTTATATTTTATTCATTCTGTCAAACTGGTTTATATAGAATTGTTCATTGCGCTATATATGGATAGTTTCTAAGTATTCAAATTGGATTTTCCAATATTAGTTGCCATATATAGTATTTGTTATTTTATTATTAGTAAAAAGAACTGGATTAGGTATAAAAGATAAAAGTATGTTTTTAAAATTGAAAAAAAATCGCAGAATTGAATTCACAATCCAATTCAAAATTAATAAAAACGTGTCCTTTACCGCATCAATTTCCCAATAGTAGTTGTCATATCCAATACATGTACATTATTTATACTAGTATACTTGAAGGATTGGTTTGATATTCATTGAATCTGACTAAATCATAAATTATGATGAGTTTGAATTATTTTATTATAATATATGGTTATTAATGTTGTACACATTTAATATATAGGAGTATATCATTAAGTGGAATATAAATTGCATAATATATTTCTAATAACAAATACTAGTGTTTGTTGGGTGATTTTCTTTGTATTTTGATAGTAATATAATGAATTTCTGATTCAGTGATATTGATGTAATAACATTATGTAATAATCGTTTCTCTAATAAGACAATATTTTCAAATCAAGTGGTCGAATTTTTTTCAATTTTTAGAAAAATGGTAATTTACTTTCTAAATTAGGTGGGTATATGCCTCTTTACCATTTTTTTAAATTGTAAATACATCATTATTATATCATTATATATCCAATAATACATCATCATTGCATCGTAATCAATTCAAATAAGTCAAAGTACAGAAAATCACTAACTTATAATAAATTTAAAAAAAAAAAACTTACATTATTGGGAATTTGACTCGTTATTTCTAGGTAAACAATGTGAAAATAACAATTATATAAATTCGAGCGGATCCTTAAAATCTCGTGGCACCAAATAATAATATTATCATAATAGTAACGTCAAAACAAGATTAATAATTGTCCAAATATGCCTTTTTCATTTATTTTTGAGTATCAATTGAAAATTCTATCAAGTCACTTGTAACAAAATTACAATGTTCTAAATTCAATCATGCAATCTACATAGGTAAATGAATCTCTACGAGATAGTTTCGCTATTTTGTGAAATCAAGTTCTTTTTAGCTATTTGAATTTTAATATATGTTGGAGTTAGAACGGTCAGTCGGGTCTTGTGAGCCGAATTTTAAATAGCTTGAACTCAAATATTATCCGACTTTATAGTTATAAGCTCAAATTCGCTCCATATAATTTTTGGGTTTCGGGTCTATATCGGGCTTATATCGTGTTTGTTAATATAGGCAAAAATAGTTTGACATACAAAATATTTAAATTACAGGAATACTTATGAATATACTACTATTACTTAGAATACGAGTATATATCATTAAATAAAATTTTAAATGAAAGATCGAGTTATTTACCCACATTTTTCAAGATATGTTTGATCTATATAGGGGTGGGCGCGGGTCGGGTACCCGACCTGGCGGGTAGTGAATTTTCACACCCGAAATCCAACCCGATCTGACGGGTACCCGAAATTTTTGGGTATTTCGGGTATTGGATTTCGGGTACCCGAAATTTCACACTTTTTTTTTTTCAAGATTTTTTTTTAACATATATGTATGTAAAATTGTAAATAAATTTTGTTGATATACATGATGATCCCAATCAGCTTGGGTAACTATGAAATATTTAATTTTTCTCTTACGTCATAATTCTGAGTTCATATGAATATATATAATTGTACTTAAATGCGTGGCAAAGTCTATTACCAATTTTCTCAGCTTGGGTAACTATGAAATATTTAATTTTTCTCTTACGTCATAATTCTGAGTTCATATGAATATATATAATTGTACTTAAATGCGTGGCAAAGTCTATTACCAATTTTCTCCTTCATAAACAAAGAGTCATAAACTTCACTACTTAATTAGGATAGATTTAACTCGAACCATGAGTTATATATTCATAAAACTTGTAGCGGATTAATCGTAATTGGCCATATTAAAGAAATTGATATTTAATTTGAGGTTCATAAAAACTTACTTAAACACCATCATCTGTCTGTAATATATATTAAAATCAAAAATATTTATAAAATGAAATATGCTTGATTCTTAAACTTAATTAAGTATTGTTGCAACAGCCATTGATATTAGATAGATAAAATATTTCCTACATTCTAGAATGAAATTATTAATTATTCAGTTATAATATTCAGCTACTAAACATATTAATTCTACTATGAATTATCTTTTTTTTTAAATACCCGAATGGGTACCGAAATACCCGTTCGGGTGTGAATCTAATACCCAATACCCAACCCGAAAATATACTTTGGGTTCGGGTACCCGAACCCGAATATCAAAATACCCATTTTTTTGTCCCAAACGGGTTGGGACGGGTCCCAAAAAACCCGACCTAAACGCCCACCTCTAGATCTATATGAAAATGAGGTAGATCCTTTTGAATTCTCAAGACTCCATATTATTGACCTTTTATGTTAATTTTTGTATTTCTTTTTTTAATCTTTGATTAAACTTTTCTCCTTTGGGTTTTGACTTTCAGTACGTAATTGATAAACTAACATATATGTGAGTTTACGTTATAACTTTTTGTAAAGTTTACTTGTTTCAAAATAAAAATAGTAATTAGTAACTATACCTAGAATATAAATAATTAATCGTAATATTTAAAATAATTATATGTTCATGCTTTATTTAGGCTGAGCCGTTTTAAGATATTTCTCATCTCATAAATTGATCGGATTTAATATAATGGCTCAATCTCGGCCCGACTCACAAATATTCTGGTTTGAGCCAATTTTAATCTGGTCGAGCCATCGGACTTTGGGTAGACCCGAATCACTCAAGATGTCAATACCTACAAACCACGGAGAAAACGATCAAAACGAGAGCAAAAACACAAAAAATGAATAAAGGCTAAACGAAGGGGCCAAAAGCACAAAAGACACGAAAACACGCGAAGACACACAAACACTCGGATCAAAACAAGATGTTTTGGGCTTAAAGAGATAGGTAATAACGACGTTTTCACGGCGTTATCAGATAACCAGTATAATTAATATAGGGTTAATTTCAATTTATCCCACTTGCATAATGTTCAACTTATCTTATTGTGGTTTGAAATATAGCATTTTACCTTCTTGTAACATGGGAGTAAAGTGTCACTTTCATCATAACACATGGGTAAAGTGTCACACTTATAAATTGTCTGGGTCAAAATATAGTATATAAAAGGGAGGTAAATTGAACATTATGCATATTATACGAAGATAAATTGTATTAACTCTAATTTTATATGAATTAAGTTTTGGCACGCTTATAAATAATTTGTTATTGTTGATGGTTAAAAGTTTAATTATCATTTAATATAAAATATTTGTAGTCGGGAACAAATTATATTTTTAGGGTTCAACTTCAATAAAATCGAACATATATATTAAATATATATGTTAATTATCATAAAATCGAACAATAAAATCGAACATATATATTTAATATAAAAGTTAATTATCATTATCGAACACACTAGGATTCAATAAAATACACGAACAAATTATATTTTTAGGGTTCAACTTCAAAATGCCAAATGCTCTTAAATAATATTTTCTATAAGTATATCTTTCATATGCAGAAAAGCCATGGTTTGGAGTGCTGGAAATGTAAGTGAGTTGAACATATTTGGTTTTAATGGTTGTAACAGTTAGCAGGCAGCTGGAAATTTAAAGTTGGCAATGTAAATTGTACATTTGTCTCAATAAAATATCTTTTGCCTTAAAAAAAAAAAAATCTTTCATATGCAGAACTAAATCAAAAAAATATAACTAATTAGAATTATTAAATATCTGAGATTTGGAATATTAGAAAATATATATTAACTAAAAAACTTCTCATAAATTGAAATCTCTTAAACAAGACCAACAAATAATTAAAATATATAGAGAATGATTTAATTTACTGGAATAAAATCTAAATATTTTTTAGGCAGATTTATTAAATCATACTAATATAGATATTCCTTTTATCCATTGACCATAACCTCGGCACATTGCTTATCCAAAAAAAAAAAAATATCCTCCTCGGTACATTAAACTTTCGCGTAACATTCTTTCGATTTTTTTTACTGAGGTTTTAAGGTATATCACAACGATTTATATCCTTATCCAAAAGAACATGACCAACAACAGCAATAGTTAACAAGAATAATACTATTTTGATGAATAAAATTGCAGCAAATCGACAAAAGAACAAGTTGCCCTGAAACTAAAGTGAACTGCACCAATATAATTTGTATAGATAACAAGGGTAATGTGTTACATACACTTTAATAGCTGGAATGCAAAATAGTATTATTGTATCAAGCCTTTTATTTCAAACATATTTTGGAGGAGAAGGAAATTCTGGAGATTGTTCTTGATTCGGGCCTGATGGAACTATTCTCTTCGTATTACGGAATAAATCGTTTGGCGGAGAAGGAAACTCAGGAGATTGTTCCTGATTCGGGCCCGATGGAACTAGTCTCTTTATGGTACGGAACAAATATTTTGGAGGAGAAGGAAACTCGGGAGATTGTTCTCGATTCGGGCCTGATGGAACTATTCTCTTTGTATTACGGAATAAACCGCCTGGCGGAGAAGGAAACTCGGGAGATTGTTCTTGATTCGGGCCTGATGGAACTAATCTCTTTGTATTACGGAATAAATCGTTTGGCGGAGAAGGAAACTCAGGAGATTGTTCTTGATTCGGGCCCGATGGAACTAGTCTCTTTATGGTACTGAACAAATATTTTGGAGGAGAAGGAAACTCGGGAGATTGTTCTCGATTCGGGCCTGATGGAACTAATCTCTTTGTATTACGGAATAAACCGCCCGGCGGAGAAGGAAACTCGGGAGATTGTTCTTGATTCGGGCCTGATGGAACTAATCTCTTTGTATTACGGAATAAATCGTTTGGCGGAGAAGGAAACTCAGGAGATTGTTCTTGATTCGGGCCCGATGGAACTAGTCTCTTTATGGTACTGAACAAATATTTTGGAGGAGAAGGAAACTCGGGAGATTCTTCTCGATTCGGGCCTGATGGAACTATTCTCTTTGTATTGCGGAATAAACCGCCTGGCGGAGAAGGAAACTCGGGAGATTGTTCTTGATTCGGGCCTGATGGAACTAATCTCTTTGTATTACGGAATAAATCGTTTGGCGGAGAAGGAAACTCAGGAGATTGTTCTTGATTCGGGCCCGATGGAACTAGTCTCTTTATGGTACGGAACAAATATTTTGGAGGAGAAGGAAACTCGGGAGATTCTTCTCGATTCGGGCCTGATGGAACTAATCTCTTTGTATTACGGAATAAACCGCCCGGCGGAGAAGGAAACTCGGGAGATTGTTCTTGATTCGGGCCTGATGGAACTAATCTCTTTGTATTACGGAATAAATCGTTTGGCGGAGAAGGAAACTCGGGAGTTTGTGCTTGATTCGGACCCGATGGAACAATTCTCATTGTATTGTATTGTGCTACACCTTGACCAGGAGCAAAGTAAAGCAATACGAGGGTGACTGCAATAGAAAAGCATGCCATTTTTCTTAAGCTTTTTTGAGGAAAGGAAGAAACTTTATATTTTATTCATTCTGTCAAACTGGTTTATATATAATTTTTCATTGCGCTATATATGGATAGTTTCTAAGTATTCAAATTGGATTTTCCAATAGTAGTTGCCATATATAGTATTTGTTATTTTATTATTAGTAAAAAAACTGGATTAGGTATAAAAGATAAAAGTATATTTTTAAAATAGAAAAAAAAATCGCAGAATTGAATTCACAATCCAATTCAAAATTAATAACGTGTCCTTTACCGCATCAATTTCCCAATAGTAGTTGTCATATCCAATACATGTACATTATTTATACTAGTATACTTGAAGGATGGGTTTGATATTCATTGAATCTGACTAAATCCTAAATTATGATGAGTTTGAATTATTTTATTATAATATATGGTTATTAATGTTGTACACATTTAATATATAGGAGTATATCATTAAGTGGAATATAAATTGCATAATATATTTCTAATAACAAATACTAGTGTTTGTTGGGTGATTTTCTTTGTATTTGATAGTAATATAATGAATTTCTGATTCAGTGATATTGATGTAATAACATTATGTAATAATCGTTTCTCTAATAAGACAATATTTTCAAATCAAGTGGTCGAATTTTTTTCAATTTTTAGAAAAATGGTAATTTACTTTATAAATTAGGTGGGTATATGCCTCTTTACCATTTTTTAAAATTGTAAATACATCATTATTATATCATTATATATCCAATAATACATCATCATTGCATCGTAATCAATTCAAATAAGTCAAAGTACAGAAAATCACTAACTTATAATAAATTTTAAAAAAAAACTTACATTAATGGGAATTTGACTCGTTATTTCTAGGTAAACAATGTGAAAATAACAATTATATAAATTCGAGCGGATCCTTAAAATCTCGTGGCACCAAATAATAATATTATCATAATAGTAACGTCAAAACAAGATTAATAATTATCCAAATATGCCTTTTTCATTTATTTTTGAGTATCAATTGAAAATTCTATCAAGTCACTTGTAACAAAATTACAATGTTCTAAATTCAATCATGCAATCTACATAGGTAAATGAATCTCTACGAGATAGTTTCGCTATTTTGTGAAATCAAGTTTTTTTAGCTATTTGAATTTTAATATATGTTGGAGTTAGAACGGTCAGTCGGGTCTTGTGAGCCGAATTTTAAATAGCTTGAACTCAAATATTATCCGACTTTATAGTTATAAGCTCAAATTCGCTCCATATAATTTTTTGGTTTCGGGTCTATATCGGGCTTATATCGTGTTTGTTAATATAGGAAAAAATAGTTTGACATACAAAATATTTAAATTACAGGAACACATATGAATATACTACTATTACTTAGAATACGAGTATATATCATTAAATAACATTTTAAATGAAAGATCAAGTTATTTACCCACATTTTTCAAGATATGTTTGATCTATATAGGGGTGGGCGCGGGTCGGGTACCCGACCTGGCGGGTAGTGAATTTTCACACCCGAAATCCAACCCGATCTGACGGGTACCCGAAATTTTTAGGTATTTCGGGTATTGGGTTTCGGGTACCCGAAATTTCACACTTTTTTTTTTCAAGATTTTTTTTAACATATATGTATGTAAAATTGTAAATAAATTTTGTTGATATACATGATGATCCCAATCAGCTTGAGTAACTATGAAATATTTAATTTTTCTCTTACGTCATAATTCTGAGTTCATATGAATATATATAATTGTACTTAAATGCGTGGCAAAGTCTATTACCAATTTTCTCAGCTTGGGGAACTATGAAATATTTAATTTTTCTCTTACGTCATAATTCTGAGTTCATATGAATATATATAACTGTACTTAAATGCGTGGCAAAGTCTATTACCAATTTTCTCCTTTATAAACAAAGAGTCATAAACTTCACTACTTAATTAGGATAGATTTAACTCGAACCATGAGTTATATATTCATAAAACTTGTAGCGGATTAATCGTAATTGGCCATATTAAAGAAATTGATATTTAATTTGAGGTTCATAAAAACTTACTTAAACACCATCATCTGTCTGTAATATATATTAAAATCAGAAATATTTATAAAATGAAATATGCTTGATTCTTAAACTTAATTAAAGTATTGTTGCAACAGCCATTGATATTAGATAGATAAAATATTTCCTACATTCTAGAATTAAATTATTAATTATTCAGTTATAATATTCAGCTACTAAACATATTAATTCTACTATGAATTTTTTTTTTAAATACCCGAATGGGTCCCGAAATACCCGTTCGGGTGTGAATCTAATACCCAATACCCAACCCGAAAATATACTTTGGGTTCGGGTACCCGAACCCGAATATCAAAATACCCGTTTTTTTGTCCCAAACGGGTTGGGACGGGTCCCAAAAAACCCGACCCAAACGCCCACCTCTAGATCTATATGAAAATGAGGTAGATCCTTTTGAATTCTCAAGACTCCATATTATTGACCTTTTATGTTAATTTTTGTATTTCTTTTTTTAATCTTTGATTAAACTTTTCTCCTTTGGGTTTTGACTTTCAGTACGTAATTGATAAACTAACATATATGTGAGTTTACGTTATAACTTTTTGTAAAGTTTACTTGTTTCAAAATAAAAATAGTAATTAGTAACTATACCTAGAATATAAATAATTAATCGTAATATTTAAAATAATTATATGTTCATGCTTTATTTGGGCTGAGCCGTTTTAAGATCTTTCTCATCTCATAAATTGATCGGATTTAATATAATGGCTCAATCTCGGCCCGACTCACAAATATTCTGGTTTGAGCCAATTTTAATCTGGTCGAGCCATCGGACTTTGGGTAGACACGAATCACTCAAGATGTCAATACCTACAAACCACGGAGAAAACGATCAAAACGAGAGCAAAAACACAAAAAATGAATAAAGGCTAAACGAAGGGGCCAAAAGCACAAAAGACACGAAAACACGCGAAGACACACAAACACTCGGATCAAAACAAGATGTTTTGGGCTTAAAGAGATAGGTAATAACGACGTTTTCACGGCATTATCAGATAACCAGTATAATTTATATATGGTTAATTTCAATTTATCCCACTTGCATAATGTTCAACTTATCTTCTTGTGGTTTGAAATATAGCATTTTACCTTCTTGTAACATGGGAGTAAAGTGTCACTTTCATCATAACACATGGGTAAAGTGTCACACTTATAAATTGTCTGGGTCAAAATATAGTATATAAAAGGGAGGTAAATTGAACATTATGCATATTATACGGAGATAAATTGTATTAACTCTAATTTTATATGAATTAAGTTTTGGCACGCTTATAAATAATTTATTATTGTTGATGGTTAAAAGTTTAATTATCATTTAATATAAAATATTTGTAGTCGGGAACAAATTATATTTTTAGGGTTAAACTTCAATAAAATCGAACATATATATTAAATATATATGTTAATTATCATAAAATCGAACAATAAAATCGAACATATATATTTAATATAAAAGTTAATTATCATTATCGAACACACTAGGATTCAATAAAATACACGAACAAATTATATTTTTAGGGTTCAACTTCAAAATTCCAAAAGCTCTTAAATAATATTTTCTATAAGTATATCTTTCATATGCAGAAAAGCCATGGTTTGGAGTGCTGGAAATGTAAGTGAGTTGAACATATTTGGTTTTAATGGTTGTAACAGTTAGCAGGCAGCTGGAAATTTAAAGTTGGCAATGTAAATTGTACATTTGTTTCAATAAAATATCTTTTGCCTTAAAAAAAAAAAATCTTTCATATGCAGAACTAAATCAAAAAAATATAACTAATTAGCATTATTAAATATCTGAGATTTGGAATATTAGAAAATATATATTAACTAAAAAACTTCTCATAAATTGAAATCTCTTAAACAAGACCAACAAATAATTAAAATATATAGAGAATGATTTAATTTACTGGAATAAAATCTAAATATTTTTTAGGCAGATTTATTAAATCATACTAATATAGATATTCCTTTTATACATTGACCATAACCTCGGTACATTGCTTATCCAAAAAAAAAAAAATATCCTCCTCGGTACATTAAACTTTCGCGTAACATTCTTTTGATTTCTTTTACTGAGGTTTTAAGGTATATCACAACGATTTATATCCTTATCCAAAAGAACATGACCAACAACAGCAATAATTAACAAGAATAATACTATTTTGATGAATAAAATTGCAGCAAATCGACAGAAGAACAAGTTGCCCTGAAACTAAAGTGAACTGCACCAATATAATGTGTATAGATAACAAGGGTAATGTGTTACATACACTTTAATAGCTGGAATGCAAAATAGTATTATTGTATCAAGCCTTTTATTTCAAACATATTTTGGAGGAGAAGGAAATTCTGGAGATTGTTCTTGATTCGGGCCTGATGGAACTATTCTCTTCGTATTACGGAATAAATCGTTTGGCGGAGAAGGAAACTCAGGAGATTGTTCCTGATTCGGGCCCGATGGAACTAGTCTCTTTATGGTACGGAACAAATATTTTGGAGGAGAAGGAAACTCGGGAGATTGTTCTCGATTCGGGCCTGATGGAACTATTCTCTTTGTATTACGGAATAAACCGCCTGGCGGAGAAGGAAACTCGGGAGATTGTTCTTGATTCGGGCCTGATGGAACTAATCTCTTTGTATTACGGAATAAATCGTTTGGCGGAGAAGGAAACTCAGGAGATTGTTCTTGATTCGGGCCCGATGGAACTAGTCTCTTTATGGTACTGAACAAATATTTTGGAGGAGAAGGAAACTCGGGAGATTCTTCTCGATTCGGGCCTGATGGAACTATTCTCTTTGTATTGCGGAATAAACCGCCTGGCGGAGAAGGAAACTCGGGAGATTGTTCTTGATTCGGGCCTGATGGAACTAATCTCTTTGTATTACGGAATAAATCGTTTGGCGGAGAAGGAAACTCAGGAGATTGTTCTTGATTCGGGCCCGATGGAACTAGTCTCTTTATGGTACGGAACAAATATTTTGGAGGAGAAGGAAACTCGGGAGATTCTTCTCGATTCGGGCCTGATGGAACTAATCTCTTTGTATTACGGAATAAACCGCCCGGCGGAGAAGGAAACTCGGGAGATTGTTCTTGATTCGGGCCTGATGGAACTAATCTCTTTGTATTACGGAATAAATCGTTTGGCGGAGAAGGAAACTCGGGAGATTGTGCTTGATTCGGACCCGATGGAACAATTCTCATTGTATTGTATTGTGCTACACCTTGACCAGGAGCAAAGTAAAGCAATACGAGGGTGACTGCAATAGAAAAGCATGCCATTTTTCTTAAGCTTTTTTGAGGAAAGGAAGAAACTTTATATTTTATTCATTCTGTCAAACTGGTTTATATAGAATTGTTCATTGCGCTATATATGGATAGTTTCTAAGTATTCAAATTGGATTTTCCAATAGTAGTTGCCATATATAGTATTTGTTATTTTATTATTAGTAAAAATAACTGGATTAGGTATAAAAGATAAAAGTATGTTTTTAAAATTGAAAAAAAATCGCAGAATTGAATTCACAATCCAATTCAAAATTAATAAAAACGTGTCCTTTACCGCATCAATTTCCCAATAGTAGTTGTCATATCCAATACATGTACATTATTTATACTAGTATACTTGAAGGATGGGTTTGATATTCATTGAATCTGACTAAATCATAAATTATGATGAGTTTGAATTATTTTATTATAATATATGGTTATTAATGTTGTACACATCATATATCATATATATATATATATAGGAGAATGGTGTTTGACTCAATTTGGACTCAATTCTCTTTTCTTAGAGTTTTGAATTTTTTTTAATCATAAAATAGTTAGTTATTTGGCAAGTAAGCATTAATGGTAAATTTAAATATTTTCAGAATATTTTGAAATTGTTAATAATGATTTCCTTTCTTTTGTATACAAAATTATTAATTATTATAATATCATTAAACCGTAAAATGAATACATTAAACCGTAATATTGAAACTCCCTACAAATCATGCTAATTATTAGGAATTCTACATAAATTTGTTAAATATGCAAGATTATAACGTATTCAAATTTAATCTCCCTATAAATCATGCTAAAATTTAGGAATTCTACAAACTATGAAGTGTTTCTCATTATTTTCCTAAATTTTAGTGTTTCTCATTTATTATAATTTTACGTACCTATTCAATGATAATAGGTATTTTGAATTTGTCCTCCTTATAAAAGAAATCTTTGACCTCTCAATTCATGAGTTTTCATTATTAATTCAGCCATTGTATTTTTTTTCATCTCATGCGTTCTATCTTTTTCTCACTCATTCTTTTTTTTTTTTCTGAAAAAAAATAAAAAATCATTAGCTATTCACTCTTCTCTTGCATTGTATTTAGTTTATTTTGTATCATAGACGCCAATTTTTCTTCTTCTTCTTCTGTTGATTTAGGAACATTATTCACTCATCTCTTGCATTGTATTCAGTTTATTTGCTATCATAGACACTAATATTTTTCTTCTTGTGTTGATTTCAGGAACATTATTTAAGGTGAAAACAAATGAATAACTACGAGGAAAGTGACATGCATATGCATTGATTTTATTCGCGACCAAGAAAGCAATACATTTAACATATATAACTAAGATTACAAGATTTGGGAATAAATATTAGAGGTATCATACCAGAACTTTTAATGGTTGAGATAAGTTTCTAACTTATTTGATTATAATTTCATTGTCTGACTATGAATATTTTTGGGATATGTTATATATTATGAACGTTCATCTTGGTTTTATGGACTAAAATTATTAATATTTTCGTATTTTTATTGTTTTTTAATTTTTATTTTAATTTTATTTTTAATGAATAATGTTTCTATCGTGTTTCTCAACATACATGCAAGTTCCATTTGATCACATTTCCATCATGAATTCTATTTTACTTATATTTGCATAATATCAACTATTCTATACTATATATCATAGCATAACAATCCATTGAACGTAATGCCATAATTTTGATTGAGTGCAGATTTGGATATTTTTTAATTTTAGCAGATCTTATATTTATTTTTATTTTTTTAAGTTAACGTGTTTATTGAGAAAAAAAAATCATTTATTTTTCTTCTTTTGATTATCTTATATTCAAAAAAAATTAAAATTTTGTAATCATGACAAATACATTTTTGTTTGTATTTTGCATCTTTGAATTCTTTTATTTGAAGGGTGGGTGTTGACTCGAATTGAGTGTTTTGACTAAAATCCTAATTTTCTAGAGTTTTGATTTGTTTTTTAATCTTACAAAATTCTATTATTAGTAATCTCTTAAAATCAATTTCATCTCTTACATTAATTCTACACAAACAGGAATGTCAAAACTAAATTAGTGTGCCAAATAAATGATATTAATTCCAACATAACTAATTTATGCGTAACGTAAGGAGGAAATTACAAAATCCTCTCCAGAAACACTCTTCCAAAAAGAATCATAATTAATAAAAAAAAGTAGAGATAAATTCATAATAAGAAACTTCCAGTTTTAGTTGTCCATCAGTTAATAATGTTTCTGTTTTTTATTATAATTTTTACATATCAACTAAGCAAAACTAAAACATAATTTCAGTTTAAATAACTTGATTTATTATATTTAAATATTTCCGTAAATTTAGCTATTAAATCATTGTACTCCTTAGTAAGAACTATGTATTCTCTTTTGCAAAAACTAGAGTATCAGTGTGAATAGTCCAATGTTAATTTTTATTCCTTCTTTTGGTTCTTTATATCAAACTTGAAATCCAACAATATATATTCAACATCTTTGCTACAGAAGATTATGAAGTTATTTACAATTTTAGATGTGATGTTCATCATGGTCTCCCTACATCAAGTACCAATTTGGTGTTTATAGGTTTTTTTTTTTTTTTCTTTTGAAAAATTATTTTTACTTAATTTGATATGGTTTTGCTTAATATAATTACACTTAAATGTTTACTTTAATGTCCATAGATAATGTATATTTGTTATAATTGTTATATTTGTATGTGTATAGGGCGTCTATATACTTGATAAATTACAAACATTTTGTGGTTATTTTTTTTAATATTCTTACGTATATAAAATCTTCTCATTTAGTCTTGCTTTTGTTGTTTTAATTATTCTATTTTTCTTCCAAACATCATATTTTATGTGTTCTTGAGTTATATATATATATATATATATATTATGTTATTGAGTTTGCTTTTGTATTTATTACATCCCCGTATAATTTAAAGATTTTTTTTGGAACACTTTCATTGCTTATTCTCTTTTTAGTAGATTCTATTATGTTTTCTCTTAGTACTAATTTTTTTTTTTTATGATTAATATGTTTAGGCTTGAGAAATTAATTTGACACGCCTAATTATATGAATGTTTTTAGTTATTTCTCATTATAAATTTTCTGTCAAGTTAATTTTCACAATCAATAGAACTTGTGTTTATACCTTCTGAGCCTTCGACGAATGGAGCTAAAAACAATGCTAATGCAATTTCAGTTATATTCATCATAAATTTTTTGTCAAATTATTTTTCAAAAACAACAGAATTTATGTTTATACCTTCTGAGTCTTTGGGGGAGCTAAAACAATGCTAATGCAAGTGAACTTCGTGATAGGCCATAATTGAAGGAAAGTGACAAGGGTGATTCGAGCATGGTGATTTTAGCCATTGCGAGTGATTGTGTTTCTAGAGCAAATTATGGGAGCATCATCAATGATATCAAGGAAACAAGATTGACTTTTGACTCTTTTACAACTAGGCATACCCGACTCAAAAGAAATAAAGATAGCTCATGGAATATTAGAGTTATCATTTGGAAATACGTTTGACTCAGTTATTTTTCATTCACAACATTGTAACTTTAGAAATAGCTTGATGAATGGAGATTATTTTTCCTCATAATTGTATTTGTATAAATTGAAATGTAAATACTAATTTGTATTTTCAGTCTTGAAAATATATTAAGGTCCTATCATAATAATTTAGAATTACAAAATAATGATGAATGATATATAGTGTATGGCAATTTAAGTAGTACTCTTATTTATATTTTGTTGAAGTACTATTTTAAAATTATTTGAATTTTCGATATTATTTTTTTTCTTTTGATAACCCAGGTGTACAAGCTTACAATAGACTAATCCTGGACCTTCAGAACCCTTGCCCTAGAGCCCTGAAGGATATAAATCGCAGGATGTGCCTCCACCAAGCCTCGGGATCCCACCATACTGATGTACACTCTGCGCACAAAGGGGTATTCACCACAAATGACCCTTAGATAGACCCATAGAAATGCTTCCATCCAAGTTTCAAAATGGGATTCGAACCCCCACCCTTGCCGCTGGAGCAAACCTTATGAATTTTCGATATTATTGTATATATAGACTACCGACAAAGTTATAATAAAGTCAATGTTTATGGGATCACATTGCATCAATCAAGTATATTATGTATAAATATTAAAATTCGACAATTAGATATACATATTAAACAATATCCATTACTTTTCTACTTGAGCATGGCTCGGTGAAATTTTTTGTACTTAATTTATGATTACATAATTATTATTTGGTTGTTGGAGCGACTTCAAATATTTGAGTTGTTTAATGGATGAATATATATATATAAATATACTTGCTCATGTTTTATCAATGGTCATTAACTTTCATTCAATATTATAAATTGATAAGGATGAAAATGTAGAATTGTGTCTTTTGTTGTTTTGTACCGACTATTGAGTGAGGATTATTGACATTAATTGACTTAAAAAATAGAAGTCAATAAATTCTTTAGTAGGATCTCAAAAAATAAATATTTTTTAATAATTACTATTCATTTGATTTTAATTCAATATAATTTATTTTCTTTTGTATTAACCGTGCATAGCACGGGACACAAGCTAGTATATATATATATAGGAGAATGGTGTTTGACTCAATTTGGACTCAATTCTCTTTTCTTAGAGTTTTGAATTTTTTTTAATCATAAAATAGTTAGTTATTTGGCAAGTAAGCATTAATGGTAAATTTAAATATTTTCAGAATATTTTGAAATTGTTAATAATGATTTCCTTTCTTTTGTATACAAAATTATTAATTATTATAATATCATTAAACCGTAAAATGAATACATTAAACCGTAATATTGAAACTCCCTACAAATCATGCTAATTATTAGGAATTCTACATAAATTTGTTAAATATGCAAGATTATAACGTATTCAAATTTAATCTCCCTATAAATCATGCTAAAATTTAGGAATTCTACAAACTATGAAGTGTTTCTCATTATTTTCCTAAATTTTAGTGTTTCTCATTTATTATAATTTTACGTACCTATTCAATGATAATAGGTATTTTGAATTTGTCCTCCTTATAAAAGAAATCTTTGACCTCTCAATTCATGAGTTTTCATTATTAATTCAGCCATTGTATTTTTTTTCATCTCATGCGTTCTATCTTTTTCTCACTCATTCTTTTTTTTTTTTCTGAAAAAAAATAAAAAATCATTAGCTATTCACTCTTCTCTTGCATTGTATTTAGTTTATTTTGTATCATAGACGCCAATTTTTCTTCTTCTTCTTCTGTTGATTTAGGAACATTATTCACTCATCTCTTGCATTGTATTCAGTTTATTTGCTATCATAGACACTAATATTTTTCTTCTTGTGTTGATTTCAGGAACATTATTTAAGGTGAAAACAAATGAATAACTACGAGGAAAGTGACATGCATATGCATTGATTTTATTCGCGACCAAGAAAGCAATACATTTAACATATATAACTAAGATTACAAGATTTGGGAATAAATATTAGAGGTATCATACCAGAACTTTTAATGGTTGAGATAAGTTTCTAACTTATTTGATTATAATTTCATTGTCTGACTATGAATATTTTTGGGATATGTTATATATTATGAACGTTCATCTTGGTTTTATGGACTAAAATTATTAATATTTTCGTATTTTTATTGTTTTTTAATTTTTATTTTAATTTTATTTTTAATGAATAATGTTTCTATCGTGTTTCTCAACATACATGCAAGTTCCATTTGATCACATTTCCATCATGAATTCTATTTTACTTATATTTGCATAATATCAACTATTCTATACTATATATCATAGCATAACAATCCATTGAACGTAATGCCATAATTTTGATTGAGTGCAGATTTGGATATTTTTTAATTTTAGCAGATCTTATATTTATTTTTATTTTTTTAAGTTAACGTGTTTATTGAGAAAAAAAAATCATTTATTTTTCTTCTTTTGATTATCTTATATTCAAAAAAAATTAAAATTTTGTAATCATGACAAATACATTTTTGTTTGTATTTTGCATCTTTGAATTCTTTTATTTGAAGGGTGGGTGTTGACTCGAATTGAGTGTTTTGACTAAAATCCTAATTTTCTAGAGTTTTGATTTGTTTTTTAATCTTACAAAATTCTATTATTAGTAATCTCTTAAAATCAATTTCATCTCTTACATTAATTCTACACAAACAGGAATGTCAAAACTAAATTAGTGTGCCAAATAAATGATATTAATTCCAACATAACTAATTTATGCGTAACGTAAGGAGGAAATTACAAAATCCTCTCCAGAAACACTCTTCCAAAAAGAATCATAATTAATAAAAAAAAGTAGAGATAAATTCATAATAAGAAACTTCCAGTTTTAGTTGTCCATCAGTTAATAATGTTTCTGTTTTTTATTATAATTTTTACATATCAACTAAGCAAAACTAAAACATAATTTCAGTTTAAATAACTTGATTTATTATATTTAAATATTTCCGTAAATTTAGCTATTAAATCATTGTACTCCTTAGTAAGAACTATGTATTCTCTTTTGCAAAAACTAGAGTATCAGTGTGAATAGTCCAATGTTAATTTTTATTCCTTCTTTTGGTTCTTTATATCAAACTTGAAATCCAACAATATATATTCAACATCTTTGCTACAGAAGATTATGAAGTTATTTACAATTTTAGATGTGATGTTCATCATGGTCTCCCTACATCAAGTACCAATTTGGTGTTTATAGGTTTTTTTTTTTTTTTCTTTTGAAAAATTATTTTTACTTAATTTGATATGGTTTTGCTTAATATAATTACACTTAAATGTTTACTTTAATGTCCATAGATAATGTATATTTGTTATAATTGTTATATTTGTATGTGTATAGGGCGTCTATATACTTGATAAATTACAAACATTTTGTGGTTATTTTTTTTAATATTCTTACGTATATAAAATCTTCTCATTTAGTCTTGCTTTTGTTGTTTTAATTATTCTATTTTTCTTCCAAACATCATATTTTATGTGTTCTTGAGTTATATATATATATATATATATATATTATGTTATTGAGTTTGCTTTTGTATTTATTACATCCCCGTATAATTTAAAGATTTTTTTTGGAACACTTTCATTGCTTATTCTCTTTTTAGTAGATTCTATTATGTTTTCTCTTAGTACTAATTTTTTTTTTTTATGATTAATATGTTTAGGCTTGAGAAATTAATTTGACACGCCTAATTATATGAATGTTTTTAGTTATTTCTCATTATAAATTTTCTGTCAAGTTAATTTTCACAATCAATAGAACTTGTGTTTATACCTTCTGAGCCTTCGACGAATGGAGCTAAAAACAATGCTAATGCAATTTCAGTTATATTCATCATAAATTTTTTGTCAAATTATTTTTCAAAAACAACAGAATTTATGTTTATACCTTCTGAGTCTTTGGGGGAGCTAAAACAATGCTAATGCAAGTGAACTTCGTGATAGGCCATAATTGAAGGAAAGTGACAAGGGTGATTCGAGCATGGTGATTTTAGCCATTGCGAGTGATTGTGTTTCTAGAGCAAATTATGGGAGCATCATCAATGATATCAAGGAAACAAGATTGACTTTTGACTCTTTTACAACTAGGCATACCCGACTCAAAAGAAATAAAGATAGCTCATGGAATATTAGAGTTATCATTTGGAAATACGTTTGACTCAGTTATTTTTCATTCACAACATTGTAACTTTAGAAATAGCTTGATGAATGGAGATTATTTTTCCTCATAATTGTATTTGTATAAATTGAAATGTAAATACTAATTTGTATTTTCAGTCTTGAAAATATATTAAGGTCCTATCATAATAATTTAGAATTACAAAATAATGATGAATGATATATAGTGTATGGCAATTTAAGTAGTACTCTTATTTATATTTTGTTGAAGTACTATTTTAAAATTATTTGAATTTTCGATATTATTTTTTTTCTTTTGATAACCCAGGTGTACAAGCTTACAATAGACTAATCCTGGACCTTCAGAACCCTTGCCCTAGAGCCCTGAAGGATATAAATCGCAGGATGTGCCTCCACCAAGCCTCGGGATCCCACCATACTGATGTACACTCTGCGCACAAAGGGGTATTCACCACAAATGACCCTTAGATAGACCCATAGAAATGCTTCCATCCAAGTTTCAAAATGGGATTCGAACCCCCACCCTTGCCGCTGGAGCAAACCTTATGAATTTTCGATATTATTGTATATATAGACTACCGACAAAGTTATAATAAAGTCAATGTTTATGGGATCACATTGCATCAATCAAGTATATTATGTATAAATATTAAAATTCGACAATTAGATATACATATTAAACAATATCCATTACTTTTCTACTTGAGCATGGCTCGGTGAAATTTTTTGTACTTAATTTATGATTACATAATTATTATTTGGTTGTTGGAGCGACTTCAAATATTTGAGTTGTTTAATGGATGAATATATATATATAAATATACTTGCTCATGTTTTATCAATGGTCATTAACTTTCATTCAATATTATAAATTGATAAGGATGAAAATGTAGAATTGTGTCTTTTGTTGTTTTGTACCGACTATTGAGTGAGGATTATTGACATTAATTGACTTAAAAAATAGAAGTCAATAAATTCTTTAGTAGGATCTCAAAAAATAAATATTTTTTAATAATTACTATTCATTTGATTTTAATTCAATATAATTTATTTTCTTTTGTATTAACCGTGCATAGCACGGGACACAAGCTAGTTTAATATATAGGAGTATATCATTAAGTGGAATATAAATTGCATAATATATTTCTAATAACAAATACTAGTGTTTGTTGGGTGATTTTCTTTGTATTTTGATAGTAATATAATGAATTTCTGATTCAGTGATATGGATGTAATAACATTATGTAATAATCGTTTCTCTAATAAGACAATATTTTCAAATCAAGTGGTCGAATTTTTTTCAATTTTTAGAAAAATGGTAATTTACTTTCTAAATTAGGTGGGTATATGCCTCTTTACCATTTTTTTAAATTGTAAATACATCATTATTATATCATTATATATCCAATAATACATCATCATTGCATCGTAATCAATTCAAATAAGTCAAAGTACAGAAAATCACTAACTTATAATAAATTTAAAAAAAAAACTTACATTATTGGGAATTTGACTCGTTATTTCTAGGTAAACAATGTGAAAATAACAATTATATAAATTCGAGCGGATCCTTAAAATCTCGTGGCACCAAATAATAATATTATCATAATAGTAACGTCAAAACAAGATTAATAATTGTCCAAATATGCCTTTTTCATTTATTTTTGAGTATCAATTGAAAATTCTATCAAGTCACTTGTAACAAAATTACAATGTTCTAAATTCAATCATGCAATCTACATAGGTAAATGAATCTCTACGAGATAGTTTCGCTATTTTGTTAAATCAAGTTCTTTTTAGCTATTTGAATTTTAATATATGTTGGAGTTAGAACGGTCAGTCGGGTCTTGTGAGCCGAATTTTAAATAGCTTGAACTCAAATATTATCCGACTTTATAGTTATAAGCTCAAATTCGCTCCATATAATTTTTGGGTTTCGGGTCTATATCGGGCTTATATCGTGTTTGTTAATATAGGCAAAAATAGTTTGACATACAAAATATTTAAATTACAGGAACACTTATGAATATACTACTATTACTTAGAATACGAGTATATATCATTAAATAACATTTTACATGAAAGATCGAGTTATTTACCCACATTTTTCAAGATATGTTTGATCTATATAGGGGTGGGCGCGGGTCGGGTACCCGACCTGGCGGGTAGTGAATTTTCACACCCGAAATCCAACCCGATCTGACGGGTACCCGAAATTTTTGGGTATTTCGGGTATTGGGTTTCGGGTACCCGAAATTTCACACTTTTTTTTTTCAAGATTTTTTTTAACATATATGTATGTAAAATTGTAAATAAATTTTGTTGATATACATGATGATCCCAATCAGCTTGAGTAACTATGAAATATTTAATTTTTCTCTTACGTCATAATTCTGAGTTCATATGAATATATATAATTGTACTTAAATGCGCGGCAACGTCTATTACCAATTTTCTCCTTTATAAACAAAGAGTCATAAACTTCACTACTTAATTATGATAGATTTAACTCGAATCATGAGTTATATATTCATAACACTTGTAGCGGATTAGTCGTAATTGGCCATATTAAAGAAATTGATATTTAATTTGAGGTTCATAAAAACTTACTTAAACACCATCATCTGTCTGTAATATATATTAAAATCAGAAATATTTATAAAATGAAATATGCTTGATTCTTAAACTGAATTAAAGTATTGTTGCAACAGCCATTGATATTAGATATATAAAATATTTCCTACATTCTAGAATTAAATTATTAATTATTCAGTTATAATATTCAGCTACTAAACATATTAATTCTACTATGAATTATCTTTTTTTTTTAAATACCCGAATGGGTCCCGAAATACCCGTTCGGGTGTGAATCTAATACCCAATACCCAACCCGAAAATATATTTTGGGTTCGGGTACCCGAACCCGAATATCAAAATACCCATTTTTTTGTCCCAAACGGGTCGGGACGGGTCCCAAAAAACCCGACACAAACGCCCACCCCTAGATCTATATGAACATGAGGTTGATCTTTTGGAATTCTCAAGACTCCATATTATTGACCTTTTATGTTAATTTTTGTATTTCTTTTTTTAATCTTTGATTAAACTTTTCTCCTTTGGGTTTTGACTTTCAGTACGTAATTGATAAACTAACATATATGTGAGTTTACGTTATAACTTTTTGTAAAGTTTACTTGTTTCAAAATAAAAATAGTAATTAATAACTATACATATAATATAAATAATTAATCGTAATATTTAAAATAATTATATGTTCATGCTTTATTTGGGTTGAGCCGTTTTAAGATCTTTCTCATCTCATAAATTGATCGGATTTAATATAATGGCTCAATCTCGGCCCGACTCACAAATATTCTGGTTTGAGCCAATTTTAATCTGGTCGAGCCATCGGACTTTGGGTAGACCCGTCTCAATTGCCAGTACAGGTGGAATTTAAAATTTTTAAAACTCTAAAAGAAAAATAAGTTTTGTAACCATAAAATATTAACGTGCCTTTATACAGCTCTTAAAGATTTTGATCATTATATATACATAGGTGTTACGTACATGAGAAATTAATTAGTGCAATCGTTGCAAGTTATCTAAAACATGTGGTGCAACCCATCAATGCATTTCTCATATGGAGTGAGAATCCACATCACCCACATTCTAAAAAAATAAAAATAAAAAAATTGAATTTAAATTGACCTGAATTAAAATTTATCAACCCGACAAAATATATAGATCTTGTATTCTCCGAGTTGGATTATTTGGATTCGCATATGGGTCCATAAACTCCATAGCGAATTCATGGATAAATACTATTTTTTTTAATATGATATTACATATTTTTTTTTTTGATAATTGAGAATACATAATATTAATCAAACATAAGAGTAGTTTCAATTTACACAAGGGTATTCACCATCACAAAAAATTGAAATAGGAAGATTAAAGGGACAAAAAGGTGAGGCATATTTTGAAGAAACAGTCCAAGTAGCCAAATTATGGGCGGCTCGATTTGCATTCCGAGAGATAAATTTGAATCTCCAATTGGGCCAACACGCCCAAAATCTTCGTATGTCTTTAATAAGTAATCTTGTCAATGAATGCAAACCCGATCCATCTCGGAATCATTCTTTTGAATCCACTTCAGATCTGGTCATTATAAAAATTGATCCGGATCCAATCCAATTAGAACAGTTTGGCAGAGCTGTTGTCAAAATCGGAGTCAATGCCGTAACTTAGAAAAGCTTGGGGAAAAGTGTCAAAATAGCCTATTAGAATTTAGAACATATTAAAAAAAAAAAAAATTAGCAATCAGATCCAGGCTCAGTATCTAATCAATCGCATACTCTCCGCCGATCAACGCCATCTCCACCGCGCCGTAGATTTTAAAAAAATTTACAGAGCTGAACTGAACTGATTACTTCACTTAGATATTTGCTTTGAAAAATAATGTACACACTTTGCAGTTACCTTCGGCTTGGTTAGGGTTTTGTATAATGAATGCCAGCCACATTTCATAAACAATCACGTATTGCGAGCAGAATAATTTGAATTGATTGATCGATTGATTGAGAAAGCACTGATATCGAGATGGCATGGGGAAGGGCAATATACGAGGGAGTGGTGGCCGTGGGTTCTCTACTGCTGCTGGGTTGGGGCGGGTTATGGTTCTTGAATCGTCGCCTTTACAAAGAGTATGAAGAGAAGAGGGTATTGGTACAGATCATATTCAGCGTCGTCTTTGCCTTTTCTTGCAATCTCTTCCAGCTCGTCCTATTTGAGATTATTCCTATTCTCTCCAAAGAGTATGCATTTCATCATTATACTATTACATATGATATTGCTCTTACAAATTGTATTTCTTACTCGTCTTTAAGTTGAGTATTTCCATTTTGTATGTTAATTTAGATTGTCTTTTTGTTGAATTCTTCATGTATAAGATTCATATGTCTGGAGGACTACGGAATTGGATATTCCTCTATAATCTGAATTCCATATATCATAATTTTCAGAGAGTTTACAGCTACTACCTCCCGTGTGTTATTTCTAGGTGTAAAAAGGCCAATAGATTTTATTTTAGTTGGTAAAATCAGACGAAAAAGACCTATTTGTGACAGTGGTGCAATTTTCTATTTTAATCTGTAAATTCATTTTTGTCCTTTTAATTTTCATATTTTTTGCTGTGTATGTATACAAGAGTAAGTTTGTCTATCAATTTTTTTAACAAGCAAAATAGGGGGTGTGCTACAGATTAAATGATAAAGGTGGGATGTTACTCATTAAAAAATACAAGGGGATTTTTGACAATTAGGAATATGACGGGGAGATTGCAAAACATTTTATATTCTAAATTGATGGATTTTACTTGCAGTGAAATGCTACTAAACTAGACTGAGTCTACTTATTATGCCCTAGAGGTCAGGGCTTAGTGATGATGTTGCTGTTCTGACAATGTTGAACTAATTTGAGATATTCTCACTTGCTATGCATTGTAGGGCAAGATGGATGAATTGGAAGTTGGATTTGTTTTGTTTGATCATGGTACTCGTCTTCATGTTACCATACTATCATTGTTATCTGATGCTTAGTAATAGTGGTAAGTTCTGACTTCTGACATCTTCCATGTCACCCTTCACAAAAATTTTTGCTACAATAATTTAATTTCTTTTTGTTACCGTGTCTTGGAGATTGATGCTCATGTATGGCAAGAAGATATTTATTATTGTATCAAAAAATTTCATACCTGTTTGGTCATTATGGGTTGAAATATAATGGTTTTTTCGGGTCAAGATTCCATATCCTTTAAGCATTAATTTCTTGTATTAAGGATTATAAATTCTTCAAGAGTCTTCAATTTGTTAAAAGCTTCTCAACATTTATTATTTTCGAGGGAAAACGACTGAAGAAGATCATGAAATATAGCTATTTTAATGTTATCTACCTTAAAGTGTATGTTTACGTTCTTTAGATCAACATAATCTTATTGCCAATTTTGTGTTTCAGGTGTTAGAAAAGAACGTGCTGCCATTGGTGCAGTTTTATTCTTGTCTGCTTTTCTTTATGCTTTTTGGCGAATGGGTATTCATTTTCCAATGCCTTCTCCAGATAAAGGTTAGGTTTTAATTTTTTATACTACAAGGTGGGAAAATCAACTTGCGAAATATCTGCACCCTTGTTTTTCATTTCTTGTTTAGTCCGGAAACAATGCAGCAATTAGTCCACACTTGACTTAGCCAAAAGGCCGACAAAATGCAACAACTAGACTTTATAGGAATCCCCCATACTGAAAAGACTGTTATATACAACATTTTCTTATGCAAATATTATATCTAGATTATCAATCAATAGCCACTGCCATACAGTAATTTTGGCATTCAACCTTATTTGAATTTGATTGGTCTACATTCTGTTGTTCTTCAACAGATAACACTTACTGTTGTTCTTCAACAGAACTGTTTCAGTTTTTATTTTTTATTTTAAGTATTCCACTGTGTATGATGTGATCTAAAAGATTAAAATATTTAGTTTATGCTATATATATTATTAGTAAATATTAATCCTAGTTATTACTTGTATCGTTAAGCTTTCTTTGTCTTAACCATTTCATTTTCTCAGGATTTTTCACCATGCCCCAGTTGGTGAGCAGAATTGGGGTCATTGGTGTGACTTTGATGGCAGTATTATCTGGTTTTGGAGCTGTGAATTTGCCGTATAGCTATCTGTCTCTTTTTATTCGGTAAGAAGGATGTTATTTTTGGCTTGCACTGATGTGAAATATTAGAAAGCTACATGTTTGTTGCATGTTCCCTAATGAAGTGTTACATGATGAAGTTGGGCTCTTTATTTATGGTACGAGGTCATTACTTCTGTATAAATGCTCTTCTAGACAAGTTGGTTCTCTAGACCATTACGTTTACAGTTTATTAGAGTAAACTGCCAGAGAATTTTAGCTACATACACAGTTCACGTCCATCTATGCTTCATGATTGCAATGCTGATCAGTCTGGCATATTTTGGTTTGTGTAGTTTTTTTGGGTAAGGAGCTGTCTGCTCATCCCTAAACATTATAATGGTTACGAATTTGATTTCTTATGACGTGTAATAGACATATAATTATGACCGTTCTAGAAATTCCTTGATCTAAAAGTTCTCAACTTCATTTAATTTACTAAGCTAACCATGGATTCTACTGAATCCTTTACTTATTTTTTATATTTTATGTTGTTGCTTCCTAGCTCTCTCTATAACTTTGCATTCACTTTAGAATTTTAGATACTTGCTTTGTTTGTTCTCAACTCCCCATTTTCTAATTCCTGGTTCAATATTTCTGTTCTCCAAAGCGAAATTGAAGAAACAGAAATCAAAGCACTAGAAAGGCAGTTAATGCAGTCAATAGAGACTTGCATTGGAAAGAAGAAGAAGATAATTCTCTCTCAAAGGGAAATGGAGCGAATTCAAGGGTCAGAAGAGGTTTACCCACTGTGCTACATTCATATTATGTTGCTCTTTATCTATGGAAATTCTTTGACTTGAGCTGAAACAATTTAAAATGCATAAAAAGATAATATTTGTGGGAAATTTTGATTGCTATACATTATAAGTATTGTTCCTGATATAAATGTGGTCACTTATTACCCTGAACTGTGCACTATCGGTTAATCATCTTTGCACTCATACGCTTTCAAATGTGTCACTTAATTCCCTTTCATCTAGCATGATTTTTCACAATTTTTTCTTAGCTTAATCTATACACGGATGTGTATGCATCACTTTCATTTGCGAAAACTACGGTGGCTCTCATAGTTGTTAATATCGTTCAAATCGCTCGATATAGCGAGCTTCATGGCGAGGCGAGCCTTTCTTGCTTCGCATCGCTCTGTTTTTCGGATTTGGAAAAAGCGTGCTTTTTCCGGCGCTATTCCATTGACACATATCGCTGAAAATCAGCGTTTTTCCCAGTGAAGCGGTGGAATAAAAAAAAAAAAGAAATTTTGACTTTTTATAATAAAAGTCAGTAAGTCTTTACGACTTAATAAGGATATTCGAAGAGAGAGAAAGTGATAACTGAACCCGAATTTCTAAAAAACCATTTCGTCTCTCTAACATACCTGTGCCGCCACTAACAATTGATCTGTCTGCCCCGCCGCCGTCAACCACCTACTGTGCCGCCGGCCAATCCACCCTCTTTTGTGTCTTTGTTATCACCGATTGTGGGTTTTGTTGTAGTTTGACTTATTAATTTAGTTTATAGATATGATTATAAAATGTTGTTTTTGTAGTGGGTTTGATTTTCCACCTTAGTTTATAAAATGGTAATTAAATGTTGGTTATTTTAATGTATATATATACTCCGTATTATCTTATGTATACAATTATAAAATATTCATACAAAGCGGGTTTGACTTTTTAATTTGATTTTATACTTTTCAATTTGGTTTATAAAATGTTATATTTTTTAATATGTATATTATGTATATGATTTTCTTTCAATAATTACTGCATATATGTATTATATATTGATTGTCTATAAATTTGGTCAGTTATGTTATATGATTATAGTTTTTTTTTTTTTGGGAGAATATATATATTCACAATTGATATATATTAAATTGTGCATGAGCACTTCATTCGGGAAAAGCTTGCGCGAAGCGACAAGGCCTCGCCTTGCTATGGAGCGAGGCGGGGCGAAAAGCGCAAGCTTTTCCCGAGTGAAGCGCTCATGCACAATTTCATATATATCAATTGTGATTATATATATTCTCCAAAAATAAAACTATAATCATATAACATGACTGACCAAATTTATAGACAATCAATATATAATAAATATATGCAGTAATTATTGAAAGAAAATCATATACATAATATACATATTAAAAACTATAACATTTTATAAATCAAATTGAAAAGTATAAAATCAAATTAAAAAGTCAAACCCGCTTTGTAGGAATATTTTATAATTGTATACATAAGATAATACGGAGTATATATATACATTAAAATAGCCAACATTTGATTACCATTTTATAAACTAAGTTGGAAAATCAAACCCACTACAAAATCAACATTTTATAATCATATCTATAAACTAAATTAATAAGTCAAACTACAACAAAACCCACAATCGGTGATAACAAAGTGACAAAAGAGGGTGGATTGGCAGGCGGTACGGTCGGTGGTTGACGGCGGCGGGGCAGACAGATCAATTGTTAGTGGCGGCACAGGTATGTTGAGAGAGACGGAATGGTTTTTTAGAAATTAGGGTTCAGTTATCACTTTCTCTCTCTTCAAACATCCTTATTAAGTCGTAAAGACTTACTGACTTTTATTATAAGAAGTCAAAATTTCTTTTTTTTTTTATTCCACCGCTTCACTGGGAAAAACGCTGATTTTCAGCGATATGTGTCGATGGAATAGCGCCGGAAAAAGCACGCTTTTTCAAAATCCGAAAAATAGAGCGATGCGAAGCGAGAAAGGCTCGCCTCGCCATGAAGCTCGCTATATCGAGCGATTTGAACGCTATTAACAACTATGGACGGAATTAAAAAATGGGACTGACAAAGTGCTTTCAGGGAATTGTTTAAGGAAGTTCAGTATTATTTGGAAAAATTATGTGCGGTCTTTTGGTGGAGTTTTGATTAGTATTGTACTAAGGGTATATTATCTTCCTTAATGTATTAGCGCTAGTGGCAATTGTGATTGTGGAATAATGATTTTTGCTGCATCATAGAAATTACTTTTATCTGAAAATCTTGAGCTTGAACTACTTGTTGCTCACTTTGAATCTAATGTGACAGAAATTGCAAAATAGGTCCTTCCTGAAGCGAATAGTTGGAACTGTCGTTCGTTCTGTTCAGGATGACCAAAAGGAGCAAGGTGAGTAATTGTCAAATATGTATTCTACTTGCCTCTTTGTAGATCCTCAAATTTTTTAAATAGTTTTAAACGAGATGTACAGCAATCTATTCACAAGTAATTAATTTCTTACTCTCATGGATGGATACATAGTGTATGCGCGTTTGATATTTCCTTCTAGCTTCTAGAAGTCTTGTATTCTTATATTCAATTCTTTATTTGAAAGCAAATTTAGAGACAGTAGATCCTATCCATGAGCTGGTGGTGGAATAGAGTTTTTTAGCATCTATGCTTCTTGTTTGAGTTAGTCTGTTACTAATTATTGTTGTTCACCCCTTTCTGTGTGAAGATATAAAAAACATGGAAGCTGAGGTACAAGCTTTGGAGGAGCTTTCAAAGCAACTTTTTCTGGAAATTTATGAGCTTCGGCAAGCTAAGGTCTATTTATTGCTTTTTTCCTTTCCTGTACATTGCAATTGGTTGTGGCCTTACTTTTCTGTTTTTTGCGATGTCATGTCCTTTTCTTCTTTCTGATGTTATTTAACGGCAATAATTTAGGAAGCTGCTGCTTATTCGCGAACCTGGAAGGGTCACATGCAGAATCTTTTGGGATATGCATGTTCAGTATATTGTGTGTATAAGATGTTGAAGGTAGTATCACATATAAAAAAGATTGAATTCCTGTTTGCTTTTTTTTTTTTTTTTTTTGGTTTCAAATCGTAGACCAATTGAAGGATTATTGACGCTGTCCATGTTATTGCATTCTAGATATATTGATTATTGATAAAATTTATTTGTTTAATTGTGCAGTCGTTGCAAAGCGTTGTATTCAAGGAGGTAATGATATGATTCCTTTTATAGCGTCCTCCTAATTGTTCTATTTATTTGATTTCCATCTTAGTTTATGTTATTGCGAAGTTTACAATATGTTAATGGAACAAACTGTTGTCTCAGGCTGGTTCGGTTGATCCTGTGACAAGGACAATCAGTATTTTCCTGCAGCTCTTCGACATAGGCATAAACGTAACATTATTATCACAGGTCAGTATTGAATCGCATCACCTGAACAACTTCCTGTTCTTGTAGCATGCAATGCTATCATATTTCTATTTCTTAGCTCATCTGTGCATGTCTCTGTCATTTGAAGTATCCTACTATGTTGTACGCTTCATAATTGACATGCTTTTTTATGCCTATTTTGCAGTACATATCCCTCTTATTCATCGGGATGCTGATTGTTTTATCTGTCCGGGGGTTCTTGACAAATCTGATGAAGGTAGTTTTTGTTCCATTGCTCGCATCGTGGTTTAGTGTCACTTTAAGTTAATCCATGAACTAAAGAATGTAAACCTTGTTGTCTTTCATGAAATTAGAATATCATTCTTGTCATTTATTAGCACAATGATGTGCAATCATTGCTGAGCAACTCTTTTGATGTCCTTAAATCTAGCATAGCACATTCTAAACACTTCTAGCATCTGCTTCCTAACGTTCTTGTTGTCGCACAGTTCTTTTTTGCTGTTTCCAGAGTTGGGAGTGGATCTTCGAGCAATGTTGTCCTTTTCCTCTCTGAAATAATGGGAATGTATTTTGTTTCTTCGATATTGTTAATTAGGAAAAGCTTGGCGACAGAGTATAGGTAAAATTAAGTCTTTGTTTTGTATACCCCATTTTTCAATTAACGAAACATATGTTGATGTTCCGATTGGTTTTGCAGGATGATTATAACAGATGTATTAGGGGACATTCAATTTGATTTCTACCACCGATGGTTTGATGCGATCTTTGTAGCCAGCGCTTTCTTTTCTCTCCTCTTGCTTTCTGCGCATTATACATCTCGTCAAGCTGAAAAACATCCTATAGACTAACTTCTTCATAATATTAAGCAACTCAGTTTCAGTACAGATATCTAGTATTTTTCTGATTGATGCGTCCAAGTGTGACAGAACAGTTTTTGTTCTTAAAAATTTGAGTATTGTAAATATGAAAATTGGGAACCTTCAGTTTCCTTGCCTGCCAATATTCGGTGTGGTGACTTTTCCTCCAACTCCATTGTTTTCTTTTTGTAAATATCTCCATTTTTTATTTTGTTTTTACCATAATATGTTTTTATTTTATTTTATTTTAGTACATTTGATAGCAATCCCATTCCCAAGCATTCTTGGAGCAGTGTGTAAGGAGAAAAAATAATCAAGGGTGATAGTGATACAAGCATTGTAGTTTTACTAGCATATGTTTCACACATTCGACAATGTTAAAAATGTTGCGCGAAACAGACTCAAATAAAATGGTAAATTAATAAATCACATTGCAAATAAATATTCACCCAAGGGATCCTAAAGAAAATCAAATAGTAGGAAAGAAAATCAAATTAAGAACCAATAATAATTAAAACTTGAAATTCTATGAGTAGGAGTTGCAAATGGATCAAGCGGACCAAAATGTTAAAGATGTCTCCTAACATCAACTTATAACCACAAATTCATATTATGTAAAACGAAAAGGTCATATTGCCAAAAACAAATTAGTAGAAGTATCCTTGAATAAAAAAAAAGGCATATATATAGAAGAGAGAAACTATTTAAATCGAGCAACTGCATTCGCACTTTTCCTATTTAAATCCATTTGTTAGGAAAAGTAAACATAAGATTCCTTCATAAGATCAATTCGGCATGTTGGCGAGTGCCTTGGGAGCACAGTGTTTTCATAACCGGATCGGACATAGAACCGGTAAGCTTACTGGTTACTGGTTTTATCGGTTTAATCGGGTGAACCACTGGTTGAACCGTTTTAACCGGTACGACATCATCATGATGTAGTAAATATATTGTATAAATAATTATATAAATAAAATCCTAAAATAGACGAAAAACACTTATATAAAAACAACTTAAATAAAAAATCTCCTATAATATTTCTATTTAATTAATTGGATAATTTCAAAATATTTAATTCTTACATTAAACAAAAGTTATTAAGTATAAAAATAATATTGCCTATCAAAGATTAACTATGTGGTTTGTTCATAAAATGGGCCTTGGCCCAATTTAAAATAAGATCTTATATAATGTAAAGATAAAACCCTAAAAAGATCATCTTTGCACAGCAGCCGTTGCACTTCTTCTTCCTCCCTTCTGTTTTTTTTTTCCTCTCTTAGCTTTAATTTTTTGCTCAGCTCTTCACTTTTTCTTCTTTTTGTTCCTTCATTTCTTTAACCAATCATTCTTTCTTTTTAATGATATATGTAGTATAATTTTTACTCTTCACAAGCTAATATTAGTTAGATTAGAAGATTAAAAGTGTTTGAGTAAGATTATTTCTTTCTTTTTAGAGCATAAATGGAAAAATAATTGTGCTTTTAATTTATTTATTTTTTTAGTAATGAACCGCCGGTTCAGGCGGTCTGCCGGTTCGTCGGTTTCACCGGTTTTTGACCCGTTTTCACTGGTTCAAACTGGTTCAAAATGCTTCTGGTTTTGAGGGGTGGATCGGACCGGACTAGAGTCCGGTTAGCGGTTAAACCGGGTTGACCGGCCGGTCCGGTCCGGTTTCAATAACACTGAGCATTAGTATTCTAGTGAAAACACTCTTATCAATAAAATGAAGATAATGAATAAATACTCCATAATACGATTTTCTTGAAGCATAGTTCCAAACAAACAGGCGAAGTTGACAACAAAGACTCCAAAATTGCACATTGCCCTTTACAATTTTTAAGTCCCTGTTAAGAAAAGAAAATGGAAACTACATTCATTCATGTTTATAATATTAACAACAAAAGTTATCAAGTAGGGAAGGACACTAGTTGTAGCTTATTTATAATTCTACATCAGAATTACCTGTTCAATTGTAAGAGTTTGAAGACGAGGTACGCTCTCAAGTAAATTTGCTAGCAGTTTGAATCCACGGCTTCCCTTACGGCCAAGTGACAAGCAAGTCAAATTCTCAAATTAGGAAGTCGAAGAGATTCATGGGGAGCACGGTGCAAAGCCTATAACCAAGTCGGTTAACATTAAAAAGTCATTCAATACAACTAATGATAATACCAACACACATTTATGAAACATCTAACCGGATTTCAGTAAGATGATAATGATTAATACTAAAAAAGTTTAGTCATTAATATTACTGGTCACAACTTGTTCATTCAAGTACCAATCAAATTTAGAAGACGACAATTTGAGGAAGCTTGAGTATTATTTATCTATCTCCTATGCTACGAGGAAACGAACAGTTAGCTACTTGACATACCTACAATTTCATTGTTTTAGATAAAATCAATATTTCATTTGAATGATCCATTTCGTAATTACTTTTTAAGACAGATAATTTTCAGTTGATATATGAATATTCCGGACACTTTAACTGGAATACACTTTAACAGTTGATAATTTTGGACACTTTAATTAACACATGGATTTCTTTTTCTTAAAATAAAAAGTGAAAAATAAGCTAACCGCAGTAAAATTGCCAGAAATGCATAGATGACTGGTCCTTGAGCATGCATTTAGAAGCTCTTCCACACATTGTATATTTATACCAAAGAAATCCACATAATCTTCATCAATGAAAGAATTAATTCCAATGGAAGCTGAATGAAGAGAGTTGAAATTCACCGAAATACAATTTGCATCAAAATTCCCATCATACACAAAATCTTCCAAATTAGGAGCATCAATATCTATCACACTTCCCTCCTCATCTAGACAATCCTTTATGGACAGCCTCTTGAGCAACAAAGATTGGATGCAAAAATAACCCGAATCACGTAAGTTACAATTTCTGATAGATAAATCTTCAAGCAAGGGACAACCATCAAGAAGCTTGTTAATTGACTCCTCATGGGGTGATATAAAACGAAGACACATTCTTCTGACATTGGGTAAGACAAATTCTACTTCAGGAAGAACCAATTCAGATTTAGACTCAAACTCCAATTCCACCAGGGTCGCATAACCATTTGGGCTATTGAACAAAGCCTTTGTATCAATCACGCGGATGAACAAGAGTCTAAGATACACCACATTTCATTTTTTTTATTTATTTTTTTTTTTTTCTCGCTCTTTTAGTTTGCAAATTCACACTTGCCATCTAAGATTCTGGAAATGCTTTGATTCTTTCCCGAACCTAAATTATGGGAATTGAACATGATTCGTAATATTACGGGGACTAATTATTTCTAACAAATCAAACAAAACAACTGTCAATAAATTCGAAATTTTTAATATAGCAAAATAGATACTTTTTTTATTTTTTAATTTTTTTTTTAGGGTAGAGCAAAATAGATACTTAGTTTTTACAAAAAATAATAACTAATGATGAAACTTCGTTTTTCATATTTAATTATGTGTATTTTGTTTCATTGCATGTATACATTCTTTTACTTTCTCACAAATTCAATATATACTTAGTTTTCGGCTTCATGTTATTTTTGGTCATATATATGGGGTGTACGAACTGAGTAAGTAGGATGACACATTGTTAGTTTGGTAATTTTTGAAGTTCGACTCGATAAACTAAATATTGACAAAATATATGTGAAATATCGAACTACTTGATACTCAACACGAGTTCGTTTGAACTTGGTTTTGGTAAAGTAAACAAACCAAACTCAAATACAATTTCAAGCTCCATGCGAATTCAAATCAAAACTTGAACAAGATTTATTCGACATTACTCGTCTCGTTTACACTATAACCAAGAGGGAGATAATATGTTTCTTTTACAAAAATATTGGGGTATCTTGCTTTTATGTATTACAATGGGGATAAACTACAATGATTTGCTTAACTGTATTCATAAGTGTGAGGAAAAATATTTTAAGATACCAGCGAAGAGCTTTAGTTTTGGGAGTAAGGCTATTTAAAAACTAGAAAAGAAAAGGTTATATTTTATGTTATTTTTTGGAAAAAATTAATCAATATAGCTAATTATCAACAATATTCCTTAATATTTGTATACTTAATTGTATTTATATAAAACTAATATATAATTATAAAAGATATACCTTTTTTTTTATTAGTCCTTAATATGTTTTTTTATCTATAACAAAACTAGAAAGAAATAAAAATGAATTTGAGGATAAGACAAATTGAATATTGATAATAATAAAAAATGGTACTTAAAAACAGTATTTCGATTAAAAAAATACAATTTTAGTGTACTTTCTTTACATACAAATTTTGTTGTTCAATACAACACTAAAGAATAAACAACATTAAGAAACCAGCTATATAAATTACATAATAAAACAACAATCCAAATAAGCAATTAGATACAACATTACAATACAATTTGATTTTCTATATTATACATTTGATGTATAGAATTTGGTTTGCCAAATTTGACAAACCAACATTCTTGTTAACAAATTAGCTAAATTATACACTACTAACTTCCAAACTAGAACATTTTTCTTTATTTGTATTTTCTAACAAGTATAAAAATGATTATCCAGTTCATATGAAATGGTATCTAAATAGTTATGTAAATTTAGTCTAAATACATTAGAAATCACATCAAAACACATTTTCTTCTTGTGTCATGACTCATACCGTGCTTAATCAATTATTAAAATTAACATAAAATATATTTACAACGTAATAAAAACATTATAAACATGTAAAAGTTAACATATCATGGTCAAACAATACAATGAGGATCTATATTTGTTCTATTTACAACTCTATATATATATTCTAGTATTTTTCAGAATTAGATGCAAAAACATCCCATTTGATATCTCTAATTGTTAAACATAAATTGGATTAAACATCCTCGTTATAGGATATTATGTACATCTTATTTAGATCAAAATCTTTTTAATTTTGGTTGTAACCCGCTTTTAATAAGCTATTTCTACATTGATTTGGACTCAACATGGTTAACGCCTAGTAAGGAAATCTGAAAATGTTTGAGGGACTTGTTTGTAAATTTTGAGAATTCAGAGGAGGAAAATTGAATATTAAAACATACAGTCAAAAGCTATATATACGCACGTACAAAAACAAAGCACTGAAGCACTAACATTCGTGTGTGAAAAAAAAAACACCAACAAACATTCAAATCAAAATAAAATTCAAATCAAAATAAATAATGGCGAGCAGCAACCGGGTCGGAGAAATCGAGGAAGAAGAGGCGACGCCATTGTTATCAAGCACTAAACCGAACCCGACTCATCATAGAAACCGATCCGTTAGAACATTGGTGCCGGAGGCAGAGGTGCACGTTTATAAGCAAGGGAAGGGCCCGATTGACGTCATCAAAATGGGTTTAAGCGGGTGGGACCAGGACCAGCTCGATGTCAGAGATATTCTGGATCGTTTCGGTTTCAAATCGGTTTACGCATTTACCCCTGGGTCGGGTCGGGGCGTCCCGATCGCGTTCAACCCGAGAAACGGCCGGTCATTGGTCTCGTACAATGACGGCGCCCTTATTTATGTCGACGGCGAGCCTAAGGTAAAAAAAGGAATTGGTGTTAATTTTATTTTATTTTAATTTTTTGGGTGCATTTTTGTGGAATTATGTATTTGATGCTTAGAATGAGCTACAGGGCGAGTGTGGGTTGTCATTTTAAGGCTACCATATTCAAGGAAACTGTATATAACCTTAGTAATTAAGCTAGTCGAAGAAAGGAAGAAACAGAGAGAAGTCTATTATCAATTTCTAATTGTATCAGGATATGGGTCGAAATAGAAATGTTCAAGAGATCATTTCTAGTTATTGTTGATATTTGTTTTTGGTGATATACAACAGCATATAAATAAAGATGGATAATGAATTGATTTCATGCTTTGAAAAGTTTTTATCTTGTTCTTACTGATGTTTTATTGTCAAGTAATGAACATCGCATATAATCTATTAACATATGGTTTAAGGGTGATATATGGTATGAAACTATGAATTCATATAACTGATTTGGTACATAAGTTCATTTTCCCATTTCGAGAATTCACAAAGCTTAGAACATCATGAATTTTAACAACGCAAACCTTTATATTTCTCGGAAACATCAATTGACAAATTCACGAGTTTTAAGTCGTAAATATGAAGTATTGCGTTAAATTTAGTTCCATAGCATGAACTTGTGGTTGAGAAGCATCGACAATATACGATATATTTTAGATATGGTAATGTAGGATAAGCCTCTTATGTTAAACATTCATGGTATTTGGGTGATTGATTAACTTTCTTGACATTAAAAGATTAACTGAGTCACGCAACAATATGCAGTGAACAACCCCTATGTTTCTCTAACTAATGTGTATTAAAGGTCGTGCTTTACTTTTGAGCAGTTGCAAATGTTCAACGTAACGTCATGCTTTGGGTCCTTGCTCTTTATGTATGTTCTTTGTGTCAATTGATTTACTTCATTATTCAGCTGATGACAAAGTGTCCTCTTTTAAAATCTGCTTTTCTAACTTGGAAAACCATCTTCTTGGAGTGCATCAAACAAGGGCTTGTAGGCATGTATCTTTGTATTTATTTCAAAAATACAGAATTTACATGATTACTGAATTTCAATATTGTCTATCTTATTAAATTACATTGAGGGTTTTTCGTAATAATTCAATTTCAGTTGAAATCGTCCTTTTTGACTTAATTTTATATTGTTCTAAATGAAGGACTCAATGGTGAAGCCCATTACGAAGATATTGGTAGGCGTCGTGGTTATGACACTTGTGATAGTCATGGTTGTGATTCTTGTCAAAGATACACCACAATGGGCGAAAACGTTGAACATCTCAGGTGGTGGTCGGATCCCGCCATGGGTTCTAGCTTGCGCTGTTATTTTGTTCATACGGATGAGGAAGAGAACTATGAATTTAATAGAAAAATACATTCATTGAGGCTCTTAGGATCTTCATTCCACTTGGACAATATATTTGAAAATTCTTAAGGTATTCTTTTGTTCTTAATACTTTTGGTTTGGATAACTCGTTGATGTACACTTGATTTTAGCTATTTGTTTGATTGGTTTAGTAAATATTTTTGGCTGCAATTGGCTCCTCAATTATGTTATGTCTAATGTTGAATGAGTTCAGTTTAATTATTTACAGGATTTGTGTGTGGTTTTAATTGTTTTTATGTGAGTTGTGGGGGGAATATGTAAATTTAATGGCGTTGATGCATTTTATTTTAAGCGAACTTCGGAACTGTCCTTAACACTCCTGTGACCATCACTTGAGGTGAATGAACATCGAACAACCCATAGCTTGTAGGGCGATTACAAATCATTGGTCGAATGATTATATGTAAACTCTTGGCCCTTTATTTCTTCTTTCAGAGAAAAAAAAGAAGTAACAAGTTTTTCGATAGTTTTTTTTCTTTCTCGGTTACATTTTTGATAGTTACTGATGCTACATGCTGGTTCCTTAGTCTATCACCCGCAAAGATCAAACATCAATCTTTGTATCAGAATGTTAAAAAAGATAATTATTTGCAATAAATTTGCATGGTGGAGTTTCGTTTAACACAACGAGTTATGCCATTCACCATGAAATTTTGATGATTTCAGTTTTCCAAACTTTAAATTTTCAAGAAATGAATATTCGTTTCGAATTTATATACACTTTAATATGTTTCTGTTTGAGGCTGGTTCCACCACCCCGCGACTGAATCACGGTGTCGATGCCACTTTCAAGGATGGTTTGGCAGGACGTGCAATCATTGTTCGTTTATAAACTTGTGTTATAAGAGAAAAAAATCTCTATTTTAAGTTCAATTAGTCTTATGAACTCATATTTTGTTCCTTTTTTTAGGGAAAATACTATTATTATGTTTTATTAATCTACACAATATTCAAATATTTTACTATTTCGAAAATTAGAACATGTAGAAAACAAAATATATTCAAACAAATTTATCATGTTGGCACCCCGAAAAAAGATAGTATTTATTGTATCAACATAAATCATATTTTTCCACAAGTTATCATTGGAATTCGGAAACTTAGAAAGTACATGTTTTAGAGTACTACACCATTTGCACTTTTTGATCCAAACGGTAAATACATAGTATAACAGATAAAGAAAAAAAGAAAGAGTACAATAGTAATATTTTTCGGAATATTCTTACTCAAACCGGGTTTGACCGAACCGAAAGTAACCATATGACAAGTAAAATACACTTGCTTTGAAATTGAATGTAAATGTTGGATAAGTTTGACCTAGTTAGATTTGGATAAAAACTTTTTCCATATTTTTCTTTGATGTACAAAATTTTCTCAAAAAAAAATTCTAAATATTTTCAAATCCTCTACATAATATTAATTTTTTTAATATTTAAATGACGGAGATGTACTAATGAAACGAAATTTATGAAAGGAAATACTCCCTCCGTTTCATTTTAGATGTCGTTTAAGGTTGTTTCACAAGGATTAAGAAATTATTTAATGCTCTAGATTTTAGAAAAATCAAAGGATAATTGGACAAAATTGCCCTTGAAAAAGATGTTTTGAAAATTCAGAGATATTAAGTATAGTACTTAGGATTAAAGAAGGGTAAAAATGTCAAATTGTATTTAAATCTATCTTGAAATTATAAAGTGACATGTATTGTGAAATTTTTTTCTTTCTATAAATTGACATGTAAAATGAAAGTATGTTTTGCTTAATCTTATGATAATAACGAACGAAATTGACATGAATCCTACGTTGCACGGATACGGACTCGGCGACTCGGACTCGACACGATTCGGATTCGGCGACTCGTTTTCAAAAAAAAATTTAAGATACGACACGGTATGGATACGTATATTTTAATAAAATAAATTTATATAGTTATATATTAAAAAAAATACCTTAGCATCAAAGTCATTGAATAAACATTAAACACTCATTCTAATATTATTTTGTTGTTTTAATAAATTCAGCATTTTAATAATGATATGGGTAAAGATGGTATCCCTATCCATGTCATAAATTTGTGTAGAACTACCAGCCAAACAAATAAAGTTTTGTTGGCATTTAAAATGAAAATAACATTGAAGAGTTTAGAAGCAATTTAATAATTATTTAGATAAGGCACATCACCCACCACACATCTTCATCGTGTCCATCAGCTCACCCAACTCAATCTCACCTACCCAAAACTCCCCTCTTCAATAATCAACACTTTTTCAAATAAAATCTCTCTCTCTCCACCACCACTGCTGTGCAGCCACCGCCGCTACTCTCTATCCTCCACAATGGCCGCCGCCCTACAACAAACCCCAACCACCTTCCACTCCCGCTCACCTCCGTCCGCACAACTCCTCTCAAAACCCTCACTCAAACTCTCCCTCTCCTCAACCCAAACTCACTCTCAAATTCCGCCGCAGCCGTCGCGGAGGCGGTGGTGGAGCCAGAATGGCCGATTCCACAGCCGGAAGCTACGCCAACGCGCGAGTCGACGGCGAATCCGGCGCGAGTGGGCCTTCCACACCACCAGACGCGCCAGATGTCGAGTCCGACGCGAGTCGAAGGCGAGTCCGAGTCCGTCACGAGTCGACTCGGCATTCTTCATACTCTTGGCCGAGTCGGTGCTTCATAGCATGAATCATTTGTTTCGAAATTGGCGCTCCTTTCTCCTGCTCTTTCCATTCCCGAAATTACAAACACACACACACACACACACAATATATAAAATTAAATAAGAAAAAATTGAAAAAAAAAATTGAACTTCATAATCGGCAAATGTCATTCCGAAGGAGAACATTGCTTAAAGTCATCGTCCTAGGGGACAGCGGGTAATATAATCTTCTCTATTATTGATGTAATGCTGATGATTTTAGGGTTAGGTTTATTAATTATTGGTAATCTGATTTTGTTTATATCTTCAGGGTGGGTAAAACATCGTTGATGAATCAGTATCCTTTGTATTTATTTTACATTGATCAGACTTCCTTTTTCTCTATTCTTTATAAATTTATTCGTGCAGTTATGTTACGAAAATTAACTATTTGTACCACAATTTAAAGGGTTTGAGCTAATATTACCATTATTTATGAAAATGTATTTCCAATATCAAATGCTTGCAAATTTGGTAATTCCTGACTGGAATAAACATCTGTAATTCAGGCGTTCAAGTGCCTTATTAGATGTACTGCAGGTTACTTGTTCTGTTATGGAAGACTTAACTTGCTAATTTACATTGACCTATGATATTAGATGCATATTTTGGAAAATATTGTTACTTATAGTTCAGATCCTTTAAATTTTGTACTGAACTGGCAATTCTGCTGCATATCTGTTTCATTAAACTGGCCATAATAGCTGTAAGATTGTTTGCATATTTATGGACTCTTTTGGTATGAGAGTTCTTTAACTTTTGAAATAGATATGTACATAAGAAATTCAGTCAGCAGTATAAAGCTACAATTGGGGCAGATTTTGTAACAAAGGAACTTCAAATAGACGATCGGCGTGTCACTCTTCAAGTTTGTTTTTTATATTATTCTTTTTATAAATACTGATGATTTTTTTCTGTTTCTATGTGAATTTTTGTCTAGGCTTGGTTTCAGTATTAGGGGTTAAGTTTAGTTTTTGAGGGAATGAATCATGAATGTGTATTTTGTGTTGGTAGGTTTGGGACACTGCTGGCCAGGAGAGGTTTCAAAGTCTTGGAGTTGCGTTCTATAGAGGGGCAGATTGCTGTGTTTTGGTTTACGATGTGAATGTGATGAGATCATTCGATACACTTGACAATTGGCATGAAGAGTTTCTCAAACAGGTTGGTGATATTTTTTTTTCTCCGTATAGATCAAATGTTTGTGTTGAAGATCTTGATTATCTCTTAATTTTTTTGGACAGTCTGTTTTTCTAGGAGATTTACTCGTTCTGCTTAAGCATAATTATTAGAGATACATATGACGAGGATGTATCTTGGTGTAGTACATACATGAGTGTATAGCTAGGATTTTCTTTACATAAATACACATACTGACATTGTTTGCATTACGATGCTGACTTTTTGAAAAAAAAAATTTTACTTTTCTGAACCAAAGAATATGGGTTCGGAGATAGTCAGTGATAGATGTCCGGAACTTCATGTGGTATTTAATTTCTTTACCTCTTTTGTGTAAGTTAAGATTTTTTAAACTATAAGAGATGCTTATCTTTAAGTATTAGTAGTTCAAGGAGACTTCGTACAATATAAGCTATTCAATCTGTTGAACACGTCAAGAGATTATTTTTCTGGAATTAATAGAAAGTTATTGCAGTTTCACTTGTAGTCCTTGTTCCATCGATGATATCTAATGCAACCTGCTATTCTGAAATTATGCAAACTAGTGTTGTATCCCACTCCATCCTGGTTGAGACATAATAATTTTTTTGAGTTAATAACTAATTTTGTTTTCTAGATGCCTTTGATTGAGTTTTTATGTTATTTTACCTGTGGCTTGTTCATGTTTTTTTAGTGTGGTCTAGTTATGAGTTGTGGCAAGTGGAGTATGCTATATAAAGCCTCATTTTCATTAGATTATCCATTATTGGCAGCCTTGCACCCGTGATCGAGACGCTATACATTAGATACCCTACTATTTTTTAGATTTTTAACTATATGATGTTATTTATTAGATTTATAATGTCTAGGGATGGTGTTCTTAACCTTTGCAGTACCTTTCTGCTTTATGATGCATAGTTTCTTATGAGAATAATCTTTGTGAGATTATGGAGGTTGAGCAAATGTGAGCTAAATTTGCTGATTAGCTATTAACAGTGATAGAGCATGAATACCAACTGTAGAACAGTGAAGTTTGTGTACTTGAACAGTTTCCTTTTTGTTTTAATTTTCATTATGTATAATGATTGATCTTATAGCGTACTTAACCCCATTTATTAAGAGCCCTAACGTTCAAATTTCATTTGGTTAAAATAGTTATTAAAGCGAGCGCCTTGCTTGCTATTGCCCAAGGCGAGCCCTCATCGCATCGCCTCGCCTCGCTACGCCCATCCCCGAAAAGCGCTTCCAAGGCCTCGCCTTGGTCGCCTTTGCGCTGCCTTAAGGCCATGGGATGGTTTTTTTTAAGTCAATTGACTTTAATTAAAAAAAATTCCTAATTTGTCAAGAATCAGTCTCTCTCTTCGACTCACTCTCTTTACCAAACCCTAACCCCAATCCCGTCTCTCTCACCTGAGCTGCCGCCGCCATCTGCTGCCATCAACCACGCCGCCGGCTGCCTGCTCCTGCCTTCTCTTAGATTCTTGAGAAGTTATTTATGAATCTTCACTTATTTATGAATTATAAAATTTATTATAAATTCTTATTAATTATTTGAGAATGTTGGCACTTGGCAAGTTGAGAATGTTGGGACATGGCAAGTAATAGTGCATTGACCATTTTCAAATATTTCTTTTAAGTCATATTTAAAGAAGAATATATTCTAGTCAACTAGTTTAAGTAATTATATAAGATACATTTCATTAATAATTTACTTAATTTGCTATACAGTTATATTTATAACATAAATTATTTATACTACATTATGACAATTAAATGGTTTTTGGGATGTTGCATAATGAATATTGAATATATTTAGTATATTGTCTTTAAAAGCCTTGAATTTTATAATATTGTTGATAATTTGATATATACTGAAAAATTTATATACAAGCGCCTTATCCCCAAAAAGCCCTCGCCTATTGTGTCGCCTCGCCTCGCCTCACCTCGTCTTGCGCCTCAAACAACTATAGGTTAACCTACTTTATGATGTACCTAATGTGGATGCTGAGCTTTTATCTTGGTATCTCTGATGTGTTATGCTTCATTTATGATGATATTCACTTTTGAAATGGATCTATTTTCATCTTTACCAGTTTCATGTCAATTGTAATAAACTTTTTCTTGCGGTTTTCATTGTCATAAATTGCAGACTTTATTATCAAAATATTGACTTACTGGAAATGTAAAGCTTTAATATGGTATTACCATATTACTATGACTGATCTAATTATTCACGATATAATTGGAAGCCATATTCGTATATTGACTGGGTTCAGTTTATATGCAGGCCAACCCACCTGACCCAAAGACTTTTCCCTTTATATTACTGGGTAACAAGATCGATATTGATGGGGGTAATAGCAGAGTGGTAAGTTTTAAGTTGTGTTGCTTTGCGCTAAATAAATTATATTACTGATCATAATTCATTCTAATTAAATCAAATTCAGGTTTCTGAGAAGAAAGCAAAGGAATGGTGCACTTCAAAAGGAAACATACCTTACTTTGAGACATCTGCAAAAGAAGATTACAATGTTGATCCTGCATTCTTAAATATTGCAAAGACTGCTTTGGCCAATGAGCATGAGCAGGACATGTGAGTGTTCCTTGAATATTTCGATTTCTGTTGTAATATTTTTTTGTGAAATTGGAATCATCCTTCATTGTCATCACATTTTCCTACTCTTACATTATTCATACATAAAATGCTTACACAACATTTAGCTGTATAAAACTGAGCTCCTGAGTGACCTTCCAAGTTATATATTAGAGCTTTATTAAGCCAGGGGGAATCATATAATTATTTTAAACATTTTAGAATAATCAGAACTTTATGTCATATGATATTGAGATCAGGTAATACACACTGTATATTGAATCACCGACGCGATATGAAAATTTAATTGGGATTTTTGCACACTTGTCATTTAGAATCATTAAGTCATTAACATGGTTGACTATAACTTGAATTCTTTTAGAAAAGATATCATCTTCGTTTCCCCTTTTCAATTAATTCTATGTTTTTTGTTTGACATTTTTTTTTAAAAATGGCGGTTGCAGTTACTTCCAGGGTATACCAGAAGTTGTTTCTGAAACAGAGCAACGAGGTGGTTGTGCATGCTGATATGTGAAGTTAGCCCTTGATATAAAACGCTTGGTTAACTTTATTTTTGTGCGATTCTTTTATTTTTGGTTGTTATCTATAGCTATAGTTATTCTTGTGTATGGATTGTATACCATCTTTCAAGCTGAGGTTGGTCCCTTTTCATTTGGGTAATTAGCCATGATTGTTTAACCTGGATATGGGACTGGTTGTTGTGATCACATTGATTTTTTGAGTCACTTGTATGTTCTTCATAATGTTAAAATAACATAGTTTTGGAGCGGTACATTCTATGACATGTTGAAACTATTTGATGTTTTTTTGGCATTCAGTTTTCGTTTGATCAATAAAAGCTAGTTTAAAGCTCAGTAATTAGTAAAAATAATATAATCAAGTTGAATAACATTATCATTTGATGGTTGTCAAGCTTGATCAATTTCGATTTGATGAACTGATACTGATAAAATATATTGAAAAAGATCGGACTATTAGAAAAGTAGGAATTTTTTCTAGGGAAAAAGTAAAAATTTCTTAAATGATGTAATGAGATAAGTGAAGAAGTTAAAAAGTCACATAATTAAATTAATTTAAGTATTAAGGACAAGATAGAAAAATCTTAACCATTGTGGAAAATTCTAGGGTGCCGCTACGTTAGGTGCCGCTAATACCACATTAGGTGGTATTACCACACAATGTGTATCACATTGTATGGTACATGATCACATTACATAGTATTAACCCCATATATTTAGTATGTCCACCACATCATGTAGTATTTATTCCAAATTAAGTGGTATTACCACGCAATGTGTGTCACATTCTATGGTATAAATTATACTCCTTATACCATACAATGTGATACACATTATGTGATAATACCACCTAATGTGGTATTAGCGGCATGTGACGTAGCGGCACCCTAGAATTTCCCTAAAATTGTTAACATGACTTTTTTTTAAATAGTATAGATTTAAATAACAAAACACTCAGAAGTCAGGAAAATTCTTACTTCCTAGACCTTGTGGTTGAAAAAATACCACATCATTAATTGTGATGATGTGGTGCTCTCACAATGATGATGTGGAGTATTTTTCAACCACAAGATCTAGGAAAATCTCCTAGACCAGGTCTAAGTAAGAATGTCCAGAAGTCACAGGCTCAAGTCATTAGCTTTTGTTAAGAAAATGTGAAAACATTAATTTGGCAGTTGAAGTTGTTCGAATAGCATAACAAAAATCAAGAATTAGATGTACAAATGCAAGTAATGAACGTAGTCTTGAATCAAACAAACACCGTAAACACTATTAGAAATGGGAGAAATTTCAACTGATTATTTTCGACGGATTTAAATCATTAAATATTTCAACAGAAAAAAATTCTGTCGTCGGAAAAATTTCAAGTTGCATATATAATTAGAACTTAGAAGAGTGAATTGAACTTTTCGTCATTTCTTATTATGCATATTTGTTCTTATTTTTTTCATAGTAGATTCGACCCTCTTATCAATATATTATAACACATCGTCCCTCTTTCGTAGCGTATATTGATGAGAGGGACGCATTTGTTATGAAAAATTTAAGAGGAACGAATGTGTTATATTACATTGATAAGAGAAATTGACCGATAAGAAGGACAAAAAGTGCAATTTACTCTAATCAGAACCGCAAGAATGCTTGATAAAAAAAAATTGAAACGATTATATAGAAGATTTTCTTATTTAATTTTCAGTAAATTGTGCAACCATTTCGTAGATAGAATTTAATACAATATTATTGCAAAAATATATAAATTTAAAACCAGATGTAATAGGCTTTTGTTAGTTATCCTATCAATAGTGGAGAGGGGGTAATCTGTATTTTGTTGTAGGCATTATTGTCCGTAAAACTCAATTTTTAAATGATTTGACGATTTCCTTGGAAAAATGACAAGGGTTGGTTTCTTACTTTACATATTTAGGGGGCATTTGTCACATAAAATAGTTCGGGCCGGAGAAGTGGTACTTACTGTACAGTTGAGGGGTTAAAGTACATTTATTCATACATGTGATTTTTCGTTTATTTTTTATTTTACTCCCCAATTCTTCACTCTTTTTATGGTTTACAAAGTGGTCCTAAGTTTGAAGACGTGGATTAATGGCCTTCCCATATTTTTCCATACCATTCGTTCTCAATGTCTTTCACTTTTCTTCAGCTGATAAAATTCCGAAACCCTTAATTTCATTATTTACTTATAATCAGAAATACAGAATTCCAAAACTGATCAATGGCGGCAGCAATGACTGCAGCTGTACTGCGAACGGCGTTCATGGTGTTGGGATGTGTTATGACTGCAATTATCATTTACACGGTTGTCACTGACGGTCTTCCTTTCCGCAAGGAACTCCTCACTCCGTAAGCATACGTTCTCTTATCCTTTATTTTAATTGTTTAACTTATTTATCATTCCTTCATAGCCTGATTTAATATAATAACTGTTAATTATTTTGAATGATTTATTCTGCTGTCTTTCAAGGATTTCGAAATTGTGAAATATTCAATAGTATTATATAGTATGTTGTTTGGATATTACGAATGAAATAATTGAATTTATAATTAATTATTACACTTAAGAAAATCATCATCATTATTAGTTCAAACTGGTTACTGTCAACTCTGGATTCTCCACAATCATCATCATTATTTTAAAGCCAAAACCCCTTAATACATGATTAGTTCTTCTGATCCAATGAATAAAACAAGTAAGTTGTTTCCCCCCATTTTTCCAATGTTTTAGATAAAACCAATGGTGTGCAGCGACATCGAGCTACATACTTCAAAATATATGATGGCACTTGGATACCTTCTATATTAGTGAAACTGGCACATTAGTGGGCTCATTATATTCGTCCCTGATCTCACCATATACTTGATCGTGTAAATTATTCGTATAGATAGAGTAATTAAGGTAATCAGTATGCCTTAAAATTTTTGAGAGAATCGAGATACTCATACTCTCTTAGCCGCTTCTTTAGTTGTGATTTTGCATTTGAAAAATGACTAAGTTTGTGGGAATCATCTTTTAAAGAATTTTGGTTGGTAAATCTTTGATTCAGGTGGATGGCAGCGACACTGGTTGATTTCTATATCAATATCTTCGCAATAGGGGTATGCAATGTTTTCTTCATGCTCTTTCTTAATCATTCAAATGTGATTTAAGTATATGTGGACCAAGCCTCGCATATTTACTGAAAAGTAGCATCTGCTGCCTGTAATAAAATTTGAAAGAGACATCTAGGCCTCTAGATATCAGTGAAGTCTGGTAGATGGCTGCAATGTGTACATGTATTCACTCCTTAAGTTACTTTCTGCTTAAAATATTGCTATGATGTATGCATGGTTGCATGTGTGTATGTTTATATATGTTTGAATAAGAGAAAAAAGGTAAAAAAGAAATATGCTATGACCCACTCGTGCATGTATATGTCGTATTAATAATGTCATTGAGAATTCCAAGCTCCTTGAAGTTGTGGGACCTATATAATGTTCTGTAATTGGAGTAATTTGTAGATCTCTCCTGTATCATGACATCCTAGTTAGGTATGTTTGTGAGTAGATATAGACAAAACCTGTGTATGTAACACAGTTATTGAGACAACTCACCTTAAAACAGTTATTGAGATATCTCTCATTTTTCCTTCCATTTCTTTTATCTAATTGATTATATTTTGTGCAAATGTATATTCAACTTAAATCTCAGCATGATTTGGATTATTGGCTATATAAATTCCAAGAAATGCTCAAAGCTCATAGTTATGTAACTTCATAAACAAAACATTTGATCTTACACATTTGATTTCTTTCTCAACATCTTAGGCTTGGGTTGTCTATAAGGAATCAAATTGGATACCTGCAATGATTTGGCTAGTTTTACTTGTATGTTTTGGAAGGTATGGTTTCAAACTCCATGAATTTCACTATAATATCTGATAATTAAATAATGTTCAGATTTTGTGTTTTATTTAGATGCTTGTAGCTCTTAGCAATAAGCTGACAATGGCATTGCTTATACTGGTGTTGTTGCATACATTAACATTAAACGTGTTTGGTTTTAACAATGTAAGTATTAAAATGAGGTGGTTTTTTATGTGATATCAAAGTCAGGCAAATGATTGGATTCAAGTCTTGCTGCCACCTGTTTTTGACAAATTCTACTTGCGTAGCTTTCCAAGTAAAAAAATCCAGCACAAAATGAGACCTTTTAAGACATTAGATATGAGATTCAATTCCTTTGCAAGGGTATGTACCGAAGCAGTTAAACAAACCCCGTTTCATTCATGACCTTAATATCATGAGTGCTCCAGTACACAGTGGAAAGCACACGTAAATAACTTGTTCAAAGATGGGTGAAGGACTACACCATCCGATGTGCTGCCAATGTATATATGCCGCAAAATTATACATCAATTTAAGTTCCATATAATGTTTGTATTGTGTGTGTTTTTTGTTTCTTTGTTTTATTTTCCATCTCATTTTTGAGGTATTTTTATCCCTCACTAGGTTACTTGATCTGCCAAGTTGCTGTATTCTTGTTCAACTTCGTTTTTTTATATTTCCTTAGTCTTTTATTCTCCCCAGCATGCGAAGTTTGATCCCACTTAAATGATATTTAGTCTCAATGAAGTCTGTTGTCATATGACACTTCCCATTTTACACTAAACTGAAGAATTCTTTTTTGGAAGAGTTTAAGTTGACATTTTAAAAACGCCCATGTGATTGCTTGTGAACGATGGTTGACATTCGGTAGATTTCATTGTTGTAATTATGGAACAACCGTGTCATATTGAGTATGCTTCATTTGAAAGCAATTGGTCATACTTTTTGGTCCTCACAATTTTTCAAAAGAAAAATGTAAAAAGTGCTCAGATGTACTTTGAGATAATTACTAACTTGTTCGCAATTATCCCCTTAGGGTTTCAAGTTCCTAATAGGAGAATACAGATATACCTAGACAAGTTGTCATTACTTAATTATGTTTCAATTACCATGGAAGTGTTTTATTTACATTTTCTGTTGAGTTATTACTTCATCTTACATGGAATGCTTGTTAACTTCTGCACCCTGTTCATATGTTAGCTAGATGCAGTTCTTTTTATTCATCCCGAGATTATAATTGTATTGATCATGGATTATTTTACTGATAAATTTATTAGCTATTATTATTTGTGGTACTGATTTCAGTAATGGGTAGAACATGGCTACAATGTATCTAGTTGGGCTGTAAAATCCTGCATTGTTCTAAGTTTTGTTTAGTTAACTGTAAAGTTCATTTTCACGCTTTCGTTCATTTCCTTGATTATATATCTGTGATCAATTATCAGATGTAATGATGCAAATATATTTGTGACCTGAATGTTAGTGGTTGTTGAACTTTTTATTTGGTGGTTTGCAGTATTACTACATGTGGATACATTGTTATGCAGTTCATCAAGCTTTCTCCTGAAGAATCACTACAAGATTCTATATACTTTGTATTGCTAAGTAATAAGAAAAAGTAAGTACAACCATATTTGGCTTCATATATTTCTGTAATTGCTATGCCAGTGAATATATATAGTTGAATCTTTATATATGAGCATTGAGTAGTCTCTATCTTTCGACATTATTAATTTGCCAACTGTTTAGTAGTCCCTATCTTCTTACTGATAGTTGTTTGACTTATAGAGATGGAATGGAATCAAAGATTAAACTATCTGTTGTAAGCGCAAGGGTTGTTTTCAGTGTTTTGGGTTTTCTTATGCTGGGAACATTGATTTACACTATTGCCACAGATGGATCTCCATTTCGCCTTGAGCTTTTGACTCCGTAAGTTTTTACCCTTCTAAGTTAATACAAAAAGCAAATTTTCTGAATGAACATGATTATGTTTTGCCGTTGTATTTCAGCCAATCTGGATATTTTTGGGTAGTATATCTAAGAAGTTAACGTCTGTGCAGGTGGCTCTCAGCAACACTGATTGATTTCTACATTAATGTTTTTGCTCTATCGGTAATTTTCGATGCGGAATTTTTCTGTTTAGTAGTATTTTTTATTTCTAATAATGAGGGAACAAGTAAAAATGCAACTAATTAGAAGAGTAAGTACATGTCTGAACTCTTAGTTCAATAAATTTGTTCATATGGGATTCTCAGTGTATATATTGTTCAAAGTTGCACATATTCATTATTCCCCTACCAGACAACCATTTAGGATGCAATATAGAACTTGTCATAATAGAGTTATGCTCGAGATTTCGTACTATCAGTAGGTTTACGTATTGCAAAGGTGAACTTTTTTCTAAATTCTATCAGAAACTTATTGAGTGTATTTTCTCCAGGAAAATTCGCTTTTGTGGTTCATTTTGGTGAATTTAAGTTGATCTAACAAGCCATCTTGATATTGACTTTTTACATGTTCTATCAGGTCTGGGTGGTGTATAAAGAACCGAACTGGAAAACTGCAGCTTGTTGGATCATCTTATTGATCTGCTTTGGAAGGTAATGTGGTCCTTATATAGTTCTTGAACCACTGTCTACTTTGAGAAGCATGTTGTGTCTTTCGTTTTTCTTTTCTTTCTCGGATCTTTTTACTGTGACAACAATTATAGGTTTTTGGTTATCTGCAACATTATTCGTTGCATTTGCTCATACAATGAATCTATTCACGTGAAGCATGGAATTGAATATATTCAGTTAAAAGACGATTAATACAAATTCTTCAACTGATTTAAATGCCATATCAAGCTTGATGGATTATATATATGAGAGTCTCAGAATGTTGATTTTTTTTTTTCAGCATCTCTACGTGTGCCTACATCGTTCTACAACTTCTCCATCTTTCTTCTCAAGATCCCGTCTCCCTCGTTCTTTTCAGTAGCAGCAGCAGGCAAGTTTGAAATCTGAATCAGTTCATCATCTCAATAGGTTCACTTTTTGATCATTGAATATGATTAATTGTTCTAACAATTTTGGTATTTGGAATCCCCCCCACCCTTTCTATCTACATCTGCTTTCACTGTCTATGAGGTTTTAAGAGATCTTTTGTTGTTGTTGATGTTAGGACAGGAAATGCTTATGAAGGAACTTTACAGACAGATAAATCTACAATTAGGTGAGAGCATAGATATAAATCTCCGTTATTAAGAGAGGTTCTCAATTATTAAGAACTGAATATTATTGAGAAATCAAAAAAGAAAGGATGTGTTGTAAAATATCTATTTGGTTTAGTGATTTCATGTGAAGAGATTGATGAACAATGGTGATAATAAGTGTAAAGAGAAAAACAAGAATACAGAGAAAACAATACGTATAGAAAATTGGGGGATCTCATTTGGGGAGGGGAGAGATATTATTAAATAACCAATTGTTACATGGGGAGTTACAAAACCCACAATATCTGGGATGTGGGATAGTGGGTAGTAATTACAAGATAAGTCCCTAAACTATACAAATATTAAATAGGAATACCCACTAAAATATATTATTTACAACACTCCCCCTTGGGGATTCCTATTGAGCCATTATTATGCTTTTCATGTTGCCTCGTTAAAACCTTCCGAGTAACAAAAACCCAGTGGGAAAAAAGAATCTCGGTTAGGAAAAAGAGTACAACGCATAATCTTTTCAACCAACAAATGTTGCCTCATTAAAACCTTGGCGGGCAACAAAAACCCTATGGAAAAAATAAACCCCGCTCGAAGGAAAAAGAGTACAACAGGGCACCCGGGTATCTTCTGGATACGGAATACCTACACGGTACTCCCCCTCAAGTTAACTCCACTTAAACCTATAATGGAGCGAGCTCAGATAACCTGCGCAAAGCCAATAGCTTTAGCATGTTTCTCAAAAGTGATTTCGGTAATGACTTAGTAAATAAGTCGGCGCAGTTGTCCTAACTTCTGATTTGTTGGATCACTATTTGCTTGAGCTCTTGTTGTTGCTGATTGAAGAAAAATTTCGGAGCTATGTGCTTGGTGTTGTCGCCTTTAATAAAACCCGTTTTCATCTGCTCGATACAGGCTGCATTATCCTCAAATATAACCCTAGGATCTTCTGTGGTAGCCAATTCACAGGAACCTCGAACATGCCCAATCATGGCCCTAAGCCATGTGCATTCACGTACTGCCTCGTGAAGTGCTAAAATCTTGGCATGATTCGACGAAGTGGCAACTAAAGTCTGTTTTGTAGACCTCCAAGACACAATTGTGTTCCCACTTATAAAGACATACTCAGTCTGGGAACAAGCTTTGTGCGGGTCCGATAGATAACCAGCATCGTCATACCCCACAAGCTTTGCTTTCTTTAGTGACGCATAGGGGTAGAACAAACCAATGTCAGTCGTACCACGAATGTATCGAAATATGTCCTTTATGCCATTCCAATGGCGGCGTGTCGGTGCTGAGCTAAATCTAGCTAGTAGATTTACCGCAAACGCGATATCAGGTCTAGTATATTGAGCTAAGTACAATAATGCACCTATTGCACTTAGGTATGGCACATCAGGTGCTAACACTTCATTTCCATCCTCCACGGGACGAAATTGATCCTTCGACCTATCCAATGATCGGACTATCATTGGCGTGCTTGATGGTTTTGCTTTATCCTCATTAAAGCGTCTTAACATCTTTTGGATGTAATTCGATTGATGGACCAAAATCCCATCAGCACAGTGTACTATCTCAAGCCCGAGACAGAAATTAGTCCTTCCGAGATCCTTCATCTCAAATTCGAATTTCAGGAGCTGGGTTGTCTCCCTAACCTCTTCGGGAGTCCCAATCAAGTTCATGTCATTGACATAAACGGTAACAATAGCAAACCCAAAACCTGTCCTCTTAATGAACACGCAAGGACAAATATCGTTGTTCACGTATCCCCTTTTAAGCAAGTACTCACTTAGGCGATTATACCACATCCTCCCGGATTGTTTCAAGCCATAAAGTGAACGCCTCAACCTTACAGAAATCGTGTTCCGTGGTCTAGAACTACTTGTCTTAGGTACCATAAGTCCCTCCGGTACTTTCATATATATAACCATATCTAGATCCCCATAAAGATACGATATGACCACATCCATGAGCTGCATAGTCAGTTCATCGGATACTACTAAACTGACTAAGTATCTGAACGTAATAACGTCCATCACAGGAGAGTATGTCTCCTCAAAGTCAATCCCAGGTCGCTGAGAAAATTCTCGTGCAACGAGACGAGCCTTGTACCTCACAATCTCATTGTTCTCATTAATTTTCCTTGTAAATACCCATTTGTATCCCACGGGTAGAACTCCGGGAGGTGTAGGAGCAATTTGTCCAAACACTCCTCTTTTCGATAATGAATCAAACTCAACCTGGATTGCGCCATTTCAGCCAATCATCCCTTTGTTTGCACTCGTCCACCGATCGAGGCTCAATATCATCACTTGATATAATTTCAGTAGCTACTGTGTAAGCAAACACATCATTGATGATTATTTCATCCCGTAGTCACACCTCATTCATGCATGAATAATCAACCGAGATTTTCCTATTCTCGGTAATGGATACTGATGTCGAGGCGTCCCCCGACGTCGTCTCCAAGACAGATCCATAGTCCGGAACTATTTTATGAGATGGATCGGGTGGAATCCCATTATTATCGGTAATAACCAAATTTAACAATTATGCATTCGCCCGCTTTCGGGGATGCAGATCATTTGATCCAATTGATCTCCCCCTCTTATGGGTTGGGAGATACGACTGGTTAGTTGGGATTGATAGCTTTCCCATATTTTGTCCCACTTGGACATTTATCCTTACAGACACATTTGCAGCTGGTATACGAGATCTCGTCACTTTAGACAATTCAAAGAATGAGTCTGGCATATTATTGGCTACTTTCTGAAGTTCGATTATTATGCATACTTCAGATTCTCTGATTGCTATAAGGGGATCGTGATGAGACACAGTGGGGTCGTTCCACACGACTTCACGCCGTTCATCCTGAACGTTAGTGTGAACATTATTTCCTCCCCCTAACGGCGGGAAGACAGTCTCATCAAAGTGACAGTCCGCAAATCGTGCGGTAAAGAGATCGTCTGTCAAGGATTTCAAATATCGAATAAAAGATGGCGATACAAACCCCGTATATATGCACAATCGATGTTGAGGTCCCATTTTAGTTCGCTGTGGCGGATCAATCGGCACATATACTGCGCACCCAAATGTGCATATATGGGAAATGTTTGATGTATACCCGAACACCAATTAAGAGATTGGGTCGCAGTGGGCCTCAAACGTATTAACATGTGCTACCATATATTTTACATCAAACTCAGGGACATGCAATAGTCGTTAAAAGACCGCGATGTAAACTCCGCGGCATTATACAGTCTAATAGACTTAGTAGGATAATCCGGATAATGCATGTGCTTTCAACCGTATAATCTGAGTCAGGAGTTTAGCATTCCACATATGTCCCATTGGATACGCTCCAAGAAAACGAGGGAATCCTTACTCGTTTGTGCATAAGCTGGCATAGGATCCAATTTTCTAATAAAACATGGTACACACGAGTCATCACTGTGTACTAGATCCTTATTATTTATTAGTGGATGCCCGATAGAGGTATTAATAATATGGCGCATCACATTTTTGACTCGGCTGTCCTGGCCGGTCATGCCATAGAAAATACATGCTCGATTCACTTGGCTTCTAGCCATTGACAAGGTGTGCATCGAGCACTCGTATTGTGGTCCTATATAACTCAGTCGATAGTCCCTCTAATTTCTTCCAAGTACGCTTTTGGTCGTACAAATTAGAGGTAATGCACAAATAATATATTCCCTTTTCCTCAGTGGTTTCAATGTGGTAACCATTAACTCGAATTTCTTTAAAACTCAACAACGTTCCCCTTGAACATGGAGCAAACATAGCCTCTTTAATGGCTAAAATTATGCCATTTGACAACATAAGGTGGGCATTTCCAAAGCCATCTATCAAATCATATGTGTCATATATTGTTGTCATAGAGGTCTTACTAGGCATTAATATTAATAATCTATCCCTTAGGATAGTGTGCGTAGTTGCACTATTAGCCAGACATTATTCCCCACATGTCATGCCTAGGAACCAAATATATTCCAATTTAAACATTTGCTTGAAAAAGTAAATTGAGTTAATACAACTGAATACCTTAATAATCGGATTAAAATAAAGCCACTCAAAATGTGGTCTAAAATAAACCAAACATAGTTCAAATTTAAATGTGGTTCAAAATATGACCACCCATAATAAAAACATCTCAAAAACCAACAACTGAATGTCCAAAAGTTTATACAGATTACATAAAACCTTTTGATGATCCTGAATTGATGAATAGTCCAACCTAATGACCTCATCCAAGTGTTTCCTAATCAGAACCATAACATCAACCTTTTGGGGTATTAGTTAGCAAATTGTCCCCGACAATTATCATGCTCAGTTTCTTACGGGGATATAGCCTCCCATAAGTAATTTAATTGAACCCCTTTGGTTCCATTTCTTAATTCGAAATGAACTATGTGGTTTTAATCCAAGGGAACCCCAGTCCCAATATCGCAAAATCCCAAGTCCACTTTCATTTATTTATCATCCAACCATATATAATCATTCATCACATGCATAAGATTAAGCAGCAAACCAATAAAACATACAATTTAGAAACTTATGCCCATGAAATAAATCATGATAAATAAATAAAACGACCAAAATTAAATTATAAATTGCAATCTTGGGACTGAAAAGTCATAGGATCAAACATTATTCCATATTAGTGACTCACAATTAAATTAAACAATCAATTACGTAATCCACAAATTTGTATTTATAAAATGCAAATATAAAGATGAATTGTTTGAATGAATTTTCAAAATTCATAACCAGAAGTATTAATGATATGTTCATATCAAGTCATAAGGTAAGAAATATTAAATTTGAACCAATATTCATTAATGAGCTTAGAACACTACACGTGAACATATCAATAACAATTTCACTAACCTCAATTAACTTTTTTAAATAAGGTCTTTCAATTAATCATTTTAACTTGCAATTATAACCATAATTTCAATTTAGATACCAAAGCAATAATTGTTGAATTGAATATATAGGCACACTATCTATATGTACACACATGTACACATATATAATCAAATAAGAATACACATTTTTTTTTCATGATCAGTCCTAATCAGGACCATATTAGTTTAGGAGCAAGTTAAACAAAAAACGATCCAACTTAAACCAAGATCCGAACAAAGAACCGAGTCGGGTTTAAAACCAAATAACCCGAACCGGGTCGTATACCAAAACCGTATCACCCAAACCGAATCACAACCAGTTCGGGTATGACCGTATCCCCATGATCCGTACACGATCCAGTTTGACCGGATCGGAAATCTCAAAATTTGGGTCTGATCCAAAAGACCTTGAAGTTCATTTTCTTGACCCGGTTTATGAAGAAATCGCAAATTTGCCGAAAATAATTGATTTGCACGATTTCTTTGTCGGAATTGATAGGCCCAAACACAACAATAATTACCACCATCAAGTTCTTCAACGATCAAACACAAAACATGAAGAAAATGAGAATAAATTTTAGAGTGGGCTTGTGTATTATGCTTATATTACCTTTTAAACAATTTCCAGATTATTCAAGTAATTTGCAGAGGCTTAAAGCTCAAATAACTTATTAATTACTTATCCAAAAAATAATCTGGACACATGGTTAGAAAGCTATTTTCAAGACGATTCTAAGCATATGCAGAAAGTTACATAATTCCAAATATTTAAACGGGAAATCGCATATTAATTTTCAAAGAAAACAATTTTTTCAGAACAAATTACATATCCAACAAATCTGAAAAAATTCATGCAGTTACAATATCATACGAGAATACTTCAATAAAAGTTTCAGGTCAATCGGACTAGAAAAACATGCTCTGAAAATTACGACTTCCGTATAAACATATTTCCGAAAATTCTAAAAATCATATCATACAAGAATTTCAAGATTTAAAATCAAAAAAAGTTCCACCATAACATGTATATTATACCAATTTTACACATAAAGTAGAATCCAAGTATCCATAGCAATATATAAACAAACATACCCGAAGCATGCCTTAAAGACATATGTTCACATAGTTCAAGCCATATCAATAATAAAATCATAATATAGCTACTGTATATAAAATCAATGTACTGAATTCATCGTGCTTGCATTACCATAATATTTGTGCTAATAAAGACAAAGTTGAAGCCAAAATTATGATCACAAACAATATGTAAATCAAACCAAATCTTTTTGTTTACATGAATCGGTTCAAGCCATATATTACATGGATATAATAGAATAATCATAATTATTAAAGCATGCAATTCATGTATTCCAAAACCTAAAAATATGAATCTAAAGGTAAGCATAAGTTTTAGATCACATAATTAGAGTACCGAATGAAGTAACATAACCCATCTTATTTGCCGAATAGATAAACAACTTCAACCTTTTTTTGCAACAATAATTATACTTAAACCCTAGAACATGCTTTAGATTCAAAAATTTTCAGATTTAAAGCATATAATTAATAAGGTTAAAGTTGTTTGTTAATTTGATCATACCAGAGAGAGGTTAAGGCTATTTCCTTCAACTTTTCCATAAACTTCTGATGGCTGTCGTTTCATTTTCAGACACTGGAATGACGATCCGAACGGTCAAAATTAAGATCCTTGTGTGATGAACCTTCGGTTCAAATTTGAAGACGATCCAACGGTTGAGAAGGCCGGAATCATCGAAAAACCGAAGCTGCTGCGTTCAAATCCGAAAATCTACCTCTCAAAGTATTTTCCTCTTTTTTCTCTTGTTTTGTGATATATTTGTATAACCTTAAAACCGAGTTATAGAGCAAACTCGTGCTGATAACGTGTTGTAAAATATCTATTTGGTTTAGTGATTTCATGTGAAGAGATTGATGAACAATGGTGATAATAAGTGTAAAGAGAAAAACAAGAATACAGAGAAAACAATACGTATAGAAAATTGGGGGATCTCATTTGGGGAGGGGAGAGATATTATTAAATAACCAATTGTTACATGGGGAGTTACAAAACCCACAATATCTGGGATGTGGGATAGTGGGTAGTAATTACAAAATAAGTCCCTAAACTATACAAATATTAAATAGGAATACCCACTAAAATATATTATTTACAACAGGATGTATCTAATTTTTTTTTTTTGTTAGAACCAATTAATTTAATAATAATACTTTACCTTATAAATGACTGAAATTTCCATATCGATTACTAATTTCCCCCAATCAAATGGAATACTAATTCTATGGAGTGCAAATTATACATCATCAATATTTCTTTTACGATAAATTAAATATTAAGATTCATATTTGTCACGCACATTTAATCTAATCAAAATATTTGCTCTTTTTGAATAAGTCATATCATACTTCTGTGATATTGTGCAACCTTTTGTTGACAATTTAAAAAAAAAAAAGAAATTGCTGTGTTATGAATCAAATTTTTTATATACTCTAAATAACGAATGTCTAAAACCCAAAAAGAAAGAAATATATGGGTAAACACCACTTTTGGTCCCTCTTATTATTAACTTTTTACAGAGTGGTCCCTCTTATGTTTTTTTTCCCACTTTAGTCCCTACTATGAATTATTTGTTTCACTTTAGTCCTTTTCAAGTGGTCCAAGGCGATTCCGATAATATGTGATATGCTCATGAGGGCAATTTTGTCATTTCAAGTAAACTAAGATGGATATTTTCGTTTTTCTAGTTATTTAAAAAAAAACTAAATTTCCAAAGTAGGCTTTCATTCCAATCCAACTTAATCGTACATTTCGTTCCAAACTAAAGTTTTTTCCTAAAATATTTTTCAAACACCAAAATTGCTCACCAATTAAACAATATCTAAAATAGTCTCAATAGAGAACGGACGAAAATGCCATAAAAAATATTCATATGCATGTCACGTGTTATCGAAACCACCTGATAAGGATTAAAGTGAAACACATAATTCATAGTAGGGACTAAAGTGAAACAAATAATTCATAGTAGGGACTAGAGTGGGAAAAAAACATAAAAGGAACCACTCTGTAAAAGGTTAATGATAAGAGGGACCAAAAGTGGTATTTACCCGAAATATATTAACCTTAATGACAACCAAGCTAGTGTCATTTCAGAAATCTAATTTAAGTATTTAATTAAGATAAGAATAAAAATAATATTATTATATGTAAATCCTTTTTTTTATTTACTATTATTCGGAAATTATAAAGTAAAACATTTGCAACAATTAACTCATCTAAATATTTACAATTATAGTTTAGGAAAATTAAGTTTGGATCTTTGGTATGATGTTAACTACTTTTATTACTTCTTTCTTAATTCCTATGATAATCCTATCATAACCGAATAACATTACAACTTGTATCCAATTCACATTCTAGCATACATAAATTTCAACTTTGAAAACATTTATCCAAAAAAAAAAAAGAAGAAAAAGAAAAAAAAAAAAATCAAACTTTGAATGAATTTGTTGTAAAATCCGACTTAACTCCCAACCTCTGGGAAGGCCCTTGTTTGATCTGTATATGTAAAGCCCACTTATCCAGTGGCCCATAAAGAGTGACCCCAATCAATGAAGCAGCCCAGCAGATCCCCAATACGACGCCGTCAACCTTCTTTTTATTCTTTTTCCTTCTTCCTTTTTCGGAATTAAAAAGCCAAAACGAATTGCATTCCAAATCCAAAAGAGTGAAAACAAATTTCTTCCAGTACCGAAATGGCTTTCGCCACCCGCTTCCTCTCCAGATCCACTCGCCAGGTTTCTTTACATACGCTTTTCATTGTGCTCCATAAAGATCTATCCTTTTTAAGGTTTTTTTTAAATTTTTTTTTTATTACTGTTACTGTTTTGTAACATTAATTATTGTTTTTCAATTTCACAGGTGTATAGTGGACAAAGTATTCTCCGATCGGAGTATGCTATTCCAGCTCGGTCCTTCGCTAAAGGAGCTGGAAATGCCCCCGCTGCGTTGAAGGGTGATGGTGAGTTCTTAAAATTTGTTTTCCTATTGGGAATTTCTGAATTTTCGTTTTCAAGGAGAGTATATTGGGAAAGTCAAATGTGCCACACTGTTAAAATATATGGATATGTAAAATGTGGGAATAATAGACTGGAGTATCAAAAAATATTTAATGAGTTTATTTTGACTGGGGTAAGAGGAAAATGTATAAATACTTCATATAACTGTGTTGCAAAAATGAAAACCAAATTCCGTGGGGCAACAAATTTAAGTAGTTTACACTTGATTAAAGTGTGCATAACGAGGGCGAAATGTAGAAACAACTGTGATGTAGCTGTGGCTAGTCACACGGCAATGTATTTAGAGGTGGGGTAAATTGGTTGGTGTATGTTAAGAATGATTTTCAAATAGAACTTTCAGGGAAGAGTTTCGTCTTGAACTAAATTACTGAACTATTATAGGCAGAGTATCTGGTCATAGAATGAGAAATACTCGGTTTTTGTTTAGACTGCAAAGTAGGCAGACTTTCATGAATGCCATGTTTTCTTGGATGTTTGCTTTGATTAGCCTTGTTGAGTTATAGGTGCCTTGCACATCACTAAATATTGAGGTCGTGGGCAAGTGCATTTAATAGAATATTCACTTTTGTTTTTCATTATATATAGCAAAATGTTGCAGATTCACGAGCCTATTGTCCTTATATACTAATATGTGATACTTTTTGCTTCTGACATATGAAGGTGGATGAAAGATTTTCATATTACATTCATAATCTTTACTTTCAATTGATATTTTACTTGCATGATGAGTGAAGTTAATCCATATGGCTGGTGACAATAATACAAATTGAGATACTCTTTCTGTTTGTTGCTTACTGTGGAACATTTGGCATCCAATTAGTCAATAGCATTAATATAACAAAAAAAATATTACATAGAATTGGTGGCATCGCGCTAAAGTTGGAAAGATAAATATGTCAAGGATCAGGATATATTGGACATGGATGTTCTGAATCAGGTATTTAGTAGACAAGGAGAACTCTGCAGTTGATTTGTGCAGATGCTACAGAACATTGTTCTATTGAATCTAAGATGCATTAGATCGTAGAACCTTTTTTCGCTGAATTTAGTTAGTTTGGTTTTTACTTTAGGTATTGCTTGTTGCTAGTTCAAGGCATTATTCCGAACTTCGACATTACCTCAACGACATAGCATTTGCAGTTTGTAGGGCACCTAATATTTCTGGACATGAATTCTTCGGGTTTGCCATAATTTTGTGCTTAGCTACTAGCTGATGCTGGATAATGATATTGTTATGTGCCTCTGTCCACCTTTAAGTGCATATGATATTTAAAGTATTGTTACATGTTCGAATGTTTTATGCCCTAAATAAATGACTGACTGTTGCACATTTATCTGAAGAGATGTTGAAGGGCATTTTTCTCGAGGTTAAGAACAAATTTGAGACAGCCCTAGGAATTGTCCGGAAAGAGAAGATCACTATAGATCCCAACGATCCTGCGGCAGTGGCTGAATATGCCAAAGTCATGAAAACCGTGCGAGAAAAGTAAGATATACTATTCATGTTATAAATTTTTATTTTAATGGACCTGTTAAATTTTTTATATCACCCTTAAGTTTGTAAACCTATGGATAGTATCTACTCTTTCGAAGTGTAGTGCCAATTTGATGAATCATGTTTAACCTTTATGTTACCACCAGCTCCACCTGACCCCCACCATAATATAAACTCTTCTTTAGTGGTATTTTTTTTGTTAATAGTTGACGCTATGTTTGATGATGTCAAGAAACTTTAGTGATAAATATATGATGCCTTCTGTTTGAATTTGTTTGCCGTTGGATTACGTGATAATCATATGGTCTCATGCTGAAGCAAAGTCATCCTCACAAGTTATGATTTAATTATTATTTTTAAAGTTGATTTATATGGATATATAATTGCATAATATACATGTGGTTTGTGCCGAATAACGTCTCCTCAACCTTCTCTTCATTTCATCCTTATATAAGGCAAATTTGATTGCATACAGTATGCATATCCATGGTAAAATGTCATGCTTACTTTGTAAGAGAACTGGACCCCCAGCATGGTCTTTTCCCTATTGCTATCCTGATAAATTGCTTGTTTTTGGCTTATTAAATGATGAATATTGTCAAGCCTTTCCAATCATATGACCTCATCCTCTGATCGTCTGCTATTCTTTGGTGTGCGTTTTACATGCAGGGCTGATCTTTTTTCAGAGTCACAGAGGATCAAATACACAATTGAATCACGGACACAAGATATCCCTGATGCTCGTTCCTATTTGCTTGCATTGAAGGACATAAGGGTCAAGTATGTAAGACTTGCATATATTTTTGCATAACATTTTTTTTCTTTTTCTATTATATTTGGGGACTATTTTTTTCTCTCCAATACGTATTATGTTCTGAAATATATGTTATATGCCAAGTCAAAATTTTCAATCTTTTAAGTGATTTATCATGTTAAATTATTCACATTTTTTGGCTTATTAAATCTTTTAAATATTAATATACATAGTGTCATATAATATTATCAAATTATTTGTACCAAGAAAAAAAAATCAAATTATTAGTTAAATATATTAATTAAATTATTTATTAATTTTCTTTTGAATTGAGTAAAGTTGACTGGTCCACGGTACCAAGGAATAAAGATTACTGGGACGGAGTAAGTATTTTATATAAATAATAATGATATATTTATAATATTAATTTTTTGATTTAATTTCATGATTAAAAATAAATTTTTTTTAAAAAAATATTAATTTTCGGAGTTTTATGGGCATAATATTTTAATGTTCTGCACGAAAGTACGAAAACTTTTGTACTTTCTTGTAAACAACTGCATATACACTTTGCTTTTGGCTGGTATTTGGCCATTCAAACTCATATTTTTTAACAACCCATAAATTATACAATATCTCTTGGAGAGCAAATTTTGTGTAAAATTTATCCAAACTCTAACATTTAAGTTTTACAATAGCTATTGGAGATGGCCTTACTTTCTTGGATTGTTTTAGCTAAAGCACCATTCCTTGATTATATACATAGTGTTTGTTATAAACGTTCAGCTAGTTGTTATTGGATTCCCCAAGTTAAATTATTTACAACACCTCTATCATATGATCTACATTTTGTTCTCAGAAGACCCCCCCACCCCCCTTTTTTTAATTTCTTGTAGAAGGAAATATAATATGAAATAGTTCGAAGCCTGTGATACACTTTCCTCCATTCTCATAATAAATTCTCTTTATCAGGAGAGGTCTTGTTGATGAACTAGGTGCGGAGGCAGAGATGATGGATGCACTGGACAAAGTTGAGAAAGAATTGAAGAAGCCACTTCTGAGAAATGATAAAAAGGGAATGGCCCTCCTTAAGGCAGAGTTTGATAAGGTCAACCAAAAGTAAGCCCACGGAGCTTAATTTACATTGATAAATTATTTACATGTAATTCTAAACCATAGATGATCAATAATGCTTGGGGATTATGTAATTTGCTTGTTCTTTAAGATTTCATACCTTGCCCCGACTGAAAGCCGAATACATATATATCTTCAGTTTAGTAGTTTGACTAGCGTGACAAATGTTGCAAGGATCCACTATTTGCACTACCTGTTGTGTTTTTACTATTTCACTTGTCATCGTGTAGGCTTGGCATTCGTAAAGAAGATCTGCCCAAGTATGAGGAACAATTGGAACTCAAAATTGCAAAAGCCCAATTAGAGGAGCTGAAGAAGGATGCTCTTGAAGCAATGGAAACTCAGAAGAAAAGGTATGCCTTCTAATTTGAGAAGCTTGTCATTCTGCACCCTGTGTAGTGGTTCTCTATTCGGACATTATTTTCCCTGCAAATCCTCCCCCCCCCCCCCACCCTCGTATGTGGGGAATTTCTAGCCCAAAGCTTGCTCAGCCGAACCCATGCAATATAAAAATACACTTACTAATTTTGGTGGATAACTCTCCTAGGAGAGTGATCAATCACAAGGCAGGTGTGTATACACTTGCCATGTGATTGATTGGGTCTGGCTGAACCGGGTCTGGGTAAATATTTTTCCAGTCTTGTACATCTCCCGGGAAACATGATGTTTTGATAAACTCTTTCATGGGTTTCTTGCAGGGAAGAGTTCAAGGATGAGGAAATGCCAGATGTGAAGTCCTTAGACATCCGAAATTTCATCTAAGAATGAAATTTATGAGACTCTCGTTTATTTTTTTTTCCCCTTTTGATTCGGCATACCGTGCTCATATATCTCCCATGTATATGAAAGGATAAATTATGCTGCTGATAAATTGAAGAGTGACAAAAGACATGAAAAAAGCTTGCCCTTTCATGAATAATAGCATGCCAGAGAATTTACTCGGCATACTTTTGAAAACTTGGTTATAATTTTTGTTTAAAGAACTTTCTTGAGCTAGCCCCAATTCTGCTCTGTTTCGCAATGAATGTTATTTGTGTACATTTCCTATATGAAACTTATTTTAGCTTCGCCATAGATGAATTTTATTATCTTGGCAGTCATTTTTAAGTTCTCAAAATCATGAACAGTTGCAGGTGTTTTATTCAGCGGAGAATACAGAGTGAACAAATGAAGTTGAGTCGAACAATACATTATTTTTATGTGATTTTCTATACGATGAAGCTCATGCAGTCATTTTTAAGTTCTCAAAATTATGAAGAGTTGCAGTATTATTGTTCACGGGAGAGTATAATGTGTACAAGTGAAGTATTAGTAAATAAATTCAGCTCGAGCGAGCTTCATTGAGCGGGTTATACTTGAGCAATTTAATAATTTTACTGATTTTTTTGTAAATTTTGAAATTCTCGAGTCGTCAAGTTTCATATGAGCTATTTCAATAATTTTCAGAGAATTAACATCACTTATAAAAAAAACTTATTGAAAAAGAAAAATTCTTACTAGTGTTTACAAATTTGGAGTACAAAAGTAAATTAGATTGAGCTCTGAGTTTAGAAATAGTTCTCAAGATAATGTCCTTCCATAATTCAATAAAAAGGTAAATTTAGTCAAATGAAGGGTTGGTGCTTATCAGTGGCGGAGCTAGGAACAATTCTTTGGGGGAGCTAATTTTTTTTTTTTTTTTTGTCAAATACTTTCTTAATATTTTGTATTTCCTCAATATTTTGATACAATGACAAAAATTATGATAAAGCAATATACAAAAAAAAAAAAAATATCACACAAAAATTGAAAATATAAATATCTTAAAGAATAAGAATCATTTAAACTGTAATCGACAATCTTTTATTGAATATAAATTGTTATTATCGAATTCGCCTTATAAGAGTCAATATTTTCTTTTGAAAAAATATAATATATAAGTATGTAATCGATAAAAAAAACTCATTTTCAATTAGGTTATGAAATCTACTTCAACAAAAAATATTTATTCCCTAAATATTCTTGAAAAACTAGAAGAAATAATTTATTAAGAAAATAATATAATGAGATATTTCAATCTAGATTAATTAGCTCTATCAAGAGAATAAAAAAATATGTATAAAAAATAAAATGTTCCCTAGAAGAATTGAACTCAGATCAACATGGAGAACATATACTGCCTTAACCAGCGCACCAGTGGTAATTTTAGTTAATAAACTTCCACTGCATATATATATAAAAAAAAGCTTGGGGGGGGGGGGTCACCCCCCAGTCTCCATGACGCTCCGCCAGTGGTGCTTATACAAAATGGTGGTGATGTTAACGAAGTGAAAATTAATTTGTTAATTGAGATTTTAGCTTTTGTTTATAAAATCCATATGACCGGCGCTCAATATTGTGCGGAACACACAGGAAGTTGGTATTTGCAAAGTGGTTTACAGTACAAAAAATAAAATAAGATTAAGAATTTAAAGATAAGACAACGCATAAATTAAATGGATGGAAAAATGAATTTTTTTTTGTTCTTTCTCTTTTCGCCTTGGATGAAGGGAAAGGCCCGGACCAAGTATGTGGGCATGTTTGTCTCGATTTTAAGAGAGCATTTAAGAATTTCATGATTCATAAAAATTGTAAAATTTATTATATAATTTGAAAATCGTGATTTTTCCATCCAAAATGTCAAATTTAAAACGATTTTCCATTCAAAATATCAAATTAACGGTCATGTGTGACTATGATGCACTTGGTCCCTTTCGTTCATATGATTTACCATGATATAAAATGTGCAATCATGTGTTAAACTATGGTATGAAATATGTAATTGATATGCCTCGAAAGCAATTTCACCCAATTTTTTATTTACATCATTTGCATGGCTTGTCGTTGATTGTTAAAAATCAAAATAAATTGTTCGATTCAAATTCCATATCGAGTTAGAAGTCAAGCTGAGTTAGATATGTCATAATATGAAATATAATTTAACAATGTATCATTTGATAGTTTTTGAAACTTGGGTCAAACTCGTTTCAATAAACTAGTGACATGCATATACTTACAAAATTATAATGTTTGACTCAATTAAAACTCGTCAATCGATTAGTCTAATTAAGGTCAAATATGAACACTTATTAACTATTGATTTAGAGAGTCATATTAGACCTAAACACCGAATGGTCTTGCACAGTTAAATCGATTGGACCAACCAATATGATCCAATTTTCAAAATATTGGGCAAGTATAGGAGGGCCAACCAATTTTCCACTTTATCTCATTTGGCTAAAGATGTTATAGCTTAGTGGTAGAAAGCGCACCTGATAATTGCGTAGTTATAAGTATTTACTTTATAATTATTCATTAAGTTATAGTGTCATCAATTAATTTGCTTAATACATATTATGGTAAAAAGTTTGTACTCTCTCTAAATATGGAATGAAAAATAAAAATTTCATGCTTCAAGCAGTATGTATTAGAAATTTGTTTGCAACAATTAATTTCTAAAGGGGAAATTAGGTATCTTGTACTACACAAATAGAGCTCTCTGTAATTATGTAATTGGTACCATTGAATATGTAAATACACATTTAGTATCACAATTTAAATATTAGTTTCATTGTTCATACCACCACCAAATAATTGGACGAAATCAGCGACATAATCACTCTGAGATGCAGAGAACATGGTAAGAATTGATCATCTTGAAGCTAGTAATTATGATTAGGATAATAATGATGACAATTCCGGCTTGACGATGCACCTGACCAATTCCATCCAATTATTTGAAGGTTATATACGAACGTTGCAATCAATGTTTAAATTGAGGTAGTAGATGTGCATTTATGTATGGCAACGGTACCAATGTTCCAGAGAATCATAAAAAAATAATGAGTGAAATAGTATTTAACCAAAAAAAAAAAGGGAGAGTGTGCAATATTTTGTAAACACTCTCCCTTTGCATAGGGGTTGGAAGATAAACACATTCGCATAAGAGGACAAAAAATCATCTTCTCATACACACTTGTCGCTCATCCAACGAAGTAGACGCATAATTTTCGGAATTCTATACAATAAAATTAACACACGGGAGTTATGTGCAAGTTTAGATTGATATTTTAACCAAAATTAATGGAATGATCATTGACTACTTAACCATGAGCCATTTGATAATCTATAGTCTAATCGAAAAGCATATTGCATACACACCGTTCCATAAAATCGACTAACATTTATAAATTTTCTAAAATATTATAGTTTTTCAATTATATTCGGAATATTGCTAAGTATATTATACACACACTATGTACCTTCTAGTGATCATGTACCAAACATGCATGCATGGCAGTTTCCTATATATTCTCCTTCCGGAAGTCGTGTGTTGTGGTCTAATTAAAAGAACGGTCCAAGAAAAAATCACTAACTAGCCTTAAGAGGAAGGGAAAATTCTTACCGAAAGAGAGTTATGATTAAATTGCTTACCCAAACTCGTCATCTTCGGTCAAATCCATTAGAGAATAAAGTAAATTAATGTATAGTTTCTCATTTGATTAAACATGTACAATACTATAATATTTATTAAATGAAAATCGAATGGGATATTGTGACACCCCAACTATGAGCATCTGCACTTTCGGATGATGTGTCACAAAGTGGTATCACGAGCAATTAGCTTATCATGAGGAATTTGAACACGAAGAAACATAGAGGGTGAGTCTCGTTTCACTTAGTGAGGGTATGAGATCTTTTTAGTAAAGTCGTTCTTCTAAAGGCAAGTTAAAAACTTTCCCAGATTATGGTTTCAAACAACTTCAAGTGAATGAGGTATTTTACAAATTAGTACATGGCTATGTTAATTAGTCTATTTTCTTTAGGCCATTCCTGGGACTACCAGTTCGAGAGAAGGCAAGTTGTAGACGGGTGAACTTAATACTAATGTCCTTTTTTCTTTTAAAGCCCTAATTAAAAATTTCCATATTTTTTGAAATAAATTTGTAACTTAATTATGAGAATAGTTTTGTCGGAGTTGCTCCAAACCATCTTTTCCGTCGAAAACATCGAAAAGTTTTCGTTTTTGAATCAGACACGCAAACAAGATGTAATTTCAAAACTATTTGTTAGCATTAAACTATGTTATTTTTCTAAATCTAGTAACTTTTTTTACAATTTTTCTTTAGTGTTTCTGAAATATTTCCGAAAAATCTCGAAAAGTTCCAAATATTTGGCTGACCAAACATACACTTGAAACAAAATTTTGATTCATGTTCTGAACTAGCCATTTCCTAACCATCATTTCCATAGATGTTTCTCACTAAATGAATCGAACTACTACAATTAATATGTTTATCAATTTTTTTCTATTTTTTTCTTATTTCTCGTGTTTAATTTAAATTTATTACTTATTAGTTGAGTACGATTTGATTGAATTATAATCAATTCGAGAAAAGATAGAAAAACATTAAAAATTATTTTATCATATAAATCAAACATATAATTTATATACTAGAATTTCTAAATTATATTATGACTTAAAAAGTAAATTAATCTTAACAAATCATATACTAGGTTATTATATTATATGACACATTAAAAACCCAGCCCATTTGACTTCCTTCACTTTCACTTCAATATATATTTAAAAAGAAACCCTATTCCTTTTCACTTTCAAATTACTACATACGTAGCCATGGAGCAGAAATCATCTTTCAATTTCCTCCATAATCAAGAAGAAAACACCCAAAACCAATATCCCAATTGCCATTTGCTCAATCCCATTCACAAACAATTCACGAAATTACACCAAGAAATCAGAGACAATGTCGAAAGATTAAATCTTTGCCAAGAAACAGAGTCATCAAAGAAGAGAGCCGTCGTTCTAGCCCTCTTTGCACCACAAAACTATACTAATAAAATCAAGAAGAATTTCAACCCTTCATTGATATTAATGGAGAAGAAATTACAAAACAGAACTGCAGTTTCAGTTTACAAGCTGATCAATGATGACCCAATGCCGTGTTGTAATTTTATTCGGAATTGCGGGTTGAAACTCAGCGGTTGCGCCGTGATTTCAGAAGGGATTTTTGTTGTCGAAGGTGGAATCGCTTCTGTGAAGAAATTTATGAAATTGATTTTAAGGAGAAAGAGATTAGCTAATGAAGATGAGTTTGCGGTGAAGTTAATATGGCAGGGGAAGGTTAAGAAGCCCTGTTTTCCCAAGTTTTCGATTCTGCATTGCACTAGTAAATTGGCGGCTCGAAAGTTCTTTTGCAATCATGGGGTTTCTCATTATTGGGATCTTGCTCTTAGTTCAGCTTAATTAATTAAGTTGGATCAATTAATTCGGATTTTATGTATTTCTATATGATGTATTAATTGATATTTTTAGGGTTTGGTATATAATTTTATACATTGCGGCTGACATATAAATTTCGTTTTGATATTGTTTGCCAGTTTTGGTTCAGAATATTGTTTAATTCACATTCTTCTTTTGTGTAATGAAAAGTTTTATTTTTTTAATTGGTTTTACATATATGCTAATTCTGATCAGATCAACTTTTGGCTGCAATTACGTTTGTATGATGAATTCATGTTATCTTATAGTTATAATTATCGATCATGATCCAAACATGGTGGTTTTCAATAAATAAGTACCAAATGTAGGGAAAAATGCATATTTAGTCACTCAAGTTTAACTCTAGTCATACAATGGTCACCCTAGTTTCATGAATGACACATATAGTCACCCAATTTACAAATAATGACACAATTCATCATCAACTAAATTGCAGTAGACGGAGAGAAAACGCAAGCCCCACTTCACCAACATTAATCACCAAAGCTCTCCCTTAATCAACAATTATCACCAAAGAATCACATTTTTCAGTTTTGCATCCTCTAAAACCTTAAGATCACTTCAAATGTAATTATTGATTTAATTGTAAAAGTGCAATGGCATTTATGGTGTGCACTAGGTTAATAAAGACTCCACTGCAAGATTTGTTGATTTTACATTGTCCTAATTTTTTGAGTAAATCACACTAACTGTCGCTCAAGTTTAAACATTAACACTTTTATCTTTGGTGTCAAAAAATCTGCACATTGATATTCCTACTATAAAATATTGTTACATCGACCTTATCTCTGATAATTTTTCGTCCAAAATGACTTTATGTGCCATTTACACGACTTCAAGAGGATAATTCGGGTACTTCGATTCTTGAATTACACTTACCCAAATTCGAAGCTCACAACAAAAGATTGTGCATACTCAAGGTGAGGAAGACTTTTACTAATTTGAGTTTTGATAATCTAGGACATGGAGTATGAAATTATCTCGCTTGAAAGTCATGTGAATGACACCTGAGGTCATTTCGGTCGAAAAGTGCTAGGAGAGGCAAAAACATAAAAATTGTGTTATCTCTCCGTCAATTGCCGCTTATTTGATGATGAATTGTCCCATTATTTATAAATTGAGTGACTAAATATGCCATTCATGAAACTAGGGTGACCATTGTATGACTGGAGTTAAAGTTTGGTGACTAAATATGCATTTTTCCCCCAAATGTACGTCAACAATAATGGTTCAATTTTTGTCTGTGGTGCAGTAAATAGGATGCTTTATTATAGCAGCAGGACTCATTCGGGTTAACCCGTTCGAATTCAATAAAATAGTCACATTCAAAATTCAAACCAATATGTTTTTCTTGACCAAATTTATTAATTTTAATATGTTATGTCAACTTAGCTCATATAATCAATATTTCTTCATATTGCTCTAGCATGTAAATATCAACATTTGACATTAACCATTTGAGAGAATTGTATTTTTTTATTGAGTTTTATGTCAATTTTTATTGGTACCACTGTTAACTAAATTTTAAAATCACCGTCAAACTGTTGACGTGATCGTTAAGTTATTTCGATTATTGCAAAGTTAGTGTCATAACTTATACTACCTGACAACTTTATGGCACTAATTTTACAGTATTTGAAACCGACTTAACGACCACATCACCAGTAATTTAGTTAATGACGATACATAATGTGGAATGATTTGTTAAAGTATGGTACAAAATATGTTGATCTGCAATTGTTTGGTACCAAAAGTAGAAATTGACATAAATTTCAATACTAAAAATACAATTCTCCTGTCTTAAAATATTGTCTCCTTGAAAATAATGAGATTGATATAAATATATCACAATTAATTCATACTATTACGTGAAAAATATGTACAAATTGAGATCATAGATGAACTATTAACTAGTTTCTTCATATTTGGTACTAAGTTACTTTTAGGACTTCTTATTTTTAGATTTGAACCTTTAATGAATGAGAACACCTAAATTCATATTCGTTTCACGTATTTCAGTTTAGGGATATTTTAACCTAATATGATTCATCTAATATTTGCCTTTTTTTCTTTCAATCAACTAATTTAGCCTTTCAAATATATATGAAGTAGTAACATTTTTTTGTCAACCCACTCTCAATACCGAAATGGGCTATTTATAAGAAAGAATTACTTCTTGTATTTTTTTGGTCACCACCAAATCAGACCATCAAGAATCAAGAAGATAATCAAAGGAGCAATTAGTGTACATGCTAATATCATGACTCGAACCAAGAATAATATTGTCCCAACTCATGCAAACCTCGGTGTAAAGGCAACCCTTAATATATAATTTAAATTTAAAGTCTTTTATAGAAGTATTTTTAAAGCCTTATATGTTTTCATCTTTAAAAATATATATCACCGATCGACTTAATTATCTGAATAGTTTTATTAGAGTTGTTCCAACTTAGTATTTTCATGTTTTGTTTGAAACCAATCAGTCAAAACGATAACGATCACTTCGATATATAATTGTTTCTCTAAAGGAAATATGACTTGAACAGAGAAAAAAATCATGTATCAATATGTTATTTTTTTTTTTACATTGTTTTATTTTATTAGTTATTTATTAGTTGAGTTCAATATGATTGGATTGAAATCAAATTAGATTGAACTGAAATCGATTGGTGAAAAGATAAAAAGAAATTATTTTCATTAAGTTGCATAAAATATTACTCCCCAAAATACATACAACGACGACGTTATGTTTCCCATTCCTTTTCTCTACTTTACTTTATCTTTTTCCGAAAAAGAAAAGAGAAAAAGAAAAAAAGCAATTTTAGCAAAAACACACTAGAAGCGATCAAAGACCCAGATTATTTTACAGATTAGATCTGGCCTTTGCTTTTCTTTACCTTTCATACTTAAAAAGAACACACACAGTACACATAGTCTTTCTCTTACTCCAACAAGACTGTCTCTTAGCCACTCAACTTCTTCAGATCTTCGCAGAATTCAATGGAAATGTAGATATATCTTGTTTCAGGTACTCCATTGTTTTGCTTAATATGTTCTATTTTTGGTATTTTTCTTAAGTTGCCATTTTTATGTTTTATCTAATGGGTTTTCCTTATTTCTGAGTTGTGGTTGAAGAATGAAGTCTAAATAAGTATATAAAAGCCTTGTTTTTGTGTATGTGCGTGTGTATTTTTTTTTTTTTTTTTTTTTTTTTTTTTTTTTTTTTTTATGGGTGAGTTCATTCTTTGTGGTAACGATGTGATGTGTAGAAGAATTTGTTGAAGGTCGGTAAATTTTTTTTTTTTTTTTAAATTAAGGTATAGTGACAGCAGCAATTAACAAGCATTTTTATTTTTATTTTTTAGTGGGGTAGCTTTCATGTATATAACTGTCAAAGTAAGCTTATTTTGAGTGTAATGTGGGGATGATATTGTTTTTGTTCCTAAAACTGACAAGAACAGGGTGACAAAAGCCAAAATCTTGATTCTGTGTAGCTGTAAAATACAATAAAAATTTTGTATTGCTTTTTATTATATGTTGACCTTTTAATATTAAAGAGGTCCATTATCTGATTTACACAAACTAGATCAATAGCTAAATTGAATACCCAAAGCTAATTCTTTTAAAAGTATGCATTCCATTCTTAAACAATCGTGTTAATAATGAAATGATACTTTGATTCTAATAGTTTCTGCTTGTACTTACACATTAATGCTTCAAGTGGACTCAACAGAATCAGAAGATTTGCAAAGGTGTCATATTTGGATTATAAGTGGGTGGGTATTCATTGCTGTCACAGAGTACAGAGATTGATTGCTTTAGTACTCCACACATTTACTCGTATATGGGGTCGGAGCCTAATCGATTTCTCCAGCAACAGCTACTACCGACACCTCGGGTATATTGCTTTTATAAACTTGCAATTTTCTATTGTATTATATCCCTCATCTTATTGCTTGCAATCTTGTATACATAGGTCCCGTTTTGGTGTAAGATTTTTATGGTCATGTGCTTATTGTCTTCTTCATGATGTTATTGGGATGTTTATAGCTTTTTTTATTCAAGCATTCTTTGAGAAATAGGCATTACTTGTTTATTTAATATTTATACGATCTCCTTTTCAATAACGGTACTTGGGACTCCATTTCAGAGGCCCGGGCGTTGTTTCTTAGTTGAATCAAGTGCATAGATTTAAGACTCTGAGATTAATGAAGAATTTGATCTATTCGTAGTGAACTTCAGTAAATATATCGATAAAGGCGTTATCTTTGCAAGAAATTTATTACAAAGATTCTTAGCCTAAACACTTTTACGACTCTTATCTGTAATTTCTTCGATGTAATCGGTAAATGAGTCCAAGTCATAAAAATCCAGTCGAATTGGTTGAGCCCTTAAAAAACAGATGACAATGGCATATCCTGGTTGGATTTAGTTAACATTAACATTTAAGTATTATATTGTTATCTTTCATCCTTAAATTGTGCCTTACGTTTCTGTATAAAAAAGTGAAATGCAGTTGCTAATTTACGTCAAATTTTAATATATCTCTATAAATTTAGTTCCTCAATTATTACAACAATGAATATAGAGTCGAATTTATAAAAAAGTGCACTATTCTAGATTCTGGTGAGCCAAAAAATTTATGAGGTGACTATCAGGTGAAACCAAATAATTATGGAATACAATTAACAAATATAAGTTAAATGGGCTATATCATTATATGTTTAACAAAAATGATCTTGGCTTCTAAGTTTGTAATTGACTTAATTTATTTGCAGCGAAAGAGATGGGAAGGTTGTTTGTGTGGATTATCTTGTTTCCGTAAACAAAAAGGCGGAAAGCGTATCGTACCCTCTTCTCGAATACCGGAATCCAATTCCTTATCAAATCAGCCAAATGGACCTCAAGCTGCTCAAGCTACCGGAATTAACCTATCTCTTTTAGCTCCTCCATCTTCTCCTGCTTCTTTTTCAAATTCCGCACTCCAATCAACAGCTCAGTCACCTAACTGTTTCTTATCCGCCAGCTCCCCATCTGGTCCCACATCTAACATGTTCGCTACCGGCCCCTATGCTCATGAAATGCAACTTGTATCTCCTCCCGTTTTCTCGACTTTCACGACCGAACCGTCTACTGCTCCTCTAACACCTCCACCCGAGTTAGCACATTTAACTACTCCATCTTCCCCTGATGTGCCTTACGCTTGTTTTATTGGGCCTGGTGGGCCCTCCAAGTCACGTCAAGATTCAAATTTTTTCTGTCCGGAGACTTTTGCTCAGTTCTACTTAGACCAGTCCTCATTTTCTCACACAGGTGGTCGGTTAAGTATTTCTAGGGAATCCGATGCTTACTCGAGTGTAGGAAATGGGCATCAGAATAGGCAGAGCAAAACTTGTAAACCGGATGCTGAGGAGTTAGAAGCTTACCGAGCTTCTTTTGGATTCAGTGCTGATGACATTGTAACTACGACTCATTATGTTGAGATATCGGATGTGATGGATGACTCCTTTAGCATGAGACCTTTTACCGATGAACATAATTTACCTTCACCGGCAAAAAGTGTAGAAACAGAGAAAATACGAGATGATTTTCCGAGTCTTGAAGGTTAACTATCACTATCTTAGTTATTTTATCTTATCTTTGGAATTTAGTGAATAGTTCTTGATCTTATGATGTTCCACACTTAAAATTGTTAAACATTAAAATCTTTCGTAAATGATAGCAATTGCTTGTTGTCTTTCATTAATTTATGCCCAACAAATTTGATCCTTTATTTCAGTCAAGACACATTTGGCCCTCTCGGATCAAGTCCCACAGAAGCGATTCGGAGACGCTTCTGTACGTAGCTTGCCAAATAACCACACGCTGAGTGATGAAGAAGACATATACTCAAAGATGGGGGCTTCTAGAATTGGCCGTAAATATCAGTTTGGTTCATCTAATTCTGATGCAGAAATTGAGTATAGAAGAGGACGGAGCTTGAGGGAGAGAAGGACTCAACCCGCGTGAAAGCTAAGGGGGTTACTTGATTGATGCTTGTATGTATTTGCAGCTGTTCCTTTTGTGTATTTATGTTATAATATATGTTGTGAAGATTCTGTCTAATGTTATTATACTTAAAGACAAGTTGAAGTGAAAAATAGATTATGGAACTTCTGTCTATGTAAATTCTAGTAGTATATATGCATGGATTCAGAAATGTTTTTTTAAGTTAAATTGTCTTCTGGTGAATTAATGTATGTTAATTCTAACAAAATTAAAAGAATTAATGTAAGTTATACTCAATTGGGGTTTTCTGTGGTTAGTTCCAGTTTGTGCTAATTCTTATTAGGTCCCCTTTAAAATTCAGTAAATCTGACCTGTTACCTTCAGAAAAGGTAATGATTTAAAGATGACTTTATTAAAGAGAAAATTGCAATTTTGGTACTGAACTATGTATCAATTTTCACTTTTGGTACCAAACAAATCGAGGCCAACATATTTTGTACCATAATTTTATAAATTCCCTCATATATTCTTTTCAAATTTGAAATTAACAATATTAATTTATTTAATATTTATTAAAATAATATATTTTTTAATAAAAATATTTAATATTAATTAAAAAATAAATTAAATAATTATAATTATAACTAAAAAAATTAAAAACCTACCCCACCCAACCCCCGTAACTAGGGGTGGCAAATGGATCACCCGGATCAAATCTGGACCTAGCCTACCCTACCGTATCCACCCACCAACCCATCCCCTAACCTACCTCCAACCCAACCCACTAACGATTTTCATTTGTTTTTCACTAATTTAGTCAATCTAACTCATTTTTTCGTCGTTTTTCACGAATTACATCAATAAATAAATATTTTTTTGACTAATTTAACTCATTTCTTCACCGTTTGCATCAATTTTTTCATCAGTTTCATCGATTAAAACTGTTTTTGATCGATTTTCTCCTTTTTTTCACTAATTTCATCGATTTAAATTATTTTAAACCGACTTAGCATATTGTTTTTACTGTTATTCGCCCCTTTTTTCACTAGTTTCATGGATTTAAACTATTTTTGATCAAATTACCTCATTCCTTCATCGGTTGAATCGATTTTTTAACTAAATTTCATCTATTTTAATGGTTTTTGGCTAATTTTATCTGTTTAAATTCTTCTGACCGATTTAGCCTGTTTATTCAACGTTTTCGCCCATTTTTCCATTAATTTCATCGATTCTAACCATTTTTGACCGGTTTAACTCATTTATTCACCATTTGCCTCGATTTTTTTAACTAATTTCACTGATTTATACTCTTTCTTACCGTATTAACTCGTATTTTAACTTATTTCATCAATTTAAATTATTTGATTGGTGTAGCCCATTTCTTCACTGTTTTATTTCATTTTTCACTAATTATATCGATTTAAGCCGTTATTTACCATTTAATTTATTTTTTCACAGTTTGCATCGATATTTTTCACTAATTTCATCAATTTGAACGGATTTTGACCAATTTAACCCATTTTTATCGCTTTGATAGTTTGACCGATTTAACCCAATTTTTCATTAATTTGTTAAATCGGTCAAAATCAATTTAAAACGATAAATTAGTGAATAGGTGGGTTACATTCGGTCGACTATAGTTGGTTCCGATTGGATCTACTCAACATTATATTCGACTCCAATCTATATTAAATGTTTCGAATTCAGTTTGGACATGTCGAATTTTTAAAATCTATATTATTTATGTTTTAAAATTAGTCATCAAAAAAGTTATTTATCTCATCCTACAAGCCCAATTTTCAGTGCTTACTATTTTCTAATTTTCAATGAATTAATGTGTTTAATCACTTGTTTAAAAGTATATGGAGGATAATTTATATCGTTACAGGGAGTTGATGCATAAAAATGAGATGATGAATTGAAATATTAGTTTATATCATATGATAGATTTGACAGCATCCATTTGTGTTAGTTCTATAACTAGTACTACTATTATATAATTTATTTATCATTTCAACTTTATGTTTCATTTCATTTAAATCGAACTTGAAATTTTATAATTTAATAAAATCCATAAAAAAAATTATTAATAAAGGATCATTCATAAAATAACTATATTAGATTATAGATCAAATATTTTTTTAATGCTATTTTTATATTTAAACAAACATATTAGAGTAATATTAATAATTCGAGTGTAAAATGTCCACTTTATGTCTTTATCATAAGTTCATAACCCCCTCATCCTCTTCTTCCTGAACGTACAAAACCCAAAACCCCAACTGCAATTTCGAACTCGATTATTGAACAACACTGGAGAAAGAAATGGGTACAACAGGAAAAGCTCTCTCTTTCTCTCTTCTATCTCTACCCAAACGCCTCTCCTTCTACAGCAGACCCCTTTACTTTTCACTCCCCTTAAACTCACACGCGCCGCCACCACATAGGCTAGTTTTCCGCAACTTCAGACCCCTTTGCACCGCCACCGCCGCCGTTGACGAAGCTGAAACACTACAACCCATAAAGCATTCCATTCTCTTAGAAAGACTCAGACAAAGGCACCTCAAAGAATCCACTCCTACCCCACCCCAATTTAGTGGTGTCAGAAAAGGTAAAAATGGTGAAAATGAGGGTGCAAAAAAGAAGAAGGGTAGTGGGGTTGAAGTGGGTTTGAGTTTTGAGGAGTTGGGTTTGAGTGAAGAGGTGAGGGGGGTTTTAGGTGAAATGGGTATTACAGAGCCTACTGAGATTCAGTGTATTGGAATACCTGCTGTGCTTAGTGGAAGGAGTGTGGTTTTGGGTTCACATACTGGTTCTGGAAAAACTCTGGCTTATCTTTTGCCTCTTGTTCAGGTTAAAGATTGAATCTTCATGGTGAAATATTGTAGTAATTTTTAATTTGCTAATACCTTTTAATGTAGATAGAATTAATGACTGATTTGCTGCCTCGTGTTCTGGCGTAAAGATTTCAGTATTCTGTATCTTTGTTAGCAATGATTTTAATTTGCTTGATTTGGTTCATTCTGTTAGTACTGTGTAGTTTTTTTTTTTCTTTTAACAGTTGCAATTATTTGTTTACTTACTAGTTTGTTATAATTTGGCATATGTATGTCAAAATGAATGTATTGCAGGGTCATTTCGTTGTAGTTTGAGTTCACGCAATTTATTCTGGGGCTTTTTTTTGGATTTTGAATTGTGATTCCTGAAGTAAACTGTCCTTTTTTCTTCTCCATATTTTCGAATTTGGTTGCTAGTTTGACTATGTATAGATGATCAAATGCAGTTTTCGGTTTCATTAAAAGAAACATGATATTTTATGTATCTTATGAATGATTTAACTTTATTTTTTAGTTAATGAGAAGGGATGAAGCTTTACATGGCATGTTGATGAAGCCCAAACGTCCACGAGCTGTTGTATTATGCCCGACAAGGGAGCTCTGTGAGCAGGTATGCTTTTCTCTGTATCTCTTAAATGAGTTCAATTATGATTATGATAACTAATTAAACTTTAAATGTGTGTTGCTAGGTTTTCCGAGTGTCCAAGTCTATCAGTCATCATGCACGGTTCAGGTCAACCATGGTTAGTGGTGGTGGGCGTATAAAACCCCAAGAAGATTCGTTGAACAGCCCAATTGACATGGTGGTTGGGACACCTGGTAGGGTTCTCCAACATATAGAAGAGGGAAATATGGTTTATGGTGACATCAAATACTTGGTAATAACCCCCAACCCCTCCCTGGGAATCTTTCACTTTCATTTACGTAAGCTATGTTCAGTTCTTGGATTTTATTTGATTAAAATAATAAGAAGGCCAATGTTCTTTCATTTGAAGCAATAAAACACATTTTCCTTGATGTTTTACTCACTAAAGTCCAAGAACCAAACAGTCTTAAAAGGACTTCTCTTTGGTTGTTTGAAACTTATGAGACCAATGTTTATACAAATTGCTAATTACGTGGTTCTCTGATTAGGTGTTGGATGAGGCAGACACAATGTTTGATCACGGCTTTGGCCCTGATATCCGTAAATTTCTTGGACCATTGAAAAACCGTGCATCTGTTTCTGATGGTCAAGGATTTCAGACTGTACTCGTCACTGCAACAATGACAAAGGTAAATTTAGTTGAGTGAAGTAGAAGTATGATACATTCCAATGTTTTAAAATGCATAACAGATGAATACTCTCTGTTTTATGAGGAATTCAATTAATACTGGTCACTGGTTATGGATGCACTGAAAAGTTCGAAGTTTTCAATAGTACAAAGAAATGAAAAGTATACATCTTGCATGTATTCTCGTTGGTTGGTGAAATAATTGGCTTTCAACCTTGATTCCTTTCTAACTGCTAAACCCGGCTAGCATTTTTGCCAAAGATAGTCGCACCTTCTTAATTAAATTGAATTGCTTTTTACTAAAATTCTCTAGAGGACTAGAGGTGATGGGTACTATCCAAGATACGTACTTTATCTCGCATACTTTGTTATTAAATCACTTTTTTTTTTCTATAAAACAAGACGATAAAATGTCTGGATCGCAGTTTTGTGATCTAACTAATTCAATCCTCTTCTGCCACTACACACTAATTTTTAACTACAAAAACTAATACTTTCAGTTTTGATCTGTTATGTTGGTAGGAGGAACAATACAAGTATAATTAAACTACAAGTTGGTGATAGTTTTCTCTTTTCAGATTCTTTAGTAAAATTTTATTGCATATAATTACCTATGATTTTTTCCACCAATTAAACAATGCATTCAATTTTTGCAGGGCGTGCAAAATCTTGTCGAGGAAGAGTTTCAAGGAATTACACATTTGCGTACTTCTTCCCTACATAAGAAAATTGCTAATGCTCGTCACGATTTTATCAAACTTTCTGGTTCAGAAAATAAGATGGAGGCTTTGTTACAGGTTCTTGAACCAAGTTTAGCCAAAGGAAACAGAGTAATGGTTTTCTGTAACACATTGAATTCTAGTCGAGCTGTGGATCACTTTTTAAATGAAAATCAAATCTCCACTGTCAATTACCATGGAGAAGTTCCTGCCGAACAAAGGTGAGATGCTGCTATTTTTGACTTGGGAATGTGCTAATTCAGAGATTTGACTTTAAATAAATACAATCTATTCATACACAAATATATTTTTTCTCCTAACCTCTACAATAGCAAACTTTCTTATAATCGCTCTTTTCTTTGTCTATAATGGTATATTCTCGTTCTTTTGGGTACAGAGTTGAAAACCTGAAAAGATTTAAAAGCGATGATGGAGATTGTCCCACATTAGTGTGTACTGACTTGGCGGCTAGAGGATTGGACTTGGATGTTGACCATGTTATCATGTTCGATTTTCCCTCAAACTCTGTAAGGATCAACACCTCTCTCTCTCTCTCTCTCTCTATATATATATATATATTAATTTTTGCCACCGTTTATCTGATCTGATTTTTCTATATTTTTAAATTATTTAGATTGATTACCTGCATCGCACTGGAAGAACTGCTCGCATGGGTGCAAAAGGTACTTTGAGTCGATAGGCACAACTATTACATTTTATTTTTTCTTATGTGTGATCATTGTTATTATCGCGTGTTGGTAACAAGGGCTAACTTTATGTAAAATACAGGTAAAGTGACAAGTTTGATAGCTAGAAAAGATACCATGTTGGCCAGTAGAATCGAGGAGGCTATGATGAAGAACGAGAGTTTGGAATCTCTCTCTGTAGACGGCATCAAACGAGATATTGCTAGGTCTAAAATAAATGTGCAGAAGGATAGAAATGAAAAGATGGTTCGAGCTTCAAGTTTGAGAAACAAGGATAAATCTTCTACCCCAACAAAATCAATTGAAATCCGCGGCAAGGCAACGGGGGCCAAGAAAGGCTCAGTGGCCAAATCAGGTAAATCTCCTCTAGTTTCCAAAGGCAAAAGGACGGTGACTACAGTTTCCAAAACATCTAAGTTTTCTGGCCCTAAAACCTCAAAAGGCACATCGTATGGTGGTAAGAAGAAACCATCTGGGAACCGAAACTCTACTGCTGTTAAATCTACATCAAAGCTAAATGTTGTTGGATTTAGGGGCAGAAGTGCAGCTAAAGCAACTTGATATTTAATGGAGACATATGAAAACCAGATTTAATTTCATCTCAATGTACCATATTTTGTTTTGTTTCGTTTTCTTTCATGCGTTGTAAAGTCGAAAGATTGACAGTTGTTTTGTCTGAATTATTAGTTTTTCCACGTTGCTGGCTTGCTGCCTTTTGGTAGGGGAAATGGCAAGAAAATAGATACACTAGAGTTGCATACTTGCATGAGGTTGAAATCTTGTTATAGGTGTCTAAACTAACACATAATGCAATTGCAGTTTACTTTTACTCATACTCATTCAGATAGCAGATAGGATTACATATTTCTTGAATTTGAGCAATTGGCACTCTGCATCTCAGAAATATATCACTCTGGCAATTTGCTCCCTAAAATTGGAACTTTGATATTTTGCACCTTCGAAATACATATTTTTTGGCAAAATGCACCATACTAAGTTTTGATTAAGAAAAGATATTGGGAATTGCATATATTTTTTGGCAAGATGCACCTTACTTAAAAACAAACTGAAAACAACGAACGAAAAGAAGCCGAATCTGATATCATTTCCATGTAAGTGCTGGAAAAGCTGGTTTTTTGGCAGGTGTAACATCATTTCCAGTGGAATCATAGATAATAACACCTGAGAAATCAGGGAGCTGACATTTTCCTCCCATGAGTATGTTCTTCTTCCAAACAGAGCCTTGATCACCAGTACTATAAGTACTTGGGTCAACATCATCTTCAAGATTAAAGTAATTAGGAATCTCTGGTGGGTTGAGTTGAATGACAGGATCGTGATTTTCGTATCCGTAGCAAGCTCTCCATTTACGCCATCTTTTTTGAACTAGACTTCTAAGTGTGTTGTTGTGTTTGAAGAAGATATTTCGAGCCATTTTTTGAGAAATAGTTTTGTGATTTATCGTCTACTTTGCATGAACTTATGTAGAGTAGGAATATATGTGTGTCTTTTTATATCAGGTGAAATGAGATTTTGGGGTGGTTGCATTTAGAAAAGTTGTTAGGGAGTAAGTTATTGTTTTTGATTTTATTTGGTTTATAATATAATTTATGGCTATGGCAAAACTGATTCACTAGTTAATGGTTCGTTTGTGGATTCAGTAAGTTTTTCAGTTTATTTAATTTTTCTTTTTTCTGGGGGGATTACTTAACAACGTGAATTCTTCATAGTTAACTACTACACCATCATATTAATATATTGGGTAAATATCACTTTTGGTCCCTCTTATCATTAACTTTTTACATAATGGTCCCTTTTATGTTTTTTTTTCCACTCTATTTCCTACTATGAATTATTTGTTTCACTTTAGTCCTTATCAGGTGGTTCCGATAACACGTGACATGCATATGAATATTTTTTAGGGTATTTTCGTTCGTTCTCTATTGAGATTGTTTGAGATATTGTTTAATTGGTGATCAATTTTGATGTTTGAAAAATATTTTAGGAAAAAACTTTAGTTTGGAACGAAATGTACGATTAAGTTCGATTGGAATGAAAACCTACTTTGAAAATTTAGTTTTTTTTTTAAATAACTAGAAAAATGAAAATATCCATGTTAGTTTACTTGAAATGACAAAATTGCCCTCATGAGCATATCACATATTATCGGAATCGCCTTGGACCATTTGAAAAGGACTTAAGTGAAACAAATTATTCATAGTAGGAACTAAAGTGAGAAAAAAAACATAAGAGGGACCACTATGTAAAAAGCTAATGATAAGAGGGACCACTTTACCCTAATATATTTTCAGTTTATTAATTTTATATATTGTATCATTCCAATTTTAGAATTGGATAAGATCTCACAATTTCCCCAAGTAATATATTTTGCGGTCAATCTGAATAAAAATGGGGACTAAGTAGTTCTTTCTTGTGATCAATCAGATTAAGCTGGATATTCAGTCTTTCTGTTGCCACACAAGATTTTGAGAAACACACCAAGTGAAAAATGAACCAATTTCATTGCAAAAATCATACAAAATAACTCCAAGTGAATGATTGACTTAAATAAAACTAATAATACAAGATCCAGAACTCAATAAGTCTCCTACAACAAATTATCCCTACTAATCATTAATGTCTAGATAAAATACAACAAGTATAAAAAAAAATGTACTAACCAATTTCACTGAGAGAATGATACCAAATAACACTCCAAGTGAAAACCCCCATCAACAAAACTTCCAGTGATTATTGCAGTTTACACACGTCACAAACGTAGTCATAGGCTCATCGGCACTCCTAGTCTGCAACTGATAATAAGTAGTTTCCTTCTTCTTACACCTACCGCACGTAAATTGATCAGTACTAGCCTTTGGAGCCGCAGGACGCTCACTATTAAACATAGCTTTCTGTTTTAATTTCTGATTCTCCACCTGCCTTGAATCACTAGCCATCTGCTCTGGAGTCAGTTCATGAATTGCTTTAGGCTCAAATTCCCCTATTAAAACTTTCCTTCGGAAATCTGGGTTATTTGCATCCTTTAAATTGAACATTATTGATCGGTATTTCAGCTTCTGAGGGCCAGTGGACTTACCCAATTTCTCATACATTGCGGTCTCTACCATAACAGCAACTCTGTAAGGATCACACTCGTTTACTCTTTCTCTTAAATCATCATTATCATCGACTTCATTAGAGACTTTGCATAAAGCTTCAGCAAGTAATTCCCGGATTTTGTCCCTCGTTGGTTCTTTGCAGTAAACCAAAGAAGTCAGCTTCAGTGGGCCCACGGGATCTGATGCCGGTTTTCGTATATCAGAAGTTGATTTCTCCAACTTGACTTTCTTTTCTACATGTAAGTGTTCTCCGGAAGCGTTCTTGGTTGTCTGGACGACTTCAAATTTCTCCATTTTGATGCTCGAGGAAGTTTCGGATTTCATGGCTTTATCCGGTTTTGGTGTATTGGAGTTAGTAGTTCTCTCCACCTTCACAGTCTTAAATGTGGACCTTTGCTCAGATTTGACAGAGGTTGGACTCTGGATATTCTTAGCCTCGTCTGATTTAGCAGAGTCGCCATTGTCAATAGTTCCATTCTTCTTGTTTTTCATTGTTTCTTGAACTATTATATTCTTCCATATGTCAACCACATCAGAAGCCAATGACTTGATCTTATTGCTTCTATGTTTAGTAAGTTGGCGGAGACGTTTTCCAACCTGACAAAAGACTCAAGAGTAATGATCAGCCAGCACCATCCCAATTATTTCAAAATACAAAAGAAATAAAAAAATAAAAAATGCACCAATAAATCTGCTGTTTATATGAAGGAACATATCCCAAAAATAGGCACAAACAGTAGCACTGTGGCATATTCTTTTAGGCGCAGTCCTATGAGACTGAAAACAGAATGGGACTCCAAACAAGCTAGAAGGATCAAGTTTAAAAAATCAAAGCTAGTTTATGGTTATACAGAAGGTATTACAATGTTTCAAGACAAACACCGTGGCAGTAAAACATAGGGAGTTGCGACGATAGTGTTTCGAATTGATCTATAAGCACTAGGTTCAAGATATTTGGTGCTTGTCAGAATTGGGATACACTGGCATATCCATACAGCTCTGAAATACAGCTTACCTGAGAAAAAATAATTCCTACTATGACTTATAACCACGTCTACTTTAACAAGTTTTGAGATCTTACAAACTTTACGAAGACCTGTAAGCAATATAACAAAAACGGAAAAGTTCCAACTCTTTGCATTTGATCAAATGGCTACCAAACTCAATTTTACGACTACTTAACATGGTTTGAAGCACATATAATTGGAAATGAACCAAGATACTCATATTCCAGTAACCATCTTAATTATGCAGAATTTTTTCTTTGATAGAATGAGCAGTAAAAGTAGAAAAAATCAGGGTAGTTAACTCACAATTGGAAACCAAATATCAAATACTCTTGCCCTACCAGCCCCAATTGGTGTTCATAATTGATTTATTCTAATTTAGCATGGTTTCACTAGTATGTGCTACAAAATCTAGTGCACTGAATACATGGTTATAAACCACAAAATTCAATAGTTGAAACATTTGCTTTGACAAGTAAAATATAGAAAGTGTACAAGTATAGAAGAAATATATGTATTTATCGGTTGGGGAACACAGTGGGCATTCTAAAGCTTCTTTGCAGAGCAAGCAATTTGAGCTATACTTAGGGTGATGTGGTTGTCTGTCAATTTGAGCAGAAACCATCTAGACAGAAACAATTAAACCACTTGTATACTTGCAATAACTACAAGACCGAGCATTATAAATTCACAAAAGGAAAAGCCATAACTCTCAGATTTACCGAAGAGCAGTTGTCTGTATAAGGCTTACCAAAAAATTGCTTTAGTTTCTCTAAAAAACTATCAAAACTTGGCACAAGACTGCTCGACATGGATTAAAAATAGAAACTTAGAAATACATTTGCTCTGTAATTCCATTCCATATCCAATTGAACAAAACAACACTCACTTCTACAGTCTTAAAATTAGGGCGCCAGTGCTATGATTCCACTGCTATTCTCATCACTGCCGAAATTGCTTACAATGAGGATAAAGAACGAAGGCAATAAGAAGAGGCAAATAAAATACCTGTGTGGATACAAGAACTTGATAGTTGACAGGGAACTTCTTAAGATGTTCCAATGCATCGAGACACCGATTCTCCTCTCCTGGTGAGTTCTCAGACTCATCTGCAGCCTTCTTCACCCTCTCAAAAAGCTCGATAAGCTCCTTCTCCATTATTTTTCACGCTCTATCAGACAAAATACAGCACATATACAGTTAAATCAATCTTCCAAGAAAATTGCAACATTAAACCATGAGAAAAAATCAAACCTAAAATAAAAGTTCTATCATTGACGGTTATGAATAAACACAAAATCTTCAAGAAATCAGAATTTTTTCCAACATTGGTTTCTCAAAATGGTATAAAGTATTGAAACCGAACATAAAATTTACGCTAATAAAGCTAATTTTTTATCAATAAATAGAACATAAAAGTAGACCATTTATGTTCTTGCAACTATGTTACTATAGTCTATAGGGGCTCTTCAGTAAAACTAAACTGAGCCGTATCAATTTTCGATATCAAGATTGGTTCGGTAATTTCAGAATTTGTACAGTATGCCAAATCGGACAATTCAGTTAGGTTTGGTACCAAACTGAGCCGTATCAATTTTCGATATCAAGATTGTCGGTAATTTCAGAATTTGTACCGTATGCCAAATCGGACAATTCAGTTAGGTTTGGTACCAAAAACCTTAAAAGTGTAGTTTTGGGTTTTTTGGTAAATTTCATGTAAATTAATATTTGAAATTTTTAGGTTGACCCAAACTCATTGAATCAAGTTACAAACAAACCCTAATTTTTAAGCTGATCCTCCTAAATACCAGAAAAAGAAAAAAAACTGGCACCTCCATAAATCTGAGGCCTCCAAATCCTAAATTTAATGTCTTGTAGCAGAGTTACAGTATCATAGAAAGTCCAACATGCTAAGATATAACTAAATAGAAACAATTATACTATCGAATAGCATAAATTCTTTATCTTTTGGCACCAATAATATGAAATAATAATTTTTAAAACATCAATTAGCTAAACGGAGCTTACAGAAAAGAGACAAAGAGAATTTCAATAGAATGTGTAGTGCTATTCGAACCAAAAAAGAAAGCAGGAAGGAAAAAGAAGTAGAAAATAGGAAAAGAGATAGGAATATAATCCTTGCCTGCCACGAGATGAATGAACGGCCGACGGAAGAAGAACCGGAAGAGGCGGAGGGGCGACGGCGATGGGCTTTCCGCAAACTAGCAGATGAGATAAGTTAGAGCGTGGGCAAGGCCGCAAGGGTTTTACTGAGGAGGACAAATAGAAGATTTCCTTCCGTTTTAATTGTTACAATGACATGAATCGTTATAACGACTTTAGTAAAAATAAGATTTATAAAGTTGGTATTTATCTGATTTTAATGCACATTCATAATCACCATGACAGTAAAATAGAGTTAGACTAAATCTCAAATAAAATTAATGAATATTCAATTCAATTCAATTTAATTTGATAGTTAAAACCTAGTTTAATGTCCGACACATCTTAAAGTCAATAATTGGCTTCATTTAAGATTGATCTAATAAACTAGTCCAAGTCGTATATGGGCATTTCTATTGTGCATAGTTCTAGATAGGGCTGTCAATGGGTCGGACTCGGACCGGATCAGGGCAGATTCGAGTCCGATTTCCATTTCTTCTATCCGGATCCGCTCGGATCTGGAATATTAGCAACCGGATCAGAATCCGGCGGATATCCCGGATCCGGATAAATTATCCGGATCCATTTAGTAAGCCAATTTTTTTTTATTCCGTTTTCCTCCAAATCACTTGCAGATTCCACCATCATGAATTAAAAATGTAAAATTTTACTTACTTCATCGAAACTATTGTCTAAAAATTGTAGAAGATGGAATATGATGAACAAATATAAACGATAAAAATTAGAACAAAAGAATAAACGAAAATATAAGTAAAAAAGATATAAACCGAGACAAAGAAGAAGAAAACTCAATATTGAGAAATGGAAGAGAAGATAAAATTGAAGGATGAAGGGTTATGGTTTGATTTTTCATATTAAATAGTATAAATTAATATGTTGCAGACCCAATTAGTTATCTGTTCAGTCCACCAACATCTCTCATGCATTTCTTTTTAAAATTATTTTTAATTTAGTAAAAGATTTTAGTGGTATATAGATAGTTTTATTTTTATTTTTATTTAAATACATAATATATAAACAACATATAGTAATATATATCGGATATATGTAACGGATCGGATCAACCTAGATCCATATTCGCTCCATATAATTCGGATTACGGATCTTCTTAATCGGATCAGGTCCATCGAATCACTAATCGGACAATTATCCTAATAAATCGGACCGGATTCGGATCGAATCCGAATTAAAATCCGCCCCATTGACAGCCCTAGTTCTAGATAATGAAACATTCCATGCATATAGTTCTATAAGATAGCTATGGAAATATCTCCTCTCATACAGAGTATTATATTAAAAGAGTAATTAATATATAGATCCATAAAAATATTTAACAAGAGTCTAGAATATTACTTTTAACTATTAGATCAAGTTGATAAGAAATGGTTACATAAATAGGTCAAAAACTCATTTACAAATTAACAAAGTTTCTGAATAGACACAAAATATTCAAGAAATCGTAATATTTTTCCAACATTGATCTTTCAAAATTGTATGAAGTATTAAAAAGTAAAAAAAAAAAAAAAAACTTATGACCTAAAAAAGATAATTCTTTTTCCATCAATCAAATTCTTGAATAGTTGAATGCAAAATGGGATTAAAATTAAAATTGGCATGTAAAAATCAAATATTTCAATACAAAGTAAAGACAGTCAAGGAATTAAAAATAATCGAATACAACATCATGAAATCAATCATGAAGAAACTAGATAATCGAATACAAAATCAGCCTTCGAGTTTTGAACTCATACCCTAGCTTCAGCGAGGAAATTGTAGTTTAATTTTTTTTTTGTATTACGGTATTATATGTTGGTGTCTAACAATCTGTGTGCTTAAATATTTTGATCTAACATAAAAAAATAGTGAGAAATACTTACTTGTATCGAGACCAAATATCACTTTAATCTTTACGTAAAAAATGAGGAAATTAGACTGAGGCTTGTCGAAACAAATTTCCTTAAGACAATATTTCCGGGGCTGCAACAGTGCATACAGTTTGATTCCCGGTAGTCTCCCAAGATACAACAGTCTGTTGTTCATTATTTGCACAAATAATGAACCCACGGCGAACCGAAGCAAATAGAAAACTCGACATAAATTTAAAGTTGAGATGAGAGTAATTTTATTTTGATTATTGCCGGAAAAAGGATTCTTAATTGGCCAGATTAAGTCTCCTATTTATAGACTCAAAAATGTCTTTTCGCAAGAGACACAATGTTTGGATTGTACTGTTTCGATCCAAAGGGTACCTCTTCAGATCGAACAGACACGACCCCTTACTATCAACTAATTTTATTCACATATAGAATATAAATTCCAACAATCCCCCACATGAATAAAATAGTTCTCCTCATGTCGAAATTTCTTTAGGAATAATACCGCATCGAGATAGGTGAAATATTTCATCTTGAACCTTCCCTAGTTAAAGCTTATCGGATTTACTTAGCCAATCGGTGAAATATTTCATCTTGAACCGTCGGCTGTTGGTGTAAACCAAGACAATAAACTTAACACAGCATTAAACCGATTTGCTTCAAGTTCTCGGTTGTGTTCGTTTTGGCCCTGAACATTCTTGGTTATGCGAGTGCTTTAGTCCAGCCTATAAAGAAATTCTCAACGAGCCGACCCAGCTCACACTAACATAGGTGACCGCATCTATCAAGAGTATCCTACCATACTCCACTTGTTCTTGACAAGGTATAGACGTCACTAAAAGCGTTTGCTTAACCTTATAAACGCGGTAGGCTTGCACTTATTGCATCATAAGAATGGGATATAGTTATACTCTTAAGTGCTTTATTTTAAGTTAGCCAAGACTGGTTGTCCTATTGAACCTGGTCCATGGGATCTCCAGTCGCCAGGTTAGGTTTCTGTACGAGGTAAATTAGTCTAATTTAGGCTTTAAGCCCATTCCCCTCGATGCACATACTACTCTCTAGATAAACCTTTAATATCCGGAATCAGGATTATCTCTTGACTTCATAAAGTCCATTCTATTTTAAAAGTAGATGTCTCTCGGTATTGTATCAACGACAACAAATATGTCATGTCGTGACTTTACCATTATACATAGAGCTTGTTGAGCTCTGTGTATCACCGCTTGATTATCGCATTTTACGTATGACTAACACAATTTTTAGTCATATTAAATATCTTCCAAGAATTTTGTGAAGCCACTCAAATTCTTCACTAGCTTTATCCAATGCTATGCACTCTTATCTCATTGTGGATTGAGTTAGATGCGTATGTTTGGAAGATTCTCAGGAAATAGCGGTGCCTCCAAAATTGAATACATATCCGCTTATAAACTTTGATTCATCTAAATCAGAAATTTCATTTGCATTACTATATCCCTCATGGATCGTTTGAAATTTTTCCAAATATAATGCACATATGTATGTATTCTTTCAAGATTCAAGCATTCTCATTAATGCATCCCAACGAATCTTGCCAAGATTGCTCGTGTATCTCCTTAGTTTATTAACCAAAGAGAAGATGTATAGCCTCTTGCATTTTACGATATATGCTTGACATCTAATTTTATGAGCATACTCAAATAGTGATACTCTATCACATTTGTTCTCATGTAACACACAAGGTATGAATTAAATGGAATTGTGAAATCCCTTAATTTCATAAGTATTAAACTATCTATAACTCATACACGTAATGTGCTTGAGATAGTTTAATGTCATCACATGACCTCCTAATCATGATTGATTAAACCGAAGTTTTTCATATCATTAGTTAATATTTTCTCAACGAATTTAATATTTACGGTATTAGTCTCAAATATTAACATATCATTTACGTATAAACAAACTATGATACTCAAATATCCAGTTAGTTTATATGGACACACTTGTACCCAAGGTGGTTGGGCCAAGTGGTAGTGACTTGCGACCCCCAGAGGCGAGACTCAAGTTCGAATCCTACTGGAGACACCACACTGGGGAGGACCTATACCCTTTGCACTCTTCGGTCCGAGCTGTAAATACACAGTCTAGTAGATCAAAAAAAAAATATGGACACACTTGTCATATTTATCAATATGACAGTTAAAATTTGTTAGTGACACTATCACATTGTTCATGTCATTGTTTAGGAGTTTGTTAAAGGTCAACAAGAAAATACAAAAGTTTCACAAACTATGTTTTCTTTTCATTTAACAACGAAACTCTCTAGTTACTCCTTATAAATTTTCTCATTTAATTCACCACTAAAGATAACAATTTTAAAGTCCATTGTATATAGCTAATAGAGCTATTAACATTAAGAAATGTCATCCTAATTGTTAGTGAATATGAGTCAAATAAATAAAAGTGTTTCTTTTAATAAGACACCTTGACTACTCGTCTAGCCTAGATTTTGTCGATTGACTTATCAAAGTTTTTAAGCTCTTGAACTTAAAAACCCGTCTACATCTGATCGGTTCACTCTTCGAGGTCTACCAATTTTATGAATGTAACTCGTTGTTAATCACCTCTTTCCAATCCACGATATTGGAATGTGATATAATTTATTTATATGTTTGAGGCTAATCCTCTACATATAAGTTAGAATATCTAGATCGAAGAACTTGGAGCTTTTAGCTCATTTGTCTCTTCAACTCGTCAACAAACTCATGTTGAAGTAAGCGATTCATATGTATATTCTCGCAGAATATTGTAGTTTAGAATTAATTATAATTATAAACTTCACAAAGTTGATCCTCTTGATCAAAATCAATTAAATATTTTCGTAAAATATTCAATAAAATTTGAAAAGTATTCTAGTCTAAAATGGGTTAGACTATAGTATTTATTCTCACAGAATAAATAATTTATAATTAACTATAATTATAAAGTGTAAAAAGGTTTATATAAGTAATATAATAAATAATATTACTTTATCATATTTTAATATCAGTAAATCACACTTACTGAAAATAAATCTGAAACAAAAGAAAGATCAATTTATGAGAAATGATTCTCAAATCCTTCTTGTCTTCTCAATGAATGTTAATCACGATTCACGTGACTTGGTTCACATGATTACAATTATGTCAGATTTAAATACCAAAAATATGAACTACTAATATTTATCGCATAAGCTAGTAGTAATTAATATTTTTAAGTTATTTCCTTTTTCGGTGGTGAAACCGAAATCTGACCTAAATACCCCCCACAGTTTAAGGTATTTGGTTTTTCTTCCCTTTCCATAACTCATATGGAATGATAATTGACTTTCTTGTATTAAACTCGACTTAGTATGGTGTAGACATCTAGCGAGCTTTCCCCCACAAGTTGTCAAGTAAACCCGAATTTAAAGATTGACACTTAACCACATCTTTAAATTCTGTTATTTTAGCAACCAAATAGAATTGAGTTGAGCTAGGTAAATTATTTGACGAATTATTTCTAATTTAACACACTCTTGTGTAAATGAATATATTCGTATTTACCCCACAATTTGGATATAAGAATTTAAAATTTTCTTATTCCATTTTCTGGATTTGTATTTCACAAATGCATCTCTTCGTTACTTCGCAAATATTTATTGCCTCGTATTTATAATTCCATAAATAGTACAATAAAATATTTGTGATCAAATACATTTTAAACTCCACGAGTTAGTAATGATTTAGAATACATTTATTGCCTCTTATTTATTATTCAATAAATAGTACAATAAAATATATGTGATCAAATACATTTTAAACTCCACGAGTTAGTAATGATTTAAAATCACATAATTAATTTGGATTAGTTCAAAAAAATTTGAACTCTCATACATGATAATTAGTTTCGCAAACAAATAAAATTATAATTATTTCACAAATAATTTATAATTATTTCTAAATAAATTATCAATATTTTCTCAATAAAATATTGACATTTTAGTAAATTATAATTATTTTACAAATACATTATAATTACATTTACAAATAGATTTTCAATATTTCCACAATAAATATTGTTATAAATTATAATTAATTCGCAAATAAATTATAATTATTTTCACAAATAAAATATTGATTTCGTAGTAAATACTAATTAATCATTTATCTCTACATAAAGATTATTATTAATATAAGTCGCACTTATATTATTACACGAGCTATTATAATAACCCATACACGTATGAGATTATTATTTTGATGCCCATGACAATTTTAATTACAGTCATTACCTCATATAATGACATAACGTATGAATTACTTCAAATAACAAAGATTAGTGCACCACTAAAATATTGTACACAAACAGTAATTCATTCATAAATATGAAAATGTCTTTCATTTTAGTAATTCCAAAAATTAGATATAATCAAATTTTGGAGTAAATGATTTGTCTGTATATTTAATTCGTAATTCAAATATACCATACGTAATAATTATAAGCATAACCAATATGTTAAATGGGATTTTCTTTTCATAATCTCCAAATGCTAAATCACACAATTAGCAATTGTAATCACAATAGTAACCGCTCAATTTGAAAGGTTATCATGATGTGATCGATGCGGTCCAGAACACCATTCAAATTTACATGCATCTTTTACCAAATATTTAAATGACACTTCACTTTTCCCTCAAAAATGAATATTACACTTTGAATAGTCAATATGATTTTTCAAAGGTGTGAAGACACACCTCTTCACATTGTTACGGAATTCAAATTTCTGAAACATACAAAATCTTAGAAACTGAATTGTCCGCCGATTATAAAAAGGCACCGATTCATAGATACGGCACGCACCATGAAATGCACCATTTCATTTATGAAGTCAAACGGCATCAAAGTTGAATCACCTTTTTAATCCATTACACTGGAAAAATGACTTCCACGAGACATTTCAATTATTTTGTTTTCCCACTTTTGAAGTGGTGTGTTTTTGGAGAATTAAAACAAATATTGTTTTCAACACTCCAGATGCTAAGAATTAGATGATTATTCTACTGCTCTCATGCAAAAAATTATAGTTTCGGTTTTTGGAGTAATAAATTCCTACCTCCAGAAACTTAGAAAATAAGATGTCCTCTTGACAGTTCTTTAGCAATACGTTTCAAAACCCATCTTTCTTCAATATTTACAATAAATCATCTTTGTTTGAGAATCCAGAAAATTCGTTAACTCAAGACATGGCTAAATATCAATTCTGCACTCATATATAGTTATTCTAATTGGCATGAACCTTTAGACTTTCTGCCAATAGCATTGACATTCGGTAGTCAATATTAGATCACAATTTGATTTCCTCTTATTTCATAAAGTTTTCAAATATCAATTAGATATTCTCTAGCAATGATCTTATCTCCACTTACAGAGAATATATAACATAAATATCAGATTCCACATCTGGTTATTAAGGTGTTTATGGTATGATAAAAGAATAAAAATATATAAGCGTCATCCATACAGGAAATTTCATAGCTTATACACATGCGAGAATTATATATTAAGTACATATTCTCATAGATTCATGCATAATGATTTTGACTTCGCTAGGATAGTAATTAACACAGATTAATTAAACATATAATATTGTCTTAAGATTGTTGGTGTCTAACAATCTGTGTGCTTAAATATTTTGATCTAACATAAAAAAATAGTGAGAAATACTTACTTGTATCGAGACCAAATATCACTTTAATCTTTACGTAAAAAATGAGGAAATTAGACTGAGGCTTGTCGAAACAAATTTCCTTAAGACAATATTTCCGGGGCTGCCACAGTGCATACAGTTTGATTCCCGGTAGTCTCCCAAGAATGAACCCACGGCGAACCGAAGCAAATAGAAAACTCGACATAAATTTAAAGTTGAGATGAGAGTAATTTTATTTTGATTATTGCCGGAAAAATGATTCTTAATTGACCAGATTAAGTCTCCTTTTTATAGACTCAAAAATGTCTTTTCGCAAGAGACACAATGTTTGGATTGTACTGTTTCGATCCAAAGGGTACCTCTTCAGATTGAACAGACACGATCCCTTACTATCAACTAATTTTATTCACATATAGAATATAAATTCCAACATTATATGCCAATTAAATAATGGAATCAGTAATATAGGATTGTTTATCCACAACGTCATGTACATGTTATTGTTAAAGTATGATTATTCATGACTCGAATGTGCGATAACATTTCAAATTCTTTCATATAACTAGCTAGCAATTGGACTATTTGTATTGTGATATAAGAAAGATTAAGGAAATGCTATACAAAACATACTCTAATGTAACATAAGTGAAACCTACGAAAATCAAGTGTAAAAGTTCATCCAATTCTTCACAATTTATATCAACAATGTTAATTAGTTTATTATTTTCATTAAACAAACATAAAATCCCTAGATGGGCATGTACTAATTACTAATAATGAGTAAATTTGGCACTTGATTTACAAAGTTGTGGCTTACATTGCACACACATAAACAGCCTAGCTATTATACCGTGCAGTGCTCTAGTACAACTTGTGTAAGAGTTTTATTTATGGAAAGAAAGTGGCAATCTTAATTAGGAAAATCCATATCATTGTGGATTAGAATATTACCACTTTGTTGAGGGTCAAATATCGAGAATACCACCAGCTTTTCTAACATATAGTCCAACTTCTAGAAGAAAGAGTCATGCTTCTTAAAGGAGGAGCAAGAAAATTGAATTCAACTTCTCAGAGGAGCGGGAAGATCCCTCATCCATATTCCAACTTTAGTATGACCTATTAAAGAAACCTATTTCGATTTTTTGTAATAAAGGTTACCCTCTTGTCGACTGGAACAACTTTTTTTGCTAATTTTATGTTTTTTCTTTTACTTATCAAAAAAACAAAAATGAATATATTTTTGGTGTTTTTTTTCCTTAATAGGTCATACTAAAGTTGGAAGATGGATGAGGGATCTTCCCGCTTAGGCCTGTCAAAGGTCGGGTCCGGACCCGGACCCGACCTGAATATCAACTATTGGGTCTGGACCCGAACTCGACCCGTTCGGTTTCGGGTCCATACCCGGACCCGACTCGGGCCTTTTTACCCAAACTTTCGGGTCCAGATCTGGACTCGATCAAGACCTGGACCCGACCCGGACCCAGACTTGAATTTTTTTTTCCCTAATACACTTCCTGGACCTAATTTCTTTCCCTAATCCAATATTCTTTTCATTTCTCCGTTTTCACATCTTTGGATTTCATTTCTCTCTCTAAAAACATCTCTCTCTCTCTAAACCTAAAAATATTTAGGGTTCTTTATTATTTCTCAATTGATTCTCTATTATTTTTCAATGGAATTCTTTGAAGAAAATCATAAACCTAGATCCTCCAGTTGTTCATCTTCATGAAGGTTGGTTTTATTAGATCAAGCGGCAGAGAGAATTTTATGGGTTTTTAATCTGATATTTTTGAATTAGAAAAATTGTCTTTTTTTCTTTTATATATAGATACATACATCTATATTCAATTGTTAAATTGTGTGTTGATTTTCCATTTTGTCCATATGATTTTTTTTACCAGGTTTATAATTTCAGTTGATTTTGAGGTTTTTTTTTTCCCGATAAGATTGAAGTGGGTTTTTTGAATCCATTAAACTTTTGGGCCCAAATTTTGACCATTCAACCCGAAATTCATTTTTCTAGTTTCAAAAAAAATAGAAAAAAAAATCATACATTGATGTAAACGAAATTTGAGTAAAATGCAAAACAACCCATGTATTATTTCTAATTGGCAGACTCACTTGGGTGTAATAAAAAAAAAAAGGGCCCGGGTCGGGTCATTCCCAAACGGGTCGGAACATTTTTCGGGTCCGGTCCAGGTCGGGTCTGGTTCATGTTCGGGTCGGGTCGGGTCGGGTCCGGGTCTAGTCATAATCACATGACTGGGTCTGCAATGGGTCCAAGTCCAGGTCCAGGTCTACAAAATTTATGAAATAAGGTCTTGATTAGGTCTGGGTCGGGTCCAGGTCCGGATCCGACCTTTGACAGGCCTATTCCCGCTCCTCTGAGAAGTTGAATTCAATTTTCTTGCTCCTCCTTTAAGAAGCATGACTCTTACTTCTAGAAATTGGATTTAATCTGCACACGACTATATGTTAGAAATGCTGGTGGTATTCTCGACTTTGACCCTCTGATGATCAAATCAAAATAAAATTATAAGGGTCCATGATTGGTCAGTAAAAGCTTGGACTCTGGATTATCAAAATAAATAAATAAATAAATAAAATTGTAAGAGTTCATGAGAAATGATAATGCGACTAGTCAAAAAACCCAATCTTGATGTATATTTAGCAATTTCTAGTAGGGGTAAAATGGCCACTTAAGGTGATGCTATAATTATTTATTATCCAATATATTTTATAGAGTAAATCGCACTTTTCGTCTTCCTTGTGAATCAGTTTTTGTACATTCGTCCCTCTTAAATTTTTCGTAGCAGATTCGTCCTTCTTATCAATGTACTGTAACTCATTCGTCCCCTTCAATTTTTTCTGAAGAAATACAAAAGCACCCCTATTCACCCCATGTTAGTTCACTTAAACAATTGACCATAACCTTCCTATTAATTTATGAAGAAAAATTTAAAAGGGACAAATGTATTACACTACATTGATAATAGGAAGTTAGGAACAAATCTCCTACGAAAAATTTAAAAGGGACGAATTAACCAAAAATGGTCCACAAGAACATAAAATGCGATTCACTTTATTTTATATCAATATCGCCTAGAAATAAGATTAAAATGTTCATCAATGAACTTCTAAGGACATCTTGTACGCATGTATGGACTTTCTTGATCGGAATCATAATACTATGAAACCTCACACTAATTTTGGGCCTTGGATAAAAGAATTATAAACATTTTAAACTTTTAATTCAGCGAAATGGTTTCTAATTTAGAACCCCTTTGGGCCCTATTATGGACAATTTTCTCTTCATCGTAGATTATTAATGGGCCACAACCTCGTAGAAGTAGGGCCCAATTGACTTGATCCAGAAATTATTATGGGCCTCAGCTAGAAGACTGAATTAAATATGAGAAGAGGAGGTCAATGCCGTTGAACCGACAAACGACCTGACCACTACTCTCTCGGTAATTTAAAAAATCCCAACGGCTATCTTTCTGAAAATACTCTTCTTTCACTTTTTCTTGCTCTGCTTTCACCCTTCCAAATCTTACATTAACACGGTTTGTTAACAGAATCAGCAACCAAAAACATAAAATACATCTTCAAGAATCAGATATCTACCTCTATTTCGAACCCCATTTGTTGAATTTTCGGAAGAAAAAAAGGTAAATTTCTTTAATTAATCGCATCAATTGAGATTTCTACTTAGAACTGTTTTCTAAATCTAATTTGTATATATGGTTGGATTTTATCAGTTTAGTTGAATTTTTCAAGAATCTGATGCCTATTTCCTTTCTACCCTTTTACTAGCATTAAGTTTTGATTTGGTTCATGTGTGTTCATTGTTCTGTTTAGTTAAAACTTGGTATGCTATATATTACTGGGTTGTATTCTTTAGAATTCTGGTGTTATTTTATATGGTTTTTGAAGATATTCTTCAATTCTGAAACTGAAATATGGTTCAAGATTTAAATGGATTTTGCTTGTTAATTTCTAGCACACAGAACACTGACCTATTCAAGATTTCACTTTGCAAGAAGTGGTCTAGTTTCTGTAAGGTTTGAACTAAAATCTAGCTTCTGTTTTGAGTTGGGGCTTAGAGTTATTTATAAGCATTCACTCAATGGTTCTTGGGGACAATTGAATTCTACTATAACATACTCAGAAGTTGTAAATAATCAATTAATCGATGAACTTAGGCTTAAGTTCTTGAAAATTGTACCTTTATCATCTTATAAGTATACATGTAAGTCAGATTTGATAATACTTGTGATGCATGCAGTTTTTTGCATTTATATTTGACTTACTTTGATTCGTCATGTCCATATGAGTCTTATTTTGTTTTAAGACAAACTAGATTCACATTTCTCTATGAAGTTTCTCTAATCTTTGTTTTACATTTTTAAGCAGATATTGTCTGCACACGTCGTTTTTAAGTGATTGAAATGGATGCTGTGTATGAGGAACTAGAGGAAGCTAAATCTGAGATCGAAAATCTCAAAGAACAATACCGAGTCAAGTCACAATTAGCCGAAAGTTTGAAGAAAGCCCATAATGACCAACAAAGCAAATTTAAGGAGGCAAGTTCCAAGTTAGAGAAATTAACTCAAGAACTAAATGAAAAGAACTATGATATCTCTTCCACAAAACAAGTGAACGAAGAACTAAAGTCCAGTTTGAAGGAGAAAGAGTCCATAATCAAGAATCTTACCTTTACAAACGATAAACTCCGTGTTGATTTCAACCAAAAGATTCATAAGTTTGAAGAAGAGAATAAAATGCTGGCCTTGGCTTTAGATGAATCAAATGCCAAAAACATAGATCAAAATGAGAAAATATGTGCACTTGAAAAAGAGATTGATGGGGTCAAGAGACTTCTAGCCTCCGTTTCACAGAAGAAGTGTTTGGAAACTGAGAATAATAAAGTTAAAGCTTGTAAAGAAGTAGAAGCTAGAGAAGATGGCTTCTTCAAAATAGAGGAGGAAAATAGGAAGTTTAAGGATGACCTGAAATGGAAAAACGAACAGTTCGGTCATTTAAAAGAAGCTCATGAAAAGCTACGGAATCAGTTTAAAACAAAGGAAAAGGAGTGGGAGAAGGAGAAAGCTCGACTCTTTGATGACATTTCCACTTTACAAACAAACTTGGAATCTCAAATTAGAATTTCACAAGATTTTGAACAACGATTTGAGAGGTGCAACAGGGCTTTGGCTCATGCAGAAAGCAAAAGGAAGGTTCTGGAAGCTCAACTTTTGGAATCGAGGGCAAATTTTGATGATGTTTGTGTTGAATACAACGAGGCCAAGTCGAGATTTGAGACAATGAACATTCAAAGGGATCAAGAAATTGCGAGTTTGAGGAGCTCATTGGGTACAAAGGACGTACTTTACAAAGAAATGGAGTATCAGTTCAAGAAATTAGAGCAAGAGAAGCAAGAGATGCTTGTATCTTTGAAAGAACTCCATGAAGCTCGAATTCATGAAGCGGGAAATGTTTCTTCGTCTTCTAAGCTTCAGAAGAAACTCAAATCTTTGGAACAGGTGCATAAGGGTTGTTTGGCTGATCTACAAGCTAAAGAAAAGGAATGGCAATATCGTATGGAGAAATTAATTTCAGAAGTGAATTACCTCAGAACAGAATCAGAAAGCAAGGATTTGTATACGAATGAGCTTAAGATCGAACTTGAAGCTTGTGGTGATCTGATTCTGAAGTTGGAGTTGATGAACACGGAGAGTTCTTTGATGTTATTGATTTTAAAATCGGAATTATCAGAAGCCCAACTAAGATTTGGTCTCAAAAACAAAGAGATTGAAGAAAATACATCTCTTCTTGAAATGATTCAAGAAGATCTGCAGAGAGAGGTAAAAAGGCTTGAAGAAAAGCTCGATGAATCTTTAACTAGTCAACTACGTGCAGAAGAAGAAGTAATGCGAATAAGAAGTGACATGAAAAAGGTTTGTGAAGAGCTTAATGATAAATATTGTGAAGCAAATGAAATCGAGTTTGAGTTGACATTTTGGAAATCAATGGCCGAACAATTAGAAGTAAACGTTGAGCAAAATCTTCAAATGCGTAGAGAAGTGGAAGCTTCTCTTCTTGCACAAGTTGAGGTTGAGGTGAACCTTAAGCAAGAGAAAGAAAGCCTTAGTCTTTTACTCGAAGAGAAAGAGAAAACAATAAACCAACTTCAGAAACAGCTTGTTGAAGAAATTGACCAAGAAAATGAGAGAGAAACTGAGACTACTCTTCACCAACTTGTGGAAGAGAAAGATCAAAGAATCTACGATCTACAGAAGCTCGTGGCATCATTGGAAAAGGAATTTGAAAGCTCGAGTAGCTCGTTTTCTTGTAGATTGTCAGAGATGGGGGAAGAGATGAATATTCTGCGTGAATCATGGGAAAAGATCAAGGAAAATGAGTTCTTGAAGGAGATTGAAATACAAGAGAAGAATATGATGATCAAAGAACTAGAGAATGATTTGGGTAATTCTGAAAAGAATACTCATGAAATTCAAATTGACCTCAAAAGAAAACAATTGGAATGTGAATTGTCAGAAGAAATAATGAAGAAACTAAAGGATGAAAAAAGGAAGATTCTTGAAGATAGCATGAAGTTGTCATCGGATAATGAAAAGTTGGTTAATGCCATGAGTTTGATATCGGAAAGAATGGATCTTTTATCAATGGAAGATATTAAGCTGATGGAAGATTTGGGGAAAATGGTCCACAATAATGTTGATATTGATAATAGTGATGAAGATGATGATGAACAAGAACATGAACACCCTCAGAAAGAGAATAATGTGAACAACAACTCTTTCTCCTCCACGACGTTCATGAAGAAGAAAGTTGAAGCAATTCACGATGATAGATCGCCATTTAGAGCTCTTAACAACTAAACTAAATTAGGTTCCTCTGGGATTTGAATGTTACTTATCAACTTCTTATTTAACTGAATTCTTGACCATTCATTGTATATGATGATTATGTCTTAATTGGAATAAAATTATCATTTTCTTTATTTAAGCTTTCTTGATATTTCTAAATACAAAATTTGCTGTTATGACTTTTATGATCTGATGGATTGAAGTTACATTTAATATTTTGGGTAGAGAAGATTGCTTTTATTATATGAAAGGTCAGTTGTAATGAAACAGTTGATTGCAAATCTCTTTTAATTTTTTGAGAAGTATACATACATATTGAAGGCAGTGTTCAATATATTGTAAACTTGGCTTGGTATTGGGGGATTAATTCCTTCACCTCTTTTTTTTTTTTTCTATAAAATAATTCCTTCTCCTCTTAGAAACAGAAGCTGATAATAAAGAAACAGAAGCTGATAATAAAGAAGAATCAATTCTTGTGACAGTAGGAAATTTTGTCTGAGTTTTATTTTTGTATGCATTTGTAATGAGATCATAACATCTTTAACCTTGTCCATCTTGATATATATGGAAGAGTTCCCCTCAAAAAAAAAAAAAAGATATATATGGAAGAGTAAAAGAAATTAAAAGTGAAAGAAGCTAAATTACTATGTGGACTTTATGTTCTATGGTAAGATATATGGGCCTACTTTTCCAATGAGTCTAGAGTAAGCTAAACAATGCAATGAATGCTCAAGGCAAGAAAATGACAAATTGCAGAACATGAACTTTATTTGTGATGATATATATATATATATATATATATCACTAGATTTTAATTTTGAATGAAGGTTTGTTGTTCTTGAATGAGAACCAAACAAAAAAGAGACTGGTAATTTAAGTGCATGAGCTCGTGCATCACATCAAATGTCCTGAAAGGCATGTTGGGAAGAGGTGTAATAGAAATCATGGTTTGCTTCATTTTGTCCCCTTCCCTTAATTCATTTGGTCCTACTTATCTTATTTTTGAAGACCAGTCATGTGGTTAGAAAAATGTCGAGGGGCGAAGGTGGAATATTTTTTGATGTTTTCTTCTTTCCTCAATTATCTCGAGTTCGATTTTCTTGCACCTTCCAAGAGAAGGTCTATTCAGCATTCATGCTCATTCTTCAAGAAGCGAGGTTCGGTTATTTTGCTCCTTCTAGAAGTTGGAGCTAGTCAACAATCGGTTAGTTAACCCTTCACATGATCAAGTTAGTATGAAGTTGTAAGAGCTCAAGAGAAACGCTGGTGAAATATAAAACAGCCAACCACGCTTTTTGAGACTATAAGATGAGTATTTATAGGAAGGACTCTGATCAGTCAAAAATACCCGCATGTTGTATTATTATTTTACGAATGTCATTATTAATTTATTATTACTCAATAATTTTAATATCACCTAAAAACAAGAAAATGATTACCTATAAGTCCTCGTCAACTAACTTCTAAAATGAAAATCAAATTTAAAGTCTACATAACTTGTGTTGTGTTCCTTATGTATAAGTCAAAGTGTTCATGCACCAAGTAGAATGTTTTGGAAGCATGTGACCTAAGGGTCCACAAAGGCTCCACTTTGTCACATTTCTTGGCCCAGAATTTCATTTATTCCTTCACACAAAACACAAAACACAAACACAAAACACAAAACAAATATTGGAAAAGAGCTTATTCATTTGGTTATTGAGTTATTCCAAAATTTTCTAGTAGTTGTTGCAATTTCGAAATTAAATTCTTCCTTTGAACATTATTTGTATGATTAAATTTCAATACATTGAGAAATTAGGTTTGGGAACAGTAATTGGAAAGAAGAAACAATAAGTAATTCTCTCCTAAGGAACACAATGAAGTATATTAGGACCTTAAAGGGTGCCATTATGTTCTAGAGGTTGTAATGTAAATACATTTTTATACCTAAAGTTATACCACATTGTTCAAATTTGATTTAATTCTCTTAGTGAATTTGAAATTATATTTGATAATATATTGATTTTAAACACATCGATTTTAAGAATGACGTCAATGCTTTGAATAAACCTAAAATAGGCCACTTAGATTGACCAAATGATTGTAATGCCTCTAATATTCAATTATAAAATAAGCTTTAGTCGATATAAACTTAATAATTTTATCTATATTTTGTCTTCATCAATTATCAAGTCGACTAAAAACTGTGTTTCAATATTTATCAAGTGATAGAATTGTTAAGTTGAGTTTCAAAATCTATCAAATAACAAGATGGTTCACTCTGTTTCAAATTTTATAGAATTGTAAAGTTGTTAAGTCAATTTCATATTGAATTTCAGAATCTTTTGGTTAATAAATTTGTGCAACTTATTTCAAATTAAGTTTCAAAATGCATCAAATGACAAAATTATTAAACGATGTCAAACTGAATTTCAGAATGGTCAAATAGTAGAAATGTTTTGTCAATTTCGAGTTGAGTTTCAAAATCTAGCAAACGTTTTGTCAATTTCGAGTTGAGTTTCAAAATCTAGCAAACGATGAAATTGTTTAATCTTACTATATTATGTATAATGAAACGAACTCAAACAAGCTTACCGTTAGAATTCAAAAATAAAATCCGAAATAGCTTACATTGATTTTCATCCATACATTATGCATCATGAAATGCATATGTGATTAAATCACTAAAAATTAATTTCTGAGTTGGTACATGAATACAACAAGAGTGGAACTAATCTGAAACACTAATGATACTAAAACTGTACAAAAAACTCCAAAAGTCCAAATCAAGGAGAGTGTTGCTCTTGCTTCTTACAACAACTGAACTTACATTTCTACCAAGAAAGAAAGAAACTCATTCAAATACTGAAAAAGATTGTTAAAAAAATCAAACTTCATGAGCTCTGATTTGAGGACTGTTTCATCAATGGCTGAGAAGAAGTTTTCCCCAATTCTTCGGGTGAACACTTCACTTCCATTAAAAGCGCCACCACTTCTTTCATAGTTGGCCTATCAAGTGGCGATGCATTCACACAAAACATAGCAATTCCGAGCGTTTGCAGCATTTCTTGCACCATTTGATCTGGAAGTCCTTGTAGTTTCGTATCTAGTACACTCAAAGCCGGTTCATAGCTTCCCATTTTCTTCTTCACCCACTCCACAATGTGTAACCCGTCTCCAATCTGCGGTTCAACCGCACTTCGGCCGCTTAAAATCTCAAGCAAAACGACCCCATAGCTATAAACATCACTCTTTTCCGTTATATTTGCCGTGTATCCATACTCTGCAAGAAAAAAAATCAAGAATTGATATGATATGATATGGTATACCTACCTTGAGAAAGAAAACAAATATGAAAAATTCAAAGAAATTAACACTTACCGGGTGCAATATATCCGTAAGATCCCGCGATTCTCGACATTGCGTGTTGATAATTTGGAGTGTTCATAAGCTTCGCGAGTCCAAAATCGGCTAAATAAGCCTCATACTTGGAATCGAGGAGTATGTTATTGCATTTCACGTCTCTATGAAGAATAGTAGGCAAACAATCGTGATGAAGATAAGCGAGGCCTTGAGCTGATCCCACAGCAATTTTGTACCTCGTTTCCCAATCCAAATTCCGGTTATTCTGCAAGAGTTGTTGGAGATTCCCATTCGGTATATAGTTGTAAAGAAGAAGCTTCACACTCTTGTTTGAACAATACCCGAGTAACTTCACTATATTTCTATGCCTAATGTGTCCGAGAATTTGAATTTCAGCAGCGAAAGAATCAATCGGTTCTAATTCGTCTTTCTTCGTTTTCCAAAGCTTCTTCACCGCAATCAATTCCCCATTTGGCATTTCGGCCTTGTAGACTACCCCCGAGCATCCTTTTCCAATAACATTCTCATCTCTTAAGCAGTTCAAGATGTTGTCAATCGAGAAGTTAAGTTTCCGAAATGGAATGAATGTCCACGGATACGAGAAATCCTCGTCTGTAGATGAACCCGACATACCCGACTTATCAGTCACATATTTATGATTACGTGTAACTATAATCCAAACAGCCACAACTGCCATGACCACGGAAGTCAAAATCACGGCGACTAAAGCTGCGGTTTTGGCAGACTTAAGCCCATTCTTTCTCGTAAAACGTGAAGAACAAGTCGACCCATCTTGAGATTCACAAAGACGAGGATTTTCAAGGAAAGAGTTATGGGTTAGAGTTCGAAAAAATGGTGTCACAGGAATGGGACCTGAGAAGTTGTTATAGGAAACATTAAGGTTTGTGAGACTGGTAAGAGAACTTAGAACCGTAATCTTCCCATAAAGCATATTATGTGAGAGATCGAGCGATTGTAACTGAGTCAAACCAGACATCGTCTGAGGAATCTCACCTATAAACCGGTTAGATTTCAAGTCCAAACTAATTGTCAAACTCGTCAAATCACCGATTTCTTGTGGGATAGGACCTGAAAGACTATTGAAGCTCAAATCAAGAAGAGTTATTCTCTGCAAGTTCTTGAAAGACTTTGGAATTTCTCCAGTGAGGAGATTATTGTTTAGGATAAGTTTATTCAAGTAACTTAAATTACCAAAACTCTCGGGAATCGCACCAGTGAAACTATTTCTACTAAGATCAAGCTGTTCTAAATTTAAAAGTCCCCCCAACCTAGCTGGTATATCACCCGTTAAGTAATTGTTATGCACATCCAAAAGCTCTAGAACCGTAATGTTAGCAATTTCAGAAGGCAAACTACCCGAAAAATGATTCATATACAAATCAAGAAACACAAGATTTTGCAATTGTCCAATCTCTTTCGGAATCTGACCTGAAAGTTGATTCTCACCTAGCCTCAATCTCACAAGGGACTGACACTTTGCTACGCTTCTTGGCACCCCACCTGTTAAAGAGTTTCCTAGTAACAAAAGCTTGCTTAGCTTCTTTAAACCAAATATCTCTTCTGGGATTGAACCAGTTAGCTTGTTTCTTGAAAGATCGAGTGCGTAAAGTTCAGTACAGTTCCCAAATGCTTTTGGTATAGTTCCGGATACTGAATTTCCCCACAAGAAAAAACTCTGCAAATACTTAAGTTCACCAACCTCACTCGGAATCGAGCCCGATAGTTGGTTCTTATCAAGCTGAAGGGCAGTTAAACTAGTACAGTTCCCTATCTTCCCGGGAATTAAGCCAGTTAATGAATTATCTGACAAATGAAGCTGTTCAAGAAACATTAACTTGCCAAAATCACCCGGAATTTCACCCGATAATTCGTTTGCTGACAAATCAAGAACAACAAGAGACGAGCAATTGGATAACTCAGATGGGATTGGCCCAGATAAGGAATTTCCCCACAAAAGCATGCTAGTAACCTTTTGCAGCTTTCCCAATTGAGAAGGGATTGAGCCAGTGAGCTTGTTCATGTGCAAATAAAGGTTCCTCAACTCCAAACAGAACCCTAACTCAGGTGGTATCGAACCAAAAACCTCGGTATCATAGAGCGCTAAAGTTTCAAGATGTATCAAATTACCAAATGTAGGTGGGATTACACCAGAGAGTCCAGTGGCAGCAGCACCTAGTGTAGTGAGATTTGTCAAAAGGCCTAACTCTTGTGGGATTTCACCGGTTATAAACGGGTTACCCCCGATTCTTAGCTGCTGAAGGGAAAGTAAAGAGCCTAATTGTGATGGAATTGACCCGTTTAACATATTATCTTGGAGACAGAGGACTTGGAGTGAAGAAAGATTTGAAAGCTCTTGTGGGATTTTTCCAGTCAATCTGTTTGAGTTCAAGAAAAGGAACTGAAGCAAAGTGAGTTTGCCTAGTTCTTGAGGAATAGGGCCTGAGAGTGAGTTTGAGGACAAATCCAAAAGGTGAAGTTGAGTCAAAGAACCAAATGAAGGTGGGATTGAGCCAGAAATGTTTGTAGTGGAAAGGTTAAGAAGTTGAAGAGAGGAAAGGGAGGAAATTTCTGAAGGAATTGAAGAAAGATTTAGAAATGTATTTGGGATTGAAACTGAAATAACCCTTTCTTGAGGTGAACAAGTTATGCCCTGCCATGAACATGGAGTTGGGCTTGAAGGATTCCAAGTAGAAAGCACAGAAGATGATTTTTTGTAATAAGGGTCAGATGCTGAGAGCAAAGAAAGAAGTGCTTCTCCATCAGATGATAAAGATTTAACTTTTAAAGCTTTAAAACCCAAGCAAAAACAGAGGAACAACATGAACGAGAATGGGTTTGCTTTCATCTCCATTTTGAGCCTTAAAAATGACATCTTTGAAAGTGTAAGGACAAAAATGGCGGTGGTGGTGGTGGTGGCGGCGGCGGTGGTGGTAAAAAGTCCACTCTTAAGGGGACAACATACATGTGAAGAAGGTATTTTCTAGTGATGGGGATGCTTCAAATGTACACAATATTGTAATAATGTTGGGAAAATTAATATGCATGTGAACAAAAAGTTATCTTTAATGGAACTCCATCACCTTATGTCTCACACAGTGAGTACAACAACAATGTGGTTGAAGCTTCTTACCGGCGCATGGTTTTTATAGTATTCCTCTTCCCCTGAGCTCCGCCGTATGCGGTGGTGCAACTGGTGGTGGTGGTGGTGGGTGGAGACCAGAAGTTAAGTACTACAAGTTATGGTTTTGTGAAGTTCATTGTGCTCCATTAATGGTGGGTATTTCTTGCATTTGGTTTTAAGTTTAGGAGGCGGAGAGATTTGCTTTGAGTTGTTTGTATACAACTTCTTCTTTTTTCTCTTTTCTCTGTTTTTAGTTTCTCAAAGTGTGAAAGAGCAAATGCTGAATTTAAATACAAATTTGGTTTATACTATTAGTTTAATTAATACACAGATTAGGGCGCCACTGATTAATTGTTTCTGTTTCCTAGACGATGTTTAATAGGTTCTTTCTAGAATGTTGAATTTCCGAAATTACCCTTATATTGTAGATTTTTTGGCAATATATTACTAACATTTCTATCGGAAATCTAAATCATTAATTGTACACGTAAGTAAACAAATGTTAACAACCAAAAATTATGTCAGGGCCGTTCAAAAACTTCTTTTGTCTTTTTTTATATTAAGAGGTCATGTAGTTCAAAGTTTTCAGGGTTTGTACTTGGTGGGAAAATCAATAAATTAATTAGGGTGCCAAGCCAAGAGTAATATATTTATATTTGATTATTTCATATATTAAATAAATAAATAAATAAAAAGGTACATTTTGATGATAACAGGAGCAAGGCTGCTTAGGGGATAGTGAAAGGCAAAAGAAAGTTGGATTAAGCAATCAATTCGATGTCTTTTTCTTTCATATTAATATCTTATTTTGAATATTTGCATTTACTTATTAAAAAAAAATCAAAGTAATATAGGATCAATTATAAAACTAGTGTATTTATATGTACTATCTATTTTTTTAACATTACAAATTTACAACTTATCTACAAGCATGGATTGAATTGTGTTTGCTTAATATGTTTTAATCAATTAAATAATAAAAAATTATTCGAGAATTAACTCCAAAACAAATTAAGATGTATTGATGTAAGAGTAGAAATTGCTTTGTATTCTCATTTGATTAATCAAATAATGTGAACATTTGCGTGCTTTCTATGGAAAACACCTAAAGTTTTAATCATTAATTTGTTATGTGAATTATCAGGATTTTGGCAAGTTAATTTCATGTGACATGTCTAATGAACAATTTATTTTCATGAAAATAGACAATTTACCTTTTTGTGATATGAATAAACTGAACAATTTACCTCATTGCTAGTGGAGGTGTTGTACACACACGCTATAATACGTCTGAGACTTCATTTTCATGTAAAAAATGACAAATTTAACCTTACCCTTGGCAAACATATTCACCTCATTTTACCCTCTGGCCTCTGTGATATGCATAAATAGACATTTTAACTCACCGTGATATTGCACAATGAACATTTTACCCCCTTATAAAAATATAAAAATCAAGATAGATGCAATTTGTTTCTTTTATAAAACTATATAGAGGTATTTTGTCATTTTATTTATCACATGAAGTTAAACTGCATATTTAAAATAACACAAATAATTAATTTACTATTCAATCGAATTATCATGGTTCAAATGAGTTGGAATTCAATAAGATTTTATTTATTTCAATCGTAAATTATTTGTCTAGAGCTGTGACCAGTCACGAAAATTAAAGGACTAAAGTTTGTTTGAGGGTAAGCGTGGATAAAGAGGACACTTAATTGCAGTGTCTGGTGTTTGTTTAAGGTAAATTTGAAAGATGGAATAATTTTATTCACTGTGTTTATAAAATAAATTTACTGTGTCCTGTAAAAAATGAGTTAGATAAGAGTTAATTTGGTTATCGAGGAAAGGGTAGTGGGTGTGTTTTGGGAAGAGAGATTAAAATAATGTACAGTCACATGACTGAGAAAGAGTAAATGAGTCTTTTTGGATTATATACTAAGATTAGTGCACAATTAACGATATTAGGGTTTTGCTAGGGTTTTAGTAAGTAGGAGTATTTTTTTCTTTTGCTTGATGGCATGCACTTCAACTCGATTGCTACCCTAATCTATAACAAATAGTATATGAAATGTGGATTTTTAATTTTCTCTTTTTCTTTTATTTAATATGACTTGTAGGTTTTTATTTTTTTTATAACAAAAAACTTTAAAATTAAAATTAAGACGAAAAGTTATCCAGTTTATAAGGGAGTAACCTCCATCACAAAAAAACACTAATTGAAATATTACAAGGAACTCTCAGTTCAATTCAAACTGAAAGCCCAACTAACAAGATTATGGGTAGTACAATTTACATTCATTTCCGTGATTATATTCACTTTCACTAGCTACTTTTTTTTCTTTTTTTCCCCCTAGGGTATTACTTGACTTAATTTCTTTTTAGGTCTATCAGATATATTATATGGAAAGCTTTTCTAGTGGGGATTCGAATATGAATTTGTCACTTTGTATGGCTAGTCACTTTCACTATACCAATTACCCATTGGTCGATTTCACTATTTAGAGTATTGTATAGGGTGAAATACAGTTTCTCCCCTTAAAGTATGAGGATGGTATCAGTTATCTCGGCCCCCTAAAGCATCAATTGTAACAATTACACCCCTCTATTATAGTTTTGTAGTATTTATTCCAAAAACACCCCCACCCCTTTCATAAATAATAATTTCTTTATTACTTTATCAAAATAAAATTGTATATTTATTAATTATGAATCCATTCATCCACCAAACAATATTATGTTTTATTTTCTTCATTTTTTTGTTACCTTCCTTTTTTCGATCTCAAAATTTTTTCTTCATTTTCATCTCATTTTGTATGACCGAGGAAAACAAAAGAAATAAAGAATTTGAAACATAATATTGTTAGGTGGACGGATGGATGAATTCATAATTAATTAATAAAATTTTTTTTGATAAAGAAGTGAATAAATTAAAACATATTATTATCTGATGTTAAACTTGATTGCGAGAAATAATTTGAAGAAGAATTAATCAACATTTTGAATAATAATTTGTACGATATATAAATGAGAAAATTATCACCAAATAAAAACTCAGAAAAATATAAAGAAAAAATTTGAGATAGAAATCAAAAGTGAAACATAAAGATAACAAATTGAAACAGAAACAAAGAAAAAAATGAGATGAAAATAAAGAAAAATACGAGACCATAAAATCGAAGGAAGCAAAAAAAATGAAGAAGTTAAAACATAATGTTGTTTAGTGGATGAATGGATTCATAATTAATAAAGAGACAAATTTATCTTAAATAAATAAATTTATTATTTATGAAAGGGGTTGTGGTATTTTTTGGATTAAATACTACAAAACTATAACAGATGGGGTAAATGTTACAATTGATACTTTATGGGGTAATTGTTACTCACCCTATAATTTAAGGGGGGAAATTGTATTTCACCCTATTGTATATCTTAGTATAATTTGATCTATTTTCATATTTCAATTTCCCAATTTTTTTTTGTCACATTTACTATGGTACGAGTTGAATTAATTAATTTTCTAAGTAGATTATTATGTTGAATTTTCTATATTGATAATATTTTAAGATTTTGTATTGTTATATTTAGAGTGCTATTTAATATTCTGAAATTATTTTGAAATAGATTATTTATAATAAATATTTGATAAATATTGAAGTTGGTTGGTTGACCAGCAAGAGATAAGAAATAATAGGTTGAATGAGTATATACGTCTTCACTTTTCAAGCCAGATTTCATAAGTTATTAAATTATAAATGATGTTGTCTAAAAATGATCAAAGGACCTCTTCGAGATTTTTTCTCTTCTTGATCCCTTTACGAAAGCTAATTTGCACGGGACGAACTTGCTAAGGACTCTTTTATTTTCAGTTTTTTCTCTCTAGAATGACTTGCCCCTTTTTGTTGAAAATGAGATGCCATTTATAGGAGAAGTTTTGGGGAGGAAGAGTTTTCTGGGAGGTGAAGAGGTTTTTGGGAGATGAAGAGTTTTCTCCCATAAATGTCAAATGAATTAAATAGGGGTAAAATAGTCATTTTGACTAAATTATTTATTATCAAATTTATTAATTAGAGAATTACTAAAATACCCCTAGATCATAAATTGTCACTATCATGATGTCCCCCCAATTCCGTTAATGAAATTTTTTCAATTGCGGAATTTAAAATACATAACATATATATACTTTGAGAATATATATATATATATATATATATATATATATATTTAGATTAGAATATGTTCTTTACTTAGAAGATATAAATTTTGCAAACTAATGTCCTAATTATCTTAGGATCAATTATAGGAGGATTTTATTCTTTCAGAATATTGTACTTCCCAAATTATAAGTATTATAGTCTATAATTTTTCATCCCATTTTTTCTAAGTATACCTCTCAAATTTAAAAATATCTAGCTCTTTTCTCGAGAAAATACTTTCGAAGAATGTCGTCACGAGGTACTTATTGTTAATACAATTTACAAATTCTCTTTGCGTGTTAATTTTTTTTTTTTTTTTTTTTTAAGTTTTCAGCCTTCCGAAACTTTCCGAGCTGATCAATCGGGGCATGGTTGACTCAATCGCGCCGAGCCCGGGCAGTTTTTGTCTTGGCTGGTTCAGCCTGGGTAGTTTCTGCCTCGGCTGGCTCGGCCGAGTCAGCATGCCTCGGCCGAGTACAGCCTGGGCAGTCTTTGCCTCTGCTGGCTCGGCCGAGTCCTGCTGATTCGGCCGAGTCCAGCCTGGGCAGCCGAGGTAGCATGCCTCAAATAGGACTCGGCCGATTCCAGCCTGGGCAGCCGAGGTAGCATGCCTCGACTATTTGTCTCGGCCGATCCAGCCGAGGCATCATGCCCCGGCCACCCAGCCGAGGCGCCGATCCAGTCGAGGCATCATGCCCCGGCCACCCAGCCGAGGCATCTACCTCGGCATGTCTAGCCGAGGTACATGCCTCGGCCACATTCAGCCGAGGCATGCTGCCTCGGCCATATTTTGCCGAGGTAGCATGCCTCGGCCAAGCCCTGTCGAGGCGACTGCCTTGGCCGAACCAGCCAAGGCAATCCTGCCATGGCCGAGTTTGGCCGAGGCTAGACTTCCTCGGTCAGGTTTGGGCGATGTATCCTTGCTTTAGTTGAGGTTAATTTGTGCCATTTCAGATTTAAATATAGCGTGGCGAGTTTTCACCTTGGCCGGGCACGTGCCTCTGTTGGGTTTATGCCTCGGCTGGGCCATTGTGCCTCGACCGGCCTTTATGCCTCGGCAGGGTTTGTACCTTGATCATGGTTTTGCCTCGGTCGGGCATTCTTCGCTTTGATCAATCACGGATTGCTTGTTTCGAATGCAATTTCGTTGTTGGTGATGCGAGATTCAAGTAATTTTTTATCTAAGCGTGATCGTGTCACTTTTTGAGGTTTTGTATTTTGTTTGTCTCATATTGGAGGCATAATGCTCTTAAAGAGCTACATTGACTTGGCGAGGATATTTCCTTTAGCCTTGAGAAATTTTTATTTTATTTTTCTTATTTGGAGGCATAATGCTCTTAAAGAGCTATATTGACTTGGCGAGGATATTTCCTTTAGCCTTGAGAAATTCTTATTTTATTTTTCTTATTTGTTGATGCCTTTAGCTATATTCGTTGATGCCTTTAAAGAGTTACTTTGACTCCGAGGCGAAGATTTTGTTGTAAGCATTGAGGATTTTTTATTTTTATTTCCTCGTTTGGAAATAGACAAGTTGTCTTAAGGAATTAAAACGTGTATCCTCGCGTGAAAAATGAAATCCTTCAACTGTTACTATTGAACTTTTATTGATCGGTACATGGTGATGAAAACTTTGAAATATTATAGTCGAAGCCTAGCAACAATGCTACATGATTTTTCTAGTTCTTGCATTGCTTTTATCCGTAGACTCTCCAGCTTTGTTTGTTTGCTTTCGATCTCATCTTCCTTTGCGTCAGGAACATCGCTCATCATTTGTTCTTTCTGACGAGAGCTTTCTTATATTAGTCGAGTCTCCTCCAACTGTCCCTCCTTATATTACGTTGATTGTGCCGACATTTGAAAAGATATCGTCTTGTCTGGCCAGTATGTGCTATTTCCATTTGGTCTTTGTCCACCAGTTCTCAATAGGGACAAATTTCTTCTCTGGGATGATTTTTTTCCAGGAGCAACCTTCTCTTCTCACAGATCAGCCTATCTATCTCATATTTCAGATGGTAGCAATATTCAGTTTTGTGCCCTCGAGCTCGCCCATACTATAGGGGCGAATGAACCTCTCTTCAATGGTATCATGAGAGGTAGTTGCTTTCTTATTTCCTCTTATTATTTGTGCATGTCGTTTTTTTCCTCCACTATTTTCTTCCTGTACTTCGAGAAGAGCTTTCTCTCTTTCCATCCTGGGGCGAGGTTGCCTTAGCGTCTCCTCCGCTCCTGGGGCTTCATTAGTGGCTTTCTTATTTAAAGTTTGCCTTGCATTCGGTTCCTCTTGTCGCCTCTGCTCATCTTTATCGGGCCTTGAGGATGTGCCTGGGACTTCGAGCAAGGACCGTAGTGGATCGAGCATTCATTATTTCTTGGCCATGTATCGTGCAACCGCACTTGCTAATACTGTTGCTGCCATCTTATCAAGCATTTCTTGGGCTATTTGTATGGTAGATGCTAGGGGTGGCGCATGTGGTAGTGCTTCAGGGTAAGGCATTTGAGTTAGTGCACTCATGTGCCTCTTCCAGTTGGATCGACAATTGCGCCTCTTCAACTAGGTGGATCGCATTGTGCGCCTCCTCCACTAGGTCGCATCATGTGCCTCCTTCAAGCGACGGATCGCCTTATGTGCCTCCTTCAGCGGATGGATAGCCTTAGGCATCTCCTCCACCATGTGGATAGCGTCATGAACCTTTTTAAGCGAATGAATCGCCTTATGCGCCTCCTTCAGCGAATGAATCGCCTTATGCGACTCCTCTACCAGGTGGATCGCGTCATGCGCCCCTTCAGCGGATGGATCGTCTTATGTGTCTCCTTGAGCGAATGAATCGCCTTATGCGTCTCCTCCACCAGGTGGATCACGTCATGCGCCTCCTTCAGCGGATGGATCGCCTTATGCGTCTCCTTCAGCGAATGAATCACGTTATGCGTCTCCTCCACCAGGTGGATCACGTCATGCGCCTCCTTCAGCGGATGGATCGCCTTATGCGTCTCCTTCAGCGAATGAATCACGTTATGCGTCTCCTCCACCAGGTGGATCACGTCATGCGCCTCCTTCAGCGGATGGATCGCCTTATGCGTCTCCTTCAACGAATGAACCGCGTTATGCGTCTCCTCCACCAGGTGGATCATTCGACTCTTCTGTGTTTTTCCATTGGTTCTCTTCATTCTCATTCGCCATCTCGACGTGCAAATCAAGCAAAAAATTCCCACAGACGGCGCCAAAATGATGTTGTCTAAAAATGATCAAAGGACCTCTTCGAGATTTTTTCTCTTCTTGATCCCTTTACGAAAGCTAATTTGCACGGGACGAACTTGCTAAGGACTCTTTTATTTTCAGTTTTTTCTCTCTAGAATGACTTGCCCCTTTTTGTTGAAAATGAGATGCCATTTATAGGAGAAGTTTTGGGGAGGAAGAGTTTTCTGGGAGGTGAAGAGGTTTTTGGGAGATGAAGAGTTTTCTCCCATAAATGTCAAATGAATTAAATAGGGGTAAAATAGTCATTTTGACTAAATTATTTATTATCAAATTTATTAATTAGAGAATTACTAAAATACCCCTAGATCATAAATTGTCACTATCAATAAACATTATAAGTCCGATATAATTTGTAGAATGAAATAATAGTTTAATTTAGTTTTGAGCTTTAATTTATTCTGAGATTAGTCTCATAAAAAACAATATGCAACCGTTATTCCGGGGAAAAGGCCGGGATTAAAAAGAAAAGCTGGTACGTCAATAATATTCAAATATTATATGAGTCATAATTTAAGCAAGAATAAGTGAAACAATTCAACAACTAAGAATTAAATCTATACAACTTTAGCAGAAAGTCATATTTGTTTGCTGCCTAAATAAATTATTTAATTAATCAATAGCCCAGTTTTAGGCTGTAAAAAACAAATACAAAACATAGAAGTATATTTGAGTCATGTACTATTCAATTTGGCCTTTCCTCAAACATTTGCTCTCTTTGCTATTTAACTGGTTTTAAATCCATGGAGCCCCAAACCTACTACTTAGTATAGGATATAATTATGACTCTAATGTAGCTGCCCACTTGGATTAACTTTCTAAATAAATCAAATACATGAAGTTTAAAACTTATCTAATTAGACATAAAGAAGACAAAATTCAGATAACACATGTTTACGCTTAGTTTAAATTTCTGAACAAGCTTGAGCTTGTGTTGATTTAGATAATATTTTGTTGAAATTTAATTTGATTGCTTATTGATTGATATAAAGAGTTTGTTAGAACTTTATTCGAGTTTCAAATGATCCAAGCTAAAACTGGCTACACAAACTTGATATATTTAAGTTAATTGAGTTGAGCTGGAATCGAGTTTGGTACGTAAGTTATCAAAGATATTCAAATTTAGAGTTTTAGGTACAACAAACTGAATTCGAACGAGTCTTTAGAGTTTTTATTGATAGGTTGCATGGATTCTTCGCAAAATGGTCTCGTGCAGTATTTAGTACTTCGGGAATACAGATACGCGTTCGATACGGGTATGGCACGCAATCTGGTGTTTCCTAATTAAATTAATTAAATAATAATTCGAATATGAGTATCAGTACGTTTTTTGGCGTATCAAGCACGTTTTGGATACGTACGGGGTGTGTTTGTTTTTCAAAATTATGGTTAAAAATTATTAAATTAAAAGTAAACAAAAAAAATTGTAGTTTGAATGGTACGTCTTGGATACAGCCATACAGGTATTAGTACGCGTGATGTTTAGATGAAAATTTTAAATCAATTCGAGTTTTGTCTAACTTTCCCAACTTTTGATATATAACTTTTGTTTGTTTTGAATGGTCTTGGACAACTTTAGTATATAACTTTTATTGATGTTGTCCTATTCGAAATTAAACTAGTAGACAATATTTATTTGCAATATAATCTTTTGATTTTGTGGTTTAATGGAATGATCAAATTAGTTATGTTGTTATGCATAGTAATAATTTAATTTTTATGCATATCTTTGCCGTATCGAATACTATAAATTTTAAAAATCTGTATTGCCATATTTGTATTGTATCTCCATATTCGTATCCACAATCGTACCCGTGCAATCTAAAGTCTATCAAAATATCGAGTAATTTAGTTTGATTTTCCGCCTAAGTCCCACCCCCAAGATTTTCACAAAGGTTAAGGTTTGGTTTAAGAACCAACAAACAGCATTTCTGGGATCCTACATCAGTGCATTGAGCCAAGAGACTCTTTTATTAAGTATCACATTAAGATACCTTAGAATCCAAGCTTTATTTGACAAATAAAAAATAAAAATAAATCCAAGCTTTAAGGATTTTTAATGTGAAGTAAAAAGTCATTCCTCATTCCATAATTCATGCCAACATAAGCGTACAGACCAAACAAAAAGAGCAAAAGTACAAAGCAAAATAAGATCCACAGAACTTAAAACTTTATAGAAGTCAAAATGCCAAAACAAACCATTTAATCTGCTTGTGGGTATATCGTAAAATATTCGATTGTAACATACTACACAAAAACGGACTGTCTTATTCAAAGATCGCAGTATTTATACAGAAAACTACACAGTACAAGTCCTATTTATACGAGCATATCCTGACTAAGTATAAATCAGCATAAACGAACCTTAACTTACCGCTTACTGAAATGCTTTTATTCCATTTGTTTTCTTATTCCAATCCAATGCATGACATATCAGCTGCTAAATCATCGATAATGACAAAGGCACCAAAATGACGGGTTTCATTTTTGCGCCAGTGAAAAGAAATTCTCGTTTTAGCCATATCCTCAATTTCAAGGACTTGTCTCGTTTTCTCTTTCAAATTTAAACCATTTCCAATTAGAATATAGCATTTCTTCATCTTCAAAAGGTAAGTCATCCTTGGGCGAGGCCTCAGACTTCCGTTTGGTGGAAGCAACAGAAATTTTCTGCCTATATTTCTTGGCCATCTCTTTAGCTTCGGAAAATACCTTCTGAACGAAAGGCAAACAATAGATTTATGTTTAAATGAGAGATTTATAATAAGGATTACGAAATAAGCAATTCAAATGCATTGTTTAAAATGTTTATTTACCTCCTTGTTTGACAAAAATAGACCAGGCTCACTTTCAAGATCAGCAATACTGCATGGGAGGGAAGAAAAGTTCAAATGTCTAATTAGTTTATTTTTCCTTAAAACTTTGTGGCCAATTGCGAAGAAAAACTCAAGAGAGCACAAAAATTACGAGTAACGTACTCAATTCATTCGGTGGTTTTAGAAAAATGAAAAAGAAAGGCACGGGGTGAAGTAGAATTACGTAAGTTCTGATAAATATGGTAAAAGTAATATATGACATATGGAAAACAGAAAATTCACAAGTTTTTCGAGCAGGATCATTATTTTCTATTAATATCAAAATATCAATGATCGCCCGGATCATATTTACTTACCAAGATAAGTTTCAAAAGGAAAGGTCCTCAGGGGCATATCAATAATTATTCAAACCAATACGATTCATCCCGGATATTATTTATCAAAGAATAGAGTGAAAGATATTTGAGAATTTCTTGACATCACATGCACCACAAAAAGTAATAATATGAAATTAATTAAATGCAAAATCCATCACTTAGCATACCTCAGAGATATTTTGTCAGGAAACATCGACTTCATGACCAAAACTTTAACCACCTCACCAACGGCTAGTAAGTCACCGACAGAGTCAATTTGTCCTCGACTAATATTCGAAATATGCAGCAATCCACTACAAAAATTCAGCAAGCTGGAGATTATTACTACAAAGAAAATGCTTAATAATACAAATAATTAGTCTCTAATTTAATATATTGTGGTTGTTGAAGAAGGAAATACATCCAAAAATTATAATTTGAAACATGAATATAAATTTAAAAATATGACCATAATCAAGGATGGGTTATCAAACTAAACTTGTGAAAAATCTAACTAACTAAATTTGTATTACCTCCTATTAGTATCACCTATCCGTATCTGTGCACCATATGGATAAAGTTTCTTGACTGTCCCTTCTAGAAGTGTCCCCGGTTGTAGATGCGTCATCTCCTAAGACATTAAATAGCCAAATAAGTAATCATCATGGATATAAGTCACTAATAAGTATAAATCAAAAATTCAAATGTGAGATGTGTTTCTAGCTATTAAATATTAGACACCTTTCCGAAACTTTTAAGAAACATTAGAAAAAAATTAAAATTAAAAAAATCAAAATGGAAAATGAAAAAGATAGTGTGTAACATGTTGATATCACACAAGATTCTTTCTATTCTACCTAACTAATAATTTTTCAGTACCATAAGAATAATATACCATGTATCTAGGTGAGATGATTATTTATTAGAGTATTCTAATAATATAGCAGTTAAAATCAATCATGCTAACTATATGGATACTAAAATGCTATAACAATATTACCTAATTCTGTAAAGAATTATGAAACAAAGTGTATAAATAGTATGAGGAAAAAAGACCTAATTCTTTAATTACCACAAAACGATAAAGAGTTCAGTTGAAGAATTTTTCCTTTTTTTTTCCCCTAAAAAAGATGGTTAATTAGGGAATTAGGAATACGAGAAAGTTTTAAGGTAAACAAAAAGTTAAAAATAACCATTCATTTCAGTTTTCAGTTAGTCAAAAAGAGAAATATTTGCATTTTTTTGGTGAAATGTAAGGAAATTATAATCCATGAATATAACATTAGATGTATTTGTAAAAATCAATATGAATAAACCCAGAAAGAAGCATGAAATCATATCTATCAAACATGAAAAAAAAAAAAAAAAAAGGAAATTATTTGAAATGAAAATACCAACCCAAGCCTCCTTCTCACTGAGTATTAAGTCGTTGGTTTCTTCATTTATTCTAGTAATTTGCACATGTATCCTCCGTCCCACCTGCAACATTGAAAATGTATATTATTGGCATAACTGACAGTAAAACATGGTTTCCTCAATGAGTTCTATGAGTTCATAATTCTGATATGCCTACGCTAAAGCATAAAAGAAATACTATTCGAAAGAGAATTACTGCCGGAATATATGGTAAGAAATGTGAAATTGTATTGACCATACATTCTCTTTCAGTTCCGTGAAATTATTAACTCTATTCAACAATTCAGCTTTTGGAAGAAAAGCCCTCAGACCCTGCAAAATCAAATCACATTAGATTATGAATTGAGACATTCCAAATCCATGTATGAGAAAAGGACGTTACCTCAATCCTTGTAAGGACACCGCCAGTATTCCACTCTGTTATTTTGACCTCAATTGGCTCATTGAGTTGCTTAATCTGCAGAATAAAATTAAACAGAATCTTCTTTATATTATCCAAAAGGTGGAGAAGCTAACATTTGCGAGAAAAGTTCACGTGACTCTACGGTAAAGTAAAAAGGAAAGCACGCATATAGCATTACAGATTGCCTAATCATTTTTTAACCAACCTATGTCCCTAAAACTCCGTTAGATGTTAACTTTTAGGTGGATGAACCTGAGAAGAACTGTTTCCTGCTGATGGACAGTTTTTATCTGAGGAGATATATTGAATCATAAATATAGTTATTGTATTTTATGCCATTCAACTATAATAGAGAAATTTAGACGCTATTTTTTATTCTGTCTGGGAACTGCAGAGACAATCGTTTTCATATAATGCCTTTCCTTCATGTTTTATGTGGACCTATAAAGAGATTCATTCAAGCTGTACTCCCAAGTAGGTTGCGAAACTTCTAGTGTTATCTTCTTAGCTATGCCAACTCGTATCTCATGTATCAGTAGTGAAAAAAACAGTTATCCAACTAAAATCAAACGAGCAAATGGCAATAGAGAGAAGGCGACGTGCCATTAAAGGAAGGAAACAAGGTATCACCAATTTTTCTCCAGATAGGGTCTAAGAGAATGAAATTGATCAATGGTAAGATCACGTGTAGGCATTAAATCGAGGAAAGCAATTAAGGTAATTTAAAAGAAAAATAGACATGTTTTAGTCAATCGGTAATATAAATTGGTTGCCCCTAAATAACAATATCCATCTTTCAAATTAACGGCAAAAATTTACAACACAGAATTAATTTCATAATTTTAACCAATTACTCTTTCCTCAAGCTCATATGCACTAGCCTCAAGCTTTACATCTACAGGTTAGACACCTACTAAACATTGACCATTTATCAAATCCAAATCCACAAACCTAACTCGAAAATGCAATAAAAAAATTCCAAAATAACAAATAGAAAAAGAAAGACAAGAACCTGCCTCACTCGATGCCACGCAATACGTCTAAAGACCCTTCTAGTTGACAGCAATGGCCGACCTCCGAGCGTCCTCCCAAGAACCTCAGCAAAAAGAACAGTTCCGGGCTCCACAACAGGCTTTCTCAACATCGGTTCCCCACTCGTGGCCTCATCATTTCCCACAATTCCCACCTTCCCTCTCACAAAAAACTCCTCAGCATCCTTCTCCATATCACATAACAAATAATCCATCTCCTTATCATACAAAGGCAACACTTCCTTAGTCAACATTGTGCCTAACATATCAGCACCCACGTTCAAATCGAGCTTATTCTCGTTACCTGAAACCACCACTCCCAACACTAAATCACCCGGTTTCGGTTCATAATACTCCACACTAACCTTTTCCTTTTCCTTTTCCTTTTCCTCTTCCGCTTCATTTAAAATCTCATTTTCATACTCATGTGAATAGTTTTCCTCTTCCAATGGCTTGAAAAACTTGTAAAATGGCTCCAAGACTTCATCTTTATTAGGTTTTTCTGGTTCAATTTCAATAAGAGGCTCGGGAACCACTTGCTTTAGAAAAGGCTTATTGAGTAATTCGAGCTCTTCGGGTTCTTCATCTTCAGGGCTTTTTGGCAAAAGGGTATCCGTAAATTCGTCAAGTAATTCCTTTTTAGAGCATAAAGGAACATGGGTCCGTCTAAATTTTGATAATTTAATGGGAAAATACAAGCTTTTGCAAGAATTTGACAGGGGTTTAAGGGTTTTAGCAAGTGGGATGGTGGCAGTGGAGTAAATAGTAGAATTTGTGAAGGGTAGAAAAGGGTTGAAGAAAGAGGACTTACTGTTACAGGGATGATGAAGAAGGATTGGCATTGCTCTGCTTATCCAGCGCGCCTTAATCAAAAGTCTTTTGCTTCTATTTATCTGTTCGTTCGTGGTTGTGCTATGCAGCGGCGTGGGTGAACAGAACAGTGCACGAAGTCTTACGGCCCTGTTAAAAAAGTAAGCATTAAATTTGGGTTTTCCTATTTTAAGATTTTTAGCCAATTTTTCTTGAAAAATCAGACTGGTGTTGGGCTTTTTTGCAGGAGTTTTTTAAAACAAATTTTTTTGTTCTTTAAAGAAAAACTTAAATTTACAATTTCCTAATATTAGAAAATAAATTGAACTTACTAAATTGTCCGAAAAAAACTATATTTTGATTTGACATAGAGTAACGTATACTTTACACTATTTTTTTTTATAACCTCTAAAAGAACATATAACTTTCTAAAATAATAATCGTACTTTTCATCTCTAAAAATTTAAACAAATACATGAAAATCGATAATATCTCTAAAACTCTTCAAATTTCAAAAAGTACAATTTGAAAAAGAATTAAAAAACAGACCCGTTATTTTTTCTTTTTTGAGGAACAAAATGTGATGTTGAAAGTAGAAAAAAATTGCTTTAAACGATGAAAGTGTAACCAAGTCGAATAGATTCAAATAACCTATTGACCAAGTTTGATTTGATTATTTTATCAAGTTTCATACCCTTTGTTAACTTGGTATTTGTCAAGTTGATTGATCTTGGACAAGCTTTTATAGAAATCGAAAACTAGTCGAACACGAATGACTGGAAATATTTGTATATACTCCTTTATATTATTATTCTCAACTTGATGAGTGAAGCTAAAGCTAGTTTTGTAAGATGTAAGACAAATCATGGCCTAACCGTCCGATGTTTGTGAAAACTTAAGGGTTTGGGTTTGAATTATCCGACAGATTTTTCCATTGAAATTTTTTTTTCTCAACTTCAATTTATTTTTTCAATAGATTAAATTCATCGAAAAATATTATTTGATTTCAATTTTTATTTTTTATAATTTTAGAGGGACTACACTAGTTAGAAAATAGACAGGGGCGAAGCCAGTAATTTAAATCGAGGGGGGGGAGTCTTGGTAAATCAAAAAAAAAAGAACAGTGTAAATTATTTTTATATATCATAATTATTAATTTTTATACTGATTTATATATATATAAAATCAAGTAAGGTAAATCTATTGGATAATATATAATCATTTCTATATTATGAGATAAGCAATCATTAGACATAAGAAAAATATGAAGTAACTTGACGAAATGCAAATATCAACAATTAAAATTTAACTTAGACATGTTAAATAGCATTCTACGATCTTTCATGAAATCTGATAATCGATTTCTACCATATATTTTGTCGATAAATAAAAAAGTAGATCAAGCAAGTCATCTAACACAATATAAAATTTATCTCCTAAGTAATAAAAGTAAGAATAAATTTAAATATTCCTGATTTAAAGTTTTAGAACAACAACTTTTTTTATAATATTTTGATGATTAACTTATCCACTTTGTTAAGAAAATAGGAAAGAATAACTATCTGACAAGAAGCTTAAGAAGGAAATTACATTTATGTGTAGAAATTTTTAATCATCTAAAATAATTGTAGAAGTTTATTAATTGAACAAACTGTAGGAACTTTCTTATTCAATTTCTACTTGAATAGGTAAGTGAATAATAAATATTGTAGGCTCTATGTTCAATCACCCGATTCAAAATTAATCACTTTGGAGACTTGAATATTGGGCTTGGGTTATGACTGGATGACCAATTAAAAAAAACTAATGACTAGATGACCAATTTAGAAAAAATTAATGTTGAATGAGGAATCATATAATTAATAGAAAGTGATGCATTAAAACTAAGAAATAAGTCACGGACTGGGGGGTGCGGGTGCCCCCATCCGCACCCCATGTCCCTCCGCCCCTGAAAATAGAGTAAACTTATTTGAAAAAAACTACCACAATAGTTTATTTTCAACATATTGCATCTGTCAAAAACTTTCTGTAGCCATTTTCTTATTTTGTGGTTGTACCAATTCACAGCAATGTTCTCGGTGATCACAAGAAACACATTTTGGACTTTTTGGTTCCCGTGTAAAATTCGAATTGACTGATCACATAATCTGGTCGTGACTCAATTTGGACATAAGAAGAATTTCAGGCTTAATTAGAAATTGTCAAATTAATTTAGTTACATTACTTAATAGTCAGCCCGAATTTTAAACAAAACAAAGTGATAAAACGGGGTCAAGGAAAAGAATCGAGTCTATCAGACAACAATGTAATCGAATCACAAATAACTACAATTGCTTTTGTTTTGGTAAATTATAGCTAAGACTGAAAACGAGCCTATATGAATCGAACATACAAGTGTTCAGGCTCGGCTAAAAAATGTACCAAGTTGCCCGGGCTCGGCTCGAGCTCGAGTGTGTCATGTATTCTGCTGTTTGAGCTCGGCTCGAACTTTAAGAGTTGTGTTTACCGAGTACTCGGCTCGATTTGATAATTAAAATTGTTGAATTGCTACAACAACCTTTAATGACCCAGAGACCTGCAGGGCCCCACAATAATTCATTTTCTTCTTTTAGCCATACAACATACCATAAGAATTTGATACAAAATATTTTCCTTTTGTTCCTTTCTCTAAAACAAGATTTCATCTCTTCTTGTTCCTTTTTCTTTGTGACATTTAAATAAGGGTAAATTACGAATACCCCCCTCAGGTAAGGTCGAATTACAAAAATCATCCTCACGTATTGGGTATTACAAAACCCCCCTCAGGTTTGTCACCTTCTTACAATTAACCCCTTGTCCCTAAAATGTTCCAATTTTGCCCTTGGAAGTTTTTTTGTAATGTTTATAATATGTTATAAATTTTAAAAACTGGGTGTTAATTGTTATATCTTGTAAATATAAAAATAATAATCATATATTTACTACCAAAATAATTGATATACTTTATAATTTCTCATAAATTTCAATAAATATTTCGATTTATAATACAATATAAACTTTAACAAATTAAAATATCTTATTTAAATACAATATAATTTATTAAATTTACTAATTTATAAAATAAATTCATTTAACTAATGTGTAAACAATTTATATTTGTAAAGTATATTATTAAAATTCTATTTAATTTAATATTTTACAATTTAAATTGCTAATAAATATATAAATACCCTTTTTTGTTGTTTATTAAAACTTATGGGCAATTATTAATTTTATCAAATATTCTAGTAGTAAATATATAATTATATTTTTTCCTAATTTATAAGATATAATAATTAGATCCCAAGTTTTAACATTTATAAGACATTACAAACAATACAAATAACACCCAAAGGCAAAATTGGAATATTTTAGGGACAAGGGGTTAATTGTTAGAAGGTGACAAACCTGGGGGGATTTTTGTAATACCCAATACGTGAGGGTGGTTCTTGTAATTATGTCTTACCTGAGGGGAATAATCGTAATTTACCCTTTAAATAAATTTGTTATACCTCAATGAACCAAATAGTAGAAAGTCCACCTGATTTAAAGAATCAAAATTATATAATATAATTATGAATGTCTAGCTTAATTTACAGAATCTTATGACTTATAAGTTATATCCCTATAAATAATAATATTTATAACTGATTCATCCAAAAAATTAAAAAAGGAAAGGAAAAAATAATTTGAATCCTAATAATCTGAGTAGGTATATCAAATATATTGGAAAATTCAAAAGAGATTGCACCAGCCGGGAATCGAACCCGGGTCTGTACCGTGGCAGGGTACTATTCTACCACTAGACCACTGGTGCTTCATTTATTGCTATCCTTTTGTTTTTTATAAGATCATATTTTCAGTTTCACTTAAATTGGTACATGAAATTATTATTTTCAATTTCACTTAAATTGGTACATGAAATTATGTTTTCAAGACAGCAGGCAATCAATACGTTTGTTAAATTAAACTATTGTCTTTTCTGGAATTTGCTTTACATTATGATGGAGAGCTAATTAAAATATTATTTGCTATTGAGTAATACATGGATAAATCACAAAATATACTTTAATGGGCCAGTCCAATCTTGTGAAGCCCAACTTATTTGGGACAACTTTTTTATTTTGAAAAGGTCCACTGTAACCTTTTCCTGGAATATAGGTTCCTTTGGTAAGTTGACGTTTTTTTCATTTATTTTTTTTCCTTTCTAAACTGAAAGAATAAAATTTAGTATGTTTAATAATTTGGTAAAGTTTAATGAGATTACAATAATCTCATGAATAGTTACGATTTCAGACATTGTCATTGCATTACCACATCAACAATTAATACTATAAAGAGGAATATATATATTCTGATTGTGAATACCACAAAATCAGTAGAAGTTGTAGAACAAGAAATTGTCCGAGGAGATCTAATTCACTCGAAATGTCCTTTGGGTCAAAGATGAAAAAGCTCTTGGTACTATTATGTCTTCTCATGATTTTATTTGCTCTTCAATCAGGTACTCCCTAAATTATTTTATTTTGGGATTTTTGTCGAATATATAATTGTCCAAAATAACTCTATTTTTTCGTTTATTGATATAGATATTGTAGTTATATGTATTATTATTTCCATGTTTATTTCGAGTGTATGTTTCGGTTAAACAAATTGAATTTTTTTTTAGACTTTTCAAAAATATTTCGAAAACACTAAGGAAAATTGTAAAAAAGATACTAGATTAAGAAAAATAATGGAGTTTAAGCCAAAAAAATAATTTTGGAATTACATCTAGTTTTCATTTCGCTTAATTAAAAAACGAAAACTTTTTCATGTTTTCGACAGAAGAAATGGAAATTTTGATCCATGATTATTTCTTTGTATTAAAATGGAAAAAACATGATACCATTTTGGGACTGTGTAATTTCTTTTAGCATAGAATTATGCATTTTATAAAATAGTGCATAAAATTCATTTTTCATTTAAAGTAACATAAATTGTCTCACACTCGCGTTTCGTGGGACGAAATTTAATTTTTACCAATTAAACTTGAAATTACTAAAATACCCTTATTTAGAAAGAACAAACAAACAAACAAAAGTAAAACTTGAAATCCTATAACATATGGTGGTCTTAATTCATTATATTCAACAATCATATTCACGATTTTCGTTTGTTGGAGTTGCCTTAAGAGAAAATGGAAACCAAACCTCGGTTTCATGGGAAGGGGGAGGGGGTAAGGACAGTTGATTTGTTAATTATTAAAAATATATTAATTATATATAATTTTTTTAGTTTAATAAGATTAAATGAAATCAATAATATATATAGATATTATATTATTTAGTAAGTTTTTTATATTTTTAGAATTTATATTAACATAGTATTTGATTTATTCATGTTCTATATAAAACTAGGTTAGTTTAATATATATGTAAATATATTAAATTTTGAATGTAAATTAATATTTGATCTAAAAAATTAATGGAATTATTGAGACTAAATGTCCCACATTGGTTGAAAACAATAGTAAAGTACACCTTATAAGGACTCGGGCAATCATCACCTTACAAGCTATCTTTTGAGGTTGAGTTAGGCCCAAATCAAGTACGTGGACTTGGTCCAATTCATACGACGAATTCCAATAGGAATTGTTGATTAAACATTGACACCAAGTGTGAATTGAAACAAAAGCTTAATGGGTGCCCACATTCCACGAGTGGGTCGGTCCAATTCGGGACCTGAAATCCATTACCCTTTAATTTCCTAATAAAGTTAATTTGTTTTTTTATAATTTTTGTATGATGTGGTGCAGAAGCGGAACATTGTTCAGACGTAAATGCGGTGGGAGATTCATGTGTTCAAGGGGAGAGGGGACCTTTGTTCTGCATGGACTTGTGTGTGAAATTACATTCCTATACTTTAGAATATGCACATTGTTACAGAAAAGATGGAGCTCATTTTTGTAGATGCGATTTCTTTTGCTTCCCCCCTCCTCCACAACCACAACTCAATGCTTCAATAATGCCTTAATTTATTAAAAACCCATATATATTGTAAAGGTTTTTCTATATATAATAAAATATGGCATGGCATTATTCCCATTCTTACTACCAATGTTACTTTTACACATGGATCAAAATTTCCATCTCTTCCATCGAAAACATCGAAAAGTTTTCATTTTTGAATTAGGTGAAACGAAAACAAGATGTAATTCAGAAACTATTTATTTGCCTTAAACTCTGTTATTTTCCTAAATTTAGTAACTTTTTTTGTAATTTTCCTTAGTGTTTCCGAAACTTCCGAATAGTCTCGAAAAGTTTCCAATATTTGACTGACCGAAACATATATTTGAACCGAAATTTTGATCCATGCTTTTACATTAATTGCAACTAATTAATAAACTTCAGTTTATCCCCTAATTTTTATCTTAGAGCTAATAAAACTATATATAAATGTCCATCTTTTTTCTTGTTTTTCCTCAAAAAAAAAATTATTTCTCTCTCTCTCTCTTGTAACTAGTTCATAATATCCTTAAATTCACATCACCTAATAATTCCACAATTTTTTTTGTTTTTTAATCTTCGACCTCCTAATTCTAGTGTTATAGTGATATATAGGTATATATACATTTTTACTTTCATATTCTTTGTTAAAATCGAATGTCACAGCCAAGGCCAACTAAATTTGACAACAGTAACTATATATCTAGATACTTCATGTTTCAAAAAGTATGAGGTGATAGATACAAATATATATAAATTTATATATATGGCTGAAATTAAAACAATAATTGGAAGGCCATCTCCAACCCAATGGGGGTGAATGGAGATGGCCCAATTGTACTAGAGCGTCTCTTTACCAACATGCACCAGGTGGTGCCACTTGGCGCCACCTTGTGCATTTACCTTTTTTTTTTTATTAAATTAAAAATAATTATTAATAAAAAATTTATCAGTAAAAAAGTTAAAAATTAAAAAAATTAACTATCAATTTAACAATATCTTGTTTAATTTAATTAACTAGTGATGGAAGATACTTTTAATTATAAAAGTTGTGTAAGGTTTAATAAAAATTATTTTAAATTCAAGATGTAACATTATTAGTTTTAATTTTGAATATTTAAATTTGCCTATTACAGTAAAATTTAACAACATATAGTATACTAAAATTCTTATTCATTATTAATTTTAAAATTATATATTTGTCTACAAAAGTAAATTTTTTTTTATTTATTATCATTATAGATAATATAGGTGAGAGTGAGGAAGTTTTTTTTTTAAATTAATTGGAAGAGATAGTCTTATGGATTGGAGATGCTCAAAGGGTACAGATACACCTGGATGGAGATTGACATCCCTGGGCCGTGAAAAGTCCTTGGGTTTAAGATGCTCCAAGCATATATGATTTACGTTATCTTAATATATCAATGGGCCCAAAGGCAGATGGAGACAGGGCCTAAAAAAATAAAAATAAAATTGAGGGTACCCTCAATTTTATTTTTATTTTTATTTTTTTAGTATAATAGTGATATTTTTAAAAAAAAATTAGGGACAAAAATTAGTTCCAGTGCCCAAACAAATGAGCATTCAATAGGACAAAAAAAAAAAAAAAAATAGTTCAATCAGCAATCCTCCGATCCAAATAAAAACTAGCCAAATTAGCAAAATCTAACTCACACTACCCAAACTCTAATAAAAGCCCAAGTCTTCTCCCAATTCCCAATTCACTCCCAACATCTCCAAACCCCTCACCCTAGCCGCCTACTGCTGCTAGACCACCGGCCCTAGACTGTAGTCACCGAATGGGCGATCAATGTATTTCAAACGATGCTATCATGGATCGATTTTAAAAAATGTAAAATCGTCATGATCAATTATTAACGTAAATAGTATATATTTTGGGTTCTTTTGGGACTATAACATGATATCATATGTAATTAAAGTATCTCGTGAAAGATTTTTTTGTCAAACTCCACTTCTTCATTTTTGTATTGCGTCATATATTTTCTCATGAATAATATAAGTTTTAAACTTAACTATTCGATTGAATTTTTCTTTTTGTATTGTTTTTCCCTTAGCTTAGGTTTTTTCGCATTGTGTTTTCCTAGCAAGGTTTTTAATGAGGCAGGTTTAACTAAAACACACACTAGGGTGTAAAGTGCCAAAATCCTATCATTTCATGGTGCAAAATGCCAAAAACCCAAAAAATTGCTCTAATTTTTCAGATATATATATGATCATAGTGTAATCAAGTCGAGTAGATTCAAATAACTTATTGATCAAGTTTGATTTGATTATTTTATCAAGTTTCGTACCCTTTGTTATCTTGGTATTTGTCAAGTTGGTTGATCTTGGAGACTTGGACGGGCTTTTACTCGAATGGCTTGATATTTTTATATACTCCTTTATATTATTATTCTCAACTTAATGAGTGGATCTAAAGCTAATTTTGTAAGATGTAAGACAAATCATGGCGTAACCGTCCGATGCTTGTGAAAACTTAAGGGTTTGGGCTTGTGCTTTAGAGTTTTGGGTTTGGATTATCCGACATATTTTTTCGTTGAAATTTTTAATTTTCAACTTCTATTTATTTTTTCAATAGATTAAATTCGTCGAAAAATATTATTTGATTTCAATTTTTATTTATTTTTAATTTTAGAGGGACTACACTAGTTAGAAAATAGACTAAACATATTTGAAAAAACTACCACAATATCTGTCGAAAACTTTCTGTAGCCTACTTTTTTGTAGTTGTATCAATTCAAAGTAATGTTCTCGGTGATCACAAGGGAAAATTCTTGTATAGACCTGGTCTATGAGCTTTTCATAGACCTTGTGGTTGTAAATAAACCACATCATATATTTTAATGATGTCATACTCTCAAAATGTATGATGTGGTTCATTTACAACCACAAGGTCTATAAAAAGCTCATAGACCAGGTCTATGCAAGAATATCCCAATCACAAGAAAGGCATTTTGGACTTTTTGGTTCCCGTGTAAAATTCAAATTAACTAATCACATAATCTGGTCGTGACTCAATTTGGAGATAAGAATTTCAGGCTTAACTAGAATTTGAATTGTCATTAGTTGCATTACTTAATAATAGTCAACCCTAATTTTATACAGAACAAAGGATAAGACGGGATCAGGTAAAAGAATCGAGTCTATCAGACAACACTGTAAATGAATCACAAATAACTACAATTGTTTTTGTTTTGGTAAATTATAGCCACAATAATTCATTTTCTTCTTTTAGCTATACAACATACCATAAGAATTTGATACAGTATATTTTCCTTTATTCCTTTTTTTTTTTTTGTGATTCCTTTTCTGTAAAACAAGATTTCATCTCTTCTTGTTCCTTTCTCTTTGTGACATTTAAATAATTTGTTATAATTTAACGAACCAAAAAGTAGAAAGTCCACCTGATTTAAAGAATCAAAATTATATAATATATAACTAGCATTTACCCCGTGCTACGCACAGAATCACTAAATACTTTTTTAATAGTTTATAAGTTGACTCTAATAAATATAATGTTCACTTAGTCCTTCATTTGATTAAGTGATGAGCATTTAACCATGAATTAAAATTTCGTTCGAGCGTATGTTTCGGTTAGCTAAATATTGAAAAGTTTTCGGTAATATTTGAGAACAATAAGAAAAAATTGTAAGAAAAATTACTAATTAAGAAAAATAAGTGAGCTTCATGCAAACAAATAGTTTCGAAATTATACATAATTCTGTATAATGCACAAAGTACTTTGTTTTGGATAAATGTCAATATTTATAAGAGCGATTAATTGATTTAATTGAATAGGTAATTCTTTCTCAAAAAAAATAAATAGATAATTCTAATAAGAAACCGTTGTTACTGGAACACCCCCGTAAAAATAGTTAATTGTGTTCGAAATAATTATGATTATAATTAGCAACTTAATTCATCTATATAATGCTCAAACAAAGTTCAGTATAGATAGAAAATCTAAAGCTTAAACTTAAAGAATTATGAAAAATATTGACTAAATAGAAAATTTATGTATTTTGGTTGGAATAAAACCTGATTAGACAAATGTTTTCTTTTATCAACTATGTAATTTATAGAATCGTAATTAAATTGATAAAAATTTGTTGGTAGTTAAGAAAAATATTGCATGAAGTACAATCTACTAAAATGTATCGTAGATAGATAGAATTTAATTCATTTAAGTCTAACATAATACTAAAAATATTTATTATCAAGTTTGACATAGATTATGTCTATAGAAAAAGAAATTATGTTTGACATAGATTAAGGACAAATAACTATAAACCATATATTATTAGGCAGTGTTACGTACATAGATTAAGGACAATTATCAAATAAGGATAACAAATTTGAAAAAATTGCACAAAATCATGTCGTTAATATATTTATAATAAGTTTTTTAAATTGGAAATTTTCCGAGTGAATTTTTTTTCTTTTCATTTTTATTAAATAATAGCCATTTATTTTGGAAGTAAAATTTTACCATTTTTTAATTAATTTATTTTCTTTAAGATATTTAATATTTAATACTTAAGTAAAATTTCGTAACATTTCTTTCATAAATTTAATATTTAAGTAAAATTTTGTCAAAAGTACAAACCATTGACTTCGTTTTCATTTTGATTAGTTTGCCCTAAATTTATTTTAGAAAATGAAGTCCCTCGAGTGGAACGTGAGTTTTGTCGTCTCGAGCTTGCCAAAGATCCTTATGTTTTGTTTCTAATGTAATTTATAAATATTATTTGGGCCATTTTTCAAAGTAGTTTATTTACTTACTTTACAAAATCTTTTTAAATGAGAATTTTGGTAAGTAATAAGGTGAGTTAGAAAATGAAGTCCCTCGAGTGGAACGTGAGTTTCGTCGCCTCGAGCTTGCCAAAGATCCTTATGTTTTGTTTCTAATGTAATTTATAAATATTATTTGGGCCATTTTTCAAAGTAGTTTATTTACTTACTTTACAAAATCTTTTTAAATGAGAATTTTGGTAAGTAATAAGGTTTAGTAGTGTCAAAAGTTACTTTATTTAATTTTTTTCTTCATACAAATACGTAAATAGGCCAATTATTGAAATAAATTACTATGACATTAACAAAATGCGATTATTGTGAAAAGAAAAGTATAACAAAAGATATGATAAAAGATTTGGAAAATTTATTTTAGTTGTTTAAACCATTTTCTTTAAATTAGTTAAAATCTTTTTAATTGTGAATTTTAGTAAGTAATAAGGTTTAGTAGTGTCATAATTATGTGAATGTAGAAGCATATACTTTCTTAACATGTAGTTAAGGTGTATTAATTTCTTTTAAATTAGATGCCAAATTATACTATTTTCAAAGTAGTAGAAATAGGGGAAAAAATTACTTTTATACTAATTGCTTAATTTTATTTCTTCAAAAGATATGTAAACAGGCCGGTTATTGAAATAGATTACTATCACATTAACAAAATGTGAAAAGAAAAGTATAACAAAAGATATGATAAAATTGTAGCTTTACTGGGGAAACTTAATCACATTAAAAATAATAAAAGTTTAGAATAAAATAGCCCAAAACCTTACATATTAAGTCTCATCTACTTTTTCTTATGACATATCCCAGAATATTATCAAAATTAAAAAAGAAAAATCTCGAATCAATAATCAAATAATTAAAATATATAACATGAGGTTTCAAATATACCTTAATATAAGAAAAGTATATATAATAATAATCAATATCGATGTACCTGTTCACAAAAACGTAGTTCTCCACAACATATATATCTGTCCAACCAATAAATTAAAACAAAAAATATAAGATCCCAAATTCCAAATGTACAATTACATAAAATAAATTACAAAAATTAACTGTAAGAAAAGAGATATGAATTGGAGTAGATGCTTACAAAATAGAGAATTGCTTTTGAGAGATAGATGTCCAAATTCCAAATGTGAAGTTAAAATTGAATTTTTCAAGCAAGATTAAGACAATGAAATAAACATATCTTATATATATGGTTTGGAAAGTTCTTTTAACTCTTTCCTATTAAATGTAAAAATCAGAATAGTAAATAATTGCACTAAATAAAAAAAAATCGGTTAGATGTTTTAGTGGATGAATAAATGCCTAAATTTTTGCAAGATATAATAATTTTACCGTGTTTAGCTTGTAAGTGATTTTTTTTTATTTTTTATTTTGTAATAAGTGGATAATTTGTGCAATTAGTTAAATACGTATGTTTTGGTGGATGATAAATGCCTAATTTTAAGCAATTAGTTAAACTCCATGATCTAATACGTATTTCCATGTTTAGCTTGTAATAATTTTTTTCCTTTTCTTTTTTTAAAAAAATAAATAATTTTTCATGTAGAAAAATAAATTTTATCAGGTTTTTTTATTATAATTTAAAGAAAATTAGGTATATTTATTTAGTTAATTGTCAAAATAAAATCAAAAATAAAAAAAATCGGTTAGATGTTTTAGGGGATGAATAAATGCCTAAATTTTTGCAAGATATAATAATTTTACCATGTTTAGCTTGTAACTGAATTTCTTATTTTTTTTATTTTGTAATAAGTGGATAATTTGTGCAATTAGTTAAATACGTATGTTTTGCTGGATGATAAATGCCTAATTTTAAGCAATAAGTTAGACTCCATGATCTAATACATATTTCCATGTTTAGCTTGTAACAATTTTTTTCCTTTTCTTTTTTAAAAAAATAATTTTTCATGTAGAAAAATAAATTTTATCAGGTTTTTTATAATAATTTAAAGAAAATTAGGTATATTTATTTAGTGTATTGTCAAAATAAATATATTATTTAATCAAAAATTCTATATGTATGTATTCATATTATTTTATTGAACTATCTTGAATATTATGAAATATTTAAACTAAAAATATTAAATATAAATATTTAAAATAAAAGTAACAAAAAACCAAATAATGGTAAAAACACAATCTAAATAAATAAATAAAAAATACTCAGAAAAAAAAATATATACCCATTTAGAAGTTATAACAAATAAAATAAATAACAAAATTTAATATTAGGTATATTTTAATAAAGTAATAAAAAAATATAACTAATTGATTTATATTTAAATGAATGAATAAATAACAAATATTTTTTTTTGCATATTTTTAAATAATGGAGCTATTAAATATTCAGATTATAGTAATAAATAAAGTTCAAATATTACTATGAATAATTAGTAGAAGATTAATAACTGTTATCTCATATCATATATAAATTAAATCAAATTTGAATCACATGCAAGTAATAGAAAAGATAAAAAAAAAAATTATACGATATTATATTAAAAAAGAATAATTTCCAACCCGTCTTTAACAATTTATTGCAACCAATTTCTTACAAAGTACTGTAATGATAATGACACTGCGAAGTCCCTATCCAAACTATTTCTACTAAAAAATGACAAAAGACTTAAAATCAAAATTTTACATTATTACATTTAAGAAGAACGACCTCCAACACCGTCTTTAACATGTTGCAACCAAATTTTCAAAATTACAGTACTACATTTAAGAAGAACGACCTCCAACACCGTCTTTAACCTGTTGCAACCAAATTTTCACAAAGTGGTTTAGTAATAATGATAGCAAAGTGTCTACTCTCTAGGTAAATAAAAAAACACGTAATGAACTACATTGCTGTTTTTTACCTTCAATCAAAAATATGATACGATGTGGGAGTAATCTGAATCTTTAATAATAGGTCTTTCCTGATATTAGAATAAGAGAAAAATATTATGAATATTCAAAACTTACATAAAGACAATAAGAATGTACAAAATGTTATACAAAATAAAAATATGCTTAATTATAATATAAATATTGTTCATGAAAAATACAAAAGAATGAGAATGAGGATGTATGTGATGAAATATATATAGTGTGACTTGTCATCAAGATTTCCTAATTAATGTCTTACTGAATTTTAGGAAACGGATTTGACTAATGCATCTATATGATTTAATTTTTATTTTCTAATATTAAGCCTATAATTTAGGGAATTGATTTTTTCCCATTCAACTATACACGGCATTATATGATTTAATGCATCTATATGATTTAATTTTTCTTTTCTAATATTAAGCCTATAATTTAGGGAAACTGTTATAGATTAGGTAATTAAAACTTCATAAACTTAATCATTTTTTTGAATTTGAATTGACCAATCATATATATTATAGTAATAAAAATAATTCAAAAACACCAGAAATTAGAATTTCAGTCCAAATTGGTCAAAGACCATTCTCCTATATATATATACTAGCTTATTCCCGTGCTATGCACAAACCTTAATAATTTATTTACGTTTATATAAAAAATAAAAATAATGACATCGTATTTTCATTATTGTATTTTTCATGTATGTGATATACAACTTGAATATTTATTTTAGTGCTATCTTTATTTAATTAAAATAAATGTTTCATATATCTTTTTCTTTATGGTATATGAAATATGGTTGATTAACAATGCATCATGTTATCTCAATAATATCAAGAAAGTACTGTTCACACTATCCTTCAAATTTAGTTAGTATAATTGACACCCTTTAATTATAAAACTACTCAAACTACCCCGAAGATATTGGATACATTCATTCTCTCATTCTCTGACTACGCTAATTTCCGGTGGCACATTTTCATGTCATCTAAAAAAAGAAAAAGTAGGTAGTAATATCCCTTATATATTAAACTATTATAAATTCTCAAATCACCGCTAAGATTTAGTCTAATTAGACGATCAACCTTCAACTCTGAGAAATTACCCAAACTACCACGACCCAAAGGTACTCCCTCCGTTTCAAAATATCTGTCTTTTCACATGTATGCACATAAATTAAGAAAATCATTGAATATGGTTGAATTCTATTGAAAAGAAATTGAAAAAGACTAAAGTGCCCTTTTAATTAATTATCCTCCACTAATGTTTGAGAAAATTTATGAGCATAAAGGGCAAAAATGGAAAAAGAGCAATTAATGCTTTATTGAAAATCCAAAGTGACAGATAATATGGCACAAGAAAATCTTTCCAAAGCGACAGATATTATGAAACGGAGGGAGTATTAGATTAACTACAAATACCCTAACGACCTTTATTTTTGAAGGCACAAAAATTCTAGATTTAAATTGAAATAAATGAATGGTGATAAATATACAAAATTTCTTTATTCGGCATACAATAAATTCATGAATGGTTTTTTTCCTGTAATATTCAACGTAAACATGATTAATCACAAATTCAACGATGGTGTAAATTAAAAATTAAGAAGCAAATTAAATAATAAAATTAGTTGATGAAGAAATTAAAATATCAAAGTATGATTCTTACTTTTAAGCTTTTGATTTTTAATATAATCAAGCGGGATTTATCAATACCACCCAATTGACATTCTTGAAAATAAACAGTTAACCTTTTCTTGGCAATCAAAATATCTATAAAAAATATATTATATTTACCTCCTACCAACTATAAAATGTGCAATATTTATTTGCCTCAAACTTTTACTTGTCGTTTCCAAAATTATAAAACTCTCAATTTCATATACTCAAGTATTCATTTTCGAGAGAATTGCACTTTTGGTAGCATGCTTTAGGTCAATTTCCATTTTTGGTACTTCGATTTTTGTGTCCAACACATTCGATACACCGTTTTAACAAATTGTGACACGTTTGGTACTGCCGTTAAAGATCACCGTTAAGTGGTGACGTGGTAGTTAAATTTTATTGCAAATTTTATGCCATTACTTAGATTGACTTATATTTTTACCCCATAACATTTCAGCTAACCAAAATAGCCCCACATCTCCACATTTAGTGACTATTTTAGTCCACATAGTTGCCAAATTTCAAAATTGAACGCTCGGACCAATTTTGAGATTTGACTTATAAAATTTACATAATTAATTTAATTTTATAATAATATGTATAAATTAATATAAATCTTGAAAAAGATATATTCTTTTGGAATCTAAGATTTATATAATAGTATTAATAAAAAAAATATTATTTTCTAATCTAATATTTATATAATATTATTATATATTTAATATTTTATTAAAATAATAAATTATATATAAAAATTATTTAATATTTAACTAATTTGGGGAAGGGGGTTTAGTTTTTTTAAATTATAATTATTTATTTTAATAAATATTAAATAACTTTTAATCATATTATTTACATTTTAATAAATATTTATAATTTTTAAATTTATAATTATTATTTTAATAAATATTAAATATATTAATACTATCATATAAATCTTAGATTTGAAAAAAACTGTGTTTTCAAAATTGGTGCGGGCGTGGACTTATTAGAGTAAATTTTGAAATTTGACAACTACGTGGACTAAAATCATCACTAAATTTGGAGATTTGGGGCTATTTTGATAGCCTGAAATGCTATGTGGTTAAAATATCAGTCAATATAAGTATTGACATCAACTTTGCAATAAAAGTCAACTATCACATCACTACTTAACGGTGATTTTAACGACAGTACCAAATATGTCACAATTTATTAAAACTGTGTACCAAAAATATGAATTGACCTAAAGTGCGGTACCAAAAATACAATTCTCTTATTCATTTTCTCTCTTACCGACATTGTCGACTTGAAAAGGATAATACTCTAACCCATCAAAATTGGTTAATAAACTTCAATCAATTATCTACTTGTTTTTTTTTTTTGGGAGAAATCTACTTGGTTTAATCCTATACGATTATTTCTCTTTATTTTATATTTTATATTTCAATTTGTAAAATGCATAGAATGAAGTTTTAAATTTCTTCTATGTGTTTTTTAGTTAATCTATTGACTCGACTTTATAAATTTTCAAATTTTTGCTCATTGATCAAAACACCCTTCTTCCTCGATTTGCTTAAATTCGCACAATAGAAAAGAAAAAAATAACATAGATTAAATATCGTGTGCTTCATAAAGCTAATAATACTAAGACATATATAATGATAAATGATTGTATTAAAATCTATAATGAGCATACAATAGTATCTAAGCATTAAGGTAGAAGTCATAAGAAAAACAAAAACTCACTAATTATAGTGTCAACTAATTGAATCATATATCTTAATTTCTTTTTGGTACAACATGTATAAAAGAGAGATCGATTATTCTTGGTTAATTAGAATTATATATATAAACAAAGGTACCATATGAATTTTGGTTGAATTAGTAGTTTGGAATAGTTTCCAAACTCATTTAGCATAATTATCAAACAAAATTAATATATAATAGATAATTTCAAAAATGCATTGTTGGACTCAAATTATCTCGTTTACAAATTACAATCCTAATATTTTTACAATAAATGACTAAAATTGATGCAAAAATATGGAATAAAATTCAATCAAAATTTACGGAGAGTGAAAAGTTATACATTATTACATTCCAAATAATGAACTATAGGCCCATCTTTATTAACCTTTGTTGCGACAAAACTTTCAACCGAGTACTTCATATAGTGACCTTTCTAGGCCCTTCTTTAACACCATGTGTTGCGATAAAACATCCAACTTGTGATGGTTCAAAGGAAAAGAAATTGCGAAAGGTGAAACTTATAGAATACACAAAATGAATCATAACCACAAACTTTTCCTCTTTAACAAATCTCAATTATAAAGATGGAACTTTCACCTTCAATCACAAATAAGATGCCAATTTGAGAGGAATTCGGTCGAGTATTTGATGATAGGTCTTTCCTGAAATTAGATTAATAGAAAAGTTAGTAAATATTAATACCAATGCGTACACAATTATATAAGAATGCAAGTGATAAGTTGTAATTCATATTTAAAAAACTATGCTTAATTTTAAATGAAGATATTCATGGAAAATACAAAATCAGTAAGGATGATTGAATTTTTTCTCCTCTATGTAAATATAGTCTAAAATAAATATGATTTTGAGAAATATAGACATAAACAATAAATAGTATAAGGAAATCAAAAATACCATTGACATAATCAAGAAAGTAATGAAAGAAAATCAAACCATAGCAAAATCAAAACTTTCAACCGAGTACTTCATATAGTGACCTTTCTAGGCCCTTCTTTAACACCATGTGTTGCGATAAAACTTCCAACTTGTGATGGTTCAAAGGAAAAGAAATTGTGAAAGGTGAAACTTATAGAATACACAAAATGAATCATAACCACAAATTTTTCCTCTTTAACAAATCTCAATTACAAAGATGGAACTTTCACCTTCAATCACAAATAAGATGCCAATTTGAGAGGAATTCGGTCGAGTATTTGATGATAGGTCTTTCCTGAAATTAGATTAATAGAAAAGTTAGTAAATATTGATACCATGCGTACACAATTATATAAGAATGCAAGTGATAAGTTGTAATTCATATTTAAAAAAATATGCTTAATTTTAAATGAAGATATTCATGGAAAATACAAAATCAGTAAGGATGATTGAATTTTTTCCCCTCTATGTAAATATAGTCTAAAATAAATATGATCATGAGAAATATAGACATAAACAATAAATAGTATAAGGAAATCAAAAATACCATTGACATAATCAAGAAAGTAATGAAAGAAAATCAAACCATAGCAAAATCAAAACTTTCAACCGAGTACTTCATATAGTGACCTTTCTAGGCCCTTCTTTAACACCATGTGTTGCGATAAAACTTCCAACTTGTGATGGTTCAAAGGAAAAGAAATTGTGAAAGGTGAAACTTATAGAATACACAAAATGAATCATAACCACAAATTTTTCCTCTTTAACAAATCTCAATTATAAAGATGGAACTTTCACCTTCAATCACAAATAAGATGCCAATTTGAGAGGAATTCGGTCGAGTATTTGATGATAGGTCTTTCCTGAAATTAGATTAATAGAAAAGTTAGTATATATTGATACCATGCGTACACAATTATATAAGAATGCAAGTGATAAGTTGTAATTCATATTTAAAAAAATATGCTTAATTTTAAATGAAGATATTCATGGAAAATACAAAATCAGTAAGGATGATTGAATTTTTTCTCCTCTACGTAAATATAGTCTAAAATAAATATGATTATGAGAAATATAGACATAAACAATAAATAGTATAAGGAAATCAAAAATACCATTGACATAATCAAGAAAGTAATGAAAGAAAATCAAACCATAGCAAAATCAAACAATAGCAAAATCAAACAATAGTAAGATGCATGAAAGAAATTTTTACATACATACGTTTAGGGAGTGATGGGTTTATATATGTATTCCAATTCTAGTTTCTTAATTATGAGTAGCTATTTTTGGGGCATGATTTTAGTAGGTCAATCAATTACTTAGTACATATTCTTGTAATCTAAATTCATTTGGACGGTTTCAAGTTTTAATTTCTAGCTATTTTTGGGGCATGAGTATAGAAGGTCAATAAATTAGCTTGCTTTGTATATTAAATTCATTTTAAATTTTCAAAGATTTCAAACTTAATTATAGACATGTAATTAACCAATAATTTATTTCCTTGACAATAAAAAAAATTCTAAATTCTAAGAAAAAAGAATTGAGTCAAAATTGTAAGATTTGGGTCAAAAGACCATTCTCCTATATATATATATATAAGATATAAGATTATGAATGTTATACTAAGCTAAATTTACAGAATCTTATGACTTATAAGTTATATCCCTAGAAATAATAATATTTATAACTGATTCATCCAAAAATATGAAAAAGGAAACGAAAAACTAATTTGAATCCTAATTAATCTGAGTTGATATATCAAAATCATGGAAACCAAATATTGAAAATTCAAAAGAGATTGCACCAGCCGGGAATCGAACCCGGGTCTGTACCGTGGCAGGGTACTATTCTACCACTAGACCACTGGTGCTTGGTTAATTATTACCCTTTTGTTTTTCATAACTTCCCTATTATCAGTTTCACTTAAATTGGTTCATGAAATTATTATTTAATTTCACTTAAATTGGTACATGATTATGTTTTCAAGACAACAGGCAATCAATACGTTTGTTCATATTATGATATTATGAAGACCACATTCAATTAGATGATAACAAATTAAAGACACAATACATGATATTGCATAACTAATGGGTCAAGAAATAATATAATGTTCCACTTCTGAATTATCAGAAAAAAGAAAATGTTCCACTCAGTAGAAAACCACTAAAGCAGTAGTGGTTAAAAAAAAAGAATCTTTACATGACAAAAAATTTACTATACTTAAATTAAACTATTATCTTTTCTGGAATTTTCTTTACATTATGATGGAGAGCTAATTAAAATATTATTTCCAATTGAGTGATACATGGATAAATGACAAAATTTACTTTAATGGACCAGTCCAATCTTGTGAAACCCAACTTATTTGGGGCAATTTTTTTTATTTTGAAAAGGTCCACTGTAACCTTTTTCTGGAATAGGTTCCTTTGGTTGACATTTTTTTCTTTTTTCTTTTTTTTTTTCCCTTTCTAAACAAAAAGAATGAAATTTAGTAAGTTTTTTATAATTTGGTAAAGTTTAATGAGATTAAAATAATCTCATGAATCATTACGATTAAAATTACGATTTCAGACATTGTCATTGCATTACCACAAAATCCACAATTAATAATATAAAGAGGAATATATATATTCTGATTGTGAATTCCACAAAATCAGTAGAAGTTGTAGGACAAGAAATTGTCCGAGGAAATCTAATTCTCTCGAAATGTTCTTTGGGTCAAAGATGAAAAAGCTCTTGGGACTATTATGTCTTCTCATGATTTCATTTGCTCTCCAATCAGGTACTCCCTAAATTATTTTATTTTGGGATTTTTGTCAATTATATAATTATCCAAAATAACTCTTTTTTTTTTTTCCGTTAATAGATATAGGGATTGTAGTTATATGTATTATTATTTCATGTTCGTTTAGAGTGTATGTTTCGGTTAAACAAATTGGAATTTTTTTCGATATTTTTCAATAACACTAACGAAAAATTGTAAAAAAAATAATAAATTTAGAAAAATAATGGAGTTTAAGGAAAATACATAATTTCGGAATTACATCTATATTAATTTGTACGTATATACAGGGACGGACCTAGACCCCATTTCTTGGGGGGGCCGATTAGGGACGGAGCTAAACCATTTTCTTTCGGGGGTGAAATTTTTTTTTGTATCAAACTCGATATTTTATCGATTTTTGATAAAAATAACAAAAAAACTAACATAAGATAAAACAATCCTATAACTTCATCCTAGAAAAAGTGGGGAAAAAATAACTAATTTCGTTTTAAGAGTATTAGCCAAGTGAATTAAGTCAGTCCACTCAACAAACGGTTACAAATTAAGGAATTTGATCAAACATAGAAATTGAATATTAGATATTTATTGTAAAATTGTGCATAATATAATGATTATGTTAGTATATATTTATTATAATGTCTATCAGATAATGCCCACTTAAATCATGCCTTAAATAGTTCAAAATAAATTGAGTGTTCATGAAAAAAAAGGTTAATTTAAGAAATTGAACATAAGACTCCTACACAATGTCCAAGAACTTTTCCAAATATTAATGATGCCCACCGAACTAAAAGTCATGTGTAATGCAAAACACAATTCAATTTTAATGAAAGAAGGAAACAAAAAATTATTGACAACTACAAGGATTGAACACTAGACCTTCAACAAAATGTCATGAACCTTACCCCTCCGCCACATACTTTTCTTTGTCAAATATAGCAAGTATATATATATATATAACTATAAAAAAATATTTTTTTCCTGGGGGGACCATGCCCCCCCCCCCCCCCCCAGTCCCCATTGACGTCCGTCCCTGCGTATATATGATGTTGTGCGTGCAGAAGCGGAACATTGTTCAGACGTAAATGTGGTGGGAGATTCATGTGTTCAAGGGGAGAGGGGACCTTTGTTCTGCATGGACTTGTGTGTGAAATTACATTACTATACTTTAGAATTTGCAACCTGTTACAGATCAAAAGATGATGGAGCTCATTATTGTAGATGCGATTTCTTTTGCTTCCCCCCTCCTCATCCACAACTCAATCCTTCATCAATCCCTTAATTAATTTAATTATTAAAAACCTATCTTCAAATATATATGTAATTAATTAAAGGTTTTTCTATATATCGATCTATTCCAGAATATATATAATAAAATAATAATTAATGCTACCTACCTAGCTAGTTTTATTGTCAGATAATGTTATACTAATTTTAATTTGTTCCAGCTACAGCAACTTAAACTATTTCACCATTACTCCATTCTTACTACTAATCTTACTTTTACATTAATTGCAACTAATTAATTAACTTCATTTTTATCTTAGAGCTAGAAATAATAAATAAAACTATATATATAAATGTACGTACATCTTTGTCTTATTTTTCCTCAAAAGATTTTTTTCTCTCTCTATTAATTCATATCACAATTGTAAATCACCTATTAATTCCACAATTTTTTTTTTTAAATCTTCGACCTCCTAATTCTAGTGTTATAGTGATATATATATATATATATATATATATATATATATATATATATATATGTATGTACATGTTTACTTTCATATTCTTTTTTTAAATTAAATGTCACAACCAAGGCCAACTAAATTTGACAACAGTAACTGTATATCTAGGTACTTCGGCTCATCGGCTGTATTTGGATGGGTTTTGGCCCGGTCCCGTGGGTTTCGCGAGACAGAGCCAAAACCCATCCAAACGAGTTTTCGCCAAACCCATAAAACCATTAAAAACCTATAAAACATTAATTTGACACCTGCCATCTACTTTTTTCCTCAAATTTCACTAAAAAAGACATTGATTTGACACCTATAACCTACTTTTACTTTTTTCCCTAAACTCCAACATCCAAACTCAATCCAAGTGAGGTCTCAAAGGTTTCATCGAAACCACCCAAACCAATTTTTTTAAACTGAGACCCGCAAAACCGAGCCAAAACCCATCCAAATAGACCCTTCATGTTTCAAAAAGTCTGAGGTGATAGATACAAATATATATAAATATATATATATCTGGCTGATATTAATTGGAAGCATATATGATTTACGTTCTCTTAAGATATCAATTGGACCAGAGGCGGATGGAGACAGGGGCTAAAAAAAGGGTTATTTTATTTTTAATTTTTTTAGTATAATTAATGATATTTAAAAAAAAAAAAAAAAAGAATAGGGACAAAAATTAGTTCTAGTGCCCAAACAAATGAGCACTCAATAGGGGGGGGGGGGGGGGATTAGCTCAATCAGCAATCCTCCGATCCAAATAAGCAAAATCTAACTCACAAAGCCCAAGTCTTCTTCCAATTTCCAATCCACTCCCAACATCTCCAAACCCCTCACCCTAGCCGTCCATTGCCGCCTATTGCTGCCAGACCGCCGGCCCTAGAACGATGTTATCATGAATCGATTTTAAAAAATGCAAAATCGTTATGGTCAATTATTAATGTAAATAAGGGGACTATAACATGATAACATATGTAATTAAAGTATCTCGGGAAAGAGCTTTCAAAAAAAAAAAAAAAGTATCTCGGGAAAGATTTTTTTGTGAAACTCCATTTCTTTATTTTTGTATTGCGTCATGTATTTTTTTCGTGAAAAATATAAGTTTTAAGCTTAACTATTCGATTGAATATTTCTTTTTGTATTGTTTTTGCCCCAAACAACATGTAAAATAATTTTATTATTTGGTAAGGCTTGGGGTGATGTGGGGAATCTTTTCCTCCGGCAACGCAGGTTCGAACCTCGTGTGACACAATTCTCCATTGAAATATTATGGGGGTTGTGTTGGGGTTGGTATCCTGTTGGCTCTCTCCCTCAAAACCCTGTCATCCGGCACATCCCTCGATTTACATCCTTCCTGGTCAAGGGACCTCTGATGCAGGAGGGGGGTTTCTCCTTCGGGATAAACCTTTTTTTTTTTTTTTTTTAAAAAAAAAAAGAATTATGAATTCGCCCATAAATGGGACCACCTTTTTCTTTCTGGGAATATGTTAAATGTGATACTTGGAAATTCCGTTGTACCGATCCCTCCAAAAAAGAAAAGATTCTTCAGATTTCTTGTTGAAGTTAAGGTGTGTTTGGTGGAGAAAATATCATCCTTTATTAGAGTTAATGGCTATTTACCAATTATTTTAATTTACACATCGCTTTCAAAAAAAAAAATAATAATAATAATAATTACACATCAATGTCCTTTTCTTTTTGCTTTTTCACTCATTCTGTATAATCCTTTTAGAATTTCAAATAGGCCTTCTCACTTGAATCTTTATAAACTGCGATTTTATGGAAATAAGGAGCATATAATATAGTATCTCATTTTAACCACTAAAATAGTCAAATTTAAATCTGGGCCACAATTTTTTTTTTTAAATGTCTAATTATCACAAAGCAATCGGACATTTGAAATTTGAGATAATTGTAGAATTCCTTAAACACCCCCCTATTAAGTTAATTGAAGTGATCAGAATATCAAATCTATAAGTACTAATGTATTAAATATTAACAAGATAAAAAAGTATATTTGTCTTTCTAGAAGTAAATGACTTAAAAATAAAATAAAACAGGACATGTGACATGCAATGAAATCTTATCTAATATGTTTTTCTCCGGACAAAATTTCATTTTAGACGGGTGATATTTACATAGACCAGATATTTCATAGACCATTAACAAAATTAGTGTATACATCAAACATATTTACAAGATTTTTATGTATGGTCGAGTCTAGATATGTATGGTCGAGTCTAGATAAGAATTTTTCATTTTAGATGGGACATTCGTACTTAAACTGGTCTATGGGATTTTTCTAACCCTTGTAATTGAAAACATACAACATCATCATTCCCAAGTCTAAGAAATATCTCTTAGACCAGATCTAAGTAAGAATTTTCCATTTTACACATGCCCTTCTCACTTTCAACAAACAGATAAAAAATTATCGTTATAATGAAATCATATAGTATGGTATAGATTCAAGAATCAAGAACCACAACCTAATAATAATGAATTAAAATTACAACCTATTAGGAAAAACAATATTCTATTTAGTTGAAGTATCAATTTCGTTTTTATTGAATTTCTAGATGGAAAGGAATCAAAGGATAAAAATTAATATTTTATTCGATTAGATGGTCATACTTGGTGTGATGTTTCCGAAAAGCTATTCTATTAAGTAGGTGGGTGCGTGGGCATACGAAAACAATTATTTTTTATGGACGGTCGCTCACAATTTGGTTGCTTGGGCTTTTCGTTCGAACTTTATTGATCCTCTTTTACCTTCTTTTTACCTATTTCGATTTTTTTGACGAGGATTACCCTCTTGTCGACCGGAATTTTTTGCTAATTTTATGTTATTTCTTTTACTTATTAAAAAAAATCAAATGTTACGTCTTAAGACTAACAATCAAGGCGATCACTAAACAAAAATGGAAAATTTGGAAAAATAATAGTAAATACCAACTACCAACTACAAGTCAGGTCTCTTAACACGCCACTTCAACTGAAAAGCTAATTAGATTATTGAGAGTAAAATGCAATGTTTCTTTCATTAGTAAAAATTATTTTTTTAGCAAAAATTAAGATATATACAAGACACCCTCTTGTGTCGTGCAAAATCTGCATAAATTACACTCTTAAATGTTAATTAAATAAATTCATTTGTACTATTAAATATTCAAGACAAAACCTCAAAATTAAATATTTCACACCTACATATTTCAAGAAACACTTTAATACTAATATTTTATGATGGTCTTTACAACTTCACATTAAGTATAATGTACTTATGGCAGTGTTTTGAAAACCGGACTGGACCGACCGGTTGAACCGCTAATCGGTCCCCAATTCGATCCGATTCACCCCTAAAAACCAGTCTCCTAATTAACCAATTTGAACCGGTAAAACCAGCTCCAAACCGGTAAAACCAGTGAACCGGTAAAACCAGTGAACCACTGGTTAGAGATTTTTTTGTTATTGTTATTTATTTGAACTCTTGTTTAACATTTAATAGAATTGCAAGTTTATACTTTAATTGAAATAATATTCATTATTTTAGTGTTTTAACAATCAATGCAATAATACATTTTCTTTTATATAAAAAAGTACATAATCATTTTCTCATCATTGTGAATAATATAATTTTGTGTATGAAATTATACAAATCAATTACCATATAAACATCAACTTACAACAATAAAACCCAATTGAACAAGCCAAAACTTTGAAAATGAGATGAACTTTTAATTTTGTTGTCTTGTTTTGAATGTATGTATCTTTGAGGGATACTTGAGATTTATATTTTTGACATTAATCTTAATTTTTAAGACATTTTGATTATTTGCATAAAACAATAAAAATTATATAATTGCAAAGAATGATAATTTCTTGAATTATAATTGTATTTTAGATAATCTAAAAGTATATATATAAATATTACATAATAATAAAGTCACACCGGTTTTACCGATCGAACCCGTGGTTGACCCGATCTAACCGATCGAACCAGTAACCAGTAGGACTTCCGATTCAATGACCGGTCCGATTTTAAAAACACTGTGGGGATTTTCAGGGCGAATATTTAGTAGTACAAAATGATTCTAAACAATAAACACAAAATATATCTTCGTGCAGATTTTGTATTGCATCAAAACCCTTCTCTCTCTTAATAAGTCAAAGTCATTTGCCCTCTCGAACTGCAAGTATTTTTATGATTTGCTTAGAAAGTGATAATTATGCTCAAGATTGTTATTTTTTCCTTGAATAAAAATATGAAAACACCACTTTTAACTTAAAAAAAGGAAATAACCCTTCATGTTCTTTGAAAAATATAATAATAATTATTATTTTTTCACTTAAATAATTGGCAATAGCCCTCAATTGAGTAACAAGAGGTTTGTTTGTCGTCAACTCTTAATTTTCATACGATGCAGTGATTTAGTAAAATATTAACACAATAATATTTTTTTTTCTAATAAATATTATACAATTTTTTTTTTTTTATCAATTAATTAGGTAAAGCACGTGTGATAACTTTTCATTGTATTCAATTTATTACTCTAACCTGTTCGAGAAGTCTTGCAAATTTATCTAAAATGTACATTAACCAACTTATAAGTAATCAAACACATGTGCTTTACCTAATTAATTGATAAATATATTTCTTTTTATCCTAGAATTTTACCCTGATTTGGTTTATTTTAATCTTCTATGTAGTCATCTCCGCCAATGTACATTTTAAGTAAAGCACATATGTTTGATTTTAAGTACTACATTCGACCAAAATAGTATATATTCGGGTTTTGAAAAGGAATAAATAAAAAAAAGACTAATATATAGGGGTAATCTTGTTACTCCGCCAAAATCAAAAATCAAATTCTACTTAGGTCGAGTGTAATAACTAAAACCAAACATATGGGAATTTTTTTTTTTGAAAGTTAAAATCATGGATCAAAATTTCCATCATTTTCATCGAAAACATCGAAAAGTTTCCGTTTTTAAATCAGGTGAAACGAAAACAAGATGTAATTCCGAAATTATTAATTTGCCTAAAACTCTGTTATTTTTCTAACTTTAGTAACTTTTTTTACAAATTTTCTTTAGTGTTTCCGAAACATTTTCGAATAGTCTCGAAAAGTTTTCAATATTTAACTGACCGAAACATACATTTGAACCGAAATTTTGATCCATAATTAAAATAACAAATGAGATTTTTTGGGAGTTAAAAAAAGTTGTTTTTGTCTTTCCCTCCATAACTTAACCCCAATAAAAAATTATGATTATTTTAAGTCAAGTCACCAAAATGATTAAGATTTAAATTTAACATCCCAAATTTAGACGTAATTTGTGTCAAATCAATGAGAAAATGCATACCTTACTGTTTTCACTTTGAATATTCTTTGACATTCTTACGAAAATTAGAGGTGGACAATCACCAATGCTCTGTTTCAACTTTTACCTTTTTGGCATATAAAAAAGAGAAATTTTTTAATTTTGAAAACATAACATAACAAATTAAACATGGCTAATAAGTTGAGAATCTCCTTCTACAGCGTCTGCCTTTTGACTTCAGTTGCTCTTAATATCTATTTTGCCACCACTCCATATTTTGGGAAAAAGCAGAAGCTAATAAGTTGGACCTTAAAAGCAGCAGCAGAAGCAGAAGCTGTGGCATCAATTTCTTGTTCTGGTCATGGAAGAGCTTATTTGGATGGAGTTATTGTTAATGGAAACCCAATTTGTGAGTGCAACACATGCTATGGCGGCTCTGATTGCTCTCTTTTTTCAACTGATTGTGCTGCTGATGCTGACAGGTTTTCATTTTTTAATTATCTGATTGCTTTATTTTTTCATATGTATATGTATGTGTTGTTTTCATTTTTTATCTAATTTATTCCAAAAAAAAATTCCAGGTTTAGTTAAATTATCATAAACTTGAAGATATCAGAAATGCCTTTTATTGAATATTGTTTGTTTAAATTGCATATTTAGTTCTAAGCTTTAAAATATCTTGCACTTGTGTCCTTTCTATTAAATTTGGGACAAAAATTGCAGAATCTAAACTATTGGGTTAGTGGCAATTTGATATTCATAGTATTTAATCTACCTATGTGATTTGAAAAAAAGCAATTTACCCCAAGTAAAAAATTTAAAGAAGCAATTTACCCCAACAGTTGGAAATCTTAACTCACTTCATGAAAAGTTTATTGTAACATAGGGGGTAAATTGCCACATTTATCATAACACAGGGGGTAAATTGCCACATTTATCATAACACATGGGCTAAACTGCCACATTATCATAACACAGATGGGTAAACTGCCACATATAAAAATGACAGGGAGGCGGTGTGAAACTTTTATAAAATTTTAGTGGGGTAAAGTGCTCTTTTCAAATCATAGAGAGGTAAATTGAACATTATGAATATCGGGGAGGTGAGGGGGTTAAATTGTCATTAATTCATTTTTTGAACCGTACATATGATCTAATAAGAACATGTACATTTCTTTTTTGGACATGCAGTGGGAATCCTTTATTCTTGGAACCATTTTGGATGCAGCATGCATCAACCAGTGCAGTTCTACTTTCGGGATGGCACAGAATGGGCTATGCGTCCAACGATAAATTCGAGGTCTCACCCGAGCTCGTAAATAATATTCACAAAGTACATGCTATAGCCAGAAATGCAATCACCAAAGGAAAATACATAGTTCTTGGTGGTGGATCAACTCAACTCCTAGGAGCAGCTGTTTATGCCCTTTCCATTAACTTATCCTCACCAGCAAGCGTAGTTGCAGCTTCCCCTGCCTATCCGGTTTGTTCCAATCAAATCAAAAACCGTTTTGCTCGATTTTCATATTATTGGAGAACTAAATACTATTTGAACTTTTTTTTTTTTTTTTTTTTTGTAGCTTTACAAATCACAAACAGACTACTTTCAAAATATGCACTTTGAGTTTAAAGGAGATGCATTAACATTGAAGAACACTTCAGATAATTTAGAGAATGTGATTGAGTTTGTGACTTCACCGAATAACCCGGATGGAAATTTGAGGAGGGCTGTCGCAGAAGGAAAATCGGTGAAAGCTATTTATGATCATGCTTATTATTGGCCTCATTTCACAGCTATTCCATCCCCTGCAAATGAAGATGTTATGGTTTTTACTATTTCAAAACTTACTGGTCATGCTGGAAGCCGATTTGGGTACGCACGCAACTAACCTCTCGATTTTGCCAAATGCATTTTGCATAATTGAAATGTAACATTGCTATTGTCTTTATTTTTGACAGTTGGGCTTTAGTGAAGGATGAGGGTGTATATAGAAGAATGACTACATATATAAGTCTAGCAGAATTTTCAATCTCAAGAGAAGCTCAAATGAGAGCTCAGCAGCTTTTCGAAGCAATCCTTGAAGGAAACGGCAGAGAAATCTTCGATTTTGGATACGAGAAAATGAGGAACCGGTGGGACAAACTAAGCCAAACTATAGCGTTATCGAATCGTTTTACACTACAAGAAATCCCAAATCAGTATTGCAACTTCTTCGAGAAAGTCAGGGGACCATCTCCAGGTAAAATTCCGTAAAATTGTTAATTCAAATGATGAAGTTTGAACACTTATAAGAAGCTATGTATGGCAGCATATGCATGGTTGAAATGTGAAAGAGAAGAAGACGCTAATTGCAATGCAGTCCTCCATGCGGGAAAAATTATAGGCCGTAGTGGTAGCATATTCGACTATGAAGATCGTTACGTGCGTCTCAGCCTTTTGATGAGGGACGATGACTTCAACTTGTTGTTGCATCGCCTTAATGTACTAGTCGCTAACGAAGACGGTGCAAAGACTATATGAAGATTTTATTATATGTCAATCTCTGTTTGATTGTTGTAAAGTTTTTAGAAATTTCTGCTGTTGTTCAGTTTAAGAATAATGTGTACATATGTAAAGAGGTCATGGCTATTGACCTTTCGGTTTCATACTCAATTTGGCATCATAAAAAATTGAATGTGAATTGTAATATATATACTATTGAAAAAAGTGTGATATTGTATACATCTGAAGATTTGATAATAATAATTGTAGGCTCAGTTTGGTGTCCCCAATTAAAATTAGGCCCAATTGTCAATTTGGGGTGATTAAATAATGGAGTCAATAAAATTATTGTGGGTTGGGGGGTAATTTTTGTCAAGTATAAGGACATAAGTGGTACATAAATTATTAATTTGGGTCATATTATATAATATCTGGGTTGAGACCAAATTATAATCGGGTCAGTTAGACGGACTGGCCCACCAAATCTTCAATTAACACGGGCTGCCCGTGAAAATAGTCTCTAGCACCGAACAGGAAATAGCCCCCGATTACAAAGCCCAATTGCGACAATTTGGACCTAATCAAGGGCACCGAACTGAGCCATAGAGTATAAAATGGTAGAAACATTTATTTATTGCATTACCACTAGTCTTTTCTATAATTTACTATATTTTTATTTAACGGGTTAATGGCAATTTACTCCAGTCATATTCAATTTAAAAAAGAGCAATTTACCCCATGTGAAAATTTTACAGAAGCAATTGAGAGTGAACATGAAAAGTATTTTGTAACATAGAGAGGTAAACTTTTACATTTATCGAAGGTAAATTGCCACATTATACGGGGAAGTAAATTGTCGTTAACTCCATTTATTGCATATTTTTGTGTAAGTAGATGATTTTAAACTATATACTAATTTAACGATCCAAAGTCAAACAAGAATTTAAAATTTCAGCTACCTCAATTATATTATAATTTCCATCCGACATTCAACGGAGAAACTTCAAACAAATTGATCAAAGCACGTTTGTATGACAATTTAATTATAAGAGTTTGATTAAATAGACAGAATGGAATTAATTTAAATCAAGACATGGCTAAGAGTAGAATCTGCTTCTTTGCTGCTTTAGCTTCTGTTGCTCTTAACATATTTCTGCTTATTAATCTTTATAATCATGTGGATGGTGGGATTTGGGAGAAGCAGAAGCAGAAGCTGAGTTGGACCCGAAAAGCTGCAGAGGAAGCTGAAGCAGTTGCTTTGATCAATTGTTCAGGGCATGGAAGAGCTTATTTGGATGGAGTTGTGGTTGATGGAAAGCCAATTTGTGAATGTAATACATGCTATCAAGGCCCTGATTGCTCTGGATTCGTACCTGATTGTGCTGCTGATGCTGATGGGTAATTAATTAAGTACTGCCTGTTTTCTCTTTTACTTTTACTTTTTTACTTTACAGCTAGGAAGTTACAAATAGAGGTCAAAAACTTGAAACACTGAAATTTTTGAATTACATGGATATCTATAAAGATAGTGATCGAAAATTAGTGATATCAAATTATTATTTCATATGAGATTGTAATTTTGACAAAATCATTTCATTTTAGGAAAGACGTCTTGTTTTGAGACGTACCCAAAAGAAATTAAGAGTAACAAATCTTGAGAAGGAGAAAGATCCGAATATTTATGAAAAAATTGGGCCTATCTAGAGACGGAGAAAGATCTGAATATTCAGTGAAACCTTTGAAACCCCATTTAGTTAGGTTTTGGATGTTGAGTTTTGTTGTTTTGAAAAGCAGAAACCCCACTTGTATTGGATTTGAATGTTGGGATTTGGGGAAAAAATAGGTAGTAGATGTCAAATTAAAATTTTATAGGTTTCAAGAACTTGAGCGTAAATAGGTTTGTGATGAGTTTCATGGGTCTGATGAAACTCAATTGGAAGAGTCGCAAAACCCGCGAGATTAGGCCAATACCCATCCACATATACTCATTTTTCTCTAGGACCAAAAATTGAGAACCCCTTTATACCAAATGCTCATCTCACTTCTGTACCAAAAAGTCATTTCACTTAAATGTTATGTCCAATAATTGACCTTTAATGTGAGTGCAGCCAGCCAAGCCTTCAAAACTTCTTTTTTTTTTTTTTTAAAGAACAAGCCTTCAAAACTTATGTTTGAACTTGTGATTTATGAAATACTAATTAAAAATTATAAGGTGTTCTGAATAAAACCCCTTACATATATATGATACATAGCATAATGTATATATCTTGTACAAAAATGCAGTGGGGATCCATTATTCTTGGAGCCATTTTGGATGCAACATGCGGCCGCCAGTGCTGTCCTCGTACCCGGATGGCATAGAATGACTTATCGATTTTCAGACCGTACTTTCATCTCAGAACAACTAAAAAATCAAATTTTTAGGCTTCATTCCATTTCAAGAAATGCAATTACCAAAGGAAAATACATAGTTTTCGGTGCAGGCTCAACTCAGCTCCTCTCAGCAGCAGTTTTTGCCTTATCCGCCAATCGTTCCTCGCCTTCACGTGTTGTGGCCAACCCCCCTTATTATCCGGTTTGCCCTTTATCAAACTTTTCATGATACATATAAAGTTTAATTTTACTTATTGAAGTTCATATTCAATTTTCTTTTTTGTACTGCAGCTTTATAGGGCGCAAACAGATTACTTTGAAACTGCGCGATTTGAATTTGAGGGCAATGTATCATCATTGCTGAAAAATGCTTCTGATGCTAATGACAATGTGATTGAATTTGTTACTTCACCAAATAATCCAGATGGGATTTTGAAGAAAGCTATTTTAAAAGGCTCATCTGTCAAAGTTATATATGATCATGCTTATTATTGGCCTCATTATACAGCAATTCCGTCCCCTGCAGATGAAGATGTTATGATTTTTACACTTTCGAAGATCACTGGCCATGCCGGAAGCAGATTCGGGTACATACTATATATAACATATGACGTATATACCCTTTGATTTTAGATGAGATATGTCTCTTGATTTCACAAGTTAGTGTTTTTTCGCAGATGGGCTATAGTGAAGGACAAGGAGGTTTACGAAAACATGGCAAATTACATTTTCATAGAACAAATGGGAATTTCAAGGGACACTCAACTCAGAGCTTTTCAGCTTCTCAAAGCTGTTCTTGAAGGGAACGGCACAGATATTTTCAATTTTGCATACGAAACGATGCGAGATAGGTGGGAGAAACTCGGACAGATTATATCGTTGTCAAAACGTTTCTCGATTCAAGAAATTCCTATTCAGTTCTGTAACTACTTCGAGAAAGACAGAGGAGCATCTCCAGCATATGCATGGTTGAAATGTGAGAGGGAAGAAGATACGGATTGCAGTGAAGTTCTTCTAGCAGCAAACATAATAGGCCGCGAGGGGAGCACGTACATGTCTGAAGATCGTTATGTTCGTCTCAGCCTCCTTAGGAGCCAAGACGATTTCGACTTACTGCTTCGTCGCTTAACCGATCTCGTTTCGGAGGAAAATGGAGCACAAACTATGTGAAGTTGAGTAATCAATCCTTGGTTGATTTTCAATTTGGTTATAACTTACATTTAGTGATCATTGAGTCATATAAGTTAATAAGCTATGCTCTCTTTTATATGTTAGAAATTTGTCATTTATGTCTTATATTCACTCATGTTATTGTATTATAGTAGCAAATTGCTGCAAATAAGTGTATTAAATAAATATAGTTGGCCATGACTTCATTTAAAATTCTTTCTCTACTTGTAAAATGGAAATAAATCTCTTCTACCTAGTCTAATCTGATTTCATGTGGAAATATATAAAACTGAATCAATAATATTGAAAGCTTCTGTTGTAGTTGAAACGCCACCCCTTCTTCCAAGTATTTGTGGAATATTAATACTTATTATACACAATTCATGTTCATAATTTCTCAAAAAGAAAAGAAAAAAAATAAGGTTCATACATATAATATATGCTTATTAGTTACTAGAAAAGTGCAAGTAAATGTCTAGTTAATTTCATGGATATTTTGTTATAAATCAGAGGAAAATTAATTTCACTATGTCATAAAATAGCGCATATTAATAGATGGTATTCAATTTTTTTTCTATGATTTTTTTATTAAAATTATTATCTTATATAAAAAAAAATGACGGCTTTCAAATTTTAATCAAATATAAATGATGAATGAAACATCTTGTAAAATTTGTTCTAAAATAATATGATAAGAAAATTGTTTAGCTCATTCCATATTCTATTTTAAGGAATATACATTATTGAATGTCTTTAGTTTTGTTATTATTATTTTTTTTTTGAGAGGAGTTTTGTTATTATTTTACCAATATAAAATTAATATCATTTGTCTTCATATTTGTCTAATACGAGAAGTTTTTATCATCACAAGTTATAATTAATGTGAATGTGACATCAAATATGATACGATAAAAATAATTATGTTTATTTGTATACTAAGAACTCATCCAAATCTTTTGCATTATTTGACAACAAAATAGTGAAATTCTACTTTTTGATCGAATGAAATTGGGTCTATTAAGTATATTTCGATTATTTCTCTTACCCTATCATCTGAAATGCATCTAAGTCATTTTCACTTATTTAATTCATTAGTTTAATTCATTTTCACTTATTTAATCCGTCTTTTTACCGATTTCATTCTTTTTTATGGTTTAATATTATTTTTACCATTTTTATTGATTACAACCTATTTTCATTGTTTTCCACATTTTTCATCAATTTATTTAGTTTTTTGGTTTAAATCATTTTTCTAATAGTTTGACCTTGTTTTTTATGGTCGAATTTTTTTCATTTTATTGACTTAACTCATTTTACTAGTTTACCAATTTTCAGACACTCTTCACCAATTTCACTTGTTTTTTACATGTTTTCACGATAATTTTCATCGATTTCACATTTATCGAATTTTCGACTCAAATAATTACACATCTTCAACTAATTTTAGTGTATCTCAATTATTTCTATTACCTTGTCATTTAAAAGATATTTATTTACCGATTTAAGTGTATCTCAATTATTTCTATTACCTTGTCATTTAAAAGATATTAACCAATTGCTATGCATTAGTTTAATTCAATTTTAATTGATTCTTACTGACATCAATTATAATCTATTTTTCATTTTTTTTCTATATTTCACCAATTTCACCCGTTTTTCACTGATTTCATCGATTTGTTTTTCATTTTTTCACGAATGTCAACCGAATTTTCATCGATTTTTACATATATTTATCGATTTACAGACACTTTTAATTACTAGTTTCACCCATTTTTTCACCTACTTCACCAGTGTTCATAAATTTCACTCGAATCAATTTCACATGTTTTTTTTTATCAATTACATAAAATTTATTGTACTGGTTTCACCAATTTTGATTAATTTCCACCTGTTTTTTTTCCACTTATTTCACACGTTTGAGTCATGCATGTTCTATGATATTCTTTATATTTTATTTTTCAGGTTTAATGAAATGAAATAACTATAATAAGACTTCATGTCTAATTATACTTTGTTGAATATACTTTTGTTCTTCTTCCATACTCAATTTTCGGAAGGGTAATTTTTATTTTCCGGTATGGTGTTTGTTTAGGAGGAAAGATGTTACAAATTTCCTTAAAATTTCCCATATATGGTGTTTGTTTAGGAGAAAAGGAAGTTACAAAGTTTCTTAAAATATATTCCTACCAATTTTTTGATGAGAAATTTGAAGGGAAATTCTTGTCTAATTATATTTTATCAATATAACTTTACAATTTGAATAAGCGCATTTTTGTCATAAAAAAAATTCCTTAAATTATTCACACTTCTAATATTAATAATATTAGTATAGATAGTATAGATATAGATGATATAGAATAAATATAGATATAATTATAGATAGATTGTATAGTTGTCCATATATATCATGATCTTTACACTTATCATGCATATGTTAAGTAATACTTTTTTATAAATAAATTGTCATATATAGATTTGGCATATATATTAGACAAATAAAATTTTGAGAAAACTTTGATTATAGTAACAAGATATTTGTAATGATTAACCTAATTTATAAAAATCCTAATTAAAATGCTTTCGTATTATGATCTTGGGGCCATGTGCGCGCGCGAATCCCATCATATTTCCTATGATTTGTAAAATATCAATCAATGAATTAAATAATCATAATCAATTAATGGATTGATATATACTCCATTATCCTATAAATGGAGTAACATTTATCAAACTCCTTTGTACCGTAAAGATGACGATAATTAGCTCATCAAGTGCATTAGCATTTGCTTTTAGTTTACTCTTTCTTTGTTTGATTACAAATGTAAGGTCTATTGATCCAAAAATTTGCAGTGCTATTTCCGATCGAGGATTAAGGCTAAAAGAATGTGAAAATTACTATTCTGGATCTTCTAATCCCAGTTATATTTGTTGCAAAGCTTTTAAGTTCGTGTTCGAATATACATTGCCTTCACGTATTTGTGACTGCTATAATGCGTCGCCTTGGAAACTTCCTTTTAGACTCGATAAAGATAAAACACTAAGACTTGCATCCAAATGCGGTATTAATGATCTTGGCAGGACAGCTGTTTGTTGCATATTGTAAGTCGGTCATATATATTCTTTCATATTTGGTTTTTAAATTTTTACAATATTATTTAACAGATCATAAATCGTTCATTTCAATTTTTTTGCAGCAATGTAATTTGTCCGGATGTTTTATGAGCCAAACATGGTTATATAATTAAGGTGGAAATGGATGATAAATCTAGCTAATTAGCTATGGTTGTCCTCAATATTTTATTTACAATTATGCCATGTACGTACTAATTAGTAGTTGATGAATAAAGAGGTTTTTTATGTTATAATTAACAAGTTTTCTTGGATGAAAATAACTTTACGTTGAAAATTATACAAACATAAAATCCATGTACATTAATTGGTTTTAAAAATTGCAAGATTCCCTCTAGTTAATTACCAAACCAATTAATCCCTCCATCGCTGCAGAAATCGTGGATTTTATATTTTAGATAAAGTTGTTGTAATTTGCAAAAAAAAAAAATGAAAAAAATTAGCAATATGTAATACTGGATTTTTCAATTGATAGTTAACATTAATTTATTTAAGTATAAAGAAGTAAACTTATTAAATAAAGAAGAAGAAAAATTACTTCTAATAAAAAAATCAAGCTTTTCCCCCTAAACTAAACTTGTAGTTGAGTTACACTTTGATTGAGACTTTAATTATTGAGAAATCTTAACATGTGAATTGAGATTAGGCCCATGTTTTAACTAAGTAATTTATAACTTATAAGGCCCGTATGAAAAACTAGATTTTGCCCAGTTTACATACAATGCATTAGGATCTGAGACCCATTTTCTACAAAAGGCCCATAAATGATAAATGGTAGTCCCGTTCTTGGTTTAAATAATTCAATTTCAATCGAAACAAATCATCATCTGAATCAACGAGATTTTAACAGTTAGAAGGAGAAAAAAGGTGACAAAATCTCGATTTCATAAATATACTCAAGCTTGGATTTTTTTTTTAGAAGCTTCAATATTTAAAGTTTAGAAGTATTGAAATAATATTAGAAATTAATATGGAATAAAAGAAGAAACGTACAAGACCACCTAAAATTTTATAAAATATGTTTGGTTTCAAATATAAGTTTTTCAAAGACATATATGGATAATACATCATCTTTCTTTTCTTAATTGAAAAATATGACAATTTATTTGAATTTGGTTCAAGTTGTAGTACAACTGAGATGCGTCCGTCAAATAGTACATTATTCAAATGTAATGTTTTACTGAACTAAACTATGTATCTAAATTTCGTTAATTGTTGAATGAACATTAATTTCTCATTTTGCTAACCAAATTGAGCTTTAAAGAAACATTTAAAGCATGCAAAAGATTAATGTTGTTCAAGTTTTTTTTTTCTTTTAATGTCGAACAAGTTCTTATCGAAAAAACTCAGTCTTCATTTGGAAGCCGAACATTAGTTTGAAGAACATGTAAAACCATATTAAGTTGGAAAAATATAGTAAAAGTCTTGAAGTGTTGGGTTCAAAACTTACAATTCAAAAAATATATTAGACAAAAATAAGAGAAAAATTATACCCTAAATCCCTTAATAAAATGACTTGGCTTATACTCCTACTAAATTATAAAATAATAAGGTAAGTTAAGGGGTAGGGTCACATTTGAACCGTCCAAAACTCGTCACCATTACAAATTTACCACTTTGAAATGCAATGGGTCCCCCCAATATAACTTAATTTTATTCTTAGAGGGGACGTGCACGGCTATTACAAAGCCAGGTGTCTAATTACATCATATTATGCTCTTAAGCTTAATTAGTTGATGAGTTATTACAAGAGCTTGATTGACTTATTTCACTTATTATTATAGTTTAATAATTCCATGATTGAACTAAAGTAAGTTTCTGCCGACCTTTGTTCACTTTGTCCTTGCCTTATCGTTTCATGTTGGCTGGTTTTAATTATTTATTAATATTTAAATTTAAAGTTTCTTTCTCCTCTGTGAAAAAAAAATGTAAAGTGACTTTCTAGATTGTTCTGAAATTCGTTATGTGGTTTAGAGTTTGGACATGAAGATGACCCCTCATAATGTTTCAAATGTTATGTGGATGACTTTTTTCTTCCATGATCCATCATTCTTTCTAGATTGTTCTTAAGTTTGAGTTCTTGTTTAATTGTGAACTAGCTTGTGTGTTCTAGCTTCTAGGCACGAAATCAGATTAATGTTTAATTTAGTAATTATAATAAGATAACTGATAGTAGAATCTTAAAAATGTAAAATAAGCATAAAACATTTTTTGGGTAGTAAATAAGCATAATACATAGTTTATATCTTTGTGCTGAAATTTTACCTTTGTTATTTAATTTTGATTTAATTGAAAATATCTTTGTATTAAATAAAAAATACTCCGTGGTTTTTTAATTGAGAATTTTTTTATATTAAAGATATGATTTTTTTTTTTTTGCATTGGTTTTTCTTTGTTTTGAATTTGAGAAAATGGTTTGGTTGGGCAAATGGTTTATCGGGAGTTTGGAATTTCGTAGAACAAATGAGACTGCTTAACCTATTCCACCCTTTGAGGGCAGTGAATGCCAAGAGTTAGTAGGAGAGAGAGACAATCATTTTCCACACGTTCTGAGCGAAAAGAAATTCGTACATCATATAATACACATACTATCTAGTCGAGCATCCCCTAAGGCATAAGATAAATAACTTAAATCTTGCGGGCATTTAAGTATCCACAACCACGTGAATTGGGACGCCCCCCTTGACGGTAAGTGATCTAATGAGGTATAAGTCGATTCACAGGAAAAACGACCATTAAGCGACTCACAATACACGTACGGGTGCCTGGTTTATTCCTACAAAAAAAGATGGAGATCGAAATAATATAGAGGCATTGAGTTCGTCCGGAATGTGATTTTCATCAGATCCAAATTCCACTTACCGTTATTATCAATGACCTCTGAAACAATGAAAGAAAGTTCTTCGTTTTTAATATCTTCAGTTAGAAGAATAAACAATATGCCCCCATCTAACCATCGAGCAAACCAAAAGGAGAGTAAGGTAGCATTTCCTATTCGTCAATGGATACAATGATCTTCCGCCTTCGTTCTCCTCACAATCCCTTTCCAAACGCTATATTCACCCCAGCCCTTTAATACCATAATCCAATAAGTTGCCTCCCTTAAGATACTTTTTTTTGGATAAACCTCATTCTAGAAGGCGTGATGCCTATTAATATACGAGAACGTCACTCTACTTTCGCCAATAGGGCAATTAATATTTGCCTTCCTCGTGTCCCAAAGGTCTAGACCACGGTTCGCTTTCGTCTTCTTAACCTTGTCCTATTTCAACATATGTGTATTTTTCCGAGTGAAGATCCTCTATACCACAATTTGTGTACCATACTTGTATATCACTAATAAGTAATTGCCACATGTACATGTAATAATTATTATAATTATCACATGTATATATGATAATTATTTATTAGTGATACACAAATATGGTAAACAAATTGTGGTATAGAGGATCTTGAGCCGTGTTTTTTCCGTTAGCATTTGTAGCCGCAGGAAGTTCTTGTTCAACTTATCCAACGGAGCATAAAACGATGTTGGTAGCCAAGTAGTCTTCATAACGATATCTTCCATTTTCTCTATCAATGATTAGATGATTAGATCAACCTTAACAATGCAATTAATTTCTTTCCCTTATTTCTCACCCTCATTGAGCATAAGAACATTTATTTATAGATAGTTATGGTACGTATGGTAGAATTAATTTTACAAGATAAAGTCGATTTTAGTTTGTGGAGAACATATTTGCAGCCACAATAATGGGAAAAGATATATGTATAATAGAACTAGAGAAAGAGGTACTATTTTGCATGAGAACATGTGGTGTATATTAGTCATTTATTTTTCAGTTTTTATTTGGGATTTAAGACTAGTTTACTATTTTAAAATGAAGTTAAACTAACTGATTTGGCAGGTTAACTAAAAAGTAGATCAAAATGGATGTATGATCAAGATCAAGTATGAGAGCATAATAATGAAAAAGATAAAAGGAAACCTCAAAACAAATGATTTTAATAAAAACTAATAGTTTTAGGATTAAACCACAAAAATATATAATTTCCGATTTCATCTAAAGTGTAACGTTTAAATAAAAACAAAAGATCTAGAAAACTAAATAAATAATGATTTTTATCCTAATTAATAATATTACATTTAAACCACCAAAAATATATATTCCGGTTTAATTATAAAAATATTTTATATTTCATAAATCTCAATACAGATATATATCTATATCTATACTATTAAAAAAGGGAAGCCTATTTCTGCTCACAAAGTGACGGTTGTGACACCATGCTACACCAAAAATTGTCACTTTTCAAAATTACCCTTTTTTTAAAATTTAAAATTACAAAACACAAAAACTACCCAATAAAGAAAAAACTACCCACTAAAAAAAACTATATTTTTTCACTTTGATCACCATGACAAAGCCACGGTTAATACTCTATTACTCCCTTTCCCCCTCATATTTCTTTCCTCTTTCTATTATTTATCTTTCGATGTCCTTATATTTGTTAATATTCTTCAACTTAAACTATAAATGTTATTTATTTATTGGTTGCGGGGACAATGAACGAAACTTACTATTTTGATGGATGAATAATTTTAATTATCTTTTTGGCTTTCTTTTGTGTGTCTTCGTTATGTGAAATGAACTTTTCTTAGTTGAATATTTGCATATATTTTATGCATATTCAAGTTTAGTATGATATATTATAAAAAATTAATATGCCAAGATAAATTATAATTTAAAGAATTCAACACGCGCGAGTACCGTGTGCAACGGCGATTAGTATATATATATATATATATATATATATATATATATATGTGGGGTGGGGATGGTTATTTGTTATGTATGGTGTATATATGGCAGCATGTGATCAGGTTGCCCATGACCAAAGCCCATAGAATGGGACCCACTCACCACAGTATGGCCTAGTGGTAAGAGCAGATGATTCAGATCACACAAGCAAAGATATAAAGCTTGAGTCGGATGAAGCCACGTATGCTGCTTAGATCAAATTTCAAATAGATTTCTTAATATCAAATGCTTGCTTTCTATTGGATACAGACCCAAAAATATCTTGAGATAGTGGCGTGCCATTGCACCAGATATTAATGTCCCCAGCTGCCCGTGATTCCTGTCCGTTCATTGTTAGCCACTGAATCTATATATTTATTCTGGATTTGGGGATGCCGTTCGGGCAGTGCTGCCCGTTACTTTTTGGCCGTAGTCTAGGTTTCAGCCACCCACATGGAACAATTATATTTAAATTAGAGAGAATTTATTTTAATATAATCTTAAGAGTGAATTAATTTTCCTTTTCTTTTTTGTTTTTGTTTTTTTAATTAAAATAGTATTTTGTGGTCCCTTGTTGCAGGGTTTTCCATGTTTCTATTTTTTTTTCACGGTTTGATAGAATCCCTTTTCCAATAATACACGATGCATATGTTATTGAAAAGTGTGAAATTAATTACTCGATGCACGTGAATATATGGCTCATATGAATTACTCCCTCCATTTCAATTTCACAATACATGTTTTTTTAGGACGAAAAATAAAATTCCGCAATACATGTTATTTTAGGAATTCAACATAAACTTAAATGCTATTTTGACATTTTACCCTTCTTCATAAAAAAGTGGAATAGAGAGATGGATTATGGGGAGTTGCAAAATATTTAATTGTTTCTCAAGGATAATTTTGTCCAACTATACTTTTATTTTCCTAAAATTTAGAGCATTAATTATATTAATTCCTTAATTCTTGTGAAAAAACCTTAAACAACATGTAATATGAAATGGAGGGAGTAATCACTAAACAAGTACAAGTGTAAACTTTTGTAAAAAATATTTATAGAATTTGAATGAATTAGCCTAACCCTATTTTGAATTAAATTTTTTCGTAATATAAATTGTATATAAAAATGATATTCTTCAATGAATTAAATGATATATTTACAACTTATCTTAGAAAATGTTTCAAATTAATTATAAATTTATAATCATATTAAAGAACTAAGTTACATAGGATAGTTAATTTTAAATATATGCCATATATACATATGATCCAATTGTTATAAACACAAGTACTTACTAGCTAGCGCGCGAGCCATGCAGTTAGATATGATTTACTATATTATAAAAAGTAAATGTAGGTTGAAATGAAAAATCTCCTATTAATTAGTATATGAATTATGGAGACTGATATATCTAAGTTAAGATATAGGAGCTAATTAGTTGGGAATGAAGGGGTGACCAGGAATGGATTTATGGAACCAGAAACCTTTTATACGTGTAAGTAAAAATATGAGCTCTTAATATTAATTATTTAGTTCAACAACATTTTGTTTAATATTCCTATGTTGGAATGCAAATTGAGAAGAAAATATATAGGCTAAAACAATTTATTTTAGAAAATACAAAAAATAATCAACTGTCATCTAATGATCAAGTGTAAAAAACACTATATCAAGATAGAAACGTACTCTTAGGACTTAGGGCTAGCACTTTATTTTTATTTATTTTTAAATGGAGTACAAATTATAGAAAGAGATATAGTTTAAAATTATACAAAATAATTAAAATGAACCTTTTCAGTAATTTAAAAATATGTGCTCGCATCTTTTCTAAAATTGTTAATTCTGAACTATAGGAAAATAAACTTTCTCACAATTTTAATTTATCATCACATGACTATATGCCCTTGCGCGCACACACACACAAAAAAAATTGTATAAAAGAAAGGTCGAAGGTAATTTTCTAAGAATATAGAGAAATTTAAGAAACGTAAAAAATGGATAAAAATCATTTTATTTTTTATTTTTTTAACTTTTTGAAGGTATCAACCTTATTCACGATAAATAATATAACTAGGTGTTGTCGCCACTAGTTAGCACCAAGCTAAATTGTAATTGTCAAGATTCATAATTTTTTTTTGAATTTTATATTATTCAAATGTAAAACAAAATTGCGTTAGGTTGCGAAATTAAAATTATATTTTGCTAGCATATTGAAAATAAAATCAGAGGAGCGAATGTGATTATCTAAAATTCTATCCCGGTTATTTTCTGGCCATGCATAGGACCGGATTTTAATTGTCAAAAAGCAAACGCGTGTTTGACTTGTTTTCTTTATAAAAATATTATAAATGAAGCTTAATGCGCCATTAGGATGAAGTCTAATTGCACAAATAGCATTTGAAGTAATTATTAAAATTAAAATCCACTACTGATATTTGTCAGCTCCTGAAGCGGCCCATTGAAATGATTCAATTGAATAAAATAGAATTCAACTTAAAGAAATATCTCCAACCACTACTTAATGTATATAAAATACTAGAAGAGTCAAATTAAATAAATATTTCATGCTGCTTAATTACTTTACTAATCTAATTAAATTAAGCTCTGACGAATTATAAAAAAGATAAATATGCTCTGACGTGAATTTTGATAAGTTAGTCAACACTAGTGCTTTAGTTGCGTGGACACTGGTTTTGACTAATTAAGAGGTTTAAAGATTTTCTCAAGTTATGTGATTTATTGGGCTGTAACCGAGTCAAGTAGTATCGAACAACACATTGTTTAAGTTTGGCTTGATTTTTATCGGGTTTGAAATTTTGTGTTTGAGCTTGGTTTGATTTTCAATTGAGCCGAGCTCAAACGAGCTTTTATTGAACGAGCTCGAGTCGAGTATCGAGTAGCTTGATATTTTACATGTATTTTTTTTATTTTTAGCTTATCGAGTCGAGCTTCAAAAGTTATTGAATGAAAAAAGATGTTCAAACTTGTTTAATTAGTGTGACGAACCGAACTCAAATAAGCTTTTATCGAACGAGCTCAAGTCATTTAGATTAAGTTATCCCATAATTTCTCCATCATAATTCAATAATGAGAATTATCCCATAATTTCTCCATCAATGATTAAGTTACGTATTACTTGTATATTGATAGGTATTTGATCTTGAATTCTTATTGTCATGACGAATAAAAAAAATGGACTAAGTTGATCATAAAATCGAGAATTCGAGATTAAATGACTGAAATTCGTGGTTGAGCTTGTAACTTTTTGAGATATTTAGATTAGTATCAAAATGTTTGACTGTACAATAACTATGTTTTCTTTATAGAAAATTATTGTCAAATGAGTAGGTTTCCACTGTCAAATCTATTTAATCAATAGTGTAATGTTAAATCTTAATATATAGAATTTTGTATTTACTATTTACACGGCATAATGGTGCCATTATGCTTTCACCACTTTTAGCAGCCCCAATACATAACATAAACATGTTATGTCTTTATTTATTATTAATAATATTTTTGAGCTAGCAAGTTGAATAAAAATGGTGGTAAAAAAGTAAATCTATAGTGGGGAAGAAAATGGTTTTAGAGGGAAAAAAAGTGGAAAAAAATTAAAAATAAGTGGATTAAAGTCTAAAATGCTTTGCAAAACAATTAGATACTCTGATAGAAGAAGAATGGATGGATTTGCTCTTAAAATGTGAGAAGAATCATCAGAAATGATGATCGATAGACAAGTAATTTTACTAGAAGGATCAAACTGATACGTTTTGAAATTGAATGATCAAACTATTACAAGTGCATAACTTAAAGGACCGTTAGTGTCATTTACTCTATAACAATATCTCAGTTTTATCTGGCCCTAGAAATATTTTGGGAAATATTTTAGGACGAGTAATAATTTTCTGTTAAAATATAGTAATTTGAATTAAAATGATGTGTAAGAGAAATGATGCATGTACATAAAACAATGTGACGCATATCATGGCATGGACATCATGCACATAGAAAGCCACATGGCTTCGCGAGGCATGAGAAAAATATCATCGCCACGTAAGCAGAAGTATAGCATTTTGCAGTTAAAGATCTCGTCTCGTTTCTTTTCTCTCTCTTTCTCTTCCTCAACTCTCTCTTTCTCTCTCTAATCTCTCTCCACCCAAAATCAAACCCCAAAAATCTTCACTTATTTCTCAAAAAAATTACTCCAAAGTATTTGAGGAAACGAGAATATTCTTCTTTGATACCTTTGAAATTCTCTGTGAAACTGAACTCAGGTATGGTTTCCTCTGTCTCTGCTTAGATTTATATTCTGTACTTTGTTAATCTTGTAGTTAGCGATTTGTGATTTTTTATTTGGTAAAATTAGATCTAGAAAATGTGTTTGTTAGATAAGCGTGCTGAGATTAGTAATTTTTGGTTAATTTAGAGGATTTGTTGAGCTATTCTGTAATAGATTTTATTACGTAATTGTTTTGTAATAGAATCTGTTTCGATCCACATAGTTTATATGTCTGCGTGTTTCTGTGAATATGGGAGGATAACTGGAAAATATTCTTCAACATGATAAACAGATAATATTTTAGATTTAATCGGATATTTATTCCAAGGATACAGACATTTGATTTTCTTTCTTAATCAGTAAGAGTGTGTATATATTTATGGCAAGGAGATAGTCATTTTGTTTAATTTGATATTTTTCATTATCAGTGTATATATTATATGAGTATTTGCGCGTTCGCGGGTGCATGCACCTGGATATATATTAAACTTCAAATAATAAATAATATGATTTTTTTTTTTTGGATTTAAATATATGTTGGAAGGATATAGTTAATTAATTTAATTTCTTCCCTGTTTGGGTACTTTAAGGAATGTATTATTGTGTAAAATCGTAGTTGGGGTTGTATTTTTCTTTTCCACTCTTTATATGAAAGATATGAAAGTCAAATTATTTCGATGTGCTTACTTTTTACGGTTTCTGCTGCAACCGGTCTAGAGTTATACTGAGTTCCTGTTTAATTTTTCTATATGTATGTATGTGATTGCTTTTTAAGCATAACAATTTTTTCATAGTTCACTGTGAAAGTTCAGAGTTTCTGTGATTTTATTAATTTATTTTGTTTCGACATTTTTTATTCAACCATAAAGAGTGTAAGTTTTAGACATTGGTGATATTTTCTGATGGTTTTGCAGGACTTCAGTAGTTCACACAAAATCTATATCCGTGAGATTGTTTAATTCCTTGCATGTAATAACTTTCAAATTTGCTATTTTACTGTAAGCATGAAGTTCGTTTGCATTGACTGATGCAAGACTGAACTAGTTTCTCATCTGGGTTTCAAAAGATGCTGCATTATAAGTCTTTTGATCCTGGATTGGTAGAAGCTCATATGGAGGTTGATGGCTTTATTTATTGATCCCATCTTTTTTAAATAAAAAGGTTATGGCAGCTTCAAATGAGAGGTGGATAGATAGTCTGCAGTTTTCATCATTATTTTGGCCTCCTCCACATGATGCAGTTCAACGGAAGGTATTTCTCTCTCTCTCTCTCTCTCTCTCTCTCTCTCAAACAGTGAAACTAGTTGTTGGCTCTTGATAGCATGCAGCTTTGTGGCAAATTATACAAGTAATATAATATAGTGTTCTTCTGTTAGCCATACAAAATTTGTAATTATTTATGTTCTGTAAGCCTTGAGTATATTAAGAATATTCACATACTTTCTGCCTCTATGTCATCTAGCAAGGTTCTTACACTTGCAGCCTGGAAATCAAAAGATTCTTTTGAATGTTTTGAAATAGTGGTTTATTGATTTTTTTTTTCTTTCTGAAATGCTTTACATATGAGTTCATGATACTCCCGTTCTTTATAAAGCCAACTACTTTGACAAACTGGAAAAGTAAATTGATCTTTATAAACTGTAATATGAGGATACAGATTCAAAAGTGAAAATTTATGTATGTGTCTATTAGATATATATCTGGTTTACATTGATGTATTATGTGTTCCTCATCCTTAACTTTTTCGAGATGGAACATTCTGTAATCCTGTTGTATTGTATGTGTTACAGTCTCCACACCTGTAAAATCAAAGTTAGACCAGGATTTCACAGTTCTAGTTTGTTGCAGCACTTAGTTAATGTTTCATATAAAACTTCTCTTAAAAATAAGCACACTCTTTCTCAAGACTCTGAATAGCAAGAAAGCATCTTTCACATTCTTACTGTTCTTGATTCTTCTCTTGAATTCTTGAACTTGGTTAACTTATCAGAGCTACTCAATGGTTAAAATGAGCATATTTTCTTTAGAAAATTTATCTGCTGTTATTAATTTGAACTAATCTATCTGGAACCAAATAAGCATACAACTAGATTTTATTATAAACAATCTTCTTATAATCCACTAGAAGAAGAGATTGCTCGCACCAGAATCTGTTTTTTCCTTATTTCATAATAAATAAGTAAACAATCAAGTATCCTAGATCGGCATGACGGCCTTGTATAAGGGTCAGACAGAGCAGTGTTCTACTGTTATCACCTTGACAGACACACTACTTGAACTAACTCTTCTGGAACTCCCAAAGCAAACACATATCTCATTGCCTTCTGTTATTTTCCCTAACCTATGCAGACATATCATATTGACAGCTTGATATTTTTTAAATTTCAGTATGCATTTTTGGTTGAGGCCAGTAATATTGCTTAGATGTTTAAGTACTAAGCAACTAATATATTGTATGAGAGAGTTATAGATTTCAACATACAAATTAAAGGCTTATGTAGAATTTAATTTCCCGGTGAGCTTTCTATGAGCACATAATTGAGACTTCATCATGCAAAAGATCTTAGGGCTCGGATACAGCTAATTTTGTTACCCCTTTTTCATATTTCTAAATTAGGCCTCACATGCAAGATTCACATTTTTTTTGACATGCTTGGAACTTTAACCTGTTTCAAATTTTGAACGTCATCTATTTACTCGAATGCTTGTCTTTTCAGAAGACATTTTCAGCATTTAAAATATTGTATGCAAAAGTTATGCACTTGTTCTAGTAGCCCTTTCTCTTGGGTATATTAGTTTGTTCTTCGCTAACGGTGCCTATTCACTTCTTGGCTGATTAATGTTTCCTAGAGAGAAGATTTCCTTTGTACACTATTCACTTCTTGCTCGAATGGAGATGGAAAATTGTTATTCATAAGCAAAGGTTCTAGAAAATTGAGGTGGTGGGTCTCATACCCATGATATCCATTGTGACATCGGGGTGATAACAAAATTATTTATAAAATTGGCATACTGTTGTATACAACTAAATATATTTTCCAGGTCTCCATGCCAGAATTATCTGGCAAAATACAAAACAAACAACAATACTATCTCAAAATAATACTGATAATATATTATTAGTGCATTAATTGTAACAACGGTTTCTCATTCTCAGCAGGGAATTAAAGTAGTCATTTTCCGTTCCTTTTTTGAAATAGTGCATGTTATCTTTTTTGTTGCCATTTATTCTTACTGGTATATATACATGATTTCTGTTTCTTAATTTTTCTTCTTCAGATATCTCATTTTGTATTTCACTATTTCTAAACAAGTTTGTCCTTATTTTAGGCTCAAACTACTGCCTATGTTGAGTACTTTGGCCAATTCACCTCGGCACAATTTCCAGATGATATAGCAGAGGTATTTTCTCTATACTATTACCTCTGATCTTCATTGGAATCTGTCACGGAAGGAACCTTTTTATCTCTTGCACTTTGAACCTATGCCTTCGTGCTTTTTGTACTCTCAAGTGCGCTCATTTGATTATCTAACTTGTGATGTATGCTTGTTTTGCAGCTGATGCGGACCCGCTATCCATCCAAGGAGAACAGACTTTTTGATGATGTTTTGGGTAATGTTAAAGGAATTATTTTCACTTAAAAGGCATTGTTCAGAGTATAGTATTTCCAGGCTAGTCAATTCTGAGACATGAATTTTGTGTTTGCTTCACCTTGCAGCAACGTTTGTTCTTCACCATCCGGAGCATGGTCACGCAGTTATTCTTCCCATTATTTCATGTATTATTGATGGAACGCTTGAATATGATAGGAGTGGTCCTCCATTTGCTTCATTCATTTCCCTGGTTTCCCCCAGCAGTGAGGTATTTTTTATTTTCTTCATCATAAGGATTGTGTTCTGTCGAATCATCTGCTGGCGTTTTGTTAACTTTAAATGTGATTCATCTGTGAATGCAGAATGAGTATTCTGAGCAGTGGGCACTTGCATGTGGGGAGATACTAAGAATTTTGACTCACTACAACAGACCAATTTTCAAGATAGAACGCCATGAAAATGAATCAGATAGAAGCAGCAGCGGAAACCATGCTTCAACAAGTAAGTCAACTAGCGGAGAACCTTCTCCCTCTTCCACACAGCCTGAAAGGAAACCGTTGAGGCCATTGTCACCCTGGATAACCGATATATTGCTTGCAGCACCTCTTGGTATTAGAAGTGATTATTTTCGATGGTGAGTTATACTTCTAGGCTATGGTGTATCAGAAGTTGATTAAGTAACTATTCGTTCATGTTCGATAATTAGAATTCCCGAGTCTTGATTTAGTGTCTTGTCCCCCAAGAGAGATATTTTAATAACTTAATGCTTCAGAATAATCAATGATATTTTGAACATGGCTCCAATAATTTTTCTGGAAAAAGTATATTCATCATTTAAGTGGAAAAAGGAGCAATTAAGAATCATGTTTCATGCAAATCTCAACAAATTTTACAAGCTTGTGTTTTAATTTTTATTGATAATATTCACTCAGAAGTATATGACCTCTTCAAGGTTGCCAAAGCTGCTATTACAGTGTAACTATTTCTATGATCAAATCCTTTGTTTGATATGGAAATAAAGCTTGAAGACCATATAATATTAGTGGAACCCATAGGTTTGTAAATAAAGCAGCTAGAAAAATGTCTCTAGAACAGGTTTTATTTGGTTGGAATTAGATTCAAGACACTTTCAGTTTTATCAGCTCTAAAAATCAAGTAACTACAATAATATGCTCGTTTTAAAAATGTATATCACATTAAGCAACCATGGAAATGTTTCCTCGTGTTTTTTGTTGCAGATGTTACCTTCCTCTGTAACTCCTCCCTACTCCCAAACGCCACCCATCCATTTAGAACCATGTTAATTTATAAATGGGTAAAACAAGAAAGTTGCTGTTATCCATATATGATTAATGCCTTAAGTTTGTGTGTCAGAGAATATGAGGTTGACTTAACTTTCTTTACCACATTGTGGACCAATTGAAAGGAATGTAATGCTGTAAAATGTTGTTGCATTTACAATTTCCTAAGGCAGCATACTTTATCACTCCAGAGTTTATGACCTATATCGCAGCTAGTTCCGTGTATAGATGTGCATCTTTTATTAAAGCTAACAATTTTGATCTGAGGTACCCATTTGCTTGACCATAGTGACATGTCTAACACATGTAGGTGTGGAGGTGTCATGGGAAAGTATGCGGCTGGAGAACTGAAACCACCCACAACTGGTCAGTTATTCTATTGTGTCTACTATTCACTACATGGGACTAAGTTTGGCTTATACTTCAAAAACATTGCTTACCAAGACATACTTGGCACCAAGCTCTACTGCAAGTGCAGATGAGCTAACTTTACATATGCTTTTGTAGTTACTACGTTTGACCAGCTTTTGCTGGTTTTATATTTCAGAACAAATAACCATTATTTAGACGTATTGGACCGTGCATCTAAAATAAACTCTAACCATAAAGGAATAAAGTCTACAAATGTATGATACCCACCTTTTATAATTCAACATGAACTCTACCAGAGTAAGCAGTGTAGAATATCTATGACTGTTTTTATTTTTTCATGTAAAAATTAAGTAATAAGATTCTTAGCTGTTAAAGTTTCTCATATAAACAAATATTTCGGGGTTGATAGTTTTTTCTCATTTACTTGACGATTAATAGATGGCTCATATTATTTGCACTCTAAATAATGTTATAAGGCATTATACATAGTGATGGACTCAATACAGTGACAGTAACACTCTATTGAGTACCAATAACACCAGCCATGATTAATCCCTAGCAAAGTCTGAAATTTCATATAGATCATTTAGAGTAACTCTGCTTAGTGATTGTGGCTAGTCTCGGTAACAAGTCCTACCAGCAGAATGGATTAGTGAAATCTTCATATTTCAGTTTCTTTGATCAACATGATTACATGAACATTTGTTGTTTGCAACTTGCAACAACATTTTAAAAACATGATAAGTGATAACTGCTGGATTCTGTTTAGAAAAACATAGATTGATGTTATTTTTATTTAAGTTTGTCCCAAGTATTTTGAGTCTGTAACAAAAACATGAAGAATGTTTTGTTTTGGGACAAGTATGACTGTTTTATACATTATTTTAGCTTCTTCTCGTGGATCTGGAAAGCACCCTCAGCTTATGCCATCAACTCCAAGGTGGGCTGTTGCTAATGGTGCTGGAGTCATACTTAGTGTATGTGATGAGGAAGTAGCTCGTTATGAGACTGCTTCCCTGACGGCAGCTGCTGTCCCTGCTCTTCTTCTCCCTCCTCCCACCACACCTATGGATGAGCATCTTGTTGCTGGTCTACCAGCCCTTGAGCCTTATGCGCGCTTGTTTCATCGGTTAGTTTCAGTAGTCGTTTTATGAGAGACAGTAGGTTCGATCGTTTTTTTTTTAAATTTGCTCTTCTGGCTCAGATATTATGCAATTGCTAGTCCAAGTGCCACGCAGAGATTGCTTCTTGGACTTCTAGAAGCTCCACCATCCTGGGCTCCAGATGCGCTAGATGCTGCTGTGCAATTAGTTGAACTCCTTCGAGCAGCAGAAGACTATGCCTCAGGCATGAGGGTAAATTCATATATATAATTTTTAGCTTTTATCCTTTAATCTACTTAATGTGAAAATTAGTGATAAAATATTTGATGACTAGAAAAAAATTTTAAGCTTTCCCAGTTACTCATCTCACATAGAATGACAAGTCTCTGCGTGGAAAGCGTTTAACTGTATTATTTATGTTTTTCATTCCTTTTCTCTACATATTTCCACTTTATCCATTTTTGTACAAGTGTGTATATGTTTCTTATTTTTCGTTTCAGCCAATGAATAATAAAATAACCTTACTGAATTAATGAGCTTACTGAAATGATTAAAGATGCATATATCTTGTAGCTATAAGCTTCTCTTAGTTTTATCTAGCAATCATATGAAATTGAGCACAATTTTGCAAAGAAATAGCCCACTTGTTTCTCGAGAAGAGATGGGAAACATGCTCAATATCATTTGATTGAATAGTTGACCCAGCCCTTTGTTGTTTGAAGAAACCCTCCACTTCAATTGGTATTTTTATCCCTGTTTATATACTGCTGGACTCCCAAAATGCAGCAATACATGTTTTTCCTTCCTTACTGATATAGGCAACTTTCATGTTAGAGCATTAAAAGTGATAGGTTCTTGACAATACTATATTTTGTGCAAGTGTTGGCCACTACATTGACCTTTCTTGGAGTTTTGAATCTTTATGTGTGTAGCAATCCCTGTTTATATACTGCTGGACTTACAAAATGCAGCAATTCATGTTTTTCCTTTCATAGTGATATAGGCGACTTTCATGTTAGAGCATTAAAAGTGATAGGTTCTTGACAATACTATATTTTGTGTTAGTGTTTGCCATTACATTGACCTTTCTTGGAGTTTTGAATCTATGTGTGTGTATTGTTTAATTTCTATGAACTTAAGTTTGTGATTCATTAGTAGAGCCCGTCCTCAAGTATATTCTATCCGGTAGAGTAAATGACAATATTTGCCAGACATCATTCAGTATCTTCGTTAGAGTTAGTTCTATAATGTAAATTCCTGTTGAAAATATTGATATTCTTATTTAACCATATAGAAGTACTGATAGTTAACATTTATTGTTGAAGCTACCACGAAACTGGATGCACTTGCATTTTTTACGTGCCATTGGGATTGCAATGTCTATGAGAGCTGGAATTGCTGCAGATGCTGCAGCTGCTTTGCTTTTTCGGATACTATCTCAACCAGCTTTACTTTTTCCTCCACTGAGACAAGTTGATGGATTAGAAGTTCAGCACGAATCTGTAGGTGGTTACACTTCATCTGAGAGAAAGCAGGTACTTCATTTGCCAAAAATTCTCTGAATGCGTAGCTCGCCAGATTATTTCTTGCCTTAAGTTATTCATGTTTATTTTCAGCAAAGAGAAGTGCCCGGAGAAGAAGCTACAGTAGAAGCTACTGCCCAAGGGATTGCATCGATGCTTTGTGCTCATGGCCCAGAGGTTGAATGGAGAATATGTACGATCTGGGAAGCTGCATACGGTTTAATTCCATTAAGTTCCTATGCAGTTGATCTTCCTGAAATCATAGTTGCCACACCTTTGCAGCCCCCTATATTGTCATGGAACTTATACATACCTCTTCTTAAAGTACTTGAGTATCTTCCTCGTGGAAGTCCATCTGAAACCTGTCTAATGAAGATATTTGTAGCTACTGTTGAAGCAATTCTCCAGAGGACATTTCCACCTGAGTCCTCTAGAGAACAAATTAGAAAAACGAGATATGTTTTTGGGTCTGCATATAAGAATCTTGCTGTGGCTGAGCTCCGCACAATGGTCCACTCACTATTCCTAGAATCATGTGCCTCCGTAGAGCTTGCCTCTCGCCTTCTTTTTGTCGTGTTAACTGTATGTGTCAGTCATGAGGCGCAGCCTAAAGGCAGCAAACGTCCTAAAGGTGAAGATTCTTATTCTGAAGTTGGTGAAGTGATACAAGGATACAATGGGAATCATAGAGAACAGGTAAACAGACAGGGGAAGAAACAGGGGCCTGTGGCAGCATTTGATTCTTATGTTATTGCTGCTGTTTGTGCTCTATCTTGTGAACTTCAGCTCTTCCCCTTCATCTCAAAAGGACTTAATCACTTAGATTGCAGAAATATTAGTGATGTAGCTAAACCTGCAAAAGCAAATGACTCATCTGCTGAGTTACGGAATGGTATTGACTCCGCTGTTAATCATACTCGCAGAATATTAGCAATTCTTGAGGCCCTTTTTTCTTTGAAACCATCTTCTATTGGCACGTCTTGGAGTTACAGTTCGAATGAAATAGTGGCTGCTGCCATGGTTGCAGCTCATGTTTCTGATTTGTTTAGACGGTCAAAGGCTTGCACACGTGCCCTTGCCACATTGATAAGATGCAAGTGGGACAATGAAATTCACTCTAGGGCCTCATCCCTTTTCAGTCTAATTGATGTCCATAGCAAAGTTGTTGCATCAATAGTCAATAAAGCAGAACCATTGGAGGCACATCTACTGCCTGCTTCAATATTGAAGGAAGTTCCTTCATGTTGTCATGGGGAAAAACCTAATACCTGTTCTAGTTGTCGCCACTTAGAAACAGGCCAGCCATCTTCATTGCCGCTTGAAAACTTGTCCGGTTCAGAAGTTTTGTTCAACTGTGCGAAGCGTGGTTCCAGTGAGGCAGAAAGTTGTACAATGGGCAATGGATTTTCAGGTTTCCCAATAAATGCTTCAGATTTAGCCAACTTTTTGACAATGGACAGACATATAGGTTTTAGTTGCAGTGCACAAGTTCGTCTTAGATCTGTCCTTGCAGAAAAACAAGAATTGTGTTTTTCAGTTGTTTCGTTGCTCTGGCACAAATTGATTGTATCACCCGAAACACAGCCGATCGCTGAAAGCACGTCTGCCCAGCAAGGATGGAGGCAGGTAATGGGATGGATCTATACACTATATCAGTTATTAATGATTCTTTATGTTTTGTAGGATTTGGATAGTAAGAAAACCAATTCTTGTACATAAATCTATTTTAAGATGCTGGATACTTATCTATGCCAATCTTGAACAGCTAACTGCACCCCCTTCTATACCCTTGTAACTTATGTACCTTTGGATGATAGGTGTATCGTAACAAATAAATAACTAAATTGAAACAAGCATTTATCATGTTTATTGATCGTCATTTGCTTTATTAAATGCTCAGATACATCTTTTCAGTCCAAGAACAACATTGTTTTTTTTTTTTTTTTTTTCTATTTCTCCCGCTTCTTGGGTTGTGACACTATGCTTGCTTGTATATTTTGTATGGATGTGATTTTCTGCAAGCATGTTCTTTAGCCATATTGACATTCACTTATGATTGCATTTTTGGGGGCTGCAATGTGCTAAAAATATTAAGATGATTAACTATGTTTTTCTATTTTTTTTTGGTACACTAACTATGTTTTTCCATTAAATAATTATACAGGTGGTTGATGCACTCTGCAATGTGGTATCAGCATCACCAGCAAAAGCTGCAACTGCTGTTGTTCTTCAGGTCCAGATTTTGTTTTGCTAATTATACATTGAAACAGTTTATGAAACTAATTTTTTAGTCGTACATACTGTATATTGTAAGCATAATGGTGGTAAAATGGTCTTGACCCACAGGGCAGCCCATCTCGGTGCAACTGAGATTATACTTTTACTTTTTATTTTTTGTTGGGTTGCATTGTATTGGGGACTGTGTTGAGTTAAAAATTTGAGTAAGTCTATAATGGGTTTGATTGGGGAAAATTTAGTCATCTAAATTAAAAATGCTCAATAAAGTATACAAATTCAACATTCTAACTGATCAACCCACCATACTTTTCCCGACCCAACCATCCCAATTGTCACTCTCTTATGTATGCATTACCAAATTACAGTTTATCATGCTAACGAGACGTTATTGATTTGCAACTGCTCATTTTAAAACTGGCTTATTCTATTCTGTATTTCTATTATTTCTTTTCCTGATTGTATTTGTTTGTCAGGCGGAGAAGGAACTGAAACCTTGGATTACTAAAGATGATGATCTTGGTCAAAAGATGTGGAAAATCAACCAGAGAATCGTAAAAGTGATTGTTGAATTAATGAGAAATCACGAGGCCCCAGAATCCTTGGTAATTCTTTCTAGTGCATCGGACGTCCTCCTTCGTGCCACAGATGGGATGCTTGTTGATGGAGAAGCCTGCACTTTACCACAGCTGGAGGTAATAAACATATTCTTATTATTATTATTATTATTTTTTAATTTTCCTTCACCATCCTTTTAAATGCCGTAAAATCTGTTTTTTCAATTCTGTTTCTATTATGTAAGATAATTTCTCATGTATAAGTTTTGGTGGGTAATCCTTGCTACATGTTACTATTACAGTTTATTCATTTTTTTCACCTTGATATATGTGCCAGCTGCTGGAAGTAACAGCAAGAGCAGTTGAACCAGTGCTTGAATGGGGAGAATCAGGGGTGCTTGTGGCTGATGGCCTTTTGAACCTTTTGAAGGTACATAAGCTCTCAAAACATCTTTGGTTGAAAAATCTAGTCAAAGAAATTTGCTTTTCTCCCTTTAGGTTTGTGATTTGGCTAGGAGTTTTAAATGGAGTTCTTTATAAGATTTTCCAAATTGAACTTTTCGGTATCTTTACATTTGTAACCTGTGACTGTGAGAGGGTAGTTTTGTGGAAATGAAATGTTTTTAATACGGGGAACGATGTCGTGAGACATGAGAAAAGTAATAAGAAAAAGAACTTGGAACAGAGATAGTATACACATATAAGCAGATCGAGTCAAGCCATTAATCGTAGAAATAATCCTTTGCTTATATCTAGTTTGATAAATAATATAATTTGTCTCGTGTCATCATGTGCAGTGTCGCCTCCCAGCTACAGTTCGGTGTGTTTCACATCCTAGTGCTCATGTTCGTGCTCTAAGCACATCAGTTCTTCGTGCAATACTCCATGCCGGGTCAATCAAATCCTATAGCAGACAAGTGGAGGTTAATGGTGTTTGTAGTCCACCTTATCAGTACCCAAATGTCGGCACCACGGATTGGGAATCTGATATCGAGAAATGTTTGACTTGGGAAGCACATAGCAGAATTGCAACAGGCTTGCCTATTCAGTTTGTTGACACTGCTGCCAAGGAATTAGGCTGTAGTATTTCCGTTTGAAACTAGCTTAACATTCGAGAAATGCTACAGAATCTGCTTGAAGGATGCAGAGAGGTTAGTAATGTCTATTTAGTCCTTCGGCAATGCTGATTGGTTTCCAGTTGAAAGCGATTCTCTTGGGTATCTTTGTAATTTGCCTCAAGTACTTATGTTTGTTAATTTGAGCTAAAACACCAAACATAATGAGCAGTAGATATGTACACTTTTTTTTTTTTTTATATATATTATATACTTTTAACCCTTTAGATTCAAATTGATGTTTACTTGAGTTAACCACATGTAATATTTCTATTTGATTTAGTCTGCTGCTTCTGTTTGTTCCCATGTAAGAGACCTAAATTTTGGAATGCTTTCACAAATTGTTAATCCTCGTTCAATCTCTCATCTTCGATGATACAAACATATACAAAGAAATCAATGAAAACAAAGTTGAATCGCGAAAATTGTTCAAGATGGATGAACTTATCATCTGTGAATTCTAATAAAAATTAGTTGGTCAATTTTATTAAATTGGGGCTGTCAATGGGACGGATTTCAATCTTGACCTGATCAGAAGTAGAATTCGGTCCGATTTATTAAGATGTGCTATTAGAGATTCGATGGACTTAATTTGATTATAAAGATTCATAATTCGAAACACATGGAGTGAATATGAATTTAGGTCGATCTGATCTATTATAAATTTCTATTCGACAATAAATAAAAAGAATGATATATATACATAATGTTTCATAAAATTAAGTAACATTAATAATATTTCACTGTCAATTAAGAAGATAATAATTTATAACTCGTTTATAAATTTATTTAAACAAATATTTTCATTTGAAAATGTGAATATTAGTATAGAAAGTTTGAATATGTGAGCTGAAATTAAATAAAATTGTAAAGTTAATAAACTTGGTTTAGAAAAAAAATATTAGCAATTGGCCAAGCTACGAATTGTTCGGCTTGGGATACGGTACAATTTTCGAAATTGCCTAAATAATCTAGATATAAAAAATTGATACACACCCCTAAGATTGAGGAGATCCTTTGTAACATAGTTATGAGAGCATAATAATACTATTTTTATGTTATACATATTTATTTGGTAAGTATAAAGTTAACTCTATCATCGTACATTTGTTATATAATTATATCCACAATATTTGTAGTATATGTTTTAGATTTTTTTGATTTTATCATTTTTGAGACGCGTCGCATATACCAAGTGAGAATCTCTCCCAACTTGAATTCGGATATGAGTTCGTTATTTTGTAGTGATTAGTCCATAAGGGCGGACCTACATAAGGGCTAGTGGGGTCTATAGCCCCCACTCAGATTTAGAATATATATTTATTAGTAGTATTTTTAAAATATAAACTGCAATTTACTGAATTTTTTTATTGTACTTGCATTTTGACTCCTGTTTTCCTTAATCTTTTTCCTAAAAGGATGACCCCCTTTTGTTTGGATTTGATCACCACAATTCTGATTTATTCGCAAAGAGGCGAAAAAATGCTCACTGGATAGGGCATTCAAAATTTGGGATGATGTCCATCCTGGATGTCACTTTTTTGCCCTTTTTTTAGTTTTTTTCCTTTTTGTGAGAAGTATTGTTAAAATAAAATTAATATTACTTTTTTTTTTTGATAAAAAAAATTAATATTACTTTTAGTTACATCAAGACTGCCTTTGCTAATTGGTTTGGTTATGCATATTTATCAACATTGTCATGAGTTCAATTTCAAGGAGTATTATTTCCTTTGTTACTTTATAGTCGTTTTTGTTTCCTAGCAATTATTTTTTTTAACTATTTTATTTTCTAAATAATTGTTCTTTTAATTTCTTTTTATTTCTTAACAATTGTTCATTTAACTTCTTTTTCTTTTGGAATAATTGTTCTTTGATTTTTGTTATTTTCAAATATTATTTTTAAAATTTTATTTCTTTTTTAATAATAATCAAGAGAATTCGATTTTTTTATTATACGTTTTATTTAATACATTACTAAATAAAACCCCTCCCCCCCCACAAAAAAAAATATTGATCTAACTCTGCACCTGGCTATTATGGACAAATTTCATAAAATTAAAAATCGGTGCAATTAATTGTGAATAAAATTGTTGTCATATGAAATTGTATTTCGATTATTTAATTTATCCTAGATCTTATACTCCAAGTATTAAAGTTTCATTTTTTACATATGTTTCGGTCAGTTGTATATTAGAAACTTTACGAGATTTTTCGAATTTTTTTGAGAAATCTTAGGAAGAATTGTAAATAAAAAAAAAAAATGTTAAAGTAGAAACTACTATATATTCTCGTTTTGCTTAACTCAAATACAAGAACTCTGGTGTTTTCGGGGATAACTTATTAAAAATTTAATCTATGCTTAGCCCCCAGTGGCCTGTATTCATGGATCCGCTCCTTTTAGTCCATAAAGGTTTTAGAATTAATTGTTATAATGTAAAAGCAAATGACGATTCAATTTTTAAAAATAATTCAGTTGATTAGTCATTTTATCTGTCTATAAGACTATAACAAATATGTTATAAAGATAAACCATATATATACTTTATAAAATACTTTTATAATTTTATAAGTAATAAAATAAATTTTATTAATGATATTTTTTTTGTTGAACAGTTTGCCGCGGCCTCCCTAATATGTTTGGTCGGCCTGTATGTTATATGTATTGTAGGGAGTGCATTCATCCTAAATTCCCGCAAGCAATATTGGGGTACTCGGAGAGTCCATCGACATTGTTTACGTTTGAAATGAGAAGCGAATGGTAAGCATATTTCTCTGCAGGAAAATTCAAGTTGCCAACGATAAAACAAATGGAAGAAGATGTGAAAGAATGGGAAAAGAATGCATGTTTCAAAAGGGCTTGTGTTGGTGCATTGCTACAAATACACTGCAATGATTTTAATTTCTTCCTCGTTATTTTCTACTTATCATCCGGCAGCATAAGATGTGAATGTATTCTCTGCATATTTATTTAATTAATTAATAGTAATATAAAATTAGTTTTTCTTGAACAACATATACATACATACAGTTGATACTTGATTTACAAGCTCAATTAAAGTTCAGTTTATTTAAAATCAGATTAAGTTGGACTGGAAACTAAAGTTTGTCTAGAAATTAATAATATCAAGTCGAACAGAATGTCATTATGTCAAGCTCAATGTATGTAGAAAAAGTCGAGTGTGATAATATGGTGGAGAAGATGTGTTTATGCTAGAAAACAACAACATTCTATCACACAAACAAAAGTACTCTCGAAATCAAGTCACCACAAATAACGAAAAGAGAAATAAGATCAACACACACTTAAGTCGTCTTCCTGATCCTTCTGGCCCCTACTCTTCTCTCTGTGGCCTCAATATTCGTCATAGGCATTGGAGGCTTCTTGTTTGCAGTTTTAGTAGAACTCCTCAGCGAATACCTTGGTGTCGGAGCCTCCCTACGTTCAGCCACAGGCGTGGAGGCTGCCGCCATAGCCACCACCGTCTTCCTCCGACCATCAATCTTGTTGGCCTCTCTTTTCTTTGATGACTCGACTCTAACACCGAGACTATATGAATGTTTCTTTTCAAAGGCCTCCATTTCAGCTTTCTTTTCCCTTAGCCTCTCATTTCTTCTAGCTGAATATAGATCATAAAACCTGCCTCTTTCAAATAAAGGGCTTCTTTGAGAACCAACAGTGTTGTCACCAAATGAAATATCATCTTTGCTTCCAAGTCCTTGATGCACCATTGTAGCTAAAGCCCTTAATTCACAAGATATTGTTTGGTACTTGGGTTGAATCTCTGAATTCTCTACATCTCGAGTGCGACTAGGCAACTGGGATTTCGTTAATGAACCTGTTGTCCTCAATAAATTAAATAAAGTTACAAATTGGAATGAAAAAACAAGACACAATCATCAAAAATCTAAATGCCCCAAGTCAAGCGAAATCATTTTGATAAAGTTGATGGTTACATTAATTCATTTAGAGTTGGATAGAGAACAGAATAACACAAAGTAGAACCTATTGTCCTCAACAAATTGAAACAAAACAGAGCCTGTTCATCTCAACAACTGAAAAAAAAAAGATTTACAAAACAGAATCAAGAACAAAACACAACTATTAAAACTAAGAAATTTCAAGAGATGTGAATCATTTCTATTAAATCGATGTGCAATTACACAGATTCAATTTCATTACTGTTACCACTAATCTACTACTCTAAACAAACGTATTTGTTGAATAGAAAAACAGAGTGACACAAAACAGAATCAAGAACAACTCATACACACAATTATCAAAACTAAAATTTAAATCATTTCGATTAAATTGATTAGCAGTTATATAAAACCAATTTCTTCGAATTAACGAAAAATCATAAAACCCTAGGAAACGCAAAAAAAAAAAAAAAAAAAAAAAGATGAAATTTAACAACTTAAATAATTAGTGTAAGAATCATGAAATTACCTGGTGGAGTACGGATAATGTTATCGGGAGTGGGCTGAAGAGCTGGGCGCCTAGATCGAAGCCTAATCGGAGATCTTGCAAGTGGGGGTTTACCATTTCCTCTCAACATCATCTTTGACATTTTTTATATGTAAATTCCAGGAAAAATGCAAATAATTAAACCCCAAATTAGAGAAGAGGTTGTGATATGCTTTTGACAAATCTTGAGAGAAGAACCGTTGAATGCGTAAAAGGGTTTTAAACAGTATTTTATTTGTGGGCTGTTTATTAGGAAGGAAAGTACAGGACAAATTGAGGGTTTGAATTTTCAATGAGGGGAGCGTGTAACGGTCATATTTTATGATTAAAAATCAATCATAAATCCCCACCCCATATAATTAAATTTATTGCTTAATAAAGACAATAGGGCCGGATTTTACTTATAACTGCAATTATTATTTTAAGTAAATCGTCATTCTGGTATTTTTACAATAAAGAATCTCCTTATATGATTTTATCTTTTATTATTTAATCTAAAATCGACTTTGAATATTTTCAAAAGAAAAATATTATGCAACTTTAATTTTAGTCTTATACATAATAAATTTGGCCCTCGAATTTTTAATAAGTTTCAATTTTAGTCCTGCCATTGAAATTTGATCTTACTATCCGAGAAATTTTTTTTAATTGCAAGACGAAAATTGAAACTTACTGAAAGTTACAGGACCAAATTTGCAACCACATGATGAAAATTAATTTCTTTTATTATACTTCCTTTTCTATTTCCTTTGTTGTTTGTTGTATTTCCTATTATGTATGAATTTTAATTTCGTGATTACTTACTCTCTTTAATTTTAATATTTAAATATTATTATTAATTTAATTAAATTAATGAAGTTATGATTAGTATTGTTAATATTACTATTAAAAAGAAAATTAGAATTATAGGTGAGAGTGGGCATTGATTCAAACTGAATTAATTTCATTTTAAAGTCCTACCATTGGAGACGACTAGACAGGGTTCAGAGGGGGGATCGGGGGGAGCCCCGTGTAACCATTGAAGATGCCCTAATATGTTAGATTGACCTTGAATTGAACTTTACTACCGTGTTCTTAAAAGAAATGATGTTGATTTTTAGATATTTTAAATTTTTTCTTATAAAAGGTTGTACTTGTATCAAATTGTTATTTACTGTCAATGTCTAACTTAATTTACATATCTATTAAAAAAATTGATTTTTATAAATAACTAGTAAATTAAACAAAGATTTGATATCATATTTTACCAAATATAAAAAGTAAAAGTCTTTTTGTTACTATAAATTAACAAAATTTTAATTTCACGTAATATGAAAATTTAAAAAACTTATTTACATATATATATATATATTAAACAAATTAATGTTAATGAATTAAAATAAATCAAAATATAATATAGTAGTTTATAAAATATAAAATGGATTTCCAGAAACACCCAACCACAATCCACCCCAAACTCACCCCTCCTTTTGATGAGTAATGTAAATATCGGACGCGTAATGATCCTAACTGAAGGGTATGTGAAATACTAATGTTGGGTTTATATGACATTAGCTCTTCAACTTCAATAGCTAGTTTTTGGGGTAGTGTTCTCTCAAGGTCATAACAATTGTAAGCATAGTAGGCGATCACACTCGTAACCACTCGCGCGGAATGGGCGACCTAGAAAAGAGCGCCCGGAAGAAGAAGCGGTCTAAGAAAGGGCTACCGGAAAGACGAGTAAACCCGCTTAAAGTGGTCAACCGGAGTCGGCAACTAGAATGGGCCTCGGAAATGAAGCGTGGTGGAATGTAACGATCCTAGCATCCATAATATGTCATATATCATGTGTATACATATAAATACAACTCCCATCAGCAGCTACTTGGAAAAATATGTTATCAGTTTTGTACAGTTGCAACAGAGTTTACTTGAAAACAAACACTCATGGCAGCTGTGTCAGTCACCCATCTGGCCATTTCTAGCGGTGATTTTGTAAGTTTTCATTTTATTTCATTTTCTGCTAGCTTCTGGTATTATCATCTTTTTCAATAAATTTGATTTTTCTTGCTAATTTGTACATGTGTGTTTGTATATATGTATTCACTTCTATCCTTTCCTGTTTTTATTTTAATTTGTAACTTCATGTAAACTTTTTCTTGGTTTTAAACACTTTTGGCTTGGGATTCTCTTGTTCTGACTTCTTTTATCACATGATTTTGTTTCAAATTTTGATATGTACAATACAACGCCTCGAGTTCGAAATCTACTCAAATCTCAAGTAGTTTTTTGTTTGACTTGATTTGATTTTCAGCCTCGAACAAAGAGAACATAAATTGGATTTCTACTCCTATATATAAAAGCAATTAACTAATCTATATATTTAGCAACTATAACACTTGTCTCTACAATGGATTCTTCAATATCATGTACTGAACAAAAGAAAGAGAAGAATATAGCAATCATCGGTGCTGGAATTAGTGGCCTGCTTGCTTGTAAGCACGCCATGGAGAAGGGGTTCAATCCGGTCGTGTTTGAGACCCGACCCAACATTGGCGGAGCCTGGTCCAGCACCATGGATTCGACTAAGCTCCAAACTCCTAAAGAGTACTTCCAGTTCTCTGATTTCCCATGGCCTGATTCTGTATCCGAAACATTTCCAAATCACAACCAAGTTATGAACTACATCAAATCTTATGCTCTTCGTTTTAATATTTTCCCACGAATCAAGTTTAGTGCTAAGGTTATTAGTGTCGATTATATATCATCAGTCGACGAGGAAGATATATCTTCTTGGAGTCTGTGGGGTGGTACCGGCGAGGCCTTTTCGCGTAATGGAAAATGGAATGTGTTTGTGCAGGATGTGCTTAATCCTATGGAGCCATTGCAGGTACAAAAATACCCCTGTGTTTTGCCTAATTGGCCAAAAAAAAAAAACTCGTGTTATTTTTTTAGCAAAAATTCCTTAGTGTTCTTATTAGTAAAATCCTCCATAAATCAATAAATCAATAGGGAGGTTATTGTCATTTTTTTAAGTGAACAAGGGGTTTATTATCAATTTTAAAATTAACAGGGAGATTATTATTAGTTTTTAGGGGAATATGGGAATTTTTTGTATTTTTTTGCGGAGTATAAACAATTTTCGTACAAAATATGTATTCTTGCTTGTGAAGATATTTTTTTTCCTAATAAATTGGTAATAAAAAATAAAAAAGTCTTTTTCTTTTGCTGATTAGGCAAAGCATAGGGGTATTTTTGCATTTCACTTTTTTTTGATTTTTTTTTTAAAATGTTCTTGATTTTTGTCTGACAATGAAATTAAGGTACATGAAGTGGACTTTGTGATACTATGCGTTGGAAATTTCACCGATTTGCCAAACGTACCGGATATTCCGATCAGCAAAGGAGAAAACACGTTTAACGGAGAAGTAATTCACTCAATGGATTATGGTGCAATGGACAAAATTGAAGCAGCCAAATTTATTGAGGACAAGAAAGTCGTTGTTGTAGGGAACCATAAATCGGGATTGGACATTGCAGCTGAAGTCGTTAAGACTAATGGTAGTAATACTAAATCATTCTTTCTTTGATCTTGTGCATGTTAACTTAAATTCAATGTTAAAGTTAATTAAGTGACGATATGATTATTGATTATTTGTGTGTTTCAGGGGTGAGGCATCCGTGTACGTTAGTGTTCCGGAGAGCAATTTGGTCAGGTTCCGAGACCTTGGCTCGAAGCACTTTCAAAAATATGAACCGATTTTCCGAACTTCTGATCCACAAGCCACGCGAGGGATTCATTTTCTGGTTTCTTGCAGTTCTACTTTCGCCATTGGTACTTATTCCTCTTCCTTTCTTGTTCATATATTGGTGTATTTAGTGATGTTTTAACAACATTACTACATAATTGTTTTCAGCTATGGATATTCTCAAAGTTGATGGAATGCAACCTGAAATGGATGTATCCATTGAAAAAATACAACATGGTTCCGGACCATAGCTTCTTTAAACAGTTACATACGTGTACCTTCACGATCTTGCCTCAACGGTTTTACGACTTCGTAAAAGAAGGAAGTCTCGTCTTAAAGAAATCTCGTATGATAAAGTTCTGCGAAAACGGATTAATTCTAGAAAACGAACCTACTCCTTTAGAGACAGATATCGTGATATTTGCAACAGGGTACAAAAGTGATCAAAAGATCTCAAATATTTTCACTTCATCCGATTTCAAGAAATGTATAACAGGATCATCAGCTCCCTTCTACAGGTACTAAATCTAGTACCTATTTCGAGTCCTAGGTGGCAAATGGGCGGGTCGGAAACGGAATGTGTTTTGTTTGTAACAAGTCGGGTGAAAATGGGTTTTGATGGGCTGAGCCGGGTCGACCCGTTTGTTTTAATTAACGTTGTGTGTTTTGTTAATTATTTTTGACCCATCCAAACCCGACTCAATCTATTACGTTATATGTAATGCAGGGAGTGCATTCATCCTAAAATTCCGCAATTAGCAATATTGGGGTACTCGGAGAGTCCATCGACATTATTTACGTCTGAAATGAGAAGCAAATGGTTAGCATATTTTCTTGCGGGAAAGTTCAAGTTGCCAACGATAAAGCAAATGGAAGAAGATGCGAAAGAATGGGAAAAGAATGCACGTCGTTATAATAACGACGACGAAAACTACAAGAGGGCTTGTGTTGGTGCATTGCTACAAAAACACTGCAATGATCTGCTTTGCAAGGATATGGGGTGCAATCCAAAGAAAAAGAAATGGCCTTTTCAAGAGTTATTTTCTACTTATCATCCTTCAGATTATGCTGATATATGAAAATTTGTGGAGTAATTTGAGTTATGTATATTGTCTGCATATTTTGTTGAATACTACTCCCTCGGTTTCATATTAATTAGTATATTTCTTCTTTTCACATAAATTAAGAAACTTCATCATTACACATTTTTTGATGATAAAATGTCTCAAATATTCTTTATAATGATGATTACTATTTAATTTTTTATTAGTGAGTTGTGATCATTGAGTTTCCCAACTTAAATGAGAAAAAGGGGTAAAATTGGAAAATTAAAACATGCCAATTAATTTGAAACAAAAAAATTTAATAATTGTGCCAATTAATATGAAACGGAGGGAGGAAGATATATTTTGGAACTTGATTTTCAAGCTCAATGAAAGTTCCATTTATTTAAGGCTTAAGGCTAGTGATATTGTCATAGCAAACATTGTTGCTGCCAGAGCAATTTTTTTTAGAGTATTTCTTAATATGCCCCTTATAATTAAAGACTATAAATTCTGACTTTTTCAATTTTCTATACTCCACTTTAATTATGGGAACTCCAAATTCTCTCTCATTAACACATTGGTTAACTTTTCTTTTTTCATAAAACCTTTAAACATGAAAATTAATTAATTAACTTTGTCTCTTTAGTTTTTTATATTACTTCTTCTAATAAATAATAATCATGTTAAGTTCATCTCTAAAGTTATCAGAGACTCCATTAACGAATCAAGACATCTTCACCAACTACATGTTCTACTCCCCTCCCATTAGTCCATTACATGTTTAAGGTTTTCGTTGTACCCATTTTTTATTTATTTCTTTCTTTTTGATAATTGTATCTTATATATTCATATTTTTCTTGTTTGTTGTCCAAAACATTTTCTACATAGAAATTACATATTAAATTGTTGATTTTTTTTAATATATTATATATTTTATTTTTATGTTGTTCGTAAGTTATAAAACTTTTTATATTTTGAGAATAAGCATCAATGTCATTCTAATATTTATGATAAAAAAAAAAACAAAGACTTAAAATCTAAGCTTCTTCACACGAGAAAAAAAATTGTATAAAATACATGTCTAAATATTTGGTTATTTAGTCTTGTTTCTTGATTCAATTAAATTTACAGCTACCGAAGTTTGTTGGGTCAAATTATTTTAAATTTTGTTTATTTTGTTGTAGCAATTTAACGACAAGGATTGAAGATTGTATTTGACAATTATTTTTGGAGCTTGCTTGTTTGATTGTGAAGACTATTAGCATTTCCCAATTTTTCTTCTGGTCGTTTACAATCTTTGCTTGAAATGGCTTCAATCAATTTTTATGGACAATGAAATATCAGCTATATGACATAATTAATTCTATGTTTAAATGTTCAATGAAAAAGGAAATTAAATATATTAATGTGTTAATGGGAATATTCTTGCATAGACCTGGTCTATGAGATTTTTATAGAACTTGTGGTGGTAAATAAGACACATCATACATTTTGAGAGCATGACATCATCAAAATGTATGATGTGGCTTATTTACCACCACAAGGTCTATGAAAATCTCATAAATCAGGTCTATACAAGAATTTTCCGTGTTAATGAGAGAGTAGTGAGTTGTCATAATTAAAGAGAGTATTGAGAATTGAGAAAGTCAGATTTTGTAGTCTTTTACGGCAAATTAGAAAATCTAAAAAAATTGCTCTGACAGCAACAATTTTTGCTCTGACAATATCACTGACCTTTATTTAAAATTTAAATTAAATTCGGCTGAGTTTAATGTTCGATGTACAAAAGATTCAATGTATATAGAAAAAGTCAAGTGTGATAAAATGGTGGAGAAGATGTGGTTATACTACGTGTAGGTGCAGTTGTACCCCCCAAGCTCCATCAAAAGATTTAAAAGTATAGAGTATAAAGGCTGTACCCGAAATTAATTCTTCATACGTACAATTAATAAGTCAAAATCATATTGAAGTAAAAAAAACAAACAATTTCAATATACAACAAATTTTTATTTCATATATACTAGATTCAGAAAAAAAGAAGCTTCCAACAATTTTCTCTTTATTTTGTTCTAAATCCAATAAGAAAATGGGTTTATTTTTAAAACCTTATGAGAAGTATTAAAAAAATATAGAAAAAGAAAAGAAAAAAAGTACAAAAGAAAAGCAACAACTTCCTTAACTGAAACTTCCATTCCATTTTCATTTCATTTTGGTCAAACCCTAACACAGCTAACACAAATCTCATTTCTTTCACCATTCAAATAACACTTTACTCAATTACTCAATTCTATATTCATACACCGTATAAATGTACGTTTACTGTATACATACGTACGTAGATATTATATATACACATCACATGCAATCACGTTGTTATTAATCAAAGATACAGCCGATCTGGAGAAAACTGAAGAATCACGCCAAAAATCACTTTCATTCCGTTATAAGCACTTCAGAAAGGTACGTTTTATGCTACTTCTTATTTCCATGTATATTTATTTAATTATTTTATTTTTCAATGAATTGAGTTTGAATTGGTGTTAGATCTGCAATTTTGGTGAGTATTTGATGGGGATTTGAGGAATCGAATGTGATCTAGGGGAATTGGGTTTAGGGATTTTAGATCTGATATAACAATGGAGTTTAATAGAGCTTTAATTATGGAAAGTGACTGTGGTTTATATCTGTTTCGTAGTTTGGATCGGCATTTTGTACTGTGCTAATGATTTAGGGAAATTGATCTGTTTGGAAAGTATTTCCTGTATATAGAAGATTGCAATGTGATCCAATTATCTTTATGGAATGAAATTTATTTTGTCTGAACTGATTTTAGCAAAAGTAGTTTGACTCGGAGTTTCCTTGAACAGATGATTCTTTTTTGTGCTATTCTCGATGATGAGATGCTTTATTTAGCTAGCTTTTTGTTTATTGTCAGTTTTCAAAAATTAACAAAAATTTGCTAGTTGGGTTATTTATTTTAATTCTTTAGGGTGTTTTTCAGGAAATTAAGAGGAAAGATCTCGAACTGAATGCCGTGGTGGGATTGTAGCTTTATCGTCCTAGCAGGGTAATTTTCCCCCTTGGGACAGTTCAAAAGAGAATCAGAATTAACTAATGGCACCTTCAAGCAAAGCTGACAAGAAGGCTTCTGTAGATGCGGCTGCATGGATGTTCAATGTGGTCACTTCAGTTGGGATCATCATTGTCAATAAGGCATTAATGGCTACTTATGGGTTCAGCTTTGGTAAGTTTCTTATCCCGGTTTGAACAGTATCTGCACTAAGTTTTATTATCTGTAACGTGAATATATTATTCATGATCAAATACCAACCAGTACTGGGTTTTTTGAGATATGCATACCAGAATGTCTTGTAGTTTTAATTGTGTAAACTCTTAGGATGTCTTTTAAAGAAGAAGACTGATTGTAGATCAAGCACTTCTCCTTATGCACTAGAGAATCCATAGTATACATGATGAAAGAACGTCTACATCTTACTTATACTAAGTTGCTTACTTTTTCAAAGTTGTTCATACTCTAAAGCTCTGCTGAATTCCCTTGATCCTTAAAATCAGTGATGTTAAGATGCTAGATTTTGGGGACAATTAGATCTCATCATTTAATTGTTCAGGCATCCTACTCAAAGAAATTGGTAAATTTAAGGGATGCGTATGTTATGGGAATTATGAGTTACAATCTAAAATATACTTTTTTGAGATTGCTTCATTGTTTGTTCTGCTTGGGCCATTACTTACACCCAGTGGAACACTAATTTTTTCTTTTTCTTTTTTACTTTGGGCAACAAATATGAGGGATAATATTGAAAGTAATAATTGTGAAATCCAATAAGTAAGACACATTATAAATTAGAGGTTGACCATGATGTTGATTTCACAAATTTTTTGCAAAATGAATCCAAATATAGACAATGACTATCTTGTTTTCTGTTTTTTACTCTATATCGTGTTCATATATTTTAGCATTTTCATTGTAATTTGAATTTTTTTTAGCTTGATTATTGTTATTATATGCGCAGCTACAACGTTAACTGGTTTGCATTTTGCTACAACAACCTTGATGACGGTTATTCTTAGGTGGCTGGGTTACATTCAACCTTCTCATCTACCCATTTCGGAGCTACTGAAATTTGTCTTATTTGCCAACTTCTCTATTGTTGGAATGAATGTTAGTTTAATGTGGAATTCAGTGGGATTCTACCAGGTAAGAATATGCACTCTTCAATAGCCAACCATAAGTAGAAAGAAAGAAAAATAATAAAGAATATAGGCTATTTTTCTTCCTTCAATTTTGAAGCTGATATTTGTCATTGTGTTAATTCAGATTGCTAAGCTAACTATGATCCCTGTATCCTGCTTATTGGAAGTTGTATTTGACAAGATCCGTTATTCCAGAGATACAAAGCTTAGTATTGGGGTTGTTCTTCTTGGTGTTGCTGTCTGCACAGTGACTGATGTCAGTGTTAACACCAAAGGGTTTGTTGCTGCTTTTATTGCAGTCTGGAGTACATCACTGCAACAGTATGTAAGTGTTCCCTCCTTGATATGTTTACCTAGATCAGTATCCCTTTTTTCACTAATGAATACTACTATATCTGTTTTACAATTTCGTTAACTGGTCTTTCATGTTTTAAAATGGAAAATTTCTTTTTCAGAGTATAATTGAAATGATGATGTGATTGCCGCTACGTCTCAATTATTGCTTGTCTAGTTTTTTTTTTTTTTGAGGAAATACTTGTTTACTTTTATGGCAAAAGTGTGAAGCATTTGTCTAAGATTTCACCTTTTCAATTCTCTTCTGTAACTCCTTGCGAATTAAAATTAATATTTAATATAGAGTGGAGGGAGTATGATGTCTTATTTTGTAGTTGTCTTGACTGAATACTTAGAGAATTTCATGTCAATATGATGAATGCTGTGAGATATGGAGAGTTGTGAGTACTGTTATTGGTGTCAAAGATATGCTTTATTTACAAGAATGTGAATTCGCGGTTGCTCTCTCTTCTCTGTTCCTGCAGTATGTTGTCTGAGATAATTGTGACAGTCCCATAATATTGTGTCTGCATTTGCAGTACGTACATTTCCTTCAAAGGAAGTACTCGCTTAGTTCTTTCAATCTTCTGGGGCACACTGCTCCGGTACAAGCTGCATCACTATTGCTGTTAGGCCCTTTTCTGGATTATTGGTTGACAAACAAAAGAATAGATGCATTCGAGTTCAACGTACCATCTATGGTAAGTGTTTCCACAAGTTATGCTCATGTATGTTCGGTAATTGGAGCTCATCTTTGTATCATTAACACATGTCCTGTAAACACATATGATATTGCGTATTCAAATTGAATAGAGATGCTGGGGTGTGCATTCCATCCAGATTGTTATAATTTTGATGTGGGGTTAGGTGGCTCGAGGGCAAAGCATTTAAACTCAACTTTTTGTTGAGGCAGTGTTCCCATGCCAGATTTAGGTTTCAAATTCAAGTTCTGGGGGTATAATTTTGCAGTGTGGTGTTACCCTTTCTTATCTCCTTCCGGAAACAAGAACTTGTATGCCCTCAACTTGCAATTAATGATCAATTTAAATGCTGCTCCTTGGTGAACTTAAATTTTACCTAGACAGGTTCTTACATGCAAAGCCAGCTAATTATCTATTTTTCGTATAATACCTACGCTGTATTGTTCCAAGCTTTTCTTGTTTATCTTGGTGGATTTGGAATCTGAATACCAAAAATAAGAATATCTTTTGGCTATTTATTAACAGAACTGGACTTTGGCAAATAATATGAAAATTCTCAATTAGATTGCTTTTAATTATGTTGTGTTTGATTCTGTAGGTTTTCATGATCCTTTCATGCACTATTGCCGTGGGAACAAATCTGAGTCAGTTCATCTGCATAGGCAGATTTACTGCAGTTTCGTTCCAAGTACTTGGCCACATGAAGACAATCCTCGTGTTGATCCTAGGATTCTTATTTTTCGGGAAAGAGGGTCTTAATATACAAGTAGTTATTGGAATGATAATTGCAGTTTTTGGAATGATGTGGTATGGCAATGCCTCTTCGAAACCCGGGGGAAAGGAACGACGTAGTCATTCAATCTCCAGAACCAGTCAGCAAAAGCACGGAGGATCACCTGAATCTTCTGAAGTTGATGATAAAGTTTAATAATATAAGACTTCTTGCATTTGAAGTCTTTTAGCATACAAAGAACAGAGCTAATACTGAGATTTTTTTTATGGTCTGACTTTAGAGGGAATGCAAATTGGAAATCAGTCATTACTGGAGTCATCTGAATTTTGTAATTTTATAATTATTTTTTTCGTATAAGTTTGGGTTCTATGACGGGGATAGATACTCGGTTAAAGGGGTTTAAATCTCCCTGATTTATATGGTTTTTAGACCCTTGATCATAATTAATTTATACTGATGAATTTCTTTTTCTTTGATATTTTTATTCGTCATGTATGTTTTTCTTTTTTTTTTTAACGCCCCGCAAATTTTTATTAACATATCTATTTGAAATACTAAGAGTGCTACCCCTGTTGTACCATGTTTGTTTCAGTTGTATTCAAATATAGTATTTTTCAGCATTCAAAATTTAATATAAACTTTCTGTTTATATTTTATAATGAAGAGAATATATAAGTTTACATCAACAGAAAATCACAATAGTGTTATCAGTTCTATGATTCAAAATATATCAAAGACAAAATGATTTTTGTTTTCAGTTCTAATATTCGAAATATATCAAAGACAAATGATTTTTCCACAAAATATGCACAATAAAAGAGTCCTCTTGATTATTATATATAAATATCTATTATTGTGTGATAATACTGAGAGAAAAGAAAACGTAGTTTCTTTATTGATAAAAATAGAATAATTATAAAAATAAATTTACATATTATAAAAGCCCTATTTATATTAAATCGTAAAAAGGAAAAATAAAAATACATAACAAATTTACATAAAAGCCCTTAGAACATCTTCAAAATCATCATTTATAAGTGGTCATCTATATCAAATTATACATTACTCAGTTTTAGTTACCCACTCCCGCAGTCATCAACTAAAATTTTCAGAATTATTATATATGATCCTTCCTCCAATATTAAATTATAAATGACGTTATAAATAATATTTTATTACATTTTACACGTCACATATAAATAATAAATACATATTTTAATAATTTTTTTTAGATATGATAAATTAATAAATAAATTTTTATATGTGAAATACACAACCTTAAATTTAATGATTTCAAATATAAATAATATACATATTTTAATGATTTTTTTTTAGATATGATAAATTAATAAATAAATTTTTATATGTGAAATAAACAGCTTTAAATTTAACGATTTAAATAAACCATTAAATTCACATAAAAAACATGGATTGTGGTGGTTGAGACATTAATTTGGTGACATGGATATGTCTTTTATAAATATATGCAAATCCAATCTTGCTTTTTACATAGTCTTGTACAAGACATTGGTGGAGGATAAAAAATTGATTCGGTTATGTATATTTGTGTTTTTATCTATTGGAGAAGAAAAAAAGCCACTGCCGGAGGAGATGCTTTTAGGAGGAAATTACTTAAAAGTTAAAACTATATACATAAACATAAAAATAAATAAGGATTCTAATGTCAAAATAACTAACACGGATATTCAAAGAGATAAAATGTCATATTTTTAAGCCCATTAGGCCAAAGCATAGCACATAAAATGGGAAGTTCAACAATCCTATAATCCTAAAATTGCGAAGAAGGCTGTATAAAACTTTTACAAGATTATAAAAGGATAAATTGTTCTTTTTCAAATCAACTATGACCTGCTATAGGCTATAGCCAGACCTGTTAAAAGTTTTAAAAATTAAAAAGGAAATTCTAAACTTTGAAATGATTGGCTTCTAAACCTATAATAGAGGATACCAAAAATCATATGGCCCAACCATTCAACAAAACTCCAATGACAATGTCCTACTAACTCATCTTCACCACGCCGGCTCTACGTATGCGAAATTTAAAATTGGCGTCTTATTTTACAAAATAGTAAAGTAAATTTAAAATTAATTTTCTTAGTTTTTAAACTGTAAGATTATTTTTAAATATTTACTAAATTATTAGTAATTGATGGATAAAATGACTAATTAAATTTTAGATTCAATCGTAATATTTTTTTATAACATTTCATTCTAAAAATCTTAATATATATATAATTCAAATATCGAAAATACAGTTATATAACTAATGTACGTTAACAAATACTTACTTGTCAGAATCAATAAATAGATAGAATGTGAAAGTAGAATATTCATGCTATCGCTACTATATTAGGAGTGTGCATTCAATATAACTGAACCGTACCAATTTTGATATCTAGACTGGTGCAGTGATTTTCGGTTCGATTACCAAATGGTTCGGTTTGCTTTGAAAAAATCGAAACGTGTATATAATTTTGAGTCTTCTTTGTAATAAATTAATACTATTAAAAATTATAGCTTGACTAAAACTCGTTGAATCTAAGTTACATTAAATGTTAAAATAATACCAAACTCATTATGTATTATTGCAAAAATATAGTATCATAATTTTTTTTTTCAAAAATACTATTCAATGAAATAAAAACACTTGTACTATCAATTAGCATAAACTCTCTTCGTCTCGCTTTGGAGGATTGTACATGGATTAAGAAATATAATAGCCATTTTTTTAAGCAAAAATCCCAAAATACATTTTTAATCAAATAATCATAGAATTAATAAGAAGGGTAAAATTGGTAAAAAAAAATAATTTCACATTAAAATTCTAAAACGACAAATAAAAGTAAACAATTTTTTTTTTGACAAAGAGACGAATAAATAAAAAATGGAGTAATCTTTATCATTTGACACCAATAATATGAAATAATCATTTTTACATAAATTAGCTCAATAGAGCTTAGTAGCTTACATAACAAACACATGAAGTATTTCAATATAATGTGTACTGTTAATCGAAAAAGTAATTTGATAAGTTAAATCTAGTTTAATGTCGCACTCCAATCATCTGTCCAACACATCTGAACCAGTACGTGACAAATTAATGTTAATAATCTCGACAATATTCCATTAATCATTAGTATACCCTTTCGAAATTAATATTATAAATTTCATCTTTCTTCTTAATTTGCCCACAAACAGATTCATTAAAATCTTCTGAAATTGGAAAGTCTCCACATAAATAAAAATAAAAAATAAATAAAAAACCTATTAAAATTGTTTATGAAAGATGAAGTATCATATCAACCATCACTCAAAAATGTGACCGAAAGATTAATTAATCAAAAACAATGGAATCGTAACTAAATGTTCAACTCCGGCGAACTTATTAAAATAATTTATTTTTTTGGTGAGAAATAATTGATTCTATGCATGGTATATATTTATTTTATTTTATAAATAAATAATAAAATATTCGTGAGTTTTTCACCCTTCACTATTGTACTAATTACAAAAAAAGCCTTCAACAATTTGATAAAACAATGAAAAAAGAAATCAAAGAATCTTTCCATCTGCCAAAAATAAAAATTCTTATCCAATTTTGTTTCTTTAATGTTAGATTTTGTAGTACGTTAGCTTAAAACTTCAATTCCAACTGATTATTATACTTTTAAAAAAACAGGATTCATTTTAGCAAGACTCCCAAGAGCTGGTTTTCGTTGTAATTTGTATGCCATTCACTTGTTTTACTCCAATGCTACGCCCACTTAGAGTCCATGTTTCGTTTATTATATTAGATTTACGATTAATAAAACAAATCCGTTGTAGTCTAGTTGGTTAGGATACTCGGCTCTCACCCGAGAGACCCGGGTTCAAGTCCCGGCAACGGAAAATTTAACTTTTTAATTAGTCCTCTGACTAATTCACATGAAAGTCTTATTTCTTTTTGCCCTTTTATACTACATACTCTGAATTTATTAATAATACACACTATCAGTTGCAAGATTTCATTTCTTGGAAATTACCAAAAAAATATTTCATATCTTGGCGTTGGCCAAAAAAAAAAAAAAAAAGATATGATTACTATTGTTTTCAACTCAGAAAAATAAAAATAAAAATAAAAAGATTTTATTTTTTAGAATTAGTTTCCTTGATTAAATATGTTGGACAAAGTTATAAGGGAGAATCAAGCATTTACAAAGGTCAGTGATATAGCTAGAACAATTTTCCTAACACCAAAGCAAAACTGTGTAAATTAACAATTCTACCCTTATGTAAAATCATTTACTATATTTTGTTTCCCTCTAATCATTATTTCCCTCGAAATAGGCTACAAAGGCATTTAAGTTAACTAAGTTATACAAAATAACAACCTTAAATTTGTATCCAACACAAGTTCTTCTACAACCAATTCTTTGCAGTGCATTCGTTCAAACAATTTTCTTTATTTGGTTTCATCTTTGTAGTATGAGGAAGAATTTTCGACATATTATTACCGTCGACTCGAGATAACCACGTTTAAGCCTCAATGATGCAGTGGTTAGTAAATTTGCACGAGGAAAAAAACGAGAGAAAATAAACATTAGATATGATGACTAGAAGGGTCTATATATACAAAGTTGCTCTGGCATTAGGGGAAGTTGCTCTGGTTGTACCAGTAGCCACTTACAAAAGGCAAAAGGCCTAACCGAGGGAAATTAAGGGAATAAAATAGATGAATTAAGTATAAATCTTCTAAATATAGTGATCCTAAATTAGTAAAATACGTCATATTTTGATGTGAGATCATAATAATTTACTATTTTACTATATTTTATAAGAGAGAGAGCCGGTATAAATAATAATAAAAAAAAAAAGTTTAGAACAAATTGGACATTATAAGAAGCTAAAAAAATGAAGCAGCCAATGTAAGGGAAAATTGCAAGATCACAAAAGAAAGTTGTAAACTCAAAAAACACAATCTGATAACAAGATGTTCTTGGAGAGATTTAATTGAAAAAACACATAAAAAGAAAAGAACATGTCCTATGCTATGTTGCTAAATGCAACAAAAGCAATTATTGTCTAGAAAACCCCTGGGGCAACTTATGTTGCTCAAATTGCACCCAACCCCAAATTTCATCAGTACTTTCTAGATTAAGTAAATATAACTGCATTTACATAATACATTTATATTTACTCAAAACTCATTATCTATGAGAAAAAACGCAGGGTTCGCTTTAGCCGCATAGCCGTATTTGGAAGAACAATACTTCTTATGCACACCAGTAAGCTTCCCGGTTCCTGCCTTCTCATGAAAACTAACCATAAGTTTTGCACATTCCCTATACAAAAACAAAAAAACCAAAAGAAATCAATTATATTATCATTCAAATTAATAGCATGAATTTTACTCTAAATGAAGAGATGAGAAAAACCACTCACATAAGCTGGTTTTCATTGTAGTTGGTATGCCATTCACTCGTTTTACTCCAATGCTTACGCCCACTTAGAGTACATTGTGCTGTAAAGATAGCAGCAGCAGCTAGCAGGGAAGGTGGGAACTTAAGCATCTCATACTCAACGAGGCAAAGCTCGATTATGAAGTGGGATAGTAGCTCCAACTATAGTTCAAGTTCACAAAGAAAACGTGCAATAATCAGTATATTAGCAACATCATACACTAAGTTGGGGGGGTAGGCCGCATTGCATATAATTATATCATTTTTCTTTCGAATCGACACATTTGGCCTTTTATCTTTAGAGCTAGCGGATTCAGTCCTCTAGTCATGACTTTATACTTTTAGGCTTATATCTTATACTTTTATCTATAACAAAATTAATAACATTAATTGCATAAAAGTCATTTGTAAAAACACAAATTTAACAACAATTACACTACCGGTCAACTAAAGGATTAAATGCGGAAGGGTGTCGACCCCACAAATTAACCATCATTTACACTAGCGGTCGACTAATGCATTAAATGTGCAAGGTTGTCGACCCCAGAAAATTAAAGACTACGCTCTTTCTAAGATGACCAAATATGCAATTTTATCATGCACGTATTCAATCTAACCTTCTTGTCAGATTGAGCAGCTTTCAAGAATCGCCTCATAAACACATATGGAGTCGGGACCGATAGATTGAACTGTAACGTATTAACGATCAATTTCTCCTGCAACAATTGAATCAATCAAAAAACATTTAAAATCCCAGAAAAAAATATTGGATTAACATTTAACAAGATAGTTTAGTTTTATTGATCGATAAAGTACCATATGGAGCACTTCTTCTCTGCAGTAAGCTTTGTCGGATATCAATATAAGGTCCTCGACAACAGGAACCGAAACTTCTTCATACTTGCAGGCTAGAAGCAAAGCAGTAACACCAACTAACTGCAATTTCTTTCTTACAACTGACTGGACAGCTAAGAATCGATCTATGAGGTTAACAGTTAGATATAGTGTCTCCTCCATCAGTTCAAACTTGTAATGCACCTATACATACATTCAATGAGACTACAATTAATTTGTCGTAATTTCACGAGGCGGATATACTTTATCTCGAAAAAAGTTCGAAATTCTTACCTCAATCAGCCAGTCGATAAGAATGCCTCTCATTCTTTCATTAAGATCAAATTGTTGTGTCATGTAGTCCGGTGGTACACAGCTTAAGTTCTGCAATTAATATTTTAGGGTGAAGAAAATACAATAAAAATGGTAAGTCTATTTATTAGTCGAATATGCAACCAAACGACATTAATTTCGAAACAAACGCGAAAAAGGACAGTTTTTAAAGTAAATGGAAGATAGTTAACCTCAGTCTTTTTGTAATATGCATATATGTCATCAATGTACTCAACAACTGCAAGTGGATTCTTCTTGTCGTTACTATCAATGTCCATTAATGGCTCCTCTTCAATGATATCCTCCATCTCGACTTCCGAATCCTAGATCAATTTACAAATTAAAAATACTGAATTTAATTGATAGTTAATGCAAGATATAAAAAGAAACAAATACCATCCGATCGATTTCTTCCAACATAGCTTCCGTGTGATGCACGAACATCGGCACATCATGATCGTCCTCTGTCTTGTAGTCAACATCTGCGTCGATAATAATGCAGTCCTCCGATTGCACTTGCTGCTTAACCACCTAAAATCATACATAATTCAATCAACTTAGGCTCATAAAACACTACATAATTTCTAAAAAAAAAAGCCATCTTCGTCATCGACTTAATATTGTTACAGATTCCAAAATACAAAAACACTACATAATTTCTTGTTCTTTTTCTCAAAGAACCATACCTCCTTAACCAGTGGCTGTTTCTCGTTTCCAGCCAATTTTGCAGCAAGTTTCCTAAACATACAACATCAATATTAAGTCGATTAGAACCGACTCTTTCATATCTTCACACCACATCAATCAAATCGGTTATTTTTCCAACGAATTAATGATAAAGAATATATATAGGCAAACATACTACAAGAACTCAAGGAAGGCCAAATAACAAACCTAGTGACAGGACGATGAACCGGTATAACGGGATTCTTACTACTGGCACCATTTTTCCTGATCAAGATCAGCATAAAAGAAAAGCAATTTAATATGAAAAAAATAAATTCCAAATGAACTATGACAAAACTAATGTGTATGTGATTCATACTCTGTCAAGATCCCTCTTTTTTGAACAGCACAAGGATGAGGTGGTGCTACTATGATGTTTCTATTGATTGTACTCAATGCCCTTCTATTATTCCCAGCCCCTGTAGTTAACTTTCCAGCCCCAGGCTTAAATCCCCCTATAAATAATCAAATAGAAAATTAATTTCTTTAAATAATTAGGGTTCATAAAAAATTAAAATTGTCTGAATCAAATATTCAAACAGTTTATATCTATATGACAAGAACTGGGTTTTCAAATTACCTTGAATGTTTGAAGGCCTGATCACACGCTGAAAATTCTCATTGGATCCTCCCATCTTGATTTTCTTTCAAAACCAGCTACTGAAAATTAAATTAAAAAATAAACCCATTAAGAATTGAAAACAAATAACATAAAAACCCATTGATTAAAACATCAAACAATCAAGATTTAAGAGAAACCCAGAAAAGAACAACCTTTAAATCGAGAAATCGTAGATCAGATATATTCCAAAGAAAAGAGAAAAAGAGAGAGACTACAAAGAAAACTCCATCAAAATCAATTAAATCAATCAATGGAGTATTGGCAGAGTAGAAAAAAAAATAGGGTTTCTCTCTCTTTCTCTCTCAGTGTGTGTAGTGCGTGAAATTCTTGCTTTCTTGAGTTATTTTCAATTGAATTCCAGAAGAGAACGTAAACAGCGGATATATGTCTGCACGCACAATATTCTTTTCTTTTTTTTCTTCTTCCTCTTCCCTTTTCATACATTTGAAATTAACGGCTAGTTAATCTGAGCCGTAGATGAAAAGTCGCGTTTGTTCCAAATTTTATTTATTTTCTTTTTCCTTTGCTAATATGTTAATTTTCACGCCTTTTAAGTTATGTTTATTAACTGCATTTAATCTGCCATTTCTCTAACTAACAAGGAATAAATGGTCATTAAGTAATAATTTTTTTACTAACAAAATCAGCCTCTCCTTGTATTTGTATATTCTCGTAAATCCATAACTCGTTAATGTTTGATAATAGTAAATGAATATAGTAGGATTTTGAAATTTGAAAAATTTATATTTCATGCTGATGTAATACAATTACTATTATTCTTTTTCAAGAATAAGTTTTATATTTAGAAATTATACCGTCCTATTATTTTTATTCCATTAGCTGCAGTACCCGGTCAAACTTTCAATCTTTTAAGTGACTTATCATACTAAATTAATCACATTTGTAGGGTATTTAATATTTTAAATAATAATATTAATATATTAAATGATTTATTATAATTTTTATAAATTTAGTCAAGTTGATTGACCAACTGTCGCAATGGATAAAACAAATGGGACAGAGAAAGTACGTAATTATTTTACTTTATATTTTATGAAGAAAGTATTTATGTTCATATATATCTGAATACGGTGTGCGACATAAATTCTTTTCAAGGGAGTGACATAATTATACTAGAATAAAAAATTAGTACTAATATTTTAAATTCAATTTTTCTACTCTACAAAAAATATAATTTCTTTTCTTGTCTCACTTCATGATAATATAACTACCCTAATTTTTTGATTCATTTCCAAATAAAGTTAAATCATGAGAGGATGTGTGGTTGATCCATCTTTCTAATGCCACTAGTAATGCCTATATCATGGGACTATGCAAATTTGTAGCACAATTTATAATTTTATAATTATTCTAGATTGAATGATATAATAGTAGATGCCAAAAAGAAATAATATAACCTAGCCAACAACAAATTAAGATTTGGATTTTAAAAAAAAAAATAACCCAAAAAGGGACTATGATCTAGGAAGAATACTTTTTAGATAATACTACAATTTTGGACATCAAAGTCAATCAATTTAACAAAATGTTTGCAAATTTGGTTTATCCGTCATTTTTTTGGTAAATTTTTAACTAATCATTATTTGGCATCGAAGATTCAACCAACATTGATTATACACGGTAATATAACATGAATTCCTTTTATAATTAATTCTATTTAAGTTGGTTTTTTTGCCCTAAGATTGCCTTTCATTATATTACGTTCAATTATACAAATCCTTTATAAACCTTTACACTGTATTAGCTAATTTTGCAAAAGCTCCTACAAAAACAGAGGGGGACACAAGTAAAATTACATGGAAAACTTTTCCCCATAAAAGTTATGATGATTTAATTTTGAAATATTTGCTTGGAGCGTGGACAAAATTCCACTCCTTCACTTTTTTGGGAGCCTAAAAGCAATTTCATGAATCGACCATCTAATATTGACTCTATTCAAATCTATGTTATTTGTTACAAATTCTAATTAAATAGAAAACACGTTTCAAATTAAAATTTATGGGATTTATAGGTGGTGGTTAAGAACGATGTGTGAATGTCTTTAAACAAGTTAATATCACGATCAGAAGATTCTGATCAAATGAAAAATCTTATCATCATATCTAAAAGCTGACGGCGAAATTATTACGAACAACCAAGGAAAAATCTTAGTAATATTGATTATAAAAGAAAAATTCTAACCTCACTCTTAACTCTTAAATTATATTTAAAATAGATCATTAATACGTCAATAAAAAATCGTAGTAATATTGATTATAAAAGAAAATTCTAACCACTCTTAAATTATATTTAAAATAGATCATTAATACGTCAATAAAATATCGTAGTAATATTGATTATAAAAGAAAATTCTAACCACTCTTAAATTATATTTAAAATAGATCATTAATATGACAATCGCCAGAGCTAGTTATGAAGTAATTAATATTAGAATTTCCAATGTATTTTGCAAAGTGGGGCCCACATTAAATTTTCTAGTTCATTTTTAATTGTCAAACAAAATTAGTATTGTTTTAATTTAGTTGCACAACGTTGTAATTTAGTAAAAACAGTTGTCCGATTTTGTGTTTTCAATGAATGAGTTGATTTTTGGTCTTAACATGAGTATTGCCGACACATGGAGACTGACTGAGAATACCTGCCATTTTTGCAGGCACTCTGCCCCTCAAATTATGCCGTTACACAATTCCACCCCCATCATATACTAAATATTACGGGACCACGGATTAATTATTAAGTTTTGAGGCCCGTAAAATTAATCTATTTGTAAAAGACACCCAAAAGATTAATAAGTTCAATTCAGTACAAGCATAAACACCTTAGGAGAAGATTACAACTTATCAGTTTAAAATAGTTTATTTTGAGAGAAACTGAAGCTAATTTTAAAAACATCAAATTATTGCGTTCGAGGTAAGAAAACTCGTAAGTTATTTGCAACAGAGTTTGCGAAAACACCCTACATAAAGGAAAAACTAAATTCGAAACTTTTTACCTTAAATGTAGTTTCGATAAAGTTAATTTATTAATCTGTAATAATTCACTTGGATTATGGTGACTTAATTACAAATCAGCCATTGTTGGGGAAATGAGTTGTGATCCATGTGCAATCTGATCCCATATGGATCCTATCCAATCTTAACGTTTTTTAAGTTATGTAGGTTGAATTCACTTTGAATTAAAGCTAGTGAAGATAAAACGATCTTAATATATTTGGGCCCTAGACGGAAATATAACATTTTGGCTTAATGTATTAAAAGAAATTATGTTACAAATTCTTTTTTTTTTCTTTTTTTCTTTTGCTTTTGAAGTTACATCAATGAATTTAATATTAATATTTCAAGTTTTACCAACAAATCCTTTAAGAAACTTATTTCAATGGAAACAAAAACTGTTAAAAAATCAATCATTAGCGAGCTACAACTCATATATATATATATATATATATATATATATATATATATATATATATATATATATATATATATATATATATATATATATTACTCTTGTAATAATGTTACAAAAGAGCTCATGAACTGATCATAACGGAAAAATAACTCTGCTTAAAGCTCAAAAGCAAACTAATATATTCCGCTTGAGTTTGACATGTAAAAAAGCTTTGGGTCTGATTTTATGGTATTTGAGAAAAAAAAAAAGGTTTTGAAAGAGTAGTAGGTGTTTGAGAAATAATTTTGATTTGCGTAATTTTATTTGTTTGAATTTTGAGAGAGTCACAGAAAAATACAATAAATGTATGTTTTTTTGAAAGAGTTAGGTTGTAAATTAAATGTAAGATTTTATATCAAATCATGTTTGTTATGTAAGATAGATTGTGTAAAAGACATGTTAATTTATGTCAAATCATAGGATAATTTGTATAGGTTTTGTTTAGAGATAAGAAAATTATTGTTAGTTTGATTTTTAAAAGAATAGTTTAAGAAAATTGAGAAATAAAAAATTTATTTAAGAAAATAGAAAACGTATTTGTTTGACATTTCTCAAACACGAAATAATTTTGGGAAATGCCAAACAAACAGGTCCTTTGAGTTTAAAAATGAGAGATCAAGTAATTGGTGTAATTCAAAGTTCAAACCTTTTATTTAAGTTTTTTTTGTTTTTTTGACAATTCTACCTTTATTATTATATGAATAACTTTTTTTTTTATTTCAAGAAGCCCGTTAATTTTAACAGGTTTGTTTTCCTTTTACTTGCACACATAGATAGCGGTGTTCACGAAATCACCCCAACCGATCGACTCAATCCAAATCGATCGTAATTTGCGGGTTATAAGTTGGATGGGTTGATCTTGGGCTTCTTGAAAAAATGACCTCAAAACCCGCCCAACCCGAATGGACCGCAAAGTGCAATTTCAACCCTTAATGGGTTGTGTTTGGACTAGACTAATAAAGCAAATATCGAGTTAGATTAGGCGAGTATAAAACCGCACCAGACCGCACCTTGAATGCCCCTACACATAGATGATGACTGATAAATGTTGTAAACATTTTTCTTAATAATTAATATATTATACAAATTTTAATATCAATAGTTATTAATATTTAAATATTTATTTATTTGAGCTATATTCATGATTATTATCTGATATAACCGTTTCATGGATGACATAATGCAATAAATGATTGTGATTCATCTAAAATTGGTTTGCTTATTACACTGTAAAAGTAACTCTGTACAATCTTAAACAATTATTGTACCAATTCATCTGTGAAACGGTTGCACTAATAATTTCTCAAGCAAAAAGCAAGATCCTTTGTATTATGTTAAACTTGAAAGAAACTACCCTATGAAATTTTTATTGCGCCAAACTTTCTTGTATTTTTTTTAAAACCCTTCAAAAAATACCTAATTTGTAAAAGATAGGTTGTTTTAGGTCAACATATTTCAAGAAATAATTTTAAAAATATTTCACGTGAAGTTGTAGGTACCAATTTGAAGTATTTTAAAAAGATTTTGCATGTAGGGACCAGTGACCTGCATGTGAGGGTATTTAAAAAAATACTTCACGTGAAAGAAGAAGAAATTAACCCAAAAATGGAGGGAGAAACGACAGTGTCGAATCCCTCGAGCCCACGCGCCCGAATGGATGATTTGGTGGGAGACATGGACGCGGTGTGCATGGACGAGGAAAAAAACGATGAAATCAGTGAAGAATTGGTTAAATGGGGAAAAAATGGTTCAAATATGAAGATAATGGGTTTAATTAAGAAGAAAGAGGCGAAATGGGCGAAACACGAAAAATGTGAAATTGAAAAAATTGGTAAAAATTGGTTAGAAAAGCAAAACACGGGACTAAAAAAAACATGATAAAAAAATTGGATGAAATCAATTAAAACTAGCCTAAACTCGTGCTATGCATGAAATTATATTAAAGAGTTTAAAATAATACTTTATATTTGATTGAACTTCAATTAAAATGAGTGATATTAGTAAAGTGCAAAAGATTATAAAAATACATAGAAGAATTCAAGAATCCCATGTTTCAATTAATTTTTCAGATGGAAATGTGAAAGAAATTTAATGGGGCTTCTGAGATTTAATGGGGCTTCTGATTGGTGAGGAAGGAAGAGTACTAAGGGCATCTAGTATCAAGGGGAGGGTGGATTTGGGGATTTTTGGATTTAGGGGTGTGAAAAAGTGAAAAAAAATGTATAAATGGGAAAAAAGGGATAAATGGATTCAGTCTTCACTTGGACCGCTTGAAGCCGCTTGAGTCATTCAGCTGCTCTACATGCGCTGGACTGGTGAGTGCATTGCACTCGCCAGCCCAGCCCAATTTATTTTTATTTTTTATTTTTTAAATAAAACCCCTTTTAATTTAAAAAAATTCTTTAAAATGTCTTATTAAATAAAATGTAATTCTTATTTAATCTTAATTTTATTTAATCTGTGTACTATTTTTAAAAAGTTAATTTTAGTATAAAAATGTAACTTTTATTTAATAAAATCAAATTTAATGTAACTATTATGTTGAAAAATTTAATGTCAATATTAAATTATTTTTATTATTTCCAAATCATGTCAATCAATTATTTAATTGTTGTATTATTGTGCACCAATTTTAAATTCCCTTTAAAAGTTAATTATTGAAAACTCAAATTTAATTTAATTAATAAAAGTGAAACCTTAAAAGAACTTTTTTTTTGTTTGATAATAAACCTTAAAAGAACTTAATGAACCTTACATATGATTCGTTAAATTAAAAATGATATAACGCTAACTTAATGAACTTTATTATTGTATAATTATTATTATTATTATTATTATTATTGCTATTATTATTATTATTATTATTATTAAGTGAGATTGGAGAAATGAGAATTTTAATTAAATGGAATTGATAGATTGGTACATTTTAAATGACTTATGAAAAGGAAAGGGGAAGCTGGACTTGAATTCTGAGGGGAAGCTGGACTGAGTGAGGGAAAGCTGAACTTGGACTGAAGCAACACTGGAGATGCCCTAAATACCTATATGACAAAAAGGGTATGTGCGTCTTTTGATAAATAACTTATTTATCTCATTTATTTTCACGAACACTTGTCGCGTAGCAAATAGCTATCTCAATGGCAAATCTCATACTCCCCACTCCTTTTCCTTTTGCTCCTATTATTTTTTTTTTGGAATGTCCCAAAAAATACTCAATTTTCTTAATTATATGAAATAAATTTAATGAATTGAACCATTTTACATAAAGTAATAATTTGATATCAGGGTATAAATATTGTAATCATTTTACATAAAGTAATAATGTAACCATTCTTAAGTATATAAGTCTTTGGGCCTATTTGTATGGCGTTTCTCAAAAAAAATTCGTGTTTGGTTAATGTCAAACAAACAAGTTTTCTGTTTTCTGAAATAAAATTTTCGTTTCTTAATTTTCTCAAACTAGTCTCTCAAAACTCAAACAAACAACAATTTTCTTATCACTAAACCAAACCTATACAAACTCTACTCTGATTTGACATAAAATAACTTATCTCTTATACAATTTATCTAGCAACAAAAATGATTTGACATAAGTCTTACACATCTTACACCTACAACCCAACTCTTCAAAAAAAAAATTATACCTACTTTATTTCTCAAACCACTCTCTCAAAATCATAACAAATTTGACATAAAATAACTTATCTCTTATGCAATTTATCTAGCAATAAAAATGATTTGACATAAACCTTACACATCTTACACCTACAACCCAACTCTTCCAAAAAAAAATTATACCTACTTTATTTCTCAAACCACTCTCTCAAAATCATAACAAACAAAATTACACAAATCGAGATTATTTCACAAACCTCCACTACTTTCCCAAACACCAAACAATTAAACCCCCAAAGTCGCACAAATATTCCACTTTTTCAACTCTAACCTAAAAATCCTAAAAAAAGAAAAAGGACGGAGACTCACCCAAGTCTACAAGAAACTACAGTCCCACTGGCCACAACATTTTTGACTCTACACCATTTAATTTGATTTAATAATTAAGTGATAAAGGATTGTTTCTGAAAATTCTAAGAAAGTTACTCCTACTTTTCTTTTCTTTAGTAAAGTAAAGTATATTATTTTGATGAAATTTAATTTGTTGCCAGTGCAGAATTAAATAAATAAATTATGTCAAGGATCTATGATAACTGGGAAAGATTGGTTAGAGCGACTCTGAAGAGAGATCTTCTTCGTCAACTTGCGCTTCAGAGCTCCATGGAATCCAGCTTCAACTCCACTGCCACACAATCAGATTTCAGTGATGATTCTGACAATTACATTGAACTTGGTAATTGATTTTATTAATTCTGACAATATGATTGGTTGAAAATCATATCATAGTTAAATCCACCTTATAAGTTTAAGTTAAATAATATGGAGTTAGCACAATCAATCAATGTGATAAATTATAATAATCACCTGGACATTATATATTTCCTTTTATCCAGCCCAAAGGCAAATTATGAGCTCTGAGATATCTTGTGGTGTTAATCAATTGCCACCGGATCTTGTTTGTGTAAATTGCAAGCCCTTGTCTATTGAAGAGTTGGTTTTATTGCAAAGCTGCCCTAATCCTCCGAAGAAGCTAAGACCAGGACGATATTGGTATGATAGAGTATCCGGATTTTGGGGAAAGGTAAGAACTTAATTTCTCCCATTTATAATAATAGAGAGAAAAACACTTTTGATATTAAATTTCAGTTCAAAAAATACATTTGATATCAGATTTTTTGAAAAAACAAATTTCATACTATGATTCACACCATCTTGACACACTTACTTTTTTCGTCAATTTTTGGACGAAATTCAGCAAGTGCCGTCAATTGTAGATCTCTAAAATTTGTGCATGTTTTTCCTCCTGTTGTCAATTTAACGGGCACGTGCTGATGAATTTCGTCCGAAAATTGACAGCAAAACTAAATGTATCAAGATTGAGTGAATTATGATATCATGAAATGTGTTTTTTCAAAAAGTTTGATACCAAATATGTTTTTTTAAATAAAGTTTGTATTAGAAATGTTTTTTCCTCTATAATATAATAATAGGTTATATATAAGACTTTTTTATGGTAAATATTTAATAGTTTTGGATTAATTAATTAAACAGGAAGGAGAGAAGCCTATCCAGATTATTAGTGCCGATTTGCCAGTTGGTTATCAAATTCCACGAGATGCCAGCAACGGAAACACAAATGTATTTATTAATACTCGGGAGATTACTAAACCGGAGATATGGATGTTGCAGGTTATTGTACTTCAAAATATTAATTCATGTGTTCATTTTTTTTTTTTTGAATTATGAAATACTCCGTATTAGAAATTTGTCCATTAATTTCTTGTAGGCTACTGGAATCCATTGTAAAGGTTCTAGCTTTTGGGTTACCGCAGATGGATCTTACCAGCTTGAGGGTATGAACCAAGTGATAGGAAAATTATGGGAGAAGGTTAGTATAATTTTTCTTTTGATTTCCCGTTTGATGCATCTTACTCTTTGTCCTTTGTGATTAAATTAATTATGCTGATTTTTTATTTTTTTCAGAAAATAGTGAAGATAGTATGCCTTGCTTTGTCTTTACCGTTTCCAAAGAAACGAATGAAGTTAACTTAAAGAAACGAGAATCACTACACCAGTTTATGCTATATAGGGGAAAATGCAAGATATATACTCCCGTATTATGTTAAATCTGCAAGAAATTACTCTGTGAAATTTTATTGCGCTAAATTTTCTTGTATTTTTAAAAACCCTGCAAATACACCCAATTTATAAAATATAGGTTGTTTTGAATCGACATATTCATGGACGGATCCAGCCCCCTTTTGGGGGGCCCTTGCCCCCCCCCCCCCAAAGAATTTAAAAAAAAATGAGTGCTACCTTTTTTTTTAGATATTAGTACTAATATTTACATTATTCAATTACTTATTAAAATCAAAGTTTTAGAAGTTTTTTTTTCTTATACTCCATATATATCTGTGGTGCCTATACAACAATTCTAATAAAATGACAAGTATATTTTCATTTTAAATTGTCAATTATACCTACTTAGTATTTTATATTACCAACACAACATAAATAATGATTATCAACAATAAAGTTAGTGAAAAACAGGCTAGAAACTAGATGAAAGATTACTACCCTGCGAATTGTTTGATTATTCACATTGAAAATCAAAAGGCTAGAATTTTTATGATATGAAGAGCGTCGTATACAATTTTCATAGTTTTTTCATTTAATTACTTTAGCATTTTGAATTCAATAGAATCCTCGTTAATAATCTATTCTTATGCAAATAAATTATATTGAATATTATATTGTCAATTAGTTTTAACGATGGGTAAACTCGGCCTCCCCTACTCTATAATCATGGATCCGTCCCTGGACATATTTCAAGAAATAATTTTTAAAATATATCACGTGAAGTTATAGGGACCAACTTGAAGTATTTTAAAATGATTTCTTGAAATATGTCGATTCAAAACAACCTATTTTTTATAAACTGAGTTTTCTTGCAGGGTTTTTGAATACATAAGAAAGTTTGACGCAATAAAAATTTCACAAGGTAATTTCTTGCATGTTTAGCATAACCCATGAGAGTATTTTGCATTTACCCCTGCTATATATGATTGTTTAAAGGGTCGGGTGTACTTTTATGATGCTTCTCGTGAGGGATACTAATAATAGAAAAATTGCCACTTTATAGTTATAATAATATTTCTGTTTATATTATTTTGTAATATTTGAAATACCTATATTTAGAAGATGATATTATATAAAATAATTCTAATGTAAAATAAAAACTAATTAATTCAGAACTTTTTACCTTAATTTATTATTTCTAGCTATGGGTCAAAGGTCTCTCGGAAAACAATATTGTATTTGTAGTTTAGGTAAGTTATTTTATTAATTTACATTAATTAACTTGGATTATGGTGACTTACAACTCATTGTAGATAATATTAGCACAGCAACTAAACTATTGTTGGGGAAATGAGTTTTGATCCATGTGCAATCTGATTAATTCCATCTGGATCCTATCCAATCTAACATTAATTTTTTAAGTTATGTTGGTTGAATCGCGTTCAATTATATATAAAACGATCTTAATTAATATATTTGAGACGGAAATATAATTATATTTTGGCTGTCTTATTATATGTATTAAAAAAATATTTTTACAATTTTAATTTTTTCTTTTCTTTGAATTGAATATTAATGATATATATATATTCCAGTTGTACCAAAAGAGCTCATGATCTGGTCATAACAGATAAATAACTCTGCTTAAAGCTCAAAAGTAAAGTGAATATATTCCGCTTGAGTTCAATTACTAGCTAGAAAATTCATATCCTCTAAATTAAACCCCCATAATAGATATTGTAAGATTAATCCGATTAAAAATAATCAACCAATCAAAGATAATGTGAGCCAAGTGTTTCAAACATGCACCATCGGACTTCGTAGTTGTTGCTCAAACCCGACTGATGGATTTTATGCCTTTTTTTACTCAAACTCGGGTCATGCATTTTTTGGCGTCATGTTTATATCCAACCTGTTCATATTAACAAATTTTACTCAAATTTATGTTTCGAGGGTGCAAAATGCAAAAAACCCATAAATTGATTTTCACCAATACACATTTTCCCACACAATAACAATAAAAACTTCACCAAGGGCCAAAATATTTTTGAGGAATTGTTTCATGAACATAAGCTAAGCATTTCATAAAAACTTCACCAACCGAAACATTTCCCAGCTACTGTTTCATGAACAAGATGACTAAATGACAACATCAAACAAAAACAACAAATAGTCTAGATATTGTTATTTTCGACCTACAAAACCTGCAGGTCACGAAATGCAACTTTCACTTAGAAGGTTGGAACAAAACAAACAACATATTCTAGATTTGTCTACGTGAGGGCATGCACTTCTTCTTCAGCCGATACCTAATAGTGGTTTAGCTAGCTCCTGATACTTGTTTGAGTGATTTTGACTTCTTCGGTGCAACTACATCGGCTCATGTGGGTGGTTTAAATGGTAGATTGAATGTAGGTGCACTTCTTTGAGGTGGTTTGGATGTAGGTACAACTTTTTGGGGTGGATTAAGTGTAGATGCATGCAGTTTTTTGGCATGGATTGAGTGTAGGTGCAGTTTTTTGGGGATGAATCGGGTGTAGGTGTAGTTTCTTTTATCTCTCATCAAATTTTTGAATATTTTTCCACTTTGCCACTTAACCTTTGGACGTTTTTCCACTTTGTCACCCGACCTTTGGATGTCTATCTTGTGCCTGAAGATTCTGCCCGTGAACATAGTATTCTCAAAGATTTCGCTGGCAAACGTCCAAATGTAGCTGCCTGGAACATTTTTAATACGTCCAAATGTAGTTGTCTTAAACATTTTTAATAGTCGAGGGGGTTACGTGAGAACTCGCTAAGATCAGGGGGTAAAGTTAGAAAACGTTCATAATTTAGACGATAAAGTGGGATTTTTCCTATAAAATAGTTAAAACGAGAGATCAAGTAATTGATGTTATTTGAACCTTAAATTTAAGTTTTATTATATGAATGACTACCACTTGTAAAGTTTTAAGACTTCCGCGGCCCGCTGATTTTAACAGGTTTGTTTTCTTTTTACTTGCTCACAGATGATAACTGATAAATGAACAATAAGGTAGTAATTAGTAGTAATAAATAATAATAATAATAATAATAATAATAATAATAATAATAAGGTAAAATTGTAGAAAATGTCCCAAATTAATTACTGATTTTTTATTTTCATCCTGAACTATTTAACGTGTCGAATTTTGTCCCGTAATTTAATAGTTTTTTGGAATATCGTCTCAAACTAATTACTAATTTTGATTTTTCGTCCTAAACTATATCAACTCGCCAAATTTCGTCCCATAATTTACCATTTTGTATGAATTTTAGTCTCAATATTAATTTCTAATTTAATGAAAATGACGTTCAATCTTGTAATTAATTTGGGACGAACTCTGCAATATTATATAATTATTCATGTTAAAATTTACCGTGTCATGACACTTAAGCAGCCAGTGATAATTCATCGGCAAATGCGCAATTCAGTCTTATAATTATGGTGGGACGATATTCCAAAAAAATATTAAATTACGGGACGAAATTCGCCAAATTAAATAGTCGAGGATAAAAATCCAAATCAATGATTAGTTTGGGACGATTTTTAAAATTTTGCCTAATAATAATAATAGATAAAAGGCAAGTTTTAAACTATGGCTTCTCCCGAAGCCGCGAAAAGAGTTTGTACAGTTCCCATTCACCAATCATTCAAACCAAGCCCGAAGTACCTGCAAAACATAACAGAAAAATTTACCTGAGAAGAAAATAATCCAAAATTTCCATGGTCGTCTAGGGTTAGGGTTTTCTTTTTCCTCCCATTTCCCAATTACCTTATTCATCTCTAAATTAAATAAAAAATAAAAGGGGAAAGGAAATAAAGAATCCTGTAATTGCATTCCAAAATTCCAGAAGATTGATCAGATGGTGACCACCCGCGAACACGGGGAAGAAGAAATTAACCCAAAAATGGAGGAAGAAACGACAGTGTCGAATCCCTCGAGCCCACGCGCCCGAACGGATGATTTGGTGGGAGACATAATCGCTATAATTGAATCTGTTAAAACCATTGGAGAATACAGAAAAACTCAGAGGAAAGAGTGCCTCAATCTCGTTCGGAGATTGAACCTTTTATTGCCGGTTTTGGAAGAGATTAGAGATGTTGACAGGACGATACCTGATGCAGGGATTGAATGTTTGAAGAGATTGAAAAGATCTTTTCAATCTGCTAAGAAATTGTTGAAGATGTGTCATTCTTGTAGCAAGATTTTTCTGGTCTGTTTTTGGATTTTTCAGAATTTTAATTTTAATTTTCATTATTCCTTTGGGTATTTATTTGTATTTTGATTATATTTTCATTGCTCAGGCATTAGAAAGTGAGGCGATGATGGTGAGATTCCATTCTGTATATGAGAAGATAAATAAAGCTTTGGAAGGAATGCCATTTGCTGAACTTGGAATCTCTGAAGAAGAAAAAGAACAGGTATGTATATAGTTTTGGGAACAAATTGTTATTTGCTCCTTGTGTCTAAGCTGTTTTGCACTTGTTCACAATCTTTGATAGAAAACTGCAACAACTTAAAATCTGATGGGAAGATGTAGAGCTAAGTTTTGATGAGGTTATATTATTTAATTGCAGATTGAGTTATTGCGCGTGCAACTAAGAAGAGCTAAGAAAAGAACTGATACGCAAGACATGGAACTAACGATGGATTTGATGGTGGCATTATCCACAAACAACGATGGAAATGCAGACAGTGCGAGTATAGAGAGGCTAGTTAATAAGCTAGCTTTACATACTGCCGAAGAATTGAAGATAGAAACTCAAGCTGTACGAAAACTTGTCAAAGAAAGGCGAGGCTATAATTCAGAAAGCACGCAACAAGTAGTTAATCTTCTGAACAAATTCAAACTATTGACGGGTCACGAGGAAAATGGCAATCGAGAAGATCCAGAAGTTTCTTGCTCTCTTGTGAAAACGACGTCTATTGCTATTCCAAATGAGTTTTTATGTCCAATCACATTAGAGATTATGACCGATCCTGTTATTGTTGCAACCGGGCAGGTAAAAGAGGAATAGTAACTTTTGTTTTTCTAACCACATTTTCTAACATTGTTTCATTTTGCCAATGTAGACATATGAAAGAGAAAGTATACAACAATGGTTGGATTCAAAACATCTAACATGCCCAAAAACCGGGCAAGTTTTGACGCACTTATCACTAGCCCCAAACTTTGCTCTCAAGAACTTGATCCTTCAATGGTGTGAAAAGAACAACTTTCAACTTCCAAAGAAGGAGGTACCTGAAAGTACAGAAACCAGCCCCTCAACTACGGATGACGAAAATATCTCGACCTTAGTGCAAAACCTTTCATCAAGTAGGCTAGACGAGCAAAGAAAAGCCGTAAAGAAAATTCGTTTATTATCAAAAGAAAGCCCTGAAAATAGAATTATGATAGCTAATAACGGAGGAATCCCGCCTCTAGTTCAACTTCTATCCTATCCCGATTCCAAAATCCAAGAACATGCGGTCACTGCCCTTTTGAACTTGTCCATAGATGAATCGAACAAGAAACTCATATCCAGAAGAGATCCAATTCCAGCTATAATAGAGATTTTGCAAAAAGGAACCATTGGAGCTAAGGAAAATTCGGCTGCCGCTTTATTTAGCTTGTCAATGCTTGATGATAATAAGGTAAAAATAGGATCCTTAAATGGAATTCCACCATTGGTTGATCTACTAAGACACGGAACTATTCGAGGCAAGAAAGACGCCGTAACTGCATTGTTCAATCTTTGTCTTAATCATTCAAATAAGACTAGTGCAATTGAAGCTGGAATTGTGGCACCTTTGCTTAAAGTTCTTGAGGACAAAAAACTTGAAATGGTAAATGAGACACTCTCTTTAGTGCTTATTCTTGCGGCAAATCCAGAAGGGAGACAAGAACTCGGGCAACTCTCGTTCATAGAAACTTTAGTGAGTTTTATAAAAGAAGGTAGTCCGAAGAACAAAGAATGCGCAACTGCGGTTCTTTTGGAGTTGGGAACAAATAATAGTAATTTGATTCTTGCTGCATTGCAGTATGGTGTTTATGAACATTTAGTAGAAGTTTCTAAAAATGGGACTGAAAGAGGTCAGAGGAAAGCTAATTCATTGCTAAGGTTGATGAGTATGGTTGACCAACTTCCATGAAAAGAAAGTGTAAGAAATAGATAGACCCGGTTGAATGTAAATATACTTCTCTTGATATCATTCATGTGATGTATCTTGTGTAAATGAGTCGAGGCAAGGCGATTGTTCAATATTTTTTTACGTAAGTTTGATATTGTGTTTGAACTTAGTTTGCATTTTTAATAAACTGGGTTCGAACAAACGTACTCTGATTATTTCGAGTTCGAGTTGGTTGAAATTTGTACATATCTTTGTCTTCTTTTAGCTTATTGAGTGAAAATCAAGTCAAGGTATAAAAATTAACAATGAATAAATCATGTTCCTGTTTGATTGATTGGATGTTAAAACAAACCTATCTCAAATTAGTTTTGTTGGACTGAACTCGAACTAATAAATATGAAAAAACAATAATAAATAATTTAACTATATTCATATGATAATTTGCTATTTATCCCAAAAAAAAAAAAAAGGAGTACTTTAGGTTGTGGGCCCAGATGAGATTTGCGGCGTACGATAAGCATCAATCGGAGTACTTAAGAAATGGGCTTGTATTCACACCTGCTTTGTAAATCAGTCCAAAAAACATACACCAGCCCATTAAATGATTTTTTCCTATCTTCATCACAAGTTTCGAGAACCACTGTATACGTGGCAAGATCCCATCGGCTGATTTCATTACCGCCACACATCAGCTCGGGATAAACTCCAAAAAAAGGATAAGGAAACCATGGTTTCATCACCTCCTCATTTTCTTTTATTAAAATTCAGATTATTTCCATCATTCATTTTATAATTATATAATTATTTTCTGTGGTTTTAATTTCGCATAAAAATTCTACCACATAAAATAAAACATTTTTATAAACCCAGATGACTAAAAATAGAGAATATATTTTGACCTAAAAAATGACCTTTAACTTGTTTAGAATATTAGATAATGTACGGACTAAGAATTTTTAAATAAATTAATTTCATCTTATAATAAGGATGATGTACGTTTCAATTATCAACGAATATTTTAATAATTCAATAAATGTGACAAATCATAAAGTAAATTTGAACAATATATATATAATAATTAGTTATATGTGATGTGAGTAAGATCAAACATGGACTAATTTGCTTATTTTCATTAATGATGGCTTTACGAACTCGAACATTTTTGAATTTAAAATATGATTCTCATTTATCATGTTTTAATTGCATGGATGTGAAATTGAGAACAAATTTGAAAGTACTTACTTTATAATTCACCAATAAAAAGCACCTACCAAAATAGCCTCTGCTGCGGATAATATATATTTTTTTTTGTAGTAATATACAGTGTAGATAGACTAGAATTGCGAGCCAAAATTTAGAGGTGGGACCCACACTTTTATATATAAATAAATTATCCCTTTTTTGTTTCTTAAAAATAATCGCCACACGCTCATCTCTCTTCTCTTCAGAAATCTCTTTGACTCTCTCTCTCTCGCAATGGATCCGTACAAGGTATATGTTTTCATCATTTGCAATAATCTTCGTTTATTTAGAGATTGATTAATTTGTTAATTTAATTTTATTCATGTAGAACATTTCCTGGTTGTTAATTAGTGCTAATTTCAGTAGATTAGATTGATAACTATTGATTTTAGCTTCAAATTTATGTATTCGTTTATGGTGGTGGTTATTGTTTTTGATTATTTGATGATTGAGCAGTACCGTCCATCAAGTGCTTTCAATTCCCCTTTCATGACAACAAATTCTGGAGCTCCGGTTTGGAACAATAACAACTCCTTGACGGTTGGAACTAGAGGTAATATTTTTTTGGGTATCTGTTCAAATTGGTTAATTTTTGTTGGTTAATTGATATGAATTTTTGGATTTTTGAGCTTTCAATTAAGGACTTTACTTTTAACCTGATTCCGGTTTGTCATCCTTATAATAAGGGGGTGAAAAGAATAAATCTTTCTTGTTCTAAACATTTGAAAGGTAATTCATCTTCGAACAGTCAGACATATAATTAGGGTTTTTTCTAAGTAAATTATTGTATGTGCTCCTTGTTTGGAAATATATAATACCAAGACAGCCGTGTGCTTTTGTGTTCGTTTTGGTGTGTGTATGTGTGTGTGTGCGTGTGTGGGTGGGTTGAGGTAGCGGGGATCTAAAGAGAACTCATTAACAGCTATGGTATAAAGTCCGATTAGATAAATAGCTCAATGAATGGTCGGATGTGTTGGGTTGTATGCTAATTGTTTCCATCTTCCTGTTGGAATGATGACCTTTATCATTTTTGCTTCTGTGGAGTTTCCTTCGCTCATTTCTTTACGTACTTGGATCCGTTCATTAATGCTGAACGGATAAGGTTATCTTTATTTTATTTTTACCATTTCTAGCTCTTTACTCTATTGTGAGTGCCTCTTGATGGTTAAGTTCGTAAAATGGACGAACATGAGAATGTGCGTAAGCTTCAAATGCCTCTTGATATATGCAGATTGCTTGTGTTTCCTAATGGAAAACTTTTCCTCTCTTTGACAGGCCCAATCCTCCTTGAAGACTACCATTTGGTGGAAAAAATTGCTAATTTTGATCGCGAGAGAATCCCAGAACGTGTTGTGCACGCTAGAGGTGCCAGTGCCAAGGGCTTCTTTGAGGTCACTCATGATATAACTCACCTTACATGTGCTGATTTCCTTCGAGCTCCAGGAGTTCAGACACCCGTTATTGTCCGATTCTCCACCGTCATCCATGAGCGTGGCAGTCCTGAAACTCTCAGGGACCCTAGAGGCTTTGCTGTGAAATTTTACACTAGAGAGGTATTGAGTTCTGTTCCTGTTGAAGTTGATTTCCATCTGATGGTTTAATTGGATGAATGCTTATCCATCATTTATACTTGTTCCTGTAGACACAGCATTTTCTTTGAGCTTTTTGTTTTTCCTTTTCTTTTAATATAAAGTGAACGTCTTTTTTTGTGAAGAGCCCAAAAAAATACTGTCTTGTTGTGATATAATGCACTCTACTGAATTCACATCTTCTTTTTGTGATTGCAGGGAAACTTTGATTTGGTGGGGAACAACTTTCCAGTCTTTTTTGTTCGCGATGGAATGAAATTCCCTGATATGGTTCATGCATTGAAGCCCAACCCTAAGTCCCATATTCAGGAGAACTGGAGAATCTTGGACTTTTTCTCCCATCATCCGGAGAGTTTGCATATGTTCTCGTTCCTCTTTGATGATGTGGGTGTTCCACAAGATTACAGACACATGGATGGATCTGGTGTCAACACATATACCCTAATCAACAAAGCTGGGAAAGTACATTATGTGAAATTTCACTGGAAGCCTACTTGTGGTGTGAAGTCTCTGTTGGAGGAAGAAGCTATTAAGGTTGGAGGAGCTAATCACAGCCACGCCACTCAAGATCTCTATGATTCAATTGCGGCGGGCAACTATCCAGAGTGGAAACTCTTTATTCAGATCATAGATCCTGATCATGAAGACAGATTTGACTTCGATCCACTTGATGTAACCAAGACTTGGCCTGAAGACATCTTGCCCCTGCAGCCAGTGGGTCGCTTGGTGTTAAATAAGAACATTGATAACTTCTTTGCAGAGAATGAACAGCTGGCCTTCTGCCCTGCTATTGTTGTCCCTGGAGTTTACTATTCCGATGACAAGCTTCTCCAAACTAGAATATTTTCTTATTCGGATACTCAGAGGCACCGTCTTGGGCCAAACTATTTGCAGCTTCCAGCTAATGCTCCTAAATGTGCCCATCACAACAATCACCATGAAGGTTTCATGAACTTCATGCACAGGGATGAGGAGGTACAGTGCTCCTTTTCTAGGTCAAACGAGGTTTTCCTAGTTGAAATCAGTATCATGCCTTGTTAGCAATACCCTATTTTTAGCATCCGGAGACATGATATTCAGTACTTACCCAATTATTATTATAGATTTGGATTACGTAACTATACTATTATTTTCTTGAATTCCAACTTCTGATCTGCTCTGTTTTTGATGCAAAATGCAATCAAGTTGATACTGTGTTTCAGGCGAGGGTACTATCAAAATAGTTCTTCAACTCCTCTTTACTTGGGTGTTTGATCCACCAACATGTTTCTTTCACTCTACTACAGGATTTTTGATCATATTTTCTGACTCTTTCAGGTGAACTATTTCCCATCAAGGTATGATCCTACTCGTCATGCTGAGAGGCACCCCGTTCCTCCTGTGGTATTGTCAGGAAAGCGTGACAGGGTAAGTTTTTCAGCTCGCTTGATTCTGTCATTTGATGTTTTGTTCTCTATAAGTAAAAAAAGATAATATGAATAAAGTCAAGTGGAATAGTTCTTTGGGTTTCTAGAATGGATTTGTAATTTTATGAAGTTGTTGGTAAAGTTTGAAACGGTATAAATGTAGTACAAATGCTATAAAAATCTTAAAAATCGTTTTTATGTTGATCAAAGTGTTGAGATAAATTTGTTCTATCTATATTGGACTGACTTTAAATTTCTTATGTAAATTATAATCAATTTATGCAGATCTGCATCCAAAAAGAGAATAACTTCAAGCAACCTGGAGAGAGATACCGTTCCTTTTCACCAGACAGGTACTCTACTCCCCCGTCACTCTAATCTTAAAACAATTTCAAGTGTCTCTAAATCTTTCTGTTTATATAACATATATATCTTCTTCTTCAGGCAGGAGAGATTTATCCGCCGTTGGATTGATGCTTTATCTGATCCTCGTCTCACTCATGAGATTCGCAGTATCTGGGTTTCATACTGGTCTCAGGTACGATGCCTTCAACTTCTAATATTGGATAGTTACCTAGAAAACCTCTGAGTTTACGTGGAATTACAGAGACACCCCTGAGATTTCAACGATTATCTACATATTTGGTTTTGTTCCAATGTTCTTCATTTGTGATGATCAAAGTGGAAGTTAAAACACATAATATTTACTTGATTTGTTTTGCATCTACAGGCGGACAAATCTCTTGGTCAGAAACTTGCTTCTCGTCTCAACGTAAGGCCAACAATGTGAAGATGGTAAGATTGAGAGTGTTTTGAGGAGTAAGAGACATTTAAATATGATGTTGTTTCGAAGTACAAAGTTGTGAATGGTTTGTTATGGATCGTTTGTGTTTTGGTTACTCTGTTATGATATTATGTTGTAATGAGACAAATCTTCCATGTTGTGTCATTAAACCATGGGAACAATATCCTGATCTTAATAAATGAAGATTATACTTGCCAGTACTAAATTGCAGGTTATGTTCATTCTGTTAGTTATGTTTAAAAAGGGAATTTCAAATTGTGAGCTTTTTTTATGCATATTCTCATTTCCTGAATAGAAGATTTTAGCGTCCGGCTGGAAAATATAAGATGAGATTCACTGATAAACTTTTGTTGCATTTCTGCTACTTGGTATTTTCTATATTATGAATCCATGTACTTTTGTTAGTTATAGGATTTATGTTTAAGAGTTTGTGTGTGTCTATATTGCGTATTTTGGCCTTGAGGGATGTTTATGAGTTCAAAAGTTGGAGAAAAACGGGTTCAGTTGCCAAAGTAAGAACACTTGGCCTAGATGAGGTTAACGTCGTGGACGTTTAAGTAATGTCTGGACGCCTGCTAGAAGCAGATTTCCAAATGACCCCGAACACACTGTCGTCACCTGATCAGCGATATTGTTTGGACACTACTTGTAATTATATTGCGTAGCTTTCAGTCATTTTTTCATCAGTTTCACATATTTTTTGTCAGCTTAATTGATGGTATGGAGTTCATTCGTTTCACCGCATTACTTCACCTATTTTATCAGCCACTTTATCCGACTTCACCTGTTTATGTCCGGCTTTTATTTTTTATCGAGATTACTAATTTCATTCGTTTCTTGCATGATCATCTTATTCGAGTGATTTCACTCATTTTTGCTGGTTGTATCACCATAACTTGCCTATCATAGAGAATTCAGACAATTGCAGTTAAGACCAATTTTCATCTCTTTTTACCATTTATAATATTTGTCTGTTTATCTTTTTATTTATTTTTATTTTTTATGTTTCCAATCACCTGTTTTTTGCAACTTACACCAAATTTTTTTCGTTCAACTCCCCTTTTCTCATTAATTTTAACCATGTCCCTTAGGGGACATCCGATAAAATTGGAAAAAAAAATAGATTTTAACCATTTTTTTTAACAAATTTCACATGTTTTTTTGTTAATTTTCCCGATTCAATCAGTTTTTGTTATTGATGTCACCATTTACTTCGATTTAACATCATCTTTAACATATTTCACCCGTTTTACCGATTTAACTTACTTCCACATGTTCCATCCATTTTTTGTCAGTTTGAAGCACTTAGTTTTACAAATTTTACCAGTTAGACCAACTTGTTTACTGAATCATTCGTCTTTCATCAATTTCACCCTATAAACTCGCGAAAAATAGTGAAAACAGTAAAATTGAGTTAAACAGATAAAAAATGTGAAGTTATATCAAGGGAAGATGTCTTAAACCGACAAAACTGTAAATTCGGCGAAGAATGCGAATATACATAATATGGGTGTAATCGATAAAAATAAGTTAAACCAACAAAAACATGTTAGAAAGAGTTGGAGTGGAATAGTTGCGGTGTGCATGGGCGAGCAAAACGATGAAGTCAGTGAAGAATTGGTTAAATGGGAAAATCAAAGGATGATATTACCAAAAAATGGGTCAAATATGGAGAAAATGGGTTTAATTAAGAAAAAAGAGGCGAAATGGACGAAATTTGTTCAAAACACGAAATATATGAAATTGAAAAAATTGGTAAAAATGGGATAGAAGAGAAAACATGGGAGAAATTGGTGAAAAATTATTTTAATCAACAAAACATGATAAAAAAAATTGGATGAAATCAAATTAAATGAGTGATATTAGTAACAAATGGGTTAGATTGACAAGAATAACGAGTTATATTGGCGAAGAGAGATTTAACAAAGAAAATGACTAAGATCGGTGTCAAACTAGCAAGAACCATTAAAGTAAAAAGGAAAGGGATCTCCAAAAAGAAAAAGAATAAATAAAAGGAAAGCGGGTGAAATGATAAAAGGAGTTGGTTAAACGCCAAATAATGTGAAACTAGTTAAAACTTAGAAGAGGTAACATTGATGAAAAGTGGTTGAAATAAGTGGAGAACGGGTTAAAGTGGAAAATCAAGTGATGTCAATAAAAATGTACAATGGTAAAAATGGGTGAGATTGGTGAAAAATTGATTAGTTCAGTGGAAAAACGAGCGAAATTGGCAAAAACAGTATGCAATGATATTCGAATAAAAGCGACAAAAAATGTGTAAAGATGGTGAACATGTGAAGAAATGATAACCAATAACAAATGAGTCAAATCGGTGAAAATTTAAGCTATACCAACAAAGTTGATTAAACCAGCAAAAAATGATGAAATCGATAAGAAAAAGGAGGAGGTGGTGTTAATAAATGGATCAAATCGACAAAAATAAGTGAAATCGATAAAAAAAAATAGAGGTTTTCAACCATTAGAAAATGTATTATATCGATGAAAAACGGATTATAATTGTAAAAACTGGTGAAACCAATTAAACTAATTGAGTTCGAGTTAGTAAAATTGGTGAAGAGGTGGATTAAATTGACAGAATAGGTGAACCGGTGAAAACGGGTTCAATAGTAAAAAACAAATCAAATCGACAAACATATATGAGATCGGCAGAAAGTGAATTCAATCGAGAGAAACTGATCGAACCAACAAATACATGTTAAATCGATGAATAACAAAGCAAACATGCAACTAAAAAAAAAAAAACATGCGAAAAAAGGATTGAACCGGCAATAAACAGTTAAACTCTTAAAAAGAAGTTGAGTCATTCGAATCTAGTTTAATTTGAGTCATTGATTCGGAATAATTACATCGAACTTTCCTTCATATTAGATTAAATTACGGAAACCTTCCCCGGTTTCAATACTTACAAACACATCTTATACTATTATTCTTCATTAAAATAATAATTTTCCTAAAAAGGTAATAATATTAAATAAAAAATGATAATATAATCTCCAAATGGATCAACCAAAATAAAATGGGTAGACCTTAATTGTGTAATAGGTCAAATTATACAAATCATTAATTTATATTACTATTATATTCTTGAATTCAAATAACGATTAGTTAATTCTATTTTACATTTTATCATTACATATATTTATTCAAGTATTTATATTTATTAATAAGTGTTTTTTCAAAATATAAAATAATATTTAAGCTTATTCTATTTGTCATATATTGGTCCAACTCGAGTCATTTTTAATTAAAGTAAAAATGATATTTTAACACTCTCTCAATTCCATTTTAATTGTCGCTTTAAAGATTTTTTCATGTTCCAAATTGATTGTTGCTTTAGAATTTCAATACAATATGAATTATATTTCTTCCAATTTTACCCTTATTTACTCTTTGTTTTTTTTCTCTCTCTTCTACTTTAACCGGTTGAAGAAAATAGAATAAGAAATCATTAATTGAAGGAAAAAGAATAATAGCATAAAGAGAAGAGGGGTATTTTAGATATAATTCTAACTTTTTTCTAAAATATAGGCTAATTATTAGCTTCCTTCATACATGTGCGAAATCCTAAAACAACAATTAAATTGGATTGGAGGGAGTAATAATTTGGTGATGACGTCACATTGTTAATTAGGGAAAATTCTTGTCTAGACCAGGTCTTTCATAGATTATGAACAAATTTAGTGCATTCATCAAACATATTTGTAAGATTTTATTTATGGTCTATGAAAGACGGGGTCTAGACAAGAATTTTCCGTTAATTAAAATCTTAATGGGATACTCTATTTGTAAAGTAAAACTTAAACTAAGAGATATATTTGTAATTATTCAAACCTGACCAAAGCTTCATGCTTAATGGATCCATAATAAATACATGCTTAATCTAAGGTAAAACTTAAACTAAGAGATATATTTGTAATTATTCGAACCTGACGAGATGTTCATGCTTAATGGATCCGTAATAAATTCATGCTTAATCTACTTAGAATCTATCTTGGATCCATCAAGAATTCATGTCAATGTGTGACACTAAAATCTGACAGAAGGAAAAAAGAAATCGACCCTGAGTAGATAAAGAACTAAATTTTTTCACATATTAAAGTTTATCTTAATATTTTGCCCCCCAAAAAAAGTTTATCTTAATATTTTAGATTAATAGAACAATTGTAATTTTTCAGCCCTTTGATAATTTCACAGGAATTTCCATGAAGAGAAGGGGAGATGCCAATCTAAATCCTGCAAAAGTCATGTTAAAATACACTTGCATATATATTTAATTGATTCTACGTAACTCGATCAAGAAAGAATAAGCTTAGTAGAATATCCCAACAATTAAAAATTAAAATAAGCAAAACAAATTAACCATGAAAAAGTTGATTAGATAAATTGAGCTTTATAAAAGAATCAACAAAAAAGAAGAAAGAAAGCACAAAGAATTATTATTAAATATTGGAGACATTACCAAATCATATGAGTTTGCAGCTGCACGTTTAATTTTATCCTTCTTCTTCGGCCATTGAAGTGAGAGATTTAATTTTTTTGAGAAGGGTTGAGGGAATTAATATGGAAGTGGGAGGTAGGGAAAAGCTTTCTTGGAAATTATTTGCAGTTTCTTTATGAAAAGAAAAACTAAAAAATAAAATTAAGTGTTATAAGTTTATAGAAACATATGCTCTGAATGTGTTGTCTCTCTTATGATGCTAATTTTGATCGCTTTTCCATCTTTTGATTTGGTTTAATTTAAATATATCGATTTTTTTTTTTAATTTTTCAATGATTTAATTTCTTTCTAGATGTGTCGAACACATTAAATTGAATTCTCTTCCAACAAAAATTCCAAAATATATCAAGATTAAATAATTACCTTTTATCAGATTTGGGGGAATTTTGAACAAACTTTTAAGGCGAGTTAAATTCAAATGTGGATTATAATTATTAAAAAATATTTCCTCCGTCCCAATTATATTTATCTTTTGGTACAGTTAACCAGTCAACTGGACTAAATTTATAAAAATTATAATAAATAATATAATTAATATATTTCGCTAATAAGTTGATAATATCATATGACACCATATATATTAATATTTAAAAGGTTTACTACACCACAAATATGAAAATTTTAATATAATAAGTCTTTAAAAGATTGAAATGTTTGACCGGTAACTATTTTAATATGATAAGTCATTTAAAAAATTGAAATGTTTGACCGAGTACTGTAACAAAAGGGTAAAATAAATGGAACAGAAGGAGTAATAAGAACATGAATTATTGATTATTGATGTGACATCACCGATAGTTAATGGTACTAAAAATATCGGGTCTTTAGTTTTGTGTCGTTTATTTTAGAAAATATGCTTCTTTGAATTTTTTTTTTTATAAATTCAATGAATAGTAATTTTATTTTTATTAAATTAGTGTGGATCCAAACCAATAGTGATTCAAATAGGGCTAACGGATTCAATCTGTCATCCGACCCACAAAAGATCACAGATTTTACAAGTAAATTTTAAAAATCCAATTTTTAAACTTGGACTTATTTTATTATAGTTTCTTGTTTTACTTTTCTATCTGTCTGACTATCTGTCAGTACCTTAAATTAGTAGGCACGTGTTATATTTTCTCAAGAAATTATTTAGTATAATCGTTGCACCACGTCATCAAGTACACGCGGTGCAGCCCACCAATACACTTGGGACATGTGGACTGACAATCCACATTCATATTCTGACAATGTTAACACAATTTTTGAAATTCTATTTTTTGGGAACATGGCTAGAATATGGGGTGATGTGGATTACTGGATTATTACTCCACATGTCCCAATTGTATTGATGGGCTGCACCACGTATACTTGATGACGTGGTGCAGTGGTTGCACTAAATAATCTCTCTACATTCTCGGTCCCTAAATCATTACTATTTTTCTTTTGGGATGTTTTTAAATATCATACATCTTTCATAAGTAATTTTTTTTTTTTTAATTTTAACCTAAAACTTTGCGTCGAAACTGAAATGATAAAAAAATGGGGACAGAGGAAGCAATATTCAATTCATCACTAAATGGGGGTAAATGCAAAATACTCTCTTGTGTTATGCTAAATTTGCAAAAAAACTACCTTGTGAAATTTTTATTGCGGCAAACTTTCTTATGTTTTCAAAAGCCCTGCAAAAAACACCCAATTTGTAAAAAATAGGCCGTTTTGAATCGAAATTTCTCAAGAAATCATTTTAAACATATATCACGTGAAGTTGTAGGGACCAACTTGAAGTGTTTTTAAAATTATTTCTTGAAATATGTCGATCCAAAACGGCCTATTTTTTACAAACTGAGTGTTTTTTGCAGGGTTTTTGAAAACACAAGGAAGTTTGGCGCAATAAAAATTTCATAGGGTAGTTTCTTGCAAATTTATCATAACAAAGGGAGTATCTTGCATTTTCCCCACTAAATGAGACAGACTTTCTTTTTCACAACTTGCCGTCGGGAGTAACTCAAATGATAGATGATAATTAAACTTTTGACAAAAAAATTTAATTTCTAAACTTGATTCTTACCCCCAAAAAAAACATGAATATGAAAAAAGATAAGTTAAAATAAACACTGCAATGAAAAAAGTACAAATAAAAGATCAAGTGTAGAAGATTAAATAAATTAAAAAATCTGCAAATCTGCAACCATAAAATAAAATGGTTATAGGTTAAAGAAATATCTAGGAATAATTATATATAAATACAAAGAATAAAGAAAGAAGAGAAATAAGAAGACAAAAAAAATGGAATAAGTTATTTTTCAAAATTAAACTTAGATGGTGGGAGTGGGTGAAGGTTACACATTCAAAATTTAGAAATTATGGGTAATTTTGAAAAAAAGACACATATTTTTGGTGTAGCATGGTGTCACAACTGTCACTTTGTGAGTAGAATCATGCTTCTCTTTTTTAAAAGTATAGATAATTGGATGGGTTATTTGAACTTACACCCCCTAAACTATTATTATTTGGTAATTAACCCAAAAAACTTTTCACTTTTTTATAATCACACCCCTTTTGTTAAACAAACTATAAATTCCACTTAGTAAATGTCCAATTTACCCTTCCTCTTAACAAATATTTGGATTGATTCTTTTTATATTTTAGAGATACACTTGGAATTGATTCAAGTAATGCAATTTTACCTAAAGATTTCACATAAAACATAACTTAATTTCTCCATTATTCTAACCCAAAAATCCAGAAATTAAAGTTGAAAAGTCTATAGATGTTGTAACCAAAGCAACAAAATAAAAACATCAATATGTAATAACATGCACAATGCTTAATATTTCCAACGGGCGCCTTTAAAAATATCATATGCAATAGCACCAATTCTTGGAAATATTAGGCATGGTTGAATATGATATTTTTATTTTGATGACATAGTTATAATCTTTATATATATACATTTCAACACCATTGTCTGAGTTTTTGGGTATGAATCATGGATAAAGACTAGTTTATATTTTATGTAGTTTTAAAAGCAAATTACAATATGAATAAAACAATATTCAATGTTCCCATGTTTATATTACTAGAATCAATTCAAATAGTTCTAACAAAAAAATCAATTCAAGTAGTTGTTAAAGGGTAAGGGTAAAATGAATATTTAATAAGTGAAATGGATGATTTGTGAACATAAGGAAATGTACCAAAAGATAAAAATGTCAATATACTTGACTTATTTAATAAGTGAAATGGATGATTTGTTAACATAAGGAAATGTATCAAAAGATAAAAATGTCAATGTACTTGACTTATTTTTATTGTTAGGCTCTTCTCTTTTTTTTTTTTAATCAGCAATTATTGTTAGAGTTGATTGTTACTGCATTATGGTTTTCAATATTTAATATATATTCTCTAATTTTTTTGTTTAACTATATATTTTCTGCTATACCCTTAATCTTATATGTTTGACCCTTCTTTAAATTGGTTAACTCATTTACTTGAAGCTGGATCAAGCATGCAATCATATAAATAAAATTGTTGTTTTAATCATGGATCAAAATTTCCATATTTTCCATCGAAAACATCGAAAAGTTTTCGTTTTTGAATCAGGCGAAACGAAAACAAGATGTAATTCCGAAACTATTTATTTGTCTTAAACTATGTTATTTTCCTAAATTTAGTAACTTTTTTTACAAATTTTCCTTATTGTTTCCGAAATATTTCCGAATTGTCTCGAAAAGTTTTCAATATTTGACTGACCGAAACATACATTTGAACCAAAATTTTGATCCATGATTTTAATATAAGCACCAAATTAAATCATAATGCCTCAATAGAGACTAATAAACATTTAATTAAAATTTCTTCTAGCGAAAAATATACAGCATCAATTAAATATTTCGAAAGAAGATATCCTCGTTCCTAAACCTATCCCAATCAGCATTCCAAAATTGAATATAATGTACCAATCCATTTAGGAAATGCGTTAGGTAATGTGTAATATCTTCTTCATAATTTCCATAATTTGTATACGTGGCAAAATTTTATTGGCGAGCTCATTGCTGCCACACGCCATGTTCCAAGATTTTGACAAAGACCTTAACTTTAGTACTACGGTACTACCTCAACTAGATAAGGTACAATAATTCAGATGCATAGTAAGTAAGATGATAATTAAAGTATAGTTACTTAAATTTTTAATTTTTTTTTTGGCAATCACACACACACGTTATGTTAATAAGTCATTAATTTCGTTAATTAAATGTTCATTTACCATTCTCCTTCAATCTTTTGTTAGAACTACTTTAATTGATTTTAGTTATATTAAGCGTTATGTTAATAAGTTATTCATTTCTCTTATTAAATGTTCATTTTACCATTCTCCTTTAACAACTACTTAGATTGATTAATTCTTTTGTTAGATCTATTTGAATTGATTCTAGTTATATAAACATGAGAACATTGGATATTATTTTAATTATATTACAATTTTGCTTTTAAAACTATACAAAATGTTAGTATTTATCCATGATTTTAACCCAAAAACTCAGACAATAATATTTAAATGTATACATGACGAGATAAACCAAGATTTTGAAAAGACCATGACTTTAGTTACTATCTCAACTTGATAAGATACAATAATTCAAATGCACAGTAAGTAATATAATTAAAGTGCATCCATATATTTTGACGATTTTCTTTTTCCCTTTTCCTTTTTCTGATGATATAAAGTTGACATGAAACTATAAGGGCCTGTTTGTTTGGCGTTTCTCAAAAAAATTTCGTGTTTGGGAAATGCCAAACAAACATGTTTTCTATTTTCTGAAATAAATTTTTCATCTCTCAATTTTCTCAAACTACTTTCTTAAAACCCAAACAAACAATAATTTTCTTATCTCTAAACAAAACCTATATAAACTCTACTCTGATTTGACATTAAGTAACATATCTCTTACACAATTTATCTCACAACAAACATGATTTGACATAAAGTATTACACATCTTACACCTACAACCTAACTCTTCCAAAAAAACTTATACCTACTTTATTCCCCAAACTACTCTCTCAAAACCCAAACAAACAACATTACGCAAATCGAGATTATTTCACAAACCTGCACTAATCTCCCAAACTACTTTTCCAAACACCAAACAAACATGCCCTAAGTATATCGTTAGATCAATATCTTTATCAGTATACAAATTAATAATTATATTCACCGTGTTAAAAAAATCAAATTGAAGACATTAGTGCTTAAAGTGGACCATATAAAAGACTGGGGACGATTATCCCAATAATTCAATGTTGAATTTTTTTGCCAGATCACTTATGATTGCTGAACTTGCCACTAGGCGATAAGGTTCAAATCCATTTATTGTTAATTTTGTTGAGGAGTCCTAGTCTTCATTAGTTATCTTTAGGGTACAAATCCAATCTAATTGATTGCAAATTTTTTTTCCCACAATCAAGAAGAATCTTGAGATTTATCTTATAACATTCTTTAAATAATTTGTCCTAGGTTAATGTCCAAAGCCCAAAAAATCCAGAAGAAGAAATCCTGATACCCATAAGGTACGTACAAGGTACGTGTGTACCTGGCTGACATATTTGATTAGATTAAATTAGATTAGATTAGATTAGATTAGATTTAAATCGGTGGGTTGAAATTTATTTTGATGATGCTGTTGTTTACTTCTTTTAGAAAATGCGTGGGACACAGATACACGTTCCGTCACATTCCACAATAATTCTGGTACCGAAAATTAGATATCCCAATGAATTTGGGACCAGTGCAACTGAAAATTACAGTCCAAGTTTTCTCCTACCCGTTAACCTACTCCCAACTTATACTTAACCGGTGGCGTCCCCTTCCGCTGGAGATATTATTTAGTGCAATCGCTGCATTACATCATCGAGTACATGTAATGCGGCCTACCACTGCACTAGTGACATGTGGAGTGATAATTCACATCATCCCATGTTCTGGGCCATATTTCAAATAATAGAATTTTAAAAAATGTGTTTACATTGCCAGATATTAGATGATTTACGTAGATTATCACTACAAAAGTCAAAAGTGCATTGGTGAACTGTACCACATGTACTTGATGACGTGGTGCAACCGTTGCATTACATAGTTTCCCCTATCCCCGTCATCTCTACAATGTCGGAAATAAAAAATAGAATTGAAAACCATATCATGCAAACTTATAAAGTAAATGCAATTAAGTAGTTTCTTTCAAAATCTAAAGTCTAAACTATGCAAGCAAAAGTATCAAACTACTTGATTCTCGAATCGAGTTTGTTCTATAAAAGCTCATTCCAGCTCTACTTACAAACCACATTAAAACACAACTTTAAACTTAACACAAAATTCAAATATAATTTGAATAGTATATGTCCTCCACTCTTTTACAGTCTTGTGTATAGGTTTTAATGGGTTCAAAAAGAATAAAAGAACAAGAAAATTATGAAAATGAGAAATGAGGGAGGGGAGTGGGGACTTCACGTGCATCTTGACTTTTCGGTCCAGTAAAAATCGGGTCGTGTACGACGGCCATCACGCCCATGACCGAAATCACTCTCATCCATTCGGGAAACAATATACTAATCCTTTTCTTTATTATTTTCCATATTTGTTCGTTGTCGACTTTTTTGCACTTTGCATCCCCAAAACATGAAAAATAGATACTTTGCACCCTTAATTATTAGATTTAGTATTTTGCACCCTCAAAATATGAAAAATACAGCACTTTGCACCCTCTTTTATTTTCAGGCAAAAACTTAAGGGCAAAATAGGTAATTTAATTATAAATATTTGGCACTTTGCACCTCCAGAATAAAATTAACACTTAACACTCTCTAATTAAGAACAAATCAACAATTTGCACCCCCGAAATATAATAAATTGGCGTTGCACCCTAAAACACAAAACTAACACTTAACACCCTCAAATTAAGAAAAATCTCAAACCCCTAGTTTTTTCCGACAAAGTTGACCATTGGGGTGAAAAATATCTAAGGCAAAATAGGGTGTTAAGTGTTAATTTTGTGTTCTGGGATGCAAATCACCCATTTATTATATTTTGGGGGTGCAAGTTGCTGATTTGTTCTTACTTAGAGAGTATTAAGTGCTACTTTTATTTTGGGGGTGCAAAGTGCCAAAGATTTACAATTGAATTACCTATTTTGCCCTTGAGTTTTTGCATGAAAATAAAAGTGTGCAAAGTGCTGTATTTTTCATATTTCGATGGTGCAAAGTGCTAAATCTAATTTTTAAGGGTGCAAAGTGCCTATTTTTTATATTTTGGGGATGCCAAGTGAAAAAACCCTTGGTTGTCAGAATTCAGGGTGTAAATTTAATTGTGATTTGTATTTTGTATATTAAATTTTGAATTGTTTTTTATTTATGTTTGATTTCTTAATAAACTGTATTCAATAATTTTTCATCGAACAAAATCGAATTAAAGCAAAAGAAGTAAGAATATTGTTTTTACAAGAAAAAATTTGTATTAATTAGTCTTATTGCTAATAATTAATTAATTAAGATCTAACATATGAAAGGTGTTTGTACTTAAATAACCATCTTACACCAAAAGATACTATCATTAAAAGTTGAAAATGCACATACGCCAAACATTAGAGTTTAGAAGTCTTTCACGTGGTGAGATTTTAAATGCCAAGACAAAAAAATAATTGAACCACAAATTGAACACTAGTCGTTTGTTTTGGCGCATAATTTCATAGAGTTGAAAAGTAAACCTATGCGTCATTTTTGTGTTTCAAGAAATATTTATTATTTTATTTTATAAGCTAGAATAGAAGATAATTTTGTTTTAGAATATGTTTTATTTTGGAATCTTCCGAAAAGGATAGATATAATAATATAAGACGGAAAAAATTACAAATCCAAATTGAGGGAACACGTGAAGTGGGAGGGAGGGTAATGATGTCGTGTTTGTTAATCTTTCCTTATCCAAGGTTTGGATCGACTATATCTGAATCTGGTCCAGCTCATGTGTATTATTGGACTGATTTACGAGGTAGACATTACACATGCCATGCCCATTAATATTAATTAAATTGCATCATAATGCTTTCTTGTTACAAATACTTTCCAATTTTTCAAATTCGTAAATTTAAAGAAGATTGGGAAATGTATAATATTTTAGTAATAATTTCATGGGTAGCAATTGAGTTATTTCAAATTATTCAGGCCTGGTTTCAAATCAAGCATTGTAAATTGGGTGTTCGGTCTAAACTGCACTGGATAATCGAAGAGTGAGAAATTAAACGTCGGACGTATTAGTACGTTTGACGAACAATGTACATCGGAAATACTATTGATGGCTCGATAGTGCACTTATCTAAAACTGGCTAAGTCAAACGACTAATCGAAGAAACAAAAGTTTACCCTTGATAAATCTCTATAGTATCGTCGAGTTTGTGTAGCCAAGTATTTGTTTCTCGAGTATATTTAGGGTTTGGTATATAATTTTGATAGTTAGGTTTTTTATTCACTGAGGCTGACATATAAAATAAGTGCGGTTTGATGTAGATGTAATCGGTAAAAATGCACTTTTAGTCCTCTAACTTTTATTAGGTAGTGATTTTGGGATAATTTTTTCACTAACATCTAGTTTCCATCCATTAACTTTTTGAGCTTGCAATTTTAGGACATTTACATGCAATTCATCGCTCCCGGAATACAAAAATTCTCAACGGAATTAATGTCATTTGAGCAGCACATTATGCATGTAATTAATTTTAGTCTATACGTGTAAGTGAACTAAACAAAACCCTTTAATTTTTGGGCATTTGCTCACTTGACAAGTCCCGACAAATTTTCTTAGAAATTATAGAAAGAAATAAATATATTTCGGATAGCATTTCAGCATTTTTTGAAAAAATAAACTATATAATTTTGACAAGAAATTTTAGGTAAAAGTTGAAAGGGTAAAACTTTTTAATATATACATTTATGCCCTTAAAATAGTGGTAGAATAATATAAATGTTTTCAAATCATTAGGATTCCTTTGAGAAAATAAGCTTAGCTTGTTTTGGAGTCCCAAAAAAAATGTAAAAATTGAGAAATAGTGGAGTATCTCTTACCCTACTTCACCCGCATAAACTTACAATTATACTCTATCTTATATTACTCCATTTGATTTTTTTTGGTAATTAACTCCATTTAATTTATGTATCATAATATTTTATATAAAAGTTGACTAATGGAACTTTTGAATAACTTAAAATTGTTGTTTTATAAGGTTATACCAACATTCTACGTACGAGGATACTTTAAAATAAAAGAGATTCATTGTGCTAATTAATCTTGGGACTAACATAGGACATAGTGAAAGTTGTGTTTTTTGGGGCCCGCAAGATATACGAACTATCATCAATTAATTAATTTACACCAACAGGTGATTGGTCTAGTGGAAGGGACTAGTCACTACAAAGTAGCGGACTCAGGTTCAAATCCCTGTTGGAAGAGGTTCCCACATTATGTGCCCGACGCGCCTCGAAAGGGATTAAACCCTTGGGAAACAAAAAAAAAATTAATTAATTAATTTACAAGTTTTCTTTTTTTTTTTTTGATAATTTTTACAAGTTTTCTTGTTCCAAAAGGTGAAATCGTTCACCCCGACCGCCCCTCACCCCCTGCCCGACGGGATTGTGAGAGGAGGTAAATCATGATGACTCAACCGACAACAGAGACTGAGACCAGTGCTCACTGCGCACAAGGAGCCCCCCTTATTTTTTGAAAGGTTGCTCCCACACTACCGCTGGTGAGGTTCAATCATTGGTCTCTTGTTCCAACTTTCACCTTTGAGACCAATTGAGCTGCCCATACGGACTTTTTACAAGTTTTCTTTATTCCACGCAGGGTTGTCAATATGATGAATACATTAGTGAATACTATATACCAAACAAGCATAATATTTTATTAGTACGAGGGACATTAACAATATTAAGTAAATTCTTATTAAGACCAGAACCATAATAGATCACGTACAATCTAAATTCTAATTAATCAATTAATGCATACATTAACTTTTGCTTGGTGGGGCCTGCACGAAGATATCTGACCCAATGGGTATGCATAATGCTATTTTTCATAATTTGTTCGACCAATAAACAATAGATAAAATTTGAGCTACCAATTAAGTTGAGTTGAAAGGTACTATTTTGTTTATATGTGTACGAAATGAGAGTATGCATTGTCGTCGAATATTTTTAGGGTAAACGAAAATGGTGGTAGATAATTTTTTATCCGAATCGGAACAAATGAGTATTGGGTCAGAGACAGATCCAGAATTCAAAATTTGGGGAGAATATTTTTTAGGAGGTTGCCGATAAGAACCTTTTTGAAGAGTTTTGCAGCCTGGTTTCGAAATCCAATTTCAACATTTTAATATGAAATGTCTGCTTTGATTTTTATTTTCTTTTTACTAATCATAAAAAGAATAATATCCTATGTAATGGGATTTTCTTCTTATTATTCTATTTAATTTAGTGCAATGCTCCAAAAAATACTCCTCCGCTCCAAATTAAGCATATTTGCAAAATTTTCATGCTTCAAATTACTTGTCACATTTTGTTTCACAATGAATCTTTTTTCAATTTTACCTATTTTCTTACTTTTAGGTTTACACAATATAATATAGTGCATAGATATATATTAATGACTTAAGCAATCATTAATACGGTATTTTTTGCAATTTATCTTAAAAAAATAACTAATTATTAAATTTCTTAATTTGTGTGAAAAATCAAATGTGACAATTAATTTGAAACGGATGGAGTAATTCTTGACAACTTTAAAAAGAATTTGTTCAAAAGAATTGTAAAGATAATATATTATTTTATTTTCTTAATTTAGTGCATTGTCCCGAATATTCTCGCCACCAAAATAAATTCGTCTAGCTCCGCCACTATCAATGATTACAGCAAACAACCAAAAAAAAAATCTGTAGATCACAATTAGACAGAAATTGAACCACGATCAATATTTTTTTGTGAAATTAACTTAATAGAAAATAAAAGACCAAAAGTCTGGGTGGAATGTTACATGTAGATCCGTCATGGGGCTAACACAGAAACCAAGTCCGTTTCTTTACAAAGCAATTTGCTAACTAGGGACCACATAAATGGATAATGATAAATATATAGACTATTCACGAATTGAATGATTATTTCTACTCAATAATTCACAATAATTTTATATGTTATACGTAACTTGTACAAAACTATTCTGTAAATTTTTAATTGCATCAAATTTTTTTGTAATTTAAATTTTCTGCACACTTTTTTCTTACTTTTTTAATTGTCTAATGCCGTTAATTTTTAGTTTATATACCTGAATTACCTCCAAATATAAAAGGATTGTGTTTTAATTTTAAAAAACACAAAAAGATGTTGTGCTAAGTTTCAAAATTACAAGGGGTTCCGTGCTACATTTAAACTGGACAAGATAAGTGGATAGATGAGTTGAAGTGGAATTAACAGAAAAAAAATAAGGCTATTATTTTCATTTAGGTTGAAAAAATTAGACAAAATACAAGAAAAATCGCATTAAAGTCGCGTAAAATACATACTTGTCAAAAAAATGGACTGACAAGAGATTTTAATACAGAGAACCTGAAAGCACAAGAAAATTTGGTTTAACAAATTTTATAAGGAAGTTTTATACATATTTAACATAACACAGGGGAGTGCCGTGCATTTTCCCTCAATAATTTGCTATAGAAAAGTAAAGTTTATTCATCAGCTGCTTATTGTTTGGCCAGTGATCGTAACAGAGCAAATTTCTTGTTGCAAGAGCAAATTTATCTTAATTGACATCTCTAACCTTATCATAGAAAAAGAATATTCCCTCTTCATCCCAAATCCTCTCCACTTGTTCAATTAATGGAATGAGAGGCCACATAAGCAAGAGTATTTAGTCTTTTTTTTTTTTTTAACAACTAGTATTTAGTAGTTATTTGATGTGTTTGTTAGTTATTTGATTGTAATTGAATGAAATTTATGATCTATCCATATCGACGTAAATGTAATTGTCATTTTTTAAATAAGAAAAAAAAAATTGCAATTCAACTATTTTTTGCCAACGCGCAATTAATAGAAGAAAAGTAATTAAAGGAAAAAACAATTTGACATCTGTTCAAAATTTGGTTATTCTCCAATACAAAGGAAAAACAATTTTACATCAATTTTCTGAAAACTCCTTCGATTTACTTCATCAGAATACAGGAGTCTAGAACACTTTTAGTTGGATTCAGGACTATTTTTTTTATACCAGACTTTATCAACTATACACATTTATTTAGCATAAAAGAAAAAAAAAATTGATATCACAAGCGATAAATGCCTGATACTACCATGTATTATGCGAAATCTGCACAAAATTAACTTGTACTTTCAAAAAACCCTGCATAAAACACCCAATCTCCGTTAGTAACTAACACCATTTAAGGTTGCGTAAAACTCCCTTACACTTTTAAATGTTTGCGCAAAACTTTCTTGTACTTTTGAAAGTATTTATATATATATATATATATGAAAAATTTAGAAAAATCAATTAAAAATAACTAACAGAGATTGGGACATTTTTTATGCAGGATTTTTGAAAGTACGAGAGAGTTTGGTACAAAAAAATTTCACAGGATAGTTTGATGCAGGTTTCAGATAACAGTAACACAAGGTAACATCGTGCATTCTCCCCGATATCACAATTTGACACTCTTAATAAATTCGATTTGTGTGTCCTATATTTAAACTTTCAAATTACGTTTGGCTCTTAAAGGAGTTTGTAGATGCATAGTCGACAGTTGCAATGCTATAACTATCTCTCAGTTTGATATTAATTTAATTGAACATTCTAATATTTGACAAAAAAACTAAATACGTTGTTTTTTCAGAAGACTTAATTACAAATGTGTAAAAGTAGATTAAATATAATAAAAACATATAATTCTCTCTTTTTCAATATATTTAAGTTGGATTTGGGTTTTCTCTCTCGGACGATTTTAGTTGGATTTTGGATTCTTTTCCGGTAATTAATTGTTTAGACATTATATAATATGGAAAATAAAGAGAAAGAATGAGATAAAAAAATCTCCTACTGTTTCAAGGGTAAAATTGTCATTATATAAAATTTGCTATCATCAGCCTTGTAGTTTTTTCCCCTATAAATTGCCTAATGTCTCATTACTGAACTTTCACACACTCATTTATCTTCTCTCCATACAAGCTCTCTGATTTCTCACAATGGATCCATACAAGGTATAATTTTTCAATAATTAATTTTCAGTATTTTTTAAATTTCCTATGATATTATTAATTCATCAAATATAATTTGCGCCGGTTTTGCAGCATACCCTTTTATAATAAGATAATTCGGCAAGTTGCACTTCAGATTATAAATATGCAACTTCCACTCCTTTATATTTTAGAAATTACACATTTCACACCTTTTGTTGTGTGTACATATGCCGCAGCCGGCCGTTTCTGCATAAAATGAATTAAAAAGAAATTATATAATATTTTGCATAAAATGCCGTTTCTACCAACACTGATCCTTGAACTTTAACCTTTGGGAAAAAATTAAAAAAAATAAAAAAAATAAAATAACCGTTGAATAATTTTATCCATCTACGTACATAATTCTTCGTTTTTCAAGAATCAAAATTAAATTATTAATCATATTAGTCTGGACACTTGAAGGAAGAATGAATTAGTACTAGAGATGTTATAGTACAAATTCATATAAATTAATTTTATAAATAAATAAATTTTATGATTGCTTTAAGGGGAAGTACTAATTAATTTGCCTCTTTTTCAAAAGCATCATTAGGTCTTTTTTCTCCTTTAAGGATTATTAGTCAATTTAAAAAGAAAACAACAAAATCAAATGATCGGAACTATTTGAAATAACTCATATGTTTATTAGTCAATTTACAAGAATTGGCTCGACTAAGACTGAAAAAAAATGAAGTCATATTTAAAAATGTGTATTATTGTAAAACAACCAAAAATCAAAATAATCTGAACTATTTGAAATCACTAAACTAGATGTAAAGAAACCACTATTAGACTATATCCTAGGCCTTTTTTATTTTTAATAATAAAAAAAAAATTTAATTAAACTCCACGAGTTAACAATAGCGTACTTTAATTTTAAATGGAAGACAATTTCACAATAAAACCATAATTTATGTAGCTTGATTTTGAATTGGTATGGATAGGTAATTAAGCAAATAGCAATGTTTTCTTCTATAATTATTATTATTTTGATTGAATTTAACCAATAATATTTGTTGTTATTGTGATTGGATGAATTGTTGTATGATGGTGCAGTACCGTCCCTCCAGTTCTTACAATACACCTTTTATGACTACAAATTCTGGACTTCCGGTTTGGAACGATCACAACTCTTTGACTGTCGGATCCAGAGGTACTTTCTTTTTTGTTAATGCTCTTATAGTTTCGATTCGGGTTAGTGATAAATCCGTGATAATATTTTTATTAATATATATGGAAAAGAAAATGGTTTGTTTCAAACACGTTTATTTAGTCGGTCGGTCTTCGAGATTTAAACAAATGAAGTGAGCCGAATAATACATTTTTAGACTTATTTTTTTTTTCCTTATCAAATTTAAGTTCTACTTGATTTTTAGATAAATCAAACTCAAACTAGCTTTAACCTAATCAAACACGAGTCCTCGATTATCATTATTTTTTTACATGAATTTTGTCAATTTTATATCCCATCAATCGAGTTTAAATGATTTTCAAAAGCTATGACATAACTTAAGTTACTCTAGTTTAATACGTAAAATAATATGAAATTAACATAGTGATGTAGATGTTAAAGTGTTTGAAAACCTATCCGAATTCCGATCAACACTAATTATAACATACTTAAGTCCAACGTGGATCAAACAAAATTTTATTGTGTAAAGAAAGTTTGAGCTCCGGAACTGAGTTGAATGATTAAATCGCGTTAAAAAAAACTTTTACATATGGAGCTACGAAAAATTCTAATTTAAATCGGGTTTTGTCGAATCCATCCAACTAAAAAGCAAGTGCAATATATCTGTTTTATGATTTGTTGAGTATTAAGAAATATCAAAACAAGTATATTGCACTTGCTATGCTAATGTTTAGGGTTCGACCTACTCGATTTAAAAGAGGTTTTGAGAGTCAAGAATTTAATGCATCCAAATATTTATTCATAATTTGATTAAATTTCGAACACCCAACGGACTTAAATCAGACGTGAATTTATTTCAGTTAAATTAATTAAACTTGGATTCACATCTAGGACAATCCAATCCGAATCAAATTTATTGACAACCCTAAAAGTGCACCACCAAATAATGTAATTGTTTGGAATAATACCTAATCACACTTAAGCTGTTTGCTTATTACATTTACATTATTATTAAATATTTCTGAATACTAATATTTAATAGGAAGTAAACTTTTATCGCTATTAACCAAGTTTATTAACTTCATTGATCTTACTTTTTTTTTTTTTTTTTTTTTTTATCCACCTTCATTGATATTACTAAATTATATGAAACTCGTAATTATTTAGTTAAAATCCTATTGAAATTGGTACAAGACCAACTCTTCTTTCTCATGCTCAATTAATATTACAAAATCAATCTTTTAGTTGCCCATTTTAATATGATAAATCAGGCCCAAATTATTAAGGAAAAAAAAGTTAAGCCCAAATTCAGCCCAATTAAAGTAACTAAGAATTGAATCGGCCCACCCAAAAGGCCACCAGGTCTCCACCACCAATCGCCGCCGCTGCCGTCAAAGTTTCACTCCAAACCACCGTTTGAATTTACCTTTCTCATGTGTTTGCATATGCGAATGTCATCTATTTCCTGGATCAAATTAATTAGGGCTGACAATCTATCTGCATTTGCGTTTGCGCAGGCCCAATCCTCCTTGAAGACTACCATTTGGTGGAGAAAATCGCCACATTTGATCGTGAGAGGATCCCGGAGCGTGTTGTCCACGCTAGAGGTGCCAGTGCAAAGGGCTTTTTTGAGGTGACTCATGATATTACTCACCTTACTTGTGCCGATTTCCTTCGAGCTCCAGGTGTTCAAACACCCGTTATTGTTCGATTCTCCACTGTCATCCATGAACGTGGTAGCCCTGAAACTATCAGAGACCCTAGAGGTTTTGCAGTCAAATTCTACACTAGAGAGGTATCATATCATATCCTATTTAGTTCATCTGATTGTTTCATAGTGTTGTTTTGTCCTTTAATTCAATCAAAAAAGCAAAAATATGTGTTTTCTTAGTTATGATTTAATACACAATGTTGATGACATATATTAAAATTCCATTTTCGTGGTGTACTTGGATAATATAAATATATGAAACTTTTCGGAGAAAAATTGTAAATCAAAGAAACATGCTGGAGCATAAGCTACTCTATTTTTTTCTTTTTGATAGACTCAGAACAGAAAACTTTTTGGGGTTTTCGGAGGAGACTAATCGAAATTTTGATCCATGACCTTTACATAAATGCAGGGGAACTTTGATATTGTTGGAAACAACTTCCCTGTCTTTTTCGTTCGGGATCCGATGAAGTTCCCGGATGTGATTCGTGCATTTAAGCCCAATCCAAAATCTCACATTCAAGAGAACTGGAGAATCCTGGACTTCTTGTCCCACCTTCCAGAAAGTCTGCATACATTCATGTTCTTCTATGATGATATCGGTATCCCACAAGATTATAGACACATCGATGGATCAGGTGTCCAAGCCTATACTCTAGTCAACAAAGCCGGGAAAGTACATTACGTGAAATTTCACTGGAGGACTACCTTAGGTGTGAAAAGTCTGACCGAGGAAGAAGCCATTAAGATCGGAGGAGCTAATCACAGCCATGCTACTCAAGATCTCTATGATTCAATCGCTTCAGGAAACTATCCAGAATGGAAATTCTATATTCAGGTCATGGATCCTGATCTTGAAGTCAGATTGGATTTTGACCCACTCGATACTACCAAGACTTGGCCCGAGGATTTGTTCCCTATGCAGCAGGTGGGTCGTTTGGTGTTGAATAAGAACATCGATAACTTCTTTGCTGAGAATGAGCAATTGGCTTTTAGCCCTGCTCATGTTGTTCCTGGCATTTACTATTCCAATGACAAGATGCTCCAAGCTCGGATATTTGCTTATGGTGATACTCAGAGGCACCGTCTTGGGCCAAACTACTTGCAGCTACCGGTTAATGCTCCTAAATGTGCTCACCATAATAATCACCATGAAGGTTCCATGAACTTTATGCATAGGGATGAAGAGGTACCCTGTTCTTGTTTTCTTGTCTACCGAAATCTTGCTACTATAAATTGTTTCTTTCGCACTTCTCTATGTGGGCTTTTGATCATATATTTCAAATCTTTTCAGGTGAACTATTTCCCATCAAGGTACGATCCATGTCGTAATGCGGAGAGGCACCCCATTCCTTCTGTGGTGTTGTCAGGAAAGCGTGACAGGGTAAGTTTTTTAGCGCATTTTGAACTGCTTTGATGTTTGTTTCTCTACTTGCCAAAAAAAGAAATAGATAAAATTAATAAATTGATGTGGAAATGTTCCTGGATTTAGTTTCAATAATCGATTTGAGTTCATGAAGTTAGAAGTTTGCAACCTTTGCCAAAAAAAAATCTCCTAAACTTATTTAGTAGATGAATGGAATCGTGTTAGTCGCATATTTCATCTAGTGATTCCTCAACTGAAGGAATTATCGTCTGTATTGGTTTTTAGGGTATACAGACATAGTGATTGAGGTTCTTGAATTTCAGTGAGTAAAACCCTAGGGAAAATGTTTTTCTCTTGCATCAAATGATGCAACTTTGAGCTTCATTTCTTGTTCATTTGCATTCTACTTATCATTTTACTCACTGAAATCAATGAACTAAACATAGCATGGATCTATCTCACCTTTTAGAAGATGGGGAATGAACAAGATAAGCTGATGGTTTGGAAAGGTTTTCTGTTATAGGGATTGGCTAGTTAAACATTGGATTTAGTTCCTTTGAAGATGTATAGAAAAAAGCTATTGAGGTTTAGTTTCATACAGTGATGCATTTGTTTATTTTTAGCAACTAGAGCCGAGTTTACTTCAATAATATATTGTTCAAGTTTGATTTGATTTTCTTATCGAGCTTGGAATTGTGTTTAAACTTGTTTTGTATGTATAACTGCTCGAACTCAGACGTGCCTTTCTAATCAAACTTGAACTGAGTAGATTGGTTTTATTTCCAGTCCTAGAACTAAAACGTGTGGAAACGTGTTTTGTAAATTGATGTAGATCTGCATCGAGAAAGAGAATAACTTTAAGCAACCCGGAGAGATGTACCGTTCCTGGGCACCCGACCGGTATACCAATCCCTCCTTGCTCTAAATTTTAAATATTTTCAAGTTCATGAAAGATATTTTCCTTTCTAACATATCCCTTCTTCAGGCAAGAGCGATTTATACGCCGATGGATTGATTCTTTATCTGATCCTCGTCTCACCCATGAGATCCGCAGTATCTGGGTTTCATATTTGACTCAGGTATGATATCTTTGCCTTCTTTTCATTCATGATGATCAATAATGTGAAGTCGAAACTCATAATACTTAACTTGCTTTGGTTCCCCTTTCTGCAGGCTGACAAATCCCTGGGTCAGAAAATCGCTTCTCGTCTCAATGTAAGGCCAACAATGTGAAAAAGATGTTCTGAGTCGAGCGAATGAGAGCAATTTGGAGTTGAACTGGTGTGTTTGGAATTATAATTTCAATCTAAGTTCTTTTTTGTTTCTGTAAAATATGTAATGAGACAAAACTTCTATGTTTGTGGAATGTGGATTAATGTGACCTGAATAAAATGATGTTTCTATTTTGCGTGTACTACATTAACATTGCAGTTACCTTCTATTTTCTTTTGTATATGTATAGTTCCTTGAGTGAATGCTTTATTTTCCAAATTTTGTGCAGGATTTTTGTTCTTAATGGTTGTAAAGATTTCTTATATATGCTCATAGCAAGTTTGATGATGGCTACTTAGGTGTAAATGAGTTGAGTTGGTTCCACTATATATTGCTCATTGATGAAGTTTTGTTTGATTTTTTACTGATTTTGAGAATATTTTTTAGTTAGTTTTTTAGATGCATACACAATTTCGAGCTCAAACCAAACTAAAAAATCTAAAATTTGATTTAAATTATGTATAATGAAAAAATCTTAAATAGACTTTTGTTCATCGAATACGACTCAGAATAGCTTGATTTGGTACGATCTTGTTGCATTTTTGTTACTTGATATCAAATAGGGCCGTTGGCATTAACATAATGGATTTTAACCCGAATTCGGTGTTCGACTCGATGTATTAGAATCTTTATTTGATAGAGGTCCAATTAAGAAGATTCATAATTCAAATTACTAGGAGCCAATATGTATCCAAGATGGTTTGATTAGACATTAACATCTACTCAATAATATATGTTAATTTTAGTACATCCATTTTTATTTAGTGGGTCTTTCGTACAAATATATATATTTATGGTTATTTTGAGTATTTTTTTCTTGGAATGATCCGAGACAACAAGTCCCATATGCTTTTAAGATATTTTTTTTTTGTTTGTTTATTTTTTCGGTAATTATATGCTCCTTTGAGATTACAAGCAATTGGATACCGAAATAACCATATAACCAAAAGGTAAAATTGCAGAAAATGTTTCAAATTAATTAGTGATTTTGGATTTTCGTCCTAAATTATATCACTTTATCGAATTTCGCCCGCAATTTAATATTTGCTTGAAATATCGTCCTAAACTAATTAATAATTTTGATTTTTCGTCCCAAACTATATCAACTCGCCGAATTTCGTCCCATAATTTACCATTTTGTATGACAGTCCCAATATTAAATTTCTAATTTAATGAAAATGACGGTTCAATCTTGTAATTAGTTTGTGACGAATTCTGCAATATTATATAACTATTCATGTTAAACTTTACCACGTCATGACATGTAAGAGTCATGTGATAATTTAGCGGCAAATGCGCAATTTCCATCTTGTAATTAACGGTGGGATGATATTCCAAAAAAATATTAAATTACGGGATGAAATTCGCCAAATTGAATAGTTTGAGATGAAAATTCAAAATCAATGATTAGTTTGGGACGATTTTTGCAATTTTGCGGGACCAAAATATAGAAGTTGTGTTAAACCCTCTCGTTTCATATTGAGTGAGAAAATAATGGACGACTTTCGATGTTTACCTCTTTGAGCTAAAGAATATTTAAAAGGCTAAAACTTCATTAATAAGAATATTTAATCAAGTAATTATTCTTGTTGACAACTAATAATCATGAACAATTTGACTACCTTGTTTTTCCATTAAAAGAAATGCAATGAAAAACGCTAGTGCTCGATGTTAAAACACAACTTCTTTTTCCAAATATTATCGGTTTATCTTTTTCATGGATTTTGTTTTGACAATTAAGCAATGTGATAATCACATCTATATTTAAGTATGTTGTTTAAGTGGTACAAGTAAACCTTCCTCCAAATTACTCAAGTCACCAACAGAATATTGTTCTTTTTAAATGTTCACATTTAAAAATGAGTATGAGCTAACAACTGCAAAAACTAGCTAGGGTATATATGCTACTCTCTTTTTATTTATCTAAACAATTTAAACGAATTATTATATTTTTGACTTTTGCATGTTTAGTTTCTTAAACTAAAAATGTTACCTTGTAAGGTATATAGGTTTGAGGATATTACAACTCACATGCCAAATTGACAATACCAACCTAAAAAATTGCATAAAATAACTTATCAAAAAATTGGTAATCGATCTTAAAACAATGAACAACATTATGTGTTCGTAGTTGACGCAAAATAGTTATCATATAAAGCTAAAATATACAAAAAGATGAGGGCCTTTCCATTTTAATGGTTTCATCTTTCAAGAAAGCCTAAAAAACGAATAAAAGGTAGCTTCATTCGGTGAAAAAGTTAAGGGAGGCTTGGTGGAGATACATCCGACGATTTACATTTTCAGGATTTTAGGGCAAGGACTCTGAGTGTTCAAAATTAGTTTAGTGTAAGCTTAGACACATGGGTTATTAAAAAAAAATCATTTCGACAGTATGTTTAGGTTGATTAAATATTGGAAGCTTAACATTAAGAAAAATTGTAAAAAAAAATTACTAAATTAATTTTTTTTACAGAGTTTAAGATAAATAAATAGTTTTGAAGCTATACCTAATTTTTATTTTCCTTGATTAAAAAACGAAAAGAATTCAACGTTTTCGATAAAAAAAATGATACTTTTAATCCATAATCTTACTTTGGAAAATATATGCAAATTTTGACCACCAATTAAAAGAATATATGGAATAAAAATACAGCAAGTTGGTAATGATGGTACATCACACCTTAAGCATAAACTGAACTACGTATTAGTATATATCTTAAACATAAAGAGAACAAAATGGAAAAGTTTGTCACGTCTTACATCACACATTATTAAATAATTTATAAAAGATTAAAATAATGGATTCTTCTTCACTCCCTCACGCATTTCTTCGTATCGTGGCTTACAATTTCCTTCAATTATATTCGTTTCTTTTACTACTTTTATAGTAGCTTTATTTACTTGAGAAAAGTATGGATTACAACACCACACGCACAAAAATGTTTAGTGGCATTGGAAAAAGTGTTTAGTTGAACATTATTAATTCAATAATTACTACTTAATTAAAATATAATAATGTTAGATTCTCAAGTTGGTGCAGACGTAGGAAAGCATCTAATTAATTGTATATAGTAAATAAAGTGGCAAACACCTAAGTCCTACTAATCCCACCAAACATACACACTTCATTTTACCACTTGCATAATTAACAAATACAGGATTCTCGATTTTCACTTTCCTTGGATTTCACATTCATTCTTGCTTTTCTCAATTTGATCTAGAAATCCCATATTAAGATAAATTGCATTTTGGGTCCCACAAAATTGAATAATCAACATTTTTTATCTTGTTCTTTAGTATAAAGTTATACTTTTTATCGCAATTTTTCATACTATTTTGCACTAGTTTGGTCCCGCGACAACTTAGGACCAAAAATACAGAATTAACACAATCATAAAGAACCGAAAATACCAACTACAGATTATTTATTGGGTTGAAAGTACAAAGTATATTCAAAATTGCATGAAAGATACAATTTTATAAAGTCATAAGACCATAACAATAAAATATTTTAAAACTTCAAATAAAAAATGCAATTTAAAAATGTATGGAATCAAATGTATAAATGGTTCGGTTGGATAAAATTATGAAGTATTCTAAAATTTCAAATTAAATATGCAATTTAGTAATGTATGGAATCAAATGTATTACTAATTCAGTTCGATAAAACTATAATATTTTAAAATTTCAAGTTATTTATAGATGCAGTTTAATAATGTACATAATCAAATAAGTCTAAAAATACAATTTTATCCCCTCAGCCAATTACTCAACAAAAGATCAGCTCTTGAACAGTTTCCATTACAAAACACACACACCCACATTTCAATTTCACCGCTTGAGTAAAAAGAAATTCTTGATTTTTGTTCATTTGATTTTGTTCTTGAAAACCCTTGTTTGTTTGTTTGTTTTTTTTTTTTTTTCTCTTGTGCAGTTTGTTACAAGTTGACCATATATAGGTACGGGAATCCCAAGATGGAGTACCTGTGGTGGGGGACCACACACGGTGAAACAAGAATCTCCCCTTCCTATCAAAAATCGACACGCAGAGTTGTTAATTATTGACTCACTTGTACTTTAATATGGAATCATTTACTTACTATTTCAATTCATAATAATTTTATATATTATGAGTTTGTTTCGACAATAATAAATTAGAGAGAGAGAGAGAGAAAAAAAGGGGGATTTGATTTGTGCTTTCTATTTGTGGATGGGAATTCATTTGTGCTTTCACAAGAGAAATAAAAAAGAGATTTTATACAAGAATTTGTACTTGAGTCCCTACCAATAAACATGTTGCTGTTATTCCTGCAGCTATAACCACAAGAAGTTTTGGGGCTTATTGAAAAAAAATATCTTTTGAGTAATTAATAAGGAGAAGGAAATTAAAGCTCCCCTGTTGGAATATCCAAGAATCTTTACACACAGTGAGATGTTTTTCATATCTTTTTGTGTTAGATTTTATCTTTCTCCTGTGGTGGTCATAAATCTTTTCCAGTCTTGTCTATGCTAAAGCTTTTATTTTTAAATGTTTTTCTTTACAACCCTTTTCATTTTTCATGATAAATAATCAGTGGATTTTGTGTTTTTTTACTGTTGAAAGAATATTCTCAAAGTTTGATTTTGACATTCTCTGTGTTTGTTTTAATCAATTTAAATTTGAGGTATGATTTGATTTAGTTATGATGATTTGGGGGGGGGGGGTCAAAGTTGAAATCCCACTTGATGGAATACAAAAAAGTTTTGTTCTTTGACACTTTTGGGACAATTTATCAACTGGGCATCATCCTTTATAGAATAGATTCTTCTGTTCTTAATGCAATTTCCTGGAAATTATTAGATAGTGAAAATGTTTGGTTATATCTGCAGATTTGGATTTGAAAGCTATAAGAGCAACATTCATGGAGGAAGGTGTTCTTCCTCAAATTACTCAATCTGATTGTTTTATGGATTTAGATTACATGGATGAGTTATTATTAGAAGGATGTTGGTTAGAAGCTAATGGATCTGAATTTTCAAATTTTGATACTTCCACTCCCATTTCCCCTTTCGAACCTTCCTTTATATGGCCTACTACTCTTGAATCCAATCACGACGAATCTGGTGGGAGCCAATCGAAAGACAGTCGAGAAGATAGGCAAAGATCATCTTTCCCTGAGAATCTTTCCATTAGTCAATCTCAAGGACCACTACTACAATGTAGAAATTCTTTAGTTCAACCGGAGAATTATTTGATTGAACAAAATAAAAGGTGGTGGATTGGACCTCGAGCTTCGACATCAGTAATGGATCGATTAGTTCAAGCACTTGGGTACATAAAAGATTGCTCAAGGGATAAAAATGTACTTATTCAAGTATGGGTACCGGTTAACCGAGGGGGAAATTGTTTTCTAACAACAAACCAACAACCTTTTTCTCTCGATCTTAACTGTCCGAGGCTTTCTCATTATAGAGAAATATCTGTGAAATATCAGTTTCCAACTGAGGAAGACTCTACAGAAGTTGTGGGATTGCCTGGAAGAGTGTTTAGAAGTAAAGTTCCGGAATGGACTCCTGATGTTCGATTCTTTACAAGAGATGAGTACCCAAGAGTTGGCCATGCACAACAATTTGATGTTAGAGGTACACTTGCAGTTCCTGTTCTTGAACAAGGGAGTCGAAGTTGTTTGGGAGTTATTGAAGTTGTGTTGACTACGCAGAAGATCAAGTATCGTCCGGAACTTGAAAGTGTTTGCAAAGCTCTTGAGGTGTGATTTTCATATTACTTGTTTTCTTTTTACATGTTATTATGTTTCTTTGTTGTTTAGCTTTTATTGCCTTTGTTCAAGCTTTTGTTTTTAGTGAGAATGAATAGAAGTCATAAATTTTTGTAATTATTAGAAAGTCAATAATATTTAGTAGGAAAATCTGATTCAGATTCTTTAAATTGGAGATTGCTTAGAACTCAAAATATTACGAGGATTTGGATTTGACATATTCTTGCAAAATTTTGGAATTTTTTACTTTCTAGTGGTTGGGGCTAATGAAGCTGTATGAGCCTGGACAATTTCATTCTTAATTTTTTAATTAACGAGTTTTTCGCTAATTTTGAAAGAAATCATTCTGTTGGTCTGGCTAATGTACTTCTATTCTGCATTGCTATGGTATATAGTGTGGACAATACCAAGTTCAAATCCCTCAACTGGCATCTTCATAGTCGAAAAATCTTGCTATCATAATTCAAACTTATTTCTCATGATAGCTCAAGCAACAAGAAACATATGATCTTCTATTTTAAATGTCTAATATGAAACAGCTTCTTTCATTTCAGGCTGTGGATCTTAGGAGTTCCGTACCATCAAACACTGAGAATGTTAAGGTAATCGGCTTATTAGCTCTATCCCATTTCTCCATAGAAGGTCCTAACATTGTGCATGTCTCTTAATACTCATATTTCTTTTTCAGATATCTGATTTATCTTACCAAGCCGCATTACCCGAGATTTTAGAAGTTTTACGATCAGCTTGCGGGACCCACGGATTGCCGTTAGCTCAAACTTGGGTACCATGCATCTTACAAGGTAAAGGAGGGTGCAGGCACTCTGAAGAGAACTTAAAAAGTTGCGTTTCTCCTGTCGATTCTGCTTGCTATATAGGTGATCCAAGTATTCAAGGCTTTCACGAAGCTTGCACTGAGTACCACTTGTTAAAAGATCAAGGCATAGTCGGGAGAGCATTCAAAACAAATGAACCTTGTTTCTCGTCTGATGTTACTGCTTGTAGTAAAACCGAGTACCCTCTTTCTCACCATGCAAGAATGTTCGGTTTACGAGCTGCCGTGGCCATTCGTTTACGGAGCACTAGCACTGGTTCCGCTGATTTTGTTCTCGAATTTTTCTTGCCGGTAAAGTGTACCGAGCCTCAAGAACAAGAGGGATTGCTCAATTCTTTGTCCAAGATCATACTAAAAGTTTGCCGGACTTTACGAGTTGTGACCGATGAAGAGTTGCAAGAAGAAGTTCTAAAGGTAGAAGATAAATTGCAACTTTTGAGACCTTATTCTAGTGGTGTTCCTTTGTTCCAAAATGGGAAATCGAGAGAGACCTTAGCCGAGTACTCGGAAGTTCAATCGGGTCAACCCATTTCTATTTCGACAGAAGGGATCACATCTGTTAAAAATCATTCTACTTCTGGTGATGGTAGCTCGAGTTATACGAACAAATCAGGAGAGAAACGACGTATAAAAGCCGAGAAAACTATTACATTACAAGTTCTCCGGCAACACTTTGCAGGGAGCTTGAAAGATGCCGCAAAGAATCTTGGCGGTAAGTCATAACTAATTTTTTTTCCTTTAGTGAGTAGAACACTGAGGAAAATGTTTCTCTTGCGTCAAATAATAGAACATTGACCTTCATTTGTTGTTTATTTTTTTATCTCCTTATCAGAACCAAACATAGCCTTACATTATTGCAATATTATACTCCATTTAACTTTAATTCCATCGAATTTCAGTTTGTCCCACAACTTTGAAACGGATATGTAGACAACACGGAATACAACGTTGGCCTTCTAGAAAGATCAAGAAGGTTGGCCACTCGTTACAAAAGATCCAACGTGTGATTGACTCGGTCCAGGGTGCATCCGGTGTCCTACAATTCGAGTCGTTTTACTCTAACTTTCCGGAACTAGCATCCCCAAATGGATCAAGAACCACACAATTCTCAAATTCCAAATCTAGCGATCATTTACAGCCGTTAGATAGAATATTGCCGGAGAGTGGCATATTGAGCCCACAAGGTGCGACTTCTTTGTCACCATCTTCATGTAGCCAAAGCTCTAGCTCAAGTCAATGTTATTCTAGTGGGACAAACCAAAATGCTAGTACTGGTATGATTATTAAGGAAGAACCGGATAAAGGTATACTCAAAAGGGCTACTAGTGATGCAAATTTGCATTTCTCGAGTAATGCCCCAAAGCTCCTTCCGAGGTCCCATAGCCATGTTTCTATGTACGTGCCAAAGGGTAAAATGGTAAATGAGCCGCACGCAGAAGGAAGTGGTCAAAGGTCAATAGATAGAGATGCTCCGAGAATAAAAGTTACGTATGGGGAAGACACGATTAGGTTCCGTATGCAAAGTAAATGGAGATACAATGATTTATTGGAAGAAATTTCTAGGCGATTTGGGATACACGATGGGAGGGGGTTTCATTTGAAATACTTGGATGATGACTTAGAATGGGTACTTTTAACGTGCGATGCTGATCTCGAGGAGTGCATTGATGTTAGTCGTTCATCGAGAAGCCACACGATTAAGCTATGTTTTCTTCGTGATTCTCAGCCGCAATTTGGTACTAGAAGAGGTACTTTATGATTATAGTACAAATAATAAGCTATACCTATTTATGACTTTAGAGTTTGTGTTGTTTGGAGGAATAGTTTGAAGAATTCGTCGAAGTCACTTGACATTTAGATAAAAGTACAGAACAATTTTTGTTGTTCTTATGAACAATGACACATTAGACTTCTATTCCAGAGCTTGTTTTTGTAAGCTTTGATTGCAGCTTTAGATTTTCTTTTATCAGATTGTTATGACTATTTAGTGTTCATGTCAATTTATAATTGTAATTTGCTGCATTTTAGGCTCTCAAATTGTATCTTCAAGAAGTAAACTCGTGATGATTTTACTATTGCAAGTATATTGAAGTATATTTATTTGTGTACTTGGTTTCCTGGGTGATATATAATATGTTTTGTGTAATAAATCAGATTGAAATTAAACAAAGCTTCATCAATCCTTTCATTACTATTTACAAATCATTTAAAAGCTTATTTGGTGCTTAAAAATTAGAAAAAAAGACTAGCTTGATAGAATATGAGCTAATTTTTGACAAGTTTATTATATGCAGTTCGTGTACTTAATTATATTTACAAAACATTTCTGATGGTAATGAAGTAAATTTATTTCATACTAATGACATCCATATTCGTTCCATATGATCCATGTATCATCAATACTATTTCATCTAATTTGGAAATGAAGTTTCCAATCTAGGTTCAAAGAACTAGAGGTTAATGTAGATTGAAGTTGACTCGGTTTTGCTTAGTTTTGGTTTCAAAAAATAGTTTTAGATGGTTCGAATGAATTTTTTAAACATAATTTGAATTGGATATGAATCTTATTTTTATGGGTACTGAAAACTTAAAATAGGATAGACCTAGGCAAAAGCCATCCATAAAAAGCCTAAAATTTCGATTGATCAAGACATGATAGAGATCAAGGATCTCGTATGACCAAGTTCTCTATTATATGTATAATGTTCAATTTATCCATTTGTTATTTGAAAAAAGAGCGTTTTACTCCACTATGATCTTGTAAAAGTTTCACATTACATTAACATTTTGTATACCCACTCTAAATTTCGATTAGTGAGTTACACTTTTTTTTTTTTTTTTTTTTTTGAGATGGTGAATACATTGTTACATTAAACAATATATCGAATCGAAACTATTACAATGATATGAAAGTGAACTAATTACTAGTATTAAACTAGAGAAAGACTAGTTGAAAACTAGATAAAATACCCACATTCGTGAAAGTTGAACCCAACTTTCTGATTGAAGTAGATAAATTGCTCTTTTAGAACTTTTACAATGGGTATATTCTCTATTTCAAACCACAAAGGGTAAATTGAACATTATAAATATCACATTAAACTGACCTTAGCTCCGAACGACCTGTCCCCTAGAACAACTCAAAAGATAGAACGATCGTCAATTATTTTTCCAGAAGGAATTGGAAGGAGTAGGAGCATTATTATTGTGAAGTCAAATGTTTTTGTAATTTGTTAGGCCTTGGAAAAATATTACCACCAAATAAAAATTCAATATGAAATGTGAGAATCTAAACACATAATATAACCAAATAAATAATCTTATAACTAATTAGTAGATTCCGATCTGGTAATATCAAAGATTACATACCAATCTCCTGAGATTGCAAGAGAACTACAAATTTCTCTTCTATATTTAAAAAAAAAAAAAAAAACGTAAATTACTTTACATTTGGACAGTATCAAGTAAGCACCAACTTTCTAGCCATTTGTACACACAATTAGGCCACCTAACAAAAACATCATAAAACCAAAAATGAAAACTATCTTCACTACCAAAAAAATAAAATAAGAAACATCTCTTTCAACGTTAAATTAGAATTGCGACGATGTAGATGGCCGATCCTCTTGCTTCTCTATAAGCACACATCTCGATGGCGGCCCAAACATGCTTAATAATACCTGCAAAACGAGCCATAAGTTGAATCGAGAATGAATACCATGGTAGATTCGGACTGTTAATTAAGAAAATAGATAGAGATACAAGGATCTTCTTACTGGTAAAAAGACTAGCCCGTGTAAGAAACCGAGAAGAACCAAAGCAAGATACATTTTGAAATAATAAACCTGCAATGTAATATATTAAGTTAGTTTTAGAAAGAAAAAAACGGCTCTCTGTTTTCTAATGCATGAATCTTAGTGTACAAGATCAGATACCACAAAAACTTCCGTCCTCGAAAAGCAAAGAACAAGTACTCCGACGAGCTTTGTAAGTGTGATTCCACTGCCACAGATAAATAGATGGAATTTGTCAGTGGAACTGTTTAACATTCATGTTCATGGCTAGTCTTGATTAATAATGAGAAATATGGGCGAAAAATCAGGTCGGGAAATAAACCATAGTAGTTGTGTGGAACAACAATATGAAATAATGTTACTACTAGAGATTTTTCCACCTTGCATTAAGAGGAAAATATAACAAAACTATCTTTAGGTGATACTATGAACTACCGTTTTGAGCATTATAACAACTCCGGCTTCAATTGTCTTTAGGTTCTTATCCAACATTAATATGACCACCTCATCTAAATACAAATTAACTTGTTAGAGATAAAGAGATATTTAAGATTTTGTTATTGCTACCATGTGGAGCTAATTCTTTCATACACATTCCAACACAGGATCTCTTTTTGGTCGCGTAAAGTCTAAAGAAGATAGACATTTATATTTTTATGACGCTAACATATTGATTATCATTTCTCGTTCATCAATAGGATCAAGAGGTAATTTAATATTTTTCCTTCTATTTGAACTCTGGCTAAATGGTCTCACACAGAGAGGGAGAAACCAGTAAAAAGCACAAAATCTTCGTCTTGGAAAACACAAACCTGAATACTGAAGCTCCCATTGTTGTTAAAGCCTCTTGCATGCGTTGATTCCTATCTCCACTAGTCACCTGAGATAACAATATTGTAGAATTTCTTTAATTGTTTGGATTCACAATATTAGATAAAATCAACAAAACTTTGTTTTCCCTATTGGTAATAGTATTTTCTGATTTATACTGATGTAATAAGAAGGAATCTGACCAAGAAAGCATGTGTTATATGCACGCAAAATTCAACGCCAATACCCACTGACATTACAAGGTTCACAACCGATACGGCATTCAGTTGTATATTCAAGATTGCCATTACACCCTGAAAGTTCCATTTATAAGTAAAAAGTGAGTTGGAACAACAATTCTGTATTTTAAAGGGTAAAAAGATAATCCAAATTACTATTTTAAATAAATAGAAAGTGTACCATAAGATCCACAACAATCATTGCCAAAACAATTAGAATTATAGCTGAAGTCCAGAAACTAAAAAAGAAAGAAGTGAAGATATAAATATATGGAATCATTTGGAGCCAAGGAACATGACATAGGCAAGAATAAAAAACTTACCTGCATGTGATAATTAAGCAGACAATGAAAACTGCACCTGAAAAATAATAACAAAAATCACTTATTAGTCTAGAAGATGAAAACATAAAATCAACATGTAAACGAATTTCGTTTTAGTACAAATACGAACCGATGGCTATAGCAAGGTTGATCAGTGCCGTCTTCCAAATATTAAGGTATTGCTCAAAGAACGTGTAAAACACAGAATAGGGAAAGACTTCAATCTGCATTAGAGAAATCAAGTGTCAAATAGTGAAAATAGCAACTCATTGTCATGTTGGAGGGAGAGAGATAAGTTAAAAAATTTCTACATGGTAATTTTTTTTTTTATTTTTTATATTGGCATAGATATTGACAATATCATGATTCAGAACCCAACGGAGAAAGCATTTATGCCACACTAATTTTCAATATACAAATGTAAATCAATATTATTATTGAAGACGAATAGCAAAGTGTCCCTATTTTGTAATGCCAATTATAACCCTTCTTTAATGCAAAAATGAACAGTCTCATCGGTAAAAACACGCTATTCTAAGTCTATCATATTCTAGAGTGTTTGTATCAAACACAAAGTGTAATTAGATATGATGCTTACATGAATCTATAATGTTACTTCCCACAAAAGCCACGTTTATGATCTCAAAAGACAATTGCCCACAATCTTCCGGCATTCAAAATTCAGATGGAAACAAGAACTTCCAGCATTCGGAATTCAGATGGAAACAAGAAAATATTTACTCTTGATTTATTTTAACCAAAAGACTTGTATTCTTTTTCCCCATTTTACCAAGTTCAAACTACAGAATCTTAAATTAAAAAAACAATGTGATATATATTTTAATAAAATTAGTTGTAAAAAAAATGAAAAAAACCCTCAACATTCAGAGCACCTAATTAATTGTAAATGCATAATCTACCTAACAAGTTAAAATTCAACAGTTTATAGAAAAAGAGAAACAACAAGACTTCCATGTGAAAAAAAATATATCATGACACATAAAAATGTCGTCTAAAAACAACTTAACTGACTATAATTGCAGCAGAAATAAAATATTGCAGTAAGAAGAGCAGATTGAATGAAGGGGAGAAAGGGAAACATACTTAAAGCACAGATGCAATTTCTAAAAGTACCTTCAGAGATTTAGACATCCTAGAAGTAAAATCTCGTGCAGCCCTCATTGAGTCAACGTAATCAGTCTGAAAGCAGTACAGATTAAATAAGTTGTGATTCAAACAAATATACATTTACAAAGTTAATGATTATGTAATGATCTTTGCAGAAAATCCTTACTTGCTTATTGAGGGGTGTGTGGTATGTACGAAATGCTGATGCGTGGATAATTCCGTCCTCATAACCTAACAATATATGAAAAAGTTTGATAAAGCTCAAAGAGAAAGTCAAACAATGATAATTTTGTAAATTTTACCTTTGAGTTCAACACTGCTTGTATAAGCCCCGTTTCCACCTTTTGCACAATCGGCAGAAGGTAAAGCATTGAGGAACCATGGAAGCTTCTCCCTGAATTGTGTCGTAGATGGACGATCATTTTGTAAATCCGAGTGCCGGAAACACTGAAGAATATCAAATTTAGTCCTTAAGACATGATCTTTACCGAGGAAAACCAATAAGGAGACACACATATATCTGTACGTATGTACCGTTATCATAGATGTAGAATACACATTAATAGACCTTAAAGAGTTGGCTTACCGTTGTACAATCTTTGCACACTGAGCTTAGGCCACAAGAACCATCATTCGTTGAACAACAAGGAGGCTGAAAGAAAAGTTTTATCCCGCCTTAGAAATTGATAGATATACAAGTACTAGATGAATGAAATCTCCAAAACAGTGAAGTGGAGTCAGTATTTCACTGACGAAATAAAAAATATTATTGTAGTATGACTTTATTTTCAGTAAGTAAATTTTTTAGATGAAAAACGAGTGAAATTTCTGTCAAACAATGCATCACATATGTGAAACCTGATCATCAGGAGGACAAAAACTCCCATTTGTGAACTTTCTACAGCAGCCAAATGCTTCAGGTGAGAGCCAAACAAGAAAATCATCAAGCCATGAAGCTGCGGGTTTTGCTATATAACTCGACTCTGGTACTAAAGATGCTCTTGCAATCTGCAATATTAGATTGAAATTTGATGTAATACTAAATTACCAAAGTGAATGCGATCTCATGACAATGGTTTTACCTCATTCAAAAGAGAATTAGAATCGCACTGGCTGATCGAACACAGTTGATTTGTATGTCTAGATTCTGAACTGAGGGATAAAAAATCATGAACTAGATAAGTATTTCAGTATTTGGGTACAAATAACACATTCCATGATATGGCTAAGAAAAATACAAAGTCTTAATAAATATAACTCAAATTGGAGATCTACAGTAAGTATAGACAACTCATTAAATACCTGAAATTATAGTTTTTCACCACAAAATAGAGTGGTGGTCCTACTCTGAGATAATCCGAGATGTTATTAAAATAACCCTGAAAATAAAAAAGATAACTACATAAGCATCAAGTTCCATATTCAGACAGAAAGACATATATAAGTATATTAAGGGGGAGAAAAAAAAAAAGAACAGCGCCAATTACCTGAAGATATGAGTCTCGAGGAAGAACAATTTGCTGTTCTAAACCAGGTTCCACTCTAGTACATAATGCCTTCAAGGATAAAACAAATAACTATCACTTCTTGACACAAACAATTTAAGTACTAAATGTAAGAGCCTAACATAAACGAAATGAAAAAAAGAAAAAGAAAAACGTGAGACACTTACTATGCTTGCCAATGCAAAAGCAACGAAGACACAGACAACAACTATTTTTACACCCCAAATATTCAGCATTGGACCATGAATTTCCTGGACAAAGAAAGTCAGAATTTTATTATTTTATATGTAATTTAAAAGGAAATAAATCGAAAATAACCGACTTTTTCTCTTACCTTCATATAACGAGCCAGCAGTCCAGGTTTTCGCTCATGGCTTCCTACAGTTTTTAATAAAATCCAATTACATATCGCAATAATATGTTACAAGGAAAAGCAAAAGCTAAAGATGTTCCAAATACCTTTATCCAGGTCAGAATTTGAACTAGAAACTTTTACACACGGAAAACAGTCGATCCTATTATCCTCAGCTCTCAAAAAGTCAAAAGCAATCAAGGCGACAAATGCAGTAATTTGCAGTAGGAAATCCAACAGAACAGCAAGGGCTGCAAGCCATAAGCACATATAAATTAAACAAATCCATTGTATTGTAATTAAGATTAAAGCAAAGAAATTCCAACCTGCAAACATGGAAAATACACGGCAAGCTGGCATTGGAATAAAACTTCCAACTGCAAATGCCAATACCTCAGAGAGACTAGCTAATGTTATAGATGGTCCAACTTCTACAAGTGCGTTACTAATCCGTCCCTCTATAGGTAATTCTAATTGTTGACGTTTTACTGCATGAACCAATATGCACATGTTGTCTACTCCAACCTGATAAAACAATAGAATATCAATTTTAGAACAAATAAAACTCTGTGGAGAGGGAAAAAAAACTGCAGCGGCCCTGTTTGGATGTATTTTGGCTTGTGTATTTTATGGTTTCGGAGTTTTGGAGAGAATAAAAACATGATTTGGATGAAAAGTTGATACTTGAAGAAACATGTGGGGCCAGTTAGTGTTTTGTACATTTGAAAATGTGAATAAAGGTTCGGATGTGAATTTAATGATGGATGAACAGGCATAGAGTATGTTGGAATTTAACATGAAATATGTCGGGATGAGTTTAAATGTGCTAGGTAATCGAGAAACATGTGGGATCGTGTGTTTTTTATTTCATGAAAATGTAATGTTTCGATTTTAGAGACTTGAAAAGTCGAAACCACCAAGCCAAAATACAACCAAACAGCCGCAAATATAGGGGAACTTTAAGTGAAGAAATTCAAGATTGAACGGGAATGGAACTTACTGCTAAAACAAGAAATGGAATGACTTCCATTATTATAAGTGTTGATTTTAATCCAATTGCACTGAAAAATCCAACTGATCCGAGTACAGAAAGGAGGACAAGCATAACTCCTGAAAGTCCAAGCAACACCTGAAACAGTTAATATGCCAAAAAAAGTTCTGGAATGAGACCACATTGTATAGAATTGATTAATAACTAATTTGAAATGTGTAATTTAGGAAGCATAAGAAGATTTTACACAAACTCACAAAAAGTAATACCTTAGAGGAGATATATAAGGAGGAGAAACGAGGAGTATCACCAAGAGTCAAAGATATGTAAGCAAACATCACAAGATAACTTATCTGAAACAGAAAAAGGAATGTGTAAGAAGAACACGAACAAGCATTTAAAATAAATAATTACATCTAAAATCAATCTCATTTTTAAACCGAAATGTTACATTATACTGAAACAACTAGCAGTTGTAAGATGAGAACTGGTTGAGAGAAAGAAGAGAATTCATTTCAATACCAAGATAGTAATAGCATCTGCAGTACTTTCTCTTTTTAATTCTTCCTCAACAGAGCTTTCTGATGAGAATGCAAGTGTTAAATTCTTAGACTGGACCATTTGTAAGAGCTCGTCCTGCAACAAAGGGTTCAAAGTAAGACATCCTCGGCATTAGCATATAACAACATAGTAAAAGAGAAATCCGATGTTGTTGGCATTCATTTTAAACAACTATGAACCTTAGCAAGCTGAATGAAGGCTTTCTCCCATGCCACTGCCATTTTTGTATCGTTCCCTTCTTTATCAATAGCATTGTTCACAGGATACGTCACAATAAATGCAGAAGCCTGTTTCAAATAAAAGTTCAATTATATATAGTATGAATAAATAAAGTCAAAAAATAAATCAAGAAAAACAAAAATATTACCTCTGAATAATTATTTCCAGAGAAACCACCCAGTGCGGTGCTTGGATCAAGCGGTGCTTTAAATGCACTCAAGCATGTGTCTGCTGAGGTATAATGCTAAAATATACATCTATATTAGAAATACACATCCATAATTCAAAAAGATAGGGAAGAGAATGTTATTGAGCATACCTGAAAACAGTATTCGACATGATCGAGACCCCCAAATCCATTATAATTTTCAAAATCCATCTTGAAATACTATCATCAAATAATCTTAATAAGTTATCCAACATTTAATTTTTAATTTAAGTAAATAGAATGAAATATATTATTAATATTATAATTCACTATTTTGTTATTTTCGATAACAATGTGTATGCTTTCAATGTCCAAAGACAGATTAAATACTTAGAGTTTAGTTCAATAATTCTTATATTATTTGAAACTAATGGTACCTGAAGAACGCTCTGAGTGGCACAATCCTTGCCGAGTGGCTTCAAGCAAATGTCAGTCAAAGATACCATTGTGCCCGAATGATTAGCTCTGATCCTATCCACCTATAAATATTAATTATTAAAACATATTCCTCAACCAATCATCTAGTTGAATCAAAAAAACTACGGGTCTTTGAGTTTTACCTTTTTTTGTATGTCAAATAGTAAATTGATATTACTTTCAGTAACGATACTTGGTGCTTTACCATGCGCAGAGTCTGGAATTGTTGCTATAATGAGCTGAAAATTTTCTGTATTAGATTCTACATTTATATGTTCTTTTCAAAAAAAAAATGCACATAACTAGGTATACTATACCTGTTCAATTCTGTAAAAGGGAGCAAGGTGGCTGTCAAAGAATTGTTTCTCTTCAGCAGCTCTACTTCCTGGACCTACCCATAACTAAAAAGAAGCGATTCAAGTAAATTTAAAGTATTCGATATAAATTATTTTACAATTATTTAAAAATTGAATGTACACTAAAATTTCAGCTAAGCAATACAGTGAATGAAATAACTGCCAATTACAGAAACCAGTGTATACCTTTTCAGGCCTAGTCTCTACTTGGAAACGAATGAGACCCAAGCAAAGCACAAGAACTATAGCCACTGACGAACACAACACAAGTACTGGATTTCTAGCCACCCATGTTCCATATCTCCTGATATAAACATGCAATTCACCGTGTCAAAAAGTCATCTTACAAGAAAAAGGGAAAAAGAACTGAACAATTTTTGGACGACGAGTAATTTAATGGTATAGATAAATGACCTGTAGAACTTTGACATATATCCTTGAACAATTGAAAGTTGTACTCCGTTGTTAACTTGGGGACCATCTTCAAGCATCTGAAATATAGAAAAAAGATCAAAAAATATACTTTCAGATGGAAACCACGAACAAGATGAGGCAATAAATGAATCAATGTTATGGTTGTAAAATGGAGAAGTTAAATAAAATTATTTGAGTTCATATCGGTAATCACCTGCATAGGGACGTTCTCGTCTTTTTGGCTATTAATACGCCGAACAATTCCACTATTCCGGACATTAATCAATGGTTTGGCTCTTGATGTGGGACTCCTTTTTCCTTTCTTGTAAAGGAACCCCCATCCTAGAAAGAAAGAGACCAGAACAATGTACAATATTGCCACTGCAACTTCAATACATTTCGCCTACATTTTCCAAGAATCACCAAGTAAAACTCAAATTATACAGCCTTATAAATTTCTTGTTGAAACTAATTATAATGCATTAATAAGTTCAAACTAAATTGACATTTTTCTCACCTTTAGAGACCCTATTCTCACAGAACAAGAAGCCTTTTTCGGAGGTGAAGGAAGAGCTGAACTTGAACAAACCCCAGACAAAGGGCAATCACCACATGAGCAGCCTAATGAAGTGTCACCACATGTAAATGTGGAAACATTCATAGGACTCATCCCAGATGACTCGGGAGCACTAGGCAAGAAATTTATTGCATATGGTGATCCCGGTACCCCAGGGGCTGCCTTTCTACCAATAAATGCATACCACTCTGCCATAGGGAAAATAAAAATACAGAAATTGTACAATTATGTAATAATTAAAGGTAATCCTCTATCTGCGTTAGGAAAGCCAAAATTAACTTACCTTTAAAATTTTTAGCACCGGCACCGATAAACTCTATGGCTCGAGTATTCATGGTACCAAATTTTACATCCTTGCAGGATTCAAACATTCCTTCGCCAAAATTGTCGGTTATGTAGAAATCAATTCCATTCACAGTCGAATTGTTCCCTACCTGAACAGAACACACAGAAAAAAAAGGGAGTGTTAGAATTATTAAAAGGAATTGTGCCATCAGAATTGCAATAAATAATTAATTTGAATTATTGACCTTGGAAACAGAAGTCACATTAATAAACTGACTCTGATTAGGAGAACATGTGAGCTCGCAGAATAGATTTAAAAAATTCCTCAAGCATGCTGGACACCCTACAAGAAAAGGAATTGCCTGCAACAAATAAATCAAATTGCCGAAACTTAGAAAGAGATAATTAGTAATACATCCTAAATCAAGATTAAGGTTCAGTTCTTTTACTTGCTGGACTTGTGTCCGTAAAGTATCGAATTGTGCCTCGGTACAGCAAACATTTCCTGTAATTGTTGGGCACAAACTTTGAATCTTTGCCGATAGGAGTTCATTGGGCTGTCGGCACAAACAAACATCTTAATACAAGTGCAACCCAGACACATTACAACCATTCAAGCATAAAAACAACAAGAAGAACAATAATTCAATAATTTATGTTCATATTAGACAATACCTACCTCAACTGAAGGAGAACCAAAAGGACAATTCAGTACTTTCCCATCACTTCTAGCTCCACAAATATCATACATTGCACAGTATCCTTCAGAATGTCTTTTTCTAAAATCAGAAATATAGAAAATCAATAACAATAATTCACTACACATAAATTGCTATAATTCTGTAGTTTCATGATTAAATTAACTCAAAATCAAGTAACAAACAAAATTACATTCAGAAAATACAGTTAAAAAATCATTTCTACAAAAAGACAAAAACAGAACGTACCCTGCAGTGGCATTATCTGCTAATAAAAATCTCGTATTATACCGCTCCGAATTTACCACAACAAAAACCTGTACACAATCAAATCATTTCAAACTACAATTCTCACCATAGAAAAACGACGGCGTTCGAAGCACGACTAAATTACTCACCATAAACAGAAACCATGGGAAGATACTGAACTTTCTCCCCTGTGATGAGTCCATATTGCTTACAATGGACCTTCACTCCAAATGTAAATCATAAAAACAAGCTCTGATTACTGTTAATGGTGAGGGACTGAGGGAGGGTTTAGAATTTAGAGTCAATGAAAAGTTCGTGTATATTTGTTATATATATATATATATGTATATATGTATATGTATGTATCTATATACATATAGCGGTGTAAATATAAATATTTTTAATAAATGTAGGAGAGTCAGAGAGTAATATATATGCGTGAGAGACGTAAGGGGAAGTGAGATTTTTTTTTATGGAAAAATAAGAACCCGACCCGGAACCGAATAAAAAAATGGGAATGTTTGAGTACAGGACGAAAATGCCCATGCTTTCGGCTCACTTTGTCGGGTAGGTAATGAATAATGTTCCGAGTATAATCAATTGCATTATTTACTTTTGGGTTTAAATAATACATTATTACTTTTGAGTTCTGAGCGTTGATGATTGTTTGGATAATTTGAAAATATAGATGTAAAATTATTAAAATTAGGCTTAATGAAATTATTTGATTGTAAAAATAATTAAATTTTGGCATGTTTATTGAAACTTCTTCGTATTATTAAATTTAGTTTCCTCATTTTATGTATATGCAATTTATTATATAGCACTTCAAGCGGTCAAATAAAGTCGGCAAACTTTACATGCAACTTGAACTATGTTAGGTTAGAAGGGTATATTGGTACTTTGAGGCTAATGTGAACATAGTTTTGGAACTCTTTACTATGTTTTTGGATTTTGTATGTTGAGATTGGTAGAGTGTTCTGAGTGGTGTGGAAAGAGATAAATGGGAGTGGAAGAAAGTGGCTGTGTGACAGTGACTGAGATTGGACAAATAACTATAATTTGGGAGATAGCAAAATTAGCTATTATGTGATTAGCAAAAGTGTGAAACTATTTTCATACTTGTCCAATTATCTCCACATAGTACTTTGTTTGCCTTCACTCAATGATTTGCTAGGGTTGATTGCTTCTTATCCTTTCTAGGAATAATAATCACCAATCCCAATTGATTATTGCTATAATATTTTTATATTTCCTGAAGAATTTAAGTTGAAGCACAATTGAATTTGTCAAGGACATGATTTTCGTGTTGGTAAGAAGTTTAGTTTCCTCGATTTGGATAATTTAGCCTAATATTTACGTACAAGGAGTTAAAGGTGTCGATTCTAAGTTTTTAACACGTTTTGGACAATTCATAAATTAAACAGCAAATGTGATTATTTTAAAACTTTTTCTAAAATACATACATACATATATATATATATATATATATATTTTTAGATCAAAATGTGATTCATTCATTTAAATAGATTCTCCATGATTAGCAGTTGTGGGTAACATCAGGTAAAACTTATGATGCATGAGAATCACTTGCTAATCTATGAACTGCTCCAATCTCCATTGCCAACTTATAATGTACAAAAAGATAAAATCCGGTTCAATGTGAAGGAAAAAGAAAAGAGTGGTGAATTATATCGAGGAAAAGGCAATTTTACTTTTGGTAACTAGGAAAAGGCCATGAGTTACTAATATTTAAATATATGCAAAAAAAAAAAAAATCTTCTTTTGAATCTATTAAACTTTGTATTTACAGCTCGGACTTGAGAGTGTATTGGGTATAGGTCCGCTCCAGTGTGATGATTCTAGTAAAATTCGAACTTGATTTTCGCCTCTAAAGTCGCAAGCCGCTACCACTTGACCCGACTTGTTATCGATTACTTTATGACAAGAGCAGTAGCCGTCAAATCTTACAATATTTCATATATTATCTATTAGAAAATATCATATCATGTTATGTGCTTTTCAGGTATTGATTATTAATAGTTTGCTAATTTAATATGGTTGAAAGGAAAATTCTTGCATAGATCTGGTCTTTCATAGACTATAAGCAAAATATTACAAATATGTTTAGTGGATGCACTAAAGTTGTTTATGATTTTTGACAAACCTGATTTACATAAGAATTTTCCTGATTGAACCATCCATTGTCACTCAAAAAAAGAAAAGAAACATAAAAATGTCTTCAGATGAACACAAATTCTATTATTTTGTATATGGATGGATTTCATATCCGTATTAGTAGGCGATGATCATCTGTCACACTTTAATGTCACATTTTGGTGTCACATGAGAGATCTACCATTCAAGTGTATGTTTGGACCCACACAAAATTTTAAAAAGTACCTTTGTGAATATATCATATGTGTGTTATAGACATGTGACACCAAAATGTATTAGCTGATTCTCACCCCGTATCCTTGCACAATTTGTTAGTGCTTTAAACTTTCAAAAGTAAATTTATTATTTAATTTTGATTTTTATCGGTTTTTGAGTGCTTACATTTAAATTAGTGTTGGTTCACTATTTGAACTTGATAGAATCAATTTTAGAATATTCATAAGTTAACAAAAATATATTTTCCAAAAGCTTTAAAATAGAGGTTTTTATATTTGATAAAAATCAATTTTAATTTATAAATAAAGTTTTATAAAATAAAAATAAATTCTTATGACAAAAATCACTTTGAATAATTGTCCACACTTATGTGAGATTTAAAGCAATTTGGTCAAATTAACACAAAAGTGTGTAGAGAATTTATCTAAGCTAGTCCAACCTAAAAATGACTAGGTGTTTTCAATTATAAGAGTTTCTTACTATTTAAGTTCTTACCCACCCCACCCATTTGAATTTGGTTACATGGTTTAAGTGCGACTCTCATGCCCACTAATTTCAACAACCAAAACGCATTTTGCATTGAGAAAATAAATAAAAGGTGGTGCGGTTGGACATTTTACATGTGTAATGTAATTTGTATATAACTAGAAATAATTCTTATCAATTTGGATATTTTTCCTTTTACCATGTGTGATATGGGTACATACTTGATTGCTAATGGAACCAATATAAATTTATAAAACCAAATACATAGAATTTTGAAAGAATAGGGGACAAGTTTATGTCCTGTGGGTTTTAGATTAGGAAATTTTAGTATGTTTTGTTTTTAATATTTGGGGTAGTTGGAGGTTTTTAATATCTGAAATCTTGATATTATTTTTATTTTAGGGCAAAACACAGTTTATCCCTTATAATATGGGTTGTAATATTTATTCCTAATGTAAAAAATGTATAATAGTTATTCCCCTAAAGTATCAAAGTTATCATACACTCCTCTGATCCATCCGTTAACGGTTAAAAATTTATTCGGATAAAATACAAAATAACCTCTAATATATTCAATGATATTTTAATTTTATCCACATATAACACGTATTGTACCATTTATCCACGTTTATTTCATTAGAGTTATTTCTCTTCACTAAAATGAACAATACTAATTTACATATATATAATTTGTAACAAATATGTTCATTGAGATTTGATTGGTAATCAATTTTCTAGATAAATTATGTATTTAACCACATGTCACTAGAGTTATTTGATTTCACTGAAAAATGTTCGTTATCAATTTTCTAGATAAATTGATTTAATAAATAAATTCCACAATCAATTTTATGTCACGAGAAAATAAATGTATTTTTTAAGTAATTTTATGGAGTTATCCCGTAATGTTTAATTAATCCCCTGTAATTTAAAAAATTACACTTTACCTCCCTATATTCATATACAAGACTCATGTTGTCTCCCTAATATTTTTCAATCTTGATAAAATATGATGTGATAAAAATACCCTCAATTATATTCTATATAAACTTATTTTAAATACAAAAAAAAAATGTAGCAATTCACCTCATGTGAAATTTTATTAGGATTAGTTTACCCTCCATATTACTTTATACGTATCAGCTTACCTCCCCTATATTATTATAAATGTGACACATTACCCCTTGTATTATTTTACATGGAGAAGGGTAATTTTATATTTTTACGCAATACTTTTAATTCTCACACTCAATTTCAAACGAGTGAGTTACAATCATTAATGGAAGGAGGTAAATTGGTCCATCAAATTTTTCACAATGAGTAAAAATATTCTTTTCCAACTCACAGGGAGTAAAATGAACATTAAGCATATCGGGGGGAGGGTTGGTATTAACCCAATTTTATGTTACCACGCTTACAATCATTAACGGAAGGAGGTAATTGATCCTTGAAAAATTTCACAATGAGTAAAATGTTTTTTTTCAACTCATCGGGGATAAATTGAATATTGAGCATATCGAAGGGGGTGTTTGTTAAATGGGCATTAACCCAATTTTATGTTACCAATAAGATGTTTTATTTAAGCAATTATATAATGACCTGAAAGGGAAAGGCCAAAAAGTCATTATTTGCTTTAATTATTTTGACATAAGTCCTATTTTGTTATTAATTACTTGATGTAGACCACCGCGATTTTCCTCCATAATGAAGGTATTACATGTATAATGGTAATATATGTGGTTTATTTGGAAAAAAAAATGAAATATCATTGAATTTATTAGGAGCTATTTGAATTTTACCCGGAAAAGCTAACTATGTTAATTTTTAAGTGTTAAATGATGGATAAGGGAGTGATTGCTGCCTTCTGATACTTTAAAGAAGAGAGGATAACTGGGGGTAAGTGTTGCAACCCCATAATTTAGGGAGTAAACTGATAAATTATATTGTCCTTAGGCCATCTCCAAGAGCAAGTGTAAAACTTAAATTTTAAGAGTTTTGTTAAAATTATGACAAAAAATGCTCTACAAGAGCACATGTATAATTTAGGAGTTGTTAAAATTTATTAGTTTGGATGGTCAAATACAAATTGCTATTTGCAATTGTTTGCAAGAAAGTTCATGCAAAACATTAAAATATTGTGCCCATAAAACTCCGAAAATTAATATTTTTTTTAAAAAAAAACTATTTTTAATTATGAAATTAAATGAAAATATTAATATTATAAATATTTCATTATTATTTATATAAAGTACTTCCTCCGTCCCATTAATCTTTATCCCTTGGTACCATTGACCAGTCAACTTGACTAAATTCAAAGAAAATTAATAAATAATTTAATTAATATATTTAACTAATAATTTGATAATATTATATGACACTATGTATATTAATATTTAAAAGATTTAATACGCCAAAAATGTGAATAATTTAACATGATAAATCACTTAAAAGATTAAAAAATTTGACCAGATAATATAGCTAATTGAGTAAAAATAATGGGATGGAGGGAGCAATATATAAAAGTTATATGTTAAAATACAAAATAATTGTTGGAGTGCAGAGTAAAAAGTGAAAGTTTATAACACTGTTCACTACTTATATTTTAGGATAAAAGGCATAAATTTAAAGAGCTGTTGGAGATGGCCTTAGTTTTATACGAATAAAATTGGATTTCAAAATTAGGAAACATTGTCAAATCTAAGAAACCAAACTGTATTTTTCTTATCCAATATACAATTTGACCTATATCTCAATATATATATATATATATATATATATACAAATTGACTAAGAGTGAGCTTGATCTTTAGATTCGAAAATTAAATATAGGAGAATTAAATTTATTAAAATGGATTTTGACAATAATTAATTATAAAAAAAATCATAGAATAATTAATTTTGTAAAACTAACACTTTAGTAACTTCTGAAATAAGTGAATTGTTTACTCCTATAGATTCCCCAAACAATTACTAGAGGCCAAATACCATAAAAATCACAATTAATCAGAAATAATTCTTATATTGAGAGCCAAACACTTCAAAAGTCACCATAAAGTTCTAAAAGTGCTTTTAAGAGCTATCACCACTCACCATAAATTTCAGCTGAAATAGAGGATGTAAAAACCCCAAGTTTATGGGGTATTTTTGGCGGTGATGATTTTGCTACAGCTTAATTAAAAAGACAAAAAAGAAAGAAAAAAAACACAAGTTTACAAAGGATTGCTTGAAGAAATAAAAACGTCTAAATAAATCTCTGATACGCCATATTTCTATTTATTATATGTTCATTAAAATGAATAAATTGAAATTACAAAGAAGAAATCCCAAATGACTAGGCAAATGAACAATCTAACAACATGCATCATGCATGCACTAGCTAGTTCCAGGCAGTTGTGCTATTAATTTCAATTTATTGTTGCATTTATTACGTAAGGAACGGAATACAATTAGTATTTGCATTTTGACTTATTATTTTAGATTTTCAAGGTTCAAGTTCAATTTATTGTGGCTCTGCATATTTCGCGTGTATAAATTATGTTTTAACTTTATACTATTGTAACAATCAATATAATATTCTGATGAGTTTGAACCAAAAATGCTGCTTTTTTTTTTAGAGGATGAACAAAAAATGCTTCTATTGATTTTGAATATTTATATTCGAACCTAGATTAATAATAAATTTTTTTTAATTTATTTCAATTCCTAGTGATTCCATCAAAAAGAAGAAAAAAAAAAGTCTATCTGGTTAGGTTTTGATATGGTATCGTGGTTTTGGGAAATAAGATCAAAACTAATTCAAATAAAGTGGTTTCAACTTGTGGAAAATTCTTAATTCAAGTTGGTTGTCACGGAACGCATCCAACCACAAAGTAAGTGCAACACATTTATTTTGTGATTAGTTGAGTGTTATCGAACTTCAAAGTAAATGTAATGCACTTGCTGAGTGTTTTGGGTTCGATCAAACTTGGTTTGAACAAGAATTACCCTCAACTTATATATTTAATGCCTAATAAACATCAAACTTATAAAAGATAATGATTTGATATCTATCATAGTTTTTTCTCTATAGAAGATCGATACTCCTTGATTTGACACATATTATTTACTTTTTCCACTCGAAACCAAACATATAAACTCAATCCCAATGGGGGCGTTCAACTTTTTTATAACCTCATAACTCAATATCAAAACTCAATCCGAATGAGATTTCAATGGTTTTATCAAAACCACTCAAACCATATTTTTGAAACAATAACTAAGCGAAATCAAGACACTACCTAACCAAATAGATCTAAAGTGACCAATATATGATAAATGATAGATATGACAATTGACAATTTTATTTTTCCAATATTTGTTTACTCTACTGGAGAAAAGTGGAATTATATTTTGTTCGAGTGAAACGCAAAAACATGATCCTCCTCCTGCTATTTCTGATTGATAGAAATTTCATGTGTTATTTTATTAGTGAAAATCGCATGTATTAACAAGTCAAATGTACGATGAGTTTTACTCGCTCCAATTACTAGTATTTTTTTTTATGATTTGCAGGGAAATGGAAAAAATACCGTTACATGTTATTTTTTTCTATAAAATAAAACATGAAAATTCGATTATTCATTTAATTTTTCTGACAATAACCACTTTAAACTTAGAAATTCTACCTATTCATGTAAGGTTAAAAAGATTGGCAATAACTCCTAATTGATCAATTCTTAATTGCTGTAGTGTGATAATAAAATGATAAGATGATATTTTCGCTAATAAAATATTAACAATTGGAATAAAAATAATATAAAAAATATTTTGTTAATTAAAAATAATGCAGGGGTGTTATTACATTCTGCTCATGAAGGAAAGTATATATGGACAATTTGACAGTTGGGAAGATTAGGAATTTAGGAGTGGGATTAATGATGGGGTGATCGTGATAGTGGGACACCATTACACCCTACACAGATAAGCTTAATTTTCACGTTCACATTCTAGATGATGTTTACAATTTGACTGGAATCTTAGGGCATGTTTTAATTGGACTTTCAAAAAAAACATTTGTGTTTGGGAAATGCCAAATAAATAAGTTTTCTATTTTCTGAAATAAATTTTTCATCTCTCAATTTTCTCAAACTATTCTCTCAAAATCCAAACAAACAACAATTTTCTTATCTCTAAACAAAACATATACAAACTCTATTCTGATTTGACATAAAGTAACATATCTCTTGCACAAAATTTATCTCACAACAAACATGATTTGACATAATGTTTTACACGTCTTATACCTTCAACTTAATTCCTCCAAAAAAACCTACACCTACTTTATTTCACAAACCACTCTCTCAAAACCCAAACAAACAACATAATGCAAATCGAAATTATTTCACAAACCTCCATTACTCCCTCAAACTACTTTCTCAAACACCAAACAAACAGGTCCTTAGACTTCATTTGAATTTACTTTTATAATATTTGGAAAAAAGAAAATGAATTAAAATTTGTCACTACAATTAAAGAGTTGTACAATAAATGCCTAGGATTTAAATTTTAGAAAATAAAATAATTTAAACAAGTGTTTTGGGTTTATTATTACGAATGTGAAATACTTAAGTCCAATGGCTCATATATCACAAGTTAAATCCAATTTTGATTTCAACTCATCTATTCAAATTTCATAAAATTTTAAGCATATATAAAATATACTAACATCTGCCACTTATATTTTCTCTATAGAACTATTTAAACAATACTTTCTTCATACCATCACATGCAAATTCAGTTCAAATCTATTTTAGCATTTTCAAACCACAAAACTAACATCCAAACATAATCTTAATTGTATTTGAAAAGTTCAACTAAAATTAATCAAATCAAAATTTCGAAATCAAATTATACGACATATATACCCCAAACGTCTTGAATGAGTTGAACATTATATCTTATTCAAATTATATAGTCCATGTCCCATTTCTTTTTCTCCAATTTGAAGGTGTTAAAAATTAAAATTGAAGCTTTTTCATTTCTGTTGAAGACATCGTTACTTTACATGGGGAAATATTTTTGGAAACATATTTTATTTTGAAATTCAACTGTACATAGCATAAACGAGTGTAAAAATTCAATGCACTTATCTTGTAATTACTAATAATACAATACTTTGAAAGTGAGATATTACAAAATATGTACAACACATCGAAGATACTCTTTTCGTTTTTTTTATTTGTCGTTTGGCAAAAAAAAAATTATTATTTTTTTGTCGTTTTAGGAGTTTATGTAAAATTAATTTTCATTTATCAATTTTACCCTCTTATTAATAGTTATCAGTAATGCTAATTAAAGCTGAGATTATTTAATTAAAAGGATATTTTGAAATTTTTTCCTAAAAAATAGCTATCTATGACATTTCTTAATTCGTATGCAATCCTACATAACGACAAATATAAAAAAGGGAGTATATATAGCAACCGATATTAAAGAACAATAATATAAGAAATTGAATTAGAGGGACTATGGGCCATCAAAAAACACATGAATATATTATTTATCCAATAGTCATTTATAGCAATCTAGGTTGCACGGATACTTCAAAATTATACACCGTGCAGTATCGTATTCGTATTGGATACTCGGATACTCAGATATTCGTACGATACTTGTGAAATACTTCTCCGTGTCGATTTCAATAATATGAAAATAAAAAATAAAAAAGATACGTATCGGATACAAAGGAAGGCATTTCAAAAACATCCAGAATAGTTGAGAGCATGTACTTCTACAAATAATTTCTAGATTATGTATATTATCAAAGTAAATCTACATAAAATGCTTGAAAATCTGTATAGGGTTAAAGACTTTGCATATGATATTAATACTATGGTTTTACTTGAACAATTATATAAGAGGTAGATAGCATTATTTATTTTAATATGGAATTAATAGTGAACTAAATATATATTACATAATTTTTTTAATATATTTATAAAACAATAATTTCTTATTATAATATATTTTTAAATATACTGACACGTATTTTTGTCGTACTGAATTCTATAAATTTTGAAAATTCATATCGTCGTACTCGTATCGTATTATATCGCATTGACGTATCCATATCCGTGCAATCTAGATAGCAATATATGACACGTATTAATTGTTTTTTTTTATAGAGTACTAAAATATAAATATTTAAAAAATTAAGAAAAATAGTACTACTCCAGTTAAAGAGAAAGAGTGATAGTACTTAATCAATTGGCGTGATGATTGCAATTCGACTGACGTTGTCATTATCATTCCTCACACTTTTAGCCACGCCTCGATCATGCGAAAAGTAAGCCAAATATTCTTTCGAAAAGAAGAAAAATAAACTCAGTATTTTTTTATTTTTACTTTGTTCTTCTAAGGCCATCTCCAACAGCACTCTTAAATTTCAGCCTCTTATCTTAAAATATAACTAATGAACAGTGTTATACAATTCCACTTTTTACTCAGCACTCCAACAGCTAGTTTATATTTTAAGAGACTACTTTTTAACAACCATATCATTTCACTCAAATAGCTAGTTTATATTTAAACAAATAACTTTAATTATTATTTTATATAAATAATAATAATATTTTTATAATACTAATTGATTTTTATTTCATAATAGAAAAAATAGTTTTTTTTAAAAAAAATATTAATTTTTAGTATTGATATTTAGCGATGCCCCAAAAATTATAATCAAAATATTATCACTCAATCATCATGGCAACGTTAATTATCGCTAAAGAGGTTCCACTATTTGTCAATAGTGACAAATTTTTTATAATGATATTCAAATTATAAAATTTTAATTCAAATTTTTATGCATTTAAATTTAATTAATATGTATTTGAATGTACAAGCAATATGGATTTAATTAGTACAAACTATGAATTTAAATTTATTTTTAATTTAATTAGTAATGCCTCCAATTTATTGTTTTGCATAAAAGTACAAAATTTTTTTGTACTTTCCTACAAACAATTGCATATAGCAATTATAATTTGGCCATGGGTATTTGGCAAGCCAAACTTATAAAATTTAGCAACTTCTAAATTATAAAGGTGCTCTTGGAGAGCACTTTTTATCAAAATTTTAGCAAAACTCTTAAAATTTAACTTTTAGCAATTCTCTTGGAGATGGCCTAATTTATTTTATACAATAGATCGGCCAAATAAAAGTCAAAAAGTGAGAGAAGACAGGTGGAATGTGTACGGTCCTAACAATCTATTCAGGCTCCCCACGTTGATTTGATTCTATGCTTATCAAAATAAAATAAAAAACCCTTCTCAAAAATGAAATGAACCAATATTTACTTTAATAAAATTTGCAAAAATGCCTTGTCAATTTTTTTTTTGTAAGATTACTTTTTATTATTAATTTATCTAGGTAATACTGAATAATATCTAAATATTTATATAATCATATATAGTTGTGAAGATTGATTCAAAAGTTTAATTAAAGATTTTTCACAAGAAGTCTTGAGATATACTTTTGTAAATCAGTGAATGCGATGACTAATGTACTGACCAAGGTTGATCATCTAATTGAAAGCAAGATAAAGATTTCGTATGCAACCTTGTGGACGCTCGGCAATTACTCTTTGATGATTAAGTGTTACTGTTTTTCCTTATTTCTTTTTATAAAAAAACTCATTACAAACAATATAATTTGCACGAATATGATACAACGTACGAATAGAAAAAAAATAAGCATATTGTGTTTAATTTACTAGTACTTTGAATTAAATTTGTATTTAAGACAAATATTTCGATTATACAACCAATTACTACACAACATGATATTTAAGTAAAAATAATAATTAGAAAAAAAAGGCTCCTTGTGATGTGAGCAAACGAAATTGACAGTCTTATTTTGACTTTGGTGGACCATGAAATCATGTGTTAGCTTGCTACTACACTTTGACCAATAGCAAATACCAACATTTGTGTTGGCCCAAATACTTCATCCATATAAATAAGAACAATTGCCATCAACTTTATAATAAACACTAAAAAGTGAAACTTTTAAATTATTTAATTAGTTTATATATATCACATTATAACTTATGCTATTTGCCCCCCTCACCCCCCCCCCCCTCCCCCCACAAAAAAAAAAAAGAAAAATTCTAACGTGAAAAGAAGAAAACATATACCAAAACGAACATAATTTGTGGAGTATCTATATTTCTTCCATTCTGTTAGTGTTTATTGTAATTTGAGAATAATAATCCCATGAAAAAAATCATTAACTTTAGAAAATAGTAAATTTATTTTACATGTTTAGAAAAAATGAAGTAAGAGGAAATTAATAATTTTAGACATCGACTTTTTTTTTTTTAAATTTGAATAGACATGAACTTATTATATATATTAGTCCAATGCATGATATTTTTCTACATTGACAATATGATTAAAGGGACCCAATTAAGGCCAAGAGGAGGAGCAGCTAGCAGCAGCAGAAATAATAATAATGATGCATTTAATTATATTTGCACTCATCAAAATTTCAGACTATTTATGTATACATTCACACACTCCAAGTAAAAAGTAGTCTTAATTTCTGCCAAGAACCTGCAGTAGAACTCCTCACTTTCCTTTCCCTTCTTTAAAAGCTTGCCTTTGGCTCTGTTCATTAATTTGTCCTTTTCAATTTGGTCTATCTGAAGACCATCAATTACGAGTTATGGATAATTATCAAAAATAAAAAATAAAAAAAATTACGAATTTATATATGGTCCCTTTCATAATTTAATGTAGATCAAGACATTGTTAATTTGTATGTATTGTGAAAGTGTCTCTCCCTCTAATACATACGCAGTAGAATTATTCTGAACCAACTAATTAAAGACCAACTAAAAATTTAGTGTCATACGTTTTTTTTCTAAATTTTTAATTGACTTTTGAATTGACCTCGAATTGATTTGACGGTCTAATTAGGGCTTGCGTTTCTTTATCTTATTTCTTGTTGTTACGTTAATATTTTAATTCTATACGCCTTTTGTAAGTATTTATGCTTTCTTAAGTTTGGAGATAAAATAAATGTGCGTAGCTCAAGTGGCTATAAATATTTAATTTTTCTATGAATTTGTATGTGAAATTGTTATTTTACCAGAAAATAGTTGAAAAAGTGATAAGTGTAACACAATTTTGTAAGAATGACGTACGTGTAATACTTTTTCTTATTATGGACGAAAACGTGAACAATTTTATGCTACCTGATGGACAATTATTGGGATTAAGCCATCTGTTTACGAAGGTAATTTGTTCAATGAAATTGTAAGGACTAAAAGCAAATAAAAAAAAAGATCATACAATATTTTTATTGGGATAAGCATACATACCATTTTTTTTGATACAATATTCTCCTAATTAAGTGAATAGTGAATAACTTAATTAATATTTGTGCCCTTTTAGCTCACCCGCCCTAATTTTTTCTTCATTTGTTTGGTTCCAATAATTTAATTTGTTTAATAATTCAATAATTATTTTTTGTACCGTTAAAGAATGTTGGATGAATTGAGGACACATGGAAATGTGAGTTGATATGTTAGGTTATGATTGCTAGAACATGCTTAGGGATCTGAATCCTAATTATTGATCCTAAACGCAGACATTTGCAGGCCAAAAAAGATTTATTTAGTAGTAAAAAGTTGGAAAAGTGTACTAGAGTTTTCTTTAAGTAATTTTTCACGTTAGTATGTACGAGGATTTTTATTTTTTTTATTTTTTAATTAGAACAATTGCTAAAACATAATCGAGGATTTGTAAGTTGTAAATCATATTTTCAATATAGTTAACACGTTTAAGTTTATTTTCGTACAAGCAAAACAATATAAAATAGTTGCCTATACCTCAAAACTCTTCTAAACTCATTCACTAAATCTAGCCATCTTAATATTAGAAGGAAAAGAATTAAATGACACGTATTGCTACTAATTGGTTATAGTATTTATTTATAGATATAAGAAATCCTACTTGACAAACATATTCAAAGTAAACTATAAATCAATTACATATCTTATCTAGATATTTGCTGAAATTATAATTCTACTAAATAAAATATTTAACTAAATTTAGTCATCGTTTATTATGTCCCCTCAAGATAGAGCCTGATCTCGAGAAAAAGAAACGGTGTCCAGAATAGGGACAGAAAAATCATGACATGTCAATTAGAGTTGGATGCTCTCCAGTTTTGTTGATGAAATTGATATGAGGAGGTTCATGGCCTGGTGGTGGTGAGCCATGTGACGCTTTGTGCGGTGGTGTCGACTAATCTTTTGGTGGATGTCGGTTAACCTGAAGTCAACTCCTGGCGTGGTGGTAGAATTGTCGATGTTGGTCTCTGTAGAAACAAAAAGGGAGTGAGATTGCGTAATATTTACGCTCTCTGTGGTGAATGATACAAGGACACTACTAGCATAACAACCATTTATCACAGTCCACTTATACAGCCAGTAGAATATGAGAAAAATTATTTGAAGAAGTAACATGTTAAACATGTAATAGGTAATACAACTAAGTTTGAAAACATTAAATAAGGCTGTGCAAAAGGCTGTGAAGAAATGGACTGTTATATAATCATTTTCCATGATACAAAATGGAGTTAAGCACAACGTTGATCGTGGTAAAACTAAATAAAAAAAAATTGTTGGAACTAAATGACTTAGAAAAAAGTGGAGATCGTGGACGGGGACGCGGGTGACCTTTAATATGGTAAAAGTAGCAATTTAAATTGTTATGATACCATGTTAGAGGGAGAAGAACTATTCTTTACACGGAGTCTTAGACAATAACTAATTAAAAAGGGCGAAAATTTTGCCCTAAAAAATAGTGGTGTAGAATGCGTGATGTGAAATTATTATTTTAAATAAAAGGATAATTGTGAGTCAAGTAATTACATTTTAAAAAATGAGACATTCCAAAAAGAAAATAAGAAAAAGAAATATTATATAAAGAAAGTAGTATTTATAAATATAAGAAGCCAAATTCAAGGTAAAACTAGTCTACTTGATAAACATTTCAAACTATATATACTATAAACCTAATACATAACTAAACCAAATTAATATTTACTCAAACTATAATTCTACTATATAAACAATTAGTGTAACTAAATTCAGTCATTTTCTATTACTTAGGTGACAATAATGAGTTGAATTCCATTCATTTTATTCTCAAATTTAGAAAATAAATTGAAAAAAAGGACCTTTAATATTTCTGATGCATGCTAGTGACAGAAAATTCATAAGTACAGTAATTCATGCCAAGGCCGTAACCCTTTCTATATTCATTATTAGTTGCCACTATATATGCGTAACTACAAAGCAAAATTGAAATTCTTTTGTCACAATTTCACATCACGGGCATCCATACATTATATATTATTATATTAACCATACTTTTTTTCTTTTATTAATCGTTTCCATCTTTTGACCCTATTCATTTTTATCAAGATTTAATTATACTAGCTTTGTTATTGGACCATTACATTAAATTTAAACATATAAACGATAAATGTCATTCTTTTTTTTCTTTTTTTCTTTTTTTGCTTTTGTGCCCGATTAATTTCATTTAAATTACTCTCTCTTTCCGGATTAAAATCGTTTTGCTAAGAAAAATATTAACAAAATGAACATTTGAAATTATATATGTTTCTCAGAGATTACTTTTGTAGATAAAAATATTTCCTTGTATTAAATTTCCTTATATACTTCCCTTTAAACTAAACTCTAAAGTTCAGTCTTAAAACAATTATCAGTAAAAAAAAAAAGGTTCAGTCTGAGTTAATTTACACTTATAATTAAAATAATATAAAATAAATATATAGAAATATATTGACAATTATTATTACAATATATGATAAACCCAATACAGAAAAGATATGCATAATGAATGTTTAGTTGTGAGTTCAAAAAATAAAAATTAGAAGTGAACAGTCCGGGCCTTGCTAGTAGGGCAAACTTGGCCCAATTTTTTTCTGGGCCAACTTTGGCAAATCAGCATGAAAGTTAGGGCTGTCAATGGGGCGGATTTCAATCCGGATCCGATCCGAATCCGGACCGATTTATTAGGATAATTGTCCGATTAGTGATCCGATGGACCTGATCCGATTAAGAAGATCCGTAATCCGAATTATATGGAGCGAATATGGATCTAGGCTGATCCGATCCGTTACATATCTGTATCCGATATATATTACTATATGTTATTTATATATTATGTATTTAAATAAAAATAAAAATAAAACTATCTATGTTCCACTAAAATCTTTTACTATATTAAAAATAATTTTAAAAAGAAATGCATGAGAGATGTTGGTGGACTGACCAGATAACTAATTGGGTCTACAATATATTAATTTATACTATTTAATAACAAAAATCAAACCATAACCATTCATCCTTCAATTTTTATCTTCTATTCCATTTTTCAATATTGAGTTTTCTTCTTCTTTGTCCCAATTTATATCTTTTTTACTTATACTTTTGTTTATTCTTTTTTTCTAATTTTTATCGTTTATATTTGTCCATCATATTCCATTTTCTACAATTTTTAGGCAATAGTTTCGATGAAGTAAGTAAAATTTTACATTTTTAATTCATGATGGTAGAATCTGCAAGTGATTTGGAGGAAAACGAAAAAAAAAAAAAAAAAAACTTGCTAGCTAAATGGATCCGGATAATTTATCCGGATCCGGATAGAAGAAACGGAAATCGGACTCGGATCCGGATCTGCCCTGATCCGGTCCGAGTCCGACCCATTGACAGCCCTAATGAAAGTCATGAAGTATTATTAAATTATTAGAAGCATGAAATTGTACAAAAAAAAAAAAAATAGAAGCTTGAAAGTCATGAAGTAGTATTAAATTATTAGTAGTATTAACATTTATTATTATTTTACATATGAAAAAAAAATCCATAATTTTGGGTTGTATTTCTTTGAAGCTAGCTATTTTAATCTATTGGTCCAGGAGCATCACAACCCATAGAATGTGTCAGTAGATTAAGTATGACCCATTTAATCGACGACTACTTACTACTATAGAGTTGTTAATTATTTATCAAAATTTAAAAAAAAAAAAAGAAAGAAAGAGATATTAATCGAAAGGGTTTTGGCTCCGGTATGTTCTGATTTAATTAAAAAAACTAAGATTTCGAGAGAATTTTTTAAAATTGTTTGGGACTGATTTTCAGTTAATTTTTAAAATGGTAAAATTTTTAAAAATATGAGATAAAATTTGATGTTTTGGTGGGAATTTGAGGAAGATTTGAAATATAATTTTATATTTAGAGAATTAGACGTGCCATTCAACTAATCAGGGTAATTTGCCCAGTGCAATATTGTTTACTGTGCCTAGAAAAGAGATAATTTGAGAAAAAAGCATAGTATTTATTATATAATGATTGAGATGAAGATTACAATTATATTACTGTAATTTTAATAATGATTAAAAATTTCCGTCAAAAAAAATAATGATTAAAAATTTCCGTCAAAAAAAATAATGATTAAAATTATTATAATTCTTTTGTCTCATATTTCTTGCTACTTCATGGTTTGACACGGAATTCACGTAATAGTTAAGAAACTGAAATTTTTAAATATCATTACATGATTTATGCTCTAAAGACTAAAGATGAAGGATAAGTATTGTAGTCAAATCATTACTTTATGTATGATTATAGTTTTTAAAAAAAAAAATCATTTTGAAAAATAGAGTATTATTTGGGACATCCCAAAAATAAATTATTAAAAGAAAATTTTGGACAGGGGAAATAAATAATAGTAGAATATATTGAAACTTGAGGACAAATTTTTGTATTTGTTTTAATCGAGTTACCTTTATTTCTTGGATCAATCGACCATAAACTACAGTGTAATTCTTAATCAATTTTATTTCAATTTACAATTTTTCTCAATTATTAGTATTTCTCATGGATTAAAACTGCTATCGCTCATGGTTTGTATTGAAATAAAATTAATTGTATGTTTCGTATTTCAAAGTGAAACAATTCATAATTTTCTAGCTTCATACAACATTAAAATTTTAAAATAATTTTCCTCTGTCCCAACTTTGTGCAAAATCAATTTTTTTAATCTTTTACGTGGCTTATGGAGTTGATTTCCCCCCATATTTATGACGTTTTAAATATATATATATATATATATATATATATATATATAATGTTTTAAAATTAATTTGTTTAAGGAAAATTTATTAAAATTAAAATTTTCTCCTAAATTAAATTAAATTTTTAGAATTGAATTATTTAAGAAAATTTATTAATATATTTGCTAGTATTTAATAAATATATAGCCACCAATTTTTAATTGAATTATTTAATATAATAATTTTTATGGACAAATCATTAATACTTCATTAGAATTGTAATTGTAATTAAAAATACTAAATTCATATATTAGTTAGTATTGTAATCAGAATTAGAATTAATTAGAATTGTAATTTTGAAATTTAACCAAAATTGTAATTAATATTTTAAATTAATAATTTCTTTAATTGTAATTAAAAATTTAATCATTTAATTACAATATTGGTGATAGCTATATATTTTTAAAAATATCGAATTAATTAAAAATATAATTAAATACTTATACAAACAATTTAAATAATACTTAGATTAAGAAATATTTAAATACATACTCAAATTAACAAGATAAGTAAATTCATACAATTTACATTCATTGTTAACCGTATTTTTCATACACATGGGCGATTAGGTCTTTTTGAAGTCTACGGTTGACTTCTTTGGATCGTATTGCATCATGACGAATCATATAGTTATCCAAAGTTCGTGTTCTTGGTAATGGATTTTTCAACTTTATCCCGTCAAATGGATAAATTTTAGCACGTGGCCCTACGAGATGTGCTCATGTCAATGTCATCGTCATCGGAGTCATCATCTTTGTATTCATCACGTTCGTCCTCCACAATTATATTGTGAAGTATTATGCAAGTTAGCATAATGTTTGACAAGACCTCCGTATGTCATCCTTTGTCGGGTTGATTTATAGTTATGAACCGAGCTTAGAGAATTTTGAACGCTCGTCCAACAAAATTAAAACTATTACTATAATAGTGAGAGTGGGATGACAAAAAAGTTGAATTAATTAGAGCTCGAAGCCCTGCCATTGAAGACGATCAGATAGAGCTAGGGACAGTCCCATACTCCAGAGATTGGAGATGGCCTAAGTGCACGTGTTATGTGCCAATCACTCAAAAACCAAATTGTGAATGGAATATCCCATATAATTGGAAAACTTCAAGGCTAGAGATATTATAGCTACATGTTCTCGTCCTTTGAGGCTCTGTATAAACAAGTGCAATCTAATCAATATATAATGCATTGTTAAATATAAGTTTAATTATTTTTCATCTTTTTTATTGAAATTGAAATCATATTTGAATTGGCTAGCTGATTGGCTAAATGAACTAAGTTTCAATGAACTTCAATCGTGCGGAACACAAGTTTGATGTATTTACATATATTCTTCAATTTTTTGAAAATCGACTCAAGTTTTAGTTTTACTTCAAAAATTATCTAACAATCAATGTTTTTCAGACTTGATTTTTATATAACAAGTCACACTCGGACAAGATTTATCACTAACTCGGCCTAATCTCAATATATTTTATTCAATTCTTAATAATATATGTCATAACTAAATTCAGTTTGCTTAATTCATGATGGATTATAAATTTTAAATTTTCCTCAACAGAGAAAGAAGAAAAAAAAAAAACCAGAAAAATATGATCACTAATAAGGAGATACCAAGGTTAAGAGAAGACTACACTGAAGAAGTGTCGAGCTTTATGAAAATATATTATTTGTTAGAATGAGTTTAAAAGTCAATTATTTACATTAATATAGCTACAAAGAATGATAATAATTAATCTTAAAAAAAAAAAAAAAAGAATGATAATAATTTTGTATATATTTTGGCTAGAAACAATAGCAACATCAGAAAAACACATTATAGAACCTCTCTTCCAATATTTTCTCATATGTTAAGTTTGGGAATCATTCGCCTAACACAAGGGCTACTTACCTCATTCATCAATCGACATCACATCACGATAGTCGAGCCGCTTGAGGTTAAACTTCAAATAGATGGCATTATCAAGATATTTTCTTCAAGAATCAAACTTTAAGATCAAGCTGAGACGGTGACAATGATATCTGACTACGAGGTTTTCCTTTACGAGATTCGATTGAGTGAGAAGCCAAGTAATCGAGTGCCATAACGATATCGCTTATCGGGGGTCGAAAAATTGCTTTCTCATGAAGACACATTGAAGTGATTGAAATAGCATGCTGCAAACTCTTTGCGGAGAATCGTCCTTCTAGTAGAGGATCCACAAGCTCTGCATACTTCCTTTGGTCCTTTAGATAAGGACGAGACTGCAACGAAAAACAAGATCACCAAACGTTCTAAAAGACCAAAGATTGCAAACTGCAATAATCTAAAAGTTGAAGGGGGAAAGTGCAAGGAAAATATAGACTCACCCACACGACGAGATTTTGCTCGCCTGGCTTCCGAGCAAAATCAATCGCTTTGCGTCCAGTAATAATCTCCAGAAGAAGTACACCAAAGCTATAGATATCGGATTTTAGAGTCAATTTTCCGCTCATGGCGTATTCCGGGGCACAATATCCATAAGTTCCCATCACACGCGTTGAAACATGAGTTTTATCGCCCACGGGACCCAGTTTAGCGAGTCCGAAATCAGAGAGCTTGACGGTGAAGTCACTATCCAATAATATGTTTGAAGATTTCAAATCACGATAAATGACGGGTGGATTTGCTTTGCAATGAAGATATTCGATGCCACGAGCTGCACCAGCAGCAATCTTCAGTCTAGTGCTCCAATTCAAAGGCTTCTGACCAGGCTCTAAATCTGGCAATAAAAAGAAAACAAATGTATATTGTAATTAGCATATGACATGAAAACTTACGTACGTACGAGGGATATGAACGTTTCTAGAGGAGGAAACCGAGCATCATAAATAATGAAAACGAGAGGCGAAAACCGATAGAGACTTTTGAACAAACATAAGAGTTGAAATGAAAATTTACCAAATAGATGATTTTCGAGGCTACCCATTGGCATGAACTCGTAAACCAATAGTCTTTGGGCACCATCAGCACAATATCCGATTAGGTTCACGAGGTTTGGATGATGCAGAAGACTTAACATAAGAACCTCCACAATGAATTCTTGATTCCCTTGAAAGCCATCAAGATTAAGTTGCTTTACTGCTACAACCTGATCAAAACACAAAAGCTAACTTATGAGTACCACTCGAGAAACCTACTAAAATTTTATCGTCTCTAACATGCTCCCTCTCGTGTAAGCTATACTAATTTTCATAGGCTAGCTAGCACACCTAATTATTTTTTTCCGGATAAAGGGCAGTTGACAATCGAATCCGTTTTTGGACCATTTCATCCAAATCGGTGTCTATAAGATACGAATTAATCTTATTTAAAATCTCACAAACTTGAAGCAGAAATAGCATCATTGAAAGCTAAGCAGCTCATCATCAAGTAACATATTTTTCATTCAAAATGCATACATAAAAAATAAAATAGGAGCTTAATTTTAACCTGGCCAGATGCTAGGCGGCCTTTGTATACGCTTCCAAAACCGCCTTCACCGATCAAATTAGCTTCCCGGAAATTCTGTGTCACAATTGCGAGTTCCTTAAATGTGAAGCTATGAGCCACGTTGCCCTTTTTCGACCCCTTTTTCGACCCGCTTTCTTTGCCTTTTGTTCTCATAGAATTTCTCTTCTTCTCATTCTCTGCTGAATTTCAAGAACAAATAATAATAATTATAAGAAAAAGAAATAAATTTCCCTTTCACAAATATGAGTTAAAATAATTCAAATTTTTGTAGCTATACTTATCATCTTATATTCTTACCACTGTTAATGACATAAGGTTTTGCTTTCCCACTAACTGCACACAAACAATAGATTGGAAAACAAAACATTATACAAAACATTTACAAATTCAAATTAAAGAAATTATGAAAAGAAAAAAAAAAAAAAAAACCTAAAGAATCTTTGGATCTTGGGGACATATCTTCATCATAATAATCTTTTCCATCCTTAAGCCGAGGGCTCATGCAAGAAAAACAATTCATTTCTTTCTTTTCACCCCCTCCCTCCTTTTATCTTTTGAAATATTATTTCTTTAAATAAAAGCAGAATTTACAGATACAACACACAATCACCAAAAGCAAATTTACCTCAACAACTACCCCAAATCAAACTCCATTAATTATCAACAAAATAAAAAATTAGCAAGCCATTGCAAAAACAAACAAAAAAAACATAAATAATTAGGAGAGAGAAAAATTATACATTCCCTCTCCTTTCATAATGACAGGGAGAAAAAAAAATCAAAATCCCAGATTTTTTTTTTGGAAAAATAATGCAAACTTCCCCAAAGGAACCTCAACAAAGATCCATGCAAGAATAAGATTTACCACTAAAACTGAAAAAAGAAAGACAACCATACATTTATATTCTAAAATTGAAAAAAATGTTACTACTTAAAATTCTAATAAAATTTGTATACATTTTTTTTTCTTTCAAAATTAACACAATGAATGAATGAAATTCCAACTATTAAACATAACCCAAAATTTAAGAAACTTGGTGCATCACATTTATTAGATTATGTTTAATTCCAAAATTTAAGGAATAGTTGACTCCCTATGTAATCTATACCGTGTATTGAACGCGTATTGAGTGTACAAATTAAATTGAATAAATCTTCACCGCATGTTGTAACACATCATCGTTCGGATATATCCACGAAATAGTTTCATCACCAAACCATTAAAATAAATGTAATATTAATAATATAAAAAAAAAAAAAATAATTCTATTTTTGTCTATATTTAGCTTAGCATATGGGTATTATGGGTATTATGGGTATTTTGGGTATTTCCTTCTTTTTTAGTGTGAGGATGTTTTGGGCAAGTGAGAGCAATAAAATCACTCATCATGCATGTTGCTAGTCCCTCTCACCAAAACTTGCATTAAAATGTTTGGGTGAAATGTACTAAAATACCCTTGGCGGTTAGTGTATATTACAAATCACATGCAACTTAATGTAATTTTGTAATTGTAATATATGTTTTGATTTCAGAAATTGTATGCTATTAATTATAATGTAATGAGTAGGTTTGTGACAATTAATGAGAGCAAAAAAGGAAAATAGAGGCCGCTTAGATTTTGGGTCAGTTAAGCTCGTTCACATAGAGAGATTATTTTGTACATGCTAGCTGCAACCTATTCTGATAATTATGGATAAAACTTTACGGAGTATATTTTAAATATAGTAAGTCAATTAAATATAATAAATTAAATTATACTTTAACATAAATATAATAAATAACTCAACTTGTTTTGATCTGATTCATTTTCAACCCGATCCATTTTTTACCAGTATTAATTAAGTGGCTTGCTTTTATCCAATCTGTTTATGAGTCGCTCGGATTGGGTTCAACTCATTCGTTTGCACCATTGCGGCTACACTTTTAATTTAGAAGATACAAATACTAATTAATCTATATTTGTATATCACAAAATATTTTTTACATAGAGACTGGTTTGCGTTGCTTGGAATATTTTGAGTGTGTCTATGATCATTATATTAGATTTTGAGTTTTATTTTATTTTCTTTTATTTATACATACAATTTAGAAGGTGGGTTTCCCATTAGTCCCACAAACAAATGCAGTTCGAAAAATTGAACTTTTTGTTTGTGGTACTTTATGAAGAATGTAAAGTTTAATCGTATATTATATTTCCCGGGGCAAAAGATCAATTGAATTATACAAAACGGTAAGATTTTATTGGGAATTAATTACTTAAATTTGAAATGAGATATATAGCTAGAGAACAATTATTAAAAAAGAAAAAATTGTAAAGCCAGGCAACAGATAGATATTTATCTCTTCCCTCAAATAAAATAAAAAAAAAAAGAAAAAAAAAAGATAGATATTTATCTTACAATGAAAATGGTAGTATATTTCTTAACAAGAAAAGCCCATGTAAAAGTGCTCTTTCAATAAACCCACTTAGCAACAAAAACCCCCCACCATCTCCAATATTACAAACTCAGCCCAACTCTCGCCCGGCCCCCACTTAAGATAAAAGAACACTTAATTCGGACCCAAAAACAATATTACAAAGCCCAAACCTGAACATATATACCGTTGCGGGTTGCTGCATATTTTATTTTACGGCGTATATTTTTTCAATCTTTTAATTCACCTTTTATAATTTTACAAACATATATATATACCCCAATGTTTAATTCACCTTTTATATTTTTACAAACATATATACCCCCAATGTTTAAGATATGTCATGCACATGTCGTCGGTGCAATTTTTACCAAAAAAATGATCTGACAAAACAAATAAGATATATGAAGGACTCAAAAAATTAAGATAAAAGTGCCGAAAGTATTATAGTGCGAATCATTTTTTTATTTATAATAATAATAATAATAATAATAATAATAATAATAATAATAATAACATATGTGTAAATACTTAAAAGGGGAGATGGTCAATAAGGTCTTTGTTCCCATCCGTGATTTAGGGCGAGTTGCACCAAGCGATTAGAAAAGCAATTTTACAGAAAGTAATTACATTTAAATCGATAATAATAATAATTGACGAAAATAAGAATACATCATGAAATAATTAATTTTTTATAATTGTCGATCTTTGTCAAAAGAAATACTTTAGTGACTTCTAAAAGAAATTGATTTTATACTTTTGTAAATCTCAAAAGTGTTTATGTAATAGGGACAAATACCATAAAAATTATAATTCACCAAAAGTAATAATTTCAAGCCAAACACGAATACTTTTGAGAGCTTTCATTGCTAGGTCAAATCAGTAAGGTTGTCTACTATATAAGTGACTCAACTGAATTTGGAGCTTATAACATGTTCTGACTCCAAGGATCAATTGATAGTTGGATTTCATGGGGGTAATAATACAATTGGTTTGAGCCCAATTGGAAGAGTGAAATTGAAGAAAGAGAAGAAAAATAAATATGGAGTAGGAATGAAGAGTTTTAACTATTAATAAAGCTAACTTTTGCAAGGATTGGGCTCCTTGGGGGTACCAAATTTTTAGAGGGTGATGACCTAGGTGACTATTGGATCCTCACATGTGCATCGTCGACCAACTCGGCTTGGTCTTGTGTTCAAACTAGGGCTTCAAAATAACTTAATTATTTTGGAGAAGGTCTAATTAATTTGTTGTCGAAAAATTAATAGCCCAAATAAATAAAATTCAAAAACCAAATAGGATCCTCATGGCACAAACGAAAATTTCCGACAGAATTTTCGACTGATTATTCCAAAAATTTGTCGGAAATAGCCATTTTTCGACGGAAAATGCTAGTCGAAAAGTCCTTTAAAAATATGCTAATCGGAGATTTTCCGGCGGGCTTTCTGACGGGATCTTTCCAGTAGCCCAAGTTTGTCGGAAAGTATGTTTGAAAACTTCTGACGGCCATTTTCCGATGAGATTTTCAACGGATAGTTCCGTCGGAAAATATTACTGGGTCAACTGTTTGACCTTAATTTTCGAAGGGATATTTCGTCGAAAAAATATTATTTTTATTAGAAAAATTAATTTATTAATTTTTGACGGGACATTTTGTCGGAAATGAATTATTATTATTAAAAAGTTAATTTTAAATTAATTTTCGACGGGATATTTCGTCGGAAATTAATTATGATTAAAAAATAATTTTAATTTATTAATTTGGATAGTATGTTGGAAATTAGTTATTATTATTAAAAAATAATTTTAATTTATTAATTTTCGATAGGATATTCCGTCAGAAATTAATTATTATTATTAAAAAATAATTTTAATTTATTAATTTTCGACGGGATATTCCGTTGGAATTGTTTAATTAATTAAAAAAATTACAAACAAAATTATCCCATCAATATATTTAGTACACTATTCACTAATTTTAAAATGCCTCACTAGTAGTCATAAATTAATCTCAATCATCGTCATAATAATCTCAATCATCTTTATAATAATACACCATTCAACTAATTTAAATTTATAATATAATAATCATAAATTAGTCTCAACTGTCACCCATGAGTTCAAATATATAGGAAAATAAACAATATTAATCATCATAATAGAAAAATAAAGAGTATCCATCATCAGAATCAGTCAGAGTCGTTAGATTGTTGTGGGTTCTGGGGTTTTTTATATAGCATATTGGTACGCAACTGGCTAAACATACGTCAGCATTCCTCCATCTCTCAACAATTTGCCTCCAACTCCCGTCGATTATTCGCAAGCTCTTGTTTCATATTGTTGTATTACTCCATCACCTCTGGACTCTGCGATACCTGTTCTTCGAGAGTTTGAAGTCTCGTCACCAGCTCCAGGTTGGAAGAAGTAACTCCGGAATAATGTGATCTCGATGACTTACGTCTAACCCGATGAGCCTTGCCCTTCAAACCATATATCGTTCCTTTTTTCCTGATGCCTACAGTCTCCACTCACATCTGAATAACAAATGATAACAATCATTAGCATATATATATATATATATATATATATATATATATATATATATATAAGTAAATATATTTTATTTAATATCATAAATTATTTATTTGCATTTATGTACCTGCAACCCAATATTTTCCAGAATTGGTTGTGATTCACCACTTCAAGATACTTGAGGAGAAGTGAGTTTTTTCAATGCATTCAAGAAGACATGAACATTAGTATACACTTAATCAAACATAACACTTATTACTAATAAACTAAGTAATAAATTTATTTGACTTACATATGTATTCATCGAACGTTCATCACCCATATAGTTCTCTCTCAATTTTCAGTATACCGAGAATAAGTATACATAAATAGACCTGCTTGGGATACGTCATATTTTTTTTGTTTCTACAACAAAAAGTATATATTGGTTGTGTTATACCACAATAGATATATGAAACAAAGGTCAATAAGTAATTTAAGTGACTTATTAGTCTACGCTTGTGCTCCGAATGTGTTATACTGCTACCCGTGTGGCTTGGAGCTCCCTGAACATCACAATTAGAAGCTCGATTTTGTTTGTTTCTTTAACTTATCGCTAAAAACTCGGGAGAAGCCCAATATGATTTGTATTCTTTCCAACAAGTTTCATTTATCGAATTTGGCCTAGGTAAATTTATATTCCTTATCTAGTCAAATGCATGACTAAATGATAATGAGGCTTTATGCTCAAATAACCTTTTAATTTCAGCATCATGCTTAGGCTCCCAATAGTAATCATTCTGCAAGTTGTTAGATAATCGTATAAATAAAAAATATACTAATTAATTTTAATTATCAAACCACAATATGTATACTAAACTAATTTTGTCATCGTGACAAAAGTAACACTGTCACTTAATATTCTATCATATTCTATCATGAAAATACATATTATTAGCGGTTTAAAAATTAAACGATGACAAAATTCTCAATTTAGTAATTGTAGTATCTAATGAAAAAGTTAATTGCTTTGGTAACTTTCGAAGCACTTAAAGGATGATACCACAATTGATATTAAAATTTTAACCCATTGATAGTAATCTTGGGAAAAAAAAAGGAAAATTAGATTGATACAATTAACTTTATGTACAATTTAAGCACAAAATATATGCTTAAGATAACTAAAGTGTGGCGTCCCTTTAGCTGTAAAGCCATGCAAAACGCCGCTCCTTAATTTCACTTTCCGATATGTTTACTTCCGGTCCAATTCATCCTTTGTTTCAAACGTGGTTTTAAGTATATTTTCAAGTCAAACCGAATACTGCCTCAAATTGAGGTAGCAAAAAAATCATATTATATGATAATATAATTAATCTGGTACTATTACATCTTTGTAATTTCATATAATATTCCCCCAATTGTGTTTTATACTTTTATTTTGGTGTATATCCAAAATTAATGTGGAATAGATCTCGAAAACAAAAGCTCAAAGAGCTCAAAATTAATAATAAGAGAAAAATGTGCCTTTGCTATGGAAATCAATCTATTTTTTTAAGAGATAATTACATTATTCTTGCTAAATTTTACAAAGGGTATGCAATCTTGAATGCGCGCAAATCACACTAAGTTTTACATAGAAATCAAGAAATAATTAGACCTTATTTTTTTTTAGATTTTCCATATAATTATATAGTTGTAGAGATGACAAAAAGTTTAAGGAATTTGTGTTATTAGTATATAATATATTCTCGAGCCTTGTTCTACACTATAACTCTTTATCGGTATTTTGAATAAATCAATGAATATGGCATAACACATATTACAACTTTCTAAGATATTAACTACACTATTTACAACTATACAAACATTCCACAATAAAATTAGTTCCACATGCATTCAACTAATGGATAACATATAGGGTTAATTACAGGGACCTCCCCTGAGGTTTGGTCAAACTCGCGCCCAATCCCCTTCAAGAATGCTAAATACTAAGACCTCCCTCGAGATTTCAAAAACATTACTAAACCCTAGCGAAAGTCGGCGGATTTGGACGGAACGTGTGTTTTTACCCTTTTACCCTCGAGGAGGTCCCTGTAATTATGATAGTTGGAGGGGATTGGGTGCGAGTTTGACCAAACATCAGGGGAGGTCCCTGTAATTAACCCTAATTTTGAATAAAAATAAAAAAATCATAATTGCACATTAATCCCTAACTTTTAAAAAATTAATTTTATGCAAAAGAAAAATTCCCAATCCCTAAACCCCCCATCCCCATCCCCATCCCCACCCGCACCCCTCCCCCACCCCACCACCACGCCTGCCCCCAGTCCCTAACACCACCTCTCCTTCCAAGGTGGCGCCAGTCAAGCCGTCGCGCGGCCTGGGTTGAAGAACCCAGGCCTGCGACGGAAAACCTTAGGCGCCGCCGGCCTGGAAGGAGTTTTTTATTGGGACGATGAGGTAGGGGTGGGGGCTGGGTGGGTAGTTTTTTTTTAAAATAATATATATTAATTTTTTTATTGATTTATAATAATTAATTTTTATATTTATAATTTTATAATAATTATTTTATTAAATCAGGTAATTGAATGAATATTTTTACTTTTTGTACAAAAAATAATTTTTAGTTAAAATTTTATGAATATTTTTAGTACGGATTAATTATGAACATGTGAGCAGTTTTATAATGTCTAATAACTTATGTTCAAGTTTTTTTTCTTTCTCATGGTTATATTTAAATTATAATTTTTTTTTAAATTTACATTTCGGGTTAAATGTGAAAGTTGAATGTATTTACATTTTTATTTATGTTATACAATATTTTTCTTATAATTAATCATAATTTATTATTTGTAAAAGTATTATGAAAAAAATATTGAAATGTTATTATATTTTTATTTAAGAATTTATATACACTAATAAACTAATTATAAGTTTCATGTAAATTTATAACATTTGAACCCATACTTATACATATACATTGCAAAGAAAACCCTCATATGAATTAAACATAACAAGGGCATAATTATTCACCAAAATAGCTACAGTAATCCAAGGATAAAATCAGAAGTTCAATAAAAATTTGGTGATGACGTCAGCAAAAGTTAACGGAACCCTAACGGATGTAATCCTTTTAAAAACTCAGAGGAGATTCCTGTAATTATGATAGTTGAAGGGAATTGGGCGCGAGTTAGACCAAACCTCAGGGGAGGTCCCTGTAATTAACCCTAACATATATGCGGCAGTGTGTCTAACTTTTAACAAACTGTGTAAAAATAGTTTATTTTGAATTAAGTTCAATTTGCAGTATACAAAGTCTTGAATTTATTATGGTATTGGTAACAATTTAAAGTGTTAATAAATAGTTTGTTAATATGATTTTCAACTGATAAGTTACAAAAATTATTTTAACATTTTGAATAATTTGACTTATTTACATTTGTATACACACATTGATGATTGATTATAGAAGGTAAACACGACATTTAACATATATATTTCACGAGGGTTTTTTGGTTTTGACTAAATAAAAGTACAAGGGCTTCGTTAATGATAACAGATTAACGGGAACTAAATGATATACAAGGAACTAAAAAACCAATTGTCATTTTCTGCAATTACTTTTCAATAACTAATCTAAGAATTTCCTTTTTCCTATCAGGACTAAGGCTCTTTGTGATTATATAATGAACTAAGTCGGACCCTACAAAGGAAAAAAGAAAACAATTGAGTAATCCTTACTTACCCATGTCAAATCCTACAAAAACTAATGGGGGATTATTTATCAAATCAGATTTTGCAGAACCCAAAATATTTACCTAACAAGTAAGTACAACACATTTTTCAAATCAGAGTGACCCTTCATTTGACAAACACAATAAATTTAATATGTGACGGATTGGCCAAATCATGTCTGGATCACAATTTTCAAAATCCTACATTGAAGAGAATGTAAAGGTATACCCTAATGCCTTCTTTACATCATACACGCATTCTTTTTCCTCTATTCCCTAATCTATATGAATAATTCTCTTCCCTTCTTCATAAGCAACCTCTCATCTTACCAATATGTCAACAACGAATATTGGTCCAAGGGCCAAATTAAGAACTAATTACCTGCATAATCATTAGGGTGGGTCTAATTGCTGAAAGCCTAATTCATCATCATCATCTTTGCCAAGCCATTTGGTACCCAGAATTTGTTTTCTTTCCAAACCATTTCAATGTCAAATCCTTCAAATTATTATCATACACCTCGCAAAACTTTTGAGGCCACTCTTCTGGCTCAACTGGTGAAAACCCTAATCCGGGTGTTCGGTCATTCGAATTAGGATTCAACTTTTGCGTCCAATCCATGACGTAAGCAGAAACACGCCTTCTAAACTTGGCCTTAAACTCGGGCCACGCTTGATACTTGTAGTGATTCAACACCATATCATTCACATCCAAATTTCTAGGAATGTACTCGGGCTTTAAAATAAAATGATGTATTACATTAAGCAACGAATCATCAACCGCTTCTAATAATACTATGGACTTATGACGATTCTCAAGTACTCTCCTGCAATTGTACCCTTGCGTGACTCCCAATACTGGATGAACCTTTTGACCCGACGGTCCAAATTCATGACAACCAATGCTAATTTCCCCTAATCCAGTTGAGTTTGATGTAATTAATGTGTGTAACAAGGATTTTGATGGTTGTGAAACATTAATCCAAGACGGGGAGTACACGAACTCATCGACATCGATGAACATCATCCACGTACAAGCATCTCTAGCATAAATTGCACCATGTGAGAATCCAGCCTCTTGTGTTTTAGGCCACAGCCAAAAATAAGTGCTAATGTCAAAACCTTCTTTCACTAACTCATTCACCACTTTCCCCAAATCGTCATCGCTACCATTGTCGTATAACAAGAATTTTTCTACCCCAATTTTGGAATGGTACAACACCCACTCCTTCAAAAACTTTCCCACGTCATACACCATGGTGCTGGCGCACAGTAGCGATTTACCGCTCCTATTTTCTAACTTGCGCGGGGCGGGTGAGAAGTACGCCACCGAAGGCACAACCCTATTTTCAGTAACGATTTCCAATGAAACTTTAACTGATGAAACGGCCGTTAAATTAGGTCGTTGACAACGAAACACCTCCTGCATTGAAGTCGTAACGGCAGTTCTAACGCTGTTGATGACGTCATCGCCAAATACGCAATTAAATTCGCTCGGCAACCGATTTATCCCCTGTCGATTGTTGACGCCTTTTACGAATAAAACGACGTCGTTGTCCGTCGTCAGTGAATCGTAAACCAGAAAAGTCCACCGCAGTAGCAGCGGCGGAGGCGGCCGTGCAGGAGGATTTTCCGGCGACTTTAGGAGCATCGGTTGCTTCAATGGAAACCTCCGCCGAGCTTTCACTGGCAGAAGACAACAAAAAGTCGCTCGATCTGGAAAATGAAGCAAGCCGGAAAACCTCGCCGGAGATACCTCATTGGTGTCGTATAAACAGAAGTAATCGCCGTCGAGATTCAGCGATGTGATTTCCGGCGATAAGATAACGAGAACCTGCCAATCAGGTATGAGTACAGCTGTGGTGGAGATTGGTGGAGGTGTGGGGAGCGCCCCGGCGTTATTGACCGTATAGGCGGCGGAGAGGTTTTCGTGGAGGGCATAATTAGCGGCGGAGGAGGTGGGGAGAATGGCGGCGGGGGATGGGGGGAAGGGGGCAATGGCATCGCGGAGGTAGTGGTGGTAGAGAGAGGCGCAGAATACAATCGAAGCGACGACGTATAGAAAGGTTGTACGGATATGACGGGCCATGAAAAATGGAGGTGGAGAAAGAGAAGAGGAATAAGTTTTTTTTTTTCTTTTTTACTTTTTTTTTAATGATTAATTAATTGATGGAAGAGAGGAGAAATGGGGGAGTTTGTTGGTAGAATGGAGAATGTAAATAGTTTGGGTTCATTTTATATATTGGTGATTATTTAAATTAATTATAGAATATTTAGAATGTTGGTTTCAATAATTGGGTCCATTGTAATACTCCCTCCCTCCTCTCATAATTTTTTATTTTTGTGTAAGATTGATCGGTTAGCTTAACTGAATTTCAAAAATTATTATAAATAATTTTATATATCATTATGTATATTAATATTTAAAATGTTTAATACGTCACAAATCTTCATAATTTAATATGATATTAAAAAGTTTGACCGGAAATTATAATATATGATTAGTGCATGTATATCCGATTGTAATACATGGTTTGTGTATAATTATAATTAACTAAGATCAAGGACTGGATTATTGGTATGTATTTAAATAATCTCATAATAAAATTAAAAGACGGCATTGACTCACAATAAATGTTGCTTTTAAAATAATTCAAAATGGGCAAGAATTCAACGGAAAATAAAATATCTTGATAAAATTGGAAAAATCCTTTTTCAAATCTGTTGTCCTGATTGAGGAATAATATATTATTGTATTATTCTTCTCAATCTAATGGTATATGATTTTGTTACTGAAAATAGAGTTTCGTCCTGGATTTCTTTCTCATTTTTTACTTTTGGGAAAATGCATGATACTAGCTGGTCTAATTTTATGCAAAATTTGGCACAAAATTCTCGTGTGTGTTTTTTTTAAAATAATGATGTGGTATTATTAATTTTATATTACTGGTTAATTATAAGGCAAAACCTAAATATATAGAAAAGTTTCGCTTTTTAAATTTTATATAGTATATAAATAAATATAGAAAGAGAACTTACAACCATTCTACGAGGTAATTGCAATTTTCATACCAAAATTTTACTTACTTTAATATTTGGTATCAAACATTAAGACACATTTAATATCAGAATTGAAGGACTTTTTTCACATTTACCTCCCTATGATATGTGTAAATAGGCAATTTACTTCCCTACATTATGTATAAATTAAATGAGCAGTTTACCTCCCTGTGATAATGCATAACAGACATTTTACCCCCTTGTAAAAATGTAAAATTCAAGAGGGAGGCAATGTGCTTATTCTTCACAAACACAAGGAATTATTTTGCCATTTTATTTTTTAAAGGGGGTTAAAATGCCTATCACCCCTTTTTTGGGATAAAGTAATTATAAATGTATGATATATCTGGTTTAGATTTTTAGGCTTTTTCTGTATTTTTTGGTATAAGATTCATAAATCCATATCAACAAATTAAATCCATTTGAAGATTATAATTGGGATTTCGTAGCGAGTCATTCTGATAAATGATAGTGATCTGGTACTGAATCAATTAATACAGCCAAATCAATATTGCATAATTTCTAGCAAACATCTACTTAATTAATTAGATGAGGCAATTGCGGAATATAACTTGTACAGAAGTGCTGCCGTATAGAGGCAGAATTTCCACATGATTTATTGAAATTAAAAAACGTCCCACGTGGATTGGACAACAAAAAGTTTGATATTGGACTTGAAAAAGTCGAAATCTTATCTGAATTGAGTTTGTATATATGTTGGGATTCGGAGGAAAAAAATTAAAGTAGATAATAAGAGTAGGAAAAAAATAGATGATATGAATTACGTCATCATTTTTTTTAGGGTTATTAGGTTTGAATATATAAACTCAAACTTCAATTTCGCGAAACATGTGTTCAAAGTTCATTTGAGATGATTTTGACACAATTTCTTCAAGCAGTGAGACCGAATCAAAACCTAACTATATAGATCATTAGGACTCCTAGAGTATACGAGAAAAGCCAATTGATCAAATCACGACATGTTTCTTATTTCTAAAACTTTTTTTTATAGAACTTGTAAATTTCATCATTATATATGAAATTTACTGATAGTTAACACAGTAAAACAGTAATTCTATGTTCCAAATCCACTATTCAACAATTATAAATTTCCAAAGCATATTTTATTCTGATAATGTTGTTATGCATCTTTGTTCCACATAAAATTTAAATTAGGCAAATTTTCAAATCTGAAATATAAGTCAAAATTAGAATACAAGGTGGAATGAACTTTGTTGACATTTAGGATGGGATCCAATTTAATAAAATTTCATTAGAAGCCAAAATTTTGAACTACCATCACCAACTTTTGTTTTGATATGAATAATGGACACCACCAGTTTTTAGTTTAGAAATTTGTCGTACAAGCTTAAATAAGAAAATTGATGACATCATTTTATTTAAAATCGTCATTTCCTAGATTAAATAATAAATTGAAATATAAAGGGTACTAAAATATTTTCATTAAATATAAAGGGTAAGAAAATTGTAGAATATTGTTTACCGGTAAACAATATTTAATGGTACTCCTTATCACAATATTTAATGGTACTCACAATATTGTTTAAATCTAGGGTAATTCATTCATCTCTCCATCAAATTTTAAAGTCTGACATCCCAAGGGAGCACTGTAGTCTAATTTAATAAACAAAGGTAGAAAAATGCCTCTTAATTTTTTTAAATAAGGGTAAATTGAATATTACGATTAGGATTTCAATTGAATCAGATCAGAATTTGATCCAATTTATTCGAGTTTTAATTCGACTAGAGATTAACAAGTTTGATCCGAAAATTCATAATAAAAAATACATGGAGCAAATATAAATCTAAATTGATCCGATCCGTTAAAGTAACATTAAAAATATTACCATCAATTCATGGACTAATTGTTAATAATTCGTTCATTAATTATTTTTTAAGCATATTTTCCATATGAAACATGAATATTAGTAAATAAAGTTTTAAAATCCATAGGGAATTCTGATATTACAGAACATATTTAAGAAGGGTCAAAATAAACCACTATAATTTTAATTTTAGGTGATTGGATGAAAATGCCCTCGCTACAATTTCTCGCATCGTTGTATTATATCTTTATTTTATATTTTAGCAACACATTATATTCTCTTATCGTATGTGTGAACTGCAATAGAGTTTATATGGGTAAAAATTGAATTTATGGAAATTGTGGGCTGAACTTTTAATTTAGGGGTCTTTTACTAATGCTTTTACTAATGCAAATGTTCTCTTAACCGTAAACCTGGAAAAAAATAGGCCAAATTATTTTTACAAACACCTTTAGGCTCTTTAAGGTGCTTTTGGACCTGTGAAACGCAGTGCTAAATGGGCCTATACTCGTGTGCAATCTTAAAATGGACTTGGGTCTTTAATTTTACTTGCAAATACAAAAAGTATTTAATTGTAGTCCGTAGAATCTAGAGCTGTTAATTGGTCGGATCAGACTTTTCTAGATTCAATTTAATTTATACTAGTATACGCTCCGTGCTATGCACGGAGTCATGTTAAATTTTATTTATAAATTAGTTTATGATAAATTAGTAGGAGATTATTAATGATTCTGACATATAAAGAAAATGAAGGCTACAATGATATTCTACAATTATTTATAAAATAAAGAAACAAAAGCCCAATTCAAATGAAAAAAAAAGACCACGTAATGAATTTTTTAAAATAACCAAAATAGTTATACATCAAGCTAAGCATAATATTTCGAAGTACAATATCGATTCTTTCATCTATGATGAATACAAACTCAACAATAATTCCTAGCTTCCACAATCTCTAACTTTTGTGCATTCTAACTCTTAACTATACAATTGATGAAAAAATACAATGATCAAATAAAGTAAAAGTGCATCCTGCTACATACTTGCAGTTTCAATTATATGCAAGGATGTATTTATTTAAGCTTCTCTAACCATTTTCCTTGGTTCGAGAATTCTGGGAACCAATGCCATCTTACTTACACTTTTTCCTCCGAGAATTAGTCTATATCGTCCATCAAGTTTCCTTCAAAAATAATTTTGTCAAATATTATTTCCTTGTGCTTTGCAAGTTTTATTTCCCAACCTCCAACAACTCCAACAATGTACTTGTGCTAACTTCAATAAAAAAAAAAAAAAAGTATTTGTGCTAACTTCGGCATAACGCAATCTTCACAATCTTGGTTACATTTTGTTGCTCAGTAGTCCTGGAAAAATTCACAATGAAGGGCCCTAGATCATATAAATTGTTGTTAAATGAAATCACTATAACCATCATTGAAATCATGATAAACTACGTGACACAACACAGAAATACATATTTTGACACACTTCAATCAAATCAATAAATAAAAATTTGCATTGTAGAGAATAAACATTTAAGAAGTTCCAATGATCGAGTTAGATATACAAATGATGCCAGAGTTAATAAACATCCTCACATATGAAATTAAAACAAAGTCCTAAGATGGATTTACAAAATAGAAGTGTAAAAACTTTACCCCGTTTTGCTTAGCACATTCACATCAATGCACTTATACCAATATATATATATAAATGTTATCATTTAAATAACTAAGTAAATAAGACTCTGTCTTACAAAACATATTATTGTGTTTCACATATCGAACTAAAACAAAACCCAAATATTTATGATAGAATTAGAAAACATAAGTGTGGAAATCTTGGTTTGTCTAGTTTGTAGCATTCATGGAAGGTGCAAATGCACCTAAACCAAGAAAATAAAAATTTGTTATTCAAAATCTGCATTGTTATGCAGGAGCAACATATAATATCACCTAAGAACGGTGATCTCCAAATATAACATCTTTGATGGTTTTAGGAAAAAAAAAGTGATTAATAGAACAAACATTCTACAATCTAAATTCACAATCTAACTCAAACACTTACTATTATGCCATATTTCCCCTAACACATGAAAATAGACTTTACACAATACGATAAAAGTAAAATCCAACTCAACAATCTCTCGAAGCCATGGAATTACAAATTTCATAGTTCTCTTAGAGCTTTTTAGTGTGGTCTTTTGATCAAACTTGTAGCTAATGATAATGATTATATAGCAAATTGAAAGCTAAGCAAGTTGGAGAAGAACAGTTACCAAAAAAAAATTGAAGAAGAATTCACTGTCGGCCTTTCAGAGCATACTTTAAAGAGAAAAAATTGATTAACTAAATTAAAATTGGAATACCGATTAACCTTTGGAGTGAGAATCTTTCATTGATTTTAGACCGCCTTCAGTAGCAAACAAAGTCAGCATCCTGCTTTGATATTTCAAGAGTAAATCTGAAGATGAAGTCGCCTCCCCTTTTTATCTATTTTGTGCTTGTCTCGTTAATCTAAAATTTGGTTTTGATTTTTTTGATCTTAACTTTTGTATTGTTTGTGAAAATCGTTATGTTGTGAATGTAGAAGTTATCAGATTTTTTGTTTTCATGCGAGAATGAGAAGGGGGAAGAAGGCAGTTGGAGGAAGTGGGTTTCTTTTGGGAGATATTTAAGGGAGAGAATTAGGAATTTTGGAGAAACCGTGGAGTTTAAAAGTTGTTCACTAACTTCTCTCTTATTTTTCATAAATAAACAAAATTCTAAATTCTATAAAAATAGTATTGAGTCAAAATTAATAGATGACAGTTAAGAGACTGACCTCAAATATATATATAAGAGATAAGAGATGGGATTGGATCTTTTTCAAATTGTACTTGAATTTAATTTTTTTGAATACAATAAATCTTGATCGAATATCGGATTTTTTTTCTGATTCAATAAAATTTTCATTTAAAAAATTAAATTAGTATTTTTTTCTAAAAATGTTTATTAACTTTCAATTTCATTTAATTTTAACTCACATGTTCAAACTCTCTTTACTAATATTCATATTCGTAAATGAAAATATTGGTTTGAACAAATTTATTAGCAAGTTATAAAATATTATCTTCTTAAATTGACAGTGTTAAATTATTAATGGACTTTTATAAAAATTAGGTACATATACCATTCTTTTTATTTATTGTCGGATACGGATCTCTAACGAATTGCATCAACCTAAATTCAAATTCGCTCCATGTGTTTCGAATCACGGATCTTAATAATCGGATTATATCCACCGAATCTCTAATCAAATTTATTCTAATAAATCGGACTAAATTCGGACGAATCTAAATTGAAATTCGCCTTATTGACAGCCCTGCTGTACATATAAGTAAAAGTAAAAAATTGAAAAAAAAAAAAGATTTCATATTTTTCTTCCTCGGTATCGAATTTTATGATAAATCAATATCTTCACATTTTTATTAAATGAGAGTTTGACCTATTCACTTTAATTTATAAGTTTAAAATTAACCAGAAAAAAATTGAGAATAAAATCACCAACAAAAAAAGAAAAGAAAAAAAAAACTAATTATTAACATATGAGATTCCCACCCATGCCTATTTTGGTTCATTTGTAACTTGTAAGCTAGTGATAAATATGCAGCCCATTCACAAATAGAAGATGCATATTTTGATGAAGTGTGTGAAAAAGGCCATCGCATATAAATTGTATTGAACTCCATCACACGATTATTTATTTAAATTGCTTATTTCCCATATATTATTTAATTTAGAAAAAACAAATCATATTATAAATTTATTTTTCGTGTATGCAAGGGGAAATGACCACCTCGGTCAATATTATGACTAAGATGTACTACTAATTGAATAATAAATAAACTGCGCATTTTCTTAATAAAGTTTAAAAAAAAAAGAATAAATAAATAAATAAAATGGTCCATTGATTTATTATGCAAGCTAGTGCAGCCTTATTGCCAATAGTAGCTTTTGGTGAGTGAATTATTTAATCACGTGGGAATCATACTAAGTGGACAATAATAACACCTAGTAATTAAGCTACTTATTTTCACTAATTTTATGCTATAAGTGCTAAAATTATCATACCGGGGACCGAAATTAATAAATAAAATCGGTGTTGGAAGCTTACTAATTTTTCTGTAATTTCATCTGTTTAGTCGGTACAAATCACAAAGCATTTAATGATGAATTCTTTGAATTATAAGATCGTATATATGGGTATGTTTATGTTTACATATATTAGGACATGGGCTCATAAGAACATGTTGATGGAAAGTGAGATCTATTACTAAGAAAGTCATTAAAGTATTAGATTATTATTTTATTTTATTTTTTATTCATAAAATTTTGTTCGAGTTTATTTTATTATACATAACATAAAAAATAAAACTTGAATAAACTGATCAATTGGTCGTTTTAATGCTTGGTTAAACATTGGCTTTAAAATTACAAAATATATATATGTTATAAATCAATCTAGTCAATTTAACTATTGTAATTTGGAGTTCCGTATAATTAAATTTATATAAATATGTATATATGTCGACAAGAAAATTATGTCAAACTTGAAAAGTATAATGTTTGACTAAAGTCCACTTGTTTACACACTTGTGAAAGCATTTTTTTCTTCTTTTTTTTTTTTTTTTTTGTTTATAATTATATCGACCAACAAAAGTTAATTATAGGAGAATTTTGACATTTCTTGATATTATTGCGAATTGCTAGTGAAGCATATCCTAATCAACTAAAGAAAAATACCTAATTCAAAATAATTCTTCTGTTTGTCAAAAAATATGTAACGATACACGATACGATAATTGCTCTCTATTTTTCACACGACAAGTTAATTTATATTTGCTTACCTTAAAATGTGACGATCATTTTTCAAAAAGAATTTACCTTGTGATACATTGTTAATGGAAACCCCCAAACGGTGAGTTGAAATTTCCAAATTTTAGTAAATTATACGCAAGTTGTAAGACCATCTCCAACAGACTTCTTAAATTCAGGCCTTTTATCTTAAAATTTAAGGAGTGAACAGTGTTATACATTCCCACTTTTTACTATGCACTCCAACAGCTTCTTTATATTTTAAGATTTTAGTTTTAAACAACCATACCACTCCACTCCAACAGCTCGTTTATATTTTAACAAACTACTTTTAATTTTAATTTATATATAAATAATAATGATATATAATTAATATCTATTTAATATAATAATAAAGTACTATAATTTGTACTTTTGTCTACAAAAGCAATTTTTAAGATTTCAATTTGGACTCTCAAATATAAGATTTGGCATTCTCAAATTTTAAAGACTCCCTTGGAGTTGATTTTTTGCACAATTCTTATCAAATCTCTTATAATTTGAGATATAAAAGTTCCCTTGGAGAAGGTCTAATGTCATATAAATATGTGTCTAGATAAAAGAGAATTTTCTATTTTATGAAATGGCTAAGGAGAGGAAAAGGGACGCACCTTTTAGGCCATCTCCAATGGAGCAGGGCTGCCCCGGGGCTCCTGAGACACGGGCCAGCCCCGAGCCCTGCCTGGTCGTCTCCAATGGCAGGGCTCCGTGGAGGAATTAATTCCAATTTTTTTCTTTGCCCACTCTCACCTATTAATCTTATAGTTTTAAATTTTTTTAATATTAATATTAATAATAGTAATAATTATTAGTACTCATAATTTAATTATTAATATATTAAAATATTAAAATTAAAGAGAGTAAATAATTAATGTAACTTAAAATTAATACATAATACGCAATACAACAAACAAGTATTTATCAATATCTGTTGGCTTTAAATATTTAATTTAGATTAAGTATTAATCTAAATTTTATTTGTATGAGTGTTTAATTTTATTTTTAACTAATTCTGTATTTTTAAATAATTATAGCCACCATCAATATTGTAGTTAAATGATTAAATTTTTAATTACAATGAAAGATATTAAACTTAGATGGACTATTACTATATTTATAAGTATATCATAATTTTATGTTTAATTTTAAGGTTTGAGGCTAAATATTCATATTATGTTTAATTTTAAGGTTGATGGCAAAAATTTCGGATTTAATTAGCAATTGATTTTTTTATGATTTTCTTACCATGCATAATAAAATCATTGTGTTAGGATAAATTACGTGTTTAATTAGGTAGTAATAATTAAAGGTTTATATATAAGTATATTATAATTATATAAAGTAACACATTAATTATATATTATATAACATATTAATTAAAATCTATCACATTAATTATACAACTACCTAACATAAATATCACATTAATTAAGGCTCATTAACTATGTATACATATCACATTAACATAAATATCACATTAATTAGGCTACATTAATATTAATCAACAATCAATTAAAACCACAGAAAATATTTAATAGAGGGTAAATTTGGTAATAAATTGAGACAAAAAAGTCAAAACCACACAACAGTCCTCTTTTCCTCGTCTTCTTCTTCTTCTCTTATCTCTCTCTCTCTACAAATTTTTTTTTTTAAAAAAAAAAAATGGGAACCAGGGCGCGTGCCAACACGCGCCCCTAATTCCCAACCATCTTCCTCACGCGGGGATGGCTGCCCCGCCCCGCGCCCCTGCGCCATTGGAGACGACTCAGCCGCTGCAGCCTCGCCCCGCCCCGAGCCCGGCCATCTCCATTGGAGATGGCCTTAATTGCTTTTGTGTGTGTGCGTAAAAAAGATTTATCCAAAAAAAAATGTTAAAGCAAATCTTTTTGGTCTGTTCTATGTCACAATCACAAACCCAATTTATTTACTTGAAATCGCCAATCAAAGTGAACTCCAATTTTCAATTACTATAGTATTTACAAATTACTCACATGTGATTTGTCTAATTGATATACTTCATGTGTTAATATAATAATTAGAAAATAATCCAATGTGACATGCTAAATATAGCAAATCAACCCCTCTCTACAATTACTATCATAAATCTACCCCTCTTCTCGAAATCTGCTTTATTTTCCTTTTTCCAAAGCCAAACGAAGAATATATTTCAAATTTGAAGAATAATTTATTGATTCAAGACTTGAGGGCTTATTTTGTGTCAATTTATCCTTAAAATCTTGTTTGGATATATTAGTAGATTGTATTTGACTATTGGACATATTTTATTATCGTCTTGGAAAATTATTATTAACCTCAAAAACATTGTTAAATAAAAACGGACAGTATTCTACATTTTATAAGAATAATTTGCAAATAAATCAAATTAATTAGGTGATTGACTATTCTTCTAGTTTTATTCCCCCATTTTCCAGACTTCCTACATGGATAAGGTGCAGTTTGAGGAGATGAGCTCATCATAAATACATATGTACAAAATACTATAAATATATTATTAATAAATCACACTCACCAAGAATAATTTGTTCTTGTCTTAAACACCGCCGTTAAAAAAGAAGAAAGAAAAAAAAACAAAAACAATAAATGACGATTTTTCTTCACAAAGTCAAAATATCCAAAAAAAAAAAATTATAGTCTTAACCCAACTATAATTTTTTAACAGCCTATATAAAGTGATGAGCAACTTTTAATATGCTTAACTCAGAGCAAAATCAACTTATTTTTAAGAAGAAAAACACACACATACACACACTCAGCAAAGAAAAGTAAAATGTGCATTGCAGTGTTTATGTGGCAATCCCATCCTCTCTACCCTTTTCTTCTCTTGCTTAACAGAGATGAATATCACAACAGGCAAGTTCCAAATGTCTATGTCTATATATAAACACATGCAAATTAATCGATTTTTATATTTTGTGTATCTTTTCTAGGCCTACAAAGCCAGTGGGGTGGTGGGAAGGCGGCGATATATTAGGCGGAAAAGATGAAGTTGCGGGCGGAACGTGGTTAGCCTGCTCAAAACAAGGTAGAGTTGCTTTTCTAACAAATGTGCTTGAGCTTCATACTCTCCCTGAGGCTAAATCCAGAGGAGACCTCCCCATCCGTTTCCTCGAGGTACGTAGTTATTTGTTTAATTAATTATTATGTATTCAAGATTTGATGTGGGATATTGAGTTGTTTTTGGAAAGCAGAGTGAAAAGAGTCCAAATGCATTTGCAGAGGAGTTGATGAAAGAAGCAAATCAATACAATGGTTTCAATTTGATAGTGGGTGATATTGCTACAAAATCAATGGTTTATGTATCCAATAGGCCTAAAGGGGACCCTGTTTCAGTTCAACAAGTTCCTCCAGGAATTCATGTTCTTTCTAATGCTACATTCAACTCAAAGCCTTGGCCAAAGGTTCATAGATTTTAGTAATTTGATTTCTTGTGCAATTATCAATTTTTGCTAAAGTTATTACGCTTTAATATTATAGTGACTTTTACCCTTTTTAAAAGGCGGAATCTACGAAACAATTAATTGATTGATGTTTCGCAGGCGGAAAGGTTGGAAATGAGTTTCAAACAGCAGATTGACGAATATGGTGAAGGCGAAATTCCGGTGAAAGAGATGGTGGAGAAGCTGATGAGGGATAGAGAAAAAGCTGATGAGAGCAAGCTACCAAATATATGTTCTATTGACTGGGAACTCAGTTTAAGCTCAATTTTTGTTGAAGTTGATACACCACTGGTAATAAATTCCTTTCTTCTTAATTTGAAATGTTATTTAGAGTTTGTTTTTATGATTCTGATTTTTCATTTTTGTAATGTGTAGGGAAAATATGGAACTAGAAGCACTTCTGCGTTGACTGTGAAAACGAATGGGGAAACTAGCTTTTATGAGATTTATCTTGACAAAGATATTTGGATCCAGCAAACCTTCAACTACTATATTTTGAAATTGTAATTCTGGTACTGGAGAAAATGTGAAAACTTGAATTGTCATACTTCGAAATTGTAATTTCCATGATCTTTTGGTTAACAAACTACAAATATATTAGCAAGTGTCAACTTTTTTACTTTTTTTTTTTTTTTTGAAGGAAAACGTATAGCATTCTATGCTCTCAACTGTGCCAATATTATTTAGTTTACATTTTATTTTTTTAATGTTTAAGGGAACATTATAACAAAAAGGCTTATTGGATTTGCTTCAAATAGAAGAATTGTTTTTAACTACATAAGCAAGAATTTTACATGTTTTTCTTGTATTCTTCTAATAAATAAATTACCAGTTGGCTTGTGAAGACCAGCTGCATCAGCACATTTATCAAGTTAACTCTGGCATTTTTGTAAAATTGGTTGGTGGCATCAAATTCAAACTCAACTGCCTCAGTACAACAATTAGCAGTTAATTTTACAATTTATGCCATGCATCCAATGTTTACATAGAAATCACTTCAATCAACCCATGCAAATAAGCATTATCTATAGTAGACAAAATTTAATAAACAAGCACAACTGTGCAAATGATGGGATAAAACCCTTCTTTTCATATAATAAAGCAGCCATGGCTCTAAGAGTTAACAAAAACTAACAATGTTGATTCCCATTTTAGAACTACTACATGTCCCAAGACACAAGAGGGGAAGGTAAGTAACAGACTATCTGTAACCAGAAAATACTACATGTACCAACCAAATCAGTGCCAAGAAATCAATTTACAGTCGTTTTTAAGCTTCAAATTAACTCGATGCTACAGGATAGCACTTAATCATCATCTTCGTCCTCCTGCATCAAATCAGACAAAGGATTAAGGTCAAAATATTTGTGATGACAACAAAGCTGATAGAGAATTAATACTCAATAAACACAACTGACCTCTCCACTGCCATCTTCGTCATCGTCATCATCATGAACCTCTGACTTAGACTTATCAGACTCATCGTCACCTTCTCCAGCCTTTCACAAAAGAAAAATAAACCCACTTTATTATATGTTGCTTATGGTAGAGAAAGACAATGTAGTTCGCATATTACAAAATGATTACCAATTTCCTGTTGTAGGCATCCATTTTTCCCTCGTACTCTTCCTTTCTCTTTGCTGCCTTAGCCACGAATGGAGCTTTTTCCTAATATTTAACATTTGTAATGTTCATAAGAAATTCACATAAGTGAAACTTTGAAAACATAATAATTCACAATTATAAATTGTAATCTGAAATCAAATGTACCGCATCACTAAGTGACTTCCACTTTTCACCACCAGCTTTACCAACCTACAATTATAACAAATCAGCAATCTCAGACGTCATTGAAAAATTAAAAACAACCAATGGAACATTTAACTACTTATTAGAAGAGAGGACAACTTACAACAGCAACTGATTTATTGCTAGGATGCTTTTCCTTGTATTGCTTTCTGAAATCTTCCCTGCAATCACGAACAGCATATTAAAAAAGGTTAGAACTCTCAATAGACAAGCACACCATAAAACAATAACTAATTAATTGGTGTATACATACATGAAAACAAAGAAAGCACTAGGAGGTCTCTTTGGCTTGTTTGGGTCCTTAGCCGCATTCTTCTCCTTCTTAGTCTGCTTCTTCACAGCAAGCCTAATATTACATCAAAAAATTTATTATCATTGAGAATTCTTATCATATATAAAAATTATTCAGTGTAGCAAAACTACTTTTAAAAGTATAATGAAAAAACACAGTTGCATCTATTGCTCTGTAAAGTGAAAAGGCTCACAAAAACAGATCAGATATCTAACTCATAAAACTCAGGACTGCTAATTCAAACTTAATTCTGAAAAATATTAAATAATTCAACCAATATAATTAAATCAGTAATACTTGACTTTGACGGCTCCAATACAAGTGAAAAACACGGTAATAGATATCGAACTCAATTTAAATGAATTCAACGGTAGTAGTAAAATACAGGTGAACAGCACAGAAACGCAAAACACATAGAGATCTGAGTTCATAAGTCATTTAAGGAATTTACACAATATGAATTGAAAATACACCAATTATCTTCAATAAGCTGAATAATAATAAATACGTTGAATAAAACAGTAGAAAATGCCAACAACTTAACTAAAATGGCGAAAAAAATTCTCACCTGCTGTCGCCTCTTTTCGAATCAGCCTTTGATTTTCCTCCTCTCATCTGCAACAAAACAAAAAAAAAACAGATCTGAGAAAAGAAACGCGAGAATCGTTCAAAACTTCGAAAATTAAGGGGAAAAGGGAAGCAAATCGGCGAAAACTGACCTTGAATAAGAGCGTAGGGTTAGGGTAATTGTTCTGCTAGTGTAATTACTTTGGTAATTTGGTTGGGAGATTAAGAAAGGGTACACGGAGAGAGTGAAATTTTAGGGTATTTATATTATTAATAGATACAGAGTAATTGAATGCAATAGACGCGCGGGCTCGGGAATTGGGGTTTAGGCGGGATCTCAAAAAAATTGCCACCTCATCGATCCGTGTGATCAGATATTTTTGTGTTTTGTTCTACACAAGATATTCGGTATATGAATTATCAAAATTGAAAACCCGTATTTTAAAATTAAATTACTGTGCATTTATTAACTTAGAGCAGCATCAAAATAGGACCTAAAATATCTTGGGTCCAAATATCACAAAAAATCATACACCAATAAATGCGTTAATGGTACTAATTTATTGTCTTGTAATTTCCATCATTTTGAATTTATCTTCCATTAATTTGAAAAGGTGCACTTTAGTAATTTTTACTGTCTATCTAACATTTTTTCAAAAACACAAATTTACAAAAGTGTCTCTCTTATATGTGGCATTTTACTCCATGTTATGATAAACATGGTATTTTTTTTCCTTTGTTATGATAAATGTGGTAATTTAATTTCCGTGTTATGATAAATATTAGTACAATTTACTCCCTATATTACAAAAATACTTTCATATTCACTCTCAATTACGGCGTGCGAGTTACACTCTCAATGAAGCAAATTGTTCCTTTAAAATTTTCACAAGGGATAAAGTATTATTTTCAAATCATAGTTAGATTAATTGAACATTTTACATTTCAAAAGAGGTAATTTGGCATTAGCTCTCCAATAAATAAACCAAGAAGACGTGTAAAATGCTCGCCTCCCCAAAGTGAGCCCAAATTTGACCTCGGAAGTTTGGAATCAAAAGTGAAAAAATCTCCAACGGTAATAAAGAAAACGGCTATAATATTTGAATCCAACTTGAAAATAATATTGACGACATGATAATGAAAACTGGATCAACTTTCATACCTAATTATGTTTCCGCAAAAGAGACATCTTTCAATCAATCAATGACTCCTCATTGAACACTTATTATTCCCTTATCTTAACTTTGTCTTAACTTTATAGCTTATTGCGATTTTTACCTTTTTAGCTTAAATGTCGATATGTATGTTAGTTTCTTTCTTTTTTTTTTTTTTTTTTTTTTTTTGAGAACCTCAAAGAGAAATCAATTAATCGGCAAACTCAGAAGATACAATGTTCAAAATTGAAAGCGGTAAGCTATCAGACACATAAAAAGAATTGAAAGATAATCTAGCAATTTCGTGTGCCACTCTATTTGCCTCCCTACCAATGTGTTGCGCTTTAAACTTACAGAGATAGCTTTTATATCTGAAATGATATTCCCATAAGATGCACCTGAATCCGAGGTCTCCCCAATTGCAGAAATCACAACTTTCGAGTCTCTAGTAAGCCCGATAGATAGGCTTCCTAAACAATTTAGCTCAAATTTATGTTTAGCATGTATTCTAACTACAGTTCAATGGATTGTTTACTTTGTACTTGCTTTATTTTATCATTTTCAACCACAATAAACCGCGCACACACTAACATTTGCATTGTATACTCTTCATGTGAACCCAAAGACACTACAGATTCCTTCAAATCATGTGGCCGAGCAGGAATAAAGAACCATCAAGAGGTAGATTTGTTTACTCGAACCAATCGCTTGACTTATTTTCATATAGGCGCATTTAGTCATCACGGACTTTTAGTTCTGTTGTACATTATTCGTCAAACTTTTTGGCACGTCCGCATATATTTTAATCACTCTTGACCATTGAACGATTTAGGCGAAACACATTTCCTGGCACGCCATGTGGAAATTTAATGTCATTGCTTTTTGCATTCTTAAATTTTATGCTCATCAAGCTAATCTTTTTCTTCCTAAGCTAGACATGACCCCTCGTACCGATTTGATGGCAATGTGGTGTAGAAACTACTTAATATATTATGTGCACAAATAGCCGTAGACAAAAAGGTCAACGCCATCTGAGCCCACTACTAAAAGGATGAAGTTGGTCCTTACCATTTTGTTGGCCAAAACAGATATAACAGACCCCTCGAATTCACTTCGTATTGTGAATGTGGATGTTTTGATGTTAATTCCAACTCTATGTTTATCACAATAAATTAACAATTTTATTTATAAAAATATGTTAGTTTGATCATCACAACATTAATTTTTAACATTTATGTCATGCATCCAATATTACAAAGATTTATTAAGAAATCAAGCCTCTTTCGCCAGGCTACGTAAACAAGCAATATTAATCAACAATATATAAAAACTTCTCCGAACATGCATATCTGCGAAAATGATGGTAAAACCTTTAGTTTCATACAACAAAACATTAGTACTCTAAAAGTTCATAGTAACTAACAATGTCAATTCCATTTTAAAACACTACTTCATGTCTCTAGCAGCCTAGACACAGGGGAAGGTAAATAGTACATATACTAGCTATAATATCAGTGCCATGGAATTAACATTTACAGTCAGTATTTTAAGCTTCAAAATAACTCATACTCCAGCATAGCACTTAATCATCATCTTCATCCTCCTGCATCAAATCAGACAAAAAATTTAAGGTCAAAATATTGTGATAACGTAGGAATTATAGAATTAATACTCAATTTACACAACTGACCTCTCCACTGCCATCTTCATCATCGTCCTCATCGTGAACCTCTGACTTCGACTTATCAGACTCATCATCACCTTCTCCAGCCTATCATAATTAGTAAAATCCACTTTACTATACATTGCTTAAGGTCGAAAAAGTTAAATGTAATTCTTTTTTTTTTATAATTAAATGTAATTCAAGTATGAACAAATGGATTATTACCAATTTCCTGTTGTAGGCTTCCATTTTTCGCTCATATTCCTCCTTTCGTTTTTCTGCCTCAGCCACAAATGGAGCTTTATCCTAATAAAGTAAATTTGTTTTGTTAAAGATATGAGAATTTACAAAACTTAAATATGAAATACGGAATTGTAATCGGGAATAAAATTTACCTCAACACTTAGTGATTTCCACTTTTCACCACCAGCTTTGCCAACCTATATTTAGCCCATTACCAGTATCATGTGTCATTAACAAATTTAAAAACAATCAAGGAAACTGAGAACTATTACAAGTAAGAGCATCTTACAGCAGCAACTGATTTGTTGTTAGGGTGCTTTTCTTTGTATTGCTTCCTAAAATCTTCCCTACAATTATCAAAACCATAAACATTTAGAACCCTTACCCGAAAAACACACCGCAAAACAGTAACTAATTGTAGTATACATACATGAAAACAAAGAAAGCGCTAGGAGCCCTCTTTGGCTTATTTGGGTCCTTTGCTGCATTCCTTTCCTTCTTAGTCTGCTTCTTCACAGCAAGCCTGACATTCCCATCACGAAATTAATATAATTAGTAATTGTAATCAAAAAGTGAAATGGAAAGGTTAACTATCAATTTATAAAGTGAAGCTAAAATATTTTATACAAACAAATGAAAGGAAAATACAAAATTGTTTTTACTGGTTAGTTTTATGTTTAAATGGAAAGGTTCACATATACAGAACAGATAGCAAACCTATAAATCTCAGCACAGCTACTTCAAACTTTTAAGTAATTCAACCAAAAAGGATGAAAAAAAACAGTAATAGTTGACTTCGGCTCTAGGCTCCACTAATAGATTAACGAATTCTAATTGAATTAAACGACAAATCATTTAAAAAAACGTGGTAGAGTACAACTGAACAACACAGAAGCTCGTAAAATTGAACACAAACAGATCTGAGTCCGTGTCATTTGAGGAATTTCCAAAACAATGATTTCAAAATTCAAAATCGTGACAAAGCGAAAATAATAGTAAAACAACAAAAAATACTAAAAAACCCTAACCAAACAGAAAAATATCTTAAGCTTGTACAATTAAATAAATTCTCACCTGCTGTCGCCTCTCTTCGAATCAGACTTCGACTTTGCTCCTTTCATCTGGAAAATATGAAAAAAACACAGATCTGAGAAAAACAACAGCGAAAATCGTTTAAAACATCGGAAAATAAGGGGCAAAAGGAAGCAAAATCGGCGAAAACATACCTCGAATAGAAGCGTAGAGCTAGGGTAATTGTTGTTTCTACTTTGGTTGAGAGAATATATCAGAATAAGGAGAATAAGGGTAGAAGGGGAGAAGACAATTTTACGCGATGATTTATATTATTAAGTACTATAAAATAAACTGAGTAATTGGATGCAATATACGCGCGGGCTAATGAATTGGGGCTTTGGGCGGGATCTCAAAATTTTTGCCACCTCACCGATCCGTGTAATCAGATATATTTTTTGTTTTTGATATACTGTATATAGTATACGGATGTAAACGGTCGGATAGCACCACATCATGATTTCATTTGGGCACATAATCTCGCTTTGCTCTCATTTTGCATCATCGAAAAATATTTTTAGCAGATTGCATCCTAAAAATTATTTTACTTTACTTTGCACCATGATTGTTTTTCTGGCTATTTGACTCGCCGTTGAGAGGGAATTTATTCTATTCATTCCCTCCAACAACAAAATTAAGGGGTGTTTGCAATTGCTTTTAGAAATCCAAAAGCAGTTACTTAAAGCAAAAGTAAAAAATAAGTATATTTAAAAGCAATGAGTGTTTGCAAATAAGTAAAAAAAGTAACTTTAAGCAGATTCTTTATTGTTTGCATTTCAAAAATGACTCTTGTGTTTCTAGTATTTGTAAATATTCAATTACATATTTACCCTCTTCTTTTTTCAATACCAAATAGCAAGTTAATTGTTTTGAAAGAAACATATTCCCACAAAATATGACTTCTATATACCTATATAGTTCAAGAAAAATTCATATTTCACCAAAAACCCTTATTGTGGAATAAATATTTTCAAAATATTGCAAACAATACAAAAGAGGTGTTAAAATAAGATAACGAAAAAATAATTTAAATTACCTTACAAAAATACTTGGGTTAATTGGAATGAATTCTCAAGTGAGAGAAGTGTACAAATAAATGTAAATGAGAATCGGAAAATGTTATATATATATATATATACACATATATATGGAAATAGAATAATTTACTAAGGACAAAATTGTCACAAACTAATTCTAAGATATTGCAAAAATGCCACCACACCAAAAAAGCACTCCTTAGGTGCTTCTTCTAAAAGTGCTTTTTTCTACTTTTCAGTTGAAGAAGCAATAGAAGAAGCATTATTTGCAAACACTTTTAAAGTGCTTTAAGCACAAAAAAAAAGCAAAAAAGTACTTCTAAAAGCTCTTGCAAACACCCCTTTAAGTGAATAGGATGTGTGACTAATGATAAAAATAACAAATTGCCCCAAAAATAACCCAAAAAATAATTTAATTTTATAAATTTTCAACAGAAATTCATTTCTCACTCAATGAAATTCATATCTAGAGGCAATGTTATTAGTGAATTAGTGAATTCTTCTTGATTATTTTATGAGTACATAAAAATGGTAAATAAGATGGAATCAAAGTCTTAGGACCCATTTGATATAGTGGAATAAACTAATCACTACAAAGTAATAAATTCAGGTTCAAATTGTTGTAAGAGGTTCCCACTTAATGTGTATGACACGCCTCGAAAGTGTTTAAATCCTTGGGAAGCCAAAAAAAGAAAAAAAAAAAGAAAAAAAAATCTTAAATCATATCCAACTGTAGTTTCAATATTTTCAAACCTAATACCCAACATTTAAACTCAATCCAATGGAATTTCAAAAGTTCCTCGAAACGAAACAAACGTACCGTTAATAATTCTACGAGGAACGGTCTTGCCTTTGTGGCACGGAAGAAAGAGCTAAAGAATAAGCTAGAGGCTTCAGAGTCCCAGATCGCCAAGTTTAAGACTTGGATTGTTGAGCTCGAGGACAAGCTTGGAAAAGTAAAGTGCAAGTGGAAATCCTAAAGGAAAGTCCAAACACATCCTCACTTTTCCTCTCTATATAAGCCTTAATCATGGATTGGTAGGCAAACCGTTCCTTGATGTGATCTATATTTAGCTTACAAAGAGATGGGCTAGTGAGTCTTAGTGCTTGGGTCGTGATGACTTCGATCTTAGGCTTAGGCTTGTGAGGATGGACTCTTATTCTTTGTGATCTTGGCGTGATACAAGACCCCATTTGGGCCCTACATGTGGGTCCACGAGCTATTGGCTCGAGCCAATCACTTGGCTTTTTTAGCTCAAGCTCTAGTCATTACGGGCATGTGAGCATAGGATACCTTTTTAAGTTTTGGACGTTGCGAGCATGATAGCACAAAAGACCGTTAAGCTCTATTCCTTGGCTTTTGCGAGATTAAGATTTGAACATTGCAGGCATTTGAGCATAGAAGATTGTTAAGCTATGTCATTGGCTTTCGAAGCATGTAAGCATAGAAGACCGTTATGCTCTATCCTTTGACCTAGCGAGCTTAAGTTATGGCCATTGCGGGCATGGGAGCAGAACATAAAAATCATTAGGTTTTATCTCTTTGCTTTGTGAGTTTAAGCTCTGACCTTTGAAAGCATACTGATACGATCTTCTGGCATCATCTTTATATTTCTTAATTTAATGGACGTAAGAAGGACCATAATCTTACTTTAGGGTCGTAAGAGTAACCACAATCTCACTTTAGGTGGATAAATCATTTAATTGTTTATTCATTAACTGTCTATAAGAAGATTACAATGAGTGCTTTTATAGAACAACTAGATAAGTAAGTAAATAGACTCCTATGAAAATAAAATAACTAAGAATAGAAAACAAGTAACTAAAAGGAAAGAATCCTAATCACTATGGTAACATAAGATCAGGATCGTAACACATACGAGCATATACGACCGTTATGATCTATCCTTTGTTTTGCGCCTAGACTTTAGCTGTTGCAGGCATACGCTTACAAGTTCGGTTTTATCCCTTGACAAAGAAGACTCTTAGGCTCTATCTCTTAGCTTTGGTGAACTTAAGCTCTAACTATTACGGGCATGCAAGCATAAATTGTGGCAAGCAGCTTGTTTAGTCAAATAATATGATCCAACTATAAAATGTTCAGGTACAATTATTCATGCCAGCGATGAAACCGTTAGTCTCCAATGATTTCTCTGGAATGACCTGTAAATTTGGTCAACTAGTTTGTCAACGCAATGAATTGATTTAGAAGTTATATCTTGCCCATTTAATCGGTCCCTTAATCTCTGTGAACTTTGGTTGAACCATCACAGATCACACGATCAAATCTTCAATGCAGTTTACTCACAAATAAAACAACACATTACTCCCTCCGTTTTTTTTTTATTTGTCACTTTGGCAACTTTTGTTTGTTTACTTTTATTTGTCGCTTTCGTAACTTTTGTTTGATTACTTTTATTTGTCGCTTTAGGAAATCTAATTTCTACCAATTTTACCCTTATTTAATGATTGTAACTCTTAAATTCCTCACAAAATCCTTACTCTCAATTTATTAAAGTGACTTTTTTTCAAGAAACATGTATCGATATTAATTGATCAGAAGCTAAATAAGCAAAAACTTGAAAATTTAATGGATGTTACGTAACAAAAATGGAGGACTACACACAAAATTTTTAGTGAAAGAAGATGGTCATTGAAGCGAAAGTCTTCTCGTGAGTTGAGGATAGAGATGGATGTACATGTTTTTTAAGTGAAAAATGAGAGAGAATAATAAATGTTCTAATCATATGGTTATAAGGGTACTTTTTGGTTTTTGCTTTAAAAAAAGTGGTTATTGGTTATATTTCTTAATTTGTGTGCATCCCTCGAAAGCAACAATAAAAAAAAACGAAAGGAGTACGATACTTTATTTGATTTTTACAAATATTTACGATACTTAATTTGATTTTCACAAATATCATTGTCTTTTAACCTATATATTCTGAACAAACATATCATATGGACTTTAATAACGAAAGAAAGGAACACTCAAACTACATGCTAAACAAGTTTTAGACAAGCTTGCATCAAAGTTCAAAACCTAAGAACAATAAATATTCAAAAGTCATTACTAATATATATAGAACCAAACTCTTTTACAGGTCAACTCAAACCAAATATCTCAAAGAGCTACTTCTGATCTCAGCCTTTTCCTTCAAGTGGATGAACCCAACTTCTATCAAATATAACATTGATCATGTAGGTATGCTCAGTTAGTTTATACTGTATAACTCTATGAGTGTTGCTCCTTGCACTGAAATCATCAACATATTTCAATGATGGAGCAAGCACAACTCAATAAACTTATACGTGCACAAAGACACCCGCGTGTATATATATACGTGTGTAAGAGAGAGAGAGAGAACACTTGCAATAAGATCATGTACACATGCGGAACAATGGAAGAACTAAACCTTTCATATCATACTACTATGAAACAAAGTATCAACAGCTCTAAATAGAGAACAAAAGCTACGAAAGTAATATCCCATATTAATAACTATTGTTTAATGCTACTAAACACAAGGAAGGGTGAAACAAAACCTATCCATAACCATATAATCTTTCACATGTACCAACAATTGTAATGTGAAGAAATATACATATACTATAATCATCGAGCATCAGGATGCTATTCTTCAGAGAATCCATCAACCAGAACACGACACTTAATCATCATCTTCGTCCTCCTACATCAAATTCAATAGAAAGATCTTCTCAATAAAGTTGAAAACACTTGCAAAAAAAAATTATAACATTGGATTTGTGACGAACAATTCACCTCTCCACTGCCTTCCTCATCCACTTCTGACTTTGACTTATCAGACTCATCATCATCTCCTCCAGCCTATTACAATGAACAAAATACCCAATGAGTTGATTTTAAACAGTAGAAAACATTTGTAAAATACATGTAAAACATAAGAAAGGTGCTATATGGCAGGTTAAACAATAGTGTTACCAATTTTCTGTTGTAAGCTTCCATTTTGCGCTCATATTCCTCCTTACGTTTTTCTGCCTTTGCCACAAACGGAGCTTTATCCTAATATTTTACATTTGTAATGTATATAAGATATGGAAATTTACAAATAGAAAAATACACAATAAGAAGTTGCAATCTAGAATAAATTTTACCTCAGCACTCAGTGACTTCCACTTTTCACCACCAGCTTTACCAACCTAGATTTAGCCCATTACCAGTATCAGGTGCCATTAACAAAATTAATACAATCGAAGAAATTGAGAACTATTACAAGAAATGGCAACTTACGGCAGCAACTGATTTGTTGTTTGGGTGCTTCTCCTTGTATTGCTTCCTAAAATCTTCCCTGTAATAATGGAACAGAAGAATACAGAAGATTAGAAGTCTTAAATAGAAAACACATCACATAACAATAACTAATTAGTTTTAGCCTACATACATGAAAACAAAGAAAGCACTTGGAGGCCTCTTAGGCTTGTTAGGGTCCTTTGCAGCTTGCCTCTCCTTCTTAGTCTGCTTCTTCACAGCAAGCCTGATATTTTTAGCACAGAATTAATCATCACTTGTCTAACTTCATCAGATAAAATCACGACGACATGACAAAAATGAAGTCCAAGAATGTTTTTATTTTCAGTTAACCATTTGTATTATTTATAATTCTAAAAAACCCCAAAAACCCATGTGTGTTTTGAATTGGCATGTCTCCATTCTATTTATCATAAGGCAAAACAACCTTTCATAATACACAGAGCAATGTTGCAATGATAATTTCATTTTAAGAGAAGAAATGCTACACCAGTAAATTTATCAGCTCAAGACCTATGAAAAAAAGTTGAATAGGAGTTGGCAGGATAACAAGACAACTTTTACAATAATAAGAAACAAAAAGGATAATTACAAACACTCAAACAAAGATAACTTACGTAAGTTTTGAAGCGTGACAACTTAACAAAATTAAATGAGATGATATAATTTGGGTGTTAATGCAGTCCAGTGCAATAATTACTCCAGGTTTTTTTTTTCAATTTTCAACAATAATTAATTTATCGAATATTCAAACAGAAACGGGCAAACTACTGAAACAAGACAACACTCTTAAGTCTTAACACCAGAACAACAAAATAACAAAACTCATAATCTAAATCTTACAGAATAAAACAACACCAGTTGACTTTTCTGTTAAATCATCAACATAGCTGGTAAGTAAAAAAAACAAACAGAATGCACAGTACAAATAATTTAGAACGGCACATTAAAATAAACAACGGCAAATCGGAGCATCAGACTTTTATTGACGAATTTAGCTAAAAATACTAATTAAAAAATCGTTATACATAATATTCTAAAACCTAACAAAAAACCGAAAAAAATATAGATATTTTAAGATCAGTGAAATACTGAAAATAACACAATAACCAAATAGAATATATAATTTCTCACCTGCCGTCGCCTCTCTTCGTATCCGCCTTTGATTTTCCTCCTTTCATCTGTAAACAAATCGCCGAAAAAAAAAATCTCAGACAAACACAGCTAAAAAAACAGCAGAAGTAAGCAAAATCGGCTACAAATTCACCTCAAAAAAGAAGAAAGTTAGGGTTAGGGTCTGGGGAGAGAGTGAAATGTACGCGGTTATTGTGATAAGGGAGAGGTGTTGGTTGTTATGTTGTTATCGTGGGTGTAAATGATAATGATTATTAATTTATTATAGAGGTTAGATAATAATTGAATGAAATGGACGCGCGGGCTAAGGGATTTGGGCTTTAGGCGGGATCCTGAAATAAATTATTGCCATGTCATCGATCTGCCTGAAACTTTTTCCTCTTTTCAATTTTTTGGGCCTAACGGGTAGGTTCAATGTTTGGTTTGGCCCGTTATCTAATACTTCAGCTATGCCTTTCAATGGTCGGATCAGACTCGCTTCAGCTTCGGCTCCATATATGTAGGATTTGATTCGAGTCGGCTCCAAATTTTGCTCGGATCTTGGCCGGGTTAGTCGAACGTCGAATTTTCGGATCCAATAAAACTTCACTTTCAAAATTTTACACCAGTATTTTTTCCTAAAACAAGTTTGTTAGCTTTACGATATTATTTAATTTAGCTCGCATGTTCGAGCTTTCCTTTACTAGTATTCATGTTTTTAGATGAAAATATACGTACAAATAAAATTATGAACGAATTATTAACTACAATCTTCTTAAACAAATGGTAAATATTATTAATATTACGTGTTTCAGTAAAATATTATATAATTATTAGTTTGTATTATTGGATACAGATCATTAACATATCGGATCGACCTATATATATCTATATTAACTTCACTTGTTTTATATTACGGATCTTTATAATCGGATCGGGTCATTCAAATTAAAATTCCAATAAATTGTGGTCGAATCCAAATTGAATTTGCCCAATTGACAGCCTTGTATATTTGTTTTTAACTTTAGTTATTAATTTATAGATAGGGTAGTCAGATTTTTGGTTCGATTTTTCAAAACGTGTATAATTAGAATTTCAATATATACGATTCGATTGAAACGCAATCAGATAAACCGACAACAACAATATTAAAAAATAGGCTCGCACCTCCGCCACATGCTCAAAGCCAAATCTAGGCTGACCACTTGAATGAAATCTTGAGACTTAATCCTTCCATAATAAATTTTCATCTTGCTTTGAAGAATATGCTATGCATGGAAAGTTGATCACCGAATCACAACAATCAAGATTTTTCTCTGTAAAGTGAATTTGAAGTCTCCTTCATAATTGCTCGTCAGGTATAAATACACCCCATATATGGGCTTCAACAATTAATGCACAATTCATAAGGGGATTCTTCATAGAGCTAGAAAGCTTATAGAGCTAATCCCTGGGCCAGCCAATGAGTATGCCAGTTGATGACTCCCCCGAAGATATTGAATTCCTATCCCAAAACTAGAACATTTCCCAACTAATAAGTTTTAGTATCTATTATTGATTTAAGCATGGAAGGAGGCTTCGCGCGGCACAACCCTCGGCTAGGTCTATCTCTTTTGTAGGAGTTGAGGTACGGTTACCCATTTCCAGAAGCGGACTGGTCGAATCCTACTTTGATTCAAATCCATATGTTTTATCATGCAACATATATATAATATTTTATTTCTATAACTAACAAAAATAGTACTTTATCACCAGTCCAACATGTCATACTGAATTAGAAAAAGAAACATGACATTAGTTAATTTATCAAATTGGAGTCTTACCCATTTCTAATATTTTTAGTTCATCAAATCTTACTCGAATTCAATCAAATTTCAATTTTTTGTTCGAATAAAAAAATCTCATGATTTGAAATTTTTTGTTTATGTGTTAGGTTACATTTGCATTTAACTTAAGATGTGTACTTAAACTTTATCCACAACCCACTAAACTTCAACATAAATATGATTAACCCTTGATACATATAATCACCTAATTAATTTAAATGACTTAGCAGAAGTAGTGTCAATTGATGAAATACATGTTTCATGTTAAAATAATGGTAAAATGCTAGTAATTTTATTATGGAAGAAAACGTTGCTCTCAAATTTAACCTCTAAAATATGATTCAAATATAACAAATTTCTATTATTACCATATTCATATATTTAATAGGTTAAATCAACCTAATCCGTATTCACTGGTCACCACATGATTTTCATATTACGATTTTTTTAAAAACCGGATCAAGTCCATCATATAACAATTTGAATGAATTTGGCCGATTTTCTATTAAAATCTGCTCCACGATAAATTATTTTATGTCAAATTAAAATTATTATGTGAAAAATTTCTTAGTTTTTTTTTTTTTTTTTTTGAGCTTGAAAATTTTCTTAGTTTAGATATATGAAAACAAAATAAGTAGGATCAAAGATTTTGTTATTTTATGTCATATAAAATATAGTTTGCTTAATTATTTGAAAAAATAAGATATCTTTTATGTTTTTCTTTCAAGTTTCAATAGAAGGTAGAAGGACATATTATGTAAACCAAAAAACAAAAAGAGAAAACATAACTGAGCCTCTATTATTCTATTATTATTGGGTGAAAAGTGAAAACCCAAAATAATTAAATCCGACCTCAACTCCCTCATTCCGAAATCAAATCACAAAAACCAAAAATATAGAAACAAATTGAAATTGAAGAGGAAAAGTTAATTGTGCTGTTGGTGTAGTACTCGAACACCACTCCCCAAATCTCCAATATTCGCTATCTCCCTTTTTTTCGATCTACAATTAATTTTTTAATTGTTAGTAGCTGGATTTGATCGTGGACTTGGTGTTTTCTCCACATCTTGAGGCAATTTGATGAAGTAATGTGGTGATCGGGGTTTTGAGGAAGGGGTAAAACGAATGGCTGGGGCAGGAGGTGTAAATATGGAACAATTTGAGGTATTTTTCCAGAAGGCGGATTTGGATCGTGATGGCAGGATTAGTGGAGCTGAAGCTGTTGGTTTCTTTCAGGGAGCCAATTTGACCAAACAAGTCCTTGCTCAGGTTCAGTTATTTTTTCCTTAAAAATTTCGTAGATTTAAGTTTGATGAGATTTGAACTTTGAAGTGATTGTATTCGTTTTTGTCATTGGACTACAGAATTGAGTTTTTTTTTTTAATTTATTTGAGTTGTATATCTTTAAGTTTGGATGTAATTGACATGTTGAACTAGCCGGCGTCAGTGTTAATCTGAGAGGTTAAATTTGACTACCTATTTCTTTCCGATGTGTCCTTTAGTGAGGAAAGAGTACAAAAAGGGAATTAAGAAATGATTAGAATGCTTCATTTGATTAAAGACATGGTTCTACTAGTTGTAGATGTAAAAAGAATATTCTTTGAGATTAGTCACGATAGAAAGAATAGGCTTCTACTGTAAGATTCATTGATAAAAGACATGGTTCAACTATTTGTAGTTGTAAAATGAATATTATTTGAGATTAGTTATGATAGAACAAATAGGCTTCTATTGTACTATAATTCCGGTAGATGTTGGTATGGTTCAATCGAGGGTTGTGCTTACATATGGCCCAATTTATTTCAAATATGTGTTTTGATATTGTTCATTTACTGAGGGAGGCAATCCTCTTTCTCTTCATGAAAGCAACACGATATCATTCCCCAGCTCTTTCAGTTCATTATTCCTTCATATATTTCTTGTGGCATTTAGTCTCTCTGGACTGCAATCCTGATACTGTCAAGGAAAACATTGTGAATGTTTATTGTTGTTTCATATTGTTGCAGATATGGATGCATGCTGACCAGAACCGCACTGGCTACCTCAGCCGCCCTGAGTTTTATAATGCTCTTAAGCTTGTTACAGTGGCTCAAAGCAAGCGGGAATTGACACCTGATATCGTGAAGGCAGCATTACATGGCCCCGCTTCGGCCAAAATCCCTGCTCCACAGATAAATCTTGCAGCCATATCTGCTCCACAACCAAATGCTGTAGGTGGTGCACCTGCCCGAGCACCTTCTCAAAATTTTGGCTTCAGAGGCCAGGCTCCACAGAGTACTAGTGTCAACCCGCAGTTTGGACCAGCTTCTTCAAGTACACTGTTACCTGCAAGTTCAGGCATGAACCAACAGTTTAGACAGGTACAACCGTCAAGTACAGGTATAAACCAGCAGTTTGGGCAGGTCCAATCTGCGAGCACTGGTATGAATCGGCAGTTTGGACAGGTGCAACCTTCAAGTACAGGAGTGAGCCAGCAGTTTGGACAGGCACCATCAATCACAAATATGATGGGACCATCAAGCACAAATATGAACCAGCAGTTTTTCCCTTCTCAAGGTAACCAGTCAATGAGGCCTCCTCAGTCCATGCCTACTGGTGCTGGTTCACATCCATCTCTGAATGCTGGTAGTCCAAATATTTCCAGGGGGGCTAACATTGTGGGTCCTGGTCTTGCAAACTCAAACAATGATATATTTGGTGGAAAGACTGGCACATCTTCCACTGGATTGGTCACACAAGTCTCAAATAGAGGACTTACACCCTCTACTCCTCCAGTTGCTTCAACATATTCCTCATCCGCTGCTAAGGAGCCCAAAGCATTTGTTGGTTCAGGAAATGGGTCTTCTTTGGATCCAATGTTTGGAGGTGATGTGTTCTCTGCCAACCGATCTTCATCTCTTCAGGTTTCTTCTGCACCACAACAGCCTGCAAGTAGTATGGCTACCTCTTCAGCAATTGTTCCAGTAACTTCTACCCCCCAGCCTTCAACTAAGCCCGATCCATTTGAAGTATTACAGAGCACTGTCATGAAACCTTCTACTGGGGGTCAGGCTCCACAGGCACCATCTTTGCCAAAATATAATCAACAGGTTCCAAATCAAGTTACTTCCGCCATTTCATCATCTGGGGTCCCAGGTAGTGTGGGGAATTCTACAACAGAGCCGCCTCAGATTCCATGGCCAAAAATGACACGTGCTAGCATTCAAAAGTACGCAAAAGTTTTTATGGAAGTAGATTCTGATAGAGATGGGAAAATAAGCGGTGAGCAGGCTCGTCATCTCTTCTTGAGTTGGAGACTTCCCAGAGGTATGTAAGATTGTTTCTGATTTTGTTTCTTGCTCCATGCATTTGTCTTACTGTGACTCAAAATTTGCATGTTCATCAATAGTATTTGATCTATTGAAGAGGACTTTGCTTTGTGTATGCTCTATGTTTTTGCACTGAGTCTATTAGTTGAACTTAGCCTGTACAAGTTTATTGTTGAAGTTTGATCACAACTGACACATAATACCCTTCTGATACAACTGTTGATTTTGAATTATGAACTCAAAATGTTTGACATGAGCTCTGGTAGGGGTATACTCTACTTTGACAATTTGGCTGGAGGTTCTTTTGTGATGCTGGTCATGCTAAGAGCACCATATATCTTAAACAAAAACACTTATGTAGTGGCCTATATTCCCCTCTCTTTTTATGTATCTTTCAAAGAAAATGTGTGCTCTTTCTGCTTTTGTAACACAGTTTCCGACATTGTAAAGCATCCTGATACTATATATCTTCTGGAATAACTACTTTCTGTTTATTTATCATGCATGCAGTTAATTAAATTCTTCTTATATGGATGTATGTTATCAAGGTATATATACAAAGAGTTGAGGTTAGATAATTGTTTATATATAGAATATTTTCCTGGAAGCACCGGTAGTTCTCAAATTTATTATTATATATGGATATTCATAGTTGTTACCAACTTTAAGTGGACCTTCCCTCATGTGGTGGTCTATGTTTCAGTATTGTTTTGCTTTGGTTGCCTATTTATCGAAGCACTGCCATCTCTTGAATACCATCATACTCAATTCCACTGTTGGTGACATTTTGCAGAGGTCTTGAAGCAGGTCTGGGATTTATCAGATCAAGATAGTGATAGCATGCTTTCCCTTAGGGAGTTCTGCATTGCACTTTATTTAATGGAGCGATACAGGGAAGGACGCCCACTTCCATCTACGCTTCCCAATAGTGTAATGCTCGATGAGACTCTATTGTCTTTGGCAGGCCCACCTACTGCATATGGAAGCATGGGCTGGGGCTCCACTACTGGTACTAGCTTGCTCTTCAAGTATTTCATAATGCCCCTCTGGTTTTGTTTTCATAATGACTATTTCCCCCTTGATATATAGGCATAAGACCTGTTGCTCAGCCTAGCACACCTGCTGGTTTAAGGCCTCCGATGCAGCCTCCTCAGCCTGATGGATCAAGGCAAATCAATCAGCAATTTTCTAGTGGTCCTGCAATAGATAATTCCAATTCTAATCAACTCAGCAATGGGCAGGCGATCTCTTGGGAGACTAAGGGTCAGGAAGCAGCAGAAACTAATGAAAAGGTAAACTGCTTGCCCATCCTTTTGTTCAATCATTATTCCTAATTTTCTCTGTAATGACTCTATGAAGTTAAACTAGAACTTTGTCTTGCTGCTTTGAATGCTTATGACCTGAATATTTTCATACTATTTGTCTTATGTATTACATGCCTAAATTATTCAAACTAATAAAATCGCAATAAGAAAAAGTCTGATTTGAGCAATAAGAAAATGCACATATAGGTTAAAGCTGGAGGAAGAAGTGACTCGGGACGAGGTTTTTTGCCACTTTTTAGAATAACAGAATTTTGATTCCTCTCTTTCCTCACCCTCTCTTGTAATCTATTGTCTCTCTCGATTCTGTGTAAAGTGCATGAATTTTATTTAAACTATGTCGTGAATCCTTTGTGCTGTGATATTTAGGAATTTATGGTTATTGAGTAGTTTTTTCAAATTTTATGTGACTGATCCGACATATGACAGTTAGAGGTTGCATCATCATCCCATTGAGATTTATATAGATTTGAAGAATTGAATCTTTAACATGCTCGCAGATTTGTGACTCAAAAGACTTGGGATTGTGTACATCTTTACATAATCCTTTTCTTTGGAAAGTAATTTACTTATTTATTTGGCCTATGGATCTCTAACATGCTTGAAGAATTGTGACTCAAAGACTTGGATTGCATACATCTTTTCATAATCATTTTCTGTAGAAAGTAATTTACTTATTTATTTGGCCTTCTTACTCAATATGCCATTTGAACTAAGTAACGTAAACCAGCTAATGCTGTACCTTGATTGAGAGTTTGTTATTAGTCTCGTAATCTGAGAGTCATCACCTCACCTTCAGAAGGAATTTTACTTGAGAAGTTAACCCCATCTGTTTGCTGTTTTCTGGATCCTTGATCAGATCGGAGACAATATGGTTTTGTACATGTGGACTAAAAGGAAATGCTTATTTTTTTCCTTTTTTCGTCATTCTTTGTATGTCCTGGAACGATCATGTTTTCATGACATTTGGAGGAATTTTTTCGTTTATGGCATCTTTAAAACATTAACACTGCTCTTTTGATCAATGGAAGGTTGAAAACAACGAGAAGGTGCTTTTGGACTCCAGGGAGAAGCTTGAATTTTATCGAACAAAAATGCAGGACCTTGTGAGTTATTGTATTATGATAATTTCTTCATCTTCCATCATAAGAGTCACGCATCCCCCATGAATGATGCAAGTCTGATCCCTTGTTTACAAATGTCATTTTTCAGGTTTTGTACAAAAGTAGATGTGATAATCGGCTCAACGAAATTACAGAAAGAGCCAGGGCAGACAAGGGTGAGGTATGCCTCGAAGAAGAAATATGCTTTTGTGTTGAATCTGCGCCGTTTCTTTCCAAATCTTTCCTTTTTCCATTGCAGGAAATTTTAATTATTTCTTAAACAAAATTATCAATTAATCTTCAGGCTGAGTTACTAGAAAAGAAATATCAAGAGAAATACAAGCAGGTTGCAGAAATTCATTCTAAATTAACCATTGAAGAGGCTACATTCCGTGAAATTCAGGTAACATCACACACATCCTCCTTTTAGTGTCCTTGTGTTTATTTCCTACTGGTCTACTTGTTTTGTCGTTTATATATTGATTGAGTAAATGATGAAGACATCATATAAAATTACCGGTGAGGATTTCATTAAGGCTGCAATGGCCTATGGGTTTTAGACTATTAGGGATGATTTTCTCTTAAACCAAAGTTTAGGTTTGCTATGATTAATAACAAGGAGAATTATCCTGTAGGAATTCACATTCCAAAATTTATGTGATTAATCATTTCCCCCTCTGGAGGCCTCATATGTTTGTCCCTCCACCTTCATCCAAGTCCCACAACCACGCTACCCGAGTCCCTCTCACTAGACCAAATATAAAGTATAGCCAACCTAAGACAATTTAATGTTTCTTATTTGTGAGACTTGAGAGTGATGATTGGTGTTTCTTTTGCTTTCCTATAGTGTTATTCTTCTTTAGTTTATTTTACCCAAGTTAAGATTACTAATTCTGACAGAATTTTCTTCATTTTAAATATGCATCTTTTTTAGCTGAATTACATAAAACATTTAATTTCATGAATTCATACCTAAAAGAGGAATTCACAGGTAAGTTCCACACAAAAATAGTGAAGGAACGGAATCAAATTTGGAAGTATGCTTTCATTTCCATCTTTGAATTGGTCTTACAAATACATGATAGACTGATAGTACTTGTTAAAATCTTATTCATTGCACTCCTAAGTACTTCATGTTCCCACCTGAAACCATTCCTGTAATCCTAGTGCCCTTCCACTTATTCAGAGTACTACATATTGAATTTCTAGGAGAGGAAGACGGAATTGCATCAAGCAATAATAAAAATGGAACAAGGTGGAAGTGCAGATGGTATTCTTCAGGTGAATATTGCAGCTCTAATGGGGCAAATATTTGATATTTTACTTACAAGCCTTACTTATATCTAAGTTTGTTCGACTTTTATTGATTCCTGGTTTTTCCAGGTCCGTGCTGATCGCATTCAATCAGATCTTGAGGAACTATTGAAGGCATTAACTGACCGTTGCAAGAAACATGCCCTTGAGATGAAGTCATCTGCAATAATTGAGCTTCCCCCAGGTAATCCTTGTCACTTTTGTTTACTTTTACCTGTGATTTATATTCTTGTTTGCCACATTGCTCCCTCTTCTGTCTTTTTTCTTTCCCGAGCTTGGTCTTTAATGCTTTTAAATGCATCTCTTTTGTATTCTTATATCGAGTAAAAATTTACATCGAAGTCCGAAATTGTCTCTTCTGAATATTTAGCGACATTATCGCGTAACAATTAAAAAGATAGAACAATATTGCTTCCTATTTTTTTTTTTAATTCTTTTAACAATTCTGAATATTTTTTTTAAGTGAAAGTACGCCTTTAACAAGAAGTAAACTATCTGAACAAATTAAAAAATATACTCGTCGTACTACTAATTACTATTGTACTTTGTATATTATTATTTTATACGCAGTATTGTAAGTTGACAACTCCTGTAATAATTATATTTGCTAGCTTGGTATGAATATGATTTTTAAATAATTCGGTACAAGTTACACAAGCAACGTGTGCACTTTTCTAGTATTATAAAACTCTAAAGTTACTCAATGGTCAAACAGAATCTTTATTGAGGTTGTTCAGATTTGATGTCTCCCCCTAAAATCCCAATTCAGGCAGCTCAGTGTAGGAGATTAAAAGAAGAATCACTTGCATGTGTTATATCTATTTATAGTCGCTGAGTTTGAGGAAAGCCTTTGTTTATGAACTGTTTCCTGATAGATGATAATGAAACACACAAAGGTGTACTAATTATCCATTTCATGTACATTTAACTTTTAGGGGACATGACTTTGTAGTTTGTATTGAATTTGAATAGACAACCACAGAAGTAAGCTGGAGAGGCCTATGGCTGACAGCATCTTGTAAGACTTAGACCATCAATATTTCACAATGCTAGAATTAGAACATGATAGCCATGCTAACTTGCATATCTAAAGGCCAGAAATTACAAATTGTGGTTTTTTTTTTAATACTGAAAGTAATTTAATTCTCAAATTATTCACTGCTTTCCAAGGATGATGTGTATGTAAGTTTATTGTGCTCGGATCTTCCTTACTAATGATTTGTGATACTGGTCATTTCTAAGGTTGGCAACCCGGAATTCCAGAGATTGCGGCAATATGGGATGAAGACTGGGACAAGTTTGAAGATGATGGTTTGACATCTCTTATTCTTGACTTGAGATCTTTTTACCTTTCGGATTTTCCCTTGTCGTCGTTTCTGATATAATCTCTATCAAACATTTGATGAAATGCTTTCGTTAATGGAACCAGGGTTTTCTTTTGACGTTGTTGTTCCTGCAAATTCCAAGTCCACATCTGTTGAAAGAGAAAATTCTTCTCCAACTGGCTTTTCACCCGACTCAGTGTCAAATGCTGATGCTATGTCTGAAAAACCCTTTAGTACAGGAGCTAGTGCTTTTGATACAGAATCAGTATACAGCGCAGATGAATCGAAGAGCCCGCGATATGAAAGCCCATCTCAAGAATATTCGGAGACTCATTTCAGGAAAAGCTCGGATGGTGATGCTGAAACTCACAGGTATTGGAGTTTCTCAATTTGTTGTCACGTTCTTTCAGTTTTTTAAGGCATTGTGTGGATGGGTTTTGGCCCGGTCTCGCGGGTCTCACGAGACCGAGCCAAAACCTTTCAAATGAGTTTTCGCCAAACCCATATAACCATCAAAAACCTATTCAGAAACTCACACTCAAACTCTTCAAACCTATAAAACATTGATTTGACACCTACCACCTACTTTTTCCCTAGAATCTCACTAAAAAAGACATTGATTTGACACCTATCACCTACTTTTTCCCCTAAACCCCAACATCCAAACCCAATCCAAGTGGGGTTTCAACTCATTCAAACCACAAAACCCAAGAATCAAAACCCATCCAAATGAAGTCTCAAAGGTTTCATCGAAACCACCCTAACCAATTTTTTAAACCGAGACCCGCGAAACCGAGCCAAAACCCATCCAAATAGACCCTAAATATCTGCATTCTCTCAGTATCATCAATCTGTAAATTATTTTCCTGGCTCTGTAGGAGTTTCGACGAACCTACATGGGGTAATTTTGACAATAATGACGATGATATTGATTCAGTCTGGGGATTCAGTACTAAGGTAAGTAGTTCTTCTGCATGCATACTTGTAATATTTCATAAAGAAAGCCGAAACATTTTGCCTGCCTTGACTCCTTACCCCTGAATCCTTATACCTATGGTCCTTGTTTTCATCTGGTCAGGAATCAGAACATGGAAAGAATAAAGACAAATACTTCTTTGGGTCAAATGATTTTGGTGAAAGTCCTGAAAGGACTGATTCTCCTCACGCACACGGTGCATTTGAGAAGAATAGCCCATTTACAACCTTTGAGGATTCTATTCCTGAAACCCCCGTGTCCAGAACAAGCAACTCTCCTCCTAGATACAGCATGGAGTCGAGAGATCCCTTTTCTTCTGACGCTTTTGCGAGATATGAATCTTTCGGTGTGCAAGATCGCGGGTCTTCTCCTAGTCGGGGGAATCTCACCAGGTTTGACTCCATAAACAGCACAAAAAGCTATGATCACAGCAGAAACTTTTCATTTGATGACTCTGATCCATTTGGTTCCAGTGGTCCATTTAAGGTCTCATCTGAAACGCCAAAAAAAGGTTCTGATAATTGGAACTCTTTCTAGCTTATTCATACAGACATGAGTACAGTTTTGTGGTAGTTCTTTTTATGTTTGATCATTCTACATTATCTATACCACTGAAGATGAAAAAGTCCAGAAATTCTATATTTCCAGGATTTTAAGAGAGGACCCTTGTTTTCATTTTGGCTGAATTTGTCTTTCTGGGTTCATTTGTTTGGGGTGGGGTGGGGGGGGGGGTGTATGAATTTGGAGTAAGAAATTATTATTCTCTGATATGTTGTAGTTTTTTTTTCTTATCTTTAAATAGTTTCTGATATGTTGTAGTTGACAGCAGACATTCAATATGTATTCCTTTGGTTTTTTTTTTTGTTTGATAAATGTATTGAACTGGTTTGTGGCAGACATTCAATATGTATTCCTTCGTTAATTTTTTTTGTGTTTAATAAATGTGTTGAACTGTTTTGTGTTTGTATGTTCTCATTCCTGAAGGGATTCTTAATATCATTTCTCAAGTCTCGTACATCCATTTTGAATCAGGGTGTCTATAAAGAATTATTCGAAGTTTGCCCTTTTTTTAATCAAATTTTAGATTTTGTGTTTGTGTGTGTGTGTGTTTTTTTAATGGTGTTATAGTTGAGCAAACCAAGCTTGATCGAGATTTAAGAGAGTTGGACACAAGTCAAACTCGATTTGTTATATTACATAATTTTAAAACTTATTGCATTGAGTTTATGTCGATCTTTAAAGTTGAAAACTACATTGCAAACTTGATTTGATATTATTATTAATGAGTTTAACTTCATTTGACATTTAATGAATCAAACCATTTTATTTCCAGTTAACCTTTTGAATAATTTAACTTAAATCATTTGAAAATTTCAAAGAACATGACAATCAATTATTTATATATAAAAAAATGATCTCTCAGATTATATAGTTCATTTTGGAAAAATAACACTCCTTCCTAAGATTTATCCGACCTACCTTTATCGACGCCATTTCAATGGTACCGTTTGAAAACATGGGAAAATGTACGATAATATTCTGTGTTAAGCGGAACTTGAACAAAATTACTTGTATTTTAAAAAAATCGCGCATAAAATACTCAATCTTCGCTAGTTAATAACATCGTTAATTTTTGCATAATTTTTATTGCGTAAAACTTTCTTGTACTTTTGAATGCTTGCTCAAAATTTCCTTGTACTTTTGAACGTTTGAACAAAACTCCCTTGTAGATTTTAGTGTCCCAAAAACTCCGTTGTACTTTTGAATATTTCTAGGGGTAATTTAGATAATTCAATTAAAAATTAATGGTGTAGATAAATAAGGAAATTGGATGTTTTATGCAGGAATTTTAAAAATACAAGAGAGTTTGGTGCCAAAGAAATTTTATAGAGTAGTTTGTTGCATGTTTCGCATACACAGAATAATATTGTGTATTTTCCATGAAAAACATCAGCAAGTGGAAACTTGATGATGGACAAGCTCGAATCGATGTCAAATGATTTATGGATCTAATATTTTCGAATCCATGGGACATTGTTCCGAATCCATCGGTATAGGAAAGGGTGTAAAAATGTTCAAATATATCTAATTTATTTTATTTTCAAGGGTATTCAAATCTTTGATCTAACTTAATCCATTTTGATACGCGTCAAACACATTAAGTGAAAAATTCTCCCAATAAAAATTCGAAATTGATTTACTAATCACTTGTTGATAATATATCTATTTACTTAAAATTTTTAAATTTTTAGTTAAGTTTATTGGCTTAATTATGTAATTGGACTTTCCATTTTAAGATAACACATGTAATTCCCAAAAGTAAAAAAAAAATATATATATATATTCAAGCATACAACTTAGCTAATTTCTCCCAAAACCAAACATGCCAATTAAAACCATTATAGCTTAACGACACTGATTATTGCTTCATTTTTATTTTATTGATTGGATTGTGAAATGTTAATCAGAAGACTATGCGCAAACACCTTGAGGTGCACTTCACCACTGCCCTTTCACTCTTCAATTCTCAATTTCGATTATTCAACCCTAGATTCTCCCCTAAATTCTCCAGACAACAATCATTCCAAGACCGACGAATCCCATGTATTGAGCCAGCTCGCCGATCTTTTCCCCATATCCATAAACCCCCCCAAGATTCAACCGGAGATCAGAGCTGCGGTGGATGATTTTCTGCCACCTGAAGATAAATTGCGTGGAGTTTTCCTGCAAAAACTCCGAGGCAGAAGTTCAATTCATAGCGCTTTGAGTTGCGTTGGAGTCAAATTAAACGTTGACGTATTTGCTAAAGTAGTAAACAGAGGGTATTTATCCGGTGAATCTATGGTAGTTTTTTTTAACTGGGCGGTCGAGCATCAGAATATAGCAAAAGATGTTTCTAACTATAATATAATAGTTAAAGCATTGGGTAGGAGAAAATTCTTTACACATATGATGGAAATGTTTGATGAAATGAGGGAAAATGGAGTTACCCCTAATTTAGAAACTCTTTCCATTGTCATGGATAGTCATGTTCGTGCTCGAAAGGTTTCTAAATCTATTAACATTTTCTGGGAATTGGATAAGTATGGACTGTCATGTGATGAGAAAACTTTGAGTGTCCTGTTGAAATGTCTGTGTCGGCGTTCCTACGTGGGAAGTGCGTGTTCGGTGTTCAATAAAATGAAAGGGAAGGTACAATGTAATAGTGAGGTGTATAATGTTATTATAGGCGGGTGGTCTAAGCTTGGTAGAGTTACTGAAGTTGAGAAATTTTTGAAAGCTATGGTGGACGATGGAGTCGAGCCCGATTGTGTTACTAATAGCCATGTTATTGAGGTTTTTGGTAGAGCTGGTAGAGTTGATGATGCCGTTAAGGTTTTTAAGTACTTGGAGGAAAAAGGAAGTGATCTAAGTACCATAGTTTATAATGCAATGATATTTAATTATATTGCTGCTGGTGATATTGACGAAGCCTTGAAATACTACGAGGGGATGTTGAGTAATAGTTTTGAGCCAAACATGGATACTTATGTTAGGATTATACTGTATTTTCTCAAAACTAGAAGAGTTGCTGATGCTATTGAAATGTTTGATGAGATGTTAGGTCGAGGCTTAACTCCTTCCACTGGAACTGTGACCGAGTTTATGGAACCTTTGTGTAGATATGGTCCACCTCACGCAGCATTGCTGATATATAAGAAGGCAAGAAAAGCAGGATGTAAAATATCGCTCACGGCTTATAAGCTTTTGCTCATGAGGCTATCTAGGTTTGGCAAATGTGGTATGCTTTTGAATATATGGGGTGAAATGCAAGAAAGTTGTTATTCTTCTGATATGGAGGTTTATGAGTATATTTTAAATGGTCTCTGCAACACTGGCCAGCTTGAAACAGCTGTTCTACTCATGGAGGAATCTCTTAGTAAGGGATTTTTTCCCAGCAAGATTATTTGTAGTAAGGTACATAATAAGTTGTTGGATTCGAATAAAGTGGAGATGTCATACAAGCTTTTTCTAAAACTAAAGAATGCCCGTCTCAGTGAAAATGCACAAAGATATTGGCGAGCTAAAGGATGGCACTTTTGAGCTTTATCGTTTATCAGTTGGTGATTTCGTACAAGTTTCTGGATTCATTAGATAATAGATAATAGAAAAATGATCTCAATTTATTGAGTCATACTGTTCCATTGGAGGCTTATATCCATCAAACCGAACCATGTACAAATTGCGAGAGAAAGTTATTGATGATATGGAATTGCAAGGATTCCAGAAAGGCGGTATAGGCCCACCTTGTCCAAGCTTTTGTACAATATGTGTGTAAATCTTATTAGTTAATTGCATTGCATGGATCTATTTGTAATTCTTTAATGTGAGGTCCTGCTTGTCTAAAGGAATCTCTCTGGTAATACATCTTCTGCTATTTGGTGGCCATGCTGATGTTCTTTGGCTTTTGGTTTTCACATTAGTGCAACACATGGTTTATCTTTTAACATATTTGTTATAGATAGGTAAAATGACTATTAATCTTTAACATACTTGTTTAGCGGAGTGACTAGAGGTTCGAATTCTTGTTGGGTAAGTTTCGACTTAATGTGTCTGCGACGCCTCGAAAGGGATTAAATCATTGGGAAATAAAAAAAAAAACTATGTTACAAAAGAGGCTCCTCAATTTTAGGGGGTGCGTGTCAGTAAAATCGAATCGTCCGATTTGTACCAGTTTTTGATATATAGACTGGTTAGTGAATTTAAAAAATTTGTACCATATGCCAAACTGAACAATTCTTTGCTTGACCAAAACAACAATGTAGTTTTGAGTCTTTTTGTAATCTTTATGTAAACTTTTTTTTTTTAAAAAATTTGTAATTTGACCTAAACTTATTGAATCAAGTTATATATCAACCTAGTTTTTAATATAGTTTGAAGTCTTTTTGTAATTTTTTTGTAAATTTCTTTTTTTTTTAAATTTGTAACTTGACCTAGACTTATTGAATCAAGTTATATATCAATCCTAATTTTTAAGTTTCTCATATACCGACACTTTAATAATTTTCCTTGTATGCCTCCATATCCTATAGCTATTATGGCTTAATTTTGTAAATCGAACGCTATTATTGAAATAAAAAAAGGAATACACTTTGATAGTTAGCTTCAATTCCGGTACAATTTGATCGATTTATTGAATTGATTGTACAATCGATATCTCCATGATCGTAAACAAGATTTCTATGCTCAGACTAAAACCCAATTAAAACTAAACATTCTTTATATTCAAATTAATTTGAAAGTTAAGATATATTTTAACGTCATGCTCAAACCATGTGTCCAATATAACTAACCCAGCATATGATGCATCAGGGGTGCAAAGTGCCAATTTTTCATGTTTTTGGGGTGCAACTTGCCGAGTTGTTATTAATTTGAGGGTGTTGAGTGTTAATTCTATTTTGAGGGTGCAAAATGCCAATTTCTCATGTTTCAGGGGTGTAAAGTTCCAAATATCCAAATATGAATTACATATTTTGTCCCTAATTCTTTTTACTCCGGTGGTCAACTCTGCCTGAAAATAGGAGAGCGTGCTAAGTGTTAGATTGTTTCCGTTTTGGGGGTGAAAAATGTTAATTATGTGTTTCAAGGGTGCAATGTTCCTACATTCTATGTTTCGGGAATGAAAAGTGCAAAAAACCCTTAAGTTTCACAACAAAATTTCAATATTAGCCCTCTATAGTGGATGTCTTTAAAAATTGACACTTTATTGTGTCACATTCATCAATTTAGTCCTTGTCTCAAGAAAAATATAAGTCTAGCTGAAGATAGTCAATTTATGTCCTATATGACCTGCAAATTTAATTTTCGTAAAAATATCATGTGTCAAGTGACACTTAAAAATTGGAAATGTCAGATTTTGACAAAATCTGCAAGTTCAAGTCACGTGGTTGGTCTATAACTTCAATTTTTTTTTTTTTATTAAAAATGGTTAAACTTGTTTTGATTATATATAATTTAGCAATACATAAATTAATATTAGTTTAAAATACCATTACATGATGAAATTCGAATTTCGCGTGTAGAATAATATAACTTGAAGAAGTGGATGACATTTTTGGATGTAAAGAGAAAACTTGAGCCAAATGTGAAATTGGTGAAAAAATATGTGAAATCGGTGAAAAATGTGTGTCAGATATGTGAAACGGGTTATTTTGATAACAACGTTTAAAAATGAGTTAATATGATAAGAACGTTTGAAATCAGTAAAAAAAAGAGTTTAACCGACAAAATAAGGTGAAACCGGTAGGAAAATGGTTTAAAACAGACAAAAACAAACGGACAAGATTGTATAAACAGTGAAAATAAGTTATAACCAATAAAAAAAGATATGTAAATGATTTATGAATCAAGTTTCATGCTTACATTTTGCAAAAGAACAAAAAAAGGTGCACGGTTATTATGTCTGCAAGCCTACTACTTGCCTAATCCAAAGCTTCGTTATCAAACTGATGCCGTTGCAATAATGGTTCTCAAATCCAGTCCTTATTTTCGCTATAAAATCATTAGATTATCAACTCAAAGAGTACCGGATTATGAGTATGTTTATTTATTATTTTTAAGTTATAACTAAAGTTGTTTGATAGATTGCATCATCGCTAAAGCAAATATGATCTAACCTGGGAAGTTTCGAACTTCAAAATAGACAACTTTTTATCAATTTTGAACTTCAACCTCAAACCAGTGTCAGACTTGTGAACTTTATAAAGGTGTGCTATATTAGTTTCAACCTCTAAATTTGGAACAACGTTATAGGTTTGAACCTTCAAAATAATCAATAATTAGATGTATAGTGATGTACTTTTAATGTGAAAAGCTAAAATAACAAAAATCATTCTTACCCCTATCCAGTTAATGTCGAGAACTTTTTTTTCTTTAAGTGATATTGAATCATTAATTTTGCTGACAGGAAAGAAAAGAGAGTTCCCATAAGAAGGACTTTCTAAGACCAGCAGAAATAGTTTCCTAGCAAAGGTTATTGTAATTTTTTCCTGTACGCAAAAGAATTCATGATTACCGAACAAGCTCCCTTCAATTACTATTTTAGAAAAAAGAAAATATATGGAGTGTATTAATCTATCATGGGCAGAAAGTATATATACAAAAATCATGAAGTAAATTTTACTTATGAAGCATAAGGACTTTCATTCAATTCCCTTTCTTGGTCAAGGATAAGATATAAGAAATTATTGGGTATATTATCTTGTCTAGTAGAAAAATACGAATTGGTTTTCAAGTGCGGGAAGAAAATTTGTGTATACAATAGGGAAAATACTCTTTCATATGATTTGTAATGTTAATACACTAAGCATGTTAACATTATAATTATAATAATAATAATAATAATAATAATAATAATAATAATAATAGTAATAATAGTGACATTGAAACATTAAAATAATCAGGAAATACTGCTTCAAACTCTTTTCTCCCGGCTTCTGTAATGGTGGTGGCAAATTTTCTGGGTAGAAATCGTTCTAAAAGTGTTCCCAAATCCCTAGACATGTAAATGGATGGATTGACAAGTATTTAATCCATATAACAAATTAATTAACAACTAATAAACGTATTAATGAAGAAACGAAAAAGTTAGAACCTGAATTAAAGAAAGAAACGTAGAAAATGATAGAAAAAAGAATAAGAGAAAATAGTGTAACTAATCATTTTTCAACAAAAATACCAGATCCATTTTCAACCCGAATCTGCTAAGTAGATAGCTGTGCGACATCATCCCATCCAATGAAATAATAGCCTAACAAATAATCATGTCATAGCTGTGACAAGAGAATACATTAGAGCATCATGAAAACAAATAAAAACCATAATTCTAAGACTAGCAATAAACACATTTAGGTGTAAAGTGAAAGATAAGTAGGGAAAAAACATACTAAGATGTATGATAACTCCACAAACACAGGGTTTGATACAGATTTATCACGACGCCGGAATAGCTTTCTTTTGAATGTCAGTTGCCAAGCCTCTCTTGTTCTCGGGTCTACCTTAGAGTCAGCGAGTATCAAAGCTTGATGAGAATGTCAGGATCAGAGCAAGGAGCATAAAATAGACAAAATTAATTCATTTATTTTTAAAGAAAACATCTCTAGAATGCACATTGCACTTAAGAGAATAAGCTTTTAGTGAACAAAAATAATCTTTACGCTTACAGAAGTAGCTAAAATGAACAATTTTAGCATGTAACAATTTAGACATTCAAAGCAATACAAAATATTATAAACACCTAGACTTAAATCCCTTAGTTGAATAGGTCCTAAAAACGGAAGCATTGCATTAACTGAAATAGCCATCTTAGTTGAATAAGCCACTAAATAATCAATGAGAAAGATAGCAACAACTGAAATAGCCATCTTAGTACTAATATCTCATACATCCAAATGGAATTAACATGCAAAGTAAACAAGTTCGCTCCATCTAACAGATATAAGTTAGATTCTAATGTAGTAGATTCAATATAGTTACTAGAGAAACACAATGGATAACGACAATTCTTAAATTGATGCATAAACACATACAATTAGGGAAGTAGTACCTTAACAGCATCAGCTACAATCGTGGTTATGTCGTATGTAATATGTCTAGATCTTTTTTTTTTTTTTTTTTGGTTTCCCAAGGGTTTAATCCCTTTCGAGGCGCGTCGGGCACATAATGTGGGAACCTCTCCCAACAGGGATTCGAACCTGAGTCCGCTACTTTGTAGTGACTAGTCCATTCCACTAGACCAATCACCTGTTGGTGTAATATGTCTAGATCTTCCATCCAAGAAAAATACAAAAATTGTAAGCTTTTTACCACCTAAAAGAGCTTCAATCTTCTCGTGGCTGAGTATTTTGATCCAGCCTTGAGAGAAACCAAATAATTCAAAGTGCTATTTCCAATAACTTGAATTTTCCGACAAGTATTGGCATCTTTCGACCACATCACACATATATATGCAAGCAGATAGTCACCAACTTCCTTGGTATGTGTCATGCAGGATGCACATAAATACATTAACTTCCATGCCTTCACCGAAAAGTGGCTGTTACTTGAGAATAAGTTCAATTGAAGAAAAATGAGAAAAGAAAGTTTCAGATACCAAGTAAATAAATAACATAACATGGAATTCAAATTCAAAACACACATACCTATCCGAATTCTTTCTTGTCTGCTCTAAGACTTGCATAAAAAATTCATCTCGTAGTATTTCAGAAGGATTTGCAAGCTTGATTAGTTTGCTAACAAACTCAACTTGATTAACTTAAAAAAATGTATCAACTCCTATACACTTCAAGATCATCTTAAAGAGCTCAATTGCTATATCACAACGAGAATTGTCCCTTTTTAGTAGCGAAGTTGGAATTTGATCCTGTCAAATGGTAAAAGTTACCTCAGTGGACGGAATTAGAATGAAAGACAAATATTCACCAGGAAACTTTTATTGGATTCTTCTGGAAACTCAGCATATCTTCAACAGTGAAACCACCATCCTGCATAGCACTCAAAAATACTTCCGCCTATGGAAAGATAGCAAAAGAAATATTGAAAGTTAAAACGGTGCATCGACAACCCCAAATCACTAAAAAGATGAGAATGGACAGTCACTCTGATACAAACAATTGACTAAAAAATGAAATTGAAGATTTATAATATTCTACTTAATATAACTTCTCAAAAAGGAAAATTTTAATCTTCACCTGGAATTTATCAATCAACGGTTTGAATCCACGAGCAAGTTCTGGCGTGCTGTAATTCACCAAAGATGTCAAAATTTGCATAAAATCCTTTTGTCGATGGACAATGATTAAGAATCAATGAACATAACTAGTGAGCAAAATTTGAAACAAGCTAAACAAAGATATGAATATCATCCTAGATTACATAAGAAAATGTAAAAACTTAGTTGGTGGCGAAATCGTAAGCATCAGGTGATCTCGAGCTTTGTGCCATCTTTCTCTGGCAATCAATTTGTTACATACGTGATTAAAAGTTTGGAATTTTCTGAACGCTTTAATGTGAAAGGGAAGGAATTGATGGATGATTATTTTCTATATTAGAACGAATGAAGTATTTCGGATCTAGGGTTTTAATTGGAGAAGAATAGTACTGTGAACATAAGTTTTTGATTTGATCTCAAATTTCCAAATGTATATAGCTTTATATGATAATCACCTAATTGTTAAATTATGGAGCATAATTAAATTGGTACTCCATACTCGTAGGGAAAACGACATTGGTTGTAAGATCAATGTGACTTTCTTGTTAACATATTGGGACACTAACAAGTTTAGTGACACTGGTTGTATATAGCTTCTAAAATATACATATATTTGAGTCCCACACTAAAAGAAAAATATGTATATTTTAGAAGCTATATACAAACAATGTCGTTTTCCCTACGAGTATGGAGTACCAAGTTAATTATGCTTCATAATTTAACAATTAGGTGATTATCATGTAAAGCTATATACATTTAAAAATTTGAAATCAAATCAAAAACTTATGCTCACAGTACTATTCTTCTCCAATTGAAACCCTAGATCCGAAATACTTCCTTCGTTCTAATATGAAAAATAATCATCCATCAGTTCATTCCTTTTCACATTAAAGCGTTAAGAAAATTCCAAACTTTTAATCACGTATGTAACAAATAGATTGCGAGGGAAAGATGGCACAAAGCTCGAGATCACCTGATGCTTACGATTTCGCCACCAAGTAAGTTTTTACATTTTCTTGTGTAATCTATAATGACATTCATATCTTTGTTTAGCTTGTTTCAAATTTTACTCACTAGTCATGTTCATTGATTCTTAATTATTGTCCACCTACAAAAGGATTTTATACAAATTTTGACATCATTTGACGACTTGCAGCACGCGAGAACTTGCTCGTGCATTCACACCGTTGATTATAAATTCCAGTTGAAGATTAAAATTTTTATTTTTGAGAATTTGTATTAAGTAGATAATTATAAATCTTCAATTTCATTTTTTAGTCAATTGTTTGTATTAGAGTGACTGCCCATTCTCATCTTTTTAGTGATTTGGGGTTGTCGATGCACCGTTTTTAACTTTCAATATTTTTTTTTGCTATCTTTTCTTAGGCGAAGGTATTTTTGAGTGCTATGCAGGATGGTTGGTTCACTGTTGAAGATATGCTGAGTTTCAAGAAGGTAATCCAATAAAACTTTCCTGATGAAATATTTGTCTTTCATTCTAATTCCGTCCACTGAGGTAACTTTTACCATTTGACAGGATCAAATTCAAACTTCGCTACTGAAAATGGACAATTCTCATTGTGATATAGCAATTGAGCTTTTTAAGATGATTTTGAAGTATATAGGAGTTGTTACATCTTTTGAAGTTTATCAAGTTGAGTGTGTTAGCAAACTAATCAAGCTTGCAAATCCTTCTGAACTAGTACGGGATGAACTTTTTATGCAAGTCTTAAAGCAGGCAATAAAGAATTCTAATAGGTATGTAGGTTTTGGATTTGAATTTCATGTTATGTTATTTATTTACTTGGTATCTGAAACTTTTTTTTCTCATTTTTCTTCAATTGAACTTATTCTCAAGTAACAGCCACTCTTCGGTGAAGACATGAGAGAGAATGTTTTATGTGCATCCTGCATGCGACCTACCAAGGAAGTTGGTGATTATCTACTTGCATATATATGTGATGTGGTAGAAGATGCCAATACTTGTCGGGAAATTCAAGTTATTGGAAATAACACTTTGAATTATTTGAATTTTGTCAAGACTGGACCAAGGTTTAAAATACCCAGCCACGAGGAGTTTGAAGCTCTTTTAAGTGGTAAAGAGCTTACAACTGTTGTATTTTTCTTGGATGGAAGATCTAGACAGATTACATACGACATAACGACGACTGTAGCTGATGATGTTAAGGTACTACCCTAAATTTATGCGTTTATGTATCCATTTATCACTTTATCACTTTAACTACATGATGAAATTAGATAAGATGATACATAAACGCATACATTTAGGGAAGTAGTACCTTAACATCATCAGCTACAGTCGTCGTTATGTCGTATGTAGTCTGTCTAGATCTTCCATCCAAGAAAAATACAACAGTTGTAAGCTCTTTACCACTTAAAAGTGCTTCAAACTCCTCGTGGCTGGGTATTTTAAGCCTTGGTCCAGTCTTGACAAAATTCAAATAATTCAAAGTGTTATTTCCAATAACTTGAATTTCCCGACAAGTATTGGCATCTTCTACCACATCACATATATATGCAAGTAGATAGTCACCAACTTCCTTGGTAGGTCGCATGCAGGATGCACATAAATACATTCTCTCTCATGTCTTCACCGAAGAGTGGCTGTTACTTGAGAATAAGTTCAATTGAAGAAAAATGAGAAAAAAAAGTTTCAGATACCAAGTAAATAAATAATATAACATGAAATTCAAATCAAAAACCTACATACCTATCAGAATTCTTTATTGCCTGCTTTAAGACTTGCATAAAAAGTTCATCCCGTAGTAGTTCAGAAGGATTTGCAAGCTTGATTAGTTTGCTAACACACTCAACTTGATAAACTTCAAAAGATGTAACAACTCCTATATACTTCAAAATCATCTTAAAAAGCTCAATTGCTATATCACAATGAGAATTGTCCATTTTCAGTAGCGAAGTTTGAATTTGATCCTGTAAAATGGTAAAAGTTACCTCAGTGGACGGAATTAGAATGAAAGACAAATATTCACCAGGAAAGTTTTATTGGATTACCTTCTGGAAACTCAGCATATCTTCAACAGTGAAACCACCATCCTGCATAGCACTCAAAAATACCTTCGCCTAAGAAAAGATAGCAAAAAAAATATTGAAAGTTAAAAACGGTGCATCGACAACCCCAAATCACTAAAAAGATGAGAATGGGCAGTCACTCTAATACAAACAATTGACTAAAAAATGAAATTGAATATTTATAATTATCTACTTAATACAAATTCTCAAAAATAAAAATTTTAATCTTCAACTGGAATTTATAATCAATGGTGTGAATGCACGAGCAAGTTCTCGCGTGCTGCAAGTAGTCAAATGATGTCAAAATTTGTATAAAATCCTTTTGTGGGTGGACAATAATTAAGAATCAATGAACATGACTAGTGAGTAAAATTTGAAACAAGCTAAACAAAGATATGAATGTCATTATAGATTACACAAGAAAATGTAAAAACTTACTTGGTGGCGAAATCGTAAGCATCAGGTGATCTCGAGCTTTGTGCCATCTTTCCCTCGCAATCTATTTGTTACATACGTGATTAAAAGTTTGGAATTTTCTTAACGCTTTAATGTGAAAAGGAATGAACTGATGGATGATTATTTTTCATATTAGAACGAAGGAAGTATTTCGGATCTAGGGTTTCAATTGGAGAAGAATAGTACTGTGAGCATAAGTTTTTGATTTGATTTCAAATTTTCGAATGTATATAGCTTTACATGATAATCACCTAATTGTTAAATTATGAAGCATAATTAACTTGGTACTCCATACTCGTAGGGAAAACGACATTGGTTGTATATAGCTTCTAAAATATACATATTTTTCTTTTAGTGTGGGACTCAAATATATGTATATATTAGAAGCTATATACAACCAGTGTAACTAAACTTGTTAGTGTCCCAATATGTTAACAAGAAAGTCACATTGATCTTACAACCAATGTCGTTTTCCTTTCACATTAAAGCGTTCAGAAAATTCCAAACTTTTAATCACGTATGTAACAAATTGATTGCCAGGGAAAGATGGCACAAAGCTCGAGATCTCCTGATGCTTACGATTTCGCCACCAAGTAAGTTTTTACATTTTCTTGTGTAATCTATAATGACATTCATATCTTTGTTTAGCTTGTTTCAAATTTTACTCACTAGTCATGTTCATTGATTCTTAATTATTGTCCACCCACAAAAGGATTTTATACAAATTTTGACATCATTTGACGACTTGCAGCACGTGAGAACTTGCTCGTGCATTCACACCGTTGATTATAAATTCCAGTTGAAGATTAAAATTTTTATTTTTGAGAATTTGTATTAAGTAGATAATTATAAATCTTCAATTTCATTTTTTAGTCAATTGTTTGTATTAGAGTGACTGCCCATTCTCATCTTTTTAGTGATTTGGGGTTGTCGATGCACCGTTTTTAACTTTCAATATTTTTTTTTGCTATCTTTTCTTAGGCGAAGGTATTTTTGAGTGCTATGCAGGATGGTGGTTTCACTGTTGAAGATATGCTGAGTTTCCAGAAGGTAATCCAATAAAACTTTCCTGATGAATATTTGTCTTTCATTCTAATTCCGTCCACTGAGGTAACTTTTACCATTTTACAGGATCAAATTCAAACTTCGCTACTGAAAATGGACAATTCTCATTGTGATATAGCAATTGAGCTTTTTAAGATGATTTTGAAGTATATAGGAGTTGTTACATCTTTTGAAGTTTATCAAGTTGAGTGTGTTAGCAAACTAATCAAGCTTGCAAATCCTTCTGAACTACTACGGGATGAACTTTTTATGCAAGTCTTAAAGCAGGCAATAAAGAATTCTGATAGGTATGTAGGTTTTTGATTTGAATTTCATGTTATGTTATTTATTTACTTGGTATCTGAAACTTTTTTTTCTCATTTTTCTTCAAGTGAACTTATTCTCAAGTAACAGCCACTCTTCGGTGAAGACATGAGAGAGAATGTATTTATGTGCATCCTGCATGCGACCTACCAAGAAAGTTGGTGACTATCTACTTGCATATATATGTGATGTGGTAGAAGATGCCAATACTTATCGGGAAATTCAAGTTATTGGAAATAACACTTTGAATTATTTGAATTTTGTCAAGACTGGACCAAGGCTTAAAATGCCAAGCCACGAGGAGTTTGAAGCTCTTTTAAGTGGTAAAGAGCTTACAACTGTTGTATTTTTCTTGGATGGAAGATCTAGACAGATTACATACGACATAACGACGACTGTAGCTGATGATGTTAAGGTACTACTTCCCTAAATGTATGCGTTTATGTATCCATTTATCACTTTATCACTTTAACTACATGATGAAATTAGATAAGATGATACATAAACGCATACATTTAGGGAAGTAGTACCTTAACATCATCAGCTACAGTCGTCGTTATGTCGTATGTAGTCTGTCTAGATCTTCCATCCAAGAAAAATACAACAGTTGTAAGCTCTTTACCACTTAAAAGTGCTTCAAACTCCTCGTGGCTGGGTATTTTAAGCCTTGGTCCAGTCTTGACAAAATTCAAATAATTCAAAGTGTTATTTCCAATAACTTGAATTTCCCGACAAGTATTGGCATCTTCTACCACATCACATATATATGCAAGTAGATAGTCACCAACTTCCTTGGTAGGTCGCATGCAGGATGCACATAAATACATTCTTTCTCATGTCTTCACCGAAGAGTGGTTGTTACTTGAGAATAAGTTCAATTGAAGAAAAATTAGAAAAAAAAGTTTCAAATACCAAGTAAATAAATAACATAACATGAAATTCAAATCCAAAACCTACATACCTATCAGAATTCTTTATTGAAGAATTTGCAAGCTTGATTAGTTTGCTAACACACTCAACTTGATAAACTTCAAAAGATGTAACAACTCCTATATACTTCAAAATTATCTTAAAAAGCTCAATTGCTATATCACAATGAGAATTGTCCATTTTCAGTAGCGAAGTTTGAATTTGATCCTGTCAAATGATAAAAGTTACCTCAGTGGACGGAATTAGAATAAAAGACAAATATTCATCAGGAAAGTTTTATTGGATTACCTTCTGGAAACTCAGCATATCTTCAACAGTGAAACCACCATCCTGCATAGCACTCAAAAATACCTTCGCCTAAGAAAAGATAGCAAAAAAAATATTGAAAGTTAAAAACGGAGCATCGACAACCCCAAATCACTAAAAAGATGAGAATGGGCAGTCACTCTAATACAAACAATTGACTAAAAAATGAAATTGAATATTTATAATTATCTACTTAATACAAATTCTCAAAAATAAAAATTTTAATCTTCAACTGGAATTTATAATCAATGGTGTGAATGCACGAGCAAGTTCTCGCGTGCTGCAAGTCGTCAAATGATGTCAAAATTTGTATAAAATCCTTTTGTGGGTGGACAATAATTAAGAATCAATGAACATGACTAGTGAGTAAAATTTGAAACAAGCTAAACAAAGATATGAATGTCATTATAGATTACACAAGAAAATGTAAAAACTTACTTGGTGGCGAAATCGTAAGCATCAGGTGATCTCGAGCTTTGTGCCATCTTTCCCTCGCAATCTATTTGTTACATACGTGATTAAAAGTTTGGAATTTTCTTAACGCTTTAATGTGAAAAGGAATGAACTGATGGATGATTATTTTTCATATTAGAACGAAGGAAGTATTTCGGATCTAGGGTTTCAATTGGAGAAGAATAGTACTGTGAGCATAAGTTTTTGATTTGATTTCAAATTTTCAAATGTATATAGCTTTACATGATAATCACCTAATTGTTAAATTATGAAGCATAATTAACTTGGTACTCCATACTCGTAGGGAAAACGACATTGGTTGTATATAGCTTCTAAAATATACATATTTTTCTTTTAGTGTGGGACTCAAATATATGTATATATTAGAAGCTATATACAACCAGTGTCACTAAACTTGTTAGTGTCCCAATATGTTAACAAGAAAGTCACATTGATCTTACAACCAATGTCGTTTTCCTTTCACATTAAAGCGTTCAGAAAATTTCAAACTTTTAATCACGTATGTAACAAATTGATTGCCAGGGAAAGATGGCACAAAGTTCGAGATCACCTGATGCTTACGATTTCGCCACCAAGTAAGTTTTTACATTTTCTTGTGTAATCTATAATGACATTCATATCTTTGTTTAGCTTGTTTCAAATTTTACTCACTAGTCATGTTCATTGATTCTTAATTATTGTCCACCCACAAAAGGATTTTATACAAATTTTGACATCATTTGACGACTTCCAGCACGCGAGAACTTGCTCGTGCATTCACACCGTTGATTATAAATTCCAGTTGAAGATTAAAATTTTTATTTTTGAGAATTTGTATTAAGTAGATAATTATAAATCTTCAATTTCATTTTTTAGTCAATTGTTTGTATTAGAGTGACTGCCCATTCTCATCTTTTTAGTGATTTGGGGTTGTCGATGCACCGTTTTTAACTTTCAATATTTTTTTTTGCTATCTTTTCTTAGGCGAAGGTATTTTTGAGTGCTATGCAGGATGGTGGTTTCACTGTTGAAGATATGCTGAGTTTCCAGAAGGTAATCCAATAAAACTTTCCTGATGAATATTTGTCTTTCATTCTAATTCCGTCCACTGAGGTAACTTTTACCATTTTACAGGATCAAATTCAAACTTCGCTACTGAAAATGGACAATTCTCATTGTGATATAGCAATTGAGCTTTTTAAGATGATTTTGAAGTATATAGGAGTTGTTACATCTTTTGAAGTTTATCAAATTGAGTGTGTTAGCAAACTAATCAAGCTTGCAAATCCTTCTGAACTACTACGGGATGAACTTTTTATGCAAGTCTTAAAGCAGGCAATAAAGAATTTTGATAGGTATGTAGGTTTTTGATTTGAATTTCATGTTATGTTATTTATTTACTTGGTATCTGAAACTTTTTTTTCTCATTTTTCTTCAATTGAACTTATTCTCAAGTAACAGCCACTCTTCGGTGAAGACATGAGAGAGAATGTATTTATGTGCATCCTGCATGCGACCTACCAAGAAAGTTGGTGACTATCTACTTGCATATATATGTGATGTGGTAGAAGATGCCAATACTTATCGGGAAATTCAAGTTATTGGAAATAACACTTTGAATTATTTGAATTTTGTCAAGACTGGACCAAGGCTTAAAATGCCAAGCCACGAGGAGTTTGAAGCTCTTTTAAGTGGTAAAGAGCTTACAACTGTTGTATTTTTCTTGGATGGAAGATCTAGACAGATTACATACGACATAACGACGACTGTAGCTGATGATGTTAAGGTACTACTTCCCTAAATGTATGCGTTTATGTATCCATTTATCACTTTATCACTTTAACTACATTATGAAATTAGATAAGATGATACATAAACGCATACATTTAGGGAAGTAGTACCTTAACATCATAAGCTACAGTCGTCGTTATGTCGTATGTAGTCTGTCTAGATCTTCCATCCAAGAAATATACAACAGTTGTAAGCTCTTTACCACTTAAAAGTGCTTCAAACTCCTCGTGGCTGGGTATTTTAAGCCTTGGTCCAGTCTTGACAAAATTCAAATAATTCAAAGTGTTATTTCCAATAACTTGAATTTCCCGACAAGTATTGGCATCTTCTACCACATCACATATATATGCAAGTAGATAGTCACCAACTTCCTTGGTAGGTCGCATGCAGGATGCACATAAATACATTCTCTCTCATGTCTTCACCGAAGAGTGGCTGTTACTTGAGAATAAGTTCAATTGAAGAAAAATGAGAAAAAAAAGTTTCAGATACCAAGTAAATAAATAACATAACATGAAATTCAAATCCTAAACCTACATACCTATCAGAATTCTTTATTGCCTGCTTTAAGACTTGCATAAAAAGTTCATCCCGTAGTAGTTCAGAAGAATTTGCAAGCTTGATTAGTTTGCTAACACACTCAACTTGATAAACTTCAAAAGATGTAACAACTCCTATATACTTCAAAATTATCTTAAAAAGCTCAATTGCTATATCACAATGAGAATTGTCCATTTTCAGTAGCGAAGTTTGAATTTGATCATGTCAAATGATAAAAGTTACCTCAGTGGACGGAATTAGAATGAAAGACAAATATTCATCAGGAAAGTTTTATTGGATTACCTTCTGGAAACTCAGCATATCTTCAACAGTGAAACCACCATCCTGCATAGCACTCAAAAATACCTTCGCCTAAGAAAAGATAGCAAAAAAAATATTGAAAGTTAAAAACGGAGCATCGACAACCCCAAATCACTAAAAAGATGAGAATGGGCAGTCACTCTAATACAAACAATTGACTAAAAAATGAAATTGAATATTTATAATTATCTACTTAATACAAATTCTCAAAAATAAAAATTTTAATCTTCAACTGGAATTTATAATCAATGGTGTGAATGCACGAGCAAGTTCTCGCGTGCTGCAAGTCGTCAAATGATGTCAAAATTTGTATAAAATCCTTTTGTTGGTGGACAATAATTAAGAATCAATGAACATGACTAGTGAGTAAAATTTGAAACAAGCTAAACAAAGATATGAATGTCATTATAGATTACACAAGAAAATGTAAAAACTTACTTGGTGGCGAAATCGTAAGCATCAGGTGATCTCGAGCTTTGTGCCATCTTTCCCTCGCAATCTATTTGTTACATACGTGATTAAAAGTTTGGAATTTTCTTAACGCTTTAATGTGAAAAGGAATGAACTGATGGATGATTATTTTTCATATTAGAACGAATGAAGTATTTCGGATCTAGGGTTTCAATTGGAGAAGAATAGTACTGTGAGCATAAGTTTTTGATTTGATTTCAAATTTTCAAATGTATATAGCTTTACATGATAATCACCTAATTGTTAAATTATGAAGCATAATTAACTTGGTACTACATACTCGTAGGGAAAACGACATTGGTTGTATATAGCTTCTAAAATATACATATTTTTCTTTTAGTGTGGGACTCAAATATATGTATATATTAGAAGCTATATACAACCAGTGTCACTAAACTTGTTAGTGTCCCAATATGTTAACAAGAAAGTCACATTGATCTTACAACCAATGTCGTTTTCCTTTCACATTAAAGCGTTCAGAAAATTCCAAACTTTTAATCACGTATGTAACAAATTGATTGCCAGGGAAAGATGGCACAAAGTTCGAGATCACCTGATTCTTACGATTTCGCCACCAAGTAAGTTTTTACATTTTCTTGTGTAATCTATAATGACATTCATATCTTTGTTTAGCTTGTTTCAAATTTTACTCACTAGTCATGTTCATTGATTCTTAATTATTGTCCACCCACAAAAGGATTTTATACAAATTTTGACATCATTTGACGACTTCCAGCACGCGAGAACTTGCTCGTGCATTCACACCGTTGATTATAAATTCCAATTGAAGATTAAAATTTTTATTTTTGAGAATTTGTATTAAGTAGATAATTATAAATCTTCAATTTCATTTTTTAGTCGTTTGTTTGTATTAGAGTGACTGCCCATTCTCATCTTTTTAGTGATTTGGGGTTGTCGATGCACCGTTTTTAACTTTCAATATTTTTTTTTTGCTATCTTTTCTTAGGCGAAAGTATTTTTGAGTGCTATGCAGGATGGTGGTTTCACTGTTGAAGATATGCTGAGTTTCCAGAAGGTAATCCAATAAAACTTTCCTGATGAATATTTGTCTTTCATTCTAATTCCGTCCACTGAGGTAACTTTTACCATTTTACAGGATCAAATTCAAACTTCGCTACTGAAAATGGACAATTCTCATTGTGATATAGCAATTGAGCTTTTTAAGATGATTTTGAAGTATATAGGAGTTGTTTCATCTTTTGAAGTTTATCAAGTTGAGTGTGTTAGCAAACTAATCAAGCTTGCAAATCCTTCTGAACTACTACGGGATGAACTTTTTATGCAAGTCTTAAAGCAGGCAATAAAGAATTCTGATAGGTATGTAGGTTTTGGATTTGAATTTCATGTTATGTTATTTATTTACTTGGTATCTGAAACTTTTTTTTCTCATTTTTCTTCAATTGAACTTATTCTCAAGTAACAGCCACTCTTCGGTGAAGACATGAGAGAGAATGTATTTATGTGCATCCTGCATGCGACCTACCAAGAAAGTTGGTGACTATCTACTTGCATATATATGTGATGTGGTAGAAGATGCCAATACTTATCGGGAAATTCAAGTTATTGGAAATAACACTTTGAATTATTTGAATTTTGTCAAGACTGGACCAAGGCTTAAAATGCCCAGCCACGAGGAGTTTGAAGCTCTTTTAAGTGGTAAAGAGCTTACAACTGTTGTATTTTTCTTGGATGGAAGATCTAGACAGATTACATACGACATAACGACGACTGTAGCTGATGATGTTAAGGTACTACTTCCCTAAATGTATGCGTTTATGTATCCATTTATCACTTTATAACTTTAACTACATGATGAAATTAGATAGGATGATACATAAACGCATACATTTAGGGAAGTAGTACCTTAACATCATCAGCTACAGTCGTCGTTATGTCGTATGTAGTCTGTCTAGATCTTCCATCCAAGAAAAATACAACAGTTGTAAGCTCTTTACCACTTAAAAGTGCTTCAAACTCCTCGTGGCTGGGTATTTTAAGCCTTGGTCCAGTCTTGACAAAATTCAAATAATTCAAAGTGTTATTTCCAATAACTTGAATTTCCCGACAAATATTGGCATCTTCTACCACATCACATATATATGCAATTAGATAGTCACCAACTTCCTTGGTAGGTCGCATGCAGGATGCACATAAATACATTCTCTCTCATGTCTTCACCGAAGAGTGGCTGTTACTTGAGAATAAGTTCAATTGAAGAAAAATGAGAAAAAAAAGTTTCAGATACCAAGTAAATAAATAACATAACATGAAATTCAAATCCAAAACCTATATACCTATCAGAATTCTTTATTGCCTGCTTTAAGACTTGCATAAAAAGTTCATCCCGTAGTAGTTCAGAAGAATTTGCAAGCTTGATTAGTTTGCTAACACACTCAACTTGATAAACTTCAAAAGATGTAACAACTCCTATATACTTCAAAATTATCTTAAAAAGCTCAATTGCTATATCACAATGAGAATTGTCCATTTTCAGTAGCGAAGTTTGAATTTGATCCTGTCAAATGATAAAAGTTATCTCAGTGGACGGAATTAGAATGAAAGACAAATATTCATCAGGAAAGTTTTATTGGATTACCTTCTGGAAACTCAGCATATCTTCAACAGTGAAACCACCATCCTGCATAGCACTCAAAAATACCTTCGCCTAAGAAAAGATAGCAAAAAAAATATTGAAAGTTAAAAACGGTGCATCGACAACCCCAAATCACTAAAAAGATGAGAATGGGCAGTCACTCTAATACAAACAATTGACTAAAAAATGAAATTGAATATTTATAATTATCTACTTAATACAAATTCTCAAAAATAAAAATTTTAATCTTCAACTGGAATTTATAATCAATGGTGTGAATGCACGAGCAAGTTCTCGCGTGCTGCAAGTCGTCAAATGATGTCAAAATTTGTATAAAATCCTTTTGTGGGTGGACAATAATTAAGAATCAATGAACATGACTAGTGAGTAAAATTTGAAACAAGCTAAACAAAGATATGAATGTCATTATAGATTACACAAGAAAATGTAAAAACTTACTTGGTGGCGAAATCGTAAGCATCAGGTGATCTCGAGCTTTGTGCCATCTTTCCCTCGCAATCTATTTGTTACATACGTGATTAAAAGTTTGGAATTTTCTTAACGCTTTAATGTGAAAAGGAATGAACTGATGGATGATTATTTTTCATATTAGAACGAAGGAAGTATTTCGGATCTAGGGTTTCAATTGGAGAAGAATAGTACTGTGAGCATTAGTTTTTTATTTGATTTCAAATTTTCAAATGTATATAGCTTTACATGATAATCACCTAATTGTTAAATTATGAAGCATAATTAACTTGGTACTCCATACTCGTAGGGAAAACGACATTGGTTGTATATAGCTTCTAAAATATACATATTTTTCTTTTAGTGTGGGACTCAAATATATGTATATATTAGAAGCTATAAACTACCAGTGTCACTAAACTTGTTAGTGTCCCAATATGTTAACAAGAAAGTCACATTGATCTTACAACCAATGTCGTTTTCCTTTCACATTAAAGCATTCAGAAAATTCTAAACTTTTAATCACGTATGTAACAAATTGATTGCCAGGGAAAGATGGCACAAAGCTCGAGATCACCTGATGCTTACGATTTCGCCACCAAGTAAGTTTTTACATTTTCTTGTGTAATCTATAATGACATTCATATCTTTGTTTAGCTTGTTTCAAATTTTACTCACTAGTCATGTTCATTGATTCTTAATTATTGTCCACCCACAAAAGGATTTTATACAAATTTTGACATCATTTGACGACTTGCATCACGCGAGAACTTGCTCGTGAATTCACACCGTTGATTATAAATTCCAGTTGAAGATTAAAATTTTTATTTTTGAGAATTTGTATTAAGTAGATAATTATAAATCTTCAATTTCATTTTTTAGTCAATTGTTTGTATTAGAGTGACTGCCCATTCTCATCTTTTTAGTGATTTGGGGTTGTCGATGCACCGTTTTTAACTTTCAATATTTCTTTTTGCTATCTTTTCTTTGGCGAAGGTATTTTTGAGTGCTATGCAGGATGGTGGTTTCACTGTTGAAGATATGCTGAGTTTCCAGAAGGTAATCCAATAAAACTTTCCTGATGAATATTTGTCTTTCATTCTAATTCCGTCCACTGAGGTAACTTTTACCATTTTACAGGATCAAATTCAAATTTCGCTACTGAAAATGGACAATTCTCATTGTGATATAGCAATTGAGCTTTTTAAGATGATTTTGAAGTATATAGGAGTTGTTACATCTTTTGAAGTTTATCAAGTTGAGTGTGTTAGCAAACTAATCAAGCTTGCAAATCCTTCTGAACTACTACGGGATGAACTTTTTATGCAAGTCTTAAAGCAGGCAATAAAGAATTCTGATAGGTATGTAGGTTTTTGATTTGAATTTCATGTTATGTTATTTATTTACTTGGTATCTGAAACTTTTTTTTCTCATTTTTCTTCAATTGAACTTATTCTCAAGTAACAGCCACTCTTCGGTGAAGACATGAGAGAGAATGTATTTATGTGCATCCTGCATGCGACCTACCAAGAAAGTTGGTGACTATCTACTTGCATATATATGTGATGTGGTAGAAGATGCCAATACTTATCGGGAAATTCAAGTTATTGGAAATAACACTTTGAATTATTTGAATTTTGTCAAGACTGGACCAAGGCTTAAAATGCCAAGCCACGAGGAGTTTGAAGCTCTTTTAAGTGGTAAAGAGCTTACAACTGTTGTATTTTTCTTGGATGGAAGATCTAGACAGATTACATACGACATAACGACGACTGTAGCTGATGATGTTAAGGTACTACTTCCCTAAATGTATGCGTTTATGTATCCATTTAAGAATTGCCGTCATCCATTGTGTTTCTCTAGTAACTATATTGAGCAAACTACATTAGGATCTTATTTATATCTGTTAGATGGAGCAAACTAGTTTGCTTTGTATGTTAGTTCCATTTGGATGTATGAGATATTAATACTAAGATGGCTATTTCAGTTGTTGCTATCTTTCTCATCAATTATTTAGTGGCTTATTTTTTTCTGGTAAATGGTCTTTATCAGTAAAACTTTCTTGAAAATTGAATGACTTCACTGGCTATTGAACATGGATGTGATAAATATTATTTTTCGTTGATCTAATTGGTTATACTTGTACTTGATTTAATATATGGAGTGCATATATATTGGAAAATCAACTATGTTATTATTCAAAACCATCATCGTTGACAACCATGGTGACCTTTCTAATCTTCCAAGCAAGTTTAAAGTATGCTTCTCGTACTTTCCAAGTAGGGTTAGGTTGATGCTAGCTTTTTCTTCATCAAAGTTCAATGTCCCAATCAGGTAGTTTGCGATACATGCAAATATATCGCTTAACGAATCTTCTCTGAGAACATGAGGAGGAAGGACACTGTTTTTTCTCAAGATCAATACGTAATTTTGAGCCAAGCATTTTACAATCTTTCTTGAGTAATGTTAACAATACTTCAAAACTGAGGACGCTATAATTGTTTGACTTAATGTAGAGAGGGATAAAAAGTATCAATAAACGTTTTGGGCTAATATTGATATTGTGAGTTGGAAATTCTTCTTGTATATTAAAAGAAAATTGGTTTATGCAATCAACTTGAATTCCTAAAGCTCAATAACTAAGCTAAACTATGGAAATGAAGGCTTGAGAGCATCAAATGTGTATTTGATGTCAGCAGTGCCTTAACATGCCTATTAAGGCTATCTTGAACAATAGTTAATTTTGTGCCTTCGTTTTAGTGCAATTCTTCAATTTTTTAGGACCTATTCAACTAAGGGATTTAAGTCTAGGTGTTTATAATAATTTGTATTGCTTTGAATGTCTAAATTGTTGCATGCTAAAATTGTTTTTTTTAGCTACTTCTGTAAGCGTAAAAATTATTTTTGTTCACTAAAAGCTTATTCTTTCAAGTGCACTGTGCATTCTAGATTCACCAGAGATGTTTTCTTTAAAAATAAATGAATTAATTTTGTCTATTTTATGCTCTTTGCTCTGATCCTGACATTCTCATCAAGCTTTAATATTCATGTTAAAATCTTCGTAACATCTAGTTGCCATTAATTCTTGAGTTGGTTGTGCTTGAAATGCAGGAACTCGCTGGGATAATCAAATTATCAAGTTATTCTAGCTTTAGTTTGTTCAAATGTCGTAAGGCTGCTGCTGGTTCCGAATCACCAGACCTTTCAAATGGTATTTATATAAATATATTACTCGATATATCAAGTTTTAACCCCATCTATTATATGATTCTAATAATATGGTCTTCCATTTTGTAGAGGAGTATTTTTGTTTAGATGATAATAAATATAGTGGAGACATACTCGCTGACTTTAAGGCAGACCCGAGAACAAGAGAGGCTTGGCAACTGACATTCAAAAGAAAGCTATTCCGGCGTCGTGATGAATCTGTATCAAACCCTATGTTTGTGGAGTTATCATACATCCAAGTATGTTTTTTCCCTACTTATCTTTCACATTACACATTTTTCACTTTACACCTAAATGTGTTTATTGCTAGTCCTATAATTATGTTTTTCATTTGTTTTCTTGATGCCCTAATGTATTCCCTTGTCACAGCTATGGCATGATTATTTGTTAGGCTATTAGTTCGTTGGATGGGATGATGCTACACAGCTATCTGCTTTGCAGATTCGGGTTGAAAATGGATCTAGTGTTTCTGTTGAAAAATGGTTAGTTATACTATTTTCTCTTATTCTTTTTTCTATCATTTTCTACGTTTCTTTCTTTCATCCAGGTTCTAACTTTTTTGTTTCTTCATTAATACGTTTATTAGTTGTTAATTAATTTGTTATATGGATTAAATACTTATCAATCTATCCATTTACATATCTAGGGATTTGGAAACACTTTTAGAACGATTTGTACCCAGAAAATTTGCCACCACCATTACAGAAGCCGGAAGAAAAGAGTTTGAAGTAGTATTTCCTGACTATTACCATTCAATGGTGAAAACCATTGTTATAATGTTTCAATGTCACTATTATTATTATTATTATTATTATTATTATTATTATTATTATTATTATTATTATTATTATTATTATTATTATTATTATTATTATTATTATTATTATTATTATTATTATATTTATAATGTTAACATACTGAGTGTATTAACATTACAAATCAAATAAAAGAGTATTTTCCCTATTGTATATACAAATTTTCTTTCCTCACTTGAAAATCAATTCTAATTTTTCTACTAGACAAGATAATATACTTAATAATTTCTTACATCTTATCCTTCACCAAGAAAGGGAATTGAATGAAAGTCCTTATGCTTCATACGTTAACTTTACTTCATGATTTCTGTATATATACCTTCTGCCCATGATAGATTAATACACTCCATATATTTTCCTTTATCTAAAATAGTAATTGAAGGGAGCTTGTTCGATAAACATGAATTCTTTTGCGTACACGAAATAAATTACAATAACCTTTGCTAGGCAACTATTTCTGCGGGTCTTAGGAAGGCTTTTTTATGGGAACTCTCTTTTCTTTCCTGTCAGCAAGATTAATGATCCAATATCACTTAAAGAAAAAAAAGTTCTCGAGATTAACTGGACAGGGGTAAGAATGATTTTTGTTACTTTAGCTTTTCACATTAGAAGTATATCACTATACATCTAATTATTGGTTTTTTGAAGGTTAAAATCTATAACGATGTTCCAAATTCAGAGGTTGAAACTAATATAGCACACATTTATAAAGTTCACAAGTCTGACACTAGTTTGAGGTTGAAGTTCAAAATTGATAAAAAGTTGTCTATTTTGAAGTTCGAAACATCGCAGGTTAGATCATATTCGTTTTATTCTTTCATTATTATTATTATTATTATTATTATTATTATTATTATTATTATTATTATTATTATTATTATTATTGCATTGTGTTGTAATTCATGACATTCTCATTAAATTCAGGTAAAAGAAATTTTGGATGTTTTAGCTACGTATTTGGATGATTATGCGTTTCGCGAAAACTACCTTAAAAGCCGCAACAATGGGGAGCGGCCTTTGGAGTCTACATATATGAGTTTGCAACATTATATATATCGTTGTGAGAGATTCATATTTGTTAAAAGTGATTGAGGCGCTCGATATAGCACGATTCAGGGCGACTCGCCCTCCCCTCACTTCGCCTCGCCTCATTTTTAGGGTTTGCATTGAGGTTTGTAAGTTAAATACTTTGTAAGTTGGTTTCTATTGTTATTTTGAGAAGCAATTTTAGTTTCCGTAATATTTTTACTGTTTTACTTTATCAATGAGGTGAAAAATGTAAATTATAAATTCTAAAAGGTTTATTAATCGTAAAATAGTTACAAAATATATTGTCACATAAGAAAGTGCAGGATTTTAATCTACTGTTTTCTATGACAAAAAAATTGTCATAAAATGCTATTTTATGTGAAAAATTATATTGTCATATAAACACGTGCTGGTTTTCAAGTTGGATTTTTTCATGACAAAGAAATTTGTCATAACAGGCTAATTTTTATGTGACAAATTATATCGTCACATAAAACCTTATAAATATCATATTTTTGTGACGAAATTCACTTTCAGTGACAAATTCTTTGTGCTCTTGTGACAAATCCTTCGTCGCGACACATTGCCTTGTTGTGACGAGGTAAATTTCGTCGCAATGTTATGCGACGAACTAAACTTTTGTCGCATCAGACTTTATGACGGGGCCTATGTGACAAACCCTCCGACGGAAAAAATTCATCGCATAAGCCTTTTGTGACGAACTTCTGGTTTTTCGTGACGAAATAATTCATCACATAAGATGCTTTTTTTTGTAGTGTTGGGAAATGCAGCGCTTTTCCCGGCATTACGGCGCCTCGCTTGAACCTTTGTTCTGTTTTTTCATTTTTGTTCTCTGTCCAGCTTCTAGGAAAGCAGCGGCTGTTTGTGCCCTAAATTTTTTTTAAGTCAAAACTCAAAACCGCAGTCTAAACTGGTTCGTCGGTTCACCAGTTTTGGACCGGTTCGCAGCGGTTCATACTGGTCTTTCGGCTCCGCAGTTTTAGGTGGTTGTCTGGACCGGAGAGACCTCCGGTTCGAAGTCGAACCGGTCGGACCGACCGGTCCGATCCGATTTTAATAACATTGATCACTTCACAAAACATAGAGAAAACACACAAATAAAAAAAAATATATAAAATAATCAGTTTGCAGGAACATCACAGAAATTAGAAAACACATACATCCAATTCAATTCAGTTTCAGTCAGCATATAAAATCTGTAACCTTAATTTCGTCGACCCACTGATTGGCTACCCCCTGCCACGCTGGCACAAGATTCCACAATATATTGGCTCCTACCATCCTACCCTCAAGATCTAGCCACGTGTCACCCGAACCCATTAATTTGTACCCCAGGTTAATACCTTACAGGTAATTTACCCTTTTATCCACCTCGATTTATTCAAAATCCCGATATTGCTCTCTCTTATCTTGCAGAATATCTTTTTTTTCTGAATTTAAACACACAAAAACTCATTTTTTTTAAGACATTTTATTTTGGACAGGAATTTATGTATGTACGTATATAGTAAGTCTTGTTTGTCTGTGTGGGAGTGTTGAGTGCATCAGTGAGCAGCCGTTTTCATGCAATAAATTAAATTAAGAGCTTAATACATGTACATAGTTAACAAAAGTGAACAAATGGATCCCATTTCTTCATTTGTCTTTAAATGTAAAATTGAAAAAACAAATGTTGACATTTTTAAATATATATATGTTACCCTTCTCAATTTGAATGTCTTAATTTATTATTATTTTTGCTCGAAATAATTAGAGATTGAGTGGGAGAGGAAATGAAAATTTAGTTATGGTGTAAACCAAATCGAGTTTAAAATTGTACTTGAGTTTAATTTGATTATTAAATAAATTGTGATCGAACGATCTCAAGTCAAGTATAAATTTAATACATTCACATATATTTTATCAACTTATAGTTTATTAAGTCAAAATAAACTTTTGTTAAAAGAGCTCAAATTCATAAAATATGAAGTACTACACTGATTTGATTTTGGGTCCCAAACTTATATCTAAAGTGTGTATAAATGATAATATTTTCACCTTTACAGTTAAAAAAGTCTTTGGGCTAGAGATGACGGAAGAGAAAACAATAGGACAAACCCTTTTCTTGTCTTTAAATGTAAGATAAAAATAAAATTTTAATGTTCTGACATGACCAAAGATTCCATTGTTAAAAAGATGACTTTATGGATATGTACAATTTCAAACCCTAACCAGAGTCCCATGACCTAATTAGTGTTAGACCAGTAGACTCCAGTCTGCAGAAGGGTAAAATTGTAAACTGGTTAGGGTTTGAAATTGTACCATCTTGTGAAATTGACATAATTTTGGTCTTTAACAGCTAAAAATGGAATCTTGATAAGTTTTTAGTCTTGCCCATTTGAAACCCTGGTTAATGTTAAATCAGTAGGCTCAAGTCTGCAGAAGGGTAAATCGGTAAAAATAAAAGGTACCCATCATTCGAAATTGACATAACATGGGTCTTAACAACTCAAAATAGAATCTTGATAAGTTTTTAGTCATGCCCATTTTCAGATTTGAAACCCTAATAAAGATTTAGTAGACTGCAGCCTGTTGAAGGGTAAAATGGTAAAAATAAAGGGTACCCATCTTATCAAATTGACGTAATTTGGTCATAAACAACTTAAAATGGAATCTTGATCTGTTTTTAGTCATACCCATTTTCTGATTTGAAACCCCATTAGCTAATATTTAGGTTATGTGACTCTTTCATTTGTTCAGCTGACATGATGTTAGAGAGAACAGTCAATGAAGAACAAGGGAAATTGGCAAATAGGAACTTGACAGCTTTACAGTAGAGTTTCTTGGGCTGACAGATGACATGTGGAGAGAGAGACCAATATATAGATACACAAGATTTTACATATATCATGGTTTTCATGTATTTGATCTTAATCAAACTAGTTCTTGAATTGTTAACTACATAAGTTCTATTTCTATTGTAACAGATCTTGGATGTATATCAAAGAAAGGAACTAAGAATAAACATAAAAAAGAAAGAAAACACACAACAGAGCTCATAAAGGAAAGACAACAAAAGAAGCAAGAAACATAAGGAAATCTAGATTTGTGAGAAAAAAGAACTCAATCTTAATTGCATAGAATCATTATTGTAACTTATGCTTATTGTAACTTATGCCAAACAGTCCCTTAGATTAATATCCATGACAGGAGCTTGGATTTAAGCAATTTTCATGTTTTCATAAAATTCAACTTTCCAAAATAGATCCAAGAAAAGGAAGGATTATTTGAACATTTTATACCTAAAAAACTCCAAGAAAACATAAATGAAATAGTATATGATAAACTAAAGTTTTAATCTTTATATGGGACTTGAAAATCCAAGATGAAAGCAAAGATCTTGGGAAAAAAAGGCATTTCAGAATTATTTTTATGATCAAAATAAATTTCACCTGTCGTTTGCATATTCATAGAGCCTTCCACGAGTTGAGAAGACAATAAGGGCAACTTTGGCATCACACAACACCGACAACTCGTAAGCCTTCTTAAGTAAACCATTTCTGCGTTTGCAGAAGGTAACTTGCCTATTTGTAGTGTTCTCAATTCTTTTGATCTCAATTTGACCCCTTCCGTTTTTCCTCAATGAATTCGATGACTCGGAATCTTGATTTGGAAAATCCATCAAAAATCCTGAAATAAGAAAGCCCCAAGACTTATTTTTTATAAAAATTAAATTAAATCAAGATTATGAACTGATTTGGAAAAAGAAATTAAATTTAGAACCATCCAAATTAAGCTAAACAATAGTTTCTGTCACATATTTATACAGTTAGTTTAATCACTAACCTTGTATGGAAACAATGGAAGTGAAGGTGAAAGGAAGAGAGTGAAACAAGAAGAAAACAAAAGAAAGAAGTTTGAAGTCCATTAGCCATCCCTTTTCTCAAGGATGGCATAAAGTGGGAGAGATGATGAGAGGTTCTTTTGGAAAATGACTATTTATGGTAAGGAATGAGACCTTGGTGAAATTGCACTCAAGCCTTAATAGATACGGAGCCAAGAAGAAAACAAAAGAAAGAAGATTGAATGATATATGGGGGTATTAACTTTGTGCTAATATGAATTATTATCTTTGTTTTTTATCAATAGTAGAAAAAAAGAATATCCACTATTCGGCTCTTCTTTTATAAGGCTGTGCCCAATCCATCATAGCTCCCCACTTCTTTCATATATAATTACCAATTTTAAAAATCATTTTTGCTTTTATTTTTATTTTTATATAAATCACACCTTATGTTTTGTCTAAATCTCAAAAAGTTTCTTGTGTTATTTTAACTCTAAAAAATTCCTCTTCTTTTTTGTTTTAGTTACCATATTTCCAAGTAAAATTTGACTTTTGACTTTTGAGAAAATGATAAAATTAGCCCTATGTATTGATTTTTTTTATTTCTTTTGAACACTCAAGTATATACTACTTGGATCGATTGTAATAATTAAAATTAAACACAGGGGTTTTTTGAGAGGTAAAATGACACAAGGAGTTTTTTTGGAAGTTAAACAGAGCATAGGGGTATTTTTGTCTTTCACTGTCAAGGGTGAAATTGTCATAATAAAAGCAAAATATGAACAAATACTAGCAATTTTCATGTTTGAATTTCTGTGGGGTATATCTGACACTAACTTGATAGCACATAATTAAAGATTTTGAAAAGTTAAAATAAAACATGAAATTTATTGAAAGTCAGACAAAACATAGGAGATATTTTTGTCTTTTGCTCCTTTTAAATATGACAAAATAATTGCTATCGAGCAGATACATGATTCTTCTAATAGGTGCAAGTTCCGGCAAAATGAGTATGTTGAACAAAGTTTTAGAACAAAATATTTATATATGCACTTTAATGTTGAAAATGCAGTAAAAAAAAGTTTATCATTTAAAGTATATATTAATATTTAAAAGAAACACATCATCTAAATACTGGTTTCTAAAAATATTTTTGTTAAAATTTTCTTTTCAAAATGTATAAAATTAGCAGGTCAAAATATAATCAATGTAAAAATTATTGAGACTCTTTCTACGCGTCGGCCCAAGTGCTAGGCCACTTGGGTCGGCACCTAGAGCCCCGATCCGGATGGCCCCAATATTTATATTTAGTCCTTTAAGAAAATAAAACAATTAAATATTTTTAATTTTATTAAATTTAAGTATATCTTGACTCACTTGGTAAGACTTTCTTTTGATGAGTGGGAGGTTTAAGATTCAAATCCCAATAATGAGATTTTTTTCTTGAGGGAAAAACACTTTTGGTCCCAAATTTTAACCCAAAAAACACATTTGGTACCATGCTTTGCAGAAAAACAGATTTGGTACCACAATTTAGAGAGTCTTGACACATTTAGTCATTCCGTTAAATTTTGGACGAAAATTTCGCGCGTGATCGTCACGCTCGCGTCAAGTTCAAATTAGTCATGAGTTTTGCACGTGAGAAATCGGTCAAAACATTTTTGGTCCCAAACTTTACCCCAGAAAATACATTTGGTACCACAATTTACATACTCTTGGCACATTTAGTGTCCCTGTTAAATTGATAAAAATCACATATAATGAACATGCAACAGTTTTTCTAAAAATTTTGATAAAAATCACAAAATATACTTAAATCATTAAAAATATTCTTAATAAAAGTACCTTGGATACTTGACTTGGTGCACTTTGACTTGCACTTGTATTCCAATGTTTATACAAGCACCGATCAAAAGATTCCATCTTTTCCATCGAAAACATCGAAAAGTTTCCATTTTTGAATCAGGCGAAATGAAAACAAGATGTAATTCCGAAACTATTTATTTGCCTTAAACTCAATTATTTTCCTAAATTTAGTAACTTTTTTTACAAATTTTCCTTAGTGTTTCTGAAACATTTCCGAATAGTCTCGAAAAGTTTTCAATATTTGGCTCTCCAAAACATACATTCGAAACGAAATTTTGATCCATGGATACAAGTGCAAGTCAAAGTGCACCAAGTCAGGTATCCAAGGTACTTTTGTTAAGAATATTTTCAAAGATTTAAGTACACTTTGTGATTTTTATCAAATCTTTTAGAGAAATTGTTGTCTGTTCATTATATGTGATTTTTATCAATTTAACGGGAACACTAAATGTGTCAAGAGTATGTAAATTGTTGTACCAAATCTATTTTTCTGCAAAGCATGGTACCAAATGTGTTTTCTGAGGTAAAGTTTGGGACCAAAAGTGTTTTGACTGATTTGTCACGTGCAAAACTTGTGAACTTAACGGGCGCGTGACGGTCACGCGTGCAAATTCCGTCCAAAATTTAAGGGAATGACTTAATGTGTCAAGACTCTCTAAATTGTGGTACAAAATCTGTTTTTCTACAAAGCATGGTACCTGTTGGAAGAATTTATTAACTCAAGAACAGCTAAGTGATCTTATCAGTTGCGTTAATTAAGTTAGTTAAAAGATTTTGATGATAACAAAAAGGTGTCATCAACTAAGTTAGGGAAGCTTAGTAAGCCTTTGAAGATTGGATACTTGGTTTAAAAGAAAATCATTCAAGAACAAAAGTATTCAAGAAATGAAGATTCAATCTTATGATAAGAGTGAAAATCAGATTAGTGAAAGATTGAAAATCAGATTAGTAAAAATCAGCTTGGTGGAAATGAGATGGGTGATCATCAGATGACTGATCATGAGACTAGTGCATCAGACTAGTGATCAGACTAGTGCATAAGACTAGTGATCAGCTTTGTGCATCAGACTAGTGCATCAGACTAGTGATCATCAGCGGAGTGGATCCCATCAGCTAAGTAAAATCGGTCAGTAAGCTCTCCAACGGTAACAAGCTAAGTGCATTAAATGCTGCTGACAGAAAGTACAGCAGAGTGTACAGTGAACAGTGCGACAGTCTGCAAAAGTTACCATTCAAATTATGACCGTTGCTCAAGGACTTAAATGCAATTTTGTCAACCTTCAACGGGCAAAATTACAAATCCAAGAGTATAAATAGATGGTAAACTGAAGATTCAAGTGAGACTTGCACACTTTCAAGATCAAATCTTTAGAGCAAGAATCCATCAGTTGAGTCATCTTATCATAAGCTTAGTCATCTTATGACGAAGCTGATTGTTGAAAAACAAGAGTGAACCCTTGTATATCTGAGTGATATTCAACTGAGTGTTGTGAGGAGTAGATATCCATCTTTGTGAGTGATATTACTTCGGAGAATAGGTCTTCTTTGTGATTTCCTATTGCGAACTTGTGGTCGTTTCATTTGTTGTTCGACGCAAGCAGAGTATACTGTAAACTTAGTGATTATAGTATAACCCAAGATCTGTGTGACTTGGAAGAGTGGATTAAGAGGATTTGTTCCTGTATAACCACTATAAAAATTCCTTGTGTTATTTACTTTATTTGTCTTGCATTGCATATTTCATAAGCTAAGTAAATACTTTAAAAGAAGAGTCTTTTAAATTGAGGAATTTCCAACTTGGGGCAAAACTTTCTTTGTGCTTTAAAAGTTTAATTGAGTTGAAAACATTGTTTGAAAAACACATAAACATTATCCGCTGCATCATTGTTTGAAACTCTGATTATATAAGTTTGATAAAGCAAAATCAGCATAGTAGTCTACTCCACTGAATAAGCTAAGTGCTAAATCAGCATAGTAGTCTCACGAATAAGATCAGCTTACTCTGCTGATAAGCCAAGTGCAAAATCAGCATAGTCATCTTATTTAGCTGATGAGCGAACTCTACTTATAGAAGAGAAGTTAAAGAAAAATTTTAAAGTTTATGAGGTCTATTCACCCCCCCTCTAGACCTCATCTGACCACTTGGGACCAACAGTACCAAATATGTTTTCTAGGGTAAAGTTTGGGACTAAAAGTGTTTTTCCCTCTTTTTTTCTTATATTTTGATTGTTTTATGTTATTTAATTATTTTTCTTTTCTAATAATTGTTCGTCTATTTTTTATTTCCTTTGAATTAATTATTCCTTTAATTTTTTTTCTTACTTAATTATTTCTAGTCAATTTTTTTCTTAATAAGTACTTTAAAAAATTCTTTCTTAATTATTATAAAAGGAACACATTTTTCTTCTTCTTTATAATAGGATTTTTCTGCTTATTTCTTTCTCACTTAGTACATTGCAAAAAAGAATTTCACCCCCAATAAAATTGGCCTAGCCCCATCCATATTTTTATATGTATGAGTATCTTTTTTTAGTTTATACATGAAGTATAATTTTTTCTATACATGATAATATATAATTAATAGAGTTAATAATGTTACCAATGAAATAAAATCAAACAATCAATTACGATATTTGTAAAAGAATGAAATAGAGTTAATGACATATACTTGTAAAATTTGCTTCGACTAAAATAATATTTTTAATATTAAAAATTTTACAAAAGATTCACGGTTGAATCTTGTAAAAGTTAAATAAATTTGTAATTTAATTATCTATCTAAAAAATAAATGTTAGATAAAATAATATGTCAATATTTAATTAATATTTTTACATGTAAAAAAATAAATTGATTATATATTTTTTTATAATAAATGGCCCCAAATTTAAAATTTGCCTAGGGCCGCTCTGTTTCTACTATTTCACATACAATAGTAAGTCTAAGGGTGAGTTTGGCCCAGCGGTGGGAGCTCTTAAAAGCACTTCTAGACATTCATTGTGATTTTAAAAGTGTTTGGCCCCAATTATAGAAATTGTTTTTAGTCAATCGTGATTTTAATAGTGTTTGACCCTCGCTATCATAATTAATTTTGGGATTTCTAGAAGCTAAAAATCAATTTATTTTAGAAGTAACTAAAGTGTTACTTTTGCAAAAGTAATTATCCAAAAGTAATTATTTTATAATTGAATTTTATCATAATCAGTTATTGTCAAAATTCATTCTAATAAAATTAATTTTCCTATAATTAATTTTCGAATCGCTGGGCCAAACTCACCCTAAGTAATCACGAAATTAGAAGATCGAGGAAAATCAAACACATGACATAGAAAATAAAGATTCAAATTCTTTAAAGTCAACTAAATATATTACATGAGCTTCTTCTTTAGACCAAACATCAAACTTACAATGCATAATTCGAGAAATTGATTTGAATGTACTACACATGTTTAACAAAAAAATCATCTAGTCTAATTTAAACTAAGTAGACGTGTTTTGGAAAGTAGACAATCATATGAAAATTGGCGGGGCGCAGGTTCATAACTAGGGACGAAAATAAACAATATGATTAAATAAAAATAAATATTCAATTAAGCTCGGTTTAGTGTATATATCAAACAAGTTTAAATAATATATTTTTGTTTCATAACTTTCGAAGCTTGATATTATTAATAATGAAATCAAACTCAAATATACTTTCAGGTTCCAAAAAAAATCGGAACTCACTACAATAATATGTAGTTTTTCCTTGTTCCATTCAACTATTTATTCTCAATTTTCCACAATGTTTTTTTTTTCCTCAAATTGTCTTTTCCCGTTTGAATTTCGGACACTGATTAGTTGAGTTTATGACAACTTGATCAGCAATATAAGATTGTTTGGCCCAACGGTGGGAGCTCTTAAAAGCACTTCTAGACATTCATTGTGATTTTTGAAGTGTTTGGCCACAATTATAGAAATTGTTTTTAGTCAATCGTGATTTTAATAGTGTTTGACCCTCGTTATCATAATTAATTTTGGGACTTCCAGAAGCTAAAAGTTAATTTATTTTAGAAGTAACTACAGCCTTCTTAAGCCGAAAGAAAGCCGGGCAAGAATCTAATTTTTTTGTAGTATGAAGGGGGAGCTCGTTCTTCACTGTGATTGAGGGAGTAGCTAGGCCAGAGATAGAGCAGGAGAGATTGACACTTTATTGTGTCACATTCATAAATTTAGTCCTTGTCTCCGGAAAAATATAAGTCTAGCCCAAGATAATCAATTTATGTTCTATATGACCTGCAAATTTAATTTTCATAAAAAATATCATGTGTTGAGTGACACTTAAAAATTGAAAATGTCAGATTTTGACAAAATCTGCAAGTTCAAGTCACGTGGTTGGTCTATAACTTCAATTTTTTTTTTTTATATAAAATGGTTAAAGTTGCTTAGATTATATATAAATTTAGCAATACATAAATTAATATTAGTTTAAAATACCATTACATGATGAAATTCGAATTTGGCGTGTAGAATAATATAACTCGAAGAAGTGGATGACATTTTTGGATGTATAGAGAAAACTTGAGCCAAATGTGATTGAATTCATGTGAAATTGGTGAAAAATTATGTGAAATCAGTGAAAAATGGGTGTCAGATAGGTGAAAACTGGTTATTTTGATAACAACGTTTAAAATTGAGTTAATATGATAAGAACGTGTGAAATCAGTAAAAAAAGAGTTTAACCGACAAAATAAGGTGAAACCGATAGGAAAATAGTTTAAAACGGACAAAAACAAACGGACAAAATTGTATAAACAGTGAAAATAAGTTATAACGGATAAAAAAAGATGTGTAAAATAGTTAAAAAAATATTAAAATGGTAAAAATAAATAAAAAGGGTTAAAAATCAGGTTAAACAGGTTAAAAATGTGAAAATAGATTAATTTGCTCAAATTTTATAACATAATAAAATTAATTTTACTTTAATTTACAAAAAAATATCGATCAAATTATCTAGACACGTGAACTTTCCTAGTTTTATAAAATATATATAAAGTACTTATTCTGAAATATCTAAACTGATTGTTTCTATTTTGGGGTGCAAAATGATAATTCATGCTTATATTTTGCTAAAGAACAAAAAAAGGTGCATGGTTATTATGTCTGCAAGCCTACTACTTGCCTAATCCAAAGCTTCGTTATCAAACTGATGTCGTTGCAATAATGGTTCTCAAATCCAGTCCTTATTTTCGCTACAAAATCATTAGATTATCAACTCAAAGAGTACCGGATTATGAGTATGTTTATTTATTATTTATAACTAAAGTTGTTTGATAGATTGCATCATCGCTTGCATATTATTGGCAATACAATCGGCTATGCAATTAAAGTGTGCAATCAGGGTGCAAAATGCAAATTACTCTCAATGTAATTATGTTTAATTACTTATATGAATTTTAGGCCTGAGCTCCTCTAACTCTTCGAGTTGTGAATGATTAAGCATTATGGTATTGCGCTCATGTTCAATGTATGTCTGGAAATTACAAAAAAAAATAACAAGTTTAGTTAATATCAGCATCACACAGTTGTCAAAATTTAGATAGCTCAGTCGTTTTTCACCTCATCAACATCCTTTCAAGTCTTGAAAGTCTTTCTTCAAGTAACCGGAACTTATGGTTACGTTTTCTTCTATCTTCTTTTTTTGCATTCCTTCCTTTCAAGTCTTGAAAGTCTTTCATCAAGTAACCGGAGCTCATCGTAACGTTTTCTTTTTTCTTCTTTTTTTGCATGCAATTGTTCGCTAGAAACCTGTATATACTATAGTAAAAAGTTCTCTCATAAAAGAAAAATTCATATACTTATCAATAATCTTCTAATGAAATATAAGTAGTTGATTTTGTTACTTAAGGGTACAATAACAACTCTATTTTCAGTAGCTTTGGAATGAATGAATGGACATGCTAGTTTTCTTCTATAATGTCTTTTTTATCAAGTTCTACATTGTTTTACTTAAGGGTACAAAAACTTGCACGGTTATTATGTCTGCAAGCCTACTACGTGCCTAATCCAAAGCTTCGTTATCAAACTGATGTCGTTGCAATAATGGTTCTCAAATCCAGTCCTTATTTTCGCTACAAAATCATTAGATTATCAACTCAAAGAGTACCGGATTATGAGTAAGTTCATTTATTATTTATAACTAAAGTTGTTGGACAGATTGCATCATCGCTTGCATATTATTGGCAATACAATGGGCTATGCAATTAAAGTGTGCAATCAGGGTGCAAAATGCAAATTACTCTCAATGTACTTATGTTTAATTACTTTTATGAATTTTAGGCATGAGCTCCTCTAACTCTTCTAGTTGTGAATGATTAAGCATCATGGTATTACACTCTTAGTTCAAAGTACGTATGGAAATTACAAAAAAAAAAATAACAAATTTAGGTAATATCAGCATCACACATTTGTCAAAATTTAGATAGCTAAGTCATTTTTCACCTCATTAACATCCTTTCAAGCCTTTCTTCAAGTAACCGGAACTTATGATTACGTTTTCTTCGATCTTCTTTTTTTGCATTCCTTCCTTTTAAGTCTTGAAAGTCTTTCATCAAGTAACCGGAGCTCATGGTAACGTTTTCTTTTTTCTTTTTTGGCATGCAATTGTTCGCTAGAAACATTTATATACAATAGTAAAAAAAATTCTCATAAAAGAAAAATTCTTATACTTATCAATAATCTTCTAATGAAATATAAGTAGTTGATTTTGATACTTAAGGGTACAATAATAACTCTATTTTCAGTAGCTTTGGAATGAATGAATAAACATGCTAGTTTTCTTCTATAATGTCTTTTTTATTAAGTTCCACATTGTAAAATAAATTTTTAGTTTTCTAAGACCAGCAGAAATAGTTGCCTAGCAAAGGTTATTATAGTTTTTTCCTATACGCAAGAAAATTCATTTTATCGAACAAGCTCCATTCAATTATTATTTTTGAAAAAGAAAAATATATGGAGTATATTAATCTATCATGGGCAGAAAGTATATATCCAAAAATCATGAAGTAAAGTTAACTTATGAAGCATAAGGACTTTCATTCAATTCCCTTTCTTGGTCAAGGATAAGATATAAGAAATTATTGGATATATTATCTTGTCTACTAGAAAAACGAGAATTGGATTTCAAGTGAGAGAATGAAATTTGTATATACAATAGGGAAAATAATCTTGTATATGGTTTGTAATGTTAATACACTCAGCATGTTAACATTATAATAATAATAATAATAATAATAATAATGACAAATTTTCTGTTTAATAATCAGGAAATACTGTTTAAAACTCTTTTCTCCCGGCTTCTGTAATGATGGTGGCAAATTTTCTGGGTAAAAATCGTTCTAAAAGTGTTCCCAAATCCCTAAATATGTAAATGAATAGATTGATAAGTATTTACTCCATATAACAAATTAGTTAACAACTAATAAACGTATTAATGAAGAAACGAAAAAGTTAGAACCTGAATTAAAGAAAGAAACGTAGAAAATGATAGAAAAAAAAATAATAGAAAATAGTATAACTAACCATTTTTCAACAGAAACACTAGATCCATTTTCAACCCGAATCTGCAAAGCAGATAGCTGTGCAGCATCATCCCATCCAACGAAATAATAGCCTAATAAATAATCATGTCATAACTGTGACAAGAGAATACATTAGGGAATCAAGAAAACAAATAAAAAACATAATTCTAGGACTAGCAATAAACACATGTAGGTGTAAAGTGAAAGATGCGTAATGTGAAAGATAAGTAGGAAAAAAAAAATATACTTAAATGTATGATAACTCCACAAACACAGGGTTTGATACAGATTCATCACGACACAGGAATAGCTTCCGTTTGAATGTCGGTTTCCAAGCCTTTCTTGTTCTCGGGTCTACCTTAAAATCAGCGAGTATGACTCCACTATATTTATTATCATCTAAACCAAAATACTCTATGAAATGCAAAACCATATTATTAGAATCATATAATAGATGGGGTTAAAACATGATATATCGAGTAATATAAATACCATTTGAAAGGTCTGGTGATTCGGAACCAACATCAGCCTTACGACATTTGAACAAACTAAAGCTAGAATAACTTGATTATCCCAACGAGTTAATGCATTTCAAGCACCAACAACTCAAGAATTAATGGCAACTAGATGTTACGAAGATTTTAACATTAATATTAAAGCTTGATGAGAAAGCCAGGACCAGAGCAAAGAGCATAAAATAGACAAAATTAATTCATTTATTTATAAAGAAAACATCTCTGGTGAATCTAGAATGCACACTGCACTTGAGAGAATAAGATTTTAGTGAACAAAAATAATCTTTAAAGTAGCTAAAAAGAACAATTTTAGCATGCAACAATTTAGACATTCAAAGGTATACAAAATATTATAAACACCTAGACTTAAATCTCTTAGTTGAATAGGTCCTAAAAAGGGAAACATCAAATTAACTGAAATAGCCACTAAATAATCGATGAGAAAGATTGTAACAACTGAAATAGCCATCTTAGTATTAATATCTCATACATCCATATGGAATTAACATGCAAAGCAAACAAGTTTGCTCCATCTAACAGAAATAAGTAAGATCTTAATGTAGTAGATTCAATATAGTTACTAGAGAAACACAATGGATGACGAAATTCTTAAATGAATGCATAAACACATACATTTAGGGAAGTAGTACCTTAACAGCATCAGCTACAGTCGTATTTCTAGATCTTCCATCCAAGAAAAATACAACAGTTGTGATCTCTTTACCACTTAAAAGAGCTTCAATCTTCTCGTGGCTGGGTATTTGAAGTTTTGGTCCAGACTTGACAAAAATCAAATAATTCAAAGTGTTATTTCCAATAACTTGAATTTTTCTACAAGTATTGCATCATTCTGCCACATCACATATATATGCAATCAGATAGTCACCAACTTCCTTGGTAGGTGCCACGCAAAATGCACATAAATAAATTAACTCTCATGCCTTCACGAAGAGTGGCTATTACTTGAGAATAATTTCAATTGAAGAAAAATGAGAAAAAAAAGTTTGAAATACCATGTAAATGACATAACATAACATGGAATTCAAATCCAAATACACATACCTATCAGAATTCTTTCTTGTCTGCTTTAATACTTTTTATAAAAAGTTTATCCCGTAGTAGTTCAGAAAAATTTGCAAGCTTGATTAGTTTGCTAACAAACTCAACTTGATTAACTTAAAAAAATGTATCAACTTCTATACACTTCAAGATTATCTTAAAAAGCTCAATTGCTATATCACAACGAGAATTGTCCCTTTTCAGTAGCAAATTTGGAATTTGATCTCGTCAAATGGTAAAAGTTACCTCAGTGGACGAAAAGTTAAAAACGGTGCTTTGGGGTGTTTGTATCAGAGTGACTGCCCATTTTCATCTTTTTTGTGATTTGGGGTTGTCGATGCACCATTTTTAACTCTCAATATTTTCTTTTGCTATCTTTTAGTAGGCGGAGGTATTTTTGAGTACTATGTAGGATGGTGGTTTCATTGTTGAAGATATTTTGAGTTCATAGTTATTAAAGCCCAGCGCCTTGCTCGCTATTGCCAAAAGCAAGGCGATGCAAGCCCTCATCGCCTCGCCGCACCTCGCTACGCCCATCCCCCGAAAGCTAATCCAAGGCCTCGCCTTGGTCACCTTTGCTCCGCCTTAAGGCCATGCAAGGCAGCGCTTTATGGGGACATGCTTTTTTCTTTAAATTCCTAATTTTTCAAGAATCAATCTCTCTCTTCGACTCACTCTCTATTCCCACTATTTCTCAACCAAACCCTAATCCCACTCCCGTCTTTCACCTGAGCTGCCGCAGCCGTCCGCTGCCATCAACCGCACCGCTGACTGCCGACTCCCACCTCCCCCTTAGATTCTAGAGAAGTTATTTAGGAATCTTCACTTATTTATGAAATATGTATAAAATTTATTATACAATCTTACTAAAACTTATTTATGAAAAATTTATATTCAAGCGCCTTATCCCCAAAAAGCCCTCGCTTTTTGCATCGCCTCGCCTCACCTTGCGCCTCAAACAACTATGGTTGAGTTTTCAAAAGGAAATCAAATAAAAGTTTCCTAGTGAATATTTGTCTTTTATTCTATTCCGTCCACTGAGGTAACTTTTACCATTTGACAGGATCAAATTCCAACTTCGCTACTAAAAATGGACAATTTTCGTTGTGATATAGCAATTGAGCTCTTTAAGATGATCTTGAAGTGTATAAGAGTTGATACATCTTTTGAAGTTAATCAAGTTGAATTTGTTAGCAAACTAATCAAGCTTGCAAATCCTTCTGAACTACTACGGGATAAACTTTTTATGCAAGTCTTAAAGTAGACAAGAAATTTTTTTGATAGGTATGTGTGTTTTGGATTTGAATTCCATGTTATGTTATTTATTTACTTGATATCTGAAACTTTTTTTTCTCATTTTTCTTCAATTGAACTTATATTCTCAAATAACAGCCACTCTTCGGTGAAGGCATGAGAGTTAATATATATATGTGCATCTTGCGTAGCACATACCAAAGAAGTTGGTAACTATCTGATTGCATATATATGTGATGTGGTACAAAGATGTCAATACTTATCGAAAAATTCAAGTTATTGGAAATAACACTTTGAATTATTTGGTTTTTGTCAAGGCTGAACCAAGGCTTCAAATACCCAGCCACGAGGAGATTGAAGCTCTTTTAAGTGGTAAAGAGCTTACAACTGTTGTATTTTTCTTGGATGTAAGATCTAGACATATTACATACGACATTTTTCTTGGCTAAGCATGGTTCGATTTACCGACCAAACTGAACCGAAACCGAAATTTCGGACCGGACCATTTACCGAACCGAAATTTCAGATCGGTAAGCGATTTTTGCCCAAAAACCGATTAGGTTAGCTATCGATTTTCGGTATTACCGATCGGTATACCAAACCGAACCGATAGAACCGAAACTTCTTTTTTTATCTTATCCGGATAACTCCTAAACCTATTTTACAATTTACACACTACATTCAATACCCAAACCCAATTTGTAAAATGCCTCTTACTCCTTCCTCGGACTTTCAGATCTAAATTCCCAATTTATGTCACAACCCTAGCCACCTACGCCGCAACCGCTGCTCCTCCTCCTTCTATCCCTCAAGCTTCCTCTCAGCCGCATCTCTCTCTCCCCCTCCCTCTCGACCTCTCCAAAGTACCTTTTTTCGAATTAAGAGTTCAATGTAATTGTTTTTTTTTCTTTGGCCTTTGAATAAAGTTTGATCTTTGTGAATGGTTTTGCTTAATCGCGATGAAAAGACAGAAGGAATGAAGGGTCTATTTGGATGGGTTTTGGCTCGGTTTCACAAGTCTCGGTTTAAAAAAATTGGTTTGGGTGGTTTCGATGAAACATTTGAGACTTCATTTGGATGAGTTTTGACTCTTGAATTTTGTGGTTTGAATAAGTTGAAACCCCACTTGGATTGGGTTTGAATGTTGAGGTTTAGGGGAAAAAGTAGTTGATAGGTGTCAAATCAATATTTTTTTTAGTGAGATTTGGGGAAAAAAATAGGTGGTATGTGTCAAATCAATGTTATATAGGTTTGAAGAGTTTTGGGTGTGAGTTTTTGAATAGGTTTTTGATGATTTTATGGGTTTGATAAAAATTCATTTGGAAGGGTTTTGGCTCGGTCTCGTGAGACTCGCGAGACGGGGCCAAAACCCATCCACACACACCCGAAGAAAGACAGAGTTTTAGAAGAGATTTGCAATGGTTGAGGAAAGGCATAAAGAAGCGACTTTTGGAAAAATAGAAATTGGAAAGAAGATAGGATTGTTTGTCTGTTGAATTAGAAAAGGAGAAAAGGAAATAGTTGAAATTTTCGGGCCACATGGCTAAATCTGAATCTGGTGCATACACATGTTGAAGTTATAACCATTGGATTAAATTTTAGATTTTTATTGGACCGAACCGGAACCGAACAAAACTGTTCGGTTTTTTAACGAACCGAACTGAAAAATTCGGTTCGGGGTCGAAAAAATACAAAACCGATAGAATACCTAAATTCGGTCCGGTCCATTTGCTCAGCCCTACAAACAACGTACAACAGAATTAAAAGTCCGTGATGGCTAAATGCGCCAAGTAAACAAAATCTACCTCTTGATGGTTCTTTATGCCTGCTCGGCCACTTGATTTGAATGAATCTATAGTGTCTTAAGGTTCACATGAAGAGTATACAGAGCAAACGTAATGTGTGTGCGCAATTAATTGTGATTGAAAATGATAAAATAAAGCAATTACAAGGTAAACAATCCATTGAAGTATAATTAGAATACATGCTAAATATAAATTTGAGCTAAATTGTTTAGGAAGCCTATCTATCGGGCCTACTAGAAACTAACTAACATATCGACATTTAAGCTAAAAAGGTAAAGATCAAAATAAGCTATAAAGTTAAGATGAGGGAATAAGAAGTGTTCAATGAGGAGTCATTGATTGGTTGAAAAATGTCTCTTATGCGGAAACATAATTAGGTATGGAAGTTGATCCAATTTTCATTATCATTTCGTCAATATTATTTTCAAGTTGGATTCAAATATTATAGCCATTTTATTTATTACCGTTGGAGATTTTTCACTTTTGATTCCGAACTTCCAAGGTCAAATTTGGGCTCACTTTGGGGAGGCAATGCATTTTACACCTCTTCTTGGTCCATTTATTGGAGAGCTTATGCCAAATTACCTCTTTTGACAAAGGTTAGAACTTTCAGTAGGCAAGCACACCATAAAACAATAACTAATTAATTGGTGTATACATACATGAGAACAAAGAAAGCACTAGGAGGTCTCTTTGGCTTGTTTGGGTCCATAGCCGCATTCTTCTCCTTCTTAGTCTGCTTCTTCACAGCAAGCCTAATATTACATCAAAAATTTATTATCATTGAGAATTCTTATCGTATATAAAAATTATTCAGTGTAGCAAAACTACTTTTAAAAGTACAATGAAAAAGCACAGTTGCATCTATTTCTCTGTAAAGTGAAAAGGCTCACAAATACAGATCAGATATCTAACTCATAAAACTGAGGACTGCTAATTCAAACTTAATTCTGAAAAATATTAAATAATTCAACCAATATAATTAAATCAGTAATACTTGACTTTGACAGTTCCACTACAAGTGAAAAACACGGTAATAGATATCGAACTCATTTTCAATGAATTCAACTGTAATAGTAAAATACAGGTCAACAGCTCAGAAACGCAAAACACATGGAGATCTGAGTTTATAAGTCATTTAGAGCCCATTTGGATGGATGGATTTGAGATGGGTGGATTTGAAATCCCTTGTCAAATCCATCATGCTATTTGGATGCAAAATTAAATCAATTCATTTGAAATCCTGAATTTTAGTCCAATGAATTTCAGGCCAATTTTAAGTGGATTTGAAATTCCTCCTAAAACTAGTCATTTGAAATTCACTTTAAAAAAAGTCCACATTGTATACTTTCAAAAATTACAATTTGATCCCAGCTTTTCAAAAAACCTAAAATTGCAATTCAGTCCTTAATTTTCAAAAAATTAAAATTTGCAATTCGACTACTATTTTCAGAAATTCGAATTGCACTTTTGGTCCCTCAATTTTAGGAAATTGCAATTTTGACCCCAGATTTTCGAAAAACCCAGAATGACAATTCAGTCCAAAATTTTCTAAAATTAAAAATTTCAATTCGGACCCTGATTTTCAGGAATCGAATTTGCACCTTTGGTCCCTCAATTTTTCAATATTGTAATTTTGACCCTAGATTTTCGAAAAATCAATAATTGCAATTCAGTCCAGTATTCTAAGAAAATAAAAAGTTCAATTCGGCCCCTGATTTTCAGAAATTCAAATTTGCACTTTTGGTCCCTCGATTTTTTAAAATTACAATTTGACCCCAAAGTTTTGAAAAACCAAGAATTGCTATTCAGTTAATTTCGGAAGATTAAATTTTCAATTCGGCCCCTGATTTTTAAAAATCAAAATTTTCACTTTTGGTCCCTTAATTTTTAGAAATTGCAATTTGACCCCATATTTTCAAAAAAATCAAAACTGCAATTCAGTCCATAATTTTCAGAAGATTAAAATTTTCAATTCGACACCTGATTTTCAAAAATCCAAATTTGCACTTTTGGTCCCTTAATTTTCAAAAACGGCCATTTGACCCCAGATTTTCGAGAAACTCAAATTCCAATTCAGTCTCGAATTTTCAGAAAATTAATATTTTAAATTCGGCCCCAGATTTTTTGAAATCCGAATTTGCACTTTTGGTCCCTCAATTTTCAAAAATTATAATTTTACCCCAAATCGATTTATGCGATTTTATCCCGAAATCAACAATAAGAATTAACTCATAGAGCAAATTATAAGGCACGATTGAGAATTTTAAATAAGACAAATTATATATACCAAACAATGAATTTTAAATGAATGGATTTGAAATCCTTTGTAAAAATATTTATCCAAACTAGTGATTGCAAATGAATGGATTTCAAATCATTGGAATTTCAAATCCATTCATTTGAAATCCCTCTTCATTTCAAATCCATCCATCCAAATGGGCCCTTAAGGAATTTATACAAAATGAATTGAATGTACACCAATTATCTTCAATAAGCTAAATAATAATAAATACGTTGAATAAAACAGTAGAAAATGCCAACAACTTCAATAAAATGGAGAAAAAATTCTCACCTGCTGTCGCCTCTTTTCGAATCAGCCTTTGATTTTCCTCCTCAAAAAAAAAAAGATGTGAGAAAACTAACGCGAGAATCGTTCAAAACTTCGAAAAATAAGGGGAAAAGGGAAGCAAATCGGCGAAAACTGACCTTGAATAAGAGCGTAGGGTTAGGGTAATTGTTCTGCGTAATTACTTTGGTAGTTTGGTTGAGAGAATAAGAAAGGGTACACGGAGAGAGTGAATTTTTAGGGTATTCATATATTATTAATAGATACAGAATAATTGAATGCAATAGACGCGCGGGCTCGGGAATTGGGGTTTAAGCGGGATCTCAAAAAAATTGCCACCTCATCGATCCGTGTGATCAGATATTTTTGTGTTTTATTCTACACTTCGGTATATGAATTATCAAAGGCTAGCGATATTTCCAGAGCAAAAAATGTTGCTGCCAGAGCAATATATTTATACTTCCAAATTTACCCTTTAACATAATATGCTAACTTTAGTTATTTTTGGTAGAATAAGACTTTCCATGTATGTAGTCGTCTTCCTCACCCAATCACCATTTTTCTGTTCTCAACCTCACTACTTCCCCCACGCCTCCATGCCAAGGTAAGTTAAATCCTCTTTTAATTTCACAACCCAGCAACTAATACAATTCTAGCTTTTAAGGAAGAATTACTTGAGATCGATCTCACCACCAGAAATTTTCCTGTCTTAAGTTATCTATTATGACAATTGTCGCTGAATTCGAAAATTGACTAGAGAATTCCATGTTTTTCTGCAGTCTGTTCTTGCTGCGAAATTTCTGTTTTTTCCCCTCAATTGAGTTAAATTACTTTTGTTTTAGTGCCATTATTCATTGTTGAGGAATAACTGGGGAATATGAAAATTGGGTTGGGGAAGAAGAAGAGTCAGGCGGAGATTTTCACTTGACTTTGGGGATTAATTGGGGAAGATGAAAATTGGGATGGGGAAGAAGATGAAATCACCAGAAATTTTTCTTAAGGAAATCAAAGTTAATTAAAATCGAAGATTTGCAAATTAAATTAAATAATCTAAGTTCAATCACAGGTTGAGATAAAAATTTACTTACCTCAACACAGAGTCGAGTGAGCTGGAACAAGAACAAACTATATATGAAATTTTGGAACAATGGCCAAGTCTTTGGAGAAGAAAACTTGCCTAGCTAATTCCTAGAAATCCCGTAAAAAAGATAAGAAGAAGATGAATAGTAGGATAATTTTTCCACTTGAATACCAGGAAAGTTATCTATTTTTTAACTTAATGCTATTTGGGAGATGAAAATATAAATAAAAATTAATGGGTTGGACAACAGGAAAGAGAAATAAAGTTTCATCTTTAATAAGGGTATATTTGTCATAAATAAATAATTGCTCTGGAAGCAACACTTTTAGCTCTGGCAATATCACTTTGAAGTCCCGTATTTTAAAATTAAATTAGTCCGCATTTATTAACTTAGAGCAGCATCAATAGAGGGGCAAAATAGGACCTAAAATATCTTGGGTCCAAAAATCACAAAAAATCATACACCAATAAATGCGTTAATGGTACTAATTTATTGCCTTGTGATTTCCATCATTTTGAATTTATCTTCCATTAATTTGAAAAGTTGCACTTTAGTAATTTTTATTGTCTATCTAACATTTTTTTAAAAATACAAATTTATAATTGTCTCTCTTATGTGTGGCATTTTACTCCATGTTATACCAACATGTGATTGGTCTAGTGGAAGGGACTAGTCACTACAAAGTAGCGGACTCATATTCGAATCCCTCTTGGGAGAGGTTCCCACTTTATGTGTCTGACGCACCTCGAAAGGGATTAAACCCTTGGAAAACCAAAAAAAAAAAATTTACTCCATGTTATGATAAACATGGCATTTTTTTTGTTATGATAAATGTGGTAATTTAATCTCCGTGTTATGATAAATACTAGTACAATTTACTCTCTATATTACAAAAATATTTTTCATGTTCACTATCAATTACGGTGTGCGAGTTACACCCTAAGGCCAAAGGAGGCAAATTGTTCCTTTAAAATTTTCACAGGGGATAAAGTGTTCATTTTCAAATCACAGTCAAATTAATTGAACATTTTACATTTCAAAAGAGGTCATTTGGCATTAGCTCTCCAATAAATGGACCAAGAAGAGGTGTAAAATGCTTGCCTCCCCAAAGTGAGCCCAAATTTGACCTTGGAAGTTCGGAATCAAAAGTAAAAAAAATCTCCAACGGTAATAAAGAAAACGGCTATAATATTTGAATCCAGCTTGAAAACAATATTGACGACATGATAATGAAAACTGGATCAACTTCCATACCTAATTATGTTTCTGCATAACAGACATCTTTCAATCAATCAATGACTCCTCATTGAACACTTCTTATTCCCTCATCTTAACTTCGTCATAACTTTATAGCTTATTGTGATTTTTACCTTTTTAGCTTAAATGTCGATATGTTAGTTTCTAGTAGCTTAAACCAAAATTCAGTTCCTCTACATTGAATTTTCAGAAGTTAATCAATTCGGTAAACTTAGACCTTAGCGGAAATAAAGTTTTTTAGATCTATGAACACCGGTATTATTTTTGCGTCTGGTGTAAACAATTGGATTATCGAACTTCGAATCAAGTTTCGAATCAAAATTTTGAGAATTCCGCTTGTTCTGATGTCGTGAATCAAACTCAATTTTTTCCTCGGTTTGCGATAGGTGATCAATGAGCTTGACCTTCTTCTTCTTCCGCTCATCTTCTTCATCGGCGGCGGCGGAGAATTAAAATCGCTAGGATTACGGCGCCGAATGGATCTTTGGTTTGCGGGAAGGGTGGAATTATAAGTAATGGCTTTTGTAAGGGTACAAATGACATTTTTGGAAGGATTGTCTTTCAATTTTTTAGGCTAGCTTATCTCTATTGTTCCTGCCTTCCCCATTGATTTGAGCTTTTTGCAGAAGACCAGTTTCTTTCTTTCTTTCTTTTTTATTTCTATTTTTTATTATGAATGTGTATTTGAGTTGGATTCGGTGGATTTTGTAAAAATGTGAATTTAATTCATTATTGCGGGATAATACCGATGTGATAGTCATCAATAAGTGGGACCGAATACGAGCGGATGTGTGAACGTGTGAATTTATTTCACACATGTGGGATAACACCAATGTGAGGGCCGTAAATAAATAGGTCTGATCCGAGGCAAATTTGTGTACATGTGAATTTATTTCACATGTATGGGATGATGATACATGTGACAGCCATAAATTTAATAGTCAGATTCGAGGTTGATTCGTGTACTTGTGAATTTATTCCACACGTGTGGAATGATGAAAGCGTTAAATAAATAAATAAATCATATTCCATATGGATGTAAATTTATATAGGTTAAATCAGTGGTTGTTATAGGAGGTCTATAAGTTAGGTACGATTTAAATTCACGCGTTCACACATCCGCTCGAATTCGATCCCACTTATTGATGACTGTCACATCGATATTATCCCGCAATAATGAATTAACTTCACACTTTTACAAAATACACCAAATCCAACTCAAATACACATTCATAATAAAAAATAGAAAAAAAAAAAAAAAAACTGGTCTTCTGCAAAAAGACCAAATCAATGGGGAAGGCAGGAACAATAGAGATAAGCTGGCCTAAAAAAAAATGAAAGGCAATCCTTCCAAAAATGTCATTTGTACCCTTACAAAAGCCATTACATATAATTCCACCCTTCCCGCAAACCAAAGAACCATTAGGCGCCGAAATCCTAGCGATTTAATTCTCCGCCGCCGCCGGAATTCGACGACGAAGAAGATGAGCAGAAGAAGAAGAAGGTCAAGCTCATTGATCACCTATCGCAAACCGAGGAAAAAATTGAGTTTAATTCACGGCATCAGAACAAGCGGAATTCTCAAAATTTTGATTCGAAACTTGATTTGAAGTCCGATGATCCAATTGTTTACACCAGACGCAAAAATAATACCGGTGTTCATAGATCTAAAAACTTTTTTCCGCTAAGGTCTAATTTTACCGAATTGATTAACTTCTGAAAATTCAATGTAGAGGAACTGAATTTTGGTTTAAATCGTTCATAACTAAGTTTTGGTTTTATTGTTTTGATATGGATTTTTGGTTTATGGTTTTGCTTAGATATATCTTATTTTTCTCCATTGAGCTGAGTTGTTGAAAACATGATGTGTCTTATATAACGTGAGGAACTAAAGAGAGTTTATATTGTCTTTCTAGATAAAGTTTCAAAATCTTGTAATTCTTTTTAGAGTAGAGGGCCATAATATTTCCTTGTAGTTGAATAAAAATTTAATCCTTATCTTTATTTCTAAACACCTACTACATATTTTTTCCCCTAAATCTCACTAAAAAATATATTGATTTGACTTTGACAACTATCACCTACTTTTTCATATAACCCCAACATCCAAACTCAATTCAAGTGGGGTTTCAACTTATTCAAACCACAAAACCCAAGAGTCAAAACCCATCCAAATAAAGTCTCGAAGGTTTCATTGAGACCACCCAAACCAATTTTTTTAAACTGAGACCCGCGAAATCGAGCCAAAACACATCCAAATAGACCCTATAATTGTTTGACTTAATGTAGAGAGGGATAAAAAGTATCAATATAAGTTTTGGGCTAATATTGATACAGTTAGTTGAAAATTCTTCTTGTATATTAAAAGAAAATTGGTTTATGCAATCAACTTGAATTCCTAAAGCTCAATAACTAGCCAAACTATGGAAATGAAGGCTTGAGAGCATCATATTTGAAGTCAGCAGTGCCTTAACATGCCTATTAAGGCTATCTTGAACAATTGTTAATTTTGTGCATTTGTTTTAATGAAATGCTTCCCTTTTTAGGACCTATTCAACTAAGGGATTTAAGTCTAGGTGTTTATAATAATTTGTATTGCTTTGAATGTCTAAATTGTTGAATGCTAAAATTGTTCTTTTTAGCTACTTCTGTAAGCGTAAAGATTCTTTTTGTTCACCAAAAGCTTATTCTCTCAAGTGCAGTGTGCATTCTAGATTCACCAGAGATGTTTTCTTTAAAAATAAATGAATTAATTTTGTCTATTTTATGCTATTTGCTTTGATCCTGGCATTCTCATCAAGCTTTAATATTCATGTTAAAATCTTCGTAACATCTAGTTGCCGTTAATTCTTGAGTTGTTGGTGCTTGAAATGCAAGAACTCGTTGGGATAATCAAATTATCAAGTTATTCTAGCTTTAGTTTGTTCAAATGTCGTAAGGCTGCTAGTGGTTCCGAATCACCAGACCTTTCAAATGGTATTTATATAAATATATTACTCGATATATCAAGTTTTAACCCCATCTATTATATTATTCTAATAATATGGTCTTGCATTTTGTAGAGGAGTATTTTGGTTTAGATGATAATAAATATATTGGAGACATACTCGCTGACTTTAAGGCAGACTCGAGAACAAGAGAGGCTTGGCAACTGACATTCAAAAGGAAGCTATTCCGGCGTCGTGATGAGTCTGTATCAAACCCTGTGTTTGTGGAGTTATCATACATCCAATTATGTTTTTTTCCTACTTATCTTTCACATTACGCATCTTTCACTTTACACTTAAATGTGTTTATTGCTAGTCCTAGAATTATGCTTTTTATTTGTTTTCTTGATGCTCTAATGTATTTCACTATCACAACTATGGCATGATTATTTGTTAGGCTATTATTTCGTCGGATGGGATGATGCTGCACATCTATCTGCTTTGTAGATTCGGGTTGAAAATGAATCTAGTGTTTCTGTTGAAAAATGGTTAGTTATACTATTTTCTCTTATTCTTTTTTCTATCCTTTTCTATGTTTCTTTCTTTCATCCAGGCTCTAACTTTTTCGTTTCTTCATTAATATGTTAATTAGTTGTTAATTAATTTGTTATATGGATTAAATACTTATCAATTTATCCATTTACTCTAGGGATTTGGGAACACTTTTAAAACGATTTCTACCCAGAATATTTGCCACCACCATTACAGAAGCCGGGAGAAAAGAGTTTGAAGCAGTATTTCCTGATTATTACCATTCAATGGTGAGAACCATTGTTATAATGTTTCAATGTCACTATTATTATTATTATTATTATTATTATTATTATTATGTTAACATGTTGAGTTTATTAACATTACAAATCATATGAAAGAGTATTTTCCATATTGTATATATAAATTTCCTTCCCTCACTTGAAAACCAATTCTCATTTTTCTACTAGACAAGATAATATACCTAATAATTTCTTATATCTTATCCTTGACCAAGAAAGGGAATTGAATGAAAGTCCTTATGCTTCACGCCCCAGCACTTTGCCCGACCACGGGGGCCGAGCGGGCAAGGCATTTGACCGAGGCAAAGACCGAAAGGGACATAACGGACTGCCGGCAAGGCTGGAGAGCTTGCCGGGCGCGCAACATGTCACCCGGGGCGCGGCCCGGGTGAGACAGGGACTTATGCGGCCGACGGGAAGACAGTGGGGCGAAACATAACCCGTCGGGTGACACGATGGCGTCTCAGGGGCTGCCCTGAACGTTTTGGAGAACCAAACAGGCCCTATGAGGTTCCGAAGGATTCTAGAGAGTTCCACGCAAGTCCGGGACGTTCGGGAGTGTTCCGAGAGGTTCCGCATAGCTCCGGAAGGGCCAAGAAGAAGTCGAAAGGTGCTGTATGGGTCCAGAAGAATCCGGAGCGTGCCGGAAGGCACTAGAAGGGACCGGAAGAGCCTACACAAGTGGAGAACACGCCGGAAGATACTAGAACCTTGTGGAAGGCTCATGAGACTTGTCGTAGTTTCTTGTACATAGTAGAACATCCTAGAACATTGTACATAGTTCTAGTTTTGGTAGGAAATTGTAGAAGTGTCTAGAGAATCACTCCTACCCTTAGATCAAATAAATCATGGCCGTCCATTTGAGGAGGCTTGTAGTATAAATAGGTGTAGGGCTCATTTGTAACAAACAACTCCAAGCATTCTCCAAGTAATAGAAGAGCATTCCTTAAGTTTTCACTTGTGCACTTTAATTTCTTTCCAACTTACTTAGCAACCTTCTTAGGGACAAGGCGATGCTGACCTAGCCAATTCCAACAGAGGGCGGAACGATCGCTAGAGGTGTTAGTGGCTAAGTGTCGCACGGTAAACTTACGAGAAGTTTAAGTCCGTGACATTATGCTTCATAAGTTAACTTTACTTCATGATTTCTGTATATATACCTTCTGCCCATGATAGATTAATACACTCCATATATTTTCCTTTTTCTAAAATAGTAATTGAAGGGAGCTTGTTCGATAAACATGAATTCTTTTGCGAAAAGGAAAAAATTACAATAACCTTTGCTAGGCAACTATTTATGCGGGTCTTAGAAAGGCTTTCTTATGGGAACTCTCTTTTCTTTCCTGTCATCAAGATTAATGATCCAATATCACTTAAAGAAAAAAAGTTCTCGACATTAACTGGAGAGGGGTGAGAATGATTTTTGTTATTTTAGCTTTTCACATTAAAAGTACATCACTATACATCTAATTATTGATTTTTTTGAAGGTTCAAATCTATAACGATGTTCCAAATTTAGAGGTTGAAACTAATATAGCACATATTTATAAAGTTCACAAGTCTGACACTGGTTTGAGGTTGAATTTCAAAATTGATAAAAAGTTGTCTATTTTGAAGTTCGAAACTTCGCAGGTTAGATCATATTCGCTTTATTCTTTCATTATTATTATTATTATTATTATTATTGCATTATGTTGTTATTCATGACATTCTCATTAAATTCAGGTAAAGGAAATTTTGGATGTTTTAGCTACGTATTTGGATGATTATGCGTTTCACGAAAACTACCTTAAAAACCGTAACAATGCGGAGCGGCCTTTGGAGTCTACATATGTGAGTTTGCAACTTTATATATATTGTTGTAAGAGATTAATGTTAATAAAACAATGTAAAACTTGATAAAAAAGACATTATAGAAGAAAACTAGCATGTCAGTTCATTCATTCCAAAACTACTGAAAATAGAGTTGTTATTGTACCCTTAAGTAACAAAATCAACTACTTATATTTCATTAGAAGATTAGGCCAACGTGCACCCAAGTTCTGTTCTCAGTGGCATACCATCTGAAGTCTTTTATTTTTCCATATTCCAATGACCTTCTCAATGTTGCTCTCAAATTATTTAGGGAAGGATCATCCCAAAAGATAATTTAATTGGAAATAGATCTTTTTGAGATATAACTTGAGATTGTGTCGTGTATTGACATGTTAAATATATGTATTATATAAAGATAATATTGATGTTGGTTATTAGTAGAACTCTACTCATGTAAGGGTTTTTGAATTGGTAAAAGTGCATTTTTAGTCCCATTTGACTGACCCTTATCATTTGCAAATGATACTTTTGATCTCACATTTTACCGACTTGCACTTTTGGTTCCAATTATTCAAATTTTTTACTCATTTGGTCTGATACGTGAAGCTCACTTTTCCAATTTTGGTCCCAAATTGAAAGAAAAGGAGGCGATAGGACCAAAAGTGCAAACCATTTCAAAGAATTGGGCTCAAAAATACGTTTTTGTAAATTAGGCATAAAAGGTGTTGAGGGTCCAATGCTTTGGGACTAAAAATGGGATTTTTCCCATAAATCTGTGCGATTCGAATTTTCCATTTCACTACTCTTGGCTTATGCATGTTATGCTTTATAGTGACTGCACTTGCTGTGTCCGTTTACATGGCTTATGTATACAAATTTACAATATATATATATATATATATGTACGTATGTATGTAACTATGTATATTTCTCATTATCTCATATCTTCCGCCAAAATATATATCTTAAATATATTGCAATTAATAGCCATATTTGGTGCAGCCTGACATAAATATAATTAGTTGATCTCTAGTTTTTACTAATAGTACTAAGCTAACGGTATAGTGATTGTATATGTCATCCTAAGATCATACTCAACGGCGTATCTACAAGAAACTAACAGTATCCTTATTTCAATTTTAGTCTTATCTTATAAAGAATGTCCTATTGAAAATGTACCAAACAAACTAATTCGTCAGGGCATTATTCTAAACAAATAAGGACTACTAACCATAAATATTGTTTTTCCTTTGTTGTCAAGTTTCAAGGCAGCAGCCCCTTTGATATTTGTTTCGGGATAGAATGATTTTTTCACTTCACCTGTCACTGCAATCACCCTCACACCTGCAAATGATATACATACATCAAGTTTTTCATGTGGAATACATCCTTGATATCTGAAGAGAAATAATGCAATGACAAGAAATAAAGAGATAAATGAGTGCTGTAAATCTGACAACATTGATGATTAAATTCATTGGAACTTCGAAACATTTACGGTTTATACTGAATCCAATAGGGTGCACCCACCAGCTATCTAATGTATTGTTTTCAGATTAGTTACACCTTGATACTGATTTACAAAGGTATAAGTGGGGAAAAAATCATTAACCCTTCTAAAGGAGAAAAAAGAATAGATTATGATTCTTATTTTGTTCATTAACAGCTTATCAATGTCGCGCTTTTTCCCCTAAACTTTTTATCAAGAAGGTATATCAAGCCAAAAATCTGTCTAATGCGAAGCAGTAAGTTATTATTTGATTAAAAAATACAGAGACCAAAGTGTAAACAGAAAGAAAATAAATAATACTAATTGCAACTCAATATTTTCCAAAAGCAAGTTTAGCAAGCAAGTCCATTCGAGAGTGCAAAGGTCAATTATCCCAATACAGCATCATAATTGCAACATAATACACCAAATTGCATACAGAAACTACTGGTTGCCAATGATAAAAATTGAGCAATGGACTCACTGGGATAAAATTGCATACTTTGTAGTTACTAGTCCCTCCACTAAACAAATATGTTAAAACTTAATTGTCATTTTACCTATCTATAACAAATATGTTAAAAGATAAACCATATGTTGCACTAATGTGTAAATCAAAAGCTAAAGAACCTCAGCATGGCAACCAAATAGCAGAAGATGTATTACCAGACAGATTCATTTAGACAAGCAGGACCTCACATAAAATAATTACAAATAGATCCATGCAATGCAATTAACTAATAAGATTTACACATATATTGTACAAAAGCTTGGACAATGTGGGCCTTTACCGCCTTTCTGGAATCCTTGCAATTCCATATCATCAATAATTTTCTCTCGTAATTTGTGGTTCGGTTCGATGGATATAAGCCTCCAATGAAACAGTATCACTCAATAAATTGAGATCAATTTTCTATTATCTAATGAATTCAGAAACTTGTACGAAATCACCAAATGATAAACGATAAAGCTCAAAAGTGCCACCCTTTAGCTCGCCAATATCTTTGTGCATTTTCACTGAGACGGGCATTCTTTAGTTTTAGAAAAAGCTTGTATGACATCTCCACTTTATTCGAATCCAACAACTTATTATGTAGCTTACTACAAATAATCTTGCTGGGGAAAAATCCCTTACTAAGAGATTCCTCCATGACTAGAACAGCTGTTTCAAGCTGGCCAGTGTTGCAGAGACCATTTATAATATACTCATAAACCTCCATATCAGAAGAATAACAACTTTCTTGCATTTCACCCCATATATTCAAAAGCATACCACATTTGCCAAACCTAGATAGCCTCATGAGCAAAAGCTTATAAGCCGTGAGCGATATTTTACATCCTGCTTTTCTTGCCTTCTTATATATCAGCAATGCTGCGTGAGGTGGACCATATCTACACAAAGGTTCCATAAACTCGGTCACAGTTCCAGTGGAAGGAGTTAAGCCTCGACCTAACATCTCATCAAACATTTCAATAGCATCAGCAACTCTTCTAGTTTTGAGAAAATACAGTATAATCCTAACATAAGTATCCATGTTTGGCTCAAAACTATTACTCAACATCCCCTCGTAGTATTTCAAGGCTTCGTCAATATCACCAGCAGCAATATAATTAAATATCATTGCATTATAAACTATGGTACTTAGATCACTTCCTTTTTCCTCCAAGTACTTAAAAACCTTAACGGCATCATCAACTCTACCAGCTCTACCAAAAACCTCAATAACATGGCTATTAGTAACACAATCGGGCTCGACTCCATCGTCCACCATAGCTTTCAAAAATTTCTCAACTTCAGTAACTCTACCAAGCTTAGACCACCCGCCTATAATAACATTATACAGCTCACTATTACATTGTACCTTCCCTTTCATTTTATTGAACACCGAACACGCACTTCCCACGTAGGAACGCCGACACAGACATTTCAACAGGACACTCAAAGTTTCCTCATCACATGTCAGTCCATACTTATCCAATTCCCAGAAAATGTTAATAGATTTAGAAACCTTTCGAGCACGAACATAACTATCCATGACAATGGAAAGAGTTTCTAAATTAGGGGTAATTCCATTTTCCCTCATTTCATCAAACATTTCCATCATATGTGTAAAAAATTTTCTCCTACCCAATGCTTTAACTAGTATATTATAATTAGAAACATCTTTTGCTATATTCTGATGCTCAACCGCCCAATTAAAGAACACTACCATAGATTCACCGGATAAATTCCCTCTGTTTACTACTTTAGCAAATACGTCAACGTTTAATTTGACTCCAACGCAACTCAAAGCGCTATGAATTGAACTTCTGCCCCGGAGTTTTTGCAGGAAAACTCCACGCAATTTATCTTCAGGCGGCAGAAAATCATCCGCCGCAGCTCTGATCTCCGGTTGAATGTTGGGGGGGTTTATGGATATGGGGAAAAGATCGGCGAGTTGGCTCAATACATAGGATTCGTCGGTCTGATTGTTGTTTGGAGAATTTAGGGGAGATTCTAGGGTTGAATAATCGAAATTGAGAATTGAAGAGTGAAAGGGCAGTGGTGAAGTGCACCTCAAGGTGTTTGCGCATAGTCTTTTGAGTAACATTTCACAATCTAATCAATAAAATAAAAATGAAGCAATAATCAGTGTCATAAGCTATAATGGTTTTTATTGGCATGTTTGGTTTTGGGAGAAATTAGCTAAATTGTATGTTTGAATATTTTTTTTTTTACTTTTGGGAATTACATGTATTATCTTAAAATGGAAAGTCCAATTAATTAAGCCAATAAACTTAACTAAAAATTTATTAGCTTTAAATAAATAGATATATTACCAACAAGTGATTGGTAAACCAAATTCGAATTTTTGTTGGGAGAGTTTTTCACTTGATGTGTTTGACGTACATCAAAATGGATTAAGTCAGATCAAAGATTTGGATAACCTTGGATAAAATAAAAAAACTAGATATATTTGAACAGTTGTACACCCTTTTCTATACCGATCGATTCGGAACAAGGTCCCATGGATTCGAAAATATTATATCCAAAAATCATTTTACATCGATTCCAACATCAAATTACGAGCTTGTACATCATCAAGTTTTCACTTGCTGATGTTTTTTGAGGAAAATACAAAATATTACTCTGTGTTATGCTGTGAAATTTTTTTGACACCAAACTCCCTTGTACTTTCAAAATTTCTGCATAATAGGACTAAGCTAACAGTATTGTGATTGTATATGTCATCCTAAGATCATACTCAACGGCGTATCTACTAGAAAAAAACAGTATCCTTATATCAATTTTAGTCTTATCTTATAAAATGAAAAAAATACTCAGGATAAATATAAAGAATGTCCTATTGTAAATGTACCAAACAAACTAATTCGTCAGGGCATTTTTCTAAACAAATAAGAACTACTAACCATAAATATTGTTTTTCCTTTGTTGTCAAGTTTCAAGGCAGCAGCCCCTTTGATATCTGTTTCGGGATAGAATGATTTTTTCACTTCACCTGTCACTGCAATCACCCTCACTCCTGCAAATGATATACATACATCAAGTTTTTCACGTGGAATACATCCTTGATATCTGAAGAGAAATAATGCAATGACAAGAAACAAAGAGATAAATGAGTGCTGTAAATTAATCTGACAACAATGATGATTAAATTCATTGAAACTTTGAAACATTTACGGTCTATACCGAATCCAATAGGGTGCACCCACCAGCTATCTAATGTATTGTTTTCAGATTAGTTACACCTTGATACTGATTTACAAAGGTAAGTGAGGAAACAATCATTAATCCTTCCAAAGGAGAAAAAAGAATAGATTATGATTCTTATTTTGTTCATTAACAGCTTATCAATGTCGCGCTTTTCCCCTAAACTTTTTATCAAGAAGGTATATCCAGCCAAAAATTTGTCTAATGCGAAGCAGTAAGTAATTATTTGATTAAAAATTACAGAGACCTAAGTGTAAACAGAAAGAAAATAAATAATACTAATTGCAACTCAATAATTTCCAAAAGCAAGTTAGCTCCATTCGTGAGTGCAAAATTCAATTATCCCAATACAGCATCATAATTGCAACATAATACACCAAATTGCATACAGAAACCACTGGTTGCCAATGATAAAAATTGAGCAATGGACTCACTAGGATAAAAGATGAACTCAGAAGATGGAAGGGGTCGAGCAGATTTATTAGATGCAATTAGAACCTAATTTATTAAGAGAAAATCAGAAAAAGAACAAATTTTAGAATTTGGACTGTACCTCTGTAAATTACAAAGCTGGGCCGAGAGAGAGATGGTGGTGGAGCGATGGGTGTGGGTGGTGCGGCGGCGCGGTGGGATTTTGAATTGAAGAAAGAAGAAGATTTGAGTTTTGCTATAGGGCAGTCCGTAGAAGAAGTGAGAAGAGTGAAGCTTGGACTGGAAATTTGGAAAGCAGTCTTCCCATAAATATGACAAAAAAAGTTCAAAGGTAAAAGACACTCCTTATAATTTCCTGCTCCAGCTACATTATAAACACCAACAACTCGCCCGCAATTATTTTATTAGCCTAACTCAAACATTAAATGATATCCAAATCAATTTCCACAATATAAATCATGCATCATAGTCTCCAGTAATTACTCAATACTCCACTAGCCTAGACACAATAATGCCCAATCCTTACACATACACAATCTCAAAAAACATCTATTGAAATACAGAGTGATGGAAACATCTCACAGAAAACAAAACGATTTTCATCCCTAAAATCTCAAATATAGAGAGGGGTTTAGAAATAAAGATAAGGATTAAACTTTTATTCAACTACAAGGAAAGATTATGGCCCTCTACTCTAAAAAGAATTACAAGATTTTGAAACTTTATCTAGAAAGACAGTATAAAATCTCTTTAGTTCCTCACATTATATAAGACAGATCATGTTTTCAACAACTCAGCTCAATGAAGAAAAATAAGAGATATCTAATCAAAACCATAAACCAAAAATTCATATCAAAACGATAAAACCAAAACTCAGTTCTGAAAGATTTAAACCAAAATTTAGTTCCTCTACATTGAATTTTCAGAAGTTAATCAATTCGGTAAAATTAGACCTTAGAGGAAAAAAAGTTTTTATATCTATGAACACCGGTATTATTTTTGCGTCTGGTGTAAATAATTGGATCATCGGACTTCGAATCAAGTTTCGAATCAAAATTTTGAGAATTCCGCTTGTTCTGATGCCGTGAATTAAACTCAATTTTTTCCTCGGTTTGCGATAGGTGATCAATGAGCTTGACCTTCTTCTTCTTCCGCTCATCTTCTTCGTCGTCGAATTCCGGCGGCGGCGGAGAATTAAAATCGCTAGGATTACGGCGCCGAATGGACCTTTGATTTGCGGGAAGGGTTGAATTATAAGTAATGGCTTTTGTAAGGGTACAAATGACATTTTTGGAAGGATTGCCTATCAATTTTTTAGGCCAGCTTATCTCTATTGTTCCTGCCTTCCCCATTGATTTGAGCTTTTTGCAGAATACCAGTTTCTTTCTCTTTTTTTTTATTTCCATTTTTTATTATGAATGTGTATTTGAGTTGGATTTTGTGGATTTTGTAAAATTGTGAATTTAATTCATTATTGCGGGATAATATCGACGTGATCGTCATCAATAAGTGGGACCGGATTCGAGCGGATGTGTGAACGTGTGAATTTATTTCACACGTGTGGGATAACAACAATGTGAGGGCCGTAAATAAACAGGTCTGATCCGAGGCAAATTTGTGTACATGTGAATTTATTTCACAGGTATGGGATGATACAGATGTGACAACCATAAATTAAATAGTCAGATTCGAGGTTGATTCGTGTACTTGTGAATTTATTCCACACGTGTGGAATGATACTGATTTGAAAGCCTTAAATAAATAAATAAATCATATTCCATATGGATGTAAATTTATATAGGTTAAATCAGTGGTGGTTATAGAAGGTCTATAAGTCAGGTACGATTTGATATTTACATAATATTTTACTTATGAGTGTTGGCTGACGTAAATCAAATTTGAGGTTTGGAGACAACCTAGATAAATTATTCAAAATAGTTGTTGACGAGTATGGTCAAAATGAATTAGGTCATATTTATTATGAGGCGGTCGAGCTGAGATTAGTTAGGTACATACTCCATTTTACAAGAACTAGCTATCAGTTCTTTTTCATATTGCATACATGTACACAAATTTGCCTCGGATCAGACCTGTGTATTTACGGGCCCTCACATTGGTGTTATCCCACACGTGTGAAATAAATTCACACGTTCACACATCCACTCGAATCCGGTCCCACTTATTGATGACTATCACATCGATATTATCCCGCAATAATGAAGTAAATTCACAATTTTATAAAATCCACCAAATCCAACTCAAATACACATTCATAATAAAAAATAGAAATAAAAAAAAAAAAAAAAAGAAACTGGTCTTCTGCAAAAAGCTCAAATCAATGGGAAAGGCAGGAACAATAGAGATAAGTTGGCCTAAAAAATGAAAGGCAATCCATCCAAAAATGTCATTTGTACCCTTACAAAAGCCATTACTTATAATTCCACCCTTCTCGCAAACCAAAGATCCATTCGGCGCCGTAATCCTAGCGATTTTAATTCTCCGCCGCCGCCGGAATTCGACGACGAAGAAGATGAGCGAAAGAAGAAGGTCAAGCTCATTGATCACCTATCGCAAACCGAGGAAAAAATTGAGTTTAATTCACGACATCAGAACAAGCGAAATTCTCAAAATTTTGATTCGAAACTTGATTCGAAGTCCGTTGATCCAATTGTTTACACCAGACGCAAAAATAATACCGATGTTCATAGATCTAAAAACTTTTTCTCCGCTAAGGTCTAATTTTACCGAATTGATTAACTTCTGAAAATTCAATGTAGAGAAACTGAATTTTGGTTTAAATCGTTCAGAACTGAGTTTTGGTTTTATCGTTTTGATATGAATTTTTTGTTTATGGTTTTGATTAGATATCTCTTATTTTTCTCCATTGAGCTAAGTTGTTGAAAACATGATGTGTCTTATATAATGTGAGGAACTAAAGAGATTTTATACTGTCTTTCTAGATAAGGTTTCAAAATTTTGTAATTCTTTTTAGAGTAGAGGGTCATAATCTTTCCTTGTAGTTGAATAAAAGTTCTCGGGATTAACTGGAGGTAAGAATGAGTTTTGTTATTTTAGCTTTTCACTTTAAAAGTACATCACTATACATCTAATTATTGATTTTTTTGAAGGTTCAAATCTATAACGATGTTCCAAATTTAGAGGTTGAAACTAATATAGCACACATTTATAAAGTTCACAAGTCTGACACTGGTTGGAGGTTGAAGTTCAAAATTGATAAAAAGTTGTCTATTTTGAAGTTCGAAACTTCGTAGGTTAGATCATATTCGCTTTATTCTTTCATCATTATTATTATTATTATTGCATTGTGTTGTTATTCATGACATTCTCATTAAATTCAGGTAAAGGAAATTTTGGATGTTTTAGCTACGTATTTGGATGATTATGCGTTTCGCGAAAACTACCTTAAAAACCGTAACAATGAGGAGCGGCCTTTGGAGTCTACATATGTGAGTTTGCAACTTTATATATATTGTTGTAAGATATTAATGTTAATAAAACAATGTATAACTTGATAAAAAAGACATTATAGAAGAAAACTAGCATGTCAGTTCATTCATTCCAGAGCTACTGAAAATAGAGTTGCTATTGTACCCTTAAGTAACAAAATCAACTACTTATATTTCATTAGAAGATTAGGGCAGCGAGCATCCAAGTTCTGTTCTCAGTGGCATACCATCTGAAGTCTTTCATTGTTCCATATTCCAATGACCTTCTCAATGTTGCTCTCAAATCACTTAGGGAAGGATCATCCCAAAAGGTAATTTAATTGGAAATAGATCTTTTTGAGATATAACTTGAGATTGTGGCGTGTATTGACATTTTAAATATATGTATTATATAAAGATAACATTGCTGTTGGTTATCAGTAGAACTCTACTCATCTAAGGGTTTTGAATTGGTAAAAGTGCATTTTTAGTCCCATCTGACTGACCCTTATCATTTTTCGTTCCGTACTTCCGCAGATGAGACTTTTGATCTCGCATTTTACAGACTTGCACTTTTGGTTCCAATTATTCAAATTTTTTGCTCATTTGGTCTTTTACGGGAAGCTCACTTTTCCAATTCTGGTCCAAAATTGAAAGAAAAGGAGGCGATAGGACCAAAAGTGCAAACCATTTCAAAGAATTGGGCCCGAAAATACGTTTTTGTAAATTAGGCATCAAAGGTGTTGAGGGTCCAGTGCTTTGGGACTAAAAATGGGATTTTTCCCATAAATCTGTGCGATTCGAATTTTCCATTTCACTACTCTTGGCTTATGCATGTTATGCTTTATAGTTACTGCACTTGCTGTGTCCGTTTACATGGCTTATGTATACAAATTTACAAAATATATATATATATATATATATATATATATATGTATATGTACGTATGTATGTAACTATATATATTTCTCATTATCTCATATCTTCCGCCAAAATATATATCTTAAATATATTGCAATTAATAGCCATATTTAGTGCAGCCTGACATAAATATAATTAGTTGATCTCTAGTTTTTACTAATAGGACTAAGCTAGCAGTATTGTGATTGTATATGTCATCCTAAGATCATACTCAACGGCGTATCTACTAGAAATAACAGTATCCTTATTTCAATTTTAGTCTTATCTTATAAAATGAAAAAAATACTCAGGATAAATATAAAGAATGTCCTATTGTAAATGTACCAAACAAACTAATTCGTCAGGGCATTTTTCTAAACAAATAAGAACTACTAACCATAAATATTGTTTTTCCTTTGTTGTCAAGTTTCAAGGCAGCAGCCCCTTTGATATCTGTTTCGGGATAGAATGATTTTTTCACTTCACCTGTCACTGCAATCACCCTCACTCCTGCAAATGATATACATACATCAAGTTTTCACGTGGAATACATCCTTGATATCTGAAGAGAAATAATGCAATGACAAGAAACAAAGAGATAAATGAGTGCTGTAAATCTGACAACATTGATGATTAAATTCATTGAAACTTCGAAACATTTACGGTCTATACCGAATCCAATAGGGTGCACCCACCAGCTATCTAATGTATTGTTTTCAGATTAGTTACACCTTGATACTGATTTACAAAGGTATAAGTGGGGAAAAAATCATTAATCCTTTTAAAGGAGAAAAAAGAATAGATTATGATTCTTATTTTGTTCATTAACAGCTTATCAATATCGCGCTTTTCCCCTAAACTTTTTATCAAGAAGGTATATCCAGCCAAAAATTTGTCTAATGCGAAGCAGTAAGTAATTATTTGATTAAAAAATACAGAGACCAAAGTGTAAACAGAAAGAAAATAAATAATACTAATTGCAACTCAATAATTTCCAAAAGCAAGTTTAGCTCCATTTGAGAGTGCAAAGGTCAATTATCCCAATACAGCATCATAATTGCAACATAATACACCAAATTGCATACAGAAACTACTGGTTGCCAATGATAAAAATTGAGCAATGGACTCACTAGGATAAAAGATGAACTCAGAAGATGGAAGGGGGCGAGCGGATTTATTAGATGCAATTAGAACCTCATTTATTAAGAGAAAATCAGAAAAAGAACAAATTGAGCATTTAGAATTTGGTCTGTACCTCTGTAAATTACAAAGCTGGGCCGAGAGAGAGATGGTGGTGGCGCGATGGGGGTGGGTGGTGCGGCGGCGCGGTGGGATTTTGAATTGAAGAAAGAAGAAGATTTGAGATTTGCTATAGGGCAGTCCGTCGAAGAAGGGTAAAATTGTTTCTTTGTTAACATGTGATTGGGTGTGATTGTTGACATTAGATCGAAAATATAAATTTGGTATCATAATATAAGTTTTCATTGCAATTTTAGTACTAAACTCAAATTTTTTACAAATTTAATATCATTGGATCGAAAATATAAATTTGGTATCATAATATAAGTTTTCATTGCAATTTTAGTACTAAACTCAAATTTTTTACAAATTTAATGACAATTTATCCCCTATAAAATGAATAATGTTCAATTTATTCCTCTATAATTTGAAAAAAATCAATTACCCCTGTAAAATTTTAATGAAGCAATTTACCCCATTCAGCCGGAGATTGTAACTCACTTGTCAAAATTGAGAGTATGCATGCAAACTATTTTATTTAACATAGAGGGATAAATTGCCACATTTATCCTAACACAATGGGTAAAATATCACATTATCATAATAAAAGTGGATTAAGTGCCGCCTATAAAAATATCAGGGAGGCGATGTGAAATTTTTACAAAATTTCATGGGGTAAGTAAAATGCTCTTTTTTAAACCATGAGGGGTTAAATTGAACATTATGCATTTAATAGGGGATAAATTGCCATTAATTTTGTAGAAAAATTGGGTTTGGTACCAAAATTACAATGAAAACCTATCATATGGTATCAAATTTGCATTTTCGTATCTAATGGTACCAAAAGTGCAAGTCAACCTATCTTATTATACCAAAAAAGCAATTTTCCCATCGAAGAAGTGAGAAGAGTGAAGCTTGGACTGGAAATTTGGAACGCAGTGTTTACTCTTTAGGAATTGGGATTTAAAAAAAAAAAAAAATTCATATATCGGTTCATTTTGGTAAACCTACATGTAATACTGAAAATCGAAATTTATAATGGTTCGATAACAAAGCTCATATCCAAATTTCGATTCGTTATACGGTACGAACGGAAACTTCGGTTTCGGGTTTCAGTTTGATTTACCTAATCATACACTAAAACAAATTGACCTATTGCTTGGACTTCTGTGGGTGCATAAACAAAGAAGTCTATTTATTAAGCACGTCACCCACCAGAAAAGTTTCATTTTCGCATTTTTCCCCTATAATTGAAAAAACATGACAATGCCCCCTATAAGTTGATAAATGAGTGCACTTTGCCCCTAGTCAATTTTAAGTAATTTTCAAAGGGTAAAAACGTAACTTAGAGAATTTTCTGCAATAACAAATAACTTTTAGGGGATTAAGTGCACAAAATTTAAAATTATCCAAATGTGACTTGCAATTTAAAAAAAAATATTAGTTATATTTTTATATGAAAATTCAAATTTAAAAAAATGAAATTTTCATTGGTCCTAATTATTTATTTATTTTTGTTACAAATAAATCATCTCTATTCTAAAAATGTTTTAATCAAATCAAAGAAGTTTGAAAATAAAACAATTAAAATAAAAAATATGTTATAAGACTAAAATTAGATTACGATGTGATTGTCAAGATAAAGAATTCTATGAAAATTTTCTTTGAAATATTAACATTTTAATAATTTAAATTAATATATTTTGTTCACTTAGCACCCCAAAAGATTAGAATTATTACATTAAACCCCAAATTTACATTTCTACCCTTTGAAATCCAACAAATTATTGATCAGGAGGCAATATCAACTTCTAGGGGTACTGTTATGTTTTTTCAATCATAGGGGGGAAGTGCGAAAATTAAATTTTTTTAGGTGGTGATATGCAAAATCCCTATATATATATATATATATATATATGTTAACCAACCAATATGTGATTGGTTTAGTGAAAGGGATCAGTCACTACAAAGTGACGAACTCGAGTTCTAAACTCACTTAATGTTACCAACGCGTTTTGAAAGGGATAAAAACCCTTGGGAAAAAAGATGTTAAGCACACAAATTGGGTTTACTGTCGGGTGATCAACGGAGCAATTACCTCCTCTTAATTAGTGGGGAGTTTATCTCCCACTCCCTCCACATCCCTTTTGTTCAAATGGTTCGGGCTAGCCCACATGAACGGACCACCCGTTTTCATGTTTGAGTTAACTGTTATAGAAGAACTAAAGCCATCTTCAATCGAACTCAATGCCCAATTACAATCCACTTAACTTGTCTTTCAAGTTGAATTATTGATTTAGAGTTCCGAAGAAACTTTAGCTCATGGTTTTTCCATAGATTTGGTCCCTTTTTGAAAAACCATGGCTTTTCAAAAAGTATTACCAGGAAAAGTAAAAATAAAATTCAAGGAGTATATTTAACCTGTATGTATGCGTAAGAAATGAAATAAACAGTGCAGAAGCACAACCACATTACAAGTTTAAAAGCCATGTGGACTTGTTCTATACATAACCATAAAATTTTACTGTATCTGAACACAACAAAAAATAGGAATCTACAGCAATTTTCTTTTTCTTCTTCTTTTTATTGGCTAATTTATATATGTAGCAGTTTCAAAGGTAAGTAAAAATAATGAAAGTAAACTGTTTCTTACCAACTGAAGCAAAACTAACTTGTGACCTCTCCTTTACCAGTGATGATAAGATCTGGTCACTATGAAGCTACAAAGAATATGAAATGTACCAATTTTTGCAGATCACAGAATCACAGAATCAAGATTTCCTTATCCCGGAAAAGGCTACAGAGCCATCTAGCTGCCATCAAATAAAGCTTCCCCGCCCTACCTTGTCTCCATAAGCTAACCCGTAGAATAGAATGGTGACTCAACTATCCATACATGCAGCCAAAAGCAACTCAGATTAAGCGACCTTTTTAGCCCAACCAATGGTCTTCGATTCGAGTCCAATTTCCACAAGGTGTTAAACATATATACTTTTTTTAGGAAAGGTAGCATATATGGTATTAAAAACAAAAATCCAGACCACTAAAAGTTTTACATAAGTGTCAAGGATACAACTACATAATCACACACAAGAATTAAACAATCTAATGAATATGGACACCAGCTACGAGACCTACAAGAAAGCATATGCAAAATTCTAGTGTTATAAGATTTATTGTACTATTATCCAAATCATTAGAAATTTTACATGAATACATTAGCATCATATAGCTAGGCTTTCGACAAGAAAGATTAATTGTACTGAGCATGGACGTGAAAAGTTTCATTAAATATATATTCAGGTACGTACCATAGGATTCACGAGAATCAATCGACTTCCACACAACGTTAGGTTAGCAATTCTCAAGGTGCAATGCTGTACACAAAGACTTAAGGGTAAAAATCAAATGGACTATTCATTATATACATATACTGGAAAGAATTTACCAATATAAACATCTATCTTTAAAGGTACAACTAATTACAATATATACTTTGTATTTCCTATGTGCAAAAAGATCCCTAGATCACCTGAGTCATTTAAAACATGGCACAAACCATATATAATTCTCATAAAATACTTTGTATTTCTTCTCTTGGTAATGAACAGTTCAAAACTTACAACAACAGAGCAATATTATGTCTACTTAATTACTGCTTTCCTATTACTATATAGCATTTTGAATTAAGATGTGAACACAAGTCCATGGAACTATAATTAGTTCTCAAATAGTAGTTGATATAACTTACCGTACCGAGATATATATATACTAAGAAGGTATATCCAGCCAAAAATTTGTCTAATGCGAAGCAGTAAGTAATTATTTGATTAAAAAATACAGAGACCAAAGTGTAAACAGAAAGAAAATAAATAATTACTAATTGCAACTCAATATTTTCCAAAAGCAAGTTTAGCTCGCTGGTCCATTCGAGAGTGCAAAGGTCAATTATCCCAATACAGCATCATAATTGCAACATAATACACCAAATTGCATACAGAAACTACTGGTTGCCAATGATAAAAATTGAGCAATGGACTCACTGGGATAAAAGATGAACTCAGAAGATGGAAGGGGCGAGCGGATTTATTAGATGCAATTAGAACCTAATTTATTAAGAGAAAATCAGAAAAAGAACAAATTGTGCATTTAGAATTTGGACTGTACCTCTGTAAATTACAAAGCTGGGCCGAGAGAGATGGTGGTGGCGCGATGGGTGTGGGTGGTGCGGCGGCGCGGTGGGATTTTGAATTGAAGAAAGAAGAAGATTTGAGTTTTGCTATAGGGCAGTCCGTAGAAGAAGTGAGAAGAGTGAAGCTTGGACTGGAAATTTGGAAAGCAGTCTTCCCATAAATATGACAAAAAAAGTTCAAAGGTAAAAGACACTCCTTATAATTTCCTGCTCCAGCTACATTATAAACACCAACAACTCGCACGCAATTATTTTATTAGCCTAACTCAAACATTAAATGATATCCAAATCAATTTCCACAATATAAATCATGCATCATAGTCTCCAGTAATTACTCAATACTCCACTAGCCTAGACACATAAATGCCCAATCTTTACACATACACAATCTCAAAAAACATCTATTGAAATACACAGAGATGGAAACATCTCACAGAAAACAAAACGATATTCATCCCTAAAATCTCAAATATAGAGAGGGGTTTAGAAATAAAGATAAGGATTAAACTTTTATTCAACTACAAGGAAAGATTATGGCCCTCTACTCTAGAAAGAATTACAAGATTTTGAAACTTTATCTAGAAAGACAGTATAAAATCCCTTTAGTTCCTCACATTATATAAGACACATCATGTTTTCAACAACTCAGCTCAATGGTGAAAAATAAGAGATATCTAATCAAAACCATAAACCAAAAATTCATATCAAAACGATAAAACCAAAACTCAGTTCTGAACGATTTAAACCAAAATTCAATTCCTCTACATTGAATTTTCAGAAGCTAATCAATTCGGTAAAATTAGACCTTAGCGGAAAAAAAGTATTTAGATCTATGAACACCGGTATTATTTTTGTGTCTGGTGTAAACAATTGGATCATCGGACTTCGAATCAAAATTTTGAGAATTCCGCATGTTCTGATGCCGTGAATTAAACTCAATTTTTTCCTAGGTTTGCGATAGGTGATCAATGAGCTTGACCTCCTTCTTCCGCTCATCTTCTTCGTCGTCGAATTCCGGCGGCGGCGGAGAATTAAAATCGCTAGGATTATGGCGCCGAATGGATATTTGGTTTGCGGGAAGGGTGGAATTATAAGTAATGGCTTTTGTAAGGGTACAAATGACATTTTTGGAAGGATTGTCTTTCATTTTTTTAGGCCATCTTATCTCTATTGTTCATGCCCTCCCCATTGATTTGAGCTTTTTGCAGAAGACCAGTTTTTTTCTTTCTCTTTTTTATTATGAATGTGTATTTGAGTTGGATTTGGTGAATTTTGTAAAAGTGTGAATATAATTCATTATTGCGGGATAATACCGATGTGATAGTCATCAATAAGTGGGACCGAATTCGAGCGGATGTGTGAACATGTGAATTTATTCACACGTGTGGAATAACGCCAATGTGAGGGCCGTAAATAAACAGGTCTGATGCGAGGCAAATTTGTGCACATGTGAATTTATTTCACACGTATGGGATGATACAGATGTGACAGCCATAAATTAAATAGTCAGATTCGAGGTTGATTTGTGTACTTGTGAATTTATTCCACACGTGCGGGATTATACTGATTTGAAAGCCTTAAATAAATAAATAAATCATATTAATTAATTAACTAAATTATCTTGTTGTTAATTAGTTCCAAGTAAAATGCATAATAAATAATAGTAGTACTAAAAAGATATATGTGGGTTTGGGTATTCGAAATTTGAGATATCAATGCCAAACCCATCTTGTACTCTCATAATAAAGTACGAATTTTCAAAATTCGAGTACCAAATCCAAAATACTTGTCCTGTTCAAAATTTTATAAAAAAAATTGGACGGGTCGAATTTGAGTTACCTGAACCCAATGCCCAATTTGAAAGGGGAGGGTCGGTTTTATAAACTAGGATTATGATCATAAAAAACTACTATAAAATGACAAATAATTTTAGCGAGTTCTTGTATACGAGTATATACTTATCTCAACATGATCGCTCACAAGTAAAATTGACCAAACTCGTCAACCACTATTTGGACCTAATTAATCTCGCCTGCCTCTAAACCTCAAATTTAATTTATGAATGCAACCTTCATATATAGAAGATTACGTGAATATTAAATCATACCTACCTCATATCGACTTCCTACAACCACCATCGATTTTAATCTAAATTCATATCCGTCACCAAATCTGACCAAGTTATTTTACGACTTTCACATCGGTATCATTCCACACGCGTAAAATAAATACATACGTACACATAGCCATCTCGAATCCAACCTAATTTATGGCCCCCACATCAATATCACCCCAAATGTGTAAAATAAATCAACACATACACTACATCCACCAAATCCAACCCCAGAGGACATATATGCAACATGAAAAAGAACTGATAGCTAGTTCATGTAAAATGGAGTATGTACCTAACTAATCTCAACTCGACTGCCTCATAAATAAATATGACCTAATTCATTTTGACCATACTCGTCAACAACTATTTTGAATAATTTATCTAGGTCGTCTCCAAACCTCAAATTTGATTTACGTCAGCCAACACTCATAAGTAAAATATTATGTAAATATTAAATCGTACCTAACTTATAGACCTCCTACAACCACCACTGATTTAACCTATATAAATTTACATCCATATGGAATATGATTTATTTATTTATTTAAGTCTTTCAAATCAGTATCATCCCACACGTGTGGAATAAATTCACAAGTACACGAATCAACCTCGAATTTGACTATTTAATTTATGGCTGTCACATTTGTATCATCCCATACGTGTGAAATAAATTCACATGTACACAAATTTGCCTCGGATCAGACCTGTTTATTTACGGCCCTCACATAGGTGTTATCCCACACGTGTGAAATAAATTCACACGTTCACACATCCGCTCGAATCCGGTCCCACTTATTGATGACTATCACATCGGTATTATCCCGCAATAATGAATTAAATTCACACTTTTACAAAATCCACCTAATCCAACTCAAATACACATTCATAATTAAAAATAGAAATTAAAAAAAAAAAAACTAGTCTTCTGCAAAAAGCTCAAATCAATGGGGAAGGCAGGAACAATAGAGATAAGCTGGCCTTAAAAAATGAAAGACAATCCTTCCAAAAATGTCATGTACCCTTACAAAAGCCATTACTTATAATTCCACCCTTCCCGCAAACCAAAGATCCATTCGACGCCGTAATCCTAGCGATTTAATTCTCCGCCGCCGTCGAAATTCGACAACGAAGAAGATGAGCGGAAGAAGAAGAAGGTCAAGCTCATTGATCACCTATCGCAAACCGAGGAAAAAATTGAGTTTAATTCACGGCATCAGAACAAGCGGAATTCTCAAAATTTTGATTCAAAGACCGATGATCCAATTGTTTACACCAGACGCAAAAATAATACCGGTGTTCATAGATCTAAAAACTTTTTTCCGCTAAGGTCTAATTTTACCGAATTGATTAACTTCTGAAAATTCAATGTAGAGGAACTGAATTTTGGTTTAAATCGTTCAGAACTGAGTTTTGATTTTATCGTTTTGATATGAATTTTTCCATATTCCAATGACCTTCTCAATGTTGCTCTCAAATCACTCAGGGAAGGATCATCCGAAAAGGTAATTTAATTGGAAATAGATCTTTTTGAGATGTAACTTGAGATTGTGGCGTGTATTGACATGTTAAATATATGTATTATATAAAGATAATATTGTTGTTGGTTATCAGTAGAACTCTACTCATCTAAGGGTTTTGAATTGGTAAAAGTGCATTTTTAGTCCCATTTGACTGACCCTTATCATTTTTCGTTCCGCACTTCCGCAAATGAGACTTTTGATCTTGCATTTTACAGACTTGCACTTTTGGTTCCAATTATTCAAATTTTTTGCTCATTTGGTCTGATACGGGAAGCTCACTTTTCCAATTCTGGTCCTAAATTGAAAGAAAAGGAGGCGATAGGACCAAAAGTGCAAACCATTTCAAAGAATTAGGCCCGAAAATACGTTTTTGTAAATTAGGCATCAAAGGTGCTGAGGGTCCAGTTCTTTGGGACTAAAAATGGGATTTTTCCCATAAATCTGTGTGACTCGAATTTTCCATTTCACTACTCTTGGCTTATACATGTTATGCTTTATAGTTATATATGTAGCAGTTTCAGAGGTAAGTAAAAATAATGAAAGTCAACTGTTTCTTACCAACTGAAGCAAAACTAACTTGTGACTTCTCCTTTACCAGTGATGATAAGATCTGGTCACTATGAAGCTACAAAGAATATCAAATGTACCAATTTTTGCAGATTATGAATCACAGAAAATGATCAAGGATCGTGCACATCGAGCGGTCTATTTGAGGACGACCTTGTTGAGTATCAACACGAATATTGAAAACTCAGTTTGGCCCGATATATCAAACTTTTAACCCAAGGAGAATCTTCTGACCCAATCAAACATTTAACCCAAGGACACTCGATCTTCCCACCTGTACGTAAGTTCAACCAGTAGATAGCCGCTTGTAAAGCCTGCTCAACATTATCACATTTTTTACCAGAATAAGTAGAATAGAATGGTGACTCAACTATCCATACATGCAGCCACAAACAACTCAGATTAAGCGACTTTTTTAGCCCAACCAATGGTCGAGTCCAATTTCCAAAATGTTTGAACATACTTTTTTTGGGAAAGGTAGCATATATGGTGTTAAAAACAAAAATCCAGACCACTAAAAGTTTTACATAAGTGTCAAGGATACAACTACATAATCACACACAAGAATTAAACAATCTAATGAATAATGGACAATAAAGATTAATTGTACTGAGCGTGGACGTGAAAAGTTTCATTAAATATATATCCAGGTACGTACCATAGGATTCACGAGAATCAATTGACTTCCACACACCGTTAGGTTAGCAATTCTCAAGGTGCAATGTGCAATGCTGTACACAAAGACTTAAGGGTAAAAATCAAATGGACTATTCATTATATATATATACTGGAAAGAATTTACCAATACAAACATCTATATTTAAAGGTACGACTAATTACAATATATACTTTGTATTTCCTATTTGCAAAAAGATCCCTAGAGCACCTGAGTCATTTAAAACATGGCACAGACCATATATATTTCTCATAAAATACTTTGTATTTCTTCTCTTGGTAATGAACAGTTCAAAACTTGCAACAACAGAGCAATATGTCTACTTACTGCTTTCCTATTACTATGTAGCATTTTGAATTAAGATGTGAACACAAGTCCATGGAACTATAATTATTTCTCAAATAGTAGTTGATATAACTTACCGAGATATATATATATATACTAAGTATTAGAAATACATAATTCAGATTACAATGGAAGTGCAGAATTAAAAGAGAATACCTCATTTTCGGTTGAAGATATGAAGAAGATTGACCCTACTGTTCAAACAAGGAAAAGCCCCAAATCAATTACACAATTAGGACAGAAGTATATTAAAGAAGACGTGACTTTTAGGGCAGAAGTATATTAAAGAAGACGTGACTTCTTTGTAAATATAAAGTCGTGCTTCTCTTATTTCAGCACCTTTTAGTTTGTTAATTAGTTCAGATTAAGTCGGTTACATGTATAAATAAGCCTCTATAGTTAGTTTAAAATGTAACACAGTTTTATTTCTTTGTAATCATTCTTTTCAGATTAATCAAACTCTCTGTAATTTTTCTTCTCAAAGTTCAATACGATTTATTTCCTTTTCATTCATGTTCTTCATTTTATGAGATTTAACATGGTATCAGTAGACTCCTGTTAATTCCTATCTACTCCATTAATTTCTTTCTTGCTACTTCTTCTTCCTTTCATCATCTACGCAATCAACACTATTCCCAGATTTACAAAGAATCTCAGTCATCAATACTATTCAAGAAACTCATCAATATTTCATGTTCTTCATTTTATGAGATTTAACACTAAGAAAACAAAATCTTTTAATTGGTGATTTCAAATAATTTTTTATTGCGGATAGGTGACACGCCTTCAATAAAACTCACATTGTATACTATCATAAAACATTGCAGAAGATAATTTCATTCTCTCACACCAATAAAATATAATATCCATGAGTTAGAAGACGCTTAGAGACAAGCTCACTCCGCATTTTGTAAGAACGAACTCTTCTTCAGAAATTGTACAACAAAATGAATCGTAAGAGTTATATCCATAACACAGGGTAATATTGTGTATTTTCCTCAAAAAACATCAGCAAGTGAAAACTTGATGATGTACAAGCTCGTAATTTGATGTTGGAATCGATGTCAAATGATTTATGGATCTAATATTTTCGAATACATGGGACCTTGTTCCGAATCGATCGGTATAGAAAAGGGTGTACAAATGTTTAAATATATCTATTTTTTTTATTATCCAAGGTTATCCAAATCTTTGATCTGACATAATCCATTTTGATGCACGTCAAACCCATCAAGTGAAAAACTCTCCCAACAAAAATTCGAACTTGGTTTACCAGTCACTTGTTAGTAATATATATATATATATATATATATATATATCTATTTATTTAAAGCTATTAAATTTTTAGTTAAGTTTATTGGCTTAATTATGTAATTGAACTTTCCTTTTTAAGATAATACATGTAATTCCCAAAAGTAAAAAAAAAAAATATTCAAGCATACAATTTAGCTAATTTCTCCCAAAACCAAACATGCCAATAAAAACCATTATAGCTTATGACACTGATTATTGCTTCATTTTTATTTTATTGATTGGATTGTGAAATGTTACTCGGAAGACTATGCGCAAACACCTTGAGGTGCACTTCACCACTGCCCTTTCACTCTTCAATTCTCAATTTCGATTATTCAACCCTAGAATCTCCCCTAAATTCTCCAGACAAGAATCATTCCAAGACCGATCTTTTCCCTATATCCGTAAACCCCCCTCCCTCCCCCCAATATTCAACCGGAGACCAGAGCTGCGGCGGATGATTTCCTGCCGCCTGAAGATAAATTGCGTGGAGTTTTCCTGCAAAAACTCCGTGGCAGAAGTTCAATTCATGGCGCTTTGAGTTGCGTTGGAGTCAAATTAAACGTTGACGTATTTACTAAAATAGTAAACAGAGGGAATTTATCCGGTGAATCTATGGTAGTGTTTTTTAATTGGGCGGTCGAGCATCAGAATATAGGAAAAGATGTTTCTAATTATAATATACTAGTTAAAGCATTGGGTAGGAGAAAATTCTTTACACATACGATGGAAATGTTTGATGAAATAAGGGAAAATGGAGTTACCCCTAATTTAGAAAGTCTTTCCATTGTCATGGACAATTATGTTCGTGCTCGAAAGGTTTCTAAATCTATTAACATTTTCTGGGAATTGGATAAGTATGGACTGTCATATTATGAGGAAACTTTGAGTGTCCTGTTGAAATGTCTGTGTCGGCGTTCATACATGGGAAGTGTGTGTTCGATGTTCAATAAAATGATTAGACAATTTCAAAAATGCCACAAAATAAAAAATTACTCAAATGGCATTAAATTTTTAAAAATTACTCAAATGCCATATAATTAATTAACCAACTAAACTTAATTAATTAACTCTTCCTAATAAAATCAAACTTTAACAAATATTCCCCAAAATTTTTAAAATTCAAAATCAACCCACCCCAAAATCAAATTTCTCTCCAAAAATCAAACCCCAAACCCTAACCCAATTTACCCAAATTTCACACAAATTTCACTCAAATCAAGGAAGAAAATTAGGAGAAACAACATAAAAGGTAAGCATTTTCAAGTTACTTGAAGTTTTGATGTATTATTGAGCAATTTAGTTAACAAAAATTGAGAAATCGAATCGAACTGAAGTTCGCATTTTTTAGCGTGTGGCGTGTGGCAAGAAGACACGCCACATGCCATGAATATAAGCATGGCGTGTGGCGTGTCTTCATGCCAAACGCCACACGCCAAAAATTGTGCATGGCGTGTAGCGTGTCTTCTAGCCATACGCCACACGCCAAAAAACGTGCATGGCTTGTGGCGTGGGTAAATGGGCACACGCCCACGCCATGAAGATAAGCATGGCGTGTGGCGTGTGGACATTTACACACGCCACACGCCACACGCCAACCTGGCAGTATTGTCCTTATTAATGCATTTTTTTTATTTAGATAACTTGTGTATTAATTTTTATTTTTACTTGTAGGAATGAACAAACTTATAGTAGTTCTTCGATATGGCGGTGATTTTACACGCCAAATCGGTGATAAATGGCATTGGAGTGGAGATTCTGTGAAAACAATAATGGTGGATAGGAGAATTTCGTTTGAGGAACTACTCGACAAAATTTGCAAGAAGTTGAATTTGGATATCGGCACACTGATATTTTTGAGATTAAGCACGATTGTGTTAATAACCTGATAGTGACAGTACAGATGAAGAAGATTGGGAGATTACGAAGCACTATGTCCGTAGTTCTGTTGATTTACAATTATACTTGATTTTTTCTCCAGGAGAAGAAATTATGAGGATAGAGGCATCTCCGGGTAGAAAAGAGAAGTCGAAAAAACTTATGTCCCGGGGTAAAGGAAAAAAACTTATGGACAAAGTTAGGTTCATTTACCAACCTGAAGGATGTGTTATAGGAGGATCAAGTGCACAAAATGATGTTAATGAGGAGATCGTTACCTCTAATCCAACTTTACGTACAGTGGAGGAAGTTGAACCACTACGTTGTTCTCCTCCATATAGTCAGTGGTCTCCGCATGACAACGAAGGTCATAATGTTCGTTATGACTGCCGTAACTTTGACGGCGGAGATGATCATGGTGGTGCTAATGTAAATGGTGAACACCGTAACGTTGACAACGAGTGTGGTAATGTGGGTGATGATGTGGGTGACGATGTAGATGGTGATGTTGGTGGTGATGTAGGTGGTGGTAGTGCTGGTTATGGTGATGTTGGTGGTGCTGGTTATGGTGAAGCGCCTAGTCATGACGAATTTCACGAACCACCTAGTCACGAAGGCTTTGATAACGCTAATTCTGTTGAAAGAATTTATTCGCAGGGGAGGAGTGATGAATCAGGATGAATAGTTGGTCAACGGTTTGCAAACAGAGAAGCGTTGAAGGATGCACTTGACCACACTGTTGTAGCAAAAAAATGAGAAATTACTACGTATAAGTCTGACCCTGATAGGAGGATATCTGTGTGTAAGACTCCTGGTTGTCCATGGCGTTTATATGCGACTAAGGAACCTAAGTGCCCAGAATTTGTTATTCGAACATATACAAACGTTCACACTTGTGGGATAGCGAATAGAGGTGCCGGTCATAGCCAAGCAACAAGTCGAATGGTTGGTTTACGGACAAAGGGATTATATATGAACGCCAATGAAGTCCCAACACCAAATGCACTGATAAACTTCATGCAAGCCGAAGAAAATGTTAACATTAGCTATATGATAGCTTGGAGGGGGAAAGAAGTTGCTCAAGCTGAGATTATGAGTACATTCGAAGAAAACTTTGCCAATCTACCCTCCTTTGCTTACATGATTGAGCAAAAAAATCCTGGTACGTACACTCGCATCCATACGGACTCCGAAAACCAGTTTATGTATTTCTTCATGTCTTTCGGAGCTGCTACTCGAGGATTCCAGTTCCTAAGAAATGTAATTGTAATTGATGCAACATTTATGGGGCATAGATATAAAGGAACCGTTCTAATTGCAAGTGCGATGGACGGTGAAAATCGTTGTTATCCAATTGCATGGGGGTAGCTAAGGGCAGCGAGGATGCGGCATGTTGGACATATTTCCTCGAGTGCTTGAAGAGGGTGTACCAGACAGAGACGATCGGGTTATTGTTTCAGACAGGGGCACAAGGCTTACTAAAGCGGTAAAAGAAGTTTACCCTTTAGCTGAACATGGGGCATGTTACTTCCACCTCAAAGGGAACTTGTTAAAAAGGTTTGGGAGATACGGGGTAACCGGGTGCTTTTACAAAGCTGCTTACGCGTACAACGAGAGTGAGTTTGAAAAATATTTTGGTGTCTTGAAAACCACGAGCCCGGGATGTGCAAATTGGCTACAGAATGAGGTAATGTTTCAGAAATGGGCGAGAATCCACCATCGCGTGAACAAATATGAGATAAAGACGTCTAACCATGTTGAGGTCCTTAATAATCGGATCAAAGATGTCAAAGATTTTCCCATATGTTACTTTCTCAACTTTATTGTTGATTTGATGGGAAAGTGGTTTAGAGAGCGTCGTGCTGAGGCTGATCGATGGTCAGGTGTATTTATCCCATCGAAGGAGAAGTTGATAAATGAGCGATATGAAAAGGCGTATGGGTGGCGCAAATGTTAATTAGGGTATGATACATGGAAAGTGGAATCTTCCGACTGGTCCGGAATTGTGGATTTAGCTGGAAGAACTTGTTCATGTGGCGTCTTTCAGGTTGAGCAAATACCATGTGAGCACACAATTGCAGCTGTCATGGACAAACGACCAAAAGATAGTGGTAAGTATGTGTCTGAGCTTGTTAGCGAATACTACACTGTCAAGAATATGCGTCAAGCATTCTTTGAGCTCATAGAACCCGTTCCATCGAGACCAATGGATGAACATCCCCGATCATGTTATGGCGAGAGTAGTGCTACCTCCAGTCGAAGAAATAACCCGTGGAAGGCCTAAAAAGACACGACATGTATCATGCCTTGAAAAATCGAAGAGAAAGTACAAGTGCGGAATTTGCAGAAGTACCGATCACAACGCAACTAGATGTCCCCAACGCGGCCAGAGTTTGGGCAACCACGAGAGTGTCTTAGATGTTTAGTGAATTTGAAAGTTGTATTTGATGTTTATTGAACAATGTTTGATGTAATGGATGTTTTATGCAATTTCGTGTTCTATGCAAATTCGTATTGAGTGAACATTTCAATTTTGTGCAAATTATGGATTGAATTGCAATTATGAATTTTTTTATAAATTTTGGGGGTAAAATTGTAATTTTTGAAAAGCTAGGGACCAAACTGCAAATATGTGTTAAATGCAAGTTCGTAGTGAGTGAACAATTTAATTTTGTGCAAATTATACATTGAATTGCAATTATAAATTTTGGGGGTAAAATTGTAATTTTTGAAAAGTTAGGGACCAAATTGCAATTTCGTGTTAAATGCAAGTTCGTAGTGAGTGAACAATTTAATTTTGTGCAAATATGGATTGAATTGCAATTATGGATTTTTTATAAATTTTGGGGGTAAAATTGTAATTATTGAAAAGTTATGGACCAAACTGCAAATATGTGTTAAATGCAAGTTCGTAGGGACCAAACTGCAAATATGTGTTAAATACAAGTTCGTAAGGACCAAACTGCAAATGCCACAACCCTAAACCCTAACCCCAAACCATAGCCCTAAACCCTAAATCCTATTATCACCCAAATGGAGAAGTAACACTTACAGGAATATTATATCCTCCAGAAATCATAACTTCGTACATATTGGTCAATTTTTTAAGATTTTGTCAATTTATCACCCAAATGGAGAAGTAACACTTACAGGAACATTATGTCCTCCGTAAATAATAACTTCGTACATATTGGCCAATTTTTTAAGATTTTGTCAATTTATCACCCAAATGGAGGAAGTAACACTTATAAGAACATTATATCCTCCGTAAATTATAACTTCGTAAATATTGATCAATTTTCTAATATTTGGTCAATTTATCACTTTGTATTGTAATTTCTCCACCTGTTGGACATGCGAAAGTCAAAACACGGTCCCACACGCCATGAACCAAAATACAAATTAAAATTTAATACGAATTTGCAGTTTGGTCCCTAACTTTTGATAAATTATAATTTCACCCCCAAAATTTATAAAAAATTAATAATTACAATTCAATCCATAATGTGCACAAAATAAAAATGTTCACTCACTAGAACTTGTATTTAACACGAATTTGCAGTTTGGTCCTTAACTTTTGAAAAATTACAGTTTTACCCCTAAAATTTATAAAAAATTCATAATTGCGATTCATTAACATTAGATGCACAAAATAAAAATGTTCACTCACTAGAACTTGCATTTAACACGAATTTGCAGTTTGGTCCCTAACTTTTTAAAAATTACAGTTTTACCCCCAGAATTAATAAAAAAAATTCATAATTGTGATTCAGCAACATTAGATGCACAAAATTAAAATGTTCACTCACTAGAACTTGCATTTAACACGAATTTGCAGTTTGGTCCCTAACTTTTCAAAAATTATAGTTTTACCTCCAAAATTTAAAAAAAATTCATAATTGTGATTAAATGCACAAAATTAAAATGTTCACTCACTAGAGATTGCATTTAACACATATTTGCAATTTGGTCCCTAAATTTTCAAAAAATACAATTTTACCCCCAAAATTTATAAAAATTCATAATTGCGATTCAGTAACATTAGATGCACAAAATTACAATTTTACCACCGAATTTTATACAAATGGTCCCTAACCGAATTAAATATAACCAAAAAAAATTAATTACTTAGTGGATTTTGTTTTCCTAACATTGGCGGTAAAAGGAGTTTTTAAAAGCCTACTAGGATTTCTTATCCTCTGTTCTCTTCTTTCTTGCCTTGGTTCTTCCGCATTATTACCCTGAGAATGCGTAGGTGAACTCCTACCCAAATGATCACCCTGAAAATCCGTATATTGAAAATTCATATCAAACATTACCCAAAACCAATTTGTACAACACCATCCAAAACCAACTTAATAAATCTACCATTTAGATAAACACAACTCCAAAATCAATCTAATAAACAATATAGTCTAAAAACAATTTAGATAAAATTCAATAATCCTTTAAATGAATTCCAATAATATCTCTAAAATAAATCCAGAAACTAAAATTCAAGACAACAACTAAACCTGATCATCATCATCATCATCATTGTTGTCGTCCCTTTCATTGTCGCCCAAACCTCAGACTTTAAGCATCATTCGATGGAGTTGCTGTCAGATGGTTGAGCTGCCCATTAATTCTATGTTCTATCTCGTTCATCTGACCACTAAAGCTCAGATCTATATCGTTCAGCCGACCATCTATATTGTTCAGCCGACCAACAACTCTCTGATCTAACTCAACAACTCTCTGCTCCAATTCACGTGCCCAGGCACGTTGGGCTTGAGAAGATGATGATTTATCTTGAGAAGTAGAGGCACCATCTTGGCTTATTCGGAGACGCTTCTGACGTCAAGGCACATGAGTAGAATCTAGGGCAGCACCTTTTGCTAGAGCAAAATCAGTTAGGGCAGATGGCCGGTTTGGGAATTCGGGAGCTCCTTCATCATCCTGAACAACCACATAAAGTTGTCCCAGAAACACAGTTATTTGGCGATAACACTTAAGGCGTTCACGATTGCGTTCACGATAACACTCTCTAGCTGATTCATAGCACCCCATCGTCAACTCTATGTTATCCGGCAGTAGCCGTGGGATCACAGCCTGAAAAAATAAATATATACAAGTTATTTAGAATATGTGTTTCAAGTGATATGTCGGAAACAAATTATTAATAAAAACGATTAACATACATGAACATCCTGCAAGAAATCGTCCATTTCCTTACAGCTGGGATTATGGCTCCCGAAATCCCAACGTAACATTCGCGGATATCTCGGAATATGAGGGCTGAGCCTTGCAACAAAATTGGCCACATCGGCCATGCCTTCAATGGCTTCCACCACCCAAAACTGTTCACATTCAAAACATTAGTCAAAACATCCAACATTTACGAAAAAATAACTAAAAAAATACATGAAAATCAACAATTGATTTTACAAACATACCAGAAAAATGTGTAGGAAGCCATACGCATTCCATCTACGGACAAGGACATTCTCATTGCCAGTGCCCATATTTCTTACAATATCGCCAAAAGTTAATCTCCATACGTTTTCTCCCCACGGATATCTCTTGCAAATCGCGAGATCGTCACATACCTTCAATATATACAAATTTATGTTAGCATTGTTATTTTTAAAACTTTAAAGAAATAATAAAAATTAAAAGTAAAGTTTACTTACCGCGAACGTTTCGTTATTAACCAATTTCATGGGCCGAGTTGGTAACAACATGGCCGATATCACCCACGCGTATATCAACTTGCATACGTCCTCGTTAGTCGATTTACGCCGAGACAACAAGTCCATGATCCTCGTTTTTAGAGAGGAACAGAAACCTCAGTCTGCCCACAACCCTGAAAGTGTCGGTCCTTCAACTGACTCCCTTGCTCGATTCTTTCGGAGTCATCACCACTCACTGCCCCAAATCGCATCCCCGATACGAGGCTAAACTCCTCGATGCCGAACCTAACTGGCTTTCCTTTTACCAAAAACCAGTGTTCGTTTTACTTCTACTTTGCACGTGTTTGCATACTCGGAGGAACATTGAGTGCAACATCGACGACTTGAATTTGCCGTTGCCGGTTAGGTATAGGAAACTCCCAATCTGGGGGTATGAATTTATAATCTCCCAATGCTGAGGTTTGAGCAAACCTACAATATCGCGAATCTCGCCCCACGCACAACGCTGTGTTACCTCTCCTTTTAGGATCACATTATCGTAGTGAAAGGGGGTATTACTTCCCATTAGGGCCGAGGTGGGTAATGTTCTGTATCCCTACGAAATAAACAACAAAAACACTCAAAATTAGTGTTCAGTCTGGCGTGTGGCGTGTGATGTGTTGGCGTGTATGGCATGTGGGAGTGCCACACGCCACACGCCAAGAGCAGCACTCACGCGAACCGAAGATAAATTGAGAAAAATCGGGTGGGCAGCCCAACCTTTCGGGCATGATACGGGACAACCGAGTGGACCACCGGGCTGCCCAGGGCGCGCGCCCTCTGCGCTTGTCCCCATCTATTATATTATTCTAATAATATGGTCTTGCATTTTGTAGAGGAGTATTTTGGTTTAGATGATAATAAATATAGTGGAGACATACTCGCTGGCTATAAATCAGACACGAGAACAAGAGAAGCTTGGCAACCGACACTCAAAAAGAAGCTATTCTGGCGTCGTGATGAATCTGTATCAAACCCCTGTGTTTGTGAAGTTATCATACATCCAAGTATGTTTTTTTCCTACTTATCTTTCATATTACGCATCTTTCATTTTACACCTAAATGTGTTTATTGTTAGTCTTATAATTATGTTTTTTATTTATTTTCTTGACGCTCTATTGTATTCCCATGTCACAGTTATGTCATGATTATTTGTTAGGCTATTATTTCGTTGGATGGGATGATGCCGCACAGCTATCTGCTTTGCAGATTCGGGTTGAAAATGGATCTGGTGTTTCAGTTGAAAAATGGTTATTTATACTATTTTCTCTTATTCTTTTTTCTATCATTTTCTACGTTTTTTTCTTTTATCCAGGTTCTAACTTTTTCGTTTCTTCATTAATACGTTTATTAGTTTTTAATTAATTTGTTATATGGATTAAATACTTATCAATCTATCCATTTACATATCTAGGGATTTGGGAATACTTTTAGAACGATTTTGCCCAAAAATTTTGCCACCGCCATTACAGAAGCCGGGAGAAAAGAGTTTGAAGCAGTATTTCCTGATTATTACCATTCAGTGGTGAAAACTATTGTTATAATGTTACAATGTCACTATTATTATTATTATAATTATAATGTTAACATGTTGAGTGTATTAACATTACAAATCATATAAAAGAGTATTTTCCCTATTGTATATACAAATTTCCTTCCCTCACTTGAAAACCAATTCTCATTTTTCTACTAGACAAGATAATATACCTAATAATTTCTTATATCTTATCCTTGACCAAAAAGGGGAATTGAATGAAAGTCCTTATGCTTCATAAGTTAATTTTACTTCATGATTTTTGTATATATACCTTCTGCCCATGATAGATTAATACACTCCATATATTTTTCTTTTTCTAAAATAGTAATTGAAGGGAGCTTGTTCGATAAACATGAATTCTTTTGCGTACAGGAAAAAATTATAATAACCTTTGCTAGGCAAATATTTCTGCTGGTCTTAGGAAGACTTTCTTATGGATATTCTATTTTCTTTCCTGTCAGCAAAATTAATGATTCAATATCACTTAAAGAAAAAAAAGTTCTCGACATTAACTGGAGAGGGGTAAGAATGATTTTTGTTATTTTAGTTTTTCACATTAAAAGTACATCACTATACATCTAATTATTGATTTTTGAAGGTTCAAATCTATAACGCTGTTCCAAATTTAGAGGTTGAAACTAATATAGCACACATTTATAAAGTTCACAAGTCTGACACTGGTTTGAGGTCGAAGTTCAAAATTGATAAAAAGTTGTCTATTTTGAAGTTCGAAACTTCGCAGGTTAGATCATATTCGCTTTATTCTTTCATCATTATTATTATTATTATTGCATTATGTTGTTAGTCATGACATTATCATTAAATTAAGGTATAGGAAATTTTGGATGTTTTACTTTGTATTTGGATAATTATGCGTTTCGCGAAAACTACCTTAAAAACCGTAACAATGCGGAGCGGCCTTTGGAGTCTACATATGTGATTTTGCAACTTTATATATATTGTTGTAAGAGATTAATGTTAATAAAATAATGTAGAACTTGATAAAAAAGACATTATAGAAGAAAACTAGCATGTCAGTTCATTCATTCCAAAGCTACTGAAAATAGAGTTTTTATTGTACCGTTAAGTAAGAAAATCAACTACTTATATTTCATTAGAAGATTAGGGCAACGTGCATCCAAGTTCTGTTCTCAGTGGCATACCATCTGAAGTCTTTTATTTTTCCACATTCCAATGATCTTCTCAATGTTGCTCTCAAATCACTTAGGGAACGATCATCCCAAAAGGTAATTTAATTGGAAATAGATCTTTTTGTAACAAAATCAACTACTTATTCATTAGAAGATTATTGATAAGTATATGAATTTTTCTTTTATCAGAAAACTTTTTACTATTGTATATACAGGTTTCTAACGAACAATTACATGCAAAAAAAGAAGTAAAAAGAAAACGTTATCATGAGCTCCGGTTACTTGATGAAAGACTTGAAACGAATGAATGCAAAAAAAGAAGATAGAAGAAAACGTAACCATAAGTTCCGGTTACTTGAAGAAAGACTTGAAAGGATGTTGATGAGATGAAAAATGACTGAGCTATCTAAATTTTGACAACTGTGTGATGTTGATATTACCTAAATTTGTTATTTTTTTTGTAATTTCCAGACGTACCTTGAACATGAGCGCAATACCATGATGCTTAATCATTCACAACTCGAAGAGTTAGATGAGCTCAGGCCTAAAATTCATAAAAGTATTTAAACATAAGTACATTGAGAGTAAATTGCATCTTGCACCCTGATTGCACACTTTAATTGCATAGCCCATTGTATTGCCAATAATATGCAAGCGATGATGCAATCTGTCATACAACTTTAGTTATAAATAATAAATAAACATACTCATAATCCGGTACTCTTTGAGTTTGTAGCGAAAATAAGGACTTGATTTGAAAACCATTATTGCTTTGGCATCAGTTTGATAACGAAGCTTTGGATTAGGCAAGTAGTAGGCTTGCAGACATAATAGCCGCGCACGTTTTTTTGTTCTTCAGCAAAATATAAGCATGAAACTTGACTCATAAATCATTTCATGCCATTCCTAACAAACCGGCTTGCATGTGTCGAGGACTTCCAAGTCGGGACTCGAGTTAGAATCTGAAATACTAGATCAAAAGGAATATTTTGTGAAGTCATATTGAACAAATTGATTTTTTTTCCTCTTTTTTTCTTCTTTTTGTTTTTTAGAAGAAATTAATTGTTTTGCGGAATTGTTAAAAAAAAAAAAAAACATAGAGTCGGGTTTATATAGTTGTTGGAAACAGTAATCATTTCTTTTGAACAGATGCAACCATTGGACATTTGCTTTAGAAGTTTAGATATTTCAGAATAAGTACTTTATATATATTTTATAAAACTAGGAAATTGCACGTGTCTAGATAATTTCATCGATATTTTTTGTAAATTAAAGTAAAATTAATTTTATTATGTTATAAAATTGAGCAAATTAATCTATTTTCACCTTTTTCACCAGTTTAGCCTGATTTTTGGCCATTTTAATATTTTTTTAACTATTTTACACATCTTTTTTTATACGTTCTAACTTATTTTCACTGTTTATACAATTTTGTCCGTTTTAAACTATTTTCCTACCGGTTTCACCTTATTTTGTCGGTTAAACTCTTTTTTTACTGATTTCACACGTTCTTATCATATTAACTCATTTTTAAATGCTGTTATCAAAATAATCCGTTTTCACCTATATGACACCCATTTTTCACTGATTTCACATAATTATTCACCAATTTCACATGAATTCAATCACATTTGGCTCAAGTTTTCTCTATACATCCAAAAATGTCATCCACTTCTTCGAGTTATATTATTCTACGCGCCAAATTCGAATTTCATCATGTAATGGTATTTTAAACTAATATTAATTTATGTATTGCTAAATTTATATATAATCGAATGAACTTTAACCATTTTTAATATAAAAAAATTGAAGTTATAGACCAATCACGTGACTTGAACTTGCAGATTTTGTCAAAATCTGACATTTTTAATTTTTAAATGTCACTCAACACATGATATTTTTTACGAAAATTAAATTTGCAGGTCATATAGGACATAAATTAATTATCTTCTGCTAGGCTTATATTTTTCTGGAGACAAGGACTAAATTGATGAATGTGACACAATAAAGTGTCAATCTCTCCTGCTCTATCTCTGGCCTAGCTACTCCCTCAATCTCATTGAAGAACGAGCTCCCCCTTCATACTACCATAAAATGAGATCTTGCCCGGCTTTCTTTCGGCTTAAGAAGGCTGCAATTTTTTAAACACATCCACTTTAGAGGGCTAATATTGAAATTTTGTTGTGAAACTTAAGCGTTTTTTGCACTTTTCGTTCCCGGAACATAGAAAGTAGACACATTGCACCCTTGAAACATAGAATTAACATTTTGCAACCCAAAATAGAAACAATCTAACACTTAGCATGCTCTCCTATTTTCAGGTACAGTTGACCACCGGAGTGAAAAGAATTTGAGACAAAATAAGTAATTCAATTTTGGATATTTGGAACTTTGCACCCCTAAAACACGAGAAATTAGCATTTGCACCCTCAAAATAGAATTAATAACAACTCGGCAACCTGCACCCCAAAAACATGAGAAATGGGCACTTTGCACCCCTGATGCATCATATACTGGGTTAGTTATATTGGACAAATGGTTTGAGCGTGACGTTAAAATATATATTAATTTTCAAATTAATTTGAATAAAAAAATGTTTAATTTTTATTGGATTTTAGTCTGAGCATAGAAATCTAATTTACGATCATGGAGATATCGATTGTACAATCAATTCAATAAATCGATCAAATTGTACCGGAATTCAAGCTAACTACCATACTGTATTCCTTTTTTTATTTTAGTATTAGCGGAAGATTTACGAAATGAAGCCATAATACCTATAGGATATGGTGGCACACAAGGAAAATTATAAATTAACTAGGCATGAAGGTGTCAGTATATGAGAAACTTAAAAATTAGGTTTTATATGTAACTTGATTTAATAACTTTAGGTCAAGTTACAAATTTAAAAAAAAAATTACATAAAGATTACAAAAAGACTCAAAACTACATTGTTGTTTTGGCCAAGCAAAGAATTGTTCAATTTGGCATATGGTACAATTTTTTAATTAACTAACCAGTCTATATATCAAAAACTGATACAAATCGGTCGGTTCGATTTTACTGACACGCACCCCTAAAATTGAGGAGCCTCTTTTGTAATTTAATCCCTTTTGAGGCGCCGCAGACACATTAAGTGGGAACTTATCCAACAGGGATTCGAACCTCTAGTCCCTCCACTAAACAAGTATGTTAAAGCTTAATTGTTATTTTACCTATCTATAACAAATATGTTAAAAGATAAACCATGTGTTGACTAATGTGAAAATCAAAAGCCAAAGAACCTCAGCATGGCCACCAAATAGCAAAAGATGTATTACCAGACAGATTCCTTTAGACAAGCAGGACCTCACATTAAAGAATTACAAATAGATCCATGCAATGCAATTAACTAATAAGATTTACACATATATTGTACAAAAGCTTGGACAATGTGGGCCTTTACCGCCTTTCTGGAATCCTTGCAATTCCATATCATCAATAATTTGCTCTCGTAATTTGTAGTTCGGTTTCATGGATATAAGCCTCCAATGAAACAGTATCACTCAATAAATTGAGATCAATTTTCTATTATCTAATGAATCCATAAACTTGTACGAAATCACCAACTGATAAACGATAAAGATCAAAAGTGCCACCCTTTAGCACGCCAATATCTTTGTCCATTTTCACTGAGACGGGCATTCTTTAGTTTTAGAAAAAGCTTGTATGACATCTCCACTTTATTCAAATCCAACAACTTATTATGTAGCTTACTACAAATAATCTTGCTTGGGAAAAATCCCTTACTACGAGATTCATCCATGACTAGAATAGCTGTTTCAAGCTGGCCAGTGTTGCAGAGACCATTTATAATATACTCATAAACCTCCATATCAGAAGAATAACAACTTTCTTGCATTTCACCCCATATATTCAAAAGCATACCACATTTGCCAAACCTAGATAGCCTCTTGAGCAAAAGCTTATAAGCCGTGAGCGATATTTTACATCCTGCATTTCTTGCCTTCTTATATATCAGCAATGCTGCGTGAGGTGGACCATATCTACACAAAGGTTCCATAAACTCGGTCACAGTTCCAGTAGAAGGAGTTAAGCCTCGACCTAACATCTCATCAAACATTTCAATAGCATCAGCAACTCTTCTAGTTTTGAGAAAATACAGTATAATCCTAACATAAGTATCCATGTTTGGCTCAAAACTATTACTCAACATCCCCTCGAAGTATTTCAAGGCTTCGTCAATATCACCAGCGGCACTATAATTAAATATCATTGCATTGTAAACTATGGTACTTAGATCACTCCCCTTTTCCTCCAAGTACTTAAAAACCTTAACTGCATCATCAACTCTACCAGCTCTACCAAAAACCTCAATAACATGGCTATTAGTAACACAATCGGGCTCAACTCCATTGTCCACCATAGCTTTAAAAAAATTCTCAACTTCAGTAACTCTACCAAGCTTAGAACACCCGCCTATAATAACATTATACACCTCACTATTACATTGTACCTTCCCTTTCATTTTATTGAACACCGAACTTCCCATGTAGGAACGCCGACATAGACATTTCAACGGGACACTCAAAGTTTCCTCATCACATGACAGTCCATACTTATCCAATTCCCAAAAAATGTTAATAAATTTAGAAACCTTTCGAGCACAAAAATAACTGTCCATGACAATGGAAAGAGTTTCTAAATTAGGGGTAACTCCATTTTCCCTCATTTCATCAAACATTTCCATCATATGTGCAAAGAATTTTCTCCTACCCAATGCTTTAACTAGTATATTATAATTAGAAACATCTTTTGCTATATTCTGATGCTCGACCGCCCAATTAAAAAACACTATCATAGATTCACCGGATAAATTCCCTCTGTTTACTACTTTAGCAAATACGTCAACGTTTAATTTGACTCCAACGCAACTCAAAGCGCTATGAATTGAACTTCTGCCGCGGAGTTTTTGCAGGAAAACTCCACGCAATTTATCTTCAGGCGCAGGAAATAATCCGCCGCAGCTCTGATCTCCGGTTGAATGTTGGGGGGTTTATGGATATAGGGAAAAGATCGGCGAGCTGGCTCAATATATGGGATTCGTCGGTCTTGGAATGATTCTTGTCTGGAGAATTTAGGGGAGATTCTAGGCTTGAATAATCGAAATTGAGAATTGAAGAGTTAAAGGACAGTGGTGAACTGCACCTCAAGGTGTTTGCGCATAGTCTTCCGAATAACATTTCACAATCCAATCAATAAAGAGCCAATTACTTTAATGCCAAACCTGAAAATATAAATTACTTAACTGCCAAAGGCCTATTTCATTTTTTAAAAAAAAATTGTTAATAAAATTGAACTCTTCTAAAAATTACACCTTACCCTTTCAAATTCTTTAATAACACAAAACCCCCCAACCCAACCTTAAACAAAAGAAAAACCGAAAAAAAAAACCTCCACAACCTCACAAACACAAACCGATCGCAGAGCAGAGAAGTAAAAAACAAATTCCTCTTTCAATTTTTGCTATTATTGAAGTAAATCTTCCATGGCAAATCAACTGATTATCGATGATGGTGACAAAAACCAGCGAGAATGGCCATTTGAGGTAAGAATTTCGTGTTCTTTTCTCAATTTCCCTTCGGTTCACGTGAGTGCTGCTCTTGGCGTGTGGGTGTTCCACACGCCACATGCCAATTTGTTCATGGCGTGTGGCGTGTGGCATTCCCACATGCCATTCTCACACGTATGGCAGTCCCACACGCCACACGCCAACAATGTAAAAACACTATAGACATGGCTCACTTGTGTGGCACTCCCACACGCCACACGCCAACAATGTAAATACACTATACCCATGGCGTGTGGCGTGTGGCATTCCCACACGTCATTCTCACACGTGTGGCACTCCCAACCGCCAACAATGTAAAAACATTATACACATGGCTCACATGTGTGGCACTCCCACATGCCACACGTCAACAATGTAAAAACACTATACCCATGGCGTGTGGCGTGTGGGAGTGCCACACGCCACACGCCATGAACAAATTGGCGTGTGGCGTGTGGAACTCCCACACGCGACACGCCAAGAGCAGCACTCACGCGAACCGAAGAGAAATTGAGGAAAAAACACGAAATTCTTACCTCAAATGGCCATTCTCGTTGGTTTCTGTCACCATCATCGATAATCAGTTGATTTGCCATGGAAGATTTGCTTCAATTTGAGGAAAAATTGAAAGAGGAATTTTTTTTTTTTTACTTCTCTGCTCAGCGATCGGTTTGTGTTTGTGAGGTTGTGGAGGTTTTTTTTTTTTTGTTTTTCTTTTGTTTAAGGTTGGGTTGGGGGGGTTTTGTGTTATTAAAGAATTTGAAGGGTAAAGTGTAATTTTTAGGAGAGTTTAATTTTATTGACAATTTTTTAAAAAAAAAAAAATGAAATAGGCATTTGGCAGTTAAGTAATTTATATTTTCAGCTTTGGCATTTGAGTAATTGGCTCTTTATTGATAGGATTGTGAAATGTTACTAGGAAGACTATGCGCAAACACCTTCCGGTGCACTTCACCACTGCCCTTTCACTCTTCAATTCTGAATTTCGATTATTCAACCCTAGAATCTCCCCTAAATTCTCCAGACAAGAATCATTCCAAGACCGACGAATCCCATGTATTGAGCCAGCTCGCCGATCTTTTCCTATACCCATAAACCCCCCCAACATTCAACCGGAGATCAGAGCTGTGGCGGATGATTTCCTGCCGCCTGAAGATAAATTACGTGGAGTTTTCCTGCAAAAACTCCGTGGCAGAAGTTCAATTCATGGCGCTTTGAGTTGCGTTGGAGTCAAATTAAACGCTGACGTATTTGCTAAAGTAGTAAACAGAGAAAATTTATCCGGTGAATCTATGGTAGTGTTTTTTAATTGGGCGGTCGAGCATCAGAATATAGCAAAATATGTTTCTAATTATAATATACTAGTTAAAGCATTGGGTAGGAGAAAATTCTTTACACATATGATGGAAATGTTTGATGAAATGAGGGAAAATGGAGTTACCCCTAATTTAGAAAGTCTTTCCATTGTCATGGACAGTTATGTTCGTGCTCAAAAGGTTTCTAAATCTATTAACATTTTCTGGAAATTGGATAAGTATGTATTGTCATGTGATGAGGAAACTTTGAGTGTCCTGTTGAAATGTCTTTGTCGGCGTTTCTACAAGGAAAGTGCGTGTTCGGTGTTCAATAAAATGAAAGAGAAGGTACAATGTAATAGTGAGGTGTATAATGTTATTATAGGCGGGTGGTCTAAGCTTAGTAGAGTTACTGAAGTTGAGAAATTTTTTAAAGCTATGGTGGACAATGGAGTCGAGCCCGATTGTGTTACTAATAGCCATGTTATTGAGGTTTTGGTAGAGCAGTTAGAGTTGATGATGCAATTAAGGTTTTTAAGTACTTGGAGGAAAAGGGGAGTGATCTAAGTACCATCGTTTATAATGCAATGATATTTAATTATATTGCCGCTGGTGATATTGACGAAGCCTTGAAATACTACGAGGGGATGTTGAGTAATAGTTTTGAGCCAAACATGGATACTTATGTTAGGATTATACTGTATTTTCTCAAAACTAGAAGAGTTGCTGATGCAATTGAAATGTTTGATGAGATGTTAGGAAACTCTTTCTACTGGAACTGTGACCGAGTTTATGGAACCTTTGTGTAGATATGGTCCACCTCACGCAGCATTGCTGATATATAAGAAGGCAAGAAAAGCAGGATATGGAGGTTTATGATTATATATAAATAGTCTCTGCAACACTGGTCAGCTTGAAACAGCTATTCTAGTCATGGAGGAATCTCTTAGTAAGGGATTTTTCCCTAGCAAGATTATTTGTAGTAAGCTATGTTACAAAAGAGGCTCCTCAATTTCCCTTCGGTTCGTGTGAGTGTTGCTCCTGGCGCTGCTCCTTGAAATACTACGAGGGTATAATGTTTTTACATTGTTAGCGTGTGGCGTGTGGGAGTGCCACACGTGTGGGAATGCCACACGCCACACGCCATGAAAAAATTGGCGTGTGGCGTGTGGAACTCCCACACGCCACACGCCATGGGTATAGTGTCTTTACATTGTTGGCGTGTGGCGTGTGGGAGTGCCACACAAGTGAGCCATGGGTATAGTGTTTTTACATTGTTGGCGTGTGGCGTGTGGGACTGCCACACGTGTGAGAATGGCATGTGGGAGTGCCACACGCCACACTCCATGAACAAATTGGCGTGTGGCGTGTGGAACTCCCACACGCCAAGAGCAGCACTCACGCGAACCGAAGGGAAATTGAGGAAAAAACACGAAATTCTTACCTCAAATGGCCATTCTTGCTGGTTTTTGTCACCATCATCGATAATCAGTTGATTTGCCATGGAAGATTTACTTCAATAATAGCAAAAATTGAAAGAGGAAAATTGTTTTTACTTCTCTGCTCTGCGATCGGTTTGTGTTTGTGAGGTTGTGGAGGTTTTTTTTTTCGATTTTTCTTTTGTTTAAGGTTTGGTTGGGGGGTTTTGTGTTATTAAAGAATTTGAAGGGGTAAAGTGTAATTTTTAGGAGAGTTTAATTTTATTAACAATTTTTTTTTAAAAATCAAATAGGCCTTTGGCAGTTAAATAATTTATATTTTCAGGTTTGGCATTAGAGTAATTGGCTCTTTATTGATTGGATTGTGAAATGTTACTCGGAAGACTATACGCAAACACCTTGAGCATAGTAGTAAGTATCGTGCGATACACGATACGTATCGTACGATACGAAACGATTCAGAGCCTTGCCGATACGACTCGCCGAAATAATCGCAGGGGTGTTTTTCTCGGTACGATTCAGGCACGATACGATACGTATCGCGTGTATCGCGATACATGACCGATACATACGATTTTTTGCATTTTCGGATCTTGGGTTCGACCCGGTTTTTTTTAACAACTAAACCCACCAATTTTTACCCTAATTTCAGATTTTTTCACCATTCTTCCTGCCGCGTCTTTTCTCCAAGGTAAATCCCAGATTTTTTTTACTTGATTTCATTAATTTCTAAACATTTTCATCCAATTTCTTGGTCTCAAAATCGAAATATCGCGATTCCCATACAAAGTATCACGATTCTAGTCCAATTCTTGTACGATTCAGACCGATTCAAATTCGAAATTTGGTGGTTTCGGGCTTCGATACAATTCCGGCGTACAATATAGTTAGTTTCTCTATTCTTACTATTATGCGTACCATTTTCAGAATGAATTTCGATCAAACCCAAACAGGGGATTAAACTTTCCTTTTCTTTCCTTTCCAACAGAATAATATTAGCAGAACAAGTTTTTTACTTTTTGTTTTTGAGAGAGCTAGAGACGGTAGGAGGTAATTAGTAGTATATAACTATATATCTATCTATGTATGTTTATTCATAGTCCTGAAAATTATGGTTTGGACTTTGATTAGCAGTACCTCAAGTAACCAAAAAAATCATACTCTGCTTTGCATATTTGCATATTTGTGAAACCTTATGTAAGTTAGTATTTACTATTTTACTATGTAAGTTTGTATTAGTAAAATTAAGGCAGAGATGTTGTCAGAAGAAAACATACTATGTGTAATTGTGTATGACTGTATGGACAATATTTTGCCCGTTGAATATTTGAGTTCTGAAAATCTTCTTAAAGATGAAGCAATTTTTACTTGAATTCAGAACTATTATTGTTTCTCTATTTTGTTTGACCAGTTTGCTTCTTTGAGTACAATATAGTTAGTGTGGATATTTAATAATATAGATAGTTAGATACTATTAGATATGGCAGCCATATATTTAATAATATAGATAGGGCAGCCAAAATTTTATGTTAAGGAAATTGTATATTAAATTAACTGTTTTGAAGTATATGTGGTTTGATTATATGATTATTGATGCTATTATTTATTTTTTATGCTTGAAGGTGCTAGTTAGCTCTTTTGTTGATTACAATGGTAAGGAAACTTGATGATACATGGAAGCATTGTCAAAGGGTTGAGGGGGTAGAAGAAGGAGGAGGAGGAGGAGATAAGCGTAGGCTTAGAGTACAATGCAATTATTGCTCACATCAATGTTGGGGTGGAACAACAAGGATGAAACATCATCTTGCCGGGACCAAAAAAGATGTTATTGCATGCACAAGTGTTCCCGATGATGTTAAAGCATTTTATGAGAAGTTTTTTCAAAGTAAACAAGACATCAAAGAAGCTACTAATCTTGAAAGCTTGAGCGAACAAGTGGAAGATGAACCTAAGGAAAAAGGAACAATAGAGAAATTTGTTTCTAAAGGTGGAGAAGGATCATCCAAAATGCTTAAGCAAACGACAATGAATGAAGCTTTGAAAAATCGGGACCTAGTTATTCGAGATATATGCCGGTGCATATATGGTAATGCTTTACCATTCAATTTGGTGAGAAGTCCACTGTTCAAACAAATGATAAAATCGATTGGTGAATATGGTAGAGGTTTGAAACCTCCCTCTTATCATGAAGTGAGAGTTTCTTACTTAAAGAAAAAAGTTGATCATGTCAATGAAGATCTTGAAATATATAGAAAAGATTGGAAGAAATGGGGATGCACACTAATGTGCGATGGTTGGAGCGATGGAAAATCGAGATCACTGACCAATTTCTTAGTTAACAGTCCAAGAGGGACTGTTTTTTTGAGATCCGTCGACACTAGTGATGTGATCAAATACGGTCAAAAAATGTTCGAATTGTTGGACAGTGTAGTTGTTGGTCCTTAAAGTGGTCAATGAGATCTAGAGGGGGGGGGTGAATAGATCTCATAAACTTTAAAACTTTTTCTCTAACTTTTTCTGTCAGCAGACTAAGCTGATCTGATTCGTAAGTTTACTAAGCTGATCGCGCACAAAGCTTTGAACAGCAGAGTTGACCACTCATCTGATTTCACTAGGCTGATTCAGATATACTCAGAGTTTCAAAACTTGTATGCAGCGGATATATCAAGTATGTTTTTCAAACAAGTTTATCTTTCAAAGTTTTACCCCAGTTTTACAAAATTCTTTTCAAAACATTTTTAACTGTTGAATGCTCTTTTTGAGATATGCAAGAAAAGAATGCAGATGTAAAACACCGATATTTTTATAGTGGTTATATGGATCAAAGTCCTTTAGTCCACTCTTCCAAGTCACATAGATCTTGGGTTATACTATAAACACACAGTTTACAATATACTCTGCTTGCGCCGAACAACAAATGAACAGGCCACAAGTGCACAATAAGAAATCACACAGAAATCCTACTCTCCGAAGCTAGATCACTCACATAGATGGATCTACACTCCTCACGCTATTTTCAGTATAGGAGCTCACAAAGAAAACCTACACTAAGAAGCTATATCACTTCACACAGATGGATATACACTCCTTTCTTTTCTCAGTTGAAAGTCACTCAGACAGACAACGCATGTTCTCTGTTCTTCAACGAAAAGCTTCGTCAACAAATGACTGGGCTTGTGATCAGACGACTCAACTGATGGATCTTGCTCTATAGATGTGATCTTGAATTGTGCAAGTCTCTTTTCGATCTTCAGTTAGTCTTCTATTTATACTCTTGGATTTAAATTTCTGCCCGTTGAAGATGAGACAGAATTCTACAGTCCTCGAGTTCTGGTCCCCATTTTCTGGAACGGCTCCCTGCAACTGCTACAGTACAGTCTGCTGTACTTTCTGTCAGTCGCATTTAATGCACTCAGCAGGTTACCGTTGGACAGCTTGCTGACCGTCTTCACTTGGCTTATGGGAGTACTCTGCTGATGGCTACTCTGCTGATTCAAGAATGAACACATCTATCTTGACTCGGCTGATGATAACCAATCTGATCTTCACTGATCTGATATCCTACTCGGCTGATTCGGTCACATAGCTTCCAGACCTTGAGATAGGTTTCACTAAGCTATTCTTAGTTGATGATTTATCCTATTGATCTTCAAAACCATAATGGCCTTTTTGTCATCTTCAAAACCTTCTCTAATTTACACCAACAATTTCCCCCTTTTTGATGATGACAAAACCTTCAACTAAGAACGTCTTCTAAGTCTTCAGATTTGGTCTTCATGCCTTGAGATGGAAATTTATTGATCTGATACAACTTTCAAAAAAATACCAATAGTTGGTTCTTTTCCCTTTTCTGATCTTCTGTTTAAAGGGTTCTTAGTTGCATCCTTTATCTTCCCCCTTTTTGTCATCAACAAATAATACTTGAGTTGCATCTCTTCTTCCACTTTTTCTCTTTATAGGATTGCAAACTTAGTATGCTGAAGACAATTAGGCGAGTACTAGGCTGATTTAGGTAGTCTTCGTTGCCGTTTATCACTCCAGCTAGAAAATTCCCTTAACTTCAAGAATTGATACCACTTGTTGGTATTTGTGGTCTGATTCCACTTGTAGTCTGATACTACTTGTATGAATGTAAATCAGATTAGTCAGCTGATATCACTTGTTGATGTGATAACACTTGCTGATACCACTTGATGTAGTACATTCTTGAATAACACTTGGCTGTTGAGTTCCAGTCGGCTGATAAGAAGCAGTCTTCTGATAGCTTCATTTTGACTTATTGAAAACTTCATCTTTATTTAGGAGTACCGCTCGTCGTACACGTTCCCCCTAAGTTCAAGAATCCGTGGTCAAGTAGTCTGATGAGAGTTTCTCTTCAAGACACTCAGCCGTTGAATTTCAGTAAGCTGTTCTGGGTTAGTCTTCTGATAAGTTCCCCCTCAACTTATGAATCCAAAATCAACAAACCATTTTCTTTGTCACATGGTTGACTGATACCACACTTTGTTGGTGATACTGCTTGTTGCGATCAGTTGTTGGTCTTTAATACCACTTGTTATTCTTTGATAATCTTCAACTTTTCAACACTCTTGCGTTCCTTGAAATTTTCAAATGTAGAGTCTACCACTTGAATTATACCACTTTGTTGATACCACTTATTTGATAACACACTTGTTGGTACATGCTCGCTGGTGAGACCACTTGTTGAACTTGGTGAAATTTGCAAGGCAGTCAACTCATCTTTGTCATCTCACATGTACTTCACCTATAAAACAGATGACTATTTTTTTGGTACCCCTTATTTGTTGGGTCCAGCAGGGTTAGTAAAACCTTTAACATGTGATGATCTAGTGACTTATGTTTTATCATGATGATACCACTTGTCATTATGATACCACTTTACTGGTCATGATTAAAACAATGCTCATAAGCAAGGTAAGATGCATAAAACATGTGATAAATATGCATATTGAAATGAGGATGGCAATCAGCACAGTGAACATGATCAGCATGATAATATGGATAAGTATAGAGCATGTCATAAAATGATTATCATTATGTGATTCAAATTCTTGCCAAATAATTCATTTTTGCCTCAATTTCTTACCCGAGTTATCTAATAACTCACCTTAGATTTTGCAGACTTGACATTTAAATTTTACTCCTATCAGCAGCCTATTCGGCTGATGGGTTTTAGTAGTCTGATTCGTCTTAGGTAGCTTACTAGGTTTTCTAAACCTTTTGAGCATCAGCAGACTTCTTCTTTTAAGTCTCTGATTTCTTTTTATTTAGAGAATGATGCAAGTTTTTCTTTTAAGGTACATTTATATCTTCAAAACAAATTGCATACTCAGCCTTTAGAGTCTCATTCTCATGCTCAAGCTTTTTGTAGTCAGCTGATTCTTGAGGTTTTTCAACCTGAAGTTTCAGTGATCTGTTTTGCTCTTTTTAGCAGAGTCATCTCTTCATTAAGCTTGGCAAATGCACACACAATATTTGAACTTGTAATTTATCATTTATTCAACAATTCAAATAGTGCATTTAATTAATAGTGGAAGTTACCTCAGATTCAGAATCATCAGATTCTATGACAGTTAAGCATAGAGTTTCAGGTACTTCTTCAAATTCTTTATCAGACGACTGGTTGTCTGAATAAGATATGCCGGAGTTTATTAGCTTTGCTGCATCAGCTAACTTTGATTTGCTCTTACTCAGCTTACACTCCTTTTTGGCACTCTTTTCCTTTTCAGCTAACTTCTCAGATGATGAGTGTGGATGACCTCTGATCAAGAGTCCATACTCTTTGTCATTGTTGTCTCTAAGAATTGCTTTAGAGGAATCCCTGTTTTCCTGAAAATGATCAGAAGAAGATGAAGTAGCATTTTTATATTTTAATTTCATTTTCTTCTTGTAGAACTTCTTGAAATCATTCAACAGCAGGGTAACGTCGTCAGCAGTGTAGACTTTTTCTGAGTTCAGCAGAGTCTTCTCTTCAGACTTGTCTGCTGATTTTCTTGACTTGTCTGACGTCATTAGAGCAGCAGTAGGGTCTGAACTGGTTGACACTTCTAATCCCATTCTTGGCATTTGATACTCAAAAGCTTTGAGGGATGAGAACAGTTCGGAAAGGGAAATCTTCCCTAAATCCCTTGATTCTTCCATGGCTGTCACCTTCATGTTGAATTTAGGTGGCAAGGCCTTGAGAACCTTTGCGGTGATCTCCTTGTTCGAAAATTCTTTACCAAACCTTAGAACTTCATTCAGAGCTTTGGTAAATCTGGTATCCATCTGATCAATCGTTTCACCAGACTTCATCTTGAAATTTTCAAACTCCTCAAGAGCCACACTGAGCTTGTGTTCTTTGATAGCGTCGTTTCCTTCGCTTAGCTCGCAGACTTTATCCCACATCTCTTTGGCAGTTTTGAAATGCTTGATCTTCTGGAATCTTTCTTCGTCTACAGCTTTGAACATGATGAGCTTCGCCTTTTTATCAAGGTTTACTAACTTGACTTCTTTGGGAGTCAGCTCATCCAGCTCTTTGTCAACTATCTGATCTGGTTGGCCAGCAACCTTCACAGTCTTCTGAAATCTGAATGGTCCTTTTGTAAAACAAGTAAGCATGTTGTCGTCGTATGCGGCAAGAAGGATTTCCATTCTGATTTTCCAGCTTTCGAAGTCCATAATGCCAATGTGAGGAACATGGCTTATGACATCCATTTTTCAAAAAGTTTTTGATTTTCAAAATATGCTCTCTTTTTGAAAAATTTGAAAGACACACCTTGGATCAAGTTCGTTTGATCAGGCAGAGGATCAGATGAACCAACCTGCTCTGATACCACTTGTTGGTCCTTAAAGTGGTCAATGAGATCTAGAGGGGGGGTGAATAGATCTCATAAACTTTAAAACTTTTTCTCTAACTTTTTCTGTCAGCAGACTAAGCTGATCTGATTCGTAAGTTTACTAAGCTGATCGCGCACAAAGCTTTGAACAGCAGAGTTGACCACTCATCTGATTTCACTAGGCTGATTCAGATATACTCAGAGTTTCAAAACTTGTATGCAGCGGATATATCAAGTATGTTTTTCAAACAAGTTTATCTTTCAAAGTTTTACCCCAGTTTTACAAAATTCTTTTCAAAACATTTTTAACTGTTGAATGCTCTTTTTGAGATATGCAAGAAAAGAATGCAGATGTAAAACACCGATATTTTTATAGTGGTTATATGGATCAAAGTCATTTAGTCCACTCTTCCAAGTCACATAGATCTTGGGTTATACTATAAACACACAGTTTACAATATACTCTGCTTGCGCCGAACAACAAATGAACAGGCCACAAGTGCACAGTAAGAAATCACACAGAAATCCTACTCTCCGAAGCTAGATCACTCACATAGATGGATCTACACTCCTCACGCTATTTTCAGTATAGGAGCTCACAAAGAAAACCTACACTAAGAAGCTATATCACTTCACACAGATGGATATACACTCCTTTCTTTTCTCAGTTGAAAGTCACTCAGACAGACAACGCATGTTCTCTGTTCTTCAACGAAAAGCTTCGTCAACAAATGACTGGGCTTGTGATCAGACGACTCAACTGATGGATCTTGCTCTATAGATGTGATCTTGAATTGTGCAAGTCTCTTTTCGATCTTCAGTTAGTCTTCTATTTATACTCTTGGATTTAAATTTCTGCCCGTTGAAGATGAGACAGAATTCTACAGTCCTCGAGTTCTGGTCCCCATTTTCTGGAACGGCTCCCTGCAACTGCTACAGTACAGTCTGCTGTACTTTCTGTCAGTCGCATTTAATGCACTCAGCAGGTTACCGTTGGACAGCTTGCTGACCGTCTTCACTTGGCTTATGGGAGTACTCTGCTGATGGCTACTCTGCTGATTCAAGAATGAACACATCTATCTTGACTCGGCTGATGATAACCAATCTGATCTTCACTGATCTGATATCCCACTCGGCTGATTCGGTCACATAGCTTCCAGACCTTGAGATAGGTTTCACTAAGCTGTTCTTAGTTGATGATTTATCCTATTGATCTTCAAAACCATAATGGCCTTTTTGTCATCTTCAAAACCTTCTCTAATTTACACCAACAGTAGTTGAGGAGATTGGAGAAGAAAATGTAGTTCAAATTGTGACTGATAGTGCCTCCAATCTTGTAGTAGCTGGGAGGAAACTAGAAGAGAAGAGAAAACATTTGTTTTGGTCTCCATGTGCAGCCCATCTCGTCGACTTGGTGCTAGAGGACATTGGGGAGATTCCGGTCTTCCATAGTACAATCACAAAAGCAAAAAGGGTCACAAAATTTATTTACAGGCATCAGTGGATCCTTGCTTTATTTAGAAAACACTCAGAAGGAAGAGAATTAGCAAGACCTGGAGTGACACGGTTTGCTACAGCTTTTCTTACACTAAATCGCATAATGGAGCAAAGGGATGCCATTAGAACTTTATTTGCTTCAACAGAATGGAGAACTAGTTCTTATTCTAGTAGAGTTGAGGGAAAGAAAGTGGAGGACATAATTTTGACTGACAAAAAATTTTGGATGGCCATCCAATATTGCTTGAAATGTGTGAGTCCACTTGTCAAACTATTGAGGCTTGTAGATGGTGATGTAAAGCCGGCCATGCCATATATTTACCAAGAAATTGATAGAGCCAAGAAGCAAATAGCCAAGAACTTCAATCATAAGTTCGAACACTATAAGAAGGTGTGGAAACTTATTGATGATCGGTGGGAGAAGCAAATACACAGACCTCTTCATGCAGCCGCATACTTTCTTAATCCTCAGTACGTGCTCGTTAAGTTTTATGCAATTAGTTCTTTTTTTAAAGATTAAATTAAATTTATATTCAATTTAAAAAAATAAAAAATCTTATTATTGTTTTATCAGGTTGCATTTTAGTGAGACATTTAAGTGTGATAGTGAAGTTCGTGTTGGTTTATACAAAACCATTGAGAGGATGTATCCCGATTTAGAAATTGAGATTGATAGACAAATTGATAAATTTAGATATTCGAATGGGCTTTTTGGAATGCGTATAGCCGTGCAGACAAGGGATAAAAAGCAACCTGGTAAAGTTTTAACTTCTAATTTCATAATTTTAGACTTTTATTTTTAATCATAAAGTAGTAACATACATTTTCTTTCTTTTTTTAATAGCTCTTTGGTGGGAAAGCTATGGTGGAGAATGTCCGGAGCTACAAAGATTAGCTATGAGAGTTTTGAGTCTCACATGTAGTGCTACCGGATGTGAAAGAAATTGGAGCGTGTTCGAAAATGTGCATACAAAGAGAAGAAATCGTTTAGAGCAACAAAGGTTAAATGCTTTAGTTTTTGTGAAATACAACATTCAGCTTGATGTGAGGCAAAAACGACGAATAGAGCAAGGAGATACATATGATCCTATAGTTTTATCCGATATTGAATCGGATGATGAGTGGATCACTGAAAAGGAGGACCCATGCTTACCCGAAGATGATTCTTGGATGGAGATACATGAAAGCTTCACTATTGACGAAGGAGCTCCAAGTCTAAAAAGAAAGAGAGGTACATTTAATCAATTTAAATTTACAAATCTTAAAACGCATATCATTAAAATTTATCTTTTACATAGGTCCAAGAAATTTAAATGCCAATGCCAATGCCAATGCCAATGTCAATGCCAATAAGAAAGGAAAAGCTAAAGTGGTAGAGATTGAAGATGTTGTCAATAAGAGGGGAAAAGCCAAAGTAGTAGAGATTGAAGAAGTTGATGAAGATGAGGAAGCGGAAGAAGAAGATTTTATGACATTGGATGATGAATTAGATTTAAATGACATTATTGGAGATAATCTTTAGATTATTTATGATAAAATTATCATTTGGATTGATATTTTTTATGTTAATTTAGTAAATATAACTATTTATTTTTATTTTGTGACTTAAAGTTCAAACTTGGAACTAAAGGTATATATCTATATGATGTTTTTGACTTTAATTTGTTAGTCTTTACATGTATTTATTTTTTTTTTATTACGAAGAATATGTGATTTATGTTTTTTTTATAAGTGATTTGTATCTTACGATACGATACACGATACACGATTCGATACGATACAAGGGCTCACCGATACGCGATACGATTCACGGTTCAATAACTATGACCTTGAGGTGCAGTTCACCACTGCCCTTTCACTCTTCAATTCTCAATTTCAATTATTCAACCCTAGAATCTCCCCTAAATTCTCCAGACAAGAATCATTCCAAGACCGAAGAATCCCATGTATTGAGCCAGCTCGTCGATCTTTTCCCTATATCCATAACCCCCCCCCCCCAACATTCAACCGGAGATCAGAGTTGCGGCGGATGATTTCCTGCAAAAACTCCGCGGCAGAAGTTCAATTCATAGCGCTTTGAGTTGCGTTGGAGTCAAATTAAACGTTGACGTATTTGCTAAAGTAGTAAACAGAGGGAATTTATTCGGTGAATCGATGGTAGTATTTTTTAATTGGGCGGTCGAGCATCAGAATATAGCAAAATATGTTTCTAATTATAATATACTAGTTAAAGCATTGGGTAGGAGAAATTCTTTGCACATATGATGGAAATGTTTGATGAAATGAGGGAAAATGGAGTTACCCCTAATTTAGAAAGTCTTTCCATTGTCATGGATAGTTATGTTCGTGCTCGAAAGGTTTCTAAATCTATTAACATTTTCTGGGAATTGGATAAGTATGGACTGTCATGTGATGAGGAAACTTTGAGTGTCCCGTTGAAATGTCTGTGTCGGCGTTCCTTCATGGGAAGTTCGGTGTTCAATAAAATGAAAGGGAAGGTACAATGTAATAGTGAGGTGTATAATGTTATTATAGGCGGGTGTTCTAAGCTTGGTAGAGTTACTGAAGTTGAGAATTTTTTTAAAGCTATGGTGGACAATGGAGTCGAGCCCGATTGTGTTACTAATAGGCATGTTATTGAGGTTTTAGGTAGAGCTGGTAGAGTTGATGATGCAGTTAAAGTTTTTAAGTACTTCGAGGAAAAGGAGAGTGATCTAAGTACCATAGTTTACAATGCAATGATATTTAATTATATTGCCGCTGGTGATATTGACGAAGCCTTGAAATACTTCGAGGGGATGTTGAGTAATAGTTTTGAGCCAAACATGGATACTTATGTTAGGATTATACTATATTTTCTCAAAACTAGAAGAGTTGCTGATGCTATTGAAATGTTTGATGAGATGTTAGGTCGAGGCTTAACTCCTTCTACTGGAACTGTGACCGAGTTTATGGAACCTTTGTGTAGATATGGTCCACCTCACGCAGCATTGCTGATATATAAGAAGGCAAGAAAAGCAGGATGTAAAATATCGCTCACGGCTTATAAGCTTTTGCTCATGAGGCTATCTAGGTTTGGCAAATGTGGTATGCTTTTGAATATATGGGGTGAAATGCAAGAAAGTTGTTATTCTTCTGATATGGAGGTTTATGAGTATATTATAAATGGTCTCTGCAACACTGGCCAGCTTGAAACAACTATTCTAGTCATGGAGGAATCTCGTAGTAAGGGATTTTTCCCAAGCAAGATTATTTGTAGTAAGCTACATAATAAGTTGTTGGATTCGAATAAAGTGGAGATGTCATACAAGCTTTTTCTAAAACTAAAGAATGCCCATCTCAGTGAAAATGCACAAAGATATTGGCGAGCTAAAGGGTGGCACTTTTGATCTTTATCGTTTATCAGTTGGTGATTTCGTACAAGTTTCTGGATTTATTAGATAATAGAAAAATGATCTCAATTTATTGAGTGATACTGTTTCATTGGAGGCTTATATCCATGAAACTAAACCACAAATTACGAAAGAAAATTATTGATGAAATGGAATTGCAAGGATTCCAGAAAGGCGGTAAAGGCCCACATTGTCCAAGCTTTTGTACAATATATGTGTAAATCTTATTAGTTAATTGCATTGCATGGATCTATTTGTAATTCTTTAATGTGAGGTCCTGCTTGTCTAAAGGAATCTGTCTGGTAATACATCTTTTGCTATTTGGTGGCCATGCTGAGGTTCTTTGGCTTTTGATTTTCACATTAGTGCAACACATGGTTTATTTTTTAACATATTTGTTATAGATAGGAAAAATGACAATTAAGCTTTAACATACTTGTTTAGTGGAGGGACTAGAGGTTCGAATCCCTGTTGGATAAGTTCCCACTTAATGTGTCTGCGGCGCCTCAAAAGGGATTAAATCATTGGGAAATAAAAAAAAAAAAACTATGTTACAAAAGAGGCTCCTCAATTTTAGGGGTGCGTGTCAGTAAAATCGAACCGACCGATTTGTATCAGTTTTTGATATATAGACTGGTTAGTTAATTAAAAAATTGTACCATATGCCAAATTGAACAATTCTTTGCTTGGCCAAAACAACAATGTAGTTTTGAGTCTTTTTGTAATCTTTATGTAATTTTTTTTTAAAAATTTGTAACTTGACCTAAAGTTATTAAATCAAGTTATATATAAAACCTAATTTTTAAGTTTCTCATATACTGACACCTTCATGCCTAGTTAATTGATAATTTTCCTTGTGTGCCACCATATCCTATAAGTATTATGGCTTCATTTCGTAAATCGACCGCTAATACTGAAATAAAAAAAGGAATACAGTTTGGTAGTTAGCTTGAATTCCGGTACAATTTGATTGATTTATTGAATTGATTGTACAATCGATATCTCCATGATCGTAAATTAGATTTCTATGCTCATACTAAAATCCAATAAAAATTAAACATTTTTTTATTCAAATTAATTTGAAAGTTAATATATATTTTAACGTCACGCTCAAACCATGTGTCCAATATAACTAACCCAGTATATGATGCATCAAGGGTGCAAAGTGCCCATTTCTCATGTTTTGGGGGTGCAAGTTGCCAAGTTGTTATTAATTCTATTTTGAGGATGCAAAATGCCAATTTCTCGTGTTTTAGGGGTGCAAAGTTCCAAATATCCAAAATTGAATTACTTATTTTGTCTCAAATTCTTTTTACTCCGGTGGTCAACTCTACCTGAAAATAGGAGAGCATGCTAAGTGTTAGATTGTTTCTATTTTGGGGTGCAAAATGTTAATTCTATGTTTCAAGGGTGCAATGTGTCTACTTTCTATGTTCCGGGAACGAAAAGTGCAAAAAACCCTTAAGTTTCACAACAAAATTTCAATATTAGCCCTCTAAAGTGGATGTGTTTAAAAAATTGCAGCCTTCTTAAGCCGAAAGAAAGCCGGGCAAGATCTCATTTTATGGTAGTATGAAGGGGGAGCTCGTTCTTCAATGAGATTGAGGGAGTAGCTAGGCCAGAGATAGAGCAGGAGAGATTGACACTTTATTGTGTCACATTCATCAATTTAGTCCTTGTCTCCAGAAAAATATAAGTCTAGCAGAAGATAATTAATTTATGTCCTATATGACCTGCAAATTTAATTTTCGTAAAAAATATCATGTGTTGAGTGACATTTAAAAATTGAAAATGTCATATTTTGACAAAATCTGCAAGTTCAAGTCACGTGATTAGTCTATAACTTCAATTTTTTTTTATTAAAAATGGTTAAAGTTCCTTCAATTATATATAAATTTAGCAATACATAAATTAATATTAGTTTAAAATACCATTACATGATGAAATTTGAATTTGGCGCGTAGAATAATATAACTCGAAGAAGTGGATGACATTTTCGGATGTATAGAGAAAACTTGAGCCAAATGTGATTGAATTCATGTGAAATTGGTGAATAATTATGTGAAATCAGTGAAAAATGGGTGTCATATAGGTGAAAACGGATTATTTTGATAACAGCATTTAAAAATGAGTTAATATGATAAGAACATGTGAAATCAGTAAAAAAAGAGTTTAACCGACAAAATAAGGTAAAACCGGTAGAAAAATAGTTTAAAACGGACAAAATTGTATAAACAGTGAAAATAAGTTAGAACGTATAAAAAAAGATGTGTAAAATAGTTAAAATAAATATGAAAATGGCTAAAAATCAGGCTAAATTGGTGAAAAAGGTGAAAATGGATTAATTTGCTCAATTTTATAACATAATAAAATTAATTTTACTTTAATTTACAAAAAATATCGATGAAATTATCTAGACACGTGCAATTTCCTAGTTTTATAAAATATATATAAAGTACTTATTCTGAAATATCTAAACTTCTAAAACAAATGTCCAATGGTTGCATCTGTTCAAAAGAAATGATTACTGTTTCCAAAAACTATATAAACCCGACTCTATGTTCTCTTTTTTTTGTAACAATTTCGCAAAACAATTAATTTCTTCTAAAAAACAAAATGAAGAAAAAAAAAGGAAAAAAAATCCATTCGTTCAATATGACTTCACAAAATATTCCTTTTGATCTAGTATTTCAGATTCTAACTCGAGCCCCGACGTTGGAAGTCCTCGACACATGCAAGCCGGTTTGTAAGGAATGGCATGAAATGATTTATGAGTCAAGTTTCATGCTTACATTTTGTTAAAGAACAAAAAAACGTGCGCGGCTATTATGTCTGCAAGCCTACTACTTGCCTAAACCAAAGCTTCGTTATCAAACTGATGCCAATGCAATAATGATTTTCAAATCTAGTCCTTATTTTCGCTACAAACTCAAAGAGTACCGGATTATGAGTATGTTTATTTATTATTTATAACTAAAGTTGTTTGACAAATTGCATCATTGCTTGCATATTATTGACAATACAATGGGCTATGCAATTAAAGTGTGCAATCAGGGTGCAAAATGCAATTTACTCTCAATGTACTTATGTTTAATTACTTTTATGAATTTTAGGCCTGAACTCCTCTAACTCTTCGAGTTGTGAATGATTAAGCATCATGGTATTGCGCTCATGTTCAAGGTACGTCTGAAAATTACAAAAAAAATAACAAATTTAGGTAATATCAACATCACACAGTTGTCAAAATTTAGATAGCTCAGTCATTTTTCATCTCATCAACATCCTTTCAAGTCTTTCTTCAAGTAACCGGAACTTATGGTTACGTTTTCTTCTATCTTCTTTTTTTGCATTCCTTCCTTTCAAGTCTTGAAAGTCTTTCATCAAGTAACCGGAGCTCATGATAACGTTTTATTTTTACTTCTATTTTTGCATGTAATTGTTCGCTAGAAACCTATATATACAATAGTAAAAAGTTTTCTGATAAAAGAAAAATTCATATACTTATCAATAACCTTCTAATGAATAAGTAGTTGATTTTGTTACAAAAAGATCTATTTCCAATCAAATTACCTTTTGGGATGATCGTTCCCTAAGTGATTTGAGAGCAACATTGAGAAGATCATTGGAATGTGGAAAAATAAAAGACTTCAGATGGTATGCCACTGAGAACAGAACTTGAATGCAGGCTGCCCTAATCTTCTAATGAAATATAAGTAGTTGATTTTCTTACTTAAGGGTACAATAACAACTCTATTTTCAGTAGCTTTGGAATGAATGAATTGACATGCTAGTTTTCTTCTATAATGTCTTTTTTATAAAGTTCTACATTATTTTATTAACATTAATCTCTTACAACAATATATATAAAGTTGCAAAATCACATATGTAGACTCCAAAGGCCGCTCCGCATTGTTACAGTTTTCGCGAAACGCATAATCATCCAAATACTAAGTAAAACATCCAAAATTTCCTATACCTTAATTTAATGATAATGTCATGACTAACAACACAATGCAATAATAATGATGAAAGAATAAAGCGCATATGATCTAACTTGCGAAGTTTCGAATTTCAAAATAGACAACTTTTTATCAATTTTGAACTTCGACCTCAAACCAGTGTCAGACTTGTGAACTTTATAAATGTGTGCTATATTAGTTTCAACCTCTAATTTTGGAACAGAGTTATAGATTTGAACCTTCAAAAAAATCAATAATTAGATGTATAGTGATGTACTTTTAATGTGAAAAACAAAAAAACAAAAATCATTCTTACCCTTCTCCAGTTAATGTCGAGAACTTTTTTTTCTTTAAGTGATATTGAATCATTAATTTTGCTGACAGGAAAGAAAATAGAATTCCCATAAGAAAGCCTTCTTAAGACCAGCAGAAATAGTTGTCTAGCAAAGGTTATTATAATTTTTTCCTGTACGCAAAAGAATTCATGTTTATCGAACAAGCTCCCTTCAATTACTATTTTAGAAAAAGGAAAATATATGAAGTGTATTAATCTATCATGGGCAGAAGGTATATATACAAAAATCATGAAGTAAAGTTAACTTATGAAGCATAAGGACTTTCATTCAATTCCCCTTTTTGGTCAAGGATAAGATATAAGAAATTATTAGGTATATTATCTTGTATAGTAGAAAAATGAAAATTGGTTTTCAAGTGAGGGAAGGAAATTTTTATATACAACAGGAAAAATACTCTTTTATATGATTTGTAATGTTAATACATTCAACATGTTAACATTATAATTATAATAATAATAATAATAATAATAATAATAATAATAATAGTGACATTATAACAATAGTTTTCACCATTGAATGGTAATAATCAGGAAATACTGCTTCAAACTCTTTTCTCCCGGCTTTTGTAATGGTGGTGGCAAAATTTTTGGGTAGAATCGTTCTAAAAGTATTCCCAAAACCCTAGATATGTAGATGGATAGATTGATAAGTATTTAATCCATATAATAAATTAATTAAAAACTAATAAACGGATTAATGAAGAAACGAAAAAGTTAGAACCTGAATAAAAGAAAAAAACGTAGAAAATGATAGAAAAAAGAATAAGAATAATAGCCTAACAAATCATCATGCCATGATTATTTGTTAGGCTATTATAAGAAATTATTTGCAGATTCGGGTTGAAAATGGATCTGGTGTTTCTGTTGAAAAATGGTTAGTTATACTATTTTCTCTTATTCTTTTTTTTATCATTTTCTACGTTTCTTTCTTTTATCCAGATTCTAACTTTTTCGTTTTTTCATTAATACGTTTATTAGTTGTTAATTAATTTGTTATATGGATTAAATACTTATCAATCTATCCATTTACATATCTAGGGATTTGGGAATACCTTTAGAACGATTTCTACCCAAAAATTTTGCCACCACCACCATTACAGAATCCGGGAGAAAAGAGTTTGAAGCAGTATTTCCTGATTATTACCATTCAATGGTGAAAACTATTGTAATAATTTTACAATGTCACTATTATTATTATTATAATTATAATGTTAACATGCTAAGTGTATTAACATTACAAATCATATAAGAGTATTTTCCCTATTGTATATACAAATTTCCTTCCCTCACTTAAAAATCAATTCTCATTTTTCTACTAGACAAGATAATATAACTAATAATTTATTATATCTTATCCTTCACCAAGAAAGGGAATTGAATGAAAGTATTTATGCTTCATAAGTTAACTTTACTTCATGATTTTTGTATATATATATTCTGCTCATGATAGATTAATACTCCATATATTTTCCTTTTTCTAAAATAGTAATTGAATGAAGCTTGTTCGATAAACATGAATTCTTTTACGTACAGGAAAAAATTGTAATAACCTTTGCTAGGCAACTATCTCTACAGGTCTTAGGAAAGCTTTCTTATGGAAACTCTCTTTTCTTTCCTGTCAGCAATATTAATGATCCAATATCACTTAAAGAAAAAAAAGTTCTCGACATTAACTGGAAAGGGGAAAGAAAGATTTTTGTTAGTTTAGCTTTTCACATTAAAAGTACATCACTAAACATCTAATTATTGATTTTTTTAAGGTTGAAATCTATAACGATGTTCCAAATTTAGAGATTGAAACTAATATAGCACACATTTATGAAATTCACAAGTTTGACACTGGTTTGAGGTTGAAGTTCAAAATTGATAAAAAGTTGTCTATTTTGATGTTCAAAACTTTGCAGGTTAGATCATATTATTATTATTGCATTGTGTTGTGTTGTTATTAATGACATTCTCATTAAATTCAGGGAAAGGAAATTTTAGATGTTTAAGCTACGTATTTGGATGATTTTGCGTTTCGTAAAAACTACATTAAAAACCGTAACAATGGGAAACGGCCTTTGGAGTCTACATATGTGAGTTTGCAACTTTATATTATATTGTTGTAAGAGATTCATAGTTGTTAAAAGCGATTGAGGCGCTCGATATAGTGCGATTCAAGGCGACTCGCCATCCCTCGCTTCGCCTCGCCTCATTTTTAGGGTTTGGGAAAAGCAGCGCATTTCCCAGCATTACGGCGCTATTCCGGCGCCTCATAGCTAGGGCTGAGCACGGTCCGCCGGACCGACCGGACCGAACCGGAACCAAAATTTTGGTTCGATAAACAGTTCTTGTCCGAAAACCGAACTTCCAAAATACTGGTTCTCGGTAGAACCGGTCGATTTACTTAACCGAACCGGTTGGACCGAAACTTTTTTTTTTTTAATTTTCATTACCCATTTATTAAACCCAAACCCAAAAAACCGAACCCAAACCCAAACCCAAAAACCGAACCCAGACCCAAAGGCATCTTCTTTCTCATAATTCTATATTTCAAATCCCAATTTTTGCCAAAACCCTAGCCACCCACAAGCCCCAAACTCCGCCGCCGCCCATAACCCTAGCCACCCACAATTTTCATCTCAACCTCTCCCAATCTCTCTCCAAAACCTAGAAGAAAACACCACAACACTACACCAAAGTAATAGATCTAAAGACCAAAAAGACAAAGAAGAAGAAGAAGAAGAAGAGAGAAAAATCCCCATTGATGCCCAAAGCCTCCTCCCGCAGCCACGCTCTCATCCGCCTTGCAAATCTTCCAAAGACAAAGAAGAAGATAGTTGAAAAATGAATCATAATCTTCCAAAGACAAAGAAGAAGAGAGAGAAATTCCTTTGAAAAAATAGGGGAATAGAGAATGGTTGCCTGTGGATTAGAAAAGAAGAAAGGAAAAGGGGCAAAAAAAAAATCGGTTTTTTGGGACCGAACCGGACCGTTCGGTTTTGTACCGAACCGAACCGACCATTTCGGTCCGATAAACGGTCCACGTTTTTTTGGGACCGAACCGGGCCAGAACCGAAATTCGGTTCGATTCAGTCCGGTTCGGACCGTTTGCTCAGCCCTACTCATAGCTCAGCAAAACAGCGCTTTTTCCAAAAATTGAAGGTGATGGGTTTAGGAAATTAAAAAAAAGTTGCTTGCCTCGATTTATTCTCTCTTTCCAGTAAATAAGAAAGGAAGATTAGGGTTTGGGGGTAAAATGAGAGTTCCTGAAGAAAAAAAAAAAAAAAGGAAGAAGAAGTTGGGCGACGGGGTAAAATGAGATAAGGAAGATTAAGGTTTGGCATACTTCTATTTCTCTTTTTTATTTTTTTATTTTATTAACCTTTCCTTTTATTTATAACAAAGTGTTATGGCCCACCTCTTTATTTTCCCTTTTCTTTTGTCAGGTTTAGTCACATGACTTATTGTTTATTTTGTTAATTTGTTTACTTGCTTTTTAGATTTATGCTTGCAAATCATAATCCGAATTTTTACTAAATATTTTTCATTATTTGACACAAATTTATTCAACTAAATATTAGTAAATACAATTTACTTAAATGCATTAGGGTATTTATTTTATTTGACTTTATGTTATTTACTTGTATAAATAATTTAATGTTTTTTATACAACATTTTAACTACTAACTTTTTACTGAAATACAATAATAAATGCTATTTTTTTCGTTTAACTACATATGAATAGTTTAAGTATATTACCACCTTGATACTGATTTACAAAGGTTTAAGTGAGGAAAAAATAATTAATCCTTCTAAAGGAGAAAAAGAATAGATTATGATTCTTATTTTGTTCATTGATAAGCACAGCTTATCAATGTCGCGCTTTTCCCCTAAACTTTTTATCAAGAAGGTATATCCGGGTTTTTTGCACTTTGCACCCCCGAAACATGGGAAATAGGCATTTTACACTCCCAAAATTTAGATTTAGCAGTTTGCACCCTCGAAATATGAAAATTACATCACTTTGCACCCTTTTTTATTTTCAAGCAAAATCTCAAGGGCAAAATAGGTAATTCTATTATAGATCTTTGACACTCCCCCCCCCCCCAACCCAAAATAAAATTAACACTTAACACTCCCTAATCAAGAACAAATTAACAACTTGCACCCCCGAAACACAATAAATGGACACTTTGCATCCCAAAATACAAAATTAACACTTAACACCCTCAAATTAAAAAAAAAATATCAAACCCCTCATTTTTTCCGGCAAAGTTGACCATTAAGGTGAATTTTTTTAAAGCAAAATAGGTAATTATTTATGGATCTTTGATATGTTGAAGTAGACAATGGGTCTTCCAGAAGTTTACTTGTACTTTATTTAGTTATTTATGATTATATTGTTGAAAAGAAAGATTGAGAGAGAAATGAGTATTCGAGTATTTATAATTGTATTTTGCAAAATTTAGTGAAAAAATGAATTACCTATTTTGCGTTAGAATTTTTTCACTCCGATAGTCAACTTTGACGAAAAAAACGAGGGGTTTGAATTTTTAAAATTTGAGGGTGTTAAGTGTTAATTTTGTGTTTTGGGGTGCAAAGTGCCCATTTATTGTGTTTTGGAGGTGGAAGTTGGTGATTTGTTCTTAATTACAGGGTGTTAAGTGCTAATTTTATTTTTGGAGTACAAAGTGCGAAATTCTCAAGTTTTGAGGGTGCAAAGTGCTAATACTATTGAATTACCTATTTTGCCCTTGAATTTTTGCTTGAAAATAAAAAAGGGTGCAAAGTGCTGCATTTTTCATATTTCGAGGGTGCAAAGTGCTAAATCTAAGTTTCGATGGTGCAAAGTGCCTATTTACCATGTTTCGGGGGTGCAAAGTGCAAAAAACCCGGTATATCCAGCCAAAGATTTGTCTAATGCGAAGCAATAAGTAATTATTTGATTAAAAAATACAGAGACAAAAGTGTAAACAGAAAGAAAATAAATAATACTAATTGCAACTCAATAATTTCCAAAAGCAAGTTTAGCTCCATTCGAAAGGTGCAAAGGTCAATTATCCCAATACAGCATCATAATTGCAACATAATACACCAAATTGCATACAGAAACTACTGGTTGACAATGATAAAAATTGAGCAATGGACTCACTAGGATAAAAGATGAACTCAGAATATGGAAGGGGGCGAGCGGATTTATTAGATGCAATTAGAACCTAATTTGCTAAGAGAAAATCAAAAAAAGAACAAATTGTGCATTTAGAATTTTTACTGGTTAGTTTTATGTTTAAATGGAAAGGTCCACATATACATAACAGATAGCAAACCTATAAATCTTAGCACAGCTAATTCAAACTTTTAAGTAATTCAACCAAAAAGGATGAAAAAAGACAGTAATAGTTGACTTCGGCTCTAGGCTCCACTAATAGATTAACGAATTCTAATTGAATTAAACGACAAATCATTAAAAAAAACGTGGTAGAGTACAGCTAAACAACACAGAAGCTCCTTGAACACAAACAGATCTGAGTCCGTATCATTTGAGGAATTTCCAAAACAATGATTTCAAATTCAAAATCGTGACAAAGCGAAAATAATAGTAAAACAACAAAAAATATTTAAAAACCCTAACCAAACATAAAAATATCTTAAGCTTGTACAATTAAATAAATTCTTACCTGCTGTCGCCTCTCTTCGAATCAGCCTTCGACTTTGCTCCTTTCATCTGGAAAATATGAAAAAAACACAGATCTGAGAAAAACAACAGCGAGAATCGTTTAAAACATCGGAAAATAAGGGGCAAACGGAAGCAAAATCGGCGAAAACTGACCTCGAATAGAAGCGTAGAGCTAGGGTAATTGTTGTTTCTACTTTGGTTGAGAGAATATATCAGAATAAAATAAGGGTAGAAGGGGAGAAGACAATTTTACGCGATGATTTATATTATTAAGTATAAAATAAACTGAGTAATTGGATGCAATATACGCGCGGGCTAATGAATTGGGGCTTTGGGCGGGATCTCAAAATTTTTGCCACCTCACCGATCCGTGATATTTTTGGCTTAATCCCACTTTGCATCCTATAAATAGGAGCATTTTTCACTTTGCACCCTATAAACAAATTTATCCCATTTTGCACCCTACAAACCACTATTTTATTTTAGATTGCACCCTCAATCATTTTCAACCCATTTTAGTTGCCGGAGTTAGGGTAAAATGGTCCATTCACATTATTAACCACCCCAATTTTTTTCCAAAAATAATATATGGACAAAATTGACATATCTCCATAATAACTTAAAAAATGAAAAATAGAAAACAAGTCTTATGGGGGTTTACTCAAGTTCTCATCTTTCTTCTTCAAGTCGAGTCCAGTGCCGTATTTTTCTTTTTCACTTTACATATAATTATTGAAACTAATTTAGAGTAATTCTGAGAATGTACATGTAGTTATCCCTAATTACTAATTCTACAAACAAGTATAATAGAGTTGTTAATCAAATGAAAATCAAAACGTAAATAAGATGAGAAATTGAGAATATGGTAAACACAATTCATTCTCTTATCTTAGCACCCAATCCATTTTTCTTCAAACATAAAAAAATGACGGCACTGGACTGAATTTGAAGAAGAAAGAGGAGAAATTGAGAATATGGTACCCGTAAAACTTGTTTTCTATTTTTTTATCCTTTTTTTAAGTTATTATGGTGATATGTCAATTTTGCTAGTATATAGTTTTTGGAAGGAAATTTGGGTGGTTAATAATGATTGGATGAATTTACCCTTACTCATGCGACTTAAATGGGCTGAAAATGGTTGAGGGTGCAATCTGAAATGAAATAGTGGTTTGTAGGATGCAAATTGGGATAAATTTTTATATAGGGTGTAAAGTGAAAAATACTTCTATTTGTAGGGTGCAAAGTGGGATTAAGCCGTTATTTTTTTTTTTTTTTTTATATACTTGATATAGTATACGGATGTAAACGGTCGGAAATTTTTTGTTTTCTCAATCGGCAAATTGCACTGCCCATGATCTTGTCGTATGAGATTTTCCACGTAGTTTGTCTTTATATATCTCTTCGGATTGTTTACCTATTAGTTTATTTTGTGATGGAGGGTACCCTCTTGTAAACTAGTTAACTTTTATTTAATCTTAGATTTTAATTTTATCAAAAAAAAAAAAAAACCGTCGGATAGCACCACATCGTGATTTCATTTGGGCACATAATATCGCTTTGCTCTCACTAGGATAAAAAATGAACTCAGAATATGGAAGGGGGCGAGCGGATTTATTAGATGCAATTAGAACCTAATTTGTCAAGAGAAAATCAGAAAATGAGCAAATTGTGCATTTAGGGCATCTCTAATCGTTAGGGGGAGGGGGAGGGGGATTTTGAGGGGGAAAATAATTGTAGTCTTCAATAGTGGGGGGGGGGGGGAGTGGGGAGGGGAGGGAGAGTGGGAGGGGGAATGAGAGACAAAGGGCAAAAACTTGTCCTCCGGCCATCTTCAATGGTAAGGGGGAGGGGGATTGGGATTTTTGGGTTTTTCTGGAATTATGATCTTCAATGGTGGGGGGGAGTGGGGAGGGGGAGGAGAGTAAGAGTGGAAGTGGGAAAGAAAGGGCAAAAGCTTGCCCCTCATTTATCCCTCGGCTCTCACACGCTACATTTTTTTTTTTCGTTTTTTGTACATTTGGTGGTTTTTATTTTTATAAATTTTGTATATGGATTAATAAATTTTATATTTTAAAAAGTTAAATCTTTACAGAATTAGTTTTAATTATATATTTTAAATTTGTATTTTAATTTAGATAAAATGTACAAATGAATCAAATTATAAATTTTTTTATCAAATAAATGAACTTTAATATGATTAAAATTCGAGTATAACTTGATATATATAAGTGATTGCGATTTTTTTATAATAATAATAATTATTATTATTATTATTATTATTATTATTATTATTATTATTATTTTATAATTATAATTATTATTACTATTACTAATAATATTATTACTATTATTAATATTAAAATATAACCTTTTATAAAAATACGATTTAATTTAACTAAATTACATTTTATAAAGTTAAACTTCATAATAGAACACTTAATTTTTCTCTAAAGTAAATGATAATTCACCCCCCTATGAAATGCATAATATTCAATTTACCCCTTTGTAATTTAAAAAATCACTTTATCTCCTATACTTTTATAATATTATTAGTATTTTATTATTATTATTATTATTATTATTATTATTATTATTATTATTATTATTATTATTATTATTATTATTATTGTTATTACTATTACTATATTCATTATTATTATTAAATTATTAATATTATTATTATTATTAATATTATTATTATTACTATTACTATTATTATTACTGTTTTTATTATTGTTACTATTATTAGTATTATTTATTACTATTATTATTATTATTTTGATAGTTATTACTATTATTATTATTATTATTATTATTTGTTATTATTATTATTAATATTATTACTACTACTACTATTATTACTATTATTATTATTATTATTTTATCATTATTGTTACTATTACTAAAAATATTATTATTATTTATTATTATTATTTTATCATTATTATTACTACTACTAATATTATTACTATTATTAATATTAAAATATAACCTTTTATAAAAATACGATTTAATTTAACTAAATTACATTTTATAAAGTTAAACTTCATAATAGAACACTTAATTTTTCTCTAAAGTAAATGATAATTCACCCCCCTATGAAATGCATAATATTCAATTTACCCCTTTGTAATTTAAAAAAGCACTTTATCTCCTATACTTTTATAATATTATTAGTATTTTATTATTATTATTATTATTATTATTATTATTATTGTTATTACTATTACTATATTCATTATTATTATTAAATTATTACTATTATTATTATTATTAATATTATTATTATTACTATTACTATTATTATTACTGTTTTTATTATTGTTACTATTATTAGTATTATTTATTATTATTATTATTATTTTGATAGTTATTACTATTATTATTATTATTATTATTTGTTATTATTATTATTATTATTATTATTACTACTACTACTATTATTACTATTATTATTATTATTATTTTATCATTATTGTTACTATTACTAAAAATATTATTATTATTTATTATTATTATTTTATCATTATTATTACTACTACTAATATTATTACTATTTTTTATAATAATAGTTATTTTACTATTATTATTATTATTATTATTATTATTATTATTATTATTAATATTTATTTTTATATTATATTATTTTATAATGATAATTTTTGTATTATTATAATTATTAATATTATTCTCTTTGTATTATTATTATTATATAATAATTATTTTTACTTTTTTGTATTTTTATTATTGTTATTATTATTTTATTATTATAATTCTATTTCCCTAACTGTTAAAGACGATTATGGAGTGGGAATGGAAGTGGGAGGGGGAGGGGGAAGGGAAGAGGGAGAGGGGGAGGGGGCATTTTTGCCCCAACGACTGAAGATGGCCTTAGAATTTGGACTGTACCTCTGTAAATTACAAAGCTGGGCCGAGAGAGATATGGTGGTGGCGCGATGGGGGTGGGTGGTGCGGCGGCGTGGTGGGATTTTGAATTGAAGAAAAAAAGAAGATTTGAGTTTTGCTATAGGGCAGTACGTAGAAGAAGTGAGAAGAGTGAAGCTTGGACCGGAAATTTGGAACGCGGTCTTTACTCTTTAGGAATTGGGATTTAAAAAAATTAAAAAAATAAGGGCCCATTTGGATGGAAGGATTTGAGTTGGATGGACTTGAAATTCCTTGTCAAATCCATCATGCTATTTGGATACAAAATTAAATCCATTCTTTGAAATCCTGAATTTTAGTTTAATGGATTTAAGCCAAATTTTAAGTGGATTTGAAATTACTCCTAAAATTAGTTATTTGGAATCCACTTTAAAAAAAATCCACATTGTATCCTTTTAAAAAGTACAATTAGATCCCAAATTTTCAAAAAACTTAGAATTGCAGTAAGTCTACAATTTTCAAAAAATTAAAATTTGCAATTCGGCTACCATTTTAAGAAATTCGAATTGCATTTTTGGTCCCTCAATTTTTAAAAATTGCAATTTGACCCCAGATATGAAGAACCCAGAATTACAATTCAGTCCAGAATTTTCATAAATGAAAATTTTCAATTCAGACCCTGATTTTCAGGAATAGAATTTGCACTTTTGGTCCCTCAATTCTTGGATATTGCAATTTTGACCTTACATTTTCAAAAAATCAAGAATTGCAATTCAGTCCAGAATTTTAAGAAAATTAAAAATTTCAATTCGGCCCCTGATTTTCAAAAATTCAAACTTGCACTTTTGGTCCTTCAAATTTCAAAAATTACAATTAGACCCCAAATTTTTGAAAAATCAAGAATTAAGATTCAGTTCAAAATTCTCAAAAAATTAAAAAGAATTCAATTCGACCCCTGATTTTCAGAAATCCAAACTTTCACTTTTGGTCCCTTAATATTTAGAAATTACAACTTGACCCCATATTTTCAAAAAATCAAGAACTGCAATTCAGTCATAATTTCATAAGATTAAAATTTTCAATTCGACACCTGATTTTCAAAAATCCAAATTTTGATTTAGGTCCCTTAATTTTCAAAAATTGCCAATTGACCCCAGATTCGCGAAAAACCCAGCGTTCCAATTCAATCCAGAATTTTCAGAAAATTATGATGTTCAATTCTGCCCCAGATTTTCTGAAATCCGAATTTGCACTTTTGGTCCCTCAATTTTTAAAAATTATAATTTTGCTCCAAATCGGTTTATGCGATTTATCCCGATATCAACAACAAAATTTAACTCATAGAGCAAATTATAAGGCACGATTGGGAATTTCAAATAATACAAATAATATATACCAAACAATGGATTTCAAATGGATGGATTTGAAATTCTTTGTAAAAAGATTTATCCAAACAAGAGATTGAAAATGAATGGATTTCAAATCAATGGAATCTCCCTCTTCATTTCAAATTCATCCATCCAAATGGGCCCTAAAAAAATTTCATATATCGGTTCGGTTTGATAAACCAACAGGTAATACTGAAAATCGAAACTTATAATAGTCGTAATTTCGATTCGTTATACGGTACGTACGAAAAATTCGGTTTCGGGTTTCATTTTATTTTACCTAATCATGCACAACCCTAATGATGAGGTCTAGAACAAATTGACCTATTGCTTGGACTTCTGTGGGTGCAAAAACAAAGAAGTCCATTTATTCAATATATATATATATATATATATATATATTAATCAACAAATATGTGATTGGTTTAGTGGAAATGACTAGTCAATACAAAGTGACAAACTCGGGTTCTAATCTCACTTAATGTTACCAACGCATCTTGAAAGGGTTAAAAACCCTTTGGGGAAAAAAATGTTAAGCACACAAATTGGATTTACTGTTGGGTGATCAACGGAGCAATTACCTCCTCTTAATTAGTGGGGAGTTTATCTCCCACTCCCTTCACATCCCTTTTATTCAAATGGTTCGGGCTATCCCACATGAACGGACCACCCGTTTTCATGTTTGAGTTAACTGCTATAGAAGAACTAAGGCCATCTTCAATCGAACTCAATGTCCAGTTACTATCCACTTAACTTGTCTTTCAAGTTGAATTATTGATTTAGAGTTCCGAGGAAACTTTAGCTCATGAATTTTCCATAGATTTGGTCCATTTTTGAAAAACCATGGCTTTTCAAAAAGTATTACCAGAAAAAGTAAAAATAAAATTCAAGGAGTATATTTAGCCTGTATGTATGCGTAAGATATAAAATGAACAGTGCAGAAGCACAACCACATTACAAGTTTAAAAGCCATGTGGACTTGTTCTATACAACAGTTTTCTTTTTCTTCTTCTTTATATTGGCTAATTTATATATGTAGCAATTTCAGAGGTAAGTAAAAATAATAAAAGTCCTGTTTCTTACCAACTGAAGCAAAACTAACTTGTGACCTCTCCTTTACCAGTGATAATAAGATCTGGTCACTATGAAGCTACAAAGAATATCAAATCTACCAATTTTTGCAGATTATGAATCACAGAAAATGACCAAGGATCGTGCACATCGAGCGGTCTATTTGAGGACGACCTTGTTGAGCATCAACACGAATATTGAAAACTCAGTTTGGCACGATATATAAAACGTTTAACCCAAGGAGACTCTTCTGAACCAATCAAACGTTTAACCCAAGGAGACTCGATTTTCCCACCTGTACGTAAGTTCAACCAGTAGATAGCCGCTTGTAAAGCCTGCTCAACATTATCACATTTTTCACCAGAATAAGTAGATTAGAATAGTGACTCAACTATCCATACATGCAGCCAAAAGCAACTCAGATCAAGCGACTTTTTTAGCCCAACCAATGGTCTTCGATTAGAGTCCAATTTCCACACGGTGTTAAAAACAAAAATCCAGACCACTAAAAGTTTTACATAAGTGTCAAGGATACAACTACATAATCACACACAAGAATTAAACAATCTAATGAATAATGGACAATAAAGATTAATTGTACTGAGCGTGGACGTGAAAAGTTTCATTAAATATATATCCAGGTACGTACCATAGGATTCACGAGAATCAATTGACTTCCACACACCGTTAGGTTAGCAATTCTCAAGGTGCAATGTGCAATGCTGTACACAAAGACTTAAGGGTAAAAATCAAATGGACTATTCATTATATATATATACTGGAAAGAATTTACCAATATAAACATCTATATTTAAAGGTACAACTAATTACAATATATACTTTGTATTTCCTATTTGCAAAAAGATCCCTAGATCACCTGAGTCATTTAAAACATGGCACCGACCATATATATTTCTCATAAAATACTTTGTTCAAAACTTACAACAACAGAGCAATATGTCTACTTACTGCTTTCCTATTACTATATAGCATTTTAAATCCTCTGTCTCTTTTAAACACTCTATTCCAAAAATAACCTGATAATTAGGATGCAAAAAGTCATAACTACGATGCACAAATATATCATAAATAAAGGTATTAACAAAAAAAATTGAACATATACTAATGAATTAAATAGGTGAAAAATGGGTTAATTTGTTCTATTTTATGACATTTTTTTTTTTTTTGGTTACACTATTTTACGACATAATAAAATTAATTTTACTCTAATTTCTTAAAAAATACCGATTAAATTATCTAGACACGTACATCGTACGTGTACTTTCCTAGTTTAAATAAAAATATGTATATTTGATTTCTCGGGGAACTTTAACCATTTTTTAATTAAAAGTTGAAGTTATAGACCTTGAACATTTTGGAGTCAGAATTTGAAATTCAAAATTTTTAAGTGTCACTCGACACTTGATATATTTTGGTGAAAATAAATTTTTAGGTTAAATAAGATATAAATTGATGATTTCGACAAAAAATAAAAAAAAATCCGTTCAAATAAGACATAATTTGATGATTTATGGCAACCAGTGATAATGACTTTGACACAATAAAAGACTTATATTGTCAACTAAATGTCAAGTAAGATATAAATTCATGCATCTTTATTTTATGTTCTTCACAGTATTAATTTTCAAAAGAGATAATCGAGTAATTTTACGTTTTCTAGAATTAGAAACTCAACTGACAAAATGTCAAATTCCAATTTCAAAACATGAGAATTCCAAAATTGATCTCAAAGTCAAAACAAATACATTCAAAACAAACCAACACCAACAAGTACACACATATATGAGATAAATAAATAACATATATATATGCATCTTTAAATTAATTAATACAACAGGCGAGGCCTGCTTTTTAAATGTTATCCTATCTATTTATTAGCTTTTTCTACTTCTATAGTTCTATTACATACAGACACAGTACAACAACCGTGACTTTTGCTTTTCAGTCAACTCTTTCACTTTCACCCCATTTTTGTTACTACAACTTATTTTTATTACATATGCCGGGAGCACTAAAATTCTTGTCCTCTTTGTTTTCAACAGCTGCCTTCTCTTCTGTTTGCTCTCCCCATTTTTTTACCTCTTCTCAGCAAAACCCCTTTATTCAAGATTCATGGAGGAATCCCAATTACTTTAATTATCCAAAGATTCTTGATAAGATTTTGATGCGAGGTTAAATTTGGAACTATTCTTCTCCAAGGTATTGGTTTTTGACTTTCTTGATTTGTTTGTGGTAAATAAGTAAATGTTCACTTTGATTATTGAATGTTGGTCACCACTTAAATTGAAAATTTGATTGAAATTAAGCATGTTTAGATGAATTTTGGTGATCTTGAAACTTGATATATAGGTAGATTGACTTTGAAACTCTTGTCAATTTTCTGTCTTTTTGGTATTTGAAGTAGAAAAATGAAATTGGTCTCATAGATTATACTTCAGCTTGCAATTTGAAAATAACTATGTTTGTATGAAAAGAAAGGTTTTTTACATCTGAGAACGAATTTAAGCAATGGACATCTGCAGATTAAAAGAACTTATGTTGTTTTTTGTAATAGGTGCTCTAATTCAATGGCTGTAAGTAGAAACGGAAGTTACGACCTCGGTATCCAATCAGACGATAGCTACCATTTCGAGAGACTAAGTATAGAACCTATTTACGATTCATTCTTATGGCCTTTAACGAAACAAGTTATGCGAGATCCCGTAACCTTAGAAAAAGGGCAAACATATGAAAGAGAAGCCAATGATTTAACCCCTTTCGAGGCGCCGCAGACACATTAATTTGGGAACTTATCCAACAAGGGTTCAAACCTAGCTTCGGTACTTTGTAGTTACTAGTCCCTCCACTAAACAAATATGTTAAAACTTAATAGTCATTTTACCTATCTATAACAAATATGTTAAAAGATAAACCATGTGTTGCACTAATGTGAAAATCAAAAGCCAAAGACTCAGCATGGCCACCAAATAGCAGAAGATGTATTACCAAACAGATTCCTTTAGACAAGCAGGACCTCAAATTAAATAATTACAAATAGATCCATGCAATGCAATTAACTAATAAGATTTACACATATATTGTACAAAAGCTTGGACAATGTGGGCCTTTACCGCCTTTCTGGAATCCTTGCAATTCCATATCATCAATAATTTTCTCTCGTAATTTGTGGTTCGGTTCGATGGATATAAAGCCTCCAATGAAACAGTATCACTCAATTAATTGAGATCAATTTTCTATTATCTAATGAATCCAGAAACCTGTACGAAATCACCAACTGATAAACGATAAAGCTCAAAAGTGCCATCCTTTAGCTCGCCAATATCTTTGTGCATTTTCATTGAGACGGGCATTCTTTAGTTTTAGAAAAAGCTTGTATGACATCTCCACTTTATTCGAACCCAACAACTTATTATGTAGCTTACTACAAATAATCTTGCTGGGGAAAAATCCCTTACTAAGAGATTCCTCCATAACTAGAACAGCTGTTTCAAGCTGGCCAGTGTTGCAGAGACCATTTATAATATACTCATAAACCTCCATATCAGAATAATAACAATTTTCTTGCATTTCACCCCATATATTCAAAAGCATACCACATTTGCCAAACCTAGATAGCCTCATGAGCAAGAGCTTATAAGCCGTGAGCGATATTTTACATCCTGCTTTTCTTGCCTTCTTATATATAAGCAATGCTGCGTGAGGTGGACCATATCTACACAAAGGTGCAATAAACTCGGTCACAGTTCCAGTGGAAGGAGTTAAGCCTCGACCTAACATCTCATCAAACATTTCAATAGCATCAGCAACTCTTCTAGTTTTGAGAAAATACAGTATAAACCTAACATAAGTATCCATGTTTGGCTCAAAACTATTACTCAATATCCCCTCATAGTATTTCAAGGCTTCGTCAATATCACCAGCAGCAATATAATTAAATATCATTGCATTATAAACTATGGTACTTAGATCACTTCCTTTTTCCTCCAAGTACTTAAAAACCTTAACGGCATCATCAACTCTACCAGCTCTACCAAAAACCTCAATAACATGGCTATTAGTAACACAATCGGGCTCGACTCCATCGTCCACCATAGCCTTCAAAAATTTCTCAACTTCAGTAACTCTACCAAGCTTAGACCACCCGCCTATAATAACATTATACACCTCACTATTACATTGTACCTTCCCTTTCATTTTATTGAACACCGAACACGCACTTCCCACGTAGGAACGCCGACACAGACATTTCAACAGGACACTCAAAGTTTCCTCATCACATGTCAGTCCATACTTATCCAATTCCCAGAAAATGTTAATAGATTTAGAAACCTTTCGAGCACGAATATAACTATCCATGACAATGGAAAGAGTTTCTAAATTAGGGGTAACTCCATTTTCCCTCATTTCATCAAACATTTCCATCATATGTGTAAAGAATTTTCTCCTACCCAATGCTTTAACTAGTATATTATAATTAGAAACATCTTTTGCCATATTCTGATGCTCGACCGCCCAATTAAAAAACACTACCATAGATTCACCGGATAAATTCCCTCTGTTTACTACTTTAGCAAATACGTCAACATTTAATTTGACTCCAACGCAACTCAAAGCGCTATGAATTGAACTTCTGCCCCGGAGTTTTTGCAGGAAAACTCCACGCAATTTATCTTCAGGCGGCAGAAAATCATCCGCCGCAGCTCTGATCTCCGGTTGAATGTTGGGGGGGTTTATGGATATGGGGAAAAGATCGGCGAGCTGGCTCAATACATAGGATTCGTCGGTCTGATTGTTGTTTGGAGAATTTAGGGGAGATTCTAGGGTTGAATAATCGAAATTGAGAATTGAAGAGTGAAAGGGCAGTGATGAAGTGCACCTCAAGGTGTTTGCGCATAGTCTTCTGAGTAACATTTCACAATCTAATCAATAAAATAAAAATGAAGCAATAATCAGTGTCATAAGCTATAATGGTTTTTATTGGCATGTTTGGTTTTGGGAGAAATTAGCTAAATTGTATGTTTGAATATTCTTTTTTTTTTTTTTTTTACTTTTGGGAATTACATGTATTATCTTAAAATGGAAAGTCCAATTACATAATTAAGCCAATAAACTTAACTAAAAATTTATTAGCTTTAAATAAATAGATATATTAGCAACAAGTGATTGGTAAACCAAATTCGAATTTTTGTTGGGAGAGTTTTTCACTTGATGTGTTTGACGTGCATCAAAATGGATTAAGTCAGATCAAAGATTTGGATAACCTTGGATAAAATAAAATAAAAATAGATATTTTTGAACATTTGTACACCCTTTTCTATACCGATCGATTCGGAACAAGGTCCCATGGATTCAAAAAATTATATCCATAAATTTTATTTGACATCGATTTCAACATCAAATTACGAGCTTGTACATCATCAAGTTTTCACTTGCTGATGTTTTTCGAGGAAAATACACAATATTACTCTGTGTTATGCGAAACATGTACCAAACTACCCTGTGAAATTTTTTTGACACCAAACTCCCTTGTACTTTAAAAATTTCTGCATAAAACATCAATCTCCGTTTTTACTAATAGGACTAAGCTAACAGTATTGTGATTGTATATGTCATCCTAAGATCATACTCAACGGCGTATCTACTAGAAAATAACAGTATCCTTATTTCAATTTTAGTCTTATCTTATAGAATGAGAAAAATACTCAGGATAAATATAAAGAATGTCCTATTGTAAATGTACGAAACAAACCAATTCGTCAGGGCATTTTTCTAAACAAATAAGAACTACTAACCATAAATATTGTTTTTCCTTTGTTGTCAAGTTTCAAGGCAGCAGCCCCTTTGATATCTGTTTCGGGATAGAATGATTTTTTCACTTCACCTGTCACTGCAATCACCCTCACTCCTGCAAATGATATACATACATCAAGTTTTTCACGTGGAATACATCCGTGATATCTGAAGAGAAATAATGCAATGACAAGAAACAAAGAGATAAATGAGTACTGTAAATCTGACAAATTTGATTATTAAAGTCATTGAAACTTCGAAACATTTACGGTTTATACTGAATCCAATAGGGTGCACCCACCAGCTATCTAATGTATTGTTTTCAGATTAGTTACAATTAAAAGATTAAACATTGATTACCACCTTGATACTGATTTACAAAGGTATAAGTGGGGAAGAAATCATTAATCCTTCTAAAGGAGAAAAAAGAATAGATTATGATTCTTATTTTGTTCATTAACAGCTTATCATGTCGCGCTTTTCCCCTAAACTTTTTACCAAGAATGTATATCCAGCCAAAAATTTGTCTAATGCGAAGCAGTAAGTAATTATTTGATAAAAAAATACAGAGACCAAAGTGTAAACAGAAAGAAAATAAATAATACTAATTGCAACTCAATAATTTCCAAAAGCAAGTTTAGCTCCATTTGAGAGTGCAAAGGTCAATTATCCCAATACAGCATCATAATTGCAACATAATACACCAAATTGGATACAGAAACTACTGGTTGCCAATGATAAAAATTGAGCAATGGACTCACTAGGATAAAAGATGAACTCAGAATATGAAAGGGGTCGAGCGGATTTATAAGATGCAATTAGAACCTAATTTATTAAGAGAGAGTCAGAAAAAGAACAAATTGGGCATTTAGAATTTGGACTGTACCTCTGTAAATTACAAAGCTGGGGCGAGAGAGAGATGGTGGTGGCGCGATGGGGGTGGGTGGTGCGGCGGCGCGGTGGGATTTTGAATTGAAGAAAGAAGAAGATTTGAGTTTTGCTATAGGGCAGTACGTAGAAGAAGTGAGAAGAGTGAAGCTTGGACCGGAAATTTGGAACGCAGTCTTTGATAAATTTATGGCCCAATTGTTAATCTTTGACTCGTAAAATAGTTGGGCCAATTATTTTATTATCTGTTCGTATATTAATCGGACTTATAAACTGATGCTGCATAATAATTTGATATCCTGTTCGGTTGGTCCAATAACTGTGAAATTACACTTATACCCCCCACTTATCTCAAGATCTGATCGTTGATTGTTAACCAAATAATAGCCGTTGGATGAAGTCAAAACTCCCTAACCCTAGAATTGATGTTCATCAACAAAAATATAACAGTCAATTTGGAATTTATAACAACAAACTATTTAAAAATAAAAATTGCACAAGGTTTATAATTGCTCAATGCAGCCTAAATAATATAAAATTGGAGGCCGAAGTGAACTATGACAAATTATTCTGCCTAGAGTAGAAAAAAAAGTTCAATTTCACGAATTTTTTTAACAAAATTGCAGAACCAATTTTCAACCAAAAAAAAAATTCAGCTCACTTCGTTCCTTCTTGCTTGGGGTGCGATTCACGGCTTCGAAGTCCTATTTATGAAAATGTACAACAAAATAAATTCATAACTTAAAGATTGAAGAAAAAAATGAAGACATTTGAAGATGGCAATTGTGCTAGGGCTCTCTTACCTGGATGAGCTTGAGAAGAAAGTGGGAAAGGAAATTTTGTTTCTTTTTTTTTATTCCTTATCATGGAGGATAAATTAATGGCAATTTTGTGTAAATAATTGGAACATTCAAGGACAATTTCAGATATTTTAATTTTTCTGGGGCCGGATTATATAATTTCTGGGTTACAGACCCAATTATAATCGGATGGATTAGTGGGCTGGCCCACATTTCCCGAGATTATAACGGGCAGCTCGTCTTTTTATCACACCAACCGAACCACAAACTATCTCCAATTAGCCCACAATTAAGGCAATTTGGGCCTAATCAAGCCAAACGAACACATCCTTTAGGAATTGGGATTTAAAAAAATAAAAATAAAAAAAAAATTCATATATCGGTTCGGGTTTGGTAAACCAACGGGTAATACTGAAAATCGAAACTTATAATAGTTCGGTAACAAAGCTCATATCGTAATTTCGATTCGTTATACGGTACGTACGGAAACTTCGATTTCGGGTTTCAGTTTAATTTACCTAATCATGCACAACCCATGAGGTCTAGAACAAATTGACCTATTGCTTGGACTTCTGTGGGTGCAAAAACAAAGAAGTCCATTATATATATATATATATATATATATATATATATATATATATATATATATATATATATATATATATATATATATATATATATATATATATATATGTTAATCAACCAATATGTGATTGGTTTAGTGGAAATGACCAATCACTACAAAGTGACGAGCTCGGGTTCTAATCTCACTTAATGTTACCAACGCGCAGGGCCGGCCCAAGGGTTTCGGGGGCCCTAGGCGAAATAAAATATCGGGGCCCTTGTGTATATTTTTTTTTACGTAAAATTTATTTTTCATGCTCTTTTAAATGCAAAAGTGTTTATTCTTCATATTCTAATTCTTCTATAGACAAAATAATCAAGTCACTTAATCTTTCTAGTGTTATTGTCGAACGTAAACATGTTTTTATTAATTTTTATTTGAAAAAAACTTATTTCAGCATAAGCAACTGTTACAAGTATAGTGAATATAATTATGTAACAAATATACGAATTTGGATAAGAACTAATCAAATTTATATGATTAAATATGTCATTTGGCTTGTCTATATAGGTAGGAATAACTTTTGATAGCACTTTTAATTCATATTATAAATCAGAACCATCTATGTCTGATATTTAAACATATTTAAAAGCATTTTCAAGATTATTACAACATTCTTTCGAAGTTTTAAAATTACAATTTGATATTTTTACTTGTGGGCCGTGAAAACTTAACAGAGAAAAATATTGGGGAAACATTCCATCTTCCTAAATTATTTATTTTGTTTTGTGCGTGAACTAAGAATTAATGGAAAAGAAACTACTATGCTCTACGTAGCTCCTATATTCTAATTTTTTTAGTTATTTTTTAATTATTATTATGTGGCGTGAAGAAGGGCCTTGATATTCATTGGACTTCAATTCATAAAAAAAGACAAACATCAAGTTGGACGGACCATTAACAATTAACATAGCCGACTAGGGGGGAAAGAGGCCCTAAAAATTTGGGGGCCCTAGGCAAACACCAAAACTGCCTATATGGTTGGGCCGGCACTGCCAACGCGTCTTGAAAGGGATAAAAACCCTTGGGAAAAAAATGTTAAGCACACAAATTGGGTTTACTGTCGGATGATCAACAGAGCAATTACCTCCTCTTAATTAGTGGGGAGTTTATCTCCCACTCCCTCCACATCCCTTTTGTTCAAATGGTTCGGGCTAGCCCACCTGAACGGACCACCCGTTTTCATGTTTGAGTTATCAGCTATAAAAGAACTAAGGCCATCTTCAATCGAACTCAATGCCCAGTTACAATCCACTTAACTTGTCTTTCAAGTTGAATTATTGATTTAGAGTTCCGAGGAAACTTTAGCTCATGGCTTTTCAAAAAGTATTACCAGGAAAAGTAAAAATAAAATTCAAGGAGTATATTTAGCCTGTATGTATGCGTAAGATATAAAATGAACAGTGCATAAGCACAACCACATTACAAGTTTAAAAGCCATGTGGACTTGTTCTATGCATAACCATAAAATTTTACTGTATCTCTACACAACAAAAAAATAGGAATCTACAGCAGTTTTATTTTTCTTTTTCTTCTTCTTTTTATTGGCTAATTTATATAGTATGAACAGTTTTCTTTTTCTTCTTCTTTTTTATTTTCATTCTCTCACACCAAGATATATATAATATCCATGACTTAGAAGACGCTTAGAGACAAGCTCGCTCTGCATTATGTAAGAACGAACTCTTCTTCACAAATTGTCCAACAAAATGAATCATATATAAGAGTTAATTTCAGCCTAGCCTCTTGGTGGTGAGTTAGAATCCTATGTCTCTTTTAAACACTCTGTTCCAAAAATCAACCTGATAATTAAGATGCAAAAAGTCATAAATACGATAGCACAAATATATCATAGATAAAGGTATTAACAGAAAAAATTGAACGTACAATAATGAATTAAATAGGTGAAAAATGGGTTTATTTGCTCTATTTTATGACATAATAAAATTAATTTTACTCTAATTTTTAAAAAATTACCAATGAAATTATCTAGACATGTACATCGTAAGTACACTTTCCTAGTTTAATTAAAAATATGTATATTTGATTTCTTGGGGAACTTTAACCATTTTTTTAATTAAAAGTTGAAGATATAGACCTTGAACATTTTGGAGTCAGAATTTGAAATTCACAATTTTTAAGTGTCACTCGACACATGATATATTTTGATGAAAATAAATTTTTAGGTCAAAGAAGACATAATTTGATAATTTCTGACGACCAGTGATAATGACTTTGACACAAGAAAAAACTTATACTGTCAACTAAATGTCAAGTAAGATATAAAATTCATGCATCTTTATTTTTTGTTCTTTCACAGTATTAATTATCAAAAGAGATAATCAAGTAATTTTACGTTTTCTAGAATTAGAAACTCAACTGACAAAATGTCAAATTCCAATTTCAAAACATGAAAGAATTCCAAAATTGATCTCAAAGTCAAAACAAATACATTCAAAACGAACCAACACCAACAAGTACATACAAATATGAGATAAAGAAATAACATATACATATATATATGCATCTTTAATTAATTAATACAACAGGCGAGACGAGGCCTGCTTTTTCAATGTTATCCTATTTTCAATGTTATTAAAACCGGACCGGACCGGCCGGTCCGACCGGTTCGACCGCGAACCGGAGGTCGGTCCGGTCCGATTTACCACTTAAAACCAGCAACTTCAAAAACCAGTTTGGACCGGGTTGAACCGGTCCAAAACCGGTGAACCGGCGAACCGGTATGGACCGGTTCAACCCGGTTCTGATTTTCCTTTTTTTTTTTTTTTTTTTTTGATTTTTTTAATATTAAAAATAAATTAGAAATTCTTGCACAAGGTGGGATTTGAACACCTAACCTCTAGGATGAAACATGACTTCCTTACCATTTAAGCTACACCATTTTTTTTGAAATTTTAGTACAAATTAAAATTTATAAATTATAGAAACTTGTAGCCAAATTTATTTATAAATTAGATAATTAACTTAAATAAATATTTCACACATTATGAATGAAAATTAATACTCAAATAATAGTTTTTTATTAAAATTTATTCTATAATCTATAAAATATTCTTTTCAATATTATTTTTAGGATAAAGAGTCAAATCGATATAATATGCAAGTTTGACTTTGAATATTAGACTTTTATACATAACCATATTTTAAAATTTATGAATATCTTAGTTTGTTGTATTTTTAACTTACACTTTTAAATTTTTAAAAAGAAATATAATCATATTATATTTATATGAGCATACAAATTAGTACCATATTACCGTTATGATATAAGTTAGATAAATATTATATGATTTAATTGTAGAATATTATAATTTTTTTTATATTTTTAATCAATTGTATGATAATGTTTAAATTTAATGCATATTACATATACTTTAAAATTAAATATATTTATTACATTATTATTACGTCATCCGGTTCGACCAGTGGTTCGACCGGTTCGACCAGTAAAACCACTAACCAGTCGGCTCACCGGTTCACTGTCCGGTCCGGTTTTGAAAACATTGCCTATTTTAGCTTTTTCTGCTTCTACTGTACAGTTGTACATACAGTCAATGTTATTAAAACCGGACCGGACCGGCCGGTCGGACCGGTTCGACCGCGACCCGGAAGCCACTCCGGTCCGGACTACCCTAAAAAACCGCTGCCTCGAAAAACCAGTGCGAACCGCTCGGAACCGGTCAAAAACCGGTGAACCGGCGAACCGGCGAACCGGCGAACCGGTTTGGCCCGCGGTTCGCACATTTAAAAAAAAAAAGAAAAAAAAAAAGAGTGCCTTCCTCCTGCTGCTGCTGAAATGGAACATTGCACAGGAAAAGGAAAAAGAAAAAAAAAATAAAGGAAAAGGAGAAAACTAGAATGGGAGTATGGGACAATGGGTGTTGCGTTACAAAGAACATATGACTTCTGAAATATTTTGACATTCACAATTTTTGAGTTTATATACTGAAAAGGACATATGCAAACATATAACTAGAATGACAGTGGTGTACTGGTGTCAAAAGAGGGGCGTGAAGAAGAAGAGGAAAAAGGGGAGTTTGGAGGAGATTTTTTGAGTTTATATATTGAAAAGAAAGTAGGGTTTTCAAGTGGGCCGAGTGTTTAGTGCCTGGCCCAAAATTATTTATAGCTTTCAAATTTTAAACTTATACAATTCTGAATTTATGATAAATATGTTCTAATTTGAATTTTTTTTATTTGGCTTATAAGAAACAAAAACAATAAATTAAAAATTATGGATTACGTATATCGTGTACCATGAGATAAACATAATCTTTGTTAACTATTGTATTTGCTTTAAGTATTCTTTTTGTGTTATCTTTTCAAATCAAATAAATAAAATAATATATATTAGCATATTACTGTAAAACTAATTTACAAAATTTTGATAGGTTGCGTATACAATAGATGTTTGATTGTTTATATGTTTGATGGTTTAATTTCGAACTTATGTCATTTTAATTTGTCTACTCTTTTATTTAAAATCTATGTGTGAGATTACTTCGATTAAAGTTTAAAGTTTAAACATGTTATGATGTTGTAAGTTGTAACTCTTATGATTTTATTTTCATATAGGCATTGGACAAAATTTATATATTGAATAAGTGTTCATTTGTGTCTATTTTTATTATGATGTTTGAATATGTTATATATAATAATTTATTAAAAAAATTAATAATATAATATTATTACGTCGTCCGGTTCGACCAATGGTTCGACCGGTTCAACCGGTAAAACCAGTAACCAGTAAGCTCACCGGTTCAGTGTCCGGTCCGGTTCTGAAAACATTGCATACAGTACAACAACCGTGACTTTTGCTTTTCAGTCAACTCTTTCACTTTCACCCCATTTTTGTTACTACAACTTATTTTTATTACATATGCAGGCAGGGAGCACTAAAATTCTTGTCCTCTTTGTTTTCAACAGCTGCCTTCTCTTCTGTTTCCTCACCCGATTTTTTACCTCTTCTCAGCAAAGCCCATTATTCAAGATTCATGGACGAATCCCAATTACTTTAATTATCCAAAGATTCTTGTGCTGTCATAGATTTCTTGATAAGATTTTGATGCGAGGTTAAATTTGGAACTATTCTTCTCCAAGGTATTGGTTTTTGACTTTCTTGATTTGTTTATGGTAAATAAGTAAATGTTCAATTTGATTATTGAATGTTGGTCACCAGTTAAATTGAAAATTTGATTGAAATTAAGCATGTTTAGATGAATTTTGGTGATCTTGAAACTTGATATATAGGTAGATTGACTTTGAATCAATTTTCTGTCTTTTTGGTATTTCAAGTAGAAAAATGAAATTGGTCTCATAGATTATACTTCTTAAAATTTTTGAGCTCGCAATTTGAAAATAACTATGTTTGTATGAAAAGAAAGGTTTTTACCGTCTGAGAATGAATTTAAGCAATGGACATCTGCAGATTAAAAGAACTTATGTTGTTTTTTGAAATAGGTGCTCTAATTCAATGGCTGGAAGTAGAAACGGAAGTTACGACCTCGGTGTCCAATCAGACGATAGCTACCATTTCGAGAGACTACGTATAGAACCTATTTACGATTCATTCTTATGCCCTTTAACGAAACAAGTGATGCGAGATCCCGTAACCTTAGAAAACGGGCAAACATATGAAAGAGAAGCCATTGAAAAATGGTTCAGAGAGTGCCGGGAAAGTGGAAAAAGACCGTCTTGCCCTTTAACATTGAGAGAGTTGAGAAGTACAGAACTAAACCCAAGTATAGCTTTACGGAACACGATCGAGGAATGGAATGCAAGGAACGAGGCTGCTCAGCTAGACATGGCTCGTAGATCATTGTCCTTGGGCAGTGCCGAGAGTGATACTCTACAAGCTTTGAAGTTTCTGCAGCACCTTTGCTTGAAAAATCCGTCAAATAGGATTGTAGTTCGGAATGCGGAGCTAATACCTATGATTGTTGATGTTTTGAAGAATAGTAGTCGTAAAGTTCGATGCAGAGCTTTAGAAACACTTCGAATTGTGGTCGATGAAGACTCTGATAATAAGGTTGTCAAAGGTTGATGATTCATATTGCAACTTAGTTCGTCCTCAATAGTCACTTTCAATTTTCAAAAGTTCAAATTCGAAAAAAAAAGGAGTTAGGAGTATCATACCTATGGATCAAAATTTCCCTCGAAAACATCAAAAAATTTCTGTTTTTGAATCGATCAAAACAAAATAAGGTGTAGTTCCGAAACCATTTGTTTCTCTTGGTACTCTATTATTTTCTTAATTGTAACTTTTTTCCCAATTTTTCCTAGTGCTTCTGAAACGACTCCGAAAAGTTTCCAATATATAGTTAACCAAAATATACACTATAAGAAATTTTGTCCCATGATCATACCTAAGAAATGCATATTCAAGTATTTTTTCAGGTTTCAAGCTCAAATAGTAAAATGTTTATTTTTATGAGGACAACCATATGCCGGAATAAACTGTGAAATTTTCATCTATTCTGGCTCTTATGATTATTTGGTTTTGCAGGAAATAATGGCGGAAGGGGACACTGTACGTACGATAGTGAAATTATTGTCTCATGAGCAATCCGTAGAGAGAGAAGAAGCGGTTTCATTGCTCTACGAGCTTTCTAAATCGGAAAGATTATGCGAAAAAATTGGTTCAGTTAATGGAGCAATTCTCATTTTAGTTGGAATGGCAAGCAGCAACTCTGAAAATGTTTTGACAGTTGAGAAGGCTGAACAAACATTGGAGAATCTGGCACAATGTGAGAACAACGTAAGACAAATGGCTGAAAGCGGAAGACTTCAACCTCTTCTAACACTAATACTTGAAGGTGCACTAACAAACCTCGAGTTGGTTTCCAGTTTTGTTGAGCTTTGATGACATATGTTTCAATTTTTTTCTTTATTTAGAGTTCAGTAGATGCTAGTCGAGAACCGACAGTACAATAAAAAATATGAGTTATGAAAGATGGTTGCTTTTAAGTACAAAGCTACGAGCTGATTTTCCCAAAACCATTGAAAAGTTCACGAGTTAAGAATATAGCATGAAGTTGTCCGCACCATTAGGCCGGCTTAAATAGCCCCAAACCTTGAGAATAAAAAGGTCACCAAGTAGTATTTAGAATCGTAAATGATTTCCATCTTACAAGAAGTGAACCATGTTTTCCTACGAATTTGGGAAAAAAATTCATTTGAGGGCACAAACAATGTCGGATCCTCGAAATTCACCGTAGCTCATGGTCGATCTCAAGTAAAAACTCCAAATAGAATCATTTTTTCTAGGCAATAGTAGAAATTATATCAATGCTTTCCCCAATTTACCCTTCAAATGCTAAGATGGAATGATGATTTGATTTCAACTATTACTTGTTGCAGGCTCTCCAGACACGAAATTGTCCATGGCCTCTTTCCTCGGTGAACTGGTATTGAACAATGACGTAAAAGTCCTTGTGGCTAGAACGGCTGGCTTCTCGTTGATCAACCTCATGATGAGTAATAACATGCCGTCTAGAGAGGCTGCTCTTAAAGCCTTAAACCAAATCTCATCAGACGAAACAAGTGCCAAAGTTTTAATAGAGGCAGGAATCCTTCCCCCTCTAGTCAAAGATCTATTCACAGTCGGAGCCAAGCAGCTCCCCATGCGACTCAAAGAAGTTTCCGCAACTATTCTCGCCAACATCGTGAACTCGGGCAATGATTTCGACTCCATCCCAGTCGGGCCCAATCACCAAACTCTCGTCTCTGAGGAAACAATTCATAACCTCCTACATCTCATAAGCAACACAGGCCCTGCAATCGAGTGCAAGCTTCTCCAAATTCTCATTGGCCTCACGAGCTCTCCTTTCACCGTGTCAAGTGTCGTTTCCGCTATCAAAAGCTCGGGTGCTACTATTAGTTTGGTTCAGTTCATCGAAGCACCCCAGAGAGATTTGAGGGCGGCTTCGATAAAGCTACTTCAGAACTTATCCCCTCACATGGGCCACGAGCTAGCCGGTTGCTTGCGTGGCACGTCTGGCCAGCTCAGCAGTCTAATCCGAGTGATATTGGAAAATGTTGGGATAACCGAGGAGCAGGCTGCAGCAGTTGGGCTTTTAGCCGATCTTCCCGAACGTGACTCGGGTCTCACTAGACAAATGCTAGATGAAGGGGCCTTCCAAATGTTCATTTCACGGATAAGTAGGATTCGAAAAGGAGAAACAAGGGGTACTCGGTTTATGACTCCGTATTTAGAAGGGCTCGTGAAGGTTCTAGTGAGAGTTACGTTTTCCTTATCGGAGGAGTCGGGTGCCGCTCGTGCACTTTGTCGTGAGCACAATCTCGTGGCCCTTTTTATCGAACTTTTACAAATGAACGGGCTCGATAACGTACAAATGGAATCGGCTATGGCTTTGGAAAACTTATCTCAAGAATCGAAGAACTTGACGAGGTTGCCGGAGTTTCCGACTCCCGGTATTTGTGGCTTGGTTTTCCCTTGTTTGAGCAAGCCACCGGTTATATCTGGATTATGTAAGATCCATAGTGGGACATGTTCATTGAAGGAAACATTTTGTTTATTGGAAGGTCGTGCGGTGGATAAATTGGTTGCCCTTTTGGACCACAAGAACGAGAAGGTAGTGGAAGCATCTCTTGCGGCTCTATCGACCTTACTAGACGATGGGGTTGAAATAGAGCAAGGAGTTCAAGTGTTGATCGATGCAGAAGGAATTAAGCCTATAATGGACATTTTACTTGAGAAAAGAACAGATAGTCTAAGAAGGAGAGGAGTTTGGGCAGTTGAGAGATTGTTGAGATGCGAGGATATATCTTATGTTGTTTCTAATGATCCCAATATAGCCACGGCACTTGTAGATGCTTTTCAACATGGAGATTATCGAACACGACAGATAGCCGAGCTTGCTTTAAAGCATGTTGACAAAATCCCAAACTTCTCCGGTATTTTTCCAAACAATGGATAATCCTTTTGAGGTTGTTTATTAGTAGACTGTTTGAGACTTGTTTTTTTTTTTTTTTTTTTTTCACTTTTTCTTGATTTTTTTTTTTCATATTCTTATGGTGCAATTGAAAGTATAATAGCTTGTGAGGCATTTTTTTTACTGTTTGTATTATCCTCCTTTTCTGCCTATGTATTTTTTCTTGTTTAGAAGTATTTTTTTGGTACAATGTTTAGAAATCCAGTGTGAATCAATTTCCAATGGTTTGAAGGATTGGAATATACTATATTTAATCATTTGAGCTAGTCCAGTCTTTTAGCTTATTTTAGATACGATGTAAACTGGCAAAGAAAAGGAAAGTAGACAATTGGCAAATATTTAAACTTCAAAGATTCACTCATTGGTTTGCTTCCTCTTTATTTTAGGAAGGTGAGACTTATTATTTGGTTATACGCCATTCGCCCTTGCCATTACCTTTAATCCACAGGTACAATTAAGAGACTAAACGTGCCAAATATATAAACGAGTTGAGTCGAGTTCAGTTGAGCTAAATAACACATTTTTCAAATTTGTTTTGATTTTGTTCGATTGTGTTTGAATTAGAAGTAAATCAAAAAGGAATCGAACTTGAACAAGATGAATCAAGCCGGATACAAGTAGCTTATAATTTGATATTTTTATGTATATTTCATCATTTTTAGATTATTGAATTAAGCTAGTCAAAAGAAAACATTGTATAAGCTTGCTTTCTCGTGTATAGTGAACCAAACACATACAAACTCGAAGTGAATCCCAACTCCAAATAGTTTAATTTGATTTTAAACCCAGTTCACACTTTTCAAAGTTTTAGAAATTTGATATTTAAGGCCACCTCCAACCGGCGGTCAACTGGGCAAAGGAGGGAGTTGCCTGCCGATTTTTGATTGGAGATGGAATTGGGCTGGCGGGGGACTATCCCCCGCGGGCAACACAGTCTGGACGGGCATGTGCACCCAACCAGGCGATGGGTGGCCTTCGGATGGAGATGCCCTAAGGGAATTCTCAATTATCCTTGACATGTAATCCTGTTGAATATGATATGCTATGTTCAAAATTTCTACAAGAATTAATGTCAAATTGTCAATGTCCACAAAGGCACAAATGGATTCACAACTTATTTTCATGTTTTTGGATTATATACAAAAGCATCAAAGCACATCCTTCATACAATGAAAAATAAAAAAATAACTCAATGGTAAAATTCATTCTACAAATAGAACAGATGATAAAGAATCAACAGAGAATACCAATAATGAATCACATCATACCACAATTCACTTTCACAAAAAAAAACTAGTACACAAATGAACACAAAGATTACCATCCAATCTAAGTTACAAACGCAGCACCGCCATCGATTTCATCATGCACGATGAAGCATCCAAATCGTGTGCCACGTGGTTCCTAGAAACGTGACTCCACCTCGTTCCCATTTCAGAAACATTAGACATTGTTACAAAATCCAAAACTTGCCCAAATATTTTAAACATTTCGACCCCAAAAATAAGATCTTCATCGGCAACAAATGCAGCATTCCAGTCCATAGGGGCGTCGGGATGAACCGAGACTTCGACCCAAGAAAAATACACGAGGTTAAGCTCCCAAAGCTTACGAACGGCTTTGTTTCTCCTTCCTATTTGACCATCTCCCTCACACCAAGACACCGAAAGCATGAACAACCGATTTTTGCAAGATATAACTTTTGGATAATACTCGTGGACACGTGGCGGGATTGGATTGGTTTGTATTCTTACCCAGTATCCCTTTTCTATGTCATATCCAACGAGCTTATCGCTTTCTGAGTAAACATAGAAAATCCCATTACATACAGCACCAGAACGAGCAATGCCGAAGTCTAACGGTAACCTTTGGATCTCCGTCCATTTATTTGATAGTGAATCATAAATTTCACAAGAATCCAATGGTTCATCCCAAGATCCAAGACCTCCGACTACAATCATAACAAACTTTCTTATTGAACTTTCGTTCTTTTGCTTGACAAACTTGTATGGCTTCATATTCGGAAACAATGATATGTCGTTCTCGTCAAGAGAATGCCTAGATTGGCGTCTAACAGAAAGTCTATGAGGATCCTCATAAACATCAGATACACCACCCACTCTCGAGCGATAAAAACGTCTCTCTGATCGACTTTGTTGATTTCTAACAATCGAACAATTGGGGCTGACGTCCGAAATCCCAATCACGGGTGATGATCTGGCGTACTTCATTGCTGTGGCTTTACGCCACGATTTAGTCATAGGACTAAATACTAAAACTCCTTTGTGAGTCTTGAACGAGCTACGGTCTACCCTTCCGAAATTAGTCAAGCTAGAACAACCCCCGACTATATAAACATCATCTTGCGCACTAGCAACCGAAAATAAGAATCTTCCTTTGAGAGTCGGAGAATTGACTTTGTGCCATTGGTTTAGGGAAATATCAAAAGCGTGTATTTCTCCGGAACAATATCCGTCTTTAACGACACCAAATAGAAATAACCATGGAGTTTGGAATAAGCCTTCTTTCCGAACTTCCATGAATCGAGGTGATGTTGTCAAGTATTTCCATTTCTTGCACACTAGACGAGCGTTCATGAGACTCGTAATCGGGAGCCTCACTAAGCACATCTCGAGTATGTCATCAGGTAGGCGAGCATTCATGCTATTAGTATTTTGAGCTTCATATAATGTTAAAAGCTTTCTATTGTTCCTTTTGAAGAGTTTCTCTTTCATCCCATATGAAAAGCAATCGATAGCTGCTTCCTCGTTTCCACATATTCTGTTATATCCTTTTCCTTCCTCGCTAGCACTTGATCGCCTTCTATTGCATGGATCGCCTAACTCTTCACCATTGTCGGCACCTACTTTGCAACCTCCACCTCGGCCGTAAAAGGTTAGACATCCCAAGGACACGCCAGTCATTTCATCTTCTTCGAAACCTCCACTTTTGTGGTTCTTTCTTTTCAATTTTTGGCTCACACTTCTAACAAGGCGTTTTGAAACACTTAAGGACTCAGAATCTTGATCAATACGCTCTTCTTCTGTAAATCTTTCTGAGGTCATCTTTTATTCTTATATTCGTAAATTGCTCGAACCAATAAGAAAAACGGAGCTCTATAGAAATCTGGATATGCCAAATTTCATGCTGTTTGTGTTGACCTACATGATCAAGGAGAATTTAAACCATAAAATAACGCAGAAATGAAGGAGGAGAAGAACACAAAGATGTTCCAACTTCCAAATACTAACAACATATCCATCTAAACTGAAAGAACTAAGAAGAGTTAAATCAGCATTTTTAATCTGATTTATAGGAAAAGCTCATCTGTTTTTGGTTCTTCAGCACAAAACTTTAGGATTGTAATATATTCGAAAGTAAGGTAATAATTAACTTCGTTTTCTTCTCAAATTCAAGCTCACACCTTATATCTTTCAGTTAACAAAGGTCTACCTCCCAAACGATCACAAACTCGAACGTTACACAAGAAATGAGTACCTAAATTGAAGATTATCATATTTGTATGAACATATTACATATACTTGGATGGAGTTTAAAAAATGAGCTATTTTAGTACCGTATGCTAATCCTTATATTGACGTCAGTCTCAATATCTGAAAATTACAAGGGCAGTTATAACCTAAACCAAAAAAGAAATTGTCGCGCACTCACATACAAACGCACCAGATGAAAATCAAGAAGCAGAAGAAAAAAATGAAGTGCAAGATCCACACAGCCATTGAAACCCAAATCAAATCATCAAATCACAATCAATAATGAGCTAAACATCTCAAATATGAACACCAAAGGAAAAAATTAAAGCAGCAAATTCATTGCAAATCTAAAAGCCAGAGAAACTAACAGAAAAGGGCAGGATAAAAAAGAGTGAATAATATAAATCAAACCCTGAAATCGAAGCACGCCATCACCAATTTAAGAACCACTTCCGAGAACCCATTTCAAGATTCAGTCTGAAAAAGAGAAGGAACACTGCAATGAGATCTAATCTGCATAAAAGCTCAAATCTTTACTAATAGTATTTAAATACTGTAATTTTTAAAACTATCATTTTATGATGTGGGCATAAGAAGTCGCAAGGGAATAATCTTTTGTATGATGAAAATGATGGGCATATTTCTTTTCTTTTTCTTTATGTTGGTTGGGAATGAAATTGTTAGTAAAGTGGAGTGATGGCACTTACCTACTTAATAAATGGTTTTCTATCTGCCTTTTGTTTTTGTGTTTTTTGATTTGTTCTTTCTTTCCTTTTTTTTTAAAAAAAAAAAATTATTTGTTGGTGGAATCATTACATGGTAGTGTCCCACCTAGCTTTTTATGATGCTCAACGCCCCTTTTATCCAACTTTTTTCCTAATTTCTAGGCCATTTTAAGCCTAAAAATTTTGTGGGTCCACTCCAAGGAAAAAATATGAAAATTCAAGTTAGTATTATTGATCATAAACTTATAATGATACAAGAATTTATTTTAATGATAATTGATCCGATAAGAAAAATGGATGGGGCCGTTAGTTTGATTTTTTGAAGAGTGTTTTGAAAAATTTAGATTTACTTTTATATGTTCTTGATTTTTTGTGCATTTTAGACTTTTAGTCAATGGTTGATTAAGTTTTATATAGGAGTTAATATGGCCTCATATGGATCTAGTTTGATCCAGTTTGGTCTCTGTTAAATTGGGCCAAACCATATTTGGCAATAGGTCTGGGCAGGTTTCGGCCCAAACACCGGTTGCGGCCCAGAGCCGAAACTTGTCAGGCCCGCATCAGGGATAGGGGAATCAACGCCTACCTTTCTATATTTTTTTTATTTCTTTTTTCTATTTTTTTTATTTTTACCTCTAATTTCTTTTGATAATTTATTTGTTTATATACCAAGTTTATACAATTTATATTTTAGCAGTATCAATTACATTATTAATTTTATATTTATCATATTATTTAGTTTTTTCATTATCAATTTTTGTATTAAATAATTATTATTAAAATATCTAACTGCATTTTAAATGTTATATTCGATTATATTAGCAAGTAAAAATTATGTTCATCTTAATATAGTATATATTACAAGATAAAAATATGTATTAATTATCTCATTAAATATATCATTCTATTCAGGGTGAAATACAAATTTTTCCCTTAAAGTATGAGAACATAAAAATATGTATTAATTATCTCACTAAATATATCATTCTATTTAGGGTGAAATACAAATTTTCCCCTTAAAGTATGAGGGTGATATCAGTTACCCCTAAAATATCACTTGTAACATTTATCCCCTTTTGTTATAGTTTGGAGTTTTTATTCCAAAAATACCCCCACCTCCTTCATAAATAATAAATTTCTTTGTTAATTTAATAAAAAAATTTGTTTCTTTATTAATTATGAATCGATCCATTCACCAAACAACATTATGTTTCAATTTCTTCGTTTCTTTATTTTTCTTTCCTTTTTTGATCTGAATTTATTTTCTTTAATTTCAGTTACATTTTTTTCTTTATTTTCTGTTTCAATTTTCTTTTTTATTTCTGTCTCAAATTTTTTCTTTATATTTTTCTCAGTTTTTATTTGGTCTTAATTGTATTTTATTTATTTTTTTGTAATATTATGCATTATATGAATGATGTTACAATTTTTGCATTCAAACAATTGTTATCAAAATATTTTATTGTATGTTTTTGTATTATATATAATTATATATTGTCCAGAAAATGATGTCGTGTCAGATATTATATATATCTTTAATTTACAAGATAATAAAATTATTAATAATTTTATTTAAATAAATTAATTACCCAATATATTTATTGACGAAAAAGTAATTAAGGGACAAATTGACCTCATGATTGAGGATCTCAAACTCACCTCTCCAACACATATGAGAGACGAACACAAATACAATTTGTGCTTAACTCTTTTGTCCTAAATTTAAAAAACTTTTTTGCTCTAAATTTAAAACTAACTTTGACATGTTCAATACAATATATATAATTATTACAAAGTCAAACAACAAAATGAATAATAAATTATAGAAATTTAATCAAATGCATGTATTAGACACATTATAATTATTAAATTTAAAGTATTTTTTTTTTTACTTCTACAAAATATAATACTGTAAAGAAGAATCTCGATCATGTGTACGGAACACTTATCTACCATGTTTTGCAGGACGAGTTACCGCCCACAAAATATATATATATATATATATATATATATATATATATATATATATATATATATATATATATATATATATATATAAACCAAACAACTTCTAGTTCTGAATATAATTAGCACTGCATTTTAAATTTTTTTATTTGGACAAATGGATGATATATTTATTTGTTGATTATATATGATTGTTATGGCAAACCAAATTTTGAGCAATTCAGAATTTTTGTTACTGTGGAAATATGTTTTAAATTATTTTGAATGAAAAATATTAATAAAGGTTATTTGCAACAATAGTTTAATTTGTTTGACAAGACGGAGTATTAAACATATGAGAATACATTGTTTTTCGATTTAAAATTCTTATATTTTCAGCATCATGCCTTGTAAAAAGTATTTTTAATATTAAAATATATAAAATAAGCATTTTGAATCTTTATTTTTTAAATTAATGAATTAAACGAGATTAACAATTGAATTATCAATTTGATTTGTGATATTAAACAAATTATTATTGTTTGATAATAATCTAAATTAGTTGAGAATTCAAACATATTCGAGATTCAACAGAATAAATCAAAAAGCTTCAAATTGGAGTGGACGAAAAAAAATCTTAGAATAAAAAGTCATTATAAAAGGGTTACAATGTACAAGGTTTTTTTTCTTGTGAAAAAATTGAACAAACCCCCAACCTAGGAGCGGATTTAGGACGTGTAGACAAGGGTATAGTAAATGTCGGGATTCACAAAATTATTACGGGATATGGCAGGACGGGAATGCGGGTGCATACTATAAAAAAAAATTCTGGACGCACCCAACAAAAGTAATTACATAATCATTTTTATTTAATTTTTTTAATTTTTTTGCAAAACCGAATAACTATCAACCCATTATTTACATAAAACATATGATTATCTAAACAATCCTTTCAATTTACAAGTGTAGGGTAGAAATTAAAAGGAATATTAGGTTTAAGTTAACAAGTTTTTTATTAGATATGTTTAGTTAATTAATTAACTAAATTATCTTGTTGTTAATTAGTTCCAAGTAAATGCATAATAAATAATAGTAGTACTAAAAAGATATATGTGGGTTTGGGTATTCGGAATTTGAGATATCAATGCCAAACCCATCTTGTACTGTCGTAATAAAGTACGAATTTTCAAAATTCGAGTACCAAATCCAAAATACCTATCCTGTTCAAAATTTTATAAAAAAAGATGGGACGGGTCAAATTTGAGTTACCTGAACCCAACGCCCAATTTGAAAGGGGGAGGGTCGGTTTTATAAACTAGGATTATGATCATAAAAAACTACTATAAAATGACATAATTTTAGCGAGTTCTTGTAGACGAGTATATACTTATCTCATCTCAACATCATCGCTCACAAGTAAAATTGACCAGACTCGTCAACCACTATTTGGACCTAATTAATCTCGCCTGCCTCTAAACCTCAAATTTAATTTGTGAATGCACCTTCATATATAGAAGATTACGTGAATATTAAATCATACCTACCTCATATCGACTTCCTATAACCACCATCGATTTTAATCTAAATTCATATCCGTCACCAAATCTGACCAAGTTATTTTGCGACTTTCACATCGGTATCATTCCACACGCGTAAAATAAATACATACGTACACATAGCCATCTCGAATCCAACCTAATTTATGGCCCCCACATCAATATCACCCCAAATGTGTAAAATAAATCAACACATACACTACATCCACCAAATCCAACCCCAGAAGACATATATGCAATATGAAAAGAACTGATAGCTAGTTCTTGTAAAATGGAGTATGTACCTAACTAATCTCAGCTCGACTGCCTCATAAATAAATATGACCTAATTCATTTTGACCATACTCGTCAACAACTATTTTGAATAATTTATCTAGGTCGTCTCCAAACCTCAAATCTGATTTACGTCAGCTAACACTCATAAGTAAAATATTATGTAAATATTAAACCGTACCTAACCTAACTTATAGACCTCCTACAACCACCACTGATTTAACCTAAATAAATGTACATCCATATGGAGTATGATTTATTTATTTATTTAAGGCTTTCAAATCAGTATCATCCCACACGTGTGGAATCACAAGTACACGAATAAACCTCGAATCTAACTATTTAATTTATGGCTGTCACATCTCTATCATCTCATATGTGTGATATAAATTCACATGTACACATAATTGCCTCGGATCAGACCTGTTTATTTACAGCCCTCACATTAGTATCATCCCACACGTGTGAAATAAATTCACACGTTCACACATCCGCTCGAATTCGGCCCCACTTATTGATGACTATCATATCGGTATTACCCCGCAATAATGAATTAAATTCACACTTTTACAAAATCCTCCAAATCCAACTCAAATACACATTCATAATAAAAAATAGAAAAAAAAATTGGTCTTCTTCAAAAAGCTCAAATCAATGGGGAAGGCACGAACAATAATGAAAGGCAATCCTTCCAAAAATGTCATTTGTGCCCTTACAAAAGCCATTACTTATAATTCCACCCTTCCCGAAAACCAAAGATCCATTCGGCGCCGTAATCCTAGCGATTTCAATTCTCCGCCGCCGCCGGAATTCGACGACGAAGAAGATGAGCGGAAGAAGAAGAAGGTCAAGCTCATTGATCACATATCGCAAACCGAGGAAAAAATTGAGTTTAATTCACGGCATCAGAACAAGCGGAATTCTCAAAATTTTGATTCGAAACTTGATTCGAAGTCCGATGATCCAATTGTTTACACCAGACGCAAAAATAATACCGGTGTTCATAGATCTAAAAACTTTTTTTCCGCTAAGGTCTAAATTTACCGAATTGATTAACTTCTGAAAATTCAATGTAGAGGAACTGAATTTTGGTTTTATGGTTTTGATATGAATTTTTGGTTTATTTTTTGGATATGAATTTTGGGTTATGGTTTTGAACCAAATTTATGGATGTTATTCGAAGATGATTTTGAAATTTCCCGCAGAAAAAGAATATTACTATAACGTTTCCTTATTTTTAATTTTTTCGCTAAAAGTCTTGGAGATCTGAAGTGAGGTTGTATGTTGTGTTGTTTTGACTTAGTCAATATGTATATTCCATGTGTATATGCAACTTGAGAAGAATATAAAATTTTAGACATGAGTGAATTAATTCATGTTCACTGTAATGAAAAATATATTTATATTCGTTCGTGCGTGCATTTCACACATGTTATTTAATATTTTAATAGTCTAAGTTTATCTTGACCATCCTTTTTTCAGGTGAATATACAATTTTATTAATAAAAAATTTATTGAAAAATGTGCATATTCGTTTTAGTGAGTTGATTATGACTACAAAGTAATTGGAAGTATTGTTATTTTCTCACTATAACTTGCTGCTCTGTTGTGTCGTTAACTGCACACTTTCACTCTGTATGGATTATTAATATAGATTTGCATTATTATTGTCTATTAGTATCATTAATATTATATATAATAGGGGTTCCAATGATTTTTGCAGGAGAATGAAGATGTGAAAGAGACAGAGACTCATCCAAATGGTTATAATCGCAAACCCTCTTCATATTGATATAAAGAACAAATATATTTTTGTTAGGAAATTTTATGTGGGGAATTGGGTTTGTGTTTTTAAATTTCATTGTGATGGTTTCATTTAAGTTTTGTGGATAGGGTCACAACTGGAGTCTGGCCCCACAACACCTTTGCCGGAGGATAAATTGTTGATGCTCGTTCTTAAAAATATTAAAAAGTATGTGTATTTTTCTCTATCATTCTTATATGTTTTAATATTTTTATTTAGTTTCTACCTTGTACTATTTCCTATTTCGGATTTCATGCTCAGTTTGTCCAGTGTTGATTTATTGTACTTTTGTTGATGCAGGGCGGACACTTATGGTGCATTCTCTGAGCCTGTGGATGATGTTCAGGTGATATCGTGTGTGAATAAATGATCCATTTTGTATTTTATTTTTCTTACCTGATATGAGGTTAATATTACTGCAGGTACCTGGTTATTATGATAAAATTAGGAAACCTATGGATTATTTGACTGTGGAGAATAAACTCATCAATCGACTTTATAAGAACTTAGAAGAATTCGAGGTTTGTTTTTTCGAATTAAAGATCTTGGTTGATAATTTTTTTAACTACTTGTAATGATTTACTTTTCGGATGATATTCGTTTGAATTCTATTTACTTAGGGTCATTTTTGTGTTGTTTTATGTTTACTTCACTATGTTTATATTTTATTGAATATTCTGAGTTATGGTGGTTATTTTGTAGAATTATCCATTAGATTTTCTTGTAAAAGTTAATAATATAGTGGAAATGAACGCTAAATTATTGTTCATTGCGATTGCAGGCTGATGTGTATTTGATATGTTCAAATGCAATGTCATTTAATGGTAAAGATACAGCCTACTACCGGCAGGTACATTTGTGTTATTTATTAGTTATATGTTTTCTTTTCTCATATTTATCAGTGTTTTTTGATATATATAAATTTAACCGATTATATTAGGCAAGTGTTATGCAAGAAATTGCAAAGAGAGAATTTGCAAGTCTGAAACAAGAAGGTGATAACAATGAGCCACAACTTAGAGTCATTAGAAGGGGGCGCCCCCCAGTCAACAAGAACAAGAATAAGTCAGTTGAAACGCCATCAGTAACTCATATAATCCCGAATCTTATATCTGGAGACGAAACTGCAATTACGGGATACAATCTGAGAAGGGAACCTACATGGAATGATTACCTTGAGCGATTCTTGCCACCAGAACGCACGAGAAACTGGAACGATGATTTTCCTGGTTCGTATTTTCCTGACTAACGATCAAAGTTTCTCATAAATTCAATTTCATTTTTTTCAAAGTTTTTTGCCCCTTCTTTTCGAACTTGCAGCAGATATTTTGAGAGCTGACAAGAAATATAAGAAAAAACATATTACGGTTGATGAGAATCGACGTGATACTTACAAGCAATATCAGCCCCCATCTCCTAGCAAAGTTTCCCCTCTTTTGTCTGATTCTGTTGTAGATCAGAAGCAATTAATTTCGGTATGTATTTCAAGAAACGAGAAATTTTATACTATTACTTTCACATGCTAATTTTATCCCAAACCATGTTTAGGCGAACCCAAAACATTCACATGTCAAGTGTAGTACACTTGTCTTGGGGTTGTCAAAAAACCATACGTGCATTTTGGGTTTGCACAAACACGGTCTGGTCTAGAATTACCCTAATTTTAATGGTAACTTTTTTAACTACACTTGAACTTATAGGTGGAGGTTACTCAAGATCCTCTCGCTTATGTGAGAAGCTTGGCTAGATTTGCTAAGGATCTTGGACCCGTAGCTTGGAAAGTTGCGTCAAGAAAAATAGAGGCGACCTTTTCTGCTAGTGCACCATATGGTCCTTGGACCCCTTTAAACAACACTGTTTTGAGTCCTTTAACTTTGAATTCAAGCTATGTTGCTTCTGCATATGACCATTATGAAGGAATGCTTGAAACTGTTAAGAAATTTAACAGTCAAACTGAGATAACCTCAGGAGGCGATGTTTCTTCTTGGGGAAACCGCCAATTCCCCATTCAGCAAACAAATAATTATCAAACTCAAAGAAACATCAGTTTCGTTGACATGGTTAGAGATGCATCTAAGTTGCCAGAGAATTGGACTCTTTCAAGGACCGGTTCGCATGAAGTAGCTGGAACTAGGGATTTTGGGCAATCGTCTTGGCAGGCATTCGCTATGCAGCATAGGAATTCTTGTTTGGTTCAATCGGACCCAAACGTAAGAGTTTCAACTGGTTTGCCTAGTCAACAACCAGATTCGGCATTGCAACTTTGAGTCGTGATTGGGGAATTAGTACATGACATTTATTTCGGTTCACAGAAATTTTTAGTTGATAGCTTTTATAGGTCATGTATCTAATTTATTTGGTCTAAATTAACGAATTTACTATGGAACATTTAAAATTTGATAATGTGATTGAACTTGAATAATTGTCTGCTCATGCATTTGAAAATTGATTGATGTTTCTTCTAGTTAAATAGCTATATGTTAGTATACGAAGTGGGGTTTTTTTGTCCCACCAATCATGATGCTTTTCTTGGGATATTTTTTTTTTTAATTGGGACTTTCCAAAATATTTTTTTTTTGAAAATATTTGTTTTGAAGAGTCATATAATGTTTTTCAAGCTTGAAATTATATAAAAACAAATTTTTTTTTTGAAGCTACAACTGGATTTAATCAAATTGGATATTTTAAAGTATTTGTTTAATTACTTTATGTTTATTGAGTTGAGTTTGGAATACATATTTATAGTTCAATTTATAACAAATTGATTTTGAAAGTCGATCTTCAAAGAGTTTAATTTGTTCTTCAAGTCCAAGTGGGGAAAGTTTTTTTGTGCAAGTGTTGAAATAAATGATACTCCAAAGTACAATCTTCATCCGACATTGTGAAACAGCCTGAATTAGATATCTTATATGGTTCCACAAAGTTTTTATATTTGAGGGGCAGATCAAACCATAATGTATTTTTATAGAGTTAGTGCCATTTTATCCATATGCAAATTCAATGCATAATTAGCGCCCCGACTGAAGATAGTGCTCGCACTGGATGAAGATAGTGCGCGTTCTTATGAAGAAAAATTCGTGCACCAACTGAAGATAGTGTGCGATCTTGTGAATCAAAATTCATGCACTATCTTCACCTGGTGCGCACTCTTGTGAAGCAAAATTCGCGCATCCCACATATTAGCCAATAAACAGCTGACACTTGTACATAGAAATATCTTGTAGCTTTCTGCTCTCTCTGTAAAGCCGTATTAGTAGGATTGAAAATCAAACATAGCTATTCGATACTTGGCTCGAGCTCGTTTGAGTTTTGTTCGTCAAACAAATCAAACAAGGTTGAACAAGATTTCTTGTTTGATAACTTTTGAAGCTCGGTTGGAGCTCAACATCGATAAGCTAAAATATGAAAAAACACATGTAAAATTCTAAGTTACTCAATACTGGACTCGAGCTAGGTTCGTTAACAAATCAAACAAAACTCAAACACAAAATTTCAAGCTTGATAAAATTCATACCAAGCTTGAACAATGTATCGTTCAATACAACTCGACTCGTTTACACCCATATCCGTATAGAAAGCTGGGGTTTGAAATCAAACCTCTCCTCAGGAGGATAGATGCGGCGATTCGGGTGAGATCCAATGTAGATCCAACTTTCGATTCACTCGTGGGATCCACGCGGTCCGGGAGGGACCACCACGGCTCCTCTCTTCTCGAGAATCCATACATCCCTTATCAGTGTATGGACATCTATCTCTCGAGCACATGTTTATGTTCGGCCTCAATAGGAAAATGATGACATCAGATATCATGACTACATATTGGGAATACCAAAACAACATGAAATATTACTATATTATTTATTTGAATATTACTATGCAAATCACCACAATTAATCAATTGAAAGCAAGCTACACAGAGATATATTAACTGGATATAAATTATAATTACTTACAAATTTTTCATTTTTACGTAATTTGAACTTATATCGAGAATGAAATTTTACTATTTTCCATTCATCAAGGTAAAACATTAACATTTTATAAATCAAATAATGTTCTATAAAAAATGTATTTGACTTGTTCTAAAGTTAAAAAAAAAATAATAATAAAAAAGATCTACTTTGCTTTAAATTACACGTTGCGAAACCTAAATATATTTTATGGCCTTAATGAAATAGCATTTTGTTTATTAGTTATATTTGTCATTTTTGTAACAGATTTCATTGGACTAAAATTTCTATTTAACTTTTAAATGTATAGAAAGAAAAAAAATAACACATAGGAGTATGATAGAATATAAGTAACAAAATATATTGCTCAAAATAGTTACTTTTAGTTCTATATTTAGTTAGAAAGTATAATTTTTTTTTTGAAGTTTACACTTTTGTAATATTAGTATTTTTAATATTTATATTACTTTAATATATTTTTAAGACGCTTTATAGGTGCTCTCATAAATCAGAGTTTAATATATCACGCGCTCGCGCTCGTGTACCCGCACTCGCGCTCGCGCAACCACACTCGCGCACCCGCACTCGCGCTCGCTCCGCGACTTCTCTGAAGTTCGCAGCAAGAAATCACTCAGAAATCCTACTCTCAGAAGCTAGATTGCTCACAAAGGTGAATCTACACTTCTCGCTATTTTCAGTATAGGAAATCACTCAGAAGACCTATACTATGAAGTTATATCACTCACAAAGATGGATATAATCTTCTCACAACACTCACGTTTATAAATTCACTCAGAAGATGTAATTAATCGTTGGTCTTCAACTTCGCTTTTGTCAACAAATGACTAAGCTGATGAGTGAGCTGTTCTTGAGACTTAAAGAGTTCTGCTTCGAAAATTTCTCAGAGATTGTGTTGTTGTGTTCTCTTCGTCTCTTTCAGCTATTTATACTTGAGGTTTGAAAAGTGTCCGTTGAAGAGAGACAGGATTCAAATTCCTCGAGTATTGGTCCTTAATTTCCGCGAACGGCTCTTTTGCAGTCTGTCCGTACTGTCAACAGTACTTTTCTGCATGCAGCATTAAATGCACCCAGCTGATACGAAGCATTTCTTCAATCATTTATCTTTAATATCCTTGTACTTCGGCATTTATTACTTCCAGGGGCATTTATTACCGTTGGGAAGACTTTATGATCCTTTCCACTTAGCTGACGGAAGAGCAAGTCTGATGGCGAACAAAGCTGATCTCAAACTTGAACAAATCTGATTTGAGTCGGCTGATCTTCATCAGTCTGATAATATTCCTTCAGCGGATCAGCAGTCTTTGGACCTTGATTTTTGACTCTTCTGATGTCTTCTTTACTTAGTCAATAATTCTTCATAAGGGACCATCAGCTAAGTTAATCCATACTTAGCAGATTATGAAGTTTTGGAATGCATCAAAACCTCCCTTATCAAATTTGTCTTCAGTGCCTTCATCTTCATCCTTATCCAACAATTTCCCCCTTTTGATGATGACAAAACTTCAGCCAAGTACCTGTTAATACCTAAGCTAAAGATTGTGATCCTCAAAATTTTCTGAGATAGAAAAGATGTGTTGGATTGAACTTGTCTTTTTATTGATAATGAAAATATTACAAGTACAAGTTCATCAGATGAGATGTCTGAAGAATAGATAAAGTAAACTGATTACAAAGGATTTATAAGTTCTAACTATCAGCTTCTTCATCAGATCCTTCAAGCACTTCTTCATACTCATAAGATGATTCTTCATCATCTTCTTCTTCTTCATCTTCATCAGCTTCTTCACCCTGAAGGATAATTACTTTGGCAGCCTCCATCTTTTCTTTAAGTTGCTTCTCCTTCAGTAACTCCATCGCCTTCCTGGCTGATTCAATATTCTTGTACTTGGTAGGTTCTTCTTCAGGTTTCTCTTTTTCTTCTACCTTTCCAAGTTCTTCAACAGTCTTGGTCATTGTACTAGCTTCATCAGTCTTCTTGGCTTCAACAGCAGCAGAAGTTTCCTTGGTTGATTCTTCCCCTTTATCTTCCCCCTTTTTGTCATCATCAGACTTGATGACTTCTTCAGGTTTAGCAGCAGGGTTGAGTGCAACAGTAGGAACCTTCATTGCAGCACATAAAGTCTTCAGGTTCTGATTCACTACATCATGACTTGCTGTTAAGTGATGAAGAGTGGTACTGATGTTGTCAGTTTGATCATTGAAGTAGTCAATATTCAGTTGCATTGTTGCAAGTTCATTGTGTAGTTCCTTTTCAGCGTTTGAGACTTCTTGCAACATCCCAAAATTAACTTCCTTCTCTTCTTCACTGACTTTGATGAAGGTTGCAGTTAAGTCAGCTATCTTGTGCTCAGCTCTTTGTAAGGCAGTATGAAGGTGATTTACTTCAGCCTTCACATCCTCAACATTTCTGTTCATATCAGTAAGGCTGTGTACTAACTGCAAAGAGTTGTCTTGAGGTATAGGAAAAATATCAATTTCAGACTTGATGATCATGGCAGTTGATTGTTGCATAGTTTCCAGCTGAAGTCTGTTGGACTCTGCCAACTCTGCTTTGAGTTCTACCTTCAGCTCCTCTTTCAACTTTGTCAGCTGCTAGATGTGCTTCTCTTCCAGTTCCTTTACTGAATTTTCCATTAGTATCTGGAAAGCTTCCATCAGTGATGAGTGTTCATCACCTGATGAAGCAGAAGCAGCAGCTTCCTTTTCTTCAGTCTCCTGGTGGACAGGGACATCTTCCATTTCAGTCTCCTGATGATCTTCAGAAGCCTTAGCATTCCACTCAATAGCTAAGTTCTTATCAGCTTTCTTGTGCTCATCAGTGACATCATCATAAAACAGATTAGTGATCGTGCCATCATCATTGAAGCAGGTTGTTTGACGTATCTGCCTAACAATGATCCAAGGGTTCACAAAAGCATCATTTCCCTTGGGCACTTCACTATACTCCTGTACTTCTTTGCCAAAAATTACATGCTGAATACTTGGCAGCTGGGGCATGTCACTTGAACATCCCTGCTGATATCCTGACCTTTCTGCCCATCTCTTCAAGGCGGTCATGGTAGCAATGTTTAGTGCCCTTTCTTCAGCGTTGTCAGACTTCCTTCTTTTAGCAGGCAAGGAGTTCTCAATTTTCTTGGCCTCCTCTAGGGCATATTCCTTGCATAAAGATGCATAGCATCTCTGACATGATTAGGATCTAAGGCCTTCTAAATGGAGTCTGTCTTCAGCCAGTTCAGAACCCATTGTTCTTCAGCAGCTAACTCCTTCAGATTTTGAAGTTCTGTTATAGACCTGTTCAGCCTGTTATCTCTCCATCTGATGTACCTAGGCTTCTCTTGAGTGAACAACGTCTTTAACATTAGCTTCTGATCATAATAAGCTAAGGACTTCTCAAATTTCTTGAAGAGTTCTTTATCAGCATATACAATGTTGAAGGCTCTTCTGATTTCAAATTTTTCCTTAGGCTTGGCCTCTCCAGCAGGCATTTTAGGCTTTCTGGGTTTGTCTTCACCATCAGCCTCGTTTATCTTTATGCCTCCTCCATGGACAGGTCCATAGGCATCAGTCTTGCTTAGCTCAATGACCATAGCCATTTCAGCATCCTCAGCAGCTTTTCTTTCTGCCTCAGACATTTTTCGTCTTGCCTCATCCTTTGCTTCTTGAATTTTGCTCAATTCAAGTGCCTTCTTCTCCTCCATCTCATCCTGTTTTCTCTGTTCAGCTTCTTCCCTTTTTCTCTTATCAGCTTTGGAGATCTTCTTCCTTTTAATCACGATCTTTCTCTTTCCTTTATCAGCTGGAGCAGGGGCTGGACCAGCAGATGAGATAGGTGCAGCAGCAATAGGATGGATGATCATGACATCTGGATCATCCTGAGGTTGGGCAGCCTCAACTGTTGGTGTGGCTTGAGTCAACTGTTGCGCATCAGCTTTGTCGGCAACAGAAGCCTCAACAGCTCCAACAGGTCTTTCAGCAGATACAGGACTTTGTCTTACTAAGTTTTCCAACTCAGTAGGCTCTTCTATGAATGTCATCTGCTTCTTTGCAGTTTTCTTTGATATTCCCTTCATGGGTTTTGAAGCAGCGGTATCTTTTTGTTGACTTCTTGTCCTGTGAGAAACATTCCCAGCAGGAGCTTGATCAGATGGTGTTCTTGTCAACTTAGGGTTCTTGCAAGAAGTATCACATGCTACACAAGAACTACAAACTGAGATTGCAACCATAAACCTGAACATTGACTACTTCAATGATCATACTGACGCCATCAGCACTGATATTCTTCATCTTACAGCAAGCCATGATGTTACAAATCAAAATCTGAAGGCTTTGTGCGCTGAATTAAAGGTTCCAACAGTTGTTCTCAACCCTGCTGCTAAACCTGTAGAAGTCATCAGATCTGATGATGACAAAAAGGGGGAAGAAAAAGGGAAAGAAACAACTAAGGAAACCAATGCTGCTGCTGTTGAAGAATCTGGAAAAGTACAAGGCAAAGACAAATCTGAAGAAGAGACCAAGGAAAAAGCCAAAACTGATGAAGTAATGGCTGAATCCAAAGACTCTGCTGCTGATAAATTAGAGCCTTTGACTAAGTACAAAAACACAGAATCAGCCGGGAAGGCCATGGAAGCTTTGAATGAACAAAAACTTAAAGAGAAAATGGAAGCTGCCAAAGCAAACATGGACTTGGATGATGAAGCTGATGAAGAAGAAGAAGAAGAAGAAGATGACGAAGAATCATCTTATGAGTATGAAGAAGTGCTTGAAGGATCAGATGAAGAAGCTGATAGTTAGAATATATAAAATCTTGTAATCAGTTTGCCTTTATCTATCTTTCAGACATCTCATCTGAAGAACTTGTACTTGTATTTGTAACAATCTTATCATATCAATAAAAAGTCAAGTTCATTCCAACATACTATTTTCTATCTCAGAAAATTTTTGAGGATTACATTCTTTAATAGGTATTCAACAGGTACTTAGCTGAAGTTTTGTCATCATCAAAAAGGGGGAAATTGTTGGATAAGGATGAAGATGAAGGCACTAAATGAAGTTTGATAAGGGAGGTTTTGATGCATTCCAAAACTTCATATTTGGCTAAGTATGGAGTAACTTAGCTGATAAACTTATCAAGGAATTTTGACCAAGTAGAGAAGACATCAGAAGAGTCAAGGTTTCAAGGTCCAAGACTTCTGATCTGCTGAAGAAAAGTTATCAGACTGGTGAAGATCAGCCGACTCAAATCAGATTTGTTCAAGTTTGAGATCAGCTTTATTCGCCATCAGACGCGTACTTTTATCAGCCAAGTGAAGAAGATCATAAAGTGTTTCCAACGGTAATAAATGCCCCTTGGAGTAATAAATGCTGAAGTACAAGGTTATTAAAGACAAATGATTAAAGAATTGCTTCGCATCAGCTGGGTGCATTTAATGCTGCCTGCAGAATAGTACTGTTCACAGTACGGACAGACTGCAAAAGAGCCGTTCGCGGATTTTAAGGACCAGTACTCGAGGAATTTGAATCCTGTCTCTCTTCAACGGACACTTTTCAATCCTCAAGTATAAATGGCTGAAAGAGACAAAGAAGAAAAAAGCAACACAATCTCTGAGAAATTTTCGAAGCAGAATTCTTTAAGTCTCAAGAACAGCTCACTCATCAGCTGAGTCATTTGTTGACGAAAGCAGAGTTGAAGAATCAAGCCAAATACATCTTCTGAGTGAATTTGTAAACAAGAGTGTTGTGAGAAGTAGATATCCGTCTTAGTGAGTGATATTACTTCAGAGAAGTAGAATTTCTTTGTGATTTCTTACTGCGAACTTACGGCCTGTTCATTTGTTGTAAGACGTAAGCAGAGTATACTGATTACTGTGTGTTTTTAGTATAACCTAAGATCTTTGTGACTTGGAAGAGTGGACTAAAGGATATTCAAATCCATATAACCACTATAAAAATCGTTCGTGTTTTTATCTGCATTTTACTTGCATATTTTCAGTTACATAAAACACATTAAGTTAACTGTTTGAAAAAGGGTCTAAAAAGAGATTTTACAAATCTGGGGAAGCATTTTTCAAACTGCTAAGATTACTTGTGAAAAACACTTTGAAAATCCGCTGCAAGTACTCTAAGTATTAAAACTGATTTTAACAAAATCAGCTAAGTAACAATCAGACGAGTGGTCAACAAAGATTTTGTTCGCGAACAGAATTGTAACTAACTAATCTGATCAGCTTAGTCTGTTCAGTTAGAGTAAAAGTTTTAAAGTTAAATTTGAAGAAAATTTTTAAAGAGGTTTATTCACCCCCCCTCTAAACCTCTTCTGACCACTTGGGACCAACAGTTCTTGAAGATGATGCAGGGGATGCATTCCTGACATCAGCAATGACTTGATCTATTATTTTTGCAACTTCAGCAGTGATAACGCCGTGAAAATGTCGTTATTACGTCTCTTCTTAAGCCAAAAAAAACTTCCTTTGATTCGAGTTTTGTGTGCTTTTGCTTGTTTTCGTGTTCTTTTGCGTTTTTGGCCCCTTCGTTTGGCCTTTGTTCGTTTTTGTGTTTTTGTTCTCGTTTTGATCGTTTTCTCCGTGGTTTGTAGGTATTGACATCTTAGAGAGATTCGGAGTTGCGTATCAATGATGCGAGTCGCTCTACCCACCCCGCGAGTCAAGCTTGAGCTTCAAAGGAAATAGAACCCGATGGAAATTGTACAAGAATGTAGATAGCTTCTCACTAGAACATGTATAAATATTTCATGGATAATCCAAATGAGCTGAATTTTGGATATGTCATAGATGAGTGAGTTAGCTACTCTACGGACTTTACGGATCCGGATTTGGAGTTCGGAATCAAAATATATGCTGCTCGGAAGGAAGTGCAGCAGAGCAGAAAATCTGCAGGAAGCTTGCTGCCTGTGTCACACCGCGGTGTATCATTCATACACCGTGGTGTATGCCTGCTACCAGCAGATTTTTGGTGCGGGAAAGGCAGGGGGCTTTTGGTATCTTCCCCCCTTTTCCCCACTTGTAATTCTAACCCTTTAGGGGGCTTTTGGTCTTGTTTTCCCTTAGGTTAAGAGGAGAGGAGGACACAACTTGCAACATATCTTGGAATCATTCCACTCTTGTGCCTCTTTTTCTCTTTAAGCTTCCCTCAACTTTTTCTCTTTGTTTTCCTTTGTTTTTCTTGTATTTGAAGACTCCACCAAGGGGGTGAGTTAGTCACCACCCTTGGGGAGTGGTTAGGTGGTGATTAAAGGGAGGAGAATCCTTGTCTCGATTCCATTTCGATTAGGTGATTTCTTTCCATTTCTTAGTTATTTATGATTAGGAGATGAATATTCTTATTTCCTTTTTGGATGAATGATTGTGGATTTGAATTCTCCGGATTTATATATATTTATGTTATTGTTTGATTAAATGATGTCTTGATGATTAGTATGGTGCTTATTTGTGTTCGTTAATCCGATTCCGTGTTTATTGTTCGTCTTGTGGTTTGACAACCTTTGGAGATGAAAGTTATTGATTCTTGATTTCTATATTTAGTGATTTCGAGGATTTGATTATGAATTTGGATTGTGATTCGATTTTAGGATAGACATATACCTATATCGTTTCATATTCGTTTAAGGTTTGAGTTTAAATAACATCGATTAGATTTTATTCCGTTTATACGTAAATTGGATTAGTTTAATTCGATAGGTTGGTATGCTATCGAAAGATACATACGAACATCAGTGAATCCTTGAATAGCAAGCACGAGCATAATATATTAATTGTCGAGTCCTTGTTATCGTTTGATTAGTTATGTTTGATGTTGGGTTATGTTTGATTTGTTGGGTTTATTGTTTTATCGCACTTTTGGCCATCTACATTTAATGCAACCTAGACATAGGTTAGGCGAGTGACGAGTTGTGGATTTCAACCTAGGATAGACATAGGTTAGGCGAGTGACGTGTTTGTATAATGGGTTCGTCCGTTAATGCATCAAATAACTTAGATTTTCTTTATTCGGGGATTCGGGTTAGTTTTAGGTCCCGGGTGACAACGGTACGCCTTAGAATCCTCTTTTGGGTTCGGACTTTCCTTAGAGCATCGGTTGACAGCGATGTTTGTTCTTGATCCGGAGATGGAGAGTTTGGGTAGATTGGTAGAGTTAAGTCAAACCGATAGGGAGACTTAACTAATTTGAACTCACAAACAACAACTAAATCTAGGATTGTTTGCATAGCTAACCTAACAACCGCATAATTTATCTGCTTTAACTAATCGCTTATGAATCCTCCTTACCGCATAATTAACTCCCCATTTACTTGCTTTCTTAGTTAGATTTACTTTATCGCTCGTAATTAATAAAATCACCCTTATCAATATTTGGGTTCGATCATTTTGTATCAAGCATTCTTAGATAGAATAAGCCTTCGATTGATTCGTTTATTCTCACCTTTTACTCATTCGTGGGGATTCGATACTCGGTATGTACTTATCGTTTTATATTACTTGTAACGACCGTATACTTGCGTAGTTTGCGTATTAGTATTTGGCACGCAACAAGCAGCAACAGTCACTGTCTCCGTTTTCTTAGGAGTAGCCTTCTTTTTCTCAACAGCTAACTCAGCTGTTTTCACCAACCTTCGTGGCCTTTTGGCTGGAACCACTTTTGGTTCCTCGTCTTCATCTTCTTCAGGCTCATCAGCCTTTCTCTTAAGAACAGGCAAGTATTTGGACATTGCCTTGGACTTGTGGACCTCCTTACCATTCGTCATAACACATCCCAGTTTGGACAACAGATAACTGAGTGTGATCTTGTGGTTGGTTTGAGGAGTCTTCCCTTTCTTCACATCATGAAAACCAGCCAAAATATACCAAATTATGACGGACCAGTTAACTTCCAGCCCATAATAAACGGCGGCCATGATGCTGAACCTTTTCATGGTAACAACATCCAGAGAAAAAGTACAATTTTCGATCAGCTTCGAGACCATATCAGCCATCCGCTGATATTCATCATTCAACTGTTTCTTCCTGATGTTGCCAGACAACATCTCTCCTTCTTTGGCGCAGATCGCCCAGAATTGTTGGTGCTTGTCTTCCGTCAGTACAGTGACGTCATGTCGTCCACTGTTAGGAAGCCTAAAAGTTTCATGAAGAACAACAGGTGTAATGACTATGGATTTACCTCCCACTGTAGCCTTAATCTCCAGTGTACTGTAATCAACAGTTGCGGTCTTGTAGTACTCCATTACTTGATCAGTCCAGATCACTCCCTCATTATACTCCATAAAGTTCACCAACGAGGAAGATTTGAATTTTTCCAACAGTTCCTTCATTAGATCCGTACCAGATTGATAGTAGGACTCATAAACGAGGAACATACCTTCAGCGGCCATTCGAATCTGTTAAAAGTAGAGAGAACAAGAAGAATTTTTTTTTGCAGAAAAATTGCAAGTATTTTCTCACAAGTGCTTTTGAAATTTTAGGGTGCGTAAAGAACTACACGGCTGATCAGATTGGGATTTATAGAGTTAGGGTATTTCGGTTTCCGTGATACCAGCTAACCGTTAGATCCGTTTCTTGTCAGTGCTGATCGTGCGGCGTCAGTTATGACCATTCAAATTCAAATCGCATTAAATGAGGAGTGGGAATTTGTACCGCCCTTCTGTCACTTATAAAAAGCGTGTTTTTTTTTAAATAAAACGTTTTAAACAGTAAGCTTTTACGCAAGCGATCAGATGAGTAAAATAAATACTTATCTGATTGACTGCTGTCCTGATGACATAGCTGTTATCAGTGGAAGCCAATAGCTGATAACCTTCCTCAACTGTTTGTCAATCCAGCTAGATAATAAATCTTCAATCTTAAAAACTTTAATCTTCTGTTGAAAACATAACTTCAACTAAGTGCCATTAACAAATTTCATCTTTTAATCAGAAGTACCGCTAGTCTTACACGTTCTCCCTGACTTTAAGAATTCGTAAGTTAACTAGTCTGTTGAGAGTTAATCCTTGAAGATAAATAAGATAAGTAAGTTGTTGAATTCTAGTCTTCTGATAAGTTCCCCCTCAACTTATGCATCCAATTTTAATAAGCCTAGTTCAGCTCTCAGAGTTGAAAACCTTGTCTCACTTAAAGGTTTTGTGAAGATGTCAGCAATTTGATTTTCAGTAAACACATATTCTATCATGACATTTCCTTTCTCCACATGATCTCTAATAAAGTGATGCTTGATCTCAATATGCTTAGTCCTTGAATGACTTGTAGTATTCTGAGTAAGGCTGATTGCACTTGTATTGTCACAGTAGATTGGGATTCCACTGATTTTGATATTGTAGTCGTCTAGTTGATGCTTCAACCATAAGATTTGTGCACAACAAGCTCCAGCAGCTATATACTCAGCTTCATCAGTAGATATGGATACTGAAGTCTGTTTCTTACTCATCCATGAGATCAGACGACTTCCTAAGAATTGACAGGCACCTATTGTGCTTTTTCTATCAATCTTGCAGCCAGCAAGGTCAGAATCTGAATATCCAATAAGCTCAAATCCAGATTCTCTAGGATACCACAATCCCAAATCTTGAGTGCCTTTAATATATTTCAGTATTCTCTTGGCAGCTAGGAGATGAGATTCTTTGGGATTTGATTGGAATCTTGCACAGACCCCAACTGAGTACATAATATCAGGTCTGCTAGCTGTTAGATACAACAGTGACCCAATAATGCCACTGTATTTGGTTATGTCTACTGAATTGCCATCTTCATCTTTATCCAAGCGAAGACTTGTAGACATTGGAATAGTAGCAGTAGAGCTAGTTTCCATACAAAACTTCTTGAACAGATCCTTTGTGTATTTTGCTTGGCTGATGAAAATTCCATCAGGCAACTGTCTTACTTGCAAACCAAGAAAATAATTAAGTTCTCACATCATGCTCATTTCAAACTTGTTCTGCATCAGCTTTGAGAACTTGTCACATAGATGTTGGTTAGTTGAACCAAAAATAATATCGTCCACATAAATTTGCACAAGCAAAATATGTTCTTCCCATTCAATAGTGAACAAGGTCTTGTCAACTTTACCTTTGCGAAATCCTTTAATTAAAAGAAAATCAGATAAGGTATCATACCATGCTCTTGGAGCCTGTTTCAGTCCATAGAGGGCTTTCTTCAGACGATACACCTTGTCTCCTTCTTGATAGACTTCAAAACCAAGTGGTTGTTCAACGTAAACTTCTTCTTGCAATTCTCCATTGAGAAAAGCTGATTTCACATCCATCTGATAGACGGTGAAATTCTTGTGAGCAGCATAGGCAAGAAAGAGTCTGATTGCCTCTAGTCTTGCTACTGGTGCAAACGTTTCATCAAAGTCAATGCCTTCTTCTTGGCAATAACCCTTGGCCACTAATCTTGCTTTGTTTCTGGTGACTTCACCATCTTTATTCTTCTTATTCCTGAATACCCTTTTAGTGCCAATGACTCTTTGATGACTTGGTCTAGGAACTAAGTACCAGACTTCATTCCTTTCAAATTGATTCAGCTCTTCTTGCATAGCTTCAATCCAGTTGGAATCACTAAGAGCTTCTTCAATCTGTTTGGGCTCAATTTGAGATAGGAAGCTGACAAACATTGCATCACTTGCAGCAGCTCTCCTTGTCTTCACTTTATCCAAAGGATCACCAATCACCAGCTCTGGTGGGTGATTATTGAGCCATCTGAGATCAGGTTGCAAATCATAATGTTGTCCTTTGTTTTGATCTTGCAACACTACTGTTGGAGTTCCAGTAGTAGTCTGTTGAACATTTGTTGTCTGTTGAACAGTCTCTGTATCAGCTGTTTGCAACTCGTCTATTAGACAATCAGCACTGTGATTTTGAACAGCACTTGAGTTATCAGCTGGGTTGAGATCAGGTAGTATGATGGGAACATATTCTTCATTCTTTCCAACATTCAACTTCTGTAAATCAGTAGACAGATCTTGATTAATACTTTGATTCTTTTCAGAAGATTGACTTGGTTCATTGATAACGCCGTGAAAACGTCATTATTACCCATCTCTTTAAACCCAAAACATCTTGTTTTGATCCGAGTGTTTGTGTGTCTTCGCGTGTTTTCGTGTCTTTTGTGCTTTTGGCCATTTTGTTTGGCCTTTGTTCGTTTTTGTATTTTTGTTCTCGCTTTGATCGTTTTCTCCGTGGTTTGTAGGTATTTACATCTTAGAGAGATTTGGAGTTGCGTATCAATGATGCGAGTCGCTCTACCCACCCCGCGAGTCAAGCTTGAGCTTCAAAGGAAATAGAACTCGTAGCAAATTGTACAAGAATGTAGATAGCTGCTCACTAGAACTTGCATAAATATTTCATGGATAATCCAAATGAGCTGAAATTTGGATATGTCATAGATGAGTGAGTTAGCTACGCTACGGACTTTACGGATCTGCATTCGGAGTTCGGAATCAAAAGATATGCTGCTCGGAAGGAAGTGCGGCAGAAAGCTCGCGGCCGCGAGGTTCAAGCTCGCGGCCGCGAGGTGTTGGCAGAAAGTTTCTGCCCAGCTCTCGCGGCCGCGAGGTTCAGGCTCGCGGCCGCGAGACCTGCTCTGTTTTTCAGCGTGTTTAGAGGGTGTTTCTTGTATTTTCCCCCTTTTCCCCCACTTGCATTTCTAAACCATTTAGGGGGCTTTTGGTCTTGTTCCTTAGGGTTAAGAGGGGAGAAGAGGTCACAACTTGAGGAGAATCTCAATTCATTCCACTCTTGTGCCTCCCTTTTTCTTTAAGCTTCCCTCAACTTTTTCTCTTTGTTTTTCTTTCTTTTTCTTGTATTTGAAGGCTCCACCAAGGGGGTGAGTTAATCACCACCCTTGGGGAGTGGTTGTGTGGTGATTAAAGGGAGGAGGATCCATCTCTCGACTTTATTCCGATTAGGTGATTTCTTTCTATTTCCTAGTTGTCTATGATTAGGAGATGAGTTTGTTATTTCCTTTTTGGATGAATGATTGTGTATTGGAATTCTCCGGATTTATATAATTTATGTTATTGTTTGATTAATGATGTCTTGATGATTAGTATGGTGCTTATATGTGTTTGTTTATCCGATTCCGCGTTTATTGTTCGTCTTGTGGTTTGACAAACTTTTGGGATGAATGTTATTGATTCTTGATTGCTAGATATAGTGATTCTGAGGATTTGATTATGAATTTGGATTGTGATTCGATTTAGGATAGACATATACCTATGTCGTTTCATATTCGTTTAAGGTTTGAGTTTAATTGACATCGATTAGATTTTATTCCGTTTATACGTAAATTGGATTAGTTTAATTCGATAGGTTGGTATGCTATCGACAGATACATACGAATGTCACTGAATCCTTGAATAGCAAACACGAGCATAATATATTAATTGTCGAGTCATTGTTATCGTTTGATTAATTATGTTTGATGTTGGGTTATGTTTGATTTGTTGGGTTTATTGTTTTATCGCACTTTTGGCCATCTACCTTTAATGCAACCTAGACATAGGATGTAGAAAGTTAGGTGAGTGACGATTTGTGGATTTCAACCTAGGATAGACATATACCTAGTTTGGTCCGTGTTTGTATAATGGGTTCGTCCGTAAATGCATCAAATAACTTAGATTCTCTTTATTCGGAGATTTGGGTTAGTTTTAGGTCCCGGGTGACAACGGTACGCCTTAGAATCCTCTTTTGGGTTCGGACTTCCCTTAGAGCATCGGTTGACAGCGATGTTTGTTCTTGATCCGGAGATGGAGAGTTTGGGTAGATTGGTAGAGTTAAGTCAAACCGATAGGGAGACTTAACTAATTTGAACTCACAAACAACAACTAAATCTAGGATTGTTTGCATAGCTAACCTAACAACCGCATGATTTATCTACTTTAACTAATCGCTTATGAATCCTCCTTACCGCATAATTAACTCCCCATTTACTTGCTTTTGTAGTTAGATTTACTTAACCGTTCGTAGTTAAATAAAATCACCCTTATCGTACATTTGGGTTCGATAATATTGTATCAAGCGTTTTTAGATGAAATAAGCCGTCGATTGATTCGTTTATTCCCACCTTTTACTCATTCGTGGGGATTCGATACTCGGTATGTACTTATCGTTTTATATTACTTGTAACGACCGTATACTTGCGTAGTTTGCGTATTAGTATTTGGAACGCAACAAGTTTTTGGCGCCGTTGCCGGGGAATGTGGTAACGTGCGGAGTAAATGACGATATTGATGGCTAGTTTTGTGTTTGATAGCTTAATACTTCGTGCTAATTTTGATCTTTTTGTTTCTTTGCGAGGTTTGATCGGCCTATTGCGAAGAGCTTAAGGATTTTGATGGGCCTATTTTGTGGAATCATGGACGGTGGAAGTAATTTTGGCGACGACCAAACCATCCCTCGTATCAAGTCAAGCTCGTGACTTAAAACAAGCATTCGTTCCCTTTTTCATCATCTTGTTTCTTTTTGTTTCGTTTTGTTTTGTTTTGTTTTGTTTGTGTTGTGTTTGTTGTAGGTGATGATTATGCATGATAAAGAAGTAAGCATGATTGAGGATTCGAGACGGAAATTAACCACGGGATGCACGGACTCCATGATCGACAAAAGGGCATAACCTTTACATTTTTGCATTCCGTTTGGTTTATTTTACGCTTACAATGCTATATCTATATGTCCGTACTTGATTGGTTTTGATTATCTGTGCTTGCTTGAATTGGATAGAGCCGTGCTCGATCATTTACTTTGTTGTTTTCTTTGTTTTTCTTTTCTTTGTGTGCTTGCGTGGTTGTCGTGTCGACCTCCCTCCATTTTTCTCAATTCACACAATGGGGACATTGTGCGTTTTAAGTTTGGGGGAGAGAGGTCGCAAGTACTTGCATACATGCTAGGTCGACCCGCCAAATTTTTTCAAATTCTTATTATTATTTGAGTATGCTTCTACAAAATTTGAGCACATTGGCTAAGGCTAGATTGTATTTGAGGTGGATAAAGAACTTTAGTGATAATAGGATCTAGGACTGCTCTTGCGTAACTTAGTTTCTCTCCAAACTTTAGTTTGAAAACTAAGTGTGAAAAGAGTAAAATGACTTAAGTTTGGGGGAGTGAACCATTTTCAAGAATGAAAAACTTTTGAAAACCTAGCTCTTAAAAGAAATGAGTAGAGAAGTTGCTAAAATGTATGCCCTTCTATGAGAGAAAAGAAAGGCTAAGAGCTTGTTTGTCTCGCTTTTCCGAAAAAAAATTCGGTTTTCGGAAAGGCCAACCAAACAATCCAACCACTTTCCCAATTAATTAGCTACAATAATTTTTTTCTCAAACAACTCTCCGAAATGCCAAACAAACAGGCAACTTTTCTATTCTATTTCTATTTCTCTCTATATTAGAAAAGTCAAAAATTGCGGCTACTTTCCCAAACAACTCTCCCAAAATCCAAACAAACAACATTACGCAAATCGAGATTATTTCTCAAACCTCTACCACTTTCCCAAACCACTCTCCGAAAGGCGAGACAAACAGGCCCTAAGCCTTCATTGATGAAATTCATGGATGATTTTTGTAATAACTCTATGTCATTATAATTGTGCAAGTTTTGTAGTGAAAAATTCAAATATAATGCACAAAGGAAAGGAATGGTGCTAGTAGCCCACAAAGTTAAATGTATAGAAAAACAAGCTACCATCAATAGTGCTAGATTTGTATTGTAATATCATTGTTAAGCACAAAGTGCTATGTTATTATTGTAAATCAAAAGAAAAGCATTTATGTGAGAAAGAGCTAGGAACTAAAATTGCCAATTAGTTCAAGAATAGGGACAATACTCTTAAATTACCTACAACTTAGTTTCATGATGTGATTGGAGCATAAGGTTTGAAACCTAAGGTTAGGAGATAGTCTAAGTTAACGTGAGGAGCCCATGCAAGTAGAACCGATGATTTTAATCTATTGGGGTGTAACGCCCCGTAAATTTTAGACCTTTCTAATTGTATTTTATTGGATTTTTAATCCAATTTTATATGCTAATGTATTTTAAAGTTAAATTGAACTTTTTGGGCTATGTTAAATGCATTAATTATTTCTTATGGAATATTGGACTTAGAAATAATTTAGAAAACATGTATTTTGCCTTTTAAAAACATTGGGGTCGTTTTATAATAAGTTTGGACTAAAGTGTGCGAAATTTTTTGATTTAGGGGTCATTTTGCACTTTTTGAAAACTTGGGGTCAAAAGTGCAAAAACGCCCCTTCTCCTCCATTGGCTGTGCAGGCCATGATTACTCCTCCTTGGAATGCCAAGAAATCAACCATGGCAGAGGGGGAGACCATACCTATTTTCCCATTCAAACACTCCATCTTTCTCCATTCACACACTCATCCACCATTTTATATCTCCCCCCAAAAATCAGATTTCCTTGTTTCCCCACACCATTACTTCTTGAAGTGCAAAGTTAGAGTGAAAGTTAGAGAAAAAGTTAGAGTGAAAAGTTAGAGAGAAAGTTAGAGAAGGAAGTGAAGATTTCTTGAAAATATATAGAGGGTAGGAGAATATAGGAGGAAACACCACCATCACCACCACCTTCCGACAAACCACCACCACTGCCGCCGCTCCACCGCTGCTGCCACCGCCGCCGCCGCCACCACACCTTTGCCGGAGATAGAGGATAGAGAGTGAAGATAGAAGAAACACTCATATTTTTATTTTGGGTAAAAATCACTTTAAACACCTCTTTTACTTGGTTATGTGGAGCAATTTTTAAAAGTTAAAACCTTACTTGAAGTTTTGAAACCCATCTTTAGTTGAATGTTTCATGTTCAAATTTTCAGATTTTTATTAGTTAAAGATTATATTAGTTACAAGATTTGATAATTTTGAGGTGTTCTTGTTTTAAACTCATTTGTAGGAGTTTGTGTAAGGAATAAATTACTTTTATAAAAATGTTTTTATGACTAAAATAAAAGTTAAATGATGTAATTTGAAAGGAATGTTGATATGTTTATATTTTTAGATTTTTAGATCTATAGTTTTCATGCAAGATTTCAATTTTATATTTAGCTATGAAAGTTTGAAAAGTTTTACTAAATGTTTGGGGCTATTTATGTAAATCTGGAAATTAGAGAATATTTTGTGCATATTTGGTAAGATGGCCGGAGCCATCACCTCTCCGGCAGCAAACTCTGGCCGCTGTGCAGCGGCCAGTTGCTGCTAGGTCTGTTGCTTGTGCAACAGACCCAGTTTTGGGCCTGTTGCACAAGCAACAGGCCACTAGGGCCTTATGTGGGCTGGCCCAAAAGGGCCAGCCCATGTCTTTTAAATAAATAATAATAATAATAATAATAATAATTTAATAAATTATTTCTGAAAATATAAAAGTAAAATGCATAATAAATTATAAAATAAATATGGAAATTATAGAAGAAATACTTAAGTATATGTTCTGAAAATATTAAAATTTTTCAAAAATAGAATAATTATTTGCATAACATATAATAGTAGGAAACATATCTTTAAATACTAAATTTGGAAAATAAATATAATAAATTTGAGAAAATAAAAGTTAAATAAAACTAAAAATAATTTTGAAATTTATTCTGAAAATAAAATTTGTAATTATTAAAAATAATAATAATACATAATACCTAATAAATAAATTCGAAAATAAAGTTAAACAATTTTAAATAATTATTTTCTGAATTATAAATAATTAAAAAATAAATCAATTTTTCCGAGAAATAAAATGTTTTGAAATTTAAATAATAAATAAGATAAACCTAAATAATTTAACTAATTAATTTCTGAAATATAATTAATAAAGTCCTTTTTCCGAAAAATAAAATATTTATTTAATATAAATAATAAATATATTACTTAGATCATTTTGAAAAGAAAAGAGGGTTAAATAAAATAAAAGAATCTTCTGAAGTCTAATTAATATTAAAATAAGATAAAGGTTAAATAATAATAAACATTTTCGTATAAGATCACGAAAAATAATAATTTTCAAAAAATAAAATAATTTCAAGCGAACTTGATTCTTAATTAAGACTAATTCACATTTTGGAAAAATAAAGTAAAATATTTTGATTAAATATTTTTCTGAATTTAATTAATCCAAAACTAAAATTAATAAATAAAGAAAGTTTTCAAAATTATAAAAATAAGTAATTTTAAAATAAACTTTGATTTACTCAAATTAAATGAATGCCTATTATTAAAGAATTTTCTTGGATTTTTAATAAATCCTTATTTGTGGCTTTCCATACCACGTAGATATAGGAACCCCTAAACCGGGTTAATTAGTCTAAGTTGGATCATGGTCTCGTTTCGTCCATGACACGATCATAATTGTGACTAAAGTATTTCTTTAGTCAATCATAAGTTCTTGTTCGCGTTTAGATTCTTAAACGTTACGTAAATATGTACAGGATCTGGAATCGCCGTTCTACCAGGAAACTTTCAAGAACCGTAAGCAGAACAGGTGAGCGCTGTGTGTTCATTTGTGTGTCAGTCTAATATGCTAGTAGGTCGATTCTAAACATGTGTTACATTATAATTTCTCTTGCATGTTGTCACGAATAGATTGGACTTGTTATGTCGACATTACTCGCATGAAATCCTAAGTATATCAACATGATAATCCAATACATGCTACACCGAATTTTAGATCTACTTAGTTGCGAATATTTTCACCCAACTATATGTTTGAATTGCTTTCGGCGAATCGTTAAATGTTGATAATATGTTAATATGATTGATATGTTATGTTTCCGTTTGTCTCCGATTATGTGTTCCCGTTTACTTCCGATTTTGTGTGGGCCCTATTTGTTTGGTATATGGACCCGATGCCAACCTGGCCGGCAAGGGCCGGCAGGATTGTCACGGTTACCCGTAGGCCTGGCCTTACAACCCAAGTGGGGAGGAACACTTGGGGAGTAAGGACGAACTCCGGCAAAGACATGTCAATGCATTTCAGATAGTAAGGTCGCTCCTTACTCGGTGAGTTTGGATGGACATCAGAATGAGGATGGAGGGTAAGTGGAGAACGGCATCAGCAACTCTTGGTTGTTTGAATTCTATGCTTTGATTTTAAGAATGTGATATATGCTAAATTCGTTTATATGCTCACGATATATATTATGTTGCATCCATGTGTCTCACGCACAATGCACCACAGCCTCACTAAGTTGGACGATCAACTTACGCGTTCCTTTTATTAATCTTTTCAGATGCAGGAGTCTCGAGTTACGATGGTTGAGTCAGTTTCCAGGATCCAGTCGGTCGTTGAGGGATTATTCCCTTTTGTCTCTTTTGCTTTCGTTACTTTGTTACTTTTGTTGTCACCTTGATATAAGGTTGAACAATGTATTTTGAATATCGTGTTTATGTTTTCCGTAGGCTTGCGGGGTTACCCGTATGACCGTATATTTGGCATTCTCCGTCTATAACGGAGCTAGCAGACATCTTCAATTTTTAATATAGTTTTATCGCATGCTTTAATTATTTTTGTCATCATGTTTCAAAAAGAAAAAAAAAAAAAAGTTCAGCAACTCTGATGGGTTATCCCGCGCCGGGCGATCCCAAACTCGGGGTTGGGCCACGTGGGTCCCAACCCGGAGAGCGGGGCGTCTCATGGGGCGTATTCACCTAAAATAGAACCTAGCCAAAGTCATCACACACACACGTGGAGCTTGTTTAAAGAATAATTTGAAAGTGTTAAGCTTTGACATTTTGATCTTAAGCATGCATGCTTAGTACTTGTTTTGTTTTCTTTGCTCGAGGACGAGCAAGTGTTTAAGTTTGGGGGTGTTGATAACGCCGTGAAAACGTCATTATTACCCATCTCTTTAAACCCAAAACATCTTGTTTTGATCCGAGTGTTTGTGTGTCTTCGCGTGTTTTCGTGTCTTTTGTGCTTTTGGCCATTTTGTTTGGCCTTTGTTCGTTTTTGTATTTTTGTTCTCGCTTTGATCGTTTTCTCCGTGGTTTGTAGGTATTTACATCTTAGAGAGATTTGGAGTTGCGTATCAATGATGCGAGTCGCTCTACCCACCCCGCGAGTCAAGCTTGAGCTTCAAAGGAAATAGAACTCGTAGCAAATTGTACAAGAATGTAGATAGCTGCTCACTAGAACTTGCATAAATATTTCATGGATGATCCAAATGAGCTGAAATTTGGATATGTCATAGATGAGTGAGTTAGCTACGCTACGGACTTTACGGATCTGCATTCGGAGTTCGGAATCAAAAGATATGCTGCTCGGAAGGAAGTGCGGCAGAAAGCTCGCGGCCGCGAGGTTCAAGCTCGCGGCCGCGAGGTGTTGGCAGAAAGTTTCTGCCCAGCTCTCGCGGCCGCGAGGTTCAGGCTCGCGGCCGCGAGACCTGCTCTGTTTTTCAGCGTGTTTAGAGGGTGTTTCTTGTATTTTCCCCCTTTTCCCCCACTTGCATTTCTAAACCATTTAGGGGGCTTTTGGTCTTGTTCCTTAGGGTTAAGAGGGGAGAAGAGGTCACAACTTGAGGAGAATCTCAATTCATTCCACTCTTGTGCCTCCCTTTTTCTTTAAGCTTCCCTCAACTTTTTCTCTTTGTTTTTCTTTCTTTTTCTTGTATTTGAAGGCTCCACCAAGGGGGTGAGTTAATCACCACCCTTGGGGAGTGGTTGTGTGGTGATTAAAGGGAGGAGGATCCATCTCTCGACTTTATTCCGATTAGGTGATTTCTTTCTATTTCCTAGTTGTCTATGATTAGGAGATGAGTTTGTTATTTCCTTTTTGGATGAATGATTGTGTATTGGAATTCTCCGGATTTATATAATTTATGTTATTGTTTGATTAATGATGTCTTGATGATTAGTATGGTGCTTATATGTGTTTGTTTATCCGATTCCGCGTTTATTGTTCGTCTTGTGGTTTGACAAACTTTTGGGATGAATGTTATTGATTCTTGATTGCTAGATATAGTGATTCTGAGGATTTGATTATGAATTTGGATTGTGATTCGATTTAGGATAGACATATACCTATGTCGTTTCATATTCGTTTAAGGTTTGAGTTTAATTGACATCGATTAGATTTTATTCCGTTTATACGTAAATTGGATTAGTTTAATTCGATAGGTTGGTATGCTATCGACAGATACATACGAATGTCACTGAATCCTTGAATAGCAAACACGAGCATAATATATTAATTGTCGAGTCATTGTTATCGTTTGATTAATTATGTTTGATGTTGGGTTATGTTTGATTTGTTGGGTTTATTGTTTTATCGCACTTTTGGCCATCTACCTTTAATGCAACCTAGACATAGGATGTAGAAAGTTAGGTGAGTGACGATTTGTGGATTTCAACCTAGGATAGACATATACCTAGTTTGGTCCGTGTTTGTATAATGGGTTCGTCCGTAAATGCATCAAATAACTTAGATTCTCTTTATTCGGAGATTTGGGTTAGTTTTAGGTCCCGGGTGACAACGGTACGCCTTAGAATCCTCTTTTGGGTTCGGACTTCCCTTAGAGCATCGGTTGACAGCGATGTTTGTTCTTGATCCGGAGATGGAGAGTTTGGGTAGATTGGTAGAGTTAAGTCAAACCGATAGGGAGACTTAACTAATTTGAACTCACAAACAACAACTAAATCTAGGATTGTTTGCATAGCTAACCTAACAACCGCATGATTTATCTACTTTAACTAATCGCTTATGAATCCTCCTTACCGCATAATTAACTCCCCATTTACTTGCTTTTGTAGTTAGATTTACTTAACCGTTCGTAGTTAAATAAAATCACCCTTATCGTACATTTGGGTTCGATAATATTGTATCAAGCGTTTTTAGATGAAATAAGCCGTCGATTGATTCGTTTATTCCCACCTTTTACTCATTCGTGGGGATTCGATACTTGGTATGTACTTATCGTTTTATATTACTTGTAACGACCGTATACTTGCGTAGTTTGCGTATTAGTATTTGGAACGCAACATTCATCAAATACTACATGAATGGATTCTTCTATTAGTAATGTTCTTTTGTTAAAAACTCTATAAGCTTTACTAACAGTAGAGTATCCTACAAAAACAGCTTCATCAGCCTTTTCTGCAAATGCAGTAAGGTGATTTTTACCATTATTTAAAACATAGCATTTACAACCAAATATCTTAAAATAATGAATGTTTGGCTTCCTGTTGTTCCAAACTTCATATGGAGTCTTGTTTTGGTGCTTGTTGATCATGCATCTGTTTTGGGTAAAACATGCTGTGTTTGTTGCTTCTGCCCAAAATCTTTGCGACAGCTTAGCTTCAGCTATCATGGTTCTGACAGCTTCTTTCAGTGTTCTGTTTCTCCTTTCAGCAACACCATTTGTTGAGGGGTTCTAGCAGCTGAATACTCATGATGTATTCCTTTGATATTACAATACTCTTCAACAGTAGAGTTTGTAAACTATGTCCCTCTATCTGATCTGATCTTCAATATCTTTATGCTTTTCTCATTCTGGATCAGTTCCATCAGATTAGTAAGATGTTCCTTGGTTTCACTTTTCTTTTTCATGAATATTACCCAAGTATATCTTGAATAATCATCCACAACAGCTAGACAGTATTTCTTTCCACCATTGCTGACTGGATCAATGGGTCCAAATAAGTCCATGTGTAGCAGCTCCAATATTCTTCCAGAAGATTGATGCTTCTTGCTTTTGAATGATGACTTGATTTGTTTACCCTTCTGACAGGCATCACAAAGCTTATCTTTGCTCATGACTGTCTTTGGAATTCCTTCTACCAGATTATTCTTGATTAGTCTGTTGATGGTCTTGAAATTCACATGATTCATTCTTTTGTGCCACAGCCAACTGACTTCACTTGGTGTTGATGCCACCAAACAAATGCTCGAATTCTTGTCAGCAGAATTCCAGTCCACTGTGTAGACATTCCCTTGTCGTCTTCCAGATAAAATTACCTTCTTTGTACCAATCTGTTCAACGTAGCACTTATCTGTTGAGAAGATGACTGAATATCCTTTGTCACAAAATTGACTTATGCTCAGCAGGTTGTACTTTAGGCCTTTAACATATGAGACGTCAGATATCTCTATGTTTTCTTTGATCAGCTTTCCGCTTGCTACAATCTTGCCTTCTTTGCTGTCCCCAAACGTAACTTTAGGACCATCCACAACAACAGCATCAGTCAGTTCATGTATGCTTCCACACATGTGTCTTGAACAGCCACTGTTCAAGTACCAGATTTTCTCTACTTTACTCCTACTCCTAATCCTAACCTACAAAACAAAATAAAATTGTTTTAGGTACCCTTATTGAGAGGGTCCGGAAGGATTAGTTCCACCTTTGACAACCCAAGATGATGAAGTCTTAGGCTTCTTAGGTTTCTGAGTTTCAACAGGAGTATGAATAGCTTTGCCTTTATCACGTTCATCAGATTTGTCATATTGTTGATGATCAGCATGATAAGGATAATGTTCAAATGCAGAGTAAGATGCATGATAAGGAGGGTATGCATGCATTGGATGAGCAGGATATGGTGCATAGTAAGTTGAAAGTTGAGGTGCATGATACATAGGATGATATGCAGCAGGTTGCACATAATAAGACTCATTTCCATACCAAGCATTTTGATTTTTCTTATTCTTATACTTCTTTGGTTTACTAGTTGCTTGCTCATTAACAGACGACTTAGTTTTATCACTAGTCTGATTAATTTTAGCCTTGTCAGAGGACTTCCTAGGACTCTTCTGTTTAGGCTTACTAGTCTGTTTTCCTACACTAGGCTATTTGCTCTTTTTAGCCTTAGGAGTTTTCGTCTCCTTTAATACTTTCTCAGGTGAAGCAGGTTTAGTAGTCTGAACATACAGTATGACCTTACTATTGTCAGCAGATATAAATTTTTCAGTATGGTTCAGTTCTAACTTATCCTGATCTAAAGGTGTCTTCTGTTTACTAGACATGTGAGTGGATGCAACAGATGACTTCTCATGAGACTCAATGACTTTCTCAAGCTCAATGATTTTACCCTTATATACTTCACATTCAGCTTTCAGAGATTCATGTTCTTGCTCAAGCTGTTTATATTCAGCTGATTCTCTTGGCTTTTCAGCTGAGAGTTTCAGTGAACTATTTTGCTCTTTTAGCAATATCATCTCTTCCTTAAGCTTTTTATATGCTTCAGCAATAGTAGTATTGTTAAGCATCATTTGTTCAAATGAATTAAATAATTCATTATCAAGAGGAGTTACCTCATCCTCAGAGTTATCAGATTCCTTAGCCATCAGGCAGAGAAGAGCAGGACTCTCTTCATCAGAAGACTCTTCATCAGAAGTGTCTGAATCTGAATCAGATGAGTAGACAACATCTAACTTTTTCTGCTTCTGCTACCAGCACCGTTCCTTTCTGATGCTTTCTTTCTTTGATCTGATTCTCTTTTCTTCTTCTGTATACTTCTCAGCTTTAGGATATGGGCAGTCTCTGATGAAATGACCCAGTTTCCTGCAATTATAGCACATCATTTTGGATTTATAAGAATCCTTATCCTGAGAAGAAGAAGTAGGGTTAGAAGTAGAAGCATTGTTATATTTGTTCTTCATTTTTCGTCTGTAGAACTTTTTGAAGTTGTTCATCAGCAATGCAACGTCTCCAGCAGTGTACTCCTTTTTGTTGAGTAGTGTGGCTTCATCAGATGAGTCCACATTTTTGCTTTTGTGAGCTGGCCTTCTGGGGTTTTCAGCAGCAACGAGTGCAGCTGTGGGACTTGAAGTAGAGGTTTCTTCAACACCCATTCTTGGCAGTTTATACTCGTACGCCTTGAGTACTGAGAACAGCTCGGTGAGAGAAATCTTGCCCAGATCTCTTGACTCTTCCATGGCTGTCACCTTCATGTTGAACTTTGGAGGTAGGGCCTTCAGAACTCTGACGGTTATCTCCTTGTCCGTAAAGGTTTTTCCAAGCTTTAAAACTTCATTCAATGTCCATGTAAACCTTGTGTCCATCTGGTCAATGGTTTCCGCAGACTTCATCTTGAAGTTGTCTAGCTTTTCCAGAGCAACACTCAGCTGATGCTCTTTGATGGCGTCGTTTCCTTCGCTCATGTCACGAACCTTGTCCCACATCTCCTTTGCAGTTTTGCAATGTTTGACTTTATCAAACCGATCATTGTCCAGGGCTTTGGTCATGATGAAACGGCCAACTTTATCCAGATTGAACAGCTTTATTTCTTCGGCTGTCATCTCTGTTAAATCCTTTTTCCACCACTAGTTCAGCTTCATCAACTATGATAGTCTTGGTGAATTTGAATGGACCTTTTATGATACATATGTACATGTTATCATTATAAGCAGCTAGGAAAATCTCCATCCTGATTTTCCAGTCTTCAAACTACATACCAGCAATGTAGGGAACATGGCTGATACAGTCCATTTTTCAAAAAGTTTTTATTTTTCAAAAAGATGTTCTTTTGAAAAGTTTTGAAAACCTTTGAAAAACACTTGGATCAAGCTCGTTGATCAGGCAGCTGATTCTAATAAACCACCTGCTCTGATACCACTTGTTGGTCCCAAGTGGTCAGATGAGGTCTAGAGGGGGGAGGGGGGTGAATAGACCTCTTAACTTTTTATAAATTTTTAACTTTAAAACCTTTTTGTTAACTTAAATAGACTAAGTTGTTATCAACAGTAGGTTCCTCGGCTGATCGCGAACAAATCTTTGAACAGCTTCGTAGACCACTAAACTGATAGCTACTTAGCTGATTTTGTCAAAATCAGTTTTAATACTTAGATTACTTGCAACGGATTTTCAAAGTGTTTTTCACAAGTATCCTCAGTAGTTTGAAAAATGTTTCCCCAGTTTTATAAACTCCTTTTAAATCTTTTTCAAACAGTTAAGTAAAGTGTTTTATGCAGTCTTGAAATATGCAAGTAAAAATGCAAATAAAAACACAAGTAATTTTTATAGTGGTTATATGGATGTAAATATCCTTTAGTCCACTCTTCCAAGTCACAAAGATCTTGGGTTATACTAGAAACACAAAGTAACCAGGACACTCTGCTTACGCCTAACAACAAATGAACAGGCCGTAAGTGCGCAGTAAGAAATCACAAAGAAATCCTACTCTCTGAAGTAATATCACTCACAAAGATGGATATATACTTCTCACAACACTCAGTTTTACAAATTCACTCAGAAGAAGTGTTTAGCTTTGTTCTTCAACTTTGCTTTTCGTCAACAAATGACTAAGCTGATGAGTGAGCTGTTTTTGAGACTTAAAGAGTTCTGCTTCGAAAATTTCTCAGAGATTGTGTTGTTGTGTTCTCTTCGTCTCTTTCAGCTATTTATACTTGAGGTTTGAAAAGTGTCCGTTGAAGAGAGACATGATTCAAATTCCTCGAGTATTGGTCCTTAATTTCCGCAAACGGCTCATTTGCAGTCTGTCCGTACTGTCAACATTACTTTTCTGCAGGCAGCATTAAATGCAGCATCAAATGCACCCAGCTGATGCGAAGCATTTCTTCAATCATTTGTCTTTAATATCCTTGTACTTCAGCATTTATTACTTCCAGGAGCATTTAATACCGTTGGGAAGACTTTATGATCCTTTCCACTTGGCTGACGGAAGAGCAAGTCTGATGGCGAACAAAGCTGATCTCAAACTTGAACAAATCTTATTTGAGTCGGCTGATCTTCATCAGTCTGATAATATTCCTTCAGCGGATCAACAGTATTTGGACATTGATTTTTGACTCTTCTGATGTCTTCTTTACTTAGTCAAAAATTCTTCATAAGAGACCATCAGCTAAGTTAATCCATACTTAGCAGATTATGAAGTTTTGGAATGCATCAAAACCTCCCTTATCAAATTTGTCTTCAGTGCCTTCATCTTCATCCTTATCCAACATGAATATTAAATCATACCTACCTCATATCGACTTCCTACAACCACCATCGATTTTAATCTAAATTCATATCCGTCACCAAATCTGACCAAGTTATTTTGCGACTTTCACATCGGTATCATTCCACACGCGTAAAATAAATACATACGTACACATAGCCATCTCGAATCCAACCTAATTTATGGCCCCCAAATCAATATCACCCCAAATGTGTAAAATAAATCAACACATACACTACATCCACCAAATCCAACCCCAGAAGACATATATGCAATATGAAAAGAACTGATAGCTAGTTCTTGTAAAATGGAGTATGTACTTAACTAATTTCAGCTCGACTGCCTCATAAATAAATATGACCTAATTCATTTTGACCATACTTGTCAACAACTATTTTGAATAATTTATCTAGGTCGTCTCCAAACCTCAAATCTGATTTACGTCAGCCAACACTCATAAGTAAAATATTATGTAAATATTAAACCGTACCTAAACTAACTTATAGACCTCCTACAACCACCACTGATTTAACCTAAATAAATTTACATCCATATGGAGTATGATTTATTTATTTATTTAAGGCTTTCAAATCATTATCATCCCACACGTGTGGAATAAATTCACAAGTACACGAATAAACCTCGAATCTAACTATTTAATTTATAGCTGTCACATCTCTATCATCTCATATGTGTGATATAAATTCACATGTACACATAATTGCCTCGGATCAGACCTGTTTATTTACAGCCCTCACATTAGTATCATCCCACACGTGTGAAATAAATTCACACGTTCACACATCCGCTCGAATTCGGTCCCACTTATTGATGACTATCATATCGGTATTATCCCGCAATAATGAATTAAATTCACACTTTTACAAAATCCACCAAATCCAACTCAAATACACATTCATAATAAAAAATAGAAAAAAAAAATTTGGTCTTCTTCAAAAAGCTCAAATCAATGGGGAAGGCACGAACAATAATGAAAGGCAATCCTTCCAAAAATGTCATTTGTGCCCTTACAAAAGCCATTACTTATAATTCCACCCTTCCCGCAAACCAAAGATCCATTCGGCGCCTTAATCCTAGCGATTTCAATTCTCCGCCGCCGCCGGAATTCGACGACGAAGAAGATGAGCGGAAGAAGAAGAAGGTCAAGCTCATTGATCACATATCGCAAACCGAGGAAAAAATTGAGTTTAATTCACGGCATCAAAACAAGCGGAATTCTCAAAATTTTGATTCGAAACTTGATTCGAAGTCCGATGATCCAATTGCTTACACCAGACGCAAAAATAATACCTGTGTTCATAGATCTAAAAACTTTTTTTCCGCTAAGGTCTAAATTTACCGAATTGATTAACTTCTGAAAATTCAATGTAGAGGAACTGAATTTTGGTTTTATGGTTTTGATATGAATTTTTGGTTTATTGTTTGGATCTGAATTTTGAGTTATGGTTTTGAACCAAATTTATGGATGTTATTCGAAGATGATTTTGAAATTTCCCGCAGAAAAAGAATATTACTATAATGTTTCCTTATTTTTAATTTTTTCGCTAAAAGTCTTGGAGATCTGAAGTGAGGTTGTATGTTGTGTTGTTTTGACTTAGTCAATATGTATATTCCATGTGTATATGCAATTTGAGAAGAATATAAAATTTTAGACATGAGTGAATTAATTCATGTTCACTGTAATGAAAAATATATTTATATTCGTTCGTGCGTGCATTTCATACATGTTATTTAATATTTTAATAGTCTAAGTTTATCTTGACCATCCTTTTTTCAGGTGAATATACAATTTTATTAATAAAAAAATTTATTGAAAAATGTGCATATTCGTTTTAGTGAGTTGATTATGACTACAAAGTAATTGGAAGTAGTGTTATTTTCTCACTATAACTTGCTGCTCTGTTGTGTCGTTAACTGCACACTTTCACTCTGTATGGATTATTAATATAGATTTGCATTATTATTGTCTATTAGTATCATTAATATTATATATAATAGGGGTTCCAATGATTTTTGCAGGAGAATGAAGATGTGAAAGAGACAGAGACTCATCCAAACGGTTATAATCGCAAACCCTCTTCATATTGATATAAAGAACAAATATATTTTTGTTAGGAAATTTTATGTGGGGAATTGGGTTTGTGTTTTGAAATTTGATTGTGATGGTTTCATTTAAGTTTTGTGGATAGGGTCACAACTGGAGTCTGGCCCCACAACACCTTTGCCGGAGGATAAATTGTTGATGCTCGTTCTTAAAAATCTTAAAAAGTATGTGCATTTTTCTCTATCATTCTTATATGTTTTAATATTTTTATTTAGTTTCTACCTTGTACTATTTCCTATTTTGGATTTCATGCTCAGTTTGTCCAGTGTTGATTTATTGTACTTTTGTTGATGCAGGGCGGACACTTATGGTGCATTCTCTGAGCCTGTGGATGATGTTCAGGTGATATTGTGTGTGAATAAATGATCCATTTTGTATTTTATTTTTCTTACCTGATATGAGGTTAATATTACTGCAGGTACCTGGTTATTATGATAAAATTAGGAAACCTATGGATTATTTGACTGTGGAGAATAAACTCATCAATCGACTTTATAAGAACTTAGAAGAATTCGAGGTTTGTTTTTTCGAATTAAAGATCTTGGTTGATAATTTTTTTAACTACTTGTAATGATTTACTTTTCGGATGATATTCGTTTGAATTCTATTTACTTAGGGTCATTTTTGTGTTGTTTTATGTTTACTTCACTATGTTTATATTTTATTGAATATTCTGAGTTATGGTGGTTATTTTGTAGAATTATCCATTAGATTTTCTTGTAAAAGTTAGGCATATAGTGGAAATGAACGCTAAATTATTGTTCATTGCGATTGCAGGCTGATGTGTATTTGATATGTTCAAATGCAATGTCATTTAATGGTAAAGATACAGCCTACTACCGGCAGGTACATTTGTGTTATTTATTAGTTATATGTTTTCTTTTCTCATATTTATCAGTGTTTTTTGATATATATAAATTTAACCGATTATATTAGGCAAGTGTTATGCAAGAAATTGCAAAGAGAGAATTTGCAAGTCTGAAACAAGAAGGTGATAACAATGAGCCACAACTTAGAGTCATTAGAAGGGGGCGCCCCCCAGTCAACAAGAACAAGAATAAGTCAGTTGAAACGCCATCAGTAACTCATATAATCCCGAATCTTATATCTGGAGACGAAACTGCAATTACGGGATACAATCTGAGAAGGGAACCTACATGGAATGATTACCTTGAGCGATTCTTGCCACCAGAACGCACGAGAAACTGGAACGATGATTTTCCTGGTTCGTATTTTCCTGACTAACGATCAAAGTTTCTCATAAATTCAATTTCATTTTTTTCAAAGTTTTTTGCCCCTTCTTTTCGAACTTGCAGCAGATATTTTGAGAGCTGACAAGAAATATAAGAAAAAACATATTACGGTTGATGAGAATCGACGTGATACTTACAAGCAATATCAGCCCCCATCTCCTAGCAAAGTTTCCCCTCTTTTGTCTGATTCTGTTGTAGATCAGAAGCAATTAATTTCGGTATGTATTTCAAGAAACGAGAAATTTTATACTATTACTTTCACATGCTAATTTTATCCCAAACCATGTTTAGGCGAACCCAAAACATTCACATGTCAAGTGTAGTACACTTGTCTTGGGGTTGTCAAAAAACCATACGTGCATTTTGGGTTTGCACAAACACGGTCTGGTCTAGAATTACCCTAATTTTAATGGTAACTTTTTTAACTACACTTGAACTTATAGGTGGAGGTTACTCAAGATCCTCTCGCTTATGCGAGAAGCTTGGCTAGATTTGCTAAGGATCTTGGACCCGTAGCTTGGAAAGTTGCGTCAAGAAAAATAGACGCGACCTTTTCTGCTAGTGCACCATATGGTCCTTGGACCCCTTTAAACAACACTGTTTTGAGTTCTTTAACTTTGAATTCAAGCTATGTTGCTTCTGCATATGACCCTTATGAAGGAATGCTTGAAACTGTTAAGAAATTTAACAGTCAAACTGAGATAACCTCAGGAGGCGATGTTTCTTCTTGGGGAAACCGCCAATTCCCGATTCAGCAAACAAGTAATTATCAAACTCAAAGAAACATCAGTTTCGTTGACATGGTTAGAGATGCATCTAAGTTGCCAGAGAATTGGACTCTTTCAGGGACCGGTTCGCATGAAGTAGCTGGAACTAGGGATTTTGGGCAATCGTCTTGGCAGGCATTGTCTATGCAGCATAGGAATTCTTGTTTGGTTCAATCGGACCCAAACGTAAGAGTTTCAACTGGTTTGCCTAGTCAACAACCAGATTCGGCATTGCAACTTTGAGTCGTGATTGGGGAATTAGTACATGACATTTATTTCGATTCACATAAATGTTTAGTTGATAGCTTTTATAGGTCATGTATCTAATTTATTTGGTCTAAATTAATGAATTTACTATGGAACATTTAAAATTTGATAATGTGATTGAACTTGAATAATTGTCTGCTCATGCATTTGAAAATTGATTGATGTTTCTTCTAGTTAAATAGCTATATGTTAGTATACGAAGTTGGGGTTTTTTTGTCCCACCAATCATGATGCTTTTCTTGGGATATTTTTTTTTTAATTGGGACTTTCCAAAATAATTTTTTTTTTTGAAAATATTTGTTTTGAAGAGTCATATAATGTTTTTCAAGCTTGAAATTATATAAAAACAAATTTTTTTTTTTTTTTGAAGCTACAACTGGATTTAATCAAATTGGATATTTTAAAGTATATGTTTAATTACTTTATGTTTATTGAGTTGAGTTTGGAATACATATTTATAGTTCAATTTATAACAAATTGATTTTGAAAGTCGATCTTCAGAGAGTTTAATTTGTTCTTCAAGTCCAAGTGGGGAAAGTTTTTTTGTGCAAGTGTTGAAATAAATGATACTCCAAGGTACAATCTTCATCCGACATTGTGAAACAGCCTGAATTAGATATCTTATATGGTTCCACAAAGTTTTTATATTTGAGGGGCAGATCAAACCATAATGTATTTTTATAGAGTTAGTGCCATTTTATTCATATGCAAATTCAATGCATAATTCGCGCCCCGGCTGAAGATAGTGCTCGCACTGGATGAAGATAGTGCTCGCACTGGATGAAGATAGTGCGCGTTCTTATGAAGAAAAGTTCGTCCACCAACTGAAGATAGTGTGCGATCTTGTGAATCAAAATTCATGCACTATCTTCACCTGGTGCGCACTCTTGTGAAGCAAAATTCGCGCATCCCACATATTAGCCAATAAACAGCTGACACTTGTACATAGAAATATCTTGTAGCTTTCTGCTCTCTCTGTAAAGCCGTATTAGTAGGATTGAAAATCAAACATAGCTATTCGATACTTGGCTCGAGCTCGTTTGAGTTTTGTTCGTCAAACAAATCAAATAAGGTTGAACAAGTTTTCTTGTTTGATAACTTTTGAAGCTCGGTTGTAGCTCAACATCGATAAGTTAAAATATGAAAAAACACATGTAAAATTCTAAGTTACTCAATACTGGACTCGAGCTAGGTTCGTTAACAAATCAAACAAAACCCAAACACAAAATTTCAAGCTTGATAAAATTCAAACCAAGCTTGAACAATGTATCGTTCAATACAACTCGACTCGTTTACACCCATATCCGTATAGAAAGCTGGGGTTTGAAATCAAACCTCTCCTCAGGAGGATAGATGTGGCGATTCGGGTGAGATCCAATGTAGATCCAACTTTCGATTCACTCGTGGGATCCACGCGGTCCGGGGGGACCACCACGGCTCCTCTCTTCTCGAGAATCCATACATCCCTTATCAGTGTATGGACATCTATCTCTCGAGCACATGTTTATGTTCGGCCTCAATAGGAAAATGATGACATCAGATATCATGACTACATATTGGGAATACCAAAACAACATGAAATATTACTATATTATTTATTTGAATATTACTATGCAAATCACCACAATTAATCAATTGAAAGCAAGCTACACAGAGATATATTAACTGGATATAAATTATAATTACTTACAAATTTTTCATTTTTACGTAATTTGAACTTATATCGAGAATGAAATTTTACTATTTTCCATTCATCAAGGTAAAACATTAACATTTTATAAATCAAATAATGTTCTATAAAAAATGTATTTGACTTGTTCTAAAGTTAAAAAAAATAAAAAATAAAAAAGATCTACTTTGCTTTAAATTACACGTTGCGAAACCTAAATATATTTTATGGCCTTAATGAAATAGCATTTTGTTTATTAGTTATATTTGTCATTTTTGTAACAGATTTCATTGGACTAAAATTTCTATTTAACTTTTAAATGTATAGAAAGAAAAAGAATAACACATAGGAGTATAATAGAATATAAGTAACAAAATATATTGCTCAAAATAGTTACTTTTAGTTCTATATTTAGTTAGAAAGTATAATTTTTTTTTGAAGTTTACACTTTTGTAATATTAGTATTTTTAATATTTATATTATTTTAATATATTTTTAAGACGCTTTATAGGTGCTCTCATAAATCAGAGTTTAATATATCACGCGCTCGCGCTCGTGCACCCGCACTCGCGCTCGCGCAACCACACTCGCGCACCCGCACTCGCGCTCGCTCCGCGACTTAGTTACCTAGATCATACATTCAAATTATATGGAGGACGAATATACACTCATTATACACCTTAAACACCTCAATTTTTCAATGTTCTTCAGAATTAACATATTTGTTGCAGTTCGCCCTATGTGTTATCATATATGGCAACTTAGCCTCGTGTCGTGTATTATATGTTTGACGGTTTAGCTCTATGCAGTATCTTATGTATTGCAATGTATCCTATGTTATGTTATGTGCGACATTTTACTCCGTGTCTTGTTATAATGTGATTTTGTTATTTTTTTTAGTCAACAAGAACGCAAATGCAGTCTTGGATGCATCTTCAATACTACATGACATTATGATATCTAATGATGGCTTAAATTTTTATTATAGAGGTACGTAATGTGTCCATTTATTTTATGTATATAAATAAGACACTAATTGTACAAACCGAACACAAATTAGCCCATCATTGAGAGGCCCGATTATGGCAATTGAGGCCTAATCAAGTCGAATTGTACAAACGAACAAAGCCTAAAAGTATATCGCAAGGAGGTTGCCGAGAATTAACCCTACACTTTCACAGCAAGTCGGTTGATATTTTTTTCTCTCTCAACAAAGTACAAAGGCATGTTTGTCTAGCTTTTATCAAAATAACTTCGTGTTTGGAAATAAGCTAGACAACACGATTTCTACTTTTTAAATATATTTATTATCTTTCTATTTTCTCAAATAACTCAGTCAAAAGTCAAACAAACAACAATTTTTTTTTTAGTTTTCTTTTTACAAAAACTCTACTTTGATGACGTAAAGTAGGGGTTTTCTAAGGTTCCAACAATCACATACCTACAAATTCGTACATATATATTCAATATGTGACACGTGTAATGGTATGATTAATTTACAATCCTATTTTTTCATTTAATTTTTTTTATTATTTATGTGAAATGACTAAATAGCCCATTATATTTCATTACCCAATTTTCCTCTACCAGAGTCCCACGTTTTCAAAAATTCAATTAACTGTCATCTTCTCAATCTCTCTTTTCAGCGGTCAATATAAACTTCTTTTTTTTTACAGAGGCAATATAAACTTTTTTTTTTTTTTGACAGAGGTTGCACTAGAGAACATATAATTTTATATACTGGTTCTTCACCCATCACAAGTCTTTTTCCCCATCTGAAATCTCTATTTTACAGAAGTTATATAACTCAATTTCTTTCTCCATATTTAATTAGAGGTTTCTCCGTTTTCACTTCAGTGTCACTTTAGTTCAATTTAAATTGGTAAGTTTTCTCAATTTATCAAATTACAAAGATTCCTCACGTTAATCTCCAAAAATTTGAATTTATTGATGACTTCACGTTTGAACAGGAATCATTAATTTTGGAATTGAGTTTTTCCTACTTTATGTGCTGCCACTACAATTTGGGTAATCTGAAATTCAGGTATTTCTTTCATTTCTTCTCTACTCGCATATTTCTATAATTGCAATATTTGGGTAGTTCACAAGTAATTGTTTGACATTCTTCAGGCATAAATGTTAAGTATTTTATTTATATTTGTACGTATCCCATGTCCATTGTAAAAGAAATTCTCACTTCGTATAATTTTTATGAGATACCTGATATTTGTTGTTACACTTGAAAATGCATGTCAGTTACCTACAACTTTAATTCTTCCACAGTAAAAACTCAAATCTACCTTAGTTTTAAAACCAACTTTCCAAAACCCTAATAAACAACATTACGAAAATTGAATTTTTTTCTCAATCACTTCATTTTCCACATCACTAAGGGGAAAACGAGACAAACATACCCCAAATTTATGCTCTTTATCTCGTTTGTCATTTATTTTGAACTGATGCGGTGTATATTTAAAGTTAACTTTGTTTATTTATAGTTAAATTTGTCAATTAATCCTTCAATAGAACATGTCGATTTTGAAATAAATGTGTTCATCAAATTTTCTTTTCGTTAATACGATAAATATTTAAACAGAAATAATTGGTGTCCATTACTCATATCAAAACAATAGTTGGTGACAAATTTATATAGGCTTCTAATGCAATTTCATTAAGTATACTGCATCCCCTCCTAAACGTCAAAAATGTTAATTCCACCATGTATTATAATTTTGATATGTATTTTAGATTTCAAAATTTGACTAATTAAAATAAATTTTATGTGGAATAATAATGCATAACAAAGAATTTAGAACAAAAATGCATAAAAAATTAATAATTGTTGAATAGTGGATTTGGAAAGAAGAAATACATGTTTTACTTTGCTAACTGTGGGTCTTTTGCACTTTGCACCCTCAAAACATGGGAAATATACAATTTATATCTTTGAAACACCGATTCAATACTTTGCATCCTGAATACAGGAACAATTCAGCACTTTGCATCCTTTCTTATTTTTCCGGCAAAATTGACCACCAGAGTAAAAAGTTCTGAGGACAAAATAGGTCATTCAATTTTGAATATTTGGCAATTTGCACCCCCAAACTAAATGTGATTGCTAGTTTATATCCTAATATATTAAGAATGACCAAATATCTTCCTATATATTATTTTGGTAGATACTTTTATTTATCATGACTTGTTTCCAGTAATATCTAAAAATAGAAAATAAAAATCTGTAAAATCACATTTGTATATTTTACATATCGTTCCTATGAATTTTTTATTTTGAGAAAAAACAACTTCTTGATGTCGAATACAGTTATAGTTTGTGGTATAATATAGACCTTTTCCCCATCAATGTGAATTATACAATGTACTAGTTTTATGGTATTATTTAGTCTATATTTTAAAGTTAAGTTATTATTTTAATATAATTTAAGCAATTTCACATATTTAAGTTGACAAAATAATAAATAAACTGAAAGTATTCGGGTCCATTTCAGAATAATATTTGAATCATTATAGACATAATTTGTATTTTTAAAATTAAACTCATTATTTAATACATTATAATAACCAGAACCAGTTTGAATCAATCAAACCAATAAAACTTTACCAATCGGTTCTGTATCCGATCCGATTGAGAAGACTGGGAAACCCATCTAACTATCTAAGCATGGCTATTGAAGCCCAATTGGGTGATTTCTGTCTGACGTGTCCAACCTAGGACAAAGTGCCAGATGGCACTTTCTTATTGGTTGAGAACACCACATTTGTCTTATATCACAACTCATTTCCCTTTTTACTGTATTTTTTTGAGGAAGAACCCATTTTCCCATTTAGTTTCTGTTAATTGAAAAAGAAACTTTCTAATAATTAAAAAAAAAAACAAAAGAAATTGAAAAACAAACACAAAAAAAGAAGAGAGAACAAGAAGAGATCAATAATAGACAGTAGTGCAAAAATGGCGAATTTTAATACAAAATTTGTTTTACTAATCAGTCTTGCGATATTCACATATTCAGTATATGGCATTGACGATAAATGTGCCGCCTGTAATGCAATTGCTGTGAGTATTTACCTTAACATGACAGTAAAATTAAAATATATATATATATATATATATATATATATATATTTTTATGATATTTGTGATTTGCAGGAGGAGCTGGAGCGAGGACTGTCAAAGGTAATATTTGCTTGCTTGCTTGCTTTTTGTTTCATTTGGATTTTGTGATGAATAATATTGTAGAATAAATTCGGGGTATTTTGAAATATTTATCTTTATTATTCAGATGTTAAAATTTATGATATAATGATTATGCTTATATTTATGACCATTACTTGGATTTTCTTACAAAGAAAATATTTTAATTAATGTATGTTTGGGTCTATTTATAAGGTTTTAGGCAGAATCCTTAAAAGGAGCTGATAACTGGCTTTTAATTTGAATGAATAATTATATGTTGGATATTTAAGGGTGTGAAGGATGAATTTACAATTCTTTTAACTGCATTGTATTATGTGGGGTTGAATTGGGAATTTGAACAAAATTATCGAAGTTGTGCATATTGATGTTAAAGTACCTTTTGGAGGCTAATTAGATGGAAACAACTGACAGTTTTTTCACTATGTTATCTTGGCTTACTTCTTTAAACATTGACTTGCACCTTATAATTGCTCTTCGTCTAACTTTTTGGCATCTTATATAATTTAGGAGAAACCAAGAAATCATTTGGATATGAGGCACCGGTTGGACTCTAAAGGTCAGCGTCAAGGGAAGTTAATTGATTACAGGTATGAGCCGAATTGGATTACTTGTTATTATCTTGGATTGGACATATGGAATTGAAATACGATATTCATTTTTCTTTTTGGCTCCATTCAACTTAAAATAGAAGTTCACTTCTAATAAAACCTTGATTCGTCGGTACCAAAAATACTGTTTGAATTTTTTCAACGGCGGGAATGAGCCAATTTATAACAATAGTTTTATTTTGTTCTAGCTTGTTTGGTGTTGATCATTATTAAAGCAAAGAAACATGTAGTTTAGTCTTTAAGCTGGAATGTCTGAGCAATTAGATGAGTTGAATCCTTTTTTGCTGCACATCTCACAGTTTGGTAGTTCTTGAGCGAGAGAAGAAAGAAATTGGTTGTACTTGTGGTTCATGAGGCATTATCTTTAGGTGATTATATGCATGAAATGCAAGAGAATATGCCTGAATATAGTTTCATACGTAATTTTGTAAATTTTAATTTTTAAATTATCTAATAATAAGGATTTTGTATATTAGCCTACAAACTATTTGTCTTGATCACGCTGACAACTTTGTGTTGCATTTTTACAGAGTCAGTGAGTTAAGAGTCGTTGATCTCCTGGATGGGCTCTGTGAAAAGATGCAGGATTACACTCTTGAGAAGGTATCTGGGCTTCCCTTTTAGCTCTGGAAATGCCACCCAATAATTTGCAAGTGCAGTCCAAGTGAATTGTTCTAAAAAAAAAAAAAAAAAAGGAAAATAGTCTAGAAATAAAACTTTGCGTTGAATTTCTTGATAAATGACCTTAGTTTTAGATACAATTAAAGGTAGTTCATTTTTTCAGTAGACTTGCCTCAACTTAATGCTGATGTTAGCTTATGTGAATTGGCAGGTGGGTTCTAGCAGACAAGTGTGGATTAAAGTGAATAACTGGGACGACCTTAAAACTAGTACGTTGCATGATTTGTTTAATGACCTCCTCTTGTACTTAGAGTCACATAATTATACTTTAAACCATGTTCCTTAGCCATCTGTTCAACTACTTGCTGTTGAAGTTGCTTCCACTCTCACTAAAAAATTCAGCCTGTACCCTTTATCTGTACCATACAAATGGTTGACACTATTTTATTTCCATTGCAGTTATTTTTTGCCGTTTGAGTTTTCCAGGCTTTTGTGATATATAGGCAATCGTATTAGAAAAAAATTTGCAATGGAAAACTCAGGACATTTATGCTGTCCTTATTGAGTTGATGCTAACTCTGATCATAGAATAGTGGTTAGTGACGCTAACTCAGTCAAGAGTAGATATGATGATTCAATCACAGTGGAATTTTGCACTGGTTGTCATGAAATAGTTATTTGTTCTAAAAACATATTGTGTTAATACGTGAGTAAGGGCCAGACCATGGGTCCAACCCAAAGAAAATATGTACCATCTCCATATGATATTAGTTCTGACCTCTAAAATTCATAAGTAGTCTGTTAATATAACGTAGTGCTGGATGGGGATTTTCTGAAAGTTTTAGTAAACACTCGTGTAGAGCCATGGAACAATCCTAGCGTGTACCACAAAGGCTACTATTTTTTACTTTTGGACCATTCTCCTTCCTCTCATTTAGCATGCCAATTGGGAACATATATATGGTACTTTCTACTATGCTGTTATTAAGACTGATTACTAAAAATATGATGTTTACCATCCTATAAACCAAGTATGAGTAATGGGATTATTGGAATTTTTCATGTAGAAGTGGATGCCGATACAATAAGTGTGAGAGCAATGATTCTCAGGAGAAAGTTGCACTACTTGGATGAGTTATTGAAGATGATTTTTTATGACTGAAGAAACAGAAAAAATATCTGACTTATAATATAGCAGTAGGTGTAATAAAACTCCCATTTCTGGATATTTAAGAATGTTCATTGAATGTTTGGGACATGGTACTTTTGTGGTGTATGGTAAATTCATTTGAATACATGGTAATCTTTTAGTGGGTGATTTCTTGATGGTGGACCAATAATTACTCATTTTCCATGTTAGGAATTTCCACTTTTTGAGGTCTTAACATGGTAAAATCGAGACAATGAAAGCATTGCATATTGAAAATGAAATATTGACATTCTTGAGGACCAGATTGTGTGCCTTCCAGCTGCTTTTAAAATCCCAGTATCAGACTATGGTATGACCATGTAAAGAAAACTTGTTCATATATAATCAAGAACATATAATTTGATTTTATAAGCTGGTTTCATTTCTGGGTTAAAACTCAAATACTAAGAGTTCAGGTGCTAAAACATACTTTCTAGCTAGTGCTATTACTCGATGAAGTTTGCATATTCAAAGAATTAGGAAAGAAAGTGATCGATAGACACGAGGCTTTACCTTTTAGTGATTGAAATCTTTGTAAGCCTTCTGATAATCCATTCACTCGAATTGATGACAAGTGCAATGACCCTTATGTCCTTTTTCCTTTTTCTTCTTTACATGCCATTATTAAAGTTCTCAGGGTCTTTTGGCATATGTCATGTTCCATTTCAATATTTTTTTTATAGGTAAACAAGAAGCTCGAGCTTACTCAAAAGACATCTCAACTTTTTGTGGAAGGTGATATAATTTTTTAGCTTGTTGTAACTTGTAACTCTGGAATCATTGAAAATTTTCCTTCTTGTCAAAAGTGAGTTTAACACTCCAATATTTATTCTTTGTCTAGGTTACTTGAGGAAACTGAAGATGAGGTGAATCTTATCCCTCTACTTCTTGTCAACTATTTTCTTGCAGTAGATTCTAACATAATTACTCTTTTGGTAAAACAGCTATCGGAATCTATTAAAAAAGGGTCCGTTAAAGTAGGAGAAGTAAGCAAAGTGCTATGCAAAGATCTTGGCAGATATTGCAGCCAGACAAGGTAACTTTCATGTCTAAATATAGGTTTCAGTTTCAACCAAAATATTTCTGCTTGAGGTGGGAAATAAAGTTTGTAAGGAAATATGGGAATACATCGCCAATGTGACCCGATCTGATCCAGATTATTTTGAAGTAATTGGAGGGAGTGGTTATTTCTCACTCCCTAAAAGATGGAGAAAAGTTACTCTATGTTCTATCCTACAACCAGCAATTCCTAATGAATTAAATTAAGTGAAATTTGACATGAAAATGAAACAAGGGAAATTTCTATGCGGCTTGATGAAGAGCCATTTCTTAGCATATACCATCATTTCTCACAAAATCGAGTTTTAGGTTGTGGTTATCAAACCATTGTACTGCAATTTGGTTCGACTTGGAGTATGGAGATAAGTAGAAAACATTAGTAATTCAACCAAAGTATTTGGTCCAAGAACAAACTAGTGTTCTACTTTACATACATATTTCTGATAAATGAGTTGTCCATAAAAACAAAGAGTATAGTGTGAACAGAATTTTCTATAATTCTTTCTTCAATTTATGACATTGTCCGAACAATCTTTTATTGTTTCGATCAAGAATGCAGGATTAATGTTCTCCCTCTTCACAAAATAATAGTAGATTGTTATTGAAACGACTTGTCTATTCCTGCAGTGGTTATCGAACAGCAGACGATGACGAAGAAGATAGTGATGGAGAACTCTAAGGAACCAACAAAATACAACTTCTGGTGGTTCGGACAAAGATCGATGCTTCTTGAGATGAGGTTTTGCAAGTTACTTATATTCTTGTTTACTTATTATTAGGGGGTGAAAAGTGAAAACTTTCCGTAATATGGAATCATTTGTTTTCACAAAAAAGTTTGAGAACATTTCATCTAAAGTTGGAAACCATATACTCGAGAACTAGTTATAAGCATTACTTCGTGTATGGGTCTTTCAAATGACTTGTTTTTGGTGTGTGCATGTTTGTTCTGCATCCGAGATGTTATCTAAGTGTGCATTGATCAAGTCGGATCGAGTTTAGAATTGTACTATAAAAGAAACAATATTGGTGATTGTGGACCTCAGCATCTAGTTAGAAAACGGTCACATTATATTTGAGTTGTAATGGACTATCATTTATTTATCTTAATTTTGTTTATTTGACTTGTTTCAGTTGAAACTCAATTCGAAATTTCATAAGTCTAGTATGGGTTACTCCATGAGTCATAGCACAATTAGCAAAAAGTTCTGTATGTGTGAACTGGAACAACAACACTCAGAGAAGATTAATATGGTCTACAGGGATGAAATTGACAAATCAAGAATAATCAAAGTGAATAAATTATGAACTTGATAAGATGACTAAGCTATATACATTAGGAGATATCATCCTTTGCAGCATGAAAACTAAAGAGTTAATTCATCCAATTAATACAACATTTAACTCCAATGTACACCAAGTGAAAATTTTAGAAGAAACAAAAAAAACGAACAAGAGCATCTTCAGTATGCCATATAATATTTAACATCTCAGTCTCACAAATTACCTTCCAGTACACCTTTAAGAAGATTCAACCCTTCAGCCGATATACTCCTTCTAACTCGACTAGGAACTATTTCAATACGCGGAGGAGGATCTGACGAGAAACAAATCACTATAACAGTCAAATTATCACAAGTATTTCGTTTCAGTGCTTCTCTAACCAGTTCTTTTGAGCATCTTTCAGGATCATTATGCAGCATCAATTCTTTCCTAGCCATTGTAACAGCACATTGGCTACTCATAACGTCCCATAATCCATCACATCCCAATATTAAAAATTCGTCATCTTCTGTTAATAATGTCTCTTGCAACTCTGGCTCTGCACTTAAAGGGCAAGCCGCGCCTTTGGATCCTTTCATGTGCCAGTCCCCCAGAGCACGTGATACAGATAGTTGCCCATTAAGGTAGCCATCATATATGGCTCCTCCTAGTTTCTCAATTCTAAGCCTTTCTGATGTATAATTAGGCTTGTGGTCTTTCGACATTTCAATGGCTCTACCTCGCTTTCCTAAAACAGCTCGACAGTCCCCAGCATTGGCAACTATCATTGTTCTGCACAGAGCATGTTACACATTACAAAGTTGTGCCATAATAATAATAAGTTAAGACCCGCTTAAAGGGTGAATTAAATTTGAAACCAGATAATGATTTCAAGGGTGAATTACACAAACTACTCTTAAGATGTCAAATTACAGCATGATCCTATCATGTTTGAAAATAAGCATAAACTACCCCCGAGGTATGCAACTCAATACATTTACAACCCTAACGGAGATTGATGACACCACAAAAAAGTTAGCTGTTGACCCATTTTTGTGGACAAAAAGTGCCCATGTAACATAACACAAATCTTTGGGAGTAATTGTTACAAGTTTTCAGGATGTCTAAGTAATGTGTAGTTGGAGGGTCTTTTGAAAAAAATAGTATATTTCTGCAATAATGGAATGCATTAATAATCTATGCCTTTGATTTTAAGCCACTGGCGGCATAGGTTTTTCCCCCTTAAATACCTAGGGTTTTTATGCACTTTCAGCGAAACAGTTGGGGATTCTTAACGATAGGTAGGGTTTTGAATATAGAGTGTGCATACTTGAAAGGTGGTTCGTGCAAACTCCTAACCATGAGAGGATCTCGCTTTAATTTGACAATCATATCTCAATGGTAATTTGTGTAATTTATCCTAATTTGAATTAACAATCACCTTGAAAATGAGGATTTAAAAGCTATATATTAACGCAAGTTGAAGTAGCCTTCTATGATTTTTGAAGACAATTAATTCCAAAGATAACGAAAATAATTATTACCTTCCAGATATGAATGCAGTCAATGCTGTGGTGCCAGAGGATATGTCGAGGGAACTGTCATCGGCAAATGCATAATCGGCTCTAAGAAATGCATTCTTTATTGCTTTTTCGAAACAAACAGGGAAAAAAGAGTCCTCTACTATAAACTTAAGAATATTATCCCTGATGAATGATGCTGCATCTATACCTCCATGACCATCAAACACCTGCATAAAAAAAGAGAAAACATAGTATCATTTAACCACAGAAAATAAAGAGAAGGAAAATAACAATTTTAAAAAGGCAGTCATTTGAAAAGGTCTAGTAAATGAATGTTCAGTCAAAAATTCGTGAAGGAAACATCTCCATAAGGACTAAAAGGATAAAAAACTATGAACAAAAATCTAATTTACGCACCCCGTAAAAAGCTCCAGGTGAAGGGAAACCTTCTATTTCACCTAAATGTTGAGGCAAGTTGTCTATGCAGATGTGTTCATCTTCCATATACTGCTTAGGTCCTTGCTCAGCGCAGCTTCCAGACCTAAAAACTGGTAAAAAGCTTGATATTACTTCCGATGGTGAATTGGCTCCAGTCCCTCCAAGATCCAAATCCTTGTAAATATAGGAAACAGTGCATTAGATAATCCATAAGAAAAAAAAAAATCCTAAAAGCAAAAGAATTTTGACACGATATAAAGGGTCCAATAAAAGAAATAAAAAATTATATAGAAAACACATCTCCTCGAAATTTCTGAAGTTGTCGTGACCTTTTTGCACAAGATACCATCTTTCAAGGGGATGAAGAAAATAATTCTGACGATGTACATTTGGAAAGAAATTTATAATATAATACATCCAAGTAGAAGTGGATTGCAAATTGCCAGAATCAGGTTTTCAAATGGTTGGTCAGGAATGCAAAATGAGCGTGGTAATAGAATAAGTTGGATTCCTGATCCCGCTGTAATCTGAAGTGCTTCAAATATACATTCATTTCGAGCTATCCTTATTAACATTGGAAGATGAGATTCGCTAATGAGGAATCTGAAGTTGATCAAAGTTGGAGTCTTCAAAGGCATACTCATTTAAGTAAAAAACTTTACTACGTAACTATTTTGAGGAATGTGCGTGAAGTTCAAATCAACTTTTTATTCTGTCTATTCTTATTTTCTTATGTATATGTTTTCATGTCCCAACTCCTATTTGTACATATTACTAATAAGGGGAGGGGATTAAAATAAAAACCCATAAGCCTATGCCGCTAATAAGGAAATTTTATGTTCCAATACATGAATAAAGTTTATAAACTGAATATTACAAGATCCATCATCACACAATTAAAATGCAAGATTTCATGTGTATTGATTAAAATCTGGCATACTTACACAAATCTATGTAATAAACCACTACTCCTATAAATTCATGTGTAGCAAATTGCGCACTATATACTCCAATAATATCGTGAGAACATATAAATTCAGATAAGGCATTAAATCACTAAATGATTCTACTCACCAAATCTGACGGTGAAATCAATGCAGTAGTGCTGATAGAATGCCGTACAACAGAAAGATGTCGTGGAGGTTTACCATTGACTAATGTTTGCTTGGAATCATCCGAATTCTCTGATAATTCATCTCTCACACTAGATACTTTACCATTATCCTTACTATAACCACCTTCTATATCAGGAAACGGAAGCGAAAAATCAGTGCCCGCAGCCATATTCCTTTGCAGTACATAAACCTAAAAGATCAACCACTCAAAAGATTCTCCAATCCAACAATGACCCTTAACCAGAAAATATCTGCTACAAATTGTGTTATTCCAAAGAACCCCTAAACAAAACACCAACAAAATCCCACCACAAACCCTAGGCTTGATCCTAACTCCACTCAAAATTGTAATAAAGAAAGTAGAGAAGCTTAATTAGATCAATTACAAATAAGGAAATCACTAATCCACCTCAATTTCTCCCAAATAATCCTTAATATTTTCCTCTTCACAACAACATGAAATTCCAATCAACTCGAAGATCAAACCTCACAGAATTAACCCTAACCCTAGATCAGAATCCAAAATGCTCTACAAAACCTACCCCCTTTATCAAAAGGAAAAATATACCAATCAAGCTGCAAAATCAGTCAAAAACTTCACGATCAAAATGTCGTGATAATTTTAAGATAGATAAGATAGATGAAGAAAAACGGCAATAAAAATCCAATCTTTATGTCAATTATTACAATTAAAGCTTATTAAAACTAGGAATTTTGTCGCTGACAAAAAGGATAAATGTTCTCCCTTTCCTCTTAATCCAACAGTAAGAACGAATTCTCAGAAATAAAATAATTTTTTCTTTACGAAAAGGAAAGAAATAAAGAAACACAGGAATCTGGTAGAAATTAAAAGAAAAATTGTGTACAGTTCGGAATGGGGAAGGAATTCATTGCGGTTGGTGACCGGCGATAACAGGTAAGCTCTCTGTAAACTTAACGGGAGAGGTGTCATATTTTCATTGGTTGAAATGGATGGTCTGACTGCAAATGCTTCCCGACCGTCGGATTATGTGTGGGCAAAATTCACGGTTAAGATGTGTGTCTTTTGCAGTTTGGGAAGGGGTAGGTTCGTTTAAGATAGGCGTGCCGCGCGTTGGTATGCAGGGGCACGTTTCGTTTCGTGATTGGTTACATGGCTTTTCGGCTAAGGTTAAACAGTTCCCCCCAATTGAGGACACATGATATATGGCATAATTTCACTTTGCACCCCAAAATTAGGTTACCTTTGCACTTTACACCATTAAAATTATTTCACTTTGTACCCTTAAAATACCTTAATGACTTCAATTTGCACATCATTGTCTTCAACTCCGGAAAAGCTGTTCCAGACTTCAAGTTGCTAGGAAGAGCAAGTTAGGTATTTATGATATTTTCCCCTTTATTTTACTGAACACGTCATTTTTTATCTTTCTTTTAATATTGAACGAATATGATAACTCAATGAAAGATGAAATATAATTTTAGTTTTCGTATAAAAGTCCCATATTGGTTACATCTGGAATGACACATAGAAAATTTGAAATATTGTCTCCCACTCAGCTATGGAACTTACTCTACGAGCTTCTCATTGAATTGAGACCATGTATTAAATATTATTTCGTATATTTTGTATGGTCAAATGTTAGAATATTTTTAAAAATTCAAAATAATATAAATCAAATAAAAATATTGAATATAAACTACTCTGTAGTTTCATTGCGATTGGTCCCAGTCAATAGAGTTTTTTTGTTATTTGGTTGAGACGTATCAAATTTTGATCAAAATATTTTCAACTCGTCCGACAATCAATTGAGATGAAAATTGACATGTGAAAAAAGTAGATGAATATTTTTCATAAATATCTTGTAATTTCTTGGAGTTAGAATGATATTTCCGGAGATATTGTAGTGTTTTAAGACTTCAGGGTGCAAAGTAAAATTAGTAAGGTATATTGAGAGTGAAAGAGAGATAATTAATTTTTCCATGCATGTACACATAAATTTTTTATCAAAGCTAAGTTACAAGATATAACTTATAGTTCATATATAATCTCATTTTATGCATATTTCAACCGACAACATAAATAAATTTTGATACATTAATTTTAAAATTAAATTAATTAAAATTAAATTAACTTTCAAAATTTAGATCCTAGTTAAAGTTGACTAAATTCATTTAGCAGCCCAACTTTTTTCAATTGCCAAGTCAATTTTGATGCTAGCACAATTGGCTAAGGATATGGGCCGCCTTGTTCCCTTATGCCATATACAAACGACCTAATTCAAGAATATTTGCTAAGCTTATGGGCCGCTTTGTTCCCTTGGGCCATATAAAAACTGCCTAATTCTCTGGCATTTATATAAATGATTGGCAACCAATCATCTATATTTTTTTTATTTTTTCTTACTAAAACTATATTATATATAAATGATTGGTAGCCCTTGACTTGTTCATAGAAAATAAATTGATATATTTGAAGGTCAAACAACTAGAAAATAACTTTAAAAAAAAAAAAAAAGCCCTGCCCACGTTAGATTAATCTATTCAAAGGAGTCACTCATGATATTGATGCTAAATTACTAATAAAAATATATATCCATGAGCTCTCAACATTTTGTCGGCCTTAATAATTTCTAAAGTAGGGCCGTCGATGAGTTGGATTTGGGTTGGATCAAATTTGATTCATGATCGGTTTCATTTGTATCGAATTTGATTCTGACCAGACTCAGTTCTTGCTCGAATTGCGTCGACTGAATTTAGTCGGATATGATTTTATTTAATTTAGCTCACATGTTCATGCTTTATTAACTAATATACATGTTTTCATATGAAAATATGCATACAAATGAAAGTATGAACAAATTATTAACTAATATCTTCTTAAACTGATGGTAAAACATTATCAAAATTGTAACCTACTTAGTTTAATAAAATATTGTGCACGCATGTATATTTTGTAATTATTGTCACGTACAGATCTGTAATGAATTGGATCGATTTAGATTTATATTTGTTCCACGTAGTTCAGATTACGAATCTTTATAATCCGATCAAATCCATCAAATATCTAATTAATCGAATAAAAATTCGAAAAAAAAAAAATCGAATCCGATTCGAATTGAAAACCTTACCATTGACAGCTGTAATTAAAAGAATTATGAAAATACTGGTTTTAGTTTTTTCTTTTTTTGATAACCCAGGTGTACAAGCTTACACTAGACTAATCCTGGACCCTCAGAACCCTGAAGGATGTAAATCGCAGGATGTGTCTCCACCAAGCCCCGGGTTCCCACCATACTGCTGTACACTCTGCGCACAAAGGGGTCTTCACCACAAAATGACCCTTAGATAGACCCATAGAAATTCTTCCATCCAACTTCCAAATGGTTTTAGTTTTATTACAAGTGGTGATGGTGAAAGACAAGCCCTGAAGCACCCCACCCACCCCACATGTACAGATAAAAGAAGCAAAGCAAAAGGGGTGAAGACGTAAAGGAAGAAACTTTAAAAAAAATGAGAACATATATAGATCAATCCTGCGTTCATATTTGGTATCCCTTTCTGTCAACTAAAGTCTACAATAAAATGCACTTTATTCTTTTCTTCAGCATCTATATCTAATGTCCCCCAATTTTATTTTTATTTTCGTGCGCTCAACATTTCCCCGCAGTTTGCACGTGACCTTGTCACAAGAACTCGTACTCTACTCTTGAGCACAAACTCTAGATTTGTACGATGGACATGTTCTTCTAAAACAACGGTGAAGGACGGATCCAGGAATTTTAGGCAAGGTTTAGAGTAAATCTGAAAAAAAAATTCAATCAAACCGTCAAATTTAAATTTATTTACTATAAAATATGAAGTGATACAAAAAAGTGTAGGTGAAGTTTGATAAAAAATTGACCCTTATAAATTATTTTAGTTACATATAATAACTTGTTTTAATGAGAAAACCTTATTATAAAGAAAATAAAATATTGTATTCTTTTAAAATTATTGAGATTTTTTTATTTTTTAACGCAAATAAGTACCTTGAATAAAGAAAAAATAAAACTGTACTACAAAAACAATGATAGTTCATATTATTTTTAGAAAACACATCATATCGATATATTATTAAGAAGAAAAATATTACTAAAAACACATAAAACATTGAAATATTATTGAGAAGATTTTTTTTTTACATTAAACATTGAAAATATTATTAAGGAATTATGAAATATTGAAAAAAACATTGAGTGACAAAAAATTTAAATAACACCAAAAATGGTTCATAGGCTATGTCATTTTCAACCCCAACGTATTTCGGCTGCTTGAAGGCCCCGCTGACCCGAAGTGATTTGGAAAGATTCTTCTTTATCGATGGTGATCGGTCATGGTAAGGGTTTGAACTTCAAACTTCATGTTGTTACTTCACACTATCACAAACTAGCCATTACAATCTTTATACAAGAACTTAATCAGTATTACTATTTAATCCAAAAATCTGAGGGGGGTTTATAGCTCTCCCTTGCCCCTCTTTAGATCCGCCCTTGACATGGTTTGTTTCTTACTTTAATGGACTCGAGAAATATCATAATCTTATTTAATGTCGAGAAAACCATAAACTCATGTTATTCCATAATTATGAAAATATTACAATAAATACTTATATAGAATCAGGGCCGGCCCTAGACTTTTCGGGGCCCTAGGCGAAGTAAAAAATCGGGGCCCTATATTGAAAAAATAATAATTATGTAAACTTTATTTTTCTTACTTTATTAGATGCAAATGTGTTTATTATCTCTTCATATTCTAGTTTCTCTAACATATCTTGTTCTATAGATAAAATAGCCAAATCACTTAATTTTTCTTGTGACATAGTTGATCGTAAATAGGTCTTTATTAATTTTAATTTTGAAAAACTTCTTTCAGAAGAAGCAACCGTTACAGGTATAGTGAATATTATTCTATAGCAAATACACGTATTAGAATAAGAATCAAATACTTTTATATGATCAAGAACATCGATTGGCTTACATATATGGGCAGGCAAAACTTTTGATAAAACTCTTAGTTCATAATATAGACCAGAACCATCTATATCTGATATTAAGTTATGTTTTAAAGAATTTTCAATATTCATACAACGTTCTTTCAAAGTTCTATCATCTAAAGACTTTAGAGTTGTGACATCCAATAAAAATCCAAAAATACTTGCATAATACCTCTAGATAAATTGTTGTAGAACATCTAGATAATTTATCGCTGCTCGACCAAGGAAGAGGGGAAAGCAGCTGGTTCGCGCAGATCGGAGAAGCCGAGAAGGAGAACTGGAGAAGAGCTGAAGAGGGAGAGGTGAAAATGAAAGAGACGTTAGGAGTTAGGACTTAGGAGAGATGAATTGTTTTAATCTCACTTCTACTATTGATTTTATGATTTATTGTAACTTACAATTTGTAAGTCTGTAACAGCCGCTTACAATTTGTAAGGTTGTAACATCATTATTTTTGGGCTGTCAGGTTTGGGCCAATTTTTTTTTTTTGGGCTAGGCTAGACATGCATTATTTAATACATACATGGGTTGGGGGCCCCAATTGAATGGGGGCCCCAGGCAATTGCCTAGTTGGACTAGGCATTGGGCCGGGCCTGTATAGAATACAAATCATAAACAACTAGATAAATATGAAAATAAACTCCTACAAAAATAAAACAACTCAAGAAAAGAATCCTTAAGTATGGTAACAAAATAAAATCAGAATCATATGTCCACTTTTTCATTTCACAAACCAAAAGATTGGAAAAAAAAGAATGGAATAGCTTTACTCTATATCAAAATTCAAAACCTTAAAGACGGATACGGAGAAGAGCACATCGAACGAACGCAAACATACGTAAAATTTATAAGCATAAAACATGATACAACTGCAGACTTTTTTTTTTTACAAAGCTAAAGAATTATAATTATATTTATTAGTACTATATTAAAAGCAGGGGCGGACCCACGTAGGGGCAAGTGGGGTCTATAGCCCCCACTCAAACATATATTACCAATATTATTAGTTTTGCTAACAAAAAAGTCAATTTGGTGCATTGGTTTGTCTTATGCAAGATGAGGCATTATACTGGAAGCCAGGGATCGAAACACATGTGGAACTGCTCCTTATAATTAAATTCTTACATCTTTTTCTTTTGATTTATTATTTTTTCTATCCAATTTTAATTGTTCTTTAAATATTTCTCTTGGTAATTGTTCTTTGATATTTGTTATATCTTAATAATTTTTTTAATTTAATTTTTTTCTTAATTTTTATAGTACGGTTTCCTCGTATTATATTTTTGTTTAATAAATTACTATACAAATTTTTGCCTCCCCCCATAAAAAAAATATCGATCTAGCTTTGAATTCCGAAAATGAAAAATCGACGTTGTCAATAATTGTGAATGTAATTGGTGTCATTTGAAATTATAATTAAGATACGTAGATTTTTTGGGATCATAAATGAGTATTATATTTAATTAAAGTAACATGTGAAAGTTATTTTCATCAAACTTCACCTCCTCTTTTTTATAAAATTTTTCTCTTGAATGAAATATTTTTTAAGTTTGACTGTTTGATTATTTTTTTTTTTTTTTTTTTTGTATTTCGATTATTAAATTTATCGTAGAACCTTAGCCCAATGGATTAAAGTTCCAATTTCTACGTATGTTTCGGTTAGTTGTATATTAGAAAATTTTCAAAAAATCTTTGAAAAAAATGTAAATATAAAAAAAATAGGTTAAAGTAGAAACTACTCTATATTTTTATTTTGGGTAGCTCAAATACGAAGACCTTTTAATATTTTCGATGAAAATTATCGAAATTTTGATATATGCTTAGCCAGTTAGCCCCCACTGCCCCGGATTCCTGGATCCGCCCCTGATTAAAAGTAAAAGTTTGTAAACAATAAAAAAAAATACTTTATGTTATATACACACAAATTATGACAAATGATTTGTAAGAAATACTTAACAAATAACATCGTAAAGAGATAGAATATATAACACGAAATTGTAAGTTAAATCACGTTACAATTACAATTTCGGTATTGATCAACTCATTATATTTACAACGTTTATTGTGTGTTTTATTGGTTTTAAAGCGACGTCATACCATATAACTTGTCTTCAAGTCAATAAAAATCTGATAATCTAAAAAAAATTAAACAAATTAAAGCATAATTTAATTTCATTAAAAATTGAAACCCAAATTTAATGATGGCATGTTAGTTAATTCGTTTACATCTACATTTACCTCATCCTTTTGGAAAAAGACCAAAAGTTCTTATTTTCAAAAATTCCATCAGGCCCTACTTCCATATAGTTTCATATCCCACTTTCTATTCACATGTTTTTATTTAATATTTAATGCATTCACAGAAAAGTCGTACCCTTAATGAAGCCTACTGCCACAATTTTAATGGTGACCATTCAAATTACTTGTAAATTAAAATGGGTCATTGCTTGTCTCTTTGTTTGGATTCTTGATCTTTCTTCTCAGGTGAGTTTCCCATTTGGATATTTACATAATCCTACTTATACTTAAATGATTGGCCTTTATTTTTGGCTTCCTTGCTTCCAATGGTTTTGCTTCTCAGATATTATTATTTAATTTCTCTCTTCTTCATAACACCAAAAACTCAACTCATGTGCTTCAGGAACCATATACCAAAGTTCAAATCCTGTTTTTAGAAGGTTGGCATTCTGTACAGAATCTGGTTCTTGTTTATGTTATAGGTAAATTCTCATTTTCTTAAAGTTTATTCTTAATTGGCCCTTTATCTGTGGTTACTATTTTGCTGTCTGATTTTGTTCTTTTTTGTTGTGTAAATGAATAGTAATATGTAGTAAATATAAAAAAAAAAAGTTATGTGCATAAATGTGTTATGGTGTTAAGCAAGTTTTGATTTTTACTGCTTCTGAATTGGTTTTTGCAGATTCAATTAATTGTCTATGTATTTATCTAAAATGAATATGAGTTGGATTCTTGTATTATGGCTACTCTCTCTTGGAGTTGTTTCATATGGGTTAAGTGCAAATACCTCTTCAAGACCAAGACCTGCAGTTGTTAATATCGGAGCTATATTCACGCTCGATTCTACAATTGGTAGAGTAGCCAAGATTGCAATTGAAGAGGCTGTTAAAGATGTGAACTCCAACTCAAGTATTCTCAGAGGGACCAAACTTGTAATCGATATCAGAAGTTCCAATTGCAGTGGATTTCTTGGTATGGTTCAAGGTATGATGCTCTGAATAATCTTTAACGTGTTTTCGATAATTCTTTCTTTTGTTTTTTTTTAACTGTGTTGACAATGTTGAATATGAAGCCAATCTTAGTTTGATGTATTGCAGAGGATTTTAATTTCTTTGGAAAATATGATTCAATGATTAAGTTTTCTTTGTGACAGATAATCCTAAACATCGATATGGTTTAGTTGCCTATGCTAGATTTTGAATATGTAACTTAAGGATTTTGATTATTTGCAGCTTTGCGATTTATGGAGACCGATGTAGTTGCAGTCATAGGGCCACAATCTTCTGTAGTTGCCCATACTATATTGCACGTAGCAAACGAGCTCCAAACTCCATTTTTGTCATTTGCAGCAACCGACCCTACTCTCTCGTCTCTCCAGTTTCCTTACTTTGTTAGGACAACACAAAGTGATCTTCACCAAATGACTGCAGTCTCCGAAATTGTCGACCATTATGGTTGGAAAGAGGTAATTGTAATTTATCTCGATGACGATTACGGTAGAAACGGACTTTCCGCATTAGATGATGCACTTGCTGCCAAACGCTGCCGAGTTTCTTACAAAACAGCCATATCCCCAGGAGACTCCAGTCGTAGTGACATCATGGATATACTTGTTAAGGTTGCACTAATGGAGTCTCGAATCATTGTTCTTCATGCGTATCCAGCTGTGGGATTTACGGTATTTTCCGTGGCACACTATTTGGGAATGATGGATGATGGCTATGTTTGGATTGCCACAGATTGGCTTTCTTCCGTCTTGGACTCAACTCCGCCTTTTCAAGCAGAGACTATGATGGAAACCATGCAAGGAGTTCTTGTTTTACGTCAACACACACCAGATTCAAATAAAAAACGAGCCTTTTCAGCTAGATGGAATAAACTGACAGGTGGTTCTATAGGGCTAAGCACCTATGGCCTCTATGCTTACGATACTGTTTGGTTACTTGCTCATGCTATCGACTCCTTCTTCGATGAGGGAGGAGTTATTTCGTTTTCTAACGATTACCGTTTGCATACTTTAGACGAGAGTGACCTTCACCTAGAAGCAATGAGTATCTTTAATGGAGGTCCACTTCTTTTGAAGAACATTTGGGATAGTGATTTGGTTGGTTTGACGGGCCCCATCAAGTTTAGTGCCGACAAGTCTCTCACTTTTCCTGCATATGAAATAATAAATGTAATTGGAACCGGTCTTCATAGGATCGGTTACTGGTCTAACTATTCTGGGTTATCGGTAGTTGCGCCGGAGATGCTATATTCAAGGCCGCCTAATCGTTCGAGTGTAAACCAACAACTATATAGTGTTGTTTGGCCAGGGGAGTCGATAAGAACACCTCGAGGGTGGGTTTTTCCGAATAATGGAAAGCTTTTGAGGATTGGGGTACCTCGCAGGGTTAGTTACCGAGAATTTGTGTCACAAGTGCCGGAAACTAATACTTCAAAAGGATTTTGCATAGATGTATTTACTGCTGCTGTAAGTTTGCTGCCGTATGGTGTTCCTTATCAGTTCATCCCGTACGGAAATGGACGTGAAAATCCGAGTTATGACGAGCTAGTGAATTTGATCACTACTGGGGTAAGTATAAAAGTAAAGAATTTAAATTCATAGTTTATATAAGTTGACTACTAATTATTATTATTATTCTTTCTTTTGATAGTTCTTTGATGGGGTTGTTGGTGACATAGCCATTGTAACAAACCGAACAAGAGTTGTGGATTTTACACAGCCGTATGCTGCATCTGGACTTGTGGTGGTGGCCCCGGTTAGGAAGTTAAATACGGGTGCTTGGGCATTTTTAAGGCCTTTTTCACGTGAACTATGGGGGGTCAGTGCTGCTTTTTTTCTTTTCATTGGAATTGTAGTTTGGACTTTGGAGCATCGGAGTAATGATGAGTTTCGCGGGCCACCAAAAAAGCAGTTGATAACTATTATATGGTTCAGTCTCTCGACTCTATTCTTTGCTCACAGTGAGTAAAAACCGAAACCTATTCTTTTAATTCTTTTAATTTGGATTAGCAAATTATATTCTTTCTTTTAATGCAGGAGAGACTACCGTGAGTACTCTTGGACGTTTAGTGTTGATCATATGGCTCTTTGTGGTTCTGATTATTAACTCAAGTTACACTGCGAGTTTGACCTCTATTCTCACGGTACAACAATTGTATTCTCCTATTAAAGGAATCCAGAGTTTGAAAGATGGCGATGACCCGATTGGATACCAAGTGGGATCTTTTGCAGAACATTATCTAACTGAGGGGATTGGTATACCAAAGTCGAGGCTTAAAGCTCTTGGATCACCAGAAGAGTATGCCACGGCACTCCTACAAGGTCCTAAAAAAGGGGGTGTGGCTGCAGTCGTTGACGAAAAGCCATATATCGAGCTTTTCTTGTCAAGCCAATGCAAATTCAGGATTACTGGTCAAGAGTTCACAAAAAGCGGCTGGGGTTTTGTAAGTAACATCTATTACTCCTTTAAGTAGTTCACATAATGAGTATGCTTTTACTTTACCTCACCAACTATGTTTGATAACATGTAGGACTTTTTAAGAAAACACCAAGTACAAAAACAATTTATGTAGTTTAAGTTGCAAATGTTAAGACTTCTCTTCATATGGCATTCTACATAAGTATTCGGTTCATGTATTTAATTTTGGAAAAATCGCAATTTACATCCTTAACATTAAGCCATTTTGCACCTTACCACCTCACTGTTATGAATTTGCATTTGCCCCATCAGATTTTAAAATTGTTGGTGTTAGCTAGAAATGGTCGTTCTACCGTGGCCATTAGGTATTTAAATGTGAAATGGTATAAAATTTAGGGAGCGATGTGCAATGCAGTCAAAAGTTTAAGGGGTAAGTGAGTTTCTTCTTCCATGATTGTTAATATAAAATTATATAGGAAGTTTCCCAATGCTGATATGCCAAAAGTTTGAACTGCAAAAATTAAAAAGGTTGAGGGGCAAGAATTCAGAAGTGTTAAGGGTAAAGTGCAAACTGGCTTGAATTAGGGGGCAAATTGCAATGTTTTCTTTATGTAGCTGAACAATTTCCACAATGATCCATGTATAGCAGTGCTTAAAGAAAGTTATGAGCGATTAGTAACCATATTCATTCGGATGTTTGAAAAAAAGCATGAGAATCTTAAGATTTTGTTATGAATGTGGATAGTCGTACGTTTATTTGCATTCGTTTAACATTTGAAGTCGAAGGTCTGAATTTACACAACATCTTAAATTTACTCGGCTCCTAACTTTTTGCATTTTTCTAGGCATTCCCGCGAGATTCTCCTTTAGCCATCGACTTATCAACTGCTATTCTAACTCTATCTGAAAACGGAGATCTCCAAAGAATCCACGATAAATGGTTGACAAAAAGCTCTTGTAATTCGGACAACACCGAGCTTGAGTCCGATCGACTTCACCTATCAAGCTTCTGGGGCCTTTACCTTCTATGTGGGATAGCTTGCTTCAGTGCTCTTTTAATATACTTCGTACAGATTGTCAAAAAGTTTCGCAAAGTTGCCTCAGCCAGGCAAGTATTAGATGGAGGACCCGTTAGTAGTTCACGTTCTAAACAATTTCAGACATTACTATCGATAATGAATGAGAAAGAAGACCAATCTAAGAGAGAAAGGAAAAGAAGGAAGCTGCAGAGATCATTGTCTGAAAGCAATAAGAGGGAGGAGATTGATCTGGAAAGAGATTCCAAGAAAAGACATACACAGAGCTTTAACTCCAGTAATTGAACTTAAATAGTTAATTACTCCTATTTTTTTTTACAGTTTTTGTTTACTTTTATTAGGCATAGGCTGTAGTAACTTCATCTGGTTTTCGCCATGGGAATACTATTGTATATGACCAAAGAGAAACAAATCACAAGTTTAATAAGTGGAAATGTAAATAGGCAGAGAGGTTTAGTTATTGAATCAGGTAATTTAATATAGGTGCTCATTTTCATTCAAGCAGAGCATGTACAGAGGACACTAGTAAACTCATTCGGTTCGAACAGTTTATGTGAGATTCTATAATTGATAAAAGCACATTCGAGCTTTAGTGACAAATTAAAAGATTGAAAATAGATTTCATGATTGTTAAAAACTCGTACTCTTTATTGGTTCAAATTAAAAAAACTTCAAACCCTATATATTTTATTTGACTCAACCCGACTAACTTTTACTCTTATTCTTAAGATACATGATAGCAAAATCTTAAAATCACTGGTATAATGAAAGATTAAGAAGTATAATTAATGCACAACTTCATACATAAAAGTTGCTATAATAATTTTACACTGCGAATGATATATTACAATTGTGTATTTCTAAAGTATTTCTGGAAGAATTCTTCTTCTGAACAATGCACCAGAACTATTCTATACACTTCAATTAGGAGTTTCGGGAATCGGGCCGAAAAATATAGGTCAAATCCTTCAGGAACTGACCCCAAAATTCGCTGAATTTCTGATGAAAGTTCCCTGAAGTGATTCAACTTGTTCCTAATGACCCGCAGTAAGTCACGTACACTATCAAACTTATAACGCCTATATCGGCCAATGTCATTAAGAAAGACAGTATCCATCTTTTCATCCCATCGACCACCCAAAGCAATTTTCCCCCTACTTTCCAATGCCTCTAAGAGTTCAGATGCATTTTCTCGGTCTTCCAGTTCAACTCGATCACTAACATCTCGAAGGAAAGAGAGCCGCATCTCGGAATTCCAGAATAAAGGATGATTTGAAACTTCTACAGCCTTTGGCCTATATAATAATAATAAAAACAAAAGTGTGATGACTAATGACATGTGAGCGAAATAATCAACTAGTGTAACGATAGGGAGCAAAGTGCAATTTTCCTTCTATTTAATAGCAAGGTGAGAGGTTAAAGTATGAGATTAAGTATAATGGTGGCATTACCTTAAGTTTGGATTAGAGTCCAGAAGTCTAGAGATAAGATCTGTAGCTTCCGGGATATTATCGATTAAGAAGAGGTCTTTCCGATCATTGACTATATTTACATCACGTTCAAGATTTTCTCCAAATGGATGTTTTCCCCCAGTGATGCAGAAATAGAGTATACAGCCTAAACTGAATAAATCTACAGCACGTGATTGTCGTTCATTACGCAGTTGTTCAGGGGCTTGCCACCCAGAGCTACCATATCCTATAGATACGTAAAAGGAATCAAGATGGTAAAAGTTTTCATGAAATGGTACATTCTCAATTTTACTTTTGAAGGCCATGAAAATAATGAATCATACTAACCAGTGGCATGTTTGGTTAGAGATGACATGTCTCCATCTAGTTGCTTGCTTATACCCATATCTGAAATCTTTGCAGATATTGAACGATCTTTAATTACAAGTACATTTTGAGGCTTTAAGTCACGGTGGATAATACCTAGTTCATGCAAATGGGCAAGTCCACAAACAATGTCCCTGCAGTTCACAAGTGTGATTATACATTTTGATTATAAGTGAGCTGATCTGTCGCTTGATAGAAAGAAGGATAGGAAACATCACAATGATAGACCAAATAAAATGCACACTTTTGCCTAAAAACAAAATGATCGCCCTAGAGGCCAAGCAAGCTATAATGCAATTGACTAAAAACTATTAAAACAAGCTTTGATGCAATTTTTGTCGATCTGAATCCCTAACCAAAGGCCTCACTAAAAAATATGCAATTAAACTAAGATGGTGCAACTGAAACTTCAAGATGTTTTAAACTTTAACCAAACCAATCATGGAACAACGCAAGGATGGGTTCTGAAGTTGAAAATATGCAAATAAACTAAGATGTTGCATGCCCTTTGACAAACCACAGGAAAGTAAATAAGAGTTTAATATAGTTAGATGATTAGGTAGAAAAATGAACAGTTGCAATGCTTGCATCTCATACATCCTTATCAAATTAGTACATGTTTAGAATAATAAATTGGTGCCTAAGTGGTGCATAAGATATACTAACCTGTAATGCTTTAGGGCCTATTTGTGAAATTAAATGAAAGTATAAACCATGGTACATGTGCTTAAAGTCTTGTAAAATTTTCTTCTCATATCAAGAACCTTTATTAGAATAAATGAAAAGTTAATTCAGATTAAAACTCAATGTAAGTAGGAAATATCGTATCTAGTATAAGTTGATTACAAAAAAAAAAACAGGATGAAAAATTTCACACAAGAACTAATTTACAGGAATAATAAGCTGGAAGTTTGAAGATACCTCATCAATTTTAAAAGCCCTGCAGATGGGTAGCCGTTAACCTTCCACAGTTTGAAATCCTTGTTGGTTCCACCGGACGACAACAATTGCACTGTAATTTTGATGGGGTTGGGGGACTCTTGATCTTGGTCCCTGTTGGTTATTTGATTCTGAGAAGCATAAAATGAGATCAAATCATGCAAACTACACACACATCGCTCCAGAGAAATATAGATAAAATCCCGATCATATTCCACTCCATGCCACCGAACAATGTTAGGATGTTGATCAGATGCTATAAGATTCTGAATCTCTTTTACAGCTACATCGTGATGGGTTCGCACAAGACGTTTCACAGCCACCGGACGCCCATCATAATGTCCTTCAAGTACAATGGTTCCATTGCTTCCCTTTGCAATTTCTTTATTATAGATAATCAATTTACCAATCTTGCGTCCATTTGCAAAACTGTCATTGTTATCAGAAAAGTTTGGTGGCAGATAACTATTAGTTACATCAATGACTCTAACTGCATCATTTTGTAAAATATTTTCTTGCATTTTATGGACCGAGATATTGTGTTTATTTACTACAGATTTCCGACTTTTCTTCTTTTTAGGAGTTGCATTTTGCATTTTGAGATCTTCAGACTGCTTGTACGACTTTCCAGATCTTGTGTGGTCACATCTAAAACAGAAAAAGAGAGCCATGATTATTGGAGCTAGGGCACCATATAGCATAGAAGGCCAGAAACGAAGTTGTGCTATACTGTCAGACTCTACCCGACTAATACTTTGAGGAGATCCCTCACTAGGAAGACTCCTAATTGCAAGGTCTTTAGAGACAGAAGTGGGTAACGCGAGCATAATTTCTTCCTTGTTACCGTTACGGAAACGTATTAAACTATCCATAGAATCTAACATGAATTTGTCACCAGGAGCCGGCAAAGAAAGCACCTCGTCTCCTGGAAGAGCATCTTGAAACTTACCGGCCATAATCAGAGGGTCCAAAGAGCTGCGATCACGGATACGATAGACCACAGGCCGGGTCTCACAATGGATTGGCAATTTCTTATTCAAGCCAATGTCCACATTACCATCGAAAAGAGTTTCAATTCCTTCACAGTGAAATGAGGCTTCAACATCTGCAAACATTAGATACCACAAGACTTTTCCCGTCTGAGCAGAGGTGTACTTCAGAGCATAGTCTGTTCTAGTAACATAAAGTGGCTTTTCTACTGCCTCCACTTCATCATGAGAAGACGGTAGCCATTCTTCAACACTGTTTCTTGTTAAAATAGAAGTATCACCGGCACCCTGCTCCTCGACTGAGGGAAAGTTATCAGACCTTATAGTACGAACAACTTTCCCAGTTTTGGGATCAACAAGAAATAGAACAGTTTTCTTTGACCCCAACATGACCCCCCCACCAGCCGATACAAATGGAGTCCGTTTAACAAATTCTTCAGCACTCAGAGGGAGCTTCTGGATGAGAAACAATAGTTTAAAAAAATTAGCAGAAGACAAATATATTTATCGAGAGCACATTTGCAATAATAGTTAAATGGGACTGGTTCTTGACTTCTTGTCTTTCTATTTTTCTTAACATATTCACTCGCTACATAAAACCATTCACTTAGAGTAACATATTCACATAGTACTGTAAAAACATAAACGAATTAGTGTCCTAAATTATCCACTTTGATTAGAGTAACTAGACATTGCACTAAAGTATCTGTTAGATAAAAAATTAAAAAAGAATGAATAAGTTTATCTGAGCTAACGCCAATGAAACACCATAAGTGAGCAAACATACCACTTTTTTTAGGCCAACCCCATGCAGGTAGAGTTCCCAATCTTCCCCACAATCTATGTAAAAGTTATCTCCATCAGCAGATGCATTGACCTTTTCATCTTCATGGTTAGGGAGTTGTTGAAAAGAGGAATAAATTGACGGGCCAGAAGAGAATGACCAGAGAACCTTCCCAGTATCAACTTCCACAAAGTATATTGTGCCATCTGGTGCAGCTACTATTGCTGTATCATGTTTACTGAACCCAAGAAAAGAACAAATATTCAAAGGACATTTAGTATGTGTAAATTAAGAGAGCAATTCTCTATTAAAATTATTTTAAAAAAAATGTAGGAGTCAAATAGATTGCGATTACTTAAACAAACTAGCTAACTCAACTATTCAGAAACTCAAAGTTTCCTCATTGATGATTCATTGGCAAGCTTATTTTACAGCTCAGTTATTCTATTCAAGCTATAAACCATTACACTACAAAAATCAATCACGAAATCACAGCTATTATTTCACATAATTATAATATTATATATTAAAAGACAAATACAAATCCCTAATCCTTTGTTCATGATCTATGCAGAATTATATCAAATTCCAAGACAAAATTTAGCAAATGAAAGAAACAGCCTCCAAATTTCAGATTAATACATAAATTAACTCAAAGTTGCTGTATAGAACATCAAACATAAATATAACAAGCCCCTAATCAAATTGAGATGACTTACGGTGTGAGTGACAATGGAGGGTTTACAGAATCTGGATCCGGGTCGGAGCTGCTGGCACTTGATTGAGCCCCATATACAATAGCTAAAATAAATATTACAAAAAATAAAAGCGGAATCAATAAGGTTTTCATTCTATTCTAGATTTCTGAATCTATTTGCTCCTAGAATTATCGCCTCTTTTGGGGGTTTTCGATTCATACGGAGGATCACAGATTCCTTTACGACTTCTACAAATTCACGGCCGGTAGCTCCCACTGGAGGAAATTGCAGAGAAGGGCACCACCAAATTATATAACCATTCAAAAGATGCCACGTTTCAGAGGCTGTGTAATTTTCTTTTTGATTATCGTCAATTTTAGTATAGATTACTAAAATCATTCTAAAAGAGAAATTAGTTAATTACATACCAAATCTATATTAGCAGCGTCTTGTGGTCTAAATTTTAATAATAAATCAAGTGTAAAAATAATTTTCTTCTAGAACCCGGAAAAACCACGATAAGATTATAAAAATTAGGAATCACACAATTAATTTTAGTAATGTAAATAATTTATTTAATACATTTATTACATATATTCTTAATGTGTATCACACGAGAATCAAATATTTCAAATAATTATGTAACAAAGATGATTACAATTCATATCATCAATTATTTATAAAGATGATTGCAATTCATATCATCAATTATCTATAAAAGATGATTGCAATTCTTATCATCGATCAATTAAACAAAAGTAATAATTACAAAATTACATGTACACTTATTTTATGATTAAATCAATATGATAATGTTAATATAACAAAAATTGTAATATTTAAATAAATATAAATTTTAATAAAACCATTGATTAATTCAGTGACATACAAAAGAATATGTTTAAAGGGAGAACAACCTCTCCAATACTATAGTAATTTAGATAATCTAAAACTTAAGCAAAAATTCATATCCACGGAGGAAAGAACTTGTTTTCATCATCTTGTGTCATTGCTTCTCTGATAACATTATATCTTCCACAACTCAATATGCACTCCGTCTTGCAATCATTCTCCGTAAATAACTTTATTTGCATACAGTCGAAGTAACACTCCGTCATACAATGCAGGTTCGCATTTCTCTCCGTCGCCGCTGACACTGCAACCGTCATCATACAAAACGCCATGATCACAATGAAAGGACTAATGGAAATTTTTGCAGCCATTGCGTTGTGTGTATATTAATTATGAAAGTTAAACTGTATTGTAAGATAAAATGATCAATAATGACTTGGATTGAATGTAAGTGCACGTATATATACCTTTTTTTTTTCATTAAAATTTGAAGAGTCGTGTCTTTTGGGGTAAAAATTGCACGGAAAGTTATAATAAGTCGTGTCGTTTGGAATGAATGGTTAACAATGGCGCCTCCTTGTGAATTGGTGCATAAATGACGCGCGAAAAGATTATTGCTTGACGAAAATAATAACCGTAAATTTGAACCGAAGACAGAAAGTGTAAATTAAATAAAATGTGATTTACATTCAGACTCCCTAAAGTTTAATCATATTACAAGAAATCCCTGCAGTTTTAAAAATTATAAGGACACCCCTTACTAGATACTTTTTGTAAATATTTTTACAAATTGTAGGGTGTGTCCTTGTAAGACTTGTTAAACCACATGAGTGTCCTTGTAATTTCTGAAACTACAAAGAATTTCTTATAATATAACTAAACCTCAGAGAGTCTGAGTGTAAATCACCCTTAATGTCAGCATTTAGAAATTAGTTCGTTTTTTTCTTTCTTCCAGAAACAATATATATGGTGGATGTCAAAAGAAAATAATTTCAAAAAAATATCAAACGAATAAAGATATGTTAAAATAGTTAACTTATAATAAATAAATTCGAATCTTGCAATTTATTAACAAAATTATTTTTCGGCTATATGTCACATTTTATCCGACCGCTAATAAAGTATAAAGTACAAAGAATGTCTAATTAACAAATACAAATAATATCCAATTAATATTAAACTAGTAAATTGTCTACACTTCTGGTGAGATTTGAACTGAAGACCTCTAGGGTTCAAAGAATCGACAATGACTCGTTTAAAAGAATTGGTTAGGAAGAAAGTTTCGAAACACGTTTTAGATTGAGTTGCAATATTAAGGTTTGAGAGAAAAATATATATATATTAGGTGTCAAATAAATGATTTTTATAGAGAAAAATAAGGGTCTATTTGGATGGGTTTTGGCTCGGTTTCGCGGTCTTGGTTTAAAAAAATTGGTTTGAGTGGTTTCGATGAAACCTTTGAGACTTCATTTAGATGAGTTTTGATTTTTGGGTTTTGTGGTTTGAATAAGTTGAAACCCCACTTGGATTGGGTTTGGATATTGGGGTTTAGGGAAAAAAGTAGGTGATAGGTGTCAAATCAATGTCTTTTTTAGTGAGACTTGGGAGAAAAAGTAGGTGGTAGATGTCAAATCAATGTTTTATAGGTTTGAAGAGTTTGAGTGTGAGTTTCTGAATAGATTTTTTATGGTTTTATGGGTTTGGCGAAAACTCATTTGAAAGGGTTTTGGCTCGGTCTCGCGAGACCCGCGAGACCGAGCCAAAACCCATCCACACACACCCTAAGTGTCTTATATCAAATCAATGTCAGTTGTAATTGCTGAAATAGATTAAGTTTAATTAATTAAGTTGAAACATAGATCTCGCAAAACTCATTCTATTTTGGATCAATGTTTACCCAATTTCGTGATTTTTGCAAAACTGTAAAAGTTGATCAACATCGATTCATATTAAGCCCAAGAGTTTCAGGACCCAACTTCGCCAACGGGTGGCCCGAGAGATTATTTAGTGCAATCGTTGCACCACGTTATCAAGTACAAGTGGTGCAACTCACCAATACACTTGAGACATGTGGAGTGATAATTCGCATCACCCCATATTCTAGCCATGTTCCCAAAAAATAAGATTTCAAAAATTTGTGTACACATTGCCATAACATGGATGATGTGGATTATCACTCCACATGTCCCAAGTGTATTGGTCAGCGATTACACTAAATAATTTCTCACATGTAAGACCCTCTAAACAAACAGTAGTAGTATTTAATTTGGTTGATGTTTCTAAACCCCTCTTTCTCTTGTTACAAAAGAACAAGAATTTTTTAGTGTAAAGATACTCCAACAAAATCATTTCAGCAACCAAAAGAAACAAAATGTTGCCAACAAATAAATTAAGCTTCATAAACTTTGCATTCTTCATCAGAAGGGTTATCCTTGCAGAAATCTTCCAATGGATCTCCACTTCCTTCAACAGCCACACCCGGCCACTTATTCGCCACCAGATGAGCCAAATCCACGACCCGTTGGCTGCATAACAAGTTCAAAAAAACGTCCTATCATAAGATACACGACTCAATCCAAATAAACGAGCAAATTCAACCTGCCAAAACCACTCAAACTAGAAATTTGTTTCCTAGACAAAAATTGAGTGAAATGCGAAAATGCTTTGCCTAATTAGCAAAAAAAAAAAAATTTAACAAAGGGCTTTTTTGCCAAATAGACAAAGCACGGGGTATATTCTTGCATTTAGCTCTAGAAAAATTTGATGCTCGTTTTGAACTCGACTCAAGATGCATATATACATACCTGTATCCCCATTCATTGTCATACCAAGCCACCACTTTGACCATATCATCTCCCATTACCATTGTCAACGAGGAATCAATGGTTGAAGAAACATCAGACATCCGGAAATCGACAGACACAAGTGGGACATCACAGACAGCCAATACACCAGCCAATGGCCCATCAGCTGCCTTTCTGAAAGCAGCATTCACATCTTCAGCCGAGATTCCTTTCTTAGCTACGTTCACAACGAGGTCAACGACAGACACATTAGGTGTCGGAACACGGAGAGCAATCCCGTTTAGCTTTCCCTTGAGCTGAGGCAGCACAAGAGACACGGCCTTGGCTGCACCCGTGCTCGTTGGCACAATGTTTAATGCTGCGGCTCTAGCCCTCCTCAGGTCCCGGTGTGATGCATCCAATAGCCTCTGTAAACAAGGCAATGATGATCAGAGGGTCACGATTTGTTTTTCGGATGAAGAAAGTGTCGATTTTACAGTGGATCTAAATTCAAAAATACCATTGTGCTTTGTCTAATCGGCAATTAGCAAAAACCACCCTGTGTTATTTTTTTATTAGGAAAAAAAAACCGATGTGAAATTTCTTGATAAACTCAATAGGGAGGTTATTGTCAACTTTTTAGGGGAACAGGGTACAAAATTAACAGGGGGATTATTGTTAGTTTTTTAGGTTTATATGGGTGTTCTTTTTGCAGTTCTTGGTGGGGGTATAATTGTTGTTTTTCCTGCAAAATGCTAATAAAAATAATATGAGGGGGGTGGGGTATTTCTAATAAAAATAGCACAGTAGTGTTTTTGCTAATTAGACAAAGCATAGGGGATATTTTTGCATTTCACTCTTTTATAGTGTTTTCTTGGAAGTTTTACCTGATCACCAGTGTATGAGTGAGTGGTTGTCATTGTACCCTTGACAATGCCTACAAATTGAATGGAAAATCGTATTTTATCCACTGCTCATTAAAGTATAAATCGAAGAAAAAATCGAAACCTTACCAAATTCCTCATCCAAAATCTTAACGAAAGGAGCCAAACAGTTTGTAGTGCAAGAAGCATTGCTGCAATAATGTTCATTTAACCATGTTGATTAATATGTATTTTCATTGAATTCTATCATACACAAAGCAGATAATCGCAATGTATACCTTATGATATCAGAAACCTCGTGCGAGTAGTCCTGTTCGTTAACACCGACGACATACGTTGGAATATCAGCACCTTTAGCTGGAGCAGTAATAATAACCTTCTTTGCTCCAGCTTGGAGATGCTTCCCTGCTCCTGGTCCATCCACGAATACACCCGTCCCCTCGATTACAATATCGATACCAAGCTCAGCCCATGGGAGTTTTAGAGGATCCCTGTTAGAAACAACCTTAATGTTCTTCCCATCAACGCTAATCGTCTCATTGTCAACTATTTTAACATCCGCCTTGAAAATACCAAGCATCGAGTCATATTTCAGCAAGTGAGATGCCTACATTCAAAATAACAAAAGTTAAACCTATATTCAGTTAAGGAAGAATTACACAAACCATCCTGAGGTATTATATTCATTACAATTTACCCCTTATGACGTTAAATTTCTGACAGCACATGATGATGTCACTAAAGAATAAAATTTTATCCTAGAAACACCCCTGATATGATTTTTCTATTTCTTTTCAAATTACTCAAACTACCCCTCAGGTTTAGTACAATTACACTGACTAGTTCAAGTTTGGGTTTTAGACTTACATTTTTGACACCGCCACTGTCGTTAAGAACAACAACCTCAAGTGGCGAGTCCTTACGTCCATGCCAGCAACGGAGGAAGTTTCGACCAATGCGCCCAAAACCATTAATGGCTACCTTCAACTTGGCTACAGTCTCTCCCTTAACAGGTGCCGATTCTGTAATCTAATGAAGACAATCGGTTAACTTTTAGCAGACTAAATAAGCTATAATAAAGAAAGTAATAGTACACACCCTTGGACTGAGTTGGGAAGCCACTAAATCAAAGAAAGAAGCCTCCGTAGCATTCTTGGCAAACGTGACACGTCCACTCGACCTAAGGCCAGAAAACTCCGCTAATTCGAGTTTCTAAACATTAGCAAAACCGACAAATCAGAGCTCGTGAGATTACTTTCAGCTAAAGATTTGGTGAAAAAGATATAAGAGAAGGAAAGTTACCTTAGAGAAGCATTGAGCAGGGAAAGAATGAGAGGTTGCGGAAGGAAGCTGCTTCGTGCTTGTTGGGATTCTCGAAGAAACCAAAGCTGCTTGAGATGCCATGGCTACAACTAAAGCTACAAGATAAACTTAATTCCTACATATATATGTTTACAAATGGCTAGGAAGTTGAAGTATATATGGTTGTAAATGAGTTAAAGTTTGAGTGGTAAGGAATGGTGTGTGAAGAATGATGATATAAGATAAGAAGATGATGCTTCTTCAGCACCATCGAAATCATAAGGTATATTGTTCACACCTATTACTATTATTCTTTAAATTTAATCATACATTTTGAAGTTTCTGAAACATAAATTTATAAATTAACATGAGGGAAGGTGATAAAGAAAAGGCCTCAGGCCCTCAGCCATAAGATTTGGCACTTAGGAAGTTGGACATTATGTTTAGGCTTTAAAAAACCGTGTCCATGTCTTTACTCTTAACATTTTTAGATATTATTAAACTATTTGAGATTAAGTTTATTTCGATCAACAAAAATCGTTTAAATTAAGTTTGAACAACATTTGTTTGATAGTTTTTAAAGCGAATCGAACTTGAGTGAAATAAACTTAAAAGTAAAATATAGGGGACGTATGGATTGGTTTTGGCCCAAATCTTGCCTCATTGGGACCGAGTCAAGATTGAAATGTTTGTAATTCCACCCAAAAACTGACACAAACCTAGGTCTCAACCATTTTTCTCAAATCATCAACCTACACAATACAATATTACGTCTAATGATTTGAATCCTAAAAGTTTACATTTGGCCCCAAACTCCAGCATCCAAAACCAATCCAAATACAAAGTTTCAAAACCAAGCAAAACCGGACGAACACATGTCAATATGGACCCACAGAGAGCAATCCAGTTCGAAAACCATCAAAAGGTCATGAAACCAACCTTAAACAACTTGAAAGAACAATGATGCAAATGGTATCAAAATAATGGCGACCTTAGTATTATTATACAATGCACCCAGCAGACAAAAGAACTCTACTCATCGGTCATGAGATGATTAGGAAAATCTCAACTTACAATCAAAACATCAAATTGACCAATATATAAGATATTTATCTCTTTAAACAATCAAGTCTTGATTAAAGTAAAGAAAACTAATAAAAAGTATTAACCAACGACTAACAGCAGGATCAAGGTTGACACAATCTCAGACGAGAGCTTCACTGTCCTCTGCGCTCCCTGCTTCTGCTCCGTTCGGAGATTCTTGTTCTGTTCGCAACTGATTGGACACATTATCTATAGCACTGTTTAGTTGTTCAATCTTCTCAGCCAGTTTCTTGCGTTGCTTCTGTGAATAAGATAAAAACAAATGCGTTATAGAGGTGGAAAAGAAGAATATAAATATACTCAAAATTGCTTTACCTCCAAAGCTTTTTCTTCATCGTAGAGAAATTTGGGCAGTTTCTTCATCAGATCCTTTTTGTCAGCACCGGCTAAGGCCTTGCTGATCTGAGGGGCATACACACAACCAAGTGTACCAACAATTAGTCCACCTAGAACAAAGCCACCTATAAAGATGTTTGCACTGCCTTGTCTTCCACCATCACTGCCCACCACAATAATGACACAAGATAACATTACAACTTATTACCTTTTCTTGATATGTATTATAATGAAAAGAAAGCACAGTGGTGGTATTATTCTTCACATCAATTACATCTGTTTTCACTTTAAGCTTCATTTGGATCGAGGGATTTGGACCTAAGAACTTGTTTGGATCATTAAGATTTTGTATGGATTTTGAATCCCAAGGTGTTAACCTAAAACATGAGTTTGAAATCTAAACAATATTGAAATCATTTCTCTTAATCCTTCTTCTAAAAAATGAAGCCTTAGATCCCTGCATCATTACTACTTGTTTCTTCAAAGTTGCAGCCTTTATGGAATTGAAACATTGAATTGTGTAGAAATTGCAACTCTGGGGTGTATAGGAACTAATAAACATACATGAAATGAAATATGAATTATTCCATGTTTACTTAATTTGATAAAAGGTAAAGAATGTTTGACAAAGAGAAGGAGAAGCAAATAAAGATGGGCCAACTGACAACCGACAATTAGAAAAACACCGAATATCATGTACCTCGAGACCCAGCGACAAAAAATGAATGTGAAGAAAGTACCTATAACTTGCTTGAACAGTAAGTGCCCTTCTCCGGTTTTTGCTCATGCTCTTAGAACTGAAAGCTAATTTGGTGGGGCCCACACATCGGTCTGCCGATTTCAAAGAAGAACCTATCACAAAAAACAGAGTCAGATATGCATTTACAAACCTGCAATTGCCAAGTAAATCATTCAACAAGAGTAGTTGAATCTTGAAGGTCAAGATCAATCCAGCTCTTTCTCTTTCAAACCAAGGCTTTGTTTTATATCAGAAGCACCAAAAGGTGATTGAAGTTTCACCTAATATGCCTTCTACGTTATGTCACATTCATAAGTTGCTTTTAAATTTCAACAACAATTTTACAGAAACTAATCTTATGATATTCTTAAGCATATTAATGTTTAAAACAATGTGATAAAAAGGTCTCCATTGGAGTGCTTCAAATAACTATACCAAAGATACCCTTAAAAATATAGGGTGCGGAAACGAAAATAACTTGGAACAAAATGTCCCATGAAAATATTACAAATGAAATTCCTATAGGCTAAGAAGAAGTATTAAAGCAATTTGAAAGAAAATGTGTGATCAGATTAATGTGATGGTTTATAGTGTCATTCATGCACAAAGCAAAAAGAATAGTGAAAGATTTATGGTAGGGTATGAAGCATTCTCAATTACACTCTCAAAAACCTTTAGGTTAAGGAAAGGCACAATACTGGTTTACTGCCAAATACTCCGAAAATTAAGCTTACATTAGAATGATTTATGCCAGAAAAGAATACAAGGAAAAGGCTAATAAAAGCATTTCGAATATTCAACAAAGGGACTTAATAAAAAATGATTCCCCTTCGTCCATTCAAAACATATGTATACTTGTAGACCTTATTCTCAAGTTATTATTCTAAAACACACCAAAGAGAAATAACATTGAGTTCTTTGTTTCATGGAAATTTTGATATCTGCAACTATTGGAAAAAATTCTTTGCAAACCTTCAAAATATTGAAGTTTTCTGACACATTGGATGAAGACATCAGAACTACATACAAGTTTCAACTGTACGAACATGGAACCCATCATTACATTCAATTCTTTCCATACATTACACACACAAACTGGGTGGAGGGTTTTGAAACTTAACCTTGTTCCCTTATTCCACTCACCAAAATGAAGCAACAGAAGAGAGAATGATCAAGTTTAACCTCGTATTTAGATGCATAACGGCTAATAGGGCCAATAAATCACAACTGTAACAGGAATCACTCTGCAGCCATCCTATAGGCCGATGCATGTATATATAATGAAGTTTCTCTGTAATTTATCATCTAAAATAATTTTTTATACCGCTCAAACAGGTAATCATAAGATTAATACAATTTATAACATTTATTTATATTGTCAATCAGCCTCCCCCTCCCCTTACTCCTTCCTATTCCCCATCCAATATACAAGCCATGTATCATACCGAAAGAAACAAAAAGCCCATAAACATAATGGGGCAGAGAATAATGTGATCCATAAAAAGATCATCTAAAGCAAACCATAAAACTGAGGTGTACATGAAACCCATCAAGAAAAAGCAAATTGATTCATCCCATAGAAAATGCAACTTTTAACACCACACCCACATAAGACAATACCAATCCCCAATTTAATTCGAAAAATAACCCAATTCGATTCTGGGAAAAAAAAATCATGTAAATGTACAGCTAATATTCAATTAAAGACTAACATGAAATTAACTGATTAAGGGGGAAAAGGGAACGACTGATTCATTTACCAGATGAGAAATGGAGAGCAGGAGTTTTAGAAATCACGATTGAACTAGATACAGTAGCCATTTTTGTGCAAAATTGAGAGTAAGTCTGTGTATGTGATTTTGGGCGTGCAGAAGTGAGCGAGAAAATCAAAGGGAGTGGAGTGGTGTTTGTTGGGTTTCTGTTTCTTTTTCTTTTTCTGTCGATGAAATCGAAGAAGCTTAATTGTTACGTGGCAATGAAATATTCCTTTGATTAGTAGGACAATTATCAGATTAATTTATTGAAATAATTAGCAAAATAAGATTTTGTTGACATTTTAGCAAGTTAATTTCCAAATTACTATTACAAATCTAAGTTAAACATCTCCAATAATTTATTAAGTAATTAATTAGGTTGAAAAATATAGTATAAGCCATAGATGTATGTATTATTTATTTTGATATTTTTTGTAATTTAAGTTTAACACGGTATATGTAATTATTGATTGATTATAATTTATATATATTTGAACAATTATAAGTTTCTCACAATTTCAAATTTTGGATATGTTCTCATACGCGTCTCAAAAAATGAATTAAATACTCATGAAAAAAAAAATTCTCCCAAATTATCTCAGGGATCAAAATTTCTTTTCAAGTGTATATTTCGGTCAACCAAATATTAAAAACTTTTCAAGACTTTTCAAAAATATTTCGAAAAAATTATAAAAAAAGTTACTAAATTTCGCTTATTAAAAAATGAGACTTTTCGATGTTTTCGACGGAAAAAATGAAAATTTTGATCCATGACAAATATCAACACATTATCAATGTCGGTATTTAATCTAACTAGGCAAAATGCCAGTGAAGTTGGCATTTCAAAGCACCTCCCATGAGGACGATTATTCAATAACTCTATTAAAAACTTTGTCACGATCTTACAAAAATCAAATAAAAATTACATGCTCCATTTGTTTACCATCCATGCAACTTTGGACCATTTGTTTATTATATTTGTCTTCCAGTTATTTGTTTTCAATTAGAATTTTCATATTATGTTATCTTATTTGTTTTCAATATTTTTCTTGGTTTGCACCTTTGATATTTGCAACCTCCTTTTTTTTTAATTATTATAATCACATTAAAGGTGTGTTAATTAATATATTTAATTTTGTTGAAAATAATATTAGTTTAATAAATATATTTAGTCATGAAACTTCTTCAATTTAGAGTCCATGTTTATATGTTGCATGTCATTTTATATGTTCCATTAATCGAGTAGTTAATTCTGCAATCATTTCGAAAATAATTTGACCAGTAACTTTTTAATCCAAATTGCAAAGTGAATTATAATTAGTTCAAATAAACTATTATCGATGTTCTGTAGAGCTAATATCTTTATTTATTATATAATATGTGACGAATTATTGATTAAAACAAGCAATTCAACCGTAAAACAAATGCTTAAATTCTTAAACATGAACATATTTTTCTTGGACATTTTCTTGGTCCACCAACCGAATCGTACATAAATTAGTATTCGTTCGTGCGTAGGTATATTTTGCATATAATTCGATAAAAATAAAAGTAGATGGTAATCTACGTACGTTCAGAATATTTATTGGATTTTATAATTTATATGTGAATAAAATTAGTTGAGAGTAATTAAGGGTTGCGTCTGTTAGATCTGAAGATGTACCATTTGGACTGAAACAGTGCAATACAAACGATGTGTCTCTTGCGAATAGACATTTCTGTCCCTATAAATAGAATACTTAATCTGGCCAATTAAGTATCCTTTTTCAGACAATAATAAAAAATTACTCTCTTCTTTACTTTAAATTTATGTCGAATTTTCTATTTGCTTCGGTTCGCCGTGAGTTCATTATTTGTGCAAATAATGAACAACGGAATGTTGTATCTTGGGAGACTACGGTTATCAAACTGCATGCACCGTGACAGTCTCGAAAATATTGTATTAAGGAAATCGCTTCGGCAAGCCTCAGTCTCACTTCATAGTTTTCGTATATTGATTGGAGTGTTGTTTGGTTTATTTCGATCCAAGTAAGTACTTCTTACTAGTTTTTACGTTGCTATATAGTCTAAGGGGCCGTTTGGTAGGGTGTATGAGATTAAGGTGGATTAGATTGGAGTCGGATTGAAGGTCATATTAAAAACATGTTTAGTAGATTTGATTGAATGCTTCCATGTTAATTGTAAATTGATATAGATTTTAATTTGTGATTTATTTATGTATAATGTTTTTCCATTTTCAGATATATATTTGAGAAGAATTTATATATTTAATGATATGTTTAAAAGAAAATATGTAAATTTGATGTTATTAGTAATATTTATCTAATCCATATTGACCTGGATTAACTAATCCACCCATGCCTGGGTGGATTATAATCTAGTCTTACTACCGGGTCGTAAGGATTTAATCCATTTAACCCGGTATTAGAGCAATGCCACAAAACATTATATTAGCCCATATGAACTCACATAATATGACCTAATACCCCCTATTAGGTCCTACCAAACGGCCCCTAACTTTATTAGAGTTAATATATGTTAAATTATCTTTATTTGTTATATGCTAAGATTTAAATTAGAAATATTTTTAATTAAAATATTTAATACACAAATTGTTAGACACCAACAATACTATCAATCGTCATAAATTAAAAAAGGAGAAATTAGCAAAACATAAAGATAAGATTGTTCATTCTCAAATTGGCATATTCAAATTTATCAATTTTCATGCTTAGAGATTTATTCGCATGTTTAATAACATGATTTACATTTAGCATCGATAATAACAAGTACATACATCACTTCCTGAACAATAACCTCGTGCAGTAGCTCCATGGTTCTCCTGACATGCTGTAGTACATATCATTGTATCGCATACATTAATGTCTACTGCGATTTCACCGTAGCAATTTCTTGCCATAACTCCTTTCTCACCTGCAGTAAAAAAAAAAATACAGTAATAAATCTCTTAGCCCAAGATTTATGATTAAAATTTTAGACTCGAGTCCCACAAAATATATGATTTTTTAAAAAATAAGATTGTTGGTTTTAAAAATAAATATAAAATCTGCATGAGCAAAACCAGTGAAATACTATGTTATAAACTCATATATATATATATATATATATAATATGAAGAATACCTCCACCAAGTAGAATTAGAGAAACAAGGATGACAAACTGCAGCAAACTCTTCATGCTTTGAGAGTGTTAAGAATTATTGAAATATGTTTCAAATAGCAAAAGTTGAACGATTTTATTTTGTACGTATCTTTAATTGTTTTTTTTCTTTTTCTTGTTATGTACATGTCTTTTATTGTTAAGAGGGAAAAAAAATTAAATACACAGGTCCTTCAAATCTGTAATTATAAATGTGTTCGGATCCTAAATTATATTTCCTAAAGAAAGATATTCAGAAAATCTAGATAGGAAAATATAAACCACCCACATTATATATTAAATTTTGGCAAATCATTTCCATTTTATAATTAGGAATAAAATTGACCAAAATTACGCTATTTTGTACAATTTGTGGTTAGTAAAATAGTAAGTAAACATGATTTTCGATGGAAAGTGATTTGTAATTTTGTTTGGTCTACAAAAGAGATCGACTATGAAAGAGATAAGACTTATCGCCTAAATTGGTACTACATTTGCATGTCAATTAGCTACGGATCAAATTTTCGTTTCCAGGATATGTATTAATCAGCTTAATATTGGAAATTTTCGAGAATTATTTGAAAATATTTCGATTCGAAAACACTAGAAAAAATTATGATTTTTTTTACTAAGATGAATAGTAACATAAAAGTCTCAAGACAAATAAATATTTTAAAAGTACACCTTATTTTTGTTTCTATTGTTTCAAAAACTATAAATTTTCTATGTTTTTGATGGAAGCAATGGACATTTTGATCCATTTCACAATCTTCATCATATCCCTGTTTTCAGGTTTCAGTATATTTTACTGACTTAAAACTTCGGAGGAGGCTCCTCCATCACAACCCCAACTAAATATTTCTCTCTTTTGCATAAATTAACCCACATATTAACCATATCTACACACGGCAACGATATGAACATATTATTTATCAATTTTTATAATTAATATTACGAGATACAAATAATAAAATAATATTTATGATTTTGTGCATAACACTAATACTACTATACGCTAGTATTCTATTTATCCATCGACTTAAATATATGATTTCTTCATAATTAAATATGGAAAACTTTAGTTACTTTAAATATCACTTTAAGTCCTAAAATGATTAACTTTTGAATACTTTTTAATTGGTAATGAAGTGGGTAAAATATCAAGTTCCGAGTTAAGATATAATGATTTTCTTTCCGGATACATATGTGGCCTAGCCACTCTGATACTTCAGTCATTAATCTTTAATTTTTGCGAAATTTAGATGTGCAGACTGTAAATAGTAATTATAGTTTTTAAAATGTAACTTTTACGTACTCCCACATAAAGTACGTAGTGGTGGTCAAACGATGATAATGATTTCTTCATATAGATGTTTAACTTTTTCAAGTGATAACTAAAATTAATGATGATTATACAACTTTAACTAAACTTGGTGATGTGGAGCATCAACCAAACAAGTTAGTAACAATACCTAACTAATTATGATTGTTTGTTTCTTTTATTTAGCAGTCCTTTTACCAAATTGAAAAGCTAAACCTTTTGTTGTCAACATTTTCTCTACCTTTGTTTTTGCCTAGCGATATTGACAGAATCTATATTATTAACAACTTTTTTTAATTTTTTGTTTTGCCCTTTCAAGTTAATCCATATTTCTCAATTCTCAAAATACTCATTTAATTGGTAACTCAATATTCTCTCTCTTATTAATACATCATTAATTTTTTTTCTTTTCTTTTTTAATAGTATAGTATTTTAATAAGAAAATAAATAAATTATTTTAATGACTTTTTAGGTAAATTACATTAATATTGTTAAACGCTAATTTTACTCGTTCATATAATAAAATGCATATGAAATAAGCCCTTCATCTTCATTTTTAAATGTAACTTTTTAAACTTCATTTGTAATATTAATTTGGCCTAACGATGCATCTTTGCCTTCCCAATTTCATGTATATTTTATTAGAATGACAATGATATATGATGTTGTGATAATCTATTTGGATTGTACAAATTATTTTTTGTGCATTAAAGATTAATTAATATTTTTGAATATTGAAAATAATTTTAAATAATTTGGATTCGAGCATGTATTAAACTCGTTTAACTTCACATTTACATATAATCTTTTTATTTTTATTTATCGAATCGAGCTTGTGATGAGCTTGAAAGTTAATTATCTGACTATATTATTCATGCTAGATTTGATAAGAATAATAAATTTGAATTCGAACAAGTTTTAATCGAATCGAACATGTATTAAACTTGTTTAACTTCACATTTACATATATTTTATTTTTTATTTTTGACTTACCGAATCAAACTTGCGACGAGTTTGAAAGTTATTTGACTATATTATTCATCTACATTTTTTCTAATTGTGTGAAGTCGACTATGCTCATTTTCAAATTGCCTTATTTTGCTTTAAGTCTCAAACATTTGATAATAAGAAGATTTAAAATAATTCAATTAAACAAGAAAAAGTGAAATTATGTAATAGTTCATTTCATCATGACGTAATTTCATTATATATTATTGTGAATTACATATCAGCCGCATTATACTATAATATAAAATTATATAATTATTTCTATGATTCACATATTATAGGAAAATGAAACAAAAGTTAATTTATAAAAGGAAAAAAGGAAAAATAATAATGATATATTATTTAGAGAGAAAAAATCGAACATTAATATGAGAGAAAAAATTGGATTGTCATTAAAATATTAAGTTATGTCATGATGATTGAGAATTTCAGGTTTTATGACTTTGACTAGAAGAGGTAAATTAGGAAATTAAAAAAATTCCTCTGACAACAATAATATGTGCTCTGACAATATCGTTAGTCTTTGTTTTTGCTCTATTAACTATAGCTCTTTTGATATGAATATTCTATTTTGGTGTTAAAAGAATCAATAACAAGCAATGAAATGGCAAAACTGAATTGACTTACTTTTGGTGATCTTTTGGTAGGCCATCTAAATTGGTTAAGAACTGTTTATGATCTCAAATATAGTTTTGAAAAAAGGGAAAAAGAGAAGAAAGTGCACCAAAGCAAAAATTGAACTAATCATACTTCCAATTGTACCTAAGTATAAGAAAATTTCAAGTATTTGTCAAATTTATTGGTGTGTTTTGCAAATGGCAAAATATTCCCACAGATCATTTAATCTAAAGATTCTCCTTCTCAACATAATGAGAATTTATAAGTATTCAAAATTTAGGATAGTTGAATTAAAAGAAGAAAAGAAAAAAAAAACTACTCTACCCAAGGTTATAAATCTTAAAATACAAGTAATTTATTTTATTTTATTTTATTTTATTTCATTTACGTTTAATCATTTGAGGAACAAACAAAAAAGACAAGACTAATTTCTTGAAATAGTAATTCTTTTTATTATAAAACTACTCAAATACATAACGTTATTAAAAAAAACATTTTGTCTTTTCAGTATATTCTCTCAGAAAATATAATATAATGGCGTAAAGTGTTTTATATTCAACTTGAACAAAGTATTTATCAAAAAAAAAAAAAACTTTAACTAAAATACTTGAGTCGAAGAAAAAGATAAGGAAAATAGGGCAGCGGCTCTCTGCGCTAAAGACTAGAGTCTGCCTCTCTTCTAATACTAAAAAAAACAATGGATTAAAAAAAAAAAAGGAAAATTAAAGAGGAAAGGAGATTAGCTTAAAAAACATATAATGTACTGTTGTATGAGCAAAAAATATAGTAGTATTACTGCAAGTGCTATTCCCGAGTCCAGCCTCTAGTCAGCACTACAAGAACACCAACACGAGACCCCATTTTCATTTTTGTTTCGCTTTTCGTCCACTTTAACATGGCTCATTGATCGATAAATCGAAATGCAAAAGCCCTAATTTCCGGAAAAATAAGTAGACGGGTTGTTTCAAAATTGGTTCTTGGCATCTGGATCAGCAGTAATATCTTCAGAAGCCCATTACAGTTTTTGGGTCCAGTGATAATGCAGTTAGTTAACATAGAGAGTTACAAGAATTAGACAATTTGGTTGTTAATTTTGGTTGTTTAAATTGTGGATGGTGTTAATTGGTTGCTGGGTTTTTTGATCAATGGCTAGGCGTCATGGGTGGCAGCTCCCTGCTCACTCCTTTCAGGTTTGATTATTTCACTTTTTTTTTTTTTTTTATATATATATTTACTGTGATCTGTTGAAAATTGTCAAATGTGAGCATCTTTTAGGTGTTTTGACTGTTGAAAGGTGGGTTCTTGTTGTTGACTCATGAGGATGTCTGGAGTTTTTTTTTTTTTTTTTTTTATGTTTAATGTTTAGGTTTGTGATTGTTGCTTTTTGTTTTACTAGTTCCCCTTTTCGTAATTATTGACTTTTTAGTAGTGTGAACCCTCATACAAGAAAAAGCAAGCAAGGAAGTAGCATATGTTGTAGAGATGAGTATTGGAGTGATTGGGGAAAAGAGGGTTTTTTTTTTTTTTTCATATTTTAGTTAAGTTGCACCTTTTTGCCCCAAGAAACTTGATCTTGGTGGAAATATTTATTTTGAGCATACATACTCTGCGGTTGTAGAAATAAAGGTATCAAGGAAATTCAAGAATTGAAGTATGGAAATTGATGTAATAGATAAGGATACAACTTCAATTCTGTTGTAGTATCACTATGTTGTGTCTGCGCCGCTTTCATAGTATGATATTTGTTACATAGGCTCGCAAGTTTTTAATAATGAGAATTAATCTATTCCTGCCCCTCATAATCTTCTACATGTAGTAATTTATTGTCTTCATTACGTCTAAGTTGAATTTGTTCTGGAAATTATATGACACTGAAGTGCAAGAATGTTCTGTATAATAATATTCCACCATTTGATCACTTATCTTTCGTTTTCATTCTCAACTTCTCACCTTCTTATTTACCTGTGCAGGTTGTGGCAATAACAGTTTTTTTCCTTTTATCTGTTGCTTTCTATGCATTTTTTGCTCCTTTTCTTGGAAAAGACATCTATGAGTATATAGCCACAGGCATTTACTCCTTACTGGTAAGTGCAAATAGATTATATTTGAAATTCACAACCTTTGTTGATTCTTATCATGTTTATTCCTTGAATATAGGCACTCTGTGTATTTGTACTTTATGTGAGATGCACGGGTATTGATCCTGCTGATCCTGGAATTATCATTGGAGCTGACAAGACATCGCTTCACAGATCACAAAATGGCACAGAATTGACTGGTAACTGTTCTGAAACATATTCTTATAATACTAAGTCTAACGTAAAGGAACTTATTGCTACAATATAACTATGTTTACCTTAATGTGTTGATTAGGCAACTTATCTACCGCTGAGGAGCCAAGTAAAGTAGGATTGAAGAATGGAGGAACATCTTACAGGCATGAAACAGGTTGTTGTTCGAAAGTTGGATGTTGCCTTTGTGGTTTCCTTGTTAAAGAGGATTGTCGTAAGGATGAAGATAATGTAGAGGAACAAACTGAAGAAGAGGCTTTGTTCTGCACATTGTGCAATGCTGAGGTATATCACTGCAGAAGGTCTATCTACCATTTTAGGGAAGAGAAAGACGGTTTTTTTATATCTTTGCATGCAGGAGTTCTTCACTGTCCCCTATGTATAAATTTGGTTTTTGAGAAATATGTTAAGACGGAAAAAGTAAACAAATAATGTTATGTGCCCCCACCCTCAATAGTAACCAATTGCTTCAATAGATACTGATTTATCTATTTGTTCTTTTTTACTTTAGGTGAGAAAGTTCAGCAAGCATTGCAGAAGTTGCGATAAATGTGTAGACGGGTTTGATCATCATTGCCGGGTGAGTTTGAACTTCAATGTTCTTAATCTTTTTGTGGAACATTAAATACATCCTTACAATAGAAAATATATTTTATTACTAACAAAGTATGAAGAAAAGCAAACTAACAGACTAGTATAAAACAAGACAAATACACACACTTCTAGTGGGACTCGAACCCTGGACTTCTTTAGGCCTCAGGCCTTAGCTTTGCCATCAGGACAATGACAATGCCTCGTTGGTTGAGTTTGAGCTTCAACTTGAGAATAGAAAGTTTAAACTAATGTGATATATTATTATGTGATTAATTATTACTCAAGGTTACATCAATTGAAATATCAAACAACATTCCTCACAGAAAAATATATTTTTGGCAGTCATATTCGGATTCAGTTTTGAATATTATCTCTTCACCTGACAGGGCTAAATGATTTATTTGTGTGTATTTTAATATTTGCAGTGGCTGAATAATTGTGTTGGGAGAAAAAATTATATAACATTTGTGTGTTTAATGGCTGCAAGCCTCGTTTGGGTAAGTTCTATACTGCTCCTTTGTAATCATTGTGTGTTCATCTTCTTCATTTTATGATCTTAATACTCGTTTGGCTCTTCTAATACGTGTAAGCTTTTGTGTGTCAGCTTGTATTTGAATGTGCAGTGGGCATTGCTGTACTTGTTCGCTGCTTTGTTGATAGGAAAGCTACTGAAAGTCAAATTAGTGACAGGCTTGGAGTTGGATTTACTCGACCACCATTTGCTACTGTGGTGGTATATTATTTTACTTCTCTCCCACTTTTGGACAGATATTAATGATAATAGTTAAAGAAAGTTCCAACCATGGTGTATACATGACATAATATTACCTTCTTGGATCACGTAACGTTTTATTTGTTTGGTTTGAGGAAAGGCAAATTTCACTTGATTTCGAAGTTAAGATATACTGGTTCATTGGATGACCACCTCATCTAGAAGCTTACTGTTGTAGAAGAGAGAAAGTAGATGCTTATTCTTCTAACACATCTCTTCATGTAGGTAGTGTTCTCCTACTCGAGTACAACCTAACACGTTGAACTACTTGTTATAAATGGAGAGATTCAAAACACGACCTCTTCTTGGCCTGGATACTTTATTAAATTAAATGACCACCTCATTTAAAGCATAACATATAATCTTTTTATTACTTAGTTTAGAATGTATTTAAATTTCCAACCAAGCTGGAACTGCACTTTGTTCAAATTTGGAGTTATTTGACCAATTAATATTTGAGTTTTCACCATTTCAGGCCCTGTGTACAGCCGTTTCTTTTCTCGCCACCGTGCCTTTGGGAGAGTTGTTCTTTTTCCATATCATTCTTATCCGAAAGGGCATCACTACATATGAATATGTAGTGGCTATGAGGACCCAAAGTGAAGCCCCTGGACCTTCCGTAGATGGCGGAGATCAACAAAGCTTACCTTCTTCACCAACTAGTTCCGCTGTGACTGCCATCAGCGGAAGAAGTTCAGTCGGGAAAGGTCTACAGTATAAAGGTGCTTGGTGTACTCCACCTAGAATATTTATGGATCATCAGGTATATATGTTTGATTTCTCTTAGTTTTTTATTGTTTAATTTTTAGGGAGAATTATTCAAACCTCCCCTGAGGTTTAGTGTAATTACACTGATCACCACCCTACATGTTTGAGAAATTACTCAAACTACCTCTGAGGTAATGGATTCAATATATTAGCCCCTGAAGGCTTTAATTTCATTAAAAAAATTGAATTCCATAAATACCCCTAGGTAACATCTAAGAAATCACAAACCTCAAGGGTAGAATATTTATAAAAAAAAGGGTAGAAAACCGATTTCACCCATTTTCCCCTGATTTCGACCATTTTTTTCACAAATTAGACACAAAATTACCATTTTTTCACCAGTTTCACCACTTTTTTTTTCAAATCAATCTTCTTAATGACGTCGACCTACACTATCAGAAATTAACGTCGTAAGTGGGGCAATCGTAGTGAATCCAATACCTCAAGGGTAGTTGGTGTAATTTTTCAAACATGGAGGGTGTCAATATAATAAAACTCAGGGGTAATTTGATTTAATTCCAAACTTAACTCGTTTTTCGATGGCATCTGCTTCCAGGATGAAATTGTTCCTCACCTCGAACCCGGGCGATTACCATCCACAGTTGATCCAGATACAGTACAATCCGAAAAGGGTAAAAGAGTAAATCAACGTCCCGTCAAAATCAGTGCATGGAAGCTCGCTAAACTCGACTCAAAGGAGGCAATCAAAGCAGGCGCAAAAGCCAGAGCTTCATCATCAGTTTTACGTCCACTCGGTTCCAGATCTCATCCTTACGACGCCGACTATTTATCCAGTACCACTATGAGCAGTCCTACTAGTACGAGGCAAGGGTATTACGAGACTAATGCCAGAGCAGGTACATCGAGATTATCTCCAACTAAGAGTGAAGCTAGCAGAGAAGATATAGATACATTTGGTCAAAGTATAAGTAACTTGAGCAGTCCTCTTCCTCCGAATCTAACCCCGTCTCCACTGGGGCAACATTCTACGGGAATGGACCATTTTAACCCTATGTATCAGTCATCAGCATTGCATTCTCCTTTATCTACAAGGGCAAACGAGGGGAATGAAGCTGCCCTCGTGAGGAGAAACAGTGAAAATTTGAAATCTTCGGTATATTGGGATCCAGAAGCTGGTCGTTTTGTCTCTGCCGCCACTAGAAGTGTTGGGTCTGGGACGGAGCTTACTTACACGGGTCAATCGATTTTCTTTGGAGGTCCGCTTGTGAATGAGCAGTCGAGTAGACCCGGAGGTTTGGTCTCAGGTGGTCAGCCAAGAAGTTCTTCCACATCGAGTTATTATCAGCAGGGTAGATCGCAGCGTGGGGGTCAACTTCCTGTATTTGTCCCGAGTGATTCGCAGCAAAATCAGTTTTCTTCATAGTTTGGACATAATGAATTGTTACTTTGAGATTAGAGTTCGGTTATTTAATCAATTTATGATATTTTGTTGTGGCTCATTTTTCTCTTTGATTAATTCTTTCACCTTATTCCATGATTACCATGTTTATCCCTAACCGAGATTCATCTCGAGTTTATTTGATGAAAGTTTGTTCGAGTTTAGTCTGTTTTAACCAAACGCCGAACTTGAACTACTTTCTTGGTTTAGTAGTTGAAGCTTACGAAATAACGAAAAATGATCACGCGCTATGCAGAATTTGCATTGTGCATTCAAAAACAATTTCCTAGATGTATAGTTTCAACCATTTTCACTTCATTTAGTTGTAACATTGTATTAAAAAAACTATGCAATATAAAATCATCAATGTTGGTGTTACAGTTAGAATCTTAGGAAATTTGACTTAGGCATGTTAATGAAATTTAACTGAACTCACCTTTATTTTATTTTATTTACATTAATTCGTACCCACAATATCAAAACACTTTATATGGTCATATTTACACAAAATCCCTAACAATACTCCTGTCAACAGATTTCCTCAATGGTATCCTCGTAATAATCCCAAATCTGAGGGCCAAACATTTCCCCTATTTTTAAACTATCATTTCCCATCCGTACAATACCGGTTCATTTCCGTTAATAACCAACTCGAACCGGTCATCCTCTTTTGTTTGAAACCAATTTTTTTCTAGGATTAACCAAAATAGATATTTGCAATTACATGATCAAGAATAACATTTCATAAGATGAAAATGGAAAATATTTCACATCTGATTTGATATATCCTTCTTCTTTTAAGTGATTATTCTAAAACAAAGTGAAAATAAAATGGCTGGAGGTGGCGGAGGAACGACGGTTTCTAGAGAACTCAACCGGACTCCGACATGGGCGGTGGCATTAGTCGTTGCAGTCATCATTATTATCTCTATCATATTGGAGAAAATTCTTCATAAAGTGGGACAGGTCTTACCAAATCACACTCTTCTTTTTATTTTGTTTTATTGGATGAATTATATGTTATCAAAGATATTTATTTTCAAGTGAGAAGTGGGATTTGAAAATTCTTTTTCTTGGAATGTTTGAGCAATCGATATTGTAATTTGGTTTATCCATTATAATTGTTGGGTTCGATTCCCACCTGAATTCAGAGATCTTGTTTTGTGTAATCAATGATTATTTTCTAACTCGTCGTTTCACTACAAAGAAAAGAAATGATTTGATAAAGTTTAGCATTTATTAGGACTAGGTTCTTCACAATGTAACATGCTATATATCTTTGTTTTGTGTTTGTAGACATTTGAAAAAAGAAAGAAGGTTTCACTGGTTGAAGCTCTCGAGAAGATTAAATCTGGTAAAAGTTGCAACCTTTTTATAACGAATACCACCCGAGCTTAGGAATGTAGATTTTTTGGCTTCAAATTTTGAATTTACGACTGCTCATGTTTTTACATTATTATTTGCGCGCAGAGCTTATGGTTCTTGGTTTCATTTCTTTACTTCTAACATTTGGGCAAAACTACATTGTCCAAATGTGTATTCCTGAAAAACTTGCAAATACAATGTTGCCATGTGATCCCAAAGAATATGAAGAAGGTGAGCCAGATCATCACCGAAGACTCCTATGGCACAATCATAGAATCTTGGCAGCTGATAGTCCAGCCAAAGGATGCAAACAAGTATACATATAATTATTCTACTAATATTTTTCACTTTTTCTTTCTTTCTATCTATCTTTTATATATATTCATACGTGTTTTATTTACTTAAATAATAGGGATATGTGCCTCTTATATCACTCCATGGACTACATCAGCTCCACATTTTCATATTCTTTTTGGCCATATTCCACGTCTTTTATAGTGCTGTAACTATGATGCTCGGGAGGGCGAAGGTACACTTTTCATATATATGCTCATATGTATATGTTCGTTTAGTGTCGTTTCTATTGTGACGGTATTATTAATGGTGCAGATTCGTGGATGGAAAGAATGGGAAAGAGAGAACATAAATAACTATGAATCATCCAATGGTATATATTTTATGATTGTTTTTCTTGATTATGACATTCATTTTAAGGTGTTCTGTTTTGTAAGTTTGTGTGGTCTGTTCTTTCTTATACAGATCCTTCTAGATTCAGGCTTACGCACGAGACATCGTTCGTTAGAGGCCACACCAGTTCACTGATGTCAAGTCCTGTTGTTTTTTATATTGTAAGGATCATAACTACTAAGAATATGATGTTAAATCCCGTACTCTATTTTTCGTATCTGCCCTGAGGATTATTTATTTATTTTGTAAATGCAAATGTATTAGGTTTGCTTTTTCCGGCACATCTTTTATGCAGTTCAAAGACCTGATTACTTGACCCTGAGGCATGGATTCGTCTCAGTAAGTCCTTTTGATTGCATAACAAAAGCAGTGAGATAATTGATTTAGTATGTGGAGTTAATTTGTTGTGAATGAATTGCACAGGTTCATTTGGCTCCTGGATCTAAGTTCGACTTTCAAAAGTACATCAAAAGATCATTGGAAGACGATTTCAAAATCGTTGTAGGAATCCCGTATGGTTTCTTCTTTCTATTTTCATATTTATCCTGAGCTCGTAAACAAATGTAAACTATATATGTATCTTACGGTAATATATGTCTTGGATTTATCTCAGTCCAATGTTATGGACGACTACAGTGATCTATCTCCTCTTGAACGTTCATGGTTCGTCTTCTGTTTCTTCAATCCCATTCTCGTACGCTATGTTTCCAACTTGAATTTTATGAAAATGAACATTAAATAAAGCGGTCATTATTCTGCTATTTGATGCTAGTTTTTTATTTTACCAACTAAAATTCAAGAACCAAACATAGCCTTAAACTTATTTAAGAAAAGGGAAATTTCCGTATTTGAGAAGACCGTGGTTCTTGATTTTCAGGATGGCACGCTATGTTTTGGCTGTCGATCCTCCCCGTACTGGTAAGATTTAAATGCCTTTTATATCGTTATTCATTATCTAAACGAGGTGCTGATTCTTTAATTGTGTTAAAGATAATCTTAGCAATTGGAACAAAGCTTCAATCGATCATAGCTCGAATGGCTATAGAAATCCAAGAAAGACATGCTGTAGTACAAGGCATTCCGTTAGTTCAAGTTACGGACAAACATTTTTGGTTCAACAAACCTACTTTAGTTCTTCATCTTATTCATCTTACACTCTTTCAGGTTGAATTAATTTCCATTACCTGTTTCATTTTCTTTGTTTTTTCGAGTCCTTTTAGCACACATGGATTCTTATAAGCTATATTGTTTCCTTTTATCAAATTTTCAGAATGCATTTGAGATAACATACTTCATCTGGATATCGGTAATTAAGAAAGATGCTTTTCCTTCTGTTCTTTTATTTATGCAAATAGTACATTTTTCCATTGCTTAGTAATGTATTACGTAATGATCGATATAACAGTATGAATTTGGGATGCATTCTTGCTTTCACGACAATTTTAGGCTTGCTGTTCTCCGAGTTTTTCTTGGGTAAGTCTCGATTATTCATTTGCGCTGTTTCTAATTTTATCATGAGTTCATTTTTTGGTAACAACAATACATGCAATTTTAATGTACAGTATAGGAGTACAGTTTTTGTGCAGCTACATTACACTTCCTCTTTATGCACTAGTTACACAGGTAAGTAATATTATTTTACATAATTATAATATTTTGTATCTTCTAAGTTTGAACTTATGTGTATATTTCAGATGGGATCACACATGAAAAGGTCGATATTTGACGAACAAACTTCAAAGGCACTTAAGAGTTGGCATGCGAAAGTTAAGAAGAAAACCGACCGTGTTGTACAACAACCACCACAAACACGAAAATTAGGAGGGAGTCCGGATGGTTCACCCCATAATTCTCCAATGGCAGCATCCGATGGCATTGAAATGGGTGATCATAAACAAATGGAAACGAACAATCTCACCGCCAAAGTAGACATTATCGATGATGAAACGAATAACAATCAATCTGGTAGTGGTCATACAGACTTGCTCACAGGTATCTAGCTAATCTGTTGGATTGGTGGAGAGGCTGAAAATTTTGTGGGATACATATCTAGTTTCACAGTTTATATTTTTAGTTTTCACAATTTTGTATGTATTTGAAAAGGAGAAAAGGAGTTATATGCTGATGTATGTAAAAAGTTACAAGTACATATATGGTGAAGTGTACTTCAGAATTTTTTTGTAAAAAGTTAAAGTTACTGACAACAATATTTTCGTGGCGGAAGACGAAGGTGTGAATATGTACAATCGAAACATAATTATTATGATGCGAAAGTTTAAATATCGATCTTTCGTTTTTGTTTCTGCAGGAATATTGCTTCTTATCCGGCTGCACAAAATTATTGATAATTTTTTTTCTTCACCTATGCATTTTCATTGATCGAATATAGAGTCATAATTTTCCATCTCTTCATTTGGCCTCCTCCTATTTTAATCATACAGTTTCTTTGGTTCATCTCATCATGAAACATTCTCGGTTTTGGTTTGTATTAGCTGCATTAATAATATCAAGCATATATATGTGGTATAAAAATTTCTCAGTTCCTAGATGCCATGCACGATTTGGGAACATTGTTTCTTAGAAATGGAAGCTGGGAGTGGGAATACAAACATGAAAAAATATTTGTGAAAAGTAGGGGGCATGTTTGTTTGGTGTTTGAGAAAGTAGTTTGGGAAGGAGTGGAAGTTTGTGAAATAATCTCAATTTGCGTAATGTTGTTTGATTGGGTTTTGAGGGAGTAGTTCGAGAAATAATGTAGGCGTGAGTTTTTTTTTTTGGAAGAGTTAGGGTCTATTTGGATGAGTTTTGGCTCGGTTTCGCAGGTGTCGATTTTAGAAAAATGGTTTGGATGGTTTCGTTGAAACCTTTGAAACCCCATTTGGCTAGGTTTTGGATGTTGTGGTTCTGAAAATGTTGAAATTCCACTATGATTGGTCTTGGATTTTGGAGTTTGGGGAAAAAGTAGGCAATAGATGTCAAACTAATGTCTTTTTTTAGAGAGTTTTGGGGAAGAAAATAGATGGTAGGTGTCAAATTAACGTTTTATATGTTTCAATAGATTTGTGAATTTGTTTGAGATGAGTTTTATGGGCTTGGCGTAAACTCATTTGGAAAGGTTTTGGTCCGACCTCGTGAAACCAGCGAGACTGGGCCAAAATCAATCCACATACATCCTTATGTTGTAGTATAAGATGTGTAAGAATGTCAAATCATGTTTGTTTTGTGAGATAAATTGTGTAAGAGATATGTTCTTTTACGTCAAATTAGAGTAATGTTTGTATAGTTTTTATTTAGAGAAATGAAAATTGTTGTTTGTTTGGCTTTTGAGAGATTAATTTGAGAAAATTGAGAGGTGAAATATTTATTTCAGAAAGTAAAAAATATGTTTGTTTGGCATTTTCCAAACATGAAATAATTAATAAATAGGCATAGGGATTTTTGTCTAAATTTGTTTTTATCTATTAATTATATGAATTGGGATAAACCATATTGATTAATTGGGCCTAAAAGCTAGCTCAGTAACCACTTAATTTGATTGACTGATTACTATTCTCAACTGTTCATAAAGTTTGCTTAATTTTGGAGACTTTGTTAAATTGTTCAATCATGAGCTTGTTGAAAGCTTATTTATTTTTATTAAATATTGGAGGGTGTTGTGTTGTGAGATCCACGAGTTTCATAAGATTTCAATTGTTACGCGTATGTTCATGTGGAGATAAATGGTTGAATTGAAAATGTCTAAGATAAGTTGGTCATTCAATTTCTGATATGAGGTTTTCTTAAAAGTTTCGTCAAAAACATTCAATATGTATATTACGAACGTAACTCCACTTAGAGTATGTGGAGTCCTTATGTATCAGTTTTGATCTAGGTCTTCATCCAGTCAGTGTTTTAAAAACCAGACCGGACCGGCCGGTTCGACCGGTTTAACCGGTAACCAGTTATCAATCCGGTCCCGTTAACCCTCCAAACCCAGCTTTGTTCCTGACCAATTTGAACCGGCAAAAACCGGTTAAAAACCGGTAAAACCAATGAACCAGTGAACCGATTGAACCACTGGTTCACTTATAAAAATAAAAAGTTTACCCTATGGATTTTTATTTCTCTTCCGCGACCTTTAAACTTCAACAATACTCTCACATCTTTTCTTCTATTTTTCACTTTGAAATAAAAAAAATCAACAAGAAACAAAAAAATCTTATATATAATAAGTTATATAAATATATTTGAGTATCAAATTCATTAGAAAAGTCATTTTTTTCACAAACTTTATGTAATTTTTTTTTTATATAATTCAATGACAAAATTCATCAACAATTTCTCTTTTTCATAGGTGATTAGTAATAAAATTATTGTTTTTGATATGGTGTTTATTATAATTTGAATTATTGAGTTGATATCATGTTATCATACTTGTAATTTTGTTGCTATCATTCATTCTTAACTCAAATTTTGTAGGAAAAATAATTGATAATGCGATAAACATTTAGTTTATGGAAATAAACTTGAAAAAATGAATAATATATTTTTTTAAATAGTTGATTACATATATTAAAATTAAAATTAAAATATTATATTGTAATGACGTCGCACCGGTTGAACCAGTGGTTAAAACGGTTAAACCGATCTAACCAGTAACCAGTGAGGCTACCAGTTCGATGTCCGATCCGGTTTTTAAAACATTGCATCCAGTGAGATGGATTATGACTAATATGGATCACGTCCCACCTCGAAAACAACCCAAGTCCAAAGCCGACTCATAGCTAGCCCAAACCTAATGACACTCTAATAAGCAAATTTACAAATTAATTGTTATGACGCCTATTAAAGTTATTGATTTCACATGTACATACATATTCTTTTTCTCAACTAAATATTTATATTCAATGTAAATCATGTCTCAAAATTTCAAAATCCAACATCCAAACACAATTTAAATTGTATTTCAAAAGTTTTGATGAAATCGTCCAACTAAAATCAAAGACCAACACCGATGCATAGTTGAAAATGTTAATAAAATCATAACACTTTATGAAAGTTAATAAGTTAGAATAGTACTAATACTAATACAAGCTCGGACTTGCTAAGAATGTGAACTTAAAATACACAAGATACATTTTTTTATATTTTATTTTTAAGAACCAAAAGTGAATCATGTCATCATTCACAATTCTAATACTAGCAATTCCTTTGTCGATGATGTTGTAGCTTAATGGCAAAAGTTAAGGCTTCAGAACTAGCAGGGCAAAAGTTCTTGGGTTCGACTCCTATTAACATGGGTTTTCTCTAGTGTAATACTTGCATTGCTAGATTCTCTATTTTTTTTTTTTTTTTGGTTTTTTGTTTTTTATACTTTGATAATGATTGAATAGATTTATGATTGATAAAATGGCTTATTTAATACCGTTGTAAAAAAATACTATCGAATCATTTTTTTTTTCTTCATTTTAGTTGCATCAAGACCTTCACTAATTTAACGGAGTATATATAGAGACTAACAGACATTTTGCGCTCCGTAAATATTTTTAAAAGTCAATCCCATTTTCAGATTACCAAAATTGCATACTGAGCTTTTATGGAAACTAGCCTCCGTCTGCTATTCACAAACCCTAGAAATTGCGATATATATATAACAGCGAAATATGAGAGGTATCTTATTGTAGATAATCCTGGAGTTCTCTTTTGGCAAATTATCTTTAGGTAAATTTCTCGTCTTCTTTGGGTAAAATTTCCAATCGTTTCTCCTTTACATTCTCCATTTAATTATTTGTTTTGATTTTTTCTTACAAATGTATGATGCCGTTCTGACATATATATTTCAAAGAATTTTGTTAAGCAATTAACTAGATAAGTCTGAATTAATTTCAATTTTCATCTCTTCCATCATGATTTTTTTTTCTTTAGTGAATTTCAATATTTTCTGGTTGTGAGTATAAAGAATTTATTGGTGTAGTAGAGATCTTTAAAAATTTGATACGTATTAACCATAAGGTCATAGTTGTTAAAGGCGAGTAAGGCGCTCGTCTTTGCGTCAGACAAGGCGAATAGAGCACTTCTCGCATTTTTGCCCTTGAAAGAGCGCCGCCATGGCGCCGTCTTGATTGTTAAAGCGACGCAATGGAACGATCCATTGCCCATTTGCCCCGCTTTACGGATCCCTGAGTTTGAAATTTATGAAAAAAAATTGAAGGTTGGCAGCGATGACTATAAAAAATTTACAGCTAAATTAAGTCACACCGTCACACGTTTTCATTTTCCCTATTTTTTAGCTTTTTTTATTCGATAAAACTTTCACATTTTATTATTTAAAATGGAGGCGAGGGCCCACCACTCTCATTTGACCAGTTTATTTTTGCTTAAGACATTTATACACATTAGACATTTTAAAATGTTCTATAGAATTACTCAAAAAAAAATGTTCTATAGAAAAAAAAATTAGAAATTTTAGCCTATTTCCTTTTTTATTTTATTTTGTGTTTCTAATATAATGCAAATTTGAAATTTTTACTTGATATTTTCTTATTGTTTGACAAAATTTAATATGTATGCATTCAACTAAATAATACTCCATAATTTACTTAAATACATTAATGTACTTATTTTATTTTACTATATGTTATTTACTTATATAAATTATTGTATACATTTAATAAAACATTTTAACTCCATAATTTTTTACTTAAATGCATTAATGAATAGTAACTCTTTATTTACCTACATATTATTTATTAAAATAAATTTATATGTATGAAAATAATCTATTAATGTACACATTTAATTTAAATATATATTCTTACTAAAAAAATATGTACACAAACACTTTGTCAAAAAAGCCCCCGCTTTGCTCATCACCTAGCCTCGCCTTATGCCTCTGACAACTATGCATAAGTTAACACCATTTTGCATTCTTGTTATGATTAGCTTCTTGATATAAGTGGACTGCAGAATTTTTGAAAAAGTTGATCTATCAGATATTTTTTATACTAAACCATTAAATGTGTTCCAATTGCTTTGGGGTCATCTTATATCACAAATCATACAAGGTTTTGTACATGTAGCTTATAATTTTGTCTTTTGTCAATGTGTCTATTCATTACGTGCATATCAGTCAATACAATCTTGACTATTAAAGAGTTTATGTTGCAATGAAGCATCATATAATGTTGTTTTTCTTCAGCAATGTTATTTGAGGCATTTAAAGGTATGGTGATCTTATTTTTTGCTTAATTCTTTATTCGGTTGCTAATAAAATAGACAAAATGGTCGCTTTCTAGACTTTTATCGTAAGATAGTCACTTTTTCAACTTCATTTAAGTTACTCTTTAAATATTGCTGAAGATCTGCAAATTCTTTCACACTGACTGTTTTGATGTCTTAAGGTAAACTAATCATGATGGCAAACAACAAGGCATTCACTGTCGCTCCCATATCTCCAACGTCGGAGCAAACTCCGATAGGCCCCTCACAACGGCCGCTACTAGAAACTCCGCAGCCTCCGCCTTCATACCTATCTATCCCCCCTGGCGCCGTTGTGATCAGGCATGTGAACCCCAACACTGGGCGCAAGCGAAAGAGGCGCATATTCAGGATCAAGAGCACCATGGCTTCCAGCGGCGCTATTCCACAAAATATCTCCCCCACATTGCAACATGCAAAGTATCAGATACAGATTAGTGGAGTGCTGGCTAGTGGAGGGCCGGAGAGTGGAACAACGGCGTCGACCACCGTGAAAAAGGTTAAGGGTAGACCTCCGAGTTCAACATATAAGCCACATCTAATATGTGAAATGATAATGGCACATAAGTGTTCTTTATGATTTATGTGAGGTTATTTAAGATGTTATTGTCATTCTAATTTTAATTTGCAAATTGGTTTTATGGATGGATTGACTGTGGTATGCAATTTAAGCATGCATTTTTATTTATTTATTTTACTATTTATTCTCCCATGATTGGTCGAGAGTTTAATTTTCTTTACGTATTTTATATCTAAATCTTGTCGGCATATAATTGCTCTAGTGCTACCACTATTAATTAGACACTATAATTGTGTTTATGATTTTATTATTTAAATAAATACTCTATTAAATAGATTAATACTATTTATCTCATCAACACGGCCATACTGGAGCATCTCTTTGCCAGACATGCCATAAGAAGCAAAGGGAAAAACACATTAGATAATCATTCCCTTCTCATTTTATAGACTAGTTTCAGTTGATTTAATATTTCTAAATATTTCTTCAAATTTTCGAAAATTTTCCAAAAAATCTATAATTTTGAACTTTATAAATATTCAACCGAGTGAAACTTATCACAAAACGAAATTTTGATCCATGATATCAATTAAGCAAGAGGAAATAGTAAAGTTGTGTCGTCAACATTAGATAATCATTCCCTTCTCATTTTTCTTTTGCAACTATTAGAATGCCACTAATTAAAAAATAAAAAATAAAAAATAAAAAAAATTAGAATGCCACTCCTATTTCAAACTTGCCAAGCCTAAGGGTGAGTTTGGCCCAGCGATTGGAGCTCTAAAAATTACTTATAGATCTCTATTGTGATTTTTGAAGTGTTTGGCCCCGATTATAAAAATAACTTCTGCTCAATCGTGATTTTCATGGTGTTTGACCCCCAATATCATAATCACTTTTGGGATCTCGAGAAGCAAAAAATCAACATATTTTAGAAGCTACTAAAATATTACTTTTGCAAAAGCTATTATACAAAAACAATTATTCTATAATTAATTTTTATTATAATCAAATATACTAAAATTAATTATCCAATAATTGCTTCTCGTATTACTAAAATTAACTCACCCTAAGTACAATCTTTCAAGCACAAGGTTCGACATTTATGGCCCCTTTTTAATCTCAAAAAGGACAAAAGACAACTGTTTGTCCGGATAAACAAGGAAAAAAGTAGTAATGTGTATATCTCCAACAGCCATGGCTTCCAATTCCATAACAACATTCGAGAAACGTACATTACAACGTCATCCTCAATGCTGTTCATATTCAAAACCCATAAAGCAAATTAATCCAATTGTTTTGCCTTTGCCCATTTCAAGAAGATCTGCTGCAATTCTCATTTCTGTGCTGCCTTTAACTCTTACTGCACTTCCTCAAACATTGCTTGCTAGAGAAAGGCGCAACAGGAAAACTATCCCACTTGAAGATTATCTCATTAGCCGTCAGTTAATCTTTTCTTTTCTTTCTTTTATTGTTATTCTGTTGTGAATTTCTTCAATTATTTTGGCTAGTTTTTTATTAAAAGTATTGGGTATGCAAGAAAAATTAAGACTTCTTTTAGTATTTTATAGTTCAGGATATTATTAGCTTTTGTATCAAAAAAATGTTTAAGTGGAACCTTTGAAACACTATTTGGATTGAGTTTGAAAGTTCTGGTTTTGTGGTTTTTTTAAAACAATGAAATATGATTTTGATTGAGTTTTGGATGTTCGGATTGAGGGGGAAAAGTAATAAGTGATATGTGCCAAATCAATGTCTTTTATTGGTTTTGAGTTTATTAGATTATGATGTATAATTTGAAACCTCATGAGTTGAAACTTGTGTGCAAACTTCGCTGCGTTTGGAATGGGTATGACGAGTTCCGAGAAACTTGCCGAAAACCAATCCAAATAGGCCCTCGTGTCTGGCTGGCATCTCGATTCTTGTTCTTTCTTAATTTATTACTTTATCATTAGCCATTGGGCATGGTTTTGATTAATAGGCCTAATAGATTTTGACAAAGGGCTCTTTCTGATAAGGGCTGTATTTATGGATTTATGATGTTTTGAACCATTTATTGAATGGTGTTATTATATTTCATTGCCTTAACATTATAGTTGCCAGTCGAAGCAATTGAATAATAGTAGCTATAGCCTTATATAAGTCTCCTGTTTTAAACTTTGCTCCTTTAGTTTTATTTAACCTGTTTCGTGTATCAGAATCTTTTGAACTCTAAGATGAATTTTTGTCTCTTCACTCCCTAGATTTCTTGTTCTTTTAATTACTACCCTTTTAAGTATTCTATTCAATTTTGATTATCATGACCCAATAATTTATTTATGTTACTCCGTCATTTATAATATGCCCAAACCGAGATGTCATACTGCATTTTCCAGACATGCTCAATATTGCTTGAATAAGAATATTCAAATAACTTACGCGCAGTTCTAACTCTTACCATTACTTCTGTTTGCTCTTATTTTTGAATGAATGTACATTTCCAAATAATGGTACCGCCTTGTAATATATGTAGGAGTACTTTATCAGATCGAAATGATTATTATCGTAAAAATATGTACTAGATGGCACCACTTCCTTTCTTCATGCATTTACTAATTATTATTTGTATTCTGAAGCATGCAGCTGATGGGCTTAAGTATTACGATCTAGTTGAAGGGAAAGGTCCCGTTGCAGAAAAAGGATTAACAGTGCAGGTTTTTGTTCCTTTCACAAAAAAATAATACTGTTTCTTTCCTTTCGGGTAACAAACAAACTCTGTTGATAACTCTCCAAGTACTATACAAATAGGTGCACTTTGACTGTGTATATCGTGGTATTACAGCTGTGTCGAGTCGAGAATCTAAACTCTTGGCTGGGAACAGAATCATTTCACAGGTTTATTTTTGAAAAAATTCAATACATGTTTGGAATGATTATTATCAAATTGAATAAAGTGCGGTAAATATTCATAAGGCTTATCTTGTGTATGTAATTAAGTAGCCTTACGTGTTCCAAGTGGGAGCTATACCGGGAAAAGAGCGAAAGCGCGAGTTTGTAGACAATCCAAATGGTTTGTTTTCTGCACAGGCAGCACCAAAACCTCCAAAGGCTATGTACACAATAACCGAGGGGATGAAAGTTGGTGGGAAGGTAACTCAATATTTATCCTTTTTTTTTTGTCACAATATCGCATAACGTCATAAACGATCTTCTTTTTTTTTTTTTTTCCATATGATTCTCCCGTTTTTGGCTCATAGAGAGCTCTTTTATGTTACAGAGAACTGTGATCGTTCCCCCAGAGGCTGGATATGGCCCTAGAGGAATGAATGAAATTCCGGTAATGTTTCATATTGGCTTCTCGACTCGTTATAAGTGCAAAATGACAATATAGAAGTTCATTTTGTAATTCATGCACAATCCGCTAAAATGACCATTATGCCCACTCAAAAAGAATGAGTGTTCTATGAGAGGATAGGATGAGTATTTCTCACATTTCCTTTGAATTGTAAGCCCTTTACTGCATACATCATAGAAGTTGTCTAATATGCACAATTTTGTATAATTATTGTAGCGACTACAAAACTAAAATTTGAATATTGGCATATAACTATAACTAAAATTTCACATAATAAAGTATGCGTGTATTCGTATTCGTTCTATACGTTTGGAGCCTTCTGATGTTCTTGTTTAACTTTGCAGCCAGGAGCTGATTTTGAACTGAACATTGAACTTTTGCAAGTAGTCCCAGCTGAAAACAAGTAATGCATACACATATTGATTGAGAGGTTTATGTATATTTGAGTCCTTTTTTTTTTTCAATTTCATTAGAAAGCATAAGTGATGCTTCTTGATGCATGTAAGAAAGGATACTTGTATTAGAACCATTTTTCCTCATGGAGTCCGAACTTTCGATTGATCATATGTAATTGGCCGACTAGAATGCTCTTTTTCAAATCACATGGGTTAAATTGAACATTATGCATTTTGTAGGGAATAAATTACCATTAACTTTGGTGAAAAATTACAAAAAAATATTTTTTAGTTTTTCTAAGTAAGTTCGTTTGTCCATTCTCTTCCAATGATCTCGGTTGGTGTTAGTTGTTACACAACAAAATCCAGATTAAATAACATTTATGATTTGATTATTTGTTAAACTCGACTTAACAAGAATATTTTTTTGACAATATGCATTTAAAATTATCAAACTACTCGAGTTTAATGTATATTTAGTTCATTTAAAATGTTCCGAGTTGGTTGGTTTAATCAATTCACATTCAGACATAATACTAAGCTCAATAAAAAAAATTAGATCAAGATTGGATAATAGTATATTTTTGGACTAGATGCACTTGGTATTTAGTTAGTGCAGTCTACTTGTAAGTGCTTTTGTAAAATATTTTTGAACAATTAAATTATAATTGAATAAGGCTAGATAAAAATAGAATTCAAGTAACACAGACCTGATTTAAGAACAATACTTCTATTCAACAAGGAGCAACTTTTTTTTTTTTTTAATTTATTTAATATACTTATGAGACTACATGTAGTTAAATAAGCCAATCCTTTTGTAATATAGTTAATAATTGTGTTGCCAAACGCAACCTTATAAAATAAATACATGTCGTAATACGACAGAACCCCTAAACCCTTTCATTTCAATCCCCACTTTTGCTCTCCCGTTCCCAAATCAGTGGGTTTCTCAAAACCCTAATTTCCCTCTTCACTCCCATCTGACGCTCAACATTCGTCATTACAACCATGTACTTGTACAGCTTAACACTCCAACAAGCCACCGGCATCCTCTGCGCCATCAATGGCAGCTTCTCCGGCGGAAAATCTCAAGAAATCGTAGTGGCTCGTGGCAAAGTCCTCGACCTACTTCGCCCCGACGATAATGGTAAGCTCCAATCACTTCTATCCGTTGAAATCTTCGGCGCTATTCGCTCACTAGCTCAATTTCGCCTTACTGGTGCTCAAAAAGATTATATTGTTGTCGGTTCGGATTCTGGCCGCATTGTAATCCTTGAATACAATAAAGAAAAGAATACGTTTGATAAAATTCATCAGGAAACGTTTGGTAAATCGGGATGCCGTAGAATTGTTCCGGGCCAGTACTTGGCTATTGACCCTAAGGGCAGAGCTGTAATGATTGCTGCTTGTGAGAAGCAGAAGCTTGTTTATGTTTTGAATAGGGATACTGTGGCTAGGTTGACTATTTCTTCGCCTCTAGAGGCTCATAAGAGCCACACTATAGTGTATTCGATATGCGGGGTAGACTGTGGGTTTGATAACCCTATATTTGCGGCTATAGAGCTGGATTATTCTGAGGCCGATCAGGATCCCACTGGTCAGGCAGCTAATGAGGCACAGAAGCAGTTGACCTTCTATGAATTGGATTTAGGGCTTAACCATGTTTCGAGGAAATGGTCTGAACAGGTTGACAATGGCGCAAATATGCTTGTGACTGTGCCGGGTGGTGGGGATGGGCCGAGTGGTGTGCTTGTTTGTGCAGAGAATTTCGTTATATATAAAAATCAAGGGCATCCAGATGTCAGGGCAGTTATTCCTAGACGCGAGGACTTGCCGGCTGAGCGCGGGGTCTTGATTGTATCAGCTGCTATGCATAAGCAGAAATCTATGTTTTTTTTCCTCTTGCAAACTGAATATGGGGATATTTTTAAAGTGACGCTGGATCACGCTAATGATCGAGTGAAAGAGTTGAAGATTAAATATTTTGACACTATTCCTGTTACATCATCATTGTGTGTCTTGAAGTCTGGGTTTCTTTTTGCTGCATCAGAGTTTGGGAACCATGCATTATATCAATTTCAAGCTATAGGAGATGATCCAGATGTGGAGTCCTCGTCATCTACATTGATGGAAACAGAAGAAGGTTTTCAGCCGGTGTTTTTCCAGCCTAGGAGGCTGAAGAATCTAGTTAGAATTGATCAAATTGAGAGCTTGATGCCAATGATGGACATGAAAGTTTTAAATCTATTTGAGGAAGAAACACCTCAGATTTTTGCACTTTGTGGGCGCGGTCCTCGTTCGTCTCTGCGGATATTGAGACCAGGTTTGGCTATAAATGAAATGGCAGTGTCGCAGTTACCTGGTGTTCCAAGTGCTGTGTGGACCGTCAAGAGAAACGTCAGTGATGAGTTTGATGCGTATATTGTTGTTTCCTTTGCAAATGCTACTCTTGTGCTTTCCATTGGTGAGAATGTTGAAGAAGTCAGTGATAGTGGATTTCTTGACACTACACCTTCTCTTGCTGTTTCTTTGATTGGGGATGACTCCCTGATGCAAGTCCATCCTAGTGGTATCAGGCATATCAGAGAAGATGGCCGTATTAATGAGTGGAGGACTCCAGGGAAGAGAACAATTGTGAAGGTTGGGTCTAACAGACTTCAGGTAGTCATTGCTCTGAGCGGTGGGGAGCTTATATATTTTGAAGTTGATCCGACTGGGCAACTCATGGAGGTTGAAAAGCATGAAATGTCAGGAGATGTTGCGTGTTTGGATATTGCACCCGTTCCAGAAGGAAGACAGAGGTCACGATTCCTTGCTGTTGGATCTTATGACAATACCATCCGCATCTTATCTTTGGATCCCGATGATCCTATGCAGGTTCTAAGTCTGCAAAGTGTTTCATCTCCTCCGGAGTCTCTCCTATTTCTGGAAGTTCAGGCTTCTATAGGAGGAGAAGATGGAGCAGATCACCCTGCTAGCCTCTTTCTGAATGCTGGTCTGCAAAATGGGGTTTTATTCAGGACAGTAGTGGATATGGTGACTGGCCAGCTTTCAGATGCTCGTTCTCGGTTCTTAGGACTCAGAGCACCAAAGCTCTTTTCTATTATTGTGAGAGGACGGAAAGCCATGCTTTGCTTGTCAAGTAGACCATGGCTCGGTTATATACACCAAGGGCACTTCCTTCTGACACCACTATCGTATGAAACTCTTGAATATGCAGCTTCATTTTCATCAGATCAGTGTGCAGAAGGTGTTGTTGCTGTTGCCGGGGACGCATTAAGGGTTTTCACTATCGAGAGACTGGGAGAATCATTTAATGAAACTTCTATTCCTTTGAGGTATACCCCAAGAAAGTTTGTAGTTCAGCCAAAACGGAAGATGTTGGTAATAATTGAGAGTGACCAGGGAGCATTCACTGCAGAAGAGCGAGAAGCTGCAAAAAAGGAGTCATTTGAAGCTGCTGGAATGGGCGAAAATGGGAACACAGAGCAGATGGAGAATGGCGATGACGAGGAAAACAATGATCCGCTGTCCGATGAGCAATATGGTTATCCCAAATCAGAATCTGGAAGGTGGGTTTCTTGCATCAGAGTTCTAGATCCTAGGACAACACAAACAACCTGTCTACTGGAGCTTCAGGATAATGAAGCTGCATTCAGCATGTGCACCGTGAATTTCCACGATAAAGAATATGGAACTCTTTTAGCTGTGGGTACTGCGAAGGGCCTACAATTTTGGCCCAAAAGATCCTTTGAGGCTGGATATATTCATATATACAGGTTTAAGGAAGATGGGAGGGTCCTTGAACTTTTGCACAAGACACAAGTGGAAGGTGTCCCCCTTGCATTATGCCAGTTTCAAGGAAGATTGCTGGCTGGTATAGGACCTGTACTTCGATTATATGATTTGGGGAAAAGGAGATTGCTCAGAAAGTGTGAGAATAAGTTGTTCCCTAACTCGATCACATCCATCCATACCTACCGTGATCGCATTTATGTTGGTGACATGCAAGAGGTATGGTATCTGAGCATCTAGATTCTAACATGTTTATATATATATTCTTCCTCATTCTGGCTAGTTGACTGCTAAAGTAAGTTAATTCCTGGGCTCATGTTTGTTAATGCATTTTGCATGGCCCATTGTTGAAATGTAGTGTTATCAACAGTTGATGGTACTTAGGGGGCTTTTCTTTTTAGAAATATTGAAGTCATCCAACACCTGTTTGCATGATTAAACGATCTGGAACCTGTCCTTTTCGGTCAAAGGAGGCTTTATGAATTAAATGTTGCGCCAAAGCAGTATTTAAGTGTGCTGCAGTGTGGTGTATGTGCCATTTAGGATAAAATAAGTACATGGACATTTTCTTCAAAAGTGGAAGATGTGCCAAGTAAATGGTCAATTTGGTTTATGCTTTATTTAATTTGTGTGGTGTTCAGTGATAATCTGAGTGGGAGACAAATAAGTGACATTTCAGAAATATAAGTTGATGGATAATTGAACTTTTTGTTTTGAGACAGTTGCCTGAGAAGCCCAATTACTCTTATATTTCCTCACTGATTAATGTTCTGTAAAATTTTAAACTGGTGAAGAAGTAGTTGAAAAAATAAGTTAACACTTAACAACTCTTTAGTTGTAGGATTAAAACCATTTGTGTCTTAATCTATAAGTCTGTAACACATAATTATTGTTGTACGTTCTGTGGTTATCCAATCTCTAGGAATTTTGTATCTAACAAATTGTTGATGGTTCCAGATTCAGTTTTTGTAATATGGTAATTCGACTTAAATTATGTTTAGCTTTTCCGATTTTATTCTAACAGTTCTCTACCCTGGTTTTGTTTGTGTGTTACAGTCATTCCACTATTGCAAGTATAGACGTGATGAAAACCAGCTGTATATATTTGCCGACGACACTGTCCCAAGATGGCTTACTGCAGCACACCACGTGGATTTTGACACCATGGCAGGGTCCGACAAATTTGGAAATGTTTACTTTGTACGATTGCCGCAGGATGTGTCAGACGAGATTGAAGAAGATCCAACTGGTGGTAAGATAAAGTGGGAGCAGGGTAAGCTGAATGGGGCCCCCAACAAGGTAGAGGAAATAGTGCAATTCCACGTTGGTGATGTGGTCAGTTGCTTGCACAAGGCATCTCTGATTCCAGGGGGTGGAGAGTGCATTATCTATGGGACTGTAATGGGGAGTTTGGGTGCATTCCTTCCGTTCACATCACGTGATGATGTTGACTTCTTCTCTCATTTGGAGATGCATATGCGACAAGAGCACCCACCTCTGTGTGGCAGGGACCACATGGCCTACAGATCTTCCTACTTTCCGGTGAAGGTGAGTGACACCTTAATTACTCATCCATAACTCATTCATATGTACCACAATTGAGCTAATCCTGAAGCAATAGTACTTTCAAGTTGACTGGGTCCTATATATAAAAGCACAATCTGTTTTTTTATTTTTTATTTTGGGAGTAGTGGATGTTCTATTAGACGACTGTGATAATAAGTATAATCTTGAAATGGGCTACTCTGAAATCCGGTATGCCTCTGGTGGCTCATTTCTAGATCTCATCTGGTTCCCACTAGTCTTATGTCTATATCCACTTCTGGGTGCATGCATGTTAAATTTTTAAAGTCAACACCCATAACATCCTCATAACATTCAGGCTATATGCATCTACCTAGGACAGCATCATTGTATTTTTACATTGAATAGTGGAAAACTCTGACTTGACCTCCTAAGATTCTAGTTTCACTTCAATGTTCTTCTCTTGGTACTGAGAAAAAGCAATAGCTGCAGCTTAAATTATTAATTATTTCATTTTCTATATTACAATATAATATATGAGAGTCTTTCGTCATGAATCTCTGCCTCTCCTTACCATTTGTTTATCCTGGAGTTTATTTTTGTAAATTGGTTCATGAATTAAATCTTTGCGATTATTTGGCAGGATGTGATTGATGGAGATTTGTGTGAACAATTTCCAAGTTTACCTATGGATATGCAGCGTAAAATAGCGGATGAGCTAGACAGAACTCCAGCGGAGATTTTGAAGAAACTGGAAGAGATCAGAAATAAGATTATTTGAGGTAATGTTTATGTTGATTCGGTACATCTATGACCTTAATAACTTTTGGAATCTCCTAGTTAATTGTGTTTGAGTCCTTGGTTCTAACAGTTCCAACTTTCTATCGTTTTTCTGCTTTCTTATTATGTATGTGTGTAGTTGGAAAATTGTTTAATACAGGTTCTCACTCTTGAGCTTCTCATTAATTTGAGATGTTCTATAATAGTTTTACATCCATTCCTAACTGGTCGTAATTTAATACATATGAAGTCCAAGTTTTCTACAAAATATAATTTGACGAATATCGTCAAATAAAGTACAAATACTTGAGATGAGGGCAGAGCTGCCTAACTCTGCTGAAGTTGTTCCCTGAATGCTGAAAGCTCAAGGACTTGAGATAAGCCTGCTTTATTATTTGTGAATTTGTGACATGCAGAGTTATGCAGAATTCTCATGGTGCTTGTAAAAATTCTTTGCAGCTAAATAAAACAAGGCTATTAATCTGTCATTGTAATTGCTCTGCTGCGCGTATTTACTATTTGGATTTCCGTATCAGTTTTTGCTGTGTTAAGGTATCGATTACTAACGGAAGTTAATGTGCTCAGGTCCTTGTATCAGCCTTGTTGATAGTCGCACTGCTTGCTACAAGATTAAGTTTGTCCATGAGAACGCTACACGCATCTGGTTGTCTCAGATGGATGTTGCCAAATGATCGCTTGGCAGGGCCGGCCCGATGTATTAGGGGGCCCTAGGCGAAATGTAACTTTAAGAATCATTTTCTTTCCTAGTGTAATTTTTTGAAAGAATTTGATAATGGCTTACGGTTTCTTATTTAGCTCTAGGTTGAACTTACTTTTTCTGTTTACCTAGCTATGAGATTTGATCATTTATTAAAAGTCCAGAGTTGCCTATACATAATTTATTATCTGCCTTCAAATAAAATAATTAGATTAATCAAGGTGAAAGAGATAAAAAAACAACCATTCAAATTTGCACCTTGTAAAAAATATATGAACTTGTGTGAAAAAATATGTAAAAGATGTACATCTTTAATGAAATTTGAGAATGATACGAGTTTTTGGCAAGTTAAACCCATCTGGTATGTTTAGTAATTTAACCAATTGTGACATTAAAATAGGCATATTATCCCTTGTGCTATACAATAATGTTGTATCATTTCTCGTGGGGGTGGTGTATATGATTTTTATAATATGACTAAAATTTCATTTTTATGTGAAAAATGATCAGTTAATATACATTAACGATATCATTTTTTTTTTTGCCTTGGAATCTTTTAAAAAAATACACTTTACTTTTGTTTCAATTAATTCAAAACATAAAAATAAAAATTTCGATGTTTCGTCTTTTCACAAAAATAATGTAAATTTTGAGTCATGATGGCATAATGGAGAAAAGGTGATTTTTGTTAAATTATCTAATGTTAGTAGACCCCCTTAGCTAGATTACTAAGTGAAACATGGGAAAAAGCATTTAACATCATCTTTGTTCGCAAAACCATGACACTTTATTTTTTTACGAGCACATTATATTTTACTACATTTTTTGTACCCATATTTTTAATTCGCCTGATTGCAATTTCAATCTCTATTTTGTTGGATTAATTACAATGTTCATAAATTGTCAAATGTGCAAACAATTTGGGAATTTTCCATATTGGCTACCATGGGTCGAATTCAAGTTACATCACCAGTGAAAAAATGTCCTCCTCCACATCCACTGCATGTGAATTGTTACTGAGGGAAGCGAGCTCCTATGCGACTTCGTGACATTTTTTTCACAACTGGTATAGCTTGAGTTGACGCGTATCAACCAACATGGAAAAATCCGCAAACAGTTTGCACATTTGACAATTTCTAAACATCTTGATTAATTTCGAAAAAATAGGGACTAAAATTACGGTAAAAAAAAGTATAGGATATATTTTACTCACTATAAAATAAAGTGTCTTAATATCGCGATTTGTAAAAGTTTTTTTTTTTTTTTTTGAGAACATCGCGATTTGTAAAAGTTAAAAAGTCTAAAGTGTTTTCTTTCCATGAAATCGGGTTCCAACGAGCACTTCTCATTTTCTAATAAAACGCTAAGAGGCAGATGAAAGTCGTTAATTTGTGATCGCCAGCAGTACAAACTACAAAACATTATTCGTTTCTCACAAATTAGTAATTCAGATTTATTGCCGCGGGCAAGCTTCAATTTCAGAGGAGAAAGAAGCTGAAGAGAAAAATGAATCGAGTTCGATCGGATCTGTTGTTACTCTTTGTTGTCGGGTTTTGTATGTTTTTCTTACCTGCCTTCTCCGATCTCGTCATCTCCAGGCTCGATCGTAGGGTAAAGATTTACTCCATTTATCTTTTAATAACCCTCTTCCTTGCATTTTTTACAAATTTTTAATAGATATTTGGTTTTTGAGATAATTGTTTAAGTTGCCGAGGGTTTAAGAACCTGGTTCCTCAGTATTTTTATTTACATTGTGGATATTAACTGAGTGGAGAAAGGTTGAGTCTTTTTAATTCACTGTCTTCTTTCTAATGGTCAAAAAACCACTTCTGTTGTTCTAAAATGACAAAAACCTCTAGAGACATCTATGCAGGAATGGTGTAAATTCTGTTTCATTATAAAGTGCTGGCTCTTCTTTTTACTCTTTTAATACTTTTTTTTAAGTGTGTTTGTATGAGGATATATATTATTCTATTAATCAAATAAGAGTTGACTGTGTCGTGCCTTGGGCAAGATTATGAGGTTTTTTGCAAAATTAAATAACTCACAAGGAACTTTGACAATAAAAATTATGCAAGGGGAGTAATTGCAAAGAAACCGAGAAGTATTAGTTTAGTAAAGAGTGGTTGTTGGATTTTGATTGGTTTTAAGATTTGGCTTATATAGCTGGATGCCATTTGCATAAAATTTTAGGCTATCTTGGGTTAGAATGGATAATGAACAGGAACAAGATAATCATTTGAGCAATGAAAGTAGTAATTTTTTTGGTGTTTTCATGATTTAAAATTTAGTATTAGCATAATGATGCAGTTCTAAGGTTATTGAAGCTTGTTATTGCTGACTGCGAATAATCCTCTGGTGCAGATTGATCTATCCTCACAGGTAGTGCGGACAGTTGTATCACTTAAGGTGGGCTCTTTTATCCTTTATTTCATTTTTTTTTTTGTTTAACTTCACTTAGCTATCTACTTCACTGATATAGGTTATTGATTTTACTTACAAGCGCACTGATAGTATCATGAATTTTCTAATCAATTGTCAAGGCTAATTTTGTTGGGTATTATCATCTATTTCTCCAGGTAGAAAACAATGGTCCTGATTCAGTATCAGAGATTTTATTGCCTTTCCCTGAACACGTGGCAAAGGACTTGGCTTTCCTGGAAGCGTTTGTTAGTGAAGGGAAAGGTAAAACCAAAGGTTCTTCTGACAGCCTTCCGATTAAGGTTGTAAACCCAGAAGGAATGCCCTCAGCATTGTCTTGGTATTCTGTCTCTTTACCCAAGGAACTGGGTAAAGGAGGGAATTTGAACTTGGAGGTTAAAGCTGTATATAGTCATATACTGAGGCCATTCCCTGAGAAAATTACTCAAGCTGATATTCAGCTTGTAGCCTTCCAGGACGGTGCACATTATCTCTCTCCTTACGCGGTGAAGGTCCAGTCACTTACTGTGAAATTACCAGAACCAAAAGTTGAATCGTATACAAAATTGGGGAATACCAAGTTTTCTGGTTCAGAAATTAAGTATGGTCCTTATGAGAATCTTCCTCCTTTCTCATACTCGCCAATAGTGGTACACTATGTGAGCAATAAGCCATTTGCTGTTGCTCGAAATTTGGTGCGTGAGATTGAAATTTCCCATTGGGGAAATGTGCAAATCACGGAAAATTATGACCTTGTTCATGCTGGTGCTGAAATCAAGGGGGAGTTTTCAAGGTATCTAGTTATATCTCATTCTTAAACCATTTTGTTTGTGCGATTTCTAGAGATGTTGCGTTTTTATACTGTCAATGTTTTGATACCTGCAGGCTAGACTATCAGACACGTCCCCATGTTAGAGGTGCATCAGCATTCAGAAATCTTCTTGCCAAATTACCACCAAGGGCTCATTCTATTTACTATAGGGATGAGATAGGAAATATTTCCACATCTAATGTATATAGTGATTCGGCAAAGGTTGGTGTTAGTTCTCCTTGGAATCATTTTAGAATCCGATCTCCTATTGTGGTAAACATTTTTTCGAATGCAGACACTGCTGGAAATTGAACCTCGGTATCCAATGTTTGGTGGCTGGAGAACTGCTTTTACAATTGGATATGGCTTGCCCCTTCGAGATTTTCTGTTCCAATCAGAGGGGAAACGCTTTCTTAATATTTCCTTTGGTTGCCCAATGAGTGATGTGGTTGTTGAAAATCTAACTGTAAAGGTAATGCTACTTTTATAACTGATAATCTTCAATGTTGAGCTGCATTTTCCCCAATTATTTTTTTGCAAAAAGAAGAATCTAATTAATCAAGGTGGGGCGTTTTTTACAGCCGGGTATTCTCTACTTATAAAAATCAGTTTTTAAATATATTAATCTTTTAAGATTCTGACAAATTAGTTACCCTGTTGTTATTACGAGTACATGAAACGTTTTTTAATTATTTATCTTCTTCCTATTTTCCCTATTTGAAAAATGATTATTAGAACTCACATATGGACTCCTCAATTTCAGATTGTTTTGCCAGAGGGGTCAAATGACATTTCTGTGTCGGTTCCATTCCCCGTCAAACAGTCTCAAGAGGTGTGCTTGAACTGCAGTTCAGTTCTTATTTTTTTACTTATAGCAACTGGTTTTGATGTGCCATTTTTCTCATATATTGTTCTTGTGAGCTGTTGTAGACAAAATTTTCCCATCTGGATATGGTTGGAAGACCAGTCACTGTATTAGAGAAGATAAATGCTGTGCCAGAGCATAATCAATATTTCCAGGTAATTTTTCAGTTTTCAGCTTGTTTTTGTTTCGTGAAATTAAAATAATTATTGTTAAATTTCAATATACAAGTGGTGTACATGTGAATTAGTACTCACATATAGATATGGGATGCTAGGACCAACTCGTCTCATTCAATGACCAAGAACTGTGCACTTTATCCTCGAGATTGACTTCTGTTCTCTCCTTCCAATTTTTTTTTTAAGGCCTAGCAAGGGCCTGTGTTAAGCTTTCAAAATTTTCAAAGTGGTTCAATTCCTAGGTTAGGAAAAGAATAACTTGCAAGCTGAAAAGGAAAAGGAATAGAGACCTTGAACTAATCTTGATCTTGTGAATTTGACCTACCATACAATACTACTTCTCATTTTTTTAACAGCATCAAATTCTTTCTAAAAGTAATAGCTGAACTACTAAAATTTCTAGTTGAAGTAAAGTAACATTGGATATAAAAAATTTATCAAATTAAAATGATGAAATTCGTGTGTCCTAACACAACAACAATTTTATCCTTAAAGATTTTGATGTTTAATGGATATTTATAACTCTTGTAGGATAAGGTTCTGACTTCTGAACTATTTGAAAAATGAAGTTGTTGTCTATCTAACTTATAGAATTGAAGCAAATTTATGATTTTTGTATAGAAGAAAAAGAAGATATGTTGTGAATGATAAGGAAAGCAAGAAAAAAGGTGCCAACACATCATTGTTGGTCCTCCACATAATATCTTACAAGTTGCAATGATTCAACGAGAACACTAAGCTTATAGTTATCTTTAAAAATAATGTTGACACTTGATTCCTATAATAATTCTTTAGACATCACAAAATTGTACTAATATTCGAACTTGCACAATGTTAACGTCTTCTATTTTTAAATCTTTAATATCAAAACTTTGAAGATATAATTTCAATAACACAACTTTTTTAGGTCTCAATAGTTTAAAACTCAATTGTCCATACATAACTAAGCATTTTAAGCACTGGGTACATTTATAGCTGTTATTCCAGTAAAAATCTGTCAAAGGGTCTGCTCGATTTAGGAGAGGCTACCTGCTGGGTATTGCCTTCCGCTCTCTTTGGTTTACATGTGTCCTAAGTAGGTCTACTTTTTGAATATAATAGCAGAATGAGTTGGTCCACTTTGGACATGTGTCATTCATAGAAACCCATAAGGCAATACCCAGCATGTAGCATCTCCTAATTCGGGTCTGCTCAGTTTATGACACCCTTAATTGGTTGCATCCTCTTCTTCCTCTATGCTATATTAAAGACTATTTCGTGAAGTTAAACCCCATTCTTTTTTATTAATGTTATTCCTTTTTTTTTTCTTCCATTTGTAATATTATTGATATTATCTCCAGGAATGTACCTTTTCAGTGCATCTAACAGTTTCTACTGAATGTCTAAACCATGTCAGACAATATCCGACAAACTTTTCTTTGATGATTGCTAATAAACCAATTTCTACTTTTCTTGTTTACTTGTTTACTCTATATATGCACCTTATCCTCAAACGTGTTTTCTTTATTTAAACTAACTTAAGAATAATTATTGTTAATGTTCATAGAAACCATAATTATATGTTCAATAATTTTGCTTGCAAGTCACATGCCCAAAAATGCTATTATTCAAATTAGCATGCTCTATGATCGTATGGTTGACCATTCAACTCATTAACATTATTTACTACTTTCTCGACAATGAAAGAAATCTGCCCTAGAAATGACCTGCCTTGAGAAAATATCTACCTTAAAAAGGAAGAAAAAACTGGGGGGCTGCGGCATCACTTATTTTTTATGCTACATTTCCTGAATGTTTCATTAATTAGTTAATAAACCTCGCAACTCTTGTATCACATGTTTTATTCAGATTTCATAACTAAGAATGTTGTAATTGCATTAAATTGAGAGATAGAGTTCCTCTCAAACAGCTAGTCTAGGGAATATATCTAAGTCTCTTTAAGCTTCAGCTAGTAGGATCACAATTTCATATTAGTGCATAAGCTGTACAAATATGGTTTTATTACTCATGATTTAGACAATAGTTAGTCTATGCTTGTTTTGCTCTCATTTCATTGAACATATTGCTTCTCTTGCTTGTCGTGCATTCAAGACTAGATTAGAAGTATTCCCATGCAGGAGAATCCCATTAATCTAGTTTACACTTCATGATGACATATTCTCTTTTCGCGGTACTTTTCTTCTGAATATAGCTAATATATCTTTTGTCGCCTGAACAGGTCTATTACAGATTCAGCAATATTTCTTTGCTTACGGAGCCGTTGATGTTGATTTTTGGTTTTTTCTTCTTCTTTGTTGCATGTGTAATATATACACACGCAGACTTGACGATCTCAAAGTCTTCTGCTTCTTATTTGGCAAAACTTCAGTGGGATGAGGTATGTAGATATTCAAATTCTCGGTTTTTGTTGTTAGATGGAATTCTCAATTCATTATACCATTTAAGAGGAGAACATTAGTGTTAAGACGTAAAAAAATTACAGGTCCAAAGTACAATTCAGCAGTTCCAAAGTATCATGAACCGGTCTTTGATTGTTCATGACAAGCTAGAAGCATCATTGCGTGATCTTTCAAGAACCGGTGATGTGCAGGCCTGCAAAGCAGCACGGAAAGTTGCTGACACTTTACTTAAGGAGTTCTCAAAGGAGGTGAAACCCTTGTTGTCGTTCTTGCAGTCTTCTTCACAGGCTGCCCAGATATTTCCCAAGGTTCACACTCTTATCCAACTTTTATCATTTTCTAATATCATCGCTAGCGATCATGCATTAATCCGCTCTAAGTCACTGTTAACTCTGGTTAATTACGTGGACTTAAATATAACATTATCTGCAACTTTGTGTAAAATATTTGTAATTATAAGCAACCATACAGTCATAACACACGATGGTGGTCTTATTTTGCTCGATTGTGTTTTTAAATAGGTTGAAGAGTTGGTAACCAAGGAGAGGGAACTGCAAGAAAAGCTGATGTTGAAACACACCACTGTGGTAGATGCTTATGAGAAGAAATCTTCCGGGGGTCGAGATATCGAGAATCGTGTTGCTTCAGTTCAGCAAAAAATTACACTCTTGAGACAGGAAGTCGATGATCTGCTTGAAATAATTGACGAGATCTAATTTAGATATAAAAAAATACAAAGTTTGTCGAATTTCATTAGTTGCGAATATTTTGTCTGAATTTGTTGAGTCAACATTTTTGTTGTGATTTAGTAACTTATATTTGACTTAGAAGTTCTAAAATTCAATTGGGAATTTTATGGATTTGGGTCTTAACTTAGATTGGGAATGTGATTGGAAAGAAAAAAACTTTAAAAAGTTACTTTCCATTTTATTCACCATAAGTAAAAGTTCTTTTCCCAGTTTGCCTGGCCCATCTTTTTAGTTTCTTGCTTATTATGTTGCTTATTCGTTCCCTTGGTTCCTTTTTTTTTTTTTTTTTTTTTCCAATTCCTTTCACTTTTGACGTAGAATTTACAATGATTAAGTTTTTTTTTCTTTTTAAATAATTTTGCATTTATGTCCTTGAAATTAATAGTTCATAATCAACGATGATAAACATCGTTATGTGGAGGACTAGGAGAAGACTAATTTATTTGAAGAAATAAAATCTTATTTGGAGCATTCGAAAAAGAACATAAAATAAAGGGTAAGGAAAATGGTGGCAATACGGGTCTCAATCTGTGGATTGGCCCAACCCATTTTCGTCTAACTCAATCAGACCCATTTGAGTTTTGTGTGGACAAAGAATTGATTTAATATATAAAAATATTAAATAAAATTAATTAATTTAATAATCAAAGGATTGATGCAATTGAACAAAATACACATTTTCTGATCAAAACCATTCGATTTAAATTTACTGAGGAATAGTATTTTTTAATTATATATCCAATCACATACTGACATTATATCTATCTAAATATTAAATGCATGCTGAAAAGAATACCAATTTATTTATTTTCTATTTATATACAAGTTGAATAATTGATATTAAACTAATTTTCTTTTTCATTTCAAAAGCTACAAAATATAACTCTCATACATAATATACACTTACTTACCTATGTTTTTTGAAATCAATGAAATGTGATTGTCAAAAGCTATATTCTGTTAGTTTTGAAAAATCATGATTTTGAGGCCCCAAAATGAAATAGAGAGTCAAGTACAAAAACAAATAATAATAAAAATAAAAATAGAAATAGAAATCACAAATTCATAATTGACCAATAAATTATTTTAATATAGAACTTTATATACTTATAATTTAGAAATAATAAACGATCGAAATTATTTATTATGTTATTTATTATTATTATTATTTAAATGAATTTCAAAGAAACCGCATTTCTGCAAAAACAACTTTTGTTTTTTCGATAATTAGTTAAGACGATTTTATATGATGTAAATTCCAATACTCCGAATTATCATTTTCCTTTTTTATTTACTACTTTCATCTACCAATTTCTCCGCTATATCTGTTCTGTTTTTTATTATCTTCTTCTTTGTTTGTTTGTTTGGTCTAGGGTTCATAATTTTAATTTGAGAAAATGGAAACGTCGCTTAGGTATGGCGGAGACTCCAAATCCCTTAGAATCTACGCCAAGGAGAAATTTCCCATCGCCTCCAATACTATTTGTCAGGTACATCCATCCACTCTTATGCTTATTCATTTAAATTAATAATCAAATATTCTGTCATTGCGTTATTTACACCAACACAAACACACTCTGTAAAATTTTCCATTTTTTCTTGTTTAACTTTCTAATTTTAATTTGTTTGTGTGACAAAATGGTGAATTTTTTTATTGAAAAGCTCGGTTATGCATAGATTTTAGTTTTTTCTTGTGCTGTTTCTCGAACTTCTGAGCTAAGGTCCGGTATCCTTCTATTTTTCGTTGTTAAAATATGCCGTGTTGTATTGATTGATAGTCGAATGCGCATCCTTTTTGTTTACCCTCAAATGCTGAACAGGAAGGAGCATATGAATGTATGATACTGCAAATTTGGTTGTTTTTGCTTATGAAATCGAGCAATACTGCAATGTATCTTATCTTGTAATTTTATCATGTAGCTAAGTGTTATTCGGTTTCTTTTGAATGGCAGCTTCATGGAGAGCTAGACACGAGGATTGGAGCTCCTACTTACCTAAATGCAATGATAAGATATTACTATTCCGATGTACGCTCTCATCTTTCTTGGTTAATATGCTACTAAGTGATGCACCACATATCCCCTTCCCCACCCTTCAACTAGATAATTACAAAAAAAAGAAGTGCTAAAAAGAGTATGCGAATGAGTTTTTTCTTGGTATTATTTGTCGACTGACATGATTGCTGGTCTGTACAGTTAGCAGCCAATATAGGTGTGGGAGTTCAATACAATAGGAATGAAAAGCTGAACTATAATATACGTGCAAAGAAGTCATTTCCAGTAACTGCTGATGGGATTGTTAGCTTTAATGTTAAGGGCCGATGTTATGTCGATGAGGAACTTAAAGAGGTTTTCTTTATTCACTTTCTGTGCACCTGTGAATTTATGCGCTTTTGGTGCTGGAATCATTTTTTTTTGTGATGTGTGATGTTATAAAAAAATTCTTGTTGGCTTGAGCTAAATTCCTTGGCTTTACACTGTTAACCAGGTTAAGTATAGCGGGGGCGCTGATATTACTTGGAACATCTTCAATGTTAAAAAAGACCAGGATTTGCGGCTAAAGATTGGATATGATGTCCATGACAAGGTAAATATTCTTCTTTTAAAACTTTCCAGCAATAAATTGTCTTTTAAGATCTTAAATTTGTATTTAAGTGAGTCCACCATCTTTGTCTTCCATGATTATCAATTATCTACTGCTTTCAACTGATATCTCTCACCTGCCTGTATACAATTAGTTGAAGAAAGGAAGCGCTGGAGGATTTTTTTTTTTCGGGGGGGAGGTCTATCAGAAAACACCTGTTCTAGTCTAGAGCTGTCAATAAGATTATTTAAAATTTTAGTTTCGGGCACCATCATCTTCATTCATGCAACATGAGGGACATGGAAACTTTAACTGGAGTACATTGCTGATTTCAGCAAATTGAGAATCGGATGCTTTTGCTCTGTAGTAACTCTAATGATTTTACATTTCGAATGACTTTTGCAACACTGGTTTTTTGATAGTTATTGTATTGCTTTCAAAGTCATAGAAACGATTATAAATTCTCAATATTTTTATCTACATAGGCAGAAAATTTCATGAAGGGGCATTGTTTTACTCCTTCCAAATTCTTCTTTTAGAATGTGTTCCTCATTTTTATTACTTAAATCCATTCCCTGTTTCAAAAGTTTAAATCTTAGTAAAAATGGTGAGAATTTATGAACCTCTAGTATGTTTACCATAAAAAATCGTTGTTTCTCGTAACGATTCCTGAAAGTAAATTTTATTTTACAGGATTTAATATTGAAAATGATGACCCATGGTATACTCCTTAACACTCAGTTAACTTACGAGCCTGGCATTTTTCTGAAATGTGTTAAGAAGAGCCTTTTCTGATTCTACATCTTGTGTTTGGACCCCTGCTTCATATCACCCATAAATTTTAGAAACAATTCCAATCTAATATTTCTCTGTTAACAAATAGTCTTTGGGTCATCATTTTCTAAGTGCGAGGATGGAAACAAAATTAAAAAAAAAAAGGCATCTGCACTTGATATTTTGTTATCTGCATATATATTTGCATTCCTTCACTGATTCTGTTGTCATTTCAGGTTCCATACTTGCAGATTCGGGAAAATAATTGGACCTTTAATGCTGATATTAATCGCGGATGGAATGTAAGATATGACCTGTAAGAGGGCTGAGTTTCAAAATAGTGATGAAAATGGAAAAGTGTCGGGCATAGGATTTTCCTATAACATTTCTTAGATTTTTATGCCATTTTGAGGTTATTTTGTTGGAACTCATGTTTCCTATTACAGTTGATTTTTCCTGACCAAAACTTAATTTGTTATAGCATTTGGTAGAGGCTGTTTGTAAAGCTTCATTACATTCTTACTACATCCCTTATTTTTATTTAAATTGGATTTGAATTCTGTAGGTTTCGAAATCCCCAACCATAGCCAGGGCTGGGCCGGGCTGGGCTGGTGTATTAGGGGGTCCTAGGCAAATTGTAAAATCCTGGCCCTATTCTATATAATTTTTTTTTATTAATTTTTTTTTTTAATTTTAGAATTGTAAAAATATTTATTATGTACATGGTTTTTCTCTAACATATTTGTATAGATAGATAAAATTGCAAATCAACTTATTACGAATCTTAATATTTTTTTATAATATATAGAAAACCTTCCTTTTTAAAAAGCAAATATTATAAGTATGGTGAAATATAACTCTACAACTAATCTAAGTTAATAGAGTTAACTCTTGTCAATATCAATAAATAGATAAAAACATAAAAGTAGAATGTTTATCTTCGCGCAATTATGTTATAAAAGGGGCTTTTCATTAAAATTGAATTTAGCCGTATCAATTTTCAATATTCAAATAGGTTCGATAATTTCATAATTGATATCATGTGCTAAACCAAATAATTCGGTTCGGTACCAAGAAATCGAAAACTGCAATTTTTAGGTTTTTTTTTCTTTTTTTCTTTTCCCCCCCTTTTTTTTTTTTTTTTAAATTTCATGTAAATTAATTTTTGAAATTTGTAGCTTGACCCAAACTCATTGGATCAAGCCTTAATTTTGAAGTTCTATATACCATTATAAGAAAAAAGAAATTGGAACCTCCATAGTTTGTTATATTTGCGGGAATTTATAGAACAACACACAATTACACACCAAATTGTATTAGAGTTCCGGGTGTAATTGAGCCAAGCAGTGCCGACGACATATTGTTAAAATTTGATTGAATTTTATCGAGCTTAAATTTTATGTTTGAACTTGATTTGATTGTTAATCGAGGCGAGCTCAAACGAGCTTGAGCCGAGTATCAAGTAGCTTGATAAAGTATATATATATTATTAATTTTTAGCTTATCGAGTCGAGCTTCAAAAGTTATCGAATGAAAAATGATGTTCAAGCTTGTTTAATTAGTGTGACGAACCGAACTCAAACGAGTTTTTATCAATTAAAGTTAAAGGTTACGTCAATTAGAAGCAGATTGTTAGCATCCAATATCCATGATATGAATTGCCTAGTGGGTAGGTTGTCGCTCAATTTTGAATGAAGTGTAAGTAAAGGAGTTAGTTCATGCAAGACTTGCTTTATCTATTAATCCTAAATGTGTTGACTCCTACGTTTGGTTTGATTTCTTCATATTTATTTTCAAACCTTCCAAATTTGAAGAATTAATGCTGACTGCAATGTGGCCAATATAATTTTCAAGTTAGTATTACTTTATTTTAATTATATATTTATTTATTCACACAAAAGAGTGTCCGGGGTTTGAGTGGTTTATTCAACTTGTAGACCCTATTTAATTTGGCTAAGGCAAATTGTTTATAGAGACGTGCTCAATTTAGATATATATCTTGGGTGTTTTTTTGCACTTTGCATCCCCGAAGCATGGGGATATGCAATTTGCACCCTCAAAATACAAATTTAGCATTTTGCATCCTCGAAATAGGAACAATTCAGCATTTTGCACCCTTCCTTATTTTTCGGCAAAGTTGACCATCAGAGTAAAAAAACCTAGGTATAAAATAGGTAATTCATTTTTGGATCTTTGACACTTTGCACCCCCAAAACACAATAAATAAGTACTTTGCACCCCCAAAATAGAATTAACACTTAGCACCCCGAATTAAGAACAATTCAACAATTTGCACCCCTGAAAACACAATTAATAGGCACTTGCACCCACGAAACACAAAATTGACATTTAACACTCTCAAATTAAGAAAAACTCATTAACAAGCACCCCCTCGTTTTTTCTGGCAGAGTTGACCAAATGAGTAAAATAAATCTAGGGCAAAATAGGTAATTTATTTTTGAATCTTTGGTAGGTTTTCTTTAATTACCAATTTTTCAAATGTTCTAAAAAAATTCCAAAAAAAATTCGAAAAGTTTCTAAAAAGTTTTAATACATAAAATTTAATGAATCATATCACAAAAATAATTTTTTAATCCAAGTTTATAATATAGATATGTATATTGATGAAAAAAAGATGGAGAGAGAAATTAATATTCTATTCATAATTGTATTTTGCAAATTTCAAGGAAAAAAATGAATTACCTATTTTGCCTCTAGATATTTTTACACCGGTGGTGAACTCTGCCGGAGAAAAAAGAGGGGTGCTAGTTAATTTTGACTCCGGTGTCAACTTTTGGAAAATACGATAGGGTACAACATGCTGAATTATTCCTATTTCGGGAGAGGGGGGAAGTGCTAAATCTGTATTTCGAGGGTGCAAAGTGCAAAAATCACATATATCTTAGACCTTATCAAATTGATTAAATATTGTAATTGGAGGCGCCCTAAATCTCTTCTATGTGGAGAGGAAATTAATTAGGTGTTGACAGGAACACTTAAGAATTCGTTTTCAAGGTTTATTTCTAATTGTATATATATAGCATTGAAATTTATAAAAAACATAATCGGGAAACTACAAATTAAATTAACTTTTAATCTATCGTCTTAGTGCATATTGCAAGCCGGCCACATTTATAGAAAATATAGTTTTAAGATATTGAAACTTTTTTTTTTATTTCGAAAGTGATAATGAAAGTTCATCATCTTAGGAGATTTCTCCACTAAACCAACTAGGACTTTGTATTTTTTTCCTTTTTTTTTCCTCCCACTAATTACTACCTTTTGCTGTTTTCCTCTTTCTCCTCCTTTGCTCTTTCCTTTTTTGTCATGTAAAAGGGCAATTAATCTTTGCCAAGCTATTGGGAGAAGTATCCATGAAGTTGATATGTACAGAAAAATTAAAAAGTGTTCAATCTTATTAGTTTATGACACTATCCCCCCCTTTATAGAAGCATCACAAGTTATTTCCTCTATTTAATTATTTACCCAAAATAATTACAAAAAGTAGTAAGAAGATGAAAAGAAATAAAGCTATTTCCTAGTACTCATCCATGTGGTGTTTGGTCCGCCTTTATATTGGAGTTTAGGTATTTTTCTTCATTTAGTATATATTTTCAATATTCAATCTAACTTCTTAATATTAATTCATGGGTTAATTCTATATTACCATATGTGATAAAGCAAAATTTTGCTTTAGTTAATTTGATAAATTTAGTAAATTCAATTTAAATTTACATAATATGTATTGAATTCAAATTCGAATTCATATTGAGCGAGGTTTTTAAATAATATGTTCGACACGCCTGAAAACGTATAAGTCGATCATAACTAATTAGACCCTCATAAACTTTTAAAACAAAAAAATAAAATTATGACCTTTTTTTTTGTTTAACGTATTTTACATGCTCTAATTAATAGCTTAGCAACAAGAAAGACTAGACTTCTACGTACTTAAATCCCCTTTATGAGGCCAGTTAAATTAATTATTGGAGTACTAAGTCATCAAAATAAGAATAAAAATTTGGCCTCTTTGATATGTCACAAAATAAATACAATAGTGAAATTGAGAATGATTCATGTATAGGCATGTTTTCAGTGGGATTATAAGAAAAAAGATTATAAGAACAGTATAAATTATAATGAATTTTCTTCGTTCTGTTGAAGCAGACTCATAGCAACTACTTTTTCTAGGTGGCGAATGTGATTGATTGGAACCACATTAAGTTTATCAACTCCAATAATTGGTGCTTGAAGATTAATACACATCACTGACTAGCTAGATGTTTGATTTTTTTTTTTAAAAATTAAATTCGAAAAATATTTAATCAATTAAATACAAGTCAAACTTGATTAACTCGTTAATTTTACATATTTTTACTTATTTTTTCTAATTGATTTATGCTCAAGTGAAGTTAATTTTAAACGAGTTCGCATAGATCAGACTCAAATTGAATGTTTGAAAATTTTGGATTACTTAAACTAATTACGAAGAGGCATTTTGTAATATTCAACATGTTCACTTAAAAAGAAAAAATGGAATAGCCAATAGAAAGAGAAACATGTTCAAATTAAAAATGCTTAATGGGGAGAGGAGAATAGGTGAGAGAGGGAAAAATGAAGTGATGTCCATTGATGAGGGGGAAAAGGGAGAAAGGTGCACCTCCTGGGGGGTGGGTAGATCTCGCCACCCACCTCGGTCTGTTGACAGGTGGCGACGATAATTGTCTTTTTTTTTATTCTTTATTTAATTAATTAATTTTGAAATAAAAATTATAATTATTTTTTTAAAAAAAATCTTAACATTAATTTAATTTATTACTTTTATAATTGTAACTTTTATTTAATAAACTTAATATTAATGTTTGAAATTTAATAACATTGTAAGAAAATTTAATTTATCTATTATTTTAAATTTTTTAAATTTAACTTTAATTTGTGTTGAAATTTAATAACATTGTAAGAAAATTTAATTTATCTATTATTTTAAATTTTGTAAATTTAACTTTAATTTGTGTTAATTAAGAAATATGAAAATTGAAATTAATTAAAATGGAAAGACTGAGTCATTGGAGATAACTATGAAAACAAAAATGAGGAGGGGAATGAAAGTCTGAGATAAAGTGGTGGAGGGGGATAATGGCCTAATAACTCACGAAAAATTGTATCATTTTCATTGAACGTTTATGCATCGACATATTTGTACACGGACTTGCCATATTTAAAACCAACAAAAAGTGGTGGTATTGTAAATGAAGCCATAGATCAATGCTATGATTGAGGTCCTATAATTAAGAGGTGTGGGCATTTTTCTAATTTAATACTAGATAGTGATTGGTAATTATTTGATGTATTTGAATTTAATTATAATTGAATATGATTTTTGATTTAACAATATTGATGTAATTATCTTTTCTCTAAAAGAAAAAAAGAAAAAAAAAAGTCGATGAGCTACCCAAGGTCATCTTCAATAGCGGGGAGGAGGAAAACAAAGCGGGCTTCAATGGTGGGGTTAGTGGGAAGTGAGGGGGGAGTGGTAGGGGGCATGGGAAAGAATATGCAAAAAAGCTTGCCTTTCTTTCCCCTGTCCGTTCTCACTTGTAGCACGGGTGCGTACAGGGCAAAACCTTATAAGTGGAAAAATTAATTTTTTTTATTTAAATTAAACATAAATGAAAAACTTGATTTTTAAATTTTTTTGCATGGTTTATTAAATTTGTATTCTAAATAAAATCTTTAAAATAACTAGTTTTAATTTTGATATTTTAAATTTGTCTAATAATTTAAATAAAATGTACAAATTAATCAAATTATAAATTATTTTTTTATTGATGTGATTGTGTAATTTCCTTTAAATTAAATTTTGTTTCTTTTATTATTAATTGTAACTCTGTTTTATTATTATGGTGAAAATGATGGCTAAAAATAAAAACATAAACAAGCCATAACTATTGGAAACGAGTACGGAGAGGGAGAGTGTGAGGGAGGATGGAGGCATTTCTGTCCGAATGACGACCTAAGGCCCTCAAATATGAGAGATTATTTAGTGCAACCGCTGCACCACGTCATCAAGTATACGTGGTGCAGCCCACCAATTTACTTGGGACATGTTGAGTGATAATCCACATCACCCCATATTCTGGCCATGTTCCCAAAAAATAGGATTTCAAAAAATTGTGTTCACATTGCCATGGGGGCTGACCCCTTAATATTTATATAGACACTTGTTAAATATATTTAATAGAAGGCAGTGGAACAGTGGTTGAGATGGTGAATGCATATCAAGGAAGCTAGGGTTTGAATATCTTGTTATGCAATTTTCTTTCTTTTTTTAGTTATAACTTCTAAGCTATTCTTCTTTCTTTTATCTAGATTATTAATATATGGATCAATATATAAATATTAATATGGTCATATGTATTAACATTAAATATTTGATTTTGTAAAATGCACTACTGTAAAAAGAAAGTTTAATATTAATTTTGGTACTTAAAGCATTTCTATTTTACATAACTGAATTTATGTTGTAAAAATGTTTATGTATTTTAATATTACTCAATAACTTGAACTATTTATTGAATGTGGCTCTTTAAAAAAATTTCTAGTATATTTCTTCGGCTTTTACACTAAATCATTTTTCCTCAAATATAAGGTAAATTTATCCATTTTCTATTAATGTTAAACTATGTCCCTTTTCTCTATTTAAAAAAGAAAGAGAGAAGAAGACGACTATGTCCCTTTTCAGCCATTATCAATCTCAACAAAAGAAATTTATAATTTTTTTAATCGTAGTGCTTTTCTTTAGATCCGATCCCCAGACTGCGGCTGCGGGCATTCCTTTTTTTCCACAACCTTTTTATTTGAGCTCATTTAATTATATAAACTAAATTAGGTTACCAAAATTTGAAATTTATGCGTATCAAAACAAGATATTGCATCATAATCTTTGTACGCAGTTGGCAAATGGTTCCCTGTTGAATTTGTACACAATTGGAACAAGATTGCAACATTATCACAATTGAAACAGGATTTTTTTTATTGAATTTATGTGAAGCTCGAATGAATTTTATTCTAGTTATATACAAATTGAGCAAGAAGTCAATTTGAAAAGTTATTACGAAATAATAAATATTTAATTTTTTGATCTATTTGGATCGAAGAGTGCAAAGGGTATAAATCCCTTCGATATGATGTCTCCAGTAGATTCGACCTTGAGTCTCGCCTCTGGGAATTGCAAGTCACTACCACTTGACACAACCATATATCTTGAGTACGAAATAATAAATATTGACTTATTTAGGAGCATTTATAATAAAATGGGCTCAGCTGAAAAAGTTGTGGAAAAATGTCCAAATGAAAAAAAGGAGAAGTTGGACGGGTCGGGTCAGACCGTGGGTATGGGTCTGGATTTGGGTCTAGTACTACTGACTGACTGTTAGCGGGACAAGGTTTGGGACATGGCAAATAAACTTACCGGGTCTTTATTGGGTCCAGGTCCGAGTAGGACTTAAACCTGTCAAGGACAGGCCTATGTCGATTTATGATACTCCTTAAACAAGTTGGACCCAAGTTCAATGATGGAGTAATCTCGTTGGGGAGACACTTAAGAAAATATAAATAAATAAATTAAAAAAAACTGATTGATAATCGAATTTTGGTTCAAATCTGGTGTGAACTAAAACATCAACCACACAAAAGTTCCAACAAAAAGAGAGCAACTTTTGCTTTAATTACTAAATACTTGGTACTATTTACGAAAACCATCATACTTTTGTTTTGTGGTCTCCCACCCACGGTTAAAAATAATACCCATGGGCCATAGCCAATAATCCTTGGAATCCCCTGAAAACGAATCATATTATCCTCTCTGTTCCAAATTATTTGTCGTTTTAGAGAAATTTTATTATCCAAAATTATTTGTCAATTTAGGAATTCAATAAAATATTAATTATAAATTTCCTCTGTCTCAAATTATTTGTCATTTTACATGTTTTCACACATATTAAGGTACCTACTAAATAGCCTCAGTTTTAGAGAAAAAATAAATTATATAACTAAAATAATCTTATTATTTATTTATCCCACCATTAGCTATTTACACATTATCCAAGTTTTACACACTCTCTCTCTTACTTTTTCTCTTATATACCTAAAATATGTAATTAAAAGTATTTTAAAATACTAAAGTGACAAATAATTTGGGACAAATTTTTTTCTCTAAAAGGACAGATAATTTGGGATAGAGGGAGTATCTTCCTATTTTACCCTTAAGAGAGAGAGTGTAAAACTTGAATAACGTGTAAATAATTAATACTGAGATAAATAGAGAATAAGGGTACTTTAGGTATATAATTTATATTTTTCCAAAAATTGCGGTTATTTATCGGATACCTTAATATGTGTGAAAACATATATAATGACAGATAATTTGGGACAGAGGGAGTATTTAATAAGCATCACTCATGGTTATCACTAGTATTTTTACGAAATCCTATATTTGTTGATGTAGAGATGAGTTGATCTTCCACCTTTAGCACACAATTTCACTATTTCGCAATTTTTGGTGAAAGAATGGTATTTTTTATCTTCCATGATTTTCATTAAAATTTACATCAAATTATAAAATAATAATATTTCACAATTTTTAGAGAATATGATTTGGTTTGATCTCGCATAGTATTTCACCAAATATGTCATCAAATAATACATTTTATGTTTACCATAATTTTATTTCATTAAATTTTCAACACAATATTATCAATTTGAAAGTGTTATTTACTGTCAAGACTTAATTAGGTAGTGGCGCCTAGACTTGAAGAAGGGGTAAGTTATTCAAACGAAAATTCTATTTTCGTTATTTATGAGTATTTTAATTTCGTATTATTTCTAGTTTAGTTTATTATTTTTCATTATCTTTTTATGTTATTTATTAACTATGTGTTTCATTAAGGAGTTTGCCAGTCATGTATTTCATTTTCATGTATTATTTAGGTTTAATAATATAAATATAGCTTATTGTCGTTTTATTAACAATGTAAATATTAATGGGGTTGTTGTCGTGTATTTTATTTTAATTATTAATAATAATTAGTATATTTATTTGATAAAAATTAATTAATTTATTGATTAATATACCTAAAAATATATAGGTATAAATAATTGATAATTATTGTCATTTTATTAACAATGTAAATATTAATGGAGTTGTTGTCGTATATTTTATTTTAATTATTAATGATAATTAGTGTATTTATTTGATAAAATTAATAAATTAATTGATAATTATACCTAAAATTGTACAATTAATTAACAATAATGTAAAACATATCTATTTTTATTAACAATAATAAATATTAATAATAATTAGTGTATTTATTTAATAAAAGCTAATAAATTAATTTTATAGTTAAATATATATAGAAATTAATTAACAATATTTTAATTATAATAAACATGTCAATAAGTTGTTAATCATGCAATTAGATGATAATTAATTAAATGGGGACAATTACACCAAATCCTATTTTTTTTTCCCAATATTTGGTGATAAATATAGGATTTGGTGTAAAATATGGTGAAATAGTGGAATGTAGGGAGATGCAAATTCCTTCACAAAAAAATTTGGTGTAAAAGTAAGATTTAGTAAAATGGTGAAATGGTGGTTGACCACCATGGAAGACTAAAAGTAAATTTCTATATTATTTGGTGTGATAGTAATTTAGTGATTTAGGATGGGAGACTAAAAACAACTAAATTTGATGGAAAAAATAGAATTTGATGCACCATAAAAAAATTCTCTAAGCTCACTATTTTTGTTTAAAAAGAAACAAATATTTTCAAGGAATTGCCATAGTTGAAAATTATACTCCTTCTCTTGACATGGATCTATTGACACTATCTCGATTAAAAAAAAGTCTGTGAATATACTAAAAGTATTAAATTTTTAAGAAATTCTAATTAATTATAAGAAAAAAAAAATTTAGTGAAACTTTAAATAGTTGCTAATAGTAGTCCCTCCATTTTTTTTATTTGTCACTTTAAATGCAAAATTAATTCTTTTATACCAATTTTACCCTTTTTGTTGATGGTTGTAATTAATGCTAATTAATATTGTGATTATTTGATTAAAAGTGTATTTTGGAATTTTTTTTCTTAAAAAAGTGGCTACTAATTGTATTTCAATTAATCTGTGTGCAATCCTACAAAACCACAAATAAAAATAAAAGTAATACATATAAATTGTGACAATTTTATCGTTGTTCCTAACTATTTAGTCACTTAAAAATTCATTTGTCGTAAAGAAAACAAACAACTGTCTTTGCTTGCAAAAATAATTCATTATCTCTCTTAAAAAATCTCTCATTCCTAATAACAAACTATATTGTGGTTCGACATAACTAATTTCTCATTAACAAAACTTCATTTGAAATAAAGTAATATGGCGCTTACACCATTTCTCTTGTTTCCATAATATCCGGAAAAAAAATTCTCAATTATAAAACTTATACATACTATTTATTTCATATGAAAGAACTAAAACAAACAAGATTACAAAATCGAACTTCAGTGTGTTTCTGAAATCAATTTCAGAAACAAAAGACAAACATGTAATTTTTCTGATAATTAATAATCATTCAAAAAAACTGGTTATTCACTCGGACATATTTTTTTTCCAACGAATATTAATACTTAACAGGTACAAACTATAATTAAAAAAGAAAGGTCAAAATAGCCTGAAAATTGCGAAAACCCCTTGAGTTTTGTCATATTATAACCTCAAATGTTAGTTAAACAGTTGTTTGTTTTATTACTAACTGATTTCCTCATCTCCTACCTCTATATATATATATCCGCTTCCGAATCCACAGCTCAAGCTAAGCTATAAAAATTACACACACACACACACTTAATTACTTCTCACAATTTCTCTCTCTTTCTCTGCCTGTAAAAATGACTGCCCGTTTACGCTTCCTCGCCGGAGCTAATTCGCCTCCCTCCCAAACGACGTCGTCTACCCCCTCATCTCCACCCCCACAGACAACCGAAGCCGTCGACTCCGACTTCTTAGTAATCCTCGCCGCGCTCCTCTGCGCCTTAATCTGCGTTCTCGGCTTAGTCGCCGTCGCTCGCTGCGCCTGGATCCGCCGCTTCTCCTCCGCCGTTGATTTCACTACGCGGCCGCCGGCTGCCGCCAACAAAGGCCTTAAGAAAAAGGTGCTAAAATCGATTCCGAAGCTGATCTACGGCGAAAACGACGATCAGGCTTCGGGGAAGCTCTCCGAATGCCCAATTTGTCTGGCGGAGTTCGTCACCGGCGATGAAATTAGGGTTCTGCCGCAGTGCGGACATGGATTCCACGTAGGATGCATTGACACGTGGCTTGGATCGCATTCCTCGTGTCCTTCTTGCCGCCAGATTTTGGTGGTGGCGTGCTGCCATAAGTGCGGCAGCTTGCCGACGGCGTCCACCACAGCCAGTGCCGGAGGTATTCACCCTGAGCCGAGAGAAAACCATGTCAATGGATATTTGCCTTAATCAATTTAATTAATTACTGCTTAATTATAAAAGTAGGGGACAGATCATAGAATTAGCAATTAGGTTAGACGAAGGTGTATAATTCATCGAATTTTAGTTCCTGTGTGTACGGATAGTGTCACAAAGTTGAAATTACATTTCGAAATTTAAATGATCGGTTTTCGAATTATTTTTGGAGTGCAAATATCATCACTAATCAAATTGGTATATGTATATCATAAATTATGTACAAACTAATTGAGTTAGGTAAGAAAATTCCGATCAACTTTTTTAAAAATAAAATACTACAATTTCTTTTCTTTTTTTTTGGGTACGAGTGAACACATAAAAGATGTTGTCTAAAATTTTAGTAACGTTTGTGTATGTGAATGTAGTGTATGATTAAAATCTACGTATTTCCTAACACCGACTGACTTTGGGGTAAATGATAGTTCATGAGGTCATATACAACATTGATGCAACTTTTCTAGTGTTGTGTGTTTTTTTTTGCTTGTAGGGAAATTGAGTTCGATTACTGAAAGAATTTAACATAGTAATATTTCAATCAAAAAGAATATTAACTGAGATCGAGTAACTTGATATTTAAATATTATTAGAATTTTCTTCAAAGTATTAATAATCGAGAAAAAAATTATCAATCGAACTTAAATCAATATTAAAGAATCGGGTGAAATACAGTTTCCCCTTAAAGTATGGAGGTGGTATCAGTTACCCCCCTAGAGTATTAATTGTAACACTTACCCCCCTCTGTTATAGTTTTGTAGTTTTTCTTCCAATAATACCCCTGTCCCTTACATAAATAATAATTTTTTTTATTAAAATAAATTTATCTCTTTATTATTATGTATCCATTCATCCACCAAACAACATTATGTTTTAATTTAACGGTCTCAAATTTTTCTTTCTTTTCATCTCACTTTTTTCTATATTTCTGTTTCAATTTGTTTTCTTTATCTTATGTTTCAATTTTTTTTTTTATTTTTTTCTTTTATTTTTCTGAGTTTTTATTTGGTGATTATTATCTCATTTATATTCGGTACGAATTATTATTCAAAATGTTGATTAATTCTCGCAAAATTCAAGTTTAATACCAAATAATATTATGAATTAATTTCTTCATTCTTTTATCAAAAAATAACTTTTTTTTATTAATTATAAATTCATCCATCCATCCACCAAACAATATTATCTTTCAATGTCTTGTTATCGAAAAAATGAAGGTAACAAAAGAAATGAAGAAAATAAATCGTATTGTTATTTGGTGGATGAATGGATTCATAATTAATAAAGATACAATTTTATTTTGATAAAGTAATAAAGAAATTATTACTTCATGAAAGGGTGGGGTATTTTTGAAATAAATACTATAAAATTATAATATAGGGAGATAACTGTTACAATTGATACTTTAGAGAGATAACTGATACCACCCTCATACTTTAAGGGAGAAAACTGTATTTTTCGGAGAAAACTGTATTTCACCCTAAAGAATTTAATTGGTATTTCACAACTTTACCTACCAATTAAGGCAAATATTGCACTAAAGGAGACCCATTGGATCTACTAAAGAAGACATAGGGACCCTCTTTAATTATTTTCTGTGGGTGATAGATTAGAACTTTGAAAATTTGTGACTGAGATTCAATTTTTTTAACTTTAGAAACTTTTTATTCTTTAACCATCTCAGATTCAGGCACACTCAATCATTAATTAGTTATTAGTCGTCTCTACATTCACGAAAAGTGTTATTAATTCCTTGCTTGTGTAAATAAACCACCACCACGAAAAAGAGGTGAGTTGGTTGGAAGAGAACCATTAGTACTTACTTCTTTTCATCCTTTTATTTATTTATTTATTTATTTATTTTTATAACTCAGGTGTTCAAGCTTACACTGGACTAATCCTTAATCTTTAGAATCCTTGTCCTAGAACTCTAAAGAATGTAAATCGCAGGATGTGCCTCCACCAAGCCTAGTGAAAATTTTGGACACTTATTACTTCTTTAACACATTTCTGGTTTAAACTTTTCTCCAACTAATAAAGTAAATTGTGTTATTTTAATTAATGAAAATTCAAACACATTATTGGCATCCATCCACCTATCAGCTGATTTTTTTTCTAAATAATATCGAATTTCCTGTCCAGAAAATTGGTTTGCATTTTGAGAAAGTCTTTTTTCAGAATTATCGTTAATTATTTCAATAACTGTACAAAGAATTGTAATAGACAATTATCAAACACTAGTTATAAACTAAGATAAATACCCACGTTAATTAATGAGAGAAAATATTCATATTAGTGGGAGTTCAACTCGCCCACTTGGTCCTGGAACTTCAGATTTGTCTGTAATTAACACTAGTCACTAGGCTACGACCTCGTTGACCATTTTGAAAAAGTCTTAACTAAATCAAATTAAATTATTTGAAAGTCATATCAAGTTTGATCCATATTTGAGCTTGATATGATATGTAACAAGCCAGTCCGACAATATTTATTAGTATTTCATAATGTTTCAACATTCTTGTATTAAAAAATAAGACAAAAGCATACATATAAAAATACGAAATTGCTCGAGAGTTTGATTTGATTAAAGCTCAATTATATTTGTTTAAAATCAAAATAAGTTGAAGTACAATTTAAAGTTTAATAAAAAATAAAATAAAACTTAAATAATATATCCACACAAAGCATTAAGCTCTTGGAGTTGAACTATTATTGTTGTTCCAAAAGTTGAAATCGCTCAATCCGGGCGCCCTCACCCCTGTCCGACGGGATTGTGAGAGGAGAAAAATCATGATGACTCAACCGACAACAGAGGCTGGGACCAGTGCTTACTGCGCACAAGGGGCCTCCCTTATTTTCTTAGAGGTTGCTCCCACACTGCCGCTGGTGAGATTCGATCCTTGGACTCTTGTTCCAAATTCCACCTCTGATCAGTTGAACTATTATTGTTATATAACGATAAATCATTCCATATGCTTACAAAATCGTACTGTTAATGATTTGGTTTTTTTTGTTTTCGTTTTTGAGAGCGATATGATTTGGATTTGATTTGCCAAACATTGCACGTGAATTAAATGCAGGAAAGGCAATGAGTCACTGATCCACTTGACAGCAGATCTTAAGTTAATAATATTTATGTAACACCAATATAAAATTGACACATATCAAAATTAAATAGCATGCATTGCATAGGACAACTTTTATTTAACATTGTCCAACCGAAATTAAACTAGTAGACAATATATATTTTGAATATGATATTTTGCTTTTGTGGTATAACGAAAGGATTAAATTAGTTATGTTGTCAATTGTCCTGCATGATATACAATTATTTTATTTTATATGCGTATCTTTGAATTATTGAATCCTATAAATTTAAAAATATGTATCGTCGTATTCGTATTCGTGCAATCTAATCCAATAGCATGTCAAACAAATGGGCATATGTATATTATTAAGGGAAACTGCACTTTACCCCCTAAATTTATATTATCGACACTTTGTCCCCTCAAATTGTTAAATATTTAATTTGCCCTCTAAATGTTTAATTAGCTTAGTTACACTGTGCTCTTCAGGTCAGTTTTGAAAACACACATGAGCATGTAAGGGTAAATCAGTCCAAAAACAATTTTATTTGTTCAAACCTTTCAATAACACTTTCCCACGTGTTGCCATTTTCATACTGTCCAACGAAATTCTTCCTTCACTCTCTAATGGCATCTCCCATGCTTAAGGGGAGTGGTTAAGAGAGGGGGGAAAATGGAGCGATCTCCATTGATGAGGGGGGGAAGGGGACAAAGGTGGGTTGGGAGGTTTTCTCCCACCTCCGGGAGGGGTGGACAGGTGGATGACATATGCCTTTTTTTTTATTTTTTTTTATTTTGACTTTCTTTTGCTATTTAATTAATTAATTTTATAATAAAAATTATTATTAATTTTATTTTTAAAAAAGAATCTTAACATTAATTTAATTTTATTACTTTTACTTTTATTTAATAAACCTAACATTAATGTTTGAAATTTAATAACATTGTAAGAAACATTAATTTATCTTTGATTTGTGTTAATTTAGAATAACGTAATTAAATAAGATTTATTATTATTATTATCAAGAAATATAAAAATTAAAATTAATTGAAATGAGAAAATTGAATCACTGACTTTGTTTTTTTTTTTTCCAGCGTAGTCTTGTGTGTATATGTTTGTTGGGAAATTCTTATGAAAACAGGCTTCGATCAAACTCAAAGTATATATGTTTGTGATATTTGTTTTTTTTTCTTTTTTGTCAGCGTAATCTTGTGTGTATGTTTGTTGGGGAAATTCTTATCAAAACAGGGTTCGATCAAACTTAAAGTAATAAATGACAAATGTAATATGCATGCTTTGAGATTTGATTAAATTGCTAGGAAAGTGACCAATCATGCACAAAGTAAGTATTATATACATGTCATGTAATTCAATGATAACAATTTCAAATTAAGGTATTCAAATTATTTGATCTCAATCATCAAAAAATAAATCAAATTGCTTGAACTCAATTGTTATTTGTCTCAGTTAAAACTTATGTGAATTCGACTCGTTACCAAATCAAATTCATGAGCACACTAATTAACTTCCACAAAACTAAAATAAATTGGAATAAATATTTTATTGAATTCAACTCGAATTATTCTCTAGATCCCTAGCTAGCCAAAAAATGGGACAGTACCATGTCAGTACACATGAAGATATGTTTAATTATATGCTAAAAACATGAAGCAACATTCCATTCAAAACAATAACCAACTTTTCTATAATAAAATTCCCAATTAACTCCTAATATATTAGGTCAATGTTAGTCCAACTAAATGTTACTACGATAATTGTATTTTATTTTTGGTCAGAGAATAGTTTATTATTATGTACAAAGCACATAATTTTATTCCCTTTTAATGGGAACCGTCCAATAAATCAAGATGGAGGGCCCTTCAAATTGCCCAATAAACTTCTGCAAAGTGGATGGTTAAATTTCAAAGTTCTAGTTAATTATTAATGAATTAATATAAAACAAGAGTATAAATGTTATAAAAACATCATTATGCATAATGAGCATAAATGGATTCTTTTGGGTGCATCTAAGAGTAATTATTCTATATTAATTTAGTGCCATTCAGCTGCTAATTTTGTGGACAAACAGTGCGTAGTGCTATAAGCAAATAATTCAACTTAAACACATTGTACTATAATTAAACTATGCTTAAACAAGTTTGATTTGCTTTTTTATTCAAATTTAGATTGTGTTTGAGTTTAATTAAACAAGTTACATTTGTAAGAAATAGTCATACAACTCGACTAGCTTGAATTTCTTGTATATTCATTTATTCGAGTTTGAAGATCCAAACTTCTATATTAATGAAAGGTAAATGTTTTTATATTTGATTTTTTTATATATAATGAATGAAACACAAATTAGATTTAACCAATTGAGCTTAAGAAGAATACCGAAAAATTTAATTTAATTTATTTTTCTGGTATTGATATGTGTTTTTTAGAATAAGTTTCACTAGTATTTTGAACACACGACTTTCATGTTTCGTGAAAATTTAGTAATCGTGTTAAACCTAATCGTAACGGAGTCAAATTGGTCAAAAGAATTCAAGTTTCCTCTAACATGCAAAGAGAGTTGAAGTTTACCTCTTAAACACCCTCATCATGTGATAATAATTTTAATTTTTTGATTTTTTGAGAGGGATAATAATTTAATTTAGAAAAGCCAAAACTAATGGTGGTAATATGGGTTGTGAGTTGTGACTCATGAGTTGGTCTTTGATCGGCCCAGTCCAACTTAATTAATTTAATTCAATCCATATATTTTTTCTTTATTGTTGGCGGGTGAGATTGGGTTTACTTAACATTTTCATGTGCCAAAAATGGGTTAAGTGAAAAAAAAACACAAAAGTATTATTTATTTTTCAAAAATTCATTTAAATTATACTTTCAATATTAAATATTTTCCAGTCGTTAATAAATATTAAGCAAAATAAAAGTTGCTTAAAATAGAGTACGGTTATAGTCCATTTAATTTTTAGAAATACATATTACGTTAATTATATAAAACAAATAATAACATGTTTAAATTTTCGTTATTTAAAAAAAATAAAAAAATTAACCCAGCTCACGCCCCTCCCCGTCTCCTGTATGGGCACATTAACACCCCCCCCCCCCACCCTCCCCTCCTTACCCCAATATCATGCACCTCGTTTTCTTGATCAATTTTTCAATTTTTCATCAATTTCACTTATTTTTGTCGATTTCATCCGCTTATCACGAATTTCACCATATTTTTTCACCCGTTTTTTGTTGATTCAAACACTGAACTCACTCGTTTTTCATTAATTTTATCCACTTTTCACTTATTAATGTTGAATACCATTAATTAACCATCCCAAAGTGCCAGATTTTTGTTAGGCAAAGCTTGTTGGATGTGAATGTGTTAACTATATGCAAGGACAAAAGGCTATTTTAATTGCTTCGGAATATATATCAAGATATACATGCCATAATATATAGTTAAAAGTTAGAACAGCTGCAGATCTTTAGCTATAGCATTTACACACATTTAGTCATTATAAACTTATATCATATTTTAATTATAATCCATTAATGCATAATAAATTTCATCATGTAACTTTCAATAAATTTGTAAGAGCAGAAAGAAAAATGAGATTTACTAAAAGTTACAGGATGAAGTTCAAAAACTGAAATATAATGAAAGTTAAAGGACTAAACGAGACTATCTTTGAAATGAAATGGTCCCAAAACTAGAGGACAGTTTTTGCAATTTTACCTTCCACCTTACTTTCAAGTTTCAATTGATTACACAAAACCAAATTTTGGCAAATAACCCCTCAAAATGCAGTCAAGTCTCAAATATATGTTATATATGGATTATACATTCTGAATCAAATTACATTGCACAAATCACTTTCCTCATCACTCATTCTTAGCAGCATCTTGTTTGGCACCAACAGCAAAGAACTCCGTAATAACTTCAAGCGGCATCCCTTTCGTTTCAGGAACCTTCAGGAAAACGAAGAACCACGAGATCACACAAACAACAGCATAAATCCCAAAAACACCAGCTAATCCGATCGAACTAAGCATCATCGGCAACGTGTAAGTAACTATGACGTCAGATATCCAGAAAACTAGAGCACAAATAGCAATGCATATGCCACGAACACGTGTGGGAAATATCTCCGCGCAGAGGATGTTAGGAACTGGCCCGAAGCCCATCACAAAGGTGCAGAAGTAGATAACAACACACACGGTTGAGATTACAGCATGAGCTACTTCTCCGAAATTGAAGACGTTTCCAATAACAAGGGCAATGAGTGTTATTATCAGTACTGGTATTGTCGTTAGCAGCAGTGACCTGGAATAAGATTTTAGATAAAAAGCACATTAAACTTTATGACACAAAGATAAACATGAGTTCGGAACAAAAGAAATCGAAATATTTTTGGTTTACTTGAATCACCAAAATGTTAATAAGATTTGCCAAACAAGTAAAGGGCATCCATCCTTTTTTTTTAACAAGAAATTATAAACTTTATTACATTACACGAACAACATCTAAACACGGAAAGCTCAACTAATAGTCTAATAGGGTACTTAAAGAAAACAACTTTTTCTTTCAAATACACAAAAAAGCTAGTATTTATTCATAAATTCGGAATAAATACAAAGATTAAGAAGAATTATTAAAATATTTGAAATTTTGGATTGACAACTGGTGCATAAATGTTAGCTTTCAATCAAACATAAACGAGGAAGGAATATAAGTTACCTTCTACCAGCTACATCCATGAACCTCATAGCTACAGCAATACTAGGAAGCATCAAAAAGTTTGTAAGTCCACTAATGAGGAAAGACGCAGAATCCGAACCAATGCCAAGGTTAGAAAGAAGAACTTCAACTCCTGCTTGCTGAAGAATTTGTGGAGTATAGTACAAAACTCCATTGATACCAGCAAACTGCAGACACACGAGAAAAAAACAACGCATAAGTTTTTTTAAAAAAAAAAAAAAATTGTTTTAACAAGAGAAGTTTTCAATCTTAATACCTGTTGCAGTATTTGGATCCAAATCCCAACAATCAACGCTCTCTTAACCCCTGGTTCAAGAAGAGCGGCCATAATCGACCCTTTCGAAGCTGTTTCCGATGGGTGCACCATTGCGGGACCCACTTGATTTTGACCCATAAGTTCCTTAGAGTAAAGAGCTGGCTGGCTCACAAGAGCCGCAGCATGGATAAAATCACCATCTACAGGAACATCACCACCAGCAATCGAAACAAGTGAGCCACGTCTGGACCCATGTGCACCCTCCTCATGCAAATAAATCCTCTTAAAACCACCTTCTTTCTTTCCATCTTCACCTTCTCTTTCAGCCCATTTCCAAGCTAACTGCCACCCACCACCAATCCCCATACTACTCACGCCTTCTCCACCCGTCCCTTGCATAAGGCTACTATGTCGTCTTATTTCTAAGCTGCTCCCGTGGGCCATGTCCTTATCCACACTCGTAGTTTGACGTGAAATCAACGGACTATGTAATAAATTATCATCAGAATCGGCACCTCCTGATTCATAACCCTCACCTTCTCTATGCAAACTCTCTTCATCCCATTCTTCGTGCTTCATATGAGGCTCCGCGGTACTGAACATGCTACCGAAATTGGGGAATAGCATGCTTCTCATGCTACCTGTTTCCGGAAGCTTCTCGTGCACACTGCCGAAGAGGGTCACAAGAGGATCCATGTAAGGCATGCTTTGATTTACCATGCTTCCTTGACGGGAGACGATACTAAGACGACTCTGGCCCGTGACTGGCTTAGCGACCCATGAGAGGCCCTCCTCGGGCCCGTATAACTTGATGTGATCTTTAGTGGCAGATGGGTCCTGATCCTCGTCTAGTTCATCTGATGGGCCGATTATGTACTCTTCCAAGGAAGTTTCACCTCCTACTGCCAGACCTTCCACCAATAAAGCCATCTCACCTGCAAATTAAAGTAAAATCACCATAAACCACGCAAAAATATATAATAATTTTTAGTCCCATTAGACTCTTCAGGACTTTTTGTCTCGTGCCTAGTAAATTGCACTTTTGGTCCCAATTTTTAAAAATATTTTATACTATTGGTCCTGTCGCCCAATTTTCCATCCAACTTTTTCACTTTTGTCCCATAGAATATTTCCAGATTTGCACTTTGGTCCCATAGGACTGCCTCATTTTTGCACCTTTGGCCCCAAGGATGTGAAGGGGATAGGACCAGAGATCAAAATATTTATAAAAAAGAGGATCTTTGAAAGTGTAATTTTACAAAGTGCAAATGTTAAGGGTTTCATCCTGTCGACTAAAACTAAAATTTTACCTAAATACTAGTTCTACACAAAGTTCAAACTTATTAAACTATCAAAAGTCTGTAGTCAAGCTCAACATCTAGTTAAGGCCAAATGAAAAAAGCTCAACATCTTATTTGTCATCTTATCAAACAAGAAATAGTCAATCAAAGTAGAACTAGTGACAAAAAATGTACCAGAAACATCCTCCCTGCCGCGCAATTTCTGCAAAACCCGTTTTGCCTCAAGCATCTTTCCTTTACTTACAAGCCATCGAGGAGATTCAGGTAAATAAAATACTACCAGTGCAAAATAAAACATAGAAGGAACGGAAAGAACTCCTAGCATCAATCTCCAGCTAGGTGAGGGCGATAAGGACATTCCAAATACCATACAATATGCGAAAAACATCCCACCAGAGCCCATGAACTGAGGCAGAGTATTCAACAGACCTCGTATTTCTGATGGGGCGGTCTCGGATATGTATAGAGGAACTAGAGTCACAGCAAGTCCAACACCGAAGCCATCTAAAAGCCTCGCGAGAAGTAGGACATAGACATTAGGAGACCATAACATTATCAAGCCACTGAGGAAATATAACAAAGATGACATAATAAGCATTGGGCGTCGGCCAATCAAGTCGGATATCGTCCCCGAGCAAGTAGTAACAAGAGTGGCTCCAATGAGTGACATTGCCACAATAAGTCCTTCTATGGCTGCTGACAACTCAAGCTCTTTTTTAATGTAAACAACAGCTCCTGCACATTATAATTTCACATATAAGACAACAGGATCCATATCATGCCAATTTCTTTATTAACCACGTAAAGAAATGAGAAGAAGTAATTAAACAACTTAAGATGAACATAGACAAAAGTAGGCTGCAAATAAAACCAAGATTTGACTCGAGCTCGATTGATTAAAGCCCTTTTTGAGCTGGGTTCTTTATGCATAACAAACAAAGTTTGAACAACATTTACTGATTGATAGCTTCTAAAACACAATTCATGATCGACTTGATAACCTAAAAATGTTATAACTTATATACTATAAAGTATCAAGCCCATTCAAACTCGACTCATGTTCGACCTGATTAAATTTGTCCGAGCTTTGCTCGTGTTAAACACACATGGATTAACTCACCTCAAAACCAAGCTCAAAAGGTGAGAATTGCCTAAGACCATATAAGGAGCACTTAGTCCTGACATCCAATCCATGTGGGACGTTTTAGTCTCAACATATAGTTCATTGGAAAATCAAACAAAATTCTCAAACTAGTTTGAACAATCTGTTGTTCGAGTATACTCAGACTCTTTTACACTCCCACACAAAAGATACATGCTTGATTTTCCAAATTAGTTAAGGCTATAACAAATAAAACCACAAAACTTAAGCATCCAAATGATTTACTTAGAGATCTTCAAGACCAATTGAAAAAACCATTTAGACCAGAAAATAACACTGACCTGCAATGGTTGCATTATCCCATCCTTGCAACAAGTTGCCAATTGTGGCAGCAATGGCGACCAATGCAGCCCCGTTCATCTTTTTCACTAAACAATTAAACTCCAAATCTCTTAAACCAGCTGCTATCAGAAGAAATAAAATCATTAAATGATAACAACCAATAGTCCTAATTAACACAGATCTTAATACACCATAACTTTTAAGTCTGCTTTATCAGCTCAAGTACTTATACAACCTAAGGAGAAGGAAACAAATACTATAAGAATTGAATATAGAAAGAGACACCATTAACATAAATACAAGAAAGTATGAAAGAGAGAAAAAATCAGAGATCTAAAGTCAGAAAGATTGCAGCTACATAGAAGTAAAGAAGGTCTATATAATCACTTTAAAAGAGAGAGAGAGAGAGAAGCAGAGAGTGAACTTATAACCATTCAAGCACAGCTAAATTATAGAAAACACGTTCCATGTAGAGAGCAACTGACCTAATATGACTGAAACCAGGCAAGAGCTTGGGCCAAATTCATAAACTGATTCTTCACGAGTACTGATAATTTAATGCCTCAAAAAGTTCTTTAGTGACAAAAAAGATATTTAGACTGAATGAAGAGAACCCCAACAAAAGCATATGCCGTATATAAGTGAAAAAAACACCAACTTTGGTTCACTTGAAGACAAACAGTATAATTTAAGAATATCAAATGTAAAGCCTAATTAAACAAAATTAAGGGGTGCCCAGAAGTTCGAAATTGAGTAAGAATCAAAGTATCTACTCAAAATTCAATTTAACTGATAAACTTTGAACTGGATGATATGGATACTAGAAAATCAGAGATCTTTAGAATTCTTTTTTTCTTTTTTTGGTACGATGAAAACTTGATCTCCAGGTAGTGAGAAAGAAGAGTAGAAGAGTGTCCTTCAAAAATTACATACTCTCTGTTTTGTCCTTAATTGGATATTAGGATTAATTTATACATCCTTTTAGAATTTACACTTTTAAAATTAAGAGAAAAGAAAAAAGCTTTTTGTTTTTCAATTCAATGACGGAGAGTGGAAGACACCCTTTTTATTTTTCTTTAGATTATACATTATTGTTTTCTCCACTCATTATAGAGATATGAAAGTAATTATAAAATAGCTAAAGTAGGAGTAGAGTATTTTATTCTTCATGATGCAGAACGAGTTTTCAATACATTTAATTATAATAAAGTGATAATTATTTGAAACTAAAGTTAATTTAATTTACATGATACGTGTCATTAAATTCACTATTATAAAGTTTTGGAAAATGGACGTGACGTTTGATACTTTGCCTCTTATAAAGGTAAGCAGACAACCCGATATTAAAGAATCTCCATTTAAAGTTGAACCGTGTAATAAATAACACCTAACCCATACATAGGCCAATCATTGGCACATGAAAAGTCGAAGGAATATTAACTAATGAGTTAATAGCAAATTAACCCTGTATTATTCATAAAAGACAATTCACCCTCTTGTACAATTAAATGATAATTAGATATTTTATTTTTTCTCAGAAGAATTCACTACCACTTTCCTATGCTCCTATACTAACATATCACAGAGAAATAATTCGTCAACTAAAAATATCACATGAGATAAATTAGTTATAAGAATCGTGATAAAGTGTACGTTAAACATTTCATATCTTGTAAAGTGAAGGGAGTATGATTTTCATATCAAAAGAAAAATAAGAAAAATCTCACTATTAATTTTTAGCACGTGTGCAACATCTCGTCGAGGAAGAATGTAAAATGTTCTTTACTGTTTCTCATAAGGAGATCATATATTTGTTTTCATATCACGAGAAGTTAAATTATTGATTAGAGATATCACCGCGGTAACCTAAAAAATACCCATTTATTAAGTTCATATATCAACAACTTAGATTCAAAATTTTAATCTACAAAGGGTCCTAAATTTCCAAATAGTTCTCTTTCTCGTTGGTTTTTTTTATAGTGAAACGACGGTACATCAACAAATTTATTTGATTACTAGTAAAATACAAAGAGTATTCAACAAATAAAATACGAAGACTACTTAGAAAACTAGTCACATTTTTGATAGAGTTCAAACCCAAAACCTCCACAATCTCACGGATATTATGGGAAAACATAGGTTGTGGGCTTTGTTCCGATTAAATTGATTTGGGAGTTTTGATTAAATTTTTGAAACTTGATACGGACAATGCATACAATATAATATTCAATATAATATTGATATGATTAAAACATAAATGAAATAAAACTTTGGACTGAGTTATGATCAAATAAGTAATTTTATATTGTAAAAAGTAGGTGATGTGTTGACATCAATAATTTTATACAATTCAAGTTTAATGGATTTTGCTTTGGTCTGAGATTTGGAGTTTGTGTTGAGAGTTGAGACTAAACTCATTCTCAAATGTGGCTTGACTCAATTTAAGTGAGCATAAATTGACTTAAATTATTTTCGAAAAGACTTTAGATTATTTCTGAAAGTGGTTTGGCCCAATGCGGGCTCACCAACGGGCAAGGTTACATCAACTCTTGTTGGGAGTCGTACAGACAACTTCAAACGATGGATGAAATATAAGTTTTTGATATTCAACATGAAGGATGTGATTTTATGATCTCAAGAATCTGGAAAGGATTTGACAAAAAAAAAAAAAAGAATCTGGAAAGGAGGGCAAAATTGAATTAATTGAGTGCAAGTTGGGCTTGTATGTTAAATTGCTTCGTGATAATAAATCTGGACTTGGAAAAGCTATATTTGAGAACTTATTGGGCTTGTTAACTAGATCTGATTTTGATGCCCTAATTGGGCTTGAATTGTAATGGGCTGATGAATTGAATAGAGAAAATAAGCTTTTTAGTGGAATTGTGTAGGTTAAATTGCAAATTAATTAGTTTTGATTTGAAAAATAGAAAATAACTTAGAGGTTCTAACCAAGGAGCACGCAGATCCCAAAAACGCATAGTTTCTCCTCCAAAAATGACTTCTCCGGTCGGGGAACGCATTAGATATTTCCCTAAACCAGTAGGAAACATTTTCTTTTTTCGGTTTTCAAAGGTATTCCGTATTCGGACCTTAGCTTACTTAATCCCCTTCAGGACCAACACACTAAAAAAGAATTGGTTTATGAATTCGTCACATTGTGAGGGACTTATTTTCTACGAACCTCAACCGATATTAATAGTTAGAACACATAGGAAATGTGTGTACATGTATATACTATATAATATTGTACTCAAAATAGTTTTTTCTAATTAAAAAAAAGTCATATTTTTTCATTCCAATCAAATTGGAGAATTTCATGAACAAGTTTTGTATACAAAACACTTATTCTAGTTTCAAATATAACATATTTTCTTCACTCTTCTTCTGCCTAATACAATATAAGAAAATTTACACATTACTTAGCAAATTTGACATCAGGATTTCTCATTGATTTGAGCCACATATCAGCAATTACCCTTGAACAAATACTCCACAAAACATTCTGTCCCTTCTTCAATCCAACATGTTTTCCTTTCTTTCCTCCCTTTCCCATTCCATTTGCTATCAGCCAATCCACTGCATTCAAATCTTGCTTCTGTGAATTTCTCACTTTTACACCTCCAACTTGTAAACTTTCCACTTTATACCTCCTCTCTTCATTATTAATATCAAAATCGTCCTCAACTCCCGTCGCATGAATTAGTACTATCATAGGACCTCCTACCGCCTCGTACTGCCTCATTGGATCTCGTAGTTGGACCACCAAAGACATCGTTATAGTTTCCGTTTCTATCCCATCCTCGATAGACACTGCAGAAGAAAGTATATGATTGTATTCTTTCCCATTATCCATGATGATTTTCGGATCAATTGTAGAAACAACGAAAGGAGCTTCTTCTTCAGCCATATCTGCTTGGATTCTTAAACCATCCACTGCCATTTTCTCAATCTTTTGCATTACGAATGGTAAAATCTCATTAATTGTTAAAGGGTCTTCACTTATACTATTCCATATGCCATTTGAAATTCTTTCTTTTCGGTAAGTACTCATTGCAGTCGCCATGGATTTGGCAACAGCAATGCTACTGGTTGCGCTTGAGGTGGGACGTTCTTTGTTCCTCCCCTGTATAATAGCCGACGCGATGCCTTCAAAAGCTATTTTCTCCGCTGTTTTTCCCACGAGTTCATCTATAGGCATCAATGATGAGATCTCGGATGTCAATTCTTCGACACCAATTGCTGCCATCTTTTGAAATAACTCAAATCCGGTGGAGTTGTTTGGTTGAAGAATCAATGGTTTTGACATCTGCATTGCGAGCTTTGGGGTATCGTTTCTTGCTAGTGGAGTATTGAAAGGGTTCATTGATGCCAAGTAGCCTCCGTTTCTCGTTTGAACTACGCAGCCCAATCCCTTCCCAAGATCAGGTATTAGTACCTCAGATTCTAATTCTTCTTTACTTTCTTCAATTGGATGGATTTCATCTTTATTGATCTTGGGTTTTTTAGTTTCTGCATCCTCAAGCAATTGAAGAAATTCCTTTGTTAACTTAACTTCGTCTTGATCCAATATTTGTGATGAAATTTCTTCATCTTTTAAGGCTGTTTTTCCCTCTCCCATCAAAGATTCAAGAGCTCTTATATGCAGAGAAATTGTATCAAGCTCTCCCAATCTTCCGATGTGGGACTGATCTTCAACAACTTCCTTAACAACCTCACTTGAAACCGATCTTTCGTCAAGAACTTCAACTCCTTTTTCCTCCACATCAAAGTCGAGAACATCGTTTCCGTCCATCATCATCTCTTCACGACTTGATATTCTTGCTCTAGGAACACTGAACGAACTTTTCGACTTTCTTCGTGCAATAGAAGTCGAATAGCTTCTGTTTTTCACCGACTTTTGCCCTTCAACCTGACTATATATTCCAATTCCTCCATCTTTATCCATAATTTGGAATCCCAATTTCAAAACAAGTTCACCTCCTTTAGCTTTACCTGAAAGATTAAAACTTTTATCCCACTGCTTAATTCTTGTACCCTCAAAGCTCTTCTCTATAGACTCTCGAATCAACCCACTTAAATCCACACAACTTTTCCCGAAATCGAGTTCCTCAGCGTCAACAGCAAGAACGTATATAAAAAATGGGCGAGCTTCGAATTTCATGTGAGTTCCACTGCCAGGAGTGTAGTAAACATAACACCTTATGAACAAAGTTTCTTCAAAATCAGCAGCAGATTGTGAAACTCGAGACGGCATAGTTTGCACTCCTCCATTTTTACTCTCTTTTTTTCTTACACAAACAGATAAACGGAGACCGTTCATTGACGCTGGAAGATTTTGAATTGTAACTACTTCTATGGAAAACAAGCAACTAAGTTTCTGCTTGCCGATGTGGGACAGTGCTCGAATTGGTTTCCAGTTCCAAAGTCCTTTCTTTTCCAATGTGGGATCACTATCAGTACTCCACTTATTCGTTTCATTGCGTTCTTTTTCCTCGTTTTCTTCTTCCCGGCCGAGCTTTGGCTTAGAACGCCAGGGAGAAAAGGAAAGGCGCCTGGATTTTGGTTTCGGGTTTTGAGTTCGAATCTCGTCAGAAGAAAAGATTGGTGGAGTTTCAGTTCTGGAGATAACAAGAGAAGAGGCCGTTCTTCTTGGGGTAAATCGTGACTGACTTATTGACTCACTGAGTGCCTCAAGTTCTTTCAAAAGCTGAATGCTTGAATTCTTTGTACCTGTATTATGATCTGTTGACATGATTGGAATTATCTTGTAAAAGGTAAGGAAAATGTTTAATTTTTTTGAAGGTACAGAGTTGGGCAGAAGTGAAAGAAAAAAGTCTGGGGATATATTGACTGAAATATAGAGTTGGCGGCAAGAAACAAAAGAAAAAGAAACTTCTTCTTCTTCTTGTTGTTCCATGGAATTAATTAATTAATTAGCTGGTTTGGTTGTTTGTGAACCAAGTATTGATTTTGGTTATGTGTGTGAAGGAGAAAGCAATAACGTTTGATCTCTTTCTATCATATAGAAAGATAGATACAGGGTAAGAAGTAAGAGCATGACTCGTGTGAGGAAGAATTTATTGCAAATGCTTTTGTTCAATCAAAGGGGTTGTTTGCATCTTTTCTAGTCGCATGTGTTAAACTACGTATGTGTTATAACTAGCAACACCCATTTTAAATTTTAAGAGTTGACCTCATGGGGTTTATTGTAAATTTTGAAGTTTACAATCATTTTTGCTAACATTTTTAAGTGAATAAATTTGTTTTTACATTTTATTTCAGAGAAAAAATAACATTTAGGTGTATATTTGTCACCTCCCTTGGAATTTTTTTTCCGAAATAGACTTCATGGCCAATTTATTTTCGAAAATGTCTTTGTTGCCAAACTAGTTCCGATAATGTACATTTTCATTAAACTCGCAGTTGGCAACCTCGAGCTTAAGGTAAACTCGTAGTTGCCAACTGTGAGTTTACTTAAAATTCCAAAAAAAAAAAAAAAACCGAACAAAAATTAATTAACACTAATTAAAACTCGCAGATGGCAACTGCGAGTTTCAAAGGACTCATTTTAAACCCCGACTGCTATCAGATTTCAAATTCACCCCCCTTTTGCCTACATGTTGAACCTTTTTAGAATGTTTTTTACGAAAATTGCAACATAACTCCTCAAAATACTAAAATTAGTATTATATCAAGAGATAATATAATGAGAAATAAGTAAGTAAGGAAGTAAGAATTTGCATTATGCAAATATATTCATACCTGAGAGAGAGAGAGAGAGAGAGAGAGAAGAGTCTATAAATCGTCGGAGAGTTACAGCCGCTACCCAAACGGTTTTCGCAAATGTGAACGTTGAGAAGAAAGAATCGAGTCTGCGTATTTAAAATGAGTCATTTGAAACTCGCAGTTGGCAACTGCGAATTTTAGTGTAATTAATTAGCAACCCCGCAAATTAATTAATCTTTATTAGTTTTTTTTTTTTTTTTTTGTTGAATTTTAAGTAAACTCGCAGTTGGCAACTGCGAGTTTACCTTACACTCGATGTTGCCAACTGGGAGTTTAATGAAAAGTTACATTCTCAGAATTAGTTTGGCAACTGGAAATAAATTGACCATAATAATCCCTCCCTTGCAATTTATGAAATTGGATGGGTAAACATCTTTCACTTTCTAACATAATATTTTTTTGCTAATAAAAATAGTACGAAGGATTTGCTAAATGGCATAGGGAATGTTTTTTTATTTTACTCCTGAAAATTCTATGGGCCTATTTGTTTGGTATCTTTCAAAAAGTTTCATGTTTGGGATATGCGAAACAAATCCTTCTGCTTTCTGAAAATAAATTTAAATTCTCTCAATTTTTTTAAATTACTCTCCCAAAAGTCAAACAAACAATAATTTTCTTATCTCCAAAAGAACCTACACAAACTCTACATTTTTGACATAAATTAATATATATCTTACAAAACGTATCTCACATAACAAAAATGATTTGACATAAAGTTTACAATTCTTACATCTACAATATAAACTCTTCTAAAAAAATTACACCAATTTTATTTTTCAAATCAGTCTCCCAAAATCAATCAAATAAAATTACACAAATCGAAAATATTTCACAAACCCCCACCGCTCTCACAAACTACATTCCCAAATGTCAAACAAATACGCGCGACTTTTTTCTCCATTGTTTTTGTGCATATCGTGGAGTTGCAGATGAATTAGGGAAACGTATTTTTCCATTTCATTAAATGATATACAAACAAGGTTGGTTCCTATTCCTTTTGTCATAAATTCGTGACACTGCATTTATGTAATGGGAATATGGGATGGTGAACAAGTCATTTGAGTAACTGCAATTTTATTCACCAAATTATTGATGGTTTTAGCATATTACATGTTTTCAAAGTTATTCACATTCGTAAAAATGTGTTACAATTTATGTTGAAAAGACAACTTTAACCCTAGTTATATCACATATTTTTTTAGTAATTTACCTATACTATATGAGATGCACAATGGACAATATACTTTCCCTTGTGAAATATAAAAAACGGGTGAGTAGTGGAGCTAATATTTTTTTTCTTAACATGAACTCTGAACTATTTGCATCTACCTCCCCCAATTTTAACAAAATTTACAAAAATCAGGGGAGGTAGATGCAAATTGTTCAAATATTTATCCTCATCGGTAACAAAATAGAATGATGAACAATTTTAGTTAAACTTTCGGTTATAAGCCGAAGAATTAGATATCTAAAAGATCAAACGGATTTATAGCTTCTAAGAACGCGGCTCATTTCATTTCTCTATCTCCCTAACTAATTAATTTCATATATATATATATGTAAGAAGATACAAAATAAATTTATAACTCCAAAAACTTATTAAAATATGTCTCAAGAACAACCTACGGAAATGGAAGAATCAGGGCAACAACAATTGAGGATAGAAATCATTAATGATGAATCAGAAATGAAAGAAACAGATGTAGTGCATAATAAGTTGCCATTAGAAAGCAGCCCGTATTTGAGGTACACTGATTTGGAGGTCTTTAGGCAATTCGGGCACATCAGCCCCAAGCCTGATCACGGCAATGGCGGTGGCGCCACCACCGTACGCCGCATTTCCCCACGACAAGCAGCCGACGGCATTGACAGGAAATTGAAGTGATTCATCTTAGAAATTAAATATATTCATACATTAATTGTAGCACAATTGCGTACATATTGGGTCTATTAACTTTAGGAAATTAAGTATGCAAAAGATACTTGAATGAAATTTTCACGTGAATTCGTGAAATCTTCTATACTATTAAATATTCGGCATGAAACCTTTTATCCTTACAAAATAGATAGTCAGAATTTGTATGGAGAAAATGTTACATGTTATAGTATTTAATTATACATAGAGATTCTACGCAACTGACATTTCATTTAGTCTATGTTTGGTTAATGGATTCTGGTGAAAAAAATAATTAGTAAAATATTTTTCTTATTGTTTTAGTCACTAAATTTCAATAATAAACATAGCCTTAGTATACTACGTAATTTTGTGCAGGTTTCGCATGCCACATGATAAATGTCTTCCATGTTTCCACTGGATTTTAAGATAATACTAATTTGTTTTTTAATCATTTCAACTTAAAGCATTTGGTTCTATTTTCGTTTGGATTTAATTACATGTATTTTCATATTTGACACATTTGTCCTGTACTTAAAATTTTGTTTGAACTTAATTTGATAGTTAAATGAACCAAATTTAAGCGGACTTACTAAATTAATTTGAAACGAAGGGAATACAAATTATAATCCAAACATGACTTACTAAATTATAATCCAAACATGACTTACTAAATTATAATCCAAACATGACTTACAATTTGATCTAAATAAAATTACATAATTAAAAGTGTAAATATTGGGTCGGAACAAGAATTTAACATAAACTGCCAAAATACCTCCAAAAAAATAGGACTCTCAATTGATTGGATTCGAATCAGATCAAGATCAACCTAGATCCGACTTCATTTATGTTGGTCGGGGGTCGGGTTGGATATATATCATGTTCGGATCTATATTTTTCTACTCTATCATCTTTGGTCCCGATTCAGTCCGATACGGCGATATCATATATTTTTTAGATCCAATAGAATATTAACTTTCGGAATTCACATTAGTATCTTTTTTAGAACAAGTTTGTTAATGTTACAACTTCATTAATTTAGCTTACACCTTTAAAATTTCATAGTAATATTCATGTTTTAGATGAAATAACATGCATAAAATGAATTATGAATTAATTTTTAACAATATCTTTTAAATTGATGGTAAAATATTACTCCGTATTAATTTTTAACAATATCATATATAAATATTTATTTTTTATTGTCAAATATAAATTTTTAACGAACTGATCGACTTTAATCAATATTCACTCATATATTTCAAATTACGGATTTCAAATCGAATTATATTCATCGGACGAAAATCATACTAAATCAAATCAAATATGGATCGAGTTGGGTTGATATCCGCCCCATTTAGGCATAACTAAAAGTCTAAAAAGTAAAATTACATAATAAAAATTTAAAAACTGCAAATGTGTAATCAAAAAGAAAAAGAAAAACTGCAAATTCTGGCCCAGGACAAAAGATTGACAATACCAGCTCAAACCCTCTTAACCCAGAAAGTTTGCATGGGCCGATTAAACTGAGCTTCATTTCGAAGCCCAATACTTATAAACTGGTACGGATCCTGATGCGTTTACAAATTGGAACCCCGTTTCTGTCAATTCAATCGTGTTTGTTGGAGATTGCAGAAAAAGTGAAGGAAAATGGTGCTGCAAAAGTTTACGATGAGGGGAGAGCCGCTGGTGACGAAATTGGCGGCATGGGCGAGGTACGCCGTGCTTCCTGGAGCCATGATCGCCGCCCTCGTCTACTCTCCACCCGATTACGCTCGATCCAAAAAGGAGTCTTCTAATTAGAACAGAAAAAATGCAACGCAAGACGAAGAGGTGATTTTTGTTTCCTTTTTTTTTTTTTTTTTAATCTTGGCTAAGGTTTTGTTTCGGTTCATATTTTATTATGAATAGTATTGTTGGATCTGAAGTGATTCATTTTAACTTAATAATTTCTGGATGGGTGAATGTTTTTAGAGTATTCTGATTCATTATTTGTTCATAAGCGTAAACAAGGAATGTATGTGATATTTTTTGGTGGAATTTTTGGAAGGTGGAGTATAAATTCATAAGGTTTGCATTTTTGTTGGCAATTGGCGTTCAACTTGTAATTGCCAAAAGGATTGTAGTGAAGATAAAGGAAGAGATATTTGCTAGTAGGGTAAAAATTGATCTGTTTTTATTTGCTTAGCCACATCATGCTTAAGTATAATTTTTGTGTGGCTATGTGTTCTTTTATCTTGTAGAATTCTAAAAGGCTAAGGTGTACTATAGAAAGTTTAAAATTTTCATTTGTATTATTGTGAAGTTATTGTAAGGGTTGACAACACATAAGATTTAATAAGTAAATATTATCTGTAAGACGACCTCATCATTTGGAAGATATCAGCTGAGCTATCAGTTGCTCGTAACCATCGTATGGTGGAACGAGGAAGATAGTGCTTATAGAAAAAAAATGTTGGAAAGTATTGGTATAGTGATATGGATAGGGGTCATGTGAATACCTTTGCTTGTCCTTTTGATGCTATTCATTGTTTTGATCATTTCGGATGTGATTTGCAGTTTATGCTTCTCTCTCTCTAGCTCTCTTTTCTTAGAGTTGTTGCTTCATCATTTGCCTGTTGCAATTAACTTTATGTGTCTTTGTGAGAAAGCATATGTGCGAGGGATGAGATTTTGAAACCAACTATTCCGAGCTGACATGTGATTGACCTTGATGCAGGGCTTATTTGCTGGATAAACATGCATATTTCCATGTTCGCGTGATATGTTAGATGAGTATGGTATGTAATAATCGCGGTGCAGCTTTGCATCTAAAAGATATTGTAAACATTCAAGAGCTTGAGTATTTTATTTTCTTTAAGAATCATGTTTCTTTCCTTAGTATCATTTTTTGACAGAATTTGATAATGGCTTATGGTTTCTTATTTAGCTCTTGTTTGAACTTACTTTTTCTGTTTACCTAGCTATGGATTTGATCATTGGTAAAATTTATTATCTGCCTTTCAATTTCATAGGCTTATGGAGCCATATGGACTCCCCTCCCCCCAATGACCTCAAATATGTACTCAGTTTTTTTGGATTATGCTCCCTGTTGACAAGTATTTGCATATTGTCATTGCTACTTGTTACTGTGATGAATTGAGGCGGTTTGCTAAAAATTGTTACCCTTAGATAGTACCTCAATCAACAACTCTTGTTTTTTTTTTTTTTTGTATTTTTTGGTATACATCTTTGTATTTGTTGATTTGTGTCCCTTGCTTTTAGATATATACTGGTCTAGGTATGCGGAAAATCGAAATTTTTTACTCTTTAGACACAAGGTCCTTAATGATATAAATATATGATATGTAGTTGTTTAGGCAATAAGATTGATCTTCGTGGATGCCTCAAGTTCATTGCTGATGTGAGTTCTGGAAGACATTGGCTTAAAGGCCTTCGAAGAGTGTCCGGCGAGGATATTAGGATTTGGGTTGAAGGTAATTGCAAATTCCCCCCCATATTTTAGATAATTGTGCTTCTCGCCCATTTTTTTGTACTTAACGGACGCGTGCTTAGCACGTGACATTTTCCTTCCAAAAATTAATGGCCGAATGAAATGTGAAAAAAAGTTGTCCAATTTTGATATGAAATATGTCATTTTGAAAGGTATGGTATGAAATGTATAAAGTGGCAAAAATTTGATATAAAAAGTGCAATTCCCTCGTTATAGTTGTGTTGGTTTTCTAAATTGTAGGTGCAGTTTTACTCTTATGATTGGGGAGATTCTTTTTATTTTTATTTGGTAGAAATTACAAGGTTAATTTTACTTGTACTACATGTTTAGATTGGTTCTATCAATTTATTACTATGTACAAAAATGATTAGAAGAGCCCTGGGTTATCTAAGTTTTATGTAGTAAATTATTATCAACTGAATCCTTGTTTTGGTTTAGTGAAAAAGTATTGAAAGGTGCGGAATTGACTTTCAGTAAATAAAAATAAATCTTTGAATTTGCCAAGTCATAGATAATACTCCCTCTTTTTCAATTATCTTTATTCCTTGGTCAACTTGATTAAATTTCTGAAAATTATATTAAATAATTTAATTAATATATTTCACTAATAAATTGATAAAATCATATGACACCATGTATATTAATATTTAAAAAATTTAATACATCACAAATGTGAATAAGTTAATATGATAAGTTATTTAAAAGATTGAAAATTTTAATCGGGTACTGTAACAAATGGAGCAAAATAAATGGGACGGAGGGAGTAATAAATTAAACTTAAGGGTGTGTCTGGATGGGTTTTGGCCCGGTCTCACGGGTCTCGCAAGACCGAGCCAAAACCCTTTCAAATGAATTTTCGTCAAACTCATAAAACCATCAAAAACCTATTCAAAAACTCACACTCAAACTCTTCAAACCTATAAAGCATTGATTTGACAACTACCACCTACTTTTTCCTTCAAATCTCACTAAAAAAATATTGATGTGACACTTATCACCTACTCTTTCCTCTAAACCCCAACATCCAAACCCAATCCAAGTGGGGTTTCAGCTTATTCAAACCACAAAACCCAAGAATCAAAACTCATCCAAATGAAGTCTCAAAGGTTTCATCGAAACCACCCAAACTAATTTTTTGAAAACGAGACCCGCGAAACCGAGCCAAAACCCATCCAAATAGACCCTAAATATTCATGAAAGTATGACTTTATTCGAGAAGGTAGTAATTATAAAACTATACTGTATAAAAATTCGTTAGTTAATTTCATACTTTGTCTTGTTGATTAAATATTGTTTGAAATATCAAACGAAATTGTAAATTAAAATGCACCATAGAGCATATGAACATGAATAACATAAAGAATTTTTTACTCCATCATAGTAGAATAAATTTCAAGTATATTTTAAAACAAACAAAACAAGTATCATCAAATAAAAAATGCGCCGATGAGGAGCCAAGTGCTTAAAGATGAGGCTTCATGACTTGATCATGGGTTCAACTCTCATAATATATATATTTTTTATAGTTTAATATTAACACTTTCACTATTTTGCTATTAAAAGTACAAAAAATATTCGAAAATGACTAGTCTATCCTTCCCTCAATAAAGATTTTCATCAAAACACATACATAGTAGGGTGCAAAGTAGCAAATAAGTTATATTTTCGTGCAAATTAAAGTGATAGCATTTCCAACTCAGGGTGCAAAGTGCCAAAACCCTATAATACCAGGATACAAAGTGCCAAAAACCCATTGTTTAAGAATAATTGAATTATGAAATAAGTTAAAATTGATAATTTATGGTTTTTTTAAGATATAAGATGGTTTTTTAAGATGGGATAATTTTATAAAATCTAAAGAAAAACTTAGGCCAGCTTCAATGATGATGAGGGGGCATGGATCTGATGTATGGTTACTACCAAACAAAAAATAATGTTGTCAGCACAAAAAATTAAGTTAACATTTATTGTCTGAACTCGAACCAAATATATGATTTCCAGCAATATTACTGCCAGACTTATTAGTAGTTTCCTTCTTACCACCTATTGTTTTTCTTTTATAACATCATATTGAATCATCATCAAGTCTCTGTATCCAAAACATGCTTTGATTTAAAGCCTGCCAAAAGAACCAAGCTTAAAGACTCAGTATACTGAAAATACATTTTATAATATTATTCAAACAACTTCATTCAAAAGCAAAAATCTATGTATATAAAACCTCTTCACAAGCACCATTCTTCATTCATTCAAAAACCAATACTTCTCCAATTCTCTAAAAATGGTTTTCTCTTTACTTTCCAAACTATCTTTTCTTGCAGCTTTCATATTATTCTCTTCTCTCGCAGCATCCGCCCACGACTTCTCGATCGTGGGCTATTCACCTGATGATTTGACATGCATTGACAAACTCATCAATCTCTTCGAGTCATGGATCAACAAGCACGCCAAGAAGTACGAAAGTCTTGAAGAGAAGTTGCATAGGTTTGAGATTTTTAAGGATAATTTAAAGCACATTGATGAGAAGAATAAGGTCATTAGTAACTACTGGCTTGGCTTGAATGAATTTGCTGATATGAGCCATGATGAGTTCAAGAAAATGTATCTGGGACTCAAGGTTGATCAGTTGCCCGAAAGAAACGAGGCCCCTGAAGAATTTAGGTATCGGGATTTCGAAGTTTTGCCTAAATCTGTAGACTGGAGAAAGAAAGGAGCCGTTACTGATATCAAGAACCAAGGTTCATGTGGTATGTATTCATAATTTTCTACCTTTAATCTTGATAACAATTAAATAAATAAACTTGAATTCAATAGAATTGACAAATAAGTCAAAATTGTGGCCCCACCCGAACTCGACACGACACTTATTTTATTTTACATTGACTTTGACTAAAACTAGCGAAAGTTAAATCTGAATCAAACCCAATCAAGTAATAAGGTATACATAAATATTGTAAGACACTTATTATTCAAGGGTTAGCTCGGACTTGGCCAGGGTCCGATCCTTTTATGGTCTAACCCGTCTTTATCCCGTAAACATAACTTGTTACTTGAGGCCACCTAAATCTGATCAGATTGGTTCATAAGAAAATGACACCTTTAACTAAAATGATTAACATGAATTATGCAGGTAGTTGTTGGGCATTCTCGACCGTGGCTGCAGTGGAAGGCATAAACCAGATCGTGACAGGAAATCTAACCGAATTGTCCGAACAAGAGCTGATCGATTGTGACACAACTTTTAACAATGGGTGCAATGGAGGTCTCATGGACTATGCATTTTCCTACATTGTCTCAAATGGTGGTCTACATAAAGAAGAAGACTACCCCTACCTAATGGAAGAAGGCACTTGTGAACAAAGCAGAGTAAATGCAAAAAAAAAAGACAAAAAAAAAACATAAATAACTACAAACACATAACATGACTATAATGATTAGATTTATTTTTTATTTTTATTTCAGGGCGAGTCAGAATTAGTGACGATTAGCGGTTACCATGACGTACCTGCAAATGACGAGCAAAGTCTTTTGAAAGCACTTGCAAACCAGCCACTAAGTGTAGCCATTGATGCTTCTGGAAGAGATTTTCAATTCTACAGTGGGGTAATAAGCTTTTTCTAGCTACTTACCAATTGATTCTTGATCTAATTTTTGCTTAAAAGGATTCATAAATCATTATTAACTTATTGTATCAATGTGTATGTAGGGTGTGTTTGATGGGCATTGTGGAACTGATCTTGATCATGGAGTGGCCGCGGTTGGATACGGATCAAGCAAGGGATCGGACTATATTATTGTGAAGAATTCATGGGGACCGAAATGGGGAGAGAAAGGTTTCATCAGAATGAAGAGGAACACTGGAAAGCCTTCAGGGATGTGTGGCATTAACAAAATGGCCTCTTTTCCTACAAAAACTAAGTGAACATTTACATGACTCTCTCCTTGTTGCTTCCAATATTACAACTTTATATTTTTAAGAAATAAAGATCAACCTTTTCTTTTTGTAATTTCTGGTGGAAGACTGAATTTGAACTAATCGAATAATCGAATGTTTGTTAATATATTTATACGGCGTATTTTACTACGCACTGCACCTAATAATAGAAGTAGGGTTGTAATCGAGCCGAGTAGTATCGAACGACACACTGTTCAAGCTTGGTTTGATTTTTATCGAGCTTGGAATTTTGTGTTTGAGTTTGGTTTGATTTTCAATCGAGCCGAGCTCAAACGAGCTTTTAGCGAACGAGCTCGAGCCGAATATCAAGTAGCTTGATATTTTACATGTATTTTTTCAATTTTTAGCTTATCGAGCCGAGCTTCAAAAGTTATCGAACGAAAAAAGATGTTCAAGCTTGTTTGATTAGTGTGACGAACCGAGCTCAAACGAGCTTTTATCGAACGAGCTAGAGTCGAGTATCGAGTAGCTTGATTTGATTTTCAGCCCTAAATAGAAGGTACGACCAAACCTTAAAACGTTGCACCTGTTTGGATATCACTTGTAGAAAAGTGAACAATCATGGTCGGATACCACTTTGCAGAAAAGTGACTAATATATATGAGAATTGAGATACATTAGTCTTATGATTAGAATGTTCTTAACTATTCGGGTATGGATTATTATTTTCTAATAGATACATACCAAAATTTGAGTGAATAGCAAATTAACTCTATGTGTTATTTTAAATAGACAATTTAACTCCATGTGATAAATAAAAGGGCAACATACCTCCATGTGATATCTTTAATTGACAATTTAACTCCCGGTGTTAAGAAAAACGGCAAAATACCTCCTTGTGTTTTTATAAAAGAAGCACATTGTCTTCCTCTAAATTATAATTCACATCACAAGGAGTTAAATTGCTCATTATTTCATTTAACAGGGAGGTATATTGCCTATTTTTATATCACGAGAAGGTAAATTGCTCATTTACGAGGAGTTAAATTGCCTATTTTTATTTCACAGGGAGGTAAATTGCCCGTTAGACATATCACAAGGAGTTAACTTGAAAAAAAAAACCAATGTTCAATACAAGATACTCAAACAAAGAAAATGTAAGTTACAAAAAAGTCTACAAAAGAAAATGTAAATTACGTACATTTGGTCTTTTCCTGCTAAATGAATTGAAAAAAATATGGAAAAAAATGCAAAATACTCCCCTGTGTTATGCCAATTTTGCAAGAAACTATCATGTAAAATTTTTATTACGCTAAACTACTTTGTGTTTTTAAAAATTCTGCAAAAAACACCCAATTTGTTAAAAATAGGTCATTTTGAATTGATATATTTTAAGAAATAATTTAAAAAATATATTATGTGAAGTTGTATGGACCAACTTGAAGTATTTTAAAAATGATTTTTTGAAATATATCGATGCAAACTGACCTATTTTTTACAAATTGGGTGCTTTTTTACAAGGTTTTTGAAATCACTGAAGCACAAAAAAATTTGACGCAATAAAAATTTATAAGGTAATTTCTTGCAGGTTTAGCATAATACATGGGAGTATTTTGTATTTACGCCAGAAATATTAGAGTTTTCAATTTTAAAAAACTTGGGGTGTATAAGGGCATCTCCAATGGAGACCCTATATGGGTCATCAAACTAATCAACTTTCAATTTGGAGACTGAAATCAGAAAAAGTGAGCTTCAATGGAGGCTCTATTTCAGCCATCAAATTGATGTCAACAACCTCTTGCCATCAAAGATAGGGCCAATTCTTCTTGACCCCAAATTTTGGTGGGAAACTTTCACACTCCAATGGCCACTTTGAGACTCAACAACGATAACAATTTTTTTGAAAAAGATCCGTTGTAAATTTTTTGCACAAATTAAACATCACTTTCAACAAACAAATTACACTTACAAATATAGATCTGAATTAAAAAAAATACAGAAAATTAAAACGAAAAGAGAAAAAAAAGTTACAAAGATTCAAATCTGAAATCGAAAAGAGAGACATAAGAAGAAAAGGTAAAAAATTATATGGATAAGAAATCTGATCATATACCTTGATATTTGAATTCAAAGCGATACATGACATCGAAAAATCTTATCATGATATAATATAAAAAGTCAACAAGATATAATATTTGTAATTTACACTTTAGTCTCGTTTTTATATTTGATTGCATTTTTAATTGGGTTTAATTTTGTTTTAGTATCAATTTGACTTAATTTTAATTGTTTTTAAAAGTTGATGTTCCATGACGATTGTGCATTGGAATAAAAAATATTTGTATGGACCAAAACACCGTAGCAGACCTCAAATGAGTATTTGATTACCCATTTTGATGGCTTAGGATTGAAGATGCCCTAATGTATATTGGTTGATTTGAGAATTTTGGAATATTGGTTTCATTCATATTGTTCATAAAGATTTTAATTTAAAGAAATACACCATCGACTAATTGCCCAGATTTTGGAAAAAAATTAAACTGAATAGATATTCAAATAAACAGAGGAATACATGAATATTCTAATAAAGCACTACTCAATACCGATTATAATAAAATTTAATTACTTTAAATTAAAGGAGTTTATTACTAAGAAAATAAAAAATTTGCTCCGGCAATATTACACTGTTAAGCAAAAAATATCAACTACATTGTTAAGCAAAATCTTGAGTCGAGCATAAAATAAATAATAAGGTTTATTTTATTGCTATGATGGAATCGGTGGACCTTGATTCAATTCTTCAATCTCACGGCGAAATTGACTCCGATGAAGAGAACTCCGCCGCTCATAATCGCACCGTCGACGAAATCCTCCTCTTAAATTATTCATCCTCTTCTCCTTCTCCACCTTCCTCCCCAACCTCCACTTCCTACTCCTCAGCTCACAACGACGTCGTCTTTGCAAGTAGTAGTAGTAGTACTTCAAAAAACCCTAGGTTCCCGCATTTTTCACGCAACAACTACAGTTCTGGTGCTAATGATGATTTTACTGGTGGTGATACCGATACCTTTACCAATAAAACCAAGCACGCCGAAAGGCAATTTTTGGGTGGTCGAATTATCAGATCCAATGCGAAGCCTGGGGCTGCGGTGGCTGCTGCCTCTCTCTCACTTCCCACTCCACGCGCCACCGCCATCAAGTTGAGAATTGCTGCTGCTGCTTCTGCTAAAGATAGATTATTTACATCCTCAGCTGTGGGTTCTACAGATTCTGAGAATGGGTCAAACGATTTAGAGAGACCTCAACTACAGTTAGAAGAGGAAGAGGTTAAATTGGAGCAATTTCAATCTGCACAACTTGATTCAATCGCTGACAGACCAGATTATGCTGAAGATTCCGATAAGGGTGGAACGGATTACGTGGATCAAGAATGCACGAGACCAATATCTGAAACCGACAACACTTCTCGGGTTGAAAATGAAAGAGATTCATTCCTGGACAATATAAACATAAATGAGCAAGTTGCGTCTCCCTCATTGGATGAAAAAAGTGACGAAACTCCACTGGTCTTGCCTGCTAGTGTACCTGGTGAAATTGAGGAGGCTGTTACCTCTCCCATATGCGATGAAGATGCCACTGAAGGAGATAAAACAAGTGATTTTGGAAAGGCAATCACTGAACCTAGCGATGCTGATGATGCTCTTTCGCAAAGTGATGTTGCAGATACAGTTGAAAACATGGTTTCACCAGACGAAAATAAGAGTGACAATACAAAGACGCAGAATAATTCTCATTCTTCAATAAAGCCACTCGACTTAGCCGAAGAAATTGAGAAGAAGCAAGCATTCACTGCTTTGCACTATGAAGAGGGTGCAGCTGCGCAGCCAATGAGGCTTGAAGGTGTGAGAAAGGGTTCTGCTGTGTTAGGGTATTTTGACATTGATTCTAGAAATGGCATCACCCGAACTATCTCATCACAAGCTTTCAGAAGAGATCACGGATCCCCTCAAGTTGTGGCCGTGCATTTAAACTATATTGCAACAGGGATGTCAAGAGGATCAATTTTTGTTGTGCCTAGCAAGTATACTGCTCATCAAGTTGACAACATGGATGCAAAGGTTCAGTACTGTACTTAATATCCCAATTTTGTTTAAATTACAGAAAAAGTTAATTTACTAAGAGAGCTAATACAATTTGCTGTTTGATTTGCTAACATTAAAGTTTTCTAGTTATCTTACTATTGATCAGTATTTAACATTTCCACATATGTTAGTTGTGTATGCACACGTCTATTTCTTTAAGTCAGGAGCTTGTTAATTATGATAATATCTTATGTTTCCTACTGAAATGAATGGAAATTCAGATGACGTTGCTTGGATTACAAGGAGATAGATCTCTTGTCCCTGTTACTTCCATGTGCTTTAATCAGCAAGGAGATTTACTCTTTGCCGGATATGGTGATGGACATTACACTGTTTGGGATGTGCAGAAAGCCTCTGCACTTAAAATCATCACAGAACATAGAGCTCCAGTAGTTCACATGATGTATCTGGGGCAGGATACTCAGGTTACTCGCCAATTTAATGTGGTTAGTGGTGACAGCAACGGTGTGGTCAAGTTGATCTGTTTTTCAATTGTTCCATGGTTTAATAGGATCTCCTACACAAAATCAATGGTAAAGATCAATCTTTGATGATGAAATTGTTGATAAGCAATGTTCTCTTCCTAGAAATGATTTTCTCAAATTGATCTTTGAACAGAAACTATTGGATGAAACTACTAGCAGAGTAGTGTGCGCTTCTCCATTACTGTATGGTGAAGGCCATGGAGGTGCGGTGATGTCCTCTCAAGCCAGCAGTGCAGTTTCTGCTAGTAGTATTGGTAGCATGACTGGAGGCATGGTTGATGAAGGCATTGTCATATTCATCACGCATCAATCTGCTCTGGTGGTAAGGCTTCTTTTTTGCAAGCTGCTTGATTCTTGTTCCTTACATTACTTTTTACATATTGCTTGGATCAGCTGATATCATATTTCTCTATAGGCAAAAGTTAGTCCAACTGTTGAAGTATATGCTCAAATTCCCAAACCTGATGGGGTCAGGGAAGGTGCCATGCCATATGCTGCATGGAAATGTATGTCAGTATCCCTCGGTTCTTCCTCTGGTATGTCTGGATAATGTTTTTAATTGTTTTTAGTTGTAGCAGCTGTACTAATATATACGGGAATATTAATCTCAATATTTTCTCCCAGAAAATGCTCCTATTGAGACATCAGATAAAGTTTCAATGCTAGCCATTGCTTGGGATAAAAAAGTTCAGGTGGCTAGGCTGGTGAAGTCAGAGCTAAAAGTAATTGACAAGTGGACTCTTGAAAGTCCAGCTATTGGTCTGGCATGGTTGGACGATCAGGTTTGATTTGACTGACATCTTTAATCATTCTGATGTTAACCCTTTTTTGCTGTATTTTTTCTTTTTCTTTATATTTTTGCAAATGTGAAGTATAATTTTCTGGTACCATTGGATAATAAAATATTATTTCTTTTAATAGTTATTTGTATATTTTGTATCATCCAGATGTTGGTCATTCTCACTTTGACAGCCCAATTGTATTTGTATGCAAAAGATGGAAACTTGATTCATCAGACAAACTTTTCTGTGGATGGAATTCGTGGGGATGATCTCATTTCGTATCATAAGTATTTTACTAATGCTCATGGAAATCCTGAGAAAGCTTATCACAATAGTATTGCTGTTAGGGGCGCTAATATATACATACTTGGGCTGGAGCATCTTGTTGTTTCTCGCCTTCTATCCTGGAAGGAGCGGATTGAAGTTCTGCGAAAAGCAGGTGACTGGATAGGTGCCTTGAACATGGCAATGACACTTTATGATGGTAAATCACATGCCGTTATTGACCTTCCCAAGAATCTAGATGACATACAATGGACTGTTATGCCCTATCTGGTGGAGTTGCTTCAGTCATATGTTACCGAAGTATTTTCCTATATATCTGTGGCATGTTCCAACCAAAATGCAAAGCTGGACCAATTTGATGAGATTAAGGAGCAATACACCCGTGTTGGTGGTGTTGCAGTTGAATTTTGTGTGCATATAAGGAGAACTGACATCCTCTTTGATGAAGTTCTTGCAAGATTTGATGAAGCTCACCATAAAGGTGCTACACTCTTTCTTTATTTTTCTTTACTTGTTTTTGTGATCATTAATATTAAGTAAATGATGCGAGCCTCAAATCCAATGGAGATTGATGGAATAAATGGACTATTAACTCATAAAAATGAAAGAGAAAAAAAAGAATATGCTATTACCTATCAAATGACCTGCCAATATGGGTTAATAAGAATCGTCTTTATATGATTTCCTATGAAATCAGAAGAAAAGTAGAATCAAAAGAACACACCGGAATAATTTAAGCAGAGTTCCCCGGAGAATGAACTCCGGGAAGGTGGAGTTAAAATTACTACTAGTAAATATGCTAAAGTAGTTGAAATGAATAAACACGTTCAATCATAACAATATCTTTTCCGATTCGAAGTCTTTTTTTTTTTTTTTTTTCTTTATGCCACGATAATGAGATCTGGATTCTCAAATTTGTCAACTAAAACACCAATATGCGTTTGAGTTCGGATTCAAGTGAACAAAGCTTAAGCCTATTTATTTCGGGTTCTAAGACCAGTAGTTCTAGCGGTCAACTCGGTTCTTTCAAATTTTTCTCATTATTGAGTAAAGGTAACAAAGATAAATACGAGCTTGTTTTATAGCAATAGTAATTAATCGTTGTTATTTGTTTACGTACTACCTGCTTATTAAGCACCCTGAGTGGGATTAAAGAAAAGAAAAGCAGTAGCATGAAATTTGAATTTATTCCCTTCTAGAAAATAGTTGTAAAGCTGAATTGAAGCTGGAGTACTTTTAATCAATATGATAAGTGGCATTTTTTATTCCTTTTGGTCTTTTGGTATCTTGAGCTTGGTTTTTGTTCAGTGAACCAGAACATATAGCATCAATAATTGTTCTGTTCTGGTATATCAATGCAGTTACTAATTAGGGAAAACTGTTAGTACGATGACATAATAGGTCCCATTATTAGTTGATCCTGCTATAGCTTCAATCTATTCTCATTTCTCAGTTGAAGATATTATTTTTGTCTCTTATGGTTATTTTTCAACTGAGAATTGATGTTTGAATTTCATTATTTCTTCATGCAGAGACATTCTTGGAGCTTTTGGAGCCATACATTTTGAAAGATATGCTGGGATCGCTTCCACCTGCGGTATATATAACTTTTAAGATATCGGATTTATCTTTGTGTTCGACCATAGTGAGCTATTAAGCATTTACTAATGACATGTTTAAAGGTCATGCAAGCATTAGTGGAGCATTACAGCAAGAGAGGTTGGTTGCAGCGAATTGAACAATGTGTCCTCCACATGGACATATTGTCCTTGGATTTCAATCAGGTAGTTATTTTGTTCAATTTCCAGTTGTCTATTGTTCCATTTGTAAAGTGACAATGTCCCTTATTTTTAGTAGGACAAATTTCCATTCATCATTTTCTTTTTGTTAAATTCTTAAATCATTTTTTTCCTTTTATTGAGTAGTTGGTAATATCTTATAATTGTATAGTAGGTTGTACGCTTATGCAGGGAACACAGGTTGCATGGTGCATTGATATATGTGTTTAACAAAGGTTTAGATGATTTTAAGACACCTCTCGAGGAACTTCTGGTTGTATTACGAAATAGTCGAAGGGAAAACGCTGCTCCCCTCAGGTAAATTTGCTTTGTTGAATGTATCTGTTTGTTGTTAAGGGCACCTGACAACTTGAACCTTGTCTTTGTCAAAAAATGTCCTATAAAAGATCAACATTTAAAATGCTATTCTCTTCTTCCACATTTATTTTAATACTACGTCACAATAATCACAACAAATCACATGGAACCAGGTACAGGATCCTTGTTTACCTGAAGTATTGCTTCCAGGGTCTTGCTTTTCCTCCAGGTTTGATTTCAAACTGATGCTTTGGATATTTATTCATTTCAATTTTCTCGGGATACTTTCCTTTTTGGGCAGTATATTTTCAGATGTACCTTAAGATATGTAAGGTTGGTAAGTGATAAAGGAAAAGCAAAAAAAGGGGGGGGGGTTTGAGTTGAAAGACATGACTAACAAAACTTTTCTGATGCCAGCACTCAATTTAGTTTATGTGAAACTACTCTGTTTCTCTATTGCCAATACCTGAACATCATATTAAACCATACTTTTATTCTATTTAGCTAACTATAATTTAGCGGTTCAGAAGTAATGCACGCTTATTGAGATATCTCGTCTCGCAGGACGTGGAAATCTTCCTCTCACACGCCTGCCCTCTCTTCGGAAAGAGCTTTTGCATTTTCTATTGGAGGCCTCTACTGCTCCAGATGCATCAGTTGTTACAAGGTTAACATTAGATGGAACCTATGCGAATTTACTTCATCTGTTAGAATTGGATACTGAAGCCACTCTAGATGTTTTAAGATGTGCATTTACAGAAGATGAAATTTCTACATCAACCCACTCCCAGGAATCAGACAATTTCATCATGGAGTCGACTGAAAGTGAAAAGTTGATTCAAAAAATTGTTGATGTTCTTGCTGGTATACTTGATGCAAGTTACTTCCAAACAGACAGTTTCTTCTGCAGCAATGGTTCCATAGAAATTTGGCCTTCAAAGAAAGATGTAGGTCACATTTATGATTTTATAGCCTATTATGTGGCTTATGGGCGAGCTAATGTCTCAAGAGAGATCCTAAGTCAAATTTTGGAGTACTTGTCGTCAGAGGTCTATAATTCATGTAACATGCCGTGTAATACAATTGAGATCATAAAAAGAAGGGAGAAACAACTGCTTTCACTACTGGAAGTAGTACCTGACACACACTGGGATGCTCCTTACGTGTTGCATATGTGTGAGAAGTCTCATTTTCATAAGGTATATTTACTAGTTCATTAATATTATTTGGTGCATGTGTGAGAAGTCTCATTTTAATAAGGTATATTTACTAGTGCATTAATATTATTTGGCACTTGATTAGTTTAAACCAAAATAGGAAGCCCAGTAGATGGGAATATGAATGCCTGTCCTGTCAATTCATCTATCTTTTGGGTAAGAAATGGGAAAGGAAGAAGTATATAATCTCCCCATTATTGTTTCTCATTTCTACCCCAAAGACTAAATTTAACGGTAGTATTGCCATTGCAAATTCATTTCCTTTTGAAGATTCTTTCCTCTTCGTCCAACACCATTACGTAGATGCTATATACTTCCTTAGATGGGGAAATAGGTAAACCACCATATATAGATGTTATATCTTTTCAAGGATGGAAAATAGTTAAAACACTTGTGTTATCACATGCAGCCGAAATATGACTATCTTATTACCTTATGTAGGTGTGTGGCTATATTCATACCATCAGGTATCAGTATCTTGCCGCTATGGAAAGTTATATGAAAGCGACAAATGAGCCAATATATGTGTTCTCTTTTATTCATCATACTCTAAAACAGCTACACAACGAAGAAGCTGATGCTTTTGAATTAGCTGTTATTTCTTGCATTCCAGATCTTGTTAAACTGAGCAGGTACTGATTTAAGTTGTAAAGCTTTTCATTTATTTTATGTATCTGTGAGTTTTGGTCCAATTGAGGTAGATTTTACAAAATCTCTTTCCTAATGATCTTTTGCCTTCGAGATTTTTCAGAGAAGGAACCTACTTTCTGATTATTGACCATTTTCGGGGGAGAATTCAATATATTATGTCTGAGCTTCAAACTCACCCCGAAAGCCTTTTCCTTTATCTGAAGACAGCTATAGAGGTTCACAAAACTGGTGTCCTCAACCTCTCTTGTCTAGAAGAAGTTGACGTATTAGATTTCCCTAGTACAACAAGATCTCAGAAGCATCCAACTGGTGTTCACGCTTATCTGGAAGCGATATCCAATTTCCCAAAACTTGTCCGCGACTATCCAGTTCATGTTACTGATGAAATGATGGAGCTGTATTTTGAGGTGATAATTCCTGAACTGCAAATACTAGTGATGCTTTGTTAAAAGGACAGCTATGTTCTTTCGGGTTATTAATGCGCTGTTTTATTGTTTTATGATTTTCTAACATTGGTAAAATTATGTTTTTCATGATATATTTAATTTTTCTTAGGGAATGATTTTGGCATAAATGCTATTGTTGCACTACAAAATGTTGTTGGGCACCAGCATATATTCAATGCATGCATGACCAAATCTAGTGAGAATTACCTGTGTGGACTGTGGAGGCTAGATGAAGTTCAATTTCTTTTCAGTTGTCTGATCTACGATACTAGTAGATGGAAGTTATAGCCTTCATTGTATAAATTTTGTGTGGCATCTCGGTCTTTGATATTAAGATTCATCTCGTTTATTAAGCAATATACAGTAGAAGTTTAAAAGACCAAAAATTTGATGGATAATAGCTTGTCCTTTTGTGACACACTAATGCTACATCGCCTTGATTTTGTGATTAACCCAAAATTTGGTGGATAATCGTTTTTGTGAGAAGATAGAACTTGACCAAGTTTATATTGCCTGGATTATATGATTAACTTTTACTTTTCTCTTCTCCCTTTTCCTCTTCTCTCGAGTATTGACTGGAGCCAGAAGAACGAATAAGATCATTAGTAGATACTGTTATTGATCCATCGCCAGTGGCATGAGAAGCATGTCTTTTTAGGGAGAAAGATTAAGATTTAGTGCTTGAAACGAATCCAGTTGATCTGGCTGACCCCATCTATCGTCATATAAGCTGTTCCTGCGAAAGATTATGGTTCTTGGGTATCCGATCAATATATCGCCCAAAATCCGACCCACAACCCGACCAGCAGAATTCTTAGCATTCTTTAGCCTTTCTGCTCCTTTTTGTTTCCCTGCAATAATTTGATGCAGACCGTCATCATCCATTTCCTTGCTAATTTGTGTCCATTTTCTCATTTGTTTATATTCAATGCCTCATCTCGAAAGATTTATTTGCATATCATGCTTTGCTGAATTGTTCCATTACTTTATTTTTCTTATAATGTCCTTTATTTTATGAAAATTGACATGGATTAAGTTTCTTTGTTTTTACTTTTGCAGCTATTATGTCGATATGATCGTGACTCTGTTCTCAAATTCTTGGAGACTTCTGAAAGCTATAGAGTGGAACATTGTTTACATTTGTGCCAAGAATATGGAATAGTTGATGCTGCTTCATTTTTGTTAGAAAGGGTTGGGGAAGTTGGAAGTGCCCTCCTACTAATTCTTTCTAATCTTGGTGAAAAATTTGTCATGCTTGATGCTGAAATTCGAAAAGGAAGTTCTGATACCAGTCCAGATAATCTCAATGCCTTTATGAAGAAAAAAAATGTATTTCAATCACATCATTTTCCGTCATTTGCCCTTGTGATTATCTTTCTTCCCAAGTGGTCTCATCTCTTAGTAATGTCAATGCTTAATGTACTGTTGCAGGTCACTGAAATAATTGATACTGCACGCGCTTGTATTGGATTATGTCAGAGAAACAGCCCCCGTTTGGAACCGGACGAGTCTGAGAACCTCTGGTTTCAGTTGCTTGATTCGTGAGATAATCTCTTAATATTTTTATTTTATGTCATCTGTTTCATTTTCTTAATGGGTCCATCATCTTGGCCTTTTTGCATCTCTTTCAACCCCAGAAACACAACTTCTATTTCCCGATTTTCAAATGGTATTTCATGACAGTTTCTTGTTTTGAAAGGTTTGAGAGCCTGGTCATATTGTTCGTAGCACTCATTATTATGTGATGGGTATATAATAAGTTAAGATTTTGAATAAGTGGTCTTCTTGATAACTGGGATCTGAGTACTTAGCAGGACAGCATTTATATTTAGAAGTTGACTAGAACTGATTTTTTTTTTTGGTGTTTTAATGTATTTACTAAATTTCTAGTTGCGAAATCATCAGCGTGGTATGCAATTAACTACAGTAGGCTCTCTTCTTTATCTTTTTAAAATTTAAATTATCAAAGAAATCTTGTGGATTTCGTTATATTTACTACTTAATATGTTAGGTTTGCCTTTTTCAACCATCTCATGAGTGTTAATCAATTACCCCATTATTTACTCTACTCCAATCAGTGATTCTGAATACAGGCAAATTACATAGATAGAGACTTTGGTCCAGATGTTTGAGAAAATATATTTAATCTTCTACTGAGTTACTTGTATTGGGAAACTGTTCTAGTATTCTAATTTCAGGGGATGAATGTCTTACTTGCTGAAATTGGAATACATGTAGTTGTCTTTATGGGTTCTTAACCTTGGTTCATTCTAACTTTTGTCAGAATGATATTGCTAATGCTCTTGATATAATATTTCTTGCACACAACAATTTGATGCATTCATTATTAGCATGATGATTTCCTAGTGCTCATTTTCCTTCTAACACCACTCCTATCTATGCTCAATTATCATGATAGGTTTTGTGAGCCCCTGACTGATTCGGGTAATGCTAGAATAGATTCAGAAAGTGAAGCACTGACAGAAACTCTTGATGGATCATCAGGTGAGTTGGAAGATGAAGAGGGGCACACAGTTCAAAGGAAATTCTCAAAGCCTCGTAAAGTTTCTCACATGATGAGAAAACTGATATCCGTATTCATTAAAGAAATTGTTGAGGGAATGATTGGATATGTGAGGCTCCCAAGAATCATGTGGAAACTTCTTACTGATAATGGCGATCAAGAATTTGGTGATTTTAAATTTACGATTATGGGGATGCTTGGAACATATGATTTTGAGAGGAGAATTTTGGTGCGTCTTCTTTATCTTGTTCTTATTTCTTTTACAATCCAAAATGAAGGTTTTCTTTCATGGTGTCCCGCTTAAATGTGATGTTTGTCGTCTTTCCTCAAGTCTTGAACCCTAGACGGTATTTTGATTGGGAAAATTCAACTAGAGATCACTGAAACATTCAATTTTCTTCTCTAGTGTAATGATCCTAATTGAAGGATATCGGGCATTGATCCCACATTGGTAGTAAGGGATACTAATGTGTGGTTTATATGGCATTGGGATCTCCGGCCATCTTAGCTATGCACCCGGAAGGGGTGACCTAGGAAGGAGCGACCTAAGAAAGGGCTACTGCAAAGACGAGTGAAGCCGCACAGAGTGGGCAACTATTGTGGGCCAGTGTGGGCTTTGGCAAAGGAAGCGTGGTGGAATATAATGATTCTAATTGAATGATATGGGGCCTTGATCCCACATTGGTAGTATGGGATATTAATGTGAGGTTTATATGGCACTGTGCTCTTCCACTTCAATTGCTAGCTTTTTGGGTAGGGTTCTCCCAAGGTCATGAGGGTAATAATTTATTTAGGTTGAAAAGAAAAACATAAATAGGGTGCATGATAGCAGTTTAACTGATCCCTTGCCTTTAGTCAGGATTTATGCCATGCAATTTTGACCTATATAGTGTTGTCACCATCTACGCTATAACCTTTTTTTTATGTTTTTCTAGGACACCGCAAAAAATTTGATCGAAGATGATACATATTATACAATGAGTTTACTGACGAAAGGGGCTACTCATGGTTATGCACCCAGGAGCCTTGTTTGTTGTATATGTAACTCCCTCACTAGAAATTCTTCCGATCTTAGCATTCAATTGTTCAGTTGTGGTCATGCAATGCATCCCGGATGTGAAGTTCAGGAAAATGGAGCATCACCTATGGGTATTTCAACTGGATGTCCGATTTGTACTCCTAGGAAGAAAGTCCAAAAATCAAGTGGAAAATCTGTGTTTGGGGATCATGGATCAGAGAGACAATCCTCTTCCAAGACACAGCAAGCACGTGGAACACCAACGTTTAATCCCCATGATCACGATATTTCAGATAACTCATACTGTTTACGCCCAGCTTCTAGGGTATGTTCTTATCCAGTTATCATTTTTGGCTTCAATTGGATTGATGGATTTGGTAAGTATATCAAACCCATAATAACAAATCCATAGATCTGTTCGGATCATTTTGATTATCTATGGAAATCTGAATTTTGGATTACCACTTTCTTCTATACTTCAAACCAAAATATTGAACTTGAAATTCACTCAGCAGTGGAGTCATTAGAACTCCATAATCTAAACCCTCTTCAAATCGAAATCCATCACTCTTGATGAAGCCTATATGTATTTGCTCAAAAGATTTTTGTTAGCACTTAACCATGTCTGATCTTTGGTTGTACCAGTTCGAGGTCTTGAATAATCTTCAGAGAGACCAAAAATTGATCCAAATAGAGAACATGCCTCAGTTGAGGCTTGCACCACCAGCTGTTTACCATGAAAAGGTAAAGAAAAGAACCGGAGGAAGTACTAGCCGTGTTTCGGAAACGGAAAAACCAATCAGAAGTAGACAACTCAAGGATGTGAAAGGATCATCAATCCGCTTCCCATTGAAATCAAATATATTTGGTGAGTGATTGCGTCATTACTCTAGTACATAGTTTTGACAAAGTTAGTTGTGTAACTGATTATCTATCATTTTGAAGGTAAGGAAAAGATCAGTAGGAGGTGATACAACAATGATTGTGTATATGCCGACAATCTGGCTGATGATGTACTGGCAATGTGGCAACTAATCTGCGATTTTTGTTCGGGCAAAATTTTGAGGAAACTAGAGTAGCTAGAATTGAATTGTTTTCTTTCTAATTCTTCTGTTAGTTTTTAGTTTTTAACTGTAGATTCTGCGCACGTAAATAATAAACAGATGTATAGTTAGCAATTTATTTCTTGAAGTTTGTTCAAACAATGTAAATGGAAGATTATGTATGAAAGCCATTAGTTCCATTTGGCCTTGGTGGTTTGTAAATTGTAATATCCAGTTCAAACTATGTTATAACAAGTGACTGCATTAGTTCAAAGTTGAAACATTAAATTACATATTGTACTGAATTATAATCTCTTTAGTTGGAGGCCCTTGATTTGTTGTATGAAATTCAGGCATTTTTCTTTTTTGATTGTGACTTCAACCTATCCTATGCTGCGTTGGCAATAGTAGTAGCTGCAGTAATTATCAATTGTGAGATTTTTTATTTTTATTTTTCTTTATTTGTATATCTATATGGAGTAGGAAAGAAATGCTACCAGCATATTGAATATATTCATCTTAAGTTTATGTGTCGAGAAGAAAAATTCAAGGAGTTTAAGAGTACAATAAAAGTAGGGAAACAATTTAGTAATGGAGTTCATAGATACAGCCAGGTGTTCTGTATTTGTGAGGTGGATTTTGAATTTTATTCATGAAAAAAAGAAGGCATTGAAGAAGGAGGCTATTGTCCCCAACCTACCCATAGTGGTATCAATAAAATCAAATTCACGTATATAGTCCATAAAACCAATCAAATTCAAGTTTATAACTTATAGGGATAATTACAGGAACCTCCCATATGGTTTGGTGCATTTCGCGTCCAATACCCTCCAAGAATCATAAACAAGGCACGTTAGAAATGAACTGAACAAGCAAGAACTTGGAAATGTTTATAAGGATTACAACACTGCAAAGAATCATAACAAATTATTGTTTTCTGTCACTTAGAAGCCATTTACGAACTAATATTCGACCTTAGTACCTTGCGATGTTGTACAAGGACTGCTCTTTACAAGCACATAAAGATACAATATCACTACCATTGGTGCAAAGCACGTGCATAGCATGAAAAATATGCTAATGAAGATGTTACAAGCAGTACTAGTCATGCAATTAAACTATAGGTTAGAAAAATAAACTCGAAATCGATGGTTTCCAACAGGAATAAAGATAAATTTACAATCTTAATGCATCAGATTAATATTAAAAAGGTACCCAGTTACCTTAGGTTGGGAACAAGACTTGTGACTTAAGGCTTTGAGACACTCCTTTTTTTTTTTTTGGAGATGAAACGTAAATGGCATAAAAATAATTCAGAAGTTATATACAAGGGGCTGGCAAATGCCAGAATACAAAAAAAGGGTCAAAACATACAGACCATAGTATCTCTACATCTGAAATGAATCATACGGTTCAAAGAGTACAAAATCCATTAAGAGAACATGATGTTATTGTAGAAATATTCCCTACAAGAAGGTAATCCTGCTTTCAGAAGAATTACTTGAAAATTACCGTCCTCTGTAAAATTTGATCTGTTATAGTAGGGCTCTACAGTTGCAGGCAAACTAAAGGAAATACAAAATGGTGCAGGTGGAGATATTTGGCGAAGTCTCCTGTTGAATACAATTGGTGAAGATCTTCCTGAAATCTCACCACCTTTTGTAGTACCATACACGTGCACCATCCCATCAGAGTTGATATCACACTTCAAATTATCTGCCACATTAATCATAATAAGTTTTAATACTATTCAATTTAGAATGATCATATTATGAGCATTGTATTATGTCTGTGCGTGCATTACCTATGTCCCACAGACTACATGGTAGGACAACTTCGATGTCATAACCAAATTCATAACATTCAATGGTCACTGGATCAACCAATCTTAGTCTGCCTTCCTCGGCTGCTCCAGTCAATACAACTTCTGGCTGGTAAGTTCCAACGAACTCTGAATCTACTGTATTTGTATTCATTTTCCTCTGTGCACTTTGAAGACTTGAGATCAAAGAACCTACACAGGGAACAAGACAACCACATATCAGAAATCATTAGGAGGTAAGAGAAAATAACACATCAGTGTTGGGTAGAGTATTTTTAATAAGTTATTCTAATTTCAAACTTGTTCGCATATGCCGTGGGAAGTTATTAGAAAACATCACTAATTGCAAAGATATTCATGTGTAGTCCTGCACTAAACATTATAGAATAGCACATCATAGCATGGCTTGATAAACTAACTTGCAATAATGTGAACCTAGCCTACTCATAAGGAATATCAATTAAGTTCCCATCAAAGGAAGAACTATACATTTGCATCATAACCTACCCGCCAAAAATATGTATATTAAACATTGTTGTTTCAAGTTCCGAAAACCTATAGCGCAATTAGCGCATGCTATATCGCAAATAGAGAGTGTTATAGCACAAATAGCACGCAGAATACGGGACTATAGGTAAGGCGCTACGAAGCGCGCTATAGGGCACGCTATTGTGGCTATTAACTACTAAGATTTTAACCCTCAAGAAAAAATAAAAAAAACAAATAAGTAAACCGGCAAGGAAAATATTCCTTCATATTTTTTATTTAAAACCCTAGAAGGAAAATCAAATCTAAGATCCAAAAAAAGTAGATGTGTGATTTTGCAAGAAAAAAGAATCTGAATTAGGAAAAGGAAGGAAAGTTTTTTGGAATCTAGATGAGTAATTGGCAAGGTAATAATGAAATGACAATGCACAAGTTGTTAACGAAGAAATACATGTTGTACCATACATGCATAAGTTCATGTACGAATTATATTAAAGCAGTACTTGTTCCTTCATTTGGAAATAATAGTAAAAGCTCAGCTACTTTGTTATCGTAACAATTTTTATAGAAACTATGAACCACAATTCAAACCTACTCAATAGTCGAGACAACTTCAATTCTTTGACAAGGTAACAGAAAAACCTTAACTGGCTGACTTATTGGAATTAACAGTCTGATTTAAACATGTACGACTAACATATTTGATGAAAAACTTGTTTCCATTCAACACAAAAGACCTTAATACCCATTTAATCATACTTAAACTCTAGATTTGAATGAAAAGACATATAGAGAGAGAGTTAAAGGAAACATTGAATAACCATTTAAAAGAGACCATGATCAATGCTATAAAGATTCAAATTGGTATCAAATTTTGAACTTCATTAATGCATAAAACATTGTGAAAAAATAAGTCGAACAATATACATAACAACTAGTTCCTACAAGTTCATATTTGAAATGTCCTTCGTGTTTCCACTAAAAAATTATCAAACCGAGTATCAGATCTAAAATCAAAACAGAGTAGATGAGTGCTTTACAATAGGAACTGAACTAGATATGGGAGTAAACTTTTTGCAAACGGAATAATATTTGCAAGGTAATAATAAAATGTCGATGAATATGTTAAGTCACAAAGAAACACGTGTTGCTACCATGCATATATAAATCCATGCACGAATAACATTGACGTGCAAATTGTGCCTTCAATTGAGAATAATAACTAAACCTTAGTACTTACATGATCACTACAATTTTTAAAGAAATCAAGGACCATACTTAAGAACTACTTATAACATCACTGATACTCACGATGCAATGGAAAATCGTGCATAAATTATTGGATTAGGTATTCATTTTTAACCTTGTGTAATAAACTAATTCTATGAAATCATTCAAAATTGAAAGGCCTGATAAACAGTAATTCTCAATCAATGCATACCACCACAGGATTAGCTTCATCAGACATATACAGAGAGAAAATCAACACCAAATAAACATTAAAAAGAGACACAACCAATGCCGTAAGGTTTATCTGCAGCACAACATTAGCTTAAGGCAATAAAGGATCATAACAAAATGGAAGAATTGACTCAACCAAAACTCCATGATCTCTCCAACCATAAAAAAATTCTAGACATTCAGAAAACAAAGGAAAATTCACTTAAAGGACAAAATAAAGTTTGATACCTAAGAAATTGGGGTGGGGGGGGGGGGGTGATGGACACAGAGAGAGTGAAATTAAGACTCGTCCAATTAACAAATCGGTGATAAGTTTGCAAAATCAAAATTCCTAACAAATTCCAAATCAGAATTAGATCGAATTTAGGATAAATGAACAACTAACAATTGAGTAAACAAAAGAAAAGATCGGAAGTTCTGATTACCAAAAAATCAGTACAAGAGAAGAGGATTTGTTGCCAAAAGGAGAAGCGTCGGAATGTGCACCCCATACACCAAAAAATCACCGTTATATATGCCGCTCCACTTAGGGTTTGAGATAGCAAACAGCTGTTAGTTTCCATAAAAGCAGACTGTTATGTTGGCAATCTGGAACTACAGAATTGAATTTTTGAAGGAAAAAAATCGTGAAGCTAGCGCCAAATGGACGTTGGTCTTTATAGCAAAATACTGAAAAGCCCCCGAAGAAATCTTAAGGATTTAAATTATAATTTATGGGAACATATATTGCATAGATTTTGAAACATATAAAAGAATATCCATTTTCGTAACAACAAAACTAATAGAGTATTTTTCATCAATTTAGATAGATATAATATATATTTCGATGTAGTTTGAAAAGAATTTTTGAGAAATATAATTTAGTCGAAAACCAAAATACTATAATATTCGCTAATTGTATTCCTGCCATGTATTTAAAGACAAAAATTGTATGTACAGTCAATCGGTTATAATATATAAATATTACATAATGAAGCAATTTAACTCGACCAGAAAACTGTATCCGTATTTCTATATTTATATCCGTGTAATATAGATCATATCAATATAATTAATAGCATGATTTATACATACTAGGAAAGTACACGTACGTCGTACGTGTTTTTTAGTTAATTTTATTGGTATTTATTATAAATTAGAGTAAAGTTAATTTGATAATGTCATAAATAGAGCAACTTAACCCGCTTTTACTTATTTAATTCATTATTCACCGGTTTAACCTTTTTTTAGCCAATTTTATTTATTTTTACCATTAATATTTTTTTAACTATTTTACCCTTTTTTTTTTTTATCGCTTAAAACATATTTTACTATTTTCCTTTTCCACTTTAAACCATTTTTCTATCAGTTTTACCTTCTTTTGTTGGTTGATTTCACACGTTTTTATCATATTAACCCGCTTTTAAACATTATTATCATATTAAATCGTTTTCACCTATATCACACATTTTTTCACTGATTTCACATGTTCTTTCACCAATTTCACCTAAATTTTCATTGATTTGACACGTTTTCACATACTTTATTAATTTTCCACTGATTCCACCAGCTTTATATGTTGTTGTTTCACCAGTCTCATAATTTTTCACGAATTTCACTGAAATTATAGATTTTAGTGGAATTTTTTTTTTATCGATTTCACCATTTTCCTCCAATTTCATCCGTTTTTTACGAAAAGAATATCATGAAATTTCGAGGTTATGCATGTCTTGATATTATTGAATATTCTTTATATTTTTCTATTCTAGCCAAAGTAAAATTTCGTAATTAGCTAAGTCATAAGTATTTTTAATTCATTCATAATAAGATGCGATTCAATCTTGATTAATTTTTTTGTAACATAATGATAATTAAGAGAATTTTATTTTGAATTTTATATTTAGAGTGTCTATCACTTTTTGGTGTACTAAATCTTTAAATTAATATTTTTTTACTCCAAAAATTAATGATGCTAAAATATAATAATTTTATGTATATTTTTTGGGGGTTATGTAAAATAATAGTATTTTTTAATGGTTTGTTTTTATCTATAAGTGAAGAAGATTATAATTATAAAAATTGATGTAAGAGAGAATCTATAAATTTTAGGAATTTATGTAGGAGATAAATTAAATATAACAAGACTCCATGTCTAACTATACCTCTTTAATTACTTTTACATATTTACCATTGAATTAATATCACTTTACAATTTAAATAAGGACATTTTAGTCTGCACAAAAAAGTTAAGAAATATTCATGCTTTTATAATAGTAGAGATAGAGATAGAGATAGAGATAGAGATAGATAAGGATATATTTGATGGGTTTTTGCAAGTTAACTCCCTGTGATATGTCTAATGGGCAATTTACCTCCCTGTGAAATAAAAATAGGCAATTTAACTCCCTGTGAAATGAAATAATGAGCAATTTACCTCCTCGTGATATAAAAATAGGCAATATACCTCCATGTGAAATGAAATAATAAGCAATTTAACTCCCTTTGATATGAATTAATAAGCAATTTAGAGGGAGACAGTGTGCTTCTTTTATAAAAACACAAGGGTTATTTTGCCATTTTTCTTAACACATGGAGTTAAATTGCCTATTTAGGATATCACAGGGAGGTATTTTGCCCTTTTATTTATCACGGGGAGTTAAATTGCCTATTTTGAATAACACAGAGAGTTAATTTGCTATTCACTCTATATTTGATAGATAAGTATGTATTTGGTATTGTTTCAAATTATGCAATCACGAATCAGTTGCAATCGAAAATTAATTGTTGTCAAAACATTAAATTTTATGTGAGAATGTAGTTTTGAGAGGAAAAAAATCCATTAAAGAAAAGTGAGTTTGTTTTGAAACATAAAAAAAAAAAGCAAAAATATTGGGACAATGAAAATATAATTTATAGAAGAAAAAGTTATTTGTTGTATACTAATAAAACAGGTTTATAGTAATTTATTACTCCACAACATTCACATTTAAAAAAAAAATATTTCCATATCTGATATTTTCTTGAATACAAAAACTTATTTGATCTTTTACCACTAAAAACACATAGTACTTGTTTTTTTTGCTTTTTATTTATTGTTTTAGTTAATATAAAATTGCTATATTTTTCGCAATTATTGCAAATATATGTTTGAGAATAATTTGCGATGAAAAGTCTCTTTTTTAAGTACATGATCAGTTGATCACAAATCACAATTAAGTTAACGTATGACCGTAGTATAGTTAATAGATTATAATTAATAAAAGATATTGATTGATACAATTATTTTTTCATTTTCTTTTCTTGAAAAAATAGAGACATATTCTTTTCGAAGAAGTCTTTTGTTTTCCTTATGTAATCAATTAATTATCTTCCGGGGAAGTAAGTAATGTCAGACTTGTTATTAAATAGAAATAGTAATATTAGTCTTTAGGCCCACTTAACCAATATTCAAAAGGCCCAAAGGCTAAACTTCTAGGCCCAGTTCGAGTAAAGTCTTATTTCTTGTCCCACATCGGCAGAACGAAGGATTCTGTCCAGTTAATATACACAAACCTAACTCTAATGTTTGTCCCTTCGGGGACATCCGATAAAATTGGAACGATACAGAGAAGATTAGCATGGCCCCTGCGCAAGGATGACACGCACAAATCGAGAAATGGTCCAAATTTTTTTGTCTTTTTTTCTCAAGAATCGTGGCAGCAAGGTCACTTTGTCGCTTGCAATATCTCGTTGCGTATATAAGTCGTCTGCAAATGATTCAATCTGTCACTCGATGGAAAATTATTCCTTTCTCTTTTTCCTTCGTAGTTTTCTTTTAGTCTTTTTTCCTCCGAAATTTTTCTAAATCCTAATTCATAATTCCTCTGAACAGAAAATGCACAAAATATCCTTGAATCATCAACAATTTAAATCTTTTAGCATCAATCTTATCTAAGTTTCTATACTTCGTAATTTATGTGCCCACATATTCATTAGAATTTCAAATGTTGTTGATGAGAATGTTTGGTTTTCCAAAGGTCATTCAACAGACTACACTCCACATAGAGTGTAAGTATCTTACTCTTTTGTTACTATTTCTTCTAAGAAGATCTATTTTCACAGTGGTGTTGACTCAGATCATTAAATTTTCGTATTGCAGTGGCTCTCACTTCACCAAATGGACCAGGAACACTCCATGAGTCCAACCAATAATACCAACACATCTGTACCGAGCCTAGAGACACTTTGTGTAACTAGTTTTTCTTCAGAAGATCGTCTGGAGTCTATGCTGTTAGATCATGAGTGCCGGAAAAAAAAAGTAAATGAATGATATGGACCAGATATTAATGCGAGTCTGTTACATAATAAAAATGATTATTTCTCGAGCATGGAAATACTTAATGGAACCGGGTTTTCTTTAGAAGATCATTTGGAGCCTATGTTGATAAGTGGCTCCGAAAGAAAGCAAATGCACGATATTGCCATCAATTGCATATTCTCCATAGGCTAGTAGAGTTCAGGGCTTCCGAGCAACAACATTAACATCAACCAAACAAATGACTTTTCCAATCACTTCAAAGTGAGATTCATGCTTTGTAGGACTGCAAAGATAGAATACATAATCACTTCCATTTGTGCAACAAATGTGCATAGGATGATCATTATGCTAATGAAATTGTAAATTTGTAACTGGTACTATTAGTCACATAATTGATTTAATTTTCTTGCATCACTTGTCCAAATATTCTTTTCTTTTATCAAAGATATGAATAGTTTGACAAGCTCGCTTTTCCTTTGCCCATGGCACTAAATTCTTCTACTTTGTGCACTTCGTATTTATCTTGTAACAGTTCTTCCCAGTACGTAGCTTGCTCGTACATAATTGTTTTATGAGGCTTTATTCTCTGCTGTTATGACATGTGGTTCCTCTTCAGCTGCTAATTCTGCTTCATCAACATACTCAAAATGGAATTTCATCCTTTGGGATTATATATTCTGTCTTTTTTCTTCTCAAAAATCAATTGCCTTTTTTTAACGAAGAAAAGCTTCAGATTCAGGCAATGATCAATACTTCTGCTTTTTCCCATTATATGATTGTTTTAGATAAGGAACTTATTCAACCTTCACATGTCAAATGAAAAAAGGATTAAAAAGAATCTTCATATTTGGCCTCAGGACAAAATGGTGAATACAGTCCTTATTATTCCCATAAAGTCTCATTTGTGAACATCTCATAATATAATAGCCAATTCTCCAAAAAAAAAAAAAAAAAAAAAAGCTAACAAAAAGATACTGAAGAATTGCAGAGGAGAATTACTTGCAAAATTCTGATTAAGTAATGCAGTAGAATTGAAAAAAGATTACGTCAAAAGCTAAAATTAAGAGAGCTAATTGCCTCCTGATCTAAGTCATTACAAGAAATATCATCAGTAATCCCACTTGAACACAATGATGATGAATCTTGAGCAAATGAATGTACCAATTCATTTCTGTCTCCATTAATCCTCAAATTCTCATCATCAATCCCCTGCAAAATCCTAGGTTTCTTAGCAACCATTCCATGATGTTTTTTCCCTTTCCTTTTCCTTTGATACATGCGGCATACAGCCCAATCTCCTACTTGCATCATTAGTTTCTACAAAGAACAACCAAAATGATCATATATTTAAATAGTTTTAAAGTACACCAAAACTTCAATGTCTATATAGGTAAAAAAGGTCGAAAACTTCTGCTAGAAATTCGTCACATAGTCAATTGTGATGATGTCATGTTTTCAAATTTTATTGACCAGAAGGTCTATGTAATTCTAATTTTGGTGCATAGAAGATCAGTTACATCTAATTTCCATGTTATGCTGTACATTTCTTCAAGAATTATTAGTGCTGCAGGTGGAAGTTCATTTAGATAGAAATCAAATGATCTCGAGCCCTTTGAGATTCGCTAGACAAGATTCTTTTGCAGAGAAATACGGCATGCATCAGTAGTGTAGGCACTGTTGCGACTAATGGTCACACAAGACAACATTAGCATTTGAAGAGTCATTTGCAGTGCAACTCCTTTCGTCGTCCTTTTTATGTAAGGGCTTGTGGCAACTCAAGCTTGTTAGCTCCTGAAAGTTCAATGCATTTGTAATATGCATATTGCTTACATTGATCAACTAACGAACTTAAATTTCTATAAAAGACTGCACATGACTCATACACTTGAATATTTCATATATGAAACCAGAAACTGACTTGGGTTGTGCAATTTCAAGTCCAATAATCTCAAAGTGTTTTGAAATTAAGATTTTCTAATGAATATAAACAAATTAACTAAACAAAAGATATTCTGAAATTTTCTGTTGCCTATGATGAATGATCGGTCATTGTTCACTAAGAACACCATCAACAAGTTTTGCAACACAAATTGAGACTTCAATCCTTGAACAAGAAAGTTTATGTTTGGAAGAACATAAAATCCTCTTTTATCTCCATCAAGAGATTCAAAATTAAGAAAAGTTTACTTCTAATTCCTTCAATTTACATCTTCTTATTACTCCTTACATATGTTTGTGAAATCCTGGTAGAGTTCAGGGATGCCAAGCACCATCATTTAAAGCCTGTGCTATGTACATAAGCAATGTAGCAGCATTTAAAAGTTACTCCCATAACAAATTAATTATTGTTTTCTGTCACTTCGAAGCCATTTACGAACTAATATTCGACCTTAGTACCTTACAATGTTGTACAAGGACTGCACTTTACAAGCACAGAAAGATACGATATCACTCCCATTGGTGTGAAGCACGTGCATATCATAAAAAATATGCTAATGAAGATGTTACAAGCAGTACTAGTCATGCTATTAAACTATAGTTTAGAAAAATAAACCTGAAATCAGTGGTTTCCAACATGAATAAAGATACATTTACAATCTTAATGCATCAGATTAACATTACAAAAAATGCCCAGTTACCTTAGTTTGGGAACACGACTAGTGGCTTAAAGGCCTTGAGACACTGTTTTTTTCTTTTTTTCGGATCAAACGTAAATGGCATATAAATAAATCAAAAGTTATATACAAGGGGCTGGCAAATGCCAGAATACAAAAAAATGGTCAAAACATACAGACCATAGTGTCCCTACATATGAAATGAATCCATACGGGTACAAAGAGTACAAAACATGTCCATTAAGAGAACTGGATGTTATTGTAGAAATACTCCCTACAAGCTGGAGGTAATCCTGCTTTCAGAACAATTACTTCAAAATTACCGTCCGCTGTAAAATTCTTTCTGTTAAAGTAGGGCTCTACAGTTCCAGGCAAACTGAAGGAAATACCAAATGGTGCAGGTGGAGATATTTGGCGAAGTCTCCTGTTGAATACAATTGGTGAAGATCTTCCTGAAATCTCACCACCTTTTGTAGTACCATGCATGTGCACCTTGCCGTCAGAGTTGATATCACACATCAAATTACCTGTCACATTAATCCCAATAAGTTTTAATACTATTCAATTTAGAATTATCATATTACGAGCACTGTCTTTTGTCTGTGCGTGCATTACCTATATCCGACAGACTACATGGTAGGACAACTTCGAAGTTGTAAGCAAATTCATAACATTCAGTGGTCACTGGATTGCCCAATCTTAGTCCGCCTTCCCCGGCTGCTCCAGTCAATACAACTTCTGGCTGATAAGTTCCAAGGAATTCTGAATCTACTGTATTTCGATTCATTTTCCTCAGTGCACTTTGAGGACTTGAGATCGAAGAACCTACACAGGAAACAAGACAACCACATATCAGAAATCATTTGGAGGTGAGAGAAAATAGCACGTCAGTGTTGGGTAGAGCATGTTTAAAAAGTTATTCTAATTTCAAACTTGTTCGGATATGCCGTAGGAAGTTATCAGAAAACATCAGTAATTGCAAAGATATTCATGTGTGCAAGTACTGAACTAAACATTAATAGAATCGCACATCATAGCATTGCTTGATAAACTAACTTGCAATAATTTGAACCTAGTATCAAGTAAGTTCACATAAAAGGAAGAACTATACATCTGCATAATCAGACCTATAGCGCATAAAGAAGCGCATAAAGAAGCACACTCTTTTTGGACTTGAAGCCGCCAAAAAATATGTATTTTAAACATTGTTGTTTCAAGTTGCGAAAAACTATAGCGCAATTAGCGCATGCTATAGCGCAATAGAGCGTGTTATAGCACAAATAGTACGCATATTGCGGGACTATAGGCAAGGCGCTACAAAGCGCGCTATAGGGCGCACTGTTGTGGCTATTAACTACTAAGATTTGAACCCTCAAGAAAAAATAAAAAATTAATAATTATACCGGAAAGTCAAATATTCCTTCATATTTTTTACTTAAAATGTTAGAAGGAAAATCAAAGCTAAGATCAAAACACAGTAGATGTGTGCTTTTGCAAGAAAAAAGAATCTGAATTAGGACAAAGAAGAAAAGTTTTTGAAATCGAGATGAATATTTGGCAAGGTAATGATGAAATGACGATGCAGAAGTTTGTAACGAAGAAGCACATGTTGTACCATGCATGCATAAGTTCATGTACAAATTACATTAGCGCATTATTTGTTCCTTCATTTGGAAATATTAGTTAATGCCCAGCTACTTCGTTATCATAACATTTTTCATAGAAACTACGAACCACAATTCAAACCTACTCAAAAGTTGAGACAACATCTATTCTTTGACTAGGTAAAAGAAAAAGCTTAATTGACAATCTGATTTAAACACGTGAGACAAAATTATTTGAGGAAAAAATTTCTTCGCATTCAACTCAAAAGACCTTAATATGCATTTAATATCATATTTAACTCTAGATTTGAATGAAAAGACATATATATAGAAAGAGAGAGTTAAGGGAAACACTGAGTAACCATTTAAAAGAGACCATGATCAATGCCATAAAGATTCTCTGCAGCACTCCGTTAGTTAAAACCAACAAACTTATCATAACAAAATGAAGAAAATGGCGTGAACTTTATTATCAACTCAGAGATAACCCCCAAAGAGGAAAAGTTAGTTTCACAGCAGAAAAAATAGATCTAGAAAGAAAAATAAGCATCTAAGCTTATGCACCATTTCTAGCTAGGTTTTGATAAAAAAAAAAAAAAGAAGCTTTTTTCCTTCCTTTCTAACAATTCAAATTGGTATCAAATTAAGAACTTCATTAATGTATAAAATATTGTGGAAAAATAAGTCGAACAATATACGTAACAACTAGTTCCTACAAGTTCATATATAAAATTTCCTTTATGTTTCGACTAAAACTTATCAAACCGAAAATTAAATCTAAAATCAAAACAGAAAAGATGTATGCTTTAAAATAGAATCTGAACTAGAAACGCGGGAAACCTTTTGGAAGCGTAATAATCTTTGCAAGGTAATCAATAAAATGTCGATGCACATGTTAAATCACAACGAAACACGTGCTACTACCATGCATATATAAATCCATGCATGAATAACATTGACGTGAATTGTGACTTCAATTGAGAATAATATCTAAACCTTAGTACTTACATGATCACTACAATTTTAATAGAAATCAAGGATCACATCACTGATACTCACGCTGCAATTGAAAATCGTGCCTAAATTATTGGATTAGGTATTCATTTTTAACCTTGTGTAATAAACTAATTCTATGGAAAAACTTCTCCAACATTCAAAATCGAAAGGCCTGATAAACATGAATTCTCAATCAATGCATACCACCTCTGGATTAGCTTCATCAGACATATACAGAGAGAAAAACAACACCAAATAACCACTAAAAGAGACAAGATCAATCAATGCCGTAAAGTTCATTTGTAGCACACCATTAGCTAAGGGCAATAAAGGATCATAACAAAATGGAAGAATTAGTGTAAACATTACGATTGACTCAACCAAAACTTCATGATCTCTCCAGCATTAAAAAAAATCTCTACATTCAAAAACCCAAAAAAAAGATGAAAATTCACTAAAAAGACAAAATAAAGTTCGATGCCTAAGAAATTGGGGGAAAAACACAGAGAGTGTGAAATTAAGACTCGTCCAATTAACAAATCGGTGATAAGTTTGCAAAATCAAAATTCCCAACAAATTCCAAATCAGAAATACATCGAATTTAGGGTAAATGAACAACTAACGATTAAGTAAACAAAAGGAAAAAAAAAATGATCGGAAGTTCTGATCTGATTAGCGATTACCCAAAAATCAGTACAGGAGAAGAGGATTTGTTGCCAAAAGGAGAAGCGTCGGAATGTGCACTCCATACACCAAAAAATCAACGTTATATATGCCGCTCCACGTAGGGTTTGAGATAAACAGGTGTAAGTTTCCATAGAAGCAGACAAATGTTCTGTTGGCAATCTTGAACTACAGATTGAAATTTTGAAGGAAAAAAATCGTGAAGCTAGCGCCAAATTGCCGTTTGTGTTTGTAGCAAAATACTGAAAAGCCCCCGAAGCAATCATTTAAGGAATTAAATTATAATTTATGGGAATAGATAGTGCATAGATTTTTCAACTTGACAATAGTGCATAGATTATCGTTTAAGGAATTATAATTTAGAAGGAGAGTGTAACAGAAATTAGGGCTGCCAATTTGGGGCTAATTAACGGATTCACATATCCGGATAGAGTTAGTTCTGTAATTAGGTAGTTTTACTTATTTACCCTCAGTGTTCTTCAGCTGTTTATTTGTGCACATTATTCATATATAAAATTCACAAGTTTAATTTACATTATCTCAAATATAGTTCATATTAAATTTCTTCTTTACATTGTTTCTTTACGAGTTTACGCTTGGGGATAGTTTGAGTACTTCTACAAGTATAATATGAAGGGTGGTAATGTAAGGGTTTTTGCCAATTTGTATCCTGATTCAAAATTATTGTCATTTTGTATTTTGAAAATATAATTTATTTGGCACTTTATATACTAAAAATATAGATTTTTGGCACTATTTCTTAAAAAAATGGATTATTGGCACTTTACACCCTGAAAATATAAACTTTTTTCATTTTTCAAGTTTTCATCCTGACTTAAAATTTTTAGCACAATTTTTTTTTTTACCAAATTATCGATTATACGCGAGTCTTACAACAACAATATCATATGATAAGGTGTTAGATTTCTAAGTGTATCATTTAAATACAATTTAAACAATCTAGAGAATACCTAATAAGAACAAGAAGACAATGTCTTATTTTTCTGGATCAAAGTTTTACGTATAGAAAATGTTAAAAGAAGTTTTTCAAAATTAAAATAAAGTAAGCATAACATGTTTATGATTTTTTTTTATAATTAGATGTTTAAGATTTACTATGTCACAAAAATTACTAAATACACTTATTTTTTTATATAAAGAAAAATACTATAAAAATCAGAATATCAAAATTTAATAAATACTTTTATTTTATGTAAACAAGAAAAATATAACTTGTATCAATTTTATAATTTTTAATATCACAATTGATGTAAATGAGTGTCTATTTTAGGATAAAATGTCAAAATATACATATAATTTGCCAAATAATAATAAAAAAATATTATGATTATTTTTGTGATTGAACTCGAAATACTTTTTTTTTCATTTTTGATTGTTCTGCATTGAAATGATCATTTTTTCTCTCTCATGACGACATTTCTACTTTTTTTTCCAAAGGAAAACACGTTACGTTGCAAAATACAAAAAATTATATTCTAAGATTCAAATGCAAACATGTTATATTTTTAAGGTGTAAAATGCCAAAATCTATATTTACAAGGTATAAAATGCCAAACAAATATTTGAAAATGACTATTATACCATTCCACCAATAAATTTTCTCACTAAAATACTAAGTATCAAATAAATTGAATTTTCATGGTACGAAGTGCCAAAACTTTTAAGTTGGAGTGAAAAATATTAAAACCTTATATTTCTAGGGTGCAAAATGATAAAAATCCTAAGTGTAATTATATACTAAACCTCAAATATTATAATATGAATGGTGCGTAATTTATAAATATAATATAATATGAAGGATGGTAAAACCTCAAGGCTAGTTTGAGAAATTTTCTGAATGTGTAAATTTTTAAATTTCCTCGAGCACACCAAAAAGCAATATCAAAAGCCATTTTTCATTTTCATGATTTATGTGTGCTAATTGCAGATTCTCTCTTCACAAGTTGGAAATAAAATAACCCACAAAACATTGTTTAATTGTTTTAAACATCTGTTTATACAGTTTAAAAATGAAGATCTATTCACTTCCCCATTTCCCTTGGCATTTTCATATATAGTAGTATATAAAAGCTGAATCCATTAGAGTATAGCTTTGATTTGTACAGACTCAAAACATGCATTTGAGCGAGAACGAAGGTATAGAGAAGAAGACCTTCGTGGTCATAGGAGGGCTGGGCTTCGTGGGCTCGGCCCTCTGCTTCGAGCTAGTCAAACGTGGGGCCCATCAAGTTCGGGCCTTCGATCTCCGATCCGAATCTCCTTGGTCTCAGGATCTCCGCAATCAGGGCGTCTCTTGCATTCAAGGTATATTTATTTAATAATTGCTAGTGATTTTTATTGTTGCCGAGATGTAAAAATTTTGGTTGATTGTGCAATTATTGCAAATAGTGCAAAGTTGTTAAATTCTGAATTGAAGTTAATTTGATGTGGTTTTATTCAATCAGTTAAACTTTTCATTTGATTGATGCCCCTTTCTCTTTCTCAATTGATATCATGGATCGAATTGTTGTTTCCTGATAAGTTTCAACCAGTTGAATATTTATAAAGTTCAATATTAGAGACTTTTTGGGAGTTTTTTGTAAATTTTTGAGAGGTATTTGGAAAAATTAAATCAAGGGAAACATGTACAAGCTGAAACTACTCTATATTCGTTTGGATTGACTCAAAACCGCTAAACTTTTTGGTCGAAACTTTTCGAAATTTTGATTAATGATACGATTTGCTAATAAGAGTTTGTCGAAAGAAAAACAGAGCTATTTATAGCTGATACTGTTACTTAACATCAGATTTTGTGCTCAAGTTATTGTTGATTGCATATGAGACATAATAAAAAAAAATTAAAAATATAAGGAGAAATAGAAAGATTTTAGATGAAAAAGAATGAAAAACATTTATTACCATTGATTGTTCTATGCTTATAGATATACTTGTAAAAGAAATACATCCTAGTATTTCACTTATTATAGGATTAGCTTACATAGCTAACATTCTTATATACATTGTAGGGGATGTTTCAAAGAAACAAGATGTTGAAAAGGCTTTGCGTGGCTCAGATTGTGTTTTTCACCTGGCTTCATATGGCATGTCTGGCAAAGAGATGCTCCAATATAGCCGTGTTGATGAGATAAATATAAATGGAACTTGCCATGTTCTGGATGCTTGTCTGGAGTATGGAATCGGAAGGCTCGTGTATGTGAGTACATACAATGTTGTGTTTGGTGGAAAAGAAATTGTAAATGGGAATGAAAGCTTGCCTTACTTTCCTTTGGATGACCATGTAGATTCATATGGTCGTAGTAAATCTATAGCTGAACAATTGGTTTTGAAGAGCAATGGTCGCACCTTCAAGTGAGTTGTTTTACTTCCTTTCCCATGAGAATAATTGAAAATCAATCGTCTTACATTTGGATAGCGAGTCGTTTTTACTTAGAGGTGAACATTTTCTTGGTTTTTTATCTTCATCTTGGATTAAAATAACTGGGAATATTATGTGATTAGCTGTTAGTGTTCAAAATACTACCGTTGAAACGACTTTCCCAATCAGGTTGGTCTTTGTTGAATTTCTTTCACGACAAAGAATATCTTGGGCTGAATTGAAAGAGAAACTTGCCCATTTCATTGAATGGATGTACCTGAACTTACTTGAACAGGATCTTTTTCTTATGTTTATGTTGATTCTTTGGCTTGTGAAGCACTGCAATTTCTCCAAATGGTCAGAACTCAATCACAATTGGAAAGAGTTCATGTCCACAATCTAAATACCCCTTAGCGTGTGAATAAAAACTTCAAAATGTGGATTACCTTTCTATACCATTTTTGGCCCCTAAATATGGACAAAATTTCCTTCACTTTTCTGCCATTTTTCTTGTGTTGTTATTGGTAGTTATTTTCCAGCAAAATAAACTCCTCAGAATAGGGAATGAAAATGGGTGATTCTTCCTTTCAAATGAAATAACCGCTACCTCCAAAAATTCATTTGATTATTGCGTCATGAATATAGGTCGAAACCGTCCTCATAAGAAGCCCGTCTGCCCAATATATCATGGGAGCATTGTTTTACATTGATGGATAAATTTGTATTGATTGTTGTTGATATGGCTATGCAGAAAGAAAATTGGCAAACTCTACACATGCGCAATTCGTCCTGCTGCTATATATGGACCAGGTGAAGAAAGGCACATGCCAAGGATTATTAATCTTGCAAAGTTAGGTCTTCTACCTTTCAAAATCGGCACTGCAAATGTGAAAGGAGACTGGGTTTATGTCGATAATCTTGTATTGGCCTTGCTATTAGCTAGCATGGGTCTTTTGGATGATATTCCCGGCAGAGAAGGACAGCCAGTTGCTGCTGGTCAACCTTACTTCATATCAGACGGTACAACTAGCCTATACAGTACTTTAAAATGATTCAATTATATTTTGAACTATAATTACTATCAATTACTATAATTCAGAACTTGAGAAATGAACACTTCTCATTTGCCTTGTTGGTTCTTTCTTTTCATTAACAGGGTCTCCAGTCAATAGTTTTGAGTTCCTTAAACCACTACTCAAGAGTCTGGACTATGATTTGCCGAAATTATCATTAACAGTCTCACATGCCCTTCTTCTAGGAAACTTCTTTAAAGTTTTCTACAGCCTTTTGTATCCATTGCTAAGACGGAGGTGGCTTCCTCAGCCCTTGATCCTTCCCGCTGAAGTATATAAGGTGAGATTCACTACCTTTTGTTTTTTATATTCTTTTACTACTTACAAATATAAACCTCAATTCTTACAAGTGGGAAAGCTTCTGTTTCTGTAAAATTCAATGTTTTTTTTTATATTTAATTTAAATGATTGCAGGTTGGTGTTACCCATTACTTCTCTTTTCTGAAAGCAAGGGGGGAACTTGGTTACACTCCAATGGTTAGTCCTCAAGAGGGCATGTCTGCAACAATAACATACTGGAATGAGAGGAAAAGGAGAACATTAGATGGCCCTACCATTTATGTATGGCTGTTTGTGGTGATTGGAATGACAATGCTATTCTGTGCTGCGTACTTACCCGATTCCGTGCCTCTATGTAAATCAATTGCCCTTACTGTTTTTCGCTCAATGTGGATGACGAGGATTGTTTTCATTTCATCTGTAGCAGCACATGTTGGTGAGGGTTTTTATGCATGGAAACTTGCAAAAAAAGTTGATCCTGCAAATGCAAGTGGTTGGTTTTGGCAGACTTTGTGTTTGGGATACTTTTCATTGCGTTTTCTGCTGAAGAGAGCCAAAATGTAGGAAACGGGTATGGTTTTGTAGCTCGTATGCACTTGTACAGGCAACTTTTGGTGGCCTTTGTTGAATTATAATAAAAACAAATGTTCTATTCATGTGTGTATAGTACCACATCACAAAACCAATTTGCAAACTAAAATTTGAAAGACAAAAACATCTTAAATAACCTGACATAAATGATAAAGAACACCAAGGTGCCAATTTATCTTAGACGTTCTCAATTCAACCATTTATCTCCACATGAACATATACAAGTAGCAATAACAATCATATGAAACTGATGGATCTCACGAGAAAATAGCCTCCAATATTTAATATAAATAAATAAGCTTTCAGCAAGACTCATGATTGAACGATTTAATCATTTTCTTGTAGTCTCCGAAATTAAGAGAGATTTATTAACAGTTGAGAATATTGTTCATTCAATCAAAGTGGTTACTTAGCTAGCTTGTAGACACGATTAATCATATGGATTTATCCAAATTCTTATAATCAATAGATACTGTTTAATTTTCTCCAATCTATTATTCAAAATCGACTAATTTTTTATGTAACCAAAAAGTGGTTACTATTTGGCATATATATCTGAAAAGCACGTAACCAAAAAGTTTTTGATAAAATTGCTGAACATACTAATGCTACTTCTCTCAATTTACCAGTTAGCTTTGGACCTCAAGGATAATTTCAAATCCTTGATGAAACCAAAGCTCGACCCGATCCAACGACAAATGCTGCCTGCACAGGGATGATTTAAACTCAACTCCGAAGGGAGACTTTATGCTTACGAAAACTCAAGAAACGTCGTGATCCAGAATGATGAGGGTGATTGGGTTCTTGGTTTTTGTTGGAACATTGGTCCTTGTTCTATCACTATGGCTGAATTATTGGCACTTTGGGAGGGTCTTATTCTTTCTTGGGATGGTAGACTTCAATGTGTGGAGGTTGAGCTTGACTCGACGGAGGTTATTTGCAATCTTATTCGGAAACATAACACGGAGAATCACCCTTTTTTCATATCTTGGACTATAGAGTTTTTCTTAGGAAACCATGGAATGGAAGATCAGACATAGACATGTACAGAGATCGACAAATTCGGTGACGGACATCATTGTCAAAATGGGACATCAGTTTGAGAGGGGAATGAAGACCTTCTGGGAGTAAGCTCACATTCATGTTTTGGAGGCGGGTAAATACCACTAATGAGTAAAATTAATAAATTAAATGTGGAATCAGTAATAAGAAAATGATTGAAATGGATGAATTTTTTTTGTGAAATTAATAAAAAAAAGGGTGAAATTGAATTGCATCCCTTAGGTTTATGCATCCATCTCCCAACACAGAAAGGCCATGGTTGACTAACAAAATTGAAAAGTTTCCTGAAAAATAAAATATACAAAAATCAGAATCCTCAAAACAAAATTTTTTTTATACGAAGGGAAAAGACTTATAATCATCAATAGCATGCTTTAACTCAGATGACATGTTCTCTAACTTTCCATAAGTCTTCAACTCAGACATGACCAAACGAAGCAGCTCCTTGTGTTTCGACTATTTCTTCCCAATTATCCGACTATAGGAGTATAATCCAAGCCATGAGATTTCCTTCTTTTTCACATCATATTTTGGACGAAAAGCTACGCCAACATCAAAATTTCTCAATAGTATATATATTCATTATCCAGTATGATATCCTTCATCACACCGAGCAATTTTTCTTGACAGATTCCAAAGCTTTTAATACATCTGAAACTACAATGAACACACCAGGTAACATGAAAGGGACAAGTCTTTTGTAGGCATCATCGTACTCAAACACTGACTAGACAAGCAAAGTCCAAGAAGGGTCACACTAGGAAAATATTAGCTTTTAATATAACGGAGAAGTTTCAATTGTAATTTCGTGTATTTATGTTTGTGATAACGTTAAAAACTATGAAAACTAATCAGAACCATATCACATGCAACGTTTTGATCAATCTAGCTCCTTTGTAAAATGCGGAGCTAAATAAGAGAATCACATCATCCGTTTGCTTGCATAACCTAGCTTAACTATGTCCAGAGAGGCAGAAACCACTTGCACATTGCAAAACTCTAAAGGGCCTTGACGGAGTTGGACGAAAATCGTGAAATGATTATATAGTCCTCATCAGTTTTAATTAAAAATAAATAAATAGCCTGACTAACAAAACATATTATTTACTCTTGCAATAATGCACCAAATTATCATATTACTCTTACAGAATTTAAATTTAAATGGATATAAAAAATTATGATTGCATATTGGTCTCTAAACTTTAAAAAAATTATTTTTTACAGAAAAAAATAAAAAAACTCACCCATCCCTATCCCCACCCCAATCTCCCCCTTTTTCCCAAGCTGCCAAAAATGCGCCGCACTACGGCGGATCTCAGGTACCGACACAACCGGAATCAATCCATGAGGATTGTAGCCCAGGTCAACGGGGTTCTAAAGGCGCAATAATTTCTCGATTTGGTTGAGTAACGAGGGAGAAATCAATATCTGAAATTTCTTAGATTTAGGGCTTTGCGATTCAGAAATTCAAACACCAAATTCGAACGATCCTTTCAACGGTTTGTGAAAAAATTTATACATATGAGTTCGCGATGACAATACGAACAAAACCCCTAAACTTATCTGTCGACAAGCCGCCGGAGAGTGGTGGCCGAGCGTTAGGAAGAAGATGAAGGCGGGTGGGTGGGTGGGTGGTGGGTCGGGTGTGTTTCAGTTTTTTTTTTAAATAAATTCTAATAATTTTATCCCCTCAAAAAAAAAATTAATAATTTTATTAAATATATATAAACTTTATTATTTTAATAAATATTAAGTAAGATTAATAATATGTAAATCGTACATAATTTATTAAAATTTTACGAAATTTTATACTACGGATTTATTATGAACATGTGAGCATTTTTATATATAATGTCTAATAATTTATGTTCAAGTTTGTTTTCTTTTAATGATTGAACGTAGTTCATTCATTTATCCTTGTACTTTAATTATGAAATTTTTCGAAATTATTAAAAACTATGGGTTAAATGTGAAAGTTTAATGTATTTATATTTTTATATATGTTCTACAATATTATTCATATAATTAACCATAATTTATTAACTTTTTCTCTTACTTTAATTGTAAAAGCATTATGATTTTTTTTTTTAAAACATTGATATTATATTATTTTTATTTAAGAATATATATACATTATACACTAATGAACTAATTATAGGCTTCATGTAAATTAATAACATTTGAACCCAACTTATACATATACATTGCAAAGAGAACCCTCGTATCCATCAAACATAACAAGGGCACAATTTTTTATTGGTTCGAATTAAGTCTTGGTGGAGCTGATGAAGGCTCCATTTGTGCCAGGTTCATCGGCATCAAAGGTTCCAAGTATTACCTGCAAAAAGAGAAAAAATAATGTCAAGGAATGTAAATATGGAAGAGAACTATGAACACCACATACACAGGCAAACACAATCGAAGACACACAGATATGCAAACAATTACTTCTATTTAGTAATATTTACAAAACAAGGAGAATAGTAAATCACATAATAATTTATTTATTCTGAAATACACTTAGATAATTGTTCATGGAGCATAGCGCAGGGAAGCGCAAAGACTTCCGGGGCTATAGCGCATTGCACAGTGCGGCACGTGCACTTTTTGGACTTTCTGCCACAAGATGATAGCATTATTGTTTCAAGTGCATATTGCTATAACGCAAATAGGTTGTGCTTTAGCGCAAATAGCACATAAAGCACGTGTTAGATGGCATACTTTAACGAGTTATAGTGCACGCTATTGGGGATATTAATTGATATAAGGAAAGTAATAAGACCACATTTAAATTAATAAGAGCAAGCAAATTACCTGCACGAGGGTTGCAGCAAGCATAAAACCAGCCACACAACCACCAAATATTTTTCTGTCCTGTCCACATAAGGAGATATTTATTCCCCCAGTTCTGCTTCTAGGACCGCCCCCATTCGATGGCGTAAAAGAGCCGTTAATGCCCACTATATCATACCGCCTTTACACAAATGGAAAGAAAATGATAATATGTGGATATATTTACGAATTTGATTAGCTAATATTTACATATACACAGATTACTGATAATTCATGGAAGTTCAAAAGATACATTTGAAATAGAGATCTTTCACATTAGTGCTACCTTTAGGAACTTAAACTAATTTTACAGATCAGAAAACCAAAAGGGTTAAATAGAGAAAAGGGTTTTGCCGAGAAAAGCTTTTGGTGAATACGAATAATTAATTAACGCTTATAATTATAATTACTTAGATGCCTTTTTTAGTAAAAAAAAAAATCATCTTTTGTAAATAGAATAACAAAATGTACAATCAGTCTTAATATAACAAATTATCATTAATCTGTTTTGACGATCAACATGTGATAGATAGACTCTTGTGTCATATATGACATAAAATGATATCTACAAAATAGTAACTGTAAGATGCATTTAAAATAATTTAAAAGTTTATATTAATAATATGTACATTAAACTGTAATATAATATCATAATCAAATCAATTTATTTCATAAAATGGTTATATATACCAAACAAAATTAAAAGAATTTAAATTATCAAGCATTTTGGTCTTTATTTTAATATTTTAATAATAAAAAATTAAAGTTCTAAAAGCGCATACGAGAATAATCATAGTCTAAGTATTGAAATTTGTATTTATATTCTATGACTTTGGGAGAATTTCGTGCAATCGGTAGGATGATTAGTTGGTTAATTTGTGTAGCATGTGAATTACATTATTTTAAATTCAAATTTTGTAGAGTTAATTTAAACAGCTAAGATCTATTAGGGTGCAAATTTTCCATTATAATGAATGGATAAATTTTAATTATGTTGTTACTATATAACAAATGTTTTTTAATTTTCTTCTAGAAGGGATAACTTAGCCAAATAAGGGAAAACAATTAACAAGAACTAAATTAGGTATTGGCCTATTACGTTTTGACTAGAATGAAGGTCACATTCATCTTGCAATGGTGGATTATATTCCATAGGGGTAGGATGATAAAAACATGTGCATAAGAGTGCGAAAAATTATCCTCTCATACACATTTTTCACTCATCCAACACCCCACGGGATTAAATCCACCGGGGTAGACACATAATTTTCGATTTTGTAATAGTGGGAATCAAATTTAAGATATTGTTTTGGTGGAACATGCTACTTTTATTGGAGCCGAGGCACATTCTTACGAGTTACCTTGCTTACTAAATGGAATATTAGACGTTCACTTTACTCGGAGGATTTCTACCTAGTATTATATATAGTTTTACACAAATGTATTACAAAAAAATATTTATTTTATTTTATTTCATAGAAATTAATATTGTAATTGAACGTAGTTTCATCTGGAGAAGAATTTAAGTCAAGCGAGTTTTAACTAAACTAAATACAAGACGAGTTTAATTGGTTGATGTTTTAACCAACTTATCAACATATGTTTAGCTCATCAATGCAATAAATATTATTCAATATTTTGTTTGTTATGTTCAAAGAACTAGAACGAAATAAATTATTGAACAAACTCATACCGGGTATTAAATATTTCTCTTTGATTTTCATTATACTTTATGATCTAATTATAAAAGTCTTTTTAAGCATAGAAAATTTCCAGGAACGGCATTAAATTTTACTATTAGTGTAATAATTAAAATAATCAAAATCTAATGTTTCAAAAGTGATATCTCAAGACGAGTTACCCATTATATAATTTACACAATCTTGAAGAACAAAGCGGAGGACATTGTGCATTGTTTGTTTCATGGCCCTTTGCTCGCCAATTATGAGCCTTAGGGACGCATCATGGTTGATATATGAAATGGAGGAACCGGACTATAAGAGTTATATAACACATATCAAACGAAAAAGGGAACCTATCGGTCGACAAAAGGAACGAACGAGAGTAATTTTTTTATGATTTGTTGTTGGATAATTTGGCATAAATAGAAAAAACGACAAATTTGGGTCAGGGTGGACGACAACCTCCGATCGTGAATTGATTCAATCTACATGAAAATCAGGAGATGCACTAGAGGTAGCATTTTCCATCCCAAAATATCACTACAGCAACCAAACAAAAGTAATTTGGTCACCACCACCACACGATCAGTCGAGATAAATTAATGATGATGCAATAGTCTAAAGGTGAAGAAGGATTTATTGAATTAGAATTTGTATTTTGGCCAACGAATCCTTAGGTTGCTGCAAACATTGACAATAAAACAATTTGAACTATGCATGCAGCAACCTAAGGATTCGTTGTAAAGTTGTTAGGCATTAAATTTTACTATTAGCCAAATAAGGGAAAACAATTTTCGGTATAGCAACGCTGATCGGCTGGTTTCCTGAAGCCATGGTTCCGCTTGTTGTCGCCGGAGTTCACGTGCCTGATCACAACAGCGCCAGGGAGGGTATATAGGTGTGAAAGTGGAGGCGGAGGCGACGAAGTTTCTGCTCTGTACGTGGGGTCTCCGTAAGGTGCGAGCATATTTTGTTCCAACTGCAGCGGCTGTGAGGGACCAGCCGGAGTTTCTGCCAGCGCCGGTGAATTGGGAGCGACGGTGAATGCCTCGTGGTTTGTCATGGCTGCTGTTGCTGCTTATATTGAACCCGACATGTTTCTGAAATTGCCCTTGGGTTGAAAACGAATTTACCTGAGGACAACAAAACAGTCAATGTGAAGGAATAGTAGATCTTCAGCAGTAGCAACGAAGATTAAAACATGCAAGGTTATTTAAATCATTGACTAAGTTTTTATCGAATCAAATAGATCAAACAAGCTTATTATAAAATCATTAGCTAAGCTTATATCAAATTACAATTAATCAAACAAAGTCATCTAAATATTAACTAAGTTTATGTCAACAATGAATGAACAAAGCCACATAAATATTTACTAAGCTTATGTCAAACAAAAATGTAACAAACAATATTACTTAATGATATTAAGCTTATATGAAATCACAATTCACAATGATTCAAACGAGCTGATATGGAATCAAATGAATCAAACAACCTTAACAAATACTTTAACAAAATAGAAACAAAAATCTAACTAACAATGATATATTAGTGAAATTAAAACAAATAAACAATAAAGAAATTAAACAAACAAGTTAAGCACAAAAAGCTAACTCATTGTAAGTTACCAATGTAAAAAAACTTTCAATCATAGTACAAGCACTAATAATAAAAATCTATATAAAACTAAAAATAGCTACAACAATTGACAAACCCAAACATAAAAATAAAAGAAACGCATATCAACAAAATATTTAAATCAAATATCACACAATAACAAAAATATTCTTGTTGAAAAAAATAAATAGCCCCATTTACATGAAATGAAATAAAGAACGAAGGTATTGTTGGAATTAAAAGAAAGTATTAATGATAAAAATGTCATAAAACTGTTTCTATTTTATTACAAAAATGCCACCAGCCCCAAAAGCAGACATACTTTTCTAAAAGCTGCTTCTAACTGCTTTTTTGTTGAGAAGCAAAAGCCGAAGCTCAGTTAAACACGGGTAAACCGCTTTTCGAGGAAAAATGTTGAAAAGCCCTTTCCCGAAAGCAGTTGCAAACAACCCCTTAATGTTACACATTCGTCCAAGTCTTAATTATCAACCCCATGGCATGCCTCGGGGAACATTTTTGTAAGCACCCGAGAACGAACTTGCAGAACCCCCAGATGATTCATTGCAGCTGCCACCCAGCTGGTTCGCTCTTGGTGGAGCTGATGAAGGCTCCTTATGTGCTGATTTTGGCTCCTAGGGTTAATCGGCATCAAAGGTTCCAAGTATCACCTACAATAAGAGGAAACAATAAAAAATAACGTCAAGTGATGTATTTAAATTACTAAGATGTGTGCATGTACAAAAAGAACATAGAAGAGAACTCTCAACACCACATACACAGGCAAACACAAACAAAAAAACACTGATATGCAAACAATTACATCTATTTAGTAACACTTATAATAGTACAAGGAAAATAGTAAATAACATAATAATTTATATATTCTGAATACGCTTAGATAATTGTTAATGGCGCATAGAGCAACAAAGCGCAAAGGCTTCCGGAGCTATAGCGCATAGCGCAGCACGGAAAGTGCACTTTTTCGACTTATTGTCATTAGACGATTGCATTATTGTTTCAAGTGCATATCGCTATAACGCAAATAGATTGTGCTTTAGCGCAAATAGTACATAAAGCACGGGGTTAGATGGCATACTATAACGCATTATAGCGAACGCTATTGGGGATATTAACTGACATAAGGAAAGTAATAAGGCCACATTTAAATTAATAAGTGCAAGAAAAGTACCTGCACGGGGGTTGCAGCAAGCATAACACCAGCCACGCAACCACCAAATATTTTTCTGTCCAGTCCACATAAGGAGATACTTATCCCCCCAGTTCTGCTGTTAGGACTGCCCGTATTCGATAGCCTAAAAGAGCCGTTAATGCCAACGATATCATACCGCCCCTACACAAATGGAAAGAAAATGATAATCTGTAGATCTATTTACAAATTTGATTAGCTAATATTTATATTTACACATATTACTGATAATTCATGGAAGTTCAAATGACAAATTTGAAATAGAGATCTTTCATATTAGTGCTACCTTTAGGAACTTAATTTAATTTTAAAAATTGGAAAATCAAAACATGTAAGAATATCATATTACATGATCGATGATCAAATAAGAAAGTAAAAGGAGAATAGAGATCTGAAATAGAAACCTCGTAAATTACAGTCCTGCCGGATGTTTCAGACTGGCGGAGTTCTATATTTGATATAACCCCATTTGCTGATAAAATACAAACAGTTCTTGGGGTGTGCTGAGAGAATGCCATTATTTTCGAAGCGACATCCTGAAAAACCAGTTACTAATATTTAGTAAGATATAATACTTATTCAATTCATTGGTAGGATTTTTATGTCAGTTGCATGTTAAGATTTCCTTCATGAAAAATCCATAACTCAACCGAATATGGCTAAAACTCAAAGATATAGGCATTCAATACTTAAAACATGTAACATGGTATATGACCTAACGTGCCATTTAAGTACTTACGAAGAACTTATAAAAGTATGTTAGGTAAGGATATTGAGTCACTGGCCAATTGCATTACCAAATAACATGTTAATTGATGCTAAGCTAAATTAACTTAAATAAAATTGTAGCACCCATGGAAGAACATTTCAAAACGAAGCATAAATTGGACCGAAGAATGAAAAAATCGATTGGTTAAAGTCTTAACAGAAAGGAACAAATTTAAATAGGTAACCTCTCCGACGTTGACAATGAGAATATGTCCTTTCATTCTCGTATCAATCGAACCTGCAAGCATAGCTTAGGTCAGAGTCTTATTATTATCGCAATAATAAGAATGATGATGAAAAAGTAGCAAGTCAACATCATAAAAGAATAAACATATGAACAAAGTTCCTCGTAGAAAAATCATGTGAGCATAAACAATAATAGAAAGAATACACAACTATGGTTCATAAAGATTGCACTACAACAATTTTATGCCCACAGGAATCAAATATAATAGGTAAAGGAAGAAAACTAAAATCTCGACCAATCATGGGAGAATAAATGAATAAAACAGACAACGGCAACCACATTATCAGCAAAGCACACAAGGGCATGCAAGTAAAAATTCACTTTATATAAGATCGTAAAAGTGATCAGAACTCAGATTTAGCAGATCCGAAGTTCCAGCATACTTAAATTGCATATCACAGTCAATAAAATCAATATGCATATCACTATATATACTAATCCTATCATAAATCAATATATACTAATAACTAAAATAATATCACTTCCTATATGCCAAAACTTGTTTATATTCCCTACCACCAAGAATCCTTACAGTATATAGATACTACTTCACACATTACCTGTAACTTCCTTTTGCTCCTTCTTATTGGCTGAACCCGGGGGTCTGCCCCTAGCCTTTTTTGCGGTGTGCGACCCTGTTGTTTCGCTCAAGGGCGTTCCACTAGCCATCGGCCCACCAACCGGCGTCTGGTTCTCCATCGGCTGCGATGTGGGGGAGATATTTTCTGGCAAAGGAACGCTAATCGGCTGGTTTCCTAAAGCCATGGTTCTATTGATCCAATACTTACGCCGACCCCTCTTCTGCTTGTTGTTCACGTGCCTTATCACAACAGCGCCCGGGGGGATATATAGGTGCGAAGGCGGAGGCAGGGGCGACGAAGTTTCTGCTCCGTACATGGGGTCTCCGTAAGGTACGAGCATATTTTGTTCCAGTTGCGGTGGCTGTGAGGGACCAGCCGGAGTTTCCGCCGGCGCAGGTGAAATAGGAGCGACGGTGGATGCCTCGTGGGTTGTCATGGCGGCTGTTGCTGCTTCTGTTGAACCCGACATGTTTCCGAAATTGAAAACGAATTTACCTGAGGACAACAAAACAGTCAGTGTGAAGGAATTGCAGATTTTCAGCAGTAGCTAAAGAAGTAGCTTCAATTAAGTTTAGAATTATATTTAAGAACGCCATTTCAATAGATTATTTTGGATTCAACATACTTAACAACTGAACTTAAATTAAACCCATGCAAAAACAATGAAAATTGGGGGAAGAAAAAGAGAAGTTGATTTAAGAATGTAACTGTAAAAGCGACTGCTTTTCGGCTGTAATTCATCATAGTTCTCTAAATTTCCGAACGGATCGAGGAAAGAAAAGAGAAAAAGCTCGAAAATTAAACACGAAAAAGGTGAAAAGTTTCTAAAAATTCATAGTTTTCAACGGTTAAAAATACTACCGTACATTTATGAAAAAAACGAGAAAATCCTGAAAAAATGGGAAAAATCAGAAAAAACTTACCAATAAATCCGCCAAATTTTCTGCACCAAGAAAATAAGCAGAACGAATAGTGAACTCGACGGAATTCTTTAGGAATTAAATAGACAAAGGGTTTTGCCGAGAAAAGCTTTTGGTGAATACTACCAATAATTACTTGCAGCTATTTATAATTACTAAGATGCCTTTTTTAGTAAAAAAAATCATCTTTTGTAAATAGAATATGAAAATTCATAATCAGTCGTAATATAACAAATTATCTCAATCTGTTTGGACAGCTAGCAACGTGGTGTGACAAATAGACTCTTATGCCATGTGAAGGACATAAAATTTTACTTTTGATATATACAAAATAATTATAGTAAGATGCATTTTAATAGTTTTTATTAATACATTGTACATTAAATTGTAATACTATCTCGTTATAAAATTTATTCATTTTCATAAAAAGCTTGTATATAAACCAAACAATATTAAATGAGTTTAAATTATCAAGTATTTTTGTCTTCACTTTAATATTTTAATTATAAGTTCTAAAGGTGTATACGAGAATAATCGTAATCTAATTATTGAAATTTGATTTATATTATATTACTCTGAAAGCATTCTTGCAATTGGTAGATCCTGATTTGGATGATTAGTTGGTTAATTTGTGTAATATGTGAATTACAATATTAATTCAAAATTCGAATTTTGAAGAGTTAATTTAAACAGCTAAGATCTTATGATAATAATTAATGTACAAATTTTCCATTATAACGAATGGATAAATTTATATTAATGTTGTATTGTTGTTACTATATCTGACGTTTTCTTCTAGAAGGGGTAAATTAGCTTAATAATGGAAAACAATTAAGAAGAAAGAAATTCGATATTGACATTTATCTATTACGTTTTGACTAAAAGGAAAATTAAAATAATAATATTAAAATGATAAAAGGAAAATCAACACAATCAAATTGGACCAACTTGATTTTGTAGTACTGGAAATCCAATTTAAGATATTATTTTGGTGGAACATGCTACGTACCTTTATTGGAGCTGAGGCACATTTTTCACGAGTTACCTTGCACTATACTCGTATTGTCAAAAGGATCCTACATAATAGCGATAATTCATTTTTTTCTCCATTCAAATTAATATTGTAATTGATCGTAGTTTCTTTAGTGCAATTAATTGAACGTAGTTTCATTTAGAGAAGAACTTAAGTCAAGTGAGGTTTAACTATAATACCAAATACGAGACGAGTTTAAGTTGTTGATGTTTTAACCTATTTCGTTAATTTTAGCTCATCAAGTTACAAAAACTATCGCAATAAACATTATTCGATATTTGTACAACAAACAAAATTAAATAAATTATATTCATCAAACTCGTACCGAGTATTAAATAACTCGAATTGACTTTTATTACTTTACGATCTAAGTATTGTTGCCTTTTTAAGTATAGAAAATCGTTAAGAACGACATTAAATTCTACTAATAGTGTAATAATTAAAATCCATTGAATCAAAATCTAATGTTTCAAATGAGATATGTCAAAACGAGTTACCCATGTATAATTTACACAATCTTGAAGAACAAAAGAGGAGGACATTGTGCATTGCTTGTATCAGTGTCATTTGCTCCCCAATTATGCCCCCGGGACATATCATGGTTGGTATTCAAAGTGGAAGAAGTGGACCATAATAGTTATATAAGACATACGGAACGATGAAAGGATCAGAAGAGACTAATTTTTTTATGATTTGTTGTTCGATCATTTGGCAGGGCCGGTCCTAGACATTCGGGGGCCTTAGGCGAATTTCAAATTTTGGGCCCTCTGTTATAATCAATTTATTTTGTAAAGGCAAAAATAGTAATTAAATATTGACATATTATTTTTTAGATAGATAATTAAATAACAAACTTATTTAATTTTTAATAGATTCAATTCTTTTTATATAATTTTTAATATTAAAAATATTATTTTAGCCGAAGCAAATTTTACAAGTATATGTACATAATTAACTCTATTTCATGTTTTTACAAATATCTTTATTGCTTGAGTTTATAATTTCATGACATTCTTAAATCTATTAATTATATGTTATTATCATATACAGGAAAAGTTATACATCATATATAAAACTAAGAAAATATACACGTACAAATAAAAATATGGATGGGGCTAGACCAATTTTGCGATTTTTTTTTTGGCAATGTACTAAGTGAGAAAGTAATAAGTAGAAAAATCCTATTATTAAAAAAAAAAAAAACGTATTCTTTTTATAATAATTAAGAAAGAATTTTTTTAAAGTACCTATTAAGTAAAAATATTGATATGAAATCATTAAGGAAAGGGATTAAAATAATAATTACTACGAAAGGAAAATAAAAAAGATGAATAATTATTACAAAAGAAAAAGAGTTAAATAACATAAAACAATAAGAAAAAACTCAATATTGAGATTTGAACCATAGACCTCTCATTTATTAATAGAAAGTCTTACTACATGTGCCAAGATACATGTTATGTACATAAAATTAATAAAATAAAAAATATTTAGTGTTTTAATTTTTTCAAAGGCCTATATATAAATTTTGGGGCCCTCCGAACCGATGACCCTAGGCGCCGGCCCATGTTGCCTAGCACTTGGGCGGGCATTGTCATTTGGCATAAATAAATAAAAAAAGAGGACAAATTTGGGTCAGGGTGAACGACAACCTCGTGAAGTGATTCAATCAGGAGATGCACTAGAGGTAACATTTTCCATCCCGAAATGTCACTACATCAGCCAAACAAAAGTAGTATGGTCACCACCACCACATGACCAGTCGAGATAAATGATGATGCAATAGTCCAAATGTGAAGGATTGGATAAGAACTTATATTTTGGGCAACGACTCCTTAGGTTGCTGCATGTAAAGGAGTTTAAATTGTTTTAACGTCAATGCTTGCTTGAAATATGCGGAAGTTCTTGCAACCAAGAGATTAATTGAGTTATCACAACGTTGTAATTGGAATACGATGATTATAGAGGGGCATTGATGCTTATCTTTCTCGTCTTATGGATTACCTTGCCAAATATGAACAGTTATGAAATGAAATCAAGTTGACGGCTTCCCATTTCGAGTATTCCAGTCATAGATTTACCCATAAAGAGTAACTCAACTTATGCGGCAGCAAATTAGTTATTTATGATTTACATGCAAGCAATCACGTCTTAATAAATGTTTTAGTCGATCATCTTAGAAAAAGAAACTAATATTCCACAAAATCTCATGAAAAATGTATCGTCGCATATATTGTTAAATTATCGTAAAAAAAAACGCTTTATTTTTTCTATCTAGCATAATTCATGTGTTATAAGCATAACTATATTTTTCGAGTGCACATTCTCATTTGCCGTTTGGCTGAGTATCAGAGACCCGTATAAGACCTGATGAGCTTCATTCATAATTTGAAAGTTGGGCTCTAAATTTAAAACCTGTTGTTGTTATGCACAAGATGCTTGACCCGACGTTTAAATAATGCAGGATGCAACACACAAACACCAATGGACTATGTACAAACCTAAAATGCTAATGATGGGGACTCCGACCAATAAAGAATCATATGTTGATTCTACAATGCAATTCTTTTTACAAGGTTCATTATTCCTAGACGTAGACGGGACCAGAAACCCATTCCGGCCATCATCATGTCAGTCCGTTATCAAGGAAGAAGTGTTCCATTTTCTTCGGACATTGGCTTCTCTGGTGAGAGTGACAATGTAAGAGACCTGCATACATATAACTATCAGAGATATACACAAACAAATTTATTATCGCAAAATATCAACCACTTAAATTTATCTTCAATTCCCTTTTTATTGAAATTTGAGGAAGAAATGCATGGAGATATTAGACTATTCATATTCAATATTTTTCAAGTAAACGTTAGGTAGCATTAATTAAGTTTGTAAAGATTTCGTTGATATATTCTAAATATATAATTTTGATGGTCTCATATTGAGCCGAAAAGCTTCAAAACCAAGCCATCAAGGAGGCCATGGATTAGGCAGTAATGTTGCCGAACAACTGAAGTGAAATTAAAAAAAATCAAAAATCAAAACTAGTGTGATACCTCTAGAATGCAAAGTGAATAATTTGCAAGGCTAGATTTGAAGCCCGCCACTCAAGTAGCAGTACTGCTGTTCTTAGTCCTGCTGCAATCTAAGGATACCTGCAAATTGGCATAATATAACTGAACTATATCATACCCATAGCGATGGAATATATGTATACATATACATTAAACTACATGGGAAGGAAGAAACCAAAAAAACGTACGTACCTAGATCAAACCCTCACCCAGAAGTTTGGTCAGAACCGGGACCCTGCATTAATTGACGAGCATGTGCAGGAAGTATCAACTGTGGTTGCTGTGAATTAGGTCTTGTGAGGCCTGATAAAACCAACACATTAGCCCTAAATCTGCCTGTTTAGAATTTAAAGTTTAAATACACCATTCTACAAGAAACCCAGTAACAACAATGCCATGCATTCCACCGCGATATGGATACAAGTCTATTCATTTTACACCCAAACAGTTACATAATTTGAAACAGAAATGGATCCGTTGTATATATCAAAGAATGATAAATTCTGGTAATTATGAGGCATTATAATGTTTAGACAAGAAAAATGGGATGAAATGCATAAGATTTATCCTCCAAATGCAATACGGAGATATATCAAATATCTTTACCTGTACGAACAGAAGATGTTGTCATTGCATTGACACTCGGCCCGCCAAACTGCACCATCTGATGACCAGGCATCGCATATCCTGGAAATGCTGTATAATTATGACTTCCTGGAACAGCCTCGCTTAATTGGCCGTAAGGATACATATTTGAGTTAGCAGTCCCAGGTATACCATACATAGGAAGGTATTGCTGACTTGCGTAAGGATTGTAAACACCCTACATAAAAAACAACAACTGCGAAATTGTCAAAATGACTCAAAAACAACATGTTTTTGGCAGCATATTTTAATCTTGATGCAACGGACCTGAGAATAGGCATATTCTGGACTATATGCAGCATATCTGCACCAGAAAAAGGATTGAACTTGTCAACTGTGTGAGGAAGAATATTTGGATTAGATTATATAATAAGACTCATATTAATAATTGAAATCACATCATGAAATAGTTTCCAACTATGAATCTGTGGTAGAATTTTCAAAAAAAATTAAATATATATATATATATATATATATATATATATATATATATATATATATATATATATATATATATATATTTGTGTATTGATTAGGCATTCCAAAGAGGCAATGAAGAGCTTCAAATTCAGATGTCCCCAGTCTCATACTATTCAAAAAAAACAAATATATCCAAAATAATGACAACCCTCGTATGCATTCAGCTGAATCAATGTTTTAACTTGCATAAAAGTAGTCCTTCCTTTCTTTTTTTCACAAGGTTTTCTACTGTTCAGGCAAGGCTCGAGTTAATCCCTTTATTCACACCAAATAAAGGCCTATGATATAATGGAAGAATCACATCTCTAATCAAGAAAGCACAGAATAAAGAACTAAACCTATAAATTTGGCCAAGGAAGAAGCCACAAAAATATGAAGTTTTGAAACGCCACCAGTACTCTTCTCAAAAGTCTCAGTATACTGACAACACCATGTAACATACACCATATATCAACTATCAACTATGCAAGATACTAATGATTGCAGAACCTATAAATTTATTATACGTTCCTCTTTCACTTTTCTTTGTTTTATACTTCCTTCCTCTTTCTCATGATAAATGAGAGAAAATTTCAGAAAGATAATTCCTTAGAAGAAAACATGCAATCAAGATGAAATAATGACGCAATCCAACTAAAGCATCAGGACTGGAGATGCAGATCAGGAAAAACCAGCTGCAGAACCTATCAGAAGTTCTAAAATACCAAATACATAAACAGTGCTCACCCATATGGAGGAAACATCATGCCTTGTTGGAATCCGTAATTAACAGGCTGCTGGTAGCCAAAATTTCCTACATAAGAACCCCTAGCAGCAGGTAAACCTCCAAAGTAAGGTGCTGGGGGCCTAACGCGTCCTATGACCAACAAAAGAAGACAAGAAATTAGATTATGGTTTTGACTTGAAAAGGACAGATCTTAGGTCAGAAACATGCTCCACGTATCCAAAGAATTCAAAACAAAAGATTTTGGTATGATGTACTAAATACTTGACAACATCCAAATACAAAGAGAATGACAACTTCATGAGTTTGAGTCATGTTCTACACAATAAATCCAAATGATTATATGAATGGATCTTTAGATTAATAAATTTCAAATTTTGGTGCTAATGTAAAATTTTGTATTAGTTACAGATGTCACACCATCAAAGTTACTCGAATTTTCAAGTGCTAGGCCTCACTAGTAGACAAATCATCATATGAAAGTCCTCTGCAATAGTGCTTTAAGAAACTTGGACCAAGTTCAAGGTACTATTGAAGGATTAAAATCACACTTGAAAGAGAAAATATATATAATTTTCCCTAGTATAATGTACCTCAAATAGGGAATTGGGGATATCACTTCTGAGAGACCATCTCAGAGGAGTGCATTAAAATATTTTTCTAATTAATTGCTGAAATAATAGCATGAAACCAATTGACTATTTGGGTCATTGGAACTAAACTTTAATTATTTTCATGACATAGCATTAACATCCATCAGAATTTCAGAGTCAATATTGCAAAACATAAATAAAAATCTAGTTCTAAAGGAAGATTAAGAAAGCAAAAAAAAAAAGTTAAATTACCAAAAGGAACCGCTGGACGAGGTCTCCCCAGTGAAGCTAAATTACAATTTGCTCGCCTCCCATCAATGATTGGAGTAGGATCTGCACACGCCCTCCTGGCTGATTCAGGATCCCGAAAAGTCACCTAAAACCTCCACAAAAACCCATTTTGGACACCAGTCATTCAATGATCCACATTTCCAATCAGGTACAACATATTAATAGCAAAAAACTCTTATCTTGACAACCACAACTAATTATCAAATCACCAAACAATCAAAATTGCAAAAAATTTAACACTTCAAAATTATTTCATTGTTTCAGCTAACTCAATTATGCTAAGTCCTCTAGAATTTGAAATTATAATGTACAATCACCGGAAAACTACAAACTTCACACCAACCCAACACACAAATTAAACATAAGATAGCAAGAACTCACAAAACCGTATCCTTTGGATCGGCCAGTGTTCTTATCTGTGATGACAACAGCCTCAAGAATCTCTCCAAATTGCTCGAAATATTGTCTCATGGTCTCACTCTGAGTTTCCCATGCCAGCCCTCCAACAAACACCTTAGTCAAACTCGTGTCCCCAAATGGAGATTTCATATACTGGAATCCACCCGAACCCGAGCTGGAACCTGACATAGACGGCTGCTGCTGATAAGCCATAATCACTAATTAAACAACTTTTTTTGTTTGTTTTTGGCTTGAGCTCTGGAAGAAAGAAATATTAAAATTACAAGGAGCAGCAGCAATTAAGTGATACTAAAGTCGATCCAATGGAGATAAAGTTCCATTTAAACTTGAAAACCCTAGAAAAAATGAATTCAGCTAAGGAAAAAACCAAAAAGAGATGATTTTGAGTTTGAATTTACGAGAGAGACGAGGAGATCAGCAAGTATGAGGATCAAGTGAACAGAAATCGAAACAATAAAAAGGAAATTGGAGAAAAATGAAAACCCTATAATTTGGTCAAACGGAAAGAAAAAGGGGTGGAGGTGGGGTTTGATCAGCTGTACAAGAAAAAAGATGAATATGAACAATTATTGGGTATTGGGGAAAAGGTGAATCATTCAACGGAATTTCAATTTTTGTTTCTCCTCTAAGTCACCATCACGAAGAAAATTAACTGCACACAAAATTTGCTACTTAACGAGGGCTGTTTATTGAATTTGGACACATGTTCGTGGGTATCCAAACACTGTGTGCAGCTTGGAAGGTCCAATTTGTGGGCCACATTCTTTCCTGGTCAATTGGCATTTTAACACTCAAAATAGAAAATTTAGGTACAATCACCCCCCTTAATCTTGAAAATTAGACGGAGAGACACAGTCTACAGTCTACGGCTTGACGAACAGAGTCTTGCAATTTTTCAGAATGAAATCTAACAGATGATCTCTAGTATTAGTCTTTTGCACAATGTCATATAAAACTTCAAAATCGATCACTACTAGTTTCCTAAACCTCATTTCTCATGCAAAGTTCACGGCAAAAGATAAAAACCCATGACCCTTCATCTTTCCTTGCCATCCCACCAATCGCCCTAGAACTCGACACAGCCAACTCACCCCGTTCGTGTTGAATTTGACCCAAGCCTTATCACTGAGAGATTTATTTCATACATTTATACATTTAATACTATGAATAATGAAAATATGAATTGTCTTTAAAATGAGTAACTTTAAACATTCAGTTAAAGAATATAAGTCCGTTTATCTTACACTAATGAGATTTTAAGAGTTTAAGCTTCTTGTTAAAATAGGAGTTAGGGGTCTGACCCCTTGAAGTATCTAAGTTGGGATTGTCTATCCTGACTCTCGGATGGAGAGAGTAACGTCCGACCCTTACCCTGTCCATACCCTACCCCAAACATAAAATACCTTAAGTACCCTCACATTAAAAAAAACTAAAAAAAAAATTTGAACTACTCTTCTTCTTCACCCAAACCGGCCACAACACCCGCCGGCCACCACAGCCCACCCACCAAAGCCCCGCCACCCTCACCTTCTCAGGCCGGTGACATACCCCGTCTTCTTTCTTCTTCAGATCCAAGCTCCATCTACTTTTTTTTCTTTCTTCTTTCAAACAAAATCACTCATTTAATATTCTCTTCAACATAAACAAAAAAAAATTCTTTAACCTACACAATTCTTGACAATGAGTGAGAGACGAAGTAAAAGAAACAATGATAGGGTGATTTGTGGCGGTGAAGAAGATGAACAAGTAAGAACAAAATTAGGGTTTTTGTACAGTTTCTTTTATGTTCAGCACTTGGGGCTTGGACAAGATCAAGCCCCAAGCACCGTTTTTTTTGTTTACATTCCTACAAAAATCGGCACTTGGAGCTTGGAGAAGATCAAGCCCCAAGAGCCATTTTTTTTGGGTTTTGGAAAATATCACAAGCTCCTATCCGCAGTTGGGGCTTGGAGAAAATCAAGGCCCAAGCGCCGTTTTGAATTGTTACAAAACATAAAATGGCGCTTGGGGCTTGATATTCTCCAAGCCCCAAGTGCCGATAACAACAACACATTACAAAATGGCGCTTGGGGCTTGGTCTTCTCCAAGCCCCAAGTGCCGATTTTTGTAGAATGAAAACAGCATTACAAATGGCGCTTGGGGCTTGATCTTTTCCAAGCCCCAAATGCCGATTTTTGTAGAATGAAAACAGTCGTTACAAATGGCGCTTGGGGCTTGATCTTCTCCAAGCCCCAAGTGCCGATTTTTGTAGGAATGAAAACAACATTCTCCAAGCCCCAAGTGCCGAACCTTACAGTTGCAAAACTCTAGTTTTTTATGTTTGGAATGTAGTTTTTGAATTCAATTTGTTGATTTGTTTTGTAGGATGGTCCATATCAAATTCTATATACCGACCAGTTGCCCGAGTTGCCCCCTCTTCATTTCGGGGAAATAAGTAGCAACGGAAAGTTGACTATCCGAAGTAATTTGAAGGATCTAGTTACATACAAAAACTACCTATCCCCACAGAACCTTCAGCAAGCAAAAAACAATCCGCAGATTGGGAATTTTCTAGATCTTGCAAAAAAATGCAAATTCAAAGGGGCCATGTTTCACCAATTGTTCGTCAGAATTTGTGAGCATCATGCTTCCGACAAGAACAATAAAATATTCGAGCGTTGGTTTGTGGTAAATGGAAAGCCATTGAGGTTGAGTGCGCATGAGTTTGCGTTGGTGTCAGGACTGAAATTTGATTACAAAGTAAAAACTTCTGACCTCCGCATGATGAATGCTAGCGATTTAAAGGCACGGTACTTCCCTCATGCAGGCAACAATAAGGTCACCGTGAATTCTGTCAAGATAAAGCTTGATGAAATGGTTATTAATCATGTCGATAACATCGATAGACTCAAGTTGGACTACGTTTTGATTGTATCAACCTTTTTGTTGAGCAGCCGCAACGAAACTATCAAAGATTATGTGTTTCAGGTAAGTAAATTTAATTTATTCCATATTAGTAAGTTTTATTGTACTATTCAATATTTATCCAAAAGTTTGTTTAATATTACAGGTATGCGATAACCTCGATCTATGCGAAAAATATCCGTGGGGTCGAAAGTGTTGGAAAGCAACCCTTGATGAAATCTTGAAAAACATTGGAGAACTGACAACTTGTCATGCGGAACGCAAATGGAATGCATACGGATGTCCATGGATTGTAATTGTACGGATGCACTCTTAGTTTAATCAAGTTATTTTATTAGAACTATTATGACAACTTTTAAATTTCTAATGAATACGTTTTGTTGTGCAGTTTTGGGCATATGAGGCAATAGAAGGTCTGGGTGAATTTTGTCATTCTATGCCCATATCCAATTTCAGTGCTGAGTATCCGCGAATGCTAAGGTGGATTGTGGGTAGTAAATCGCCGAACAATACCCAAGTTAGAAATTTCCTGGACCAAGCATCGGTATGATTTATAGTATTTATTTATTATATTTTAATATTGCCATGAATAACAAAAAGTATTTGAAATGAACGTGTGTTTTATGTTTTCAGGCCGTGATCCCAATCATCTGTCCAACCGAAGAGGAGAAACAAAAGTCTTATTTTAGTCATCTTGAAGAGTGGATGGCCTCTCTCAATAATCAATTTGATGTCTTCAAGAGCCTGGTAGAAGATTTGGGTGGTGATTATGTCATTGTCCGAGAGAGACCCGCTACCGAAGGTGCTGATGATGAGGAAGAAAATGATACCTCCCGCACCTCTCCTGACCAATCTGACATTTCTCCATCTCTGCGTCGTCCCAATATCCGTCGCACCTCTCAACGCCCTTCAACATCAAATATTGAAGATACACCTCCTTGGGCTGCCCAACTGATACAGATATGTAATGACAATCAACGACGGTTGACGCATATCGAAGAAAGACAAGTTCAGATCGATCAGAGGCATATTTAGATTGAACAGATGGTCAAAGAAGTCCATGATTCTATCGTTGGACGTCAGACACGAACAGGGAACCAAGAGCGAGAAAATGAGGTGAATGATTGATGTATTTTTTTTCGCGTATGTTTTATGATATTTTAAGAATAATATTTTGGATTAAATGTTTTTGTTTGTTTGATTTATGTTTTATGAATTTCTAGTTATTCTTTTTGAATTTTTATGCTAGTGTTTATTTTAACTATTGTGAATTATGATATGTATGTTTTGTTCGATCGGGTGTGAATTATTGTGTGTATTTTTATTTTAGGCATATTCTCCGCATTTTGATCAACTCGATGGTCATGATGTTGAAAATTTGGAAGGCTTGGAATGCCAGGAAGCCCCAGAAGGTCTTGAGCAATCAATTCAAGAAACTCCCATGGTGAAAGACCAACAAGGCCTGATTCAAGAAACTCCGATGGTCAAAGACCAACAAGGCCGACTTAGAAAACCTGCCGCTTCATTGTGTTCTCCTTATCTCGCCTTATATTCTAGGGGATGGCGGAAGAAATGGATGTAAATTTTATCAATTATGAAGATTTGAAGAATTATAAAAGTAAATTATGGATGTAAATGTCTTTTAAATATTTTAATGATTTTGAACAATTTTTTTTGGTCAGTTATTGAATTTGATAAATAATTCAATATCAATATTTAAAATTAACTTGGAGTAGGCGCTTGGAGCTTGAAATGTTGGAAGCCCCAAGTGCCGTCACTTGATTACTATGTGCATAACTTACTAATGTATTTAAAACTATTGTTTTTGATAAATCATTCAATTGTTAATCCGATACTTGAACTAACTCGGAACTTCATAGAACTTAGTTAAATATTTAAAATTGTTGATTTTTGTCACATTCAATTAAATTGTCCATCCGATATTACTTGATCTAGCTTTTAGGGTTTAGGGTTAGGATTTAGGGTTTAGGATTAGGATTTAGGATTTAGGGTTTAGAATTCTCATGTTTAGGGTTTAGGGTTAGGATTTAGGCTAAACCCTCTAACTCAAAACTACATATAACTTACTAAAATATTTAAAATTATTGATTTTGATCACATTTGCCTGAATTGTCCATCCGATATTAATTGATCTAACTCAAAACTACATATAACTTACTAAAATATTTAAAATTATTGATTTTGATCACATTCAGTTAAATTGTTCATCCGATATTACTTGATCTAACTCAAAACTGTATAACTTAAATATTTAAAATTATTGATTTGATCACATTCGCTTGAATTGTCCATCCGATATTAATTGATCTAACTCAAAACTACATATAACTTACTAAAATATTTAAAATTATTGATTTTGATCACATTCGCTTAAATTTTCCATCCAATATTAATTGATCAAAACTACATATAACTTACTAAAATATTTAAAATTATTGATTTCGATTACATTCGCTTAAATTGTCCATCCAATATTACTTGATCTAACTCAAAACTACATATAACTTACTAAAATATTTAAAATTATTGATTTCGGTCACATTCGCTTAAATTGTCCATCTAATATTACTTGATCTAACTCAAAACTACATAGAACTTACTAAAATATCTAAAATTATTGATTTTGATCACATTTAGCTTAAATTGTCCATGTGATATTAATTATCTAACTCAAAACTATGTAGAACTTACTAAAATATACAATATTTCTTATAATATTTGATGATTATTGTGTTGAAGCATTTATTATTATTGAAAGAGATAAAAAATGCTCCCCTGTCTTGGGCGCTCGAAATATCCAAAGGCGCCCAGAATATCGGGCGCCTTTGTAAGCGCCCGAACTTCCGAGCGCCCTCAAAGGCTCCCGAAATTCTGAGCGCCTTAAGAGCTGAGTGAGTGATCAAGAGATGAGTGATAAAGAGATGAACTTTTTTTAAATTATCTCTTGAATGTTTATGTATATAAATTCAAATAAAGTGAATATGTCATTATAATTTCTATCAAGTAAAATATAAAAATATTAAAAATAATAAAAATAAATTTGAATGTTTATATTTATTTGAATTTATGAACATAAACATTCAAGAGATGAGTGAATGATCAAGAGATGAATTTTTTTTTTAAATTATCTCTTGAATATTTATGTATATAAATTCAAATAATAAATGCTTCAACACAATAATCATCAAATATTATAAGAAATATTGTTCAATAAACATCAACCTAAGATTGAGGACATGTTTTTACATTATGTCCAGTAAATTTGCAAATCGAGCATTTGTATTTTTTTTATTTTGGTCGATGTCGTTATGTAACATTAACTCCTCCATTTGTAAAAAAAGAAAATCTCATTTTTTTTATTTTGATCGATCGGGATTCAAAACGGAGAACCAAGTTGTTATGTAACATTAACTCCTCCGTTTGTAAAAAAAAAATCTCATTTATTTTATTTTTTTTTTATTTTGGTCGATCGGATTCAAAACGGAGAACCAAGTCCTAATGTAACATTAACTCCTTCGTTTTTAAAAAAAAAAAATCTCATTTTTTTTATTGATTCTGGTCGATCGGGATTCAAAACGGAGAATCAAATCGTTATGTAACATTAACTTCTACGTTTGTAAAAAAAAGAATCTCATTTTTTTTTTCTGTGGGGATAGGTAGTTTTTGTATGTAACTAGATCCTTCAAATTACTTCGGATAGTCAACTTTCCGTTGCTACTTATTTCCCCGAAATGAAGAGGGGGCAACTCGGGCAACTGATCGGTATATAGAATTCGATATGGACCATCCTACAAAACAAATCAACAAATTGAATTTAAAAACTACATTCCAAACATAAAAAACTGTAAGGTTCGGCACTTGGGGCTTGGAGAAGATCAAGCCCCAAGCGCCATTTTGTAATGCTGTTATCATTCCTACAAAAATCGGCACTTGGGGCTTGGAGAAGATCAAGCCCCAAGCGCCATTTCTAATGTTGTTTTCATTCTACAAAAATCGGCATTTGGGGCTTGGAAAAGATCAAGACCCAAGCGCCATTTGTAATGCTGTTTTCATTCTACAAAAATCGGCACTTGGGGCTTGGAGAAGATCAAGCCCCAAGCGCCATTTTGTATCCGCAGGCCTCCGATCTCTGGTTCCAGGCCGGCGACGGCCTGGGAACTTTTCCCCAGGAAGTCGCCGGCCTGAGAAGGTGAGGGAGGAGCGGCTTTGGTGGGTGGGCTGTGGTGGCCGGCGGGTGTGGTGGCCGGTTTGGGTGAAGAAGAAGACTAGTTCAATTTTTTTTTTAATTGTGAGGGTATTATTGTCATTTGAGGTGTCCGACTTAATTGTGGGTTCGTACTCATTGTCCGATCGTTCCGTACGATTGTACACCAATGTACAATATAAAGAGCATAATGTACAAATATTTAAGCTACTGTTATCCTGACTCTCAAGCAGGGTGAGAGTCAGGATAGACTTCCCGATCTAAGTTTATGAAAGGAGACGAAGTAAATGAGCTTTGTTTTAGATATTGACCACACACGCACGAGCATGCAATTGTCCGTCCAATCCACCGACACTGCAAGATACATTAAATTGCTTTTTGCCTTTGGTGATCAAACTTGTTCTTGGGCTTAAAATATAAAATGTAGTTTTTTTAGAGAGAATTCAATTAACATTTGGCTCAATTTATATATGATTTTTAGAACCAAATTACATTCGCGTGTAGATCTCAATACAGTTTGAATCCAACCCGTTCGTCTAGACCAGCGAGTTGGTGCATCTATTATGACTTAATATGTGCATGTATACGGATCGAGACAATGTACTAGTTTGGACCTAATCGATTTATGGCCAAACAAGTGGTGAGGAAAATCACGATTTATTTTACCCTCGAAAAATTAAAAGCAGCTGAAAAAAAAATGTCTCGGGGACTCAATGTCCAAACAAAGTACACAAATCAAAGTGCCAAAAGTATAGTCGTAGCTCTAGGCAAAAAATTTGCCAAAACAGCAGCTCAAATTTAAAGTGGAAAAAATACAAAGTACCAAAAATTAAAGTCGAAAAAAGCTACCGCCTTATATCCAAAACATTGTATTTTATATTGCACTTAGACGAAATCTGATTTTTCTCAAACAAAAGAAGAAAAAAAAAAGGACAAACAAACGAATAAAAGACTATCTTCAGGGAAAAAATAGCTCCCCAGAAGAACTGTCGAAAGCGCTCCAAAATTTCAAAATGCCAAAGTTCTCAAATCATTATCACGGACACTGGAAAACCAAGGCGCGGGTAGTAGATAGCGTATATCAAAGGCTCTGCTACAGACAAAGAAAATAAGCGATTCCTAGCCAAATGCTACAAACAACTAATGGAATACAATTGTCAACAATAACAACATATATCTTTCGAATCGTAACAAGACATACAGATGAGGAGGGTCAAAAGGTAAATAACTTGGTGCAAGGAACAAATATATAAGGTGAAGCACAACATCATGATGAGTGTAAGTTGCAAGGAGGCAGAGTTATACAACTAAAATCTAAATCTAAGAGGCCAAAGAAGAATAGGACCAATATGCAGCCACATACAAAGGCATAAACATGAAAAAATTTAAGACACCAGAAAAACCAAGTGATTAAAACTGTGTATATGAGTGAGCACGATCCTATAGAAACATATATAGAGAAAACAAACCATACAACTTATAGTGTCTATGCTAATAGATACCTTGTTATAGAGTAGCATAGAGCAGGGATATTACATTTAGAGGAGTTCGAAAATCCAACTATTCTTTCGAGTTTTTTCGGGGGCGAGCAACCATTTGGAAGCCAACACATAATTGCTGAAAATGTTGGATGCAGTGTCGTGGGGGCGATGACTGAATTCAGCTAGGGCGGAACAAATGTTGTAATAACTCCACCAGTATACTCATAATGTGTACAATGCAAGTGCTACAGAGACATATATGGAGTTGTGGTGAGTGAGAGCTAACTAGTATGTTCAGAATCATGACATAGACAAATAACAGAAATGACCAAATTATATGTATATATCCTGACATATTCATTTTTTGCTTTGCAAGCTATTCACCCCACTAGAAAATATGAATTGTAGCAAGATTGTGCACAAACAATGGACGGACACAAAACATTATTAGGGCATCACCCCACGGCCATCTCCAACCGGCCGTGGGGTACTTCGTTGCACGCCCCAGACTGCTAGAGGCGCTAGAAGCGCTAGAAGCCTACCTCTTCAGCAGGTTGGCGCCACATGATGCATTAATATTTTTTTATTTTCTTAATTAATTAATTAATTACTAAAAATGGACAAATTTATTTATAAATTTTTTGTAAGATTTAATAACATTATATTTTAATTTAAAGATGTAACATTATTTTTTTTAATTTTTAATTTTTAAATTTGTCTATAAGTAAAGTTTTGACAAAATGTATAAATATATGAAATTGAATATTATTATTATTATTCATTTTCAAAATTATTATTATTATTATTATTACTATTATTAATTTGAAAATTTATTATTTATTATTATTATTGATATTATTATTATTATTATTATTATTATCATTATTATTATTATTATTGATAATAAGGTGAGAGTGGGGATGACTTTTCTTTTTTTAATATAGTACCATCCCGAGCGGTTGGAGACAATGCCGCGTGGGGTGGATAATGTCACGGGGCGTGGTGGAAGACCGTCCGGGGGGTCACCACCTAGGCGGTTGGAGATGGGCCTATAACATCCATATTAATATATACTCCCTTCATCTCACTATTTTTACTCCATTAGTTATAGTACTTGATCAAACTTTTCAATATTTTTCAGAGACTTATTATGCTAAATTATTTATATTTGTGGTGTATTAAATCTTTTAAATATTAATATATACGGTGTCATACGATATTATCAACTTATTAATGAAATATATTAATTAAATTATTGATTATAACTTTTATAAATATAGTCAATTAACTGGTCAACTGTAAAAAGGGATAAAAAAAATGGGACGGATGAAATATGCATTTTCATATTTTTTTTTCCATGAAAAGTAATACTAGTTGATCTTACAAAATATTCGCATACCATTGTTTTGAGAAAGAAAAATACTTTTTAGGAATAAACATACAACGTCAAGAAATTAAACAAATATTCAAAACAATGAAAAATACTCTTTAGGGATAAACATACAACGTGAAGAAATTAAACAAATATTCATACGAAAGTAAGTATCTTATTCAAGATGAACATTCAACACATTTAGAGGTGTAATCGAGTCGAGTAATGTCGAACGATACACTGTTCAAACTTGATTTAAATTTTATCGAGCTTGAAATTTTGTGTTTGAGCTTGATTTGATTGTTAAACGAACTTTAATCGAACGAGCTCGAACCGAGTATATAGTTTGATATTTTACATGTATTTTATCAACTTTTAATTTATCGAGTCGAGCTTTAAAAATTATCGAACGAAAAATAATATTCAGACCTGTTTGATTTCTGTGATAAAACGAGCTCAAATCGAATAACAAATAACTTGATTTGATTTCCAACCCTCATCACATTTTACTTATTATAGGGAAAAAATCACCATCATATTTTATACTGAGTTACCTTTTGAAAATCAATTAATAGTAACATTAAAAAAGGAAGAAGTATTTGTTTATTATAGTAAAAAAACATTACTTACAAGAAGATACGAAAAAAGCGTGTACAAAATTCAAAAAGAAAATACTTAAGTTAGTAATTTGGTCAATTAACGTGACCTCAAATCTTTTTCCTATAAAACAACAATTTCCGAATCAGTCGCTCCTCCGTCCCCTTCCCCTTCCAACTACAAACAGTAATTTTTCTTACTATAAATTTATTTGTGTTTTCACATTTCCTCGTTTCTCTCCACGCCACCGGAAATAATGGACATTCGCCGGAGGCCCCCCAAATCTCCACACAACAACACAAGCAATATTCCTACTTCCGCCTCGCCTAAAGCCTCCGACGCCCTCCCCCTCCCTCTCTACCTAACCAACGGAATATTCTTCACCTTATTCTTCTCCGTCGCTTATTTCCTCCTCCACCGCTGGCGCGACAAGATCAGAAACTCCATCCCTCTCCACGTCCTAACCCTTTCCGAACTCGCCGCCATCATTTCCCTAATCGCTTCATTCATCTACCTTCTAGGTTTCTTCGGAATTGATTTCGTCCAATCCTTCATTTCTAAATCGGAATCTGAAGACGAACAGGAACAATCCAGCTTCATTACCTGCTCCCCTGTTGTTCTCCCCAAGTCGGTTGTGATGATGGATTTACCCAAGGACGATGAGGAGATCGTTAATCGCGTTGTTTCCGGTGAAATTCCGTCTTATTCTCTCGAATCGAAGCTTGGGGATTGTTTTAAGGCGGCGAAGATTCGTAGAGAGGCGGTGCAGAGGATTATGGGGAGATCGATTGAGGGTTTGCCTCTGGAAGGGTTCGATTATGATTCAATTTTGGGGCAATGTTGTGAGATGCCTGTCGGGTATGTGCAGATACCGGTTGGGATAGCAGGGCCGTTGTTGTTGAATGGGATTGAGTATTCTGTGCCTATGGCGACGACGGAAGGGTGTTTGGTTGCGAGCACGAACAGGGGGTGTAAAGCGATATATGTGTCTGGGGGTGCCACGTGTGTGCTTCTTAAGGATGGGATGACTAGAGCTCCGGTGGTGAGGTTTTCGACTGCGAAGAGGGCTGCAGAGTTAAAGTTTTTCTTGGAAGATCCTCTCAATTTTGATGCCTTATCTGTCATTTTCAACAAGTAAGAAGTTGAAAATATTAGTATTCACCCCTTTTTTTTCTTTTTCTTATAAGTTAGTTGCTATATTTATATATGTTGAATTATTGTCCATTTTAAGTTTGTTAGGATATGAGAAATGCTGATGTTGATTGGTGTTTGATTTTGCATCTTTACACTTGTTATTTTCATTGAAAAGGTTGAAACTTTAATTTATGATATTATTCTATGGGATTTTGATAGCATAAACTGAGCAAAATGGATTGATTTTGAATGATGCAGAGTTACTGGACCGACTTTCTTGTAATTGTGATCTGCGATTGAGTAATTGGTTCTGAAAGGATCCTTCATTTTTGTAACACTGAATATACTCCTCTTATTGAAATTTGCTCGAGTAATTGCGAAGACTAGTTTTCATATTTTGAAGTGTTGTTCATCAGACTTCATACTATATTATCTTCTGTGCTCATAAGTTTTAATTTTTTGCACAGGTCGAGTAGATTTGCGAGGCTACAAGGTATTAAATGTGCTATTGCTGGGAAAAATCTGTACATTAGATTTAGCTGCAGCACAGGTGATGCCATGGGGATGAACATGGTTTCTAAGGGTGTTCAGAATGTTCTAGACTTCCTACAAACCGATTTTCCTGATATGGATGTTATCGGTATTTCCGGTTAGTGCTTTCCCCTTTACTTAAGATTTTTGGGATATTTATTACTTAGCTTATGGCATAGAATTCTGAATCTTTTACTTCCTTACTACTATGCCATTTGTCATTTCTTTCTGCTATTATGTCTTGTATTATTGTTTTTTTCTGCTTGTTTTCTTCATTTAGATTGTTTAGGGTGATATAGTTCTCATTTCTTAGTGTTTTATTGATGGTTTGAAAATCAACCTCTTTAAATGTTATACTGAATGTAACTTGTCTTTCTTGGTATAGGAAATTTCTGTTCAGATAAGAAACCGGCTGCAGTCAATTGGATTGAAGGGCGTGGAAAATCAGTTGTATGTGAGGCCATAATTACAGGAGATGTAGTGACAAAGGTATTGAAAACTACGGTACATTCCCTTGTTGAGCTTAACATGCTCAAGAACCTCACCGGCTCTGCCATTGCTGGCGCACTTGGTGGCTTTAACGCACACGCTGCCAATATTGTCTCTGCAATATTTATAGCCACAGGGCAGGATCCAGCACAAAATATAGAAAGTTCACACTGTATTACTATGATGGAGGCTGTTAATGATGGGCAAGATCTTCATGTATCTGTGACCATGCCTTCCATTGAGGTACTTAACATTCCAGCTATTTTAAAATACATTGTAAAAAAAAGATCCTTCAAATGACAAGCACACGCATTAATTCTAGGTTGGCACTGTTGGAGGTGGAACTCAATTGGCATCTCAATCTGCTTGCCTCAACTTGCTTGGTGTAAAGGGTGCAAACAAAGAATCACCAGGGTCGAACTCTCGACTCTTGGCCACCATTGTTGCTGGTTCAGTCTTGGCAGGAGAGCTATCCCTAATGTCTGCCATTTCAGCTGGCCAGCTCGTTAAAAGTCACATGAAATATAACCGATCAAGCAGGGATATCACCAAAATTGGCTCCTAGAGCTACGTGTGAGAGCGAGGCTAGAGATGCATGTGAAGTTCGAACGAGTTGGGCTAACATGTCTTCAATGTAACTTCCCCATAAATCTTTTCATTTTTTTTTTCATTTAGTGAATCAATTCATTTTGTTAGCTGTTATTTTAATCATTTATCTCCATGCCTCACAAAATCTGTTCCAAATGTTTGTAATTTGTTCTCTTGTATTTTTCATTTAGTTTTTAGAGTTGTGTACATTCTCGTTGTAATCCTTGTAGTTTATGCGGTGGCTCGTTAGATGATTGAATGATGTGGTAATAATAGTAAGCAAGCAATTAGTGTTTCTGAAGAAATATGTGACTTTCTTGATTTCAAGCTTTTCATGCATTCTCAGTTCCCAGCACCAAGCAACTGTTCTTGTATTTGTTTGTCAAATATGTCGATTGCGGCTTAACTAAGTTCATGTGTATTCCCAAATACAGTAGGTTTTTTTATTTTTTTTTATTTTACATTATTAGTGCTATTTATAGCTTCCTTGTTACCTAGTGCTTGGGGGTAAGTTGAAAAATAGGAGTATATAAGTTTATTTTTAATTTTTTAAATCGAGTTAAATGTTGTGTTTGAATTTAATTTGATTGTTAAGGAACAAAGTTGAGGTGGAGTAATTCTTTTTTCATGTATTGATTGCAAGATGTGGTATAAATGTTATGAAAGGATAAACATTGTTGGGATATGGATTGTTATGCAAAATAAATCTTTTAATAATTGAATTTGAGTTAAATATTAGTAAATAGGAACTTGATTTATTTATAACTAGGACAAGTGCTCCTGAAAAAGATATAAATAGATAAATGGAGAAGGAAAGATAAAGCAATGCGAATCTTCCCTTGTTGGATTGCCAACAAAAAATTGTTGTACTTGTTTATCATAGAAAAAGTGTGGTGGTCGCATTTAATTATGCGAGTGTGTTTTAAGTGACATAACATAGAAAGCAACAAAATCTACTGATTTAAAAAAAAAAAAAAAAAATCACACCTAGAAAGCAACACAAATTTTATTTAAACTCCAAAGATATTAGTTTCAAGGGTGTCTTCTTATTATGTGTATAATAATAAGATATGTATAAGTATATAATAAAAGTTATTTTATTCAAATATTTTACTCCCAAAATTGTTTTGTACTTTATGAATGAATTATTACCTATTAAAAGGCCCTAATCATGATCAGAATTGTTTAATTAAACAGAAAAATGGCAGATGTGTGGGCGCATTTTCTTTGCTGGAATTCCAATAATTTTATGGACTGATACAGTGATGCAAGGCTGCTCTTCAAGACTGTGTGTCACGTGTACATGTGCTTACCTTTTGGACCATATCGTACGGTTACATTTTCATTTTGAGTTTCTTTTATCTTGTCGACATAAACAAGAAGAAATTCAAATCTGCAGTCCTGAATTCAATTCCAGCAAAAAAAAAATTCTTCTTCTATTTATTATTATCTGATAAATTTATTTAACCTTTTCTTAACAAAATATGATTCCATGTCTCAAATTTTATTTGAAAATGCTACTATAACAATATTAATACTATTTCACTTTTAATATTTAAAATTGTATATTCTTCGCGGACTTGTATATTAGGTAGGACTATCAATGGGCGGATTTCAACCGAATCCGTTCGAATCCGGTCCAATTTATTAAGATAATTGTTCGATTAGATATTCGATGGACATGATCCGATTATAAAGATCTGTAATTCGAAACACATGGAGCAAATATGAATTTAGGTCGATATGATCCGTTAAAGATCCTTATTGGGAAAAAAAGAATGGTACATATATAATATTTCATAAATGTAAGTACCATTAATAATTTTTCACGATCAATTAAGATAATAGTAATTTATAGCTCGTTTATAAATTTATTTAAACCAATATTTTCATCTAAAAATATGAATATTAGTAAACGAAGTTTGAACACGTGTGCTAAATTAAATAAAATTATAAAGTTAATAAAATTGTGTTAGGAAAAAATATTAATGAATATTTTAAGTAAAATATTTATTAGATCCGAAAAAATTCGATATCCGACCAAATTCGACCAAGATTCATTGAATTCAAAAAATTAAGATTCAAATACAATCCAAACAAGATTTGAATCTGATCCATTGACAACCCTAAAATTAGGTTTAGTTCAAATACTACTAATTTAATCCAATTTGGGCCGAATCCAGCCTAATCAGGTCTAATTCGACCAGTTGCGGGCTAATCAGCCTGAAGTAGATTTGAATAGGTATTGGCCTGGACCAAAATCTGCTCAAACCCCTTCTCAATTAAGGTTTAACCCAGTACAAAACTACCACTCCAACAGGGTTTTAGAAATTAAGAAATTAGTTCTTGTTTTCTTATTTGGAAGGCCCAAACTGTAGGCCTTAAACTTAAACAATGGACTGTATTAGGCCCAAACTGTAGGCCTTGAACTCAGGGCTGTCAATGGGTCGGATCAGCCTCATCCAGATCCGGCTCCATTTATATCGGATCGAATCCTGTCGGATTTGGATCTTGCTCGAATTTTGCTCGGATCGAAATTTTTTGAACCCAACGGATCTTGGTCGAATTTAGCTGGATATCGAATCTTTTTCGGATCCAATAAATTTTCATTTAAAAAGTTAAATTAATATTTTTTTCTAAAACAAGTTTATTAACTTTTCAATTTTAGATAATTTTAGCTCACATGTTCAAAGTTTCTTTACTATATTCATATTTATTTGTAGAATGAAAATATTGTTTTAAATAAATTTATAAATGAGTTATAAATTACTATCTTCTTAAATTGACGGTGAAATATTATTAATGATACTTACTTTTATAAAAAAATATGTATATATATCTTTCTTTTTATTATTGTCGGATACGGATCAACCTAAATCCATATTTGTTTCATGAGTTTCGGACAATTATCCTAATAAATCGGACCGGATTCGGACGGATCCAGATTGAAATCCGCCCCATTGACAGCCCTACTTGAACTTAAACAATGGACTGTATTGGGAGAAATTATTTAGTACAACCGCTGCACCACGTCATCAAGTACACGTGGTGCAGCCCACCAATACACTTGGGGCATGTGGATTAAAAATCCAAATCACCCATATTCTGGCAGTGTGAATAGGGCCGAAAATCAAACCAAGCTACTCGATACTCGGCTCGAGCTCGTTCGATAAAAGCTCGTTCGAGTTCGGTTCGTCAAATAAATCAAACAAGCTTGAACAAGATTTCTCGTTCGATAACTTTTGAAGCTCGGCTCGAACTCGACTCGATAAGCAAAAAATTGAAAAAATACATGTAAAATACCAAGCTACTCGATACTCGGCTCGAGCTCGTTCGATAAAAGCTCGTTTGAGCTCGGTTCGTTAAGAAATCAAACCAAGCTCAAACACAAAATTTCAAGCTCGATAAAATTCAAACCAAGCTTGAACAACGTGTCGTTTGATACTACTCGGCTCGTTTACACCCCTAAGTGTGAACACAACTTTCTGAACCCCTATTTTTTTGGAACATGGCCAGAACATGGGGTGATGTGAATTAATAATCCACATGTCCCATGTGTATTGGTGGGCTGCACCACGTGTACTTGATGACGTGGTGCAGCGATTGTACTAAATAATATCTCCTGTATTGGGCCCTGAACGGTATCAAATATCGAACAACATTAAAGCCCACAATTATTTTGAGAAGTAAATTCAGACACGTGTACGGTGTATCCCGCTTCATATTTTAATTTATTTTCTCTACTTCCAAACAACCCTGCAGTTCTGCACACGGATTCTCAGTTGTACAATTCCACCATAAATATTAGTTGAGCTCAATACCTTTCTAGCAGATCTTTAAACTACAATTATCCTATCGAATTGCATTACGATTCTAATCAGTGTGTTTTTGTCTCCACCTGAAAAATCCTTCATTCATTCAATTGAAATTAACTGTTGTGATTGTGTAATAATCGAATCGAATTGGAATCTGAAATGACGAGCGGTTGGAAGAGAGCTGTTGGGAACGCGCGTTCATTTGTTGGTAATTCAATGGGTGGACTCAGGGGTGGCAGCAGTGTAGCCTCATGGCTTGTCGCCGGAACCCTAGCTTATATCCTTTGGGTCCGACCTTCGCAGCAACTCAAAAAAGAGCAACAGGTAGAATTTCTTTTCAATTCTTTCTTATTAAGTGGGTTTGATTAATTTGATTGGTGTGATTGTTAAAATTGATTTTTTTTCCTTCTTTGATTGGGGTTGTGACAGGAAAAGGCAGCTTTGGCAGCAGCTTCGGACTCGTATCGATATGTTGAAAAGCGAAAACCTATCCCGGATCCTCAGGAGACTGGATTGGTTTATGGGAATAAAAATGGAGTGAAAAAAACTGAGTAAACAGTAAGTTTGTTAAATTTGAAATGTAAACTGAAATTTTTGTTTAGTGAGGTTTAAATTTAATTTTTTTCCATATAGATACATGTATGTATGGATGAAAGTCACTGGCTTGAGCCTTTGTTTATCTGAGATAGAAACGAATAATGTTAAATGGAAAAGTTGCTGAGATAATATATTGCTTTAGATACATTGGCAGTTCTAATAACTGTAATTTAACGATGATGATGTTGTGAATGAATGAAATATTTGTGCTATTTTATTCTGGAGAAATATATTACTGTAAGGATGAGTTGATTATGTAGGATTTAGGTCTGATTTGCATTAAACTCTCGCCTGAATGTTAAAAGGGAATGAACATTGATGATTCCTTAATATGGTGAAATATTCGTAGGAGGATGGTCAATATTTTTAACACAATAATAGTGTTTTGAATTGAAAGACTTGGTTTTTTCAACTATGGCTACTTGTTTGTGAAACCAAGAATCTTGAGAGGTTGCTTTAATTTTTTTTTCTCCTGCTTAAATTTTTTAATTGGATTCTTTTGAGACGCAAGGCAGGCGGTATGATAATCTGGATAAGAGAGCGGATTTTGTACTTACTGATTACTTTCCAAACTCTTACCTTCAATCAATATCATAGTTGTTTGAGGCGACAAGCCTTCACCTAGCTACAAGGCGAGACGATGTAAAAAGCAAGGGCTTTTGGGGGATAAGGCGCTTGTATACAATTTTTCTAGTATAATATATATTAACAGTAATTATGAAATCAAGACTTAAGCTTAAAGATAATATAATAAACATATTCATCATGCGACATATAAAAACCAAACTTAAATGTCAAATTCAGACTACATTATACTTCATAACGAAAAAATTAATCTAAAACCAAACTACTTTATACTTCATAACTCAGGCCGCTAGGGTTCAGACGGCGGTGATGGCACAGGTGAGAGTAGAACCAAGTGCGGGCAGAGGGCTAGGTTAGGGTTTTTGTAGAGAGAGAGAGCGTCGAAGAGAGAGGGAGTCGAAGAGAGAGATATTCAGGCAGAGTAGGTAATTTCTTAAAAGGGAAGATTTTTAATTAAAGTCAATTGACTTTAATTTTAAAATTTAATTAATTAACCCCAACAAGCGCCTCCTTGCTCCCCCTGAAGGCCAAGGCGGCGCCTTTTGGGGACCATCAAAGCGAAGCTAGGCAAGGCAACGAGGGCTCACATCGCCTCGCCTGGCGCAAAGGCGAGCAAAGCGCTCACCTTTAACAACTATGATCAATATTCGAATTATATTTCGCCTATTCAGTTCCTCAAACTTGTATCAATTTTAAGCAATTTGGCAAAACCACCTTGTTAAGCAAGCTCCATTTGGTCTCAATAGTCTGAGCTGATCTCAGGAAGTCTAAACTATGTTTATTTTCAAACAACATAGGCCTTAGGGTGTTTGCAAATGCTTTTAAAAAGTACTTTTTGCTTTTTTTGTGCTTAAAACACTAGTTTTGCAAGTAGGTGCTTCTGTTATTGCTTCTTCAATTAAAAAGCAGGTTGGCAAGAAGCAGCTAAGGAGGTGCTTCTTCTAGGTAGCATTTTTGTGATAATTAAAGCTGCTTTTTTTACATATTTGCAAACACCTCCTGCTTTTGAATAAAATAACTTATTTTTTACTTTTGCTTTAAGAAACTGCTTTTTGGGTTTCCAAAAGCATTTGCCAACACCCCTTTAAAGTTATCATAGAAAGAGGACCAATTAGAAGATTTCAAATTCAGCCCTTTCTTTATGGCTGGAATAAAGATTATATGCGTTAATCTAGACTTGTGATGCACGGATACTTCAAAAAATTATAAAATGCAGTGTCGGACACTTCCCTGATGCTCATGGCATACGCATCATTTTCGAAGTGTCAAATTAAAATTCTAAAATGCAGTGTCGAATTTTCGAAGGATAGTACTGCGGGTATCATTTTTTTGTTTTTTATGTGAAAATTTGTAAGGAAACAACTTGCACCTAAAATACATAAAAGAAATAGAAGTAGGATATTAGCATGTTGAAATAAAAAATATTGATAATTAATTCCCTTTAAAGGTTGTGTCATTGTGCAAAGATTTTAGTTAGGAAAAATGAACGGCGGCATGGAAGGCATGAAAGGCGCAATAGACGGAGCAATTCGAAAGGCATCGGAAATGCTGCAGACGGCGGATTATCCCCGTTTTTTAAAGATTCGAAAGAAGTTTACTCGTCGCGTTGCGGTTTTCTTCACAATTACTAGCGGCTACGATTGCACTTTTAAAATGTTTAAGGACCCAAAACATGAGGAGTTGAGGGATTCCATTCTAAACAATGGACTGAAAATAGATGAAAACACGAAAAAGGCAGAAGATAACCACGAAATGCTGAAGGTTATGGCGGAAAGGTTTGGTCCGGGAGAATGGAAGGTTGCTCCGGGAAAACAGGAAAATCGCTGGAAACCTGAGGAGAATGTCTTGTAATTACAAGCCGAGAAAAGAGATTTGGGAGAGCTTGAAGATTAGTCGGAGGGACAAATATTTTGGCATTGAAAGGTCCTAGAATACTCTCCCCTAGAATATTATATATTTTGATTTTGTAAGGGAGAAATACTTTGGCATTGAAAGGTCCTAGAATATTTTCCCCTAGAATATTATATATTTTGATTTTGTAAGGGACAAATACTTTGGCATTGAAAGGTCCTAGATGAACATACGACGTTAACCACCGGTTGTTTGTTTGATTTATATTGAGCGGGTTTTCTCCAAAAAAAAAAAAAAGATTTTAGTTAGGGGTGGATAAGAGATGAGAAGCATAAAGGAAATAAGAAAATATCTATAACAGACAAAAAGAAACGGGATTCACACCTTTAAATTCCTTTCACAGGAAGAAGAAACAAATGTGTTTCTAAATAAGATTTTATTCATAAACTTTATTATGTTTTTTTTTTTTGATAATTCCTGGTTATCTTCTGCCTTTTTCGTGTTTTCATCTATTTTCAGTCCATTGTTTAGAATGGAATCCCTCAACTCCTCATGTTTTGGGTCCTTAAACATTTTAAAAGTGCAATCGTAGCCGCTAGTAATTGTGAAGAAAACCGCAACGCGACGAGTAAACTTCTTTCGAATCTTTAAAAAACGGGGATAATCCGCCGTCTGCAGCATTTCCGATGCCTTTCGAATTGCTCCGTCTATTGCGCCTTTCATGCCTTTCATGCCGCCGTTCATTTTTCCTAACTAAAATCTTTGCACAATGACACAACCTTTAAAGGGAATTAATTATCAATATTTTTTATTTCAACATGCTAATATCCTACTTCTATTTCTTTTATGTATTTTAGGTGCAAGTTGTTTCCTTACAAATTTTCACATAAAAAACAAAAAAATGATACCCGCAGTACTATCCTTCGAAAATTCGACACTGCATTTTAGAATTTTAATTTGACACTTCGAAAATGATGTTGAAAATTCTAAGTACATGAATAATGTTGAAAATTCTAAGTACATGAATAATGATAATAGATTTTGATTTCCCTAGGAAATAAATCTGAATGCATGAATACGTTTTCTAGAATTAATCTGAATGCATGACTACATTCCTCTAGGAATAGATCTAAATGCATAAGTAGATCTCCTAGGAATAATTCTGAAATTGTAAATAAAAGCAAGAGACTTCTCAAATGACCATTAAATGTGTCTGGATTAATGTATATAATCTCTATTCCAGCCATAAAGAAAGCTCTGAATTTAAATTCTTCTTTATCCTCCTATGATAAACTTTGAACTTCTTCGATTTGGTGTCCGCATCACCTTTTCATTCTCGTTCCTTATTAATAAGCAATATGGTTTAATGATTTCTGTTTGCTTTGAAATAAAAGACATTTGATGCAGCATACTGCACACATTCCGAATATCAAATATTAAGAGTAGGAAATTAGCATTAAGAATAAGATTTGGCTACCAGGAGTATTTTCATTTGAAAATTCAGAAACTAAGTTTAGTGCATGAGTAGATTCCTTAGGGTTGGTACCTATTAATTCCTTTTAAAGGTATGTAGAGAGTTGCATAGACATTGTAAGAGACGAGAAAGGAAAAAGGAATAGGGAAAATAACTTCTTTAAAGAATGAAAGAAACTGAATTCACTCCAGTGTAGGGGCTTTTAAACCCAAGGCTTCACACCAGAATTCCCTTTGCAGGAGGTAGAATCAATTTTTCTGAAACTTAATTTGTTCATATAAATTTAGTGTCTTGGGCACTTAAAAGCATATTTATAAGTTAAAAATGACTTTTCAATGCCTAGAGAACGCGTTCAAAAGTCTAAATGCATGAAATCATGAATGATGGCAGCATACGTTTCATCTCCCAAGTAACTGTAAGGGCATGAGTTAACTTTATCATAAATCTTCGATAGTAACTCAAAAGTGTTGTTGAAAACTGAAATTCATGCCTGGAAAAATATGCAAGTCTCTGAACTGATGTTATTCCAGCCACTGTGTATGGTTTGATTTTTGCATTTCTTCTAAATCTCTGTTGATATAAACCTTGAATTTATTAAACTGATATCCTCGTGAGCTTAGTTTCCTAGCTACTGATATTTAGCAACTTCTCTCGTAGTGTATTTTTGTCCCAGAAGGAGGTGGGGACTTTCTTCATATTGTTATCGTCTTATTTGCTTATATTCCATATAAAAAATGTGTTCTGTTTAGTTCCCTAGCTACTTATATTTCGCATCTTCTCTCGTAGTTGTATTTTTTTTTTGTTCCAGAAGAAGGCGAGGACTTTCCTCACCTTGTTATCATCTTATTTGCTTATATTACAAATAGGAACATCTGGTTTCTCCGTATGGACTGTTTGCTTACTGTTTGTTTGAGCTTGTGCATTTAAAGAAGTGCTAACTTGTAGAGAAGTTGCGAAAAGCTTTGACATAGTTGAAGCAATGCGAGCTTCAGTAGAAGTGGTGAAATAGTGCTTGGTTGCAAAAGTGGCTCGTGTACTATGTAGTCCCAGAAAACCACTATAAATGGTTTCTAGATGTTAACTTTATTATACATAATGGTTTCCCAATAGAACCTTGAGTCCGAAACCCTAAGTTTTGAGGCCCAACATCATTCATCTCAGCTGTCTTTATCGAAGCTTAGGGCCCTGTTTGGATGTATTTTGGTATGGTCTCATTTGGTTTTGATGAAAAATATTTTGGTTAGTTATTTTTACGTTTATTGGGTGGAATTGGATTGAACTTCCAACACTATATTGATTTGATGCGTGCACTGAAACAAGTTCAAATAAGGTTTTACTATTCGAGTTCAAATCAATTATTGAGTAGTTTTGATTTGTTTTTTCAATGATATAAGACTTAATTCATTTAACCTAGTATGATCATGTAAGTAATTTGTGTCAAGAAACTAAGGCCATCTCCAATGGTTGAGGGCTAGCCCCGGGTTAGCCTAGGGCCAGCCAGGGGCCCTGCTGGTCGTCTCCAATGGTTGGGGCTCCGTGGGAGAATTAATTAAATTTTTGTCCTTTGCCCACTCTCACTTAATATTATAGTTTTAAATTTAATTTTCTTGTCTATTTTAGTATGTATTTAAATTTTTTATTTAGATTAAGTATTAATCTAAATTTTATTTGTATGAGTGTTAAATTAAATGGACTATTTCTATATTTATTAGTATATCATAATTTTATTTAAAATATGATTAAATAATTAATCATATTATATACTATATAATTAAAACCCTAATTAAGACAACACATTAATTACTATAACACATTTATTAAAATAAAACACTAATTAAAATAACACATTAAATAAAATAACATTAATTAAAATAAAACACGAATTAAAATAACACATTAATTAAAATCACATACAACACATTAATTATACAAAATTAACCATACACACATTAAATAAATCATACACGTTAATTCATTAAAAGAAAAAAAAAAAAAAAAAGACCAATCAGGTGCCGCCACTTGGCGGCACCTGTTTTAAAGAGGGGCGCGTGTCTTTCTTCTCCATCAAACCCACGCGGGCCGCGGGCTGGCCTGCGTGCTCCGCGGAGCCCGCTGCCCCGCCCGTTCCACCCCGCTGCCGACCCCGGCCCCTCTCCATCTCCAACCATTTACCCCGCCGACCCCGGCCCCGCGGCTGCCATTGGAGATGGCCTAAGGATCAAGGTTATGAACAATGCACCAATTGTGATCAAGAATGATGGCGCGGGTAAAGATGCATTTTGTTGAAGATTCAAGGGTTTGAAATTAAATAGCCATCGACTTGGCACATCATCATAAAGAAGAGAGTTGCTGAGAATCTTCATTTATTGGATATTTTGAGATTTCTTAATTTGGTCAAAATAATGGGGCTTAAATATCTTAATCAAGAATTTGGGAAGTAGCCTAGCTTTCGGCTGTGATATGGGTAGTCGAACAACTTGCTTGACTTTCTTATGGTATGTTGGAGGTGTGGTGTTACTTTATGTGTCTAATAAATACTCCCTTTGCTATTTTTACTCGTCGTTTCGATATTTATTTTTTTGTCGTTTAGGAGATGAATGAAAAATTAATTATTTTTTTCTATCAATTTTATCATTTTTGTTAATGCTGACAAATAAGAAGAATGGAGTTCTTGTTAATGATTGTAATTCAAAACCACAAATGAAAAAAATGGAGGGAGTATTATATTAATCCATAACAATGCTTAAAACTTATGGGCTTGTTTGTCTGGCGTTTCCCAAAAAAATTTCGTGTTTGAGAAATGTCAAACAAACATGTTCTCTATTTTCTGAAATAAATTTTTTATCTTTCAATTTTCTCAAACTACTTTCTCAAAACCCAAACAAACAACAATTTTCTTATCTTTGAACAAAACATATACAAATTCTACTCTGATTTGGCATGAAGTAATATATATCTTATATAATTTATCTCACAACAAACATAATTTGATATAAAGACTTACACATGTTACACATACAATTTAATTCTTCCAAAAAAAACGTACATCTATTTTATTCTCAAATAATTCTCTCAAAACTCAAACAAACAACATTACGTAAATCGAGATTATTTCACAAATCTTCACTACTCTCCCAAACACTATACAAACAGGCCCTATGAATTTTAAACACATATTGTGGAACTCCAACTCCATTACCAGAGGATCTAGTCTCCTACACTAGGTAGGTTGATGAGTGCAAGCCTAAGATGCTTGAAGGTTTTGACTATATTTAATTGATTATTAAGTAATAAAGCATTGTTCTGTTACTGGCTCATCCAAGTTCTTTCTGAAGCTATATATTTTCCACAACATCAATTAGTGGTTGTTAATTTTAAATTTGGTTCTGGAAAAATATTTTAAGACAAATCCCTCCAATAGTTGAATTCTTGGTCAATTAAATCAGACTGAATCTGATATAAGGGCATCTCCTATGTAAAGAGGGGAATATGTATTTGGGGGTTATTGGATCTAGGGGAAAAAATGAGAAAAAATGTATGAAGGGGAGAAAAAACTATTCTCCCCTTCCAATCCCTTCTCACAGCTTCAAGGGGCGAGGCAATCCATCTTTGGATTGCCTCGCTTGAAACGGTGAGCTGTTGGGCCAGCCCAGCCCAACTTTTATTATTTTTTATTTTTTTCTTTTTTAAATAAAAACTCTTTTAATTTTAAAAAAAATTCTTTAAAATACCTTATTAAATAAAATATAATTCTTATTTAATCTTAATTTTATTTAATTTGTGTACTATTTTTAAAAAGTTAATTTTAATATAAAAATGTAACTTTTATTTAATAAAATCAAATTTAATGTAATTATTATGTTGGAAAATTTAATGTCAATCAAGTATTTAATTGTTGTATTATTGTGCACCAATTTTAAAATTCCTTTAAAAGTTAATTATTAGAAACTCAAATTTAATTTAATTAATAAAAATGAAACCTTAAACGAACTTTTTTTTTTTTATAATAAACCTTAAAAGAACTTAATGAACATTACATATGACTCGTTAAATAAAAAATGACATAAACATAACCCTAACAATTAGACATCTAAAATAAATGCGATTATATATGATCGCCATTTGGACCGTGTATTGCCCACACATGTTCAACTAAGTCCTTTCGAAGTTGACGGTTGACCTCTACTGAGCGTATTTGTTAATGACGTAACAAATATTCTTCTACGGATATCGGATCGGAGTGAGGCAAGCCAAATTATTGGTTGTCAACTATTTAATTATTGTATTGTTGTGTTTTTTTTAAAAAAAATATTGGTTGTTATTGTTATTATTATTGTCAATCTTAAATTATATCTTATTGTTATTAATTATTTATTTATTTCACATACGAGTAATTTTTATTATTATTATTATTAGTATTGCTATTATTATTATTATTAAGTGAGAGTGGTGGAAATTGAGAATTTTAATTAAATGGAATTGATAGATTGATACATTTTAGATGACTTATGAAAATGAAAGGGGAAACTGAACTTGAATTCTGAGGGGAAGCTGGACTTGGACTAAGGGATACATAGGAGATGGCCTAAAAGAGATCTCATTTCATTTTCAACATAGCGCAAGAATATTATTGAACCCCGCACCGTACCCCAGCAGTTTTGTGAATTTTTCAATTTTCATAGGGTCATTTGCATGTCATAGTCTTGAAATAAAAGTTTCTTTAGTTTTATTATTTATAAAATGTAATTGACCATATTTAATTGTAGGTCATTATAATTTGCACTTATTTTCTCAATTTTCAAGCATATGTTTGTCTAAGGGTTTCCTAAAAAAAAAGAATGACGTAAAAGTTTTGCAATCTTACGCATACAATCTAAATCATTTAAAATGAAAATTACAACTGTCGTGTTTTTTCAAACTATTCTGAAAAAAAAAATTCAAAAACAAATAATTTATATAAATCGAAATTATTTCACAAATCTTCATTATTCTCCCAAATACATGACAAACGGGTCACAATGCTTTCTCAATAAATAGAATGTAGAAGGTAAATCATTCAAATTAAACTGCAAATGCAAAATGACACTCCTATGTTATAGTTCATGTTCGTCAACCAAGTTTGTTCAGTGATCGTAAGCTAATTAGTTAGTGGGGGGGAAATCGGATCAGAATTCAAAAGAATTAGACAAAGTCTTTCTTCCTGAACGATGGAAGTGACTACCTGACTTTTCTAACTATTTGAAGATCTATCTTATCTTGCTTATTTAAGCAAAAGGCGATCCATTATCGATTTTACAAGAATTCACATAATAAATAATGCAATATTTTTACTTTTTGAAATGAAATATTTAGGCAATTCAAATAATAAATACAATATTTTGCTTTAAAATGTAACTACATACAATCAATCACTAAATAAGTGAATTTTTGTAGTTAGTTTGATTAAACCAAATTCGATCATCCGAGTTAAAAAAATAAATAAATAAATAAATCATGTTGCGGTATTTTTACCTAGCCAAAAAGACAAGAATAAAGGTTAAAAGAATGAGTTATTCGAGGAATTTACTATGTGTCGCTCGGTAATTGGCTACTTCTTTTACTGCACACTTTTCCACCGCCTTCTTCAAATCTGTTTCCTCAGTCAGCACTCAGCAGAATTCAGTAATCAATTCAAGGAAAGAAAAATACCACACACGGACACACCAACACGCTCTTGTCCTGTGTGTGAACAGAACTATAAGCACTTAAAGCGCGTGCCTTGCAATCCCCTTCTTTATACAAAAACATTAAATTATTTATATATATCCCGAGTTATGCACAAAATATAATAAGAGAATTTCAGTAAGATTTGAACTTGAAACGCTACCACTTAAATTAACTAAATTATAGGGTTTGTCCCGTTATATGAGAACGAATTTTCTATCAAATATTGATGTCACATCAATATATGACTGACACGTGTTTTCCTATCAAAATTAATTATATACCAAAGAATTTCACACAAATGAATGCTTAAACATGTACTAATTAAATAAAGAAAAATCTTTAATTAAACAAGGAAAAAGGTTGATCGAAATGAAATCTTTGCACAGAAACTATGTCTACTCCTCATTCTTCTTCTAAAAAATTATGTCTACCTTACTATTTTAGTATCTTGAGACATTGGCCTATTTTAATTGTTTTTCGAAACAAACATTATAAATTTCGTGCAGTGAATTAGGATAATTATGAATTATTTTTTATTTTAATTTTAATAATAGTTCGAGTTCAAATAAAAAATTCATTCTAAGTTTCATTTGTTATATATCAAATTGAATTTTAATAATTATCTTTTGATAGTTCTTGTTGCTCGATTCGAGGTAACTTGAATAAGTTAAATGTGAAAATAAGTAAAAAAATATCAATCTAAATGGCAAAATGATTTTGATTCTTCGATTCCACTTTCATGTATCCTTTTTTAAATTCATAGAAAGCGTTTGAAGAATCTCCATTAAAATGCAAATGCAAGTATTTTAAAGCAAAAGAATGAAGAAAACTATTTTACCCCAAAAAAAAAAAGGATAAAGGAAATTAGGAGTCAATCGACAATTTTGATAGAATTTTGGTTGAGAAGAAGGAGCCATGTTCTCCAGTCTCCACCATAAATAGTAGAGATATTGTTTCCCCTTTTTTTTTTTTTTTTTATCTCCTTAATTACTTGTTTAATTTGCAAATCTTTCTTATTTAGTTACATTCCATTTTACATTTTAAAATTTGGTGTATATACTCTGGTATATTATTAATTTTGATAGAGATACACGTATCAATCATACATTGGTGTGACATAAAATTGTGACACCAATGGGTGATAAAAAATCTTATCCCATCAATAATTTTATAGAGTTTGAGATATAATAATATATTGTATAATAATTTATGAATAGTAAATTTCTTATAAAGATTTAATATATCTTAATTAGTGCGAATTATGCAAATATATTGAAACTTATGAGGTTTGTCATAATCTGGAATTCTGGATAATACATAGCCAAAAAAAAACATTTTCTTTTCATATAAAATATCTTGGTACTTTTGAGGAAACAAACTACTATCAAGTTATCGTTTTTATGGTGGAAAGCATAATAAATTTCGTGGCTGATTTTTTTCTTTCAAATTTTAGGGAAATAAAAATAAAAATAGAGGTCTTAACTCCTACTAATTGATGAGGTTCTAGGTGATTGTATAATTCATGAGATCTTAGGCTGTGTTTGGATGGGTTTTGGCCCGATCTCGCGGGTTTCGTGAGATCGAGCCAAAACCCTTTCAAATGAGTTTTCGCCAAACCCATAAAATCATCAAAAATCTATTCAGAAACACACACTCAAACTCTTCAAACCTATAAAACATTGATTTGACATCTACCACCTACATTTTCCCCCAATTCTCACTAAAAAAGACATTGATTTGACACCTATCACCTACTTTTTTCCCTAAACCCCAACATCAAAACCCAATCCAAGTGGGGTTTCAACTTATTCAAACCACAAAACCCAAGAGCCAAAACAGTGAAGTCTCAAAAATTTCATCGAAACTACCCAAACCAATCTTTTTAAATCGAGACCCACAAAACCGAGCCAAAACGGTCTAAAACACTTGTGTGCACACCATTCTAATAAATATTAAGTATTTTCCTTTTATTTGTTTCATCCATTTGATCTTCTCATCACCTCACTTTACTGCCAAGTCTCTTTCTATCTTTGTTTCCAAAACCTAAAGGAAAAGGCTTCATTAAATGCTTCTCATCCTCTGAATCTGACAATGCTTCTATCATAATTAATACTTCTACTTTTTTTTTTCAACATAAATTTTGAAGCTTCCCAATCCAATCCCCACCTTCTTCTTCATTATCTATCATCAAGTCTTCATTATCTTCTTTAAGTAAAAGTACGAAAACAGGGCCATTTTAATTTCTCTTTTGTTTAAACAAACAATAGTACTAGATATATTCATGCTGTCCAATCAGTTCTTGGATTATTAATCGTCACAAAAGAGATAATTTCTCTCTTTCTTATCACCCCTTCAATCAACCCCTCCCTCTTTCACTTGTTCATTCATTCAATCTTCTTCTAGCTCTAGCAAAAACCAAAGAAAAAAAACAAAATTTTATACTAATTCCACTAATTTAGTTGTATTACTGAATAGATGTTGGATTATTAATGGCGGGTTACGAGCAACAACACCAACAAGGGGGCTTTGTTCGTCAGCTTTTAACAGTAGAGGACCAAACTACCCCTAAGAAATCTACAAATCACCATCAACCAGATTCCCCTCCCGACACCACCTCCTCCGGCGGCACCACCACCAACAACCGCCGCCCCCGCGGCCGACCCCCCGGTTCCAAAAACAAACCCAGGCCTCCAATTATCGTAACACGAGACACCCCCAACGCCCTCCGTTCCCACGTTCTCGAAATCTCCACCGGAAACGACATCGTAGAGAGCTTATCCGTCTACGCGCGCCGTAGGGGTAGAGGCGTCTGCGTCCTCAGCGGTAGCGGTTCTGTATCTAACGTCACTCTCCGACAGCCGGCGGCGCCGTCTGGAAGCGTGGTGTCGCTGCAAGGGAGATTCGAGATTTTATCGTTGTCGGGTACGGTTCTCCCGCCGCCGGCTCCGCCCGGGGCGGGTGGGTTGTCGATATTTTTGTGTGGTGGGCAGGGTCAGGTTGTTGGTGGGAGTGTTGTGGGGCCCTTGATTGCTTCCGGTGCGGTTGTTCTGATGGCGGCTTCTTTTGCCAACGCGGTGTTTGAGAGATTGCCTCTGGAGGAAGAAGAGGGTAATAGTGTTGTTGCGAAGCAACCTGATCAGCCTCAGCCTGCTGGGTCCCAGTCGAGTAGTGTCGACACTGCTGGTGGCGGTGGCGGTGGTGGTAATGGGAGTAGTAGTGGCGGTGGCTCGTTTTTTAATTCGACTGGTGGTGGTGGGAGGAGTACTGCCCCTGCCCCTGCTCCTGCCCCTGGACCTGGACCGGGGAATTATTCGTTTTCGGCTGAGTTGTTTGGATGGGGGAGTGGGACTACTTCTGCAAGGCCATCATTTTGATCCATAATTTAAGATAATTAGTATTATGAAATTTTGATGAATTTTTATTGTGATTAGTTGAAGAGATGATGAGCTGCAGTAGCTGTGTGATTTTCAATTAAGGTAAGTAATTTGCCACTTAATTATGTTACAATCTTCATTTTATTATTATAGTACTGTTAATTTGGACATCTTCATTTAATTGCTGAAAATTAACTTGTCTCTGAGTTTGGCTGGTTTTGTAGCTTGAAATTGAATTGCCAAGTGATATGATTAACTCTAATTTTGCTCATCTATTAATGTATTGTATTGAATGCTTTTCCTTTTATTTTCTCAAATTATAGTAGTAATTATATGACATGAAATTATTCACATATATAATAGGGCATAGTTTAGGATCACAAATATCATTACAAAGTTTAAGGGCATTTGCTTATAAACTTCTAAGAGCTGCTTAGTTTGTTAGAATTTTCAATTGCTTCTACCGTAGAAACTGTATGAAGTTTACGATTGTACTCACTCGTAATGTTAAGTTCTTGAAAAGTTCAATTAAGAATAACAAACTATAATCGAGCCAAACCATGCTCCGTCTTGTAGGATTCGGGTGGATGGTGTAGTTCTTGCCGGTATTGGATTTGGCCAAAACATAAAGTATACGTGGAATATACTTGCCTTGAGGTTGAATGTGTCATTGGGGGTACATACAAAAGCTCTTTCCTCAATTGCATCAATTGATTGAGCAATTTTTGTGCACATTAATTTGTGACTATATTATTAAGACGTATTTCTTTGTGAATAGAATGGTTTGGGTGTGACATTCGGGGTAAATTTAGGTCCAGGAGTGTGTCACATTATTCATGGTTGTAAAATTAAAAATTGAATGATATATTATACTAAATTCTAAACCTGGTTTAGGCAAACAAATGCATGCCTCAACTTTTTATTTAGCAAAAAGGGGGCAAAATGAGACCATATTTCCAAATTAGGCAAAAAAGAGTGGAACCGATTTCCCTGTAACAGACATGAATATTGGGGCACTTGCAACTTTATTGGATTAAGCAGCAGAGCAGCTGTTTCTTTGGAATTTGCTTTTTCCTTTTTTTCCAATTTAATTTGAATTTTGTTGGATTTTAGTTCTAATAAGTTTGTGAAGGAAATCTGTCTGTCTATCTTTACGAGTACAAAGAAAGCAAGAAAGATTACACCCATTTAATTTGTGCCGTACTTTGACATTTTTGTCTGATTTCTTGTCCTTTTTTATTTAATTTACATCAATGCCATTTAGCATGCGACCTGCGTGGCTCAAGCTCAAGGACTACAAAGTCTACAAACAATATAACGGATCTATCGTGCCATTAATTTGAAAACCTATTTTTCCATTAAAAACATAGTAATTACTTTATATTTGAACTTAATAGAATCAGAAATCATTTCATAATTAATTCATGTGTGTTTCTTTTAGATACTTTTGGTTGTGTAAATTATGAAAATTGGAAAGATCAAATGTCAACAAACCAGGAGGCCCTTTTCGAACGCCCAGTTTTGTTGTGTTGCAATACTCAGTTAAATTCATTTCATATGAAATTTAAGCATTGGGAAATTCAGATTTCAACTTAAATATTTAAATTTAATAAATTTTAAAGGCACTTATTATTTATTTTTCCATATTAAAATATTTATTGACACGGATGTCTTAACTTTGAAATATTTGTGCAAATTTGAAATGTTTAAAGCTTATACAGTAAACTATTTATTAAAATATTTTTTGAATACATATTGGCACACATTTCCATTGGATGAATTTTGCCCTTTCGTACAGCGGTAAAGGTTATATGGTTCAATTTATCAAAAAAAGAAAAGAAAAAGGTTAGATGGTTCAATTTATCAAAAAGAAAAAGAAAAAGGTTAGATGGTTCAAAAAAATTATTTCATCTCTGCTCGTTTAGACTTTTATGCAGTGCAGCTAGGCGCAAATTGTTATCCCATTTGGATTTGACTTTCTCATTTAATTGCTCTAATAATCTCAAAAGTAATAATACATTAATAATTGGACCAAGAAATTCACAAAACTATGTTCTTTAACCAAAAATTATATTCTCTAAAATTAGGTTTGATATATAACTTGATTCAATGAGTTTAGGTTAAGTTACATAGTTTAAAAAATAATTTACATAAATTTAAAAAAAAAAACATATAATTTTTTGAATTTTTTAATCAAGCTATGGATTATTTAGTTTGACATTGACATTGTACAATTTTCGAAATTACCTAACCAGTTTAAATACCAAAAATTAACCAGTTTAACCGAAGCACACCTCTAAGATTGAAGAGCCTATTTTGTAACATAATTGCTAAAACATATTGATAATATTTTTATATTACCCCCATTTATTTTCACAAGTTAAAAATTGAATCTTTTGTCATTTTTTAAAAAGGGTTTTAGGTTTTAAAAGCATATTACGATTTAACTTTTAAAAAGAATTAAGTTGATTTGTCATTTTATCTATCTATAACAACTATGTAAAAGAAAAACTATGTAAATTTACATAAAATACAATTTTAAAAGTACTAAAATATATTTCAATAATATTTGTTTTTGTCGAACCTAATGTATTGGGTGGGCCCTATCTAAGTTGGTTGCTAAAATGTTTAGATATTTGGCTGCTCAAAGGGAACACGGATAAAGAGCCGGCCATGGAGGCTAACTACAGCAGAAGTCTGAACTGGATCGATTCTTGCAGGTAGGCTCACCACCTGAAAATGTAAAACCACCCCATGAATAATTTCTTTTTTTCATTTTTTTTAGAAGAGAAGGCATAATAGGCATTAATATGAACAAATGTGTTAATTTAAGACAATGGTTTACAACAAAAGAGAAACTCCATGTGGACGTAACCGAACCACGATGTTATTTAATTTGAAATTTAGTACATGAAAAGTTTTTCATTTGAAAGATAACAATAAGATCGAAAATTTCTGACCAAAACCCATCCAACTTAAAAGCAAGTGTATTTGTGATTGGTCCTTCATCATACTCGACGTCATAATATAAAAAGAAAGAGAGCAGGGAGGATACCTTTTTGAATGGTGTGATCCCCCAAGGGTTATCAGCATGCTCGGGTTGACCTGTTATGACTAAACGTCCAGCAGGATCCGATTGAACTCGCACCTGAGACACCAAAATACGGGCATCAGTCTCAAACCCTCTCTCAATTTACAATCTCATACTAATCAGAAAATGTCTAAGTTGACAGATGACAAATTATTATAACAAACTTCAACAAATTAAAGGAAATTGAAGTAAACATATATATCCCAATATACTTGGAGGGAACTTAGTAACACACAAACAATGAAAGAAGCTCCATTTTATGATCAAAACACTGCCTGCAAACAATGATGTAAGAGAACTTTCCATCATAATTTGGCCAAAAATGAAAAGCTTTAACAAATGACAAATTCGGGATAGCGTAGATCTTATTAATATTTTCAGAACTCAATAAATGAATTGTGTGGGTTCATGATTTACCAGTGACATGAAATAAACCAACACCCTCAGCAGTAAATATAAAAAAAGAAACTATGGACAATCAATTCAATCATGTTCATTGCTCTGGCAACTAATCATGCCATAATCAACCAAATATATCTGCAACAGTAATGATAAAGCCTTTTTGACCAAACAGTGTAGTTTATTGATAAACTGAAAAGAGGGTAATTTAGTTCCTCGTCTCTTTTTTTTTTTTTTCCTGGGGTGATGGGTGGCAAGGACGAGTAAACAGAATTGAAGATATAATGAACATAGTGCAAAAGCTTAACAAATGCACACCTCTTCACGTAAAAGCCCTGGGACTAGGGCGTAAACCTCGAAACCATCTTTCTGCACATATTAAAAAACTAGTCAGTTGTATGAGTACATGAATATTGCATTATGAATGGAGTTAGTTTAGAAGATTTGATGAAACTTACAGTTTGGCGTACATTGATCTTCACCCAATCAGCAGGGGGGCCAGCATCAACAACTGATGTCACCAATCTAAAAACAAAATAGCAATTTGAAATAGTCAGTAGCCAATTGGAAATGATAATACGAAGGGACTTCATCGTCTCAACACTGGAGATTCAATTTTCCGAGTGAAAAAAAAAAATCGAGAAAAAACCCATATACAGCAATAACGCTTCAAAAGAGACGATCCTCTCTAAAGAGAAACTTAGTTCAAATCCTTTGGTTCAGGCTTGATGTCTTGGCATATAAGTCACTCCCATTTTGTTCTAGATAAAAGTAGAAAAAAAAATCTTGAAATGAATAATGCTCTTGGGAACCTATAAATTGTTAACCAAGGTCCAACTTCAAGGATCACCAGTCATAGGTAGAATGTTTCAGTTACAATTTAAAGCTTGAGGATATATTTTAAAAACAAATTTAGTAAAGTGGGCTTCATTGATCAAACCAATCCATTTTCAATCATGAATTGATTCTTATCAAATACAACCATACATTTGTCACTTCTATAAACTCAGAAATGAGAACTTGAACTCCTGGCGCAAAAAAAATACTTCTTAATTCTAACACAAGCAGAGAAATAGAAGTTATCAGATTATAACAAGACTTAACTGCTTAGATGTTTCAGTTCGAGCGCACTTTATTGAATTCTCCACTTCATTTGGTCTCTTCTGTTTAAGTGAACCTAAATCCATATCCGATTCAAAATAATCAAACAGAATGAGATCAAGTGATTAACAGATTAAATTGAAACAGAGTTCAGCTACATCTAAAGTATCAAAGATGAGCATATACATCATTATTCGAAATAAAACTAGCTTACCAATGCTTTTGAGATTTTTCTCGCGCTTTGGCACGCTGTTCAGGTCCTTGTCCTATTAATGAATTTTTTTTAATAAAAACATGCGATCAAAACTATGTTTTGCATAATGTAAATCAAGCAAAGCTCAATTGATGAGCTTTGAGATGCTAATATCTATACAACTTAATAACTAGCTCATCAACCTCATCATTGCTAAAAAGTCGTTGGACATGCCATCCTTGCATAGCACGAGCAGCAGAGTCTCTTCGAGCCCTTCCCAATCCTGATCCATGATAGCTATTTCCCTGTGTATAGTTTTACATAATTGCATGAATACCCAAACACACAGAAACCCAAGGATCTTAATCTGTATGCATATATCACGCACATAACTAGGATAGATATTCATGGACATGGGATAACAATTAGGAACAAAGGCAGAGATGGAGACATGAAAAAGGGGGAGAAAGAGCATTGAAGCTACCAAATTTTGTTGCATAAACTAATGAAACCTATCCACGTCTCTTACACTACCCACTCTCTGGTATCATTCAAGGAAAAGGAGAGTATCAAAGCTAAGAATGTTTGGACATATTATAACGATGACTTCAAAACTTTACATGTCCAACAGAAAAAATCTGCAATCACTGCTGCTAGAACAGCAACATTTTTTGGGGATGAACCCAATACATTCTATTCAAATATAGTAATTATTCTGCAGCCAAATATTATACCATGCCTAAAACCCAAAACATGTACATGATAATTAGGATATCAAGTAACACAGAAAACAAAGGAAGTTAAGTTTGTTAAAAAAAACCTTAGCAAGAAATGTGTATTACGAAAATGATAGCTCAAGCTCACCTCATTGTCAGCACCAGAAGCTTCGGGTATCGTTGCTATTGGGAGTTGAAGATCGCCGCTTTGTGTCTTGTTTCTTTCAAATTCCAAAAGAGACTAAAGCATAAAGATGGACAAACAAGTCGTCAGAAGAATTTAAAAGCATACAACCTAATTATAATTGATAAAACATGAAGGAAAAAGTAAAATACACATAATCAAAAGGGTTAATATAAGAATGCAGAGTTGCATACTCTTCCTGTCTTGATTTCATCTATTTCACAAATGTTAAAAGGGACGAACAGGATATCCAGTTAAAGCCGGATTAACTTTCAATCACTTCAGAACACAGATAAAAAATATTACGAAAAATATGAAGTCATACCCAACGTTCACCACATATGCTAATGGAAATATGGAAGTGCAAACAATAAAAGAAAACTCCAACCAGAATCTCACCTTCTCATAGAAAATGCGGAATGTCCAAGAAACTGTAGTACAAGTCCTGCCAAGAAAAGATGAGACCGTCGAATCAACTTTCAGAACTCACTTCATGTTTTGCTTTGAGAACAATCAATTTGCTTAATAACTCACTGACTGATAAAATATACCAATTGAAGCAACAGAAATTTGGAAAAGAAATATTCATAAAAACTTAAGTTTAACAAAAGCCAAGTGAAAATTAGAACTAAAGATGCCACATAGACTAAAAGATTTCTGTTAAGTTGCATCCCATGTGAGTTATTAAAATTTATTCATGAATTGAGAAGTATATACAATAATTTGATAACTGTTACCTGCTGTCTAAAAAAACAAATGAAGTTCAAAGGATCACTAACTTAGAGAAAATTAACTAGCAGGATAACACTCATGTATGCAAATGACCAAACCAAAAGAATGACAGTAGCTTCCAAAAGGAGCCTTACTTTGGTGGATGAAATGACTCTCCCACCTGCCGCCACAACTTGGATCCAGTTACCTATACAAATATACAAATTCATTAATAAAACAGATGCACCTTAACACTATCATCTAATAACTTAGAATGACAATGTGATTACCACTAATAGCTGATGCATGTAATCAAACCAAAGATGCTTAAGGAAGTTTAAGTTTCTAGCAAAGAATAATAGCTAGCACTGCAACAAACCAGATGGTATTCTATATTTGTTCCTCAAACCCCTCAATAGTTGAAAGCATGGTGGTAAAATATTGCAAACTCGGGAATACTAACTGTGTTTTTTCAAATTGGAATCATTTTAAAAATCTAACGTAAAAAATTATGAGCTGGCAACATAGTCGTGAAGTACTAGCAGACTTGATCAGAGATTTTTCTCTAAATCAACTTTACAGATGTCAATCCAATCCAATGTCATGGTATCGGATATAGAAAGGTTTGACAACTAAATGACATTTGATATGATACATTCAAGAAATCAAGGGACATAATATTCTATCCAATAGAATTCAACTATTTAAGGTTAACTTAGCCTGGTGGACGATTCATTTCATTTTCCACCAAGATTCCACTCATACAATATGGGTGCATGATGCCATACTCATCTCAGATGCTTTTCCAAGCAAATGACAATAGAAATGCAGGAAAAAGATCAATTTATCAACCACACACACACACACATATTCTAAAAGACCAATAAATAACAAAGAGTATGAAGACATGCATACCCTGTCATAGCCTCCCAATCTAATCACAGCTCTCCATAACCTAGCAGCGAACAAAGTGAGCAAGTAGATATTTAACCAAGAATTCATAGCAAAAGTTAAATGCACAACATGCTTACTTCAGGCAATTTAGAGGCTGCCCATAAAATTTAGGTGGTTTAAAGTCCATCGCTCTCCCCCTATAAAAACTTTCAAGTTCCTTCATGAATGTTGCTTGGTCTTCTGGTGTTCCATCATCGCCCTCTGCCATCTAACGATCCGTAGATAAAAATTAGGAATGACTGTTTGTTATGTGTATCACTTCATATTGAACCATCTAAATATCACTGATTGTTACTATTATTACCAGAGGTTGTGTCGCTTGCGTAAAAACAGTCTTGCCTGTTTGTACACTATCGTCTCCAGCCTTTGAAGGTGCGTATCTGACAAGGGAATTTGGTGTAGTAGCTTCATGCTGGTTTAGAAGTGAAGAAACTTCACCGTCATGTTCGACTGCCGTTTCAACCGTATTTGAGTTCCCATCAGTTACAGGGGTAGCATGAACTATTTCCTTAACCTGTTCTTTCAGCTCACCTTTAACAGTATTATCCTCCTTCAGATTAGCTGCATCTTTCATTTCTTCATCCTCATCCTGTAGAACCTCATCCATCGCAGCACTTCGACTTTGAAAAGCTTTATTAACAGATATATCAGTTGGAAGCTGCTTGGTTTCCTTGGGATCATTCCCAGTGTCAGCATTTTCCCCAATCCTTTCTTCCCCTGCAATATGTTCAACACAATCTCCATCCTCCTTGTCAGACTCTTTGGGCATTTTTTCCGCATTATTTTCCTCCATCACATTTTTAAAATGACTTCCACCATCCATGCTATTCTCAGTGGACTTTTCTTCTTTCACCCCACTATTTGTAGCAATTTGTTCAACCAGTTCATTTTTTCCATCATTTTGCATCTTCGTTGCACTAGCACCAGCTTGCTCAGCCTTAGTACTGGTGTTGATTTGGTCTTCACTGACACTTCTGGCATTGATATCTTCCACAACTAATCCCACAGAATTTGTCGATTCAACATTCTCACCCTTAGGATTAATTTGGTCTTCTATTTCACTGTTGACAGTGGCATTATCTTCTGCTTCATCTCTTAATTTGTATAAGGCTTCGCTCTTCTCACTTTTATTTGCATCGCCTGCAATAGGAGCTTCAGAGGGAAAGTTTTCTCCTTTTCTTTCAACCTTATCACAAAGCACTTTATATTCAGACTCTTGAGCACTAGGGAGATTTTCAGCACCATCCATCTCTACATCACCTTTAACCATTTTGTTATCTGATCAAAGATATTTTATCAAGCGTAAAATTACTTAAAACAATATAGAAAAAGAAAAGAAAACATCAAATGAGCCATTGCCATCTTATTTCGGATATCCTAGATATCTTTAGCATGGTACTGGGAATCACTAGTCAATCCTATTTCAGATAGGTCAGTTGAGAACTTAATCCGTTGTGACCACAATTTATGGAAACAAAACCATTTTGTTAGACTTGATCATCGATACCTATCATCTTTTCCACCATCACCCCGAAAAATTAAATATTTACTAGAATAAGCAATTGATCTATTCAACATATAATATTCCCATTTCCGATCATCAAATTTAAAGAATCGTTTGGATTTTGATTGTTTTATTTCACGTAACAGTAAACGGTAAAAGACCAATTGGTAACACAAGATTCCATGATTTTAATAACTTTCTTTTTGCTTTCTTTTTCCTTATATGAAAAAACTCAACCAAAATGATGGACAGTAGTTTCGAGTGAAACAAGATTATAAAGAAAATCCACGAGTCCATAGACTCCAAATTCATGAGTTATGGAATCTTTTTTCCTCAGAAGCAACCACCGCCAAAATAAACCCTAAATTCCTTAAGCAAATGAAATAAAACTTAATTCTTGCATGAACAAAATCCCTCAACCCGAGTTCACCAGAACCACATTACAAATTCAAATATAAAAATTAAAACATGATCACTTTTCATTCCATATATTCACAAATGAAGTACGAAAATTAACACACATTCAAAATTTAAACAGAGATGCGTGTAACAGTGGAAAACACTTGCCTGAAACAACACGCGAATACACCGGGGCCAGAGCTCGGAGAGTTGGCAATGGCCGTGCAATCAAATCTTAGGGGTTAGAAAAAAATGAGGCGGCGAAATGTACAAGGAAGAAAGAGGTGGAGAGAGAAACTAGTTCGATCGCCGGAGAGAGAGGTTTTTTTAGAGAGAGAAAGTGAGAGGCACGGCAAAGAAGAAAGGCTCTGCTGCCTCTGCGGTTTCGTAGTTGTTCAAAGAACGGGTTTGGCTCAACGATGTAACAACACCTGGATATGGGCTGATTTTTTGTGAAATGTCAGTTATACCCTTGCAATGTTACTATAATTTTGTAACGTAAAATGATTTATTATGATTGGATTTATTGATGTGTGATTGTGTCTATCTCTTTTTAAAAGAATTATAATCTAAAGGAAGAATGCATGTAATTATTATTGATGAAGATTTATGAAGATGTGTTTATAGATATTGACTATCTATATTTATGTGATATTGTAATATACAGAAAGAAAATAGAAAATTCAATTTAATTCTCTTTGCATTTTTGAGGTTTTAATAATATATTTTGACAACAATTATATAAAATTATAAATATGTACGAAAATATTGCTGAACTTTTCATTTAACAAAATCTCCATTTGAAATAGGTTTAGATAGCATGTGTCAAATTGCTTATTTTATAATTAAATTATTAATCGAGAATAATCTTATGAGTGTTTTGCCCCTTTGAATACATGATTAGTGATATAATTAATTGGCCATGCATGTCAGTCAAAGGACTCAAATCTTATTGCATAATGCCAAAGTGCATTTTTGGTAAGTGATTGTAAATTTCTTTCGCGGGCAAAATTCATTTACTAAATTATTTAATTAAATTAAAGTATTTACCATGTTTAGTCGATAATTTAATTAAATTACTCGAATTCGAATTCACTTATTTCGTTGGAAAAAATTCAATCAAGGTTTCAAATTTAGCCCAACTTGTCCTGTGCCAAATTGAGTGGAAGCTCAGAAGAACTTCCATAAAAGTTGACCTCCAGCCCAGTTCGTTTTGGCCCAATATATAGACAATACTTTAATAGAGTGGGCATAATTCGTAGATATGTATTATGATATTAGTTGAAATGTTTAGTAGGACTAGAAAAGTGCACGTACGTTGTACGTGTCTAATTTTAATTTCATGTGTATTTTTTGTAAATTAAAGTAAAATTAGTTATTTTAATGTCATAGAATATCATTTATTTATGACTGATCAATTTATTTTTTAAGAAATTTATTTTTGTTAATTATTATTGGTTTATAAAAAAAATGATGACTTTGAATAGTTCTAATAAATTATAAAATAAAGACTGATTTTACATCTTATAAAATTGATTATAAAATAAGATCATAAGAACATTATTTAGTTCATTCCATCATAATATTTTTCATGTCAAGTTCATCCGTTATTCACCGATGACATATGCTTCATCCGTTTCTTCATAAATTTCACCCGAGCTTTCATCTATTTCACAAACATTTTTTCTTACTGGTTTAACCAGTTTTTTAACCAACTCCACTAATGTTTACCAATTTCACCCGAAGTTTCATCGATTCATATGTTATTTTTTTTTTATCGATTATAACATTTTTCATTGTTTTTCCCTTTTTCGTCGATCTTTTTTCCAATTTAAATAATTTTCTTCCGATTCCACCTCCTTTTCGTTGGTTAAAGTTTAACTTAATTTCACCTATTTTACTTATTTCATATGTTATTCACCTACATTTTTCATTAATTAAACATGTTTTCACTGATTTCAAGTTTTTTTGACTGATTTTATCCGTTTCTTCACAAATTTTACCCAAACTTTCATCGATTCATATGTTCTCACTATTTAAACTTTTTTTTACCGGTTTATTTTACTTTAGCAGTTTATCCCTTTTTTTATCGGTTATAATATTTTTCATTGTTTCTCATTTTTGGTCAATTTCTTTTGTTTTATTTCTTCAGTTTAAACCATTTTTCTACCGATTTCACCAATTAAACTCATTTTTAACTGTTTTCCATTATAACCTGTTTTAACCTTTTTTCATGTTTTTAAACTAATTCCACATGTTATTCACCTGATTTTTTTATTTATTAAAAAAATATATATTCTTACCAACTTTACGTTTTTGACCATTTTACCCTTTTTTTCACCGGATTTACCCAATTTGATTGGATTTCACTGGTTTCATCATTTTTCTTAGAAATTTCATTCGAATTAATTTTCATCGATTTTACATATTTTAACCCGTTTATTTTAACCGATTTTACCAGATTTTATCCATTTTCACAAATTTTACCCCATTTTTTTTATAGGTTTAAAATGTATTTAGGATTTCACATGCATTTTTTTCACCGGTTTAAAGTGCACATATATATGTTGTACGCGTCTATTTAATTTAGTGGTATTTTGATGTAAATCAGAGTAAAATTAACACCATTATGTCATAAAATATCACAATAATAATAATGAATGTTATTCAATTTATTAACTTCATCATGGGTATTTTCATCGGTTTCTTTAGTTTTTTGGGTTTAAACTATTTTTCTAATGGTTTGACTTTGTTTTGTTGGTTCAACTTTTTTCATTTTATTGATTTTACTCATTTGTATCATTTTAACCAATTTTCGCATGTTTTCATTTTATTGATTTCACATGCATTTTTTTCACCGGTTTAAAATGCACATATATATGTTGTACGCGTCTATTTAATTTAGTGGTATTTTGATGTAAATCAGAGTAAAATTAACACCATTATGTCATAAAATATCACAATAATAATAATGAATGTTATTCAATTTATTAACTTCATCATGGGTATTTTCATCGGTTTCTTTAGTTTTTTGGGTTTAAACTATTTTTCTAATGGTTTGACTTTGTTTTTGTTGGTTCAACTTTTTTCATTTTATTGATTTTACTCATTTGTATCATTTTAACCAATTTTCGCATGTTTTCACCGACTTTAGCCTTTTTTTCAATGATTTTACGCGGTTTTTACATCATTATTTTTTATTTAATTTCATCGATTCAAAGATATCATCCATTTTTTACGCTAATTTCACTTGTATTTTCATTATTTCACCTGTATTTACTGAATTTTCAACTCAAATAAATATACATCTTCAATTACTTTAAGTATATCTCAAATTATTTCACTTACCTTATCATTTGGTCCTGTTTCGTGATGATACTCTGTTATTTGTCCGTCAAATGCCATAGAGTTGGTGATGAATGATGCTATTAATTTTAACTTGAATGACTATATATTTTATTCCTAAAAGTGTACCATTGTGTGTTTAGAGTTAAACTTGGTTGACTAAATATGCATTTTTTCTCTCTAATTTGATATGCTTTTGTTTTTCTTCCATATTCGTGGTGCTTGGTTAGGAGGAAAGGAAGTTACAAATTTCCTTCAAATATTTTCCTATCAAATTTTTGATGAGAAAATTTAAGGAAAATTCATCTCTAATTATATTTTATTAAATACTTAACAACTTGAATAAGGGCATTTTTGTCTTCACAAAAAAAGAAAAAAACTTAAAATATTCACACTTTTAGTAGTAGTATAGATTATTAGCAAACTCATAAATGTAGAGAACTCATTTGCCCTCCTAAAAAAAAAATTTAAACTAGTGAAACCAAGAATAAATCTTATAGATAAATATATGATTAGGTCATTAATCTAGTGGTTTGATTTAGTATAAATTTGATTATAACACGTGTCGAGTATAAAGGGGATATATATCAGTCAAATCAGTAAAGTAGAACATATTACAAACTAAGATCCTAGTCTAGGGGAAAATTGATCAGACGATCTTAGTACTAGACTACTAGTCGACCTCAAAGCTTCGATTGTAAGTATCTTGAATTGTGTCCTTTAATAAATGATTTCCCTATTTATAGAGTGGCTCCTACTAATGAATCACGTTTCGGCCCGTACACTCTTTTGACACCCTTTGGGATCACCTCCATACATGATGTAGACAGGTTGTCGGGATCCACAGGCACATAGAGCAAGGATAAACGCCCCAAGGATCCAAGCTACCAAGAGATCGACCCAATTGGTTCGTCAAGGAGATCTTGGAGCCTCCCGTAATACTCAGCTGCTCTTAAATGTATGGTCCTGTCATGGTTTGATCTGGGCTCAATCTGGGTTGAGCCGATCATGCTACCCTTAGTGCCACATGGATCATCGATCAGGCATCCATTTGCTCAGTTCAAAATATGATATATCATGATTGATAAGAAAAAAAAAGTAATCGATCTAGTGCAAGAGATTAATCACTATAATATAGTAAACCTAACTTCGAATCTCGTTTCGTCGAAATGAATTTTAACCCGAAAAAAAATATTATTGATAAAATAATATTGTAGATACTTAAATTTACTTCAGCTTATTTTCCATTATCGGTCCATATTAATTTTTCCAGACCATTCATTAACCATTTGTACGTCATGAGTATACGTCAAGCCATAAGGAGGCGGTAGAAAAGTAAACCCAATTTTTTTTTAAAATACCAATTAGATAATACTCCTACAAGTACTAATTCAAATTTATGTGCAAGTACGACATGTTGCGATAGCTATTTAAATTAAAAATGAAACTTTAGTGACCCCACGTATTCCCGAAAAATTAACTTAAAAATATATATACAATCATTTTTCATATTCCCAAATATTGAAACTAATAACTGATCTGGCATATTTCTATAATAACTATATTTTCTATTTTCTTAAAATCAAATGTCAATAATTTTTCTTACTGTAGATCTTAAATTCATTAAATACATAAAACAAAGTTAAATTCAATTTTTGATCCCTTTATCATTATTTTTTTTTACTCTTATACTCTTATATTTATTTCTCTACTATGAATTATTTATTTCACTTTAATTCCTACTAAGAATTATGTGTTTTACTTTAGTTTCAGGTGGTTCTGATAACACGTGACATGCACATGAATATTTTTTAGGGCATTTTCGTCCTTTTACTATTGAGACTATGCTAGATGTTGTTTAATTGTTGAACACTTTTGGTGTTTAAAAATGATTTTGGGAGAAAACTTAGTTTGGAACGGAATAAACGATTAAGTTGGATCGAAATGAAAGCCTATTTTGGAAGAGATTATATATTTAATTTTTAAAAAGATGAAAATATCCATGTTACTTTACTTGAATGACGAAATTGTCCTCATGTGCATATCACATATTACTGGAACCGCCTTGGACCACCTGAAAAGGTCTAAAGTGAAATTAATAATTCATAGTAGTGACTAAAGTGAGAAAAAAATATAAGAGGGACCACTATGTAAAAAATAATGATAAGAGGGACCAAAATTGGTGTTTGTCCCACATAAACATACACAGCAAAAAGTTGTGGGTCTGTTTGTCTCGCATTTCCCAAATTGAGATGGAATAGGAGAAAATTGAGATAAAAAAATGGAAGAAAGCAAAAAAATTGAATAAGCTGAACATAATGTTGTTTGATGGAGGCACGAATTCATAGTTTATAAAGAAACAATTATTCTTTTGATATATTAAGAAAGAATCGATTTATTAGTTATATTTAGGGCGAGGTAGTTTTGGAATAAAAGTTTCAAAACTATAATATATAAGATAAGTGTTACAAGTAACACTTTAAAGGGTAACTGATACAACCCATAATTTAAGAGGCAAACTGTATTTTATCCCAATTATTTTAAAACATATTTGGTGTATACTTTATGCATTGATTTACAAAATTGATCGACCATGCCTAAACAAAAGCAGGCCGATCCGATCTAACAAACACATTAGAGGATCCAAAATGGTACTTAAAACATATTAGATGGATAAAGTGACAATTCAACCTTATTTTCTTATACATTCAATCGTAACCTATTATTTTAATATTTAATTTCGAATTTTTATCTTCAGATGATATAAATTTTGTTATAAGTATAGTGAATATAATTATTTAACTAATGTTATAAAACGGGTCATAGAAAACTATATTTAGCTGAAATCGAAATAAAACTAATCGATATGCAATTCAAATTTGATTAATAAAAGCTAGATTGAACTTTATTCCTTCTATCAAATCAAGCTTGTAAAACATCTAATTTTTTATAGCTTTAAAAACTCGACTTGTATTATATTAAGGTTAATGACAATCTCAAATTCAAGTTTTAATCTGCGATTGATTCATCCTTAATTCTCTCTCTAAGTAATATAAATAGACTAAAATACATGTGCATCTCGTACAATCAGAGTTATAGGCGAGTCGCAAGTTATCTAACCATCGAGCTGACTCTTCACACAGAGTCTCTCAATATCCACGAACCTACCAAAAATAATATGAAAAAACACCTAGATAGCGAAATAAGTTATGGGCGGCCGAGCGCTTTAAAGTAGCATTAGTAACGATTAGATAATTTTATTTGAGACTTGACTCAAGCTTGATCAACAAAAACTTATACTAATTCAATTTATTTTAGATTCAATTCGAGATCAATTGTATAAACAAAAAATTGATAAATAAATACAAATATATCAAGGTGTTGAAATAGGTATAATTTTATTTAACATTCAAATTAACTTCAAATTAATGTCAAACTCAACAATAAAAAATAAAAAATAAAAAATCAAACCAGAAAAGTATTATATATTCGTCAGCCCTAACAAAAATTTAAAAAATAATATCATAGTAACTGATTCAGTTTTGAAGAGGAAAATACTCCTACAAGCAGGGGAGGTAGTTTCAATGTTTCAACTTTCATGACTAGCTACAAGATAATCTCATGCCCACAACCAACCCAAAGTCCAAACCAAACCAAACCTAACCTAACCAATTTTTCTTTCTCATGAAGAGAAATTTCCTTTGCCCTTCTCTTTTGTCCAACATTTAAATTTTTAATATAAATCAAACATTTAAAGTTGCAAAAGACAATTAGTCCACGTCTTTTCATATAGTATTCATCATCATGCAAAATTTCAAATCCACAATTAATCCATTCATATCAAATGTGTATATTTCCTTTTATATGTAACCTGTTTTAAGTAGTTTTTCAGAACAAATTCATGAGTTGATTTTTTCTGCTATTCTGCCATCTGTCACAGGTATAAAAATGGGATCCTTTTTTTTTTAATTTTAATTTCGTTTAATTCTTATCTACAAAACTTTAATTTCCTTAAATATATGTGTAGAGTATAATATACAGTAAACAATGTCTCTTCTTATTTTCTATCAGAAACAGAGGTTTGCTGGATTAATAGAGGTGAAAAGAAGAACCCCCGGGTAATTTTATTTGTTTATTTATTATTTTGTGGATCTGATTTTAATCGAATTTATTTGTACCATGCATGTAAATTTGTTTTCCATTTTGTGAGGATTATTCTTTTGTTAATTAGGAAAAAGGAACCTCATTTCATCACTTTCAAAGATTCCCATGCTTTGCTCACTTTCTTGTTTCATTGCTTTATTTAGCTTTTTTGTTGCTTTCTACAAGTATATTTTATACATATGTGCATCAGTCACGTTAATAGTACTAGGGGCAGGTAGAGAAAGAAGCAAAAACTAAAAAAACAAAAAAGGAAAAAAAAAAAAAAAAAAAAAAAAAGAGGAAGAAATGATAAATTTGATTTAGCTAAATTTTTGTTCTTGGCTATATATTGAATAGGTTCTTTGGTGGAGATAAATTGCGAAATGGGTCGACTCGTGGATCTTTTTATTGCTTCATCAATTCCTGTTGTGAAAGTGCTCTTAGTGACTGGTTTGGGGTCATTTCTTGCACTAGATCGCATCAACATTCTTGGTGAAGATGCAAGAAAGCATTTAAATAATGTAAGTTAACTATTGTCCATTTATATATTATTGAAATTGAAATTCCCTCTATGTTTTGATTAATTGGATTTTTTTCTTCTTCTGTAAAACAGGTTACATTCTTTGTATTTAATCCGGCACTTGTCTCGAGCAACTTAGCAAAGACAATAACATATCAAAGCATGGCGAAATTGTAAGCTTCTTCTCGTTGTTGTTTAGAAAAGTGTTTCAACTTTCTTTTTAACTTAACTCGAGTAATTAGTTAAATTGATTAATTGTGCAGGTGGTTCATGCCTTTTAATATTCTTTTCACATTCATCATTGGTTCGATTCTTGGTTGGGTAGTCATTCAAATTACGAAACCTCCAGCACATCTTCGGGGACTCATAATAGGTTCTTGTGCCGCAGGTACTAGAATAGTAATCCTTCTCCGTCTCTTGAAATGCTTTTAGCCTACGTTCGGTTTTGGAGAGTAAACTGATAAGGAAAATGTTTTTCTTGCACCAAGTGATCAATAGAACATTGAGGTCCATTTTTTGTTTATTTTCATTTTCCTTATCATTTTACTCGCTGAAATCCAAGAAATGACATAGTCTTTACTTCTTTTAAACAAAAAACCATTCAAGATCATTAATGAAATTGACGTGTTATTATATCTTTTGTGAATAGGCAATTTGGGAAATTTGCTTCTCATCATAATCCCAGCAGTCTGTAAAGAGAAAGGAAGCCCATTTGGGGATCCAGATGTTTGCCATGAATACGGGATGGCCTACGCTTCTCTTTCAATGGCGGTAAGTTCCATTAATGATTAAACTAACAGATACTTCACACAACCTATTGAAAAAACATCCAGTTTTGGTCAATACTATATAGGAATATCTTCACAAACATTAATAAAAATTAACGACTTTTCTAGTTAGTTTTTTTAATACAAATCTCGACTAGTTTAAGATTGAATGAATGCTAATACAATGTTTTCGATCTGTTCCTTGTTCAGATTGGAGCTATATATTTGTGGTCGTATGTGTATAATATAGTGAGAATATCTTCAAGTAGGAATTCAAAGGAAGTGGAAATAAGTGACTCTCCCACGAGTATAACTTCAAAAGAAAGCACGTTGCCATCCGAAAGGACTTTGACACAACCTTTACTTTCCTCGGATTATGATGTCACGGGAGAAGTTGAAGATCCTGAAATTCGATTGAATCTGCCTCAAAATGAGTTTGAGAATAAGCCTCTGGCTCAGGTACTTGTATGTTTTATGCATGGTTGAATCTTTTCTAATATATAATATGTTATTGAAATCGTAAAATTGCATTCCTATAATTCGGAAGTGACAAAAGAACTGAAGTAATGTAAAATGTTTGCTAGTCGAGACGAGGTTTTCTTTATGACAAAATACAATTAGTCATACCAGCGTTATGAAATAAGTAATATTCTTATATCCAGAGAAAAAAGGGGTAAATTTCATATGAACAACGAAATTATTTGCGTCCTTAGGCTTAGACGGCTTAAATAGTTGGAGATTAAATTTTGAACCTGTTAAGTTGAAATGCAGGTATCAGGAAAATTAAAGCAAAAGTTAGAAACTTTTTTCAAAAACATGAACCTGAAGAGATTATTTGCTCCATCAACGATAGGAGCGGTAAGGTTTAGTCCCTTCACTCAAATGTTCTTTTTTCTTCTTCTTCTTCGTAATGTACTTTTATATACGCACAGATTGCTGGATTTATAATTGGACTTATACCTCTAATTCGGAAATTGTTGATTGGTGATGAGGCTCCTCTACGTGTAATCCAAGATACTGCAACTTTGCTTGGGTGTGAAAAACTTGTCTTATTTATGTTACTACCCAAAATTGGCTTTACGATTTCTGCATGCATTTTTGTTATTTCTTCGTTATCAACGCATGCAGGGATGGAGCAATTCCAGCTGTCACATTGATCGTGGGTGCGAACCTTTTAAAAGGTTGAATTTAATGATACCAACATTTTATTAAATTTCGCAATTTTCTTAGCTGAAAAACTGTGTTGTGAACATTATTTGTCATTTATTTCAGGTTTAAAAGGTTCGGAGGTTCAGAAATCGCTTATATTTGGCATTGTTATTGTTCGATACATTGCACTGCCACTGATGGGCATTGCGATTGTTAAAGGTGCAGTTCGATTTGGATTAGTTCGTAATGATGATCCATTATACGAATTTGTACTTTTGCTGCAGTATTCATTACCACCTGCAATGAACATGGGTACGATAACACAATTATTTGGGGCGGGGGAGAATGAATGTTCTGTCATAATGTTATGGTGTTATTTGTTGGCATCTGTGGCGCTTACGTGTTGGTCGACATTTTTCCTTTATCTCGTGTCTTGAGTTCGAGTACATATTGTATTCACAACATATTAGCAAATATCTTAGCATTTTTTGCGGGTGGAAGTGGCTATATGAGGAATTAGGACGTGCAGAAAGTAACCCGTGGTTTTACATGAATTGGAAATATGGGCAAATTCTTGTTATTATTGTGGATTAGCCAGCAATTTTGTTGTCTTGGATTCACTTTAGATTGTATTTTATGGCAAGTTAATATCCAAATTACAAGGAATTTGAATGATAGGTTAACCTATCTATTTATACCTCAGTATAGATTAGGCGAAATTGTACTTTTAGACTTTTAGTTTGCCAACATTCAAGAAAATTGGTTTTGTTTCATTTGAATGTATCATTTGAAGAACACATTTGATTGTTGATCCAGCTATCTTTATCTTATGGGTTTAATATGGTATTATCTTTTGTTGGCACATTTAGTCCTTTGTGCATTCTATTTAGTCTTTGTTCTATATTTCACCAAAACTTGTCTAATCGTGTAAGACTGAAAATGTGGATTAGAAGATGAAATGTACATATAAGATAAATGATCATATGCTATGACTCAAAAAGAATATAGGCTTGAAATCGAATTTGAGAATAATTATGACATGGTTAGCAACAAAATGAGAATGTATAATTTCAAGCACATTTTTATCTGGACTCCGAATATCACCCAAGTTTGCGTGCGCTCCGAATAGATGGAGCAAGTGATGGACTCAGTCAGTTTCCTCAGATTGAAACTGCATTGGTACCAATTGCCATGTTTCGGGATTGCGGGGAACGAGTTTCCCATGATTAACAAGCACAAATTATAGCCGGAACATAACTAATATTTTGTGTCAAACTTGAGCAGCAGCAGTAACAACTAGGAATGAACACTACAAGATGCACCCACAAAAACGACGAAGTTTCAGAAATGAAGAGAAAGTAAGGTGAGGTGTAAAGAGGCAAATAGATCTCTCTGAGCACGAGAGAGATAGAGAGACTTAATATCATAATATGAGACAAAAAGAAAATATAAAAAAGTGCTTAATTCATTGACACAAATCATATATAAAGAAAATGCATAATTAAAGGATAAATCATAAATTCAGTAGTAATTAGAAATAAAGGACAAATAAACAAAATGAACCCTCCAGCAGCACAATCAGACTCTGTTTCCATGATCTCCAGCTTCAGTCATACCCAACGGCGATGGCTTTGGGTCCATGGTCTTACACAAAACAACGTATGCATACGTTATTGGATTGATTTCTCAAGTACTTATGCTCCTCTGCAACACAATTCCCGATTTACTCCGCCTTTCAAATTATAAGGCTTCGGAACAGTTTAGTTTCGTCTTTCCTTAGGTTGTTTTTTTAAAATTGTCCTCGCGTAGTTCCTCTTTCACCAATTGCAGTATTTTGGTTTTGTTGATGAGAGATGGCTGGTCATGGTGACTCGGTGAGGCGTTGTTTGACTTCATTCCATTGGAACATGTTCACTCAGTTGGTTAACATCCTTGTCTCCTGCGAGTATCAAATCATCAATTATATACGAGTTTCTAATGAAGAAATCGCTATAGTACTAGTTATTTTAGCTGGTGGCATGCTTATTTTCATCCTTGATCATGACAATCAATTTTGATATGAAATTTTTGCAATTCCTTGGAAACAAACACCATTCATCATACAGTTTGTTGTACAAAACTAAAAGCTTACCACTTGCACAAGAATGTTCTGCTCCCACAAATAACAAAAAATCTTCTTGATCTGGAGTAGAAAAAACTAATGCCAAAGTTCAATTAATGTGTTGTAAACTAGTAACTCAATATCTCCTCATTCCAAATCAAATATTTAGAAAAACAAATACTGAATTCTCACACTTGGGAGACCCTAATTCTTGATGAACGAGGAGCTATTAGAAGAGTAAACTGTGTGCGCCAATCTGGAGAGAGAAACAAAAGCAACAATAAGGAAAAAAGGGAAATTTTCTTATTGCATTGCCATAAAATAAATACCTACACTTGGGAAGTCCACCAATGTGTTCACCAATAATTACGGCAAGAACATTCACCATCCTTAAAATGGTGGAATCTCTTCACATCCCTCAGAATAATCTCTCTACCCTCTGCTTCAGACATGAACTTGAAGAAATTATGGCAGTCCCCACATATTCGAAGATTCTTGAAGACTCGAATGGTCGCTCCAGGAGGAAGTTTTAGAATTCCATAAACAACTGCAAGCCTCTCACTATGAGTAGACAACGCATATTCTTTTTGTTCCGATTCCATATCATGCAACACATATTTAGTATCCGGAACATATCCCATTCTCTTTAGCTTCAATACCAACACCTTAAGATAATTATACACTGCTTGCACCTCAGGGTGCACAGTGTCATCAACTAAAAACACATGCACCTTGTTTTCAACCTCAAGCCAACTACAACCAGGCTCTTTCTTAACCCCTCGATCCCTCATTAATTTCCGCACTATAGATACCTCATTCCATCTGCCTGCATTAGCAAACATATTCGCCAAAAGTACATAAGTACCATCATGTTGTGGAATCATGTTGAAGAGTTTTTCTGCCGCGTGGACCCCTAAATCCATGTTTCCATGAAGCCGACACCCGGAAAGTAAAGCTTCCCAAATAGTTGCTCCGGGTTCAAATGGCATGTTTTCAATCACATCTTTGGCTTCGGATAATTTTCCAGCTCGACACAACAAATCAACTAATCGAGCATAGTGATCTTCACCAGGCGTTATTCTATATACTTTATTCATACAGTTAAAATAGTGCTGTCCTTCATTGACTAATCCTGCATGGCTACACGCAGAGAGGACTGTGAGGAATGATATCCGATCAGGCAATATGTTTTCCTTCAACATCTCTTCAAAAAGTTCTAGAGCTTGGGCACCATGACCATGCTGCCCGAGGGCAGCTATCATTGCATTCCAAGAAACGGAGTCAAGATAAGGCATGGTAAGAAACACGAGGTGGGCTGAGTCGAGGACACCACATCTTGCATACATTGTTATAAGAGCATTCCCAGCAGAAAGGCTAGTGTCAAAACCGAGCCTGATAAGCTGAGCATGGAGCTGGCGTCCTTGCTCCAAAGCTGCAAGTACGGCACAAGAGGTAATGGCTCCTGAAAATGCATAGTCACATGGTTCAAGCCCGTTGGACCTAATCTGGTGAAAAAGTCTTAAAGCTTCTTCACCTAATCCATGTTGTGCAAGACCTGATATCATAACTGTCCAGGATAATAAATTCTTCTCCGACATTTGATCAAAAACGTTTTTTGCGTCCTGAATTTGCCCCCCACTCACATAAGCCGATAAAATGGCATTCCATGAAACAAGGTCTTTGATGTCGATCGCATCAAAAATACTTCTTGCTTGGTTAATTTTACCACATTTCCAATATAATGTGATTAGAGCATTATTCACAGACACCATGTAATCACAAGGGGGGTTTGCCTCTGTTCGTAGGATGTAAGCATGAACCTGTTTTCCATGAAGAAACAACCCATTATCAGCACAAGCACTAAGAACATTAGTATAGGTAAAATCATCGTGTCTTATCCCCAAAGAATGCATCTTTCTGAACATATCAAACACTTCAAACACAAGCCCCTTCTGCACATACCCAGAAATCATAGCATTCCACGCCACAACCAACTTTTCATTCATCCCCTCAAAAACTTCTCTAGCAGAATCAAGATCCTCATTCTTCACATACCCCGTGATGATAGTTGTCCATGTCAACTCATCCTTTTCAAGCATGTCATCAAATAACTTCCTAGCTGAAGCCATCAATGCAGAAGACGATGTCAATGGAGAAGACGCACATTTCACATAAACCGATATGAGTGCATTCACCACAGAAGTAAACAACCCAGTCCCCGATTTGACCACCGCACAATGTAGCTGGTGGCACTGCTGTTCACGGTCGGCTATAAGTGCCAAAGCTGCAAGTACACTCGTATAAGTAAAATTATCAGGTTTGAAACTCTTTTCCCTCATATCATTAAACAATTGAACAGCAGCATGACCATCATTGTTATGACAATGGCAAGTAATCATGGAGTTATAACAAATAGTATCGCGAATTCTCAACGGAGTCTTATCAAATATCTCTCTGGCCAACTTGGGTTCGCCGGAAGCAGAGTATGCGGCAATTAAAGTCGTTCTTGCAACGACATCTGGTTGGGGAATTTCGTCGAACAGCTTCTTTGCATAGTTGAAATTGGAGGATTTACAATAGATATCTATCAACCGGTTGAGAATGTGGCTACGTGGCCTGAACCCAGATGTAACCATGTGAGCATGGACGGTGGAGGCGAGAGGGTAAGAAAAGGGGCAGTGCTGGAAGCAGATTTGAAGCATGGCCGCATAGTGATTGGCGGCGGCGCTGCGGTCCCCTGTTTGGGTGAGGTGTAGAGTGGCTTGTAAGGATTTGGAGGCGACATTTTTCATATTGGAAATGGCCGGACATTGGGGTGGTATTTATTTGGAGGTGAAGGTTAAAACAATGTTGTGTACTTGTGTTTAATAGCTTTGAAAATTAGAAGTGGCGGCACAGAAGAATGTGGTTAGCTTTGAAACCACTCTCCCTCTCCCCCTCCCCTAGTCTTTTTCCCTCTCCCCCTCCCCCCTCCCAGTCTTTTTAGGCACATGACTTATTTAATTATTATTACTATTATTACATCAAAAATAAATTAAAATTTAAAATAATTTAAAATTAAAGGTATATTAGAAAACATAGAATATAAAAAATTACATTAAATATTAAATTAACTCACAAGAGAAAATTCATTATTTATGTCATAGTCGTTGATACCATTATTGCTCCTGTTGATATTGCTACCGTCACGATATACATAGGTCGAACCTTCCGACGAATCTGCAAATAAACAAGTCCGACAATATTTTTCCCAAATTTCAGTCCTCACCTCATGACAATATTCTTTTGTATTAGGGGTCATATACGAGCAATTCATTTTCATAATCTCTCATTCAAGGTCTATGTTTCGCCGTATGTAGTCGTATTTATGAAAACATATTTGATTTCTATATGTAATTCGTAGGACTGTAATCGTATTTACATTAACATGTTTGATTTTAATAAGTAATTATCATGATTGTATCATATTATTTTAAGTAACTTCTTTTAAACTAGTATAACGAAATTAATTCATATGTTTTTCACAAATAAAAAATTAAAAACAAAAGATGTGATTGACCAAAATAAATTTTATACATGAAAAATGTAATTATTTTGAAATAATACACAAATTATAGAAAAAAAATAAAAAAATAATTATTTTTGGGTGATAAATACAACCCCAAAATTATTAAAAAAATCAATATTAAAATAATAATGTTAATTAAATTAAATGAAAGATATATTTTTATAATTAAAAATAATTATCTCCAAATAATAAACAAATTTTAGGAATTTATTTTTAAAAAAAGAATCAAAGAAAATAAAAAATAAAAAAGGTGCATACGAGGGAGAGGCTTTGGGCAGGGGAAGCTCCTCCTCCCCATCCCCTTCCCCCGTAGCACCTTCTAGCATGTTTGCTCTCTTCTCCTCCCTACTATTTAGAGATGCCCTCACAACACGTCACATATAATTAATTATTCGCTTTGGCTCAAAAAAATGTGGGATATTTCGTTGCAAAATGAATAAATTTTGCATTTGAAAAGGGCAAAATGACAAACAATTCTCCAACTTTAGGGCCTAAGTGTCCAACTATTTTAAACATGTGATTTAAGTACGATGAAATTAAAGGATTAAATGTATGTTTAGTTTACTTACATGATTGATATCTATTTAACTTAGATCATGTGTCCAAAAGCTTCTACATAAAAGAAAATTAATATTTCCACGCACAAATTATAACATGATATTAATGTAATTCATTGCTTACGGTATTCGTTGATTTTTTTGTTTTGTTGTGATGATATCTTTGTTTTCTTTGTTAAAATATCAATTACACATCTGATTCAAATTTGCAATAGACTACACCATATATGGGCAATTAATTTAACAAATCAAGTTGGAAAACAATAGTATTGATTTTTTTTTTTGATAAATAATAGTATTGATATTAACATATAAAAAATAATTCAAAATATTAGATGAAAATATGAATAAAAAATAAAACTATCGAATTCGAATGTTTGACTGCTTGGATCCGGAGATTAATATTCACTACATTACAATACTTTCAAAGGATCAGTCGCATTGAATCTCTAATTGAGTAGAGATCCTAATTTAGAGGATATTCAAACCGAATATACTCCATTGATGGCCCTATTCTAGGCTATCAAACATCCTCAACATATTGAGTCCAATGCTATAACCTTTGCAGCGTGATAGCTTAAATTTAGCAAAATATATGATCAAACTTTCAATAGGTCAGAAGAAATCCTCATAAAATTTACTATTTCTCAAAGTTAAAAAGAAAGCAAGAAATATTACCGCAATACAAAAATGGGTTTATAGCTATAGCTGTAATCTAGTTCATATTCATATAACATGGAACAATAAAAGGCACACAGCAGGGTCTGCATTCAGTAAAAGACTTCGTTCTAGAAGGGATTCCCGGTTGAAGGTGAGGACATGACGGAGAGAATTTCAGTGACAGAAGACATGGCACTCAAAGCAGCTTTGAGAACATCTTGTGAACATCCTGGTTTAACTATGGCACGTACCTTGTCCAGGTGTTCATTCAAACTTTTAATGCGACCCATGTAATCCTGATCTTCAACACAAAGAGTAACGGCCTTAGCATCAGCACCTGGGCCATCAAACTGAAGTGGTCCCGGGTTTCTATATACATCATCCATCAAAAACTTGCTGCCGTTTTGTCTCAACAAATCATAGGCCTTTCCCTTCAAATCAACAGTTGCTGGATGAAGAGCTGGTATTCCGACAGTCGAAGCTCCATGACTACGACCGTACCTTCTAACACTCATCATAGCTGTTATAGGAGCAGCACCACAACGCCACTTGTTCACGGGATTCTTCAAGTTAGTAACAGTTGCCAGATAACCATTCAGTCCAGCCGCAATTATGTGATACCCAATATGACCAAGCACCTGTGGTATTTTTACCAATTAGTTAGTTGTACAACTTTTTGGCTTAAACAATCCAAACTTATCATAGAAATATTTACTGACATAGGCATAGTCACAATCAAATTTTGACGGCAACGATCCACGAGCTTGATAACCAAAGAAATGGCAAATGGCATTGAATTTCTTTCCCTTGTAAGTTCCTTCTTTCTGTACTTACACAACAGAGATTTATAAAAATGATAATCTGATTGATATATCTGAACAAATTTTAATAGGATTAAAATATGTGCAGACACCTAACAAAGAAATTAACAATAAATAATTAAGACATGCAGAGAGCTAACCAATCGCTTGTTCATTTCTTCTTCAACAAGATGAGCAAAGAGCTTTTCGGTCTCAATCTGTCAATGATAGATAATAAAATTAAGAAATCTTGAAGGCTCAACTTCAATGAAAAGAGGCATAACCAATACAAGTACCTGAGATAGCTGTGCAGAGTCATCTGATTCCGGGTGGAGAAGTAGCTACAACACATATAACTACAGGTTAAGCAAGATGATGCAAAAAGATTATGTAAACTTCACAATACAATGTAACATAATATATTGAACAATACCTGCTTCCTGAAAAATGGTGGCAGGAACTCAAATAATGCAGATGCCCAAGGTGACAGTTGAGCAGAAATATTATCAGCAGAGACACCCTGCCTGAGCAAACCATGAATTTCCTGAGAAGTAAAAAAACAAAATTAGACGCCAGACATATGTATTTGTTCACATACCAAACAAAACTTGTGGTGCTTAATATTCCGAGTATTTGTTGAAAAATTAGAGACGAGTGGAAAAATACTAGTTCATCAATCCTTATTTTCAGGAGGAGGTGGTGGGAATGGGTCAAGACTCAAGAGGAAGAAGAACCAAAACCAAACCAATTACTTCAAAATTTCATACCTGCAAAAGAGCATAGACTTCAGGAATGCTTTCTATAAGCCCCTCTGGCAACAGGATGACACCATGGTGTTTATCTGAAGCAAAAGAACTGTTAGGAGTGCAGTGGATACATAAGAATGCCGTTAATTGCTCCAGATGAATTCTACCTTGTTCACCCCTTGCCTGAACTGCATCGCATATCTGTTTTGTGATGTCAAAAAGTGTAAGCTTTGAAGCAGCTACCTCTTCGGCAAGAATGACCTGCAAGAAAAATCAAAGCTCTTTAAAATAGAACATACACTGTCTAAGACCCCCAGTTTTCTAACAAAAAATTCGAACTGAAATGAAAAGGAGCCAGTGAAAACCATATTAGGGTGAGACTGGAGAGTGCATTCCAAGGCAACATGAGATGCCTTCCGCCCCATGAGTCGGATAAAATAGTAATACTTCAAAAAAACAGAGAGAGAAGTATCAAAAAATAAAGAAATAAGAAGCTACATGTAAAACGAAGATAAAAATTAAACTATGTACTGTATTTCAGGTTCAATATATTTCTTTGTTTGTTGAAACTAAGCAAACCAATCAATTCATAGGCAAATTGCATGCACAAAATCTCCGGAAGAAAATCCATTAAATCAATATGCAAAAATGCATGAAGTGGATTGGGTACCTTCTCCGCCGAGAGAGCATCAGTGCATACATTGCTAATCAGCTGAGAGTTAACCTGAAACAAGTACAAGAGGTATCATGATCACTTGGTTTTCCAAGAAAAGATAATTTTCGAATATTTTTCAAGTTAATTCATTTGAAATAATGATGATAACCTATAAACAAAATGTTTCAGACTAATTCATCAAGATCAATAACATGAAAGCTAAAATCTAGTGGCTGGGAGCCTGCAAGCCATGTAAACAAGGAAATATTTGCAAAAACTTAGACCAGATTAAAACAATAAATTATTCAAATCTATTTACTTTAGCATCCCCTCAAAAATAGAAAATAAGAAATTGAAAAGAGAAGTCTATTACCTTACATATTGTGTCAAAACCCACATTTGCCTCAACAAATTGGTTTTTAAGATCTCCATTTAATGTAACAGGAACTCCAACCACCTGCCAAAATTTATCAGAAACTTAGTTAGGCAATGATTTAAACAAAGCAAAATGAACCCCGCAGAAGAGATAGTATAAGTTTTCTAGCAAGTAGGTAATCAAACGTTATGATAATAATATACATTATCAAAACAAGATAAGTTAGAAGATTAAGACAAAGTAAGCAACTAAAAGGTTAACTGAACTGAGCAATGTGATTGATCTCGTCAAACAAAGCTAATGCCTAATGTGATATACCTTTGTGGTGCACTTTCTTTCAGCAAATGTTTCTGCAAGTTGGGCAGCATCTGTGTTTGATGTAACACCTTCACAAGCAAAATATGGGCATGTTACAAAAATCCTAGGTTACCATGGACCTTAAGGAAAACAATATCGATACCTCCAATAATGACTAGAGCATCCAACTTCAAAGCTGTGCATGCATCAAGTGCTGCATTAACTTGCTCAGTAGTTCTAATTTGATCTTTTGTCCGTCCCAGCAAATCATAACCACCTTCACAACATAAAATATATAATGATATAAAAATTCGTAAAACAATACATACATCAATTTCGCATGTGTACCTTGATTTTTGTAGGTTGAAAGAATATCATCAGTAATCTCTAACGCTCTTTGTGCAAATAAACCTTCAGAACCACCTGGTAACACACACATATAAACCATTACCATATTAATTATTCCTAGAAGAAAAAATGTATGTACTCATCTACTAAGGATAGAGATATGAAAGATCGATGTAATTTGACAGAAAAAATATATGGTAAAATGCTACAATAAAGAAATAGGAAATAATTAACCAGCTGATTAACCAAACAAAGTACAATAACAAAAAACACAAGCTTCCAAAAGAAACAAATCAAACTAGGATGAGGGAATTTGATATGTAGTTAGACCAGAGCAGAGAACTCCAAGCCCAAAGTATATAAAGAGTAAATAAAACACCATCAATCAAAGGAAAGAGACTAAATTTCTTACCCAAAAAACCAAGCAAGGTACTTTTGGGATTGTGAACTTTTAGAGCATCAAAAAGACCCCAAATAACATTATGTCCTCCAGGAGATTGTCTACCACAGAATACCACTCCCACCCTGAGAAGGAATAAGATAAGTGAGGATATGGTTCTTTTAATTCAGCAGAGGCATAATTTAACCTTGTTCAGCAAGGAGTTAAGAGGTGACAATTCTCTGCTATCAAATTTTGTATGACGAGTTCATTAAGCAATGGACTTGTACATCTAGTGGAATCCATACCTAGCTGCAGGATGATCGGAGATTATTTGAGCATCGAGGACCTTAGCAGTTGCTCTGAGGAAGTGGGCTATAGGTTGACCAAAAGTGTGTGGAAAAGACCTACTTATGGTGTGGGAGCCAGAGGGATCTACAGCTGTAGTTGCATCACCAAGCTCCACGCGTACTGTAGTTCCCTGTCGAAGTCAAAACAAGACGAGTAATTAATAATTTGCTGACGCAATTAGAGCATGATCTATAGGAAAGCGATTGACTAAAAACAATAATTAAAAGTAAAAGTAAAAGTTGGCATGAATGGATTATGCATAAGTTTACAAACATGAGGATAAATGGTGGCAAAATTACAATTGACAAATAAACGCACAATTATATCTCATAATAGTACAGAAAGTACAAATTAATCAAACAACACTCTACTCCACTTATTGATATTTATATTGTTAGAATATACAAACAACTAATAGATTGGATTATTGGCCTTTTTATAATAAACAACTGTACTCAATGTAATCCTCTTACTCATATAACTTTCAGTTTCAATGTCGATAACTCGATATGCAAAACACTTTAGAACCGTAATGACCGAATTCATGTTTGAACAAAATATTCGGTATACAAGAACATTTTAACATAATATATATATATATATTTTTTTTTTAAAAAATTGAGAACTTTGTAACTTTACAGAAAATAAAATTTGCTTACGCACCAAAAACAGACATTATTAGTCTTGTTTCATAATTAAACTCAACACGAACATCATAAGGGTTAAGAATCCAATACAATACATTGGATAAAGTATACCAAACAATACAAGCTTAAAACTGCACAAGGGAAAAAAGATTGATTCTGTTCGTTTACCAGTAATATTCTAAAGTAGTTGGGCTATGTTCGGGTTTACATAAAAAATGCTTATCGCTTCAAATGATAGAATTTATGCTTTACTTTTGTTCTTTACTGAGAATATTCTTTCCATCTCCAGTATTATTCACTTCACCAAAATTCAAGGCCTAAACATAGTCATAAAATCTGAAGAAAATCCACAAAGAATATTCTCTTTGTTGAAGAAAACAGAAACTAATTCACGAAAATAAGAAGGCGCATTGCACCAGAAGGCACGAATAAACATAACAAAACGATACTGGCGATCCAACACGTCAGATCTATTTTCCAGGACGTTTTCATGGCTAAAAAAACAGTATACTCAAACTAGACTAAATTTTGAAACGAAACCAATATAATAGCAAAGCATATACTAGTAAAACTGGAATATTATTGAAATAGAAAAGAAAATTGGAAGACCTGAAGACAAGGCGGGAGTTCAGGCTGGTATTGAGATCGAAGCTTTTGCAGATCCGAAAGTTCTCTTGCTATACCGAAATCCGAATCCATAACCGATTAACTTTCTGCTGCTTCACTTTACTTGTACAACACTCACCAACTACTTCACAAACTCAACAGTACTGTATGTTTTTAATTTGTTTATCACTCACTCACTCTCTCACTATATGAAAATTTTGTTTATATAGTACGGTGAAGGGGCGATACAACCGAGTTACCAAAAATTCACCGGCTATGTTTTCCTTTTATTACCAATACGCCCCTGCTGAGTTGTATCGATTATGGATCTTAATTGATTCATAGCATATTCGATGAATTTTTCCAATTTAAAATATCCTTATTCTGTAATTAGAAAAGTTATAGGCTGTGGTCCAACTCGTGGAAGAATTTAAATAATGTTCAATTAATATTATTTTTTCATTAGATATGAGTTAGTATTTTCGTTTATAGTATTGTTTTCATATCTTTGGTTCAAATTAACAATATACGTTACTCCCTCCGTCCTTATTATTATTTTTGTTTTCGCTCCCTTGGATTTTAACATGGAATTTAAGTAAGAATTGAAAAAGTAAAATTTTTTGGTATTTTTACATATATGTCCTTAAAAGTTAAGATGGAGAGTTCATTGTGTCTAATTGTTACTTTAAGTGAGAGATTATATTTAAGAAAATTAATTTAATTTGAGGAAATATAGTATTGTTTTGAGATATCCCAAAAATGAAATAGGAGCGAAAATTAAAGGATGGAGGGGTGTAATATTTTTCGACTCGAATGAATACTTTGTAGCATGTGGCTGAATGTGTTAAGGTTTTTTATTTATTTTTTATTTTTTATTTTTTATTTGACATTTTGGTGAGCAATTAATGAATATAGTTTGTGATATGAGATGAATAATTACGTGATCACTTAAGAAACTGGTCGAGGGTTTTCTTAGAATACAAGTAAGAGTGATGTATATTTTGATGGTGAGTTTAAAACTTAAAAGAAATTAAGTTGTTGAGAGTTTTCTTAAAACACAAATAAGAGTGATATAGACTTGGTGCTGAGGTAGTTTAGAACTTCAGAAGTCCGAAATTTATACCAATCCTAAAAGAATGAATATTTTAATTTTTTTTAATTATAAAAATGTCCTTATTCAAATTGTAAAGTATATTAATAATATATAATTAGACATTAATTTTCTTTAAATTTTCTCATAAAAAATTTGATAGGAAAATATTTTAAGAAAATTTATAACTTCCTTTTCTCCGAACCAAGCACCATGAATATGGAATAAAAACAAAAGTATATTCAAATTAGACATAAAGTTTTATTATAGTTATTTACTATATTAACTCCAATAATTAAGAAATTAACTCTTACATCATTTTTAAAACTTCATTATTGTTCTCCTATAATACATACAAATAAAACAAACACTACTCCCAAGGGCAGGTTCTTACGCGTTACTCACCCGTCAGCCACTGGAAACGCCTATAGCCTATTCTTTTAGTTTTTTTATACCCTTTCATTTCCTAGACGAATTACGCCTATTTTCACATCTAGGATTTATTATTTTGAATAGTTGCTAAAATATACATGTAAAATTATTATAATGTATTATCAATATGTTGTTATGTAAAAAATATTATTTATTTTATTTAAAGATTTAGTACAATATGTCACCCCTTAAAAAAATCGAATTCTCTTAAATATCATAAAATATGTTAAAGTAGAATCTCATCTTCCCTATGAACAAAAATGCTTATGACCTAGTGAACTGAGTAATCTTTATTTAACATGAGAAACATTACCTCAAATTTCATGGAATCTTTTATAGAAAAACGTGTGAAATAAGTGAGAAAAATGCAGGAAAATCAATTAAAGTTGGTGAAACCAATCAAATAAATTTTATGTAATTGATGAAAACATGTGAAATCGATCTGGATGAAATTTATGAACACAGGTGAAGTAGGTGAAAAAATGGGTGAAATCGGTAATAAATAGTGCCGGTAAAATCGATAAATACATGTGGAATCAATGAAAATTTGGGTGAAATTTGTGAAAACATGGGTAACAAATTGGTGAAATCAGTGAAAAACGGGTGAAATATATGAAGAATGAGTTAAATCATTGAGAAAATGTTAAAGTATGTGAAATCAATGAAAATTCAAGTGAAATTTCTTTAAAAAAAACATGTGAAATCGGTGAATTATAAGTTAAACTTATAAAAATAAGAAAAATCTGCTGAAAAAAAAGTTTAACTAGCAAAAATAGTGTCAATTAAACCAGTAGAATTTTTTTTTTTTTTAAATATGAGAAAACAAAAGAAATCGATGAAAAATAGGAAAAACAATGACCAATAGGTTATAATTGATCAAGAGTAAATCATTAAAAAAATATAAAATCAGTAAAATCAATGAAAATTGAATTAAATTAATTAATATAATAAGTGTAATGGCTTAGATCGGTAAAGAAATATCTTTTGAATTATGTGAAATAATTTGAGATATACTTAAAAGTAATTGAAGATGTATAATGTATAATTATTTGAGTTGAAAATTGGTAAATACATATGAAATCGATGAAAATTCAAGTGAAATTCGCTAAAAAATGGATGACAACGGTGAAACAATGAAATTACATAAAAAATGATGAAACATGTGAAAAACGCATAAAATCAGTGAAAAATGCTAAAGTCGGTGAAAACATGAGAAAATTGGTTAAAGTGGAGTGAAATCAATATAATAAAAAAAGTTTAAACTTTTTCTTCAAGTATAAGTATAATGAACTGATGAAGATTATTTGTGTTTTGCTTCTTTAAGGGGGTGCTTAATTAGGGTGGAATTTACAACCACTTAAAAATAGTACTTTTCAGCTTTTGGAAATGAATAAGTGGGCGGGGTTCTTGTTTATAGCTTTTATTTGGATTGAGAACAAAAACAAAGTCAAACCATTAGAAAAATGGTTTAAACAGAAAAAAAAACCCCTAAAGAAATTGATGAAAATACCCATGATGAAGTTAATAAATTGAATAATAGTCATTAATATGTGTTATTTATGACATAATAAAGTTAATTTTACTCTGATTTAGAATAAAATACTACTGAAATTAAATAGACACGTACAACGTATGCACACTTTAAACCGGTAAAAAAATGCATGTGTAATCGTAAATACATTTGAAATCAATAAAAGTACGGACAAAATTTGTGAAAAATGGATGAAAGCAGGTAAAATATGTTAAAAATAAAGGTAAAGTTAGTAAAAATATGTGAAATCGATGAAAATTAATTCGAATGGAACTTCTAAAAAAATGATGAAACCAGTGAAATTCAGTAAAATTGGGTAAAGTCGGTGAAAAAAAGATAAAATGGGTCAAAAACCTATAGTTGGTAAGGCGTATTTAATCAATGAAAAATTCAGGTGAATAACATGTAAAATGAAAAAAACATGAAAAATAGGTAAAAAGGGGCTAAAATGGCAAAAGCGAGTGAAATAGTTAAAAAAAAAAATTTAACTGGTGAAATCGATAGAAAAATGGTTTAAATTGAAGTAAGAAAACAAAAGAAATCGAACAAAAATGAGAAAAAAAATAAAAAATAAATCGCTAAAAAAGGAAAAAACAGGTAAAAAAATCTGAACAGTTAGAATATATAAATAGATGAAAATTTGGGTGAAATTTGTAAAAAAAATGGATATAATCAATCTAAGAAGCTTGAAGTTGGTGAAAATTTGTTTAATCAATGAAAAATTAGGAGAATAACATGTGAAATCATTGAAATAGGTGAAAACTAGTTAAACTTTAACGGACAAAAACAAGGTGAAATCGGAAAAAATGAATTATATTGAAAAAAAGATCGATGAAAAACGGAAAACAATGAAAAATGTATAATTGATAAAAAAAAGCGGAAAAATCGGTTAAAAATGTTAAACAGTGAAAACATTTGAATCAATGAAACTTCGGATGAAATTGGTAACACTGGTGAAGTTGGTGAAAAAAATAGTGAAACCAGTAAGAAAAATGCTCGTGAAATTTATGAAAAAATGGATGAAACATTTGTCATCAGTGAATAACTAATAAACTTGACATGAAAACTACTATGATAGAATGAACTAAATAATGTCCTTATCAATTTTATAAGATATAATGACTATAGCAGTCATCATTTTATATTTTATTACAACTATTCAAAGCCATTATTTTTTTCATAAACCAATAATAATTAATAAAATTAAATTTCATAAAAAAATAAATTGATCAGTCATAAATATATGATATTCTATGACATAAAAATATCTAATTTGGATCTAATTTATGAAAAATACACATAAAATTAAAACTAAACACGTACAACATACGTGCACTTTTCTAGTTCAATAAAAAATAGATTAGCTAAGTATTTTTGAAAATAAGACGGCATTAAATTAGGTAGATTCGATTCAATTCTAAATATTGAATTTAGATACACAATTAGATTTGATTCAAATCTGGAACATTGACATGTCTAGCCATATATTTTGATGACACGGTGTACGAATAGAGAAATTATTTAGTGTAATCGCTGCACCACGTCATCAAGTAAATGTGGTTCAACCAACTAATACACTTGGAATATGTGGATTGATAATCCACATCACCCAGATTTTTTTGCTAATAAAAATATATCACAGGGTTTTTTTGCTAATTAAACTAACACAGGGGTGTTTTTGCTAATAGGCAAAGCAAATAGGGGGTATTTTTGCATTTCACTCCATTTTAATATAGGACACCTGTCGTGCATGCATTGGTGTGACACCAATTTGTGGCGTTATGTGAGATAGAGATTGATTATGCTAATAAAATGTTCTGGCAATGTGACACAATTTTTTGAAATCCTATTTTTTGGGACATGGTCAGAATATTCGATAATTTGGATTACCACTCCACATGTCACAAGTGTATTGATAGACTGCACCACATGTACTTGATGACGTGGTGCAACACTAAATAATCTCTCATACTAATGGCATGTCATATATTTTGACGGCAAAAATATTGGATTTTTGGCCAGGCAAAAGTGGTTCAAAAATTATTTTTACAAAGAATTTAACACTTTTTTACATTTTCTTTCCTTTGGCTTCATTTCCTTCTTATTTTTTGACAATCACGTCCACGTGTGGTACATATAACCTTCAATTTATGTTGGAGATAAATTTGTTTGGAATATGATCACTATTTGTAATCCTTCTCGATTAATAAATGTAAATGACAGACTTGACAGTCAATTTGGCAACTTATATCGATTTAATGCCTCGATTTGTCAAAAAAAAAAAAATATGAAAAATTGAACATAGGTAGTGGCCCTGCTGCATTTATAATTCACTTGTATAATGAAAATTTAGATTCATAATCATGTCGCAATTTTTTACTTTTAATTTCTGACAATTTATTAATATTGCTATAATTGTCTAAAAAGCTCCCATAACATGTTCAATTTCTCTCTACCATCATATTTTGCATTTAATTTGGTGTAAGCCTTTTCCTTTTGAAGATTATAAACTTACTTACAAATCCCAAGTGTTTACAAACAAATATGTTTTATACCTTTGATCCCGTATGAGTGATATACCTAACACTCTTAATCACAATAAATTGTTAATGGTCACATGTTTTTCACATGACTATGACCATTTAAAATTGAGTAAGAATAGATAGAAGACCAAAAGTGTAAAAGATAATGGGGTTTTTTCCACTTTGCATTTTTGAAATATGGAAAATAGGCATTTTTTTTTAAATATGAAAAATATAGCACTTTGCACCCTTTTTTATTTTCAGACAAAAATTCAAGGACAAAATAGGTAATTCAATTATAAATCTTTGATACTTTGCAACCCCAAAACTTGAGAAATTGGCACTTCACACTCCCAAAATAAAATTAACACCTATCACCCTCGAATTAGGAACAAATCAGCAACTTGTACCCCCAAAACAAATAAATGAATACTTTGCACCCGAAACACAAAATTAACACTTAACACCCTTAAATTAAATTAAATAAAAAACTCAAACATCTCATCTTTTCCAGCAAAGTTGACCATAGGGGTGAAAAAATCTAAGGCAAAATATGTAAGTTTTCATTCCGATTGAACAACCTACATTTATATACATATATACAAATTAAATACCATGAATTTGGAATGATTATATTATATAACAAATTAACAAGCCATGAATTATAGCTTGTACAAATTAAATGTGCTATGTACAACAATTGAATGAGTAAAAATTGGTAAGTTCAACTATTCCTTAGTTTTTTTGGGTCAACTTAGTCGGAGAAAATGAGGGGTTTGAGTTTTTTTTTCTTTTTTTTTAATTTGAGGGTGTTAAGTATTAATTTTATGTTTCGGGATGCAAAGTGTCCATTTATTGTGTTTCGGGGGTGTAAGTTGCTGATATGTTCTTAAGTAGAGGGTGATAAGCACTAATTTTATTTTGGGGGTGCAAAGTGCCAATTTTCTCAAGTTTTGGGGGTGCATTGTGCCAAAATTCATAATTAAATTACCTATTTTGCCCTTGAATTATTGCCTGAAAATAAAATATGGTGCAAAATGCTGCATTTTTCATATTTTGAAGGTGCAAAGAGTTAAATCTAAGTTTTTAAGGTGTAAAATACCTATCTTATATTTCGATGGTACAAAGTGCAAAAAACCCAAGATAATAATAAATAGGTCAACATACTAAAAATGGCCTGTGAGAAAAAAAAAATTTACATGACAATTTTTCAGGATTAAGACCATGTCCATTACTTAGGTGAGAAGGGGAATCCATGGAAAAGGGGGATAAAAATAAATTTTAGTGAGTGAGTGAGGGAGGGGAGTGATAACCACCTCCCAAGGATGTGGGGTCCTTCTAATGGGGTTGGGCTACGCGCCCAGCCCCATTGTATCATTTTTTTTAATTTATATTAATTATAGTTATAAAAAAATGTATTTTTTTTTAAATCTTTACATTAGTTTAATTCTATTAATTGTATAATTTGTACTTTTATAACTTGCAATATTGTAATTTTAGGTATAATGTTTATTAATTGTAATTATTATTTAGCTCTATTATCATTGATTTTTTATGGAAAAAAAATGGAAATATATGAGAATTATAATTTTGTGGAATAAATGGTAATAAAGTTAACATTAATTTAATTTTATTAGTTGTAATATTATAACTTTTATGTAATAAACTCAACATTAATATAATTTTTGTTTCAAATTTAATCACATTGTAAAAAAAAATATGAAAAAAATACAACTAGTGGATTAAAAATAGAATACTGGTTTTATAATTTAAAAATGATAAATTAAATTCAAATTAGAAACGACATAACCCTATCAAATATATTGGAATTATTACACGTGACCACCATTTGGACCGTTTGTTAATCATGCGTGTTCGACTAAGTCGGCTTGAAGTTGGCGATTGACTTCTACTGATCGTATCTGGTGACGACAAAACATATATTCTTTTAGGGATATGAGACTTGTTCTAGGATTCAAATCCAATGTAGTGCCTCTTTCTTGGATTCAAATCCAGTGTTAGTTAATTATTATTATTATTAATATTATTATCACTTTATTAAGTGAGAGTGGGAAAGTATGCGATTTAGAATTTAATAGAATGAGAAGATTGAATCACTGAAGATGACTATCAAAAGAGGAGCATGAAGGGAGAATGGGAGTTCATACTCACTGGAAATGGCCTAAAATTGTAATTTTGGCTTTTGAGTAGGATAGATGGGCACGACACCAAAGCCTCTTATTTAAATGATCCGTGTGTTTGCCATATATACTCCAATCATAGATCAAAATTTCCATCTTTTCCTTCGAAAACATCGAAAAGTTTCCGTTTTTGAATCAAGCGAAATAAAAATAAGATATAATTCCGAAACTATTTTTTCGCCTTAAACTCTATTATTTATCTAAATTTAGTAACTTTTATTACAATTTTTCCTTAGTGTTTCCGAAACATTTCCGAAAAGTCTCGAAATATTTTCAATATTTGGCTGACCGAAACATACACTCCAAACAAAATTTTGATCCATGACTCCAATGAAGATGCACAAATCTTATGATTTTTTTTTAGGTTAGATTTGTTTTCAATTTATTTCATTCTTTCAAATGAAGTCTAGTAAGAGGTCGGGTTTGTCCGACCTCAACCGAGTTCACCTCTTTCTACCACTTATTTAATATAAAAATAATAAATCCTGACCGGTCAAGAAGGTCATATCAACCGGTGACAATTTTCTTTAACTTTTGTTGTTTTTAGGTGTTTTGACCCTTATACCCTTTTATGTATTTGTAATTTCCCTTAATAACCATATTAAATAACACGTCTTTGTCCCTCTTCTTCCCCAAATTTTTTTGCAATTGTTTTGATTCTTCTCCCCTATATCTCTCCGCCAAATATCTTTATGCGTTCCTCCACTCGAACTTTGATAATTGAGAAATCAGTTGGAATGCGAAACTTGTAAGTTGTTTTACGATTTACTTTACATATATATTTTTTAATTTATGTTTGTTGATCTGAGATTTGCCATTTAGGTTAGAGTTAGCTTAAACTATCTGAACGATTTGTCAAAGAGAACAAAATACCAACAATGTCGACACCATGGGGGATGCGTTTCTTCAATGAAATTCCTAACAACTTTGCTGATATGTTTGTAAGTAAAATTCCTTCAATTCAAGTGTTATATTTATCGTTGCGATGGTCATAGGAATAATTTCAAATATAGAATCAGTAATGACGGGGAGATATATAATTGTGGATGTTTAATTTTTTTCCCAAATCACGAAGGGTTTTCTTCCGGGTGTTAAGGCCTTGCAGTTGAACATTGTGTATTCACATTAATTTACTTTATTCTTTGCAGATTATTCCATTTTTCTTCTATGGGCTTGTAATGCATGAACTGGGGCATTACCGAATAGGGAAATTGAGGAATAATAACAAACTTTATAGATTTCACATTATTCAAGGGGAAGAGTTCTTCATGGCTGGGAAAGGAATTAAACAATTGGCAAAGGACTTTGCCTTGGCTGAGTGGGATAAGGTCTTCTTCGAGTACTTGGGAAATGCGAAGTTCGCATTTTCTGTTTGTAGTTGGCAAACACGTATGCAGAAATGTGTTGACCGAATTCACATGACGCCGATCAGGTTCATCATTGAGGCTGGGTCGTATTATGACGATGGTTTGGTGAGACTTATTGTTTGTTTTCTTTTTTAATGTATTAAAAACTAATATCAACCTAAATTTTTAAGGGCCTATTGATATATGATTTCAGGATATTCCCGATAGCCTCCGTCCATTTCTACGTTATACTAACTCATTTGTAACAATTCAAACACGTCTGGGTAAATGGAGGATAAAGATCAAACACGGAGACTCATTGACTGTCTTGATGGGAAAATGTTGGGACTCTTTTGTTCAAGCCCATCGATTGTGCGATGAAGCTAAAAAATCCACATGGATTATCACTTAGATAATTACTTTACTGCAACCATTTACAATTTGAAATCAAATTGTGAGCTACCTAGGATGATCCAATTCAACATACTTGCCAAAGGTGATGCATCTCAGTTCATGTGTTTTGACCTTTTAAGTGTCCATACACATTAAAATATATAATTAGTTTATTTTGGGCTTATTTTTAGATGAAGAAGGGTCTCAACCCTACAAGTGTTTGTGCAACACAATCAATCCTGCTCCATCAACGAACACACATGATGATGATGATGATGATGTTGTTGATGTTGATGATGATGATGTTGATAATGATGATGATGATTATGACGATGATAATGATGATAATGGAGATCTTGGTGATGTGGTAGATTCCTGGGAGAAAACAATCACAAAATATATGGTCCCTGAATTTTGTACAAATACCCTTTCCAGAATAGTATGTCTCTTAATTAGTACACTACCACAAAACATTTGACTTCCCAATCTAGTTTTCATTTCACATGCTATGACAATAGTATTATTTTATATTGTTTTAAATATATTTAACAACTCATTTCTTATATATATATGTTGCAGTATTTTCCACCGCACATATGGAAGAAACATAACTTGGATTCCAAGAAACTTGCTGTTATCAAAGTTCGAGAGTTTGGTCAACGCTCATGGGAGGTGCGTGTTCATACATACAAATTAGATGGAATAACTAATCGTGTTGCACTGGGTGATGGGTGGTACAAATTTGCCGAAGATTTTTCCTTAAAGATTGGTCAGATGGTTGAATTTCAAATTTTACGCCCCCCACGGTTGGAGAGGGATAATGGTGATATAATCTATATGACATTGGTGAATCGTTAGTATTTTTTTTAATTATATGTTTGCTCATGCTACAATAACTACTCATTTATTTTGATGAGACTGAATTTGACATGTATTTGGATGTTAAATTTGGGATTACTTATTTTCAATCTTGCTTGGAATTGCTTAATATATATTATTTTGGGCTTGATTTTGTCCATGTAGGTCATGTTACTAATAAATTTACTAAATTTTCTTCATTCCACCATTTTGTGAATGAACTTAATATTACTATAAAAATATATATCATGGTCATAAAATCCTTATATTTTACTCATTTTAATCATCTTTGGGGAAATAATAGCCAACGACAATGTTGAACAAAGTTTTTACATTTTACAAATAAATGGGACATATTAGCCCAAACATCAAACTGGAATGATTGTAACAAATGGCCCGTAAAAAAGTAAGCCCAACACGTATTAGTCCAACAAATAATCAGCCCAACATTCCATACCCAAATAAAATAAGTAAGGTACTATGGACACTTCATTCCCCTTTGATTTTAGTTGATTTCTCTTTAATTTTTATAATTTTGTCATTAACTTAAAGTCAAAAGTCAACAACGCAGAAAATGGTGAATGAAGGTTACACAATTACCAAGCCTCGTGTACAATTAACTATTCCGTAAATCAAAATAAGTGAAATTTGTTGATTTTGGTGATTCGGGAATCCGGACGAAGAACCGAGCCTTGTTATACAATTAACTCTTTCGTAAATCAAAATAAGTGAAATTTGTTAATTTGGTGATCCGGGAATTCGGACCAAGAACTGAGCCTCGTTGTACAATTAACTCTTCCATAAATTAAAATAAGTGAAATTTGGTGATTTTGGTGATTCAGGAATTCGGACGGAGAACCAAACCTTATTGTACATATTGCTTGATTTAGGGTTTATCCTATATTTTCTTCATAATTATTTATGGGTTATACAATTAAATCTTTTTTTTTTAAATTTATATTTTCAATTTTTTCTTCACATAAGTCGTAGATATGGTTGCAAATTAATGAATTAGTGTTGATTAGTTTATAAACAGGGTTTATTTTTACTTGATGATTAATTATGGCATTTTTTTGAAATTTTATATTATGGACTCATGCTTGGTGGATTTAATCAACGGCTGAATATTGTTTGAATTAATGCTATCATCAATGGCCTAAAATAAGTCATCTCAACTATCCTAATTAATATTTTACAAAAGAATGGTATTAGTGAAACACATAATTTTTCCCTCTACTACATTCACAATCAACAAATAACCCCAAATTCTCTCTTCTAGGGTTCACGACTGCCACCACATTCACGATTAAATCAACAACAAAATAAACTAACTTTTGTACTGGCAAACAAAGATAGGGTTCTATAATGTGATTCTACATTGCAATTACCGCAGAATTCAAAGGCGAATACCTAAGTTCTTTTTTGAGAATTGTAACATCACTTTATTGTTTTAAATAATGGAATTGAAGGTGTATGTGTTCGACTTCATAATGTTATTGTACAGAAATTATGGGAGCAAATGTATGTTTGGATATGATTATGTTATTAGGTACTTCATTTTTTGGGAGAAATTGTATCTATTGGATTTCAGGTATGTTATGTTAGTAAGAGTGATAATAATGTTACAGAAATTGACAAAACATGTTAGATTACATTGTTGTGCAATCATAGTTTTGGGATGTGGAATTTCTGAAATTAGAATGATTCCCATGATTAGGTATGTGGTTTATTCTGCAATACCTTTGCCTATGGATCTTGTAGTTATTATCAACGTACCATCATTTAATTAATTTTATTATACCTTTTCTAATTTGGATGATTAATTTATACAGTTTAATGAATTCACTTTTTATTGTCAATAGATTGCCTTTTGCATATTATATTAAAATTTAGTGTCAAATATTTTTAGTCAAACCTAAGAGGATGAAATTGAATTCATAAGATATAATTTTCAAAATTTTGTTTCGCTGACTGTATCTTATAAATTATGCTTCTAACTAATGATTTTTCCCCTTAAATGTTGTATATTCCTTCAGAATTTGCATTAAAATATGCAAAGAAATTAAGAATGAAAAGAAAAGGAACAATAAGTATACATTCCTGGACGTATGATTTTACTTATGCTTCAAAAGGTGATGATTATTTTATTATATATGGGTGAAATATTAATCAAATTGCAATGGAATTCAACTTAGATGTCGAGGATGTTGTATTCTTCTATTACAATGGGAGTTGTAGCTTTGTCTGCACTATTTGTTGTGGAAAATTATATAGGACAAAATTTATCCAACATTACCAAATGAACCCATTGGAGTTCTTTGTGGAGACTAGTTCAAGTTCAATAGTGGGTTTGGTATGACTGGTTATTAGTGTAAATTAGAAACACTGAATTACTTATTTATAGTTTCTTTAAATGATTCTAGGTAATGCCAGATGTTTTCTCTAAATTTCTCAAACTTTATGATAAAGAAGAATGCATTCAAATCAGGACCTGTTGTGGGTAGTGGATGATAAGGATCATTTGTTACCCAATCATCATGTTTGGTAGGAAAATCTTGGGTATCTTTTTTCGAGATATACCTTCTAGATAAACAAGACATAATGAAGCTAGAGTATGACCAACTTCTGAGGTTTAAAGGAACTATTTACTGGAAAAATGGATGTGAGCCATCTTACATGGTTAATGGCAATGTAATTTTCTCCACATTTATTGTATTATATTATATTTCCATGTAGGTCTTGTTACCTTATCTTTGTAAGTGACTTGTTGTGCTATTATATTTTGTTTTGTGCGGAAGACTAGAAGAGGATTATCAAGGAGGTGATGCTAGTGGTCTTGCTCTTATAACTACTTCTGTTCATAATGAAGATACTATGAAAAATCACGGTATGGAACGGTCACTACAAATTCCCAGATCATGGACAAAAACATTTGCAAAACATAACATCCCTAAACATGTTAAGCATCCAAGATTGGTATGTACTTTTAATTAAATCAACTTATATCACAAATAAGTAGAAATAGCGTTTGTTAATTCTTATACCATATGAATTGTTCACAGTGCTTACTCCCCGATGTGGTCAATGAACATAATTTGGATGAGAAAAAAATGGCAAAAATAAAAATTCCACAAGGTTCAGACATAATTTGGGATGTTGAGTTGCATCACTACCAAGATACAGGAAGAAGGAACAGTCGTGTGGCGTTAGTTGCCGGGTGGGATGATTTTGCCATTGAGAACAATTTCAATGTTGGTGATGATGTTCAATTTTAGATTTTTAACCACGATGACCAAGTGAATCAGCAGCTGAATGACCCAATTCAATAAGTGTTAATAACAGTGATCATATGTTCGATATTCCGTTTTATATTTGTATGCTTAATGGTAACTTTCATTTTCATCATTTTTTCAAAAATAATATTTGTTTGCCTTTTTTTAGAGGAAAATGTACACATTTATGATAATTAAAAAGGGACCATATAACATCCGTTTTTAAATACACCATTACCAAAATTAGTCATACCTTGTGCGAATAATAAATAGGGACCATATTAATGACATACCAATGTAAAAACAGACATTAGAACAAAAAAAAAAACAAATAACTCCTCACAAACCGCACCTAATAATCAAACATTCCACACAAACTCAATCACAACACTAATACAACCAAATAAATAAAACATTAACATTTTTACCCATACTTTTCAAACAAGCTACAACAATATGAAAGAAAATCAAGTAGGATAATTTCGGCTTGCTTGAGTGCAACTATTATTCTCCTACATTGCCTCAATATGCGACTGGCCAAGATTGTGTTCATTTCTCAAGCCGCAAGTGGAAGATTTTTGGCCGGTCACCCTATAACATATCACAATACTAATAGCATTATTTCATACAAAGATTAATATTTCAAATAATTTAATCACAAATATTCACTTACCTGCATATACACAACATTGCTGCTTTGACTTAGGTGCTCCTCTAGACTTGATCTTGCAAGGATTGCCAGGAAATTGACGGCTGAGCAATTTAGGTGGGTCCCCAATACCTTCAAACCTAACTGGGCCATCATCTTCGTTCTCCATTGACTAGGAAAGCTCATCATTTTCTTTCGTAAATGACTCAGGAGTAGAAATGCATTCTTCCCTAACATCTTTTGCAACTTCACGCAAATGATTCACAAACATAACAATGGCATTTTCAGTCTGAGAAAATTCAATATAACATCTCATAAATTCTTTGTAAATGTTCTTAATTCTCGAGCTATGGGGTTCCTCGCAACAATGTTTATTGGAAAATTGTAAAAGCAATGCCCTACCAACACCAATTGCTCATCTATGCATACAATAGAAATTTGAGTTAGACTTAAGCACCTAAATGTAGCGAACAAATGACGGCATGGTATCCAATCAAGTTCCAACATAAGACAATCGCATTCAAACTATTGATAATCCTAATCAATCTCTACATAACGTCTAAACTTTCTATATTCCATGAATGTGAAAACAAACGATCTATCATCAATATTTTTGGATTCTTTAACCACCAATCCTTGAGATCAAAATATTTCTTGCTCTACAATGAAGAATGCGTATCTAGTGTATATAGATGTAGCATATTTTTTAAAACATCCAAGGGTAGTTGGAATAAATGATGTAATATCGGGAGATTGTGAACAAGCTTGATCAATTTTAAATATTGCTCCAATTTTCGGAACTAGTGAAAAGTAATGTTTTAAAAACTGTGTTATTTTAAATCCATATGTAGCACCTCGATCCTTCACATAAGCATTAAGTGACTTTGCTCGTTGGGTGCTCCTCGTCATTCCCATAAAATGAACACGAAAGTGTGCCTCGCTCCATTGTTCCCCTTTTAGCGTAAGTTTCTATAATCCAAGGATGTTGTGAAAAATCGTGTTTTTCAATCAACTTAAGCCACTTAAACTCAAATTCTTCAATGGAAATACTCTTCTTCAAGAAACTTGTAAAACCTTTCGAAAATTCACGTGAGCGGAGTTTTTGTTTTTCCTTTTTCTTAACAAGTGCCAACAACAAATTCTGTGTTTTGCATGGGGATACTCCTTCTCTGTTGCATAGGGATACTCCTTCTCAAAATAGATATTAGATCTTGCCATTCCATTGCTTCCCGAAAAGTTTTCAACAACCATCTATATGACTCAACAACCATCTATATAACACTCTAGAGAACCTGGCTTTAACAATCAAAATGTTCATCTATTTTTGAAACTTTTGATTCTCTTTATTAATAATAATAATAACTAGAAAGAAGATATAAATAAATAAATATGATTTTTTTTTGGTTGATTGGGAACGAATTAGGTAGAAGACCAACTACTTGCTCAACATCAGTGGATAAATTGATCGAATATTCGATATGAGTAATTGAGACTGTTGAGTAGTCTTTAAGGTAGAGGTGGGCGTTTGAGTTGGGTTTTTTGGGATCCGTCCCGCCCCGTATAGGTATTTCTCGTTTGGGACAAAAAAATGGGTATTTTGACATTCGAGTTCGGGTATTCGAACCTAAAATATATTTTCGGGTTGGGTATTGGGTATTAGATTCACACCCGAACGGGTATTTCGGGACCCGTTCGGGTATTTAAAAAAAAAGATAATTCATAGTAGAATTAATATGTTTAGTAGCTGAATATTATAACTGAACAATTAAAAATTTAATTCTAGAATGTAGGAAAATATTTTATCTATCTAATATCAATGAATGATGCAACAATACTTTTATTCAGTTTAAGAATGAAGAATATTTCATTTTATAAATATATCTAATTTTAATATATATTACAGACAGATGATGGTGTTTAAGTAAGTTTTTATGCACGTCAAATTAATATCAATTTCTTTAATAATTTATATGGCCTATTACGATTAATCCGCTAGAAGTTTTATGAATATATAACTCATGATTCAGAGTTAAATCTATCCTAATTAAGTAGTGAAGTTTATGACTCTTTGTTTATAAAGGAGAAAATTAGTAATAGACTTTGCCACGCATTTAAGTACTATTATATTATATATATTCATATGAACTCATAATTATGACGTAAGAGAAAAATTAAATATTTCATGGTTACCCAAGCTGATTGGGATCATTATGTATATCAACAAAATTTATCTATAATTTTACATACATATATGTTAAAAAAAAAATTTGAAAAAAAAAAAGTGAAATTTTGGGTACCCGAAACCCAATACCCAAAATACCTGAAAATTTCGGGTACCATGGGGTTTTTTTTTTTTTTTTGATAATTAAACTTCCATAAATTACTAATAAAACATAGCTATAACAAATACAAGAACAACTGAAAGGAGAAAAAAGCCAAGAGTTAAGCTAGCATTCAGATCAGACCAAGTTTTGGGAACAAGAAACAAAAAGAAAAACAAAGGAAGAAAATGAGCTATTGCACACAGGTGTGCGTTAGCATGAAATCCTGATGGAGAGGAAGTCCAAACCACGGGACTAACAAGTGCTGCAAAAACAATCTCCGTAGACAGAGATCTTGAACCAACATCCCAAAACTTGAACTTCGCTGCAATGCAAACAAAAATCAAAGCTATTTGCAACCAACAGAAGTAAAACAAGATGGACCTGAAACAACACAACAAACAAAGACCAAACAACAAGAAAATAAAAAACGCGAAAACTAAATAACTGAAAGCAAAAAACAGCTAAGCCACCAGATCGGGTCGGGTTTCGAGTGTGAAAAATCACTATCCGCCAGGTCGGGTACCCGACCCGAAATACCCAACACTCGAAATATCCGACCCGCGCCCACCCCTACTTTAAGGTTCACTCTATTTTTTAAATGCATATGTATATAGATACATACATATTTCGAAAGAACTGATTTAAGCATTTATAGAAATGCTCCAGTTAGTACTTTAAGTAGTCATGATTCTGTCAAACAATACTTAATTCGAACTTTAGGTGTAAAGCAGCCGATGAGGTCTAGATTGATGACAAAGCTAAGATCCCATGATATAAGGATTATGAGTTAGAATCTCATCTGTGGTATGGATCTTTCTCTAACTTAATATAATAATAGTCTTGTTATATAGTCAGGGTCGGCCCTAAGTTTCTCGGAGCCTAAGCGAAGTTCAAAACCAGGGCTTTTTTTTTTTTTTTTCTAAAATAACATTTTTAAGTAAAATTTTACTTTTCTTATTTTAAGAAACGTACTAAAAGTAATTGCTTACAATTATGCCACTTGATAAAATGAAAAAAAAATATTTTAAACATTAAATATATAATATAAACATTAAACTAACATTTAAACCTTCAACCAGACTTTTGGGATTCTTGAATTTAACTTTTTTTTTCATTTAATTGTGAAATTAAACAACAACAAGAGCCAGTGTTTAAGATGTGGGGTTATCTGAGTTTGGGCTGGATTACTTTGTTTATTCATGCATTCATTCTTTTTTTATTTAATTGTGGCATATATTACATGTATAGGTTGGGGGCCCAAGTGAGTTGGCTCCTAGGCACTTGTCTACTTGGTAGAAACTAGCAAGTCGAGTCTGTATATAGTGAATATTATTTGTAATTTTTTTAAGAAGAATATCATTTATATTTGTTAATTGAACTTTATTTTTACTTGGTAGAGATCAAATACACTTATAAATATAATAATGTAATCACCGTTTCACTAAAAAATGAATTATAGGTGTAAAGGACGATACACATGATCCTTTGTAGCTTTGATAGAGGTAATACATAAAACAACTAGAGTATGAGCTCAATCAATAAAGTTTCGAACAAAACTTAAACAACTTTTATCGGTATCGGTTTATAGCTTTTGTAATTTGATTTGAGCTCAATCAAAAAATGAAAAAAAATTATATAATATCAACCTAAATGAGATAGAGTGATACATGATTGTTTAATACTAGCTCGATCTCCGCACGTTAAGAAATCGAACTAAATACAAATGCAATATCTAAAGAGATAGTTTGAACATTAATGGGTGCTCAAATCACTTCGGCTTCATATCATAATACAGTTAATGATAATTTATACATCCACCCCTCCTTGAAATTCATAATTTTAGTTTATCCTTATGTTATTTAAAAAAAAATTCACTTTACCTTCTCATATCAGAGGAATAAGACTGAAAAAAATACCTTCCATCCTTTAACATTATAAGCGGAAAATGATAATTTTGTCTTTTTACGCCTCATTTTTCACTTTCATATTCAATTTTGAGAGAGTATGTTACAATCTATAAAAGAATAAGGTAAAATGATCCATTGAAATTTTTAAAAGGGGTATTGGGTAAAATGCTCATTTTCAAATTACTGGAAGTTAAATTTAACATATATATCACATAATCAACCCTAGCAGATTATAACTGAACAGAAACTTCAACACACAAACAATGCACTATAAGTACCGATTTCTTTTGAATGAAGAATCTCTTATACCTTGGGCGACATCAATTAGCTTGATCAAATACCTTGGATTTATATATAAGGGTATTATGGTAATCGTAAACATTGAAATCGATAAAAGAACGGACAAAATTTGTGAAAAATGGATGAAAGCAGGTAAAATATGTTAAAAACAAAGGTAAAGTTGGTAAAAATATGTGAAATCGATGAAAATTAATTCGAATGGAACTTCTAAGAAAATGATGAAACCAGTGAAATTCAGTAAAATTGGGTAAAGTTGGTGAAAAAAGGTAAAATCGGTCAAAAACCTATAATTGGTAAGGCGTATTTAATCAATGAAAAATTCAGGTGAATAACATATAAAATGAAAAAACATGAAAAATAGGTAAAAAGAGGCTAAACTGGCAAAAACGAGTGAAATAGTTAAAAAAAGAGTTTAATTGGTGAAATCGATAGAAAAATGGTTTAAATTGAAGTAAGAAAACTAAAGAAATCAAACAAAATGAGAAAAAAAATAAAAAAAATTATAACCGATGAAAATGGGGGTTAAATCGCTAAAAAAAGAAAAAAATAGGTAAAAAAATCGGAACAGTTAGAATATATAAATAGATGAAAGTTTGGGTGAAATTTGTAAAAAAATGGATAGAATCAATTCTAAGAAGCTTGAAGTTGGTGAAAATTTGTTTAATCAATGAAAAATTAGGTGAATAACATGTGAAATCATTGAAATAGGTGAAAACGAGTTAAACTTTAACGGACAAAAACAAGGTGAAATCGGAAAAAATGATTTATATTGAAAAAAAGATCGATGAAAAAAGGAAAACAATGAAAAATGTATAATTGAAAAAAAAAAAGGAAAAATCGGTTAAAAAATTAAACAGTGAAAACATTTGAATCGATGAAACCTTGGATGAAATTAGTAACACTGGTGAAGTTGGTGAAAAAAATAGTGAAACCAGTAAGAAAAATGCTCGTGAAATCGATGAAAGTTTGGGTGAAATTTATGAAAAAACGGATGAAACATTTGTCATCAGTGAATAACTAATAAACTTGACATGAAAACTACTATGATGGAATGAACTAAATAATGTCCTTATCAATTTTATAAGATATAATGACTATATCAGTCATCATTTTATATTTTATTACAACTATTCAAAGCCATTATTTTTTTGAATCTTTACATTAGTTTAATTATAGTTATAAAAAAATGTATTTTTTTTTAAATCTTTACATTAGTTTAATTCTATTAATTGTATAATTTGTACTTTTATAACTTGCAATATTGTAATTTTAGGTATAATGTTTATTAATTGTAATTATTATTTAGCTCTATTATCATTAAATTTTTATGGAAAAAAAGTGAAAATATATGAGAATTATAATTATGTGGAATAAATGGTAATAAAGTTAACATTAATTTAATTTTATTAGTTGTAATATTTTAACTTTTATGAAATAAACTCAACATTAATATAATTTTTGTTTGAAATTTAATCACATTGTAAAAAAAATTATGAAAATTAAATATGACTAGTGGATTAAAAATAGAATACTGGTTATATAATTTAAAAATGATAAATTAAATTTAAATTAGAAACGACATGACCCAATCAAATATATTGGAATTATTACACATGACCACCATTTGGACCGTTTGTTAATCATGCGTGTTCGACTAAGTCGGCTTGAAGTTGACGATGGACTTCTACTGATCGTATCTGGTGACGACAAAACATATATTCTTTTAGGGATATGAGACTTGTTCTTGGATTCAAATCCAGTGTTAGTTAATTATTATTATTATTGTTATTATTATTATTATTATCACTTTATTAAGTGAGAGTGGGGAAGTATGCGAATTAGAATTTAATAGAATGGGAAGATTGAATCACTGAAAATGACTATCAAAAGTGGAGCATGAAGGGGAAGGGTAGTTCATACTCACTGGAGATGGCCTAAAATTGTAATTTGGGCTTTTTGAGTAGGATAGATGGGCACGACACCAAAGCCTCTTATTTAAATGATCCGTGTGTTTGCCATATATACTCCAATGAAGATGCACAAATCTTATGATTTTTTTTTAAGTTAGATTTGTTTTCAATTTATTTCATTCTTTCAAATGAAGTCTAGTAAGAGGTCGGGTTTGTCCGACCTCAACCGAGTTCACCTCTTTCTACCACTTATTTAATATAAAAATAATAGATCCTGACCGGTCAAGAAGGTCATAACAACCGGTGACAATTTTCTTTAACTTTTGTTGTTTTTAGGTGTTTTGACCCTTATACCCTTTTATGTATTTGTAATTTCCCTTAATACCCATATTAAATAACACGTCTTTGTCCCTCTTCTTCCCCAAATATTTTTGCAATTGTTTTGATTCTTCTCCCCTATATCTCTCCGCCAAATACCTTTATGCATTCCTCCACTCGAACTTTGATAATTGAGAAATCAGTTGGAATGCGAAACTTGTAAGTTGTTTTACGATTTACTTTACATATATATTTTTTAATTTATGTTTGTTGATCTGAGATTTGCCATTTAGGTTAGAGTTAGATTAAACTATTTGAACGATTTGTCAAAGAGAACAAAATACCAACAATGTCGACACCATGGGGGATGCGTTTCTTCAATGAAATTCCTAACAACTTTACTGATATGTTTGTAAGTAAAATTTCTTCGATTCAAGTGTTATATTTATCGTTGCGATAGTCATAAGAATAATTTCAAATATAGAATCAGTAATGACGAGGAGATATATAATTGTGGATGTTTAATTTTTTTCCCAAATCACGAAGGATTTTCTTCCGGGTATCAAGGCCTTGCAGTTGAACATTGTGTATTTGCATTAATTTACTTTATTCTTTGCAGATTATTCCATTTTTCTTCTATGGGCTTGTATTGCATGAACTGGGGCATTACCGAATAGGAAAATTGAGGAATAATAACAAATTTTATCGATTTCACATTATTGAAGATGAGGAGTTCTTCATGGCTGGGAAAGGAATTAAACAATTGGCAAAGGATTTTGCCTTGGCTGAGGGGGATAAGGTCTTCTTCGAGTACTTGGGAAATGCGAAGTTTGCATTTTCTGTTTGTAGTGGTCTAACATTTATGCAGAAATGTGTTGACCGAATTCACATGACACCGATCAGGTTCTTCATTGGAGCTGGGTCGTATTATGACCATGGTTTGGTGAGACTTATTGTTTGTTTTCTATTTTAATGTATTAAAAACAAATATCAACCTAAATTTTTAAGGGCCTATTGATATATGATTTCAGGATATTCCCGATAGTCTTCGTCCATTTCTACGTTATAGTAGCGCATTTGTAACAATTCAAACACGTCTGGGTAAATGGAGGATAAAGATCAAACACGGAGACTCGTTGACTGTCTTGATGGGAAAATGTTGGGACTCTTTTGTTCAAGCCCATCGATTGTGCGATGAAGCTAAAATAATCCACATGGATTATCACTTAGATAATTACTTTACTGCAACCATTTACAATTTGAAATCAAATTGTGAGCTACCTAGGATGATCCAATTCAACATACTTGCCAAAGGTGATGCATCTCAGGTCATGTGTTTTGAACTTTTAAGTGTCCATACACATTAAAATATATAATTTGTTTATTTTGGCCTTATTTTTAGATGAAGAAGGGTCTCAACCCTACAAGTGTTTGTGCAACACAATCAATCCTGCTCCATCAACGAACACAAATGATGATGATGATGATGATGTTAATGATGATGATGATGATGATCATGATAATGATGATGATATTGATGATGATGATGATGATGATTATGACGATGATGGTGATGATAATGGAGATCTTGGTGATGTGGTAGATTCCTGGGAGAAAACAATCACAAAACATATGGTCCCTGAATTTTGTACAAAAACTCTTCCCAGAATAGTATGTCTCTTAATAAGTACACTACCACAAAACATCTGACTTCCCAATCTAGTTTTCATTTCACATGCCATGACAATAGTATTATTTTATATTGTTTTAAAGATATTTAATAACTCATTTGTTATATATATATATATATATATATATATATATATATATATGTTGCAGTATTTTCCACCGCACATATGGAAGAAACATAACTTGGATGCCAAGAAACTTGCTGTTATCAAACTTCGAGAGTTTGTTCAACGCTCATGGGAGGTGCATGTTCATACATACAAATTAGAAGGAATAACTAATCGTGTTGCACTGGGTGATGGGTGGTACAAATTTGCCGAAGATTTTTCCTTAAAGATTGGTCAGATGGTTGAATTTCAAATTTTACGTCCCCCACGGTTGGAGCGGGATAATGGTGATGTAATCTATATGACATTGGTGAACCGTTAGTATGATTTTTAATTATATGTTTGCTCATGCTACAATAACTACTCATTTATTTTGATGAGACTGAATTGGACATGTATTTGGATGTTAAATTTGGGATTACTTATTTTCAACCTTGCTTGGAATTGCTTAATATATTTTATTTTGGGCCTGATTTTGTCAAACCTTATTTGTCCAATATTATATTTTTATAGGTCATGTTACTAATAAATTTACTTAATTTTTTTTCATTCCACCATTTTGTGAATGAACTTGATATTACTATAAAAATATATATCATAGTCATAAAATCCTTATATTTTACTCATTTTAATCATCTTTGGGGATATAATAGCCAAGAACAATGTTGAACAAAGTCTTTACATTTTACAAATAAATGGGACATATTAGCCCAAACAGCATATTGGAATGATTGTAACAAATGGCCCGTCAAAAAGTAAGCCCAACACGTATTAGTCCAACAAATAACGGCCCAACATTCCAAACCCAAATAAATAAGTAAGGTACTATGGACACTTCATTCCCCTTTAATTTAAGTTGATTTCTCTTTAATTTTTAAACAAAAAAAAAAGGTATGGATAATTTTGTCATTAACTCAAAGTCAAAAGTCAACAACGCAGGAAATGCTCAATGAAGGTTACACAATTACCAAGCCTCGTGTACAATTAACTCTTCCGTAAATCAAAATAAGTGAAATTTGTTGATTTTGGTGATTCGAGAATCCGGGCGGAGAACCGAGCCTTGTTGTACTATTAACTCTTTCGTAAATCAAAATAAGTGAAATTTGTTAATTTTGGTGATCCGGGAATTCGGACCGACAACTGAGCCTCATTGTACAATTAACTCTTCCGTAAATTAAAATAAGTGAAATTTGTTGTTTTCGTAAATTAACCGAGCCTCATTGATTTTGGCAATTCAGAAATCCGGACGGAGAACCAAACCTCATTGTACATATTGCTTGATTTAGGGTTTATCCTATCTTTTCTTCATAATTATTTATGGGTTATACAATTAAATCTTCTTTTTTTTAAAAAAAAATTATATTTTCAATTTTTTCTTCACATAAGTCGTAGATATGGTTGCAAATTAATGAATTAGTGTTGATTATTTTATAAACAGGGTTTATTTTTACTTGATGATTAATTATGGCATTTTTTTGAAATTTTATATTATGGACTCTCATGCTTGGTGGATTTTATCAACGGCTGAATATTGTTTGAATTAATGTTATCATCAACGGCCTAAAATAAGTCATCTCAACTATCCTAATTAATATTTTACAAAAGAATGGTTTTAGTGAAACACATAATTTTTCCCTCTACTACATTCACGATCAACAAAAAACCCCAAATTCTTTCTTTTAGGGTTCACGACTGCCACCACATTCACGATTAAATCAACAACAAAATAAACTCACTTTTGTAATGGCAAACAAAGATAGGGTTCTATAATGTGATTCTACATTGCAATTACCGCTGAATTCAAAGGCGAATACGTAAGTTCTTTTTTTGGAATTGTAACATCACTTTATTTTTTAAATAATGGAATGGAAGTTGTATGTGGTCGACTTCTTAATGTTATTGTACAGAAATTATGGGAGCAAATGTATGTTTGGATATGATTATGTTATTAGGTACTTTATTTTTTTGGGAGAAATTGTATCTATTGGATTTCAGGTATGTTAGTAAGAGTGATAATAGTGTTACAGAAATTGACAAAACATGTTAGATTACATCGTTGTGCAATCATAATTTTGGGATGTGGAATTTCTGAAATTAGAATGATACCCATGATTAGGTATGTGGTTTATTCTGCAATACTTTGCCTATGCATCTTGTAGTTATTATCAACGTACCATCACTTAATTAATATTATTATACCTCTTCTAATTTGGATGTTTGATTTATAAAGTTTAATGAATTCACTTTTTATTGTCAATGGATTGCCTTTTGCATATTAAAATTTAGTGTCAAATATTTTTAGTCAAACCTAAGGGGATGAAATTGAATTCCTAAGGTATAAATTCTAAAATTTTGTTTCGCAGACTGTATCTTATAAATTATGCTTCTAACTAATTATTTTTCCCCCTTAAATGTAGTATATTCCTTTAGAATTTGCATTAAAATATGCAAAGGAATTAAGAATGAAAAGAAAAGGAACAATAAGTATACATTCCTGGACGTATGATTTCACTTATGCTTCAAAAGGTGATGGTTATTTTATTATATATGGGCGATATATTAATCAAATAGCAATGAAATTCAACTTAGATGTCGAGGATGTTGTATTCTTCTATTACAATGGGAGTTGTAGCTTTATCTGCACTATTTGTTGTGGACAATTATATCGAACAACATTTATCCATCATTACCGAAGGAACCCATTGGAGTTCTTTGTGGAGACTAGTTCAAGTTCAGTACTGGGTTTGGTATGACTGGTTATTATTGTAAATTAGGAACAATGAATTACTTATTATAGTTTCTTTAAATGATTCTAGGTAATGCTAGATGTTTTCTCTAAATTTCTCAGACTTTATGACAAAGAAGAATACATTCAAATTCGGGCCGTTGTGGGGAGTGGATGATAAGGATCTTTTGTTACCCAATCATCATGTTTGGTTGGAAAATCTTGGGTATCTTTCTTCGAGATATACCTTCTAGATAAGCAAGACATAATGAAGCTGGAGTATGACCAACTTTTGAGGATTAAAGGAACTTTTACCGAGAAAATGGACGTGAGCCATCTTACATGGTTAATGGCAATGTAATTTTCTCCACATTTATTGTATTATATTATATTTCCATGTAAGTCTTGTTACCTTATCTTTGTAAGTGACTTGTTGTGCTATTACATTTTGTTTTGTGCAGAAGACTAGAAGAGGATTACCATGGATGTGAGGCTAGTGGTCTTGCTCTTATAACTACTTCTGTTCATAATGAAGATACTATGAAAAATCACGGTATGGAACGGTCACTACAAATTCCCAGATCATGGACAAAAACATTTGCAAAACATAACATCCCTAAACATGTTAAGTATCCAAGAACGGTATGTACTTTCAGTTAAATCAACTTATATCACAAATAAGTAGAAATAGCATTTGTTAATTCTTATACCAGATGAATTGTTCACAGTACTTACCCTGATATGGTATAATCTGCATGAGAAAAAAGTGGCAAAAATAAAATTTCCACAAGGTTCAGACATAATTTGGGATGTTGAGTTGCATCACTACCAAGATACAGGAAAAAAGAACAATTGTGTGGCGTTAGCTGCCGGGTGGGATGATTTTGCCATCGAAAACAGTTACAACGTTGGTGATGATGTTCAATTTTGGATTTTTAACCACGATGACCAAGTGAATCAGCAGCTGAATGACCCAATTCCATAAGTGTTAATTAAAGTGATCATATGTTCGATATTTCATTTTATATTTGTATGCTTAATGGTAACTTCAATTTTCATCATTTTTTCAAAAACAATATTATTTGCCTTTTTTAGAGGAAATTGTACACATTTATGATAACAAAAAAGGGACCATATAACATCCGTTTTTAAATACTCCAATACCAAAATTAGTCAGCCCCCAGGGCATATCTCCAACCGGCTGACCAACAATTCATAAGGCTTGCTGCAGCGGCACGGGTGGGGGTTCGAATCACATTTGGAACTTGGATGGAAGCATTTCTATGGGGTCTATCTAATGATCATTTGTGGTGAAGAACCCTTTGTGCGCAGAGTGTATAGCAGTATGGTTGGATCCCGAGGCTTGATGGAGGCACATCCTGCGATTTACATCATTCAGGTTTCTAGGGCAAGGGTTCTGAGGGTTCAGGATTAGTCTAGTGTAAGCTTGTACACTTGGGTTATCAAAAAAAAAATAGTCATACCTTGTGCCAATAATAAATAGGGACCATATTAATGACATACAAATGTAAAAGTAGACATTAGAACAAAAAGAAACAACTAACTCCATACAAACCGCACCTAATAATCAAACATTCTAAACAAACTCAAGCACAACACTAATACAACCAAATAAATAAAACACTAACATTTTGACCCATACTTTTCAAACAAGCTACAACAATATGCAAGAAAATCAAGTAGTGAGTGCAAATATTATCCTCCAACATTGCTTCAATATGCGACTGGCCAAGATTGTGTTCACTTCTCAAGCCGCAAGTGGAAGATTTATGGCCGCTCGCCCTATAACATACAACAATACTAATAGCATTATTCCATACAAAGATTAATACTTGAAACAATTTAATCACAAATATTCACTTACCCACAATCACAACATTATCTAGACTTGATCTTATAAGGATCGCCAGGAAATTGACGGCTGGGCAATTTAGGTGGGTCCCCAATACCTTCAAACCTAACTGGGCCATCATCTTCGTTCTCCATTGACTAGGAAAGCTCATCATTTTCTTTCGTAAGTGACTCAGGAGTAGAAATGCATTCTTCCTTAACATCTTTTGCAACTTCACACAAATGATTCACAAACATAACAGTGGCATTTTCAGTCTGGAAAATTCAATATAACACCCCATAAATTCTTTGTAAATCTTCGTAATTCTCGAGCTTTAGGGAATCTCGCAACAAAGTTTATTGGAAAAAATTGTAATAGCAATCCCTACAAACAACAATTGTTCATCTCTTGTGTATGCATGCAATAAGAATTTGAGTTAGATTTAAGCACCTAAATGCAGCGAACAAATGACGACATGGTATCCAATCAAGTTCCAACATAAGACAATCGCATTCAAACTATTGATCATCCTAATCAATCTCTACATAACGTCTAAACTTTCTATATTCCATGAATGTGAAAGCAAATGATCTATCATCAATATTTTTGGATTCTTCAACCACCAATCCTTGAGATCAAAATATTTCTTGCTCTACTATGAAGAATGCGTATCTAGTGTATATAGATGTAGCATATTTCTTAAAACATCCAAAGGTAGTTGGAATAAATGATGTAATATAGGGAGATTGTGAACAAGCTAGATCAATTTTAAATTTAGCTCCGATTTTCGGAATTAGTGAAAAGTAATGTTTTAAAAACTGTGTTATTTTAAATCCATATGTAGCACCTCGATCCTTCACAGAAGCATTAATTGACTTTGCTCGTTGGGTGCTCCTCGTCAGTCCCATAAAATGACCACGAAAGTGTGCCTCGCTCCATTGTTCCCCTCTTAGCGTAAGTTTCTATAATCCAAGGATGTTGTGAAAAATCGTGTTTTTCAATCAACTTAAGCCACTTAAACTCAAATTCTTCAATGGAAATATTTTTCTTCAAGAAACTTGCAAAACCTTTCGAAAATTCACGTGAGTGGAGTTTTTGTTTTTCCTTTTTCTTAGCAAGTGTCATCAACTATGTCTGTGTTTTGCATGGGGATACTCCTTCTCTGTTGCATAGGGATACTCCTTTTCAAAATGGATATTGGATCTTGCCATTCCATTGCTTCCCGAAAAGTTTTCAACAACTATCTATATGACTCAATAGTCTTGTTGTACATTATCGCAGCTCCAAAAATGCACGTCCTCAAGTGATTATCAATCCAAGATAGGATCACCGATGGAAAGAGGTAACTATTGGTCTTATAGGTGCTATCAAATAAAAGTACATCCCCGAAAATTCTATACTGAGACTTAGAAAAACCATATGTCCAAAATAACCGGGTCAATGATATGTCACTTTCATCTATTGTGTACTTATATATGTAATATTTGTCATTTACTCGAACGCCTTCAAGAAAACAAAGAGCGATGTTCACATCACCTTGCTTAAAAAGCTTGAATTTATCCTTATTCAAAAAGTTATATCCGTCATTTCTAGTAAAGGATAAATTACCAGAACCTCCTTCCATATATTCTAACCAGTCTATTGAATAGCAAAGCCGAAGGCCAGCGTTGCTCATCCGAGTTAACAAAGCCTTATGGGTTTGTGTCGTATAAACCTGCAAATCAATATTTCTAAAACTTAGTATCAACAAAATCTTATTTTAGTATCAACAAAATCTCATAAATGATGCGAGTATGAAAGACTACAAGTATGAAACTAAAAAAAAAAATATAGTTCAACCCTAAACCCCAACACAATACCTGTTATATTTCAAATGATGGGCAGTCGCCAGAGTCTCTAGAGTATGATTATGCTTAGAATTCAAAATTTGTCACCTTATATAGACCATCATGAATATCAAGTGCTTTGCGGAAACGAGCTTCACAACCACACTTAGTTATATCTCTGGATCTTCGAATATCATTTCTTCCTTCCTTGGTGTGTCACACAATCCTTGCCTATTACATACGAATTACGCCTTCTTTACAATACCATCAATAGAATATTCAAGTTTTGCCTCAGTGTCAATATCATCAAAGTTCGAGTCTACATCATCATCAGGTTTGAATTATTTTCATTGTCAGAAATTCACTGGTTTAAAATTCTTCATCACTAAAATCCATTTCTCTCCTACATCAATTTAAATAACTAAAATACACTATATATAAAATAAGGATAGATAAGATATTCAAATACTTCATAAATTCATGTATGAAATCTAACACCAACAACGAAAGCCACACAATATCATCTACCATACTATATACACCACAAAAACAATACATTAACATAATATAACAATAATTCCTTGCACCACAATATAATATTCATCGTAATTCGAGTGTATAAGATAACTAAATCGAGGTGGAAAATTACTCAAAAATATAACAAATCTGCAACACCGGAAAAAATGAAAAAATAAAAGGGGAGAGGAGATGGGGGAGGGGTTTAAAAACCGAACATAAATTAAGGGAAAACATAACTACCTTAAAAGAGGAGAAAAAATGCACCTGCAGTACTCCAGAATCGAACAAAAGCTGGGATGTCAAGGCCCCGTTTGGATCGATTTTGGCGCTGTTTCGCCCTGTTTCGATGTTTCAAAATTGTTTCAGTGGTTTTGGCCAAACATTTGAAACACCATTTGAATTGATTTTGGTTGGAATATTGAGATGATAAAATATTAGTAAAATAATAGATAAAGGAATTTGAAAAGTTGAGATATGATTTGAAATGGTTTTGGATGTTGGTGTTTGAGGGTGAAAAATTTATGATAGGTGTCAAATTAAAGACTTTATGGAGTTAAAATATGATATTATATAGTGTAATGATTAAGAATATAATTATAATAATATTATTGTAATAAATAACTTGCATAGGCTTTGTTCTTTTGTTTTGGGTCTTGAATCAAACACATGTTTGGTTGAAAAAATGGGTCAAATGCCTAAGTTATCCATTTTGGCCCAAATGTTGGGCGAAACACTTGGGCCAAAATGGATCCAAACGAGGCCCAAGTTCTTCAAATTCACTTGGGGAAGAAGCCTGTAGAGGGAGCTGGGAAAATGTTGACGTGAACCTGGGAAGATGAAAGTCTTTTGGAGAAGATGTAGATCTATTCTATTCCGTCAAATCTCGCAAGCTTTGTTAGTTCAAAATTGTAATTTGAACAAACAATGATTTTCTGGGATGACGAAGAGGAGTTGGGGTAACATTGTGATAACGAAGATGAGTTATGTTTTCAACAATTTTCTTTTATAAAAAAGTATAAAGGGTAATTCTTATCTAATTCATCAACTTATATAACCGGTTACATGTAATTCATTTGCCACATGACATTTGTTGGATAAGGATGAAGATGAAGGCACTGAAGACAAATTGATAAGAGAGGTTTTGATGAAATTCCAAAACTTCATAGTTGGCTAAGTATGGAGTAACTCAGCTGATTTCCTTATCAAGGAATTTTGACTAAGTAAAGAAGACATCAGAAGAGTCAAGATTTCAAGGTCCAAGACTTCTGATCTGCTGAAGGAAAGTTATCAGACTGATGAAGATCAGCCGACTCAAATTAGATTTGTTCAAGTTTGAGATCAGCCGAGTTCGCCATCAGACTTGCACTTTCGTCAGCCAAGTGGAAAGGATCATAAAGTCTTCCCAACGGTAATAAATGCCCCTTGGAGTAATAAATGCTGAAGTACAAGGTTATTAAAGACAAATGATTGAAGAAAGGCTTCGCATCAGCTGGGTGCATTTAATGCTGCCTGCAGAATAGTACTGTTTACAGTACGGACAGACTGCAAAAGAGCCGTTCGCGGATTTTAAGGACCAGTACTCGAGGAATTTGAATCTTGTCTCTCTTCAACGGACATTTTTCAAACCTCAAGTATAAATAGCTGGAAGAGACGAAGAGAAAACAAGCAACACAATCTCTGAGAGAATTTTCGAAGCAGAATTCTTAAGTCTCAAGAACAGCTCACTCATCAGCTTAGTCATTTGTTGACGAAAAGCGAAGTTGAAGAACAAAGCTAAATACATCTTCTGAGTGATTTTGTAAACAAGAGTGTTGTGAGAAGTAGATATCCGTCTAAGTGAGTGATATTACTTCAGAGAGTAGGATTTCTTTGTGATTTCTTACTGCGAACTTACGGCCTGTTCATTTGTTGTAAGGCGTAAGCAGAGTATACTGATTACTGTGTGTTTTTAGTATAACCCAAGATCTTTGTGACTTGGACGAGTGGATTAAAGGATATTTACATCCATATAACCACTATAAAAATACTTGTGTTTTTACATTGCTTTTAAACTTGCATATTTTCTAATTGCATAAAAACACTTTACTTAACTGTTTGAAAATATATTAAAAAGGAGTTTATAAAACTGGGGAAACATTTTTCAAACTGCTAAGATTACTTGAGAAAAACACTTTGAAAAATCCGCTGCAAGTACTCTAAGTATTAAAACTGATTTTAACAAAATCAGCTAAGTAACAATCAGACGAGTGGTCAACAAAGTTGTTCAAAGATTTGTTCGCGAACAGAATTGTAACTTACTACTCTGATCAGCTTAGTCTGTTCAGTTAGAGAAAAGTTTTAAAGTTAAAATTTGGAAGAAAATTTTAAAGAGGTTTATTCACCCCCCCCCCCCCCCTCTAAACCTCTTCTGACCACTTGGGACCAACAACATTTGTCAAGACCCAAGAGATCTATATCAGCTTATAAATATTTTTACAATTTATTATCGCTTAAATATTTTTTCAGAATTCATTATATTAAAATTTGAATTCTTGTAATTTTATTATGTGTCTAGAAAAAAAATCTTACATTGGTTATATTAATAATAATAACTAGAAAGAAAATATAAACAAATAAATATGATTTTTTTTTTGTTGATTGGGAACGAATTAGGTAGAAGACCAACTACTTGCTCAACTGTTGAGTAGTCTTTAAGGTAGGGGTGGGCGTTTGGGTTGGGTTTTTTTGGATCCGTTCCGACCCGTTTGGGTATTTCTTGTTTGGGACAAAAAAATGGGTATTTTGACATTCGGGTTCGGGTATTCGAACCCGAAATATATTTTCGGGTTGGGTATTGGGTATTAGATTCACACCCGAACGTGTATTTAAAAAAAAAAAAGATAATTTATAGTAGAATTAATATGTTTAGTACTTGAATATTATGACTGAACAATTAATAATTTAATTCTAGAACGTATGAAAATATTTTATCTATCTAATATCAGTGGCTATTGCAACAATACTTTAATTCAGTTTAAGAATGAAGCATATTTCATTTTATAAATATATCTAATTTTAATATATATTACAGACAGATGATGGTGTTTAAGTAAGTTTTTATGCACCTAAAATTAAATATCAATTTCTTTAATAATTTATATGGCCAATTACGATTAATCCGCTAGAAGTTTTATGAATATATAACTCATGATTCGAGTTAAATCTATCCTAATTAAGTAGTGAAGTTTATGACTCTTTGTTTATAAAGGAGAAAATTATTAATAGACTTTGCCACGCAATTAACTCCTATTATATTATATATATTCATATGAACTCAGAATTATGATGTAAGAGAAAAATTAAATATTTCATAGTTAACCAAGCTGATTGGGATCATTATGTATATCAACAAAATTTATTTATAATTTTACATACATATATGTTTAAAAAAAAATCTTGAAAAAAAAAGGAAGTGAAATTTCGGGTACCCGAAACCCAATGCCAATGCCCAAAATACCTGAAAATTTCGCCAGATCGGGTCGGGTTTCGGGTGTGAAAAATCACTACCCGCCAGGTCGGGTAACCGACCCAAAATACCCAACACTCGAAATATCCGACCCGCGTCCACCCCTACTTTAAGGTTCACTCTATTTCTTAAATGCATATGTATATAGATACATACATATTTCGAAAGAACTGATTTAAGCATTTATAGAAATGCTCCAGTTAGTACTTGAAGTAGTCATGATTCTGTCAAACAATACTTAATTCGAACTTTAGGTGTAAAGCAGCTGATGAGGTCTAGATTGATAACAAAGCTAAGATCCCATGATATAAGGATTATGAGTTAGAATCTCATTTGTGACGTGGATCTTTCTCTAACTTAATATAATAATAGTCCTTATATCAATCTTTCTCTAGATTGATAACAAAGCTAAGATCCCATGATATAAGGATTATGAGTTAGAATCTCATATGTGGTGTGGATCTTTCTCTAACTTAATATATTAATAGTCTTGTTATAAAGTTAGGGCCGGCCCTAGGTTTCTCGGAGCCTAGGCGAAGTTCAAAACCAGGGTTTATTTTCTAAAATAACATTTTCAAGTAAAATTTTACTTTTCTTATCTTAAGAAACGTAACTACTAAAAGTAATTGCTTACAATTATGTCACTTGATAAAATGAAACAAAATATATTTTAAAATATATATATATATATATATATATATATATATATATATATATATAAACATTAAACTAACATTTAAACCTTCAACCAAACTTTTGGGATTCTTGAATTTAACTTTTTTTTTCATTTAATTGTGAAATTAAACAACAAGAAGAGTCAATGTTTAGATTTAAGATGTGGGGTTATCTGAGTTTGGACTGGATTACTTTGTTTATTCATGCATTCATTCTTTTTTTATTTAATTGTGGCATATATTACATATATAGGTTGGGGGGCCCAAGTGAGTTGGCTCCTAGGCACTTGTCTACTTGGTCTAACTAGCAAGTCGAGCCAGTATATAGTGAATATTATTTGTAATTTTTTTAAGAAGAATATCATTTATATTTGTTAATTGAACTTTATCTTTACTTGGTAGAGATCAAATACACTTATCAATATAATAATGTAATCACCGTTTCATTTGAAAACGATTTATAGATGTAAAGGACGATACACATGTTCCTTTGTAGCTTTGATAGAGGTAATACATAAAAAAAAACTAGAGTATGAGCTCAATCAATAAAGTTTCAAACAAAACTTAAACAACTTTTATACGTATCCGTTTATAGCTTTTGTAATTTGATTTGAGCACAATCAAAAAATGAAAAAAATTTATATAATATCAACCTAAATGAGATAGAGTGATACATGATTGTTTAATACTAGCTCGATCTCCGCACGTTAAGAAATCGAACTAAATACAAATGCAATATCTAAAGAGATAGTTTGAACATTAATGGGTGCTCAAATCACTTCGGCTTCATATCATAATAGAGCTAATTATAATTTATACATCCACCCCTCTTTGAAATTCATAATTTTAGTTTACCCTTAAATTATTTAGAAAAAAATTCACTTCACCTTCTTTTATCAGAGGAATATGACTGAAAAAAATACCTTCCATCCTTTAAAATTATAAGCGGAAAATGATAATTTTGTCTTTTTACTCCTCATTTTTCACTTTCATATTCAATTTTGGGAGAATAAGTTACAATCTATAAAAGAATAAGGTAAAATGATCCTTTGAAATTTCTACAAGGGGTATTGGATAAAATGCTCATTTTCAAATTACTGAAAGTTAAATTTAACATATATATCACATAATCAACCCTAGCAGATTATAACTGAACAGAAGCTTCAACACACAAACAATGCACTATAAGTACCGATTTCTTTTGAATGAAGAATCTCTTATACCTTGGGGGACATCAATTAGCTTGATTGTAATAACTAAGTTTAGATGCCACTCAAGAACTTGAGATCAAATATCTCTACCCAAGTTGAATTCTAATCCATGGACACTCAACTAAAAACTAAATGGTTCAAGCTCAGTCTCTTCTGGGCTATCAAACAGCCCCACCAAATCCTTTCAGTTTTGCGTCGTGATTTATCTTTAGCAAATGTATGAATAAACTTTTGTAACGCCAAAGCCCAAGACAAATATATATATATTTTTTTGATAACCCAGGTGTTCAAGCTTACACTATACTAATCCTATATCCTCAGAACCCTTGCACTAGAACCCTATATGTAAATTGCAGGATGTGCCTCATCCAAGACATATATTTCACTCCATACACCGCAGAAGAAATCCTCATAAAACATACTATTTCTCTAAGTTACAGCCAGCAAGGAAAGTTACCACAATACAAAATTGAGTTTATAACTGTAATCTAATCCATATAAAATGGAGCAAAAAAGGGCGCAAACGGGTCACAGTCGGTAAAAGTACATAGTTCTAGAAGGGTATAATTCCCAGTTAAAGGTGAGGGCATGACGGAGAGAATATCAGCGACAGCAGTCGGTAAAAGTACATTGTTTTAGAATGGGGTATTCCCAGTTGAAGGCGAGGACATGACGGAGAGAATTTCAGTGACAGAAGACATGGCACTCAAAGCAGCTTTTAGAACATCTTGTGAACATCCTGGTTTCACTATGGCACGTACCTTGTCCAGGTGTTCATTCAAACTTTTAATGCGACCCATGTAATCCTGATCTTCAACACAAAGAGTAACGGCTTTAGAATCAGCACCTGGGCCATCAAACTGAAGTGGTCCTGGGTTTCTATATACATCATCCATCAAAAACTTGCTCCCGTTTTGTCTTAACAAATCATAGGCCTTTCCCTTCAAATCAACAGTTGCTGGATGTAGAGCGGGTATTCCAACAGTCGAAGCTCCATGACTACGACCATACCGTCTGACACTCATCATGGCAGTTATTGGAGCAGCACCACAACGCCACCTGTTCACAGGATTCTTCAAGTTGTTAACAGTAGCCACTAGCCAGATAACCATTCAGTCCAGCAGCAATTATGTGATACCCAATATGACCAAGCACCTGTGTATTGATTGTATTGTTGCCAATTAGTTAGTTGTACAGCATTTTGGCTTAAACAATCCAAATTTGTCATATGAATATTTACTTACATAAGCATAGTCGCAATCAAATTTTGATGGCAATGATCCACGAGCTTGATAACCAAAGAAATGGCAAATGGCATTGAATTTCTTTCCCTTGTAGGTTCCTTCTTTCTGTACTCTCACAACAGAGATGCATAAAAATGATAATCTGATATATCTGAACGGATTTTAGTGCAAAACATGAAGGTTTAAGTACTTGTTTCTTTTTCCTTTTACTGAGGTAATATCATGTCAAGTACTACAAAATCCAGTAAAGTGAGCAGCAAAACACTGCTAAATCTCCAGTACGAATAAAAGACAATATCAGGAAGAGTTCTAGATTTTGACAGAACGAAAATGTCAATGTTACATATGCAGACAAACCCTCCCCAAAAAACAATGACACGACGATCTTTACAGTCTACTTTGTATAAGAAAACAAATGTAAAACTTGGATTTCTTCACCAAGTATACATATTCCAAATTCACCATGAGTAAGGAACATATGTATCTAGAGGTAATGAAATACTATAAATTTTTATCACAGGATATATATATATATATATATATATATATATATATATATATATATATATATATATATATATATATATATATATATATGTGCGAACACCTAACCAAGAACTCAACGTTGGGACGTATATTTCTAATATAAAATATGGAAGTAGTTAATTAACAACTAAGACATGCAGAGGGCTAACCAGTCGCTTGTTCATTTCTTCTTCAACAAGATGAGCAAGGAGCTTTTCGGTCTCAATCTGTCAATGATAGGAAATAAATTATGAAAGGTTGAAGGTTAAACTTGAACGAAAAGAAGTATAGTCATTACAAGTACCTGAGATAGCTGTGCAGAGTCATCTGATTCTGGGTAGAGAAGTAGCTATAACACAAAATTAACTTCATGTAAGAAAGATGATGGAAAAAGATATAAAATTCACAATACAATGTAAATAATACATTAAACAATACCTGCTTCCTTATAAATGGCGGCAGGAACTCGAATAATGCAGATGCCCAAGGTGACAGTTGAGCAGAAATATTATCAGCAGACACACCTTGCCTGAGCAAACCATGAATTTCCTGGTAAGCAAAAAATTCAAATTTAGACACCGGACCTAAGTATTTGTTCATATATTAAACCAAACTTAACGCGCTTAATATTCCGAGTTTTTTGTTTGAAGAATTAGGAAGGAGTAGAGAAAGACTAGTTCAACTATCTTTACTTTCAGGAGCAGGTGGTGGGAAACTGGGAATGGGTCAAGAGGAGAAAAAATTATTGAAGGACCAAAACAAAACCAATTACTTTAATACAATTTATACCTGCAAAAGAGCATAGACTTCAGGAATGCTTTCTATGAGCCCCTCTGGCAACAGGATGACACCATGGTGTTTATCTGAAGCAGAAAAACTGTTAGGAGGCAATGGGTACATATAAGAATAACGTTGAATGCTCTTGATGAATTCTACCTTGTTCACCCCTAGCCTGAACTGCATCACATATCTGTTTTGTGATGTCAAAAAGTGTGAGCTTTGACGCAGCTACCTCTTCAGCAAGAATGACCTGCAAGAACAATCAAAGCTCTTATATAGCATACTCTATCTTAAGAGCCCCAGAATACTAACAAAAAATTCAAATTGAAATGAAAGAAGGAACCAGTAGAAACCATATTGGGATGAGATTGGAGAGTGCATTCCAGGGCAACATGAGATGCCTTCCGCCCCATGAGTCGGATAAAATAATAATACTGCAAATAAACAGAGAAAAAAGGGGGGAAAGGAAGAAATAAGAAGCTACATATAAAAGGATGATAAACTATGTACTATTTTATGTTTAATATATTTCCTTTATTCATTTAAACTGAACGAACCAATCAATTCATAGGCAAATTACGAGCACGCAAAAAAGATCCTTATAAAAAACCGTGAAAATAAATATGCAGAAATCCATGAAGTGGATCAGTTACCTTCTCAGCCGAGAGAGCATCAGTGCAGACATTGCTTATTAGCTGAGAGTTAACCTGAAATAAGTCCAAGAGGTACCATGATCAATTTGGTATTCAAAATAGAAGATGATCTTTGAATATTTTCAAGTTAATAAATTTGAAGTAAAAAAAATTGTTTCAAACTAATCCATCAAGATCACAGACAAGAAACCTAAAAGCACGTGGGTGACAGCAATGTGAACAAGGAAATATTTGCAAAAACTTAGACCAGGTTAAAACAATAAATTATTTAAATCTATGTAATTTAGCGCCCCCTTAAAAATAGAAAATAAGAAAGAGAAGTCTATTACCTTACATATTGTGTCAAACCCCACATTTGCTTCAACAAATTGGTTTTTAAGATCTCCATTTAATGTAACAGGAATTCCGACGACCTGCAAAAATTTATTAGATACTTAGTTCAGCAATGTTAAAACAAGGCAGAAAAAACCAACATGAAACCAAAAGAGAATAGGTATCCAGAAGATTGGTGTTCAAGCATTATGATAATTATATACATTCAGTTAAAACAAGATAAATTTAGAAGAATAAAACGAAGTAAGCAACTACATAGTTAAATTGAACAGAGCAATTGGTTGATCTAATCAAACAAAGACGCTTATGCGATATACCTTTGTCGGGCAATTTCTTTCAGCAAATGTTTCTGCAAGTTGGGCAGCGTCTGTGTTTGACGTCACACCTTCACAAGAAAAATATGAGCATGTAAGAAAAATTAAACTGTATACATCCTATGTTATCATGAATATGAAGGAAAACAATACGGATACCTCCAATAATGACAAGAGCATCCAACTTCAAAGCTATGCATGCATCAAGTGCTGCATTGACTTGCTCAGTAGTTCTAATTTGATCTTTTGTCCGTCCCAGCAAATCATAACCGCCTTCCCAACATAAAAGAAATAATGAGACAATGATCAGTAAAACAACTCCATACTTCATGCATACGTCCTACGGATACCTTGATTTTTGTAAGATGCAAGAATATCATCAGTAATCTCTAAAGCTCTTTGTGCAAATAAACCTTCAGAACCACCTGGTTACACATATATATAAACCATTACAATGTTAATCATCCCAAGAAGAAAAAATGTATTCATCTACTAAGAATGGAGGAGCAAAAGATCAATTGTGAATTGAAGAAATATATAGTAAGATGACACAATAAAGAAATACAGAATAATTAACCAGCTCAGTTGAATAACCAAACAAAGTACAACAACAAGAAAGACAAGTTTCCATGACAAATCAATCAAACTAAGATAAGATAATTTGATACACAATCGCATCAGAATCAATGACTAAAAGGGAACACCTTCAATCAAAGGAAAGGTACTTAAATCTTACCCAAAATGCCAAGCAAGGTACTTTTGGGATTGTGAACTTTTAGAGCATCAAAAAGACCCCAAATAACATTATGTCCTCCAGGAGACTGTCTACCACAGAATACCACTCCCACCCTGAGAAGGAATAAGATAAGTGAGGATATGGTACTTCTTAATTCAGCAGAGGCATAATTTAACCTTGTTCAGCAAGGAGTTAAGAGGTGACAATTCTTTGCTATCAAATTTTGTATGGTGAGTTCATAAAGTAATTGACATTTATAGTTGTATACCCATTGGAATTCATACCTAGCTGCAGGATGATCAGAGATTATTTGAGCATCAAGGACTTTAGCAGTTTCCCTGAGGAAGTGGGCTATAGGTTGACCAAAAGTGTGAGGAAAGGACCTACTTATGGTGTGGGAGCCAGAGGGGTCAGCAACTGTAGTTCTATCACCAAACTCCACACGTACTGTAGTTCCCTGCCCAAGTCAAAATAAGATGAATGAAATCAATAATGCGTTGAAGCAATTAGAGCATACTAACTAATTATAATTTGGCAATTGGGCTTTTGTATGGATGATTGAAAGTTATCCTCTTCACTTTCATTTACTCATATAGCTTCAATATCAATCTCTATATAAAATGCGGTAGGATGTTGAACCAAAAAGAACAAATTCAAAATTTTAAATTCAGAATGTAAGAACATAATTGCCAACGTACAAGAACAATATTATTTTAATGAAGTGATAGTTTGCTTATGTAACATACTAACATGAATATAAATTACTAGTATTGGCACATAATTATATTTTATCAGAACACCAGGGTTAAAAAGCCAATAATTTGGGTTAAGCATACCTTACAATAAAAGCTCGAAATTAATCAAGGAACAAGGTTTGATTCTTCTTCTACCATTAATATTTTGAAATACATACGCAATGTTTCGAACACATAGGAAACTGTTTTATTGCTTGAAATGATAGAATTTATGCTTTACTTTTTGTCCTTTACTAAGAATATTCTTTATATCTAGCTCTTCACTAAAATTCAAGGTCTAATCATAGTCAAAAAATCTGAAATCCACAAAGAATATTCTTTGTTGAAGAAAACAGAAACTAAATCACGAAAATAAGAAGGCGCATTGCACCAGAAGGCAGAATAAACATAACAAAACTATACTGTCGATCCAACACGTCAGATCTATTTTCCCTCAAGGCTAAAAAAACAGTATACTCAAACTAGACTAAATTCTGAAACAAAACCAATAAAATAGCAAAGCATATACTAGTAAAAAGTGGAATATTATTGAAATAGAAAAGAAAATTGGAAGACCTGAAGACAAGGCGGGAGTTCAGGTTGGTACTGAGATCGAAGCTTTTGCAGATCCGAAAGTTCTCTTGCTTTACCGAAATCCGAATCCATAACCGATTCTCAACTACGAAATCTCTTCTGCTATACTTTAACACACACACACACACGCAGACACGCTCACCTCCTACTTCACCAACTCAACTGTGTGTTTCTGATAATCACTCCCTCTCTAAATGTACGAAAATGTGGTTTATCCGTTTATATAGTGTTAGGGAAAGGGGCGATAGTACCGAGTTGCCTATAAGCCCACCGGTTTAACCTTCCTATGTGACACTGTCACAACACAGTGTGCCGTCTTTTTAGCTTTATTACCAATATGCCCCTGCTCACTTAACAAAAAATAGTAACAGAAATCTGCTAAATAAACAAAGAATTATTATTATATGTCATACATAGACTGACCGGTCTAGTCAAATGGACTTCTCCTCTAGTTGTATCAAATTATTTCCTTCATAAGGTATTTTTTAGAAAAGTAATTTCATTTATTTATAAAAAGAAGTGTTATTAAAAAGACAGTTCAAAAATAATATATGTAAATTATGTTAAGCTAATTTGTGTAAAATTGATTAGTTCATAGTATTGGTGTCAATTTTGAAGATTATATGTTAATTAATAGTATAAGTGTTTTTATTGAATCTTAGTATTTTGGGGGGAAAATTTATGATAATGTTATTTTGCAATAATATATTAAATTTAGCAGTTAATGTAACTTAAATTCAACGAGTTTTAGTCAAACTAGAGTTTTTAATATTTAATTAAAACAAAGAAGAAGCAAAACTACATACACGTCTTGAGTTTTTGGTAGCGAACTGAATTGTTTGGTAATCGAACCGAATAGTTTGGTTTGGCATATGGTACAAATTTTGAAATTATTGTAGTAGCGAGAGCAAGAGTATTCTACTTTCACAATTTATTTATTTATTGATTGTGACAAGTAAAAAGTTATATTTGTTAGCGTACATTAGTTTATAATTGTATTCACAATACTTGAATTATCAATATATATATATATATATATATATATATATATATATATATACACACGATATTTACAGTATTTGTTTTTGTTAAGAGAAAGAGAAAGTATAGAATGAAATGGGGTTTTTTGCACTTTGCATGTAGACTTCACGAAGAACAATTATAATTGCCCTTCAATTATAAAACGTTTTGTAACTGTTAATGTCTTAGTTTTATTTTCGTATACAGTTTCTGTATTAAATTTAATTGTTCATTTAACACTGTTTTCCTTTTTACGATTATAATTTTGTAACAGAAAGCCTGACCACTTTGATTTTCGAAAGCTTGTTCGGAGCGCCGGCGGTGACCTTCGCCACCCGCAGCAACGCCAGCTCCGCCTTCAGATCCTTCAGTTGCGCCAATAAGTCTGGCTTGTTCTTCTGCCGGAGTTCGTGTACCTTAATCCGAGCTGCCAAAAATTAAATAAAATGTATTATCATCACATTGAAATCAAATTCTTACTAAATTAATACGTACCCATTTATGATTCTTCTTTGCGTTGCTTAGGGGTGTTCATAAACCCGTCCCATCCGCCCGACCCGCTCCAATCCGCCCGCAACCCGTCGGTTTTATTTTTAAAATAATCAAGTACGGGTTGGTAATTTGTAAAACCCACACGTTATGGGTTGGGTGACGGGTTTGATGGTTAAAAAATCGACCCACCCGCAACCCGCACTTAATCATTCTTGATGTATTTTTTATTAATTGTTTAATAAAATTGTGAAACAAATTACATTTATTAACAAATGAATAAGAACAAATAAACAAACTTTCTTCAAGTTTTTTGTTTATATTGATGTTAATGTACATATATGTTAGTACATTTTTTCCTAAAGAGTTTGTTATTGGAAAAATCGAGAAAAAACTTCACTAATTTGTTATTGTTTGTAATGTGTGAGTGATGATTTGTAATGAATTCTTTTGTGGGGACTTGTAATATTAGTTTTGGTGGAGACTGTTGATTTAATTAGTAAGAAATCATTAATTATATTCTAGTTTTGCACTTTTTGCTTCTTGAATTTAATTTCAAATGTAGGGGAACATAATTGATATACTCCCTCCGTCCCATTTATTTTGCTCTCTTTGCTACAGTACCCGGTCAAACTTTTCAATCTTTTAGGTGACTTATCATATTAAATTATTCACATTTTTTGTGTATTAAACCTTTTAAATATTAATATATATAGTGTTATAAGATATTATCAACTTATTAGTAAAATATATTAATTAAACTATTTATTATAATTTTTACAAATTTAGTCAAGTTGACTGGTCAACTGTACCTGTGGAGCAAAATAATTGGGACGGAGAGAGTATTTTATTTGTTGTTTGAAGGACTCGAAATTATATGCTTTAATTACTTATATGTAGATGTCAAGATTTTATGACATTGTCCGTTCAACCCGCCAACCCGGCCGTCACCCCCCCCCCCCCCCCACACCCATTCCACCTGAACCGGGCTGTTTATGAAAATAATAACACGAGTGCGGTTTAATAAATTGACAACCCGCACGTATTAGATCGGGTTAATTTTTTCATGTAAACCCGCCCAAACCCAACAGCATTCACCCCTAGTGTTGCTACTGCGGGTGAGAAAATTGGGTGCCGGAGGATTATCGACAAAAAGCCCTAATTAATAATAACATTTAGGAACGGGCCTAAATGGGTTAACAATTCTATAAAAGGCCAACTTAATTGTTTAGCACTTTAACTATAGCCCATAAGGTTGGGCCCAATCGAATGAAAGTTCATCCTTATTTTTAGAACAAGTCATCTTTTATCAATTGGAAACTTATTTAAACAAAAGCCCTATTTGGTTTTATTCTTTTTCCTATTAAATTTTTAAGATTTTCACCAAGTTCAATCTTTTTTCTTTTCTAACTGGAACTTGAGTTTGAAGCTCAGTTTGATTTTAATTTTGGCCTTTTGCGTACTTTACTTTTATACATTCAATACCTCCCACTGCAAAAAAAATCGCTACTATGCAAAAAACTAATTTATACCATTAATTGTCTCTTCTTTAAGAAATTAAAATAAATTTATATTGTCATCATCTATTTATGTATATAATTACTACACAAAAAATCTCCAATAGAAATACCATTTAAAGTTTCAAAATTAGATTAATGAATGTGCACATGGTATGGAGTAATAGGGGGAAAGGGTTCCATAAATTTGCATGTGGTAACATGGGGGCGAGAAGACTACGTACATATTAATTTGCTTCTACTCAATCTATTCATGTCAAAATGTCTTCCTTTGCTTTATAGTAAGACAAACCAGTTGTCATAGACTCATAATATAAATAATAGTATTTTGGCATTTTCCCCCTAACATTGTCGGTTTGGTAAGATTTGCGTTTCACTCGTTTCTTACTTTGAAAAAAATGTTTTTTTCTCGTATCTGTGCATGATAAATCATGTGTTCTTTTGGTAATGTCCAAACTGAACTTCCTAGGATGTGGACTCATATTAGTGAATACATTCGTCACACCGCTCCACAAGTCACGCATGAAAATCGTTGTATAACAGTGATGGTTGAGTTTTGACCACGCCTTCAATCGTTTTTGTCACTATAGTTGTGCATGGTCAGTGGCGGAGTCATAATTTTTTTTCACCGGGGCTCTTATAAAATTAATAAGTATTATTTAAAATATTAGAAAAAAAATCAACATCAAAAATAAAAATATGACCCCTAATTTTGACTATATATATACAACTAAAAACTATTAAATAATTGAGGAATGTAAACATAAAAATTTCATATTTAATGTCTTCCTCAAGAATCAACGGTTTCTCCCCTTAATATGAAAAACTCGAACCCAAACTTTTTTAGTGTTGTTGTACTTAGTATTTTTGTTTACTAGGTTTCTTTTTGTGAGAATAGAGAAAAAGATGAAAGATATATAGATATAAAATTTGAGAGACTCTTGACATCTAAAAAGCGTCAATCCCCGAAAAATATTGTTAGTGTTTTAGTATAATCCAAATTGTAAAATAAAGAGAATATGTTAGAATTTGAGTTGATGCCCACTTTGTAACTCGACTCTTGTTAGATTTATCAAATTTTAATAAACATTAATCATTTTATTTAAATATTTATTTTTAATTAAGGGTCCACTAAAAAGAAATTACTTCTATAAATTATCTTGCCATTTATATAAGTAATTTCATATAGCACATAGGATTCACATATATAAATAGCATGAGCACATAGAATTTCTTATAACGTGGCTTTGCTACTGTGCGTGACTGATACTCTTATTTCATGTTTTTATTTCATCTTTTGGTTAATTAAATTATAAATGCAAACAAGAATTGTGTGGCATATTACTTAAACCGAAGTTGACAAAAGCGTAAGAATAAAGACTTGTGAGGTTTTTTGTTGTCTTTTACTAGAATAAAGAGGTTCTTCAAAATTCTAAAATATATGTAGAATTAGAATTTAGATTGTAGTACAAAATTAATTCAGTTAAAAAAAGAAAAAGTGGAAGTAAAGTAGTCTTAAGGCTGACGGGCCTTGTGGATCCATAAACGGAAAAATATAGCATGGCCCATAAGCTGCCTTTCCGTTAAAGATGCCGGCCTTGTAAGGTGGAACCCAAATATTTTAGAAAATTAGCAACAATAATTCATTTTACTAAATCTAAAATTAAAATATAAAATAAAAAATATCACCACCCCTGTATAGATAATATATCATGTAAACGAATTTAATATCTGTAATAAAGTTTCTAAGTTTCTCCCAAGAAAGACAATCCGTCATAAAGTTGTCGAGGTGGTGAGAAACCTCGTGATTTGACGTTAAGGCACGTACATAATGGGGCTCTCTCTATTATACTCCGTATAAGCTTGAGAAATATTAAGGAACTATAAGTATGAAATCTTAATTTGAATTGAATTTAAACCTAATAGATTTCTTGAGAGGTGATGAATTAGTTTGTGCGGTTATGAATAAATCTTAGAAATCTTAATTGAATTGAATTTGGATATTGAGTTATAAGTGTCGAAAAAGTTAAATCTTCATTTGAATTGAATTTAAATATTAGGTTTGAAGAAAAAAGTAGATGATATTTACAAATATATGTCTTTTATAGACACAAGTAGGTGACAATATATTATAGTTTTGGAGATTTTATTATATATATATATATATATATATATATAAGTTGAAACATGAGTTAACTTATATTTCATTTGAAATGATTTTGATTCATTTTTGTCAAATCATGAGATTGAGTCAAAAGTTATAACAATAGAATCCAAATGAACAAGTCAAAACTTTGAAAATGAGATGAACTTTTAATTTTGTTATCTTGTTTTGAATGTATGAATCTTTGAGGGATACTTGAGATTTATATTTTTTACATTGATCTTGATTTTTAAGACATTTTGATTATTTGCATGTAACAATAAAAATTTATATTGACAAAGAATGATAAATTTTTTTTAATTATAATTGTATTTTAGATAATCTAATTATATATATATATATATATATATATATATATATATATATACTACATAATAATAAAGTCACACCGATTATACCGATCGAACCAGTGATCGACCTGATATAACTGATCGAACCAATAACCAGTAGAGCTTTCGGTTCAATGACCAGTCCGATTTTAAAAACACTACTTGTGATTCGTGAAATTGGGTCAAAATCATTTCACATGAAGTTTGAAGTTTGAACACAAGTTTTGCAAAACTTAGAATTCTACTTATATATTTACACCTCATAACTTGATAGTTGATTTGAGACTTACCAATACCACCTAATATATCTCTAAAAAAAATTGACCTATCACATACTCTTTTTCCTTTTTAATTCTTGATATTATAAATTTCGAGTTATATCATTTATGAAATTACAAGATTCCTCTAAAAAACAAAAAGCCTTCTAACATTCAAAGTCAATTCATATGAAGTTTTAATTTTTTCAAAACTATAAAATTGAACATATATCAAAAGTTAAGCCAAATAAGGTTTCAAATTTTCACTGAAATTATCCAAACCAATTTTTCGAAACCAAAATTAAGCGAAACCGATCCAAAATCTAACAAAATAAGCCTAAGTGCCTATGTGAACCGTTGTAGACTCAATATTGGGTGGTTTTAGTTTTTCAAATTATTTTGATATTTTAATGAAATCTTTGAAATATAATTTATATTGAGATTGAAGGCTGGTGTTGCGCGTTCTAAAAAATTGGGTTTAAGAGGGGAAATGTGTGATAAATATCAAAATAATGACTTCTCTATAAAAAGATAGATAATATGCGACCATGTAATGTAATTTGTGGATTTATGATTTTCTATTATACTTCAAAAAAATGAATTGAAAGTTTCGCGAAATCCAAACCTAGACATTGTTTAGATTTTCGTTGAATGTCAATGGCAAATGAGAGAGAGAACTGCCGACATCCACTCACCGACTATTTAACCATGTGGTCGCGACTTTCACTATACAACAAGATGGATTAAATAAAAATTGCAGCATAATTATATTGACCGTTTTTTGGCCTGTTTGTTTGGTGTTTCCCAAAAAAAAATCGTGTATGGGAAATGCCAAACAAACATGTTTTTTATTTTTTGAAATAAATTTTCAATCTCTCAAGATTCTCAAACTACTCTTTCAAAACCTAAACAAACAATAATTTTCTTATCTCTAAACAAAACCTATATAAACTCTACTCTGATTTGACATAAAATAACCTATCTCTTACACAATTTATCTCACAACAAATATGATTTGACATAAAATCTTACATATCTTACATCTACAACCTAACTCTCCCAGAAAAACTTACACCTACTTTATTTCTCAAACCAGTCTCCCAAAACCCTAAGAAACAACATTACGCAAATCGAAATTATTTCATAAACCTCTACTACTCTCCCAAACTACTTTCCCAAAATGAAGGGAGCTTTTTAATCTTTTGAAAAAGTTGTTTTATGTTTGTCCAATTAAACATAGATATATATTTTCCCTAAATGAAGCAAGAAAATTTATTTCTTCGGAATCTTGAATTACATGAGATGATAATAGAAATTTACTCAACTTTTAATATACATATGATAAAAAGAATTTATAATAAAGCAAAGCCGGATTTCCTTCACTTGTATGTACATGCTTGATATATATAATTTAATAGGTTTTTTAAGTCATTACTGAAAAACTGAAAATTTTAATTTATAATATTTAAAATTCATGTTTATCAATAATCTTAACATTTAATTTTATGGCCCGATGATAATCTTGATCCGATTTTATAAAGAAAAAAGACCCTTTGCGCATCACTCCTTTCTTCTTCGTGAAATCGCTAACTCATCTTGTATAAAATTAAAAAAAAAAACTCATCTTCTATTATTTTTTTTACGTATACTTGTGATTTACAACTTGTGAATAATTACTATCCGCTTTGTGTCTATATATCCATAATATTCTCTATCACAATTTTAGACATGTTAACTAATATATACTTAATTATTTGAAAATTTTAAATATGATAATTTAGCAGTAATAAGTATTTTATACTTTAATGTATGTAAGTTGAAATATAATTTATTATGCTTAAATGTAATTACTTTTCCCAAATAAAAATTGAATAATTATGATTGGTAAGAAATTTAATGTGGCTTTATAATCTATTTTTATCTGAATTGTTAAGCACTGAAGCAATATTTAGAGTGTATGTTATTTAGAATTAATGTATTATATAATACACAATATTAGTTTATTTGGTCTTTTTACATTTAAATTTATCTATTAATATGTGACAAAACATTATTTTAAACAAAAAAAAAAATTAAGACACTAGGTTAAATTAATGCAGTGTGGATTTATATTGTTCTCATTAACAAACAATTTTATTTGTATCTTGGTTGACTTAAGCAAGTAAAGATGAATATTACTTGTCAAAATTATTCGCTACCCTTGGTTATTTGATCCTGGATCCGTTCTTGACTAAGATTATCATAAATAGATGCAACATAAGAACCACTTGGAGGTTAATCGGATATTTTATCGTCATAAAGAGTTACGTTGTATGTGTCTTGTGTATATTAAGAGCCACGTGAAAGTTGACCAGACATTAAATTAAGTTTGATCCTGGATCCGTTCTTGAATAAGATTATCATAAATAGATGCAACATAAGAACCACTTGGAGGTTAATCGAACATTATATCAGCATAAAGAGATGTGTCTTGTGTACATTAAGAGTCACATGAACGTTGATCAGACATTAAATTAAGTGAATCGTACGAAACTTACTAAATTAAAAAAATGATAACATAGGACATTAATTTGTGACTGAAAATCATAAACAATGAGAGGATATGTTTCAGAAAAGTAAATTGTTTTGTCGTTTTCAGTCGATGTTAGTATTAACGATTCACCTTATAGTGTCAAAAAAATTGTATCGTTATTGCACTTAAATACCTCTACATGTACTATCTGATACTAGATGTCCCGTTTTAGCAATTGAGCTCAATATTCATACTTTTTTTAAAATAAAAAAACTCAAATATTCACCGTCATTAAGATATATGTTAGCTTCATTATTTGTACTCTTTTACTAATATATTATTTTTCAGGCTCACAAATTTTATTTTATCCTAAGTATCGTTCAATTTCCTTCTCATATCAGCAAGATAAGTAATTAAAAAGCAAATTTTTTTACATATAAAAATAAATTCAGCAACAGATAAAAAAAAAAAGACAATATATTGTAATTAATCAGATAGCAATGAGATTTTCTTCTTATGGCAACTATACACTTTGATAATTTCTATGATCTACCTATTAAAAGCAACTCATGAAAATTTTCAAGAAAAAGTCAAAATGTCGAAAGAAATACATTGGATTTATCGAAATGCAACTTTTGATAAAATAAAATAAAATAAAATAAAAAATGCAACAAAAAGATCCATGCATGTAAAGTGTGGAGTACAAATTTGCTTTGTTTTTCCATAAAAAGATCTTATAGCTTTTGTGTTTCTAGAAACACATGATAAAGCCCGGGTCTTTTTGTAATTCCTTTTAAACTTGGGGCCCAGAAAAAAAAAACAAAAAAAATAGCCACCAACGTGAAAAATAATTAGAAACTGAAATTAGTACACTAAATTCCCGGGCTATTGGGCAACAGGGCTAGTATAGATGACGCCACCATTACTCATGCTTATCTCAATCCCAAACTAGATATTAACTTCAATTTACCACTCCTATCTTTATAATACTATAAATGAAGAAAACTAATAATTCATATTCTAATACAAATTAAAGAAAATATGATTTATTTGATTTTCCTTAAACATTCCTCAAATTATTTATAAGACAACTACAATTTAATTATATTGCCATTACATGGTATTTACACTTATATTTCATGGAGATTTTCTTTTTTAAAATCTAAGATCAACGATTCATGTCCATATTCAGCAACAGTATTTTAGAATATTTTTTATTACGTAGTAATTTTTTAACTAAAATGTATCATTAAACGATCAATCATGAGTTATTTAATGTAACTTGAATAACGTATTTTGATAAGATTATTTGGGATACGCCATATTTATTTACATTTAATTATGATAAATGTATTTATTTTCTTAGTAAAATAAAATATTAGAGGAGTGTATCTATCATTTTTTTTCTCGCCAAAAGTGCAATGAGTGTGTGAGAGTGGAAATACTATTATCTTATTATTATCTTATCTACACATAAGCCTAAACCATAGTGTACTGTTTATAAGTGTGAAACTAAAAGAAAAGAAAGATATATTTGCAAAATAATAAAAAAGAAAAAGAAAAAGAAAAAGAGCTTGAGGCAAAATTGAGTTCAAATAGAAGAAAGGCAGAGACAGAGAAAGGAGGCCATTTTTCCCCGCCAGCTGTTCCTTACGCCACCGTTCTTCTTGTGATTCTCTCTCCAGCACTCGCGCTCTTCATGTTCGTGTAATCGAAGAGATTTATACATACATTCAACTATTTACATAGATTATTTTCCGAATCAAGTCAAAATTTAGCCCCCATTGGATTTTCTGATTCCGGTCTGTTGATTCATTTTCTCCATCGGATCTAGATTCGTGTAAGTCCTGTTCCTTGCGTTTTCCCTCTGTTAATGATTAATTCTAGCATGCAATCTTCAATTTTGTTTTTGTTTTCATTGTTCTGTATCCGGTTTCGGTTGATTTGAGTATTAATTGTATTTTTGCATGTTTTCATTGTTATATGTGTGTGTATGTGAATGAATTTTGCTTTTATTGATAGTTGTGATCTGCCGTTTGAGAAGTGGGGAAATGACGGCCGAGACTGAGGTTTCTAAGGAGGTGGCATCAATTGAGGAGAAATGTGGGTTAGATATGAGCTCTTACCAGGATCTGCCTAAGCTTGATAGCAATGGGATCAGCCGCTGCGATCAAATCCATGATCCAGATAATTCATATGTTTTTGTGACAGGGGATGATGGGGTCATTGATGATCCTTTAGTAAGCAAGGAAGAGGTTGCGGTCGCAGCTGCGGGTTTGTCAGCTGAGGGTGTGGCGGTTGAATCGGAAAGTAGGAAACTGGATGTTGTGAATGAGGAAGTAAGTGAGTCCCTGAGAGTTGGGGGAAACGAGGATTTGGAGAAGAGCAATGTGGATCCTCATGTGGTAAATGGCAATGGCGTCCCTTCGGAGCAAGATAGGTCACCTGGGGATGAAGATGGGTCCCAAGCTTTTGTCGCTGATGCTACGGGTGAGCAAAAACTGAAAATTGAGAGTCTGGGAGAAGCTGATGTCGAGCAGGTTGAGGATCTGAATGAGACACTCGTCAGCTCGACAGGAGCTGAAATAGAGAAGGTAGCTGATCAAAATGGGAAAATTGAAGGGGTTGCAGAAAATGAATTCAAGCAGTTTGAGGATCCAAATGGAAGCTGTGAGAGTTTGGGAGGAGCTGAAATAGAAAAAGCGGCGGATAAAAATGAAAAAATTGAAGGTGAAGCTGAAATTGAAATCAAGCTGGTTGAGGATTCAAGTGAAGGACTTGAAAGTTCGGTAGGAGATGATATGCAGAAGGTGGATCAAAATGGAAAAATTGAAGGTGACGTAGAAATTGAAATCAAGCAGGATTCAAACAGAAGCCTTGAAAGCTCGACAGGAGTTGATATAGAGAAAGTGACTGAAGAAATTGGCAAAATTGAAGGTATCACAGAAATTGAAAGCATGCAGGTTGAGGATCTAAGTAGTAGCATTCAAAGCTCGGCAGGAGCTGAAATGGAGAAGCTGGATGATCAAAATGGGAAATTTGAAGGTGTCGCAGAAAATGAAATCAAGCAGGTTGAAGATTTAAATGGAAGCCTTACAAGCTCAATTGGAGCTGAAATTGAGACGGTGGGGGCTCAAAATGGGAATTTACCAAATGTGGATGAAACTGAAACCAAGCAAGTTGTGGATCCAAGTAGTAGCATTGTAAGCTCGGAAGGAGCTGAAATAGAAAAGCTGACAGACGAAAATGGGAAAATCGAAGGTGTCGGAGAAAGTGAAATCAAGCAAGTTGAGGATTCAAATGAAAGACAAAAAACCTCGACAGGAGCTAGGACGGAGACGGCGGGAGGTCAAAATAGGAAAGTTGAAGACGTTTTAGAAATTGGAATAAAGCAGGTTGAGTATTTAAATGGAAGCCTAGCAAGCTCGGCAGGAGCTGAAATAGAGACGGCGGGGGCTCAAAATGTAAATTTACCAAATGTGGATGAAACTGAGACCAAGCAAGTTGTGGATCCAAGTAGTACCATTCAAAGCTCGGCAGGAGCTGAAATAAAAAAGCTGATAGACGAAAACCGGAAAATCGAAGGTGTCGGAGAAAGTGAAATCAAGCAAGTTGAAGATTCAAATGAAAGACTCAAAAGCTTGACAGGAGCTAAAACGGGAACGGAGACGGTGGGGGATCAAAATGGAAATTTGCCCAATGTGGATGAAACTGAAATCAAGCAGGTTGAAAATCCAAATGGAAGACTTGAAAGTTTAGTTGGAGCTGAGATTGAGACAACGGGTGATAATAATGGGAATATCGAAGATGTGGCAGAAATGAAAATCAAAGAGGTTGATGACCTAAATGGAAAACTTGGAAGCTTTGCTGGATCTGAAATGGAAATGGTGGCAGATCAAAATGCGAGAACTGAATTAATCGCAGAAACTGAAGAGAAGAAAGTTGAGGATCAGACAAAATCTGACCCTTCTCATCAGGAATCTCAAGTTGGGACTCTATCATTGGTTGCAGAATCAGAAGAGAACAAGGAATTGAATAATATGTCATTACACTTCAGTGAATTGGGTAATGAACATGATGAATGTGAGGATCAAAATAACTTGCACTCAAGTGAGAGAATTGAAGTGTGTCGTGAATCTCAAAATGTAGTAGTTGATGCAGTGGACTCTGAGATGCAAGAGGTCAGTACAGAGGACCAAAATGAAATAAAGTTAGCAAGAGAAATGTTGGAAACTGTTGAACATAAAGCCCCACTAGCAACTTCCATAGATTCAGATCTAGAGGCCCATCCAATTATTAACAAGGAGGGGATTCATTTAGATGTAATGGAAAATCAAAAGGGTAAGACTGCACCTGTCGCTAATGCTGAAGTTGGGCTGGAACAGGTGAAAGAAGAAAATGTGGTGGATAGTGATGAGCAACATGTGGAAACGGTTTGTGAGCTGATTTTAGAAGAAAATGTTGAAGAGGATTCCTCTGTATCTCATGTTGAAGATAGTGTTCAGAATGCTGAAGAACCTGAAAAACACACTGACAGTATTAAGGTTGCCCCTGAAATAATACAATCTGAAGCTGAGGATTTTGTGCTAACCCAAAGCTTACCAGCTTCAGATGCTCATGAGCCTGAGATTGAAATTGGCACGTCTGATGCTGAAACAGTAGGAATTTCTTCTTCACCTGTTGATGGTCCAAAATCTCATGTTATCGAGAATGACCTTTCTGGTCATGACAGTAATATAAGGCGTGCAACAATTGGTGCAAGCTCAGGGCCCAATTCTGTGATTGGAATTGTTATTTGTAAAGAAAAGGAGCCAAATTTTCAAGGCAGTGATGCCCATGTTGAAACTGAAGTTTCAAGTGTCAATGGCCCACCTGCAGCTGTTAATGTGAAATTGGAACCTAAAGTTCATGAATCTTCTGCCGCAAGTAGTGAAGGAATGACTAGTGATGTCACTGTCACATGTAGAAAGGAGATTTTGGATAGCTCTGGTGCTTCAAACATCGTCTTGGAGACAACAGATGTTAAAGATATGGGAGATCAATTGGATAGTTCCAGAGGAAGTAATGATGAGAATTTATTCTTGCAAGAAAACGAAGGTGTTGGAAATGTTCTGAATGACATCATATCTGTGGCTTCACCGGAGGGTTCCAGTACTGCTGTGATCTCTGGAGAAGACACAAATATTGCGGCTGTGACAAAGCCATTCAACTATTTGATCAGAATTCCTAGATTTAATGATGAAAACCTCAAAGAACAGATAAGGCTTGCGAAGTTACAAGTTGATGAGAAGACAAAAATGAGAGAAGCTATTCAAGTACAAATTCAAGAGAAAAGAGTAAGAAATTGTTCCATTAAGTTTACATTTCAAATGTAATTACAAAACACAAATGTTTTTGATATTTTTTCAATTTGCAGGCCAGTAGTCAGATTCATGGTATTGATTATGAGTATGCCAAGGATGAAGAGAGAAATGCACGAAAGTTGGTGAGGTCAAAGCGCATGGAAATTGATTCTCTTCAATCTATGATTAATAAAGCCAAGAATGCAATATCTATTGAGGATATCGATTACCGGGTAAGCATGCTCCTTTATTTGTGTGTATAAAGTTGCAAGTGAATGCATCTAGTTTTCATATTCATAGGCCAGAATTCAGTTAAAAGTATCCTTTTACATGATTAAAGTCGTGCCTCTCTGCAGATATACAACATGGAGCATATGATACAACACGAGACTCTGCCTTTGAAGGAAGAAAAGCAGCTCATTCGTGAAATCAAGCAACTGAAGCAGCTTCGGGAACAATTATCCTCTAACATGGGTAGCCAAGATGAAATCAAGCAGGCTCTTGAACAAAGAGAGGAGGTTGAAGAGCGTTTAAAGGTGTGTATATCTTTAAACAGTTTTTAAGGAAAATGTTTATGGTTATATTATTGGGGAAAGGTTTTTCAAACTGAAAGCTTAAGTGGTTTGAGATCTTAATATGGTTTTGATACGTGCAGATTGCAAGGAAGGAGCTTGATATCCTCAAAGGCAAAGTCTTAAAAGCTGAAGCAGCTTTTGTGGAAGCACAGATGAAATATAATGATGAGAATAAAAAAGTTAGAGAACTTCAAGCTCAATTCAGAGCTGCGGATGATATTCGGCAAGAAGCATATGTACGGTGGCAGAGTCTGAGGAAAGAACTTGCAGAGAAGGTAAGACATCTTTCAAAACCCAATTGTTTAGTTATTTTGGGACTAGAAAGGTACACATGAATCCACATGTACACTGATTAAGTTAAAAGGAGTATAAAAAATTTAAAACATATTATATACATGTGCTGATATATTATAAAATCATAACGTAAGAATCCGAATTGATGCAAACAAATTAAAGGAGGCAATTTTTTTGAAAGCTTTATTGGTAATGAATTTTGGCATTTAAGTTCCCTCTGATGATGTGATATAAAGTAGTTGTGGTGTTGTTTAAGTAATATGTCTTGATATTACGTTCAAAATTGTTGAGTGCGAATAAGCTATTAATTGTTGCTTGTAATTTCTTAAAATGCGACTTAAAAATTTCAACTAAAAAGGCATATACAATGTTTTAGGCAATTAAACTAAGTATGAAAATAAAATTAGAACTTTTTAATGGTATGCACTCGTAAAAATGCAAGAGGTTCTCTTTGTACCTTGCTCTTAAGTTCTGATTTTTTTACAGTATGATGGACCACTAATTCAATAATTGCGCTGTTGCAGTTGAGCATGCCCTCTTTGATTTGTCAAAATTAGTAATTATATGCTACCAAAATTATATTGTGCTGTTTAAGTAGTATTATTACCATTAAAATTCTTAAGGTTTGCAACTTGCTTCATTGTTATAATTGCTACCCCTGCATACATGCAAAATATACACATACCACAACTGATTTGTGGTATTTTTGTCATCACCTGATTATGTATGGAGCTGGTTGCCAAAAGCTAGATTACTGGCCAAAATTACCATAATTGGTGACCATTACTGGGATTATGTAAACATGGATACGGATGGACAGCTAATTAGTACTCTAGGTTGAAGTTAATTGACCATGCTCATAAACTTACTCCAATCTTGTTCATTTGGTTCTTCACAATGATTAATTCTAACAATATGATCAGGCAAATTTACATTTATGGTATATTTATAAGTTGGAAGTTACATCAGAAAAACAGGAATATAATTTCTTGTCCATAATGAGAAAATTGTATTTTAGGATATAAGGGCTTAACTTAGTTAAAAACTTGAAATTGCAGAACAAACACTTTTTCAAGGGCAGAGATGATTTGGCTGCTGCCAATAATTATGCATTTAGCAGGGACAGAGAGGCACTTTATCGTCTTTGTACGAATCAGGTAAATTTTTTAATCTCTCTCTTTCCTATTTAATATGTAAAGTTTTTTCTAGAGGAATTTAATATGTAAAGTTAACCCTAACTTCATTATTGTGTCTCATTTCTATAGGTGGAAAAAGTGATGGAACTCTGGAACACAAATGACGAGTTCCGCAAAGAATATGTCAGTTTCAATGTGAGGAGTACAGTCCGGAGATTAGGGACTTTGGACGGTCGTTCACTTGGCCCTGATGAGGAGCCACCTATCCTACCCAGTTATGTTGATGATAGAGTTGACAGGAGGGTCTCAAAACCAGCTAAGGTTGATCCCGTACCACAAAGTCTTCCGCAGCTAAAACTAGAAACAAGTGTTGAGAAAGGAACCTCGGAGGATAAATTGAAAACGAAAGCAGCCGAACACAAGAGTCAGACTAAGATTGTATTGGAAATGGGCTTAGCTACCGAGTCTAGTAGGGATATCCCTGATGAGGTGCAGGAGGAGCCTGTGAAATCAAAAGAGGAGATTGAGTTAGCCAAGAAGGCAGAACAAATGAGGAAGGAAGAAGCTGAGGCTAAGTTGAAAGAGCAGCGTCGTTTGGAGGAGCTAGCTAAGGCCAATGAGGCGCGTGAAAGGAAGAAACGACAAGCAGAAAAGCTACAAATGAGAGCAGAGCTAAAAGCGCAAAAGGAAGCAGAACAGAAAGAAAAGGTACAACTACATTTCGCCTGAGCATTTTCCCTTTTCAATTCGTCGATTATTATAACGATCAATTAATATTGGCATGAATTTTAAACCCTGCAGGAGAGAGAGAAGAGGTTGAGAAAGAAAGAGAAAAAGAAGGTTGATGTCAATGATAGCAAGAGCAATTGTGAGTCTGCTCCAATCTCTGAAGGTGCAATGGAAATTGTGAAGGAGATAGAACCCACCAAGGAAATTATTAATCCTAAAAAGGCTCAAAAACCTTTGAAGCAAAACAAAACGAAATCGGTAGTCCCACCTCCAGCTCTACGCTACCGAAACAGGAGAAAATGGCAGCAGTATATGTGGTTAGCTGCCACAAGCCTTGCTGTTTTCGCTCTATTCTGGCTGGGAAATATCGGCATGTTTTCAAGTGTATATCTTAAGCGCCCAAGCTCTGGTTACTAATAATTTGGTTTTGTTTGCCATATTAGAGTTTGATGGTTGAATCCAATTCGGTAACTTATATTATATATAACTTAGAAGGAGGCTCATCTTATTGTATTTTAGTTATTATCTTTGGGCTGATTAAGTTCATATACAGAGTTAAAATCCAGGTGAGGTGATGTTGTTTTGTATGGTTTGGACGAACGGAACATTTTGAACCTGCAAGTTGCTACTGGGTATACTTTATTATACTATGATATGATTCATTTCTTTCCTCATAATCTTATTTACGTTTATTTTGACTTTGAAGTTTTCGGACTAGATAGGCTCAATTTTCAACTGGGCCAACACAATCTCTTAAACCCTTGTTCTCATGCACATACACAGAGTCACATATGATACATCTATTTTGTAACTTATAGGCTGAATGTGTCTACGACTCAAAATGAATGGATGTATTCTTTTTTTTTTTTTTGATCGGTTGAATGGAAGTGATTCCTTAAAAAGGAGAAAAAGAAGCTCATTGAAAATGGACGTGAATCACGTGATTGAGTAATTTTACAAGGAAATATATTGAATATGGATAATGCGGGATCATAGAATAGATTATTTGGTTCTTGAGTTTATGCTCTACCCATTATGCCATAGATGTTCAGCTATAAATAAATCCCAAATAATATACTACTTCATGTTTTTTAATATTTTATTATTTGTTTTATGTTTATAAGGCCGAGAATGTCGCGATAACTCACCATAGTTATTGGAGGCAGAAGATGTTACTACATCATAGATTCGGACGGCCTTTGACTTTTACTATTTTATTTTATTTATAATAAACTTATTTCGGTGCACTCACATCATGTACTGTGATTTATGGCAAGGATGAAATTATTATTATATCCATGGATCAAAATTTTCATTTTTTTCATCGAAAACATCGAAAAATTTCTTTTTTTTGAATCAGGCAAAACGAAAACTAGATGTAATTCCGAAACTATTTATTTGTTTTAAGCTCTGTTATTTTCCTAAATTTAGTAACTTTTTTTACAAATTTTTCTTAGTGTTTCCGAAACATTTTCGAATAATCTCGAAAAGTTTCTAATATTTGACTGACCGAAACATACATTTGAACCAAAATTTTGATCCATGATTATATCTATCTAAAATGCTCTTAAACTTACACTATAGAGAACATTGCAAAGCGAATTGTTTGTTTAGATATTTAGTTTAAGTTTAGGCAAATTACTAGAGTACTTATTCTGATAAAAAGAATGCCGTTAGCTATCTTGGTTATTCGTTCAATTCAACCAGTTCAATGGAATATGCTATTTATTAAAACGTACCTTTTATTTTTAAAATTACAATAACTGAAGATTGTTGTTGATTCATCGATACTTCACATTGAGCCGGATAAATTAGTTCTTCAATATTGATAAGGACACCCACTTTCAGTTATGTGCGAAGACTGACTGATTTTATCTAACTTTTAAAAATCTCATATTTTAAAAATAAAGCGAAACAAACATGTTTTTTACTTTCTGAAATAAATTTATCATTTTTTAATTATATTTCTTAAAAGCCAAACAAATAATAATTTTTTTCTCTCTAAAAAAACTCTATACAAACTCTACTTTGATTTGACATAAAATAACTCATTTTTAATGTAATTTATCTCACATAACAAATATGATTTGATTATAAAGTCTTACATATCTTACACCTACAACCTAACTCTTCCAAAAAGACATAAATCTACTATATTTTTCAAACCACTCTCTCAAAACCTAACAGCACGCAAATTAAAATCATTTCACAAATCTCCACTACTTTTTCAAACTACACTCGTGTCCAAACATCAAACAAACATGTTCAGTATTGCTCTAACAGCATCTAGCATGTGTTATATACTAGAAATTAATAAAAAAATTGTTGACCTAGTATTCATTATTTATTAATATGCCATGATAAACAAAAAAAAAGCATTCAACAAGCAATTATTGTTGTGATTAGAACATGAACAAAGCTTCGAAGATGATTATTAATAAAATAGAGCTAATGTAAATCTACCTCCCGTAACACGCATAATATTTAATTTACCTCCTATAATTTAAAAAAAAATATTGTACCTCCAATAAAAATATTATTAATGGTGATAAATTGCCATTACCTCATACAAAATATGAAAAAGGTTAAAAAGGGAAGTTTTAGTTCATGGACCATTTGTTGGGTGCATAAATTTTATTCATCCTCCGTAAATATCCTCCTGAATCTACTGTTTGTATACCCGACAAGCTGCACTGACTATGTTCGGACGGGTGTACAGAAAAATATTAGAAAACGGAAAAGAGAAAAAAAATGAAATGAAAAAAAGGTTAGTTGTACTGGAAATATAGAAAAAGGAGAGAGAATTTCGGGTCCATTCATTTCATTTCTTATTACACTTTTCTTCGTATTGTTTTGCCGCAGATCTCTCCACCCTGTAATTTCTTCACCCTTTTGGCCCGCGTTTTCTAGATTCACTCAATTAATTTATAATTTTAATTAGAACTAAGAAGAAGAAAAAGAGTGTGTATGAATCAGTTCAGTTTCAGAATCAGTTTGTGAAGATGAGAAACATATCCAAGTCGAACCGTTTGGAGATGAAATCAGTTCACCCCTAAAAGGTGCCTCCCTTTTTTCTTTTTCAACAGAAATTATGATGATTTTGTAATTATTGAACTTCCAAACTGAAAACCTTTTCGTTCGGGTCTTTAATTACTTGAAATTGAATAAATTTAGCAGTTCAAGTGTTTGCCCTCGGCTTTGTACTGGATATTTATTGTTAAACAGCGAGCTTTTAAATTTTGTAGTTCTATCGTAAATATTTTTTTTTTTTTTTGGAAGCGCGTTGGATTAGATTCAAAACGGTGCAAGTTTTTTTTTTTTTTTCTTTAGTAGTTATCTTGAAGATATGGAAGAGGTAGGCACACAAGTAGCTTCTCCTATAGTCATTCACCAAACACTACCCGGAAGATTTTGCGATACACATCCAATTGCAAAGAAACGAGGCCTACCACCATTTACCTCGTCCGGTTTTGAACATCAGAACACGTCTGATAGCTGGAATCCTAACTCATGGAATTGGGATTGCTCGAGGTTTGTTGCCAAACCATCCTTGCAACTTGATGGAGTCCCAGTGAGCAAGGAGCAACTAAATGTAGTTGATGATGAAAATCTTCGACTGAAGCTTGGAAGTAGAGATGGAACTGAGAATTTAGTAGAGGAGCCGCAGCCTGTGTCGAGGCCTAATAAGAGAGTGAGACCTGGATCCCCTGCTAACTATCCGATGTGTCAAGTTGATGGTTGCAAGGAAGATTTGTCTACTGCCAAGGATTATCACAGGCGGCATAAGGTGTGTGAGGTTCATAGCAAAGCTACTAATGCTTCGGTGGGGAAACAAATGCAGAGGTTCTGCCAGCAGTGCAGCAGGTTCGTGTGTTCAACATCGTGATAAGAAAAGTATTTGTATTCGTAGCATTTTGTTGTGTTGTTTTTGGGTTTTGACATGTAGGAAAAGTTACAATCGGAAATATTTTGTCAACCTTTTGAAAAAAGGTAATATACCATATATTTATACGAAACAAACCCGATTCCACACAAAGAAAGGAAACACATTAATTCTGGTTTTGGTTCCTGTCATTATAGACTAGACCGGGATCAACTAAAGTCAATTAAAATTGACACACACTCTAGTATCACCTTTGTAGAATAATGGCCGTAATCTAGAAGGAGGTCGCATTTTGGTTGCCACTTACCAGGTTTTCATCATTTGAGGGCATTTCAATGTTCCATTATTAATTTATTTTGTAATTCGTACCTTGAGACGATACTTTAGAATGATTTTGTGTTGTTTTACCAGGTTTCACCCTCTTTCAGAATTTGATGAGGGAAAGAGAAGCTGTAGGCGTAGACTTGCTGGTCATAACAGGAGGAGGAGGAAAACTCAGCCAGAAGATACAGCTCCACGGCCGTTAGCTCCTGGTAGCCATGCCAATAATGTCAACTGTGATATGGATATAGTCAATCTATTAGCAGTTCTTACTCGTGCACAAGGTATGAATGATGGTTTGGTTTTAGCAATTATTTTTCTCTCCTTTGGTTTGACACAAGATTCCATATTTCTAGGTAAGAGTTAAAAAATGAAACTTTTATATATCTTTACATTTGTGCCATCGAAAGCAGTGGTTTTGAAAAGTAGTTGTGAACAATTGGAGTGAAATCATTACTTTACGTATATTTACTTTATGTTAGAGAGTAGTTCTGATTAAAAAAATTCTGTTTCAAGAAAGGAGAGATAAACCAGAATGGAAATATGAGTAATTATACTCAAAGTATTTAAACCGGTTTCTGATGCATTGGACTTTTACATATGGCTGAATCAATTACAAATTTCTAACATTCTCAACCTTTTCCTTCTCACATTTACACATGACTTTCTGCTAAATGCTATTTTCTCTAATTATAGGGAATACTGAAGACAGGAGTGGTAAATTCGTACCCGATAAAGATCAGCTCATACAAATTCTTAGTAAAATAAATTCATTGCCCTTGCCAGCTAACTTAGCAGCCAAGCTACCACTTTCGGAAAATACAAATGGAAGTACTCCGAATCATGTTTCCACTAAAAACCAGAACCTAGTGAATGTAAATTCCTCTTCTCCGTCAACCATAAATTTACTTGCTGCTCTTTCTTCTGATACATCTGATAACCAATCTCATCCAAGTACTGAGGGTAGTGACTCTGAGAAAAATAAGTCACTCTGTGTTGACCAAGTTGCAAATCCCGAGTCGCAGAAAGGGCCGATTATGGAACTTCCTCTTACTGGAGGAGAGAGAAGTAGTATAAGTTACCATTCTCCATTTTTACCATTACAACTGTTTGATTCTTCACCTGAATGTGATAGTGCGAGGAAATTGCCATCGTGTGGAAACTATCTTTCGCCCGACAAGAGTAATCCTCTAGAAGAGAAGTCACCTATGTCTTCACCACCTATTATACATGATCTGTTTCCAATGCAGACTTCAAGAGAAACAACGAAGAATGACTGTTTGTCAACTGGTGAAGGCAATATGGGATATGTAAAAGGTACCATGGGCAATAGGGGAAGTACACGTCTTCAGCTTTTTGGAAGCCCAATTCAAGCCACTGAAAATGGTTCGTTTCAAAGTTCCCCTTACAAAGCTGGGTATACATCATCTTCTGGGTCTGATCATTCACCATCAAGCTTGAATTCTGATGCTCGGGTATTTTTGCATCACTCTCTTATTTCCTTTGAGCATGTTTTTGTAATATCAAGTGTTTATTTATTGTGTATCCTAGAGTTTATGATACTGTTTTAATTAAGTTTAATGTGTCATTTCTCCAGGATCGCAGTGGTCGGTTAATTTTCAAATTGTTTGACAAGGATCCCAGTCATTTGCCTGGATCGTTACGAACTCAGGTAAGATTTTGATATTTTGGGCTTCAAATTATGGAAGGAATTTGCTGACTCGTTTTATGGCATATGTTTTCTTTATCTTCAGATTTGCAATTGGCTTTCTAATAGTCCATCAGAAATGGAAAGCTACATTAGGCCTGGTTGCATAGTACTCTCCCTGTATTTATCAATGCCAACTTTCGTCTGGGATCAAGTGAGGGTATTACTATAAAGTAGCACATAAGTTATGTTACTACGGTTATGACTGACCATATTTTGGTTCTTTACAGCTGGAAGAAAACCTTCCTAATAATGTGAAATCTTTAGTAAAAAATATTGATGTTGACTTTTGGGGAAACACAAGATTTTTGCTTCATACAGACAGACAAATGGCTTCCCATAAAGACGGTATATATTGCTTTTTTATAATTATTTTGTGAGTACATCCGCAGAAGGTGTTGAGCGCCAAATTCTCTAGTATTTCCTATTTGTACTTACTTTCTCATCTTCCTTTTTATGCAATTAACCTTCAGGAAAGATTCGTATCTGCAAATCTTGGGGAGCATGGATTGCACCCGAACTGATCTCGGTCTCTCCTGTAGCAATCGTTAGTGGACAAGAGAATTCTCTGTTATTGAAGGGGAAAAATTTGACGGCAACAGGAACTAAGTCAGTTGAATCTCTTTAAATTTCATGACATTGATTTCTTTTGTGAGAATCTTATCTTTGTTATTTTGCAGGATACATTGCACAAATGCAGCAGAATACAACATAATAGGAGTCCCACCTTCTTCTTGCCAAGGAGCTACATATGATGAGATAAGCTTGGCTCGCTTTAAGATTAATGGGGTTGACTGTGGCGTACTTGGCCGCTGTTTCATTGAGGTAGAACTTTATAACTAAACTATCAAGTTATCAAATTTCGGATTGAATTTTGTATCCCTTTGAAATCCTTTATAAACTTTACAGGTCGAAAATAGTTTTAGAGGCACATATTTTCCGGTAATTATAGCCGATAAAACCATCTGCCAAGAATTGAGTCTCCTTGAGCCTGAGATCATCGATCAAACTGCCAGGTCCAGGGGAGAAATCATGCATTTTTTGGATGAACTTGGATGGTTGTTTCAAAGAAAGCACAACTCTTCCTTGTTTGATTATAGGCTTACCCGGTTCAAATTTCTACTTATATTCTCCGTCGAGTATGACTTTATAGCTTTGGTGAAAACCCTTTTGGGCATTTTGCTAGAACTAAACTTGAGTAGACAAGGGTTAGAAACCGAGTCTTTGAAGATGCTATCAGAAATTCACCTCTTGAATAGGGCTGTCAAAAGGAAGTGTCTGGAAATGGTCAATTTACTTCTTCATTACTCAGTTGCAACTGACTCTACTTATACATCTACTAAGTATATTTTCCTACCAAATATGGCTGGACCTGGCGGTGTCACACCTTTGCATGTGGCTGCTTCTACTTCATCTTCTGATGACATTGTAGATGCTCTTACGAGTGATCCACAGGAGGTACCTTTGTTTCCTTCTTTCATTTTAAACTCTTACATATGTTTGATAGCTATGAGAATTAAAATATTCATTGGCTCATTTTGTTATAGTGGTTGGTTTACAATTTCCCTTTCTATGCGTAGGTTGGGTTGCGATGTTGGAATTCTGTGCTTGATGCAAATGGGCTTTCTCCTTATGCATATGCTTTGATGAGGAATAATCATTCATACAATGCCCTTGTTGATCGGAAGCTTGCAAATAGAAAAACTGGTCAAATCTCTTTATCTATCGAAAACGAAATCGAGCAATTCCAGTTGGATATAAGCAAGGATGATAAGACTAGCTCCCGAGTCAACCAAGGGCAAAAATCTTGCTCCAAATGTGCAGTCGCAGCTTCATATGGATACAGAAGTAAGTTCCCAGGTTCACAGGGAGAATTGCTTCAGCGTCCCTATATTCATTCAATGCTACTTGTTGCTGCTGTATGTGTTTGTGTATGCGTTTTTCTAAGAGGGCACCCCTATGTTGGTTGTGCTTCCCCGTTTGCATGGGAAAACTTGGACTTTGGCACAATTTAGTTGATCCTTTTTAGCAAACAGTAAGAAACCAAAATGACGTTAACCTAATTGAAGACGGGAGAAAAGGAGAAGAAAGAGAGCGAAGTATTGATAATTTACAAGTTTTGGCTATGGTATCTCATAATACAAAGTTTATTTGGGATCTTAAAGGTATATATGAGAAATATTGTTCATGATCGACCCCCTCGACTTTATAGATGCTGCGAAGAACTGTTCTCATACTGTATAATCTAATGTCATGTGTTGATGCTCAACAAGTGAAGTAGTGCAGTTAACAGGAGGAAATTAATGATTTGATTTCAGGTTCTGTTTATGTTTTAAGGTTCTTGACTAAGAGCTAATTATTGTGGTCCTTATCAAAGGGTAATTTACTGTGTTTTTCTTGCTGTAAAAAATAGTTGGTGTAGAAATGACAGTGTTGGATAGTTGACAAGAATTTTTTTTTTACCAATAAGAGAGAGATAAGGTGGTCCAAATTGTTATTTGTTTGAGTTTGTCAAATAATTTTCTTTTGTAGATATAATCTGCAGTGTATGAGGCCAAATTTGTAATCAGTGGCTTTTTCTTCACTCAGCTGAGTAATCCTTGCTACATTCAATGTTCTTTGTTTCTTGTGATAATTGGACTTGGACAATAAGATATCTGTGAAATCCCGAACAGGAGAGAAATAAGTATACTAAATAGTAAATATTATACCCATCAGGCTGAAAATCAAACGAGCACGTTCGATTAAAGTTCATTTTAACTCATTTGAATTCTGTTCGTCAAATAAATCACAAACTTGAATAAAAATTTTTGTTTGATAATTTTTAAAGCTCACCAAAAATTGAAAAACACGCGTAAAATATCAAGCTACTCGATACTCGGCTCGAGATCGTTCGACAAAAGTTCGTTTGAGCTCGGTTCATTAAGAAATCAAACATTTTCAAACACAAAATTTCAAGCTCGATCAAATTCAAACCAAACTTGAACAACATGTCGTTCGATACTACTTGGCTCATTTACACTTAGCCATCATAAAAGCTTCCCGATTGTTAGAACTCCTTGGACCATTGGAAGGCTTATCGGATTAGGCAGCTGAAAAGGCTGAGACGATAGGCTTTGATTCATCCGTTTTAGGCCTTAGACGAGATTGGCTCACGTAAACAGGTATCCGGCAAATAGTAAGGAAAAAAACTTAAGTCTTTTTATAGTTAGTAAGAAATAAAAAATCTAAAAGAACACTTATTAAGAAATTCTTTTCGAAAAAAGAATCATTAAGAAAGAAAAATGAAAAAAAAAATATCACCAAAGAAGAAAAATAAGGAACAATTTATTAAAAAATTGAAAAGAACAAAATATAAGAAAAATGTCATTGTTGGGATTCAACCAAGTGAGCTAAAATGTTTAATGTGCTAGTTAAACTAAATAAAGTACTAATATTTAATTTACAAATATTTCAAGAGATATACGTATAAAATATTGGGGGTCCTTCACACTCGGAATCCTAGGTGTGGCCCAAAGTTATTTAGCAACAATTTATAATTAATAGGGTGATTTACATTAAGACCTTCTCAATATTGGGTATATGAGGAGATATCCCTCAGTTGTTTCAAAAATTATAGGGACACCCCCATCTGATATGGCCTATTTATAAAAAAAAAAAAAAAAAAACTCTGACGACGTTAAAACTTAACGGAATTTGATGAAGTTGTCATTTTTATATTGATTTTCTAAATTTATCCCTAGTCGAATATATCCACTAGGGCGTCAATGTAATAGTAGTATATTACAGGGGGTGTCTGTGTAATAATATTATACCACATGGAGTGTATTTGAAATATTACAATAACTTGAGGGGATTATTTGTAGCCAACGGTCATATTTTAAAAAATCACATAAATAAAACATTCTAGGTTTAAACATAAACAAAAAAACAATACATGATAGATTTATACTGTAGTCTATAAAAATATTCAAACGATTCTTTAATCATCGACTTGATCATCCAAAGAAGCAGTTGGTAATTGAGGAGGTGTCAATCAAAGTTCTAGGTCTGACTCATCATCATCTTCAATTCAAAAAGAATATCCCAATTTGTCGAACATCTAAGTTTATCATCATCTTTCTTTGATGCATCATCATTTTTTAAATTATAACCGTTGGCCACAAGTAATCCCCTGAAGTTATTGTAATCTTTCAAATATACCTCTTGTGGTATAATATTATTACACAGACACCCTTTGTGGTATAATACTACTACATGGACACCCCTCTGGGTATATTCGACCAGGGATAAATCTGAAAAATCAATAAAGACATCATCAAATTCTGTTAATTTTTAACGCTGTAAGAGTTTTTTTTGTAAATAGGCCATATCAAATGAGGCCGGTGTCTCTATAATTTTTTAAACAACGAGGGGTTTCTTGTTATATGTCCAAACCTTAGGGGGTTTAAGTCTAAATTACCCTAATGATTTCATATTTTCTTCCTATGGTCATCAATTGTTGTTTTATTATATTAAAGGGGATTTTAGAAAGATTTTTTATTTTTTTTATATAATTGGGGGCCTTAGAAAGTTGATTATTCAGTTTCATCTCATGAAATAAGAGGACCGGACTTGCGTGTCTAACATTCCCGCCATACCTAAAATACTTTCGGTGTCATTTCTTTATTTTTCTTATTCTTTCCTTTTGACATTTATGTTTTGGATTGTCCGGAAGCAATGTGTGGCAATCAGTGCATTCGTTTCTGATGATATACGCCAACAAATTTACTTGTCCTGTTTATTTTATACTATACTATATGTTTAATTTCGTGATTAAATTATTACACTTTAAGAAGATAATTTATTAGCTTAGACAATTTATCACGAGGGTCCAACATTCTAATTATTTATTTCAATTTTAATGAAATTGCTAAAACTCCTTTATATTTATATATATATATATCAAACAATACTTTATAATCAATTCAACTATGTTAAAGTACATTAAATAATTATTAATAAAATTAAAAAGAAAACTCATATTAATGAAAATTAAACCCAACACCTATAAGTTATGGAGCCTCAGCTTTGTCATTAAGCCACGTTTTAATCGACTTATTGCAAGAACTTTATTACCCACTTTAAAGATATCACAATAATCTTTCGGTCTAAGATTAATAATTGATGAGAGAATTACGAAAATCGAGGCATGCATGTCATTTAGCATAACATTAGATCAATTATTTTAATTAGAAACATATAAAATTCATGTTTATATCTTTTATATTCGAAGTTTTAATATTAGATATGCTCTATTTATTTTTTTTTGATAAATTAAATTCAAATATTAATTAAAAGTTAACCAGTTTACAAAAGAATAACCTCCATCACAAAACAAACTAACTAATAGGTAAACAATCCGGAGAGAGAAATAAAGACAAACTACGGGAAAAAGTCCAAGCGGCAAGATTATGGGCAGCGCAATTTGCCGATCGAAAAACAAACTTGAAGCGCCACTTAGGCCAAGAAGCCCACAACTCACGTATTTTCAGAATGATCGAGGAAATTGCCCAATCCATATTCTCTTCCCAAAACAAAATAGCTTGAACAACAAGGAGACAATCACTTTCAAAAACAGGTTTGTGGACACCTATCTCGTCCAGAAACTTGCAAGCATCCCGAATTGCAAGAGCTTCGGCAACCTTAGCATTAGATATACTCTATACACGCTTACCATCTATACAGAAGTATTACTTTTGCTTGTATAGGTATCTCATATAAAGAGTTAAAATATGATAAATATTTCCAAAAGAAACGGTACAAAACATCCAAAAGATAGGGAAAAGGCGAAATCGGTCTCATAACTTACAGTTGTTGACAAGTTTATTCCATAAGTATTCATGCCGACAATTTTATTCGATTATTCATAAATTGAAACAAACTTGGGTTTCGACCCAATTGAGGGATAATTTAAATTGGAGAATATTGAATTTTAATTGGCAATTTTTGACAGTGATTTAAAAAAAGGAAAGAAAAATTAGTATGGTTCATGTGCCTAGGAGAGCTCCTATTAGCGAAATTTGGAAGAAAAAAAATCATACTCTTCCTAATCGTGAATTTTGGACAACTTTTTTTCCTTGCTTTTCCTAATCATTATGATTTCGAACCCAAAAAAAAAAAAAATTGTCCCAAAATCCTAATTGTGATTTTGAAATTAAAACTTTTAACATAAAAAAAATAGTGTCTTCCTAATTCGCAATTTTGCGACATTTTTTTTCTGCTCTTCAGAATCTTGATTAGGAAGATCAGAATTTTTCGTTACAAAAAATTATTCCAAAATCGCAAAAAGGAAGTGCATAATTTTTCTTTACAAAAAAATATTCCAAAATTTACAAACAAAATAATTTATTTTAATTTTTGTTCCAAAATCGTGTTAAAATAGCATGAAAAAAAAATCCAAAATCGTGAACAAAGAGCATTTTTTTGGGTCCCAAGCTCGCATTTTAAGACCCCTCCTGAAAGCCAACATCAAATTTTGCGCGACACATGATTTATAATAAAACTAGTATACGCTCCGTGCTATGCACGGAATTATATTAAATTCTATTTATTTAGTTAGGAGTTAGGACATATAGAAAAGAAACAATATGTTGTAATTATTTGTAACACGAATGATGAAACAATCGATTTTTTTTTAAAAAAGGTATTACTTCACCTAATGAATCCATAAAAGAAATGACAAAATTTGTATCAATCTTACAGGTAATACAATATTTTTTGGGAAAAAAAAAATCAAAGTAAAAGTATATACATGGTTGGGAACAAATATTTCCAAGCACTATTATCAATCCTTTTCATCTATGCTGAATAATGAAATCTCAACAATAATTTCTAGCTTGCATAATCTCTATTTTATGTGTAATCTAACTTCACATCCATCAAGCCTCATATGCTATTCTGATCATCAAAACTTTAAAACTTCTGCCTTGAAAATGCGCACCCTGTTAAAAACAATAAGATTATATACAATTATTAGAGTTAATACTTGATAAAAAAAATACATATTTTGACACAGTTCAGCCAAATTAATAAAATAAAAAATTGGAGTATATTTTAAGAGAATAAAGAAAAAAAATGTTTCAATGCAAGGTATCTCCCATTTAAATCGAAGTAATATTTGTATTAAGCCATAAAACACACCAGAAATCTTAGTTCAGTGAAATATGCACGAAAAATCACACAATCTCTTCTATTTACCAATCCTACACCTCTATTCAGCTTCATATATGTCCACACCATCTCTTTGCATCTCCAACATAGTCTAGCCTAATAGATGACTGGAATTAAAGCAAGTTTACGCCTATTGATTTAAATATTTAGGCTTCCCACATTGACCAAATTTGAGTTTAGCATGGCTATCTTACTCGACTGCTTCCTCTTTATAAACTCCTGTCACTCATCCATCTACAAAAGCAAAAATAAGAACATAAAAATGCAAATCAACACGATTAAGCTTCACTATGAGACATGATACGAATACCCAAGTTTGAGGCTTTAGCAGGAGGCTCCGAAGCTGTATTAAAGATTTAATCCGTTTAAAAAAACATATAAACATATAATACTTTAAAGGCTTCAAACCTCAAATATTATTGCCGGTCTATGAACTTCAATTCATAACCTGATCGTCCCCCGTGTCTTGTTTGTGAACTGAGAGTTAGAAAACAGAAATTAAATAAATGAATAATGTCTATTTACACCAAATCAACTGTAATGTTAAGGTATAACGGTAAATAAAACTTGCATTACCTTGTTCAGATCTTTTATGAACCTTTTTCCTCAAAGAAAGATAGATAAATATAGTATAAGATGGAAGAAAGTAAACAAAAAGAGAGAATAACAAAGAAAAGGTACGTGTGAAGACTAAGCTTACACTATTTATACATTGGAGTGATAAATTACATGGCTTCTTTCACATTAAGCTTTACAACAATACAACATATGGCTTCTCTTAAGTGAATATACCTGCATCCAAATATGTAACCGAGATGTTTAGTTAATTGCATTTTTAGAAAACTTTACAAAACATAGATATTGGCAGAAAATTCAAACTTCAAACTTGTATGTGTCGTGAAAGGCTATTTTTTATATAATATTAACATAACGGTAACCTATGAATAAGAACAGCTAACCTTCAATGATCAACCCTATGCTCTAGATCTAGATAAGACATCCATGGTTTCAAACATAAACATGAATTGTTTATGAATATCAACTTTGTCACGGTCATTTTAAGATAATAAACAATTCTAAAGATACTATTTCTGCATATACATATTTTGCGTCTCTAAAAGTGGTACAAAGACAATATTTCTTATAATAATCATAAATATTGCTTGATCATGCTACATTTAAAATAGACCATGAATATTTAGTACATGGCAAAACAGAGGTACAACAACCATACGCAATTTAGAAAATTAGGAATTACCTCAGTTACTACCATAATAAGATCCTCATTATAAAATCAGTTACATCGAACCTTCGGCTTAAATGCCAAAGTTTTGGATTCTAAATTTCTCGGCTTGCTCTATATTGACTTTGGGCTCCATTATATTTCAGATATCCACCTAATCATGTGAATTTATATACACAACAGTAAGCATGAACAAAAGACCAGATTTTCATTCATCTCTCTTGAAATATCGTACTTTCTGGGATAGACAATGGGCATATGATATAGGTTAAAATTAATACTTCACAAATTTTACAAAGCAGTGATTCATATACTATTAAATAAAACATAAATTAAAAAATGTCCTCATTATAGAAAAACCTGAATAAATCCCAATTGATTTTCTAAATAAAACATAAATTAAAAAATGTCCTCGTTATAGAAAAACCTGAATAAATCCCAATTGATTTTCTTAATCAAAGCAGAGAATAAGCCCAAACCTAAAAGGATATTTCCTCTGTTCAGTTTTCTGGTTTTGTTGAGAAACGTGAGGGGGAAAGAAGTTGGATGGGAAATTTTTTGTAGAAAAATTGAGGTGAGATGTTAGGTTTTGATGGAGAAGTTTCAATTTTCTGGTTTGTGAAAGAGCAGAGAATCAGAGAAGCGATGGAGAATGAAGTTGTATGGGCGGTTTTTGTGAGAGAGTTAAGTGAAGGTGGAGTAGTTTCAGTTGATTTAAATTTCCTTTCCTGATATTTTGATAATTAAAAAAACTCAAAATTCTATAAAATTAGAATTTGATCAAAATTAGGATGCAGCAGTTATAAACTGATCTCAAATATATATATAAGTAGATAAGTAGATAAGTAGATAGATAAGTAGATTTTCGTTTTTTTAAATTAAATCACCGGTCAAAATTCATAAGCCCACGAGTGAATATTACTCTCCTAATTTACTTCAATTTAACGGCTTATTAAGTAAAATTGTCAGCTTGATATATACTCCACTTATTAAGTAAACTTGGAAAATACCATAAGTTATGGAAACAATTTTCTCTTTCCCCAAAGATATTATATGAAATGAAATCCTAGGCGTGAGTGACCACCTATTCAACTATAGACTCACGTTTAATTAATTTAATTATGTGAGAGTACGTGGAAAAAGTGAAGAAATTAAATACTGATCTATATATCTCAATTAAAGATTAACCCTTTCTGTGAATTACATTGCTGCTATGCTATTAATTGTAGTTTGTATACTTCACTTATCCCATTTTTTTTTATCCTTTGCTATTGACATGTCGTCAACTTAACTAAATTTATAAAAATTATAATGAAGAATTTAATTAATATATATATCAGCAATAAATTGATAAAAGTTTATGACACCATATATTAATATTAAAAAGGCTAGCTTAATATACAATAAATGTAGTCACTTAAATTATTGAAAAAATGTTGTAAAAATAATTGGACGGATGAAGTATAATATTAGTAGATCCACTATATTCTTATTTAAAAGAATAGGAGTATAATTACGTGGAGACATTATTAATTAGGAAGTGAACAAGAAATTGCCAAAAATTCTATAAAATTTAATCCAGAATTCTAAATTATGTGTTCACCTGGCATGTTCGTACTCTGATTTGGGGAAATTGCGATTCTTTGGTCAAAATAGGAATACTTTTATTTAAAAAAATTAATTATATGACGTAATTGACAGCATGAATCTTTTAAGGACCAATAAAATGTCAGTAATTTTGCAAAACATTTTAGTCTCGCTAGTTAATTTTGTTCCAATTTAACCCTTGAACGTTTTCAAGCGGAAAATTGGTTGTTATTTTCCCTCCAAAACTATCTTCTTCCCCAGTGTATATACCATTTTTATTCACTTTGCTAGCTGATTTTTTTTATTAAAAAAAAATTAAAGGCTAACTTGTGTTTTGTACTAAAATTGGCGTTAAATGGCATATATAGAGGGGAAGAAGATAGTTTTAGAGGGGAAATAACAATCAATTTCTCGTCTGAAAATGTTCAAGGATCAAACTGTAACAAATTAAATTGCAAAGGACTAAAATGCTTTACAAAACAATTATAATTTTAATAAAACAAATTGATGAACCTAACCTTAAAAAGTGTCAAGTACAATGCACATGCACAAGATTTCCAAAAAAGATATAGCAAAGGACGACCGGTCATTTCATACAAAGAACCAAATTAATATGTTTTGAACATAAAGAATCAAATTGTTACACGATCGAATTCAACTTGAGGGACAAACAGTGTCATTAATTAAACCTAACTTATTTTCAATAATAATGTTCATATATCATTCATGCAACATGACAAATGTCACAAACTCACATGACCAAAAGTGTAATAACCAACTTTTAGATATATTATATAGGTACATATTTATATATGTATATGTATTAAAGAAATAATAATACTTAAATTAGGATTATTGGGTAACTTATATGATTAAGGGTACATAAGTAATTTAGGTTATTATGTTAACCTAGGAATTTAAATATGGCATATTTTGCATATATGAAGTCTTGGATAATTAAATTCTTACGCCGCCTAACAAATTGAAGCACAAAGAAAAGGAAACGTGAAGGTGAGATTGATGACCTGGGAGAGGTGATTAACTGCTTAGTAAATTCTATGCATAAGATCCATAGCAGGTGAATTAAATTGAGAACAAAAGAGAAATTAATTGTTCTTCCATTAGTGCTGATAATTGTATACTACAAATGGTTGCTTCATTGCTATTGATAGGGGGAATTTTATATTCATAAAGATATGCTTACATATGCATATGTGTTTTGAAGAATGGGATTAATTAATTGGTCTTGACATGAATTACTACCAGTACGTTACTTTTATATTATCAATAGGTGAACTAATTGATGGAATTGAAAGAAATCGGGTGTGTTCGTCTGCTAATGTAAACAAGATGCAGTTAAGATTAATTTTATCTGAATTTGGATTAGTTGGTTATACATAGTATAACGAGTAAGTATTGGGCTTAGAATTGGACTTTATATGTAATTTTTGTATAGATGAAGATAATTTATTAACCCTTAAAATTTATGTATTTTAGGTTCGCATTAGAGAGTTTGGAGTCGATTGTGGTTTCGGAAGTGTCGTAATCTCAAAGGTTTTAAAGTAAGTAATTTTGAATATTTTCCTATTGTTTCTTGAGCTCGGATATAATTTCTGAACTTTTGGTATTGAAATATTTGGATACATAGAGATACCTGGTTACACTTTGCCAGCTCTTAAGTGCATGCGTGTATTCGGTCTACCTCTTGGATTCTGTTCTGTTCTGTTCTGCTTGTCCCCGGGGTCATCTGCGTGCCCACTGGTCATGGGCTCATCTGTTCCGTCCCCTTAGACCGAGGGGGTCTCGGTTTATCCATTGGGTCACTCTGAGTCATGCATGTAATATTTTATGAGCAATCTATATGATTTCTGAAATAGTTGCTTGGACAATTCTCAATATTCTGGCCAAAGTAAAATTTTTATAAGTTGTGAAAGTTTAACTATGATGATCCAATAGGTTTTTGTTCATAATTGCTTGCTGAGTTTACAACTCACCCTTCGGCATATTGTTATTCTTTCAGATGGTTAGTTATTTTTCATGGAGCTAAGAAATCAAGTAGGTGGAGGTTCGAGGTCGAGATGAAGTTTTCTTTTATTTAGACGATTCATAATTTTAATAGACTTTGAAATAGTTTCTTATGGTATTAAGACTATTTTTGGTATTTGGTTAAGTGGGGAACATTTTAGATGTTATTTTTACCCAAATATTTTATGTTGGTTTTGTTTTAGGATTTTTATCAAGACCTTTATTTGTCATATTATTGTCAATTTTTCTGATTTAGAGGCTTCGTGTCGCCGTTGTTTACTACGTCGACACGGCCTGTCATGTCCCTATTCTAGGGCGTGACAAAGTGGTATCAGAGCCAGGTTTATGTTGTTGGTTTAAGATCTGATCATCATAGTTGTACAAAAATATTTTCTGTTATGTCATGTCTGAGGCTTAAAAATAAAATTTACTGAATCAATTTTTGTTAGAGCATCCGTATGGCTCGTGCTAGAGGTAACCGAAGAGGTCAAGGTCGTGGTCGTGGTCGTGGTCGAGGTCGTGGCCGCGGGAGAACTGCTAGCAACACTATTGCCAATGAATCATCTGTCCATGTTGATGTAGATGAACAAAATGCCCATGCTCAAACTGCAGCACAGGGGCAACAGGCTAATCAGGCAACTACACCCAATCCCGGTGTGCCTGCTACACAAGCGGATCTAGCGGGTGTTTTTCAAGTGATTGTAAATCTATTACAGCAGCAACAACAACAACAACCATCGCAGCCACAACCTCCCATGATGATATCCTACTTTGAAAGGTTTAGGAGACTCAACTTTCCAACATTTGAGGGCAGTGATGATCCTGTTGCAGCTGAAAAATGGATTAGTAGCATTGAAGAGACATTTATCGCAATGGAGTATCCAGTTGGAGTAAGATTAAATGTGGCTTTGTCCTTTTTAGCCGGGAATGCTAAGTATTGGTGGGACTCGGTGAAGTCGGCATATGCTGATCCAACCAATCCGCTGTCATGGGAGGATTTTAAGAAGTTGTTTCTTGATAACTATTTTCCTCGTGCTGTCAGAATAGCCAAGGAAATTGAATTCCTTAACCTTAAACAAGTTGGGGATATGACAGTATTGGAGACTGCAAATAAGTTCAACGAACTAGGAAGGTTTTGCCCTTTATATATGAGCACAGAGGAAAGTAAAGTGAATAGATTTTGTCAAGTATTAAAGAAGGATATTCAAATTCGCGTCTCATCTCATATGGATACCACATTCCGTGACTTACTGGAAAGAGCTTTGAGAGTGGAGACAGATTTGAAGAGCCACGAACAATATGTTGGTGACCGTAAGAGATCAAGATCTGAAGTATCTCCGAATATTCGCGATATCAGTACTAACATCAGTGTAACTAAGAAAAGAGAAATTGGGAACTCAAGTACTCAGAGCAAGGAGTGTGATCATTGCCACAAACTTCATTCTGGGGAGTGTCGTTGGAAGACAGGTGCGTGCTTTAAGTGTGGTCGATCAGACCATCGTATTAGGGATTGCCCATTCACGACAGGTACATCAGCCAAACCACCTGAGCAGACAAAGAAAGGCAATGCTAGACTATTTTCTATGACTCAGAATGATGCGGATGCGAACAACGACGTGGTGACAGGTACTGCGTATATACAGTCTACAAATGCTTATGTATTGTTTGACTCCGGAGCCTCTCATTCTTTCATCTCTAAAAAATTTGCTGAATATTTGAATTGTTTGTCTGAAAAATTGGATGAGCCTTTACATGTTGCTACGCCAATGAAAAAAGTGATTATTACTGATAGGATTGTCAGAGATTGTAATATGAAGTTAGGAGAAAGAGAATTTAGAGCAAACTTGATACATTTAGATATGAGTGATTTTGATGTTATCATAGGTATGGATTGGTTGTCTTCCTATCATGCACATATAGACTGTTTCGGAAAGAAAATTGTGTTCAGAATCTCAGATGAAGAAGAATTCTCTTACCAAGGTCATAGTCCTAAGTTACTTAAGTCTTCCATCCCTATAATTTCTTCTATTGATGCTTTCAAAGCTTTAAGGAAAGGGTGTACCGGATACCTGGCATACATTGTGAATCCACAGAAGGATGGTAAGCAACTAGATGATATCCCAGTTGTGAAAGAATTTCCAGATGTCTTTCCTGAAGATCTTTTTCGACTACCTCCAGATCGAGATATTGAATTCGAAATAGATTTGGAACCAAGGACGGAGCCAATTTCCAAGGCCCCATACCGAATGGCCCCACGAGAGATGCGTGAATTAAAAGAGCAGCTCCAGGAACTACTCGAGAAAGGATTCATTCGCCCTAGTGTGTCTCCGTGGGGAGCACCGGTGTTGTTTGTGAAAAAGAAGGATGGAAGTCTACGACTATGTATTGATTATCGGGAGTTGAACAAAGTGACTGTAAAGAACAAGTATCCCCTACCCCGAATTGACGACTTGTTTGACCAATTGCAAGGAGCGTGTGTATTTTCAAAGATAGATCTTAGATCCGGTTATCACCAACTAAAGATTAAAGCTGGAGATGTTTCGAAGACGGCTTTCCGAACGAGGTACGACCATTATGAATTTTTAGTGATGCCTTTTGGGCTGACAAATGCTCCTGCTGCATTTATGGGCTTAATGAACAGGGTTTTCAGAAAATACTTGGATCAATTCGTCGTGGTCTTCATTGACGATATCTTGGTCTACTCTAAAAGTATTGAGGAGCACACAAAGCATTTGAGAACGGTACTACAAATATTGCGAGAGGAACAATTGTTCGCTAAACTAAGTAAGTGTGAATTTTGGCTTGACAGTGTATCTTTTCTTGGACACGTGGTATCCGCAAGAGGGATTTCCGTTGATCCCGCTAAGACTGAAGCAGTAGTAAATTGGCCTCACCCAACAACTATCACAGAAATTAGAAGCTTTCTAGGATTTGCGGGTTATTATAGGAAATTTGTTCAAGGCTTTTCTCAGATAGCCATTCCTTTGACCCGGCTTACCCAGAATGGGGTAAAATTTGATTGGACTTCAGATTGCGAACAGAGTTTCAAAGAGTTGAAAGAAAAGTTGGTTTCTGCACCAGTTTTAACATTGCCTTGCAGTGATAAAAACTTTGTTATCTTTAGTGATGCATCAAATTGACGGTTTGGGTTGTGTGTTGATGCAGAATGAAAAAGTCATTGCTTATGCTTCTCGCCAGCTGAAGAGTTATGAACGAAATTACCCAACCCATGACCTAGAATTAGCTGCAGTTGTCTTTGCCTTAAAGATTTGGAGACATTATTTGTATGGGGAGAAGTGTGATATCTACACTGACCATAAGAGTCTAAAATATTTGTTCACTCAAAAGGAACTGAACATGAGGCAGAGGAGGTGGCTTGAATTGCTTAAAGACTACGATATTACTATTAATTACCACCCTGGGAAAGCCAATGTAGTCGCCGATGCCCTTAGCAGAAATACATCCCATATGGGAGCTATATTGACCAAGCAACCCAAAATATTGGAGGAATTAGAGAACTTGGAGGTTGAAGTAGTGACCAGTGGTTCCATAAACATGATGGCAAGCCTAATTGCCCAACCTGTGTTGATTGAGCGTATTAAATTTGCTCAAGGAGAAGACCCTAAATTATGCAAGATTCGCGAAGGTGTAAAAAAGGGATTGCATCCAAGATTTCGTGTTCATATTGATGGTTCATTGAGGTTTGGAGATAGGGTATGTGTCCCAACGAACCCTAAACTAAAGAAAGAAATTCTTGAAGAGGCTCATAAGTCGCGATTCTCCATACATCCAGGTACCACCAAGATGTATAGAGATTTAAAGAGTCACTTTTGGTGGATATCGATGAAGCGAGATGTAACAGAGTTTGTGGCTAAGTGCATGACGTGTCAACAAGTTAAGGCCGAACATCAAAGAGTGGCTGGTGAGCTACAAAATTTAGAAATCCCTCAGTGGAAGTGGGAACATATTACCATGGATTTCGTTTGCGGTTTACCAACAACTCCACAAAAAAAGAATGATTCGATATGGGTAATTGTAGATAGACTCACTAAATCAGCCCACTTTATACCTGTTAAGAAGAAAACACCACTTGATGAGTTAGCACAATTATACGTGGATAATATTGTATGCCTTCACGGGATTCCGGTGAGTATAGTGTCAGATCGAGACTCTAGGTTTGTGTCTCACTTTTGGGGAAGCCTACAGAGTGCCCTTAAAACAGAGTTGAAGTTTAGTACAGCTTTTCATCCGCAAACAGATGGCCAATCAGAGAGAACTATACAAATCCTTGAGGACATGTTGAGAGCTTGTGTAATGGATTTCAAGGGAAGCTGGGATAAGTATTTGAAGTTAGCCGAATTTGCTTATAACAATAGCTACCAATCAAGTATTGGGATGGCCCCTTATGAGGCCTTATATGGTAGGAAGTGCAGATCTCCGGTGCATTGGGATGATATTGGGGAAAAGAGAATGTTGGGGCCTGATTTGGTCCACAGTGCTTTGGAGAAGATTCCTTTAATAACTAGACGAATCAAGATGGCTCAAGATAGGCAAAAGAGTTGGGCAGACCTAAAGAGGAGACACGTAGAATTTAAAGTTGGTGATTTTGTTCATTTGAAGATCTCACCTAAGAAGGGAGTTATGAGGTTTGGGAAGCGTGGGAAATTAAGCCCTCGCTATGTAGGGCCATTCGAAATCCTTGATAGAGTCGGAGAAGTGGCTTATAGGTTAGCACTACCACCAAAATTATGTAAAGTGCATAATGTATTTCATGTAGCCATGTTGAGGAGATATGTCCCAGACCCTAGTCACATTTTGGAGTACGAACCATTGGAAGTTCAAGATGATTTGACTTACAAAGAATTTCCTATTCATATAATTGACCGAAAGGAACAAATATTGAGGCATCGCACTATTCCATTTGTGAAAGTCCAGTGGTCAAATCATTCATCTAGAGAAGCTACTTGGGAACTAGAAGAAGAGATGAGGAATAAGTACCCACACATCTTTATCAATGAAGGTATATTTTTCTTACTGTTCAAGTTTCGAGGACGAAACTTATTTTTAAGGAGGGGAGAATGTAATAACCAACTTTTAGATATATTATATAGGTACATATTTATATATGTATATGTATTAAAGAAATAATAATACTTAAATTAGGATTATTGGGTAACTTATATGATTAAGGGTACATAAGTAATTTAGGTTATTATGTTAACCTAGGAATTTAAATATGGCATATTTTGCATATATGAAGTCTTGGATAATTAAATTCTTACGCCGCCTAACAAATTGAAGCACAAAGAAAAGGAAACGTGAAGGTGAGATTGATGACCTGGGAGAGGTGATTAACTGCTTAGTAAATTCTATGCATAAGATCCATAGCAGGCGAATTAAATTGAGAACAAAAGAGAAATTAATTGTTCTTCCATTAGTGCTGATAATTGTATACTACAAATGGTTGCTTCATTGCTATTGATAGGGGGAATTTTATATTCATAAAGATATGCTTACATATGCATATGTGTTTTGAAGAATGGGATTAATTAATTGGTCTTGACATGAATTACTACCAGTACGTTACTTTTATATTATCAATAGGTGAACTAATTGATGGAATTGAAAGAAATCGGGTGTGTTCGTCTGCTAATGTAAACAAGATGCAGTTAAGATTAATTTTATCTGAATTTGGATTAGTTGGTTATACATAGTATAACGAGTAAGTATTGGGCTTAGAATTGGACTTTATATGTAATTTTTGTATAGATGAAGATAATTTATTAACCCTTAAAATTTATGTATTTTAGGTTCGCATTAGAGAGTTTGGAGTCGATTGTGGTTTCGGAAGTGTCGTAATCTCAAAGGTTTTAAAGTAAGTAATTTTGAATATTTTCCTATTGTTTCTTGAGCTCGGATATAATTTCTGAACTTTTGGTATTGAAATATTTGGATACATAGAGATACCTGGTTACACTTTGCCAGCTCTTAAGTGCATGCGTGTATTCGGTCTACCTCTTGGATTCTGTTCTGTTCTGTTCTGCTTGTCCCCGGGGTCATCTGCGTGCCCACTGGTCATGGGCTCATCTGTTCCGTCCCCTTAGACCGAGGGGGTCTCGGTTTATCCATTGGGTCACTCTGAGTCATGCATGTAATATTTTATGAGCAATCTATATGATTTCTGAAATAGTTGCTTGGACAATTCTCAATATTCTGGCCAAAGTAAAATTTTTATAAGTTGTGAAAGTTTAACTATGATGATCCAATAGGTTTTTGTTCATAATTGCTTGCTGAGTTTACAACTCACCCTTCGGCATATTGTTATTCTTTCAGATGGTTAGTTATTTTTCATGGAGCTAAGAAATCAAGTAGGTGGAGGTTCGAGGTCGAGATGAAGTTTTCTTTTATTTAGACGATTCATAATTTTAATAGACTTTGAAATAGTTTCTTATGGTATTAAGACTATTTTTGGTATTTGGTTAAGTGGGGAACATTTTAGATGTTATTTTTACCCAAATATTTTATGTTGGTTTTGTTTTAGGATTTTTATCAAGACCTTTATTTGTCATATTATTGTCAATTTTTCTGATTTAGAGGCTTCGTGTCGCCGTTGTTTACTACGTCGACACGGCCTGTCATGTCCCTATTCTAGGGCGTGACAAAAAGAGTTTAATTCGGTGTCTAACATATAACAACTAGGTTGATATATTTACTATAACATATATAGAGGGAATTCTACTTTTCATATCAAACATTTACATATTTAATATATTTTATACTACACCTTTCAGAATGACACATTTTATACCAAAATCAATCAACTTTTTTCAATTCTCATACCACCGTTAAATTTTGGACGAAATCGGACACGTGCGCCCGTTAAGTCGGTATTTTTTTTTTTTGAGTTACCGTCGGTATGAAAATTTGAAAAAGGTTGATTGATTTTGGTATGAAATGTGTCATTCTGAAAGGTATGCAATGTATAAAGTAGGTAAATGTTTGGTATGAAAAGTGAAATTCATAACTCCTGCCCAAAATATTTCCTCCCAGCCCGAATTTTTTTTTTTTTTTTAAGTGAGTTGCATCTGTCCGATTCCGTCCAAAATTTAACGGTGGTATGAAAATTGAAAAAGGTTGATTGATTTTGATATGAAATGTGTCATTCTGAAAGGTGTGGTATGAAATGTATAAAGTAGGTAAATATTTGGTATAAAAAGTGCAATTCCCTCGAAACATATATATACGGAAGTGATAACAACTAAATTAATTTAGACTTAGATAAGCTAACTTACTGCTTTGTTAATTTCTCCAGTTTAGTTGGACTTGTCACACTCTTCGTATTGTTCAAAAATGGGAATTTGAATAAAGAAAAGTCACACACATTCATTTGACAATTAATTTCGAAAATCAATTATTGATCTTGTTTGGTAGGAACTTAGATGAAGTAATAATAATAAGAAGAAGAAGAAGTTGTTTTGGTTTTCTCTTTAATTTATCTTTTCCTTTCAATTTTCTTCTGCTCTGTATTTGATTTTATTGAATAAGAGTTCTGCGATTGAAGTTGATGGATAGGAATAATACTCACTTATAAGTTTTCTTTTATAAATTTTAGAAATACTAAACATTAATATATGTTACTACCTACATTTTATCTGTTTTTTACTTGTCTACTATTTCTTTTAAATGTAATAAAATAAAAATTCGTGTATATATTAAAGTTTTTCTTCTCATAAATATTCATTACATAAGGTACACACTAAATCTCAAGCTCTAGTTTTCATAAACACGTATTAAATTTGATATTTTTGTTTTCATTTTGACATCTCAAACTCAACTTATGAAACCTAATTATCAAAAAAAAGAAATTTTATGGGGAGTCCACTAAATTGTCATCAAATTGAAAGACAAGATAACATTTGTAGAAAGTTAAATATTCATGACAAAATATTTTCTTTGTGCGTCGGTGGTAAAAAAAAATGCTTTTGGGATTTTGAAATATTTAATTATAAATGGATTACATTAATCTCTATTCAATCATCGATCGAATTCTAAATAATTTCCAAAGACTTTACTCCGGGAATTGAGAAATTTGATTCTAAATATGATTTGATCGTCATCAAGGTGATTTTTGATTGTGAAAAACGTTGATTTAAAGATAACACTACTTAACCTAGGATTAAATGTAGCTTTACCTAACTGTGATTTGAATTTATCCTTAAGGACCTCGATCTTAATGGACTTTGATCTCGATCATACAAATTGTTGTGGATCTTCGATAACGTTAATTTAACTTCAAGACTTGGTCTTGAATCAAACATTTCAAGTATTGATTTGATCTTCTTCACGAACACCTTTAGGGCATCTCTAATGACTAGTGGGAAGATGCCCTAGAGGGTATATGGGGGGAAGGGGGAAAAAAAATCATCTCCAATGACTAGGGGGGCGGAGAGGGTATACCCACTGGAGGGCCCCTGGAGGGACCTTGGAGGGAGGGGGAGGGGGAGCTTCTCCCATCCAAGCCCCCTCCATCACATGCTATATTTTTTTTTTAATTTCGTTTTGTTTTATTTGGTTATTTTTTTATCTTTATTTAAAAATAAAATAATTACTAAAATTTGTATATTATTTGGAGATAATTATTTTTAATTATAAAAAAATAACTTTTATTTCATTAAATTAACACTAGTATTTTAATATTGATTTATTTTAGTAGTTTTGGGTTGTATTTATCACCCAAAAATAATTCTTTCTAAAAATTTAAAATAATGCGATACAATCATGAAACCCAAAAATAATTATTTCTAAAAATTTAAAATAATACGATACAATCATTAAACCCAAAAATAATTCTTTCTAAAAATTTAAAATAATACGGTACAATCATGAAATCATGTTCGACTAAAACATAGACCTTAATTTTGACCTTGTGTGTCCCACACATGTTCGACTAAGTCCTTTAGTAGTTCGCGATTGACATCTACAGATCGTATTTGGTGACGGCAGATGATCATACAATCTTCTAGGGATATGGGACTTGTTCGTGGATCCAAATCAATAGTCAGAGATGATGGATTTCCTTATATGAATTAATTTAATATTTGATGTAATTTTTTATTTTCTAAGTTTCCTAATATACTTTTGATTTTAAATTAATGTTAATTTTAAATTTATTTTTGGTGTAATAATAATAATAATAGAGAAGGATAAAATTAATTATTAAATGGGTTAGATAGAATGAGTCATTAGAGATGACTAAAAAACTAGAGAGAGGGGGAGGGGGAGGGGGAGAGGGAGAGGGGGGGGAGTGGGAGAGGGAGAGGGTATTCCCTCTCGGACTCATTAGAGATGCCCTTAACTTGTCGCGACAATTGGACATAGAAGATTTCTCTTCTTCAAATGTGCAATCTCCTTTGTAAATTGTGTTTTCTTCTAAGGAAACTTGTATAGATGAGAGTTAATAAGGTGCGCATGCTTGGGGTGACTATGACGTCGATCGTATTTATGACAGTACTTAACATGATTAATTAATTACTTCTTTGTTTATAGACAATATTAAATAGAATTGCTTGAACAAATAAATTTAACACTTGATATGATCTCACTGACCAATAAAATATATGCATAAATTAATAAAGATAACTATTTTCTTTTCAAATCAGATTTAAGGTGTGTTTGGCCTAACGATTCGAAAAATAATTGTAGGATAATTAATTTTACTAAAATTGATTTTGGTAATAATTGATTATGATAATAATTAAGTATAGAATAATTGCTTCTGTATAATAGATTTTGTAAAAGTAACACTTTAGTTGCTTCTAAAATAAGTTGACTTTTTGCTTCTGAGGATCCCAAAAGTGATTATAATCTTGGGGACCAAACACCATGAAAATCACGATTGAATAGAAGTAAATTTTGTAATCGGGGCCAAACACTTCAAAAATCACAATAGAGATGTAAAAGTGATTTTAAGAGCTCCAATCGATGGGCCAAACTCACCCTTAGTAAAATTTCAATATACAAATAGATGATTTTATTTTAATACATAAGTTTAAAGATGTCATCATTTAAATGGACAAAAGATACAGATGTGTCAACAATCGTCTTCGCCCAAATCGTGCTCAATTTCAACAAAAAATTCAAACGCAAATAAATACTTGCAATTTGATAGACCATTTAAATTAAACAAATGATCAATCACAAATACGGGAAATTCTTATTCAGATCGGATTCGGTCAAATTCAAAATAATTATATGGCAAATGTAATATATTTGTTTTGATTTTGGATAAAACTCGTAAAAAAGTGATCAATCACAAAATAAGTACAATACACTTGTCCTGTAATTGGATCGAATACAACACATCAAATATGAACTAAAACATCCCTATCACTAATTAGGTTGGGAAATGCCTCTCTCTTTGAGGTAGAATATAAATACACCATTTCGGATGCAATAATTTTGGAGAAGTGCATTTCTGTAGATAAGTAGAGATCCAAGGGTCTAGTACCAAATATACAAAGAAAAGCCCAACTTTAATCATTTAAGCTCACACACACACACTCACACACAACAAAAGAAACTTGTCGGTCAAATAAGGTATTTATTTATTTAGCACCTCCAGTCAACACCGCGAGACTCTTGTCCCGCGGCCGAATAAAATGAAAAAAGACATTCCACCGCCGCCTCCCGCCACCGCCAACCCCGTCGGAAAATTAGTCATCTGTTTGGAATCTAAACCCGTCCTCACCACAGTACTAGCACTCACACTCGTAACACTCATCTGGAACCTCCAACCTTACTACGAAAACTTATACCTCACCTACACCACCACCACACAATCCCTCCCCATCAAATCCGCCCCCAACAAATCCGCCCCCGGTACCATCCCTTCACTATCCGAAAAAAAACTCGTCACCACAACCGTCGATCCCAACAAACGTACCTTCCAATCCTACGGCAACGCCGCGGCCTTATTCGTCCAAATGGGAGCTTACCGCGGTGGCCCCACCACGTTCGCGGTAGTGGGCCTAGCTTCAAAGCCTACTCACGTTTTCGGGAAGCCATGGTACAAATGTGAATGGATACCAAACAATAAAAACTTTTCCATTAGAGCTAAGGCGTATAAAATACTCCCGGATTGGGGCTACGGGCGTGTTTACACGGTCGTGGTTGTTAATTGCACGTTTCCGGATAACCCGAACGCGGATAACAGCGGTGGCAAGCTGATGATAAACGCTTACTATGGATTGAATCCACGAAAGTACGAGAAATTTATTGCGTTGGAGGAGGCCGCGGGGACTTATGATGAGTCGAAGTATAAAGCTCCGTATAAATACGAGTATTTGTACTGTGGCTCGTCGTTGTATGGGAATTTAAGCGCGGAGAGGATGAGGGAATGGTTGGCGTATCATGCTTGGTTCTTCGGGGCGAGCTCGCACTTCGTGTTTCATGATGCTGGAGGGGTGTCGGAGGAGGTGAGGGCGGTGTTGGACCCGTGGGTTAGAGCCGGGAGGGTCACTCTGCAGGTACAAATTATCGAACAGTTTCTGTTTTTGAATGCAATCAAAATGAAAATATATAGTAACTTCTATTTTAATTTAAAACTGATTGATTTTAATTAATCCATGATTTATTTCCAGGATATAAGAGATCAGGCGGAGTATGATGGTTACTATTACAACCAGTTTTTGGTGGTGAATGATTGCCTACACCGGTACCGTCACGCGGCCAATTGGACTTTCTATTTTGATGTGGACGAGTATATTTATATCCCCGACGGCAACACTTTGGAATCGGTATTGCGGGAGTTTTCCAATAATACGCAGTTTACAATTGAGCAAAATGCAATGTCCAGTGCTCTCTGCTTGCAAGATTCCACCCACAATTATTCTAGGTAATAATTAATTTGGATATATCTGCTCAGGAATTTAATAATTAATGCATACCTTTTTTTTTTAATAAATGAGAAATTTACCTATTTCCCGTAAAGAATATATAGGTTAGCGTGAGCGAAATGCTTTTTTATTGAGTAAACTTATCAGACTCTTTTTCTGTGTTGAAGATATAATTTTAACCTCGATTTAGTATTTTACTCTAGCTTAGCTATATTTTTACGACATATTTTGAAAATGATAATTAAGTAAATTGTTAGTACATAAATAAATTCAAGTTAATTATGATCATCAGACAATGGGGATTCGAGAAATTGGTGTTCAGAGATTCTAGAACAAGAATAAGGAGAGATCGGAAGTATGCAATACAAGCCAAGAACGCATTTGCTACGGGAGTACACATGTCGGAGAACGTGATCGGGGGGACGCTCCACAAAACTAGTCCCAAAATACGGTACTACCACTACCATAATACCATCACCGTGCACGAGGAGCTCTGCCGCAACCTTCTCCCTATATCCGCGAAGAAATCCACCACTTGGCTCGATAAAATTCCCTATGTATACGATGACAACATGAAAAGACTCGTTCCTACGATTAAGGAATTCGAGCAAAATACTATTGGAGTTGGTTTGCAGCAACGCCTCAATTCTTGAAAGAGAGAAAAAAATCATAGACCGAATCAATTTTTTACAATTAATTACCTCGATATATTTTTTGATGTATAGAAAGTTTTTTTTTTCCTGACGATGTTTAGATCGTAGATGTGACTTGACGTGTTAAACATTTTACGTGATAATGTATTTCAGTTGAGTTGATCACACCATATTAATTTTTTTCACTAGACCAACTATAATATCTAAAAAGTTAAAATATATTTATTTCTTTTTTTTGGAAAAATTTCCTTTTTTTTTATCCTTACCGACACCAGCATCTGTCCAAGTCCAACATTTGATTCGGTGCTCTTTTGGCTTTCTTCTTTGTTGTACAAATGGAGAATAATTGGCAAAAATGCATTTTCAGTACTTCAACTTTTAATGGGTAGCTGTTTGGGGAAAAAAGTAGCTATGAAATTTCGATCCTTAAACTTTTCAATGTTGGCAATTTTTGAACAGTTGACTGCAATTTTTGTCCTTGAATTTTTTAGTTTTTGCAATTCTAAGATATTTAGCCACAATTTTGGTTCTTTAACTTTTTAAATTTTGTGAACAATGGATCAAAATTACTGGCGAATGTCCTATAACTACTAAAAAGTTAAATGATCAAAATTGCTATCAAATATTCTAAAATTACAAATGCTAAAAAGTTAAAGAACGAAAATTATTGTTCTAATAAAAAAATGTTCCAAGATTGCTAATTAGTAAAAATTAAATGATTAAAAATTTATTTTGCCCAGAATAATTTGTGGTTTGATTTTGAGGCATTGAGGAATCATTACACGTGGCGCAATGTGGGGCCATGATACATTGATTGAAGCCGAAATTATTTAGAGGTTTAAAAATGTTTCCTAAATAATTTATTGCTACAAATTAGTTGGAGAGTGACCCACAGCCCCCCACCTCCACTGGCACGGGTGTGGAGTGGAGAGAAGTAAAGAAGAAGTTAGTGGAATGTCTATATTATGTTATGTATCATAATATACAGTTGGGTATGGGAGTGGGCACCCGACATAGTTATGAGGATATGATTAATTTACAGATGGGTTTGGGGCCATGACCCCCCTGTTTTGATTTGTCAGAAAAGCCGGCCGTGACAAGAATACCATTTCGATTATTGTACAAAAATTACTATTCCTATTTTAGGTAAAATCAATGTTTTTAAAACCGGACCGGAGAGCGAACCGGTGAGCCTATTGGTTTAGCGATTTTACTGGTCGAACCGGGCGAACCACTGATCGAACCGCTAAAACCAGCAAATTAACCGAACCGAATCAGCTTTCGGTTCGCGGTCGAACCAGTCGGACTGGCCGGTCCGATCCGATTTTAATAACATTGGGTAAAATTAGAGATAACGATTCTAACTAGTTAGTGTTTTTGAATTTTCGTTTTAAATTACATTATTTTATTGAATTTCGTCTCGTAATTTAATATTATTTTGGAATATCGTCTCACGGTTAATTATGAGACGAAATTTGCGCTTGTTTTCGTTAAATTGTCATATGGTTGCTTACATGTCATGACGTGACAACTTTTAGCATGAATAAATATACAATATTGCAGAATTCGTCACAAACTAATTACAAGATTGAACCATCGTCTCTATGGAATTAGAAATTTAATTTTGGAACTAAATTCATGTAAATTGGTAAGTTATGGGATGAAATTCGGTTTGGAACGAAAAATCAAAATTAGTAATTAGTTTGGGACAATATTACGAAAAAAATATTAAATTGCGGGACAAAATTCGGTAAAGTGATATAGTTCGGAACGAAAAACCAAAATTACTAATTAGTTTGAGGCCTTTTTTTGCAATCTTGCCCCTAATTTAATAAGGTTGTATAATTAATTGTCTTTTCTGTATCATACGTAATTATCTAATTACGCACTTTATGGAGAAATCATGTAATGCAATTAGTGCATCAAATAATCAAATATACGTGATACAATTCACCAATATTATTTATGACACGTAGAGTATACACATTACCCCATATATGTTTTCAATTTTTACACATTTTTTTTAACATGATCAACATGGATGATGTGATTATCATTCCATGTGTCACAAATATATTAATAAGCTGCACCACATAGACTTAATGACTTAATGCAGCAGTTACACTAATAATATCACCTACTTCATGTTTGATTAATCAAATGTCCTACCGTTATTTAATACTCATTCACTTTTACTTTGGATAAGAATTCTTATATATTAATAATTCATATGGAACTTTAGTAGCATGTGCTTGCATGAATCATTGAGGCGAGAGGCTATGATAATTGATACTAATATGTTTCCACTTTTGCATAGAGATGATGACTAATTATTCATGTGTCGCTTTGCTTAGTTTCCTAGCATCACCCATATATTGTATTTAATTTAATAGGGAAAGAAGAAAGATTAATGGTTGTAATAATTAATAATTCTTGTGTACGTTGGTTTTAATGATTGAGATAATTATTTCTCATTAGGGTCTTTCTAATATAAGATTTTGTGGAACAATGATGTATATAAGATATCCAATTTTAACCATAAAAAAAAATCAACAATAAAATTAAGCCACAAATTTTGATCAAAATGTCCCTTGGTGATGTGGCATTGAACATTGGATTTGAAATTATCAAAATTCAGAAAATATGAAATTACGAAATTACCCCATACAAAATTACCAAATTGCCCTATCATAAAATTGTATTACTCAGTCTCTCCCTTCAAAACGCCTTCCTCCTAAAATCATTCAGCCTCTCTTCAAATAATTAGCCAATTCCAATTGGCCCGACTACTACCTCCGTCTTCCTCCTAAATCATTCACCCTCTCTTCAAGAAATTAGTCAATCTCAATCGGCCCTACTACTACCTCGACGAGACGTGGCTGCGGAAGAAGGGCTACCCAATCGGCCCTTTCACAAATTTCCTTCCATCACTTGATTTGGCTGTTTCAAGTCTTCGAATTAATCACTTGATTGTAAGTCGCTTTTTTCTCAATTTTCTTTCTAATATACACCATGGTGGTTAAAATTGGGACATCTTATATACACCATTGAGTATTTCCTTTAAAGCCCAATCTCTTTTTGGTTGACGCGTTGTGAAATCACTATAATACCTTTGCCTTCCCTTCAATTACGTTGCGAGGATATAGTATAATACCCCTCAATTTCTGTTTTTTCCAATGTGAACTGAGGATCGAGAAGAGATCACTTCAATCATCATAGATAATTTTCATTTACTGTTTCACTCAAACAGGTATTTTTCATCGATTATGCAACCTGTTTCTCCTAAATTTGCAGCATGTATATTAATCAGATCTTTTTCCCCGAAATTGATGATGAGATGATCTATTTTTAGCAAGGACAGGCTAATGTTGAATAATCTGCGGTAATTTGTTATGACACTTACTTGATAATCTGTGTAAGGGCTTGAAATCTTTTCTTTGAGCAAAGGGTAAGGGGAAACCATAATGGTTTCTTCTCTAATATATTTGTGAAGCTTTTGTTTTATATATTTGGAGTTGGTTCATTTGGAGTTGGTTAAGTATTGGGTTTTGTGTTGATTTGTCCTACAATCCATTGGAAAATTGTGTATTCTCTTCTGTTTTCCTAGTAGTTTTTATTTTTATTTTTTTCAAGAGATGTGTGACAAAACTGAGGTAGGATCAGACATCATTAATGCGTGCTATAACTGATTAACTCCCATTCCGGAAAATTGCAGAAAGCTTTTATTTTCATTTGTGTAATTTCATAAGAAGAGAATAGAAGGATGATTTTTTTTACCATTCTAGTGAATATGGCATATCACTGGCACTATTAGTATTTTTCACCTCTCCAAATGATCTATTTTCTTGATTTTACCATATGTTTGCTATATCGTATTTTTGTTATAAGCTGTTATATTGCATTTGACTAGGAAGTAACGTTCTATAATTGACGACTTTGTTGTCTCTGCGGTTTTTTTTTTATACTATAGCATCAGTGACAAAGCATAGAACAATAAATTAATGAAGGTTTCGAAGATGTTGAAAAGGAGGAAGATGGGCTAGCTTGCATGGTTTGCCGAGAGGGTTACCGCCTAAGACCTACAGATTTATTGGGTGTTTATACTTACAGTAAACGTGTAAATTTAGGAGTCGGAAGTTCAGGAAATGCTCGTGGAGATTGTGTTTATACAACTGTCAGCCATTTCAATATTATACATTTCCAGTGCCATCAGGAGGCTAAACGAGCAGATGCTGCCCTAAAGAATCCAAAGAAGGAATGGGATGGTGCAGCCCTTAGGAACAATGAGACTCTCTGCAATAATCTATTACCTCTCAGAGGCCCCCCCTGTTCCTATGGGACAATACATACGATATTTCGACCAGTACTGGGACTATCTTAATGGTCTAGGCCATGCTGATGGCAGCAGGATCCGGTCTTGAATTTTCTAAGGAACCTAGCTTTTGAGTTTTAATATAACTGAACACTAGTTGCTCGCGTATACTTTTCCAATTTTTAGCTTGTCGGGCTTGAATTAGAACTTAAAAAACTATTGAATCATAAATTTCGTTTGATGCTTGGTTTATATATATTGCAAACTCTATAAATGATAACATGTGCCGAAACTATTGAATGTGAAAGAAATGATGGCTTTTTCAAAGGAGTTGTTATCGTGGCTGGAGAACATAACATCGGCTATTGATTTGGAGGAGGCGTTTGATATAATTGGTGCTTTATCTGATGTATTAGGTTCTGGATATACCAAGTGTGAGGAATTTGTACTTGCTTCGATTAATGGAGGTACATCATAGTTTAGTTTGTTGTATGAACAAATTTGAAATTTGGAAGTGAAATTCTATGGTTTATCGTTTTATTTGCAATAGGAGGACTTTTTATGTACTTGACTCAGTTTGTGCAGACGCATTTGCCATGTTAATAATTTTTTTGTGCTAGTGGTTAATCTAGAAAAATAAATTACATTTTGCAAGCCTATGCCTGAAGAAAATGGAAAAAGGACACCAAGGAAAGCAGTTAGAACCCATCGCTTAAACCATGTTAACATACACTTTGGTAGATATATGTAATTTTAAAAGAGAGAATTGCATTTTTCATATCAAACTTTTGGGACTTTTATACGTCTCATACCATATCTTTCAAAATGACACATATACCAAAATTGACCAATATTTTCCAATTTAGGTTTGGCCGTTAAATTTTGGACGGAAACGACATGTGCCGTGAACGTGTCCGTTAACTCTCTGAAAATTTAAAAAAAAAATGAGAGATGCATTTTTCATATCAAACTTTTAACTACTTTAGATATTTGCTACCAAACTTTCAAAAAAGACACATTTAATATCAAAATTGAAGGACCTTTTTCATATTTCCTTTCTGCGTCAATTTTTTGAAAGTTTGGTACCAAATGTCTAAAGTAGGTAAAATTTTGGTATGAAAAATGAGTTTCCCTCATTTTTTTTTAAAATTTTTTGGGTTTTAACGGACATGTGCGTGACACGTGTCTTTTCCGTCCAGAATTTATCGGCCAAATCTAAATTAAAAAAGGTTGGTCAATTTTAGTATCAAATGTGTCATTTTGAAAGGTATGGTATGAAATGTATAAATGTACCAAAAATTAGGTATAAAAAATATAATTCCCTCAATTTTAAAAACCAAGATTTCGAGTCTGTAATGCAATTTGCTGGAAATATCTGCAATTCATTTCGGTACAAATTTTTCAAAAAACAAAAACAAAGGCTCAGCACGGCTTCTTAGGCAAAATCAATATTGGGAACCCATAATACTTACAAATATGCGGTGTTTAATTTTGAGTGATTTGACTAATGATTTGTTCATACCCAACATCTTAATGTTACATGCTATTTTTTTCTTTTCCATTTAATTTTCTCCTAAGTTGTAAATTGTGTCAGGCTTAATGTTGTAGGTAGCCATATATCGTGCTTTGGCCCCATTTTGCCTTGGCATGAAATATAGTAAATTGTGTTAGGTTTAATGGCATGAAATATAGTAAAATGACAAATAAATTCAATTAAAAATTAGTGATTAAGGAAAAAATGTCTTCATGATATTCATATCATTCAAACTAATTAATGGACAATCTACCATAGGACATAATCATAAAATAAAAATCAAAAATCAAAATATTTAGTATCTAAAACATATAATTTTTTCTGCATCGATTAGGGAAATTCAAAGTGAAATTGCATCATCTGAGTTTGGTCATTCACATCCCATGCCAACTTGTTAGCCTTGCATTTATACAAGTATAGTGCTACACGACGCCTAGCGAGTTTCAATTCCTCCTACAGTAAAAATACACCATAACAAGTTAGTAGTGTGCCATCCATATTATTATTTAATTAACTAATGCCAATATTGGAATAACAAATATTAACACATTTAAAGCCTTATAAAAGCCTTGTCCGAACATCATAAACAAAGAGACGTACAACCCACAATCATACCTAAAAAATGTGTCGGTGCTGTAGCATACTCATAGTTAAGAGTTTCTCTAATATTTTTTATTTTAAATTTTTCAGGCTTCCACGCGTGCAACAACATATCAACCTTTCAACCTGCAACATTAACCGTACACAATATAAAATTTGAAAATATTTTCAAGTTACAAAATATCTAACTTACTAAAGTCATGACAAGCCCCTTCCTGAATCCCTTCAACAGTTCCACTGGTAGTGAATCAAATATAATAATGTCCTTTAAAGTGAAATCCACCACACAGAGGATCCAATGCCCCTTATTGTCATTGATTTGGATCAATATTTTTTTCAATGTCACCAACGCTCCCAACGATCTTTGCATCCCCATTGATAAATTGATTGATAATTTTGTTGTCCTCATAATTTGGAGTCAATGCTAGTTGCTACGCAACAAGAATAAATGGTAATAAATAATAGAAAGACACAAGAGAAAATGGATGCAAATTATATCCATTGAGATGCTAACAATCGGAATATGTTAATCTGAAATTTGAGCTTACCGAGAACATGGATGGGAAATACCAAATACTTGAAGCGAGATAATATAGCCTGGTATCAACAGTTATAGAATAAGCCACGCAATCGAGCACCTGGAGAAAAAAATTATGTACAATTTAATACATTTGATAATAAGTTTTGTAGATCAAAACATACAACTAAATGTATACTTACGTTGGAGTTGATCCATTCTAAGGGCAAGAGGTAACTAACGTCGGACCTTGTTAGATGCCATTCACCATTATCAATCACCAATTGACTAAAATTACAATACATTAGCAATAAAATTTATTAGAATATACATGCATTATGAAGTACAAGGATTATATATAACTTATAGTATTAAGGAAATTTCGTGAGTTCATGAGCCCACCCGAGTTATCACAAGGGAAGGAGCCAAAAATTGAACACAACACATCCTTTAAAAAGATTTTAGAAGTGAATAAAAACTTGTGTAAGTAGCATGTATTCATATCAATTATATCACATTTAATGAACCTGGCCATGGACCAATAAAAGTCCATGTACATAATGGCATTTGCATACTTGTGTAAGTGGAGTAAAAAAAATTAAATAGATTCGAGTATTAAACAATAGCAGCTACAGTAATTATCTTTTTCAATAAATTATGCATACAGCAGTAAATTACAATTGAGAATTAAAAAATAGAAAGAACCATATCCATAAAGACTGTAATTGGTACTATTGTGAAGGCTCAAGCTGAACAATGATCAACCAACTAATCAAATCACTTTACTTTAGAATTCCAAATTTTCTACTTCAAAAGTATTCATTGTGAAAGCTAATTGTTTTACGGCTGTAATTGTCTTATCTTTCACAATGACTGTATTTTACGGCCATACAGTAACTTATGCTACAAATTAACACAACCACCACCATAATTGTCTGCTAAATCGCCTTAGCAAGCCCGGAAATTATTTAAACAAGCAAAAAGTACATGGACAAATTAACAAAACCACCATCATAATTTGCAGAATTAGAGAAATTGAAGCAAGAAAACTGAAAGATTTTCTCACCTCCTACGCTTTATCTTCACAGTTGTATCAAAACGTCCCCTATTTTGATAAGCTTCCATCAATTTTGATAATACTTGATAAAAGGGGATTAGATTAAAAAAGCCCTAACTTTTCTCTATTTTGATAAAAGGCGATTAGATTAAAGAAAAGCCCTAACTTTTTTTTTTTTAATTTTTGTTGAAAAGATAAGTTGGTAATTAAAAAGGATAATTTTGTCTTTTGAAAAGAATTTAAAAGGGTAATTTTGTATTTAACAAAAAATATAATTTAAATTTAAATTTCAAAATGACACGTGTCACCAAGATAAGTGCTATCTTATATGCTATCCGCCCCTTGAAATCTCATTTTAGACGAGCCCTTCTCATTATCCTTCATGGATTTCTTACTACTATTTCACTTTCAAAACTTTGCTTGACCTCCTGCCTTTCCGTCTTTCTTCCCTGATCTCTTCAGCTCTTCTTTCTATAAATAGTAAACACGTTCTAAAAATTGGGCCTTAGGTTTAAGAATTAGAGGTCCATTATTTGGGCCAAAGCTAATGTAATCAGGTATTGGGCTAGCCTCGCCCATCAAACTTTTTCTTCACACTCGACCTTGTCCCCATTTTTTGATTTCTGTGGATTGAATTTGAATGCATGGAAAATTAAAATGAAAATGAATAGAATGTAAAACTTTAATGTTCATCAAGGAAAATAAATTTGTTAACGTCTTACTGAATAGTAAAATGGGAACTTCAAGTTTAATTTTGCTGTTCATACCTCCACTTCGACATTTTCCTGTACTCTCTAACTCATTTTAATATGGGCTAGGGATTAGTAATGGACTTTGTTTTGGGATTTTGGCCCACTTTAAATTCTTTGAAAAATCATTGTTTAGGTTGGGCTGTTTGTCAGTGTTATAGTGGGCTTACTTTACAGGCTTATTTGGGCCACGTCTAATCTTGGTCCGGCAAGAGATAAGATTAAAGTCCGAAGGAAATTTTCTCCACAGTCTCACATGTAGGGATGTAATCGAGCCGAGTAGTGTCAAACGACACACTGTTCAAGCTTGGTTTAATTTTTATCGAGGTCGAAATTTTGTGTTTGAGCATGGTTTGATTTTAAATCGAGCCGAGCTCAAACGAGCTTTTATAAAACGAGCTCGAGCCGAGTGCCAAGTAACTTGGTATTTTAGATGTAATTTTTCAATTTTTAGCTTATCGAGTCGAGCTCGAGCCGAGCTTCAAAAGTTATCAAACGAAAAATTTCAAGCTTGTTTGATTAGTGTGACGAACCGAGCTCAAACGAGCTTTTATCGAACGAACTCAAATCGAGTATCGTGTAGCTTGATTTGATTTTCAGCCCTACTCACATGATTAGACAAATCAATTAATAAGATATTTTTAACGTGAAAGATTATACTATATGTTAATGTTAATTAGTTATAATTTCTACAAATGATGTTTGACTTTGTTAGCTGGTCGGTTGCTTGAAATTTTGAGATTCGTAAGCGACCGTATATCTGGTTTGCCCCCTACCCCATATATACCCATTAATATCATATTCTAGTACTATAAGTTATTATTAAATAATACTGTCTATATACTGACATAATTAATTAGATATATACAGATGAAAACTCAAGGCATAACTAGAGCAGAAGAGAATCTCGTGTACAAATTTGTCCCCAACGTGCATGCATGCATGCATGTCTCTGCCATAAATATTGGGTCCCTAGAATTAATAAAAAAGATATTTGGTCCCCCAGAATTTATTTACATTATATAACTTCAAGTGTACATATATACATGTCAGTAGCTCCACAACCACATGCGTGCGCTTAATACATGTCAAGTGATGAACATTAATTGCCCAAAGGAGGTACCACAAATTAAGGGTGCAAATGGACAGACATTGGGTTTTATTCGTTACCATAACGATGGATCCGGACAAACATGAACCATTTCCGCTACAAGCTGCAAATGATAAAGGACGAAATCGTATCGGACTATGTCGATCTTCTATTTATTGATGAAATGTGTTGTGTCAATAAGATATTAAACTTACAGTATAATTATATATGAGAAAGCACAATTCTAAATTAGTAATCACATGCATGTAATAACTAATAAGATAGTGTTTTTGTTAGCTTAAACTAATCACTTTTCTAATTCTTTTTCTATGAAAATTCTTGTGGTGGTTTTGCAAAATTAACTTATGAATTAACTTTATATAAAAATAAGCTAAAAAGGACAGAAAAAACTATAACAGTCGTTGGGAGATAGTTTTTTATGGGTTAGAGAAATTCTTACCCAAATCGGGTTTGACCAAACTCAAAGTAACTAAAAAGCAAGTGCAATACACTTGCTTTGGGATTGGAAGTAACTACCATGAGAGTGACCAATCACAAAGCAAGTGCAATACACTTATTTGGTGGTTGGATGGGTTTGGCCAAGCCAGGATTGGACAAGAATTTTCCTTTTTGCTTCTCTTAATTTTTAAATTATATCCACTTATAACAGTTTTTTCTCTTAAAATGAAAATACCATATCCACTTTTTATTATCAACTTCTTTTAGTGATTTTTAAGAATTTAATTCTATATAATTAGCTAGTTTAATATGAATAATATAAATTCTACATAAGTAATATGTATGATCAATATTTTCTTTAAGGGAAAATACATTTTGTATTCCTCTAAAATACATCATTTTTCATTTAATATCTGGATATATTAAAGACCTAGTACGCCATTAAAACCTAGAAAGAATTAACATTAATTAATTTTTATTTTTTTTATTTTTTTTATTTTTTATAACTTGAGCCATTTCAACCCAGATCCATTTTTATCCATGCAAAGTTTTACTTTAAATCCCAACCCGACAAAAATACTAAAAGTCAAAAGGCCAGGTAGGTAGGTTGAGTAATTGATGGAACTTAATTAAAGAAAAAAAATTTTTGAAGGGCTCACATCAGCGCGGTCAACTCATGTATCGTGACTCATATTGCACCAACAACATATACATACATAATGAGGAACAAAATTTTCCGCTGTCCACCGATAATGCTGTATTATATCATACTAATTAGAAGAAATATCTTCTAAATATCCTGAAAAAAGGTAGATAGGGATAAATAATGTTATATGTGTAATAATTCGAAAACGAAAAAGATGATTAGAGGATATGTACATACTGATAAAGTAGCGCGTTACTTTTTTAGGAGAGGATAGGATTTTTACACTTTCATGTTCACTTGACTTAGGTGTTGGTCCGATCCGGCACAACCCAATTCAATTCCTATTCTTTCTATTGTTTTTTTTCATATTTTAGAGAAAATGTTATTTAAATTTGAGATTATATTAAGTAATCTAAGTTATATGAAGGTTTTTATATTTTAAAGTAATATTTAATGTTTTCAATATTTATTTTTGAAATTTAAATACTATTAATATTAGAGCTAAAAATATGTGAATTTAGGAGAGCAAAATAATTTAAAACTTTCGAGTGAAAACCAAATACATATTATGTAGCTTAACTAAGTGTGTGTTTTTACACTTAAAACAATTTTGACACCATTCAGAACTCATATTGAGGAAATTCTTATCCAGACCGGATTTGGCCGAACCCAAAGCAACTACATGGCAAGTGTAATACACTTGCTTTGGGATTGGATGTAACTCCCAAGAGAGTGACCAATCACAAAGCAAGTGCAATACACTTGCTTGGTGGTTGGATGGGTTTGACCAAGCCAAGCTTGGACAAGAATTTTCCCTCATATTGGCCTATATACTTGTTAACCCAGCCAAACCTAACTCAACCCAAAACAACCCAACTCTTTATTATGTAATATTATTAAAAATAAAATAGGTCAAACCAACCCAATCATTTTTCTCTCGATCGGCCCATTTTCAATATGACTCGTTTCTGACAGTACTTATCATTTTATCATCCGAACTATTTTTTACCCGTCTAGACCCGACCCAACCCAACCCAACCCGTTGAATTCCCACCCTTAGCACGATTGTTCTTCTGTGCATGTGGTATAATTCAAGGTTCATTAACAACTACTACAAATTAAAGTCCTCTCAAAAGAATAAAACAACAACTACTACAGAGAAAAAGAAAAGAAAAAAGGTTCATTAACAACTAACATGCCAAACGACAGAAATAATTCATTACCATTTTTATGATTAGTTAGATGTTAGATATAGTTTAAGATTCCCCCAACAAATATAAACACTTTGTTTTTTCTACATAATAGTTAGACGTGAGATATTATATATTATATACATATATGATATATGATCTAGATTCTTCTTATTTTACATATCCACTGGCCACTATGTCTACCAATAGAAAAACACTTAATCATGACTCAAGAGAAGAAATTAAGGATCTCGACGAAATTTAAATTGATTTTGTTGAATTGTAACGGTGTACGTGTATTTTTTATTTATACTTTTCGATATGAAATGTTATTTCAATATTCAGCGTACGTACTTGATTTGATAATATAATCACTAGATGATTTTTTATTTAGGTCCACTTCTCCTCTCACCCCAACAAAACACAGAGAGAGAGAGAGAGAATCAATAATTGATAGGAATGTTAGTTTGTATGACATTGGACCTTTGACCAAAAAATATTCAAATTTTGACATTTGATTTAGGTAATGAAGCCGGCCACTTCAAATTATGAGACTGATGTATTTTCTCATAAATCATGCAAAAAATATGCATAAAATTACTCTTTGAAATGTTCAAAATTTTATATACTATCATGAAATCCCTCATACATATAAAACTAGGCTGCCATAATTTTTAGGGATTTTGTGTCGAATATAATTAATAGCATAATGGATTTTATAAAATAAACATTTCAATAGAGATTATTATGCCAAATATTTAAAAGTATAGAGAAATTCTATATAGAAAAAAAAATCATATGATAATTTGTGCATATATCATATAATACCGGAGAATTTATTGCATTTGTCCCTCTAAATTACTATTTTTAACAACCAAGTATATGTACCAAGCATCATCACGCAATTTCTTTTTGGCTTTTTTCTTTGAATGCCCATCTATATGTAAATTATGTAAATAAGTACATACTAGCATGCAAATATCTAGGTAATTCTTAAATGCTGTGAATTTATTTTCAATCTGCAATAGAGTGTTGATTGATTTTTCTATTTTCTAATTGTGGCTACATTTAGTTTGCTCGAGTAGCCACCTTTTGTATATGTTGCACATACAAGACACCAATTGACACGAATTTTTGAAGCCATGAAGGGCTGAACCATTCTTTGATCATTAGACAGGTACCCTAACGAGTTTCGGGAATGAATGATCCAATTCAAAAGTCTTATAATCCACGTTCTATTACGATTTTGTTTTTAACTCGTCCTATTTAGAGTTTCGAAAAAACGAGACAAATTGATTTAGATACTTACCTAAGTCAAACCGATCTATATTACTCAATTTTGCATTAGTCTTCGCTATTATGAATGCAAACATACGAATTGACCGACCAACCCCCTCCATCCAAAAAAAAGAGAAGAATTTATCCGCCATCATTAATACTATAAAAAAAATAATATATATATTCAATTCAAAGAAGAAAAATATTACTCGGTATTGGAAACATTTCTAAGAAATGAAATAGAGACGTGCTGCGTGAATTCTCGGAAGCTAAGTCACCAATTACATCACGTGATAAAGATAAATGAAACGTCATCGCTTATTGTACTGTCAATCTCCTGCAAACAACCCCTCAATTCGTGGTAGTCGCGACTTTCCTTTCCCTGAGGCCATAACAGAAACATATTATATAATATGGACCCCACCAATTTTCTCCGCTTTTTTATACCCCCTTCCACACCCGATCATTTCCTCATTCCATTCTTCTCTCTCTCTCTCTTCCAATTTCAACACTAATTAGAGATCAAATCCATCGAATTCAACAATGGGCGCTTGTTTGTCATCAAAATCAACAGATAACACAAAGCCGTGTGCATATGTAGTCTCCAGTGACGGACAGTTACGCCAGTACCCAATCCCCATTACAGTTTCTCAAGTGCTCCAATTCGAAACTTCATCACCAGATTCATTCTTCCTCTGCAACTCCGATCGACTCTATTTCGACGATTTCATACCCTCACTCAAACCAAATGAACAGCTCCAGTCGGCTCAGATATACTTCGTCCTTTCCACAGCAAAGCTTCAATATCGGCTCGCTGCTTCAGATATGGCGGCTTTAGCCGTTAAGGCGAGCGTCGCGCTGGAGCAGATCAACCGTCGCGGCGGCCGGAATAGGAAAGCTCGGATTTCGCCGGTTCTCGGGGCGGAGGAAGATCCGCAGTCTAATTTTCAGGTTAATCAGAATAAGAGTAGTAATGGTAATAGTAAGTCTTCCTCGGTTGGGCTTGGGGTTTCTAGATCTGGTTCGGTGAGGAAATTGTCGAGATATTCTTCAAGGAGAGCTAAATTGGCTGTTCACTCGTTCAGGATGAAGCTTAACACCATTTATGAAGGATCTGTGCTTCTCCTTGCTTAATTATCTATAAATTAAATGTGTATTCTCTTTTTCCTTTTTTATTTTCATTTGGAATTTCTTTAGAAAAGAAATCCAGCTTCCATGTAAAAAAGCAGCTTTAGGTGATGTATTGATGTGAAGAAACATCCATTATGGTTATGGAACAAGCCACTGCCATTAATGTTTAATTAGTTATTTTCTTCAATAACAATTCTCGTTTTTATGATTAGATTTTATTATTTTCTTCAAAAAAAAAAATTTATTCCAAGATTAAAAATATTCACGAGTATGTCTATCTTCTTAATTAACATATCATCAATTAGTATTATACTATTATACTGTGCTTTTAACTTTCAAGGGGACTAGACTTTGGATTCGACTCTGTTTCTTACGGGTTGGATTTGAATTGGATTTAATAGACTTTGGATCCGACTATGTGTATATTGAGTTGGTTTTTAGTCGAATTATTCTATATGTTGATTTTGTTAGATCTTAGCTTTTCAGTTCATATGATCTTGTTATGTTTTCGTTGAATTTCATCTAACTCTCAAAATTTTAAAAAATATCTTCTTCTACAACAAGTTTGTTAATGTTACATGTTCATTCAATTTCTTGAATTTTTCTTCAGAATTCACTCCAAAATATAAGAAGTCAATATTCATCACAAGTTAATGATATTTTTCAAATTAAGAGATCACGTCGGAAAACATTAGTATTGTTATTTATTGTATCATAATTAATTCATATGAAGTGAAAATATGCATAAAATTGAGATCACGAATAAATTTTTTTATGTGTATAAATTTGAGATCAGTAGAATATTATTATTGATACATAATAAGACATTATGATTTATGCATATACAAAAAAAAAATGTATTGTCAGGTTCAGATTGTCTTAAATTTATATTCATTCTACAAATTTCGAATTACTCTTTTTAATTGAGTCAAATCTATCGAATATCTAATTGAAAAAATTCTAATAAATAGAACCAAATTCAAATTAAAATCCGCTTCATACCAGCACAGAGATTAGCGTATTACTCGTAATTACTATATTTATTATGATATGAATATGAGATTCCTCCTTTCCATGCCCAATCGATCGAATAATGTGTTATTCTTTGATTTAATTTAATTTTTAATCTTTATAGTCAATAATGTGCACAAGTCTGTGTAAGTTGTTGTCTGTTTTTTCCTTTTTAATGGGGGGCGGCAGTGAAATCCGGCGCAACTTGAGAAATGCTAGTAGATATTTATACAAGCAGATCCGAATTCCGATTTTGTCACCACAAATTATTAGTTAGTTGCACGGGTGGCTTGCAGTTTTTTTAATCCTAGGTAATATAAAATTTATTTTGACATCCTTATAAAGTTTAATTAACAATTCCATCATTTTTTTTATATATAATAATGAGACAACTCACACTTAAACTTCCAATTTTCACACAACTTGTCAGATTTTAAATAAAATTAATTTTTCGGGCTTTGAATAAATCTTTTGGGACTTTGATGAACCGAAAGATATTTTAGACCAAAAATTTACTTTTGATACAAAAAAAAAATGACACGTAAATTGGATTGGATTCACAGGTAGCCTCATGAGCAGAAATCAGTGTGGTCCACATTATTATACGTGACTAATCTCCTGTAATATTTTTACAAATTTAATTTATTCGCATTTGATATAATTTAAAGCATTTTAGTTACTTATATTTTTTATAAGAGATTTTAAATGTTCATTGTCACTTTTAAATCTTCAAAACTAATGTAATGACAAAATGGACCTCGTTTATATATTATTGATTTAGACTTAATTAATTGTCCCCCTATTATTTGAATGAAACAATTTATCCCGTCTTATTTTGTTTGGATCGTTGATGCATCCCCATATTATTTTATATGAATTAATTTACTTCCTTTTAATTAAAATGCAAAGAGTGGTAATTTTGTCATTTTATGGCACTACTTTTACCTCCAAGTTGAATTTTAGACATCAAAATCCCAAAAGATTAATTCATACGATATTATGGGATCAAGTTGGACATGCTTGTGTTCATACGATAGCCCTTTAATGGACTTTGTGTTCATACCTTAGCCCTTTATTTCAGACATCAAAGTCTAAAAAGATTAATTCATGTAGGACCTCAGGTGATATCAATTGTCCCAAAACCAATTGATGTTAGGAAATGCGCATACTCTTCCCTTATAGTGCATTCACACAAACGCTCACGATATTCGATTGTGACACCACCCGCACACTCAGTTTGAGTGCCACATGACAATTGTTGTCACCCGCACATTCAGTTTGAATGCCCAACAATTCACAACTTTATTATTTCAGGTCTTTGTGTTCAATTCATACGATGAACCTTTATTTTCTTTTCTTTTTTCTTTTTGCTTGAAGGATAATTATGTATGAATGCGAGTTTCAACTTATTAGTATATTAATGGTGTTTTGGGCCACAAATACACCAGCTCATGAGCCACTACTATTGCTTAAAAGTTAAAAGTCCAGCAGTGTACGGGACTTCATTTTGTCAAATATATCCATCAATTTTTTTCACGTCTTCATAAAATTTGGGTTTGTAGAATAATCCAGATTACCCAATCTGCCACCCAATAATGAAATATAATAAATCTGGCCCAATCAGCCTTAATCAAGCTTACCAAACAGCTCCTAATACTTGAGCCAACTTCTTCAATATAAAGAGAGTATGGAGACTGGAATGAGCGTGTAAAAGCCATAACTTGTGAAGTGGGATTGCATGTTTTTTATTATATCATTCATTAATTATAAAAACAAGATCCCACAATCCGGACTTTGTAACCAGAAGTCCAAATTCTACCACAAGTAGCAGAATTTAGAAGTAGTCCCTAATCATATTATCTTATCTAGCTTCAACGAGACAGTGTACGAGATAAATGTATAAATCGTAAAATTAAAGGTTTAATTGTCTATGAATGGTGGGTGCTCTTTGAATCACAATTTTCAACTTATTTTGATTTTGATTTCTTACTTAACAAAATATTTTTCAAGACTATCATATTACGTAAGGATATGGCACATCAGTTTCAACTTCATAAACATAATAACAAGGGTGAATTACGAATTTTTTTTTTTAGATTAGACAAAAGTATTTCTCAATATGACTCAAACTGAAAAGTATTTATATACCTCTTGCGAGAAATTGCAGTTGATAACTGCGATTCTTCGATTTTTACGAAATAAATAATTATCTAAAATTGCAGTTAGCAACTGCGACTTTTGATATAAACAAAATTCCACTGTGATTTTTGATTTAAAAAAAAAAAACTTTTTTGATAAAATGGCTTGAATTTTTTGAGTATTTGATCTTTATATTAATTAGTAATAGTACTTTAAATGAAATGTCTATCTTTCAATTCAGGATATATATGACCTTGTGTAATGTCTTACGTTTATGAACAATGCACATATTGTTCAGTTTAAACTAGTTTTGTTGGGAGTTCAATCAATTTTAGTTGTGTCGTACTCCCTCAGTCCCAATTATCTTTATCCCTTGGTACAATTGACCGGTCAATTTGACTAAATATATAAAAATTATAATAAATAATTTAATTAATATATTTCACTAATAAGTTGATAATATCATATGACACCATATATTAATATTTAAGAGATTTAATACACCATGAATGAGAATAATTTAATATGATAAATCATTTAAAAAATTGAAAAGTTTGACCGGTACCGTAGCAAAATGGAGCAAACTAAATGGGACAGAAGAAGTATTTGTTATGTATATATTGATATGAGCTTTGAAATATTTCTACTCTTATGCTTAGTTTTTTTATGCATGATCCTTGACTTCTACTTGAAATTTGCAAGCATTTATATAGATTTGGAAGTTGAGGTAGATCGCATCTCCTCTAATTAGATTGATTAGACTAACACCTATTCACTAATTATTGAAAAAGTTAATCTTTCCAACGAGGACTAAAGTTTCATGTTTCATGAATTTTTTTCTTTTGTAAATAAATTTGCAAAACTATATATGCAAGATGACCGCTCTTGAATCAATAAAGAGAAAGAGGAATTAGATACTGTCATTGCACTGTCTCTGGCTGAAGATTTAAAGAGAGCAAATGGTACTAATTTTGTTTCTTGTTCTTACCTTAATGATTTTCTTACTTTTCCTTTAATTTCTAAATATAATAAATAACATTTTCGTCACTCTCTTAAAAAAACAATATATAATCCCTCCAAAATACTTTAATGTGAGATTAATGTACAATTAAGAGTATAATTGAAAAATTACCTATTAAAATAAATTTGCAAAAGATCATTTTGACGTGCAGTTAAATGAATATTTTACTTACTCTTAACTCGCGACCTAATATAGAATATTATTCTAAAAAAATATTTGTATAAGTTGAAATAAGAAAATATAATATCAATTAATAAATAGTCTTGTTATAGTAAAGTGGTAGAGTATAAGTAAATATGGCGCCAAAAAATCTGCTGAAAGGACCGTCGAAAATATTTGTCCCTAAAACGTTCGTCAAAAAATTCTGACACGATGTTTTTTGTAGTGAGCTAAAAAATTAACGTAGTTGGTTAAATTTGCTTTCCATACGAAATATAATATATGAATGTCTATGCAATAACACACATACACACACACACACACACACATATATATATATATATATATATATATATATATATATATATATATATATATATGAATTTAGTATATTCAAATAATACAAGGATCCCTAAACTCAAATATGGGCAAAATTATCATTTGATATCGATATTTCAAATTTATATTTATAATATGCAACATCTCATTTTTTTTATGTTTTTCGGGAGTTATTTTAATGAGTAATTGTCAATTTTACTTTTAATTGCACATGAATAAAAACTCTAAAACCCCAAATTCAAATTTTTATTCACATTATTTGACGTCTCATTTTTTTATGTTTTTTTTGGAGTTATTTTAATGGGTAATTGTGAATTTTACTCTTAATTGCACATGAATCTCACATTAGTACATTTTGGAGGGAATATATGTTGACTTTTGATGGGAGTGACAAAAAGACCCCTGCTTTTTGGCCTAAAATTCACCTAGGGTACAAAGTGAAAGACTATATGTTTTAAGGGTGCAAAGTGGATTGATTTTGAGGATGTAAAGTGTCGAACTAATAAATTTCTAGGGTGGATTAACTGTAAAGTGGATTAAGTCAATCCAAATACATTTTAAGTATGTATTTTGGATGTAAGAGGGATGGAAATTTGTTACACTACATTGATGAGAGGAACATATCTGCTATGAAAAATTTAAGAAGGATGTGTTACACTACATTGATAAGAGGGACGAATCTGCTACAAAAATGAGGAATGAATGTGCAAAATTTGACTCATAAAGGAGGATGAAAAGTGCGATTCACTCTATACATATTTTGACATCACATATGATTAAATTGCTCATTAAACATATCACACACAACCGCACATTATTAATATGTTTTTACATAGAGACTTTTGGTAGTATAATAAATACATGTAAAATAGGAAGGAAATGTTACATGTGTTTTATTATTGTCCTTTCGCGAAGAAAATATGGGAAGATGTGATTTCGTCGACTGAAATATCGATTCCCGCAAATGTAAGTCAAGACGGATGGGTGAGAAAAATCTGCTCAGTCAACTTGAATAACTCGATGCTCCCCAAAGCCTAATGGAGCTGGATATTTTTTTAGGCTAGCAAGAATATCTGGAAGGCACGTAATTCTAGGGTCTTCAAGGGGGAAAGAAGAGGCAAGACATGTGACCTTATTTAGGGTGAAACAACTTGCTCTTGACATCCAAAGTTCATCCTCGTTGGTTAGGTAGCAAAAGGTGACCCAATTCCAGGCGTGGGTTCGACCCAATATAGGTTGGGGAAAGCTTATGATACGGATGGGAGTTGAGTGGGGAGATCGAAGTCGGCAACAATTGGAGGCATAGCATGAGGAATGATGAAGGTATGTGGACATTTTACTTTTGTCGTATAGTGGGCTCTAGCTCTATTACCCAGACCGAACTGTTGGCCCTTCGGGAGGGTTTGAAATTTGCATGGCAGAGGCGGATCCGTAATCTGGATGTGAAAATTGATTCAGAGGTTATCTACCTACTTTAGAAGACTGATACAAGAGAACATCAGTTGGATCACATCTTGAAAGATTGTAGGAGTTTGATTGCTAAGCCCTAGAATATATCGATACGACACATTAAAAGATCGGCAATTTCAGTGGCTGGCTAAGTTATAACACGTTGTAAGAGAATGACTACATTAGATGAAAGAACCACCGAACTTCATACGAGAGCTAGTCGAGAACGACATGCATTGAACTAACGTGTCAAATATACAGGTGGGATATTGTTTTTTTTTCTCTGCATATTATCAGTCCTCCTGTCGCTCTCCCTCACTCCAAGAAGCCTTCATACTGTACTACTATATAACAATATTATTATTATAATTCATTTTCTATATTTTTATAATTCTTTCTGGGCCTATATTTATATTCTTCCAAGACAATATCTAATAATTAAATCAATTCATTTCATTTCATGGGATCCCCATTCAATTCCCCACCATGTGTATCAATTCATACTTAAAAGTTGTTGTCGTTACTGTCCTTTACCTTCAATGGCATTGACCCTACTCCAATTTCGTTTCTCCAAATATGCCGTTTTTTCTTCATTTCTTTATTACTCAATAAATCTGTGATCATTTATGATATTTGGCCACTCCCCTCCCCTCCAAATTTTATTTTAATTAGGTTATTTGCATTTATTATTACTTTCCCCTCTACACGTTAGAGATTGTCTTCTGTTGGATGATTTCATTCTCAGTTTTTCTTCTTATCGTTAAAAATCATTACTACAAATGTCCAATTCTTCGATAATGCTATCGGCGTGAATGAATGAATAGTGGCCTTCTTCAGTTCCAGGTGTCGGTGGTTTTTAGCTTGTAATGGAACTATTGCGCCAAAATAGAAACGCAACAATGGACTGTAATTCTCCTTCTCCTCCACCTTCTACTGCCTCCAGATTTCGAAGGTGAGGTTATAATTGCTAGAATTTGGTTAATTGTGTGATAATTCGTGAAATGTTGATCAATTCACAGGCTAATACTGTTTGATTTAATTGTAACAGTGAAATTTGCAAGGATCATGTACTGAATATGTCGCCAAGACATTCACACCATCTGGATCCTGTGTGTAATTTTCCTCTATTTATTAGTCCAGTTTTCTTAATTTTCCTTGTTTTGGTGTTAATTTGGGTGGATAATTGGAGTGAGTTATTGTCAAATTTTTTGAGTGAAAAAGTGTTTTTGTCAGATATAAGGGTATAACTGTCATTTCCCCTGCAAATCGTGAAGAAAACTCGCACTTACATTGAGGAAAGCACATAGCTGCCTGAGAGGGGTAAATACATTTGACTGGTTAACAAATGGTGTTTTTACGACTAAAAATAACGCGAGATTTTGCCAATTATGTAAAGCAGATGGGGTGTTCTTGCATTTTACTCGGTTATCTATGGTATTGAGTTGAAGAGGGCAATGCCAATGAAGTGAATAAAATAAGTAGGATCATAGATCATATACAGAGCTTCGGAATTTTTTCCTTCCATCTTTTGATAATTTGCTGCGGAGTTTTGTTCACCAGCAATAATTTCTTGCTTTCTAAATGGATATTTATCGAAGAAATGAAGCTATGATCGTATCAGGGACTTCTAAGACTTAATTACCTTGAATTTTGTAACTAGAAATTCACATTGTCTATCCACAACTTATTGACTGTAATGTTTTGCTAATAATACTTCAAACATCTCTTGACAAGATATCCGATTGCTGGGAATCAAGGAAGGAGCAGTGTGTCGAATCGATCCCTTCTCCTCTTTCAGATGGCAAGATGACACCTAAGGTACTAATATAGTCGCAATTCCATACTTGCATTGATTTTTTAACATGCTAATATTCTGAAATTTGTGTTGACCTACATGATGTGAAGCATGAAAAGTGTATGTATGATGATTTAAGACATGATTGCATTATGATTACAAAGTTTTTTTTAGCTTTTGTATCATATGAACTTAAGAGTTTACGGGAAGCACTCACTTTCATCTACTTTCACCCATTCCAAGAATGAACAAATATTGTTTTCGAGAAATTTGGGAATTTGATGAACTAATATGTCAATTAACTTTGGTCGTAGTCTTCAGCAGAACTGATGAAAGAAATTGCTGCACTTGAGGTTGAAATTGGACGATTGGAAAGCTCTCTTCTATCTCTCTACCGGAAAGCTTTTCAACAGCAAATCCCTAGTATTCAATTTGAACATCAAATGACTGGAACATCTCCCTTAGTTACATTGGATCAACCATCTCAGAAAATCAAATTTGGAATGACAAAAGACTCTGATAATCGTAGATGTCAAAGTTCCCCGACAAGTGCTTTAGCTGGCCCAAACGATTTGGTTCAAAATTCAATTTCAGAGTCATCGTCTGAAAGGGTTGATATGCCTCACCTCTTACACTTATTAAATACACCTGCCTTTTTTCAAACCTCTTTGTTTTCAGAAAGTTAGTTTACGGATATATGATGAATAATTGCAGGAGAAGAAGAGTGTTAATCCTCGGCACCTTAGCTTTGCAGATCATCTTGGAAATTCTCTTATAAATGATGCTGCTATCATTTTTCCTGATAGGCTGTCTGAAGATATTATAAGATGTATATCTTCAATTTACTGCAAATTGGCCAATCCCACACCAATTAACAAAGGCTATTCTATTTCTTCGACTTCATCATTCTGTTCCTCAAGCACATTTTCTCCTAGAAATTTATCTGGCGGTTGGAGTCCGCAATGTAATCATGAAGTTACAGAGAATTGTGATTTTAAAGGACTGAAACAAGAAAATGGACCATACGCTGCAATGGTGGAAGTCCTGAAAATATGCTTAGATGATGACAATTATAGTTATGCTGCCACAATGCTTCAGAAATTCAGGTGTTAAAATCTATTACTGAAAACTATGTTGTTTTATTTATTTTGATGATTATTTTTCTCTGTGGATCACCAAAAAAAAAAAAGGTCTGTCTTGAATTTTCAGTTGACATCATAATAGATAGTACTCCTATGTTTAAATTTCTAATCTTTTAAACTAACCTTGTTTGGATATCTAACTAGTATACATCTCTTCGTAAAAATATTAGCATTTTTTTTCTTTCTAAATCTCCCTCATATTTTTGTTCCCAATACACTGCGGATTCAATTAAATCAGTCAATCTAATTACTTAACTCGACTTTACCCTTAAAACTTATGGATCATTTTGAGTAATACATTGTTATCTATACATTTCTAATAGAAAATTGTTATCATAAGTTTCAAATCCTCATTTCATTTAATCGTTGCAGTTCTCTAGTCAAGAGTCTAGAGATTGTTGACCTGAAGAAGATGAGGCGTGAAGAGAAGCTCGTGTTTTGGATCAATATTCACAATGCCTTGTTGATGCATGTATGGCTCATTGGCTTGTAAAACTTTCTACCATTTTGAATTAGTAACTTTAACTCTGTGTACTATATTGTGCTTATGCTTACTATAAGCCTAAATTTGTAGCCGGTCTTCAGTATAATCTTATTAGTCCTTTGCTATTGGGGAAAAACACCTTCTTAGTTCAATTCTCCATTAGAGTTGAAGAATAATTTCTCAGTCTGATTTTTAACTGAATGCATCTATTAAATATGTATGTGGATTTTGTTTGCAGGCGTATTTAGCATATGGAACTCAAAACTATATGAAAAGTAATTCCATGCTGAAGGTAATATACAACTTCTTTTGTTTAATCTGTCAGTTGCAGTTTTATCAGCAGAACTGATTGTTCCATGTGCAAATATTCTCTAGGCTGCTTATAACGTGGGTGGGCATTGCATAAATGCTTATGACATACAAAACTCCATTTTGGGAATCCGATCGCACTATTCTGCACCGGTACATGCTCTTACTTTGACATAACTTCTCTAGATATTGTTTTAGGTAATTGAATAGTTCTTAACTTCTATTGAATATTTAACTCACCTAACAATATTTGCAATTTAATCTTTACCTCTTAAGATTGAAAGTAAAATGGTTTTTGATATAATAATGATAAAACTTATTACCACTTGAATAGTTGAATTACATAGTTGGTATGTTTAAGCACCTAGATGACACATGAATGTCATATATGCAGTGGCTTCAGAACCTTCTGTCTCCAGGAAAGAAGTTGAAGACTGGGACTACCAAACATGCTTATGCAATTGAATACCCTGAACCACTTGTTTATTTCGCCCTTTGTTCCGGGTCGAACTCTGATCCTGCGGTAATTCATTCCTTTCTTTGGTTTATTACTATTCACTTATGAAAAATTGGTATGATGCATAACTTCTTAATTTGACATGATTGGATTGCAGGTAAGAGTGTACACAGCAAACAGTGTATTTAATGATCTGAAAGTTGCTAAAGAAGAATTTATACAAGCCACAGTGTATGTTCATAAAGAAACAAAGATATACCTGCCAAGAATTCTGTGTTATTATGCTAAAGATATGTCACTTTGCATGACTGCACTTTTGGAAATGGTTAGTGGATGCTTATCGGGTATTCAACAGAAAGCTATAAGTAAATGTGCGAAGGGTCGACCTGATAAGTATGTGTATTGGTTAGAACAGAGCTCATCGTTTAGGTATTTAATCCATAAAGAAGTAGCTGATGACAAGAGATGGAGTTGTTAAGTTTTTTTTCTTCTTGTTAATTTTGATGTAATTATGACTGCTTAATAAACATTCTTTCCTGTAATTATCATACGCATATGTTGGTTTTTTTAGAATTTTTTTTGTTTGTTTTTGGTTTCCGAAGAATATTCAGTCTTACGTGATTCCTTTCGAAGTGCGTTACATATAGTTTCTAAACTAACCGTTCAATTGATGATTAGTCATTTTGAAAAAATACAAGCGAAAATGAAATTACAATACCTCATCATGCCACGCTCCCACCCTCAAATACCCGACTCCTAACCGATGGTTAGTTGTTTTCATCCGAGCAAACAATGGCTTAGTTGCCCACACCTAGGCCTCGACGGGTGGAGCCATGGAGGTGAGTTAGGTACCATTTTGACGGACGTTAATCTACAAACCGACTTTGGTTAATGTCTGAAATGCCCTAGTTGTACATATACAATTTGAATTGGTAATTTGAATATGACAATAATTGTTCTTGTGATAAGATAAGAGGGTTTTGACGGAACTTGCACACTTGAAAAATGAAGCTTCAAATGTTTGTATAGTCCAAAAATGAGGATAGTATTCTATCATGTATGCAAAATCTGCACAAGACTATTCTGTAAATATTTTTTGTACTAGACTTCCTTGTAATTTCAAAAATTATGCATAAAATATCCAATCTCCGTTAGTTACTAACATCGTTAATTTTTACATAATTTTGTTTACATAAAACTCCTTTGTACTTTTGAATGTTTGCGTAAAAATTTCCTTGTATTTTTTAACGTTTGAACAAAAAACCTCTTATATTTTAATTATATTTAAGGATAATTTTGACAAGTCAATTAAAAAATAACAATGCTAATAACTAACAGAGATTGAGTTTTATGTTATTTTTAAAAATACAAAAGAGTTTGAGATTAAAAAAAATCATATGAAATTTTCAACACATTATGCATTTACTCCCAAAAAAGGTGGATCGCACTATTGCTATCAACTCATCTATTTTGGGGCAACGGCTCCCGATCGTGGAGAAATATTATAAGTACTATTTTTACCAGAGCTTTTTTTTTTAATAGCTATGCCTATGGAAGCAAAAAATAATAATAATAAAAATAATAGCTATGCCTTTAAGTTACTTGCCTCTGGGATGAAATTACATCTTTGCCCTGAGCGAGGGAGATCTACTGAAACTAATATGATATGAGAGTTCTGACTTCTGAGAAAGATGAAGGACCAATTTTTGCGAAATCAAGCACTCAATCAACCGGAAGAGGAGTCTGAATTCAGAAAAATAAGAGAAGACGCGGAAGCTATTCTCTTCTGTTCTGTTCGTTTCATCAATCTGCAACTCCTCCCCCAAAGCCATGGTAAATTTCACCTTTGGGTCTCTATTTCACAATTCTGATTTTCAAAAAAAATTCGCTGTTTTGATTTCATGTAAGTAAGTTTTCATGGAATCACTTGTCGATTTCTATGATCAGATCCGCCTCCTTTTATGCTTTACTTATCGATCTTCTTTCTGTTGTCGTAGTCGGGTAGATTTGGATTCGTTTTCGTGTCCCCTCATTTCTTAGTATCCGCAGCTGCTACTTGGATTGTTAATTCTTTTGTGTTATAAATACTTGCTAGACCTAGATTAAGATCAGCTAATATATTATAAATTGTCTCCATCTAAAATTTGTTGTAGGATAATTCAGTAATCAGTTAAAGTATTATCTATTCTCAATAAACTAGTAGCACATCAGTTTGCATTTTCTTCACTTAATTCCTTTGTCAATGACATGCTGATTTGGCCAACTTATTATACATCTTATCTGTAACCTAGATTGCCCGGATATGTATACGTCAATACGGTATAATACGATACGAGTACGGCGATACGGATTTTCAAAATTTATAGGATTCGATACGGCAAAAATACGCGTATGTATATTTAAAAATATATTAAAAAAATTATGTAATATATATTTAGTTCACTTTTTATTCCATATTAAAATAAATAATGCTATTTACCTCTTATATAAATGTTCAAGTAAAACCATAGTATTAATATCATAGGCAAATTATTTGGCCCTATACAGATTTTTAAGTGTTTTATGTAGATTTACTTTGATAATATAATCTAGAAATTATTTGTAGAAATATATGCTCTCAAGTATTCTGGGTATGTCCGATATGTCTTCCTTTGTATCCGATACGTATCTTTTTTATTTTTTATTTTCTTATTATTGAAATCGACACGGTGGAGTATTTCACAAGTATCGTACGAGTATCTGAGTATCCGAGTATCCGATACGCATACGATACTGCACGGTGTATAATTTCGGAGTATCCGTGCAACCTAGTCTGTAACTATAATTTCTACAGTAGCATTGCTTTTGTCATACTGTTAATGATTGACTAAAGCTTCTTGTGTTTCATTTCAGATTCACTTTGTTCTTCTCATCAGCAGACAGGGGAAAGTGAGGTTGACAAAATGGTATTCACCTTATACTCAAAAGGAAAGAACAAAGGTATAGTTGTATCCAACTTGTTTTAAGCTTTGAGGAACAAGTCATTTTGACCATTTTCACCCTCTGTGGTGAATACGTATTCATATTAATTCATATTAAATTTATTTATCTTTCTTGTGGTTGGACATGAACCCGTGTTTTATTTTCAAATTTGATGGCTCTTCAATTATCATATGGCCATGTTTACTTTGTAAAAGGTTATCCGAGAGCTTAGTGGTATGATTCTCGTACGAGGCCCTAAACTGTGTAATTTTGTGGAGTGGAGGGGATACAAAGTTGTTTACAAAAGGTAGTTTATATTTAGTTACAATATTGCGACATGACACCAAATTCCTTTTCCTGTTTAGTCTTCAATGGCTTGCTTAATTTATTCTCTTATATCCTATTGAATATTATATTATGTAGATATGCAAGCCTTTATTTCTGCATGTGTATTGACGAAGATGATAACGAGTTGGAGGTTCTCGAAATGATCCACCACTTTGTTGAGATACTAGACCGCTACTTTGGAAGTGTGAGGACTTCTATATGAATCAAATATTTACTGAATACTGTTATACACTGTGCTGTTACTTTACTTTTGTGATCTCATTTAACTAGAAATTTATTTTGTTGCTTTAGGTCTGTGAACTGGATTTAATCTTTAATTTCCATAAGGTATGATCTTTGGCCTCGATTGCTTAAGTCAGTATAGTTTTTATATTTTTTGTATGCCAGTTCTCAATGTTTAAAAAGAATCTACAATGTACAGAATATAATTTTCTCTGTATGTTGAGTTACGGAATTCCACCAAACTGACATTTAAGCTATATTCGGTTCTTGAATTTCAGCGAGTAAAATGCTAAGGAAAAATTGTTTTTCGTGCACTATTCGATAGAACATTGAGCTGTCTACTTTTGTTCATTTTAATTTTCCTTATCATGTTCCTCGCTGAAATCCAAGAAGTCAAGAACCGAATATAGCCAAATTGGTTCATGATTTTTCCTCAAAACCAGCCGGCATCTGTTGGTTTATGCATCACCTACTGATGTTGCTACATTAAATAGATAAGGTAGTGTTTAGTGCTATCTTTGGGCAAAACAAACTTCATGACATACATAAATTGCCCACGTCAGTTTCATGGTTATTAACATGTTCAAGTATTTTTGTATGTTTTTCCAGGTTCCTAAATGTCTATGTTTCTAGTTGGGGATGAGATGGATTTTAAAATTTCTCAGGAAGTTTTGCTTAGAGATTACTAATTTTCTGTTAGCTTCTTCTGTCTCACATTTTAGTTAGCAATTAAATTTTGGATTTTTTATTTAGATTTTATCCTACTCGGCATAAGTCGTACAGGTGAATAAAGAGTCAAAATCATGGGGAATACATATCCTACCAACAGAAGGGTATTTTGGTGGTTTGTTTAGATAATAGTATAGTATTTTAGGCTTGTAAAAAAGTAGGAGAATGGCCTTTGATTGTCATTCAATAGTATATAATCATATCCCTGAGGTTATTTTAATAAAAGAGATATAAGATCAAAGTACTGAAATGCCTTCACGACATACTACTGAAATACTTTCACTTTAACAGTCCTGATGCAGATGCTATTTAAATACAATAAACTAAACAATACAAATACAAGAGTAACACCTAACTCTGATTAACTCTAACAATACATTTGGCTAAACCAAGGAATATATTATGTTATGATATACAATACTAGATAAATCTTTAGAGAGCAATTATTTAAGTGGCAAGTTCCTAGAAGTCTGAGTTCTTATATAGAGATGTGATTTTAGTCCTCAATTTTTGTTAACAAATTGAAAGCAGTCTTCTGTCCCTTCTATTTCTTGCCTTGTTATCTACTTTTTTGGCTCGACACAAATAGGTCTTCTTTGGTGGATCTTTATTGCATTTTTCCCAGGGCTTAATTTTGCGCTGAAGTTCTTCATCTTTGTATTTGTTGGCTAGGCTCAAAAGTCAAACTTTTAGCATTCTTTTTAAAATACGTTATTTTGTATATAAAGGTTCTTTAAAGAAGGTTTATTTGGGTTTACTTCTTGAACTGTTTCATGTATCTTATTGCTTTCTCATGTTACTCTAATGGGACTTTGTAACTTTCGTGCTCTATGGTTTGGGTCGTTATTGAGTGTGTCTAATCACAAATGTGTGAAGTCTACTTCATTGCGATATCCTATCATACGTGGACCAACATTTTCATGCTATCATATATGATAAAGATGCATCTCAATTAAATATTCAATAAAAATGTCTGGCTTGAAGATAAATAAACACGGTCTGAGATTAACAATTTTTTTTATTGATTCTATTCTTCTTTAGCTTATCCAAATTATGTGCTTATGTAATTTGAACTTATCTGGCAATTTCGACGGCAGGCTTATTATATCTTGGATGAAATTCTAATAGCTGGTGAGCTTCAAGAATCGAGTAAAAAATCAGTTGCTCGTCTAATATCTGCACAGGTATGCAAATCTCAGTTCAATTTTGTTCTGCATTTGCAAACCATGCTTTTCTTAATATAATCACTTCCTCGAAATTTTGGTCATAGGATTCACTGGTGGAGGAGGCCAAGGAACAAGCAAGTTCTATAAGTAATATCATCGCTCAGGCGACTAAATGACAAGGAAGGAGTATTAGCATAACATAAAATGAGTTGGTAATTTTTTCTGTGTTGTACCAAATATGCCTAAGGGCGACCACTGACCTATTTATATTTTAATCTGATCTATTGTGTATTCGTTTTTGCTCCGGTTCATTGTTGCTCCAGTCACTACAGAGTTTTTGTAATCATAAACATGCACACCTCATTCTGTATCATATGATGTTGTTGGGAACTTCAGGTGCCTCATTTCTCTCTTAATGGTTTCAGTTGTGATATTCTTGTGCTGGGCCAGTAACTAAGCTTGTCTGAACTTTGAAGAGACAAAAGAAAGCATACATCATTTTTCTTTTGTAAACAAACATATCTGGGTGTGTTCGAGTCAAAGGTTGAGAGGTTGTCATACAGTTACTAAATTTAATTTTTTAAGAAGGGTGAAATACAGTTCCCGTTAAAGTATGAGATGGTATCAGTCACCCTCCTAAAGTATCATTTATAAGTTATAATACTTACCTCCCTCAGTTATAATTTTGTAGTTTTTATTTCAAAAATACCTCCGCCCCTTTTACAAATAGTAAATTTATTATTAATATATCAATAAAAATTGTCTCTTTATTAATTATGAATCCATTTATGCACCAAACAACATTATGTTTCAGTTTCTTCATTTATTTTGTTTCCTTCCTCTTTTCGATTTTAATTTTTTTCTTTATTTTCATCTCATTTTTTTCTAACCGAAGGATATTAAAGAAATGAAGAAAATGAAACCTATTATTGTATTGTTTGGTGGATGGATGAATTCATACTTAATAAAGATTTTTTTTTTATAAAGAAATGAAGAAATTATAACATAATATTGTTTGGTGTCAAACTTGGATTTTACAAGAGAGAATTTGAAGGAGAATTACTCAACATTTTGAATAATAATTCGATAAATGAGATAATTATCACCAAATACAAATATAAAGAAAAATAATTTTTTTATTCAAGTACAACCAAATTACAAAGAAAAATAACTATCATAGGACTAGTATTTAAACTAGAAGAAATTCCATATTAGAAGGAATTGAACTCAAGATCTCTTAGTTTTAGTACCTTACCAACGAGAAATTATGTAGTACAACCGCTGCACCACGTCATTAAGTACACGTGGTGCAGCCCACCAATACACTTGGGGCATGTGGATTATTAATCCACATCACCCCATGTTCTGGCAGTGTGAACACAACTTTCTAAACCCCTATTTTTTTGGAACATGGCCAGAACATGGGGTGATGTGGATTAATAATCCACATGTCCCATGTGTATTGGTGGGCTGCACCACGTGTACTTGATGACGTGGTGCAGCGGTTGTACTACATAATTTCTCCTTACCAACAGACTACGACCTCATTGACTCTATACATTTCTATTGTAAACAACAAAATTATCTTTTTTTTTTTATTTGGTCAAATCATTGTGACTCCGGTGGAATAATTGTCTGGCTACACCTCTGACACCACCTCTATACTTTAAGGGGGAAAACTATATTTCATCCTTTTAAGAAAGAGTATTCATCAATTTTTAGAATAACAGTTATTCAAAATTATAATGTATGTGACTTCCAAAAATTATATTTAGCATTTGAAAATTTCAAGACTACATTATAAGTTCGGTCCTTTGATGATTAAAATTACTAAAAAAATTACATTGGATTAAAATTGAATTTTAGTTTAAGTTCTTGAATGTTTATTTTTAAGCATAATAATAATAATAATCAGTTCTTTTATTTATCACGCAAAAAAAATTGAAAGGTGTGTTGTGGGGGATGGACGGCCACAATTGCGAATTAGAAGGGCCCAACTTGAAAGGTGCTTATTTGGCCGGCCCGAATTGGAACTGGACCTAACCATCAAAATTATTCTCTTCTCTGTCCTCAATTTTAACACCTGAAGAAAAGGAGAAATGCAAGCAGTACTAATATCATCAGCACCGTCATCGTTTGCGTCGACCTCCTCAACAGTTTATAAAACTAAAACTGCAATTCCAATTCGAATTCGAAGTCGAATTCCTTGCCGTTCATTCACTTGTGCAATCAAGAACCAGCAGCAGCTTTCAGTGGACCATAATCAAATGGCTGCATCGTCATCTGTTGCTCCCAAATGGGCTCAGAAGACGATAACCATTCCTGCCCAGAGGCGTGGCTGCCATCTCATCACCTCCAAGGTACCACTATATCACTATATTACTACTCTGCATCTTAATTTTAATTTTTCAATCTCTAATTTCATTAATACAATTGGGAGTGTGTGTGTGTGTGTTGGAGGGGGGGGGGGGGGAGTGTCTTATTCTGTGTGTCTGATAGCAAACAGATTATGTTGTTGCTGATTTTTTGGAGATTATAGAATCATTGGTTTGTTCTTGATATCATTTTAAGATTTCTAGCTTTGTCAGCAAATCCTTTCACTTGAGAGGTTTGAGTGTACGCGCTAGACTAGTTTAATTTTTTCCTTAAGCTAAGCTCATGTTGTATATAACCCACATGTTATGTCCTGTATCAATGGTGTTGATGATATCAATCTGAATGTGTTTGTTAGTAAACTGAGCTATTTAAACTCAATCAGGAATGGTTCAATAATAGCAGAAACCCCATTTAAGAGGGGAGGAGATGAAGCAGAGGAAAACAGGAAGGAGAGAATTTAGGATAGGGAAAGTAGTTGGTTGAGAATGCTTGCATTCTGTTCAGTGCTAACCACAATTTGTACAATAAATATGTGCATCACGGTACTACAATCAACAGAATCAGAAAACTAACGACCTTTTAAAGAAATGTTCTTGTTCTGCCACACTGCTGCACGTCATTCTATTAAGCTTGTGTAAGTTCTCCCCTCTTTTTGAACCAAACGACTGCGTTTCCTTCAATCGAACTAATAAGTTGCCTGTCATCCAGCGGTCAAATTTTATATCCCCCGCCTTTCATTAAACAGTCCAATTTCAAATTGACCATTTTCTTCAATCCAACTTTCTTGTTTACAAGAATCCTCTACTTGTGGCATGGTTTACTTTGTGGCGCTGTCGTGTAGCAGTAAGGTGATTGATATTTCTTGTATTGTCCTAATGTTAGCATATCGTAGACCAAATATGAGGTTTACTTGCTATGAAGTTTGAGATGATTCTTTCTCTCCCCCAGACCCAAACAAATTATAATCAGTGGTTTGTTTTCTTCTTTGAAAATCTTGTCTTGGTATCTGCTGTTTTTGCATAAACAACCGTTCAACTTGTTTCAGATTTTGAAGGAGATTGGGCAGGATTTATCAGGGTTCAAATGTGGCCTAGCTCATTTCTTTCGTAAGTCTGATTTTCCCCGCTTAATATTCTCTGTATAACTTTGCGGTTATGATTTCTTCTTATCTTGTCTTTTTTGTTTCTCATTTGGATGCATGTGTCTGCAACAGTCCAGCACACTAGTGCTTCTTTGACTGTAAATGAAAACTATGACTCTGATGTAAGAGACGACACAGAGACATTCTTGAACAAAGTAGTTCCAGAGGTATGTTAGTTTTTTCATGGCTTTACATGGTGAGGTTGTCGTGTTGGAAAATGTTCATTACTCTAAGTAAGTTCATGGTTTCAGGGATTTTCTGCACCATGGAAACATACTCTAGAAGGTAGCTCTCTCCCCTCTCTTTCTCTTGTCTGGTTAAAAAAAGTATATATCTTGGTTGAGATAATGGAATGCCACTGTAATATACCAAATTAGATCATATTCCTTACATCATGGTATAATCAGTTAACTATAACAACTGAATCTTTCGAATTACTGGGAAAAATTGATTCTAATGTAGTCTTATTGAGATTTCCTATATACTCCTATGTTAAATAACTTCTTGTAGAACATCTTTAGTTTGTTTTCCTGGTAATTCATCGAAACCTTATAAAGGTGATCCTTATATCTGATGGAACATAGAGAAAACCCGTGGTCAAATCATTGAGCAAATTCCATTAAAAGCTTATAGCTTTTCAATTGCGTAGTGATTCAGCACGCAATAATCTGAATGTTATGATATAAACTGTGATTGCATAAAAGGGAATAACAAAATTTCAAGACAATATAAATCATAATCATTGAAAACATATAAAAAAGACACTAATTCTCTTGATAGTTGGCGCATAGTAAGGAATTTATTTCATTTGATTATTTCTTGCAGGTCCGGATGACATGCCAGCACATATCAAATCATCCATGTTTGGCTGCTCCCTCTCGTATGTATTTTGAATTTTGTGATTTGAATTGTATTGCATTCAGAATAGATAAACAAATAAAAATAAATTCATTCATCATTTTTCATAATACTACAGGATACCTATTACAGATGGAAAATTAAACATGGGAACTTGGCAGGTATACATGTATTGTACTTAAAAGCATTAAGATATGGTAGTAATTAACTGAGATACTAATCAATCACTTTCAGAAATTCTGTGACAAATTGTAACAAGTAATAAATTTGTTTTCAGGGAATATGGCTGTGTGAGCATCGCGATGCTGCTACTCCGCGCAGAGTTGTGGTTACCCTTAATGGAATATAGCCAAGGTCTTCCCTTAATGGAATATATACGACTTAATTAATCGGTAGTCGGTACTGTAATGTAACTTATCTGTTAACCTATATCTATTTTGGCAATAATAACCTATTTTGGAGATTCAATGAAGGTAAACAGATTGCTTTGAGTTTCCAACAGCAAAAAGAAAAAACAGATTTATTTGAGTACATTTGTCCAGTAGCAACAATGATGTGTATTAATCTATCTCTCATCAAATCAAGACTCAGATGCAGCAGAGCTAGTGCATGGTCATCATGATTCTGAACTCGTCGAAGCTAAGCACTCCATCTCCGTTGAGGTCGAATTTGCTTATCATGGTTTCACAGTCTTGCAAGGTAGTCTTCCCCGTAAGTCGACTCAACATTTTCCTCAAACTCTTAGGCGTTATGTACGACCCACTATCCACCGCATACATCTTGAAAACTCCCTTGAGTTCATCATCTCCGCCACCTGTCTCCATGAGATTGGTGAAATCCTCTAGCCCAAGCGCCCCGTCTCCGTTTACGTCTGACAACCTCACCACGATCTCAGCTTCCTCTTCCGACAGCAACTCTGAATCCGATCCTCCAACCTTCCTCGCCAAGGTCTGGAGCTCTTTAGGTGAGATTTGGCCATCGCCGTTTTCGTCCAACTGTTTAAACACTTGCTCATACTCATCGCAGCCTTGAACAGATGGTGGATTATGATTGTCTGATGGTTTATTTTGTTTTCCCGGCCATATTTTGCGGTAAAATCTTCGAAATGCGGATTTTGGTGAAGAATCTGTATCCATTGACGATGTTACATGAGAGGGTGCAACCAGTACTTGTTTTAAATCCTTCTTTTGCTCCATGTAGTGAATTGAGATTCTCTTTCTATATATAGGAGTAGGACGCAGGTGACTGTACTTGCTAGTTACTAAATATAGTGATGAAAAGAGAAGTGGATAAGAAGAAGAGGTAGCAATAAGTTGGTCATCATTAGATATAATAAAATAATAATAAAATAATAAATAGTTATGATATACTAATAATAAAATGATGATGTGTGATAGGATAAAGCGGCGTTGCTTGGTTAGTCGGCATTAGGCAAATGGTTTGGGGGAAACAGCTGCTGCAGATGCTGCCACTTGTTTCTTCTTTTGTCTTTTCAATTTTCTTGACTTGAATTCCCAATTTTATCCCAAAATCCGACCATCTTTTCCACCCGTTTATTAAGAATTTCAATTTCAAATGGAACGGATATTTCGGGTTTGGGTATCCAAATTTAAAGAATTCTTATTTTATTATGGGAGTACGTTACGAATTTGAGATTTAATTGTTTAGTCTCTAACTCGGCTAGCCCAGAATGTAGGATAATCCAGCTCCTCGCCAGAAGTTATTCGAAAACTTAAATTATAAGATATATTTGTACATTACACAATAATACTTATCAAAAACTACTTAAAGAAAAAACAAAGAGACCCATAATCACCAAGGGCGGATGTAGTATAGGGCTAGTGGGGTCTATAGACCCCACTCAATTTTTTTTTTTTTTTTAATATAGTAGTATTAATAAACTTTGGGCCAAAAATATTAAAATAAGTCCATACATTTTATGTTTGTCTCAGACTTTCAGTTCAGTCCAAATAAAATAAATGGCCCAATAATGTCAAATCTAAATATATGACCCAATATGACATATCCATGAGACCAATAATCTAAACATTTCTCTCTTTCTAACCCAACCCAAAATGTGCTCCAATTCTCCCCCAAATCTGAAAACCTAAACTTTTGCTGCCTGCATCACATCACCGCACCAGCACACCAACACCAGTCGCCCCAGGCCCCAGCCCCAGCCCCAGCCGCCCCAGGCCCCAACCCAAGCTCCCAGTCCCACCACTGACTCAAGCCACTCACAAGTCACAAGCCACTCCACACTCCAAGGACCACAACCATAAAGTTTGATATTTCATTAATAAAGTAAGCATTCCATTAACTCAATCTTATTTCAATAATGAGGTCAATTTTGATTACATAAATCAAGCTCAAAAGTTATTTAGTTAATAATTTTAATCCCAAAGCAAGACCCACTTTACTTATTCAAGATTATATAAATTTACTTATTAGTTACTAATTTTCATTTTCTTCCAATTAAACCCAACTTGCTTTAATTTTATTTAAAATAATATTTATTTATATTTCAATATTGAATATAAAGCTTCAATAATTAAATTTATTAGTTAATAATTTCAATTTTCTTCCAATTAAACCAAACTTGCTTGAATTTTATTTAAAATAATATTTATTTATATTTCAATATTGAATATAAAGCTTCAATATTTATGGTTTAAGTGATCAATTCTATTATATCCATTTGAACCTAACAATCCGGCAAAGGTGGTTTAAGTGATCAATAATATTATATTCATCGATTTTGTATTGAGAAGATAGTGCGTTTGATTTCCTTTTTTAATATCACATGGAAAATTGATTATTTGAGAGATAATATATGTTATTTCTTGAGAGTTGGGATATTTATGTTATGTTTGATTGATTTTATAGATATGAAGAGATACTTTAAAACTACACCTACACCTACACCTCAAGAGGAGTCTTCGAGTAAAGTGCAAATTCAAAGTGACTCGCATGAGCTTCCAAAAGTTCAAATTGAAATGAACTTGCCCGATCTTCCGAGTGATCTCGGTCTACGACCTCATATAACAACTTATCATCCTAACATTCGAGAGAGAGTTCGTAGAAAATACTTGCTCAAAGGTCCATGTCAACCACGCAATCTTGAGTTTCCGAAAACATATAAAGGAGGTCAACTTAGAAGATTTTCTCCTTCTTGGTATAGCGGAAATGCCAATTGGTTGGAGTATAGTGAAAACAAAGATGCCATATTTTGCCTTTGTTGTTATCTCTTCAAGGTTGATCTTGGAGACCAAGGAGGTGGAGATGCTTTTATTACCGAAGGATATTCAAATTGGAAAAAGAAAGAAAGGTTAACATATCACGTAGGAAAAGATTCTAATAGTTTTCATAACCGAGCATGGGAAAAAATCAAGCATTGTTGGATCAAAAACAACAAATTGAACCTATGTTCAACCGGAAAACCAATGAAAATAGCAATGACTACCGAATTCGATTGGTAGCATCAATCGATTGCGTTCGATTTCTTCTTAAACAAGGACTTGCATTTCGTGGACATGATGAATCGGAATTTTCAAGCAACCAAGGGAACTTCCTTGAACTTTTAAGTTTTCTAGCGAGTCAAAATGAGGTTGCTAGAGCGGTTGTTTTAGGGAATGCCCCGGAAATCTTAAGTTGACGGCTCCATCAATTCAAAAGGACATTGTCAATGCTTGTTCGATTGAAACTACCAATGCTATTATTAGAGAGCTTGGGGATGAGTTATTTGCTATTCTTGTTGATGAATCTCGTGATATAGCTTGTAGTGAGCAAATGGCGGTTGTTTTGAGATATGTGGATTCACGAGGATATGTGATGGAACGTGTTATAGGCATCAAACATGTCAAGAGTACTACGGCTATTTCTCTCAAAGAATCCATTGATGATTTATTCGCTACACATGGATTGAGTATTGATCGATTACGTGGGCAAGGTTATGATGGGGCAAGTAACATGCAAGGTGAATTTAATGGATTGAAGGCATTAATTCTAAGAGAAAATCAATGTGCATATTATGTCCATTGTTTTGCTCATCAACTTCAACTTGCTCTTGTTGCGGTAGCAAGGAAATGTCCTTATATGGCCGGACTCTTTGATTCGGTGACTATGGTGGTCAATATATTTGGGGCTCTCCTAAATGTCGTGATTTTCTTCTTGACAAGCAATATGAAAAAGTGGTCGAGGCTTTATCAAATAATAAAATCGAAAGTGGTCAAGGTCTCAACCAAGAGAGAACTCTCGTTCGTGCGAGTGACACACGTTGGGGATCACATTATGGTACTTTGATGAGTTTAGTTACCATGTTCTCTTATGTGATTGATGTTCTTGGCTTTATAGTTGAGGAGTCCACCGATAGGAATGGAGAAGCAAGCAATCTATTATTAATACTTCAATCATTTTCCTTTGTCTTCAATCTACATTTGATGACGTTGATATTGGGCATTACTAATGACTTGTCTCAACTTTGCAAAGAAAAGATCAAGACATAGTGAATGCTATGAGATTAGTCAAATTATCTAAGGATCGACTTCAAGAGACAAGAGATGATGGATGGGCACATTTGTTGGAGGAAGTTACTTCTTTTTGTTTAAAGTATGAAATTGAAATTCCTTCTATGAGTAATGTCTATGTTCCGTATGGAAGGCCAAGACGTAGAATTGAACAAGTGACCATAGAACACCATTACAAAGTTGAGAGATTTAATTCGGTTATAGATAGACAAATGCAAGAGCTAAACAACCGTTTCAATGAAGCAAACACGGAGTTACTTCTTTGTGTTGCATGCTTAAGCCCATCCGAGCTCTTTGTAGCATTTGACAAAGAAAAACTTGTTCGTCTTGCGGAACTTTATCCTAGTGATTTCTCTTTTCTTGAGCTTTCGGCCTTGCCTAATCAACTTGAAAATTACATTAGAGATGTTCGATCAAGTGATGACTTTTCTAATTTGAAAGGAATTGGTGATCTTGCTAAGAAGATGGTTGCAACTAAAAGGCATGTCGTATTCTTTTTGGTTTACAGACTTGTGACATTGGCACTTATTCTCCCTATTGCAACTGCTTCGGTAGAGAGGGCTTTTTCGGCTATGAAGATGGTGAAAAATCGACTTCGTAGCAAAATGGGCGATCAATGGTTGAATGATAGTTTAGTTGTTTTTATAGAGAGAGATATATTTTGTGATATTTCAAATGATGCTATCATGGATCGATTTCAAAAAATGAAAAACCGTCGCGGTTTGTTAATATAAATACTTAGATGTTTTGGGTTATTTTGGAGGCATAACGGGGTATTATATGTAATTAAAGTAACTTGTGGGGTTGTTTTTGTCAAACTTCACCTTCTCGTTTTTGTATCTTGTTATATATTTTTTCGTGAATGAAGTATAATTTTTAAGTTTAACTGCTTAATTGAATTTTTTTTTTTTTAATCTACTTTAGCCCCCCAGTGTAAAATTCCTGGATCCGCCCCTGAATTAATCACGTCCCTTCTCGTATGGCATGACAGGTTTAGGACTGAAAGTTCAATTCTCAGAATTTACTATATTTGTTTCTCTTGTCCCGAACCAAGAGTTTGACTAAAATAAAATTATGAACATGAAAGAATTATTGATACGAATGACATGATGTTGCAGAAAAAAAAAATCAAATTCAGTTCTCAAAATTTAAAAAGAAGTTGACTCCAAAATCTCACTTCGCCATGTGTTGATGATATGAAAAACCAAATTTAAAAAAAAATTAATAAAAGATATATCACTGATCATGACCATGAAAAAAAAATCTAAAAATTGACTTAGACTATTGATAAGAGATGTAATGTTTAAATATGACTCATCTTAAGACATTTGTGATGAATATGATATACTGTAAAACAAAAAAAATTGAAATATATCAAAAAGAAAAACTCAACCCATCAGCACAACATCCCCACCCACCAAAACAAAGACCAGTTGTAGGAGTTTAATTATTAATTTAATATTTATAATTTATTTTTCTCCACATTGGTAAAATTTCAACTTATATCATATTTTAAATTTTCAAACTAACTAACTATTATTTTAATAATATTTTACTATTGATATTGAAACTATTTTTTAAATCGAATTTGAAAAACTTTTCAATAATAGGCGTATGTTTGCCTCTTGGGCCAAGCTATAGCCTTGGGCCGTTTGTGTAACTCTACGTCTCTACCCATTTTAAGTTTTATATATATAGTCCAATTATCAGAAAAAGGAAAAAAAATTATGATTAAACGTTAAACCTAAAGAATGAATTAAGATACTTTTTAGCTTAATTAATTTAAAATCAAGTTCAAGTGCATATAGGTCATTAATCTCCTTCTCTCCGTCGCTCGCTCTTCTTCTCAAAATTGTTGAAACTCTTCTCAGGTAAAATTTCTTCTCTCCCTCTCTCTTTCTCTTTCGCTGTCATCTTCAATCTATAATGTCATGGAATACGGATAAATTCACAGCTTCTCCTTTTTTTTTTTAATTTCTAGAAGCTTCTAAGAATTAATCGATTCTAATCGGAATTGCTGAGTCCTTGTAGCTTTTTTCTGATAGTTCGATTACAGTATACTACTGTCTCGTTTGGTTTGCCCTAGTATGCTTGTTCCTGATGCAGCTCTAATTGCTGTTATCTTCAGGTTTTTCTCGATTGATCATAGATGGAAACTGGAGGCAATTCTTTAGCAGCATCTGGAACTGATGGTGTGAAGCGTAAAGTGAGTTATTTTTATGACCCTGAGGTTGGAAATTACTATTACGGGCAAGGCCACCCGATGAAGCCACACAGGATTCGTATGACACATGCTCTTCTTGCTCACTATGGATTGCTGAAGCATATGCATGTACTGAAGCCCAATCCTGCCAGAGACAAAGATCTTTGCAGATTTCATGCCGATGATTATGTTTCTTTCTTGAGGAGTATCACCCCGGAAACGCAGCAGGAACAGGTTCGGCATCTTAAGAGATTTAATGTTGGCGAAGATTGTCCTGTGTTTGATGGTCTTTACGCTTATTGTCAAACTTATGCTGGTGGCTCTGTTGGTGGGGCGGTAAAGTTAAATCATGGACACTGTGATATAGCACTTAATTGGGCCGGTGGGTTACATCACGCGAAGAAATGTGAGGCTTCTGGTTTTTGCTATGTGAATGATATAGTGCTGGCTATATTGGAACTTCTCAAAGTGCATGAGGTTGGTACCCTTTTTGTAGCCTCTCTTTTCCTTTGATATTTGTCAGTTTCTATGAGAGTGGGATATTTTGAATTGATAGGTATATAATGTATAAGCTATGTGTTTGTCAACCTTTCTTCACCATTTGTTGTTTTGATGCTCAATTTTGTCTTCCCATTGAAGGTTATGTTTGAAAGTTAATATTTGCTGAGCATGTACTATTCCTTCTTTGTTTAATGTCAAGTTTGACATTATTAAGAAGTGATGTTTAATAACTGGCTAACAATCAAATGAGGGCTTATACCATGATACCAGTATGTTCAATGAAGCCAGTTTTTATTTCAAATATAATTTATCCTTAGTTGTATGGTTAGTCTTCTTTATTTCTGTATTGGTCTAAAGGCCTAGTCTCTTGGATTCTATGGGCTCTTGCAACCTGCTTTTAGATCACCTTAAAGCAAATAGCTCTAGTGTCAACATGCTTTCTAGATCACCTTTTAATTTATCCAAGATACCATCCTTTCGCTTTTCGGGACCTATTGCTCAGCTTGTTGATCCTCTTATAATGCTCTGTACAACTGTAGATTCCTATATATTCATTTCTTTCTTGCAGCAGCTTTTCAGTGCACTATAACTTGGATAATGTTCAGTTGAATCAGTATGTCTGCAAAGAAGCAAGTTATATTTCTTTGTCCTATGCATTGTTATTTCTTTCTCCTTTGATTTGCAAAGCATTTTTCTTTTGGTTATCTTGGTGGTTCTGTCAAAGCATTAGAGTTTCTAAACCTATACCTGTTATCCAGTTGGCTCCAACAATATTTGATTTTGTTATTAAACTCCTCTTGTACAGAAATGAGCACCATCTAGCAAATTGAATTCATGGCTAGTACATCATATCGAAGATTAAGTTGCAACCCATAAAAAAATATGAAATCTTCTTCCACGTCTGATGAAATATTAACTTGTTGGAGTCTACTAGTATACTCAATTATGGTCTTTACATCTTGTTGAAATATTTGAAGTCTTTGTAAAACTTAGTAGGCTTTTTTGTCTTTTATTCTAACTGTCTCTATTCACTATATTTCTGTATAACCTTTTAAGTTTATACAGCCCAGAATTAACCAGAGGAGTTCAATGATTTTTTCATATATCATTCTTTGATTTCCTTTTCAACATAAATTGAGTAGTTTAGACATTCATGCCTATCTGATTCACAGTTAAACTAAACCAGTTTAACTTGTGAAGACCTTAAGCATCTGTGGTCACCTTTCACCATGGCCAGTGCACGATCGGTTGAATTTTTTAATTCAACTCCTAAAAGAGGCTTATAATCTCTTTTAAACTTTTTCTCTAGTTTTTGCATTTTGAAATTTATCAGAATCCAAAATATATCTGGTATAACCAAGTTAAGGATTGCGATGGATTAAATTTGGCAAAAATCCAAAACCTGAATTCAGCTTTTGTATAGAAGGTTTAACATGATGTTATATGCATATTTATTTTTATTAAAAAGGCTGCAACTATGCTTTGATAAAGACATATAGAGAACTATTTCAAATTGAACCAACAGATTCCTACCACTAAGGCGCAAAGCTGTGTTTGGGCTAAAGCTCAATGCGGAGGCTTCATAGAAATAAAGCGCACACATAGAAAGCTTTTCATATATACCAAAATCCATTTATTACAACAAATTTTAGCTCATCAGTGAAAGTTTCAGAACTAATCACTGAAAACTGTCTAAACAGGCACATTAAAAATTGACTGTCTGTCTCTCTTTTAGAGGTTAGAAACATATGTGATCAACTGAATAAATCTATGGATGAACAGGTCATGTACATGTCATTTGGTCATATAGTGTTCCGTTAGATAGGAACAAAGCTCTATGTGCCTTAAAAACTCAATCAATTGTACTCATAGATTCATTGATGTCCACTTATAACTAGTTAGCCTATGACCCAACTTATGTGGCTCAACAACTGTTGTTTGCCTAGCAAGACTGAACAGTTAAGTCTCCTTTTTTCACCCCCAGTCAGGATTATCATGGAAGCTATGGTTCCTGATTTCACTATGGTGAACCTCTTTAAATTCAACTTTTTCCACTGTTGATGGTTGATTTGAATATTTTTCTTAATTAATATCTACATCATGTTCCTTTGTTGCTTAATTTGAGGGTTACTTGTTCTAATAGGTTGCTCTTTTGCGGCATGTTAATTGGACAAACATATTGGTGTACGTTGGTGTTTAGATTGAGCTTTTAACAATGTCAATCTATTTTAAATTTTTGCAGCGTGTTTTATATGTAGACATTGATATCCACCATGGTGATGGTGTTGAGGAAGCATTTTACACTACAGACAGGGTCATGACTGTTTCATTCCATAAATTTGGAGATTATTTTCCTGGAACAGGAGACATACGCGACATTGGATTTGGAAAGGGTAAATATTACTCTCTTAATGTTCCGCTAGATGATGGAATTGATGATGAAAGCTACCAGTCTCTTTTTAAGCCAATAATGAGCAAAGTCATGGAAATTTTTAAGCCTGGTGCTGTAGTATTACAATGTGGTGCGGACTCTTTGTCTGGAGATCGATTAGGCTGCTTCAATCTCTCAATTAAAGGTCATGCAGAGTGTGTTAAGTTTATGCGATCTTTTAATGTGCCATTACTGCTGTTGGGTGGAGGTGGTTACACGATACGTAATGTTGCTCGTTGCTGGTGTTATGAGGTAAGCACACATCTTCAGCCAATTACCCTTTTTCTCACAGTTTAAAATGACGTCACCCCCAGCCCGCTTGCTCGCTTTATTGATTAGCCTTTTTTTAAAGTCGATTAAATGTTTATTATGCAAATTAACAGACAGGTGTAGCACTTGGAATCGAACTTGAAGACAAGATGCCACAACATGAATATTATGAGTACTTTGGGCCAGACTATAGTCTGCATGTTGCTCCAAGTAACATGGAGAATAAGAATTCTCGTCGTTTATTGGAAGATATTAAATCAAAGCTTCTTGATTATCTTTCAAGGCTTCAACATGCACCCAGTGTCCAGTTCCAAGAGCGACCACCCGATACAGAACTTGCAGAGGTTTGATTAGCATCAGAGAACCTACTTAATTTTCATGCTGTGCCTTTTTAAAGGAAAATTCTATCCTGGAACCAGTTTGGCCAAATGTGGATACAGCTAAGTTTGGCTAACATGGTACAGGATAAAATCTCCCTTCTTTGATGTCTCAATGAACAAGTTGTTTTACACACGAATATAGCTTATTCCAAATATCATTTGGTAATAATCCTTACACTGATATTCATCTTATTGGCCTTTCATCCTTTCTTATGTCAGAGTTCATGATATTCCAAATTTAAGATATACTGATGTGTACCATTGTTCTTAAGTATGTTATTGACTAATTAGTGTATAAGTACAAGAAATAAAGGAGTAAATGGTATTTAATTGAAAGAAACAGTTTTAAAATCTGTTAGCTTTTGCTTCATTGTTTCTATAAATATTTGAGATTATTGTGTCCTTGGCATGCATGCAGGCAGATGAAGATCGTGATGGTGACGGTGAAGATGAAAGATCTGATCCTGACTCTGACATGGATGTCGATGATGAACGGTACTTACAAATCTCATCCATTCAGCACTGCAAATCTTATATATCATCATCTGAAATGTTCTCTGTTCTTGCAGTAAGCCATGGCCTAGCAGAGTGAAAAATGAATTTCTTGAGCCTGAAGCAAAGAACACGGTACTTGTTAATCTCCCTGTTTTATCTTCTTTTAGAGAAAATGATGATCCGAGAGTTTTGGTATCAGTTTTCATATTAGGATAAACGTAGAATTTACACAAAGTAATAAAAAATACTCTCATATACGTACTTTTCTATTAATTGAATTTGAATTTAGGATTTCATAGTTATGTTTTAGTTTTTACTTGTAGTTTCATTATTGGCAGGCTTTTTTTTCTTTCTTATGTTGGAAAAATAGTTTGCATTTAAGAAAAGGAAATTAACTTCCAATTGTAGTTACTTTATTGCAAAATAAAGCCTCTAATGAGATTTTTAATCAACACATCCCACCAAAAAGTTGAATAATCTTGAAGAAAATCAATCATAAAACATGTTACTTGCAATAGTGCAAATTTGTAGGTCGGCTGATTAATAATATTTGTTTTTGTTTCTGCTGTTAATTTCAGGATGACATGAAAGTCGATGAGCATAATAATAGGGAAGTGGATCTAAAATGCTCTGAAAATACTACTACTACTAATACCCCTTCGTAAAGGTGTGGCTCTATGTTCTAATACCAAGTCTTTATGGTGTAAACAACCCAATTTTATGAATGTTTTATGAAGTACTGCAGGAAGATGCATGTGATTGGTCACTTGTAAATTATGCAAATCATATTTTGCAGACATATATGTGTATTTGGGTATTTAGATTTGCAAGTTTTGTGTAGTTGAATTGAGATTAAACTTATTAGTCACTCTCCAGTTATGTATGTATATTTTTCTTTTAAAGAAAAAATATGATGTATCTTTACCATTTTCCTTCTCCTTCATCTACCATTTGGGTAACCTTTTTTTGGATACAATATGGTTGCTTTACATTCTCAACGAAACGTTATGAAATTTCATTCCACGAGCCTGTGTTCTCAATGAACCCTCAGCCATATTGGCACTAGTTTGAAACATGCCAAGTCCATATAGATTTTCGAAACATCACAAATCCATGATAAGCATGAAGTTTTGGAGTTTCAAATTTGAAAATCCAGAATTCTTTAGCTAAAATGTACACAATAGGGTAGGATTGTAATTTTATAAGTTAGTCGGAGGTCTACGAAATACGGTCGGAGGATTATAAGAGCAAATCCAAGAACTATGAATTGTTTAATAGGAAGTTAAAACACACACAGATACACATTACGTACGATAATACATGACATTGATGCTTACAAGTGAATACCATGGAACATGTAAACAAGACAGTGTGAGAACCTTGACTCGATAATCTGTGCAAGGAGAGATTGGGAAGCGTGTCTATTCTAAAGAGGTCCTTAGCATAGGGCCTAAGTGACCCATATTTGTTCATACAACAAGTGCAATTCCTACGGACTTGAGCTAAAAGAATAAAAAAAATCACAACTATTCCCGACCTGTCGGATTCGAACCGACAACCAAAGGGCTCGGCAACCGCACAGCCCTTTTACTCTCCCATTTGAGCTAAGATCGGTCCAAACTGAATACTCTCATCCAAGACTATTTAATGGTAGAAGTCTAATAACACTAACACCTACCTTGTATACAAAACCCTAGAGGCTCAATCGTATTCGCATTCAAGCACGTGGAATTTGCCTATACTTCAAGCATAGGAGAGGATCAAGAAATCTTGATTTTAGTTGAATGACTTTGAAATCCAAACAACAGTCTCAGAGAGTGTTTATCCAACAAAGCAGAGTGAAGAGAATCCAGATATTGAAGACATCATAAGACTCTGGTCGAGTGCGGGATATCTTCGAACAATAAACAATAGATGCCAACATATATTGTATCAGAATGGGGTTCCTTGATCACTACTGAACTTCGACGGATGTATATAAGTACGAACTAGGTCTACGCTCCAGGAAGATTGATCTTAAGGTCCGAGCAATATGGGTAGATGTGTTGTAATTACTTCTTCGGTCAACCCATACAGGTCTGGACATTATACAAGAGACGTCGATCATGGAGTATTTTCTTAACTCTAATGGTTACAATGATCCACCAAGGTCGCTTTGATGTGGAGCGATCGCGGCTTCACCTACTTGATGACCTCACGACCTAGGCCCAATATGGTGGTTTTTCAACAGTCGGCGGGCTCGAAGCGGTCAACTCAACATCTGTCTATCAATGTTCAAGATAGGAAATTGTACAGTTGCTCTTGTTGGTGCTCGTGTAATATAGCAAATAATGTATCAGAGTATCAAACCACAAGTAATGAGGTGGTTTTTTGGTCGTTAACCTTTAAAAGTGTTTGAATTCTTTGCTCAAGTCCCTTAAGCTTTCTAATTAGACCTTAATGGATTTTGATCGATCTTCCTGAGGTTTTGTTCAGTGGTGGTGCCTGGGCCACATCATTGCCAGTTTAAGGAGTTTCAACCGATGTTCGGCGGTGGGGCCCAAGCCAAGTCATTTTCTGTCTAGTCTTCTAAGGAGTCTTAGATGGTTTCCTAATTCAGGAAAATGTTAAGTCAGTGGTACGAGATATGGCATATCAAATTGAATCTGAAATTTAAATTTGTTCCAAGGAACTCAAGCTGCACAACTCATATTAAATAAGTTGCATAGTTCCAACAGACCAAGTATAATCATGGGATACCAATTTTGGGAGTTTCTTAACAATCCACTAATCAATCAAAATATCAAATACATTTTGACAAAATACAGTATGATTTTGCAGTTTTATAACCAAATATATAAAAAATTATAGTCCGTATCATGTTATCTTTCTCTTACAACCGACTGCTTATAGTTGATAAAGAAGTATGTATATTAATATTACAAGGACACAAGTCAATAATCTTAACATCAGAAATAACATAATGATATCATACAAATTATTAAGTTTTGCATTGAATAGATCACTCAACTAAAATCAACAATAATTCGTTTATAATTTACTATTTCTTCTGTGATGAGCTGATTGTTTGGTGATACTCGTTAGGATATCTTCACTTGCTTTGTAAAATTAATTTTGCTTCGAGCTTTTATGAGCATATAAGTTTTAACGTAAACTTGACATATATTATAATAATCATGTGCACCCCTAAACTGAGTTATTCAATGCAAAACCCAATAATTTGTAAAACATCGTGTTCTTTTGTAAAATGCTTCAATAAAACAAAAGGAACATTTAATTTGGAAACCCACCTCGACCTTTTAGCAATCGGCTGTGAAAGAATGATAGCTTGAGATGAAAATAATTATTTAATTTTTGTATTAAATATGTTAACACCACACTAATTCACATGGTGCTTTTTTATATCTTTTTTTTTGAGTAAAACTGCATTCGTGCACTCCTGGTAGCCACTCCACTGCTTATCTTCCATTTGTGTTTTCCTTTTATATACGCTGAATAGGGTTAATTACCGTTGATACTTGTAAACATGTAACTATAATTCTATCCGTCTCTAATAAAACATCAGGGTCTCGTGCTAAAATTAATTAAGTAATTGGAACAAGATGGGAAAATTGCATATTTGGTGTCAAATTATAGGGTACTTTGTAACATTGGTACCGTTGAATACGTAAATGTACATTTAGCACTATATTTAAATACTAACTACAATGTTCATACCATCGCCAACTAATTGGGCGGGAAATGGACGAAACTGGCTATGTGTGGGTGCATGAAGCCATTAACTCGTCTTTTGGAGGAAAAATTATCACGTTATCCAGTCTTTTGAAAGAAAAAATAACATTTTCCTCACATTATCATGTTATAAAGTGATATATTTCCCTTCTAAAAGATGAGATAATGGTCACGTGTGGTGCACGAGGCCATTTTTGCCCATTTCCGTCTAATTATTTGATGGTGGTTTGAATATTGCAACCAATATTTAAATTGTGGTACTAAATGTGCATTTACGTATCCAGTGGTACCAAAGTTGCAAAGTGTCCTATTGTAAGTACCAAATATGCATTTTTCCCTATAAAGATGTAGAGGACACATACCAGAAAGCATTATTGACATACAATCCACTAAGCGTTTTGCATGTCTACACACTACTTGCCGCTTCTTCCTGTTACGAAAGTGAAAAGGATAAGGAAATAATTGGAATTTGCATTATCCATATAATCTTCAAAATGAAGTTGCTTATCCTTCATAAATTAATTAACGAACCAAAAGAATATCTACAAGATTAGCATTTACAATGAAAATTGTATCCAACTCTTCCCTATGTCTTGCCCCATTTCATGTTCCCAAGCAACCTATGGTCCCAAAAGTGCATTTAGTTTTTTAGGCATTTGTGCTCAATTTCTTTCATCCATGACCCATACTCATTGAGATTAAAAGGTGGCCATCCATATAATACATGCATTCCTATCATTGAAAACAAATCTATAGCACAGAAAGAAGTGTCTTATAAAGGTTATATTAATTAAATTTAATGACGAGAATCCGTAGTTTTGATATCCGAAGCAATGTATACCAAACAAATTGTTAAACATTTTATCATCATAATATTAAAGATTTAATTCCAACTCCAACACAAGAGAGGTGCATACATCCAAAAGCATTATTCCTTTATCAAGGTTAAAGATAGTTATTCTAGTTATTTTTACATTCAAGAAGTACAATTGTTCTTGACAATATCCCTATAAGATGAGCTGTTCATATCATGAAATTTTTAAGAACCAAGAGGTATATGTCTGTACATAAAAAACTGTCACTAAGAGTAATGAAGAAAAACAAGTTGATTTCAGTTCTTAAGAGGAGAAACTCATCTGCAGCTGAAAGATATCTACAAGAATGAATTGGCACATGAAGTTGGATGAATGCCATTTGTCATTGATTGCTGACACAAAGTGAAGGGATACCATGACATCAAGTCGCATGAATCTTGAAGCACTTCATACCCTGAAAGAATCTGCAAATTGAATCAAAAACTGAAATCCATATAGGATACCCATAAGATGTAGCATAATTTTTTAAGTTCACTAAAACTACCCACAAATTTACATCATTAAGGTGCTAAAATTTATTTTATAGGAGTGCTACAGTAAATATATACAAAATAGCATGTCAATATACACGAGAATTCCCGTCATATAGTCATATACATTACTGAAACTCTAGTGAAAGGGAAATCGCAAAGTCCCCCACACAATTAGAGAAATGCAAAAGAGAGAACAAAGAAGTGAATAGGGTAATTCCCTTCTACCTCAATCATTAAGCATTTTCCAGCATATATTTCAGCGGATATTGCATATCTCCACCTCTGAACATCTAACCTCATAATCTCCATTATGAAAATTTCTAAACAGTTTAAAAACGGATACAATAGGAGGCTTGTAGGCACAGTTAGATGAACTCTGAGCATAAAGTTTCACATGCATGGTTACTGTCATGACAAGTGTTTCAGATCTTGATTTTGGCATTATAAGAAAATCAGGAATGTGGTAATCTGCTAAAAGTGGACACTGAACTCCATTGTTGGTTCAATATCAACTTCTAAGAAACTATAATACAGTTGCAAGAAGCTAATTAAAAATTATGGTGGAAATGAAACTGAAAACAAAGAGAGTACCAGGGCAAGAGCTGTGACAAATTTGCATCTCAAGTTTGCAACCATCCAGTTCCAAGAAGCCTAAGAAAACAGCAGTGAGAGAGAGAATATGAGGATCAACTTTTAAGTAAAAGGTAATCTAATTAGACACCAGCATTAAAACATACCAGCAAACAAACTCTACTTCAGTTCAACGATCCGCGACATCTAAAAGAGAAAAGTCGGTACGTTAGCAGTTGAAGAGTGCACATGAACAGACTACAGAGGACCAAAGAGAAAATTTCTGCAGTATATATGTAGAAGTAACCACATTGGTCCAGACATATAGCAATTTGTGCAGTATTTGTATATTTTGTGTTTAACTTCAGATTGCACCAATGAAGCTATTGAACTGATTTCGGACCAGAAGGCCTAAACCGTTGATTTTCTTAAAATGATGATAATTTGTATGAATTTCAGTTACCTCAACATTTATTAGTTTATCAGAATAAATTTTTCTCCTATCATCCTATGGACAAAGACTAATGCATAGCATACATACATAGCAGGGAGGTGTCTTCCCACAAAAAAGATACATCACCATGATGTTACCCTATTTTGCATGATATATGCTTATTAAAACTCACAACACACCTGATAAATACACCTAATACGAAAAATGCATTTCATTGTCTAAATATTTTTCTCCCCGAACTTATCAACTATCAAGCAAATCTCAATTAAGGAAAATATGTGACTAAGAGCCCAAAAATACCAGCTTAAGAGTATGGTTTCGTTGTAAATAATTGTCTTGGGTAATAAAACAATTGAGAGATAAAAGGTACTAAAATTATTGTGAGATAATTTTGTTAGATTTTCTGTGAAATGAAAAAAATTATATCCGCATAGACAAATATAACCTTGTTAGTTCCATTAAAGTTTTTCTTTACAAAAAAAAAATATTTTTCATTTTCTTACCCTCACTTGAATTCCTCTATTCACCTACACCATGTCACAGTCACTACACCGTGCATTACCACAACCAACCGTTTCTAGCAAAATTTGGCCATTTGTGCAGCCTAGACACAGCTCCATAAACCATTCCTTCCACTAAAACCACCCCCGCTGCTATGCTGTGCACCAACATGACTACCTACCACGTCCGAGCAAATTTTGGTCATTGCGTTGCATAGCCAACACGACTGCCATTCCACTCTCTTTGTCAAAAGAGTCCCAGCACCTCTTGCAAAAGTCTTCGCCTCCACAGCATCGGCTAGGAGTCTCATACATGGACATGGACGCCCTCTCTCTCTCTCTCTCTCTCTCTCTCTCTCTCTAATTTTCAACTATGTTTTCTCCTCCAAAAAGGCTCCCAGCATCCCTCAATTACAGTCTCCCTAATCTACTTGAATCTATGAAATCTTCTGAGTGACAAGTTAGACCCCATGAAAGGGAGGAGATGAAAAATGATGAAGTCTTTCGGGTGTCATATTAGAGCCAAGGGAGCAGCAGCTTTGAATTAGTTTGAAGCAAAATTGTTACTTCCACTAGGTAGAGGACATATGAGTAAACAACAAATTTAATTGGGGGGCGGAAGTTAGGTGATTATGGGTTGTTGGACCACACACAGGCTGATCGTGACTATGTTGGGCCAATAATACATCTTATGAAGTTAAATAATATAATTAATCTGACCTAATACCCTAAGCGAAAAGAGGTTGTAGTTAATTAATTCCTTACCTCCTGGAACCACAGTTGCAAGGAATCTTATTTTCCTCCAAGGGGAACTTGTAATTGTAGGTGAGTTCTTCTCCAGCAGCAATATGTCGTTTTGCATATATAAAAATCTTTTTCTGCCCCTCAACACTTATAACCTTCGTGTAGCAATTAGGCTGGATTCAAATCAACATTGTAAAATCATGTTAAAATTACAACACATATTTAGAACAAAGGTGATACATATATCACTCCAAGCATTCTGCAGTGGTTACCTCACAAGAATGATTAATGAATCTAGCAACTCCTCCACGCTTTGTAGCATCAACCTGCATATATCAACTACAATTATATCATAATAGAAGAATGTAATTATGTCCTTATTATCAGAGGTATAATTTAGGAATGAGCACCCGATAGAAACATGTGAAAGGAAATTCTAGCCAACTTTGATGGAGGGACAATGTCGGTAACAACAGCTAGGAAGCCCAACCCACCAAATAAATGAAAATATTGACAAAACAAAGATAGAGATAAAGTAGCAGAAATGGTTCAACCTAAGATATCAGAACAATTGGAAAGAGTTCAATCATAAAGAAAATCAACAGTGATTATTAGTCTTTGGTCAGATTGAGATTGAGTATATTCAAACATACTATTGTACTTACCACATAACCATCGTCCAATCTGAAAAGATAACTGCTCCCAATTCCCATCTTCTCATATTGTCGCTCACGTATATCAGACACCTGATGAAATCAAGTGACGGGACGTCAATCAAAATGGCATATATAGAAGATACTTACTCTTTAAAATATCAAATGGTTGAATAATAATATATTATTGCCACATTGGGTTCCTGTTTTATGTTTATGTAATCCATTAGAAAGTGTGGTGGGTGAAAATGAAGGTCCTTCACCGCGAAGAAAAAACTATATACTCCAGAATACAAAAGAAAGTTGCTGCTTACACGGGGGCGAATAAGTTCTCCAACATATTCTATAACAAAGTCCTCTGCTTCAATTGGCTCCAGCGCGACAAGACCCCAGTCATGTATCTTGCTTCGTTGAAAGCGCAAACGTTTTTTCCTTGCCTGGTTATAGAAAGTTTAACTAATTTAAAACAAGTAACAGAAAACATAGTTGTTTTGAGGCGAGAGGCGAGGCGATGCAAAAAGCGAGGGCTTTTTGGGGATAAGGCCCTTGTATATAAATTTTTCAGTATATATCAAATTATCAACAATAATTATAAAATTCAAGGCTTTTAAAGACAATATAATAAACATTCAATAATCATTATGCAACATCCCAAAAACCAAATGTCAAATTTAATTGTCATATGAGTATGTAAAAATTAAAGTATGTTATAGGTATAAGTGTATAGCAAATTAAGTAAATTATTAATTAAATGTATCTATTATAATTACTTAAATTAGTTGAATAGGAAATATTCTTCAAATATGACTTAAAAGAAACATTTTGAAAATGGTCAATGCACTATTACTTGCCATGTGCCAACATTCTCTACTTGCCAAGTGCCAACATTCTCAAATAATTAATAAGATTATATAATAAATTTTATAATTCATATTTCATAAATAAGTGAAGATTCATAAATAACTTCTCTAGAATCTAAGGGGGAGGCAGGAGTAGGCAGCCGGCGGCGCGGCGCATGGCAGCAGAAGGTGGCGACAGCTCAGGTGAGAGAAACAGGATTCGGGTTAGGGTTTGGTAGAGAGAGAGTGGAATAGAGAGTGAGTTGAAGAGAGACTGATTCTTGACAAATTAGGAATTTTTTCAATTGAAGTCAATTGACTTTCATTTTTTTTGAGAAAGCCCGTCCCCAAAAAGCACCGCCTTAAGATGGCGCAAAGGTGACCAAGGTGAGGACTTGGAAGCGCTTTTCGGGGATGGGCGTAGCGAGGCGAGGCGGGGTGAGCAACGCGAGCACCTTTAATAACTACGACTAAAAAACTTCCTTATGATCAATCCTTTTTAATTACCTTTAACTGTGTAGCTTTCATAAGATCAGCACCCTCTGCAGCAGCAAGAAGGCTGCGCAACTTGACCCTGTTTGTTCTGGCAGAAAGTCCCTTCACATTTGATGAATGCCCTCCACCACATTCAGTATTTTTATATTGGGAATGAATGCGAGTACCCCTGACACGAGCTCTTTCAGCAGGACTGGCTTTTGAAGCCCATTCACGCCATTCCCAGCCATTAATGGATGACCGAGCACAACCATCAGACTGGGTGCAAGGTCTCACAGTCCTAGATTTACTTCTCTTAATCTTTTCTTCATTAACTCGCTTACATAATGCTTGTTTAGCAATTCCAGTTTTTAATTTCTGGACTTTTCTGGATCGAGAATATTGTGTATCATCAACCAGTTGCTTCCGTTTAAGTTTTGGGACTGTAATTTCTGCAAGATACAATATCCAGCAGACAACGTAGAACATAACAATCTTAGTATTGTATATTGCTCAGCATACTAGAACTAGCAAAGGTAGAGTCTGCCTAAAGAAAAATGAAACAAATAGACAGAAGATGGTACGAGACCAACATCTTGTCACTTCTATGCCATTACCAATATCTTGAAATTTCAAATGATCCAACTCCAGGCTCTTGGAACTAATAATTCTCTCAACATTATATTGGTCCTTGGTAGAAAATGAGCTATTCAGTGTGTTGCAGCTTGAATCATCTTCAGAAAAATCATTTGTCAGATAGACATATATATAATCATTAAGGAACTTCTAGTATTAACTTTTACAGTGCAGTATAACTGAAAAGAATAGAATACCTTCAGTAACGTGATCAACTTTCTCTGATCTCCAGTTACCAGTATGCAGAGATGATACATAATTTGCAGGCATACATGGCTTTTTATTGTGAATTTTGGGCTCCTTCTTTTTTAAATTAGAAATCATATTTTCAGCTTTTGTAGACTGAGGAATATCTTTGCGAGTATGACCTCTCTTTGGCCTTTTGGATACTTGTTTCTGACCATCACTGTCTCTCGTAATCAGAGACTGGAAATAGGTAACCGACTTTTTCCTAGACAGCGTTTTCGTCCGAGAATATGTATATTTCCCTATATGTAAAGAAGCTTCAGAAGATCTTGCCCCATGATCAGTTTTTTCTCCGTTCATCCAATCAACTGCTCCCTGATAAAGTTAATGAAAATATGGAGTAAAAGATTTCACTTCATAAATTTAAATGCGAGAGTGAAATGGGAAACCTACCTTAAAATAGCTTGATTTGTTTCTCCTTGAATGCCACCAAGTTCGTATAGATTTGTCAATGGCTTCATCAACATACAATGGTTTGAAGTGGCCCATAACACAATCATATAGCCTCTGCCGGGTAGTCATCAATGCAACCTGGAAAGTGGTTTTCCAGATGTGCTCACCCAACTCAAATGAATGTACTTTCCTAATTTGCGACAAAGCACAATGTTCTATAACTTCCGCCGACTGAGGTGGGCGCAGTTCATCAATAAATGCAATAGCGCTAGACTCATCCGAATGCATGGGCAATTTCTGAAAGGAGAGATGTAATGGATAATATTGTTCCATACTTTCCCTGCATGGATCTGGTGACAATTCATCAACTTCAGTACAAGTCACATCATCTATATGCATTGGCAATTTATGAAATGCAGACTTTGATAAATTTGTCATAGAAACTTCATGGTAGCGAACAACACTGTGGTTCAATGGTTGTCTTGCAACTTGAGCTGCACATTGACGATCATCTGATGATAGCACTTCTGAAACTTCATTAGCTTTAGAATCAAGTTCACTAATACGGTCGCGCTGAAGAGAATCGTCCAGCTTAACCTGTAAAGGTTTTGGTAAATTTATCCAAAAAGAAAACAACATCCATAAGAGAAATAGAGGTGGAGATATAGAAAGATTCTAGTGAAGAGAGCATTTTACTGGTACCTCTATAACATGACTATTTTCTGGAAAATCAACTAATTTCTTCACTTCCTCATCTACAAGTCTTTCAAAGTATTGCACTAATGACATTTTTGCAGATGAATGCAGATCATTCAGTACATATTCCAGGATGAACTCCACGTCATCATAAGATGTACCAGAGCTCAACCGATTTCTGTTAGAAGACTTTTCTCTCTCGAAAGAGCACGAAGGAACTGATGGTGATTGTAATTGTACATCCACTTCCATTCTCACTGGTTCAAAACCGGGAGGACAATCTAACTCACAGCTAGAGAAGTCGTGTTCATGTGTTCGCTGTCAAGCCATTAAACTGAACTTCAGAATGCTATGTGTTCAAAAAATTCAAAACAAAATATACAACATTAATACGTACACAGTCAGCTGGTAGCTCTTCAACCTGCCCTACGCAGTCTGTGTATGGAATGCTTCGCTCAACAACATAATTAGGAGATGGCCAACGCTTCTTCTTTCTCCATGCAGATGAATACTCAGCTACAGGATCATAGATAATGGCATTCCACAGGACTTGTAAACAGGAATCATAGAGCATCCTGCAAACAACCATATATGCCGCAGAAAAATTCTCCAGGCTTCCTACTGATTTCATACTAGGAGGAGATCTAATTGTTTCAATGACAGTGTTACATACTTCTGGATCATCCCCAACAGCACTGAAGTCCTTCCTCTCATTACCATTTTCAGGCTGTCACATAATAGAATATAAGAGCTTTTACAGACTCTAATTTAAAATAAATAAGAACATGTTAATTGCATAGGAACTTACCAAGCTGCCATCTGACGAGGAGGATTTGAAGGACTTAATTACTTGTTCAACCTTATGATTCTTGTGAATTTTCTTGGTAGTAAGGGATTCGGATATTATGCAGCTGACAATCTCATCAAGTAAAACTTTACGGGCTGTTTTCATGATTCCAGAGTGAAGCTGCGAACAAACTTCTTCAGCAACCTCAGATACCAAGTTGAAAACTGAGCTACGCCCTTGGTCATTGGCATCACAAAGTCCAAGTCCAGCTGTTCTCCAAGTATTTAACAGTGATACCAAAGCCAAGGGTTTATAAATATTATCAGTGTGATATATCTGCAACAATTCACCAAGAGAGCAACTCTCAGAAATTGCTCAACGGGAAAGAAGACCCAGAACAACAATTTACACAAATCGAAACGCATCACCAAATAAGTTTATATAAAACAAAAAGAAGTGAAATAAAACAAAATAAAAAAAGTTACAAACCACTGTATTAGAGTGGCTGACTACACTTAGACAACGCATTTGCATGTCCTGGAGCGATGCATAAGCTCAAATACATGAGGCATACGCCAGATAAAATTTCAATAATATATAAACCTATTTAAGAATTCAAGATTGTTAAGTAAAATTAAAAGATAAGCTAACACGTTATAGAACTCCACGGTGGTGTTTCCATCCCTTATCAATCTCATTTTCAGCTTTCCATTCCCAAAGAATAGTTAGTTTAGTTCTTTAAGCAGAAATTTCAGTTTTCACTCTTCCACAAAATCTTCAAAAACACATGATTTAACTCCACTCGACAAAAACTAACCCAACATACATTCTTTAATCCAATAAAACAAATCCAAACACATTTTCAAAACCTCCAACAGCTCTACATGTTCACCTAAGCATATGATAAAGAACTAAGTCAGTGGTACAAGTAACTCATCTCAATAAAATAACCCCTAACTTGCTTAAACGGAGAACATGTCATAATTCAAAATTTTATATATATTATTGTGAATCATCACCATTGTTGAATTGCGAAGATATCCATAGTGAGACCACGAGTAAAGCTCAGTAAGAGAGTGAGGCCCCCGTTTCCTCCCCTCTTCATCCTCATACAACCAACAAGAATCATCCTGCAACTGTAATTTCAATCAGACCAAGTTGAACTGGTAAAAACGCTATTTTGAAAACAATAGTAAGAAATGTAACCTTACCTGTGGGAAGTTTGCAAAATCGATATCTTTTACATTATTTTTCAAGTAAACAAAGCCTGTGGCGACATGGCCAGGGAATTGCTTGAGGTAATTGAGGGGAACGGGATTGAGAAGATTTCCATCGAGGATTGGATACACGGGAATCTCGGGTGGTAAGAAACCAGTTTGCAAACCCTCGTACAATTGCTGATGAATGTAAGGGCCGCACATCTGACCACTTTGATTGACATACATCCATCCCGTCACATATCCATCGTATCCACTACCACTGCTACGCGGCACATCATCTACGACGGAACTGTTAGCATTAATTGCGGCGCTCATCGATGATTATTATTGTGAGAATTAATTACCTCAGATCACGTTTATGGAGGCAATACAAAGGAAATTGTGATCTGCAGGTTGCTTAGCCCTAGCTCTCACCCAATTTGCCGACGCATCTATCTATGTATGAGGATGAGTTATGGAAGGTTAATTATGTATTTCGACTCATCTAGAGCGTATCGCCCCTGTTTTATTTTGTTTTATTTTATGATTGGCCACTCCTATAATTTTATGTATGCAAATAATTATATATATATCAATTTATGTAGGTTCCTCTCAGTCCAAAACTATTGACTTTTCAATGGTTTAAGATTCAAAATATTTTAAGTTCAATTATTTAAAATATTTTTACTTTATCAATAAAAATATTCATTTTATATTTTTTATATATAATGATTTTGAAAATATTTTTTAATTGGCAGGTTTATGTTTGTTTTTTATTTATCCCATATTTACAATTGGTGGGTATATATTTATAACAGTCATTTGACACATGTACAATATAATGTATAAAAGTAAAATAGAAATTTGTGTATCATACACGTAAGAATATTCAATACGATTGACTTTAAGGTACGCAGCCAGATGATCTTGTCGACATCTCATTGTACATCAAGTTGATAGTTGGACGAATCAATTTAAATGCGCTTGTCGACAATGTGAATGAATTTAAAATGTGTTACGATTGGTTGATCCCATTAACTACTTATGTATTTATGTTGTCGTTAACTGAAATCTAGGTGAGATGTCTTCTCTATTTGGCACACAGAGGCAGCTATCTGCATGTAACCCAAAAGTGTCATATATTTATTGATCTTGTCGACATCTCATTGTACAACTGGATAGTTGGACGAATCAATTTAAATGCGCTTGTCGACAATGTGAATGAATTTAAAATGTGTTACGATTGGTTGATCCCATTAACTACTTATGTAATTATGTTGTTGTTGACTGAAATCTAGGTGAGATGTCTTCTCTGTTTGGCACACAAAGGCAGCTATCTGCATGTAACCCAAAAGTGTCATATATTTATTGATCTTGTCGACATCTCATTGTACAACTGGATAGTTGGACGAATCAATTTAAATGCGCTTGTCGACAATGTGAATGAATTTAAAATGTGTTACGATTGGTTGATCCCATTAACTACTTATGTAATTATGTTGTCGTTGACTGAAATCTAGGTGAGATGTCTTCTCTATGTGGCACACAAAGGCAGCTATCTGCATGTAACCCAAAAGTGTCATATATTTATTGATCTTGTCGACATCTCATTGTACAACTGGATAGTTGGACGAATCAATTTAAATGCGCTTGTCGACAATGTGAATGAATTTAAAATGTGTTACGATTGTTGATCCCATTAACTACTTATGTAATTATGTTGTCGTTAACTGAAATCTAGGTGAGATGTCTTCTCTATTTGGCACACAGAGGCAGCTATCTGCATGTGTCCCAAAAGTGTCATATATTTATTGATAATGCGTATACTTGAGAAAAATAGCATCAACTTCATTTTAGTTGATTTTTTAGGAGTGGAAAACTTTAATGAAATTGAAAGCGTATCGAAAATCAAGATGCATACTAGTTTTACACATATACCAGCATAATTCTTGTGATATGCACAACTTTAAGGTAATCTTTTTAATGCATGATAAAGAACAACTTTAAGTTATACTATTATATCTATCTTTTAAGAATATAGTGATTTCAAATAACATACATTCATATTTCAATTGTCAACATTAATCAAATGAATGGTGACATATTTGCTTAAATTAAGGAAATCTTCTTCGACCTTTAACGATAATCTGCTCACTTGAATCATGATTTTGATTATATAATATGTAAAAGAATTATAAGAATAATAAAAGAAATTGAATTTATATAAACATATGACTATAATTTCCATAAGATACTAATTTTTTATAAAATTATATGGTTAGAGTTTATTTACAATTTGTGGATATTTATTTATAATAGTCATTTGATAAAGGTACAATATAATGAAATTACAATAAAAATATTTGTATTATACACAGAATATATTCAATACGATGGACTTTAAGGTGCGCAGCCACATGATCTTGTCGACATCTCATTGTACGTCTCGGTAGTTGGACGAATCAGTTTGAATGCGCTTGCCGATGAGGTGAACGAATTTCAAAATGAAGGTGTTAGCGGGAACAAATGTGTTACGATTGGCTGATCCCATTAACTACTTTTGTTGCGTTAATTGAAATCAAGGTAAAATGTCTTAGCTATTCGGCTCACGGAGTCAGCTATCTGCATGTGTCCCAAAGTGTCATCTATTTATTGGTAATGCGTATACTTGAGAAAACGAGCATTAACTCCATTTTAGTTGATATTTTAGGAGCGGGAAAATTTGATGAAATTGAAAGAGTATCGAAAATCAATATGCATGCCAGTTTTATACATATACCTGCATAATTGGACGAATCGCTTTAAATGCGCTTGTCGACAATGTGAATGAATTTAAAAATGAAGGTATTAGCAAGAATAAATGTGTTACGAATTAGTTGATCCCATTAACTACTTTTGATGTCGTTAACTGAAATCAAGGTGAGATTTCTTCTTATTCGGAATATGGAGGCAGTTGTACGTTTCCCAAAGTGTCATCTATTTATTGGTAATTCATATACTTGAGAAAAAGAGCATCAACTCCATTTTAGTTAAATTTTTAGGAGCTGGAAAGTTTGATGAAATTGAAAGCGTATCGAAAATTAAGATGCATGCCAGTTTTAAACGTATACCAGCATAATTCTTTTGATATGCTCAACTTTAAGTAGCGTTCTTAATGCATGATATAATACAAGTTTTTCGTTTATACTTATATATCTATCTTTTAAGATAAATATAGTGATTTTACGTAACATACCCTGATATTGATTTCAATTGTCAACATTGAACAAATATCTTCTCGATTTCAGTTCAATTCACGTCGAAACGAAAGAATGAATCTCGTACCAACCCACGGGCAATCATCTTCTGAGCTTTGGTATGCGACCACCTTTGATTTATTACACTATTTCCTTTGTCGTCGGCGTGCTTGCGTGGTGATCAATCAATGGACCGAACCCGACCTGCACCGGTTGTTAGATTTTATCTCGTTGCTATATTCTATCAAAATATGATTGATTTAGGGTTTAGGGTTCTTCGACCATTGACGACAATCTTCTCAGCTGAATTATCTCTTTGATTATCTAATATTAAAAAGACATTATAACAATATTAAAAAAAATTGAATTTCTATAAACACATGACTATAATTTCCATAAGAAACTATTTTTTTATAAAATACTACGGTCAGGATTTATTTACAATTGGTGGTCATTTATTTATAATCGTCATTTAACAAAAGTACAATATAATGTTGTATAAATGTACTATAGAAATATTTATATCATACACATAAGATATTCAGTACGATAGACTTTAAGGTGCGCATCCAGATGATATTGTTGACATCTCATTGTACGTCTGAATAGTTGGACAAATCAGTTCGAATGCGTTTGCCGACAAGGTGAATAGATTTCATAATGAAGGTGTTAGCGGGAATAAATGTGTTACGATTGATTGATCTCATTAATTACCTTTGTTATTGTAACTGAAATCAAGGTGAGATGTCTTCTTATTCGGCACACGGAGGCAGCTATCTGAATGTGTCCTACAGTGTCATCTATTTATTGGTAATGCATATAATTGAGAAAAAAAGCATTAACTCCATTTTAGTTGATTTTTTAGGAGCAAGAAAATTTATTGAAATTGAAAACGGTATCGAAAATCAAGATGCATGCCAGTTTTATACAAGAAGAAGAGGTATCACAATAATTATGCTGGTATACCGTATATGTATAAAACTGGCATGATATGCTCAACTTTAAGTAGTGAATAAAATTGGCATGATATGCATTAAAAACACTGCCTTAAAGTTGTGCATATCACAAGAATTATGATGGTATATGTATAAAATTGGCAAGCATCTAGATTTTCGATACGCTTTCAATTTTATCAAATACACGTACTCCTACAATATCAATTAAAATGGAGTTAATGCTCTTCTTCTCAAGTATATGAATTACCAATAAATAGATGACACTTTAGGACACATGCAGATATCTACCTCCGTGTGTCTAATAGATAAGACATCTCACCTAGATTTCAGTTAACGATAACAAAAGTAGGTAATGAGATCAGCCAATCGTAACACACTTATTCCCGCTAATACCTTCATTTTGAAAATTCATTCACCTAGTTGGCAAGCGCATTCAAACTGATTTGTCCAACTATCTAGACGTACAATGAGACGTCGACAAGATCATCTGGCTGCGCACCTTAAAGTCCATCTTATTTAATATCTTGCGTGTATGATATAAGTATAATATTTCTATTGTACTTTTATACAACATTATATTGTACCTTTATCAAATGTCTATTATAAATAAATACCCACCAATTGTAAATAAACCCGGACCATATTATGTCAATCGTAACATATTTATTCCCTCTAATACCTTCATTTTAAAATCCATTCACCTAGTTGGCAAGCGCATTCAAACTGATTTGTCCAACTATCCAGACGTACAATGAGATGTCGTGCAGATCATCTGGCTGCGCATCTTAAAGTCCATCGTATTGAATATCTTACGTGTAGGATACAAATATTTCTATTGTAATTTTATACAACATTATATTGTACATTTATCTAATGTCTATTATAAATAAATACCCACCAATTGTAAATAAATCATGATAATATTATTTTCTAAAAAATTAATTTCTTATGGAATTTTTAGTCATATGTTTATAGAAATTCAATTTCTTTTTAAAATTACAATTTTTTTTAATATTAAATAATCAAAGACATGATTTCAAGTGAGCAGATTGTCGTCAAAGATTGAAGAAGATTTCCTTAATTTAAGCAAAAATGTCACCATTCATTTGATTAATGTTGACAAATGAAATCACTATGGGCGTATGTTATGTGAAATCACTATATTTATCTTAAAAGATATATATATATATATATACACACGAAAAGGTTGTATTGTATCATGCATTAAAAAACACTACCTCAAGGTTGTGCATATCACAAGAATTATGCAGGTATATGTATAAAACTGGCATGCATAATGATTTTCGATACTCTTTCAATTTCATCAAATTTTCCCGCTCTTAAAAAATCAACTAAAATGGAATTGATGCTCGTTTTCTCAAGTATACGCATTACCAATAAATAGATGACACTTTGGGACACGTGCAGATAGATGACTCCGTGTGCCGAATAGCTAAGACATCTCACCTTGATTTCAATTAACGACGACAAAAGTAGTTAATGGGATCAACCAATCGTAACACATTTATTCCCGCTAACACCTTCATTTTGAAATCCGTTCATCTCATCGGCAAGCGCATTCAAACTGATTTGTCCAACTACCGAGACGTACAATGAGATGTCGACAAGATCATCTGGCTACGCACCTTAAAGTTCATCCTATTAAGTATACTCCGTGTATGATACATATATTTCTATTGTACTTTTATACAACATTATATTGTACCTTTGTCAAATGACAATTATAAATAAATATCCACAAATTGTAAATAAACTCTGACCATATTATTTTATAAAAATTAATATCTTATGGAAATTATAGTCTTATGTTTATATAAATTCAATTTCTTTTATTATTGTTATAATTCTTTTAAATATTATATAATCAAAAACATGATTCGAGTGAGCAGATTGTCGTTAAAGGTCGAAGAAGATTTTCTAAATTTAAGCAAATATGTCACCATTCATTTGATTAGTGTTGACAATTGAAATCACTATGAATATATTTTATTTGAAATCACTATATTTATCTTAAAAGATAGATATAATAGTATAACAAAAAAGTTGTTCTTTATCATGCATTAAAAAGAATACCTTATGGTTGTGCATATCACAAGAATTATGCTAGTATATGTGTAAAACTAGTATGCATCTTGATTTTCGATTGAAATCACTTTGAGTGTATGTTATGTGAAATCACTATATTTATCTTAAAAGATAGATATGTATTTTATCATGCTTTAAAAATACTACCTTAAAGTTGTGCATGTCACAAGAATTATGCTAGTATATGTATAAAATTGTCATGCATCTTTATTTTTTATACGATTTCAATTTCATTTTAATTTTCCTGCTCCTATAGTATAAAATAATGAAATACTTATAAATATTTAGAAACTACAATTTCATTGTCTTTTCTTATTGAAAATCCAATTATTAATTGAGTATTTTGTTTACTTCTTTACTTCACTATTAAACGGGTATTTAAATAGTATTTAAAAAATTTGTAAAAGAATTTATTGATTTCTTTAATGAAAAGTTTATATGTAATTTATATTAGTTCAATTATTTATACTTATTGAAACTTTAATACATTGACTTTTTAGGGGTAACTATGTCGTTATCAATTTTAGATTAGTTAAATTGTCAAATTCATAGTTTGGGGAGGGAGGTAAACATGCAATAATCCATTTTAAAATTGTAAAGGGACTTCTAATGGTAAAATAAATATTTAAGAGGGACAAATGTGGATAACTATATTGTATTATATAAAACGAGATGAAAATGCCCTTGAAGTCATGCATGTGCACAACACGTGAGGGGGTCTTTACCGTGTGATTGCCCAAAAAACCACAAGCAAAACAAGATATTGATAAGAGGGACACATCTGCATAAAAAAATTATCGGGGATGAAACTGCATATATTGTACCTCAAGGAGGACAAAATATATCACTCTTCTATGGAATTATCCAAAATTTCTTAATTTAGAATTTGTAAATAAGTAAAAAAATATATAGAACTACAAACAATGTCTGATTTTTTTATTCCTTTTTGGTTTCGGTAATACCTATAGTTTATCAAATCCAACCGGTAACACCAAATATGTAGTATATATTAATTTTATTTTATTTCTAATGAAGCCGTGAACAACTTTTTTAACCATTGAAATAAATGTCATCTACTTAAATCAAATTATATTTTTCCTTGTCACTAAAAGTCTAGCCCCTATTCTCCTATTTCACACTTCGCCGAAGTTTGTACAATCGCACGTTCGTATTTCGTTCATCTGTTGACATGGATTCATCTTGCCTAATTAATTAAGGATAACACATTTTATAATACCATTTACAAGGAATTTACGAAAAGATCCAAAACTACACTTTTCAAATTTTTTTATTACCAAACCAACCAAATAGTTCCGTAAAATACCAAACAGGGCTAAACATTTTGGTTTGACATATTGTACAATTCTAAAATTATCGAACCAATCTAGACACCAAAAATCAATTCAATTTTACCTAACACACGATCGTAGTTGAAGACCCACTCTTGTAACATAGTTGAGAGTAAAAATATTATTTTTTCTACATTACATCTATTTATTGATTTTGACTAGTAAAATGTGACTCAGTACACATACGTTCATTAATCTTATACTTACATTCATAATACTTGTAGTATTTCCTTTTGTTGAAAGAAGAATTTTAAAAATGAATGTTATAAAAACATGTTTCAAATGAATTTAAAATAGAAAAATTAAATTGATGTCATTTTATGTGTCCGTAATAAATATGTCTATGTCGAGAGAAAAAAGATATAACTCATATAAGTATTTAATATAACTTCTACATTTTTAAAAGTAAATAAAATAAAAAAAATTATATTTTTTTAAAGTAGGCATATGTGGCCCCTTTTTTAAGTATGCCTTGGCCGCTTAACATGTTGGACCGGCCCTGATGGTCTATAGCTCTATATATTTTCTAACTGTCATGCACAAATAGAAAAGAAATAAAACTACATACCAAGACATACCAATATAACATTTATCACGATTTGCTATGCTAAAATTCTCTTGGATAAATTACACAAAAACATAACAAACTAGAATGACAATAGTAACAAAGTTCTGCATGACCACAATCAAGAAATGATATACAATACTCCATCAATTACAAGAAAAATACATACCAGACATACACTACACTTAAGTGCTCCAAATTTCCATCTATGCATATGCTTATGGATGTTTCTGAGCACCAGGTGGTGCAGTTGGCATTGGGAAGTTGAACTGAGATCCAACGGACTGGGGAGCCTCCACGTACGGACTCTGCAAAGCCAGTCAATATCAATATCATTAGGAAAAAAGAAATACAGAATGATTGTGAACGTGGCTTCATTTGTATTGAAAGATCTGGAGCTAAGTTTTTCAATCCATATTAACAAATCAATGGAATTATTTGGAACAGCTTTTATTTTCTATGATTTTAAATCCTTGAGCAACCATTTTTGTAACATTTTAAACCAAATGTAGAATTTAAATCCATCCAACATTGGAGTCATTTGAATCCCTTTATCCAAATCTTTTATCAAGTTCAACGAAGCCTCATCGAATGCTGAATGCAAAGTCGGTTTTTAAGGAGAAGTTTTTTCACTTTTGACAAGTATTTTTGGTTAATTAAGTAGGGCTTTCCTAGGAGGAGGGGGTTTGTACTTTGGAAGTTATACCTGGGATCCAAGTTCAATGTCAGAGACATCTTTGTTATCGGCAGATCTTGTTGATGTGTTCAAAGGAGGAGCATTGTTGATTGGATCACTTCCACTCAATTTGCCCAGTGGGTCATTTGGCATATTTTCAGCATCGTTTCCATTAGCTGATTTCACACTCTGAAGCAAAAAGAAAATAAACCCAACATATTAACAATAAAATATGTGGCGAAACTAGAGAAAATTTAGAGTGTCAGCCTTACTTGGAAAATTTTGCCTAGAGTTTTCAAACCCTTTGCGCGCAGACGGAGTTCCTCTTTCTTTACATTATTGTCTTGTAGAACCTAAGAACATTAATACATCACAATTAACAAATCATAATGGAAAAAGAAAAAGAAAAACACAAATAACACAAAGCTTGAACTCCTGAACAACCATCTGGCAAACACGGGAAAGGGTGGATTCAATATCTGCTACATTGAGCTTCCAAAGAGAATCAGTCATTAACTTTTTGTGTGATTGCATGTATTCCTCTAGTTCTTCCTCTGTGTAATTTCCTTCAGCATTTAGTTGTTTTTTCATATCTTCTTGCAGCTGGAATAAAGCGATAGCACCTGCAACAGCGGATGAGTGTTGCTGAGAAACATAATCGAGAAAAGCACCACACAAGAACTCCAAAGTACATCCGATGGGGTCCTATATCTGAAGTACAAATCTTCAACATTTTCTAATTTTGAGAAAATAGTTTCATAGCGCTCAAACTATTGGAGTTGTACCATTTGGTCCTAAATTCTCAAGTACATGCGAGTATATGAGCGTGAATGGGTATTCTGATTTTTCTTTTCTTCATATAGGTCAGTGTTTTTGACATTGACTGCTTGTTCACCACAACCTCAAATCCTTGGATTCTATAACTTTGTCTTATTTACTTGGTCACATCATATATAATTCATTTCAAACCCTTAAATATATAGGAGTACTAAATAGTAAATGATAAGGTGAAAAATGTGGAAGTGTGAATAGAATGCATTATAGGAAATAAAGTCAAGTTTCATCTGGAAATGATATTGAACCAACTAATTACTTGTAAAAAATCTTCAATATCAAAGCCAACCTGTTGCAGCAGTTACTTGGGATTTGATGAAATGTCCTTTATTTCTGAACCACTCAGCAACGAATGGCACACCCAAGAGCATCACCTTCTTTCCAAGCTCTTTTGCTGCCTGCCTTACATATATGTAGCCAATGGTACTCAGCATATCCACACCATAGGCTGCGGTAGAGCACAAGTCAATATGAAAACTACATATTTAACAAATGCAGCACTAGGTGAATGAAGAAATAAAATTTTAGGAAGATATGAATTTGATAATTTTCATAGAAAAGAGGAGAGGAAAGGACAATCCCTGATCCTTGTACCAACATTTTGTCTAAACTGATTAACTTACCTTTGAGATTTAGAAATTAAGTTATGCTAAAGATGTTATAACTGTAGTCCTTGCTTATATAATAATACGTGTGTGATGTCTGTTAGCGCCATAGTTTTTAGGAACTAGAACTACTCCCGAGTAAATTTTGATGCATCAGTTCTTCTGATAAAAGCGCATTTATAAACAATTTTGGACATTTAAACAAGTGTCCCTTCTCCCAAAAGAGCAAAAAGGAAATGTCTCACAGTTAACATGGAAGCTACAACGAGAATAAATCAAAACAAAGATTAGAGAGAAATTGTGTGGTTCCCTTTTTAAAAGTCTTAACAGGGAGAACAACAAAATGTATTAAGTTTTAACTGAAGATGTTATAAGATCGAATTGATGATATTTTACCAGCATTGGAAAGTTTTGACACTTCAGCTTCAGCATAATGAATAAACTCTTCTTTATTTCCTTGGACATACACATTGAGCCGATCTTTGAGTATACGAGCAAGTTTCTCTTCCCTTTCTTTCTGTACAGTCTAAAATTGCAAGCAAGAAAGTCCTTCGTAAACGAAATACATATGCTGAAGAAGACGATTTATATAGTATTCAAGATTTCTAGAAGACCAGAATGACATGTTATTCTCTGTAATTTGACTTGTAGTTCCATTTAATATACTATTCATTAGCCAACATCTTTGGCATTCAATTTGAACCTGGTTTCATATGCTGTTTTCCACATTAGTCTCACATTAATATGCATACTCAACCTTTCATACAAGAAAGGATCTCATCGCCTGAAGATTTTAACAATGGAATTAAGTAGAAGTTCTTGATCATTCTCAAGTATGAAGGAAGATATATTCTTGACTGGATGTAGTTTTTCAGGTGGTATGGAAGGAAGCAAACTGAAAATTGTCTGGTGTATTGAAGAGGATTAAACAGATACAGAATCAGTATCGGTCAACAAAGAACTAGGCTAGAGGAAAAGCAGGCCATAATGCTATTCCAAATTTCCAATCACAAGCAAAGAAAAACATTTTGAACTAGAATTTGTTTCCATAAACTCTTTTTTACATCGGATGAAGATGGATATAGTTACAAGGTCTAGATAGAAAATATGAGCAACTGATCCCCTTTAAAGAAGCTGCACTTATGCTGAACAGGTTTAGTAATATGCTAAACTAATATGCATACCCATACTAGTTTCATAAATTCCAGATTTCGCTATTATTCTTTAAGCTCTAAAATTCATAATTCATTGTATTGTAGTTGAGAAATAAACGAAACTTAGCTGTCAAAAGAACAACCATATGATCCTAGAAATTAGACAAGGAAATATCTAGAACTATAGTATATGGTTTTAGGCTTCTACTATATCATAACCATATGCTCTACAAGTCTCACATTCAGATTATCCGATCCTTATACTCGATTAACCATGACTAGTGAAATGATTCAGGCACATGTGAAAGCTAGTTTAAAAACAATGAAGTATGAAATTTTACCCGCATTTTTTCCTGCAACTTTTTGGCATCAAATTCTTCACCCTCTGTGAAAACATCGGAAGCCATAGATGCCATTGCAAGCTGACCAATGTATTCCTCGAAAAGCTCACTTCCAAAAAGCATCGCAAAGATTGCTGCAGGATCAATAATAGCTTCTCTGAAAGGAATCAAGGACAATACAATACATTTTCAAAATTATTATCAGAATCTCATGATCATGCAAAATCTAGAGAGGATAAAATTAATAGACAGACGTTGAAATTCCTGACTTCCCATGAGCATCATAAGTTTGTCTTTGAGCTGGATCACTCAACACTTGGTAAGCCTCACCCAAAATCTGATATCAAACAGGAGATACTTCATTGAAATGCAAAAGACAATTGCAACTCTCAGCATAAATGAAACAGAAATATAATGTAAAAGAAACCATCTAGTCCATCGCTCTCCCATCTCCAGTAAGATTTTTCATATGTTTATAACATCTTTACTGAGATTGCCCCAGTGTGTACAGAACAATCAAATGTTTAACAAAACCTATGAATTACTCATTAATTTTTCCTTACTACAGAAAATACTAGGCACTCTTCTAAATGTTGTAATATTTAAATATATATTTTAACAAATATCACAACTAGGTTATACTACCTCAACATTAATAAATCTATTTCAATACTTCACCTCAAGTTACATTGAATTCCTTTTTCAGAAAAGGTAAAATAAATTAGTTAAGATATCTTCCGACAACAAATTTATGTAAGCTATTAGAAAAATCAGTTATTTAATGTATGATTAAAAAATAGAACACTCAAATTACTAGATCCTATTATTCAGCACCTTTGACTATATATTTCTAGCATGGTATTTATGAACTAGATATCAGCACTTAGCTTTTCATAATTTATTGTAGATCTACACAAAATGGCTGCCTGTTAATGAACTAATTCTGTAAGAAAATATTATGGTTGACTAAAAAAAAAAAACTTCTCGTTTTCATTAACTTAAATATAAAAAGTAAATGCATAGAAAGTAGTTACAAGTTTAGCATTTAAACTTTAACTTTGTTTAGAAAAGTACCAATTACTTAACAAGTTGACTGATTATATGTTAGCTTTGTGAGAAGTGAAATTTAACAGTTTTATGGATGTAACAACATAAATCGGAAACGCATGCATATATGTTCTCACTCAAACTTAGATTTTAATAAATTGTCAACTCAAGAAAACCTACTCTCTGAAAAGTTGAAAGTTAGTGTTTTTTTATTATTAAAAAAGTCTCCATCTCCTAAACCTAATTTCCAATTTCTGCACGAAGTTCACTTGCAATCTTAATTGAAAGAAACACGCAAGATATTTTGTTTATTATAATACAATTTGTACAAAATTACAAAAGAAAATGCTAAAAAGTGGAAGATTCACCTGAAAATTTTGCGCTGCCAAAGGATCATTTGGATTTTTATCTGGATGAACCTGTCTAGCCTGCAAGATTGCTTATATCAGGCATAACAATCCTAAAAACTAAATCTGCTCATGTTTAGGAATAGAAGAAGTATGTGATTCTCTCAATTTCTTAGAACTATAATATTCTAAACATGGAAAAATAAAAAATAAATATTAAATATTAAAAGATATCATTTCAATCCGAAGGAAAAAAGCTGCATATAAATTAACTTGTACTTATGATACTTCTCTATGATCCTCTTGAGTCAATTTCACCTGCTATACATTCCGGTAGACCACATCATATTTCTCTTTCCCAGCGTTAGATTAATAGTGAAGTAGCTCAGTTAAAGTGCCATGTATGATGTTTCGATAGATAGCCTCTTCAAGAAAACCAAACCCATGATATAAAATATTGGTGTAGACAAGACAAAGAATAAAGTTACAAACAAAAATTCTACAATGTTGAGCCACCTTGTCTCTACTAGAACTCCTCTTTAGTTGTCAAATATATTTTTCTCTCTATTCATGCTTTACAAAACTCTCAAACATCACAAGTTCATTCTTTCACTTAACTTTATTGCCAATTTGTTTCTTCCCCTCCCCTTTTCCCTCCCACTTTTCCCTCTCAATAAAATGCATAAGCATCATCGTGCACAAACATGAAGGAATTATGTTTTTTAAAACACTATTCCAAATAGGATTCCCAATTTAAAACCCTTCCTACTTTCCAAAGCATAGTTAAAGCTTAAGCACCAGGCCAGATTTTCATCGAATTAGTTAACCAACCCCAAATACATCCCATCAAAAGCAAGATTTTACATTCAGATCATTTCACAAAGATCTCCATATGGCGATCATAACTAAATTAGTATCCGCAACTTTGATATCTAAATTCCGCCTCCTAGATTAATAGATACAATGCATAAGAAACCATGCTGAAAACATCCGTGTGCAGCTACAAAATCAAAGCATCACAAATTGTTTCAACTGAAGTTCCCTAAACCCCCACACTTTCTCAAAAACAGAAAGAACATTTATATAGGAAGTCAAAATTCTCAAATTAATTTCATTCATACCTTAACATAATAAGCTTTTTTAATCTCGGACTCGGTAGCCGTGGGGCTCACACCCAGCACATCGTAGTATTCTGTTTCCTTCACCATTGATGATCTCAAAAGGAATTCTTACCCTAGCTGAAGAACAAAGAGAAAAAATGGATCAGATTACGAAATGAGGTGAAAATAATTACGAAATTTAATAAAATTCGTAAATTTAACTAACTTTCCCCTAAAAGAACACCAATTGAGATTTCAGTGAAACGAAATGGCAATAAATTTAATTTTTTTTTTCTGGAACGGAATAATGAATTAGATTCGAAAGGGGATATTAGGCATAAATAATAAGCTGAAATTTGAAGTGACAATAAATAAATCTAAAATATGCGGCACCAAATTTAAGAATTGCTCGATGAATTAATTTACGAAATTTTGAGGGAAATTATGACGATTTGCTCGAGCATAGCATCTAATTTCATTAATGGTGATAGATAGAAATATCAAATATGTGATGTACTGTGTTTAGCCCCACCTCCCGTTGACTGAAGGAAAAGAAAAAAAGGAAAGTTAGTCGATATGGATTTGAGTTGATTAGATTTAGTTTGATTTTGTATTAAAAAAAATTGAATTAAAATGGTTTCAATGAATACATCTTGAATTGAATTTATATGGTAAGAGTTTTTCAGTTTTAAAATTTTAAATATAATTTGAATTGTGTTTGGATGTATGAGTTTGAGAGTTGGAATAAGGGATAAAATTTACGTATTGAGATATTTTTAAGGGAGAAATATACATAGTATATGTCAAATCAATTATTTTTATAAAGTCTGTGAAATTAATATTTTATTTATAGGTTGCAAAAACGAGAAACTGAACCAAAATCAATCTAAATGGAGCCCTAGAATTTGAATGAATTTTCATTAGGAAATTTGGTTCAAAGAATTGTTTGGATTTTTTTTTTTTTGGTTTTTCAATTGTATTCAAGTTTTAAATCTGATTTAATACCTTTTAAAACACGTCGGAAAAATTAAATGAAAACCTCTTCGTAGTCTGTACAAGGTTTAACCATGTTTCTGAATAGTTATTGATGAAGATCAATGAAAATTTTGAGAATTCAAGATTCCAAATACATGATAAAAAATTTTGAAAAAAAAATACACTTTTTTCTTTTTCTTTTGAAAGAGCGTTTTTACTCTTCTTTTTAATTCAATGAGAACTTAGGTTCGCTACATTGTAGTGGTTAGAATTATAATAAAATAAATGTGAGTGAATTACTAAATTGTTTTAGGTGACTTATTATCAAATTTATTTCGGTTATAGGATGCTTTATTTTTAAAAAACATTAATTTTACAGGTTTTGGTCTATAGTTATTAATATTATTAGACACTTTTCCCTCATATTCTTATATATTCATATTATTATTTTATAGTGACTTGATCCAACAATAATTATTTTAAATCCACAAAAGGTTTAACACAATGTGACCCCACATCACCCACCCTCTTTCTCTTAGATGCTAAGTTTACATCATTTGGCCTAAACAAGCTTTTCAAAGCCCTATCAAATCTTATCCACATAGTATTCACAAAAGAACTAGATTGCCTATTGATAAATCTCAACACTAGATTGATACAACAACAAATTACCGTTGCTATACAGTGCACCTCTTTTCAAATTTCACATAAATTGTTATTTTTTAGCCCCTAATTTCTTATTAATTTCACATGACTCTTACGTTTGGAAGAGATTGTGTAAAGTAGGCAATATGGAGTTGATAATCACCCATTCTAGGCCATAAACAGTGGTCAATCTTCCGATGTGGATTGGTGGATCTGGACTGAGTGGATTCAAATGTATCGAGTAAATTTGAGCCTGAAAAACAAAAATAAAACTAGATTATCTAGGATGGAGGTGATTTCGGCTAAACTTTTTCGATGTTGAAGTCTGCACAATCTCAAATTAAAAGCAAAGAGGGATATGATTTCTTGAATTTGAATAAGGGTTCATTGAATGAATGTACCTGAGAATTATACCGCACAGATAATTATGAGACTCGTGTGGTATTGTTTCCTCATAGGACACTTGGAATTCTTTGGGTCTATATGGTTGGGTTTTAGGCTAGTCATACGAGTTTCGTGAGACCAAGTCAAAATCTCTCCAAATGCGTTTTCTTCAAACAAATGAAATTCATCACAAACATATTCAAAAACTAACATAGAAACTCTTGACAATTTTTTTTCCTAAATAGGCTTCCTGGCAAAAATAATTCCGAAAATGTATTTGTTGCCAAACTATTTCCCAGAATGAATCTTTTGACTAAACTCGCAGCTGAGAACTGCGAATTTAACGTAAACTCGCAGTTGCCAACTGCGAGTTTACTTAAAATAAAAAAAAAACCCGCGTGTTTTAAGGATTAATTAATTACGCGACTGTTAATAATCAAACCGAAACTCCGTTTTCAGATTTCAAAAATCAATCCCATCTTATGAAAACAGATGGCGGCGTTTTGCGGCACCTCCACTTCTCCGACTATCTCTCTCTCGATCAGGTTTTAAAATTGTGGGTTTTTTTTTTATAATTAAACTTGTGGGTTCAAATGGACTGTGGTGATGTGGTTCAAACTTGTGGGTTCTCCGGCTATCGTTTTTTAACCACAGTCCATTTGAACCCACAAGTTTAATTATCAAAAGAAGAACCCACAATTTTATAACCTGATCGAGAGAGAGAGAGAGAGAGAGAGAGAGAGAGAGAGAGAGAGAGGAGAAGTGGAGGTGTAGCAAAACGCCGCCGTCTGTTTTTGAGAAGAAGGGATTATTTTTGAAATCTGAAAACGGAGGGTTTAAAATGGGTCTTTTAAAACTCGCAGTTGGCAACTACGAGTTTAAGTAGCAGTTGCCAAGTGCGCATTTCGGTTTGATTAATTAAGTGTCGCGTAATTAATTTATCCTTAAAACAAGCGGATTTTTTTTTTTTCCAAATTTTAAGTAAACTTGCAGTTGCCAATCAAAGCTTTTATTCGGAATTGGGGGCGAGTTTACCTTAAATTGAGTTTTGTCAAAAGGTACATTCTGGGAAATAGTTTGGTAACAAAGACATTTACGGAATTATTTTTGCCACGAAGCCTATTTAAGAAAAAAAATAAAACTCTTGAAGCCTATAAAACTTTTATTTGACACCTACCACCTATTATTTTCCTCAAACCCCAACATCCAAACTCAATCCAAGAGGGGTTTCAGTTTTTTCAAAATCACAAAATTCAACATAAAAAACCTAACCAAATAAGGTTTCACCAAAATCATCAAACTATTTTTTTGAAACCAAGCTAAAACCCTTCAAAATAGGCCCTTTAACCTTACTTGATTGTACTCCAATTAGGTTAAGATTCTATTGGAGTTTTCATGTAGATTAGCCTCTAGGGATGATCATTTGAATTGTGGGGCAACTATACAAGTAGAAATCATGTAATTGATCATGATCTTGGATAATCTCAATGCTACGATTAAGAAGTTCTTGTCTTCCAACTTGATTTTTTTTCTTCTGTGAACCACTTTTCCAATAGTAAATTTTAGACAACTCGTAATAAAAACAAGACTAAATAATTTTTCAACTTGAAAAATCAACAAAGTATTCAAAAGGGACAATACCGCTCATTGCGTGGTTGTAGTCCGTCTGTACTCTGTAGACTTGCAATAATATCACATACAGTATATGCATATCTCAAATATCACAAAATCTTGTTTAAGTAATTCAAAATTCAAAATAAATAGAAAAAATAGTATTCTCTATATTACCAAAAGATCACTACACAAGAGACATAATTTGACAACCTAAAAAAATTCAATTAATGTAAACTACATCTTCATTTTCACTTGTTCAAATTCAAACAAATTTTCTGTTTGGCTCCACCAACCAAATGAGGCATTGTCTTTGCTAAAAGAGCACAAAAAAGGATAGATACTATAGAGCTACACAATAAATTATGATTCTTGAATCCCAAAATCTGTAAATGGCTACTACTATTACTGCTTAGAGCCACCGAGTTCAACATCTTTAACGGGAGAAGTTACTTCAAATTCAATTCCATTCTTGAGTAATCTGATCTCCTCTTCTGTCATGCTATTCTTTGCATGTGGTGTTATCTTCGGATTCGTCTTTTCGACTTCCACAGCCCAACTATATATTACCATGCCAGCAATTGCAACAAGCATACCCATGATGTTCTTAAAAGTCAGCTCAGAATCAAATAGTAGCCATCCCAATGTAAGCACACATACTGTCTTCATGTGCCCTAAAACTTGGAACGACACAGCAGAAAAACGTCCAATGCAAAGGTACTGGCTCACATTGCAGAACACGGCTAGAGAACATGAAAGAAGTATAAATAGCTGCAAAGTGAAAACACCACCTCATGTTAGTTAATTAGATGTTTATGTACAAAGAAAACTTTTTTTTCGATTGTGTCCACACTTACGAAGGCTCCTGAAGTAAAATTGTACGTCAAAATTAATTTTCCGGAAAGATAATAGTCGATGATAGGACCGAGCACAAGGAGAGAGCAAGCTTGAATAGGAGCTGTTTTACTCAACAATTCAAATGATCCAACAGAGTACTTCTTCTGCAAGGACCCTATTGACTGCATTTAAACAATATTATCAATCACACATTTGTTTGCAGCTTAACTGAAAGAAATATCTATAATTTCAAGAAAGACAATAAAATTTGCCTTTTGAGACACTTAATGAGATCATGTAACAAAAGTAAATACAATGATTACCAAATGTTACCAGAATCTTCCACATTACATTCTAAAACCTTAACATCATTTCAGACAGAACTATCACATTTGATATCTTAGTCCAACAAATACAAACCGAAAAATCAATATATATTTTTTTTCTGCAAAGTCATAGAGAGGGCAATAATAATGGGAGCAAAGATTTGCATTTTAACATCCCACTAATCTTTAGCGTCTAAGATATAAGCTATTCAATAGGATTCCCACATTGTTCCAATTTTCTTAAATTGTTTGCATATTCATGGCAGAAACATTTTTCGACTCAAAAAATGACAAATGGTTGGTACTAGATTTCAATATAAACAACTTTTCGACAAGACTGGCAAACTGACCCAGTCAATTAAATAGGACAAATAGTTTATTACGAAATCCGATATAAACAGTCTATATTAAAAAGCTAAATACATTATAGGCCTCCTAGAATTTTTAGGCCAAATCAATCCTACTGCATTCAGTTGTTATCTTCATAAGTTAAATTTTGTTAACTGCAATTGAAAAAGCTGTAAGTATTATTGTATTAAAGAAAAATAACATATATTACTCACAATTTGTTGTAACGACGTTGACAAAATTGCAACACAAGCACATAAAAAACCTTTGGCGTTCACTTTAACATCGGTGACAGTGCAAACACCCACACCTATAACCACAACCACAACAGCCATTTTAACTTGGAAAGTGTACTGCTTGCTATGAAGGAGCCATTCCAGCACACAGACCACTGGAATCATGCTCAATTTTGAAATCTACGCACAAAAAACAACAAAGCATTAGTTGAATCCAGGAAAGGAAAACTTTAAAATAACTCCCTCTAAATATCTCCAACATAATTCTTAAATACAAAAAACAGACGACCATTAATGATTTACCAAAATTATAATGCATGCATACTTAGAGAGAATAAAAAAATGCTGATCATATGGTCTAGCCTACACATAATCATGTACCTATTCATGAAAGAGATTCAATAGATATTATCCTTCAAAGGCCAAAGCTAAAATCTGAGTTCATTTAGGTGGCATCAGATACCGAAACAGATAAGAAGAATGCATCTTATCAATGCAACTTATCAATGCAAGTAAGTAGCTTTTGCTGCTCAGCAGCTAGATTACGATTTTAGTGTACCATACTGGCATATAAGATAAACATCTAAGGTCAAGTCTGAGTGGCTACATGTCATCTCGTTAAAAAATAAGGAGATCCTATAACGGATTCAGTTCCCAATTTTGATTTTATAATTAACAGAATCATGCACAGGAGCGCACTTTCGTTGTCCTTGCTAGTACACATAAGTAGAGTTATCCTTCTGACCATCTTCTCATCCTATGACAATACTCTTAGGTGGTGTAAGGTTTAGAAGTAGAACTATGAGATGGTCTTTCGCAGGTACACGCCCCCCGAGATGCAAAGATTTTCATTTGTTTCACTTTATTAAGAGAATTCAGAAAAAAAAATGTTAATAAACTTATCCTTGAAGGTATAATAGAATATAGGAAACTAGTTCTGGGGAACAAATAAATGAAGTCCAGGGGGAAACATGATGTAGCAACTTTAATGAATGTACTTCAACACAATCCTAGAAATCTAAGGGTTTAGTTCTTAAGTAACCAATTATTTTAATCAAGAGTAGGACTATGTCAACAGAACCTGAGGAAGGAATGTAAAGAGTACATGATGTGCTTGGTCGCATGCAGTAGTGAACACAGTGACTGGTTTTCACTTTTCAGAAGATCAGAAGATGACTACTGGATGTCAAGTTCGGTTTCCTTACACAAAGTAAGACATGAAATTGAAGCATAACCAAAAAAATATATGTAACAGCATTACGAGAATATAATAGGCAATAGGCAGTAGGCAGGTAAGACTTAAAACAACATTTAACTACTTCGATGTGCCTAAGCATTAATTAAAATGATATGTGGAGTATTACTGAACCATACTTGGTAAAATCCAACCGAGTTTAACATGAGACTGAAATTCATCCCTGTAATTGACAAATTTGCGACAATTGAGAACCAGAGAAGTTCCCAAAGAGGCACATGCTTTGAAGCAGATAAGCCTGTAGCATTTGATATCATGCCAACAAGTGCGGTGACAGCAAAATGAAACCCTGTCAATGTTGTGGCTGCAGGGACCAAAACACAGAATAGATATGAAGTTTGTAAAGTAAGCTCAACAACTTAAGAAATTCATAAGTTAAACATAAATCAAATAGTTGGATGTGTAACATTACTGGAAAAAAAAAAGTGATTAATAAATTGGGATTTGAGAAGAATAAGTAGCCACAATACTAAAAAGTTCACATATTCAGAGGCTAAATTACATATAAATAAAACTTAAAAGAGTAAATCCTTGAGAGGACACAGAAAATGTAAAGAATTTCTCCAAGAAAAATGTCAAATGCCCGAAACAACCAAACTTTTTTATTTCATGTATCAAATTCTACACATGTTTATCTTAGTACTTCCATAAATGCACAGAGCAGCAACAGTGAAAACCGAGACCTTACAACAACAAAATGGTGACCTATATGATTCTGTGGTCTAAAGCGGTTGGAGTTGCATAGGCTGCATATGGACAAAATGTGCCGAATGCTTAACTATAAGCACTGAGCCTAAAAAAAAGGACGACAACAATTGAAGCTAACAAACAGGTTGAGATCCACCGGAAATAGATAAAACTAGTCTCTGAAGTAGCACAAGTGAAATTTATCAAGTTCCTAAAAAATAGATCAGCATCAACAAAAGTTAAAAAGCTCCAGCATACTATTGGTATAAAGAAATTGAGCAAACGAGATTCAAGAGAATGCGAATCATTCAAACCGCACAAACATACACCAAATAAGAATCATCAAGCGTTACTAACCGAATCCGAAAGCATATCCATTAGCGGACATGAGTTGCTTATTAGCCATAATGATTCCAACGGAACTGATGACATTCATAGCCCACGCACCGATATCGGACACCGCCGACGATTTCTTTTCTGCCTCCATTTTTGATTCACCTCTCTCTCACTCTCACTCCTACCTCAACTGCCGAATTATGACTAGTATACAATCAGCTTATTGCTGATTATCAAACCAAATCAGTCGAAAATTCGATCAGATCGGCGCTCGAAAGAAAAGGGGAGAGCGGAAAGTATGAAGTGAATGATTGTACAGATCTGACGAATGTGTTTGTTTATATATGGTGAGCTGACCGATTGACAGAATTTAATGAGAGAGAGAGAGAGAGAAAAGAATACGACGAAGAAGACAACCGATTATGATAATGAAATATTCAAATTAATAGAATTATTTTCTTTCTAATTTGGTGATACTTTTTCCTTTTTAATCTTCTATAAACGAGTAAGAAGAAAAATCAAAATAATGATTTTTCTCTTTTCTGTAGATGCAAAGAGGCTGGGGCATGTGGGTGTTGAGTGTATACATATATATCAAAAATAAATATATGGCATTGATGAGCAGATCTGATTGATTCTGGGGAGACGGGAATGAATGTGTGTTTTTTACTTTACTTCGTTATTTTCTTTTTTTTTTCTTAACCCCAAAAAAACGAGGCTTGACGTTTGAAGTTTCACGTTTACTTCTCTTTCTCCGCCCAAATCCCGTTCACTTGTGCAGTCCGTCTCACGTGACAACCGCATCCGGACATGAAAATATTGGCCCGGTTCGGTGTTAAGCTGATTAAGATTGATTCTGATTTTGATTTCTAAAAATTAATCTTAATGTTTACAACAAACCCTTTTAAATAAAAATTTGAACTAAGTTTAGATGTTAAAGTTCAAGTGAAAAATGAAAAAAAATAGGTGATAAATGTTAAATTAAAAACGTTTATAGAGTAGGTGTGGGTACATGGATTGAAGTCGAGTTTGGACTTGATTTGGGATTAGACAAGATACAAATGAGGCTTGGCCATGTCTCGACGGTGAAACCTGAGGAATCTTAGATCCTTATAGACTCTGAGGGTTCATATAAAATGGTGTTCGACTTGTTTCTCTATGTTTTAGTTTCGAAAAAAATTGTTTAAGTGATTTTAGTGAAATCTTTAAGGTAGGATTTTGATTGAGTTTGGAGGATGGCCTCTGTGAGTTTTAAGAATTTAAAATTAATCTCTTGTTTTATATTTGGATAAAAGACTCACATATTTATGAACTCTGAGGGTTCATATGAAATCGTGTTCGACTTATTTCTCTATGTTTTAGTTTCGAAAAAATTGTTTGAGTGATTTTAGTGAAATCTTTAAGGTACGATTTTGATTGAGTTTGGAGGATGGCCTTTGTGAGTTTTAAGAATTTAAAATATGACTTTGAATTAATGAGTTTGGGTGTTGGGGTTTGAGGGATTATAAGTAGTTCATATGTATCAAATATATAATTTTGTAGATAAAAAATAGGTAATACGTATCAAATCAATAATTTTTGTTATAGGTTTAGGGGCCGTTTGGTAGGGCCTAATAGGGGTATTATGTCATATTATATGAGTTAATATGGGTTAATACAATGTTTGGTGACATTGCTCTAATACCGGGTCAAATTTATTAAATCCTTACGACCCGGTATTAAGACTAGATCAATTATAATCTACCCAGGCATGGGTGGATTAGTTAATCCGGGTGTATATGAATTAAGTAAAATGTCACTAATAATCTCAAATTTACATATTTTCTTTTTAACATATCATTTAATATCATAAATTCTTCTCAAATCTCTGGAAATGAAAACACATTATACATAAATAATTCACAAATTAAAATATATATCAGTTTACAATTAACATGGAGGCATTCTGTTACGCTCCAAATACGAGTGCGTAGAAACGCAAGTATACGGTCGTTACAAGTAATAAAGTGATAAGGAGTGTCGAACCCACGAGGAATTGTTCAATTAATTACCAACTAACGTCTTGTTACTTCGACTTAGATTTGTAAGTTGAGTTTTGTGAGGTGATGGTGGTTTTGATACTACAAGTCAATTAAGGTGACTAAGGAAACTAACACTTGACTTAACAATATGTAAAGACTTCTACGATTTTACGTCACCTAGTTCGATTCAAGACAAACGACTCAACAATTGGCAACCACACTTATGTTTGTTGTTCAAGATTTCATAAAATATTCATACGTATCTTTCGATATCGTACGAACCTACCAAAGTAGACTAATCCAATTTATGTCTAAGAGGATTAAGCCTAAGTGATGCTTTAATTCTCAAACCTTATAAGAACATGAAATGACCTAGGTATAATTCTATCCTAAAATCAAATCACAACCTAGTTTTACAATCTTATCTTTAATCCACTATACCTAGCAATTAAAGATCAATTCATTTCATCCTATGGTTGATCAAACCACAAGTTGACAAAAGCTCAAACTAGTTTAACAAACACTTGTATACAAGCATAGCAACAACCATTAACTCATCATTTAATCAAGAATCAAGAACCAAACATAGGATCAATAAAAACATAGAATAAAGGAGATTAGCTACTCATAACATTAAATAAATCATTCATTACATTAATGAAATCCATAAATGTAAATGAACAAAACAAGAAAGATAGAGTTAGAGCAAGCTTAGGTGATGAGGTCTTCAACAACTTCTCCCTCAATGCCTTTTTATCTTCTATGGGAGTCCAAGTGAGAGTTCTTCTTTCCAAAGTGCAAACCCTTCTCTTTTCTTCAAAAGAGGCAAGAGGAAAGTAAAAGTGTAGAATGAGTTGAATGAATATACCTTCAAGCCTTTAACCTAGCAAACTACCAACTTTCCATGCCTAAGTTACCCTCCAAAACAAGGCAACTAAGGCCAAAAAGTCCCCCATGATGTCTAAAAATACAAGTGGGATCAAAGGGGGAAAATACAAGAAATCCCCGGCCTTTCCCGCAGCAAAAAAGTGCTGGTAGCAGGGACCTCGCCGCGGCGAGCTTTAGGCCGTAGGTATCCTGCAGCTTTTCTGCTCTGCCGCACTTTCTTCCGAGCAGCATATCTTTTGATTCCGAACTCCGATTGCGGATCCGTAAAGTCCGTAGCGACCATAACTCACTCATCTATGACATATCCAAAATTCAGCTCATTTGGATCATCTATGAAATATTTATGCATGTTCTAGTGAGCAGCTATCTACATTCCTGTACAATTTGCTCCGGGTTCTAATTGCTTTGAAGCTCAAGCTTGACTCGCGGGGTGGGTAGAGCGACTCGCAACATTGATACGCAACTCCGAATCTCTCTAAGATGTCAATACCTACAAACCACGGAGAAAACGATCAAAGCGAGAACAAAAATACAAAAACGAACAAAGGCCGAACAAAGGGGCCAAAAGCACAAAAGAAACGAAAACACGAGAAGACACACAAAAACTCGGATCAAAACAAGATGTTTTGGGCTTAAAGAGATAAGTAATAATGACGTTTTCATGGCGTTATCAACTGTTGGGATTCGGTAAGAAAAACAGCCCTAGGCACAGCGGAATATAAAAATTTCTAGGGCCTCTTAAAGAATCTTGCCAGGACATTCTCTAGTTGTATATATATGAATATAAATCAATGACAGTATAAGTTTTCTCGTTTATACCTGTCTCCTTGCAAATCCAAGTTGGCTAGATGAACTCTGAATTCTTTCACAGAAAATCGATCCAAGCTTTTTGTATAGCGCCCCACGTGTTGCGCCTCTACGAGTTGATACACCACAATATCACGAAAATAATATAACCTAATCGACTAGAACATAGGCTATATTAATTCAGGACTTTAAGAACGATTTTGGAACAAAGATCGAACACGAAAAATTCTTCCAAAGTGGAAGCAGGGTTCGGCCGATCCAGGGAGGGAGAGGGAGAGAATTTTGCTCTTCTTGTTTTTTTTCTTGTTGAGTTGTTTGAAAAATAACTAGAAGAAAGCTATTTATAGTTTTCTTTCTATCCTAGTCCTATTAGGACTAGGTCTTCTCTCTCCTACATGGGCCATGGCCCTATTTAATTAGAAGACTAAGTTTTCTAATTAATTCATGGCCCACTTTAATTAATCTTTCAGGGCTTTATTTAATCTCCCAATTAAATAGCCCAATTAATTAAATCATCTCCCAATTAATTAATTAAACTCCAAGTCCAATTAATTAATTATTCCATTAATTAATTAAATCCTAATTAATTAATTTACTCATAAATTAAATTCCAATTTAATTTATAATCTTGATCCAATTCCAATTGGATCCAATTTCGTTCCACATGGGTCGACCCAGTCGACCCACCCATTTAATCGACCCAGTCGATTTTGACCCAGTCGACCCAGTCGACTGGTTCGTTCTTGTTTCCTCGCTTTCGCTTCATGTGTATTGTGTATGCCCCCGTAGGTTCACCACATAATTGGCCGCGGGTTGTAATTAAATATTATTTAATTACTCGAGCAATTAATACTCTAAATTAATCGAACACTCTGTCGATCAATCATTCCAAAATTAGCACCCCTGCTAATTTGGGAATTCTCCCACACTCCACGGTCGATGTCCAGTCACAAGCCCATGGAGCCCAATCACTGGTGAATTAATTCAGTGAACCTTTTATCATTTACAATTTCCATATACGACACAATCTCTCCATCGATCAATCTCCCAGTCGAGACTTAAGGGTATGGTCTTTCATCGGATTCCCTTATCTTTTGTCTTGACCTTATGTTCTCTGATCTCGAAATAAATTCTCTCTGACTTGTTCTTTATGAGCTACTTACATAAAGTCGTCAGTTACCTTGGCCAAGGATTTCATCAGAATTAATTTCTCACAGAAATCCATAGGAGAATTTCTCGACCTATCAAGTCGAGTCAATGGATCCTTTGTTGATGATATGAATCTGCATACGAGTTCCTCTATACCCAACATGAGTCCACAGAGACTTTCTGGCGATCCCCAGTCAGTCGGAACTCATATCAAAGTATAGACGTTCTCGTACCAGATAAACCCTATCATCTCAAGTTGTTAGGGATCGTTCCTCGTATACTATTGTAAATTGGAATAACTTCAACCCCGATATGCGACTACCGCTTCCATGGTGAGTTATTTCCTAATTGGGGTATTCAGTGCGCTTGCCATCCCAGCAAGCCACCCACTTATGTGTATCGACTATCCCAGTCACGCTCGTGGACCCCAGCGTCCTCCAGTTCATCGGAGTATACACAATAGTGAGAGTCTAACCGAATCCAACGATGTCCTATCTCGATTGGATTCTACGACTCTTGAATATATTCTAGATCACGGCCTTAGAGATCAGTCCACGGGTTGTCCCATAGCCCTGTGATCTAAGGACTTCTATCCTTATGCGTAGACAAATATTACATAAGATAAAGTTGACCATTTAATAAAAGTGCATTTATTAATCTAAATTGAATAGTTCCTCATTAATTACAATTAATGCTAGCCATACAGCTGGCTTGCAGGACACTATTTCTATCAATCTCCCACTTGTCCTAAAGCCAGTCTTTTATGTTCTTGAGTCCCATCTTATGCAGATGTTTCTCAAATGCCTTTTGAGGCAGAGGCTTCGTTAGTGGGTCCGCCGTATTATCTTCTGAGTCGACACGTTCCATCTTAATGTCTCCTCTACCAATGATATCTCTTATCACATGGTATCGTCTCTGTACGTGCTTGGATTTCTGATGAGATCTCGGCTCCTTTGCTTGCGCTATTGCCCCATTATTATCGCAGAAGATAGTAACGGGCTCAGCAATGCTAGGTATCACATCCAATTCCTGGATGAAGTTCCTCATCCAAACACCTTCCTTTGCTGCGTCACTCGCGGCAATGTATTCTGCTTCAGTGGTTGAATCCGCGGTTGTTTCCTGCTTGGAGCTCTTCCAGCTAACCGCACCACCATTGAGGCAGAAAACATATCCTGATGTCGACTTGAAGTCGTCTACATCACATTGGAAGCTCGAGTCTGTATAGCCTTCCAATTTCAATTCTCCTCCACCGTATACCAAGAACAATTCCTTAGTCCTTCTCAGGTACTTCAGAATTGCCTTTACGGCTATCCAGTGCTGCTCACCTGGATCAGACTGGTAGCGACTTGTAACGCTTAGAGCGTACGCTACGTCTGGTCTCGTACACAGCATACCATACATTATGCTTCCTATCGCGGATGCATACGGTACTCGAGACATATTGCTTCTCTCCTCTGGCGTCTTTGGGGCCATGGACTTGGAGAGTGCAATTCCATGTCTCATTGGAAGCAATCCTCTCTTGGATTCTTCCATACTAAATCTTTTCAAGATTTTGTCTATGTACTGGGATTGGGAGAGGCCCAGCAGTCCTTTTGATCTATCTCGGTAGATCCTTATACCTAGTACAAAGGATGCTTCTCCCATATCCTTCATTGAGAATTGTGTAGACAACCATGCTTTAGTTTCAGACAATGCTTTTACATTGTTTCCAATGAGAAGAATGTCGTCAACGTAAAGCACCAAAAATTCAACTGTACTCCCACTGATCTTCTTGTACACGCAAGGTTCGAACATGTTCTTGATGAATCCAAAAGTTTGGATTGTCTCATCAAAACGAATGTTCCAACTTCGGGAAGCTTGCTTCAGTCCATAAATGGACCTCTGGAGTTTGCACACCTTGTGTTCATCTCCTTTGGATGCATATCCTTTTGGTTGCTCCATGTAGATCTCCTTATCAATGTCTCCATTGAGAAAAGCAGTCTTTACATCCATCTGCCATATCTCGTAGTTATACCACGCAGCTATGGCCAGCAAGATCCGAATGGATTTGGGCATTGCGACTGGCGAGAAGGTCTCCTCAAAGTCGATACCTGGTCTTTGAGTGTATCCTTTTGCCACTAGTCGCGCCTTGTAGGTAATCACCTCTCCGTTCACTCCAAGCTTTCGCTTATAGATCCACTTGCAACCCACGGGAGCCACTCCCACTGGTGGATCTACCAAGGCCCAGACCTTGTTTGAGTGCATGGAGTCCAGTTCGGATTCCATGGCTTCGCGCCACTTTCCCGAGTCTATGTCTAGCATAGCCTCTTCGTAAGTCCTTGGGTCGGTTAGAGACTGTCCAGTCTCATGCAGCAGACCGTAGTACCTCTCGGGTTCTCTACGTTGTCTTTCTGACCTACGAAGTATCGGTGTACTTTCTGGTGCACTTTCATGCTCCTGTTCTCCCACTGCCTGTGGTGACGGGTCAGCTTGATCGACCTCTAAGGTCTTTTCAGCTTCAGTGACCTCATCTAGTTCTACGTTATTTTCCTTCTTGTCAACCAAGAAATCCTTCTCCAAGAAGTGAGCGTTCCTCGAGACAAACGTTGTTTGTCTTGTAGGATCGTAGAACTCGTATCCTATTGAGTTTTCTGGATACCCCACGAATTTGCACAAAGTGGATTTAGTTTCCAATTTATCTCCCACTAGCTTTTTAACGTAAGCGGGAGATCCCCATATGCGCATGAATGCGTATGAGGTTGCCTTGCCAAACCATAGTTCGTATGGTGTCTTTTCTACGGATTTCGAAGGTACCATATTCAGTATCTTCGTTGCCGTGAGGAGGGCATGTCCCCAAAATGAAAGAGGAAGGTCAGTGGCACTCATCATGGATCGAACCATGTCCATCAAGGTTCGATTCCTTCTCTCTGCTACTCCATTTAATTGGGGTGTTGCAGGAGGAGTCCACTGCGATAGTATTCCATGCTCTACAAGATAATTCAGAAATTCGTTACTAAGAAATTCTCCACCTCGGTCAGAACGAAGAGCCTTTATCGTATGACCAAGTTGATTCTCTACTTCCATCTTGAATTCTTTGAATCGTTCAAAGGCTTCAGACTTGTGTTTCAACAAGAACACATATCCATAACGACTAAAGTCGTCAGTGAAAGTGATGAAGTAGTCATAGCCACCACGGGCGCTTTTTCTTAGTGGTCCACATACGTCAGTATGTATTAAGTCCAATGTTTGCTTGGCTCGCTCAGGGTTTCCCTTAAATGGCAACTTAGCCATTTTACCCTTTAAACATGGTTCACATGTTGGCATTTCATTAATGCGATTGATTTCAATCGCGCCAGAAGATGCTAACTTTTGAATCCTTGACTTAGATATATGTCCAAGTCGAGCGTGCCACAATTGGGCAGATATTTCATTATCTTGTTTCCTTTTGTTTTGTTGTACGTGCATGACTAACTTAGGTGGTTTCATAATGTAAAGTCAATAATTTAATGTACCAAATGAAAAACAAAAACAGGAGCTTTTATTAAAATCAACATTATTCAATAACATGAATAAAAAGTTTTTCATTAATAACTAGGTACATAAATGAAAGTTTCCTAATGACTTTATCAAACCACCTAAATCTACTTTTGCCTATGGCCTTGGTAGCAGCTCCAGCTCCATTGCCTTATTCAAGGATCCAATCCTCAGGCTCCAGTTTCTTTAATGCTCCCATCATCTACAAGGATGAGAACTCCAGTCAGTGTCTAACACCAAAAATGCACAGTTAATTGTAAAATTAACTTCAACAAGGAATATACCTGTTCGAACTCTCCATAGGTTCGAATTTAATCCTTTCCCTTGACCTTGTGCAGTAAGGAGCTCTGGTTTCCATTTGCTTTGGTTTTGAACGCCGCCCAGTCCTTTCGCCAACCCTTGCTTTCTTTCCAAAAGAAGCTTCGTGTTCCTCGAGCATTAGTCGCAGGACATGCACAGTGATCTCTCGCCTCTGGAGATTCAAGTCCGCGATAAATCGGTCATATGATCTAGGAAGAGATTGTAGAATAATATCCACTCGGAAATCATTGTCCATCACGACACCCATATCATCGAGTTCAGATAGAAGTCGAATCATCTTGTGTACGTGGATTCCGACAGGAGTTTCCCTTCTCTTTCTTGCTTGCAAGAGTTCCCTCGTGATCGCGAATCTGCGACGACCATCTCTAATCCCATAAAGGAATTTGAGATTCGAGAGAACCTCTTTCGCGGATGCCATATGCTCATGTTGCAAACGCAGATCAAGTGACATATATTCCAACATGTATTCACGAGCTAAGCCATCATCCAGTTTCCACTTGGTGATGCTTTTACGGAGCTCATCAGGAACGTCATGTGAAATAGTAATGGGTGGTGGCACAGACAAAACATAGGATATGTTTTCAGCTTCAAATAATCCATTCAAATGATGCGTCCAGAAATGCAAGTTGGGTCCAGTTAAAATATTACGTTCAAGTGATGAGATGGACAAATCTCTAAGTGCTCTAAGCTCTTTTGACATCATATCTATAAAATGACGATAGAAGAAATAAATACGCGAAAGATTAATTTAAAATGCACAATTCACAAACATGGATTTCATTTGCAAATTACTCCCACTATTTTAATCAAAATCTTATGCCCCCACATAAGTTTCGGGAATTTAAAATATCCTAGCGGGCTTAAGGCCCAAATGCAATCTCCTAGTACCCACGACTCGTTGGCCATACTATTTGATCCACTTGGTGGTCGACTATGTCAACGGTTAACCATCGCAGCTAACCCTTAAGTTCATTTAGCCTCGTTTTTCGATATGGACCCACGACTCGTGAGACATCCATATTTACTAGCGTTAAATCATGTCCAATACTCGTGAAGAGAAATAGTTCAATCCTAGACGCCCCACGACTCGTGAGACAGCGCCTAAAACCTTGCTATCCCCTCCCTTGGCACTAAACTCGTGCATCGAGGCAATAGACATATTATCTTCCTATAGCTCGACCCACGACTCGTGAGACATCGAGATATATTCGTACAATATGCCCAAGACCTAGTAATTGGATAGGCTCGGACCATAGATACTATTCATATGCGCCCGTTATTCGATTTAATATTCTAATTGAATTTTAAGTTCAATTGGAGGTTTCTAAGTGTGCGAGGTCTCATCAGATTATGCTTATCTTGTTTACGTTTTCTATCCTAAGCATGCATCTCATACATCAAAGAATAATATGCGAAAAAGTAAACATTCATCACCTAGCAAGATATGATTGGTCGATTGCCCATCCTATGCGATCCATCACGAGCCACGTGATGAATCAATTGGTCAGTCTAGGGTGAAAATTAAATGTCCTAACTATTACAATTTTTAAACCCATACATCATGGGCCTTCTTGTAATATCCAGCTTGATTGGGCCTCCATGTAATGAATTGGGCCTCTATGTCCTCCAAGGTAAATGGGCCTCCATGTGGATCTCCAAGTCTTCATGAGGTCTTCTCGGCTCCAAGCCTAATCTAAGCCTAGCTTACATAATTTAAATGGTCCTATTCTATTACATTTGTTTGCGCAAGCAAGGGCACCAATCAGGCCCATTTAATTACAACCCATAAAATAAATAAACCAAAAACAACACAGGGCTTAAAGGGCAAAATCGACCAATCCACATATTCACTCAAGAACATGCATAAATTCACATAAGGGCAATAATGTAAATTTACCGGCTTCATTAATTTTAATTCGCAAAAATTCATCCAAGTTAATTAATTTTGAATTAACAATTAACCTCTAAGATTAATTAGCTCTTACTTGAGCTCTAAGTAATCTACAATTCTTATCTTGATTAAATTGGTTAATTAAGGTAATCTAAATCTCTAAGATTCTTACCTTATCCAAAACTCTAAGTTTCCCAAAATTTCAAATCTCCAAGATTTTCAAGATAATCCTATTTTGACTAGATTAGTTAATTAAGGTAGTGTTTAAGTCTAACAAAATAACTACCTTATCCAAAAACTCTAAGTTTCCTAATCTTCCAAAATTCTCCAAGATTTTCAGGACTTTCAAAATAGGCAGAATTAGAGTCCAACCCAAAAACGACTAGTCGAGACCAATCAGGACTGCCACGTAGGACAGCCCACGCGCGACCACCAAGGCGGCGCGTGAGCTGCCTGTGGCAGCAGCCGCTGCACGCGGCTGCGTGCGGCAGCGAGCAGCCGCGCACAGCAGCGCGTAAACAGCAGCCCGAAGGCTGCTGCTGCGCGCAGCGTGCTGCCAGCACGCTGCCGTTGGCAGCGGCTTGCGGTGGCCGCCCAGCCGCGGTGCGCTGCCGCGCACCGCCGCGTGCCACCGCGAGTCGGATCTAAAAAAAAAATTTTTTTTTTTGTTTCTTCGATTACTTATGATTTAATTAAACAAAAACCAGTCAATTAAATCCCAATCCAAAATTAAAAACAACATGATAAAATTTTTCGAATCCAAAATTAAACATTAACTCCAAGTTAATTAAACATACGTCCTATAACATGCAAAGTTAAAGAACTAGCCACATAAATCAAACATATGATTTAATAAACACAGAATTCGCAAATTCATATATATACAAAGCCTAGAGTTGGCTCTGATACCACTGTTGGGATTCAGTAAGAAAAACAGCCCTAGGCACAGCGGAATATAAAAATTTCTAGGGCCTCTTAAAGAATCTTGCCAGGACATTCTCTAGTTGTATATATATGAATATAAATCAATGACAGTATAAGTTTTCTCGTTTATACCTGTCTCCTTGCAAATCCAAGTTGGCTAGATGAACTCTGAATTCTTTCACAGAAAATCGATCCAAGCTTTTTGTATAGCGCCCCACGTGTTGCGCCTCTACGAGTTGATACACCACAATATCACGAAAATAATATAACCTAATCGACTAGAACATAGGCTATATTAATTCAGGACTTTAAGAACGATTTTGGAACAAAGATCGAACACGAAAAATTCTTCCAAAGTGGAAGCAGGGTTCGGCCGATCCAGGGAGGGAGAGGGAGAGAATTTTGCTCTTCTTGTTTTTTTTCTTGTTGAGTTGTTTGAAAAATAACTAGAAGAAAGCTATTTATAGTTTTCTTTCTATCCTAGTCCTATTAGGACTAGGTCTTCTCTCTCCTACATGGGCCATGGCCCTATTTAATTAGAAGACTAAGTTTTCTAATTAATTCATGGCCCACTTTAATTAATCTTTCAGGGCTTTATTTAATCTCCCAATTAAATAGCCCAATTAATTAAATCATCTCCCAATTAATTAATTAAACTCCAAGTCCAATTAATTAATTATTCCATTAATTAATTAAATCCTAATTAATTAATTTACTCATAAATTAAATTCCAATTTAATTTATAATCTTGATCCAATTCCAATTGGATCCAATTTCGTTCCACATGGGTCGACCCAGTCGACCCACCCATTTAATCGACCCAGTCGATTTTGACCCAGTCGACCCAGTCGACTGGTTCGTTCTTGTTTCCTCGCTTTCGCTTCATGTGTATTGTGTATGCCCCCGTAGGTTCACCACATAATTGGCCGCGGGTTGTAATTAAATATTATTTAATTACTCGAGCAATTAATACTCTAAATTAATCGAACACTCTGTCGATCAATCATTCCAAAATTAGCACCCCTGCTAATTTGGGAATTCTCCCACACTCCACGGTCGATGTCCAGTCACAAGCCCATGGAGCCCAATCACTGGTGAATTAATTCAGTGAACCTTTTATCATTTACAATTTCCATATACGACACAATCTCTCCATCGATCAATCTCCCAGTCGAGACTTAAGGGTATGGTCTTTCATCGGATTCCCTTATCTTTTGTCTTGACCTTATGTTCTCTGATCTCGAAATAAATTCTCTCTGACTTGTTCTTTATGAGCTACTTACATAAAGTCGTCAGTTACCTTGGCCAAGGATTTCATCAGAATTAATTTCTCACAGAAATCCATAGGAGAATTTCTCGACCTATCAAGTCGAGTCAATGGATCCTTTGTTGATGATATGAATCTGCATACGAGTTCCTCTATACCCAACATGAGTCCACAGAGACTTTCTGGCGATCCCCAGTCAGTCGGAACTCATATCAAAGTATAGACGTTCTCGTACCAGATAAACCCTATCATCTCAAGTTGTTAGGGATCGTTCCTCGTATACTATTGTAAATTGGAATAACTTCAACCCCGATATGCGACTACCGCTTCCATGGTGAGTTATTTCCTAATTGGGGTATTCAGTGCGCTTGCCATCCCAGCAAGCCACCCACTTATGTGTATCGACTATCCCAGTCACGCTCGTGGACCCCAGCGTCCTCCAGTTCATCGGAGTATACACAATAGTGAGAGTCTAACCGAATCCAACGATGTCCTATCTCGATTGGATTCTACGACTCTTGAATATATTCTAGATCACGGCCTTAGAGATCAGTCCACGGGTTGTCCCATAGCCCTGTGATCTAAGGACTTCTATCCTTATGCGTAGACAAATATTACATAAGATAAAGTTGACCATTTAATAAAAGTGCATTTATTAATCTAAATTGAATAGTTCCTCATTAATTACAATTAATGCTAGCCATACAGCTGGCTTGCAGGACACTATTTCTATCAATCAACACCCCCAAACTTAAACACTTGCTCGTCCTCGAGCAAAGAAAACAAAACAAGAACGAAACAAACATACTTAAGATCGAAATGCTAAAACTTAACACTTTCAAATTATTATTTAAACAAACTCCATGTGTTTGTGATGGCTTCAGCTAGATTTTATTTTAGGTGAATACGTCCCAATAGGTCAAAATCATCGATTCTATTTGCAAGGACTTCTAATGTTTGACAAAGAATCTCTCCTCACCGTAGATTAAAAACTTAATGCTCAAATCACTTCACGAAACTAAGTTATAGGTAATTTAAGAGTGTTATCCCTATTCTTGAATTAATTGACGATTTTTAGCTCCTAACTCTTTTCTCACCATACTTTGCTTTTCTTATGATTTACAATAATAACATAGCACTTTGTGCTTTACAATAATATTGCAATACGATACTAGCACTAATGGCGAACTTTGTGCAATTTTGCTTTTGTGGGCTACTAGCACTAATGGCGAACTCTGTGCAATTTTGCTTTTGTGGGCTACTAGCACCACTCTCTTTTCTTCTTATACAACTTTTGCACTAAAACAATGAGATAGAGTAATTACCAAAAATGATCAACGAATATTATCAATCGAAGGCTTAGCCTTTCTTTTCTCTCATAGAAGTGCGTACATTTTAGCAACTTCTCTACTCATTTCTTTTAAGAGTTAGGTGTTCAAAGGTTTTTCATTCTCGAGAAGGATTTACTCCCCCAAACTTAGGCCATTTATGCTCTTTTTACATTTAGATTCCAAGCTAAGGATTGGAGAGATTCTAAGTTAAGCAAAAGGAGTCCTAGATCCTATTATCGCTAAAGTTCGTTATCCACTTTAAATATAATCATAGCCATTGCTAATATGCTTTGAACTTTGTAGAGCATGTACAAATAATAATAAGAATTTGAAAAAAATTTGGCGGGTCGACTTAGTACGCAACAAGTGACCTTACTCCCCCAAACTTAAAATGCACAATGTCCCCATTGTGTGAATTGAGAATGACGGAGTAAGGTACGACACGACAAAAATAAGAACACAAGCAAAACAAAACAAAATGAAACGAAACGATAAACGAGCGAGCACGGCTCTAAATAAGGTCCAACAAGCAAACGTTATCGATTTAAACGAGTAAACATGCCAACATCTCTCAAGAATTAATAACAAAACCAACACAAGACGAGAAGATAATTAAAACATTGTAAGCTCAATTTAAACCGACGGGACTGCGTAAATTTAAATCCAACGTCCCTTTATGTATGCTTCCCGTGGTTGCTGCGTAAATTGAAAGCACGCTCCATTACTTTCCCGTACTCTCCCCTTTTATTTCAAATGCTCAACTTTCCCTCAAATTTGTGTTGCAACTACAAAACCTCAATAAACCAATGCCCCAGCAACTCCACAATCGAAAAATAGCAAAGAGGGTAAAAATTTTCTCACACGCAATTTATCAAACACCTTGTGTGTACTCCTCAATTCACTAATTCTCTTCAAAATTTACAAGAGCTTCAAACCAAAAAATTTTCAATACCAAACAATTCAACACCAATACACCAATACCAATTAAGTCAAGCCACACTTACCTCTTTAATTGTCGAATCACTTGGTTGAATTTCGGATTTGGTGTAATGGGGAAATTTGAGATTGATTTATAGGAGAGAAGGTTTGTGTGTGGGTGTTTGAATGATGTTTGGTGTGAGTTTGTGAGATGTTTTTGATAGAAGAGTGAGATTTGAGAGTGAGGGCGCGGGTGGAGGAGAGTTTGAAAGTGAGAATTGTTTTTGAGAATGAAGGGTTGTGGGAGGTGTATTTGAGGTCGGGTGCTTAAAATTTTTTTTTTTTTTTTTCTGGCACGCCTCGCCGTGGCGAGGTTTTTGCCGTAGCTAAAATGCCTCAACCGGAAGCTCGCCGCGGCGAGGTTATTACCTTTTTTTTTTTAAACAAACCACTCACCATACGACGTCCGCGATCCATAGTTCATTCGCTTGACCTCGCTCGATTTGTGCTTGTCAATCTTCGATCCTTCACGCGTGCTCGTTTACCTACAACACAAAACGCGACAACGAAAACAAAAACAAAAACGACACAAAACACAAACACAAACACACAACAACAAAGGAAAAAGCAATAGGCTCGGGTTGCCTCCCGAGAAGCGCTTGTTTATAGTCGTGAGCTCGACTTGAAACTTCCCTTTTCTTTTAGGGTGGTCAATAATCGAATAGGGTCCCTTCGGGATCAAGTATACGCCCCGGCCTCTTTGCTTTTAAATTCGTCCCACGCTTTAGTTTTTCCATTGTACGATCTTTTGGGACGGATTTGAACCTCATATCAAATCGAAAACTTTTATCTCCCGGTTCAAATCTCTTGTAATCTTTACCCATAATTATCCATGTTGCTTTGCTCGGGTGGATCCACTTGTCTTCTTCGGGAATTACCAAGTCCACATAAGAATATTTGATGACCTTTTGATCAAACCCTTCATCCATGATGAACTTATCGTCCTTTGCAAGCTCTGTCCATCCACCTTGTTCTTCATCTCTAGTAGGAAGCTCATTTGTTTCTAACATTTCACTCGGTTCATTAAAGCTTTCATTAGGAGCAACTGATTCAATTGTACTCGACAAAGCTCCCGGGGGTCTTATGCTTAGAGATTGTGAGATTTTCTCCATTTGTGTTTGAAGATCCCTTAATGTCCCCGAGTCTTCTTGCAATTGTTTGGAAATTTCTTCCAATTTAGAATCATTGTCAACCATGTATTTGGTGGTGTGCTCCATGAACATAGTGAATGCTTCTTCCAAAGATGATTTTGCTTCTACCGGAGGTTGAGAATATTCATGATAGTTCGGTTGGATGAATGAAGTAGTCATCATCGTATCCGGGTGTGGTCCACCTCCCCACTCAATGTTCCTTGGATAATACGGGCCATCTCCCCATTCGATATTGTAGCCATTGTAAGTGGGACTCGGCTCATAATGATTACCAATGTATGAATTCTCATATTGAAAATGAGTTTGACTCATTGGGCAACCGGCAATTGTGCTCTCCCCCACGCAATGCATACAATAACAAAGTGATCGTCCCTCGGTTGACCTTGGATAGCAATCATTGTAGGCCATCGTACCTAGGAAGACAAAGATCACAACGTAAATAGCAAATCCAAGTTAAGATATACAAGAATATAAATTGGCAAACAATCGTTACAACTCCCCGGCAACGGCGCCAAAAACTTGTTACGCTCCAAATACGAGTGCGTAGAAACGCAAGTATACGGTCGTTACAAGTAATAAAGTGATAAGGAGTGTCGAACCCACGAGGAATTGTTCAATTAATTACCAACTAACGTCTTGTTACTTCGACTTAGATTTGTAAGTTGAGTTTTGTGAGGTGATGGTGGTTTTGATACGACAAGTCAATTAAGGTGACTAAGGAAACTAACACTTGACTTAACAATATGTAAATGCTTCTACGATTTTACATCACCTAGTTCGATTCAAGACAAACGACTCAACAATTGGCAACCACACTTATGTTTGTTGTTCAAGATTTCATAAAATATTCATACGTATCTTTCGATATCGTACGAACCTACCAAAGTAGACTAATCCAATTTATGTCTAAGAGGATTAAGCCTAAGTGATGCTTTAATTCTCAAACCTTATAAGAACATGAAATGACCTAGGTATAATTCTATCCTAAATTCAAATCACAACCTAGTTTTACAATCTTATCTTTAATCCACTATACCTAGCAATTAAAGATCAATTCATTTCATCCTATGGTTGATCAAATCACAAGTTGACAAAAGCTCAAACTAGTTTAACAAACACTTGTATACAAGCATAGCAACAACCATTAACTCATCATTTAATCAAGAATCAAGAACCAAACATAGGATCAATAAAAACATAGAATAAAGGAGATTAGCTACTCATAAAATTAAATAAATCATTCATTACATTAATGAAATCCATAAATGTAAATGAACAAAACAAGAAAGATAGAGTTAGAGCAAGCTTAGGTGATGAGGTCTTCAACAACTTCTCCCTCAATGCCTTTTTATCTTCTATGGGAGTCCAAGTGAGAGTTCTTCTTTCCAAAGTGCAAACCCTTCTCTTTTCTTCAAAAGAGGCAAGAGGAAAGTAAAAGTGTAGAATGAGTTGAATGAATATACCTTCAAGCCTTTAACCTAGCAAACTACCAACTTTCCATGCCTAAGTTACCCTCCAAAACAAGGCAACTAAGGCCAAAAAGTCCCCCCATGATGTCTAAAAATACAAGTGGGATCAAAGGGGGAAAATACAAGAAACCCCCTGCCTTTCCCGCAGCAAAAAAGTGCTGGTAGCAGGGACCTCGCCGCGGCGAGGTATGGCCTCGCCGCGGCGAGCTTTAGGCCGTAGGTATCCTGCAGCTTTTCTGCTCTGCCGTACTTTCTTCCGAGCAGCATATCTTTTGATTCCGAACTCCGATTGCGGATCCGTAAAGTCCGTAGCGTAACTAACTCACTCATCTATGACATATCCAAAATTCAGATCATTTGGATCATCTATGAAGTATTTATGCATGTTCTAGTGAGCAGCTATCTACATTCTTGTACAATTTGCTCCGGGTTCTAATTGCTTTGAAGCTCAAGCTTGACTCGCGGGGTGGGTAGAGCGACTCGCAACATTGATACGCAACTCCGAATCTCTCTAAGATGTCAATACCTACAAACCACGGAGAAAACGATCAAAGCGAGAACAAAAATACAAAAACGAACAAAGGCCGAACAAAGGGGCCAAAAGCACAAAAGAAACGAAAACACGAGAAGACACAAAAAAACTCGGATCAAAACAAGATGTTTTGGGCTTAAAGAGATAAGTAATAACGACGTTTTCATGGCGTTATCACATTCAAACTAAAATATTGAACAAACATTAATCAACTCATACTCTTATACATGTTAAACAAATGGTTTCGATGGATGATATATCTTAACTAACACAATATGTACAATTAAGTAGTGAAAATATATTAATATATGTATAAACTCATAACTATACAAAACATTGCTTTAAAGTAATATGACTCAATCAAATCTATCAAACATATTTTTAATATGACCTTCAATCCGACTAGGGGTGTAAACGAGCCGAGTAGTATCAAACGACACGTTGTTCAAGCTTGGTTTGAATTTTATCGAGCTTGAAATTTTGTGTTTGAGCTTGGTTTGATTTCTTAACGAACCGAGCTCAAACGAGCTTTTATTGAACGAGCTCGAGTAGCTTGGTATTTTACATGTGTTTTTTCAATCTTTAGTTTATCGAGTCGAGCTCGAGACGAGTTTCAAAAGTTATCGAACGAGAAATCTTGTTCAAACTTGTTTGATTAATTTGACGAACCGAGCTCAAACGAGCTTTTATCGAACGAGCTCGAGCCGAGTATCGAGTAACTTGATTTAATTTTCAGCCCTAAATCCGACTCCAATCTAATTCACATTAATCCCATACACCCTACCAAACGACCCTTAATGTAATTGCTAAGTTTGGATAAAGTTGAAACGTAATTTTGGTTTGAGTTGAACTTAGACTAGATACAAGTGGGCTTGAACCCATCTCGATAAACCAAAACATGAGACAACCTAGATCCATATGAACTATTGTTTATAACATAAAAAATAAAAATAAAAAGTACTTAGAAAAAAAATTGTGAATTGGTTGCGGTGTGCTCAATGCAATCTTACAAAATACTCCCTCCTTTCCACAATACATGTCACTTTAGAGAGAAAAAGAAAATTCCACAATACATGTCACTTTAGAATTTCAAGATAAATTAAATGCTATTTTGACATTTTTACCCTTTTTCATTAAAAATTGGAATCCTAAATATATTTAATTTCTCCCAATTTTCAAAACAAATAACCGTGTACTTGCTATTATGAGTGAAGAGATGAAGAGTTTTATAAACCAACTAAAGTCTCACTCGACTGCTTTATATATTATTTCAAGATTGGACTTGGACTATAGTGACAATTCTGTTCAGTGTATGCTTGAATCTTGATTTACCGTGGCTACCCTTTGAGGTAGCCGCCATCCACCCTGCTAGGGGATTTTATGAACACTTTTTATGTAAATATACGTCCCCAAATGAGACGTAACATGATAGATGGTGGCTACCCAGAATGTAGCCACGAATTAACTCAATAAAAAAAGGAAAAATCTACTTAGTTATAGATTTTGAAAAGAAATTAAAAGTATGTATTGGTAATTGATATTCTACATTGTTTTTATTTCGTTTTATATATAAATCTACCAAATTTATTCGTTAATCAAAGCATAACTGTTATTCTACATTATCTTTATTCCGTTTTATATATAAAACTATCAAATTTATTCGCTAGAAAAGCATAACAATGAAATGGGCACGGGTAAATATTTTGTGCTTTCAATAAATTATGATGAATTATAATTTAATTTACAAATAATATCATATTTAAGAATATTTGAATCATAGATTGAAAAATAAAAAGTTATTTTTTCGTTTTATATATAAATCTACCAAATTTATTCGCTAGAAAAGCATAACAATGAAGTGGGAACTGCTAGATATTTTGTGCGTTCAATAAATTATGATAATATGATTTACAAATAATATCGCATTCAAGAATATTCGAATCGTAGATTGAAAAATAAAAAGTCGTAAATTTCAAAAAGATGAATAATAAATTCATGTTTCTTTTCAATTTTGGTATGGTACGGTTTTTTCGGTATGAGAAGTCTAAAATCAAAATTATACCAAAATACTCAGTACAATTTTCATCCATACCAAAACCTTCGACTTTGAGAAGAAAAACCAAAAATTCGATGCGGGTTTTTTTTTCCCAGTATGGTACGGTTTTTTTTCCAGTATGAGAAGTCTAAAACCAAAATCATACCAAAATACTCGATACGGTTTTCCATGATACCAAAACCTTCGACTTTGAGAAGAAAAACAAAAAATTCAATACGAAACGGTTAGGTACGTATCTGAAAACCATGTGCACCCACAACTGAAAGGCCATGGTTCACCTAAAAAATAATAATCAACTATATTATTAAGTATTTGTGAATATGAACAAACAAAATTAATTGATTTGGTAGTGAGGTTCTTGTAACGGATGGTTGCGGTTACATTCTTTAACTCATATTTATGGAATCCAATTCCGTTCCTTCTCATATTCATGGAAATTCAAATTTATTTTGGACATTATATATTCGTATTTATTCACTTAATTCAACTTTTTCTTTTTGAGATTGTATAGGTGGATATTTAAAATCTTCTAGACATAATATTGTAATTTTTTAATAGATATTCAGTTTTCTTTTGGACGTTAAATAGTAAAATGCATAATTCAAGTGGATTAATATCGGTAGAGTAAAGAAAGACAATAATTTCTTTAATTTTAAACAAATATGTGTTAGACACAACTTTAATAATGTTTTAAATGCATGAAAAATTAAACACCAATCTTATATTTCAGTTAGTTATGTATTTTCAAATTTTAAATATATAAATTAGAGAACATTTCAAACCACTTAAAGCATTCAATTTTGATACTTTTATTTTTTGTCATTTAATCAAACATCAAAAGAAAAATTATCGTGTTTCCTTAAAAAAAAAATCTTCAGCCCCCAACAAAGAAAAAGGTTTTTTTTTCATGGGACGTCAAAGCAAATTTTTCATAATTCTACAAGACTACAATTAGTAGGTGGGGTGAAAAAAAAATGGTAGGTGTTCAGTAATAACATAAGTACCCTACTGAATTTTGAATTTACCGTTCCGTCCTCGTATCCTCACCTTCCCCGTTCCCTCATCCAAATCGGCCATTGATTTTACCCCGCTAAAACCCTAAGCCCTCAACCGCAGCATCTCGGAATCGATCATCTCCTCTGATTCCCGCCTCGCCACCGCGTTCGGCTACTTATCAGCATTCGCTGGCTCTGAATCCTCTTAGGAAGATAGTTAAGCTTAGAGCTCGAATTTTCAGTCAAGGTGCGAGATTTTTCTTTTTGATTTTGATTAATTTATACATTGTTATTGTTTTCTGGATTTACTAATACTGATATTATGATATTTGAGATTTTAATGAAAGTTCTTCAAGTAGCAAGTTGCTTTCTACCACATCTTTTCAAACGAATTTTACCATTACATTCCTATAATGTGGAACCGGTATAGAATCGATTCAATTATGTTCAGTCGAATTCTACTCTCAAGTTATCTGTTCAGTTGTTCTGTTTATTATTTTCAGCTGAAGGTATTGAATTCTGATTCTATTGAAATAGAACTAAAATTTTGTTTCTTTTAATTTTTTCAAGTATCTGAACCGAGAATTTTTTTATTTTTTATGATTTGATTCCCAAGGGATAGAACAGTTTGATACATCAGTATTAGAACTGAAAAGTTGGATTGGGTTTATCCCTGACATTTTGCAAACATATATGAGCTTTTTACCTTTTTAGGTTTATTTTCTGCATCCACTTCAACAATTATTGTTTGAAATGCCTTTGAAGATCCAATAGACTTAGTGCTCACTTACCTACACCATATCAATAAATGGACCACACTTATAGTTATTGAATTCAACTATTTAATGATCAAGTTTGTCCTAGTTAGGTATCATGAAGAAGAAATTTTGAACTGATTGACCATTACTTAGGATGTAGATTGTAGAGTCAAGGGAAAATTACCAAAACGTGCATATTTTATCTATCCGCAGTTTTATCCATAAGTTTTCTTGTGGCTATACTGTTGCAATCAGCTTTAGGCAAGGTTTATTACCAAGATAGGCTGGTCATAAACGAGTCAAAGAGATTACATGTTAAATTGAAGCCGGTTTGGTCATGGTCTCAAAAGTAGTTTATAAGAGCCTTAGATACTACTCTATGTTGGGGAGCGTTCTTATTCTTAGTCCTTTCTTTCCGGAACTAATTTTCTACAGACTTTGTTTACTTTATGTGATGGACAAGAAGTTGGAAATGCCAATTTTAATTATTGGACAAAAATGATTTGCAAAAAGTTCAGGAATTTACTTGAGCAGTTGATGGAACTGATACATGGAGGAAAACAAAAGCAATAAATTTAGTGGATGGATCAAGGAAATAGTATCAATTTATTTGTTTTTGACAATTATATCGAAAGAGTGAAAAAGTGTGGTTAGCAAATTGTACCATCTACCACTAGATGAGTTACCCCTTAATAATTGAGTTACTCGTTGAAACCTGTGTTTGACAGGGGGTGGCAGCTGTTGGAATGGCTGTTCAATGCTCCAAAATTCTGCCATCGGTGACAGAGGTCAGGTTCCCTGTGACCAGCTGTTCAATATTGTGGCCATGCCAGACCCAGCTTTCTTCCAGAATTTCTGGTAGGGCGTTGAAGCTCCGGATTACAGCACTGTCTGGTGGTGATGGAAATAGCAGTAGTAAGAAGGCAGCAGCTCCTAATTCTAATTACGTGGTGCCTTTGGACAAATCATCATGCATAACACGTCCTTTAGCTGAGATTCTCCGCGACCTCAACAAGAGGATCCCCGATAACATTATCAAGACTCAAGATGATAATTCCACCTTCATCCCCTGGTAAGTAACAAGCTAGTGCGACACTTTGTATGTATTCTTGTCTCTCTCTCTCTCTCTCTCTCTTAACTTTCTTTCTTTTTCTCTTCTTTTCAAACTTTTTAATTTTGTGATTGCCTTCCATTGACCAGGTACCAGGCAAACCGCATGTTGAGCTTTTATGCCCCAGGTACCATTCATGCCTATCTTATTTAACTTGTTCGTATTACAGCGATGATCCAACATGACGTGTAAAACAATGCTAAAACTAGCTCATTTGAGGTGTTATCAGCTAAAATTCCTTTAATTTTCTTACTATGCTAAAAAGTTACTGCATATTTTGTTCTGTTATTCCTTTTCTCACACCAAAATTTGCTTTCTAAATTCTTCTCTGGTTTGTGTGTGTGTTCATTGTTTGTAAATTCTTTCTTTCACTTTACTCCTCTGATGGTTGACTTTTTTTTATGCAACAAATGAAAAACGCAGTGCTGCTTTGCTGTTTCCTTTGATTTTCTTCTGGTTCCCATTTTTATTCTGTTATCTTTGGTCATTCTTTTTCTCTCAGGTGATGCTCAACGGTACTTCTTAAAGTTTTTGGCATTATGATATCTTCAAGTCAAACATGCTTTATATATGATAAGTATTTATTTTGAAAAGAACGCTTCAAATTGCAAGCTAAAAAGACAAACATCTAGTTGGTTGAAATGAGAGATGAAACACATTGAATTACTGGATCTAGATCCCATATTCAACATACTTTTTTCTCGAAGTAAATAAATAGCAAAACTTTTCTCGCGGATTCTTTGTGTTTATTCTGTTGTAGACCAAAATATGACAGGCTTTTCCTCGTGTCTTTCTTCTCTTGCTCCTACTCAGTAATCATGTTGGGAAGTTTGTGTTTTGTGATTTTTTTGGGCGACTTCATATTGTAGATCCATTCGAGATTGAGGCTCATTGTTTCTAACTAATTTCATTTTATGAGTATATTGCTATATTTGTGTATGCCTGAAGATTTTGAAGTTCGATCTATATTTTACAATTAACAGCAGAAAAATCACATGTAAATGGAAGTCATTTTTGATTGACTAAGTTTTCGTGCGCATTTTTAAGCTTAATCATCACCTTCCCACCCATAGATACCATACCACCTGCAAGTAACCATCCACCTGAAAAGATAATTACTGAAATATGAAAATGGAGAACACTTGTTTCCTTCTTTACACAGAAGTACAAACCTCTCTGTACCTAAACTTTAAGAATTTTGAATAATTAAAGTTCTACTCTTGGGACGGAAGACGATGATGTTTTGAATTACTGAAACCTTTATTTTTATAGGTTGGTGTGGAGAAATTCGCGATGTTATTTTTTCTGATAACGGCAGTGTGACAGTGGTGTATCGAGTCACAGTACGGGGCTCTGATGGAGAGGTACGTTTCTACATCTGAAAAGGTCTTGTAGCATGTCATCCCACTTGGCTTGTGGACAGTAATGTGACTTTTGTGGCTTAGTTCTCACTTTTTTCCCTCAAAAAAGTATGTCTACTTTCATGGTTGTATCTTATGGAGTGAACTTGTGGAGTGGGCTACTCATGCAAATAATTCACCCTTATTAGAAATTTACATGTGTTGTGATTCTAATCAAAATCTTGCAACTTTTACTTAATAAGCAATTTTTTAAGTCCTAGTCGTCTGCTAACGACAAACCAGATGCAATGAAACTCTAAATCATACAGTATATTAAACAGTTCTAGTTTATGTGCTTTTGTGGTCCTAACCTACACCGAAGTTGACTTTGTGCTTAAATGAACTTAACTTGAAGGTGCAACTAAAGCAATGCATTTGATGTAATATCTAAGTCTATGCTGTTCAAATGTTGCTGGTTGCGTAACTATTCACAGCTATCCATAAATGCTCGGAGTTTCTTTGATATTGCATCAATGACTGAACTGGTGCCTTTACTGGCTCATATATGTGTATTAGTTGAAATCCACCTTAAGGAATTACAGAGTTGATTAAATCAACTAGCCACTATTGAAGAAATGCTAATTCATTTAACATTAGACAGCCTTGGTTACTAATGCAACTCAACTTACAGGTACTTTTGGAGATGCCTCTAAGATATAATTTGATGATCTCTAATGTTCCTATGTAATCTATTTATGGTAGAACTTTTCTGGCCGACTCGCACTATATTGTGTGATTTACAGTTGCTCTCATAATTATTGCATCTTGTTGTTGGAGAACTTCAGATATTGCTTGGGACCGTAGTACCGCTCTTCCGCGATGCTAATTTAAAGTATACCAATATATTTTTTCTGAAAAAAGATGCTTGTACATTTCATTTTCTCTTAAATATTAGGATTCATAATGAAGACTTATACATCATATACTAATGATACACCACCTTTGTGCTTATGAACATGTGCTGGTACACCCAAGGCCTGCAGGATGCAGCTGCTTGCAAATTTATAACATGAAATGATACTTATATAGCAGTGATACTTACTCATTTAGTAACAACTCTATATTCCAACAAAATCTGTAAAAGCTTCATTAAACTGATGGGTTTAGATTTAGTGATTGATTTGGAGAAAGAATCTCAAATGATTTGTATAAATATTAAAGGATCTGTAGTTCATAGAAAAAGTAGAAATATTACAAACAAGTGCTATGGATTTGAAATATTTTCCAAGTTTCCTATTAATCTATAAACATATATTTTGCTGCCAGTGTTATTATTAATGCATAATGTCTTCTCGTTATGATTTTCCTTTTCATGCAACGCTAAATTGTTACCTTTACTTTTTTGTTGGTTCATGTGTAATATCTTGATGTTCTATTTGAATGCAGGCGCATCGTGAATCAACTGGGACAGTATTGGGTGGCAATGTTGATATTGCAGATCCTGTTGCAGCGGCAGAGCAAATAGCATTTTGCAGAGCGTGTGCTAGGTTTGGTCTTGGCTTATATCTTTACCATGAAGATTAGTAACTTGGGCATAATTTGTGTAATAATGTCTTCAAGTTGTTTGGACGAGTGAAGAGACATTTGTGTTCTTCATTTCAAGTAATGTATGTAAGAATGTATTATCTCATTTTCAGGCAATTGAAATTTTATAACATTCTGAAGGCTGATGATGTACTGTTTTGTAATTCAATTTATTTGTAATATATATACTAAAGCATGAGTTGCTTCTTCTTCTCTAAAGAATTTTTGTGGAAAAAGGGTCAACAGTCTTCTCTTTCTTTCTCTCTCTCTCTCTCTCTCTCTCTCTCTCTTTCTCACTCGTATCCTAGTTGTCCTTTTTTCCATGAATTCAAGTAAGTGTTCTGTATATTTATCCTAAATATATCTTGTTTATTTTATTCTAAATATATCTTATGATGTATCGATAAAATAGATACTGGTTTGCATGATTTCGTACGATGTTGTACGAAATATATTGTCGGGAAAATGGAAAAGTTCTTCTCTTTTTGGTTTGCAATTAAGATGTAAAATTTTAGCCAAAACCTTTTTTTTAAGGGGAAATTTAGCCAAGACTAAAATACATACGAACCCATTCCGAATTCTAGAGACTTTGGGCTGTGTTTGGATGGATTTTGGCCCGGTCTCGCGGGTTTCGTGAGACCGAGCCAAAACCCTTTTAAATGAGTTTTCGCCAAACCCATAAAACCATAAAAAACCTATTCAGAAACCCACACTCAAACTCTTCAAACCTATAAAACATTGATTTGACACCTACTTTTTCCTCAATTGTCACTAAAAAAGACATTGATTTGACACATATCACCTACTTTTTCCTCTAAACTCCAACATCCAAACCCAATCCAAGTGGGGTTTCAACTTATTCAAACCACAAAACCCAAGAGACATAACCCATCCAAATGAAGTCTCAAATGTTTCATGAAAACCACCCAAACCAATTTTTTTAAACTGAGACCCGCGAAATCGAGCCAAAACCCATCCAAATAGACCCTTGGAGTCTCGTTTCCTCCTTCTATGATCTTATGTGATGCTACGGTAAACTTTCTTATTGATGAAGACTTTGGCACTTGGAATAGAGAACTAGTTGATACAATCTTTTGGGAAGAAGAAGAAGCTAAGTGTATCCTCTCAATTCCCCTCGGTTGTCGGTTGAGTAGAGACATATCGATATGGCATTATGAGAGTTTTGGTTCGTTTAGTGTCAAATCAGCATATCGACGTCACCAAGACATGAAGGCTTGCTTTGGTTGAATCACATACGGGTGGACCGAGTGCTAGAGAATCTCGCGACTGGAATTGGATTTGGAAGGTTCTGGCGCCTTCAAAAGTTAAAATATTTCTCTGGTTTTGCTGCTCTAACACATAGCCAGTTTGCGATCGTCTTCGGCAACATCGAGTTGCTGTTGATGGAAGTTGTCCTCGATGTGGGTATGTGTCCGAATCATTCATCCACTGCATTCTTAAATGCTCATACTCTAGATATGTTTGGGCTATCTATGGAATTCCTTTTGTGACATATAATAGTGATCTTAATGACATTGAACCTTGGTTCAATCTCGTTCGTTCGAAAACAGATGCAAAAGATTTTGGCCGTTTTGCTACGTTCTGCTGGTGGATTTGGTTTAGCCTTAACAAGTGGGTTTGGGAGAATTCGAATTTACAATCTCATCATCTTTGTACGTTAGCTTCAAATTTCTTTGCGAGATTTGAAGTCTCAAGATCACGGATTCCTTCTCAACCCCCTAGCTTCTCTTCTCCTCGCTGGATTCCACCCCTTGTTGGATTTTGCAAAGTCAACATTGCAAGAAATTCAGCTGATGATTGTATTGATTGGAGTGCTAAAAAACTTCGAATACCAATTAGCCCGGAATCAGCTGAAGCTATTGCAGCTCTTAAGGCGATGGAGTTGGGACTCGCTCTAGGATGTAATAATCTTATTATCGAAGGGGACTGCATATCTGTTATCTAAGGTATCCGAAATACCTCTGCTTCTTTGTGCATTCATTGTCCTATTTATGAAGACTTGCTGTCAACTTACAATCTTTCCAAGCCCTCCACATTGTTTGGAAGTTTAATAGCATTGCTCATAGCCTAGCCAAACTTGCTGTTAATGAATTTATTTTTTCTTCTGATCTTTCTTGTTCTGTTGCTACTCTTGTAACTCTTGAACAATCTTGATAAGTGTTCTTTAATGGTTTCTCAAAAAAAAAGAAAAAAAAAAGAAAGAAAAAAGTTAAGGTTACTCATGCTGAGTTATTTATTTTGTGTAGCCCCGACCGGATTTTGGGTATTCCATTAATATTTGGGCTTGGGTTCGGGCCTGTAAATTTCGGCTAGGGTATACCTAAAGTTTGGACTAAAGCCTTATGGGCTTATTTTAATGAGCAATTTGGGCATGAATGAATATTGGACTTGATTAAAAGTTTTGCTCCAAATCAGATTTTGAACCAAATCTAAAATGAATTGCGTCAAAACATCAGTTTAGTTTTCTTGAATTAGGCTACTACAATAAATAGTTTTGGGCCAAGGTAAAGTAATCATTATTTCAATTCTTGAAAAACAACTTGGAATATACTATTACCAACCAAAGATTGGAGAGGAGTTTTTCATTATACCAGTTGAGGCTTTCGTCTCTAAAATTGCAAGCCGCTACCACTTGAAGACACCATACTAAGAGGACCTATACCAATGCACTATTCAGTCCAAGTTGTAAATACGCAGTTTAATTTATAAAAAAAAAATGTTGTGCAGGCCATCCAATCGTATGCAATGAGCTAAATTGGATACATGAGCTAACTAAAAGTGATGGTGGATAGGTTTTCGTGATCCTCAGGCATTTTGGACTCGACCGCGAGATTTAATTCTTCTTTATCATAGAAAGGCATTTCTAAAGCAAATACTTATTTAAAGTTGGGCTACAATGGAGGATAAACAACGAAAAAAGGGTGTGGATTTGGGTTGAAAGTTGGGTACCACGACTAGGAGTTTGTCGGGCGATGCTAAGGTAAAGACCCTCGTGGAGTAGCCAACTAGTTGAGGATCTTTTCAAGGAAGATGCAAAGGAAATCATCGCTCTTCCTTTGAGTAGTAGAGAAACGACATATGTAGCACGTATCATTTAGCGAATGAGTTTAAGAAAGTAGCTTTGCAAGTAGAGAGTGATTGCTCTAGATAACGTCCTTAAGATTAGAGATGGATTTGGGCAATGTATAAACCGAAAAATATGATATTTGTATTGATCTTTATTTTCATATGTAAAGACTACAAACTACACAAGATAGAATCCAGAAATCAATCAAACTGTGTCAATACCATATAGAACTAAAATCTAGCATTTTCAAATCCATGCAAATCACTAACTCGATTAATATAATAATTCTTCGTCTGAGCCGCTTTCCTTGGCTTCTCAGCCGATCTCCAAGATGATCTTGGAGTAATCTGCTCACCACTATACTCGTCACCAAACACCCCCGTTTCTCTCTCCTCATTCCTCCGACGCACGATCATCATCTCATACTCCTGCCGCCGTTGATATTGTCGTCTCCACCACTGCTGCACCTCCATTATCTCAACCTCCAATTCTCTCACATACTCACCAGCCGACTCCGACCTCGACTGCATCAACAATTCTCGAGCTGAAGACAACAGCGCCACAGCGCTTGATACCTCGTTGTGCTCAATCAACCGGCGAGACTCTGCTATAGCTCGCGTACAAATGAAAACATTTCTAAGCCGTTCGATCTTCGGTAATACTCCTAATCGGACGGTTTGCGGTTTTGGCACAAGCAGCGCGTGTTCTCCACCGTGAATTAGGTCATGAGTGTTTGGATCCATATAACAGGATTTGATAGAAAACACATGGTGGTGATCAGATCTAAAGGTTGAAATAGGAACACGCATTTCTACCAGTAGTTCTCTTTCTTCCTCGGCGTACAGATCCCCAATCCGGATGTAACCTAGCCCGAGAGATGTTGGCTGTGATCCATTGCAGGAATAGACGGCCATGATCTCACCAGGATCTGATCCAGGTGAGAATCCGAGTTGGATTCGTAGATCTTGTACGACCACGCTTAGTAATTCACCCACACATTTAGAGAACGCATCCTCGGTTGGCTCGGGGATGAAGTCGGATGAGTGTACCGGTATTTCAACGTGTGCAAAACGTGTGGTTGAAATGTTATGGGACGATGATGATCCTGGTCGTTGGTCATTGGATTGAACGGTGTCATCTTGGCCATCTGATAGTAAAATGATGCTTGCGACTGGGTTTCTTTCTCGTCGCTCTTCGAGGATCTTAGTGGCTTGTTTAAGAGCTTCACCCATACTAGTCCCCTGGCTGCAAGTTAGCCCGTCGATTATTCTCCGAGCCACACGTTGACCTTGTGGTGTCATTCTAGTCAATGGAAGTAGCCTTTTGGGAGTAGCGGAAAAGATCACGATGGAGAGCCTATCAGAAGAGCCAAAAGAAGAAATTACTAATCGCATTGCTCGCTTGAGCATTTCGAGCTTAGCTCCACTCATGCTCCAACTCACATCGAGAACCGTCACTAGGTCGATCGGTGCACGACGTGGGGCGTTTGGCGTCGTGCTCGGGATTGGAGGAGGGGCCTTGACCTTCAAAACGACGGCGTAGGTAGCATGTGTTTGGCCTATAGAAATAACAGCTGCCTCAGGCAATAAACTCACATCCACACTTGTTGAATCTTTGTTTAGTGTAAAGGCCTCATCACTACTCGAAATCGAATCCACAAAGAATCCTCGAAACTCCTCAACTTCCTCCTCATCTTTATCTTTATCTTCAACTGTTTCATTGAACTTTGGAACGGCTTTTGGTGTAACCAATGGCTCATCATCTGCGTAGCTTTTCGACTCAACCAGCAGAGCTCTTGTACAATATTTAGGACTTGAAGTTGGGGTCTGTTTGGTGGGAGTACGAAGATCTATTTGTTGTTGTAATTCCGAGTCTTGGTTTTGTTTGTGTGAGGCGAGTAAAGGGTCGTCTTTCCAAGTGGTAGTGCAAACAGGGCAGATGAGAGTGTTCTGCTTCTTCACATGTGAAGTTATGCAAGGAAAATGAAAAGTGTGTGAGCATTCCGCCGTGTAAATTGCCATTCTTTGACCTGTTTTTAAGCTCTGCATACACACTCCACAACTACTCTGCACACATACATGTATATATAACATATATCAATAAACAAAACAGAGATTAAATCTGAGGAACAATTTATAAAATAATGAAGTTTTGGGTGTGGATTAAAATTCTTACCTTTGATAAGCGGAGAGTGTTTTTGAGGATGGAGAAAGGGGATCTTGGAGAAGATGGATTCGAAGAACCAAAAAGACTTATTGGGCTCTTTTGGTGTGATTTTGGGGTAGTTTTGCACTTGATATTTGGACTAAAGTCGTTAATACTATTTTCAATATTCGTGGTGGCGGTGGCGGTGGTGGTGGTGGTTTTACAACGCAAACGAGGGGTGGAGGGATTGCTTCCGGCGGTGGTGGCGGTGGTGGTGGCTCCTTTTCTATCTTTGTGGACTGTAGTGCAAAAGGCTCTTCTCCAACCAGTGCCCATTTCTCAATCTAAAGAAAAATAATAAAAAAATTGATGTATGGTTGGATCTGAAGAGGATATATTAAGAGATTAACGGAATGAATTAATGATGAAAATATGAAGAGAAAATCAAAAGATACATTTAATTTAGTAATTTATTGTATTGGGAAAGCAAAGATGAATTGATGGAGCTGTTTCTTTTTTTAGGGTGTTTGTTTGTGATGAGCCATAACCATAATTGTTTGTTTCTTCTTCCCAAGAATGAAACCTCAAAAAGGTCGCCGCTGCATTTAATCAGTGTCCAGTGATCCACTGCCTTCTCTATCTGTATATATGCTATTATATATATATATTGTCTTAAATTATAGGCCAAAATACAGTTTTCCCCCTTTAAATTTGCGGTAGGTACAAGTTATCCCTTAAAATATCACTTTGTAACGCTTAACCCCTTTGATATATTTTTGAACTTTTTATTCAAACTATCCCGCCCCTTTCATAACCAATAAGATATTTATTTATTGATTATTTATTCATCCATCCACCTCAATTTCTTCAATCATTTTGTTTCCTTCCGTTTTACGAACAATAAAGAGAACAAATTGAAAAGGAAAAAAAAGTTAAGAAAGAAAACAAAAGAAATGAATAAATTTAGATATATTGTTGTTTGGTGGGTGTAGGAATAACTACTTAATAAAGAAAAAAAATTGGTTATAAAAGGGGAAGAGGTAGTTGGAATAGAAAGTCCAAAACTATATTAAAGGGGTAATTGTTACAAATAATACTTTAGGGGTAACTTGTACTATTCTCAAATTTTGAGGGGAAGAATTATATTTTATCCTTTATTATTATTTTAAATAACACTCTCTTTAAATCCTTTATTAATTCTCCTTTATTTATAGGCAAGAGTCTAAGTGGAGTTACTTTTAGTATATTTTTCTCCTTAATTATTGATGGATAATTAGGTGGAGTTACTTTTACTATTCATCAAATCCAAGATGTTCTTCTAGAAGATCAAAGTAAGTAGTGATATTTGATTCGAGATCAAGCTGCGAAGTCCTCAAATAAATGTTATTGAAGATCCATGATGCTTTGAAGGAGATTGAAGTCCATCGATCATTATTGAAGTTTTCACGACGAATTTCAAATTGTTCATTGTGAAGATTAAGATTCAAATTATACTTTAATTTGGAGTTAGGCGGTTACTCCCTCAAATTAACGTTTATCAAAAGTCAAAGTTACCTTGAAGAAGATAATATCGTCATTTCCAAGAACAAATCCTTCAAATCACAAAACCGTACCATAGAAGATTAGAATAAGATAATTCTTAGAGATTGTAACATTTTTTCTTAAATATTTTAAATTTAGTTTGTACAATTATTTCTATCAAATTTCAGTACTCTGACATTTTGCTGTTACAATTATCGAGTACTTACCACAATTGTTGCAAAATCCAAACCCATCAAATCTCTTGGTTCTTCTAAAAAAAAAAAAAACCCATCAAATCTCATGGGAAATAGCTTTGTGATTGATCATTCTCCTAAAAGTTTTATCCAATCTCCAAAGCAAGTGTATTACACTTACAATGTAGTTACTTTATGTGTGGTCAAACCCAACCTAATGTAATAATTTTCCCCAACAATGTAGTACATGTCTCATGCCCAACTTCCAAAACAACATTTTAACTGAAAATAAAATGCAAAACTATATTAAAACAAAGATCTACCTTAACAAACCACTCTATCTTTGATCATTTTAATTCTAAAAGCTAACAAGATAACTTTATTTCCTAGAGTTATCAGTTATCACATTCAAAGTACAACTGACATTTCTTTTTACAAGTTCTTTAATATTTTTAAATTTTATATTATAAAAATCTGAACCAAAATGTATCAAAACAGAATCGAAAAAATGGAAAAAATGTAGGAAACTTCTCATAATTAAATCCAAACATAACTAGGATATATTTAAATCAAGTAGATCCCTCTCTAATTATGTTGGTCAAAGGCATACCTAAACCTGACCTACTAATTTTAAATAAAGAAACGTGACAAACAATGTGAATTAGAACAAATGATATGATATAAATGTTCTTGAGAAAGATGAATTATCTACATGGCAGTGGGCATTACATGTGCAATGTCCGAGTTGGATTTTCACGTCTTCCATCATGAGAAAGGGGCCTATGTACTATCTATTCATATATTCATATAAGATACCTTTGACCATGGATTTTTTATATGGATAATTTCATTTAATTTATCTCCCCTTAAAGTTAGGTAAGGTTACATGAACCTCCCCTAAATTTATTAAAACATAATATTTTGACATTCTTGACTTTAACAATAAAAAAATGACTTTAGTTGTTATTTAATTTAATAGTATTTTATCCCTAATTCCCAATCTTCTTCAAGTAGCTGATTTGATTTCTTCTTCAACTCTTCTTCAATGTTCGCAGTAGCAATTCCAGTTCAGTGCTTGCAGCAACTATTATCTTCAACAATTCCAGTTAATATATTCGACACTAGTCGGCTCGTTTACATCCGCAAATAAATAGTCTGAACTAACTTTGGAACAAATTCATATATACCTCTTTGTGAATGTGACACGACAAGGTTCTTAAAACATAATATATTTATGGAGACACAATCAATTCACATAAACATTTTTGTACGATAAAGTACTTAAGTTATTTAAATATTTTGGAGTTTTCAACTCTTATTCAACTCTTATTCAAAAACTGATACTACTAAACAAAGAAATAATAATAAGATGCATCAAAGTCTTGTTTCATGAAATGATGTCCTTTAATAAAATATTTTTCTTCAGTACGTGGAAAAAGCTTAGTAGGAGGATCAAAATCAAAGGGCCTGTTTGTTTGAGCTTTCGGAGAGTGGTTTGTGAAAGTGGTAGAGGTTTGAGAAATAATTTCGATTTGCGTAATGTTGTTTGTTTGGGTTTTGGGAGAGTTGTTTGGGAAAAAAAAGTAGGTGTAGCCGCAATTTTTGACTTTTCTAATATAGAGAGAAATAGAAATAGAGTAGAAAAGTGGCATGTTTGTTTGGCCTTTCGGAGAGTGATTTGAGAAAAAAATTACTGTAGCTAATTAATTGGGAAAGTGGTTGGGTTGTTTGTTTGACTTTTCCGAAAACCGAAATTTTTTTCGGAAAAGCGAGACTAACAGGCCCAAATACTCCGTATATAAAATAGCCAAATCATTAATTAATCATATTGTCAGTCTGCTGTGGAAAGGGCATATGGAAATGTGAATTACAGCTTGATAAGATCCTCAAGTACATTAATTGAAGATTCTACTAATTATTTGTTAATTTCACTTGTAACGGCCTCTAATGCCATTTTTTTTATAACCCAGATGTTCAAGCTTACGCTAGATTAATCCTGAACTCTCAGAATCCTCGCCCTAGAACCCTGAAAGATGTAAATCGCAGGATGTGCCTCCACCAAGTCTCGGGATCCACACATACTGATGTACACTCTGCGCACAAAGGGGTCTTTACCACAAATGACCCTTAGACAGACCCATGAAAATGCTTCCATCCAAGTTCCAAATGGGATTCGAACCCCCACCCTTGTCGCTGGAGCAAGCCTTATGAATTGTTGGTCAACCAGTTGGAAATATGTCATGGGGGCAAAAGCAGAAGTTCCTCTAATGCCCTTTTTCATATCTCTTGACCATTCACCAAGTGTTGGAAATAATAATTTTTTTCCCGGGTTTAATCCCTTTCGGGACGGGTTGGACACATTAAGTGACTTAAAGTGAGTACCTCTCTCAAAAGGGATTCGAACATCAATTCGCTACTTTGTTGTGACTAGTCACTTTCACTAGACCAATCACCTGTTGGTAATAAATTGAATGTATATAACTGAATTAAATAAGATAAAAAATACAAGTATGACGCGCCTCGAAATAGATTAAATTAGATTTATAGTATTAATAATCTTGAGAAACAAAAAGAAAGAGAAAAACGCAAAAGATCTTTTTATATTATTTTTAGTTCGAATAAAACTATCTGTATTATTATTTTTAGCATCAAAACCCTATTAATAAAGTCAAATGCATTTAAATCCTACGAGGTCGCATTCTGTTTTACTTGCTTTAAGTGTGAGTATTTTTCATGATTTGCAGAGAGACAAATACACCCTTATAAATATTTTTTTGAAGTAAAATGTGCATATTTGATTATTCACTTGAAAAGTTGGCATCCTCAATAAACTTACAAAATTACAATAATCTCCCTTGTAAACTTAAAAAAATAACAATAAACCCTCATAAACTTAAAAAATTGCAATAAACCCCCTATGGATCTTATTCGTAATCTATAATATGCAGAAATAAACATTACACTTGAAATTAATTAGAAAGTAGACTCACATGGAAGATAAGCATATAATAAGGCAAGTGTACTGATTGGCTCCTAATTAATGACTCAAATTTCCTTCCTGGTAGTTGAGATGCTTCTGTTGATAGCTAGAGCACATGTCTTGAAATGCTAACTGCTAATTAAGACTCATTTACAACCACACATTATCATTAACTAATTAATATTCTAAAGTATACATATGAAATCTACTAATAATATATTTCACAGCGGTGTTTGACTTCAATTCATTTCTTTTGATCAAAATATTATTTTCTCCTTATTTTGATTTATTTTATTTTACTTAATAATTATCTATAACCATCTTCAAACCCACTACATAGTCCATAACCCATGTTTTTCTCCTTAATAATTATCTATAACTACCTCCAAATATATAACCACCTCAGAAAACACGTACAATCCCAAACCCAGTTACAATTCAATTTTCCCCATCTTCTTCTCAAAATATTTCACTCATTTTTCTTCCATATGCTCAATGTTTGTTAAGGCAGTATGAAGCTCTTCAATAATTGCCAATGAAATATGCTACTAAAATTTGTATAAGAGGTAAATTACGCTCAATGTTTGTTAAGGCAGTATCAAGCTTCAATAATCTATATTTTAGTTGTCAGAACTTGTGATCTTTATGTTCACGGTTAATATATACAAGTTAGATACATTTTCAAAGTTCTCTGCTTTTTGTTTTGACAGGAGTATGTGGTACAAGACCGAGAACCCAACAAAAAACCAAGTGAATGAGATAAGAATGGTGGTCTCTAATAAGTTTTTTGCTACCATGATGACTCAATGAATGCTGATTGTCTCGAATTTATATCGTTTATCCAATTAATCTGTTCGCCACTGTCATTTATTTTTGTGTCGCTAGAACTTCAGTTATAAATTCAGTGCAGATACGAGTTTGTTTGGAGCACAAAATCAATACTTAAAGGTTAGTTTTCAATTCTTAAACTCTCTTTTTCAGTTTCTTATCCTAGCACTTTTGGTCCATGTACTGTTTTATGCTTATGCCGTTTACTCTTAATACATGAGTTAGTCCCCTTTTTTTTATGCTGCTTATTTTTGGTATATATATGTTTACCTGATTAGGTTGACAATCAAAACTTAATGGAGCGCAGAGTGGTTTGTCTTACATGTGAAGATGTAGTCAAGGCTAATTTGAGGTAGTGAATTTTTTCTTTTCTTAAACTAATTTTTTAAATCCAATTAGAAGAAGGTTTGTACAAAATTTCAGGTATTGATTCAGTAGATACATCTTTTTTTAACTATTTACTCTTACATTAACACAAATGTATTTCTTTTAGATTTCGCGTTCGTCTCACAGTAGCAGATGGCAGTGGAACTATGAACTTGAAGTTAGACGATGACCAAATAAAATATATATTTCGCAATGAAGCTGTATATCTTAAAAAACTACAAGACCAGGTATAAATATAATTTTGATATTAGTTTTAGATTTAACACTAATCATAATGCTACTCTGACTTAAATACATGTACTACTCAGCAAAATGGCATCAAAATATTAAGGGAGAGAGTCTTTTCATTACTACATCGTGCATTTACTTTTATCATCCCAGTGCCACTAAAGTTTGTAAGGCCACATATCTGTGCGGTGAAATTTGTTTTGACTGTTGACTGGTCTGAAGAATCCTCGCATCTTCCAAAGAGACGGCCTATTTTAGGCTAAAAAAAGTAAGTCATAATTTATTTTCTTACATAATATCCAAAAAATGCTTATATTGAGAATAACTAAATTATTACATGCATAAAGTGGTTATATTAAACTATTATTAACATAGCTTTTGCTCATTATGCAGGTATTAGTTTAACATCGATGGTGTGTAAATATTCCTATGTAACTTAGATGTCTAGACTCTAAAGTGATATATTTTTAAAGAATATAACTCCATCCTCTATCCTTTTTTGTTAATATTTAACAATTTATTTTTCTTTGTATATAAATATTGTTATTTCATTTTATATATTTTAATCATGTTGTACAATAAATATTTCTAATATGTTAAACAAGGTACTTAACATATATATTTTTTAAATTTCCGTGCATAGCACGGGACATATACTAGTTGGATTTAATTTGTGAAGCAATGCTCATATTCTGCTCCATATGCAGGTTGTAAAGCATGTAACTTTTACATATCTCCAAGATTCTAGGGCCGGTTAGTTGAAATTTAAAATTGGGGTTTTATATTATAAAATATTATTCTTAAAACTGCAAAATTACTGATTATTACATTCTACTTTTTCGATATATTCCCTCCATTTTTTTTAATTGTCGTTTTGGAGGATTGCACATGAATTAATGAATATATATGATAAATAATAACTTTTTTGAAGTAAAAATTTCAAAATACCTTTTAATCAAATAAGCTTAGCATTAATTAGTATTAACGACAAGTATTAGTAAGAAAAGTAAAATTAATAAAATAATATTAATTTCACATCGAAATCCTAAAGCTGACAAATAAAAAACCGAAGGGAGTACGTATCAAGTACCAACTTATTAAATTGAGTCAAACATTTGTCAAGAAGTGATTATTATACGTCCCCCTCTTAAGGCGCAATGTTCTTTGCGTGTAAATATTTTTCATAATTTGTAGTGAAACTGATAATTGTATCTCCAACAAATAAAATACGAAATAATCCATGTTCACTTGAAAATGGACAATAATTTCCTTGTTGATTATGATAATTTGCAACAGCAGACCTATTAGAATTCACCACATGGATTGGGCTAAGTCCACTTACTTGGCTTGGGCCTAACTCAACCTCAAAAGCTTTTGAGGTTGAGTTAGGCCCAAGCCAAGTAAGTGGACTTAGCCCAATCCATGTGGTGAATTCTAATATGGTATCAGAGCCCCAGGTTAAAGTGGGCCGCCTCCTTCCGTGATGGGCTCCTCCTTGTTCGCATGATGGGCTTCATTATCTACCAACACACTTCACCCAGATAACAAAGGCCTGGGTTGTCATTATTCCTCCAGTTATTCAAGGCTTGGAGTGTCATTATTTCTCCGGTTAACAAAGGCCCGGAGTGTCATTATTCGTGTGTTGGATCTTCACCCACATGTCGCAAATTCACAAGGTTGGGCTTTCATATGTCACGTGTTGGGCTTGTTTCACCCACACATTCAGCCCGCCCACACATGAAGGGGGAGTATTGAGACTAATTGTCCCACATTGGTTGAAAACAATAGTTAAGTCCACCTTATAAGGTCTTGGGCAATCCTCACCTTACAAGCTAGCTTTTGAGGTTGAGTTAGGCCCAAGCCAAGTAAGTGGACTTAGCCCAATCAATGTGGAGAATTCTAATAAGACATGTTCTATTATAAATATAGCAATTATTCTTTACTTGAATTCAATTCCTACTAGTGTGGGTTTCTTCTAGCTTAATTATTATTAGCATTGTCATTAGTTTTTTTTTTTATTATTGATTATGATGTAATGATGATATATTGTTGGATGAAGTCTGATTAATATTAATGTATCTTAAATAAAAAAAAAAAATCGTAAATTTCTTCAAATCAACACATTTTAATAAAATGATATAGCAGAAGAGGTAGTAATCTAACTAAGGCCTTCCTCCAAAACGAAACAGCTTCCACAAGAGCCTCGTCACCTTGGATTTTGGTGCCCATCACTGAGTCATGGCCCATCTTGGCGAGTAAGTCTGCCATCGAGTTTTTCTTGCTTCGAACATGCCTGAAAGTGACCTTGCATTGCTTCCCAATCAAAGCCTGACAATCCTCCAAAATGCGGGCGATCATCATTCCCTCTCTTGGTGACGTGTGTAAAAATACTTTTACTTTTTGAATCAACTTCAACCTCCAAATACACAAATATGTACATTAAATTACTCTCGAGTCTCAGGGTTTAGCTCGATTATAGCTCGTTCGACCCCAATTCCCTTAATATAATCTAAGTTCAATCTCGACAAAAAACTCAAACCAAACCTATACTGTGTGAATCATCTCGAACTCATTAACACAACCCCTGCGGCAATGGCCACGAACACAACTGCAAGCCTTCGGCAATACCAAGCGATGGTCGGGTATTTCTCCCGCAAAGACATCGCCATCACCGCGCCCGTGAACCCGAAGTTGAGGGCTATTAGACAAGCATGGAAGAAGGTGGGCTTGTTCTTGAAGATGACTATCGGTACCAAATTACCGTCAATTTGTTCCGATGGCATCCGTAGCAGAGCGAAAACCGTCACAAAAGATAATGCAAAAATGAATTCTTCAACAGGAGGTATTGTAATGAAGATTTTGTCATTGTTGTGACTAATTGGGATAATGCTACTCCATTTATGAGTCATCTTCATCAGAAATTTTGTAATGTTACTGCTAAATGTTCAACCATATATACCAGGTATACGTCCCCATCAAACTATTTTATATTGTAGTTTCGCTATCAGAGAAACTTTCTTCTTCTTTTTTTTTTTTCTGAATAAATTAAGAAACTTAGTCCATTAACTTATTTTCCATGTAACTTCCTTCATTGAATTTATAGATTACTTTGGTTATAAAATATGCATTTGCCTAGCTTGAATTGTTCAAATAGCATCATTAAATTTGCAACATTATAAGGATTAGTACACGATACTTGGTGAGTCACACGAAACTTTTTTATGAAATGTTAATTATGGCATAAAATCTTTGTCAACTATTTGATTCTCCTGACACTTTCCCATGACCGGATCCAAGATCCAAGTGTTGGTGGGGTGGAGCCAGGGGCGGATCCAGGAATCCGGGCCAGTGGGGGCTAAGCATAGATCAAATTTTTGATAAGTTTCCCTCGAAAACACCAAAAGTTTTTGTATTTGCGTTAACCAAAACGATAATATAGAGTAGTTTATAATTTAACATATTTTCTTTTTATTTACAATCCTTTATAAAATTTCTCGAAAAATTTCGAAAAATCTCAAGAAGTTTCTAACACACAACTGACTGAAACATACGTAAAAGTGAAACTTTAATACATGGGGCTATAAAGTTCTAGGATAAATTAAATAATCGAAATACAATTTCAGATGACACCAATGTTATTCACAATTAATCGCACCGATTTTTAATTTTCTGAAATATGTACATAGCCGAGGCAAAGCTAGATCAATATTTTTTTGGGGGAATGGGGTTTATGTAGTAATGTATTAAATAAATTGTATATTAAAAAAATTGAATTCTCTTGATTATTATTAAAAAGGAAATAAAATTAAAAAAATATTAAGAAATAACAAATATCAAAGAACAAATGTTCAGAAAGAAAAATAAGCTAAATGAACAATTGTTGATAAAATAAAATAGATTAAAAGAATAATTGCTAAGAAAAAAAAACTATAAAATAAGTAACAAAGGAAATGACACTACTGAAATTTGAACTCAAGACAATGTTAATAAACATCTATAACCAAACCAATAAACAAATGCATTTTTCATGTAACTAAAACTAATATAAATTAGTTTGAACAATACTTCTTAGAAAATGAAAAAACAAATGGCAAGGAAGTAAGCATCTAGGGTCGAACACCTGACCTCATCCAATAGTTTGAGTACCCATCCAGCAAACAAATATACTTCTTATGTTAAGAATACTACTAAAACTAATATAAATTAGTTTGCACAATACTACTTAGAAAATGAAAAAACAAATGCAAGGAAGGAAGCATCCAGGGTCGAACACCTGACCTCATCCTGTAGTTTTAAGTCCCCATCCAGCGAGCAAATACATTTCTTATATTAAGAATACTACTAACAAATATATATTCTAAATCTGAGTGGGGGCTATAGACCCCACTAACCCCTGTGTAGGTCCGCCCTTGGGTGGAGCCAATCTTAAACATAGTGAAATTAATTAAGATTTTGTTAATGCTTTTAATTGAGCCCTTAATGACAAGAATATTAATTATTAAGCTCTCACCGAATAATATTAGACCTGAAAACATTGATTTTTTTTTTCTCTCATGTCCACCAAGAAATTGAAATAATAAATCTGAGTTATATCATGATAATATTTTTTATGCGTTTATATCTCAAATAAAATAGAAAAATTACGTTTTACACATGTCGGGTAAATTAGAAATGCCAAGTTAATTAACATTAACGACGTTAGTTGTCCAACGGAGCAGTGGAAAAGTCCACTTATATGGTTTTGGCGTAACTCATCTCAAAAGGTAACTTAGGAGTTGAAAATTGCCCAAGACCTCATAAGGTGGAATTATTTTTGTTATTCAATCTATGTGGGGCAATTTATTCTCAATACACCGCCCCCCTTTCACGTGTGACCGGGCTGAATGTGTGGATGATACAAGTCCAACACGAAAGCTCAACCTTGAAGGTACAACTATCAATGTGTGGTCTTCCGCCATTCCACATTACATGACGTTTAGGGTTTTTTCACAAGGATTAATGGATAAATTAATACCCTAAATTTTAGGAAAATAAGAGTGTAGTTGGACAAAATTGCCCTTGATAAGAATTTTTTTTTTTTAACTCCCAATAATCCACCTCTCTCTTTCCCATACATCTTTCTTCTCTCTTTTTAATGAAGAGGGGTAAAAATATCAAAATAGCTTTAAAGTTTATCTTGAATTCCTAAAGTGACATGTATTGTGGGAAAAAAATTCTCTCACTTTAACATGCCATTTCACCTGTGGGCAATACTCATTTAATCAAGCCTAACACATGAAATTTAGAAATAATTGACGGAAGAATTCGAACACAAGACTTTCTTTTGGCTCGAGCTTTAATACCATATTCATTTCACCACATTGATTTGCAACAATGCCAAAAAAAAAAATCACCAAATTCCGGAGAAGGCAAATATAATTATCACTTTCAAAAAATTTAGTCAACTTTAATTAGCTCCATTACTTTCTATATATCCATCATTGCACGTTATATACTTCTTTTTCCAGATAGTTATATATCTAATTAATTTGAACTGGTACAATAGAAATTTTCAACTTTGAACCGATCAACAACTTACCCTAAAAGATTAATTAGTTAACATTGATTGATCAACAATATTTGTTCTGTAACGGGGACGTTGACAACAACACTATATTATATTTCATTAGATTTGAACCAATCGACGACAATAGAATATCACTAAGTCTAATTCAACTTCTAAATGTGAAAAAATAAATTTTAACATAATTAAAGAAAACAAAATTAAACAATAATCAATGTTAGTAATAATTAGCATAACTTCAACAGAGATTGGAGATAGTAATTAATGCACTAAAGCTAATTTCCCTTTTTAGAATTATTAGTATATATATATATATGGAAGAGGGACAGTTTTGTCCAAATTTGAATTGATGACACTCATTCAACAATCACAATACACTTTAATCACGAGTCAACCATTTCATGAAAAAAAGAAGTAATAGTGTTAAATTTTGAGTACTTTTGTAGCGAGAGAAAAATATTTTTGATACCAAACTTTAGTTCAAAAAACACATTTAGTATTAGGTTTTTCAAAAAAATACATTTTATACAATGATTCACATCCTGTTGCCACTTAGTTTTGTCGTCAATTTTCGGACAAAATTCAGCACGTGCTGCTCACATGTCCGTTAAGTTGACAATGGGAGGGAAAACGTGCACGAATTTTAAAGACTCACCATTGTTAACCTAACGGGCACATGAGCGATATATGCTAAAATTTGTCTGAAAATTGACGTCAGAACTAATTAATTGTGTCAAGATGGTGTAAATCATTGTATGAAATATGTTTTTTTCGAAAAAATTGATATCTAATGTCTTTTTTTGGACCGATGAATTTCCCTCCTTTTGCAATGGTATAACAATAAAAAAATACTAAATTCAATATTAAAAAAAAAAAATCGAAATCCTTGAGGGCTACCACCTTTTAGCCACCACGTACGTAGATCCGTACTTGGCCTAATTATTTTATTATTACTCATTCTTGTTCTTGATCGTTTAAGTTGTTGTCCTGAGGCTTAGGCGGCAAAGCTGCGATAATGAAAGGCAAAAGGCCAAAACCTGCACACAGCATAGGAACCCATGCAAACTCCAAAGGAAGAGCCGATGCAAGCAAGCCGTTAAACGAAAACAAAATGGTTATAATGCCCACTTGCTCAACAACATTTGCGGTTCTCGGAACTGTCTCTCTGAATGCAATCCCATTGAAAATGGCTACGCATCCAATTGAGAGTCCGGTCAGCACGTAATGCACCGATGCTGCGTGAGAATTCCCACTGCCGGAGAATAACATGGCGATGGCCAAGGGGGTAGCTAGATTGAGCACGGATTTTCCAAGTTCTTGATTTCGTATCATTAGAATGATTGGATGGAACCGTAGGGCTTGCACTGGAGGTGGTTCAACAAGTGGTGGTGGTGGTTTGAAAATCGAGTCCATTATCCAAAGCATGAAGTGGACGACGATGGAGAGGAGTTTTGTGAAAGGTCGTAAGTGGAGGACGGCATCTACATCTTCATCAGGCACAACTATCACTATGTGGTCTTCGGCCATTTAGTATGATAAATTGAAATTTTATTAAAATTTTGGAAGTTGAAGTGGAAGTGGAAGTGGAAGTGAATGGTGAATGGTGAATGGTGAATGATAATAAGAAAGAAATATATATATATATATAGGACGAAGAGAGAAAAATAATTTTTCGATATATGTCCTAACAACGAAAAGTTAGAAGAACACCTTGATTCTGTTCAAGTCATATGAACTTTATATAGGATGCTAGAACATGATTATAAAGAAAAAATAAAATATTACACACCAAAATCAATCAAGAAGAGATAAATTAAGAATTTTGCGCCTCGCCCAAGTTTTCTCAACTCTGCCCCAAGTAGTATTTAAAAGGGTTGGGGTTAAAGGTAAACAAACAGGTGGCAGAGATTTGTGGTGGTGCTCACGGAATTTTGGAGCTGACAGCTGAAGGGAAAAATGGAAACAGAAGAAAATTGGCAGGGAAACGAAACAGGAATATTATTGGTCTTATCTGGTCAGGTACAAATTTTCAACCACAAAGTACTGAGTTCAGATGCTGGGATACGTATAACGTATATTTATATGAGTAGAGTTTTATTATTTTAAATTGATAAATTAGAAATAAGGGAGGAGGTGATATTGACCTTAAGTTATTAATTAGAAATAATGTGGGTTTGAGTTATCCAAGGATACGATTTTAGTCTACATTGCACCAAGGAACAAGAATCAATTTTCGACAATAAAAAAAATCCCAGATTATCGAATAACGATGACAAAATCAGCTGCAATTAAGTTCAAAAGTACTTATGGAATACAAAGCATTGATTCTGTCATCGCTATTCGATAATCTGGGATTTTTTTTTTTTTTAATTGTCGAAGATTGATTCTTGTTCAATATGTGTCTTGGTGCATGTGATAAAGTGCCTTTCAATATTATCATTAGTCTAAATTACTTCTAAGTTAGTGTATGTTAGATATGGTTAATTTTTCGTTTGAAATGGGTGGGAAAAAAATCACAATTTGGACCAAATAGGACTAAACTGCTGAAATAATTTAATTATAGGACTTTTTTGTCAACCCAAAAAGTTAAAGGACTTTTTTGTTAGTGATCGTTAGTTATGGAACCATTTTTTGCTATTTTTCCATGTCAACAAAGGGGGTTTTACTTTCCAGGTCAGCAAAGGGGCGTGACTTGGGAGATACGTTGGCAGTTCGGGCTAAAATAGGACTAATTTGCCAAAATATAATAGTTACAGGATGTTTTTGCCAGCCCGAAAAGTTACAGGACTTTTTTGCCAACGAGCAATAATTACGGGACCAATTTTGCAATTTTCCCTTAGTTTTATCCATTTACACCGGTTTAATCCATTTTATTTAATCGATTTCATTCATTTTTATCAGTTCAATACATATCTTTTAATGATTTACCCATTTTATCGTTTATAATCTATTTGTATTATTTTTTTCCATTTTTCATCGATATATATTGTTTTCGGTTTAAACCATTTTCAACTGATTTTCTGCACCCTGTTATAGTAAACTTCCTTCTTTACTTTTACTTGTTTTTACCAGTTTATCCCATTTTCACCTATTGCTCACAATTTTGAATGATTTCACATGAATTTTAACCGATTTCACATGTTTTCACTCATTTTATCAATCTTTCACCGATTTTCAACCGTTTTTACCGATCTATGTGTAACAACTATTTCATCCATTTTTCTAGAAATTCACCCAATTTTTTTTATTGATTTCATGTGCATTTTTTATTCTCGTCACCCGTTTTTTCATCAACTTCACCAGTATTCACCAATTTAATAATTTTAATTTTTTTTATTTCATAGATCTTTTATCATGCACATTAATTTACCATTTTTCATTAATTTTCACCAATTTTTCATGAGAAGAATTTCATAATAAATCGTCGTTACGCATGTCTTGATATTGTTTAGATTTTGTTTTTATAGTAAAAAAAAACAATTTACGAACTGAGCTAAGTCATAAATATTTTTTGTTCATTTTTAGATAACTTGAGATTCTGTGTATTTTTATTATATTTTTTTTAGAGTGTTTATAACTTATATTGTAATAAATCTTTAAATGATTCAAATTATAAAATTTTAAATTAAAATATGATACTAAATTATAATAATTTAGCATATATTAGGAGCTATTTATCATAAGAATTTTTTATGATTCATTTTTATGTGTTATAGGAGAATAATATTGATATTATAAAAATTGATCTAATAGATAATTTATAAATTTTAGGAGTTAATGTAGAAGATAAATATAACAAGACTCCGTATATAATTACATATCCTTCAATTATTTTGGTTGATAAAAATATAATTTTTGTTTTTCCATATAGTATATTTGGTTAGTAGGAAAGGAAGTTACAAACTTTTCTACCCTTTCCTGCACCAAAATAATAATGTTCCATTCACGAACTATTTTGGGATAAAAATAATAATATCAAATTCCTCAACAGTTTTTCTTTCTCGTTGTTAATGTGTATATTTTAACTGAGAGAAGAAGATGCCTCACAATTAGACATTCAACATATTTTCATGAGTACCTGGAGTGAAAGATGGCACACAATTCGTGGCACTTCATTTTCAATATAATATATAGTTATAAACCAAAAGTTTCAACCAATATAATTATTAAGCTCAGAGATTTGTTCCATGTTTCAATTGATGACTTTTAAGAATTGGAGGAGGACTGGGTTAATGGAATCTGAGATTGAATCTATCAAAGTAGCTCTGATTATTAAACGCATTCTTAAATTATTTATTAATTGTATCTTAATCTAATATTTTTTAAATTTTGGATTCTCAGGCTGCCACTGATGACTGACGTGTATTCGTACAAGCTTGGTTTGGGCGCATAATAATAACAAAAATTTTGTTGACCATTAAAATTACTTTGTTGCTTCTAATTATGTGATGTTAGTATAGGTGTTCTACTTGTACGGATAAGCTTGCCGACCTTGGCCATTACATGAAAAGAGAATGAAGTCCCAGTCGCATTATATATAGAGTGTGCGTATGTGAACACCTCCACTAAAAATGAGATAAATTACTAATTATTTTATATCACAATCGGGTAAATTACCCATTAGACATATCACATGAATGAAGTTAACTTACCAAAATCAGAGATACAACACTCATATGCATTGGTTTTATTCACTGCACACACACATTGGTGTTACTATGTGGATAAATCATATTAGAATTGGGACATAAGGATTAGATGACAAAGCTTCACCAACTACATTCTTGTTTGGGTAGTGAGGATCCTCAAACGAAAGTTTGCACCGGACATGAAGTTATGAAGCACTGTCCTCGTAAAGAAATCTGGTAGTGAGAGGGTGAATGCACATATTTTGAATAGGGGGTGTAAACGAGTCGAGTAGTATATACTATTCAATCTTTTTAATGTTATCGAACTTGAAATTTTGTGTTTGAACTTGGTTTTATTGTTTAACGAACTGAGCTCAAACAAGGTTTCACCCAATACTAGAATAAGATGAAATTTCAATGGAAATTTCGACATATTTTACAAAAAAATTCCACAGATTTCAATATTTTGACTGAATTTTCGACAGAAAAATCCATCGAAATCAAGATTTCAACCGAAATATTTCCGTTGAAATTTTAAATTTTCGACAGAAAAAATTATGTTGAAATTTCAAATTTTCACATATTTTTTCTGTTGAAATTTTGAAATTTCAACAGAAAAAAAGCTGTTGATTTTGAAATTATTTCAAATTTTCAACCGACCAAAAATAGGTCGAAATTTTTAATTTTTTTTTTATATAAATTTCAAACCTGTTCAAACAAAAATCATACATTTTAATTAAATATCAAACATTCAAATTTAAACATCAAACAACATTCAAATTAACATCAAACAATATTCAAATTAACATCAAACATCATTCAAATACATCAAACGCGTTCAAGTACTGAAATCCCAAAGTCAAATACGACTATACTACAAAACTAATGAACGAGCATTTTGTTTACTACATCTAATCATTACGTGTTTCGGGAACGGTTGTTGATCTGGACGGTTGAGATGTGTCTGCCTGATTCTTAAATGCTCCAGACGAGAACATTTGGGCAAGCATCCTCTACTTGTGTCTTTATTGTCTCCACCAAATCCAAGACCGTACATCATGTTGTTCTACCGTATCTAAACATTCTAAGTTGCTCTGCCTCTCTAGTAACTTTATATTCCTTCAAATGACATGAAAATGAACAAATTAAGAATGCAAGATTGAATGTAATAAAATAAAGAACCTCTAGAACACACAAGCAATGTTTAAATGATAAATTGCATAAAAGACTGTGACTTGCAGCAATAACCCACTCACATTGACATATATAAGCTCCAACCAAAACCAAGAATAACAGATATAGATACATATCAAATCACTAGCCTAAGTAATAGCAAATAATATAATTGGCTTAGGCTATGAAGGACAATAGTCAAAACGGATGGTAAGGGAATATTTAGAAGAGGTTAATGGAACCAAAATACTAAGCTTTGGAAAGTATAACATTGACATGTAAAATTTGTAATATAAGCCTAAACAATTGATGAAGTTACCAAGAAATGATTTAAAACCCTTCTTGAAGCCCAAAATTAGGAGAAACAGAATATTTGTTCATTGAAGGAAGAATTATTAAGGCTATTAAATATAGCTAAAAATTCATCACATTTAGATCCAAAATCATCACCAAGAATTAATCCATCAACAAAACAAATGTTCGATGAATTATGAACACAACTAACTAGTTAACCAAATTAAAAAAAAAAAAATTCATGAATCGAGTAGTTTCATTTGATTTTTAGCCCTAATTCTGAAGAACATGTATTTTCTCAGTTTTTAGCTTATCAAGTCGATCTCGAAGTGAGTTTCAAAAAAAATTTCAAACGAAAAATGATGGTCAAGCTTGTTTGATTTATATGACGAATTGAGCTCAAACAATCTTTCATCGAACGAGCTCAAGCTTGAGTATCGAGTAGTTTGGTTTGATTTTTAACCCTAATTCTAAAGAACATATATGCAAATCACGAAGAATTGTACATAAAAAAAAGATCTGACAATGGGAAAGGAAAGTAAATGGAAATAGGAAATCAAATGGGAATGGAGAAGAAGTACAAAATATGAAGATCATGAAAAGGTAAAAAAAAAAAAAGCACGAAGAACATGAGGAGATTAGATTTGTGAATCTGTAATTTTTTTGCACTTTATCTTATTTTGAGTTTACTCTCGATATACACTTATATTTAGAGAGAATTGCATTTTTTTATAAATTTTTAATTTTGGTACTGAGTTTTATGGGTTCAACACATTTGGTATAGAGCTTTAACAAATTGTGACACATTTGGTACAGTCCTTAAAAATTTTCGTTAAGTGATGACATGACAGTTAAGTCTAATTACAAAGTTGAAACCATTACTTATGTTGACTGATAATTTTACCCTATAATATATCAGGTTATCAAAAAAGCCCCACAGCTCCAAATTTAGTGACGATTTTAGTCTACATTGTTGCCAAATTTTAAAATTGACTCTAAATAAGGTAAGGGGGGAGGGGGATGAGTGAGTTGGGTGGGGTTGGATTTTTTTTGAAATTATAATTATTTACTATTTATTATTTTAATATATAAATAGTAAATAAATTTTAATTATTATTTTAATAAATATTAAATAATTTTTAATTATATAATTTATTATTTTAATAAATATTAAATAGATTAATAATATTATATAAATTATATATTTAAAAATATGTTTTCTTAACTTTAGTGATATTTATGTTAAATTATTATTTGATTTATTAATATTAATTATAAATCAAATTAGTTATCTAAATAAAATAAGCAAAATTTTCCGCTAGAAAATAAGCAAAACATGTGCTAATTAAATAAAGAAAGACATTTAATTAAACTAGGAAAGAGGTTGATCAAATAAAGGAAATGAAATCTTTGCATATTACATGGCAGAAACTATGGCTATTCCTCACTCTTCTTTTAAAAAAATTATGTCTACCTTTTAGTATCTTGAAACGTTGACCTATTTTAATTGTTTTTCAGACTAACATTGTAAATTTCGTGCAGTAAATTAGGAGAATTATGAATTACTTTTGATTTTAGTATTAATCATAGTTCAAGTTCAAATAAAAAATTAATTCTAAGTTTGACTTGTTATATATCAAATTGAATTTTAATAATTATCTTTTGATAGTTCTTGTTGCTCGATTCGATGCTACTTGGATACGTTAAATGTGAAAATAAGTAACAAAATATCAATCTAAATGGCAAAATATTTTTGATTCTTCAATTCCACTTTCATGGATCCCTTTTGAAATTCATAGAAAGCGTTTCAAGAATCTCCATTAAAATGCAAATGCAAATATTTTAAAGCAAATTAATGAAGGAAATTATTTTTAAAAAGAAAAGAAGGATGAAGAGAATTAGGAATTAATCGACAATTTGGATAGAATTTTGGTTGAGAATTAAAAAGGAGCCATGTTCTCCCGTCTCCACCATAAATAGTAGAGATGTTGTTTCCCTTTTTTTCTTCTTTTGTTATCTCCTTAATTAATTGTTTAATTTACAAATCCTTCTTATTTAGTTACATTCCATTTTACATTTTAAAAGTTTAAAATTTGGTGTATGTACTCTGGTATATTATTAATCTTGATAGAGGGACACGTATCAATAATATATTGGTTTGACATAAAAATGTGACACCAATGTGTGATAGAAAATTCGATTCCTTTTCTAGCGGATCTATATATGAAATATATAATTCATGCCCCCAGGGCATATCTCCAACTGGTTGACCAACAATTCATAAGGCTTGCTCCAACGGCAAGGGTGGGGGTTCGAATCCCATTTGGAACTTGGATGAAAGCATTTTTATGGGTCTATCTAAGGGTCATTTGTGGTGAAGGCCCCTTTGTGCGCAGAGTGTACAGCAGTATGGTGGGATCCCGAGGCTTGGTGGAGGCACATCCTGCTATTTACATCCTTCAGGGTTCTAGGGCAAGGGTTTTGAGGGTACAGAATTAGTCTAGTGTAATATATATATATATATATATATATATATATATATATATATATATATATATATATATATATATATATATATAATTCATGGCCAAATACATGTAACCCCTATACTATACGGTTGAAATTTAACATCATTAACCTTTTCAAACACAAAATAACATCTAATATCTTCAATTTTCCTTCATACGTTACTTGTTTATCATTAAACTTATAAAATACCCTCGTTATGGAGGGAAAGTTTTCCTCTAAAATTGTGTTTATGTAAACCACACAATTGTGCTTCAAGTAACTGATAATTTTTATTTCTATTATTGTAGAGATATATGGAATAAATTAGTAAAATGGTACATGTTTAACCGGCTTAAGCTACTATTTACCACATACACGTGTATTAAAATTTCAATTATTCATCAAAGTTCTTATTTGTTCCAAAAGAAACATTAGACCACAATTCACGTTATATTGTTCCATATTGCATAGTACAAGTTTCGTTTATAATAGCAACACGTACAATATTTCTTCCAAATGTATTGGATAGTTAGATAAAGCATATTATTTCTTCCGTACAGTACCACCTATTACGTCATACTTATTGGACGGAAAATATGTACCTATTCCGGTGAATTAAATTTATTGGGGTGCTGGATGAACGCCGGCCATATGGGCATAAAAGAACATTTTTTTGTCCTCTCATGTCTATATGTAAGACATTCAACCTCGATATATTAAATCCACTGAGGAAGAATCTAAGTAACCCTTATTGGACTTCAGCCTACAATGCATACAGCATAATTAGGAATTAATTTTTTCGAATTTCAAGTTATTTAGGCACCTTATATCCACCACGTCCTAAATTTTTGAGCCATAGAATATATATATTTTGTTACTTTAGACCATGGGGCATGACAATGATTTCGCTTCTACGGTGATGTTCTTAAGATATTCCAAGCCATACAATACATTGAGACAAAACATGACGAAATGAAAATGGTGCAATAATGTTAAATTGACATGAAATTCGAGTATATTTAATCTATAGGCTAACAATTACGTCATATTTCTCTTTTATTTTTCTTCTTCAATTACATTCAACAAAATTATAGTTGGTATGGACACTTATTAGGACAAAGCCTTTTGCAATCGTCCTAATTGGCAAGACACTTCTATTTCTTAACATTTTCATCATCGACTGCAACGACATTATTAGCATGGAATTCTTGTCCGGGTTTGCAACTGCAATGGCCTTTATAACAAATTCCATACCCTGGAAATCTGCATGGATTTGGCACACAATCCACCGCGTTCTTGCAATTGCGTACTTTGTTGGGGATTATTGTTCCTGATACTGTCAAAATGAATTGATAATATAGATCAATAAATGGCGAATAAATATGTATATATACCATAGCACATTGGTCGGCTCGTGCTCGACTAGAATCCGACTATTTTTTTTTTTAAATTTTAACTTAGGTGAATTGAAATTAATTGGATCATGGTGGGGATAATCTTTGCATTTAAGGGTATTTTGATCATTTAATCTATTTAACCATATGTATTGAAACAATTATGTAATTACCATTTGTGCTAAGTAAAATTAATTGAGAACATTTTCACACTTGTAATCCATTATTGACCTTGCATAGGGGCAGAAGGGCAAAACTTCGGTTCTACCTTTGTACATTTTTCTAGCACATCGAATTCTCAATTGGTCAACGACTTCATAAAAGTAAGAAAACGAGAGGGGCCGATGGTTAATTCGTGACTACTCTTTGAGTAACCACCATCTATCATATTAGGTCTCTTTTAGAGACAATTTTGCATAAAGTGTCCCTAAAACCCCCACTGACAGCGCGGATGATGGCTACCGTGCCTGAGGGTAGCCACGAAATTTCCGAGGTGGATCTGGCTCGAACATGACATGTTGGTTGACCTGACCCAAGTCTTCCAACTGCTAAATTACAAACTACTCAAGCAAATTTTGTATTATAAACTAGTGCTCATTAAAGGATCGGATTAAGCATCTTTGTCAATTATAAGAAAAAATGTTATATACTTTTTTATCCCAATTACACTAATCATCGTAAATTTTTGATATAATCAATATAATGAACTTTAATTCAAAATATGCACGAAAGTGAGAGAGATCTAGATGTATATATATACCAGTTGCAACAAGCATGAGGGCGAAGAGAAAAATGAACTTTTGGGATGCCATTTTTTGATTGCGGATCGATCCACGAATTAGAAACAAGACACCAAGAAGGAAAGGGGGATGAGAAAAAGAATTGTTAATTATTTTGTTTGACAAAATTGAGTTTTTTTTCAGACACTTAATTATATATACACACAATATGTAAGTTTATAGAAAGTGCAATGATGTACAAGCCAAGTGTCATTATCTTTAGGCAACTACATTAATGGCTCTTTGCAATATTTTGTAGAGTATATCCATAATAAATAGTAAAAACCATCTTTCTACAATAGTACCTCCAATTTTTTTGTTAAGAAACAAAACAACAATCTTTTATTTCGCTTTAAGGATCATACCTTGCCATCTTGTTCTATATTGTGATTATATGATTCTTACTTGGACTGGTTACTAATTTGGAGGTCAATTCAAAGATAAATAATTTGATAGGACTGGCTTATTAATAATTTGGAAGAGTAAATGATTGATATAAACAATTTGCATGGCTTATTAACACAGGTCTCTATTATTTTAGCTACTTTGGAATAAAAGTAGAGTAATAAATTATTGAAATCTACCAATATCTACAATGTATATTACAATATTTTTCATTAAAAAGTAATGGAAATATGATTTGAAATAATGTACATTTTCATCTGACACTATGCATTTGGTATGGTATCTCATGATAAATACATTTATTAAAAATAAGGGGGAGGGGTTGCTGAATTTTTTATTTGCAAAGAAATTATTTTGATTTTGATTTTTTCTACTAATTTTTTAATTTATATCTATACAAATAGGTGAATTATTAGTATTTTTTATTTTTTTAATTATTGTATAATTTATAGTGATACAAATAAGTGAATTACTAATTTTTAATTTAATTTTTTAAGTATTTTCTGATCTATATTAATACAAATAGTTGAATTTTTTTTTTTGATTCTTTTAATTATTTTTAATTACTTAGATAAAAATAGGTGGTTTTTTCTATAATTTCCAAAATGATTTTTATTTAATTTTTTTATTATTTCTCTTAAAAGTCGGGCACTAAATTAATACCAACGAATTTTATAAGGATTTAAGTGTAATATAATTATAGTGAATAAAATGAAAATACTCTAAAAAAATACCCTTTCTTAAAGTCAAATAATATCAAAATATTGATTAAACATAGAATTAGACTACATGAATAATCCGGCCCTTAGATCACTTTGGAGCATGAATGTGAGAAATCATAAAATTCACTTATAAACTGATGATCTTAAAATATTCCGACAATGAAAAAGAAGGTTGATTTAGCCGATCAAATAATTGACATAACAAAACTCCACAAAATTAAGCTTATAACTTTGTTAATTCTTTCATGAAATCCAAATATATTTAATTTATAGACCAACAAAATCGTATTTCTCTCTTATTTTCTTTTCTTTTTCCAGTAAACTCGATCAATACAAAGCCTAATTGCAATCTTCCTAATTGGCGCGAGACCTCAATTTCTTCACATTTTCGACCTCAACCGCATCATTAACATTAGTAGGATCATAGGATTCTTGTCTTGGTGGGCAACTGCAACGGTGATTAGTACATAATCCATAGCCTGGTACACATGGATATGGCTCACAATCCTTATTGGTGTCGCAAATGATAATACGTTTCATTCTTGTTGATGACACTGTCAAAATTAAATTGAAACCATAGATTAAAAAAAATGGCTATATATACAACATGGGCAATAACACATTGGTTGACTCGGACCCGAACCAGAATCCATATACTATTTTTAATTTTAAATTAGATGGAATAAAATTAATTGGATTCTGTTAGGAATGTTTTAATCTAATAATTCTATAAATAATGGAATCAAGCAAATTTTGTATCACAATTTTTTGCTCATATCAGGATTAAGCATGTGTCAATTATAAGAAGAAAAATATTCCCTCCTTTTTTTTATTTGTCATTTTAGAGGATTGCAAACGAATTAAGAAATGTCATAAATAGTCATATTTTTGAAGCAAAAATTCCAAAATATTCTTTTAAATCAAATTATAATCTTATAATTAATATTAATTAAAAGTATTAGTAAGAAGGGTAAAATTGGTAAAACAAAATTAATTTTATATTGAAATCCTAAAACGATAAATAAAAGTAAACAAAAAAATTTCGCCAAAGCGACAAATAAAAAAACAGAGGGAGTATTTATTATATTGATGATTTTTTGAAACATTGTTTTGACCCAATTAATCATCTTAAATTTTTTGATATAACCAAATTAAATTTAAATTCAAACAAAGCATGAAAGTGAGAGAGTTGTATATATATATATACCAGTTGCAACAAGCATGAGGACAAAGAGAAAAATGAACTTCTGGGATGCCATTTCTGATTGTGAATGCACGAATTGAACAAGATACAACAGGAAAGAGAGGATGAGAAAAAAAAAAAAAAAAGTTTAATTGATTGATAAAAATTGAGTTGTTCAGACACACACATATATATATATATATATATATATATATATATATATATATATATATATATATAATAGTAACCTCCAATTTTGTTAATTTTATAATAGTAATCTCCAATTTTGTTAATTTTATAATAGTAACCTCCAATTTTGTTAAAAAAAAAATTATTGTTTATTTTGCTTTAAGTATCCTATCCATTTTCTTCTTTATTGTGATTAGATGATTACTTGGATACGTAACCATATTGAAAACTTTTCGAGAATTTTTGGAAACATTTTTGGGAACATTAGGAAAAATTGTAAAAAAGAAAATGCTAAATTAAGAAATATAATAGGGTTTAAGGCAAATTAATCGTTTCGGAATTACACCTAATCCGTTAATTCAGATATGAAATTTTTTGATATTTTCAATAAAATGGAAATTTTGATCCCGTAATTTATTTAGAGGTCAATTCAAAGATAAATAATTTGATAAGATTTTAATAAATGAATATTGGGATTATTGCATTCTCAGTGCAACAACTTAAGCTCTTCATCATTTCTACCACATATCTTATCGGCTAGTATATTTGGTATCACGATTCAATTTCGGCAACAATTTTGATCTTCATTGGGGTCCAGTTTTAAAATTGGTCCAAAATAATGCACGTGCGGGCCACGTTACATGTAATTGGGGATTTTGGTGCCACGACTTAGGCTCCCTGGCGTTTTTACTCCACACCTTATCGAGATGGCATAAATACAATTTTGATTGTATGTTTGGTCCACTTTGATGTCCAATTTCAAAATTCGCCCTAATTAACCCACGTGCGGATTACGTGGCATGTAATTTGTGGATTTTGACCAAATTAAGCAAAAAAAATTAAAAAATAAATTAAAATTCATTTTCAAAACTCGAATTCAAACCCACCTTCGAATTCCTCCACCGCCTCTCACAACAACTTCACCTCAACCTTGATCCCTCAGCCTTCCTCCGTAACCACCCCATATTTCCTTGTTTATAAATAACTTGCCTTGTTTTCGGAGACTTGATCTTATTTGCAGGATCTTCGAATTTTGAGAATACTTACTTGGGTGATCTAATTAAATAATAAATTAAATAGTTATATCTAGGAGATAAACTTGATATAATCTCAAAATTATTAATATATAAATAAAACTTCAATTTAATTGGCTAAAAAATTTATTAACCTAAAGTATCACTTAATTATATCATTTGGGGCATGATGGTGAGAAAAACATGAAATTTCCTTCTACATTGACGATCTAAAATATTTCGACAACATGATCAAATGAAAATGGTGCAATAAAGTTAAATTGACATAACAAAACTCCACAAAATCAACCTAATTAACTTTGTTATTTCCTACATGAAATCCAAATAGATTTAATTTATAGACAAACAAAATCGTATTTCTCTCTTATTTTTTTTTTTCCCACTAAACTCAATACAATTATAGTTGGTCCACTTATTAGGACAAAGCCTATTGCAATCTTCCTAAATTAAATGGCTCTATTTCTTCACATTTTGATCATCATCAACTGCATCATTAATTTTTTGTGCGTGTGTGCAAATGCAAATGTGTTTTAAACATACTGCATAGCTTGGTTTGCATGGATATGGCACACAATCCTTCACGCTCTTGCAAGGTGTCTCCACAGGGATTATTGGTGTTGATGATACTGCATGTACGTCAAAGTTTAATTAAAAACATATATAGATCAAGAAATTAAATGGCAATATATATATATGATTATATACAAATCCAACAATAATTTTAATTAATTTTAATTTGCAACAATTATTATATATATACCAATTGCAACAAGCATGAGGGCGAAGAGAAAAATGAACTTTTGGGATGCCATTTTTTGATTGCGGATCCACGAATTAGAAACAAGATACAACAACGAAAAGGGGATGAGAAAAAGAATGGTTAGTTGCTTAACAAAATTGAGTAATATATACACACAAATATGTAAGTTTATAGAAAGTGCAATGATGTACTAGCCAAGTATAACTACTTTTTGGCAACTATCTTAATGGCTCTTTGCAATAATTTGTAAAATATTTGTTGAATCGGGTCTCCATAATTAATACTACCAATCACCTGTCTATAAAGTATCTCCAATTTTTTTGTTAAAAAATAATAATTGTTTATTTCGCTTTAATTAAGGATCATATATACCCTTGCCATCTTATTCTTAATTTATTGTGATTAGATGATTTTTACTAATTTGGAGGTCAATTTAAAGATATATGATTTGATAGGATATTAGTAAATGATTATTAATTTGGATCAAAATTTTGATGTTAATTTATTTTTCCTGATTCTATTTAAATTTATATTTGATTGGGCAATAACATATCAACGATTTTATTCCATACAAGGATTAAATTATTACCTTGTGATATAACCATGGATCAAAATTTCCATCTTTTCCGTCGAAAACATCGAAAAAAATTTGTTTTTTAATCAAGCGAAAGAAAACAAGATGTAATATCGAAACTATTTATTTACCTTAAACTCTGTTATTTTGCTAAATTTAGTAACTTTTTTTTACAATTTTTCCTTAGTTTTCCAAAACATTTTCGAAAAATCTCAAAAAGTTTTCAATATTTGGTTGACCGAAATATATAATCGAAACGAAATTTTGATCCATGGATATAATACCATCCTCTTTTTTATTTTAGTTTTTTTTCTTATCACGAAGATTTAATCTCCCTACGAATTTTATTTATCCAATAAGGACATCTTTATGTATTTAAGGGAAGGAGGAAGCCAAGGGCAGGGGGGAAATGAATATGTTAAAGTAAATAGCTGGGCGGGAGTGTGCATTTGGCCGACATTAATTTGTCGACCACTTGCTAGTCCTTTTTTTTTTTTTTTAATAGTACACCAAAATTTATAGTCTGATTTTACTTAATATTTTGCTTATTTAACATATTCTCTCACATATTTCACAATTGTTATAAAATTTTGGTGTACTATAAATTTCCTTTTCATATTCTCTATATGTTTATGTTTAAAAATCTTTCCTTCTCTATTGGCTCTTCTTCATTTTTAAGTATCACGTTTTTTGTTATAAGGGGGAAAAATGATTATCACGTTTTTTTGGTTATGTTGATTTTTAAGACGATTTCAGGAATCTCGGTTCGGATGATGACTTGATTTTGCGGGTCTCGATTTCACAAAACCTCAATCTTCATTTGTCATTTGTTTAAATATATCTCTTCATTTGTTTTTCATATATGCTTTCTAATTATTTGGCCAGTATTTTCAGTCATTGTTTTATTTATGCAATGATTTTTATTATTATATATAGTAGTAGTTTCTATTTTTTCATTTCCATGTTATGAATGCTTGATTTGCAGGTAGGTAATGGTGTTAGGCAAGCTAAATTAAGAGGGGAAAGTGGTGAAATCAAGAATGATATTGGTCGCTCTTCTCCGATAAGACTAAAGTTAGGAAATTATGCTTATATTGAATATCAGTATATATGTTTATTAGATTGATTCTTGAAGTTTAATTGTTTAGATGAGCTTTGCCTGTTTTAAATTGTTATATATTAGTTGTTTTCTTTCTGAATTGTAGTTTATTTGTTATTTTTTTTTTATATTTTCATAAGATATTTATGTTTTTTTTTTTCCATTGTTTAATTCATCATTTTATATATATACATTTTTTATTGGCCAACTTGATTTTTTTATCATATTAGATGTGATGGTTTTCTTTGACATTGATTCGTAAGTTTTGACTCGATTATTTTTTCTTAGAATTTTGAATGAAAAAAAAATGATTGGGTATTCTCTTATCTACAAAAGCTTCAAGATTTTTTAACATTTGAGTCAATTTTAGTTAAAAAAAATTTAACCATTTAATTGATATGCTAAAATAGATATCCTTAATTACAGAAATTAGTATTGTAATAGAAATTGAGTTCATTATAAAAATTAGCGTCTTAAACTTTTGCTCAAAACATGCCTTGGCTCATTATTTGATTTTGTACCATTTTCTTCAATTATTTAATATGTATTGTTTCTCTATATTTTTTCTTTTACATTGTAGATTTACCATGTTTTCTTTCTTTCTTTCAGGTTTGAATTTGAACATCTTGATATTTTCCTCAGAATAACATTCTTCATGTCTTTGCTGATTGTTTTAGTTCATATCTTCGATTACTTAATAAACTATATTTTTTTATTTGTTTTAAGACATCTTTGATATAATGATATTTATCATTTTCTTTTTACACTGATGATGAGTTTTTAATGGAACGTTATTCGAGAGTTTAAGACCCAATGATCAATTCTAATTCTGAATGGTAAGTTTTTGTTTAGTACCATTACAAGTAGAAATAGTTTGACAAGAGACCCGCACTATCATTATCAATAAAGAACTTTGTAAAAATTTGGTTACAGAATGATATTAAAGAAGGGCATGGAGTTCGTTATCTTCAAATGTAATATTGTATATCCTTTGTTTTCTTTCTTCTATTACTTTTTATTCGGACTTTATTTACAATTTATATATGCTGATTGTCACATTGTATATGAAAAAAATAATTCATTCATGACATGAAATTTATAATAAACTACTTTACGAGAGATTATTATTTTATTTATTTTTTTACAGTTAGTGTAATGTTAATTGTTTTTAATTATAGTTTATTGCATCTACAAGTCTAATTTAACATGTTCTACACTTGAGCATAAATTGATATTATGGGTAATAGCACAAATTACACATAAAGATTTAGCGAACATACATAGACCACCCTTCGAATTTAGAAATTGCACAAGCTAAAATATTGGAGGCTCAAGTCCATTAAAAAAAAACAAAAACTAACTAAATTGCTATAATTATCAATATGTAGTCGCATAGATGATGAAGGCGGTGGATCCAATACCTCCGAGGTAGTTTGGGTAATTTTTTAAAGTTTGATGGAGATTATGTAATTACACTAAACCTAATGGATGGTTTAGAATTTTTTTTAAATTATGAAATAATATCAAACGAATTTATTGAATAAAAATAATTTTTATGAGGACATCTCAACAAGTGGCACAATAACGAGGTAACATGATAAATGTTATGAATCGAATACGCATGGGTTAACTTATCAAACTTTTATAGTTGTTCGTGTACTCACAATAAATTTGAGGGATAATTTGAGTAAATTTTCCTTGATATTATTGAGTTAAATATATTCAAAGTTCATATCACATGAAGAAAAAAGATATATGAAACATCTGTTTTGATTAAATTATATATTTACAAATATTTTTAGCACTGTAAAAATGTATTCAAATTATAATTTTGAGAGGCATGAAAATTATAGTGATCAAAATGCATTGTAATTGAAATATAATATTTTTGGGCTTGTGCATAGCACGGGAATAAGCTAGTATATATATATATAAGATAAGATATATATCTATCTATTCAATATACATATAAAAGTACGAGTTGGCCTAAGAAAATTTCTTCCCTTTTTGTGAAGACTAAATATACCTCTATTTAAATTATATTGTGATATTTAAATTTATGGCAAAAATGTAAAATAAAAGAATCCTAAAAGGAAAGAATTAGAGAAGTATAATTAGATAAGAAGTCCCCTATATAACAAACTTATGATTATTTTTTAAAGTTTTGCAACAAATTAAAATATTAATGGTAAAAAAAAAAACTATAACTCTATATTTCTTCAAAAATTTCTTTCAAGAGTTCTTAAGAAGTTATCACTTATTTGAAGAACCTACAAAACATTAAAGAACCTCAAAAAAAAATTATGTCGCATTCGCTACGTGATTATTAAAGTTACTATTTAGTTAACTAAAAAAGGTATAATTGGCTTAAGCAAAAAAACTTCAAAACATTGAAATTGTTAAAATCGGCAAAAAATGTAAAATTTTGATTAATAATATATGATAAAAATGGTAAAATCAATAAGAAAATTGGTTAGATAGAAAGAAAAGCGGGTTAAAACAAAAAAAAATTGTGCCATTGATAAAACAACAAGGTTAACAAGCAAAAATATAGGTAAAATCAGTAAAAAAAATGAACGAAATCGGCTAAACACAGGATAACAAAAAATTAGATCAAATCGATAAAAGAACAAGAACAAATAAATGAGGTAATTGGGAAAAAAATGGTGAAATATGTGAGAGAATAGGTTAAATAAGCAAAATAATAAGTAAAATCAGACTAAATTGGGTTCAATCAGAGAAAATTAGTGAATTGATTAACAAATGTGAAAATCGATTGAAATTGGGTTACACTAGAGAGAACTAAAAATGTATAATTGGCTTAAGCAAAAGAACTTCAAAACATAGAAATTGTCAAAATCGGCAAAAAATGTAAAATTTTGATTAATAATATATGATAAAAATGATAAAATCAAAGAGAATATTGGTTAGATAGAAAGAAAAGCAGGTTAAAACAAAAAAAAAAAATCGTTCCATTGATAAAACAACAAGGTTAACAAGCAAAAAAAAAGGTAAAATCGATAAAAAAAAAATCGGCTAAACACGAAATAACAAAAAATCAGATCAAATCGATAAAAGAACAAGAACAAATAAATGAGTTAATTGGCAAAAAAAATGGTGAAATATGTGAGAGAATAGGTTAAATAAGCAAAATATTAAGTAAAATCAGACTAAATTGGGTTCAACCAGAGAAAATTAGTGAATTGATTAACAAATGTGAAAATCGACTGAAATTGGGTTACACTAGAGATAACTAAAAATGTATAATTGGCTTAAGCAAAAAAAACTTCAAAACATAGAAATTGTTAAAATCAGCAAAAAATGTAAAATTTTGATTAATAATATATGATAAAAATGGTAAAATCAAAGAGAAAATTGGTTAGATAGAAAGAAAAGCGGGTTAAAACAAAAAAAAATTCGTGCCATTGATAAAACAACAAGGTTAACAAGCAAAAAAATAGGTAAAATCGATAAAAATAAATAAATAAATAAAATCGGCTAAACATGAAATAACAAAAAATCAGATCAAATCGATAAAAGAACAAAAACAAATAAATGAGTTAATTGGCAAAACAAATAAAAAGTGAAATATGTGAGAAAATAGGTTGAATAAGCAAAATAATAAGTAAAATCAGACTAAATTGGGTTCAACCGGAGAAACTTAGTGAATTGATTAGCATATGTGAAAATCGACTGAAATTCTGTTACACTTGAGATAACTATGGATTGATTAAGAAATGAGATAAACCACAAAAAAAAAATAGATGAAATCGGTGAAAGAACGTGCTAAAATAATAAAAAGAAATGATAAACTCAGTGTAAAATAGGTACAAACAATATTTCTTTAAAAAATTATTAAGAATTTATAACTCATTAAAGAATCTAAAAACAAAAGGTTAGGTTCGGACTATATGAATAAAAAAAATAATATTTAGTTAACTGAAAAACTTATAATTGGCTTAAGCCAAAATAAGTCAAAACATAGAATTAGGGCTGAGCCCGGTTCGATTATCTGACCGAACCGAACCGGACCGGACCGACCGAATCGGTCCGGACCTATTACCGAACCGAAAAAACGGTTCGGTAATTGGTATCAGCCCCAGAACCGACCCTTTATAGATGTCGATTTTCGGTAAAACCGATCGGCTCCGCGAACCGAACCGGTTAACCGAAAAGTGTTACATTTGTTTTTTTTTTCTATTACCATACCCGATTCCTCAGCCCTAAACCAATACCCAATACCCGGTTCCCCAATTACCCAATAGGCCAATACCCGATTTTCCTACCAAGTTTTTCCTATTCCCCAAAGTCCCAAACCCAATCGATTTCATCTTCTTCTCTATACCTCATACCCTAATTTGCCCAAAGTCCCAAAGTCCCAAACTCCAGCCGCCGCCCAAGCCACGGCACTGACGGTTCGGACCGATTCCTCTGTAGCTCCAGCACGGCTGCAGCGGGCAGCCCTAATTTGCTCAAGGTAAGGTAAGCTACCAAATGTGAAGAAAGTTTTGAACAGGAAACTTAAAGTCTCCCTTGGCAGATAGGTTTAGGGAGATAAGAAAGCTATTGGAAATAGCAATAGATCTTGAAATTATACTTGGAAACTATATATATATATATATATTAATATTTGTCAATCAATTTGTGTTATATAGTACTCCACTATTTAGTAATAACTGACAGAACAGAAAAGGAAACAACTCATCTCTTCTGGGTATATTGAAACGTACAGTTATATCATTTTTGTTTTTAATATTAATGAGGAAAACTTAGAGTTAAGTCTTTCTGTAAAGTATAATTATTAAGTTCAAGATATCTGCCAAGCATTATTAATCTTCAAATACAGTGCAAAATCAACCAAAGGGTAATTAATTTCGGTACACATGGACCGAACCGGATCGATCGGTATTTGTATCGAACCGAACCGAACCGACTATTTTGGTCCGTAAACGGTCCGTGTTTTTTTGGGACCGAACCGGGCAGAACCGAACTTCGGTTCGGTTCGATCCGGTTCAGACCGAATGCTCAGCCCTACATAGAATGGTTAAAATTGGTGAAAACGGGTAAGATTCTAATAAAAATATATATATGATAAAAAAAATGGTAAATCAGAGAAAAAATTGGTTAGATAGAAGAAAAACGACTTAAATAAAAAAAATGGTGTCATTGATAAAACAACAGGGTAAGCAGAATAAGTAAAATCGACTAAAATTGGGTTAAACCGAAAATAATAAGTGAATTGATTAACAAATTTGATATAACACAAAAAATGGGTGGAATCGGTCGAAGAACGGGTTAAAATAACTAAAAAAATGATAAACTCAATATAAAAATATGCGCAATCGGTGTTTCTTTGGACAGTTTTTAAGAAATGATCAATTATTAAAAAACCTAAAAAGAAATCACATTTCTTCGATATGAATAAACTAAAGTAATCATATTTAGTTAACTGAAAAGCTTATAATTGGCTTAGGTTAAAAAAAATCAAAATATATAAGTGGTTAAAATTGATGATAACGGCAAAACAATGGGAAAATGGGTTAGATCGAATATAAATGAGTTAAAGCAACAAAAAATGGTACGATCGATAAAATAATGAGGTAAATCGACAAAATATGGGTAAATGGTAAAAAATGAATGACATCGACTAAACACAAGACAACAAAAAATGGGTCAAATCGATAAAAAACAAGAACAAAAAAGAGTTAAATTGAAAAAAAAAATGTGAAATAGTCGAGAAAATAGTGTACATAAGCAAAATAATAGGTAAAATTGGGTTAAACCGGATAGAATGAGTGAATTGATTAAAGGATGAGATAAATCACAAAAAATGGTGAAATCAATGAAAGAACGGATTAAAATAACACAAAAACAAATGGTAAACTCAAAGTAAAACTGGAGGAAATCGATAAAAGAACATGTTAAAATAACAAAAAATATGGTAAACTTAGTGTAAAAGCAGGTTTACACTACAAAATCGGGGAGAGTTGGTAAAAATGGGTTAGATTCGTTAAAAATTGATTAGACATGTAATTGAAAATGGATGAATTCAGTAAAAGATATGTATAACAGACAAAACTGGTTAAATCGATAAAAAAAAAAAAGGGTTAAACCTGTGAAAAATGGTTTAGATGGAAATATCAAAGTAAAAGATGAAAATAATAATATTGTTCATTCGTTCAAATGGTTGTTTTAAAATAATAATTCTATAGACATGTAGTTTCAGATTAAAAATACTTAATAGTTATAGTTCATTTTTTATTTTCAAATTTTGATTATAAGTATTTATGATTAAAAAAATTTAAATTTTGGTAACAACATAGTAATAATTAAAGTGAATTATTCAAAAAATTATATGATATGTCATTAAGATAGTATATTGAAAAATGATTATATGATTCAACTAACATAGAAAATTAGTTAATCACGTGCAACGCAGGTACACTTTGCTAGTAATGTTAATTGTGAACAATAAACTATTCGTCTGGTAGGGTTATGGGATTAAGGTGCATTAGATCGGAGCCAGATTTAAGGTCTTATTAAAAATGCGTTTCATAGATTTGATTGAGTCATATTACATTAAAATAATCAATTGCAATATGTTTGATGGAGTTATGAGTTTATGCATATATTAATACATTTTCACTACTTAATTGAATATATTATGTTAGTAAGATATATTAATTCATCGAAATCATTTGTATAATGCGTACAAGAGCATGAGTTGATCAAGGTTTGTTCAATGTTTTAGTTCAAATGCCTACATGTTAATTGTAAATTGATACATATTTTGTTTTGAGATTTATCTATGTAGAATGTGTTTTCTTTTTCAGAAATTTAAGAAGAATTTATGATATTTAATGATATGTTAAAATAGGTAATATATAAATTTAAGATTATAAGTGACATTTCTCTGAATCCATATTCTCCTGGATTAACTAATACACCCATGTCTGGATGAATTATAATCTCATTTCAATACCAGATCATAAGGATTTAATCCATTTGACCCGGTATTTGAACAATGTCACTAAACGTTATATTAACCCATATTAACACATATAATATGACCTATCTAGTTTGATTAATCTTTATATAAAAAATAAAATTAAAATATAAAAGAAATTATGAATCAAGAAATTTGGATCATATTGCAATTAATAGAAACTTAAAGAGTCAAAATAACTCAACGCTAGATTCTTAAAATCATTAGCAATTGTATCTTAAAATAATCCGTGCATTTAAATTAATGTTAATTGATATTCTTAGGCTGACGCAACCTTTGGTGGGGGACCATATTAACTTGAAGAAAACGGGTTTTCGTGCCAATATGTTGTTGACCATTAAAATTCGTTTGTGTGGGTGTGATTGAATTTTTTTTTAAATTAAATAGGATACTGTATACGTATATTATTTAGAAGGTGGGATATTAATATTGATCCTAGATCTCATTCTAAAATATTTTTGGGGTAACTTGATGCATGACGAGAGGATAACACTCGAAAGAATCATTCATATATATTTTGCACACTTTGTTGCTAGTATTAGTTTCACACTTTCACTTTCCTTTCTTTTACTTCTACATATCTCATTAATTGATCACTTTGGGTCTATTTGGATGGGTTTTGGCTCGATCTTAGGGGTCTTGGTTTAAAAAAATTGGTTTGGGTGGTTTCAATGAAATCTTTGAGATTTCATTTGGATGAGTTTTCGCTCTTGGGTTTTGTGGTTTGAATCCCCACTTGGACTAAGTTTGGATGTTGGGGTTTTTGAGGAAAAGATAGGTGATAGGTGTCAAATCAATGTCTTTTTTAGTGAGATTTTGGGGACAAAGTAGGTGGTAGGTGTCAAATCAATAATTTATAGATTTGAAGAGTTTGAGTGTGAGTTTCTGAATAGATTTTTTATGGTTTTATGAGTTTGACGAAAACTCATTTGAAAGGATTTTTGCTCGGTCTCACGAAACCCACGAAACCGAATCAAAACTCATCCACATACATCCTTTGTTCATATGCCCTATACATTATTTGTCGTCTATCTATATATGTCACAATATAGTTTATTGCGTTTAAATTTATTAGTTTAAAGAAGCACAGTCATTGAAATGAATAATTATATGATCGTTTTGAAATTCAATTTAACTTTGATATAACGCATTGTTTGTGTGCTAAGTTATAAATTGAAATACTATTAGTTAATTCATATAAATTATGATATATATCAATTGCATATATATATATATATATATATTAGTATATAACAATATATAGGTTAATAGTAGTTTAATTATAATTACTCTTAACATTTTAATTTAGTCTTTATGTATTTAATTTGCAAATGTTTATGCAAATAAAATAGATTGAATATATATATATATATATATATATATATATATATATATATATATATATATATATATATATCATATTATAAGAAATATAAAAAACAAAAATGATATGCGAATTATCATTTGTTGAAGAAAGATTATCAATATTGTAGTTCAGACTCCAACTCTTTAATTTTAGATCCAGCCATGGAAGAACTGAATTTTATAAAGAGAGAAAGTTGGTAAAAAAAATGCAGAGAACGGCTTAGATAAATCAAAGAGTTGAGAAATTTACTGTTTTATTTTTCAGAATGAAATATATTTCAAAAGATCTATGAATCCTTAATAGTATTGGATCCATTAAATGCATGGACTTTTTCTTATATTTTAGTTCGAGCTTGCTATGGGCAGTTCAGCTTTGGCTAAACTGCCCATAGTTCACCATTTACTTGTTGCCATGTAGCAACCAAATGACTTGAAACCAGTTGAATTATTTTACTACAAGGACTTGAGAAATATCATAAATGCCCTTCTTCTACACAACTCCTCCTCCTTCAATTTTGACTCCTACACAGTACACATAGTTGTTCATTTTTCATTCTTCCGCATCACTCAATCTTCAATCATCCCTTTGTTTTTATTAATTCCTTTAAAATAAATTCAGATTTTGCTTCTCCCTTCTAATACGAACATTCTCATATATCAATTGTGAGATTTGGTTCATTTTTGGGGATTTTGACACTTTCACGTAAAAACTCAATTGGGCTGTTGGGAATTGATTTCTTCGATTAAGTTGCTGATTAAGGTTCCTTCATCTACAATTACTGAACAGCACAAAAAATCATTTAAAAAAAAAAGTTGAAAAAAACAGAGTAAGAAAAATGTGGTCTGCCAATTAATCAATCATTAAATTTAAGTAAACAACACCTGAAATTAAACACTATAAACCAAAACAAGCAATGTAGAACAAGAATCAAGAATAAAAACACTCAAAAAACCGCTAGAATCGAAGAACCCGAAATATGATTTGAAGCCCAATTTGCAAAATTCAAGAAGAGTTGTTGTTATTTGCGTAAGAAATAGGCGGTAATCAAACCTTCGAACAAAAAGACGAAGATTCGTCAAGAAATCCGAAACAATTTTGAATGAAATTCACGGTCCGTTTAAGTTCTTGAGGGCCCGAACCTCTGAATCACTTAAATGAACATGAAAAGCATCAATTAAACACTCCAGGAGTATTTTTCAATCAAGATCGAACAGAAATCTCACGGCCCGTTTGAGTTCTTCACGTCCCGAATTAAATTACAGCTCAATTAGTGTATGTAATGCGAAATTAACTTCGGAAACACTCTACCCAGGCCCTAGAGAAGAGGAAACGAGCAGCAATTGTCCACAAACCTCCAGAAATCAGGTGGACATAATTGGGGATCGACATGTTCGCTTGAGCTTGGTGAAGAAGATGACCAAAGATTTAATTTTTTTTTAACAAGGAGAGGGCAAAAGAGTAAGTTCCACAATTATGGCCTGCTATATTCAACCGGTTTGGCAAGTGATATTTTTATTATTAAAAAAATAAATCAGTTCATTTTTGTGGGAACTGTCAGCAGTTTTCCACAAGGTGAACTGCCCTTAGAAGCTCCCATTTTAGTTTCTCCAATGTTATGCGGGCATCTCTTCTCCTCTAAAATCCTTCACTTAATACCAAATCAAAGTGTTGAAAAACCTTGATTTATTTGTTTTGCATTATCATATTCTTATATGTTGTTTCGATGTATGCGTTCCATGATTTGAGTTTAGAATGAGAACAATATTGTTAGTAATCATTGATATTTCGTATTTTGTTTTGTTATTACTTCAAAAACATACTTAAACATTTATATTCGCGCACCTTATATATATTTGAATAAATTTATATACGCAATCGTATCTTTAATTTCATGACGTAAGTTGAAAATTTAAAAATAAATATTGACATTACAGCTGCATATCATTGTGTTCGGGTCTTGTATATGCACCCGCGCGTGCATCGTAGACTTAAGTAATCATCAATAAATTATATTTATTTTTATGCGCAAACATACAAAACTCCAACAACAATTATTTTTAAGCAACAAATTAAAACTTTTGTTGTACTTATTTTAATTCATAATGTTCCATTTTGTACTAAAAACAACATCATGGATTTATGTATAGTGTAGGAACACACTTGCAAAGACCCCCAACACATTGTAACTCTTCATCAATGCATTTGTAATCGACACAATCACGTGGCGTCTTACATGCAGATACCTTCAACGAAATTGCCAATACTGTCAACGAGAAAATAGATATGATCGTTAATAATTTAATTCTATATTTACTAATTCTTATAAATATTTCTACAATTGTGTGATGTGCACTACTTATGCCATCCATGTGTGTGTATGTGTGTTATACATATTAAATTAAGAGAAAAGGATAAAAAGAGCAAACCAAGTGCTATCAATAAGAGGGTGACAAAAACAATGGACTTTTGAGAAGCCATATTTTTGTTAATCAAATTAGCTAATTTTTGCTTGGTAGAAATAGAAAAGTAAGATATAGATAATGAGTTACTTTTACCTCTATATATAGATGATGGAAGTTTAATTATCATACACCACTCTTGAAGCAATATGAAAAAAGTATTTAAGTAATATTGAGATATTATGTTCAGTCAAAATATTTAATTTGATTTGGTCAATTGTATTATTAAAATTTGACCACAATTATATCCTATGAAAACAAAATTTATTTGTTATTTCAACAATTAATTAGGCAATATATGAACAATGCATGCATTGACTGAAAATTGCCGTAAAATTATGTATTACATTCGCGCGAGTTATAAAGTGTTGTGATGTGATAATTTGAATACCACGATTAATCCTGTAACACGACATATGTACAAAATCCATTTCAAACCCCTCCATAATTATTTTAAATGGGAATAATATAATTATTTATATATTCACTTAGGTATTTCGCAATTCTATTTGGATTTATGTTAGGTATACTTAATCATATATGCAAGTTAATGACATCGACAAAGAACCCGTTGACCCATTATAGATGGATTACATAAATCTCCTATGGATTCTAAAAAACTTGGGCGTAAACAAATCGAATAATGTTGAACGAGGCATTATCCAAGTTTAATTTGAATTTCACATCGAGTTTGAAATTGTGTTTTAACGAGACACAAATTTGTAATTTTTTTGACTCTGTATATAAATTTTCTAGTTAACTCAAATATGTTGTGCTTTGATAGTCTTAGTCAAATATATTTTCTGATACAATGATTTATTAGAGAAATTTAAATTTGGTATCATAAGTGACCTGACTTTAAAATTATGGTAACATAGGTTACAAAGTCAACACATTTGATAAAAAAAAATTAACGGGGCTCGACACACTTGGTACTTACGTTAAAATTTTGAAGAAAATTTCAAATTGCAAAATTAGTCCTACAAATAAAGATTTCTAGCAAAGTGTGCCCCACATATTTTCTGACCGACAAATTTACCCCATAATTCATAAGTTTGAAGCATTTCAGTCCCATAGTTAAAATATTAATCTTATTTGATAAATTTTGGAGTAATTTACTAATACCCCAAAGGTAAGGCCTTATTACGAAAGTCTCCCTCACGTATTGAGTACTACGAAAATTTCCCTCAGGTTTGTCACCTTCTTACAATTAACCCCTTACCCCTAAAATATTCCAATTTTGCCCTTAGGGGTTATTTGTAATGTTTATAATATCTTATAAATTTAAAAATTTGGATGCTAATTGTTATATTCTATAAATTATAACAATGATGATCATATATTTACTGCCAAAATAATTATTATAATTTATAATTGCCCATCTTCTATAAATATTGCAACTTTTTTACATATTTATTATTAATTTAATTTCTTTAACAACAAATTAAATAAGATTTATAGGAATAAAATTATATTTTCACTAATTAAATAAATAATATTTTTGTTGCATAAATATTGATTATAATACAATATAAACTGTATTAAATTAAAATATTGAATTATACAATATAAAATTTTATTAAATTTACTAATTGAGAAAATAAATTCATTTAACTAAATGTGTAAACAATTTGTTCATATTTATAAAATATTATTATTAAAATTCTATTTAAATTATTTTAATAAAATTTAAATTTTTAATAGATATGTAAATACCTTTTTGTTTTGCAATATTTATAAAAGCTTTGGGCAATTATAAATATTATAAATTATTTTCTTAGTAAATATTTAATTAGCACTTCTATAATTTATAAAATATAACAATTAGCACCCAATTGTTATCATTTATAAGATATTACCAACATTACAAATAACACCCAAGGGCAAAATGGGAATATTTTAAGGGCAAGGGGTTCATTGTAAGAAGGTGACAAACCCGAGGGAGATTTTTGTAATACCTAATACGTGAGGGAATTTTCGTAATTAGACATTACCTCAAGAGGTATTCCTATTTTACCCTAAATTTTATATATTATTATTAAATCTCCTAAACTAATTAGATTTTATATATAATGTATATAAATTTTATATAAAATCTGAAAATATAAATATCAATTAAACTTCTTAGTATTATATATTTTTTAAAACAAATCTTTTAAACTAATTAGATTTTACATATAATATATATGAATAAAATAATTTTTTATATAAAATCTGGAAAGATCAACTAAACTTTTTAGACTTTTAAAATTTCGAAAAAAAATATTTTAAACTAATTTGATTTTACATTATAAATATATATATATATATATATATATATATATATATATATATATATATATATATATATATATTAATTTGATTTTATATTATAAATATATATATTAAATAATATTTTATATTATATTTGGAAAAATAAATATCAATTAAATTTATTAGAATTTTTAATTTTGAAGAAACAAAATCTTTTAAACTAATTAAATTTTACATATAAAATATATAAATAAAATAATATTTTAATATCGTGGCAAGACGCTAGTAGGGGTTGGGCGGGTGTCTCGGGTGCTATTTACTTTTTAAAATTTCATGAAATTAAATATATGAGATTTATTGAACAATTTCATATATAATTGGACAAATACAATTAATTTTAAAATACAAAATAAAACTTAAATAAAAAATACAAATATTTAATTCAAAAAAATAAGATTGAGTGGGAAGAACGAGGAAAGTTGTGAAATTGAATTAATAAATATTGATTACCCTTCAATTGGAGATGAGTTTTTTAAGTGGATCAAAAAGACATTTGAACGAGCAATTGGGCGTGGATTGGAGATGATCTCACAAGACGAAAAAAACCACTGTTCAATTCCGGCGTAAAACCATAGGAGATGGCGGGCCAAAGGGACGGATATGAAAAGCGGGCCGCATGTTCTTGAATTTTTTTAGTTTCAATTTCTTTTCCTTTCTCTTTCATAATTTTGTAAGTTTACAAAAATGCCCTCCTCTGTGGCCGCATGACATCAGCTTCACCGTGTAATTACCAGAAAATCCCTAGGTGAAACGGCAAAGTGTTAAAAAAGCCTAATCAAATCAAATTACATTTCTCCTCCTCACTAAAAGTTTAGGGCATGTTTGTTTGGTGGTAGTTTGGGAAAGTAGTGAAGATTTGTGAAATAATCTCGATTTGCGTAATGTTATTTGTTTGGGTTTTGAGAGAGTGGTTTGAGAAATAAAGTAGATATTAATTTTTTTTTTTTTGAAGAATTAGATTAGGTGTAAGATGTGGAAGACTTTATGTCAAATCATGTTTGTTGTCTGATTAATTGTGTAAGAGATATGTTATTTTATGTCAAATCAGAGTAGAGTTTGTATAGATTTTGTTTAGAGATAAGAAAATTATTGTTTGTTTGAGTTTTGAGAAAGTAATTTGAAAAAACTGAGAGATTGAAAAATTTATTTTAGAAAATAGAAAATATGTTTGTTTGGCATTTCTCAAACAAAAAAAAAAAATTTTAGGAAACGCCAAACAAACAGGCCCTTAGCCTCTGTTCTCTCATTTCTCACTTAGCTGAAGTTCGTAAGTTCGGCCACCAATCAGTGCAATCACTTCTTCTTGGCAAGAATTCCCCATGCCAAGTTAATTAGGGAAATCGCCTTTTTTAATTCTATAAATTTCCTTAAAATCCAAAACAACTAAATTGTTAGGTAAAATACTCAATTAAAATGTTGATTTGTCATTTTATGTGTCCGTTATAAATGTTAAGAGAAAAAAAGGTAAATATTTACATTTTCAAAAGTAAAAAAATTAACTTTAATAATATAGAATTTTATTTGTTAAAATAAATGGGACCCCTTTTTTAAATTTCGCCAGAGTGCCCCTAATATATTGAACCGACCCTGTACTTTACCATGACAAAATGAATTCAAGAAGCATTTTACAACAAAGTATGCAGATGTGTACTCTCTTCTATGTGATGAACATCCAAGTAGGCCAAATGTACAATTGCAAACACTATTTCCAAAAATTATATACACGAAAATGAAAATTAATTTAAATTAGAAAGAGAAAAAACGGAGAAAAAAACAAGAATCATCAATGTTGTCTGAAAGTATGCTCATGTACACTCCTTTCTGGGGTTCAAAAATCCAAAGAACAATTAAAAAGAATAACACCAATTGTGTCTACTTTTGATGAACATCAAAAAGGCCAAAGGTACAATTGCAAACACTATCTTCAAAAATTATATACACGGAAATTGAAATAAAATATAATTAGAAAGAGAAAAAAAAATAGAAAAAAACAAGAATCGTCATTGTTGTCTGAAAGTACAAAGGATCACCAGCTCCCTGAAGACTTAAAGCGGGCTAGTTCCTTATCAATGAAATGAACTACTAACCCCGATAACAACATAATTAAAATAGCGGAGAATATGTACGTTCTCCGAGATTTACCAGTCTCTACCAAGAATTTATTCTCCATCTTCGGAACAAAATTTGTGCAGTGGTTTTCAGATTCAAGGGAAGCATCATTCCGTGATTTCTCCACCTAATTAACATATTCCAATGTCAAATAGTATTCACAATATTAACTTGTATTGGGTAACATTACATTTCTTGAAAGTGAATAAAAAATGTAGGTAGTAACCTCAAATCTAAATATTTCCCATAGAAAAGTGCATTAACAAATTGTTGAAATAAATTTTTTTTCTTCAAGGTGTAATTTTCATTTCAAGGGGATGCACATTGTTAGAGCATGTGAAAAATTTATTGTCTCTAACACGACCTGTCACGTTTAAGCCGTATGTCTTTCCTCATCTAAAAGCAGAGGAAGACACATTGTTTTAAATTTTATAATCATTAACACACATAAGGTCAAGGATGCATAGCCTGATGGCGAAATCAAGGCCACGAGACCTCCATCCCACAAGGAGAGGGGGACTAGTCTTTGTACGTGTTGATTGGGCAATCTTTGTACTTTGCTAGTAATCGAAAATATTTAATCATGTTGAAAACTTTATTTTTAGTGGTTTTATCGAATCTGAGCTAAACTTGATTTATAAGAGGTCATTTTCTATACCAAAACTTAGATTTTCCATTACATAACTACAAAATGATAAAACGGATAACATAAATTGAAACATGCCTGGATACACTCTGATGAAATCTCAGTTGCTTCAACATCACAAGCTCTTGCTGACTCAGCATCGATTCTGTTTTCTTTGTCATCACAACTCCTCTTGTCTTGCAATATTATAGACCCATCCTTCTGTTTGTTCTTTAGTGTCTTTTTCAAAAATATGTTTTCGCTTGTCAAATATATCAACTGCACCGAACTAAAGACCATCAGTTGATTTCAAAATCATTAATAATACGTAAAAATAAAAAAAATAAAAATCGTACCCGTTTCTCTATACGTTCCCTCTCCATTGCTAGCTGCATAACCATATCCATAATAAGTTTGGTGCTTATACTAATGTCTGTTGCACTCGATTTCTTTTCAACCATAGCTTGGTTCAAAGATGCCTCCAGAATTTCCATTCTCGATCTCACAAAATCTAGTTCTTTATTAATATCTGAATTTGTTTCAGACAATATAATACATCGTTCCTCGGCACTCTCAGTCTTACTTTCAGCTTTCGCAACGTTTTGTTTCAGTTCATCGATTAATGTTTCCATGTCCCAAATTGCTGAGTATAACATATTTTGTTGCTCTTGGCTTGCTTCGGACAATGCTTTTGAGTGTTGAATTTGAATATCTAGATCCCTCACCTCCTTCTCAAGTAAGCTTGCCTTTTTCGAATTGTTGTCATTACTACCCTTGAGAAAATCGAGCTCTTCCGTTAGTTCCAAATTGGACTCGGTTAAGTGCGTAACTTTCTCCTCGGCTTTTTCAGCCCTATTTTCAGCGGCATTTATGTTCTCCCTTAAAGCCTCGATTTCACTTTCCATTTCCTTAAGTTGTGTTTGGCTCGTTTCGTTAGTAGCACTTGCCTCCTTAAGCCGAGATTCGGTTTCGACGAGCTTTTTCTCTTGCATTCGAACTTTCTCTCTTAAAACTGTTACTTCCGCATTATCGACCATAAGATGAGCTATGCTGCTTTTGAGCTTTTCGATTGAAGCTTCTTTTGCGTTTAAGTTATTTAAGCAATCTTGGAGTTTAGATTTCGTTTCTTCTTCTCTCTTGGTTGAACCAATGTAGTTGAAGTGAAGGATTTGAAGTTTTCCGAGCATTTCTTTTGAAATTCCCATTAGTACCTCCGCTCGATTGTCTGCCTCTAAGAATCTACTCAGAGTAACCTCAGCCGCCTCTTCCATGCAGAATGCAACTTGTTCAACCAAGCCTGTTTTTACCTTGAGATCTTCTTCGTTTTGTTTGAGCTTGGTTAACTTCTTTTCGAGTTCCATTTCTCTTGCAAGTGACTTTTCCAACATTCTGAGGGTATTTCTTTGTTCGATTTTGTGTATTTTTGGCTTTGATTCCTTGCCCACTAACAAACACATACTTATTAGTGAGATCAATTGAATGCCATTGATGTAAAAGAAAACAAAAGAAGTAAGCAAATGAAAGGCAAAAGTAACCTAAATAGCTAGGTTAGCTCAGAACCCCTCAAGTAAACCATAATTACCAAACAAAATTTGTTGTTTGAAATATAACACAAACACCCCCTTGCAGAGGTTGTTGCGGTAAAATTTCTTAAACAATAGGGATAGCGAGTGTAATTAGGGATTACCCGAGGGGTAGTGAATGTAAATTACCCATTTAAATTTAATCCAACACGTACGTCTAAATACACATGTTGAGGTGAAAATTGGGTAAGACTCACATTCATTTTGTTTGATGTAAAATGAGGTCATCTGCAACTTTGCTAATTGAATCTTCATCTCCAAAATACGATCTTGTGATTGTTTAAGTAACTCTTCGGAATCGCGCAATTTCGTAACCGGCCCATTAACCAAATCTTCGGATAATTCACAAGACGCAATTTTATGAAGGGCATCAACAATTAGATCTTGAACATCACCCATGAAACTATCGAGCTCTATAAGCTCAAAATTTAGAATGGCAAAGAGTAGATCAATCGTGAAAGCCTTTTCAATCGATTCTGCAGAGATCGTATCATTTTCAACTCCAATTGTTCCAATATCATTTTCTCCAGCTAAGACATGTAATAAAAGATTCTCCAAATTTGCTAACTTCTCGGAAGAGTAGGCTAAGTTTGTATCAACTTCGGACGATACATTCAAAGCATTAGGTAATTCTCCAACATCCTCAGAGTTGTTTGTCGCCATTTCTTACACTATTTGCTAAATAGACAGAAAACTAATAAGAATTTCGATTATATTGTACAATGCAATACGCAAATGAAGCCTCATATAGAAGAAAATTTAAAGCGTATTAAATCTGAGTTCTTCAATCTTGAAACAAGAAAAGGCCATTTTACACATGTAAAATAAGTAATAATATTTCAAAGTCAAATTAAATTATTAAGCTATAATAAAAGTTAACTAATATAGTGCTACAGAAATGGAATGATGTTGATTGTTGAACTAATTAATCCTAAAAATTGCCCAAGGTCCAAAATTCATGGAACAGAGCAGTATACTACTAAAACAGACAGATTATGAAGAATTACATAACAAAATCTCTTTTTAAGGGATTTAAATGCATCATTTTCTGATAATTGAGTAATTACATTACATTATTGAAACAAAAAAATAAAAGCATCTTCTGATAATTTAAAAACAAGCTGGAAAACAGAAAAACAGGTCAATCCACTACACAAAACTTAGAATTACAACAAAATCAAAGCTAAAACAACATAATTGAGCAATTTACATCATTATATCCAAGTCAACAGCAAAACCCAGTTCAAAAAATTGCAGAAAGAAAAGAAATTCTTCAATTTCTCATTCAATTCTCCACAGAAAACATGAATACAAAATTAAAAGTAAAATACCTTGAGAAAATAATTTGTGGGTCTTTCTTGGATTCTTTCTAGTTTCTACAGCGCAATGACAAAATATTAATTTCCGCTGGATCAACAAACGTGCAACTCTCGTGAATCTTGGCAGTACATGGGTAGTTGCTAACGTAAGCCTTGGGGATATAGTACAGTCTGAGGGGTCAACTCCAGAATTGAGAGAGTTGATTCAATTTGATGTTTTTTTCTGTACTTTTTTGAAGGAACCTTTTATTGACCAAAACTGAGTATTATTAGTTGGTAATAATTAATTAGTACATGGTAATTAGCATTATGCTTTGTCAATCAATTTTAAAGATTAGCCTGTTTCTTAGCTTGTACATTTATTTACCCTGACTATGCTTTCACCATTTTTATATTTTTGGGGTTTATTATGGTAAATACTTATCCCGATTACTTAAATTAAATAGTTATTACGTTATGAATAAAGTGTATTTGAATATCACCTTTTGGTTATTTCACGAAATACATGCATAGAAATTATGTGATTAATTTTAGATATTGGAAGTTGTGATTTTATCTTTTTTATAATTAATTTATTTAGCCTTTAAATATATAGAGGAGAAATTTGATTGTATGATCACATAGAAATGGAATAAAAGTTTTATTTCAAAATAAAAAATTTAAAAAAATGGAATTTGTTTTTCTAAAAAGTTAAAACTATCTTTGCACTACTCAATTTCCGTGCTTGGAATCCAAGAATTATGTAATTATGTTAAGGCTAATGGACAGCCAATTATTGATTCACGAAGAACAATAAATATGACAATAAAGTACAAAAGAAGCATAGTATTCGGCGCACCACACGTTCTTCCAAGACACCCCATCCTCTAGGTGAGGCAAAATGCAATTTCAGTCCCTTATCTTTTGCAAGGCCATGTTTTTGGAACGCTTGGTTAGCAATTTTGGTATTTTAAATCTTTAGTGTTGCGAATTTAGGACACTTGGCCTTGGTTTTCGTTTGATAAGTCTCAAGTGTCGCAATTTCAGGATACTTTCTCGTGATTATCCCTTGAAACTTTTGTCCACCCAAATAAATAAATTATTTTTTATTTTAATTTCATTTATATTGATAATAATTAAAACTATTGTTAGATTTTTCAAATTATACATATTGAAGTGTCAGGTTGTCGACCACTTTTTATGAAAAATTGTGGGTTATTTTCCTCCATAAATTAGTGCATGACGTTTATGTATTTTAAGTTGTTCACGATAGACATCGATAGAATAGAGCAAATTTGGTTAAGCATAGGGTTGTAATTGAGCCGAGTACTATCGAACGATATACTATTTAAGTTTGGTTTGATTTTATCGAGCAGCAAATTTTGTGTTTGATTTTTATCGAGCCGAGTATCGAGTAGCTTGATATTTTACATGTATTTTTTCAATTTTTAGCTTATCGAGTCGAGCTCGAGCCGAGCTTCAAAATTTATCGAACGTAAAAATATGTTCAAGCTTGTTTGATTAGTGTGACGAACTGATCTCAAACGAGCTCGAATCGAATATCGAGTTGTTTGATTTAATTTTCAGCTTTGGTTAAGCATGACTAGTTCTGACGGTAAGTTCATAAATTTCATGGAAAGTGGACGAAAATTGTGGTCTTAACTTAACTAATCTAGAATTGCGGCGCTGGAGACTTAAAAGACCAAAATTGCATAATAAAGACTTAAGAAAACCAAAATCACAGCACCTAGAACCAATTTAACAAATGTACTAAAATTGCAGGCTAGTAAAAGATATAGAGCTAAAATTACCATTTTGCCCTCTAGTAGGTAGATGTGCTGAAAATATACAGGGCGGCTGGAGCCTGGAAGTAAGAACATGGTTTATTATTTTCCGCAAGGTGTCTGTCTGTCTATATATAGTTGTCTTTTCCCGACTCAAATTTTAAAGATACTAATATGGTACTCTCTTCTCCCTTTACTTTTTGCGATAAATTTTAAGTTAGAATTTAAAAAATAAAAAATAAAAAATAAAAAATATAGGCATTTTTATATTTATGCTTATAAAAGTAGTGATGGATAGTTAATGATGTTGAATTATTATGTTTTAAACTTTTTATACTTTAACATTTATAGTACAATTATTTAATATTGTGAATAGTTTAACTATATTTCATCAAAATTATTTTAATGGTTGGTTAACCGTAACAATGGTTAAAAATAACTGGATGAATGGAATACAATAATGATACGAAAATATTGATTAATTATCAAAGACGAAGTAATAAAATTAAAAGTTTAAAGGATTATTTTAAACTTTATCTGAAATTCTGGGACAATAAAGCAATAATTGTTGGTGTAACAATTTGTGTACTTAAATATTTCGATCTAACACAAAAATAGTGAGAAATACTTATTTGTATCGAAACCAAAGATCACTTCAATCTTTACGTAAAAAGCAAGGAAATTAGACTGAGGCTTGCCGAAACAAATTTCCTTAAGACAATATTTCCGGGGCTGCCACGGTGCATACAGTTTGATTCCCGTTAGTCCCCCAAGATACAACAGTCTGTTGTTCATTATTTGCACAAATAATGAACCCACGACGAACCGAAGCAAATAGAACATTCGACATAAATTTAAAGTTGAGATGAGAGTAATTTTTTGATTATTGTCGGAAAAAGGATACTTAATTGGCCAGATTAAGTCTCCTATTTATAGACTCAAAAAATGTATTTTCGCAAGAGACACAATGTTTGGATTGTACTGTTTCGATCCAAAGGGTACCTCTTCGGATCGAACAAACACGACTCCTTACTCTCAACTAATTTTATTCACATATAGAATATAAATTCCAACAATAATTAGGAGGAATGAAGTATTTCTATTCTTTCTAACTTGACCTGCAGACTATATCAAAAAAAAAAAATGACCTGCAGACCACAATGAATGATTAATATTTATCAGGCCCAAACTATTTAACTTGTAGGCCTTTTATTTGTGCAAATTATCCTTTTTTTTTTTTTTTTTTTTTTTTTGAGACAAATGTACAAATTACCCTAGAGCCTGAGAGTAGCCTGGTCCATATTAAAATTTCAAACACGATGTAAATGGGCCAAACTTGATCCAAAGATATTTATGGAATCAGTATTTCGTTTGAATTTGGATTTTATAGGGTACGTAATTATATTGGGTCAAACATTTAGATAAATTAGAAGACAAGTGTAATTAGATTAAAGGATACTCCTAAAAGAATGACTAATTGGCCAATCATGTTCTTAAGAAAAGAAATAAATATATTTACTAATTAATGAACAAAATTACAAATCGTTTTAATAGGATAAATTAGATTCGTCCCGATTATGATGGGCCATGGATCTCGATCAGATCAGCCCACATGAAAGATCCATATCATTTAATAATTACTTTTCAAATGTGTACTAAATTGAAATGGATCAAGATTTCAATGTTTTCATATAAATGTTTCAGTTTTTGAATCAATATAAATGAGAAAATAAAACTAGTTAACTCAAAACTTAAGAGAAAAAGGTCCTACGGAAAAGAAAGACGTTGAATGACGAAATTAAAGAGTCCAATAATAAAAGTATAAAACTATATTAAAGATGGATTAGACATTAACCTAATGTTTTATCACTATTCAAATTTTGGGATAGTTAGGCAAATCTTTCTTGTGGGGCTATAATAATTAAAACTTAATTAAAAGTGGATAACTTCAATCCTGTTTAAGTTGATACTAATTATGAGATTGTACTCAACCTTGTCACAATCTTTCTCATTAACAGGATTGGTGATTGTGACAGGACTAGTTTCCTTTCAAAAAGAGTGAAGACATATTATAAGGTGTCATTTTCATTTTACAGTCCTATTTTGTATACTCTGCACTACAATATTTAATAATAAACCGAAATTTACCTAACTTATTATTCCACTTTAACTGGATTCTAGGGCAATGATTTTGAGGGTTCAGGATTAGTATAGTGTAAGCTCGGACACCTGAGTTAGAAAAAAACAAAAAATTAGAAAGTTGGCATTAAATCGTCAGCACATATGAGATAAAAAGATTTTTCCTAAAAGAATATAGAATCAAATCTCAGTTATTTACATATGCGTGTGATTTGCTTACTCATTTAATGGAGTATGTGATTAAACTTTAATTAAATACTCACAGGAGAGTACACGAAAAAAATTTGTCGATAAATATTGAGACTAAATATTTCACATGGGTTGAAAATCATAGTGAAGTTTATCTTATATGTGTTAGGCAATTATCACCTCACAAACTATGTTTTAAGGTTGAGTTAAACTCAAGCCATGTAAGCAGACTTAGGCCAATCCATCTATTGATTTACAGTATGGTATCAGAGCCTCATGTTATAGTGGATCACCTCCTTCCGTGATGGGTTCTTTATTGTACGCATGATGGGCACCTTCATTATCTACTCATACAATTAGTCCATAATTCCATATAACAAAGGTTGAGTTGTCATTATTCATTCGGTTAACAAAGGCACGAAGTATCATTATTCGTGTGTTGGGCTTTACCCACATGCCGCAAATTCGCAATGTTGGGTTTTATATAATATTAAGTGGCGGACTTGTTTCACCCACACATTCAGTTCGCTCACACATCAAGGGGAAGTATTGAAAAATCATGGTTAAGTCCACCTTATAAGATTTTGGGCAATCCTTACCTTGCAAGCTAGGTTTTAAGGTTGAGTTAAACCCAAGTCATGTAAATGGACTTAACTTAATCCATGTGGTGAAGTCCAATAAGAAATTAATGCTTAATTTTTTATTTTTTTAGAATTATATTCAGAGTTAAAGTTCTGCCATTTTTTATGAATCCAATATTTTCTAGCTATCACACAATACTTAGAAGTATTGTGGTCGACCTAACAATTATGGACGCTTAACGTGGGGCCTCGTTTGACCAGTTAATTAATTTTACTATAAGTGGTTCATAATCATAATTCGTAATTACTTTACTATAAAAGGATCAACTTGAAAATGTCACTAGAATTTGTATTACTAATTATTGCTTATAAATCTATATATAGTGTTGAATGACCAATTGAAGTTTTTATATATACTCCCTCGGTTTTTTTTATTTGTCTCTTTGGCAAATTTTTTATGTTTACTTTTATTTGTCATTTTAGAATTTGAATGTAAAATTAATGTTATTTTACTATTTTACTAAGATTATTTGATTAAAATGGTATGATTAAAAAATGACTATTTACGACATTCTTTAATTCGTGTCCAATCCTTCAAAGCGATTGAAAAAGAAAAAAAAACACCGAGGGAGTAGTTTCATTCAATTAATATTCCCTCTGCCAATTATATATATATATCAACCGATCGAAGTTTTACACTGTTAGGCACCATCTGTCACAATCAACCTTTGAATTATTGGTCCCCATATAATAAAGTTCCCTTATATTTCCAAGAAGATCTTTTGAGTAAAGGGAATTATGATTCTTTTATTTTAAGTCACGAATTTGTATTCTTTCATTAAATTATCTAAATATATTTTTCGAAATTATGCATCAATTTTTTTTAATTTAAAACTCAGAAAAGAACAAGTCCCAACCCTAGTTCCCCTGTGTAAGGGTGGCAGGTTGGGGGTGAGGTTGATGTACATGGTTGGTTAAATTTTATTTTTCCATTAAGAAACCAATAAATAATTATTGAGTATTAGTGACGAGATATTAAATGACAAAGTAAAAATTGTCATTATTTGTGTGTATTTTGTCTACAATTTTAGTATTGTCACAGTAATAACTATGACAATTACACTAATGATAAAATATTTTTCACTACATATAACTAGTGGCACTCTTATTATTTAATAGTAAGTGACAATAAATATTTTAGTTGTCACTTTAGTCCCTAAATGTGAACAATCTATTTAATCAAATCACAATTCTTCTTTGGTAGACAAAAGATTAACCATTAAACAAACAAAAAGATTCGGTTACATCAGAATTAAAAGAAAATCGCAATTATCGTTGCTAATAAATTTAGAAAATCATTGTTTAGACAAACTTCAAATAGTTATCACTTAATATATAAATAAATAGTAACAATTGGAACACTATCACTTAATATTGCAAAATAATCTGAAAGGGTTTGTACGAAAATCATTTACGTTACGTATATGATCCCACCATTAAGTCATCATTCTTACAATAAATTCACAAAAACAATTCTCTTCACTTTCATGTCCTAAGATTTTGATTTCCCACCACCTTTACTATATCATATTCATATATGATATATGTATGTAATTACAATTAATCGTTTGTGTACACAAATATCTTTTTGAGCCAACAAATGTTGAAATGCATTTTCCATGTGGACCATATATATATACTACTTATAATAACATCGGTATCATGTTATAACATTTGAACATGGTATATCGTTCCTTGTTTGTAACTAGTAAATTACCAAATATTGTTAATTTCTGCAATTTTTGTCCTTCATATTCTTACTAGTTATGATCTAAATTTCGTTAATAAGTTGATATTTTGATTTTGGCAAACATCAAAAACTTTGAGAAAATATTTCAGATATACCATAGGAAGTTATAAATTGAAGAAACAGATAGGGTCATGAAAAAAGAAAGAAAAAATATATATATAATTTATACAATATTCGTTGTTGGGTTTTTTATCCGGCCTGTGTTATTGGAGCCCAACCAATGGAAAAATTAAAAAGGAGTATAAAAGCCCTTTTTGGGTCCAGCGCATGTGGTTGGAGCCCAACCAAATTATTGTGCCGTATTCATCATTTAACAATTTAATTCTCATTTGGATAAGTGCAATAATGTTTGAAGTTATATTCCATCATAATATATTATTTTGATCCCATTTTCTGTCCACCATTTTTTATATCATGTGTTATGTGAATTATGCATCAAACTATCATGTGAATTTTTTTTAATCAAACTTCATTGTACTTTTAAAAATTCTACATAAAATATCCAATTTTCGTTAGTTATTAACATCGATAATTTTTAATTGAATTTTCTAAATTATCCCTACATATATTTAAAAGTACAAGGGATTTTTATTCAAACGGTCTAAAGTACAAGGGAGCTTTATGCAAACATAAAAATATAGAAGGAAATTTTGCACAAACATTCAAAAGTGTAAGGGAGTTTTACGCAAACAAAATTACGAAAAAATTAACGGTGTTAGTAACTAACGGAGATTGGGTATTTTATGCAGGGTTTTTGAAAAGTGCAAGAGAGTTTGATGTTAAAAAATATTCACATAGTAATTTTTTTACAGATTTCGCATAACACAGGATAATATGCATTTATCCCTTGTTTTCGTTTTTATATTGGACTCTTTCCCAATAAGTGGCATCAAACCTGATGTTAGTAATATTTGGGAGTTAGTGATGGATTAATCTCTTTGAGAGATGTTTATATATATATGTTTAGTAGTTTAATTCGGTTCCAAAAATTGAATGAAAATTGACAAATGATGAAATGTGCACAATGCAAGAAAAAAAAAAAAAAAAGGTTGTTTGACATTAGACGTGATAGTGTCAAATTTTTGGTATGAATAAAAAAAAAAAAGACGAAGACATATATATCAATGTAAACACTGGCTAGCTAAATTAGCTGTTATGAACCCCAGTTGCTTCATTAGTCGGTTTGACCAAAAGTTGTTTAACTGCAATAAGTGATTTATTTAAGTACTAATTAATTTATAGTATGCACATATTTCTAAACCTTTGCTCCTTGTACAACAATAATGGGTTTGACATAATTCAAAATTTCCAAACGTGCTTCCTCTAATTGATTAAAGCTCAAAACCAGCTTCACTTTATTAAAACCCCACATAATATATTATACTATTAAATAAATAGAGAGAGTAATCATCAAAGAAAAGAAATAGGCTCTGATTCTATGTTAAAATATTGCAAAGCTCTTATTAAGAGATCTCGAATCCCCAACTCTCATTCCATGTTGCTTTGAAGGGGTTTGGTTTTATGCTTAGTTTGGTTTTCTTTACAATTTTTTCCCAAAAGAAGAGCCAAATGCATTGCCAACCATGAACCAACTTTCACTCTCAATTTTTTATTTATTTATTTTGATCAACTAGGGATATATAAAAATATTAATATTTACATCTACGACAATAATCAATAGGTTTTTCCTATTAAAAAGGGCACAAAGTTCCACGTGGCGATGCCCCATTCGTGACGACGTTCTTGCCTTCTTTAAATTTTAATTGGAGATAAACGGGCCCTAAGGAATCTAATCAACTTTTCTTTATAAAGTCGGGATCGATGGTAGGTGGTTCATATTTCATCGTCTTCTTCTTTGTACTATCTTGTTTTGAATTTTTGTCCATGGTTTCTTTTAGATGTAATATATGAATGTAACATAATTGAATTGTAGTCCAAATCTATTTGAATCACATTCAAAATGTTTATAAGATATAGTGCAATTAAGAAATCAAACCGTGTGTATATTTTTTTGTAATTGGTTGAGTGTCATCGAGGAGGTGAGTTTTATCGAAAACCACTTATACGATAGCTTCAAATTTATATATAATTTTTTGCCAAAGAATATATGAAATATTGTAATAGTGAACTTAAGGAATCTTTTGGTCCTATAGAAAAGCTTTTTATTTTTTTATATTACCCCCGGTAAATTACCGATTAGGTAACTTATTTTTATGTCATATAAAATGAACATTACTCGCTGTAAGAATAAACAAGTGGTACGAATCATTTTCCAAACACACACACACTCAAATTGCAACTGAAAATTCATTTTGATGTGGAAATGAATAATTTAATTCTTTCTTGCTTGATGACATATTCGTTTCACTTTACCTCAGAAATACTAGGGGATAACACTTTTCTTTTTGAAGAAAACATAGTTAACCTTCTTCAGAATAATGAAAGAAGAAGATTGATTGTAAAGACCCTCTCATTAGGTAACGAGTAACGAGGTCAAAAAGAAAAACATAGGAAATATTTTTTCTGAGTGTTAATACAATCGGTTATTGGATCCTCCCCGACTCGAACAATAATGGGATTCTTGGCCAGAGAAAAGGTTTTGTGACATGCCTAAGGAGCATTTTAATCCCCTATAATATTCTTAATTTGCAGTATATACGTGAAGGTAATATTATTCAATTATACAGTATTAAATAAAAAATAAAATAATAAGAGGGAGACAATGAGATGATTTTAAAAAATAGGGGTCTATAAATTTGAATTATCACAAAGATAAATTATCTTTTAACAATAACATAAAGGGTAATTTGCTATTTGTTCTATGAAAAATATACATTTAAAAAAATGAAATTTAAATATTAACATGTACTTTAAAAAATACGATGTATAATTTTAGTTTAATTTATGATGGAAATGTGATATTGCTTCTAAAATTCCTAGCAAATCCAACCCAATCAATTCAAATCATTTTGATTAGTCACATTACCTGTTTGATTTATTATTTAATTATAGGATTAAGCATTTAGTATCAGGAATTGTAAAGCAAAGCAGAGTAGATTCCATGATTCTACGACTTGGGTCTTTGAGATTAGTTACAAGTCCCGAGGCCAACTAATAATGACATAAGAGAAAGGGAAAGGGACAGTCTATCAACAGCAGCATTAATAAAAGAAAACAATATTTTAATATATATATATAAGTATATTCGAGTGAAATACTTATTCACCGTTAAAGTATAGGGTGTTATCAATTAACCCCTAAATTATTAATTATAACATTTATTTTTTTATTATAGTTTTGTAATTTTTATTTTAAAAATATCTTCGCCCTTTATATAAATAATAATTTTTTTATTAATTTATTAAAATAAAATTGTCTCTTTATTAATTATGAATCAATTCCTCCACCAAACAACATTATGTATTAATTTCTTCATTTCTTTTCTTTCCTTTGGTTCTATGGTCTCAAATTTTTCTTTATTTTCATCTCATTTTTTTTTAATTTTATGTTTCAATTTTTTTTATTTCTTTCTCAATTTTTTTCTTTATATTTTTCTGACTTTTTATTTGGTGATAATTATCTCATTTATTTTTTGTATGAATTATTAATCAAAATGTTGAGTAATTCTCCTTCAAATTCTTTTTCACAAAATTCAAGCTTAAAACGATCAAATAATATTATGTTTTAATTTCTTCACTTCTTTATAAAAAAAAATAAAATATTTATTAATTATTAATTCATCCATCCATCCGCTAAACAATATTATGTTTCAATCTCTTCATTTTTTTTGTTTCCTTCGGTGGTAAAAAAAAATAAGATGAAAATGAAGAAAACAATTTGAGATCGAAAAAAGGAAGGTAACAAAAGAAATGAAGAAAATAAAACATAATGTTATTTTATGGATGAATGGATGCATAATTAATATAAATACAATTATTTTGATAAATTAATAAAGAAATTATTATTTATGAAAGAAGTTGGGGTATTTTTTGAATAAATACTACAAAACCATAGCAGAGGGGTTAAGTATTACAATTGATACTTTAAGAAGGTAACTTATACCATTCTCATACTTAAAAGGAGGAAAATTATATTTCACCCTAGTTTTTATAATTGACAAATATTTTAGGTTAACTTAGCAAAATAAGAGGGAAATCCATTCAATGGTCTTTACACTACAACATTTATGTCATATATTTTAGTCCAAAAATAATTAATTGTATAACTTTAACATAAATATCGTCATGATTTTAAATCCTAGACGAAACTTCACAATGATCTTTGCACCGTAAAATCGTATCGTGGTGGTTATAATATAGGTCTGGATCTCAGAAGGACCGACTCAATATTAGGATTGGGGCCTTATGTTCGTGTAAGAATTTATTTTACATACTGTTAAAAATTAAAATATTTATTGGATATGCATATTCTAGTTGATCCAACATATCATTTTATATATAAATAAATAAAATAATGACAAAATTTTGAGTAGAGTGTTTGTTTCGAAGTATGAGATCACATTAAAATAATAACTATGATATACATGCACTCCTAAAAATTAAACTCTACAATATTGAACACTTATGACATATGGACACGATTTGGAAACGTTTATTATACGTGTCTGACAAGATATGTTGTGTGTCTGAAAATTATAATATATTTAAAACACCGGACATAGCGGGGAACACACCTTGTACGCACGGCCGAACATGTTACATACAAGATTAAGCGAGTATCTGACACGTTTATATACAAATTGGGGTTCTTTTTGCAATAACTCAATGTTTAAGGTAAATTAAATAAAACAACATATTAAATCTAGGTATACAATGCATTGCGTAGAAGTACATGTTGTGCTACAACCATTCCTATCTTATAGATCCCATGATCATATCAAGCTATAAATAAACAATAAGTGCAAACTAAAGAGCCAAATTGAGTTTATTCATGGTGAAGAAACGTAAATTTTGGATTTGTTGGTCGAAGTAGAAATTCAAATTTTCTCCTAGAGGACCAAACTTTGAAGTTCACAAGCTTGTGTGGGCTGCAAGCTCAATTTGGTCGGACCTGTTTTGATTTATTTTATTTTCTTTGCTTCCTTTTAATGTTTTTCGCGATAGGTTTTCCTATTTTGACTATGTCTAACCATTTCGAGACATGCAGAACCAAACTAAAAATGTTTGACATTTACTTAGTTACATAACATCATTTTCTATATTCGAATCGCTCATGCACTTGTACTTATTTAAGTTAGCTATAAATAATCTCAAGTCATCAACTTTGAAGCCAATTTTTATTTGCAATATTTATAAAATTTAATCCTTTTACACATTCTAAATATAGTAAAACAAATTTAATATATAGAATCTACTCATAGAATTAATTTAAATTGGCCATTAATCATGACTAGAAATTATATAATCTATATTAGAATGTCACATCATGTCTAGATGGCTGGATATATACATAAAATCCGAACAACTTATATGATTTAAAATGTTACACCTAATTTCAGTCCTTATTCCCTAATGTAGCGTAAAAGCTTCTTTAATTCATGTGATTTAAAATGTTACACCTAATTTTAGTCCTTATTTCTATTGTTGCACCAAAATATGTGTAATGTTTTCTCCATATATTTGGGCAAATTAAAGTGCATGGGATATATAAGCTAGTGAAGTTATCAAAATTAGACCTGTAGTCCTAGCTGTTCTAGAAGCAACCCAATTGGCCAGGAAATGTGTGAAAACAAGCTATACAAATCTAGGGCCTTGACCAAACAAGCCCTAAATAATTTTATAAGCTCTAATTCCAAGATGTAATGAAGGACATTGTCTAAAGATACAGTATACTCTATAAAATACTCAATAGTAAAGGATATAAGTACGTAAAAGTTGGCATTGTCAGTTGCTAGCTAACTAAAGCCAGTATCATCTTTACTAAAATAAATACACAAAAATTATAAAATAAAAGATAAAGTTAGTACATAAAGCTGTAAAATTACTGTACATGCCTTAAGGTGCAAATTATGAACCTTGCAAGTAAAGTTTTGTTAACGTTAATATAGGTAAAAACATACTTATATTGTAGGAGTAATTCTTTGGGACAGTAAAGTGAAAAAAATTATACAGTATAATATTGCCCTTCTCCTGAAGATATTACTAGTTATTTACCATATGTATATAAGTGACATGTACTGAATGTAATTTTGTTCTTATTGCATTGTATTTGTATGTACTAGTCTTTAGTATATGGTATAAAGCATAGTAAAAATAATACTACACTTATTTTTTGATTTATAGTAAAATTAAATAATTTAACTAGATGTTATAAGAACTTAATTAGTTTTTTTTTTTTTTTTTTTGAGAAAACCAGAACTTATATTTAAATCAATCCAGAGTTTACAATGAAGCAAACAAAATCAGGAAGATCAATATTATTATCAAGGTGTTCTAGAGCTAGTTTCGCCAATGCGTGGGCTGCTGAGTTTCCAATTCTGTTAATATGTCTCACGTTGAAGTTGTCAAGAGTAAATTGCTACAAATTTCACATAGTTTGTGTCGAGGCAAGCACCTAAATACTCAATACTATTTCCTTGGACTTATATTATTTATAAACTTCATTTCCCATATCAGGCATTCTATATCGAACGATTACCAACTTTATTTTATTTCGACCTTATTTATCTAATTATATGTGACTGAGATGCCATTTAATTTGTAATTGCTTTTGCTTTAGTTTAACTATAAGTTTGTGAGAATCAACGTAAAACAGTTTAAACTTTAAAGTAATATTAAATGAAAAATATGCAGTATTTACAAACTATGCAAATACAATTTAAATATAGTATTTCTCAAATAGGTTCAAATAACTTCAACTTCTACATTTGACTATTTTTTGCTTTTCCATGGGGAAGAAAGCTACAATTCCAAATACTTCAACATTTGTTTTTGTCCTAAGTCGAGAAATAACTTTATTAAGCATTTCACAAAATTCATAGATTTACCTAAATAACCACAATACAAGTATAATATACTCCCTATCTAATTAACCTTTTGACATAATACACGTATGTATAGTACAAAATGTTTTCTTTCTTTTATCTTGGTCTTTATTTATAAAAGGAATTATACTCAATTAGTCATAATAAACATGCAAAATAAAAAGTAATAATTCCTCTGTACAATGGAGTACTAATGTTTAACATTTTTTAATAAAAGTAGCGGTGAATTGATTAATGGTTATGATCATCATCAAGAGCTCTCTTTTTAATGCAAGGCGTGGGTATAAATGCACCATCTTTCCTAATTAGTTATCTTTTTCACTTTCTTCAAATAAACCCATTTCAATTTCATCTCTCTTTCTCTCTCTCTCTCTCTCTTTCTTGATCTTGGTTTCTTTCTTTCTCTCTCTATCTTTAGTATTTTTTTCTTAAATGCTCACTGTCACTGTACATTACACTAAACATCATCATCAGCTTTGAACGATAATAAGGCCAGAAATTTCAAAAATTCAGCAGCTTTTTCTTCAAGAGCTGTTCAAATTAACTGTACACCCAGTTCATAAAGACAGTAGCACATAATCTGAAAATGGTATCATTTTTTTTTTCTGGGTTACCCTCTTTTAGTTTTGTTTCTTTAGAGTACTTGCTTACTTTCCTCTGACTACAGGATTTTTATTTTTATATTTTTTGGTTGAATAAATGAGTGTAGTTTTATTTATGATGCTGAAATCAATGTTCTGATTCAATTGGGACTGGCTTCTGAACACTTTCTTTGAGCTCCTTTATTGGACTGGGCTGTTTGTTTGTTTGTCTTTTTATTTTTTCTTCTGGGTATTAATGGCCTTTTGTGGCTTTAATTTCAGTGAAAAGTTTTGGAAATAGTTGTAGCATTAGTGATGTGTTGGCATCCTGTTACATGTTTTTAGCTCTGTGTGTTGGTTAGTCATAAATTTTGAAGTGATTCACTATTTTGTTCTCTGTTCAGGATTAATTGTTTGTACACAATTATTAGAAAATACCCATTACTCCTTTTTCTATTATATACACTTTAGAACTTGTTAATTTGCCTTTCTCATTCTTCTTACAAATTTCTAATGACCCTTAATTTTACTATTTGTGAAGGTGTTTCTTGATTGATTCTTAGATGAAACTGTAAGAAGGTGAATTTAGGTGTTTGTAAAGAAAATATGGATATGGGTAAAAAGGATACAAATGTTGGGCCACCATCACAGAACACAACTCATATGTCTTCAAACTGGCAAGTAAATGGAAATAATAGTCTACCAAATTCATCAACTGGAATGATTCAAATCGGAAATTCAATGGTCGAATCCTCCGCTTGTTCCTCTGCCCCGATGGTCGATTCTTTTTGGGACGCACAGAGCTTAGCCTATACTGATTTGAATGTTCAAAACGTTACCAGTACCTCGACTAGCCTCGGCCCTTTAAGAGCTAACATGAATTGGACCCCAAATGCAATGTTTCCTGAAAGCTTGCCTCATTTTCCATCTGATTCTGCTTTTATAGAAAGAGCTGCAAGATTTTCGTGTTTTAACGGAGGGAGTTTTGGTGAAATGATGAATCCTTTTAGTACTCCCGACCCTTTAAATCCTTATTCTCGGATCATAGGAGGGCCAAACGAGGTTTTTGGTGGCAACCCAAGACATGAAATGAACATGACCACCAATGTCTCTAAAGAGGCGAGCCCGTTAAAGAATGAGAAGAAAAGCGAATGTCTTGTACGCGAGGAAGGAAAACGTGTGTCGGGGAATGAGTCAGATGAGGCTGAGTTTAGTGGCCGTGGTGCTCAAGAGGAGTCTTTTGGTAAAGGTCTAATTGGCTCTAAGAAGAGGAAAAGAAATGGAAAGGTTGTCTATTGTCCTCTTGATTTGATGTAATAACAATGACTTTTAATTGATAATCAATTGTGTTTTTCTTTATCAGGATACTACTTCCGAACATAATGAGACCAACGAAGAAACTGGAGAAATTACTAAACAAAAGGGTGATCAAAACCCGACTTCTACAGGTAAATCTAGTGGCAAGAATGGTAAGCAAGGATCTCAAGGTTCGGATACACCTAAGGAAGATTATATACATATTAGAGCACGAAGAGGCCAGGCAACAAACAGTCACAGCTTAGCCGAAAGAGTAAGAATTTTGTTAAAAATCAAAATTTTACTGATATCTCTTAATTTGGTCTTAAATTTGGATTATTTCTTCTTTTATAATGTAGGTAAGAAGGGAGAAGATTAGTGAAAGAATGAAATTTCTTCAGGATCTTGTTCCTGGTTGTAGCAAGGTATGTAATGTTAATTAAGCCTCGTTATTTGTAAGAAAAACGAATCTTGATCGATTTTATCATATCAGGTCACTGGAAAAGCCGTTATGCTAGATGAAATTATCAATTATGTGCAATCGCTTCAACGGCAGGTTGAGGTATACGGAAAATTCTCTTAATCTTATCCGTGTTTAGAAGCCTATAATTTCGAATTTCACATTCTTTGAAGTTAAAAGATGATTAATATTAGTGCATTAATTGTACTGTTTTTCAGTTCCTATCAATGAAGCTTGCTACAGTGAATCCACGGCTGGATTTTAATGTCGAAGGTCTTGTAGCTAAGGATGTAAGAAAATAAGTTAACCAACTAAGCCCCGTTTGGCGATTATTAACCATTTCTTAATATTCCATTGTTATATCTAACAAAAATAATTAATAAATTAACAACAGATACTACAATCTAGAGCTGGTCCATCCTCTTCGCTGGCTTTTCCCCACGATATGATGGCTATGCCTTTTCCTCAGCTGCACCCGTCACAGACTGGACTAATCCAAACAGGTCTTTCCGGTTTGGGTACCTCTTCCGAAATAATTCGAAGACCGTTCAATCTCCAATCAACTACAACCCAAGTAAGTCCTTTCATCAACTTTGTGGAAAAATAATTAATATACTTCCAGGAAAATAAGTTTCTTTCCTAATTGCGATTACTTTTTTGAATTATCTTTAGGTACCAAGTTCATGGGAGGACGAACTTCACAATGTTATTCACATGGGCGGATTCAACACAAATGCGGCTCTTATTAGCCAAGATTTAAGTGGTATATATATTTTATATAGTTATATTATATATTGTTTCTTCAAATCTTCGGAAGATTTTAAGCTGAGTTATCTATATTTTTTTACTGTTCAGCTTCTCTACCACCAGGCCACATGAAAGCCGAACCCTGAAAACCTTTTTCGGTATTCATTCGTATCATCTAATGGGAATAATTGAACAAATTAATGCATTATTTCTTCTGTTATAAGCCTGACAAAGATTGGAACTTTTGTATATCTTATCCAAGAGCTTATCTCTATCAGATATTCAAGATATCAGGCAAATTGACGTATTGGGACCAAAGTGTAGTAATGCAGAAACTGACACGATACCAGTCGTAAATTAGATATATTGGAGCATCATATATTATAAGCAATGGCCAATGAAGTTAAAAATGGTGAATTTGTTCCAGAGTTAATTGGCTCCATTTAGAATATATACTAGAAGAACAAGATGGAGGTGTTCTGTTTCATATTTTTTGAATTATGTGGAGGTTCATGTATTGTTCTTGTTCAAAATCAAATGTGCCTGGGGATATGTTGAAAAGAAATAGTTATAGAACTAGTTTTTTTTTTTTGTCAATGTATTATTTGGCTTACTATATATGGTTTGTAATTTGATGAGCTTGTGTATATAGTGTACTAAATCACATTTTCTTTTGGTTATGCATGTTTACTTTTACTTATTGTTGTATTTATTCTTAACTAGGAAAGTGCACGTACGCATGTACGTGTTTAGTTAATTTTATTAGTATTTTTTATAAATTAGAGTAAAATTAATTTTATTATGTCATAAAATATAGTAAATTAACTCGTTTCCACCTATTTAATTCATTAGTTTAATTTATTTTTCACCGATTAAATATATTTTTAACCGATTTTATTCATTTATCATTTTTACCATTTTAACATTTTTCTTAACCGATTTTTATTCATTTTTACCAGTTTATTTTTTTTTACCGTTTTACCCATTTTTATCAATTAAAACTTATTTTCATTGTTTTTACAATTTTTTGTCCTCTTATTTTATCCGTTTTAAAATAATTTTCTACCGGTTTCACCTTATTTTGTCTATAAAACTTTTTTTTATTGATTCAAACGTTTTTACCATATCACCCGTTTTCTTTCACACATTTTTTTCCACTGATTTCACATATTCTTTTCACCAATATCACCTCAATTTTTATTGATTTGACACGTTTTCGCCGTCTTTATTCATTTTTTCACCGATTTCACTTGCTTTTCACTATTGTTGTTGTTGCACCGGTTTCATTTATTTTTCACGAATTTTCATCGATTTCAGAGGCTTTTTTTTTTTTTTATCATTTTCAACTAAATTTTCATTAACTTCGCCAGTGTTCACTAATTTCACCCGAATTTTCATTGATTTCACATGTTTCAATGATTATATTTTCACCATTTTCCACGAATTTCATCTATTTTTTCACGAAAAGATTTACATAGAGGTTATGCATGTCTTGAAATTATTGAATATTTTTCATATTTTATATTCTAGTCAAAGTAAAATTAAATAATTAGCTAAGTTATAAGTACTTTTCATTCTTTCATAGTAAGATTTCGATTCAATTTTTTTTTTTTGTAACATCATGATATTTAAGAGAATTTCATTTTGAATATTTATATTTAGAGTGTTTATGACTTATGTTGTACTAAATCTTTAAATTAATATTTTCTTACTTAAATAAATATTGCTGCTAAAATATAATAACTTTTATATATATTTTAGGGGCTATTTAAAATAATAATATTTTCTTAAGACTAAAATTACAAAAATTCATTTCAAAGTGATTTATAAATTTTAGGAGTTTATGTAGGAGATAAATATAATAAGACTTCATGTCTAAATATATCTCTTCAATTAATTTTATTCTTTTATATATTTACTATTTAATTAAATATCACTTTACAATTTAAATAGGGGTATTTTAGTCTTCACAAAAAAGTTAAGAAATATTCATGCTTTTATAATAGTAGAGATAGAGATAGAGATAGAGATAGAGAAGAGATAGAGATAAAAAGGAATTCGTTCATTTTTTGGGATCTTAAAGGATTTTTTTGATATTAAATGTCCCATCTGTAAATTCTATTGTGTAAAACTTCCCTATTAACATAGAGTTTTATTTTAATACTACTAAACAAATTATTTTAAAAAACATTACTTTCGATGATTATATTACCAATTTTTCTTACTCCCATTGTTTTTCATGAAAGATTTTACACAGAAAAAAGAAATAGAAAAGAATTTGATGCAATAAAATTTACAATTAATAGCCATGGTGCATATATTCTTCTAACACAAAAAAGAAATTACATTTAGCCCATAAATTACTTTTGTAAGCAAATATATTATTATATTCCTATAAAAGTATTATATTGTTTGAGCAATGCATCTAATTCTGAGTTTGAGTTTCATACTTTGATGTTAAGATGAAAGGAATTTCATCCTTCCCGCCAAAACATCTCCCCACCATGTCCGACATTTCCAACTCATATTGTTCAATACTGAAACAATGCTGCGAATCCCACAACCTCAGACATGCCAAAAAGCTCCATGCCCACATCATTCGTACCCTCTCCGACCCAGAAACATTTCTGCTCAACAACCTCGTACAATCGTACTATAAGCTCAACAACGTGACTTATGCCCGCAACGTGTTTGACGAAATGCCCAGGCCAAATTTATTCTCATGGAACACTATTCTTTCTGCTTATGCGAAATCCGGGGACGCTGTAAAGATGCAAGAGATATTTGATTCAATCCCAAGAAAAGATGGAGTTTCCTGGAATTTGATTATATCGGGTTATATAAAATGTGGGCTGAGTGAGAAGGCTTTGGAAGCTTATAAGTTGATGCTGAGGTATGGATTGGAGAATTTGAATAGTATTACGCTTTCGACGATTATTATTATGTTGTCTAACAAAGGTTGGTTTAATTTAGGTGGGGTTATTCATGGGCAAATAGTGAAATGCGGGTTTGAATCGTATGTCTTCGTGGGGAGTCCGTTAGTGGATATGTATGCCAAATGTCGTTTGATAAGTGAAGCGAAACGCGTGTTTGATGGGTTGCCTGAAAGGAATCTTGTTGTGTATAATACGATGCTTATGGGATTTTTGAGATGTGGTATGGTGAAAGAGTCCGAGGGCTTGTTTGGTTGTATGCCGGAGAAGGACTCGATTTCTTGGACAACAATGATTACTGGGCTAACGCAGAATGGGATGGATAAAGGTGCACTGGATTTGTTTAGAGAAATGAGGTTTAGAGGTTTGGATATGGATCAGTTTACTTTTGGAAGCATTTTGACTGCTTGTGGAGGTGTTTTGGCATTAAGAGAAGGCCAGCAGATTCATGCTTATATGACTAGAACTGATCAGATCAATAATGTTTTCGTAGCCAGTGCGCTTCTTGATATGTACTCAAAATGTAGACACATTAGTTATGCAGAGAGAGTGTTTAAGAAGATGGGATTCAAGAATATCGTTTCTTGGACTGCCATGTTAGTAGGCTATGGTCAGAATGGGTACAGCGAGGAAGCTGTTCGGACTTTCAGTGAGATGCAGAGAAACGGTGTCGAACCAGATGATTTCACTTTAGGAAGTGTGATCAGTTCTTGTGCAAATATGGCTAGCTTGGAAGAGGGAGCTCAGTTTCATGGCCAAGCACTCGTGTCAGGATTGATATCCTTTATTACGGTTTCCAATGCACTCGTTACCTTGTATAGTAAATGTGGGAACATAGAAGAATCCCATCGTTTGTTCAATGAAATAAAATCGAAAGATGAAGTATCCTGGACTGCATTAGTTTCAGGATACGCCCAGTTTGGAAAAGCCAATGAAACAATTAGTTTATTTGAGGAAATGTTGGCTCATGGTCTGCAACCAGATGGAGTTACTTTTGTTGGGGTTCTTTCTGCATGCAGTAGAGCGGGGTTTGTAGAAAAGGGCCGCCAATATTTTGCTTCAATGGTAGATAAATATGGAATTAACCCAATTCAGGATCATTACACTTGTATGATTGATCTATTCAGTCGAGCAGGGCAGTTAGAAGAAGCTAAAAACTTCATAGTTCAAATGCCCTGCCGTCCAGATACAATTGGTTGGGCTACGTTGCTGAGCTCGTGTAGAACTCGTGGTAATATGGAAATTGGAAAATGGGCTGCGGAATCTCTTCTTGATTTAGACCCGCATAACTCGGCTGGCCATGTATTGCTTGCTAGTATCTATGCTTCTAAAGGGAAATGGGATGAGGTAGCTCGGTTAAGAAGAGGAATGAGAGATAAGGGTGTTAGAAAGGAACCAGGGTGTAGTTGGATAAAGTACAAGAATAAAGTGCACATTTTCTCTGCTGATGATAAGTCGAGCCCGTTTTCAGATCAGATATATGAAGAATTGGATAAGTTGAACTGTAAAATGATAGAGGAAGGGTATGTGCCTGATATGAGATGGGTTCTTCATGATGTTGAGGAGAAGGAGAAACTAAAGATGTTGAATCATCACAGTGAAAGGCTTGCTATTGCATTTGGTTTGATTTTTATTCCTCAAGGATTACCCATAAAAGTGGTTAAAAATCTCCGTGTGTGTGACGATTGCCATACTGCAACTAAAATAATTTCGAAGATCACCAATAGAGAAATTCTAGTAAGAGACTCAGTACGATTCCATTTATTTAAAGATGGAAAATGTTCTTGTGGAGATTTTTGGTAGTGGATCGTAATGGTGTTCAAAGATGGGAAATGTGCATAGTGTCAGGTTTTATCTAATGTTCAATTCATTTTCCTTGTTTACATAACCAGAAAACAACAGTCAGATATTTAAAGCCAGCTCGGAAATCATATTTGGTTCACCTACTGCAATGATTCGTTCTTGTGAATCTATACTGAAGGCGGAATACTTGGCATGGTTTGGTATGATCCCTATTTACTAGAAAGACTAGATTGAGAGATAAATAAAGTATCTGTTCTCTGATATTAATTATTGTTGCTTTATAGATTTTAATTACAGCTTAAACTACACAATTATTGTCATGATTTTCTAGAAGTTCAGTAAAGACCTGCATTTGTAAGTCATCAAATTGTAAATGCTTATCGATATACAAAGTTCATATTTTTTTCCGCAAAGGATCTTCTTTCTTAACTCTTTGTTTTTTTCATTCTCCAGTTCTTATTGTTAATCTGTTTCTTATAACATAACATGTGCAAAGCTTAGAGAACGAATTTTAGTGGTATTTTGACTGTATGTAATAGACATTGAAATCTTTACTGAACTTATATTCTAGTAATATTTATCGTTTCTTATTTGTAACAGATCTTATTGATACAAAGAAAAAAAAAATCATCTTGAAAAAAAAATCATATCACAAATAAATTATACAAATTGGTATTAGATAACAATGTTCATTAAATTGAATTAAATTAAGGACTGATATTTAAGATGGAGCCAAGTACTCCTTGCATCACGGTTCATTCTTCTTCTTCCTTGAATGATTTTATCGAGACTGACTGATTAAGTTGAAAGTTCTGCATGAAAATGTAAACGAGCTTATGAATTTATGATGAATTATGTTAATGCATTAGACATTGTAAATTTGATATACCTGGATACGCGTACAGATTTCTATGATTTCCGCAACTGGTGCCCAGTCGCCAAAGTTTCTCTCAATGAACTGATAAGCAATTCCACTCTTTCCTCTACCAACTATGAAAAGTCCACCTTTTATCTCGCCCTCACCCTTAAAATTTTGTTCCACTCCCACAGCCTTTGCTCGTCTGTAATTTGCAATTGCTCTAGAATTTAGTAGGAAACCGGATATGAATTTGTCTTTGAGCAGCTTCCCTCCTCCAAGGGCCTTGAAAAACTCCTGGCCCTTGTCAAAAAGCACAGCACCACCCCAATATCGTGGCCAAAAGTCCTTTACCTAAAAGAATTGATTTGAATTGTGGAGTATCGTTTAGCCATTTGTGATGGTTAATGTTCTGTGTTTAAAGTGTCAATCAATAAGCAATTAAAGTATTGTGCAATATGAAAGGAATTTAGTCCATGATTTGTTTAGTGACTTCTCCATTGATTATTTGCACATCTGTAACTGTTCACCTTTATATTGATTCAAAATCAAGAGATTCATCTTTGATTGATATACATACCTCTGACTCTATGTGCTCGTGAAGAACGGCAAGTAGTTGAACACCAAGAGCATCAAATATAGGTTTCTTGGAGTACAGTTGATGAGCTTCAGCTCGGCACATGATGCACCTATATGCATAAAACATGGTATGTTTTTAGTTATAGGTGACTTAATTTTTACGTTTTAGAGTACTTAATTGGAACTGATGATAGCTATTGCCATGTCTTGAACCAGTTTCTGCAGATTTAATTTGGACCAGTCAAGAATTCATACCCAGGACGACGGATGCAGAGAAGGATAGCCGGTTTATCTCTCCACAGTTCCGAGGCTTTCATTGGAGGGGCCTTAGTTTTAATCAATCTTTCCATTCCAATCTTATATTCCGGAGTTAGTTTCTGAACATAAATATTTTCAACAATGGAATAAGGAGCTACTTTCTCAACTATTGGTGGAGGTTGTAGTTGTACGCAACCACAACCTATAGGCTCTGCAGGCATTGATGCTACAATTCCTTTGAAAACATACCCTTCTTTGATTTTGAAACTTGCCATAGATTGTTCTAAGGAAAGATTATAACTTTCGCTACTTATACTCTTCAGTTTTCTGGAGTTGAGAGACGAGAGTTCACTCTTATAAGAGCTGTTATTTCTTGAAGGCAAGGGGTTTCGCCTTCTTAGTGGCGAAGGATCTCCACCGCATGCATTGGTTTTATCCATGAAACGTGCAATATGACCTCGTTTCATTCCAAGCTGAGCAGAAAGATTTGTGTTTCCAAAGTTCAGAAGCTCGTGGAGACCTTTTGAGGAGGCTTCTAACTGATCCCCGTATTGCATCAGCGATCGATCGTGCAGGTATGATCTAATTTCAAGTGCATCCTTATGCAAAACAGAAAAAAAAGTGTTTCGATAGTTTATCACAATATATTTTCATTTTTTCAGAAAATTAGAGGTTAAGAATGTTGATTACTATAGCTTGGAACAATGATTTAATAGATGAAATTTTGTTAGGAATCTCTTGCCTCAGTTTGTATTGCTTTTCGGAGAGTATTTTTTAGTAAAGTGAGAAGATTTTCAAGATGTTCTAGAAATGCGTACAATTTGTTTGAATTATTTTTAAAGAAATTTGAATCATTGAGTATTGAGTAAGAATGTGAATTTTAGTTTTAGCATAGAGAGTTTTTTTTGCAAGTGAGTTGTTATATGTCAGATCAATAAGGTGTGAAATTCGAAAATAGAATAATGATAATGTCTTCTGATATATTTAAAGAAAATGATATGTGTTTGATTTGTTCCAAAAAAAAAAAGTGGAAGTCTTCGAATAACTAGTCGTAAAATGTTTTTACGATCATGGAACATCTAATGTGATTTGCAAAACTAAACGCTTACTCATTTTCTGAGAATCGATTTTTTTTTTTAAATTTGAAACGAACCTTTTGTTGTCGAGTCATGCCGAGATCATCCATATCTTCTGAATTCATTAACTTCAAAGTAGGAATGTCATCCCATCCTTCATCTATTAGCTTTGGAATCAATTCTTTAAGAGAACCATTCCCTACAAAATCTTCTATAGAGAAAGAAGCCATTATTCTTGTGATGAAATGAAAGAGAGTTCAATGACTATGTTCAGTATGCTAGTTGGGTTTTGAATTAATATTGGACAAACTTAGTTTATTCTGGTGAGTATTTAATATGCATTTTTTTTTTTTCAAGAAAATAAAATGCATCGAATTTGATAATGTCAATGATTGACAATTGCCGAATGCCTAGTTATATTTGTGTACTTGTTGTCCTTATTGTGTGGGTCAAAACAAAAATATTGGTTCAACACTCATTATCTTTCAATTTTTTAATCAGGATAATAAAGACCCACAATTGGCCAAGACCCAACCCACTAGACCCTATAATTAATATGGGTCAAACTTAGGTTTCAAATTTCGATGGATCAGCTAGCTCCTAGTCAAATTAAGTAAAACACTGGTGCTCCTTATGGATTGGTTTTGTGGTTCGATTCTCGTTCCAACTTTTTTTTTCTCCAAGAGAGTTTAATCCCTTTCGAGGCGCCATACACATTAAGTAAAGTCGGAATATGAATTTAATAGGTTTACTACTTTGTATTGACTAGTTTTTTTTACTAGATCATCACATGTTGATGTTTCATCATATTAGTTGAAAACGTGAATGTTTCTAATCCTACCTAGGATCAGCCGCTCATTTCCTCATCTCTCGTGAAAACTGCAATACAAAATATAACATATCAAATTTTATGAAAGTCATTGATTTAATAGTACTACTTTGTTCCCCTTCATGATATTCCCAACATTTAAACTCAGTCTGATTCGAGTTTTAGAGCCTTAGAAGGACTATCAAAAGTTTCAAACCAATTTCTAGAAACTAAACCTAAGCGAATTCCCTCTTGTAACCGGCAAAAACGAATTCTCTCTTGACCCGTGAAACCGGCCCGGCCTGCACGAATCATTATCTTATTTTATTAGTCGGAACTGGAACTATTGTGTTCCTAAATTTTAAATTCCAAACTCTAAATTTTTCGAGATGTGCCGACCTGGTACGTGTTATACTATAATTTTATATAAATATTATGTCATGTTCCATCTTTTCTGTTATTTTATTGCATAATTAATTAATTAATTAAATTTCACATTGTAACTTGTAAACTCTAATGAAATATACCTACCATCATGCATAATGGTAAATGCATTGCAGAATGATTTGACAAATTAAACATATAAAGAAGTGCATGCCATTGCCGTCCCAACAGCAATCTTTGTAGCTTAAATACTGGCGTGGCCGTCTTTCTAGGCATTGGCCCTCCTAACATAATTCAAGCATACAATGAGTTTAAGCATCATAGTCGTCCTTGTAAGGTGCCATATCCGCGTAATCGTCTTTCTGGACGAAGACGATGTGCCGTTCATTTACATGTACACGTCTGGGCAAGGCCGATTATACTATTTTGAAGTGGAAAATAACATGTGCAGGATAAACTGCTACAATATAATAAAACATAGGAGGATAAATTGCTCCATAAGGGAGGTAAATTTTTTAACGTAGTTTGACATAAGGGGTAAACTATAGCACGTAAAACTATAGCATTTTTAAAGTTCGATAACTCAAGAGAGAAGTGTGAATTAATTTAATAAATATAGGGGCTAATTTGCCTCTTTTTTTTTTAGATGGGGTAAATTGGCACATTTAGCCATAAAATGAGTAAGGCAATCATTTTCATTTCTAAAGAAAAAAAATGTGAAGAACATCTAAACAAATTCATCCAAATGCATAAGCAATCACAAAGAAGCATAATCAGAAGTTCATATACCTTGTAATGCTTAAAGGAAGAAGAAAGAACTTACTATATTTTCACATAATAAACTTTATGATATAGGGCAATCTTTAATGGATAAAAATCTCAAGTAATAAACCAGAGGTTTTACATAGTAAAGGTCATGGTATTGGTGATTGTTGGAATCTTATTCAAATGCCTTAGAATCTTTTCTGCCATTTCTCTGGTGCAATCATCTCCATGGTGAAATGCACTTACCAATGTAGCCGGAAGCAACCTATCCTCCGATATGTTTGAAATCGATTCATCCCCACCGTTGATCAAAAACCTCTCAATCACCCAAAAAGCTTTTTGCCAAAGGGATTGTTCTTTATGCTCCTTCACTACATTCAACACATACTTCAGAACATGTTTATCGCTCAACAAACTTACACTCTTTTCCACATTAACATTATCATCTAACAAAGTAGATAGAGCCGATAAAGCCGCCTCAATCACCTCCACATTCTCATGGTCCAAGCAAGACAGAAGCCTCTCCACGGTCTCTGCCTCGACCAAGCAAAACGTTTCTTGTGAAGAACAAACTCCTCCATGTATAGAACATAGTGAAAAGTCTTGATCTTTGGACAAATCTATTGAAATACATTTATGGAAACAGAAGAATTTAAAGACCTTAGTTTTCTTCATCTTAGGTGGCCGCGATAAAACAATAGATTGTTTCGATAAATTCTCTAACCCGCTCGCAGATAGCTTCTGAACCTCGTCCGTGAATGACCTCGTTAACAATTCCGTGAAAACTGACGTAAAATTGTAAGTCCTCGCTGTATGTAATATTTGATGGTCGTACAATGTTGTCGTTAATCTTACAAGAATCCCAATTAGGCCTTCGAAGTATGAACTTCCATGCCTGCTTGATCTTGTACCGGTTCTCTGAATCTGGCTTATACTTTTCATGACGGTTGGAATAGTGTTACTATTAATCAAAGCGAGATTGAGAGTTAGATTCTGATGAGGAAGTTTTGCCAAGAAGTTGACTGAAACTGCATCCTTTTCTGTAATAATATCGGTTGTATTCTGAACTAGACTCTCTGGTTGGCCTTTTGTTTTGCATAGTCTGTCAGATAACGTGTGTCCCATAAAGGGCGTAAGCGTAGTTAAAAGCTTGATCGAGGCAATGCCAAGCTCTTCGTTTGGTGTATTTATCAGTTCGATTAAATTGTAACTAACTTCTGTTTCTTTCACCACAGAAACAATGGTACTAGATGCTTTAGCGAACTTGATCAAACAGAGTAGAATGTGTATGAGGTTGAGGTTCATATCGTCTGGAGTCGAGTTTTTTATTCTGGAAAGGATGTTGTAAACTATGTAGTCTGAAGCCAGTGTGTGTCCATGTGTATTTACTTGGAAATTCTCTAGATTGATTCCGGACTCGAGTATGTTAGCTAATATTGCAGCTGCTTCGGATTTCGATGAACTTGTTGACTCATTATTATGAATTGTTTGCATGAATATTTCTTCGATCAAAATCTGCATTACGCCTGCTTCAATGAGGATTTTCGCATTTTGATGGTATTTTGAGATCTGATTTAGAGCTTTGAATGCAACATTTCTGGGAAGAGAGTTGACACTTTGGACCATGTGGACTAGAACCGGGGTAGCCCTCTCGGCTACATAAGTTTTGATGTCAGGTCCAAGAACAACTTCCGCGAGATAGCTTGCCATTTCCGTTCTCGTCTCTTCGTTACCTGTTTCATTGAACTTCCGCTGTTATATATGTATCTCAACACTTTTAGGCCCACGCTTTTAAAAGTAGCGCTTATGGTTCCAATTTTTAAAAAGGATTTGCACATTTCGCTGCACTTTTGGACCCATACGACTATATGTGTTTTACATTTTTGGTCCATAAATTGAAAATAGACATTCTATGGAATAAAAATGCTCATGTGCCTCTACTTAACACAGACCTGAACCTCCTAATCATACATTGATTTGTTATGTTCGATTCTTGCAACATATGCGATGTTTAATTAACTAGAAATTTTAGATAGTACCTTCGACAAGATGTGTTAGGAGGGGTTCCCAGTAACCGTTTTCTGCCATGAGTTTGATGTTATCTGAGACTTTCTCCAAGTTCTTCAAGATCTCACCAGCTGTGTCTGAAGTAAAAGCATCGAGCGTCTGTCTTAATTTCACCGTAATAAGCATAAGAATGCCACCAGCCACTGTCCCAATCATATCACAAAGAAATCGTGTGCTCGATAGCTCAAGCAAGAGCAACACAGATGCATTTCTAAGAGGTTTGTGATTACTAGACAGCATCCTTATTATTGTTGAAACATCAACTTTCTTAGCTATAATGTCCTGTACATAAATAAATAAACATACATCAAATTAAATTATGAAAAAACCGAAAAGTAATTTAATATATTACCTTCCCCTCTTCATCATCCTCAGCTAATAGTCTCAAAAGTTCAAGAGATGCAAATCTAACATCTCTACTTTTGTACTCGAGAAAGTTAGCAAGCAATGGTATAATCCCAATATCTCGAACTTGCACTTTATTGTACGCCTTACTTTTGCATACTTTTGTTAAATCGTCAATGGCTTCAAGTACCATATTTTCCGTGCTAGCTAAAGACAAAGCCGCTCGAGCCACTTTGATTCTTGCCGCCTCGTTTCTTTCCGTCCACTCATTGATTGTTGCCTTAAGAGCCACATTAGTGCTTAAACTCGTGCTCTTCAGCTTCTGTCCCGATTTTGGACATACAATGTTTTCCACATCCTCAAACTTCTCGAACCACTCGATTATTGCTTTCCTCTCGTACGTAATTCCACTCTCGATTGTAACTGGATCCTCCATTACCCTTTTCGTTAAAGGACAAGAAAACGTCTCATACAGTGGTTCCATGTATTGAGCTAATTGAGGCAATGACATTAAAGAAGATCCCATGCTCAAATTTCTTGAATCATATTTGTCTATTATTTTCTTTGATCTCTCTTGGCTATAAGTCGTAAGATTCATAGCCGATGATTCATCAATATCAACGGAATAAAGATCGGTTTCTTCCATATGTTCTTTCGACTCTAATCTTCGAGATGGATTGAGAACAAAGGACACATCTTTCATTTCCTTTGAGAGAGACTTTGCTGCTTTTTCTACGTATTCTTGGTCACCGTACGTTAAAGATGGTAACGAGTTTATGTTTTCGCCTATGCCTCGTATTACTTGTTCGAGTTGTTGCATTATAGTTTTAACTTCCAAAGATTGGAACTTATGTGCATTTTTTTGTAGTTCTGTGGTGAAGGTTTTGGCGGTGTCGACTCTTTTGGACAGAGATTGTAGTAACTCGATTGCGTTTGTTGGCGTACTCCAGTTTACATGGAGCTCCATTATGACAGCGGATGCACGGTAAAAATAGCAACCAATTTCGGTGAATGACTCATTCTCTATTTGTATACATATCACTGCTTTTAGGATTTCTGAAATTGCTGATAATAAGGATTCAGCAAGAGTGCTTATTGGATTTGTATCTTCCCTGAACTGAAATGGGATTTTCTTTGTTCAGTCAAATATGATCAATTGAGAATTTAGAAAATGTCATTACTTTTTATTCTGTTATACATAACAAGAAGTCAAAATCATCAACTTCTTATATTACAACATTGGATATAAGGTTCTGATTTAGATGAATTACAAGATGGTAGATAATTAAATGAAATACAGTTTTTTGACAATAAAATTGGCATAATCCAGTTTTGATTTAGAAATGAAATGAGTGGAGATTAGTGAATACCTGGGACCAGTTGGAGCTACTTCCAGACATATTTGGTGTTGCAGACATAGGAATTAGCTAAGAAAATACTATCTGATTACTTTTATTACATAAGACATTTTTAGCAGTTAACACTTGAACTAGTCTCCTCAAGAAATCATTTTCATATTGAAAATGTCATTTGCTAACTCTAATTTATTTAATGAACCAGGATTTGGACTAAGTCAGTTCCCTAATTACCTATTATTTTTTTGCAGGATGTCTTATGATGAGATAATCAAAGCTAGAGTTTTAGTATCATCTTTTCAAGATTTATATGTTGTTATTACCCACGAAACTGAATTGTTGCTTAAGATCTTTCATTCTTTTTATAGGTACACCAAATTAATCTAGTGATTGTGGTTGATTTTGATTTGATTATTAAATAAATTAATCTAGAACGATATTTAATAGAATAGGAGTAGAATTTGAATAACTTGTTTCTTTTGATAAGCCAAGCCTTGACTTTTAACCCTAGTTGAAATTTTCTATTCATAAGAGTTGTTAACATAATTACATCAACTTGTTTAATAAAATTATATTGTCATATAACTTATTTAGGATGAGTTTGACCTAGCGATTCGAAAAGCAATTATAGAATAATTAATTTTACTAAAATTGATTTTGATAATAATTGATTATGATAATAATTTTAATTATAGAATATTGCTTTTGTAAAAGTAACACTTTAGTTGCTTTTAAAATAAGTTGATTTTTTGCTTACGAGGATCCCAAAGGTGATTATGATCTTGGAGGCCAAACACCGTTAAAATCACGATTAAACAGAAATAATTTTTATAATAGAGACCAAACACTTCAAAAATCACAATAGAGATGTAATAGTGATTTTAAGAGCTCCAATCGCTGGGCCAAACTCACCCTTAATCCTAATGAGTTTTCAACGGGTGATTAATGTTAACAACTTCACAGTAATTTTTCAATGTAGTATGTAAAAATATCAATGTTATGTTTGTGTCCCCTCAACATATTCACATGCCAAAATCACAAAACACATAGCCCTTTCATTAAAAGCAATAAAGGAAAGACAAATTTCATATGAATACAAAATAATTTCCTGGAAAATGTCTCTGACTCTCTGTAAATATCATACAACAGAATTCCAGTACAAAATGTTTCATATATGTAATACAGCTACAGCTCTTCAAAACTCAACAAGTTTGTTCACCTTTTTCTCTATTGAACTTCACTTGGGAAATTTAACATAGAGAAGACTTAATTTCTCCATGTTTGTTATTAGCACCTACAAATTTAAGAATGCTCAATCTACAACATGGTCTAAGCTACTACTATCTTTTTGTACAAACGCAGACCAGTGCTGGATCGCTCATATCTCTTTTATGAGGTATGAAGGGATTAAATAATTTTGGGATGACATGAAGCACCGGAAAGAAAGAATGGTAAGTAATGTAATGGTAAAATGTATGTTCTAGTTGAAAAAATAGGTGGATTCAAGAACTTCCCTCAGGTCGAAGTCTCCTCGCTCTGGCAATGGAGGAAAGTTTAGCTTCGGAAATGAATTTTGGAAACTTTCCAACAACTGTAAACAAAAAGAATCAATCAAAAGTTGTAATAACTCCAATAGAGATTATAGAATCAGATGGACATGCACGTGAGTTGAAATGAGCAAATATTGCATTTTGGTTCCACAGAAACATCGTGACTCCTGATTTTGCTTTTTTGGTCCCAATTTTTAAAATGTTTCGTGATTTTGGTTCTATAATCGCCTCCGTTTCAATCAAACATTTTGCACTTTTGATTATATAGAATAGTTTGTTTGCAGTTATGGTCCCATGGGACTGTTATGCACTTTTGGTACTAAATTGGATGGATGGAAAGGGGGCGGTAGGAACAAAAGTTTAATTTCTTTTTAATATTTGGGACCAATATTGCAAGTCAGTAGAACGCGAGACCAAAATTTGCTGCTGGTCCAATACCGTTGGAATAAAAATGCAATTTTACAGTCAAACAAAGATTACATTCAAACAAAGATGTGCTAATTAAAAGAGCTTACATTTTCCAATATTGGTGCCTCATAGAGTTCAACAAACTTTTCTCTGAGAATCTTATTCATTGTGTCCACGTCACATGCATGAGTCCAATATGAATCGTGCACTCCTGGAATATCATAATCAAATCAGAGTCAAGTTAATTATTGTAGCAAAATTTAGTTTCACAAACAAACCTGCAAAGTTTAAGCCTGCTTCCGAGCATGCATTGGCAGTCATCATCATATGTGATCCGTCAAGTGAGTGCACAAAATTTGGTGGAAAAGCCGTTCTTTGTCGCTTAGCCATTACCTTCGATAACAATGGAAACAATAATAGACGTGAATAAGACTGTTAAAACAATTGGGTAATTTCTGCAAAAAAGAAGGAAAGCTACCTTGTCTGTTTCACGTTGCAGAGTCAAAACCTGAAGAGAAGTTTTGATCTGCATTCAAATCAGTAACAAAATTTGTTATTTTGATCAAATTAAGTGGCTGCCCCAAACAGATGAAATTAAAATCAAATAATTACCACGTGCTTTCCTAATTTGCGGTAAGGCTGAACAACAGGGAGCCCTAGGGGCGTCGTCCAACGAACTGGTTCGTTCTCCATAGCTATAATCTGCAAACGTGCAGGCCTAAATAAATAAGTAAAATAAAATAAAAAATAAAGAAAAACTTGTCCAAAGATACAGTATTTTTCAAACATAAGTGAGTAGTTAAATGAAAAAACCTTTGCACAGTCTCCAAGCCAACTCATTATGCTTCGTGCAGCCTCAAACATTTCTCCTAATGCAGTCAAAGTTGTCTATTTGAGGAATTACTGATTATTAGCGCAAATCACGTGAAGTTTCGATTTCGAACACAAATATATAGATTTTATTTTACTTGAAAAATATCTGTCAAAAGATAAAGCATTAAAGACTAACTTTTGCAGCGTAGCAAGCAGCAGCAAAGGACTCTGCATCATCCTCAATAGCACCTCGCTCCTTTAACCTTCTCTTGATTTGATCACGTGCACCAATATATGTCACACCGTATACTGATGTCATCACTGTTTGCTTAACTAATTTTCTATCCACCTGTAACAGATCAGGAATTAGATTAAAAAAACATAACAATAATAATAAATTAATTAAGCTAGTGAGTTAACAATGAAAATGATTAGTCATGATATTATATGAACAATAAAAAAATGAGACCTGGCTGATTAAAATCCTAGCACGCATGACATTTGGATCAGTTGCAGGGTCTTTAGCAGCATCATTCTTCATGATTTCAACAACTCTACATCCATACAATTTAGGCTATGGTCAGGTGCATATAGCATAAATAAATCCTCAAACCTTTTTTTTATTTAAATATCTCTTTTACTATCAAAACCATCTTTTTGTTTTGTACTAGAATTTCGTTTTCGATTCAATTACCTAGCAGCTATTCCTGAGTAAACATCAGCTGGTTTGTCTCCACCAATAAGATTTACTGCGGCTGCTCCCAACTGCACAAACATAACAATAATATTATTACTGAAATATTTGGTATAAGAACTTAATGCTCGTGGTGCAGTTATATTCAGCATAAAAGCATTATAATACCAAATATCTCAAACAAATTGAGGTACAATAAACAAAATATCTATTTGAAATCAAGGTAAAAAGCAATGAAGTATTTCATTACCTTGTCCCTTCCCAAGGCAGCATAGTGTTGCAAGCCGTTACATGAACCGTCCTGAAAAGATGGACATAGTAAATATATACGCTTTAAAAGAATAAGTATTATTATTTCACGGATAATTGTGTAGCACCTAATAAATTGTTATTTTGACAAATTCTTACCTGATGGACAGGCAAGTAAGATATTGTAGTCTCTGGAAATGGACTTCTTAATGCTTCAGATAGGTTCATGCATGTGGCCAAGCATTGGAAAGGATCCTCTGCACCTAACCACCATCGGTTCCCTTGAAGTGGCCTATCACAAGAATCGAAGATATCATCCAAATGATTCTCTGCAAATGCTATTCGACCTTTGTGCGATAACTTGTCAACTCCGCCACCATATAAATTTGCTAAATGTACTTTTAACCAGCGTAAGCCCGACTTTCCAAGTGGGCGCCCTTCTGCAAATTCAAGTACTCCTCTGCAAAGGTCGGAACCAAGATGATTCAAATATGGGTGCATGGGATATGCACGCCCTCGGAAATCTAAATTGTGAGGGTAGTAAAATCCTTCTTCGTCCTTCATTTTTCTAGCCACCTACTCTATCAAATGAGAAACAATTAGTGTCTAATCTCGTAAAACAATATGAAGTGTTAATCCATGGAGTGGAGGAGTTTCTTACAGCAAGTTTGAGTTCAATATCACACCGCTGTGAGTGCCTTTCACTGTTTACTTTTTTCGCGGCTTTAACTTTCCACTTCCATTTCTTCATTTCTGTTTCATCTTGTTCAAATGGTTCTTCTGGCAAAGGCACCTGAATTTGCACCATATGGGAGAAATTCAAGAACTTACGCATAGGAAAATTTAATTCAGAGGTTTTTTTAGGGTAATTTATGTTCGCTACCCCTCAGGTAAACACTAGTTACACTCGCTACCCCTGCTGTTAGGGAAATTACAAGAACCCCACTTCTGGTTTAGTTTGTTTTACATTCGCTACCCCTGCTCTTTCGGAAATTACAAGAACCCCCTTCTGGTTTATTCTATTGTAGTCTTTGTAATTTCCGAAGCAGGGTTTTTGTGGTAAACCTGAGGGGGTCGGGCGTTAATGATCCTTTCCTTTGTTTTAAGATGCCAAGAAGAATAAGAAACTAAACATAAATAGAATAACGACTTCTTGGAAATATTACTCACATCATCACAGTCTACCAAGTCAGCAAGACGACCTCCACTGGCCCAGATTCTGTCCACAACACTTAGTATTCTTTTATTCACCTTCCATTTAGTATTGCCAAGAGTATTAAGCGCCTAAATAAGATAGGGAAAATTAGTAAAGGAAGTGTGATGACATGTTTTACAGCAGTGAAAATATGACATGGAAAATAATAATCACCTTCAGTATTTTTAGATTGAATAACCAAATAAAATTATGTAGGAAAAATTGATGTGCGAAATTCCAAGATTAGCAGACCTGGAAAATAGGTTCTAACTGCTGTTTTGGAGTTCTTTTAACTACCTCCCGTTGTTGTTTTGCTCCATGTGTACGCATTATATACGACGGTAAAAACAAATAAGCACCTCGCTCATACCTGTCCTCAAATGTACAAACCGAATCAAACTAGGTACAAACAAGCTTGTGCTTAAAAATAAACATTTAAATTTATATTAGAAGCAGAAAAATATTAAGCCATCTACATGTCAGTTCTTAAAGGATTTCAGGTCATGGATTTGGTAGGAGAATATTAATTACAATTTCAATTTAAGATTGAAATAATGTGTTATCATTATCAGAAGCATGTGCCGTAGATGTTTTATAAACTGCTGCAGAATAAGCTGTAGCCCTTGATTATTGAAATTCAGTTCTCATAAGAATAGACATCATAGATCTCAGAGTGATGAAACAAACATTACAACTATAGGAAATCATTCTTTATACCAAAACTCCCCCAAAGTTTGTTTGGCATTCTTTATTATTTATATTACATAATGTAGCCATTTTTTCAAACAAGACTTATGATTTATGATTGGTTCATGGATTTTAGTGAGTAAAAAAAGGTAAACCATTTTCTTGCATCAAATGATTGAACTTAAGGCTTTATTTTTGTTCATTTTGATTTTGATTTTCATATCATTTTCCTCAGTGTGCCAAGCATATCATACCCTGTCCAGTTTAGTGGAGGAACCAACATTGGCATATATGGAATCACCATGTGCCGAGCCTGTATAGACAGAAGAAGAAATATAATATATCATCAATGTCAAGAAGGTGCTCACACGAGAAACACGACAACAAAGATATATATCTTCTAGGAAAGAAAAGTCAAGTGTATAAGTCAAGATCATAAGTTCATGACAGAAAGAAGCTTAGAAAGGTACAACACTTACTGTTTTTTCCAGGCCTTTGCGAACTAGAGGGTCACACTCAATTACTCCATACCTCCTATTGATGCCTTTCCTATAATATTCCCCCAAAAAGTTGAAAACATAAAAAGAAAAGATCCAAAAAATAAAAAACAAATAATAAAGAGGTGAAAGAATTTGGATAACTCACTGTGTTTCTACAGATTTAAGTGTGTGCATGAATGCAGGTCTGATATCAGGTGGGGCATCTTCCATTTGATCAACAGGAGGTTGTATGTAAGCTGTTTGCATCAATATCTGAATCAAACGGCACCCAACCTGTTAAATAACAACATGAGTTAAACTCCAATTATACTTCCAAGCAATAATTCCGAGATCACTATAATTTAATAAAGACAATTACCTTTATTTGAGCATCCTGGCCCCATGGCTTCAAATCATCTTGTTGCTTGACTATTTTCCTAACTTGTTGCACCTTTTGTTTTTTAATTAAACTTTTTACCCTTTTCCTTAGTTTTTCTTGTTGTTCTGCCGTGGGATCAGGTTCTTCTTCAGAAGTTCTATTTAGCGCATTTTTTCTATTGGAATTGTCTAAGAATTTATGAATCCTGACCTGGATGATAAAAGAAGAAAATCTTAGTCTACAATTTAGGAGGTATAAGAAGAAAATTCCAAGGTTCATTTTTCTTCAATTTTTCATTTTATTTAATTGAATACAACTTCAAAAACAAATAGCCAAAAGAAGAAAATAACGAATGCACAGGGTGCTTCATGACAAGCACCATAGTTGTTAATAGTGCAAAGCGCAGGTGCCCTGAGGCTATAGCCAAAGAAAGGTGTGCGCTTTATTATTTATCGGTACCTATATATATTCCAACAAAGTTTAGCACATACATTAATACAATCTTTACCTAATTGCTTAAATCTAGTTCCTGACAAATAATTTCAGCACTGAAATAACCTAACTTACTTAGTTCTAACATTTAGTCACAAGAAACAGTAAAAGTCCGCCTTTTCTTTGCAGGACTTTAGAAAGTTTGGGACTTGTAGAGGTTTTAGGAAGCTCTTCACCCTTAGATTGACCAAAGAGGACTGATGTTCGAAATCTATAAAAAAAATCTAGAACTGCTTTGCAAGGGATACAATGAAACCGTAAACTATCTGTCCCTTCCAACCGATAAAGAAGTTATAAGTCAAAATATATATGACAAATAAGCCCTTAAACAAGGATAAATTTCAAATTTTAAACTTAGTATACCTATTTGAAGCAACACATTCATTCAACTCTCTATTATTGTATTTCATCGTAAACTACAGTAAATAAGAAAACTTCTTCAGTAAATCTTGACATGGTCGCCAATATCCAAAAGTAATGAAACTTTTTTCATCAATGGATGAACATAATCACAATAGTAATTTGAAAAAGAAAATCATAAAGCTCAGACATTCCTATAGCTCAAACTATGTATCTAGTCATTGAACATAAGCTAAGAAAGCATCTCCACAAACAAAAAATCATTAGAAAAAGCGACTGATCAGAGAGAATGGACCGCATCTAAACTTAGTTTTAATTCTTGTATTTATGTTTGCTATCCTTGTCATTATCATTTTTGTTAATTAAAACCAAACAATCAAACATAACCTAGAGGAGACACTTCAATGAGAATTACATATATCCTCTACTAGCCAACCTCGTGTTCGATGGCTTCACCAATATGACTCGCAGCTTGCACTACTCTAGCACTGCCATTCCCTCCTCCAGTCATCAACAATCCCATCAACTTATGCATTGTAATAACAGCCATCATCCCTGGAGGCAACAGATCAAAATGTGGCGCATATGCACCACGATTTTTTCCTTGCTTACACAAATCCTGCTCAGCAGCAATCGCATCTCTCAACGGCTCAAACCACCCTAAGAACAATGACTTAATGTAAGGCAAATTAGGGGCCAATTTTTGCTCACACATGTCCACTAATAGCTCTTGGTATTCTCTCGCGGCCTCTTCCCAAGCCTCGGTTTCCATCTTTATTTGCCTCTTCCTTAGAATATTATACTTTCCTAACCCCATTCCTCCCACCATTTTCGGCTGCTTTTCTACATTAATTTCTTTGTTAATCTCTTCAATTAATTCTTGAATTCCATCGTCATCATCTTCAGAGGTGGAGACTAAAGCCTCAGCTGTAGCAGCATATCCCCTTGAATTCCCAAAAATTCCAAAAGGGTCTCTTGAAATTGCAAGTTTATGGCATCCCACTTCACTATTTCGCCTAAAAATAGAATCTTGACAAAAACCCAATTCGGAGCTGCCAAAAGGTCTGATTTTTCCAAGTAAATATGAATGTTTGGGGGATCTTACAGGGGTAAAAGCATTACGAGAAGGATGAAGTTCTGAAAATATCTTCAACTTTCTCAAATTTCTCCACATATTTCAGTGGATGCTCTAGTACTTATACTACTAGTTGGTGGATGGAAAATTAAATTGGTGAAATTCGTGAGAGGAGTAACAATCGAAGGAAATGATTGTGTGAGAGCGAGGAAAGGAAAGCTAACCAGAAGTTGTGGCCGCCTTAAACCCTGCTAAAAACCTATTGCTATTATGTTTTTAGATTTACAGCCTTTTCTTTAATATTTATCCAGGAAATGAAAAATAAAAAATAAGATTCATATACTCATAACTTTTGAAGAAAAAAAAGTCAGAACTCAGAACTGACCAAAACGAATATATCGGAAAAAAAAAAAAAAAATAAACTGACCAACACGAAAGACTTGGCGTGTGTATGGATCTAATTTGATCCAGTTTGGTCTCAGTCAAACTGGGCCAATCTTGTTTGTAAATGGGCATAAGCAGGTAATGGCCCAGAGAGAAAACCTATCCAGGCCCGCCTCAGATGGGTGTGGTAGGCCATTGCTTTGTTTTTTTTGTTTTAAATTTTTCCCTATTATTTGATTTTTACATTATCAATTTTCGTATTTAATAACTACTATTAAAATATTTAACTGCAACTTTAAATGTTATATTCGATTATATTAGTTAAAAAAAATTGACTTCATTTTAATATTATATATTTATTACAACATATTTTTTTTAATTATCTCATTAAATATACATTCTATTTATAATAACATAAGTTATCACAATAAAATAATTAGAATGACATCTTAATCATCACTATAATATAATATTAATTTTCAACTTAATTATTACACAATATAGTATAATATATTATCTCACTCGATAAAGTTATTGACTTGATATTTATTACCCACTTTTCCGCCTCAAACCCCAACAACCAAATCCCAATCCAAATCAAATCTTAAAATAAAATCTACTAACTATTATTTAATAATATTTTATAATCTCAATATTTCATTGAAAATATTATCCAAATAAATTTTTAATGGTACCGAACCTCCAAAACCATTTATTAAGACCAAATCGAGATTAAACTATGTCAAACTACTTTCAAATAGGAATAAAAAAGTGACCAATTGGAGTTTTAAGTTTAGAATACTTTATTTAGGCATTTTCAAATAAAAATGCTCTAATGTTTTTGTTAAGAATATGCAATTTGAAGATGTAAAATGACAAAAATATGCAATTTGAAGAAGCAAAATGTTAAAATATCAGGGTGTAAACCGCTAACAGGACATAAATGCTAATGGACATGTAATAATCACTACAGGATTGACGATAGTAAACCGCTTATCCTAATATTGTGGTAGTATATGATTTTGTGACAATTTTGTGTATTTCGTTTGTTTCTTACTGTTTGTTCAATTAGTTTAGTTTTCTTACATTGAGTTATTTATAATTACAATCATTTTGATCTTCACACTATATATTGTCGGCACACTCGCATATTGAATCCATTATTGTAGACATTAAAATAAATGCAAATCATTTTAATAATTTTCAAGTTAAGTTTTTAGTAGATCAAAATGAAGTTAGTATTTCTAAGGAACGAAGTAAACAAAAGCTTTCGTTGTAGAGTTAATTGAGCTTCGTAAGAGACCTAAGAATTTTGTAATTATGGACCTTCTTGATTCTTTTATATGAAATTGAATCCTTTATCTAAAAAAATACATAATCCTAACAAAAATGATATAGTCCAGTACTAGAAATGAAAAAATTAAACTACTCAAATTTCTTTCGACGTCGTAAAAAAGTAAACAAATCAAACATTTACAAATTTCATTTTTGCTCAACAGTCAACGGAACTAAAAAAGACGCAATTAATACATTCACATGTCAGGTTAGCTGACATCTCATAAGGATAATGATTAGACGAAAAACTAAAAAATTATGTAAATAATGCACTTGTTTTGTAATTATATGGATCAAACCAAATATAGGCTACAATTTTGCTTGAAATAGTTTTTAATCATAAGGTTCGAATCCTTGTTGGGAGAGGTACGTACCCACTTAATGTGCCCAACCCGCCTCGAAAGGGTTTAAACGCTTGAGAAACCAAACAAAAAAATTAGTATTTATATGGAAAGTGATTTGTACGGATAAACATTGTATACTTTACTTTCATTAAATGTTATGTTTAAGACCCATATTTCAAATTTAGTCTAAATGTTATAAAAATTATTTCTTTTCTGCATATCATGTCCCTCACAAGCAAGAAAAATTGACATATAGTATCAGTTTTAATGTCCTTATTCTTTTCATTTTATTAAAGGTGAAGAATAAATTCAATTAATAGTTTTTGGAAAACTAATACTAATACTTAAATCATGAGACCGTGCTAGGACAAAATAAAAGGTAATTAAACAACTGGATACCCAAATTTTATCAATCTAAGGGAATTAATTATGAGATACAGTAAATATGCAAGAATTAGATTCTTCAGATTTCTTATAATGTTAATATGAACTGTAAAAAAATACCATATTTGTTTTACTTTATAACTTGAAATTCAATAAAGCAATATGTGATACACTATTTATACATGTTTAACAAATAACAAATATGCAGAGTAAAACTCTAAAATAATTACATTTTTATTTTTTTTACAATACTTAGGTGGAGATGACTTCAAAAAAGTTGGTTATATTGGTTATTTTTTTTCTCATTGCTTTAGGTAAGTTTTCACTTTCTTTTGCAAGACAAGAAGTATGAAAAGTAATAGAAATCAATTTCAATTTTGCATATACAATTTAATCATGGGAGACTAAGAGAACTTTGGTTCGTCTGATATTGTTTTATCATTCTAGGGACATTCTAAAGGGAATTACATTGCCTTACCACTATTATATACTGAATAATGACATTTAATTTATAGGTACACAACAATTCTCCAAAGCATTACCACCATATGAATGCAACAATGACTCTGATTGCATATATTTATATCCCAATTGTAAATTTCCTATTAGTGGTATGGGGCAATGTACGTGTATGCCCAAACAAAGTTTCCTTTCATTTCGACAAAGAGATTGAAGACTTTGGCACAAAATTCACTCCATGATTTCTTGTTATGGCTTGTCTCACAACATTTCATTGTTTTTCATCATTTTTCGATGAAAAACATGTTATAGTTGATGCATAGGCCAACACAAAATATTTGATCATGTGGTGATAGTATTTGATTATGAAATGAAACATGTTATTTGTCTTAGTAACTTTTAGAATAACTTGCCTCTTTATTTATTTATAATCTTTTGTTTGTTGGTTTCTTCTTTTACTTTTATACGTAAATTATGATATTCACATGCAAATTTTAAAATTAAGAATTTAAAGCGAATAATTGTAATTTGTTACACTTTTCTCATATATTTATTTTCATTTATATGAAGGTAAACTAATTAACATTGTTATTTAACAATAAACTAATAATTATCTAGACATCCCCTGACTATAAGTTTAATTACAAGAACTTACCCTCATGTTTTAAATATTACAAAGACACACCCTTGACTTAACGGCCGTTAGTCAAACTTAACAGAAACTGTAAAATGTCTAAAACGCCCTTAATTATATTCAATATTTACACATTTAAAAAATAAAAATAAAAAAACTCTACCCACCACCACTCATCCACTCTCCAGCTTCCCTCTTCCCGTCTCCCCTGCCCGGCATCATCTCCACAACCATAATCGTCTCGTATGCCGGCGTTGTCTCCCCTGCCAGCTTCATTTTCCCTGCCGACATCGCTTCACTCCCAAAATCAAGTTTCCCCCAAAATTTTACTAGAACCCTAATCCCACACCATAATCCTCAATCTCAAATTCAGTCTATGAAATTCGTGCGAAATATGTAAGATTTAGTCATGCTTGAATGAATGTTTCAATTTTTGAAATTAAATGAAGGAAAATTTCAAGCTTTTGGAGCTTCAAGTTGTGGGCGGCGCTGGTTGGAAAGGAAGACGGTGGGGTGGGGGTGGGTATGTTAAACAAATTTATTAAATTTTAAATTGATTTGTTTTATTTTTGTAAGAAAATATATGTTGTTGAAACTTTATTTATCAAATTGTGTTATTGTAATATTTTATTAAATTTTAAGTTGGATTGCTTTATTTTTGTAAGAAAATATATATTATGGATAAATTTCATTTTAAATATATATTTCGGTCAGATTAATATATGAATTTTTTTATAAATTTTCGAAAATGTTTCAAAAAAACTAGAAAAAATCAAGTAATGAAAATCATGGATTAAAATTCAAGTCAAATGTAGAATTTCGGAAATACATCTCATTTTTATTTTGATTGATTCAAAAACATAAACTTTTTTATGTTTTCAATGGAAAAGTAGGAATTTTTATCCATGATTGAAACATTATTTATCATATTGTGTTATTATAAATAAATTTATTAAATTTTAAATTGATTTGTTACTCTTTATTCACCAATTGTATTATTGTAAATAAATTTATTAAACTTTAAATTGGTTTGTTTTAATTTTGTAAGAAAATACATGTTATTAAAAATTTATTTATCAAATTGTTGTAAATAAATTTATTAAATCTTAAATTGATTTGTTTTATTTTTAATTTTAAAGTTTAATAAATTTAGTTACAATATTTGTTACATAGTTACAAAGACACCCCCGTAACATAAAATATATTACAAATACACCACTTGGGGGCAAAATTGGAAAAACATTAAAAAAAATTGATGATGTCACCGTTAAAAATTGACGCCGTAAGGGGTCTTCTTGTATTATTATTTTGGCAGAGGGGGTGTCTTTGTAATATTTGCAAGAGAAAGGTAAGTTTCTGTAATTAGGCTTATACTCAGGGGGTGTCTAGGTAAATTTCCCTTGATTAAATAACACTTTTTTTTTGCAAATAAAATAACACAACATATTGTTGTTAAGTAAAAAATAACAATAGAAAGGAATTAGAAAAGTTGAATAAAAATCATTAAGATAGATCACGACCCATCTTGCATAAAATTTAAATATTCATTAGAAACTATTTTTTATTGAAAAATGAAAATGTAATTGCAAATTACAATCAGTTTGTATCATATTTAAATATTTAATTATATGTCGGAATAATGCGGTGGACAACATTGAACCACTTTCGATCGAAATTTTAATTAGGTGTATCTCTCCAGTCAATTTTGTTATTAATAAGCAAACATTATGTTAATGTGGTTCATACACCATTTTAAGCACTTAATAAAAGTTTGGTGTGGCTGAAGCGTAACTGATTTCATAATTTATAGACAATCGGTAAGGAAGTTACTAATGTGTTGAAAACTATGTTTCTCCCCTTCAAGAGTTCCGTTTTAATGTGTGACGCGGTTAAGTTATAAGAGAACTTAATTGCTCTAAAAGAGTGAGTACAAATGATTAGTTTTCTCCTTGATTAGATGAAAGTCATTATTCACACTACTTATGGGTTTTTGTCAATGGTCTAAGCCAATTGAGTTATTCTTAAAATCCTTAAAACTAATTGTAGTGAGCCATAATTTACAGCAATAATGGTGCTGGCAAATGGTGGTTCGGTGGGATGATGTGGGACAGCTCAAGAGGTGAAGATACATTTTCCAATATTATCTTTTATTTTTATTTTTATTATATATTATTAATATAATAAGCTTGTATCATTTAATTAGTGTGGCATGTAATTAAGATATCATAATATATTATTTTAATTCAGTATAGGTTTAGAATATTCTCGTAACATTTAAATTATAGTTCAAAATCAAAATGTATTTTGTAAGTACAAATTAAAATTTTCTTTTTCATTTTAAATTTAAATTTATTATTTACATATAAAATTGGAACTAAGTTGACTTTCATATTGGCTACTAATTAATATTCTTGTAATAAAATCCATTATTTTATTTTTTTGTGATCGGGTGACCCGTACATGCCGTGATTTGGAAAATTATTTGGGTTGAAGTATGATCAAAATTACATACAACATATGTAACTTAGTTGATTGATAAAGACCAAATCTCTAAAAAACCATATTGTCGTCGAGCTATGGTTGCCAAATTAACTTTGTAAAATAAAAAAAAAAAAAAAAAAGGGAAACATGCGATTTACATAATTTGCGAATTTATGTGAATAAAAAAATAAGCAATGGTTATTCTAAATTTCTCAATCCAAATTAGATCATGGATATACATGAATCAAAGTTTTCAAATTTTTTCCTAATATGCATAACAAATTACGTCAATCTTCAACCACTAACCATAGATATGCACGAAGAAAAAATGTTTATCTAAATAACTGACTTCTTACCAAAAGCACTATCATGTTTCAATTTCACTTTCTAAACTTGGTTCTCTCTGAAATGATATGTACTCTCACATTATATTCCTATTTTTTTTTTTTTTGATCTACTAGACTGTGTATTTACAGCTCGGACCGAAGAGTGCAAAGGGTATAGGTCCTCCCCAGTGTGGTGTCTCCAGTAGGATTCGAACTTGAGTTTCGCCTCTGGGGGTCGCAAGTCACTACCACTTGGCCCAACCACCTTGGGTACATTATATTCCTATATATACATGTTGAAAGTGACAAAAATACATTGCAGAGTAAAGCTAAAAGTTCAAATATATTTCATTATACTTAACACTTGGATATGGCTTCAAAACACTTGGCCTTTTTGGCTATTTTCTTCATTGTGATGGGTTAGTCATTCTCTTCACTTAGCCATATAAGCTTATAAATACATATAGCTCATATTTGTGCTAGATTGAAAATGTTTAAATCAATCCCACATGTTCTAAGCGAAATCCAATATTGGATCCTGATATCATTGAAATTTTGTATATGTTATAAAAAAATTACTTTTGTTGGCGAAATATAATATATGAATTATCTATATATCATTACATTGTATATATAAATAAGATTTACTTTTGTTGATGTACAATAATGCTGAAAATTATACTTAAAAAAGACTGAAAATATTATGTTTATAACATGTTAAATAGGGTCATGATCGCCCTATATATGCTTCAAATACGAGTAGGTCTCTTAGATGTGACGTCGTACTCCCAATTTTGTTTTTCTAATTCAATAAGTTAATTTGATTTTCAATAATATAAACAAAACAAGAACCTTTACATCGACTTGTGAAAACTGTTTTAATATTATATTTTAACTAATGATTTTTAATATGTAGGTACACTACAACTCTCCGAAGAAGCTGAATGTACATCCCCCGTTCAATGTATACCTAAATTGCCCAACTGCTTTCATCCATTTTGTGTATCGGGAGTATGTATATGCTTGCAGTGGAGTTCGGACACAAAAACTAAAGATTTTGGCAAGAAAATTGTCCACTAATTAATTTTTAAGGATTGTCACATAGATTTCATTGCTTGTCTTTATGAATTGACTATAATAAATGCTTGTCGTTTGGTGATAGTATATGATTATAAAATAAAATATATGGCTTATTTTAATAATGGTGATGATATTATGTCTCTCCATTTTTTTACGAGCTCTTGTTCAATTGAAATAATCATCCTCTATGTGGACCAAAATTATGAGAGATTGTAGCTCTAGATTTTACTAAATACATAGATCAAATTTTCACTTTTTTCCGTTCATAACATCGTAACATTTCAATGTTTGAACAAATAAATTGAAAATAAAGTGTACTTTGAATGAAATTTTTTTGTTTACCATGAGACACTTGTTTTATTTTAATTTGGTCATTTCTTCAAAAATAAATATGATGTTTCTAAATATTTTCATAATTTTCTAATATATAGCTGGAAAAAAATAAATATTAGAAATAAAATTCCAATATATGTGGTATATAACTATATAAAATTTTCAATTTTAATAATATTTTGTAATCGATCATTAATCATCACATAATGTCAATTAATTTAATTCAAAAGGACATGATTTGGCATATACATTCCCTTCATAACTTCAGTTTCCAAATACATTCTAACAAAAAAGATATATTCCAGTACTCGAAATGAAAAAATTGACCTACTCAAATTTCTTTCGAATTCGTAACAAAGTAAACAAATCAAACATTTAAAATTTTCATTTTTCTCGACAGTATATCGGAACTAAAAATACAATTAATACATTCACATGTCATGTTAGCTAATATTTCATAAGAATAATGATAAGTTGAATAAATTTAAAAAATATGTATACAATGCTCTTGTTTAGTAATTGTATGGACCGAACCAAATATAGGCTACAATTTTGCTTGAAATAGTTTTTAATCATAAATTAGTTTTTTTATGGAAATTGATGTGTACATATAAATATTGTGTACTTTATTTTCATTAAATTTTTTGTTTGAAACCTATATTTCAAATTCAGTCTAAATGTTATAAAAAATATTTCCTTTTTACATTTCATATCCCACACAAGAAATATAAATTAGCATATTTTCAGTTTTTATGTCCAGGATTCCTTATTCTTTTCATTTATATTGGCAAAACAAAAGGTGAAACTATAAATTCACATAAATAGTTTTTGGAAAATTAATACTAATACTTAAATCATGAGAACGTGTGATGACAAAATAGGTAATTAAACAGTTGGATATCCATATTTTATCAATCTAAGGAAATTACATATTTCAGCTTTAAAATTATGAGATATATGAAATCTGCAAGAATCAGATTGTTCAGATTTCTTCTATGTTAATAAGAATTGTGAACAAATTTTCATGTCTGAATACCAAATTTGTTTTACTTTATAACATGAAATTCAATAAAGCAATATGTGATACACCATATATACATGTTTATGAAATGACAAATATGCATTGCAGAGTAAAACTCTAATAATAATTATATTTTTATTTTTTTTTACAATACTTGGGTAGAGATGACTTCAAAAAAGTTGGTTGTATTGGCTATTTTCTTTCTCATTGCATTAGGTAAGTTTTTCACTTTCCTCTGCATGACAAAAAATATGTATCGCATCATAAATCAATTTTAATTTTGCATATACAATATAATCATGGGAGACTAGGAGAACTTTGGTTTGTTTGATATATTGCGCTATCATTTTAGAGGACATTTCGAAAGGAATTGCATTGCCTTACCACTATTATATACTAAATAATGACATTTAATTTGTAGGTACACAACAATTCTCCAAAGCATTACCACCATATGAATGTAACAATGACTATGATTGTAAATCTTTATATCCCAATGATAACGCCGTGAAAACGTCTTTATTACCTATCTCTTTAAGCCCAAAACATCTTGTTTTGATCCGAGTTTCTATTTGTTCCGCGTGTTTTCGTGTCTTTTGTGCTTTTGGCCCATTCGTTTGTCCTTTGTTCAGTTTTTGTATTTTTGTTCGTGTTTTGATCGTTTTCTCCGTGGTTTGTAGGTATTGACATCTTAGAATGATTCAGAGTTGCGTATCAACTACGTTGCACGGATACGGACTCGGCGACTCGGACTCGATACGATTCGAATTCGGCGACTCGTTTTCGGAAAAAAATTTCAGATACGACACGACATGGATACGTATATTTTAATAAAATAAATTTATATAGTTATATATAAAATTAAAGGCCTCCAATTAAGTCTTAGAAACTCCAAGTAATCTCTCAATTGTCCCAACACTCAGTAATATATACATTAAATCAACATATTAGACACCAAAAAAAATTCGCTATTTTCTTGGGCTAGTTTCAAGTTTGTGCATGTTTTACACATCATTTACAAGATTTGGCCCAAAAGTAGTTTGGAGATGTTAGAAAAAACATTTAGTAAAGCCAGGTAGAGTACATAATTTGCACCTCACGTGACTCTCACTCATACTGAGTCTCCATCCTCCTCTGCCCGAAACCCAGAAAATTGAATGCAATGCCCTAATTCTCCATCCTCCTCCGCCCACCTCCGCCGTACCCGAAATCTCCTACAAACCTTCGAAATTCCAATTCGACCCCCAAAAATCCGTAAACTCTCCAGCCCCACTCTCATCCCCGACGCCAACCCTTCCTTCTCCTCCTCTGTAACTCTCACAACCACCGCCACTCCCACAGCCAAGAACCGCCTCAGAAGCACCTCCCAATCTTCTAGAACACTTTCCCCCAATCAATCAACAACGAAATCGAATTCTCCCTCAGCCACCTTCGCACCGCCGATCCTTCACTCATCCCCCTAATTGACTCTCACCAACCCCCCACTTCGAAACCCACAACCCCCCATTTTTCTTTGACCCCCGTCGAATCCTTGACCATGTCGACTCAGTAGTTGATCGAGTCGGATTCGATTATCCGAAATTTTTAATTTTTTTCTTGGACTCGCCACGTGGCGAGTCCGACGCGTATCCCAGACTAGTCGCACACTTATCCGAGTCCCCAGGGAGTCCGACTCTGCATCTTGCTATTTTTTGAAGTACCGTGCTTTATAGCGAATGATGCGAGTCATTCTACCCACCCCACGAGTCAAGCTTGAGCTTCAAAGGAAATAGAACCTGAAGCAAATTTTACAAGAATGAATATAGCTACTCACTCAAGCATGCACAACTTTATCAAGGATGATCTAAATGAGCTGAATTTTGGATACTTCATAGATGAGTGAGTTAGCTACGCTATGGACTTTACGGATTTGCATTCGGAGTTCGGAACCAAAAGATATGATGCTTGGAAGGAAGTGTGGCAGAGCAGGAAACTTATTGCCTGTTTCACACAGCGGTGTCTGAAACTTACACCGCGGTGTAAGGCTTGTCACACCGCGGTGCACCCCTGCTCTCAGCAGATATTTATCTGCGGGAAATAGGGATGTTTTGGTATAATTCCCCCCTTTGATTCCAATTGTAATTTTAACTTGTTTGGGGAACTTTTTGGTCTTAGTTGCCATTGTTTGGAGGGTAACTTAGGCATTAGTTTTTGCTAGGTTAAAGGTGAAATCATTCATAAACTTCTACATCTCATTTTAATATCTAGCCTCCACTTTGGCGAAAACTTTCACTTGGGCTCCCCATGAAGACAAGAAGGCTTGAGGGAGAAGTTGTTGAAGATCTCAACCACTAAGTTTACTCTAACTCTTATAACTTTGTTCATTTTCATTTATGGCTTTCATTAATGTTTTGGATGATTTATTTAATGTTATGAGTGGCTAATTCCTCTTTTCTAGGCTTTTATTGATCCTATGTTTGGTTCTTGATTAAATGGTGCTATGATGATTGATATGATGCTTACATGTGTTTGTTTATCCAATTTCGCACTTATTGTTCGTCTTAAGGATTGATCAACTTTGAGGTGAAAGTTATTGATTCTTGATTTCTAGACATAGTGATTTTAAGGATTTGATTATGAAGTTGGATTGTGATTCGATTCTAGGATAGACATATACTTAAGTCGTTTCATATTCGTTTAAGGTTTGAGTTTAATGCCATCGATTAGATTTTAGTCCATTTAGGAATAAATTGGATTAGTTTAATTTGATAGGTTGGTATGCCATCGGAAGATACATGCAAACATCTTTGAATCCTTAAATAGCAAACACAAGCATTAGTAATCAATTATCGAGTCATTTATCTTGAATTGAACTAGGTGATGTAAAATTTTAGAAGCCTTTACATATTGTTAAGTCAAGTGTTAGTTTAATAATCACCTTACCTTAGTCCTATAATCATTACCACCACCACTTTATCGTACTCAACTTACAAATCTAAGTAGAAGTAACAAGACATTAGTTGGTAATTAATTGAACAATTCTTCGTGGGTTCGACACTCATTTATCACTTTATTACTTGTAACGACCGTATACTTGTGTGGTTTGCGTACTAGTATTTGGGACGCAACAAGTTTTTGGCGCCGTTGCCGGGAAATTGTAACGATTGTTTGCCAATTTATATTCTTGTATATCTTAGCTTGGATTTGTTATTTACGTTGTGATCTTTGTCTTCCGAGGTACGGTGACCTACAACGATTGCTGTCCAAGGTCAACCGAGGGAACATCACTTTGTTATTGTATGCATTGCATGGGGGAGAGGACAATCGCCTGTTGCCCAATGAGTCCAAATTATTTTCAATATGAGAATTTATACATGGGTAATCATTATGAGCCGAGTCCCACTTACAATGGCTACAATATCGGATGTGGAAATAACCCGTATTATCAAAGGAACAATGAGTGGGGAGGTGGACCAAACCCGGATATGATGATGACTACTTCATTCATCCAGTCGAATTATCATGAATATTCTTAACCTCCGGTAGAGGCAAAATCATCTTTGGAATAAGCATTCACTAAGTTCATGGAGCACAACACCAAATACATGGTTAACAATGATTCTAAGTTGGAAGAAATTTCCAAACAATTGCAAGACGACTCGGGGGCATTAAGGAATCTTCAAATACAAATGGAACAAATCTCATAAGCTTTATTCATACAACCCCCTGGAACTTTGCCGAGTACAACCGAATCACCCAAACAAGGTATAATTGAGCATTACAAAGGCTTCACATTGATGAATGAAAAAGCCTATGATGGGCCAGTTGCTCCCAATGAAAGTTTTAGTGAACCGAGTGAAATGTTAGAAACAAATGGGCTTCCTACTAGAGATGAAGAACAAGGTGGATCAAAAGAGCTTGCAAAGGAAGATAAATTCATCATGGATGAAGGGTTTGATCAAAAGATAATCAAATATTCTTATGTGGAGTCGGTTATTCCCAAAGAAAACAAGTGGATCCACCCGAGCAAAGCAACATGGATAATTATGGAAAATGATTACAAAAGATTTGAACCGGGAGATTAAAGTTTTCGATTTAATATGAAGTTCAAATCCGTCTCAAAAGACCATACAATGGAAAAATTAAAGCGTGGGATGAATTTAAAAGCAAAGAGGTCGGGACTTATACTTGATTCCGATGGGATCCTATTCGATTATTGGCCACCCTAAAAGAAAAAAAAAAGAAGTTTCAAGTCGAGCTACCTACTATAAACAAGCGCTTCTTGGGAGGCAACCCGAGCCTATTGTTTTATCTTTTGTTGTTTGTTTTTTGTGTCGTGTGTTGTGTTGTAGGTAAATGAGCGCACATATAAGATCGAGGATTGACAAGTTGAAATCTAGTGAGATCGAGCGAAAAGCCATGAATTGCGAACAATGTAAGATGAATGTTAACCATGGGATGCACAGACTCCATGATCGACAAAGGGGCGTAACCTTTACATTTTTGCATTTTGTTTGGTTTATTTTGCGCTTACAATGCTATATCTATATGTCCGTACTTGATTGGTTTTTATTAGCCATGCTTGCTTGGATTAGATAGAACCGTGCTCTTTCAATTACCGTTTACGTTTCTTTTGTTTTCTTGTTGTTGTGTTTGTGTGCTTGTTTTTTCTTTTGTGTGATGTTTTATCGTGTCAATCTCACTCCGTTTTTTTCTAAATTCACACAATGGGGACATTGTGCATTTTAAGTTTGGGGGGAGAGGTCGCAAGTACTTGCTTACATGCTACTAGGTTGACCCGCCAATATTTTTCAAATCCTTATTATTACCTGAGCATGTTCTACAAAATTTGAGCACATTGGCTAAAGCTAAGTTGTATTTAAGGTGGATAAGAACTATAGTGATAATAGGTTCTAGGACTCCTTTTATTTAACTTAGATTCTCTCCAAATTTTAGTTTGAAAACTAAGTGTGATATGAGCAAAATGGTCTAAGTTTGGGGGAGTGAACCATTTTCAAGAATGAAAAACATTCGAATACCTAGCTCTTAAAAGCAACGAGTAGAGAAGTTGCTAAAATGTATGCACTTCTATGAGAGAAAATAAAGGCTAAGCCTTCATTGATGAAATTCATGAATCATTTTCGAAATTACTCTCTTTCGTTGGAATGGTGCTAGTAGTTTACATGTTAAGAAGCACAAACAATCATCATAATTAGTGCTAATTTTGTATTGTAATATCATTGTAAAGCACAAAGTACTATGTTATCATTGTAAATCAAAATCAAAAGCATAGTATGGTGAGAAAGAGCTAGGGACTAAAATTGTTAACTAGTTCAAGAATAGGGACAACACTCTTAAAATGCCTACAACTTAGCTTCATATTGTGATTTGAACATTAAGTTGGAAATCTACGGCTACGAGAGACTCTTTGTCAAAACCTTATGAGTCCACGCAATTAGAACCAATGATTTTGATCTATTGGGACGTATTCACCTAAGATAGGACCTAGCCGAAGCCATCACACACACATGTAGAGCTTGTTTGAGAAATAATTTGAAAGTGTTAAAGTTTGGCATTTTGATCTTAAGCATGCTTGTTTTGTTTTCTTTGGCTCGGGGACGAGCAAGTGTTTAAGTTTGGGGGTGTTGATAACGCCGTGAAAACGTCGTTATTACCTATCTCTTTAACCCAAAACATCTTGACATGGTCGCCAATATCCAAAAGTAATGAAACTTTTTTCATCAATGGATGAACATAATCACAATAGTAATTTGAAAAAGAAAATCATAAAGCTCAGACATTCCTATAGCTCAAACTATGTATCTAGTCATTGAACATAAGCTAAGAAAGCATCTCCACAAACAAAAATCATTAGAAAAAGCTACTGATCAGAGAGAATGGACCGCATCTGAACTTAGTTTTAATTCTTGTATTTATGTTTGCTATCCTTGCCATTATCATTTTTTTAATTAAAACCAAACAATCAAACATAACCTAGAGGAGACATTTCAGTGAGAATTACATATATCCTCTACTAGCCAACCTCGTGTTCGATGGCTTCACCAATATGACTCGCAGCTTGCACTACTCTAGCACTGCCATTCCCTCCTCCAATCATCAACAATCCCATCAACTTATGCATTGTAATAACCGCCATCATCCCTGGAGGCAACAGATCAAAATGTGGCGCATATGCACCACGATTTTCCCTTGTTTACACAAATCCTGCTCAGCAGCAATCGCATCTCTCAACGGCTCAAACCACCCTAAAAACAATGACTTAAGGGCATCTCCAATCCTAAGCCATCAAAGTGGGTAATCAAATACTTATTTGAGGACTGCTACAGTATTTTGGGGCCCCTGCAAATATTTTTTATTCCAATGCATAACCATCAAAATGGAACATCAACTTTTAAAAACAATTAAAATTAAGTCAAATTGATACTAAAACAAAATTAAAACCATTTAAAAATGCAATCAAATATAAAAACGAGACTAAAGTGTATATAAATTACAAATATTATATCTTGCTGACTTTTTATATTATATCATGATAAGATTTTTCGATGCCACGTATCACTTTGAATTCAAATATCAAGGTCAAATTAGGGGCCAATTTTTGCTCACACATGTCCACTAATAGCTCTTGGTATTCTCTCGAGGCCTCTTCCCAAGCCTCGGTTTCCATCTTTATTTGCCTCTTCCTTAGAATATATACTTTCCTAACCCCATTCCACCCACCATTTTCGGCTGCTTTTCTACATTAATTTCTTGGGTGATTTATACTTAGATCCCCTCAAGTTTGGGCATATTACAAGAAACCCCCGTTGTTTCAAAAATTACAGGGACATCCCCTCAGGTTTGAACATATTACAAGAAACCCTTTACGGCGTTAAAAACAAACGAAATTTGATGACGTCAACAAAAAAAATTTGATTTTCCAAATTTACCCCTGGCTAAATATACCAACAGGGGTGTCTATATAATAATATCATATCTCAGGGGGTGTCTATGTAATAATATTATACCACAGGGGTGTCTATGTAATAATATTATACCACATGGGGTTTATATGGAAGATTACAATAACTTCATGGGGTTACTTCTAGCCAACGGTCTTATTTTAAAAAACGATCAATGGATGTTACTGTAGCCATATATTTTGACTCTAAATTTCATGGGGTTACTTATCAAATTGTCATATTTCTAAAAATGACCAATGGATGTTACTGTAAAATTTGGTGTGCATATGTAACCATTATGGGTGCATTCTTCACACACCCTACACATGAATATTTTGATTATCGATATTTTAAGCGTCTCACACTACCTCTTGAATTTGATGATGTCATTATCAAATTTGTGGGATGAAATGCAAAACTAAAAATACACATTTGAACTGCTATTTATAATCAAAATATGTGGTCAATAGTAACATCTAATGGTCATTTTTTAAAATATGATAGTTGGCTACAAGTAACTCCCTGAAGTTATTTTAATCGTTCGAATACACCCCCTGTGGTATGATATTATTACATAGACACACCATGTGGTATGATATTATTACATAGACACCCCCTGTGGGTATATTTAGCCAGGGGTAAATTTAAAAAATCAAAATTTTTTTGCTGACGTCATCAAATTCCGTTAGTTTTTAACGCCGTAAGGGGTTTCTTGTAATATGAACAAATCTGAGGGGGTGTCCTTGTAATTTTTGAAACAACGGGGGGTTTCTTGAAATATACCCAAACTTGAGGGGGTCTGAATGTAAATCACCCTAATTTCTTTGTTAATCTCTTCAATTATTACTTGGATTCCATCGTCATCATCTTTAGAGGTGGAGACTAAAGCCTCAGCTGTAGCAGCATATCCCCTTGAATTCCCAAAAATTCCAGAAGGTCTCCTGAAATTGCAAGTTTATGGCATCCCACTTCACTATTTCGCCTAAAAATTGAATCTTGACAAAAACCCAATTCGGAGCTACCAAAAGGTCTGATTTTTCCAAGTAAATATGAATGTTTGGGGGATCTTACAGGGGGTAAAAGCATTAAGAGAAGGATGAAGTTCTGAAAATATCTTCAACAAATGAATGAAAAATTGGGTCCTCGTTGGATTATATTTATTTTTTAATCTACCATTCATTTTTTTTAAGGGTGACTTGTGCTCTAGGTTATTGTACTCCTCTCTTTTCTCAAGTCACAAATAATTAAGTCTTATTGCAAAATTGATCTCATAAGTATGTTGACTGGCAATTTTATCCCATAATATTTTAGCTTACCAAAATAGACCCCACATCTTCAAATTTATCGATGATTCTAGTCCACCATGTTGTCAAATTTCATAATTGACTCGAATAAGACCACATATGGACAAATTTGGAGATTTTACTTACTTCTATTATATTTACATAACTAATTTAAATTATTTTTGACCGATTTAACCCATTTTTTTTTCGCTTTTGCCATTTTAAACTAATTTATTCGATTTAAATCATTTTTATCGATTTAATTCATTTCTTCACAGTTTGAATCGATTTTTTCACCAATTTCATCGATTTGAACGGTTTGTGACCAATTTTACTCATTTTTTCACTAATTTCATCGATTTACATTGTTTTTAACTGACTTAGTCCATTTTCACCGTTTTCGCTAATTTTTTCACTAATTTCATGGATTTAAACTATTTTTGACCTAGTTAATTCATTTCTTTATCGTTTGAATAGATTCTTTAACTAATTTAATTTAATCGATTTGAATGATATTTGACTGATTTAACCAATTTTTTAACTAATTTTATCGTTTGAAAATGATTTTGATCGACTTAGCCTATTTTTTTTCACCATTTTCCATGAATTTCATCGATTTAAACCGTCTACGACCGATTTAGCTTATTTATTCACAACTTACATCAATTTTTGCACTAGTTTCATCAATTTATACCATTTTTTATCGATTTAACACGTCTTTTAACTTATTTCAATGATTTAAATTATTTTTGACAAATTTAGCCCTTTCACTGCTTTCTTTCATTTTTCCACTAATTTCCATCGATGTAATCCATTTTTTTTACCAATGTAACCTAATTATTCACCATTTGCATCGATTTTTCAATAATTTCATCGGTTTTAACATTTTTTTATCAATTTAATCAATTTTTCATTAATTTCATCCATCTAAATTGTTTTTGATGAATTAAACCTATTTAGTTTTTTTACCGATTTGATCATTTTTAAAATTGATCTCATTGATTTGAAATATTTTTGGCAGATCTAACTTGTTTATGTACAGTTTGCATCAATTTTTCTCACTAATTTCAACAATTTGAACTTTTGTTTTACCAATTTAACCAATTTTTCAATAATATCATCAATTTGAACAGTTTTTGACCGATGTAACTGTTGGGATTCGGTAAGATAAACAGCCCTAGGCACAGCGGAATATAAAAATTTTAGGACCTCTTATGGAATTTTGCCAGGATACTACTCTAGTTGTATATATATGAACATAAATAAAACGATAGTATAAACAATTGCAGTTATACCTATCTTCTTGCAAATCCTTAGCTAGCAAAACGGACTCTGAATTTCTCCTCAACAAAATCGACCCAAGCTCTGCAGTAGCGCCACACGTGTTGCGTCTCTACGGGTTGATACACCACAATTACACGAAAAATAATAAATCTTGATCAGCTAGAACACAAGATATATTATAATCTAGGAATTAGGAACGATCTTGGAACAAAATCGAAAACAAAAAATTCTTCCACATGAAGAAGTGGTTCGGCCGATTACACAAGGAGAGGGAGAGAGAATTTTTGCTCTGCTCAATTTTTGCTTGTGGAGTTGTGTGAAAAATAACTACAAGTAAGCTACTTATAGTTATCTCCTTAACCTAGTCCTATTAGGACTAGGATTTCATTCTCCTACATGGGCCATGACCCTCTTTAATTAGAAGACCAAGTCTTCCAATTAATTCATGGCCCATTTAATTAATTTTGACCAGGCTTTATTTAATCTTCCAATTAAATAGCCCAATTAATTAATTTTGACTCTAAGTCCAATTAATTAATTATTTCTTTAATTAATTAAATCCAACTTAATTAATTAACTCACAAATTAGATTCTAATTTAATTTATTATCCTGATCCAATTCCAATTGGATCCTATTTTATTCCAATTGGGTCGACCCAGTCGACTCGGTCGTTCTTATTTCCTCGCTTTCGCTTCATGTGTATTGTGTATGCCCCCGTAGGTTCACCACATAATTGGTCGTGGGTTATAATTAAATCTTATTTAATTATTCGAGTAAGACTTACTCTAAATCAATCGAACACTCTGTCGATTGATCATTCCAAAATTAGCACCCCTGCCAATTTGGGAATTCTCCCACACTCCACGGTCGATGCCCAGCCACAAGCCCATGGAGTCCAATCACTGGTGAATTAATTCAGTGAACCTTTTATCATTTACAATTTTCATATACGACATAATCTCTCCATCGAATAATCTCCCAGTCGAGACTTAAGGGTATGGTCTTTTCATCGGATTCCCTTTTATTTCGTCTTGACCTTATGTACTCTGATCTTGAAATAAATTCTCTTTGACTTAATCTTTATGAGCTACTTACATAAAGTGTCAGATACCTTGGCCAAGGATTTTACCAGAATTAATTTCTCACAGAAATTCATAGGAGAATTTTCCAACCTATCAAGTCGGGTCAATGGATCATTTGTTGATGATATGAACCTGCATACGAGTTCCCCTATACGCAATATGAGTCCGTGGAGACTTTCTGGCGAACTCCAGTCAGTCAGAACTCATATCAAAGTATAGACGTTCTCGCACCAGATAAACCCTTTCACCTCAAGTAGTTAGGGATCGTTCCTCGTATACTATTGCAAATTGGAATAACTTCAACCCCGATATGCGACTACCGCTTCCATGGTGAGTTATTTCCTAATTGGGGCATTCAGTGCACTTGCCATCCCAGCAAGCCACCCACTTATGTGTATCGACTATCCCAGTCACGCTCGTGGACCCCAGCGTCCTCCAGTTCATCGGAGTATACACAACAGTGAGATTCTTAACCGAATCCAACGATGTCCTATCTCGATTGGATTCTACGACTCTTGAATATGTTCTAGATCACGGCCTTGGAGATCAGTCCACGGGTTGTCCCATAGCCCTATGATCTAAGGACTTCTATCCTTATGCGTAGATAATTATTACATTAGATAAAATTGACCATTTAATAAAGTGCATTTATTAATCGAAATTGAATAGTTTCTTATTTATTACAATAAATGCTAGCCATACAGCTGGCTTGCAGGACACTATTTCTATCAGTAACCCATCTATTCACTAATTTATCGATTTAAATTGATTTTGACCGATTTAACAAATTAATGAAAAATTGGGTTAAAGCGGTCAAAGCGATGAAATTAGTAAAAAAAATGAGTTAAATTGGTCAAAATCCGTTCAAATCGATGAAATTATGAAAAATATCGATGCAAACTGTGAAGAAATAAATTAAACGGTAAATAATGGCTTAAATCGATATAATTAGTGAAAAACGAAATAAAACAGTGAAGAAATGGGCTAGACCAATCAAATAATTTAAATTGATGAAATAAGTTAAAATACGAGTTAATACGGTAAGAAAGAGTATAAATCAGTGAAATTAGTTAAAAATCGATGCAAATGGTGAATAAATGAGTTAAATCGGTCAGAAACGGTTTGAATCGATGAAATTAATGAAAAATGGGCGAAAATGTTGAATAAACATGCTAAATCGGTCAGAAGAATTTAAACAAATAAAATTAGGCAAAAACCATTAAAATAGATGAAATTTAGTTAAAAAAATCGATTCAAACGGTGAAGAAATGAGGTAATTTGATCAAAAATAGTTTAAATCCATGAAACTAGTGAGAAAAGGGGCGATAACAGTAAAAAAACATGCTAAGTCGGTTTAAAATAATTTAAATCGATGAAATTAGTGAAAAAATGGAGAAAATCGATCAAAAACAGTTTAAATCGATGAAAATGATGAAAAATTGATGCAAATGGTGAAGAAATGAGTTAAATTAGTCAAAAAAAAATTTTTATTGATGTAATTCGTGAAAAACGACGAAAAAATGAGTTAAATTGATTAAATTAGTGAAAAACAAATGAAAATCGTTAGTGGGTTGGGTTGGAGGTTGGTTAGGGGATGGGTGGGTGGGTGGATACGGTAGGGTAGGCTAGGTCCATATTCGATCCGGGTGATCCATTTGCCACCCCTAGTTACGGGGTTTGGATGGGGTAGGTTTTTAATTTTTTTAGTTATAATTATAATCATTTAATTTATTTTTTAATTAATATTAAATATTTTTATTGAAAAAATATATTATTTTAATAAATATTAAATAAATAAATATTGTTATATAATTTCAAATTTGAAAAGCATATATTATTTTAATTTTTTTTGTTTTAAATTTTCTTTGATTTTTACATTATCAATTTTCGTATTTAATAATTACTATTAAAATATTCAACTGCAACTTTAAATGTTATATTGAATAATATTAGTTGAAAAAAATTAACTTCATTTTAATATTTTATATATTACAACATATTTTTTTTATTAATTATCTCATTAAATATACATTCTATTTATAATAATACAAGTCATTATAATAATCACAATAAAATAATTAGAATCACTTCTTCATCATCACTATAATATAATATTAATTTTTCATCTTAATTATTATACAATAAATATATTATCTCAAACTCAATAAAATTATTGATTTGACATCTAACACCCATTTTTCTGCCTCAAACCCCAATAACCAAATATCAATTCAAATCAAATCTCAAAGTTTCGAAATCCACTAACTATCATTTAATAATATTTTCTAACCTCAAACTACTTCCATCTAGGAACAAAAAAGTGATCAATTGGAATTTTAAGTTTAGAAATACTTTATTTAGGCATTTTCAAATAAAAATGCTTCAATGTTTTTGTTAAGAATATGCAATTTAAAGATGTAAATGACAAAAGTATGCAATTTGAAGAAGCAAAATGTTAAAATATTAAACGCAAGGTGTAAAATATCAAATTGTATATTATCAGGGTGTAAAATATCAACTACAATTCTTTTTTTTTTCTCAAAAAACAAAAATATGTTAAGTTTGTAACATATGACATTTTTTTCTTTTCTTTTTCGATAATTTGTTAACATATGACATCAGTACAACAAACCTTTACATAAAACACATACCCAAAGTTATGGGCCAAACTAATTTCTTGGCCTGACAAAATAATTGTGGGCCAAAGTTATTTGTTGGCCGAGCAAATTCGTGATTCGTCTTTTTTAATTTTTTTTTTTTTGATAAGGTCTTTATAAACTTTCAAAAGGAACTCCACTAATAAAAACTTTCAAAAGGCACTAAAATTCTATCCCAATGGGTTTATCCTAATGGGTTTTTCCGAGTTAGGTTTTTAACGAGGTATATTTGTAACACATCAACGTATGATTTGTTTGTTACAACGTCCTGAGCGGCAAATACTTCTTCGAGCTTAAGCTTCTCTTTGAGCTCGAGAAGTGGGGGAGTATTGATGATGTGTATTTTGGATTCCATTTCTTAGTGCCAATCTACGATCGAAGAGTCAGAATCTCGACCCCAAAGATCCGAGCTCGAGCTCAGAACGAAGCCTGGATAGCATGATCCTCTAGATGCTGCCCGTAGTAAAGTAATACTATTGGGCCGATCTCAGGCCCATGATAATGGGCCTAATCCTCTTTCTCAACTATAAATACCCCAAGCATTTATGACGCCACACACGCTTTCCCAGGTGCACTCCACTCGAAGCTACCGCTCGGATAGATTGGTTAGGCCATTTATATGTATTTCGCCCTCTAGCTTGTACGGTATCCAATAATGCTCGAATAGGACCCTCAATTACGTGTAATCTGTACTTTAACATTCGGAATATACATACACATTGATCTTATCTTATTCACTTGTGTTAGCTTATATTTACTGTTAATCCCGATCATACTACGAATCTGTGCAAGATCAATCAGGGTGTAAAATATCAACTACAATTCTTTTTTTTTTTTTTCTCAAAAAAAGAAAATGGTAAGTTTGTAACATATGACATTTTTTTCTTTTCTTTTTCCATAATTTGTTAACATATGACATCAGTACAACAAACATTTACATAAAACACATACCCAAAGTTATGGGCCAAACTAATTTCTTGGCCTGACAAAATAATTGTGGGCCAAAGTTATTTGTTGGCCGAACAAATTCCTGATTCGTCTTTTTTAAATTTTATTTTATTTTATTTTCTTTGATAAGGTCTTTATAAACTTTCAAAAGGAACTCCACTAAAAAAAACTTTCAAAAGGCACTAAATTCTACAATTATTACCTTAACGCTACAGTTCCGAAATTATTTTCCTTTTAGACGATCCGCGAAGAGAATCAGAACTCACAAGGCTTGGATGCTTCAAGCAATACGGTTTGCCTTTTGTTTTCCCGATTTTCTTTCTGATATCTAACTTTTTCTTCTTTGTTTTCTTTTTTTTTTTTTGGAAAACGATATATATTTATAATTTTTTCCCATGTTTTCTTTTGGTTCTTATAATTAGCTTGAGTACTTAATTAGTATCATTTTTCATCAACCTGTATTTTTTTCTAAAGTATATAAATAGAAAACTAAAATATACTAGAATTCAACACTTGATCAAATTAAATTTGTCCAATCGAGTTCAAACAATGATCACTGATGTGTTGTGGTATATGTAGAAAGATTATAACTTCAGGAAATACAATATGCCATTTAATTTTCACTTATCCACTTTTTCATTATTTTGGAAATAATAGATCGCAATAATCCTCAAACAAATTTATACAATTCAAATCATGTGAAATGAAAAGTGTCAGTTTAGACCGTAACATAGTGACAAAAGTTGAGGTATTGGATTTGAGTAATATTAACATAAGTATTTTGTTTAATTTAATTACTAGTTTTAATAGTTGATTTACCTTCTTAATATAATAGTGTTTTTTTTTAGAAGACCTTCTTAATATAATAGTTATCGAATAAATTTTTCATGTAACCATTGATGTAATGATGTAATTATTATTTTAACAAAAAAGAAAGGAAAAAAGAGAGTAATTTAACGGTGTATGATCTGTATTTTTCAATCCCTATTGATGATCAAATTTCTCATATTTTCCTAATATGCAAAGTGAATTACATTAACATTCCTTACTTTACTTTTATTATCGTAATATGTCACCACACGCTATATTAAAAATTTAGATGTTACATGTCGTGTAATGCACATATACAATTTTCTTACATCCTTAGGTGGAGATATATGGCTTCAAGTTCAACAAAGCTGGTCTTTTTGGCTCTTTTCTTTCTCATTGTATTGGGTTAGTTTTCATTACCTCTCCAACTAAAAAGAATTATCTACGATGAGAAGTTAGCCATAGATTTAAATTTTTCCCTATGTAATTCAAATATCTAAATAATATGGAAAAAATTAGGTCCATTGGATGTTCAATCAAACGGGACATTGGACTTTCGTTATATATTATTACCGAACTTAATAACTTATAGTAGATTCTACTCATTTGTTTTTTCCCCATTATCATTATTCATTAACTTTTTACTGAGTGGTATCTCTTATATTTTTTTTCAACTCATAAAATTATTTTGTATCAATTTAGTCCCTCATAAAACTGTAAATAATTCATAGTGGGGATTAACGTGAAAAAAAAAACACAAAAAAAATCACTCTGTAAAAAAAATAATGATAAGGAGGACCATTACTTATTTTTATCCGAATTTCATGTAAGGAAAACTATACGTGTACTAATGAAACTTAACTTACAGGTACACCACAAGTTTCCGAAGCACAATACAAGTTCGAAGAACAAAAATGTCACGAATCCACTGATTGTACGCAGTACCTATGCCCTACAATTTGTATTCATCATAGATGTGGATGTACGGAGCCCCCTAAGACACGGAAATTGAAAGCATTTTCTGGAGAAAAGATTGTCACCTAATCATGAGGGTTTCATTTACTTTCTTAATACTATATTAAATTATTAATGGACATGTAATAATCACTACAGGATTGACGAGTAAAATGCTTATCCTAATATCGTGATAGTATATGATTTTGTGACAATTTTGTGTATTTCGTTTGTTTCTTACTGTTTTTTCAATTGGTTTGGTTCTTCTTTTTCAACATCTAAATTATGATTCTATTTTTTAATTACATTGAGTTATTTATGATTACAATCATTTTGATCTTCACACTATATATTGTCGGCGCACTCGCATATTGAATCCATTATTGAAGACATCAAAATAGATGCAAATCATTTTAATATTTTTCAAGTTAATTGTAGAGTTAATTGAGCTTCGTAAGAGACCTAAGAATTTTATAATTATGGACCTTCTTGATTCTTTTATATGAAATTGAATTCTTTATCTTAAAAAATTACATAATCCTTACAAAAAGGATATAGTCAAGTACTAGTAATGAAAAAATTGAACTATTCAAATTTCTTTCGACTTCGTAAAAAAAAAAGTAAACAAATCAAACATTTACAAATTTCATTTTTGCTCAACGGTCAGCGGAACTAAAAAAGATGCAATTAATACATTCACATGTCATGTTAGCTGACATTTCATAATAATAATGATTAGACGAAAAACTAAAAAAATATGTAAATAATGCACTTGTTTTGTAATTGTATGAATCGAACCAAATATAGGCTACAATTTTGCTTGAAATAGTTTTTAATCGAGAGAATTTCACTTTTGATACCATAATTCTACCTACTTTAGGGATTTGATACCACAATTTTTTATACCGACACATTTGATACCATAACTCAAATCAACTTTGCACATTTAATACTTCCGTCAAATTATTGATGGAATTGTCACGAGAATGTCACGTGGCCGTAAAACTTTGCACATTTGATATCATAACTTATGTTGACTGATAATTTTACCCCATAACATTCCAGGTTACCAAAAAAGCCCCACATCTCCAAATTTAGTGACGTTTTAGTCCACATTGTTTCCAAATTTCTAAATTGAGTCGAATAAGACCACGTGCTGACCAATTTAGAAAATTTTACTTATTTTATTTAAATAACTAATTTAATTTATAAACAATATTAATAAATTAAATAATACATTAACACAAATATCACCAAAATTAAGAAGACATATTATTTTTAAATATAAAATTTATATAATAGAATTAATATATTTAATATTTATTAAAATAATAAATTATATAATTTAAAACTATTTAATATTTATTAAAATAATAAATAATAAATAATTATAATTAAAAAAATTCCCCACCCACCCACCCACCACCACCCCCCTCCCTACCCCGATTACCAGGTCGGCGGCCTGCGGCCTGGGATCTTCGGTCCTTGGCCGCGGTGGCTCCAGGCCGTCGGCCTGGGTTCTCCGATCCTAGGCAACTGGCGGTGCCCTGGGACAGAAGACCCAGGCCGTCGGCGGCCTGGGAATCGGGGGGTAGGGGGGAGGGGTGGCGAGGTGGTGGGTAGGGTGGGATTTTTTCTTAAAATTAAAATTATTTATTATTTAATATTTTAATAAATATTAAATAGTTTTAAATTATATAATTTATTATTTTAATAAATATTAAATATATTAATTCTATTATATAAATTTTATATTTAAAAAGAATATGTTTTCTTAATTTTGGTGATATTTATGTTAATGTATTATTTAATTTATTAATATTATTTATAAATTAAATTAGTTATTTAAATAAAATAAGTAAAATTTTCTAAATTGGTCAGCACGTGGTCTTATTCGAGTCAATTTGGAAGTTTGGCAACAATGTGGACTAAAATCGTCACTAAATTTGGAGATGTGGGGGTTTTTGGGTAACCTGAAATGTTATGGGGTAAATTATCAGTCAACATAAGTTATGGTATCAAATGTGTAAAGTTTTAACGGCCACGTGACACTCTCGTGGCAATTCCGTCATTAATTTGACGGAAGTATTAAATGTGCAAAATTGATTTGAGTTATGGTATCAAATGTGTCGGTATAAAAAGTTGTGGTATCAAATCCCTAAAGTAAGTAAACTTATGGTATCAAAAGTGAAATTCTCTCATTTTTAATCATAAGGTTCGAATCCCTGTTGGGAGAGATATCCACTTAATGTGTTCAATCCGCCTCGAAAGGGATTAAACGCTTGAGAAACAAAAAAAAAATTAGTATTTCCATGAAAAGTGATGTGTACATATAAACATTGTATACGTTATGTTTAAGACCCATATTTCAAATTTTTAGTCTAAATGTTATAAAAATTATTTCTTTTCTGCATATCATGTCCCGCATAAGAAAGAAAAATTGACATATACTCAGTTTTAATGTCCTTATTCTTTTCATTTTATTTGGCTAAACAAAAGGTGAAGAATAAACTCACATAAATAGTTTTTGGAAAATTAATACTAATACTTAAATCATGAGACCGTGCGAGGACAAAATAAAAGGTAATTAAACAACTGGATATTCAAATTTTATCAATCTAAGGAATTTTATATTTCAAATATAAAATTATATATGTGATACAGTAAATCTGCAAGAATTAGATTCTTCAGATTTCTTATAATGTTAATATGAACCGTGAACAAATTTTCTTGTATGAATACCATATTTGTTTTACTTTATAACCTGAATTCCAATAAAGCAATATGTGATACACTATATATACATGTTTAATAAATGACAAATATGCAGAGTAAAACTCTAAAATAATTACATTTTTATTTTTTTTTACAATACTTAGGTGGAGATGACTTCAAAAAAGTTGGTTGTATTGGTTATTTTTTTTCTCATTGCTTTAGGTAAGTTTTTCACTTTCCTTTGCAAGACAAGAAGTATGAAAAGTAATAGAAATCAATTTCAATTTTGCATGTACAATTTAATCATGGGAGACTAAGAGAACTTTGGTTCGTCTGATATTGTTTTATCATTTTAGGGACATTTATAAAGGGAATTACATTGCCTTACCACTAAATAATGACATTTAATTCATAGGTACACAACAATTCTCCAAAGCATTACTACCATATGAATGCAACAATGACTCTGATTGTATATATTTATATCCCAATTGTAAATTTCCTATTAGTGGTATGGGGCAATGTGTATGCCCAGACAATGTTTCCTTTCATTTCGACAAAGTGATTGAAGACTTTGGCACAAAATCCACTTCATGATTTCTTGTTATGGCTTGTCTCACAATATTTCATTGTTTTTCATCATTTTTCGATGAAAAACATGTTATAGTTGATGCATAGGCCAACACAAAATGTTTGATCATGTGGTGATAGTATTTGATTATGAAATGAAATATGTTATTTGTCTTAGTAAATTTTAGAATAACTTGCCTCTCTATTTATTTATAATCTTTTGTTTGTTGGTTTCTTCTTTTACTTTTATACGTAAATTATGATATTCACACGCAAATCTTAAAATTAAGAATTTAAAGCGAATAATTGTAATTTGTAACACTTTTCTCATCTATTTATTTTCATTTATATGAAGGTAAACTAATTAACACTATTATTTAACAATTAACTAATAATTATTAGATGCGGTCTACTATTGATTAAATAACACTTTTTTTTGCTAATAAAAAAAACAACATATTGTTGTTAAGTAAAAAATAACAATAGAAAGGAATTAGAAAAATTGAATAAAAATCATTAAGATAGAGCACGACCCATCTTGCATAAAATTTAAATATTCATTAGAAACTATTCTTTTATTGAAAAATGAAAATGCATGTAATTGCAAATTACAATCAGTTTGTATCACATTTAAATAATTAATTATACGTCGGAGTAATGCGGTGGACAACATTGAACCACTTTCCATCGAAATTTTAATTAGGTGTATCTCTCCAGTCAATTATTATTATACACCATTTTAAGCACTTAATAAAAGTTTGGTGTGGCTGAAGCGTAACTGATTTCATAATTTATAGACAATCGGTAAGGAAGTTACTACTATGTTGAAAACTATGTTTCTCCCCTTCAAGAGTTCCATTTTAATGTGTGACATGGTTAAGTTATGTTGGTATAAATTAGAGAAAGTTTTGAAGATGACGAAAAGGCCATAATGGTTTTGAAGATCAAAAGGTTAAGTCATCAACTAAGAACAGCTTAGTGAAACCTATCTCAAGGTCTGGAAGCTATGTGACCGAATCAGCCGAGTGGGATATCAGATCAGTGAAGATCAGATTGGTTATCATCAGCCGGGTCAAGATAGATGTGTTCATTCTTGAATCAGCAGAGTAGCCATCAGCTTAGTACTCCCATCAGCCAAGTGAAGACGGTCAGCAAGCTGTCCAACGGTAACCTGCTGAGTGCATTAAATGCGACTGACAGAAAGTACAGCAGACTATACTGTAGCAGTTGCAGGGAGCCGTTCCAGAATTTGGGGACCAGAATTCGAGGACTGAAGATTTCTGTCTCATCTTCAACGGGCAGAAATTCAAATTCGAGAGTATAAATAGAAGACTAACTGAAGATCTAAAACGAGACTTGCACAATTCAAGATCACATCTTAAGAGCAAGATCCATCAGTTGAGTCGTCTGATCACAAGCCCAGTCATCTGTTGACGAAGCTTTTCGTTGAAGAACAGAGAACTCGCGTTGTCTGTCTGAGTGACTTTCAACTGAGAAAAGAAAGGAGTGTATATCCATCTGTGTGAAGTGATATAGCTTCTTAGTGTAGGTTTTCTTTGTGAGCTCCTATACTGAAAATAGCGTGAGGAGTGTAGATCCATCTGTGTGAGTGATCTAGCTTCGGAGAGTAGGATTTCTGTGTGATTTCTTACTGCGCACTTGTGGCCATTTCATTTGTTGTTTGGCGCAAGCATTGTATACTGGTTACTTTGTGTTTCTAGTATAACCCAAGATCTTTGTGACTTGGAAGAGTGGACTAAAGGATTTTTATCCATATAACCACTATAAAAATTATGTGTGTTTGATTTAGTGTTTCTTTATCTTGCATATTTTCAAAAGAACTCAAACATACGAACTGAACCAAAAGATTTTAAAAGGAGTTGTAAAAACTGGGGATAAAATCTTTTGTGTGAGAAAACTTAAAGAGGAACAGATTGGTTGAAAAACACTTGATAAATCCGCTGCCAACTAGTTTCTAGAACTCTGATATTTTAGCTGAAATCAGCTAAGTAATTATCAGATCAGTGGTCAACTATGCTGTTCAAAGATTTGTTCGCGATCAGCTTAGTCAGCTTACTGATTCGATATCAGTTTAGTCTGCTGACAGAAAAAGTTAGAGAAAAAGTTTTAAAGTTTATGAGATCTATTCACCCCCCTCTAGATCTCATCTGACCACTTTTGGGACCAACAAGTGGTATCAGAGCAGATTGGTTCATCTGATCCTCTGCCTGATCAAACGAACTTGATCCAAGGTGTGTTTTTCAAATTTTTCAAAAAAGAGAGCATATTTTGAAAATCAAAAACTTTTTGAAAAATGGATGTCATAAGCCATGTTCCTCACATTGGCCTTATGGACTTCTTTAGTTGGAAAATCAGAATGGAAATCCTTCTTGCCGCCTACGACGACAACATGCTTACCTGTTTTACAAAAGGACCATTCAGATTTCAGAAGACTGTGAAGGTTGCTGGCCAACCAGATCAGATAGTTGACAAAGAGCTGGATGAGCTGACTCCCAAAGAAGTCAAGTTAGTAAACCTTGATAAAAAGGCTAAGCTCATCATGTTCAAAGCTGTAGACGAAGAAAGATTCCAGAAGATCAAGCATTTCAAAACTGCCAAAGAGATGTGGGATAAAGTCTGCGAGCTAAGCGAAGGAAACGACGCTATCAAAGAACACAAGCTCAGTGTGGCTCTTGAGGAGTTTGAAAATTTCAAGATGAAGTCTGGTGAAACGATTGATCAGATGAATACCAGATTTACCAAAGCTCTGAATGAAGTTCTAAGGTTTGGTAAAGAATTTTCGAACAAGGAGATCACCGCAAAGGTTCTGAAGGCCTTGCCACCTAAATTCAACATGAAGGTGACAGCCATGGAAGAATCAAGGGATTTAGGGAAGATTTCCCTTTCCGAACTGTTCTCATCCCTCAAAGCTTTTGAGTATCAAATGCCAAGAATGGGATTAGAAGTGTCAACCAGTTCAGACCCTACTGCTGCTCTAATGACGTCAGACAAGTCAAGAAAATCAGCAGACAAGTCAAAACAGAAGACTCTGCTGAGTTCAAAAAAAGTCTACACTGCTGACGACGTTACCCTGCTGATGAATGATTTCAAGAAGTTCTACAAGAAGAAAATGAAATTAAGATATAAAAATGCTACTTCATCTTCTTCTGATCATTTTCAGGAAAACAGGGATTCCTCCAAAGCAAAACTTAGAGATTACAATGAAGAGGAGTATGGACTCTTGATCAAAGATCATTCTCACTCATCATCTGAAAGTTTGCTGAAAGGGAAAAGAGTGCCAAAGAGGAGTGTAAGCTTAGAAAGAGCAAATCAAAGTTAGCTGATGCAGCAAAGCTAATAAACTCCGGCATATCTTATTCAGACAACCAATCGTCTGACAAAGAATTTGAAGAAGTACCTGAAACTCTATGCTTAACTGTCATAGAATCTGATGATTCTGAATATGAGGTAACTTCTACTATTAATTAAATGCACTATTTGAATCGTTTGAATAAATGCTGAATTACAAATTCAAATATTGTGTGTGCATTTGCCAAGCTTAAGGAAGAGATGACTCTGCTAAAAAGAGCAATCAGATCACTGAAACTTCAGGTTGAAAAACCTCAAGAATCAGCTGACTACCAAAAAGCTTGAGCATGAGAATGAAACTCTAAAAGATGAGTATGCAATTTATTTTGAAGATATAAATGAACTTAAAAGAAGAAATTGCATCATTCTCTAAACAAAAAGAAATCAGAGGCTTAAAAGAAGAAGTCTACTGATGCTCAAAGGTTAGAACACCTAGTAAGCTACCTAAGACGAATCAGACTACTAAAACCCATCAGCCGAATAGGCTGCTGATAGGAGCAAAATTTAAATGTCAAGTCTGCTAAATCTAAGGGGAGTTATTAAATAACTCAGGTAAGAAATTGAGGCAAAAATGAATTATCTGGCAAGAATTTGAATCACATTATGATAATTACTATTATGACATGTACTATGCTTATCCATATTATCATGTTGATCATGTTCACTGTGCTAATTGCCATTCTCATTTCAATATGCATGTTTATCACACATTTCATGCATCTTACCTTGCTTATGAGCATTGTTTTAATCATGACCAGAAAGTGGTATCACAATGACAAGTGGTATCATCATGATAAAACATAAGTCACTAGATCACCACATGTTAAAGGTTATACTAACCATGCTGGACCCAATAAACAAGGGGTACCAAAAATAGTCATCTGTTTTACAGGTGAAGTACATGTGAGATGACAAAGATGAATTGACTGCCTTGCAAATTTCACCAAGTTCAACAAGTAGTCTCACCAGCAAGCATGTACCAACAAGTGTGTTATCAAATAAGTGGTATCAACAAAGTGGTATAATTCAAGTGGTAGACACTACATTTGGAGATTTCAAGGAACGCAAGAGTGTTGAAAAGTTGAAGATTATCAAAGAATAACAAGTGGTATTAAAGACCAACAACTGATCGCAACAAGCAGTATCACCAACAAGTGTGGTATCAGTCAACCATGTGACAAAGAAAGTGGTTTGTTGATTTTGGATTCATAAGTTGAGGGGGAACTTATCAGAAGACTAACCCACAACAGCTTACTGGAATTCAACGGCTGAGTGTCTTTGAAGAGAAACTCTCATCAGACTACTTGACCACGGATTCTTGAACTTAGGGGGAACGTGTACGACTAGCGGTACTCCTAAATAAAGATGAAATTGTCAATAAGTCAAAATGAAGCTATCAGAAGACTGCTTCTCATCAGCCGACTGGAACTCAACAGACAAGTGTTATTCAAGAATGTACTACGTCAAGTGGTATCAGCAAGTGTTATCACATCAACAAGTGATATCAGCTGACTAATCTGATTTACATTAATACAAGTAGTATCAGACTACAAGTAGCATCAGACTACAAGTGGAATCAGACCACAAATACCAACAAGTGGTATCAATTCTTGAAGTTAAGGGAAATTTTCTAAGCAGGAGTGATAAACAGCAATGAAGACTACCTAAATCAGCCTAGTACTCACCTAATTGTCTTCAGCATACTAAGTTTGTAATCCTATAAAGAGAAAAAGGGGAAGAAGAGATGCAACTCAAGTATCATTGTTGATGACAAAAAGGGGGAAGATAAAGGATGCAACTAAGAACCCTTTAAACAGAAGAACAGAAAAGGGAAAAGAACCAATTATTGGTAATTTTTGAAAGTTGTATCAGATCAATAAATTTCCATCTCAAGGTATGAAGACCAAATCTGAAGACTTAGAAGACGTTCTTAGTTGAAGGTTTTGTCATCATCAAAAAGGGGGAAATTGTTGGTATAAATTAGAGAAAGTTTTGAAGATGACGAAAAGGCCATAATGGTTTTGAAGATCAAAAGGTTAAGTCATCAACTAAGAACAGCTTAGTGAAACATATCTCAAGGTCTGGAAGCTATGTGACCGAATCAGCCGAGTGGGATATCAGATCAGTGAAGATCAGATTGGTTATCATCAGCCGGGTCAAGATAGATGTGTTCATTCTTGAATCAGCAGAGTAGCCATCAGCTTAGTACTCCCATCAGCCAAGTGAAGACGGTCAGCAAGCTGTCCAACGGTAACCTGCTGAGTGCATTAAATGCGACTGACAGAAAGTACAGCAGACTATACTGTAGCAGTTGCAGGGAGCCGTTCCAGAATTTGGGGACCAGAACTCGAGGACTGAAGATTTCTGTCTCATCTTCAACGGGCAGAAATTCAAATTCGAGAGTATAAATAGAAGACTAACTGAAGATCTAAAACGAGACTTGCACAATTCAAGATCACATCTTAAGAGCAAGATCCATCAGTTGAGTCGTCTGATCACAAGCCCAGTCATCTGTTGACGAAGCTTTTCGTTGAAGAACAGAGAACTCGCGTTGTCTGTCTGAGTGACTTTCAACTGAGAAAAGAAAGGAGTGTATATCCATCTGTGTGAAGTGATATAGCTTCTTAGTGTAGGTTTTCTTTGTGAGCTCCTATACTGAAAATAGCGTGAGGAGTGTAGATCCATCTGTGTGAGTGATCTAGCTTCGGAGAGTAGGATTTCTGTGTGATTTCTTACTGCGCACTTGTGGCCATTTCATTTGTTGTTTGGCGCAAGCATTGTATACTGGCTACTTTGTGTTTCTAGTATAACCCAAGATCTTTGTGACTTGGAAGAGTGGACTAAAGGATTTTTATCCATATAACCACTATAAAAATTATGTGTGTTTGATTTAGTGTTTCTTTATCTTGCATATTTTCAAAAGAACTCAAACATACGAACTGAACCAAAAGATTTTAAAAGGAGTTGTAAAAACTGGGGATAAAATCTTTTGTGTGAGAAAACTTAAAGAGGAACAGATTGGTTGAAAAACACTTGATAAATCCGCTGCCAACTAGTTTCTAGAACTCTGATATTTTAGCTGAAATCAGCTAAGTAATTATCAGATCAGTGGTCAACTATGCTGTTCAAAGATTTGTTCGCGATCAGCTTAGTCAGCTTACTGATTCGATATCAGCTTAGTCTGCTGACAGAAAAAGTTAGAGAAAAAGTTTTAAAGTTTATGAGATCTATTCACCCCCCCCTCTAGATCTCATCTGACCACTTTTGCGACCAACAAGTTATAAGAGAACTTAATTGCTCTAAAAGAGTGAGTACAAATGATTAGTTTTCTCCTTGATATAAATGAAGAGTCATTATTCACACTACTTATGGGCTTTTGTCAATGGGTCTAAGCCAATTGAGTTAATCTTAAAATCCTTAAAACTAATTGTAATGAGTCATAATTTACAGCAATAATGGTGCTGGCAAATGGTGGTTCGGTGGGATGGGGTGGGACAGCTCAAGAGGTGAAGATACATTTTCCAATATTATCTTTTATTTTTATTATATATTATTAATATAATAAGCTTGTAACATTTAATTAATGTAGCATGTAATTAAGATATCATAAGATATTATTTTAATTCAGTATAGGTTTAGAATATTTTCGTAACATTTAAATTATAGTTCAAAATTAAAATGTATTTTGTAAGTACAAATTAAAATTTTCTTTTTCATTTTAAATTTATTATTTACATACAAAATTGGAACTAAGTTGACTTTCATATTGACAACTAATTAATGTTCGTGTAATAAAATCCAATATTTATTTTTTTGTGATCGGGTGACCATACATGCCGTGATTTGGAAAATTATTTGGGTTGAAGTATGATCAAAATTACATACAACATATGTAACGTAGTTTATTGATAAAGACCAACTCTCTAAAAAACCATATTGTCGTCGAGCTATGGTTGCCGAATTAACTTTGTAAATTAAAAATAAAAATATAAAAGTAATGCATGCGATTTACATAATTTGCGAATTTATGTGAATAAAAAAATGAACAATGGTTATTCTAAATTTCTCAATCCAAATTATATCATGGATATACATAAATCAAAGTTTTCAATTTTTTTCCTAATATGCATAACAAATTACGTCAATCTTCAACCACTAACCATACATATGCACTAAGAAAAATTCTTTACCTAAATAACTGACTTCTTACCAAAAGCACTATGTATCTATTTCACTTTCTAAACTTGGTTCTCTCTTAAATGATAGGTACTCTCACATTATGTTCCTATATATACATGTTGAAAGTGAGAAAAATACATTGCACAATAAAGCTAAAAGTTCAAATATATTTCATTATACTTAACACTTGGATATGGCTTCAAAACACTTGGCCTTTTTGGCTATTTTCTTCATTGTGATGGGTTAGTCATTCTCTTGTTGGATCCAATGTTGGCGAAATATAATATATGAATTATCTATATGAATTATCTATATATCATTACATTGTATATATAAATAAGATTTACTTTTGTTGATGCACAATAATGCTGAAGTTATACTTAAAAAAGACTGAAAATATTATGTTTATAACATGTTAAATAGGGTCATGATCACCCTATATATGCTTCAAATACGAGTAGGTCTCTTAGATGAGAAGTCGTACTCTCGATTTTGTATTTCTAATTCAATAAGTTAATTTGATTTTCAATAATATAACAAAACAAGAACCTTTACATCGACTTGTGAAAACTATTTTAATATTATATTTTAACTAATGATTTTTAATATGTAGGTACACTACAACTCTCCGAAGAAGCCGAATGTACATATACCTTTGAATGTATACCTAAAGAGCCTAACTGCAAAGAACCATTATGTGTATCGGGCCAGTGTACATGCTTGCAGTGGAGTTCGGACACAAAAACTAAAGATTTTGCAAGAAAATTGTCCTTTAATTAATTTTTAAGGATTGTCACATAGATTTTCATTGCTTGTCTTTATGAATTGACTATAATAAATGCTTGTTGTTTGGTGATAGTATTTGATTATGAAATAAAATATATGGCTTATTTTAATAATGGTGATAATATTATGTCTCTCCATTTTTTTACGAGCTCTTGTTCAATTGAAATAATCATCCTCTATGTGGACCAAAATTTTGAGAGATTTTAGCTCTAGATTTTTCTAAATGCATAGATAATATTTTCACCTTTTTTCGTTCATAACATTGTAACATTTCAGTGTTTGAACAAATAAAGTGAAAATAAAGTGTACTTTGAATAAATTTTTTTTGTTTACCATTAGACACTTGTTTTATTTTAATTTGGTCATTTATTCAAAAATAAATATGGTGTTTCCAAAATATTTTCATAATTTCCTAATATATAGCTGGAAAAAAAGAAACATTAGAAATGAAATTCCGATATATGTGGTATATAACTATATAAAATTTTCAATTTTAATAATATTTTGTAATCGATCATTAACCATCACACAATGTCAATTAATTTAATTCAAAAGGACATGATTTGGCATATACATTCCCCTCATAACTTCACCTTCCAAATATATTCTAACAAAAAAGATATAATCCAGTACTCGAAATGAAAAAATTCAACTACTCAAATTTCTTTCGAATTCGTAAAAAAGTAAACAAATCAAACATTTAAAAATTTCATTTTTCTCAAAGGTTTAGCGGAACTAAAAAAATGCAATTAATACATTCACATGTCATGTTAGCTCATATTTCATAATAATAATGATCAGCTGAAAAAATATAAAAAATATGTAAACAATGCACTTGTTTAGTAATTGTATGGACCGAATCAAATTAAGGCTACAATTTTGCTTGAAATAGTTTTTAATCATAAATTAGTATTTCTAAGGAAAGTGATGTGTGCATATAAATATTGTGTACTTCATTTTCATTAAATGTTATGTTTAAAACCTATATTTCAAATTCAGTCTAAATGTTATAAATTAAAAAATATTTCCTTTTTACATATCATGTCCCACACAAGAAATAAAAATTGGCATATTCTCAGTTTTTATGTCCAGGATTCCTTATTCTTTTCATTTATATTGGCAAAACAAAAGGTGAAACTACAAATTCACATAAATAGTTTTTGAAAAATTAATACTAATACTTAAATCATGAGACCGTGTGAGGACAAAATAAGTGTTAAACAGTTGGATATCCATATTTTATCAATCTAAGGAAATTACATATTTCAACTTTAAAATTATGAGATGTAAGAAATCTGCAAGAATCAGATTGTTCAGATTTCTTCTATGTTAATAAGAATTGTGAACAAATTTTCTTGTCTGAATACCAAATTTGTTTTACTTTATAATATGAAATTCAATAAAGCAATATGTGATACACCATATATACATGTTTAAAAAATGACAAATATGCATTGCAGAGTAAAACTCTAAAATAATTATTTCTTATTTTTTTTTTACAATACTTGGGTGGAGATGACTTCAAAAAAGTTGGTTGTATTGGCTATTTTCTTTTTCATTGCATTAGGTAAGTTTTTCACTTTCCTCTGCAAGACAAAAAGTATGTATCGTATCAGAAATCAATTTTAATTTTGCATATCCAATATAATCATGGGAGACTAGGAAAACTTTGGTCTCCTTGATATATTGCAATATCATTTTAGAGGGCATTTCGAAAGGAATTGCATTGCCTTACCACTATTATATACTAAATAATGACATTTAATTTGTAGGTATACAACAATTCTCCAAAGCATTACCACCATATGAAGGTAACAATGACTCTGATTGTAAATCTTTATATCCCAATTGTAAATTTCCTATTTGTGGGTTGGGGCAATGTGTATGCCCAGACAATGTTTCCTCTCATTCCGACAAACAGATTGAAGACTTTGGCACAAAATTCACTCCATGATTTCTTGATATGACTTGTCTCACAATATTTCGTTGTTTTTCATCATTTATTGATGAAAATCATGTTATCGTTGATGCATAGGCCGACAACAAAATGTTTAATCATGTGGTGATAGTATTTGATTATGAAATGAATTTGTGATTTGTTTGAGTAACTTTTATCATAACTTGCCTCCCTATTTATTTATAATTTCTTTTCTGTTGATTTCTTCTTTTACTTTTATACGTAACACGCAAATCTTATAATTAAGAATTTAAAGCGAATAATTGTAATTTGTTACACTTTTCTTATTCATTTATTTTCATTTATATGAGGGTAAACTAATTAACACTATTATGTAACAATTAATTAATTATTGTTAGATGCAGTCTACAATTGATTAAATAACACCTTTTTTTGCTAATAAAAAAACACAACATATTGTTGTTAAGTAAAAATAACAATAGAAAGGAATTAGAAAAATTGAATAAAAATCATTAAGAGTGACCATGACCCATCTTGCATAAAATTTAAATATTCATTAGAAAATATTTTTTATTGAAAAATGAAAATGTAATTGCAAATTTACAATCAGTTTGTATCACATTTAAATATTTAATTATATGTCGGAGTAATGCGGTGGACAATATTGAACCACTTTCCATCGAAATTTTCATTAGGTGTATCTCTCCGGTCAATTATTATTTATAAGCAAACATTATGCTTATGTGGCTCATACACCATTTTAAGCACATAATAAAAGTTTGGCGTGGCTGAAGCGTAACTGGTTTCATAATTTATAGACAATCGGTAATGAAGTTACTAATATGTTGAAAACTATGTTTCTCCCCTTCAAGAGCTACGTTTTAATGTGTGATGCGGTTAAGTTATAAGAGAACTTAACTGCTCTAAAAGAGTGAGTACAGATAATTAGTTTTCTCCTTGATATAGATGAAGAGTCATTATTCACACTACTTATGGGCTTTTGTCTATGGGTCTAAGCCAATTGAGTTAATCTTAAAATCCTTAAAGCTAATTGTAATGCGCTATAATTTACAACAATAATGGTGCTGGCAAATGGTGGTTGGGTGGGACAGCTCAAGAGGTGAAGATACATTTTCCAATATTATCTTTTATTTTTATTTTATATTATTAATATAATAAGCTTGTAACATTTAATTAATGTAGCATGTAATTAAGATATATAACAGTCGAAAAGTTATTATTATTTTGAAAAAGTGTTAAAATTTCGAAACTTATTTTTTTCAAAAGGAAACGATAAATTAAAAGTTTTAGTACGAAAGCCGTTTAAAATAAAATAAGAACAATTTAAATTACTAAGTTATGACGGAAAAGAAAAATCAATTTCCATAGTAGAGGTTTAAAGCGAAAGCATTTAACCACAACATATCAAAATATTTGAACAAAATCAACCGAGAGAGATAAATAAGTAATTTATGAGAATTTTGTCTCTTTTACGAAAATTTAAATCATCTTTAACGATCCAAATATTCTAAGCAAGGTTCTAAATAAAATCGAGAAAGGCCCTAAATCAACAAGAAAAATATAACTACTCTTCAAATACAAGGGTGTGACCGCAATCGTGATAACTTAACCGCAATCCGAATATTATTTTCCAGAACATCTGAAACTGAAAAGAACGAAACATAGCACGCATAAGTTGATCGTCCAATTTAGTGAGGCTATTTGCGAATTTGCATGGTCATGTGTGAATGCAGCATATTATATAACATATATTCAAGACGGAAGAAACACGGAATTCACATAACCAAGAATTGTTGATGCCGTCATCCACTTATCCTCCACCCTCAGTCTGACCAAGTAAGGAGCGACCTTACTATCTAATATGCATCGACATGTCTTTGCCCAAGTTCATCCTTACTTCCCAAATGTTCCTCCCTACTTGGATTGTAAGGCCAGGCCTATGGGTAACCGTGACAATCCCGTCGGCCCTTGCCGTCCAGGTTGGCATCGGGTCCATATACCAAACAAAATGGGCCCACACAAAATCGGAAACAAACGAAAACACATAATCGAAACAGATGGAAACATAACATATTAAACATATTATCAACATTTAACAACTTATCAAATGAAATTTTGGGTATCATGATAATTTTGTAAAATTCATTCGCAACTAGTAGATTTCGTGCGAGTAATGTCGACATAACAAGTCCAATCTATTCATGACAACATGCAAGAGAAATTATAATATAGAACATGCTTTGATTATTAAGAGCATTAGTAAATGTTTGACTCGATCTACTAGCACATCGGACCGACATACAAATTCAAAACACAACGCTCACCTTTGTCGCTTAGTATAGCGACTAAAACTTCACAAATGAAGCGGATCCGAAACCTGAGCAAGTACGTATACGACTTAGAATTTATCTAACAACCTTACTTAAACATAACTAACCAAAAAGTTCTATAATTATAAATTTTCTTTGGAAAAAAATTTACAAATTTTCAATTTTAAAACAAAAATAAACTCAGCACTACATCAAATTAATTAATCAAAAGTTAATAAAAGTAACTAGGTAAAAACAGCGACAAAACAGCACCTTTGCCCCCTTATTTTCAGATTTATGAAAATAACCCCAAAAGTTTTAAACACTTCCTTTTTGCAAATAAACTCGGAGCAACATTAAAACTAATAATTTTTAAGTAAACTCAAACCAAATATCAAACAAAACAGAGATTTTCAGTCCAATTTTACTCCCAAAAAAAATCGCAGCCCTAACCTTTAAACTTTTAAAACCTTTCAAAAATACCCCCTTAAAGTTTCAAAAATTAAAAACATTAACTTTCTTATAAAAATAAATCAAGATCCAAACATATAAGCAATATCTAAACAAAACCAAAGCAAAGTCATTAAATATCTAATATTAAATATAAACTAAACAACTTATCACAAAAACTACAAAGATAAACTAAACTTCCTCAATATATACTTTAAAGAGAAGAAAGTAAAATCACAAAGATTAAAGAACACAAGCATAGGCAAATCTTTACCCAAAGAAACAAAGGGGATGAAGCTCTCTTCATTTCCAGACCTCCGAAGGTAGTGGTGGCGGCTCCGGTGGTGGTTCATATCAAAAGCTTCAAATCCTTATTTTTTACCAATTTCAAACGTCTGCCTATTAAATTCGAGAAATGAAAACGACGATCCGAAAGCTCAAAATGTAGCCCCATGTGTGTAGGACCTTTACGCAAATTTTGGGCCAGATCCAACGGTGGCCGAAGACGAAATGGTCGGAAAACCGTGACTGGGTTGTGTAAATCCGAAAATTGTATCTTTCTAGTGTTGTCTCTTTTTTCTTTCTTATTTTCTTTAATAATGTGTATGTAAATGAGGTAATTGAGAGGATAAGAATCAGATCTTAAGTGTATATGACAAATATATACACATTGGGAAGAGAAGGAGATATCATGCTTAATCTTTTAATACATTGGGCAGAACAATTTCCCCACCCAAGACCATGTGTTAGCAGCCCTTAAGCTAGGAGAGCAATTATTGCTATTTGGCCCCCAAAGTTTTAAAAACTTACATTTCACCCCTTATAATAAATTTTTTGTACATTCAAGCCCGGAAAATTTCAAAAAGGTCTTAATTTTATTTTAAAGTAACTTTTATATTTTGAATCATTTCAAAGTTCAAAAGATCACAAAATTTAATTAAATTGAATATTTTAGTTCAAATGTATGCTTAACTTCAAAAATAAAATGTGGCACATGAAATTGGGTTTAAAATTCAATAAAAATGCTCCGTAATTTTTAAGGCGTTACAATAATATATTATTTAATTCAGTATAGGTTTAGAATATTTTCGTAAACTTTAATTTATAGTTCAAAATCTAAATGTATTTTGCAAGTACAAATTAAGATTTTCTTTTTCATTTTAAATTTATTATAAGTCTAATGACCATATATTTACATACAAAATTGGATTTAAGGTGACTTTCATATTGGCTACTAATTAATATTCGTGTAATAAAATCCATTTTTTTTTTTGTGATCGGGTGACCCGTACATGCTGTGATTTGGAAAATTATTTGGGTTGAAGTATGATCAAAATTACATACAACATATGTAATGTAGTTGATTGATAAAGACCAACTCTCTAAAAAACCATACTGTTGTCGAGCTATGGTTGCCGAATTAACTTTGTAGCTTAAAAATAAAAATATAAAAGTAATGCATGCTATTTACATACAGATTAATTTGCGAATTTATGTTAATAAAAAAAATGAACAATGGTTATTCTAATTTTCTCAATCCAAATTAGATTATGGATATACATGAATCAAAGTTTTCAATTTTTTTCCTAATATGCATAACAAATTACGTCAATCTTCAACCACTAACCATACATATGCAGTAAGAAAAAATGTTTATCTAAATAACTGACTTCTTACCAAAAGTACTTATATGTTTCAATTTCACTTTCTAAACATGGTTCTCTCTGAAATGATATGTACTCTCACATTATATTCCTATATATACATGTTGAAAGTGATAAAAATACATTGCAGAGTAAAGCTAAAAATTCAAATATATTTCAGTATACTTAACACTTGGATATGGCTTCAAAACACTTGGCCTTTTTGGCTCTTTTCTTCATTGTGATGGGTTAGTCCTTCTCTTCACTTAGCCATAGATGATTATAAATACATATAGCTCATATTTGTGCTAGAATGAAAATGTCTAAATCAATCCCACATGTTCGAAGCGAAATCCAATATTGGATCCTGATATCATTGAAATTTTGTATATGTTATATAAAATTTACTTTTGTTGGCGAAATCTAATATATGAATTATCTATATATCATTACATTGTATATATATAAGTTTTACTTTTGTTGATGTACAATAATGCTGAAGTTATACTTAAAAAAGACTGAAAATTTTCTGTTTATAGCATGTTAAATAGGGTCATGATCGCCCTAGATATGCTTCAAATACGAGTAGGTCTCTTAGACGAGAAGTCCTACTCTCGATTTTGTTTTTCAAATTCAATAAGTTAATTTGATTTTCAATCATATAAACAAAACAAGAACCTTTATATCGACTTGTGGAAACTGTTTTAATATTATATATTAACTAATGATTTTTAACATGTAGGTACACTAAAACTCTCCGAAGAAGCTGAATGTACGACCACATCTCAATGTATACCTAAAGAGCCCAACTGCAAAGCTCCATTATGTATATTAGGCCAATGTACATGCGTGCAATTTCCACCTGTTCGAACACAAAAACTAAAGATTTTGGCAAGAAAATTATCCACTAATTAATTTTTAAGGATTGTCACACATATTTTCATTGCTTGTCCTTATGTATTGACAATAATAAATGCTTGTCATTTGGTGATAGTATATGATTATGAAATAAAATATATGGCTTATTTTAATAATGGTGATAATATTGTGTCTCTCCATTTTTTTACGAGCTCTTATTCAATTGAAATAGGCATCCTCTCTATGGACCCAAATTATGAGAGGTTTTAGCACTAGATTGTGCTAAATACATGGATCAAATTTTCACTTTTTTTCGTTCATAACATCGTAACATTTCAGTGTTTGAACAAATAAAGTTTACTTTGAATGAAAATTCTTTGTTTACCATGAGACACTTATTTTATTTTAATTTGGTAATTTCTTCAAAAATAAATATGGTGTTTCCAAAATATTTTCATAATTTCCTGATATATAGCTGGAAAAATATAAACATTAGAAATGAAATTCCGATATATGTGGTATATACCTATATAAAATTTTCAATTTTAATTATATTTTGTAATCGATCATTAAACATCACACAATGTCAATTAATTTAATTCAAAAGGACATGATTTGACATATACATTCCCCTCATAACTTCAATTTCCAAATACATTCTAACAAAAAAGATATAATCCAGTACTCGAAATGAAAAAATTGAACTACTCAAATTTCTTTCGAATTCGTAAAAAAGTAAACAAATCAAACATTTAAAATTTTCATTTTTCTCAACGGTTTAGCGGAACTAAAAAAATGCAATTATTACATTCACATGTCGTGTTAGCTAATATTTCGTAATAATAATGATCAGCTGAAAAAATTTTAAAAATATGTAAACAATGCACTTGTTTAGTAATTGTATGGACCGAACCAAATATAGGCTACAATTTTGCTTGAAATAGTTTTTAATCATAAATTAGTATTTCTAAGGAAAGTGATGTGTGCATATAAATATTGTGTACTTCATTTTCATTAAATGTTATGTTTAAAACCTATATTTCAAATTCAGTCTAAATGTTAAAAAAATTATTTCCTTTTTACATATCATGTCCCACACAAGAAAGAAAAATTGGCATATTCTCAGTTTTTATGTCCACGATTCCTTATTATTTTCATTTATATTGGCAAAACAAAAGGTGAAACTATAAATTCAAATAAATAGTTTTTGGAAAATTAATACTAATACTTAAATCATGAGACCGTGTGAGGACAAAATAGGTAATTAAACAGTTGGATATCCATATTTTATCAATCTAAGGAAATTACATATTTCAACTTTAAAATCATGAGATATAAGAAATCTGCGAGAATCAGATTGTTCAAATTTCTTCTATGTTAATAAGAATTGTGAACAAAATTTCTTGTCTGAGTACCATATTTGTTTTAATTTATAACCTGAAATTCAATAAAGCAATATGTGATACACTATATATACATGTTTAAGAAATGACAAATATGCATTGCAAAGTAAAACTCTAAAATAATTATATTCTTATTTTATTTACAATACTTGGGTGGAGATGACTTAAAAAAAGTCGGTTGTATTTGCTATTTTCTTTCTCATTGCATTAGGCAAGTTTTTTACTTTCCTCTGCAAGACAAAAAGTATGTATCGTATCAGAAATCAATTTTAATTTTGCATATACAATATAATCATGGGAGACTAGGAAAACTTTGGTCTCCTTGATATATTGCAGTATCTTTTTAGAGGACATTTCGAAAGGAATTGCATTGCCTTACCACTATTATATACTAAATAATGACATTTAATTTGTAGGTACACAACAATTCTCCAAAGCATTACCACCATATGAATGTAACAATGACTCTGATTGTAAATCTTTATATCCAATTGTAAATTTCCTATTTGTGGGTTGGGGCAATGTGTATGCCCAGACAATGTTTCCTCTCATTCCGACAAACAGATTGAAGACTTTGGCACAAAATTCACTCCATGGTTTCTTGATATGACTTGTCTCACAATATTTCGTTGTCTTTCATCATTTATTGATGAAAATCATGTTATCGTTGATGCATAGGCCGACAACAAAATGTTTAATCATGTGGTGATAGTATTTGATTATGAAATGAATTTGTGATTTGTTTGAGTAACTTTTATCATAACTTGCCTCCCTATTTATTTATAATTTCTTTTCTGTTGATTTCTTCTTTTACTTTTATACGTAACACGCAAATCTTATAATTAAGAATTTAAAGCGAATAATTGTAATTTGTTACACTTTTCTTATTCATTTATTTTCATTTATATGAGGGTAAACTAATTAACGCTATTATGTAACAATAATTAATTATTGTTAGATGCAGTCTACAATTGATTAAATAACACCTTTTTTTGCTAATAAAAAAACACAACATATTGTTGTTAAGTAAAAATAACAATAGAAAGGAATTAGAAAAATTGAATAAAAATCATTAAGAATGACCATGACCCATCTTGCATAAAATTTAAATATTCATTAGAAAATATTTTTTATTGAAAAATGAAAATGTAATTGCAAATTTACAATCAGTTTGTATCACATTTAAATATTTAATTATATGTCGGAGTAATGCGGTGGACAATATTGAACCACTTTCCATCGAAATTTTCATTAAGTGTATCTCTCCAGTCAATTATTATTTATAAGCAAACATTATGCTTATGTGGCTCATACACCATTTTAAGCACATAATAAAAGTTTGGCGTGGCTGAAGCGTAACTGGTTTCATAATTTATAGACAATCAGTAAGGAAGTTACTAATATGTTGAAAACTATGTTTCTCCCCTTCAAGAGCTACGTTTTAATGTGTGATGCGGTTAAGTTATAAGAGAACTTAACTTCTCTAAAAGAGTGAGTACAGATAATTAGTTTTCTCCTTGATATAGATGAAGAGTCATTATTCACACTACTTATAGGCTTTTGTCTATGGGTTTAAGCCAATTGAGTTAATCTTAAAATCCTTAAAGCTAACTGTGATGAGCTATAATTTACAACAATAATGGTGCTGGCAAATGGTGGTTGGGTGGGACAGCTCAAGAGGTGAAGATACATTTTCCAATATTATCTTTTATTTTTATTTTTATTTTTATTTTTTTTATATTATTAATATAATAAGCCTGTGACATTTAATTAATTTAGCATGTAATTAAAATATATAACAGTCGAAAAGTTATTATTATTTTGAAAAAGTGTTAAAATATCGAAACTTATTTATTTCAAAAGGTAACGATAAATTAAAAGTTTTAGTACGGAAGCCGTTTAAAATAAAATAAGAACAATTTAAATTACTCAGTTATGACGGAAAAGAAAAATCAATTTCCATAGTAGAGGTTTAAAGCGAAAGCATTTAACCACAACATATCAAAATATTTGAACAAAATCAACCGAGAGAGATAAATAAGTAATTTATGAGAATTTTGTCTCTTTTACGAAAATTTAAATCATCTTTAATGATCCAAATATTCTAAGCAAGGTTTTAAACAAAATCGAGAAAGAACCTAAATCAACAACAAAAATATAACTACTCTTCAAATACTAGGGTGTGACCGCAATCGTGATAACTTAACCGCAATCCGAATATTATTTTCCAGAACACCTGAAACTGAAAAGAATGAAACATAACACGCATAAGTTGATCGTCCAATTTAGTGAGGCTATTTGCGAATTTGCATGGTCATGTGTGAATGCAGCATATTATATAACATATATTCAAGACGGAAGAAACACGGAATTCACATAACCAAGAATTGTTGATGCCGTCATCCACTTATCCTCCACCCTCAGTCTGACCAAGTAAGGAGCGACCTTACTATCTAATATGCATCGACATGTCTTTGCCCAAGTTCATCCTTACTTCCCAAATGTTCCTCCCTACTTGGATTGTAAGGCCAGGCCTATGGGTAACCGTGACAATCCCGTCGGCCCTTGCCGTCCAGGTTGGCATCGGGTCCATATACCAAACAAAATGGGCCCACACAAAATCGGAAACAAACGAAAACACATAATCGAAACAGATGGAAACATAACATATTAAACATATTATCAACATTTAACAACTTATCAAATGAAATTTTGGGTATCATGATAATTTTGTAAAATTCATTCGCAACTAGTAGATTTCGTGCGAGTAATGTCGACATAACAAGTCCAATCTATTCATGACAACATGCAAGAGAAATTATAATATAGAACATGCTTTGATTATTAAGAGCATTAGTAAATGTTTGACTCGATCTACTAGCACATCGGACCGACTTACAAATTCAACACACAATGCTCACCTTTGTCGCTTAGTATGGCGACTAAAACTTCACAAATGAAGCGGATCCGAAACCTGAGCAAGTACGTATACGACTTAGAATTTATCTAACAACCTTACTTAAACATAACTAATGAAAATCCTACACAAGGATTTTCTAAGCTAACACATGGCTCAAAAGTTATTAGAACTTACGATATCAACTTCAATTAAGAGTAATTATTTTCAAAAATCAAAATACAAATTACATAAATCAGCGCCAAAACAACAAATTTTTCACTTCATTTTTCAGATTTACAAAACAGCCCCTAAAATTTTATAAACATCCATTTTTGCAAAAATTTGGATCAAACTTTAAATCAAAGGATTTTTAACTAAACCCAAATTAAAGTATCTTGTGACTTCAAAAATCAAAGCTTTAAAAATCCCACAAGTTTAAAACTTTTCAAACATACCCTCGTAGTTTTGAAACTAAGAAAATCAACTTTCTTGAAAAATAATTCAAGATCCAAGCATCTAAGCAATATTTAAAAACAATTAAGCAAAATTTCACTATAAAACTGAGATAAAAAATATATTTTAATAAAGTTTCACAAACTAACTATGAGAACCAAAAAGTTCTATAATTATAAATTTTCTTTGGAAAAAAATTTACAAATTTTAAATTTTAAAACAAAACTGAACTCAGCACTACATCAAATTAATTAATCAAAAGTTAATAAAAGTAATTAGGTAAAAACAGCGACAAAACAGCACCTTTGCCCCCTTATATTCAGATTTATGAAAATAACCCCAAAAGTTTTAAACACTTCCTTTTTGCAAATAAACTCGGAGCAACATTAAAACTAATAATTTTTAAGTTAACTCAAACCAAATATCAAACAAAACAGAGATTTCCAGTCCAATTTTACTCCCAAAAAAAATCGCGCCCTAACCTTTAAACTTTTAAAACCTTTCAAAAATACCCCCTTAAAGTTTCGAAAATTAAAAACATTAACTTTCTTACAAAAATAAATCAAGATTCAAACATATAAGCAATATCTAAACAAAACCAAAGCAAAGTCATTAAATATCTAATATTAAATATAAACTAAACAACTTATCACAAAAACTACAAAGATAAACTAAACTTCTTCAATATATACTTTAAAGAGAAGAAAGTAAAATCACAAAGATTAAAGAACACAAGCATAGGCAAATCTTTACCCAAAGATGATAGAATAGTGTCCTGCAAGCCAACTATTTGGCTGCATTTAATTGAAAGGACCGTTCGATTGGATTGATAAATGCATTTTATTAAATGGTCATCTTTATCTTATGTAATAATTATCTATGCATAAGGATAGAAGTCCTTAGATCACAGGGCTATGGGACAACCCGTGGACTGATCTCCAAGGCCGTGATCTAGAACATATTCAAGAGTCATAGAATCCAATCGAGATAGGACATCGTTGGATTCGGTTAGACTCTCACTATTGTGTATACTCCGATGAACTGGAGAACGCTGGGGTCCACGAGCGTGACTGGGATAGTCGATACACATAAGTGGGTGGCTTGCTGGGATGGCAAGCGCACTGAATACCCCAATTAGGAAATAACTCACCATGGAAGCGGTAGTCGCATATCGGGGATGAAGTTATTCCAATTTACAATAGTATACGAGGAACGATCCCTAAATACTTGAGGTGATAGGGTTTATCTGGTGCGAGAACGTCTATACTTTGATGTGAGTTTCCGACTGACTGGAGATTACCAGAAGGTCTCTGTGGACTCATGTTGGGTATAGAGGAACTCGTATGCAGGTTCATATCATCAACAAAGGATCCATTGACCCGACTTGATAGGTTGGGAAATTCTCCTATGGATTTCTGTGAGAAATTAATTCTGGTAAAATCCTCGGCCGAGGTATCTGACGGCTTTATGTAAGTAGCTCATAAAGATTAAGTCAAAGAGAATTATTTCGAGACCAGAATTCATAAGGTCAAGACAAAGGAAAAGGGAAACCGATGAAAGACTATACCCTTAAGTCTCGACTGGGAGATTGATCGATGGAGAGATTATGTCGTATATGGAAATTGTAAATGATAAAAGGTTCACTGAATTAATTCACCAGTGATTGGGCTCCATGGGCTTGTGGCTGGACATCGACCGTGGAGTGTGGGAGAATTCCCAAATTGGCAGGGGTGCTAATTTTGGAATGGTCAATCGACAGAGTGTTCGATTGATTTAGAGTAAATCTTACTCGAATAATTGAATAATATTTAATTATAACCCACGGCCAATTATGTGGTGAACCTACGGGGGCATACACAATACACATGAAGCGAAAGCAAGGAAATAAGAACGATCGAGTCGACTGGGTCGACTGGATGAATAATCGACTGGGTCGATTATTATGGGTGGGTCGACTGGGTCGACCCAATTGGAACAAAATGGGATCCAATTGGAATTGGATCAGGATCATAAATTAAATTGGAATTTAATTTGTGGATTAATTAATTAAGTTGGATTTAATTAATTAGAAGGGATTTTAATTAAATGGGCTTAGAGTCTGATTTAATTAAATGGGAGATTAAGTTAATTAATTGGGCTATTTAATTGGGAGATTAAATAAAGCCTGGTCAAATTAATTAACTGGGCCATGAATTAATTAGGAGACTTGGTCTTCTAAATTAAAGAGGGCCATGGCCCATGTAGGAGAGAAGAACCCTAGTCCTAATAGGACTAGGTTAGGGAGATAACTATAAGTAGCTTTCTTGTAGTTATTTTTCACACAACTCCATAAGCAAAAATTGAGCAAGAGCAAAATTCTCTCTCCCTCTCCCCACTAGTCGACCGAACCCACTTCTTCCTGTGGAAGAATTTTTCGTTTTCGACTTTGTTCCAAAATCGTTCCTATATCCTAGATCATAATATATCTTGTGTTCTAGCTGATCAAGATTTATTATTTTCGTGTAATTGTGGTGTATCAACCCGTAGAGGCGCAACACGTGGGGCGCTACTGCAGAGCTTGGATCGATTTTCACTGTGGGAGAAATCAGAGTTCGTTTGCTAGCTAAAGGATTTGCAAGGAGATAGGTATAACGTGTAAACTTATACTATCGTTTTATTTATATTCATATATATACAACTAGAGTAGTATCCTGGCAAGATTCCGTAAGAGGTCCTAAAAATTATTAAATTCCGCTGTGCCTAGGGCTGTTTATCTTACTGAATCCCAACAGTGGTATCAGAGCCAGGTTTAGGCTTTGTATATATATGAATTTGCAAATTCTGTGTTTATTAAATCATATGTTTGATTTATGTGGCTAGTTCTTTAACTGTATATGTTTTAGGACATAGATCTGTTAACTTGGAGTTAATGTAAAATTTTAGATTCGAAAATTTTATCATGTTGATGTTATTTTGGATTGGGATTTAATTAACTGGGTTATCAAATTAAATCTGTAAGTAATCGAAGAAACAAAAAAAAAAATTTTGGATCCAACCCGCGGTGGCACGCGGCGGTGCGCTGCCGCGCACCGCGGCTGGGCGGCCACCGCGAGCCACGGCCTGCGGCAGCGTGCGAACAACATGCTGTCCACGCACGCTGCGCACAGCAGCAGCCCACGGGCTGCTGTCTACGCGCAGCTGTGCGCGGCAGCCTGATGTCGCGCGCAGCCCACGCGCCACGGCTGCTGCCGCGGGCAGCTCACGCGCACCTGGTGGTCGCGCGTGGGTTTGTCTACATGGCAGCTCCTGATTGGTCTCGACTAGTCGTTTTTGGGTTGGAGTCTGATTCTGCCTATTTTGATAAATCTGAAAATCTTGGAGATTTGGTTGTTATGGAATCTTGGTGAATCTTGGATTGATCTTAGAGATCTAATTAACAAGGAAACTTAGAGTTTCATTTGTGATAAGACATTTAATTACAATTAATGTCTTCTAGTTAATTACCAAGATTAAAGATCTTAGAGATCTTATTAATCAAGGAAACTTAGAGTTTCAATTGTGATAAGAGATTTAATTATAATTAAACTCTTCTAGTAAGTTACCAAGATTAAAGATCTTAGAGATCTTATTAAATTAGGAAACTTGGAGTTTTGGATAAGGTATAAATCTTGAAGGATTTGGACACTACCTTAGTTAACTAATCTAATCAAAATAGGATTATCTTGAAAATCTTGGAGATTTGGGAATTTTGGGAAACTTAGAGTTTTGGATAAGGTAAGAATCTTAGAGATTTAGATTACCTTAATTAACCAATTTAATCAAGATAAGAATTGTAGATTACTTAGAGCTCAAGTAAGAGCTAAATTAATCTTAGAGATTAATTGTTAATTCAAAATTAATTAACTTGGATGAATTTTTGCGAATTAAAATTAATGAAGCCGGTAAATTTACATTTATGCCCTTATGTGAATTTATGCATGTTCTTGAGTGAATATGTGGATTGGTCGATTTTGCCCTTAAACCCTGTGTAGTTTTGGTTTATTTATTTTATGGGTTGTAATTAAATGGGCCTGATTGGTGCCCTTGCTTGTGCAAACAAATGTAATAGAATAGGGCCATTTAAATTTTATAAGCTAGGCTTAGATTAGGCTTAGAGCCGAGAAGACCTCATGAAGACTTGGAGATCCACATGGAGGCCCATTACCTTGGAGGACATGGAAGCCCAATTCATTACATGGAGGCCCAATCAAGGTGGATATTACAAGAAGGCCCATGATGTATGGGTTTGTAAATTGTAATAGTTAGGACATTTAATTTCCACCCTAGACTGACCAATTGGTCCATCATGTGGCTCGTGATGGATCGCATAGGATGGGCAATCGATCAATCGTGTGTGCAATGCTAGGTGATGAATGTTTACTTTTTCGTAATTATTCTTTGATGTATGAGATGCATGCTTAGGATAGAAAAACGTAAACAAGATAAAGCATAATCTGATGAGACCTCGCACGAAGAAAACTTAAAACCTCCAATTGAACTTAAAAAACTCAATTAGAATATTAAATCGAATAACGGGCGCATATGAATGGTGTCTATGGTCCGAGCCTATCCAATTACTAGGTCTTAGGCATATTGTACGAATATATCTCGATGTCTCACGAGTCGTGGGTCGAGCTATAGGAAGATGATATGTCTATTGCCTCGATGCACAGTTTAGTGCCAAGGGAGGGGATAGCAAGGTTCTAGGCGCTGTCTCACGAGTCGTGGGGCGTCTAGGATTGAACTATTTCTCTTCACGAGTATTGGACATGATTTAACGCGAGTAAGTATGGATGTCTCACGAGTCGTGGGTCCATAACGAAAACCGAGGCTAAATGAACTCAAGGGTTAGCTGGGATGGTTAACCGGCGACGTGATCGCCCACCAAATGGATCAATTGGTATGGCCAACGAGTCGTGGGTACTGAGCGATTGCATTTGGGCCTTGAGCCCATTAGGAAATTTTTATTTCCCGAACCTTATGTGGGGGCATAAGTATTCGACAAAAATAGTGGGAGTAATTTACAAATGAAAACCATGTTTGTAAATTATGCATTGATATTAATCTGCCGCGTATTTATCGTCATGTTTATGATAGTTTAATCATAAATTATGTATCCATGAATATTTACCATCATACTTGAATCAAATAAATTGACTGAACCCAAATGAATTTTGAATGACTTCAAAACTTGAGAAATTATTCTCGAGTCCAAGCAAGGACTGATCTCCTTACAAAGATTTCATTGTTTTTCCTTTCGAAGTTACACTTCGACTGGAATGGTGATAGGTTTCACCAAGCTGCCTTTTTCGAAGTTACTCTTCAAATAAGAAAGGTGATAAGTTTCACCAGAGGGTTGAGGATGGTTCTCAAGCCCAAATTTTCTTGAAGGCAAACATGAAGTCTCCCATGAATGGGAAGTAACATCTTGTGAAAAGGCCTCAAAAGGCTCGAGAGATGGAAGAAGAGGAATGTATCCTCTCTGAAGGGAAATAACCTTGGAGGTTTTTCTGTAAGGATGATAAGTTGAAAAGTCAATCAAAATGGTTCTTCCATGGATTAAGATCAAGGGAAAGAAGGAATTGAACCTATTCATCCCATAAGGGATGATTAAATTTTATTGAACTTAACCTTATGGTTAAAGTAATGCATAAGGGTGTTGGATACCCGATGAAGCACTCATTGATGCATTCAATGCATCTAAAGCCATGAATTATTTAGATCATTAGAATTTGCTTATACCATCCCTTGTCTTAAGGGATGTGATAGTTCCATAATGGTTGGAACTGATTGCGCTATAAGATTTATACGCAAAAGGTGTACATAAGCAAATGAGTATGTATACTCATATATCGACTAAATATATTATGCATAGTCAATAAAATATAAATAATCAAGATTTCACACACTTGAGTTGTTGTAAAAACCGAAAGGTGATACACGAATACTAAAACATATTTCCGAATTAAAAGATTCAAAAACTGAGCTCGACTGGGTCGAGCTTGACTGGGATACTGTACACAGTAACCGACTTTCGAATCTTGTTTAATGGAAATTAGATTTAGTAGTTGGTTGCTAGGCAACCAAGAGGCATAAACAAATGCAATGGATTTAATCCATTTAAAAGTGTGTAGAAACACTAAAGCATTAGTGGGAGATAAGGCGTCTCTAGTACCCTCATAGGTAAAAGTACGTTGTGATGTACAATTCCAAATTACTTTTGGAATAAAGAAGAGAGCCTAATCAATGAAAGCATGTGAGAGATTTGGATCGATTCAAAATCGAACATGCATTGGCAGTACGCCATTGATTATTTAATAGAGAATTAGATTCTCGAAATGTAAGACTCGCTCAAAACATTGTCAGTTGTTGAGCATTCTGGACATGTAAATGTCCATTCAGAAATCTTACATGAAATTCCTTATTCAAACAAATGAAACTTGATCGAGAAAATCGAAGATACTGAGCTAAGTATCTCTGAAGCCAGATCCAAAACATATCACGTGATATGAGTTTTGGTATTGTACCTTCATATGCATTCATGCGCATATGGGGTCTCCCGCTTATGTGAATAAGCTGGTAGGAGATAAGTTGGATGTAAAGTCCATCTTATGCAATTCGTGGGGTATCCAGAAAACTCTATAGGATACAAGTTCTACGATCCTACAAGATAAACTAGGTTTGTCTCAAGGAACGCATACTTCTTGGAGAAGGATTTCTTGCTAGGCAAGAAGGAACACAACGTAGAACTAGATGAGGTCACTGAAGCTGAAAAGGCCGAAGAGGTCAAACAAGCCGACCCATCACCACAGGCAGTGGGAGAACATGAGCATGAAAGTGCACCAGAAAGTACACCGGTGCTTCGTAAGTCAGAAAGACAACGTAGAGAACCCGAGAGGTACTACAGTCTGCTGCATGAGACTAGACAGTCTCTAACCGACCCAAGGACTTACGAAGAGGCTATGCTAGGCATAGACTCGGGAAAGTGGCGTGAAACCATGGAATTCGAATTGGACTCCATGCACTCGAACAAGGTCTGGGCCTTGGTAGATCCACCAGTGGGAGTAGCTCCCGTGGGTTGCAAGTGGATCTATAAGCGAAAGCTTGGAGTGAACGGAGAGGTAATAACCTACAAGGCGCGACTAGTGGCAAAAGGATACACTCAAAGGCCAAGCATCGACTTTGAGGAAACCTTCTCGCCCGTCGCAATGCCTAAATCCATTCGAATCTTGCTGGCCATAACTGCGTGGTATAACTACGAGATATGGCAGATGGATGTGAAGACTGCCTTTCTCAATGGGGACATTGAAAAGGAGATCTACATGGAGCAACCAAAAGGATATGCATCCAAAGGAGATAAGCACGAGGTGTGCAAACTCCAGATGTCCATTTATGGACTGAAGCAAGTTTCCCGAAGTTGGAACATCCGTTTCGATGAAACAATCCAAACTTTTGGATTCATCAAAAACGTGTTCGAACCTTGCGTGTACAAGAAGATCAGTGGGAGTACAGTTGAATTTTTAGTGCTTTACGTTGATGACATTCTTCTCATTGGAATGTGAAAGTGTTGTCCGAAACTAAAGCATGGTTATCTACACAATTCTCAATGAAGGATTTGGGAGAAGCATCCTTTGTACTAGGTACAAGGATCTAACGAAATAGATCAAAAGGACTGCTGGGCCTCTCCCAATCCCAGTACATAGATAAAATCTTGAAAAGATTTAATATGGAAGAATCCAAGAAAGGATTGCTTTCAATGAGACATGAGATTGCACTCTCTAAGTCTATGGCCCCAAAGACTCCTGAAGAGAGAAGCAATATGTCTCGAATACCATATGCATCCGCGATAGGAAGCATAATGCATGGTATGTTATGTACTAGACCAGACGTAGCGTACGCTTTAAGCGTTACAAGTCGCTACCAGTCTGATCCAGGTGAGCAGCACTGGATAGCCGTAAAGGCAATTCTGAAGTACCTGAGAAGGACTAAGGAATTGTTCTTGATATACGGTGGAGGAGAATTGAAATTGGAAGGCTATACTGATTCTAGCTTCCAATGTGATGTAGACGACTTCAAGTCGACATCTGGATACGTGTTCTGCCTCAATAGTGGTGCGGTAAGCTGGAAGAGCTCCAAGCAAGACACTACCGCAGTTTCAACCACCGAGACAGAATACATTGCCGCGAGTGAAGCAGCAAAGGAAGGTGTTTAGATGAAAAACTTCATCAGGAATTGGATGTGATACCTAGCATTGTCGAGCCATTACTATCTTCTGTGATAATAATGGAGCTATCTCGCAAGCGAAGGAGTCGAGATCTCATCAGAATCCAAGCACGAAGTAAGACGATACCATTTGATATTTATATCATTGGTAGAGGAGACATAAAGATGGAACGTGTCGCCTCAAGGGATAATACGACGGACCCGCTGTCTAAGCCATTGCCTCAAAAGCATCCGAAAACATCTATCTAAGATGGGAATCAGAAGTATGAAAAGTTGGCTTTAGTACAAGTGGGAGATTGATAGAATAGTGTCCTGCAAGCCAACTATTTGGCTGCATTTAATTGAAAGGACCGTTCGATTGGATTGATAAATGCATTTTATTAAATGGTCATCTTTATCTTATGTAATAATTATCTATGCATAAGGATAGAAGTCCTTAGATCACAGGGCTATGGGACAACCTGTGGACTGATCTCCAAGGCGTGATCTAGAACATATTCAAGAGTCATAGAATCCAATCGAGATAGGACATCGTTGGATTCGGTTAGACTCTCACTATTGTGTATACTCCGATGAACTGGAGAACGCTGGGGTCCACGAGCGTGACTGGGATAGTCGATACACATAAGTGGGTGGCTTGCTGGGATGGCAAGCGCACTGAATACCCCAATTAGGAAATAACTCACCATGGAAGCGGTAGTCGCATATCGGGGATGAAGTTATTCCAATTTACAATAGTATACGAGGAACGATCCCTAAATACTTGAGGTGATAGGGTTTATCTGGTGCGAGAACGTCTATACTTTGATGTGAGTTTCCGACTGACTGGAGATTACCAGAAGGTCTCTGTGGACTCATGTTGGGTATAGAGGAACTCGTATGCAGGTTCATATCATCAACAAAGGATCCATTGACCCGACTTGATAGGTTGGGAAATTCTCCTATGGATTTCTGTGAGAAATTAATTCTGGTAAAATCCTCGGCCGAGGTATCTGACGGCTTTATGTAAGTAGCTCATAAAGATTAAGTCAAAGAGAATTATTTCGAGACCAGAATTCATAAGGTCAAGACAAAGGAAAAGGGAAACCGATGAAAGACTATACCCTTAAGTCTCGACTGGGAGATTGATCGATGGAGAGATTATGTCGTATATGGAAATTGTAAATGATAAAAGGTTCACTGAATTAATTCACCAGTGATTGGGCTCCATGGGCTTGTGGCTGGACATCGACCGTGGAGTGTGGGAGAATTCCCAAATTGGCAGGGGTGCTAATTTTGGAATGGTCAATCGACAGAGTGTTCGATTGATTTAGAGTAAATCTTACTCGAATAATTGAATAATATTTAATTATAACCCACGGCCAATTATGTGGTGAACCTACGGGGGCATACACAATACACATGAAGCGAAAGCAAGGAAATAAGAACGATCGAGTCGACTGGGTCGACTGGATGAATAATCGACTGGGTCGATTATTATGGGTGGGTCGACTGGGTCGACCCAATTGGAACAAAATGGGATCCAATTGGAATTGGATCAGGATCATAAATTAAATTGGAATTTAATTTGTGGATTAATTAATTAAGTTGGATTTAATTAATTAGAAGGGATTTTAATTAAATGGGCTTAGAGTCTGATTTAATTAAATGGGAGATTAAGTTAATTAATTGGGCTATTTAATTGGGAGATTAAATAAAGCCTGGTCAAATTAATTAACTGGGCCATGAATTAATTAGGAGACTTGGTCTTCTAAATTAAAGAGGGCCATGGCCCATGTAGGAGAGAAGAACCCTAGTCCTAATAGGACTAGGTTAGGGAGATAACTATAAGTAGCTTTCTTGTAGTTATTTTTCACACAACTCCATAAGCAAAAATTGAGCAAGAGCAAAATTCTCTCTCCCTCTCCCCACTAGTCGACCGAACCCACTTCTTCCTGTGGAAGAATTTTTCGTTTTCGACTTTGTTCCAAAATCGTTCCTATATCCTAGATCATAATATATCTTGTGTTCTAGCTGATCAAGATTTATTATTTTCGTGTAATTGTGGTGTATCAACCCGTAGAGGCGCAACACGTGGGGCGCTACTGCAGAGCTTGGATCGATTTTCACTGTGGGAGAAATCAGAGTTCGTTTGCTAGCTAAAGGATTTGCAAGGAGATAGGTATAACGTGTAAACTTATACTATCGTTTTATTTATATTCATATATATACAACTAGAGTAGTATCCTGGCAAGATTCCGTAAGAGGTCCTAAAAATTATTAAATTCCGCTGTGCCTAGGGCTGTTTATCTTACTGAATCCCAACAAAAGAAACAAAGGGGATGAAGCTCTCTTCATTTCCAGACCTCCGAAGGTAGTGGTGGCGGCTCCGGTGGTGGTTCATATCAAAAGCTTCAAATCCTTATTTTTTACCAATTTCAAACGTCTGCTGATTAAATTCGAAAAACGAAAACGACGATCCGAACGGTCAAAATGTAGCCCCATGTGTGTAGGACCTTTACGCAAATTTTGGGCCAGATCCAACGGTGATCGAAGACGAAATGGTCGAAAAACCGTGACTGGGTTGTGTAAATCCGAAAATTGTATCTTTCTAGTGTTGTCTCTTTTCTCTTTCTTATTTTCTTTAATAATGTGTATGTAATTGAGGTAATTGAGAGGATAAAAATCTGATCTTAAGTGTATATGACAACTATATACACATTGGAAAGAGAAGGAGATATCATGCTTAATCTTTTAATACATTGGGCAGAACAATTTCTCCACCCAAGACCATGCTTTAGCAGCACTTAAGCTAGGAGAGCAATTATTGCTATTTGCCCCCTAAAGTTTTAAAAACTTACATTTCACCCCTTATAATAAAATTTTTGTACATTCAAGCCCGGAAAATTTCAAAAATGTCTTAATATTATTTTAAAGTAACTTTTATATTTTGAATCATTTCAAAGTTCAAAAGATCACAAAATTTAATTAAATTGAATATTTTAGTTCAAATGTATGCTTAACTTCAAAAATAAAATGTGGCAAATGAAATTGGGTTTAAAATTCAATCAAAATGCTCCGTAATTTTTTAGGCGTTACAATAATATATTATTTAATTCAGTATAGGTTTAGAATATTTTCGTAACATTTAATTTATAGTTCAAAATCTAGATGTATTTTGTAAGTACAAATTAAAATTTTATTTTTCATTTTAAATTTATTATAAGTCTAATGACCATATATTTACATACAAAATTGGATCTAAGGTGACTTTCATATTGGCTACTAATTAATATTCGTGTAATAAAATCCATTTTTTTTTGTGATCGGGTGACCCGTACATGCTGTGATTTGGAAAATTATTTGGGTTGAAGTATGATCAAAATTACATGCAACATATGTAATGTAGTTGATTGATAAAGTCCAATTCTCTAAAAAACCATATTGTCGTCGAGCTATGGTTGCCGAATTAACTTTGTAGCTTAAAAATAAAAATATAAAAGTAATGCATGCTATTTACATACAGATTAATTTGCGAATTTATGTTAATAAAAAAAAAAAAGAACAATGGTTATTCTAATTTTCTCAATCCAAATTAGATTATGGATATACATGAATCAAAGTTTTCAAATTTTTTCCTAATATGCATAACAAATTACATCAATCTTCAACCACTAACCATACATATGCAGTAAGAAAAAATGTTTATCTAAATAACTGACTTCTTACCAAAAGCAATAATATGTTTCAATTTCACTTTCTAAACATGGTTCTCTCTTAAATGATATGTACTCTCACATTATATTCCTATATATACATGTTGAAAGTGATAAAAATACATTGCAGAGTAAAGCTAAAAGTTCAAATATATTTCATTATACTTAACACTTGGATATGGCTTCAAAACACTTGGCCTTTTTGGCTCTTTTCTTCATTGTGATGGGTTAGTCCTTCTCTTCACTTAGCCATAGATGCTTATAAATACATATAGCTCATATTTGTGCAAGAATGAAAATGTCTAAATCAATCCCACATGTTCGAAGCGAAATCCAATATTGGATCCTGATATCATTGAAATTTTGTATATGTTATATAAAATTTACTTTTGTTGGCGAAATCTAATATATGAATTATCTATATATCATTACATTATATATATATAAGTTTTACTTTTGTTGATGCACAATAATGCTGAAGTTATACTTAAAAAAGACTGAAAATATTATGTTTATAACATGTTAAATAGGGTCATGATCGCCCTAGATATGCTTCAAACACGAGTAGGTCTCTTAGACGAGAAGTCCTACTCTCGATTTTGTTTTTCAAATTCAATAAGTTAATTTGATTTTCAATCATATAAACAAAACAAGAACCTTTATATCGCATTGTGGAAACTGTTTTAATATTATATATTAACTAATGATTTTTAACATGTAGGTACACTTAAACTCTCCGAAGAAGCTGAATGTACGACCACCTCTCAGTGTATACCTAAAGAGCCCAACTACAAAGCTCCATTATGTATATTAGGCCAATGTACATGCGTGCAATTTCAAACATACCCTCATAGTTTTGAAACTAAGAAAATCAACTTTCTTGAAAAATAATTCAAGATCCAAGCATCTAAGCAATATTTAAAAATAATTAAGCATAATTTCACTATAAAACTGAGATAAAAAATATGTTTTATAAAGTTTCACAAACTAACTATGAGAACCAAAAAGTTCTATAATTATAAATTTTCTTTGGAAAAAAAATTACAAATTTTCAATTTTAAAACAAAACTGAACTCAGCACTACATCAAATTAATTAATCAAAAGTTAATAAAAGTAACTAGGTAAAACCAACGACAAAACAGCACCTTTGCCCCCTTATTTTCAGATTTATGAAAATAACCCCAAAAGTTTTAAACACTTCCTTTTTGCAAATAAACTCGGAGCAACATTAAAACTAATAATTTTTAAGTAAACTCAAACCAAATATCAAACAAAACAGAGATTTTCAGTCCAATTTTACTCCCAAAAAAAAATCGCAGCCCTAACCTTTAAACTTTTAAAACCTTTCAAAAATACCCCCTTAAAGTTTCGAAAATTAAAAACATTAACTTTCTTACAAAAATAAATCAAGATCCAAACATATAAGCAATATATAAACAAAACCAAAGCAAATTCATTAAATATATAATATTAAATATAAACTAAACAACTTATCACAAAAACTACAAAGATAAACAAACTTCTTCAATATATACTTTAAAGAGAAGAAAGTAAAATCACAAAGATTAAAGAACATAAGCATAGGCAAATCCTTACCCAAAGAAACAAAGGGGATGAAGCTCTCTTCATTTCCAGACCTCCGAAGGTAGTGGTGGCGGCTCCGGTGGTGGTTCATATCAAAAGCTTCAAATCCTTATTTTTTACCAATTTCAAACGTCTGCCGATTAAATTCGAGAAATGAAAACGACGATCTGAACGGTCAAAATGTAGCCCCATGTGTGTAGGACCTTTACGCAAATTTTGGGCCAGATCCAACGGTGGCCGAAGACGAAATGGTCGAAAACCCGTGACTGGGTTGTGTAAATCCGAAAATTGTATATTTCTAGTGTTGTCTCTTTTCTCTTTCTTATTTTCTTTAATAATGTGTATGTAAATGAGGTAATTGAGAGGATAAAAATCTGATCTTAAGTGTATATGACAAATATATACACATTGGGAAGAGAAGGAGATATCATGTGTTGGAAGAATTTATTAACTCAAGAACAGCTAAGTGATCTTATCAGTTGAGTTAATTAAGTTAGTTGAAAGGTTTTGATGATAACAAAAAGGTGTCATCAACTAAGTTACGGAAGCTTAGTAAGCCTTTGAAGATTGGATACTTGGTTTAAAAGAGAATCATTCAAGAACAGAAGTATTCAAGAAATGAAGATTCAATCTTATGATAAGATTGAAAATCAGATTAGTGAAAGATTGAAAATCAGATTAGTAAAAATCAGCTTGGTGGAAATGAGATGGGTGATCATCAGATGACTGATCATGAGATGACTAGTGATCAGCTTAGTGCATCAGACTAGTGATCAGACTAGTGCATCAGACTTGTGCATCAGACTAGTGCATCAGACTAATGCATCAGACTAGTTATCAGACTAGTGCATCAGACTAGTGCATCAGACTGGTGATCATCAGCGGAGTGGATCCCATCAGCTAAGTAAAATCGGTCAGTAAGCTCTCCAACGGTAACAAGCTAAGTGCATTAAATGCTGCTGACAGAAAGTACAGCAGAGTGTACAGTAAACAGTGCAGAAAGTACAGTAGAGTGTATAGTGAATAATGCGACAGTCTGCAAAAAGTTACCATTCAAATTATGACCGTTGCTCAAGGACTTAAATGCAATTTTGCCAACCTTCAACGGGCAAAATTATAAATCCAAGAGTATAAATAGATGGTAAACTGAAGATTCAAGCAAGACTTGCACACTTTCAAGATCAAATCTTTAGAGCAAGAATCCATCAGTTGAGTCATCTTATCATAAGCGGAGTCATCTTATGACGAAGCTGATTGTTGAAGAACAAGATTAAAACCTTGCATATCTGAGTGATATTCAACTGAGTGTTGTGAGAAATAGATATTCATCTTTGTGGGTGATATTACTTCGGAGAATAGGTCTTCTTTGTGATTTCCTATTGTGAGCTTACGGCCTTTTCATTTGTTGTTTTGGCGTAAGTAGAGTATATTGTAAACTGTGTGTTTATAGTATAACCCAAGATCTAAGTGACTTGGAAGAGTGGATTAAGAGGGTTTGTTCATGTATAACCACTATAAAATTCCTTGTGTTATTTACTTTATTTGTCTTGCATTAAATATTTCATAAGCTAAGTAAATACATTAAAAGAAGAGTCTTTTAAATTGAGGAATTTCCAACTTGGGGTAAAACTTTCTTTGTGCTTTAAAAGTTTAATTGAGTTGAAAACATTGTTTGAAAAACACATATACATTATCCGCTGCATCATTGTTTGAAACTCTGATTATTTAAGTTTGATGAGCAAAATCAGCATAGCAGTCTACTTTACTGAATAAGTTAAGTGCTAAATCAGCATAGTAGTCTCACGAATAAGATCAGTTTACTCTGCTGATAAGCTAAGTGCAAAATCAACTCAGTCATCTTATTTTGCTGATGAGCGAACTCTACTTATTGAAGAAAAGTTTAAGAAATTTTTTTAAGTTCTGAGGTCTATTCACCTCCCCCCCCCCCTCTCTAGACCTCAACTGACCACTTGGGACCAACATCATGCTTAAGCTTTTAATACATTGGGCAAAACAATTTCTCCACCCAAGACCATGCTTTAGCAGCCCTTAAGCTAGGAGAGCAATTATTGCTATTTGCCCCCCAAAGTTTTAAAAACTTACATTTCACCCCTTATAATAAAATTTTTGTACATTCAAGCCCGGAAAATTTCAAAAAGGTCTTAATATTATTTTAAAGTAACTTTTATATTTTGAATTATTTCAAAGTTCAAAAGATCACAAAATTTAATTAAATTGAATATTTTAGTTCAAATGTATGCTTAACTTCAAAAATAAAATGTGGCACATGAAATTGGGTTTAAAATTCAATCAAAATGCTCCGTAATTTTTGGGGCGTTACAATAATATATTATTTAATTCAGTATAGGTTTAGAATATTTTCGTAACATTTAATTTTAGTTCAAAATCTAAATGTATTTGGTAAGTACAAATTAAAATTTTCTTTTTCATTTTAAATTTATTATAAATCTAATGACCATATATTTACATACAAAATTGGATCTAAGGGGATTTTCATATTGGCTACTAATTAATATTCGTGTAATAAAATCCATTTTTTTTGTGATCGGGTGACCCGTACATGCTGTGATTTGAAAAATTATTTGGTTTGAAGTATGATCAAAATTACATACAACATATGTAATGTAGTTGATTGATAAAGACCAACTCTCTAAAAAACCATACTGTCGTCGAGCTATGGTTGCCGAATTAACTTTGTAGCTTAAAAATAAAAATATAAAAGTAATGCATGCTATTTACATACAGATTAATTTGTGAATTTATGTTAATAAAAAAAAATGAACAATGGTTATTCTAATTTTCTCAATCCAAATTAGATTATGGATATACATGAATCAAAGTTTTCAAATTTTTTCCTAATATGCATAACAAATTACGTCAATCTTCAACCACTAACCATACATATGCAGTAAGAAAAAATGTTTATCTAAATAATTGACTTCTTACCAAAAGCACTAATATGTTTCAATTTCACTTTCTAAATGTGGTTCTCTCTGAAATGATATGTACTCTCACATTATATTCCTATATATACATGTTGAAAGTGATAAAAATACATTGCAGAGTAAAGCTAAAAATTCAAATATATTTCATTATACTTAACACTTGGATATGGCTTCAAAACACTTGGCCTTTTTGGCTCTTTTCTTCATTGTGATGGGTTAGTTCTTCTCTTCACTTAGCCATAGATGCTTATAAATACATATAGCTCATATTTGTGCTAGATTGAAAATGTCTAAATCAATCCCACATGTTTGAAGCGAAATCCAATATTGGATCCTGATATCATTGAAATTTTGTATATGTTATATAAAATTTACTTTTGTTGGCGAAATCTAATATATGAATTATCTATATATCATTACATTGTATATATATAAGATTTACTTTTGTTGATGTACAATAATGCTGAAGTTATACTTAAAAAAGACCGAAAATTTTCTGTTTATAGCATGTTAAATAGGGTCATGATCGCCCTAGATATGCTTCAAACACGAGTAGGTCTCTTAGACGAGAAGTCCTACTCTCGATTTTGTTTTTCAGATTCAATAAGTTAATTTGATTTTCAATCATATAAACAAAACAAGAACCTTTATATCGACTTGTGAAAATTGTTTTAATATTATATAATAACTATTGATTTTTAACATGTAGGTACACTACAACTCTCCGAAGAAGCTGAATGTACGACCACCTCTCAATGTATACCTAAAGAGCCCAACTGCAAAGCTCCATTATGTATATTAGGCCAATGTACATGCGTGCAGTTTCCACCTGTTCGGACCCAGAAACTAAAGATTTTGGCAAGGAAATCATCCACTAATTAATTTTTAAGGATTGTCACACAGATTTTCATTGCTTGTCCTTATGTATTGACAATAATAAATGCTTGTCATTTGGTGATAGTATATGATTATGAAATAAAATATATGGCTTATTTTAATAATGGTGATAATATTGTGTCTCTCCATTTTTTTACGAGCTCTTATTCAATTGACTTAGTCATCCTCTATGTGGACCCCAATTATGAGGGGTTTTTCTCTAATAAATATATTTCACTTGTTGTCGCTCTAGATTTTGCTAAATACAAGGACCAAAATTTTCACTTTTTCCGTTCATAACATCGTAATATTTCTTTATTTGAATAAATAAAATGAAAATAAAGTGCACTTTGAATGAAAATTCTTTGTTTACCACGAGACTCTTATTTTATTTTATTTAGTAATTTCTTCAAAAATAAATATGGTGTTTCTAAAATATTTTCATAACTTCCCAATATTTAGCTTGAAAAAAAAAATAAACATTAGAAATTAAATTCCGATCTATGTGGTATATAGCTATATAAAATTTTCAATTTAAATAATAATTTTTAATCAATCATTAATCATTACACAATGTCAATTTAATTTAATTTAAATGGACATGATTTAACATCTACATTCCCCTCATAACTTGAGCTTCCAAATACATTCAAACCACAACTAATTTTCGAACCCAACCCAGAACCCACTCATTAATTAACATTACTTTATATTTTAAAAATTTAAACAAAATTATCCAGAACCCACTCAATAATATTGGTTATGAGTACATATATGACGTGTACTGCACGGAAAATATATATATACTCTAATGAAATAATTACGTGTGTCCATAACGAATTATTGTAATATAATAGAGTGGGATTTGGATTGATAAAATTGCCATTTTGTCACCATATATGTTTTATTTAAGCTAGTACATGTTATCTCAAATGGACAATACAGCATTTATTGGATTTATTGGGTGTGTGGATGGGTTTTGACCCGGTCTCGCGAGACCGAGCCAAAACCCTTTTCAAATGAGTTTTCGTCAAACCCATAAAACCATCAAAAACATATTCAGAAACTCATACTCAAACTCTTCAAACCTATAAAACACTGATTTGACACCTGCCACCTACTTTTTCTCCAAAATCTCACTGAAAAAGACATTGATTTGACACCTATCACCTACTTTTCCCCTAAACCCCAACATCCAAACACAATCCAAGTAGGGTTTCAACTTATTCAAACCACAAAACTCCAGAATCAAAACTCATCCAAATGAAGTCTCAAAGGTTTCATTGAAATCACCCAAACCAATTTTTTTAAACCGAGACCCGCAAAACCGAGCCAAAACCCATCCAAATAGACCCATAATGGTTCATGCCTCAAAATAGACCTTCCTTTGTCCTGTTGTTCATGTCGTAGTTAGAGTAGCACTCTATAATTCTTCTACTATTTCCTAAATTCCGAGTTTCGTTATTGATTATTAATGAAAGTACGATTTTCCCACACACAAAAAAATAAATAAATAAATAAAGAAAGAAAAAAAAAATAGAGTGGTATTCTATCTTTACAATATTTGATCAAAATAAAACGATATGTGGTTGTCTGAACATGACGTATGATTGGACAGAACGTCTTTGCTTTAGCTAATGTTGGGACATTGTGCTATATTTTGTGTACCACAAGAGAATATCTATCTTTGAGTATCAAATGATAAATTGATTAAAAAAAAGAAAAAAAAATATTATATATATAAAAAAAAGGTGGGTGCTGATATTGGCCGAATTAAAAATTGAAGAAAATCCCGAAACTTGAAAATAATCGGCCCACTTTTTTACCAAATGGGCAAAAAAGTTGTAATTATAGTGGTTATATTTCTCCCCGAGGTCTTTTGCGATCGGGGTGAACCCCCAAATTATTATAACCGATCATTTTGATTTGATTTTGTTTAATGAATAATTTAGCTTAAAAAAAAGACTTAAATCAACTTCATTCTGATATTTGATACGACAACATGACTAGTAAACCTCTCTATAAAAGCTCTTTCCAGTTTTATTTTCACTTCTGGTACTTGATGATTATAAGTGGAAAACAATAATGTAGCACGTTTATTCATGATAATGTAGGGTCCGTCCAACTTTAGAAGAAAGAGCCTAGACGTAGTTTCACTTTCCACTAAATGTATGTTGTTGGGTAATCCAAGTCACAAGATTTAATAAGATATGCTTGGATACACGGATACTCGTAAGATATGTGTGTGATACGTATTCGATATACCACATGGTGTATTGGTAATAAAAATAAATAAAAATTAAAATAGATACGTATTGGATACACTAGTAGGGCATCAGGATACACCGTAGATTTTTTATATAATATTTCGGGTCATATTTAAATTATTAAAAATGATAAAGTCTCTAGGGTTAAACATATACGACTAGTATCATTACTCCATCTATTTATTCAAGTCTATTTCCTAGGTCATGAAATCTCAAAAATAATTCCTTCAGTTGATGCGCTATGTTAAGAATGAATTATGTCTACTTTTGAGTTATATAACTTTTAGTTGATATTTTTGCTTTTAGGACTTAAATTGAATGATATAAACAAATTTAAATTATATTTTACATATGTATCTATGTCATATCGTATCCAATAAATTTCAAAAATCCGTATCACCGTATTCATATCATACTATATCCGTATCCTTGTATTCGTATCCGTGCAACATAACTTAGATCTAATCTAAGCAAGCAATAATCCCATAATTTACAAAGCAAATGTTCTAATTAAATTCAAATTTTAGACAGTAGACATTATATTGAGACATTTACAGAAAGGCCATAATCAAAAATAGAATTTACTCAAAGGCCACAAGCCTTTTCCAGTTTAAAAAAAAATGTTAATAATACTTAATCTCTCCTAAAAATTACACTTCACCCCTCAATTTTCTTTGATAAAACAAAATCTCTCAACCCTAAATTAAAAAAAACAAAAGAAAAAACACTCTCCTCTCTCACAATTCAAAATCGGCCGATTACTCTCAATTTTAGTTATTCATATCGATAAATAATATTCAAATTTAGTTAACATAATATTTTATTCTTCTCTAAATATTTTAAATTATATTTATTATTTCGTACATGTAAAATACAAAGAATAAATACAGATTCTAATGATTTTATTTTTCAAATATAATAAATTTTTTCTTCATGTGAAAACATTCCTATCTATATATATACTAGTGAAGCTCACCGCGCAAGGCGCGGTATATTTGCCAAGATTTTGCGCTGTTTTGGGCTCGACCTATTTTTGAGTTTAAATTTGTTGCCTTTGTTAATTGCCTTTAATATTGGTTGATGATTATAATTGAACATCGATATAGTGTTTGATTCTTAAAGAGTTTCTGTACGAAAATGTAATTTGTAGTAGCATGTTTAATATAGGCAATATATATGCAATACTTGTAGTATACGCCATTGAGAATGATCTACGCATTAAGAGTATTATTTACAATAATTCTAACATGTGTACTCTCTATCAAAAAAAAAAAAAAATTCTAACATGTGTACTCAATATCTTCTCATATTGTCTTCTTAAAGAACTTTTATTCATTTAACATTCTTATGAATATCTGAAACGAAATTGAAGAACCTTGCAAGACTAAAATCTAACATGCTAAGTTGGTGTTAGCCATATAATTTGAAAGTGCATTTGGAGAAATGTTGATGTTTTTTTTTATTGGCGTCTAGAAGAGAAGTCAGTTTGATGTTTTAGTTACCTTGGTAAAGTGGATCTTCTGCTCCACGAATTGCGGTTTTTCGGCCTAGCAATACCTTTTTATGTTACACCGTAGAGGGGGTAATATGTCATAGGTATATTTGCATCATATGAAGAAAATTTATACAAGGATACTGATAGATAAGAATAACTTATTAATCTATAAAAGTTATTCGTTGGTAGAGAGTTGGTGCCAAAATTGAAAGTCGTGGTTCTGTTGTTGATATATTTAGTTATTGTTAATTTTAGTACCTGCTTTAGAAGAAGAAGGAATTGGGATATGAAATATTTTGGAAAAAATTGATTACCAGAAATGTTGTGCATATTAGAATTTTCAAAATAAGATTGCTTCTACTAAAATTCTTTTCTATTTGATGGAATGAATATGTGTTTTTACGGTTGTTTGCTATATAAAATTTTCCAGAATAGAATACTCTTCTTGAGTTATTGCAGAACAAAAGTTTTGATTAACAATCTTTTGAAATAGTATTTGTTTAATAGTAATTGGTGGAAAAGTTATTTTCATAGATGATGGATATATAGCACATGTTTATATATCTTTTTTGAGACAAACATGTTTATATATCTACTTGAGAATAAATACTAAGGGAGAGGTAATTTAGTAGATTTTCTTTTTAAATCTTTTATTCAATATGCAAGCGCAGTAAATGAGAAATCAAACAATTTATATTAAACCATTACATGAGGTATGTTTTAGCTTTCCTTATGTGTAACTGTTTCGGAAGTGACTAATATTGTGCTCATAAGGATAACCGTATTCTGGTCATGTGATTTGTGAGACTTATGGATAATCAGGCTAATTTGGTATTTTTTTGGGGAAGTGACAAATACTCTGAAATGGTCTTTTAATTTATTCTCATTTAGACCTTTACACAAAAAAAGAGGTTCTTCTAATCTTAAATTAGAACATTTTAAAAAAAAAAAAATTCTGGTAATCATTGAAAATATGTTGAGTGCATTAAATAGGTCCTAATGTTTGAAATAGTTTGATGAAGAGGTAATTTAGTAGATTTTCTTTTTAAATCTTTTATTCAATATGCAAGCGCAGTAAATGAGAAATCAAACAATTTATATTAAACCATTACATGAGGTATGTTTTAGCTTTCCTTATGTGTAACTGTTTCGGAAGTGACTAATATTGTGCTCATAAGGATAATCGTATTCTGGTCATGTGATTTGTGAGAATTATGGATAATCAGGCTAATTTGGTATTTTTTTGGGGAAGTGACAAATACTCTGAAATGGTCTTTTAATTTATTCTCATTTAGACCTTTACACAAAAAAAGAGGTTCTTCTAATCTTAAATTAGAACATTTTTAAAAAAAAAAATTCTGGTAATCATTGAAAATATGTTGAGTGCATTAAATAGGTCCTAATGTTTGAAATAGTTTGATGAAGAGGTTTGCAAAAATTTGAAAAAAACTTACTGCTCATGTTTTGAATCATTAAAAAAATGTATTGTCTGTAATTCTTTGATCGTGTTTGCCATGTTTTGAATTGAATGTTTGTGTTAAAATCTATGTACTACAAGTAAAGTTTATACGAGAACATCTACAATAACTTATACAATTGAATTACCAAACGGACAAATCTTCCTTCTTTCCAATTACAGGAAAAAGAAGAGTGGTGAAGGGATTATATTTTCCCTTGGCAGCTCTTGTGAAAAGAAACATATTACACAGCAAATTGCGTCTAAACAAAATTCTAACCAAATACAAAAAGTGTAAATTATAGGCCTTTCCAAATCTAACATAAAAAATTCGCTGCACAAAAGTTACTATATTTTGCCACTGCAGCACATAATATTTAAAAGACCATATAAAATGCACCTATATAAACTGATGCTATTATAGATTTCTCACAAAAAAGTAAGTAGAGTGCACATCCTATGGAGTGGTTTGGCTTAACGTAAGCGCACAGGTTGTCCAAGAATTCTCCTTGTTTAAACCAGAGATGTTAAGTCCGTGTCTTCATTTGCAAGGACAATTCCTGGGTTAGCTTCTTCGTACAGTGTTAACTCACCTTGTGATAAGTTTTTGACAAGAAAAAAGCAACATGTTGTATAAAAGTTCTTTTGATTTTTTAAAAATGGGCTTCTAAGTTGTTAAACCTATCGTTGCCACACTCCTTGCATCTTTATCTGCTCCTCCAATTCTAGAGTTTCCTATTATTTATCAAGAACAAAAATTGTTTATCGTTACTAACTAACAATTTGCCTAAGCACGAGCTGGTACATGCCTTAACATTGATGTTATACCTGCCGGAAATCGTTCCCTAGCACTATTTTTTTGGTTGATCCGTCATCATGTCTCAAAGCAACGATCTCCCTTATTTTCTGATGTTGCATAGCGAGTGATCGAGAAAGAGCAGCAAAATCATTTTTCATGTTAACACTGCTTAACAATGGATTCCATCATATAGTTCATAAACAAATCTAAAAATAATGACAAAATTAAGAGCCGAATAAATAAAAATATGCATAAGTTTTTGAGCTGGGATTGATGATCTCTAATGCACCAAATAACATTGGAAGGATAACTCCTGCATAACCATGCAAATGTCACAATATGAATTACAAATCAACAGAGGCGAGGAAAAAAATAATAAAATATCAGAAAGGAAAAAAAATAGTTTTACCTAAAAAAGATCTTGAGAATTTGGCTCGGTGATAAGAACATATTTAAGTAATTCTCGTTCTGTAAGACCATAATGAAAACCCACTTTTTGTTTTTCTTCTAGACGAATACGATATTGAGATTTTTTCCCGGAACGTGATTGGTTTCTAAGAACACTTTCGACTTTAGGCCTTTAATTAGTTAGTCTTGGTATAGCCCCAAGGTGGAGTATTTTTTCGAAACGAGGTCCCTTTGATTTGAACATGCTGAAATGATATACAAATCAAGTTATATCAAATAATAATCTAACTTGGTCACTACAACCTTTTGTTTCTATCACAACCATTAAGAGAAATTGAAACCTTTCTTGTTGGCAGAAATGGTGATTAGTGGAAGAATTAAATATAATGAAATGAAACAGTCAGCTCCAATCTTCCAACCATACCAGTGGAGTATGAGAAGCCATCAAAATTCATGCAAATACAAAATGAAAACTTAATTTCTTATTAACTCCAAAAAATTAACTTTGAAATAATGATATGGATGAAACATATCAAAGTGGTATGAGAAACAAACCACATCAATAGGAGTATTTATTTTAACTATTATATCAAACTAAACCTGCAACACAAAATGCAAGATGAACTTTCTAAAACTGGTCATTCAAAGAATGCAAACCGTTCAAGCCAACAAATGTGGTCAAGTTCATTCTAGCCCTGCCACTTGAGTTTGTCTACAAGAAAAGTAATGAATCCGTCAAAGATCAGTGGCAGATAAATACACACACCTCCAAGCAAAGGGCAGGAACCCACTTGACGAACAGAATTGAAAAGGATCAAGAAAACATTAGATGACAGTGAAAACTTCCAACCAAAATCCTACTTATTCTCCACCTTCTGGGATGACATTTTTTTGATGACTTTATTAAGTTAAATGTATCATAACTCATAGAAAAAATCAAAATGTATTCAGCTCTATGCCCTCCCAACAAAATCCCACATATTCCCGTTATTTTCCATCATGAAATTCCAATAGAAAATAAGAAACTACTTAGAGTAATATCTTTCTCAACATAAAGCACACCATTTATGTGCTTGAAAATATCGCAAGTCCTCACAGTTCACTTGATTCGGGCCTTCTCACTGGCCTGTTAAAAAGAAAAAGAAAAAGGAACAATTCGAATAAATAAATGGAAAAGGGAAGGTACTAACCCATACACCTAGACAAAATATAAACAAATTTAAAAACAAAAGATTTCACAAAATTAAAATGAAACAGAACAACGATTAGGACACACAAGAAGCTCACACCTGTGACAAAAAGAGAAAAAAAAAACCCAAAATAGTTACATGGAATGCTTCATAAGATTAATGAAAATTTTTTATTGTGAAATGTTTTTGCAAGAACTTAATGGGGAAATATGCAATGTTTATAGAGTCAATACATTGAAAGCTTCATGTATTCCTTTCCACCATTACAGAGAAGGCTTCAACTCTACTCCAATCTTCAATGACTTCTGATATATTGGGGACATTAGATGTGAGAGGTGGCTAAAGATGAACAATATAAAAGTAACCAACAAATTGGGTTCACCAAATTTATGATATATTTTTGCGAAAATAAAATTGTGGAGAAAACCACACGACTTGTCGAACAAATTTCCCAATTGCTACAGTTGTTATTCCATCAAAATTTGATAAAGAAATGGCAGAATTTGTGTTGGGTAGTGAAAGTGGGATGGAATTACAGTTTCTAGAAATAGGGGTACCAAATAAAAACGAAAAGATACATGGTGGTGCGTTGTAGAGTAAGAATTCCAGTTTCTTCCAATTTATGAGAAAGTAGGAGAGGGGAGAAGTAAACATCTGGGTTTGAAAATGGGTGATATGAAAGATAGAGAGAAACCGAGATTGTTAATTGAACAATCCTGAGGCAAAATATTACTATAAAATAAAAGAGGGTCTGAGAAATTTTGAAAAGTCAAGAGCTAGATCTAGAAAACAGTGTAGGGGGTGGCTATGGGGTAGATATACAGCTTCTGAAGTAGGACGGTGGATGATGGACCATGTGAATGGATTTATTGAGTTTTTTTCCTATATAGCCTATTATATAAAAGTATTTCTCAAAATGACCGGAACTGAAAAGTATTTCCCTAAATGTACCTTTTTGTTAAAATCGCTATTGGCAGTGTCGATTTTACCCAAAATCGATGTTGCCAATAGCGATTTATCAGTCATCTCCGAAAATTTTAAAAAAAATTCACTTAAAATCGATACTGGCAGTATCGATTTTAATTAATATACGGTTTAATTAATATACGGTCTAATTAATATACGGTTTAATTAATATACGGTTAAAATCGACACTAGCAGTGTCGATTTTAAACCTTTTTTTTTTTTTTAAATGTGAATAACCTCTATCTTATTTTTGGTGAACGAACCTCGATTTGTATAACTCAAACAATAAAGAACAACTCAATTTTATAGGGAAATTGGTGAAGGATCGTATGTCACAGATATTCGTGCAAGTCAAGTTCAATTGTCTGAGAGTGACGAAATAGGTATAGGCTTGCTTTTCAATGGCGTGATGAAAGGTGCTCGTGGTATGCCTATTACAACAATTATTGAGACTTCATTTTATCGTTGTGTTTATTACTTTCAATCTAGACTTGGTATTGCTGAACTTGCTCGTGAAAATACTGGCCTACCAAACACCGAACCCCAAAATCGATTTAGCCCCAAGGTTTACCAAATGCTCCTCCACAACACCTCGAAGGTTGGGGGTATGCATGTAACAATCTTCAGCAATTCTATACGTGGGGGCGGTGGGGTTTATTCTGTAATCACAGGTCGTCGCATGACGAAGGGAGGTAATGTTCAAACTGTGCGCATTGGCGAAAGGACATGCACTTGTGGTAAGTGGGTAGCCTATCATGTTCCTTGTTCCCACGTTCTTGCTTGTTGTAGTAACCAAAATGTTGATCCTTTATCTTTTGTATCATCATTTTATACCGTTGAGAATTATTCGAGGACATGGAGTGGTAGATTTGAACCATTGGATAATGAGTATTATTGGAACGAGTCTTATGGTCCGGTGTTCAAACCAAACTACAAGCTTGAACGGGAAAAAGGTTGACCAAAATCAAGACGCATTCGCAATGAAATGGATTTTCAAACCGACAAACGGGTGATTCATTGTTCTACTTGTGGGAAGGAAGAACATACGCGTCGCAAATGCACGAATAATAGGACATAATTTCATATATGTTATTGTAATTGAGCTATTAATGTGGAGACATTTTTATGTATTGAACTTGTTATGCAAGTAACATTGTTATGGTGAATTGATTATGTTATTGAGTTGTTCTTTATTGTTTGAGTTATAGAAATTGAGGTTCGTTCACAAAAAATAAGATAGAGGTTATTCACATTTTTTTTTAAAAAAAAAAAAGTTTAAAATCGACACTGCTAGTGTCGATTTTAACCGTATATTAATTAAAATCGATACTGCCAGTATCGATTTTAAGTGAATTTTTTTTTTTAAATTTTCGGAGATGACTGATAAATCGCTATTGGCAACATCGATTTTAGGTAAAATCGACACTGCCAATAGCGATTTTAACAAAGAGGTACATTTAGGGAAATACTTTTCAGTTCCGGTCATTTTGAGAAATACTTTTATATAATAGGCTATATAGGAAAAAAACTCTGGATTTATTAAAGCAGGAAAAGGAAAAAAAAAGGTTAACGCGTGAAAGGAATTTGCAGAAAAAGGAAAGTCGAAATTCGAAGTGGGCCCCATACATGAGTACGATCGCGGTCAATACTGCCTAAATAAAAAGAGAAAAGAAATTACTTTAGCGTGTAAATGCAAGGTTTGAAAAAAAAAGGAAATTAAATTGGAGTGTACTGTTCATACCAGCGGTACACTACACTCTTATATAGATAGAGTAATATTAACAATTAGTATAATCTTATCCAAAATAATAATTTATTTTTCACTCTCACTCTCTCGTCGCCAAGCTTCATTGCTAAAAAAAATCTTGGGATATCGAAAAGAATGTCGAGCAGCAAAAATGGAATCCACATATTAGTCTTCCCATTTCCAGCACAAGGCCATATGCTTGCTCTTCTCGATCTAACTCATCAGCTCTCACATAAAGGTCTAAAAATCACAGTTCTAGTCACCCCCAAAAATCTCCCAATTCTGAATCCACTTCTCTCATCAAATCCCTCAATCCAAACCCTAATTCTCCCTTTCCCAACTCACCCTTCAATCCCCCCTGGCGTTGAAAATGTCAAAGATCTCGGCAACCATGGAAACATTCCGGTTATGGCCGCGCTGAATCAACTCCAAGGTGAAATTATCCAGTGGTTTGAGTCCCACAGTAACCCCCCTGTTGCCCTCCTTTCTGATTTCTTCCTCGGATGGACTCAGAACTTGGCACAACAGCTTGGGATTCCTAGGATTTGTTTTTGCAGTGTTGCTGCTTTTTTAATCTCTGTTTTTAACCATCTTTTTGAAAATGAAGACGCTGTAATTCCTGGGGATGAGGTAAATTTTCATGATTTACCATTGGGGCCGAGTTTTAGCTGGGAGCAGGTTCCTTCCCTGTTCCGCCGCTACAGGGAAGCGGAGCTCGGTTTGGAGTTGGTGAAGGATTCAATGATGGCTAATAAGTTGAGTTGGGCTATTGTTTTTAACAGTTTTGTGGGCTTAGAGGATGAGTTCTTGGATTATTTTAGAAAGAAAATGGGCCATTCTCATGTTTTTAGTACTGGGCCGCTTAATTTAATGAGTGGGCCAAATAAGATTAGTGTGAATGATGATGAGAAAGACGAAGTTTTGTCATGGCTTGACCAATGTGATGATGGGTCTGTTTTATATGTGTGTTTTGGGAGCCAGAAGTTGTTAAAGAAGGCCCAAATCGAAGCGTTGGCTATTGGCCTCGAGAGGAGCGGGGTCCGGTTCATTTGGGTCGTGAAAACTCCGACGGCCCAACAAGTTGATGACGGGTATGGGCTCATTCCCGACGGGTTCGAGGGTCGTGTTTCGGGTCGTGGTTACGTTATAAAGGGTTGGGCCCCGCAAGCGCGGATATTGAGTCACCGAGGTGTGGGTGTGTACTTGAGTCATTTTGGATGGAACTCGACTTTGGAAGCGATAGGTGCGGGTGTGATGATATTGGGCTGGCCCATGGAGGCAGACCATTTTATCAATGCTAAGTTGTTGGTGGACTATAAAGGGGCAGCTTTTCGAGTTTGTGAGGGTGGTGATACGGTGCCCGATCCGGTCGAGTTGGGTAAGGTGATTAGTGAGTTGATGCATGGGGATGTGGTTGAGAGAGTTAGAGCAAAGGAATTGAAAGAGAAAGCATGGGAAGCAATTAAGGTTGGTGGGAGTTCTAGTAGAGATTTGGATGTGCTAGTACAAGAACTAGGCCAACTTCAAGGGAAAAATGTTTGAAAAAAAAAGTATTAGGCCATATAAATATATGATAGTAGTTTGCAATAACACACACAAGTGGGAATTTATGTGTGTAAAGAGATTTAAAATTTATTTGTAATTGAAATGTTTGATGCCCAAATGCAAATGGTTTAGTCGGTATAAGTGTATTGTTAAATTGTTATCAAGCATTTATTCTGCCATACATATATCCAACCGGAAACTTAAAGCTTATTCGTTTGGGTTTTTTTGATAATAATGTTTGTTGATTTCGAGGATCTTTGGATATTCTTCCACTTTGGTACATTTTGAAAAATATTGTTTATTCAAGTTTTTGTGTGAGAGTAATTGATATAGTGGAATGACTATTACCCCCAAAGTGGTGAGTCAAGTTCGAATCTATATAATATATTTTCGATGAGCCTGGAAAGGGATTAAACCATTCAGAATTAAAACAAAAAAAATCTCAAGAATTTTGACATAATTTTCAAGAAACGAAAAAAGTTATTTGCATTATGTTTTTAGAAATTAGTTTGCCTCTACCCAATTATGCCCACTTATCTCCTAGTCACTTAGCTTAGCCATGTATATCAATAGAATCGTACAGAAATCAAAGCTAGTTACCAAACCTTATTCCTTTTCAATTTCAGTATTAGATCGATTTAAGAAATGAACCTATAATATCAATTTTAGGATTTAAAGACATACAAGGAGAATTAACTGGCATGAAGATGCCAATATTTGGAATTACCTTAAAAATTAGGATTGATATATAACTTGATGCAATGAGATATGTGGAAGTGAGGGGACAAACTTGTTTGCCAGTCATCAATTGGACCTGAAAATAATAGTCCCCTGTCATATCATATCAAATATTCCGGCTGATATTATGATACATGGTAATTCTAACTCCAGAAGGGACATGTATCCGGAAACAGTTATTTGCTCACCTGATTCTTCAAAAGCCAAGAACTAGAACAGTACAAATACTAAACGAGAACTAGTATAAGCTTTCTTGTCCTATAATACATTTTTCTGAAAATAATTTCATTTTCGAACAACAAACAAAGTCACACTTCTGTAATCGTCTAACATAGCATAACAGGAGAACACATGCACTAGAAATCATAACTAGTAGCAGTTTCGTAACACAACACAACCCCTCTCCATGCTTCTTTTACATTCTACTCAAAGTGAAGCCACCAATCTCCATCAACTCTTCTTCTACCCCAAGCACCTCAAATTTGTTGGCAAGCTCCCTGAGTCTCCTCTTCGATTTCCGATTTCTGAGTATGCGTTGATCCCTTTCCTCCAACCCACTCGACTCAGTTAGATAGTTAGCCAGCTCTCTCAGTCTCCTCTTCGGTTCCCGATTTCTGGATCTGCTTTGATCCTCAACAGCACGCATCCTCTCGTATTTCAAACGCAGGTCCCGCACACTGCTGCTACAACTCCCTGACTTTCTTTTCAGACTCTCGTGGAGGGTATCTGATGATGAGAATTATCTTAGAAGAAACCACCTCCACTATTCAACCCTGATCAAGCCCATATTTGATCATCACTGCGTGAAATTCATACATGGAACTGAAATCACCAGTTTGATCAAAAGAATGAAGCATAACTGAACAAATTTGGCTGTCAAGAGCAACACCTCCAACTAACATCATCCTAATAAATAACTTTGCATCATTTACTAAAGATCTTTTGCACAATCTATTGATAACCGCGCTATAATCTTTGATTGAAATTTCAAACCCGGATTCAGCCATTTGATTGAAGAGTAGCATAGCCCTTCGAGCATCTCCCTTTGCACAATTTGCTTTTATAAGAGTGGTATAAGCAACTTTTGACAATTTGATATTTTGGTCTTGGAGAGAAGACAATACTGCTTCAGCATCCTCTACATCTCCATATACACACAACCCATTGATAAGAATGTTATATGTAATGTGATTTGGCTGAATTCTATGTTGTAACATCTCAGTATGCAACTGAAATGCTTTATCAAGCTCTCGACCTTTACAAAAATATTGGATCAGAGAATTATAAGACGTTTGGTCTGGAGACAGACCCTTAGCTAGCATATGCTTGAGAACCTGCAGAGACTGCTCTAGCTTCCCTTGCCTGCATAACCCTTTCATAATTACTGTGTAAGTTACTTGATTTGGTTCTATATCACTTGCTTCCATCTCATCAAGCAGTTCAAAAGTGGCCTCTAACTTCCCCACTTCACAAAATGCATTCATGAGAGTAGTATAAGTAACAACAGTTGGCACCAAATTATGCATCCTGATATTATTCAACAATTTTCTGGCATCAGTTAGTTCTCCAGATTTGCAGAAACATTTTATCAGGGAATTAAATGTGATTATAGTTGGGGCAATATCTTTCCTCAATATTTCTTCATACAACTGCACGGCCTCTCTAATATTACCATGTTTAGCAAATCCATCAATCATAATGTTATATAATACAATATCCTCTAACAAGTTCTCGTTTGACAACTTATTAAAATAACTTCTTGCTTCAGAAATAGTTCCCTTCTTACAGAGTCCTAACAGAATTGATCTGTGTGGAAAATATTTTGGAATGATTCTTTTCATGCACATCTCCTTATAAAGTTGGACAGCTCTTTCCACTTCTCCCAGCTTGCAGAGACAATGAATGATGATAGAGTACATTACAAGATCTGGTTTCAACCCAATATATTCTATCTCAAAAAATAAACTCAAAGCCTCATTTATACGCCCACTCTTACACAAACTGCTGAGTAGTGCACGGTGTGAGATAGCATTCAACTGCAAACCCTTGGATAGCATCTCCTTTCGAAGCCTAAAAGCCTCTTCAACATTGCCTGTTTGGCAATGTCCACAAATCAAAATTGTGTAGGTCAGGTGATCAGGATTCGACGTTTTATGAAGCATTTTCTTAGTAACATCCCAAGCCCCATCCATCATACCAAGCATACGGAATCCTTTCGCAAGAATGTTATAAGTAACTTCATCAGGCTTCAATCCATTTTTATCCATGTCATTCGCAAAGTCTATGGCTTCTTCCAATGAACCAGCAACACAAAACCCATTAATGAGAATATTATAACTATATGCATCAGGAAGTAATCCATACTTAAACATCATACAGAAGAATGATTTTGCAACATCTACAAAACCCATTCTAGAGAAACCTGACATCAGCGTATTAAACCAAACAATGCAAGGTTCAGCCTCTTTCTCTTCAATCTCTCGCAGAAATGAAATTGCTTCAGGAATCAAGGACTGTCTGCATAGACCATCCAGGAGAATCGAATTTGTGTATTCAGTTGGATGACTCCCATTGGCTTCTATTTCACTGTACACACCCCATATGACATTAGTATGCCTAAAGTTGTGCAACAAACTATTGTATGTCATAATTGATGGCCGAATATCTAAGTCTTTCATTCTTGCAATGACAAAAAGGGCATCATGTAACATACCAAATCTGGAATATACAAAAGCCACCATATCCCACACAATATGGTTTGTAATGCAGCTGCTGAAGCTTTCAGAAAGAAGCTCACAAAGTGCTGGTGCAGATCCAGATCCTGAGAGAAATCATAAGAACTCTATTCACACAAAAATTAGCAAAACAAAAGGTTCTTCACATTGTCTAAACTTGATTTCATCATGCTACTCAAACACAATAAGGAATCACACAGAAGAAGAAATGCATCTTGCATGTACTCCTTCACCTAACATTTCTTGAAAAATTGTGAGAGAAAATATATCTCCACTATCAGGACATAAGATAATGATATCTAAAGCTCATGGAATTACAATTGTTGATCTTTCCAAATAAAGTAGTTGGAAAAGGAGAATGCCTATAGATACTTCATGTCATATAAAATCAAATTCGAAAAACCTAACCTTACTGATCCCGCCACTTCTTACTATGAAAATACAAACATTCGCTCAAATTTAATCAATTAAATTTCTAATACATGGTCGAACAATGTAGAGTACCTTCTCCCTGAATTACGTGCTGCAAGTGGCTCCGTAACGCACGAGGTCTCTGTTTTTCAGCCATAATTTGTGCAATAGCAAACTGCGAATTTCGCGAATGCTTCACTCCAAACTCATTTTGCAACAAAATGAAGAATCGAATTGCGTTTACCCAGTTTTCGTAGCAGAGTTTCTCCACGATGGTATCAATTTCAGAAACCCCCAATTTAATAACTTCATTTCTCAACCAAATATTGTTGCTTGAGAGTTTTGTACGGTAATGAGGGGAAGGACAAATTAGGTAATTAAGGATTTGCGACACGACGTCGTCTTGCGGAGATTCTGTGACGGCGGCAGCGGCGCTGGTGGAGACGATAGAGGGGGATTTGGAGAAGAACAGTGGGGCGAGCAAACGGTGTCGTATTGAACGTGCTCGGATCATCGAGCATCGTGACTGAGAAGAAGGTGAGGGAGGGGTTTTGGGTGAAGGTTTTGTGATGTAGGGTTTAAGATAGACGTTAGATTAGTGTTTGTTAATCTAATTTTCCTTTTTCTTAATATTGAGAATTTTTTATGGCTATTGACAATAAATTAAATGTCCCATATTTGTCGAAAATTATAGTTAAGTTCACTTTATAAGGTATTAGATAATTCTCACCTTATCTCAAGCCATGTGAGTGGACTTAGCTCAATCCATGTGGTGAATTCTAACATGGTATCAGAGCCCAGATTGAAGTGGCCACCTCATTCCGTGATGGATTCTTCCTTGCACGCATGATGGGATTTATTCTTCACCCAAACGGTCTGGAAAATCCGTGTGTTGGGGATCCACATGGTCTAGGCAAATCCGCGTGTTGGACTCTTACCCACATGTCAATAATTCGCAAATGTTGAGCATTAATATATCATGTATTGGGCTTGTTTCTCCCACATGTAAAGGGGGAGTATTAAGACTAAGTGTCCCACATTAGTTGAAAATAATACTTAAGTTCAATTTATAAGGTCTTGGGCAATCCTCACCTCATAAGCTAACTTTTGAGGGTGAGTTAGGTCAAATCCATGTGATGCATGATTGCATTCTAACATACGGATATATAATTCTATATTATTATATCTAATATACTTTTTGCGGAATTTATTTACCTTGCATGAATGAATATTGACCTTTTGACCTTAGGAAGTCTACTTGAATGAGTATTGACTATTTGATCAATCTATAAATCATTCTAATAATTATTTGCTAAAAGAAAAATATATTCTCTATCGATTAATCACCCTAACCTATGTTCAATTCGTAGGACATTGTTTAATTTAAATGGAACAAACTTATAAGTGTTGAAAAAGACTAATACTTCTATGAAAGTAAGGTTAATAGAACAAGTGACGTGGAATAAAATAAACGGGTCAGAGTCGGATTCAAGTTTAACCCATACTTAGCAAGATTACCAGATTCGAAGCTAATCTGGGGCGAGAAATGTAAATTCAGGAGGTCGCCCAATCAAAATAGTACTTAACCGTGAAAGCTCCATATAAATATATTTAGAGTAAGCACCCAACCTCCTCACTCATCTCGGATAGTCATCTAAGAGGTCGTTTTTGAGAAGCTCATGACCTCCTAGATGATTTCACCATGTCACCTTCTTGTTAGTTTGACGCCACCATTAGTGTCAGTCTCCTACATTCCTCGCAATGACATCACTAGATGCTCACCAAAATCAAAATAATATCAAACTTGGTTATGAACAATCACTAGGATCGTCATTTCGCATAGTAGGAGAACATTCCCCTTAGGGTGCATGCACCCATTTACTCCTTTTCAAGGCCTTAAATGTGTTTTACTCGCTCTATGTGCGAGTATTCTTCCTGAGTTTTAGGAAATGAACAAATATACCTATAATAGTTATTTTCCTTTGAAATAGAATTTGAAAACCCGATTATTCACTAAAAAAATTAAAAATACCCACCCTGTAAACTTGAAAATTATCAATAAACCTACTGTAAACTTACAAAAATGGTAATTTCTCCCCTGTGGTCAACTCTTCATTTACGATGGGCATAGTGAACCCAAAATGATAACAGAAGATTTTTTTTGATAATAAAATATTAACTAATAAAAATAACTCAAGGGATTTTCTGCCAATTAGAAGTTACACATTTTGCATTCTGCTCATTGCATTTATATCATATTTATTAATCAACTTTTCACTTCCATATATTCCATTTTCTCCCATTTATCATATCAGTATATCTTTTCTAAATCAATTTGCCAGCCCCAGTAGAACATATTCTTTAATTATTTCATCACATTAGAATGATATTAATATCTCCTACCTTTTCATTGTGAAATTTCCCTATTTTGACCATGAAAAATAAAAGCTTGGTTATAAATATAACTGTATTATATATTTTAAGGGTAAATTATGAATATCCCCCTCAGGTAAGGTCTAATTACAAAAATCACCCTCACGTATTGGGTATTACAAAAATCCCCTTCAGGTTTGTCATCTTCTTACAATTAACCCCTTACCCCTAAAATATTCCATTTTTGCCCTTGAGTGTTATTGTATTGTTTGTAATGTCATATATGTTAAAATTTGGGTGCTAATTATTATATCTTATAAATTAGAAAAAAGATAATTATATATTTACTACCAAAATAATTGATAAAATTTATAATTGCCCATAAGTTTTAATAAATATTGCAAAAAAATATTTATATATATTAGCAATTTAAATTGCAAAACATTAAATTAAATAGAATTTTAATAATATATTTTATAAATATGAACAAACTGTTTACAGATTAGTTAAATGAATTTATTTTATAAAATAGTATATTTAATAAATTAGTTTTTTTTTTTTATAAATAAGATATTTTAGTTTATTAAAGTTTATATTGTATTATAAATTGAAATATTTATTGAAATTTATGGGCAATTATAATTTATATCAATTATTTGGATGGTAAATATATGATTATTGTTTTTATAATTTACAATATATAACAATTAACACCCAAATTTTAAAATCTATAATATATTATAAACATTACAAATTACTTTCAAGGGTAAAATTGGAACATTTTAGGAGCAAGGGGTTAATTGTAAGAAGGTGACAAATCTGAGGGGGATTTTTGTAATACCCAATACGTGAGGGGGATTTTTGTAATTAGGCCATACCTGAAGGGGGTATTCGTAATTTACCCATATTTTAATTTAGAAAGGAACAAATTAAAGTCTCTAGTCAAATAAAGAAGAAGAAACTAAAATAGATGATATATCTTTGTCTTTGCAGGCAAAGGGTTTGCCTCATTCCTCCATGAAAAATGAGTGGGACTTAAGTTTAATACTATCTATAGGACCCAATTGAAAATTCATTGAGACAAACACTTCAACTAAGATTGCTGATCATCTAGAAATTAATAATGCCTCTTCATATTGCCATTTGCGGACAAAGGGATACCTATTTTACTGAAAATGAGAAATTAAAAAGATGGTTATGGCAAATAGTAAAGGGAAATTCATTTATATTAAATTGAAAAAACTTTGGAACAATACAAATACGAAATTAAATAGTGGACGGGAAATGCTACTGTTTTTTCTTATTTTCATTTTCTTTTTAATTTTACAAATTCATATCATTTTGATTTGGGACAAATTTTAGATCCTTAAATATCCATTCTATAATGTAACTTCAACCAAAATAATGAAATTACAAAGACACCCAATGTTGGAGTCATTTGAAATCCTTAATTCCTCCAAATCTTTCATTAATACAAAGGAAATCTAAACATAAAATTAGTTAAAATGAACACCAAATACTAGAAATGTGTTCTTATTTTCTTTTCGTGAAGTCGTAAATTAAGTTTAATTTTTTTTTGGTCAAATAATATTTTTTACATCTCATATAAAATAATGATTCGATGTTAATAATTATATCCACTATTTTAAATTGTGCATTAAAAAAAAAAAACACCTTAAAAATTCACCATTTTGAATCCTTACCTCAACTTCGATCCAAATATTAATGAGGAAAAAATGATGTGACGTGAGCATCGTGTCAATTTGCATTTTACTCACAAAGATTATTGTAATGTGAATTTACCCATCTGAAAAACTAATTGATTGATTATCCTTAATTATATGTTCATTAAATTAAATCATACGTACTATTTCCTTGGGCTATCTCATATTTATTATGTATACCTTCAACAACCTTGATGAAAGGGTGGACTAGTCAAAGTAAATACAATAATAGTATGGTGTACAATTCGATCTCTTGAACGATGATTTACATGGATTGGAACCTGGACTACAACCAAAGAAGATCGTGAAGGCATAGTTATAATAAATTAAATGCTATATATTTTAAAAGATATTATAATTAAATTCCGGTTAATTATTAATATATAATAGATTTATCTTCATAAATATGTAAGCAAAATATTTACATTAATATATTTTGTAATATATTATTTTATTTTATTATTTAATTTATGAATAGCATATACAATTAAATTATTTTAATAAATAAGGTTAATTAGATAATGAGGATAATATTTTGAAAAACTAAAGGTGTTAATGATACTAACAAAAGAGGGGATTTCGTGCAAAGTTAAGAAAACAGAAGGAGATTTGGTACAATAAACTTAATTAGCACATAAGAATTTCATGTACATTTTTCATAACATAGGTGGATTTTAGTGACAAGAAAAATGAATTTTAGTGACAAAATATTAAGTAACATTGCTGAAATTGTCACTTTTTGCATATATTTAGTGATAAGAATATTAGTTTTGTCACAATAATAATAGTGACAAAATATATTTTTAAATTGTCACTAATGACTATTAGTGACAAGTTTATGGAACTTAAGTTGTTACTGTTGACAATTAGTGACACCATTTCAGTGACAACCTAGTGACAATAAATATTGTCACTATAATTTAGAGATAACTTTTTAGTTGTCACTATTGAGGTATCACTAAATGTCAATAGTGACAATTTTTTCATATTTCTTGTCACTAGTGTGTCTATATACATCAGTTTAGTGACAATATTAAAATTCTTGTCACTTTGTCATTTACTATTTTGTCACTAAAATTTAAATTTTTTGTAGTGATGCAAGTAGAACATTGTGCTTATCACAAAGAAGTAAATGGGAAATTCCGCGAGTATCTAACTATCATTTATTTAACATGCTTTTAATATATAACTTCATACAACCAAATCTTATGTCACATAGCTAGCTAGGTTCCATTTCCAGGACAAGGATCTTTCTGCTGTTTACATTACAGATAATGCTTGAAATTCAACTGTCATTTTCTTCAACTATTTTACAAGTCCAACATGTCTTTAATAGTTTTACTTAAAAACTAAGCACAAACATAAATTAATCCATCTTATGAATTTCACATTCCTCCTACCAACCCCTTTTTATTACATCCTCTATTTATAAAAAGAACCCCTTACTATAAAACTCTAACAACTTCACATCTGTCCCAATTAAAACACAAAACTTTCCCACTTCTCCAATATGTCCAAACAATATTTCAAAAAACAAGTTCTTGAGAAGAGCAAAAACAGTTCAATGGAGAAGGAGAATCCAAAAAGAACCAACATTTTTTCTAGACACTTAAAGAAAATTTACCCAATTGTTGGGCTGCACAGAACTTGCTCACCTCTTTCATTATCCTCTTTATCTTTGTCTTTGTCACAAAACTCAACTGATTCTTCATTGACTGATTCTTCTACACGACCTCTCGATCAGAAAATATCGTTAGCTCTTCGACTTATAGCCCCGATTGAACGAAGGGAAGCTCTCGTGCCGAAATTTCTCCAGCAGCCTAATGCAAATAGTGAAGATGGTCCTAGGAGGTGCAATTGGATTACAAAAAACAGTGGTAATTAAATTATGCTTTATTTAACTTCTTTTCGTAAGTTTAATTAATTATATTACAATACATTATGAATTTTAGTACCATTTAAACTAAATTGAATGGTACACTATAGCATTAAGACATAATTATGTAACCATTTTTTTTTTCTTCATACAAGATTCTTCATATTTCAACTGTTTTTCAGAGGGCATATTCAAATATTTGAAAATTTGTGTGAAAAATCAATCCTTTTAGGAGTGTAAGCATGTAGGGCATGGAATCTATGGAAATCATACCTGTCAAAAACTAATAAAAATATAAATAAATCTTATTTAAGGGGTGGTAATGATTATTGAATTTTTCATACCTAATTCTAAATGTACCATTAGAATCTTCATACTTTATTCTGGTGAACTTGTATATAGTGGTTGTGATTCCAACAACATGATGATTAATTGATTATCCAAATTAACTACAACCTTTATTAGAAAATTCTTGATCTTGTTTGCTAACATTGTACAATTCACTTTCTAATCACTTAAATTTGTCCTTATATTTAAGTTGCAATTCACAATTTTTGGTCGTTCGATAAATTTTCAAATTGTTCCAATTCAAAACTATTGGACATGATTCGATAGTGACTATTAGGAAATAAAATTCAGAATGGTCGATAAGTTAAGGGCTTAAGTGCACAACTGTTAAAATATAGGGACTTAAATTCACAATATCTAAAAGTTAGGGATACAAGCAAAAACGGCGAAAATACTAGCTATGAATGTTTTCATCATTGAACGGCCGAAATATATAAGGGAAATGTGAATGTTGTGTAGTAAATTGCAAAAAGACTGTAAGTTAGAGGGGCAAAGTGTGAATTTTTACAGTTAATATCATACTACATCATAATTGTTTTATTCTTTTTTCTCTCTTAAATCTTAATTAATCATTTAAGAAACTTTACAGATAAAGTTTATGTCCAATTTCATGATGAATGCTGGGGAGTTCCTGTTTATGATGATAAGTAAGTCTCTTTTTATTTTCTAAACTTAATTTCAAGTTCATTACCTATTAATCAATTAATACATAGTTTATAATTAAATAATTTTGATGAATTTAAATATTTAATCATCAAACAGTCGGTTGTTTGAGTTGCTAGCAATGTGTGGAATGCTCATGGATTTCAACTGGACTGAGATCCTCAAAAGGAGAGAACTTTTGAGGTCTGAATTTTATCTTTTTTTTAATTTCATAAATGACTTTTTTGCATTTTTCTTCTTATTCAAGAAATAAATTATCTAATTGGGATTTTAAACTATTGTGATAATAAATTCCAATTAGCCCTGTTATAAATATATTCACAGAAAACAATTATTTAAGCAAAATTTATCTGGATTCATGAACAGAGAAGTTTTTGCTGGTTTTGATCCCAAAAATGTTGCCAAAATGAGTGAGAAGGAAATTACAGATATATCCTCCAACAAAGATCTAACTCTTGCAGAATGCAGAGTCAAATGCATTATTGACAATGCCAAATGCATTACCAAGGCAAGTTCTTTAATGGGTTTATTTGCAAATTACTAAACTTTTATTGATATATACAAGAAGGTAATTGATAATACAAATAAGGGAAATTTACGCTCGGAACCCCTCAGATATACCCTAATTATAAAAGTAACTTGTTGTTTCAGAAATTACAAGAATATCCCTTATGATTTAGTCTATTTAATAATAAATAGTCTAAACCAGAAGGAGGTTCTTATAATTTTCGAAATATTATGGGGTAGCGAATTTAATTATGATTTATCTGAATGATATTAAACATGAATTAACGCATTAGTGAATTTGTTAATTTTAGAAGAAAAAAAAAGAGGAAATTTGCTAACTTGAAATCATGAATTTTGATTGGATAATTTCAGATTTGTGAAGAATATGGATCATTGAGTAGTTACATGTGGGATTATATAAGTTACAAACCATTGATAAACAAATATAAATATCCAAGAAATGTTCCATTGAGAAGTCCAAAAGCAGAAGTGATAAGCAAAGATTTGGTGAGGCGTGGATTTCGATTTGTAGGGCCAGTGATTGTTCATTCCTTTATGCAAGCTGCAGGTATGACAATTGATCATTTGGTTGATTGTTTCAGACATGAAGAATGTGTTAATCTTGCAGAAAGGCCATGGAGACATGTTTAATTTTTATGATATTTTTTTTAATGTATGTTAGATAATTATATAAGTTTTAATTAAATAAATATGTCTAAGTTATAGTATTATTGTTTTGCTTTTATTTTTTTTTATTTTTGGATTTGTGTGTGTTTTCTGGGATGTAATTTTTGTAAGTTAGATCCAAAATGAAGAGTGGAAGATGTTTTATTTGAATTTGAATTGATATGTAGAGATTTTGTTCTAATTTATAATAGTGCATAGAAGTTTACTTGAGTGCATATCTTTTATTTATAATAGTGAAATAATTTCTTCTAATTTTAATAATTGATTTTAATTGAATACTTCCCTTATAATCTAGGATTTTACAATTTGGTTTCTAAGGTATAACCGTCACCATTGAAAATCAAACAAAGATATTCAATACTTGATTGAAGCTCGTGTGATAGAAGTTTACTTGAGGTCGATTCGTCAATCTTATCAAACGAGTTTGATTAACATTTTGAGTTTGATAACTTTAATAGCTCGGGCTCGATAAATATTAATGAAGAAATACGTTAGAATAAGTAATAAAGTTTACTGCTATTTTAGTAACTTTAGTATTAATTAATTTGATTTTATTGTATATTTTTAATCACTGAATATATATATCAATTTTAAAAATTGAAGATATTTTATAGATAAAGGTGTTACTATATTAGACATACTCACAAAAATATTATAGATAAAATTATTATAATTGAGCAAAAATAATCCAAGCGCATGCTCAATGAAGTAGAAACCATAAGACAAGAGGTCTACCCTCAAATTTTGGCATAATTGTTGACAATTTGATAAAATTGAAATTTAGAAAAATTAATAGATAAGTAGTAGAGAGTAATATAACTCTATTTGTTCTACTACTACCATGAAATTCAGTAGTCATTATAGATCTATTTGACTGGAAGATGAACTTAACATCTCATTATGTTTAAAGTTTTTTGTCAACTAAAAATTTAGAAATTTCTTCACAAATCGTCGGGATTTAATTCATTGAGTTTCTACTTTGTATTTAAACTTAAACAATCATATGGTCCAATATGCAAGCAGATTAGTTGGGCCAAATAAAACTGAATAAGAGAATAGTTGGGCCCTCAAAATTGGATTTTAGGCAAACTTCATTAAGAGCTAAATGTAGGGCGGTCAATGGGTCGGATTTTGGTCGAATCAGGCTCGTCTAGATCCGGCTCCATTTATATCGGATCGAATCCTGTTGGATTCGGATCTTGCTTGGATTGTGCTCGGATCTAGATTTTTTTAATCCAACGGATCTTGGTCGGATTTGGCCGGATATCGGATATTTTTCAGATCCAATAAATTTGTATTTAAAAAGTTAAATTAATATTTTTTTTCTAAAACAAGTTTATTATCTTTTCAATTTTATTTAATTTTAGCTTACATTTTTAAAGTTTCTTTACTATATTCATATTTGTAGAATGAACATATTGGTTTAAATAAATTTATAAACGAATTATAAATTACTATCTTCTTAAATTGACATTGAAATATTATTAATGATACTTATTTTTATAAATCATCTTGTATATCTATCTTTCTTTTTATTTGTTGTCGGATACGGATCTTTAACGGATCGGATCGACCTAAATCCATATTTGCTCCATGAGTTTCGAATTTCGGATCTTTATAATCGGATCAGGTCCATCGAATCTCTAATCGGACAATTATCCTAATAAATCGGACCGAATTCGGACGGATCCGAATTGAAATCCGCCCCATTGACAGGCCTAGCTAAATGCAGCCCAATTAACCAGTATGAATTGCATTTGGTCCTATTTTCAAATTTCACCATCGATAATAAGTTTTTTTCTCTTTCCACTTTCTACAATTTTATTTTAATGGTAAATACATCTTATAAAACTATCCATCAATATATCATCGTTCAATTCAATAATATCGAAGTACAAAAAATAACTAACAACAATACTAAAGGGGTGTTTGCAAGAGCTTTTAAAAAATACTTTTTTGCTTTTTCTGTGCTTAAAGCACTTTGATAGTGTTTGTAAGTAGGTGCTTCTGCTATTACTTCTTCAACTGAAAAGCAGGTAAAAGCAGGTTAGCAAGAAGCAACCAAGGAGGTGCTTCTTCTATTGCTTCTTCTAGGTGGCATTTTCGTAATAATTAAAGTTGATTTTTTTATATATTTACAAACACCTCTTGCTTTTGAATAAAAATACTTATTTTTTACTTTTGTTTTAAGCAACTGCTTTTGAATTTCCAAAAGCATTTGCAAACACCCCTAAGTAATTTTGAGAAAACCCATAATAGTGAGAATTGAATACAAAATCCATGACCTACATTTAAAATGCTTATTTTCATGGCCTTTTTCTTTTTCATTTTTCTTATGGGTCGATGTGCAACTTGGGCCCATTATAAAATGAAGATCGGATCCCTGTTAAAGCAAAACGGGGCCCGTGCAGATTGAAGCTTTATACAAATTTTGGACGAAATAAAAGAAAAAAGTTTCGTCACGAAATTAGAAAAATTCTTGTCCAAGCCTGGCTTGACCAAACCCATCCAACCACCAAGCAAGTGTATTGCATTTGCTTTGTGATTGGTCACTTTCCTGGAAGTTACATCCAATCCCAAAGCAAGTGTATTACACTTGCCATGTAATTAGTTTGGGTTCGGCCAAACCCGGTCTAGGTAAGAATTTCCCACGAAATTATCAGAAAGAAAGGACCAAGAAAATGTTGTTGACATTAAATCTAATTTCATATCTACTAAAGAAATTTATCTGAGGGACCAAGAATTTTGTAATTAACCTTTTATTTTTTTCAAAAAGCTTGTAGTTAATTGAACATAATATTTTGTGCATTTACTAAACAGATGAGATGATGATGTTTCTTAAAAGTAATACATACAATAATTTAATTTCCTTGATGTAAAAAAGACGAGTGTACCATTGCAAATGATTTGAATTGAAAATAGAACTATTTTTATAACTTGATATGAATTTCTCATCATATAAACGAGAAATATTGTTCGATTAAACAATGTTTGACGTGTATAATAAATTAACTAAACCCAATCAAAATTCATCAAATAAACTTAAGTTGAATCTCAAATAATAATTAAGACTACCAAATCAAAATTAATGAACTCTGCGAAGATCGGTCGAGTTTGTCAGTTAATCCAAGTTTAATTAGCTCATTAATTAACTAAAACAATGTTAAGCATGACTTGGGTTACCCAGAGCAAAAAGAAAATGATTAGTAGGGTTACCCAGAGTAATTATGAGCCAAAAACAAGTTCTTATATTTAATTGAGCCAAAAGCAAGAAGATTTTTCAGACCCTTTACTTTAAATGATTTGATTTGATGTATGAATTATCATACAATACTAATAATTAAAGTTGTGAACATGGTTTGTGATTAAATTATGACTTTATGAAATAAGTTCAGATAGAAACAAGTCCCCTTGACTCAACTCCAATTCATAATTTCTAGTCAAAACAATATATATTAATATACCCCACACACAACAACTTTTCAATTAATATGTTGATTAACTTGGTAACTATATATTTATATATTGATCATTGATCTTAGGCCCACAAATGCTTCACTTTGTAATTCTTTAAATATAATTAAATAAATACTTACATTACAAGAAATCCCCACAAAGAACAAGTTGCAATATAAATTACACAAGTACGATAACATGAAGGGCCAGTGTGCACTGATATCATTAGTGTCTGCCGCCACGTTTGTAGTAATCCAAACAATAATATCAATTATCACCTACGCATTTTTATTTGCTAGTCACATCTGTGTGTACTTCAAACAAATAGACGAAATTAATAATAATAATAATAATAATAATAATTGGTGTTGCAAAGTAACTTAATATCAATTTATTAGAAAAATAATCTCTATTTTATGGTGTGTGTACTTCAAAAAACATATTACATTGATCAATTGAGAATTCTTATCTGCCAAAAATGGACTGCTAATGACATAGACTTCTACCAAACTTCATAACAAAAATGATTTTTATTGGCAACATGCATGATGACATGTTGATGAAAATGTCAAAAAAATATTAATATAGTCATATTTTTAAAAAATATCACAAACTAGAAGCGTTAGTTATATTATTTAATTACATTTTTATATTGCTGTGACAATTTATAGTGTTAATTTTAACTACGATGATGACATTAATACATTTAGCTACACCGCAAAAAGTGAAATTACGGTAGTGACATTTCATATATAAAAACATTTTTCAATATGACACTTCTAGCCGTGTGACTAAAAGTTAAATATCACTATCATAAAAAAAAGTATCATTATAAATTATTACTATAATATAACATAAAAATATTACTTAATAATATGATCAACATTTTTAAATAAATAAGTAAACTAAAAGTAAAAAAGACTGAGCATTATAATGAATTGGACTCTTCAAAAGCTAAGAGCATTTGGTAGATTTACTGATCTACATGAAATCGACTCACTTGGAAACATTGATGAATAAGTTCAGATAAAGACGAGTTTTTTATTTTTTATTTTTTAAAATAGGCTTTATGAGTGCATGATAAGAACATAAGAAAACTTTACATCATCGGACTCCCCAAAGCACTCAACATGCCCATGTATTGTACGAGGGAGTTTACAATTGGAAACCAAGCTAGCTCTCTTCTTTTGGATGTGGGCAATGAAATTTTCATGTCTCTTTCTACCTTGCATCAAATATTAAAGGCAATATTCCAAAATCACTCCTTTAATATCGTCACTTTACTTTAACATAATGTGAAGTATAATAGATAGAAATAACCAAAAATTCTTATTATAATTATAGAGTTCTAATTTAATATTACAATTATCAAAAAAATAAAAAAAGAATTAATACTACAAGGAAACATCTTTATTAGTGTTCCAAACGAATTCTTAGTGTTAGGGATGAATCCGGAACAAGAGTATAACCATTATGTCTTAAATCACCATGGACGACGTCCGTTCACACCAATAGGAAAGAATGTAATTGTCGGAAGAAGAGATATTTGTGTACATGTCATAGTTATGCTTTAAAAATAATGCAATAGATAATCTAGAAAACTAGCATCGATGGCGACAAAGAATCAAAGATAGTGGGTAAAAAGTGAAATTTGGCCTACTAATAATGCAAGTATATGTTGAAATAGAGGAACAACTTTCGCCATGACAATGTATAAACCTACTCATGTATAATCCAATGTAATAAAAAATCAGATTTGGTATGTGAAGATGACATGGACGACGTCGACTAATGTAAAATATCTAATCTTTGTTTCACATTGGCACAAACCTATTCAAGCTCAACTTTTGCCAAGTAATGAACTCTGATTCAAGCAGAAAATGTAAAAACACATAACATATACATACAAAATAGATTTTCATTTCCAAGATTCATTCTACAAATTTTATTTATATCCAACAATGCTGATAAAAGAAGGGAGAAAACTTAAAATCCCAAAAGAAGAAAACAATACAACCAATCTACTGAGCCATTTCCATTAGCTGCATTCATCCAAAGAATATTTACATATAACTAACTGCTCTCGTAAGGAAGAAAGCACATAAACCAAATCTACACTACAACTCTCAACAAGCCTGCAGTCTTTTATTATTTCCTTCATACTTTCAAAACTGGCAAGAAGTCCCAAGCCTCTGTCTCTGCTTCTGGCCAAGGGTAACAGACTTCCGTTTGGCAAATGCAGAGTAAAGCAGCTCTTGAAACTTGTCCAAAAACAGTCCCCATTCTTCCTCCTTCATGTCTGCTAGCTTCACAAAGCTCGCACTAGCCGGGAGCTGCTCATTTGCACTCCTGTGGCCAGACGATGAGTTAGCAAGATAGCTATGGTCGGGTTTGGGCCCTGCAAATTTTGGGAACTTCTTGCTTTTCTCGCCTATACTAGTGTTTTTAAGTGACATAGAAAGCTTTGAAATACTTAGACTCTCATCTAGTGTTTTTGGGATACTAACTAATCCCTTCTCTTCTTCTCCTTCACTTTCATCTTCTCCCTCCTCGATACTTTCCTCTAGTTTAGTAAGTGGAATGCGGCCACTTCCAAATCCAAAATGGAAGTCAGGTTCGTGGGAAAACTCGTGTACACTATCTTCATAATCGATGTCGAATTGGAACTCATCAAAATCAGCTTCAGTTCTTGGAGAGAAAATCTCCTCAGCAATAAGTCTTCTTGCCTCGATACATATGACCTCAAGCTCACTAGGTTCCTCTTCACCACTGCGAAACTCCCTACTCATCATCTCACCAATTTCAGCAAGGCACAGCCCATAGGCAGCAGCTTCTTTGAGGAAGATTGTGCAGAGGATTAAGACTCGCAAACAAGCCTCGCGGATCATGGGGAGCTCACTTCGCAACATCTCTGAATCACGAACTGGGTCGAGATTAGCTATGTACTCGAGTTCATCATCAGAGAATGGGATTGAAGCTTGAGGCCAATGAATCCATTCAAAATAAGGATCTTCAAGACTCTCTGGCAAGCAGAGGCCGTGATCAATGGGGATTAATTCTACTTGACCAAATGTTCCAACACCATCAAGCTTCCTAACTAAAAGATTACCTGCATGCCTATCCGTGTTAAAAATCCTAATATCTAAAATCCCAATACGATGCACAGAAGAAACCGGGAAACTCGAGGTTCCATGGTCACTAGCATCGAAATCATGTGGAATGAACTGCTGAAATGATGCAATTTTGCTAACAAGCTTCTTGTTCTGAGGCTTGTTCACATTCACACCATCATTGACATTGAAGATCTCATGCGTGATCTTCACTAGCGCAGTAGGTGGCACATTTGCAAAATGACCGTAGTCGAGAAGATAAGCAGCCACTTCTCGGTAACCTGTTTCCCCAACCCTAACAGTACGTTTTAATCCCGGTTGCCCAAGAGCTTTACCAACAAAGCCCTTTGGATTGTTGGGTGCAAATGGCTCTTCATCCGTGGGCTTCACAATCGCAACACTCTCACCTCTAACGTTTCTGAAATAGTACGCTCCACCAAGCCCGCCATGAACAGGGATCGGATCGACTCCGTGTTTCATTCCCTTAACAATTTCTTTAACAAGTTGTTTCGTCTTGGCAAAGCTGGTAGATCTACCCAATATCTCAATCGGCCCACTCTGATCTCTCTGTTGCATATCCCTACCAGTGGGCGACAAACAAGGAGTCGACGAGCTTCTGTGCATCAAATTCCTAGTCAAAAGGAGAGCTGAATCATTTCGTATGGCACTGAGATCATTATTCAGAACCATATCTCCAAATGTCAAAGAACTCTCCTCAATCGGAAAATTCAAAGCTAGTTGCAACCTCCTCTTCACAGTGTGTGCATTGTCAATTCTATCCAACTCCATCCCCAACACACAACCAGTCTCAGTCTGTACAAAAACACGTCTCTTACCAGATAGCTTCCTTTCCAACCTATTATTGGTTCCATAATACTCTACACCACCACCTCCAATCGGACTCTTGAAAACTGCAACAGCCATTTGAGTCTGTACAGGGCTATCTAGGTTACGAGACATAAAATGACGAAAAAGACCAACTATAAATGGTTCTTCTCACAGCCGGCAACTCAGATGGCGATTATAGAGAGCTTTGCTCTCACTCTCAGTTCAACGCCAAACTCAGAAACCGATTGCAATCGAACCAAATATATTCTATCTAATTCAACAAATATCATTAATCAATAAACGAAGATCTACATCAAGGAAGCCATGGGATAATTCCAGTTTAATTCTGCAAGTGTGGAAAGATCAAAATCAAAATCGAAACACAAAACTTAACCTTAACAACGTAAAGTAAACAAATTAGTATAGAATCAACTCACCTGAAGTCAGATCTGAAGAATCCGGTTTCTCGTTCCCCTACACTTGTACAGAATCGTGAACGTTCGGAAAAACTCTATAAATCAAATCAAACGGCCGGAAAAATCAGTCGATCAGAAGGTTTAACGGCTAGTATATGATTTCAGAATCATTAAGCCACCAAAAACCCTCTTCTCCTTCCTTTCTTCTTTCTTGCTCCGTGCTCTATCGCTGTTTCCTTTTCTTTCTCTCTCTATTTCTATATCCGGATATGTCTGTTTATATATAAAACAAAAATAAAATATGTTTTTAACCTTTTTTTTATTTAATTTATTTTCCTTTACCTCTTCTTAGAATGTTCCGATTTAACTCAACATTGACCTCAGTTAGGCTTTAACTCCGGTTAGTTTAGGCCAACTCGGGTTATATTATCTCACTTCTCGGAAGGGTCTAGAATGCGAGATGTGGGCCGTTGGATATGGAGTGAAGAAGTGATAGTGGCCGCTGGATGGTTTGATTGACGTGGAGATAATGGATTGGGTTTGACGTGTCATGGTCAGCGAATCCCGGGGGCTTATTTTTTACAATTTTCTGTGCACATAGATTTAATTTTTCTAAGTTATTTATGTAAAATGACTGAATTGCCCTTACAGTGAAAATGGTACATGTACGAGGTCTTGACTCCGTGTGTCGGGTGTTCATGGGAGAAATAGGTTGATATAATGATATTGTTTGGCACGCGGGACCCACGTAATGGGCTTTTGAGAGAAGATTGTGTGGAGGGTGGGCCCAAGTGTTTGATTTTCTGAAGAAAGGGTAATCGAAAAAGGAAAATATAGGTGCAGTTTGGAATTTTATTAAGGACTTGTGGCCACGTTTGGTTAACTTTAATTAGTACTAATCAAAAGGATTAAGATTCATTAAAAGCATTAAGGACCTTCTCCAAAATATAATAATGACACGAACAATTTTAGTTATTTAAAAAATTTAATATATACTTTGGAATGTGTTTCCTGGTAATATAATCATAGATTTAGAATTTTTGTTGTACTAATATATATTGTCAATCTCATTATATTAAGTAAATATCTTTTGCCTTATAGCTCAAGAAAGTAGTTTGCATGTATATTTTTGGATCATAGTTTGAATTAGAAAAAAACTGAACTATAAGCTTTTGTAACAACGGAATATATGAGATTGATTTAAATGATTTATCAAATATTCAAATTTGTTTATTTCAAAACTTTTTTACATTAAAATGTGTCGAGCAATGACGATGGTAAATTAGTAATTACCCATTTTTAGTCAAAGTTAATTATTATCGAACTAATTTTTTCGGGAAGCTTTTAACAGGCTCATTAAAAGATATTTAAAGCCAACCCCCTTCCATGTTGCAAGTGGTAGTTCAATATTTGTTGGGGATTCCTTTTGGGAACATGATCTGATGCACCTTCATTAATAATGTTATAGACTGTATTATACTGTTTAGCTACTTTTTTTTTTTTGGGATAATTTATTGCTATTTATTTATTTATATTGATAGTAATAGGGTACTTAGTTTCCTTTTAGGCCATCTCCAGTTCGAAGCAATCAACTGCGGCCTCTCTTGCTTGTCTATCTTCCTGCCTATCTTGTCTGGTTTGTCATCTACAACCAAATCAACAATCCAATAAATTTAGGCCATCTTCAGCTAATGGGGGAGACAAGCAAAATTTTCACCACTCTCACTTAATAATAATAATAAGTCTATGTAAATCTTCTTTGTTATATAATGTGACATTGACTTGGAATATTATATGATGCGTTGTAGCAACATTCAAAATAAAGAAGTCGATAGTCAATTGAAAAAAGATTTAGTCGAACAATTGTGAACAACACACGAGCCATTTTTGAATTAGATGTTTCTTTGTAATCGTATTTGTTAAATTGTTTAACTGATCCTTAAATTGTATTTTTAAATTAAGTTGCAATCATAATAAGTTTAATTAAGTCATAATTTTTTAAAACTAAGTTATAGTTTATCAAAATACACTCAATTTTTTCACACAATTTTAGAAAAAATGTGACCATTTTTCTTACACAAGTTTTACAAAATTTTTAAGGGTTTTTACACACACATGCATATGTTTTATTAAAAACAAAAGTGATTCTTTTATACACATATATGTATAATTAATATAATTTAATTTTTGTACACACATTTAAATTTTTTTAAATTACACCACCACCCACTGCTCTTCCCCCATCTTGTCCTTTGAAAAAATTTCATCTCCAACCGACGACCCCCTTCTTGTCTGCTCGATAGCCTTAAAGATCTGATCATTTTCTCTCTCAAGTCTCAAGTGATGCTAAAGATCTAATTAGTCCACTTGCTATGTGATTTTCTTTTATTACCATCATTAATTACGAGAGATGTTATCTAATGATTTTTTTCAAAGTTACATAAAAAAGTCATGTGGAGTAATTTGATTAATAATTTACTAATATAAGTACCCTAAAATTTTTGCTAGTTTATTTTGACAAAATTAATTGTGTAGGTGGCTACATGCACCTTGAAGACGTGCCTCTTTTATCCTGTAATCATGCAAAGACTTGTCAATTAGGTTGATGACTTTCACTGCACTTGAAAATATCAGTCAAGTGGTCAAGCTTGAGATAATTTCATTTCAAGGACTACTCGAATATAGGAAATTGAATGTAATGTAATATATCTTGATTAAAATGGATATCATATAATCTTGATAAACATAGTTATTGCTTGCATTTAAAGTTTAAGCCATATATAGGTGATTAATTAATTAATTAATTAATTAATTAAAGAGATAAGGTCTCTTCTTGTGGCCCAAAATAAGTAATGGTGTCCGTGCAATGCGCAGCAGATAGTGATCTCTAATTCTCTATTGGCAAAAAAGACGTGCAGATCGTACGCTTTATTGTTTTGGTTTTTGATTTTGTGGATTTATTATAGGTCATTATATTTTTACCAAATTGCACAAAATATCTATAAATATATATAGGCAAAATTACAAAAATCGTCACAAACTAATCACTGATTTTGGATTTTCGTCTCAAACTATTTAATTTGGCGAATTTCGTCCCGTAATTTAATATTTTTTTGGAATATAGTCCCACCATAATTATAAGATGAAATTGCACATTTGCCGATGAATTATCACATGGCTGCTTAAGTGTCAATACATGGTAAATTTTAACATGAATAATTATATAATATTGCAGAGTTCGCCCAAATTAATTACAAGATTGAACGTTATTTTCATTAAATTAGAAATTTAATATTGGGACTAAATTCATAAAAAATGATAAATTATGGGACGAAATTTGGCGAATTGATATAGTTTGGGACGAAAAATCAAAATTAGTAATTAGTTTGGGACGATATTCCAAGAGAGTATTAAATTACGGGACGAAATTCGCCAAGTTAAATAATTCGAGACGAAAATCCAAAATCAATAATTAATTTGGGACGTTTTCTGCAATTTTACCATATATATATACACAAGTGTACTTAATACTCGTACTTCATTCTATTCAACTACAAAACTTAATTCTGCACATGATGGCGACTTATGCAACAACCCTTACAAAAACCACATCAAATTAAATTAAATTAAAATCTGTTTATCTGACCTGTCGATATTATCTTCATACTTGTCATGGGTCCATGTTCGGTTCATTTCATTTTGTTCTCTTCACAAACTCCGTACAATGATTTCTTTGAGAGGAAATTATTATCTACATCGGGTCGAACAAAAAGTAACTAAAAGGCAAGTGCAATATACTTGCTTTGTGATTGAATGTAACTTCTAGAAAATTGTCCAATCACAAAGCAAGTGCAATACACTTGCTTGGTGATTGAATGAGTTTGATCAAGCCAGACTTGATAAAAATTTTCCTTCTTTGAGAATTTACTACTTTAGTATACCGGTTGTATATGATATGTGTATCTAAGTATAAAATACGATTAGAATTAAATTTTGAAATATCATCAATTCTAAAGATTTAAAATTATTTTAGTATATTTTATTGGTTTGATGTACCAGTCATCGGGCACAAAATTAAATAGCATTTTGATATTATGTGATAAAAATAAACTCATCGTTTCTTATAGTAAATTTTTTTGATTTGTTATAAAGTAACTATTTTATTTTTTATATTTCTATTTTTCATATAACAAATATGGTTGGATGTAAAAGTAACTATCTCTTAAATTATTTCTCTTGTTTTCATAATATTTAATTATCTGAAAAATAAACACACAATTCATTTCAACACTAAAATTCCAAATAAAAAAAAAAAAGGTGGTATGTTATCTTTTTGGTACGGTATTTTATTAACGTTGCTAAAGCTATGGGCAATGCCGGGAAATAGGAATGAAACCAAGCGCATAAGAACACGTGTGGAGAATGAGTGTAGAGAAATACGGGCACACGTGCCGCATAATAAAATTTTACCGTACCTCCGGTGCAAAGAATCTCCACACCAACCAATAAAGGTCTGTCCAATAACGTAGTGCCACGCTGCAGAATACAGCCCCCTTGCACCACAATTCCAGTTTCCGGTAATATTTAATATTTTTATTTTATTTTTTGTAAGATAAAATGCAATTTTTTTTATTTTTTATGATACTGTATATAAAAAACAAGGGAAGCACATGGGTTTGTTGATCCCTGTTATCCTGTACCTTTTAGATCTTGGGGGTTTGGACCGCTTTAATATTAATAATTTAAATGACAAAATATCTGTGTGCTTTTTCCATTTTCCCTTGTTCTTATCTTTGCTCATTTGCCCTTAAATATTCTTTTCTTTTCCGTTTATGTATTCATGTTAAATTCAAAATAATTTACTGAATTTTATAATTTCTCAATGAAATGATTATTCAATTTTCCTTCTTTAAATGATTAAATCTAAAAACTTAGACCTGAAATTTTGACTGTTAATTAACTTTAAGTAGACTACTTAAATAAATTAGAATTGACCGGATCCTATTATTTCTAGTTTCCAAACACGAGATGAAATTTCAAGTGAATGAAAGTGACCACTAACCGTTTGCTCTAGTCTTGAAGTTTTGACTAGATTTTTTATTTATAAATAAAATAGATTTACACAATATAAAATTATGATACCTTATAACAAACATACGTGCATTCATGTGGAAACAATTTAAGCATCACATGACTTGTTCAACTACTTCTGAAATAATTGGTTTTCCAAATATAAAATTGTAAGCTAAAAGAATGCGAGAAAATTGCAAAAGTCTTTCTATAAACTGGGCCAGACGACTTAAAGCCTAAAGCCCATGTAGTAGTAACTTGGGCCTTGTAGGGCCAATAGGATCATGGGTCTATGGGCTGTATTTTTGGAACTCCAGATTAGCTGATTTGTGATTTGTGTATTAGTCTATTAGCCATTAGGCCCCAAATCTTCTAAAAGTTGATCCCAAGACACTCATATAAGTCTGGTCCAGAAATATACATTTAAAAGGACATTGTCCTAGACAATTAACTATTTGAATTACTTGTACCAAATGATGAAAAAAAAATCTATTTGTCTAACAAAATATTTATAATTGAGTTTATAACATAATTTACTTTTATGTTCCTTGTTTGAAGGTTCAATAACTTCAATTGGCTAAAATAGACACTCAAAAGGCAAAATTGCAAAAATCGTCTCTAATTAATCACTGATTTTGGATTTTCGTCCCAAACTATATTAACTTGGCGAATTTTGTCCCGTAATTTAATATTTTTTTTGGAATATCGTCTCACATTTAATTATGAGGCGAAAATTGCACATTTGTCCGGTAAATTACCACATGGCTGCTTAAGTGTCATGACGTGGTAAATTTGAGCATGAATAATTATATAATATTGCAGAATTCATCTCAAACTAATTACAAGATTTAACCGTCATTTCTATTAAATTAAAATTTTAATATTAGGACTCAATTCATACAAAATGGTAAATCACGGAACGAAATTCAGCGAATTGATATGGTTTAGGACGAAAAATCAAAATTAATAATTAATTTGGGACGATATTTCTAAAAAATATTAAATTACGGGATGAAATTCGGTGAGGTAATATAGTTTGGGACGAAAATTCAAAATCACTAACTAGTTTGATACGTTTTCTGCAATTTTACCCACTCAAAATACTTTATAATTTTTCAGTAGTTCCTATATTGATTTATTTATTTTTATATGGTGAATACATCGTTACATCAAACTCTATATAAGTCGTATCTAATGCATTGCTATCAAAATAAATTAACTACAATACAACGATTCTTTATTTTTGTAACAATATATTAGAAATTTATTAAAATATCTATTGAGCTAGTCAAGGAAATTACCTTTTGAGATTTAATGTTTTTAAGGGTTTTTTCTACAAAAAATATTGTGTGGTTTTATAATAATAAATATAAATTAATATATTTGACATACTCCCAAATAGTCCCAATGAATAACGTTTGTAAATTGAGATTAGAGGATGTACGAAATTTTCTTATTATTAAGAATGGTCAAATATCTTATTGAAATCTAACCCTAAAGTAGTACATCGTATTCTTATCATCAATTTTTGGCCGATATTTTTTGTTGGCATGCAATTTGCATTTATATTGACAAATTTTCTCATTGTTCAAAATGTTCATTCGGACCTCGACGAGGCAGCAGCCCCACAAAAGTAATATACATTGATCCGCCAAAATGTACGGTATATATGTTAATTACAATAACTATCTTGATTACTGAACCATATAATTAATAATTAGCTTATCTTAATCAAAACATAACCGTGTATATAACGCAAGTATTAGTTACCAAACATTTGGTTGTTTATCTTAATATGTAACACATATTATTCATTTATTCAATTTCGACGAGGGTCAAATAGGGAACATCATATCAAAATGATTTGAGATGAGTTTGGTTATGGAATTTAAACTGGAAAACTTGATATTGCTCTAGTCGAAAATATTAGAAATGAATCAAGTTTGATTATTCGATTCTTTATGAATAATTTTGTTCAATTAAGTATTGAAAATATCGTACATGCGAAAGACTTTATTCTTTGGGAACATACAAAAACATATATTACAACATATGTAAAAAGAAGTAATTTAAGCTTAATAGTATATAAGCTTAAAAAAAAAAAAAGACTTTTCCCGCATAATGTTCTTAGAATTTACATAATGGCATTTAACATATTGGTTGGACCGACGTATTGTAAGTTATAGTGACCCAACTATATAAATGTATTTTATTTACTTGATATTATATTTTGGGTTTAGAGCTGGTTGGGTCGACCCAGGGATCGAGGCCCATTATATTAATACTACAATAATGTGATTGAAAATGAAACATTACAAAGTTTATATTGAACCAAATAAGTGACCACTCGTCTTTATGATTTCTCAAGTAGGACTGAATTAAAATCAAATCTAACTATCTATAACGGGAAAATTGCTTTTTTGGTACCATAGGATAGAATGACTTGCACTTTTGGTACAATTGGATATGAAAATACAAATTTGGTACCATAGGATAGGTTTTCATTGCAATTTTGGTACCAAACCCAATTTTTCTACAAAATTAATGGCAATTTACCCCCTATCAAATGCATAATGTTCAATTTAACCCCTCGTGGTTTAAAAAAGAGCATTTTACCCCCTGAAATTTTGTAAAAAATTCACATCGCCTCCCTGATATTTTTATAGGCGGCACATAATCCACTTGTATTATGATAATGTGATATTTTACCCATTGTGTTATGATAAATGTGGCAATTTATCCCCCTTTGTTAAATAAAATAGTTTGCATACATACTCTCAATTTCGGCAAGTGAGTACAATCTCCGGCTGAAGGGGGTAAATTGCTTCATTAAAATTTTACAGGGGGTAAATTACTTTTTTTCAAATTATAGAGGGATAAATTGCCATTAATTTTGTAGAAAAATTGGGTTTGGTACCAAAATTGCAATGAAAATCTATCCTATGGTACCAAATTTGCATTTCGTATCCAATGATACCAAAAGTGCAAATCAGCCTATCCTATGGTACCAAAAAAGCAATTTTCCCTATCTATAACTATATTTGGCTCGAGTCCGATTTTGAGAATTTGTTTAATTTCAATTCGTCACATGAAAAATCAAGATTAATCATCATATTTATTTTTATGAACAATCTCGAACTCTAAGCTTTACTTGATAAGCAAAAGAACCACGACCACAAGATATAGCATGTACAAATCAATTTAAGATTAAGACGTGTTATGTTCTTTCAACAACCGGATTAAGCTCAAATTAAGTTTAAATAACATGTTATTAACTCTTATATTTTACTCCTCCATTTTTTTATTTGTCGCATTGAGAAAAAAAATTCACTTTTATTTGTTATTTCAGGAATCAAATGTAAAATTAATATTTTTCTACCAATTGTATCGTTTTTAATAATTATTAATACTGTGATTATTTAATTAAAATGATATTTTTGGATTTTGCTTAAACAAATTGATTATTTATTACATTTATATACTAACATTCTAAGTTGGGCTTCAAAACCGCTTTGACTGCATTGGAAACAAAACAAAAGCAACTAAATTGTCTAAATGTGTCAAATGGAACAAAATTCAAAATTTTCTTGATTACATAAGTAGGCCTTAATTCATTACAAAAGTTGGAAATAATGTCGGCCAAAGTAAAGATAAAGGCAGACACATTCCTCATCTCATTCCCTAATTAATTAATTATACATCAACTTATAATAATTATTAAAACATAACTATTTTTAATTTCCCCTTCAAAATTGTGTCATCCCAAATTAATTTACTTAGATTGCTCCTAACTATAACAAAAAAACCCATGTTTTATGGAACAAATGGAATTTGCTTGTTGTGTATAGGGCGTCTCCTTCTAACCCAACCATAATCCATAGTAAAATATTCTGATTTGTTGGGCCCTTCATTAACCCATTCTTTCCATGTCCCTTTTTCTCCTTTTTCTGCTGCTGAATTCATCACATTTTCTTCTTTTTCATGTACTTTGTTACCTGGACCACGTCACATAAAAATTTAATATCAAAACAATGTTGAAAGTAAATAGTTATATTTATTAATGATGTTTCATGAAGTTATGGGACCTTTTTGTACTTATGTACTTTGTACTTATGTTTCAAAAATAGTTTTTAGATGTTTTGATCACTTAAAAGCCCCAAATTTTAATTTTATTTTTGAATGTATATGTTCCTTATTTTTAAAAGAATTTCCCTCTTTCTAGGCTGAGAGTTACTATAGAAAATGCACTTGATTTGTGATTACGTAAGTGCTGAGTCATCGAAAGGTGAAACAGAACGGGCAAGGCAACATACAAGACTAACACAGTTCAATAAAATCAAAGTTCGATCAAACTAAGTGTAACAAATACTATGTGACGACTAGATAACATAATCTTGGAAGGGTTGTCAATCACTAAAAATATGCAAATAAACTACAGTTCAATTGAACTGGTTTAAGACATGTTTGTTCTTATAAAGAGAAGATTAACCCTAAATCAAAATGTTCAAATGGTACCTGATGAAACATCCATCAACTTGTGTGCCATTAAATCTTTATCAGCAAAATTCTTCACCTGAATAATCATATACCATAAATCAGTGAAACAAAAGTAAACACACGACGAAAATCAACGATATATAGTTCGACAACACTATACAGTTGCTTCTTCATTGAGTTTGAGTTTCCTTGGCAGTGAAGGCACCATAGTCTTGGCATGAAGAACTGCATAATTGCCTAACAAACCAAGAATTCAAAAATAGAAATAAAAAAGATTAGATTAGATTATGCTTTTGTAAAATGCAAATCATGTACACAAAAGAAACATAAGGCCTCCCTTCTCTTACTATTTTCAAGAGATTTTTGCACATTCACTTGAACAGAAGCACACGGACGTGCCAATAGAAACGAAAGAGCTACACAAAACACAAATACGAGAGTGACTAATTCCATAGCACGATCGATATATAGCTAACAATATAACTTTAACAGCAAAGTTTTTGTTTCACTTTTCCTTAAGCTTTGGGTAACTTGGAATTTATAGCAAAGGAATGAAGCCCACAAGAGAAGAAAAAGAGTGTTAAGACAAAAGCAAGAGAAGAACATACACAAAGCACAAAAATTAGAGTTCCAAAATAAGTACACATAAAAACTCTTATTTTTATACTCCTACTTTTCTTTTTAGGAACCTTCACACCATTTGGGTTGGTTTCTATGTCCCTACAAATAAATATAGGCCCACAAACCATTATTTTGTAAGAATTTCATATGTCAAGAAACTCAAAATGTTCAGTTAGTTAAAGTATTGATAAAAGTTCAATTGATTAATCCTTTTTATACCTGAAATTCCCCTGCTTTACTTCAGATTCAGGGGCTGACAATTGAATAATGAACTTGTCATATATAATTCTTAATCTATTATTAACAAATTTGTGAATGTTTTGCCTTCTAAAGCCTATGTTATAGGCTTATAGCATAGGGTAAGGTCAATACTCAATACATATTTTATTTATAGTCAAATATGCATATCAAGATGACATTAGAGATTTTTGAAGCATAATTTTTTATTTTTTTGTCATGTTCCAAAACAATACTTTAATTTTTGGGTAAATGCAAAATACTCTCCTGTATTATGCTAAACCTGCAATAAACTACCCTGTCAAATTTTTATTGCACCATACTTCCTTGTGTTTTCATAAACCCTGGAAAAAACACCCAATATGTAAAAAATAGGTCGTTTTGGATCGACATATTTCAAGAAATCATTTATAAAGTACTTCAAGTTGGTCCTTACAATTTCACGTGATATATTTTAAAAATTATTTCTCGAAATTTGTCGATCTAAAACGACCTATTTTTTACAAATTTGATGTTTTTTGCAGGGTTTTTGAAAACACAAGGAAGTTTGGCGCAATAAAAATTTCTCAGGGTAGTTTCTTGCAGGTTTAGCATAACACTGGGGAGTATCTTACATTTTTCCCTTAATTTTTAGATAGAAATCATTGTTTTTCAAAACTATCATAAACTAATGATTTGACAACACTAATTTTCAACTATTACTTTTGTGGGCACGGAAGGGAACAAGATGTACCCTTTATTGATGGGTGACATAAAATGAAAGTGATAAATGCCTATTTCATTTGTAGTAAAGAATAATTAGTATTAGTTCAAGAACAAATATTAAAAGAATTTTTCTTCTCAAATTTTGGCTGAAGTTTCACAAAATCTTTCTAGAGCGTGATATCATTTTGTGTGTAGACCTTTCTTTGGAAATTGAGAAAAAAAAGGTACCAATTTAATTTATTCTTAGTTCAATAACCTTTAAAGTGAATTTCTGTAAAGTAGTTTAATTAGTTAATTGCAAATTGCATGTGAAGTGTGAACTATCCCAGAACATAGTTTTTCGGCCATGTTTTCAAACGAGCAACAATAGCGTAGATATCAAAACGAGTCGGTTGTTCCAAGTTCCAAGCAAGCCCTTTAACAAATATACCACATAGAAATAAGACCAATAAAAATGAAAACTAGTAAATTAGTCCCCAAATTAGGAGTTATTACCTTTCTGTCAAGACTTTCTAGAATTACTTGAGAGTTAATACCAAAGCAAATGTGTGCAATTAAGGGTGTAAATAAGTCTATTCAAGTATGACTACATGCATATTGTTTAAAAGCTTTAATATTAATTGTATTATCTAGTTTGGTCTTGAGTTATAAATTGCATATTATTTTATGTCAAATGAAATAAGTTTGAAGTTAAGTTTGTGTGTGTGTGTGTGTGTGTGAGTGTGCGTAAATCAATTTCCGCCTTTAGCTATTTTCGTTACATTTTAATCTCCAATTATTTGTTGCATTATTCACCCGCCTCCAACTATCACTTATGAACAAATGACTTATTTGCCATCAATTACTTCTGTTCATAATAATTGATCAAAAGAGAGAATATTTTACATATATTTTTTTTAGGCATTAATCAATCTGGGCATAAAAGAATATAAGGGCCCATTTGGATGGATGGATTTGAAACGAAGTTCCAATGATTTGAAATTCATTCATTTGCAATCTCTTGTTTGGATAAATTTTTTTACAAAGGATTTCAAATCCATCCATTTAAAATTCATTGTTTGGTATATATCATTTGTCTTATTAGAAATTCTCAATCGTGCCTTCTAATTTGTTGTGTAAGTTAATTCTTGTTGTTGATTTCGGGATAAAATCGCATAAATCGATTTGGGGCAAAATTATAATTTTTGAAAATTGAGGGACCAAAAGTGCAAATTCAAATTTCAGAAAATCTGGGGCTGAATTTAAAATATTAATTTTCTGAAAATTCAAGACTGAATTGGAACTTTGGGTTTTTCGAAAATCTGGGGTCAAATGACAATTTTTGAAAATTAAGGGACCAAAAGTGCAAATTTGGATTTTTGAAAATCAGGTGCCGAATTGAAATTTTAATCTTCTGAAAATAATGGACTGAATTGCAGTTCTGATTTTTCTGAAAATATGGGGTCAAATAGTAATTTCTGAAAATTAAGGGACCAAAAGTGAAAATTTTGATTTCTGAAAATCAGGGGCCGAATTGAAAATTTAATCTTCCGAAATTAACTGAATAGCAATTCTTGGTTTTTCAAAAATTTGGGGTCAAATTGTAATTTCCAAAAATTGAGGGCCCAAAGTTCAAATTTGGATTTTTGAAAATTAGGGGCCGAATTGAAACTTTTTATTTTCTTAAAATACTGGACTGAATTGCAATTCTTGATTTTTTGAAAATCTAGGGTAAAAATTGAAATATCCAAAAATTGAGGGACCAAAGGTGCAAATTCGATTCCTGAAAATCAGGGTCCGAATTGAAAATTTTAATTTATGAAAATTCTGGGTTCTTCGAAAATGTGGGGTCAAAATTGCAATTTCCGAAAATTGAGGGACCAAAAGTGCAATTTGAATTTCTGAAAATAGTAGCCGAATTGCAAATTTTAAATTTTTGAAAATTATGGACTGAATTTCAATTTTAAATTTTTTGAAAATCTGGAATCGAATTGCAATTTTTGAAAGTATACAACGTGGACTTTTTGAAGATTTGAAATTCCTCCTAAAACTAGTCATTTGAAATCCACTTTAATATTTATAATATAATAATAATTATACTTAAAATATTGAACAATCTTAAAAATCAACAAAATTTATTTCAAATTACCAACTCTATAACTTGAATTATGTGCATGGATCCATTTTTTTGGTCGAAAATTTAGAAAAGTTTTCATTTATTAATCAAACGAAATAAAAATAAAATGTAATTCCAAAACTATTTATTTACTTTTACTTTAAAAAAAAAAACTACAATTTTTTTTTGGTATTTCCGAAATATTTTCAAAAGTTTTCGAAAAGCTTTCAATATTTGTTTAACCAAAACATGCACTCGAAACAAAATTTTGATTCATGATTACGTTATGAACCATTTTTTTTTTCTTGTTTTCCCTCATTTCGTTGTCAAATGAGCTATTTGTTCAAATGCTTGCAAATTAATTAAAGCAAATTCAGCTTGATGGAGAATGAGTGCAGCGGCAACATTTGGAAGAAGCAAAGAGGTGAAGATAATAAATCACGAATCAAATTTCGATACATCACCACAAAAATTTCTATTTTTAATCAACCGAAACAAAAATAGAATGTAGTTTCTACTTTCAACATATATTTCTTTGATTTATAATCGTTTTAAATGTTCCTCAAAAGCTTTCGAAAATATTCGAAAATTCCCGATTTTTTTAATATTTAATTGACCTAACATACCACGAAAACAAAACCTAAACCACAATATCAGTGCAATATATATAGGATGGGCAAAGAAAGAGGTTCATCAACTAATAGAGGACAAAATGAAATTTATTCTACATATATTGTATAATTTTAGCTCATTTAGTAACATTCGAGACAAAATTCGAAACTTATAGTACACCCTTTTGCAATTTTTTAGTATTTAGAGTGATGTTTGATGGACTGGCAAATTAAACCATGGACTACACATTTAACAAACAACAAATCATGATCCAAGATTTAATGAATTTGCATATGTATACAATAACTAATTATAATGCTTCCATTGTTTTTCTTAACCATATAGTATATCATACTATAAGTTAATAAATGTTAAGTGAAAGAATAAAACAACAAAATTAGACATAATTGACATCAGTTCAAATTGCAGCTCTCAAACAAAGGCTAAACATATTAACAAGTATAATTGCAATACCCAATCTCTCTATTGTATATCTTCACTGCACTGCACTAATAATAATAACACCTATAAATTAGAATCTAAAGCAAAGAAGACCTGATCTCCAACACTTGTGTTTCCGAAATTGTTTCCTATCCGCTTTCGCCATTCTCACCGGACTACTATTCCATTCATTTGGCAATCTGCACAAAAAGATACAAATAAATCATCATCATATCTAATCTAAGCCGATAAAGAAACAAGGAAGAGATAAATACAACAAAATTTTACATTGGAAAAGCAAAAGATCTACTGCTGGCTGTACTGCCATCCGATCGAATAGAGAGGCTCCCCGAATATGCTATCGGCCCTGAATAAGTAATATGACCACCTGCACCCGCTGCAGAGAAACTCGTCTCTCCTATTTCGTATCTCACCGACACTTCACCAGAGTTCCTATGCTCCTCAATTGGAATCTTTGGCTCAGTAGCTACGCCTTCCGCAGAAATATCATCAGAATCGCCATCCTTGTGTAAAACAAAAGGTTGTTCATGAAGTTGGCTACTATGATTTTTACTATCATTGTTCATGTTGTTTTCGATGCTGTTTTTTTCACTACTAGGTGGTGCAGCATCCGAAATAGAAAGATTGTCACTCTTGTGATCTTTCACGTCAACCGACTCTTCTTTGACTTGTTCATTAGAACTTGTGTGATCTTGCAAGTCAATTGATTCTACGTTTACTTTTTCATTGACACTCTTCTGATCTTGCACGTCAACCGACTCTTGGTTGACTTCTTCACTGGCACACGTGTGATCTTGAAAGCGAACCGATTCTATGTTGGCTTTTTCGTTGACACTCATGTGATCTTGCACGTCAACCGACTCTTCTTTGACTTTTTCAGATTCCAAAGTTGAAACGGAAGCTAAAACTTGAGCAGGGGAGTTGAAGTTGAAGGTAATGCTTCCTCTTTGCACCTCACTATTGTACAATAAGGAATTAGCTTGGAAATCTTTGTTTGGCTCTTCTTCGGTAGACGAGGAAATCTGCACAGCAATCTATATATAAAGAACAATATTTAAAACTGTATTTAAAAGTAATCTCAAGCATCAAACTTGGTTTGAAAATAAATTATTAAAACCTGATCGGGCGGTTGAGAAAGTTTATTCTCCTCTTCTCTGTCTAAAGAGCCGATAAAAGATCGGAGAAAACTCCGTGTACCAAACTCTTGAAAAGGAAGTTTTTTGTCTACGAAAGAAGATTCCTCTTTTGAATCCTCTGAATCAAGACTATTACGAGTATCTTTATCCAAAGAGCTTTCTAACTGCGATTCATCTTCTTTAACATGGTCAGATTCATCATCGTTACAACTTTCTGTTGAAATTTTGTCTTTCACATTTGCCCCTTCATCAACACAAATGTCCTTCACAATGTGATAATTGATCTCTTTGTAGCAAACTACAAACTCGGGAAGTTCACACTCTAATACATTTTTATCGGTATACAAAGAGTGTGCAAGCTCTTCAACTTTCATTGAATGTTCTTTATCATTCATTCGATTTTCATTTGTTGGAGGATCTCTGGTTTTAATTTCGGTACTCATGGAAAAGTCTTCCGCGAAAGGGTTCCATCTCTCGTCTCCAACATTTACGTCAAATGCTAATGGACCGGTTTCCCTTTCAGAATCATTTAAATGATATATTCCCTTACTTCCAAAAGAAAGGGAGTCGGACTCCCTCCCAAAATTTTTAGAATCTCTATTATGATCTTCCATCATGGTCATGTCTTGTTCAAATGAGTCGAAGACACTGAAATTTAATTTAGATGGTTCAAAATCATTCTTAAATCAAACATGAGAAAAACATCATTCTATTGTGAAGAAATGCTCCAATTTTGTAAAATTTACGAAATAGGCTTGTTAAGAAGGAAACTTTACCAAATCTCATACTTCACATCACTAGGGATGGTTTGGAGAATCCTCAACAGTTGTGAAGCAAACATCCACTAAGCAGGCGTGTTTAACTGTACTCAAAGCAGCAAACGACAATAAACCGTAATCATATATTAGTAAGTCAATTTAAAGAAACATATATCCTTACACAAATCGATGAAAAAAGAAAGTCGATCCCCACTTTCCGTTATGAAAGTAAATAAGTAAAACATTGGTTACAGGAAATAAATTATTGGCCTATAATGAAATTAGCTAGATCCAGTTGTATCAATCCCAAAAATGCTGTCACAGAACAAATAGTTTAATTTAAATATTTAATATACTAAACTTGCATAAACAACCAAAAGCTGCATAAGAAACAAAGATTTAATGAGAATTAAACGCGGAGTTAACTAAATAGGGTGGAACTATCCATTTCAAAGATTTGTTAACGATAAATCGGAATATACAACCAATCTAACAAAATCCTTGAAACTTGATTACACCTTTCTTCTTGTAGAACTCAAGAATTAAAAATTAGATATTCAAATATAGTTGTGTATCTCCAACATTAAAAAAGAAAAATCATCCCATTTAATGATAACAATAAAAGCATATATATGGTATATATTCAGAATTTCAGATTCAAAAACACAGAAAAAATGGAATTTTGAAAGTTTACAACAAAATCCACAAGGCAATGATATGGGATTAGTTTATACAGTAGACTTGAGCTTTGGAATCTTCCCTTTTGTCAAAAGGTAAAGAAGAAGACAAGAAAAAGTCCCCACTTTTCAAACATCCCAACAAATCTTTAAACAAGCTAAAATATACCATCACTTTTTCTTTTTAATTAATTTATTATATATTTCTTAATTTAAACTCTAAAGTCAAAAACCCCAATCTTCCAATCACCTTTCGTTCTCTACATCTCTCTCTCAGATCTAAACCAAACTAACCCTTTCATATTATTATATCAATTAGAAGGAGAATTTAGCAAATTACAAATCAAAAAACAAAACCCTAACTAAAAGCCTGACATATTTGATCCCCATAACATAAATTAAAAACTCCAAAGATAAATAAAAATATATCTAACCTTTTATTCCCCGTTTGATCACAACCGAAAAGTCTGCAAAAATTCTCTCTCCACTGCAAAATTTCAGAAGGAAAAACAACTTTTCAAAAAACAGAAAATTAACAAAAAAATCAATCATAACAGAGTAAATCTAAAACAGATCAGTGGATGCATAATAATAATAAACTTCAACTAGATCAGCTTAAGATCTATAGATAATTAAAAAATTTAAACAAATATGCAGAATTGTAAGCACTGTGTTTATGTGTGTGTGTGTGTGAGAGAGAGAGAGAGAGAAAATTAGCAAACCTTAAGCTATTGCTTCGGTTATGTTAAGGAAGATAAACAGAGTATACGTATTTGTATTAGTACTGTGTACTGGAAAATGGAAATAGAGAGAGAGAAAGAGAATTTGTAACGAAATCTCAGCCGGCTAAACGACACAACATCACGCCGTTTGATTTTGATTTCATGTATAGAGCATTTTTAGAGAGAGAAAGAGAGAGAGAGAGAGAGAGGAGTGGTGTGTTTGTATGTACGTGTAAAATTTATTTATTTATTTATTTTATGTAGCGAGAAAGACAAAAGGGCGCCTCCAATTAAGCACTTACCACTTACAAATAGTCAACTTCACTTTCTCTCAATCCAAGTGTTTGGAATGGGATACAAGAAATTATTGTATGATTATTTACATTGCAATAAAATTAATTTGATTTTTAATATATAATTGTGATAAGATTATAGAGCATTGTGTTTATGTGGTATTATTTATATTTTTATTAGTATTGTGTTTCCTAAATGTATGTGCATTGACTTTCAAAAGTAAGATTTTAAGGGTCTCTTGGTTAAATTTTATCATTTTCACACTTTATTTAATTTATATTTAGATCTTACTTAACCTAAGCTCTAATATCATATGGTCATGTGCAAAACTTATTTAAAATGACCAACCTTATTTTCTCGTTTAATCAAAAGTTTATAATTGAAAAATATGTATGAATACCCATTGTCTTAATAACTGAAATATTTCTAACATTTTTTTATTTCGTTTATTTCAATGCATTGATTCCACGCCTTAATCTAAAATTATTGAAGACTTATATTTACATTTGTCCAAATGTACTACTCTCTTCTTCCTTTTTTTTTTTGGCTACTTTTAATTTTAGAACAAAATTTTATGTGAGAGTTGAAAAAGTGAAACTTTTGTTTATATTTATATTTATGATTCTAAAAATAGTAGTTGAGAACTGTCAAATCTTTATGTGAGAGAATATTTTTTGAGAAAAATAAGTCAATTTTAAAAAAAGAGAGTTATTGAAGGACCAAAAAAAAAATAGTAGCAAAAATAAAGGAAACATGTGAACGTCATCGGAAGAAAATAGTGAGGTAGATATAGTAAAAAAACATTATTTATTTTTGGGCTAATTTCTAGAAGTTGGTTTACAAAATGTTGATATAGCAACTAAAATTCAAAGTGAATTTGTCATAATTAATTATCTACAAAGCAAATATATTTGCAGAAACTTATGATTAGTGCTCCTCTTATAATTTTAATTAGTTACAAAAAATTACATTGCAATATTTTATGAAAAATCAAACGTGGCCAAATTAATTTGGAGTAATTATTTTCCTTCCCATACGATAAAAAAGGGTTTTCTTTTTGGTTCACCGGAAAGCAATGCCCGTTGATGCAGGCAGCACGATGTCATATTTAATTAGCTTTAAAATAATAGATTTGTTATTTATACTATTTATTATTATTATTAATAGTAGTTTCTACACGTAGATCCCAAGATATAGTAGTAGAATAATTGTTTTGGTTTTTGGGAAAGTCTGACAACTGAATCAATAAAGGGAATTGAAAAATAAATATAAAATGGAAATGAATTCTTTTTCTTTTTCTTTTTCTTTTTGGGGACAATGCAAAGTCAAATGTAAAATGAAATCCCAGTTTTTGAGTTTTAAATTTTATGAGTTTTGGATTTTGGAAGAAAGAGGAACTAAAAAAAAAAGTTTAACAAAAATAATTGGATATATCTATTTAAATCATTGAACAAAATAAAGTCATGGAAAACAAATGACAAATTCTGATGGAACTGTACTTTGGTTTCCTCACTTTAAGTTGTTTTTGTATTCATTTAGTTCTGATTTTGAATTTTGGGGACCACTAATATTCAAAATGCTTAGCATGTCTTGTTCACTTGCTAGGTCTTTTTTTTATTTATATAGGCTTTAATTATTATGTGGATTATGTCTTCAATAAATGTTGAGGAAATACGTAATTTTGGTAGGGTGTATGGAATTAAGGTGGATTAGATCGGAGTCGGATTGAAGGTCATATTAAAAACATGTTTGGTAGATTTGATTGAATGCTTCCATGTTAATTGTAAGTTGATATAGATTTTAATTTGTGATTTATTTATATATAATATTTTTCCATTTTCAGATATTTGAGAAAAAATTATGATATTTAATGATATGTTTAAAAGGAAATATTTAAATTTGATGTTATTAGTGATATTTATTTAATCCATACTAACCTGGATTAACTAATCCACCCATGCCTGGATGGATTATAATATAGTCTTAATACCGGGTCGTAAGGATTTAATCCATTTGACTCGGTATTAGAGCAATACCACCAAACATTGTATTAGCCCATATTAACTCATATAATATGACATAATACCCTCTATTAAGTCCTACCAAACGGCCCCTAAATGTATTAATATTTCTTGTTTAAAACTATTTTCAATTTTCTTTTTTGAGTTGAACTTGCCCCGAACATTCGAGAATTTTTTGAATAAGTTTTTCCAAATAAGATAAAGCTATATAAAAATAGGGCCTGGATTAAATAATCAAAGTTGATACTTTAATTTGAAAGTTCAATTATCTGTTTCAAGTTTAATCAAAGCAATTATGAGTATTTCTATACATTATTAATGATTATTTAAATGTTCTTTCGAAATAGTTGAAACCGCATACATATTTTGAAATTACTAACTTTTTTCATAAAACACAATCACTTAAGTATTTAAAAATATCAAAATCATTAGATTAAAAGAAAAAACTTATATATACTTGATTCATAGTATTGTTGAACATAGAGAACAATTCACATGTTATTTTCTACCATTTTATTTTATTTTTTGAGAATGCATGTTATTTTTTATTAACTAGTTAAAATGATTAGAGCTATTTTGTTAGGTCAGACGAATCTAATACTCTATAAAGTACGTACTTTGATATGAATTAATTGTTATGAATTTTATTTAATAGTACATTTTTCCCTCTTATTATGTTTTCCTTCTTTTTTTTTTTTTTTTTTTTTTTTTGATAACCCAGGTGTATGTTTTCCTTTTTTGTGTAGTGGACTAGTGGAGGGTGGTGTGAAGTGTGAACAACTACGAAAGAAAATGAAAATCTTTGACCGTTTGGCAACTAGTCCCTATAGATTTGTTTTCTTGACAGTTGACACCAAACATCCTCTTCATTATATGTTTGATTGAAATATTAGAAAAAAAAATATAATATGTTTACTGTATAATTTGTCAAAGCATTTCCTCAATATTTTTGTATTGTTTGAATAAAAAACGACACTTAAAATGGGACAGAGGGAGTATTTTATTTTTATTTTGAAATACTAATTTTGAAATGATGCAACTTAAAACATTTGTAAACAGTCGGGATTGTATTTTTATTTGTAATCAAAGTTGAAATAGTATTATGTTATTTTAATTTTCATAAGAATTTATTTTCTATTATTAAATCCTTGGATTTTTTTCTTCAAAGGACACAACCTTATGTATTTTTGTAGACTGTTAAATCCCATTAATTTTAATTGTTTGAAATGAAAATGCACTAATAGAGATCACTCTTCAATAGAAATGCACTAATGGAGGTCACTCTTCAATATGAGTGACCTCCATTAGTGCACTAAAAACAAGATAAGGAAATTGGGGAAAATAATAGCTCCGATATTTTCAAGGGTAATTTATTCTTTTGAGAAGATCTTAAAGTATGATTTATTTTTTTTATTTTTTTGAGAATTTGATGTATGAAAAATTAGATGGAAAGGAGATGAATGTCTAATGATGCAGAGCATCCAATATAATCTATCTTTTTATTAATTTTTTAGGATTAAAATTTTTTATTAGTTAGTTATTTAGTTTTCTTATTTTTTGTGATTTAGTTTCTATAGGAGTCTAGGAGTTATTTAGTTTTCTTAAGAGTTTTATTTCCTTTCAGTTGCCTAGGATTAGAGTCTTATAAAAAAAGAGTTGTAATTTTCACCATTTTCAGATATTGATGATTATGAGTTTTTGAAAAAGAAGAGATTTGTTCTCTCAAAGGTTCATGGGTGCCTATTTCTCGTGTTCTTGTAGCAAATTTATCTTATGGAACTTGCTTGCAAAATAATCACTATTCTACCCGACTTCAGTTGGTATCAGAGCTTTAGAATTTTCCTTTCCTGGTGGTAGTGGGCATGGTTGTTGTGGGCGGGTTCCGGCTGAGGAGGTCCAGTACCGTGATTATATCGTTCAGGATTCGAAGATCGAGGTTTTGCCAAGCAAGTCGCAAATTTACCCAACATCTGGCTAATACTGGGTTTCTTTCTTCCTGGGGCAAAATTCTCATCATCTTAAATGACTGAGTCATGGTGATGTTGAGGAGTCCACACCGTGATCGAAGAGTTCACTCAAAGGAAGTAAAGATTGAGGATTTGCAAAGGTTGTCGAGGATCAACCAACATCAGACGACGTGGTGGAAACAGCTAATGCATTCACAGGAGGGACATGACAGACCCAAGTACAAGGCTTGATTAACCGTCATCGTTAGTTTGTCCTGGTTTTGTGGATCTTGATGACACTGCTGTGAACTCGAGGACGAGTTCTTTCCAACCCAGAGCGACTGATGCAGGAGCATCCAAGATAATCTATCTTTTTATTAGTTTTTTAGGATTAGGATTTTTATTAGTTAGTTATTTAGTTTCCTTATTTTTTGTGATTTAGTTTCCATAGGAGTCTAGGAGTTATTTAGTTTCCTTAAGAGTTTTATTTCCTTTCAGTTGCCTAGGATTAGAGTCTTATAAAAAGAGTTGTAATCTTCACTATTTTTAGATATTGATGATTATGAGTTTTTGAAAAAGAAAAGATTTGTTCTCTCAAAGGTTCATGGGTGCCTATTTCTCGTGTTCTTGTAGCAAATTTATCTGATGGAATTTGCCTGCAGAATAATCACTATTCTGCCCGGCTTCACCTAACGTATAAATCTTTGGCGAAAGTATAGGGAAAATCGATGCAATTTACCCTTTCCTATATGTAGATCGTTTTACTAATTAATCAAATTAACATGAAAGGTACCCTCATATTAAGATTTGGAGCACTTAAAAAAAAAAAAAAAGGTAAAGGACATCCGTAGAAGTTACTAATGAATTTCTACAATTTTGTGATTTAAAACTATACTCAAGCCAAATGAGTGTCACTTTCTGTACAATAGTTATCAACTGTCACAAAATGAGGTTATTAGGAAGTGAAACATTAAATTGGCCTACGCATTTAAAAAATCAAGAACGTTCATTGTCACATAATGTGTGTACCACCCACTATCATAAATGCATCAGCCGATCGAAGATCTTTAAATTAAATAATAAGGATAAACATTATAATTCCATCTCTAGAAATGACCACAGAGTACGTCCCACCCAATATGATGAGCATTTATTGGTTTGGTTAAATAAATTCTGGAGTTCCAACTCTCTTAATCAGAAACAATTTCTTTTTTAGTGTTATTTTTCCAATTATTTTGTCCATTGTACATGTATTAATTACGTAAGTTTGTAACAAAAATTTTTTTTTTTGTATTTTCCTTCGGTTCGGATATATGTTCATCGAAGTAATTCCGATTCTGTAGTTCGAATGCACCTAAATACATATGAAAAGGATAAGGGGTCTAGATGCGCGTCGAGACTCGGCTATAATCCTTGGAGTAATTCAAATTTCAAACTCAATATAACTAATTAAATTTTTTTTCTTAAGAAACGATCATTACATCAATATTATAATTTATAATTCTTCTGAATATATTCAGGTTGAGAGAATTTCACTTTTGATATCATAATTCTACTTACTTTAGGGATTTGATACCACAACTTTTTATACCGACACATTTGATACCATAACTCAAATCAACTTTGCACATTTAATACTTCCGTCAAATTGGAAACAGAATTGTCACGAGAATGTCATGTGGCCGTTAAAACTTTACACATTTGATACCATAACTTATGTTGACTGATAATTTTACCCCATAACATTTCAGGTTACCCAAAAAGCCCCACATCTCCAAATTTAGTGACGATTTTAGTCCACATTGTTGCCAAATTTCCAAATTGACTCGAATAATACCACGTGTTGACCAATTTAGAAAATTTTAAATCTGAATTTAGGGGGAGAATTGCAATTTTGGTTGACTGATAATTTTTTCATGTTACCAAAAAAGCCCAACATCTCCAAATTTAGTGACGATTTTAGTCCACATTGTTGCCAAATTTCCAGATTGACTCGATTAAACCACGTGTTGACCAATTTAAATTTTTTTTACTTATTTTATTTAAATAACTAATTTTATTTATAAACAATATTAATAAATTAAATAAATATTCTTTTTAAATTAACATAAATATCATCAAAATTAAGAAAACATATTCTTTTTATATATAAAATTTATATAATAGAATTAATCTATTTAATATTTATTATAATAATAAATTATATAATTTAAAACTATTTAATATTTATTAAAATAAAAAATAAAAAATAATTATAATAAAAAAAATTTCCCCACCCCACCCACCCACCCACCCCCCTCCCTACCCCGATTACCAGGCCGCCGGCCTGCGGCCTAGGTCTTCTGTCCCAGGCCACCGCCGGCCTGGGATCTTCGGTCCCAGGCCATCGTCGACCTGGGATATTCGGTCCTTGGCCGCGGTGGCTTGAATTGAAGAACCCAGGACGACGACCTGGGTTCTGTAGCAGTATAGAACCCAGGTCGTCGGGCTGGGTTCTCCGATCCCAGTAGGGGGAGGGGTGGGGAGGTGGTGGGTGGGGTGGGATGGGGATTTTTTTTAAAATTAAAATTATTTATTATTTATTATTTATTATTTTAATAAATATTAAATAGTTTTAAATTATATAATTTATAATTTTAATAAATATTAAATAGTTTTAAATTATATAATTTATAATTTTAATAAATATTAAAAAGATTAATTCTATTATATAAATTTTATATTTAAAAAGAATATGTTTTCTTAATTTTGGTGATATTTATGTTAATGTAAAAAGAATATTTATTTAATTTATTAATATTGTTTATAAATTAAATTAGTTATTTAAATAAAATAAGTAAAATTTTCTAAATTGGTCAGCACATGGTCTTAATCGAGTCAATTTGGAAATTTGGCAATAATGTGGACTAAAATCGTCACTAAATTTGGAGATGTGGGGCTTTTTTGGTAACCTGAAAAAAATTATCAGTCAACAAAAATTGCAATTCTCCCCCCAAATTCAGATTTAAAATTTTCTAAATTGGTCAGCACGTGGTCTTATTCGAGACAATTTGGAAATTTGACAACAATATGGACTAAAATCGTCACTAAATTTAGAGATGTGGGGCTTTTTTGGTAACCTGAAATGTTATGGGGTAAAATTATCAGTCAACATAAGTTATAGTATCAAATGTGTAAAGTTTTAATGGTCACGTGACATTCTCGTGACAATTTCGTTTCCAATTTGACGGTAGTATTAAATGTGCAAAGTTGATTTGAGTTATGGTATCAAATGTATCGGTATAAAAAGTTGTGGTATCAAATCCCTAAAGTAGGTAGAATTATGGTATCAAAAGTGAAATTCTCTCCATTCAGGTTACAAAAGAAATCAATCACCAAACATCATTATCAAATAGAAAGAAAACCAACTTCGAATTCAATAATAAGGAAAAGGTAAAGGTAAGGTAAAGACTCCTAAAAATACATGTCCTAGATTTTGGCTAAAAAATACCCTCCATTTAATCAAAATCAATCAAAATTGTTGATTTGGGTTATAGCAACAATTGTCCTATGGCGGAGACCCGGGTGTATATAGATCAAATCACAGTCAAATGTCATGAGCGTTTGTACATGTGAATGCACTATAAAACTAGAATATATGTATCTTTTAACATCAATTAATTTTAGGACATCTGTTAACGCACGAAAACATTAGTAGAGTTCAAGCAAACTATCAATCATGGAGCAATCGATTTTTCCACATTGAGTGGACATTATCAATTATCAAGCTCTACAGAAAGCATTTATCTAGCGAATGATTAAAGTATTTTTAAATATATTTATTCGTTAGTCATTTTGAATTAAATTATAGTAATATAATTATGAGATGAATCTATTTTTGGTGAACAACTTAAAAGGTGGACCAGGGACTAACTTTTCAATGAACATTTTTCACAATTTTCTACAAAATCACGAAGTTATGTCGGGTGAGTTGATTGAATCTTATTATAATTTAATTTAAAATAGCTTGATTAATCTTCAATATTATGTTCTCAAAAAAAAAAAAAAAAAAAAGAAGGAAATCTTCAGTATTATTGATAGCACTGAATTAAATTAACCCTTGTTTTTTTTTTTTTTGAGATGATGAATACATTGTTACATCAAATATTATATCGGACCGAAACTATTTCAATGATAATAAAGTGAACTAATTACTAGTATTAAACTAGAGAAAATACCCACATTCGTGAAAGTTGAACCCACTGGTCATGGAGCCTCATCCTTAACCACTTGACTAAGGCCTCGTCGGTTAACCCTTGTTTTCCACTTTTGGTCACTTGCTAGAGAAAAGGGAATGAATTTTATATGGGCCAACTGTGTTTTACAAATAATTAGAATTTAACTTTTTCTAAAAATAGAAAATGAACTCTTTAGTATTTGAAGGTCTCTATCACATCTATTATATTTTTTTTACGTGTTAAATGGTCAACATGGGGTGCACACTGACTGAGACACACCTCATTTCAGTTGTCACCATTTGGACTATGTACCCGATGCGACGATGTCGATCCTAAAATCAAATTGCAATATTAATGGGTAATATTCAATATAAATTCTATATAACTAAATTCTATTCTAAGTAAAAAATTCAAGTTCATGAAATGTATTTATATGTTATTTTAATTTCACTTTTTAAAAATGTATTTTCAAAAATTAAATACTCGTATTTTTAATCCAATTGTGGCATTATGTAGTATGTCAGATTAAACAAACCAATTTGAAAAAGAGATACCACAAGAAATTCATTGAGACAAAAACTAGTTTATTTATCATCACACATTTTCTCGTCTCAAAATAAAAGTCAATATTACAAGAACTATAAGTTCAATTTTCGAAATATATACTGCAATGAAATCATCTCAGATTCTAACAGAAAATGCAGCTTTTGTCCCCAAAAAAACAGAACCTAAGAACAAGGGCCTGACTTGTGCCAAAATGGCAATATATATTTTTGCCAAATGTTTAGAGCAGACAAATTGGGGACATTTTCCTCCCCTCATTTTGTTTTTTTCGACTAAAATTAACTCAAATGGAATTCCATATATATCCTACATGTATGGTGACACGTACGGTCGGCAAATGTTTCCAATTCACATTAATTTTGACTAATGGACAGAGTTTTATTATGTACCCAAGAGCAATTTATATTATAATTCATTTAATTTAACGCTATATGATTTTCATGAGAATGAGATCGTTAAGTCAAATTTTTTTTTTTTAAAAAAAAATCTTAGAGATTAAATACAATCGGGTTTTTTGCATTTTGCACCCCCGAAACATGGTAAATAGGCATTTTGCACCCTCAAAACTTAGATTTAGCACTTTGCACCCTCAAAACTTGAGAATTTCGCACTTTGTACCCCCAAAATAAAATTAGCACTTAACACCCTGTAATTAAGAACAAATCACCAACTTCCACCTCCAAAACACAATAAATGGGCACTTTGCACCCCAAAACACAAAATTAACACTTAACACCCTCATAATTAAAAAATCCAAACCCCTCGTTTTTTTTTCAAAGTTGACTACCGGAGTGAAAAAATTCTAACGCAAAATAGGTAATTCATTTTTTCACTTAAATTTTGCAAAATACAATTATAAATACTCGAATACTCATTTCTCTCTCAATCTTTCTTTTCAACAATATAATCATAAATAACTAAATAAAGTACAAGTAAACTTCTCGAAGACCCATTGTCTACTTCAACATATCGAAGACCCATAAATAATTACCTATTTTGCCTTAGAAAAATTCACCTTAATGGTCAACTTTGCCGGAAAAAATGAGGGGTTAGAGTTTTTTTTTTTTTTTTTTTTTTTTAAATTGAGGGTGTTAATGTTAATTTTGTATTTTGGGATGCAAAGTGTCCATTTATTGTGTTTCGGGGGTGCAAGTTGTTATTTTGTTCTTAATTAGGGAGTGTTAGTGCTAATTTTATTTTGGGTGGGGTGGGAGGAGGGGGGGGGGGGGAGTGCCAAAGATCTACAATAGAATTACCTATTTTGCACTTGAGATTTTGCTTGAAAATAAAAGATTGTGCAAAGTGCTGTATTTTTCATATTTCGAGGGTGCAAAGTGCTAAATCTAAGTTTCGGGGGTGCAAAGTGCCTATTTCCCATGTTTCGGGGGTGCAAAGTGCAAAAAACCCGGGGAAGTGCCAAAGATCTACAATAGAATTACCTATTTTGCCCTTGAGATTTTGCTTGAAAATAAAAGAGGGTGCAAAGTGCTTAATTTTTCATATTTCGAGGGTGCAAAGTGCTAAATCTAAGTTTTGGGGGTGCAAAGTGCAAAAAACCCAATACAATCTCCTACTGCAGAACGCACAAAATAATATATAATTTAACAAAATGAACTACTCTAAGTTCTAATTGATTTGTTTAATCTTTTTCGACATTTTTATTATATTGGAGTGCCAGGTGCAAAGGATGACGCGATTTCTCTTATTCATTTACAGTTTGTACATCGTCGATATTTAATATAAAAAACCCAGAAGAAAAAAGGGTTTATTGATTGACTTGGTAAATCAACATTGTCTCAATAAATAATTCGTATATATATATATATATATATATATATATATATATATATATATTGATGTTTATATTCCATATATTCCTGTAACCAGTAAAATTATGGAAAAGATCATTACAATAGTAACTTAATATATTTTACTTACTAAATAATTATCTTCATGTAGATAACAATAATCGTATTAATTAATCATTAATACTATCATCAATAATGGTGGAAAAATTAAGTTTAATTTTGCAAAGAGACATTGAAAGTATGAAACTAATTAATACCAACAGGTGATTGGTCTACTAGAAAGTAGCGGACTCAAATTCGAATCTCTGTTGGGAGAGATACCCACTTAATATGCCCGAGTCCCGACCCGCCTCGAAAGGGATTAAATCCTTGAGAAACCAAAAAGAAAGTATGCAACTAATTAGGTGATTACATATGCAAGTTAGTAATTGTTAAACTATGGTGTTTGCTGTATATCCATATTTTAATGCGGCAATTAAGTTGGGCCAAATTGACATTGAAATGTTAGATGCATATTAAAAAGGACGGACGGTAAGCAATAAATGCTGTGCACAGAACACAATCACATATTTATAAAAATGTGAATTTATTATTACTGGTGATTTGTTTGGGCTATTAAATGGGCTTAAAACCAGTATAATTATTATTAGCCAGTATCTAAATCTAAATATAAATAAAAAGCTAGCACCATATATATGCATCTTATATATTTCAATATAACATGTATGTATGTAAGTATGTTTCTCTATGAAAAATGGATTAAGAAAATGTATGAGCAAATCATTAATTAGCTAATAAAATCTTGTAATTTGGCCATTATGATTAGGAGAAGTCAGCTGGCTTGCCGATTTTTATGCCCTGCTTCCCCAGAAAATCTGTAATAGCATTCTTTTGCCAACTCTTGAAACTCCTGCACCAAGAAATAATATCTGAACAATCTTTCTCACATGAAAATATGTTTCATACTTGAAATCGTGTCATAAATTGCAGAAATGCCTCGAGTGTTTACACTATTAGGTCGATAGTTGGTCGCATTATGTACAGGAAATTTGTAATGAGTTAATCTTTCTCTCTCTCTCTCTCTCTCTCTCTTTTTTTATAGGGAAAATTACTCAAACGAACTCTGAGTTTTAGTTTAAATACACCGACCACCATCCATGTTTGGAAAATTGCAGTAATAACCCCGAAGGTATTTATTAGTTTCATTACAATTATCCTCTTTACGACGTTAATTTCTCATGTCCATGTCATCAAACAACTTTTGATGTGAAAAAAGCTGGCGGAATTGGGTAAAAAAAGGGGGTGAAATTGGTGAAAAATGAGTGAAATCGGTGAAAAAATGGGTGAAAAAGGTGGAGAAACATGTGAAATTGGTTTGCCACCCTTGTGGTTTGTGATTTCTTAGATAGCGCCAAGTGGTATTTATGGAATTCAAAGTTCTTTTGATGAAACTAATGTCGTAAGGGGGTAACTGTAATAAATACAATACCTTAAGGGTAGTTCGAGTAATTTCCCAAACATGGAGAGTGGTCAGTGTAAATACACTAAACCTAAACATCAGGGGTAGTTTGAGTTATTCTCCCTTTTTTTTTCCAGAGAACTTACTTGTGATCAAGATGTGCTATAATTTCACCACCAGGAAAAGCCGATTTGGTAGCATCAAACGCAACTTTTATGGCTTGTTTCCAGGTCCCTTCAATACTATCAGCAGTTGCTTTTACTTTTGATTGGCCTGGATCCTCCATTGGCAATGAATATCCAGACAGGAGGTGGCCAACCCAAACTCCCTCTTTCCTGTTGTATTGTTCATCACACAAACATATTTAAAAAAAAAGGCTTCAATTAGAATGATTAAACTACAAAATATGAAGCAATAATTGAAACAATTCGACTTACAAGATTACATCCATGTGCCGAGGTACATAATGTCCTCCTCCGATTCCAAGGAGAACTTTGTTCCTTTCACTCTTGCTGCGATTAAACAGAAAAAAAAAAAAAAAATCAAATTGTTTTTGAAGAAAACATTATGCAGTCAAGATGAAGAAATATAGAAAACTAACATAATATAAAGACAATAGAAAGTTTATAAAGACATTAATAATACTTTAGAGAAAATATGAGGAGACATTGCATGATTCACAAGTGTACCTGTTCCAAGTTCCTACTGCAGCACTTTTTCCGAGACCCAGTCCTTCCCAAACTAACTTCAACAGTAAGAATTGCCTTTATTAGATTGAAACTCGTTATATATGTGGTAGCTTGGCTAAGATGAGAAATATTGGACATTCATATTGATATACATTGTTTTCGATATAACAAGCCACATGTACCTAACACGGATCATTATATAAGCGAATTATTGTTCCACTCATCTTTTTATCATTAAAAAACGCGATAACATTTTATCTCTCCCCTAAGTTTACAGAACCCATATATTTAAAAGGTAGAAAAGTCCAACAAGAAGGATAGACGTATATACACACATGACTGTGCACATATATTCACACACAACTACACATACTCAGAGAGAGAGAGAGAGAGAGAGATGCATATTATTTCTTTCTTGATATACATTCTGTAAATTCCAATAAATTTAGTTAAAGAATTTGCAAAAAAAAACTCATGAATAATAATGCAAGTATGGTATGAAGTATGAACTAGTACTCAACTAGAGCAATAACTTGAGCAGCGTCTTGTCTTCCCCAATACTCATCTGTGCTCCCTATATCAAACAAATGAAAACCAGTTACACAAAAATTCATCAACTCAAGGTAATATAATACCTAATTCATTAAAACATGAACACTTGATGCAAATAAACAACAGACAACAGATGCTGTAAAGAACAAAAGTGAAAAAAAAAAAAAAAATCCCGAACCAAAAATAAATGTTGCTTTGCACAAGAACGGAAAAATTGTGAAAGTACTAGAATATGGAAACTCAGGCCAGTGTAAAGGAAAATGAAATAAATTTCTCTATAGGTTAGAAGCTTAATAAGAACATGAAAGCAACTTCAATCCAACAAGAAATTGAGCGAAAAATAACTACTAGAGAGTTGATCATATAGTGGCTGATGTATAGAAATTTACCAATCTCAACAAACATCGCAGGCTTAGTTGTTATCGGTCCATGATGAGTAGCCTCCAGAGTTATCTACATTCAACAAAACAACAATGATATACAATGTGTACCTCCATCGACTATATTGGTGTAAATTAAAAAACAAAAAAAAAGAGTATAATAGTTATTTCAAATTTCCAAATGCTTCTTCCTAATATACGAAGGTATTCAAGTTAATTCATCATGCATTGCAATTGAGGATTTTGCTGAAAGCTACAATAAGAATGTATTGTAACTAATAACCTCGAATTCGGGCAGTAAATTATGGGATTCGGCAATTTTCTTCAAGAGTATGAGCCATGGTCCAATCCGTGGACACGGTGGCGCTGCCCAACCCGGTCTCCCCCCTTGTGGTAGAACGTCTCCATCTTTCAAATGTGGCACACCTACAACCAATTAGATATAAATACTTATTTCACAATATCAATAAGTCAAATGCAAAAACACCCCTTTCTGCCTTGCCTAACTGGTACCGGTGTTATTTTTTTTAGCAAAAAACTATCTGTGGTTTTTACACCCTACCAAGTCACACTATGCTTCATTTGATGTAAGTGCAAATATTGATTTGCACGGAAAGTGACAATTTTACCCCACCATAAAATGCGAAAACACAAATGTTCACTTAAAAATTAGCAATAGTCTCAATGTGAACTTTGAAAATTGGCAACAACCACCCTGTTTTTTAAAAAATATAACAATAACCCCTTATTCACTTAAAAAAATTGGCAATAACCCTGATGCCGGGAATGGTTGAAAGGAGAAGGTAACACAAGTGAGAAACGGATTATAGGCTCACACCTCGTAGGAATCCACCTAGAGATACAGGACCATAAGGGAATAAAGGCTCACCACTCGAAGAAATCCACCTAAGAGATACAGGGCCTTAAAATAGCTCACAACTCAAAGGAATCCACCTTAGAGATACAGGGCTAAGTATGTAAGACAAAATCTTAAGACTTCAATATTATTTCACTCAATATAACTTGTTACAAATGACATTACAAACCACTATTTATAGAGTTGGAACAACCCTCCAACTTAAGAAATAAATAAGTCTTAGATAAATTAAAAGACTCATAGAAACTTGCTACACATTATTATTAGACTCTTAATACTTTAGGAATACTAAGGATTTGTGGATATATTCAGAAAATCCACCTAAAGGGCATTGAACCCGTAGGTGAACTTCTCTTTGTACTGTTCTGCAACATCTGACAAGAATTGTCATAACTTCTTCAATAAAACTCCAAATTACGAACCGTTTGTTGCATTGGAAAATAGACTTCCAGAAGTTTCTATCCATATAAGACTAGTTTTCTAATTCCTTCCAGATTGAGAGATACATGCATTTGAAATTGACTGAAGTTTCTATTTTTACTTTCTCAACTCTTCAACTTCATACATTAATTATAGGATTATTTGGATGGTTGAATGCATGGGAATGCTCCTGCATCAAACCCCCTATTGCTTCATAAGTTTATTTCAAATGAGTTAATTCAGGAGTTTTTTCCAATAAAAATATGTTTTCTGCCAAGATAAAACATACGAGTATTTTGCATTCCAATATTAATTATACTTAAAAATCAAATGATCTGTACCTATTGGGTGGATAGTAAGGGAAGGGCGGCTTGAAACGGCAACGTGTTTGGAGAGAAAGATCAACTCATCCACGGTCTCTCCGGTGGCGGATTCCCACCTCAAATCGAGATCGTCTTCCTTTATTATGCTACTGTCGTGTTCGAGTAATCGGACGGTGCCGCCATTTGTGAAGCTTCTGATGCCGCCGTCTAATGTGGGACCCGGGTGCCAATCGGGCATGGATAAGAGGGCTTTAGCTGGGTTTATCGACGCCGGATCAGTCGTCGTTGCCACCACTATTGTCACCATTTCCGCTTTCCTTAGATTTTTTGTTGATTGGATGGGGTTCGTGAAAGTCTGGTGTAAGAGAGGTTGTATTGCGCAAGCCGTTTTTCCTATTGACAGAAAAGAAAGGAATTTGTTAGCCATTTGGACTTGGTTATGTGGAAAACAAAAATAAAATATAAAAGAAAAAAGAAAATGAAAAAAATCAAGTTGTTCTCCATATTTCAGATTTAACCAACCAATTATAAAGGTCAAAGTTGGAAAAAAAAAATTAAAATTTGGCATTTCTTATACCAATAAAATTGATGGAGAATATTCGGATTTATGCTCGAAACCTAATTTGAAATGCAGCAGCGAAGAGAGGAAAATAGGTCAACACGATAGATTAAAATTTCCATATTTTCCGTCGAAAACATCGAAAAGTTTTTGTTTTTGAATCAAGCGAAACGAAAACAATATGTAATTTCGAAACTATTTGTTTGCCTTTAATTCTGTTATTTTTTTAAATTTGGTTACTTTTTTTTACAATTTTTCCTTAGTATTTTCGAAATATTTCGAAAAAGTCTCGAAAAGTTTTTAATATTTGACTGACCGAAATATACAATCGAAACAAAATTTTGATCCATAGTCAACACAATCAATATAAACAAGAACACAAGAACATGAGTTGAGAATCACGGGAGATCTAAGCATCATTCCAAATCAATTAGAGAGAGATCTTTGAGATTATGTAACCATGAAAATATTCTTCACCCATATTTTGTGCAATTTAATTACCGGACTCAAGGAGATAATTCATATAACGAATAGGAAAACGTGTTAATGATAACGCCGTTAGAACGTCGTTATTGCCTATCTCTTTAAGCCCAAAATATCTTGCTTTGATTCGAGTTTTGTGTGCTTTTGCTTGTTTTCGCGTTCGTTTGCGTTTTTGGTCCTTTGTTGGGCTTTTGTGTTTTTTCTTTTGTTTTCGTCGTTTTTTGTCGTGTTTTTGTTCTGTTTGTAGGTTTGAGAATTTTGCAAGGCTAAAGAGAAGTCCGTGAGGTTATGATTCAATGAAATTCCATCAAATCAAGTCTCGGTGGTTGTTGATGCAAGCCTTTGCACAGAAAGAGCTTCAAAGAAAAGAGAACCCGAAGCAAATCGTAGAAGAATGTAGATAGCTGCTCACTAGAACATGCATAAATATTTCATGGATGATCCAAATGAGCTGAATTTTGGATATGTCATAGATGAGTGAGTTAGCTACGCTACGGAATTTACGGATCCGCAATCGGAGTTCGGAATCAAAATATATGCTTCTCGGAAGAAAGTGCGGCAGAGCAGGAAAATCTGCCAAACCTACGGCCTAAAGCTCGCCGCGGCGAGGTGGAAGCTCGCCGCGGCGAGGTACCTGCTACCAGCAGATTTTTGCTGCGGGAAAGGCAGGGGGTTTCTTGTATTTTCCCCCTTTTCCCCCACTTGCATTTCTAAACCCTTTAGGGGACTTTTTGGTCTTGTTTCCTTAGGTTAAGAGGCTCAAGATGTCATAACTTCACAAGAACATCATCAATCTTTCCACTCTTGGCCTCCTTTTTCCTCTCAAGCTACCATAAACTTTCTCTCTTTATTTTACTTGTTTTTTCTTATATTTGAAGACTCCACCAAGGGGGTGAGTTAGTCACCACCCTTGGGGAGTGATTAGGTGGTGATTAAAGGGAGGAGAATCCTTGTTTCGATTCTATTTCGATTAGGTGATTTCTTTCCATTTCTTAGTTATTTATGATTAGGAGATGAGCATTGTTATTTCCTTTTTGGATGAATGATTGTAGATTTGAATTCTCCGGATTTATATATATTTATGTTATTGTTTGATTAAATGATGTCTTGATGATTAGTATGGTGCTTATTTGTGTTCGTTAATCCGATTCCGTGTTTATTGTTCGTCTTGTGGTTTGACAACCTTTGGAGATGAAAGTTATTGATTCTTGATTGCTATATTTAGTGATTTTGAGGATTTGATTATGAAGTTGGATTGTGATTCGATTCTAGGATAGACATATACCTAAGTCGTTTCATATTCGTTTAAGGTTTGAGTTTAAATGACATCGATTAGATTTTATTCCGTTTATACGTAAATTGGATTAGTTTAATTCGATAGGTTGGTATGCTATCGAAAGATACATACGAATATCAGTGAATCCTTGAATAGCAAGCACGAGCATAATATATTAATTGTCGAGTCATTGTTATCGTTTGATTAGTTATGTTTGATGTTGGGTTATGTTTGATTTGTTGAGTTTATTGTTTTATCGCACTTTTGGCCATCTACATTTAATGCAACCTAGACATAGGTTAGGCGAGAGAAAAGAAAGGCTAAGCCTTCATTGATGAAATTCATGGATGATTTTTGTAATAACTCTATGTCATTATAATTGTGCAAGTTTTGTAGTGAAAAATTCAAATGTAATGCACAAAAGAAAGGAATGGTGCTAGTAGCCCGCAAAGTTAAATGGTGCTAAAATGTAATAACTCTCTTTGTTTTTCCTTTGTTTTCTTGTTTTGAAGACTCCACCAAGGGGGTGAGTTAATCACCACCCTTGGGGAGTGATTAGGTGGTGATTAAAGGGAGGAGAATCCTTGTCTCGATTCCATTTCGATTAGGTGATTTCTTTCCATTTCTTAGTTATTTATGATTAGGAGATGAGTTTGTTATTTCCTTTTTGGATGAATGATTGTGTATTGGAATTCTCCGGATTTATATAATTTATGTTATTGTTTGATTAATGATGTCTTGATGATAAGTATGGTGCTTATATGTGTTCGTTAATCCGATTCCGTGTTTATTGTTCGTCTTGTGGTTTGACAACCCTTTGAGATGAGTGTTATTGATTCTTGATTGCTAGATATAGTGATTTTGAGGATTTGATTATGAATTTGGATTGTGAATCGATTTTAGGATAGACATATACCTATGTCGTTTCATATTCGTTTAAGGTTTGAGTTTAAATGACATCGATTAGATTTTAGTCCATTTATACGTAAATTGGCTTAGTTTAATTTGATAGGTTGGTATGCTATCGAAAGATACATATGAATGTCATTGAATCCTTGAATAGCAAACACGAGCAAAATATATTAATTGTCGAGTCATTGTTATCGTTTGATTAATTATGTTTGATGTTGGGTTATGTTTGATTTGTTGGGTTTATTGTTTTATCGCACTTTTGGCCATCTACCTTTAATGCAACCTAGACATAGGATGTAGAAAGTTAGGCGAGTGACGATTTGTGGATTTCAACCTAGGATAGTCATATACCTAGTTTGGTCCGTGTTTGTATAATGGGTTCGTCCGTTAATGCATCAAATAACTTAGATTCTCTTTATTCGGGGATTCGGTTTAGTTTTAGGTCCCGGGTGACAATGGTACGCCTTAGAATCCTCTTTTGGGTTCGGACTTCCCTTAGAGCATCGGTTGACAGCGATGTTTGTTCTTGATCCGGAGATGGAGAGTTTGGGTAGATTGGTAGAGTTAAGTCAAACCGATAGGGAGACTTAACTAATTTGAACTCACAAACAACAACTAAATTTAGGATTGTTTGCATAGCTAACCTAACAACCGCATAATTTATCTGCTTTAACTAATCGCTTATGAATCCTCCTTACCGCATAATTAACTCCCCATTTACTTGCTTTCTTAGTTAGATTTACTTTACCGTTCGTAGTTAAATAAAATCACCCTTATCAATATTTGGGTTCGATCTTTTTGTATCAAGTGTTCTTAGATGAAATAAGCCATCGATTGATTCGTTTATTCCCACCTTTTACCCATTCGTTGGGATTCGATACTCGGTATGCACTTATCGTTTTATATTACTTGTAACGACCGTATACTTGCGTGTTTGCGTATTAGTATTTGGAACGCAACAAGTTTTTGGCGCCGTTGCCGGGGAATGTGGTAACGTGTGGAGTAAATGACGATATTGATGGCTAGTTTTGTGTTTGATAGCTTGATACTTCGTGCTAATTTTGATCTTTTTGTTTCTTTGCGAGGTTTGATCGGCCTATTGCGAAGAGCTTAAGGATTTTGATGAGCCCGTTTTGAGGAACCATGGACGATGGGAGTAGTTTTGGTGAAGATCAAGTCATCCCTCGTATCAAGTCAAGCTCGTGACTTAAAACAAGCACTCTTTCCCTTTTTCATCATCTTGTCTAGTTTTGTTTTATTTTGTTTTTGTTTGTGTTGTGTTGTAGGTGTTGATTGTGCATGATAAAGAAGTAATGGCAAGCATGATTGAGGATCCGAGACGGAAGTTAACCACGGGATGCACGGACTCCATGATCGACAAAAGGGCGTAACCTTTACATTTTTGCATTCCGTTTGGTTTATTTTGCGCTTACAATGCTATATCTATATGTCCGTACTTGATTGGTTTTGATTATCTATGCTTGCTTGAATTGGATAGAGCCGTGTTCGATCATTTACCTGGTTGTTTTCTTTGTTTTGTTTGTTTTTCTTTTCTTTGTGTGCTTGCGTGGTTGTCGTGTCGACCTCCCTCCATTTTTCTCAATTCACACAATGGGGACATTGTGCGTTTTAAGTTTGGGGGAGAGAGGTCGCAAGTACTTGCATACATGCTAGGTCGACCCGCCAAATTTTTCAGATTCTTGTTATTATTTGAGTATGCTTCTACGAAATTTGAGCACATTGGCTAAGGCTAGGTTGTATTTGGGGTGGATAAAGAACTTTAGTGATAATAGGATCTAGGACTCCTCTTGCGTAACTTAGTTTCTCTCCAAACTTTAGTTTGAAAACAAAGTGTAAAAGGAACAAAATGGCCTAAGTTTGGGGGAGTGAACCCTTTGCGAGAATGAAAAACCTTTGAACACCTAGCTCTTAAAAGAAATGAGTAGAGAAGTTGCTAAAATGTATGCCCTTCTATGAGAGAAAAGAAAGGCTAAGCCTTCATTGATGAAATTCATGGATGATTTTTGTAATAACTCTATGTCATTATAATTGTGCAAGTTTTGTAGTGAAAAATTCAAATGTAATGCACAAAAGAAAGGAATGGTGCTAGTAGCCCGCAAAGTTAAATGTTTAGAAGCACAAGCAACCATCAATAGTGCTAGATTTGTATTGTAATATCATTGTAAAGCACAAAGTGCTATGTTATCATTGTAAATCATAAGAAAAGCAATTATGTGAGGAAGAGCTAGGGACTAATATTGTCAATTAGTTCAAGATAGGGACAATACTCTTAAATTACCTACAACTTAGTTTCATGATGTGATTGGAGCATAAGGTTTGAAACCTAAGGTTAGGAGATAGTCTAAGTTAACGTGAGGAGCCCATGCAAGTAGAACCGATGATTTTAATCTATTGGGGCGTATTCACCTAAAATAGAACCTAGCCGAAGTCATCACACACACACGTGGAGCTTGTTCAAAGAATAATTTGAAAGTGTTAAGCTTTGGCATTTTGATCTTAAGCATGCACGTATAGTACTTGTTTTGTTTTCTTTGCTCGAGGACGAGCAAGTGTTTAAGTTTGGGGGTGTTGATAACGCCGTTAGAACGTCGTTATTGCCTATCTCTTTAAGCCCAAAATATCTTGCTTTGATTCGAGTTTTGTGTGCTTTTGCTTGTTTTCGCGTTCGTTTGCGTTTTTGGTCCTTTGTTGGGCTTTTGTGTTTTTTCTTTTGTTTTCGTCGTTTTTTGTCGTGTTTTTGTTCTGTTTGTAGGTTTGAGAATTTTGCAAGGCTAAAGAGAAGTCTGTGAGGTTATGATTCAATGAAATTCCATCAAATCAAGTCTCGGTGGTTGTTGATGCAAGCCTTTGCACAGAAAGAGCTTCAAAGAAAAGAGAACCCGAAGCAAATCGTAGAAGAATGTAGATAGCTGCTCACTAGAACATGCATAAATATTTCATGGATGATCCAAATGAGCTGAATTTTGGATATGTCATAGATGAGTGAGTTAGCTACGCTACGGAATTTACGGATCCGCAATCGGAGTTCGGAATCAAAATATATGCTTCTCGAAAGAAAGTGCGGCAGAGCAGGAAAATCTGCCAAACCTACGGCCTAAAGCTCGCCGCGGCGAGGTGGAAGCTCGCCGCGGCGAGGTACCTGCTACCAGCAGATTTTTGCTGCGGGAAAGGCAGGGGGTTTCTTGTATTTTCCCCCTTTTCCCCCACTTGCATTTCTAAACCCTTTAGGGGACTTTTTGGTCTTGTTTCCTTAGGTTAAGAGGCTCAAGAGGTCATAACTTCACAAGAACATCATCAATCTTTCCACTCTTGGCCTCCTTTTTCCTCTCAAGCTACCATAAACTTTCTCTCTTTATTTTACTTGCTTTTTCTTATATTTGAAGACTCCACCAAGGGGGTGAGTTAGTCACCACCATTGGGGAGTGATTAGGTGGTGATTAAAGGGAGGAGAATCCTTGTCTCGATTCTATTTCGATTAGGTGATTTCTTTCCATTTCTTAGTTATTTATGATTAGGAGATGAGCATTGTTATTTCCTTTTTGGATGAATGATTGTAGATTTGAATTCTCCGGATTTATATATATTTATGTTATTGTTTGATTAAATGATGTCTTGATGATTAGTATGGTGCTTATTTGTGTTCGTTAATCCGATTCCGTGTTTATTGTTCGTCTTGTGGTTTGACAACCTTTGGAGATGAAAGTTATTAATTCTTGATTGCTATATTTAGTGATTTTGAGGATTTGATTATGAAGTTGGATTGTGATTCGATTCTAGGATAGACATATACCTAAGTCGTTTCATATTCGTTTAAGGTTTGAGTTTAAATGACATCGATTAGATTTTATTCCGTTTATACGTAAATTGGATTAGTTTAATTCGATAGGTTGGTATGCTATCGAAAGATACATACGAATATCAGTGAATCCTTGAATAGCAAGCACGAGCATAATATATTAATTGTCGAGTCATTGTTATCGTTTGATTAGTTATGTTTGATGTTGGGTTATGTTTGATTTGTTGAGTTTATTGTTTTATCGCACTTTTGGCCATCTACATTTAATGCAACCTAGACATAGGTTAGGCGAGTGACGATTTGTGGATTTCAACCTAGGATAGTCATATACCTAGTTTGGTCCGTGTTTGTATAATGGGTTCGTCCGTTAATGCATCAAATAACTTAGATTCTCTTTATTCGGGGATTCAGTTTAGTTTTAGGTCCCGGGTGACAACGGTACGCCTTAGAATCCTCTTTTGGGTTCGGACTTCCCTTAGAGCATCGGTTGACAGCGATGTTTGTTCTTGATCCGGAGATGGAGAGTTTGGGTAGATTGGTAGAGTTAAGTCAAACCGATAGGGAGACTTAACTAATTTGAACTCACAAACAACAACTAAATTTAGGATTGTTTGCATAGCTAACCTAACTATCTGCTTTAACTAATCGCTTATGAATCCTCCTTACCGCATAATTAACTCCCCATTTACTTGCTTTCTTAGTTAGATTTACTTTACCGTTCGTAGTTAAATAAAATCACCCTTATCAATATTTGGGTTCGATCTTTTTGTATCAAGTGTTCTTAGATGAAATAAGCCATCGATTGATTCGTTTATTCCCACCTTTTACCCATTCGTTGGGATTCGATACTCGGTATGCACTTATCGTTTTATATTACTTGTAACGACCGTATACTTGCGTGTTTGCGTATTAGTATTTGGAACGCAACAGTTAATCATGACATTTAAAGGCCCGTTTGGATCGGTTTTGGTTCTGTTTCGCCATGTTTCGATGTTTCAAATTGGTTTGAATGAGTTTGGCAAAACATTTGAAACACGACTTGAATTGGTTTTGGTTGGAATTAATATTTTGATAGTAATATAATAGTAAAATAATAGTTAGTGGGTTTTGAGAATTTGAGATATGATTTGGATTGAGTTTGGATGTTGGTGTTTGGGGGTGAAAAGTTAATGACAGATGTCACATCATTGACTTTATAAAGTAGGATATATTATTAAATAGTATAATATTGAGATTGTGATTATAATAATATTGTTATGATTGAGATGATGATTGTAATAATATTATTGTAGTATTAATTTTGATAATTAATAATAATTGAATGTAATTAATATATTATTGTAGGACATTTTTTTTTGTTACATCTTGTCTTTCACTTTGTCAATTGGATTTGGATTTTTGGTCCCAAACTAAATTAATTCGTCGAATTTCGTCTCACAATTTGTCATTTGACATGAATTTAGTCCAACTATTAAATTTTTAATTTTATGAAAATGACTATTCATCTTTTAATGACAATTTATTCCCTATAATATTCGTTATGTTCAATTTATCTCTTATATTTGAAAGGAAGCAATTTAAGGTAAACTGAACATTAAGAATATTACATGGATATAAATTATTATTAATTTTTTTAAGAGAAAATAAATATTAATCTCATGAACCATGTATAATACGGATAATATATAAATTTATTATATATATTTTAATTTGCTAATATATAAAAGATAATACATAAAAAATAATGAACCATAAACGATAATATATGTTAAATTGCTAATACATAAAGTAATAGACGATAGTATTAATTTTTATCACTTATTTTTACCAAAAAAAATAAATATATATATATATATATATATATATATATCACTTATAAGACTGCATGTGCAGAAAGCCAGAGCTATACATAAAAGATGAAGAGTAGGCGTGCATGTGGCATGTGCAAGTCTTGTCAACTCAATTACACATCATTTACTCACTTTGGCAGTACACCATGACTTGTCGGGCATTTATTCACTTTGGCAGTATTTGTTGACTTGTCCGGCGAAACATATTGGACCATGAGTTTCGTGGGAAATACTGGGCCAAACGTAATAATGATCCATTTTGGCCCAAATGTTGGGCGAAACATTTGGGCCAAAATGGATCCAAACAGGGCCTAAAATTCCATAATTCACTCCAAAATAAAAAAAATAAAAAAAGGTATCTAGGTTTATGTCTCAAAGGTGCTATTTTCTTTAATCCAATCACATTTTTTTCACCAAAAGTCATAGAATTCCACTAGCTTCGAGTAGAATAATCAATTTTTTAAAAAAAAAAATGTTAAATACTAAACTTAAGTTTCAAAGTTGATTTGTCACAGATGTCTCAACCTGGTATTTTCTACAATAAACACAACATACAGTCAAGGAGCCCCAAGTTCAGTGGCAAGTGTACCGATCCATAAGCATTTCCACTCTAGCATCATCCGGTGGGACTTTTACTAGGAGACTACTTTAGAAGTTAAAGGACATGGTATTCATCTGTCCTTCTCATTTCATGTTCAAGTACTTTTCTCACTTCCAAAATAAACTTTCAAGCGAACGACACCACTTGTCGTAGCTTAAATAATTTGGTGTTGGGTAGAATATGACCTTGAAAACTTGTGCGAGCAAGATGTTTCAGTAAACCACTAGTTTCCAAGCTTGCTACAACAATAACATGGCCATATTGAGAAGCCTAAGGTCCCAGGAACCACTGCCCTTCTATTTATCAATTCAAACACAATCTCATAATCGATATGAAAATTGAATAAAAGTTGAACAATGTATTACGATATTAGTCAACTTGTTTACCCTTAATGGAATAAATATTTCAGGTCTATTTTACGATATTAGGACAATGTTTCTGAGGGTTCAAGATTAATCTAGTGTAAGCTTGGACACTTGAATTATAAATAAATAAATAAATAAATATAGTACATCAAATAATATACAGTTTAATAAATGAAATCTACCATATCCAATTAATTATAGTACATCATATGTTATACAACTAAACATAAATATATTAATATGAAATTACTATAATACAATTGCTACTTGCTTAACAAAATTATTACTCTCGACTATCGAAGAGTTGCATACATTCCCCCAAGTCCCAGATCGAAATGGGTAACTTTTGGCTTATGCAGAAAAAGAGATTTAAATATTAAAAAATAAAAACATATGTTGCTGCCCAGGATCGAACTGGGGACCTGCAGTGTGTAAGACTGACGTGATAACCACTACACCACAGCAACTTCTTGTTATTGTCATTCATCTGATAATTATATAAACTACTTATAAGCTCAAGACTTTAAACTACATTAAAGAGATTAATGTGATATTAGTAATATATCTTTCGTACGTCTAGGTAATGCAAGTCAATTATTTCCTCAAAGTTTTTTGTTTTTGATAAATCTCAAAGGTATGTTTGTTTGGTTTATAAGCATACTAAAATATCATAGAACAAGAAAGTCCATTCTAATTTCAAATGTTACACGGAGTTGATCTCCTGCTCTCCACCGTTGGATTGAGTGGGATCTGACTACAATTTCCCCATGAACCACATGCTAAAAGTTTCTGTCAATAAACTATTGCTGCATTAATAAATTTACCTACCAGTTTCTAATTGCAAAATATTTTATACTAACATATGTCACTATTAAAATTTGGTTTCCCTGTATTTTTCAATCAATAATTTTAGATACATTTTATAAATTTTTCGAAACAACTGAAAAAATTATAAATTGATCATGCTCTATATTTCGTTTTCATTAACTAAAAAACAGTAACATTTTCGTATTTCATGATATAAGATATGAAAATTTTATTCAATATGATCAGACAACCAAATCTAGATGATGTTGCCATATGACCTTTTAATAATTTTTTTCCAATATTATTTCAGACAGCAAAATCTTTACGAAGTCGCAATAATCTTACAAAATTATTTTTGAAGCTTATTCCATTAATTTATTTCATGATATTGATCCAACCCACCTTATATATGATGCATGAAAACTTAGGGCACTACGACCAGTTAAGTACCAAGAATTCACCATAGAAAAACAAAATGTCATCTGAATTTGCTCCAAAATACTTACAAGAAGAAGAAATATTATCCCAAGAATGCAAACAATTAATTTCCACTTTACCTAAAGAAAAAGGTTGGATTGCATCTCACCTATATCAATATCAAGGTTTCTGGTATCCTGCTAGACATCTTCAGGGCATAATTTCATGTCAAAAACATTTTCAAGCCCAAAATTCGGATATTTTCCTATGCACCACTCCAAAATCAGGCACAACATGGTTGAAATCAATCATATTCACCTTAATAAATCGAACCCGATTCCCTGTCACAAAAAATAACCACCCTTTACTCAAAAACAATCCTCATGATCTTGTACCTTTCTTAGAGATCAAACTTTACATCGATAATCAAATCCCCGATTTCTCTTCTTTTCCCTCTCCTAGGCTTTTCTCCACTCACTTACCTTACGTTTCTTTACCTAAATCGGTGCAAGAATGTTCTGCATCCAAGCTTGTGTACCTATGCAGAGACCCAAAGGACATTTTTGTGTCCATTTGGCAGTTTTCGAATAAGTTAAGGCTTCGTGAAATGGGAACGAATTCGATTGAAGATGTTTTCGACATGTTTTGTAAGGGGATTAGTTTGTCTGGACCCTTTTGGGATCATGTGCTTGAGTATTGGAATCAAAGCAAGGAAAATAGTGATAAGGTATTTTTCTTGAGATTTGAGGACATGAAAGAAGAAGGCGAGTCGTATTTACGTCGTTTGGCCTTGTTTTTGGGATGTCCTTTCTCCATAGAGGAAGAGGAATCAGGGATGGTGGATGAAATATTGAAGTTGTGTAGTTTTGATAATTTGAGTAAATTGGAAGTTAATGAAAATGGGAAATTATCATCTGGTGAGGAAAATAAAGCTTTTTTTCGACGTGGTGAGGTTGGAGATTGGAGGAGCTATTTAGTTCCTGAAATGGTTGAAAAAATTGATGAGATATCTGAAATGAAGTTCACCGGATCAGGGTTGATACTATGATATATTCTTCGATCGATCCAGATTATATATTGGACGTATTTGGTGAATAATATAAGGTATTAAGGGACATGGAATTAGTATTGTTTTGAATTTTTATAGTTGTGCATGTACTAGCTTGCTTGAATAGATTCATTCGTGTGACATATATGTATTTATAAGTTATATGGATATGAGATTAAAGATTCATTTTTTTATTCACGGAAAATTCTTGCATGGACCAGGTCTATGAGAATTTCATAGACCTTGTGGTTATAAATTTATCAAATCATCAAATGTGATAGTGTTATGCTTCTAATATTGATGATGTGGTGAATTTTTAACCACAAGGTCTATGCAACTATCATAGACCTGGTCTATATAAGAATTTTTCGTTATTCATTTGTAGTGATAACTTAATTTCTAAAATAATCATGGAAAACAGAAAGACGATCTTAACAAGTTAACAAAATAACGGGATGTATTATATTAAATCTTTTACAAATATATCAGCTAGCCATTCATTAAATTGCAAATACCCATGAAGAAGTGAAAATGGTGACTAAAAGGTCACGGGTCATGCTTTCGACGGTTTTCGTCCACAAATTGATGAAGAAAAAAATGTTAAAAAATGCCTTTGATTTTTGTATTAAACGTGTCTTTTTCGAAGATTCGGTACCAATTGTGTAAATTAGGAAACATAAATATAAAAAATACAATTCCTTCATTTTTCTAGCTTCTAAAGTCTCCCATACACTTCTATATCATTATAGGATGACCTAGAATGTTAAATCATGTTTCGCCCACTTTTAATCTTTCGGAATACTCAGCACATGAGTCCTCATACTATACAAATTATGACAATGTCACCGCTTCGAAGTAGGTCAAATCGGCACACTCCTTTTTTTTTTTCAAAAAAGAAAAAAGAAAAATACACAATTCTACTAGAAAATTCAATATAATTGCTTTTAAATCAAATCGTGTATTTTTTAACTTTATTAGTTGATACTAGATTGTATTATGATTGATTTGATTGAATGTATTATTTCTGTCCCTAAGGTTTTACGTTTATTTTCTATTTGGGACGTCTTAAAACAAAACTTCATTTTTCTAAATTGAAATTACTTTTCTCAAAATTATCATCTCATGTAAAGTAATGATTTGACATCTTTAATTCACAATCGCTAATTTAATGGTACAAATATTAAAATACATAAAATTTTCAATTCTTATTTAAAATTCCATGAAAAAACTAAACAGAGCAAGAAAAAAATGACAAATAAACTATTATTATCTTAAGTGGCGTGCTAGAGATAAAAATCAACTTATATTTTTCTAATATAAAATTAATCAACAATTATAAAATAAGCCACAGGTTGGACTTTTATAGTTGAAAGAAAATAATTAACTAAAAACAAATAAGACTATCATAGTACTAATGATTAGTAAAAGAGTTTCTTAATTGCGTGGAAAAAGTCAACTATTTCAATTAAAATAAATCGGAGAGAGTAATATTTAATATATCTAATCTAATCTATCTAATCTAATCTAATCTAATCTATCTAATCTAATACATATATATATTTGAAGGGTGGGTGTTGACTTCAATTAAGTGTTTTGACTAAAATTCTATTTTTTTAGAGTTTTGAATTATTTTATTTTGTGAAAAACTTTTGATTGGTTCAAATTATTATATGAATTTATATTGTACGTATCATCATTTAGGTAATAATATCGATAATCTGCATAATTCGGGCCAATTAGTACTAATCATGTAATAACATACTTATATATAATTTCACCAAAAAAATAAGAGAAAACTTTATTAATTCCTAAAATTTCTCCCCTAAATAAGCTAAAGTTATCTTTCAGGAGGATGTTTATTTTATATTCATCTTTTCTTGAATATTAGATATCATATTCTCTTTGGTTCTTCCATGAAAGTCATGGTTTTAATTTTCTTCTTCATAACTATGACTTGAGAAGCTTTGAAGCTTTCGATTTCTTCTTTTTATTTCTTACGATTATACAAGGTTTTATTTTTAATTTCGTGTTTATTTGTATTCTATTTTTTTTGCTATAGAAATAATTTAATTTTTTTTAGTCTTATGATCATACGTGATAAGCTTTCGATTTTTCTGTCTTTTTTCTCATTTTTTATGATTATAATATCATGTTGTACAAGGTTTTTATATTTTAATTTAGTGTGTATCATTTTTATAGAAATAATTTAATTTTTTTTCTTTTATACAATTTTATATATTATGTGATAAAAACATGCATTTTTTAATATCTTTTTTTTTGGTACAATTTAATATCTTTTGTATTCTTTTATATTATATGTTGATTCAGTTAAATTTCATATTTATTTACGATTTACTAATTTTCGTACAAAATTTTATATTTTGGGTTTTTTTAATTGTATTTTAATATTTCATTGCGATTTTTTTTAGTTTTCATCTTTTCGTCTTGTGAGATAAACAAATCGAGCCGACTAATTTGCTTTAAACTTTCAATTTTTCTGTCTTTTTCCTAATTTTTTATGACTGTAATATCATGTTGTATAAGGTTTTTATATTTTAATTTAGTGTGTGTTGTATATTTTTTATAGAAATAATTTAATTTTTTTTCTTTTGTTAAATTTTATGATCTTATATAATAAAAACACGCATATTTTAATATCTATTGTATTATTTTTTACTAAATAATTTCATATATATTTATTGTTTATTGATTTTCGTATAAGATTTTTATGTTTTGGGTTTATTTAATTGTATTTTTATTATCATGGAATACTTCATATGTGTAGATTATTTGCATCTTACATCTTAGTATTTTGCTATAATATTTATCTTCATATTTCCTTAATAAATTTATGTATTAATTAGTGATTGTACTTGAACGTCATATTTTTCGAACTATGATGAAAGGTGATTCATATTTAATTTTTTTATATTTGTTCATTGAATTATCACACATTGAATTTCTTCATTATTTTAGTATTTATTGTACAAATAATAGCTAATTAAATTTCGAATTTCCTTTTTCATTTTACAAATATAGCATATATGTGAACTCTAAAGGTTGGTTAATATCTTTAAATGTATCATGTGTGTGTGTGTGTGTTTTTTTTTTTTTTTTTTTTTTGTATTTTATTATTTTTGTTGATCTTAATTTTTATAATATATCCTATTGTAAGAATGTTAGATCTTAATTATCGTTTTTTTTATTTTTCCTAGCATTACATCTACATCTATTTTATTTTTTATACCAACTACGAAAATATTAATAGTAGTATTACACCTCGATTTAGATATATGTAGCTTTATGTGAGCTTAATAATTAATTTCAATTTAATCCTAAATAAAAAGATTTTCCAAAAATAAATTCCATAAGCATTATTTAAACAAAAAGAATAAAAGAAGTTTCATTATTCTTTTGTTTGTGTTTTTAGGTTAATGTGACGTAAATCTAAAGAAGAGATATAATCTCTAGAAATAAAAAATATTTATTTGTTTGAATCTTCAAAAGTGTTAAAAAAAATTATAGAAGACATAACAAATAAGGTGCAAATTTTTAATTATCAAACGAATCACGGACTAATGCTTTAAATATTTGATTTTATGAATGACAATCGTTAACTATTAATTTTGATTTACACAACACGACTATTAGTTTAAGATTGTATGTCCTTTAGTGCCTTTAATTTAAATTTTTTTCTTTTCTATTTTAGTGTATTTGAATCGTGCATAGCTCGTGTTTTAGGCTAGTAAGTATTATATAACATATTAACATTGTTAAGATAGGGTATTAATTAAATTGTTCTAATATTTGTATTAAATTGTAAGTTATATGATTGTTAGTTGCAAGTGCCCTTTTCATAGAAAAATATGTTAGCAAAGTCACAGATGAATTAAATCTTCAACTTAGTTTCCATTGTATATAATAATATATCAAAACCAATTAATCTTAAATTTTGATCAATCGACCAACAAATATGTAATAAGGATTATAAAAATATTTAATTAAACAAACCTAAATAATAATTAATCAAGAAGTAAAATGATGATTTCTAATGTAATCAGCCTTCTTCTCCCAACGGGTCATAACACATAAATCAACATTGCCCGACCCAACAGCCTTACCCACCAGCTCCACACCTTCATCTCTGCTCATCCCCTCACGATACCCACGCGTCAAAACATCCTTAGCAGCAACACGGCTGGGTCCCACCCCCAAAGCAGCATACGACACCGTTCCATCAGTTGTACCATCTGTATTCACAACACAGAGTTTTGGGCCTTTCGCATCAACTCCCCCAAGCAAGAACCACTCTGTTTTTTTCTCTTGGCCAATATTATAAGATTTCAGAAGCTTAAGCGCGGTCACGACTTTAGGCTCGCGGTCACGATTCTTGGTGTAAAATCCGTGCAGTTTAAGCCAGGACCTAATCCGGTCGGCGACCAGTTCAGTCGATCCGGCGGAAAAGATGTTATCGGCCATGCCGTGGATTGATTCATCAGTGGATGATGCAGGTGCGCCGAGGATTACTCCATCTTCAAAGATCAAGCCGACTAATGTATTATCAGAACTATTATTGTTGTTGAAATTTCTTTTTGGCTGTGGTGCCATCTTTTTTCTTTCTTTTTTAGTTGTAATTTCTATTATGAAAAATTAATGGAAGGAAGGGGATCTTTTTATAAACTAGGAAATTTAATTTGAATAGGATAAGGAAATTTAGTTAAAATCCAACCGGGTTTAGGAATCCTATTTGAATTTGGAGTCCAACTACCAAATTAAGAAAAGCTTAAGAATTTACAGTTGTGTGATTTGGCCTCATAAAACTATTGGGCTTAACAAAGCAGGCCGGCCCAATTATTTCTGGTTGACCCACATTATAAAAACTGGCTATTTCTGCAATTCTACTAATGATTTGGTCCGGTCTTGGGTAAAACTCAAATTGGGTCAAACTCTATTTGAAATTGATTTATGTAGGTCTAGGGTAAAACTCTAGGTTTTGGTTCAAATTGAGATCTGCCCAAAATTGTTTTAAGTAATCAATTTGACACGTGTTTTCTATGTTTAACATTTTGTTAAAATTATTGATTTAACATCTATTATTAATTTTTATTCTCAAATTCCACTAAACAAACTTCACTCTAAAATATATCTCAAATTTTAATATTATTATTTTATTATTGATTTAGTTTTACCATCCCAAAAATCTATTGAAACATTTGTCCAATCAAATTTTGAAAAGTACAAAAATCCTAAATCAGTTTTTGAGAGTTAATACTTGGTTTTCAATCTAAACAAAATAGAATTAAGAAAGGTCGTAACAGGGGAATTAAGTGATTCACGGCGTCGATGATCACAATTCACACAAATTACTCAGTATCACCAATTCGTAATTAAGGTGATGTTTTCAACCATTTTAAAAAAAATGATTTTATAAATTTTCAAAAAAATAAGTTGAAAGTGAGTGTTTTTAGTCACTTTTAAAATCACTTATACTCAAAATTCTCTAAAAAAAGATACAAAAAATAAAAACAAATTGGATGTAGCTTCTAAGTTCTTTAAAAAGTTAAACTAATAATTTATTGAAAACATCGCGTAAATGAATCCCCTGTCTATTATATCTTAAACACGAGTATTCCATTTTTTTAATAATTAATAGATTGTTCAACTCAACCGAGTCATATTCAAATGTTATTCTGCTCAATTACTTGATATGCCACTCATGCACTGCTACTTCTAAACTAGTTAGTGTGTAACTGAAGGAAATATCGTTAGAGGTTCCTACTTTATGTGCTCGACGCGCCTCGAAAGGGATTAAACCCTTGGAAAACCAAAATATATATATATATATATATATATATATATATATATATATATATATATATATATATATATATATATATATATATATATATATATATATATTTTCCAGTTTAATTTTCATGTGGACAAAAGAATCAGTGCAACATGCATAATCTAATAAACTAACAAATCTAATGCTTAGATTTTCCAAATCTATGCACATGACAACTGCTGCTCTTACAACAATTTCTGTGCAACACACATGCCATGAAAAACCAGCAGCTTTCTGAAAGGAGGAAATAAAACCTTAATCAGTAAGCATTAACTTTCACAAAGAAAAACCACATGGATCATGGCTATTGTCAATGAGAGTTCTCCACTTCAATCACTTTAAAACAATTTTTTATTCATAAAATTGCATTTTTAATACTAGTATATTTTAATTTTTCGGTTTTATAGAATAATCTCTTTAGTACTTTTCGTCTCATAAAATTGTCTTAATTTTACACTTTTGATTTCAAATGATATGTAATTGAACCATAGGTGCAGAGCCCAAAGTGCTCAATTTTATGGTATGAAAAATGCAATTTTCATATATTGTATTTCAATATCAGATAGCCAAGTGGCAACACCCCACATCATCACCTTAATTGGCCAACCAATTATAAAGAATTGTAGAGATGTTGACTATAATAAAATAGAATACTAAAATATATATATTTAATATTTAAATGTATTGGTCTGGGTGGAAAAGGCCATTTGGGCTTTAAAAGAAGTCCCTTTTAATCCAAGCATGTCCCCTTTCCACATCCTTCCTTTATTTGATTTGCCTTTCCGCAGTTTTTGGTCTTTGTAAAATTACATTATACCACTATGTTCCAATTTGTTATTTGCCTAGATCCCCTTTTCCAACAAAAGGATTTGGATCATTTCAGAGGCAAAAAGATACCAAAATATAAAGAATGAAAGAAAGTGCAACTTGGTATATATTTTGATTTTAAGTGCACCAAATTAAGAGTCAATTTATCTAGTTATGTTTTAAATGATTGACGTCAAGAGCAAAGATTGATAAGGACATCAATCCATTAAGTAGGAAAATTCTAAATAATTCCCATCATTTAAGTTTATCCAATGTGATTAGGCAATCAATCCACACACGAAAGCACCGAGTATTCGAAACTTCAAATAATGAAGATTTAGCAGTCAAATAAAATCAAATTACATGTCATTTTCTGAATGTTATAATATGGTCCTTAAGTCTTGGTAAACCTTAATTAATACTAATGAAACTTTAGTTTCCCCAACCAACTACTAGGGAGACTGTCTGGTCAAGATTTATATAGGCCCACCATTATATTATATTAGGTAGTTTGTGTAATATAGGAGAATTAAAATAAATTAAAATTGTTCGATAATTGATTAGAATTTGTTCAAAGTAAGGTCCCTTGTTTATATCTAACATTAACTATATTTTTCATTTGATAACTTTTGAATCTCAGTTCTTGCTCGACTTTATCAACTGATTAGAACTTGTTTGAGCTCGATTAACATCCTGTAATGGATTAACAAGTAAACAAGCTGAGGTATATTTACAAACACTAAGCCATATCAAAGCCTTTTCAAACACAGTTACCATATACAAGGGGGGAGGGGGTTAATCTGAGGTTTACGAGTAGGATCTAACCAAGCCGAAATTACAAAATGATCTCGACTTAAAGAGGCCACCAAAGAGGAATCTAGTTGGAGATTCTTGTGGAGCTTGATTTGATTCTTCAGGATGACCCTTTACTCGAAGTATTTTTTGGCCTATTGTTTGTCGAATAGAATCTATAATCTTTGGATCAATCGGATACCCTGATGACTCTCGGACATAGAATACATTAACAGCTTTCCCCCCTCTAGTTGTCACTTCTGCTCGTGTTACAGTTAGGCTGTTCTCGCGGAATATTCGAGTTACATCTGATAAAAGTCCGACTCTATCAGTCGTGCATAGTTCCAACTTCAAGCCCTTAAGAAAAAACGAACGAAGAAATAGTCAATTTCATGCTATAAGCAACTCTGAATTCCAAAAACAATAATAATAGAGTAACATGTTATCTTGTACTGCAAGGAGAATTTCACAGACAATGTGGTTGTAAATGCACCTCGTCATTCATTTTGACGATGTCATGATTTCAAAATGCATGATGTCGTGGATTTATAATCACAAGGTCTAGAAAATTCTCATAGACGTGGTTGTACTTACTTCAGATACTCTTCTTTCTATTGCTGCTTCAAGACACTGAATTACCCTTTGTCTCTCTGCATCCGATTTCACGGGTGATCCATCGATATGCCTTATACAATATTCCTTCAAAAGATAAACACAGAAAGGTTCTTTAGACTATGTTCTAAAGACCAAATGAAGACTATATGTTACTAGAAATAATATTTTTTTGTTAAATACCTGATAAGCTTCGGGTCCTTCCGCCTCGACATTTCCATGGAACACCACATATTGCATATCAGTCAAAGTACAGACTATATCAAACAGAAGTTTAGGCCTATCCTTACACCTAATATTAACCACCGAGTAATCTTTATCATGCCAATTAACAACATCGACATGAGGTCTTTCTTTTTCGTCCATCGAACCCTCACCAATCCTTTCATAATCACGGTCATCAAACATCATTTGATGAAGCCTTCTCTCCGTGTGAGTGGCCCCATGAGAGACCACGGTCTTAGCTTCCCTCGATTTATTACTACCCTTAAGCACGTTACATAAAAGGCGCTTAACCATGGCTAGCCTTTCAGGGTCAGAAATCGCACCTCCAGTTAATTCGTCAGTAACTTGCATTACAGCTGCCGCTCGGGTGTTGTGGGTCCACACTTCGGCATTCACCACATTACATTTGAGGTGGGTAAGAACAGCACTAACTTCCGAGAGTAGTCCAGGTCTATCACTTCCTATTAACTCAATTGATGTGTGGTCCATATTTGATGTAACTCCTACCGATCTTCTCTTAGAAGATGCAAAGCAAGAATCTGGACCAAGTGACTGAAAATGAAATCGAGGTGTCAATTTGGGTATTGCCAATAAATGCAAAAGAGAAAATTGACAACAAAATTTCACTATTAAAGCAACTCACTTTCTGAATGTAATCAAGAATCCCTTCATCTGTTATCTTGTTTCCGTCATGGTTGGTGACATTAAAAACTGGTGGGATAAAAATAGATAAAGAAAAGATTATAGTTTTGCTCCTTTTTAAATTGGGAAATTTATTTATTTGACAGTGAAAAGAAAAGGGAAAATGTGGGTACCATCCATGAACCATCCACCATCAGAGCATATGTACGCTTTGGTTATCATAAGATTGAGATCTGTAAGGATTTGTACTACTTCTAAAAGGATTCCTTGTTTGTTTGCACTGTCCACCTGCATTAAAATAGGAAATGTGCTATTAAAAATGGGGAAAAAAAAACACACAAGTGTAGAAATCAAGAGCAAACCAAACTATACCTGAATAACGGTTGCGTTTTTGCAAGATTCATTATCAATCACAACTCTGGTGAAAAGAAATTAAAATCATGGTCAAATGTCAAGACTCAAGAGTACATGGATAGTCAATTGAATTGAATTCTGAACAGAGGAACATAACAGAGATGTATATAATGTATACCTTGGAGGATTCATTCTCCTGATAAACTTCTCATACTCATCATCCATGTTCTGTGAATAACTCATTGAAGACTCTGAAAAAGAATTGAAGATTTAGATAAAGATAAGATTTGATATTTGGGACTTTTTTTTAACACTAAAAAAGAACAACTTGAAGAATACATGGAATCATCACCATTACCAATTGGAAAGAGAATATATAGCAGATACACAAAGCAAGAGTGTAGACTAAGCAATGGTGAAGAAGGATTAAAAAGTGAGTTATATATAATCATAAGACTTGGTAGAAATCTAGAATGGTCCTTAAAATATCAAGAATGGCCAGCCAATTTAATAAGGATTTATAACCTGAAAAGGTAGCTTTCTTTTCCTCCCTCTCTGTATGTGGGGTTTGTGGCAGCATATAGCCCATCTACCCATTTCTCAACAACAAGTTTTAACACCACATAACACACACACACAGAGAGAGAGAGAGAGAGAGAGAGTACCAAAAAGAAACACAGACATATGAAGGTGTGAAAACAAGCACATAGTATGACATAGCAAATTACAGGCTGGAAACAGCAAAAAATTCTACAAAAACAACAAATCCCTTCCCCACTTCCCACTTCCCACCTTCCACCCCAAAACACACACACAAACAAAAGGTACACTTACAACAACCAAATCCCAGTACCATAAAAGAAATCAACAAAAAAACACTAACAAATGATATAAAAAACAAGCACCAACATTAAGGGTATAAAAGTATAGAACCCAATACAACTCACTTTCAACAAATTGAAACAGAAATTACAAAATCAAATGACCAATCTGTTCGTAAAAAGAAAATTTTGACACATACCCATCAAAATTCTTAAGGATTATTTGTCTGGGTCGCCGAGATTTACTTGATTCTTTCACTCTTCTATAAAGGGGGACAAAAGATGAAAATTTGACCGTATAAATATAGTAGTTACCTAATAGGAAAGAAACACACACTTTCACCAACAGCTGTGTGTAAATATATATGGTGTGGAGAGTGTTCTGTATATGTTAATTTAGCAGGGGTCCGTTAATGGAGGATTCTACTTTCCAATTTCAGTTGCTCTTCGAAATTTCTTGCCCCAGGTATTTAAACAGAAAATGTGAAGGGGGGGTGGGGTGGGGGTATAATAGAATAGAATAGAATACACATGGGGCGTATTTTAGGAGTGGACCCCGGGTGTTTGGGGGTTTGGCGGGTGGCGGCCTGCTAAAGTGCGCCAGATACTGAGAATCCCATTTTTTCACTGTGGGGGCAAGTACCCACGTGTTGAGAGTGAAGTGGTAAAAAACTCCAAGTTGTAAGGAGTTTTAAATGTTCGTTTTACTTTACCAAATTAGATAACGGTTTTTACTTTTTACCATGAAGAATTAATGATGTTTTATACTCCGATTGATTACAAGTTACAACTTACAAGTAGGCTAGTTGTCATAAATTCAGTTGGGAGTTGGGGACAAAGTAATTTTTTATTGTTAGAATAGGGCAGAGTCATAGGGTTTATGTTTTTAATTCTAAATTGTTAAAGTATTCTAATTATTATGAGATAATGAAAAATGAAATATTATTATCAGCAAACTGATTTTGATTTTATCTATGCATTAGTTTACCTACTTGATAGTGTTATTAAGTATGACCAAAAGGGTCCAACCAACTCGAGATTAAGGCCCAAGCGGTAAATTTCGTTCAAAACAAATTTCATTTATTTCTAAACAACATTTTTACTTCTATAAGAAACAAAGTCTTGCCAATTTTATCTTTGTTTTTTTAATATCAAAGAGAAACAAATCAAATTGAGCAACAATTTTTTAGGGGGAAAATTTTCTCTACTATATATAAGGTACTATTTACCAGTTATGTCAAATTGAATTACACTTTATTCAAGTTCATTCGTTCTCTTATTGAACTTGAATAGTTTGATTTCAAATAATCTGAACTGAACAAGCTTTACCCAAGCCAAAACAAGTTCAAATCAAATAGTCCAACATTTTTATATACATTTATATCCTATTTCTTTTAAACTTGTAAAATCAAGCTCGAATCTAAATTCAACAACTATCAAGCAATAAAATTTGTTCAAGTGTGTTCTTCCACAACAAATCGAGCCTCACTAATGCCTCACCAATTTGATCAAATTCAAAATATATATATCGAGTATCTTAGTGTGGATGGGTTTTGGCCCGGTTTCGCGGGTTTCGCGAGACCGAGCCAAAACCCTTTCAAATGAGTTTTCGCCAAACCTATAAAACCATAAAAAAACATATTTAAAAACTCACACTCAAACCCTTCAAACATATAAAACATTGATTTGACACTAACGCCTATTTTTTTTCCCCAAATCTCACTAAAAAAGACATTGATTTGATACCTACCACCTATTTTTTCCCCTAAATCCCAGCATTCAAACCCAATCCAAGTGGGGTTTCAACTTATTCAAACCACAAAATTCAACAATCAAACTCATCCAAATGAGGTCTCAAAGGTTTCATCGAAACCACCCAAACCATTTTTTTAAAACCGAGACCCACGAAACCGAACCAAAACCCATCCAAATAGACCCTTAATTTTATTTCATGGATTGGTAACGTCCCTAACGAAAAAGAAAATCCTAATGTTGAAAACATTTTGTGATGGGGTTAAGTGCATGCCCCCACAATCCACATGGCTAGGCAGGCAATATATACTAAGTAGCAGCCCCAAACTTATGTATATATAAAAGTATAATTAAATAAAATATATTGTATGGTCAAAGATTTTGGTGCGCCCTCACATAAGCATGTCTTACGGTACAATGTTGGTTTCATGTCTATGTCACATGCTCCTTCTGAAACCTATAGCTCCATAATTTCTGCCCTCTTCTCATCTATATATGTCTAAAGTTTTATAATATACTAATTAATCTCGTCTCATTTCAAATTGGAGAAAATGGAACTTTTATTCATTTTCACTATTTTTGGATTAATTAATTAATATGAAATGAGAATAATCAATGTGAGACCGGCCAATTGGAAATTTGGAAAAAATTGCAAGTTAATTTGTGTTTTTGAGTTGCTATGGCAGAATAAGTCATGACTTCCACTCTGCACGCACGTCTTTGCTCTTCTTATCTCTTAAAATTTTGGATAGATTTTTTCACCTTAATGGATAGGAGTTACACATAATGCTCCATTCTTCATTAATATATGTTTTTGTTTTTGTACACATAATTTGTTAACTTGATTAAATTTTTTTTTTTGTGTACAAATTAATTATAAAACTTAATTAGTTTAATAGATATTAAATTAACTTTTTCTGTTTTTTCCATAAGAATTGTAATAATGATATATAAAATTTATAAAATAGGATTAGTGATATTTATAAAATTTTATTTTCGTTTTCCAGATTTCACATAAATATTACAAAATATATATATATATATATAGAGAGAGAGAGAGAGTTAACAACGATAATTGACGAATATACCAAATGTGTTAATGGTCCTTCACTTATGGAAAAAATGAGTCTGTTTTTTTTAATTTTATATTAAATCCTTGAAATATGCTAACTCATAGTCTTTCTAAAGACTAGTATAAGTGTTTTTTTTTTTTATTTAGACCATAGTATAAATGTTTTAACAGGCATTCAAAATCAACTAACCACGAGACTAGTATAATTACATGCAGGGTCGGTATCTATATCTATATTTTAAAGGCGAAGACTAATTAAATTGGAAAATACGATCAAGAATACGCAAGATGAATTTTCCACAAGAAGAAAGTTCATTAAATAAACTTTCAACCATATCTATCAACACATTACAGGATTTTGGTTGGTTGACTCGACAAGGACTATGTAAAAGGTAGTAAGTTCGACGCACTTTATTTCTCTCTTTCTTTCTTTCTTATGATAAAACTTTGACTGAAATGCTAAAACATTTCATATGCTTTGTCTTATTAATAAAAAATAAAAATAAAAACTCTCTCTATTGTTTTAACTAACAAAATTCTCATGTGTTTTCTTTTACTAGTAAAGAAAACCTTTCAATCACAATGACAATTGTATCCCAATAAAAAATATAAAAATATCCCTCTTAACCTAAAAAATAATAACCTCTTACTAATTTTGAAAATTGATACTCCTGTGTACTTAAATAAATAATTAACAAAAAAAAGGAATTTTAAATGAGTTATTTTACTATTAAAAAAAGAACACATGAAAGGTTATTGTTAATTAAAATAATAGTGGGGATTTTTTTATTAATTACACAAACACAAAGAAAGTTTTTGCATTTAGCTCATAAAACTTGATTAGAGAATTAGTTAAAACAACAAAAATAAAGATGTCACCTTGACAAAAACTACTACATCGCAAAACATCCCAAGGAACGCTTTGATTTCTTTGATTTCTCTTACCTCAAAGATCAACGGTCATTTATTCTTAATTGGAACAGAAAAATCGCTCCTTGATTAGGTAAGGTAAGTTTTACAATATTTTGGAAAGAAATTGTAGAAATTTAAATGTTCTAGACTAGCAATAAAACTTAATTAAAATAAAATTGTTGGAAAATAAGAGCAATTAGTTTGACATTGAAAGAAGTTGTAATCCTAGACTTTAATCATCATAGTTAATCTTGTCAATTTAAAATTTAGTTTTACTTCTATTGTTGCTTAGTTATAATACAAAATCAAAGATTCGTTTAATTGGGATAAGAACAAGAGTGATCCTTTAGTAATTAGTTATTTTAGCTCATTAATTCACTTTGGAGATGATACTCTACATATCATTATATTACTTGTTGTGGTTACGTATACTTGCATTTACAAATCCTGCATCAAGTTCTCCGATGGAATGCCGAGAATAGAACGAACAATCAGACAAATTCTCTGTATGGATTGGTTTTGGGCCACATTCGCTTGATTTTGGTTTAAAAAAATGGTTCTATGATTCAAAGAAGTTATTGAAGCATCATTTTGGATTTAGTTTGGATGTTGAGTTAATTTAATGTTTTGGTGTTAAAAAAACTGAAATACGATTTACATAGAGTTGTAATGTTGCGGATTGACGTGAAATAGATGGTAGATGTCAAATCAATGGTTTTATAGAGAAAAAATAGATGGTACATAGACGTTAAATAAATTTTTTTTTTGATAGTGGCGATTTATGATATAGGGGCATTTTAGTAATTATGTCTAGGGGCATTTTAGTAATTCTCTAATTAATAAATTTGATAATAAATAATTCAGTCAAAATGACTACTTTACCCCTATTTAATTCATTTAACATTTATGGGAGAAAACCCTTCACCTCCCAAAAACCTCTTCACCTCCCAAAAAAACTCTTCACCTCCCAAAATTCCCCTATAAATGGCATCTCATTTTCAACCAAAAGGCAAGTCATTCTAGAGAGAAAAAACTGGAAATAAAAGAAAAGTTCTTGGCAAGTTCGTCCCGTGCAAATTAGCATTCGTGAAGAGATCAAGAAGATAGATCGTAGAAGTCCTTTGATCATTTTTTGACAACATCATTTTGGCGCCGTCTGTGGGAAAAGTTTGATTTGCACGTTGAGATGGCGGACGAGTACGAAGAGAACCAGTGGGATAATCTTGAAGGGCCAGGTGATCCACCGGTAGGAGGAGCCCCTGGCAACGACCTACTTGGTGCTGGAAGCATTGGACAAGACCACCCTGGCGCAGGAGGCGCTGGAAACGACCTGCCTGGTGGAGGAGGCGCTGGAAACGACCTACCTGGTGGAGGAGACGCATAATGCGATTCATTCCCTGAAGGAGACGCATAAGGCGATCCATCCGCTGAAGGAGGCGCATGACATGATCCACCTGGTGGAGGAGACGCATAAGGCGATCCATCCGCTGAAGGAGGCGCATGACGTGATCCACCTGGTGGAGGAGACGCATAATGCGATTCATTCCCTGAAGGAGACGCATAAGGCGATCCATCCGCTGAAGGAGGTGCATGACATGATCCACCTGGTGGAGGAGACGCATAAGGCGATTCATTCGCTGAAGGAGACGCATAAGGCGATTCATTCGCTCAAGGAGACACATAAGACGATCCATCCGCTGAAGGGACGCATGACGCGATCCACCTGGTAGAGGAGTCGCATAAGGCGATTCATTCGCTGAAGGAGGCGCATAAGGCGACCCATTCGCTTAAAGAGGTTCATGACGCTATTCACATGGTGGAGGAGATGCCTAAGGCTATCCATCCGCTGAAGGAGGCACATAAGGCGATCCGTCGCTTGAAGGAGGCACATGACGCGACCTAGTGGAGGAGCCGCACAATGTGATCCACCTAGTTGAAGAGGCGCAATTGTCGATCCAACTGGAAGAGGCACATGAGCGCACTAACTCAAATGCCTTACCCTGAAGCACTACCACATGCGCCACCCCTAGCATCTACCATACAAATAGCCCAAGAAATGCTTGATAAGATGGCAGCAACAGTAATAGCAAGTGCGGTTGCACGATACATGGCCAAGAAATAATGAATGCTCGATCCACTACGGTCCTTGCTCGAAGTCCTAGACACATCCTCAAGGCCCGATAAAGATGAGCAGAGGCGACAAGAGGAACCGAATGCAAGGCAAACTTTAAATAAGAAAGCCACTAATGAAGCCCCAGGAGCGGAGGAGACGCTAAAGCAACCTCGCCCCAGGATGGAAAGAGAGAAAGCTCTTCTCGAAGTACAGGAAGAAAATAGTGGAGGAAAAAACGACATGCACAAAGAATAAGAGGAAATAAGAGAGCAACTACCTCTCATGATACCATTGAAGAGAGGTTCATTCGCCCCTACAGTATGGGCGAGCTCGAGGGCACAAAACTGAATATTGCTACCATCTGAAATATGAGATAGATAGGCTGATTTGTGAGAAGAAGAAAGAAGGTTACTTCTGGAAAAAATTCATCCCAGAGAAGAAATACGTCCCTAGTGAGAACTGGTGGACAAAGACCAAATGGAAATAACACAATACTGGCCAGACAAGACGATATCTTTTCAAATGTTGGCACAATCAACGTAATATCAGAAGGGACAGTTGGAGGAGACTCGACTAATATAAGAAAGCTCTCGTCAGAAAGAACATTTTTGGGATCTTCACTATGTGCCAAACACCATATTCACCAAGCGGAGGAATATAACCAGACTATCACTGCTGATGATGATGATTACGGAATGTTATGCTAACAATTTGAAGAATAGAAGAAAGCTAAGTTTGGACCGAACTATACCACTGAGAACGAGCCAACTGAACAAATGATGAGCGATGTTCCTGATGCAAAGGAAGATGAGATCGAAAACAAACAAACAAAGCAGGAGAGTCTACGGATAAAAGCAATGCAAGAACTAGAGAAATCATGTAGCATTGTTGCTAGGCTTCGACTATAATATTTCAAAGTTTTCATTACCATGTACCGATCAATAAAAGTTCAATAGTAATAACTGAAGGATTTTCATTTTTCGCGTGAGGATACATGTTTTATTTCCTTAAGATGGCTCTGTCTATCTCCAAACGAGGAAATAAAAAAAAAAATCTCAAGGCTTAAAGCAAAATCCCCGCCTTAGAATAAGTGTAGCTATTTAATAGCATGTGTGTGGGTATATATATACACACACATATATATATATATGGCTAGCGGAAAAATCCTCGCCTCAGAGTCAAAATTACTCTTTAAAGGCATCAATGGATATACCGCACCTCCAACGAGAAAAATAAAATAAAAATTTCTCAAGGCTAAAGGAAATATCCTCGCCAAGTCAATGCAGCTCTTTAAGAGCATTATGCCTCCAAAATGAGACAAATAAAATACAAAACCTCAAAAAGTGACATGATCACACTTAGACAATAAATTACTTGAAATCTCCAAATCCAAATTACTTGAATCTCGCATCACCAACAACGAAATCGCGTCTGAAACAAGCAATACATGATCGATCAAAGTGAAGAATGCTTGAGCAAGGCATAAAAGCACGATCAAGGCACAAATGCCGGCTAAGGCACATGCCCGGTCGATGCAAAACCACGGCCGAGGTACAAACCCGACCGAGGCATAAAGGTCTGCCAAGGTAGAAACTCGACCGAGGCATAAAGATTGGTCGAGGCACAATGGCCCAGCCGAGGCATAAACCCAACAGAGGCTCATGCTCGGCCAAAGTATAAACTCGGACTAAGCTCAAATACCCGGTCGAGGCATAAAGACCCACCGAGGTGCACTAGTAGCGCGATCGAAACAGCTCAACCTCGGCCACACCCAGCCGAGGCATAGCACGCCTCGGCCAAGCCAGCACTAGCCGAGGCAATTTGTGCCTCGGCCAGGCCCTGCCGAGGCAACATATGCCTCGGCCAGGCCCTGCTGCCGAGGCAGCATGCCTGCCGAGGCAGCATATGCCTCGGCCAGGCCCTGCCGAGGCAGCATGCCTCGGCCAATCTCGGCAGGCCCTGCCGAGGCAGCATGCCTGCCGAGGCAGCATATGCCTCGGCCAGGCCCTGCCAAGGCAGCATGCCTGCCGAGGCAACATATGCCTCGGCCAGGCCCTGCCGAGGCAGCATGCCTCGGCCAATCTCAGCCGAGGCTCATCTACCTCGGCCGAGTCTAAGTCGAACTAAATTTTGACAACAACTCCTACGCATTATTGCCAACACTGGGGGTATCCTATCACCATAGCCTTTGCCGAGGCCGAGAAATAGAAACACTAAAAAGAAAAGAAAAATTGACTACTTTGAGATATTGATACTTCAATCACACATGTCCTAGAAGTGAAAAAAAAAAAAAAAAATTACTTTTTCGAGACGTAGGCTCTTCAATCATGCATTTTTGGGATAATAATCATTCAATCGCTCCATGTCCTGGAATCGAGAAATCCATGGAACAACGTGCACTCCTGAGGAACACACACATTTAAGATCGAAAAGTCTTCGTTGTGATAATCATTACAATTACACATGCCTTCAAAAATATTATAACTGAAGAATCGAACCTCAAATTCACTCCGAAGTGCAAAGACCTGACAGAGGCGCGGGCAATTCGCGATGACGAATGGCGTGAAAAGCCCTCAAACGGCATGGCCAAAGAGTGGCAACCTTGAGTGACGCAGATGAGGCTCAATGACCTCGGACCGTGCGGGTGAGGCGTGATGACCCTGACCGACATGGACGAGGCTCAACAATCCCGACCCTCCTAACGGATGGGATACCTTAACCGTAAAGAAGAGAAATTAATAATCTCACTTGCAAAGTTGAACAATTCGTCTTCCTACGTACATATTTAAATAACATATAAATTAAATATAATAAAATCAATGGGGCAAAATGTCTTTCTTCATTTTTGCATGCAAGGTCAACCATGTGTACGTATAATATCCTACATATATAATCTATAAAATTGATTAAAGTAATGCATGGTGATTAGTATATATGTTATGTATTTTAAATTCCGCAATTGAAAAAATTTCATTCACGGAATTGGGGGGACATCATGATAGTGGCGATTTATGATATAGGGGCATTTTAGTAATTATGTCTAGGGGCATTTTAGTAATTCTCTAATTAATAAATTTGATAATAAATAATTCAGTCAAAATGACTACTTTACCCCTATTTAATTCATTTAACATTTATGGGAGAAAACCCTTCACCTCCCAAAAACCTCTTCACCTCCCAGAAAAACTCTTCACCTCCCAAAATTCCCCTATAAATGGCATCTCATTTTCAACCAAAAGGCAAGTCATTCTAGAGAGAAAAAACTGGAAATAAAAGAAAAGTTCTTGGCAAGTTCGTCCCGTGCAAATTAGCATTCGTGAAGAGATCAAGAAGATAGATCGTAGAAGTCCTTTGATCATTTTTTGACAACATCATTTTTCTAACAGATTTAAAGTTTTAGGTTAAGATTCATAATTTGGAACATAAATTTCATGAAACTAATGGTAATCACTGACAAAGTTGGGGTCGCAGAGACCAGAGGTCTTTAATTGGAATCATATATATATGAAAAATTGGTTGTTTTCCATCAAGCCAGGAAGTGTATATATATTCAATAATTCGGTCATCCCATATATAATCCTTTTGGTTGTAAAATTCAGCTGTAAACATGATCCTTCTTGGAGGTGCTATGTCTATGCGACTGGCACTTAATTTTGGGTGATACTATATATCATTTAAATTTCTTTTTTTCTTTTTACGTTCAACCAATTTCAAAATTTCTTCCTAAATAAATTATTAGTGAGTCACCGATTTGGACTTAAAATTCTCATAAACCTAGACTAGAAATGGCAAAGAAAAATGTACCTTAGACACAACTTAAGATTGATTACTAACAAAAATAGGAATTATAAATAAAGTTATAATTAATTAATGATGGGACACAAAGCCGAAATCCTGGAAAATTGTCTGTGGCTCTATGGAAACAAACGTTTGCAGACATTAATGGTCGAATGGTTACCCATTTTCGTATTTATAATTGCAACATAAGTGATGTCCAAATCAGCTTCACCTTTGAGCAACTTAGTTAGTGACGTGCATTCCCTTGCGCAATCAAAGGAGAAAATAAATACTAAATCCTTTTTGTAGTGGCTTGCATCTTTGGGTAAATTTTTTTTCATTTTTTTTTTCTAGATCGTTACATCAAATACTATATCGAATCTAATTTATTACATTGTTATCAAATTATAGTATTAAACTAGAAAAAATGCTAGTATTAACTATAGAAAATACACATATTAGCGGGAGTTGACCCATAATCTCGATCTTGATCATGAAATTCCATCCTTAATTACTTGGTTAAGGCCTTATCGACGTGTCTTCGGGTAGTATTGATATATAGATTTTAATTTGTTAATTTTGTTTTGCTTTTTCATTGGAAAATTGTGCTTTCATTGATTAATCATCTCCGAAAGAACAACATTCAAAACTAAAATAGGAAGAATATTTGAACCAATAATTCCAGACTAGCTAACTTAGTCAAAGAGTGTATTTCTCATTGTCACGTCTTCAAGACTTCGTGAAACGGTGAATACATAATTAATCCGTTACAAAGAATGTTCAACAAATAAATAAAAAGAATGTTCAACCAACCAATAATTAAAAAAAATCCACTAATAAATATAGCATTAAACTAGAATAAGAATTCGTCATCAACGTAGACCTCATCGACAATTAAATAGCGATATAGCATGGGTCCAAATGGAAAATTCTTGTATAGATCTGGTCTATGAGCTTCTCATAGACCTTGTGGTTGTAAATGAACCACATCATACATTTTGAGAGTATGACATCATCAAAATATATGATGTGGTTCATTTACAACCACAAGGTCTATGAAAAGCACATAGATCAGGTCTATGTTAGAATTATCCGGTCCAAATCCTAACCCGTCTCGGTAGGCGATTCGTACGGAGATACTCCGAGGACGGGAACTAATTACAGCTGCCAAAAGGCACGACTTATATGTCCCTTCGAATAGAATAATGTTAATACAATACCAATGCACCCAACGGCCTTAGGCAAGTCCGCGAGGCATGACCACGCAACTAAATACATCACGATCTAACAAGATCAACATCAAAACTTATTCTAAGGAACATGGATTCTATCTAAGAAATAGTTATCATGCATGCAAATTATATTCCCAAAATCATGGAAGATCCCAAGAGATCTCATTTTCTTCCAACTGATATAAATACACCATTGTTATGATCATTATAACCCTAATACACAATTTTGTCACCTTCTTCTCTGCAATTATATTGTTTAAGCTTTTAGCACCTTGTTGACTTAAGCATCGGAGAAAGTTCCGCCGGCAACTCCCCACCTGGAGTAAGTAGTAACCTTTCTCTTGCAAGAAAACAGGAAGCTTGGAATTATCTGGAAATTGGAGCTAGAAATACCGGGTTTGGAAATCAGGTATCTATGCATCAAATAGTAATCATGTTAGTTGATTTTTTTTTTTTTTTTTTATAATTAACTTATGTTTTATGGTATCAAGATTCATGAAATGAGTATCAATATTCAGGTATTCAACATATTTAATACCACATTTTAACGGAAATGATCATTCAGAACTGTCGTTAAATAAATTGATGAAATTGGTCATGTGTGCGTCATGTGACCGTTAAGTTGCAGGTTGAGGGAACATGGCATGCCCTATGCACAGGGCCGGCCCAAGTGCTAGGCAACTTGGGCTGGCGCCTAGGGCCCCAGGTTCGGAGAGCCCCAAAATTAATATATAAGTCTTTAGAAAAATTAAAAAAATTAAATACTTTTTATTTTATTAATTGTATGTACATAACATGTATTTTGGCTCACTTGGTAAGACCTTCTCTTGATGAAAAGGTCTAGGTTCAAATCTCAATATTGAGTTTTTTTTTCTCATATTTTGATTATTTTATATTATTTAACTTTTATTCTTTTGTAGTAATTGTTCATCTTTTTTATTTTCCTTTCGTAGTAATTACTTTTTTAATTTATTTCCTTAATGATTTCTTGTCAATTTTTTTACTTAATAGGTACTTTAAAAAAAATTATTTCTTAATTAATATAAAAAGAATATGTTTTTTTCTTTATAATAGGATTTTTCTGCTTATTACTTTCTCACTTAGTACATTGCAAAAAATAATTTCGCCCCCAATAAAATTGATCTAGCCCCATTCATATTTTTATTTGTATGTGTATATTTTTCTTAGTTTTATATACTGTATGATTTATAACTTTTCCTATATATGATAATATATAATTAATAGAGTTAAGAATGTCACGAAACTAAATAAAGTCAAGCAATCAATTATGATATTTGTAAAAGAATGAAACAGAGTTAATGATTTACATATACTTGTAAATTTGCTTCGGCTAAAATAATATTTTTAATATTAAAAGTTATACAAAAAAATTCGTGGTAGAATCTTTTAAAAATTAAATAAGTTTGTTATTTAATTATCTATCGAAAAAATAATATGTCAATATTAAATTAATATTTTTGCCTTTAAAAAATAAATTGATTATAATAAAGGGCCCCAAATTTGAGATTCGCCTAGGGCCCTCAAATGTCTAGGACCGGCCTGTCTATACACGTGTTTGCCCATAATCACAATTCATACTATAATTTAAAAGCACTTTACACATTACATGTCAAAATTTAAAAGCCCTCTACACATTACATACAACAATTTAAAAGAATTTTACACATTGCATATAATTTTTAAATATATATATTGAAAACGAGTTTATCTCAAAATTATACTCAGTATATATAATTTTACTTAAAAGTTGCGAAAGTAAAAACTAAAATATATGTAGCGTTCGTCCTTTTAATTCATTCAAATAAACTTAATAATTGGTAAAATTCTTGTCTCGTCCCAACAATATTCAGGAGAAACCTTTCATTTGAAAATATCCGTTATCTATTTTTTTCGTCCATAAAAACCATTAATCTTGGTATTAGAATTTTTTGCTCTCATGTTACTAATATTTTGATATATGTACTCTTATATATGAACGTAGTTTTAGTACGCAGTTGAAAAAATTCTCAATTGTAATTACTATATATTAATTGGAAATCAGGCTAGCTGTAGATTTAGGCAGCTATTTAATCTGAAAAAAATATAAATCAATTTGCACGTTGGAATTAGCGAAATTGACTATAACAAGTCCCATGCATTAAATTACTAAATCCTCACCTAATCTTTAGGATCCTAAAGCACAAATAATTCCTCGCAAAAGCTTAATCAGCACATTAGTATTTAGAATTACAACATATGTTTTGTGAAGAAAAGAAGAACACGTGAGATTATATCGACCATAAATATGTTACTAACTATTCCCTCCATTTCGTAAGTAAAATGTCATAAATATTTACTTTTTCAAGTAAAAATTCAAAAAAAAATATTTTAATCAAATAATCTTAGTATTAATTAGCATTTATTATAAGCATTACGTAGTAAGAATGGTAAAATTGATAAAAAAAAAAAAAAACAATAATTTCACTTTGAAATCCTAAAACGTCGATAAATGAAAGTAAAATTTTTTATTGTCAAAGCAACAGAGTATTTAATATTGATGTTTTAATTAATGCTCTTTCACTTCTTAGTTATATATGAATTGAAAAGTACATAATACTCCAGTTAAAATTTTAGTTTATGACCCACTGAACTGTATCCATTCATTAGTTTTCACTCTCCTTAAATATATATTCAATTACGTAAATTAAAGTATAATATATTTACCTTGTTAATTTTAATTCGGCTTAGTTAGTCTAATTTAACTAAAAAAATTCATGATCTAATTGATTTTCTTATTAAAAATAATAAAATTCCTATTAACCTAGAAATGAATGAAAATAAGTTATTTCTATCAAATGATTTTAATTAATTTTTTTTTTTTTACTCTATGTGCATGTGCTATGAAACACATCAAATCAATTAATTGGATAAATAGCATAATAAATTGATATTTTTTTTATATACTTATAAAGTGTTAGGATTTTTGTATATCAATAGTACCTATGGTTATTCAATTCTACGAAATTATCAATATTACTTATAGTTATTATTCAATTCTACGAAATTATATACTATTATTTAAGTAAGTAACTAGGTTATTTGTTATAGAAATTTAAAAACCAATTAAGAATATATCCGATATCAAACTATGGAATTTGCACATTTGTTTATATAAATATAAAATAGGTGTGGTTTTAAATTAATTTTCCATGAGCACACCCTTTTCGAGGATTTCCGTCAATCAAGCTATACAGTCGGTACTTGCTGATTCTATAATCACCTAAGGGCATCTCCAATCCTAAGCCATCAAAGTGGGTAATCAAATACTCATTTGATGACTGCTACAGTGTTTTGGGGCCCCTGCAAATGTTTTCTATTCCAATGCACAGTCATCAAAATGGAACATCAATTTTTTTCATTATTTAAAATTAAGTCAAATTGATATTAAAATAAAATTAAACCCATTTAAAAATGCAATCAAATATAAAAACGAGACTAAAGTGTATATTACAAATATTATATCTTGCTAACTTTTTATATTATATCATCTGATAAAATTTAAAAATGTCACGTGTCGATTTGAATTCAAATATCAAGGTATATGATCAGATTTCGTATCCATATAATATAATATATTTATATTATATCAAGATAGATAAGATATTATATCTTGCTAATTTTTTTTTATTTATCTAGATATGTTGCAAGTATAATTTTGTGATGAAAATGATGTTTAATTTATACACAAAATTTTGCAACAGCTCTTTTTCAAAAAAAAAAAGTTACTGTTTTCAATCTTCTAGCCGTTGGGAGTGTGAAATTTTTCCTACCAAAATTTGGGGCCAAGAGGAATTTGCCCTATTTTTGATGGCAGGAGCTTCTGGACATCAATTTGATGGCTCAAATAGGGCCTCCATTGGAGAGGAGTTTTTTTGATTTCAGCCATCAAATTGGAAGTTAATGGGTTTGATGACCCATATGGGGTCTCCATTGGAGATGCCCTAACTAGCTAGTTCGATATCACTTTTATATATATTTCTGAAAAAATTGCCGAAAAACGCTTTAAATTAATTAGCGATTTTGAGTTTTCAACCCAAATTATATCATTTTATCGAATTTCGTCCCGTAATTTAACTTTTCTTTTTTTAACATCGTTCCATAGTTAATGAGAAGAAAATTGCACATGTGTCCGTTAAATTGCCACGTGACTGCTTACATGTCATGATGTGGCAAATTTTAGCATGAACAATTATACAATATTGTAGAATTTGTCCTAATCTAATTACAAGATTGAACCGTCATTTTCATTAAATAGAAATTTAATATTGGGACTAAATTCAGGCCTAATGGTAATTACGGGACGAAATTCGGCGAATTGATTTAGTTTGGGACGAAAATCAAAACTAGTAATTAGTTTGGAACAATATTCAAAAAAATATTAAATTGCAGGACGCAATTCGATAAGGTGATATAATTCAGGACAAAAATCCAAAATCACTAATTAAATTGGAACATTTTCTGCAAAATTGGCTAGATTTCTTATACCGTAGCGATATTATTAATATTATTTTAGTAATAATCCAAAATCTTTAAATTGAGGGGTTAAGTGATGATTTGTTGTAATTGCAAGTTTCGGTTTAGAATATAATTAAAATTGCCAGAATATATCAATACATGACATACAGTACCCATTCTTTAAATAACTAAAATGCCCACCAACAATAAAAATACAATTGCAATTTCCTCTATTTTTTCCTATTCAAGTTCTATAGTGAAACTATGAAACAATAAAATTAAATTAACAATAGATGATTGGTCTAAAAAAAGGGATTAATCACTACAAATTAGCGAATATATGTTCGAATTTCTATTGGAAGAGATTTCCACTTAATATGCGTCTGACACTCTTTAAAAGGAATTAAACTCTTGGAAAAAAAAAAAAAAAAAGCGGAACAGATTCGTGTTTCTCCAACATGCACAAATTAAAATTATTAAGATGATGATGTGGGCAAAAAGTACTGAATTTGAGTTACCCGCGGTTACCAAAACCCTATGGAAATGGACCTGTTCTTTTTCCTTTTTTCCTTCTACAAAATAGAATCAATGTGTTAACTTTATAATAAGACATACCTTATGTAGACATACCCTAAAATTCGATCATTTTGGTAGCACCAATGCACCATGAGATATTGATCATTTACATAAAATTATTGCATAGACTTATTATTGGAGAATTTCCTAGATCTTGTGGTTGTAATTTCACCATAATACATTGTGAGCAGGGACGGATTCAGGAAATTGGTCCAGTGAAAGCTAAAATTCTACAATAAATTTAGTAATCGGAAAATAAAGTTTCAATCAAATGGTCAAACTTGAAAATAATTTCATCAAGCAAAAATATATGAGATACAAAAAAAAAAATGAGATGAAGTTTGACAAAAATACCCCCACAAGTGACTTTAGTTGCATATGATACCCTGTCACGACCCAAAAAAACCCGAACATCAACTTATTTTAATTAAATTTTTTAATTACTCCAATTATATTTATGATTGACCTCAACAATTTTTAAATTTTTGAAAATGGTTCATGATAGCTAGGGGCTGATATTTTTTTAGGGATTTATGTAGATAAATAATAATAAGAAGAAGAAATTGTATTACAAAAAACAATTGAATTCTCTTGATAATTATTAAAATATAACAGTAAAAAATATTAAGAAAGAACAATAATTAAGAAAAAATAAAAGAAAGTAAAGAACAATTTTTAAGAAAGTAAATAAATTAAAAGAAAAAAATTGTTAAAGAAAGAAAATAGAGTTAAACTATAAAAGGATATAAGGAAATCAAGTAGAGCTAAAGCAAGGATTCAAACCCTAATTAATTAGTTCATATACTGCTAACAAACCAACTCCCCAACCAATGGGCCAAATAATGTTTTATAGTTGATTAATTAATTTGTTTGTATATATTAATATACATGTTGAATGATGTAGTGTATTTACATCCACAATGTCTAAAATATTCTCGTAGATCAAGTCTTGTTAAGAATTTTTCATCCTCTACAATGCAATAAGACGATCCACTCATATGAGGTATATTATATTTTATTTTATTATGATTTGTAGTCTATTATATAATGTCATTTTGGGTATGTAGTCGACAACACTAACTATAACATCATTTTTTCTCCTAATTACGACAAAAAGGGTTATCTCAAGAATGGAGGGGGTCGAGATTTTTTTTGCACCGACTCGTCTAGATAGCTTGTCTGCTGTTTAATTTCCAAGTGTTTAGGCCAATTTTTGCGACTTGAAAGTGATCATTGATCGCAAATCAGAGGACTAATGATCCCCAATCTTTGTAACGTTCTTGAATTTTTTTTTTTTATAATTTAGGTGTCTAAGTTTACACTAGATTAATCCTGAACCCTCGAAATCCTTGCTCTAAAACCCTGAAGAATGTAAATAGCAGGATGTGCCTCCACCAAGCATCGGGATCCCACCATACTGCTGTATACTATGCGCACAAAGGGATATTCACCACAAATGACCCTTAGACAGACCCATGAAAATGTTTTTATCTAAGTTTCAAATGGAATTCGAACCCCCACCCTTATCGCTGGAACAAGCCTTATGAATTGTTGATCAGCCAGTTGTAGATATGACATGTGGACATCCAAGTTCTTGATTTTGTTTCTTCGTCGTATTTACTGTATAAGGTCTCTTACGCGGCTCCTACATTTCCTATCGGGTCCATGTGGTGTGTTTTTATGGGGATGTGACTAGATTGAAAACGAAAAGAATTACACCAAAAATATTTTACCCCCTCCATTCTTTAATTTTTGTCCTTATTTTTTTTAGAATATTCCAAAACAACATTCCATTCCCTCAATTCCATTACCTTAAATTAATTTTTTTTCTCAAAAATATCATTTCACTTAAAAAAATTAGAAGTATAAAACAACTTCAGGGTGTGTGTGGATGGGTTTTTGCCCGGTCTTGCGGGTCTCGCGAGACCGAAGCAAAACCCTTTCAAATGAGTTTTCATCCAACCCATAAAACCATAAAAAAACTTATTCAGAAACTCACACTCAAACTATTCAAACCTATAAAACATTGATTTAACACCCATCACCTACTTTTTCTCTCAAATCTCACTAAAAAAGATATTGATTTGACACATATCACCTATTTTTCCTCTAAACCCCAATATCTAAACTCAATCCAAGCGGGATTTCAACTTATTCAAACCACAAAATCCAAGAATCAAAATCCATCCAAATGAAGTCTCAAAGGTTTCATCGAAACCACCCAAACTAATTTTTTTAAACTGAGACATGTGAAACTGAACCAAAATCCATCCAAATAGACCCTCAATTTTTCACTACTACTTTTATGGATAAATAAATGTAGTATGTAAAATTTCACTAAAAACTCAAGGAAAAATAAAAAAGGGAGTAGTAAATTGCAAGTACGTACAGTTGCCCTAGTCATATCTGATTCACAACCTAGTCACTGGTCAAGTGATAACCGACTTACACATTTATTAAACACATCAAATCAGATTAGATTATTATTTTTATTAAGATAATAAATACTATATTCAGTCTTATATATACAGTATAACTTTCCAGGTTTTGGAAAATCACGCCGACGCACGTGACACTGGCGCCAATTCAGTAAGCAGCAGCAGACTTTTTGCATCAAATATTTTTATTTTATTTTAATTATCACGCAATGGGGCAAAGCATGGGCCGGGCTGATCACGTGTGTACCATAATACTAATATCTTCTTCTCCTACTCTTTTTCCTTTTCACTTTTTTTCTTTTCTTAGTTGTGATCGGCCCTTGGGACACTGAAAGAGTCAGCCCACTGGCCCACATGAGACCGACATACTTACCTACACCTTCCCGCATCAGATCAAAGCTTTGGGACTGAGATCTTTCTGACATCATCAATCTGGTTCTGTACTTTTTCAATACCCAAATGAAGAGGGAAATATATTCTTCGTACATGTATGTATCATTTCTATTCTCAATTTTAATTTTAATTTTATGGTATCACTAACAAATTTTGATAGTAAAATTAAAATTTTAAAGCTGAAATTAAACAAAGTTACTAGACATTCGGCTTGAGTTCCTTTGAAATTTGTTCGTAATATAAATTAAATAAGTTTGAACAAGTTTGTTCGTTTGGTATTTTTTTAAATTCAGTTTGAGTTGGACTTAATATATTAAATATTGAAAAAACACATTTAAAAAAATATCAAGGTACTCGATATTGGGTTGAAGCTTTCAATAAAAGCTCGTTTGAGCTCGGTTTGTTAAAAAGTCGAATCCAATTTAAACATAATTTCAAACTCGATATAAAATTCAAACCAAACTTGAGTAATATGCAGTTTAATACTATTTGTCTTCATAACCAAGAGATTCTGAGTTCGATTTCCACTAGTGTGGATTTTCTTTTAGTTCAATACTAGTGTTTGATAGTTAATTTCTTTGTAATTTGATTGTAATGGAGTAGATTTCTAAATTAGCAATATTAATTCAATGATGTATTTCGTATCACTCAAAATAAAATAAAAAAAATAAAAAAATTAGGCTACGTTAGGAGTGGTTCCGTCGATATTCCTATGATGTTTAAGACAAACTAGTCAGCAACAACGGAAAATTCTTGTATAGACCTGGTCTATTAGCTTTTCATAGATCTTGTGATTGTAAATGTGTCACATAATACATTTTGATGATGTCATGCTCTCAAAATGTATGATGTGGCGTACTTACCACCACAAGGTCTATAAAAATCTCATAGGTCAGGTCTATGCAAGAATATCCCAACAACAACGATATAGAATAGGTAGAATTTGGAAAAGAGTGTAAGATAATGCATGCACCCAAAAAAAAACCTTATACCTCATATTAATTTGTTGAAGAGCAAAAGTGGCTAAAATATGACAATTGATTTAATTATTCTGAATCATGCACTTGTTTTGCGTCAAGGTCGTTGATTTAATTATTCTCTTTTTCTTTATTTTTTTTAAAAGGTTTATCCCGAAGGAGAAACCCCCCTCCTGCATCAGAGGTCCCTTGACCAGGAAGGATGTAAATCGAGGGATGTGCCGGATGACAGGGTTGTTACGTACATGAAGCTGCCGGTGTTACCTAAATCTCTCAAATCATAGTACATGTGGCAACTTATTTTAAATGTACTCCGTATTAAATAATAAATTAAATACTTAATTGATCGTGTTAATGACTTCTGCTCTATTATGTCACATATGTTTCGTAATGCTTACAGAATGACCCAATATCTCTATTTTATATTTGTTGAAACTTTTAATGTATCAGTATTATAAACATTTACAAGAGAGTTTAACTTACTTTAATTTTTACACAAAAAAAATGAAAATGTACCAACTTAGTAGTGTAGTGTCATTTATGTCCCGTGTATATTTCTCGTATTGCTTACAATGAGTTAATGGCAATTTACTCCCCGTGATATTCATAATGTTCAATTTATCTCCTTGTGATTTGAAAACGAGCATTTTAATCCTTTATAATTTTATTAAAGATTCACACTGTTTCCCTGACATTTTTATATGCGACACTTTACCTCCCTGTATTATGATATTGTAGCAGTTTACCCTCTTGTGTTATGATGAATTCGGCAACTTATCTCTCTGTATTATGATAAATGTGACAATTTACCCCACCCCCATGTTACTAAACAATTTTCATGCCCACTGTCAATTCGACAAGTGAGTTACACTCTCCGGCTCAAGGGGGTAAATAGCATTTTAAAATTTTCACAGGAGTGTAAATTGCTCTTTTTCAAATCAAATGGAGATATTGAACATTATGAATATAACTTCGGGCTAAATGCAAAATACTCCCCCGTGTTATGCTAAATCTGCAAGAAACTACCCTATGAAATTTTTATTGCGTCACACTTCCTTATGTTTTCAAAAACCCTGCAAAAAACACCCAGTTTGTAAAAATATGTCGTTTTGGATCGGCATTTTTCAAGAAATTATTTAAAAAATATATCATATGAAATTGTAAGGACCAACTTAAAGTGTTTTAGAAATTATTTCACAGGATAGTTTATTACAGGTTTAGCATAACACAGGGGAATATCTTGCATTTATCCCCATAACTTCAAATGGATGTAATGTATACATTTTATAAGAGATCGATGTATGTTAATGTTAGGTATAGTACACTATATTTTACAAGTTAGTTTTTCAACAATCTAAAACCTGGATTTCCACATGAGGAACTTATTTTTTAATTAAATTGTTACAAGGAATTAGAATATGAAGTTTTAAATCCTAATATTTCAAAATTCCCGCCTCTTTTTTTTCCCTTCTATTTTAACTTTTGGCCGTGTACGTGGGAACAAGGGTAAAAGCCGAAAGGTAAGCCCCTCGTGAATAACAGCTCATGGTGGTCCTTAATTAGGAGCATTGAATTTGAAGGTATATAGGAGAAGATCTAGTACGTACGCGATAACAAGGAAATAGTATATGCATGTGGAATATTGGATAAATATTTCATTTCCTTTATTATTATTTAATAAACAGACGAACCAACGAAATTAAGGAAAAAGGAGAAAAAACAACCTTTTTTTCTAGACTTTAAGTTCCTATATACATTGGGTGAATTATAATATTTTCGTGTAATATCATGATCTCAAAAGTCTAGGGATACAGGGGAAATTCTTACTCAGACCGGGTTTGGCCGAACTCAAACTAATTACATGGTAAGTGTAATACACTTGCTTTGGGATTGGATGTAACTTCCAGGAAAGTGACCAATCACAAAGCAAGTGCAATACACTTGTTTGGTGATTTGATAGGTTTGATCAGCCAGACTTGGACAAGAATTTTCCAGGAAGGGAGTTGTTTTTTTCTTTTGTTAAACGATCAAATACAACTTTACAAAACTATAGTACTCCATCAAGGTCAATAATGTACGTAATTTAATCATCTTAATTGGATCCTCCAATTCCCTAATTGAATTAGGCATTATTAATGAGAAGTGGAAATTAACGAATTAAATTACACCTATAATTACCAAAATTAACTAGTTATAGACTTATAATTATTTATTAAGAGCAAATATGTAAACCAAAAAATAAAAATAAAAAATAGCAGCCATTCCATTATGAGTGAAAGCAGATAAATTAGTTAATGTCAATTTACACCTCCGTTAATATTCAATTTTTTTCCAGTGATTTAAAAAATAGCATTTTACCCCCTATAAAATTTTTAGAAGAGCAATTTACCTCATTCAGTTGGAGAGTATAACTCGCTCACCAAAATTGAGAGTAGACATGATAAGTATTTTGTAACATAGGGGGTAAATTGCCACATTTATCATAAAAGGGGGTAAATTACTGCATTTATCATAACACAAAAGATTACAATGCCACATTTATCATAACACAAGCGGGTAAAGTGTCATATATAAGCGAGGTAGTTTTGTCAATTCGTTTTTTCTTAAGTTTAAAAATGTTAGGGAGACGTTGTGTAACTTTTATAAGATTACAGAGAGTAAATATCTCTTTTTCAAATCACATTGAAATAAACTGGACATTAATATACAAATCACAAAGGGGTAAATTGCCAGTAACTGGCAAAGAAATACCCCCGTGTTATATATCTCTCATCCGTTAAACCCCTCGTACGCTATTTTTATTAACAAGATCCCCTCTGTGTTATAATTTCATTAATTCGCTATACACATTTAAAATTATTGTCAATTTTTCAATTAGATAGGGGGCATCAGTGTCAATTTTTCACATTATTAAACAGGAGTTAGTCAGTCATTTTCATTTATAATTGTATCTACATCTGCCTTATTTACATGTGTGATTTTGCTACTAAAAATAACACGTATGAAGTTTATGTCAAATTGTCAATTAGAAGTATAACATAGGGGTATTTTTGCATTTTACTCCAACCATTATACCTATATTATTATTTTACTAAAAAACGATAGTATTCCTCGCCGTGCATCCAACTTTAATTTGTAGTGCACATTTTTTCTTTATTAGCCAGTAAGTACTTTAAGTCTTTAACAGATGACAAAGGTAGATTAGATTCTTCAGTTCTGAATTAACCTCATACTTGTAAAACAGTTGTTTCTTTTCTATGTATATATGCTCGAATATATGTCAACTGACATATCACTGAAAAAATGTAATAAAATCCAGTGGAAATTTGTTTCAGGAATAAAGTTGAAAGTCCCAGAAAATCATGGTCAGGTCAATTTTCATGATATGCAAAATCATGCCCAGAGTAGATACAGAAATTAAATATTTCATTATGTACGTGACTTTGTATTGTAAAAAAAAAAACTACTACTATATAAAAGTACAAAATTGTGGAATGGTCCAATAATATTATGGCTATGTACAGAGAAAGATTTAGAGGACCACGAGAAGGGATTCGATTGAAGATCCGAACCCACAAAAATTGCTATATATCAAACGGATAACTAAACAAAAAATAAAGATGTTCGAATCCCATTTGGAACTTGGATGGAAGCATTTCTATGGGTCTATCTAAGGGTCATTTGTGGTGAAGATCCCTTTGTGCGCAGAGTGTACAGCAATATGGTGGGAACCAGGGACTTGGTGGAGGCACATCCTGCTATTTACATCCTTCAGGGTTCTAGGGCAAAGGTTCTGAGGGTCCAGGATTAGTCAAGTGTAAGCTTGTACACCTGGGTTATTAAAAAAAAAAAAAAAAAAAAAATATATATGTGCTTGGCTTGTGTTGGTATTAATTAATTATATAGGCTCGTAATTGGGAGAAATTAATTTAATTTAGTTGTTGAAAATATCTTTTGGAATCACGATACAAATTTAATTTGGACATGGACTTTTTGAGTTATTTACAAATTTTTATCTAATTAGCAAATACAATTACATGGGTTTTTTTTATAGATTTTTTTGAGATGATGAATACATCTTTAATTATATAAAGAAATCTACTTGAATCTATTTAGGGGACTTCTAACAACAGTTCCCCTTGTGACAGTTTTCCACAAAAATGAACTGCTGGAATATTTTAATAATATAATTTTGACTTGTACTTCCGGTTAACTTTAGCAGGTCACATATGTTTTAATTACTTTTTTGCCCTCTCCTTCTTAATAATATATATTAATAACACAAAATTGTGAATAATTAATTACTTGGTTGCCCGAGGAACATTTTGTTGATTGAAATTTCATTTGCTAAACCCAAATAGCAACGTCATATTTTCCAAAAACCCATAAGAAATGGAAATACAAAGGTTCAGGAATATCAGCAACTGCCATGTGCAGTGATAACATGTCACAAAGGTATTTGAGAGGATATATGTCATATGGGATATAATCAATTGAATCAACTAAATTGCACTAAGGAACTAATCTTATGTATACAGAATGACTATCTAAAGAAAAACAAGCTAGCTTCATTCCGAAAGATCTCTAAAAGAACAAGAAATAATCAATTCACAATATTGTATTGTATTAGAACATAATGATGGCCTTCCAAAGATTTACCGAGTGTTCACCAAACCAACAATAGAATATGCCCAGAAATTTCAACACAAAATACCCGAAGAACTCAACAGCCCGAAAATGTTCTTAGTGGCCCAAATCTTCAAATCGACTAATTTCGAGCTGGAAACACAAAATTGAAGCCGGCCAATGCGTTTAAACAGCTCCATAAACATAAACCCGAAAGGAAACGCAACGAAACGTGAAGAAAGCAACATCCCGAATATGTTCTTCGTGGCCCAAATCTTCAAGTCCACTAATTCAGAGCCGGAAACACAAAATTGAAGCCGGCCAATGCGTTTAAAAAACTCTAGAAACATAAACCCGGAAGGAAACACAGCAAAACGTGAAGAAATCAGAAACTAAGTTTTTTTTGGTTTCTTTATAGATATAAAAATTAACAACGAAAAACAAAGAGAAACGAAAAATTGAAACCACCAACATAATCCTGATGAAGAGACAAAGAGAATGAGACTAATCTTGCAAAAATCCGTTGAGAAATGAAAAAAATCAAAGTAGTCGTGCAGAAGAAAATTGGTGCTTGGGAGAGAAGGAGAAATTTGGGAGAAAAGGAATAAGGGTATTTAGGACATTTTCAAAGTCCTAGTAGTATAATTACACAACAGGTTATAAGTCAACTTGTTGCCACATGGCAACAAGTGGGTGGTGAAATATGGGCAGTTTAGCCAAGGCTGAACTGCCCTTGGCTAAACTGCCCATAGCAAATCCCATCTATTTAATTGATAATTTGATATCAAAACATAAAAATAAACTAATTACAAATAGTATTATTAAACTAGAGAAATACACACACTAGTGAAAGTAATTATACATTCATTGAAATGTAGCACATTGATGTATATAAACTTCAATAATTTATTTGAGTTAAACTTTGAACATATCAGTATATAAGTAAATATGTCTTATTACTGGCAAAATAGAAAGATTAATATTTAGTATTTACTACCAACAATTACTAACAAATACAAAGAAAAACCACTAACAAGATTAGTATTATAAGGCCATATCTAATCGTTAGGGGGAGGGGGAGGGGTATTTTGAAGGGGGAAAAAATTGTGGTCTTCAATAGTGGGGGGAAGTGGGGAGGGGAGGGAGAGTGGGAGGGGGAATGAGAGACAAAGGGCAAAAGCTTGCCCTCCGGCCATCTTCAATGGTAAGGGGGAGGGGGATGGGGAGTTTTGGGTTTTTCTAAAATTATGGTCTTCAATGGTTGGGGGGAGTGGGGAGGGGGAGGAGAGTGGGAGTGAAAGTGGGAAAGAAAGGGCAAAAGCTTGCCCCTCCTTTACCCCTCGACTCACCTATATTTTTTTTTTTCGTTTTTTGTACATTTGGTGGTTTTTATTTTAATAAATTTTGTGTATGGATTAATAAATTTTATATTTTAAAAAATTAAATATTTACAGGAATTAATTTTAATTAGATATTTTAAATTTTTATTTTAATTTGGATAAAATGTACAAATGATTCAAATTATAAATTAATTTTTTATCAAATAAATGAACTTTAATATGATTAAAACTCGAGTATTGCGATTTTTTTTATAATAATAATTATTATTATCATAATAATAATAATAATTAGTATTATTATTATTACTATTACTAATATTATTACTATTATTAATATTAAAATATAATCTTTTATATAAGTACTATTTAATTTAACAAAATTACATATTAAAAAAAGTTAAACTTCATAATAGAACACTTAAAATATTTAAACAAATAAGAATACATACTAAAAATCATCGACCGTGCCTTTCCCACACATGGGCAATTAAGTCGTCCCGAAGTTTACGATTGGCTACTACAGATCGTATTGCTTGATGGCGCATTATATAATTCTCCATGGATAATTCACCACATCTTGGATTAACCTCTGGCGTTGGTCCTGGATAAATATTAGCACGGGCTCTACGAGATGTGGAAATATTTGTATCATCGTCTTCAGACTCAGCATCATCGTATTCATGACGTTCGTCCTCCACAATCATATTCTGAAGTACTACACAAGTTTGGTATCACATTATTATTATTATTATTATTATTATTATTATTATTATTATTATTATTATTATTATTATTATTATTATTATTATTATTATTATTATTATTATCTTTATCTTTCACTAGGGCGGATTTCAATTCGGATTCGTCCGAATTCGGTCCGATTTATTAGGATAATTGTCCGATTAGAGATTCGATGGACATGATCCGATTATAAAGATCCGAAATCCGAAACTCATGGAGCGAATATGGATTTAGGTCGATCTGATCCGTTAAAGATCCGTATCCGACAACAAATAAAAAGAAAGATATATATACAAAATGATTTATAAAAATAAGTATCATTAATAATATTTCAATGTCAATTTAAGAAGATAGTAATTTATAATTCGTTTATAAATTTATTTAAACCAATATATTCATTCTACAAATATATATATAGTAAAGAAACTTTAAAAATGTGAGCTAAAATTAAATAAAATTGAAAAGATAATAAACTTATTTTAGGAAAAAAATATTAATTTAACTTTTTAAATACAAATTTATTGGATCCGAAAAATATTCGATATCCGGCCAATCCGACCAAGATCCGTTGCATTAAAAAAATCTAGATACGAGCACAATCCGAGCAAGATCCGAATCCGACAGGATTCGATCCGATATAAATGGAGCCGGATCTGGACGAGCCTAATCCGACCAGAATCCGACCAATTGACATCCCTATATTTCACATTATTATTATTATTGTTGTTGTTGTTGTTATTTATTATTTATTGTTATTATTATTATTGTTATTATTATAATTTTTTTGTATTATTATTAATATTTTTGTATTTTTATTATTATATTATTTTATAATAATAATTTTTGTATTGTTATTATTATTATTATTATATAATTATTTTTGTTATTTATTAATTTTACTTTTTTGTATTTTTATTATTGTTATTATTATTTTATTATTATTATTCTACGTCCCTAACTGTTGAAGATGATTATGGAGTGGGCGAGGAAGAGGGAGAGGGAGAGGGAGAGGGGGAGGGGGCAGTTTTGCCCCAACGATTGGAGATGGCCTAATTACATCTTCAAACGTAAGATTCTTATACTGGACCCACCTATTCTCTGAAAACCCTATAATTCTTCTTTGACATTTAAACTATATTTCAATTTTAATTCATATTCCATAACTCCAAAAATTTGAAAAACACTAGGAAAAATACATCCAAACAGGGCTTTATATACTTATATTAATTTCTACTAAAAACAAGCTAATACAAGCTCCTTAACTTAAGCATTTTGTCCAAGTGGTCCAGCTCTATAATTAATTTACTGAGGTAGATACATTTCATTTAGAATTTTACTTAAATTAAAAAATGACTTCCATCATTGCACAAAACTAGCTTTATACTACTAATAAATTACCAAAAGAAAAAATGATACTAAACTAAACTAAACGGATCTCTTATTTAAAAATTAAAAATTACATGGGATTTCGTTCTTGTACTTGGGTTTTCCTTTCTTTATGAAAACCTTTGTGATTGGACGATTTTTGTTACCTACGTACGCCTATGATTCACTGACTAAAAATAGATTCTGATTCCTTATTTTCTTCTTCGTACATTGTTTTCTGCTAGTTTTACCATATTTATTTTTCCCACGAACCTAATCATTTAAATTTTTATTACTCCAAAAAACTGTCAACCCATGAGTGGCTAGCTTTTACTATGTGCAGACAAATACGGTACATATGGTTTGGGATTTTTTTTATCTAGATCGGGTTTAATGTGTAAATACACTTATCTTATATTAATTGCATAAGTTTGGTCAAACTATTTTTTGATAAGAATTTTTCTATACATGGTAAAGGGGAAAATTGCTTTTTTTTTATCATAGGATACGTTAACTTGCATATTTGGAACAATTGGATACGAAAATGCACATTTGGTACCATATGATAGATTTTCAACTTTTCATTGCAATTTTGGTTAATGGCAATTTACCCCCTATGAAATACATAATGTTCAGTTTACCCTTTTATAATTTGGGAAAAAATCAATTTACCCCCTTCAGCCGGAGAGTTTAACTCACTTGCCGAAATTGAGAGTAGACATGCAAACTATTTTATAACATAGGGGGATAAATTATCACATTTATCATAACACAGGGGGTAAAATACCATATTATCATAACAAAAGTGGATAAAGTGCCGCCTATAAAAATATCAGGGAGACGATGTGAAACTTTAACAAAATTTCAAGGGGTAAAATGCTCTTTTTTAAACCATGAGGGGGAAATTGAACATTATGCATTTTATAGGAGTTAAATTATCATTAACTTTGGTGAAAAATTGGGTTTGGTACCAAAGTTTCAATGAAAACCTATCTTATGGTACCAAATTTGTATTTTCGTATCCAATAGTACCAAATTTGCTAGTTGGTCTATCCTATGGTACCAAAAAAGCAATTTTCCTCATGGTAAAGGTTTGCCCGAGATATTTTTTGGATGTGCTTCTGCTCGATGGAGTATATAAATGCATGCAGACACATTTGAATTAAAAAAAAAAAAAGACTTTTTGTTATTTTCCAAAATTTACTAGTAAAAAATTAAAAAAATATCAATTGACCTTACATATTTTACATACCTAATTTTTATACGAGTCATTGGCATTTTGTTCTCATTTGATAGTAATTTACCTATTTTTTTTTTTTTTTGGTCAGGTATAATTTACCTCATTTTTGTTTAATAATTATAGACAAATTAGCCCATGTGTTTATCAAATTAAATCAAATTATCTTACTTGAGTTTCAGGCTTAAAATAAAATTGGAAGGACGATTTTACTCTTATATGTATACCTTTACCAACATATTTATTCAACGTTTTTCTTATATATGTAGCGGATCTAATTCATGTGTCGGTTTACCTTTTTGCGATATTTTGTACGCAACAAGTTATCCCATGTGTTACAACAATACGGTATATTAAAATTAAGGAGGTGCATTAATTGTTTAAAAATTTAAATATGGGGTAAGGCCATCTCCTATGTTCCCTTCAGTCTAAGTCCAGCTTTTCCTCACTCAGTCCAGCTTCCCCTCAGAATCCAAGTCCAGCTCCCCCTTTCATTTTCATAAGTCATCTAAAATGTATCAATCTATCAATTCCATTTAATTAAAATTCTCATTTTCCCCACTCTCACTTCATAATAATAATAATAATAATAATAATAATAAAAATTAAACAATAATATATAAATAAATAATAAATAACAATAAGATATGTAATCGTATTTATTTTAGATGTCTAATTGTTAGGGTTATATCGTTTTTAATTTAACGAATCATATGTAAGGTTCGTAAAGTTCTTTTAAGGTTTCATTTTTATTAATTAAATTAAATTTGAGTTTCTAATAATTAACTTTTAAAGGAATTTTAAAATTGGTGCACAATAATACAACAACTAAATACTTGATTGACATGATTTGGAAATTATAAAAATAATTTAATATTGACATTAAATTTTCCAACATAATAGTTACATTAAATTTACATTAAATTTGATTTTATTAAATAAAAGTTATATTTTTATACTAAAATTAACTTTTTAAAAATAGTACACAAATTAAATAAAACTAAGATTAAATAAGAGTTATATTTTATTAAATAAGGTATTTTAATTTTTTTTTAAAATTAAAAGGATTTTTTATTAAATAAAAACAAAAAAAAATTAAGAATGAACAGGTGGCCGACAAGTGTCGGCCACCTGTTGGCTGGCAATTGATAGATTGAAGCGGTGAGGCAAGCGAAGGGTCGCTTGCTTCACCGCTTCAAGCAGTCAAAGGAAGATTCAAGGGGAAAATGGCCCCTCTTTACATTTTTTTTCACTTTTTTTACCCCCCTAGATCCAAAGTCCCCCAAATCCACTTTCCCCTTGATACATAGGAGATGCCCTAATGTGTCTATTGGCTTGGGTATATATATTTTGTCTTTAAAGTTCCCTATTTCTATATATTTAGGATACATCACACAATATTACATACCATTGTAAACTCCTTGATTGGAGTTCTTGTTTTTAAATGAAGCTAGATGATTTATCTATTAAATAAAAAATGGTAACATGCATGGTCAGGTCACAAAATCGTTTAATTTTTACATTCTCCTAATTAATATATATTTGTTGTGGCACCATGCTGAACACGTAGAGGCAGCTTGGCAACCGGGTCAAGCATGGTACAACTCCAAGGACACCGTACAAGACAATTACACTCATGCCAGGTTGGCAACAACCAATCATAAAACCCTACCAACATTTGTTGCTTGGAAATTATGTGTGTTTTAGACATTTAAATCAATAACACATTTTATGCAATCTTCAACAAATTCCACATCTATCTTACTTTCTTGCAATAAATAAGGTTTTCTTTTACAGGAAGTTTAAGTATGCATTAAACGAAATTATATCAAAAGTATAAGTTGCAATAAATTGGGGGTCATACCGATCACAAAAAATCTCATGGCGAAAGGGAAGAAAGTGAAATAAAACCATAACATTTACTAGTGTTTGCCTATTTGGCAAGAAAGTGGGCCGATTTATTTCCAAATCGGGGAATTTTCTTTAAATTTTCTTGACCGATGGAGGGTATGCCATGTTGAACTATTGTGATCAAAAGTTTTACATGTATGTCCGTCTTCGACTTGGACGCATTCTCCCTTCATCGAGTACGCAAAAGCACGAGGTACATGTTCATGTAAAATTTATCAGAAATAAAAAATCATGTGTTCTAATTCATATAAACGATCAATTTCATAGTCACTTATATTAGGCTAATGTGATTGGGCCCGTCACTTGTACCAAGAGTCTTTTCTTTTTCAAGAATAACAATAAAGGGAAAACACCATTTTTATCCCTCTTATCATTAACATTTTACAGAGTGGTCCCTTTTATGTTTTTTTTCTACTTTAGTCCCTACTATGAATTATTTGTTTCACTTTAGTCCTTTTCAAGTGGTCCAAGGCGATTCCGATAACATGTGATATGCTCATAAGGGCAACTTTGTCATTTCAAGTAAACTAACAGGGATATTTTCGTCATTCTAATTATTTAAAAAAAAACTAAATATATAATCTCTTCCAAACTAGGCTTTCATTCCAATCCAACTTAATCGTACATTTCGTTCCAAACTAAAAAAAATTCCTAAAATCTTTTTCAAATACCAAAATTGCTTACCGATTAAACAATATCTCAAATAGTCTCACTAGTGAACGGACGAAAATGCCCTATAAAGTATTCATATGCATGTCACGGGTTATCGGAACCACCTAATAAGGACTAAAGTGAAACACATAATTCATAGTAGGGACTAAAGTGGAAAAAAAACATAAAAGGGACCACTCTGTAAAAAGTTAATGATAAGAGGGACCAAAATTGTTATTACCCAACAATAAATATTTATTAATCATTTAATAACATTTGTTACTCGTTGTCTATTAGAGTCTAGCAAAATCAACAAAGCGGAACGAGATGCTAATTTAACTTATAAATGACCTATTTCGGTACTTGATCTAGAAATAAAAATAACATTAGATAGATTAATTAAAACCACGCGTCAGTATCTTATATTTGTGAAAGTATTTCGTGAACTAGATACTCTTTAATAGTTACGTATATTGTTGACGAGTCAAAACATGTATTGATAAAATTTAGATTCATGTTTATCGAGTTTGAGATTTTGTCTGAGTTCAATTCTTTACTTAATTAGCTGCAAGTGAACTAATTAAACTAGAGAAAATGTCAATTGAGCCGAAATAAGAGCTGACTCAAATATTATAATATATATTTACAGATTTTTTATTTTACAACTCAAATAAAATATTTTACAACATAGATACTCTTATGATTACGTATTAAATATATATGATCAAATCATGCATCTAGCTAACTAACTAACTGAGTAGCAATTCATTTAAACCAACCTTTTATAATTAATTCTTGCTTGGCATCTAATTAAAGCATTGTCGACAGAAAAAGTTGGGCGCTTTGTTTGAATAGAATCTAGGGGTGTTGGGCTACAAAGATTTGTTAGTTGAGAAGTAGGTCTGATTAAATTTGTATCTAGTACATTATTTAATAAAATTTAAACCAACACTTAATACTTATGGTTAGTTGCATGAAATGCCACGCAACAGTCACACTATTATTTTATTGCATGCTATATATCAATACTTGCCAAATAAAGTTAGACCTGAAATTTAATTATAAAAAATAAAAATAAAATAAGGTTACCTTGAGACATAGGGCTTATAAATACGTATTAACCAACATCAATATCACAATTCTGTCTCTTCTATAAAATAGGACAAGAAAATGAAAGTAGTTGCATGAATTACTCGACGTATTATTTTTAATTTACTACTAGTATATTGATTTATTTACGAATTATTGTGTTTACAACAAATTTTAAAGTCTGCAAAATGCTTAAATAGACAATAAAATAAGAAGTAACAAATAATATATATTTGAAATTTAAAAGTGGTTACAAATCCCTATGTGTAAATCCTCTGATTCTTCTCTTCGGTAGATGTATGGATTCAAGGGCACTAGGCTTGTTCTTGAATCGTATGTGTGACTTCCTCCTTGATTTGCGGATTCGTCGAGTATATGGATTCAAGGGCTTTGAGCGTGTTCTTGAATCGTTTGGTGTGACCTTCTCCAATATTTGTGGATGGAATCACGGATTTGAAAGTCGAAGACTTAAACTTGCAGAACTTGACGGAGCTTCAAAGCTTGATGAGAATATCTGAGAGTATATGTCTATATATGTGTATATATATGCATGTAGATATCTTAAATGAATTCACAAGACCTCTTTATATAGATTCTGAAGAGTCTCCTTCATAGCAGCTTGGTGACGTGTCACGACTTGATTGGCCCTTACTTCCTTGGAATGGAAGACTTTATTTGATTGACCAAAACACCTCATCTTGACATGTGGCGCATTTTGAGTGGTCACTTACTTATAAGGCCAAAATATGATTTGATTGGCTTTATATATATCATTTTGACACATGGCTTGATATAATTGGCCAATAAATAAATATTAGAAATTAATTAATATCATTATTTATTTTCGGGATTTAATATAAGAAAATCCCAAAATAGAAAATTAATTGATAACTAATAAATTATTTATAAGTATCATTATTTAATTGGGTTTAAATTTCATGTATCTACATATTGTTCTTACACTAATTCTTCTAGATACGTATTCATATTTATTTAATCAATTATGAATATAAATTTAATGTGTATGATATAAATTAAGTTTAATATGATGAAATTTCATTCTGGAGCATAAAGAAAGGATTGAGTGTCGGTGTGTGGTATTTGGTAAGAGGAGAAATGGAAATGCTGGACATGTCAGAGGCCCAATAACGTGATGGGTGCAGAACCTCTCGAATTATTACATTGGGCCGAATGGTTCGTGGGCCCACTAGTATATAATTTTATAATTTTTCTTCTAGGAAATTTGAATAGGAAACAACATCATCGAACCATCACGTTATTGGGCCTCTGACATCCTCGGTCATATCCGGCTCCATTTATATCGGGTCGGGTTTAGTCGAATTCGGATCTTGTTCGGATTGTGCTCGGCTCTATATTATTTAAATTCAATGGATCTTGGTCGAATTTGACTGGATATCAAATCTTTTTCAAATCAGATAAAAAAATTTATTCAAAAAATTACGTTAGTGTTTTTTTCTAAAACAAGTTTATTAACTTTACAACTTTATTTAATTTTAGTTCACATGTTCAAACATTCTTTACTAATATTCATATTTTTAAATAAAAATATTGGTTTAAATACATTTATAAATTACTATATTCTTAAATTGACAGATTCGCTCCATGCATTTCAGATTACGGATCTTTATAATCGGATCCGATTCATCAAAATTATTCTAATAAATCGGATTGAATTCGGACGGATCCGGATTGAAATCCGCCCCATTGACAGCCCTAATTAGAATCAACCGAGTCTAACAAAGCTAAATTAGCTAAGGAATGTTTCACTTCAGTGTCTTGCCATCTGAATTATTCAAGTGTAATTTGTTTGTAATTGAACATTAGTTTGAATAGGTGATCAATCATAATTTTATTATACACGTATGACTTTGTTTATTTTGTGATTGAGTGAGGTGCTACCAAATTGAATTTACAGATTTGGATGTGAAGAATTTTCTATTTAAATGACTTAATTTGAGTGTATTTCAAATTAATTAATCATTTTAATTGAATAAAGTACTCAATGAATATTTTGGACATTGGAGTCCATACAAATGAAATAATCCAAACAAAGGTTATTGATTTATTATTATTATTTTTTTTATTTTTATACTAATTCTAGATCCGTCCTTTCAAGTGAAGCCTTAAATTCATTCTCGGACAAAAAATTTAAATTTGAAGAATAGTTTAATTAGGAGAAAATATTTCAAACAACTCTTGTATGCTCATGGCCAACCAACATTTATATTACTTGCACACGTATGAGCTATAAGTAAGGTTGTGCACGATTCGGTAAACCGGTCGTATCGAACCGGAACCGAAAATTCAGTACGTACCGTTTACTGAATCGGAACCGAAAATTCAGTACGTACCATTTACCGAACCGAAATTTCGGTTCGGTAAACGGTACGTGTCCAATTACCGAACTAGGTTACCTTTCGGTTTTCGGTCATACCGACCGGTTTACCGAACCGAACCGGTAAACCGATTTTTTTTTTTAATTATATTCCTTATTTCCCTTCTCTCTGTCAAGTTAGGAAAGACCAATTTAGAAAAATAGTTATTCATCTCTAAGTCGCTATTTAACCTAACGTTTCAATTTCAATTTTCAACCCAACGTCTACCGCCGCTGCACCACCCGCCGCTATCGCACACCCCTGACCCTACGCCACCATCTCTCTCGGCCCAAAGGTATAGTTCAAAACCCAACCCCTTTTTGGACCTGACCATTAAGAACCATGTTTGTGACAGTATAGAAGTAAGAATATTTTAATGGTAGTTAAAGAAGCTTCATCTACTGCCTGGGACCATAGATCTCATTTTAATTGAAGTTTTAAAACCAATTTTAATTGATTTTCTATTTTTATTTTTAAGGCAGGCCAAGGGAAAACACCCCTTGGAGCTGTTATGTTGCAAAAACTGTTATGTTTTTATGTTTTTTTTCATGAAATAGATTATTAGTGAATTTGGTATTAAGATTTTGGGGATTTTGTAACTCTTATGCTTAAATGATTTATATGAATTTAAGATGATTTATTTATGTTGATTGTTTTAACTTTATGATTGTTGAATATTTATTAGATTAAGAGTGATTCTGGATATTAGAAAGCCATTAATCAGTGGGTTTTGGCTGAAACAGGGGATTTGGGTTGATTTCAAGTATGAAAAATTGGGTGTCTTTGTTATAAATGTGGTAGGATTGGTCAGAATTATAGGACTTGTATGTTTCTTCCCCAGCAGGAAATGGAGTTTGAGACTTATAAAAAAAAAAAAAAAAAAAAAAAAACAAAACTGGACAAAGAAGCACAAAACAATTCCTTAAATTTTTGGTATTTTTTTGTACCGAATCATACCGAATCGTACCGATCGGTAGTACACGATCTGAAATTACCGAACCGACCAGGATACCGAAATTCGGTACGGTTTTACCGTTTGCATAGCCCTAGCTATAAGTATATTGTCTTGACTATTTTGTAGATTAAATATCGAACAATTTAATTAATTACTTAATCATTTTTTTCTTTTTCTTTTTTTAGAATAATTATTAACCATTTTTTTAATAAGATTAAATAGTATATTCAATGCTAGCATTAGTTGTTCTAAAAAAAAAAATACTTGTATCAATTATTCACTTATTTGTAAGAAAATAATTTTATTTTAATAAATGGAGCGTGTTCGAGTTTGAAACCTCCTAAAAATAAAATGATGCATGAAAAATAGCTTCCCTAGTCGTTAACGGTTAAATAGTCAAATAAATAGGGTACACAAAATTCCAAACCCTCGTCGTCATCTTTGTAGGTTCCTTTGAATTCACTTTGGCAGGTAAAAGCTTGGATTTTCCGAGGTCTTACTACCCGTATGTAGTACCAAGAAGCGTTTTTAACGTGATCTTACAATTTAATTTCGGGGATTACTAATTTTGTTGATGAAATTCTGCCTGGGTTTGATTAGGGCTTGAAGTTTTCGATCCTGTAACGTGATTATTCCTTTTTTTTTTTGGGAAACCCTTTCGAGGCGCGTTTCTCATATTAAGTGGAACAAGTTCGCTATTTTAGTAGACTAGTACTTTCCACGAGACCAATGCTTGTTGATAGTGATTTTTTCCTTTTTAAGTCAAAATTTATATAGAGTTCATGCACGACTATATAAGAGTATTTTATTAGTTGGATGTGTGTATTTATTGTGGATATGTATTTGACACTGTGCTTTGGGTTGGAATAGAATAAAAAAGTTTGGTTTGAACTTGTTTATTAGAGGTGTAAGAGAGTCGATTAGTATCTAACACTACATAATTTATCAAATGAAATATTGTTCAAGCTTGTTTTTTTTTAAATGTAAATGAGCGAGCTTTTACTGAAAGAGCTCGAGTTGAAAATCAAGAAGCTTTGTTTGATTTTCGTACCTATTTGTTATGGAGTTTTTAAATTGGGTTGATTGCTTTGCTTGTACAGGGTTTTAAACTGATAGGATTGTTTGGTCCCTTTGTTACTTGTGGTTCTTTTTTAATGGTCGGAGTTCTTCAGAATAGCAAGCTAATTAGACGTTCTTCATGCAGTAACAAATGAGTATAGGCGAGACGAGGCAATTCAATGAGGGACCTTTTTCTTCCAGTAAAAGCAAATTCAATAATGCAGCTGAAGCTGATACATCTTTTGGTGCGAAAGAGAAAGCTCGTTTGTGGTATATTTTCAATGATCCCGATTTTGATGATTTCTCATTAGATTCACTGGTGAGAGCACACCTGCGTGCTGAAAACTATTCCGAGCAGTCAACCAAAGAAGTCAAGGGTACACCAAAATTCGAGAGAGATCTTGGTAAGGACGGAAAAGATGAGGCTAAGTGTCAAAAAGGAGATGGAGATGGTTTGCCTTTTGTTGGGAGCTCTATAATCGGTGAACGAGAAAAGCTTAAGGAAACAGATGAATATAAAAGAGCACAAGAAGAAGAATTGGCTTCCAGGAAACAAGCATTAGAAATCCAGGTTTAGAATTCATCATGGTTCCCTATTTTTTGATATTTGATCCTTTTCTTTTCTTTCGTGAAACTGAAGTAATGTTTGTTGCATAAAATCTGCCTGTTCTTCTATTAAAGGCTGAAGAAGCGAGGAATCAGAGGCGGATGCGGAAGAGAGAAAGAGCTGAGTGTACAAGATTGATGGACATTGAAAGAAGAACAAAGCAGCGTCTAGAGGAGATACGCAACGCACAAAAGAAGGTTCGTTGATTTTACCTTTTTCATTTCTTTGGCAAATTTTTCAGACGAGTATGGATTGAATGTATTTAGCTGAGTATGATTAAGTAAATGAATATTATTTTGTAGAACGAGGAAAATATGAACTTGAAGGAGGTAATCCGTGCTGAAATTAGGAAGGACCTCAACAACTTTGAACTTTCGTGTCGCAGTATGGCTTCTCTTTTGCATTGGTTAGGAGTCCATATGAGAGGTTGGCCTAACCCTTCGCCACAAGAGGTTGGTTATTCAGATTTGTTTGTGGCTATATTGTATGTAACTTGATCTAATCTACATATGATCTTTATATTGTTATTCTGATCCTGAAATTCAACATTTTGTAGGTTCAAGCAGCGTACAAAAAGGCATTGCTGACCTTTCATCCCGATCGAACCTCACAATCTGATATCCGTAAACAAGTTGAAGCTGAAGAGAAATTTAAACTTATCAATCGCTTGAAAGGGAAATTCCCACCTTTCTAATTATGACACTCATAGAGCTTTCTGCATAGTTTTTGTAGTTTCAGCTTCAACACATGTTTTAAACAACTGTGCAACCCTGTGTAGTGATGAATGCGCCGCTCACAATCTTGCTAAATGGGCCTTTTTGTCTAAACGCTACTTTTTTTTTTGTCTTGTAACTCCCTCCCGTTGGGTGTTTTTTGCGATGGGGGGGATTCCCTATCGTAGACTCTTTTGTGTTTTAATTTATTTCGTGCAATGAAAGTGTACTTATAGATAATATCTGTATTACGTAGAGTGTGTTGTTTGCGAACTTTGTTGCAAACAACTTATCAGTTTCTTTTAACCTCGAACGCAACAATCTGGTGTTTGCAAAATTAGCTTCAGCTTATCCCAAAATAAGTTATTAGCTGTAAGCTTCTCTTGAGGTGTTTCTGCTTATACTGGACTTAACTCACAATCTCCTGCCTTAACTTATTTTCTAGACTTTGCAAACACACCCGTACTATGTAAGATTTTGAGATGGTGATGCAAATCAGTTTCAACAAAAAGTTGTAGAGGTAGATGGCTTAATTAAACTAATTACTCAAGGTGGTTGAACCAAGTGGTAGTGACTTGCGACCCTCAGAGACGATACTCAAGTTCGTATTCTACTGGAGACACCATACTAGGAAGGTCTTGTATCATTTGAACTCTTCGGTCTGAGCTGTATATTAAAAAAAAAATTAAACTAATTTGATTTTATATGTAAAATTAATAAATGATATTTAATATATATCTGAATAAAGCCTTTTTTATTAAATAATCTAATATTCACATATTATTTAAGTAATATAATAATTTCATATATTATCAGTAGAATTAATAATATTTTATGAAATCTTTTTAGGAAAAAACTTTTCCTCTTTCCCACACCTCCGTTAAACTCCCCTCCCCACAATGGAACCCAGCGGGGTGAGGTGGAGGGTACGGGAAGAAGAAAGCTTTTTCATTTTTTTCAAAAAGGGATATTTTGGTAATTCTATAATTTAATTTGATGAAAAAGCATGAGACACTTCCCTGTTATTTTGGATGAAAAAGTTTTGGTGTAATATTTTTATTTTATTTTAGCCAAATGAACTGTAAAATATTTTGGTAATCTGAAGCTATTTCCAATTTTTTTCTTTATCACTAACTGCAAGAATGCTTTAGTTCCAGTCAAAGAGTCTGCCGACGAATCTTCTCCCAGTTACAAAAATCATCCCCTCGTTCAGTTCTCTTCAGCAATTCTTTGATTAATTTTTCCTAGTTGGTTCCCCTGTATAGAATTTCACTTCGGCAGGTAAAATTTAAAATTGATTTTTCCAGCTGTTATTTATTTTTCGACTTCCTACTGGATTAATGAAGTTCTTTCTAGGTCAGGGTTTGAAATTTTTGTTTAATTTTTCCTCTTGACTGCCTATTTTTCCATTTACTAGTGTGATTTTTTTCATTCAGTGAATATTTGTAGTGTATGTCTGAGTATATATTAGTATTTTATTAGTTGCATGAGTGAGTGTTATTTGTTATGGTGTTTGTATATAATTCTAGGGTTTTTAATCTATTTCACATGCCAGTGAAATGCAAAATGAATTTGTGAAGTTAGTTGTGGTTCTTCTAGGGTTTGAGATTTCTATCTATTTATTAAATTGAAAACTCTCCAAAATGCAACATTTTCTGATTTATTAGTATTATTTCTTTTTAATAGTTATAGACTTCTAATGTGAACTTAAATTCCCTATTACATTTATGCTTATGTCTTTGTTGTGCCAAATGATCTGACCTCTGGTTTTCTGGTAATGACTGCTTGATTTGGTTTGTTCTCATCTTTTACTAGGGTGATTTAATTATAGGATCTAAACTCCAACATCTGCTTGATAATTTAAAATTAGTGAGTAGTTCCTGGCATTGCAATGCCTGAATTATTGATCTGTGACGCCGGATGGATGAATGCTGCATTTGTTTGTTTATTTGTCGATAGCAAGTTATTCTGATAGGTCATTTTCATCGATCTGCCATGCCTGAATTTTTGTACTTTATGCAGTAGCAAATGAGCAGAATATCAATGGGTCATTCATATCCCAGACCTTGTTCTGCGAGTAAAACATTGACAGGCAAAAGCAGTGAGGAAACTGAAAAAGTTATTCTGATAGATGTGGATTCCAAACATTTTGACAGCATCATTTTCATTGATGTTCCTGAATCCTTGTCCAAAAAAAGTGAAAGTCCTAGTATGCCTATGAAAAACGGGAAGTGTTTATTTAAGAATGTAATTTACATTGATGATGATGAAGAGGAAACCCCCGACAGTCACCACTATGTTATTGGTGAATCAGAAAATGATTCATCTGAGCATGATAATTATCCTGATTGTGAATTTAGGGAAGATTCTCGAAAATTTCAACAACAATGTAGAAGGAAAGATATACAAAATGGCACTTCACGGGGTATTAATGAGGATCACAACCAAAAACCAGAAGGTGAGACCAGACAATATAAGAAGGGACCATTTTCTTCCAGTACAAGCAAATTCAAGAACACAAATGATACTCACTCGTTTGGTGTGAAAGAGAATGCTAATCTGTGGTGCAGCAATATTTTTAATGATCCTGATTTTGATGATTTCTCATTAGATTCACTGGTGAGAGCACACCTGCGTGATAATAAGTTTGATCCTCCCAAGAAGCAGTCAACTAAAGGGTCCCATTTTAACGAAGGCAAACTTCGGCAGGATGATTCTTTGTCTCATCGTCTACGTAAGGAGGGTAAAGATGATCATCTGCATGGCCCAAATGGAGATGATTTGCCTTCTGTTGGGAGCTGTATAATCAATGAAAAAGAAATGCTTAAGGAAACAGATGAATATAAAAGAGCAATAGAAGAAGAATTGGCTTCTCGGAAACGAGCATTACAAATCCAGGTCTAGGATCCTCATTGTTTTTTAATTTGTGATAGTGCTTAAAGTTGGTTTATATTTCCATTCACTTTCTATGTTTGATCTTTTTCTTTTCTTACATGAAACTGAGAAAAACTGTGTTGCATGTTTACGGTCTTCAAGGTTGCTAGATTTCAATTTCGGTGTTCTTTTTCATTTTGTCTAAATTTGTTGAAGTGGCCCTTAATGAGGTTTAATTATGATCTATGCCTTTCCTTTAATAGCTTCCAATAGATTCCAGGTTTGGGAAAAAAATCATTTTCTGTTTGAATGAAAATAAAGTAGAAGGTTGCACATTATAAGGTCTTGGTGTTACAAGTGTACTGGTCAGAGGTGGGAAAGATTTGCAGAGATGGTGTGGCGAGTGCAATTTTGTTAATCAGTTTCAGTTTTGATAATTATATATTATTGCTTGACTCTGGATATAACTAGGAATTTTGTAGCAAAGCCAGCACATATTGAACAGAGACCTAATGTTTGCATCTTGCAAATAATGATGTAGATATATTTGAAGTAATCGGACTTGGCTGAGTTAGTCCTAATCCAAAAATGGCTGAATGGGGAGATTTAATGTTTTTTTTTTTTTTGGTGTGTGTGTGTTCCCGAAAAGAGGATAACTTTTATGTTCTTTTCAGAAGTGTACATGGAAGGCTTGATTTCCCACATTACAACTTCTAGTTTATTTCCCTAATCCTTCTTATTTTTCTACTATTAATGCGGATATACATCAACATATCAAATATTTTGGGTGACTGCCAAAACTTAGCTATGCCAAAGATATATAATATGTTTGTTCTTGTAATTATTGTAGGCTGAAGAAGCACAACATCTGCGGCTGATGTTGAAGAGAAAAAAAGCTGAGAGTATGCGTTTGTTGGACATGGAAAGAAGACAAAAGCAGCGTGTAGAGGAGATGCGCATTACACAAAAGAAGGTCCGTTTTTTTTCTTATTTTTAGCAATTTTATGTACTTCCTATTATTCACTTGAATTTATTTAATGTGGATTATATGTATTCCAACAAGGATGATTAAGTAAAAAACTCTTGTAAAGGATGCGGAAAATATGAACTTGAAGGAGGTAATGCGTGCCAAAATTATCGAGGACCTCAAGAGACTTGAACTTTCTTGCCGCAGTTTGGCTTCTCTGTTGCATGCCTTAGGAATCCATATGGGAGGTTGGCCTAATCCATCGTCACAAGAGGTTGGTAATATTTCTTGGCCAAATGTTTTAAATTTTCAAACCGAATTCTCGTGTGAATAAATTATCATTGTGAGGGCTAGTTGATTTTATGGAATTACTTTGTTCTTGAATTACATTTCCCTACATTTTGTTGATATTTTCAGAAGCTCGCTATAAGTGCTTCTCAGCTTCCAACTAAAATTTAGCAAGCTAGAATTAGTGGATCATCTGCTTTATTTAGTTGATAAAAAGATTACATATATATGGATCTTGGAGGATCATTTGGACAATTATATGTCAACTTGGTTTTAGTATCCCTTAATGACCCCTTATTAGAACATCCGGAAAATAGGAATGAAGGAGAAACATCAAAATAGTTAAAAGACAAACAGATATGAAGTTGGTTGGGATTAATATTACAGTAGTTCTTAGACAAAGAATTACTATTATAATATTATTCAACACTCTGCAGGTGTAGTGAAGGGCCATGAGTATGCAAGTAAATATAAATTCATTTACTTCTGTTATTGTAAATTTCTTTATAATTTTGCACTGACTTAATTTTGAATATTTACAAGTTGTCTCTATCACAAAATCAATCAACAATATTATATAGGACCAAAAAAAAATTAAATATTAAAAATTAACAAAGACAGAGTAGTGGCATACAAAAACAACAGCTATTTTATTATCAAAATAAGAATTCATGTGTATTTTTATCACTACACTTACATATGGGCATAATAGGAAATATTAGTCTGATATCTGAAAATTGACATTTTTTAGGTTCAAACAGCTTACAAAAGGGCCTTGCTGACCTTTCACCCAGATCGAACCTCAAAAACTGATATCCGTCAGCAAGTTGAAGCTGAAGAGAAGTTTAAGCTTGTCAATCGCTCGAAGGAGAAATTTGCAGCATTCCTATGACTATGACACTTAAAGTAGAAATCTTAATTTATCTTGATCATGCTGGATCTTTATTAACCTTTAGCTCTTTGTATAAATGTATGGTTCTCCCTTTTCTACAGGATCTTTGAGCACAAGCTTTATTTATGGGTTAGTACTTCTTTAGCCAACTTTAAGTTCAGTAATCAACATGTGAAATTTGAGTTGAAGTACGACTACAGAATATGTAATCAGAATCCACATCATGTAATAATGTACATGGTATGAAAGTGATTAGATGTTCCCTGAACAACAATTGAAAATTTTATGACAATGTGAGAGTGTTTTGAGTTAGTACTATGAGAGACTTCTTGCATTTGGAGTGAGTTACCTCTCGAACAAGCGAGTTGTTTAGTCGTACCAGATGATTCCGCAAGTACTAGTAATACCCCTATCACTGGTGCATTATCTGTTCATCTATCTTTTATTTCTCGCTTGTAGGTTTTAGCTTGCACTGGAAGGATGACACAATTTAGGTTCTAATGGTTATTTGAGACGGGACAGAAACAACAGTAAACAAGTCAGGAAAGTAACTTAGATGTGCCCTAGGAAAACTATGGTTTTGTCAATGAATGAAATTGGACAAGGAATATTAAGAAAAACATCAAATCCTAGATGGTTTTATAATGTGCGTATGATTGAGTGAAAGAGATTTTCCACATCAAATACCTATAATGGACAAGAAAGAATTGCAGAATAGGAAATTTCTATAGAACAAAGTTTTAAATACAGTTTCATTTGTTTCCAATTATGCAATGAAGATGCACACTTACAAAGACTGCAGAATGATCTGAATCCCATGTTGAGGTTTAAGTGTAAGTAACAGAAAAGGAGAGTGAACATAATTTGGCGAAAGGGTAAACTTATAACGCTGCATCATCATTGACAATGCTATCTTCGCTTCATTAGCTGCAAAGTTTAAGCCTACACAAATTCGAGGTCCAAAACCAAACGGTAGAAATGCCATAGAATTTCCGTTTGTTGCCTTAGCCAACCCTTCAGAAAATCTCTCTGGATTGAAAAGATGAGCATCTTTTCCCCATATTTCTGGATCTCTATGTAGTACTAATGTTGGAATATTCACATCAACATTTGCTGGAATTTCATATTTTCCCAGTTTGATTTTTCTCTGTATTTTTCTTGTAACAGCGATCACAGGACTGTATAGCCGTAGAGCTTCATTAACCACCATTGTTAACTGCATGAAGATTATCAAATGAAATGAGGAAAGAAAATATTATTACATTCTATCTAGGTAAGATTTTGATTTTAGCTTACAATTTTCATTCTGGAAATGGCTTCTACTGTTGGATCTTCCTTGCCAATAAGTTCCATCACTTCTTCTCTTGCTTTTTCTTGCCAATCTGTGTAAACTGCTAAGAGAACAACAAGCCAGGATAACAAACTGCTACTAGTTTCGTGTCCGGCAACATAAAATACCTTACACTCATCGATTACATCATCCACCGATATTCTATTTTTTGGATCCGTGTTATGGTGAGCTTCTAAGAGTGATCCAAGAAAATCACTTCCAAAGTTTTGTGCTTCGCCCTTCATTACTCCATATTCTCTTTTTCTTATCATTGAGACTATAGAAAAACGTAGTGATTTCTCGATCTTTTCTGATTCTATATCATCTTTCGACCTCCAAATCTCCCTGCATAAACGCATTAGATCACAAGATCAGAGGCCTACATTTAGATGAATTGAGTGTCATTATATGAATAGATGTAAGATTAAGAATACAAAAGCCATTTTACGGCTTATAAGAACACAAAGACAAAAATGCCCCTGTACACGAAATTTACTCTAAATAATGAGGGACAATAATCGAGAAGATAGCATACCCGAGGCCGGGAAATCTAATCTTGAAAGCATTTCTGGAAGCTAAAACAGCTAACTTTGTTAGCATTTCAAATATATTCCCCCCTTCAAGGTAATTGCTTCCAAAAGCTGTTCTTGAAATAACCTCTGAGGTCAAAATCTTAAATTCTTTGCTTACTTCAATTTCTTCACCTTCAATATATCTCCATCTCTCCAGCATAGTTTCCACACTTGCAACCATTTCTGGAACCATATCCTGTGTCATAAACTTTGCAAATTGATCAATGCATATATTAACAAGAAGTTCGGTTTTTTATAATCAGATTCGATCAAGTACAGACCTTCAAGCTCTCTCCATGAAAAGCATGGTTTGCTAGCTTACGTAGCCTCGTCCATTTTTTGCCTTCTGCTACTACAAGTCCATCTCCTAAAAGTTTCTTTACATAGGATATAGGTTTGATTTTCTGAAATACCCCTTCCTTATTGGTGAGTATTTCTTTTACCAATTCAGGATCAGAAACAACTACTTGAGGTTGATGACCAATCCAAATAAGAAAATTGGTACCTTTACCAAAAACGAAAAATATGATAAAATTAAAACAGCTAAAATGTAATACTATTACTCAATATCAGACAAGGGTATACAAGCTTTTTACCATATAATTTCATCCATGTATTAATATGAGGCATAATTCTCGGGAACAAGTCGTGCTGCGATAAATCATGGGGAGTACTAATGGCTTCTTTTCTCATTTTGATGATCTCTTTAGTGCTTCCATGTATGAATTTGTAAGGAGGACCTTTGAGTCCTTGTGAATGAAGCGATTTCTGTATATGAATCGGACTCCACCATAGCTTGTAGAATAAGCTTAAAAAAGCTAGAATGGTGAGGACAACAAAGACTGGGAAAATGGTGATCATGTTTGTGATTGGAAAAGGAAAACACAGAAAAAAAGTTCCTGCTAATTGTGTTTATAATGAGGTTGAGAAGAATCTTGGTACTGAGATTAAAGGATATGTGCTTGGAAAGAGACAAAAGATGTGCAAAAGTTTGTTTGATTTGGGCAGTAGCTGAAAATAGTATTCTTATATGATAGCAAAATTTGATTTGTAAATGATTGTCTGATTGTGTGGTGCTTTTCTTATTCTGCCGGCTCATATTTCAACTTAAGAGTTTAGAATCATTATTGGTCTTTTTCTACTTTTGTAAGGAAGTAATGATTGTCTGAGGTTCAACCAGATCAGGCCTGGGCAACCTGATAGTTCAAAACGAAATATGTTAAATCGGTGAAAAAGTGTACCAAAATTGGAAAAATGTCAATCCTGTATAAATGGGTTCAATTTGTAAAATTATAGCGTGTATCAATACAAAAGAAAAAGGTCAAATCTGTAAAAATGCTTAAAAAGAAGTTCAAACTGATAAAAGAATTTGGTCAAATGAAAGAATGGGGTGTGTTTTTTTTTGGATACTTGTATGAAAAATGGGTTACCCTGAATCAAATCGATAAAAATAGATCAAACCGGTTTGCAACAAGTGAAATCATGCAAACACGGGTTAAATCAACATAAAAGATAGGTAAAACTTGAACTCAAAATAGGAGTCAAATTGGTAAATCATGTAAGAATTTGTAGTGTGTAAGAGTATTATAAAATAAAATAAACTAAATAATCCATATTTGATGCATTCACGCCGAATCTGATCAAGCCGTAATCTCGTGGCAAAAGTTGAGGCCTAAGAAGAGATCATAATAACTTCGAGTTCCACGAATATGAATATTTATCAACTTAAATATCCATTTTACTGTTGATATATGTTTGTAATTAGGTAGCAATTTAAAAAATATTTAATGCATTTTCAAACTCATCTTTAGTTCATATTATCTATGATTCAGCTCAACCCAACCTAATCAAATGAGTAATATACAAATTAAGTATAGGTTCAATCAAGGCGGATCACCCATTTTGCCAGCCCTATGTTTCTTGATTGAACCATCTTCTTCACTTCAGATCTTTAATTGCTAATCCCTTTCATCTGATATTACTTAATTAATCTTTCACATTTCATGGGGCACCAAATATTTTCATAATCTTATGCCTAGACTTTCAAAATTAACTACTATATTATCAAGTACAATTATTGTTCTTTTCTTTAAGTTAGTTGCAATATTATAATCAACCTATGACATATAAATGACGTTATGAGGTCTATCAAATAATTAATTGCACATATAACAGTTTATACATATAGATGGTACAAACTCAATTAAAATAAAAATGGCTATTCTTGAAAACACATTTTTGCTCCTCATTGCAGGCCCTTTATTCATCTATCTTTTGTTAAAACTCATTGAATTTCTTAACAAAGTATGGCTAAATCCCATCAGCATAAAGTACAAAATGAAGTCTCAAGGAATCAAAGGCCCTTCATACAAGTTTCTTCATGGAAACACAAAGGAGATTATGAACATGAGAAGATCGTCTATGGGGAAATCCATGAATGATATATCACATGACATATTCCCTCGTATTCTTCCTCACGTTCACTCGTGGGTATACGTATACGGTAAAATATTCTCGTTTATCACATCCTTGTTGCCAATATCATTTTTTTCTCATTTTCTTTTTCTCACAGGTGCAAACTTTCTTAACTGGTATGGACCTCAAGCTCAACTGGTTGTTACTGAAGCAGAACTTGTTAAAGAAATACTGAATAACAAAAACGATAACTATCCGAAAATAGATCTTGAAGGGTACGCAAAGAAGCTACTCGGTGATGGGCTCTCGTCATCAAAAGGAGAAAAGTGGGCAAAAATGAGAAAACTTGCTAACCATGTTTTTCATGCAGAGAGCCTCAAAGTAAGATCATTAATATATATATATATATATATATATATATATATATATATATATATATATATAAGGTTGTTTTGTTTATCTTTTGAATGATTTTTTGAAAATGCAGGACATGATACCTACAATGATCAAAAGTGTGGATATAATGTTAGAGAAATGGAAAGAATATGAGAATAAAGAAATTGAAGTGTTTGGGGAGTTCAGAGTATTGACATCAGAAATTATTTCCAGGACAGCTTTTGGTAGCAGTTATTTTGAAGGGAAGAATATATTTGATATGCTGATGAAATTAACTTTGATTGTTTCAAGAAATGCTCACAAAATTAAGTTTCCTCTGATCAGGTATACATACTAACTAACCTGGCTTATTCATTGCACAAGTTTCACAAATTTAATTGAATTATTTTGCAGTTGGTTCTTGACAAGCAAAGACGAGGTTGAATCAGAGAATCTCGAACAGGGGATCCGAGATTGCATCGTACAAATTATAACAAAAAGAGAGAAGGAAGAAAGTGTGAAAACCGACTTCCTTGATAAACTCCTAGAGGCTAATGAATATCATAAGAAGAACTCAATAGAAGATATAGTGGATGAATGTAAGACATTCTACTTTGCAGGACATGAAACTACGACCTCGTTACTTGGATGGACTATTCTTCTTCTTGCTGTCCATCAAGATTGGCAAGAGAAAGCGAGGAAAGAAGTTTTTGAAATGTTCGATCATGCAAATCCTAATGCTGACGGAATCGCGAGATTGAAAATTGTAAGATTAAATTATCCCTTAAATTATACTACGATATCCCTTCTGTGTTATGTGAAACCTGCACGAAACTCCCATGTGTTATGTTTGCTGTACAGAACGATCCCCTATGTTATTAAATATTCGGCATATATTACACTAATTTTTAATATGCAGATGAACATGATTATTGAAGAATCAATGAGACTTTACCCACCAGTACCAGCCATCAAAAGAAAAGTTGTTAAAGAAGTTAAACTAGGAAAGTTAATTACTTTACCACCTGAAATGGAATTGTATATTTCTCCTCTAGCTCTTCACCATGACCGTAAGATATGGGGAGAAGATGTTCATCTTTTTAAACCTGAAAGATTTGCGGAAGGGATAGTTAAGGCGACAAACAACAATCCAGTTGCGTATATGCCATTTGGTTTTGGACCAAGAACTTGTGTCGGATTAAATTTTGCGATAACAGAAGCAAAAATTGCTCTCTCGATGATTCTTCAGCGCTATAGGATTGTTCTTTCACCAAGTTATGTTCATTCCCCTGTTCAGATTTTCATGGTTCAGCCACAGCATGGAGTTCAAGTTATTCTCAATAATCTTTGACATGGAAAAGATTCAATTTGTTTCATGTATTTGTCTAAAGAATTTGACAAAGCTGTAACTATTAATCTTGGATTCTAGTCTGCTTGTCTTTCTTGCTGTCAATCAAAAACGAATTTGTTTTTGTGTGTGAATAAGTCAAATTACAAAGATGTAGCTTCCAATTATATTCGAACTGACATTAGAAGTCAAAAGCATATCCAAAATAAACTTCACAGGAATGTAAAATGTCATCAGCCAAAATATGATGATATATATAAAAAAATGCAGATCTCAATTCATAGAACTTTTAAAGTTCATAATTTATAGTAAAATTAGAAGTTTGACTGTTCACAAATACATGTTTCCAATGCAATATATGCAATGCACCAATCCCCTGACCTTCTGGATTCCCAAAAAATCAAATTTAATTTGAAAATTAAACTCTGCAGTATAACCCAGTCTATATAAACCCCTCCATTCCAATAACTTTTCTTTCATAAGTCAAAAGTAAAGCCAGTGAAAAATGGGTTCCTGTGAAAGCCATGAGTTATCCGCCCGTCGTGAAAATGGTTCATCAATGACGAAGACGACGGAAGAGGAGAAGAAGAAGAATGAGGAAATGATAAAAGGGTTAGCTGCGGGAGCAGGCTTGTTACTAGTTGCATGGGGCATATCGAAGCTGATTGATCACAATTCTGAAGAGAGCCTTAGGAAGAAAATGAAAGCACCAGGGATGAATAACAATTCTTACATTTACCGAGATGATTTTGAGGATGATCCTTCTTCCTACTTTCGCAGACTTCGTGACCGTTAATTAAAGAACTTGCTCAAGGTTTTTGTTCTGGCTATTATATATAAGTACTTAATAATCAAGGATCATACATTATGTAATGCTCTGATTCTTAAAGTCTAATTAAACTTTTGCTTAATCCTCAACAATAGCAGCATTGCATTATTCTCAACATATTCTGGTTTATTACTTACAAGGTTTGAGTATTAAATGCTTCTTAAAAAACTAATTAGGAAAAACAGCATGTAATTAATTGAAAAATATAGCTATAACAACAACATATATAAGAAACGACTGATTCAATAACATATATTGCAAATTCGATAAATAAATCAAATTAAGTTGAGCTAGCTCTGGTGAGAACGAAGATTACGAGAGTGACCTTTGGTATTGACCTCAAACGTTCTCCGAGTCGAACTTCTACGTTTCCTTCCTCCGCCGCAACAGCCGCAGGAACACGCAATCACCGCAAGAACCACGGCGGCGATGAGGTACGGCACAGCAAAATGGAGCCAATAGAGGATCTTTTCGTCCCTTGATGTTTCTGGAGGGAAGATCTTGTCAAAGTTTTCCACTGCTTGGAGCAATTCTTTCAACTTCTCCATCACAAACTTCATTATTAATAATATTTCTTCAGTTCGTTTTGGGGGTGTTTTTTTTCTTTTCTTTTTTTTATCACAGATTCACTAAAAATAAGAATATGTGCTATTACAGGACTGATGACTCCTACGTAAGCAAAAGACCAAAACCACATCAGTTCTGTAATAAGTAAATTCTCAGCTTCACTAAAAATGAAAATATGTGTTTTTTTTTTTGTTGCAATAAGTGGCGTAGCTAGGAAATAATTTTACTGGGGTCACTATAATGTAAGCGTACATTTTTTTTACGATAATGTTATATTAAATTAAAAAATACAATAATTATGCAAGAATAATTTAAAGCATTTTTTCAACAAAGTTTATTATTCAAACTAAAAATGAATTAAAGTAGGTGGGGACTTACAAATTATATCAAATAAATCACTTGTAGAAATATAGATGCTTCCTACCTTGTGTTTTCATTCAATAATGATTTTTTTTTTGTTTTTTAAATCTAATATACCCTAATCCAAAATATTTTCTAGGATTATATGTTGTTGGATTGCAATATTGTTTCTTAGTAGGTTTCCTTGTAGGAAAAGAGACTGTTGTGAAATTGATAGGATTTTTTATATGGAAAGATATTTCACAACCAAAAGAAAAGGGATTTTTTCTTTATTATTAAAAATTTTAAATCATAAAAATAAGTTATTAGAGAATATACATAATTTAAGTGAGTTGAAGATACATATATGTATTTTAACTAAAACATCGCCCCATTACCATATAAACTTTGATTTTATTTAATGGGGTCCATTCAAAGCAATTAGAGAATATATATAATTTTTATAACAAATATATATATATATATATATATATATATATATATATATATATATATATATATATATATATATATATATAATTTCCATACAAAATGTAAAATTGAGTAGGGTCATTGCACCCCCTAAACTACTAGTGCCTACGCCCATGGTTGCAACCAGATCCAAGACCGAGGATCCCAAGCCATCGGCCGCCTGGGATGAGGTGGGGCTACGGGGGTTTGGGTTTTGTGGGATGCTGGGAGGGGGGTTTAATTTTTATTTTTTAAATTATAATTATTTTATTAATGATATATATTTTTAATAAATATTAAATATATTAATATTATTATTTAAAATTTTAGATTTTAATTAATATTTTGTTGAATTTATATTAAAATATTATTTGGTCTATTAATATTATTTTTAAAATTAAATTAGTTAAATAAATTTGTAAAGATAATAAGTAAAATATCTAAATTGGTCCGCACGTGTCTTATTCGAGTCAATTTTGAAATTGGCCAACAATGTGAAAAAAATTGTCAGTAAATTTGAAAATATGAGGTTATTTTGACAACCTGAAATTTTAAGGGTATAATTGTCAGTCAACATAATTAATGATATCAATTTAGAAATTAAACTTAACTGCCACAACATTAGTTAACGTTCAATTTTAACAGTGGTACCAAAATTGATTGATTTCTTAAATTATGGTACCAAATGTGTCGGCCTCGATTTTTATGGTACAACAAGTGAGAATTGATATATAGTTTGGCACCACAAATGCAATTCTCTCATTTTTAATATTTTAAGTGATTTATCATATTAAATCATTCATATTTGTGATGTATTAATTTTTTTAAATATTAAAATATATGGAGTCATATGATACTATGAATTTATTAATGAATATATTAATTAAATTATTTATTATAAAGTTTTTTCCACTCTCAAGTTCTAAACAACGTCGTATTCAGAGAAAAAAATGCCCCTCCCTTGAGTAACTTAATTAGATTTTCAAATTTTGTTTACTCCCTTATATATCCAACTGTCTTTTGGCGTGGGCCCATTTGATACTATTCACAATTCATTTGTTTCATTTTGAGATCGAAGAAGAAGGGGAAAAAATGTTTTTAGCCACAATTAATTCTTTTACCAATGATTGTACACTACTACTAAATTTCTCAAGGGTCACATGATGGGACCTGATTCATAGACTCTCAAGGGTGCTCAACTAGATTGTACGGATACGATACGTCGATATAGATTTTTAAAATTTATAGGAATAGATACGGCAAAATATGTAACTGTATATTTAACAATATATAATAATGAAAAATCATTGTTTTAAAAATATATTAAAAAAATTATGTAATATATATTTAGTTCACTTTTTATTCCTTGTTAAAATAAATAATGCTATCTACCTCTTATATAAATGTTCAAGTAAAACCATAGTATTAATATCATAGGCAATTTTCAAGCGTTTTATGTAGATTTACTTTGATAATATACATAATCTAGAAATTATTTGTACAAACATATGCTCTCAATTATTCTGGGTGTTTCCGATATGCCTTCTTTTGTATCCGATATGTATCTTTTTTATTTTTTATTTTCTTACTATTGAAATCGACACGGTGAAGTATTTCCTTTCCGATATGTATCTTTTTTATTTTTTATTTTCTTACTATTGAAATCGACACGGTGAAGTATTTCACAAATATCGTACGAGTATCTTAGTATCCGAGCATCCAATATGCATACGATACTGCACGATGTATAATTTCGAAGTATCCGTGCAACCTAAGTGCTCAACTGTCAAAAATATCGGCTGGTGCTCATTGCATATTGTGGGAAACGATTTAATTTTTTCTTTTTCTTCATTTTAGCTGATATTTCCTTTCCCTTTCTAATTAGCTGATTTGAACTAAAGATTAAATCAGTTTCCCTTTTTGAGAAAAAAATTGAACAAAATTCAACCTTTTCTATCTCAACTACTAATTTCTTTTAATAAACAACTCATTCTCATATGGGTAAAATGAATGAAGTAGGTCATAAACTGTATTTTTTTAATATTGAAATGAGTTAAATTGATCCATCTACTTCGTGTTTCTATTTTGTTTTTATGAAAAAAGATCATTGCCATCGTAAATCAAAATTTCATTTTTTTTTTACATTTGAATCGGGAAATTTATTTTTCTGGTACCATATGATAGGTCATCTTGCAACTTTGGTATCATTGGACACAAAAAGGTAAATTTGAAACCAGAATTTACGTTTTCGTTGCAACTTCATGTCAAGCCCATTTTTTCTCTGGAGTTAATGGCAATTTACTCTAATTTGAAATGCATAATGTTTAATTTACCCCTTTATGAAAATTTTAAAGAAACAATTTACCCCTTTCAGCCGGATAATGTAATTAACATTTCAAATTCGGGAGTGAAATATGAAAAGTATTTGTAACATGAGGGTAAATTGTTGGATATTTTTTTGAATTTAATGAACAAGATCAAAAAGGAAATACTTGGAGTATGTCTCTCCTTTTCTTTTACTCTTGTTGAAGACTTGATAAATTACAAGTACAATCTCTACACCTATTTATACTAGTCTAGGCATATGAAGTACATGTATCAAATTTAATAAAGTTCATGAATAATAGCTAGTCAAAGCATGTACCTAAGTATTCATATATTTAATTATCCATGTATCCTATCATATATACATTGTAATTTATAGTTCATGTATGTGGATATTCATTCACTTAGAGAATACATTAATCTTAATATAAATAATCATTAACTCCCGAAAAACATATATATATATATATACTAGGGTGTAACATGACGGTAAATAATCATATTGATATAGCAGAATATATTACCTCGAGGACAAGGCCTTTAAATTTTCGTCTTAACTGGCTAATCTAATCTAATCCAATCCAATCCAATCCAATCCAATCTAAGTTCTTGTTTCATTGATAAAACTTGACTGACGATGGTGATTCCAATCTAATCTAATCCAATCTCATGCATTCATAATTCTTTTCAAGAGAAAATAAAAGTAAGTCAATTTGTGTCGGTGTATAGAGTACTCGTCCATGGAAATTTAATACCAAGTGGGAATGAGGCAAAATTTTCCATTGAATCATCCGTACTTTTTTTTCCACCCCATTAACTGTTTAGTGTTTACTCCAATTGAATTCCTAAAACTTGACAAGTACATACAGGTCCACAACCGGTCCTAGGGTTTCGGGAGCCCTGGACGAAATTAGATAAGGCCATCTCCAGCAGTTGAGGGCTAGCCCCGGGCTCTGGAGCCCGGGCTAGCCCAGGGCCAGCCCGGGGCCCTGCTGGTCGTCTCCAGCAGTTGGGGCTCCGTGGGGGAATTACTTCCATTTTTTTCCTTTGCCCACTCTCACCTATTAATATTATAGATTTATATTTTTCTAATATTAATATTAATAATAATAATTATATTAGTACTCGTAATTTAATTATTAATTATATTAAAATATTAATATTAAATAAAATATTTAATTAAAGTAACTTAAGAATTAATACATAATACGCAAACAAATATTTTTATAACACGGAAGAAAATACAAGAAATGAAATACAACAAACAACAAAGGAAATACAAGAAATCGAAAATACGGGAAATACAAGAAAGGAAACACATGAAAATATTACATTTACTGATTTCTTATTTTTATGAGTGTTTATTTTGTATTTTTAACTAATTTCGTATTTTAAAAAAAAATTATTTGTATGAGTGTTTAATTAAATGGACTATTTCTATATTTATTAGGATATCATAATTTTATTTATGTGTTACTTTAAATAATTAATCATATTATATACTATATAATTAAAACAACACTTTAATTAAAATAACACAATAATTAAACAACACATTAATTAAAACAACACATTAATTAAAACAACATATTAATTACAACAATACACAACATTAATTAGATTTTAAATACACAACAATATCCAAACATACACAACATAAATACACAATAAAAGAAAACAAAAAAAAAAAATTGGGCCAATCAGGTGCCGCCACTTGGCGGCACCTGTTTTAAAGAGGGGCGCGTGGTCTTCTCCAACAAACAAACCCAACAGCCATCTCCACCCACTCGCCCCCGATCCCCAAGCCGTGCCGCCCCGAGCCCGCTGCCCAGCCCCAGCCGCCCCGCCCCGCCAGCCCGCGCCGTCTCCAGCAGTTTTCCTCCCCGCCCCGAGCCCTCCAGCCACTGCTGGAGATGGCCTAATAATGGGACCCCTAAGATATACATTTTCAATATTTAATGTATTATTTATTACTTTTCAAGTTTTTTTTTTTAAATGCAAATTTAATTAATCAAATATTTGTACACTAGTTATTTTAATATATTTTTCTCCATAACTAAAATGAATGGTAAATTCACTAGAAAAATAGTGTTGTAATTAATATAGTCGAACACATATGCAGAAAATTTCTAAAGGTTTTAGCACAAAAAACATAAAACATTTTTTTCCAAATGAACCAAATGATCTAATAACAAGTAAAAAGAAAATAACTCACAGCATTTAATAAACTAATACACAAACACTGTAATGTTTATTTTATAAAAAGAAATATTAACAAATGGCAGAGAGCTAATTATACATTATTTTGCACTTGTCCATGAAAATTTAATATTAAGTGTGACCGAGGAAAAAAATTTCATTGAACGATCGGTACATTTTCTCCACCCCGGCCCAGCCATTAATCACTTGAGCAAAATTAATACTTGATAGGGATATATAGGTCCACTGGAGAAAAATCACTTAGCCATCATATATGACCGATCGAGTATTTTCCTTGAATTCTACCTAGTTGAGATAACGCACAACTGGCCTATATGTATATATATACCACTCTGCTAACTACGAGGCATGGAATCATCATATTTTTGGTTGGTGTTTGGGTCATTAGCACTTGTTCAGCTTCTCCAAACTTTTGGGTGCATCGAAGAGAGAATTGGGCTTTTGAAACTGAAAGAAGAAATCTTCAAATCTCCAAAGTTTGATTCCGCCTTTGATTATTTCACATGGGGTGAACAAGAAACGGATTGCTGCAAGTGGAACCATGTCAAGTGCGACCTCCTCACTAAGCGTGTTGTACAACTCGACCTCTATATAAACAGTCAGGAACTCGACGCCAAGAGGGGCTTGTGGTACCTCAATTCCACTTTGCTTCTTCCTTTTCAAGAATTGCACAACTTTTCAATATATTCAAATATCATTAAAGGTAAATTAATTATGTCTCTCTCTTTTCTCTTATAATATATATATATATATATTTATTCGATCATTTACTTTTATTCTTATTTTTAATTTTGATATAATTAAATATATGTATACAGGTTTCCATGGTGTACTGAACTTAAGCAAATTGAAAATGTTGAAATTGGAAACGGAGTTGCTCGCCGATATTCCGGCCATTGACAATGACACATTAAAATCCTTGAAGTATCTCAACATTGGAGGGAATGTTACAAATTTTCAAGGTAAATAAAAAATAATGTAGCACTAATTAATAATATATACATGTTCCGATCGGATGAATCTAATAAATACATGATTCACGATTGACTAAGTTTCACTCAGTTTCCGTAAGTGATTTGTGTTGTTATTATCAGGCCCGACCATGTGCCTAGTCCAACTAGGCAATTGCCTGGGACCCCATTCAGTTGGGGCCCTCAGTCCGTATATGCATTAATGCATGTATATATTCTAATCCACCTAGCCCAGTCCAAAATGAAAAAAATAATATTAGTCCAACAAACTACATTCTGCTGATGCGCCACTCCAACTTAAGTTACTTCAATTTTTTTTAATGCAAATAAACATTGGCGGCTCTTATAATAATGCGATTAAAAAAAAATCAAGAATTCCAAGGGTCAAGTTGAAACGTCTCTTTTTAAATACGTGTATTTGCTATAAAATAATATTCACTATACCTGTAATAATTGCTTATTTTGAAAGAAGTTTTTCAAAACTAAAATTGATAAAGACATTTTTTACGATCAACTATGTCACAAGAAAGATTAAATGATTTGGCTGTTTTATCTATAGAACAAGATATGTTAGAGAAACTAGAATATGAAGATACAATAAACAAATTTGCATCTACTAAAGTAAGAAAAGTAATTTCACCTTTTGGAACAAGTAAGAAAAGTAAAATTTACATAATTTTTTTTCAATATGGGGCCCCGATTTTTTACTTCGCCTAGGGCCCCGATTTTTTACTTCGCCTAGGGCCCCGAAAAGTCTAGGGCCGGCCCTGGTTATTATTATTTTTTAATTTTTTTTAGTTTTTATTATTATTTAATAGTGTAGTATATTTATGTGATTTGTGATATAGTTTCTTGTTCAAATTTTTTTGTTTAACTTTTATTGTTCATATTTTTTTTAACATTTTAATTTATTAAATTAAAAGTAAAATTTCTTCATAAAATTAAATTGACAATTAAATTTAAAACATTTAATTAGAATATAGGAGGTTATATATTTGAACAATATTATTTTCAATTTAACTAAAAATATAATTTGAACACTTAGACAAAAAAATAAAATTCATAAAATTTTGTTTATTAATATATTTATCACCAACATAAATTTTAATAACTTAAGCAAGTCAACATACACTTAAACAAGAAAATACTTTAAACAAAATAAAAACAAACAAGTGGACAAACATTTTTGTGTTGTAAATATTATATAATAGTGGGTATTCCTATTGTTAATATAATAGTTCATGGACTTAGTTGTAATATATCCATTTATGGTTTTTCATCTTGTATATGGGCTTTGTACCAAACTTGAAACTTATTTGGATATAAATAAGAGTTATCCCCTCCCCCTAATTATTCTACGTATTATTTATGTATATTTTTTTTCTCTTTACAATTATTATATTGTTTATCAATCTCTTTACCTCAATCACTAAACCAAAAAGCTATAATCAATTATTTACAACAATTATTATTATTATTATTGAATTATTATAATGGTGAGAGTGGGGAAAAATTAAATTGAGATTAAATAGGATAGGAAACCCTAGAGTTGGATTTGAATAGGCAGGAGGTGGAGGTGGCGGCAGGGGCAGCTGGGGAGCTCCGGAGCTCTGCCTCTGCCCCCAATATCGGGTTTGCTCTTACAAGGTTGGTATCATCTCCCATGAAACCAAATTTTGTTCTAGATATTTACAATAGAGAAATAAATTAAAGCTTATTGTTTGTGTCCATATACTTACTTATTATGTTGTTTGTCCTCGTTAACTTACTTGACAGACAAGAAGTCACCATTATTATATTATTGAAACTCTTATATATATGTTATGTACAGGTTTGTGCAGACTAAGGAACCTTGTAGAGCTAGATCTCAGCTCGAATAGACTTAGTGGAGTTATTCCTTCTTGTCTTGGCAGCCTGACATCTCTGAAAGTCCTCGATCTTTCTTATAACAATTTTGTTGGGAAAATTCCTTCGACAATATTTCAAAATCTCAAATTATTGGAGTACGTATCCCTTTCTGGCAACCAGTTGGAAGGTCCATTCACATTTAGTTCACTGAGTGCCAACTCCAAACTTGAAGTCTTCATACTTCAACTTGAAGATTCTCTAGGTTTTACTAATAGAAATAAGCTGAAGGTAGACACAGAAAATCCACCTAATTGGGCTCCTCTGTTTCAGCTGAAAGAGCTTGGTCTGTCACATTGTAGACTCAATGGTACTATTCCCAGTTTTCTTGAAAATCAATATGAGTTACAATATGTCGACCTCAGTCACAATAACTTGGTGAGACAGGTCCCAACTTGGCTACTCGTAAATATGACAAATTTACAAATCCTAAGCCTAAAAAATAATTCCTTCTCCGGTCTTCCTTTACCACTCATGTATCCATATACAAAAATAAATTTAACTAATTTGAAGCAGTTCGACGTATCTATGAATCAAATCCATGGAGAGCTTCCAAACTTCATCGGTATGCTTAGTGGTTTGCGTATTCTTAACCTATCAATGAATTATCTTCAAGGTAATATTCCTGCTTCCATTGGGGATATGAAATTTTTGAATATATTAGACATGTCCCATAACAATTTCTCTGGTGTAATACCACAGCATTTGGCCATGGGATGCATGTCTTTAAGAGTTCTGAAGCTATCAAATAACTCCTTGCAAGGTCCCTTACTTCCGGAAAAATCAAACCTTACGTCATTGGAGTCCTTGTATTTGGATAACAATCAATTCTCAGGAGGGTTGTTTTCACAGGGATTTCTTAATAACACCATACGCGGCATTAGTATTATAAAAATAAATGACAATTTAATCACAGGTGAAATTCCTGCTGATTGGCTAGGAGACTTTACATATTTGAGTTCTCTTGTTCTTTCTAGAAATTCCTTCCACGGCCTTGTACCTGCCAGTTTTTGCAGATTGCAAAACCTAGTCTTTTTAGACTTGTCTTGGAACCATTTTCACGATATGATCCCTTCTTGCGTAAATCGATCATCTGTGAAATATATGCATCTGCAAGGGAATAAGTTTAGCGGAACGATACAACATGCTTTGTACGGATTATCATCATCCCAACTTATAACTCTTGACGCAAGAAATAATGAGTTATCAGGAAAGATTAATCCTAATTGGATAAGCTCACTCTCAAGTCTTAAGATACTTTTACTTAAAGGAAACAATCTTCAAGGTCTCATTCCTTCTCAAATATGTCAGCTAAAATACCTTACTATACTAGACTTGTCTTCCAATAACTTTACAGGGCGTGTACCTACTTGTTTGTATCAAATTCCTTTTGGGAGCAAAAGACTAAGCGATGATGCATTTCTTACAAGCTCAATTTCTTATCGATATACAATTGATAATAGATATGGAAATGGAATCGTAGTGAATATATTGATCTCACCAACATATGTGGATGAGGAAATAAAATTTATGTCAAAGAGTAGGTCCGAGTCATACAAAGGGGATATTTTGCATTATATGTCCGGCATTGATCTTTCACTGAACAAACTCACAGGCGCAATCCCTAATGAGCTCGGAAACTTAACAGGGCTCCACACTCTCAACTTATCTCACAATGATTTAAGTGGCTTAATCCCAACATCACTCTCTAACATGAAGGAAATCGAAAGCTTGGACCTCTCATGCAACAAATTGTCTGGTCAAATTCCTCAAGAGCTAACTCGGCCAAACTTTCTATCGAGCTTCTCAGTGGCTTTTAACGACTTATCGGGTAGTATACCAAATAATCAAGCTCAATTTGGTACATTTGCGAAAAGCAGTTATGAAGGTAATCCTCTCCTCTGTGGATCACCATTAGAGAACAGTTGCTTCACTCCTAGAAGATTGCCACCAGCTTCAATAACTCCTGAACCAGAGGACCCATTTCGAGATGCATTTTTTAGGGGTTTTATTGTATCATATTTTGCAGCTTTCTCGAGCGTAATTTCTTTCCTTTATTATATTGGTTTCTTTAGCAGCAGATGTTGGCCTTTAAAATCAAAGATGAGAAATTGAGTGTCCCATACCCAACTAATGCTTTTAAATATGTATTTGTATTGGCTCTGTTTCTCTTGATTGAGTTGAATTTGAGATTGAGAATAAATAAATAAATTTGTAAATCATGATTTTGTTTACGTATGTTTTGTTTCGTGACCAGTTTGAATTTATCATTTACATATTCAGTCATTCAGTTGTTGTAATTTTTTTTTTTTAATAATATGCAATGTAATAATCAAAAACCATATATGAGTTGGGTTTATGTAATGCTCTTGATTCATCAATTCTAATAAATTGTTTACTTAATCCTCAATAGCATAATAGCATTTATGCAGCAAAATATGAGTTGCAATTTAAGTCTCTTGTCCAATTTTGCACATTTTGGACCTGGAAATGATCTAGGAAAAAATCCTAGGCCTATGTGATTAGGAGGGAATTGCACTTTTCATACCAAACATTTACCTACTTTATACATTTCAAACCACACCTTTCAGAATGACACATTTCATACCAAAATCAATCAACATTTTTCAATTTTCATACCACCGTTAAATTTTGGACGGAATCGGACACGTGCGCCGCATGTGTCCGTTAACTCACTTAAAAAAAAATCGGGCAGGGAGAAAATTTTTTGGGCAGGGAGGGAGTTATGAATTTCACTTTTCATACCAAACATTTACTTATTTTATACATTGCATACCACACCTTTTAGAATGACACATTTCATACCAAAATCAATCAACCTTTTTCAATTTTCATACCGACGTTAACTCACAAAAATTGGGGGGGGGGGGGAATCAATTTCCTTTCATTATCCGTTTTTTGCAAATTGGGGGAAAAATCAATTGGGTATAATTGCAAATATCCCCCTGGATGGAAAATGCATATAACATTGCAAGTACCCCTGTATTATTGCAAATACCCTCCTGTATAATTGCAAATACCCCCTGTACAATTGCAAATACCCCCTGTAAATTTGCAAATTCCCCTGTTGCAAATACCCCCCTGTAAATTTGCAAATACCTCCCTGTAGCAGCTTCGCGGTGGCCGCCCATCCGAGGATTTTTTTTTGATTGATTACTTATTATTTAATTAAAAACAGATCCCGTAATAAAATCCTAATTGAGGGGTTTTTTTTTGTCACAACCAATACGTGGGGTGTATTTTTTGTAAGTAGGCATTTTCTCATGGAGTTATTCGTAATTTACCTTTTCGAAAATAATCTTATCAATTCAAAAAACGTGATTTATTTCGGTTTCTTCAAATTGATAAGACCATATGTGGTAGTACTGTTTCAATTCAAAATCTTCTTATCAATCATAATTGCCCGTAAATTTATACAGAAAAATTTGACAGAAAAAGTTCAAATTTACGATTTATTATGGTTTCCCAAAACTGAGTAGACCATATTTGATATTTTCAGCTCAAAATCAATGGTCAAAATTGTAACATTTTAGGGGCAAGGAATTAATTATAAGAAAGTGACAAACACGACAGGTTTTTCTTTGTAAATGAATTATACTTAAAAATTTGGCAGAAAAATTACAAAATTATGATTGAGTATGATTTTCATAGATAGAGAAGTCCGAATTTTATTACATTTTGTACCCTTTCGAAAAAGAAGCAGGAATGTTATCGAAAAAGAAACGTGAGTGTCATCTATCATATGATTTTTTACAGTTTCCTCAAATTAAGAATAGCATATGTGGTAGTACAGTGCCCGCGAGTTTTTTTTTTTTTTTTTTTTTTTTTTTTTGTGAGTTAACGTTGGTGTGAAAATTGAAAAAGGTTGATTGATTTGGGTATGAAATGTGTCATTCTGAAATGTGTGGTATGCAATGTATAAAGTAGGTAAAGATTTGGTAAGAAAGTGAAATTCATAACTCCTGCCCAAAAAATTTCCTCCCTGCCCGATTTTTTTTTTTTTTAAGTTAGTTAACGGACATGTGCGGCGCACGTGTCTGATTCCGTCCAAAATTTAATGGTGGTATGAAATGTGTCATTCTGAAAGGTGTGGTATGAAATATATAAAGTAGGTAAATATTTGATATGAAAAGTGCAATTCCCTCGTGTGATTAGGCCTTCTTATTAGAGGCAAATAAACCTTTTAACTAAGAAATCGAAGACATCTACCTCATTTGACATTTAACATTCCATTTTCAAGATAAACACAAATTAAAAAACATATATTTTTCAAAACAATGTCGTCATGTGTTTTGTGTATTAATCAAATTAAAAAAAATATTTAATTATACACATTTTTATAATATTTTGAAAATTCGTCATTCTTAAGAAAGCAGACCAAAATGTCCGAAAAATTCAGCTGTGGCAAATGAAAATGCTGTACACTGTAGCAATAAAAGAAACATAGCAAATTCGATAAATAAATCAAATTAAGTTGAGCTAGCTCTGGTGAGCACGAAGATTACGAGAGTAACCTTTGGCATTGCCCTCAAACTTTCTCCGAATCGAACTTCTACGTTTCCTTCCGCCGCCACAACAGCCGCAGGAACACGCCATCACCGCAAGAACCAAGTTCGTTTTGGGGGTGATTTTTGTAGCTTTTAAATCCGTGCCTGACGAAGGCCTTGTTTGGTTTTCGGTCCTGTGTTTCTTTTTTTTTTTTTTTATAATTTTCACATTTTATCTTTTTATTAATTTTGACATATAAAAATTATCTCTAGTTAAAAATTATCTGTATTAATATCCATTAGTTATATAACTATATTAACGATACTTGTACTATTTACATTTGTTGAGAGAAGAGTTAAAGAATTAAATGTTTTAAAAATATATTACGATTGAAAAAATAAATCAAATAAACTATCATTTCATCTATCAATAACAAATATATTAGTAAATTCTTACATATATTCTTACAATTTTAAAAATAAGAAAAAAGACTAAAAGTTAATACATATTTTTTTGTTTTTTTCTTGTAAAAAAGGGCTCGATTTTAAATTTCACCTAAGCCCCTATAATGTTGGGACGGCCCCATGCCAATAAAACAATCACTCACCAGACATAAAATTTAGAAAGAGACTCATCTCCTCCTTTTTTTGCCTTTGCCTTTTCCCAACTGCCCAGACTTAAAAGCATGCTCCTGTTCTTGAAGGAAAGCTCTATATTTCCCATATATCTCATTTTTCTCTTCCACCATTCGGGCCTTGTCCCGTTCCTTTACCTCCGACAAGAAGTAATTATCTTTACGCAACTCACGCACGGCACCTTTAGCTTCCTGTTTCAAACGTTTCTTCAATTTTTTCCTCTCAGCTCTTTCACGATCTGGATCATAATCTCTTCCCTTTACAAAGCTGCAATATTAATAGATACATAGCATCATCATTATTGTGTGTATATATAAATATCCGCAGCCAAACTACCGGGTATGTAAAACTGAATCTGAATGAAAAAACGGAGTTGAATAAAGATGGTATGTACCTCTCCTCAAACTTGGGAATTGCTGTCCTAATAATTTTTGGTTTTCGCATTCTTAGTGGTTGACGGAGCAAGTGGATTTCCTGAGATTTATTCTCAATATGTTTGGCGACATCTTCGATTTCAACCTTCAACGCATCTGGTACAAGATCATCTTCTGCCAATTCGAGTAACAATTTTCTAATAGGCATAAATATCTCAGGGAAAGATTTGAATCCTTCGTAAATGTTGGCAAACCCTTTTAGAGTTCCTATAATCGTAAAAAGTAAGCTGGCCCTGCATGCAAAATAAAAAATATTATTTAACATCCAACAGAGGATTTCCAAGCTATAGAACATCTTAGTTATACAATAAAATTTATAAAATAAATATAAATTAATCAATATAAAGTTTTCTTCAGATGTAATCAATTCTGCTGGTAATAAATATACAAAAAAAAAAATTGTAATCCAATAGAGATATGAAAACAAAGTCAGGATACTGACCTGAAATTGTCAGAGGAAAAATAAGGAGAATCATCTGGCAAGTCCATTAACAGCATGAAATCTAAAGGCTTAATCTTTTCAATATGACCTTGCATTCGGAGCAATGGTTTGAGTGATTTAACTTCCATAAGATGACATAACTGCATCACAATCATGACATCAATCAGTCATTTCATTACCCCCACCCCCCAAAAAAAATACAGCTTCATCAAAAGTATCAACTCCTTTACAGTTTGGTTGTAGGAAGAAATCCTTTTTTTTGTTTTTGTTTTTTTGATTAAGTAGGAAGAAATGCTCAAGTATTCTGTAAATAACCCTTTAAAAAAACCATTGTAAGAAATACACATATTTGATTTATCAGATCTTTTACTTGAATCAGCAAAAAAATTCTAGATAAATCCCTCTACAATAATGAAAGCTACTTAATTTTTAAAAAATCCAATTTCCTACACCTTCTGCAATATATATGTGCAAAAGAATAACTGGAAACAAACCTGAGAATCTTCATTTCCTTGTCTGTTTTTCAAAGCTGCCATTAGCATGGTTTGTATGAACGTAATAACCTCTGGACAGAACTTTTGTGATTGTCTGCTAATCTGCAGAACAGTTTTTCCACAGTAGGAACCCAAGGTTAGGAGGTAGGGAAAAAGTAAAGAGATTAACTCACATATAAAAACAAATCTTTTCACTTTATTCCTCCAAATTTTGACCCAACTATGGACCAGTCATAAATGTTACACATATAATGAGAGAAATATTTTTCACTGAAAAGAGAAAGGCCAAAGAAAGCATCACAGTGAATAAAAAAAGAAAGTAAAAAAGATATACTCACGGAGAGCACCATAAAGCACAAGAAGGAACCAATTGCAATATCTCGACCAGAAGTTATAGGACATCGCATGAGGTATTCAGACATCAACAACATAGCAGGAGTCATGACTGCATGACGGAAATCAGAACATGGAAAAATCATAGACCACAGCCTCAAGAGCAAGAGTGTCTTCATTGAAGGCCAACAACTTTTCCCTGTCAAAAAAGAGAGTGAGAAAATAGAGAAAAATTGAAATGAGAGACCCATACAACAACAGAAGATCTCCAGAAAACTGAAAGTTCAGAAGGTTACAAAAAAAAAGATAGATAGATAGATCGGTAGATAGAACATTTTGTTCCACACTACAGCCAACCTGTATCTCTAATAGCCTCGGAGAACTGCGTACGAATACGAAGCAACCGCTGACGAGCACATATGGCTGCAAAGTATGGGATCTCCGTACTCATTTCCATCAGTGGTTTAACAAGCAAATTCAGCAGCTTCAAATTTAAGGGTCTTTTATTTGCCGAAACAGCAAAATATTGCAGCAATAGACCATAGAACACCTGCAAATAATTTAATAGTTATGTTACTGATAAATATTAAACATTCTTATAAACAATAATTTATACAAATAAAACTAACGGTTATCTTCATACTTGAATTTTCTTCCGATTCTCTGCAGCAATAGAGATTGCATTGAATGTTCGAATTCTCCTGATAGCTTCCACAATTTGGTCGTCAGAACGATTCTCCAATAAAGCACTAAGTTCTTCAAAAGTTTTCGGAGCTTCAATTGTATAGGGAAGTTCCTCCTTTTTGTGCAAATTCTCTTCAAGAGTGGTTTTCACTTTGTCACCACCTGACCTGTCTTTTTTTCGGTCCCTACTATTTTGTTTGTCAAGACAATCATCTTTGATTCCTTCATCTTCAGCATCACCACTGGCATCATCTTCTTCGTCCTCAAACTCAGTGTCAATATCGTCATCATCACTCTGTTCCCAGTCTTTGAGAGACGACCGAGTCTTCTCATCTCCACTACGGTCCTCGCCAGATCCCTCTTCATCGTCGTCTTCATCATCATCATCCTCGTCCTCATTTTCTGATTCCTTAGAACTTGCAGAATCTTCACTATCATTTTCATTTTCTTGTGCGAGGATCTTTCCAATCAAATCCATTTTAGTTTTCGAAATGACATCATTTGAGAAGGAATCACCTAGATCATCACCAGATATATGTGTTGGCCGCTTCCCAGATTTGTCGTCGTCTTCAGAAGTATCATCATCTTCATTGCTGGAGTCATCAGCAGCAATCATCCTCTTGTGACGTTCTTCCTGAAATAGTGGACCATATGTATGCTAGTTATCATTGCTATTAATTTATATTTTTCCACTGAAAAGCTGCATTTCTGGTCTAAATTTAACAATATGCTGTTTCTTAAAAAATTATCCCCAACAGCTTCAAATATATCGTGTGAGGCATTTCAAATTACGTCACAACCATCACTTTCAGAGAAGACAACCACAATTCACAAGACAGATAACTGTGAGAACACTCAGATGAAATTCAATCCAAACCCGAGTTTATGACTTCGTGTAGAAAGCCACCTTCAAGAGGGCACAAAGGAAAAATGAAGGGCGTCCGGATTTTGGGTTTTTGATAGTTATCAAGATGATTAGTGGAGGATAAATATTCTAACATAATATGTCCAATAGCCCATGTGCAACCACAAAACTTTCTTAAACCCTCAAAAGTGTGTTTGTGCATGTTTACTTGCATGGACATATAAAAGAATCTGAAAACTTTAAGATGAGACATCAAACAATACCTCCAATTTCTCTAGACGCTCTTTCTCCTCTTGAGCTAATTCTTCGGGTGTTTTTGTTCGGTCTGATGGCCGAGCCCTCATATCGAGCGCCATTTGACCCACCAGTTTGTCATAGTCATCAGGTTCTTCCTGTCATGACAAATTAATTCCACAAACTTTTATATTATCAAAACCTGCCAAAGCTTTAAAGGAAGCTCGGGAAAGGGCATCACATACTCCAACGCAAATTAGAAAACTCATGAACAAAATGCATGGACTCATGGAGTCCAATGAAAAGACAATATATTAAAAAGAGAAGAAAAAGTACAGAGGAAAAAGTTGTATTTAGTTTTTCTTATTTAGGAAAATGATCAAAAAGAACTATATAGTCACTATTAAGGGAAGGAATAAAGTCTGACAACATTTACAGGAAAGGCATCAATCTTTGAAGATAAACTATACCTGCTGAGAGGAAATTTTGTTCTGCACAGTATATATCTCATCTTTCTTTGCATTATCACTGGAGGTGCTCTTGTTTACTTTGTTTGGTTGTGTGAGTGACAATAGGGCCTCTGACCATTCTATAGAGGCAAAATCTTTATCCAACTGTTCCATGAACTTTTCGTTTTCTTCCTTCTCCTTTGCTTTCTGAGCCTGAAAGGATGGAACGGAATAGACACAGACAAGCACACAAAATTGCAGTTAGATATACTCTCTGCAAATGAGCTTCAATAACTAAATAAAATCCACCTTGAAGAATTTGCTTTTAATGATAATATCCTCCATCACTTCCTTCTTGCTCTTATGCCTCTGCGAATAAGAAAGATGCCAAAAAAGCAGGAACAAGGTAATCTTATATTCAGGCCAAAAGAAAGTCAGGTAAATTAGAAATATTTATTCATGCCTCGTTGTGAGAGGTCCAAAAAGGAGAAAATTCAGTACAAGTCCAAACATAAGGTTTAAAGATAAGCATCTATAATCTATATCAAAAAATAAAATAGTTTATACATGTAAAATCAACAAATGCAGGTGAATAAAATGGGGCATCATTTTTTTACACCATAAATAAGGTGCAAAAAACATACACTAAGAGTTCAAAAAAATAACAAATTACAAGAATATAAATGAAAGGATGCCCAAAAATACTATGCGTAAAATGCAAAAAGCAAACCTATTTGAGATTTAAAGTTGACTAACATCTATAAACTGTATTTTGACAGATAAAACTAAATAACTAATTCTCAACATTATATCCATCTGTTGATTAAAGATTCAATAGTGACTATAATATTGGCTAACTACGTGTCAGAGAATAAATATTCATATTTGGCGATGGGATCAAAGCCCTTTCAGTATAGTTCTTTGTACAAAGATGAAACACAGTTGGGCAATGCATCATGTGTAATAAATCTTACATTTTCCTGTCCTTCTAGTGATCTTAGACCATCTTCTACTTCACGAGGATCAAGTTGTCCAAAACTCGAGTTCTCTGCACACAAAAAGAAAAAAATTACAATTAGTTCCGAAAATGGAAGAATATATAGAGTGGCAAAATCAATCAAGCAAACATTATTAAAACTCATAAACAAATTTGTAAGAGATAAAGTTGTTATTCTTGGTCTAGATTGAATTATACATAGCCCAAAATTAAATGAACTAGCAATGTTATTTTGAGCCCGAAGTTCTAGAAGATTTTAAGTCGTGTTATTTTAGCACTGCCAACACTGGTCCACAAATTATATTCAAACAACAGAAAGAATACTGCAATATCAACTGAAGATAAAAAATATTATTTAATAATGAGAACCATAACTCAAGTGTCACTCAAGATCCAACTTTCACAAGGGTTAGAAGTATCCAGGGATAAACCTTAGGATAGTATCTTAAGCTTTCTATGAATCATATCCTCAAAGTTGAAGTATCAATGAACTCTAAACTCTTTTAAGCTAATAAGGCCACTCACAACAAACCTTATTTGTTTCAGTGTCTTATAATTATTGAAATCTCGAATATTTGCAATATGTTATTTACATTGTTTTAGAACCCTACAAAAATTACATACAAATTGTAAGAATAAACAGTTGAAATTCACAATCTCAAATGAACACTTACTCTCACTTGCATCTAACTCGTCCTCATCCAATGGCCCTTCATCATCGAAATCATCCCTTCCCGCAAAGTAACCATCTTCATTATCAAAGTCATCATCCTCTCCATCAGAAAGATTATACTTGCTTTTCTTCTTCAATTTCAACTAATTAAATCAATTACAAAAGAGCATATTTTAGCAAAGATGTTTTACACAAACAAAGACATAATAATATTTAGACTCTATACATTGATAATCATTGTGGTGTTTGTTTTCATTGTTCTAGCCGTATATATAATTCTAAGATTGTAATTTTTTTTATATTTTTCAAGAGAAACACCAACAAGCTTTCTTCTAATCCATCTTAAAGGCACAACACTGAGAATCTTACCAGAACTACAAAAATTTACCAAAAGAGAGTAAAACACTCATGGAACCTTACCTGTCGTTCACGCTGAGACCTTAAAATTGCCTTATCAAACTCCTCAAGCCCATCATTTTGCTCCCCAATTCGCTTATCCACAAAAACGGAAGACTTTGTACTTCCCTCATACTCCTTCAAAAGCGTCTTTTGCCTCTGCATATCATAACAGAACTCAATCAGGCATGTAAATCCTCATATGTTTAACAATACATGCAAATATATATTCCACAAGTTATCCTTATGTGGTGGTCAGATAGCTAGTGTATATTTTTAGCAAAATGGACGATGTATATCACCGTATCAAAGCATCAACGAGGAGAACAGGTCGGACCTCTAACCAAAGAGTACCAGAAGATAAATCAGAAATAATATTTGTGGAGAAAACTAAATAAGAATAAAGGAGGACAGTCTAAGTAACAAGTAGTAGAAGAAATCCCCTGTCGAGGAGTAATCAAGTAGAAACGGCAGCCGACAAGGCCAAGGATGAACAGAAGAATATCTGTACCATTTTTCCGAAGTTGAGCAAAGTAAAATAAGATTCTAAGAGTTTATTCTCAGTACTAAACCATGAACTACTTGGGAATTAGCATACCGAGTACTCAAGGGATGCATGCATATGAAAATTTAAATAGCAAGAATAAAGTGGACTTCTTTGATGGTGATGGAGTAGGTGAAGGAAACCACTCGCGAGCACACAATTACAATTTACCAATGACCAATTTGAAATATAACACACACAGTGGCATTACATTGCACAACTGGATCCTTTTAACTGCAGAAGAGCCAATCAATACAAAAATACAGATAGATATGGAATTTGATGACATATGCAAATCTCGGAACGGGTAATTAGGACCAATGAGCTGGTTTGCTAACTAAAATAATATACTAAAGATGGTATCATGCCATTTAAAAAAAGTGTATGTAAATATTGAGCTTAGACAGGACAACCAATTCACGACATGAATTAAACAGCAGAACCACAACAAATATAGAAAACGGGACCTTTTGAATTGCCAGAGAGCGAGAAAGACCAACACGACGTCGTTCTTCATCCTTGCGCTTCTTGCCCAATATATCGAATTTCCGCCGCGACCATATGCTCTCAAATAGGTTCTCTTTAGGTGGTTTGCTTTTCATTGCAACTGAATTCGGAACATTTAATTTGTTCTTTGTATTGTTCTTCTTCTTCTTCGAAGTACCTTTGCTCGACGTTTTCGCCATCTTCTCCGAAGCAATTACTCTGAATTAGGGGTTTTAGGGTTTTACAAATTTGGAGAAGGTGACCGTTTAACCTATAGGTATGGGCTTTGGATATGTTACGTGATTTGTTGGACCTTACCCAAAATAATAAGATTAGCGGGCCCTTATAAATGGGTTAGAAAGTTGATTTATTTCAGATTGAACCAAATTTACTGAAACGGTTGAGATTGAGTTTCGGTTTCAAAGATAGAAAATCTAAATACGAATATCTATATCTACGTATTTTTTTTTTCCACAAGGGTTTAATCCAGTTCGAGGCGCGTCAGACACATAAAGTGGGAACCTCTCCCAACAGAAATTCGAACCTAAGTCCGCTACTTCGTAGTGACTAGTCCCTTTCACTAGATCAATCACATGTTTATATATACGTACTGCTTAGTAAATAATAGGAGTATTACTTACAGTAGGTGTCTTATCTCCCCCAAAAAATTACAGTAGGAGCATAATACTCTCACAAATACATAAGCCCATTCAACAAGGTCAGTAATCATGAGGCTATAAGCACAAGTTCGACATACAAACTTATGGTTATCATATTACTTTTTAATATTAGAGTTATCGTAGACTTACTTATGTGTTATATGAATCCATAAGTTCAATTTTATGGTGGTGTTTTCAATCACTTCTTAAAAGTGATTTTTAGTTTTTTCCTTTAAAAGAAACACTTTGGAAGTGTTTTTTAAAATCACAACTACTCAAATTCTCTTAAAATAAGTTATTGTCAGTACAAAATTCAAAAACATTCTATGCAGCTTCTATGTAGTGATGACACTTTTGTAAATTATCAAAAGTACCTAATTCTCTAAGATTGAAAACACCAACAACTTTTGATTATAAGCTGATTTTGGACTTTTTTCAAAAATCTCTAAAAAAGCCAACCATGAATATGTTGAAAAACCCCACATATATGTACCAAGGTAAATGTAAGAATGTTGTCATCTAAAAAAAATGAAAGAATGTTGTAAGATATTTAGAATGCATCACTATTTTCTCAAACTTTGATTTAACGGTCAATATTTAGAAAATACCAACATGTGATTGATTTAGTGGAAAGGGCTAGTCACTACAAAGTAGCGAACCCAAGTTCAGATACCTATTGGAAGAAATTACCACTTAATGTGCTCGACGTGTCTCGAAAGTGATTAAGTCAGGTCAAAAATCAAAATACCCTTGAAAAACAAAAACAAAATACTTACAAGATATTTCAATGGACCCATCTAGAATGTACTAATAGAATATGTACATGCATTAGAATGAAAGTAGTTAAAAACCACCTACTAAAACTATCTACATGGAAGATTTTTCTACTTTATTTAAGTTAGTCATACTTTTAAAGAAAATAATAGAGTTGCTCATTCTTTAGCAAAGTTAGCTTTGTCAAATTCCACTTATGGGAATGCTTTGCCTAGCTATATCCTTGACATTGTAAACTCTGAGATTCTCGTTTGATTGATAGTTTTACATCTTTTCCTAAAAAAAAAGTAAGACTAATTTATTATTATTATTATTATTATTTTTGTCAAATGTAACAATGTTTGTGTTTTGATTTTAAATCAAATTTAGTGAGCCTTATTTATTAAAATGTACGTATGCGTTGTGCGTTCCATCTATTGATCAATTGCAACTCTGTTGTATGTAAGTTATGTCATATGTCTGAATACGAAATTTTGCTTGTGTTGTATTGTTTTAGTAATTTGTAGTTTGGGTACATCTCTAATCGAATTTTGCAGTGTGCTTTGTTTGCGATTACTTCATTATGGGAGGGTGGAGGAGGGAAGTTTTGTAGTTTTCCTTGAGTTTGAGTTTTTTAATGTTAGGTGTTGTAATGATGCGAGTTGATATGTTTCTTTTGTATATATAAGCTCATCTATCAAATTTAAAGGGATTATTTTGGCAACTAGCCTCAGTTTTCATTAAAGGTTTATATGGTCTATAAATAAAATAGGGTGAATAACATTACTTGTCCTATCTATTTATAATTTTTGGTCATCTTCCTTATTTATTTTTTCACATGGGATGGGAATATGGGATCCCTACTATCCATTATCTGTTTCAATATGTAGTTTTTGGGCAAGAATGCGGCAACCCCGATATTCTTTGTGTTACACATGTTAATTTTCTTGGGTATATTTGTAACTTGTTCAAAAAAAAAAAAAAAAAAATTTGAGAAAAAATCAAATAAAAAATGAAATGAATATATTTTTTTTAGAAAAAGGTTACCCAACCCCATCCCCCTCCCCCAGTGGCGTGACCAATTTTGGCCGTGGCCGCGATCCGGACTATCACAATCTAAATTGGCCGCTCCATTGGGGAAGTGTGGATGGTGGTTTTTTTTTTTTCTTTCTTTCCATGAAGCGTGACGCCCAAGCAATCAAAGTGAATTAAAAGTGGATGGTCGGTTTTTCCGCAAAAGAATTTTTTTTTTCCAATTTTTTTTAGTTATTTTTAAACTTTGCGAATTTATATCTGAAAGTTAACATGTTTTAGTTATTCATCCTAAAAATTATCTATATTATCTTCATTTTGCCTCAAGCCATGTGACATATTGAACCTTTGTTGCCCGTGGAGGGAAGGGGTGTCCTTTGTTACAATAATTCACTTCCTAAATAAAGCCAGACAACACACTCTATTCATATACTCCCAAATTGCTATCATTAATTCCATTTACAAAGTAAAAGTTTAATTATACGTGTACAATCCATCTCTACCCAACGAATTAATTAAAGAAGCCCAAAAAAATAAAAAACTTATTAATCAAGCCAAAAGCCAAAAATCTTTTTGTCGTTTAGTTGTAATGAGATATCCACCAAGTTTTTTGCTCTTCCTCCTCACTGCAATGGCCATACAACTAGCATTTTGAACACAATACTCCGCCACCCCACCGGCCGGTGCTCGATTCCCGACCCACATCACCATAAGCCGCCACGTGACGGACCGTTTCTTCTGTCCTAGCACCAACAACGCCACCTCTTGCCTCTTGGCCTCCTCCACTATGACAGGGCCTTTCTCTTTTCCATCTACCATTGCAACCTCAACTTGCACCTATATTGCATAAATTCGAGATTTTCCATTAATGTTTGCACGAATAAAGACATATAAGAGCTAATGGCAATTTACTCTCTGTGATATTCATAATATTCAAGTTATCTCTATGTGATTTGAAAAAGTTCACTTTTTTCCCTGTAATTTTATAAAAGTTTCAAACGGCCTCCCTAACATTTTCATATGTGACACTTTACCTTCATGTGTTATGATAAATATTATAATTTACCTCCTTGTGTTATGATAAACGTGGCAATTTACTTTTCATATCCACTCTCAATTTCGACAAGTGAGTTACACTATTCGGCTCAAGGGAATAAAAAGTGAGTTACACTTTTCGGCTCAAGAGGGGTAAATTGCTCTTTTTCAAATCACAGCGGGTAAATTGAACATTATGAATATCAAAGGGACTAAATTGCCACTACAAAAAATTTAAATTTTAGTGACAAAATAGTAAATGACAAAGTGACAAAATTTTTAATATTGTCACTAAAATAATGTATATAAACACACTAGTGACAAGAAATATGAAAAAGTTGTCACTATTGACATTTAGTGATACCCCAATAGTGACAACTAAAAAGTTATCATTAAATTATAGTGACAATATTTATTGTCACTAGGTTGTCACTTAAAGGGTGTCAATAATTGTCAATAGTGACAACTTAAGTTCCATAAACTTGTCACTAATAGCCATTAGTGACAACTTTAAAATATATTTTGTCACTATTATTATTGTGACAAAATTAATATTCTTATCACTAAATGTATGCAAAAAGTAACAATTTCAATTAACCAAAAAAAAAAACTATTAAATTTATTACCAAAAACCCGGCCCCATGCATGTGCATTTTTATGAGCAAAAAATCCCTCCTACATACTTTGCCGAATCAATGACAATGATAAGAAAACACCCCTTCTACCTAAACAATAAGTTTCCTATTAACTTTGAAATCTGACAATAACCCCCTATTGATTTATGAAAGAATTTCAAATAAAATTTTATGCTAATAAAAAAAACACATTTTGCCAACTAGGCAATGCACAAGGAGTATTTTTTTCGTTTAGTTAAAAAATGCACACCTCAGGCTTCTTAAGTTGGCACATCGTCTTCATACAAGCAATAAATTCAGGAATTCTTTTATTTACATCTTTTTTGACTGAATCTTCAGCTGCAATAATAACCATTTCTTAATTATAAAATAAGTTTAATTTCCTAGTCAATAATTATATATTTGTATATAAAAAAGAAAAACTTAGAACAAAATATGTGGTATTTCATACCTTGCTTTGAAGGCTTAGTAACATAGAGAAGAATCATTATATCTTGGTTTTGAACGGAGTGACTAAGTGCCCATTGCACCGCGTTCTTGGATTCAATGCTCGAATCAACAACGATCATGATTTTCCGGCCACTTATCGCTCCCGTCTTCTTAACACCACCACAAGAATCATCCTTTTCAACATCTACAAAACCTTCTTGCTTTTTCTGATCAACGTTGTTGTGGTAATTATTTGGCGACGAACGAACACGAACTAGAGGCCTAATCCTATTCAAGCAAAAATTAGGCAGTTTAGTGCCTATTCTGCCCATGTTTTGTAATGACACCTAAGTTCTAACTTCTATGAGTAAATAAACAAGCCAGCTCTAGATATAAGAACAAAGTTCATTAATTAAAAAAAAGGTAGCAAATTAATTTGGGCATTGCTCAACTAATTGATGGTTTATGGGCCATAGTTTCTTTCTCTTTTTCCTTCTTTTGCTCTCTAATCATTTTTCCATTGCTTCCTTTAATTTTTTTAGGCTTTTGGGTCTACATTGGAACGTGCCCGAGTCATCAAAACAGTAGGGCCATATTCTTGGCAAGAGTAGCTGTTAAATTAATTTTCAAGAATCCGAGCATTTAGTAAATAAATTATGTTTTGATTGTCCTTTAATTGTAATACACTTTGGTTGTAAATAAAATTGATTTTTGTTAATGATCTTTAGTATCGGGAAAGATATGTATGTAAACAAAAGAATTACCAAGTCTTAAAAATTACAATGTAATAATCAAATTTAAAGTGAAATAATAAAAATAAAAATAAAAAATCCCCATAATCATATTAAAAAAAAAAACTTTACAACAAATTCTAGTAGACAGAATGTGACCAGGGCATGGTAATGATGTTATGAGATGATAATGATGAGAACACCAACCATGAACTTTACAACATATGATAGAAATTAATTAGTCATTCTAATTATAATTACAATCGAGATGAGTAAATTCTATAAGAAAATTAAGGAGACAAATTCGTCCCGAAATTAATAAAGACTCCATCATGTTTCACCATGATGAAAGGGAATAAAAGTCAATATAGATGATGTTATTTATAGACCAAATGTAATAGAAATCAACTTCAAAATGACCTAGTGTGGGTCTTTAAATTTTTTTTTCCTCCATGTTATCCCCATTTGATATGATTCACTGTGATATAAAAGTGAGCATATTACCCCATGTAAAAAATAATAATAAATGTTGTACGTACATTTGATTTAGTATAAAAATATGGGTTTCATGTGCTAAGTACAAATATGATAAAGACGAGCCAAATCAGTAAAAAAATTATATTACAAGCTAAGATCCTAGTCTGGCCTTATTAGCCAATCTTTGTACCAGTCGACCTTATTAAAGCTCCGATTGGAAGTGCATTCAATCCTAACAATTAATCTTTATAAATGCCCTCCCTATTTATAATTGTGGCTCCAGCTAAGGATCATGTACCAATCACGTGCCGGTCCGTAAAAATTATGTGATGGTCCATATACTTTTCTGAAATCCTCCGGGACAACCACCGTACGTTATATACACAAACACAACAAGAAAAATCACCTAGTCGAGCCGAGGTACTATGGTCAGGTCGACCCAATCATGGCGGTCTTGGTGCCTCCTGTAATACTCAACAAGACTAGTTGACCTCCACGTGGATCATTGATCAGATATCCACGTGGTCAATCCAAAATATGGTATATCAACCTTTTTTTGGACGGGTATTGAACACATACTCAAAATTACAAGTGATACTTCATCTGATGTGAAAATGATCAATTTAACTCTCCCCAGATAACATAATTCATTCACATGACACTTTATCCTTCTGTACTGTAATATTGTCTAATGGTTAATTTATCTCCATATGATTTAATTCTTGAATATGTAAAATATGCTATTTTTTTTAAAACACAAGGAAAAATATTGTCATTTAATTTATCACATAGGAATAGGATTAAATTATCTTTTAAGATAATTCGCAACCAACTCTATTTAAGGGGAAAACACTATCGACTTTTGTGGAAGAGATGCCTTTAAAATCAATTAGAAGTTTTTTATCAATATGAGATTGATTTAGTGGAAGGGACTAATCAATACAAAGTAGCGACTCAGATTCGAATCCCTGTTGTGAGAGGCATTCACTTAATGTGTTCAACCCCTAAAAAGAGATTATGAACCTTGAGGAAAAAAAAAAATACTAGGAGCTTTTTTTTTTTGATAAAGTATATTAGGTGCTTATTCAATAAACAACAATACTGAAATAAAAGTGAAGCAATGGGTATACATTAGAAAAACCCATAAGAAATTAAATAATAATGAAAATTGAACTCCTTAATGGTTTAAAATTCAATTTCCTTGAATAAGATTCAGAGAGGATAGTGTTTTGGACCAGGTTATTGGATCGGGAATGGGTCAAATTGGATTAGAATTTTTTGGTGACTGGATTGAACGGCCCACGGTCTGTTTTTATGTGAATAAGTAATATTGGGTTCAGATGTGGCCCGATTAGATTACGGGCCCAAAGTAGAATCAATATAATATTATTAATAATTGTTGACAGATTGTGCATGTGAAGTTGCGGCAATTGGGTTAAATTAATAATATATTATGGAAATAATTAATTTGGCAAAGTATGAAGATAAATAGATAATACGATTCTCAAAATCAAATATTATGGTGAATTGCTTTAACTATCAAGAATCCTAGTCTCCTCTAAACTCATTGAGACGCAAAATATCCTATTAGGTCTACTCATCTTCAACTCAATATCAAAATTATAAATTATTAATTATTAAAAAAAAAAAAAATTCAAACCCTCCCCTGCCACCCCCATCAGGAAAACACCCTGGTAAGAATTTGGCTTCCCTATGTCTGTGTTGTTAATTGCAATTTTAAATTATGTTTTTAGTTTATAAACTAAGTAGCGACTGTATTATTCATACATGTTGTATACATTGCCCATGTTGTTTTACTTTCTTTGTGTTTCATGCAGTCTTTTTTTTTTTTATTGATTTAATTTTGGTTATTGCTCTGTAAATATTTTGCAATTTAGTATTTTAGCTTCTCAATTGACAATAATTTTTTGTTTTGTCGAGTTAGGGCTGTGTAATGGGTTGCATATGTAGTTGTTTTCATGTTCCTGATGGTTTGAATAATTCAAGTTCCGAAAATTGTTATTGTCCAAAGTGCTGCTTCCATAAAGTGATGAACAAGGTACATTCTTCCACTCGTGTTTGGATTTCGTAGATTTATTTCGTTTATCCGATTTCTAAATAAATGTTTCTTTCAGAACAGAGAATGATTCTAGAATCGTAGTTTATGCAACACGAATATTTGTTGCGAACGCATCAAAATTAGCTTAATTTTCAGCATTTTTGAATTATTCCCGAGTTTTTGTTAACTAGACACGGTGAAATGTGAATCTTGGTTTCTCCAATATAATATAGATTCATCCGGAATGCAAAACATAATACATTAATCGATCGTACTAGTTTATGCTCCGGCTGTTCTTTGCATTGTTTTTCTTTCTCCGGTTATTGTTACTTTGTTTGAGACTGAATGTATGTATAAATTTTCCACAGCATGGAAATATATTTGGTAAACAAGGAACACAAGTTACCTCTTCATCAAATCAACAATCACAACAGGCTTCTTCGTCGTATTCTTCAGTGTCCGGTGAAAATACTAAACGTTCACGAGTTGAACTAGAACCAATTAGACAATCGAACGAAAATGATAGTCATAAAGGAAAATCGGGAGGAGTAGAAAATGTAACTTCGTATAAATTTGTTTCGCCAGACGAAGAGGATGTATGCCCAACTTGTCTTGAAGGTACTAATTCTCTGCTCAAGCATTAATTAACACATGGTTATTTTTATAAATTTGACAAAGTCGAAATTTTAATATTTTGACAGAGTATACCGAAGAAAATCCGAAGATAATAACAAAATGTTCTCATCATTATCATCTTAGCTGTATTTATGAATGGATGGAAAGGAGTGCAAACTGTCCAATTTGTGGAAAGGTGAGTAGTTTTACTTTTACTTTAACCTAATATGAATATGAATTGACTATAAGACTGATTATATATTTCACTGCTATATATAGCTGATGCTGTTTGATGAATGAGCTGAACTTTTCGAGCAACAATTAACCGAAGGAGGACTGGCGAGTAAATTGAACTAGAGGATACGGGCTCAATCTGATTAAGGTTTGTACAATTTTCCGAGTTGCAAAAAACTCATTGTAAACAGTTTTGATTTTTGGGATTCTCAGGATAAGATTTTGTAGGTGTTCTTCGATCTTATTTCTCTACCTAATGATTCGGGTTATTAAAGTAGAGTTACGTAGGGTCATATAAACATATGTTTCACATAGAGATTACACATGATTTGCATTATTATCTGCATAAACACAGTTTATAGTATACATAACTTACACGTACGCGGAGTAAATTCATTAGAAGTTAAATCAAGATGAAACAGAACTGGAATAGAAGAAATATATTATAGCGCATCTTATTCCTCCTCGGATCGATTATCATTAGGAAAGAGCAACTATATATTAGGCAGCAAAGCATCCAAGATGGCATGAATAGAGTGAATCAAGAGTGAGGTCAAGCTCGTTCCTTCGAGCGTCAGCCGCCTCTTCTCCTTCGTATGTGCCCCTGCATTAAAAATAAAAAAAATGCTAATCAAAGGTCCGAGAACCAAACAAAAGGTTAATGCATGTATTAAACGAGGGAGATATTACGTAGTTACCCCATGTTTAAGGAGGGAAGTTGAGGTGGCATTACAAATTGTTGTGGTGGTGGTGGAGGTGGCGGTGGCAGAGCCTGGTGATTAATACCGTGGTGTTGCTGCTCCCACGGTGGCTGTTGTGCGATTTCCTTCTCCTTTTCTTTGATCTTTATTGCGGAACAGAGTCGTTATAATACAAGTTAAGCAAACGAATTAGGATTCGGTAAAAGAAATGATGAATGAAGCTAGTCACCTTCTTTGCAAGCATGCTGTTTTGCTCTTGTATAGCCCTCTCCTGTCAAAAACAAGATTTAAGTGTAGTCTAGAATGTTGAAAACATGTACTTTAGAGTATTAAGTGGCAAAATTGAATATATTATAATAACAATTATTATAAATTTCTAATCCTTTTCAAGAGTGAATAACAAATAAACTCCCTGTGTTATTCTAAATAGTCAATTTAACTCCATGTGATAAATAAAAGGACAAAATACCTCTCCGCGATATCCTAAATAGGCAATTTAACTCCCTGTAATAAGAAAAATGACAAAATACCTCCCTGTGTTTTATAAAAGAAGCACATTGTTCCGTCTAAATTGCTTATTAATTTATATCAGCAGAGAGTTAAATTGCCTATTTTTATTTCACAGAAAAGTAAATTGTCCATTAGACATATCCCAAGGAATTAACTTGTAAAAAACCCTCCGGTAAAATTTATAGCTGATAGCAACAATGCAATTAAATTTTGTCAACTTACATTGTACCCTATGCATCGGTTCGCCTGTGGGCGATTATTGTCATATCAAGGTCAACATTTATACATAAGACCGAACGCATGTTATGTGCTAATTTGAATCTTTAAATTTCATAGCAGTCGAATAGTGACGTTTCAGTAGGTCCACAACTCGAGCTTGAACCACAGGATAAAAATAATTGCTATGTAGGCCCATGTACAGCCCAAGATCACAAACATTATAAAGTTTTATTTTTTATTTTGGTTTATTAAGAGTTCATATTGAATTCTTGAACAGTAATCAAATGTTCACCAGGAAAATTTTCTATATATTTACAGAGATGGGTTAATGACAACTTACCCCATGTGATATTCAGTATGTTCAACTTAACCTTCATGTGATTTGAAAAAGATAATTTATTCTCCTTTGAAAATTTTAAAGAAGCAATTTACCTTCTTGAGCTGGAGAATGTAACTTAATTGTTGAAATTGAGAGTGGACATGAAAAGTATTTTGTGACATAGGGCGATAAATTGCAACATTTATCAAAACACGGGATGGGTGGGGGTAAATTGTCATATAAAATTATCATGGTGGTAGTGTGAAACTTATATAAAATTACATGGGAGTTAAAATGCTTTTTTTTTTAAATTACAGAGAGGTAAATTGAACATTTTGAATATGATGGGGTAGATTGCCGTTAACTCTTACAAAGATAGCTGATAAAGAAACTAACCTTTCGCTGTAAATCAGTGATTGAATCGTACAAGAGTTGATTCTGTATTGAAACACATAAAATAATTGTGATTTTCAATAAAAACAATTAGTATAATAATAAAACTAATTAAATAACAACACAAATATTTGAAAGTTAGAACAATAAAATTCATATCTAAAAATCATACTTTTCTAGTTCGGATGTTCTTAAGAGCAGTGTCCAGTTGTTGTTCCAGATTCTGAAGATCTTTCAGGCTCATTGATTCCAGATCTTCTCCCATATAGTGCCTGAGTTTATTAATAAACCCAAAAAAAAAATGAGCAACTGAAAAATTCGTGCATGCATGCATTTAATTTTATATATTATCAAATTATTTTGACTTTGGTTTTTACCTATGATATTTCTGCAAGAGCTCAATTCTAGCCTTGAGTTTGCTATATTCCAATGTCCAATTTGCCTGCAGAAACCAATTATAAAAACGTTTATTTAAGTATCACGTCAATTCTATGCTTAAAAAATACTCTCTTTATCCCAATTTTTTTACTCATATTTCATTTTTGGGATGTCTGAGAACACGACTCGCTTTTCTAAATAGATTTTTCTTCTAAAAGATACCCTAATACATGATTTCGTTTTTTGATCTAGTGGGACAAGATAGCCTAAACCAGCCTATCAATTTTCAAAAGCTCTTAAAAGCTGCTGGATCTTCCATCTTCTTTAACTCACTTCATGCACCGTGTTTGAGCTTCCACCATTAATTCCCAACAACTAGTTTCAAGGATATAAATGTAATTAAAGTAGCCAAAAGTTTCATATATTTAAGTCTTATTTAAAACTTTATGCTACAATGGACGTGGAGCTTTATACTTTTAGTTCCGTATGATTGAAAAATCAGAATATATGGTCTCATGATTAATAAATAGCACTTTTGTTATCATACGGCAGTCTCAATCAAATTGAATGGGAAAAGTGTGAGGGACAAATAAGAATTTTTTTGAACATTGGGGTCAAAGATAGAATCTTTAATAAGGTGAAACTAAAATGAGAGAAATTACAATTTTCATACAATATTTTACTTAACTTTATATATTTGGTGTCAAATTTTTTGAAAAAATACATTTGATACCACAATTTTACAGCTCTATACAATTTCATTTTGCCGCTAAAATTATTTTATTAAATTATCATCAAACTCTAACAATTCCTTAATCTTAATAACAAATATAGAAATATTTTTAGCTCTAGCTGTTGCCATGCAACACGAGGAATAAATACTTTTGATACCAAATTTTATTCCAAAAAATACATTTGGTACCAAACTTTTTGGAAAAATACATTTCATACCATGATTCACACAATCTTGACACATTTAGTTTTGCCGTCAATTTTCGGATGAAATTCAGCACGTGTCGCTCATGTGCCCGTTAAATTGACAATGGGAGGGCAAATATGCACAAGTTTTAAGACATACAATTGACGGCACTTACTGAATTCCATCCAAAAATTGACAGAAAAAGTAAATGTGTCAGGATGATGTGATTCATGGTATGAAATGTGTTTTTTTCAAATAAGTCTGATACCAAATATTTTTTTTGAAATAAAGTTTGATATCAAAATATTTTTCCTTCCTGAATATTTAAACTCTTAAATGGTGGGACATCATTAAATATGTCAAATACATCAAAAGTGTTTTTTTTCATAAAGCTTAGTATCACATGTTTAAAGTAATGTAAAATGTGGAATTAAAAATGTATTCTCTCTGAAAGTATTGAGTGTTTATTCCTATTAGTATATAAGATAAAAATGAATTTTTCTTGATAATAATTCCTCCCCCCAAGCTTTTCACTTCTAGTCTTGTCCACGATAAAATTAAAAATGGATTTTGCACATAAATATACACATATATAAAAAAACTAATAGTGTGAGTATGACATCACTTATTCTCAGCAATAAAAAGTACCTTTAAGAATGTGAAAAAAATACCCTAGGGCTTAGGATATTAAAGTAGTACATCATGAGAATATATTAATTGAATATGCGACTGCTAAAAATAGGTTAATATGTATATATATCATCACGAACCCTAGGGCCTAAGACATTATAGGAAACAATATTAATTCTTAGCAAGCAACAGTACTACTTACAGGTGACTGAGGCTCATTTGAAACTAGTTGTCTTTCAGCAAACGAATATCTTTCATACTTTTCCAGTATCCTGTCCATGCTGCTATTTTAATTTGCACAAAACAAATCAATCAACTATTACATTATATAGTGCATGATATATATATATATATATATATATATATATATATATATATACAATTAAAATGGGCAATTAATTATACTAGTAAAAACCCAAGTTCTAATCTTATCAGATAAAATAATTAATGGCCATGCAGATACTTGTAAATTCTCCAAACTTTATGAAATTTTTTTTTTTGAACAAGGAGAGTCCTAATTCTTCATCATACATATGATATAATGAAATAATTTTATATGGGAGCCCTAAATAATCTCTCTTATGGTATTTTATGTGCAACATTTTCTCTTTTGTTATCTTATGTGAAATAATTTACCTATGTATTATTATATGCGTGGATATTTAATTTTGTCTTTCGACGTATTTATTTTGGATCAATATTGACCTCCAACTACAATGCTTGATATAATGAAATATGACTTTACAAGGGGTTTAGTATTACAAAAAATTAAGTTGATCATTACACATTATTACATAGAATAGCTCCCATGGAAGTTTAATAATTTGTCACAATGCAATACCTACATAGAGTAAAATATTCTCTTGAACTTAATATTTTTCACAAATATGTGTAATAATTTTATAAATTAATTTGTTTGGTAAACATCATCCTAAATGTCCCTACATCCTCCCCATCACAATTAACATCATCCTAGCTAAAGGTCAACATGAAATGCATGCGTCATCAATCAACTGCCAGAAATAAAGCTATTATACCACCACAAAAGACCTAGGTAGCTTCACTATAAATGCCATGGTACTAGGTAAAAATGGGAAATTTTCAAGACTTTTAATTTCACTTATATGTTTATAATGTAGGAACATAGGATCCATGTAAATCGGTGTTGGCATCATTTCGCTTTATTTTGATTTCCTAAATAGATTTGATCAGTGTTTTGAGCGAAACAATGAAACATAATTTGGATTGTATTTTAATGTTGAAGCATTGATTTCAAAAGTTTGAAATATAACTTGAATAGAGTTAGGATGTTTGAGTTTGAGGGAAAAAAACGATTGACTAATATCAATCAATGATTCTTGTACAGAAAAAATAAGTGATATGTATCAAATCAATATCTTTTATTTGTATAGAATTTTATTAGGTCTGAATAAATTGTTTAATCAAACATGACAAGATAATTATATGGGATGAACTAGGTTTAGACTTAAATTTCTAGAGTATGCAAAATGATGGAAATTATTAGACCCTAAAAACCCCCAAAAAAAGCCAACAACTTTTAGCCTACTAGTACAAAAACTATATTGTACCTTATTAATTAACATGGAAATTAAAAACCTAGTTCCACATCTTCTATATATACATTGTAATCATCATCTAATTACAGTATATTACAACCTATACTTTTGAGATTTTTGAGATTGTACAAATGATCAATTCCTTTGAAATATATATAATTCTACTAAAAATCTCTCCTCCTCTGAATTACGGGGTAGTTTTTTGGTTCTCTTGACATTATATATAGTTATCTACGCTTCTGCCCAAAATTACATTAGCCTCATGTTCTGATGACTTAAGATAAAGATATTATTCAGAATTACATCAACCTTAGTACTTGGTCCTATGTATTATTGAATTTTTGGAAGATCATTGTGAATCATTTATAGCATGCTGCTAAAGTCTTGCACACATTATTAAAGAGAAAATTTCATATATATATATATATATATATATTGTACCTAATACAAAACGCAAATCTAATTCCCATACTATTTTAATTCCTCGATATTTCCTTACACCAAGAAGCCAAGGGAACATGAAGATCACATGAGAAGTGTAGTATGAATATGTCCTTTGTGAATTAACTTTCAAGTTCTCTTGTTTAAATTTAAGAAAAGGGAAAGGAAGAATAGATCTTCTTAAAACAACTTTGTGTATATATAAAAGAATGTCTTCCACACTCAGTCATCTAATTTTTTCTTTGAAAAAGTTCTAGTGATTAAGGTTTGATTCAATTGTGGAAAGTCAAATGAGAAAGATGATCTAGGTAAAACCAAATCCCATTGAAATATTATAAATTTGGACAAAGTAAATATCAATTTAAGAACTTCTTGAATTTGGTTGGGACATATTATTAAAATTGATGTCCAAACAAACATAAAAAACATAAAAGAAAAGATTTTTTAAAAGCAAATCGAATGAAAATAACATGTTCCTTACATGAAACAATACAAACCCACATTTGTATCAATTTTGTTTCAACGTTGAACTCATCCATATGCCAAAACACAATTTGGGATTGATTTTGATAAAGACAAACACAAGACAACCTATCGACCGACTATACAGAATGTCTTATTATTAAAATTTCACAAATTTCAGTAAGTAAATTTAACACATCAACTTTTAGGGTAATTCTTATCGAAATTGTTTTTGACCACACTCATCTAATCATAAGATAAATACAAAATATTTGTTCTAGATCGAAGAGTAGTATTATACAATCACAAGATATATATATGCACTACAATACCCTAATTAGTAAAATTTTAGTTTTCTTGTATTTTATTGGGTATCCCCTAAACTTCCATGTAGACATTAATATCATCTGAGTCTATTGTATGAAGTTGAAGAAACACCACATACGATTCCTTTCTTGTCAATATAACCCTCTCCTGATTTCGAGAATTCCTTTAAGTCTATACTCTATAACCCACCCCACCCCCACCCCCACCCCCACCCCCACCCCGGCACAGACAAACTCAAGTCAGAGAAAAAGACAAAAACTTTTGTTAGATAAATTTGTGTCCTAATTAGTTCAAGTTCCAAGATGAGGAGAGAAACAACGTTATAACCTACGGAATCTAGGAAAACCCCGCGTCAAGAACTGAAAGTCACACCATTATGGAGTATATATTGCATGAAATGATGCTTCAAATTAATCATATCATATGTCAGAAAATAATAATAAAAAGTGGAAAAAAAACCAACGACATTACAAAAAGGGTAACCAACATATTCAGTGGATAAAACACCAGCAGACATTAGAGGAAACTAAAGACAGAGCAATAACATCTGTCATCCCATAAAGTTTTTTCTTCAACTGCATTATTGTAATTAAATATAATAATTAAATTGTTCAAAGTTTTATTCAAAATTCATTATTAATTAATCTAGATTATGTTGGTTCTTTAATTTGACTAAGTAGAAAAGCTCAATGTTCTATAATCTGATATAGCAAAATGTTTTTCTTAACGTTTTATATACTAATAATTAGAAGATGGGAATATCATAATTCATCAAAATTAAACTGCACGAACTATATGGAAAATTGTGAAGACATTATTCAGCCAAAGAAAATAGTGGAAATTCATATTTAATATGCATGAGTACAATAATGTACCAAGACCTAGACATAAAACTTTTGATGCATATAATATAATTTGAAATTAAAGCTGATAAGTGAAAACAAAAAAAAAATGATTTTCCTGAGGTCAAAGTTTCGAAATTAATTAAGTCCTGGTTAATCTAATTCGAATTAAGCAAACAAAAAAGCCAATGAAAACCTAGACACATTAAAATATGAGAAATCTCACTAAAACAAGATAAGATAATTCTCGGCCAGATCGAACTCGACCGAACCCAAAACATTCAGACAAGATGTACAACACCACTTGTTTTGAAACTGTATCTCAGAAGATCAAATAAATTAGGTGAAGCCAGATGGATATGGTCCAGCAAATTAAACATATATGTGAAAAAAAGAAAATGAAAATAAAGGAAAACCTAGTAAGAATAAAACTTGATTTGTACAAGAAAAACATAAGATCGATCGATCTTAAGACAATTAAGAAAGGTAAGAGATATAGATAGATAGATACATACCAAGAATCAGTAGAATACTCAAAGAGCTTGCCCTTATGTGAAAAGACAATAAGAGCCACTTCAGCATCACAAAGCACAGAGATCTCATGAGCTTTCTTCAACAAACCAGCTCTCCTCTTTGAGAAAGTAACTTGTCTATTAATCTTGTTCTCTATCCTCTTCAGTTGTACTTTTCCTCTCCCCATTTCCTTTTCTTTTCTTTCCTCTCTCAATGAAATGATATGAAATGAAATGAAACCCCAATTAAGAAATAAACCTAAAAATGGAAACCCTGATATTTATTTACTCTTTTCTTTTCTCTTTAACCTAGACACACATAAAGAAAGAAAGTAAAGTGATTTGTTTGGTTTTGTTTTGTAAGTTATTTCTCTCTTAGTTAAAAAAGTAAAGCTGAAGGGTGCATGGGATTTCTGTGGTTACAGTTTTCTTTCTATTCTTATTATTACTCCTTCCGTTCGGTCGTTAACACGAAGTTTCAGGCAAGAGTTGAAAAAATAAATTTATTACGAATATTTAATTTTATGCCTTCAGAAATAGCGATATGAAAATTAGTGATGTCAACTAGTGCTTTATATGAGATGATGTTTTCGAGAAAAATTATTTCGTATTTAAAAATGAAATGAGATGTTGTTATGGGACATCTTAAAAAGAAAATAAGAGAAAAGAATAAAGACCAAAAGAGTATTAAAAAAGATTTTAGTGATTGAACATGATGTCTGATAAAGTGTGTACAATTGGTGGGGTGTGAAAACCTGAAACCACTATGGTTAGAAAACCAGGTGGTTTATGTTGGATGTGCTGTCGAGCTGTGATTGGCTGAGGTTCTTTGTTGTCTGGTGGGTTATTGAAGGGCGTCGCAGTTTTTGAGGAGGGGTTTGTTCCGTACAGTTTCAATTTTAGGCCTGCTTGTGAGATGTACGGACTTGGAATAAGTGTGTATCATGTATGTACGTCTTTTCTCACTACTGTTGACGGCGGATCCGTGATTATTTTAAGACTCTTTTTACCCCAATTTTCCCGTCTTTCTTTAGAGAGTATTTTATAATACTCCATATATAATCTTAATTTCTTTTTATAATTAATTAACTAGGTTCCACATGCATATGGTTTTAATGAATACCGTTAAATATGGGTCGAGCTCATTTTACTATAAAAAAAGTTAGATTCAGATAAAATTTGTCTGTACAAGAAAATTGTGCATTAATGACACGATTATTAATGACAAGATTTTACTAAGTGATAAAGTAAAATGTCATTTTATTTCATAATTTTGACAATTATTGATATCCCTTTAGTGATAATTTAATGGCAATAAGTATTATCACAATAATTTTGCCAAAGTATTGTGATTGTCGATTTATTGTATCATTAAATGTTAATAGTGACAATACTTTTAATATTTTTGTCACTAATATGTTTATTAAAATTATTTTAGTGACAATAAATAAGTTATTTTCATTTAACACATATGAAAACCGACACGTGTAACATTGTCATTTAATATTTAGTCACAAAGAGTCAATTTTCTTGAGGAGTCGGTTTCGCTCTTTGATTTGTTGTTTTTGTATATGAGTCATATCGAACTGCACACATAACTATTGCACACTTTATACCACCTTAATTATTTGAACGGAACCGGCCACGTGTGTCACAAAAAATAAACTATTTTATTGCTATTGTATACTAATATTGATAGCTAGGATTTAAAAAAATACACTAGGCATCAATGATGACATATTGTTTCATATTTATTAATATTTTTTATATCTAGTAAATTGTGTACTTACAGTTCGGACCGAAGAGTGCATTGGATATAGGTTCTACCGACTACTATGTCTCAAGTAGGATTCAGACTTGACTTTCGCCTCTGGGAATTACAAATCACTAACACTTGATCCGACCACCTTGGGTATTTATTAATATTTCAAAAAAAGTTGGAGATTATATATATAGGAAAATTCTTACACAAACCAGACTTGACATAACCCAAAGTATAACTACATGACACTTGCACCTGTAATTGGATAAAACTTTTAAAAGAGTGACCAATCACAAAACAAGTCAATTAAACTTACTTAATGGTTTGATTAAATCAATCTTGAACAAGAATTGGACAATACGGTTTCCATATATATATATATATATATATAAATATATATCATTAAGTTTCAAATATTTCTCTTTCCCGTGTCAACTTTCAGGTTCCAAATGAAAACATGTATATACACAATATGTGATTAGGCCATCTCCAAGAGCAACGCTAAAAGTTAAATTTTAAGAATTTTGCTAAAATTTTGATGAAAAGTGATCTCCAAGAGCACCTCTATAATTTAGGAGTTGTTAAATTTTATAAGTTTGGCTTGCCAAATACCCATGACCAAAATAAAATTGCTATATGCAATTGTTTATAGGAAAGTACAAAAACTTTTGTACTTTTATGCAAAACAATAAATTGGAGGCATTACTAATTAAATTAATAATAAATTTAAATTCATAGTTTGTACTAATTAAATCCATACTGCTTGTACATTCAAATACATATTAATTAAATTCAAATGCATACAAATTTGAATTAAAATTTTAAAATTCAAATTTTATAATTTGAATATCTTTATAAAAAATTTGTCACTATTGACAAATAGTGGAACCTCTTTAGCGATAATTAACGTTGTCACGATGACTTAGTGATAATATTTTGATTATAATTTTTGGGGCATCGCTAAATGTCAATACTAAAAATTAATATTTTTTTTTAAAAAACTATTTTTTCTATTATGAAATAAAAATTAATTATTATAAATATATTATTATTATTTATATAAAATAATAATTAAAGTTATTTGTTAAAATATAAACTAGCTATTTGAGCGAATTGATATGGCTGTTAAAAAGTAGTCTCTTAAAATATAAATTAGCTGTTGAAGTGCTGAGTAAAAAGTGGAATTATATAATTCATTATTTATATTTTAAGATAAGATGCTAAAATTTAAGAGAGTTGTTGGAGATGGCCTTAGTTCTACCAAAAACTACTTGAGAAAAAGGAAAATTATAATGAAATTTAGATCATGCTCACGTTTCATTCACCCACTAGTAGATCTACTCATCTTGTGCTTGAATATTTCTCGTCAGTCAAAAGCAGCCCTGGCCAGATTCTTTTCATTCATCAAATTAAAGAGGTTACGTACTAATTCGGGTGGGGGTCCTTTATAAATCTACATCTCTTTAGCAATTGCTATTTCGTGACATTATATATATCATTATTTGCATGAACCTTTTTCCAGAGACAAATTAATGTACGGGCATTAACCTAAAGAAGGTCATTTTAATATCCTCATCACTCGCTTTTTGAGGTTTAATTTACAATTTCATGAATATATTCATGAATTAGTCATTATCTGCATGCGCTATTTGCATATATTCTTAACTCGTGGAGTTTCATTACTAATATATAATTAAGTCATGTTTGAGTGTGATTAATTTGACTTTTTGAGTATCTTAATTCTTTTTTCTCAAATGAAAAAAGTATCTTAATTATGATTTAAAAAAAGGAGACTGTTATGGTTTTTTTAATTAAAAAAATGACGGAGAAATGAAATGTGTCGGGGGTATGAAATCATAGTATTAAATTTATTTTTCCAGAAAGTATGATACTAAATGTATAAAGTGGATAAATTTTTTATTTGAGTAATGCAATTTCCTCGAACTTGTAACATCTTAATTCCTTCATACTGAATAATTACGGCAGAAGCTTAAATATAACGTAATTCCTCGTACATGCATTGAGATAATGCATTTGTTTGTTCCTATATATTGTTAATCTTATTTAATTTAATTGCTCTCATTATTAAGAATTAGAGAGTCTAATTCCTAACATATATTATTTGGTCCCTTGCTATTATCGTGGTCTTTAAACTAATTATCTAACTTCCATGATACCCAAGTATTAAAAAAAAAAAAAGAATAGTACTGCTGTAAGGACAAAAAAGTCTTTGGAGATTCAAATACTGGACAATAGTATTCATAAAAAAAAATATGCTGGACAACACTATAATTAATATTGTCACTTTATTATCCTGACCACTCATTTTTTAAGGTATTTAAATTCAGATATAAAATCCCAGTCAACAACAGATCACTTATTTATTCCTTTAGTCAATAACTCTTTTCAATTATATATGCTCTTAGGTAGCTAGTAGTTATAATAAAACAAAAATATGGTACCAAATATGTCGATAGAAATAATTGTGGTATCAAATCTCTAAAGTAAGTATAATTATGGTATCAAAAGTGAAATTCCAACTGTGAGTTTTGTTTTCAAGGTTTATGTACAGTTCAGTTTCATTTGCTCATGAGGCCTTAGCCAAATGGTTCAACTCTCAAGAATGTCGATATTTTTTTTAGTTTCATACTAGTCTTTCTTTAGTCTAATACTACTAATTAGTTTACTTTGATATAATTATAAAGTTTCGATTATATATATATATAGTGTTTGATGTAACAATATATTCACCATAAAAAAAAATCAGTTTCATTTTATTATACAAATTCCTAAAATATCTTCCATAAAATCTACCAATTTGGGGTACTTTATAGTACCTATAAATAATCCCAAAAGGTCAATTGTTTAATTTCTGATACCCGATTAATTGTACTATAATTTTATTAGTTATTTATTTGTTAATGAGGAAAATGGAAGAGGAGATTGAAAATTGTGAGGAAGAGAAATGGGATGAGCCAGAGATCAGAAATGGGATGAGAGAGATGATGATGGGATGGATGGAATTGCAATAACCCCATTCCTATTTTTTTTCCCAAATTACAAATACACTTTGAAGAAGCGAAATTGAACACTTAACAGTCACGTGTCGCTGCCATCCAAAAATGAATGGTGGAAGCAAACGTGTCGCACAATGTTAAATCATGGTATTTAGTATCAAAAGTGAATTTTCCTCTTTATCGAACTTATCGCGTAGATTATTTTTAATGTGAAACAGCAAGATGTTAGAATGGAATCTTATCCGTTGAGATAAATTGATTGGTGAAAATAGAAAATCAAAGAGCTAAATTGTCATAATCATATGTAAAGGAGAAAAAAGAATAAAAAGAAAATGAGATAAATTTTGGGGGGCAGGTGTGGTCATGCAAGCCATAAATGTAACATGTTCTAGTGGTGAAAAATTATTCGATTTTGACAGAGTTTGTGAATTCATTCTCGGACATCCAAGGACGTTGGACACTATGAACCCACGTTCAAAACCTAAATATATCAATCTGAGAAATAAAGTGGTGCAACTGCAGCGTGTCGAATTCACGTTGGTTTTATTACCTTTAATTTTCGATTCGTACTATATTAAATGCTTACAAACATAGTCCTAAACTAAATACGTAATTCGATTTGATTTATGAGAAAGTTATATTTTGTTCATTATGGGATCCAAATAATTCACTATGGGCATGTTTGTTTCTTATTTCGGAAAATAATTTGGGAGAGATGAAAATTTGTGAAATAATTTTGAATTTTGTGATGTTATTTTATTTGGGTTTTGGGATAGTAGTTTGATAAATAAAATAGATGTATATTTTTTTGGAAGAATTAAGCTGTAGGTGTAAGTTGTGTAAGAATTTATGTCTAATCATATTTGTAGAAAATTCATACCCACACCGGGTTCGGCCAACCTTAAAGTAACTACAAGGTAAGTGCAATACACTTGCTTTGTGATTGGATGTAACTCCCAGAAGAGTGACCAATTACAAAGCAAGTGAAATGCACTTGCTTGATGATTGGATCGGATGAGTTTGGTCAAGTCAGACTTGGACAATAATTTTCTATATCAGATAAATTGTGTAAGAGATGAGTTATTTTATGTCAAATCAAAGTAGAGTTTCTAGGGAGCTTCTACCAGCAGTTAAGCTTGTGAAAAACTGTTGGCAGTTTTCCACAATTTTGAACTGCTGGAATATTTTATTATTAAAAAGGTGACCTGCTAACCCGGTCTCTTATAGCAGGTCACATTTATTTCATTTACACATTTGCCCCTCCTTGTTAATAATATATATTAATAACATAATAACAACTAAAATGGTCCACTGCTGCTGCTAAGAATATAACAATTAAAATTAACTCCTGGAGACAATTGCAATTTTATAATATATAAACTAACCTGCTGCTTACTTATGGATCATTGCTGGAAACAATTTTAATAATTTTTATAATATATAAACTAATCTGCTGCTAATTTTATAACTTCATGTACGAAAATAATTAAAAATCATATAAATTTTTTTGACATCACGTAGAGACAATTGCTGCTCGTTTACTCTTCTCTAAGGTCTGGGTAGAGTGTTTCCGAACTTAATTTAGCATTACATACACTAATTGAGCTGGAATTTAATTCGGGCCGTGAAGAACTTGAATGGGCCGTGAGATTTTTGTTCGATTTTGATTGGAAAACACTCCTGGAGTGTTTAATTGATGTTTGCCGTGTTCATTTAAATGATTCAGAGGTTCGGGCCCTCAAGAACTTAAACGGGCCGTGAATTCCATTCAAAATTGGTTCGGATTTATTGAGGAACCTTCTTCTTTTTGTTGGGAGGTTTGATTTCAGCCTATTTCCTACGCAATTAACAGCAGCTCTTGTTGAATTTTGCAAATTGGGCTTCAAATCAGATTTCGGGTTCTTCGATTCTAGCGGTTTTTTGAGTGTTTTTGTTCTTGATTCTTGTTCTACATTGCTTGTTTTGGTTCGTAGTGTTTAATTTCAGGTGTTTTTTGCTTAAATTTGATGATTGATTAATTGGCATACTCCTCTGTTTTAAGAAGAATGGAAGAAGAAGACGAATGGAAGAAGAAAAAGACAGGGGCATAGAAGTCATTTCTCGCGACCCTATAGTGTAAATATTTATCCGGTAACATGTGCCATTTTTGGCACATGGCATATTTTGTATGGTGAACTATGGGCAGTTTAGTCAAGGCTGAACTGCCCATAGCAAGCCCGGAGTTTCTATAGATATTCTTTTCAAATATAAGACAATTTTGTTTATTTGACTTTTGAGAGAATAATTTGAGAAAATTGAGAGATGATAAATTTATTCCAGGAAAGTAGAACACATGTTTATTTTGTTTTTTCATAATATAAAATAATTTGCAGAAACACCAAAGAAACATGCCTATAACGTTTGTCGTTTGGGACATATTATCCAATTAGATTTATACAACCGAGTCGAATCAAATTTCTAAATTCTAATATGACTTAACTGAGTTGGCTAAGCATTCCGCAATTGGGCCGGCCTTTTTACCCCAATATTAAAACCATTTTTTTGTAACTGGGCTTGCGATGTTTTAAATAGCTTTCAATAGAGGCTCATAAGTAAGAGAAAATAATATGAGCTGAAGGAATAGAATCGCAAATGAAAGAATAACTGCATTATCTGCAAATCGCAATGGCTTAAAGTTTAATTTTATCTTCCACTACAACTTTCATTAATTTTTTTCTTTCAAAAGTATAATAATAAACTTGCGCGATTATATATTTAAATTTGAAACTGAAAAAATGTTTAAATTTTGTGGCTGCTGGATGTGACCAATTATGTCTATGGATACATATTTGAAGTATAATTACCATAAAGAAAAACATAGAACATATAGGAATTAGAGGGTCTTCCTAATTTTCAATTTCTTTATGCGAATTAAATAATACATCAATATTCATCAAATCAGAAATCTATTCGAAAAAAAAATCACAATGAAAATTAACTACAACCATTAATATTAAACTAAAAGATAACCCACACTCTTTTGAGAATTGAGTCCAATACATCTTGATCATAGGACATCAACCTTATCAACAGGCTACAACCTCATTGGCGAGGGTGTCACTAATATATATATATATATATATATATCCTTCGATCGTTAGGAAATTAATTATGATACCATCAACATCGTAGCAATATTAATATTGTCATTTTACCTCTAATGTAGGTTTTTCTCTAGTTACTAGTATTTGGGGAAAATTCTTGTCCAAGTCAGACTTGGTCAAACCCATCCAATTACCAAGCAAGTGTATTGCACTTGTCTTGTGATTGGTCACTTTCCTGGAAGTTACATCCAATCCCAAAGCAAGTGTATTACACTTGCCATGTAGTTACTTTGGGTTCGGCCAAACCCGGTTTGGGTAAGAATTTCCCAGTATTTGGAAGTGGTTTATTCTTTGTATTTGAACAATTATTGAAATAATTTATGATGTAATGATTGATGATGAATGTGTTCTAAAAATTGTCATTTTTCCTTCAATTATGACAAACTAGATAATAATGAAAAAAGTTCTAGATTGTATTATTTTACATTTTATTCTAAATTGTAGTAAACCTATACTGAAAACTGAATCCAATACCTCTTGATTATGAGGCTTCAGCCTTATCAACGGACTACAACATCAATTTACCAGTCATATATTTTTCCTTTGGATCATTAGGTTAGGAAATTAATTGTGATCGATACCCAACAAGATAGTAGCATTAAATGAAGTTTTTTTCTTCAAATATGACAAAGTAGATGATCCAGAAAAAAGAGAAGAAGTTCTCATCAGTCATCACGCGTCTTCGTCTTCGTCTTTTCTAATGATATAAACGATCGAGTCAAATCCAATCATAATTTGTAAATTAAATATGATTTTGATATTGAGTTTGAGATTGTCATTGGACTTGATTATATGCTAGTCAAATTTAACAAACATCAATCGAAAAAAAAAATATTTATGAATCGAGATTTAGTGACATGATTTCATATTTTTACTTGTATTTATTATTTTTCAATTTATTGAGTGGGGAATTTTCAAATTATTAGAACATGAATATTATCGTACTCAACTGTTTTTATAACGAATCCAACTCAAATAATTTTATATAAATCGAATTCAAATAACTTAAATTTTTTTCCCGATATTTGTAGACCAATTGGATTCCATGTTCTAGATCAGGGAACATATAACCCCACGAATAACCTACTCAACTCCAAAGACGTTGCCCCTATACTGCTAAGAGACGAGCAATGGCCTTTATGGGATAAGGGTAGGACCGTATATTTATTACTACTACTACTACGATGTAATGGCCTAATCTTCTAGTACGATTTTTACGATATGGCATGGGTGAAAGAATCTGGCCCTATCGACGGATCAAGTTATATATCCCTATGGATTCTTACAAGTTAAGACGTATGATCATGAACTTTAAACTAAGAATTTACATGGATTCGAGAATGATTGGTATGTATCTAATGTTTATTCATAATTATCATGGTATATGATAAGGATTAGAACTCGAGCTTTCTTAAGCGAAGCCCATAATTCTCCGTTGTACTTTTGAATTTACTGTTTTAAGCTCCTTAATTTAAGAAAATTCTTGTCCAGACTTGACTTGGCGAAACATATCTAACCTTTGTGATTGATTACTCTCCTAATTGTTCCATATAGTTTTGTTGAGTTCGGCCGAATCCTACTTGGATAGAATTTCCCCCTTCATTTGTGTAGTTTGGATCTTATCTGCATCCATTTGCAGTTTTCATCATTGACCGAACCGGTGCACTAGCACACCCCACTTATAGATTAAGAAGAAGGCAACAACTTTATAAGTTTGTGCATGCCTAGGTGGAACTCATGGCCGGGTCATAAAACTTCTGCAAAATGCACTTTGAGTGTAGTATGTAATGCCACGTCTTCGGAAATGAGTTGTTCGTATGGGAATCTAATTATATAATATATAGTAAAACTTATCTTAAAAAAGTCGTATTTTATTATATATGTGCAAGTATAGGAGGAGCGGGAAATTTTTTGTCCACTTATGCTTTGCTCGAACTTATTCAATCATAAAGTAATTACTTTGAATTCGATCAGATCCGATTTGAGATAGAATCTTCAGAGAGTGTACTTATTTCTTTTTGGGGGGCAAGATTAGGAGACAAAATTGGATCATGCCCCTTCTCCTGTCTCAACAATATCACATTGTAAGGTCAATATATTTTCAATAAGACATGGCCCAGTTATATCTACATTAGTGGAAAAATCATGATGATAATTAAATAAATGTCATATATATGGAATTTCACTTCTACCCTTGGTTCAAAACTCTTAGAAATGAATTGAACTCTAGATTCCGAAGTTGATTTGTGTGAAAAGGGCAAAGACCTAAGACTTATGGCAACAGATGGGACTCATGAGTGAACAATGTCCATGGAACTTAACTTTAGATCCATGGTGCATAAGAAAAGAAAGCAACCAAACATGTTATGTGTATCCAAATTAAACAAGATTTGAACTACTAAAGGATGTATGACTCCCACCCCACCCAATAGCTTATTGAACATGTTTAAATAGAGTGGGGTTGTGGATATATGGAGTATATGATTCCTATCTAATTTATCGGAATTTTTTTTTTTATCATATCTGGAATGAATGCGGAGTTCGATTCAACGTGATAAGGTTGCAAAATTCTTCGGTGATCAAAGTTTTGCTATGTTGGAATTTAGTGGATAACATAACGGAGAAATTTTGAAATGAAAATTTATTAATCTTTTATGTTTTTCCTTCAAGGGTTTAATACGTCGAATGTATTATATGGGAAACATGAATTTAAACTTAGGTCGTTATTTTGGGAATACTAGTCCATTCCATTTTCTATCACCTATTGATATTCGATGTATTAATTATAATTATATTATTTACGGAGTATAATACATAAAAGTATAAGAATATTTATTCCTATCCAATTCATTCTGACAATAATTTGACTTGGATGTACACTTGGATAGATACGAAATTCAACCTAGAGAGTGATGTCCGGCAGGCGTTAGTCAAAACTGATGAGCTCTGATCTGATGGGCCATTTACAATTGATGCATGTATGTATGGCTCAAAACGAATTATTTATGTACATGGGCTTCTAATGGATCTGAATATGTGGCCTGTGATTTTTACTTGGTTAAATCCATCTAGTCATTTCTAGAAAATAAAAAACAAAAATTCATCAAGTTATATTTAAAAAAAAAAAGGAAAAAAAAATACTTTTGATATCAAATTTTAGTTCAAAAAATACATTTGATATTAGACATTTTGAAAAAATATATTTCATATATACCGTAATTCACATCATCTTGACACATTTACTTTTTCCGTCAAATTTCGGATGGAATTCAGCAAGTGTCGTCAATTATATATCTTTAAAACTTGTGTATGTTTTTTCTCCTATTGTCAATTTAACGGGCACATGAGCAATACGTGCTGAATTTTATCCGAAAATTGATAAGATTGAGTGAATCATGGTATGAAATATTCTTTTTCAAAAAGTTTATTACCAATGAAGTAAAGTTTAGTATCAAAAGTATTTTTTTCTCTTTTGGAAAATAATGATTGAATGTAGTTAGATTTACATTATACAGTATATATTTATATTTGAACAACAAAAAATTATTTCAAAGTCATGTACGTGTCACAAGGAGGAGGAGTGGAAACGACCCTATATACAACTAACTGGAAGTCCAAAGTCAAAAAATTTATCAAACAGTCCGGACAAGCCCATTAGTGTGGAGTTTGAGGAGGTAATTATCATTCTATAATTAATTATGTAATTAATATTTGCGTACTACCAATATTCGCGTGTGGCATTTAATTATTCCCTCTAATTAAGAATTAATATTTGCTTTATCCTAATCAAGATAATTTCGTCCCTCAATATGATCAACTCAAAAGCTAACAGCCCTAAACTGATTTGACAAGGATGAGATAGGTATACTTTTTATCCAGTTATAAGGTTATGGAAAATAGGCAAAATTGCAAAAATCGTCCCAAACTAATCACTGATTTTAAATTTTCGTCCCAAATTATTTAATTTGGCGAATTTCGTGCCGTAATTTAATATTTTTTGGAATATCGTCCCAACGTAATTATAAGACGGAAATTGCGCATTTGTCGATGAATTATCACATGGCTGCTTAAGTATCATGACATAGTAAATTTTAACATGAATAATTATATAATATTGCAGAGTTTGTCCCAAACTAATTACAAGATTCAACCGTCATTTCTATTAAATTAAGATTTAATATTGGGACTAAATAAATACAAAATGGTAAATTATGGGACGAAATTTGGAGAGTTGATATAGTTTGGGACGAAAAATCAAAATTAGGAATTAGTTTGGGATAATATTCCAAAAAAAATTTAAATGACGAGACGAAATTCGCCAAGTTAAATAATTCGGGACGAAAATTCAAAATCACGAATTAGTTTGGGACGTTTTCTGCAATTTTACCTGGAAAATATAATGTTGTTCCCTAAGGTAGGGGACTTGGGCTCCATTTCTAGTCTGTCACATATCTTGTGAAATAGCATATTATTGAAATATTTTATTGCAAGTGTCGGACTAGATTACACTCGATCTATTCCAATCCGGCTCGATTTCAATATTATTAATTATTTTAGGTGGTTAATTATTTTTTTAGATGGAGAATACATCGTTACTTACACCATACAATATATAAGTTTTTTTAGTACATGATATATCAATTTCTTTTATTTTTGAAAAAAGTCCAATCAAGCTTGAGTAATCAAGGAATCGATATGAAGTTGAATATATTGGCATGAGCTTTTAATATGGAAGAATATTAGGAACTACCAAGAATCATGGACGATATTCAATTTGTATTTGTGACTTCACAAGTACATTTTCAAAACTAATATGTGATTGGTTAAGTGAAAGAGACTAGTTACTATGAAATAGCGAACCCAAGTTCGAATCCGATAAAAAAGGTTTCTACTTCGTGCTTCGAAAGAAATTAGATACCATCTGATAAAAAAAAAAGTACATTTTAATTTGAAAATATAATTGGCATGTTAATAAGAAAAGATAGACATAATAATACTAGTTTGGGTTATGAACTTCAGCAATCTAGCTAGTGCCATAATGTCAGTCATGCCAACTAAAATTTAATTTACAATGGTAGTGCACGTGAGGCCACAATAGTTAAATTAAATGACATTTTATATCAAATTGAGATCCCATATTATCATAAATATTTATTGCACCCAAGCATTTGTCTCGTCTCGGGCGAAGTTTTCTTGCTCCAAGTATAGGACAAACATTAACAGTTAACTAAATATATTTTTTATGTAAAAAAGGGGAAGAAAAAATGGTGATTTGATTTTTTAGGTAATTAAAGCTAGCTTTAGCAAAATTTAATTGAAATTTACTATTTAAAAGTGATATAGTATAGTGAAAGAGGTTACTATTCCCCTAAAGTGACGAACTCTTTGAATCCTAATTGAAAAAGGTTCGCATATAATATATGAGTTGGTTTATCCCCACTTAAAAAAATGATTTTCTTTTTTTAATTATCAAGGGTTTAATCCCTTTCGAGACGGGCTGAGCACATTAATGTGGGTACCTCTCCCAACAGAGATTCGAACTTGAGTCCACTACTTTGTAGTAACTAGTCCCTTCCAATAGATCAATCACATGTTGGTTCGTCATACGTAAACTAAACCCAACAATTAATAAAGCTAAGCATAAACGTATAAACTTTTATAAGTACAAATACAATAATACATCGTTATTACGAAACAAATATATATATAAAATCTCAAAAGGTGTCAAACGAAAACAATTTCTGATTGGAGAGACATTATTTTCTCTCCAATTAAAACATCTAGAGATATATTTGTAATTTTTCCTTTGAGAATAAAATGCGCTAAAGCGTTGTACTTGTTAACGAATGAGTATGTATTTGTGCTAATCAAAATAGTACGTGGGGTTTTTTGTCAATTAACAATATATAATACAGGGGATATTGAAAATATATATATAGTATAAAATAATGATTATGGAAAAAGTAAGTGCCAATAATTCTGATTATCTTCTTCTTTAAATCTAATATCAAATCAAAAGTAAAGATTATGGTACAAACTCATAACAACACCACTTGAGTGTAAGTCCCCACAAAACAGTCATAAGATAATAAGCATCCAAGGAAACAAATAGCTTCTTTTGCTCCCCACTAAACATAAAAACAACTTTCAGAGTTCCAACAAATGCTTTGGTTCATTAATTCCACCCCATACCCCCTTGTCCCTAATGCACACATTCATAATAATTATAAATATAAAAGAAAAAGAAAATGCTTGTTTGAACTTTCAACAACTAAAAATGAAAAAAGAAATATGAATATAAATAATACATAAATATAAAAGAAAATGAGCAGATTAAAATCAAAATCAAAATCAAAAGAAGTATATATATAACTTTAACTCTTTATAAAAGTAGTCATATTAGAATCATTGATATTCATGTCATTACTATAAAAAGGGACCCTTTAACCTATCATTCTCAATCATTTCAAAAAACCTTCCTCTTTCTCTAAATAATCTCCCCTTTATTCTCAAATATTCAACATTAATTCCCCAAGTTCCCAACCATCACACTTCTTGAACCAAATTAATTTTCTTAAAATCATGTCCGTTACAACATCCCAATGGAGAAACGACTCCGGCGAGATCGACGTTTTCGAGGCGGCACGATACTTTTCCGGCGGCGGCAGCGGCAACGAAATCCCGAGTAGCAATCAAAGAATCATAAGAGAAGAGAGACAACATTCGGAAAGAAGTGCTGCCCGGATGAGCCTAGACATGCCATTGCCAATGATAAAACATGCAATGCTAACACAAAATCAACATCAAAATAAAAAGCAAATGAAAGAGAACAACAATAGTAAGATAAAGTACAAGCAGCCAAGCTCTCCAGGAGGCAAACTTGCTAGTTTCTTGAATTCCCTATTCAATCAAACAAATTCAAAGAAGAACAAGAAGAAATCAAAACCTGTCGACGGCGCGAAATTAGATCATCATCTCGAAGAAGAAAACACTAGAAGGAGAAGAAGAAGTAGCATTAGCCATTTTGAAGTCACAATTTCTGATCATAATAATTCAAAGTCATCATTTTATAATGCAAAGTCATCTTCAAGTGCTACTTCTGGATTCAGAACACCTCCTCCATATGCTGACACTCCAAACAAATCATACAAAGATTATCAAAAGGTGATTTCTTTGCCAAAAAAAGGTGGAAGTTACATAAAGCCCACATTGCAAAATCATGAGCTTTATATTGAGAAATTCAGATTTAAGAATTCAGAAGAAAAGGATGAGTTTAGAAAATTCAGTGACGATGCTGATGATCATGCAGATAGTGATTCAAGTTCAGATTTGTTTGATTTACCAAATCATGATTTAGATTTTTATCCAAGTGGCTTGCCGGTTTATGAAACAACACATATGGATAAAATCAAGATTGTTGCACCAATTTCTAATGCTACTGCCACAGCATAATTAAATTAAGTGTTCCCATTTTCTTTGTATAAATTTCTTGTTCATGCATGCTTGAATTTTGTGAGGAAACAAATTGAGTTTTTTTTTCTTTCTTTGATCTAAGTTCATTGCATGCAACAGTTATCTTTATGTAAAGTTCATAATATTTGAATATGTTAAATACAGATAGATAAAAGGACTTAATTCAGTTCAAAAACTAATTCAAGAGGAGCGATTATCCAAGATCATATAAAAATAACATATAGTCTTGATATTTAATCCATGCGACTTTAATTAGGTTGAACATAATTTATTTATTTTTTATTTTTTATTTTTTTAGCTTTTGGAGATTAGTGGAGTGCATGTGCATCAAGAAAATCTTAAAAGTATACCACTAAAAACGATAGTTATAATAGTCCATGATAAGAGATCATCCAATTTTGTTAATGGAGCGAAAAAGGAAGAATTAATTATTACACCCATGTGATTGTGATTTCACATCTTATGATGGATACTTTTGGATGTGTACATATTTTTCGTGTGGTGACATTTACAGGTCTACTTAGCTAAACAATAAAAATAAATAAAAAAAAAAAACATGATTTAATTAACTAATTGCAACATGAGGTATCATACTTGATGAATGGTATTCGTCTCACTACCGGTCCAGGTCATATTAAGGATGTTAACTGTCAACAACCTTCCTTAATACGAAATTTAATTAAGACGGTCAGATCGATTGATCTAGACTCAACTTTTTCGACTGGAAAATCTAAGTCTGTACTCAAAGAAACTCGTCAGGGTGTCCCGAGTTCACTTGGCGATGACCCTTCAATGCCGAAGTCAGTTCAATTCGATAAGACAAATCGAGTAGAATATACAGTAAATCGGGTCATTAATGTATTTATAGATGATCTCGAGCCGGTTAGGTGGACTTCGGGTCGACCCAGGTAAAAGCGCGTTGATCTTTGGAGTGTTTAGTTATTACCATGTCCTTCCAGGGGTATCATGGTCTTCTTAGCAAGTTGTCTATGTTGAAGTTTCCGGGATCGATGTAGATGAACTCTAGTTGATCAACATGTATGGACTTTTTATCAATCTTCGGTTCTGACTAATATTCATGATACAAAATATTCGATATATCAATATTTGATCAAAATTTCGCAAATTGAATATCATCACAACTTTTAATTAGATCCTTTTATAGGGCTTGGACTAGACATGCTGTCAAGTTGATAGCCATTTCTTTTAGTTTTCTTTTGATCTCATGCACGCTCATCCTTTAGTACTTTGTGTACACTTATTTAATTAGTGTTAACTTTTTGACGTTATAGCATGCTTCCCTCTATAAATAAAAACAGTGACATCGAATTAATGATAAAAAAAAAAAAAAAAAAAAAATCTAAGTGCGTGGTGGATTAGTGCCCCTTATCTTCAACGCATCTTCTTAGGTTATGTCCAAATTAGTCGGCATTTCGTAAAACATATCACGTTTTTGTCTAATCATGGGAACAAAATAGAAAACAATAATGCTAAACTTTTCTTCTTGAATATTATAATACATTTAAGATAAATAAATAAAGCCAGATTATATCTACCTATATAGGCCCAAGTGGATTATTAGGGCCTAGCAATAAAATAAATAAAAATAAAAAAGGCAAATTGTGTTTGTTTGTTAATTGAAACACACATGTTTCGAATTTTCATACCCAAAATTCTGTAATTTCAATTAAAAAAAAAAAAACTATACAGTTACTCCACATAATCTAATAAATATACAACGTTAACATTATATAAATAAATTTAAGTTTGTTCTAAAATATTTTCAAAATTTATATGACGAACCCAAAACATTTTCACAAACTCATTATTCCTCTAATTTAATTATCAGAATGTATAACTATACCATTTTTTTAATTTTATTTCACATTGTATTTCTTTCATGCAGACATATTTTTTTCCTTCCTTAATTTTACCATATTCAATTTCGAATTATGTAACTGTTTAAACAAGCCAAAATACATCCAAACCAAGCCACACATAATGATATATGATAGATGCCAATGCCATATACTTAGGCACCAATATATATATATATATATATATATATATATATATTGAAATATATTGAAATATAAATCAACTAATTAATTGCATTAAAAAGTAAATAAAACGACAGAAGGCCAGTGTTTGGGAAACCCCATCGCAAAAGAGTTCAAAATTTGATTCTGATCCGCACTTTTAGTCCTATATTTGATAGAATTGCTCTTTTAATATCTGTTTCAAAATTTGCTCTGTACATTTAGTCATGTCCCCTTTCCATTTGGTATTACATGTGATCAAAACGGAAATTTGAAACAGCCTTATGGAACTAAAACTGTAAGAATGCAATTATTTTATGGGACCAAAATGTTCAGAACTGAATGGAAAGTGGTCATAGGATCACATGTTCAAAATATTTTACAAATAATTGATTAAAAAAAACACACACACACACACAATTTTATAAAGCGTTGGATCAAAACTGCATAAGAAACACATTACCAATTATGTGTACAATTAGGAGAACCAATATTTGGTTATTAATTAGATTAGATTAATCCGAAATTACTGACAAAACTGAGACCCCAAGATTAAGAAGTCTTGGATACATTTCCCACAAATATCACTTACGTGAATTTTTCTTTGATTTAATACTAGTGTTTTAGTGTGCTTAATTATTTATATTTTTCTATATTATGCAGTTATTAATATGATTCATGAGTGTATATATTCCCTTCATTCCACATTAAATGATGTATAAGGTTTTTTACTCCAATAAGGATCAAGGAATCAATGAATACTCTAGATTTTAGAAAAATTAGAGTGTAAAATTGTCCTTGAGAAGCAATTAAATTTTTTGTAACTCCCCTTAATTCATCTCTCTTTCCCATACATCTTTTCTCGCTCTCTTTTTAATAAAGAATGATGAAAATGTCAAACTAGCACATAAATATCTTGAATTCCTGAAATAACATGTATTGTAGAAAAAAAAATCTCTCTAAAAATACACATAATATGAAATGGAGAGAGTGCTATATATTATACAAAATCAATATGCATGATGGGATAATTACATAGTTGGGAAATTGTGCCATACTCATATCAAATTAAACAAACTATTTACTAATAATCAACATAAACGATCTAATCACATCATGTCATGCTAAGACGTCCAATTAATTGGTGAGCGTGCATTCATCTGTATCATTGGAATTGGTAACCAACAGTACTGGTCGGAAAATCGTTCCATAGGCCATGTGTTTTTTGGCTATATATATGAACGTGCCATTGCTGTATGAAAATTATATATACATATATATAGAGAATCATTAATTATTAATAAGAACTAAGCAATTAAAATGATATATGTGATAAAGTCAAGGCTGGCATGTTCATATATATATATATATATCAATGTTTTCAGAATCAGAAACCAAATTAATTTTTGGCTGTGCTATGAATTTGGAATCTTACGTTAGTTTTGTATTGGTATCTTTGCTTTTGCAGATTAATTTATTCGGGACTGGAGTTTTGAAGATTATGTACATTACGAAAATTTCTATGAGATATGGTCTAATTATAAAAAATTTCTCACATTTTGATTATTGCAAAAATCTCCATCAAGTTTGTTACTTTTTTATAATTAACCCTTTTTTCCTAAGAAGTTTTAATTTTGCCTTTTATTGTTATTTTAAGCGTTTGTAATATCTTATAAATATTAAACTTGGTAATTGTTATATATTATAAATTAAAAAAGAGATAATTTATATTTACTATCAAAATAATTGATAAAATTTATAATTGCCAAATAAATATTGCAAAAAAAAAAGTATTCACTTATTTTAGCAATATAAATTGTATAATAATAAATTAAATAGAATTTTAATAATGATATTTTATTAATATGAACAAACTGTTTACACGTTTAGTTAGATGAATTTATTTTCTAAACAAGTAAATCTAATAAATTTATATTGTATCATAAATAAGACAATTTAATATAATTATGTTGATATTGTATTATAAATTACAATATTTATTTAAATTTATGGCAATTATAAATTATACAAATTATTTTGGTATATTTTAATTTAATTAAGTTTATATTGTATTATCAATTGCAATATTTATTTAAAGTTATGGGCAATTATAAATTATACAAATTATTTTGTTACTAATATATATAATTATCCCTTTTTCAACTTATAAGTTATAACAATTAGCACCAAAGTTTAAACATTTATAAGATATTACAAACACTAAAAATAACAAACAAGGGCAAAATTGAAACTTCTTAGGAATAGGGGTTAATTGTAAGAAGGTAAAAAATTTGAGAGGAATTTTCGTAATATCCTATATGTGAGGAAAATTTATGTAATTAGACCTTATCTCAGGGAGTATTTGTACTTTACCCTATTCTTTAACTATTTATAATAAATAATAGTATATAAGAATGACTAAAATATATAGTATTTGGGATTTATAGAAACTAGTGAAGTTTCAAATTTTATAATGTAGTTTGAATGTAGGGACTCTAACATGAGAATTAGTGTACTAGATTAAATCATATTTGTTGAGAATTCATAAAATAATACGTAAAATATCTTCGACTGTTTCATTTGCTTCTTTTTTTTTTTTTTGAAAAGGTTTCATTTGCTTTTAACAGTTTAGCTCATTGACGTTCGCTGCGGATGGCATTTTAATGAGATTGATCAAACATTGTGCCAAAGTAGTCGAAAGTGAAAATAATTTAATTACGAAATTAAAACTGCAAATTTTTATTTTTCCTAAAATAGCAGTAGTACATTTTTAATTTTCAAAAAGATAATCTAATTCGAATTAAGAAAAATGGCAGGCATTTCCAAATTCTTGAACCAAAATATATTCAAACTGGGCCAGTATCTTCTTTTTCTGGTCTCTTTAAAACGAATGTAATAGTTTAGATGATATGTAAGAAGATGACGAAATTTAAATATATTAATGGGATTTTTGCACGTCACCCCCCATTTTTTTTCAATTTTCGCACTTTCCCCCCCGAAACGTCTTAAATGTGACCGTGCCCCTGATTTTATGTATGTTTTAGCACTTACCCCCCTGAAACGCCTTAAATGTGACTGTGCCCCCTGCTTTTATGTATGTTTGTGCACTTACCTCCCCGAAACATCTTAAATGTGACTGTGCCCCCAACTTTTATGTATGTTTGTGCACTTACCCCGCCTTACCAAATTTCGGCCAGATTTTCCACCGGAACTAAAGCACCTGCAAAGCACACAAAATTTAAGAGGGCAAAAGGGTAAAATTATCCATATTTCCCACAAAACCTAAACATAAGTTAAAAACGTGAATTGAAATTGAGAAAAGAAATTAGGGTTTATTTTTCCTCCAGTTAGGCTTAATTTCTCCTCCATTTACTGAAATTGAGTGAATCATGAACAATTTTACAAATTCATATCGTCTCTCTCTCACACAAAACTCATGATTTAGAGAAATCAATATTAACATTTCTTGTTGCTTTCTTATTCCTTTTTTTATGGAGACCCCTTCATTACATATACCGAAAAATCAAGTCACCTAGGAGTTGGTACTGGATATGGAATATTGCCGCACCGCTTGTAATATTACCCTTTTGCCCTCTTAAATTTTGTGTGCTTTGCAGGTGCTTTAATTTCGGTGAAAAATCTGGTCGGGGGGGTAAGTGCACAAACATACATAAAAAGCAGTGGGCACAGTCACATTTAAGACGTTTCGGGGGGGTAAGTGCACAAACATACATAAAAGCAGGGGGCACGGTCACATATAAGGCGTTTCAGGGGGGTAAGTGCACAAACATACATAAAATCAGGCACTACAACATTTTCCACCTTTCCCGGCGCCAGTTTCCCGGCGTTTATTAAACTGCCGGGTAAAAGTTGTAAACCCGGCGCTTTTTCTCTATTCCCGTTGGTTTTAAAGCGCCGGGTATACTTCCAATTTTCCCGGCGCAATTTCGATGGATTTTAAGCGCCGGGTATATTCTGATGTACCCAGCGCACTTCCAATTGTACCCAACATGCCTTTTTTTTTTCGCAATTTATTTCTTCCTTTATTCTTTCTTTTACGCGATTTAAACCCCTAAACCCCTAAACCCCTCACAGGCGTACACTCCCTCTACTAAAATTGCAAAATCTTCCCCAAATTGCAAAATCTTCTGCTAATTGCTTCGGTTAGGTTAAGCATATATCGCTTCTTCATCTACTTGAATCCGTAGAAGAAATCAAAGAATGGAAGCAATCAACTCTCAATTCATACAATATTACAATATTAGATAGTTAAGTAGTAATCGGGCTTGCTACTGCTTCGTCCATAGGCGTTTGGGGCTTCGACCATAGGCGTTTGGGGAAGAATTGCCTTGTCGTCTCCATCTCGCCTCAGGTTTATCATTTATGCTTTATTTTCCTTTTTATTTTACATTTATCAAATTTTTGAATGCTCACTTGTTTCAACTCCGCAGTTTAAGTGTCATTTGATTACTGAATTCATGTTTATTGTACTAAGGGTTATGCTTAAAAACTGTTCGGGAAAATGCTTGTTTGGGTTTGCTTTCCTTATATGGGTTTGAAATTTGAATTTTTGGTTTTGAGTTACTTAATCAAAGGGATATCCTGAATTTTATATTCTTAGTGAAATAATTAAACAGAATTTGAATTCAGGAATTGAAATCATTTAAAGCTTAAATTCTTGAACAGAAATATGAGTTCGTGGGGTTTGCGTTTCTGCTTATGTATGTGGCATAGATTCAAGTTCGAACTCTTTGGAGTGTGAAATGCTGGACTTTGAAATATAGATTTTATGTTACATGCAGTAACTGATTTGAGGCCGAAAAGAGTAGTTTTGCAAATACCTGTCCAGTGATACCAATAAAATCGTAGCTGCTTCTTGCATTCAAATCGAAATCTATGGAAGGCTCTTCGATTTTAAGCTCGATCTCGTTTAATTTTTGTGCCTTATTACCATTGATATCTGTGACAATATTAATGTTTCTTTCGTCTGCATTTATGGTCTGCATGAAACTTGATAAGGCCAGATTGAAGTCTGTTAATTGAGCTTTAGTTGATTCAAGACTTTCAGATTGATTAATGTGATCAGTTGATAGGCTTTGTTGAGCTTTTTCTAGTATTGATTGTAAGTACTTCCCTTGTGCTTCTAAAATTCTGAAACAACCAACCCATTGGAGAGAATGCACCAAAATTGGCACATCAAATGGGTCGAGTAGTAATAGATGCTAACAAATTTCCCCCGAGTACCAAAGATTGGAGACAAATTGATCGATCAAACAAAGAAGCTAAGTGGTTAGAGCTTAAGGTATTATCAAAATTTTTCTATTAATTAGAAAATAAATGTTAATATCAACATATATTTTTAACTAGATATGCATCTTGTTTTCTAGACAAACTTCACTCTTGTGGAGTCTTTTAAAGATCTTTTCTTCAAAAAGCTTGGAAAGTTATGGAGGGAATGGAAAGCAGAACTTAAAAAGTTCCACTACTCCATATATGAGACTGATGAGGAGCGGTTAGCTCATTTACCTCCTAGGATGGATAAGGTTGAATGGGAAAAGTTAGTTAATATATGGAGTAATGATCCACATGCACGGGTATAAATTTAATTACATGGCCATTGTTTAAAATTTAGATATATATGTACTATACATTTTAACAATCATTTGATTTGCAGAAGATCAGTGAACAAAATCGTGCAAATAGAACTCAACTACGGACTTATCATAGAACCGGAAAAAAAGGTTATCCAAGTCTTAGAGCAGAGGTAACTTTTTTAGTTCGTTGTATAATATTTCTCAATTGTGTGGTACCCCTATTTTGATTACTTGATATTTTATTGTTTCTTAGATGTTTATAGAGAAGGGTGAAGAACCTTCTAACTTTGACGTATGGGTGAAGGCAAACACGCCGAAGAATGGACAACATGATGTTGGAATTCGAAGGATACGAATCCCAAATTCTTACTCGGAATCTCCATGGATCACCCGCAAGAATTCAAACGCCATTTTGACCGAACACCGTGGTTAAATCACCGACTTCTTTATCTTCGAAAACTCACGTTTTGGTGCTCCCGGTGGAGACTAAATCACATACGGACGTAGCCTAAATTCCACGATCTAAATACCAAAAATAGTATGATAATATGTGTTTGTAAATCACCCAAATATATATACCCAATATATGCTTACATATAAGTATATATATTTTAGCTACGCATATAGATGGTTATGTATATATTTATATGTGAGGAGATGAACAGAGAAGTTAAAATGCTTCTCTGTTCCTAATTGGAATTGAGAAGGTTGGGACTTTCTGCATTTGGCCGAAGTGGGAAAACCGTGTGTTTCCCTCACTTTTAATTGATGGGGAGTTAACTCCCACTAAGTGGGTAGTTATCTCCCTAATGGAGAAGTGGTCAAAAACTTTTCCCTCCAATTCTCTATCCAAGTCATCTGGGTCGGATCGGGTCGGGTTAGTCCGAAATGGGCGGACCCGTTCAATCCAACACATGATACATATACAGCTTCTACTATTGTAAGTAATTGAAAATTTTATATTTTATATTTATTTTTGAATTTATGATGTTAACCTCTATTTTTTTCTTAACTTGTAGGAAAAGTTAACAGATCTTATTTCAGAAAATCCCGAGGCCATGAACTCTAAGGAAATGAAAGATCAAATTTTGAATGTTGTTTTAGGCCCTGAGAAACACGGACGTTTACGCACATATGGATTTGGTATTACGCCTACTCAAGTCTCGGCCATAAAGAATCAAGATTCGATTATCGATAAGAAGGTTTCCCTCATAGTGGAATCCCTAAAGGAGCGTGTTAGAGAAGAATTGAGGATGGAGCTACGGGGAGAGATGGAACAAATGATAGAAAATGCACTTCAATCTCGTTTCCACCAGAATGTTCAATCATCTAAGGTAATGTATGCATTTTAGAGTTATATATGTATGCATAAATATTTGTGAAGTTGTAATATTTGAAATTTATAAAACTATATTCTCATTAATAGGAGCCCCCGACCAATATGTATGGAGGGACATCTAATGATCATGAGGTGAATGCAGCCCCGCAATCTTCAAGTTTACAGGGTGCTACATTTCCTCGAGAAAGTCATATGCACTCAAGTGTCCAATTTTGCGAGGTAATATGTTTCAAGAGTTTCAAAGTTTTACTTTTTCAAGTTCCTCTAAGCAGATGCAGAAAATTAATCTATGATTTTCAAATTAATTGCAAATGCAAGTACCCATGCAAGAAACTACAGTGAAAAAAAAAAAACGCAAAACCACAATACCGGTGAGGTATGAGAGGTTAATGAATATCATGTCTATGTTAAGTTTGGTAATTGTGTTCATGTAAGTTTTTTATTGATAATGTCACTAATTAATTACATGTCTATATTAAATTTTATTTAGTTGAATTCATCTACTACCATATGATTTGGCTAATATGATTGTGGAAGTGCTTCTATTAGTAATATAATTCATGTCTACGTTAAGTTCTATTTGGTAGAATTAATCGTATTTATTGTTGGTTTATCTTGTTTAGTCATTATTATATGATAAGTTTCATTTCTTGGATTTACTATTTGTGTTTCATTGTTGTTATGTTTCTAACACTTTCATTTTTTGTATTTCAGGAAGGTGTTGCCAAAGAAGAAGGTTTAAGATGAAGGGTTAAATTGCACATTATTTTGTATTTAGTTTTATAGATATTTTATTAATATTTTTTGTTAATGCAAATTTTTGAGGCATTTCATTTGTTGGATAATTTGGAAAAGAAGCATATTTTGATAGTATATATTGGATGAATAGAAAAATTTATTGTGATTTAATTTATTAAAAGATCATAAGAAAATTATTGGATTTAGATTTGTGTTATAAGACAAAATATATCTTAAAACAATTTTTTATATTTATTATTAAAAGTGGGCTTATTCCCGGCGCATTATAAGCGCCGGGAATAGCTTTGAAAGCGCCGGGAATAGTTATTCCCGGCGCGTAAAAAGCGCCGGGAATACTGTTTCCTGGCGGTTTTTTTATTCCCGTCGCCCCTTTAACCCGGCGGCGATGGGGCGCTTTTAGAAGCGCCGGGAATTACATTCCCGGCGCTAATTTTCCTATTCCCGGCGCTTTTTTCGCGCCGGGAAAAACCTTATATGTTGTAGTGAGGGGACACTGTCACATTTAAGGCATTTCGGGGGGGAAAGTGCGAAAATTGAAAAAAAGTAGGGGGTGACGTGCAAAAATCCCTATATTAATTAGTCTCTATTAATTTGAATATATCCATTAGTTTGGGCCTTGGCCCAAGTGAGGAGCTAACTAATGATTGTATTGTGGAAAATATTGAGTTTTATAGGCCAGGATCAACTCACGTGTTTTGGCCCATACTCCGCTCAAAAAAAAAAAAAAAAAAAAAAAAGGGAAAAGAAAAGAAATTATTGTAGAACACATCAATTATTAGTTTTTTGAGTTTACACATATTTCATCATTTTTTTACCTATTTTATACAATTACATTTATTTTTTATTAATTTTCACCGATTTCATCTTTTATTCTATCTGATTTAAAATACTTTTCTCATATTCATCTTTTATTCTATCTGATTTAAAATACTTTTCTCATATTCATCAATTTTTTGCTGTATTCTTTATTATAAATTTTCAATATTTTTTTTTGGTTTATTGAGTTATTACCGATTTCACTAGTTTATTACTATACTTGTTGCATTTTTTTTAACCATTTTAACATGTGTTTCACGAATTACAACATGTTCATCAATTCCACATTAATTTCCACTCAACCTATTTTTTCACATGTTTTTACTGGGCTATGCCAATTTTTGCCAAATTAATTTTTTTTTTGTTCTTTTTAATGATTTAAGCCATTTTTTTTATCCATTTAACCAATTTTCCTCGATTGAACTTTTTTTTAATATTCTGCAAATTTAATACATATTCAACCCGTTTAATTATGTATATTAAAGTTAGTTGAATGTTTGAAAACGACAAGATTAGGTGAAACTAAAAAACAAGAATGTCTCAGATCGATAAAAAAAAATTAAAATTGGTTTGAAAATTAGTTAAACCACAAAAAGGAATGAATCAATCCAATGAGAAATTGAGAATGGGGATTCGGAGGGAAAAATTGGTTAGACCATAAGAAAATGGATGAAATAAATGAAAACCGTTGCAAAATAAACAACTGGAATCAATGAAAAATGAGTTAAATTGACAAAAAATAATAATAATAGATCAATCTGATTAAAAAGAGTAATACAGAGAAAAAAAAACGGTTAAACTCACCAAAAATAGGTTACTCAATATAAAGAAATGAGTAAAGTTGAAATTAATAAGTAAGATTGGTGAAAAATGTGTTAAACCCGTAAAAACACAAGAAACAGTTGAAAATTTTAGTTAGACTGACATAAAACAAGTGAATTTTGTGAAAAATAAGGTATTAAGGCGAAAACGGATTAAGTTGACAAAAAGGACGGTTCAATGAAAAACATGCTAAAACGACAAAAACCAATGGAAGAAGTGTCAAATGGTTGGTGAAATCTAATTATATTTCAATGTTTGTTTGGCGTTTCCAAAAAAAATTCGTGTTTGGGAAATGCCAAACAAATATGTTTTCTATTTTCTGAAATAATTTTTCATTTCTTAAATTTCTCAAACTACTTTCTCAAAACCCAAACAAACAACAATTTTCTTATCTCTAAACAAAACATATACAAACTCTACTCTGATTTGACATAAGGTAACTTATCTCTTACACAATTTATCTCACAACAAACATGATTTGACATAAAGTCTTACACCTACAACTTAACTCTTCCAAAAAAAACCTACATCTACTTTATTTCTCAAACCATTCTTTCAAAACACAAACAAATAACATTACGCAAATCGGGATTATTTCACAAACTTCAACTACTCTCCCAAACTACTTTCCCAAACACCAAACAAACAAGCCCTCATTGTTCATGTTCCGTTTGATTTTATTATCAAGCTTGAATTTATTAACTTTAGCATCAATTTCTATTCACGTTTATCATTGTTTTAAACAAGTAATTAATATATAAAGATTTTTCATTGAAACATACTCCATCCCTTTTATTTATTTATTTTTTATTTTTGTTGGGAGAATTGTACATGAGTTGAAAAATGTCATAAATAGCCACTTTTTTGAAGCAAGAATCCCAAAATATCATTTTAATCAAATAAGCTTAGTATTAATTAGCATTAATTACTAGTATTAGTAAGAAAGGCAAAATTGATAAGAACATTAATTTTACATTGAAATCCTAAAATGAGAAATAAAAGTAAACAATATAAAAAAGTTTGTTTTGCTAATTGTTTACTTTTATTTGTCATTTTAGTAGTTCAATGTAAAATTAATTTTTTTCTTAGCAATTCTGCCCTTCTTGTTAATGTTTGTATTAAATGTTGTGATTATTTGATTAAAAAAGTATTTTGAATTTATTTCTTAAAAAAATTAATTATTTATTACATTGCATAATTCATGTCCAATCCTCCAAAATGATAAATAATAAAATATAGAGAGTAGTGATTACTCCAAACAGAAGATCAATATACAATATTTAATAGAGGTCTCAAAAGTACTCAAATAACATAATTAATATCCCTTAGCATTAAGATTATGATTTTTTTATACCTTATCCAGAAGGATCAGAAGGATGACGTACAATTCCACAAAGCACAACATAAATTACATGAGATGCATATATAGCTAATTAAATAAGAACTTATAAAACTAAATTACTGAAATTAAACTCCACTGCCTCACATGACTTTAGCTTCATCAGCTTCCAATAATCATACTTAAATCTACACACAAATCAGAACCATATCATAAATAAATAATATTAGACCTTAAATGTTACAAAAATGAAAAAAAAAAAAATTTAAGGACAACTTCTATAATTAAATAAAAAATAAAAAAATCCCCAGTCAATTTTTATAGTAAAATCAACATTCAACACATAGCCTATATATATATAAAGTGATCGAGATCTTACATTGTTGCTGGTGCTGGTAACAGACCCTTGTGGGCTATTTGGAATATACCTAGCCCACTGCCACAAATTAAATAAATAAAAAAATCTAGTTAAATTTTCATGCACATATATCAACTGGGTTAATAATTATTACCAAATTAAGTGTAACTCACATTTTTTGCAGCTGCACTAAAAGCCTCCCTATGTGGTATCTCTGGATTTGCTGTCTTAATGCGCTGTATTTCCTCTCTGGATAAAATTCACAAACATTAATTGATCTTAATTAAGTTTATGTTCATTTTTTTAATATAAATTAAATGTAGAAATAAATGATAAATGATAATTAATGTTTCCTACTTCATGAAGCGATTGTAGGCTGAAGGAAGCCTATGCTTTTTCTCAGGAGCTGCAAATCATAAAAATTGAAATTTAATTAATCTACATGTGCTAGAATGAAAAATAAAAATAAAAAACTAACTTTAATTAACACATAAATATATAGTAGAAATTATGAATAAGGGTTACGTTTGACGACGAATGGAGCTTTTGAAGTCAAAGGCTGATCACTGGATGTGGAAGAAGCAGATGATGAAGACTGCCCCTTTTTCAGCTCATTACAGAAACCCTAAAAATTCAAAAAAAATATATTAATTAATTTCTCACATACATATATATCAAAGTGTAGTATATATATAAATGATTTTATTAAATATATAATAATACTTGATGAAGATTTGTTTGATGATCATGAAATTGTCCTTGAATTGGAGGAGGCCTTGTGGTGAGAAAAGAGAGATTACTGCAATGCCCACATTTCACAGTGACTGTATCCATCAATCTCTTGCGTGGAATCCCAACCTAATCAATTTATATAAATATATATAGTCAAAACATGATATATATATATATAATACTATATTTTTATGTAAACATATATATATATATGAAAGATTAGTTAAGATTAGTTATATATATATGTACCGCAAGAACGGTGTTACAAAAGTTGCAGCGGACATAGCAAAGGTGTTCAGATGATTGAACCAAATCCATGGTGATAGATATTTCTAGCTTAACTAGCTAATGATATTTATATATATGAAAGAAGAAGAAGATGATATATATGAAAAAGAAAGGCTGTATATATTTATATATATATAGATAGATATAGAGAGAGAGGGAGAGAGAGTTGTGATAAAAGGTGAAAGAAAGGTTAGGGTTTTGTAACATTAGCTGTATAGCGTCAAAAAAGAAAAACTAGGGTTAACTAAGATGTTCATAAAGTACACACATTTCTGACTTCCAGACAAAAATTTGACTCGTCATATATATTATATATATATATATGTATATATATAATATAGTGCGTGTACGTATATAATCTTGTCTCATATTGTTACACTATAAGACCTAAAGTAAAATAAATTGTGAACCAAGAATTGGAGAGAAAGATCTATGAGACTTGTGTCTTTACCTAGCCTTTTGCACTTAATTTGCAATCAATTTATATATTATTGCTTGCATCTTTATATATACTCATGCATTAGATTGACTCAAGCAAGCAATAATAGAAAATTGATTAAGTGTTTGAAAAAGAACAAAATATTCAAAGTGAGCTAGCTGAAAGTGCTTACACATTGATAATCATGTTGTGTAAAACTCTTGTTCTTGTATAGGTTGAGTAGACCAAATTGAAAGTTAAACTTAAAAAGTCGACAATAAATCTAAAAGAAAAAAAGTTGTCAAAGTAGAATGTTGTAAAGAATCCCGATCTCCCACGACCTTCATACCATTTGGACCAACAAATATTTTATAATGTTACACTTAGCCATAATTAATATTGTTGCAACTGATACTTTAGTATACTTTTATGTATATTGTCATGCTTTTCAACATGTCACTTATAGTGAAGTGACTAAATGTTATATGTCACTATTAATAAGTTACGAGGAGTTATTGACAATTTTCTAGTTGCATGTCCCTGCATATGGATTATTAATCATAAATAATGACTATTGACAACAAATCTAACCAATAGTGTATTTTTTAAATCATTATTGTGATAAGATTGTAATTATAATTATCAAGTATTTGCAAGTAGTCACAAGAATATTGTCATCAAATCTAGACAATCTAGCAAAGTAGGCAAATTAAAATAGTTGCGTGACTTTGTAAGAACGAAACCTAGCTAATTAAATTATCAATATATATATATATATTAAAAAAACCTTAATTACGAAAAGAAACAGGAATTGATATACTAAATTTCAGAATTTATAGAAGCACAAAAGAGGACAATGACCAAGATACGATATGATTGCCAAAAATATATTCCTATGTAATCATTCAACTAAACAAATTTTATTACACTTTTTTTTTTTTGATAATTAATTTTATTACACTTTACATATATTAACAATGTTCCATTTTGTGGTACACGAACGCCAGGTGTTCATTGAAGTACGGTGTTACCACTCTCATCAAAGTTAAAGATCTTCATAATTATTACAATTCAAAACTTCTTCAAGACGTAATCCATGAATTATTTATAAACATTATATTTTGTCGCATTCTATGTTGAATGTTGATGCAACTAACAACGAAATAAATTAAATCTGTAGTAAAGTCAAATAATTTCATTATCTATTAATTACTAGACTTAATTAAACCGTTACTAGCTCACACAGTATTTTTTTCCGGGAAGGCTTGTAAAGAAAATGAAGCTTTGAAAATTATTTGAACAGAATTTACATCAAATTAATTCAGGTTCTCTTTTTATAGATTTGAGGGGCTTTTGGTGCAAAGAATTATAGGGTTTTAGCACTTTACACACTAACTTAAAAGTTTAGGCACTTTACACCTTAGAAAATAATTTAGTTTGCACTTTGCATCCTAGAGTGTGTTTTAAGAAAAAATCATTGATTGAAGGATAATATTTATTTTCGAATATTTTTGGTACTTTGCACCCTAATATATAGATTTTGACACTTTGTACTCTGGAGTATAGAATATTGGCACTTTGCACCCAAAAATATAATTTTTTGCATTTTCAACCTCGACTTAATATGATAATCTAAATAATGTAAATAACATGCAATAAAATAATATGTTATAATTTTTATTTTTATTTTTCAAGGGTTTAATCCCTTTCGAGGCGGGTTGGACAGATTAATTGGTACCTCTCCCAACAGGGATTCGAGCCTGAGTCCGCTACTTTGTAGTGACTAGTTCATTCCACTAGACCAATCACCTGTTGATATAATATATTAGATATGTAAAGTGTAATTTAGATTTAAAGTAAATAATTTAGAGGATACTTGAAAATAAATTTTTTTTTGTATCTAAATTTTACTGAGAGAAAATGTTAAAATAAGTTATTATAAAGTAAAATAAATTAAGAATAAGATGTTTATGATTGTTGTGCATAGAAATGACTATTTTATCTCTACATCGCCAACATTCATGAGTTTTTTTTAAGGAAAATACATTAGGGTGCAAAATGCCATACAAAGTATATTTTTAGGGTACGTGCAGAGTGCCAACATCAATTGGGGAACATTTTTTGATTTAGGATGCAAAATGCCAACATTATATATTTTAAGGGTGCAAAATCTATATTGCCAAGGTTGTAAAATGAAAGAAAATTAAAAATGACTATTCTACCCTTCTACCAATGAATTTTCTCACTAAAACACACACTAGGGTGCAAAGTGTCAAAATTTTTAAGTAAGGTTGCAAAGTGTCAAAACTCTATAATTTCAAGGTGCAAAATGCCAAAAACCCGGTGTTGGGTATTAATTAGGGGAAATTCTTTCCCAGACCGGGTTTGGCCGAACCCAAACTAATTACATGGCAAGTGTAATACACTTGCTTTGGGATTGGATGTAACTTCCAGGAAAGTGACCAATCACAAAGCAAGTGCAATACACTTGCTTGGTGGTTGGATGGGTTTGGCCAAGCCAGGCTTGGACAAGAATTTTCCATTAATTAGAACAAATTAGATTCTTAAATTAGTAAGTAATTGTTACGATTATAAGACCTTTTTTGCATGCTTCCATCAAAACCATACGTACAAAGTAAAAATGAATGAAATCCAAGGTTCAAAGATAGCTTCAGATACTTCTATTTTCGTTAAATAAAGATCAAGTCACTACATCAAGATATCAATTACTATATATTAGAAATACTAATTTATTAGTATGTCATTATTTAATATAGGGTATATATGACATGTGGAATAATTAATATCCCCACACAGATACACAGATTAGACTAGATTTAGACATCATTTGGTACGTACATTCTATTTTTTTTTTTTTTTCCATTTTTGAGAAAGTTGAACTCATTTGGTCCATCTAAGTATTCTCAAGAGATTTAGGTTATACAGACAACTTGTTATCTTTGTCTTCATAATCAATAGAGGCATAAGTTAATTATATATTCCATACCAAATACTATGAATCAAATAATTGTACTTTATTAGTCACCAAAAGTTTATTGGATCCAATTGGAGTAATAATTTATTTTGTTCCCATGGAAAATTCTTGTTCAAATCTTTCTTTGTTAAACACACTCTCAATCACGAAGTAAGTGCATTGTATTTGTTTAATATTGCATTTGAATGCGAATGATTTGGATTCGGTCAACCCTAATTAATTCTGGATAAAATTTCTCCATCCCCAAATATTTTTTTCCCTAATTATGTTTTGTTGAGAAATTATACGAGAGTGGAAGTAAAAACTTTATGACATTTTACTTCTCTTTTTTAATTCTCACTAAATCATACGTAATTGATTACTTAACTATGAGAGGGACTTTTACCAAAAGAAAAATCATTTTGGGAAGTTAATAATACGAGAAAAGAAAATAGACACTTATGGCTCCATCATGATCGGTTTTGATTTGGTTTAGCTTAATGTTGGTTTTAGAAATATGATTTGGATGATTTCCATAAAAATTTTGAAACACCATTTAAATTGTATTTTATGGTTTATAAAAAGCAAATTATGTTAATTGAATTTTGGATGCAAAATTAGGTATATATGTTGTATATGTCAAATTAATGTTATATTTATAAAAAAAATATATATAGTAAATATGAAATTAATTTCTTATATGAGTTTGATGTTATATAGATATGAATATACAAGTTGAAACATGTGTTTCATCAAACTTATACCTAGCGAACTTTGTTTAGAATGAATTTGGTCCATTTCGATGAAGGGTGAAATTGGTAACAAAATAACTACCTAACTTAATATTCCCTATTACAATTAACCAAGCAACAAGAATAGACAGTCTAGAATGCTATTCTATTTTGAACAAAAAAATGAAGTCGAAAATATGAGGAATCGAGTAATTGAATTGAATGGGGTTGGATGGAAAAGCCAAACTAAAATAGTGGGTGCACATGTTAAAGGAAGAAAGTTGAAATTGACAGGTGCCAAAAATCACCTGTCAAAATCAAACTGAATTTTAAAGTGGGAAGGGTTAAGTGTCATTTAGTTGATGGGACTTTTCTTTTGATTGCCAAACATGGTATACTTAGCCAATTTACACTTGTTGTCCCCAACTACCTTTGCTCGTGTAAAACCGACTTTCCCAAGGTCACCCCTCTCTTCCAATCCGTACATGCTTTTGTTTTTACCGCTGCATGCGTGTTTGTGTGTGCTTTAATAGAGTTGAACTTGAATTGATGGGTTAGGTGCTCACGTAAATGTAAATAAATACTATATATATTGAAATAGTATTTCCTATGGTATGTATACATATAATATGTTTGTGTGTTTAAAAATGAGATAATTGTAAGTTTGATATCGATATTTATGTCAATTTTTACTTTAGGTATCAAATAAATATAATATGTGTGTATTTTTTTACCGATTTTTATGTCGTTAACTAAATTGGAAAAGTACCGTCAAATTGGTGTAGTGGCCGTCAAGTCATTTTTAATTATTGTAAAATTAGTGTTATAACTTATACTAGCTGATAATTCTATCCTATGACATTTCAGGATGACAAAATAACATTTCGCCAGAATTGTCAACTAGTATAAGTTATGGCAATATGCTTGCAATAACCAAAAATGACTTAATGGTCTCGTCATCAGTTTGATGGTGATTTTTAAATTTAATTAACAACGGTCCAAATAATGAACGATTTGTTTAATTATGATACCAACTATGTTAATCTATGTTAATCTGCAATTGTTTGATACCAAAGGTAAAAATTGACATATATAAAGTTTAATACCTAAAGGCAATTCTCTCATTTAAAAATGAATAGGTTTTGGTTAAGCATTAATAATGATAGATTGACTTTATTCTTCCAGAATCTCATTACTTGCCTGAAATTAATCGAATAGAATGTGAATTGTCTATTTGTCTGTCAGCTTGATATTTTTATATATAAGTATTTTATCCTTTCTCTAAATCAATCGCAAAATTTGTTAGATGATTCTTGAAAAATTAATTTCATATATCGAACTGCGGAAATTAAAGTAAAACCAATTTTGTTAACCAGGATTTAACCCAGACCCAACCATATTAACATACTAACTAAATTTGATTTTTGAGCCACTTATAACTTTGAATATTCCAAACTTAAATACTTAATTCAACTAGCTCAAATGTCAAAGTTTAATTTTTTTATGATAAAAAAGACACAATATATAAGAATAAGAGAAAATTACGTACGAAATAGAGAATCTTTGCACGATGTGTATGGTTGTCGTAAATTGATTGGTTTGCGGTTAAAAAAAAAAAAAAAAAAAAGAAAAAAAAAGATTCCATATTTCTTCCTCCTCGAAGGAAGCCATGCATGCAATAGCAATGGCAATGGCAGTCAATTAGATACGACCGGCAACCTTTTTCTTTGTTCTCGATCTCTCCCAATGCTTTTTGGTCATTTATACGGATTTGGCCATAATCATTTAATCTATGACTGCTCTGTTTCTTATCTATTTTCGGAACCTTGGATTAGACGCATCTACAATGGGCTTTAATTTAATTTGTTTTTCAGCTATTGGATGCACACGCACTTGTACGTGTTTGGATGTGTAATAATAATTCTGGACCGTACGTCATTAAATGTTTGGGGTAAATTGCATCTATCTCCCCTTTACTTTAATGATCATTTAGTTGTTTTGACATTCACCTCCATTTTATTTACTTCTTGGTTAATATCATTTTACAAAGTCTCAAATGCCCTTGTATATATTTAGGGTTTAGTAGAGATATTAATTTGCAGAGTTTAATTTTTTTTCTTTTATTATAAGAAAAAATCAATTTTAATGATAAAATATTAAGTGATTTTTTGTATGTAATTAATGATAAAAATATTAGTTATGTTAAAATAACAATAATGACAAGATTTATTTTTATGTTGTCAATAATTAATGGCTATATGCATATGATTTTGATTGAATGTAAAATTCAATATTATATTTTGCTTATGTACGAAATTACATTTTTTTTTAAAAGAAAACTGTTTAATTTTACGAAAGGGCTAATTTTAGATACCTCTCCGGTTATATTATTCATCACTTACCTCATTAGTAGTACTATTTAAACATTCATTTAACCCCCGCCCCAAACCCTAGACTAACGATCGATTAATTAACAGAACTTACGAGAGTACTATATTAACCTGTTATATGTAAGCATGTCAGCATAACTTTTGTACATATGATAATTCTTTCTTCAAATCCTACTTTCAAATTGGTCATATTAGAGTTTTATGATTTGTTGTTAATTATCTTCCCAATCAAAAAATCATTCCCACTGTTATTTTCTTTTCAATCAAAAACCCTTCCCCAATTAATGGCATAGGGAAAATTTTGAAGGAATAACTGAGGTTAAAGATTTTTTTTTTAATTTTCAAAGTTATTTTCATAATTTTTTTTAATAGGGTTGGATAACTTAGTCTATTTAACTCGTCAAATGAAATACTTACATTTCTAAAAAAGCGTGATTCTTTTATTTTCACATGTATTCACTTTTCAAGGAAAAGAGAAAAAATGTAGTGAGCTCAAGATTTTTAGACCCCAAAGTCAAGTGTATTGCAGTCATTTGGAAATAGTCTTCATGGGAAATTACATCAAAGGAAGGTGGGTGCCAAAAATACAAATCTTTGGGGTCTAGTTTCCAATTGATCAAAGTATAGGGGAGGTTGATGCAATTCAGCCTTAAATTTTTTGTTGCAAGGGTCAAGTAAAGACATTGTACTTGATAATATATACCAATAGTTAATAACTTTTTAAATTCAAAAATAACCGACGGTTTTCTTTTTCATTTCTTGTTTTTTGTGCATTAACCTTTTTATAATTAACTAATTTAATCCTGAGAACATCAGGCAAATCCAGAAATTATTTTCACAGGATAACACTTATGATAATAAAATACTATTTTCGATGGCCCAATTAACAATTTTTTTTATTTCCCAAGTATATACAAACACATTAATAGGAATATCTAACAAAGATTCAAGCCTGAATTCACTATTTTATAGTGATTAGTCCCTTCCATTAAATTAATCATTTGTTATTATGATTCAATTAACAATACATTCCATTTTGTTTGTTGAATTAATATAGTTGAAGTCAAAATTTATATGGGCCCAGAATAAACAATACTTTGACTTAGCCTAAGGGTATTTATGGTGCAAATTTTAATTCGACTTATGTTTGAATCCATCCAATTTATTAGAATAGACGTTGGATTATAAATTTGATTGACATATATAATCAGATTAAGAAAAATCTTAATCCAAAATATGTGGAATAAAATTTGAATCTATTACAATCCGATTCATTAAGAATTCAAATTACCAAAACTGTTTATAATATATATGGAAAAATATTTTATTAAAATTAATAATAGTATCAATAACATGTTAAAAGTTAATTTAACATGTCACGAGTTAATATTAATGTAATATTAACAAAAATTAATGCTGAAGCAAAATATAGCGGTGAGACTTATGAAAATTGAGAATTTATTTTATCTTAAGAAGATCATATCTAAAAAAAAAAAATAGTAAAAAGTAAAAAAAATACAAAAATTCAGTATCTTCTTTCAAAAATATCAAATTCATTCAAGCTCCGACCTACTTGAAAATGTTAGATCCGGACAAAATTCAGGTCAGACTCCACAGTACATCTTACATTCAGGCCCAAAAATTAACAATTTGGCCGAAGATGGTTTTGAATCAAAAACAATTAATTGGTGCACTTACGCAAAGACCCATGACCTACGTCAAGGTCAATTGTTGTGAAATTTTGATGTAGTAATTACGTGGGCCCAAAATATATTCTCACAATTCAGCCCAAACTGGAAAAGAAAAAGTTTTACAATTCTGCCGAACTAAAAGGCAACAATTATTTAGCATTTTGGGCCAAGAGATAAGGCCCAAGTATTTTTTTCTCCAATTCTTCATTTAAAGAAGTTTGATACAACCTTATATTTATCAAATAAAATTTGTAGAGCACTTAAGCAAAATTTAGTTTTATTATGTTTAATTAGAAGGAATCATCTATGTAAGCAAGCAAAAATATCTTCTACTTAAAAGCTAAGCACAAGTTAATGAAGGTGATAAGATAAAACGACATCGAATAAAGGCAAAAAATGACTCATGCAATAACTTTTGAGCCTAGATGAACACTCACAAAACAAACAATGTACACTTTTTATTTAACTAGGAAAGTGTACGTGCGTTGCACGTGATTAACTAATTTTCTATGTTAGTTGAATCATATAATTATTTTTCAATATACTATCTTAATGATATATCATATATAATTTTTTTGACTAATTCACTTTAATTATTGCTATGTTGTTACCAAAAAATTAATTTTTTTAATCATAAATACTTATAATCAAAACTTGAAAATAAAAAATGAACTATAACTATTAAGTATTTTTAATCCGAAACTACATGTCTACATAACTATTTTTCTAAAACAACCATTTGAACGAATGAACAATATCTATTATTTTCTTTCTTTACCTTGGTATTTTCATCTCAACCATTTTTCACAGGTTTAACCCATTTTTTTTATCGGTTTAACCAGTTTTGTCTGTTATACATATCTTTTACTAAATTCATCAATTTTCAATTACATGTCTAATCAATTTTTAATGAATCTAACCCTTTTTTACCAACTCTCCCCGATTTTGTAGTGTAAACTTGCTTTTACACTAAGTTTACCCTATTTTTTTGTTATTTTAACATTAACATGTTCTTTCATCGATTTCCTCCAGTTTTACTTTGAGTTTACCATTTGTTTTTGTGTTATGTTAATCCGTTCTTTCATTGATTTCACCATTTTTTGTGTTTTGTCCCATTCTTTAATCGATTCACTCATTCTATGAGGTTTAACCTAATTTTCCCTATTTTTTTGCTGATGTACACTATTTTCTCGACTATTTCACATTTTTTTTTTTTAATTTAACTCGTTTTTTGTTCTGGTTCTTTATCGATATCGGTTCAACCCATTTTTTGTTATCTTGTGTTTGGTCGATGTCATTTATTTTTTACCAGTTTATCCATGTTTTGTCGATTTACCTCATTATTTTATCGATCGTACCATTTTTTGTTGCTTTAACTCATTTTTATTCTATCGAACCCATTTTCCCATTGTTTTGCCGATATCACCAGTTTTAACTACTTATATATTTTGTCTTTTTTTATTTTTTTTACCTAAGCCAATTATAAGTTTTTCAGTTAACTAAATATGATTACTTAAGTTTATTCATATCGAAGAAATGTGACTTCTTTTTAGGTTTTTTTAATAATTGTCCAAAGAAACGCTGAGTGCGCCTGTTTTTACACTGAGTTTACCGGTTTTTTTTTTGTTATTTTAACCCGTGCTTCGACCGATTCCACCCATTTTTGTGTTTTATCAAATTTATTAATCAATTCACTCATTGTTTTCATTTTAACCCAACATTAGTTGATTTTATCTATCCTGCTTACCCCGTTGTTTTATCAATGGCACCATTTCTTTTATTTAAGTCGTTTTTCTACTATCTAACCCATTTTTTTCTCTGATTTACCAATTTTTTTTATCATATATATATTTTTAGTAGAATCTTACCCATTTTCACCAATTTTAACAATTATGTGTTTTGAACTATTTTGGCTTAAGCCAATTATAAGTTTTTTAGTTAACTAAATAGTACCTTTTTTTTTATTCATATAGCCCGAATGTAACCTTTTGTTTTTAATTTTTTAATAAGTGATAAATTCTTAAGAATTTTTGAAAGAAATATCGCTTGTACCTCTTTTACACTAAGTTTATCATTTTTTTTTTATTATTTTAGCCCGTTCTTTCACCGATTTCATCTATTTTTTTTGTGATTTATCTCATTTCTTAATCAATCCATAATTATCTCAAGTGTAACACAATTTTCAGTCGATTTTCACATTTGTTAATCAATTCACTAAGTTTCTCCGGTTGAACCCAATTTACGCTGTTTTTACTTATTATTTTGCTTTTGCCTATTAACTCACTTATTTGTTTTTGTTCTTTTATCGATTTGATCTGATTTTTTGTTATTCTGTGTTTTGCCGATTTCATTCATTTTTTTTACCGGTTTTTCCTATTTTTTTGCTTGTTAACCTTGTTGTTTTATCAATGGCACGATTTTTTTTCTTGTTTTAACCCGCTTTTCTTTCTATCTAACCAATTTTCTCATTGATTTTACCACTTTTATCATATATTATTAATCAAAATTTTACATCTTTTGCCGGTTTTAACAATTTCTATGTTTTGAAGTTTTTTTGCTTAAGCCAATTATACATTTTTAGTTTTCTCCAGTGTAACCCAATTTCAGTCGATTTTCACATTTGTTAGTCAATTCACTCATTTTCTCTGGTTGAATTCAATTTAGTCAGAATTTACTTATTATTTTGCTTATTTAACCTATTTTCTCACATATTTCACCTTTTTTTTTTTTGCCAATTAACTCATTTATTTGTTCTTGTTCTTTTATCGATTTGATCGGATTTTTTGTTATCCCGTGTTTAGCCGATTTCATTCATTCTTTTTTTACCGATTTACCTATTTTTTTGCTTGTTAACCTTGTTGTTTTATCAATGGCACAATTTTTTTTTTATTTTAACCCGCTTTTCTTTCTATCTAACCAATTTTCTCATTTATTTTATCATTTTTATCATATACGGAGTATTATTAATCAAAATTTTACATGTTTTGCCGGTTTAAACAATTTCTATGTTTTGAAGTTTTTTTGCTTAAGCCAGTTATACATTTTTTAGTTAATTAAATAGTAACCTTTTTAATCACGTAGAACGAAAGACATAATTTTTTTTTTTTGAGGTTCTTTAATGTTTTTTAGGTTCTTCAAATAAGTGATAACTTCTTAAGAACTCTTCAAAGAAATTTTTGAAGAAATATAGAGTTATAGTTTTTTTTAACCATTAATATGTAAACTTTTTAATCACGTAGAACGAACGACATAATTTTTTTTTGAGGTTCTTTAATACTTTTTAGGTTCTTCAAATAAGTGATAAATTCTTAAGAACTCTTCAAAGAAATATTTGAAGAAATATAGAGTTATAGTTTCTTTTTTACCATTAATATTTTAATGAGTTGCAAAACTTTAAAAGATAATTATAAGTTTGTTATATAAGAGACTTCTTGTCTAATTATACTTTTGTAATTCTTTTCTTTTAGGATTTTTTTATTTTACATTTTTGCCATAAATTTAAATATCACAATATTATTTAAATAGGGGTATATTAGTCTTCACAAAAAAGGGAAGAAATTTCCTTAGGCCAACTCGTACATTTATATGTATATAGATTAATAAACACTAGACAAATGAAATAACCAATCATAAGCCACATGACAAACCAAATCTTGCCTAATTTAACCTCTTACACAAGTCTTAATAACTCTCATATTCCAATGATCAACACTTGCTAATATATTTACATTTTCATCATTTTGTGATAAATTTCGAACTTACGCTTGCGTGACGATTTCGATGTGATCGGTCGATCTTGTTTGGTTATTTGGGGTAGCTGCGTGTTCGGAATTTGGACTAGTGTCTCCATTCGCATCATTAGAGTTCATGGTTGAAATGGGAACTACCCTGCTAGAACGAGTATTTTCGTTTATACTTGGTGCTGCATTTACTCCATCTTCTCTGTAGTTACCAGAGCGAAAAGATTTGGGATCTCTTTGATCAAAGTGATGAAATAAGGCGCGAACTTTTGACCATATTGATGTACTTGAATTTGAGATCCTCTGAACAAAATCTCGGTTCTGGTACAAATAAGTGGCTATAAAAACAAGAAGGCACGTCGCTGTAATCCCCCCACTGATTGCAAAAAGTGCTTTAAAACTCGTCAATGATATCTGGTAGGGGTCGTCATGTGCACCATCTTCTGCATCACTTTTCGGATTTCCAAACCACTTTTTCTGAATTTGTGAAAATTTGTGATTCTCTGTCAGCTTGATCACTGCGCGAGAAACGTCTGCAACTAATGGAGAGCCCTTTTGAAAAACCTGTTGAGTTGGAAAACAATTCATAAGACGCGAATCAAAAAGGCAAGTTTAGTAAGCTTTTAACCACTGAACATATATACTTACGTAAGCAAATCCCTCGGTCGAATAGGTAGTGCCATTGGTTATGTACTTATTCGAGTGCGAGTGCTTGGATAAGAAAAGAGTGGTGAAAGGCTTCACAGAGAAAAGGGCTGATATACCACCTTTTTCTCCTTTGGACAAGTCTTTATCAATGTCATGTGAAGAAGTGTAAATTTTTATCTTAGCTTTGTCGAATCCTTGTTCTTGCAAGAACTCATATATGAAAGAGCCTTTGCGACATCCAACATAGTCTCCATTCTTAATTAGATCATTCACATCAATATTGCTCGGCTCAAAACCTTTAAGTGTTAACCTTGCTGAAAGTTTTGCAGTGTAGGTTGAGTTCAGTATCAGGACAACAAACATCCAAACAACAACAACGAGTCGAGCTAAATTACTCACTATTCTTTCCCCTGCAAGTAAGTAATAAGTATGTTTAATACATGCATTAGAGGGAATATTATACAAGAATTATAATAATAACTCACTCTGTGCATGTACTAATGACATAAAGGGAAAATAGAAGATCAAGCCAACATGTTCTGCAGGGGGACCCCTGTAATCAGCGTTGAACCTATGCTCAAGAATCCAGAGGACCGCACCGGTGAAAAAAAAGAGTACTATTGCAGTTAACCATAGTTCTCGTGTGAGGGGTTTCAAGAACAACCATTCATCGTTTGGATCATTCTCATTTAGCATCGTCATAGTAACTCCTCCTGCTTCAAATGGTAGACTAAAATCTACAAAATTTGACCTTTTTGATGTGATTGTAATGTCTCCCACAGCAGCATCGTATTTCTAATAACATCAGCCGAAATAAACATGAAATGTGAGAAATAGAACAACATTTTCAACTGCACAATGATTTTTACCTGAAGAAATACTTGATGACACAAATCGTCGTAGCTGCCTGCACTTGAACCATCAAGTGTTTCAAATGGAATATACTCATGCGGCATAGCATATGGAAGTTCTGCCATGACTGCGTCAAACATATCTATATAGCATCCACTGACTTTTGTAACATTAGTTTGACGATCTTTTTCTACTTTCACGAATTCTTCGAAACCAGCAGCTATAGGCACTCCAACTCTAAGCTTCTTACCACTGACCGGAACCTCCCATCCCTTCGGTACAACTGTTGTCTCTCCAGGAAACACAACACTCTTCAACCTTTTACTTGAAGAATTGGTAACATCAGCATTTCTATCACTTAAAATTCCCTCGGAATGTGTCCATACACCTACTTCTCTCTCTCCTTTTCCTACAACATTTAGTATCTGAAAATACGAAGGCTCTAGTTGCCCATTAACAAGATGAAACTTTCCACCAAGTCCCTTAAATGTAACCTCAGATAAGGCTTCTCGAAGTTTTGGGCCTGTTTTCGATATTTCTGTAGTAAACAGATTTGTAGTGTTTAGGATACTTGTGTTCTTCGAAGGACTAATATGCTCCCGAAACTGAACTCTTTCTGCTGCCATAGCCAATGCCCATAAAGCATCATATGCCCAAATACCATAAAGGCCAAACTCTACATGTAAACTGTCGGGATTATCATGAATAAACTTTCTTTTCCATCTTTTAGCAGTGGAACCGAGTCGTCTAGAACTTGGAATAAGAGGCTTTACACCAAGAACTCCTTGCATTGTCTCGATAACACGTGAATCTAGTGAGTAAAGTAAATCTGTGAGAGCACTAGTTATAATCCACGCATAACCTTGGCGCATCATTCCAGCTTCCTTCACTTTCATAAAGAATTTGGAGGCAATAGAACTTGACATGTGCACAACAAACACCCTTGTTTGCATAGTTTTCATCTTGTAAAGTTCTTGAAGCATGAAATCGTCACTTGCTTCTAGAGGGATTACACTTCTGTACGAAACTCTGGCGTTGGCATCATACAACGCATTTGATAGGTACGGATTTATGCCGTTCCCATAATCTGACTCTTCATTTATAAGAACAACTTGACTCCACTGAAAGTATTTAACAATGGCAACAATTGCGCCAACTTGGTATGAATCAGTTAGGGCTGTTTGAATGAAATAATGAGTTTGAGGATGGAGAGAAGGACTAGTCGCAGAGAACGAAATTATTGGAACATTTGCTTTATCTCCAAGGCCAATCACAAACGTTGATTGTGAGGATTTTTGAGGACCAATTATTGCATCAACTTGTACATCCTTCAACAAACTGAGAGCTGCAGACAGTTCATATGAAAAAAAATTCAAAACAGTATGAAGATTTTGTGCAGTAATTCCTAATGAATAGCAGATGTATTGTATTTGTCATATGTTTGTTTTGGGTTCGACCAAACTTGATTTAGGGAAATTTTGTCCATGTTGATTAAGTCAAGAGACTTCTTGATAATTTTTATGGCTAAACGTGCAGAGAATCAAATTATTTCCGTCAAAATGTTGAATTATAACTTTTGGGGGTAAATATGTAGGTATTAATACATTAATTTTAAAGTTCAGTTCAAATGTTCAAATCCTAGTTTTGGGGGTAAATACACAATTACTACTTTTAAAATTCAGCAATATCCTTAAATTATCTAGCACATGGCTTGTATGCATGGATTAAAATTTTCATTTTCCGTCGAAAACATCAAAAAATTTCTGTTTGTGAACACGAAAATAAGTTGTATTTCTCAAACACTATATTTGCCTTGAAACTTTAATTCTTTCTTAATTTAGTAATTTTTTTCATAATTCTTCCTAGTGTTTTCGAAATATTTTTGAAAACTTTTCGAAAGGTTTCCAATATTTAGCTAACTGAAACATACATCGAAAACGAAATTTTAATCCGTGCTTGCATGTGAGGTTAATTTTCGTAATTGGACCGAAATTGTAACAAAATTGCTTCGTGTTTGTAAACTATGGGGTGAAAAATGTGAAATAAATTTGTCATCGCTCTTTAGTTATAAAATCATATTTGCCTTTTCCCCAAAGAATTATCAAGATTGAAGAATTTGATATTATTAAAAAAACAACAATTAATATATTATGTATGTAAAAATCAAATCTAAAATTTGAAGTAAACGGATGAGGGTGCATGTATCTAATTTAAACCTAAAGTAAAGAAGAATGTATGTAAATAATATTAAAATATATATATATATATATATATATATATATATACTATGCCTAGAACATAATAAACTTAAAATTTATACTAGTATGTATGTATCTAAAAAGGCAATCACATAAGGAGTGGATATAATTAAATACCAGAAGCTGCAGCATCAGTTATTTGGCCATTTGAGTCCCTCACATGAAGAACAATTTTGGTTGTGTAATTCCTGTCGCCTGAATAAAAATCAGATAGGGCCAAGGACAAACTTGTCATTCCTATGCGGCCAACCAGTGAATCCAAATCAAGAACTACACCAACTCTAAATATTGTACTACTACTGTTTTGTTGTGCATTAATATTATTGCACAAACACAAAAATAATACACATGATATTATTAGTGAAACAAAAAAACTTGAGAGGAACAACATTTTCTTTATAATCAGAATTTAGAATTCATTATTATCACTTCAGATTGCAAATCACACCCACTTATGTATATATATATATATACATATATATATATATATATACATATATATATATGTATATATTGATTTAGGCAATTAGTTGAATTGGTAAAAGTCTACTCTGATTAATAACATTATGTTAATGTTGGGAAAACTATATATGGAATTGTAATAGATTCTTCAGTGCTCAAATATAGTAATCGTGTTTTACAAGAAACTATTAATGGCAATTTATCCATGTTGTATTCATAATATTCAATTTCTCTCTCTGTAATTTGAAAAAGAGCATTTTATTCCCTTGTGATTTTATTACAGTTTCCCACCGCCTCCCTGGTTTTTTAATATGTGGTATTTTATCCCCTATGTTATGCACTTTACCTCCCCCACCCCCGTGTTATGATATATGTGGTAATTTGTCATATGTGTTATGATAAATATGGCATTTCGCCCTCTATGTTACAAAACACTTTTCATGTCATTCTCAATTTCAGCCAGTGGGTTACACTCTCCAGCAGAAGAGGGTAATTGTTTCTTTAAAGTTTTCAAGGGGGGTAAATTGCTCTTTATATCAAATCATATGGGGTAATTAAATTATGAATAACAAGGGGGTAAATTGTCATTAATTCATGGTATATTTATTTGGCCTTTGGATATATTCAATGGTTTTCTAAGGATTATCTTGAGTAAGGAGACTGAGGGTGGCAAATTATTCCAGTGCATGTCAATCTAATATTAATATGTAACTTATTTTGTATAAGAAGGTATTTTGAGATATTTATATATATATAGTGAAAGAAAGCAGAATAAAGTAATTAAGATCGATATTGCATCTATTTAACAAAAAGAAAAAAGTTATTGCATCTATTTTATAGTTAGGTAGAGGTGATCGACAAAGTTTAGCTCCCAGCAAATATTTAGGATCGAAAAATTTCTAGTTAAATTGATCAAATACATCCATAATTTCAAATAAATGTATATGCATTTGTCAAATGAATGTTTTTGATTTGGCAAAAACCCGACTTAGAGCCCATATATTAAATATTAATGTCTCCTATCTTTGGAAAAGTAGCTATTTTAATTGGAGTGTACGGATGAACTAAGCAGTAGAATTAGCAAACTTAAATGACACGGTCAATATAATAATCGTAGATTAACGAGTATGAATTAATTGGTGTAAACCGAGATCACTTGCACTCTTATTCTTATGCAAATGCCTGGAAATTGAGTTTTTGTACAGTTGACAAATCAGCCGTTGAAACTAATGAAATAAGAGCATTGAAATCTTATCTAGCATTGAACTCTTATTTTCTCCTCGTGACACGTGTTTCCTTCAAATTGAAGTTAAAATAATTTATTTTCTTAAAGGCAAAATTTTACCTTTTTAATGAGTGAAATTCAATAAAAAAAGTTGTGTTATTTTTATTAGCAAAAAAACCTTGTACTTTTTTTTATTAAAAAATATCCCTCTCAATTCGAAATGACAATTTTACCTCATCAAATGATGTAAAAACATCCCTTTAACTTAGAAGATTATCAATAACCCCTCGTAGCTTTAAAATTTTACAATAAACCCCCTCCCCAAAGTTACATACTAGTGGCACTTCACCACCCATATGACAAATTAAACACTTTCATTACCATTTCAAACAACACTTCTTACATGTCCAATTACTTAAAACAATTAAAACAACAAAAGCAAGAATAAATAAGAAAGCCTTTATATTTGTAAGAATATTTAAAACAAAACCATAAAAAGTATGTAAATTTATCATATGAATATAGACGCACTATACACATACAAATATAACAAATAGCCACTATCTATGGACATTAAAATAAACACCCACATATATATTATATCTTATCAATTTTAGCATATCGAGTAGCATAGACCCAACTAAAAAAATTATCATAAGATAAATATTGCTCAAGCTTCTTTGATATGTATAATGGATCGAGCTCCAAAGAGCTTATCAAGAATAGTTTGATTTGACACTAACTTAAAACTATGTTCAAAGATTCAAACCAAACTATACGACCTCAAAGCCGAATATTCAATAATTTTTTTATTTAATTTTTTATTTTACTAATGAAATTGGCTTTACTAATAAATCTATTATATTGAGATAAACCAGCCCTTGGCCCCTTGCCTCCGTTTAAGGGTTTTAAACAATTTAAGGATGTATGGCACCTGAGGACTAAATATGGCAAAGAAACATTAATGACCACATAATTGTAGGACAAAAAAGTTCGATAGGTAGCAAAAATATGATGCAAAATAATGGATTTTTTCTTATCAAAGACCTTCGCATGATTTTCATAGATTTAGAAAAGATTCACAACAAGAGCTCAAAAAGTCTAATATTAATATATAATAATCTTACAACCATATGAAAAATGAGAAAAATAAAATGCTTGAATCTAACATGGGAAATAAATAATGTTCCTCAACTGAACCATATTAAGTTAACAAGTTAAAAATAACAAATAAAGGCATCCAATAATAACTGTATTATCACTCAAAATAGAATCTATTTAGTGGCACCGTTTGGAAGCTTAGCAGCAACATCTCCGGTAGGGTTGAGCTCATCCCAAGCTTCAATCCACGTAACCATGGCATCTGCTAGCTTCGTAAAGTAGGGATCCGTCGCGGAAAGTTTAGCCTTCACTTGTTTGGCCAGTTCGAGATAGCATTGTTGCACGGTCGTGCATTCTTTGGGAAGGGTAACTGCTTGGAAGAACGGAATGATTTCTTCTTGCCAGTAGATACCTTTGTACTCCTTTTTCAGATTCACAAAAGGGTTGCTGGCTTTGCTGTGCCATATGTAGGGTAGTCCAGTTTTGACCCCGAGATTCAGATGGTCGCATATGACCTGCACGCACACGTCACACGATTAGAAACACGGATTTAATATAGTACTGAATAACATTATTATAAAGAATTATATAATCTAATGTACCTTGGTGCACCAGCCAGCCCACATGTCATCGTATCGTCCGATTGGCTGACCATCACCCATGAGCCCAAAGTACATTGCAGGTCCGATTAGGTCACGGTTGAATCCCAAATTCATACCACACATTGGGAAAATGGTACCCTTGGGGATTGTCATAACAGCATCTACATATCTAAAGTGGTAACATAAAACGACAAAAGTTAGGTTCGCAATATATATACAAAAAGTTTAATGACTTATAATATATCAAGAAGTACGTGCCTTGTATTCCTCTCACGGGGCTTAACGAGCTGGGTAGGTGCATCATAGTCAGGGATGTTGAGCCAAAGACCGTGAGAAACAGCAGTTGGAACACCCTCACGGAGACTGAAAGGATAGCCACGAACAAAATCAGCACCCTCCCTGTATGGATCGTAAAGAGTGTTGAAGAAAAGTGGAGTCGATGGGGATAAGAGATTCTCTATGTGCTGCTGAAGAGCATTGATATCTTTCCCAGATGGGTCTTTTGCAACCTAAATAACATTCCAATCCGAAAATGAGATAACTTTATCACATAAGTTAGATAACAATTTTGTTAATGTGTCAATTCACTATTAATTAGTACCACTTGAGCAGGATCACAGAGCATAAGCATGTATTATGTACATTCAGATCTACACTTGTTTGATATATATAGATCATCAACATAGTGCAAAACATGGATATGGAGTACATCCACTATCATATTATCATTTCATACGATACGAATCATTGTGAAAACATATATTAAAGATCAAAAGTAATATCAACAAAATTACATCTACAGAATCCAAAAAGCAAGACATCTGCATACAAATGCACTAAATAACATTGAATCATACTATATAACAAAAGAATAATCAATTTGCACAAATCAGAACCCCTTAACCTATTGACACACACACAAAAAGAAAAATCTTAAACCCAAAAACCCAACCTAAAACCCCCAAGAGCCAATTTTCCCAGATCCCATAAAAAAGATCCAATCTTTCACTTCACTTGCGACTGATCACATACAACAACGAACAAAGATCCAATTTTTAACACCAAAACACTAAAAATCTCCAAAAAAAAATGCAGAAAACGGAAAAGGGTCTAAAGAAAAACATTAAAATACTCACAAAGCAATCATCATCAATGGTGTAAATATACTTCTTCTTGGAAACCATGTACCCAAAGCATCTACAAGCAGAATCCTTGAAGGAAATGCAGGAAGCCTTAGGACCCAGAATTCTATTGATATCATTGCGATTGTAAAGTTCATAATCAAAGCCCTCAGGAACTTTGATGACTTTTGAAGGGTCTCCATCTTGAACAATGATTAGATGGTATTGCTCAAAGAATGGCCTCCACATCTCCAAGAAATCTAGGTTTCTTATTGTGGGTATCACAATATCTAACTCATCTTTCAGCAGAGGAGTTGACGGAGCTGCCATTGTTTTTTTCTACACACACTGTGTGTGTTAGTGTGTGAGAAAAAAAGAGAGAGAAGAGGGTTTTTTGATTTGCTGTTTGTGTTAAAGATGAAGTACGAAAATTGGGGGAGTGGGTCTTGTGAATTATATAGGGGGAGGGAGAGAAATCAGATCCCAATTCTAATGGAAGTTGTCTTTTGCTCAAAATCTATTGATTAATTTTAATATTTTTTATATCCCAATTGTTTAGCTTTTAGTATTGATTATGCAGTTAATTACCTTAATATCCTTTCAAATTATGTGGAAGATATTTATGTGAGATTTTTTTTTTTTTTGCTATAAAAAAAATATAAAAGATATTTTACAAAAATGACCGACAAATGTATTTAGTACTAGTGTTGGGACTTGGGAAAATTATATTTAAGTAATTTTATTCTGAATCAGATTCAATCGCATTGGATGATTGGAAGCATCCAATTATATATTTACTTTATAATTAGATAATATAATGAATAGAATGATGATTAATCAAATTTTGAACAAAAAAATCTTTTTCATTCTACCTCCACTCTCCAATCCTAAATTCCAAAAGGCACTAAATGAGCAATGATAGGCGTCGAAGATCTTTAGTTTGAAACTTTGAAATTTGAAAAAAAAAACCAATAGTTTAGCTTTAATTTGGCTCTTTTCTATACAACTGTCTTTGGGCTGTACTCGGATAAAATTTAAATGTTCGGTTTGTTAAAAGGTTATTTATTCATGGAAGGTTGACTAATTTGTACTGACAAATGCTATTTCGCAGTTTAGAAGCAAGTAGATAATTTATTTATTTTAAAAAGGAAGAGCAAAGATGATTTGCAATTAAAGAAAAGTGAACGATCATAAATTGGATACCGTGCAAAAATTTACATGTATTACAAAAAATATTTAAGGGATAATGATAATTTTCTATAAAATATCAGAGTGTTTTGACAAGTCTATGATCATTTAAACATCCTATAATTCCTCAATGACCAAGTAATTCACATTTTCGGGACAATATTATACTTGTTATATATATGATATCACAATAATTTAAATTTATCACTATATTTTTTACAAACATATTAGCGATAATAATTATAATTTAGTTAATTGACATTTACTGATACACAGAAAATAACAACAAAGTGTACTCCAATTTTTTCTTTTTTGATAATTCACAGAATCTCCATATTAATTGCTACTACTGCACATCGATAATTCCGGGCCAGAGTTTTGATTCTAGTGGGAAAAACTTACCAAAATTATCGGATGGCGTCCTAAATAGGGCTGAAAATCAAACCAAGCTACTCGATACTCGGCTCGAGCTCGTTCGATAAAAGCTCGTTTGAGCTCGGTTCGTCAAATAAATCAAACAAGCTTGAACAAGATTTCTCGTTCGATAACTTTTGAAGCTCGGCTCGAACTCGACTCGATAAGCAAAAAATGAAAAAAGTACATGTAAAATACCAAGCTACTCGATACTCGGCTCGAGCTCGTTTGATAAAAGCTCGTTTGAGCTCGGTTCGTTAAGAAATCAAACCAAGCTCAAACACAAAATTTCAAGCTCGATAAAATTCAAACCAAGCTTGAACAACATGTCGTTCGATACTACTCGGCTCGTTTACACCCCTAGTCCTAAAATTGAAGTCACATAACTAATTAAGGTATGTACTTGCCCTCCGGAGAAAAATATCCTATTTTGCAATATCATTAAAGTTGATGGAATCAAATTGATTGCATGGTTGCATCTATAGTCTAATTTCATTAGAGTTAAATAAAAATTACATATAAGTTTACTTGGTTCATGACATTTGTATTAAATTAAACTCATTTTAATACTAAAGTAAGAGCAATTTATCAGTCAGATCTAATTCAACCTCAAAAGTTAGTTTATTAGTTGATAATTTTGTTCAAAAACTTATAAGATGGATTTAACTATATTGATTTTCAACCTGAATGAGACATTTAGTCTCAATAGATAATAAATATGTTCCTCGAGGGTCACAAATTCATATATACTCCCTTCGCTTTTTTTTTATTTGTCGTTTTGGAGGATTACATACGGATTAATAAATGTAATAAATAGCCACTTTTTGAAGCAAAAATTTCAAATAAAAGTATTAATTACAAGCATTAACAAGGATGGTAAATTTGATAGAAAAAAAATTAATTTTGCATTGAACTCCTTAAACGACAAATAAAAGTAAATAATTTTTTTGCCAAAGTGATACATGGAAAAATAGTTATCCGAGTCTGGCTTGACGAAATCACATTCAACCACCAAACAAGTGTATTGTACTTGTTTTATGATTGGTCACTCTTTTGAAGGTTACGTCCAATCTAAAAATAAATGTATTACACGTGTCATGTAATTAATTTACTTTGGATTCGATCAAACCCGATCTGAATAATAATTTCCCTAGTATATAAACATGACATGAAAGTGGGAAAGGTGTGTGTACACATCAATAGTACATGTGAATTCAAACAACACGGTCCAGCTTGGTTTTGTGATGCCCATATTCCTACGGTCAAAAACAATAGTAAGAATAGTCGTACATTAAAACAAATTAAGGCACCGACTTCCGTTGAAAATTTATTGAAAATTTATTTTGTCGTTTTAATTAATTACCTAATTATTTGCTACGTGGAAACTTCTACACTTCTCCTTAATTACAAGGCCCATGGAGTTATTATTACAAGGCCCATGAAACAGTAATGAGGTTGACCAGACAACAGTACGTACAAGGGAATTAGTTACTTACTCTATTAGAATATAATTAGAAAAAAGTATATGTTGTCTATAACATGGGAACCAATAATTAATGGGATATTAGAACGTGGATTGACAGCAAATTGTCACCTAATTAAATACTGCAATTAATATTAGCACGTCCTTTTCCATGTTTCTACTACTCTTTCACAGCTCATGCAATTATATTCTACTCCCTCGTTCCCAAATTAAGTGTCATTTTACATGTTTTTACACATATTAAGGTACCAATCATAGCCTCACTTTTATGGAAAAAAATAAATTATATACCTCAAATATTCTTATTCTTTATTTATCCCACCATTAACTATTTACACGTTATTCAAGTTTTACACGATCTCTTTTACTTTTTCTCTAAAAGTACCTAAAATATGTAATTAATGTGTATTGAAATCCTAAAGTGACAGATAATTTAGGACAAAAAAATTTCTCTAAAAAGACAGATAATTTGGGACAAAGGGAGTACCATATAGGACTTTTTATTTAAATCTAAAGCTTATAATTAACTAAAAGAAATAAAAATTGAAAGTTGTAAATCGTGCATGCCATATTCTTAATTTTCTGTCACATGCATGTGGCGAGGTGGTGTTGTGGCCATCAAGAATATTTCAGAGGTGCTTTTTTAGGCATTATTTAATAATTATAATTATTACTCCCAAAATTCGTAATTTCAGTGACAATTCAGGGATTTAGGACTAAAATTGTATGAAAATTTTTAATTAGAGGATGTAATTGAAAGTCCAATTCTTTGTTTAATAACTAAAATGCATTATCTAACAAGAATATTTATATATGACTATATCTTTAGCAAAAGACTTTACAAAGTTGCACTGAAATGATAATCTCACTAGAAATTTTAAATAGACGATGAGATCAAATCTTGCAATTTAGTCAATTTTTTTGCAGAGAATTAATGGGCTAAACAAAACGAGGTTTTCTTAGAAAACATCATGATATAGGATTAGGTAATTTTTAACCTTATATCGTTTTAATAAATACTCTTTTCGTTTTTTTTTTATTTGAAATTTTGGAAGATTGCACGTGGACTAATTTTTTTAATAAATAGTCATTTTTGTAGTAAAAATTTCAAAATACCATTTTAATCAAATAATTACAATATTAATTACTAACAAGAAGGGTAAATTTGATAGAAAAAATTTAGTTTGCATTGAACTCCTAAAACGACAAAAATGTAAACAATTATATTTGTCAAAACGACCAAAAAGAAAACTGAGGGAGTATTTAGCTGACAAATTTTAGGGAAAACATGTACAAAAGGAAAATAATTCAAGATTTTCCTTAATTTTATTATTCTATTAACAAATCATATTCTTATATCTCAAATTTCTTCAACTCATGAATTCAACATCCTCTTTTCTTGATTTTCACATTGTTTTTATATATAAACGCATAAATGTGGGATAGTAAAGTATTGCTACATAAAATAAAATCATAAAATAACATAATCTCAAACTTCACCCGAAAACAGTAAGAAAATTCAATCTTAAAATCATGGTTAGAACTGATAAAGCAAAGAGAACATGCCCATAACTTCTATGGAATCAAGGACATATCATAATACCACGAAGTATTCACAAAGTTTGTCCTAATTAAGGTTGTAGGATAATAATTACAGCTTCATCACCCTTATATGAAATCCATTTGGTGCTTCCACTCTAGGAAACTTTAGGATCTTCTGATCATCTCCACCAATTTCTTCCCACCTACACATAAAAATATATACATAACAATATCACATGAATTTACAAGAATTTAGTATACAAATTAAATTGTCATAAACTCAAATCAAGAATAATGGATCAAAAGATAAATTGCAAGTCAACATGTACTTGATCACCTGTATCTAGTAACAAAGTAGTGAAGGAAACTTGAAATTTTAACTATTCCGAGCTCCTTTCCGGGGCACAAGCGGCTTCCGCCTCCAAAAATTAAGCAATAGTTGTGTGTCTCTAAGCTCTTATCCTAAAACATCGAAATCTCATTTACTTACGTTTCAAGCAATTAACATGATTGATTATTTTCGATCCAATTATATATCGTAAATTGTAATTAACTTACCATCCATCTCCAAGGATTGAACTTTAGGGGCTCCGGATAGAGGAAAGGGTCATAGTTGATCTCTCTTATGTAAACATAGATTCTCCACCCTTTTGGAATAACAAACCCTGATTTCACAAAGCAAATATTTTCCATTACTTTTTATGAAATACATTATTAATTCAAACAATGTTGATTATAAATATTCATACAACATAGCATACCATTTAATTTCATCTCATGTGTTGTTTTCCTTAGCTCCCCATTGATTATGGTAGCCAATCTTAAAGTCTCAAAGATCACCTACACAAAGAGAAACCAAATTTAATAATAGTCAGTGTGCTATATATGAATGTGACACGAAATTAGGAGAAGAATTGGAAGAGGGAACACAAGCAAACATCTCGAAAAAATAAACCCATCACTCATTGGAATCCACAAATGAGATAAGAGTAAATTAAAAACACTCAACTCGCCACTCTATAGAATCCACTAAAGAGATAAGAGATGAAAATATGAAGAATCACTCTCGAAATACAACTTTCTTATTACTTTTCAATTGATTATTCAATTGATTATTTAGGCTAATGACGAATGAGGTATTTATAGGATATCATGGACAACCCCCATGAAGAGGTTCATGTACGTATGAATTCCAAAGGTTATGAATGAATCCAATGATACATGCATGAAAACAAAGGGACATACACGTATTTGATTTATTACTACTTAGGTATTTGCATATAAAATAAATCAACATTCATGAATTCATTTTGAATGGCTAAATTCGGTGTCAGAATGTGTGTGGTGTTATGTGTTAACATAAGTCGAAAGAAACGGATCACTTACAGCACGCGTGAACCTCATGGAGTTATAGTCTTCCCAATCGAGTGGCTCGTCTATGGTTTTTCCTTTACGAATTGCAAAATGTTCATCCTTATGGAACAAAAACAAGGAAAGATCATAAGATGTACTAATATATCATACATTAAGTCCATTTACGAAATTATGTGAAGAAAAAAACTACATGTATAGTATTAATTTTGTTTACCCTAAGCTCTTCTAAAGCCTTTGGATGATCATGGAGGTACTTTACAGCCATCATTGAAGTAGTGGAAACTGTTTCATAACCTGAGTACAATATTGTGATTATTTGATCAATAATTTCGTCGTCGTTTAATGCGTATTTTGGGTCTAAATCTCTTAACAACTGATCAAGCATATCTTCATAGGTTAAAGGAGAAGCCCTTCTCTTCTTCATCAAATCTCTCAAAATCTTTATCACATTTTGCCTTCCCTGTAAATTAAGAATATATATTTAAGATGCAATGAGTGCAATTAGCTGATGAAATTTTAACATGAAGGACGACTTTTGTTAATAAAAACAACACATATATTCCTTTTCTCAATTAGGTAAAACACCCTTTTTTTTTTTTTTGTGCATTATATTCATATTTCATAATGATCTATAAAACTCAATTCATTATATATACCTTTAATCCTTGATAAAAATTTGTGCCTGGAAGGTTGATGGGAAGAGAGAGTGTTCCTATAAATATCTTATCAAACTCAATCTTAATTGTTTCATAAATAGAACTTGATTCCACTTCTGCAATCTGTTTGAATGCCATCAAGAGTACCATCTGAAAAATAAAAATTAAAAAAAAATTAAAAAATTCTGCAAATTGGAGCATGCAATTAATTAAGAGTCAAACTTACATCCCTTGTCTTCTCTTGAAGATCAATAATCTTAGAATCCCAGTTGGAGAGGTAAAGTTTCATGTACTTATCGATCTTCGAAAATAGTCGGTCTTTAACGAGTGAAGTTCCCACAAGGGACAGCATATTGTGTCTTATGTACTTATGTGTAGCACCAGAGACAGCAGCAATGTTTCGTCCTAGTATATCCAGCATCGATTTTGGATAGCCCGGAACAAGTCCCTTTGCTTCGTTCAATAAGATGTATCGATTGAGCTCCGGATCCATTGAGATTATCATTGGGCTGCCGAGTATGTGGGACTTGAAAACATTTCCATACCTAAGTCATCATGAAATAAAGTTACTAAACAATACCAAATTGAAACATGAAGATAACCATCTTTAATGGCATATATATAAGTTTTGGGGGAAATTTAAATTTATTATTGTAGTGCTATGGCACTTACAATGATCTCTCTTGGAGACATGAGTTACAATATTTTCTTGTACTTTTCTTATTTCTAAATGCCTAGATTACGTGGGTATTTATAGGATAAAAGAAACATGAATCTAGTTTGATACATAATGGATTCATAATTAATAAAGAAATTTATTATTATGAAAAGAACGAGGGTATTTTTGGAATAAAAACTACAAAATTGTAACAGAGTGGGGTAAATAGTAGAAGTGATATTTTAGGGGGTAAACGATACCACCCCAATACCTTAAGAGGAGAAACTGTATTTCACCCAAGAAAAATATCAAATAGACTCATAAGTAAGCAAAATAACTTTACTTAGTAAATTAATCTACAAGATTTGATGTTCTCTTCATATACTCCTGCATCGATATCTTATATAAAATTCATTTTTATTGCTTTTGATGATTTAAAAAATGTACTAATGAAATCTTAATATTACGATTTTTGTAATATTTTTAATTTACTTAATATTTTGTGACATAGTCACTCATAAATTTTCCAAATCTTAGTTATGAAATTACATAGGATTGTTTGTTTTGATTTTCTGAGTGTGACTTTAGAGAGATTAGGGTGATTTCTTTTATATGTCGCCAACGTTTGTACATAAGGGAAAAATTGATTAATAGAATATTTATAGCATAATTCGGATCAAGTTCTCAAACCCAGTAATACACATCTAAAAGAGTGAAAACATTTTTAAAAATTAATCTCATAAATGATAAAATTATAAAGAAATAAATGATGTTGATTTTTAAGAAGTATGAAAACACTTTTAAAAACACAAACTAAACATGGGCAGGTTCTAAACAAAAAAAAAAAAGAAAAAAAAACTAAACATGGACACAATATTGATTAATTATATTTTGAATAGTACTCTAGCTACCTGTTCCATTAACTATAGAGTGGAATCAAATGTTTTAAATTATAAATTATGTTGAAAGTTCCACATGTATAAAGTTTTAAATTTTTTAAATATTAATGAATATTGTGTTATATAATATTATCAAATCATTATTAAATTATCTATATTTGAACTATAATAATTTGACCGATCAAGCGACCAAGGAATTAATTTTTAGATTCTTCTGCCAGCCAAAAAATTGCAAGAAATATTCCTAAAGGGTGTATGCATAATCACAAATGAACACACTAAAATTGATAAGAGAAAAACAAAACAATAAAGACTTTTTAAAATGTACAAAATTAATATTTATCTAATTGAGAAAATAATGTTATTTTACATAAAATAAAATTAGAATTTTTCTTGAATAACTAACCTTGATCCTTTGTTTTTCATGAACTCCGGCCCTTGCTTTAGAAACTCATTTGTCTCCCCCAAAAATGGCCACCCCATAGTTCCTGGGGGCAACCCTTTTTTGTGATATATAATTATTTCATTCAATTTCAACAAAAAAAAGCACAAAAATAAGCCCAAAACTAACAAAGAAATCACCATTAAAATCTCCATTGGTCTGCCAAAAAATATCTTCAAAGTAGATTTCACAAAATAATGAAATTGTTAACTATTGCTCTTTTTTTTTCTTTTTAAATTTTAAATTATACCAATTCTTTATGAGAGTCTTGAATACTACATGCATTAAATAGAGACAAAAGCAATATATAAAGGCCAAAGCCATGCACCTCTCCAACGTTGTCCTTAAACATAAATTGTGAGAATAAATTAAAGTAATTAAATATCAGTATATCACCTAAAAAAGTAATTAAATAAATCTAGACTATCCCTTTGGAGATATAGTTAATTCTCTGTTAGATTATAATAACATTATTACATGAATTTCAATTAGTCAAAATGTCAACTGCCAAATTAATATTAATACTAATATAGAAAAAAATCACAATAATGAAATTCGAATTCAATATATTTCAATTTTTGACCTCAGTTTTACCATTGGGCTATAGCTCTTTTCGAGATTGAGTTATGATAATGACTATTAGGGGGAAATTTTTGCAATATAAGGGATGTTTTAGGACTAGTACTATATAAGAATATACTATAATTTAAATAACTAAAATGAATTTTTAAATCGGAATTAATTATATAACTATAAAGAGGTCACTTGTCGATGAAAATGAACGAGCGTTACAAATCAAAAAACTATACTAGTGAACGTGTTTTTTCCCCAAAATAACCTTTATGGCCATTATATTTTTCAACATGGCTTTAATTGAAAAGTATTTTCTAAATATATTTTTTTCCTTAAAATCCCAGTTGTTAAGTTAGCAACTGAAATTTTTACAGTCTCATTAGCATATAAATTAAGGCTTCGAAGAATCGCAAATAAATCACAGTAAATTAACAATTGCGATTTTTTAAAAGAATCGCATAGGCTAACTGCGATTTTAAGCACAAATCACATTAATTCGGAGAAATACATTTCAACTAAAGAGTAAATGATGAGAGCAATCACCTTCATGGAAAAAAAAAAGTCTAGTTGGCTATAAAAATATATATAATATTACTTAAATTGATTTTATTTTTAGCACCGAGCAGTGTTAAGTTATAAAAAAAAATGTTCTTCCCTCAAAAAAAAAAAAGTTCAATTTTTATTGCATGTATTAATGTCACACGGTATATTATTGGACAATGTATATGCCAATTGTTATGTTGCAGGCCACACTATTAATTGGGTCATTTGTTAGTGAATTCAAATGCATTAAAAGGTTTATATGTTCACTGAAAAACTTATGTTTTTAATTATTCAAAACAAAATATCGAGTAATTTATAATTTATATGTTTGTTTTCACTTCACAATATTTTCAAAATTTTCTTGAATTTTTTTTCCAAATGTTTCAAAAAATTATTAATATTTGAACTGAACAAAACATTTCAGGAAAACAAAATTTGATAAGGGGCAAATTTGTATTTTGAATGAACATGTTAACTTCATCAAAATTAAAAAACAGAGCCATGAATAAATGGGGTTAAAGTGTCTCATTCAATACTTCATGGACTATAATGTTACATGACCCATACTTTAGGGGTAAGAAACTATATTTAAGCCAGTGTACAATTCCAACTTATGACACGTCATTATAATGGAAAATCTATCCAGCTAAAGAAGCTGATGAAATAGTCGTATAAATTACAATTTAATCTGGAACAAAAATATTGTGTACGACTCTACATAATGGAAGGAATCCAACAAAAGGAAAAGAAAAGGAAAATTATCCAAATTGCACGTGGGACAGAAATAAACGTAAACAGTAGTAGAAGAAATATTGTAATTATGAAATCCGTTGGCGATTGACAATTTTCTTTTTTTAATAAAGAGATTAAAAAAACAAAAAATTAGCTAATATCTTATTCTAACAAGAGCAGCAAGTCGTGTGGAGCTATTTCTCAAAGTCAGTGCTTCTACATATATAAGATCATGATCTAATTTGGTTAACGCATGCGCACAATCATTATCACTTTTCTTAATGTGCACAACCGGACTCTCCCATGATATTTTAAGAAGCACATGATAATCTTCAATAACTCTCCTCAAAGGGTATTGTTCCGTGTTCGCGTATTTAATCAACTTGACCACAACTTCTGAGTCGAGTTTTGGTGAAGTTGATTAAATGGAACAACACCCCTTGGGAGAGTTATTGAAATTGACAATTGCTTTGTCCAGGACATCCGTTTCTATTTTTGCAGTAAGTTTGAAATTTGAGTGGTGCCATATCATCAAGCCCAATATCGATCTATGTCAAAATTCCAATTTCTAGTCTACTTATTCATATGCGCATCTCAAACTACATACATATAATGAATATATATGGATTGAGGTTGGTTCGATTTTACATTGTTTTAATTTAAAATATATGATTTAGAATGTTTTGGTAAAACTCTTAAAAATAAAATTTGAGTTGAGTTTGCATGTTGGTCGAGTTTTGTGGTTTAAAAAAATTGAAATATGATTTATATTAAATTTGAACGGTTGAGTTAGATATATTATAATTATAATTTAAAACATGAGATTGTTGAATAGATTATGATGTATTGATGTGTTTATCATCTAAGACTGAGGTGAGGATACAATCTTCTTAAGATAATATTTTCAATCGAGTTTTGGTGGTCTTCCAAAATATAACAGTCTAATGATAGCATGAACAAAGAATTCACGGCAAATTTGAACAAACAGAACATCGAACAAATATTTTAAGAGAAGAAGGAAAGAGAGAAGAGATAATATTTAAATTCTACATTTTGTGCTAGAAAATTGAATGAAAATTGGTTCTTCTTCTATTTATAGAAATAGAAGGGGTGTTTATGATGAGGGACATATCTATTTAGAATCTTCTATTTATAGAAATAGAAGGGGTGTTTATGATGAGGGACATATCTATTTAGAATAAACTAGTAATACTGGTTCCGTTCGAATAGGTGATCCACATTTGGTTCAAATTTTGAACCTATCGGACAAACACCAGTTCATTTGAAAACACGTGGCACTACAAAAATCTGCTAAAATAGCGATTGAATTAGCGACGGATTTTACTCCAAAAATCCGTCACTAATCAACTTAGCGACGGAAAAAATCCGTCGCTAAGACCTTCGTCGCTAAATATTAGCGACGGATTTTGCCAGTTGCTGACTAATTAGCGACGGAAAATAAAATCCATCGCTATAATTTCTTCTAGCGACGGAAATCATATTCGTCGCTAAAACATTCTAACAGCGACGGATATAATTTCCGTCGCTGAACATATCAGCAGCGACGGATCGCTAGGATTAACTTTAGCGACGGAAAATATCCGTCGCTGTTAGTACTACCAACGACGGATTTTCATTCCGTCGCTGGTAGTAATTTCAGCGACGGATTGAAGAATCCGTCGCTGATTGATTTCAAGTTTTTTAAAAATAATGATTTTTTTTTTCATTAATGAATTGTTTTACCGCAATTAATCCAACAATTCACTACCACAAACATTCCAACAATTCAAATACTACACAATTAATCCAACAATTCAATACCACAATCATATACATAAAATATATATATTAATTAGTACTACTCAATAAAAACCTAAATATACAGTTCAAAATTATCATAAAACTAAAGTAAAATTGTTCTCAAACAATATAAACCTTCACATCGAAAACTAAAGTAAGATTATTCCTAAACAATGTAAACATTCATATCGAATCTTGATCATTTGGCTCCTGAGAAAGGGGTCGGGTAACATTTTGTGGCTGAGATTGGGCATGAGGTGAAGATTGAGCATGAGGCGAAGATTGGGCATGTGCCAGAGTCTAGGTCGATTGATATGGAAGGGGTGTCATGTTCCCCATATACCCAAACATTGGGGATGACATATAATATGAAGATTGGGAACCGGCAACTGATGTCTGAAATTGGCCCGTGAGAGATGGATTAAATGGGCCCATTTCAGACATCAGTTGCCGGTTCCCAATCTTCATATTATATGTCATCTCCAATGTTTGGGTATATTAGGAATATGGCACCCCTTCCATATCAATCGACCCAGACTCCGGCATAGGACCAATCTTCGCCTCATGCTCAATCTTCACCTCATGCCCAATCTCAGCCACAAGATGTTACCCGACCCCTTTCTCAGGAGCCAAATGATCAAGATTCGATATGATTGTTTACATTGTTTAACTAACGTGTACAAACTCAGAACGTTCGTCGACCCATTCACGTTGGCCATTAACTACTTTTGAATGAGTAATCATAAATACATCAGCTCGGGTTGGTTTAGCTCCACTGTTTTTTTCCTGTGAAAAAAAATAATAATTATAAAACATACACATGAAAAAGAAAAATATGAAATATGTGAAGAACTTACGATATCATCCGAGTGACATAATTGTGACTTACTCCCACCAGCATAAAGTGGGAAGCCCATACCATCACAGTCCGATACCCGATTTTGCTTATTTTTTTTTACTACTAGCAATAAATTTAGGGTCAGTCTTCCATCTATGAACCATGATATCCCAATAACCTACCCCAATCCAATTAGGTCTCTGAAATTTTTTTTCTACCCGTTTATATAACCTATCAGATAGTTCCTTTCCGGCTTTCATTTTATAAATACGCCGGATAGCTCGCTCATTCTCTTGGTTCCAACGATATTTGTCCTGCAAGTCATTATAAGAAACTCCATAAAATAAAAACCTATTAGAAGAAATCAATATACATATAAATATAAAACTAAAAAAATTATACCTTAAATTTGTTGAACCACATCTCTTTTACATCTTGAGGGATTTCGGAATAACAAATCCATGCGCCCTCATAGCTTTCACATATTTTCTCCATTAAAAACTTGACAACTGTAGATGAGTTAGGGTAGAATCTATAATAGAACCAAAATGTAAAACATTAGATAGCATAATTAATACTATAAATGTTGATTATTTATAAATTATTAAAGAAAATTAAAATTTCATACTCGTCGCCTCCAGGTTCTATGTAGATCCTCTTATCAGGTGAACTCGGACCGACTAAAGGTCCCTCTGGTGTACTAGGAGTACAGGGAACACGACTAGATGCCCTATCATCTGCAGGAATGGAACTCTGAGCTCAGGGACTAAGTGAAGAACTAGGAAGCTAATTTAAAGAAGGCATGTATGGGTCCGTAGTAGCTGCTATCGATCGTCTACCACCTCCGCTACTTGACATCTGCAAGAAAATTAATTAATACGCATTGAAAGATTAATATAAGCATTGACAATTACAGAAATAATCTTAGTTAATTGGACATGATACATTGGAAGATAAAATATTAAAGTAATTAGTGATAAATAAAATAGAACGTTTTCGTATCGGTTGTTCGTAGCTCGAAACCATGCAATTTCTACTACTATTTTAGCAGGTTTTACAACAGTGTAAAAGGTCCCGAGCCCCATTTTTTCGTTTTCTATCCGTCGGTATTATCAGCCTATGACCCCTCGATGTCCGCTGAGAGATTTAGAGATTATCAAAGATTATGGGCCAGTTTTTTGACGTCGAGGGATATCCCGTTGGGGTTAAAAGTGATTGGAGCCAAGGAATTTACGAGCTCCAAAAACTCATAAACTCGATATATGTGCATTCTAACTTCTCTTTACATTTGGAAGTATAACCGCTATGTTTGTGACCACCTTTCGTACATCTAACTAAAAAGTAAATAAGAAAAAAAGTTATAGCAAGAAATGTAAAATGTTAAATTTTTTGATGATTTATTATATGATGCTAATATTTCTTCCATCTAAATTCAATTTGAGATATAAAACATATTATATAGTAATAATATTATGCAAAGAGCACAAAAAGAAAGATATATATATATATATCTTGTTTTCTCTAAACAACAAAGCTGTATGTATAAAAGAAAAAGGAAAAAAAAATCCATAGAAAGGCTAAACAGCCATACCAAGTGAACTGGATGGGAGATATGAATACAGTTTAAAACCTAAAAGCTAAGAAGAAGAAACTTTGGGAAGATTGTCTGACTTAGTTGTTGAGAGTTATATAGATGGGAAGGTAGAGATAAATGTATATCTCTCTTTCCGACATTGTTGGCACAGATGAACCAAAAAGCACAATAATGAAATGCTTTTGACCGATTAATTCTGAAATATGATAATAGTTTTGAAACTGCAAAATAAAGTCATTTGATTTTTATTCCTTGTTAAATATCAGTACATCTGAGAAGCAATATTTAAATGAAATTTATGTGATCTCAAGCTAAATGACCACACAAATTCTTCATGATTGGGAACGTTCGAAAAGTTCAGTTTACCAATGGGTTAATAACAATTTAGTCCCTGTGATATTTAAAATATACAATTTTAATTTTAATAAAAAAACACCATTTCACCACTACCAAACTTGTTTTTTTTATTTCATGATCAGGGGGTTATCTGTATTTTTTATAGGACGGTAGATAGTCCATTAAACATATCTCAATGAGGTAAATATATTAAAAGTCGGGTTAAGAGTGTCTTTTCAGAATAAAAATACAGCATCAGCTGTATTTTAATGCGCGGGGCGTCTGAAGGAGGCGTATCATTTAGTTCTTTTCTTCCACAAAGGGATCATCTCCACTATTTTTATGAGGGATAGATTGTCCATTAGACATATCTCATGGAAGAAGGGAGTAGATTATGAATGATAAGATTGTGACTAATAAAAAGAAAAATTTACCAATGGATATTGGTCTTAGATCAATATATAACATAAATTTTTATCAAAACAAAAACAGAAACTTTTTGCATATATTTCTATTAATCTATTGTAATTAGCTATACTAACTTTAACTCTTAAGTAATAAGCATGACACAAATTCTTTCATAAACTTATTATAAACAATTGAATTTCCATAATTTCTCACAAAATAAGACTATTGAAATTCCATAAATCCTTAAGATTTACGCATCTTAAATTGTACAAAAAAAATTGTCTAATTATTTATCATAAATTATTTTTACCTTAAGCACGCCATATAGAGAATAGTAGCCAATAATGTAAGAACACGCGTCTTCAACTTTTCGTTGCACTCTTGTTCTGGCGAGTTTGTATAGTATATCACCATATCAAAAATAGCATAAAATATATTATACATTTTCTTACTCTTTTATAACCAAAATTACTAAGAAGAAATAAAAATCACCTTTCAATTTCTTTTGCTTCCGCATGTAATTGCTCACTTTCTAGTGGCTGCATCAAGCCTTTCAAAAAAATTATATTAGTTCATATTATTAACAAAGTAAAGCAGAATATTCTGATTTACCTTAGACACTTCTGCTTTTAGCGGTTTAACATGTATTCTTTATTGTATATTTTTGTTTGTGTGTTGTTGTTGATGGACTTCACTAGAAGACCAATACGTAATTTTTAATATTTATAGACATTAAAATTTTTAGATATTTCAAATTATCAAAAAATTAGCCAAAAAAGTTGGTGTTTGTTTTTCAGTGTGCGTTTTCTTTTTAGGTTTTAGGGTTGACTACCTCCTAGTCAAAGGTATCTGTAGAGTCCTATTTGTAGGAGTGTTCGCGGTGCTGTCAATTATGATTTTATACTCGCCCAAATCAGACCCATTATTTATGGGTTTTTAATACTCTAGACCAAATTCTACTCAATAAGTCTAAAAATTACACTTTACGGTCCCTTCGGGTTGAGGCGAATTGGAGCCGGTTGGGGCGATTTTTGCGGTATTAGTTTTTCCTATTTTAATGAAGTTTTTTTTAAGACTTACTTTAATTTATTATCACTTACTATTTCGTTATTATACTTTTCTCTAAGAATAAAATTCTTGAATGTTTCATAATCATATGAAAAATACTATTTTTTTATAATTTTTAGTTTTAATTTATTAACCTATTTAAAGTCTACATTCGCTATATAAATATCAACAAGTGTAACTCAAATACAAATTCGAACAAAACTTTTTCAAGTAATAAACAAAAATAATAACTAAAAAAGCACTAACAATGTAGTGGAGGTTTTAACGTAAGTGTTGTTTCAACAAAATAGACACAGTAACTTAGTTTCAAAAGTTTGATAAAATGGCTTTATTTAAAAAATAATTTGACTCCTTAGCCGACAAAAATAGCAAATCTGAGTTTATAACGAGATTAAAAAAGGAGATCAACTAAATTAATTATATAACACCATTTGACCTCTATTTAAATTAAAATATAACTACAATACCGACAAAAATAATAAATACGATACGAATATGTAACGATACTAAAAAAACAAGAACTAGCCAAATTAAATATACATTTAAAATGAAGGATTCATACTATTTCACATAATTTTTTACCATTATATAAGAGGATACACTTTATTTATTTTAGTAATAGACATAAAGTAATTTCAAACATAAAGTAAAAAGAAAAAATTATCTTACCGAGTAAATGATTTTCCAATTCCACCCATACCAATTTAACATTTGTATTCAATTCACCATCCCTCTTGATATCATCTGCCAGTACATCAGATTGAACACAAGTATTTTCATTATTATATGTTTGCTTCATACCAAAATGTTCTTGTTCATACCATTACCAAAAAAGATAAGAAAAAGGAAATAAAAAAGGTGGGGTGTTTAGACAAAAGAATGCTGCGGCTGTTGAAGATCTATAAATAAAATTAGGGTTTCAACTTTCGCAGCGTTCGTTTTTTCTTTTTTGTCAGATTTTTTTTTATTTTTTTCAAAGTTGGCCCATTGTGCAGACCCATGTAGAGTGTGGACACTGCATTATCATTTAAAACTTAAGGCTGTAGTTGGATGTATTTTGGCCCATGTCTTTCATTTTTTTACTGGGTCAAACATTTATGCTTTTATCTAAGAATAAAATTATTGAATGTTTTCTAATAATAAGAAATAATATTACTTTTTCATAATTTTTAGCTTTAATTTATTAATCTATTTAAAATCTACATTTGCTATATAAAGATCAATAATTATTACTCAAATATAAAACCGAACAAAACTTTTTCAAATAATAAACAAAAATAGTTACTAAAAGAACACTAACAATGTAGTGGAGGTTTTAACGTAAGTGTTGTTTCAACAAAATAGACACAATAACTTATGGTGAGTTTGTCACAGCGATGTGAGCTCTTAAAAGCACTTTTAGACATTCATTGTGATTTTTGAAGTGTTTGGCCCCAATTATAAAAATTGCTTTTAGTCAATCGTGATTTTAATAGTGTTTGACCCTCACTATCATAATCAATTTTTTAATTTTTAGAAGCTAAAAATCAACTTATTTTAGAAGTAACTAAAATGTTACTTTTGCAAAAGCAATTATCCAAAAGTAATTATTTTATAATTGAATTTTATCATAATCAGTTGTTGCCAAAATTCATTTTAGTAAAATTAATTCTCCTATAATTGATTTTCGAATCGCTAGGCCAAACTCACCCTTAATTTCAAAAGTTTGATAAAATGACTTAGAATAAAGTGCAGAAGGTTATCAAAATCCGTATAAACAGAACATAATTTAAACATACAGAAAGTTTTATTCTTGAAATTATTTTGACAAACTACTTTTATGGTAAAGTGATTCAGAATTATAATTAATGCAAGTTTATAAAACATAACGCGGAATTTACTTGAAGAAAAACAGAATCAGATTAAGGAAATATATAATGATTAAGACTGAGGTAAGGATACAATTTTCTTAAGATAATATTTTCTATCGATTTTTGATAGTATTCCAAAATATAACAATTTAATAATTGCTTGAACAAAGAATTCACTGCGAACTTGAACAAACAGAACTTCGAACAGATATTTTAAGAGAAGAACGAAAGAGAGAAGAGGGAGTATTTAATTTCTACATTTTGTGCTAGAAAATTGAATGAAAATTGGTTCTTCTTCTATTTATAGAAATAGAATGGGTGTTTCTGATGAGGGACATATCTATTTAGAATATTGGTTCAATTCGAATAGGTGACTCACGTTCGGTTCAAATTTTGAACCTAACGGACACACACCAGTTCATTTGGAAAACACGTGGACTCTCTTCGGTCAACCGGGTCGCACGACCCTTTTCGAATCACATGCGGAGATTTTGTGTTAGGTTGGGATTTTAATTAATTATTGGGCTTTAATAATTGGGCCAAAAGTTAATTAATTTTTCCCCAAAAATTAATATATTTTAAAGCTCGAACCCGAGTCTTGTGACTGTGTCGAACGGCGGCGTGCGTCTTTTTGAACCTAGGGTCACTTAGATCTCTCCCCTTTAAAACCTTAGTATTCCCATTTATCCCAACCCTTAATTTTTCGGCTTTTTTTTATTTTATTTTTATTTTTTTTAGACCTTAATTTTTAGATTTATACACAGCTAAAATTTTACTCTTCAAAGCTATGTGCGACGAAAGATTTTCTTCCCTCATGAGATAAAATCATGCAATTTAGTCGATTTCAACGGGCTTAAGAAAACATTATGACATAGGATTAGACATAGGATTAGGCCATTTTTAACCTTACCAAAGCTAAGAGTCCTCAAATTTCTTGGGCTTTTCTTGGACTTGGGCCACAACCATTTTATACCCAACTAGGCTTCTTTTAAATGACTACTTTCGTTGGGCCTCATAGGTTCTATCTCATCACTTTCGTGGGCTTTTTCTCAGTCCTTTAATTTGTTAAATTAAACAAGATTCAAGAAGAAGAAGAAAATTAGCCCAACATAAATTGTTTGTTAATTAAGTTGAAAATAGGGTAAACACCACTTTTGGTCCCTCTTATCATTAACTTTTTACAGAGTGGTCCCTCTTATGTTTTTTTTCCCACTTTAGTCCCTACTATGAATTATTTGTTTCACTTTAGTCCTTTTCAAGTGGTTCAAGGCGATTCCGATAACATGTGATATGCTCATGAGGGCAATTTTGTCATTTCATGTAAACTAACATGGATATTTTCGTTTTTCTAATTATTTAAAAAAAAACTAAATTTTCAAACTAGGCTTTCATTCCAATCGAACTTAATCGTATATTTCGTTCTAAACTAAAGTTTTTTCCTAAAATCTTTTTCAAACACCAAAATTGCTCACCAATTAAACAATATCTCAAATAGTCTCAATAGTGAACGGACGAAAATGCCCTAAAAAATATTCGTATGCATGTCACGTGTTATCGGAACCACCTGATAAGAACTAAAGTGAAACACATAATTCATAGAAGGGACTAAAGTGAAACAAATAATTCATAGTAGGGACTAGAATGGGAAAAAAAACATAAAAGGGACCACTCTGTAAAAAGTTAATGATAAGAGGGACCAAAAGTGGTATTTACCCTTGAAAATATAACCATTCTGCTAACAAATTATTATAATGAAGCCAAAAAAGTTTAGGAATTATAACACCAGGAAGTATTCAGTTTCACAAAGTTTGTCCTAATTAAGGTTGTAGGATAAATAATTACAACTTCATCACCCTTATATGAAATCCATTTGGTGCTTCCACTCTAGGAAATTGTAGGATCTTCTGACCTCCTCCAATTTCTTCCCACCTATACATAAAAATATATAAATATCACATAAATTTACAAAAATTAAGTAGTATACATATTAAATTGTCATAAACTCAAATCAAGAATAATGGATCATAAAAATGTATTAGATTACCTGTATTTAGTAACAAGGTAGTGAAGGAAAATTGAAATATTAACTATTCCGAGCTCCTTTCCGGGGCACAAGCGGCTTCCGCCTCCAAACAATAAGCAATAGTTGTGCGTCTCTAAGCTCTTATCCTAGAACATCGATCGAGTCAGGTATTTCTAAAAATCTCATTTGCGAGCGTTTCGAGTAATTAACATGATTAATTATTTTCGATCCAATAATTATATATCATAAATTGTAATTAACTTACCATCCATCTCCAAGGATTGAACTTTAGGGGCTCCGGATAGAGTAAAGGGTCATAATTGATCTCTCTTGTGTAAACATAGATTCTCCACCCTTTTGGAATAACAAATCCTGATTTCACAAAGCAAATTTTTTAATGAACTTTAATTGAGATAAAATACATTAATTCAAACAACATTGATTATAAATATTCATACAACATATCATACCATTTAATTTCATCTCATGTGTTGTTTTCCTTAGCACCCCATTGATAATGGTAGCCAATCTTAAAGTCTCAAATATTACCTACACAAAAGAAACAAAAGTTAATAATAGTGAGTGTGCTATATATGAATGTGTGTTGGTGTCATAAGTCGAAAGAAACGGATCACTTACAGCACGTGTGAACCTCATGGACTTATAGTCTTCCCAATCGAGTGGCTCGTCTGTGGTTTTCCCTTTCCGAATTGCAAAATGTTCATCCTTATGGAGCGAAAACAAGGAAAGATCATAAGATGTACTAATATATCATACATTTAAGTCCATTTTCGAAATTATGTGAAAAAAAAAAACTACATGTATAGTATTAATTTTCTTTACCCTAAGTTCTTCTAAAGCTTTTGGATGATCATGGAGATACTTTACAGCCATCATTGAAGTAGTGGAAACTGTTTCATATCCTGAGTACAATATTGTGATTATTTGATCAATAATTTCGTCGTCGTTTAATGCGTATTTTGGGTCTAAATCTCTTAACAACTGATCAAGCATATCTTCATAGGTTACAGGAGAAGCTCTTCTCTTCTTCATCAAATCTCTCAAAATCTTTATCACATTTTGCCTTCCCTGTAAATTAAAAGTATACATTGGTGTTATTTTTATTAACAAGTATAAGCCATGATGTTATTTTTTCTAATGAAATCTAAACACATAGGATTTTTGTTAATAAATCAACACATATTTCTTTTTGTCAAAGGTAAAACAATTTTTTTTTTTTGGCATTATATTCATATTACATAATGATCTTTAAAATCCAGTTCATTATATATACCTCAAATCCTTGATAATAATTTGTGCCTGGAAGGTTGATTGGAAGAGAGAGTGATCCAATAAGCAACTTATCAAACTCAATCTTAAATGCTCCATAAATAGAACTTGATTCCACTTCTGCAATCTGTTTGAATGCCATCAAGAGTGCCATCTGAAAATTAAAAAATAAAAAATAAATTAAGAATCAAATCATTTAAATAAATTCTGCACATAGGAGCAATTTTAACTAATTAAGATTCATATATACTTACATCCATTGTCTTCTCTTGAAGATCAATAATCTTAGAATCCCAGTTGGAGAGGTAAAGTTTCATGTACTTATCGACCCTCGAAAAAATTCGGTCTTTAACAAGTGAAGTTCCCACAAGGGAGAGCATATTGTGTCTTAAGTACTTATGTGTAGAGCCATAGACAGCAGCAATGTTTCGTGCACCGAGTATATCCAGCATTGATTTTGGATAACCCGGAACAAGTCCCTTTGCTTCGTTCAATAAGATGTATCGATTGAGCTCCGGATCCATTGAGATTATCGTTGGGCTGCCGAGTATGTGGGACTTGAAAACATTTCCATATCTAATTCATGATGAAATAATAATTAGTTACTAATCACATTGAAACATGAAGATTACCATATTTTTTTTAATCTAAATTTTAATTAGAGAAAACGTTAAAATAAGTTATTATAAAAATAAATTAAGAATAACATGTAATGATTGTTGTGCATAGAAATGATCATTTTATCTCTACATTGCCGACATTCATGAGTTTTTTTAAGGAAAATACATTAGGTGCAAAATGTCATATAAATTATATTTTTAGGGTGTAGAGTGCCAAAAAATTTAAATTGTGGTGAAAAGAGCTAACATTTTATAATTTTAGGGTGCAAAATACCAATATTTTATATTTGAAGGGTGGAAGAAAATCCATATTGTCAAGGTGCAAAATGAAAAAAAAATGACTATTCTACCCTTCTACCAATGAACGTTCTCACTAAAACACATAGGAGGGTGCAAAGTGCCAAATAAATTATATTTTCAGGTGCAAAGTGCCTAAACTTTTAATTCAGGGTGCAAAGTGCCAACACCATATAATTACAGGTGCAAAGTGCCAAAAATTCACCCTAATTATAAAAAAATTACATTTGGTCAATCGCGATTTTATGGTGTTTGACCCCCCTCCCCCATGTCATAATCACTTTTAAGATTTTCAGAAGCTAAAAATCAACTTATTTTATATACCCCTACCTACTTTTGCAAAAACTACTATACAGAAATAATTATTTTATAATTAATTTGTATTATAATCAATTATTGTCAAAATCTATTTTAGTAAAATTAGTTTTCTATAATTATTTATCAACCTTTATGTCAAACTCACCCTTCATTTTTATTGTTTTTGATCATTTGGAAAAAGTACTAATGAAATCTTAGTATTACGATTTTTGTAATATTTTTGATTCACTTAATATTTTTTGACATATATATATATATAGTCAATCATAAATTTTCTAAATTTTAGTTTTGAAAATACATAGGATCGTATGTTTTGATTTTCTGGGTGTGATTTTACTTAGATATGTCCCCAGCTTTTGTACATTTGAATTTTCTTTTTTTTATCTAAAAGTGTATGATGGAGTGTTTGGGTGCTACCATGAACTTATTTTCACAATAGATCGAGACAAATTAATCTCAATAAATGATAAAATTATTAAGAAATAAATAATGTTGTTTGTTTAGATTTTTAAGAAGTGTGAAAACACTTTCATATTTTCCTTTTTTTTTTTTTTTTTTTTGAGAAACGTGTGAAAACACTTTTATAAACACAAACTAAAAATGGACATGTTCAAAACAAAAAAAGAAAAAAAACTAAACATGGACACAATACTGATAAATGGAGTAATATTTTTGAATAGTACTCTACCTGTCCCAAAACTTAAACTCTATTCGCTATTCTAATTAAATTATATATTAATTATATTGAATGTTCCACATGTATAACATTTAAAATCTTTGAAATATTAATGAATATTGTGTTATAAAGTATTATCACATTATTATTAAATAAATAAACTTATCTATATATGAAATTCAATAAATTGACCGATCAAGCGACCAAGGAATTAAGAATTATGGGATGCATGAGCCATCCTAAGAACATTTTAGATTCTTCTGCCAGCCAAAAATTGCAAGTAATATTCCTAAAGGTTGAATACATAATCACAAAGGAACACTAAAATTGATAAGAGAAAACAAAAGACTAAAAACTTTGTAAAATGTAAATCTAATTGAAAAATAAAATAAAATGTTATTTTACATAAAATAAAATTAGAATTTTTCTGGAATAACTAACCTTGCTCCTTTGTTTTTCATGAACTCTGGCCCTTGCTTTAGAAACTCATTTGTCTCCCCCAAAAATGGCCACCCCAATGTTCCTGGGGGCAACCCTTTTTTGTGATATATAATTATCTCATTCCATTTCAACAAAAATAAGCAAAAAATTAAGCCCAAAACTAAAAGAGAAATCGCCATCAAAATCTCCATTGGTATGCCAAAAAAAAATCTTCAAAGTGATTTCACAAAATAATACTCAATGAAATTGTTAGCTATTTCTTCTTCTTCTTTTTTTTTCTTTTTGTTGTTAATATAATACCAATTCTTTATGAGAGTCTTGAATACTACATGCATTAAATAGAGACAAAAGCTATATGTAAAGGCTAAAACCATGCACCTCTACATATATAGGTGTAGACTATAGGCTCTTTTTTTCAAGTCTGAGGAACAATAAATGTGTCCAAATCTATCTCTAACGTTGTCCTCAAACATAAATTGTTGGAGATTTAGTTAGATTATAATAACATTAATTATTACATGAATTTTCCAATTAGTCAAAAAGTCAACTACTGCCAAAATAGAGAAAAAATCAATCACAATTTATAATGAATTCGAATCCAATATATTTTGATTTAATGGCCTCAGTTTTACTCATTGGGCTATTGCACTTTTGGAGATTTAGTTATGATATAATGACTATTAGGGAGACATTTTTGCAATCTAATAAGGGATGTTTTAGGACTAGTACTATATGCATCAACAATTATACTATAAAATAACTAATAAGATGTTTCTAAGTCAGATATAATTATATAACTATATTGTTCAAAATAAATAAATTATATAACTATAAATTGAGAGGTCAGAGCTTTTATCGATGAAAATGAACGAGCGTTACAAATCAGAAAACTATAGTATATATCAACCAACATTTAGATATGGGCTAAAGAGTAAATGATGAGAGCAATCACCGAAAAAATCTAGTTGGCTATATATATAGACATATAATATTATATTATTTAAGTTTGATTTAATTTTTAGCATTGAGCAGTGTTTAGTTTTTAAAAAAAATATTGTTGTCTTTTTTATTGCATGTATTAATGTCACACGATAATTTGATCAAAATTAAAAAACAGAGCCATGAATAAATGGGGTTAAAGTGTCTCATTCAATATTTCATGGACTATAATGTTACATGACCCATACTTTAGGGCTGTAGTTAAACCAATGTACAATTCCAAATTATGACACGTCCTTATAATGGAAAAGCTATCAAGCTAAAGAAGCTGATGAAATAGTCATAAATTTACTACTTAATCTGGAATTAATAAAAATATTGTCTACGACTCTACATGATGGAAAGGATCCAACAAAAAGAAAAGAAAAGGGAAACTAATATCCAAATTGCACGTGGGACAGAAATAAAAGTAAACAGTCGTAGAAAAAATATTGTAATTATGAAATCAGTTGGCGATTGACAATTGATTTGTCCAGGACATTAGTTTCTACTTTTGCAGTAAGTTTGAAATTTGAGAGGTGCCATGTCATCAATTCAAGCCACAATATCGATCTATGTCAAAATTCAATTTCTAGTCTACCTTTAAGTGTACAAATGATAATTTAGTTATTCATATGCTAGTCACTACGAAGTAGCAGACTCAGATTCGAATTTCTGTTGGGAGAGATTTTCACTTTATGTGTCCGACGCGATTCGAAAAGGAGTTGATTTTTATGTTGGCTGATATATAATATGTTATAATTCACCGCATTGATTGGATAAAGTTTATTTATATGGTTTGAGTTTAACTCATCTCAAAAGCTAGTCCGTAAATTGATGATTGTCCAAGAACTTATTAGGTGGACTTACTTTTGTTATCCAATTCATGTTGGACAACTTATTCTCAATATAATATATATTGAGTTTGGACGGTGGGGTTCGATATATTATAATTATAATTTGAAGCATGAGTTTCACGAAACATATCCACAAACTTTATTTGGAATGAGTTTGACCAAGTTTCACAAAACCGCGAAACCCAACCGAAACCAATCCTTATAGGCCCTAAAATTTGGGATCAATAAAGCCGTAGCCTAATGGCAAAATTTCTAGGTATTGGGTTCAATTCTCATTATTGTTGGTTTTCTTCTGGCCTTATTATTTGAATTGTATTGTAATTTATTATATGTTCGTTAGCATAATTGAATTTACTTATATGTAATGATGATATATTGTTGAATAAATTATGATGTTTTGATGTATTTACGGCTTAATCTCACTTTGCACCCTGCAAATGTATCAATTTGGCACTTTGCACCCTCGAAAAAAATAAATCCCACTTTGCACCCTCAAAACATATATTGTATTTCACTTTGCACCCTGGATGAATTTCAAGCCAAAAGACAAGGGTATTTTCGCCACTCTCTTAAAAAATCAACACAAATTCCCTCCAAAATATAATAATGTGGCATATATGTAATATTAATAGTATAATTGAAAAATTATCCATTAAAATAACTCTGGAAAAAAAATCATTTTTAGGGCAGTTAAATGAATAATATACTACTCTTAACTCGGCCTAATATAAAATATTATTCTAAATAATTATTTATATAACTTGAAATAAGAAAATATAATATCAATACATAAATAAAACATAGTCTTGTTTTTACAGTAAAGTGGTGGAGTATAAGTAATTATATGGCGCCAAACGACCATCGAAAATACTTGTCACTCGAAAATTCATCAAAAAAAATTCCGACACGATATTTTTCGACGAAATGTTTCGGTCCCAAGCCGCGACAAATTTTACGTTTTTCTTGTAGTGAGCTAAAAATTTAACATAGTTGGTTAAAATTATGTTCCATACGAAATATAATATATGAAGGTCTATGTAACAATATATATATTAGAGCTTTGTGCATTTAAATAACATTAGGATCCCTAAACTCCAACATGGGCAAAAATATCATTTGATATCGTTCTTTTTAAATTTATATTTACAACATGTGACATCTCATTTTTTTTTAATGTTTTTCTTGGAGTTGTTTTAATGGATAATTATCAATTTTACTCTTAATTGCACATGAATTAAAACATTAAAACCCTAAATTCAAATTTATATTAACATGTGACGTCTCAATTTTTTTTTATGTTTTTTTCGGAGTTATTTTAATGGGCAATTGTCAATTTACTCTTAATTGCACATGAATCTCACATTAGTACATTTTGGAGGAAATATATGTTGATTTTTTAATGGAGTGACAAAAATACCCCTGCTTTTTGGCCTAATATTCACCTAGGGTGCAAATTGAAAGACAATATATGTTTTGAGGGTGCAAAGTGGGATTGATTTTTTTCGAGGGTGCAAAGTACCAAACTGATGCATTTCTAGGGTGCAAAGTGGGATTAAGCCATGTATTTACCATCTAAAAAATAATAATAAGAATGTGCTTGTTTCGCTTTCAAAGAATAATTTGTTGTTCTCTGAAGTGCCAAAGCTCGAGCAACATAAACCAGGCGTGTATGTAATCAAAATCTTTCTAGTTGATGCGGGGTGTTTGTAAGAACTTCCTCCTTCACTATTGATCCTATTCGCTAAGTGAAAAATTTGTTGGTGGTATTTAACAATTTATAGAAATATAACTATATACATTTCTTTTAATTACTATAGGATTGGGCAATTAGAGAGCGGATTGATGATATTAGAAGATTTTGGATGAGTTGGCCAAAATGGAATTTCAAATTCATCCCCCGTGCCTTAAATTGTGCGGCCCATAACATTACCGTTTGGGCCTTTTTGTCTAATGTTTGAAATAAATTTTCTTTAGATTTCATTCCTTTTTGTTGTTTTTGCGACGGGGGTTTCTCATTTGTTGATGTTGTACCTAACCTTTCGTTTTATTATTAGTTTTAATTTGTTTGTTTGATATAAAAAAAAAAAAATAGTTCAATTAAATACAGAAACTAGAAAGTACAAACAATGTAGTGGAGGTTTTAACGTAAATGTTGTTTCAACTAAAATCAGAAGCCTTTTTACTTGAGTTGGACATAGGCACAGTAACTTAGTTTCAAACATGATCAATATTTTCATTTTTTCCGTCGAAAACATCAAAAAGTTCCGTTTTTGAATTAGGCGAAATGAAAACAAGATGTAATTCTGAAACTATTTGTTTGCCTTGAACTCTGTTATTTTTCTAAAGTTAGTAACTTTTTTTACAATTTTTCCTGTGTGTTTCCGAAACATTTCCGAAAAATTTACAATATTTGACTGACCGAAACATGCACTCGAAACGAAATTTTGATCCATGATTTCAAAGCTTGATTAAATGACTTGAATAAATTGCAGAAGGTTATCAAAAGCCGTATAAACAGAACATAATTTAAACATGTAGAAAATTTTATTCTTAAATTTAATTAACAAACTACTTTTATGGTAAAGTGATTCAAAACAATTTAATGCAAGTTTATAGTAGGACAGAACGAACTTACTTGAAGAAAAAACATAATCATATTTAGGAAATAAATGATTAAGATTGAGGCTGCGAATGCAATTTCTTTAAGATAATATTTTCGGATTGCTATAATGCATACAGTTGATTCCCGGTAGTCTCCCATACAATAATCTGATGCTTGTAAGAATAAAGAACTCACAGCGAACTTTAACAAACAAAACTTCGAAGATATTTTTGAGAGAAACGGAATAGAGTATATAATTTCTGCTTTTTGTGCTAGAAAATTGGATAAAGAATTAGCATATTCTGGAGGGATATATATGTTTAGATTAGACCAGTAACCGTGGTTCAGTCCGAACAAGTGCCACCCCTTTGGTTCAAATTTTTAACCGAACGGACACACACCAATTCACTTAGGCTGGGTTCGGATGAAGTAATAAGGCCCAGATAAGCTCCATATTATTTTAATCAATCTGAAATGGGCCTTTAATATTTTGTTCGGATTGGGTAATAAAAACCTGGGCTGCCCGATTTTATCTTACGGTTTTGTGGGCCACCCCACCTTATCTGCTGTATTATAATTTCATCTCTGAGGTCCAATTACATTGTCTGGCCCAATTGATATTTTTTAACCCAAAATTGCCCCTAGATTTACAAATAATTTCGGCTGAACCTGGGGAAAAAACAAAACAATTAAAAATTTATTTTCCCCCTCACAGTTAGCGGCCATTTCCAGAGATAAGAGGAAGAAGTGCATATCTTGAGCTTCAATTTTTTTTCCGTTTCTTCATTTTTCTTGCACAACCGTGACATTTGGCAGGTCTTTCGACTAATACTCATCTCGATTTTGCAGATTATTCGATTATTGGAGCAAATATCCGAAGATTTGAAGAACACGGTCGAAGGAAGAAAAACTTGAATCCGAGCTTGTTTTTGGTAAAAATTGAATCTCCTTTATTTTTATGCTTCATTTGATAACACTAATTGGTTTGTTAAGTGTGGGTGTAAGTATTCCCCTAACAAAAACATTTTCCTGTATGAATCCAGTATGCTTGCTAGATTTTTATTTTTTTTTTAATTTTTTTTTTGGGAAAATTTGTTTGGTGGTTTTGATGTTTATGCTATTACTTGTTGTTGTATAAACAAAAATCCATATAAAATGTTCATATGCAGCCTGTTGAATATTGCTTTGTCTGGATTTTTTAATAAAATGTTCATATGTTGCCTACTGTCATAAAATGTTCAGGTTATTATACCTTGATTTCAACGGTTGAGATCAATCACGAAGCAACGGACGAGATTAAATCAATTTTATAAGATCAGGGGTATTATGAGGAATTCAAGAATTGCTGGATTTATTGGGCTATCCGAACCGAGAATATATTCTCAGCCCAATTAGTAATCAGCCTATTAATAATATACCAAACACCCAATTATTCTGAGAATTGGACTATTAAGTAGCCCAATATTACAATTTGGGCTATTACTAATAACTCAATCCAAACTCAGCCTTAGAAAACACTTGGACTCCCTTCAGTCAAATCGGGTCATCTCGCGGATCCTATTCAAATCACGTAGGATCTTTTGTGTTTGATTTGGACTTTAATTAATCAATGGACTTTAATAATTGGGCCAAAAGTTAATTGATTTTTAAGTTCAAACCTAGGCCCACCTAGATTCTCCCCCCTTCGAAACTTTTTTAGCTTTATACACAGCTAAAATTTTACTCTCCAAAGCTTTGTGGGATGAAATATTTTCTTCCCTCAATTTCATTCACCTTTAGTTTTATGGGCTTTATCAATTTGGGCTCAATCCAATTGAATATTACCTATAAACCCCAACAAAATTATAGCTGATGTGACTTATCTGATTTGTTTGGAGAGTGCAGAGGAATTTTATTTTTTATTTTTATTATTCGTTTTGGTTGACTACCTCTTTTTTTTTTTTTTTTTTTTTTTTAATATCTCTGATATCCCCACCCCTTCCCCCCCCCCCCCCAAAAAAAAAAAAAAAACCTAACAAATTGGGTCCTGCAACACACATAATTAGATCAAGAGGGAAAGTAAAAACAAATAAGATTAAGTTGTAAAAATTGAATAAAAATTGAAATAGAGCTTGGATGAAGGGTTCAAACATTACTACAACTTACATAAAATAGTTTTAAGGCTATACTGGTTCCTGGATTTTAATAAAAACAGACTGTAACAAAATTATTTTTCAATGATAGAACATTGAACTTCTTCTTTATTCATTTTCTTTTTAATTACTGAAATCCAGACTTACCTTAAATTTCTTCTAAAAAATTTGAATTACAAGTTTACAATTTTTATCATAAAATAAAAGTTCCATAGAAGACCAAAGAAAATGGCTGATGAAGCTGGATATATAGTTGACATTATGTTATCTGAACTTCTTGATTAATAAAATTTGATTTTTGTAAAAAAGAAACAACCAAATAAACAAAGTAATAAAACAAATTAAAAAGGAAAGCCCAACTATAGATAAAGACTACTTTTCCTTTTAATTTTTTTGCCTTTTCTTCATAGTCCAAGAAAGCAAAAAAGCCCTTATGGGAAAGGGCATAAGTAACAAAGTATCCACATTTAAACACTAAATAGTAAATACAAGCCCAAATTTCCTTAAGAAATCCTCAACACTCTACTCAGAAAATTTTGCAACCTCAAGTTTTGAGGCAGCTTCAACATCCAGAAACCATACCAACTTCCCTTTACCGGCCGGCTGGACCATTCTCGCCGGCAGAACTTCGCAGTCGGGACCCACATCATCAATCGCCAAGTGCACCGCATCTGCTTTGTTGCCACCTGTGACGACTATTGCAACATTGGAGGCAGAGTTTATGACAGGCAGCGTAAAAGTGATTCTCTCGGGTGGAGGCTTGGGTGAATTAGTGATAAAAGTCACCCACTGCACTTTCTCGTCAAGTACGGATTGATTCGGAAATAGTGATGCAACATGCCCATCGGGTCCCATTCCGAGGAGAATGAGGTCAAATTTTGGACAGTCGTTAATTTCGGACACGCTTATTACACGAGTCCTAACGAGTTGTCTGATGGCAAACTCGTAATCCTCGGCTGCTTGTTCTGCAGTCGCTGAGTCGTTTATGGAAAGCACGTGGCTGTGAACAATAGGCACCTAGAAATGGTAACCAAATATATAATGAGTTATGCATTAATGGTGAAACAGAGATTAGCAGAATTAGCTGGAAAAGACTAATTTCAACTTTACTAGAAGAAACCAAACATTAAATTATATGTATCTGGTATACCAAATTTTCCAAATAGCATATGTCAGTAAAGGGTATTAGTACGGGTTTTTTCTGGTGAAATGGTGAATACATCATTACATCAATCCTATACATCAAAAAATCTACGCAGTCTGCCTAAACTAGTAGGAATCGAATGCAAGACTTAGTACGCTACATAAACTATCCAAACGGTGGATCAGTCAAACATACACCAATTTCTACCTTGAACACTTTTGATTGAAAAAAGGACACATTAAAAACCAGAAAATACTAAAATATATGAATTTGAATATGGAACAGAAGTCCTTAAAATGGTTGCTCGTTATCAGCAGATTCGAAATAAAAAACCAAGCCCAAAATCGAAAGAAAAGAAAGATAGGTCAAATAAATGATCACTAGAGCAAATGCAGTATAAAACAAGTTTAATCTTTCCAACATTGGAGGTCCGAGGACGTCACTTGTCCCCTTTATGCCAGATCTATCGAAGATATATACAAGATCTCCAGTATTAATCATCAAAAACTGGATAAATCATCAATTAAATGCCCGACAATCCAAGAATTATACGTATATTGAGACAACATCAGCGAAACGAATAATACGTCATTGAATCAACGAAAGGACAATAGGGTTACGTACCTTGGACAAAAGACCATCCTTTGTAAGCTTATAATTGCTATCCGAGTGGCTTTTGGAAACCATTCGCTCATCGGCAAAAAATAGATACCACTTGGCCCAATCAACAGTCTTGTTGTATGGAGCTTCACATAGTTTTCTGCTCAAAATTTTGAAAAACTTTTATACTACAAAAGGGTATTATCAAGGAGGGAAAGATCAGGATGACACAAATGCACTTACCGCATTAAGTTAATAAGTGAACCGCCGGATAAAGCAAGCGCGAAAACGCCCCTCTCTTTTATTGAAGCCTCTGATAAATCTGCAATATATTCTGCCAAATTGCTACTCAATTCATCTGCATTCTCATGAATTCTCAGCTCTCTCCCATTCTTTTTGACCCAAGATAAAGCCATTATATCTATATTTAAAAAAAAATCACAAAATTGAAGACTTCATAGAGGAGAATCCACAATTAAATAAAATCATACAATAAAAAGGAACTGGAAAATTTTGGCACCACAATTTCTAGAAACTCAATTAAAACCCTTCAATTAATTAAACTAATTGTGATCACAGACAATCCAAAGCTCTGATTAAAGCAATTACAACTCAATTTCAATAAAGATTCACTTCAGTGCATGTAATACACAGAACCCAGAAAATTGAGAGCAAAATATCAGTAACTCAATTACTATGAATGTATTGACGAAAATCAAAAGGCATAAGATCAAGGCCCAAATCACTTAAATCAACACATGCACATCAAAATAAGTAAATAAAACAACTTTTATTGACAAACATTGTGGCATGAACGAGCTTAGATTCTGAAGACCCACAAATAAAAAATAAAAAAGATGCATTCTTGAAATCAATTAGAGAATAATCATTAAGAAAAATCAATTTTTTTAATAATTTAATAAACATTTAGAACTAGAGAGAGAAACTTACAGAGAAAAGGATGGGTGTCAGAGAAGGAAGAAAACTGAGTGAGGTGGAAGAATAGAAGATGGGTAGCAACTCGTTGTTCGTATTATATAGACATAATTACACACCCCATTGTTACTTTTTCTGTGTGTGAATGTCAAGAAAATTTATATATGAGATAATAAAAGCTATTGCATATTTTACATTTAAATATTAAAGACTTTTTTATTTTTATTTTTTTAATTAGAAGTCATCACAATAATTGTGATCTCGTCATTCTCGATCAATCACAACGCAAGTGTATTTATAATTATGTTATAATTGGTTATTTTTCTTCGATGTTAAGTAATTACATAATAAGTGTATTAAATACTTATTTATTAATATTTTCCGTGTGAATGAAACTGGATCTAGATAATTTTAATTGCGGTTAATGAAAATATTTCTTTTCTTTCACATCATAAGGAATATTTAAGAATGTCCTAACTTAGTATAAATAAGAAAGTCTATTTTTTTGGGGTACAATTGAAAAACATAAGAAAGTTGGCATGTTAAATTACTTCATTAGAATTGCAAAGTTTTTGTATATTTCAGTGGAAAAAAGATGGAGAAATATCACAAATTAATAAATCAAACAAACACCTCTTTATCAACTCACTTTTGGATATATGTATATACTGGGAACCTTAGATATATATAGTAAAAAACACTAGTTTGATCAAGTTTTAAATAATTTATATAGATCTTTCAGCGCTTAAAACAAGAATTATAGTTTGGCTTAATTGAAAAAGGGAAAAATAGCTAGTTAAACAAAATTAGAAGGCATAATATATTTTATTTCATTTAATGAGTGGGTAAATTAATATACTGAAACAAACACCTGGTCTGGTTGGAATTTGACAGGTTTGCAATTTGCAAGTAACTTGCACGGTTTAAATTGAATACTTTAGTGCAATCTGAAGCATTTATTTGCTTCTCCTTTTTTTTTTTTTCCTTTTATCTTTATTTTAAGTTATCCCATTTTATAGTTCTTCCTTTTGTCCTCTTCTTTTAAGTGTGTAAATAAATATTATTCTATTCGCTTCCAACTTTTGTCATGTTCCCCTAAACTTGCAAATTGCCCCTTGTTTTAAGCTTAGCTATCCTATTATGGAGGAAATTAGAAAACTCCACTATCATAATTAATTAATTGTTATTGATAAAGTGAATCATACTTTTTGTCTTTCTTACAGCCGACTTTTGAGCATTCGTTCTTCTTAAATTTTTTGTAGCAAATTCGTCTTTCTTAATAATGTAGTGTAACATATTCGTCTTTCTTAAATTTTGATAGTAGAAGCGTACCTTTCATCAATGTAGTGTAACACATTTGTCCCTCTTAAATTCAAAATATATCCTAAAGTAAACGAAAATGGATGTATTATGAATTCAGATGGACGAATGTGTTACACTATATTTATGAGAGAATTTACGAGAGAGACACATCTACTACCAAAAATTTAAGAGGGACGAATGTGTTACACAACAATGATAAGATGAATGAATCTGCTACAAAAAATTTAAGAGTGACGAATGTACAAAAGTTTGTCCATATCTGAAATTATTACTTACCGGTAATACTTTAAAAAAAAAAAAACTAATAATACGAAACATGTATTTAGTTATTCATGTACTTAATTTTTTTAAAGAAAATTGAAATTAGTGATGCCACCTCTAAATTTTACGCTAGTTGGTTTTGACAAGAATATCATTTTTTAAATGGATACTTTCTTTAATCCAATTTAATGTTGTTCTTTCATTTCTTGTTAATCTTTGCAAATTTCAATTTCGGATCAAAACTTTTGTTTCTTTTGATTTTCAAAAAATTCAGTGATGGTTTTCATGATTTTAAACATTTATTTGATGTTAACTTCAAATAATTAATGAATGGATACCACTCCTTAATATTAAGATATTTAAATTGGGATATGTAGAGCTCTCTATGTAGGAATTTATTTCATATAATCACTTATTTTTTTGAGAATATATATATATACCATGAATAACGTGAATATATATAGTTTTCAAAGTGTGTTTTTTAGATGGTTTTTGGCATTTTGCACCATAGTGTGTATTTTAGTGAGAAAATTCATTGGTAAAAGGGTAAAATAGTTATTTTCAATTTTTTACACCCTCAAAATATAGGATGTTGGCATTTTGCACCCTAAAATTATGAAATATTAGCATTTTCATCCCGATTTAAATTTTTTGGCTAAAATATAATTTGTATGACATTTTGCACCCTAATGTATTATTCTTAAAAACACAAACTCATGAATGTCGGCGACGTAGAGATAAAATGGTCATTTCTATGCACAACAATCATAAACTTGTTATTCTAAATTTATTTTACTTTATAATAACTAATTTTAACATTTTCTCTCAATAAAAAATTAGATTAAAAAAAAGACATTGTCTTCATTTTATTTTCAAGTATCCTCTAGATTATTCACTTTATATTTAAAATACACGTGTACATATCTAACATATTATTATATTTGCATGTTATTTATATAATTTAGATATCATATTAAGTTGGGGTTAAAAACGCCAGAAATTATATTTTTTGGGTGTAAAGTGCCAATATTCTTTATTTCAGAGTGCAAAGTGTCAAAATTTATACTTTTAGGGTGCAAAGTGCCAAAAATATTCAAAAATAACTATCATACCTTCAATCAATGAATTTTTTCTTCAAACACACACTAGGGTGCAAAGTGCCAACTAAATTATATTTTTCAGGGTGCAAAGTGCCAAAAGTTTTAAGTTAGGGTGTAAAGTGCCAAAATCCTATAATTCTAGGGTGCAAAGTGCGAAAAGCCCTTTTTTAGAGTATGTTTTAGTTCGATATTAAATGAGTGCAAGAACACCCATCCCACATTGATAGAAAGGAAAAGGAGTATGTGCACCTTATTTTGTGAAGAAAGTCATTTATATGCCAATGGTTATGTGATTTGTATAAATAATTTATATGATGAAATTATGTAATAATTTTATTTTCTTCCTTAATTTAGATTACTTTTTATACTTTGGGAGCTTTTGAATAAGTACAATAATTGTTTCAAGTTATAATTCGATTCTACGAGTATATTTATAATTCTTTCTTAACATATTTACCTCCAAGTTGAAATATGGGTTGGGTTCTTTGAGCACCAACGTTTGGTGAAGATGGAGGACCTAGGTGAGCTTGGTTTGACCACACTTGTTTGCGTGTCGTCACCGTCGGTTGTATGACGTGATGTTGATCAGTCGACTCGACAGAGCCTCATACTTGGGCTTCAAAAATGTTAATCTTTAAGAGAAAAAAATAATTTTTATTCAATTTCAAAATTCAGCAAACACGATCTAAATTTAAGGTCCAAAACAAAAACATGATTTGATCGTCCGTTTATAGAGCATGACCTACTTGTTCATGTTGCGATCAACCCTCGTCTAGTCCACCTATATAGACCACATCTACGGTTTATTCATGAACGAACTTATGCATCTATTTGAGATTGAACCATTGAACTATTTGTACTCATTCAAGTGCAAGTCAAGTAATGTGCTCCGTCCAAAGTAATCTTTTGTGTCTATATCATATATGAGTCAAAATAGATCTGGTCAATGAATTAGTTTCTTTACACGAAGTCAGCTAAAAAATATTATGCTCGCGACATTGTAGCCTTGATCTTCATTTCTATTTTTTTGCTTAATCATGAACTAATAACGACTATCACTTTTATTACAAACACATGGATCAAAACTTTATATTTAGTGTATGTTTTAGCCGACTAAATTGAATACTTTTCGAAAATATTTCATAAGCACATAAAAAATTGTTACTGAAACTAAATTGAGAAATATGAGAGACTAACAAGGCAAATACAGAGTTGTGGAATTACAACTTATTCTAGTTCCTCCACAAATTCAACACAAAAACATTTCAATATCTTCGATTGGTATGATAATGATAAAAAGTTTGATCCATATTTAAAAATTCCGTTATATTGTTAATTATGAACTATATTAAATCATATCTTGTTTAAATATTATTCTTGGTTTATATTATTGCATGAAACATAGTATATGCTTTACTATATATTAATACTGTTAATTATATAGTTAGACTACTATATGTTACCATATTATTTCAAAATATTAAGACTTGACTCCACTAAACTATTACGTACATTCTATTTTATTATTTAAAGTAGTGCATAGAAACTATGGTCAATCTCATTAGGGTAATTCCATTAAATAAGGTACTATAGAAATATTATACACTAATTATGCCCATCATATATAGTAAAATATGCGGATATAAATATATATAAATTGTTAAATAAAATATAAAATAATTTGCAGGTACTTTCCATTATTGTTTTCTAGTAATTATAAGTTTGATCGATGTTTTTTACTTCAATTCAAATGGATTGAATATTATACCATATCAATCCAAACCTATTCCCATATTCATACAAAACCAACTTTATGTCATATATCATTATGTTTATACAGAAGAAATCATTTCAGCCATCATTTTCTTCATTTTCTCAAATCTCCACCATCAAAAGGTAAAGAAAATGATGAATATATAGTATCAAAGAGAGAAAAAAGGGTTTGGAATCTCTACCCATCAATATCAATCAACTAATGCAAATTCAAAGTAAAAAGAAATTTAAAAAGCTAATTCTTTATTTATCAAAGCCCCACCTCATGACAGTTCTTACATCCTAATCTTAGCAAAATCAAAGTCTGACATTTTAATACGCCCACATTTTTTCACCCTATTTAGAAGAAAGCATGAACCATAACAATATTCTTGCTGGGGACATTAATTTAGCATTTTTCGAAAATCATTTCATTCAACTCGATCAATAAGTTCCTTGTAATATAAATTATGATGATACTAACAATACCCAACATTCGATTCCAGGAGAAATTATAGTCCGAATCCGACTTAGCCAAATTCGTTTTTTTTATTAGTTAGTCTCCAAATTAAGAATGTCATCAAATTTCAAAAGAAGTATAATACACATTTGTCATATGAATGTTTTGAGTTCGGTCATACTTCATTTAGACAAAAATTACCCAAATTCTAGTTAGGATTTAATTTGACTTCATTTTTTTTTGGGTCTACTAAACTGTGAATCGGTACATACATGTTCTCCCCACTATTATGACTCCAACAATATTTGAACTTTGAGTTTGTTTTTGGGATTGCAAGCCGCTATCATAATCACTTGGCCCAATCACCTAGGGATTGCAAGTTGTTCTTATAGTGCTATCACATATTGATCTCTATAAATTTATTTGAGTTATTACGTACTCATTTATGCTAGTAGCAAAGTTATAAAAAATCTCAATTTTCCAAATAGTGGAGAAGATTTTCCATTATTGCATTTTGTAAAGAAAAATCTAAACAAGACTTGCAGGATTGGCCGAACTCATCCAATCATAAAATAAGTGAGATATGCTTTAGTTTGTGTTTTAGGGGTACATTAGTAATTAACATAATCTCTAGAAATTAAAAGAATTAAAAAAGCATATAGATTGCATTCTCCAGAAAGACTAATTTACCCCTATTTATGTATGCAGTATTAATGAGGTGACTCTTGCCCTCCTACATTTTGTCCTATAAATAGGATATCTTATTTATTGGAGAAGGGAGAGGAGAATAGTGAAAATAGCTGAAGAATTTCCTCGAAGTTCGTTCCGTGATATTAGAACGAGATTTGAAGACGATCAAAATAGGAGGAGACAATCCCAAAAATACTCTCGATCAATTTAACGCAACATCAACTTACTTTATATTTGATTGAGTTGGTGGAGTATTACCCTTTTGTAAATAAGTTGCAGTAGTAGTACCTAAATGCGCTTTTCTTTCTTGAAGATCATTAAAAAGCTGAATTATGTCACCTTATTTTTATGGTCGAGTTTGGACCATCAATTGTTGGGAATAATAAATTCAAACATATTTCCATTCTTTTTTTTTTTTCACTCCACCAAATGATGGATCATCTGTGATGGGAATTAAATTCTAATTTTATAATATAGTTAAATCAGTTGCAGACATTGTGGACCAGCTGCTAGTAAAGATTAATTAAAGATAACTTAATAATTTGAGTTTGCTTGTAGAGAGTATAACAAGGAAAAAAATAAACTAGCTATAAGTCTATAACAGTACCTTTCAAGCTACATTATTGTCAAATGTAGATGAAAATGAACTCAATATGGTTGTATTTTATTGTTTGAAAGAACTTGGTCCCATGTTCAATGCATATTGGCACAAGGTTTATTTTCTTTTATTTAATATAAAAGGGAGAAAAAAAAAACTTTCATTTGATAATGAGGGGTAACATAGTCTAGAGATAAATTTGCACTTACATCCCCTGCGCCTTTGTCACATAGATATAATATCCACCAAATTCTTATAATAATTTTCTTAATTTTTTTAGTGAAACAATCGATCTTAATCTTATACATAATAATTATGATTCAGATTGATTAGAATAGCAAATTACAATAAAAACAACCTACAATTAATAAATAACTAAAAACTGAGAGAATTGCATTTCTATACCAAATTTTTACCTATTTTAGACATTTGGTACCATATCTTGAAAAAAGACATTTAATACCAAAATTGAAGAACTTTTTTCACATTTTCTTGAGGTTTCATGATGATTTTTAGTATTCTCCAATTTTTTTACCATAACATACTTATGTATCCTATATCATATTTGAAAAATTATTGTGGCATGATCCTCGTAGATTATGATATATGATTTAAATTTGATTAATATCCCAAAACCTTGTTAATTTTCTACGGATTATTTATTGCATTTCTTGAATTGAAAATTGTACCATTAGAAAGCTTTCTAATGGAAATTTGGCCCCAAAAAATGGACAAAAAAATAAATGTAAAAAAAAAATCCTTCAGTTTTGATATTAAATGTGTCTCTTTTAAAGATTTTGTATCAAATATCTAAATTAGTTAAAAGTTTGATATGAAAAATTGAGAAATTAGCTCTATCAATGAAACAAGACCTCGTCGATTGAAAACATTTTCACCATGTAGGATGAAAAATCCCTTAACTCGATCTCACAACCAATTTTAACTAAACTTACTAATGTAGCCAATCCTCCTCATAATTTGACTTAAGTTCTTGAATTAAATTCTTATTACATCGCTCGTGCGTACACCTAGCTATTAGGAAAATGTCTAATGTTAGGACATAGGACCAAACATAATATATATTTGAGACCATTTAATTTCTTGAAGGTGGATGATTCCTTAATTATCATCATCATCACTATTGATCAATTTAAGCAAAGCATGATTGTCTACTTATATACTTGTTAGCATTAAACTTCCTTTTCTAACCCATTTCGGATCCGTTTAAGCAAATCATGAATTTGTGTTGTCCTTTTCAATAATGGCCATATTGCCTAGCTAGGCTTCTCAGTTGTCCTCTAACTCACGTGGTGCATACATTATTGATTTGTACCTAACAAAGTTTTGATATTACTTATGATATGTATGTTACAGGGTCCATCTCAAAAACAACATTTTATCTGTTCATTGTGTCATTAATTCAAAATAAATAAATAAAATAGACAGCAATATAATGTATATGAGAGTTGGTACGGATCGAATTATTTTGTTCCTGATGTTTAGGATCGAATTTTTATTTCGTGTGGGCTGTCCATAATAGTATATATCGTATGAATTTAAAGATTTATGCCGCATGTGATCTTGATTGTATTGTCCATTGACATTCTCCTCATTTTTTCTTGGAAAGAGTATTAATTAATTAAAAAATAAATACTAAATAAAGTAGAAGTATTGTTTATAGTATTGTATCTAGTTCAGAAGATTATGTTTGTACCAACAGGTGATTGGTCTAGTGAAAGGGATTAGTCACTATAAAGTAGCAGATTCGGGTTCAAATTCTTGTTAGGAGAAGTTCCCACTTTATGTGCCCGACGCGCCTGGGATTAAATCATTGGAAAACATAAAAAAAGAATTATGTTTGTCTTCTAAATTAAATGAGTAGATGCTCCAAAGTACATTATATTCTCACTGGGTATTTTTATTTTTAGTTTTAGTTTTAGTTTCTTAGGGGTATTCAAGTTTTAGATTCGATTTAATTCATTTCAAAGAACCGAGCACATTAAGTGAAAACTTCTTCCAATATTATCCAACATCATATGCCATAATTTTTTTTTTTTTTTTTTTTGAGACGATCATTTGCTATAAATAATCTCTTAGAAAAATTATTGTGTAAGGCCACACATTATTCTTTCCTAGTTGTTTAGAGTCATATAATATAATAAGGGTTAAATACATTCCTTGTAAAAGTGCTTGTACTACAACAATTATTGATGTGAGGTGAATTTGTTTTAGCAGGGTCTTAATTAGAATACTTGTTTAATCCAATTGTAAAGTAATTAGATCTGAGCCAGTTGTATAATATTTGGAAGAAAAAAAAGACACCTAGTTTCTTTTTTAGAAAAGAGTAATTAAAATCCTAGACTCAGTTCTAAAGTTTTATAAGTTCAACCGACATACTCAATAGTATAATAACTTGTGATTTCAGATACTAATATATATTTAAAATAGTTTCTAAATTTTACACTAGTATTTTTCTTTTCTTTATTAGGTTTTACATATAAAAGAAAACAAAGGTGTGATATATCGAGGTTATCTTTTTGCTTTATGTCATGAATACAAATAGTCAGGGGCGGATCTAGACAGTTTTGGTTGGGGGGGGGGGGCGAGATTTATTTTAATAGCACTCGATATTTTTTAATTATTGTGATAAAATGACAACTAAATTAAAATAAGTAATAATGTTTTATCTAATAAAAGGTGAAGAAATATATTAGTAATTTTTTTAAAGAGTCCCATCAATAATTGGCTCAAAATATTGATTAATCTTAAAACACATAAATATTTTTACAACATAAATTCAGTTCTGTAAAAAAAAATGCATAAAAAGTACCTAAATTAATATTAAAACTTATTTTTCTTTATTGTAGTGTATTTTATAAAATCAAATATTTACATTAATTTTAGTACATATGACCATATTACTGTTATATATTGATCCATATATTTATAATCTAGAAGAAAGAAAGAAAAATAACTTATAAGTTACAACTAATCCATATATTAATAATATAGAAGAAAGATTGATAAATAGCTCATAATAAAAAGAAAGAAAACTGAGACCCAAAGAATTCGAATATGGGCCTCATTGTTGTAAGTGAGGCATTCCACCAACTACTCTATTGACATATGTGAAAGTATTTGATAAATTTCTACATAAATATTTGTTTCAAAATTTTCTTGGGGGGACAACCGCCCCCAGCCCCTCTAGTGGTCCGCCCCTGCAAATAGTTACACGAAATATTGTTGAGCATGTACATGTGTTTAGGTTTTTGTAGACATCACACTTATAGTTTTGACTGTATTATAGTTTTTGTATGTAAAATAGGTACATGATCATAAAGGATTCGACTACGATAACAAAAAAGAAAAATTACAATGTCAAAGTATAGTAAATTACAATATATATATTTATATATATATATATATATATATATATATATATATATATATATATATATATATATATATATATATATATCAAAATGATACATAGTCAATCTTTCGATGAACATGTATTTAACGCGGATTTTTTGCAAGTTAATTAACTCCTTTTGACAATTTACCTTCTTGTGATTTTAATAAGCAATTTACTTTTCGGTGAGATGAAATAATGTGCAATTTACCTCCTTGCTAGGGAGGTGTTGCACATACACTCTATAATGCTACTGAGACTTCATTTTCATGTAAAAATTAATCAATTTAACCTTACCATTGATAACATATTCACCTCAATTTATCCCATGTGATATGTATATATAGGCAATTTACCTCCATTTGATATATATAAATAGACATTTTGACTCTCTATTATATTGCATAATGTGCATTTTACCCCCCTGTAAAATTGTGAAAGTCAAGAGGGAGGCAATATGCTTCTTTTACAAAAATATAAAGATGTATTTTGCCATTTTATTTATCACAGAAAGTTAAACTGTCTATTTAAAATAACACAGGAAGTTAATTACTTAATTTGTTATTCACTCTATTTAACGCATGTGTTGGTACTTGCATTTGTTTTAATTTCTTTGTTCATATTTTCTCAATAGTAAGAATTAAGACAACCAATTATTTTAACATCATGTGAATGTTCGGAAAAGGATACATCATACATATTCAATTTTCAATTATGGACATTTCTCTTCGCCAACTTTTTATAATCAAAATATAAATCAAGTTCTAATAAATCTCAAACTAGATTTGCATTTGCTCTCAAAATTTATAAAATTGGTTCATTTGTCAACGTTAGAGCCGTGTATACCCTTCATATGAATATGCTTGAATGAAATAGACCCACCCTCCCTTAATTCTTTTGAGATATATAATATAGCAAACAACAGTTGAAATTTGGGCATTTGTACCTACAAGAAAACTTTTGTCCCAACTGAATATTGAGATAAATTAACTGATTTGTGGTCCTATAATTGACTTTGTCCTTATTTTTGTTACGTACACGGGCAGTTTTAAATTACTTCTAAACTCTTCAATGTTAGTATTTTCATTTTAAATGCCAACAAAACTTTATTTGTTTGGGTGGTAGTTCTACACATATTTATGACATGGATAGGGATACCATCTTCAAATTAAATGAAATATTATTAATCTATTATGTTTTATTTGTTAAATTCGTGAAAGTATAATTGTATGTTTCATGTGAAAGGATGTGATATTAAGTATTGTTTGGAATGTGGACCAATGATTTGAAGTTTCCTGCTCCCTAGACCTAATATGGACCTGCCCACTTTTCTTTGATATCGATCTTTTGTATATAAGAATGTAAATGAGTCCAACGAACTCGGATAAGGTGCAAAGCTTTAAGTAAAATTTAAAAGTAAATATGATATTTAAATATGATATTTATACACCTATATATCTTCTTTAGATTGTATGATAATTGTTAACTTAAAAACACATTTTGCGACAAGTTTATTCAAATTCATTAGGTTCGACTCATTTCAAAAGCTAAACTAATATGTGATAACTATCCAAGACCATATAAAGAGTATTTAATTTTGATTGAGATTCTTTCGTATAAACACTCCTCCATCATATGTGGGTTAAATAAGTTCAATGCGTAATATTATCAAACGTTGATCTTGCGAATTATGACATATAGTTAGTCAACACGGATACAATTGGCTTGGACAAAACATGCCGGAGAAAAATCTGAACTTGTGAACAAAAACAGAAGAAACTCAATCACAAAATGAGGCAACCCAAATTAACATGAGGACATTGAATCGGACTAAGCAAATCTACATAGATTGAATATAACTAACTCAAAAAGCGATAATACCCAACATGAAATAAGGAGCACTTAAACTTAATACACAATTCACGTTGAACATTCTTTATCTCAACGATAGAAAAGAAAGTTTATTTTTTATTTTTTATTTTGACACATCTACAAAAAGAAAAGTTATTTAGTGTAACCCTTTTACCATGTAATCAAGTACACCATATGTTTCAGCCCACCATTGAAATTTTCACGTATAATGAAACTTAACATCCATATTGTGATCAATGTGACATTTTTAAAATATAATATTATATTTTTTGAAGAACATGGTCAAAATAAAGGTGATCTAAATTCTCACTTCACATGTGAAAAATTCATCGATGAATTGTACTACATATACTTGATGATGTATTACAACAATTATATTAAATAATTTCTCCCTACTAAATAATAAAAGGATATACTTTTAAGGCATAGATATTATTATTTAATTTGTGTTTATTTTATAAAATTTAATATTAATATGTAAAATTGATTTGATTTCGAAACAAGTTCACATCAACCAATTTTATTGGAATTGGAATCGAGTTATAAAATAAATTATCAAGAAAACACCATATAGAATCTAGACCACATGGCACCAGATATAATACTACGAAAATAATTTTGTATGGCATCTTTGTTTGGTTTTCATGAATGCATTACTATATAATAACGGAGTAATCTTTTGTTTAGTTTTCATGAGGGGACTACTATAAAACTTAAAAAAGAAAAAAAAGAAGAAGGAAGAAGATATAGTTTAAAGCAACAGCAGCTAAGGGCAGAAATATAGGTTTAATGAAACAACTTTCAGGACATATAATTGTACTTTACCAAAATCACAAAGAGTGGCGATTGGTACATTACCCTGAGAAGCCACACAATTAACAATGGGGGAAGTGTCAAATAAAAATCCCAGAAAAATTAGACACCTACAAACGCAGAATAGTTCGAAGAGTATCAGAAAGGTTTTGAATTGTTTGTTGCTCTTGGGCTGCTTGCATTTCCTGAAGTGGCATTTCTTCATAACACCTGTAACGAGATGTAGGTTCATGATCTTGGAAAAAAGCTCCATTCACTATGCCATACATATATATAAAAAAAACTGAATGGAGGTTCATACATTTTGTGGTATGCCAATGCCTGAGCTAGATTCATCAGAGTTGGACTAGAAGTAAGCCTCTGATATACACTCGGGGGAAGGGGCACCTGTAATATATAAATACATATTTATATGATGCAAATGCTGAAAATAACATAACATAAAAAACGAACGAGGAAGATGAAGGTGACCTCATTTTGTCTGCTTCTACCCTTTTTGGGCTGCGCATCGGCAGAGAAAAGCTCCTGCATCGCTTCTACAGCTATGTTTCCACCCTTATCCCCTTTCCATCCCCCAAGCACGTTATCGGTTAAAAGTGCAATGGGTGATATATCAGTTGCCCTTAAAAATGGTATCGGTACCGTATTGCCAGCAGAGTATATCGACCAAAGCTGTACCATAATAGGCAAATAAGTTTAACAAAACACAAATAGTAAATGGACTAAACTGGAAATAACATATATACCAATGTGAAGCTAAGTTTATACAGGAAAATGCCTAACTACAGAAGCAAATAGAACACGGATAAGGCTCAGAGACAACAGTGCAAACTGCCAGCAAATTCAAAGTTTTAGCCACTATGTGCTGCATACTACTTATCAAAGTAAATCTAAGTTTTATGTATGCATATTTAGGATGATCGTGAACTACTCAAATGTAGGGTAAACAATTCACTACGTACAGCGACTTAGTCATGAGGAAATCGAACAAGTTATGTATTCAAAAGGACACAAGAATGGTTCACCACTAAGAAATTTATACCGTCGTTGGTAGATATGGAAGAATGATTGTTGAGAAAGTTGCTCCATTTACTTTCAGATGTATAATTTAATCATTATGTTAGATTAATACCCACATTAAAAAGATGTGAAATTATAGAATGTTTAAAGGGAAGCTTCAAAATGCCATCTTCAGAAGTATCTGTTAATTAGAGGAAATCTAGTGAGGGAAGTTGCACATTGGATCAATTTTGTGGTCCATACCCCGTGGCCTGTTGCTGCAGGAATGAGGTGTCACAAAACAAGCATAAACTTACCTATATTGCAAATGATAGCCTGAATATATGAAGGAACATTTTCTAAACACACGGCCCTCGAGCTAAGTGGCTGAATAATAATAGCCTGAATAGAAGGAAAAATGGGAAGGACAGTTGGAACAAGTGAACAAGAATGGAAAAACAAAATGTGAAAACCAAAAGAGAGGCTTGCAATCCTGTTATGGACTAGTAATAGTTGCAGTTCAAACACATCATCCACACAAGAAAGCAAAATGGCTCACACATTCAATAAATGCAATACAAGACCGAGCCAACTTAGTAGTCACCATAGGAAAAATGAGACATTATCTAATGCACGGAAGAGTTTGGAAGCTAAAACAGCAAGTACCTTATCTAATGCTTTTCTACTGACAGTCTCGCTAGTAGCTGAAGCATCGGTTGAGCTAGGACCACCACCAACAGTGCCTAGGCGAGTACTGTTTGCCTTGTGATTTTGCTGGATAGGCAAAGGTGCAGGCAATCCTCCTGTTCGGGTTCCCACATTGACAGTGCTGCCCATCCTGAATGTTAATATGTACGAGTTAATATACATTAGATAACTGCATAGGAGTTCTGGATATGCAGGTTAGAAAAGCACAGTTTGTTCAGGAAACATGGATATGCAATTGCAGGTCACAAGCACAGTTTCCGAATCATCAGAGGGAACCCCAATACTTCTTACTCCAGTCAGAAACAAAAGCCAGCGTAATTAAGTATGAAGAGTACAGCAAAGGGAGCACCTAAGACATATGCACATCAGTAAACCATTCAAAAGTAGAGATAAGGCACACAAACCACCCAAGTATGGCATCAAGCAAATGTCTGGGATAATATTAAATGCCTCTAGTCAGTAGTCACTACCAACTCAAGCTCTAGATGAAGTAGTCATCCAATATATTATCATGATATCACGGTACATTATCAGAGCTAGACCAAGATGAGGTCTTGGGTTCAAATATACCGCCACAAAATTATGAAAAAGGTTCTAGTTGCTAGATTTAAGAAAAGTAAATGTGGCCTGCACATGAGGGTCATATTAATGACTGATAGGGTCTCATACATACTAGCTAAGACTTTGAAGGGGTGCTCAATCAATGACTACCAAGTTAACTGGAACAAGCCACTTTCAAGTATCCCTCTCAGTATTGAGGTTTTATTAGAGAAGAGATGTCAGTCGTGAAAGTGTGTTCACCAGTCGAAGTTGGACACAATTTTGACAAGATGACTAAACTTCAGAAAAACAGACTGGGGAATAATTAAAGTAACGTGACTCGATGTCATCCTTTGCCCTTGACTCTGTACCTGATTCAAGTACATATGAACATAATAATTAAATCAGGCAAAACACGTCATTTAGATAAGTTTCCAGGAAAACTAACCTGTATGTTGAACCACAATATTCTGCTTAAAGGATAAATCTTAAGAATGATTAAGGCAAAAAGTGCTTAGTACTTCTCAAGTATAGGCCATGCTTAATCATACATATTCACATCTAAGCATAATCTCACAATGTGAGCTGATAAATCTCAAATGAAAGATAATAAGTGAAGCCACTACTATTTTTTTTCTTTTGCATTATTGACACGCTGTAATAGTAGCTTTCATATGTGTGGTTCTTGTATAGCCTTTTCATCTGGTAAGTGATATCTTCACATGAAAGTAAAAGTGAGGGATTTAATTAAGTTGGAAATGTTTCCTTGGAAAGGTAAGGGAAGGGAAGGTTTGAACCTGTCAAATTAGTGTCAACCATATAAAACACCCATATACATCTATTTTCATTGTGAATATAATAAAAACTCTTTTTCATGTCTTTTAAGTGATCAACAAAATCATATGCAAAGAATCCATATTTGGTGAACGACATAAAAGATCTTTTAGAACACATAAATGGAGCGGCAATGGAGCGTTAACACTAATATCCTTACCTGGAAGCAACAGGAAGGGAAAGGGGAAAATGGTATTGTAAACCCGCAACTAAGCAATTTTATGTTCGAATTGAAAATGAAATTTTTGGAGTTATTTAGCAATACCAAGAGTTGATTGATACATCTCCATGTCCACTGATTGAGGGACTTGCAGCAAGTCTAGTAGCAGGAGAGGATTCTTCTGCATTTGTCAATGCTCTCTGAGCAGCTGTTTTACTGTTCTCAACTTTATCATGAATTATTACAGTGCCAAAATCACCTAATCAGACAAATCTCCGATCAGTATACAAACAAAAAATTAAACTTTCACATTCTAATCTTCGTTGACACAGGAGCTAGCATGCGCGCACACTCACACATACACACACACACACACACACACACAGAGATAACAAAATAGCGAAAACAGACCAAAGAGGATTAGGTTCACTAGGTTCAATTGTTCGATTTTGCCATAATTAAGTAAATAATAGTTTTGTGCATAGTTAATAAACCCAGCCTAGAGTTGCTACAAACGAGGCTAGTTGAATAAGCAATGCTGAGCTGTTATGTAATTAAAACTATCGTAGTTATAAAAAGGTTAAAGCATTCACTAGATTGAGGATATTCTTGAATAAAACCAATTTTTTGGAGTTTTATGCCCCAAGATCAGAATTCAAGTCAACCAGTTTTTCAGAATTTTTTAAATCATCTGTTTTGTCTTCAGCTAAATAATTTTCGTAAATACATGCACTTTGTATTGCCCAACACCAACCAGATCTTATCTGAATTTTGTGTCTGAAATTGCCACCCCAACTATCATGACAATTTTCCAAGATGTAACACCGTTATACTAATACAATATAGGGATAAAACATAATGCATGATTACCTTCTTCAGATGATTGCACTCCAGAAGGAGGAGCCTGTTTATTCTTTATGCTAAGACCAAGTACTCCAGAGGCAATATGCAGATCATCCTGAGGCCTGGATGGAACAGTGTTGACAATGGCTTCATTTGATGTTGAAACTCCCATTGGATGCTGAAATATAGTGCCAAAAACAACAATTAGAAAAAGCAAGTGTCAGAAAAAAGGCAAGCATGAGAAGAGAGATGGACACTGAGAATGAACTATGATATTTTGAATAACCCATAAAGAAAATCAGTTCTACCCCATCTCTCGGCACTGTCGCATCTAATGCAATATCCTTTGATTGCAAAGCCATTGATGCCCTGATTTGCTTGGCCTTCTCAATCCTTGGCAGCATTGTAGAAGCTCCACTTCTACATTTTTCAATGAATTTGTGCTACACATGAGCAAAGGGCAATAGTAGAAGTAAGAATTGATGCGCAAAAGATAAATTAAGCATGTCTAAGTGTAAAACAATTAGCCTTCTTTTTATCTATCTTTTTTGGGGTTGTCGGTTGATATTGAATTCTTTTTTGCATATTCATCTGTGGTTGTATCACTGCAAATAAATATCTAAGGCCAAACCTAAAATTCAAGTCAGCCAGATAGCAGAGATGAATCTAATTTTTTAAGCGTGGGATATGTTGCTCATAGCCTTACATATATATACGGGTTCATATATATATCAGAGATGTCATACGTTGGAAAGTAGTGCATTACTCTTTAACAAGAAAACCCACAATTTACATTGATTTTTGTCTGTCTTGAAGATGGGATTCGTATGATGATATTATCGCAGATGTGCCAGAAAATGTATAGCCAATCAGAAAATAAACAAAAAATTATATGAAATATGTGATATTCCTTACAGGAGCAAACATTCATCCAAATGGAAGAACAGCGGAAGCAGCTAAATGTGTACAATGATGCACACAAATTTATAATGTCTGTTTCAGTTTCAGTCAAAGTTTTATACCTTCAGCATCTCAGCTGCAGTAGGGCGAAGTCGTGTGTCCTTCGTTAGGCATTTAGCAACAAAGTCATGGAATACAAGTGACCTGTAGCATTAAATTATTCAACTTTCAGACCCAAAATATAATGAGTTCCAGATTCTACCAATTCCATGTGAAAGAAAAGATTGAAACATAGGAAACCACCAGTCAAAATAATTTAAATTTTATTTGCTAAGGGTGTTTGTGTGGTAGGAAGAGAGGTTGGAGGTTAGTTCGGAGAAGGGACTCGTGACATTTGTAGGATTCAAGGTGGAGAGGAAGAAAAAGATGAAAGGGTGAGGCATCTCTCTTCATACTTCCATTTTCTTCTGATTCAGTGGATTTGCAGGAAGATTCAAATTTGAAAGATGAACGTGTTTCTTTCCCTCTTTTTTCTTTTTGGTATCAAACCAAGAGAAAGAGAAGAGCTTGAGTTTTCTTTTTCCCCTCCCCTTCCTGATACTAAACAAAATACAGGGATACCTGTACCCCACTCCTCCAGAAAGGATTAAAACCATTTCACTTCCTTTTCTCCTCCCTCTCTTGATATTAATCATACCACTAGGGGTATTAAGATGGTAACTTCTTAATGGACTTGTTGTCTCGTCATTATCCAAAACACTGGTAATCACATTTTAGAACTATAAGAATATGGACGTTAAGTGCACAAAATCTTCTACTTCTGAAACCACTGAACTTTAGCTGAAGAAGAGCAGCAAGGTTTCCAAATTAAAATATACTCCTGTCTAGAAGTGAGTTCTCTTATTTCCTTTCTGAGATGTCCACAAAAAGGCAATTTTCTTCGCAACAGTGCCCTTCGATTTGAAGTAATGATGTCACCCACTAATATTCGATTAATGTTTGTACAAAAATCTAGAGGAACTTTCAGCTGAATAGGTGTGAAAATACAGCAAGCGGATCTAATTAAGGCAGTATGCTAGACAAAAAAAAATGAATAATATTGTTGATTAAAAGTTGCACTCATTAATTCAGCTAAACGTATACAACTAAAACAAAGATTTAAAGACAAACCATTTTTCTTTATCCTCGAGCATTGGAGCAGGTTCGATGGAAATCATAAACAGTACCTATTACAAACTTTGAAGATGTTAGGCATCCAAATGTCATGTATCATTAAAAAGGAGATGGCAAAGTGTAAAAGCAAGATTTTGTCACTGATTAATTATCGGCGTAACAAAGTCATAACTCATCAACAATAACTCTAAAACTCAACAACAGCTACAACAAAATTTGTATAAGTTAGATGCAGGACAAAAGACATTCCGAGATCTGTAGTGGTGAATTATATAACCATATAGATAAGGGCAAGTCAAGCCAGATGTCAGTTATGCAATAGTGTACATCTCTAGCTATTAAGAGTTAATTGTATGCAATATCATAAACATTAATACACAATCTGAATGCAACATCTCTTTCTTTTTTTTAAAGAAAATATGAATGCGAGGTTAATGTACAGTCCTGCGAATGCAATATAAAATAGATACAAGAAAACAAAATATGTACAGACAAAATAGCAGTACAGTGTTTTCAGATAATGTATGGAAAACAATGACAAAAGGCACGGAAGATTCAATACTGTAAAACTATTGATGTAGTAAAGGCTACAGATTAGCTCATCGTCCATTTTTTAACTTTTTAACTATGAATTCTTAATTGATCAAAAAAAATCTATGAATTCTTATATCAAGTAATATTACCACTTACTTCAACATTTCAAGTCAACATCTCAGTATAGGCAGATTTGGCTGAGAATTCAAAAGTCAATATCTGTTATGTTTACTCTTTTGCACCCTCAAACTAATGGCTCAAAGTGTGTCCTTGTATACTTCATGGAAGAGTTTTTTTTTTTTTTTTTTCCAAAACAAAAATATATATATATTTTCAAGATAAAGGGCATTGTTCCCCAACTCAGTGGCCAACCAAAAATTAATTAAAAAATGTGGGTCCTTAAATTTGTTCCTCAACTTGTGTTTTCTGCTTTTGTAGGAGAACAAGCAGTACATCATCTGCCATTCTTGTAGCCACTATTGAAATTGTTAAGTAGACTTCCACGTGTGCTTAGAAATGTCTTTTATTATATCAAATTTAAGGACTGGAATGTATGGTTATGAGAACAACCATCTGATCAAGGGTTTGCAGCTCCTTGGCTAAAGGTATTTAGCCATATGCCAAACTTTGGCCTCTAATTTCTTACAATCACACATTTCTAGCCAGCTAATTTGCCTATAACTTCAGCATTTTCTACAAGTCCAGACTGAGCCTCCTCTTCCTTCTGCAGAATTTAATTATAGTAAGTCTGCTTGTTGTTTTCTGGAAAACTATCTTTGGAAAAGTGTTGCCCAGTGCTGATATTATTTTAGCAATCAGCTGAACTGTTCGCACAAGTTCAGATCTTTCAACGGAGGTTGCATCAATACTACCTTCTTCAAGAAACCTACTGATCATAAGAAATATGTTTTGATGAATTACCCTCATAGGATGAACGGTTGCCCTGGGAGGAAGTCCCTGGAAAAATGGAACAGCAGTAACTTAGTATCGTCACAGATAAGTGCAAGACTTAAATCAGATTAAAAAATTCCAGTGATCTTGAAGATAATGGCTGCCTTAAAACTAAACCTAGTAGGAAAAAATGTACCTCTGCCATTTCTATTGCAGACACTCCAAGAGCCCACACATCTACCTGGAGAAAAAATGACAAAATTTTAAGAGTAGGTACACCACATCCATTCAGAATGTAAAATTAATCCCAAAAAAACTCAAGAGGTTTCTTTCTCACACCCACATGTATCAAAACAGACAACTTACCTTTCCATCATAACGACTTTCTTGAATAACTTCTGGAGCCATCCAATGTGGTGTACCGATGAACTGAAAACAAGAGCAGTGAATCATTGATAATTGAGAAGTACTTCAGAGACAAGAATAACAAAGTACATCATTAGTGCAGCAGAGAATAGTACCTAAATTACAGGTCAAAAATATTAAAGAATTTTTTTTAATAGAAATATTGTGCAAAGAACTCAAAGCTGGCGCTATATATAATTCTCCGCCATGAACCCGACTAATAAACACTACCCATTAATAATGCTTGCCATGACAAAATTTCTATATTTCGGTTCCATTATCCACTATTTTCAGGGTTAACAAGATCTCAAGTAAATAATTAAAAAAAGTAAACAAAATTCACGCACTGCATGGACAAGCTTTCAGCTTCTGAATACAGTGTCTGACTAACAATATCAACTAGCAACTTTGCATTTTTCAGATGATAGAAGAATCTGACAAATGTAAAATAAACAAAAACATTTCTATATATAGAGTATTCCCCCACAAAATATCGCAGAAGCGAACTCTAGGAACATATACATACTTACGCAGTAACTAATAAGAGGCTTAAATGGAATAGAATAAGCCTGGCCTCAAGGAAGCTTGTAACTTTAATGAGCTACATGTGGAGCAGCTTATTTATTATTCGCACAGAAGTGGAATAAAAGTATGAAGTGAAATCATTTTGGCCAACCATGATCATGCAAACAAAGGAATACTCAGAAGTACCGTGTTACGCTTGGACATAGTTCTTGTCAACTGTGCAGCAACTCCAAAATCACCTGTAGATGTTATTCATTTTTCATTTTCATCAGGTCAGCAATAATTCTCTGACTCCAGTAAATAACTCCACATAGTCCAAATGGAAGGTAATAATCAAGTAAAAAAAAGACAACTTGGTTAAATTCAAATCCAAACAAACAAGATATTGCGAAACTGATTGGCAAACTGGAAATATAAAGATCTGCGTGGAGTTGATATTTTAGACAGACACCTATGCATGAAGTGTCAGGACTCACCTAACTTGACTTCTCCTTGTTCAGTCAACAAAATATTACCACCTTTAATATCTCTATGTACTTTGAAAATTGAATGAAGATACGAAAGACCCTGCATGAGACGGACATATTCTCAGAAATATTACGTAAGAAATAGCAAGAAAGAAATATCTAGCAAGTTGAAACATCGTGACGAATTCTGTGTGGAGTACCACCACTTCCAATTCTGTCTTCCTAAAAAGCACAAAGAGGATACACGATGTCTCACTTTTCGAATGCATGAGAAGGTCAATGAACTGAAAAGTAGATAGTATTTACAGGAACTAAACATGGAAATTAATTGATACTCCTGTCATGACTATATGTAAAATCTTAGGGAGTATCATCTCATGAAGAAAAAATACTTACTTTCCCAAATAGAAGTTCAATTACTCCCTCTGTTCCATATTATTTGTCTCTGGAAAAAATTTATGGTTTCACATTATTTGTCGTTTTAGACGTTCAATGCAAAATTAATTTATTTTTTTCAGATTTACCCTTTAATATTAATTGATCTAACTCCTAATTAAGAGAGGAGAGAGAAAAATAATTATTACTCCAGTAAGGGTATTTTAGGATTTCTAACTTCAAATGATGGCTACTTAATAGGTTTCTTAGTCCATGTGCCACTACCCAAAGGACAAATAATATGAAACGGAGGGAGTAATTATGTAGGGTAGTTTTTGTAATAAAACAAATGATCCTGTAACAGATCTTCTAAGCTAACATTGTCCCCTAAATTATGGACACCTTGAATGCCAAAGATGTTATTTAGAAAATATTATCCATTAATTTATGGGTACCTTTAATGCTTCTCTGCAAATAAATGCTATTTGACACTCCTCAAGAGCCTCGTCAGTAATATTCATCAAGTCAGCAACACTCCCACCACCACAGTACTCCATTACTATCTGCCAACAAATCCAAAGATTCCGCATGATTTAATATGTTTAACAGATATCATCATATTTACAACCTCAGGCAGAGGAGACAATTTGGGCCTGCCACCATCAACCCCCAGGAGAAGAAAAAAATCAAAAAAGACAAAACAAAAACAAAATACCAACAGCAACATCATAGTGTAAAAGCATGAAATATAAAGAGCTAGGTTGTAGCATACCCAGAGAAACTCTTCCCCTTGGTAGCTTCCAAGATAGCGAACAACATTAGGATGATTACACTGCTGCAACATCTCAATTTCACCACGAATTTCTTCATAACCCTCCTCCTGGGAAACATATTGCATTTCACAATTTGAATACAATTCACTTAATCAACGTAATATCAGATGTCTTTGCATCAACAATGTGTTTTGAAATCATACCCCTTCAGACAACGATATTACTTTGATAGCAACCAATTCTGAAGTCCTTATATCCCGAGCTTTGTAGACTGCCCCATATGAACCCTTCCCTGATTGAGAAAAAATTTCCCTTTCAATCATCTTACACTTGGCCATTTATTAAATGTAACAACAAAAATTATATATCCAATGTGTTACAGAAAGTTAAAATTATTTTTATGTAATGAAATTCCATGTACAGGAAAGAATTGAATGTCTAGGTAATCCTCAACCAGTTTAGCAAAGCAACAAGAATTCCTAACATAATAAATCCCGTAACATTTTTTGTGCTCTTAGAGTAGAGCATATATAAACAAGAGTGTGTGAAACTATTATGCGTGCGAGGAAGAGTTCCCAGTAGCTCCATCCAGATGGAAATGTACTTCTAATTGATCCACCTGATTTCATTTTTGTTTACCAGATACAACAGAGATGCCAATATACGATGCAGGACCCATTAAACTTGTGCTTTCGGTAGCATGGAGATTGATTCATGTGAAACCAGCCTCACATGCCAACCACTACAAGTACCATAAGGTCATGCTTTGCTCCCGCCACAGGGTACTCTCTTATTGGCATGGGTAAGCCAGTAAATAGCTGCTTGTGAACTAGATTGTTTCATTAATACATCATCAGTTCCCAAGATCGGCATGTAAAATAAGAAGATGACACATCTTTCCTTAAATTATGACCCACAAACTGCTACATTTCCACTTCGTAACATCTATTCGACTTGCATAATAATCATGATACAATATGTTAGCAGTACAAAGATTTAACGATGCAACTGCAGTAGGCAATGAGTTCGAAACATCCAGTCAAAAAAACTTAAATAGCACATAATCCAGAAAATGAAAATGATTTCTTAAAGCAAGCGCAATGAAACTTGAATATTTACCGAGCTCATGGAGCAGTTCGTACTTAGTAAAAGGATCCTCCCTGATCACGCAATCTGGTATCGAGCTCAATGACACTTTCCCACTCCCCTGCTGCCGCAATTGCCCACTGCTACCACTCCCCTCCCTAATTCCACCACCGCCTCCACCTTTTTTCCCCTTCCCATACCCCTCCCCCACCTTCTGCATACTCTCCACCGCCCTCTTCATCGTCCCCCCTTCCCCACCACGACCACCTCTCCTCACCATTGTCCCCATTCCCTCTTCCTCATCTTCCTCCTCTTCATCCTCTTCTTCTCTATCCCTCACCACAAAAGTTGAAAAATCCATCCTATTTTCTTCCTCATTACCAATGTTACCTCTAGGGCTTATTCTCCTCTCCCGAAACGGTGTCGCAGCTCCACTCCTACTAGCATCCACATTCCTGTCCGCATAATTGGATCTCCTCCGATCAGTTTTCACGATCATCGTGCCGGAAATAGAAGCACCTTCGTCATCGTCAGATTCTCCGCCGCCGAAGTCCTTGGGAAGGCGCTTAAGTAATGGAGGGAGTGATTCTTCCTCGTCGTCGTCCTTGTAGACCATGGTGGCGTATATGTCCGACGATTCCGGTTCAGGTTCTTCTTTATCATGGATCACGGCTGTGGAATATAGGTCGGAATTCTTCGGTGGCGGGGGCTTTCGCGTCCGCCACGACCTCGGCGAGAACTCCATTTTTTTTCCTCCGAGTAACTGCAAATCTGTGTGTGTGTGTGTGTGTGTGAGAGCTGGAAAGTACGAAATTAAGTTGAGTGCGGCAGTCTAAAATCGTTAGTTATGTCTGGAAATAGAAATTTTAATTTTGAAGCACGTCTAAAGACAATTTCAATATTTTATGTTGCCTAAAAAAGAAAAAGAAAATTTGTTAACTGTTTTCTCCAACACTCTGTTTGGTTCCACGGAAAATATGATAGGATTAAGGAAACGTATAGTGGAAAATAACTCTCATGGAATGTAGCAATCAATATATAGGTTTCACTATAGAATGTATTCAAACGTTGAGATTGACCTTCGATCGAGATTTCTAATTCAAACCTCTTTTTAATTTGTAATTGGTTTCAAGAAATTTTATGATCGAATATCGGAGTTTATGCAAAATCTATTCGATCGATCAAGAATTTGCATGGATCCCATCTATATATCGTTGGACATTCGCTCGAAGGCCTACGACGTTTGTCGTTATTATAAATTGGCCTCTTTTAACCAACAAGTGATTAGTCTAGTGGAAAGGAATAGTCACTACAAAGTAGCGGACTCAAGTTCGAATCCCTGTTGAAAGAGATTATCACTTTATGTGTCCGACGCGTCTCGAAAGGGATTAAATCCTTGAAAAATCCCAAAAAAAAAATAGCGTCTTTTATTACACCAATTAACTAATGACATGAGTATGTGCAATAAAATTTAAAATTAGTGTTTGTCTTGATTGTTTTAAAAAGCTTGCTTAAGAAAATAATAAAATTGTAATTTCACCTAACATCATATAATAATAAGTGTAACTTAAGTTGATTCGAACAGTAAATTGTTGGACTTTGTTTGATTTGATCGTCTTATGACGTTAAATATGATTGTAATTTATCTTATACAACATTTGCATAACGAGATAATCATATAATTATTTGTCATCGAAAGAACAACATGTACATGTAATATTGAGACTAAGGGTTAGTTTGGCCTAGCGATCCGAAAATCAATTATAGGAGAATTAATTTTACTAAAATGGATTTTGGCAATAATTGATTATGATAAAATTCAATTATAAAATAATTATTTTTGGATAATAGCTTTTGCAAAAATAACACTTTAGTTATTTCTAAAATAAGTTGATTTGTAACTTCTGAAGATCCCAAAAGTGATTATAACAGTGAGGGTCAAACACCATTAAAATGACGATGGACTAAATGCAATTTCTATAATTGGGGCCAAACACTTCAAAAATCACAATGAATGTCTAGAAGTGTTTTTAAGAGCTCCCACCGCTGGGCCAAACTCACCTTAAATGTTCCATATTGGTTGAAAACAATATAGTTAAGTCCACCTTATAAGACATTGGACAATTTTCACCTTATAAGCTAACTTTTGAAGTTGAGTTAGGCCCAAGCCAAGTAAGTGGGCTTAACCCAATCCTTGTAGTGAATTCTAATATGTAATTTCCACAATTATGTACTTTATATGCAGATAAGAGAAATATTAACAAAATAGGACTCAATATTTATATGAATTTGTGTAAATATTTAGTATCCTCAAAAGAATTGAAAGGAAAAAGAAATTAAAGAAACCATATTATTTTATATTTACATTGCAGCTAGGAAATTGGAGTGATCCTCTTCTGTTTCTGATTCATGATAATATTATCCTTTGTCGAGGCAGCAATCATTTCCCTATAACAATTCAAGAACGTAACGCTCTCATCCACCATGAAATACCCAACAAAAATCTGATAAATTCTATAAAACCGCTGACCAAACGGAAAAAACCACGTGAAAATGAAGAAGAATCCTTGAAACACATGCACCACAATCATTGCCCTAAACAATAGCTCCACGGACAAAGGATGTATCAAATTGTTTATAGCTGGTTTTTTCTTTGGATGCATTTGTTTCAATTTCAGATATTGTTGGTGCAAATGTGTACTAAAATATCCGCCGTGGAATACGGAGAGGTTGAGGAGGAACGCCGCGGAGACCGCGAATTCCCAACCGTTGTTCTTTACGAGGAATTGACAAAGGAGGGAAATGCATAAATCGAGGGCGATTGGCATTGCGATTTTAACGCTGAAGAAGAGGCGGTACCCGATTATGAATACCACGGCCGCGTACCAAGAAATTGGGAAGTCGAGGAAACGGGTCATGAAGAGGACCGACCCGTTTGCATTGGATATTACGGCTAGGAGAAGCCAGAATTCCGTCAGCCATGGCTGGTGTGCGCAGTTTAAGGATGTCATTGTTTATTTACGGAAACATATATATGTATCGAATGGAAATGTATCTTGTCCATGAACGAATTAAGTCAGGTCAAAGATTTGACATTCTTGGGAAACAAAAAAAATTGTATTGGATAGAGAATTTGTTTTCATCTGGAAAGGTGATGTGGATGTTGGTTGGAAGTTTGTACATTGCCTTGTGATTTGATCCACATTATGTATTGTTCAAAAATTAAATAGATATGTTGAACTATATCATAATACATATACCTAGACATTATAATTCCTTCAAAAATTGCTACATGAGTTGAGTGTTTGGCTTAGAGAGAAAGTCGCCATTTTCTCGAGTGGTTTATATATACTGGCTATTGTAATCTTTCATATAAGGAAAGTCATTAGGCTAACAAAATATTAAAGATTAGCTCAATCATCCTACAACACGTATTTCTCCTTCTCTATTTTTTTATTATATAATTATGTTGCGCTATATTGGGGAAAAAACATCATACTCATCTGTGTTTTGGAAAATTTGATAAAACGCTCTTTGTGTTATTTTTCTTGTAAGAAATACTCTTGTATTTTACAATACGTTGCACACTCTTCCTTTCGTGGTTAATGTTGATATTTTATGTTACATATTATTTTATCCTCCATATTTAATCTATTTACATATATATTAATCTAATTTGATTTCATTTATAATATTAATAAAGAAAATAAATATTAATATAAAATAAAAAATCTTAAAAAAAAATTATACATTAATATTTTTATCAAATAATCTAATATTTGTATTGAACCTGTTATCGAGTTGTTTCATTTGCTTAATCTCAAATCGTGGAAGTTTCTGGTTGACTTAGATCAGTCCGACTGTCTGACGCAGAACCGAAGTGCAAATAGCCAGACCAACGTCAAAACTATGAAAGTTTATTCTCAAGACAGAGAAAATAACTAAAGTTCATAAAAGTAAGAGTAAAAAGTTATCTTCAGCCTTTGGGCTTACAAGACTTTATATAGACACAAACCCTAAAATAACAACATTACAAAAAAGAATAAAATTCCTAATCTAATTTTCTTCTAAATGCTAGTAAAATCCTAACAGAATAATGTTTTAATATAATTAATAAACATCCTAACAATTACCAAACATGATCTCAAGTCACAAATCCAACATATCCTTGACTAATATAAATTATCCCAAAATATTGCCCATTTTTCCCTACATCATTCTCCTTTTCTTCAAAAGAGCTCGTCCCCGAGCTATAATATGAATAAAGAAGTCCGTCTTCTTTAAAAGAGTACACTCCAGCAACATCGAGCATCTTTGAAATCTCTTTGTTCTCTGGAAGATCAACAATACTAAAGGCATCAATCTCGATGAGATGATATTTTTTTACGACAAATTTCGTCGGATATATAGTTAATTTATCATCATCCATGTCCAACAAATAAATACTATTTTGATCCTTATAACTACAATCGACATGCTCGCTAGCATGTATATCTAACATTGTAGGACTTGTATCCATATGTACCTCATCGTTCAAAATAGTGGACTGATAATGTTTACCAACAACAGGATTCGGATTTAACTCTTGAGAGCTAATGTTTATTTGACTATTTAAATCGAACATATAAGTGTTGGTTTCTTTGGATTGAGTATTATCTTCACCTAAAGAATCTCCAGACGACACTTGTGGAGTGATGGCGGTTACTTCTTTTCTTTCCTTAGCATCTATTGATTTTTTACTAACATAATTAGTAGTCTGTTTCTCCAAATATTCAGCCTCCAGAGCTAAATTGTAAGCCTCATCAATCGTAGTTAATAGTCCAATTCGATTTCGGAGAGAAGTTCTAAGACCATTAATATATCTTGAACGCACTAGATAATCTGTTTCACACAAATTATTCCACCTTGCCAACCTAATGAATTCAGATGTATAATTGGAAACAGATATGTTACCTTGCGTGCAATTTTTATATAGCTGATGTAAATACTTTTCATAATCAGGGGGCATAAATCGTTCCAACAATAGCTGCTTCATTTTCCTCCATGTACGAACTGGATCTTTATATTGTCGCAACCTATTGCTTTGCAATTGATCCCACCAAAAAGTAGCATGTCCCTTTAATTTGGAGGCAACCAATCTTACCATCTTATTTTCGGGTACCTCCCTCATAGACATAAATTTCTCCATCTCCGAGATCCAATCTAAAAAATCTTCTACATAAAGTTCCTGTTGACAGTGACCTCCCCCTTAGCGATGGCGATCGTGAGTTTTCGTATGTTGTCACAAATCTCACGGCAATCTGTCTTTAGGGTGTCTAACCTACGACCAACGTCAGTAGGGTTGTTGACTTCTTCTTGTCTTGTAGCCATTACAAGGCAATCCTTGCTCTGGTACAACTTGACGCAGAACGGAAGTGCAAATAGCCAGACCAACGTCAAAGCTATGAAAGTTTATGTGCCAATCAGAAAGGACATGGGCAAACCCTGGCACAAAGTTCCTGTTGACAGTGACCTCCCCCTTAGCGATGGCGATCGTGAGTTTTCGTATGTTGTCACAAATCTCACGGCAATCTGTCTTTAGGGTGTCTAACCTACGACCAACGTCAGTAGGGTTGTTGACTTCTTCTTGTCTTGTAGCCATTACAAGGCAATCCTTGCTCTGGTACCACTTGACGCAGAACGGAAGTGCAAATAGCCAGACCAACGTCAAAGCTATGAAAGTTTATTTTCAAGATAGAGAAAATAACTAAAGTTCATAAAAGTAAGAGTAAAAAGTTATCTTCAGCCTTTGGGCTTACAAGACTTTATATAGACACAAACCCTAAAATAACAACATTACAAAAAAGAATAAAAATTCCTAATCTAATTTTCTTCTAAATACTAGTAAAATCCTAACAGAATAATGTTTCTAATATAATTAATAAACATCCTAACAATTACCAAATATGATCTCAAGTCACAAATCCAACATATCATTGACTAATATAAATTATCTCAAAATATTGCCCATTTTTCCCTACATCACTGTCGTAACTCCTCATTTTATCACCCGTGTTCATGGATTCTATTTGGGTTTATCATAATTCAGTCATTTATAATAAATGAGTGATTGAGCTTATTCCTTTTGTTAAATATGTTAGAAGAAGGCCTCGTAACATTTTTTTCCTCAAATGAGCCTCATTATCACTTCCATTTAAGGTGGCTCCTATTGGCCATAGTTGGTCTCCCCCGTCTTTTGTTTCGTTGAAGGTGAATACAGATGCGTCTTTTGATGACGGTTTAATTTTGCTTCGATGACCGCCATCGTTCGTAAGCCACTTCCTCCAAGCAACCATGTTTATCTCATTTAGCAATCAAGATCCTCTTGATCCTCATTGGTTCTCTCCTCAACAAATGGCGCATTCGTGATGTATGTATATTGAGATTTTCAATTGGAAAGTGCCAGATTTGTTCTCTCAGGGAATTATTATTGAAATTCAAAAATTTTGGACTTGTTGGCCTAAATGAAAGTTTAAATTCTCGCCTAGAAACTCAAATTTTGTCTCCCACAACTTTGTCATGGGCTTTTAACTCCAATTGATTGGATTGGTCAACTTGTATATATTTCGTTATCTTTAATTCCTATTTTTGACTTTGTTGTACTTATTAAGTATCAAAAAAAACTCCCTTAATTAATCCTTTTGGCATTTTCTTCTCGTGAAAACCAACCAAATTAAAACATGTAACTTTCTCTCTTCTATTCATAGCAATATCTAATAATCCATATATTATTGTAACCAATATGAGATTACATAAATCTTTACAGAATCAAAACTATATGAGTTGAATTAATTCCTAAACTATTATATTTTTTTTCATCTATATATATGGCCCAAGAAAACTCAATGTGTACGCAACATTTGACTTGTGTTATACACTCTATGCAAATGGCTTCTCAAAAGTTGGTTTTTCTGGTCATCGTCCTGCTTTTGGCTATTGGTTAGTCTATTTTTCTTCTCCATTGATTTTTCTGGTCATATATATGCACATGACATTGCTTTAAATTGATTATCAAGAACGTACTTACATATATTTTTTTTTTAATTTCTTCGTGCCTAATATATATAGTGTCAGCAAGAAGTCAATCATCAAAATGCAGGAGCGATGACGATTGTAAAGCACTCGTCAGGAAATGTTATGGTCATTGTGGTGTTTATTGTGGCAATGGCGGAATATGTCACTGTAGATGCGACATAAACTACAAGCGCGAACGAGAGCAAAGACTTGATGTTGCTACTACTTTTAGAGAAAAAAGCGTGCAAACACAAGATTGAAAGAGAATATACAAAAATATTATTTGATTTGTGCTATAGTTGTAATGTCATTTAAATTCGAATAAACAGCTTCTTATATTAAGTTGATCGAAACATACATCGAAACCGAAACTTTATTCATTCATTTAACATTCATGTTGCAGTAATTATGTTAGGAATACTAGCGTATTTAAATTCTAGCGGTATCTTTATTGGAAAGATGGCAAAAATGAAAAATTTTGTTACAAGTAAATTCAAGATTTATCACAATTTACATTATCTTATTTCTCAAATAACTTTCTTAAAACCCAAATAATTACGCGAAAAAGGAAAGGGAAATTTATCAAACATCCCCCATTTTCTCAAACCAATCTTGGTAATGCGAGACAAACTAGCATCTAAGTCTATAACAAATATATAAATAAAATGTGCTCAGGGGCATTAGCGGAGTGATAAGGACTGAAGTGATGTGGGGAATCTCTCCTCCGGCAATGCAAGCTCGAACCTCGTGTGGGGCAAATTTTCACTAAAATATTATGGAGTTTGTGCTAGGATTGGTATCATGTTAGCTTTCTCCCTCAAAATCCAATCACCCGTTCACATCCCTCGATTTAAATATTTCCTGATTAAGGGACCTCTAACACATGATGAGAATTTCTCCTTTGAGATTAACTTTTTATAAAAAGATATATAAATAACATAATATTTCAGTAGCTATAGACACGCACTATCTCAATACATTTCAACAGCAATTTCAATAGTTCAGATATTTTTAGGGTGGGTCAGTGTGGCAATATTGCAATTGCGTGTTGCATTTAAATGAATTTATACACAAGTACCGTTATTTGAACTCTATATATAGAAAGCACAATGCACTTATTTTGTGGTAATATCATAAATGATTTAGGTGATCAAATCAAGTACCGTTTAAAATATGATAACTATATAGTATATCTTAAAAACTAATAATGTTATTTTTTTATATTGTGGGTGTAGTTCACTAAATATATTAGATCATCTAAATGTTGTCATGACCAACATATGCAGTCATGTAGGCTTAGAAAATTATGTGGGGAAGCTGACATATATGACTGAACTAATATGGGGAATCTCTCCTCGGGCCATGCAAGCTCGAATCTCGTGTGGGGCAAATTTTCATTGAAATATTATGGGGCTTGTGCTGTGAAATATTATAGGTTTGGACTGGTTCAACCCGATTCTGGATTTCCTTTTTTTTTTCTCTATTTTAAAAAAAAGTTTTAATGTTAAAAATTCTTGTAAAATGTGAGATTTGAACACCTAACATCTTGCATGAAACATAACATCCTAACCATTTGAACTACATCAGTTTTGTTGAACTTTTAGTACAAAAATTTATAAATTATAGAAACTTGTAGCCAAATTTATTTATAGATAGTTAACTCAAATTAACATTTTACACATTATCAATGAAAATTAATACTCAAATAATATTTTTTTATTAAAATTTGTTCTATAAAATATTTATTTTCAATATTATTTTTAGGATAAATAGTCAAATCGATATATTATGCAAGTTGATTTTGAATATTAGACTTTTATACATAACCATATTTTAAAATTTATGAATTTCTTAGTTTAACTTACACTTTTAAAGTTTTATAAAGAAATATAATCATATTATATTTATATGACTTTAACAAATTAGTATAATATTACCGTTATGATATAAATCAAATTAATATTATATGATTTAATTTAAATATATTATAAGATTTTGTATATGTTTAATCAATTGTAGGATAATGTTTAAATTTTATACATATTTCATATACTTTAAAATTAAATATATTTATTACATTATTATGATGTCATTTGGTCCGATCAACGATATGACCGGTTCGACCAATAAAACCAGTGGTCAGTTAGCTCATCGGTTCATTGTCCGGTCCGGATCTGAAATTACAGCTCTTGTCACAATTTGTTGAAATATTTTTGCACTTTTGATCCCATTGCCCCCTTCCACCCAATTTTTTAACTATATTTTGCATTTTTGATCCCGTAAAACTATCATGTTTATATAAATATGGTCCAGATTGGGTGGAAAGGTGGCGATAGGCACAAAGTTAACACATCCGAAAGGATTGGGTGATTTTTTTCGGGACCAAAAGTACTAAATGTCTAGTAGGGACTAAAATTGCTATAGTTGAGTTGGACGTGGGTATATTTGGGTTTGATTATGTTTTCTGTGTCAGGCGCACTCCAATTAAACCAAGTTTCGATGCGAGGTTGTGATCTCAAACTATTCCATCCGTTCCTTTTTACATGTCATTTTAGAGAAAAAAAAAATTTCATAATACATGTCACTTTATAATTTCAAGATAGATTTAAATGCTAATTTGACATTTTTACCTTTCTTTAATCCTAAATACTATACTTAATATCTGCCAATTTTCAAAATAAATAACCATGCATTTATTAAGGGCAATTTTGTCCAACTATCCTTTAATTTTCCTAAAATCTAGAGCATTAAATAATTTCTTAATCCTTGTAAAACAACCTTAAACTACATCTAAAAGGGAACGGAGGGAATATGAGGTAGGGTGGGACTTGGAAAAGAAACCAATTTTCAAGCTATATTTGTTAAAAATAAATTAAAAATTCTTGTAAAATACTCCCTCTGTACCAGTTAGGGGTGGGCATTGGGTATCGGGAATTGGGAACCCGAACCGTACCAATCAGGTGTTTACCAAAAAAAAAAATTATGGATTTTCCGGGTTTTGGGAAACCCGATTTCCCGATTATTATAAATCGGTATGGGTTTCGGGTAGGAGGTCCTACCCGATCGGGAACCCGGTTATATATATCATATATGCACAACTAGTTCTCAATTGAGTCTAATACTCAAATGTCAGTCAATTTTTATTTGTCCAGTGTCCACCCACGTTTTGTAAGATAAAACTAACGCTTTCTCTCAAATCAAATATGAAAATCTATCTCACTTTTAACCTCAATTTTAATTATCAAATCAAAATACTTCCCTCAAGCCGTTAAAAAAACTGAAAAGTTAAAAATTTCAGCACTACCGGGTTTCCCGAATTCCCGATTTTTTTTCGGGAACCCGAAATACCGGGTAGAGAATTAATCGGAACGGGTTTCGGGAAGGAAAATTTGAATCCCGAAACCCGAATACCGTTCCCGAAATTCCCGAATTCCCGAAAACCCGTACCGATCCCACCCTTAGTACCAGTATATCAGTCTTTTTAAAGAATTTTTTTTGTCACTTTAGAATTTCAATGCACTATTAAATACATATTTTTCTATTTTGCCCTTATTTATACATCTAAAAGATAGAGAGAGAATAAGAAAGAAAGTAAGAGAGAAAGTGTGTAAAGTGTAAATAGTTAGTGAAATAAAATAAAAAATAAGGGTATTTTAAGAATATAATTTATTTTTTCTCTAAAATTGAAGCTATTTAGTAGGTGCCTTAATATGTGTGAAAATACGTAAAATGACAAATAAATTGGGACAAAGGGAGTATGATATTTGAACACCTAACCTCCTGCATGAAACATAACTTCCTAATAATTTGAAATACATCAATTTTGTTGAACTTTTATTACAAAAATTTATAAATTATAGAAACTTGTAGCCAAATTTATTTATAAATTAGATAATTAACTCAAATTAACATTTTACACATTATCAATGAAAATTAATACTGAAATAATATTTTTTTATTAAAATATGTTCTGTAAAATATTTCTTTTCAATATTATTTTTAGAATAAATAGTCAAATCGATATATTATGCAAGTTGATTTTGAATATTTTTTTTTAGACATTTATACATAACCATATTTTAAAATTTATGAATTTCTTAGTTTGTTGTATTTTTAACTTACAGTTTTAAATTTTTATAAAGAAATATAATCATATTATATCTATATGAGTTTAACAAATTAGTATCATATTATCGTTATGATATAAATCAGATTAATATTATATGATTTAATTTAAATATATTATAAGATTTTGTATATTTTTAATCAATTATTACATTATTTTGATGTCATTTGGTCCGATCAACGATACGACCGGTTCGACCAGTAGAATCAGTGATCAGTTGGTTCATAGTTCATTGTTCGATCCGATTTTGGAAACATTGGTATTGGAGGGATGTGAATAATATAAAACATTTCTATATTTATAAAAAAAATTTATTAAGAAGTAATTACAGAATTCTACCAGTGCTAGAAGTCAACCATGGATCTCAAGAGGAGCCATAGAGGCAAGAGCCCATATAACTCGGCCGATCTACCAGTTAAATATTGTTATGGAGTAGCCTTTAAGGTACGCTGAAAAATCAAAATCCCAACATGTAATGTACTAACAAAATCAAATCATTTAGTATATGCTTTGTCTTTAATCTTTCGTAACCTTCAAGATTCTTCTCCCCTTTCTCTCTCCAGTTGTTAAGGTTTGGTGTAACAAATAATTGCAAGGCATTCTATTTTCTTATTTCTTTATTTAATCCCATTATTGTTTTCTCCTTAAATTACTCCAACCTGTGCTTTTTTTTGTATTTAATTCTTGGAATTAAATGATGTGCACTATATAAAAGGTCAAGTCTCTGCTATTGTTTCCACTGCAAATACAAGAAGTGTTCTACTTCTAGTGATATCAAAAATACAATTAATAGGTAACAATATTTTTTTTCTTTTTCATACTGTTGTTGGAATTAGGATCATTATGTTAACTTTGTTAAGCGATTGAGAGTTTAATTTGCACAAAAGATTTGACTTTTAAGGTGATTTAGTAATAATAGGGATTGGGTTTATTTCCTCTTCTTAAAAAGTGTTATATTTATTCAGATAAGATGAATCTGTTGCATTGATATGGGTTCTTGAAATTGTGTTATTGTATTTACTGCATTGGTTTGTTTACTCTGTTTTTATGCTCTTAGTTTCCAGTCAAGATTTTATTTGGGAAATATCTTTCCTTTTCAAATTTTGGATCATGTAACTGACAATCTGAGAAGATTTATGTTGGAGAGTCAGGTTGAAAAGATTGGGAAAATCGATCATTATGTTCTGGATCATTTCATTTAGTACATAACTGAAAGCATGATTAGGTTTCGTGTGACTTTGTGTATGGACATGGTTATTGTTCTCTAACTGATACTGAATTCGAAAACTGAAGACAGCGTCTTAGAAATGGCAAAGGAAGTGTCGAATGGAGGGAACCATGTAAGTACCAAGCCACCTCCTGAGCCGTCACCATTGAGGAGAGCTAAATTTTTTCAGGTAAACTTAAGTTTTTTCGGGGATGGTCAAAATACAAGAAAATCTATGCAAATAGGAGTATAGATTTTTATAGGCTGAAACAAAGTTTTATTGTTGTGTAGACGTTGTCAATTTCAATAGATATATGGTACACTAACTAATCACTTAAAAACAGGCAAACATGAGAATTTTGGTTACTGGTGGAGCTGGATTCATTGGCTCTCATTTAGTTGACAAACTCATGGAAAACGAGAAGAATGAAGTAAGCATTTACATTTTACACACACACAAACAAATGATTCTTACAATAGCAAGTGCAATCGAGTGTTATGAAAATCTCGGTTGGTTTTTACTCAGGTGATTGTTGTGGATAACTACTTTACTGGCTCAAAGGACAACCTAAGGCAATGGTTTGGTCATCCTCGATTTGAACTTATTCGTCATGGTTGGTATTCTTTACAATTTCATCAGTTTAAAAAAAAAATAGCTTCCCATCTATTACAGTTATATATTTGCTTTTTTACTTATTAATCTTTTTTTTTTGTGTGTGTGTGTAGATGTCACGGAGCCTTTATTGGTCGAAGTTGATCAGATATACCATCTTGCTTGTCCTGCTTCACCAATTTTCTACAAGTACAACCCTGTCAAGGCCAGTCTCTACTATCAAACTTTCTCTCAATCAATAAGAAAATATTACCCGATTTGACATAAGAAATTTCTTTTTCTCATTTATGGAGCAGTGATGATTAATTTATAATCTGTTTTCTTTCCCAAATGCAATGATAATCAACAGACAATAAAGACAAACGTAATTGGAACACTGAACATGTTGGGACTCGCCAAGCGAGTAGGAGCAAGGTGTGTGGCGGCTTTTCCAGATTATCTCTCTCTCGATTTTCCTTCTGTATATGTTCTAATTTAGTATTGGGTTTAGGATATTGCTGACCTCAACATCAGAGGTTTACGGTGATCCACTTGTGCATCCTCAGACCGAGGATTACTGGGGCAATGTGAACCCTATAGGTATATGTTAAGCTTAAATAATTTATGACCAATATCTATGTTTCCTCTTTAAATTTCAATGTAGTGTAGTGATGATTAAATTACTTGATGTGGGATTGCAGGAGTTAGGAGTTGCTACGATGAGGGCAAAAGGGTGGCGGAAACTTTGATGTTTGATTATCACAGGCAACATGGAATTGGTAATAAAATAATAGTCTCTCTTTCTCTCTTTCTTTCACTGATCATATTCAAACGTTATGCGTACTTGACCAATATGAATAATGTTTATATAAATCTTGAATAGAGATAAGAATTGCAAGGATCTTCAACACTTACGGACCCCGAATGAACATTGATGATGGTCGAGTTGTCAGCAATTTCTTAGCTCAAGCCATACGGTAATTAATATCCTTTTTTCCATGTGGGACAGAATTTCAAACTTTACTGCAACTAACGTCTCAACGTAATGCAGTGATGAACCAGTTACTGTTCAGTTGCCCGGAACACAAACGAGGAGCTTTTGTTACGTTTCTGACATGGTATGAACAAACCTCGAATTTTGTGTTCGGCTGTACAACTAAACTCTACAAGTGAATAATTATATAGACGTCACTCTAATTTCATTTTGTGAAGGTTGATGGTCTTATTCGACTGATGGAAGGTGAAAATACCGGACCAATTAACATTGGAAATCCAGGTTAATTTCCATTGCTTAATTATTCTCGGATAATAATCTTAATCCTCCATTTGTTTCTGACCGTGTACTTTGCTATGTATCAGGTGAATTTACAATGCTTGAGCTTGCGGAGACAGTGAAGGAGGTAAGTAAATTTTGTAACTTCTAATTTCCCTATGTCCTAAATTATTACATATTCGTTTAAAAAATCATTATTGGGACTTGCAGATGATCAATCCTGAGGTGAAAATCATAACTGTGGAGAACACTCCGGATGATCCACGACAGAGAAAACCGGACATAACAAAGACTAAGGAGTTATTAGGATGGGAACCAAAGATCAAGTTGCGCGATGGAATTCCACTTATGGAGGAAGATTTCCGCAAAAGGCTTGGAATTTTGAAGAAAAAGTGAGAAACAATATTTTTCTGCTTGCTGAGTATTTCAAGAGGAGAGATACATCTGCACGGCTTCTTCTACGTGTTTTTTACGTACAATCTTCTGTTTTCGGTTTGCTAAAAGTTTTTGGTTTTTGTTTTACTTCATAAAAAGAACAAGCATTTCCTTTTGTGAAACTTCAATTCGTACCAATAAACACATTGGAACATGCAAGTTTGACAATTTCTTGTGTCAATATTGATTGATAGTGTTTGAAAACTTTCATAGGTTTGAAATTTCATATATTAATAATTACTTTCAGAAGCCTTCTCCCTTTTTTCTCTCTTCACTGTTGTAGATAATATCTACTCCTTTTTATTTGTCGTTTTAGAGGATTGTACACAAATTAAGAAGTTTAAAATATAGTTACTTTTTTGAAAAAAGACCCGAAAATTTTCTTTTAATCAAATAATCACGACATTAGTTAGCATTAATAACAACCATTAAAAAGAAGGATAAAATTGATAGAAAATAATTAATTTTACATTGAACTCTTAAAACGATAAATAAAAATAAACAATTTTATTTGTCAATAAAAAAAATAGAGAGAGTAGTTAAGTCAAGATCTGAAATCATTGGTCAAATCTATCTATTTTTGCAATAATCCATAAAATATGAAAGTCTCAATGACTGATTAATTATGTTTAGTTCCAATTCCTAGAGTTGACTTACTAATTGTAAACTACTCTCCGGTTTTTTTTTTTTGTTTTTGGATGATTGCACATTAATTAAGAAATATACTCCCTCCGTCCCATTTTAAGTGTCGTTTTAGAGAATTTTTTTGTCCCAAATTATCTGTCACTTTAGAGTTTCAATGCACTTTTAATTACATACTTTCCCATTTTGCCCTTTGCTTTTTCTCTCTCTTACTTTATTACTCCAAGAGAAATAGAAAGAGAAAAATAGAGAGAATAAAAGAAAAAGGAAGAGAGAGAGTGTAAGGGTATTTTAGGAATATCATTTGTTTTTTTCCTAAAATTGAGGTAGTTAAATAGGTGTCTTAATATGTGTGAAAACACCTAAAATGACACTTAAAATGGGACGAAGAGAGTAATAAATAGTCATTTTTTTAAATAAAAACTTCAAGATATTCTTTTAATTAAATAATAATAACATTAATTAGCATTAATTATAATATTTAACAAAAAGGGTAATATTAATATAATTAATTTTACATTGAAATCCTATACTATAAATAAAAGCAAATAATTATTTTTGTCAAAGCGACAAATAAAAAAAACCTGAGTGAGTAATTAGTCAGAGAACTTCTTAGAGATATAAATAGTAATTATACAATGAACTCCTTAGACCATCAATTAATTTAAGCTTTGAAATAATTTAAAATAAATAGTTTGGGCTAATGTTAAGTTGTGTTGAGAACTACCAACAGGTGATTGGTCTAGTGGAAGGGAATAGTCACTACGAAATAGCGGACTCGGGTTTAAATCCCTGTTGGGAGAGGTTCCCACTTTATATGCCCAACGCGCCTCGAAAGGGATTAAATCCTTGGGGAAAAAAAAAAAAAGTTGTGTTGAGAACTATGAAATGACTTAAATAAGTTTAACATCCAGCTTCACTTATAGTCTTATACATACAACTCAGAGTCAAGTCCATCTCAAAAAGTGCTAAATCAGAATCAATCAACTCTAGATGAGCCTACTTAAATTAAATATATGTAAGGATTAAATTAGTCAAATTTCAGAATCCAGGTTAGATTCTAGAATATGCTTCTAGCCCTATGCCCTAAGGGGTATGATTGGCAAACTTCAAAGTAAATTACGCATTGGGACAAACTACATTAACTTCTTGTGACAAACTATGAACAGCATCCTGGGGCGGATCAAGAAGTTTTGATTTGGGGCCTAAAATAGTCCAAAAAAAGAAAAATCAAATATAAGACGCATGGGAGGTGAAGTTTGACAAAAATAACCCTCACGAGAATGGTACCTCGTTATAGGCTCAAAAGAACCCAAAATATCTACGTATTTACATTAAAAATTGACCACGACGATTCTCATTTTTTGATCGCTCATTAGGTTACGAAGTCAATTCTCTATTGTCTTCATAGCTAAAAAACTCTATCCACTGATGCAGTTGCAATAGGTAGAATAAACGCCAATGTCGCAAGTTTGTAAATCAACGAGAATGCGATATGCCTTTTAGTTGCAACATACCATCTTCTTAGCAAGATCACTAATCCCTTTCAAGCTAGAAAAATCATCAATTGATCGAACATCCCTAATATAATTTTCAAGTTAACTGAGAAGGGTTGAGAGCTCAAGAAAAAGAGAAGTCGTTTGGACAAAGTTTGGCATGACGAACAAGTTTTTCATTATCAAAAGCATCAAAGCGATTGGATGGGTTTAAGCATGGAACACAAAGAAAGAACTTCGTGTTTACTTCATTGTATCAACTCACGCAATTGTCTATCTATCACCGAATTGAATTTCTGAACTTTTTAATGATGCTCGATATCAATTGTTCAATCCTACGCCTTGGCCTCTCATATGAGACATTACTCTTAGAACATCAAGTAATTCACAACACAGAAAACTTAACAAACCATGCACATGAATTCATGAAATCCTTCCTATCCAGGTAGGAAAATATTCCCTTGCTCATTAAACTTTTCATGCCATGCCACTGTTTTGGAGCTTGCTAACTTACATATTTTATGTTCTTGTACTTTAACCTTAAAACGTTCAGGTTGATTCATATAGATTTCTTCATCTAAGTCGCCATTTAAGAATGCGGTCTTTACATCCATTTGATGGATTATTAAGTAATTTATCGAAGCTAAAGCCAACAAAGCTCCTAACTTTTGTTGAATAGGATGATTATTCCAGTTCAGTACCCATCTATTTTCTTCCTTTTTATAACAAGTATTCTTAGCTGTATATAGCTGTAAATTAATAACTTTATTTTTTATTTTGAAAAAATATTAAAAAATATGACAATATATTTATGTATCATGCTATTATAATCTCTACTTAATTAGTGACTATAGTTGATATTTGTATCAGGAGCCTTTGCAGTGCCTGAGGCCTCGACAAGAAAGGCGAATGATCCGAACCTTTCAGCTCAAAGACTTGATCAGGTGGACTTGATTCTATCATGGCCTCCTGAAGGGTGTGAGGAATCGCAAAATCTTCATCCGTTTTAATGTAGAATCTTGGAATCGAACCATAGTTTGTCGGAGAAAGGGAGAGCTTCTCCGTCACAGGTGCAAATGGTACAGGCCTCATGGATACTGATGCTAAAGCAATATCCTGTTATCAAAATGCGAAGATAAAATTTTATAAAATAACGAAGATATGTCGAATTAAATAAACTCGTTCACAATGCACGTACTTTGGAACATGTTCGGTTGAACAAGAAATCTTCTAGCAGTGTTCTATCATAATCAATAGCAGTTGGGGGATGATTTTTCCCATTTGCGTATACGAATTTTTGGACGCTCCGGTTTAAATCACTTAAGCTAGACTGCAACAAACATATAAAAAAATAATTAGACTGATTTAAATTTTGTAAATCAAAGTGTGACATAGATTTCTTTGATTCTTGTCATTTTTTTTATGTAATTTATAGAATGGAAGATGCAAACCTGATTAGAGAAAACATCAAGGGCACTCTGCCCATCAGTCAACATAGTTGCAGCAACAAAAATGGCTTTAGAAATTTTGGATGGATGTAACTCCATTGCATAAGAAACACAAGCTCCACCAAAATCATGCCCAACCAATATCACCTGTTGCATTACATTATTGATTGAAAAGCATAAACAGGGCTTTCGGGTTCCGAACTAATAATATTAGGACTAAGAATTGGGCAAGGGCCGCGCGAACGCAGGCCCCCTCTATCACAAATTATGACGTAGGCTCGACCACTTGGGCCGACCTTAGGCGGGCGCCCCTCCTAAGTGCAATGGAGGTCGCCAACCTAGGCCATGGGCCTTGTTGATCGCCCATTTGACCCCGTCCAGGTAAGTATGGAGCTTAGTGCCTCTCTTTCCTATTTTATACTACCAGACACCCACTTAAACAGTATCTTCAAACCGATGTGGGATAAAATACAACATAAATAAATTCATTGAAATGGAACTCCATTATCTTGGAATTTTCGACAACGGAACAATTATTTCCTGCTCATTATTTTTCAAAAATGATGTAAAATTAGTAAATTTTAATAGGAAAGTGATGAAGAGATACCTTTTTGTCATCTGCTAGATTTTTGAGGAAATTTGTAAGGGGCTTAGCATATTGTTGTAAAGATGTGATGGAATTTATGTCACAAAAATTAACTCCAGAACCGGTTAGGTCTAAAGCATCAACTTCACATTTGCTTTCTTTTAAGAGTGCTATAATTTTGTACCAACACCATGCGCCAAAACCTCCTCCATGAACTAGCACAAAATGATTGATATTTGGCTCCTCATTAATTCTTACTTGATCCTAAAATTACAATAATAAATAAAATAAAATTAAAAGAAAAAAAGTTACATAGGAATTGCGATGCTTCAATTATAATAATTAATTCAATTTTAATTCAAGGACGTCATGAGAGTCACTACATATTGCAGCTAATAGAAGATAGGACTAAAATACTTACAAATTGCATGTAATCAATTTATTCATTCATTTGAAAATTAAAGCTAAATTAAGTTTAAGTATAATATATATTATTCATGCATCATATATTTGTTTTGTAAGAGTTAAGTGTAAAATAAAATATCCAAAATATCTAGAAGATTCATTTAGCAAAAACATTCCACTTAATAAAATTAAATTGTACTTGTCAATGCTCTTATCGTTTACCCTAATGCATTTGGATAGTTTGAATGAACTTATAAAATGAAATATCAAACATACATTGCAAGAGATGTATAGTTGTTGAAAGAGGACCCTTTTTTTCCATGAATTGCATATAATATTCACGAGGATGATTGATTACTCCTTAAATTTCAAGAATCAAAAGTATGGAAATTTAAGATAAGCCGAAAAATACATGTGTCAACTATAGAGTTAATGACAATTTACCCATGTGATATTCATAATATTCAATTTAGTACCCTATGATTTGAAAAGGAGCAATTTACCCCCTCTATAATTTTATAAAAGTTTCACACTATCCCCTGATATTTTTATATGTGGCATTTTACCTCCTTGTGTTATGATAATGTGGCAGCATGTGCTTTGATAAATGTGGCAAGTTAGTCTCTGTGTTATGATAAATATGAAAATTTACCTCCCTATATTACAAAACATTTTCATGCTCGCTGTCAATTTCGACAAGTGAGTTACACTCTCCTGCTCAAGAGGGTAAATTGCTTCTTTAAATTTTCACAGGGGGAGGGGATAAATTGCTCTTTTTCAAATAACAGGAAGGGTAAATTGAACATTATGAATATCACATGGGGTAAATTGTCATTAACCCATCAACTATATACTACAATTAAACATCTTAAGATAATGCAATTTTTCACTAACTATAGCATATCATAGTGATTCTTAATAAATCAGATTAATCTAATTACTCACTTGATTAGGAATCTGCAAAGAAAGAGAAGTGCTAGAGGACGAAAGAGAGCGCGATCTCCTCGGCAACTTCTTCTGCTTCATGGAAGATGGTAAAGGATTTTTAGTCGATACAGAACGGTCCAAATGAAGAAGAAGATCATTGTTGTTCTGCAAGTGATGGTGATATAGCATAGATGCAATTTGAGCTTGTTGTTTAATGTAGGAGTCATCCAATTTTTTTTGATGTTTAGGGGAAGATGATGATGATGAGGGTACTTTTCTTGATTTTGTATTGGAAGAAGAGGAATTCCATTGATTTGTTGATGCTTTTGTTGTTCTTTGAATTGTTGGAGAAAAACATGCAAATGAGTTTCCCATTTTGCATTAGAGATTTAGAGTCAAATAAAATGTATTGTTGTGTTTATTATATATATGCATCCTATAAATAGGGACTTAAAATGATAAATAATATGTGTGGATTGAATTGGGTGCATAATTTTGGTTAGGCAATACATTATTTAGAGTAGATGATAGTTCAAAAATTAATCTTACCTCCTAACCACGTGCTACTAATTATAGTAATTTATTCCATAGGTGTAATAGTTTGGCCAAATAATAACTTCTATTTTACATGTTCCAATTGCATAAATAATATATTTATTTCCTTCATTGGTAATAATAATATATTACAAGAAGTCCTGCTTGACGCAGAAAAGTCGTCATTGAATATTACATTCCATCGTCCTGTGTATACTCATTCAAAGAAATCTAAAAGTCGTCTGACCAAATATTGATAACAGAAAATTCGACACTGATAATTGATATCAATACAATACAATACCCAAATAATAAACAAATTGTTAGATCAGATAAAATAAAATGAAATGAAAACTTATCTAAATGTCTCATTCTATGCTTACTACCATTATTGAGTTCAAAACAAGGATAAAGTTTAAATTAATAATTGTAAATTAGAATTACATCATATCCCCCATAAGACGAGCTATTAGTTATTACAAGAAATTTACTATGATGATTAAAGAAGAAAATGGGGGAAAAAGTGTTACAATCAAAGTTAAAGCCAAGAAAATGGCATAGAACAAAATTTAGAGAATTACTTTTTTGGTATTGAATTTTATGTCAATTCTTACTCTTGGTACCATTAAATGTGCAACGTTTTGTTAAATTATGGTACCAAATGTGTTTCCTTGCATTTGTTTGGTACTAAAATTAGAAATTGACATAAAACTCGGTACCAAAGTAGGCCATAGATGATATGTCGGGCCGTCCATGCTCAAGGATATAAAAATAATAATATCTCCATGGAGCACCTCTATTCCTGCAAGGCGAAAAATTGAGGAGCCAGCTCAGCTAACCACAAGTAATCTATTCTGGAGACATTGCGAATGTAGTTTTGATTAGTTCGGACTAGTTCGTCAAAAATTATGCACTCTGGTTTCATCCGGAACAACACCGAAGAAGGGTGAATTTGTACTGTCAGACCACTTGACAAAGCCCTGTCAGTTTATGAATCCAAATCTTGAGTTCAAAGTGAGCGAGGGAGAAATGACAACATCTTAATAGATGCCAAAACACCTGCAAAATAGTATTAAACAATTACCTGTAAGTGCCATCAGGTTGCTTCAAAGCTGCACTAAGAAAAAAGGAAGCGGCAAGGCATCTGCGGAAAGGAAGCATATCATCTCCGCATGAGGTGATCTGAAGACCCATTTGTTCAACATTCCTCTGTATTTGACTACAACGAAAGTACCAAAGTAAATTGGAGGTATATATCAAGAGAAGACATTTTTCTGTTATTTACTGGACATATATAACAATGTCAAAATATTTTGACCAAATGGAGGGAGGAGGAATATAACAAGATCAAAGAAATAGTTTATTAAACAGACAAAATAATTTGAAAATAAACTTTAATGGTTGTCTGCATGCATGTATAAACCATTACGTCATCACCTAAACCAAAAGTATTTTATAACAGAAAAAGAGGAATATTCACGATAACCACTTATTTGCTTTTAATGTATGTTGAGGACATCATAAAAAAACCTGTGGATATCTCGAGCATGCTTTAAGGAGCGGCTATTAATAAAATTCTCCTTGCACCATTTCCTGAGGTTCTTTTCTGATTTATCTTTACTGTTTACTTGCTTGCTCTTCTCCAAGAACTCTTCAGAAGCTCGATAAACATTCAGTAATGTCAAATGATCCCCATCGGTACTCGAGAAGCTTTTCAAAGCAGTTCTTGACTGCGTAACAAAGAAGTGGTTCAGGATATCAGTTAACAAATAACAATTAGTAACATAAATGAAAAGCAAAAGACATTTTTCCTCGCTCATATTTGTTCATATATATAAGCACTCTTCACAATGCAGCGGACATTATAACTTGCTCCCATGTAATATGCTGACTACACATAAATTGTGACCGTCTTGCAAGTTTGACTGGATCTAGTATAATGTCATTTTGAAGAATAAAGGAAAATGCCACAGACATACCTCGTCCAATTTCTCACGTGGAGCATAAAAGATAGATTCGACAGAGAGCATTGCAACAACAATTAACATCTCTTCCAAGCAATTAAATTGACTGGCAACAATGAGAGCCTTAGAATAAGTAGGATCTAATGGAAGTCTGGACATTTGATGACCAACTGGATCGGATAATTTACTTTCTTCTGTAAGAGCACCTAATAAGAATAAAAGCTCCATTGACTTGATGACGGCCATCCTGAATGAATAAACAAGGCCGTGATGAATAGTTACACTCTAACCGGTGAAGAAAAAGGCACATCAAAACATTGACCTCCACATGAATAGTGGATCAAATATCACCACATAACTGAAACATACAGTCAAATATAAACAAAAAAGTAAGATGTAGAGTTGTTTATAAAATTACATTGTACACATTAGGTTCTAATACACAAACTTCTCGTATTGAAACCTCTAAAGGAAGAAACTTTGAACCAGATACGTGGATTTGTTGCTCCTATAAGAACACAAATCCTGATACACACTTCAATTCCTTGAATGCTTCTTCCATTGGCAAGTAACTGAAATATTGGTATACTAGCACGCGAGAAAAGCTTACATTGTGAAATTTCAGTATTCTGATGAATGCAATTCAGTTAATAGAAAGAAACACCTAGTTAGACTATTAACCGGTTCTCATACAATAAGGTAGTTCATATACTTATGTCCATAGACATAAAAGAGAAAGCAACAAGTTGGGGGGAAAAGGAAGCTGCAAAAATTATGAACCGGAATGAGGGTAGTCTGGCATTATTGCTGAACAGTAACCCACAGAAGAGTATGAGATTTCAGAGCTGATTGACATAATCACCTGTCTGGTTTTTCAATGAAGTCGAATCCAACAATATCATCAATGCCTAGAGCTTTAAGCTGCAAAACAACACTTGACAGATTGCATCTTTTGATTTCTGCTGTTGTGGAATCTTTAAGCTTTTCAAATTCATTCTCTGGATAGAGGCGATAGCATTTCCCAGGTCCTTCACGTCCAGCACGTCCACTGCAAACAGATTTGCATAATTAGTTACTCCAATATTTATAATTTCAATTAAAAGTTGGCCCTTTCATTTATTCGGAAGTTGAGGAAGATATATCGACCGCGACTATTCACTATTCCAGATAACCTTTTTCTCACTGAAGCATTACTCTCGTGTTTGCAACCATTCAAATCTTAGACACAGTATATAAACCCATTCTCCACAACTTGAGTGAGGACAGAGCGCTTATAATTTCAATGTAGACAAAACATAGTTCTGCAGCTATATTTGTTACTTAGCAGCCCTCTTTACAATAATATGCATGTTATATAATCTGGAAATTTGGTTTAATGAACCCGACCTCTTCTACCAGACAATTTTCTTTCATCAAGTTTCAACTGCATGATACCAAGGTGGCAAGGTAAAACAAAATCTTATTTATCAACTCTTTCATCCCCATAAGTAGGTGAACAAACAGCACAAAAGAAAGAGAAGAGATAGACTCATAGAAGTAATCAACAAAGGGTCCTCAGGCATAAAGAAGGATATAAAATATGTAATGCACTTATATATGTATATTTTTTCCTGTGGGGGGGAGTATGTCAGGATCATTTCTTTTGCTCTACCTTCTCTGAAGCGCCTGTGCTTTTGATGTTTTTACAATTATCAACGGTTCAATCCCTGTAGAAGCATCATAAGTGCGTACTTTAACCATTCCTGGGTCAATGACATACTTGATTCCAGGTATTGTCACCGATGTCTCTGCAATATTTGTAGCTAATATTACCTAAGCAGAAAACACAAGTAAGCAACTTATTATCAGATTGCTTAACCAATTGAGGTCTCTCTGTAAATGAAGCATAATATTAAAGGATGGATGGACAATGCTCGCTCTTCCTCATAATTTTATACCAGAACAAAGTTCATGAGCAACTACAAAGGTTCAAAACAAGTTATATTAGAATTACAAACCCTATGTGGTGCTTATCATTTAATACTTCTGAATTAATAATAATAGTATGTAACAGATCCAGCCACGTCTTTTGATAAAACCACTAGATTGGTTCACACGCATTACAAGAGTTGATTATCTTTTGTTTTCATACACCCTAGCTCCTGGTGAATAATATTTTCTTATGATTTTAATTTATATCTTACTTAACTGTCAATACTTATGGTGTTCAAGCATCAATGTAGTTCTTCGAAAGTCATTGTTCATATATTTTATTAGAAGTGGGTCAAGACATCAAGTTAAACTTTAGCCAGTGAATGAGACTTAATCTTCTCCTAGAAGCTTCTACAAATCCAGAAGATATTGTAGTCACAAGAAATACTAATATTTATAATATTTATTCTACGATATTTTCAGTCTCCTTTCTACATTTCAAAATTGTGGGTAATTGTGCTTCTTGATACTTTGTTCATGTTCTATGTATGCTCACTACATTTCTCTATGATCGAAGTAGGATGACTGTTTAAGAAAATGAAGATCCACATTCCACATTACGAGTCTTTCTAGAGAGTACTATGTCAACAGATATATTCATGCCTGCATGTTTGGATAGGTATTTTGACAAACAATAAGAGAAAGAAGTCAACCTTCCGAAATCCAACTGGTGCAGGCATGAAAACTTTCATTTGTTTCTCTGATGGCAAAGATGCAAATATTGGAACAACCAAAAGCTTGCGTTTACTTTCAGGCAATTTCGGAAGGCGGTCTTGGACAAGCCTCTCAATAGATTCTATTTCTTCTTGGCCAGTCAAGAACACAAGTATATCACCTGGGGATTCCTCCAAATGAATCTAGAAGGACAAAGAAACAAACCGAAGATATCAAAATGCAACAGGTACAACCAGACAATTTACACCGAAAGCAAGAGCCTTCAACATTACTTCTCAAAAAATTAACATCCACAAATTAGGCTTGACTAACAGAATCATTCTGAGAGGGAAAATAATATATTCCAAATATTATATAGGAAAAAAAACTCAAAATCAATTTATGATCAATGAACCGATGGAAAAGCAAGAATTATGTAAGCACAATAGACCAAAATTATATATACGTGGTGAAGCCATAGATTTGCTTTAGCGGGGGTGTATAACTTATACCGCTTCCTCCTAAGTTGCAGCTCACAATTAAAAAAATCAGATATTTTTAAGAATATATACTAAAAAAGTTACTTTTATTATAAAGGACAGATCAAACAAACTTATTCTATCCAATCAAGGCATCTTTTAAGAATAATAATAATAGGAAAAACAGCTCTATCAAAAAACTAAAAAGAGAAAAATCAAACAAAAACAAGGCTCCTAAATTATTTTACCTATTACGTTCACTTTATTTTCGATACTGATTTATGTTTTCAGAAGGGAGAAAAAAAAGCAATTAAAAAGACACTGCACTATTCTTGTGAAATATATTTGCCAAAATTATGAATTTCATGAAGGGGGAGGACTTTAACACAAAATTAAAACTTAGCATAAGATAGATGTCCCCCATATAGTTCAAAATGACTGAGGCACTATTATGCATTTTAATCAGCACGAAAGTGGAAAGCACCTGAAATATTGTAATCAATGCTGCATCAACGTAATCAGTCTCAGGCTGATTAGTATATAGTATATCAACTGGATATTGCCGCCCCTGGACATGTACAGCTCTTGCACCACCAAAGTAATCAGAAAAACCTTGTGCATCCAGACTGGCAGACATGATAATTAACTTCAATGGTGACAATTTAGTACTTTGGCAGTGCTTCAGAATACTGGTGTTTTGAACACCATTCTTATCTTCCAATAACGTTCCATTCTCATCTTTTTTATTATCACTATTTACAATGTCACGAGCGCCTAAAGACCTTGTTTTTTGTACTGTCTTCAACAAACCAAGCAATACATCAGTGTGAACGGTTCTCTCATGAGCCTCATCAACAATAATTACAGAATATTTTGAGAGATATGGATCCAATAATGCTTCCCTGTATTCAAATTCAATTTTAAACATCATGAGCAGTTACCAAGGTTTCTTGATCAAGAATAACTAGCTTCAATCCATAACATAAAATCTTATTATAGATACCCAAGAGTATACACCTATTCTCACATATTCATCCAATAGATTACACTAATTTGCTAAAATAATTTGCATAATAGAGGGGCGAATGAAAACAGGCAGTAACGCGTGTTCTTGTTACCTCAATAACAACCCATCTGTCATGTATTTAATCCTTGTTGAGTTGGATGTCAAATCGTCAAATCTAATGGCATATCCAACCTTTTGCCCTAAAGGAACTCCACATTCCTCGGCAACCCTTTTTGCAACAGTTACAGCAGCAACACGCCTCGGTTGAGTTATCCCAATGATTCCCCCACTGCGGCAGAACCCTCCATTAAATAGATACTGGGGTAACTCTGTCAAACAATCAGCACCTCATATAAATCAAAATTCCAATTTCTGACAAGTAAATAAAGTACAGAGACAACTCCAAATGATTGTGCCATACAATATTAAGCATCAATCTGACTAAAAAACGTTAAGACTTAAGACTTCTGGTCACTCAAAACTTACGTGTTGTCTTCCCACTTCCAGTTTCACCAACAATAATCAGTATGTCATTATTTCGAACCTCCTCCAAAAGTCTCTTTTCAGCTGAAAGAATAAGATCAATAAATAAATAAATAAGCATCCAAATCAAATCAACTTAAACCCTAAACCCCAATCAAGTAAAATATTCTTAACTCTATTCAGTCCAAAAGGGAAGAATTACTAACACAAAAATTACCTGCAGCAATTGGCAGAGCTTTCCTGTGTTTCTCAATCTCTTGCCTCCTGCGGAAATACATTCAGACTATAAAAAATAATTTATTAACGCGAATTAGTTAGTAAAATTTATGTGTGTGTAAATACCTGGCGTAAAAATCGGATTTTGCAGTGTGTGTGGAGGAGTTGTTAGAAGCCATTGAAGGCATGGCGAATCAGAGTTGCGCTGCAGTTCAGTGGCGCCTAATGGAATTTTTCTTTTATTGGGTAGTGAAACTGAAACGCCCAAATTTTGATTGCGACAAAACACAATTTTGTATAAATATATGGAAAAAAAACACTTTCCCCCCTACATTTTGAGTAGTTTTGCACTTTTGCCCTAATCTTTCTAAGTTAGCACTTAGCCCCTAAACTGTTTTAAATGTTGCATATTGCTATCTCTGCTCGGCCTGTGGTCGAATTTCGCGAACTTTTTTGTTTGATGCTCAATATGGGGAAATTTAAAAGGGATTTTTTGCAACTTAACTCAATGTAATATATCTAATGGACAATTTACCTTTCTTTAAAATAAAAATAGGCAATTTAACTTCCTTTGAAATGAAATAATTAGCAATTTACCTCTTTGTGATATAAAAATGGGCAATTTACCTCTCTGTGAAATGAAATAATGAGCAATTTAACTCCCTATGATATGAATTAACAAGCAATTTAGAGCAAGGCGACGTGCTTCTTTTATAAAATCACAGGGGAGTATTTTGCTCTTTTTCTTATCACGGGGATTTAAGTTGCTTATTTAGGATATCACAGGAATGTATTTTACCCTTTTATTTATCACAGTGAGTTAAATTACCTATTTAAAATAACACAGAGAGTTGATTTGCTATTCACTCTATTTAAAAGTAACAAAGTTTTTTCAAAATTATAAATTACATTGAGTACTACAATTCTGATAAATATCACTAGTCAATATTAATTCGAAAGTGAATATGTCAAATTTTACTGAAAAAATGCTTGAAATACTATATTGTCCTTAAACAAATCTGAACTATACATATTCAAAAGAAAATCCCGTCAATGTGACAATCTGCAACATCTAGAATATGTGAGCGGGTAAATGCTAACTAAGACTAAGAAAGATTACCATAATTATATGCATATATGTATGTATCAATTATTCATATTTTTTTTAGAAAAAGAGTGCATCTTTTATCTAGATTACTTTTTTAATGCACAATTTCCCCTTCATGTATGGTTACCTGATGCTATGGAGGGACCCACTCCTATTTTGGCTCTTATACATGCTGCTACTATGGTCGCAGCGGGGATTTTTCTTGTAGCTCGCATTCTTCCTCTTTTCATTGTTATACCTTTTATAATGAATTTTATCTCGTTGATAGGCATAATAACAGTATTATTAGGAACTACTTTAGCTCTTGCTCAAAAAGATATTAAAAGGGGTTTAGCCTATTCGAAAATGTCTCAATTGCGTTAATATAAAATAATTAAAATTATGCAAGAGTTATATATAATTGGTCAAAATTAATATAAGTACAAAAGGGTTACTTACATCACAATTTCGCATTAATTTTAATTGAAGAATTAACCCTTGTATTATTTTTATTAGGATATACTTTATTTTATTCATAAAAATGCAGCAATAAGATTTACTTACGCACTGGGTCTTCTGGTTAGTTGGTAGCTCCTATTTTTTTCAATTTCTTTATTATTATAATTCTAAAAATAATTAACTATTTTACAACAATAACAATGTAGCTTATTCATATGTATTTGTGGGAAAAAAAATCAAATTGCTCGTAGCTTTTACATAAATACAAATTGAGTTAACTAATTAAAAGTGAAATGTTTACAATACTTTTTAGTTTTTAAAATAAATAAAAGAAATATGCTGTGGCAATGCGAGATGAATTCAATATATAGCATGGTGCTTGAGTAAGATTTTGTAGAATAATAAAATTGACTATCAATCTGTATATAGGAATTAAATTGTAAAACAAACTTTTGTTTAATTTTATAAAAAGTAAATCCCTATCTGACTTATAAGTATTTGTCGTCAAATAAACAATTCTAAAGAAGTCTAAATATAACTAAAGATAACTCAAGCTAACCTACATGTCCAGATAACGAGATTTCAATCGAATTTTTAGATCAAATTAGAATTTTGTCGTGCCCCCAATACGGTTTGGAAATGTCTATGACAAATAACTGTCGCGGATTTATCTTCGGATTTATCTTCTCTAAGGGCAGCAATTCCTGCTTCCATGCATATTCCCTCCAGCTCAGCTCCTGTGGCTAGATCAGTGTCTTCTGCTATTTGTCTGAGATCGACATCATTGTCTAATTTCATGTTGCGTGTAAGTACACAAAGGATTTCATATCGATCTTCAATGTCTGGAGGCGGGACATGGAGTACCTTTTGACATAGAAAGACTGAGTTGTGTAAAAGTTTCGGGGAACAAAGTTTAACCGGCATAAAAAGACCGCGTTGTGCACAGCCAAGGTAATTCAGCAAGAAGTGAATCTTGTTTTTCACATAGTTTAACGGAACATAAACAACTTACTAAATCAAAGCGTCCAGGGCGCAAAAGTGCATCATCAATTGCATGAACACGATTTGTAGCACCCAAAACAAGAATTCCCTGGCAAAAATAAAAACGAAAAGGAGACAATAAAAAATCTGATTGCGGTATATATTTTTTAATAAATTCTACGAATATGAACATAAAATGATAATCTTATAGCTCACTTTAGCATGCTCTAAGCCATCCATTTCAGTTAGCAAAGTGGACAGAAGTCTTTCCCCAACTGCGGTGCTTCCACTTTCACTTCCTCCTCTGCCATTTATATGAAAATATTGATATGAAAATCTATTTAGCAAGAACAACATCTAATGGAGCAATTAGACATGTAACCAAATATGTATAAGCCATGGGAAAATACATGCGTTTGGATTGTAACTACAGATAGTTGTGCACTGGTCATTAGGCCTTCATATAATAATATGAGTCATGAATGTTTTGAAAATAGCATTGCAATCTTCTCAATGTTACTAAAGTAAAGAGTTAAATTTAATACTCAAATGCTGCAAGATTCGATTTTCTTTGACTTTATCCATTGATAGTAAACAATCATTAATTTTCAAAATAGTCAATATTGATTTCAATGTCCATAGATATTACGAGAATATAACATACAGATCACACACCTGAACTTGAACGCAGATGCCGAAACATATTGAATAAAATTGCACGAGTTTTTCCATGAATTACATAAGAGACTCTAGAGAATTGAATATATTGAAGACGAGCCAGTCATTATAGTTGCAGAACTTTCACCAAATAAGGGTAATTTACCTTTTGGCTGCAACTGAATCAACTTCGTCAAAAAAGATTATGCTTGGCGCAGCAAGACGTGCTTTCCGAAAGGTTTCACGCAGTAAATGTTCGCCCTCACCAACATACATGGAATATAGTTCTGAACAACTGAAGCAGGATACAACATGAGCTATATAATAATAGATTCACAAGCACACAGTGACTATAGGTTAGATTGCTGAGATTTTCATTTGTAGTTGGTGAATCACGGCAAAATGTTACTTCTTATCTCTAATTTCCACCTTCTTATCAAAGAAAAATCTCTAATTTCCACCTCAAAAATTAAGCATTGATCAACTTAGGAATAGCATGTTTATGCATATCGAACATTACATTATGTACTGTAAAGTAAAAGAAATTACAGTGGCTAGGGGGAGAATGTCTATGCGCCACTTTCTAGATTGAGGAATTAAACAATTAAAAATGAAGAAGCATCTTTGTAAACTAATCAGAATAAGGTCAAAGAGACAAGATGAAAAGTTGGCTAACAAATTTATGATGAAATAAAATGAGCTACATATTTTACAAGGAAAATAGTATCCCAATGTTGCATCTTGACCTGGAAACTGGAAATCTTTTTCAAGTTAAAATACCATATAGTTTGTCACTAGAACATTCAGTTCCAAATTATGCAAACGAGTGATTTAACAAGAGCTGTAGGAAGATGACTAAGCATACCTCATGCCTAATATGAATTTTTTTCTTATTTTCTTCTTAAACTAAAATGATACGAGACTATACCTCAAGGAAAAAAATGGAGCTTGGGAAGCAGAAGCAGCAGCCTTTGCGAGGGTTGTTTTAGAGCACCCTGGGGGACCATGTAAAAGAATACCGCGCATAGGTTTTACTCCAAGTCTTGAAAATGTTTTAGAATATTTCAATGGCCACTCAATTGCTTGCTGAAGCTTTTTCTGTTCCGTAAAAAAAAAAATTATCAAAATTTAGACAAAACTCTTCTTTCGAATCAGTAATATAATGAATATGCTTCAGACCTTTAAGTCTTTTAGTCCTCCAATGTCATCCCAAGAGACATTAGGAATATCCACAGTAACACCTCTTGTTATACTGGGAGGAACCACAGACCTAGCATAATTCCAGTCATCCATTGTTACTATACACTGGCTATCATCATCTGAAACTTTGTCACATGCAGACAGGGTTGCCTCACGACATAAAGCTTGTAAATCTGCTCCAACATAACCATTGCAAGATGCAGCTATAGCTTCTAGGTCAATATTTGGATCTAATGGAAGCTTCTTTGAGTAGAGCTGACATTGAAAAGAAACAACTATGTGAACCTTTTCTCCTAAATTATCAAAAAAAAAAAACCTTTTCTCCTTTGATTAGAAAATGAAGTTTGAATATAATTGCAGTAACTGGAATAGAATAACTTAAAGGTGACTGGTCAAGTTAGGCTTGTGAGTTGTGATCAAGTAATCTAAATATAGAATTATAAGGTACCTTTAATATTTGAAAGCGTTCGTATTCATTGGGTGTGGAGACTTCAACCTCAGCATCAAAACGTCCCCAACGTCTTAGTGCGGGATCTATGGATTCCACTCTAAACAAAAATTGACATCAATGAAACACATACACAAAATCCAAATTTAATGAACGCGCAGATGAGAAACCACTAGATATAAAGATTCATTTTAATAACTCTATTTTTTTTACAACACAATTGGACTACTTCTGCGAGTGCCAAATGTGAATTAATATAAGAAATCTAGTTCCCATGAAAGTTAGTGCCAGTGTATCAATAGACCAGTAAGAGAGATATGTTTGTTTCATTTATCTATTCAAAGACTTTATCCTTATTACATTTATAGCACCAACAAACAATATAAGACATGTTACTCAATGTTTGCTAAGATTTTTAAGAGTACAAATTAAATCTATAAAATAATTCATTGAAACATCTAATAAAAACAAACCCATCCCCTCAGAACATCTACTCTAAACAATCAGCTCCTCTAGCCCATAACAAAGATTAGAGCAATTACGCAACCTCAGAAGGAGAGGAGCAATAAAACTATTTAAGAATATCCAGCATGCCTAAAATTCCAAGTTGACCAAATAACAGTTATCACACCACATCTCTACCAGCTCTTGAATGCTTATTATCAGCATAAGCCCAAGAAGCAATTAAAAACAAAAAGGGAAGAGGATGTAAGGGAAAGATGTTTCACGTGTTCTGCAGAGAATCTTAAGCTTAGCTCTATTGCGAGAAATGAAACAACAGAAACATGTATTTTGTTTCATAATGCTAGATGTAAATCTCAAAAGTATAATTCAGTGGAAACCTTATTTTCAAAGTATACTTGTTGAACAGAAAAAAACTGATACAACAAAGCTACAGTCAATGATAAGAATTCAAGAGAAAATGTAAAAGATGTGATTCAAGAATTACTTATTCGTTGATGCAACCACCACAGCATGTGATCCAGATTTTGACAAAGAGTCCATCAGCACAAAGAGCTGTGAAGCTATGCGATTATCTTGCTCTCTCCTGAAATTGAAGAATTTAGTGAAAAACTAAATCATCCATCTAATTTTATACTCGAATCCGGCTTTAAACAAACTAAACAACGTTCTCCAAAAATATTAGAATCGTCTTTTATCTTCAAACTCCTGAGTATTAACAATTAAAAGCAAGGATTTACACCATGCTCGACTCATCTATATTCGTGCTTATCTAATTTTTCTGTCAATTTAAAAACCAAATGCATATGTTCTAGGGATAAAGAGAGCAAACAAGATTACTATGGAGTTGGATATAGTAACTCGAAGATAAAACAATATAATTACATCATAGTAGAAACAGACAGTCCAGGGGTCAAAACTTTATTGAAATGGCAAGGTACCTAGAGTCCCGACGTGGACAAAGTGCATCTATTTCATCTATAAAGATAACTGAAGGCTTGCCCGATTTTGCATGAGTTGTTGCTTCAGCAAAAGCTTCGCGCAAAATTTTTTCACTTTCTCCCGCATATGATCTGTGAACAGAATGAGGACTGCAATACATGCCCCAACAACAAATAGTCAAACAATAAGTAAACCGACAACTAAAGAGTTGGAAACTAGAAACAACTTTTCATCTTCCATCTATTACACATGACAGTGCAAAAATCACCTTTTATAGCTACGACATTTTCTGCATTTCCGTTTAGTTGTACATATTTTAGTTTCATCTAGAGTAGGTAATCATGTGAGGACAAAGCAATTATAATTATTACCCTAATATCCAATTAGTTTCATTTTCACAAAACTTCAGTTTAACCAAATCAAAGAAAGAATATTTATGACTTCAATAAACTAATATGATGAACATTCAAGCATACTAATACCAGCTTAACATAAGACAATGAATTCAATGAGAACAAACATTTCAAACTCATATTCAAGTAAATAAAGACAGATTGCATTACCTAATAGCAATCAAATGTGCATCATATTGGCGAACAACTGCACGAACCAAGCTTGTCTACAAATCCCAATATTTAATCAACTAACAAATTTTAACAAAACTTCAGTTCATAACTCTGCATATATATATATATATATATTTACCTTCCCAGTTCCAGGTGGGCCGTAAAGCAACAAACCGCGAGGAGACTGAAGAATTTAAATGATACGAATTATAAAGAAAAAAATTACTGAATTTTGAAAATTTTAGTGTAAAAACGAATTGTACTTTGTGGCCTAGTATATTGGTCTCGGGGTAGCGTATAGGGTAATAGATGAGCTCTCGGAGAGCTTCTAAAGCCTCGGAGTTTCCAGCGACTGCTTGTTCCGCCGTCCACGCGGCGGCGACGCTGACAGTACTACTGCCGCCGCTACTGTTCTTTATAGTTTCCATTGATTTGGGAATCATATTATTAGCTGTTTATTTAAATGTGAAATATGTGAATACTGAAACTCAATAAAAACCTCATAATGCAATATAAATTTCGGGAGGGTAATTTATTTTTATTACAGTATATTTTTTAGAACGGGAGGGTAAACTTTAGATGGCCATTTTGCTACGGTGAAACCTTTTATTGTATAACAATTAACTTTTTTTTTTTTGAAGGTTACACCAAAAAAAAAATATTTGGACAAAATGCCCTCATTTCATAATAATAATTATTGAAAAAAAAATTCTTAGAAAAAGAAAAGTTTATTCAAAGGAAATCAAAATGTTCCTTTTCTCTCTCCAATTATCAGGAAAGGAAATTTTTTGTCCAAGTCTGGCTTGGCCAAACCTATCCAACCACCAAGCAAGTGTATTACACTTGCTTTGTGATTGGTCACTCTCCTGGGAGTTACATCCAATCCCAAAGCAAGTGTATTACACTTGTCATGTAGTTGCTTTGGGTTCGGCCAAACCCGGTCTGGGTAAGAATTTCCCGGAAAGGAAAATTTTTATGAAAATTTTCCCATCAGGAAAAAAGAAATGAAAAACTGATAATTTCTTAGATTTTTGAAATCTTGTTAGTATTTTTATGTTGTCGGTTAATTAAAAGTGTTCACCAAATATTGGTTATATAGGATAAAGGGATTGTTTTTAAATCTGAATTCCTCTTCTTCTTCTTCTTTTTTTTTTAGAATTGAATTTCTCAAATTTAAAATGAAACAACTTTGTTACTCCCTCCATTTTTTTATTTACGTTTTGGAGGATTGTCCAGATTAAGAAACACAATAAATAGCCACTTTTTTAAATAAAAATTCCAAAATACCATTTTAATAATTACAACATTAATTACAAGCATTAACAACAAGCATTAACAAGAAGTAATATTGGGAAAAAATTCATTTTACATTGAAAACATATAACAACAAATAATTTAGTTTAGGCTATCTCATGTAAGGTCTCACGTAGGTTTCCACCATGGAAAGCCCCAATTTAGATTATCTCAAATTTGGAACTTATCTTTTCGCTAGTAGTCCCGGTCAATAAATGTGTGCCTGTCAACAGCTTTCATCAATATGAAGTCCAAAGACGGTCAGATCGATCTGGACTTCAATTCAATGGAACATAATCGTGTATTCAAAGAAACTCATCATGGTGTGTCAGGGATTGATCTTCCATTGACCCTCTAATGCCTTAATCAGTTCAGTTCTAGAAGACAATCGAATAGAGTAATAATAGTTGTGGTAATTAATAAGAACCTTGGAATATAATAATGAAGGGTATTTATAGTGGGAGAATTACAAGGCGGGTTAGTTGAGTCGCATTAGGGTCGATCCCGTCAAAAACTTGTGAATCTTTGGAGTGTTGGGTAATTATCATGTCCTTTTAGATGTACTTCAGTCATCCGAGCTAATTGTAAAAGCGATATCTCAATATTATGTACATGTTGATAAAGATGATGATGACTGCGTGTCGACCTCTGAATTCCTCGATTAGATTGATAAAGGTCTGGCCATATCGAACGAAATGCATGTTAAGTAAGTCGTTGACTATTCATGTGTTTGCCTTAATCTTAGGTTTTAAATGTCATGTAGTCAATAGAATATTTGATATATCAATATCCCAAATTCTAGAGGTCGATAATAGATTGAAGTCTATAAATTATAAATTCCTATATGTGTCCCTTAACCCGTTGGACCTGACCGACCGACCATCTAAATCCGAAACTAAAACATAAATTAAGAATGTCTAATAAAAAAATAAACTTAAGAAAAGTTAAGCCAAAGAAAAAAGAATAAAACAAAAATTTAGCAATTATCAAAATTTAGGGACTTAAAATTTGAGTTTAAGGCTTGGGTGAAAACATGATATATAGATGAATAATAGTATTTTGGGAGGTCAAAATATATGTTTAGCCTCCCATCATTGGAGATGATCATTGGAGATGGTCTTAGATTTGATAAATTTTGATTTTCCTGAGTCTTGTACTTTCAACTTAAATTGGAATAGAGAGGCTATATTGTTCGGTTCAGTCACAAGTAAACTGGTTAAACTTTGTTTACAGTCTAAGTTGAATCCAAAACCGTTCAAACAGCGCTAATCCTGATCCAAACTGAGCTAATCACGAGCAATCTGGGACTAATAACAAATTCAGGGCAAAATCAAACCGTTTTAACACCTTTAGTTTAGACTTTTATAAGTAGAGCCGTATAAATGGATTCAATCCAACATGTCTCGAAATGGATTAAACCCTTGGAAAACCCAAAAAAAAAAAAAAAAATGGAATCCAATATCGAGTTCAAAAAAATAAAAGTTATTTGTATCAGGGGTAGTATATGAATATGAATACTGCAACAAATATTCTGATAACAATAGTAATACTGCAAAGTGCAAAACAAATTAAGCAACTATTCTATATTTCTATTGATTTGATATATCCAAATTCTGATGGCAACAATAATAATAGTGTACACTCAAAAGTTTCTTTTACACCATTTTTGCCAATTTGGCTATTAAACAACACAACTGAAAGCAATATCCAGTTCTAGTTCAATTTCTCATAAAATCGTCACACTTCCTGCAGAGGCTTGGTTTGCTGCTCGATTACTTCCAAAGTTTTTCTTGTTTGATTCCCTTGCAATCCTAGAACCAAACTGATTGGCAAACGAAGATAGAGAAAGAAAAAGTTACTGTTATCGATCTAGCAAGCCAAACTATTCCAAGACTATGATTATTTTTTGTCTCTCTAATTTTCTTCCAACATTCAAAAGTTTTATTTTTAATGAAAGAGGTAATACAAATGCATTATAAAGCAAAGACCATTAATGAAACAAACCTGGATTGCCCTTTTGGGCAGAATAGCTGCTTCATTCAAATTAAGTAATCGTGCGACCTGCAATAATCTCATAAACATTAAACTTATACAAATGTTATTGTGAATATCTCTTGCAAGTTAAACTTAGCAAATGGTACAGATGTATTAAGAAAGAAAGAAAGGCACACCTCTCTCAGTATTTTCTTATCGCCAACTCCACTTGGTCGATCAAGATCAGCGATATCCCATAGCGGAATATCAAGTAACGTCTTTATGACAAATTCATCCAGAAATGGAAATCTTGCCTGATATGAAACAACTCAAGAATGTTTAATAATTTTATGATGCAAACAAAAAATCTAAATATATTCAAGTCACTGCACCACCTCCTTGCCATTGTCAGCTATGCATCGGTCATCTCTGCCTAAATTCCTTTTCCAAATTCGCTGCATGTCCAATTTCATTTCCTCATGCAGGCCAAGCCAGCTGGTAATATGTATATGTATACGTATGTTCAATAAAAACAGTCAGGGAATCTTTTTCGGAATTCTTGTGTTCTTGTGTCATTCATTAACGAAAATGTCAAAACTCGTAATTAGGGAGTCTCTGAAAGGTATTGTGTCACAGCTTATCATTGATATAACATATTATGTACAATATATAAGAGAGAGGCTCACCTTCTATTTCTAAATTTTGTCTTATGTCGACCATATCCAGCACATTGTTCATCAGCACCCGAACCCACCAGGAGAATCCTTGCCACTGACTTGTACTTGACACGTTGGCACTCTGCACCATCAGAACCGCTCATCTCATTATAGAGACAGCCATCTCCTCCAGCGGCTAGCCATAGAGCTATGCCTATATTTAGATCCTGAAGCAGTAGAAAAGTGATTATTACAGGCCTTGATCTGATGTACATAATATTTGTTTACCATTATTCGTTGCTCTTTATAATTTAGGTGGGTATGGCTTTATAAGATAATTATCCCAGAATAGAAATTATTTTTGGTCTCATATAGTGCACTTTCCTAACATGGAATTCACTGTGAAGAAAGTAATAGTTCAACAGGAAAAAATGTAACACCAATATAGTAACCGTTCAAGTTACTAAAAATATAAGTATATACTATTATGCTTATAAAACCATGTCAGCAGCATCTTAAGTACATTAAGCATAAAAAAACAATGCTTAAATATGATTTCAGAAAAGAAAGTACCATGTAGGTCTTGGCGGGATTTATAAGTGACATGACATGCTTAGTCTCTGAGCTCAGCTTTGGCAAATCAGCATCTATTTCTATAAGGTTCCATCTGCAAAATCACACGAAAGAAATAAATTAAGTTATATACGGGAAAGAAGCAAAAGATAGGATCATTTTAAGGGGGTCAAAAGAGCACCAAAAAGGTAAATTCAGAAGGAAAAAAATTGCATGAATGCAAGCCAAATTTTCAATCATCTTTGGATCACAACATGGATCTTGTAAGTTTACAAGACATTCCGTAAGAAACACTAATAACAAAGACCATTTTTATTAACCTTACCAGCTCATTCAGAAACTTAAACCCTTTCTGATGATTCATAAATATATATCGCATATCACAAGTATATACCTAAGTGTAAACCTGGGCAAAGAGAATTTTTGACTAATTTGTGGCTTGAACTTGAAAGCAGACTTAATGTTACTAAACTGAAACAACTTCTGAACCATTCAAATATTTTAACAGCAGACCTTCTTGACGGTGCACTCTTCTGAAGTTCCTTCAGTCCTGCTCTGGCTGAGATTCTATCAGGCGCTGCCTCGCCATCAAAACTGACATTAAGAAGATCAATTTCATCTGCAATCACAGTTTTCAGGAGAAAAAGAAAACTCAGGATAAAATATTTTGCCAAAATAAATAGTTATGCTACTGAAAAGGCAGAAATATATCTATAAATTAAGATTTTCAGTTTAATAAAACACCCTCCAAAGTTCATGCATTGCTAGGCATAGGAAAATGAAGTAGAGCTGAAGCTTATAATGGAAAAAGTGCTTACATTTAGAATCAATGCACTCATGCAGTAACGCAGCAATGATCATAGAATCTAAACCACCAGAAAACAGCACTGCTACTGGAGCATATTTCTCTTGTATATGATTCACTCCCATAGCCTAAGAATGTACCAACCAAACTAATTAGCCAAAGTGGGCTAAAGAATTGGTCAAAAATGTTTAACTGACTTTATCAATTTAAAAAAAGGAACAAAACAAAATTTAATTCAAATGAATATTAATATTAATTTTGAAGGAGAAGGACATTGAGCAAGCTTTTCAACTAAAGGAGCAGCTTATCGACAGTAAAAATTATACTTGCGTAAAAAATTCAAATATATTATGCCCATTAATGGCACCCATCACTGGTGTTTCCCTAGCAAAGCAATGATCTCCACAACCAACCTAAAGAAGTCAAATATTGGCCTGAAACTCACAAATCTAGAGCTTAAGCAAAATAGGACTTCTCAACTCTTAATGTTAATGATTTTGCCAATGGAACCAAAGGCCTTACAAACATGGAAGAGAATGGTTTATTAAGATTGTTTTCAGTGGTGCCAAAAAGATAATCAATAGTGCTCAGTTATCTCACTTTACCAACTGGAATAATATCAGAGCTGCAATTCAAGGGATACTCCATATTGAAGATATAAACTATTATTTCCACTCGCTAGTTTAATCAGAATAAGTCTTAAGCACTTGTCTTCAGATTAGAAGTGCCCATGACTAACTAGAAAAAGGCTCATGGAACACTACCTTACAAAAAGAAACATGAAAATGTATGCACCAGAAACTTGATTTTTGTCAGCAATAACAGGTTTAGATTTCTAATAATCCTGATTCTATGATCAAAATTCAGGCTTCAATTCACCTTGAATCAAAGCTATTCAAGAAAGTGCACTAACCTTGTAGTTTCTATTTGAGATGGTGCGTCGCCTAACAGATTCTCTCAAAGCCATCAGCACTTTATGAGATGTTTCTAATGGCGTACTTTGTGCAGACACTGTAGCAGTTAGACAAAGAGAAAACACAATGAAATAGTTTTACATCCTGATGTGCTCAGATTTAGTAGTACTTATAGCCAAAGATCAGGAGCATATCTTTAGGTTAAAAAATGGGGACAAGGTAGAATCTAACCACAAAGAACTTTTGCACAAAATGAAGTTGCATTGGGGTTTTAACTTAATCACCTCATGGCCTCATACTCACCTAACTCAAATGAAGAAGCTGAAAGCATGTCCTGTTGCATAATTGGAACTTTTCTGAAGGAAACATTTAAGTCCTCGGGTTTAGGTTGGATAGAAGTTCTCTCCCATGTGATCAATTCTTGTAGCTCAGAATCAGTCCACTCATGTTTTCTAATTTTGCCTATCAGATTCCCATTCATTTCTAAACGACACATGGAGATACTATATATGCCACATGGCAGCTCTTCCCAGAAATTTGATTCAACTGTTTCGTTGCCATCATTAATACCTGTTAAGTGTTAACAGATACAAAGAATGAGTATGTAGAATTTTGTTTATTGAATCAATACAGACTAAATGTAGAACATAGGCAGCAACACAAGCCTCCATCTAGTAGACTTTCCAAGTAACAACAAAGTTACAATGAAGAAGTATTCTTCCGTTATGGAAAAATTATTCAAGTATCCAATGAAGGACATGACCTACATACAAGATGGTCTATCATTCACTGCCTTATATTTAGTGTTCAGGAAGTTTCTCATTTGTTTAACCTGTGATCTTGCCATGGAAATACACGAGCACAAAGGAAGGTTGATGTGCTAAAGAAAGTAACCCCCGTGATAACGGTACTTCATGAAAATAAATATATTTTTTACAGAATCATATCTACTGTAGAACTTCTACATGAGCTTCTGTTAAGCAATATTTACCATTAATGTGGTGCACCGAAGGATGTGGTGAAACAGAAGATAGTAGTAGACGAGAGTCATGGGGTGTTGGCCAGTGAACTAGAAGACTTCGCCTTCCAAACGCATCACGACCAAACCACAAAGTTTTTGAACTATCCTGCATTGTCAAACGAGTAAGCCAAAACAGCCAAACAGTACTCATCGTGTACTTCAAGTATTATTTGGAATTACCAAAGAAACTTACCACGCAAAGTTACCTGCCAATAAATCAAAGCCCATGGCCCCTTGATTCTTGAAAGAAATTCTGGAACAGAATTTTTACTTCCTCCAGAACAGCAAGATGATCTACTATCTTCTTGGGAAACGCAAGAGCAGCACTGTCCCAATGACTGCATAAGAATCTCAGTGTCATTGCTCTCACTGCCGATATGAATCCCACCAAATATTTCACCTAAACATCATCAAATAAAACTGATAAAAAAGATAAACCATTCTCAAGAAAGGATTTATCAAAAGACATGCAAAGAGGCATCTATGATCTATCTAACAGTTAATAATAAAAACAGACTCTCAACACTGATTCAGGAATACAGTGGAAATCTTTGATAAATTCAAAGACCTCCAACATAAATGTCATTACATTTGAAAAGCAACAAATCACGATAATATTTCAATAATCCAAGACAGCAATTACAACAAGCAATCTAACCAGACCTTCAAACAAATAGAAATATAAAGAAATGATTAAAAAAATGAGTAAAAATCTCGAGTTTCTTTACAGCTTGTTAACCCATAAGATCGTCATACACACAGTAAAACTATATGGTTCACAGCAATGGTCGAGGTGGTCATCCTAGAAGCCACCATTCCAGTTCGAATGCAATGTCACAGAAGAACCTGGACCTTCCACACTTTTTCCATATAAGTGCTCAAACAATTTTGAAATTTTAAACCAAGTAAAGAGTACGTGAGTGTCTACAATCCAGTGACCTTAATTAACACAAAATTAAACATCAAATCACTTAATAAAAACAAATTAACATATGAAATATCACAATCAACGAAAATAATGAATTAAAGATCAATAGCTCAGCTCTGCCCAATGACATGAGCAAACAATCACATTCCAAAATATAATTGCAGTACACAAGATAAACCTCAAAATACAAACCAACATAGGCTATTTAAAGATAAACCTACAAATTACAAACCAACAAAGGCTAATTAAATAAGAGAAATTTGTATAACTATATACCATTATAAACAAGCACATTGGCAGATGCATCAGTCAAAGGCTGAACAACAGGATTAACTCCCCTAAGTTGCAATGTTGCACCGATAAATCTTAATTCCCCATTCCCACAACCATTTTCCACTGCTCCTTCATTCTGCATGACAGATTGTGCTCCTTGATGAAGATAAATAATTTTAGTACCTAAGCTGTCAGGGCCCCTTCTTCGAAGAGCTTCTTTTATGTCATCCTCTGAAAACAGAGACTGGATTTTTAACAATAATTAGAAAATGATTTAACCTCATATAAATACTAAAACCAAACACGAAGTAATTTGGAAAATCACCTGGAGCAATAGTTGAGGAGATAAACAAGTGTAATTGGTAATTAAAAGAGATAAATCAATTTTAATTCCATTAATAATCAGAGCTATACCACACATCTTTTCTGCTCTCTATTCCTAAAATCCTAGTTCTTACTGTTGAAGCTAATTAGGGGTTTGGGAGATTTACAAATTTATAAAGTTCAAATTTAGAGGATGACATTTTCTTACTCCATATATAGTATATTAAATATTTTTGCCATTAAACAAACAAGTTGCCTTCGTAGCATAGTGGTAGTGCGTTCGCTTCGTAAGCGAAAGGTCGCGAGTTCGATTCTCGCCGAGGGCTATTATTTTTTTTTGCTGTGATATCATTATGGCCTTATTTTTCGGGTTTTTTGCACTTTGCACCCCTGAATTATGGAAAATCGACACTTTGTACTTTTAAAATTTAAATTTAGCACTTTATACCCTAAAAAATATGAAAAATGCAGCACTTTGCACCCTCTTTTATATTTAGGCAAAACTCAAAGGCAAAATAGGTAATTCAATTATAAATTTTTGGCACTTTGCACCCCCAAAACTTGAGAAATTGGCACTTTGCAACCCCCCAAAATAAAATTAACATTTATCACCGTCGAATTAAGAACAAATTAGCAACTTGCACCCCCAAAGCACAATAAATGGATAATTTGCACCCCAAAACACATAATTAACACTTAAGACTCTCAAATTTAAAGAAGCTTCATTCCATCCATCCTCACGAACTTCTTACTGATCGGGGGCGTTCGTAGTGACTGAGGGGGTCGAAGACCAAGAAAAAAACTCAAACCTCTCATTTTTTCCGACAAATCTGACCATCGGGGTGAAAAAAATCAGGGGCAAAATAGGTAAGTTTCCAATCCGATTGAACAACCTACATTTATATACATATATACAAATTAAATACCATGAATTTGGAATGATTGTATCATATAACAAATTAACAACCATGAAGTATAGCTTGTACAAACTAAACATGTTATGCAAAATAATTGAATAAGTAAAAATTGGTAAGTTCAACTTTGCCTTAGATATTTTTCACCCCGATGGTCGACTTTGACGGAGAAAATGAGGGGTTTGAGTTTTTTTTTAATTGAGGGTGTTAAGTGTTAATTTTGTGTTTCGGGGTACAAACTGTCAGTTTATTGTGTTTCGGAGGTGCAAGTTACTGTTTTGTTCTTAATTCGAGGGTGATAAGAGCTAATTTTATTTTGGGGGTGCAAAGTGCCAATTTCTCAAGTTTTTGGGGTACAGAGTGCCAAATATTTATAATTAAATTACCTATTTTGCCCTTGAGTCTTTGCTTGAAAATAAAAGAGGGTGCAAACTGCCTATTTCCTATGTTTTGGGGGTGCAAAATGCAAAAAACCTTATTTTTCTGCAGGATATTTTTTTTTTGCAAAAGAAAAAAAACCCCTTATGCTTTGTCTAACTCCCAAAAAACTCTCTGTGTTATTTTAACTCCCAAAACACCCCCTATATTTTTAAATAAGTGTCAAATACACCCCCAAAAAAGAGAGTGCGTTTCAAACGCCAAAATTGCAAGTATTTGTTCGTATTTTGCTTTTGATATGATAATTTTACCCCTGCCATCGAAAGATAAAAACACCCCTATGCTTTGTTTAACTCCCAAAAAAACCCTCTATGTGTCATTTTAAATCCCCAGAACCCCCCTGTGTTTGATTTTATATACCACACTCGACCCAAATAATATATACTTATTTTTTCAAAAAGAATAAATAAATTTAAAAAAAAACAAGCAAATAAGGGTAAGCTTGTCATTCCACCAAAAGCTAAAAATAAAATTATAAGTATATACTACTTGGGTCGAGTATAGTATTTAAAATCAAACACAGGGATTTTTTTGATAGTTAAAATAACACAGGAGAGTTTTTGGGAGTTAGACAAAGCATAGGAGGTGTTTTTGTCTTTTGCTCCTAAACAAATAGTTCAACCAAGAAAAAAAAAATACCATCACGATAAATATATATTGAAATTCAAGAAAAATAATATAAGTTGACCAATTGGACCAACCAGAGTTAAAGGACCACACAACAAAGTTATAGGCAACAAAATTTGTGTTACAACGAGAAAATTTGAACTCCCATTTAAATCAACAAGCCCAAAATTTTTGAATTTCAACAATGAGAGCTCGAGCGGACCAATTTGAGATTATTGATAATTTCAAATAATAGTTTGGGTACATTTAGAATGTCTTAAGCAATGGTTTCTTTTTATTGTATTGCACGTCATATTTTGTGTTTTTGAGTTTTTTTATTTTATTTGATAAGTCATACAGTAATTTATGCATTCATTGTTCTAGGAGGACAGGGATTTTTTTTTTCCATAAAATTTTAAATCATCAGTTAAAATTTATCTTATTCCAAATTTAGTTTGTTTGAACCTTGCATATATAAACTAGTTTAGAAATCATAATATTTGGTTTGTTAATGGATTGAACTAAAACTAAAGTATTTGATGGCTAATCTATTTGTAGAGCTAGCTTTGATAAACTTGAAACAACGATACAATGGCATTTAGTTAAACGTGTTTACTCTGTGTGTGAGTAGTTTGAGAGAATAGTAGATTTTTATGAAATAAACACGATTTGTATAATGTTGTTTGTTTAAATTTTGGGATAGTGATTTGAGAAATAAAATATGTGTAAGTTTTTTTAAAGATTATGAAAAGAAAAGAAAGTCATATATATTTTTTGAGATATGTTACTTTATATCAAAACTTATTTGATATGTGAGATAATTAGTATAAAACATATATTTATTTATATCAAATCAAACTAAAACGTGTTTTAATCTTTTTTAAAGATAAAGAAAATTATTATTTATATGACTTTTGAAAAACACCAAACTAATCATACAAAAGCGAGACAAACAGAGCCATCATCTTTATTCTTTACATGCGTTTGTACGGATTTATCAAATGCATGTTTTTAACATGACCTTTTTTTTGTTATTAAGATTATACCAGAGATATCAAGTTAAATATACATATGCAGTGTAATGGCAAAAAACCCATGGTCAAACCAGAACCTCGTGTTAAAGTTAAAAATTAAAATAAATTCATCGAGCTCGTTCGATAAAAGATTAGTTATTTCGTCATAGTTATCAAATTTTATAATTTTTTAGGTTTGATTCGAATTCGGCATTGTAAGTTAGGAATTAATAAAACACATGTGAAGATATCAAGCTACTTAAGCTCGTTAAGTAAAAAGTCATTTGAGCTCGATTAATTAACTAACCAAACTAAGCCCAAACACAATTTAAAACTCGATGCAAAATTCAAATCAAATTTTATCAAAACATCGTTTGATTCTACTCGACTAGTATACACCCGTGTTCCTATCTCCTTGTGTCAAGTAAATACTGAAAGTGGCCCCTCACATTTACTCAACCAAGTTAAATTAATTACTTTCTCAAATGAAAAACTCTAATTAATTACAAGTAATTAATTTTTTGGGGATGAAATTACTATTAATTAAAAAGAATGTCGTAATGCTCAAGGAAACTGAAATAACTTCCCTCCAAACACTACTACTAGTACTACTACACAGAGTGAGGAAATGGCATTTCCTTCTTTCTATATCTCCTCCTAAAATCAGTGTTCTACTTTTTCCACTTCGGTCGTCGATTTTATTTCCACTCGTAAAAGGGCAGTTAAAGAGCTTTGCATTTTCTGTTTTTTTTTTCTCTCTCACATTTCTGTTCTTCCTCGTTCTGTTTTTCAACTCCGCAGAGGTAAAACCCCAAAACCCATATTTGGACTTCCCTGTTTTCAATGTATTTCTTGATGGAATTTCTATATGCTTTCTTCGAAGTGTTTTTAATGAATGATTCAACTCAATTAGCTGTGTACGTTTTTGGGTATGATTTCAATTACTGAATAAACATGGGTTTGTGCTTTTGGAGTGATTTCGCATTTGCCTTATTAATAATGTATGAGTATGATTAGTTATTGTTGCTGCATAGTAAGTTTTTGAACATACATTTCCTTTTGGTAGGAAAATTGGGTTCGTGTTCTGATTCGAATTTGCATGTTGGGAAATAACGTTTCATATAAAATTGAGGGTTTCGTTTCTACCTTCTTTGTGCTTAATCTTTGGGATGAGTTGATATTGGGTTCTTAATTTGTTTTCTTTTTCAGGGGAATTTGTTAATCTGGCTTAATTCTTATAGAATATATGATTGGTCTTTGTTAGGTGGATGTGCTTGGCTAAGAAATTATGTTGATGGTAATTATTCAGTTGATTGATTCGATAAATATATAGCCCTTTAGATAATGAATAAAGATCAAGAAAGACAAATAGATTAAATGTTGGAAAGTGGTAGTATAATAGTATGGAAATTGAAGTGTATTTATCAAGGATTTAATCTTCTTATCTCTTTCATTTAAAGCTCCTCTTATATTCTTTTGTTAAAATTATCTGTTATCAGTTGTTAAGAACATACTATTAGACCATGAGTTCTGTTAATTATTGCAGAGATGACAGTTCAAATGCTTTATCCTGATAAAGTAGCAGATGCATTTGTGAAGCAATATTATTGGATACTCAATAAATGTCCTCAAGAACTGTACAGGTTTTATCATGACTTAAGCCTACTAGGATGGCCAGGGCCTGATGGTGCTGTAACACCTGTCACAACCTTGTGCGTAAGTATCTATGGAAAGTGCAACCCGTATATCCCTTAAGCACATTTTTGTTTTATATAAGTACTCAAGGTGTATAGTTGTTTTGTTTCTCATAATTTTGTTGTAGGGTATTAAAGACAAGATAATGTCGTGTGATTATAAAGATCGGGACGTGAAGATTGAAAATGTGGTCACACAAGTGTCACTCGAAGGAGGGGTTATTGTTGCAGTAACTGGTCTTTTAGCAAGGAAGAAGGATAAAATGAAGCAAAACTTTAGTCAGACCTTTTTCTTGGCCAAACAAGTGAATGGCTTCTTTGTCTTGAATGATGTTCTTCGTATTTTTGATATATGTGGGTCAAAATTAACCAATTCTGACCATGACAAAAAGGTTCAAAAGAAGTTGCAACTGGCAAAAGAGAGTCATGTGACTTCTCCAAAAGCTATTGATCAAGCAGTTATATGTGGGGCAAAATTAACCAATTCTGACCATGTCGACAAAAAGGTTCAAAAGAAGGTGGCACTGGCAAAAGAGAGTCGTGTGACTTCTCCGAAAGCTATTGAACAAGCAGTTGCTCCTTCAACAACCAAAACATCAACTCCTAGCAGTGTCGTACCAAAATCATCAGCTCCTCCAAACAATGTTGCACCTAAGTTACCAAACTACACTGCAACTAATACTACTAGTGCCTGTGCAGAAGGTAATCAAATCTTCTTTCGTAGAGCTATTTAAATACTTTTAGGATATCGATGGATGAATTATTTGATTGTCATTTCAGTTGGGGCGGCAATATACATAAGAGGATTGCCTTATAATGTGACTAAACAAGAAGTTGCGGAGGTACTAAAAGAATTTGGGCCAATTAGAAAAGGTCCGAATAGTATCTTACTTAAAAAAGAAAAGGTGGTATACTCTGCTTTTATAAATATATATTTTATGTTATTTTATGTCTTGTATCTGACTTCACTTGGTTCCATCTTTTTCTCAGTATCATTTTTCTTACGGGTTCGTGGAATTCGAATCGACGGATGCTGCGCGTAAAGCGGTAGAGGTACTTATTCAATTGACTCAACGTTATAGATACACTAGCTGTGTTAGATATATATCTTGGTATTATAATATTTAACAAGTTGATCATATACAATATTAACTTCCACTTGTTTTATGCTTCTCATCTCCCATTTTCCCCTTGGTTTGGTTCAAAGTTGTATATTACTGATTTACTCATTATTTCCAGGCTCGTTATATTGAATTTGGTGAAATGAAAGCCTATATTCAGTACAAGAGAATATCTTCCAGTCGAGGTAAGTGATTATTGTATAAGTTGATAAGCCATGAATACCAATTTTGCTAGGATGCTAATTTTGACTATTTATTATTTTTACCTGTTATAGGTTATGGTGGAGTTACTAACGACGGGAGGTCTCAGAGTGGCAGCCAATGTAGTTACGAGGAGGACATACTTATAGGTCCTCGAAACATCAGATTTGGGATTAAAGGCCAAGGAACTTGGAGGTGGGTCCCGGTTGGTCACCGCTTGAAGTAAGCTAACACTGATCTCCTTGAATTCATACTTGTAGAATAGCGGTGAAAGTATGAAATATGTCAATACAAACAAGATAATAGGAATTTTTCAAACATAGGTTAGTGGCAAAATAGTAAAGACGAGTCAAAGCTTACCACCTAAATTTGTTCATTTGTTGTTGTTAGCTCGTAAAACTAGTAGGTTATCACTTCTCAAGTGTGCTTCATTGAAAATAATAGTGTACGCTAGGTATATAATTCAACCATTTGAGCTGTAGTTGGATTTCCTTCTAATTCAGTGCATATATTCATTTGGTCAAATTTCGTTGCTATTGTTTTGTGTGATACGAGTTGTTTTTTCTACCTACTTACAATAAGTGCTTGATTTTCAATTTTGTAGCTTGAGATTCTGTCATTTATGTTCTGTGTGTAATGCTTAGATGGCAACAATATTTGATGAAAGTTCAAATATTGGAAAGTACAAGCTCCTTTCATAGCAAAATAATGAAATATTATACAGGAGCAGTCGAATTTTTTAAAAGAAAAAAGGAAACCTCAATATTTAGTCAAATAAAAAAAAAACATGAGAAGGGCCCAACCGGGTTCGAACCGGTGACCTCTTGATCTGCAGTCAAATGCTCTACCACTGAGCTATGGACCCTTTGGTGTTAAGTAGACGAAAATATTATTTATAGATAAGTTACAATTAGGGTATTAAGGCATCTTTTGTTCTTAATTTGCTTGAACTTTTTCGGACACTACCCTTCAATATTTTCCAGTTCAAATAAGATTTTAATCTTATATACAGAGAGATTACAAACAATTTATGTTTATTAGAGGGAAAAAAACATACAATGGAGTTGATTAATAACTCAATTCTTAAGATGTGCTTCTTAAAAGGTTAATAGGAAATAATGCATTTAAATTTTAAACCATGGAACTCAAATAAAAATTGTCCTAATAATATGTAGAACTGGAAAGAGAGTAATTAATCAAGTGACTAGAAAGGCAACTTAAAATAAATTTAAAAAGAACAAATATAAATGCAGGGAATTCAATCTTTAGAAAACATGGCTTGAAGATGAAGAAATATGGGATGGAGGAAGTAATAAATAAAAAAATATATTTTATAATAAAATTTAAGTCACATATAAAATTATAAAGCCACGTATAATAGTACATGCAATTTTTTAGTCGGCTTCACTTGCAGTTCATTCGGGTTAGGATGATCTTGGTTGTTTAACATTCTCAAGTCTCAACTTTATATTTATTATGAGCTTTTTGATAAATAAGATATTAGTTTGCAACTTCAAATTTCAAGTACATAATAAAGCTTAAAAGATTTATATACAACATTGTGCTAAAAGAGTACTGTATAATATTCCTAACAAAATTATAATATTAAATCATTTCATGTAATAAAAAAACTAAAAACAATTGAAAACACTAAAATTTGAAAAGAAAATTTCTTACAAAATAAAATATCGTTCCATTTTTATTTAGTTAATGCCAATTTTATCCCTCTGTAACTTTCATATTGTTCAATTTATTCCTATGTAATTTTCATATTGTTCAATTTATTCCTATGTGATTTGAATATATTTAATTTATCCCGTGTGATTTGAAAAATAACACTTTATCTCTTGTAAAAAATTTAAATGAGCAATTTACCTCATTCAACCGGAGCGTGTAACTCACTCGACGATATTGAAAGTGAGCATGAAAAATATTTTTGTAACATAAAGGGGTAGAGTGCAACATTTACATTCATGAGGTAAAGAGTCACATATAAGAGGGGGTATTTTTGTCAAATCACACATTTTTTAAATTTAAAATTGTTTGGGAGACGGTGTGAAACTTTTATGAGATCATAGGGGGTAAAACATTCTTTTTTTTTTTAAATCGCATAGGAATAAATTGAACGTTATGCATATCACATTAGATAAATAGTCGATAACTCATTTTTTATTAAAAAAATTAAATGTCAATTATCAAAACAAACATATTTATTTATTGAACAATTTATTGCGGACGAAGCTACAAAACCTTTCCACCTCGAAAACTATTCAATAACTCTACGTAAATATATTGGATACCAAATTTATTAGAAACTACGGCCATTAATCAAGATATTTTTTTTTATGGTTTCCCAAGGGTTTAGTCCCTTTTGAGGTGGATTGGACAAATTAAGTGGATACCTCTCCCAACAGGGACTCGAACATGAGTCAACTACTTTGTAATGACTAGTCCCTTCCACCAAGACCAATCACCTGTTGGTATTAATCAAGATATATTATACACCCTCAACCAATTATTTTTACTCAATTTGATAAAGTACTCAGTTAAATTTTTCAATCTTTAAAATGATTTATCGTGTTAAATTATTCATATTTATTGCATGTTAAATCTTTTAGATATTAATACATATAGTGTCATATGATATTATTAAATTATTAGTGAAATATATTAATTAAATTATTTATTACTATAATCACATTATTTGGTAAACTGTACCAAAGACAAATAATTATGGGTAGAGGAAGTACAGTTTTAAAAAAAAAAAGTTATACATCAACCCCTCCCCACAAATTAGTGCCTTAATCCGAAATACAAAAGAAATCAAAATCCTAATAAAATCAATTAGAAGCCAAAATAAAAAAGGAAACAAAGTTGTTACCTTAATCAAATCAAGAACAAGAAGCCTTTGTTTTTTCTTTTTTTTGCTCAAAATCAAATCAAGAAGCCTGAATATATATAGAAAAGGAAACAAAACCAAACCAGAATTCCTAAATGGAAAACAAAATCACAAGTCCCTATATAATATATATAAACAATACACCCAACTTTAAAATTTTCCCAATAAACAAAATCCAAACTTTTTTCTTCTACAACAGAATTAATTAATGGCGGAACCTTTAGGCGTTATTGCAAGTTCTCAATTTGGGTACTTTCATTCACTCTGTTGTATATTGTATGTAGTGTTCTTTTTATCTCATATTTTATGCTTCTTTGCTGATTTTGTTTGTTTTACGACTAGATATATATTTCTAATTTTTCTTCAATTTGCAATTGAATCTCAAAATTGCAGAAGAGATGATGTAACTAAAAATTTTCCAAACTGACAATAGAGTTGAACTGAAAACAGCCTTAAACCAAAATCATCCTTAAGAGAAATTCGATAATCGAACATACTTCACTCTACTTCTAGACCTTATAACTAACTCAAGAAATCTCACTGTCCAATATAGCCAGTCGAAAATTCAAGCTCCTTCAGACGACAAACAACCTGGCTCATCATCGGCCTTTCGGAAAGCGATTCAGTAGTACAACAAATAGCCAAATGCAACATTTTCACCAGTTTATCCCGAGGTCCCGTACCCCACAAACTAGCCGTAAAAAAATCCTTCACCTCCCCTTGACCATATATCATCCGCGCCCAAGAAACAATATCGAACCCATCTTCATGCGAATAAAACGAGGGATCAAGCGCCCTTTTGTCCGACATTAATTCCATAAGCACCACGCCGTAGCTATACACATCAGCTTTATAAGACACACGCCCTGTAAGTGCATATTCCGGAGCTATGTATCCGTAAGTCCCAGCCACATGAGTGGTAGTGTGAGTCTCGTTTGCGGAAAGAATTTTAGACAAACCAAAGTCCGACAAATAAGCATTATAATCATTATCCAACAAAATGTTGCTAGGCTTTATGTCCCTGTGCAGAACACGAGGATTACACTCGTCATGTAAAAAATATAGAGCAGAGGCAATGTGTAGAGAAATTTTGTGAAGTATACTCCAGTTAAAAGCTCGTTTTCCTCGTTCACGGATAAATCGGTTTAAGTTTCCTCCAGGGAGGTAATTGTAAATAAGGAACATTTCTGATTGGTTGGCAAAGTAGCCTATTAAGGTTATGAGATTCGGATGTTTAATTCTTCCGAGGATGCTTACCTCTGCATGGAACTGAGGGGCACCTTGGTGTCTTTCGGTGGTTAGCCTTTTAACTGCCACCATGTTTCCCGGAGAAATTTCTGCTTTATAAGTCGAGCCAAATCCTCCGTGGCCTATGCAGTTGCCTCGGTTGAAATTTCGGGTTGCCTGAATGATGCTTTCATAAGTTAACTGTACTCCGATGTTGTTGAATATGGTGACTTCATTTGTCTGAGTCTGAGTCTGAGGTGATGTAACCATCTCGATTCTTGAACTTTGCTTCTTCTTTCTGGTGTAACAAAAGTATGCTATAAAAGCTAGAAGAAGTAAAGTAACAAGTGAAGCTGATATGATGGATGCTAGTTTGAGGAGAGAAAGTTCATCGGAAGTCTTAGATTCCTTCGCATTCGTTTCTGACTTGAGAAACCTGCTTTCAAAAATGGCCCCTCGAGCCCAAATAATATCGAGTTTCGGAAGTGTTGCAATCTCGTATGGAATCGGACCTTCAAAAGAATTGTAATTATCCAAGGCTGCAGGACCAGGTAATCCAGGAGACGATGCTTCTCCACGTGGATACCGGTCATTAAAGTGGCTTGAGAGGACAAGAACCGATAAGTTAATACAGTTTCCGAGATTCGCGGGGAGAGGGCCACGTAGGCTGTTTCTCGAAACATCTAAAACTTTAAGGGTCGAGATTCTACCGAGCTCGTGAGGGATATGACCGTGTAATCCATTTGAAGACAACACAAGTGTCCTTAAATGACTACATTTCCCCAAAGCACGTGGAATAACCCCCTCTAGGAAATTCACCGACAAATCCAAATGCTCAAGTTTATCACAATCGTAAAAATCTAGATCACTCGGGATAGAACCGATCAACTTATTAAACGACAAATCAACAACACGTAACACCCTCAAACCGACAACGTATCCCGGTATTACGTCATTTATTTTGTTTCCTTCTAGGTTCAAAATAGACAAGTCCCTACATTTCGAAAGGGAGGATGGAAATTTCCCGGAAATTCTATTGAATGCTAGGTTAAGAATCCTTAATTTCCTCAAACTAGTGAATTCATAGCCTGAAAAATTACCAACTATGAAATTCCCTTCAAGATCAAGCACTTCAAGATTTTTCAATCCCCAGATTTCGACAGGAATCTCACCATCAAATTCATTGAATGGAAGTGATAAAACCTTGAGTTGTGTCAAGTTTCCTATAACAGGTGAGATTTTTCCAGCTAATTTTCCATTCATAACAGAACAGTTTCTTCTGATTCCAAAGGCATGCAATGTATATTCCGAGTCGAAAGAACAATAAGGAGAAAGAGATAAATTACCTTCAATTTTGAGATTTGAAACTCTGAATTTCGAATTACATGAAACTCCAAACCAAGAACAATGGTTTGAACTATCAGCATTAATCCAGCTTTTCAGAATCCCACATGGGTCAAAAATTGATTCTTTGAATTGAAGAAGTGCCCTTTTTTCTTGGAAAGATTGCCCCGAAACTGATGTGAACATGTTAAGCAAAAGAAGAACTGAAAACACAGAGCCCTCAATTCCCATTGCAAATGACACCATTTTTCTTACTTGTCAAGAAGCAAAAACAGAATCCCACAACGGAAAAATGAAAACTTTATCTTTTAAGGTTGCGGATGAATTACTTGGATTGTTGTTATTTTCAAGAGGAATCTTAAAATTCAAAACTGAAAAAGACAGAAAAGAAAAAGCAACAAGAGGAAGAAGGAGAATGGGAAGAGCCTTAAAAAAGAAAAGTTTTGGTGTCTGAATTAATCACAAAATCAAGAATTTTTCTGTTCTTTATTTGCTTATAATGTTTGCAGAAAAAAGGGATGCAATAAACATTAGAGGGTAAGCAAAAAGAGGATGATTGTGTTTCTTCTTCTTCTTCCTCTACAGATTGGCAATTGCTGTGATTTCTCCTAAGCTTATAATATTATAACTTTTTTACAAGACTTTCAATGTGACAAGGTGGAGAAATTATTTGCTACAAACGCTAGCATATTATGTGACGCACTCTATTTGATTTGTTTTGCAATATATTGGTTATTTAGTGTTATTTTTTCAAAAATCCAATAAAATACTACTTCCTCCGTCCCATTATTTTCACTTAATTAGCTACTGTACCCGATAAAACTCATGTTAAATTATTCACATTTGTAGTGTATTAAACTTTTTAATATTAATAAATATAGTGTCATATGATATAATTAATTTATTAATCAAATATATTAATTAAATTATTTATTATAATTTTTATAAATTTAATCAAGTTGACTGGTCAACTATACCAAAAAATAAAGAAAAATGGGACGAATAAAGTATTTTTTTTATTGGTGTGTTGTATTGTAAACGTATACAATTGTTGCATGAAAAAATTTCTCGGGTTAGTGGACCCTAAAGATGAAATGTACTAAATGAGATTAGTTAGATATTCTCCAATTTAAATTTAAGTGACAATCTCATTTCTATCGTGTATACAAAATAAAGCAAATTTAATGCACCATAGCATGATATGACTTCTTATCAATTCACATTATACATCACCTAATGCTGATGTGGCCGAGTCCTCGGTGTAGATGCACCGAATGCAGAGAATCCTTCCCTGCAGAATCTATTGTACAATATTAGGCGGGCAATTGAACAGGATTTTTGAAGTCATCCAATCTGGTGTTCCACGTGGCATCACAAATAAATTTTTCACGTAACGGTTGATTTAGCTTTTTCAAATGATTTACCTTAGTATTACCCACATGGGTGACTTTGATAATTGAATTAATTGCAATTAGTAAACTAATTATCTGGTGTTAATAAAGCCATCCAAAAACTAGTATAAAGCATAAGTAAATTAATCACAAATTGCACTTATATATCCAATTGTACATGTTTTTGTAAATTGCTAGTTTTGATTATCTAAATTTAAATGAAAAGTAATTAGGATTATATTATCGTATCCTCAAGATTTTGCATAAGATTGGAGAAATTTGGTCTGGACAGTGAATATTGATTGTATGTATTTAAATGGTAACCAAATTTATTACAGGGGAATCATTATAATAGCCTAGGTTGCTGAAATTAATATTGTTGGATAGAAATAATCTCTTCAATGCTGATAACAGATTCCTGCAACATTTCATAAATATTTTGCATTTTTTGGTATGTAAACTCTCAGATTATTGTAATTAAGGACATAAACATCAGTTTTTATGAATCAAGTACACATGTTTTTTGTATCACAATCTGATTGCCAGTTTTGTAATTAACACTATCTAAATTAAACGATTCTACTACTTAATTTTCTTGCATAATGATTAATGAATTAATGGCAATTTACTCCTCGTGATAGTCATAATGTTCAATTTACATCCATATGATTTTAAAAAGAGCACTTTACCCCATTATAATCTTATAAAAAGTATACATCGTCTTAATGAGATTTTTATACGTGATATGTAATGTGCTTCTGTCACCATAAATCAGATTAGACTGAGATGCGATTCAATGTACAAGTATTAAATCTCAAAAAAATACATAAAATCGAGTAGGAAAATCTTATATTTATGACTTAATAAAGAGAAGTAATGGCATTTAAATCATGGCCTAACTTGGGGAAGATGTGAAAGCGAAACAACTCGATACCCTCACTTTTTTCGAGCATCACACGACTCATTGAGTTTCTCATAGTGATAACCTGGATCAACAAAACTTGTTCTCTGAGCTCAAATACGATCGATCACAAAAGACCGGCCAAGTAATATAAGGAAAAAGGTTAAAAATATATACTCGAATCAACACTTGAATGATTTTATTTTATCGGAGGATAATCCACATCCGGATTTAGAGATTAACACACATTTTGATTTGTTCTTCGAATCCACATCCGAGAAAGATGAGATTATTAAAGGGAGAAGAACAGCCTGAACAATATGAATAGGAAGACGTTCACGAAAAGCAATTATGTATGATCATAAATCAAGAAACCAAGAAATGTAAGAATTCAAAGTCTACATGTATGCTACTTGTGCACCATTAGAGTTACACGAAAAACACGTACAGATCATGGAATAAATACTGATGGCAGCTTAGCTAATTACAGAGCCAGCTCAAGCAATATAATACCCGATAAAGACACGATGACTTCGTGTTTATGCTGTTGGTGTCTAACAATATGTGTAATAGAAATATACTCAATTTATATTTTTTATAATAACTATAACAGTAATTAATTATATATAGTTAATGAACCAATATAGTATATATATAATAATACATATATATATGTATATATGTGTGTGTATTTAGAAATTTTGAATAAAACAAAGTAGTGAAATAAAAACTTATTTAAATAAAACGGTGTTTCAATTTTAAATTTAAACGAGTAGTAATTTATGTTAAAAAATTTTAAGTAATTAAAATGAATATAATGGAATAAAATAATCAAGTAGTTAAATTCAACAGAATATGTAACTGAACAGAATGTTGGAAGAAAATTTTAATTACGAAACAATGAGTTTTTCAAGTAAATTTGATTTGTAAAGAACTGGATAGCAAGAGATGTAGAGAAATTAATTTAACATCCAAAAATGAAATTAACTCACGGATGTAGTATCAAAAATAAAAAAATAAGAAAATAAGATATCGTAAGACTGATGTTGCGGAAGCAATCTCCTTAAGACAATATTTTTGGGCTGCTTACGGTGCACACAGTCGATCCCGATAGTATCCCAAGATACAACAGTCTGATACTCCTTGTGTGCACGAACAAAGAACCAACGACGAACTTTGAACAAATAGAACTTCGACGAATATTTAAAGTGTAGAAGAGAAAGGAAAAAGAGAGAGTAATTTGCTTATGTGCTTATATTTTCGGAGTGAGAATTGGCCAGATCTATCATTTGAAAGGCTGGTTTTTAAAGGGTATGTCCATTCAAATATGACCAGTTGGTCCGAAAAGGCACAAACGTTTCGGTTTGAACCGAAGAGGTGCAAGCGGTTTGGTTCGAACCGAACCAACACACCACTTCACATAAAATGGGCGCGCGGATATTTTCCACCGGATCGTATGCGGATCCTGGCGGATCTATCATTGGGCTATAGTATTTGGGGGTCAAAAAATTAAATAATTTTTTCAGAAATTAATCTTTTGCAGCCCGAGCCCGTGATCGAGCAGAGCCAGTCTGACGGCGGCGGTGCGCGCGGAACCTTTAATCAACTAGGTCCTCACCCCTTTAAAATCTTTGGTACTCCAAAGGGGCCCAACCCTTATATCATTTTTTAGCTATATAACTAGCTAAATATATATAGTTACTATCAAACTCAATGTGAGATAGTATATTTTTCCTCAATTTCATTCATACTTATGTCTTTATGGGCTCAATCAAAATGGGCTCAAACCAAATGGATATTTCCATAAAAACTCCAACATCTGCAACACACAAAAGGTGATGAATCTTTGAGATTTAAGCTGATAATACACAGAATGAAGAAAGATGTGTTTTTTTTGGCAACTTCTTGGATTGACTAAGACAGTATGAGACTGGAAACAAAGCTAAGAATGTGCCTTAAGGTATATGAAATGCAAAAACCTCCCCTGTAAAGTCCCTAATTACCAAAAGAACCCCTTTTACTAGATTTTATTAATTGGAGAGTTTTCGAATATCATTATGTTATTGTCATACTCACTACTCAGTTTTTTTTTTTTTTTTTTTAATTTTTCAAGGTATAATCCCTTTCGAGGCGGGTCGGGTACATTAAGTGGTTACCTTTTTCAATAGGGATTCGAACCTGAGTTCGTTACTTTGTAATGACTAGTCCTTCCACTAGATCAATCACTTGTTGGTATACTCACTGCTCGGTTATAAATAGGAATGACACATAAAGAGCACATATACAAATCAACTGTAAAGCAAATGGTAGAAAATAAATAAATAAATAAATAAATAATTAATTAAATAAAATTCAATTTAATGATAAACAAAATGAAACTCACTTTGGAGAAGGTAAATTGAATTGCAGTTCAATGTACCAGGCAAGAGAATCTTTAAGGTTGTTTGTCAAATTACCAGATTTGTTAAGTCTCTGAATTGTGTATTACCCCCTAGAATGATAACGCTATTACAAAACCACCCCTCAACTTTGTTAAGTGTTATGATTTTCTTCTAAGTTGTTAACCATATTTTAATTGGATTATCAAGTTATTTAATCAAACTTTTATCATGCAAAAAATGGTTGTAATATAGTATTATTTTGCATATAGAGGTGCAAAGGTAATTTTGTCATATTTTGAACATTAAGGGCTAAAGTGTTACTATCCCATAATACAGGGCTTTAAATGTATTTAAACCTTTCTTTAGTTTTTTATTTCTTCTACACAGCATCACACGCACACCGCACAAACCCAAGCAGATGCACGCAAAGACCCAATTCCCACTTTAATAGAATTTCTGAACGTGGGACAAGCGCCCTTTCTTGAAATAGAAGGTACTAATTTTCCTATAACTTTATGAAAATACGGTTTGTTTTAGGAATAGAAACTGGAGGTGGGTTCTTCTCATTCGATGTCTTTTTTTGTTGGTCTTGTTATAAACAAGTTTGATGCTCTTGCAAATTACAGAATTTGAAGAATTTTTCCTACTTTCTGATGAATATTGGCTGACGAATTACTTCATCCGATTGATCCAAATTGGCGTTTGTGTGTTTTTATATCTGAATTATGAAGTGTGGTTGACATTAGTTTTGTGTATGAGAAGAGTGTCTTTAGTTTGATTCGTTCTTTGCTTGACATTAGTTTGGGGCTTGGACTTTGGTTTGCTTCTTTTGGGTGTTTCCAATTTTTTTTACGAAAACTGACTGAACTTTATGTGTGAAAATGAGATAATTTGATGTAAGAAGCTCATTGATTTTTGCTCCTGCTGCAAATTTTTTATTTTTTGATTTGGTTGCGGCTAGGAAAGATTTAGAACCCAGAAAGCTTTAGCATTCTTATGTTTATTAGGTTCTGATTGTATTCTTTAACTAATGGATGGGATGATTTGATTTTAGAAACTCATCAATCTTTTCTCTTGCTGCAAAGCTTGTATTGATTCAAAGTTATCTTGCTCAGCATTTTTATCTTGTTCAATAAACATAATTGTAATCGATCTAAATTATTTTCAAAGACTTCTTCACTTCTATTCCCGTCCCTCTTCATTTCTTTAGGGTAAACAAGATTTATCCATTATACTTGTAGATGTAGCCATGAGTTTTAAGCTATTTTTCAGTTTGGACAATTATACTTGAACTGCTTATCAAGTGCAGTTTTCTTTGTCATGAAAGCTGAATGCTGGAATCGAATCCAGTTTATATAGTTGGAATGATTGTTGGAGCTGCACATTTTGATGATATAATTCTTGATAGGAAATACTCCAGGATAAACTCTTGGACCATATCAAATGAATGTGTTATCAATTGATGCAAGAAAAACATTTACTTAGTGGTTACCCACTAAAACCCAAGATTTTACATAGTCTTGTTGAATCTTTATCCCAAATTAACATTAACGGGATGGATTTACGATTTAAAGCAATTAAAAATCTTATAAAAATATGCTTATATTGCAGGTTACAAATCAGAATGAGGGTGGAACGTGGCTTCGACAACTGCAAGAAGAATTATAGTTGCCAGATGTAATCTTCATCCTGCATCTTGAACACCTATATAATTGGATTATACTGATGAAGGGAACTTTTCACTGTAAAAGCCTAGATGAAATAAACATAAAAGACCTCAAACTAAATGGCTCAACCACAACTTCCATCTTTGAATTACACTGTTCCAGAATCCAACTTTTTTAACTCTTCAAGATATAATGCTGATGGGCATGGGGGTCATAATACACGTGGAGCTGGATTTCCAGGCCTAAAAAAGAGAGGTCATAATATTGGAAGTCGGTCATGGATCAAGATTGATCCTGATGGGAGTTCAAAAATTGTGGAACTGGATAAGTTTACTGTTATGAGACATTGCTCTTTGCCTTCTAGAGATCTCAGGCTTTTGGATCCTTTATTTATCTACCCCTTCACAATATTGGGTCGTGATAAAGCTATTGTTGTCAGCCTTGAACAAATTAGGTGTATAATTACAGCCGATGAGGTTATATTGATGAACTCTCCAGATGGTTCCGTACTACAGTATAAGTCTGAACTGTGCAAGCGTCTTGAGGCATCTAAAGATAATTCTGGTAAGCTCGTTAATAAGATATTTTCATCATCAAAGAGAGAGATTATGAGTTATTGGCTTTATGAAATATATATTCTCATAAATCAATCAATGTTAACTTTACTAGTTTTTAGCTATTCGTGATTAAAAAATACTTGTCGAATAGATGTTACAGTTATCTTTTTGATTCCTTTTCTAGAGTATACATATGAGATGTACATTGGCATAATTTAGGAGGTAAGTGGTTCTCTGAAATCTAAGTACTCGTGCCAATGTTACCCTGCTTTTGTATATAATAGTGGTTGCATTGTCTAGTGCAAGGAAAGAATTAGAAAGGCAGCATTGTTTAGTTATTGTGGAATGCAAACTTGGACTAGAAAATATTGGTTCAATTATCCACTAAGATTACGATTGTTAACAGTTATCGATGCTCGATGAGTTATTATCTTGAGATAACCTCATTTTTCCTGAAAAAATATAATAGAAATGACTATGAAGCACGTACATCCTGCTATAGTAAGGTGCTGGGTAGACCTTCTTTTGTACCATGTAAATGCTGTTCTAAGACAACAAACAATGCCAATAGAACCTTTTACAAATTTTCTTGTGTAATAAAAACATATTGTACAAGTTAACCATTGCTTCATGAAAACATGCATGCTTTAGTTGCCATTGCGTATGAAAGTGTTTCTTATTTATCTTACAAATAGCATGTTATATGGATTTCAAGGTTAACTTCTATGCAACATATTTCCTTTATTTTGCTGAAGCACTCGGTAATGTCTTAATCTTTTTCCTCTTTGGAGTAAGTACCGAGTCTCACTATCAGTGTGCAATGATATGATTCAGATGATCTACCTTTCGAGTTCAGAGCATTGGAGCTTGCTTTGGAACTTACATGCATGTCTCTTGAGGCTCAGGTGTGCACTGTTCACTTTTGACATATCCATATATTATCCTTTGGCAACGCATGAATAAATTCTAAGCTCAATGTGATGAAAAAGGACAAATCTAATATACTCTTTTTTATTTTTGAGAACCACAACGAGAAAAATCTAATATACTGAATGATGCAAATGAATCATAATGGTTCCAAGAGATTATATATATAACCTTCAGTGGAGGATTTGTTGCCAAATGTTTTAACTTCTATTCTTACTCTTAATTTCATTTCCATAAATATGATTGGTGAATGATCAAAAGGCATGAGTTAGCTATGTCATAACATTGGACTTCATGTAATTAGTAGGTGAAAGAATTAGAAATGGAGATATATCCCGTGCTTGATGAATTGGCAAGATCAATAAGCACTCTCAATCTAGAGCGTGTACGTAGATTCAAGGGCCACCTCCTTGCCTTGACTCAACGAGTGCAAAAGGTAAGAGAAATAGTAGTTGGAATAGAATTTTCCATTTAAGATAATGTTAATACTCATTGTGGTCGTCTTGAATTTATTTTAAGGTTTGTGACGAAATCGAGCATCTCATGGATGATGATGGAGACATGGCGGAGATGTATCTAACCGAGAAGAAAGAGAGAAGGGAGAACCTCACCAACAGTGATCCATATGATCAAATCAGTACTTCCGAAAACAGCAAGGTTATATCTAAATCTGCACCCGTTTCTCCTGTGGGATCGTCTAGTGGAGTTCAAAGATTGCAGAGAGCTTTCAGTAATATCAGTTCAAGTAAACATGGGAGCTTCTTGAGTTCATCTAGTGGTGGAGAAAACATTGATCAACTTGAAATGTTACTTGAAGCATACTTTGTCGTCATAGATAACACACTCAACCAATTGCTATCAGTAAGAGTCATCCACATTTATATCAAACATTGACATTCCCTTTAGATGTTAACTTTTAAAAGAATAGGAAAAAAAATGAGATTGCATTGTTACTGCATCAAATGTTGAGGTTTAACATTCTATTTTCTTGGCTATGCAGCTTAAAGAATATATTGATGATACTGAAGATTTGATCAACATAAAGCTGGTAGGATTGACGATAAATTACTAAATCTTATATTCATTGGCATAATGTGACTTTTATATTTTGCGACAGGGAAATGTTCAGAATCAGTTGATCCAATTTGAGTTGCTATTGACAGCTGCTACTTTTGTGGCTACTGTATTCGCTGTCGTAACTGCAGTTTTTGGTATGAACTTTGAGGACTCGATATTTGATAATCCATCAACGTTCAATTGGGTGCTTATCATTACTGGATTATTTTGTGCAATGTTGTTTTTTGCATTTTTGTTCTATTTTAGGCACAAGAAAGTATTCCCATTGTAAACTGCACAGTGTTATTATAAGTTATTCTTTAAGGATCAGTTGTTCGGAAATTGTTTACAACACTTGGTTATGACTACTTCTGATCTCAAATTGATAATTGTATATTGAGGCACAAGAAAGTGTTTCCTGTTGCTGTCCATTTACAACTACGTTTTGGAATGTGCATGTTTTGCGCTTGCTTGCGTTCGATTTAGTTTATTCTCCTCTTAGTTTTGCACTGCATTGAATAACCGAATTTTGATTTTTCATTTCCAACTTAAATGAGTCGATTTTGGAGTTAGGTCGACTGGGATTATTCACTCTTTATCACAAGCATCATACACACTAATCAGGTGGCAATTACAAAATTTGCAAAAAAACCCTCAACGACGTTTTACTTCTGAAATTGAGCTCAAAGACAAGTTAGTATTTGCAAATTAAACTCACAAAATTAAAATGTCTTTAACATTGTAATCAAGAAGCCAGGGTTGTACTTGGGCAGCTATCTACAGCACATGCCAAGATATCTCTATAATCCCGGGATATCCTAAACGAGTCATAAACCTTACCATCTCTACTCTTTTTGTACTCAAACAACAGATTTGAATGATCAAATGCAGTCATTTTCACAAATCCATAATCAGAATCCCTAAAAATACTCCATTTCGGCTGTAGAATCGAGAAATCTGAAAGACTAGCACCTCCTCCCCCAGCGACCACGTGTATAGTCCCGTTCAAGCTACCCTTATAGTAACGCTTCTCGTTGTTTGTACAAATATTCTGCAACAAGAAAAGATAAACGACATATATAGATTGTTCGGAAGATGTATCTAAAATAATACTAGAATTCAATGAAATGAAATATACCTGGTATACAGCACAAGTTCTTTCGTAACTGTGAGCGTGCCCGTAGAAAGCTATATCAACTTTATACTTCTGCCAGAGTTTTTGAAGGTCATCTCTTCCCATTGGTTCTGCAAATGACCCTTCGCTTGCGTAAAAATCAGTAGAAGAATAACCTAGTACACGATGTGCAATGAAGATAAGCCAAGGTTGTTTTTGTCTATCTACAGAGGCCAAACAATGCTCGATGAATTTATATTGTTCGGTTCCCTCTCTCCAATCGTGTTCCGAGTCAGCTACGCAGAACCGGAACATCCCGTAATCAGTTGAATACCTGGCACAATTGAGACAAATTATAAGCTTCTTTTAGCTCGATTTCTGACTACCGAAATTTCATTTATTGATCAGAATATTATAAGCTTTGCCTAATTATCAAAAAAACTTATGTGTTATTTTTCTTAGCAAAAAACCCCATGTGCTATGAATAATGAACATACCAGAACTTAGCTCTACTTTCAGCAGGAACGAAGAACATAGTTTCGGCCAAGACCCCACATTCTCCACCTGAATCCATGCTCCCGTAAAATGAACCTGTGTCAGGCCAGTCGCGCTCATGGTTTCCACTGAAGAGATAATTAATCATTAATTTTACACCGACGAAAAGAAGATAAGTAATTTTCTTTGATTAAAAACTATAATGTATGCACCTGGCTATCATGTAAGGTACTCTTGAAGCAATTGGCTCGATTTGAGATGTAAATTGATCCCATTGCGAAAGATATCCATTAGCATAAGAGAGATCTCCAATGTGAAAGACTATATCGTAATTCTTCAAGTCTGATATGAGCTGCTTTGTAGTGTTAAGCGAGCCACGTTGAAAATTGTTATACTCATTTGAACCATCTTCTTCGTCCTGCAATCACAAAAGTGTTAAAATGAAAGAGTTCTTAATTATGTTAAGATAAATAACTACTGATTATTTGTTCGTTCGAACCTTTCCCATGTCACCGAAAATAATAACACGTTGTATAGAGTTTTGGCCTGGATATGGAGATGCCTTGAACTTGTAAATACCACTCCATACATATGTACCGTTAAACAACTTATGCCCCAATTTGTACGTATACCTGCAAAATCGATAATAACGGATAAATTCTTTTTTTTTTAACTGACAGAACGATAAACATCATTATTTGGGACTGTACATACACTGAGTTGGGCCATAACTCCTTGAGAAAACCAGTATGAATGAAACCAGGATCACGCCATCCAACAGTTCTTGCTGGTGCACCTACAAAGTCATATATACCATAAAACTTCAAATAGACTTAAAAGGTGGTAGAAAGAACATAAGTTTAAACAAACGAGCATGTGGAAAGAAATTTTGTCAAACACACCACACATGGCGTTACGATCAAAAGTGAGTGTAACTGCCGAAGATCGAATCTGTTGTCCTCCTTTTTGACCCCACTCGACAAAGGGCTCTGCTTCATCAAGACCATATCCACTAGTCCAGGTTACAGTCATCTGATTACCAAATTTGAAACTCAGAAAACTTGTTTACGGAATGGTTTTTTCTAGTTAAAGAGACAAGTATAAAAGGATCTGAAGAAAAATGAAATGTTGACATTAGTGGAGTACACGACTTACTTCATTCCACGTACTTCCTTGCGCTAAACGTGGGTATAAAGGTGCATTTGGATTAGCAAAGGCGACTGTATTTGACACCGATACCAGCTTTGGCTATTACAAGGTAAAATGGATATATATTAATACATATCATTATTCCACTATGAAAACTACATGAGGGGGTACTTACATTTGACACACCACCAGAAAATAAAGCAAAGGAGAAATCTGATCTCTGATTAATCAACAGAAGCTTCAGAGAACCTTTGCCAGTATCTTTGTAAGTAGGATTGCTGAAATTTGCAAATTGATACTGCACAATAAATTTTGGGATAAAAGTTAACCCAACACCTTTAAGTTTGGAAATAGCATGTCAAGAAATGGAAAGATAGAATCGGACAAACCTTTATAGGTGCTGTACACAAATATGGGGGCCCAACTCTTGGATTTTCCGGGAGGCATGTGGAAGAGCTAAAAAGAAACGAAACAATAAACGTTATTGCTTGATACTTTGGAAGATCTTACGTAATCTAAAGAAGGTGAAATTCTCGATATTAACACATTATATTGACCTGAAGTTGGCAGGGGAAAATACTCCGATCCAATCATTGATCGATGGTCTTGAGCTGCTATATGTTAAAGTAATCCATTCTTTGTTTTCTTCCTGAAGAATAGAGAAACTCAGTAGAAAAATCGAAGCTTTCTTGTAAAATTTATACATAAACATTACCAAAAGATCACACTTTTTTAGTCTCGAATTAATTTGAGACTTACATTGACTCCAAGAACTGATGGAGAGGCTTTAATGAAAGCCTTATTATCTAAGGCAATAACAGCCTTCTCGATTGCGATTTCCGAAAGTGGCTGAACCCTGTGCGATGTCACCTCTTCAAGGCTCACCAGAGCCAATAAAACCACCACAACATTCAGGAAAACTTTCATTGCATGATCAGAACTACTAAAATCAGAAAGTTAATCCAAATGAAGGAGTGAGAATATGTCAGCCAAAGTTTCCCTTTTTATATATGTATAAATAAATAGGCATATCATTGCAAAACAGATAATCAAAATAAAGGGAACTTTTTTTTTTTTTTTTTTGATAATGAAATAAAAATGTGCAAGTGGGTATTAAAATTCAAAATTAAGCAAAATGAATTCATCAACATTACCACTGCCCCATCATGAGGTCTCCAGATGTGTAAATTATATTAATGTTTTATTGTCTCTTAAAGTAGAAATGGAAGCTTAAACATTAATTCAACAAAAACTAAAGAAACAATTCGGAAACACAATAAAAAACAATTGATTCAATAAAACTTAATTAAGAGCAACAGATTGGAAGTTGGACTGACCTGAAATTAAGCAGTAAAGTTGATTGAAGTTCTTAGATTGTAGTATGAAATATAAGAAGCTGTAATTTGGTTTGTATGTGTGTCAGATTTCGGCGTATTGAGGTTGTTATAAAGTCAACAAACAACCTTTGGAATATTTAGTGGTACATTCTTCTTTATTTGATTTTCTTAATATAGGGGAAATTAAATCTAGTCCCAAATTGGAAGCATTTTCATGTGGTTTATTATTCAATTTTAAGGCGGAAAAGGGGCCTGATTTTAATCATTTTATGTGATTGAATTTGAATTAAATGTGCTTCAATTCTTGAGATTTTTATGAGTAATCTAATATCTAATATCTAATATCTAATCTAATCTAATATCTTATCTTATATCTTATATCTTATATCTTATATCTTATCTTATATCTTATATCTTATATATATATATATATAGGAGAATGGTGTTTGACCCATTTTGACTGAAATTCTTTTTTCTGGTGTTTTTGAATTTCTTTTAATCAAAAAATAATTGTAGTATTTAGTTGGAAACTATGCAATAATGGTAAATCCTGTTATTTTCGGTATATTTTCATTACAATTAAGAAGGAAGTTCCATTCAGTTACAAAAGAAAATCATTTAGTTGCAATTCTATATTTAAATTTTGAATTTTGGTCAAAAGTTACCATTAATTGTAGTAAATTGACAAGAAATATGCTATTTTACTAAAATTTCGGCAGTTCCTACAATAGATAAGTGTAAAAAATTATTTTTATTAACATCATTAAGATTGGACACCACTATAATTAGGAAATTTGATTTAGCAATTAACTAAAATTCTTAACTCATGCCAAAACTTTAGCCAAGATCGATGCTAATCAGTTTATTATAACTCTATATAATCCTTATTATCTTTCATTTACTCTAATCACATTGCCCCTCTCAAGTTGTGATCTCACTCTTTCCAGTCATTCGACAATCTTTTTTTAAATTTGTATCTATTTGGTAAGTTTGTTTGTATATATTATTATTATTTTAATCACATATTTCTTTCCTTTTTATGGATATTTTAAGAGAATCTTCCTCTGATTTAAGACATCAGTAGGTTTGAAATTCGTTATTGGTTTTATTTTCTTTTATTATGTATTATTAGACGCTGTATTTTTCTTATACGTTTGCATTAATATGTGAACAATATGAAATTGATTATGATTATTGCTTAATTTTATTTACAGGTTTGGAAGAACTTGAATTCTTTGCTGCAAAAAATCTTAATCAAGCAAAGTAATGTTTGTAATCTTGGAAGATTGTATTGCTAAAAGGTAATTATTTGATCTTGAATACTTTTTGGCTCCTAGAACTAATATTTGTGAAATTTTATTATAAAAGTTTTTAATGTGGTTGACTTAAAAATAAGCCGATTTTATTTACAGGTTTGGAAGAACTTGAATTCTTTGCTGCAAAAAATCTTAATCAAGCAAAGTAATGTTTGTAATCTTGGAAGATTGTATTGCTAAAAGGTAATTATTTGATCTTGAATACTTTTTGGCTCCTAGAACTAATATTTGTGAAATTTTATTATAAAAGTTTTTAATGTGGTTGACTTAAAAATAAGCCGATACATAAACTTATGAAAGTTTTCATCCCGAAACTTGAATCAAGAAATGAAATTTCAATTGACATAGAACTTGAACTAAGATATGGAATCACGTTTGCTATTGAAGATATTGAAGCTAGATATCTCATGTTATTTGAAATACTCACTATAGATATTGAAATTGCATATTGAAAAGGAACTATAGAACTATATAGCTCATGTTGTTGGGGCTTTGGTTTTTGGGAATAACAAAAGTAGAATGCTCATACTTGAGGACTCATACAATTTAGCGTTTGATTCAACTAAATATAAAATAACTATTGTATTTTGTGCTCTTTTATGAGATTTTTGTCCATGTGAATGGACTTCGAAAGCGAGATTTTACAGTGATCAATTTAGACACAAAATGTTGTTTCCTTGATTCTTTCATAATTTAAAAATTACCTACAAGTTTTGTTAAATAAATTTGGTAGGTTGTTTTCTATCTTATTTAAACCACTATTTTTTTATGACATGCAGGTGCATATCAATAGAAAATTAGAGGGCAAGAAGACGTCAAGAATAAATATGGACATGTAATTCCTTTCACTAGCCTAGATTAATTATGCGTAAAGTAAATTTAAAATAAATTGAATAGTTTAAACTTCTCTATTGATATGGTGAACTATTTTTATATATATCGTAGCAATTCGTTTATTTTAGTTAATTTTAATTGTACTTTGTTATATTCATACATTTTCATTTGTGCAATTTCAAGACTTTATATATCTAAGTCTTCTTGAATTTCAATATAATCAAGTAATTGTCTAACTCAATCAATTGCCCCAAGTTCATGTTATTGTTTATTCCATCATTTTTCTACTTTCACGTGAATTTTGTTTGATGATGATAATTCAATTAGAAAATTTAGATTTTATATTTTTTAATATATATTTTCTATGATTTCACCTAAAGTTAAGAAATACATAAGGAGTTACTCATATTTACTATTATTATGCGAAACATTTCAAAGCAAATATAATAGTTGTAAACCTGAAGATTGACAATTAAAATATGTCAATTACTTATTACTATTTTCCTAAGGTTATTAAATTATATTGCTAGCTAAAGTGATTCATTCATAGTTGGATGCATGCATTCATTAAGTCCATGGGGTGTTCAAATAGTTATGATTTCTTATTAAAATTATATTTAACCATTTATTTTATGTAAATAAATAATAATTTTTCATGCCATATTTTTTCCCTATATGTGAGTTTTGAATAACTCATATTAATTCAAATTATTTTAATGAACATTGTACATAGCACGGGATTAAGCTAGTGACCAAATTGGACCAAATTCTTTTTTCTCCTAATTTTGAATTATTTTTAATCATAAATAATGTAATTAATTAGTTGGCAAGTAAACATTTATGGTAATTATTATGATTATTTCCGAAATAGGAGAATGGTGTTTGACCCATTTATGGTAATTATATATATAGGAGAATGGTGTTTGACCCATTTTGACTGAAATTCTTTTTTCTGGTGTTTTTGAATCTATCTAATACATATATATATATTTGAAGGGTGTCTTTTGACTCCAATTAGTTGTTTTGACCAAAATCCTAATTTTCTAGAATTTTGAATTATTTTATTATCTAAAAACACATATTTAGTATCTAAATTATAATTGTTACTCATTCCTTCATCACAGCAATCAAATTTGATGACCCAAAATTACTTTCGTGAATGAACTTTACGTTTCCAATTGTTGATTTCGGAAATCTAAATAAGGCAATTAGCCCTTTTGAGATTTTCTTAGTCAAATCTTGCACTATTAAATTATTAAATATGATTGATAGTAATTTTGAATCAATAGATTAAATATCCATAATTTTAGCTGCTACTTACTATTGTTCTTATAAATGATCAAATCTTTTAGTTTGCGGAGAAACAAAATGTCAATAGTTATCTTTTCCCAAATAAATATGTAATCCATTTTAGTTTTTAAACCTAATATCAAGAAATTTCACATTATACATTTTTATTGCAGGTGACCATTAATTGTTTTTTTTCTTCAGCTTCAATGTTTCTACACCAGGTACCTTTCCTTGCTCTACTTTATCAATTTTTATTTGTTGGATTAATTTCATTCCATTTGATTTTACTTTTTTAAAGTCTTTTTCCCCCCAATTTTAATGCTTTAAGAACAATTTTCACATTTAGATATTATATATATATATATATATATATAGTTGTTTTTATGTTAGTGATAGTTTCACTTAATATTGGGAAATTTACGATTTTTCTCATCATTTTAGTTTCTTTCCTTTTTTTTTTTAGGAACACAAGTAGATAACAATTAGCTAGGAAACTCAGAGTTTACAATATCCAGAATAGATAAAGGTAAAACGTTGAACACATAAGATTCCTTGAAAAAAAGTCGAGCCACTTCATGAGCCGCTTTATTCCCGTCTCTGCCAATGTGTTTTGCCCGAAAATGTTCAAACCTAGAGGTTATACTAAAGGTTTTTTCTCTATAGCTTATTGTTTGTATTCAATACCTACATATATTTGAAGGGTGTGTTTTGATCCCAAATAGTTGTTTTAATTTAACCAAATATCTAATTTTTTAGAATTTCGATTGTTATATTATGTAGAGATTTATTATTGACTCCTACTTGATCAAAGTTTGTTAATTATTGACTACGATAAGCGTTTCGGAAAATATTTTGCGCATACCCCACAAATGCACTTAGCCTATTTTTTTTAGATATTTTTAGGAAATATCCTTAATAAGCCTTTTAGTCCGATTCACTATAGTAATTACATTAATATTTCATTATTCTCAACACAGAGTATATATAAATTTTTTGTGTTGATATTGTTTTTAAGGAAAGAATCATGTTAATGTAGTTCTTTTACGAACAAATTTTTGTCATGGATACATATTTTTAGGATGTTTAGCCCCATTTAGTTGTTCTAATCAAATATAATTTTGTAGTAGTTTAAAAAAATATGTTAACAAGTATGCTTGAAATTTTTATACAATAGTTACTATGTATATTCAAGTAAATCTCATGTATAAAAGTTTTAATTAGGTTAAAGTTAGTAATTTTCTTATTCATTGGTTAAGCTCATCTCTAATTCATTTTATTTATATGTTAATTAATATTTGTTCATAAATAGTAACTAACTAGCACAAATTCAGCCAATTAAGAAAACGTTGATGTCCTTAGAGTCTTAGTCAATTCAATTCAAACTTTAAGTCTCGACAAAAAAATATATAATTGGTTACTTCAATATTCCGGACCTGAATTTCGGTATATTGTATTAATTAATTATAAAATAGTATCACAAATGATCAACTTCCATATTTAGATTTATAATGCAATCATAATGTACATAATATATGTTGTGTTATTCATACTATGGCCGCTGGGGAATTCACACGAAAGGGAATGAGCTTATTAGTTTTCTTCTCATTTTTTTTATTTTTGTATCTTATTTTATTTTTAATTCTATTTCTCTTGACGTTTCTGCTCACTCATGTTTTTCTATTTTGTCTAATCAATTTTATAATTGTTTAATTTTGCAGAGCAACAGAACTTTCCTATGGCACATATATTATATTAAAATTTTGCCCCTCCACTTACAGGTATCAACTTGCATTTTCATTGGAAAACATAGTAGGGTATAAAAAGTATCAAAGATTCTATATTTCAGGGTGTATAGTGTCAAGGTTCAAATTTGAGGGTGAAACTGTCAAAGTATGGTAATTCAGGGTGCAAGTTGTTAATCACTCCAAATTTTTTGTCTATTATTTTTTAAAAATGTTAATCATTAAAGTGATTGTAAATGATTTAGGAGGTGGTGGTGTTTGTCGTGTGGAGGAGAAAGGGGGAGGTAAGCATATAAGAAAAATGGTAAATATATTACTAAATTAAGAAAAAAAAGAAAGTCCTGAATTGAATATATAGTTTCAGAATCATATATTAGTTTGTTATTTGTTGATTTATAAACGAAAATTTTTCGATGAAAATAATAAAAATTTTGATAAAAAAATTTAAGTAATTAATTATTTGAAAACTCTGAATAAACATTCTTGAACTTTAATTACGTAAAATTATATTCATTCCGTGCATAGCACGGGACTTATGCTAGTATATATATATAGGAGAATGGTGTTTGACCCATTTTGACTGAAATTCTTTTTTCTGGTGTTTTTGAATTTCTTTTAATCAAAAAATAATTGTAGTATTTAGTTGGAAACTATGCAATAATGGTAAATCCTGTTATTTTCGGTATATTTTCATTACAATTAAGAAGGAAGTTCCATTCAGTTACAAAAGAAAATCATTTAGTTGCAATTCTATATTTAAATTTTGAATTTTGGTCAAAAGTTACCATTAATTGTAGTAAATTGACAAGAAATATGCTATTTTACTAAAATTTCGGCAGTTCCTACAATAGATAAGTGTAAAAAATTATTTTTATTAACATCATTAAGATTGGACACCACTATAATTAGGAAATTTGATTTAGCAATTAACTAAAATTCTTAACTCATGCCAAAACTTTAGCCAAGATCGATGCTAATCAGTTTATTATAACTCTATATAATCCTTATTATCTTTCATTTACTCTAATCACATTGCCCCTCTCAAGTTGTGATCTCACTCTTTCCAGTCATTCGACAATCTTTTTTTAAATTTGTATCTATTTGGTAAGTTTGTTTGTATATATTATTATTATTTTAATCACATATTTCTTTCCTTTTTATGGATATTTTAAGAGAATCTTCCTCTGATTTAAGACATCAGTAGGTTTGAAATTCGTTATTGGTTTTATTTTCTTTTATTATGTATTATTAGACGCTGTATTTTTCTTATACGTTTGCATTAATATGTGAACAATATGAAATTGATTATGATTATTGCTTAATTTTATTTACAGGTTTGGAAGAACTTGAATTCTTTGCTGCAAAAAATCTTAATCAAGCAAAGTAATGTTTGTAATCTTGGAAGATTGTATTGCTAAAAGGTAATTATTTGATCTTGAATACTTTTTGGCTCCTAGAACTAATATTTGTGAAATTTTATTATAAAAGTTTTTAATGTGGTTGACTTAAAAATAAGCCGATTTTATTTACAGGTTTGGAAGAACTTGAATTCTTTGCTGCAAAAAATCTTAATCAAGCAAAGTAATGTTTGTAATCTTGGAAGATTGTATTGCTAAAAGGTAATTATTTGATCTTGAATACTTTTTGGCTCCTAGAACTAATATTTGTGAAATTTTATTATAAAAGTTTTTAATGTGGTTGACTTAAAAATAAGCCGATACATAAACTTATGAAAGTTTTCATCCCGAAACTTGAATCAAGAAATGAAATTTCAATTGACATAGAACTTGAACTAAGATATGGAATCACGTTTGCTATTGAAGATATTGAAGCTAGATATCTCATGTTATTTGAAATACTCACTATAGATATTGAAATTGCATATTGAAAAGGAACTATAGAACTATATAGCTCATGTTGTTGGGGCTTTGGTTTTTGGGAATAACAAAAGTAGAATGCTCATACTTGAGGACTCATACAATTTAGCGTTTGATTCAACTAAATATAAAATAACTATTGTATTTTGTGCTCTTTTATGAGATTTTTGTCCATGTGAATGGACTTCGAAAGCGAGATTTTACAGTGATCAATTTAGACACAAAATGTTGTTTCCTTGATTCTTTCATAATTTAAAAATTACCTACAAGTTTTGTTAAATAAATTTGGTAGGTTGTTTTCTATCTTATTTAAACCACTATTTTTTTATGACATGCAGGTGCATATCAATAGAAAATTAGAGGGCAAGAAGACGTCAAGAATAAATATGGACATGTAATTCCTTTCACTAGCCTAGATTAATTATGCGTAAAGTAAATTTAAAATAAATTGAATAGTTTAAACTTCTCTATTGATATGGTGAACTATTTTTATATATATCGTAGCAATTCGTTTATTTTAGTTAATTTTAATTGTACTTTGTTATATTCATACATTTTCATTTGTGCAATTTCAAGACTTTATATATCTAAGTCTTCTTGAATTTCAATATAATCAAGTAATTGTCTAACTCAATCAATTGCCCCAAGTTCATGTTATTGTTTATTCCATCATTTTTCTACTTTCACGTGAATTTTGTTTGATGATGATAATTCAATTAGAAAATTTAGATTTTATATTTTTTAATATATATTTTCTATGATTTCACCTAAAGTTAAGAAATACATAAGGAGTTACTCATATTTACTATTATTATGCGAAACATTTCAAAGCAAATATAATAGTTGTAAACCTGAAGATTGACAATTAAAATATGTCAATTACTTATTACTATTTTCCTAAGGTTATTAAATTATATTGCTAGCTAAAGTGATTCATTCATAGTTGGATGCATGCATTCATTAAGTCCATGGGGTGTTCAAATAGTTATGATTTCTTATTAAAATTATATTTAACCATTTATTTTATGTAAATAAATAATAATTTTTCATGCCATATTTTTTCCCTATATGTGAGTTTTGAATAACTCATATTAATTCAAATTATTTTAATGAACATTGTACATAGCACGGGATTAAGCTAGTGACCAAATTGGACCAAATTCTTTTTTCTCCTAATTTTGAATTATTTTTAATCATAAATAATGTAATTAATTAGTTGGCAAGTAAACATTTATGGTAATTATTATGATTATTTCCGAAATAGGAGAATGGTGTTTGACCCATTTATGGTAATTATATATATAGGAGAATGGTGTTTGACCCATTTTGACTGAAATTCTTTTTTCTGGTGTTTTTGAATCTATCTAATACATATATATATATTTGAAGGGTGTCTTTTGACTCCAATTAGTTGTTTTGACCAAAATCCTAATTTTCTAGAATTTTGAATTATTTTATTATCTAAAAACACATATTTAGTATCTAAATTATAATTGTTACTCATTCCTTCATCACAGCAATCAAATTTGATGACCCAAAATTACTTTCGTGAATGAACTTTACGTTTCCAATTGTTGATTTCGGAAATCTAAATAAGGCAATTAGCCCTTTTGAGATTTTCTTAGTCAAATCTTGCACTATTAAATTATTAAATATGATTGATAGTAATTTTGAATCAATAGATTAAATATCCATAATTTTAGCTGCTACTTACTATTGTTCTTATAAATGATCAAATCTTTTAGTTTGCGGAGAAACAAAATGTCAATAGTTATCTTTTCCCAAATAAATATGTAATCCATTTTAGTTTTTAAACCTAATATCAAGAAATTTCACATTATACATTTTTATTGCAGGTGACCATTAATTGTTTTTTTTCTTCAGCTTCAATGTTTCTACACCAGGTACCTTTCCTTGCTCTACTTTATCAATTTTTATTTGTTGGATTAATTTCATTCCATTTGATTTTACTTTTTTAAAGTCTTTTTCCCCCCAATTTTAATGCTTTAAGAACAATTTTCACATTTAGATATTATATATATATATATATATATATAGTTGTTTTTATGTTAGTGATAGTTTCACTTAATATTGGGAAATTTACGATTTTTCTCATCATTTTAGTTTCTTTCCTTTTTTTTTTTAGGAACACAAGTAGATAACAATTAGCTAGGAAACTCAGAGTTTACAATATCCAGAATAGATAAAGGTAAAACGTTGAACACATAAGATTCCTTGAAAAAAAGTCGAGCCACTTCATGAGCCGCTTTATTCCCGTCTCTGCCAATGTGTTTTGCCCGAAAATGTTCAAACCTAGAGGTTATACTAAAGGTTTTTTCTCTATAGCTTATTGTTTGTATTCAATACCTACATATATTTGAAGGGTGTGTTTTGATCCCAAATAGTTGTTTTAATTTAACCAAATATCTAATTTTTTAGAATTTCGATTGTTATATTATGTAGAGATTTATTATTGACTCCTACTTGATCAAAGTTTGTTAATTATTGACTACGATAAGCGTTTCGGAAAATATTTTGCGCATACCCCACAAATGCACTTAGCCTATTTTTTTTAGATATTTTTAGGAAATATCCTTAATAAGCCTTTTAGTCCGATTCACTATAGTAATTACATTAATATTTCATTATTCTCAACACAGAGTATATATAAATTTTTTGTGTTGATATTGTTTTTAAGGAAAGAATCATGTTAATGTAGTTCTTTTACGAACAAATTTTTGTCATGGATACATATTTTTAGGATGTTTAGCCCCATTTAGTTGTTCTAATCAAATATAATTTTGTAGTAGTTTAAAAAAATATGTTAACAAGTATGCTTGAAATTTTTATACAATAGTTACTATGTATATTCAAGTAAATCTCATGTATAAAAGTTTTAATTAGGTTAAAGTTAGTAATTTTCTTATTCATTGGTTAAGCTCATCTCTAATTCATTTTATTTATATGTTAATTAATATTTGTTCATAAATAGTAACTAACTAGCACAAATTCAGCCAATTAAGAAAACGTTGATGTCCTTAGAGTCTTAGTCAATTCAATTCAAACTTTAAGTCTCGACAAAAAAATATATAATTGGTTACTTCAATATTCCGGACCTGAATTTCGGTATATTGTATTAATTAATTATAAAATAGTATCACAAATGATCAACTTCCATATTTAGATTTATAATGCAATCATAATGTACATAATATATGTTGTGTTATTCATACTATGGCCGCTGGGGAATTCACACGAAAGGGAATGAGCTTATTAGTTTTCTTCTCATTTTTTTTATTTTTGTATCTTATTTTATTTTTAATTCTATTTCTCTTGACGTTTCTGCTCACTCATGTTTTTCTATTTTGTCTAATCAATTTTATAATTGTTTAATTTTGCAGAGCAACAGAACTTTCCTATGGCACATATATTATATTAAAATTTTGCCCCTCCACTTACAGGTATCAACTTGCATTTTCATTGGAAAACATAGTAGGGTATAAAAAGTATCAAAGATTCTATATTTCAGGGTGTATAGTGTCAAGGTTCAAATTTGAGGGTGAAACTGTCAAAGTATGGTAATTCAGGGTGCAAGTTGTTAATCACTCCAAATTTTTTGTCTATTATTTTTTAAAAATGTTAATCATTAAAGTGATTGTAAATGATTTAGGAGGTGGTGGTGTTTGTCGTGTGGAGGAGAAAGGGGGAGGTAAGCATATAAGAAAAATGGTAAATATATTACTAAATTAAGAAAAAAAAGAAAGTCCTGAATTGAATATATAGTTTCAGAATCATATATTAGTTTGTTATTTGTTGATTTATAAACGAAAATTTTTCGATGAAAATAATAAAAATTTTGATAAAAAAATTTAAGTAATTAATTATTTGAAAACTCTGAATAAACATTCTTGAACTTTAATTACGTAAAATTATATTCATTCCGTGCATAGCACGGGACTTATGCTAGTATATATATATAGGAGAATGGTGTTTGACCCATTTTGACTGAAATTCTTTTTTCTGGTGTTTTTGAATTTCTTTTAATCAAAAAATAATTGTAGTATTTAGTTGGAAACTATGCAATAATGGTAAATCCTGTTATTTTCGGTATATTTTCATTACAATTAAGAAGGAAGTTCCATTCAGTTACAAAAGAAAATCATTTAGTTGCAATTCTATATTTAAATTTTGAATTTTGGTCAAAAGTTACCATTAATTGTAGTAAATTGACAAGAAATATGCTATTTTACTAAAATTTCGGCAGTTCCTACAATAGATAAGTGTAAAAAATTATTTTTATTAACATCATTAAGATTGGACACCACTATAATTAGGAAATTTGATTTAGCAATTAACTAAAATTCTTAACTCATGCCAAAACTTTAGCCAAGATCGATGCTAATCAGTTTATTATAACTCTATATAATCCTTATTATCTTTCATTTACTCTAATCACATTGCCCCTCTCAAGTTGTGATCTCACTCTTTCCAGTCATTCGACAATCTTTTTTTAAATTTGTATCTATTTGGTAAGTTTGTTTGTATATATTATTATTATTTTAATCACATATTTCTTTCCTTTTTATGGATATTTTAAGAGAATCTTCCTCTGATTTAAGACATCAGTAGGTTTGAAATTCGTTATTGGTTTTATTTTCTTTTATTATGTATTATTAGACGCTGTATTTTTCTTATACGTTTGCATTAATATGTGAACAATATGAAATTGATTATGATTATTGCTTAATTTTATTTACAGGTTTGGAAGAACTTGAATTCTTTGCTGCAAAAAATCTTAATCAAGCAAAGTAATGTTTGTAATCTTGGAAGATTGTATTGCTAAAAGGTAATTATTTGATCTTGAATACTTTTTGGCTCCTAGAACTAATATTTGTGAAATTTTATTATAAAAGTTTTTAATGTGGTTGACTTAAAAATAAGCCGATTTTATTTACAGGTTTGGAAGAACTTGAATTCTTTGCTGCAAAAAATCTTAATCAAGCAAAGTAATGTTTGTAATCTTGGAAGATTGTATTGCTAAAAGGTAATTATTTGATCTTGAATACTTTTTGGCTCCTAGAACTAATATTTGTGAAATTTTATTATAAAAGTTTTTAATGTGGTTGACTTAAAAATAAGCCGATACATAAACTTATGAAAGTTTTCATCCCGAAACTTGAATCAAGAAATGAAATTTCAATTGACATAGAACTTGAACTAAGATATGGAATCACGTTTGCTATTGAAGATATTGAAGCTAGATATCTCATGTTATTTGAAATACTCACTATAGATATTGAAATTGCATATTGAAAAGGAACTATAGAACTATATAGCTCATGTTGTTGGGGCTTTGGTTTTTGGGAATAACAAAAGTAGAATGCTCATACTTGAGGACTCATACAATTTAGCGTTTGATTCAACTAAATATAAAATAACTATTGTATTTTGTGCTCTTTTATGAGATTTTTGTCCATGTGAATGGACTTCGAAAGCGAGATTTTACAGTGATCAATTTAGACACAAAATGTTGTTTCCTTGATTCTTTCATAATTTAAAAATTACCTACAAGTTTTGTTAAATAAATTTGGTAGGTTGTTTTCTATCTTATTTAAACCACTATTTTTTTATGACATGCAGGTGCATATCAATAGAAAATTAGAGGGCAAGAAGACGTCAAGAATAAATATGGACATGTAATTCCTTTCACTAGCCTAGATTAATTATGCGTAAAGTAAATTTAAAATAAATTGAATAGTTTAAACTTCTCTATTGATATGGTGAACTATTTTTATATATATCGTAGCAATTCGTTTATTTTAGTTAATTTTAATTGTACTTTGTTATATTCATACATTTTCATTTGTGCAATTTCAAGACTTTATATATCTAAGTCTTCTTGAATTTCAATATAATCAAGTAATTGTCTAACTCAATCAATTGCCCCAAGTTCATGTTATTGTTTATTCCATCATTTTTCTACTTTCACGTGAATTTTGTTTGATGATGATAATTCAATTAGAAAATTTAGATTTTATATTTTTTAATATATATTTTCTATGATTTCACCTAAAGTTAAGAAATACATAAGGAGTTACTCATATTTACTATTATTATGCGAAACATTTCAAAGCAAATATAATAGTTGTAAACCTGAAGATTGACAATTAAAATATGTCAATTACTTATTACTATTTTCCTAAGGTTATTAAATTATATTGCTAGCTAAAGTGATTCATTCATAGTTGGATGCATGCATTCATTAAGTCCATGGGGTGTTCAAATAGTTATGATTTCTTATTAAAATTATATTTAACCATTTATTTTATGTAAATAAATAATAATTTTTCATGCCATATTTTTTCCCTATATGTGAGTTTTGAATAACTCATATTAATTCAAATTATTTTAATGAACATTGTACATAGCACGGGATTAAGCTAGTGACCAAATTGGACCAAATTCTTTTTTCTCCTAATTTTGAATTATTTTTAATCATAAATAATGTAATTAATTAGTTGGCAAGTAAACATTTATGGTAATTATTATGATTATTTCCGAAATAGGAGAATGGTGTTTGACCCATTTATGGTAATTATATATATAGGAGAATGGTGTTTGACCCATTTTGACTGAAATTCTTTTTTCTGGTGTTTTTGAATCTATCTAATACATATATATATATTTGAAGGGTGTCTTTTGACTCCAATTAGTTGTTTTGACCAAAATCCTAATTTTCTAGAATTTTGAATTATTTTATTATCTAAAAACACATATTTAGTATCTAAATTATAATTGTTACTCATTCCTTCATCACAGCAATCAAATTTGATGACCCAAAATTACTTTCGTGAATGAACTTTACGTTTCCAATTGTTGATTTCGGAAATCTAAATAAGGCAATTAGCCCTTTTGAGATTTTCTTAGTCAAATCTTGCACTATTAAATTATTAAATATGATTGATAGTAATTTTGAATCAATAGATTAAATATCCATAATTTTAGCTGCTACTTACTATTGTTCTTATAAATGATCAAATCTTTTAGTTTGCGGAGAAACAAAATGTCAATAGTTATCTTTTCCCAAATAAATATGTAATCCATTTTAGTTTTTAAACCTAATATCAAGAAATTTCACATTATACATTTTTATTGCAGGTGACCATTAATTGTTTTTTTTCTTCAGCTTCAATGTTTCTACACCAGGTACCTTTCCTTGCTCTACTTTATCAATTTTTATTTGTTGGATTAATTTCATTCCATTTGATTTTACTTTTTTAAAGTCTTTTTCCCCCCAATTTTAATGCTTTAAGAACAATTTTCACATTTAGATATTATATATATATATATATATATATAGTTGTTTTTATGTTAGTGATAGTTTCACTTAATATTGGGAAATTTACGATTTTTCTCATCATTTTAGTTTCTTTCCTTTTTTTTTTTAGGAACACAAGTAGATAACAATTAGCTAGGAAACTCAGAGTTTACAATATCCAGAATAGATAAAGGTAAAACGTTGAACACATAAGATTCCTTGAAAAAAAGTCGAGCCACTTCATGAGCCGCTTTATTCCCGTCTCTGCCAATGTGTTTTGCCCGAAAATGTTCAAACCTAGAGGTTATACTAAAGGTTTTTTCTCTATAGCTTATTGTTTGTATTCAATACCTACATATATTTGAAGGGTGTGTTTTGATCCCAAATAGTTGTTTTAATTTAACCAAATATCTAATTTTTTAGAATTTCGATTGTTATATTATGTAGAGATTTATTATTGACTCCTACTTGATCAAAGTTTGTTAATTATTGACTACGATAAGCGTTTCGGAAAATATTTTGCGCATACCCCACAAATGCACTTAGCCTATTTTTTTTAGATATTTTTAGGAAATATCCTTAATAAGCCTTTTAGTCCGATTCACTATAGTAATTACATTAATATTTCATTATTCTCAACACAGAGTATATATAAATTTTTTGTGTTGATATTGTTTTTAAGGAAAGAATCATGTTAATGTAGTTCTTTTACGAACAAATTTTTGTCATGGATACATATTTTTAGGATGTTTAGCCCCATTTAGTTGTTCTAATCAAATATAATTTTGTAGTAGTTTAAAAAAATATGTTAACAAGTATGCTTGAAATTTTTATACAATAGTTACTATGTATATTCAAGTAAATCTCATGTATAAAAGTTTTAATTAGGTTAAAGTTAGTAATTTTCTTATTCATTGGTTAAGCTCATCTCTAATTCATTTTATTTATATGTTAATTAATATTTGTTCATAAATAGTAACTAACTAGCACAAATTCAGCCAATTAAGAAAACGTTGATGTCCTTAGAGTCTTAGTCAATTCAATTCAAACTTTAAGTCTCGACAAAAAAATATATAATTGGTTACTTCAATATTCCGGACCTGAATTTCGGTATATTGTATTAATTAATTATAAAATAGTATCACAAATGATCAACTTCCATATTTAGATTTATAATGCAATCATAATGTACATAATATATGTTGTGTTATTCATACTATGGCCGCTGGGGAATTCACACGAAAGGGAATGAGCTTATTAGTTTTCTTCTCATTTTTTTTATTTTTGTATCTTATTTTATTTTTAATTCTATTTCTCTTGACGTTTCTGCTCACTCATGTTTTTCTATTTTGTCTAATCAATTTTATAATTGTTTAATTTTGCAGAGCAACAGAACTTTCCTATGGCACATATATTATATTAAAATTTTGCCCCTCCACTTACAGGTATCAACTTGCATTTTCATTGGAAAACATAGTAGGGTATAAAAAGTATCAAAGATTCTATATTTCAGGGTGTATAGTGTCAAGGTTCAAATTTGAGGGTGAAACTGTCAAAGTATGGTAATTCAGGGAGCAAGTTGTTAATCACTCCAAATTTTTTGTCTATTATTTTTTAAAAATGTTAATCATTAAAGTGATTGTAAATGATTTAGGAGGTGGTGGTGTTTGTCGTGTGGAGGAGAAAGGGGGAGGTAAGCATATAAGAAAAATGGTAAATATATTACTAAATTAAGAAAAAAAAGAAAGTCCTGAATTGAATATATAGTTTCAGAATCATATATTAGTTTGTTATTTGTTGATTTATAAACGAAAATTTTTCGATGAAAATAATAAAAATTTTGATAAAAAAATTTAAGTAATTAATTATTTGAAAACTCTGAATAAACATTCTTGAACTTTAATTACGTAAAATTATATTCATTCCGTGCATAGCACGGGACTTATGCTAGTATATATATATAGGAGAATGGTCTTTTGACCCAAATCATGAAACTTTGACTCAATTCTTTTTTCTTAGAATTTAGAGTTTTTTTTATTGTCAAAAAATTAATGATTGGGTAATCTCTTATCTACCATTTGAAAGTTTTTCAGATTTAAATCGATTTTAGTTCAAAATTATCTTATAATAACTTATTAACTGATATGCTAAAATTATGCCACCAAAATAGTTTACTTTAAGAAGGAAATATAAATGGAATAGGAATTTAATTCATTTCCTATAAAAATGCACGTTACAAAGGATTTTCAAATTTGAAGTCAATTTTAGTTTAAAATTATAGTAACTGATTCTTAATTGATATGCTAAAATCATGCCCGTTATCCTTAATTACGGAAATTAGTATTTGAATTGAGATAAGTTCATTATAAATATGAACACCTTAAACTAAACTTTTGCTCAGAAAATTGGTCATGTCATTGCTCATTATTTAGTTTCATATCCCTTTTTTCTTCAATTATTTTATCTTTCTTTTACATTATAGACTAACCATATTTTTTTTTTTTTCAGGTTTGTGTTTGAACGTCTTGAACATTTGCTCAGAGTAACACTCTTCATGCCTTTGCACATTGTTTAAATTTCATATCCCTTTTTTTCAATTATTAAATTTATTATGTTTCTCTATATTTTTTTCTTTTATTGGGGTTTTAGAAATCTTTTGATCTAATTGTATTTTTTTTTACGCAGAAGAGTTTTCAGTGAAATATCATTTTCGGCAGTTTTAAGTCTCAAAGATCAATTCTACTAAATGAATTGTAAGTTTTCGGTTGGTAGCATAATTTTGAAATGTAAATCATTGAATTTTTCAAATACTAAGATCATATCTTATTTTGAAATCATTCATATCGATATTTTTTTTATAGGTTTTCAGTCAAATTATAGATATGAACATTGATATTTTGAAAAATAAAAATGTTAACCAAAAACTAAAAGTATATAGATATGGAGAAAGGCCAGAGAAAATAGTCCTACTTATTGATATTCACTTTATTGGTTATCTTTTCTCATTTTTTTTAAGAACACATTCATCCATTAATTATTTTCTTTTTCAAATTTACCCACTATGTGTTAATTTTTTTTTTCAGTTTTAAATGATCAATTTTATTATTTTATATTTATTTGGAAATTAGTATTTGAATTGAGATAAGTTCATTATAAATATGAACACCTTAAACTAAACTTTTGCTCAGAAAATTGGTCATGTCATTGCTCATTATTTAGTTTCATATCCCTTTTTTCTTCAATTATTTTATCTTTCTTTTACATTATAGACTAACCATATTTTTTTTTTTTTTCAGGTTTGTGTTTGAACGTCTTGAACATTTGCTCAGAGTAACACTCTTCATGCCTTTGCACATTGTTTAAATTTCATATCCCTTTTTTTCAATTATTAAATTTATTATGTTTCTCTATATTTTTTTCTTTTATTGGGGTTTTAGAAATCTTTTGATCTAATTGTATTTTTTTTTACGCAGAAGAGTTTTCAGTGAAATATCATTTTCGGCAGTTTTAAGTCTCAAAGATCAATTCTACTAAATGAATAGTAAGTTTTCGGTTGGTAGCATAATTTTGAAATGTAAATCATTGAATTTTTCAAATACTAAGATCATATCTTATTTTGAAATCATTCATATCGATATTTTTTTTATAGGTTTTCAGTCAAATTATAGATATGAACATTGATATTTTGAAAAATAAAAATGTTAACCAAAAACTAAAAGTATATAGATATGGAGAAAGGCCAGAGAAAATAGTCCTACTTATTGATATTCACTTTATTGGTTATCTTTTCTCATTTTTTTTATGAACACATTCATCCATTAATTATTTTCTTTTTCAAATTTACCCACTATGTGTTAATTTTTTTTTTCAGTTTTAAATGATCAATTTTATTATTTTATATTTATTTTAAGACTATTTTTAAGTTACGTGAGTTTTATGATGTACATGTTATATTCTTTTCCTCTTTGCATTATGTACATGTAAATTTTTAATAAAATTACTCATGTTTTCCTTTGTTTTTTCCCTTTCAATTAAACATAACATATTTATGAATTTGATACACCATTTTCTTACTTTTTCAGTGGGTTAATGCAAATTTAATTTTCTGGGAAACGCGTAATGTTTGATCCCCTCCCCTTATGTTCGAAAAATAGCAGTTTATCCATCATACCTCGTGTGAAAATTTTAAAGGAGCAATTTACCTCCTTCCAACTAAGAGTATACCATATTCCGAAATTAAGAGACTACAAAATATATTTCTTAAAAAGACAAAAGTACCCATAAGGGAGTTAATTGTGATATTTATCATGGGGGGGGGGGAGTGTGAAGGGGTGAAATGTCATATTTATCATAACATAGGGGTAAAATATCACACTTATCATAACACATGGGGTTAAAGTGCCACATTTACAAATGACTAGCAATTCTACTAAATGAATTGTAAGTTTTCGGTTGGTAGCATAATTTTGAAATGTAAATCATTGAATTTTTTGTTGCTGCCAGAGCATATTTTGTTGCTGCGAGAGCAATTTTTTGTGATTCACTAATTCGCCCCTTATAATCAATGCTTATTAAATCTGACTTCTCTCATTCCCATAATACCCCTTCTTTATTAGCAACCTTTTAATTATGACAATTTAGTTTTTTCTCTCACTAGCCCCGGCCATTAATTACTTTTCCTTTTCCATAACAGATTTAGACATGGAAATTAATCAAGTAACTCTTGAACTCTAAAAAATTATCACCAGTAACGATTAAAGCCATGACCAAATCACAGGTTGTTAAGCTTTTACATAGTATTTTAGAAAGAAGTCTTACAAAGTTGATTTCCAGTAATTTACTTTAATTTGCATAACTTAACCCTTTGGAGCGTTCCTATTCATTTACCAACATTTCCACTTCTAATTTATAACAAGTATGAATACCAGAACCACAACCACTCATTTCATTTGAGTTGAGTTCTGTAAATTATTTCTCATTAATTTTACATGCTTCTGTATTTTATTTGCAGGGCCTTTTCTTTTATAAAACTTTTTGTGAGACACAATGAAGAAGTTAATAACTATTAAGATGAGAAATGAGGGAATTGAAGGATTGCAGATGTTACTTCTTGGGCTCGATCGCTTGCATTACATATTAAGAAGGAACTCAATTATCGTCTATTTTTAAGAAATTTTTTCTAACATGATATTATCATTTGGCTTAGTTCAAAATAATTTATTTAATTTGACTGGATGTATTCTTCTTAATTTATATTACAAGTGTGTATTTCGGACTAAGTTTATGTCTTCCACCTTATTACATGCGCTTGAAATTTCCACCTCTCAAATTGATGCTACAACATCAAGGCCCTTGATTTTGCAGTCCTAAATTAATAAAGTTTCTGGGACAATCAAGTTAATTACTAGAATAATTATCTATAACAGAATTAATTTTCAAGTTTAAATGTTTTAAGGATAAGCAACGTAATAAATGGGCAGGGGGTGCTAATGAGAGAGAAAACTAAGTTGTCATAAATAAAAAGTTGCTAATTAAAAGGGGTTTTGTGGGAATGGAAAAAATCATATTTAATAGGCATTGACTATAAAGGGTAAATTAGTGAATAAAAAAAAGTTGCTCTGGCAGCAACAAAATGTGCTCTGACAATATCTTTAGCCCGATTGGGTCAATTTATAGTACTGTCAATTCAAATTTTTTATGTTTAAAATGTCAAGAAGACAGTGTGAAACTTTTATATGATTATATGGGGATAAATTATTCTTTCTCAAATCATATGAGGGTTAGTTGAACCTTATTTATATCTTATAGGGATAAATTACTCCTTTTTGCTTATACCGAGAAACTAAGTTTACTAATTTTAAACTTTTAATAGTTGAGGTATAATGCTATGTTGTGCATAGCACGAGAATATGCTAGTATATATATATAGGAGAATGGTCTTTTGACCCAAATCATGAAACTTTGACTCAATTCTTTTTTCTTAGAATTTAGAGTTTTTTTTATTGTCAAAAAATTAATGATTGGGTAATCTCTTATCTACCATTTGAAAGTTTTTCAGATTTAAATCGATTTTAGTTCAAAATTATCTTATAATAACTTATTAACTGATATGCTAAAATTATGCCACCAAAATAGTTTACTTTAAGAAGGAAATATAAATGGAATAGGAATTTAATTCATTTCCTATAAAAATGCACGTTACAAAGGATTTTCAAATTTGAAGTCAATTTTAGTTTAAAATTATAGTAACTGATTCTTAATTGATATGCTAAAATCATGCCCGTTATCCTTAATTACGGAAATTAGTATTTGAATTGAGATAAGTTCATTATAAATATGAACACCTTAAACTAAACTTTTGCTCAGAAAATTGGTCATGTCATTGCTCATTATTTAGTTTCATATCCCTTTTTTCTTCAATTATTTTATCTTTCTTTTACATTATAGACTAACCATATTTTTTTTTTTTTTCAGGTTTGTGTTTGAACGTCTTGAACATTTGCTCAGAGTAACACTCTTCATGCCTTTGCACATTGTTTAAATTTCATATCCCTTTTTTTCAATTATTAAATTTATTATGTTTCTCTATATTTTTTTCTTTTATTGGGGTTTTAGAAATCTTTTGATCTAATTGTATTTTTTTTTACGCAGAAGAGTTTTCAGTGAAATATCATTTTCGGCAGTTTTAAGTCTCAAAGATCAATTCTACTAAATGAATTGTAAGTTTTCGGTTGGTAGCATAATTTTGAAATGTAAATCATTGAATTTTTCAAATACTAAGATCATATCTTATTTTGAAATCATTCATATCGATATTTTTTTTATAGGTTTTCAGTCAAATTATAGATATGAACATTGATATTTTGAAAAATAAAAATGTTAACCAAAAACTAAAAGTATATAGATATGGAGAAAGGCCAGAGAAAATAGTCCTACTTATTGATATTCACTTTATTGGTTATCTTTTCTCATTTTTTTTAAGAACACATTCATCCATTAATTATTTTCTTTTTCAAATTTACCCACTATGTGTTAATTTTTTTTTCCAGTTTTAAATGATCAATTTTATTATTTTATATTTATTTGGAAATTAGTATTTGAATTGAGATAAGTTCATTATAAATATGAACACCTTAAACTAAACTTTTGCTCAGAAAATTGGTCATGTCATTGCTCATTATTTAGTTTCATATCCCTTTTTTCTTCAATTATTTTATCTTTCTTTTACATTATAGACTAACCATATTTTTTTTTTTTTTCAGGTTTGTGTTTGAACGTCTTGAACATTTGCTCAGAGTAACACTCTTCATGCCTTTGCACATTGTTTAAATTTCATATCCCTTTTTTTCAATTATTAAATTTATTATGTTTCTCTATATTTTTTTCTTTTATTGGGGTTTTAGAAATCTTTTGATCTAATTGTATTTTTTTTTACGCAGAAGAGTTTTCAGTGAAATATCATTTTCGGCAGTTTTAAGTCTCAAAGATCAATTCTACTAAATGAATAGTAAGTTTTCGGTTGGTAGCATAATTTTGAAATGTAAATCATTGAATTTTTCAAATACTAAGATCATATCTTATTTTGAAATCATTCATATCGATATTTTTTTTATAGGTTTTCAGTCAAATTATAGATATGAACATTGATATTTTGAAAAATAAAAATGTTAACCAAAAACTAAAAGTATATAGATATGGAGAAAGGCCAGAGAAAATAGTCCTACTTATTGATATTCACTTTATTGGTTATCTTTTCTCATTTTTTTTATGAACACATTCATCCATTAATTATTTTCTTTTTCAAATTTACCCACTATGTGTTAATTTTTTTTTTCAGTTTTAAATGATCAATTTTATTATTTTATATTTATTTTAAGACTATTTTTAAGTTACGTGAGTTTTATGATGTACATGTTATATTCTTTTCCTCTTTGCATTATGTACATGTAAATTTTTAATAAAATTACTCATGTTTTCCTTTGTTTTTTCCCTTTCAATTAAACATAACATATTTATGAATTTGATACACCATTTTCTTACTTTTTCAGTGGGTTAATGCAAATTTAATTTTCTGGGAAACGCGTAATGTTTGATCCCCTCCCCTTATGTTCGAAAAATAGCAGTTTATCCATCATACCTCGTGTGAAAATTTTAAAGGAGCAATTTACCTCCTTCCAACTAAGAGTATACCATATTCCGAAATTAAGAGACTACAAAATATATTTCTTAAAAAGACAAAAGTACCCATAAGGGAGTTAATTGTGATATTTATCATGGGGGGGGGGGAGTGTGAAGGGGTGAAATGTCATATTTATCATAACATAGGGGTAAAATATCACACTTATCATAACACATGGGGTTAAAGTGCCACATTTACAAATGACTAGCAATTCTACTAAATGAATTGTAAGTTTTCGGTTGGTAGCATAATTTTGAAATGTAAATCATTGAATTTTTTGTTGCTGCCAGAGCATATTTTGTTGCTGCGAGAGCAATTTTTTGTGATTCACTAATTCGCCCCTTATAATCAATGCTTATTAAATCTGACTTCTCTCATTCCCATAATACCCCTTCTTTATTAGCAACCTTTTAATTATGACAATTTAGTTTTTTCTCTCACTAGCCCCGGCCATTAATTACTTTTCCTTTTCCATAACAGATTTAGACATGGAAATTAATCAAGTAACTCTTGAACTCTAAAAAATTATCACCAGTAACGATTAAAGCCATGACCAAATCACAGGTTGTTAAGCTTTTACATAGTATTTTAGAAAGAAGTCTTACAAAGTTGATTTCCAGTAATTTACTTTAATTTGCATAACTTAACCCTTTGGAGCGTTCCTATTCATTTACCAACATTTCCACTTCTAATTTATAACAAGTATGAATACCAGAACCACAACCACTCATTTCATTTGAGTTGAGTTCTGTAAATTATTTCTCATTAATTTTACATGCTTCTGTATTTTATTTGCAGGGCCTTTTCTTTTATAAAACTTTTTGTGAGACACAATGAAGAAGTTAATAACTATTAAGATGAGAAATGAGGGAATTGAAGGATTGCAGATGTTACTTCTTGGGCTCGATCGCTTGCATTACATATTAAGAAGGAACTCAATTATCGTCTATTTTTAAGAAATTTTTTCTAACATGATATTATCATTTGGCTTAGTTCAAAATAATTTATTTAATTTGACTGGATGTATTCTTCTTAATTTATATTACAAGTGTGTATTTCGGACTAAGTTTATGTCTTCCACCTTATTACATGCGCTTGAAATTTCCACCTCTCAAATTGATGCTACAACATCAAGGCCCTTGATTTTGCAGTCCTAAATTAATAAAGTTTCTGGGACAATCAAGTTAATTACTAGAATAATTATCTATAACAGAATTAATTTTCAAGTTTAAATGTTTTAAGGATAAGCAACGTAATAAATGGGCAGGGGGTGCTAATGAGAGAGAAAACTAAGTTGTCATAAATAAAAAGTTGCTAATTAAAAGGGGTTTTGTGGGAATGGAAAAAATCATATTTAATAGGCATTGACTATAAAGGGTAAATTAGTGAATAAAAAAAAGTTGCTCTGGCAGCAACAAAATGTGCTCTGACAATATCTTTAGCCCGATTGGGTCAATTTATAGTACTGTCAATTCAAATTTTTTATGTTTAAAATGTCAAGAAGACAGTGTGAAACTTTTATATGATTATATGGGGATAAATTATTCTTTCTCAAATCATATGAGGGTTAGTTGAACCTTATTTATATCTTATAGGGATAAATTACTCCTTTTTGCTTATACCGAGAAACTAAGTTTACTAATTTTAAACTTTTAATAGTTGAGGTATAATGCTATGTTGTGCATAGCACGAGAATATGCTAGTATATAGTTAATTGACCAAATTTGGAACTCAATTGATAACTATTTAAAAACAAATTCGACTTTAAATAGTTAACTTAGATTGTGATTTAGAACACAAAATCCTCTGATTTTTCAAAACACTTGAATAATTCTTTGATTCTTTAGTAAACAAGTCTATTCCGATCGATATAATTCAAGTTTAAATTTTAGTTTTTATTGAGTTTGGCTTTAATTTGATCTAATTGTTAAACAAAATTAGCTAAGAGTAATTTTACCCTTGATTTAATATATCTAAGACTATATATTTATTCGGCTTATTAGGTCTGGATCAAATTTTAATATGTCACAAGAAAAATTGTATAAATTTGATTAAGTTTAAAATGTCGAATTCAAGGATAAATTTATAATGTGTACGCTTAACATTATTTGAATGATGTATGGAGAATGATTTTAGTTTGTGGTAGTTGTAGGGCTGAAAATCAAATTAAACTATTAGATGATTGACTTGAGCTCGTCGATAAAAGCTCGTTTGAGTTAGATTTGTCTCAAAAATCAAACAACTTTTTGTTTAATAACTTTTGAAGCTCGACTCGATAAGCTAAGAATTGATAGAATACATGTATAAATATCAAGCTACTTGATACTCAGCTAAAGTTCGATTAGTTAAAATATCAAACCAATTAATCTCAAATATAAAAATTTCAAGCTCGATAAAATTCAATTCGAACTCAAACAGTGTACCGTTCTATACTACTCAACTCATTTATGCCATTAAGTAGATGTAGATAAAAATGCCGCTATAAATGAATATATATAACCAAATCCGTTGAACTGAGCTTCCATATGGACCATAACTCTTATGCCCATCATGCTTGAAGCCTTGGCCCAATTCAAGTGGCGTGGATTAATCATTGCAAAGCATAAAGTTGACAACTTAGTGTGGACCAAAAGAAGTCTAATACACAATTTGGGCCTTTCTTTTCCTTTCTTCTGATTTAAAATAGGGAGTTGGATTCTGGTCGAATTAGTCTCATCCAGATTCGGTTCTATTTATATCGGATCAAATCCTATCGGATTTGAATCCTGCTCGAATTGTGCTCGGATCGAAATTTTTTGAATCCAACGGATCTTGATCGGATTTAGCCGGATATCTAATTTTTTTCGGATCCAATAAAGTTTCATTTAAAAAGTTAAATTAATATTTTTTCCTAAAACAAGTTTATTAACTTTTTAATTTTATTTAATTTTAGCTCACACGTTCAAAGTTTATTTACTATATTCATATTCGTGGAATGAAAATATTATTTTAAATAAATTTATAAATGAGTTATAAATTACTATCTTCTTAAATTGACGGTGAAATATTATTAATGATACTTACTTTTATAAAAAAATATGCATATATATCTTTTTTTTTATTTATTGTCGGATACGGATCTTTAACGGATCGGATCGACCTAAATCCTTATTTGCTCCATAAGTTTCGGACTACGGATCTTTATAATCGGATCAGGTCCATCGAATCTCTAATCGGACAATTATCCTAATAAATTGGACCGGATTCGGACGAATCCGAATTGAAATCCGCCCCATTGACAGCCCTAATTAATTTAAAAGTATTTCAAATTTTGGTTTCAAGACGTAAAACATTGAGAAACAACTATAAGCTTGTAAAAACAGGCCTAGATTACAGGCATAAAGGCAAATTAATGTGAATGTAAAACTCATTTTCCACCAAAAATCTGTTTACTACTATTTTTCTGAAAGGTAGTGAACTAAAGTAAAAAAGGAAAACAAAAAGGCATTGCTCCATAGCATACCCTAATCATATAAAAAACAAATATCAATCTTCAATCTTGTTGTGCAATGTGTTAGAAAGAACATAACTACGGCCGCCTATGGCTGTCTCCGCGTGCATGTGTGTGCGTGAATTATTGAGATTAAATGTCCCACATAGATTGGGTATCAAGGAAAAGTACTACTCCTTATAAGATCTTGGGCAATCCTCACCTCTTGAGCTAGCTTTTGAGGTGAGTTAGACCCAAGTCATTTAATGTGGACTTGGCCCGACCTATATATGTGAATGTAATAGCAGAAGCTCGATTTAATTAGTACCTCTTCCATAGCAATTGATGGTAGTGTTCACCCCATTCCTACACATACAAGCAAACTTCTTCTCAGCCAAACCAGAAAACCCACAAAAGCCGCCGGTATCCTCACAATTCTTGCACGTATCATCACTATATTACGAGTTATTATACTGCAACGAAATCCCGTATTGCCATTTCTTTGGATCCCCTTCATCTCCCCCAAACCCATAAATCGCAGAATAAGACGAACACTGGAGCTTAGGAAGATCCAAACCCTACCCCGCACCTAACGAAACCTGTGTATCATAGACACAACACGTAGATATCGGCCCATATGGTTCAAGTCCAATGCCCTTGACCCTTTTGCAGGAATACAAACCCCTACATAAATTCAAACCAGAACCACGTATCACAAAAATCAGCATCCCGATCAAATACCGGAGATGTTTTAGAACATCCCACCAAACAAAAATATATTATCCGTCATTACACTAAACGGACTAGCACGATCTAAGGTAAAGCTTCCGGATTTTTGCATTGAGGAACATAGACATGAGGGGATCTTTGATCATGCACGAAAGTATTGGTTAAGTAGTCTATTGAAGATATCGTGTAAATGCCGGTGCCGGTTGAAGACTATTGCATCGAGTAAGGCAACATTGGAGTGTAATGCAAATGTTGAAGACTATTGCACGCGATCGAGTAATAAATAGTGACTAATTTGGTAAGGGTTACTATCTCCTAAAAAGGAGATCCCGGAAGACAGACCAGGGGATTCAGCCAAAACATAGTAATGTTTCAAAAAGACCAAATAAACAAATTCTGAAAACAATTGGAAATTAATTGCAAACATGAATCAAGGGAAAAAAGTATAGAAAGTAAGGTAGGTCCTAAATGATAGTAAATTAGTACTCCATGTTTGTTCGGAGTCGCAAAGTTTACAACTTTTTCAATAGATTCACATTAATACAAGACCAATTAAAGCTTTCGACAGATTAATCTTTGTTGTTGGTGCAAATGGTGTTCTTCCCATGTTAAATTAGGAATGCATATTGCAGAAGGCTCTTGACAATAGAAAGACACAAGTGAAGAATATATAAGAGAGATTTTACCAGTAATAAACAAGAACAAAGAATGCTAATTATACCTGATGTATGAAATTGATGACAAAAAATCCACATATAAGGTAAAGGATTGTATTTATTTATTAAAAAATTTAGAACCTATTGGTCAAATATTTACAGATGAATCATAAAGAATGCCAATATATTTTCCCAATTTTTGTTCCTGAATTACAAGCACATGACCTCCATTAATTAAAAACACAGCAGGATACAAAACAGAGTCTCAAAGATAAGACATAAGAATCATAAAAAGGCATTTCTTCTGAGCATCAAATTAAGAAGCCACCAGTTAATAAAAATTAATTGAAGTTTACATATCCACAAATCAAATAATGAAGAAAAACTCCATATTAGGAAAAAGCCAAAGCCAAAGGCAAAGCACGTCGAAAACTCCTAACACTTTGAATGATATTCTAGTAAGGGTTGTTCTTTATTACCCGACTGGAAAATTGAAGATTGGAGCAATATGAATAGAGGATTAATTGGGATTTGATGAAAAGGCTCGTTTCGTCTTGAGCAACTTTAGATTTTAAATAAAATCTTGTGCATATACTTAACGTCGAAAGCTGGAATAGCTCAGTTGGTTAGAGCGTGTGGCTGTTAACCACAAGGTCGGAGGTTCGACCCCTCCTTCTAGCGTTTTAAAATTATTTTTCTTTAAGGCTTTTAATAAATTAATAATAATGAGCTATTTGCACTTACACCCCTTCAAGAAGCTGGAATAGCTCAGTTGGTTAGAGCGTGTGGCTGTTAACCACAAGGTCGGAGGTTCGACCCCTCCTTCTAGCGTTTTTAATGTTTTTGTTTTACAAATGGCAACCGCCTAAAATGAAGTTGTTTTGTATTTCCACGGCCATTAAAATGGAACAATGTGCTATCGGAATCGGATGTAAAACGGCAAAATTCTTGTCTAAGCCTGGCTTGGTTAAATTCATCCAACCACCAAGCAAGTGTATTGCATTTATTTTGTGATTGGTCACTCTCCTGGGAGTTACATCCAATTTCAAAGCAAGTGTATTGCACTTGCCATGTAATTGCTTTGAGTTCGGTCAAACCCGGTCTGGGTAAGAATTTCCCTGTAAAACGAGATTAAATAAATTAATTACAAAAATTAAATTAAACATATTTCACCAATTGTTCCGTAGATTATCATGCGTTCATTTTTTTTTTATTCAGTTATCAAATTGGAGTTATAGCCTTTGACGCCTCCATAAAGAAAAAAAAATGAAACCATTCAATTCTTTTCATGTATCAATATCATCTTCATGGAATATTTTAGTCCATATATATCCTTATAATAATATAAAGTATTTAAAAAAATTGGAAAAATAATATGAATTCAGATTAAATAAAACTATAAAAGTGAACTATATTTCGAGATTCGTGCATTTTCTGAATTCAAATTTACAATAAACGTTTCTACATCAAATCAGAATATACATTGGCTTTGGACTCTCAAATTTAAGAGTTCACACTTAAAAATTTAAATTACCCTTAAATTATAACATGTTCCTTGGAGCATTACTTTTGTGCGGGCCGTATATTCTTCATGCTGATCAATGATGATTACAATATCAGGTAACCCTGTCATATATTTAATCCCGCCCAGATATGTTTGTAAACGAGATAATTGTCTTTTGAACATAGCCGCATCTCTTTTCGGAAGACGGTTAAGTCTTCCCGTTTTTTGTTCCATTCTCAAGTCCCTGAACTTATGAAGTCTCGTTTCTGTAGTGGACCAATTTAACATACCGCCGAGCCATTTTTTATTAACACAATGACATCGGGCCTTTATTGCAGCCCATGCTACTGAATCGGCTGAAATCTTATAATTTAGCTTATAAGAATTCCATTAGATATCATCATATCAAATAATATGATTAATATTTGATTCAAAACACGTAGCAATTACATTTCGGTATAATTTTTAATCTACTACTAAACAAGTAGTCAAACACCAACCACCATAAATGAGGTGGTCCGCCGAACCAAGCCTAAATTAGGCTACTAATTAATTTTCTTATTTTTAATCTCCATGCTGTGCAACTAGTCATTATGACCTACATGAGTGGACGAATTAAGTAAGAGTACAAGGTAAAGGAAAATATGAATATAAAAGTAGGATAGAATTCAATACTATTGAGAAAGCAAATTCCAGTACAAAGATTGATAATTGATGAATACAATTGTGTGTTTCAGGTGTAATTTTGGAATTGTCTTATGAACATTAATATAACAATAATGTTAATAATGAGAGGTAAATGCATTATTTTGTTTACCCCCATTTTTTTTGGATAACCTAGGAGTTCAAGCTTACACTAGACTAATCATGGACCTTCAGAATCCCTGCCCAAGAACCCTGAAGGATGTAAATCGCAGGATGTACCTCCATAAAGCCTCGGGATCCTACCATACTGCTGTACACTCTGCGCACAAAGGGGTCTTCACCACAAATGACCCTTAGACAGACCCATGAAAATTGGTCCATCCAAGTTTCAAATGGAATTCAAACCCCCACCCTTGCCGCTGGAGCAAGCCTTATGAATTGTTTACCCCCATTTTTAGTCTAGCAAATATCATGGCGCTATTTCTGACATTTCGCGAGAAAAAACTCTCAACATTATTGTCCATATAAATGTATCTTTGTATTTAAAGGTGAATTCATTTCTCCAAACTTAATATTGACTTGATCGTCCAAAATCATTGACTTGATCGTCGAGAATTTGAGAACTCTTAGGAGAAGGATAAAGAATGTTGAATTTCGTTTTTTAGAACGGAGCGAGGAAGCTTATCCTATTTCACTTTACACACAGTTCATTTTTCACTTTATACTCTCAAAATAAATTAATAGCAAATTGAAGCTTGAAAATCATGTTCTCATTTAATTTTTTGCACCTGGTCGTTTTCATGCCATTTGACTCGACATTGATCGGATATGTGTACAAATTTGAATTAATTCGGAGATGAAAATAATATCAAACTCCACGTAGAATATCCTAATAAATGATCAATATAATTTTCTTAGGGTACATAATTGAAATGTTATATATCTATGAAGAATCATAATTTTATAAATTCTAAATTTTAATTGATGAGATGCACAAAATGTATGGAACGATGGTACAACATAATTTTCCCATAAAAAGCTAGTGAAAATAAATTTTCAAAATTAAAAAAGGCAAAAAGCAATTTAAAGAATTATAAGTTTTAATAAAAAATAAAAAGGAAAAAGGTTCTATATTACAAGGAGAGAAAAAGGTCCACGATAAAAAAAATAAAATAAAAAAAGGAGAGAAAAACGTGTAAAAAGGCCAAAAAAACATAATACAATATCTATATTACCCCTATTTTACAGCCTACTCTTCTTCAAGCAAGAGCAAAGTTGCCTAAACCATAATAATAATGGCGTGGGCCCAGTTCCATAGTTCCTGCCTCCAATCAAAGTCGTCTTTCTTGCCGTCATTATTGACCGTAAGTATATACAACAAAAAAATGACCGGAGAACGGCCTACACCGGTGACTTATCAGATCGATCATCAGTAAAGAGACCGGCTTCATCCACCGCCTTAGGCTCCAAACAATTAAAAGACGGCATTTTGACAGGTGTCCTACTTGATTTCATGGACGACCCTCTCGTAAAAAATACCCACCGATCCGACTTTGCTTCGCGTTCGGATCTCGGGTCGATCCGGCGAAATCTACCGCCCCGGCTGCTCCCTTCTCCCCTGTACCCTCTTCTAGAACTCCCTTCTCTAGGCAAAGTAGTAGCGCAGCTACCGGTCCGGTTTAAGCTAGCCCGGTCCATGACCTCCTTTCTCACGTTTACCGGTAATCTCAAAGTGAACCGCTCCATGCTTACCCCCGGTTGAACCAGTGAGTGCCCGGTCGAATGCGACCGGAACTTACCAAAACCAAACACTCCTACAGACCAGGATCTAACCGGCCGGTTCGGGTATTCCAAACTGAAGTTCCGGTTCACCCTTGGCTCTTGATTTTCTTCTACCTCTACTATGACTTCATCTCTTCTTGAATCGTTTCGCTCCACAACATTATTATTAATATTATTATCTTCATTAGAGCTGGGGACCTGAACCGGTCCCGGTTCATCTTCGGGTTTTGGGGCCAAATCAGCTCGGCAAACCGGGCACGTGACGTGTGACTGGAGCCAAGCGTCAATACACTCGGGATGGAACACGTGATCACACTTTGGTATCAAACGCAGCGTTTCGTCGTCTTCGAATTCGTTAAGACAAACCGCGCACTCCAGCGTCCCTTTCCCGATCTGGTGGTCTTTCACTTCCGAGTACGAGAAAGTGGGGAACGTTTCTATGACGGAAGCGTCGAGTCCACGCGCCGCCGCGGCCCGTCGGGCGCGTATGGAGAGTGCACGGCGGGCGAGGCTGGCCCCGTTGGAAGAGGAGTCCGAGCAGTTTCGGATGTAGATTGAGAAGAACGCCATGAAGAAAAGTGAAGCTATCAAAACGACTATTATTATTGCCATTGATGGACTGAACGTCGCGTAATTAGGATTGGGGGACCCGGAAGAAACAGACTGAGCTCCGACAAGAATGGTTTTTTGAGATAGTACGAGGAAGAGGGAGAGGAGAGAAATTTGTGCGATACCATGATGTTCGGCGGCGGCGGTGGTTTTCATTCTATGAAGTTTAAAATTTGATGGGAAAGATTTAATTTATTTATTCATAAAATTGGAGGAGATAAAGAAAGAAGAGAGTAAGGTGAAGGTGGGGGAGGAGGAGTCGTGATGTTCAAGGGGAAAGGCAAAGACTATGAATATGAATGAACAAGAAAGAAATTAAGATCTGACTTTTTAATTTTTGTTAAATAGTAGTTTAATGAAATTTTTATAAGCCATTAATTTTGTAATTTTCTATTGGAATTGGAAGGTTCTGATTAAGTTTGGTCATTGGCGTACGAGCTCGGTTTTTATTTAAATGTGTGCTATGGGTGTGTGGTTGCTGTCTAGCCATGTGGAAATTTCAATTTTTCTTTTTTTTTTGTGTTCAATAATCAATTTAGTGTAAGTAATCTAATCGGTTTATTAATTGAAATATTTTTTCGGATATCTAGCTAATTTCATGGGTATTATTTGTAGATAAGAGTAAAATTAATTTTATATTGTCATAAAATAGAGTAAATTAATCCAATCCATCTTTCACCTAGTTCATTTATTAGTTTAATTCATTTTTCATTGATTTAATATTTTTTAGCTTATTTTACTCATTTGTACCAGGTGTTTTATCCATTTATTTATCGTTTAACATATTTCACTGTTTTTATGATTTTGTCATTTTGTGTTTTCCGTTTCAAATCATCTTTCTACCGGTTTCACCTTATTTTGTCGATTATATTAACCCGTTTTCGCCAATTTAGCATATTTTTTCACTATTTTTTCGTGTTATTTTCATCAATTTCACCTTAATTTTCATTGATTTGACACATTTTCATCGACTTTATTCATTGATTTCACTGTTTTTCACTGAAGTTGTCATTTCACCAGTTTAATCATTTTTGTTGCGAATTTCATTCGAACTTTCATCGATTTCACATGTATTTATTGCTTTGAGGGGCAATTTTTCACCGGTTTCACAAATCTTGACAGTGTCCACCAATTTCGCCCGAATTTTCATCAATTTCACATGTAATTAAGCAGATAATATGCAGATATGAATTAATTTTTCCTTCCAAATTTTGATTAATTAGTTGGTTTGGTTAACACTCGTCCTGCTTTATACACATAATCCTAGGAACTATATTTTGCAATATAAAATATATCTGCATATTTTTAAGAAACCTGCAAATGCAATCATAGTACCCACACAAAAAAAAGATTTGGGCAACCAACAAATAAACTTAATTTGAACCTAGAATATAGTTTAAATAAAAAACATGAAAAAAAAATTAATACAAGCCTGGATTTAACAACAACCCGTCCTAAAATTATTTGGTGCATCTGATGACATTTTTGTACAATACAAGAATGACATTGAATTTAGTTTGTAAGTTTAAGGAGAAGTTGATTTCACGATCTCATCATCAACGTGTATTGATTAACAAAAACTAATTTAAAGAAATTCTTGCAACTTGCAACTTGAGGAGCCATGACTCCGCAGAATGGATTTTCTAGCTAAGACTTGATTTAATACTGTTTCAATTTTATGTAATTATATATATATAGTTGAAAGATTTAAGTATGATCATTAATTTGATTTAAATTTAAATATATAACACGTAATAGTATGTTATAGTTAGGCAGAGTTCAAATTAAATTTATTGAGGAGAAGTCTGGACTGGACTATATAATAATATAATCCAACTGCATCTAAGTCTAACATGTGGAATATAAAGGATGCGACATAAGCTTTATTGTTATTATTATTCACTATACATATTAATTATATGACTTATTCAAACTTAGAGTATATTGGATGAATTATTCAAAGCATAGGCCTAACCTATAGTAAAAGACAAAAAAAACCTTTGACAAAAAAAAAAGCAGACAGATGAAACTCCACATGTATAAATATAAACATATAAATATTTTTTAATATTAATAAAATATTAATAGGCCGGAGGGAGTAATAAATATATTGGTATATTTCCACATTAGATGAAATGATGAATGATGTATTGGCATCCATCATATATCATCAGGGGTTTTGTTTGGTGCGTCAATCTTGACTTTCTCCGTCTCTTTCGTCCATTTTTCCTAGTCGGTCAGTCCATAATTAATATTATGTGCGAAATCAACAAAAAACAATAAATTAGAAAGAAAGAACAAGTCAAAGATTTGAATTCCACCGCAATGGGTGTATAGATTCACTTTTTCTTTTCTTTTTTTTTTTCCACTACGCTGCAAAATTTCCATCCATTCAAAAGTGTGATCCGTATAAGGATGCGAACGTACGAGGAAAGGTATAAAAAAAAAAAGAGAAGATTCGATTCAACTAATACCAAATTAGCTCAAAAATAAATCTATTTAGTGTTGAAGTTCGACTCGAAATCGATTCGATAAGTTAAGAAGAATTAATAATATACATATAAAATATCAAGATAATCGATACTCGACTCGAGCTTGTTCGATAAAAATTTGTTTGAGCTCGACTTATTAAACAATCAACTTAGCTCAAATACAAAATTTCAAGCTCGATAAAATTTAAACCAAATCTGAACAGTGTATCTAAATTAATCAGGCGAGTTCTTTGTGTAGGTTCTCCAAAACCAGGTCATCATCAATGTTAGTGTTCATATAAGTTGACCTGAATCATGATTCATTAATTTTTTGGAGAGTAATCAGGATCGTCTACGTACATGAACAAAACTTGAACAATATTAAAGTAGCGTCTAGCATCTATTCTTTTTTTTGATAAATAGCGTCTAGCATCTATTCTTGAGTGAATAATCAATAGAAGCCATTATTTACTATTTATCCTTTGAGTAGACTCAAATTAGTTGACTTTTCTCTGTAAATTGCTGATTTCATCTATTGAATTTATTACCATTCTTGTTTATTGTAAAATTTCACTTATGAATTATGAATTTATGATATATATTTGACTTTTTTGCACTTTGCACCCTTAAAATATGAAAAATACAGCACTTTGCACCCTTTTTTATTTTCAAGCAAAAACTCAAGGGCAAAATAGGTCATTTTCAACTATAAATCTTTGGCACTTTGCACCCCTAAATAAAATTACCGTTTATCACCCTCGAGTTAAGAACAAATCAGCAACTTGCACCCCCGACACACAATAAATGGACACCTTGCACCCCGAAACACAAAATTAACACTTAACACCCTCAAATTAAAAAAAAAACTCACCCTTCCTTTTCTCCGGCAAAGTCGATCCTCGGGGTGAAAATAATCTAAGGCAAAGTTGACTTTACCAATTTTTACTCATTCAATTGTAGTGCATAGCACGTTTAATTTGTTCAAGCTATAATTCATGGCTTGTTAATTTGTTATATGATGTAATCATTCCAAATTCATGGTATTTAATTTGTATATATGTGTATAAATGTAGGTTGTTCAATCTGATCGAAAACCTATCCATTTTGCTTTAGATTTTTTTCACTCCGATGATCAACTTTGCCAGAAAAAATGAGGGGTTTGAGAATTTTTTTTTTTAATTTAAGGGTGTTAAGTGTTAATTATGTGTTTTGGGGTGCAAAGTGTCAATTTATTATGTTTTGGGGGTGCAAGTTGCTAATTTGTTCTTAGTTCGAGGGTGATAAGTGTTAATTTTATTTTGGGGGTGCAAATTGTCAATTTCTTAAGTTTTGGAGGTGCAAAGTGCCAAATATTTATAATTGAATCACCTATTTTGCCCTTGAGTTTTGCCTGAAAATAAAAGATGGTGCAAAGTGCTAAATCTAAGTTTCGAGAGTGCAAAGTGCCTACTTTTCATATTTCGGGAGTACAAAGTGCAAAAAACCCTATATATTTCCAGTTTCCACTACTTCAAATATTTTTTTAAAAGAAAAAGAAGAATACTTTACCTTTTTTTTTGCACAAAGTTCTAAAGTTAATCTACTAGTGCATGTAATTAAGATTTCTGAGTTTGAGGACAACATTAACTAGACAATATACTGGTAATAATTGGCATTTGCAATTGCATCCCATAAAAGTTGAAAATGGCACTCAACACCCTCTAGTCTTCGATTTAGCATTTTTGCACCTTTAAACTCGCATTAATGTACCACCTTAAACTCTCTTTCAGTTTCTAAGTAATTCTAACAAAAAAAATTCACCAGAAAATACTTTAATCGTGGACTCAAGGGCAAAATAGACAATGGCCAATTAGGAAAAAAAGAAAGAAAAATGAAGCAAAATGTAGGATGCATACATCTCCCATGCACCTAATCAACAATGCTTTTGGCGTTTTAGAATTAAAAAAAAATGTTTCTTATATGTGCTAAAGCTTTTATGGAAAATGTCTATCTATCAATATCATATTCATATAATCCTAATAAAAGGAACAAAATTATTTATTAATTTCTATATATTATTATGAAATATACACAAGAATCTTTCACAACATTTTAGCCTAATTGGTTCCTTCTAAATAGAAAGAATGCTTTTTCATTCTAACAATAAGAAAACAACATATTTACACTTTTTCTTGTGTGTTTTTAATCCATTCAAGCATGTATTCGGATTTCTTCATGTGAAAAAACAACTAAATTTACTTCCTGTGACCCGCGGAAGCCATAAGAACACCAACAGCAACAATGAACATCGACAACATGCCCACAAGAAGTATATACGTTCTTCTTGATGATCTCCGATACTCTCCAAACAAAACTATACCCCAAAAAGTGCTCACAAGTGGAAGTGCCTGTTATGTTTCCAAACCAAAAAAAAAAAGAAAAAACGTAAGTGAAACTAGACAAACGAGACTTACCATAACATTTTCGTTCGACTAAACTAATTTACCTGGACAGCATCGGCTGCAGCATAACCGGCAGCTTGACCTCCCATGAACTGAAGACCGTTTCCAAATCCGCATAAAAGTCCAGCCAAAAGGGCCCACCCTCTACCATTCCAGTCGCATAAATAAGACTTTAACGATGATTTGGGCAGACCCAACACGGGATGATACAAAAATGTGATGTTTAGAATGATGGCAATCACAAAGCAGGATATCGAGAAGTAGAAAAATGCAGTGTACACACTTAAGTGTGGAACACCGTCTTTTAATGTGTCCCATTGGTCATTAGTGGCCAAGTTGAAAGCCGGAGAAAATAGAGAAAAACAAATCCCAGCGAAGAAAGTTATGACTAATCCGATAAAATTGCCCTTCCCAATCACCTGCAAAATCGATAAATGTAGCACAAAATAAGGAAGTATCTTTAGGCAAGCGTGTAGTAAAGGATCATAGTAGATAATCTCTTATTGAGAAGGGTATACGCTCTTTTATATTAGGGATTTAATCGTTAATGAAAAACCGTGGTAAGAGGACTTTACAATTGTGTTCATAAATGAAGTTCTAACTCAAAAGAAGAAACCTATTTAGATAAAACCAACACTAGTAAATAGGTTAGGTCAACAAACCTTAATCGCCCTCGTTTTCTCAAGCTCTATGAGAAAACCAGCGGTTCCAAATTTTTCCTTTTCCTTGGTAGCACTTCCATTCTCCAAACCTGACAGAAAAAGTACAAAATACTGATAAAAAAATAAAGTTTCTGAATGTGAAAAAAGAAACGAAAACAGAACTATATAGCATCTTCTTACATTTGTCTGCGTGTGATTCCTTGGACGCAGATGCATTCTGTATCCTGATCAAGTTTAGTTTAAAATTCGAGTCAATCCAATAGTTATATATATTTTCTATCGTGATACTTATGTAAACATATACAATGAAAGACGAGGGTCATTCACAAGTACAATCATGTTGTCGAAAAGCATACTTACATTATCCCATCTTTGTAGTCATTATTTGAGAAATTAGAAAGCTTTGCTTTATTATCCGCAGCATTGGATGAATGAACGGCAGAGCCTAAACAAACAGCAATCAAAAAGCATCCAACGCCAGGAAAAAGAATCTCGGCTCTGTTAATTTTGTCGTCTAAGAAGTAATTCAATGTCGTGCCTGGATTAGAAATAAAAATATTAGCATATATAAGTCAAATCATCTACGTATACAAGATAAAGGAGAGTACCTATGACAACAGTTATGCTTGCAGTGATAACTTCAGTCACTGACAAACCAACAAATGCCCAAGCATATTGAGTTGCCAAGTTTCCAAGACTAAGTACAATCCCACCGCCCATTGCAAACATTACGCTTGGCCAGTTATCCTGCATAATTTGTACTAGAAATTGGACAATTTTCGACTAGTTTATGCTTCTAAGTAGCTCAAATGGCATTATTATCTACCTATACCAATAGCCAAGCAAATTAATCTCGATTCTCGCATCTATTCTTGCAAATTTTTACGAAAAACATGGAAGAGTGACAGTCTCGCTAACCTGATATAATTGATCGATAAAATTAGGCCTCTCAATAGTGCCATTTCCGATTTCACCAAATGCGAAAGCAATTATAACAGCAGCCAATAGATTTGTGATTGTGTAATCAAGATAAGTGTGCTGAGGTAAACGACCACGCCTTTCGAGGAGAGTAAGTATTGCAGGCCATGTCCCCAAGAACAACAATGCTACAAGCATACATGCTATTGCGCCTCCTTTGCTCTCCACAAGATACATTTCTAACTTGCTAAAATAGATTCTTTTAGTCGAAATAGATATCAATTCAACAATGCCAAAATAATCCTATAAGAAAAGAAAGAAAAATCAGAATTCAAACTGTCAGATGCAATCAAAAGTTACTTTAAAGAGGAAAAATGAACACAAAATGGCAGAAAGAGGAGGAAAGCTTTAATAGTTCTTCAAGTTTGAAATAATGAAAAGGGAATAATCAATAAGCTGTGTAATTGGACAAGGTCAACGGATCAAAATCAATCAAGATAAATAAAATATGATTACCATGATGGAAGAATATTGATAACAGAGAAGCACTAAAACAATAATATAAGCAAATCAATAATGAGAAAAAGAAACCCAAAACATTATTATTTAAATGTCATAAAAAGGATGAAAAACAGAGAACAACTACCACTCACAAAAAGATGCAATATTTATTTTCTTTTTTGAAAGACCCCACAAACTCCAATCCCACACTTCACGATTCCTCCTTCAGAAACCGATATTCCCAAAAATTAAAAAAAAAAAGCTCTGAACTTTACTGCAATTTCCACTTTTAATTTGCGAAAAATGGCCGTCTGGGAATAAGTTTGAAAATATATCGAACCGGGTAAATGGAAGAAAATTGAAGAGGTTACAAACTTACATTGAACCCAACTGTGAACTCCCATGTCCATCCAAGAATGAATCAATTGATTCTATTTTTAAAATGGCGTGCTGATCTGGGTATTTCTCAAGAATCTGAGGGTTAAGATTCTTTATGATACTCCTCCTTTGGACAACTAGCTATTAAATAACTTTTTCTTGACTTTGTTTGTAGGAGGAGTATATTTTCTGAAGTCAAACGTGGAGACAAAATTGGAGTCTAGAGTTGAAAATAAAAGCCCAATATAATTGTAAATATATTGTCGATGATCCATTATTATAGGCTTCCACTCCTCCCAGATCATAATGTCAGTTTCATCTTCTTGGATCTCGTAGCTATGATTTATTTTTATTTTTGGTAAAAAATGTTCACCTAATTAGACCATCTCACTCTCACCATTTTGGAAATTTGCACAAATATAAAAATAGTCACTGTTTTAAGCGAAAGTCTCAAAATATCATTTTAATCAAATAATAACATTATTAATTGCATTAATCTAAGCATTAACAAGAAGGATAGAATTGATAGAAAATTATTAATTTTATATTGAACTCCTAAAATAAAAAATAGAAATATTTTTTTTGCCAAAGCGACAAATAAAAAACGGATGGAGTAATAATTATGACAAAATAGTATTTCTACGTGTTGTCTAAATTGTACATTTAAGATTTTAAATTGTACATTTAAACTACAATGTTATTAAATTAAGTTAAAATATGAAAAATCAAAATTTTCATATTTGTATGTTTTGTTTAAATTTTACTTTCGTAGACAAATCTTAAATTTTAAATTTAAAACTAATAATGTTATATTTTAAATTTAAAATACAATGTTATTAAATCTTACACAAAATTTTTAAAAATATAAAAAATTTCATTTTCATTTTCAGTTTAAGTTTTTTTTTTATTTTTAAATCCACAGTTTAAATATATATAAAAAAAAATACAGGGAAAAAAATTAGGCCAACCGACACATCCATCAGGCCGGGGTGAGCCGAGAATTAGATTCCCCCGGAGCACCCCCCACCCCTGGGCCTACTGGAGCCGATCATTCCTATCCTAGGGCCATCTCCAATTGTCTGGCTCAAGGCCATCTCCCACCCCGCCCCCGAGCGGTTGGAGATGATCTTAGGATTACTATCACATCATCACCATATTAATTATTGTGGGATCAAATGAACGATGCAGTTTTTCATTCTTAATCACAAGATTTAGGAACTTTTCATTAAAAAAGAAAGAAAATAGGAATTTTTCCTATGCTAAATATAGATAAGAATTTTCAATAATTGACAATTGGGATGAAGCCCACAATATTCATTTTTTAATTTACATTTAATGTTTCAATTGTTCAGTTCAAGCACATTATAATTTTTAAAACTTCATTAGAAATTTAGAATTGAAAAGTTGTAGACTTGTAGTTAAACCCCCGCCGGTGTTCCTGAAATAAGGTGGATGACCTCTTATACTTTGATATTAATCAATTGTTTTTTAATATTTATGTTTTTAACTAAGAACTTTTGTAAGTTTGAAAAAATGTTGTGTTCATTAATATTACTTTTTCCTGAGGCTTGGTGGAGGCACATCCTGCGATTTACATCTTTCAGGATTCTAGGGCAAGGGTTCTGAGGGTCCAGGGTTAGTCTAGTGTAAGCTTGGACACCTGGATTATCAAAAAAAATAAAAAATAAAAATTGATTTACAATTTTAATTTGAACATGAATTTAACGTAAAAAGTACATATTTGTTTAGAGTCGAATCATCAAAAAATGACGGTTCAGCTCTTTTTAACTTTTTTTCTTTTCGTTTTCATTTTTCTTTTAAGTTTTTTCTTTTTTTTTTTTTGGTAATTTATAAAATATTTAAATGAAGTTGTAAGAATAAGGATTTGAACCTTTGACCTCAAGTATATACAAAGCCCTGATAACCACTAGTTCATTTGTCAATCGAATGTTGTTAAAATGTTTTATCGAAATCATCTCAATCATTTTTTCGAATCAAAATCCTCGAACCCGAGTCAAAACTCTTCCAAATAAATCTATAACTTTTAGTGAAAGAGTCGTGCAAGTAATACTTACAAACCTGTCCATTCCTTGACTCCCAATCTTGCATATTGGCATAAAAAGTCCAACTATGCAACCAGAATACTCATTTCTCTATCAGAAAATTGCTAAGCATAGGACTACATTCATCCCTTTCAATTTAGTTCCAGAATCACAAGAGTTGAAAAGTAATATTTCATGTTTTTATTTCAGAAAATTATAATGGAAATTAAATGATGTCACTACACTCGTTAGATTAGAAGACAATTGTGAGAGAAAAAATAAAATAAATTTATTTTGGAAATATAAAAGTAGAAATCCAAGAGAATGAAGATATATTCAATATGGGGAATTGGGCCTTCAGCTATGGGCCCAAACAATATCATCACACATCTATAATAATTGTAGATGGTTTCATTACAGCCCAAAATAATTTGGAAATTAAAGTAAAAAACATAAAAACTGAAAGGGGGCATTCCGAGAATTGAACTCGGGACCTCTCGCACCCTAAGCGAGAATCATACCACTAGACCAAATGCCCTTTTTGTTCACATAAATATTATTAATTATAATAACATTGAAAATATCAAAGATTAACAATCATTCAGCTTCATTTTTCGTTCATTTAAAATCCAAGAATTAATCACATCAGTGTCTATGAAATTAAATTTGTTGACCTATGTATCACGAGGTCAAACGAGATCTTATTTTTGACACAGCTTTGTTTTATGTCATGTGTATGAGCTGACCAGCTAAATGTTCATCATGTGGGGAGAAAATGATCAGATTAGTAACTTTCTGGACCTATATGTAATAAAAGTTTCTACTGATTTAGTATATGCTTCTGTTCAAGAAACATTTACAGATTCTTATTCCTCTTTTATAATTTTTCACAAATATCGGCATGAGATTCAACCAAGTCCAATTCGAGTTCGATTTATTCAATTCATTTATGTTTGACCTGATCAAAGTATATTTCAATTCACGTTTTTAACTAATGTTTAGGTTTTACGGGAAATAAGGATAATTTTACCCTTTTGTCCTCTTAAATTTTGTGTGTTTTGCAAGTGCTTCAGTTTCGATGGAAAATCTGGTCGAAATTTCATAGGAGGGAGGGGGGGTTAAGTGCACAAACATACATAAAAGCAGGAGGTACAGTCACATTTAAGACGTTTCAGGTGGGTAAGTGCACAAACATACATAAAAGCAGGAGTCATGATCACATTTAAGACGTTTCGGAGGGAAAAGTACGAAAATTGAAAAAAATTGGGGAATGACGTGCAAAAATCCCAAATTAAAAATTGAACCTAATTACGAATTTGTCTTTTCTTATTTATTAAAGGTGTTCCAATCATGAAAAAATGTTTCCAAATTCATGTTTGCTGAGTCGAATTCCAAAGTAGGCATCATCTAACAGCACATAGCCTTACTCTATTTTCATCCACTCAATAACTCCTATTAAAGATTTTTAAAATATATCTTTTCAAGAATTACACAATTTAATATTATTTTTATTTGGTTGAATAATAATAGTAGGTTGACCAGTCGCATTCGTAAATTAAAAAGTAACTATATATTATTTAAACGGTCTTTAAATGCTGCTTCATGCTGCAATTTTCAATTAAAGAATCACACTTGTATGGTTCAGAGACCACCAAATCTTTGTGCATGAAGTCATACATACATAAGTTTATTATAATTAAATATTTCAACTTAAAATACATGGGATAACAAGATCTCATTTATAAAAAAAAAAAAAAAAAAATTTTACTGCCTTCCTATCTAGATGAACTAAGGAAAACTCTAATAAACAGATGAGAACAAGTTTTTGAGAATCAACCACACATTTCATTTCCACTCAAAAGGGAATCAAATTCCCCTATACTTTTTTGTTTTTCCTTAAAGGAAAGGAAGAAAACAAAAAAGGAAAGTCTTTAGTGGAATTGTGTGAAGATAACACCTTAATTAATTCTCATTCTTCCCTTAGATTCTTGGAAGCATTAAGCCAGAGAGTAAAATAGTTATGGAGAAAGAGATAAGCCCAATGGTGCCGCGTAGAGATAGTGTCGTCTTAGCACTATCGTCCGTGTTTCCGAATCCATTTCCTGATGGTCCAAGGCCAATACCACCTCCTGGAGTCACAGTCGAACCGCCTGGAAATGTCGAGCCTGGAGGAGACATACCGATACCCGGAGGAGCCGTACCGATACCCGGAGGAGCCGTACCGATACCCGTACCAGTACCAGTACCGGTACCGGGGGGGGTGCCGCCGCTGGTGTTTGGAGTTCCTCCTCCAGTGTTTGGAGTTCCTCCAGCGGGTGGGGCGATAGATGGGTTTGTGCTTCCTCCGGTTCCTCCAGTTCCTCCGGTTCCTCCAGTGCTATACAAAAAGATGAATAAAATCAATGTTTCTATGCACCTAACTTGAGTAAAAAAATAGAGCCAAATGGGCATATGTTCAATGACAACCAAATATGAACCTAACTTCAGTTAAAAAATGACTTACAAAGATTAAGGTTGTGAAACATGTATTACTAGAAAACAAGACAAATAAACAACCATATTTGCACATATCAACATCACAACAGCTCACATGATTATATTCATTATTATGACTCTAAAATAGCAATTAGATCTACCAATCTACCATCCTTTTTACATTATGCCAAAAGTTCAAGACCGACAACAAAAAAAAGTTCAAATCTTGGTAATTGAGATCCAAAATTTGCTTTAAAAGATCAAGAAAATCAAACCTGGGACTAGATTGATATACACATCCAGAACCAACACCTGTAAATGATCAAAATCAACACAATTAGAAACTTGCTGAAATTAGTCTCTTTTTCTTTTTTTTGTGGGAAAATAGATGAGAGTACTTACTTGCAGGGGCAGTTTGGGAAACAGCAGCAGTGCCACTAAAATCACAGCTTCCAGGAACTTGACCCCTTCTCTGGTAATAGCTATTCACAGCATAATTACAATGGTCCCTAACAGTATTTGGATTAAAACAAGCTCCATTTTGAAGAATTGCTGAACAATCAGCTCCATTGCCACAAGCATAATCTATGTCTCTTTGAAGAACAGTGTCACTCAACCCAGTATTACAAATACAGAAAGTAGCATCTGTTCATTAAACACACAAAAAAAAGGTAAAAAAAAAAATATGGCAAAAACAACAGATCAGGTAATAAGAAGTTCAATAAGCCTGTTGAAATGCTAAAATACATTTACAAAATCAAGAAACTGTAACTTAAGCACAAACCCTTAACAAATACCTCAATATAGACAAAAAGATCACACCTTTACATAGTATTTAAACTACAAGTAAAAGAAAATTAGAAAAACAAGAACCTCAAGATCCAAGCTTTACCTGAGTGACCAGCCATGGCTATGAGAAACACTAAACCCATTAGAAAGACAGCCATTTTTTAGCCAAGATCCTCAAGAAATTATGAGAAACAAATTTTATGATTGAAGATGTTTTGTGGAACTTGAAGAAACAACAGAAATGAAGTGAGAAAAGAAGGGTGTAATATTGGAAAGAGAGAAAAAGGGAGTAAGAGAAAGAGTAGAGGTAGGAGAATGGAGATTTCTAGACAGGAAGATGTTACTGGCGGTGGCAATGTTCTTGGCATTTTATATAGTATATTTTTTTTTTTTGATATTTTTATATAGTATAAGATAACTGCATTTGAGTGCTTTCTAATAACAATGCTCTTACTATGTTGTACTAACTATTATGTACCATGTGTGTATGTTTAGGCTTTTCTACTAGGTCACAAACTCATGTGATTAGTTAAAACTAACCCATTTTGATTTATAGGTATTTAAGGAATTATTAATACTACTAATTACATTGATCACGTTTTATTATAGGAATGTATTGGATTCATTAAAGTTAGCTCCTTGTAGCGTTTATTTTATAAAATCAAATTGAATTTTAGAAATACTCATAGGTACCATTCAAGAATTACAAACATCATGGGTGACAAACAGATTCCACTTGTTCGTCCATTAATTTCACTCATTATTTTAATCGATTCAAGTAGTTTTTCATCAAATTAATTCAATTTCACCATTTTTTTCCCAAGTTTCACCGTTTTTTCACATCAAATTTTTATGACATTAGCATGCGCCGTCAGATTTTTAGTGCCGTAAGAAGATAATTGTAATAAATTCAATACCTCGGGGTAATTTGTAAATTTCGCAAACATGGATGATGGTTTGTGTAATTACACTAATCGACAATAATAGTTTGAGTAATTCTCCATTATTTTTATTAGAAAAATATTCGTATGTTAAAATTTTATTAGCAAAAAAATTTTTGTATCAGCATTTTATTAGCTCAGTGCACCCATATTAAATTAAGAGGTATGCATGGATGTATTGCTCATTTTTCAAGAGGATTATTGTCAATTTTTTAAACTGTACGATGATGTTTTCGTATTTTATTCAAAGATCAAAATTACATTAACAACCATAATTGTCACTTTGACCGTAAATTATTGAAGAATACTTGCACTTACAACAAGTGAAGCACGTTGTTGCTTGGCAGGGGTAATTTTCTTTTACATATATAATAATACACGAGGTTTTTGCTAATACAAATAATATAGGAGGTTTCTGTTAATTAAGAAAAATACTGGTCGTATTTTTGCATTTTACCCTTTCATTATCTAAATTAGCTTTTTTTTCAAAGTTTTCCATTGCTTAAACAGATGCTACTTTTTACAAGATCAATCATGGTTGCACTCCAAACAGAAATTCCATTTTATTTTCCTTTTGCCATTAATGTTGAATTAAGTATTACACTTATAGAGAACCTAAATGCAACCTATAAAATAAAGCTATTATAAAAATTTGCACGGCCGTATAAAACAATTTTTCACCACAAGAGTTAATGGAAAATTGTGAAATTAAAAAAAAAAAAATAGTGAGTGGCATAATAATTTTAGGCTGTTCAAGAAAGGGACCCCCACAAGCACAAGGTGTTACCTTTTTCCATGATGTTTTGGTGTGGTGTCACTATGGTTGCCCCCTCTTTCCTTTTGAATTGATGATTCGATTGAGGATATTTATATATGAGCATCTAATTCCGTGGCACAACTCATCTTTTCTCATGAAATATCAATATCTATTTCTTGATTAAACTTTAAGTCCACAAAATATATATTACCAAGCTTTTTGAAAAAAATATATATTTTACCAATTTACATCATTTTGACACATTTAGTTTTAGCGTCAATATAATTTTCAGATAAAATTCAGCACGTGCAGCTCACGTGCGCATTAAGTTAACAATAGTGGATCCTTAAAACCCGTGCTTATTTAATTTTTTCTTCCATGGTCAATTTCATGGGCACGTGAGAGGCATGTATTGAATTATGTCCAAAAATTGACAGTAAAATTAAACGTGTCAAAAGAGTGTGAATCATGGTATGAAATATGTTTTTTCGAAAAGTTTGGTATCAACTATTAAGTGTGATTTTTGGAGGGTTTTGGCAAGTTAACTCCATGAGATATGTCTAATGGATAATTTACCTCCATGTGATATGAAATTAGGCAATTTAACTCCATGTGAAATGAAATAATAAGCAATTTACCTCATTGCTAGTGGAAGTGTTGCACACACTCTCTATAACACGACCGAAACTTCATTTTCATGTAAAAAAAATATTCAATTTAAACTTACATTTGACAACATATTCACTCATTTTACCCCGCGTGATATGCGTATGGTATACGTAAATAGACAATTAACTCCCGGTGATTTTCGTAAATTGGCACTTTAACTTTCTGTGATATTGCATAATGAGCATTTTACCCCATTGTAAAAATGTAAAAATCAAGAAGGGACATTGTGCTTCTTTTACAAAAACACAGGGAAGTATTTCGTTATTTTATTTATCACATGGAGTTAAACTACCTATTTAAAATAACACATGAATTAATTTGCTATTTTTACTCATTTTTTGGACTAAAATTTAATATCAAAAGTGTTTTTTCCTCTTTTAAAAATTGAGCCGAATTTTATTTTCAAATTCTTAGCTACTACTCATTATAAATTTTTAACCGTCAATACTCAGATTAGTACAATGTAACTTAAAGAAAGATTTAGAACAAACGAAATACGAAAAAGGGAAAAAAAGGAAAAGCAAGAACCAAACGATTCAAAAAAGTAATTATCCTAGTAAACTTTTATTTTTCCATGGCGGTGCAAGCCGCAAATAAGGAAAACATGGTGCTTAGTAGGTAGGCATGAAATACAAGGTGAACCTTTTACCACAATTATCATTGGCTACAAATCCAAATTATTAATCGAGTATTATAATGTCGAAGTTGGTAATCACGAAAGACAATATTTGGTGTTTTTATTTGGTGATTGAGAAAGTAGTAGAAGTCTGAATATAGATTTTACGAAATTCATGTTTTAATTTCAAATCTATAAAAAAGACAATGATTTGATGCATAACATCAATTTTTCTTTATAGAAGACATTGATTTGATATACGCGCATACTTCTACAAACTCTAACATCCAAACTAAATCTAAATGAGGTTTCACAAAAAACCATACAAATAAATTTCTTGAAACCAAAACCAAGCGTTACCGAGTCAAAACATAACCAAATAGACCCTAAGAGATGCCTGGAAGAATTAATTAGAAGAGTGCATCGCAATTTTCGTCTTCATTATTGGCCAACTTTTGCACATCCGTACATCTTAAATTTTTCGTAGCAGATTTGTCCATGTTATCAATGTAGTGTAACACGTTCGTCCCTCTTAAATTTTTTTGACTACTACGGTGAAAAAGACCTCACATTCATTACTTGGAGGACATTTTCATCCATTCATCTAAGTAAATTCAAAATACATAACATATGCTTAAAACCTCCAAATTAAATTCAAAATATATATAATACACTCACGACATCCATATTTAACTTAAATGGACGAAAATTGATGTATTTTGAATTTAAGATGGACGAATGTGTTATACTACATTGATACGTCTCCTACGAAAAATCTAAGACGGACGAAAGAAGAAAAAATGCGATTCACTCGGAATTAAAATTATTGTTAAAGTTCTAACAGTCCACATTGAAGCTTTTGGGTTTTTCAATAATAGGAGTGAGAAACTCATATCTTATTGATTTATTAATTGATGAATAACTTATGAGGATGTAGGAAAATTCGTTGATATTATTACTTTTCCTTGGTATCTATCAAGAAAACTTTTTTGCCCATATTTGGCCTACTCCGCCTATTAATAGGCAGGAAGAAATTTACGTATATACTATTAAATTGTCCATTCTTTTAAAAATGTTATCCTTGTGTGCTTGTTTTTGAACTAAAATTCTTTAAGGGGCAAATTACATTTATGCTCTATCAAGTATAAAGTGTTTACATTTCTTTTTAAAGAATTATACTTAAGTTTTTTTTACATGAAATGTGTCATATCGACCACTTTGTTTATAGATAATGCAATCACGTGACTTTTGATAAGAATATTTTCATGATTTTTGATTGATCATCCATGAAACAGTGATCTTGATTTTTTTTATGGATTATATATTTAAATTGGGGCTGTATTGGTGGATTTAGATTGGTCAAAAACTTGAAAATACCCTTACTTATAAGTCATGTGACTTGCATATGATTGTATTTTCATTGAAAAAGTGCGATGTAACATATTTTATATAAAAAAAACTTGAGTGTAGATTCTTTAATACGAAGAATATAAGTTTAAAACACTGTGGGTACCATAAGTGTGATTTAACCTCTTTAAAGTAACACATAAAATTTATTTCCACAAAGCGGTTTTACATTTTCCCTTAACAACACACTAATTTAGTTTGTTAATTTTATTAGTTACTTACACCTCATAATCATAGTTTGATCATGATTGCTTGTACTATTCTAGCTAGTATGGTTTCTTTAATCTATAAGGGAAAAAAGAGTAAATAAACGTATGTTTATATTCATTATACACAGATTAGAATGGAAATATCAATCATAATTGCACAAAGCTGAAAAATACTAGGGTTGTCAACAGATTGGATCAGGCCTGACATAGCTACTGTTCCATTTATATTGGGTCAGATTTGAATTTTACATTGATCTTTTTTCGAGTTTGACACATTTTATCTGAATTCAATCGGATATCGATTTTTTTTTGGGTCCAAACTAGTTCATGTGTACAAACTTTCTTCATAATTCACTATGCTTCAACATAAAAAAAATTAAGTCATGACAAATTTAACTACTTAATTCGATTGATTTAACGGATCATGTTGAAAAACAATGAAATCAAAATTAATTAGTATTGTTAGATAAAAATAGATATAGAAATGAGATCTTGACTGATTATAAAACAATTGGATGTTAGTTACAGAAATAAAATATTATCTATACGTATACTTTTTCCTTATTATCAAATTCAGATATTTAATAAATCAAATCGAATTAAATCAATATTTGCTACACCAAATTTAGATGATTCTTCTTAATTGGATTATTCTATCAAATCTCTAATCGAATAAATATCTTAATAAATTGGACCAAGTTCAAATTAAATCCATCATTTTTGAACCAGTGAATACATTGTTAATAATCATTATATCAAGAAATTTAATTGAATTTATCGGTGGCCCAATAAATCACAATAAATCACTTGTGGGTCGTGACGGTCCTTAAAATTAGGGCTGTCAATGGGTTGGATTCTGGTCGGATCAGGCTCGTCCAGATCCGGCCTATTTATATCGGATCGAATCCTGTCAGATTCGATCTTGCTCGGATTGTGCTCGGATCTAGATTTTTTGAATCCAATGGATCTTGGTCGAATTTGGCCGGATATCGGATATTTTTCGGATCCAATAAATTTGTATTTAAAAATTTAAATTAATATTTTTTTTCTAAAGCAAGTTTATTATCTTTTCAATTTTATTTAATTTTAGCTCACATTTTCAAAGTTTCTTTACTATATTCATAAAATAAAATTATAAACGAATTATAAATTACTATCTTCTTAAATTGATGTTGAAATATTATCAAAATGATACTTCTTTTTATAAATAATTTTGTATACATATCTTTCTTTTTATTTGTTGTCGGAAACAAATCTTTAACGGATCGGATCGACCTAAATTCATATTCGATCTATGAGTTTCGGATTTCGAATCTTTATAATCGGATCATGTCCATCGAATCTCTAATCGGACAATTATCCTAATAAATCGGATCAAATTCGGACGGATCCGGATTGAAATCCGCCCCATTGACAGCCCTACTTCAAATATATACTAGTTGGAATTTCGGTGAGTTGTTGTTAAGAAAAGCCCAACAGCTAGCCTGGCCCAAGTTCACAAAGTACATATCCTCATGATCTAATCTACGAAATTTGCTTTTTAGTAGCCCAGGTGAAAGTAGACCATTATCAAAATTGCAGTTTTCGGAGCCCATTTCATGGTATATAACTATATATGATAATGATTGAGTCAATGGCTGTAAAGTGTAAACGTAAACAGAAATTTAGGCCCCAATTTTTTTTAGGTAAATTATGAATAACCCCCTTATATAAGATCTAATTTCAAAAATTCCCCTCAAACGTATTGAATATTACAAAAATTCTCTTGAGAATTGTCCTTATAAGTAAACCCCTTATCATTGAAAAGTTTCAAGTTTAACCTAGGAGTTATTTGTAATGTTTGTAATATCTTAAATTAAAACTTAGGTGCTAATTATAATATCTCATGAATTGTAAGATTGTTAGTTAAATATTAACCACCAAAATTGTATTATTACATACACATAAGTTTCCAAAAATACTAAGAATATCTTATTTTTACATATTTATTAACAATTTATTTATATAATAATAATTTGACGAAATTTCATTAATAATATTTTATCAATAAATAATTTTATTTACACATTTAATTAAATTAGTTATTTTTATATTGTATTAATAAATTTAATAATTTAAAAAATAATAAGAAAATTTAAAAATACAATATCTTTTTAATTTACTTCTTATGTTTATAATAATAAAATTATTATTATTATATATAAATCAATTATTATTATAGGTATATAAAAAATAATTAAATTAATTAAATGTGTAAATAAAGTTATCATATTTATTAAATATGATATATAAGATTTTATTTATATTTTTATTATAAAAATTAAATAGTTGATAAATATGCAAAAAAATATTTTTTGAAACTCGTTTTTTATTTATTATATATAATATAATAATAAGAATAAGAATAATTAAAAAAAAAAAAAAAACAACTTACAAGTATCTATTGGTAGAGGCCTAGAGGGAGGCAGAAAATAAGTTTGAGGCGCCGGCCCAAGTGCTAGGCAACTTGGGCCGGCCCTGCACTAATGAAGCAAGCCCAATTAAACGAAAGTTCCGTCAAAGATGCCATCACACCTATACATTCATCGTTCAATAGTTACTAGGTAAAGAATTCGTCATTAAAGATCGATCTTTTCAAATTTATCAATTACGAATGGAGCTAATGACAGCCAAAGGGACAATGGAATATTGGTTAAATTGCATTTTAATCCAGTAGAAGTAGCGCGCACATACTTATACAATTTGATCTATCTATATATATTTTAACTATAACATTCGTGGAGCTCATCACGTAACTTAAAAATTGATTCAAATGTCATAGGAGATCTTTGAAGATCTTTGCCAAAGCATATCGCTAGCTAGCTTAATACAAAATAAGTAATTGAGGACCATGATATATATATACATATATAAAATACTCAAAAATATTTAAATTAGCTACAAATTTGGATTTTAAAAAATACTCAAAAATACTATCATTATCTCAAAAATGAGTAGTTTCTTTGAATTAGCTACAGATCAGATGGGACCCAAAATTAAATGAGGTTTTAAATTTCTCAATACCACAAACTTCAACATCCATACTCATTCAAATGGGTATAAGGGTGCACACTGTCATCGAGACCGTACCACACAGTACCAAACCATAACGAAGTTAGTTTTTTTTCTACTCAAAACCATAGGTTACAGTATGTATGAAACCGTAACGAACTTTTTGATATGGTACATGTTTTGGAATTTTTTATCATGTCGGAAAACAAACTAATCACTAATTTACAATTTAATTATTATTAACATTATTGTTTCGTTAAAAAATGACGACTTTATATTATTGTAATAAAGTATAAATTGTTGATTGATTTGTTCATAAGATCTTCTAATTTTTTTTTAAATAAAATAATAACAAAATTATTTAGTTCATTCCAATATCGTAGTTTTCATTTAAGAAGCACCATTTAATTGTTTTAATTTGAAACAATATAATGTCATTTGAAATGCATTTGTTTACATATTTAACTTTAAGTCGTTTTTCACCTATTTAATTCTTTAGATTAATCCTTTGGTCAAGGGTTTAACCCGTCTTTTTAACGATTTCATATATTTTGCATCTTTTTAATATATTTATTCGTTCTTTTATCGGTTTAACCTACTTTTATTATTTTTTTCATTTTTCATCGATTTTATTTTATTTTTCGGTTTAAATCATTTTCTATCTATTTCAACTTTAAAGCTACCTATTAATTAACTTGTTTGCTTATGTTTGTATTCTCAGAAGCCTCAATGTGCTTTTAAGCTGTAGAAAATGACTGAATTAAGTGTACGTACAACAGTTGTGAAATTTTGTCAAATTCAAGAAAAAAAATGTTACAAAATAGTCAGAATTAATGAATTATCTTTGAAATTGCACAAGTTTAATGAGAAGTAGAATGTTTAAATAAATCCTTTTTTCCTCTTAAGCAATGCGTAATTTCGAGCAGGGATCAAACTTCCATCTTTCATGTGTACGTCCCCTTTATTTATTGCAAAGAATCAGATTATGATGCTTTCTGAAATGACCAAAGATTCATATATGAACACCCTTGTAATTTTTCTTCTTATGCATGATGGAATAAAATGATATAGAAACTTAGAATTTAAATGGTGGCAAACTAATATAAGGGCAATAGTTTTATTGAAGAAATTAATTACTGACCTTTTTTTGCTCCTCCAAGTTAGCCTTAATGAGAGAATACATTGCGACTCCAGCAATAGCTATTCCGGTACCACTCCCAGTCTGTGTCGAGATCCGATTTCCGAACACAACAATTGAGAATCCGATCACAAAAACTCGTTTCAACACATTTCCAACCGCATGTGTAAGGGGTGCAACCCGTTCCAACGTGTTCGTAGCTACCTGGAAAAACGATCCAAAAAAATATCTTAGCTCAAAGACCGTTACTATATTGAGCGTGCGTTGTTTGTCCAGTTTTTAATTACCTGATTGTACAAATGGTAAAACATTCCAATCCAGAAAAGATCAGACAAGAATTTGTTCAGACCAACTTTAGCAATTGCATCTCTGAATCCATATTCCATTAGCTTAGGACCCTCGATCTGATTATATTCGAAAACGACACATTCAGAAACTCGGTTTCCATTTATCATATTTTAATTAAATAAAATGTAAACTTACAAGTATTGCTGGAGGGAGGCAGAATAGAAGTGCTATAATTGATATGTATGCATAGATATTTGTACTGTCCATTCCTGTCTATTAAAAATAAAAAAGTTTTGATGTCAATGAGTTCTAATTAATATTAGAGTTTTATATATTTTAGCTGGAAGATTTTACCATTGCTTTCTTTGAGTAAATGCTTCTGTATGTAAATGAAATATTCGATATCATTGCACTAATGAAGCCAGTCCAATTAAACGAAAGTTCCGTCAAAGATGCCATCGACACGCCTGAATGCAAAAGTTGATCGCTCAATTGTTACTAAGTAAAGAATTCGTTCATTAAAGATCGATCTTTTTGAACTTACCAATCACGACTGGAGCTAATGAAAGCCAAAGGGACAACGGAATCTGCTGTCCTAAAACAAACTGCGAAGCAGAAGCACTGAAAAATGGCTCCAATGCTATCGAACCAAAAAACAAATAAGTAGGCCTTTGTAATATATTTTGAATACGTAAGAAAGTGGAAAATGACAAAAAGACGGAAAATGTTTAGGTTGCTACCTTTAATGGTATGTGTAAAAGAGACAGCAACGGCTGCGAATGATACGTTAGACATGACATGTCCGAGAGCATGACAGAACGCTACTGGTGTTAGCAGTCCCAAGAGTTCTTTATTCATTGGCTACTTGTTTGCAATCATATAATTGAACATGAATTAAAAACAATAAAGAAATTTAATGTTTTCGATGAATATTATTACGAAACTCACCGCACGTTTTGGTAGTCCGACACTCCAGCTGATTAGACAATACACGACTCCGACTAGAAGATGAACGACCGAGACAAAACTGTTAAATATGACAAGATTTCTTTAATCTTTTTTTTTTGCTTTGAAGTTGAATTGATTTAAAATCAAAGTGGTTCGAGAAAAGCGATCGAACTTACTATGGATATGGGAAATAATTATAGACCTTCTTGTTTAATATATTGAATATCACATTCAAGAAGTACCTGTAAAACATTAATATCATAAATCAAATTAGTGTTTGAGAATTATAAATTCGATTTTCGACATGAAAACAACTGACCATGTAAAGAAAAAGAATCCAGTAACTAAAGCTGGAAATCTCTCTGCAAAGCTCTTACTACTAGACTTAGCAAACCTGTTCAAATCATTGAAAAAAATGATCATGATTCCTGATTTATGAAGTAAAGATACATTATATGACATCATTAAAAAAATTCGAACCCGTTTGACTCTGCATCAGCAGCTGCAGCTTTTGCGATACAAAATTCATCAGAACCACGACGATTTAGGATTTCGACCAATCCAGGAGTTGTCAAGAATTTTCCAGAAAAATCTACTTGTTTCGAAGAAACAATCTTTTTTGACAATGGTGAGAATTTCAAATGATTGGCTCTCAAAAAAGCAGGTGATGATGAAGTTGAACTTCTGCTATGTTGTTTGTACAAAGAATAAAATCTTGATTGTTGAATAAAAGAGAAATTAGAGATTGAAGCCATTAGAGATTGCTTCTAAACTTTATTGGATAACAACAAAAAGGCTTAAAACAGAGTTGTAAGAATTTGATTCTCAAATTATAATGGTTTTAATTTTAAACATTTATAGAAAACAGAATGTAACGATGACAACAAAGTTTAAGTTTATAACTGCGGAGATAACAAAGTAAAAGGCATTGCTAATAGTTCTGAATATTTAGTTCAAAACTATAAAAAGGTTTGTGAGTTTTTGACCAAAAAAGTGTGAAAAAAAAACTTGATAATGAAGTTGAACCTTATTTTAAAGTTATGTAATTAAAAATACACAAAGAGACCAAAGACAGGTATTCTAATAAGTTCCCTTTTGATCAGTTCAATCTGAAATGAACTAAAGAGTTATACTTCGACCTTTTCTTTTGAGACCCTTTTTTTTTTTTTTTTTTTATAACCCAGGTTTCCAAGCTTACGCTAGACTAATCCTGGACCCTCAGAACCCTTGCCCTAGAACCCTGAAGGATGTAAAACGCAGGATGTGCCTCCACCAAACCTCGGGATCCTACCATACTGCTGTACACTCTGAGCACAAAGGGGTCTTCACCACAAATGACCCTTATACAGACCCATAAAAATGCTTCCATCCAAGTTTCAAATGGGATTCGAACACCCTTTTATTATTTGTTTATAGCTTGATAGAAGCTTTACTTTTAGGAGTAGGGTCTATTAATGTTCTAATTAGGGAGTTATAATAATTCTATGGCTGTTACTTGTCCTTTTCCAAGATTCCATCCAAATTGTATAACAAGTAGATATGATATTGATGTGGTAATAATTGATAAAACCTTTTATATGAGTGTTATATAGTAAATGTTAACAACTTCACAAAACAAGTCGTGGAGTATGACATCTGCAATGGCCTCATGAAACACGGGACAAAATAATGCAGCTATATGAGTCAACCTCCATTACTTTTTTTAATGCATTTTCTATCTTTTTTTGGTCTGTTTTGTGCCTTTTGGGTTTTTGTAGAGGCTTGCCATAAAATGCAATGGTTTGTAATTATCTTTTGTTTTTATTGCGTATCATATAAACTTACTCCAATAATCAATGGCTTTTTCGAATTAATCCACAAATTCTCAACTTGTGATGCACATACCTAATTTGTAATTGTATTTGTGAATGCCTAATCACTCTATTAGGTGTGTTAAACAGACAAACATATTACTTACGAGTTATGAATTATGAATGAATCGAGCACGACCAACCCAACATGAGACTACAACTTCCCGTCAGCAAACCTACTTTGGATTAGAATTTCACGCGGAAATGGCAATAATGCTCTTCAACATTTAAATTTCAGTGTATAGACATAAGAGAGCCATGATTGAAAAGATGTCTAAACCTCTCAAGCTGAGGCCAAACATAAATAAAATAGTCACGTTATAAATGGAAAAACACAATTCCTCTTTGAAAAGAAAAGGGAAACTGGAGGCAAAATGCATGCAGATTAATCTGAAAAATCTCATCTTCTTGTAGTCCTTGCTTACAAAAGAGGACTGACTAACCACAAACTGCCAACAGTAAATGGAAATACTGGAACTAATTCTGCAAAAAGAAACACGGCTGTAAATGTCAAAATAAGAATAGAAAGGGATTATGTCAATAAATCAAGTACAATTTTCACCTCGGGTTGTGCTGCTTTGGTTTCCTTGGTTTCCTCTTCTTTGACGTTCTCATCACCTGCACCAGGAAAATGTAATGTCTACACTTAGCTAATTGAGTCAGTGATTCAGTAAAACAATGAAGAAAAGAGGATTACATTTAGGAAAGTGAGTAAGTGACTAAAGGTTTGATACATAAGTGTCGATTTTGAAAGACTAAGATAAATTTGAGCAACAATGAGAATATGTACACACGGAGAATGAGAATTAAAGATATTATTTACCACCATCTTCGGGTAAATCAGAGGTCCAGAGAGTGAGGTTGTCTCTCAACAGCTGCATAATCAAAGTGCTGTCTTTGTAAGACTCTTCACTTAAAGTATCCAACTCAGCAATGGCCTCGTCAAATGCTTGTTTAGCCAAATGGCATGCCCTGCCAATTCAAAAGAAGAACACATTACACATTTGATTTCAACTTTTCGCGAGAATTTGTTTTTTGGGCAAAACTAGTGTAAGAATTTACCTCTCAGGAGAATTCATAATCTCGTAGTAGAATACTGAGAAGTTCAAAGCGAGACCAAGACGTATAGGGTGAGTTGAAGGAAGATCTGTGTTTGCGGAGGCTGAAGCGGCCTACAGAATATTTGAAGCAAGAAAATAAGCAAGAAACACAAAGAAGCAATATATATTGACTTGCTTGTTTGTTAATTATTTATATTAATGTTCTTTTCAGAGAAGTTAACATGCCTCATAGCCCTTGAGTGACTGTTCGGCTGCCTCTTTTTTTTCCTGATCAGTCTTAAACTCAGCTAGGTAGCGGTAGTAATCACCTTTCCTGAATTAGAAAAAAAATGACATTTCAACTAGGAAACAAATGCCTAACAGAAGATAATTCATGTAACTAAAAATCACGGAATTCCCTGAATGATCTTAAAAATAAACTTTCCAGGTTACATTTAGAATTATAGAGTCAACTTGCCAGTATATATAGGTAATGAATGGTCTACAACACATTGGCAAGTTTCCTTTTTAGTAACACTCATGAAAGCTGCTACCTTTTGACAAGAGTTCGATTTGGAAATTCAACTATCTGGATAACATCGAATAATTCTAAACCGTTGCAGATTCCAACACAAGTGTAATACACCAATACAACAACAAGCAGTTTGATCTCTCTCGGACTATCTAACAAAACACCTCATCAGCCACATTTCAACGTTTTAATATAAAGGAAATCTTTCCTGGATACCATAGCCAATGTGACAAGGTGAAGACCACAGGCTGGAAATTAAAACTAGTAGAGTTACTTGCTTTAGTTGTTGAGACACCAAATTAGTTTCTCGTAGGTGCAATGACAATAAAGGTAAACTGATCTTCACATCCTGGCATATACCATATTAGAAAGCCTCTTTCTTATCTTGATAATTATGCACAAGAGCGAGAATAGAGGTAAATGAAATCATGAAAGAATATCTTGACACTAAAACTTGAAATAGAGAAACATTGGATTAACACTAATCAACTCATCACTGTAAATGTATCGGTGTGCCTCAAATAATATTTTTCATTTTCCTGAACGAATGCTGTATGAAATTAATAATGCTGCAATATATAATGGTTATACCAGATCAAGGAAAAACCACCAATGATACAGTAAGGGCACAGCAAATCAGCGTAAAAGTTTAGCTTACATCTTATAATAGAAAACAGTAGCTTCTCCTGAACCAGAAGATGGAATTAGATGTTTATCGATGACCGAGAGAATGTCGTAGCAAATGTTGGATAGCTCGTCCTCCACCTTCTGTCGATAGCCCTTAATCAGCTTCACATTGTTCTCGTTTCCCTTTGATTCTTCCTTCTGCTCAATCGATGACATGATTCTCCATGAAGCTCTGCGAGCACCAATTACATTTTTGTACCCAACAGAGAGTAGGTTTCTTTCATCCACTGACAACTCAACATCTAGTTTTGCAACTTTTTTCATGCAATCAACCATTTCTGAAAAACAAAATAGAAATTGGAATGGTATCAATAACAGTATTAATATTACTAAAATGTTACCAATCTCAATTTACAATTGAGCAAATTGAGATTCATTTTTCTTATCAAATTCAATAAAATGACCTACATTCGATTCACATCTAACACCCCTTCTTTAAAACCGTTTTACGCAATGTAAATCAAAATTCCAAAAAAAAAAATGCTATACAGAAACACAATGATCTACACATCTACACATAACATTAAAATTTTAAATCTCGAATACGTTGTCAACAATGTAAATTGTACCATCGTATCGTTCGGCTTGTTCGGAAAGCTTGGCCATGTATACATGATTCTCTCTCTCAGATTCCGTCGACATATTTCTTTTTTGCCAATAAGGAATTTGAAGATCTGGCTTTTTTGAGGAGAATGTGAATGTGCACACAGAAAAAAATGAAAGCTTTGGGGAGAGGAGAGAAAATCTGGACCGTTGGATTAGAGGCAGTTGTGTAATATCATTGAATTAGGCGCGTAAATCGTGGAACCCCTTGAAACTTGCAGAGCACACACGTGTGACCCGTGTGTGCATTTCGGGTCTGAGTCGGATTCGGTCTACTCTGTGTCGGGTCAGAATATCTTAACTTAAGACCCATTAAATTAAATTATTAAATTATTAAATTAAAACATTGACTAGTGTATAATACTCCATATAGTGTTTCTATTAGAGAGAGACAAATTACATCATCGTATCACACTAACATATTATACAAATAACATAACTAAAAACTAAATAAATAATACATGAAAAAATATATTGGTTATAATTGAAGAAGATAGATGAAAAAGAAGTGGTTCTTTAAATTTACATTTACAATCCAGAGAAATGTATTTTTCTTTATAGATATGTGATATTAATAAAAGGCGAAATTATAGAATCGATTCAAATTATTATGAATTTTGATTTTTGTGTCATGTTAATATCGTCAATCGAATTTTATCCCATAAATTAATAATATTTTGTGTAAACATTTTTTGGACTAACTGAAACTTTTAACTTCAAAATTTGAAACTTTCTTAACAATTTTCTATTAATAATTTTCAACTCTTGTCGAAAAATCGTGATACTCATATTTCTAAATGTTATTAAGTGATATTATATATAAAAGTGAAATTACGAATGAAGTTCCTTTTTGGTAAAAAAAACCATTACTTAATCTTATCTTATTAGATTAATGATAAAACACTATTAATGTTATTCGTAGAAATAAAATATTTTCGATATTAATATTGGATCCATTTCGAACCTATTCCAATTAAAATCCGCCCAACTGATTCACACCCCTAAATCTTTACCCCAAATCCAAAATAATAATGGCCCAAAAATGCTTCGACTCACAAAATGCACCAGACATCCCGTAAAACCCCTCTACCTCCACCTTCAGTCCTTAACCACCACCGCCACCGCCACCGCCACAGCCACCGCCGCCCCTCCTCCTCCACCAATTTCGACACCAGTAAATGAAGCCCACCTCCTCAGAGTCTGCACAATCCTCTACCAACAGCAAAACAGCTCCGATACAAAACTCCACACCACCCTAACCAAAACCTCTTTCCATCTCACCCAAGAATTTTTCATCCAGGTATGCAACAAATTCCAATATTCATGGAGACCCATCTACAAATTTCACCTCTACTCACTTTCCCAACCCCAATTCACCCACACGCCCACCACCTTCAACAAAATCCTCGACATAGTCGGAAAATCAAAAAACATTGATCTTTTCTGGGACCTCTGTCAACAAATAGGAAACCTCCATTTGGTTAACATCAAGACTTACATAATTGCTTTGAAAACACTAGCTTCTGCTCGGGAGTTAAAGAAATGTGTAGAGTTTTTCCACATGATGAATGGATTTGGGTATGAGTATAAAGTTGAGACCTTTAACAAAGTAGTAGAGGTTTTGTGTAAAAACAAGCTAGTTTCGGAGGCGAACCATGTGGTGGTGAAGTTGAAAGAGTGGATTAAGGCTGATGTGGAGACTTACAGGTGGTTGATATATGGATTTTGTGATGTGGGAGATTTGATTGAGGCATCAAAGGTTTGGAATTTAATGGTGGATGAAGGGTTTGAACCGGATGTTAATGCGGTTGGGATAATGTTAGAGACCCTTTTCAAGTACAATAGGTTTGATGATGGTTTGAAGCTTTTTCAATCAATGAGGGTGAAGAGGATGGATGATTTGGGATTATCGACATATGGGATAGTTATCAAATGGTTGTGTAATAAAGGAAAGATTGGTGAGAGTTACGTGGTATTTGAGGAAATGCAAATGAGAGGGATAAGACCCGATAATGAGATATTGGGATCTATAGTGTACGGGCTCATGAGTAGAGGTAGGGTCAATGAAGGTTACAAGGTTGTGAAAGGGATCGAAAAACCTGATATAAGTGTGTATCATGGGATGATTAAAGGACTTTTGAAGATGAAAAGGGCAAGTGAAGCAACACAAGTATTCAGGGAGATGATAAAGGAGGGGTGTGAGCCGAATATGCATACGTATATCATGTTATTGCAAGGGCATTTGGGGAAGAGAGGGAGGAAAGGGGAAGATCCATTGGTGAATTTTGACACTATTTTTGTTGGAGGTTTGGTGAAGGCGGGGAAATCACTTGAAGCGGCGAAGTACATAGAGAGGGTGATAAACAGAGGACTTGAAGTGCCAAGATTTGATTACAATAAGTTTTTGCATTACTTTTCAAATGAAGAAGGTGTTGCTATGTTTGAGGGGATGTCTGAGAAATTGAGAGAAGTTGGATTGTTTGATTTGGGTGATATATTAGCAAGGTTCGGTCAAAAGATGGCCACTAGGGATAGAAGGAGAAACAGAGGAATGGAAGAGGTTTCATTCATAGAAAGAAGTGTGTAAAGATGTGATCAATCTTGTAATGTGGCTCTAATCTATGGTTGAAAATTTAAAATGTAGTTTGGATTTATTTTAGGTGCTAAATTTGAGGAAAAAGATTAGGTAGATAGCTATTGTGAGATAGTATCATATACTAATTGAAATGATGTTTTGAAACAATACTATTGAATTATGGTTAAGTTGGAATGATAATTTTTATAGAATTTATTTTATCATATACTTTGCTCTTATATAAAATTATCATCTGTAATCAGTATATAAATTCTGGATTAACTGTCCACAAGCCAATTCTTTTTGTTTTGGTAGGTAACAAAGAAGTTGTATAGAGTTGAGATCATTTTCGGTTTCACTGTAAAAGAAATAGAGGGAATTCAATATGCACAAAATATTACAACGGGAAGCAAATACATTGATCAACAAGAATTGGGATGAAAGTTTATACATGGGGTCTTCATTTCTTACATTTCGTGGCTTGTAGCAAAGGTTGTTTAGTACAAAGTTAAATTACTAAAATAATCACTTAATGTGAAAGCTTACTAAATTGCTACAAAACTCCTAAAGAAGGGAACCAATCTTTCTTTCCTTCAAGTGGACTACTTCTGCAGCAATCATTCCTCACTTCAACTTCTAAGAGTCCAATGAAAAGATTATCCCATCTCTTAAAGGACTTTTTTTCCCCCCGAAAACGTGAAGTCACATTTGATGAGGAAAAACTCATTGAGCAGGCATGCATCCTGGTTGATGTGATAGCAACGTGTAAAATTTATACAGAGATTGATCGATTCATATCCAGTTATGTGCAGAAAAATTACAGGAGTTGAACAAAAGTGGATTGTTGTATATATTGATGAAGTAGAACGTCATTATTTTCTCACAAATGGCTTTTGGCATAATAGAAGGCGCTGATCACTGCCATTTTGAAGATCAATTACCCGGGCTTCCCACCGGAGCTGTGTAACGAGAGTTCGTGCTCTTTCTATGGGGCCAATCTTATCAGAAATGATAACCCATCCCTGCCAACAAACCAATCTTATCATAATTCTAAGGAGGTCCATGGATAATGAATACAAAAAAAAATTCAAATAATTATGAATATTATATCATATAAAACAAATAATTTTTTTTTTTTTACCTCAGGCCGAAGAATACGGTCCATCTCTAGTACTAAATCGACCATACTGCACCTCTCTGTAGCAAGGTGCGATAGAAGTCCTTTCGCGTGAAGCATGTCATATGTCCGAGGGTATGTAGGGAAAGGTTCACACCTGTGTCATGAGAACTGAGATATCAGGTCTCCGTGAAAGGAAATAGAATAGTTTACAAAAGTTTTAAGGTAAAAGGAAATGCATAAAATTAAATTTCAACATGAATTTCTATTGCAAAAAATAGCTTCAAAGGCAATTTAGCTTAATTTATTCCCCTATCACTAGTAGTAACTCACAATTGTAGATAAATTTAATAGTATTAAATAATAAAGATGCAGTTGATGAAGTTATCATTTATCAAGGTCAAAACATGCACCAACAAATTGTTATTTTACCAACACGTAAATTGAAAAGAGGATATCGAAAAATATGCCTTTCCAAGTTAAATACATATAGACAAATTATTTAATAAGAAAACCAAATTATTGAATTATTAAAAACAGACAACAACAAATTTTAAGCCTGCAACAGTACTACCAGTTAACAAGCAGTTAATTGATTAATTTATCACTTTGGAAAAACAACAGCAGCAAAGTTCCTAGCCGAAACAATCATCTTACCAGTTGTGCAAGACTCCAGCAAAACCTTGATCAAGAATGACAGGAAGGGTATTACATTCACTAATGGGCACAACATTCATCACCCACACAGACTTTCTAGCATCCAGAAGGGCAGCATTTAAACCTCCATAATGTGCGCTCATGTCCATCACATTTCGAACCATATTGTATGGAGGCATTGGATCTTCATCACCAGGCCTCTTTGGATGGTCAGAGAAAATCAAGGGAGTAAGTAATGACCAATAATTTCTTAAAGCAGATCTCCAGAACTCCATGTCTTCAGTGAAATCTTCAGGATTAATTCCTGTAAGCAAAATAGATTAACAGTCTTGCAGGATATAGCTCTGAGAACAATAAGACTATAGCTATGAAGACTCATATGTAATTAAGCTAGCACTACATACCATGGACTACGAGCTCAGAAGAGCTTAAGGAACCAGAAGATCTGTTCTGAATTGGGCTCCAACGCTTGTTGGTAGTCCCACTTATACACTGTGCAAGTGGTCTGTAATATGATTTGTCATCATCTCCATTACAAAGAGGGATGCTTCTCTGCTTTCTACAATTAAGAACAAAAACATATAAATCGATTAAAGGAAAAAAAAAAAAAAAGAATAGTGACTATAAAGACAGTGGGGAGATAGAGAGGGGCAGGGGTGGTGTCCGGGAGGAAGAGAGGCCAGGAATGGAAGAAGTAACTTGTCTTACCTAGAAACATGGCATTGAGCATCAGTGGTTTTCTGCCAGATGAAAGTCTCTTCTTGCTGTTCCAGAAGATTCCAACAAAGGTTTTGGGTGAATTCTTCAAAAGGAGCAGAAATGCTTCCTTTTTTTGTGCCTGCAGAGCTTTCTTGCTGCCTGCTTTTGGGTGAGGTTAAAACAATGTAACCTCCAGGCTTGAGCACTCTGTCAACTTCTATAAGAAACGCCCCATCTGATAGACAAACTCATCATCAGTAAATCAAATCTTCCTGCTTCAAAGAGTACAGCACAACCCCACCCTTGAACTGTGTCCCCATTATGAAAAAAAAAAAAACTAGAAGTACAGTAACGATAGGAATTTACATGAAATAGAAATTGGGGACAAGTCATTGTTTACTGGGATTGCCTTGATATTTATTAAAATCTAAAAAGCATAGGATAGAAAAAACTTTCTTATTTAGTTGAGCATATATCATTATACCTACAGCAAAGGAGACAGAATTTGCTCAAGACAAGGTTTTACTCACTCAAAATGGATAATTTGTGTCAAAATTTTAGTTGGAAAAAAGATGTTTAGGCAAAAGTCAAAAACTCGTATTTATACAAACTGCCTTTGCTCTAGATGATAGGTTTAACTCACAAAAAAAGCCAATATGTGTAGTTTACTGTTGAACCATAAAACTTAAAAGCTCTTACTCCTTCACCTGAGAGCCATATTTTCTTACTCTGAACAAGTTTCACATTCTCCATACAAGAAAAACTAACCAAATTGACCATATTCATTAAGCCTACAGATCCGTTTCTAGTAAAATTAACCAAAACAATCCATCTTACAAGAATAAAAATGATTTATACTACGTTAAGCATCAAAATTGCATGCAAAACCTGCATTCAAAAATTTATACTCCATAAAGAGGGGAAAACAGAAACCTGGACCAAAAGAATGGAATTACCTTTGTCATCCCAAAAAATGCCACATTGAGCGCAGTGAACCATGTCATATGATAAGGATGGAAATGGTAGTTGCCTTGAGATGAAGTTGCCAATGATTGCTGGGAGACCTCTCTCTAAGGCAAGCTGAACTTGGCTACCGGTTAATTCATATGCTGACATACAAACAGCCATCAAGTTAAGTGAAAGCAAATGAGCGCCAAAGCTACCAAACCCACAGCCAATGTCTAATACATTGCGCACCTGTAATACAGCAAGAAAAATATATTTCAAATACAAATACCAAAAACAAATGGCTTATACTAAATATGTTTCCTTTATCATTCAAAAGACAAAACATAGAGTAGTTTCAACTCTAAATAATTTCTAATCAAAATCCTTTACCAGTTGACACTACAAACTTAAAACCTCACAAAGTAAAAAATAAAGAAGTGATTCTGGCATGGAAAAGAAAAACTTACACCAGCTTCACGAAATTCAGAATCACTTCCCAGTCCTATCATCTCAGCAATTTGGTGAGAATAATCTTTAACGCCATCAATAATCATCCCGTCATCTGAATGAAAAGAAATTTGATTCTCTTCAAGCAACATTAACCTGCAGAAGTTGCAATAGTGTAAACAATACGGAAAAGATATTAATATATGCAATCTGTCGGTGCTTACCAATAATATAATATATTTTTACGTACTTATAGATATGTAATAGAAAAGGTTGAGCTCTAAATTTCCATTTAAAACAAAAATGGACTACCTTTTTGTCATGCTTCCGGATGAAAGGAATTGCTCTTTGCTTAGCTTCACATTTCCACTCCACACCACATCTCTACCACTCGGCCAAGTCAAGGGAGTCTTATAATCCTTGGGGGAACGGACCAAACAATGTTGTTGCTCTCTTGATACTTCACAATGACGATCAAATTCCTCCCCATCTTTTAAACCAGCTAGCAGATTAGCAGAGACATTGTAACAAGGCACATAATTCTCTCTTTCTTTCCCACAAAGACCAAGATCCTTTACATGATCAGTTCCTAAATTTTCTAACTCAACATAGTCACTCAATGCTTGCTCTTTCAACCTTCTATAATTCGAATAAATGTCAGACCTCACAGAAGAAGATACAGAATCAAATGCATTTGAAGAAGAAGATCCCAACAGCGCAATCAAAACAAAGACACTAACCAAACACAAAAGCAACCAGTTTAGTGGCGGTCTATGGCCAAAAACCAATGACAGTTTTTTGTACCAAGGGCTTCTCATGTCCAATATCAGCAATCCACTTCAAATCAAATAGAGAAAAGACCTCTTGTCAAGGGCTATTGCTCCAACGTCAATCCCCAAGAACTCCGGAAACTATAACATATCATCAGATATAATCTCCTGTGTATAAGATGACTGAAACTCCAAAACTGCTCAAATGGCATAGGAACAAGCCACACTCAAACATCCACCAAAACACTACGCTATATTACATATGTTACCTATTAGTGATCCAAAATTTTACGGCACAAGGATCCAAACTCAGGCTTAAATAACTGAATTCAGATACCCCAACTGCCGGACTATAACCAAATAAAAATGTCAAGTCCGAATTAACACAAACTAAATCCTATTCTCAATTGACCAGTCACTTGCAAATGGAACCAACAAAGCCTCCAGACCAATTTAAACCTGCATTACATTCATTAAACATCAAAAAATACAACATAACAGCTGTATGTAATTCTCCAAGTCGATCTTAAACTCAGATCAGATCCTCAATATGCATTATCACAAGAAGAAAATGACAGTGAACTAATAAATGCTCAAAAATGTAATAATTAGGGTTTTTGCTTACCGGAAGTTAAGAGTATGTATCTCAAGGGAAATGTAGTATAGCATTCATCACCATTGACATTTAGAGAATATAAAGTTGGGAGCAGCTTTTTGGAGGCGTGGGTTCTCTATAATTGGAAAGAAAAACTTTAATTAATTAATTAATTAATTAATTAATTATGATAATGCGTGTAATTGTTTATGAATTAAGACGATGTAGTTGTATAGTGGTACAGAAATTCAGAATTTTGTGATTTTGAGATCCAATCTCCCCTAGGCTTGCACATTCATTTATTGAAGATGGAATAATTGTACTGTCGCCCATCTATTTATTATTGTTTTTTTCCATGCCATCAATTTTCTGGATTTGTTGATTGATTGCTTGCCTCAAATTGAAACTAAATGGTAGGAATGCATTTAATTTTCGTTTATAATAAGTATATATTTCGATCATTTAAATATTGACTTATTTTTTTAAAATATTATAAACATGGTATGTTTCGGTGAGTTCAATATAGGAAACTTTTCAACAAATTTTCGAAAAATTATGAAGAAAGTTATTAAATTAAGAAAAAGAGAAATTTTCAAGGCAAATATAGAGTTTCGAAAAATACACCTTATTTTCGTTCCGATTGATTCAAAAACAGAAATTTTCGATATTTTCGACGGAAAATAAAGAAATTTTGATCCATGATTATAAATATAGAGGCTTGAAATCTTTAAGTTTTCTTTCATTTCAATTGATTCAAAAACAAAAAAGATTCGACGTTTTAGAGAAAAATACAAAAATATTGATCCATGATTGGTACTCTTAGGGCCAAATATACGTAGTACAATAATGTATTTTGAGTTTCAAAAGAGTGAGGATATTTTTGTTTGAAAATGATAAAATCTGTTTTTGTTGTTATTCACAATATGTTGGGGTTTTAAAAACATATATTTATATAGGTCAATGAAATAATTTTAAAATTCTAAATGTTAAAATATTCTATTTGAATTTGTTGTATAAATGTTGGATTTTAGGTAAAGATATTCTTTCTTTTCTTTCTAAAGAGAATTAAAGTTTTAGTAATTTCCAGGAATTAACTACTAAAAGATACTTGCCAGATTTGTTTAATTAAATTAAGTGAAACTTATTACACTTTAAATCTGGAAAGAAGAATATAACAAAAAGAGATTACTCTGCACATGGCAGATGAACATTAAAGTGTGTAGAAGATCATACTGTTCACAAATCGAGGCATAAAGGCGTTAATTAATGATAATTTATTATTATGTACCAATTTTATAAGATACTATGTTCTGAAATGTATTTATTAGCATAAATTTTAAATGAAATTGATATATCTAATTTCAGTCGAGTCTTGAGTATTCTACACCCCAAGTTGTAATTATTTTCCCTTTTTTATGAATAAAAACATAAAGGACAACTCATTTATGATATAAATACTGCACTTTAATTATGGATTTGAGGTATGATGAATTAAAATGTAATGATACATAGTTGCCGGTAAAGGAATTTATTTAACTATATATTTGGTGGTTAGGTCAGGTGGTTCATCAAACACTTTCCAACCCATAAATATTAATTCTTAAAATTCTGATTGTAGACGTGCATATATATTGTGAAAACTTGACATATGCCATGACGTTTTAACTGTTGGATCCACCTATGTCATGAACGAGGTTATATTTGTTTTTTTACTACTTTTTAATGGGTAAAACAATTACGAACATTAATTTTTTACATGAATATTGAATTTTATTTTTCTTTATACGATAAAAAATCTAAGGATCGAAGGTAGCTTTTTGAAGTATTTTGTGCACTGAGAGATAGTAATCATAGTAGCAAGCTTCTCAACATACACTTGCAAATTCAATCAAAATGAATTTGATTCGGTTTGGATTCGGAAAAACCTGATTCAGGTAAATTAGATAAAAATATTAAAGAGCAAGAAAATGAGCAAAATAGTCATTTAAACTACTACTTTCATGAATCAGTATTTAAACAGAAAATCAAACAAAAAAAGGTGCTCGAGATTTGATTAGTATTCGGTCAATAAAGCACATTCAATTCATACTACATGTTCAATCAAATCTAACAAACAATTATAGCTCACAATTTTCTCGATAAACGAGAATAAATTATATATTACTAATATCGAATTACTTGAGATCGACTGACTCGATTGAATATTGATCTCGGTATATCAAATCAAAACAAGGTCAAAATCTAGTGTACTTGTTGCATTAGCAAATTTAAAGAAAGCTCTCTTAATCATTTTCACCTTACTGTATGAGAAAACTGTATGGTGGCGCACCCGAAAAAAGAATTACAACACGGTGAGAACTTTCCCGATTCTACATTAACCCTTGCCCAATTCTCTGTTCAAGTAATCCACAAACATCCTCTTTGCACTATCAGCATCTGAAGGTGGCGGTCGACCACTCAAGCTCGATTGCCCCGTTAGTTTAATAAAAGTCCGCCTAAGAGTACGCAGCTCCGGCAAGCTAACTGGTCTTGAGATATCAATACTTGGTAATCCAGGTCCAAGAGACACACCATTGAGAGGACCTCCCATAGCACGGGACTGAGCTTCTACTATCATATTCGCCACTTCTTGAGTTGCTCTATCCATCTCATAGAGAGAATTTGCTTCCGTCGTACGTGCATTTTGAGTTGCGATAGTCGGTTGTAAAACTCTGACATCCCTTGTTTTGGAGTCTACCTTTTTTGTCAAGTACATAACAGCATCTACTATAGCAGCAGATGACTTTTCGACCCCGTCTCTAGAAGGCCATAACTCAAACAATGGTGAATCCCAACGGTTTCTACTGTCTGGCCTCTCAAACCTGCTAACAAGATCTTCAAAGATTTTATCATCATAAAACGACTCCAACTTCTCCCTACGTTCTTCATTCCATTTCCGACAAGTGGTTACTTCAACATCACAGTGAATAACACAATATCTAGTTCCCGCTGCTCGAGCCAAACACCACAGCTCGTATCTGTAACCCTTTATGTTGTTTAAGGAATCAACTATGATGATATTATCTCTTGATAATGATCTATCGACCTCAGATCTCAGCACTCCTCTTAAATTCTTTTCTGCTGGCATATCGGCATAGTTTTGGTTAGGATTGAGGTGAAACGAAGATTCATTGATGACCCTAACTGATAGCTTAGATTCTGATTCTTGAAGAGCTTCAGCCAAGCAGGATGCAGCTGTTGATTTCCCACTACAAGGTTGACCACATATAACAACTAACGCCATCTGCAACAAATTGCATTATTCATGTAAGAGCATTTTCTCAACGCAGCTTAGTTAATTATATTTTCAATAGCAAACGGTGGAATTCATAGTGTAAGAGAAGGCGTAACAAGACAACACTGTACAAACCAATATTTTGCAATGTGCATATGAGAAATCACAGATTATGAAACAGTGCATCACTTATTCAATTTATGTTTATGATCTAACTTCTGGAATCAAACTTGTTACCGGAGATCACTAATTAACATATCTTTTGGAAAGGGTGATGCAGAAATCAATTCAACAATCAACATACTCAGGGCCAGCCTGACATATTACGAGGCCCTAGGCGATATTTAATATCGGGGCCCTCTTTTACAAATTAGCTTATACTTTTCAGATTCAATTGTAATATATTTTTATGACATTTCATTCTTAAACTTTCTCTTGACAAAAACAATATATACATATATATATATATATACAACCAATTACATTAAACTCCATAGACATCTTATATTATATACACAACACAAGCTTTTTTTTTTTTTTTCTCGAGGTCTGAATCCGTACAGTTGAAAATTTCAAAATAACTTGGCTGAGCTTGCAAATTCATTCATCATTGAATAGTTTTCTTCAGTTCAAATCCAAGCATTCTTGACAAGTTAAGTTTATCAATATGCTTATTTTTATTTTTAAATAAATGGCTACAATATATAGAACATGGTTTAAGAAGTTAGTATTCAGTAAGATAAAAGAAAGATAACGTTTATTGAATTCAAATACTTTTAACTTTTTTTCTTTTAGGTAAATAGATTGAATTGAATATGGAAGTATAATATTTCTGCTCACACTACTATCTTAGGTAGGGCTATACCAATGGTAGAACCAAACCGTACCAAATTTCGTTATACCGGCTGGTTCGGTATTTTGAAATCTAGTACCATTTGCCAAACATAAAATTTCGGTTTGATTCAGTAAATTACCTATTCAGTACGGTTCAATTTGATTCGGTACAAAAAAAACCCAAAAATTATTGAATTGAAAATAATTTGCATATGTAAATAATAATATGCTTACCATCCAATGAAGTTGAATAGAAATTATAAAGAATACATCAGAGACCCCCAGCCTCAGTCCCCTCTCAAAAATTACTTTAGCATCATTCAAGTTTTGGGTTCTAAATGCAATTAGAACCCAATCTATTAAGAGAAAATCAGAAAAAGAATAAAACTGGGCATTTAGAATTTGGACTGTACCTCTGTAATTACAAACCTGGGCCGAGAGAGAGATGGTGGAGGCGCGATGGGGGTAGGTGATGCGGCGGCGCGGTGGGATTTAGAATTGAAGAAGAAGAAGATTTGGGTTTTGCTCTAGGGCAGTCCGTAGAAGAAGTGCTATTTGTGCCAACCAGTCCGTATGAAGTGAAGCTTGGATACGCTGTCTTTTACCTTTTAAGAATTGGGATTAAAAAAGGCAAAATTGCAAAAATTGTCCCATTTTGGATTTTCATCCCAAACAATTCAACTTGACGAATTTCATCCCATAATTTAATATTTTTTTGGAATATCGTCCCACTATTAAATATAAGACGGAAATTGCGCATTTGTCATTAAATTACCACATGGCTGCTTACGTGTCATGACGTGGTAAATTTAATATGAATAATTTATAATATTGCAGAATTAGTCCCAAATAAATTACAAGATTGAACCGTTATTTTCATTAAATTAGAAATTTAATATTGGGACTAAATTTATACAAAATCGTAAATTATGGGACGAAATTCAGCGAGTTGATATAGTTTGGGACGGAAAATCAAAATTAGTAATTAGTTTGGGACGATATTTCAAACAAATATTAAATTGCGGGACGAAATTCGGTAAGGTGATATAGTTTGGGACGAAAATCCAAAATCACTACTTAGTTTGGGACGTTTTCTGTAATTTTTCCTTAAAAAAAAGGTATACCGGTTCGGTTGGGTTCGGTAAGGTAAATCTACTGACAAAATCAAAAATCGATTTTTTTTAATGGTTCGTTAATGAATCTCATTCCGTATATTGAATCGAGTTTTCAATTCGGTATATGGTTAGGTTTACCGGATCGTGCACACCACTAATATTAAGGGTTTGTTATCGTCGCATTCAATATAACTGAACCATACCAATTTTTGGTATTTAGTCTGACGCGGTAGTTTCAAATTTTGTACAGTACGTAAAATTGAACTATTCGGTTCGATTATCAAATGGTTCAGTCCGCTACAAAAAAATCGAGACTTGTATGTAGTTTGAGTATTCTTTAAGATAAATTCATAAAAATTGTAGCTTGATTCAAGCTCGTTGAATTTAAGTTACATCAAATTCTAATTTATTAATGCAAAACAACAATATTATAATTTTTTTTTTCCAAAATAACGAGACACAATAAAACAAAATCACTTGTACTATCAATTAGCATATTCTCCCTCCATTTTTTTATTCGCTTTGGAGGATTGAAAATGGATTTTAAGAATTATAATAAATAGACACTTTTTAAAATAAAAGTCCCAAAACACCCCTTTAATCAAATAATCATAGCATTTATAAGAAGGGTGAAATTGGTATAAAAATTAATTCTACGTTTAAATTCTAAATCGATAAATAAAAAAATCGGATGAAGTAATCTTCATCATTTGACACCAATAATATGAAATAATCATTTCAACATAAATTAGATCAACGAAGCTTATATAACAAATACAAGGAGAAATTCAATAGAATGTGTAATGTTAATTGAAAAGTTAATTTGATAGGTTAAATCTATTTTAATGTCGTGCTAAGATAATTGTCCAACGCATCTTAACTAATACATGATGAATTGATGTTATTATAATATGATGCATGTAAAGGGGGCAGACATAACAAAAATATATAGTCGTCCACAAAGATATCTATGACATTCTTTTTGTATATACATGGTTCTAGATTACGAAGTAAAACGTCCTAGACAAGTATATATAAAAAGCCTCTAGAGAATCACTTTTAGCCACTAGATCAAGTTGATTTTCACCGTCTCTTTAAGAATGTGATTATATAAATATGGCAAGACCTTATTTTAAAATTTTCATTCTTACATTATTTGACCAAAACAAAAAAATTCAATCAAAATGAATTTGATTCGGTTTGGATTCGGATAAACCTGATTCAGGTAAATTAGATAAAAAATATTTAAGAGCAAGAAAATGAGCAAATTAGTCATTTAAACTACTTTCACGAATCAGTATTTAAACAGAAAATCAAACAAAAAAAGGTGCTCGAGATTTGATTAGTGTTCGGTCAATAAAGGTCATTCAATTCATACTACATGTTCAATCAAATCTAACAATAACGAACAATTATAGCTCACAATTTTCTCGATAAACGAGAATAAATTATATATTACTAATATCGAATTACTTGAGATCGACTGACTCGATTGAATATTGATCGAACTCGGTATCTCAAATCAAAACAAGGTCAAAATCTAGTGTACTTGTTGCATTAGCAAATTTAAAGAAAGCTCTCTTAATCATTTTCACCTTATTGTATGAGAAAACTGTATGGTGGCACACCCGAAAAAAGAATTACCACACGGTGAGAACTTTCCCGATTCTACATTAACCCTTTCCCAATTCTCTGTTCAAGTAATCCACAAACATCCTCTTTGCACTATCAGCATCTGAAGGTGGCGGTCGACCACTCAAGCTTGATTGCCCCGTTAGTTTAATAAAAGTCCGCCTTAGAGTACGCAGCTCCGGCAAGCCAACGGGTCTTGATATATCAATACTTGGTAATCCAGGTCCAAGAGACACACCATTGAGAGGACCACCCATAGCACGGGACTGAGCTTCTACTATCATATTCGCCACTTCTTGAGTTGCTCTATCCATCTCATAGAGAGAATTTGCTTCTGTCGTACGTGCATTTTGAGTTGCGATAGTCGGTTGCAAAACTCTCACATCCCTTGTTTTGGAGTCTACCTTTTTTGTCAAGTACATAACAACATCTACTATAGCAGTAGATGACTTTTCGACCCCGTCTCTAGAAGGCCATAACTCAAACAATGGTGAATCCCAACGATTTCTACTGTCTGGCCTCTCAAACCTGCTAACAAGATCTTCAAAGATTTTATCATCGTAAAACGACTCCATCTTTTCCCTACGTTCTTCATTCCATTTCCGACAAGTGGTTACTTCAACATCACATTGAATAACACAATATCTAGTTCCCGCTGCTCGAGCCAAACACCACAGCTCGTATCTGTAACCCTTTATGTTGTTTAAGGAATCAACTATGATGATATTATCTCTTGATAATGATCTATCGACCTCAGATCTCAGCACTCCTCTTAAATTCTTTTCTGCTGGCATATCAGCATAGTTTTGGTTAGGATTGAGGTGAAACGAAGATTCATTGATGACCCTAACTGATAGCTTAGATTCTGATTCTTGAAGAGCTTCAGCCAAGCAGGATGCAGCTGTTGATTTCCCACTACAAGGTTGACCTCATATAACAACTAACGCCATCTGCAACAAATTGCATTATTCATGTAAGAGCATTTTCTCAACGCAGCTTAGTTAATTATAATTTCAATAGCAAACGGTGGAACTCATAGTGTAAGAGAAGGCGTAACAAGACAACACTGTACAAACCAATATTTTGCAATTTGCATATGAGAAATCATAGATTATGAAACAGTGCATCACTTATTCAATTTATGTTTATGATCTAACTTCTGGAATCAAACTTGTTACCGGAGATCACTAATTAACGTATCTTTTGGAAAGGGTGATGCAGAAATCAATTCAACAATCAACATATTACATACTGAATATGTGCAATTTTTTTAGTTCACAAATATTTAATCAAACATGCTATGTGCAAAACAAAATGAAACTGAAATCACATTCAAGAAGGTAAACGAAAAAAAATTAAAAAAAATATTAAAAGATGATCTTACTATTACTTGGAATTGCAGTGAAAAAGTGCTGCTGATGATTCATGCAGACGAGAGGAGGGGGGTTGATCCTTCAAGAATTACCAGCTGCTTACATGAAAGTTACGATAACAGCCTTTTTGTTCAAATTAGGAGAAGGCTGGACAGTTAAGGAGCTGCCCTGAGCCGGCGATGGAGCTCGGGGAGGTGGGAACAAAGAGACAGAGAAGCTAGGGCTTGAAAATTGGACTGATAAATTAGTGATGGGCCATTTCGTTCAATTACAATTGAGTTAATTGTGATATTGATAATATTCATTAAAAAAAATAGCAACTCCATGTGATTTAAAAATAGCATTTTATCCCCTTATAATTTTATAAAAGTTTCATATTATGTTATTGAAATTTTTAAATATAGCACTTTATGTGACATTTAACCTCATGTGTTTAGATAAATATGACAATTTATTCATGTGTTATGAAAAATATTGCAATTTACAAAAAATACTTTTCATGCCCACTTTCTATTTCAGGCGAGTGAATTACATTCTCCGGCTAAAGGAAATAAATTGTGTGTTTAAAATTTTCACCAGAGGATAAATTGCTCTTTTTTAAATCACAAGTAGGGGTGTGACCGAGTCGAGTAGTGTCAAACGACATATTGTTCAAGCTTGAATCGAATTTTATCGAACTTCAAATGTTGTGTTTACGCTTGGTTTAATTGTTAAACTAGCCGAGTTTAAACAAACTTTTATCGAACGAGTTCGAGCCGAGTATCGAGTAGCTTGATAAATTACATGTAGTTTATTAATTTTTAGCTTATCGAGACAAACAAAAAATATTGTTCAAGCTTGTTTGATTAGTGTGACAAATTGAGCTCAAACCAGCTCGAGTCGAGTAGCTTAGTTTGATTTTCAGCCTTAATCACAAGAGGGTAAATTGAACATTATAATTATTACAGGGGGTAAATTGCCATTAACCCAGTTATAATTTTACTCTCTATATATATTTCGTGATGATCGAGATTAATCAAGTTTCATCCCAACTCCAAATTTGCTTTTCTCAGCCCTGTTCTTCTTGAACACAATCGGATCGGGTATCCGAACATCAGATAGTACTTCTACTTTAGAGTAGGTCTGATCATTGCGGTTCGGGTAGCATACTGTCCCCTTTTTTTCCAAAAAAACCGACCCGTCCAATCCCATGTCCACATTTAGTTCAAACACTAGCAAGGAAAAGGGTAAACACCACTTTTGGTCCCTCTTATCGTTAACTTTTTACAGAGTGGTCCTTCTTATGTTTTTTTTCCCACTTTAGTCCCTACTATGAATTATTTGTTTCACTTTAGTCCTTTTCAAGTGGTCCAAGGCGATTCCGATAACATTTGATATGCTCATGAGGGCAATTTTGTCATTTCAAGTAAACTAACAGGGATATTTTCGTCTTTCTAATTATTTAAAAAAAACTAAATATATAATCTCTTCCAAACTAGGCTTTCATTCCAATCCAACTTAATCGTACATTTCGTTCCAAACTAAAGTTTTTTCCTAAAAAAAATTTCAAACACCGAAATTGCTCACCAATTAAACAATATCTCAAATAGTCTCAATAGTGAACGGATGAAAATGCCCTAAAAAATATTCATATGCATGTCACGTGTTATCGGAACCACCTGATAAGGACTAAAGTGAAACACATAATTTATAGTAGGGACTAAAGTGAAATAAATAATTCATAGTAGGGACTAAAGTGGAAAAAAAAACATAAGAGGGACCACTCTGTAGAAAGTTAATGATAAGATGGACCAAAAGTGGCATTTATCCCCAAGGAAAAATAACCCTTATTTGGAAAGTTTTTTTTGAGAGTGATGCTTGAACTCTATTTTTCATTTTATTTAAAAATCCGTAGATTTTTTTTTGTTATTACTTGAATTTGTTCCTAAAAGATACTTTATTATAAAATATTAATCATCCTTTTGATTTATCATCAACACCATCATATTTACGACTAAAAATACCCAACATTTTGCAGTTCATACTTCATAGTACTCGTGATTACAAAAAAATAAAAATAATAATAAAAATAAAAATACAGATTGATTATGTGAAGCAACAAAAACATTTTCCTTTTTGTACTTCCTAAATATCCATAATCCAAAGTTACAAACATAATGAAAGTAAAAAAGGAAGAAAAAAACAGCACCAAAGGATGGCCAAAGATCAGCACAACACTACTCCATGGTGCAAGCCTTCACTGTATCAACAAGAATCTCTTCATTCAACGATCGACCTACACACAACAAAGCCACGTTCGAAATCTGTAAATTAACTTATTATTATAGCGAAACATATTCGCAGTTACCAGAGGGACCATACCTATAAAAACAATTTTGTTGATTCTGATCTCGTCGTCTTTCCATTTTCGAGTAGGAACTATCTCATATACTTCTCTCACAGCCTGCAAATTATTTAAATACCATTTAGAAAATACGTAACAGTAAGTTAGATTCATTGTAAATCGAGCTTAATCCAAAATGGTTACCTGCAGAGTATAAAGTTGGTCCGAATTTTCAACGTTTAGAATCCCTTTGCACCGATAAACATCCATGTCATATTTCTTATCCCAAAGAATATCCTCAATCCACATCCTAACCTAGATAGAACAAGCACAATCTCAGCAGAAATTAAAGTTATATCTTTTAATTAAGAATTATTCAATATAACCTGCCTTTCAGATGCGAGTTCGATCCTGTCTTATATATATTATTAACAGATATACCTCATGTTAATATTTATATAGTAATAAGTAGTAAGTACCTTCTCAAGATCAACATTCTTTGGCTCACAAATGCACAAGGTTCTTACACCACTTTCATGAGTATCTCTGGTAGATAGAGTTTTATCTTCTCTCAATAACGCTTCCAAATGAGTGGCATGCTGAGAGGTAAGGGAATCGTTATATTACTGGTTTAATTTACCATCTAAAAAAAATGAATTTGCAATTGCAAGTATATAGTGAGATGATGTATGGAAAAAAAAAAAAAAAAAACTAACTTTAGTATCATATGCTCGGCAGTTCAGGATCATGGACAAGTCAACCTGGCACCGCACTGAGCGAATAATAATGGCAAGGGAATTGATACTATATATGTCCTTTTCCAGGTCTTCTACGGCAACTCCCGATTCATCAGAAGAAACTAGATCGATCTTATTAAGAATCACAACATCCTATGACAAAAAAAGAAACTTTTAAACTTTCATTATCATCAGTGCTGAATATGAGCAATATAGTCATGCCTGATGGGTTTGTCCGACCCAACTTAATCCATCCCAACACAACCCTGAACAACCCTTGTTTCTAATTTTTTTTGTTGGGATGAGTTAAAGGAGCAAAAATGAGGTTTCGACAGGTCAAAAATGGGTCAACTAATATATAACATTCAATGAGAAAAATTAGTTTATCATTTTTTTCCTTTCTAAATTTACGTAAGTTCCAATCACGTTCTACTATTCTAGTTCTTCAATGTATCCGAAACTTAAAACAAAATTGCATAACATTTTATAATATTAAAATCTTAATTATATATTTATTAAAATAATATAAATTTGTTATATTTAATACTATTATTATGTTTATAATTTTGTTATATTTTATAAATTAAAAATATAAAAACAAAAACATTATGAGATTTAGTGCAATGAAACATAACACAGAGTAGTTTAGTGGAGGATTTCTATAACATAAGGGGTTTCTTTATTTCAAAAGATACATAAAATTGTATACAATTTAGATCATTAATCTTAAACTAATTCCATCTATCAATTATGTACATTAGCAAACATTATAGAAAAACGGGACTACTCGGCCCCGCCCGGTTTTGACCTGTAACATTTTGACCCGACCCCTTTTGTAAACCGTACAAAATGACCCATATTTGATTTCACACCCGCCCCCCACCGTGAACCCAGCCAAACCCAACCATTTGTAACCTTGTTGCTTGACTGACCGGCAAATAGGTTCTTATGACTTTGGAACTGTGATGGAGAAAATAATAAAAAATTAATGAAATGGTTACCGCAAATGCTATCTGTTGATATGCTTCAGGAAATGAGGACGAGTCTTGATGTGATTTGAGCTGATAACGGAGATTTTTGGCATCCACAACCTAAAAGTGGAGCAAAATTCATTAATGGAAAAAGTAATCTTAATAAATGCAAAGGAAAAAACGATTAAATTGATCAAGAATTCGAGAGGGTAAGCACATTATTTTATTAATGTGAGAAAGAAGCTCACAGTGATAATAGAATCGAGCCTAACATCTGATTCCAACTGATCATCCAACCAAAGTACAGATGCTAGTGGAGCCGGATTTGCCAGCCCTGTGGTCTCTAGTAAAATATGGTCAAGCCTGTGCACAACACAGGTAACTTGAAAATCATATCATCACCAACTATTGTAAAACATTAGACAACGACATCTCAAATTATGAAAATAAAGTTTGCCAATTTTGAAGTGCTGATTTTCATTTATATTTGATTCTTATACTTTTCAATTTCTTGAGGATATATCACTTCAGGAAGTGTGGTTTTTATAAGAAAATCAATCATCTAGCTATCCGAGACAAGTACTAAATTACCTTGTAGAGTTAAGTATTTTCCTTTTAATTTTTAACAAATGCAGATTAACAAGATTTACATTGCTTGTCTATTTGATAAGACTCAATAAACTGGATGTCATATTATCTTCAATTTGAAGCATAGAGAAAGATAATCTAACCTTTCTTTCCTCTGCACAAGTTGCTCAAGAGCCTGAACTAGGCTATGCTTCACAGAGCAACAAATGCATCCATTAGCAAGCTCAACCCATTCTTCCACAAGTGCTCCTCCTTCCCCTTCATTAATCATTGCTCTCTCCACTCCTATCTCTTCCCCAAATTCATTCAATATCACCGCAATTCTTTTCCCATGTTGACCATTTATTATGTAATTCACCAACTACGCAAACAAATGAAAAAGAAAAGCATGAGTATACTCCCTCACGCAAACTCAAAATATGAAAATACTATTAAACAATAACTGTGGCAACAATCTCCACGCCATGGATTAGAATTTCAATATGTTTCCACTGAAAACATTGAAAAAATCTGTTTTGGAGTTAATCAAAACGAAAAATATAATATAGTTTCTACTTCAACTTGTTCCTTGATTTACGATTTTCAAACGATTCGCCAAAACTCTCTAAAAGTTACCAAATTTTTCTAATATTTAACTTATCGAAACATGCTATAGAAACAAGATTTTAATCGATGATCCTTACTCATTTTTTCTTTTTGAAGTAAATTATCAATTACATGATTGCAGCTGAATAACAATCAACAATTAGGACTCAACAATTACCAATCATCAACAATTAACCACTATACCAATATAAAAATCCCTACACTTTTTAATAGGTAGAACTCAGACCACACACCTTTTAAAGTGCTGAGCCTCAGCTTTGACAATTAAGCTACGCCAGCGAACAGTTTCATGCATTATTTCCCATGTCACCAAAAATATTATACTGATAGCAATTATATTTCAACAAAAATATTTCAAAATTAAAGAGCTTTAAATTTCCATTTTTTTGTATTTACCGTTGACTTGCCGGCGCCGAGATAGCCTGTGATGACGGTGACCCCGACGGACGGAGCTCCGGGGACATCTTGCAGTTGAATGGACGAAGCTGATGGAATGTCACGTGCAACGACGTCGTTGATAGCAACGGCGAGTGGCGGCTCTTCGTCGTCTACGAGTTCCATTTCTGGGTTGGGCCTTATTCTGTAATTGGTTTAAAACTCTGAATATGAAAATTAAAATGTTAGGACTGATTATGAAAATTAAACATTGAGTAACTGAATTTGGGTTGGGCCGAGTTTAGAATAAACTGGGCCGCTTGTGTGCTTACTTATAACATCATTTCTTTTTAAACGGAAAATAAATTTATCACGTTAAAAATTTCTATTTCGATATTTCTAATAAGTAATAACTCACAAAAAACATCCAATTAACTAATACGAAAATTATAGAGCTAATAAAATTAGTACTGAACTAGAAAATTATTCATATTTTTAATGGAATTTGGATTCACAAGCTCAGTTATGAAATTTTTTTGGTCGGTTTCATTTCAGTTTTCGTAAATTAGTTTAATAGATGAAAATTTTAGAACTCAATTTGAACAATGACTTTAATAAGATAACGAATTTGAATTTTTTCATAAGTAATAATTAATATATAGATATAGTAAAAAAAAAATTAGTGTATAGATACACAATTTAGTATAGACTAATAAAAAGAACAAGGAAAAACGTGAATACGTTTATGAATTATGATTTTTGTCAATAAAGACAATAGCAAAATGTGATTTTAAAACTAATTATTTGAAACTTTTTTCTTTATTCAAACGCGACATTCGTCCTTATTAAATAATCAATTTATAAAAATATTTTGATTAGTTTGTTAAAATGTTCAAAGAAAAAGAATTTTTTAAGTTAGAAAGTAAACTTATATATGTATTAAACGAAATCGAATCAAAAGTATCGATTACAATAAATTTGGAATCATCCCTATCGCAAAAAACCTTCGTGGGAAGGAAGAAAGTGAGATAAATTCATTACAATTACAAAATTTGCCCCATTCGGCAAGATAGTGGACCGACTTATTTTCGAGTCTAGAATTTTTCTTCTTTTTGTCATAGTTGACCAATGCACCGAGGAAAAAGTGCATCGGCATACCTTGGTCATTCAAAAGATGGGACATCGCTTGAGATCATCATCATTGCAAGAAGATAATCGTTTTTGGAAATGACTTAATATTATACTCCGTATTAAACTTCTCTTTATGAGTTTATCTTTAAAATTTTCTTCGAACCATACAATACATGTTTGACTAAGTTTTTTTTTTTTTATAAAAAATTAAATACTCTTTAAAAAGTTTATTAAATCACCAAATAAGGTTGCGTTCAGTTTGGAAATTTATAATTGAGCCCAATCATAATTTGACCCAATTATATAGTTGTGTTTGTAATATAATACCATGTTTGACCAATAATAATCTGATAAATTTTAATTGAGCTCATAAATTAATATCCAGTTCGGTTGGACTAATTAATGGACAAATATGGCAATTGACTAAAATACCCTCAAATCTGCAAGAACTATATGCATAAAACGTCTTCCAATACCCAAAAAGCAAAAACAATAAATAACCCAAAAAATCCAAACTTAGAGGAAACATTATAGCTTAGTGATTCAACTTCAAATCTAAAAAAAATGGATACTCAGTTGAAATCTAATATAGGAGAAACAAAATGGTCTGTAAGAATTTTTATTTTCTACAATTAGAGTTCCTCAAGCGAAAGTGAAATTGAAGACACGACAAGGAACTGATGTAGAAAAAAGACCCAAAATAAATATATAATTAAAAATGCCCAATTCAATAGTCGCAATTAAGCACACTAACCATACGAATTAAGCAAGAATTTGAAAATGGAATAAAAAATGCACAATAAAGATGAAAATGGTATTTCAAAAACTTTATTAAAAGGCCAATAGAAGTGAAACTAAATTAACATCAAAATGTCCAAGTACCCATACTAATCAAGCAAAAATTTGAAAATGGAATAAAAAATACACAAAATGTTCATATATCACGCAAAAGTGCCCTTAGAATTCTTCAAATTTAGATTCTTAAGCAATAGCAGTTGCAACCTTCTTCCTAGGTACAACTTGGGTACCTTCAATAAAGTTTGTCTTGATTCTGTAGGTGCGGTCTTTCTAAGGAAGGACTTCATATAGTTGAGGTAATAAATCACTTTCTTGAAGCTCCAACTTCACTAAATTGCCATGAAAATTGCTTTAATTTTTCCATATTCAATCCGAACACATTACTATACCAAAGAATTTGTCCTTGGTCCAGTGTGAAGGACTGAAAATATTGCAACAATAAATCTCCTAAAAGGGTTTAACCAATAACAGATGCATTATCTCAATGGGTAACTTTATAACAACCTACAATCAACAATCAAAGAAAACATGATGCATAAAAAGAATTGGGGAATTTAAAGGAGGGTCAATTTGCATAAATATTTGTATGGTAAAAATTGGCATGGGCTGAATACATAGACAGGTTAATAACCTAGAAAGTGTAAACCTCAATCTTAGATACACCCACAAAGGAAAAATATATATGTAGTGAGAAAGAGAGATTGAAAGAAGAATAAGAAAAAGAATATAAGGTTAGTTAGGACTAAAACTTTCAACACATATTTTTAATTTCTTCAATTCTATCACTACAATAATATTCCTATATATGGCTCTTTGTTCCACAACATTGCAAGACACCAATAATTCAGTTGGTGTCAAGGCTCAAGCCATTTCAGAATTAATACAACTTTAAATTTCAGCTTTTCTCAACATATAACAAAATTGATAACTCTCAACATCTAAATTCTATATTACTTTTATTAAGACTAATTGTCACACATTGATTGAAAACAATAGTTAAGTCCACCTTATAAGGTCTTAGGCAATCCTCACCTTACAAGCTAACTTTTGAGGTTGAGTAAGGCCCAAGCCAAGTAAGTGGACTTAACCCAATCCATGTGGTGAATTCTAATACCTTTCACATCAAAATTCAAACCCATCTTCCTATAATGATGTGTTTTGCAAGAATCATAGTGGAAAAAATATCTTTCAGCTACCCATAAATCAACAACAATAGATGACCCAAAAACTCCATTATCAAAGAGGTAAAACAAAAACAAAAACATGAAAAACTTCGAATTTCTTGTCCGAAGAAAGAGGGAGTAACAAGAGAGAGTAAATTTTACCCGAGGAATCTTGAAATTTTAGCAATAATTTTTTCAAATCTGGAAATTTCATGAGAGACTAATATTTACCTACACGTAAACCTTAAACTAGATGAGGGAAGATTGCAATAGTTTGAATGATAACATTTGCGACCTTGAGGAAAGATGAAGTCGTAATGAGAAAAGAGAAAAAAAATTCAATTTTCTTAACTGGTTTTGCTGTAATTAATAACAAATTCAGGGACAACCTGGAGTGGAGAAATTAAGTTGGGCCAATAATTCTAATCGGAGGAGGAAATGTACAATTATAATTGGCCCACAAGTCGAGCGGATTAGGACGGGCAGCCCAGGTTTTAATTTGCCCAACCAAACAGAAAATTGGCAGCCCAATTAATTTAATCTGCTTTAATTTAGATTTACCAAAAAAAAAATCTGCTTTAATTTAGGGCAAAATTGGGCCTTATTACCCAAACCGAAGGCGGCCTAAGTATATATAAATCACCATCTTTTTGAGAACTTAAAACGACTAATTTCATCGAATGTAGCCGTACACTGAACCGAGTCTGGGTAAAAGATTTCGAGAGAAGTCAGATCCGTATGTGTTTGTTTTGTAAATAGAAAGAATCATGCCGAAGAGCGGTAATAGGACTGTCATTGGCGTCGGCAAAAGGAGGTGGAGAGCAAGACCACAAGAATTTCCCAAAGAAAAAGCAGAGGAGGAGGACAGGCTGAGTGAGCTTCCAGATTACCTTCTCCTTCACATTCTGTCTTTACTCCCAACAAAAGAAGTTGTGAAGACTTGTTCGCTGTCAAAAAGATGGCAGTTCCTCTGGACTTATATATTGGAGGTCGATTTGGTCGAAGAGACCTATAATGATGCAAAAACCCGAAGTTTCGTCGATTTTGTTGGGAGGATGCTTGTCATGTACAGAGGAATCTATTTGAAGAAATTTGCTGTTAGTTTCTTTTATGACAAACGTTTTGCTTCCAATGTTGATACTTGGGTTCAATTTGCTATAAAAAATAAGGTGAAAGATATTACTTTAAGGTGTCGCCTCGGACAATTTTACAATCTGGATCCCTTCAACTACTTGTACAAGTTGCCTCAGATGTTGTACTCAAATTCATCCTTGACAAGTTTGACCATATATTTTTGTAAAGTTATTCCTCGAGGAGTTGTAGCGTGGGGATCTTTGAAAAGCTTATCAATTGGGCGTGTTACATTGCAGGATAATATAATGGAAAATATATTATCAGGTTGTCCTGTTTTGGAGGTCTTGTGTTTAACAGGATTTCGGGGATTGAATTATTTGAACATTTGCTCTCAAAATCTTAAAAAACTTGTCATAGAAAATTGGTTTGGATCTCTTCTCAAAATTTCAGCACCTTATGTACTTGATTTATCGATTTCAATTGATATTTCCGATAAACCAGGTAAGTTTAGGCTAAAAAATATATCGTCAGTTGTCCGAGCTAAAATTTACTTTGAACATTCGGGATTATTCAAGCACAATGACCCTCGTAGCTCTATGAATTATATGAAAGAATTACTTGAAAACGTTAAGTATGTTGAGGAGCTTGAATTGGGACCATGGTGCATCAAGGTGTGAGCTCTATATTCTTATTTTAATCACATTTGCTTAAAAGATTTTATCCTTAAATTGACACCTGATATTATGTGTTTTCCCCCCTTATCTTTCATTTGAATTTTGCTTAATTGTAATGCATTTTTACTTATCTAGTTTATATTTCTTTTGATTTTTCAATATATGTACAAGGTTCTCTCGGTGATGGAGGCGAATGGCTGGAAGCTTCCACAATCTACGCGATCGTGCTTGACTCTAAATCCGTGGAGGGTTAAAGAAGCCGTTCCATGCATTCTAGGCATTCTGAAATCTTCTCCAGACCTTACGACATTGGTTGTAGAAGGAAGATATATACATGTAAGGGTATACTTTTAAGCAAAAGATTAACAAGATCTTGAAGTATGGGCTAATATACGGCAATGTGAACCATGTTTTTTGTAGGACCACGTTCGTCTGGATGGAGCTGCAAAATACCTACATAATAATGATTTTGATTTTGATGCATTTCATTTGAAGAGTGTAAAGATCAATAACTTCGTAGACGATCGTCTTCCTGACGAACCAATGCTGACAATGGCTCGAATTCTGCTTGAGAGGTCAAGGGTTTTAGAAAAGATGGTCATCACTACAAAAGAACAGATCAAATTTTCATCATTTGAGGGTTCACGCAATCTTGCGGAAATAGCTATAAAGCTGCTTACTCTTCCTAGAGCCTCACCTGAAGCAGTAGTCATGGTCGATAACTGATCAGAACAACTTTAATTTCTCTAGGTGATAGAAGTACTATTTAGTATTTTGATGATGTTGATTTCTTGCCAATATATTCAGGTCTACTGATATTAGATGACCATATATATGTTTATGTTACTGATTGAATTCGAATGAGTTGTAAGTTGTTGCTGACCTTAAATACATTTTCCATTTTCTAAGTATTTGTCTGAGTTGAATAAAGTAGAAAGTTTTGGGTCTTAATATTTAAGTGGGGTGGATATATGTCTTTGATTGGAAAAATATGGGCCAACTTGTCTTTAATTGGAATTCAGATTTGTGAAAAATAGGCTGATGTGCATTGGCTAGCTTTACTTTAATAGGAATGGAAGTGTTCTTATTTTCTTTAGAAATGAAACTTGGGATGAGTTAAGCCAAGTTTCAGTAGAGATAATTGCTACTTTAGTGGTGTTAAATTTACAAATACAGAGGAAATGATATGAACATACATTTCACATACCCATGATCGAGTTTTCGTATATCCATGGATCAAAATTTCGTTTCGAATGTTTGTTTCAGTCAGGCAATATTTTTCGAGATTATTCGCAAAGGTTTTGGAAATACTAGGGAAAAATTGTAAAAAAAAAGTTACTAAAATTTAGGAGAATAACAGAGTTTCTGAATTACATCTTGTTTTCGTTTCGCCTGATTCAAAAAGGGAATTTTTTTGATGTTTAGATGAAAAGATGAAAATTATGATCCATGTGTATTTCAAATGAGGTATGGAAACTATTTGATAGGGATGTATAATGCACTCTACATACAAATTATTTTTGGAGTTGCAAGTGCAATTTAGATCTTTCTTTCACAAAAGCTCCCATACACATATGAAAACATATTTACCATCATTTTCTTCATCTCCGATCTGTGATTTAACCTCTGGCTTTTAAATTTTGTTCATTTTTAACCTAAAACTAAACTTGAATTAACCTGAAGCTCCTAATATCAATATGAATTCAAAGAGATGCATCAAATAACGCAAACAGTAACAAAAGCCCTAAGGTCAATTCAAGACTTAATTTTAAAATAAATGAAATATCTAAAGCCAAATCACCAGATATCCGGAGGTGTGGAAAGAGCAGCTGTGAGAAGCGGAAAAACCATCAAAAAACTTGATTGACAGCTTTGACTAACGACTTGTTGTAACACCATCGTGGGGACGATCTCGCAGCTCAGCAAGCGCTCATTGTTCATGGAGCACTCGGTCCTTCGGAGTATGAAAGCTTTGTCACTACGGTGCCAGTATTCTCAATCGCCGAAGGCTTGCAAGCAGTCGGGTCGATCGAAGGTCCTGCGCCACTTTCACTACATATCTCGTGACACGCGGAGCGTACAACCGCTTTTTTTAGAAAATCTGCCTCCAGCTTAAACCTAATAAAGTTTCTCTTTTTTTTTTTTTTTTTTTTTTCATAACATTAGTATAATAACTTATCCTCAATAGATTTGCATAGTAAGGGATACTATCAATTGAAAGAATTTATCAATTCCATGTTAATGACACACCAAACCCACTTCAAACTAAGTCTAATCCAAATAAATAAAAATGTCTTCTCCTTTTTACTTACTCATATGGAGTATTAAATTAGGTTGGAGACACAAATAATATAAAAAGTGATTTTTAAATGATAAAACGCGAAGATTGTTGATTACTTCAAGAATTTATACCTTGACTACGATTAGTGGCAGAGCTAGACAGTTATTCTAGGAAAATGTTCATCCTGAGTTTTGAAACCTGCCTGTATAAAAATTAACTGAAAACCAATTAGTCTCTATAAAAATTAAAAGAAAACAAAACCATTTTCAAATAAACCACTCACTAAAATGGAAAAGCAGGAAAACTTGTCACCAACAACGACAATAATAGTGCTTTTTTGGGGTTTTTTATACTTTGCACCCCCAAAATATGAGAAATATGCACTTTGCACCTCCAAAACTTAGATTTAGCACTTTGCACCATCGAATTATGAAAAACACAGCACTTTGCATCCTCATTTATTTTCAAGCAAAAATTCAAGGGCAAATTGGCAATTCAATTGTATTGGCACTTTGCACCCTCAAAACTTGAGAATTTCGCATTTTGTACCCCCAAAATAAAATTAGCACTTAACACCCTCTAATTAAAAACAATTCAGCAACTGCCACCCCCGAAACACAATAAATCGGCACTTTGCACCCCAAAATACAAAATTAACACTTAACACCCTCAAATTTAAAAAATTCAAACCCCTCTTTTCAACAATATAACCATAAATAACTAAATAAAGTACAAGTAAACTTCTCGAAGACCCAATGTTTACTTCAACATATCAAAGACCCATAAATAATTACCTATTTTACCTTAAAAAAAATTCACCTTAATGGTCAACTTTGCTGGAAAAAATGAGGGGTTTGAGTTTTTTTTAATTTGAGGGTGTTAAGTGTTAATTTTGTATTTTGGAGTGCAAAATGTCAATTTATTGTGTTTCGGGGGTGCAAGCTGTTAATTTGTTCTTAATTAGGAGTGTTAAGTGCTAATTTTTTTTTGGGGGGGGGGGGAGGGGGGAGTGCTAAAGATTTACAATAGAATTACCTATTTTGCCCTTGATTTTTTGCTTGAAAATAAAAGAGGGTGCAAAGTGCTGTATTTTTCATATTTTGAGGGTGCAGAGTCCTAAATCTAAGTTTCGAGGGTGTAAAATGCCTATTTCCCATATTTCGAGGGTGCAAAGTGCAAAAACCCGCTTTTTTGCATGTTATTTTCATGGCTTTTCCTTTACAGATCGAAACAGAGGAATACCAAAGGTCCCAAACACGTGACCGTTTTTAGGAGCTGCAGACCTGCAGTGAAATTCCTATAACTCTCAAACTTCTCCATATTTAGTTCCGTGAAAATCACGTCTCCGAAATTTACACAGTTTTTGGTCATTTTGACCAATTTCACTGATCTAAATGGTTTATGATCTAATTGACTCCTTTTTTATTGTTTTTTTACTGATTCCATCTATTTTTTATCACTAATTTCATTGATTTAAACTTTTTTTATCGAATTAACTTATTTTTTTCTCCAATTTTTATCGATTTAAACTGTTCTTTGATTTATTTAACCCTTCGTTCACCAATTTTTGTCGATTTAAATCGTTCCTTATTGATTTAATCCATTTTTTCATCGTTTTCATATGTTATTTAATTATCTCTAATTTCATTGATTTAAATTATTTTTGACTTATTAAACTTGCTTTTATTTCTAACACATTTTTCATCGATTTTACCCATTTTGAACCAATTTTATCGATATAAACCATCTTTTTAATCGATTTAACCCACTGTTAACATATAACTAATAACAATTTTTCCCCATTATTATTGTTATCACCCAGTTTTTCACTAATTTAGGCACTTTAGTCTATCTAACCAATATAATAAGTTTTTCATTGATTCCGTCAATTTAAGTTATTTTTTACCGATTATGTGATTTTTTTTTTTACGGATTTCACGTATGATTGACACTAATTTCATTAGTTTATCATAATTTTCATCAGCTTTACCAATGCAACACATTCTTTCACTAGTTTCACTAATTTTGTCATTAATTTCATCAATTTAACCTAATTTTTACTAATTTTATTTACTTTTTTCACTTAATTAATTGATTGCCCACTTTAAATGATTTGACCATACTCATTTAATTGTTTAATATGCTTTTAACCGATGAAAAAATAGGTTAAACCAATTAAAAATGGGTTTCTTGGTAAGAAATTATTTAAATCCATAAATTAGGTGGAGAACGAGTTTAATCGACTAAAAACTATTTTAATCCATGAAAATTGATGAAAAATGAATGAAATCGATCAAAATTCTTTAAGCCGAAGGATTAATAGTGAGACAATGAATTAAATCAGTGAAAAATCAAGTTAAATCGACAAAGAATTGTTTGAATAAATGAACACAAGTGAAAACCAAGTTCGATCGGTTAAAAAAAAGTTCAAAACCTAGGAAATTTAAAAAATATTACATTATAAAATCTTACAATTATCTCTCGGATGACAATTTCATCCATAAATATTCCATGTCATTTTTATAGATCTTATACATAAACCCTAGGGAAAATTTTGGAAATTCAGAAATAATCCAGGGAAATGTCAAAGATAATGATGCATGGGTTAAATGCGAGACGGCTATAAACTCGTGGAAAATTTTCATAATACCTAGAGAAATGTTTGTAATTGAATATTAACTCAGGGATAAATTACAGTAGAGAAAAACAGGCGCAAACACAATAATTATGTGAGAATAAAATGATAGCAAAGTCCGAATAATCCAAGAAAATTCAACTTGTAATCATAGTGGAAACGGCAAAAAAATTATAATTACTCCTACAATCCAAAAACACACACAAAAGATTTTAAAACAATTGCACATACACCCGTCCATGTTTATTTAAATTACATACCTTCATAATTAAGTTTATTCTGTCCAAAATATGATCAAATGTTGACTCTAACATCATTCAATCACCTCTACCTTTACTAAAATTAAAACATAGTAGAGTATTTGCGTTACCTATTGAAACTTCAAAGGACCGTTCATGTAATTTCACATAATAAGGGATGTATAAGTAATTATCCTCAAATAATAGGATAGACACAAATCCGTACTAATATTTACCTACATGTAAACCCTAAACTAGATGAGGAAAGAGTGCAATAATTTGAATGATAACATTTGCGACCTTGAGGAAAGATGAAGTCGTAATGAGCTAGATAGAAAAAAAAATCAAAATTTCGTTGATTTTGTTGTAATTAATAACAAATGCATGGACAAACTGGGGTGGAGAAAATTAAATTGGACCAATAATTCTAGTCAGAGAAGGGAGTGTCCAATTATAATTGGCCCAAAAGTCGAGCGCATTAGGACGGGCAGCCCATTTTTTAATTTACCCAACTAAACAGAAAATTGACAGCCCAATTAATTTAGGGCTAATTTGGGCCTTATTTAACCTAAGTATATTAAACCACCATTAAGGACGAGGACAATGTTCTTTTTGAGAACTTAAAACGACTAATTTCATCGAATGTAGCCGTACACTGTAGGTAAAAGATTTCGTGAGGAGTGATCTGAAAAGTAGCGGACTGAGGTTCGAATCCCTACTTTATGTGCCCGACGCGAAAAATCATGCCAAAGAGCGGTAATAATACTGTCACTGGCGGCGGCAAAAGAAGGAGGAGAGCAAGACCACAAGAATTTCCCAGAGAAAAAGCAGAGGAGGACAGGCTGAGTGAACTTCCAGATTGCCTTCTCCTTCTCATTCTGTCTTTCCTCCCAACAACAGAAGTTGTGAAGACTTGTTCGCTGTCAAAAAGATGGCAGTTCCTCTGGACTTATATGTCGGAGGTAGATTTGGTCCAAGATAACTGGAGTGATGCAGATCCCAGTAGGTTTGTCGATTGTGTTGGAAGGATGCTTGTTATGCACAGAGGAATCTATTTGAAGAAATTTGCTGTTAGTTTATATTATGACAAACGTTTTGCTTTCAATGTTGATACTTGGGTTCAAGTTGCTATAAAAAATAAGGTGAAAGATATTACTTTAAGGTGTCTCCTCGAAAACTTGTACTTTTACGCGTCGAATTCCTTCTACTTCTTGTACAAGTTGCCTCAGATGTTGTACTCAAATTCATCCTTGACAGGTTTAACCATATATAGTTGTGATGTTGCTCCTCAAACAGTTGTTGCATGGGGATCTTTGAAAAGCTTATCAATTGGGGGTGTTACATTGCAGGATAATATAATGGAAAATATATTATCAGGTTGTCCTGTTTTGGAAGTCCTGTGTTTAACAGAATTTCAGGGATTGAATTGTTTGAACATTTGCTCTCAAAATCTTAAAAAACTTGTCATAGAACATTGGAATGTATCTCTTCTTGAGATTTCAGCACCTTATGTACTTGATTTATCGATTTCAGTTGATATTTGCGATGAAGCAGGTTATTTTAGGCTAAAAAATATATCGTCGGTTGTTCGAGCTAAACTTTACATTGAACATTCGGGATATGATGACTCTCATAGCTCTATGAATTATATGAAAGAATTACTTGAAAGCATTAAGTATGTTGAGGAGCTTGAATTGGGACCATGGTGCATAGAGGTGTGAGCTCTACATTCTTATTTTAATCACATTTGCTTAAAATGATTTTATCCTTAAAATGACACCTGATGTTATGTGTTTTTCCCCCTTATCTTTCATTTGAGTTTTGCATAATTGTAATGCATTTTTACTTATCTAGTTTATATTTCTTTTGATTTTTGAATATATGTACAAGGTTCTCTCGGTGATGGAGGCGAAGGGCTGTAAGCTTCCACAATCTACGCGATCGTGCTTGACTCTAAATCCGTGGAGTGTTAAAGAAGCCGTTCCAGGCATTCTAGGCATTCTGAAATCTTCTCCAGACCTTACGACATTGGTCGTAGAAGGAAGATATTTACATGTAAGGGTATACTCTTTAGCAAAAGATTAACAAGATCTTGAAGTATGGGCTAATATACGGCAATGTGAACCATGTTTTTTAAATACATATGATTGTATTCAGTATCAGCCCAACTTATCCATCATTCTTGTTTCTAGGCATACTTCCCTCTGGATGGAGCTGCAAAATACCTACATAATAATGATTTTGATTTAGATGCATTTCATTTGAAGAGTGTAAAGATCAATAACTTCATAGACGATGATCTTCCTGGCGAACCAATGCTGACAATGGCTCGAATTCTGCTTAAGAGGTCAAGGGTTCTAGAAAAGATGGTCATCAGTACAAAAAAACTGATCGACTTTTCATCATATGAGGGTTCACACAATCTCGCGGAAATAGCTATAAAGCTGCTTACTTTTCCTAGAGCCTCACCTGAAGCAGTAGTCATGGTCGATAACTGATCAGAACAACTTTAATTTCTCTAGGTGATAGAAGTACTATTTAGTATTTTAATGATGTTGATTTCTTGCCAATATATTCAGGTCTACTGATTGAATTCGAATGAGTTGTTGCTGACCTTAAATTCATTTTCCATTTTCTAAGTATTTGTCTGAGTTGAATAAAGTAGAAAGTTTTGGGTCTTAATATTTAAGTGGGGTGGATATATGTCTTTGATTGGAAAAATATGGGCCAACTTGTCTTTAATTGGGATTCAGATTTGTGAAAAATAGGCTGATGTGCATTGCCTAGCTAGCTTACTTTAATAGGAATGGAAGAACATCTCTAATGACTTCGAGAGGGAATACCTTCTCCCTCTTCCCCTCTCCCCCCTCTCCCTCTCTCCCTAATTTTTTAGTAATCTCTAATGATTCATTCTATCAAACTCATTTAATAATAAATTTTATCATTCTCCATTATTATTATTATTAATTATTACTACTACACCAAAAATAAATTTAAAATTAACATTAATTTATAATCGAAAGTACATTAGGGAACTTAGAAAATAAAAAATTACATCAAATATTAAATTAATTCATATAAGAAAATTCATCATCTCCGCCATATTCGTCTATGTTTTAGTCGAACATGATTTCATGATTGTATCGTATTATTTTAAATTTTTAGAAAGAATTATTTTTTGGTGATAAATACAACCCCAAAATCCCCAAAATTAATAAAACAAATCAATATTAAAATAATAGTGTTAATTTAATGAAATGAAAGTTATATTTTATAATTAAAAATAATTATCTACAAATAATATACAAATTTTAGGAATTTTTTATTTTTAAATAAAGATAAAAAAAACCAAATAACACAATACAAAATCACAAAAAAAAAAAATAGCATGTGAAGGAGAGGGCTTGTATGGGAGAAGCTCACCCTCCCCCTCCCTTCAAGGTCCCTCCAGGGTCCCTCTAGTCCGCATACCCTCTCCCCCCCCTAGTCATTAGAGATGAAAATTTTTCCCCCTTCCCCCTATATACCCTCTAGGGCATCTCCCCACTAGTCATTAGAGATGCCCGAAGTGTTCTTATTTTCTTTAGAAATGAAACTTGGGATGAGTTAAGCCAAGTTTCAGTAGATTTATTATACAATTGCTACTAGTTTAGTGGTGCTAAATTTACAAATACAGAGGAAATGATATGAACATACATTTCACATACCCATGATCGAGTTTACGTATTTCCATGGATCAAAATTTCGTTTCGAATGTTTGTTTCAGTCAGACAATATTTTTCGAGATTATTCGCAAATGTTTGGGAAACTCTAAGGAAAAATTGTAAAAAAAGTTTCTGACTTTAGGAGAATAACAGGGTTTAAGGCAAATAAGTAGTTTCGGAATTACATTTTGTTGTCATTTCGCCTGATTCAAAAAGGGATTTTTTTTTATGTTTAGATAAAAAGATGGAAATTATGATCCTTGCGTATTTCAAATGAAGTATGGAAACTATTTGAAAGGGACTACATACAAATTGTTTTTGGAGTTGCAAGTGCAATTTAGATCTTGTTCATCAGATGGTTCAAATTCGGTCAATTCATGACTTAAATTTAGAATAAATGAAATATCTAAAGCCAAATTAAACCTAATAAAGTTTCCCTACTTTTTTTTTTTTTTTTTCAGAACATTAGTATAATAACTTATCCTCAATATCTTACCGAAAAAGAAAAAAAACTTATCCTCAATAGATTTGCATAATAAGGGATACTATCAATTGAAGGAATTTATCAATTCCATGTTAATGACACACCAAACCCACTTCAAACTAAGTCTAAATTCTAATCCAATTATCCAAATAAAAAAAAAATGTCTTCTCCTTTTTATTTACTCATATGGAGTATTAAATTAGGTTGGAGACACAGAATATAAAAAGTGATTTTTAAATGATAAAACGTCAAGATTGTTGATTACTTCAAGAATCAATTCCCTAACTATAGGGGTGCACATGATTTTCAAAACTATACCGGACTGTCCCGTATCGTATTGAACTGTATCGAATGTTAGGTTTTTTTTCAAAACCGAAGGTCTTGGTATAAATGAAAACCGTACCGAGTATTTTGGTATGTTTTTGGTTTTAGACTTCTCATACCGTAAAAAATCGTACCGTACCAAAATTGAAAAGAAACATGAATTAACTATTCATTTTTTTTATATTTACAACTAAATTTTATAAATTTATATTTTTAAATTTATAATTCAAATATTATTGAATACTATATTATTTATAATTTATATTATAGTCCATTATAATTTATAGTTACTACATTGCTAGCATTCTTTATGAGTTTTTCTTTAAAATTCTCTTTGAACCATACAATAAATGTTTAAAAAAAAGAATTAAATACTCTTTAAAAAGTTTATTAAATCACAAAATAAGTACTATATTAAACCACCATTAAGGACGAGTACAATACAATGTTCTGGAATTGGAGAATTGCCCCTACTTAGGTGGTGTTTGCAAAAACTTCTTTGCAAGCTCAAGTTGGTGCTTCTGCTTAAATTTGGTAAAAGCAGCTTTTAAGTAAAAGCACGGGGTGTTTGTAAATGAAGAAAATAAGCAACTTATAATTTAAAAAATCTGTACTTTAGATGTTTGCTAAAAAATTTGGGAGTAGCTTATTATTTGGTGCTTTATTGAAAATGACAAAGATGCCCTTGTATAGCTTAAACCTACAATAACAACAATTGTTTTGAGCAGATTTACCATAATTTTCTCGTACAAAAGAATTTGAAATCCTCCACCCCACCCAAGACACATTTTGGTCATCATAAGGATTTGAGCAGTTGATTATATTATTATGCTTTGGACATGTAAAATATATTTCCTCTATTTATTTTGCTCCATTAGTACAGTAGACCAGTCAACTTGACTAAATTTATAAAAATTACAATAAATAATTTAATTAATATATTTCACTAATATGTTGATAATATCATGACACCGTATATATTAATATTTAAAAGTTTAATCGAATACTGCGATAAATGGAGCAAAATAAATAGGACGGAGGAAGTAATATTTTTATGTCTTTAGGTAAATAGAAGCCAACAATTGCTAGATAAAAGTTGAAGAAAACATCATCCCTTTTTGAATAGCCATATAATGATGAAACCATTAAATACTCATTTTTTTCTTTCTAAATTTTTCAATAAAGATGTGTTGATGACACAAACCCAAGAGTTTATGCCGACAAGAATATTCATAAAATTTTTAGCAAACGTTTTTTCAAACATTTTTAAGCACCAAGTTTGTCTAAATTTTAGATTTTACCAGGAAAAAAAAAAAAAACTCATAAAATTAATTTATTTTAATATTGGAGACAAATACAAACCTTTAAAATTCAAAGTTCCCTTTTTTGGTGAAACAGGATGAGGCCCGAATTGAATTTTGAGAAAATGAAGAGGACAAAATTGTCAAGTGCAACTTTGAATTAATTGCAAAACTGCCACCGCTTAAAAAAAGTACCTCCTGACCTGCTTCTTGATTGTGGCATTTATCTGCTTTTTTTTAGAGAATCAAAAGCAGAAGCCAAGTTTTCAAACACCACAAAACTGCTTATGAAAACTGAAAAGCTGAAAAGCTATTTTGAGAAGTTATTGCAAACACCACCTTATTCTTCATTAATTATATGAAAGATTCCCGAAAACTTTTTGAGAACTTAAAACGACTAATTTCATCGAATGTAGCCGTACACTGAACCGAGTCTCGGAAAAGGATTTCTCTTTGATTTAGATGCATTTACAAATACAGAGGAAATGATATGAACATACATTTCACATACCCATGATCGAGTTTCCGTATTTAAAACGAAGTATGGAAACTATTTGATAGGGATGTATAATGCATTCTACATACAAATCTTTTTTGGAGTTGCAAGTGCAATTTGAATCTTGTTCATCAAAATTGAATTTGTACCCAAATTCGGTTCAAATTCAGTCAATTCATGACTTAATTTTACAATAAATAAAGTATCTAAAGCCAAATCAAACCTCATAAAGTTTCTCTCCTTTTTTTTTCATAACATTAGTATAATTACTTATAGATTTGCATAATAAGATTTTTGAATTTTTTTTTTTTTTTTTTATCAATTCCATGGTAAGGACACACCAAACCCACTTCAAACCAAGTCTAATCCAATTAAATAAAAGGGTTAATTACAAGGACCTCCCCCGATGTTTGGTCAAACTCGCGTCCATTCCCCTCCAAGAATGCTAATTACTCAGATCTCCCATAAGGTTTGCAAAACCTTACAACCGTTAGAGTTCCGTTAATTTTTGCTTACGTCATCATAAAATTTTCGGTCGATTGTCAATTTTGCCCCCGACTTACTGTAGCAAATTTGTATGGACTATATTACCCCTCTCAGCAAATGTTATGTTGTTGCATGAGAAATGATCTAATAGCAATGTCAAATGACATTTGTGGAATAAAATGTTATTAAATTTATATATAATGGGTAATGACTTTATTAATGTATATTCATATTTAAAATAACATTTTAAATATTTTTAAAGTATTTTCTTACTTATTGTAAAATATATGCAAAGAGAAATACACTAGTAACTCTTATATAACAAATTATTTCAATGAAGGCATGTAAAATTTATATAATTTGTAATTTAAAATGTAAAATGAATAAATTAACAATAATGTGTAGATATTAATTTCAATCTTTTTTCATAATGTTTTTAAAATTGAAGTACAGAGAAGAGTGAATAAATTATTGTTAATCATAAGAAAAATTAAAGATAAATAAAAAGATCATTATGAAAATGCAAAATTATTAAGGGCATCTCTAGTGTATCAAGGGGAGGGTGGATTTGGGGGTTTTTTAATCTAGGAGGGTAAAAAAGTGAAAAAAAATGTACCAGGGGAAAAAAGGGATAAATCCTTCAATCCATTGTTGGACCTCTTGAAGCGGTGGTGGATTGCCTCACCGTTTGAATCATTCAGCTTGCCCAGCCCAATTTATTTATTTTTTTTCTTTTTTAAAAAAAACCCTTTTAATTTAAAAAAAAATCTTTAAAATACCTTATTAAATAAAATGTAATTCTTATTTAATCTTAATTATATTTAATTTGTGTATTATTTTTAAAAAGTTAATTTTAGTCTAAAAATTTATTTAATAAAATCAAATTTAATGTAACTATTATGTTGGAAAATTTAATGTCAAGATAGTGGGCCGACTTATTTCCGAGTCTAGAGAGTGGACCGAGCAAAAAGTGCATCGACATACCTTGATAATTCAAAAGAGGAGACGTCGCTTGAGATCATCATCATCGCAAGATGATAATCCTTTTCGAAAATGACTTAATATTGTATTAAACTTCTCTTTATGAGTTTATCTTTAAAATTCTCTTTGAACCATACAATACATGTTTGACTAATTTTTTTTTTTAAAAATTAAATACATTTGCGACCTTGAGGAAAGATGAAGTCGTAATGAGCAAAGAGAAAAAAAAAATTCAATTTTCTTAAAATTTGACTGGTTTTGCTGTAATTAATAACAAATTCAGGGACTCACAAACAACATCCAATTAACAAATACGAAAATTATAGAGCTAATAAAATTAGTACTGACCCAGAAAATTATTCTTATTTTTAATGGAATTTGGATTCACAAGCTCAGTTATGGAATTTTTTTTGGTCGGTTTCGTTTCAGTTTTCGCAAACTAGTTTGATAGATGAAATTTTGAAACTCAATTTGAACAATGGTTTTAATAAGATAATGAAGTTGAATTTTTTTATAGGTAATAATTAATATATATATTATATATATAGTAAAAAAAATTATAGATACACAATTTAGTATAGGCAAAATAAAAAGAATAAGGAAAAGCATGAATACGTTTATGAATTATGATTTTTGTCAATAAAGACAATAGCAAAATGTGATTTAAAAGCTAATTATTTGAAACTTTTTTCCTTATTCAAACGCGACATTCGTCCTTATTAAATAACCAATTTATAAAAATATTTTGATCAGTTTGTTCAAATGTTCGAAGAAAAAGAATTTAAGGTAAAAAGTAAATTTATATATGCATTAAACAAGATCGAATCAAAAGTATTGATTACAACAAATTTGGGGTCACTTCTATCGCAGAAAAACCTTCGGGGGAGGGAAATAAGTGAGATAAATTCATTACAATTACAGGATTTGCCCCATTTGGCAAGGTAGTAGTTCGACTTGTTTCCGAGTCTAGGAATTTTCTTCAACTTCCATTTTGATCATAATTTATCAACGGACGGAGCGGAAAGTGCATCGACATACCTTGGTCATTCAAAAGAGGGGAAATCGCAAGAAGAGAATTGTTTTCGAAAATAACTTAAGGGTTTTTTGCACTTTGCATCCCCGAAATATGAGAAATACGCACTTTGTACCCTCAAAATATAAATAATGCAGCACTTTGCACCCTCTTTTATTTTCAAGCAAAAACTCAAGGGCGAAATATGTAATTTTATCTTAAATCTTTGACACTTTAATGTACGAGTTTGTTGACCAAAGGATCAGAGTGGCCTGAGAAAAAAAATATCGGACCCATTAATGTTCGTTTTCATTTTCTGCGAATATATTAAGGCTGACAGAGTTATTTATATCTATTTAAAGACCGACAGTTTTAGTTCGGCTGGAGCCCAGTTGAATTAATCGGCCCAAATTTTATCGCTTGTGGACTTATTGAGGGTTTTTTGCACCTTGCATCCTCGAAATATGAAAAATACTCACATAACACCCTCAAAATTTAGATTTAGCACTTTGCACCCTCAAAATATGAAAATGCAGCACTTTGCACTCTCTTTTATTTTCGAGCAAAAACTCAAGGGCAAAATAGGTAATTTTATCGTAAATTGTTGGCACTTTGCACCCTGAAATAAAATTAACACTTAACACTCCCTAATTAAGAACAAGTCAACAACTTGCACCCCGAAACACAATAAATGGACACTTTGCACCCCAAAACACAAAATTAACATTTAACACCCTCCAATTAAAAAATAAAAAAAACTCAAACCCCTCGTTTTTTCTGGCAAAGTTGACCATTGGGGTGAAAAAAATTTAGTCAAAATAGGAAATTATTCATGGGTCTTTGATATTTTGAAGTAGACAATGGGTCTTCGAGAAGTTTCTTTGTACTTTATTTAGTTATTTATGGTTATATTGTTGAAAATAAAGATGGAGAGAGAAATGAGTATTCGAGTATTTATAATTGTATTTTGCAAAATTTAAGGAAAAAAATGAACTACCTATTTGGCCTTAGATTTTTTTCACTCCGACAATCAACTTTGACCAAAAAAACGAGGGGTTTGAGTTTTTTTTAATTTGAGGGTGTTAAGTGTTAATTTTATATTTTGGGGTGCAAAGTGCCCATTGATTGTGTTTCGGGAGTGGAAGTTGCTGATTTATTCTTAATTAGAGAATGTTAAGTGCAAATTTTATTTTGGGGTACAAAGTTCGAAATTCTCAAGTTTTGAGGGTGCAAAGTGCCAATACTATTGATTTACTGATTTTGCCTTTGAATTTTTGCTTGAAAATAAAAGAGGGTGCAAAGTGCAGCATTTTTCATATTTCGAGAGTGCAAAGTGCCTATTTTCCATGTTTCGATGGTGCAAAATGCAAAAAACCCTCAATAAATCCACAAACGATAAAATTTGGGCCGATTAATTCAACTGGGCTCCAGCCGAACTAAAACTGTCAGTATTTAAATAAATATAAATAACTCTATCGGCCTTAATATATTTGCCGAAAACGACATCGAACATTAATGGGTCCGATATTTTTTTTCTCAGGCCACTCTGATCCTTCAGTCAACAAACTCGTACATTAAAGTGCCAAAGATTTAAGATAAAATTACCTATTTTGTCCTTGAGTTTTTGCTTGAAAATAAAAGAGGGTGCAAAGTGCTATATTATTCATATTTTGAGGGTGTAAAGTGCTAAATCTAAATTTTGAGGATGCAAAATGTGTATTTCTCATATTTCGGTGGTGCAAAGTGCAAAAAACCTTTAAAATTCTCTTTGAACCATATGTACATGTTACTATGTTTTTTAAATACTCTTTAAATCACAAAATAAGTATATTAAACCACCATTGCGGACGATTACAATGTTTTGGAATTGGAGAATTGCCCCTGCATATTCTTCATTAATTATATGAAAGATTCCCGAAAACTTTTTGAGAACTTAAAACGACTAATTTCATTGAATGTAGCCCCGTACACTGAACCGAGTCTCGGAAATGATTTCGAGAGGGTTTTTATTAAATAAAGCTTGAAGTCATATCCATGTGTTAGTTCTGTAAATGGAAACAATCATGCTGAAGAGCGGTAATAGCAACGGGAAGAGAGCAAGACCACAAGAATTTCCCAAAGAAAAATCAGAGGAGGAGGAGGAGGAGGAGGATAGGCTAAGTGAGCTTCAAGATTGCCTTCTCCTTCTCATTCTGTCTTTCCTCCCAACAAAAGAAGTTGTGAAGACTTGTTCGCTGTCAAAAAGATGGCAGTTCCTTTGGACTTATATGTCGGAGGTCGATTTGGTCGAAGATACCTGTGATGATGCAGATACCCGTAGGTTTGTCGATTGTGTTGGGAAGATGCTTGTTATGCACAGAGGAATCTATTTGAACAAATTTGCTGTTAGTTTCGATTATGACAAACGTTTTGCTTCCAATGTTGATACTTGGGTTCAATTTGCTATAAAAAATAAGGTGAAAGATATTACTTTAAGGTGTCTCCTCGGAGAATTGTACTTTTACGCTCTGAATTCCTTCGATAATTCGTACGAGTTGCCTCAGATGTTGTACTCAAATTCATCCTTGACAGGTTTGACCATATATTTTTGTGATGTTATTCCTCGAGGAGTTGTAGCGTGGGGATCTTTGAAAAGCTTATCACTTGGGGCTGTTACATTGCAGGATAATATAATGGAAAATATATTATCAGGTTGTCCTGTTTTGGAGTTCTTGTGTTTAACAGAATTTCGGGGATTGAATTATTTGAACATTTGCTCTCAGAATCTTAAAAAACTTGTCATAGGACTTTGGAATGGATCTCTTCTTGAAATTTCAGCACCTTATGTACTTGATTTATCGATTTCAATTGATATTTCCGATGAACCAGGTAGTTTCAGGCTAAAAAATATATCGTCGGTTGTCCGAGCTAAACTTTACTTTGAACATTCGGGATTCGAGGACCACGATGACCCTCGTAGCTCTATGAATTATATGAAAGAATTACTTGAAAGCATTAAGTATGTTGAGGAGCTTGAATTGGGACCATGGTGCATCGAGGTGTGAGCTCTACATTCTTATTTTAATCACATTTGCTTAAATGATTTTATCCTTCAAAAGACACCTGATGTTATGTGTTTTTCCCCCTTATCTTTCATTTGAGTTGTGCATAATTGTAATGCATATGTACTTATCTAGTTTATATTTCTTTTGATTTTTGCATATATGTACAAGGTTCTCTCGGTGATGGAGGCGAAGGGCTGTAAGCTTCCACAATCTACGCAATCGTGCTTGACTCTAAATCCATGGAGTGTTAAAGATGCCGTTCTAGGCATTCTAGGCATTCTGAAATCTTCTCCAGACCTTACGACATTGGTCGTAGAAGGAAGATATGTACATGTAAGGGTATACTCCTTAGCAAAAGATTAACAAGATCTTGAAGTATGGGCTAATATATAAGTACATATGATTTTATTCAGTATCAGCCCAACTTAACTATCATTCTTGTTTCTAGGCATACGCTCCTCTGGATGGAGCTGAAAGATACTTACATAATAATGATTTTGATTTAGATGCATTTCATTTGAAGAGTGTAAAGATCAATAACTTCATAGACGATGATCTTCCTGGCGAACCAATGCTGACAATGGCTCGAATTCTGCTTAAGAGGTCAAGGGTTTTAGAAAAGATGGTCATCAGTACAAAAAAACTGATCGACTTTTCATCATATGAGGGTTCACGCAATCTCGCGGAAATAGCTATAAAGCTGCTTACTTTTCCTAGAGCCTCACCTGAAGCAGTAGTCATGGTCGATAACTGATCAGAACAACTTTAATTTCTCTAGGTGATAGAAGTACTATTTAGTATTTTGATGATGTTGATTTCTTGCCAATATATTCAGGTCTACTGATATTAGATGGCCATATGTTTATGTCACTGATTGAATCCGAATGAGTTGTTGCTGACCTTAAATACATTTTCCATTTTCTGTACCTTTTACTAGTACTTATTGGGTCTTTATATATATATCTTTGATTGGAAAAATAGGGGCCAACTTGTCTTTAATTGGAATTCAGATTTGTGAAAAATAGGCTGATGTGCATTGCCTAAGTGTTCTTATTTTCTTTAAAAATGAAAATTGTGATGAGTTGAGCCAAGTTTAAGTAGATTTATTATACAATTAGTACTAGGTTGCCAAAGCTCTTGCGATTCGGGACGCTTGATAGTTTCTGAACGAGATAGGTGTCCACAATGTTGTTTTTGAAAGTGATTGTCTCCTTATTGTTCAAGCATTTTGGGAAGATAATATGGATTTGGCAATTTCCTTGATCATTCTGGAAATACTTGAGTTTTGGGCATCTTGGCTTAAGTGGAGCTTCAAGTTTGTTTCTCGATCGGCAAATTGCGCTGCCCATAATCTTGTCGCTTGGGTTTTTTCCCGTAATTTGTCTTTATTTCTCTCTCCGGTTTGTTTACCTAATAGTTTGTTTTGTGATGGAGGTTATACTCTTGTAAACTGGTTAACTTTTATTTGATCTTTGAATTTAAGTTTTTTTTTTTAAAAAAAAAAGTAATAGTTTAGTGGTGCTAAATTTACAAGGGTCCGTCTAAAATAAGATTTCGAGGGATGGGGAGTACATAAGATAATATCTTAGTGATACATGTCCCCTTAAAATTTAAATTAAGATAGTTTATTTTCTCAAAGACAAATTTACCCTTTTTATGAGTAAATTTCAACAATACCCCTGGTGTTTTTCTAATTAAAAAAACATATATTATTTTTATTAAAAAAAAACCCTGTACTTTTTTTTTATTATTGGCAAAAAATATCCCTCTCAAGTCGAAATGACAATTTTATCCCATCAAATGATGAAAATAAATCCCCTTAAATTAAAATATTATCAATAACCCCTGACAACATTAAATTTTTACAATAAAAATCTGACAAAAATCTTATCCCCCAAAGTTATATATTGTTGCACTTTAGCACCCATATGTACAAAATAATCACTTAATTATCGCCTAAAATAATTTTATTTAATTATTTTTCGGCGAAAAATATAAATGTGCCCCTCACATGAAATTTCAAAGTTAGTCACAACACTTCTTACAAGTCCAAATACTTCGCTCATGTACAAGAACCGGAAATCCGAAGTGAATATATATGAGTTTATCGGCGATAAAAATTGGCATAAAATCATTTAAGGGGGGAAAATGCAACGAATTTCATACGTACTTATTTTATACGTTGGGTGGTAAAATTAAAAATATTTATTATAATACAAAATATATTAAAATGATTTGATTTGTTTTAAAAATTAGAACTAATTGAGATTGTCAAAAAAGAAAATTTAATCATAAAATGAAAGTGGGGTTGTGTGGGTACGAGGAATTGGGGTTGGGCGGTGTTGTGGTCTCGGAGGTGAATGAAGAGGAATTGGGTGGGGTTGCAATAATTGCAATTACCCCCTTCAAGATTTTAGGTATTTTCTTCAATTGTAAATATTCTCTTAAGAGATAGACTTAACGGATATATATTTGGCACGTGACATTTTTCATCCAAAAACTAACGGTCGAATGAAATATTAAAAAAAAAAATTTATCCAACTTTTGTTCGAAATGTGCCTTTTTGAAAATTTTGGTATGAAATATATAAAGTAAGCAGAAATTTAATATGAAAAGTGCAATTTTCTCGATTTTTGTTTTTGTTTTTGTTTTGGAAAGAGTTCTGAAATTAATTAGAGATTATAGAAATTTTTTTAAACATATTTAATTAAAGGGTTAATATGTAATTTAAAATATGTTTATTTTTTTTATATGTTCGATGCCACATCATCATTGGACATTTTGATCAAAAATTGTGGTTCAAATTTGTTGTTAACTTTTTTTAATGGCTGAGATGTAATATCTCATATGCACTTATGTTCTATAAAATCTTATTTTAGAAATACTCAATTTACAAATACAAAGGAAATGACATACCCATGATCGAGTTTTCGTATTTAAAACGAAGTATGAAACTATTTGATAGGTATGTATAATGCATTCTACATATAATTTGTTTTGGAGTTGCAAGTGCAATTGAATCTTGTTCATCAGATTGAATTTGTACCCAAATTCGGTTCAAATTCTGTCATTTCATGACTTAGTTTTACAATAAATAAAGTACGGGCTTGCTAACAGCAGTTCGTGTTTGGCGGAACTGCGGACAGTTCACCATTCAAATAGTGACACGTGGCAAAAAATTTACTTGCAACTTGCTATACAAGTTCAACTGGAATGATGCAAATTGTCCTAAATACCCTTATTAATTTGTTCAATTTTCAAGTTCAGCCATCTTCTTCCCTACTCTTCTCCACCTTCCATTGAAATCAACCAGGCCCGAACATGTTCTTGGCGGCCCGAAACAGCAGATTGCAAAATTGAACCCATCAGACTGAAATTAAGCTCACTACGACCACAAATAACTGAAAATCGAAAAGAAATTAAGCACGAAATGAAAAAACCGAAAGGGGATCACGAAATTGAAGTTTCCCCAAATCTAAAAATTATAAATTCAATATTTGTATACAAAATTTGCACATCATTATGTATTTGATATTCTAATTTCACTTCTCATTTTCTAAAAATGTTAAAATCTCTATTAGTATTTATATAAAATTAAAAAAAAGAATTTCTTAAGGAAAAAAAAAAAAAAAAAGGCTTTCTTCTTCTTCTTCAGCCTTCCTTGCCGCACCACCTCCACCTCCACCTCCACGGACCACCATTCCGCTTCTGCTTCTTCTTCCAATTGTTCTTCTCTTTCCGGGTTATTCGGATCTGATTCCTCTTCCAGTTGTTCTTCTCCTTCGGGTCCAGATCTGTGTTTGAGTCCAGATCTGTGGGGGTGGAGATATTGATGTACGATGCTAAGCAGTTCGATTGCATCTTGAAATTTAATGCTGGGAACTAAATCAAATATTACCTTAAAAAAGAAGATTGATTATATCAGACAAAAGGTATTTGTGTTCATATTTGCTGACTAATATCAATGATGGTCAATACGAAGATCTGAACAAGAATATTATATTAGGATCATTTAAGAACAATTTAATTTAAGAAAATTAATTTGGCAGCTCAAATTAATTTGATGTACAAAGATCTGAGATGAGATGTGTTTGATTTTGATTTTTGATATTGGATGTATTTGATGTTTTTGGTTATTTATTAAATCAAGGGTATTACAGTAATATCTCATAAATCAACAAAAAATGTGACCTGCTAAAATGACCTATTCTTCAGGTTACCACTAAATAAAATAATATTAATGATTGGTTGGGAAGGCTGAACTGTCAACAGTTTTCCACAAGTGGAACTGTTCCTAGACATGCCCAAGCAATAAAGTATCTAAAGCCAAATCAAACCGCATAAAATTTCTCTCTCTCTCTCTCTTTTGTTTTCATGACTTAGTTTTTGCAGAATAAGAATTTTTTTTTTTATTAATTCCATGGTAAGGACACACCAAACGGCCAAACCCACTTCAAACCAAGTCTAATCCAATCAAATAAAAATGTCTTCTCCTTTTTTACTTACTCATATGGAGTATTAAATCAGGTTGGAGACACAAAGAATATGAAAAGTGATTTTTAAACGATAAAACACAAAGATTGTTGATTACTTCAAGAACCTATACCCTAACTACGATAATATTATTAATTGCCATCCATATTAACTGAAAACCCATTAATATCTATAAAATTTAAACCCTTTGTTCTTTGATTGATTTTGATTTAACTCTTTGTTCATCATTTTTTATCGATTTAAATCGCTCATCGATTTAATTCATTTTTCATCGTTTCTATGTTTTTTTATTTTCTTTAATAGTTTTAATCGATTAAAATTGATGAAATTGATCAAAAGCAGTTTAAATCGATGAAGATTGATGAAAAATGAATGAAATCAATCAAAATGATTTAAACCGATGATTATTAGTGAAAAAATGGATTAATTCAGTGAAAATAAGGTTAAATCGCTAAAAAAAAAAGGTTGAATCAATGAAAACTACTGAGAAAACGAGTTAGACAGGTTAAAAAAAAGTCTAAATCTATGAAATTTTAAAAATCTTACAATTATCCAATGACAATTTCATCCATAAATTATTCCATGTCATTTTTATAGATCTTATACATAAACCAAACCCTAGGGAAAATTTGGAAATTCAGAAATAATCCAGGGAAATGTCAAATATATATAATGCATGGGTTAAATGTGAGACGATTATAAACTTGTGGGGAATTTTTCATAATACCTTATATACTGTTTGGTTGTCGGGAAAGTGAGGGAAAGTAAGTTTTTTTTTCTCTCATTGTTGTTCGGTTAGCAGGAAACGCAGAAAATTTTGTTAAGAGAAAATTTTCCCACCAATTTGATGGGGTAATCCGGGGAAAATCATGGGAATTCTTTTTAGTAAATTGTAAAACACCCCTTGTACTTTGTCTAACTATCATAATTCTCCATTTGTGATTTTGTGCTTATTTATTATTAGCAAAAAAGTACCCTCTCAAGTCATTTCAACAATTATACCCCCACAAATTAATGTAAAAGCACCCATTTTACCTAAAATATTATCAATAATCCCCCTGTTAACATTTTGGTATATTTTACAATTTTGAAAGTATTCATAATCAAACAAAAACATTTATCAAAAATAATATATTCCTAAATTTTCTTGACAACCATACATCTGAAAAAAATAATTTTCTTGAGAATGACTTTCTTTTCTTTTTCCTTTTCTTTTCTTCCTTGACAACCAAACAAACTATCAGAGAAATGTTTGTAATTGAATTTTAACTCCGAGGTTATTCATAATTTACACCAGAGATAAATTACACTAGAGAAAAACAGGCGGCAAACACAATAATTATGTGAGAATAAAATGATAGCAAAGTCCGAATAATCCAAGAAAATTCAACTTGTAATCATAGTGGGAAACGGCAAAAAATTTATAATTACTACTACAATCCAAAAACACACACAAAAGATTTTAAAACAATTGCACATACACCCCTCCATGTTTATTTAAATTACATACCTTCATAATTAAGTTTATTCTGTCCAAAATATGATCAAATGTTGACTCTAACATCATTCAATCACCTCCACCTTTACTAAAATTAAAACATGGTAGAGTATTTGTGTTACCTATTGAAACTTCAAAGGACCGTTCATGTAATTTCACATAACACAAGGGATGTTTAAGTAATTATCCTCAAATAATATGATAGACACAAATCCGTACTAATATTTACCTACATGTAAACCCTAAACTAGATGAGAGAAGAGTGCAATAATTTGAATGATAACATTTGCGATCTTGAGGAAAGATGAAATCGTAAAGAGCTAGAGAGGAAAAAAAAATTTAATTTTATTAAAATTTGATTGATTTTGCTGTAATTAATAATAAATTCATGGACAAACTGGGATAGAGAAAATTAAATTGGACCAATAATTCTAGTCAGAGAAGGGAGTGTCCAATTATAATTGGCCCAAAAGTCGAGCGCATTAGGACGGGTAGCCCAATTTTTAATTTACCCAACTAAACAGAAAATTGGCAGCCCAATTAATTTAGGGCTAATTTGGGCCTTATTTAGCCTAAGTATATTAATACCACCATTAAGGACGAGGACAATGTTCTTTTTGAGAACTTAAAACGACTAATTTCATCGAATGTAGCCGTACACTGTAGGTAAAAGATTTCGAGAGGAGTGATCGTAGCGGACTCAGTTTCGAATTCCTCACTTTATGTGCCCGACATGAAGAATCATGCCAAAGAGCGGTAATAATACTGTCAATGGCGACGACAAAAGAAGGAGGAGAGCAAGACCACAAGAGTTTCCCAGAGAAAAAGCAGAGGAGGAGGACAGGCTGAGTGAGCTTCCAGATTGCCTTCTCCTTCTCATTCTGTCTTTCCTCCCAACAAAAGAAGTTGTGAAGACTTGTTCACTGTAAAAAAGATGGCAGTTCCTCTGGACTTATATGTCAAAAAGATTTGCATCCTTATTTATTTTCAAGCAAAAATTCAAGGGCAAATTGGTAATTCAATAGTATTGGCACTTTGCACCCTCGAAACTTGAGAAATTTGAATTTTGTACCCCCAAAATAAAATTAGCACTTAACACCCTCTAACTAAGAACAAATCAGCAATTGCCACCCCCAAAACACAATAAATGGGCACTTTGCATCCCAAAATACAAAATTAACACTTAACACCCTCAAATTTAAAAAATTCAAACCCCTCTTTTCAACAATATAACCATAAATAACTAAATAAAGTACAAGTAAACTTCTCGAAGACCCAATGTTTACTTCAACATACCAAAGACCCATAAATAAGTACCTATTTTACCTTAAAAAAAATTCACCTTAATGGTAAACTTTGCCGGAAAAAATGAGGGGTTTGAGTTTTTTTTTTAATTTGAGGGTGTTATTAATTTTGTATTTTGGAGTGCAAAGTGTCAATTTATTGTGTTTCGGAGGTGCAAGCTGTTAATTTGTTCTTAATTAGGAGTGGTTAAGTGCTAATTTTTTTGGGGGGGGGGGGTGGGAGTGCCAAAGATTTACAATAGAATTACCTATTTTGCCGTTGATTTTTTGCTTGAAAATAAAAGAGGGTGCAAAGTGCTGTATTTTTCATATTTTGAGGGTGCAGAGTCCTAAATCTAAGTTTTGAGAGTGTAAAGTTCCTATTTCCCATATTTCGAGGGTGCAAAGTGCAAAAACCTGCTTTTTTGCATGTTATTTTCGTGGCTTTTCCTTTACAGTTCGAAACAGAGGAATACCAAAGGTCCCAAAAACGTGACCTTTTTTAGGAGCTGCATGTTACGCTCCAAATACGAGTACGTAAACGCGCAAGTATACGGTCGTTACAAGTAATAAAGTGATAAGGAGTGTCGAACCCACGAGGAATTGTTCAATTAATTACCAACTAACATCTTGTTATTTCGACTTAGATTTGTAAGTTGAGTTTGGTGAGGTGATGGTGGTTTTGATACTACAACTCAATTAAGGTGATTAAGGAAACTAACACTTGACTTAATATATGTAAAGGCTTCTACGATTACGACACCTAGTTCAATTCAAGACAAACGAATCAACGATTGACAACCACACTCATGTTTGTTGTTCAAGGTTTCGTAGAATATTCATACGTATCTTCCGAATAGCGTACGAACCTACCAAAGTAGACTAATCCAATTTATGTCTAAAAGGATTAAGCCTAAGTGATGCATTAATTCAAACCTTATTAGAACATGAAATGACCTAGGTATATTCCTATCCTAAAATCAAATCACAACCTAGTTTTATAATCTAATCTTTAATCCACTATACCTAGCAATTAAAGATCAATTCATTTCATCCTATGGTTGATCAAACCACAAGTTGACAAAAGCTCAAACTAGTTTAACAAACACTTGTATACAAGCATAACAACAACCATTAACTCATCATTTAATCAAGAATCAAGAACCAAACATAGGATCAATAAAAACATAGAATAAAAGAGATTAGCCACTCATAACAATAAATATAGCATTCATTACATTAATGAAAACCATAAATGTAAATGAACAAAACAAGAGAGTTAGAGCAAGCTTAGGTGATGAGGTCTTCAACAACTTCTCCCTCAATGCCTTTTTATCTTCTTTGGGGAGTCCAAGTGAGAGTCCTTCAATCAAAAGTGCTAACCCTCTCTTTTCTTCAAAGGAGGCAAGATGTAAAGTTGAAGTATGAAGTTGTGAAATGAATTCCTCCTAACCTTCTAACCTAGTGGAAACTACAAGCCCTAATGCCTAAGTTACCCTCCAAACAATGGCAACTAAGGCCAAAAAGTCCCCCAAGATGCCTAAAAATACAAGTGGGATCAAAGGGGGATAATACCAAAAGCCCCCTGCCTTTCCCGCAGCAAAAATCTGCTGGTAGCAGGGGTACACCGCGGTGTATTAATGACACACCGCGGTGTGAGTCTGGCAGTAAGTTTCCAGCTCTGCCTCACTTCCTTCCGAGCAGCATATCTTTTGATTCCGAACTCCGATTGCGGATCCGTAAAGTCCGTAGCGTAGCTAACTCACTCATATATGACATATCCAAAATTCAGATCATTTGGATCATCCATGAAAAAGTTGTGCATATTCTAGTGAGAAGCTATCTACATTTTGTACAATTTGCTCCGGGTTCTAATTCCTTTGAAGCTCAAGCTTGACTCGCGGGGTGGGTAGAGCGACTCGCATCATTGATACGTAACTCCGAATCTCTCTAAGATGTAAATACCTACAAACCATGGAGAAAACGATCAAAACGAGAACAAAAACACAAAAACGAACAAATGCCAAACAAAAGGGCCAAAAGCACAAAAGACACGAAAACACGCGAAAACACACAAACACTCGGATCAAAACAAGATGTTTTGGGCTTAAAGAGATAAGTAATAACGACGTTTTCAAGGCGTTATCACTGCAGACCTGCAGTGAAATTCCTATAACTCTCAAACTTCTCCATATTTAGTTCCGTGAAAATCACGTCTCTGAAATTTACACAGCTTTTGATCATTTTGACCAATTTCACTGATCTAAATGGTTTTTGATCTAATTGACTCCTTTTTTATTGTTTTTTTACTGATTCCATCTATTTTTTTATCACTAATTTCATTGATTTAAACCTTTTTTATCGAATTAACTTATTTTTTCACCAATTTTTATCGATTTAAATTGTTCTTTGATTTATTTAACCCTTCTTTCACCAATTTTTGTCGATTTAAATCGTTCCTCATGGATTAAATCCATTTTTTCATCGTTTTCATATGTTTTTTTTAATTATCTCTAATTTCATTGATTTAAACCATTTTTGACTTATTTAACTTGCTTTTATTTCTAACACATTTTTCATCGATTTTACCCATTTTGAACTAATTTTATCGATATAAACCATCTTTTTAATCGATTTAACCCACTATTAACAAATAACTAATAACAATTTTTCCCCATTATTATTGTTGTCACCCAGTTTTTCACTAACTTAAGCACTTTAGTCTATCTAACCAATATAATAAATTTTTCATTGATTCCGTCAATTTAAGTTATTTTTTACCGATTATGTGGTTTTTTTTTTTTACGGATTTCACGCATGATTGACACTAATTTCATTAGTTTATCATAATTTTCATCAGCTTTACCAATTTAACACATTCTTTCACTAGTTTCACTAATTTTGTCATTAATTTCATCAATTTAACCTAATTTTTACTGATTTTATTTACTTTTTTCACTTAATTAATTGATTGCCCACTTTAATTGATTTGACCATACTCATTTAATTGTTTAATATGCTTTTAACCGATGAAAAAATAGGTTAAACCAATTAAAAATGGGTTTATTGGTAAGAAATTATTTAAATCAATAAATTAGGTGGAGAACGAGTTTAACCGACTAAAAACTATTTTAATCGATGAAAATTGATGAAAAATGAATGAAATCGATCAAAATGTTTTAAGCCGAAGGATTAATAGCGAGACAATGAATTAAATCAGTGAAAAATCAAGTTAAATCGACAAAGAATTGTTTGAATAAATGAAAACAAGTGAAAACCAAGTTCGATTGGTTAAAGAAAAGTTTAAAACCTAGGAAATTTAAAAATATTACATTATAAAATCTTACAATTATCTCTCTGATGACAATTTCATCCATAAATATTCCATGTCATTTTTATAGATCTTATACATAAACCCTAGGGAAAATTTTGGAAATTCAGAAATAATACAGGGAAATGTCAAAGATAATGATGCATGGGTTAAATGCGAGACGGCTATAAACTTGTGGAAAATTTTCATAATACCTAGAGAAATGTTTGCAATTGAATACTAACTCAGAGATAAATTACGGTAGAGAAAAACAGGCGGCAAACACAATAATTATGTGAGAATAAAATGATAGCAAAGTCCAAATAATCCAAGAAAATTCAACTTGTAATCATAGTGGGAAACGGCAAAAAATTATAAATACTACTATAATTCAAAAACACACACACAAAATATTTTAAAACAATTGCACATACACCCCTCCATGTTTATTTAAATTACATACCTTCATAATTAAGTTTATTCTGTCCAAAATATGATCAAATGTTGACTCTAACATCATTCAATCACCTCCACCTTTACTAAAATTAAAACATTGTAGAGTATTTGCGTTACCTATTGAAACTTCAAAGGACCGTTCATGTAATTTCACATAACATAAGGGATGTATAAGTAATTATCCTCAAATAATAGGATAGACACAAATCCGTACTAATATTTACCTACATGTAAACCCTAAACTAGATGAGAGAAGAGTGCAATAGTTTGAATGATAACATTTGCGATCTTGAGGAAATATGAAATCGTAATGAGCTAGAGAGAAAAAAAATTCAATTTTATGAAAATTTGATTGATTTTGCTGTAATTAATAACTAGCCTAAACCCGTGCTATGCACGGAAATATATTAAACTAATTTACATAATATGATAAAATGAGTATGAACTGTTATAAATTCCATTTAAAATGAGTATGACAACAAATTATTCTATATCATTAAATTTATAAAATGTGTGATTTAAAAAATAAAGTGAATAGCACAAACAAAAAATGATTTTTATAGATAAGGAGAGAAATAACAACTCAACGTTTGTTGTGTTTTCAAAGTTACCACTTCGATTCCTTTTTCTCATTCCATACAACAAATCGGCATATAAATTTATAATTAGTGCAAATTACCGTATTCACTTTAAAATTTATCAAAAAATGTGGATCGGTTTTTCTCAAGTCTAAATTATAAAATCAATATTGTTTACGACGATAATGATTGTTTCTAAATAAAAAATAGAGACGATACATGAATGTGCAACCTTCGTATATAAAAATTCATGTTGTAGCATACAAAAGTCCATGAAGACATCTATATACAAAATATTATTAATGTTAAGTCCAACTTAATTCAAAGGATAAGTTGATAACCTTTATCAAAATATTCTTAGATCACAATTTTCCTAAGTACAAAAATATTTTTAGCTCAAAGGTGAAGAGAGAAATGTGGCAGTAAAATAATAAAATCTTAGATCATAGAGTTCCTGTCTGATCCAAGGCTACACCATTCAAAACATGGTAAGTTGTAAACCATTTAACGCATTTTGAAGCTATTATGAACTCTTCCATGACATCATATATACACTCTTCCGAAAATAAGCAATAAAAATGTTTATCTTCTATTTAAACCCTGTGCAAACTCAACGTTATATGTACTAACACTAATCTCTCTAATCTTCATTATACTATAAAATGATAAAGATTTCCTACCAAAATATTCTTGATGTTCATTTTAGGAGCCCAAACTGCAGCGTTTCATTAATCCAAGTATTTCTATCTCTTTCCTGAAATTAATATATGATCACAAAGTCAATCAAACATATGTAAGACATGATATGCACCTTCTTTAAAACATCAAATGTAGCTAGCGTACCTCCACATCCGGAAACTTATTGAAACTGTTGGCGCCTCAGCAAGATCCAATAAACCACCGCCAGCACAAACTCAAAAAAGGAAACCTGATCAAATGTATTAGAGATACTTCACTAATTTTACTATCCTTTGATGCAAGTGTGTTAGAGACACTTGCTCAAACTATACAAAGAAAAATCTAATAGAACTTTTATTTCTGTCAAATTGGTATATCAAATCTAATTAAAAGCATTATAAGAAGAAGGGAATATCCTATGAGAATAGTTTCTCAATATACTTGGAATTCAATCAGTCTACACTATGAAAATATTTATGAGTCCAAAATCAGTCAAGATAAAATATACATTGTTTCGGACATGGTTTTGTGAGCCTTTGATTTGGTTAAGGACACCAATTATGTCACGGGTATTTTACCATGAAACCATTTTAAAGACACTTATTTTAAATATTTGTTAACTGATGGTTTCATATGATCACAAATTGATAGCTGATATTACAAATAATACACCATCAACATTTAATTAAGGCATAACAACGCAATAGTGAAAATGCAACTTACGAAAATACAAATTGCTTTAATAAGACCATCAGACTTGAAGACCATTTTTGTATAATCAACAAAATTGATGCCCATACTTGCAAACATCACTCCGATTGAATATTTCATGCCAATATTTCCATCTTGTTCGTAGCAATAGTCAAGTTCATCACACAAATGTCAACTTATCTGAAAATCCGAAGAAGTAAGAAAACACACCTTTCAGTAGACATGCATGTATTCATTATATTTCCCCAAAATCTCCAATCCCAATGTCTCTCCCAAATACTCATTCACAAATTGCTCCACCATTACCGCCGAACTGAGACAACAAATATGAACTTTAATCCACTACTTCCACATGTCCACTAAATGCAAAAAGAAAGACCAAATGGTTTTCAATCTTCCATTTTTCTTTTTCTAATTCTCATAACTTTCAGGTTTTCACAAAAAAAGGCCACTAATTTTTCGTATCAGAAGAAGTTACGGAAAAAATTGATGGGGGGATGTAGAAGAAATTACTGAGAGATATTTTTTCAGAGAGAAGTGGGGGTTGGAGGTTTGAGAAAAATTGGGACTGTGGGATATGATTCTTGGAAAGAGAGAAAAATGGGTAGTTTGAATTTTAGAACGATGCAAATTCATGAGGGAGGGAGAAGAGCAGTTACATAAGGATTAAGTTTTAAAAACGTGGGCTGAATGTAGTAAAAAAAGAAGATTTATTAAATAAAAATAATTCAAAAAAAGGAAAAAAAAAAAGAATTTCAGTCAAAATTGAACTCTTTGACCAAAACAGTCCCTTGAAATAATAGTAAGTTAGATTAGATTAGATTAGATTAGATAAATTCATGGACAAAAACTGGGATAGAGAAATTTAAATTGAACAATAATTCTAGTCAGAGAAGGGAGTGTCCAATTATAATTGGCCCAAAAGTCGAGCGCATTAGGACGGGCAGCCCAATTTTTAATTTACCCAACAAAACAGAAAATTGGCAGCCCAATTAATTTAGGGCTAATTTGGGCCTTATTTAGCCTTTTAGTATATTAAACCACCATTAAGGACGAGGACAATGTTCTTTTTGAGAACTTGAAACAATTAATTTCATCGAATGTAGCCGTACACTGAACCGAGTCTAGGTAAAAGATTTTGAGAGGGTTTTCATTAAAAGTAGAGCTTGAAATCAGATCCATATGTGTTTGTTTCGTAAATAGAAAGAATCATGCCGAAGAGCGGTAATAGTACTGTCATTGGCGGCGGCAAAAGGAGGAGGAGAGCAAGACCACACAAAGAAAAAGCAGAGGAGGACAGGCTGAGTGAGCTTCCAGATTACCTTCTCCTTCTCATTCTGTCTTTCCTCCCAACAAAAGAAGTTGTGAAGACTTGTTTGCTTTCAAAAAGATGGCAGTTCCTCTGGACTTATATGTCGGAGGTAGATTTGGACCAAGATAACTGGAATGACGCAGATACCCGTAGGTTCACGCAATCTCGCGGAAATAGCTATAAAGCTGCTTACTTTTCCTAGAGCCTCACCTGAAGCAGTAGTCATGGTCGATAACTGATTAGAACAACTAGAAGTACTATTTAGTATTTTGGTGATGCTGATTTCTTGCCAATATATTCAGGTCTACTGATATTAGATGGCCATATGTTTATGTCACTGATTGAATCTGAATGAGTTGTTGGTGACCTTTAATACATTTTCCATTTTCTGCACCTTTTACTAGTACTTATTGGGTCCTTATATATATATATATATATATATATATATATATATATATATATATATATATATATATATATATCTTTGATTGGAAAAATAGGGGCCAACTTGTCTTTAATTGGAATTCAAATTTGTGAAAAATAGGCTGATGTGCATTGCCTAGCTAGCTTACTTTAATAGGAATGGAAGTGTTCTTATTTTCTTTAAATATGAAAATTGTGATGAGTTGAGCCAAGTTTAAGTAGATTTATTATACATTTAGTACTAGGTTGCCAAAGCTCTTGCGATTCGGGACACTTGCAAGTTTCTGGACAAGATAGGTGTCCACAATGTTGTTTTTGAAAGTGATTGTCTCCTTGTTGTTCAAGCATTTTGGGAAGATAATATGGATTGGGCAATTTCCTCGTTCGTTCTGGAAATACGGGAGTTTTGGGCTTCTTGGCTTAAGTGGAGCTTCAAGTTTGTTTCTCGATCGGCAAATTGCGCTGCCCATAATCTTGCCGCTTGGGTTTTTTCCCGTAATTTAAAACGATATGAACGAAGTATGAACATACATTTCACATACCCATGATTGAGTTTTCGTATTTAAAACGAAGTATGGAAACTATTTGATAGGGATGTATAATGCATTCTACATACAAATCTTTTTTGAAGTTGCAAGTGCAATTTGAATCTTGTTCATCAGATTGAGTTTGTACCCAAATTCGGTTCAAATTCATGACTTAACTTTACAATAAATAAAGTATCTAAAGCCAAATCAAACCTCATAAAGTTTCACTCTCTTTTTTTTTTTTTTTTCATAACATTAGTATAGTTACTTATAGATTTGCATAATAAATTTTTTTTTTTTATCAATTCCATGGTAAGGACCACACCAAACCCACGTCAAACCAAGTCTAATCCAATTAAATAAAAATGTCTTCTCCTTTTACTTACTCATATGCAGGGGCGGATCCAAGATTTTTGGTCGGGGGCTAAATTTATTAAAAAAAAAAAATCTATCAAACAAACTTAAAATTTATATTATTCACGAGAAAATATATGACGCAATACAAAAATTGGGTGATGGAGTTTGACAAAAATAAATCCCACGAAATATTTTAAGTACATATGATACCCCATTATAGTTTCAAAAGTACCCAAAATATCTACATATTTACTTTAATAATTGACCACGACAATTTTTCATCTTTTGAAATCGGTCCATGACAACATCGTTTAAAATACTACTAACTATGTCTCTCTCTATAAACTATCATTTAGCCATTTATCATCCATTCGATCACGAAGTCGATTCTTTACTATCTTTGTAGCCGAAAAAACTCTCTCCACTAATGCATTTGCAACGGGTAGAATAAGCGTCAATGTCATAAGTTAGTAAACCATCGAGAATGCGACATGTCTTTTAGTTGCAACCATCTTCTTAGCAAGATCACAAATCCCTTTCAATCTAGAAAAATCATCACTTGATCGAACATTCCTAATATAATTTTCAAGTTGATTGGGAAGAGCCGAGAGCTCAAGAAAAGAGAACTCATTTGGAGATGTTTTTTTTTTTTTTTTTTTTTGATAAACTCATTTGGAGATGCTGAGAGTAGAGAAAAAATGGACTTTTCATTGGGGCTTAAAAATTGAATAGAGTGAATTATTATTAAAATGAATTGTGTGATATTAATTGGACTAAGATTATATTTTGGTTAAAAATTTACTAATTTATTGATTTTTTTTCATACACCACTACTATATTAAAAGAAAATCAAAATTTAATTAGGTTGGAGACACAAAGAATATGAAAAGTGATTTTTAAATGGTAAAACGCAAAGATTGTTGATTACTTCAAGAACCTATACCCTAACTACGATAATATTATTAATTGCCATCCATATTAAGTTATTAACTGAAGACCCATTAATATCGGAAAAAAAGTAAACCCTTTGTTCTTTAATTGATTTTGATTTAAACCTTTGTTCACCATTTTTTGTCGATTTAAATATTTCCTCATCGATATAATTCATTTTTCATCGTTTCTATGTTTTATATTTTCTTGAGTAGTTTTAATAGATGGAAATTGATTAAAAATGGGTGAAACTGATCAAAAGCAGTTTAAATCGATGAAGATTGGTGAAAAATGAATGAAATCGATCAAAATGATTTAAACCGATGATTATTAGTGAAAAATGGATTAATTCAGTAAAAATAAGGTTAAATCGCTAAAAAAAAGGTTGAATCGATGAAAACTACTGAGAAAACGAGTTAGACCGGTTAAAAAAATCTAAATCTATGAAATTTTAAAAATCTTACAATTATCTATCTGATGACAATTTCATTAATAAATTATTCCATATCATTTTTATAGATCTTAAACATAAACCCTAGGGAAAATTTGGAAATTCAGGAAATAATTCATGAAAATGTCAAAGATAGTGATGCATGGATTAAATGTGAGACGGTTATAAACTTGTGGGGAATTTTTCATAATATCTTGAGAAATGTTTGTAATTGAATCTTAACTCGAATATTATTTATAATTTACACCTGAGATAAATTACACTAGAGAACATGCGGCAAACGCAATAATTACGTGGGAATAAAATGATAACAAAGTCCTAAGAATCCAAGAAAATTCAACTTGTAAGTTGTAATCATAGTGGGAAACGGCAAAAAATTATAATTACTACTATAATCCAAAAACACACACAAAAGATTTAAAATAATTGCACATACACCCCTCCATATTTATTTAAATTACATACCTTCATAATTAAGTTTATTTCTGTCCAAAATATGATCAATGTTGACCAAAGGTAAAATATAAAATTGAGATAACAATCTAACATCATTCACCGCTACCATTACTAAAACTAAAACATAGGGTAGTTGTGTTTAGGACTGATAATCAAATCAAAATATTCAATACTTAGTTCGAGTACGTTCGATAAAAGCTCGTTTGAGCTCGATTCGTCAAACATATCAAACAAGCTTGAACATGATTTTTTGTTTGATAAGTTTTGAAGCTCTGCTCGAGCTCGACTAGATAAGTTAAATCTGAAAAAAAATACATGTAAAATATCAAACTACTCGATACTCGACTCGAGCTTATTCGATAAAAGCTCGTTTGAGCTCGGTTTGTTAAGAAATCAAACCAAACTCAAACATAAAATTTCAAGCTTGATAAAATTCAAACCTAGCTTGAACAATGTTCCGTTTTATACTACTCAACTCATTTACACCCCTAATTGTGTTACCTACTTACCTATTGCAACTTCAAAGGACCTTTTCATGTAATTTCACATAACATAAGGGATGTATACGTAATTATACTCAAATAATAGGATAGACACAAATCCGTACTAATATTATACTATTATATGATCAAGCATCCCGAGGTAGTCTTGCTTTAAAAAAGTGTAGGAACAAAATTGTTCCTTTTAACATTTTTTTTGGCATTTCATAAACTCTCAACGGAGAAATTAAAACTATGTGGCTCAGAAGGGGCATTTTGATATTTGCATTTCTTGGAATCCAAATATGTTCTGCACAAAATATTAGTAGAAGAAGCTTTCCAAAGGGTTTTGTTTTTGGGACTGCATCTTCTGCATTTCAGGTTGGTTTTTTAATTTCTTTTTCTTGAAATTTATTTATTTGTAATATTTATTTTTATTGAAAGACATTTATTTTCTTATTGTTTTTAGTACGAAGGAGCTGTGAAGGAGGGTGGAAGGGGTCTAACAATCTGGGACACATATGCACATACTAAAGGTACAGATTAAAATTGCAGCACTTTTATCTCAAAAAACAAAATTGGATCCTTAATTAATGAAGAAAATAAATAATATAAATGCTTGATTTTTGATTTTTTTTATTACAGGAAAAATAGTAGATTCTAGCACTGCCGATGTTGCGGATAATCAGTATCATCTCTACTCTGTAAGTTAAAGATTCTCCTGTTTGTATCAATTTCTTGTTTTGCAAATTAGAAAATTATAAATTGGCAAAATACACCCTTATGTTAACCTTAATAGCAAATACCCCTTTGTGTTCATAATTGTGCAGTAATAAGACCCTATCTTGTACTTATTATTAGCAAATACCCATTTTATATTTCCAACATATATGTATATACATCATTTTTCTTTTCTTCAGAATGAAGTCATAATTTTATCTGATTGTTTTCTCTCAACCCCATTTTATAAGATATTGAAATATATTTATAGATGAATAATTGCATATGTTCTTAAATTTTAGAATGTTCTAGGGGATATATTGCATCATTTTTACGAACACGAGGGGCGTAACTACTAACAAAAACAACATAGGTGTGTATTTAACAATTAGAACCAACACATGGGTGTAAACCTTGTAAATAATCCTCACAAAATCGAGGCTGGTTTTTTGAAGAATTTACACTATAAATTGTAAAATATTATGCATATTATATAGCAGTGTTTTTGGAATTTTTCGGGGTAAAAAACTTGCTAAAAAACTCACATGTGTTTTGAAAAACCTGCACATAACCCCCTGTGTTATTTTTATTGCATAAAATTCTCTTGTGTTTCACAAAATGTTGCACGAAATCTTTTTTTCTCCCAAAACCATGAGAAAGTGGACGCGTGAGTCTCCTGTTAAAACAATATGTTTAAAACAATCTGTGTATATAAAATATTATAGAAAATTTTATATTTCTAAGTAGTATAGTAAATTATTCTCACAGAATAAATATTTATAAAATACTTTATATTAAAAAACTATAGTAAATTATTTCAACAAAATAATTATATATAATTAACTCTAATTATAAATCTTAGTATAGTTTATTCTCGCATAACAAACAAAATCAGAATTTAATAACAGTGCACTTACTGAAATAATTCTGAAACGTAAAATCGACCGAGGCTTGCAAATGCAATATACTTAAGACAATATTTCTGGGCTGTCAAAGGTGCAACAGTTCGTCCCAGTGGTCTCCCAAGATATAACAGTCGGATACTTGTTTCTTTGCACTAAGAACAAGTTCACATCGAACTTTAACAAATAGAATATTTAACTACTTGAGAAGGGAAGAATATAGAGAGAGGAGGATAGGATTCTGCTTTAGGTTGCTAGAAAACGGGATAAGAGAATTGACCAGATTCTCCCCCTATTTATGGCAGCAGAAGAGGTGTTGCTGGAGGGTCACAACTGTTCGGATTTAAACCAAACAATGGTTCGGTCCGAACGGGTGCCACCCGTTCAGTTCAAAATCCGACCAAACACACCCTTTTATTCAAAATTGGGCGAGCGAACGGGTCCTTCTCAGACCTTCTAGAAGTGGGTCTTGCGGATCCTAATTGGATCACACGCGGATCCTAATCGGATCACCCAAGAATCTTATTACAAAGTTTTGGACTTTAATAATTATTGGGCCAAAATATTACTCTAGGCCAATTCCTACAAAAAACCTTACAACTTGAAAGCTAGGTGCCCTTTTTATAAACAATTGTATAGCTCAACTTTCTTCTTCTTTTTCATGTGGGATGGAGAGACTCAACTTCTCTTCTTATTTCATTCATTAAGGTGTAATAATTAATTTAGCTAATTAGATTCAATTTAATTAGCAATCACTAATCTAATTACACCAACGAGAAAGCTAGTCCGAAGGAACTTGAAGAAATGACTCTTGTGATAAAAGCTTGGAATCACTCGGATTTTATGTGCCGAAATTACATTATTAGCTATTTGGATGAATCTTTGTACAAGATTTATAGTCAATTTAAGACTAGTAAACTCTTGTGGGAAGGTTTAATCAAAAAGTTTAAGACTGAAGATGCAGGCTACAGAAAATTCGTGGTGGATAAATTCCAATTTTATCGAATGGTTGACAATAAAACTGTGAATGAGCAAGTGGAAGAACTCCAGAATATGATTCACGACATCTTATCCGAAGGGCATGAACTTAGCGAGTCTTACCTGGTTGCTTGTATCATTGGCAAACTTCCTCCTGGTTGGACAGGGTTCAAGCATCACTTGAGGCACAAGAAATATGTTGCAAAGTGGAATCTGCAAGATCTCACAGAATATCTGAACCGAAGAAAACAATCGGTATACTGACAAGGGCGGCAGTAACTATGTGGCTATGCCTCAGCCCGGAGGGTCTAAGGTTCATGTCGTAGAAGGCTCAAAAAAAAGTAAGAAGCGTAGGGCCAATACCTCCAACAAAGGACAAAAGGTAAACAAGAAGCGAAAGTTCAATGGAGCTTGCTTCACATGTGGAAAGAATGGACATCTTTCAAAGGATTGTCGTAGCTGTGCTCAGCCAAAGGATGAAGCAGATGTTAGCATCAACCTAGCTCCATCTGACATCGATAACATGCATTTATCTGCAGTTGCTGAAGCATTCCTGACAAGTGAAACCAAAGGCTGGTGGGTGGATACTGGAGCTACCCGTCACATTTGCTATGACATAAACATGTTCACTTCATATAAGAAGTTTGATCACGAAGAGAAGTTGTACATGGGAAATGATGCTCACTCCGTGGTGGAGGGACAAGGCAAAGTGGTTCTCAAATTTACCTCAGGAAAAGATGTTACTATCAATGAAGTTCTTCATGTCCCGGACATTAGGAAGAATTTGATTTCTGGATCTGTCCTAACTAAGAAAGGTTTTAGATTAGCCTTTGAATCAGATAAATTTGTGCTGATCAAAGGAGGAATGTATGTTGGAAAAGGTTATTTGTGTGATGGCCTATTTAAGGCTAATGTAGCCGTTATTGGCAAAAACGACAAATTTATTAATAATAATAATTCTTCTGCTTACTTGCTTGAGTCCACTATACTTTGGCATGATAGATTAGACCATATTAATTTTAGAAAAATGAAAAAATTAGCAAACTTAGGATTAATTTCTAAATTTGATATTGATAAATCTTATAAGTGTGAAATTTGCATTGAGGCAAAGTTTACGAAACAACTTTTCCCTTCAGTGGAAAGGAGCTCACAACCATTAGAGCTAATTCACACAGACTTGTGCAATCTCAAGTCAACTCCAACTCGAGGAGGGAAAAAGTACTTCATCACATATGAATATCCTTATTGAATAAGAAAAAGGAAGCTATAAATGCCTTTGTAAGATACAAGGCTGAAGTAGAGAATCAGTTAAATAAAAAGACAAAAATTCTTAGATCTGATAGAGGTGGTGAATATGAATATCTCTTTGCACAGTTGTGTGCCGACTCGGGGATAATTCACCAAACAACAGCACCATACTCACCTCAATCAAATGGAATAGCCGAAAGGAAAAACCGAACCTTAAGAGACATGGTCAATGTATTACTATTGAATTCGGGTTTACCTAGGAACATGTGGGGGAAAGCTTTATTTATGGCTAACCATATATTAAATAGAGTTCCGCACAAGAAAAATGATACCTTTCCGTATGAGTTATGGAAAGGTAGACAACCAAGTTATAAATACCTCAAAGTGTGGGGGTGCTTGGCAAAGGTAGCTGTACCAAAACCTATGAAAGAAAAGGTTGGACCAAAAATTGGACCAAAAACCGTTGATTGCTACTATATAGGTCATGCGGAAAATAGTAGCGCTTACAGATTTCTACTGTTCAAATCTGAAGTATGCAACATACACGTGAATACTATAATTGAATCACGTGATGCTACATTCTTCGAGAATGTATTCCCACATAAGAAGAACTCAGATGTTACTTCTCATAAAAGACCATATGAATTAATTTATAAGGAAGATAATTCTCAAATTAGCAACAAGGTTGTTGATCACTGGTCAAATTCTAAAGAAAACAGTAAAGAGATTGCTGAAGAATCTGACGAGCCCCGAAGGAGCAAGCGAGCAAAAATTGCTAAATCATTCGGAACAGATTTCTTAACTTTTATGTTAGAGGATGATCCCGAAACATATACTGAAGCCATGTCTATTCCTGATGCCTCTTATTGGAAGGATGCAATAGATAGTGAATTACAGTCAATTCTAAGTAATAATACTTGGGAGTTGGCTGATCTTCCTAAGGGATGTAAGCCAATTGGATGTAAATGGGTATTTAAAAAGAAACTAAAACCCGATGGTTCAATTGATAAATATAAGGCTATATTAGTAGCCAAAAGTTATAGTCAAAAGGAGGGAATAGATTTCTTTGACACCTATTCACCAGTGACTAGGATATCATCCATTAGAACATTAATAGCTTTAGCAGCTATATATAATCTAGAAATACATCAAATGGATGTTAAAACGGCTTTCCTCAATGGAGAATTGAATGAGAAAATATATGGAGCAACCTGAGGGTTTCGTTGTTCAAGGCAAAGAGAACAAAGTATGTAAACTTGTTCGATCTCTTTATGGCCTTAAACAAGCTCCTAAACAATGGCACGAAATATTTCTTAGTGTCATGATTAAAAATGATTTTCAAATCAATGAATGCGACAAGTGTGTCTATATTAAACAATTTGGACAAACAACTGTCATAATATGTTTATATGTAGACGATATGTTAATACTTGGGACTAATATGGAGGTCATTAAGTCCGCAAAAAAATTCTAACAAAACACTTCGATATGAAAGATCTCGGTGAAGGGGATGCTATTTTGGGAATTAAAATAACAAGATCACCAGATGAGATTAAATTATCTCAATCACATTATGTAGATAAAGTGCTTGAGAGATTTAAAACTATGGAATTAAGGGAACAAATAACCCATTTATTCCATCTCTTGTTTTACACAAGAATAAAGGTGATAGTGTATCACAAAACAAATATGCTCGTATCATTGGATGTCTCATGTATATCATGAATTGCACGAGGCCAGACATCGGTTACTCAGTCAATAAATTAAGTAGATACACGAGCAATCCAAGCAAAGAACATTGGAACGCTCTGAAGAGAGTGCTTGGATACTTAAAAAATACGTCAAAATATGCATTACACTATGGAAAATATCCAGCTGTCCTTGAGGGATATAGTGATGCAAATTGGATTTCTGATTCAGAGGAATCAAAATCCACAAGCGGATATGTATTTACTTTGGGAGGAGCCGCTATTTCTTGGAAATCTTCCAAACAAACTTGTATAGCTCGATCCACTATGGAATCAGAGTTTATAGCCTTGGATAAGGCTGGAGAAGAAGATGAGTGGCTTCATAACTTTTTGGAAGATATTCCACTATGGTCGAAACCTGTATCGGCTATATGTATTCATTGTGATAATCAGGCGGCATTACATAGAGCTCATAACTTTATGTATAATGGTAAATCACGACACATTCGTCGTCGACATAATACCGTGAGACATTTACTCTCAAATGAAATAATTTCCATTGACTTTGTAAAATCAAAAGATAACCTCGCGGATCCGTTTACTAAAGGTTTATCTGGTGAGAGAGTAGAATGTGCGTCGAGGGGAATGGGCTTAAAAGCCTAAAATATAACTAAGTTATCTTGTACGGAAACCTAACTTGGCGACTGGAGATCCCACGGACCAGGTTCAATAGGACAATCAGTCTTGGTTAACTTAAAAAGTGGAACACTTTAGAGTCCAACTCTAGCTCATTCCTATGATGCAAAAAATGCAACCTACAGCGTTTGATTAGGTTAAGCTTATGCTTTTAATGACGTCTATATCTTGTCAAGAACAAGTGGAGTATAGTAGGATACTCTTAATAGATGCGGTCACCTATGTAAGTGTGAGCTGGGTCGGCTCGTTGAAAATTCTTATAAGGCTGGAATCCTCTAAAGCACTCGCAGAACCCAAGAAAGTTCAGGGCCAAAACGAACACAACCGAGAACTCTTAACAAATCGGTTTAGTGCTGTGTTAAGTTTATTGTTTTGGTTTACATAAACAGCCGACAGTTCAAGATGAAATATTTCACTGATTGACTAAGTAAATCAGGTAAACTCTAACTAGGGAAGTTTCAAGATGGAATATTTCACCTATCCCGATGCAGTACTATTCCTAAAGAATATTTGACTTTGATATGTCTCCTGTGACGAGATATGAAGAATAATTTCATTTATTTCTGGGGGATTGTTGGTGTAATTAGATTAGTGATAGCTAATTAAATTGAATTTAATTAGCCAAATTAATTATTACACCTTAATGAATGAAATAAGAAGAGAAGTTGAGTCTCTCCATCCCACATGGAAAAGAAGAAGAAAGTTGAGCTACACAATTGTTATAAAAAGGGCACCTAGCTTTCAAGTTGTAAGGCTTTTTGTAGGAATGGGCCTAGAGTAATATCTGGGCCCAATAATTATTAAAGTCCAAAACTTTATAATAAGATCCTTGGGTGATTTGATTAGGATCCGCATGTGATCCAATTAGGATCCACGTGTGATCCAATTAGGATTCGCATGTGATCCGAACAGGATCCGCGAGACCTACTTCTAGAAGGTCTGAGAATGATCCGTTCGTCCGCCCAATTTTGAATAAAAGGGTGTGTTTGGTCGGATTTTGAACCGAACGGGTGGCACCCGTTCGGACCGAACCATTGTTTGGTTTAAATTCGAACAGTTGTGACCCTCCAGCAACACCTCTTCTGCTGCTATAAATAGGGGGAGAATCTGGCCAATTCTCTTATCCCGTTTTCTAGCAACCTAAAGCAGAATCCTATCATACTCTCTCTATATTCTTCTCTTCTCAAGTAGTTAAATATTCTATTTGTTAAAGTTCGCTGTGGACTTGTTCTTAGTGCAAAGAAACAAGTATCCGACTGCTGTATCTTGGGAGACCACTGGGACGAACTGTTGCACCTTTGGCAGCCCAGAAATATTGTCTTAAGGATATTGCATTTGCAAGCCTCGGTCGATTTTACGTTTCAGAATTATTTCAGTAAGTGCACTGTTATTAAATTCTGATTTTGTTTGTTCTGCGAGAATAAACTATACTAAGATTTATAATTAAAGTTAATTATAAATAATTATTATGATGGAATAATTTACTATAGTTTTTTAATATAAAGTATTTTATAAATATTTATTCTTGTGAGAATAATTTACTATAGTACTTAGAAATATAAAATATTCTATAATATTTTATATACAGAGATTGTTTTAAACATATTTTCAACATCTCCTACACGCAAATGCTGCAATTAACATTAAAATTAGCCTTACGAGGGGAATTTATGCAACAAAATTGATATAGGTTTATGCTGAATTTTCAGACCAAAACTTATGTTCCAAGCGTCGTTTAATACGTACAGGAAGATGTACAGCTTATGAAAGATATGGGAATGAATGCCTACAGATTTTCAATTGCTTGGTCCAGAATTTACCCTGGTAAGCTCTCTCTATATATAGATGTACAAATAAAATAAAATTATAATGTCACGAAAATTTATAAGATGGTTTGTTGCTGTTGTCAGATGGAACTGGGAAAATAAATCAAGCTGGAATTGATTATTACAACAATCTCATCAATGCTTTAATAGCCAATGGTAATCTGAACATATATGTTGGAAATTTGGAATGATCATTACAACATGCTAAAATTCATTTTGGACTTTAAGAAACATCTAATGCTTCGTTTAATGTGATATGTATAATGTGTGCAGGAATTGAACCATATGTGACACTTTATCATTGGGATCTTCCTCAAAGTCTCCAAGACAAATATTTAGGATGGCTGCACCCGCTAAGCATGTAAGAAATCATAATTTAATGCACGATAAATAGCCCTTTTTCCCGAAGGATTGATAATTAAGAGTGACAATTGCATGGATTAGTCGGGTTTGGGTAGGTTAAAATTGGTTGCTTCCTACTAGTGAAAATGGGTTGCATCGAACATAGGGATTGAGTCCGTGTTGAACCGAGTCCACCCGTTTTGTTTTTTAACTAAGAAACATGCACCATTAATATAAGAGAAAACAGTTGTAATATGCATATATAAATTGTAGTAGGAAAATATATTGGGATAAGAAATTGATCGTCGAGTCAGGAAATGTGCAATACTATGAATCTAGGTTGAGTCAATCAGTTCAATGTTACCTTATTATTTATTTACTTGATCCATTTTTAACTTTACTCGACTCAAATCCAAATCCAGTCCAACAAAAAGTAAAAGAAATAAGAGTTGGAGTTGGTTGAGCTAACACATGGGTCAAGATCCATATTACCACCAATAATTGAAGTATTCAATGAAGATATATTTTTTTTAACAGAAAAGACTTTGCAACATATGCCGATACATGTTTCAAGTCATTTGGTGATAGGGTGAAGTATTGGATCACTTTCAACGAGCCACATACTTTTATTATACAAGGTTATGATATGGGGATTTCTGCACCCAATCGCTGTTCAGTTTTTCTTCGAGCAAATTGCAGTGCAGGAAACTCTGCAACTGAGCCTTACATAGTCGGTCACCATGTACTTCTCTCGCATGCAACCGTGTTTGATATTTATAAGAAAAGATATCAGGTAAAGTAAACAAAATTAAACTATGTGTGATATACTTTATATTTGAAATCATTATTCTAATGTATTGTCATTTCCAGCCAAAACAACGTGGATCGATTGGAATAACATTGGATTCGTTTTGGTATGAATCGGCAACAAAGTCGTCAGATGACATTCAAGCAACACAAAGAGCACTAGATTTTAACTTGGGATGGTAAGGACTTTATTTGCGGCACTTGGTTTAAATGCAAGAACTCACTTGGAAACTCCCAGCCTTACCCTCGCCTCTGAAAAACCAGGACCTAGGCTGCCGCTTTACAAAATTGCGCATTCGGTCCTGTCTTGTAAAAAATTTTGCACATTTGGTTCTACCGCTCCCTTTCCATCCAATGATTGCACTTTTGGTCCCAATTAGATGAAAAGGGGTCGATAGGACCAAAAATGCGCAATGTTTTAAAAATTGGGACCACAAGTACAATTTTATAAAACACGGAACCAAAAGTGATGAAGTCTAGTTCTGTACTATTAACATTTTTACCTTTGTACTTGCTTAGTTTTCACTGTGATGGGTGTGAAATATTTTGCTTGAATCTCAGGTTTCTTGACCCGATAATAATAGGGGACTATCCAAGGTCAATGAGAACTAGAGTAGGAGGCAGATTGCCGAGATTTTCTAAAATTCAATCAAGTCTTGTAAAGGGTTCGTACGATTTTATAGGTATCAATCATTATACTACATGGTATGCAAGCAAAGCCAACATAAAGGGTCAGCCCAAAGATTCAATATCCGACCCTGGTGCCAATGTCAACCGTACGTTCTAATTAAACAAGCTAATTCCTTTTGAAATTTCTAATCATGTTGTTTAACTAGTATTTTCTGTGAGTATTTATTGGTTACCTAATTAGTTCTAATTAAATCTCACTTTTTTTGCAGCACTTAAAAATGGAAAACCTATAGGTGAAAGGGTATGAATTAAATGCACTTGTTATATTGATTCATCCCATTTCTTGAGATTTCCAAAAAATAAATGGATTAAACAGAGTTTGTTGGATTTCAGGCAAGGTCTACGTGGCTGTATATTGTGCCTTACGGGATGAGAAGTTTGATGAATTACATCAGACAGAAGTATGGGAACCCTCCTGTAATAATCACTGAAAATGGTAATAATTAAGTAACTCTCGAAATTAAACATATTGAACACTAAGATGGAAAATAATCTTGAGCTTTTTGGTTAACAGGAATGGATGATGATTTTGTAACCTTTAAGGATGCTCTGAACGATGAGAAGCGCATCAAGTATCATAACGACTATCTCGATAACTTGTTAGCAGCTATGTAAGTTTTATTCAACACTCTGATTACGTCAAGATTTCATTTCAAGTCCCACGGCCATCAGCAGTTTTACAAAATTGTAACTTTGGTCTCAATTTCTTTAAATATTTTGCACTTATGGTCCTATATATTGCACGAGTTCTACCCAATTTGAGACAAAAAGTGCAAACACCGAGACTAATTTATGGTACTACAAGTGCAATATACATGTGGAACCAATGCAACTTTACCCTCTTCTATAAACTCTTACCGATATATAGTGATCTAATATTTGATGTCTAAATACAGAAAAGATGGTTGCAATGTGAAGGGATATTTCGCTTGGTCCTTGCTGGATAACTGGGAATGGGGAGCTGGATTTAGCTGTAGGTTTGGTTTATACTATGTTGATTACAATGACAAAATGCTCAAGAGATATGCAAAGGATTCTGCGAAATGGTTCAAGAATTTCTTGGCTTCATAGTTATAATTTCTCGGCACAATAATAAGTGAACAACACACGGTTATAAGCAAAGATTGAACGTTCAATCAATCGAGAAAATGAACGCGTATACACACAATCATTTCTCTATATAAAATGGTTCTCTTCACCAGGGAATGTTAATAGATGAGCTTTAACATTAATTTGGTCGGATTGGTCAGCTTGTATTCCGTTTTCTTTAGTTCCTCTTAGTGTATGTTGTGATTGAGGTTCCCTTTTTATTTTTATTTTTTAAAGAAGCAGTTTACCTCTTTTAATCGGAGAGAGTTACTCACTCGCTGAAATTGAAAGTGTGAATGAAAAATATTTTGTAACATAGGGGGAAATGCAACATTAATCATAACGTATGGGGTAAATTGTTACATATTTGTCATAATAATGGAAGTGTCATGTTTATCATCACACAAATTATATATGAGGGATAGCTCTGTAAATTTGAATATTATTTTAGATTTAAATGTCGGGGAAGTGTTGTGAAATTTTTATAAGATTGCATAAGGGTAAAATTTTTCTTTTCAAATTTCGGAGATGTAAATTGAATATTATGCTAATCAATTGTGGGTAAATTCCTATTAACTAAAAAATATGAAGAAAAAAAATGAAGACCATTTTTAAAAATCTAACATTTGAATAGGATCGATAACTCCTAAATGTTGCTCACTCTGTTATTTTATCATGAAACATTTAAGGAAAAAAATTGATCCCAACGCAAAAAATTCCACACGGCCGGCCCACACCTATCTTAATATATTTATTGAAATATAAATTTAGCTTTATCGATGCCAGTAAAGGCAACATTAAGTAATTAATAACACTTAGCATTTATGGCAAGGAATATGACCTTTTTTTTTTTTTTTTATCGAATAAAAAAAAAATTTGACCCTTAACTTCAATGAATGGCCATAAGAAAAGGATAAAATCATTTTAGCGATAATCAGTGCCTATTGACGACAATTTAGTGATAATTAATATTGTTTCAATGATTTTTTTTGTTGATGGTATTTCACAAGTGTTTAATTTTTTTCAAAATATGTCAGACATATTATAATTTTTCTCCACATGAATTTGAATTTGGGTGTCAATCTGGGGGTACTAGTTCATTCTATTAAACCAAGAACATCTTTTATTGAATGTCATTTTTGGTTATACGCAGCAACAATTTTTTTTAATAATTTTTTTGTCTCCAATATATTTATGAAAATTATTTTAGTGATAGTTTTTAAGTTATTGTCACTTAAGACGATTAGAAAATGACAAATTTAACACAATCTTTAATACTTTATCACTAAAAATCAATTTTCTTATAGTGAATTCACCCATTTATTTTTCAAAATTTTTTACTATACCATGATCATCTCATATATATATATATATATATATATATATAATTATTAAATAATTAATTAATATTTATTATTTCTATAACACACCTAAACATCTCATAATCTCATTTTCACAACACTACCGTCACGACTTGTTGCTTCATTTCAACAACCAACATTATACATCAAAATTCAATCTTTTTTCATGAAATACGCATCAATTTCGTATACGTAAATATGTACACGTACATATAATCTTAATTTAAAAAGTATACTAATGCATGTATTTATATATGTACGGCGTATGTCCCTACAACATACATACACAGTATTTCTAACTAAACATAAAACAAAAAACAATGTGGCTTAGAAAAGGCATCAATCTAATTAATGTAGTATTAATATTTGCATTTCTTGTGTCTCAAAGATGCTCCGGAAAACACATCAGTAGAGGAAGCTTTCCAAAAGGTTTTGTTTTTGGGACCGCATCTTCTGCATATCAGGTTAATATATTAATTGGTTCAATTTTAGAAATATATGACACTCGCCATATATTTTTCATGAAAATTAATTAATTATTTAAAGTTTCCATTTGATGCATTTTTCTGTAGTTAATTGCAATTTACACCCTATGATATTCTTAATGTTCAATTTCTTTCCCTTTTTCAAATTACAAGAAGAAAAACGCATAAAATCAACCTGTATTTTGGGAAACCTGTATAGAACTCCCCCGTGCTATCTTTTTTCGCAAGGAATTCCCTTGTGTTTTACCAAATGTTGCACCCTCTCTCTTTAACTGTTAAATAATTGATACAATTGATTTGTTTAGGTTAAATACTATTTTACCCTCCATATTTTATTTACCTATCTATTATATTCATAAGATTTTGTATATAATAGTAATAAATTAAATAATTTTAATATAAAATCTTAAAAATTACAAGATAATATATATATATATATATATATATATATATATATATATATATATAATATTATTAAAATGAAAAATATATTTAATAATTATTTACCAAAAATAAAAGCGTCTTCTTTCCCGTAAAACCTCTTCCCTCCCCTCCTCACCGGAACCCAGGCCACCTCCAGCCTGAATCTCTGGCCACTTTTGACGGAAAAGGAATTTTGTTCAACTTTTGGGTTCTATGCAAAAAAAAAAAAAAATTAACACAGGGGGTTTTGCGCAGGTTTTTCAAAACACATGTGGGTTTGTTTCATTTTTCCCAATCAGATGGGAAAAAATGTACATTATGAATTTTACTGGATAAATTGGAATTAGCTTCGTATTTGTCCTACATTTTAGTTGCCTGGATAAAAAAAAAAAAAAAAAGAAAATTGTTTTCAGTACGAAGGAGCTGTCAAGGAGGATGGAAAGGGTCCAACAATTTGGGACACATTTGCACATACTGTTGGTACATACATTCACCCCCTTTTTCTTTTCTAATCATGTAACAAAAATTGAAACTTTAATAAACATAACAAATGACTAAAATAATGTTTATTAATTTTGATTTATGATATTACAGGAAAAGTAACCGATTCTAGCAATGCCGATGTTGCTAATGATCAGTATCATCTCTACCCTGTAAGTTTTTCTCTTAATTGTTTTTAAAAATGGCCAAAATATTGAGAATATTAATTACAATTTTTTTTTTGGGTTACAACCCTATTAATTAAGTATATATTATTTAATACGTTTATTAAATATACAGGAAGATATAAAGCTCATGAAAGATATGGGAATGGATGCCTATAGATTTTCAATTGCTTGGTCCAGAATTTACCCCAGTTATTAATCTCACCCTCTATACATGCAAATAGGTTTAATGACAATGTACCTTTCTATGATATTTATAATGTTTAATATACAGGTACAGTCTCTGATTTAAAAAGAGCAATTACCCCCCTATAAAAATTTTGATCCAGAGAGTGTAATCTACTTTCCAAAATTGAGAGTGGACATGAAAAGTAATTTGTAACATAGGAAGGTAAATTGCCACATTTATCATAACAAATGAGGTAAATTGTCACATTTATCATAATACAGGGGGTAAAATGTCACATTATCATAACTCATGGAGATAAAGTGACACATATTATAATATCAGGGAGGCAGTGTGAAACTTTTAGAAAATTACAGGGGATAACTTGAATATTATGAATATCATAGGGGGATAAAATGCTATTAAATAATATTCAAATCAATTAAAGTTACTGTTCTTTTTTTTTTATTTTTTATTATACTTGTTGCTTTTATCAGATGGAACTGGGAAAATAAATGAAGCTGGAATTGATCATTACAACAATCTCATCAATGCTTTACTAGCCAATGGTACTAAATTTGAACATATATGTCCGAAAATCGATCATTATATAAATGCAACATACTAAAATTTGTGCAGGAATTGAACCATATGTGACACTTTACCATTGGGATCTTCCTCAAAGTCTCCAATATGAATATTTAGGATTGTTGAGCACACGAATCATGTAACAAATCGTATTTTAGTGCACGATAATTTAATAACGTACCCGTTCTTTTCCTATATAAATTCGGTAAATGTTGGTTTTTGTAACAGAAAAGACTTTGCAACATACGCGGAGACTTGCTTTAAGGAATTTGGTGACAGAGTGAAATACTGGATCACTTTCAACGAGCCACGTAATTTAGCTGTAATGGCTTACGATGAGGGGGTTTATGCACCCTGTCGTTGTTCTGTTTTTACTAATGTACAATGCAGTGACGGAAACTCTGCAACCGAGCCTTATATAGTCGCCCACAATCAGCTTCTTTCACATGCTGCTGCGGTACATACTTATAAGAAAAAATATCAGCAAAAACAACGTGGATCGATTGGAATATCATTGGATTCATATTGGTATGAACCGGCAACAAACTCGTCTTACGACATTGAAGCAGCACAAAAGGCAAGAGATTTTCACTTGGGTTGGTAAGGAGTACTTAACTTATGCTTCTTAATTTATTTCTCAAAGTTATATGAAATGTTACAAGACTAATTAAATGTCTTAAAATCTTTTTTTTTTTTGGGGAAAAAAATTTCACAGGTTTCTTGAACCTCTAATTCTAGGGGACTATCCAAAATCAATGAGAAGAAGAGTAAAAAGCAGGTTGCCGAGATTTTCTAAAGTTCAGTCCAATCTTTTAAAGGATTCGTTCGATTTTATAGGCATAAATCACTATACTACATCGTATGCGAGCCTAAACACAACCTACCTTAAAAGCGGTCTGCTCAATAATTCACTATCGGACTCTGGTGCCTATACCTCCCGTATGTTCCTTTCGAAATTATTATAATCTTTCATGTTATTTAACTTGTAGTATTCTTCTAGCTATGGTTACCTAAGGTCTAATTAAATTTCACTTTTTTGCTAGAATTTAAAGATGGAAAACCTATAGGTGAAAGGGTAAGAATGTATACTTGTTATATTGCTTTGTCCAATTTCTTTAGATTTTTTGAAAAAAGGGACTAAATAGAGTTTGTGGGTGCAGGCAAATTCTATGTGGTTGTACATTGTGCCTCATGGGATAAGAAGTTTGATGAATTACATTAAACACAAGTATGGGAACCCTCTTGTTATAATCACTGAAAATGGTAATAATTGGATTCCAAATTGCAAAACATTTAAAAAAATTGGGACCAAAAATGAAATTTTGTTTAAGTACATGACCAAAATACAACTTTTGGTTAACAGGAATGGATGATGCACTTTTACCCTTTAAGGATGCTTTGAAGGATAAGAAGCGCATCAAGTATCATAAAGACTACTTGAAAAACTTGTTAGCAGCAATCAAGTAAGTTCTATTCGAAAAAAAGTTTAATAAATTGGGTTAATGGCAATTTACGGTATTTATAATGTTTAATTTACCTCCATGTGATTTAAAAAAGAGAAATTTACACCCTAGTTAAAAAATTAAAGAAACCATTTATACACCCTTCAGCCGGAGAATGTAACTCACTTGCCAAAATTAAGAGTGGGGATGAAAACAAATTGTAACATAGGGGGTAAATTATCACATTTATCATAACACAGGGAGTAAATTACCAAATTTATTATAATACAGGGGATAAACTACAACATATAAAAAATCAGGGAGGTGGTGAACATTTATAAAATTTAGAGGGGGGGGGGGGGGTTTAAAGTGCTCCTTTTTAAAATTATAGAAAGATAAATTGAATATTATGAATATCACATAGAGTTAAATTGCCACTAACATTTTATAAATTTAATGACTAAATATAAATATTTATTGAATTAATATTTCTATTCTTACATACAGAGAAGACGGTTGCAACGTTAAGGGATATTTCGTTTGGTCCTTCCTAGATGATTGGGAATGGGGATTTGGATTTAGCGCTAAGTTTGGTTTATACTATGTCGATTATAACGACAAGCTCAAAAGATACGCAAAAGATTCTGCCAAGTGGTTCAAGAAATTCTTGGCTTCATAAATTATCATTTCTGGACTGGGTGTATAAAATGAGTGAAGATTATATTGAGTGTTGAATAAAGAACAAGAACTTGTGTATAAGTTGGTGTTCTTAATTTACTTGTGTATGTCACAATATGAGATGCATATATAGTTTTGAATAATTATATTTAAATAGATTCGACTTAAAGTACTAAATTTATGCATGAAACAAGGAAAAATAATGTGATGCGTGATGTTTTGCACCACTTTGTGCAGTTCATTCTTCAAAATATTCAAATAGTAAGAAATTGGAAAATTTGCTTTTTGCCCCCTACATACCATCAAGCCATTTTGCACTTCAACATTTACCCAATTACCCACAAACTTTTTTATCTGCATTTCACTTCACTCTCCAATATATCGACTCTTTCGGACTTAACTTTAAGAGCTACGTACCAACCTTTTGAGTTAAATGCAAAAACACTACTTGTACTTTATCTAACTAATAAAAATCCTCCCCTGTTATTTTAACTAACACAGAAACCCCTGTGTTATTTTTTCTATTAGACAAAAATCCATTTGAAATTCCTTCATAAATCTTAGAGAGGTTTTATTAATTGTTTGAGTGACCAGGGGGGTTATTGCTATTTATTAGGTTAAGAAGGGTGTTTCCGTATCTTTTTTTTTTTCTTTTTTGATAATTTGGGGTGTTTTTTGTATCCTTTGGTGGGGGTTTAAATGTCGTTTCGGCTTGGAAGGTTTTTTTTTTTTCTAATAGAAAAAGAACACAAGAGGTTTTTGTTAGTTAAAATAACATGAATTTTTTAATTAGTTAGACAAAGTACAAGGAGTGTTTTTGCATTTCACTCCAACCGTTTTAATAGCCACAGACCAATGTTGTGAACTGTAATAATTTAAGAAGTTTATTTATTTATTTATTTTTATTATATTATTGTAAACGCAAAGAAGTTGGGGGATATTATAAAAGGGTAAAACGTCCCAAAACAACTCATTGATTATTTTGTGAAATCTGCCTATTCTTGGAAAAGGCTGATGAGTATAAACTCACAACTCAACTACAAATTAAACAATTCATCTTTGACAAAGAAAGAAAACAAATTAAAGTGCTGAAATAGCTAGAAAACAAAAATAAAAAATGAAATTCCTTTATTACATATATAAAAAAAGAAGTTCACTGAATCAAAAGATTTATCCTTAATTAGTAGTTTAGTACAGTCTCCAAAAAGATTATTTCTCAATTAATACGCTGTCTGTATTGTAAATCTAATGAACTAATTAAACACGGGGAAGAAGAACGCTGAAACCAACAGATACCGCAAACAGGAAAATTAACAGCCCAATGAAGTTCACTATAAGTGCTTCCTGATTTTGACGAAGTCCAGTGAAAATAAATTTCTCGACCAAGCCCGTTAGAGAACTCAATATCGCCATTAAGAAGATCACCGCGCCAAACACTGCATGCCACGGGCCAAACCTCGCCCGTGTTGATTGTTTCGCACCAGGATACGAGAAGGTGAAAAAGGATAATAGCCACTGACAAATTGAAAATCATTAATCAAAATAGATTTAACATTTTGGAAAATTAAGTTTGTGATTTGTTATAATTTTGCATACCTGAAGACCAAAAAGGCAGATGGTTGACATGCCTAACCAAGAATGTAATGAATACATATTAGGAATTCCGAGCTCGTTGTGAAACTTGAAAACGGAATATATCCCGATTATCCCAGCAACAAGCGCGATTAAATGGAGAATTAGGTGAAATAATTTCTGGCTTTTTCTAGTTGATGGAACTGCCTTATAGGCCATTATAGCTGATAAAAAAAATTACACAATTAATCGGTTAATAATCATATCGATTTCCAACAAAAAACTTCCTGTATTTTCAAATTACCTTCTCCTGAAATCAATACAAAACCAAGAACCATTAGCAGAGGGTGCAACTGCATATAATATGTCCAAACAATTAGAACCAATTCGACTTATAATTAAGTAATATATCAAAGTACAGAGCAAATAAGTTAACAAGAAGTACTTTACATTGAAAATTTTGGCCTTGTCATCTGATTTAAAAGCAAAGCCTCCGCGAAAGTGAAGCAGCCAAACGAGGACTAAAGTTGTCACTGCGATTGCAACCAAATGCGCGAATATGGTCACTGGAAAAGCAGAAACGCCATAGCTTGAGCTTGTTTTTGGTGCCATGAATATGTGAATTGTATGTAAAGTAAATGTAACCTCTGAGAAAAAGTGAGACAAGTTATAAGTTTCCCAATCTCAGAGTTTTGGTTTTCTTGTTTTGATCAACATTTTATGATCAAATTAAAGAAATATGTTGGTGTTTATTACAAAGTGAAATGAACAAGGAGGGGGAATTTACTTTTTTTGGTACCATTGAACACAAAAATGCAAATTTGATATCAAAGTTAAGTTTTCATTGCAACTTTCATTTAAAACTTCTCCAGAATTAATAGACTTTTGCCCCCTATGATATTTATAATGTTTAATTTACCTCCATGTAATTTAAAAAAGATCACTTCACCCCTTTGTAATTTTATAAAAGGTTCACACCGCCTTTCTGAAATTTTTATATGTGGCACTTTACCCACACATGTTATGATAATTTGGCAATTTACCCCCTATGTTATGATAAATGTGGCAATTTACTCCCTATATTATGATAAATGTGGCAATTTACTCCTTATGTTACAAAACACTTTTCATGTCCACACTCAATTTCGATTAGTGAGTTACACTTTCCGGTTGAAAGGGATAAATTGAACACTATGTATTTCATAGAGGAGTAAATTGCCATTAACTTCAAAAAAAAAAAAAAAAAAAAAAGCTTGATATCAAAATTGCAACGAAAACTTAAATTGTGGTATCAAATATGTATTTTCTTATCCAATGGTGCAAAAATTGCAAAGTGACCTATATCATTTGGTAAAAAAAAAAAAAAAAAAAAGAAGTTCCCCATCAAAGAGTCTTTCTATTTTGCAGGAAATTAGTTATACTAACAGCCAAGATAATTTTAAGCAAAACCGTGTAGCCGGCCAATTATATGTCTCATTTGAAATGCACATGTGGGACACATTATTTTGCTTAGATGGGATCATGTGAATATAAAATTGTGTTTGGTTGATTGGCTCTACTTGTACAAGTTGTAATTTAGCTGACCTCTTTCCCCCTAACTCTCTGGTCTTAAAAATACTGGTTTCATACCATTGGACTATTCGGAAAAGAGTAAAAAATTTCTTATGCTGAATCATTCATTAATGTACAATTTTGCCTCTCACAAAAAAAAAAAAAAAAAAAGCTTTTTTCTGTAAATATGATTATTTGGAAATGGAATTTGATTTTTTATTTCGCAACGGGCATCTCTTTTTTTCTCCTTTTCAAGAAATTGAAATGACTGTATTTGGATGAAGAACTTGTTATTCTTTAACTATTGGGCTCAGGAATTCCTCTATACCTTTATTTTATCCATAGAAAAAAGCCTATCTATTTCTTCATATTTTGACTTCTATGAAGTTTATTTCTTTGCTACAGCTGATAAGAATCGTTGTTTTAGATATATTTCTCTTCTTGCCACTTTTACCATGCAATTGGTGATACTTGAACTGTCAATTATTTTTTTTTCTTAACTTTCCCCTTTACTAATGGAAGCCAAGTAATGTATTTTTCTTATAGTACTAAGAGCTAAATATTTAGGCTAAATAAGTATTTTCCAAATATGTACAATATTTTTCTCTCTCATGTTATTTCATATTTTTTACAACGTGCGAGAAGTATTTAGGCTAAATAAGTAACATTTTGTTACTAAGAGCTCAATAAAAAATATTGACAAAACGAAAAGAAAAATACTCCAACCATCTATTTCTTCTTCACCAATGATAATTTAATTTAATATCAAATTATTATGCCCGACCAATTTAACTTGCATCTTCTTATGTTTAAATTGTTTATGCTTATTGTGAATTGCTTATATTGAAACTTGCATCTTCTTATTTTTAAATTCTTTAAGCGATCAAATTCTAGGTATGCTAATGGTTCTAGAATAATTTAATAGAATATTTTCACTATTACTTACGTAATGTAAAATAATATAATATTAATAACCATATCGCTTTGTCAAATTAGTTTGAATTGGAGAAAAAATAATAATCTTATTTTCCTTCATTTCTTTATATACCTACTAATTATTAGAGTAATGATATATTATAATGTCTCAATTTGTTAGTTTATGTGAAAATTTATGGACACTAATTTAATTTCGATGAATTTAAGAATAAATTGCAGATAAGATGACTAAAATCGAAACAACTTAAAATATAAAAAATGTAATTTTTTTTTATCAAAATTACAAATAACTCATTTTCATGTCTCAGCCAAAATTAAAGGATTATTTTTTCTTTTTGCCACTTTATCGATAAGGTTATCTTTTTATTTATGTGATACGCTTCTCACTTTAGCAAGTATATCATGTAAAGAAATAGTTCTACACAAAACCGGGTGAAACAAAAAATCAAAATAAATTGTCTATGAAATAAATAACAAAAATGGCCGAATCAGAGTAAACGTCTTGGTTGCATGAATCAAAATTTCGTTTCGAGTGTATGTTTCGATCAGTCAAATATTGGATTCTTTTCGAGACTTTTCGTATATGTTTCGAAAATAATAAGAAAAAATTATAAAAAAAGTTACTAAATATAGAAAAATAACAGAGTTTAAGGCAAAAAATAGTTTCGAAATTACATCTTATTTTCGTTTCGCTTGATTAAAAAAGGAAAACTTTTCGATGTTTTCGATGGAAAAAATAGAAATTTTGATCTATGCTTGGTCGCATTGTATCTTCAATTATTTTTTCCAATTTTAATTTTTCTTTTATTAGGATGCTAATTAGCCGCAATGGAGTTCAAACACGTGCACAAAAGAATATCCTATTTTTTTTGCAATACTAAAAATGGCCCACCATACTACACGTGCAGTTTCTAAACCGGGTCATCGTATTCGGATCCTTCTACCATCTACAAAAACCGCGCGGACCGAAATCTCCCCCAATTTCTCCCGATCCCCAATCTCACAATCATCGTTCTCAAATTTCTATGAAATTCGCTTTTCAATTTTCAATTCCAACACTGATTTGAGTCAATTCGTTTTATTATCTTTCGATTGATCCATTTTTTTGTTAAATCTGTCTCTCATACGAAATTCTAGGTTTTCGCTTTGAATCCTTCGATCTGCTCAGTTGATTCCTGAAATCTATTAATAACCCGATTTTATCTATCGATAGCCTGTATTTTTCATTTCCCCTCTGTTAATATATCCAAAATTTCTGTAATTTTATCCGAAGATCGTTTGGAATCTAGGGTTTGCGTATTCGTAGTGGTTCTTAATTTTAAGGCTCGTTGGATCTGTAAATTGATTTAGGGTTCTGGTACGTCTTCCCCTGAATTGAATTTAACTATGCTTTTTGGCTTTTTTTTATGCTGATTTTGTGAATCTAGGGTTAGGTTTTCTTTATGAAATTGGGGATTAATTGGGGGTTTTCTTCTATTTCTAATATAATCCTCACTATATTATTTGGATGAGATATTTCAATTGTTGGTGTGTTCGAAATGCAAATTTTTTGGGTAATCGTTTAATTTTTCAAATTTTTTTAATTAAAAATGATTATTTAGTATTTCATGTCTTTAATTTACGATTGATGTTTGATGTAATAATTGATAACTCATTATTGTTTTGTAAATAAATTGTATAACTTAATGTGAAATATCCATATAACGTTTATGATAAATTATGAAGAATTGAGTTACAACTTGATTTTGCTATTCCATTCCTTACATTAATTTATGGATTTTGCTATTACATTTCTTACTTTGTTACTAAGTTATAAATATTAAACGTCTCTTCTTAGTAACAAGCTTAAGTTTTTAGATGAATTAGAAGTTCAATATGGTAAACTGAGGTTCTTTGTCCAAATCTCTCCGCCACCCATTTCTAGATTTTACGTGTTAGGCTTGGGTAAATTGTATACCGCCCACGTATGAGGGGTCGTGTTAAGTTAAAAATAATGAATGACAACTTTTAGATGCGTTTATTGGTGGTAATCCTGGAAGATGTTAGTACACCCGTCTGCCAAATTTTATTGTTTTGCTGTCATTTATTTGATTATGTTTTGCATTTTCTGTTAATGAATAATGACAAAGTGATAATATTTTTTCTTCCTTTTGTATCTGTTACCTACTTCACTTGCCATAAGTGAATAATGACAAGATGTATTATTGTTTTCTTGGCAAAACTCAATTATGTTGTTTATGGACTCCTTAGGTAAATGAGTCTTGTAAGTTGGATTCTTGTGGCGTTTCTATTGGTTGTATATGTTTCAACATGTCTTAGATGCTATTCTACTTCCACATTTGAACAGATGCAGTAGGCGTATAGGATTTGAGCGCCTTTGTTTTTTAAACGTATGCACATGTCACATGATAATAGACTATAGTCTTACTAGCAACATATGTGATTATAATCTGTGTGTTTACTTGTATCTTGAACTGCAAGAATGTGTATACATGATTCTTCTTGTTACCTTCATTTTCTTTATTATCGTGTAGGATGTCCAATCTTTAGAATTCAGTAGATCACTTTAGCTTACTTGGATAATATGTTGCAACACGTAGAATCGTAGATGGTCATGATCAATGCATGACTTTCATAGATTTTTCTATGTCTTTTGACCACATCATGTACCAGATCAACACTTACAAAAGGTACATCCATTGTAGGTTATTTTTGCATATTTAGACAGAAGATGGGAGCCAAGCGTCCTTTGGAAGAGGAGATTTTTCCTGAGCTTTCTTTCAAGCAACCTAAACAATTTGATTATTACAAAATGTTGACTTCAAATAAAGAAGATTTTCCTTCTCAAGGAACTGTTTCAGCAATTGGTTCTCCTGGTAACTTTTGTTGTTTGACCACATTTGTAAATCATTTCTCAATAAAAATTTTGAGTTTATCATGGTACATTTATTAGTTCATACTGGAAAACACAAGCTACTACTTCTTAAGTGAAGCATGACTTAGAGCAAGTCAAGTCGTTATCTGACTACAACTGGAATATTCTCAATTCAGTCAGTAATTGACATTTCATTTAATTGATATAGTACTGTATTATCATAGGTCAAGAAAAGAACAACTTTTGTGTCTTACAAGCTGATTGGGGGCTCGAAAATGGCGACACTGATGGTGCATCCGCAGCTGACAAAGATTTAGAAGCAAGTGCACCATTATCTTTGGTCACTAGCAGCGGTAGTGAGGAAGATGCCGGAAACGAGAACAGCTCTTACTGGTCTTTGTTTCCTGGATATTTTGACTTTAGGGTACCAAGGGGATCACTGCATCAGTTTGAGGATCCATACACATGCTTATTTAATTCTTCTCCTAGGAAAGAAGTGCCTATAGGACCAGCTCATCAAGCTGAAATTCCACAGTGGGATGGGAAAAAATCTTCTGATTCCAGCTCTGTTGAGCAAAAACTGATGGGAACTTGTGTGATTCCTACAACTAGCCACTTAAATGATTCAACCATTGATGTAGTCAGAGTCGGTTGTGGTCGAACAGAATGTAGCTGCCACGATGTGGGGTCCATGAGATGTGTACAGCAACATATAAAGGAAGCAAGAGAAAAATTACGGGAGACCCTTGGAGAGGATAGGTTCAGAGAGTTGGGGTTCTATGATATGGGTGAGGAAGTGGCATCCAAGTGGACTGCTTATGATGAGCAAGTATTCCATGAAGTCATTTTCACTAATCCTGTGAGACACGGTAAAAACTTTTGGGACCACCTCAAAACTGTGTTTCCAACTCGAACAAATATGGAACTAGTCAGTTATTATTTCAATGTATTTATGCTCCGTAGAAGGGCAGTTCAAAATCGTTCTTATTCATTGGAAATAGATAGTGACGATGATGAAGAACATAAAGGAGCCCATGGAGAAGTATGTCAGAATCGATCTTCTTCATTGGATATAGATACTGATGGTGAGGAGTATAGTGATGATGATTATAAAGATGGTCCCCGTTTTGGCTCTTATGTTGTTAGTGGCTCGTATTTTGCTACTGGGGAAGATGAAGATTCAGTAATCAAGACTTTTGCTGATGAGGATTTAGACGCAGGTTGGCTAGACGGTGAGTCTTGGCCAAAACCTGAAAATGTCCATCAGGATCAGGGAAAAGATGGAAACCATGGAACGTTTGATGATGTTCATATGAAAGAACGAGAGACCATGAAGATGCATGATAAGTCCAGTTTTGATTCTTATACTACTGTACAAAAGTAGACAGGCCGGCCTGACATATCAGGTGGCCGTAGGCGAAATGTAAAATCGGGATCCTTTTCTACAAAATAAAAATATCTCTATAAAATTATTGTTTTCTTACCTTTTAAATTGTTAAAGTATTTACGTGATTTTTCTCTAACATATTTGTTATAGAATAGATAAAATGACATATCAAATTAACTATTTTTCAAAATAACAATTCTTTGGTAATATGTCTTTTATAGTAACATTTAATGTGAAAACCCTTCTTTCAAAAAACCAAATACTATAAGTATCTTGAATATAATAATATAATTAAGTAATGTATGTTAATAGAGTTAATTTTACTTTTTGAAATCAATAAATAGATAATAAAGGTAGAATATTTTTGCTCTTGCAACTATTTTACAAAATGGGTTTTTCAGTAAAATCGAATTGTATCAATTTCTGATGGCTAAATTGGTTCGTTAATTTTAGAATTTGTCATACCAAATAATTCGGTACATTTAGTACCAAAAAATCGAAAAGTTTGATTTTGATTTTTTTTGTAAATCTCAATTAAATTATTTTTTGATATTTATAGGTATAGGTTGACTCAAACTCATTGAATCAAGTTACATATCAACCCTAATTATTAAGTTGATCCTAAATACCAAAATAAAATAAAAAAAGAAAAAATAATAATTATTGACTGGTCTCCAATTGGATGCAGAGTGTGAAGCCTTGTCAAATCGGCTCATGTCTAGTTTAAGAAAATAGTTGAAGACTCAGAAATCTCAATTTCTCGAGTTAGTTTTGGATTTAATGTAATGGATTGTAAAAGGATCATGGGTTTGCTCTCAATTAAGCTGAAGCTTATGTTTTTTTTCCCATTCTCTTTTTCTTTTTTGGGTTCCATTTACGAAATTCCAAAATTGATCGAGAACAAGAATTTCCCCAATTTTCACTCTCAAAAAAGAAAAAAAAAAAAAAAAAAAAAAAAAGAGAGCAATCTCTTTTGGAACATTGGATGTTGAATTTGAGTGTTCTAACATTTGTTAAAATAAACATACTTGTTATGGGTCTTTCCCTATGGACTATGGTAGTGGTAGGGCAAAGGAATATCCATTTTGGTAAAAGAAGCCAAAATCACTTTGCAGGCATCACCTAAATGCACTAGAAACAAAATTGACTTGCTAACTGCTAAGTGCTAAAGCCCTTTTGTCCTATATTTTCATCTCTTAACCTTTATGTTACACTAATTATATATTTAGTCCTCTTCCTTGAGATTTGATATCTTTCGGATGCTAAATGCTTTTTATATACTTCGCTTAATTCGGTTTAGCCAAATGGGTGAAACCAAAATACTTTGTTTAAAATGGAATTAGTAGATCTGGTTCATTTTTTAATTGAACTAGAAAAATCCACACGCGTTGTGTTGCATGTATCTATTAGTTGATATTTGAATTTTTTTATGAAATATTATGTTAATTTTTTTTATAAATATAGGTATTAGAAATTATTGAACACATTACAAAATAAGATAAACACAATAATATTATTATACCTATAAAGTAGCAAATTGTTTTATTATTAACATCTATTAATTAGAGGATGAAATATTCCAACTGTATACTTCTCAATCAGAAAAGGACATTAGCTTCCGAACTAATATTCATCCTTTGAAGTGCATCTTCTCATCTGCATGTTGTGGAATTAGATAAAGATCTTGTCTATGCAAGACATGTACTTTATACATTTCGAGCGGGTTCTTGGCAAGTTAATTCTCTGTGATATGTTTAATGGACAAATTATCTTCATGTGTTATGAAAATAGACAATTTAACTCCATGTGATATGAATAATGAGCAATTTACCTCCTTGCTAGTGGAAATGTTGCACACATACTCTATAATGCGACTAAGACTTTATTTTCATGTAAAAAATTATCAATTTAGCCTTACATTTGACAACATATTTATCTCATTTTAACCCCTGTGATATGCATAAATAGACCATTTAACTCCATGTGATATTCGTAAATGGGCACTTTAACTTACCGTAATATGAGCATTTAATTCCCTAGTAAAAATGTAAAAATCAAGAGGAAGGCAGTGTGTTTTTTTTTTATAAAAATACAGGGAGATATTTTGCCCTTTTATTTATTACAGAGAGTTAAACTGTCTATTTAAATTAACACGTGGAGTTAATTTGCTATTCCTATTCACTCCAATTCAAAGTGTAAAATGATCAAAATAGGGCATTGTTTGTTTGAATTTCAGGATGCGTAAAAATCCCAACTACCTTAAGAAAAATATTATTGTATATTATTTTCTCAATACACAAATGGAGAAAATCTCAACTCTCAAGGAACAATCAAATCTCTAAAGCTTTTTCCCGCAAACCAAAATATATTAGTGGGCCGGATTTCCTTTTAATGGTCAAAATTGGTCCCATAATTAATGATAGTAGATTTTCTCAAAAAAAAATAATAATAATAATAATAAATAAATAAATAATGATAGTAGATACCATGGATCAAAATTTACATTTTTTCCTTCGAAAACATCGAAAAGTTTCCGTTTTTTAATCAAGCGAAACGAAATAAGATATAATTTCGAAACTATTTGTTTGCCTTAAACTCTGTTATTTATCTAAATTTAGTAATTTTTATCACAATTTTTAATTAGTGTTTCCGAAATATTTCCGAAACGTCTCGAAAAGTTTTCAATATTTGACTGACCGAAACATACACTCGAAACGAAATTTTAATCTATGGTAGATACATTTTTTCCACAAGTATTTGGAATGTCATTCGCGGGTTTGCAATTTTCAAGTATATGACTATATTGTTCATATTGCCATATATATTGTATATATATATATGTATCTCAATATTTGGAATCTTGGAATCATTGATAATTATGTATTTAAATACGGAGTATATTGTTGTAAAATACTTAGAAGATAGAGATGTATTTGTGGTTTGGACTTTGGAGTTCATATCCTTTATAACTTGTATTGAATAGAGTTCATCTCCTAGGAGTTTAGGTCTTTTACAAAATAATAATCCTTTTTTATTCCTATTTTTTCTTTTTCTCAATTCCTCTTTAAGGCCAAGGCTGTAGCAAACTAAACCCATTAAATTGTTTCCAAATTTCTTTTGATTGAAGACGTAGCAAGTATCTTTGCGGAGTTGTTTTCTAATTTTTTTGAGTAAATTACGAATACCCTTTGAGATAAGGCATAATCACAAAAATCTCTCACGCATTGAGTACTACAAAAATTTCCTCAGTATTTGTCACCACGGTACAATTAACCTTTGCCCTTAGAATGTCCAATTTTTCCTTGAGGATTTTTGTAATATTTATAATAACTTATATATTTTAAAATTGAAGTGGTAATTGTTATCTTATAAATTATGATAATGATAAACATATATTACCAAAATAATTGATATAATTCACAATTGCCCATAAATTTCAATAATATTGCATATTTTGATAATTATTAATAATTTAATTTCTATAGTAAAAAGTTAAATAAAATTTATTAATTTAAAATCATATTTACTAGTTAAATAAAAATTATTCTATAGCATTTATAAACATTGATTTTATAATACAATATAAACTTTATTAAATTGAAATATTTGGTTTATAATACGATATAAATTTTATTAATTTTACTAATATAGAAAATAAATTTATCTAACTAAATATATAAACAATTTGTTTATATTTATAAAATATTATTGTTAAAATTCTATTTAATTTATTGTTAATAAATATGAAAATAAGTTTTTTTTTTGCAATATTTTTTGAAACATTTTGGACAATTATAAATTTTATCAACTATCACTTTTATAATTTATAATATATAACAATTAGCACTCATAAATATTATAAATAACATTTAGGGATAAAATTGAAATATTTTAGGGGCAAAGAGTTAATTGTAAGAAGTTGAAGGAAAATTTTTGTAATTCCCAATACGTAATTTTTTTTTTTTGTAATTAAGTCTTACCTCAAGAGTATTCGTAATTTATTCTTTTCTTTTTCTAAGGCCGTAACAAACTAAACCCATTTAATTGTTTCCTAATTTTCTTTTTGATGTCCAAATCAACTACTAGTGTAGGCGTAGCAAGTGCCTAACAAAATAGGTTTTAGGAATATTATGACATTGTAGGTTTGAAGTTTGAACCCAACAAACACTTTATGTTAAGTAATTATTTTGAATATATATTCTTTTTTATTTGTGATCGGTGTGCAGTCATCAGGTCAATGATTTAGGTTGACGATCATCATTGCATTTAGTAGAAGATCCACCTATGGTCGCTCCAAGTAGTCGAGCCTACCTCATAATTTGTGGTATAAAGGGCCTGCTTTTATGCAATACCCTAAGGCTATGTTTGATTATTGAATTTGAGTGAGTAAAACGTCAAGGAAAATATTTTCTCTTGCATTCAGTGACGCAACTTTAAACTTCATTTATTGCTCATTTGCATTTTAGTTATCATTTTATCCACTGAAATCAATAAACCAAACATAGCCTAAGTTATAAAACTTAGTCCAACAAAAGTTCATAGTTCTACTTCTAGTTCTAGCGAACATGAAAGAAGTTATCTTGGAACTAGCTTGTAAAGTTGGGAAAAGCTTTCCCCAAATGGCTCATGGCCCATACATTATCTTATTAAGTGATAAGCTACTTGCAACTTTTCCATTTCACTCCTTCGCCAGCTAGTAGATGTTTGGTATGACTTTTTCCGATGTGGTGTTAGATAAAAAGAATCTTTTTTTTTTTAAAAAAAAAAATCAGTTATATAAATCCAAGAATCCCCCACTTTCTTGCTAATTCGATTCAAGCAATTTTCAACTTATATATGATTGATAACAAAGCTAATAGCTATATACTATTGAAGTACTACTAGAAGTTGTTTGTTTACATAATCTGATTGTGACCATTCTCTGTAAAAAATAATAATAGTATTCATAATAAATGCAATAGTTGGGTTAAGGGCTTTTGGGTCAACTACATAATGCAAATATAATTACTCAAAATAATGACTTTTATTAGGCTGGTAAGCTATTCCACAACTAACCGTCAAGAGATTAGTTTCATACAGTTGGGACACGTAGCTTTTGAAAAGCAAAAGGGCCTAATTTTTTTATAGGTAGCTTCAATTTTTGTGAATAAAGTATAATAATAATATATAATTTCCTTTTTCAACCTTCCACTACTACTTTTCTAGCAGCACTTGTAATTGCTTAGAAGATTATGAAGTTATAAGTGAAGTTGAAATGAACCAAATGATTAGAGAAGAGTAATTAAAGTTTTATTGAAAAACTATATGGCATCAAAATGAATTAAACATGGTGTAGTTTTATTGAAAAAGCATATATATATAACAAAATAATTAAGGAAAATAACAAATATATCAATCGGTTCACAATCACAAATAGAAAATCGTCCTTCCTCTTAAATAGATTGTGGAATTTTGCAATATGGAGGGCCAGTTAATTATGATTTGCATGTTCTACAATTGATGTTGCTCGCGCCCCAGTGCACATCATGCCCCGTATTAGTGATTAAGTCATGTTTAAAATCCGATTATCATTGAGAAAGTAAATAAAGAAAAGTTGAATTTGTGAATATTAACAAATCCCTTGAATTTTACCGGGGAAAATGCAAGATACTATATTATATGCCCGAAACTATTCTGTGAAATTTTTATTGCATCGTATTCTCTTGTACTTTTAAATTTAACTCAGTCTGAACTTCCCAATATGTTCAAAATAGGTCGTTTAAAATCAACTTATTTCAAGACACTAATTTAAAAATATTTCACGATGAGTTGTAGGGACCAAAGACGGATCCAGGATTCAAAAGTCGAGGGGGCCGAAACATATTATTAACAAAAAATATATATTTAAATAATTATATTTAATCTATTTTGGACTATATAAAAATAAAATATACTTTTCTTATATTGGATTTAAGAAGAATAATTTATAGGTCTTTGATTTAATTATCGTAAAATTATATAAAGATTTTCAATTGAATATTATAGTTATTTGGTTAAGACAAAATATATATTAAATCTTGATAAGTATATTGTGTGTATAATTAATCTTTGCAATTGAACTTTTTAAAGAGAACAATAAAAATCAATGCAAATAAATAAATATATTGTGAATATATAAGTAACTAGAACAAAATATTCAAAAATCTTGGGGGGGGGGGGGGGGCTGTAGATCCGTCCCTGGTAGGGACCAACATGAAGTATTTTAAAAATGATTTATTGAAATATGTCGATCCAAATGACCTATTTTTTTAATTAGTTGAGGGTTTCATACTAAATTTTAGTACAAAATAGTTCTGTGCAATAAAAATTCATAGGATAATTTGGTACAGATTTAACGTCGACACGGGAGTATCTTGCATTTACCCCAACCTCACATATTTTTATTTTTATCTTCCACTAGAATTACAATATCCAGGGTGTGCGAGTTAGTGATGACCCACTTACTTCAACTAATTCATTATCAAATGGTTGAAATTCAGAAGTTTGTTCCAAGAATTGATCTTCTCATCACCGTTGGACTTGGCCTATCAAAATACCAAATTAGCCATAAGTTGTTGGCAATGGCATTTAAACTTTTCTTTTCCAAATTAAAGTGTGTTCCCAGAAAACTTTCATGTAATTATAGTATCTTCTAGACTCAAGAATATTATGGACAATTTTCCCATTTGAATACATAATTATGGTATAAATATATTAGTATAAATTTAAAGACTCTACTCTTTGGTGCAGATCACCTTCAATATTTTTTAAATCACGTGTCAAATAACGTGAACCATATTAATATGGCAGTGTGAGTTCAAGTTTTATCATAAGAACTTCAAAATTTATGATAAAAATTTACAGTGGACTTCCAAAATTAATAGACATCATATGATTTTGTTCTCCTTGGTAAATCCACTAAATGTCTTATAGAATATATTTACTTAAAAAACTTACTCACAATCACCTAGACAAAAATAATTGTATTTGAGGTGCATGTGACTAGAACTCTCTACAGAAGTTTATATGTTAGCAATTTGTTTTAAGTTGCTTACTTCCAATGAAGTTAAGTTAGAGCGACTTTGGCTTGAAAAAGTAATTAACTATGGAATAATTATTTTGTGTAATTATTCTCTCAAAAAGTTACAATCTTTTACTTTTTAAATAAAAAAATTATGATATAGGAGGTGATATACCATAAAAATTATAAATAACTAAAAGTTATTTAATTTTCAGACCGAAACATCTCGAATCGTGATAGATATTGAAAATCGATTTAGAAAGTTCCGATTGTTAGGTCAAATTCAATTTTAGTAGTATTAATAATATAATGAATGCAATGTCACATAATTGCTTTTTTTTTTTTTTGGTTGATAAATTCATAATTGCATATGGTGTTATAAGAAATTGGTACAACAGATCTTTGGATCTAAAATGTGCATCATTTTAATTAGTGTTTGGGGTTCAGTGCCATGATGGACTCATTTCCTCTAATGACTCAATTTATGATGGTAGATCTGCAGAAGATATTATGTTACCTCCCTTATAAAGTAACCAACTTGTGCCATTAAAAAGAGGAATCTTTCTTCTAATAAATCATCACAATTTCATATATTAATTATTATGCTAATTCCCTTATTAATTTTATTTCTTCATTTTGTTTCATATGCTTGTTTTCTATGTCATATACATATCAATAATTTCATACTAGAATTCAGTCAAATGGCCCTGTCCAAATTCCAAATTTGTAGCAATAATCCTTTGAAGACCAAACTTGAGCTACATCCAAATTTGATAAGAAAAGATACTCAAAGATTGTAAAGCTAAAATAACTTTACCAAAAGCAAGATTCAGTTACAAAATGGTTGCTAGCTATGAACTAAAACCAATCTTCAAAGCAACAAATTTCAAGAATCAAAATAGCTAATTTCCATTCAATTCTCAAATTTAAAAAATGAAAACATAATTACATCATTAACTAAATATGATTTATAAGTTTTGACTGTCCAATTCAACATGCCAAAAGTCTCAAAATGTACACATCAGATTTATTAATACTTTCCCAAAAAAAAAAAACAAATCACAGCAACCATGAGTTTGACTGTGTTAAAATAAAATCGGTGGGAAAAGTTAATAATAACTGAACAAATCACAACCAAAAAAATTAATAGACTTGTATGTATCTTTTGAGGGGCAAAAGTGGAATTACAAAGAACAATTACTGCTGAGGATTCGGACCTGCCAAAGGTGTGACATTTGAGCAAAGACAAAATGAGGCATTTAGGTCAGTCATTGAAGTTTCAAAGCGATTTTAATTTTCTGTGTCAATTCAATTTGTGGGAAAAAAAAAAAAAAAGAATTCCCACAAATAAAAATCAATTCTTTACTGTACCCTTTTAGATTTTGCCCTCGATGAATAAATTACAACAATCAAAAACAGATCTTGGCCGTTTGATTTCTTTTGCAGCTACGATTTCGCCTCTCATTAGTACACGTGCTCTTGATTTCTCTCTCTCATAGTATTTTGCTTCCATGCATGGAATTCTCCTCCTACTAAAACACACACAAACAAGAAATACATTTTATATATAGATTTAGTGAGTTGTAAGTATATGAGGGGGGAGAAATATAAGGAAGAAAGAGTCTTTTGGTATCTGTTTTAAGGCCTTCATTAGCGACCCATCGGTTCAAAAAGTTTGATTTTTTCAACTTCAAAATTGTGAAGCATTAAATGCCCTTTTCCTTGTACTCTTTTGTGGGAGATATGAAATCGAAGAGTGTTGTTCTGCTTTTGTTGTGGGTCTGATTTTCTGATTTTTTTACTTCCCCCAAAAAAAAACTGTCACATCTGACCAGTTCGATGATTCTGTGATACCAAGGTATAGACTTTGTGATCTGTGCCCAACCCCACATTCCAGATTTAAGATTTTTGTTCTACTTTAAATGTTATTTTTCTGATCTGAGCTTTGTGTTTCTCTGGGTAGCTTGCTCTGTTTGTTGAACTGCTTTGATAGTTATAGATCAAGAGTTGGTGCATTGTTGCTAAGTTTAAGTTGCCTTTTAGTTCTCTGTTGATTTTGATTTTTTGGTTGTGGTTGTTGTGGTTGAATTAATTAATCAAGTGATATGATGGATGAGGATCAAGAATTGAAGTTTGTTTGCAAGTTTTGTTATAAAAAATTCCCATGTGGGAAGGCACTTGGGGGTCACATTAGGTCTCATGTAGTTTCAAATTCAGCTGAATTTGAGGAAAAAGTTGCTGCAAACTTGAAAAGGAATTTATCTTTTGGTGGTTATGGAGGCGGAGGCGGTGTGGGGGCGCCACCGCCGAGTTTCTTTAAAGAGTCAAAACTTGGTGACTTTGGAAATGGGCAAACTAGTTATGTCCTAAGAGAAAATCCCAGAAAAACTTGGAGGGCTGTGGATTCAAATCTCCCCTTGCCACAAGAGAGATTTTGCAAGCAATGTGGGAAAGGATTTCAATCACTAAAAGCTTTGTGTGGTCATATGGCTTGTCACTCGGAAAAAGACAGGGGTTTAAAAGATGATCATTCTTGGACTAGTGAGAATCAGAAGCTTGTGTTGGATAGTTGTTCGGATACCGAAGAAGCGGAGGAAAGGAGGCTCAGAACAAGATCATCATCAAAAAGTAACAAGTACAAGAAAGTTATGGTTAAGTCTCCTACTAATAATAATGGTGGTTCTTCATCTGTTTCTGAAATTGATGGATTAGATCAAGAGGAAGTAGCTAGGTGTTTAATTATGTTGTCAAAGGATTCTGGAAACAGAGGTGGTGGTGGTGGTGGTGGTGGTGTTAATTCAGTTGTGGAATCTTCTGATAATAATTCAGTTGTTTTAGAGACTAAATCTTCATCAATTGACATGAGAATTGGTAAAATGGGTAGTTTAAATTTCTTATGTAATGAAGAAGGGACTCCAAAAATGAAGACAATTGAGGATATGAAGTTAAAAGGTAGAGCCTATGATGATGAAATTGCTCAAGTGGAAAATTCTGATTCTGGGTATTTCTTGGATGAATGTGGTAAGGCTGAATCCGATGTATCCGTCGATGGGTTCCGAAAAAATCTTGCTTTTTTTGAATCCAAGAAGCCCCTTATGAGTGTCAAAGGTAAAGCTAAGGAGTATGGTTCTGAAACTAAAAAAGGCTTGATCAAAATCAAGAATTTTAAAACCGAGTATGATGATAGTGGTACAGCTTCAAATTTTGCTGGGATCGAGTCAAGGAAGCGAAAGCATAGTTCCGAAAATCCAGAGTTATGGAATGAAGTGTGTAATAATAATGCTGAGAAAAGAAGTAAATATGAATGCTTCAACTGCAAAAGGAGCTTCAAGTCTTATCAGGCACTTGGAGGGCACAGACCTTGCCACAAAAGAACCAATTCTTTCTACGATTCAAAATACGAAAGTGGGGAGAACAGCCTAGATAATGATGATGATCTTATCGATTTCAGAACTAAAAGTAAGGTTCTTCAGTCTACTAGCAAATCAAAATCAAAAGCCAAGGTTTCCTCTGATAAAAAAACTAAGGCTAAGAAGAACAAAGAGCACATTTGCCCATTCTGCGACCGTGTTTTCAAGAATGGTCAAGCCTTAGGTGGACACAAGAGGTCACATTTTATCGGTGGTCATGTAGAAACTAGCAATCACCATCCACAAAAGAAGCCCGAACTTCCTGATTTACTTGATCTTAATCTTCCTGCTCCCGAAGAAGATGAAGAGGAAGATGATGGTGGGGCCCAATTCTTTCCTTGGTAGTTCGAGATATAAAAGTCTCGTTTCTGATTCCGTGAACATGCTCTATTAAGCCTTTGAAGGATGGTAAGCAGTTTACCAACTTCATCCCATTTTTTTATGATCCAAGAACATGCCTCAGTTTTTGCAGATTCTAAATACATTTTTTTGTTCATTTTGAAGCATTGACTTTTGATCTATATAGCAAGATAGTCCTTTGGTTGCAGACTAAAAGCCAGGATTACTTTATTGCATTTTGTTTAGTACTAATTCATTGTTGAAGTTGGTTCTTTCGCCTTTTTCGATCAGTGATTGTTTTTTGGAACTTCTGTTAAGTTCACAAACTTGAAGAGGGGCACCATAATGTGATTTTCTTGAAGAAGAATATACATTCAACTTTAGAAATCAGAATTTTATTTAAGAAAAAAATCAATTTCCCATGTAGTTTTATGGGATATTAGCATCACATTCGAGTTGCTTTACCATTATATATAATCTTGAGGTCTGATTATCAAAACCCAATCTTTATTTAATTTTCCATTTATTTTTCCTAAATCACACCTCCATTGGTTCCCTCAGCCACATTTTTGTAGTTATATAGGAAGTTGTATTTAGCTGTGGAACTATTGTAATGGTCTCTGTCATTGTTATTTATTTAGCACTTAAATATATAGGGAGTCTTTAAGTAACTATTCAATTGCTTAGTAGACAATAAAAGTGAAAGCTCATCTCATGAAACAGTCATGTCTAGGTCTGTATTTGATATCCCTGATTGCTTGCAGTGTAATAGAAGTTACTAAAATCTTTTGTGCACTATTTCAAATTTGGAAGAATGATGGGTGTCAAGAAATATGATGAATTCATTTGTGCCATTTGAGTATTTAAAGTTTTTCTCTTTTGACTTATATGAGGGAAAAAAAAATGGTAATTACAACACATACTTATTTTGCACCCCACTTATTATCCCTTTTCCTCTGCATCATAGTTTGCTTCTTGCTTCTGAGCCTACAAAAATCTTATTAATGTGGCTGACGCGCCTCGAAATGAATTAAGTCGAGTTTAGTACCTGAATACTTGAATACTCTTGGAAATCTAAAAAAAATCTTATTAATTATGTTATTATAGATAATATATAATTTTTGGAATTGTTTGATAGCATAATAAGCATAGATTGGTGAATAATTATTAAATGAGGAAACATTGACCATCTGGATCTATGTAGAACACATTATTTTTTTGGTTGTTTCCTAATGTATTCAAGTAATAGACCAACTTAAATCATTTTGATGCTTAGTGGGGCACATTATGGGTGCATCTCCAACCGGAATTCGAATATCATAATGAGAATTTAAGTTTGAGTTCGTCACAGTGTGGGGTACTAGTAAAATCTGAGTTCAATAGAAAAGGATATTTTATGATCTGAATAATCAAATGACTCGATTGAAAGATAATGACTCGTTACATAAAATCAAGCAAACAGTTTCGAAACAATTTGAAGTTGAACGTAATTTATCATTTGATAAACTCGAAAATAAGATTTAATCAAATTCCATAGTAATCCAAATTTTATATTCAGCTCTAGTGAATCTTTTCAGAATTCATTCATTTGAAAAATAAATTAAGTTCAATGAAAATAAAATCTGATTTTCAACAATCTAGCACTGGATTTAATTTGACTCATTCTTGTTCACGTTCAAGTAGCACTAAGTTTAGCTGGCGTACCCTTTCATTAATATTTATAATTTGCTGCCGCATGTTTGACTTTTTGTAATATTTTAAATTCTTTACTCAACAGCCCAACACTGGGATGTCAATCTGTCATGGTAAAAGTATTACAAAAAAATAACAGCCAATTTGGTGAATGATAATTAAGTAAACAAATTTTCACAAAATAATAATAATAAGAAGTAAACAAATAAGTAGGAATAGGATTTTTAATGGGTTGAATTCGGTTAGACTAAGGTCATCTCCAATGGAGAGGGCTAGCCCCGGGCCAGCCCTGCCCCAGCCCCGAGCCTGCCTGGTCGTCTCCAATGGCAGGGCTCCGTAATGGAATTAATTTTATTTTTTTCCTTTGCCCACTCTTACCTATTAATATTATAGTTTTAATTTTTTAATATTAATATTAATAATAGAAATAATTATTAGTACTCGTGATTAAATTATTAATAATATTAAAATATTAAATTAAATAGAGTAAATAATTAAAGTAACTTAAAATTAATACATAATACGCAATACAACAAACAAGGAAGTAAATACAAAAAAGGAAATACAACAAACAAGAAAGGAAATACAAGAAATCGAAAATACGGGAAATATAAGAAAGAAAACACATGAAAATATAACATTTTACTGATTTCTCCCCTGAAACCAGTCGGCTCCTTCATTCGATGAATCTCCAAATAAGTCCTTTGGAAGATTTTTATTAAATGGACTATTACTACTGATGTTGTATAAAAATGTTCAGGGCAAAATGGAATAAGCCCTTCGATCTATAACAACATCACAATAATGAAATAAGGTCTGCACACTTATATCGAGAGAAAAATTGTATAGTAATTGTAATAGTAAGTTGAGTTCCCTTTGTTTGGAAATAGGGCGACCTATTTATAGGTACGTACAGGGGCATAATAATCTTTTTCAGGAAAGACGTTACAAGTAATAAATACAAAGACGTTACAGACGTTACGAGGGTTTATGATAAAGATGTTACAAATTTATGCAACTTAGTGTAATCTCTTAATTGCCCTCGGGTACAAAATTTGGACACATCATATTGCCCCCCAGTTTCGGGAATAATTGCGCAAGGGTTTATTGTCGAAACTTGATTCAAGTATCTGAGCATTGTAGCCACCTACTCCATACCTCCATGTGTGATAAATAAGCATGTAACACTGACTCATTAAAACCTTGCCAAGAAAAACCCATTGGGATAAAAACTTGGACGAAGGAAAAAGAGTACAGTGTTTAGACACGCTCCCCCTGTAAATTTGGTGAAGAGTAGGGATGATTCTTTTCTTTAGCTGCTCTTTCTTATATGGAGTAAATATTCTTCTTTGAGATATCTCTTTGTCAAAAGTTGCCTCCCAAAGCCATAATTGCATGTAAAACACAAATTCATGTGGTAAAATATTATCACTTGAAAGTAAATGTAGTAAAGATAAATTTAAATTTCAGCCACAAGTGTAACTTGATTCACGCTATTTGTTTACTTTGATAGTATTCTATCGTTGCTGCCGTTACTGTCTCTATTTTTTTTTTTTTTTTTTTTTTTGGTGCCGAGAGACGACCGGACTACCCCTTTTGATCGTTGAAGGATGACCAATTGACCCCCTAGCATTTTGCGGAGGAATGATCGATTTACCCTTTTTTGATCTCTAGAGATGACCGATTTACCCTCGATCGTTTAGGGATGACCGATTTACCCTTTTTTGATCGTTGAGCAATGATCGATTTACCCTTTTAGGGATGATCAATTTACCCTTTTTGATCGTGAAGAGACCATCGGTTTACCGTTTGTAGTTTTAGAGATTCATTTAATAATGGCTTCATGCGTCCGTAAGTAAATTAATTTAATTTTAACTGAAAGACATAAAGTGTAAACTTTACCGACTCCTTTGTGTATTTCTGCAATGTTGAGATACTTCAGGGTCAACTTTGCATCAATTTTTTGGGAAATTGGTCGGCAGATGAATCGGCAGCCCGTTGATCCGGTGGTAGATTCCGTAAAATAGTTGGCATGGGCTTTGGGCTCGGCATGCCCGTAGAAAATTTCTTCCAAAAATGGTTTTTTCTCTCTCTACTGATGCAGACAGCCGTTTCCCACAGACGGCGCCAATTATGATGTTGTATAAAAATGTTCAGGGCAAAAATGGAATAAGCCCTTCAATCTATAACAACATCACAATAATAAAGTAAGATCTGCATACATAGAGAAAAATTGTATTATAATTGTCATTGTGAATTCAGTTCCTTCTGTTTGGAAATAGGGCGACCTATTTATAGGTACGTACAGGGGTATAATAGTCTTTTCAGGAAAGACGTTACAAGTAATAAATACAAAGACGTTACAGACGTTACGAGGGTTTATGATAAAGACGTTACAAATCTCTTATTTATGCAACTTAGTGTAATCTCTTAATTGCCCTCGGGTACAAAATTTGGACACATCATATTGCCCCCCAGTTTCGGGAATAATTGCGCGAGCGTTTATTGTCGAAACTTGATTCAAGTATCTGAGCATTGTAGCCACCTACTCCATACCTCCATATGTGATAAATAAGCATGTAACACTGCCTCGTTAAAACCTTGCCAAGAAAAACCCATTGGGATAAAAACTTGGACGAAGGAAAAAGAGTACAGTGTTTAGACACGCTTCCCCTGTAAATTTGGTGAAGAGTAGGGATGATTCTTTTCTTTAGCTGCTCTTCCTTATATGGAGTAAATATTCTTCTTTGAGATATCTGTTTGTCAAAAGTCGCAGAGTAACCTAAAAAATTAGTGAGAATTACAAAGTTGACCCTGAAATATCTCAAGATTGCATAGCTACAAAAAGGAGGTAAAATTTATATTTTATGTCTTTCAGTTAAAAGTTTAGTGAATTATTTACTTACGGACGCATGAAACCAATAATAAATGAATCTCTAAAACTATAAACGGTAAACCGATGGTCTCTTCGCGATCAAGAAGGGTAAATTGATCATCCCTAAAAAAGTTAAGGGTAAATCGATCATTGCTCAACGGTCAAAAAAGGGTAAATCGGTCATCCCTAAACGATCGAGGGTAAATCGGTCATCTCTAGAGATCAAAGGGTGAATCGATCATCCCTCCGCAAAATGCTAGGGGGTAAATTGGTCATTCTTCAACGATCAAAAGGGGTAGTCCGGTCGTCTCTCGGCTGCCCGTAGAAAATTTCTTCCAAAAATGGTTTTTTCTCTCTCTACTGATGCAGACAGCCGTTTCCCACAGACGGCGCCAATTATGATGTTGTATAAAAATGTTCAGGGCAAAATGGAATAAGCCCTTCGATCTATAACAAAATCACAATAATGAAATAAGGTCTGCACACTTATATCGAGAGAAAAATTGTATAGTAATTGTAATAGTAAGTTGAGTTCCCTTTGTTTGGAAATAGGGCGACCTATTTATAGGTACGTACAGGGGCATAATAGTCTTTTTCAAGAAAGACGTTACAAGTAATAAATACAAAGACGTTACAGACGTTACGAGGGTTTATGATAAAGACGTTACAAATTTATGCAACTTAGTGTAATCTCTTAATTGCCCTCGGGTACAAAATTTGGACACATCAACTATATTTATAAGTATATCATAATTTTATTTAAAATTACTTTAAATAATTAATCATACTATATACTATATAATTAAAACCTATCACATTAATTAAGATCCAACTCTATTTATATAGAATTGAGTTTGGGATGGATTCGGATCTTCTCGAATCTAAAATTTTCGAGTCTATCGGATTTTGGTTGAATTCGGCCAAAAATTGGATTTTTTTTTTTTTTTGGATTCAATAGAATCAACACTTTAAAATTTCACATTAGTATATTTTTTTATAAATCAAGCCTGTTAACTTACAATTTAATTTAACTTAAGCTTATTTGTTGAAACTTTCTGAACCAATATTCATGTTTTTAGATGAAAATATCCATAAAAATAAAAATACGAATATATTATTAAGTAATATTTTCTTAAACTGAAGGTAAAATATTATTATTGTTACTTATCCTAATAAAATATCATGTGTATATGTACATTTTTTTTAATTTAATTTCGGATCGGATCGGATCAACCTAGCTAAATGCCCTCCACATACTTCGGATTACGAATTTTCATAATCAGATCAAATACATTGAATCTCTAATCGAGCAAGTAATACATTGGCAGTCCTACAGTAGGAATATAAATTTTCTTCAATTTCCTAAGAAGAAATATTTAAATTGTCAGACTCATTTATGATGGCCCTTGTTAAGCATAAGCCTAGCAACTTATTAGGCCATCTCCAATCAAGGAGCTTTGAAAGCCCTGCCCCTGCCTACTTTTCTCCGATCGAAGGGCTTCCCCATCTAATTAATTCTAATTTCAATTCTTCCTCACTCTCACCAAAATAATAATAATTATTATAAAAATAATATTAATATGAATAATAATAACATAATAACAATAAAATTAAGAATAATAATAATAATAATAATATGAAGATTTTAAGATTAAAAACAATAATAATTATAATAATAACATCGATTAAAATATCTTGTTGGCGATTTAATTTATATACAATTTATTAAAAGAAAATTAATTTCAGTAAAAAAAACATATGGCAAAAAAGAAAAAGAAATTAAAAAAAGAAAAAAAATGGAACAAGAAAAAGAGACTGAAGAAAAAAGGAAAAAAACCATCAAGTGGCTCCACCTGATGGGCTCATGCACTCCTTCACCTCTAAGCCCAAGCCCCAGCCAAGCCCTATCCCACCCCCTTGGTTGGTCATGGTTTTTTCCCAACCCTCACCGGCCCTTCTTCCTTTCTCTACCACTTATTAGAGATACTCTTAGGTACGAGGCTTTAAACCCATCGACACAAAGATTGAAATTGAATCTAAAATATTTAGTGGTTCGTATTTATGCACCCAACCAACTGGCTGCTAGCATTTTCTCATATACTCCCTACGCCCTCCTTTTTACTTCTTTTGATTTTGACAAGTGAATTTTTTTTAATATCTTTTATTTATGCTCATAAAAGTATAAAATGGAAATTAATGGTAAGAATTCATTATTTTATATGAATTGTAGTTTTTATAAAACAAATTATATTTTTTTTAAAGTCAAATCTTGTTTTAAGGCATCCCAAATGAAAAATAAGTAATAACTTAGGGGTAAATGAAGTAAATATTTTATCTATTTCCTTTTTTTCCTTTTTCATGGGCCAGTTCAGCATGAGTCCACTGCGCCTCCAAAGCCCAAGTCGAGGTGGCCTGGGTCCAGTTCAGCTAAAAGTGAAAAAGAGTTGTGGGTGGAGTAGAAAAGAGCAGATTAGCTAGTTCTTCTAAATTCCGTATTTGTTTATTTGAATGTTATTCATATTTATTTATTTATATTCATTTTCATAGATCCAACTATAACGGATGTATGTTATAATTAAGTCAAATTAGCTAACTGCTACCAATTTTCAAATGATATACTTTTTTAAGTAGTGTAATTTATTTCATCTTGTGATAACAAATGTTAACTCATAATCCATGAGCGCAGGATTACAAAATCCATCGAAAAATTTGATGGATTGGTATGATATATAGTGAAGTTTCACGAACATTTATCTAACTAATGTTAAAATTTGATAGATTGGTATATATGATATTATCCGGTCAAATATTAAAATTAATATGGTTTTTAACTGTCCCTGATATATATGATTTGCCGTAGAATTTGTATATAAATTTATTAGTTTCAAATTGTGAAATCGTGTGGTTGAGGAAATAATCAAATGTAAAGAGGTAATTAGTAAAAGTAATAGACTATTTTTAAGGTGAAATGTTCAAACACTTAGAAACTGTTAACTCTTAATCCATGCAGGATCACAAATCCATCTGAAAACATGCATGTCCATTCCCGAATTCATGTTTGGTAGAATTTGACCATCCAAAATCATTTCTATTTTTATCCTTTCTTGTGTATAAATACCCATACCTATTGTCAGAAAACAACCAAGCAATAAGATTGCCGCACTAATGTAATAAGAGAAAATAAAAGCCAAAAAAAAAAAAAAAAAAAAAAAAAAGGCAGAATAAAGAGATTACGAGTCCCTCATGTAAAATCGAAAAAATAAAAAAAAAAAAAACAAAATCGTTGAGGGAGTCTCTAAATCTTTAAGTTCTTTTTTATTTTTTTTCAAGATTTAGTTTCTCGAGTTCATAAATAAATAAAAAGGAGTAAGGAAAGACTAGCTAGTTACGATGGCCATCGGAGGTATCGATACAAAAGTCAAAGGAAACTATGAAGGTCGTGTTACGTCCTTTGTCGTTATTTCCTGTGTGGTCGCGGCCACCGGTGGGCTCATTTTCGGTTACGACATTGGTATCTCAGGTGAATCACCATTTGCTAGTATAAATATCTGTTTTAGGCAATGTTGTTATTGAATTTCATTGAATAAAATATTCTATCATTTGTATTTTGATATGTATGTTGAAATTGTTGCAGGAGGAGTTACATCGATGGACGAGTTCTTGATGAAATTCTTTCCAGCCGTGTATCGTAAGCAGATGGACACATCCGGCAATGAGAGTCAGTACTGTAAATTTGAGAACCACTTGTTGACCCTATTCACATCGTCTCTTTACTTGGCGGCTCTCATATCGTCTTTCTTCGCCTCCGCCACCACGCGGAAGTTCGGGAGAAAGATCTCCATGACCGTCGGAGGCTCAGTCTTTCTCATAGGAGCCATTCTCAATGGTGCGGCAATGAACGTAGAGATGCTCATTATAGGCCGCTTATTGCTAGGTGTAGGCATTGGATACGGTAACCAGTCCGTCCCTGTCTACCTATCTGAGATGGCTCCACCCAAGTTGAGAGGAGCCCTCAACATCGGTTTCCAGATGATGACAACCTTAGGTATCCTCGCGGCCAGCCTTGTCAATTACGGAACAGCACAAATGAAAGCAAACGGATGGAGAGTTTCCCTCGTCCTGGCTGGTGTGCCGGCTTTGATCATGACCATTGGAGCGATTATGTTGCCCGACACCCCAAATTCGATGATAGAGAGAGGGCAGAAGGAGGAAGCTAGAGCAATGTTGCAAAAGATCAGAGGAACAACTGAGGTTGATGAAGAGTTTAATGATCTGATCGAAGCTAGTGAAGCATCGCAGAAGGTGCCAAATCCATGGAAAACGGTCTTTGAACACAAATACAGACCACAACTCGTGATCACTTGCTTGATTCCGTTCTTCCAACAGGTCACGGGTATTAATGTGATTATGTTCTACGCCCCCGTTCTATTTAGAACATTGGGATTCGCAAATGATGCCTCGCTCATGTCCGCTGTCGTGACCGGTCTTGTGAACGTGTTCGCCACCTTAGTTTCGATCTTAGCGGTTGACAAATTCGGGAGGAGGGTTTTGTTCTTGGAAGGTGGAATTCAGATGATCATTTGTCAAATCGGTGTGGGTGCTTCGATCGCTTCAGTTTTTGGAGTTTCGGGTCAGGGGACTTTTAATAAAGCCTTTGGAAACGTGGCACTATCTTTTATCTGTATCTACGTGGCAGCATTTGCGTGGTCGTGGGGCCCATTGGGATGGTTGGTGCCTAGTGAAATCCATCCTATGGAGACTCGTTCCGCAGGACAATCGATCAATGTGTCCATCAACATGTTCTTCACATTCATCATCGGTCAACTTTTCTTGTCTATGCTTTGCCATATGAAGTTCGGCCTCTTCTTCTTTTTCGCTGGATGGGTTTTCATAATGACCGTTTTCGTGTACATGTTCGTGCCGGAGACGAAAAACATGCCCATTGAAGAAATGAACAAAGTTTGGAAGGCTCATTGGTTCTGGGGCAAGTATATCCCTGAGGATGCAGTGGGTCTTGGAAACCATAAACATGATGTTTAAGTATAATAAATCAACAAGAAGATGATTGAAGACTTTATCCATAAAATTTGTATATATTTATTTGTATTGTTGACTAATACTTGTATAGGTTGATTGTTCGTGTTGAGGACTTCAATTTTTAGGCCAGAAAGGAGTTCAAGAGGAAGGTTTTTTTACAATCCTTTTTTATTCCTTTATGCGCTGTATTCAGTCTCATTTATCATTTAATGGAATATTATTTGTACATAAAGTTTCTGTTAAATATGACAAGCTCAAATAAACTTTAATCGGATCAAATATATGTGCTCGAGTAGATTGCTAATTTTATATATATTGTATCACTATTTGACTTATTGATCAAACTGGTTCTATGTTTTAAAAGTTTTAAATGACAAAATATTTAAGCTAGCCTGTGTGATATTCGATCACAATGATAACACTATAAGAACACCGTTATCAAGCCCAATACGATTACTTTTCTTCGGGTTAATGTTTGTTTTTGTGCCTTTCTTTTCATTTTTCTTTTTAGCATTTTTAGAATTACTAAAAGTTCGGATAAAAATACGCTTACCCATAATATTATTTAGATCGGGTATTAGCTATGCACCCAATTGGAAAATCGGGTACCCGTTTGAATTTCAAAAAAATAAAACTGTTTTGAGGTCCAATCACTTGGGTCAAATCTAAAAAATACCCACTACTTGTCTTCCCCACCACTACCAACCACCCTCCAACCCCCCTCCAACCCCCCCAAAAAATAAGGATTTATTTTTTGTCTACCATAATCTATTCTTTAATTTATTTCCTTTGAGATAATTCACTAAACAAGGACAATAAGAACCTATTTGGCTATATTCTGGTTCAATCACGAGTCAACGAAATTTGTGTATCACGAAACTCAAGTGTCAATTTTAAATCTATGTAAGATTAAATACATTTTGCCATGGTGGTACCAATTATTTCATAAAGTATCAGTTATGACACTTATTTTCCTCTATTTAGGGCTGAAAATCAAACCAAGCTATTCGATACTCGGTTCGAGTTCGTTCGATTAAAGCTCGTTTGAGCTCGGTTCGTCAATAAATCAAACAAGCTTGAACAAAATTTTTCGTTCGATAACTTTTGAAGCTCGGCTCGAGCTCGACTCGAGAAACTAAAAATTGAAAAAACTCATGTAAAATACCAAGTTACTCGATACTCGGCTCGAGCTCGTTCGATAAAAGCTCGTTTGAGCTCGGTCCATTAAGAAATCAAACCAAGTTCAAACACAAAATTTCAAGCTCAATAAAATTCAAACCAAGCTTGAACAACGTGTCGTTCGATACTACTCGGCTCGTTTACACCCCTACCTCTATTATAGTTTTTGGACTTTTTATTCCAAAATTACCCCCTTTTATATATTACTAATTTTATCATAATTTTTTTTTAAATATATTATGAATTCCTCCATCCACCAAGAACATTATGTTTCATTTTTTCATATCTTTATTTTAATCTAAATTTCTTTAATTTCCATATCAATTTGTTTCCTTTACTTTTTGTTTTAGTTCATTTTCTTTATCTTTTTATCTCTCAATTTTTCTCTCTATATTTTTTCTCAGTTTTTGTTATAAATTATCATTTCAAATGTTGAGTAATTCTCCTTTCTTACTCGCAAAATTCAAACTTGACAAGCTCACACTATTTATAATTATTTGTGTTGGTATTTAATTTACTAATAGACCTATAAAGAAGTTTGGGTAAATATAGATTGAAGAATTGACGATACGAGCATGAGTCAAGTTCAAAAAATTTCAAGTAAGAATTTGAAGGAGAATTACTTAACATTTTGAATAATAATTTGTAACGAAAATAAAGGTTATAAGTCCAAAACCATTACATAAGGGGATAAATGTTACAATTCATACTTTGAAGGGTTAACTAGTACTTTAAGGGGGGCAAACTGGAGAAATTATTTAGTGTAACCGTTGCACCACATCATCAAGTACACATGGTGCAAGCCATCAATACACTTGGGACATGTAATGGAGTGATAATCTACATCATCCATGTTCTGGTAATGTGAACAAAATTTTTTGAAATCCTATTTTTTGAGAACATGGTCAGAATATGGGGTGATGTGAATTATCACTCTACATGTCCCAAGTGTATTGATAGGATGCACCACGTGTACTTGATTACTTGGTGCAACGATTGCACTAAATAATCTCACGGCAAAATATACCCATATATAAATGACAATGATTTAATTTGACATATATGATATATATCACCTAACTTATTTAACACCTCCACCTACATTTGACCTCCAAACCCCATTATCCAGACTAAATCCAAATAGGGTTTCAAAGGAAACCACCAAAACTTATTTTTTGAAATCAAAATTTTGCGAAACTGAGCCAAAATCTAACCAAGTTGGCTCCACGGTTGAATTCCAAAAAAGCACGTAGCTTGTTGGTTTAATATGTTTAAACACAAAACTTTTTTTATATCAATTTTAAACTAATTACTCGTTTTGAAACTACTAGAAAATTGCATGTACATTGTACGTGTCTAGTTATATAATTTCATGTTAGTTTTTATAAATTAGAGTAAAATTAATTTTATTAAGTCACAAAATAAAATAAATTAACCCATTTTTAGCCGATTTCATTTATTTTTACCAATTTTTTACCCATTTTTTTATTATCAATTATAACATATTTTCATTGTTTTTTACGATTTCGTAGATTACTTTTGTGTTATTTTTCTACTGGTTTCAATATGTTTTTGTCGGTTAAACTCTTTTTTTTTATTGATTTCACTCGATTTTATCAATTTAACAAGTTTTCACATATTTCGCATATTTTTCACTGATTTCAAACACTTTCCATCAATTTCGCATGAAATTTTATTGATTTCACATGTTTTCTTCGACTTGGCCCTTTTTCACTGATTTTATTATTTTTTTAGTGATTTCATCAATTTCTCATAGATGTTTTCGTTTCACTGATTTCACTCTTTTTTTCATGAATTTCACTCGAATTTTCCATCGATTTCAAATGTATTTATCATTTCAGTGGCACTTTTTTTATTGTTTCACAATTTTTTCACCAGTGTTCACCTGAATTTTCAGTGGTTTCACATGTTTTCAACAATTTTATGGATTTCTTTTATTGTTTTCACAAAAAATCGTCGATTTAACCATTTTTCCACCTATTTCACCCATTTCTCACAAAAGATTTCCATGAAAATGTGAGGTTATGCATGTCTTGCTATTCTTGAATATTTTTTTATTTTGCTATTCAAGCCAAAGTAAAATTACTTACTTAGCTAAGTCATAAGTATTTTTTATTCATTCATTGGTAAGCTACGATTCAATTTAATACTCCCTCTGTCCCAAAGTATTTTATCCCTTTAGTTTTGACACGGAGTTTTAGACAATTTGTTAAAAACGTAAACTTTTGTTATTATTTGAGAGAGAAAGGAGTCATATTTTGGGACGTCCCAAAATAGAAATGAGAGCAAGAAAAGTGCGACGGAGGAAATATTTTTTTAATAACATAATGATATTTCAGAGAATTTCATTTTAATTTTTTGTATTTAGACTGTTTATTTATTTATTTTGTATTTAGAGAGTTTATGACTTATGTTGTACTAAATGTGTAAAATAATTTAGGGTTAATTACAGCTACCTCCCCTGAGGTTTGGCCAAACTCGCGTCCATTCCCTTCTAAGAATACTAATTACTCGGACCTCCCCTGAGGTTTGCAAAACCTTACAAAACCCTAACGGCAATGAACGGACTTGGACGGAACGTGTGCTTTTACCCTTTTACCCTCGAGATTTTTAATTAAAAAACAAAAAAAAAAAAACAGAACATGTATTTTTACCCTTTTACCCTCGAGATTTTTAATTACAAAAAAAAAAAAAGCCATCTCCTTCTCCAACCCACCCTACCCACCTCCCCCACCTTCCCAGGCCGTCCCGACGGCCTGGGATCGCCGGTTCCAGGCCGGCGACGACCTGGGGAGAAGTTCCCAGGCCGTCGCCGGCCTGGAAGTAAAAATTGAGGCCTGCGACGGCCTCAAGGTCGGAGGCCATCGCAGGCCTCGGAAATTACACTCCAGGCCGGCGACGACCTGGGGTGGATTCGGTGATCCCAGGCCGTCTCGACGGCCTGGGAAGGCTGTGGCGGCGGGGAAGGCTGTGGCGGCGGGTTTGGGGGTTTGGGGTGGGGGTTAGGGTTAGGGTATTTTAAAAAAAAAAATTATATTTTTATTATAAAAATTAAAATATTAATGAATATATATATTTTTTTCTTTAAAAATTGTTATGTTATATTTATGAATAATTTCCCAACAAAAATATTAATGAATATATATATATTTTTCTTTAAAAATTGTTATGTTATATTTATGAATAATTAAAAAAAAATAATTTCCCAACAAAAATATTAATGAATATATATATTTTTTCTTTAAAAATTGTTATGTTATATTTATGAATAATTAAAAAAAAATTCCCAACAAAAATATTAATGAATATATTTTTTTTTTCTTTAAAAGTTGTTATGTTATATTTTATAAACATGTGTAATATATTTTCTAAAACATTATTGACTATTATAAAATTTTATATTTATAGACATAAAAATTAAAGTTGAGTATTTCAAATATTTTCCTATCAAGTAAAATATAAAAACAATAAAAATAATAATAAAAATAAATTTGAATGTTTATATTAATTTGAATTTATATACACACATAAGAGGGACAATGTGGAAATCTATACGCACATTGAAATAATAATGGATGAAAATTATTTTTTTGTATTTTTTGTAAGAGTTAGTAGTGTATTTCTCTTTGCATATATTAAACAATAAGTAACAAATTACTTTAGAAATATTTAAAATGTTATTTTAAATATGAATATAAATTCACATTATATATAAATTTAACAACATTTTAATCCACAAATGTAATTTGACATTGCTATTAGATCCATTCTCATGCAACAATGTAACATTTGCTGATAGGGGTAATATAGTCCATACAAATTTGCTACAGTAATCGGGGGCAAAAATGGCAATCGACCGAAAATTTGTTGATGACGTAAGCAAATTTTAACGGAACCCTAACGATTGTAAGGTTTTGCAAACCTCAGGGGAGGTCCGAGTAATTAGTATTCTTAGAGGGGAATGGACGCGAGTTTGGCCAAACCTCAGGGGAGGTAGCTGTAATTAACCCAATAATTTAATTACTTGAATACATATTGATTGTAAAATATAATAATTTATATTTATTTTGAATAAAAAATAGTGATTTTTTAAGGTTCGTAAGATTACAACTATAAAAATTAATGACGGAGATAATTTATAAATTTTTGGAGTTTATGTAAGAGATAAATATAATAAGACTTTATGTCTAAGTATACCTCTTTTTTTTTTTCAATTATTTTGTTGTTAAACAATGCAAAGATTTAAGCTAGAAATTTCAAATCCATCATGTCCAAATTCACACATCCAAATGTGCCTTAGTAAAAATATGAACACATAATTTTTGTATCAAACTTGATGTCAAATTCACATTACAAATTTATGATCATGATGTACTGACTAATACGAAGATAATTGATATTAACTATTGTATTTTATTGTAATGAAAAATATTCTAATATATTATCCAATAATTATATTGGTTAAATAAGTAAAATATTTGTTAGGACATACAATATTGAAAATTTTATAGTAACAAAATTTTAAGTAATAACATTTTAAGTAGAAGAGTAAAGGGCCGAGACCAAATAAATTTATGTACAAAATTTTATTAACAACAATGAAGAATGAAACAAAGTACAACAAAAAAGAATTAAAAGGATCGTAAAAAGACCTTCCTCTTGAACTCCTTTACTGCCTAAAAATTGAAGTCCTCAACACAAACCATCAACCTATACAAGTATTACTCAACAATACAAATAAATATACACAAAATTTTATGGATAAAATATTCACTCATCTTCTTCTTGTTGATTTTGTTATACTTAAACATCATGTTTATGGTTTCCAAGACCCACTGCATCCTCAGGGATATACTTGCCCCAGAACCAATGAGCCTTCCAAACTTTGTTCATTTCTTCAATGGGCATGTTTTTCGTTTCCGGCAAGAACATGTACACGAAAACGGTCATTATGAAAACCCATCCAGCGAAAAAGAAGAACAGGCCGAACTTCAAATGGCAAAGCATAGATAAGAAAAGTTGACCGATGATGAATGTAAAGAACATGTTGATGGACACATTGATCGATTGTCCTGCGGAACGAGTCTCCATAGGATGGATTTCACTAGGCACCAACCATCCCAATGGGCCCCACGACCATGCAAATGCGGCCACGTAGATGCAGATAAAAGACAGTGCCACGTTTCCAAATGCCTTATTAAAAGTCCCCTGACCCGAAACTCCAAACACTGAAGCGATCGAAGCACCCACACCAATTTGACAAATGATCATTTGAATTCCACCTTCCAAGAACAAAACCCTCCTCCCGAATTTGTCAACCGCTAAGATCGAAACAACGGTGGCGAACACGTTCACAAGACCGGTCACGACAGCGGACATGAGAGAGGCATCATTTGCGAATCCCAATGTTCTAAATAGAACTGGGGCGTAGAACATAATCACATTAATACCCGTGACCTGTTGGAAGAACGGTATCAAGCAAGTGATCACAAGTTGTGGCCTGTATTTGTGTTCAAAGATCGTTTTCCATGGATTTGGCACCTTCTGCGATGCTTCACTAGCTTCGATCAGATCATTAAACTCTTCATCAACCTCAATTGTTCCTCTGATCTTTTGCAACATTGCTCTAGCTTCCTTCTTCTGCCCTCTCTCTATCATCGAATTTGGGGTGTCGGGCAACATAATCGCTCCAACGGTCATGATCAAAGCTGGGACACCAGCCAGGACGAGGGAAACTCTCCATCCGTTTGCTTTCATTTGTGCTGTTCCGTAATTGACAAGGCTGGCCGCGAGGATACCAATGGTTGTCATCATCTGGAAACCGATGTTGAGGGCTCCTCTCAACTTGGGTGGTGCCATCTCGGATAGGTAGACGGGGACGGACTGATTACCGTATCCAATGCCGACACCAAGCAATAAGCGGCCTATAATGAGCATCTCTACGTTCACTGCCGCACCATTGAGAATGGCACCTATGAGAAAGACTGAGCCTCCGACGGTCATGGAGATCTTTCTCCCGAACTTCCGCGTGGTGGCGGAGGCGAAGAAAGATGATATGAGAGCCGCCAAGTAAAGAGACGATGTGAATAGGGTCAACAAGTGGTTCTCAAATTTACAGTACTGACTCTCGTTGCCGGATGTGTCCATCTGTCTACGATACACGGATGGAAAGAATTTCATCAAGAACTCGTCCATCGATGTAACTCCTCCTGCGACAATTTCAACATATATATCAAAATACAAATGATAGAACATTTTATTTGAAGGAATTCAATAACAACATTCCCTAAAACAGACATTTATACTAGCAATGTTAATTCACCTGAGATACCAATGTCGTAACCGAAAATGAGACCACCGGTGGCGGCGACCACACAGGAAATAACGACAAAGGGCGTAACACGACCTTCATAGTTTCCTTTGACTTTTGTATGGATACCTCCGATGGCCATCGTCACTAGCTAGTCTTGCCTTATTCTTTTACTACTATTATTTATTTTTTCACTCTGAGAAACTAAAATTTGCAAAAAGAAGAATTTACAGATTCAGAGGATCCCTCTACAATTAATGATTATTATTATTTTATTTTTTTCCTTTCACTAAAGGGCCTCTGAATCTCTTTATTCTCACTTTTTTCTGCTTTTCTTTTCTCTTATTACATGAGTGTGGCAATCTTTGTTGCCCCACTGCTTATTGCTTGATTTTTTTTCTGACAAGAGATAAGGGATATTTATACACAAGGAAAGATAAAAATAGAAATAAATTTTGATGCTCAAATCAACCGGCCACGAATTTAGGATTGGACTCGCAACTTTTTCGATGGATTTTGTGTTCTGCATGGATTAGGAGTTAAACAATTTCTACATGTTTTAACATTTCACCTAAAAAATAGCCTATTTCTTTTGACCACATTTTTTCATTTGATGATTTATATTTGACCATTGGGTTTTCCCTGATTGGATAAGAAAACATAAATTAAAAATAATTACCCTTCTTTTCTGAATATGATCATCAATTATTCTAAGAATAAACGTGTGAGGTAACAAGTTGAATAAGTGCTATGAATCATCAAGTGTTGATTTACACATGGACCAGCTAGTGAGCAAATAATTTATACTAATGTAATTCATGTGTTTGATTTAAGTTCAAATTATCAACAACTAATAAAAGCAAAACACAACAAACACACAAATACCAAAAAGAAAGAGGATTTAGGGAGTTCAATCCACCTTGTATTCTTAACTAGCATTTTCCTTTCATTGGTTGAATTTCAAATTTTAAGGAGGTAAATTGGTAAAAGTCCTACTTTAAGGAGGTAAATTCAGATGAAATTGATGATTTTGGTGAAAACATTGTGAAACAGTGCAAAAAGTGTCCCTTAAGTGAAAAATACATTTGAAATCGATGAAAATTCGACTGAAATTCGTAAAAAAACCTATAAAATGATGATATAGGTGAGAAATGGATTAAAAAAATAATAAAGTCAGTGAAAAATGTCAAGTCAAAGAAAACATGTGAAATCAATGAAATTTCAAGTGAAATTGGTGAAAAAAACATGTGAAATCATTGAAAAAATGTGTGAAATATGTGAAAACAGGTTAAACTGATAAAAACGAGCGAATTTAGTTAAAAAAAAAAAGTTTAATCAACAAAAATAGGGTGAAACCTGTAGACAAAATAGTTGGGTAAATTACGAATACCCACATAAGGTAAGATCTATTTACGAAAATCCCCCTCATATATTGAGTTTTACAAAAATCTTCATGTGATTTATCACCATCATACAATTGATCCATTAACCCTGAAAAAATCCAACTTTGCCCCTAGGGAGTTATTTGTATTATTTGTAATATCTTGAAAAAAAATAAAACTTGGGTGCTAGTTTTAAAACGAGTATAAGTTTAAAGTTGGGATAAAAACAGTTTTGTGTTTAGTCATATTCAACCAACTAGTTATGTGCTTTCTTGGATTTCAATCGTAGAGCCAATTTGGTTTGGTTCCAAAAAATAAGTTTGAGTGATTTCTTTTGAAACCTTATTTGAATTTAGTCTGGATGGGTTGGAGGGAAAATGAAAGTGGTAGGTGTGAAATAAGTGTCAATTTAAGTCATTGTTTAGGGCTTTTGGCACTTTGCTTCCTGAAATTATAGAGTTTTGGTATTTTGCACCCTAACTTAAAAGTCTTGGCTCTTTGCATCCTGTAAATATAATTTAGTTGACACTTTGCACCCTAGTATGTGTTTTGGTATTTTGCACCCTAACTTAAAAGTCTTGGCTCTTTGCATCCTGTAAATATAATTTAGTTGACACTTTGCACCCTAGTATGTGTTTTGAAGAAAAAAATTCTTTGATTGAAGGGGTATAATAGTTATTTTCGAATATTATTTGCATTTTGCACCCTAAAAGTATAGATTTTGACACTTTGTACTCTGAAGTATAGAATATTGACACTTTGCACCCCAAAAATATAATTTCTGATATTTTCAACCCTGATTTAATATGATAATCTAAATAATGTAAATAACATGCAATATAATAATATGTTAGATATGTAAACCTTTATTTAAGATAAAAAATAAATAATCTAGAGGATACCTGAAAACAAAATGAAGACAATGTCTCTTTTTTAATCTAAAGTTCACTAAGAGAAATTGTTAAAATAAGTTATTATAAAGTAAAATAAATTAAGAATAACATGTTTATGATTGTTGCGCATAGAAATTACCATTTTATCTCTACAATGCCGGCATTCATGAATTTCTTTTTTAGGAAAATACGTTAGGGTGCAAAATGTCATACAAACTATATTTTTAGGGTGCAGAGTGCCAAAAAAAATTAAATCGGGGTGAAAAGCGCTAAAATTTTATAATTTTAGGGTGCAAAATGCCAACATTCTATAGTTTAAGGGTGCAAAGGGAAAAGAAAAATATCGAAAATGACTATTCTATCCTTATACCAATGAATATTTTCACTAAAACACACATTAGGTTGGAAAATGCCAAATAAATTATATTTTTAAGGTGCCAAGTGCCAAAACCCTATAATTTCAAGGTGCAAAATGCCAAAAACTCCATTGTCTTCTATAGATGTAAAATTAAAACACGAGTTTCGCGAAACCTACACATAAACTACATTTGATTAAGTTTTTACCCATTTTCACGAAATCGCGAGACTAAGTCAGAGTCTAGCCAAATAAGGCCTTATTGTCATTCTTTAGTGAATAATCTCTTTATTGTGCATCCTTAAAGTTTAATAAAATGTCTAGAAAGGAAATGAAATAAATTGAAGAATAGGTTATGGTGAGAAATCTTTATTTTTTTTAGGAGAGGGGGGAAGAAGGGATTTGTTGTTGTGTGAATTTTTCAGATTTGACCCAAGTGATTCAAGTAAGCGTGATTGGACCTCAAAACAATTATATTTTTCGAAATCCAACGGGTACCCAATTTTCCAATTGGGTGCATAGGTAATACCTGATGCCCTATCTAAATTATATTACGGGTAAGCGTGTTTTTACCCAAACTTTCAGTAGTTCTAATAATGCTAAAAAAAATAAAAAAAAATTAACAAAACAAACATTAACCCTAAGAAAAGTAATTGTATTGGAATTGCAAATGCTCTTGATAATGTTGTTCTGATGGTGTTTATCATTATGATCAAATATCAAACTGGCTAGCTTGAACAATTTTTATCAATTAAATTTTTTGAAGTTTGGAACGAGGTCGACTCAATAAATCAAAGGGTGATACAATCTATCGACCCAACCAAATTGATCGCACTTTGCGTGTTAAATATTAGATGAGCTGACCTTGGGCATCTCGAAAAAAAGACAGCAAGTTGCAATTGGATTTCATTCATACATTTTTAGACTGTATAACCGCACTTTATGTAACTTATGATGTTTAAATATTTTTATTTTATTATTTAATTTAATCCTAAAACTAAAAAAAAATGATATTTTAACAAATTAGTCATGTTCCACGACTCAAACCATCAGATGAAATAATTTGAAGAGGATAAAAATGCAAATCATTGTTTGCAGCAGCACAAGGAAGAAGAGAAGAAGGAATAAAATTCCCAATTTCAGTTTTTGAATTAGGGATTTGAATTATTATTTAGGGTCTATTTGGATAGGTTTTGGCTCGGTCTCGGTTTAAAAAAATTGATTTTGGTGGTTTCGATGAAACCTTTGAGACTTCATTTGGATGAGTTTTGGCTCTTGGGTTTTGTGGTTTGAATAAGTTGGAACCCCACTTGGATTGGGTTTAGATGTTGGAGTTTAGGGGAAAAAGTAGGTGATATGTGTCAAATCAATGTCTTTTTTAGTGAGATTTGGAGGAAAAAGTAGGTGGTAGGTGTCAAATCAATGTTTTATAGGTTTGAAGAGTTTGAGTGTGAGTTTCTGAATAAGTTTTTTATGGTTTCATGGGTTTGGCGAAAACTCATTTGAAAGGGTTTTGGCTCGATCTCGCGAGACCCGCGAGACCGGGCCAAAACTCATCCACACACACCCTTAGGCTCTTTTGTTTATCGTTTATTTTTATTATGTTTGTATATATTTGTAAAAAGGCTTGTCTTCTTTCTACACGCTTTGCAAAAAACAAATAGTAAAGCAACAAAAAGGAGAATTTCATGAAGCAAAATTTCATTGGAGTGTTAACCACCAAGATCAAGTTCATATACGAAGGTATTTTCTCTTATGTTTATTGTTTCAGAAAAGTTTTATATTTGTGTAAAGAAAACTTTCATTAAATTATGTCTTCATTGAAGATGTTTTTTCGTTGATTGATATTTTATATTATCTCCATTATATTTTCATGACAGTTTATGAAATTTATTAATAAAAATACAAATTTGTAATTAATTAGTGTATTTACATTTAACTTATTAAAAAACAAAATACATTAGAGTTGAGAATGTTGAGACAGCAAAATCCGGCCCAAATTGCCCCAACCCCGAATGGACCGTAAAGTGCAATCCGAAGACTTGTTGAGTCAGGTTTGGACTAGAGATTTAAAAACCGCAAATATTGGAATGGAATTGGACGAGTATAAAATCGCAGTAGACCACACGACGAACACCTCTACTTATTTTGTTATAAAAGTGTGAATAATTTAATATTTTTTTATTTTTTGTGAAAACAAAAATGCCCTTATTCAAGTTGTAAAGTAATATTGATGTAATATAATTAGATATAGATTTTATCATCAAATTGTCAAAAATCTATTTTGGTGAGAAAATATTTTCTACCAATGGGAAGAAATATTTGTAACTTTCTTTCTTGCTAACCAAAATAATTGGAGATATTGTTAAACATGGAGTCTCATTATCATTATCTTCTACATTAGCTCCTAAAATTTAGAAAACTTTTATAATTCAATATTTAATTCCCCTATAACTTATAAAATTGGACCATAAAAAAAAAAAAGATACGATAAATAGCTCCTAAAATATATACTTGGAATTAAATTTAATATCATATTTTTAATTAATAATATTACTTCCTCCGTCCCAATTTTCTTGTTCCCTTACATTTTGCAGCTTGCACAATGTTTAATATTGTGTCAGTTTTTTCTCATTTTTTCTTTTTTGACCCTGTAATCTCTTTTTTTTTTTTTTTTTTTTTATAATAATCTACTATAATTTTGTTTTCAGAATTGTTGGATGAAGATGAAGATGGAGGCACTAAAGAAAGTTTGATAAGGGAGGTTTTGATGCATTCCAAAACTTCGTAAAATTGGCTAAGTATGGAGTAACTTAGCTGATAAACTTATCAAGGAATTTTGACTAAGTAATGAAGACATCAAAAGAGTCAAAGTTTCAAGGTCCAAGACTTCTGATCTGCTGAAGTGAAGTTATCAGATTAGTGAAGATCAGCCGACTCAAATCAGATTTGTTCAAGTTTGAGATCAGCCGAGTTCACCATCAGACGTATACTTCTGTCAGCCAAGTGAAGAAGATCATGAAGTGTTCCCAACGGTAATAAATGCCCTTTGGTGTAATAAATGCTGAAGTACGAGGATATTTAAGACAAATGATTGAAGAAAAGCTTCGCATCAGCCGAGTGCATTTAATGCTGCATTTAATGCTGCCTGCAGAATAGTACTGTTTACAGTACGGACAGACTGCAAAAGAGCCGTTCGCGGATTTTAAGGACCAGTACTCGAGGAATTTGAATCCTGTCTCTCTTCAACGGACACTTTTCAATCCTCAAGTATAAATAGCTGAAAGAGACGAAGAAGAAGCAAGCAACACACTTTCTGAGAGAAATTTCCGAAGCAAAATTTTTTAAGTCTCAAGAACAGCTCACTCATCAGCTGAGTCATTTGTTGACGAAAGCAGAGTTGAAGAACAAAGAAAAATACATCTTCTGAGTGATTTTGTAAACAAGAGTGTTGTGCGGAGTTGTGATCCATCTTTGTGAGTGATCAAACTTCAGAGGATAGGTTTTCTGTGTGATTTCCTATTGCGAACTTGTGGTCGTTTCATTTGTTGTTCGACGCAAGCAGAGTATACTGTAAACTTTGTGATTATAGTATAACCCAAGATCTGAGTGACTTGGAAGAGTGGACTAAAGGATATTCAAATCCATATAACCACTATAAAAATTGATTGTGTTTTTACATTGCTTTTAAACTTGCATATTTTCTGTTTGCATAAAAACACGTTAAGTTAACTGTTTGAAAAGAAGTTAAAAGGAGTTTATAAAACTGGGGAATTACTTTTCAAACTACTAAGTTTACTTGTGAAAAACACTTTGAAAATCCGCTGCAAGTACTCTAAGTATTAAAACTGATTTTAACAAAATCAGCTAAGTAACTATCAGACGAGTGGTCAACAAGACTGTTCAAAGATTTGTTCGCGAACAGAATTGTAACTTACTAATCTGATCAGCTTAGTCTGTTCAGTAAGAGTAAAGTTTTAAAGTTAAATTTGAAGAAAATTTTAAAGAGGTTTATTCACCCCCCCCTCTAAACCTCTTCTGACCACTTGGGACCAACAAGTGGTATCAGAGCGGGTGGTTCATTAGAATCAGCTGCCTGATCAACGAGCTTGATCCGAGTGTTTTTCAAAGGTTTTCAAAACTTTTCAAAAGAGCATCTTTTTGAAAAATAAAAACTTTTTGAAAAATGGATTGTATCAGCCATGTTCCCCACATTGCTGGTATGTCTTTTGAGGACTGGAAGATCAGATTGGAGATTTTCCTTGCTGCCTACAATGACAACATGCATACATGTATCATCAAAGGTCCATTCAAATTCACCAAGACCATCATCGTAGATGAAGCTCAAATAGTGGTGGAAAAAGACTTAACAGAAATGACAGCAGAAGAAATAAAGCTGTTCAACCTGGACAAAGTCGGTAGATTTATCATGACCAAAGCCCTGGATAATGATCGGTTTGACAAAGTCAAGCATTGCAAAACTGCAAAGGAGATGTGGGATAAGGTTCGTGACATGAGTGAAGGCAATGATGCCATTAAAGAGCATCAGCTCAGTGTTGCCTTGGAGAAGCTGGACAACTTCAAGATGAAGTCTGGAGAAACCATTGATCAGATGGATACCAGATTCACCAGAACTCTGAACGAAGTTTTGAAGCTGGGAAAGACTTTCACTGACAAAGAAATCACTGTCAAAGTACTGAAGGCCCTACCTTCCAAGTTCAACATGAAGGTGACAGCAATGGAAGAATCAAGAGATCTGGGCAAGATTTCTCTAACAGAGCTGTTCTCCGTACTCAAGGCTTATGAGTATAAACTGCCAAGGATGGGAATTGAAGAAACCTCAACTTCAGGACCCACAGCTGCACTTGTTGCTGCTGAAAACCAAAGAAGACCGGCTCAAAGAAATGCTGAAGTGGACTCATCTGATGAAGCCACTCTACTCAACAAAAAGGAGTACACTGCTGGAGATGTTGCACTGTTGATGAACAACTTCAAGAAGTTCTACAAGAGAAAAATGAAAAACAAATACAACAATGCTTCTACTTCTAAACCTAACTTTTCTTCTCAGGATAAGGATGATTATAAATCAAAACTGATGTGTTACAACTGCAGGAAATTGGGACACTTCATAAGAGACTGCCCATATCCAAAAGCAGAGAAGTACACTGAGGAAGAGAAGAAAATAAGAAAAGAAAGAAAGCATCAGAGAGGCAAGGCAATGATGGCTGAAGCAGAAAAGCTGACCGCTGTCTACTCATCTGATTCAGATTCAGACACGTCTGATGAAGAATCGTCTGATGAAGAAAAACCTGCTCTCCTCTGCCTGATGGCAAAGGAATCTGATGACTCTGAGGATGAGGTAACTCCTCTTAATGATGAATTATTTAATTCATTTGAACAAATGATGCTTAACAATACTGGTATTGCTGAAGCATATAAAAAGCTTAAGGAAGAGATGATCCTGCTAAAAGAGCAAAATAGTTCACTGAAACTTTTAGCTGAAAAGCCAAAAGAATCAGCTGAATATAAACAGTTTGAGCAAGAGCATGAATCTCTGAAAGCTGAATGTGAGGTTTATAAAGGAAGAATCATGGAACTTGAGAAAATCATTGAGTCTCATGATAAGTCAACTGTTGCATCCATGCATACACCTAAGAAACAGGAGACACCTTTAGAAAAGGATAAACTAGAGTTGAACCATACTGAAAAATTCATATCAGCTGACAATAGTAAGGTCATTCTGTATGTTCAAACCTCTAAACCTACCTCATCTGAGAAAGTGGTAAAGGAGAAGAAATCTCCTAAGGCTAAAAAGAGAAAAGAGCCCAGTGTAGGAAATCAGACTAGTAAGACCAAACAGCAGAGTCCTAAGAAGTCTGCTGATAAAGCTAAAGTCAATCAGACTAGTGGTAAAACTAAGTCAAAGTCAAATGAGCAAGCATCTAGTAAACCAAAGAAGCATAAGAACAAGAAAAATCAAAATGCTTGGTATGGAAATGAGTCATATTATGTGCAACCTGCTGCATATCATCCTATGTATCATGCACCTCAATTTCCTAGTTACTATGCACCTTACCCTGCTCATCCAATGCATGCATATCCTGCATATCATGCATCTTACCCTGCTTATGAACATTATTCATATCATACTGATCATCAACATGACTTATCTGATAACTATGATAAAAATGAAACTGTTCATGCTCCTAAAACTCAGAAACCTAAGAAGCCTAAGACTTCAACATCTTGGGTTGTCAAAGGTGGAACTAATCCTTCAGGACCCTCTCAATAAGGGTACCTAAAACAATTTCATTTTTGTTTTGTAGGTTAGGATTAGGAGTAGGAGTAAAGTAGAGAAGATTTGGTACTTGGACAGTGGATGTTCAAGGCACATGTGTGGAAACATACATGAGTTGACTGATGCAGTTGCTGTGGATGGTCCAAAAGTAACTTTTGGAGACAGCAAAGAAGGCAAGATTAAAGCTAAAGGAAGATTAATCAAGGGAAACATAGAGATATCTGACGTATCCTATGTTAAAGGCCTAAAATATAATCTGCTGAGCATAAGTCAATTTTGTGACAAGGGATATTCAGTCATCTTCTCAACAGATAAGTGCTACGTTGAACAGATTGGTACAAAGAAGGTAATTTTATCTGGAAGACGACAAGGAAATATCTATATAGTTGACTGGAATTCTGTTGACAAGAATTCAAGTATTTGTTTGGTGGCATCTGCACCAAGTGAAGTCAGTTGGCTATGGCACAAGAGGATGAATCATTTAAACTTCAAGACCATAAACAGATTAATCAAGAATGATTTGGTAGAAGGGATTCCAAAAGCAGTCATGAGCAAAGACAAGCTCTGTGATGCATGTCAGAAGGGTAAACAAATCAAGTCATCTTTTAAAGAAAAGAAGCACCAATCTTCTGGAAGAATATTGGAGCTGTTGCATATGGACTTATTTGGACCCATTGATCCAGTCAGCAATGGTGGAAAGAAATACTGCCTAGCTGTTGTGGATGATTATTCAAGATATACTTGGGTGATTTTCATGAAAAAGAAAAGTGAAACCAAGGAACATCTTACCAATCTGATGGAACTGATCCAGAATGAGAAGAGTATCAAAATATTGAAGATCAGATCAGATAGAGGGACAGAGTTTACAAACTCTACTGTTGAAGAGTATTGTAATATCAAAGGAATACATCATGAGTATTCTGCTGCAAGAACCCCTCAACAGAATGGTGTTGCTGAAAGGAGAAACAGAACACTAAAAGAAGCTGTCAGAACCATGATAGCTGAAGCTAAACTGCCTCAAAGATTTTGGGCAGAAGCAACAAATACAACATGCTTTACCCAGAACAGATGTATGATCAACAAAAATCAGAACAAGACTCCATATGAAGCTTGGAACAATAGAAAACCAAACATTCATTACTTTAAGATTTTTGGTTGTAAATGTTTTGTATTGAATAATGGGAAAAATCACCTTGCTGCATTTGCAGAAAAGGCTGATGAAGCTGTTTTTGTAGGATACTCTACTGTTAGTAAAGCTTATAGAGTGTTTAACAAAAGAACATTACTAATAGAAGAATCTATCCATGTAGTATTTGATGAGCCAAGTCAATCTTCTGAAAAGAATCAAAGTGCTAATCAAGATCTGTCTACTGATTTACAGAAGTTAGACGTTGGAAGAAATGAAGAATATGTTCCCATCATACTACCTAATCTAAGTTCAGCTGCTAACTCAAGTGCTGTTCAAAATCACAGTGCTGATTGTCTAACAGACGAGTTGCTAACAGCTGACAGACCAGAGACTGTTCAACAGACTACTACTGGAACTCCAACAGTAGTGTTGCAAGATCATAACAGAGGACAACATCCTGATTTGCAACCTGATCTCAGATGGCTCAAGAATCACCCACCTGAACTAGTCATTGGTGATCCTTTAGATAGAGTGAAAACAAGAAGAGCTGCTGCACAAGATGCCATGTTTGTCACATTTCTATCTCAAATAGAGCCCAAGCAAATTGAAGAAGCTCTCAATGATTCCTTCTGGATAGAAGCTATGCAAGAAGAGTTGAATCAATTTGAAAGGAATGAAGTCTGGTACTTAGTTCCTAGACCAAGTCATCAAAGAGTAATTGGCACTAAGTGGGTATTCAGAAATAAGATGAATGAAGATGGTATTGTTACCAGAAACAAAGCAAGACTAGTGGCCAAGGGTTATTGTCAAGAAGAAGGAATTGACTTTGATGAAACTTTTGCACCAGTAGCAAGACTTGAAGCAATCAGACTGTTTCTTGCCTATGCTGCTTACAAGAACTTCACTGTCTATCAGATGGATGTGAAGTCTGCTTTTCTCAATGGAGAATTGCAAGAAGAAGTGTATGTTGAACAACCTCCTGGATTTGAAGTATACCAAGAAGAGGACAAAGTATATCGTCTGAAGAAAGCTCTCTATGGACTGAAACAGGCTCCAAGAGCATGGTATGATACCCTATCTGATTTTCTTTTAATTAAAGGATTTCGAAAAGGTAAGGTAGATAAAATCTTGTTCACAATTGAATGGGAAAATCATATATTACTTGTGCAAATATATGTGGACGATATTATTTTTGGTTCAACTAATCAACAGATGTGTGATAAGTTCTCCAAGCTGATGCAGAATAAGTTTGAAATGAGCATGATGGGTGAACTTAATTACTTTCTTGGATTGCAAGTTAGACAGTTGCCTGATGGAATATTCATCAGCCAAGCAAAGTACACAAGAGATCTGTTCAAGAAATTTGGTTTGGAAACTAGCTCAACAGCTACTATTCCTATGTCTACAAGTCTTCGTTTGGATAAAGATGAAGATGGCAAATCAGTGGACATAACCAAATACAGAGGCATTATTGGTTCATTGTTGTATCTAACAGCAAGCAGACCTGATATAATGTACTCAGTTGGAGTCTGTGCAAGATTTCAATCAAACCCCAAAGAATCTCATCTCTTAGCTGCCAAGAGGATATTGAAGTATGTTAAAGGCACTCAAGAACTGGGATTATGGTATCCTAGAGAATCTGGATTTGAACTAGTTGGCTATTCAGATTCAGACCTTGCTGGCTGCAAGATTGACAGAAAAAGCACAACAGGTGCCTGTCAGTTCTTAGGCAGTCGTTTGATCTCATGGATGAGTAAGAAGCAAACCTCAGTCTCTATATCTACTGCTGAAGCTGAATATATAGCTGCTGGAGCTTGCTGTGCACAGATACTTTGGTTGAAGCATCAACTAGAAGACTACAACATCAAGATCAGTGGAATACCAATCTACTGTGACAATACAAGTGCAATCTCACTTATTCAGAACACTACAAGTCATTCAAGGACTAAACATATTGAGATCAAGCATCATTTCATTAGAGATCATGTGGAAAAAGGCAATGTACTGATTGAGTATGTTCATACTGATAATCAGATTGCTGATATATTCACTAAACCTCTAAGTGAAGTAAGGTTCTCAACTCTAAGAGCTGAGTTAGGATTACTTAATTTGGAAGCATAAGCTGAGGGGGAACTCATCAGAAGACTGGAGTTCAACAGCTTAGTTGTCTATTATTATCTTCAAGGATTAACTCTCAACAGACTAGTTAACCTATGAATTCTTAAACTCAGGAGGAACGTGTAAGACTAGCGGTACTTCTGAATTAAAGATGAAATTTGTTAATGACAGTTAGTTGAAGTTATGTTTTCATCAGAAGACTCAACTGTCGAAGATTGAAGTTATTTTATCTAGCTGGATTGACAAACAGCTGAGGAAGGTTATCAGCTATTGGCATTCTCTGATAACAGCATTGTCATCAGGACAGTAGTCCATCAGATAAGTATTTATGTTACTCATCTGATTACTTCAATAAAAGCGGAACTGTTTAAAACGTATATTCAAAACACGCTTTTATAAGTAACTGTTGGGCGGTACATATTCCCGCTCTTCATTAAATATCTTTTGAATTTGAAAGGTCGTAACTGACGCCGCACGATCAGCACTGACAGAAAAACGGATCTAACGGTTGGCAGATATCACGGAAACCGAAAAACCCCAACTCTATAAATCCCCATCTGATCAGTCGAGTAGCTCTTTACGAACCCTAAACTTTCAAAAGTACTTGTGAGAAATTTCTGCAAATTCTCTGCATACTTTCCTTTGTTTTTCTAACCTTCAACAGATCTACAATGGCCGCCGAAGGTATGTTTCTCGTCTATGATTCTTACTACCAATCCGGTACGAATCTGATGAAAGAACTGCTCGAAAAGTTCAAAGCTGCTTCGCTGGTAAACTTCATGGAATACCACGAAGGAATTATATGGACTGACAAAGTGATGGAGTACTACAACTCTGCGAAAGCTGACTACAACAAACTGGAGATTAAGGCTTCAGTAGGAGACAAATCTGTCACTATTACTCCTGCTGTTCTTCACGAGACGTTTGGGCTTCCTAACAGAGGACGACATGACGTCACTGTGCTGACAGAGGACAAGCACCAACAGTTCTGGGCGATCTGCGCCAAAGAGGGAGAAACTTTATCTGGAAATATTAGGAAGAAGCAACTGAAGGATGAATATCAGCGGATGGCTGATATGGTGTGCAAGCTGATTGAGAACTGCACCTTCTCACTGGATGCTGTTACCATGAAGAGGTTCAGCATCATGGCTGCCATATACTATGGAATGGATATCAACTGGTCCATCATAGTATGGTACATATTAGCTGACTTTCTTGATGATAAGAAAGGAAAAGGCCCCACTACCAACCACAGGATCACACTCAGCTATCTGCTGTCAAAGCTGGGCTGTGATATGAAGAATGAAAAGGAGATTCACAAATCTAAGGCATTGTCCAAGTACATGCCTGTTCAAAAGAGGAAGGCTGGTGAGCCTAGGAAGCTGATATTGAGGAACCAAAGGAGGTTCCTGCCAAAAGGCAAAAGAGGTTAGTCAAAACAGCAAGTTTGGCTGCTGAGACTAAAAGGAAGAGGGCTGCTGATGAGCCCAAGAAGAAAGAATCTAAGCAGATGGAGAGAGTGACTTCTGCAGAAGCCACTAAGATTGTTGAAAACATAATTGCTGATGTAAGGACTGGATCCCCTGCATCACCATCAAGAACTCCATCAGCAGAGAGGCCTGCTGAAGGTATTTCTCAAAGGACAAGAAGTCAACAGAGAGATACTGTTACCTCAAATTACCGTGAAGGTAGAACAAAGAAGTCTGCTAGAAAGCAGATGACATTTATTGAAAAACCTACTGATCTGGAAAATGTAGCAAGGGAAGACCCTGAAGCCACTCAAAGGCCTGCTGAAAAAGTTGAAACTGTTGTGATTGACAAAGCTGATGAGCAACAGCCAAGTCAAATCACATCAACAGCTGAGGTTGCTCAACCTCAAGAAGATCCAGATGTCCAAATCATCCATCCTATAGCTGCTGCTCCCATATCATCTGCTGGACCAGCCCCTGCTGATAAAGGCAAGAGAAAAATAGTACTAAGTAGAAAGAAAGTCTCCAAAGCTGATAAGAAGGCAAGGGAGGAAGCTGAACAAAGGAAGCAGGATGAGCTTGAAGAGAAGAAGGCACTTGAGCTAAGCAAAGCTCAAGAAGCAAAGGATGAAGCCAGAAGACGCATGTCTGCAGCAGAAAGAAAAGCTGCTGAGGATGCTGAAATGGCTGCGGTGATTGAATTGAGTAAAGTTGATGCCTATGGACCTGTCCATGGAGGTGGCATCAAGATTGGAGAAGGCAAGAATGATGAAGAAGACAAGAAGAAGATATTACTGCCTGCCCCCAAACTCAAGTCAAAGGATAAGTTTGAAGTCAGAAAAGCTTTTGAGATAGTCTATGCTGATAAGGAATTGTTCAAGAAATTTGAGAAGTCATTAGCATACTATGATCAGAAGTTGATGTTGAGAACTCTGTTCACCCAGGAGAAACCAAGATATATCAAGTGGAGGGATAACAGGCTGAACAGCTCAATAACTGAACGTCAAAGCATGAAGGAGTTAGCTGCTGAAGAACAATGGGTTCTAAGTTGGCTGAAGACAAACTCCGTTCAAAAGGCTCTTGATCCCAGCTATGTAAGAGATGTCATGCATAGCTATGCAAAAGGCTTTGCACTGGAGGAAGCCAAGAAAATCAAGAGCACCTTGCCTGATAAAAAGAAGAAATCTGAAGATGCTGAAGAAAGGGCAATCAAGTTTGCTGTTATGACTTCCCTGAAGAGATGGGCTAAAAAGTCAAAGTATCAGCAAGCCTGTTCAAGTGATATGCCACTGCTGCCAAGTATCCAGCAAATTATTTTTGGCAAGGAAGTACAACCGTACTATGAAGTCCCTAAGGGTAACAATGCTCCTGTTAACCCTTGGATTATTGTAAGGCAGATTAGACAGACAACATGCTCTAATGAAGATGGAACCATTACTAATCTGTTCTACGATGATGTCACTGATGAACCCAAAGAAGCTGATAAGTCCTTAGCTGTTAGGACTTCTGAAGACCATCAGATGACGGACATGCAAGATGTCCCTGTTCAACAGGCGACTGAAGAAAAAGAAGCTGATGCTTCTACTTCATCAGGGGATGAACACTCATCACTGATGGAAGCCTTCCAATTACTTATTGAAAATCAAATTAAAGAGATGGAAGAGAGGAATAGTCTGCAGTTACAGAAGATGAAGACAGAATTGATTGAATCACACACTCATCAAGTGGAAAGAACGCACCTTCTAACTAGCAGCTCTATCAAGTTAGCTATTGATCAGCTACCTGTTCCTCAAGATCATTCATTGCAGTTGATTCACAGCTTAAGAGAACTGAACCAGAACGTAGAAGATGTGAAGGGTGATGTAAATCATCTTCACACTGCTTTAAAATCAGCTGAGCACAAAATTGCTGACTTAACTGCAACCTTCATAAAAGTCAGTGAGGAAGAGAAGGAAATCAATCTGGGGATGTTGCAAGAAGTAGCAAAGGCTGCACAGAAAATTCAGGATGAAATTGCAACTATCAACCTTAATATTGACTACTTCAATGACAAGACTGACGTCATCAGCACTGATATTCATCATCTCACAGCAAGTCATGATGTGGTTAATCAGAATCTGAAGGCTTTATGTGCTGAAGTAAAAATTCCAACAGTTGCCCTCAACCCTGCTGTTGAACCTGCTACTGTCATCAGAGCTGATGATGACAAAAAGGGGGAAGATAAAAGGGAAGAATCAGCTATGGAATCTGCTGCTAAAGAACCAGCTAAAGAGACCATTACTGAAGAACCAGCAAAGGAGTTTGCTGCTGAAGAACCAACTAAGGAAGAAACTACTGCTGCAACTATTAAAGCTAAGGAAACTGAAGAAACAGCTGACAAGGCTGATAATCTTGGAAAGGTAGAAGAATCAGAATCGATTGAAAAAGAAGATACCAAGTACAAGAATACAGAATCTGCAAGGAAAGCTATGGAAGCTTTGAAAGCTCTTCAAGAACAAGAACTTAAGGAGAAGATGGAAGCTGCCAAAGCAACCTTGGAAGAAGAAGCTGATGAAGAAGAAGATGATGAAGAATCATCTTATGAATACGAAGAAGTGCTTGAATCTGATGAAGAAGCTGATAGTTAGGAATTGCAAAATCCATTGTAATCAGTTTACTTTTTCAGAAATCTCATCTGATGAACTTGTACATGTAACTCATTTTCAATATTAATGAAAAGTCAAGTTCAATCCAATAAATTTTTTCTATCTCAGAAAATTTTGAGGATTTCAATCTTTAGTTTAGGTATTCAACAGGTACTTAGCTGAAGTTTTGTCATCATCAAAAAGGGGGAAATTGTTGGATGAAGATGAAGATGGAGGCACTAAAGAAAGTTTGATAAGGGAGGTTTTGATGCATTCCAAAACTTCGTAAAATTGGCTAAGTATGGAGTAACTTAGCTGATAAACTTATCAAGGAATTTTGACTAAGTAATGAAGACATCAAAAGAGTCAAAGTTTCAAGGTCCAAGACTTCTGATCTGCTGAAGTGAAGTTATCAGATTAGTGAAGATCAGCCGACTCAAATCAGATTTGTTCAAGTTTGAGATCAGCCGAGTTCACCATCAGACGTATACTTCTGTCAGCCAAGTGAAGAAGATCATGAAGTGTTCCCAACGGTAATAAATGCCCCTTGGTGTAATAAATGCTGAAGTACGAGGATATTTAAGACAAATGATTGAAGAAAAGCTTCGCATCAGCCGAGTGCATTTAATGCTGCATTTAATGCTGCCTGCAGAATAGTACTGTTTACAGTACGGACAGACTGCAAAAGAGCCGTTCGCGGATTTTAAGGACCAGTACTCGAGGAATTTGAATCCTGTCTCTCTTCAACGGACACTTTTCAATCCTCAAGTATAAATAGCTGAAAGAGACGAAGAAGAAGCAAGCAACACACTTTCTGAGAGAAATTTCCGAAGCAAAATTCTTTAAGTCTCAAGAACAGCTCACTCATCAGCTGAGTCATTTGTTGACGAAAGCAGAGTTGAAGAACAAAGAAAAATACATCTTCTGAGTGATTTTGTAAACAAGAGTGTTGTGCGGAGTTGTGATCCATCTTTGTGAGTGATCAAACTTCAGAGGATAGGTTTTCTGTGTGATTTCCTATTGCGAACTTGTGGTCGTTTCATTTGTTGTTCGACGCAAGCAGAGTATACTGTAAACTTTGTGATTATAGTATAACCCAAGATCTGAGTGACTTGGAAGAGTGGACTAAAGGATATTCAAATCCATATAACCACTATAAAAATTGATTGTGTTTTTACATTGCTTTTAAACTTGCATATTTTCTGTTTGCATAAAAACACGTTAAGTTAACTGTTTGAAAAGAAGTTAAAAGGAGTTTATAAAACTGGGGAATTACTTTTCAAACTACTAAGTTTACTTGTGAAAAACACTTTGAAAATCCGTTGCAAGTACTCTAAGTATTAAAACTGATTTTAACAAAATCAGCTAAGTAACTATCAGACGAGTGGTCAACAAGACTGTTCAAAGATTTGTTCGCGAACAGAATTGTAACTTACTAATCTGATCAGCTTAGTCTGTTCAGTAAGAGTAAAGTTTTAAAGTTAAATTTGAAGAAAATTTTAAAGAGGTTTATTCACCCCCCCCCCCCCTCTAAACCTCTTCTGACCACTTGGGACCAACAAGAATTAATACTATCATTAACTAATTAAAAAAATCTTGAAAATAAACTTACACATTTTGATTCGAGATAGAATAATTTAACTCTTACACTATTTATCCAACTTAACAAATTGACTTGACATTAAGTAATATATAAAATAAATGAAAATTATTTAAATCAATAAAAAATATATTGAAATTGGTGAAAACATGTGAAATCGATATAAAACTGGGTGAAATTGGTGAATAGTGGTGTGTTGGTGGAAAAACAGATGACGAGTAAAAAAGTACCCTTGAAATTAGTAATAGTAAATAAACATAAAATTGATGAAATTTGCATGAAATTCGTGAAAAAGGGAATAAAACCGATTAAACGAGAAAATCGGTGAAAATGGTAAAGTCGGTGAAATTAGTGAAGTCAGGGACAAGCGTGAGCAATAGGTGAACACAAGCAAAGAATGAATCACAATTTTGGTCCCTCTTATGATTATCACTTTCGTCCCTCTTAAATTTTTCGTAACAGATAGGTCTCTCTTATCAATATAGTGTAACACATTAGTCCTTCTTATCATTGTAATGTAACACATTCGTCCCTCTTAACTTTTTCGTAGCAGATTCGTCCCTCTTATCATTATAGTGTGACACATTGGTCCCTCTTAAATCTAAAATACATCCATTTTAGGAGGCAAAATTTTATTTTTGGCCCTCTAAAGTGGTAATATTTCAAAATTGGCCATTTTATTGTGTTACCTAGACAAAATACGTCATTTATTGTGTCATCATCTTCAATTTCAGTCCTTATCATCGAATTTTTTTAATTAACGCCAAAAATCATCAATTTATATCTTATTTGACCGAAAAATTAAATTGTTTGCTGAAAATCACCAATTTATGTTCAATAAGACCGAAAAAATTAATTTTAGAGTGTCAATTAAAATTTAAGAATTTCATATTCTTATTCAAAAATTTGCAAGTCCAATTCATGTGGTAGGTCTATAGCTTCAATTTTTAATGAAAAAGGTTAAACTTCGTTTCCCCATAAATCGAAGATACCTATTTTTATTTACAAACAAATAAATAGATCAAATTCACATCACATTTGCCTCAGTTTTATACAAATTTCGTTGTACAATTCTAATCTAAAATAAAGATTAAAGTTATAGACCCATCACGTGATATAAACTTGAAATTTTGGAGTCATAACATGAAATTTTCAATCTTCAAGTGTCACTCGACGAATGATATTTTTTGCTAAAATTAAATTTTTTAGTCATATTGGACATAAATTGATGATTTCAGGCAATAATTAAATTTTTTTGATGATAAGGACTGAAGTTGATAACGAAAACACAATAAATGACATATTGTCAAGGTACCACAATAAAGGGCCAATTTTAAAAACTAGCCACTTTATATAGTCAAAAATAAAATTTTGCTTCTATTATAGGATGTATTTTAGATTTAAGAGGGACCAAGGGACGAATCTGCTATGAAAATTTTAAGAGAGATGAATGTATTACACTGCATTGATAAGAGGGACTAATGTGATACACTATAATAATAAGAGGGATGCATCTGCTACGAAAAATTTAAAAGGGACGAAAATGATAAAGTCAAACCATAAGAGGAACCAAAATTGCGATTCGCTCCACAAGAAAAACTGGAAAAAATGAGTGAAATCAATAAAAATGAGTTTAAGTAATAACTTGTTTGGTCGAGGGAAATGTATTTTAAATTTTCACACATGGTGTTTAGTTAATAGAAAAGAAGTTACAAAATTTTCTTACCAATTTGATGGGAATCGAATTATATTTCATTACGTTACAACTTGAATAATTGTTAAAATCGGAAGAACAAAAGATGTCGATGAAAAATGAGGAAAATAATAAAAAATAGGCTAAAATAATGAACTGATAAAAATGAATGAAATTGACAAAGAAACGGGTTAAATCGATGAAATGAATTATGCTAATGAATTACATATGTGAAAAACAACTAAGATATGTACTGAAGAAATAAGATAAGAGAAATAATTTAAAATCTATTTAAAAATGGACCCAAATTCATTAAATAAAAAATTAGAATTTCATTATTTGGTTGTTAAACAATGCAAAATATTTGAGCTAGAGATTTCAAATCTATCCAGTCCAAATTCTCACATCCAAATGTGCCCTTGGTACATACATCAACACACTAATTATATTTATTGTATCAAACTTGATGTGAAATTCACATTACAAATTTGTGATCATGATGTACTGACTAACACGAAGATAATTGATATTAATTGTTGCATTTTATTGTAATGACAAATATCCTAATATTTTATTCAACATTTATATTGGTTAAATAAGTAAACATTTATTAAAACATACAATATTGGAAATTTTATAGTAACAAAATTTTAAGGAATAACATCTTAAGTAGAAGAGTAAAGGACATAGACCAAATATATTTATGTACAGAATTTTATTAACAATAATGACGAACGAAACAAGTTAGAGCAAAAAAGAATTAAAAGGATCGTAAAAAGACCTTCCTCTTGGACTCCTTTCTTGCCTAAAAATTGAAGTCTTCAACACAAACCATCAACCTATACAAGTATTACTCAACAATACAAATAAATATGTACAAAATTTTATGGATAAAATCTTTAATCATCTTCTTCTTCTTGATTTATTATACTTAAACATCATGTTTATGGTTTCCAAGACCTACTGCATCTTCAGGGATATACTTGCCCCAGAACCAATGAGCCTTCCAAACTTTGTTCATTTCTTCAATGGGCATGTTTTTTGTCTCCGGCAAAAACATGTACACGAAAATGGTCATTATGAAAACCCATCCAGCGAAAAAGAAGAAGAGGCCGAACTTCATATGGCAAAGCATAGACAAGAAAAGTTGACCAATGATGAATGTAAAGAACATGTTGATGGACACATTGATCGATTGTCCTGCGGAACGAGTCTCCATAGGATGGATTTCACTAGGCACCAACCATCCCAATGGGCCCCACGACCATGCAAATGCTGCCACGTAGATACAGATAAAAGATAGTGCCACGTTTCCAAAGGCTTTATTAAAAGTCCCCTGACCCGAAACTCCAAAAACTGAAGCGATTGAAGCACCCACACCGATTTGACAAATGATCATCTGAATTCCACCTTCCAAGAACAAAACCCTCCTCCCGAATTTGTCAACCGCTAAGATCGAAACAATGGTCGCGAACACGTTCACAAGACCAGTCACGACAGCGGACATGAGCGAGGCATCATGTGCGAATCCCAATGTTCTAAATAGAACGGGGGCGTAGAACATAATCACATTAATACCCGTGACCTGTTGGAAGAACGGAATCAAGCAAGTGATCACGAGTTGTGGCCTGTATTTGTGTTCAAAGACTGTTTTCCATGGATTTGGCACCTTCTGCGATGCTTCACTAGCTTCGATCAGATCATTAAACTCTTCATCAACCTCAGTCGTTCCTCTGATCTTTTGCAACATTGCTCTAGCTTCCTCCTTCTGCCCTCTCTCTATCATCGAATTTGGGGTGTCGGGCAACATAATCGCTCCAATGGTCATGATCAAAGCCGGGACACCAGCCAGGACGAGGGAAACTCTCCATCCGTTTGCTTTCATTTGTGCTGTTCCGTAATTGACAAGGCTGGCCGCAAGGATACCAATGGTTGTCATCATCTGGAAACCGATGTTGAGGGCTCCTCTCAACTTGGGTGGAGCCATCTCGGATAGGTATACGGGGACGGACTGATTACCGTATCCAATGCCGACACCAAGCAATAAGCGGCCTATAATGAGCATCTCTACGTTCATTGCCGCACCATTGAGAATGGCGCCTATAAGAAAGACTGAGCCTCCGACGGTCATGGAGATCTTTCTCCCGAACTTCCGTGTGGTGGCAGAGGCGAAGAAAGACGATATGAGAGCCGCCAAGTAAAGAGACGAGGTGAATAGGGTCAACAAGTGGTTCTCAAATTTACAGTACTGACTCTCGTTGCCGGATGTGTCCATCTGCCTACGATACACGGCTGGAAAGAATTTCATCAAGAACTCGTCCATCGATGTAACTCCTCCTGCAATAATTTCAAGATATAATCAAAATACAAATGATAGAACATTTTATTCGAATGAATTCAATAACAAAATTGCCTAAAACAGACATTTATACTAGAAAATGGTAATTCACCTGAGATACCAATGTCGTAACCAAAAATGAGCCCACCGGTGGCGGCGACCACACAGGAAATAACGACAAAGGTCGTAACACGACCTTCATAGTTTCCTTTGACTTTTGTATCTATACCTCCGATGGCCATCGTAATTAGCTAGTCTTGCCTTATTCTTTTACAACTATTATTTATTTTTGCACTCGGAGAAACTAAAATTTGCAAAAAGAAGAATTTACAGATTCAGAGGGTCCCTCAACAATTAATGATTATTATTATTTTATTGTTTTCCTTTCACTAGATGGCCTCTGAATCTCTTTATTCTCACTTTTTTCTGCTTTTCTTTTCTCTTATTACATGAGTGTGGCAATATTTGTTGCCCGCTGCTTATTGCTTGATTTTTTTTTTTTTTTTTTTTTGACAAGAGATAAGGGGTATTTATACACAAGGAAAGATAAAAATAGAAGTAATTTTGATGCTCAAGTTCAATCGGCCATGAATTCAGGATTGGACACGCAATTTTTTCGATGGATTTGTGATCTTGCATGGATTAGGAGTTAAACAATTTCTACATGTTTTAACATTTCACCTAAAAATTAGCATATTTCTTTTGACCACATTTTTTCATGTGATGATTTATATTCGACCATTGGGTTTCCCTGATTGGATAAGAAACATAAATTAAAAATAATTACCCTTCTTTTCTAAATATGATAATCAATTATTCTAAGAATAAACTTGTGAGGTAACAAGTTGACTAAGTGCTAATTATAGATAGTTTTTGCTTTGAATCAAATTTGTAAGATCAAATGTTGATTTACACATGGACCAGCAGAGCATGTAATTTATACTAATGTAATTCATGTGTTTGATTTAAATTCAAATTATTAACAACTAATAAAAGCAAAACACAACAAACACACAAATACCCAAAAAAAAGAGGATTTAGGGAGTTCAATCCACCTTGTATTCTTAACTAGCATTTTCCTTTCATTGGTTGAATTTCAAATTTTAAGGAGGTAAATTGGTAAAAGTCCTATATTAATGAGGTAAATTCAAATGAACATTGATGAAGTTGGTGAAAAATTCGTTTGAAATTCGTAAAAAATAATAATAAAACCGATGAAACGTTGACATCAGTGAAATATGGATTAAAAAAAATTCATAAAGTCAGTGAAAAAATGTCAAGTCAAAGAAAACATGTGAAATCAATGAAATTTCAAGTAAAATTGGTGAAATAAAATGCGAAATCATTGAAAAAATGTGTGAAATATGTGAAAACAGATTAAACTGATAAAAAATAGTGAATTTAGTAAGAAAAGAGTTTAATCAACAAAAATAGGTTGAAGCCGGTAGACAAAATAGTTGGGTAAAATACGAATACCCACCTAAGGTAAGATCTAGTTACGAAAATCCCCCTCATATATAGAGTTTTACAGAAATCCCCATGTGGTTTGTCACCATCATAGAATTGACCCATTACCCCAGAAAAGTTCCAACTTTGCCCTTAGGGGGTTATTTGTATTGTTTGTAATATCTTGAAAAAAATAAAACTTGGGTGATAATTGTAATATCTCATAAACTGTAAAATTGATAATTTTATATTTACCACAAAAAAATTGATAAAATTAAATAATTGCCCATAACTTTCAAAAAATATTAATCTTTTTTACATATTTATTAAAAATTTAATTTTTATAATAAAAAATAAACCAAAATGTATTAATTATACTTAATATATATAAGAAATTTATTTACACATTTAATTAATAATTATTTTTTCGTTTATAATACTAATTCAATAGAAAATTTATTATAGACATAAAAAGTAAATTAAAAATTATATTAAATTTTTAAATTTTATTATTCTTTTTTAAAATATTAAATTTATTTATACGGTGTAAACATATTTAATTTAATTATATATGTAATGTATAAAATATTGTCATTAAAGTTAAATTGTTAATAAATATGTAAAAATAAGGTTATTTTTAGAATTTTTGGAAACTTATGTGCAATTGTACAATTTTTTCAATTTTTTGGTGGTACGCACATATATAATTATAAATTTTGTAATTTATGAGATATTACAATTAGCACTCAAGGTTTAATTTTTTTTTTAAGATATAACAATCATTACAAATAACCCCCTAGGAGCAAAGTTGAAAACTTTCAGTGGAAAGAGGTTAATTGTAAAATGGTTTAGTCTGAAATTAGGAGCCCATTGAGTTGAGGATACATAAGGAACCCCCTAAATATGTGACACGTAGCTTTAGTGTTTAAGGCTACCTCTTTAACTGGTTCTACTAGAATAAAGGTAAAACTAGTATACGCTCCGTGTTATGCACGGAATTATATTAAATTCTATTTATTTAGTTAGGACATATAGAAAATAAACATAAATAGATGGCATATGTTGTAATTAGAGTGAATAGCATTTTTGGTCCTCCTTATGGGTCAAATTTTGCGTTTTCGTCCCTCTTAATTTTTTTTATAGCAGATTAGTCCATCCTATTAATGTAATGCATCACATTTATCCATCTTATAACCCATTATTCCCTATTAAATTTTTTGTAGCAAATTCGTCCCTCTTATCAATGTAGTGTAACACATTAGTCCCTCTTACAAAATACATCAACTTTTGTCTACTTTAGTATTTTGAATTTAAGTGATGTATTTTGTATTTAAGAGGGACTAATGTGTTACACTACATTAATAAGAGGGACGAATTTGCTACAAAAAATTTAAGAGGGATGAATGTGTTATAACATGGACGAATGTGATATATTACACTGATAAGAGGGACCAATCTGCTATAAATAATATAAGAGGGACGAAAGTGCAAAAGTTAATCCATAAGAAGGACCAAAAGCGCAATTTACTCTTGTAATTATTTGTAACACGAAGGATGAAACAGTCGATTTTTAAAAAAAAAAGGTATTACTTCACATAATGAAGACATAAAAGAAATGACAAAATTGGTATCAATCTTACAATTAGGACAATTTTTTTTTGAGAAAAAAAAATTCAAAGTAAAAGTATATACATGGTTGGGAACAAATATTTCCAAGCATTATTATCAATCCTTTTCATCTATGCTGAATAATGAAATCTCAACAATAATTTCTAGTTTGCATAATCTCTATTTTATGTGTATTCTAACTTCACATCCATCAAGCCTCATATGATATCATGATCATCAAAACTTTAAAACTTCTGCCTTGAAAATGTGCACCCTGTTTAGAAACAATAAGATTACATACAATCATTTGAGTTAATACTTGATAAAAAAAAATACACATTTTGACCCAGTTCAGCCAAATCAATAAAATAAAAAATTGGAGTATATTTTAATAGAATAAAGAAAAAAAATGTTTCAATACAAGGTATCTCCCATTTAAATCGAAGTAGTATTTGTATGAAGCCATAAAACACACCAGAAATCTTAGTTCAGTGAAATATGCACGAAAAATCACACAATCTCTTCTATTTACCAATCATACACCTCTATTCAGCTTCATATATGTCCACACCATCTCCAACATAGTCTAGCCTAATAGATGACTGGAATTAAAGCAAAGTTTACGCCTATTGATTTAAATATTTAGGCTTCCCACATTGACCAAATTTGAGTTTAGCATATGGCTATCTAACTCGACTGCTTCCTCTTTATAAACTCCTGTCACTCATCCACTACAAAAGCAAAAATAAGAACATAAAAATGCAAATCAACACGATTAAACTTCACTATGAGGCATGATACGAAGACCCAAATCTGAGGCTTTGGCAGGAGGTTGTATTAAAGATTTAATCCGTTTAAAAAAAACATATAATACTTTAAAGGCTTCAAACCTCAAATATTAGATATTTGCCGGTCTATGAACTTCAATTCATAACCTGATCGTCCCCCATATCTTGTTTGTGAACTGAGAGTTAGAAAACAGAAATTAAATAACGGTATATAACGGTAAATAAAACTTGCATTATCTTGTTCAGATCTTTTATGAACCTTTTTCCTCAAAGAAAGATAGATAAATATAGTATAAGATGGAAGAAAGTAAACAAAAAGAGAGAATAACAAAGAAAAGGTACGTGTGAAGACTAAGCTTACACTATTTATTTATACATTGGAGTGATAAATTACATGGCTTCTTTCACATTAAGCTTTACAACAATACAACATATGGCTTCTCTAAAGTGAATATACCTGCATCCAAATATGGAAAAGAGATGTTTAGTTAATTGCATTTTAGAAAACTTTACAAAACATAGATATTGGCAGAAAATTCGAACTTGCAACTAACACCATCTCTTTTGGGCATTACGTTGAATATTTTTTGCTATTAGGAAGGAGATCACTAAAGAGATTACCCGTAACGCATACGTCTATAACTGCATAAATGTTATAGCTTATGCAATATGAAGTTACGTTGTAAAACATCACTAAATGCATCATCCCAAGTAAAAAGAGAAAAAGAAAATCGTGGAATAAACGGAAAAGGGGGCATTGAGATTAACCATGTAAAAAAACATGATGTCCAATTAGACAAATAAAAAAATTACTAAAATGAATAAGAATCTATCAATTGCCCTATTAAGACCAAAACTCTTTGTGTGGGAAGAGAATGAAGTAAACAGAATTTACGGAGTGGAGGAGAGAAGGGAGGTTGGAACAGAGAGAATAGAAGATGGAAGTTGAGAAAAAAATGGGAAAGTGGGAAGTTGAAAATAATTAACGCTTATTTGTTTCTTTTATTATTTTCAATTTTCAATAATAAATAAAATTCTAAATTCTGAAAAAATAGAATTGAGTCAAAATTTGCAATTGACAGTTAAAAAACTGATGTAATTTATAAGTAGACAAGTAGATAGATAGATAGATAGATAGATAAGTAGATAAAAAGGAAATTCAAGATTAAACAAATTCCCTTAAACAGAATCGGTTCCTCAAATTAAAAATAGCAAACTGGTCTTTTTTTCTTCTTTGTGCTTTGTACTATTTTATGCAATTAATCAAATTCTATCCTCAAATCGAATTCTTAAAACTCCGGGTTTTCTCCAAAATCTCCCAAATTCTTGCCACACGTAAGTTTTCTGCAATTCATCAATCTCTCCATCCTCAAATCGAACTATTCAAAATCCGGGTTTGCTGCAAAATTTCCCAAAATTCATTGCTACACAGTAAGTTTTCTTCAATTTAATGTATATTATGTGTTTAATTATGAAATTGTTAGGGTTTCTGATATTGATGAAATTATAGATTAATCTTTCATTTTTAGTCTTTATCAGTAGAAATAACTGCAAAATTATTATCTTCCACACCATCTTCGATGATCTTTGTAGAACTTTGTGTATACTCATTAGACTCTGAAAGGAATGAGTCCCTTTAGAAAATGTGCACAAAGCTTTTTTTTTTTTTTTTTCCTAAACTGATGGGTCTCATGTTTGTACAATCATAGAATTTGAGAAGATGTGTTAACCTCTTGATTGGGGTTCTGGAAATTGAAATTCATTTATTACTTTTCGTTCTTCCTTATTTCAAAATTAATTTTGAATCACCGCATAATATAAAGTGGGGTATTCATATTATTGTTAACTGAAACTGAGCTATTCAATTTTTAATTTTTCATTGTCTTTATGATATAATTTAAAGTATTAATTTTTTTCAAGTGAATATATCGATTATATAATACATACTTTCAGATTATATATATGAAGACATGATGGCTATTTGTTTTTAAATTTCTTTCACCAGACTATTTTTCGTCCGACCTATCATGTTTTATAGTCAAGCAAACTTGTGTTGCTCAGGATTTTTGATCCTAATCAATTTTTTTCAATTGAAAAAACCTATTTATACTAATAATGTCGAATATTTAGAATTTCTAGTCAATATCAAATTATTAACATACTAATGGCTTAGTTTTGGACAACCCTTATCTAAGTTCTTTTTTAATATTTGGTTATTACGTTTAGAAATATGTGATTTTTGCATTATGTTATGGCAAGTGAATGTGGTTATGGTTAATCACCTTACATACTTATATTTGCAGCAACCCATGAATTACGATGATCTAACTTTGAATGATGTATCCTCTTAAAGTGAAAATTTTAGGATTTTTAAGTACAATTTTGTTGGTGAATCCAAAAACGACTTGGATATGCTAGATAACGAGTCCATTTGGCAGTTGATTTTTACCTGTTCTGACGAGGCAGATAAATTTTATATCGAATATGGTCGAAAAATGGGGTTTGATGTTAGAAAGTGTCACAAAAAGTTAATAACGCTGGTATTTTTAAATGTACGCGGACCTTAGTGATGATTACATTCATACAAAATTTGAAGATGTGACGGACCCGGGTGTGTCGATTGCATAAACAAGTGAAGCTCATACTTATGGAGTTATATTTTATAATTGTGAATTTTTTTAGACTTTTCTCATAATTTGGCATTATTATCGGAGACCTACTTTTTTTTTAACATTATGAATTTTATAATTATGAAGTTTTCTATATTCTGTTAGGAGTATATTTGTTGTTAACTATCTTATTAATTGTCCCGCAATAATTTTATTAACTAGCGATTCTTGCACGTGATTCTCACGCACATATATTTATTTGAGTGCAATGTGATGATCAAGATTTAAATAGAGTTAGATTCATTAGACTCTTGTTTGAACTTACTTTATTGTAAAAGTCAATTTAAATTTTGGACACATTTATCATAACATAGGATGTAAAATGTCACATTATAATAATAAAAGTGGACGAAGTGCCGTCTATAAAAATATCAGGAAGGCGATGTGAAATTTTTACAAAATTATAGGGGGTAAAATACTCTATTTTAAATCACAAGTGGGTAAACTGAATATTATGCATTTTATGGGGGGTAGATTGCCATTAACTTTGGACAAAAATTGGGTTTGGTACTAAAGTTGCAATGAAAATCTATCCAATGGTACCAATTTGCATTTTCGTATCCAATGGTACCAAAATTGCAAGTAGGCCGTCTATCCTATGGAAAAAAAAAAACAATTTTCCCGTTTTCTTATAAGAATATAATTGTTTGAAGTTCTTCTGATGTCATTTGCCTTTGTATTGCTATGCATTTTGGTGTATTGAGTAGCATAAACATATTGATATTGTCTATTTGTGCATTGTTTAGAACAAAATTACATATGTATAAAGTTACACTTTTAGGTAAGAGATCATGGTGTTTCAATCTTGTATGAATTTTATTTATAATGTCATGGAAAATTACAAGAAAGCACATAGGCATACATAATCCTTTCCAGTATCCTTTGATTTCATTACACTGGTGAGAATAATTTTGCCTTGAAATAACTTTTCCTCGAAGAACTTTTTTTTCCACTCAGTGACTAGTGTTAACAAATTGGATTATGTTAGCTGCCTCTACATCACCCTTGTGATAAGAATGTGCCTGCAAAAGAGTTCCAAACTGACCATCCCAAAATTGCACACTACCAGAACTATCTCCACAAACAATGGTCCCACATCTGAAATGAACAAATTTAATAAGAAGAATCACGGAAAACCTGAAAAACTTTTAGAGGATAATAATCCAATTCCTACATGGCGTTGATACCAAATCCATGAGAAGATAACCTGTGCTTGAGTGAGGTGAATAGAACTCATACCTCAATGCTAGTAATGACCATATGCAAAGATCAGTTCGACTTTCCACACCTCCAAGCCCTACAATTATTCTGTAAATCTCATTGCCCAACTTAGCATCCCAACATATTATGAACCTAAATTGTTAGAGGAAAGATAAGGGAATATCAGAAACTAAAACTAAAACTAAATAAAATTACATCAGCATTATTGCAAACTTCCATTTAGCTACATATGTGATATTAGCTGCATCATTAGAGTATGGCTATATATTCAAGTTTTCAAGTGGAATTTCATCACAATAAAAACATAAGCATACCCGTCACTACTTCCTGAATAAATCCTTTTTGCATCTGGTCATTACTTAGTATACATCCTACAAATAAAATGGGGAAAATAATAAAAAAAAAAAAATAGACTAAAATAAATAAAAATAAAAATTGAACTGATAAAAATGAATGAAATAGACAAAGAAATGGATTAAATCGATGAAATGGAATATACTAATGAATTACATATGTGAAAAACAACTAAGATATGTAAAGAAAGACATTTCAAATGACATGATAAGTTCTAATAAAAAAATGACATGATAAGAGAAATAATTGAAATCTATTTAAAAATGGACCCAAATTCATTAGATAAAATAATTAGAATTTCATTATTTTGTTGTTAAACAATGCAAAAGATTTGAGCTAGAGATTTTTAATCCATCCAGTCTAAATTCACACATTCAAATGTGTCCTTAGTCCATACATCAACACATTAATTAAATTTATTGTATCAAACATGATGTCAAATTCACATTACAAATTTATGATCATGATGTACTGACAAATACGAAGATAATTGATATTAACTGTTGCATTTTATTGCAATGAAAAATATTCTAATATTTTATTCAATAATTATATTGGTTAAATAAGTAAATATTTATAACGACATACAATATTCAAAATTTTATAGTAACAAAATTTTAAGGAATAACATCTTAATATAAGTAGAAGAGTAAAGGACATAGACCAAATATATTTATGTACAGAATTTATTAACAATAATGACGAACGAAACAAATTACAGCAAAAAAGAATTAAAAGGATCGTAAAAAGACCTTCCTCTTGGACTCCTTTCTTGCCTAAAAATTGAAGTCCTCAACACAAACCATCAACCTATACAAGTATTACTCAACAATACAAATAAATATATACAAAATTTTAGGTATAAAATCTTTAATCATTTTCTTCTTCTTGATTTATTATACTTAAACATCATGTTTATGGTTTCCAAGACCCACTGCATCCTCAGGGATATACTTGCCCCAGAACCAATGAGCCTTCCATACTTTGTTCATTTCTTCAATGGGCATGTTTTTCGTCTCCGGCACGAACATGTACACGAAAACGGTCATTATGAAAACCCATCCAGCGAAAAAGAAGAAGAGGCCGAACTTCATATGGCAAAGCATAGACAAGAAAAGTTGACCGATGATGAATGTGAAGAACATGTTGATGGACACATTGATCGATTGTCCTGCGGAACGAGTCTCCATAGGATGGATTTCACTAGGCACCAACCATCCCAATGGGCCCCACGACCAAGCAAATGCTGCCACGTAGATACAGATAAAAGATAGTGCCACGTTTCCAAAGGCTTTATTAAAAGTCCCCTGGCCCGAAACTCCAAAAACTGAAGCGATCGAAGCACCCACACCGATTTGACAAATGATCATCTGAATTCCACCTTCCAAGAACAAAACCCTCCTCCCGAATTTGTCAACCGCTAAGATCGAAACAATGGTCGCGAACACGTTCACAAGACCAGTCACGACAGCGGACATGAGCGAGGCATCATGTGCGAATCCCAATGTTCTAAATAGAACGGGGGCGTAGAACATAATCACATTAATACCCGTGACCTGTTGGAAGAACGGAATCAAGCAAGTGATCACGAGTTGTGGCCTGTATTTGTGTTCAAAGACCGTTTTCCATGGATTTGGCACCTTCTGCGATGCTTCACTAGCTTCGATGAGATCATTAAACTCTTCATCAACCTCAGTTGTTCCTCTGATCTTTTGCAACATTGCTCTAGCTTCCTCCTTCTGCCCTCTCTCTATCATCGAATTTGGGGTGTCGGGCAACATAATCGCTCCAATGGTCATGATCAAAGCCGGGACACCAGCCAGGACGAGGGAAACTCTCCATCCGTTAGCTTTCATTTGTGCTGTTCCGTAATTGACAAGGCTGGCCGCGAGGATACCAATGGTTGTCATCATCTGGAAACCGATGTTAAGGGCTCCTCTCAACTTGGGTGGAGCCATCTCAGATAGGTAGACGGGGACAGACTGATTACCGTATCCAATGCCGACACCAAGCAATAAGCGGCCGATAATGAGCATCTCTACGTTCATTGCCGCACCATTGAGAATGGCGCCTATAAGAAAGACTGTGCCTCCGACGGTCATGGAGATCTTTCTCCCGAACTTCCGTGTGGTGGCAGAGGCGAAGAAAGACGATATGAGAGCCGCCAAGTAAAGAGACGAGGTGAATAGGGTCAACAAGTGGTTCTCAAATTTACAGTACTGACTCTCGTTGCCGGATGTGTCCATCTGCCTACGATACACGGCTGGAAAGAATTTCATCAAGAACTCGTCCATCGATGTAACTCCTCCTGCAATAATTTCAACATATAATCAAAATACAAATGATAGAACATTTTATTCGAATGAATTTGATAACAAAATTGCCTAAAACAGACATTTATACTAGAAAATGGTAATTCACCTGAGATACCAATGTCGTAACCAAAAATGAGCCCACCGGTGGCGGCGACCACACAGGAAATAACGACAAAGGGCGTAACACGACCTTCATAGTTTCCTTTGACTTTTGTATCTATACCTCCGATGGCCATCGTAATTAGCTAGTCTTGCCTTATTCTTTTACAACTATTATTTATTTTTGCACTCGGAGAAACTAAAATTTGCAAAAAGAAGAATTTACAGATTCAGAGGGTCCCTCAACAATTAATGATTATTATTATTTTATTGTTTTCCTTTCACTAGATGGCCTCTGAATCTCTTTATTCTCACTTTTTTTTGCTTTTCTTTTCTCTTATTACATGAGTGTGGCAATATTTGTTGCCCGCTGCTTATTGCTTGATTTTTTTTTTTTTTTTGACAAGAGATAAGGGGTATTTATACACAAGGAAAGATAAAAATAGAAGTAATTTTGATGCTCAAGTTCAATCGGCCATGAATTCAGGATTGGACACGCAATTTTTTAGATGGATTTGTGATCTTGCATGGATTAGGAGTTAAACAATTTCTACATGTTTTAACATTTCACCTAAAAATTAGCATATTTCTTTTGACCACATTTTTTCATGTGATAATTTATATTCGACCATTGGGTTTTCCCTGATTGGATAAGAAACATAAATTAAAAATAATTACCCTTCTTTCCTAAATATGATAATCAATTATTCTAAGAATAAACGTGTGAGGTAACAAGTTGACTAAGTGCTAATTATAGATACTTTTTGCTATGAATCTAATTTGTAAGATCAAAAGTTGATTTACACATGGATCAGCTAGTGAGCAAGTAATTTATACTAATGTAATTCATGTGTTTGATTTAAGTTCAATTTATTAACAACTAATAAAAACAAAACACAACAAACACACAAATACCAAAAAGAAGAGGATTTAGGGAGTTCAATCCACCTTGTATTCTTAACTAGCATTTTCCTTTCATTGGTTGAATTTCAAATTTAAGGAGGTAAATTGGTAAAAGTCCTATTTTAAGGAGGTAAATTCATACGAAGTTGGTGAAAATTTTGATTGAAATTCGTAAGAAAAAATAATAATAAAATCGATGAAACAATGACATCGGTGAGAAATGGATTAAAAAAATTAGGGTAACTTACACTCAGACCCTCTGAGGTTTAGTTTTATTGCAAGGAACCCCCTGTAGTTTCAAAAGTTACAGAGACACCCCTTACGTGATGTTTTTTGTAAACATGTTTACAAGTTGTAGGGGGTGTCCTTGTAAGACTTATTAAACCACAGGGGGTGTCCTTGTAATTTCTGAAACTACATGGGGATTCTTGTAATATAATTACATCTCAGGGGGTTTTAGTGTAAATCACCCAAAAAATTAATAAAGTCAGTGAAAAAGGGTCAAGTCAAAGAAATCAAAGAAAATATGTGAACTCAATGAAATTTCAAGCGAAATTGGTGAAATAACATGCGAAATCATTGAAAAAATGTGTGAAATATGTAAAAATAGGTTAAACTGATAAAAACGAGTGAATTTAGTAAAAAAAGAGTTTAATCAACAAAAATATGGTGAAACCGGTAGACAAAATATTTGGGTAAACTACGAATACTCGCCTAAGGTAAGATCTAATTACGAAAATCCCCCTCATATATTGAGTTTTACAAAAATTCCCATGTGGTTTGTCACTATCATATAATTGACCCATTAACCCTGAAGTTTCAACTTTGCCCCTAGGGGGTTATTTATATTGTTTGTAATATCTTGAAAAAAAATAAAACTTGGGTGCTAATTGTAATATCTCACAAAATTGTAAAATTTATAATTATATATTTACCACAAAATAAATTGATAAAATTAAATAATTGCCCATAACTTTCAAAAAATATTAATTTTTTTACATATTTATTAACAATTTAATTTTTAGAGTAAAAAATAAACCAAAATTTATTAATTATATTTAAAATATATAAGAAATTTATTTGCACATTTAATTAATAATTATTTTTTCATTTATAATACTAATTCAATAGAAAAATTATTATAGATATAAAAAGTAAATTAAAAAGTATATTATATTTTTAAATTTTATTATTCTTTTTTAATATATTAAATTTATTTATACGGTGTAAAAATATTTAATTTAATTAAATGTATAAATAAATTTTTATGTATAAAATATTGTCATTAAAGTTAAATTGTTAATAAATATGTAAAAATAAGGTTTTTTTTTATATTTTTGGAAACTTGTGTGCAATTATACAATTTTTTCAATTTTTTGGTGGTACTACATAATTATAAATTTTGTAATTTATGAGATATTACAATTAGCACTCAATGTTTTTTTTTTATGATATTACAAACATTATAAATAACCCCCTAGGAGCAAAATTGAAATATTTCAGTGCTAAGAGCTTAATTGTAAGATGGTGACAAATTTTACGGGGTTTTTTGCAATTCGACCTTACCCCAGAGGGGTATCCGTAATTTACCCAAATTAGTTTAGAAGGAAAAATAAAAGTAATCGACGAAATCGTAAAAAACAATGAAAATAGGTTAAAACTGATTAAAAAAATGGGTAAAACTGTAAAAAATTATTAAAATGGTAAAAATGAATGAAATCAACTAAAATCAGGTTAAATAAATAAAAAATGAATTAAATTAAAAACGGGTTATTTTATTTTAATTTATGACATAATAAAATTAATTTTACTCAAATTTATAAAATCTACCCATAAAATTGTAATAATCTAAATAATGTAAATAACATGCAATATAATCATATCTTAAATATGTAAACCTTTATTTTAAATATAAAAGTAAATAATCTAGAGGACACCTGAAAACAAAGTGAAGACAATATCTCTTTTTTAAACTAAAGTTTACTAAGAGAAATTGTTAAAATAAGTTATTATAAAGTAAAATAAATTAAGAATAACATGTTTATGATTGTTGTGCATAGAAATTACCATTTTATCTTTACAAAGCCGACATTCGTGAATTTTTTTTTAGGAAAATACATTAAGGTGCAAAATGTCGTACAAACTATATTTTTAGGGTGCAGAGTGCCAAAAATTTTAAATCGGGGTGAAAAGCGCTTAAATTTTATAATTTTAGGGTGCAAAATGCCAACATTCTATATTTTAAGGGTGCAAAGGAAAAAGAAAAATATCGAAAATGACTATTCTATCTTTATACCAATGAAATTTTTCAATAAAACACACATTAGGATGCAAAATGCCAAGTAAATTATATTTTTAGGGTACAAAGTGTCAAAACCCTATAATTCGAAGGTGCAAAATGCCAAAAACTCCATTGTCTTCTATAGATTTAAAATTAAAACAGGAGTTTCGCGAAACCTACACATAAACTATCTTTGATTAAGTTTTGACTCATTTTCACGAAATCGCGAGACTAAGTCAGAGTCTAGCCAAATAGGGCTTTATTATCATTCTTTAGTGAATAATCTCTTTATCATGCATCCTTAAAGTTTAATAAAATGTCTTGAAAAGGTGAAAAGGAAATGAAATAAATTGAAGAATTGGGTGCATAGGTAATACCTGATACCCTATCTAAATAATATTACGGGTAAGCGTATTTTTACTCAAACTTTCAGTAGTTCTAATGCTAAAAAAAATTCATAAAACAAACATTAACCCTAAGAAAAGTAATCGTATTGGAATTGCAAATTCTCTTGATAATGTTGTTCTGATAACTGGCTAGCCTGAACAATTTTTATCATTTATATTTTTTAAGGTTTAGAACGAGTTCGACTCAATAAGTCAATGAATAAAAACTTTAACAAAAAAAATAGGGTTAATTACAGGGACCTCCCCTGAGGTTTGGTGAAACTCGCATTCATTCCCCTCTAAGAATACTAATTACTCGGACCTCCCCTGAGGTTTGCAAAACCTTACAACCGTTAGGGTTCCGTTAATTTTTGCTTACGTCATCATAATTTTTTTGAAGATTGTCAATTTTGCCCCCGACTTACTGTAGCAAATATGTATGGACTATATTACACCTCTCAGCAAATGTTACATTGTTGCATGAGAATGGATCTAGTAGCAATGTCAAATTACATTTGTGGATTAAAATGTTGTTAAATTTATATAAAATGTGTAATGACTTTATTAATGTATATTTATATTTAAAATAACATTTTAAATATTTCTAAAGTATTTTCTTACTTATTGTAAAATATATGCAAAGAGAAATACACTACTAACTCTTACAAAAAATTATTTTTATTCAAATAAATATAAACATTGAAATTTATTTTTAATGTATAGATTTCCACATTGTCCCTCTTATTTGTGTATATAAATTCAAATAAATATAAACATTCAAATTTATTTTTATAATTATTTTTAGTGTTCTTATATTTTACTTGATAGAAAAATATTGAAAATACTCAAGTTTAATTTTTATGTCTATAAATATAAAATTTTATAATGGTCAATAATGTTTTAGAAAAAATATTACACATGTTTATAAAATTTTATATTAGCCAATAATGTTTTAGAAAAATTACTCAAGTTTTATTGATATGAAATAATTAAAGAACTTATTTGTTGGGAAATTATTATTTTTTAATTATTCATAGATATAACATAACAATTTTTAAAGAAAAAAATATATATTCAATAATATTTTAATTTTTATAATAAAAATATATATATAATTGTTTTTTTAAAAAACCCTAAAATCACCCCACCCCAAACCCCCAACCCCGCCGCCACCACCTTCCCAGGCCATCCCGACGGCCTGGGATCACCAGATCCAGGCCGGCGACGACTTGGGGAGAATATCCCAGGCCGTCGCCGGCCTGGAACCAGCTATCCCAGACAATAATTTATTGATTACTTAAACCCAATACTATTAAATAATATTTACTATAAAATACTAAATAAATCTTGTTTACATAATTAATAAATTATTTTTTACGCTATTGATAAATTATACAGTATTGAAATATGTATTTTATAAAAATTGAACTAAAAAAATCAATAAATATTTTTTTCACAAAATTTAAAGATACTAATTCAAATACCCTTTTATAAAATAATTATCTAGAGGTATTTGTAAATAATTAAATTTATGGGTTATTTCAGTTTTAAACTTAAATATATATATATATATATATATATATATATATATATATATATATATATAAGTGTTTAATATATTCAACAATGAAATCATAAATTTACATCATACTTAAATACAATACAATTAAATAATATTTTATTATAAAATACAAAAATAAAATCTTATTTACATATTTATTATTACTATTATTTGCATAATTAATAAACTATTTTTTTTCTTTTTTATGTGATATAAATCGGGGTGGGTTAGTTTTTCTTTTATTTTTATGTGTAAAATTAATTTTATTAAAGTTTGGGGACTAATAGGCAAATATAAATTTTTGTAAGGTTTTGTAAACCTTAGGGGAGGTCGATGTAATTAAAATTGATGAGGGCAAGAGGGTAATTTCACGCAGTCCATCCACCTCCGTTAGTCTCCGTTAGGGTTTTGTAAGGTTTTGCAAACCTCAGGGGAGGTCCGAGTAATTAGTATTCTTAGAGGGGAATGAACGCGAGTTTCATCAAACCTCAGGGGATGTCCCTGTAATTAACCCAAAAAAATATCATCTACTCGAGCACACCATATATTTGATCCGATTAAAGTTTATTTGAGCTTGACATATTTAACAAAAACATTATGTACAAAAAATTATTCCATTGAGTGATAAGATGAAATTGATTACAGCGTAAATGAATAAAAAAGGATAGTAAAAACCTTCCTCTTGAATTCCTTTCTTGCCTAAAAATTTAAGTCCTCAACAAAAACCATCAACCTGTACAGTTATTATTCAACACTACAAATAAATATATACAAAATTATGGATAAAATCTTCAGTCATCTTCTTCTTCTTGATTTATTATACTTAAACATCATTATGTTTATGGTTTCCAAGGCCCACTGCATCTTCAGGGATATACTTGCCCCAAAACCAATGAGCCTTCCAAACTTTGTTCATTTCTTCAATGGGCATGTTTTTCGTCTCCGGCAAAAACATGTACACGAAAACGGTCATTATGAAAACCCATCCAGCGAAAAAGAAGAAGAGGCCGAACTTCATATGGCAAAGCATAGACAAGAAAAGTTGACCGATGATGAATGTAAAGAACATGTTGATGGACACATTGATCGATTGTCCTGCGGAACGAGTCTCCATAGGATGGATTTCACTAGGCACCAACCATCCCAATGGGCCCCACGACCATGCAAATGCTGCCACGTAGATACAGATAAAAGATAGTGCCACGTTTCCAAAGGCTTTATTAAAAGTCCCCTGACCCGAAACTCCAAAAACTGAAGCGATTGAAGCACCCACACCGATTTGACAAATGATCATCTGAATTCCACCTTCCAAGAACAAAACCCTCCTCCCGAATTTGTCAACCGCTAAGATCGAAACAATGGTCGCGAACACGTTCACAAGACCAGTCACGACAGCGGACATGAGCGAGGCATCATGTGCGAATCCCAATGTTCTAAATAGAACGGGGGCGTAGAACATAATCACATTAATACCCGTGACCTGTTGGAAGAACGGAATCAAGCAAGTGATCACGAGTTGTGGCCTGTATTTGTGTTCAAAGACTGTTTTCCATGGATTTGGCACCTTCTGCGATGCTTCACTAGCTTCGATCAGATCATTAAACTCTTCATCAACCTCAGTCGTTCCTCTGATCTTTTGCAACATTGCTCTAGCTTCCTCCTTCTGCCCTCTCTCTATCATCGAATTTGGGGTGTCGGGTAACATAATCGCTCCAACGGTCATGATCAAAGCCGGGACACCAGCCAGGACGAGGGAAACTCTCCATCCGTTTGCTTTCATTTGTGCTGTTCCGTAATTGACAAGGCTGGCCGCAAGGATACCAATGGTTGTCATCATCTGGAAACCGATGTTGAGGGCTCCTCTCAACTTGGGTGGAGCCATCTCGGATAGGTATACGGGGACGGACTGATTACCGTATCCAATGCCGACACCAAGCAATAAGCGGCCTATAATGAGCATCTCTACGTTCATTGCCGCACCATTGAGAATGGCGCCTATAAGAAAGACTGAGCCTCCGACGGTCATGGAGATCTTTCTCCCGAACTTCCGTGTGGTGGCAGAGGCAAAGAAAGACGATATGAGAGCCGCCAAGTAAAGAGACGAGGTGAATAGGGTCAACAAGTGGTTCTCAAATTTACAGTACTGACTCTCGTTGCCGGATGTGTCCATCTGCCTACTATACACGGCTGGAAAGAATTTCATCAAGAACTCGTCCATCGATGTAACTCCTCCTGCAACAATTTCAACATATATATCAAAATACAAATGATAGAATATTTTATTCGATGAAATTCAATAACAACATTGCCTAAAACAGATATTTATACTAGCAAATGGTGATTCACCTGAGATACCAATGTCGTAACCGAATATGAGTCCACCGGTGGCCGCGACCACACAAGAAATAACCACAAAGGACGTAACACGACCTTCATAGTTTCCTTTGACTTTTGTATCGATACCTCCGATGGCCATTGTAACTAGCTAGTCTTGCCTTACTTTTATTTATTTATTTATTAACTCGAGAAACTAAATCTTGAAAAAAAAAAAAAGCTTAAAGATTCAGAGACTCCCTCAACAATTTTGTTTTTTTTTTTTTTTATTTTTTCGATTTTACATGAGGGACTCGTAATCTCTTTATTCTGCCTTTTTTTTTTTTTTTTGCTTTTGTTTTCTCTTATTACATTAGTGTGGCAATCTTATTGCTTGGTTGTTTTCTGACAATAGGTAAGGGTATTTATACACAAGAAAGGATAAAAATAGAAATGATTTTGGATGGTTAAATTCTACCAAACATGAATTCGGGAATGGACATGCATGTTTTCAGATGGATTTGTGATCCTGCATGGATTAGAAGTTAACAGTGTCTAAGTGTTCGAACATTTCACCTAAAAAATAGGCTATTACTTTTACTACTTACCTCTTTACATTTGATTATATATTTACTCAACCACACGATTTCACAATTTGAAACTAATAAATTTATATACAAATTTTACGGCGAATCATATATATCAGGGACAGTTTTCCGAGATAAGAATAAAGGAAAGAAGTAACATGTGATGATTAATGCTAATTATCGATAGTTTTTGGCTTAGTTTGGATAATAAATGTCGTGAACTTGACTTTATATGTTAGCCATTTCGAGCTTAATGATTTTCTCCTTTATTCCATTATTATTTTTCTAGTTTCACTTTAGGCACCAAGTTTTAGGTGTGTATTATAAAGGTAAAAAATTTAGATATCTTCCCAATTTTGCTCTCAAATTCAGTGGTTGAGAACTAATTGTGTCAAATCATTACTTTTGTGTATGAGGAAAAGAATTTTTTTATTCATGAAGATGTATCGAGTTATATTTAAAAAAAGTAAGAGTAAAAAGGATATCTAGGACATAAAGAGTATGTCAAATCTTTGTTGAATCTATTCGATCTTCATGTTGCTTAGAACTAGAGATGAAAGTCAACTAATTAAGTTTTACTCAATCTACAACTTTAGCTCGTTTTATATATTTTATTTCTAAATTAATTGGTTCGTTATGCAGACATATGCAACCAGGCGAGTTAGAATAATATTTATCATTGGAACATAGATTCGAGCTCGACTTGATAAGATAATAATGTATATTACAATATATGTAAGATTAGCAAATTGCTCGAGATCAACTAATATTTGGTTAGATTAAAGCTCATATGAGCTTGGTTCGTCTGATAATCAAATCAAACTCAAACATAATTTTAAGCTCGTGGTTTGTCCACTAAAGTATTCAAATATTAGGTTATTGATCTTTTCTTGATTCGTGAATGTTTCCATTCGACTAAACACTTGCGTCTTTCCTTTTGCAAGCCTAAATCTCAAAAACAAGCCGAAATTTGTCCCAAGCCGGGAGAAGTGTTTTAGTCCAAGCCATAATTCAATCTTCGGATATCTACCCGATGTCTACTTTGCTTATGCCCAAGCATATTTGCAACCAAATTGATATACTACCGCAAGGTTACAGGTTCGAATGCAAATGTATACAGTTTCTCCTTCTTTTTAAATATTTTCAAGATTAGGCAATCTTTCTCTTTTATGAGCAGGTAAGAAATGTTTTAGTATTTCTTTTTAATACTTTTTATGTGTTTCATAAATATTCCTTAATATTTTGAACAATTTGTTGAATGAGCTCTTTAAAAACTTTGCTAGGTTGGAGAAAATAATTGTGTTACTTTATCTTATCAGATGATAAGCAGATTGATTCAAGCTCGGAAAGTTAGTTGGGAAATTCTATGGTGACTCTTGGTTAAGAGTTGAGTCACCCCAACAATTCAATCCCCACCCTTGAAAAAATGAAATGATTTATCTTGTCCATTGATAATGTACAAATGGACACAATTTCACATTTTGTGTATTACATCTGAAAACTTAATAATTATTACATTGTAAATAGAGATTTACATTATTACCCTCAAATAAAAATAAAAAAACTACTCACTTTTACTAAAATATCCCTCCCACTTCTTCTTCCCAAATTTATCTCCTAACCCCAATCCCTTTCCAAACCCTAACCCACACCACCACCACCACAACCACCCTCCTCCCCCTCCCTTTTCCCTCTCTGCTCCTTTTAATCATACCAGAACGACGGCGACAAAGTGCCGCCTCCGTTCTCGTCTCGACCTTCACTCTTCGCCGTTCTGGTCGCGACCAAAATGGAGGCGGCACTTCGCCGCCGCTATTCTGGTCGCGAAGCTCCTTTTTTTTTTTTCAAGATCAAAATGGCGGCGCCGCGGCAGTTTGTGTTTGCTAGATCTAACCAAGAAGCTTGCTAATCCATTCAACCAAACCTTAAATTTTGTATCTATTCTTCCACAAAATGTTTATCTCACTTCTGAGTTTCATCCATCAATCGATTATCCGGAACTTCTTGAAAAGCTACTCGTGTCAGGCCTCATTTTCATTCTCGCTTTTGGTTAGTTGATTCACAGGTGAAGCTTCCTTCACGAGGAAGAAGATCCACTTTTTTTAATACTGATAAATTCTTTATTTTATTCAATTATAGAAACACTATTTTAATTATATATTTAGAAAATAAGGAATTGCATTAATATTAAATAATGTGCAATTTTTGTAGAAAAATAATTTTAACTTATGGGAAGAGTGTATCAAAAAAGTTATAAATTTAATTTTATTATTTTTATTGATCTTGCATTTGGCTTGATTGAAAGTATAATATAATTTCAATGAATTCAAACATTTTTTTCTAAATAAAAAAATTATATCAAATTTGGCTAAAATGTATCTATAACAACAGAGAGATCTTGATACTATATGAAACTGGAATTAAATTTTTAAATGAAGAATTCAATTTTAATGGCCATTTTAAACTTAACGAAAATATTAAAACTTTATGGAATATATTAATGAAAATATAAGTTATTATAACTCATTCAACTATAAAAGCTATATTTGACTTTATAATCAAATGGTGGAATTAGATAGTCAAACATGGTTATCCTTATCCCTACATCAACAATGTTAATTTTGATAAATTAATCGACCCACCTATTGATTTCGGTTACTATTAATCTAATTATCTAATAATACATTAACCTAATGTTTTAGGACTCCTTGATAATTCAAATTGTACTTAACATGATAATTATTTGAAAATTAGACGTGATTTTTCAAATTTGCCATTTGGCGTTTACTTGTAGTGTTAATAATTTCATTTAGAATTTTAAAACTTGAATATCATTTGTAACATCACATAGAATTCTAAAATTGATAATGGTAAATTTATTTCAATGTTTTGATAAATTTGTATAATTAAGTAGTTAATGAATAAATCGAACTAATATTAAATAAAAATCATTGTAATATGAAATTTTATTAATATAAAGATGTTATTTACATAATTTAATTTTGTATATTAATTTCCGAAGAAGAAAATCATGACAATGTACAAATTTTCGAAGCACGCGTTGCTTTTACATATTTTGGTCGAATGTTTTTTCATATAATCACTGTAAACAATGTAGGATTTGGTTGTATATCTAATTTTCCTCAATCGCAAAAAAGAAATGTCCAGAAAACTATGAGCTCCGCTGGGGTGGATAAAATTCCGCTAGAGGGAAACAATTGAAGAAATATATAATATATGAAATAGATAAAGGGTAAGTTGAGAATTTTGTAAAACAAAGAGTAAGGGTATAATGGGATTGTAAAGTGGACACATGTCCAAATTTAATAGGCCAAAAATAATGTTGTTGGTGACTCTCTTTGAAGTGAGAGTCACAATAGACCATCCCAAGTTAGTTATATTAGTTATTTTTGTTATTCTTTGTCATTAGTCTGTAGTTTCGGGATTTAATATGTTATTTTCATTGTTTTCTATTACTTTGTGAGTCTGTCACGTCTTTAATTTAATTTATGGCTCATTCTGTACAATTTAATTTTCAGTTCATTAATGCAGTTATTTTAGTTCCTTTTCTTCAATCTTTTCATTGATCTTCATTTATGCATGGTGTTTATCTCTTCTTTCATGCTGGGTTTGTAACGTTAATATATCTTAAGTTAGTTTTTACCATTTTATCGAAATATCAAAAAAGTAGTGAGTTTGCTACCAAAAAAAAAAACTTCGCCCCTCCAAAGAAAAGCGTCTAGCTCGATCTCCGCCACTGGTGGGGAAATAAAAAAAACGGTAAATCTGTGGGAGGGCAGCAGCCCCTGAGCATTTGATTTTAACAGAAAATGGCATTTAGGACTGATTGCCTTTGAGTTTGCCTCAAAAGCTCAGTTTTTCGTATCAGTTTCTTCTTTGTTTGGTTTATCTGTTTCATTTTAATTGAGATTATATATGGAGTTTGTCTTTCTTATTATTTGTTCGCGCATCTCCTCTTCTTTACTCTAAAAGTTATATAGGGTCAGTTGAATCGAAGAGGTAGTGATGAGATTTTTGGAGTATATTTGTGTGTAAGCTAATGGTGAGGCATTGAAGAAAAAAATTGATCCGTATCTTGGCGGGTCAACCCAGACGTGACTTCATTCAGGTAAGTATTTTTATGTAGATGAAGCTGCCAAACATTATTAGGTATATATTGTAACGATAATAAATTTAAATTAAAGTTACCAGCTGCAAATAGTTATTAAGTCAGTTTTGTACAATACTACAACAATTTACTGTCACCTACAACAAAAATCGTACATTCAAAAGTAGCTCTAGTAATCAAACGACAAAACATGCAAAAGCGAACTACATTCAACTAAATCCTCTAAATTAATAATTACAATTTCTTTTTTGGAAAAAAAAAAAAAATTAATCTAACACATGAATACCAAAATTTGTAAACTTTTAAAATTACAAATGAAAATCAATTCCACCACTGATGCACAGCAATCCCTTCATCCCTCACTTTTCCATACAATTCTAAACACTGCCAATATGCCCTTTTACTCCCCTTCCCTTTTTCTCCATTCTGCCATTGATTATTACACTCCAAGAACAATTCATCCACAAGACTTATTGTCTTGTCCCTAATCATCTCCTCAACCACCTGTGCTTCTGCCTTCATTACAACGTAATCCTCTCGCCTCACATTCTTCTTTAGCCAACCTGTTACTCCCATTTCCACCGGCGAGGATCCATCGTTTTCGACACCAACCTCCACATCATAAAATTTGAATTCTCTATCCTTCATTGGATAGTTTTTGTAAAACCAATCTAGAGCATTAGAATCGTCCGAGATGAAAACTCGACGTGGATAGCTCTCTAAAGAATCCCTCAAAAGATTAGGAAGGAACCTGATTTTTCTTGAAGTAAAGCTAGGTTTAGCCAATGGAGGCTCTAAGTAAACATCCTCCAATCCCTTTAATGCATCTTTCACGACTAAACCATTCGTCGATGATGCTTCCGCCGATGATTTCCTCATTGCCACAACCGTGTTCTCAAATATTCTTCGGAGGTACACGATTCCATAATTGCGAATAGAATGCAACTCGTTTAAAGGATTAGTGTTGCTCAATGAAGAGATGGCCATGCCCCCATTCTTTAAAGATCGATCAATAGGGTTGATCTCGTGTAACCCGAGCATAAAAACAAAGTCGAAAACCTCGTCGTTTTGGATCAACACTCCAGCTTCTGTTATCAAATGGACACCAGCTTCGTTCAAGAAGGCGAAATCATTTTCAATATCTCCCCCAAAGCTGCATGCACCCGCAATGAGGCCCTTGTGGCCTTTCTTGATGAGGCCTTCGTCTATCAAATCGCGTAAAAGAATGGGTAGAATCTTCATGTATTTGGTGAAATCCAAATTCGAATACGGAGAGTCAGGCCTATATAATGCAGCAGAGGAGGATGATCTCATCATGGAGATGAGTGAAGGCAGCATTAGAAGAAGCATTGCCAAGAATAACGATCGTGTCATTATTCGAAGAACCCGCGAATCAGGAAGCTTGATGATCAAAAGGGTGTGGAAATTCATTCCGTTCTTGGCCCTTTGGCCACGAGACAAACTGTCCATGGGATCGGTATAAGGCGAAAGTATAAGCCTTTTCTAACACCTACTGGTATCGTTTGAGGTCCTACAAACTATATTCTTGCACCCAACAAAATTTATGTGAAACAGAGGAACAAAAACAGATCAATCCTAGAACGAGAAAAGAGAAGAAAGATTGAATGAAGTAAAGTTCTAGCGGGTACAGAATCTTGAAGCTGTGTGATTTCCACCCACGAGAGAGACACGAGTGGTTTTGTTTGTACAATGAAGGAGGATCAATTGCCTAATCCTAACAAATTCCATGCTTTTTAATTTCTTGTTTTTCTTCTCTTCTTTCTCTATCTCTCATTCAATCCAAAGGGTGTTTTGTTTTACTAAGAGGTGGTTTAATTAAATGAAATCAACCACCATGAAAGAGAGAGAGAGAGAGAGAGAGAGAGAGATCAATTTCACAATGGCAGAGACAAGGAAAGAGGATCTGAGGATATATGCTGTGGAGAATGAGACAAAGAAAATAAGAGTACTTTTCTCTGAGTTTGTTATTCGGTCAATATAATTTGATTATTTGTGTGAGAAAATTGTGCATGTGTTTATATATTGGAAATTTTCCAGGAATTGGGTGGTTTTGCGTGAAAGTATTGTAGAGAGAGAGAGACGATTATTTCAATTGGTTTAACATAAAATAATACGTGTTTATATCGTGGGAGAGAGTCGAAGGTTATTGTTAGTTTTGGTATTTTGTGGCGCACTTTTCATAGTCTAAGTACTAGAATAAAGGAGATGACAGATTGCAGATTTGAAGAGAAAAAATAATGTAAAGACTCAGAGTATTAATTATATTAAACAAAAAACCATATGTACAAACAACGGAAAATTGATTGAAGCTGTGCAAGAAAGCCTTTATAAGTTGCTTGAAAGAGGTAACAAAGAAAGTATGACCATGAATGAGCTCAAAGGGGGGCTTGATGATTGTGTTATTTACCAGAAGTGTTACATAATCACTTCATCTTGTGTAGTTCTAAAATCTGTTCCATGCACACTGTTTTAACAATCAAGAGTAGGCTCCAATTTGAAGTTCATTCACATCTAGAATTAATTCAAGAACAAAGAAGAAATTGACTCAAGGTCAGAATGTTTTGTAGGTTTCAAACATCTATAGCAATTGAACTTAATAAGATAGCGATTACATCCCGAAAAGTAAGTACTTGCCATCAACTTGAAGGCCCCCTATTTACCAGTAGACATGTCGGTCAATTTGTTCAATTTGTTCACCAGATTGTCACAAAATCCTTCTAGTGTGTTAAGAGAACATGATAGAACATTCACATTCATATTACCCTATGAAAATATTGATCAGCCATCTCTATGGCTACTCGAACTTAGCAATCAATAATCAAGTACAAGAATCATGTTAAGATCAAGCTTAGGTATTTATTCGAAGCAAAACCATGGTTCTGTAAAAACGGTTTGGTATTTGATCTGATCGAGAACGTAATCACTAAGAAAACAGGTATCATATATCTAGGAATTTGTATAAGTCAGGATGATATACACATATACATACAACAGCACTCACTTATTTTTCTTACCACCAGCTAGAATACGCTGAATCTGCAAACCTCTGCTGAAGGCCTGGTTAAAAAGGAGTCTAGTTTGGAAGTCTGAGACGAAGGGAAACCAAGCCAGTACAGCCACAGGAGCAAAGATAACCAAACCCATTATGTACTCGTATCCTCTTGCTAGAGCTTTAACAGGACCCCACATTCCCAACCTCTTCACTACAGGCCTGCAAGCTTGTGCTATCTGCAGAGATAGACCACAATGATTAAATAACAAGTTCTAATTATATGTACTAGTAATTATTTGCTTCAATGTAAATATTTTATCTATATATGTACCTGCAGAAGAGCCCATCCAGTAGGCAAGAAAGCTAGTAAACTGGCAGATATATCTCCAGTTGTGAGCTCAAGGACTTTTATGAAAATGATAAGTATCACCACAAACCCAACGAACAGTGATAGCTTTAGAAGTCTGAACATCAGCTGGAAATCCGCACTGAACTTCTTCCTTCCCATTGATACAATCTGCATTTGTACATATATATATATATATATATATTGCTGTCCAATGTTAAATTTTCTGGAAAAGAAAAAAAAAAGTAGAACAAATTATATTTATTTTGCAGCTGACCTTCAAAATAAGCATCACAGTAAAGATAACGAGCCAAGACAAACCATAAACCATAATACTCTTGTTATGATGGGTGATATGCAACTGATAAACGATTCCATACTGGTAGATGAAGAAGCGGAGAGCAAGTATGATTTCACACAACCGTCCTATAAAACCTGTATATTGGAGATGCTCTTGCTCTTCATCCCACCAGGATTCCCAACTCTTGGTTGCTGGCACGCCAATTCCACCATGGTTATTAATCCACTTGTTCCAATCCTCAAAGTCATCCACTATCTTCTGCCATTCCAGTCCAGAAGGATTGAATATAAAGGGACCAAACAACCAGGAGACAACAAGAAACCACATTGAGAAAGTGAGGAATATGTAACTTGATGAGTCAGGAGCTGCTGAACCATAAGCTTGATAAGCTATGAGTAAAATCAACATTTCTAAAGCTTTTGTGAAATGGCTTCTCGAGTACATTCTGTAGTTCTCAGCAAACTTTTCGTGTCTCACAACAAAACCACGCCCCGTGGCTCTGTATTTAGCTCCACCATGTAAAACTGTTCGCCCAAAGTAATGGAGCTTTGTCCCAAGGGAGAAAGTAAAGAAGACAGATGCAAGTTGAAGCTGCATAATTATCATATCACCAACTGCAGTTCTAAACCCCCTCTCTAATCCAATTTCCATAACCATGGGCAATGCCATCAAAATGCCTAGTTGAACTAGAGATTGAGACGCCATTACAGACTTCAGAACTTTATTTCCTTTAGCTCTAGCAAATCTCACAATGGTAGCCTCCAGTCCACTCAGTGAAAGATAGAGTTTACCATACAGGTATGCATACACAGTAAGCACCACCAGCTGCGTACCAACAATGAATTACCAATATCATGATTAACAAGTGAAACATCAGCTTAAGGTATTGACAAATTAGACATATTACCATTGAGCTGAAGTAAAACCCAGTGGTTGTATAGTAACATGAGAGCATGCGAAAAAAGTCAAAGCGATGCCCTAATCTGTAAAGATCACGGCTAAGTGTCTGTTCCCCATTACCACATGCAACCTTCGCTTCAAATAGTGATATCTGATTGAGACCAACATCACGGCCCTTCCCAACTTGAATATATTCATGATGGGTGATATTTCCTCGTCTTAGTGTTGAATTAAAACCTTTAGACAGAAAAACTGTGTCAGAAAGTCGTAGAAGTGCATGCAAGTATGTGAGAAAATGTGGTTTTAAGATTTCACCAGCAAATATATCCTCACTAAGATTGATGCCCCTAGAAGCTTTGCTGATGCCACCACGGGTAATGTGAAAAATTCTGTCAAAAATATCTGGATGTCCATAGTGGAATCGCACCCTATATAAAACCAATTAGACAAAGGAATTATGTAAAATCTGTGATTGCAGAAACTCCAGATGGACAATGAAACAAGACAATACAATACAATACTTGCTTTGGGAATGGAAACAATAACAAGAAGCAAAACCTAGCACAGGATAGTGGATATACATAAATGCTTGGTATCAAAAACTATGTGAAGCGTTAGTAGGAAGATGGAAATGAGATCTTTTTCTCCCATGTCAAATTTAAGATAAATCGTTCACCGTACTTTTTTACATTCTTATGAAGTTGAAGTCAAACAATTTTCCTCAGTTTGCACAATTATTCAGATGATTCTGTCAAGATTTAAGTTATAAATTATCAATATTTGCTAGTTATAAATGACATTGAATTACTAGTCATGGTTACCAGGGATGAAGACAACAAAAGATGTAACCGTGTTTTGCCAATGTTTCGAACAAAAACCAAAAAATAATATATCTATTAGTTCATGCAAAAATGAAATAGCATACTTCAGTGGTCTTGCAAGAACTCTCTGACCGATTGTGACAAAGCTTGTCTCTTGATTTGACATAAACCAAGCCAATGATGAGACACTGCAATTAAAGAAGTGAAAATCAGAGAGTATACCTGAATTTTTTTATTTTGGTAAAAGAGAGTAAACCTGAAAATGTAGCATCTACACAGAAAGCTAAACTAACATTACCTTCCAGTGAAAATATGCTCACGTACACCTAGGATTGTAGGCGGTTGCACCCCATGGTCCTCATTAAATTCCTCAAGTAGATTACGCATCTTAAGAGCTTCTTCCAAATAGTTGTCCTGCAAAATGAAAAATGAAACTATGTTACCTGGCTATCCAAATTCTTTTATTAATGTTATAACTTCAGCTTACACAAAATTTACCTGATTCATATCAATGGTTTGAAGAGCTTCCCCACGAGTAAAAATAATAGCATGGTTCTGGTTTTCAGGCTTTCCTTCTCCTATCATTGCTGACCCAGGCAGCTTTATACGATAGATTTCCTTAAAAATAAGATTGAATCAGTTAGAATTGACTCAATTTGGTTGCAATGTAGTTCATCTAATGAAGAGATTAATTTTCAAGAAATTGTAAATGGCTATGGCCCTATTTAAAATTAAAAAAATATATATATGTACCTGATCAAGATTATCAACAGCTTTTACCAATACAGAATAATAAACCTTCTGGTGTTTTGCACCTTCAGCTTCTTCAACTTCATCTATATATGCTACACGGAGAGATGGATTACTGCACAAGAATAAATAGAGACAAGATGGCATTCAGAGGAGCTGATTAACCTGATTATTGATGAGAGGAAGCATACAGTAGAATATTTTCACAGGGTCAAAGGATACAACTTACTTAACCATCAGATTCAGAATGTCAGTTGCACGGCGGTCTCCACTACGCTTCTGGTTCCCATAGTTCTGGCAGGTAGCAATATATGTAAATTTCATGTCAGCTACAGCCTCTAACTGAGTATACATGGATCTTTGACTCTTCTTATCTTCCTCTGATGGTTCTGTAATGGTTTTATAGCCTTCAAGTATATCTGTTCAGTTTAGGAAGAATTAATCAGAAACTTATGTGTGATGCTTTGGTAGTTTAATCATTAATTTAGGGAATGTCGGTGATTTATAATTAACAGAAACTAAAGAGATCAGAAGTGGTCTCTGTCAACGTGATTCAATATGCATCTTGGAACATTATCAGTTAAATTTAAGAAGTTCACAGTACGTCCAAAGCTACTGAAAAATGCATCAGTTTCTCAAAAGATTTCGAGATTATATATAAAATATTAGGACTCACCAAACCTTTTCTAAATTCTAAATATTTAGTCATTACTTTAAGGACGATTATAAAAGCAAAATAATATGATTAAATCAGGCAAGAAACTTATATGCTAAGCCTCTTGAGGTGAATTTCCAGCATGCTCACATTCTTAATGGTCTAATAGTATGATTTGCTTATTAACGTGGAATTTCATCTTACCCTCTTCCTTAGCTATGTCAAGAAAAGCCTGAAGCTTCAAGGCCCTTCTGTAGTACATCATCCCTCTAACTGTGTAAAAAATAAATGTCAAACTAACAATTTAAGGAAGAAGGGAACAGGGGATGCAAGAGTGAGAGAATCAAAAAACCAGTTCTGCAAAGAGTCTGTCCTCTTAAGGAGGCCCAGTGACGTAGTTGCAGTATCTTTTCTTCATTTTCCCAGATTTCATGTCCTTTGCAGTTTAGGCGTTCCATGAAGTTATTCCACTCATCTGAAAAAAGTATTGATATGACTCTCAATTAGAGAATGTTACATATTTGAATTCTCTGAATTCAGGATCACGCCGTGAAGTGCAAGTGCATTGCCAGATTCAAAATATTTTGCAGACCTGGATAAATCTTTTGAAGATAATAAATGATTGACACACCATCTTCATTTTCCATTTCAAGGTCATTCTTGGAATAGACAGTCTCCTCTCTGTAGTAAGGAGTCATGACACTGCCATGATGGTTGAATATAATTACCCACTTGGTACCGAAACATTACAATAGAATGATATTTTCATGCATGATATCATACTCCATGAAGATGATGAGAGAGAATGTATTTAGACCACAACAATTCTAAGGTTAGTGATGTGATTGATATCAGTTATGCACCACTATCCTAGTTATTTTGTCAATATTACCATGCTAGCTAACCCTTATGCTACTCTCCACACAATGAATTTAATATGCTGTCAGAAACAAGGAACACTAGAGTAAAATGGTCAAGTTATTCAAGAGTTTTATGGCATGTCCACTGCAGTAATAAGCAATGTTGTACACAGACAACAATAAAAAGAGAAGGAAATTGGGTAATTTCACAAACTATTCAATTGAATCCAGCAAAGCATTATGAGCTCCACCTGAACGACAGCATTTTGCGAACTTGAGGCACACGCGGCATATCCATAAAAAGTGAATTTGTGAAGAATGTTATTCTTCGGCGTGCTTCAAGGTTTGTTGGCACGTCGATTGCGGATTCTTTTACAGTTAAGAGCAGATAGAGGCGTACTATCTGTGAAACAAACAATCAAACATAGTGTTGTTTCATTTATTCACCAGCACAAGATGTTCCAGATGTCTGTGCATGGATGTGTCCATGTATAAGTGAAAGGTTTGTGAGTGTTTTTCCACATGCCTGCTCTTCCCATTGTGCTGTATTCTGGGGAGGAAACAGAATATTGGCAAAGAGTTGCCTTCCCGAATCACTGGAACTAGGACCCAGTTTAACCAGTTCACTGCATTCAGTTAAAGAAATTAACTACATAAGGCTTCACCAGATAGTAATATAAAAAATGCCTGTAGTTGTTAAGCAAAGTGAAAGAAAAAACTTCTAAATTCTGCTTAATTTACCAACCGGATCTCTTTCACCATCATATCACGCGTAACTAATTCTAACATATCTTGCAGTAATAAAACTACTCTATCTTTCTTGGATAAATGAACATCCTTCTGCAACACACGAAGAAATTAATTAAGAGACATAAATCATGAATCCTGAAGTTGGAACATATTATGAACTTTGACCACTTAAGCCTCACCAGTATCTCCACAAGTTCCACAAATTTCTTACAAAGATCAGGTAATGGCTTCATTCTGAAATTTGCAAGGAATGTATTCTTTGATATATTTCTTTCAACTTCTTCTATAATGACTGCGACTATTCTGTTCCAGTAAGGAGAAAGTCAGAACCCAATGCAGCAAACAACAATCCTTAAACCTTTTATAATTAGCTGAGTAATGGGAAAAACAACAAAGAACAAGACTGTATGATTTTGATAATTAACATCAAAAAATAATTTACACTGTGATAATGTAAATATGAGATGGGACATATTAGCAACTATTCTGTTCCAGTAAGGAGAAAGTCAGAACCCAATGTAGCAAACAACAATCCTTAAACCTTTTATTATTAGCTGAGTAATGGGAAAAACAACAAAGAACAAGATTGTATGATTTTGATAATTAACATCAAAAAATAATTTACACTTGATGGGACATATTAGCAATTTGCAAGTTTATTACAAAAGTGAAGAAACATAATTGAAATAAAATACAAATATTGTATGTGTAGACAAAAGTATGACTACAGAACATTAAACCTCAATAATCTTAAGATACTCATCAGCATACAAGGGATAGGAGGAATTTTTGTCCGTATCAGGTTTGGCCGAACCCGAAACATCTATATGTCAAATGTGATACACTTGCCTTGTAGTTGATAAAGACTCCAATCACATGGCAAGTGCAATGCACTTGCTTTGTAGTTTGATGGGTTTGGCCAAACCAGATTTGGGCTAGAATTCCTGAATGATAGTAGAAATGATACAAAAAATGATAACAAAAAACTTAAATAAATTTGCAGTAAAAAATTATAAACCAATTTAAGTTAATTATTTAAATATGCAATTGTGCAAAATCAGAAAATGGAAGTAGTTACAGTACTGTAGCAGATAGACAAGACAGGAAATTTGTTTCTTGCACCCAGACAGCTTAGTAGAATATGTTCTAAATATAACATGCTCATTTCATTGGCCTTTATTCTGTAAACTAATGTAACTTATACACTCCATAAACAAATTTCAAGGAAATTACCTTTTCTCAGTTTCTTCAATTATTAAAGCATTCAGAACAAGTTTAAATGATTCATAGCATTCAACAACAGCACATTTCATGTACTCATCAGCACAGACGCGGCGCCATAAGTCAGCATCCTTTGCTCGAAATTGAGCAGCCATATCCAGTGCAACTGGAATCTGCAAAAGCAGACAGTCAAACCAGTATAGGGACTTAAAATATAGAACTCAAAGACTGTTAGTGTACCTTAGTAGCTAGTAAAAATGGGGGCCATTGAATCAATTTTAGGTTAGGATCTGACGAATAAGGAACTAGAAGCAGGTCCATTTCCCTGGAGGCAGATCATACAGAGTTTTTCCACTCTTAAATAGAATTCCAGAGAGTGGAAATTTGAAAAATAGAACGGATGAATAGAAAAGATTAAGTTAGTTATAGAGATTTTCCTGTCGCTTATGAGATCTTCTTCTCGAAAGCTATGTATAATTTCGTTCCACAACTGAGCAAATTTTGCTGCTTCACTTCTCCTACTTAGAGTGACCTACGTGTGAAAGAGTTATATGTCAGTGTTTGGATGATCGAGTCTCACATGGGAACGGGTGAGCACATGAATTGGCAGAGGCTGAAGAGAAACCTCATGGAAGTGTTTTGACAGAGAATATCTTTTTTTCCTAGTATTGGTAGAAGGCACCAAGTATGTATTAAAAGCGCCAGGTAAAGACTGAAAGCGCGACCTTAGCATGCCTAGTGTTCGAATCTGTGGAGAAGCCATAGGATATAAAAGTGTGATCAGTAGATAGATAAGGGTGGTTTCCAGATAAAGTATGATATCAATAAATTAAACATAGCATTAACTCTTTTATTGAATGATACCCGACTAAATTATTATATTTTCTGCCTGGGCAAGAAACAACCTGTGTTTCCTGCCCAGGCAGAAAATAAACAAAGTTTTCTCGCCTTATGTTTCCTAGGGCAGAAATATGCATCTTCTTTTCTAATTCTCCATGGACAAACTTTAAAAATCAAACAAAAATTCATTACACAATGCATTATTTGATTTTTTGCTTCTAAGGCTACTCTGTTTTCCAGTGATGAATTTTTGGACGTAATTTGGAGATGGTAAACTGTGAATAGGATGAAGAGTGGAGAAAGAGGTACTGAAGCTAAGAACTGGGAGTAAAATGGAGATTAATTTCCATTGCTGCAAAAACTGAATATACAAATAATGAAGAAGCGGGAATAAATGCCCGGCATAGTTACATGCTGGAAAAAAAGCAGTTAAGCTAATTATTGCAATTTTCTCAAAAACAAAAGGTAATTATTGCTATTAAATGCTAAGTAGTAATTAACTAAGACCTAATTCTATCTTTACATGCAAGTAACTAAAAATATAAAGTAAATAAATAACTAATCTAAAATTTCCAATAATTACGTCGGATTTTCTCCATATTGTCATTAAAACCTTCCCTTTATATAAAAGATAAGTTTACACTTCTAGGTTTGTTCCTCGGCAAAATACTTGTTTTAATATGCAGTCAATATGAATCATATTTTGACAAAAGTATGATGATAAAGGTGATTGACACAAAGACAAATATATATGAGAGTAGATACTTCAAAGATCAATAAATAAATTTAGTAGTGGCTAATACCTCTCCAAGACGATCAAAGGCCCCAATAAAACCTCCATACATTGTGGAGTATATGGAATACCAAATCTGGGGATCCATGAAGTAAACCTGCATGAGCAACCATGACGCACATTGTATGGAGAAGAAAGAATTAGGACAAAGATGCAAACAAGGTTTAGGAAAGGGGAGATAAATAAAGTAGAAATGATAAGAAAGACGCACCAAAAGAACGGGTGCCCATAGCGCAACAATAGCTCCATAGTTATGCCTTGCTGCATTATGTTTTTGCATAAGATTTCTTTTATTGTTTTTAGTTAAAAAATGTTCTGGAACAGTCAAAACAAGATACATACCATCTGGGAAAAGCTCATGCCAAGAATATCTAATATGGTGAATGTTCATTATATCTTTGGTGGGCTTTACCAAAGGTTTTATCTGGATTGAACCATATGTCGAAATTAGAAAGGCAAAATACTAACAATAAAATAACCCCAACTCCCCAAGAGTTTTATATTCTATTAATCAAAGGATTTGAAAACTACCATCACAAAGTAGCTAAATGCAATTTTTGAACTCAGAAGCAGCACCCAAAATAGACTATACCTGTTACCATTAATACGTCCAAAAGCAAAGTCAATTGAGATGTATATTTGAAAAGATTCTCGAATTGAAAAAATGGATAGGACATACTTGATTAGAGCAAGCTGACTTTCATGCATTCCCCTACCCACATAGATTCTTTGCTGCACAACGATATGGGGAAGTTTTTCAATCACATGAACTTAGCTCAAGAAATAGATGAATGCATGTAAGAGAAGTAGACACGCTGGTAGAGAGAAGAGATTGCACAAAGAAATAGTCCTCTTTTTGCTATTTTATTCCAGATTGTTCCTAATTTCATGGATTTCAGCTCTTTTAAATAGGTAATTGAAAATTTTGAAACATTCCTTATGTAAACTAACCAGTCAGAAAACCACTATAACAAGTAAGACTTATTTTCATAAGTCTATGAAGTTTGGATAAAAACTAAGATTAGATCCACACACACAAATATGAATATATATAACATTGATGCATCACCAATACTGGCGATACAATATATAGACAATTCTATCTTTTTTCCAGTAGATAATTTGTACAGTAAAAAGCTTTATTAACTGTAGGACATTAAAATTTCTAAATTAAGTTCATTATTTCTGATTACTGCTAGCTGATGCAAGGATACATATCCTGGCAAATAATACTTCTTCTATTACAATACCAATATTGAACTTAGACATAAATCCACCAGATGCCTGTTCACACGTAAGAACGTAAAGAGCAATAACAAACCTGTGACCACCATAGAAGAAATCTGATGATGAGCCAATCAGAGTTCTCGATCCAGCGTCTTAGCTTTGTGAAAATAAACATAACTGCTGCCATTATATTTGGCAATAGGTATATAACCACTGCCAAGATGAATAAAGGAGGCACCCCCTTAATCTTATCAAGGAAGGAGAGCACATCTTTGAATTTGCCAGATGAAAATGGATTATTTTGGTGCACATAACATGTAGGAATTATTATGGACCATCCAAGGTTGACTATTATCTTGAGAATGTTCCTCAAAACATCGGTGAACTTCCATCTAAGATACCCGGGGAAGTTCAGAAACATGTCCAGAATACCTAAAATGGGCAATTTCCAGAACAATTTATGCAATCAAATTAGCAATAAGAGGCAAGATCTAAATAATATGCAAATGAGTTCATAGAGCGAAGTAATGCTTCACTAATTTCAGAAGCCAAAGGCACATGCATATAGTCCCAACACATAAATACTTGTTCAACAATTGATGCCATTGTATCAGATGTAGAATTGACAATCACATACTTTGAAGAAGGCGAAGAAAGGCTGCTGTGATAAAAATACTGGACAAGTTATATAAGACTTCCTTCTGGAGGATATCGAATACAGAAACATCACTCCATGCAATAATAATCATGATCTGCAGAATAACAGTCTTGAACTTTAGAACAAATGCCTAAACAAAAGGGTGAAGAGAATTAGGCTTTTCTGTTTTTATATGTGTTAATTAGAAAACCTGCAGAGAAAGTATTAGAAATGTCCAAAGACGGTCAAAACTTCGAAAAGTATGCCAAAGTGTTCTGGTTTCTACAAAAAATGATTTCCCCATCTTGCCCGGCTTCTTCAGAAGACCTGCTCCTCCCTAAAATATAAAAAGAGTAAGCAAATTAGCAACCCTTTCATTCACTGAAAACTATAGATCAATCAAGAATATCAATCTTACCAGTGCTACATCTCGTGTTGATTTGAAGAACTCATCATCGTCATGCATCGGCCAACCCAGAGAGAAGCAATCAGACGACCTATTAAAAATTTTGTTTGATCATATTTGCAGAGAAAATAATGTTATTTATATACCGAAAATGACATTTTAATTTCACTTCACCAGAAAAATTCATTAAGATCGTCATAATTGCACCAAACTGAGTGAGGGGCTTTCCCATTTTTACTTTTCGCAGATTCCTGAAGCACAAAATACCAGTTCATCAAGAAGAAACACTAAGCTATGAACTTCATTGTGCAATAGAGTACCTCTTCAATCACTCTATAAATTGGTGTTATCACTTTTCGCAAGAAAGATTCATCGTCTCCACCATAAGAAGGCTTGATATTTTCTCCAGTAACAATGCTGACATTTCCAGCTAAAAGTCCATGAAGTTCATATGCCATCTGAATATGCATAGATACAATCCAACAGATATACTTATGTTATTTGTCTGTGTCACAGAAATTTCAAGCCAATTCATTGATATTGATTTGGAATTTTGTAAAGAAGAAGAATCGCTCACATTGTGGAAAATGTAGCATAGGCATTCTGGCATGAAGCGCACGTTAGCTGCTTCACCCCATATAAGAAGATAAAGGCCCATGTAGAGTAACTTTCTTTGTTGTACATCCTGCTGCCCTTGAGGGAGTCTATAAGCGGTAAGATGCAAATATATATCACCAAGAAATCAGACTAACGCATGAAAGTTGTAAAAGTAGAAAGCATGGTATAAAAGTCCATCCAATCATCTTACCTTAAACTGTGTTTATTTCCCAAGTATTTACACCATGTCTTGTAGTTCTTGAAAAGCTTATTCATGAGTGCTTCAATAGCTCGATCATCAAGCTAGGTATATTAATTAGCACTAAGTTTATTCCTTACCTGGAGCTTAAATAACTTCAAGCAGTAATATAGTTCAAGTAACTTAAAAAACACAATCCCCAGTTTATCAGAGAATTACATGCAAACACACTCTATAGAAGATAAAAGTTACAATACTCCTACTTCAGTGTGTGACAATGAAGACTTTTTTCTTGTGTCACAGTGAGGTCCAAATGAACCCAAATCATATTGAAACTTCAGTCATATATATGAAGAATCGAACTTGTTATATTCAAATGCATTCAGCAAAGTAGGTAAGGAGTCCATACTTCATCCAGTATTTTAGCCTTGGGGATTAGCTTTATATGTAAATTTGCAAGCAACAAAACCAAATTTTCCCTCTGGTTCCTTACGTTGTCCCTCTGTGGAAAGCAAAATAATTAGGTGATTAAAATTAATTTATAACACAATTCAATTATCTCAACTTTGCTTAATAAATTCATGCCTGAAAACCAAACATGGCTTTCAGCCAATCAAGGAGATCCAACTCCCCCACTTTCTGACGTTGTTGCTCAAATGAAGTTGGCCAAGTCAAGCCACGAGTATTCCTTAAAGCCGCCACAGAAGCTTTCACCTGACATCATTAAAATGTGTGATACCTAATGTTGCTGACATTCATACCGTGTTGACATTATGTAGGAGCAAACAGCTTACCTCTTCAAGTTGCATGATGGATTGTGATGCGCCGGCAGAATCCAGGGGAAGTATATTATAGGGAGCATAGATTTCTTTCTTTGCCTGGACATCGTTTGCAGCAGCCATAATCTGTTGTAACAATTAATTTCACTTGATTAAGCTCTCCATGACATTGATTTCCACCTCAAGTATGTGAGGTATCAATAAAGCCAGATATTAAAAGTCTAACGTAGGAATAACTCAGAAGATAATAAAAGATAAAACTGACCTCAGGAGCAACTTCCTCTACTTTTTCAGTCTTGTTAACTGCACAAAGCACTTCAATCAGCATACAAGCTGTCTGGTAAGCTTTTCCAAGCTGAGCTCTACAGAAGTGTGACAAGGGTAAAATCAAAACAGTGTGACAGGTAAGTTTCAAATCCACTAAGGAAAAAAATGATGTAAAGTTAGTATACTGTCAGTACCTATCAGCTTGTTCCCCCTTGTTAAGTGCCACAACATAGTGCTCATGGTACAGTTTGTAGAAGCTTTCAATTTCCTGAGCATCAGTTATTTGGACCCGAGAACCAAGAGTTGATGCATTTTCCTGAATAGAATTGTTAGAAACAGGCTTGATCCTTGAGGTAGAAAAACAAAATGCTAACAAGCAGTATGCTTTATTATGCTCGTCTTGTTCCCATCTCTTTTTAAAGTAACATAAACACATATTCTGGAGCTACCTAATATACTATCCATTAATAAGAAACAAACGGAAATAGAAACATAAATCTTGAAAGAATACAAGAGCCAAAGTCTCCCATAAACAGAACCAAAAGCTTATACTTATAAATATGTGTGTGTGGGTGTGTGTGTTCACGGGAACCATTTTTTTATTTAGAACATTTAGACTTTCAGTTCTGTAAATTGGTACTCCCGCGATCATCCTACTCCTATGTCCTACCCCACCAAACAATACTCTATATGCCGGATTAGAGTGATCACTATCATTAAATTTCAAATTGGTAAATCCAGAACCTGCACTTCCAAAAATATTTATCTTTTAAAGTTTCTATAAACATTTCACTTCTTTTTTTAATGCGTAAAACTATTATATCAGACTACTTGTTTTGTTTTATGCTCTAACAAAGTAATGTTTGATGTATCTACCCGTTTTAATCTTTGCTGTAGAGAGGTCTTAAACTGTCGCACTCCACGTCCACTGGAATTGGGATCCAATCTCTCGGCCTTTGCAAGCGCATAGAGTCGGCCTTGAACAAAAGACTTTTCATAAGAACAAAAAATCAAGTTTAAAGGAAACAAAAATATAAATTTTAGTTAATTCATTTTGCGAAACACAAACTAATACTTCTTTTAAATGTGTGAATAGTTTGCAATGCAGTCAGAACTCTGTCCACATAGGAAACTTAATGCAAACAGCATATTGAAGAGAACAACTTGTTTTGGTTATGAAATGAAAATTCCAGGTTATGTACATCAATTAATACCATTCAGCATTTTTCTTTACCTACCAACCATAATAATAATGCATAAAAGCAGAGCTATAGGAAAATATTTATTCCCAGAGCCAATGATGCCATAACAGCACAAAAATTTCAACTCAAACAGAGCAATCATGCACACTCCTTTAATTAATGAAAATGCCAATTATAAGCAAATGGCACGAATTCTTTTTTTGGAAAACTACATTCAAAATCAACTAATTCAATAGTGACATGTAAAGATCCTGATTATTGTACTACTCTTAGAACCAGAATTACTGATCATAAATCTGATTCTGTAGTCATCAACCATCATAATTGTGAGTAAGATTCATACAGTGAGCCAATGATACTATAGCAGTTTAAACATCTTCAGTAAAGGTGCACAAAAGTATCCAGCACATATCATTTTCGTGAATAATATTCATTCTATTGTAGATAACAGAATTATATTTTTGCAAAGCTAACAATATCAGGACAAGGGGAAACGATGTAATCATGTGCATTATCTTTTGTGAGAACTTCCATTCCAACGCAGATGTTCTGAAAAACTATATTCATCAGAAGCAATGATGACATAGCTGTGTGCAGTAATTTTAAGACAAGGTGCAACATAGAAGTGCTGTACATTTCTCTTCCTTGAATAATTCTCATCCAAAGCAGATACAGCAACTAATGTTCTGAAAAACTCTATTCAACTTAGCAAATGATGTCATAGCTTCCTTCTATAAGTTTCATTTTAATAAAAATCGGAAAACCTATAACAGAGCAATGATAAAATAGCAGCATACAATAATTTCAGCATAAGGTACAAGCAAATAATGCTGCCGATTTCTAGGAAATGCAGATAGACTGAATAATAATCAGAATTTCATACAGAGATAAGCTACGCGGGGACGTTCGTTCTGAATTTCAGTGGCTAGGCGAAGGATTTGCGCGACGGACTGCAAGGAAGCTGGTACGACCTCCTTGTCGAACACCTCGGTCGAGAAGCTAGTGGTGTTGGAACTGCGCGACGGCCTCCGCGTTAGAGACTGAGGCACCGACGACAGATCCTGATTAATCCTCACCGCCGACGACATCTTCTACACTCTAATCGCCACTCTTCGACTCCTCTACAGAAGGATCACTTCATTTTCGAAATAAAAACTAAAATTGAAGTTTACGTTGAGATAGAATCCGGAAACTGAGAAGAGCTAGCCTCGTTTTTGAAGAAAATATGTATACAAATCACGCTTAAATTTCAACAGACAAAGAGAGATGGGGGAAATTCTGGCGGGGTGCAGTATTGGGCACTGAAGTGTGGAAAAAGTGGGAGGGAAAATTTAAAGGGAGTGAGGTTCCGTTTTCGTGTGAGGGGACACGTGGCTGTATCTGCAGAGCTGGCGTAATGGCCGTTGGGAAGTTCTACTTTTGGTTTTTTGCACTTTGCACCCCCGAAACATGGAAAATAGGCACTTTACGCCCTCAAAACTTGGATTTAGCATTTTGCACCCTCGTTTATTTTCAAGCAAAAATTCAAGGGCAAAATAGGTACAATTATGGCTAGAAATCATGGGATATCCATAATTCCACACACCATCAACTCGAGTATAAACTCCCGTAGGCCGTATTGAGGTACAATTAAATTCTACATGAATTATAGTAGAAAAAATTCCATCTTTTACTAGTTTAAATATCTTACTTAAGCATCAAAGTGGAATCGTCAAAGTTGCCCCGGACTGTTGGGATATGCCTCGATTGTCAATACAACAAAGTGCGGAAATTAAAATTTTTCAAGGCACACCCACAGGTCCCATAATAATATCTCCAAGTTATATATACGAAAGACACAAAACAAAGCACAGAAATAATCTAACAAAGGGGGGTTTTCGATTTTTACCTCACCACAGGCAAGGTGGTGGAAACCTCCAACTCTGATTCTGAACTCTGATTAAGGTTCTGGTTCACTGGAGTGATCCAAGCGTCTCACCTCCAGAGAAAAGTCCACACCAACTGGATTATGATGACACCTCTTAGTCTTAGGCTCAGAACTAGATCTAAGAGGTTTGTTGATGAAGGATTGTGCAGATCTATTTGACAGATCAAAATTCTGCACAAAAGGAATGAGGGAGAAGATATGCGGCGGCGGCGCTAGGGCTTTCACGGCGGCGGTGCGGCGGTGTTACGGCAGCACACGGCAGCACACGGCGGCGGCGCTAGGGCTAGGGTTTTTGCTTAGGTGTTAGTTCTCTGAGTTCTGTCAGAGCTCTATTTATAAGCACTCCTCAAGACCTAGGGTTACAAGATTCCTAATGGGCTTAGGAGTCCATCTCTTGCAAGCCCACCTTAATTTAATTAATTACTTAATTAAATATCCAGCCCATATTAATTAATTACTTAATTAATATTTAGTTTAATTAATCAATTGTCATTTAAATCAATTAATTAATTTATCTCCCACTTGAATTAACACTTTAATTCACTTAATTGATTTAATTACTTTTAAATCAATTAATTCCTTTTATATTCCTACAGAATAGTCACCGTCCAATTGTATTGTGTGTGACCCTCTGGGTTCACCATCAATTGGCAGCAGGCTCACGAAACCTCGTGATTTAATTTATGAACAATAAATTGCTCCGATCAATTAAACTACCTTTAATTGACCACTCCTAGAATCAATTTCTCTACTAATTCAGGAGTACCCACACTTCATGGTCGATGTCTAGCCACAAGCCCATGAAGCCCAACATCAGGTGAATTGATATTTAGTGAACCTCACCTCATATAATTACCATGTACATACGGTCCTTCTGTCGACCAATTTCCCGATCAAGACTTAGGGTGTGTGAATTGATCGGCACCTCTAAATTTGTCTCGATAACTATACTTTCTAATTCAGGATAATGTTCCAGTGTGACTGCCTAATTTGGAAACCCCTTTCCAAATCCGTCACCGACTACGGCCGTAGATTCATTGGAAACATTATCTAAGAATCGTATAGGAAATATTCTCATCCATTACGATGAGTCAACAGATTCCATCTTGGTACTAACCACTCGCGTACATGTCCATACGCACCCAACCTAGGCATTTTTATGACCAAGCTAAGTGGCCTATACCTAGATCTAAGTACGCACTTTCATGCACCGAATTCGCCCTAGCACCTCAAGTCATAGGACTAAATCGTACACTATTATAATCCTTTGAGAAACATCCCATCACCGATATGCGTCATGCGCTTCCACAATGGGTTTCTCTGTTCGGGTCGTTCGATGCATTCGATCCTCCATCGAATCACCTAGTCATATGCACTGGTCTCAAATGCCTTGTTCATGAAACTACAACAAATTCACTCCGTGTGAATCATGCATAATCGTACAAGTCTTGACGATTCACTCGATACCCCGTCTCGATATGAATCTATGACTTGGAACATTTTCGAGATCACGACCTTTGAGACTGTTTCATGATAAGTGCACTCAGTACTGAAGTGTATAGTCCCATAGTCATGAGTGATCTCAGGGTTTCAACCAATCGCTTAAATGTATTCGCGAGAGATGAAGTTTGGCCATTGTTTATCCTTATACATATATAAATAAACATGCGTATTATTATAAAATCAAAGATTGTTATATACAAGATAGATCTATTACAAGCTAATTGAACTGGCTTGCAGGGCACTATCCTATCAATCTCCCACTTGCCCTAAAGCCATTCACAAACGTTTCTTAGACCCATCTTATCTAGATGTCCCTCGAACACCTTTTGCGAAAGTGGCTTAGTTAGTGGGTCAGCTATGTTGTCTTCTGATTTGACATACTCCATATGCATATCTCCTCTACCAATGATCTCTCTGATCACGTGGTACTTCCTCAGTACGTGTTTGGATTGATGGTGTGATCTCGGCTCCTTTGCTTGAGCTATTGCCCCGTTGTTGTCACAAAAGACGACTACAGGTTCAGCAATGCTAGGAACAACATCCAATTCCTGGACGAAGTTTCTCATCCATACACTTTCTTTTGCTGCATCTGATGCTGCGATATATTCTGCTTCTGTGGTTGAGTCGGCAGTGGTAGACTGTTTACAGCTTTTCCAACTGACCGCTCCTCCATTGAGGCGGAATATGTATCCAGAGTTGGATTTGAAATCATCCACGTCAGACTGGAAACTCGAATCAGTGAATCCTTCAAGTTTCAGTTCTCCACTACCACCGTAGACCAAAAACATATCCTTAGTCCTTCGCAGGTACTTTAGGATTGCTTTTACGGCAGTCCAGTGCTTCTCGCCTGGATTTGACTGATAGCGGCTCGTTACACTTAGAGCGTGTGCTACGTCTGGTCGAGTACACAACATTGCATACATTATACTCCCTATAGCAGAGGCATAAGGTATGATTGACATTCTCGTCTTTTCTTCGTCGGTTGTAGGGCACATAGACTTAGAAAGAGAGATACCATGTCTCATTGGAACAAATCCTTTCTTAGATTCTTCCATACTAAATCTCTTCAAGATCGTGTTGATGTACTGAGATTGGGAGAGTCCTATCATCTTCTTCGATATATCCCTATAGATACGTATTCCCAATACGTAAGATGCGTCTCCCATATCTTTCATAGAGAACTGCGCGGATAACCACGCTTTAGTCTGCGCTAACATCTTGATATCGTCTCCGATTAACAAAATGTCATCGACGTACAAAACAATGAATTGTATTGAGCTCCCACTATTCCTTTTGTACACACAAGGTTCATATACGTTTTTGATAAAGCCAAAAGCTTTGACTGTCTCATCAAATCGTATGTTCCAGGTTCGGGACGCCTGTTTGAGGCCATAGATTGACCTTTGAAGCTTACACAGTTTGTGCTCACTTCCTTTGGACGCAAAACCTTCAGGTTGTTGCATAAAGATCTCCTTATCAATGTCTCCATTGAGAAAGACGGTCTTTACGTTCATTTGCCATATTTCGTAGTCATGCCACGCGGCTATAGCAAGTAATATCCGAATGGATTTTGACATCGCCACGGGAGAGAAGGTTTCCTCATAGTCTATACCAGGCCTTTGAGAATACCCTTTCGCCACTAAGCGAGCTTTATGAGTAATTACCTCTCCATTCATTCCAAGCTTACGCTTGAAGATCCATTTACATCCTACAGGGATAGTTCCCTCAGGTGGATCGACCAAGGTCCAAACCTTGTTGGAATGCATGGAATCCATTTCGGATTGCATGGCTTCGAGCCACGCACCCGAATCTATGTCAGACATCGCTTCTTGATAGGTCCTTGGATCAGCATCAACTTTCTCGTTTTCGTGAATGAGACCAAATCGCTCTGGCTCCTTACGAATTCGATTAGACCTTCGAAGCATAGGTGTACTAGTAGGTTCAGTAAATTCTGGTTCAGCTCCCACTGTTTGTGGGGATGGGTCCGATTCTTGGACTTCATCAAGTTCTACGATTGTCCCATTTCGGTTGGTGAGGAAATCCTCTTCCAAGAAGTGGGCGTTCCTAGATACGAACGTATTACGTTCTTTAGGATCGAAGAACAGGTATCCAATAGAGTCCTTTGGATAACCCACAAACTTGCACAAACTAGATCTACTATCTAGCTTATCTCCCTTCTTGTTCTTTACATACGCAGGAGATCCCCATACTCGTAAGAACGAATACACGGGTGCTTTACCATACCATACTTGGTGCGGCGTTGTTGGCACTGACTTTGAAGGTACTATGTTTAGTATCTTCGAAGCAGTTAATAGGGCTAAGCCCCAAAACGAAAAGGGAAGGTCAGCAAAGCTCATCATGGAACGAACCATGTCTAACAAAGTCCGGTTCCTCCGCTCAGACACTCCATTGAGTTGAGGTGTCCTAGGGGGAGTTCGCTGTGCGAGAATTCCATTCTCTTTTAGATAATCAAGGAATTCTTGGCTTAAATACTCACCACCTCTATCAGAACGAAGTGCTTTAATACTATGTCCAAGTTGGTTCTCTACTTCCATTCGAAACTCTTTGAATTTCTCAAAGGTTTCGGATTTGTGTGTCATAAGATACACATATCCATAACGACTAAAATCGTCGGTGAATGTTACGAAGTAAGAGAATCCACCTCTCGCATTGACACTCAATGGTCCACAAACGTCAGTATGGATAAGATCCAATGTCTGTTTGGTTCGCTCGGGATTCCCGGTGAAGGGTGATTTGGTCATCTTTCCTTTGAGACAAGATTCGCAAGTCGGGAGTTCATCTAAGTTCTTTATTTCAAGAGCCTTAGAGGAAACCAACTTTTGAATCCTACTCTTGGAAATATGTCCAAGTCTAGCGTGCCAAAGTTGTGGAGTTTGATTATCATATTTCCTTTTTCTAGATTGAATGTGCATGACGTTGGAATTTATAGGTTCTAGGGAATATAGACCATCTATCAAAGTACCACGAGCATACATTAAATCACCTTTAAATATGCAAAAAGATCCATTTTGAATGGAAAAATTAAAACCATCAATGTCTAACATAGGAATAGAAATGATGTTTTTAATAACGTTTGGTACGTACAGACAATCCCTTAAAATTAAAGTAAAATTCCCTAAGACTAATTCCACGTCTCCTATAGCCTCGGCGGCGATCCTAGCTCCGTTTCCAAAACGCAGGATTCTATCCCCGGGCTTCAGGGTTCTTACTGCTCCCATCACCTGCAAATCATTGCAGATATGAGAACCTGCTGCGGTGTCTAACACCCACGATGCACAGTTAATAGAAATATTAACTTCAACTAGAAAAATACCTTTGGCTACCAGTTTCATCTTTAGGTAGTCTGGGCAGTTCCTTTTCCAGTGCCCTGCTTTCTTGCAGTGGAAACATTCGTCTTCTGGGCTTTTGCGCTTTTTCTCGACCACCTTGGTGACTGCCTTTGAAGAAAATACCTTCTTCTTTTTCTTACCTTTCTTAGGCTTTGCAGCCTTCGATTGGTGTGCAATCATTACAGGTTTCTCTTTCTTGAGAGTCGATTCTGCCGTTACCAATAAATTGGTCAGTTCGTGAAGAGCGAGGTTTCTATCCTCCATATTGAAGTTCAACACGAACTGGTCAAATGAACGGGGCAGCGTATGGAGAAGGAGGTCAGTGCTAAGATCAGCGTGCAAAGCCACGTCCAATCGCCCCAGTTTTTCAACCAAGTTGATGAAACGCAGACAGTGATCTTTTACACTGCTTCCCTCAGCCATCTTGAGATTAAACAACTCTTTAGAGGTCGCGAATCTTTCAGCGCGAGACCTTTCCCCAAACATCTGCTGGAGATGGAGAAGCATATCTCTAGCAAGCGGCATAGCAGCATGCTGTTTCTGCAGTTCGTTTGACATCGAAGCTAGCATGAGGCAACGAACTTGAAGATCATCATCAACCCTTTTAGCATGGGCGGTTCGTTGTTCCTCAGTAGCTCGTGCTGCGGGTGCAGCAGGCATGGGTGTGTCGAGCACATAACTGCGACGTTCGGAGTCTAGGACTATCCTCAGATTTCTCAGCCAGTCGACAAAGTTTGAACCATTCAATTTGTTTGCGTCGAGGATAACAGATAATGGATTCTTAGACATTGTAATTAATATCTACAATAGGAAAGAAGACAACATTAAGCTAACTGATCTTATGTCTAATACTTATAATTATCGAAGTTGGACTTAGTTTCGAAAAAGTTCTCCCACTATTTTGTCGAAACAATCACCCCTTTGATTGCTCGGGAAATTCTATTTCCTAGTAGGTCTTGACGTCCCAGCAGCAATTAATTGCACCCACGACTCGTGGCCATACAAGTAATTCTCCAGGTAGGTATACTTTTACCAATTGTGTTACTCCACAACCTTCAAGCTATTTTGCCTCGATTTTCGCACCTATCTAGCACTGCTACATCATAGATGTTACTCCTCGTTTAAGTCTGACCCAGTCAATCTTGATGAGCAACAGGCCCGGTCATGAAATCCCCGTAACTAGTTATCGGTCGATTTTCACATCCCGACAAGTTCCCACCCTTGTCTTGTTTAGTTAAAAACAAGAATCGAGGAATTTCGTGTATTGTCCCTTTCTTCGACTCGGGTGCCAGACTCTGGATCACCTCTATCGATAAGTAGACAACATACACTAGTCCCTATTGATGGAAGGCTTGGATCTATAAAACTTCATTTTATAGTTTACCCAATATGACTTAATATTTTATTTCGAGAGGGGTATTTCTGGTTTGAAAGTTATACTAACTCTCCTCGAGATCTCACCGTGTAAGTTATGCTTTATTCTTTTATTACGATCTAGATTCTAGCGCGCATCACATACAAGCTAAATATAAATCGACAAATAAATTAAAAAACCATACAAGCCTAGCATGCATTCTACCACAATATGTTTTCGATCGGGAGCCTCCTATGTGGACCATCATCGAGCCATGATGTTGGTCCTATTGGTCAATCTAAAGGGTTCTCAAACAGGCCTATGCTATTACATTAATCACCATGCATACATGGCCTTCATATCTCCTTGGGCTCCCATCTTGCTTGTAACGGGCCTCCATCCTAGACTAGGAAAGCATTAAAGCCCTATTCTATTACAAAGGCTCAAAGTTGGCCCAAAAACATAAAAGGCTCGCAGGCCCTAATAAAAACCAAACATTAAATTAAACCAATCACATCTACCCTAAGGTCAAGGCTCGGCTCGATCGAAAATCACGTAAACAGTTCACGTAGAGCAAGAAACATGTAAACAACATTTTACTTTCTCCTTTCTTTAATTTTAAAACATCCTTTTAAAACTAACTTCCATTGATTCTTACTTTTAGTCACTACTAATTATGACAAAATAAACTTTCGGGTAAACAAAATAAATTTTCCTGCTGAAAATCAGATTCTGTTTTTCAACTTTTGAAAATTGCATTTTCGGCCCCTCAATTTTCGAAAATTGCACTTTGACCCCAAAACTTTTAAAAAGTTACAAAAACACCCAAAGAAGTTTCGGCCAGCATTCCAGAAAATAAATTTTGAATTCTGAAAATTTTCGATTTTTCCAAACAGATCCTTGAAGTTTCGGTAATTGCAAAACAGTCCCTAAACTTTCGAAAATTACAAAATGACCCCAAAAAGCGTGCGACCAGTTTGCGAAAACAGTCCAGAATTTTTGAAATATCCAGATTCTAAAATTTCGAATTTTTAGCCCTTTAAAACCCTAATTTGCGATTTTTGCCCAAAAAGTCCTGAAGTTTTCAAAAACTATGAAAACGCTATAGATCTGAAAAACAATTTTACCCAATTGTAGATCTAGTCATAACAAGTAAGAATCAATCGACAGAACATAATTATCATGCGTTTTAATATACATAATTAAACATATAATATAAACACATATTATGTTCAAGCCTTTCGTATAATAATCATGGAGTTGGCTCTGATACCACTGTTGGGATATGCCTCGATTGTCAATACAACAAAGTGCGGAAATTAAAATTTTTCAAGGCACACCCACAGGTCCCATAATAATATCTCCAAGTTATATATACGAAAGACACAAAACAAAGCACAGAAATAATCTAACAAAGGGGGGTTTTCGATTTTTACCTCACCACAGGCAAGGTGGTGGAAACCTCCAACTCTGATTCTGAACTCTGATTAAGGTTCTGGTTCACTGGAGTGATCCAAGCGTCTCACCTCCAGAGAAAAGTCCACACCAACTGGATTATGATGACACCTCTTAGTCTTAGGCTCAGAACTAGATCTAAGAGGTTTGTTGATGAAGGATTGTGCAGATCTATTTGACAGATCAAAATTCTGCACAAAAGGAATGAGGGAGAAGATATGCGGCGGCGGCGCTAGGGCTTTCACGGCGGCGGTGCGGCGGTGTTACGGCAGCACACGGCGGCGGCGCTAGGGCTTGGGCGGCGCAGGGTGGGGCGGATTTCTTAGGGCAAGAGAAGACTAGGGTTTTTGCTTAGGTGTTAGTTCTCTGAGTTCTGTCAGAGCTCTATTTATAAGCACTCCTCAAGACCTAGGGTTACAAGATTCCTAATGGGCTTAGGAGTCCATCTCTTGCAAGCCCACCTTAATTTAATTAATTACTTAATTAAATATCCAGCCCATATTAATTAATTACTTAATTAATATTTAGTTTAATTAATCAATTGTCATTTAAATCAATTAAATCAATTAATTAATTTATCTCCCACTTGAATTAACACTTTAATTCACTTAATTGATTTAATTACTTTTAAATCAATTAATTCCTTTTATATTCCTACAGAACAGTCACCGTCCAATTGTATTGTGTGTGACCCTCTGGGTTCACCATCAATTGGCAGCAGGCTCACGAAACCTCGTGATTTAATTTATGAACAATAAATTGCTCCGATCAATTAAACTACCTTTAATTGACCACTCCTAGAATCAATTCCTCTACTAATTCAGGAGTACCCACACTTCATGGTCGATGTCTAGCCACAAGCCCATGAAGCCCAACATCAGGTGAATTGATATTTAGTGAACCTCACCTCATATAATTACCATGTACATACGGTCCTTCTGTCGACCAATTTCCCGATCAAGACTTAGGGTGTGTGAATTGATCGGCACCTCTAAATTTATCTCGATAACTATACTTTCTAATTCAGGATAATGTTCCAGTGTGACTGCCTAATTTGGAAACCCCTTTCCAAATCCGTCACCGACTACGGCCGTAGATTCATTGGAAACATTATCTAAGAATCGTATAGGAAATATTCTCATCCATTACGATGAGTCAACAGATTCCATCTTGGTACTAACCACTCGCGTACATGTCCATACGCACCCAACCTAGGCATTTTTATGACCAAGCTAAGTGGCCTATACCTAGATCTAAGTACGCACTTTCATGCACCGAATTCGCCCTAGCACCTCAAGTCATAGGACTAAATCGTACACTATTATAATCCTTTGAGAAACATCCCATCACCGATATGCGTCATGCGCTTCCACAATGGGTTTCTCTGTTCGGGTCGTTCGATGCATTCGATCCTCCATCGAATCACCTAGTCATATGCACTGGTCTCAAATGCCTTGTTCATGAAACTACAACAAATTCACTCCGTGTGAATCATGCATAATCGTACAAGTCTTGACGATTCACTCGATACCCCGTCTCGATATGAATCTATGACTTGGAACATTTTCGAGATCACGACCTTTGAGACTGTTTCATGATAAGTGCACTCAGTACTGAAGTGTATAGTCCCATAGTCATGAGTGATCTCAGGGTTTCAACCAATCGCTTAAATGTATTCGCGAGAGATGAAGTTTGGCCATTGTTTATCCTTATACATATATAAATAAACATGCGTATTATTATAAAATCAAAGATTGTTATATACAAGATAGATCTATTACAAGCTAATTGAACTGGCTTGCAGGGCACTATCCTATCACGGACTAGTTTTACTTTGTTTTGCAGGAACACTTAGCACAAACGGGGAAAATTTATTTGTTCAGTAACGGAGCAACTTTAAACTGACCTTTAACCTGGAACCAAGTTGTTCATACGCACCGGAGGTCGTACTGAGTTTGTTAAGATGTTTCTTCATCTATATACGTGCATTATGTTATTCGCAAATTGAAATATTGCCTCACTAGATGCATTTACCTGATCCCGACAGCTTTCCGTATATGAAATCTTCGTACAACTTGATGTGGTATTCTCCTTCACTATTTTAACACTCAGAGGTTCAAACACATTCCAACGAGGTATGCATACTTAGAAAAGGTTGTCAATATGACGGCCGTATTGAACGAATATTTTTACGAGTTATTTTTTTTTTATTATTAAATATATTGTATAGCATTTCCATCTTAATGATGGTATCTAATCTACCCAGGTTATAGTAAACCATATAATTAATAAAAACATGTTGCATGTATAATTTGAGAGAAAATTATATGTAATTAGATTACTTGTAATCTTATGTTGATTGGTTTTGTCCAATTTTAATCATTTTTACATTTCCTACCTATAATTTATAATCTATATAGGAGGTGAGATCACTATAATATTTATGTAATCGAATTTTAGTAATATTTCAGATTACATGTAATCTTATGTTTGATTGATTTTGTCCAATTTTAATCAATTTTTCCATTTCCTACATATAATATTCATGTAATCGAATTCTAATAATATGTTAGATTACTATACATACTTAATATATATATGAGATTAATTTGAAAACTAGTTCCTCTGTGATTGTAATTTACTAAATTTAGAGCATATAATTCGATTACAACAAATTTGCATTACCTTCCTCTTCTATTACAATTACAATGGTCAAATCACAAGTCTTGCTCCTTCACTCTGCGGCAATTGCTCAAATATTGCTACTCATAATATCGATCTTTTGCTTATACGAAGCAGGTTCGTTTCTATATCCCTTTTGCTCATCTATATGATTTTTGGTTGATTTGCATCAATAGTACTTATAAATATTCGACCTTAATTAAAATTTGACAGTAATGTTTCACAAGAAAAAGACTAATCTCTTACTCGTTTTGATATGTAGATGCACAAATCGGAGCTTGTTATGGAACTCTTGGTAATAATTTGCCACCAGCAACAGACGTGATCGCCCTCTGCAACAAAAACAACATAAAAAGAATTCGCCTCTACAATCCGAACCCCTCAGTTCTCCAAGCTCTTAAAGGCCAACCGATTTCCGTCATTGTAGGTGTCGCAAACGAGGATATTATATCAATTGCTAAAGATCCCATAGTTGCGAAATCTTGGGTACAGAACAATGTACTAAAATATGGAAACGTGAACTTTAGATACATTGCAGTTGGAAATGAGATTAGTCCATTAAAAACCGGAGATTCGAGCATTGCACCAAACGTGGCCCCCGCCATGCAAAATATATACAATGCCATTACTGCAGCTGGGCTCGGAACAAAGGTTAAAGTTTCCACTGCTTTAAATATAGAAGTTCTTGGAAACTCCTACCCTCCATCTTCCGGCGTGTTCAAATCTGAAATCCAGTCCGCGTTTATCAACCCTATAGTGAAGTTTCTTGCTCAAACTCAGAGCCCTTTTCTTATGAACGTGTATCCATACTTTGCGTATGTTAGTAACCCAAATGATGTTCGTTTGGACTATGCACTATTTACGTCTGGCTCAACTGTGGTACGAGATGGTCAGTATCAGTACCAGAATCTATTTGATGCTATGGTAGATGCGGTCCATGCAGCATTGGAGAAGGTTGGTGGGGCTAATGTTGAGGTTGTTGTGACCGAAACGGGATGGCCATCGGCTGGTGGGACAGCAACAACTATTGACAATGCTAAGATTTATAACTCTAATTTGATCAAGAATGTTCAGAAAGGGACTCCGAGGAGACCTGGAAAGCCGATTGAAGCTTATATCTTTGACTTGATTGATGAGAATCAAAAGAGCCCTGAATTTGAGAAGCATTGGGGAGTTTTTTATCCTAATAAACAACCAAAATATCCTCTTACATTTTAAGAAATTTGAGAAAGAATTTGTTTTAGTATCATTTAGCTAGGAGTTAATAAGACTTGTTTCTTGATCCCTCTTAAAAAAATTTTGGGAAATATTAATAATATTTGGTCTTGATTTTATATACATTTCTTAAATCCACTTGAGGCTTTGGCTTTACGAACAAAGATATTGATGCTAGTTTTCTTATAAATCACTGCTCCAAGTTTCACTATCCCTTTCAGTGCAATCAATGCTTTCCTAGCCTACATAAAATTTAATTCCAATGCCTACTTGATAAATTAATTCAAGAATATGACCAAATAGTTTTGAAAAATAAAAGGGAAAAAAAAAATCTCACAAGATATCCACAGTAAGCACTTTGAATTTTGATGGCAGATAAGTAGTGGTTTTTTTCTTTCGAGTTAGTATGAAATACTCCTTCCCTTTCATTTTAGTCGTCACGTCTGTAAAATTTTCATTTTTTCTGTCGCATTTGAATTTTGATTCCCAATGCATCTTAGCATAGTGGCAATGAAATTAAAAAACCTTATCATTTGAAGATAAAAATTAATAAATGCTCCGAGTAATAATTATTTTTCTCTCTCCTCTCTTAATTAGGAGTTAGAACAATTATGATGAAATGGTAAATCTTGGAAAAATAAATTAATTTTACATTGAACTTTTAAATTGATAAATAACATGAAACAATATTTTTTCGTCAAAGTGACAAATAATATGAAAAGCAGGGAGTAATACTAGCTAGTCGGACAACCTCGGCTGCAACATTTGCAGCAGCCAATACGATTGCATCGCTTAGATCTTCTAGTACAGGAGGATAGGATACTGTCTGAACTTTTTTTTTCAAGGAAAACCAATGGAAGCCAATGTCACATGGATAAAACTTATTTGGTATTGATGGGACAATTATTGATATTAATGCGAACATTTGGTGGGAACGTGATATCAAATTAGGCTTTGTGTAGCTGGGTTTTGGCTCAATCTCGCAGGTCTCGCGAGACCGGGCCAAAACCCATCCAAATAGAATTTATTCAGACTAGTGAGACTTAAGCCCAAACCACCTTGAGACTAGAGCCCAAACCTTTGAGACCATCAGCTTTTTTATATTAAAACTTATTAATTAAAATTGTTATTACAATCATTACACAATACAATATCATATTTAAAACTCCATAACAAACATTGATTTGACATATTATTTACTTTTTCTCTCCAAACCCCAACATCCAAACTCAATTCAAGTGAGGTCTCAAAGGTTTCAACCACAAAAAATCCAAGAGCCAAAACTCATCTAAGTGAAGTCTCAAAGGTTTCAACGAAACCATCCAAACCAATTTTTTTAAACCGAGACCCACAAAACCGAGCCAAAACCCATCCAAATAGACCCTTAGATTTTAACTATTAAACTAAGTTAATTCAAATATTGATTAGTTTTTTTGTCTAAAAATTACAAATTTGATATATAAATATGGTATAATTAACTCGGCATAAGCCTAACTTTTAAATATGTAGAAATTACCAAAAGTGATTAGCCAAGTGGAAGCCAAACTGACGAACTCAAGTTTGAAAACTTGTTGAGAAAAATTATTACATAATATGTCTGACAAGTCTAAAAAATGATCAAGGGTGAGTTTGACCCAGCGATTGAAACTCTTAAAATCACTTATAGATCTATATTGTGATTTTTGAAGTGTTTGGCCCCGATTATAAAAATAACTTCTGCTCAATCGTGATTTTCATGGTGTTTGGCCCCCAAGATCATAATCACTTTTGAGATCTCGAGAAGCAAAAAAGCAACATATTTCAGAAGCTACTAAAGTGTTACTTTTACAAAAGCTATTATACAAAATCAATTATTCTATTACTACTTTTTATTATAATCAATTATTACTAAAATTAATTGTAGTAAAATTAATTCTTTTATAATTGATTTTCGAATCGCTAGAACCTAACTCAATTGAATTTTATATAGTTGTTTATTTTTACGGCGAGGAACATAAATGTGCACATGGTTCTATTAAATTGATCGAATCGTATTAAAGTCGAAAGCCCAATTCATACTGAGTTTCAGTTCGATATGTGACACAAGTCTAAAACCTTAGGGCCTGTTTGTCTCGCCTTTCGGAGAGTGGTTTAGGAAAGTGGTAGAGGTTTGAGAAATAATCTCGATTTGCGTAATGTTGTTTGTTTGGGTTTTGGGAGAGCTGTTTGGGAAAATAGCCGTAATTTTTGACTTTTCTAATATAGAGGGAAATAGAAATAGAGTAGAAAAGTGGCCTGTTTGTTTGGCCTTTCAAAGAGTGGTTTTAGAAAAAAATTACTGTAGCTAATTAATTGGGAAAGTGGTTGGATTGTTTGTTTGGCCTTTCCGAAAACCGAATTTTTTTTCGGAAAAGCGAGACAAACAGGCTCTTATTCTCTCGGTTTAGGAATTTAACGGGTAATATCGAAATTATGAATATTATTTTTATTTAAATCTTTTATTGACCAGTTTAGGAAACTATACTCGTTTAGAAATCGACTCTCACTTCAAATTTTATTTATCCTCGTAAAAAAAACAAAAAACAAAAATTCCTCTAAAACCCTTGCCCATGTTCTCTGGTTTCTTTCACTTGCGCTGAAGTTTGCACTAAGCTTGTGTCTTCCGTCGGCTTCTTCCGGTTCTTCTTCCGTCGGCCGTTCATCTCTAGGCAGGCAAGGGTTCCCTAATCTCTTGTCTTATTTTCTTTCTTTTTTCTTTCCTACTTTGTTTATTTTGAATAACAGTACACATTCTATTGAATTCTCTTTGTCACTGTTATGTAAGCTCCGATTAGCTAATTGATGTCTTAAAAATGATTATTACATATTATTGGTGTAAAATAATAAAATGTCTATGCTTGATAGTATAAGTGTTTTTGCTTTATCGTATCATAGTAATTTGGTAAAACTTTTTATAATACTGTAATTCTGCAACAATACAATAAACTTAGGATTTGGAGGCGACAGAGTTATATGGAGGTGCCATCTTTTTTTCTCTTCCTTACTCTGGTATTTGGGATCAGCTTAAAAATTAGGGTTCATATGTAACTTGATTCAATGAGTTTGGGTCGAGCTACGAATTTCAAAACTTAATTCACAGGAAATTTGCAGAAAAACACCCAAAACTACATTTTTCGGTTTTTTGTACGGAACTGAAACGAACTGAAACGAACCGAATTGTTTGGTTTGGCATAGGATAAACATTTCTGAAATTGCCGAACCAGCCTAGATATTGAAAATTGGTACGGCTCGGTTCGGTTTTACTGAATGCACACACCCCTAAGATTGAGTAGCCCATTTTGTAACATAGTTGCGAGAACATAAAGATTCTGCTTTTGAATTTTATCTATTTATTGATTTTGACAATGCTTACGTTTTTAATTGCTGATGGGTTAGCAATTTTGTAGTTAGTTTGGCATAAGTTTTTGGTATACGGAATTTGCTCTAATTAAGGAAGTTTAATTTTCAATGCACCGGTCAACTTTGGAATTATTTGTAGTTTTCATTTTATAAAAATGTCAATAATCTCATTCTAGATCTATTTACAGGTCTGCACGAATGAAGTTGGTGTCAGTTGTCTTTAAAAGTTCTGTTGAACTCAGATGATAATGAATTTGGAGCTTTAGCTTTAACTAAAATCTAGTCTGTTTGGTAGTATATTCTTCTGTGGTGGTTTAGTCCTTGCTTTTCCTTGTTCCCGTTTAATCTCTACAATTGGTTTCTGCAAAATTGGTGACTTCATTAATTAGGTAAATGTTATGAAAATTCTTCATATGAATCGATTGAGGAAATGAAAGTTCACGGCAAACGCTATCAATAACAAAATTACAATGTAGTATATAATCTTTAATTATTGTATTATATAAGTGCATATTATATTATACTCACTAGGAAAAGCTTGTTTATCTTCAGGAATCATGGATATAGACGAGGAAAGTACTGTCTCTACCTCAGTTGCTGAGCCATCAATTCCACTTGCTGACAATCAACCTGCAATTGATGCAATATCATTTCAACCAGTTCAACCCTTAATTACACCCTCCATTCCAACCCTGGTCACGCCTTCTATTGCCCCAATACCCACTGTTCCTCTTCCAGTTCCTAGACCATTAGCACCGATTCCAGCTCGTCCTCCAGTCATTAGGCCACCTCTAGCACATAATGGAGACTTGAAAGCTAGTGATTCAGATTCTGATGATGAAGAGACGGAATCGACTCAAGAGTATGAAATCTCAGAAGAGAGCAGACTGGCTAGAGAGAGGATGGATAAAGCAAGACAGGAGCTTCTGATGAAGCGTCGTGCGGCTGCTTTAGCAGTTCCGACCAATGATAATGCTGTACGAGCTCGGCTCCGGCGCCTTGGTGAACCCATAACACTATTTGGAGAAAGAGAGATGGAGAGACGTGAGCGTTTGCGAACACTCATGGCAAAGCTTGATGCTGAGGGGCAGTTGGAAAGTCTGATGAAAGCTCATGAGGACGAAGAAGCTGCAGCTGCATCAGCACTACCAGAACCAGAAGAAGATGTTCAGTATCCCTTCTACACTGAAGGTTCACAAGCACTTTTAGAAGCTCGCAGAGAGATTGCTAAGTACTCTATTGTGAAGTCAGCATTACGCCTCCATCGTGCAAGGAGGAAAAGAGATGATCCAGATGAGGATTTGGATGCAGAGGTCGATTGGTCTCTGAGGCAGGCGGCAAACCTAGCCCTAGATTGCAGTGAGATCGGTGATGATCGGCCCCTGTCAGGATGCTCGATTTCACATGATGGGAAGATGCTTGCAACCTGGTATGTTATCTCTGCATCTCCATTTAAATGTCATAATCATGTTATAATCTTAGAATGAAACATACAGTTCAGTTCTGTGCTTATTTTATGTGTTTTTCTCTTATGTTATCTTATAACAAATAATACAAACTAGTCAACAAAACCTTATTTCACATTTGCTTTAGTCCAAACATTCCTATTTTTCAATTATGCTTCATTAAGTTTCATCCACAAAGTTAATCAAACAAGCTCAAGTCCTTTATAACCACCTTACTCCGTACATTTTAGTGTCCTTTTCCTCTATGATTACAATGAAATAATGCACGCTTTAACCCTTTTCCATCATTTTTTTCTACTACAATTCTCTGTGACAGTGATCAACATCATTTAGCACTTATATGTTATTCTTTTTTTTTTTTTTTTTTGTAGAGGTTGAATATTATGGAGTTATATGTTTAAGTGATATATCAAATTTTAAGAACTAATGGATTCATTCTTGTTTTTCCCTTCTTTTCTTAGTTCTTTAAGTGGAGTTGCAAAGGTATGGAGCATGCCTCAAGTAAAGAAGGTTTCTGCACTAAAGGGACATACTGAACGAGCTACTGATGTTGCATTCTCTCCCATCAGCCACCAATTGGCTACTGCCTCTGCTGACAGGACTGCAAAACTTTGGAATCTGGAGGGAACTGTCCTGAGAACATTTAAGGGCCATTTGGATCGTCTTGCTCGTATTGCATATCATCCATCAGGAAAGTACTTGGGGACTGCTAGCTTTGACAAGACTTGGAGATTATGGGATGTGGAGTCTGGTGATGAGTTGCTTCTCCAAGAAGGACATAGTAGGAGTGTTTATGGAATAGCTTTTCATCATGATGGCTCTTTAGCAGCTTCTTGTGGACTCGATTCGCTTGCTCGTGTGTGGGATCTAAGATCTGGGAGAAGTATTCTTTTATTTCAAGGCCATGTCAAACCTGTAATGCTCGTCATGTTTTTGAGATTTTTGAATTCTTTACCTTTCTCTACTATCTTATGCTATATAAAATTGACTTTACATGTAATTTGTGATATCAGGTTCTCAGTGTCAGCTTTTCTCCCAATGGTTATCATTTGGCAACTGGTGGTGAAGACAATACTTGCCGAATATGGGATTTGAGGAAAAGAAAATCTTTGTACATAATACCTGCCCATTCTAACCTTATTTCTCAAGTCAAATTTGAACCTCAGGAAGGATACTTTTTGGTTACTGCTTCATACGATATGACTGCAAAGGTATGTCTCTTACATGTTCTCTAAATGTGTTCATTCTGTTAACTCCTCCATTTTGGGTATGTGATACTTGTATCGAATTTTATGACAGATCTGGTCCTCGAGAGATTTTAGGCCTGTGAAGACACTATCTGGTCATGAATCAAAAGTTACATCAGTGGATGTCGTTGGAGGTCAGTGTCTCTAAATTTCAGGACCAGACCTTTTTGGTATTTTTTGTTGCCTTTTTCCTTTGGGGCACAATATCCTTCAATTTTGGCTATTTGGTCTTTATTGGTAAAGGTTCTGCAGAACTGGGTTGGCTGATATTTATGTGGTTTTCATGAATCTTGATCTCCATTGAGGAATGATGCTGTTAGTTGTTAATTAGGAATATGCACAATAATGACAGTTATTTTGCGACAGAATTGCAATTTTAACCCCTTAAGAATCCTCAGCACTTATCGTCTCATATTTCATAAAATTATACTTTTGGTCTCATTTTCTTTAAAACATGTTGTACTATGGTACCGCAAGAATTGCATTTTGGTCCTTATTTTAAATATTTTGCACTCCTGGTTTCGTAAAATAGCTTATGTAAATATGTTTGACACTCTTACCGATAGGTCTGTCTAAATTTTGGATTATTGGTCTCAAATTGGGTGGAAAGGAGGCGATAGGATCCAAAGTGCATTATAATTTAAAAAATTGTGACCAAAGGTGCAATATTGTAAAGTGCAGGACCGAACCTGCCGAGGGTCCATTTCCATAGGAATAAAAGTGCAACCTTCCCATTATGTTGAATCATATCACGTGTTTTTTCGAAGCTTCCTTTCTGTGAAAGAGCATATATTTTCATTCACTTTGAATGCTTGTTATTTATTAATACTGCAAGTTGTGTCATCTTAATTTGATTCCTTGTTTATTACATTGTGGCAGATGGACAAAGTATTGCAACTGTTTCACATGATCGAACAATCAAGCTATGGTCGAGTAAAGAAGCTGAAAAAGAGAACGCAATGGAAGTTGATTAGAAAGCAATTTTGGTCTGGCTGTTTTATATTAGTCGGGGTGTTTTTACAGGATAAAACTTGAACTACTTTTTTAGTAAAGAAACATGTTTGGAAATTTTTTTAGAGAACTCATAGTGTATGTGACTGTAGAAATGTTGGAAAATTTGCGACAGAATTGCAATTTTCTCAGTTAATATCATTTTTATTACTCCGGTTCATATTAATTGACACATTTCTCAAATTTTTATGTTTCATATTAATTGGCACATTTGGATTTTCAATATAATTTTTTTCAATTTCGTCCTTCTCTTACTAATTAATTCTCTTACTAATTAAAAATGAGAGGATATTTTTTGACATTTTGTCATGTAAAAGTGATTAATCATGAAGTTTCTTAATATGTGAAAAATAACAATGCGTCAATTCCTGAGGGAGTAGATTTCAATTTTGAATCCAAAATATAGACGTTAAAACTATTTAGTTTAACAGTAATAGTCAAACTCGAAACCATGAAGGATTAAACATCAAAGTAATTGAATGTAATTTACAAGGAGGACGGAAATAAGTTCTAAATTTTTGAAAAGAACCTAATAAATTTAAACTTTAAAATTCCAAAGACTTGTTGCTAATTATGATTTGGACAGCATTTCATGGACCCTTCAAGTTGACTTGGATTTCACCATTCCCTAAGACAAGATCATTCATATGCTAGAGGGTCAACTACCGATCAAAAAACCTACCATAACTAACGCCATAATTATCCAGATTATAGCTTGTTCTCATTCAAGGATGTTCCAGATTAGTTCGTTTGAACGGGGCATTAGATCCATCATCCTGAATTAATTCAAAAATACTCCAGTGGATCACTCCCAGTAGCTTATAGCTTGAGAATGAGACCAATAGGACTATGATCACTTCCAGCAATATCTGGGAGAATATACGAGTCATATACTTGGTTTGCAATCGATTCTGAAGCAAGGAAATAGTCGAGCCTCCATCCTAATTCAAACACCAAAAATAACCTCAAAATGTTTGTAACGCACGGGGCCAAAAGTGCTTAGGGGCTAATCCCGTGGAATTAAAGTGCAATTTTGCCTCGGAATTTAATATGATAGTAATTTACCTTTGTTGGTTTTTCGTCCACCGTGCCTGTAACCCCAATACGTATACCCAACAACGTTAGGGTGCTGTTTCCTAAAGGTATCAACGAAACCCCTTTCCAAAAAGTTTGTTTGGAATGATTGTCTTTCCTCATCTGTAAAACCTGCACTTCTTTTGTTTCCCTGAAAGATGATGAGACAATCAGGAATTGATAATTGCATTATAAATGAAAGTGAAAATTTGATAATTCAGAATCTAAGTTTACTCACTGCTGGATTCCAAATATCTATTTCTTGGTGAGCACAGTTCAAGTCACCAGTCAGAACAACAGGCTTTGACCGTTCCAGATCCTGTAAAGCATAATTTCAACTGTAAGTTCTAATATAACTGTGAATCCGCATATGGACTTAAAAATAAGAAGGTAATCCTGAGTAATCCTGAGTAACATCCAACATTCCAGCAATGAAAATGGACTTACTTTCATATAGTTGCTGAGAGAAGGATCCCACTGAGTAATCCTGTATGACTAGAAAAAGGAATTCCCATGAGTTATGCATTAACAAAAAAACATCTTGAAGGTTGGAACAAATGTCACAGGACAAAAGTGCGGATACCAGGCGCCTAAGGCCATCACCGGAGTTGGGAACATAACCACTCAATAAGTAGAAATTATCAAACTCCACTGTCACCAGGCGTCCTTCAGTATCATGATCCGATATGCCCAAACCATATCTTACAGAAAGTGGTTTTATCTGCCAAAGGAAAGAAAAATGTGGAACGATTTTTTCAGGCAGAGTAAAGTGACTTGGGTACATCCCAACTAAGCAAATTTGTAATTCCAAAAATCTACTGTTTGATTAAAAAAAAAGGTAAATGGAAGAAAATATAGCAGCAACAGTGCAGGCAGATTTCAGTTAGACTTCATCATCATATTAAGCCAAAAATCCTTTGAAAGCTATTTTAAAAATTGGTAAATGGAAGCGTATTTTGCCATGAAGTTTTAGATCAAGATTACTGAGGAAGTTATCAGTGTTTAGTAACTAAAGAAAGCTACTTCAAGTTTGGATAGCAGGAGAGTTTATTAGCAAAAGCAAGGATAAAGTGTCCTCACATCAAGATGCATAGTCATGTTAACTGACTGACAAAGAAGAAAAGAAATGCGAAGACTGTACCCTTGAAATGACAGCTGTGCCAGAATACCCCAGTTTAGCGACACTACATGTCCAATAGCTATTGTCGTAACCTTGTAGAAGACTTTGTTTAATTGCATCAACATCTTTCTCCTGATTCAAGTTGTGAAGATTACAAAATGATTAGCAAATGTTTAAATTTCCGGGATTCACGGCAGCTTAAAATGAGTCCTAAGAACCTAAATATTTGCATATCAGGAACCATGCTTGTAGAAAATCCAAAACTATCTTAACATGTTTGAACATCATTATACTTGAGACAAATTTCAAGAGCCTACACTGTGAAACCAAATAAGTGGATAAAACTACTTAGTATTTGTCTGTGCACCAATGACTAATTTTGAAGTCCTAATCTGCAAAAGTATAAACTTAATACACTAGGAAATATATAATAATCAGCTGTATAGCTCTCCATAGGCTCTTAAAATGGAAAGAACTAAGTGTTTTTTCTCTATTAATCTTTTACCATTTCCTTACATGCATTTGCACTGAAGTTTTCTTTTTGTATTTCACTCAAAATGTTGTAATGCCCTGTGCCATATTTTCATTTCTTCTCAACAAGATGAGAGTATCTTCAACTAATTTCTCATGCATTAAAATAAGCATAATTTGTTCACATCCTAAACTTCCTTATCGGCAGTTGATTTCTGATATACAAGTGGCCAAAGTACATGCTTTACAAAATAGTAAATGTCTTCATATGGAAATATCTATGATCCTAAAAACACATAACAGAAATAAGACGTTCTGGGTAGAAATTTAAACCAGTTAAGAACGGATGAGATTGGAGGAGAATCAATGCATGTTATAAGTAATCACCCTAGAAAAGAAGTAGAGAATATCAGACCCTTCATACATATATTGTATTAAAAAAGCCAGGTATTTTTACAGAAATCCTTGCCATGCCAGATATTCCACATATTGGGAAACTGTGATTTCTCAGACACTGAGATTATTCTCAAGCAAGAATGATAGATTTTCCAATCAATGACAAGGTAATGCTAGAAAGTCTCCCTAATTCCTTATCCTCACAGAGCTAACCTCATTGAAACAGAAAAACTTCGAGTTGGCTTCTTAAATTAAAGATAAGAATAAAATGAGCACATGCCTGTAGTTTGGTCTCTTGCAAGCATAATACGTCAAAATTTTCTCTTTGTGCAAGTTGCAAAGCAGAAAAGTTCTCTAACTTCAGTAAAGCCCTTAAACCATTGACATTCCAAGACATGAGCTTCATATGCGCCGTACTAGCACCAATAGGAGGTGGCCTCATGGTTTCTGGATTGTAGGCAGTCCACCCTTTTTGCGGCTTCTTGTGAGTAAGAACTGTCCAAGGTTCTTCTACAGAAAGACCAACACTGACATGAGCTTTCATATTTGAGGTTGTGATCTCTGATGAAACTTTTCTCTTTGCTCGTATAGATGTTTCTCCTGATATCATCATCAAAAAATCATTTATGAGCCACTAAAGTGAAGAGTGAATAATAAAAATATATGAGCTCATTCACATAAAGAAAATTAGAAACACCTTTCATCTCAATTGATCCAATAATCTGTTCTTGTTCACTCATGCTTTGTGAAGTTTCGAGATTGATATTGTCAACCGCTGATTTTTTTAGTCTTCTCTTGGTCCTTTTAACTCCCGAAATGTCTGAATCATTGTTTGCGATTTGAACATGATCTTTATCAGATAATCCTTTAGCTTTTCGTTTTGAATAAATCTTAATAAGAGCTGGCTTCTCTTCAGAGATTACTTGATCTTGTAGATTTGAAGAGTCTTCGCCTGCATTAAAAAGGATGATCTACAGCATTGAACAACCATTCTATACTCGATTTAAAAAAAAAAAAAATAGAAACAAGGAAAATAGAAATTGAAAGTCGTTTAATCTCCTTAGCCACCAAGGCACATCAACAATACAAAAGGAAAAAATACCATTCATTTTACTCTTCAAGGAAGAGATAAGTTCTTGCGTAGCACCTTTGGAAGGAATTCCTCTACTCCTATGATTCAGAAAACCAATTGTAAGATAATACAGAATAATAGGTAGCCTAATGAACCACAGCGGTAGAACCTTCATCCACCATCAAAATGCTACTACTGGACAATAACAAAGAAACTCAGCTAAACATCAGATACTAAAAACTGAAGCTTTTAAAACATTCTATACATATCTACAAATAAGGTTCTTTGCATTTTTGCTTCTAAAAAGACAGGGCAGAAGGGGTCCTGTGGCCGACTGGCTTTAATTCCTCTCATTTAGAAAATGAAACGACGTAACCAAAAAATTGCTATTCTTTTCAGCAGTTTCCAACAACCAAACATCAAAATTCATGTATCTTAAGTAAAAAAAATCAATATTTACCTCAATTTTGAATTAACCTGTTTAAGAGTCATTTCCTCTGTATACTCACAATCATCCCCACAAACCTCACTTTTCGTAACACTTGCCTACATTAAACCAAAACGAATACTCATACATCAAAATACTAGGACATAAATTTATTTAGAGTTAATAGCAAATTACATTCATGCGTTAGTCTTAAAAGGCAATTAACCCTCTGTGACAAACAGAAGGGAAAGGGCAAGGACAAGCTGTCCCCTTGTGTTTCTGTGTGTTATTCTTAAAAGGCATTTTACCCCCTTGATAAATAAAAGGGCAAGATATCCCCTTGTGTTTTTGTAAAAGAAACATACGGCCTCCTCTTGGTTTATACAATTTCATAGGGGGTAAATTGCATAAGGGGTAAAATGTCCATTATGCATATCACACGGGATAAAGTGAAGTGTGTATGTTGTCAAGACCGAGTTAAATTGACCATTTTCAACATCAAAATGAATTCTCGGTCGAGTTATAGAGAGCATATGCAACACCTCCTCGAGTAAGGAGGTACAAAGATGTTCATTATTATGCATCACATATATAATATGCATATTTCATATCACAATGATAAACTGCTTATTTGATATATCAAAAGGGGCAATTTGCCAAAACCCTAACTTATTTATGCACCAATTGGCAAAAATTAATCAGACCTTTGCAGAATTCTTCTGAAGTTTTGTTACATCATTGTTTGATGAGTTGGAGCAGTGCCTTTTGTTGGAACCCATTTTTAGGTTTGAGGAAATTTTCTGGATTCTATTAAAATTCACTGCAGAAAAACTGTGAAAAAATTTAAATGTAAAATGAAATTAAGCATTCCGTTATTAGATAAATTTACGGAGTTGTTTATTATGTACCTCCGGCGACTTGAATAGCGGAACCCTAGCTTTAGAGCTGGAAGCATTTGAGGGTGCGTAGGTTAAACCATTAAACAATGGGGGACGGTGGTGCGTACATTAGCTGCTTCGGTAATAGTGTACTAGTGTAGAAAACAGAACCGCCAAGAAAACGTGGCGCCATGCATTGAAGTTTAGTTTTTGTGGGCATTTTCGGGAATTTTTCCACGTTTTTCTAAAATATTTTTAGAATCCTTTTAAAAAATTGTAAATTAAAAAAAAAATTAGAAACTACACTATATTTTTATATTGCTCAACTCAAAAACAATAACAATAGGGGTGTTCAATGAAACCGTCAAACTGCCCTAATCGATCGCCCCAATTCAAATAGACCGCAATTTGCGGGTTGAACGATGAATGGGTTGGTCTTGGGCTTCGTGAAAAAAAAAACATGCAAATTATGATCGGGTTTGAGTTTATATTTTAAAAAATCGCATAAATCGCACCCAACCGCATGTGTATAAAATAACAAATTGTGTTTTATTATTTAATATAATTTAAGCACTTACATACTTTTAATTTACCGTCTCAACCCCAGAGTCTAATTTATCCCCTAAAATTACTCAAAACAATTTATTAACTATCTAAGTTAAATTCTATCGATTAACAACCACCAATATCAAATTTTCTATTTTTGTTTATTGTTTGAAAAAGTCTTGTTCGATTTTGTATTTTAGTAACAATTATTGATCTTTATATAGTGGATGTAGACTTTAAATAGGTTACAAATTAAAGCTAAAATTATGAAAAAATAGTATTGTTCATATGATTATGGAACATTCAACAATTTTATTCTCATATAAAAGTACAATAATAAAATAGCAAGTGGTAATAAATTAAAGTAATGTCTCAAAAAAAAAAATACTTCATTAAAATAGGAAACACTAAGACCGCAAAACTCGCCCCGACCCGAAGGGACAGCAAAGTGCAATCTCTAGACTAATTGGTTTGGTTTTGGTCTAGAATATTAAAAACCCGCAAATACTAAGTTGGACTTGAGTGAGTATAAAACCGCAATAAACCGCACCGCGAACACCCATAAATAACAAATTACAAATTAGTATTATTTTGAAAATTAGTTTGGTAAATGACCCTCGTATTCCGTTCTTGAGTGAGTTGGAACCTTTTTTGTTTGTTTTTTTTAATATAATAAGATTTCATTCGTTTAATTAATAACCCTTTGCTATTAATGAGACATCTCGAAATTTTAATATGACTTTTTTTACTTATCTTTAATACTAGTAGATGTATTTTTAGTTATTACTTTGCTAGTAACTAGATGATCTTATTTTGAAATTCGTTCTCTAATGTGATATATCTTCATTTTGCATCTTTTCTGTTTACCCTACTGTTAATTTTAGTTCTTTTGAGAAAATCTTTAATTTCGCCGAAAAATATCACGTGCTTAAAATGAATATTTTGATTTTAAGGGAATTCTTTTAAGGTAGAGAGAATGTAATACCCTAAAATTTTAATTTCATAAATTCCTAAAATTTTTCTTTTGTTTAGTTAAAATATTTTTGTATTTTTTTTCCCAAAGGGTTAATCCCTTTCGAGACAAGTGGGCACATTAATGTGGGTACCTCTCCCAACAGAAATTTGAATTTGAGTCCGCTGCTTTGTAGTGACTAGTCTCTCCCACTAGACCAATCACATGTTGGTTGAGGTTATGTATTTTGAGAAAGTTATATTTGATATAAAAATAAATTGTTTATAAATATTCATTTTTTTGGGTTCATTTTCATTTTCCTTTTGTTATTACCTTGATTATGACATTTAAATATAAAATTGTGCTCTGTAGACTTTACTAGGACATTATTTTGGGATTACTATGCTTGTATGCGTTAATAATAAATGTCTAAGCATGTGTACATACATGGCACTTGAATCTTCTTCATAGCATGTCCCCAAAACAATATAATATCTTTTTCTTGGGATAATTATTTCGAGATTGATACTTAAGGGTAACTTTTGATATAAATCAATATCCTTGCATTTTATTAAAACATATATAGATGCATCCGTTAGCCCCATGGTAACATTTACTGCATATTTGTGTGGATACCCCGGCAGACACTAATTTCCCCCGAGTCAATGGAAGCTGTCACGTTTATTATTGCCACTGTCCATGTTTCCTCAACTTCCTAATATGCCCTACATTGAGACTAAAAAGGTCTCACATGAAATCATGGATTGCATATCAAGATTTTTTTTTATATAATTGGATTAATTGCATATCAAGATTAAGTCCACCTTAGTGCAACAATTAATTTTTTTGGGTGTTCTATTGCAATTAATGGAATTTTTTTGGATGTGAAATGAAATGTGAATTTGTAAAAATTTTGGGGTTTTATTGCAATAAATAAAAAATTCAAGATTTGAAATGATACGTGAATTTGTAAATTTTAATTTTGGGGGGTTTTATGGCAATAATTAGAAAATAATCAAACATGTGCAGATAATAAAAATGAACGTTTATAGATGACATGTTATGTTATGGAGGAAAATTAATTTTGGAGGAAATTCTATCTTTTTCCCAAAAAATTAAATAACAATCGGTCTTGGTCATATGCATCTCATATGTCAATTTCGCCTTCAAAATCTGAAAATTTTCAATCTTAAGTGTCAAGGAATGACACTTTAACATTTTCGGTGAAATTAAAGAATTCCGATAAAAAAGGACTAAAATTGACATTGGTGTAAACAAAAATATGTAAAATGACAGGGTGCCACATTATAGGACAAATTTCAAAATGAGACCACTTTAAAGGATCAAAGATAAAATTTTGCCGTGATTAAATACAATTTCTGAAACTTTTAATGTAAAGATATAGTAATTGTTTAAAAAAAAAATTATTGAGTATGTGCATGCATGTATTCTAACTGGGTTGCCTAGCCTAGTAACATCTTCATATAAAAGCTTTTAACTCTTGGGGTCACCTATCAAAAAAGTGAATTGTTTTAGTCACTTAATTTGTAGATTGTTTTGTGACAATAGTTGTAAAATTTAAGAAAAGCGAAAAAAAAAAAAATTTGACAGTCCTAATTCAGTAAAAATTATAGTAATCATTTGTTCATCCCATCATTAATTTTACATATATAGCCATATCCCCATCAATAGTCCCACTTGGTAATGTGATTACATCCTAATTGTATTCTAATATTGCATTAAATATCCCAATTCAACGAACAATAATTGTACATAATAATTGTACATAAAAAGAATCAATAACTCATAAGATTGCCACAATATATTTCTTGCTTTTGCTTTATTAAGACCATCCGGTTCGTACAATCTTCCACATTACAATGATCAAAAATCCACTATTTGGGATTACAGTTCAAGTCTTTCCATGAAAAATAAAGGGTATATTAGGTAGTTCATAAAGTTTCATACATTCTAAGAAAGCACAAATTTTCATTCCAATCCTCTCCCTATTTATAAATATACTAAGTAGCCACAATATGCTAAGACATCCCTGTAAAAAATATGGGTTCACTTTGTTTAGAAACTACTAAAGTATTCATGATTTTATTATTGTCTTTGTTTCATGTAGAATTTATGGAGGGACAAATACAGAATTATCCAACACCAGATATTTGTTCCTCATCGGGATGTCCGCCGTATCAAGTTATGCACACCCAAACAGAATTTGAAATCAGAACTTACCAAAATGTCACATGGGTTTCAAGTCCTGTAATTAAAGCAGATTCTTATGAAAATGGAACCCGACAGGCGTTTTTCAGGTAATATTCGTGAAACTCAATCTTCCTCTAATTCTCATTAATTTTTTCAATTATAATAGGCAAAATATAATTTATAGTCGACTGCACTTTTGGTCTCATACTTTATAAAGTTGTATGTTTGGTCGCCCAAACTCTTAAAATGTTTTGAACTATTAATCCGGCTCTTTAATTAACAATTGCATTTTTAGTCCTAATTCATGAAAACAGTTTCCTTCGTTCCGTAGAATAGTGAATTTCTCAAATTTGCATTTTTGTTCTCAAAGAAGGTGATCGAACAAAAAATGAAGAATGTTATTATAAAAAATAGGACTAAAAGTGCAATTTTATAAAGTGCGAATTAAAAGTATTAAGAGTTAAATCATGTGGGACTAAAATAAATAGGAGTATTGTTTTTGGGTTTCTCAAGTGTTTAATCATTTTCGATGTGCATCAAATACATTTAAGTGAGAATCTCTCCGAACAGAGATTCGAACATGAGTTCGCTACTTTTAGTGACTAGTCTCTTCCACTAGCTAGACCAATCATATATTGATATTCATTGTATTAATAAGTACTTATTAATCTTGCAAAATCATTTCTTCTGACGCAGTTTACTTGACTACTCAACGGGAGCAAATCACGAAGGAGTGGAATGGAACGTAATAGTACCAATTATAGTTAATAGTCTTCCGAATTCAAATTTCCAGGTATTCTCTTACATTCCGAAGAACCTGCAAAAGAACCCTCCGACACCGTTTGATGACACGGGCATCAGCCTCGTAAACCTCCCGCGCAACAAGTTTGTCGCCATAAAAAGGTTTGGTGGGCCCATTGGCGATGGGGTCATTGTCGAACAGTTGACATCATTGAAGAAAAGCTTGAATGGTACACAATGGCAATCCGCATCCAAGTCTTTGAACTATAGCGTTGCCGCTTATAATCCCCCTTGGGAATTGACTAACCGTGTGAATGAAATTATGTTGTGGTTTGACTAGAATTAATGTTAGTTCATATTCAAGAGACATGAATGTTTCAAGTATCGTTCATGAATATATATTGTAATGGAAATAGTGCTGGCGCGCTTGCTATTTTTTTCTTTTTATGAGTAAAACGCAAAATACCAATACGCTATTGCTTACTATTTGATAAAATAGCTACCTAGTTCTAACTCTTGGGAACATATCAAAATAGTGAATAATCTAATCACACTACAAGAAAAATTGATTTTAGTGACAAAATATTAAGTGATATTGTTGAAATTGTCACTTTTTGCATACATTAAGTGATAAGAGTATTAGTTTTGTCACAATAATAATAGTGATAAGTGCAATAGTGACAAAATATATTTTTAAGTTGTCACTAATGGCTATTAGTGACAAGTTTATGGAACTTAAATTGTCACTATTGACAATTAGTGACACCCTTTCAGTGACAATAGTGACAATAAATATTGTCACTATAATTTAGTGATAACTTTTTAGTTGTCACTATTGGGGTATCACTAAATGTCAATAGTGACAAATTTTTTACATTTCTTGTCACTAGTGTGTCTATATACAACAGTTTAGTGACAATATTAAAATTATTGTCACTTTGTCATTTACTATTTTATCACTAAAATTTAAATTTTTTGTAGTGTCATCGAATTTTAGAGTGATCTATAAACGGCGCGTATTAGATTTTTAAGGGGTAAATGCAAAATACTCATTTGTGTTATATTAAACCTGTAAAAAATTAACATGTGAATTTTCTTTTGCGTTGAGCCTCTTTGTACTTTCAGAAATTCTGCATAAAACATTCAATTTATTGAAAATATTTAAGGTGAATTATAGCAACTCTGAATGGTGAATTAATTTTGGGGTCCTCAAATCCATATGTGTTGGTCTATTGAAAATTTCAATGGAGTATATTGTTGAATTAGATAATTTTTTATATATGATGCTTTAATTAGGGTTTATGTTTTCTAATTTAATTTTGTATTAGAAGTGGAATTCCACATTTTGTGATTTATAATGGAATACAGGTTGATTCCGGCGTAGCATTGGTACTGGTGCGTGGCCACGAGAGAATATAATACTTTTAATTTAATTTATTATCTCGTTTCTCAAAAAAAAGAAAAAAATTAATATATTATCTCATATTGATAGATGCAAAATATCGTCGGTTGAAACTTGATACTCAACCAACTCAATTAAAATTATGCGTGGTTTGTTTCTATGATATATTTGCGACGCGGATGTTCCTAGAAGAGGTTGTTAAGTGAAAACACTTGTTTAGTGTATGATAATTAAGTTTGACACTCTAATTTATTATTTTTTTTTTATTTATGAGTGTGTAGGACTGAAAATAAAACCAAGCTATTCGATAAATGGCTCGAGTTCGTTCGATAAAAGTTCGTTTGAGTTCGGTTCGTCAAACAAATCAAACAAGTTTGAACATAATTTTTCGTTTGATAAATTTTCAAGTTCGACTCGAGCTCGATTCGATAAGCTAAATATGAAAAAAATACATGTAAAATATCAAACTACTCGATACTCAGTTCGAGCTTGCTTGATAAATGTTCATTTGAGCTCGGTTAGTTAAGAAATCAAATCAAACTCAAACACAAATTTTCAAGCTCGATAAAATTTAAATCAAACTTGAACAATGTCCCGTTTAATACTACTCGGTTCGTATAGGGGTGTGACACACGTGTTGTAATAATTATGAAATATACAAAAGATCTCAAGTTCTCCCACCGCTATTAAATACGCCAACATGGAAACAACTTTTCACTTCCAAATTTGTTATCGTAATTCCATGAATATTGTAGTGATATTTTCCTCACCCATCATGAATTTTACACACACACAATGAATAATTTAGGATATCACTAGTCTTACAGCCAAATTAAATGGCTATTATACAGCCCAAGCATAATAGCATATACTAAATGAGTATGTGGGTTTCAATGGTTTGGTTACTTTGTGTATATTAACAAAATTGGCACTAATGTATTTATTAATTTATAAAAAGTCCCCCTACATGGAAAATGTCAATATAATAGTCCATGATGATTAAAATGAACGATGATTCAAAATTTGCAAATATATTTTTAGTTAGAAGACTTCAATGTTTTATTGTTAATTTCTTTTAGATACTTCATATGTATAGTATTATATATATATATTGGCGATGTAAAATTGAGTGATATATTAAAGTTTTTTTGGTTGAATTTGAGATTTCTTGGACTTAAGTCTTAATATAAATATTAAATAAACCGAGCTTAAATGAGTTGTCTTCATGTCGAATATGATTGGACTCATATTTATTATTTAAGATTCTAAATTTATAGAACCGAGGTCAAAATGTCACATAATAGCATAATCAAAATTTAGGGGTACAGTTGCATAAGATTTCCACTATACAAAATTAGGCGTATAAATTGCAAAAGATTTTCACAAAAGCAAAATTATGAAGGTAAAAATTGTAAAAAAAAAACCGCCCAAACAAATTACCACGTGACAAAATTTCTCTAGCCAATAAAATTTGGTTGTACATGGGCTGTGAAGTAATGGACTGTGATATTGACAATTTTCAATAATTTATTAGATTATGGCAATATTTCTTGTTTTAATTGCTTTATTCTGACCATTAAGTTCTTACAATTTTTCATTACAAAAATAAAATAATTTCTATATTCTGAGATTACAATTCAAGTCTTCCATTAAAAATAATGTATATATTAGGATAGTTCATAAATTTTGTCAATATTAATTGATTTTACATTAATCATATCAATAAGCCAGAACATGTCACTCCCCCTATATATAGGGGCAATCACATTATGCAAAGACATCTAAAAAAATAATAAGAAAACATAAGCACTTCTGAAAATGGGTTCACTTTGTTTAAAGCCTAATATAGTATTTATGTTTGTGTTCTTCTCTTTGTTTCATTCAAAATGTCTGGGACAGGGACAAATACAAGGATATCCAGCACCAAAAAGATGTTCAACTTCAGGATGTCCTCCATATCAAATTGTTCACACTCAACAAGAATTTGAAATCAGAACTTACCAAAAGGGTGCATGGGGTGCAAGTCCCATTATTACAGCAAATTCTTATGAAAACGGAACTCGAGAGGGTTTATTCGAGTAATAATCAAGAAACTCAATCTCCCTTTAAATTCTTTTTCTATGTTAATTAATTACTCATTTTGTTCCAATTTTTTTTACTCATTATCTAGAATAACGAGCCAAACCTTTCAATATTTTAAGTGCTTTTACAAAATTGAATTTTTACATTTACGATGTTTCTAAACCTTTGTGTCAAGTTGACTGGTCAAGGTACTAAGAAATTTTGTAATCATTTATTTTGACAGTTTATTTGATTTCGTCATGGGAACGAATCACGAGGGAGTGGAATGGAATATAACAGCACCCGTTTTAGTTGATATTCTTCCCAATTCAAAGTTCCAAGTACTCTCATATATTCCTAAAGATCTGCAAAAGAAGCCTCCGACGCCGTTTGATGACACGGGCATTAGTCTCGTATACCTCCCGCGTAAAAAGTTCGTCGCTATAAAACGGTTTGGTGGGACCATTAGAGACGGGTTAATTGTCGAGCAATTGGCGTCATTGAAGAAAAGCTTGAAGGGTACACAATGGCAATCTGCATCGGCATCTATCAACTATAGCGCTGCTGCTTTTAATCCACCTTGGGAAGAAACTGATCGAATCAATGAAATTATGTTGTGGTTTGATTAGAATTTATTATACTTCATGGAAATCTTTTTTTTTTTTCAAGAGAAGAGATATGTACGGCTTAAGTATTGCTAATGAATAAATATTGAAATGGAAAACTTTTAGGCTAAAATTCTTCATAAATGGATTTTAAATTTCATAATGAACACATAATTACCTTTTATTAATTAGAAACTTTATTAATTATATATAGTAACTAAATATTTTTTCTATTTACTCTTATTAATACATTGTCAAATTGAAAAGCTAATTTTGGCAATATATATATCAATTCGAACTGCAATATGTAACTGCAGTGAGCATAAAATTGTTTTGCTTTCATTTTGGCAATTGCTTTGTATTTAGAAGTCGTGATCAATGTTCAATATCAAACCATAATATTCGAGATGACCTTAAATTTGATATTAAAAAAAATTTTGTTTAAGCATAACTAATTATACATATCAAATAAACATTAAACAATATTTTTAATTTGATAGCTTCTGAAGAACCAATAGGCTAAGAAACAACAAAAGAATACATAAAGTATCAATATAAACACAACTACATTTATTATAATATTATGTACATTAAAAAAATAAAAGAAAAAACTTGATATATATGTTCAAACTAATTTTCATCACTACACACATATATAATTTGCACTACCATTATGTATTTTCTCATAATTTTTTTTGTATCCTTACTTCTTTTTCCAACTTCATAGAGTTTTTGTCATCGTTTTTGTCTTTTTTGGTAGCTTCTTATTGTAAGTAATATTTATTTTTTTTTTCTTTTTTTTTCATTTAGTATAATCAAGAAGATGAATATTGTCAAAAATGGTTTCTAATAAAAAAAATTGGAGATTCTTCCAAACTTAAAAGTATAAAATGAAAATATATTCAGTTATTCTATCTCTCAAATTACATAGAGTGGCCAAAAGAATAGAATATATTCTATCTCTCTAATTAATATTTTCAGATTTAATGATTTTAGAGAGAGAAAAAAATCTTTGACTAAGATGGCCAAGTTAATGATTTTTTTAGGGAGCCGAATTAAAGAATTAGAAAAGTAAAATGTTTTAGCAGTAATAATTATTGCTACGGTAGCACCATCGCCCTATTGAATAGCATATTAGCTTTTTTTCTAAATTTTGATTTCTGAATAGTTAATGAATCTATTGTTTTAATAAATGCAAATTCTATAATTAAAGTAAATTTGGATAAAAATAAAAATAAACTAAAAGCAGACGATTCTCCTAACATTATAGGCGTGACATCAATTCCCATGTCTAAAGTATTAAATATAACATTTTGCCCCTTCTGTCAATAGTTCATTCTAATATCCGTTATAACTTTTATCAATTTTTTTTTTTTTTTTTTTTATAACCCAGGTGTACAAGCTTACACTTTAATTATATTTAAGAAACTTTTATATTTAATGTAGTTGGTTTCGACTGATTGATTTGTTTCACTATACATATATATAATTATTTGTTATAATTTTGTTTTTAGAATTATTATTGGTTATAATTCATTATGGTTAAAAAAACTCAGATGCATAAATATAATTACTATCATTGAGATTATTAGTCACTATTATGATGATTATGTTTTTTAACCTATACTTTAAAATAATTAAGTACTATAATTTATTATTGGAAATTGTTCATTAGTATTTTTTTTCCTCTAGTACTCCCTCTTCTCTTTAATTTTTGCTCTATTTTATTTTTGGGATATCCAAAAACAACACTCTCTTCCCTTAAATAAAATTATTTCTCTCAAAAACACCATCTTACTTAAAGTAATTGATTTAATATCTTTAACTCTCACCGCTACTTTTAAGAATATTAATTTTTTTTTTGATCTGAAAAGGGAAAGAAAAAAACTACACTAAGTCGTTAACAACATTAATGTAAAAACACCTAAAGCTCTCTCACCTTTTTAACTCTCATCTAAAACTCGATGTTAAAATTCAAGGTAGAGAAAAAAAAAAAGAAAATTAGAGAGCAAGCGGAGGAAATATTTAATAGGATTTACTCAATGTTATTGTTTTTCTTTTGTTTGCGTCACATGCTCTTATTTAACTAATTAATGACATAATTAAAATTATTATTCATTTAAATTTGAATATCGGTTCTTGACTTTTTATTTTATTATTATTTATATTGGATGTTTCTTTAACAATAAACTTATCTACTTATAACTAAGATTAATAGATATAACCACACTAAAATTATAATTAGTTATATTTTATTAACCTGCTATAATATTTTTCATAATACTATGTACATAAATATTTTAATAAATAAATTTGAGGGGTTAAATATTGTACTTTTATTCATATTTGTGTTCACCATTGGAGCCTGAAGGCAAAAATTTCCGGCGGGGGCTTATCTCTTTGGAGGATTCGTTTTTTTATCTCTCTCCCCCATGTGTATACATACATAGTTACATACAACACCCACTGAAATTCAAAGCAAATGTTGTTGTGATGTATTCCGCTCTCACTTCAACCATTCCAAATCCATTCCTCTTCAATTTTCCTTTTCATCCCAAAACTAAAACCCCTCGCTCCACCACAAATTCCTCATTCTATCTTCCGATTCCGCCGTCTTCATCTGCGCTACGGATTGTTCAGTGCTCTACCGTCGGCAATAATAGAGTTAAAATAATTAATAATAGACAACCTCAAGCCCTAACTTCCAATGATGTTGAAAAAGACGTACTCGCCATTGCCAAGCCAATTGCTGTTGCATTGTTGTATGTTGTTATTGGATTTCTCTGTCCGGTTCTAGGGTTTCGGAAACCTGCATTTGCTGCTGTTGCCGCAGCTGATTTAGTTCGAAGCACGGTAAATGAGGAAAACGGTCATGAGTACTCGCATTGTACGCGAAGGTTACTTGGAGTTGCTTCGCAGCTGGTTAAGATAATTGAGGAGGCGAGGAATTTTGTAAGGGAGGATTATGCTGCGAAAGTTGAGGATGGGTTAAAGGAAGTGAAAATGAGTAAAAAGGCATTGCAGGAAGAGATACTGGATGGTTTTTATGCGGAGCTGAGGCCTTTGAAGAAGGAAAAAGATGAGCTTATGGACCGTTCCGAGGAAATTGTGAAGAAAGTGTATAAAGCAAAGAGGGAGGAACAGAGTTTGATGAGGAAAACAAAGGGTGGGGGAGATAAGATTGAGACGTTGAGAAGGGAAAGGAGGAGTTTGGAGAAAAAGTATAATGACATGTGGGAGAGAATTGAAGAGATTGAAGATATGATTGCGAGGAAAGAAACCGTGGCGTTAAGCATTGGTGTGAGGGAGCTTTTATCTATTGAGATAGAGTGTGAGGCTTTGGTCGAGGGGTTCTTAAAGGAAATGAGGAGTCATAACACCCAAGGGTAAATAAACGAATTGCATTTGTATTTTCCCTTCTCATTTGGCAATCAGGCAATTCATTAAGCAATATCAAAGTAAAGCGTGCTCTGTAATCATTGGAATTTGGAACCTTTATTCTTGAATTACATACATACACATACATACATACATATAATACGAATGTCCATAAAAGAAAAGAAAAAAACCTGTGGATGTTCCAATGATTTGGATTATGTAATATGACAATTATATCATGAAGAAATTTTCTTTTTTGGATGTGGGATGTTCACATACAATTTTTCTCTTCAATAAGTTACCTGGTTAGCGACGCAAATTACGTAATGTAGTATAATTTTTCAGTTTTTTGGTCTTGAATATGTCTAACATGACTTGCAAATTAGTTGTGAGTGTTTTTAGGTTTATTGAAGTTTCTATTTTCATTTTGCACCTTCTTTGTGAGATTCTGCACTTCAAGTTGCTCATTCCTTCAGTTTTGAGTTCCACATATGTTCAATTGTTGCTGTATGTCAAACGATATCTGTTATTTCTTGCTAGGATATGATCCACTTTTACTGCTTATGCTGCATTTTGTCTTTTGTTCTCACAGTCACCCAGAAGCCCCTGTCACTAAACTCTCAAAAGGTGAGATTCAGAAAGAACTGCAACAAGCACATAGGCAGTTGCAGGAGCAGATAATTTTACCCAGTGTTTTGGTAAGTGAGGCTACAGGATCTCTCTCTAATCCAGATTTAACTGCTTTTGCTGGTCGGATACAACAAGCTCTTAGGGATTCAAGAGAGATGCAAAAGAACCTGGAGGCTCGCATTAGAAAGACTATGAAGAAATATGGCGATGAAAGACGTTTTGTTGAGATCACTCCACAAGATGAGGTCGTCAAAGGTTTTCCAGATATTGAATTGAAATGGATGTTTGGAAGGAAGGAGGTAGTTATTCCAAAGGCTGTGCGCACCCATTTATTTGGTGGTTGGAAGAAATGGCGAGAGGATGTTAAGATGGACCTTAAAAGAAGTTTTCTGGAAAATTCTGAACTAGGTAGAAAGTATGTGGCTGAGAGACAGGTAAATTTTGCAAGAAATCCTATTTTAGTAATTTTGACATTTATATGCACTTAAAATGCATCTACTAAAGCATGGACCATAGATACATCATATTGTGTTTGAAGACCAATTATTTCCACTAGCTCCTACGCACATGTTGTGCAATCAAGGTGTTTTCATATTCTAATTTCATGAGGATCATGACCTATGATCTTAGGTGCTGCTAACATAGTGAACTTTTGGATGAGAGTGCAAGGGGATTTTTAGTGAGATGGGAAGGTTATCATTATTTTGCGTCCATTCATGTTGAAGTACTATGTGGATAAGAGATCTTATTAGACTTCTTTATTCCTTTTAATGTCTCTGCTAAACAACTACTCCTTGAGCCTTGAGGCATCTGTTTAGTAGCATCTTTTGGTTTGGAAGTACAGAGGATTACATGCAGGTTAGGAACTTGAAAGTGATCAGTCATGCGTTTCTATCTTTTAGCAGGTCTTCAAATAATGAACTCTTTCTTTAAGATTACAAAAGGTGAGGTGCACAGAAATGAGTGATTGATGATATATTGTCTTTGGTGGCTACTTAATGCTCCCTTAGGCCATACTAGTTTAATGGAGCATTTTTTTCTTCATTCTTTTTTTACCAATGGTGTTATTTAAATGATAGAGCTGAAACACTAGTTACTTTACTGTCTCTGTTACTTCTTTTTTATTGTAGAACTTCGAGGTCAAGATGGGGCTGTTTTTCCAGCTGGCAAATAACTTCTTTTCTTATCTATTCAAGTGTTTCCATTTCTTCTCCTAATTTTATTTTATGGATAATCAAGAGCCATTTCATGAAATATTTTCTTTAGTCTCTATTACTCAATAAGATATAAAAGACTGCTTTATTAGAAGAGCATTGGCCTCATAAAATCATGGGTTCAATTTTTGTTCTGTATATCTTTATTACTTCCCTTTCTCCGTGTCTGTAGGGAGTATCAAGGCAATTACTTCTAAACTGTGAACATATTTTCTATCTTGTTTCATTTCCTTACAAAATTTAGCGGTTCTAGATAGATATAGACTTACTTTGAAGTCACAGTCTAATTGCCAGCCCTTTGGTTTATTGGAAACAGAAAATCTATGATTTCAGTTTTTCTTGCCTCGAGTTGTCGAATCCTTTTTCCTGTTTTGATGAATCATTTCCTAACAAGAAATTGGGACAAACATAAACTAAATACATAAAAACCAGTTCGTTGTTGCACAATAGACCTAAAATAGTTAAATAATCTTCAAGGAACTTCTAAGTTGGATAAAACTTATTTCTAGTCAACTTTCTAGTCTTTGTAATTTTGTATTGTTGAATCAGTTGAAACGATCTTTTTTGACCTTATCAATATTTTCTCCTATTCAAAGTGACATTCTAGTCTGTTCTTCCTATAGTAAGGAAGATACTTCAGTGTACTCATCATCCTATTTTGTTTGAGGGGCAGCCAGTTGGTTTTTCTAATGACTTACTGAACTTCGAATGTGGTTGGCATTTAAATTCTTGAGAGTGAGGAAGATTGAGGGAGGAACAATACCTTGAATATCAATTTAATCTATTTTTGCATCACTGCATGGGTGATGGATTGGTTGATAGTTATGGTATTGGAGTTAATCTCTCTGCAAAATCAAATAGTTAAAAAAATGTGGAAGTCTACACGATTCTGATTTAACTGCTTAAGAATATCTACTTTCTTTGGCCGTAACGATATCTGCATTTTCTTTGCTCCTTTCATACTGACTTGAGAATTGTCAATTATAGGAACGTATTCTTATGGATCGGGATAGAGTGGCATCAAGGGCCTGGTATAATGAACAAAGGAGCAGGTGGGAATTGGATCCAATAGCTGTTCCTTATGCTGTATCCAAGAAACTTGTGGAGAATGCTCGAATAAGGCATGATTGGTCTGCAATGTTTATCACATTTAAAGGGAATGATAAGGAATATTATGTGGACATCAGAGTAGGGTGCTTTATATTCGTCTTGCTTTCCTTTTTCTGAGTTTATCTTTCTGTAAATTTCATGTGATGTTATTCTGTTTGCAGGAATTTGAGGTTCTGTTTGAGGATTTTGGAGGATTTGATGCACTTTATTTGAGAATGATTGCGGCTGGCATCCCAACTGCAGTTCAGCTAATGTGGATTCCATTTTCAGAGCTAGATATCAGTCAACAGTTTCTCTTAATAACGACACTGTGTCGTCAATGCATTACTGGGTTGTGGAGTAGTAGCAATGTTTCATATGCAAAAAGTTTGAGCCTAGAAAGAATAAAAAACATTAACGATGATATAATGATGATGATTGGTTTCCCAGTGTTGGAGTTCGTTATCCCCTATCAGGTAACTGGTTTGTGTTGCTCGATGTGGTAATTCGAGTTCTGAGCTCCAACTTCCAGTATTTTCATTATCTTTTTCATTTCTCTTTACATTTCCCCATGTTGCACTTTGCTTTATGAAATTTCTGTGTGCAATATAATGATTTTTTCCATACAGGTGAGGATGCAGTTAGGCATGGCTTGGCCAGAGTATTCTGATGTATCTGTCGGCTCAACTTGGTATCTGAAATGGCAGTCTGAGGCTGAAATAAATTTTAGATCAAGAAAAACAGATGAATTCCGATGGTACTTATGGTTTTTAATAAGAACTACAATATATGGATATTTGTTGTTTCATGTATTTCGATTTATGAAGAGGAAGATTCCAAGAGTCCTTGGTTTTGGGCCTGTGAGAAGAGATCCCAACTTAAGAAAGTTGCGGAGATTGGTAAAATTTCTTTCCTGCTAATGATCTAACAGTTATATGTAGCTGCAGATAACAATTAGTAGTGTTCACTAGTTATTTATATTGAATTAATGATATATAACTCTTCTCAACCTTTCGTTTCCCTTCTCACCGTGATTTTAAGTCAGATGAACAATTAAACATAATGTTTGTAGGACCATAAACTATCAACCCCAATTGTACAAAATGAATCTCATGTTCTAGTTGTTGAGGCAACAATTCTCGTCTGACTTAAATTTCTTAATGTTTCTAATTTACTTTGGTTTAGAATAGATTTGCAAATTCATTTCTTTATTCGGTTAGTTTTGCTTCACATTCTTCCATTTGTTTAATACTGTCTAGCTTCCTGCTTGTGTTTGACCAAAATTCTGCGGTAAGTTTCTCCTAAAATTTGTAGCTGTTGGTTCTTGGGGACGGGGCCCTGTGAGTGATATAAGTTTCTGAACCATTATGCTATTGTAGTATGAGAGCGGACTTTCTTCTGCATCAAGGGCAGTATGCATATAGTTAGAAGTGTTCTGGAAAGTCCGATTTTTTTTTTGGGAAAAAGGAAATAATTAACTAAAGGTGGGTTACAACTTAATTGAATTGTGTATGAACTGGATCGTGCCTAGGTCTGCTCTCTATGTTGACATCTACTTTGTTCAGTCATGCTATAAAGTTTTGGTAAAATGTGAGTTTATATTTTCCACGCTGTAATAATCATGCCATTCATCATGACAGAGAATTATACTCCTATGGCATGGTTGATGTGCAATGACTGTTCTCGAATGACCTTTCCGTCTCTTTCCTTTTCACCTCATTGTTTGGTGATTAAAATGAAGCTGATATTTATTCTAGAGTACGCCTATCTTTTAGGAAAAGATATGGATAACGTAATGCAACCTAATGAAGGCCCATCCCAAGCAGAACTTAATATAAATTCATTTTTCTGTTGTTTAGTACACTCATTTGGACTTGCAGATGTGACACATTACACAACAACATTACTGAAAATATAAGAAAAAAAGTTGGATTTGGATATACTGCATTATATTATTATAATGTATAAAAATTGGTTTTATATTTTTAGTGCATCATAGTGGAAGACAAATATTCTTTCATTGCTCTGCAGTAATTGCACTTGATCGAAAATCGACACTACCTTACATTTCGACCTCAATTTATGTTTGTAGCCAAACACTTGTGAAATTTCATGAATAGGCTTTCTTGGAACGGTCATTGCCTTATGGATGTGTCATTAGTGTTATGTTGTTACAGATATTCTTTCTATGCCCTAAACATATCTTATCTATCATTTAATTTATTTAACTTAATTATAAACTTGGACAACCTCCCTCTGATCTCATGAGATGCTGCCATTTTACTAACTGAACTAGTATAAGTAGTATTTTAGATGGGAGCTGGCTAGGCCGCATATCTTAGGATAGGGCTATTTATTTCGCAGTCATTTTATGTTGATACTCTTCTATTTATTTATGCAAATCAAACTATTGACCAGATATATATACTGTCTTTTAAAATAATTTGCAGAAAGCTTATTTTAGATTTAGAATGAAGAGAATAAAGCGTAAGAAAAAAGATGGCGTGGATCCAATAAGCACAGCTTTTGATCATATGAAGGTTCTCTCAGTGCAAAGTTTATCTCATAATTTTCAGGCTATCTTCTCAATTTTCTAAATCTTTTTTCCTTATTATGTCTCAGAGGATTAAAAATCCTCCTATACGGCTGAAAGATTTTGCCAGTGTTGAATCTATGATGGAAGAAATCAAAGAAGTTGTGGCATTTCTACAAAATCGTCATGCTTTCCAAGAAATGGGAGCTCGTGCACCTCGGGTATGAGGAGTGTTGTTGTCAGTTGTCACTGCTATAGTAACCTTGTATGGCTGTACATAACTATATATACCAAATTCGACAGATGTGTTATCCTTAATGAATGGTTCTTAACATCATGTTCCTATCCACGTGGATGTGTAAGTGTACGAATTTTGCATCTGAATTTATGCTCATGCATCACAGGGTGTTCTCATTGTGGGCGAGAGAGGAACAGGGAAAACATCCCTCGCACTGGCCATAGCAGCAGAAGCAAAGGTCCCTGTGGTTGAGGTTAAAGCCCAGCAGCTTGAAGCTGGTCTTTGGGTGGGGCAAAGTGCATCAAATGTTAGAGAATTGTTTCAAACAGCACGAGATCTGGTTGCTCCTTTCTTCCTATTTTATTTTGCCTCTGTTTATATCGTCCATAAATATATTATAGTAAGGTTTGCGAGATATCTTACATCATCATAAATTTTCAGGTGATTCATAGACTTCTATATTATATTTCAATGTTAATTAAGCTAGGAAAATTGCGCTGTCTATGATAAATGTGAAATTAATGGAATTACTGGTCCAAGTTACCGTTTTAATCTGGTGACTGCCTCAAATCTTTCTTGACTTTGTTCACCTATTTTTAGACTTAAGTGGGACCATTTTATATCTACATGACACGTTTGCACCAATCATATTTTCATCAGATTACGAAGTCGATTGCAGATTGATCTGATTGTAATTTTTTACTTGGGCTACTTAATAACTTTCAGGCGTCCAAGTTATTCTTTTGTATTAAAGAAAGTATATAGATTCTAGTGGATGGTGCTTAACTGTAGCAGTGCGTTAAGGAGGCTTCTTCCGAAGAAGTTACTTTTAATCAAACTAGATCCAAAATTTCCAAGAAATTGCATCGATGTGATGTATAGAAGTCCCCTTGTTTTTTTTACATGAAAATTCTGCTTATCTATACTGTATGTTCCTTTCTCTCTCTGTCATAGCATTTCTTCTTTCCAGGCGTAATGAACCAGGTCTCTTCAATTACCCGATATTTTTTGTGAGCATGTGTTTGACCATTAATCTTTTATTAAATTGTCATTTTTCTAGGCTCCTGTCATTATTCTAGTTGAAGATTTTGACCTTTTTGCTGGCGTCCGTGGAAAGTTCATTCACACCAAAAAGCAGGATCATGAGGCTTTCATCAATCAACTACTTGTGGAACTTGACGGGTAGTTCTTTTCTGCTTTCTATTAGTTCTGCAACACATTATCCACTGAGTAGCCTTGAGATATTTCAGGCTGTGGGCCTTCTCTGCATAACTTGAGTATTGATCTTGTGCTGTGATTTCCTGCCTGTTTGCCTAGTGTCTTAAAATTAAGACTATGTTTCTTCTGTATATTTATTAATATAATATGCTGTATATTTACTCTTCTTCAAAAAAAGTATACTTGCCAATCAATTTTACAAATCATGATAGTTGAGAGAGAACGAGAGATTATAACGTACTTCTACCGAATGGCAATTACACGTATGTCAATTTCAACTCCGCTATAATATTTCTAAATCCTTCCTGTTATGCATTTGTTATATTCTTTCTAGGTTTGAGAAACAAGATGGGGTGGTTTTGATGGCTACCACTCGAAATCTCAAACAAATTGATGAGGCATTGCAGCGTCCCGGTAGGATGGATAGAATATTTCATCTTCAACGGCCAACCCAAGCAGAGAGAGAGAAAATCCTTCATATTGCTGCAAAAGAAACAATGGATGAGGATCTCATTGACTTTGTGGATTGGAGAAAGGTAATTAAAATTGCTTCTGGCCAGGACTTTTTTATTCGTATATTTAGAGTCACCAAAATTGCATTTTCATCCCCACGGGACTTGACTCTCAACATCTTTTTAGTCCTGCTATTTAAATATAGTGCTTTTGGTGTCAAATCTTCTTAAAAAATTTGCACGTGCTTCCGGTCCTCATCAAATTATTGCACCTTTGGTGCCCATTTTCTCTTTTCTTTTGTTTTTTGGTTTTGGGGGAGGGGGGATGTGCAAACAAGTAAAAATTGGGACAAAAAGTGCCTTTCCTAAAGTGTGCGATTAAAAGTGTTTAGTGTGGGACTAAAATGCTTTTAACCATTTAATGTCAAAGCAAATGGAAGTTTACATATTATTCTTATGTTGTCAAAACTCAAATCTAGTCTATTTATAACAAGTTCAGCTGAAAATATTGAAATAGTTGCTTCTCTGGCGATTCCAAATCTAGGAAAAAATTTGTTATGCTTTCTCTCTTAGCTGTGAGGATTTTCTTGATCTCTTCTTATTTTTTCCAACTTTCACCACCTTTCCTAAATCCTAATGAATTTTCACTCCCCAATTCTTTGGAGCTTCTCCTCTTAAGTTAACCCTTAGCTGTCACGCTCAGTAGCTGGTAATTTAACTCAACTCATGGGATTCACAGTTAGGTGGAGTTCAATGAGTACATCAGTACCTTAACCCACCTGATAAGAAAAAATGATTGTGATTCTGGTTTTAAAGATGGTAATATGAGGTCATCTGTTGCTATCTCTCATTTTAGTTTCTTTCAACTTTTGTGATGTTGTACTTCAAGTAAGATTGAAGTGACCTTGGTCTCTTCATGCATTTCTTCATGTTTAATTTAATCTGGTGAAGATTTTATGTTTTATCTCATGAATATTTGCAGATGTTTTACTTGTTCATATTTAAGCAGGAGGTGATGTTAATTTTTTTTGCTTCTAGTGTTGAGCTTCTCTCGTCGTGAATACTGGTAGATATTTTCTAGTGTTAAGGGTCTATGTACTTTAGTTTTCTGGAAATTATTGTGACTTTTTAATTAAGTCTTTTAAAAGAATAGGTCATTTCGTTAAGTGGCGACGATGTTTAAATTCTTTAAAAAACAATTTTGAACATCAATCGATTTGACAAGCTGATGAGCAGATATTATATCTAAACCTGCAGGTTGCTGAAAAAACTGCTCTCCTTCGTCCAATAGAATTAAAACTTGTGCCCTTGTCACTGGAAGGTAGTGCCTTCAGACGAAAGTTTGTTGACACGGATGAACTTATGAGCTACTGCAGTTGGTTTGCAGTAAGAACTAATCCCCTCATCCTAACCATTGGCTGATGCCGTTCAATATTGTTTTGCACATTCGTTGTTATCTTGTTAGTTCCATTAATATAGATAATACATTTTGTTATATAAATACAGTTTCTTGCTCCTTGACTTTGGGGAATATCTCAAAGTTCACTCTCTTCTTAGCTCTTTTGTGATAATTGTTAAAGATTGATACAGTGAACGAGTCTATAGAATGTGTTTTTCTAGTTTTCTTTTTGTCCACAGTGAATTACCTTGCTCATAATTCATCTTCTATTTTGCTAGAACAGAGAAAGCCACAATGCAAAAATGTTTAAAAGATGCAACTTAAGATAGAGAAGTTCTTTCCCTTCTTATCCTGACAAATTTCAAAATGCTTGCACCTCTTGATAGGTGCATGAAACATGTTAACAACGGTGGGGTTGCAGCTTCACCACAATTTTCTTTGTCCTTTCCGGTCATATCGACGCTACCCCGCCTTGAGTGGCTAAATTATCTTTATCCTTAAAGTACCGTGTCACCTTATGCAATGTGAGTTTTTTGCATTCCTTGATTTATGAGAGTTCTTAGAAAATCAACCATTTCTGATGGCGGAGAAAGGGAGATGTGTATGTCTTCTTTAAGAGGAGAGTGTTCACTATTTGTTAGGTGATATGACTGTGTTGTCAGAAATCAAATTATTATTGTAGGAGTTGGTGAAGATGGATTTATGTGGGAGTCTGATGTTACAGCTATATTGTTTAATCATGTTTGACTATGCGCTGTATCTATGTGGCTAGTGTTTCCATTTGTATCGATGGGTTGTGAGCAATGTCTTTAGTGTTGCTTGACACATAATGAAGATATTGCAACAACGTTTGTTGCTTTGTTTCCAAAGTTTCGTGATACAATATATACTAGTACATAATACATATATTTGAATTTTAATATATAAGGACTTTAAGAGAGGATTAATAGGTAGCACTGCCCCCTATTATAGAAGGGTGAAGGAATTCCTCTTGTGGACTCTCTGTGAGTGTCTATTTCCTTACCAACCTAATTGACCCCGCTCCTGCTATCCCTGCTTTTATCCTTGGTGGAAGGCCTGTTTCACATCCATGCAACTCCCTAACTTAGTCAATAGAGTACTCATCTGGATATCGAACTAACTTTGTCTGCCAAGCTCCATAAAATTTATCATAGGGTTTCCTTTAGCTCAGTCTTCCTGGTTTTGAGAATGGTCGTGCATTTTGTAAAAAGGTGGCTAATCTACGGGACTACACATACATACATGTATGTACATGTATAAACATACATACATACATACATATATATATATACATACATATATATACACATACATATATATATACATATACATATATATATACATATACATATAAATATACATATACATATACATATACATATACATATATATATATACATATACATATACATATATATATATATATATATATATATATATATGCGTGTGTTTGTGTGTAATTAATACATCAAACTAGTATCATGGATTTATCTGCCAGAGTGTAGATAAATATTCATGAGAAGTGTAATGACTTCTTGACTGACAATTTTGCAATTGCTTGCAAAAGAAGATTTATCATTAGATATGGTGTATACAGTATTATATTATGGAAATGAAATTATTTTTCTTTAGAAATTGGCAAACATAAGAAAAGGACATTCACTTTTATGAGCATATAGCTTCTGCTTTCTTTTGCATTCTATGATTGGCTTAATAGGCAGAGACTTGTTAAGTTTCTATATATGTGCATCTTAATCTATATTGCTATTTGCAGACTTTCAGTGGCATTGTCCCTATGTGGATGAGGAAAACCAAAATTTCGAAGAAATTAAGCAAGATGCTCGTGAATCATCTTGGCCTGACATTGACAAAAGAGGATTTACAAGATGTTGTTGACCTGATGGAACCATATGGTCAAATAAGTAATGGAATAGAATATCTCAGTCCACCTCTTGATGTAAGCTATCTTTTTTAATATATCAATTATTGTTCGCCAAATTGATTGAATCTTTGGTTGAAGTTAGTTGACAGGGGCAGGGTAGGATAATTCTTCCGCCTGTTTCTGTTACACGAAATTCAAGTGGTCTAATAGGCTACATGAATATTCATGTCTTTTTTTAAAAAGCTTGACCTAACAATTTCTCTTGTATATTGATCCTTAATAAGTTTGTGTTTCTCATGGGAATTCCACAATGAATCTGTCCATGTCGTAATCTGTATTACGAAATTGTTTGTCAAGTGATCAAAGGCTGATTTGCACGTGAACATCTTCGAGGAATTACACATCCAAATTCTTCTATCTTCTTTCAAACTGCTCACTAGTATATTCTCCAATATATTGACTAGATTCATCAATTCTTGAGGTTCAATCTCACTCAGGTTTCGTCTGAAATGGAAATTCCAGTTTATACCTGTTGATTCTTCTCAATACTCCCCAAAATCCTCTATGCGTCCATCTCCTTTTGTTGAGATTCTTGCTAACAAGGGGAACTGGGATTCTAAAAATAGACCCCTGCCCAGATCTATTTCCAAAAGCAGATTTTTTTTTTCCCATTCCTGACCTAGAACTTAACCAAAATGATATAGGTTCTATGAAGGGCTGAGATTTCATTCCAGGGAAACCTTCATGATTTGTTGACTCCTCCATTCGAATCCCAGCCGTTAGCCATCAATACATACTTCTAATGGTTCTATGCCACAACGTTTCTTTTCGAAAGGAAATCTCCATAACTATTTCATAAGAAGGGCTTTCTTTCTTTCAAATTCCCAATACCAAATCCACCTTTGTTTTCGGGTCTACATATAATTTCCCAAGAAATTAAATGGTCTCCTCCTATCAGATCTCCACCTTCCACAGAAGAAATCCCTTTACATTTTTTCTTAACTTTCCACGACCGAAACAGAGGCTTTATACATAGACAGGTAATAAGTAGGCTGCGATGACAGAACCTATTGAATTAAAGTCAATCTTTCCCCGCTAGATAAATATGCATTCTTCCAACTTTCTAGTCGTTTTCTCACCTTATTAACCACCGGCTCCCAAAATAAAGATCTTCTTGGATTATCTCCCAATGGTAAAACCATAATATTTCAAAGGCCATGATCCCATTAGAAGCTTCCCGGTGAATCCACTCCTACTCTATACTCTTTTAATCGCGTAAACAGTACTTTTGAGATCATCTTGTAAAGACAAGTGACGAGACTGATGGACGATATTCTATTACTTTGCAAGGGTTGACCTTCTTAGGAAATAGGCAAATATACTTTTCGTTGGTAATTTCGTGACGATCCCATTTTGTTCAAATTCTTTGAAAACTTTTACAATGTCACTTTTCACCAAATCCCAATTCTCTTGGAAGACCACCATAGTGAATCCATCTGGTCCTGGGGATTTATCTCCACCACAATCGAAAACGGTTTTCTTAATTTCTTGTTCCTCGAATGGTTTTTCTATCTAACTACTGATTTCAGTCGAGATCGGTTTCCATTACAATCCTGTCACAATCGAAAATTATAAGTTAGTGTTTCTCAGTGCAGTAACAAGGGATTCCCTTAAAATTTCCTTTTTACTGTTCACACACGATTTGTCAGTGCAGGATTTTTATCCCCAAAGCTAATGATACTATCTCTTGATCATTGGGTGTTCGTTATAATTTCCCATATGGTAAAAACTCTTTATCTCTATTTTTCCCCAAAATTTTGGATAACTGTAATATTCTGAAATTTTTTCCAGAACAGATTCTCAAATTTCTGCATATTCACCCCTCATAATTTCCTCTATTTTCAGTCTTCAGATAGAATCCTCTCTAGATTTTCAATGGTAGTTTAAAGAACTAACTGGCTAATTATACTCCTAGCTTGCACGAATATATACACGTGATTCATGCATGTTCTTTGCTTCTTCCTGGAAAACTATTCTGACCTTGAGTTATATATTATGTCTTGGTAATGCTTTCCACTTAATCTCTTCTGATTTTCAGGCAAGTAAATAATTTCTAGCATCATTATGAATTCTTTTTGGGACCATTATACTTTAAATTATGATTTTTACCAAGCCTTTTGTGATTAGTTTCCTGTCTTCCTACCTCCAAATGGTCCAATCTACTTCTCAAATTACTTCCGCTCTGCCACATTGTGTTTAATTCTTTCACTTAATTTTGTAGACCATCAAGCTACTGAAAATTATGTTTTTCAAAATGATAATCTTGTACTGAAGCTAAAAAGTTGAACAAAACTTTTGTAGGAGCCTATTAAGTGGCAACAATGTTTTTGAATCTTATTTTGAAACATATAATTGTAACGACCATTTACCATATCTGGCATAATAAAAATGATAGGTTTGAAATGGATGCCTATAAAGATGCTCTATCTGTAGGAAATCAGACTCTTGATTTAGCAAGACACAGAATTATGAGAGTGAAGTGTATTCTTATCTCGTAAGGCGATAGGTGGCTGTATAGTGACTGGAAATTAATTTATGACTTGGTTTCATAATTGCTCTAGACAAGTGATATACCACTTTGAATTGTTATGTGACCTATGTGCTCAAAACTCTGAGTTGTAAGTGGTATGATATGTTTTGCTCTGTCATGTGCTGTTATGAGCGTAGAGGTGGAGTGTTTGTCTGTTATGCTTTGTGCAATGCATAGCTTTTTGTTGGATTGTAGTTGGTTATAATTAAATCTCCCTTTCCAAAGACATTGAAGGATATACAGTAATTTAGTGTTATTAATTGAGGTTGAGCAGGTATGATAATATTTATGAGTGAATCAATCTAACATGTACTTAGCTGCTATTTATTTAAGTTACCTCATATTCAATATGGGACTGAAAGTTAGTTTAATCCTATGCAGTGGACTAGGGAAACAAAATTTCCTCATGCCGTTTGGGCTTCAGGTCGTGGTCTCATGGCTCTTCTATTACCAAATTTCGATTCTGTTGATAATCTATGGCTTGAACCTACATCGTGGGAGGTATATCTTTTGTTTTTCATATTTTACTTAATACCCTCCACTTTCTTTCTTTTTAGAAAAAATCTAATAGCATAATTATCATGAAGTAACAAAATCTAATGATACTCTATAATCTATATATAACTGGATGTCAATTGCCATGCCATAAACTTTTTGGATTGCCTAATATATGGTATATTGGTATGCCATCCTTTAGAATGTTCCTCTAATAATCATGCTTTTATGTTTGAAAAAGCTACCTTAAAAGTAACTTCATGATGGTGCTTGGCGTTATTTGCTGATTGTGCTAGAGACAAAGGTTTGCACTTGCTTGTGAATCTATGCCACAAAAACAAGCTATGTGTCCTTGATTTTAGATGTACTACAGGGAACCAAATAAATGAAATCCAATACTTTTTTTTTTGGCTTTTGCCATATATTAGTGTGAGGCACAAGAAAATCATTTTTTCATCACCTGCTGTTAACTTTGCTCAGGCCTTTTTTCTTTGTTCACCATCTCTCTCTGTGAATCTCATGAGTGAAGCATTTCACCAGTTACATGAAGTTCTTGATTGATAGAAACTCTTCGGTTGATTAAAAATCTTTAGGCATTTTGTCTTGATAAATTAGCATGCATGGCGTCGAGGGAGTTTATCAGGTCCAGGTTTGGAACTTGTGGTTTCAATCTTCCTTCAATTGCTGTGATCGGACAGAAAAGAAAATTGGACACCTCAGTGTTGTTTCCAAACTAGACTCGCAATTAAGTTTCATTTTGGGCTTGACCTATAAGCTTTGATTAATATTTTGTGTATAATTAACTGCTGAATTTGCTTCTCCAAGAGTAACAAAGTTATGATGGCTACAAGTTGGAATGTAGTAAATGAACTGCTGCAGTATTGCCATGTAAGTGTAGCAGTTGGTGGTTAGTGCTGAGTTGGTCAGGCTCTTATTTTTCTGTTAAATATTCCATCCTTCCCTTTAATTCTACTCCATTTATTTTTTGGCATATAGTTTTAGGTAAGAGTAAAAAAAGTGAAATCTTTGTTAAATATCTTTGAGTTTTTGCTCTTAAAAGCAGTAGTTAAGAACTAGTGGCGTCAAATCATTACTTTATTTAAGAGTGTATTTTTGGAAAAATATTTCCATTTTAGGAAAGAGAGTCTTGTTTAGGGACATCCCAAAAAGGAAATGGGAGTTAGAATGTAGGGACGGAGGGAGGGAGTTTAAAGAGTGGGGAGGGGGGAGGGGCTAGTTCATTATATGTTTGTCTCTTCTGGTGACCTTTGCCTTGGGATGATGAATGCACCTATATGGATGCATGATAAAAGTCAGAACAGTAAAAATAGCTTAGAACTATGCATTCACTTTATTTAGGAAGCTCATGCATTTTCAGAAATCAGCAATTGAAACAGCATCCAGAATGGGAGCATCGACTTTTGTTTATGGTGTAGGATCTGGATTTATGCATCAGAGAATGAACAGAGACAATGTACATTGTGCTTAGATGCAATATAAAATAGTCAGGCATTACCATGCAAGGAGACCGGTAATATTTTTCATGTTGATGATCAATAAGCCATGACCACAATCACTCCCGAGAAGGGTATAATGCAGTCATCTAAAATGAGGTTGATTCTGTTGTGGGGTTTTTTCTTTATAATTATATAAGATAATTTCTACTTAATCTGAATGTTTATAATCAACTTCTATGTGCCTTTATGCTCTTTCAGAATACTATAGTGGCTTTATCTGTATTCAGAAGGCATTCATTTTATTTAAAGATAGTATTCATATTTCATTAAGTTCACTTCCAAACGTCTGTATTGTCTACCATTCTTTACCTACATCATGATTCTGTTTAGTAAGTTAATGTCCCTAGAAACTATTGACCACTTATATAAATATTAAGTACTTCAGAGAATAACTATAGCAATCTGGCTCTTCTAATTACCAGGGAATTGGATGCACCAAGATCACCAAAGCTAGGAATGAAGATTCAATGAATGGGAATGTTGAGACGAGAGCATATCTTGAAAAGAAACTTGTCTTCTGCTTTGGCTCTTATGTCGCATCCCAGCTCCTCCTTCCATTTGGGGAAGAAAATATTCTTTCTTCTTCAGAGTTGAAGGAAGCCCAAGAGGTTGTATTTGTGTTAATCTATTGTTTGTACCTTAGAGTGAATCCTTGTCTGATTTTAATTGGTCTTTGGGTGCAGATAGCTACTCGGATGGTTATTCAATATGGGTGGGGTCCTGATGATAGCACAACAATTTACCATCATGGAAATGCGGTATTCATTTTAAATATATGCATTAACAAATATTTTCAGTTATATCAAAGGCGTTGGTGGAAGAAGCATTATATAACTAATCCCTGTGAATTTATTTAGTTCTTTAAAAGCAATTAATATGTGCTTTTTTGTTATTATGACCATTATAATGTTAATTATTGTTAAAAGCATTAGTGAAGTCAAGAACTAGAAAGATGTCTTCTAATTAGTTAATATCAGAAATTGAGACACACACACTACATTAAAGAAGGCTTGCCTTTTGAAATCCAAAAGTTATCTTCAAATATTGATTAAGCGCGATCTTCTGGAAAATCAATAGGATGTGGTTCATAGGCAAAGGTTTAGTTTATAAAGATTGTAGATGATTTGTTTTGATGGAGTGTATGGTCCATTGAATGTATAAGATGGTTATCCATGGACATTTGATACTATTTAAATCTCTTGTTAACCTTTATAAAATTGCTTTCTGTAATTTTATCCCTCTCCCAACTATGAATTCATCCTAGCTCCACCAACTGCGTCGATGTCTTGAACTGAGTTTGTAATAACAAGAGTGGTAGTTTTGCCACTCAAAGTGTCATACTCTTGTGCTCCTCCTTTTTACATCCAAATTTCTGATTTTCATCAATGGTGCCTGTTTTTTAATTCTTGTTGATGGCAAAGATTTTTTGGAGTTCTGGGATCAGCATGATTCTATAGGAAGACAAAAGATCAAGTTAAGATTCCAGGAGATCATAGGAAAAAAAACGAGAGGTTCAAGCAGATATACTTTCATTCGAACCTTGTAACTTATTTTGTCTTAGAGTGCAGAAATTATCATTACATTAAACAAGAGTACTCGAGATTTATGGGAAACTCTAGTGCAATAAACCTAGGCAGACCGTTCCATTGCAACTAAGCACTATATGTCTGAAAAATTGTTTTATGATGCTTAAAGATGACACTGAATTTACCTGATAAATCTTTTATCTGTTTTTAGCATGTGACAAGTTGCTGTAAAATGCTAAATTATTTTCATTTGCATGAAAACAGTGATAACCTTGAATTTCTCCTGGCAGTAAGTTTGTAAATTCAATTCACTTCCTTGAATATTCAAACTAATAGTTATATTTTCTCGTCATATGATGGGCACAGGTGACAGCTCTGAGTATGGGAGACAACTTTGAGTATGAGATGGCTGCTAAAGTTGAAAAAGTACGTTGCTTATTGTCCCCAAATAAGAAACTTATTTACTTCTGACTATCTTATGCTTTTTGACACACTTCATGTTTCTGGTATACCATGACAAAGTCCCCACTTAAGAGTATATTACATTTAATTAATGTGAGAAATGTAAGCGTTCATCTCATTTAAATGCACGTGTTGTTCTAAAGTTAAGGGGGTATTGGAAGTTTAAATAATACTGTGTGGTTTCAAGCAGGGGGTAGTAACTGCAATGCCTTACTTGATTGGATTGTCATATGGATCTGCTTCTAAAGATCACACACTGAATCTAGAAATCTAACCACTTAATTCAAATTTCGGCAGATCTTTAACTTAGCATATGAGAAGGCAAAATTGATGCTTCAGAAAAATTATCTAGTACTGGAGAAAATCGTGGAGGAACTGCTTGAGTATGAAATATTGACAGGAAAGGTATGTTTTTCAATCTCAAATGTCAAATAAAGACATATCCTTCATTTATAATTGCTCACATAAATAGGTCTTTTCCTAACTTTATGTGATCTAAGCCTGAGCAATTTTGCCAAACTCATTTGCTTATTGATTTCACAAAAAATGGGAATCAACCGCACATTTTACTCAAAATTAGTTACAGTTACATACAAAGGGTGATATTTATTTTTTATTTAATATTATGACTTATGAGACGCTGATTAGCTAATACCCCGATAACACTTATAATCTGCCTCTGTAGTGCCTTTTTTAGCATGGCCCTTTTCAGGCACCTTTTTGTTTAGGTAAAACGCTTCTCTACAAGGTTTGTCAACATGCCCTTTTGTTCTTGTTGAAGCACTAAATACTTGAATTTCATAAGGTCTAGGGCCTTTTGAACCTTAGCAAGTGTGATGAGGGCCATATAGTTGAAATATCAATGTTCTATTTTGTTGAAAATCAAACTAATGTGGCCCAATGTTTGAGCAAATGGGATACTAAATCATTGGAGGCTAGCCTTAAAGTATGCCTTAACGTGAAGATGCCTCCGGACCAGTCAAGGTTTAGGAAATTGGCTGTATGTTGATGCTCTCTAATTGTAGGAATATAACTCTTTTATGCGAGTTACTGTAAGTTGTGAGCTAGTGTAATAAAATTCATCAATATCAGGTATGTATTTATAGAGCTTCATCAAATTGGCAAGCTGAATAAACACATAATAAAGGTTTGTCTAGATACGAGCTTGGGAGTATGCTTTTATGCGAATCATTAGTAGAAATTGCTTAGCTAATGTAGTAAAGGTTGTGATATATATATATATATATATATATATATATATATATATATTTTAATAAAATACAATATTGTTCATTTCATTAGTTGACGACATATCTTCAAATATATATTTCCTGTGGAACAATGACATAGGATTTCTTGTCTTTTCTTAAGATGCATGAAGGACTTCTTCTTTCATGATAAATTGCTAGAAGAACGTTAAATAGTTTATGCTCATTTATTTATCTTCTATAAAACATCAGATAGTTTTCATTTTGCTGGCTTCAAAGAAGTTCTGTCTCATCATGGCATAGGTTAGCTACTTGTTCTGTGTGTTTATTTGGTTGACCTCCTTTCTTGTGGCAGGATTTAGAAAGAATTATTGCAGACAAATGTGGGATTCGAGAAAAAGAACCATTTTTTATTTCAAGTTCCAGTTATGAAGAGGTATTATTCTGAAGCATAACTATAATAATTGATTACAATTGTGACAGATCATTTTGAAATGCAAAAGGCTAAAGGCTAAAAAACAGTTCAACGATTTTTTTCTATTAACATTCCATTAACTCCAATCGACGTGTAGTTGTGTCTTGCATTATTTAGTAAAGGCACTATTTGGAGAAAATATTACAATAACTAAAACTGGAAAAGATAACATTGAGAGTAATAGTACTCACCCTTACTTGAAAATTGAAGTTTTCAATGGTAAATTCTTCTGATTTTAGTTATTTATGTATTGGGTTGGCTCCTTAAAAGTATAAGCACTTATTATGAGGCCTTTTATACTCTCTCTCTCTCTCTCTCTCTCTCTCCAAAATTATTCATGATTGCATCGAGACACCTAGGTTTCTTGAATTTCTTGTTGCTGCATAGATTGAAGAGGAATCTTTTAAACTAAACAAACATCTGGGGTGGTTAATGTGAGTTACATCGTGATGGAATGAGTCTAATGTGAACAAGCATCAGAGAAGGTAGATATGTTATTCCCTTTTTGTTCCAAAATACAAAAGGGAGCATTTGATACCATAAGAATCCAGAGTAAGGAGTAAGAATGCTTTTGGAGAATGAAACTTCACTAACTTATTTTGCTGGTTTGTAAAGGATTCTATTCTTCGAACTGGAAGCATTGGAACAAACAATAGATGTTAGTGAATCAAGTTATCATATATAATCCTGGAAATTTTATATTATTGTATTAAATTTCAAACATCTATTTTAGGTTTGTGGATTAAGCCATAATAGAATCATGTGAACATGGAAAGAAGAGTAATATTTGAGTACTTAATAAAAGGACTATAAACGAAAAGAGTTGGAATGCTTGTCACATAATCTAATGGGTGGAATTCCACGAAGTTCAAATTATACTTTTTCAAGTAAACTTAAAAAAAGACTGACTATGTTTCCATTTGCAGCCTGTGTTTGGAAGCTCTTTTGATGGAAATGCGCAAGGAATTGCTCTTTTAGATGCCGCAAACTAGGGGTGCAGCAAACTAGGGCTAGAGGGTTATTTATTAGTATGTTGCTGACTCCCCTTGTATGCTTGGATAATTCAATAAATCCTGGGAGCTGCATTACTTGTAGGTGTATTATAAGGGTAATTTGTGATAAAGGTTGAGAAGAGGCTTTCAAATTTTCCTTCTCAACAGTCATGGTATCTTTGCAGTTCTGTACATAGTTTGAGTTGTGTATTATAGACAGGGAGCTAGAAAATAGATTTTTTTGGTGCCTTAGTGAGATGACCATCCTATATGTAATGTAACATTTTAATGCTTATTACATTTATAGTTGAATGAATTATATGTTTTCTTATTTGAAAAAGATCGGGAACATCTTCTGCATTCTCAAGGGATTGGCCCGTGTTGCCCTTGCTTAGGGGCCATGTCGATCATTTCTGAAGTGAACAGATCATATAACTTGATGTGCTTTTCTTTCCCAACAGTTATTGTGACCAATAAAAGAGGCTGCAGTCGATATACCATAAATATAGTTCATCCTCAGCTGCTACCCGTTTTACCTGTACATTCATATTAACCATGCAAAAATCCAAGCAAGTAATTGATTTGGATTTTCATTCCTTTTTTCTCTTCTATTTTTGGTTTTTGTTGGTAATGTTAATAAAATTATGCACAAAAATAGAGCACATAAACATATGTATTAAAACAATTATAAGCCTTTAAAAACTCAAGACAATCACAATTACAACTCAAGAAGGCCAGCCATCTTCCATTTATTTGTAGAGGAAACTACAGTCTACCCTTCTCGATTATAGGGAATGTGACATCATCTCTCGAACTATAAAGCCATGCCTCTAATTGTTTGGAAAATGGTGAACTCATAAAAAAAACACTTGTCCTTTTTAAAGGTAAATAATAACATGAATTTCTTGGAGTTTAATTTTGTTAATATTACGTCCCAAGAAGAATTATGTCATTACAATTTACCACATCAAGGATTAAATTTGTCAGCCAACTCTAAATATACCAAGGCGATACTGAAATAAATCTCGATCATGTTTATATGCAAATAAATCTCCAAAAAGGTAATGATTAATACAAGTTCAACAACACAAAAATGTGCAATGTTGACGTTCAAATCATATACGGTAATGAAAGGCATCTACCCAATCGGATGGCCTTAAATATGTGCGCCAATAAATTACACAAAGTTAGTTGTCATCAACATTTACACTCAAGTTGACCCTATTGATAGGTAACTTGGGTCATCGTCTAAGGCCCCAACCATAGACGGGCTTCAATTTTTTTAAATAACTATGTATGTATATTAGTTTTTTTAATTTTTTTTCTTAGTTAACTATGTCGAGAAGTTGCTTAGAGGCAGAATGAATGAATGATGTTATACTCCGAAGGACACATTGACGTATCCCGTAGACTATCAATGATCCTTGATTGGCAAAAGGAGTAGACTTTTTGTTGCAAACTTAGAAATAAAAGTGAAAATAACAAGATGAAGGTTCAGAAAATGAGATTGCAGATTTCAAACGGTAGTAATAGATCGCGAAAATCAGTCAGTTTTTGTCACTCAGGCATCTTGGAGAATGTTATGGATATGGGCAGTCCTCTTATGAATAGCAATCAAATCTGCTACAATTTCATCCAGCGACGTTGATTGTGCCATTGCGAACTGTGACATAGATGAGTAGATATCTCCTCATAGCTTTTAAGCAACAACTACCAGTGTGGGGAACCTTGCTCTATTTATCATCGTCTGGTACCGATCTAGAGCAAGGATCCTAAAAAATTGAGGATAGGGATGGTTGCAGACAATTGCAAAAGCAGCAGCAAGGTCGGTTTTGAACCTCAGACAATACTCGTTCATCTCTGAGTACAGGAGAGTTAGTGGCCATCAACATGTTACGGCAGAAGGTCATTGCTGACATCTCATTCCATGCAAGAATCCCGCAAATGTATGAGCACATCCCTCCTATATTATCATCTTCAGCAGAACGAAGCATAAACATATGCAGCTCAGCCTTAAAATGTCTATGTGCCCCAAGAGTTGTCCTCACAACTCTTGCTTTAGTCACATAGAAAATGATCTCTATATCTTCATTTGCTCTGACAACAAGTAGAGTAGCCAATTCATTCAGCCTTCTAGTCGTAAACCTATTATAACTTGTAGCATTGATGTTTTTGTAAAGTATTAACACACATTGACAACTGCTCTGAGATTACGAGACATCTGCACATTTGGAATTAAATTTTAACTAACAAGGAAATGTATATTTTCTTATAACTATATAACAAAATAAAAGCATTCAAGTTAGAATGCAAGGAAGTCTTTTCTTGGATCTTGACACTCTTGAGGCCCAATCACCAGCATTCCAACAGTTTCTGAGTTAGAATGCAAGCAAGTCTTTTCTTGGATCTTGACACTCTCGAGGCTCAATCACCAGCATTCCAACAGTTTCTGGGAAGTTCCTTTCTGTTAGTTTTGCTCCACATCTACCAATAGCGGTTTTGAAATGGCTCTTCATATCTGGTATGACTGATAATAGACCCAACATAAGAGTTTAACAAGTGGTTGTCTATTTCTTCCATCTCAGATGCCAACATTGTTGATGTCATGATAGTTGTGAGCTGATTTTGGTCAGTAGGAGATATTAGGAAATCGACATCAACGCCCTTAAAGAAGTGTCCTATCCTAATCGCACCTCCCCAGTAGGGCGTGTCAAGACTTCTCTATAGTTATCAATTCTCGGTTTCTTACTTCTGTTGTCAGTGATCAATATATAAAAATGCAACTTGCACAAATCGAATAAAGTTGTAAGGACATTCGAGATCAAAACAACCTAAGAAATAAGAATATAAATTTTGGAAGATTGTAAGAAAGTTGTAAGAACAATCTAATTATTTTATCGTTAGCAAAGTTGAATAATTTAAAAATGAGGTTTTATATAACCACATTTTTGAACAGACGGTGAATATTAACTTGATATAATGATTAAAAATAATGCTCTATAGAATTTTATTAGATGTTTATATGGACTATCTATAATTGGGTACTGGAGAAATATATATAGCTACCTAGTAGAATTATCTACATGGAATTTTGAGGATTTAGAACCATGTACAAGCGAAAAATTAATCATAGAAACTTTCATGCATAACTTTAGTTAATTAATTGGGTCAAACTTAATTGGCCATGTATAGTTTGGACAATTATTGGCTTTAACACGTCATATCCTGTTTAGTTGCGTCGCATACATGGTTGGAGTGTGACAGTAAGATATATCTTAACTTTCAAGTTAACTTGAATCAAATATTGATTAATTTTAGGGTAAATACCACTTTTGGTCCCTCTTATCATTAACTTTTTATAGAGTGGTCCCTTTTATGTTTTTTTTCCCACTCTAGTCCCTACTATGAATTATTTGTTTCACTTTAGTCCCTACTATGAATTGTGTGTTTCACTTTAGTCCTTATCAGGTGGTGATAACACGTGACATGCATATGAATATTTTTTAGGGCATTTTCGTCCTTTCACTATTGAGACTATTTGAGATATTGTTTAATTGGTGAGCAATTTTGGTGTTTGAAAAAGATTTTAGGAAAAAAATTTAATTTGGAACGAAATGTACGATTAAGTTTGATTGGAATGAAAGCCTAGTTTGGAAATTTAGATTTTTCTTTAAATAATTAGAAAGACGAAAATATCCATGTTAGTTTACTTGAAATGACAAAATTGCCCTCATGAGCATATCACATGTTATCGGAATCGCCTTGGACCACTTGAAAAGGACTAAAGTGAAACAAATAATTCATAGTAGGGACTAAAGTGGGAAAAAAAACATAAGAGAGACCACTCTGTAAAAAGTTAATGATAAGAAGGACCAAAAGTGGTGTTTACCCTTTTAGATTTGAGTTATAGTGTAAGCATATACATCTAGTTTACAGTCACGAAGAGAATCACTACGAAAGTTTGATAAATCGATTGATAAATCGGTCGAATCGTACAATGAGCATTAGCGGTCGATTTATGAGATGAACCCATAATACCCATTTTAGGATCTGGAGGCATACAAGGAGAATTAACTGGACTTAGAGGTGCAAGTATATGTGATCACCTTAAAAAATAAGTTTAATATATAAATTTATAACTTGATTCAATGAGGTTAGATTAACATATATAATAGATTACCAAAAAAAAGTGAAAACTTTATAATTTTATGAAATATGAAAGCTAAATCATAAATGTAAATAGTATTATATATTAATCGAATCCAAATCTTTTGCTGATCGAATCAGCCTAGATCCATATTCAGTCCATATAATCCAAATATGATTTTCTTAATCGGATCAAGTCCATCGAACTCTAATCGAACAATTATCCTAATAAATTAGACCAAATTTGAATCGGATTCGAATTAAAATTGAAATCCACCACAATGACAACCCTACTTGTAGTATCTGTTTTAATTAGAAAATGTATTAAAATTACTGGTTATAATTAAAAGGCATGTTACAATTGAATTTTTAAAACTATTTGTTGATTTGTCATTTTATCTATCTATAACAATATATATTAGAGATAACTCATGTAAATACTTATAACATACTCTTACAATATTAAAAGATACAAAATAAATTTTAATAATGATTTTTTTTTTTTGGGGTAGAACTGGCCCCGAGTTAAATTTCGCCTAAGGCCCCCTAACATGTCGGGCCAGCCCTGTTTATACTAGTCCTTGCGCGATACTGACGACCTGGTTTCAGCAGGCTGCTATCCATATTAGCAGGTAGACTCGGTTCATCTTCTTCCATTGCAGAGACTTCGCTTTCTTGGGCATCCTCCGCTGTAAAACCAACAGACCAACCCTTGTTCTTTAGATTATCTCTCGTGTTATGCTCACTCTCACTCCTCTTCACAGTAGAGTCACCTTTTGGTTTCATTTTCGGAGTGAACGTTATTGATTTGGGAATTTCAACAGAAGTGTCAACAGGAGTTGCATTATCGGTGCTTTTATTCCTTAATTGCAGGAAAAAGTCCATAACTGCTGCTTTATTGGACTGATCATCCATATCATCAGATGAATCCAGGGTATAGCAAGTGTACTTTGAAGGGTTCCTAACATAGTCTGGAATACCAGGTGTATATTGGAAAAGATCGGGAACCTGTTCTCGAACTTCACCATCATGCCCTGAACATGGCTCTGATGTCAAAGCACTTGCTCCTTCCTCATTCTGAGAACTACTTTTAGGATCGCACAAGAAGCGCACACGTTTTTGTGACCTCGAGTCCATCATATTGTCTCTTTTCTTCAGGATTGGTTTTGGATTCTCACCACCTCTCTCTCTTTTCTTAAAACCTAAAGTCTCCACATTTGTTGCCACAGAATCATCAGAAATTTGGGAAGTATCAAATTCACCAGTGGTCTCTGCATCTTCTTTCAGTCTAATTTTAGCTGCATCGTGATTTGCACGAGGGTCTTTTGTAACTACATGGAATGAGTTGGGAAGCTCACCATATGTACTAACTTCATCAATTCCATAATCAGCAACTTTTACATCCTTCATATATATGCGATCACCAATCTGATCTGTGCCAACAGCAACTTTGTCAAATTCATCTTCCTCTTCCTGCGTAAAACAAGAAATGGACAAAGATTAGTGAAATTTCATTACTAGAAAGCTGTAAGAGGAACTGGTTATATTTCAACAAAGGTTGCACCATCATGGCGGGTGCCTAATCTTGTCTAGACACTTATCATGAACCATTAAAGAAGTCAAAAAATCTATACATACTCTTTACAATTAAAAGAAAGACTAATGAATCACAAAAACACATACACCTATGATCAACTTTTACAGATAAGTTAATTTGGATAATCATAATTGCATAATTTTCAAACCGCTTCCTAGAATGGAACATTATTAGTTAATAATCCATCGTCCATAGTATTCAATAAAATTAACAAAATCATCAATAGCTAAATTTTCTGTATCCTACAGCACATATTTTATCCACATACGAAAAAAAGGGCTTAAAAGTAATCACCTCATAGTCAAGGGTGCAATCGCGTCCAATGTTGGACTGAACATCCCAATCTTCATCACTAATAGCTGTGACATCACCGCGACGTTTTCCTTTCTTCTCAACGTCAATTTCCTCCTCGTCCTCCTCAACAAGCTCCTCTTCATCTTCATCTAGTTGAAGATCGGACTTCAAAGGATCGAGCAAATCTGACGGTCCAGATTCGTCATCGTCGTCTTCTTCTTCTTCGTTGGGGCGATTCCACTTTCGCCTCTCGATTTCTTCGTCGGTGAGGGACCACAATGACGGGTTGGCTTCCGGGGACGACGCCGTATTGCCCCCGCCGCCGAGCGAGCCGAAGATCTTGTCTACGCGAACCCTAAAACTATCTTCCATTGTTTAATTTGATTGGATTATTGAAAAAAAGAAGTGAAAGTGGTGAGCGTGCTTTAATATATATATATATATATATATATGCTTAATTGGAAGGCGGTGCACTGTAGCCTATAGGATTTTGGATTGAACAAAGTAAAGTACATCAACACCCTTCACCTTTCAGTTACACACTAGAGATTGGATAGTCAAATTTAAATTTTGACTATCTATAGTAATTTTAATATATTTATAAAATATTTTATTTGCTCGTAGTAATAAAATATAGATTATCAAAAATAGATTTTCCATTGGATTAATTTAGGTAAAAAAACATTTTAGGTCCTTTAACTTTTTCAGGTATGTGAGATTATGATACTTTATTTTTCGACAAGAAAATTACATTCTATATAATTTTTGTACCCTCAAATTCGGTCCACTTGACAACAATTCAATCGGTATTTTGTCATAATTATTAACAATGTTCATAAAATTGTAAATGTTGCAAATTACTTACCCCTAAAAAAAAAAAGGAAAGTAACTTTTATTTGTACTAATTGTTTACATAGTTGCCAATTTTTGAACATCAATGTAATTTTTGGCGAAATAGGGACTAAAATTACTGCTACAAAATAAAATATGTATTTTGATCGCCGAAAAATCAAATATTATGGGTCCCAGATGTAAAATTCTTTTTTGTCATTGAAATTCTACATCCAAATTGGCTCCATGTACAATAGGGCTGTCAATGAGGCAGATTTTGATTCGGATCCAATATAAGTTCGGTCTGATTTATTAGGACATTTATCTGATTAGAGATTCGATGGACCTGATTCGATTTTAAAGATCCGTAATCCGAAACACATGGAACGAAAATAGATTTAGGTAGATCCGATCCGTTAAAGATCCGTATTCGACAATAAATACAAAGAATGATGTATATACATAATATTTTGTAAAAGTAAGTAACATTAATAATATTTCACTATCAATTTAAGAAGAAAGTAATTTTTTAACTCGTTTATAAATTTATTTAAACGAATATTTTTATCTAAAAATATGAATATTAATAAAGAAAGTTTTGAACATTTAAGATAAAAATAAATAAAATTGTTAAGTTAATAATTTGATTTAGGAAAAAATATTAATGCAATTTTGTCAACGAAAAATTTATTGGATTCGAAAAAGATCCAATATCCGCCCAAATTCGAGCAAAAGCAAATTGGACTAAAAAAAATTAGATCCGAACCCAAAAAAATCCAATCCGACCCATTGATGCCCTAATGTACGGTACTTCATAATTTTTAACTGCATTAGATTTATAGGTTAAAAATCATAATTACTGTAATCGGATTCTGATATCCGGCCCTAAGCACAATTGCTTACCTTCCCGCATATTGGATTTGGGCTTCTCTTCTGTAGACCTATAGGCCCATAAATTTAACGGGCTTCTTTTCTCAACTAAAATGGGTCTGTGTAATTGGACCACATTAGAGTGTTTGAGTTTATCTAAGCTTTTCGGATCCTGCTGATGTTTACCCATGAGCCAATTGTAATTAAAGGATATTTACTGCTTTAGAGAAATTACAAAATTCAAATAATAAGCCTCTTACAAATTAATTCTATCCAAATTTTGGCCTGACCATACTCAGATCATTTATAGAACAGGTGGACTTATGCTTTTATATAGTTTCTGGATAGCGAAGTTTATTACTAAAATTTATTCCAAATGTGCTTAATGTGAAAATTAGGAAATCATAGCTTAGATATGCCGCAATTAAATCTCAATTAACAATTTAAAATTTACTTATTTTGTTATTCGCAATTCTTCCATAAGATCAATGAATCATAAAGTTTACATAGAAATATAATCAATATAGTATTTGATAAAATATAGATAATTTCTCTTTTTTTTTTTTGGTTTTCCAAGGGTTTAATCCCCTTCGAGGCGCGTCGGACACATAAATGGGAACCTCTCCCAACAAGAATTCGAACCTGAGTTCACTACTTTGTAGTGACTAGTCCCTTCCACTAGACTAATCAGATGTTGGTATAGATAATTTCTTATTAACTTATTAATTACTATTTCAATAAAATAAATAAAATGGTTAATAATATTTAATGAACTACATATAAAAATCTACATAAAATGAAATTCAATACCCCTTACCCTATAGGCATATACTAGGTGAAAAATGATTTTATAGCGAGATATTCTTGCATAGACCTGGTCTATGAGATTTTTATAGACCTTGTGGTGGTAAATACGCCACATCATACATTTTGAGAGCATGACATCATCAAAATGTATGATGTGGCACATTTACAATCACAAGATCTATAAAAAGCTAATAGACCAGGTCTATATAAGAATTTTCCTTTTATAGCTATAGGTTCGTTATTATAATTAATTGAATGCCGCCCTTTTTAATTAGTTCTAACTTCTAACTCCTTTTATTGGTGAAAAAACGTGGAGAAGGTGAATTTGTATCTATGTGGAAAAACTCCCTATTTTCAAAGTCCAAGTCACCCCCGGCCCCCAACTAATCAAATCCTCTTTCTCTAAATCTAAATTTTGTTTTCATTTTTTCTTTAGAACAAATTAATTAAAATAAATAGCTACTTGTACTATAGTTATACTTTTCAACATATAACATATCGATCTTTGAAAATCAGAAAAAATGATGAAAGAGAGGAAATTAAACATTTGATGATTAATTATAACATCTATTGATTTTTGTGATGGCTCCTCCTATCAGAAAAGAAAGAGATCAAAAACGGAGAAGAAGGAACGGTTGCTTCTTTCCTGGAGGTTGTTGTTTTGGATTCAGAGAAGAAAGAGATCATAATAATTTTGATGGTGATGCAAAATTATTATTATTCAAAAAAGAAGCTGCAGAGACAATTAAAAGTAGTAGTGGTAAGGTGGTTCCGGCACCACCACCACCACCACCAGCAGCCAATCATGATCTTCTCATTAATAAGAAGGTAATTACGTACTAACTATTTAATTTTACATTTTTTTTTAAATATATGTAAAAATGATCTTCATAGAGATTAGAGGGTTTCCTGGCCGGCCTTTATTGACTTAGTCAAAATCTATGATTTTGGTAACTTGAGGAAATTATATATATTATATAAGATTTAGCTTGTTTGAATAGTTAATGGTTGCCGATGAGGCCTTAGCCAAGTGGTTAAGGATGAGGCTCCATGACCATGAGGTCATGGGTTCAACTCCCACGAATGTGGGTATTTTCTCTAGTTTCATACTAGCATTTCTCTAGTTTAATACTAGTAATTAGTTCGCTCTGATATCATTGTAATAGTTTCGATTCGATATAGTGATTGATGTAACAATGTAATCATCTTCTCAAAAAAAAAAAAAAATAGTTAATGGTTAAATATATATATATAGAGTGAAATGCAGCAGAAACATCCATGTGTTCTGTTTGATTGGTAAGAAGTTACCGTGTTATTTTTATGATAAAAAAAAATTTCGTGTTGACGTTATATTAACTCGCTTCTTAAGTCAACATGAGGATTATTGTCAATTTTTAAGTGAATTATGGGGTTATTGATATGATTTCTATAAAAAGGAGGGTTGTTATAAATTTTCAAAATTAACAGGAAAATTATTATCAATTTTTTAAGTGGATATGAGTTTTTTTGCATTTTATTGGATGTTATTGTCAAATTTTAGAGTTAACAGGGAGAATGTTATCAATAAATATTATAGATGAATAGGGCTATTTTTATTTTTTTTTATTTTGGGAGTATGACTACCATTAAGCCTGTCAATTTTGAATTATGGAGTAATAAAAATGAATATAAAAGAATCTTCGCTAATAAAAATAAATGAATTTTTTTGCCAATTAGGCAACACACAGGCTATTTTTGCATTCCACTCAATAATGGCAATCGCTTCAATATGTTGAAATTCATGTGTACCAAGTTTTAATAATTCCTTATTAATACACATATGAAATTCATTCAATTGTAAATCACCTATTGTAATTTTTTTTAACACAGGACATATTCTTAGAGAAGATCAAAAGTTTGGAAAAATCAGTAAAGACGGATACAATGAAATCTCAATCCCAAAGTGATATGACCCGAGAAATTTGGATTGACCCGAAAAAGTTGTCACACTCGGTCTCTATGCCTCTACCACGACAGAAGAAAGAGAACTCGGCAGGTGGTGGTGGCGGTCTCGAAAAGGGAAACGAGGACAATGAATTAATGATCGTCGGAGAATTTGAGCCGATGGTTGGGGCATTAATTATAATGGTTACACTAATAGTTATGTTAATTTGGGGTAAGGTGTGTGCCATTCTTTGCACGGCAGCTTGGTACTACTTTCTCCCTCGATTTAGAGCAAATTATGTCATGAAACTTGAAAATGGTTCAAAACAAATTGATTTTGATTCACCCGAGTATAAAAAGAAGGTTGTTTTACAAGGGTTTCTTGAAAGAAATCAACAAACATGAGGTTAATTTGCTAATGGTGGGATTGTGGGAAAGGTTTTCAACCCACTTTTGTTCCTAATTTGTGATTTTATGTACAAACCTCATTTGATGTGGTAATTATTACATATCGTGTTTGGAGATTTGTGTTTCTTTTGGTTCTTTTGTTTGTTGTATTTTAATGAAATTACAGAGAAAGTTAATTGTTTTGTTAGTTTCCGAGGTTAATTGACTAAACTAAATTAATTGCAAAATTGCATTTTTTTAGTCTTATAAAATTTGAGCTTCGGTATTTTTATTTCGTATTTTATGAAATCACTTTTTTTTATTTCAATTTATTTAATAATTCATTTTGGACTTTAGGCCCAAATTAAAGTTTATTAAATCACACTTTTAAATTTAAATTCCTCAAATATTTTACACTTTGCTCAAAGACTAACTATAGATAGCAGTTTTAATTATTATAAGATTGTCTCAGCTTTGCATTTTACATAATATGATGAGATCAAACGTACATTTAATAACGTGGAACATATTAAAAAGCTGAGATACGTGGCAAAATATGCTGAAGTTCAAACTTGTAGCACTAGATATGCATTTTTTTCAAAATTAATTATATTAAGAAGATTTGGTCTAAAAAATTGTTAAGTTTATGGTTGGTTTATAATTTATCGTTATTATATTTGTTAAAAGACTAAGACCTATACGTTTTCTTTTAACTGACGTTTGTAATTACACGTGAATGAAATAAAAGAGTATATATATAGAATTTGTAGGTTGAGGGTCGGCTTCCATTAATTGCTAGTTTAATTTACTACCTAACCACTTGAATTGTGAGAACACGAGAGATAAGGATAAGACTGATTAACCATGATACACGAAAATCTAACTACTTATTATTTTTTTTTTTTTGAGAACTTATTTTGTTTGTTATTGATTTCTAGATGACAAGACATTTATATATATTTGATGGCTACATGCTCTACACTATGATCAAATGGATTTGGTAAATCTTTCACAATTAAGTTGTTTTGTGTTGAATTGGGCCACATACGCTTTACAATATTTGTACGTGATAGAGACATGATTTTCACAAAAGAATTAATTAAAATTAAACATGGAAACAACTACTATATATTAATATATTTATACTGATTCAACATGGGAAGAACTATATCCTGGAAGAGGAATTGAGAATTCCCCTATCCCATAAACTAAGGAAAAAAAATTGATAAGAATTTATATTTCTGTTTACGATTTTATATTTCTGTTTTGCTGTAGGATTTGACTAACAATTTCATTTGACTGGATGAAAATTTACTACATGTGCTATTCATAATGTTCATTTTATACTTGTAATTTAAAAAATGGCATTTATCTCCATAGAACTGAAAATGTAACTCACTTGCTGAAATTGAGAGCGGGACATGAAAAGTATTTTGTAACATTGAGGGTAAATTGACATATTTATCATAACATTGGGATAAAGTGCCACATTTATCATTATATAGGACGGTAAACTGGCACGTTATCATTACACAGGGAATGTGAAAATTTTATAAAATTACAGAGAGGGTAAAGTATTATTTTTCAAATCACAGGGAGATAACTTAAATATTATGAATATTACAAAGAGATAAACTGCCATTAACTCTATTATAATATAGATGTAATTTTTTTAAGTTTGTTTTTTACTAAATTTATTAATGGACCGCTTAAATGTAGTTGAAAATTCTATAACAAATGGTCCATTTTTATTTCTAACTATTAGATGTCTTTTACTCCCTGAATAAAAAATATTAATAAACTATTTTTATGACAAATTTTTTAAATAATAAATTAGATGCTGGATAAATCACCCCTAAATTTTATGTGCAGGAAAAAAAACTAACAAAGTCAATGAATTATTTGGATTGTTAATACATTTTTTCCCATATGAAAAATCACTCCAATTTCGTACTAGAGCCTATTCTGCATTTCTATATATATAACGAAAAGGGATTAATTTAATTTCTCTATATAGAAGCCTCTATCATAAAGCTTCGTTGTGCCGAGCATGGATCAAAATTTCCATCTTTTCCGTCGAAAACATCGAAAATTTTCTGTTTTTGAACCAATCGAAACGAAAATAAGAGTATTTTCGAAACTCAATATTTGTCATAAAACTTTCTTTTTTTCTTGATTTAGTAACATTTTTTTCATAATTTTTCCTAATTTTTTCAAAACGTTTCTGGAAATTTTTTGAAAAATTTCTTATATTAAGCTGACCGAAACATATATCGAAAACGAAATTTTGATCCATGATGCCGAGATCTTTTCATATGACTTCTAATATTTAACTGATAGCCGTTTCTTGAGATTCATAGGATGTAATGTAACCTAATTAAACACAAACTTGGTAAAACAGTTTTCAGCCCAAATACCATAAATTTTTTTTTAGAGGACGAATACCATATTAATATATTAAAGAGGAGGTAACCTATACAAACTCAAATTTGATAAATTTTACCAAATCCACAAATAGTAACCCAATTCCACTCTATAAAAGAGCACCAATAATTATAATGTTATGGAAAAAGAAAATTAATTAAAGAGAAAGAAGGATGAAGCCATCGCACCCCGTGATAGATGCGAAACCTGGGTTCAGAAAAAAAATACATTATCTAATAATATATGTATTTGTTAACATGAAAAGGTCTTTGGCTCAGTGACAATGTTGCTTCAAAATTTTGGCAAAGTCAGCAGTTCGAATCCTGAGTTGCCCTTTTAATTATTTTTCCTTCAATGTCAATTTCCTATTTATCAAAATATTATTACATCCCTATGTATGTGTAAATTAACTAAAATGGTCTTTGGCCCAATTGGTATATTTTTCTCATCATTTTCATCCAATTTCATTTTAATTTCCTATTTATTATCAACGTCTCAAAGTGTCCTTCATCAAATGTCTATTTATGAAATGTCCTAATAATTTTCTTTGCATCATTTTTTATGGAATTCACTTTTATTTAGATAGATTATATTGTCAAACATGTGATTTCAGTGTGGGAGATTATAACTATTAACACATTTAAATTATTATTAACATGATATTAATTATTTATTAATGAATTTGATATGCATTATTTATAATTGTAGAATACCTTTTGTGTTATGCACAATTTTACAATACTATTTTTAATGTATGATAAATAAAAAAATTAATCGTATTTTCATGTCTTGTCTAAGCAACATTTATTTATTTTTTGTCTAGCTGAATTGCAACTTGAACATTTTATATTTCAGTTTAAGAATTCGTAATCTTAAAAAAAATTGTAGTACGTATATTTTTTCACCTTTTGTTGGATAAAATTATAGTATATTAATTTATTACAATTTACTTTTTTTTTAATCATTTTATAAAAATATCGAGTTTGATACTAAAAAAATCTCCGGTCCCACCAACAAAAGTGGTGTAGGTCCGCCCCTAGCTATATGTAATGGGAATATTGTTTTTTAGGTATCATAGGATAGACTAACTTGCACTTTTGGTACCATTGAATACGAAAATACAAATTTGATAACATAGAAAAGATTTTCATTATTCAGGTTATGCGAGTGAATTTAAATCCACCGGCACTTTGGGAGAGAATTTAACCACTAAAGTGAAGATGAAAGAACAATTGGATCCATCGCGTAGGCTTATCAGGATTCAAAGTAATTAATATATGTTGGAATAAAGAGATGTTGATGTTGCATGCTTACCTCATTAACCTTGCGTGACTAGAACCTGTCAAGGATGACATGACATGACATTAATAGAAGGGGCCAGGGGCGGATTCAGGATTTTCACACTGAGGGCTAAAGTAGATAAAAAAATAATTTCAATAAAGAATAAAAATTATATTTCATTTACGAGAAAATATATTACTAGATACAAAAACTATGAAGGGGAGTTTGACAAAAATAATCCCACAAATTAAATTAGTTACATATAATACCCCGTTATGCCTCCAAAAATTCGAAATATCTACGTATTTAAAATAACACACAGCGACGATTTTTCATTTTCTGAAATATGTCTATGATAGCATCATTTGAAATATCACTAAATATGTCTCTCACTATAAAGACGACTAGACTATCATTCAACCACTGATCGCCCATTTTGTTACGGAGTCGATTATTCACCATCTTCATAGCCGAAAATGTTCTCTCTACTGATGCAGTTGCAACAGGGAGAATAAGCGACAGTGTCACAAGTTTGTAAACCAATGAGAATGCGACATGTCTTTTGGTTGCTACCAACTTCTGAGCAAGATCACCAATTACTTTCAAATTAGAAAAGTCTTCACTTGATCTAACATCTCTAATGTAATTTTCAAGTTGATTAGGCAAAGCTGAGAGCTTAAGAAAAGAGAAGTCATTAGGATAAATTTCCGCAAGACGAACAAGTTTTTTCTTGTCAAATGCCACAAAGCAATCCGATGGATTTAAGCAAGCAACACAAAGATGCAACTCCGTGTTTACTTCATTGAAACGATTGTTTAACTCTTGCATTTGTCTATTTAGTACTGAATTGAATCTCTCTACTTTGTAATGGTGTTCGAAGGTTCTTTTTTCCGAAAGTTAAGTTGAATCATGAGAAATGAAAAAGATGGGGACATAAGGGTCGTTTTCATAAAATTTAGATCAGTTTTCGGATTTTTAATTCTAACTTTCTTTTTGCCGAAAGATTCTTTGATAAATGGGCCACAATTAATTGCTGAAAAATGAAATGGGCCTCAATTATTATTTAAAGATTGATCCAATAATATATATATATATATACACGCATGGGCCGTTTGGTAGGACTTAATAGGGGGTATTATATCATATTATATGAGTTAATATGGGCTAATACAACGTTTGGTGGCATTGCTCTAATATCGGGTCAAATGGATTAAATCCTTACGACCCGGTATTAAGACTATATTATAATCCACCCAGACATGGGTGGATTAGTTAATCCAGGTAAATATGGATTAGGTAAATATAACTAATAACCTCAAATTTACATATTTCTTTTTTAACATATCATTAAATATCATAAATTCTTCTCAAATAAATCACAAATTAATATATATATATATCAATTTACAATTAACATGAAAGCATTCAATTAAATCTACCAAACATGTTTTTAATCAGGCCTTCAATCCGACTCCAATCTAATTCACTTTAATCTCATACACCCTACCAAACAACCCCACACTATATTACTACTACTATTTAAAAAAAAAAAAAAAAAAATTGAGTGGGGTCTATAGACCCCACTAGCCCTGCACTATCCGCCCCTGGAAGAGGCTTGGGACCAGAGCTTCCCTTGGCTCTGCTCGATTTCAATTACAAAAAACTCACCATGAAAAGGGGTCAAGATACTCTATACCACAATTTGTGTATCATACTTGTGTATCACTAATAAGTAATTATCACATGTATATGTGATAATTATTATAATTGTCACATGTACATATAACAATTACTTATTAGTGATACACAATTGTGATACACAAATTGTGGTATAGAAGATCTTGAGCCATGAAAAAGAGTCAAACTGCTTAGAATAATAAGGTACAATACTAATACTAACGCTATTACAAAACATTAAAGGTCTAATGCTATTTTGTTTTGGAAATTTATATACATGATGATGATAGACAAATTAAGAATAAGTAATTTGAATATTGCACCTGCAAATAGGTGATTTGAAATTCAGAATGCATTAGGAAGTCTATATCAATATATCATAGGATAATCAGTTAAGATTTCAACTTTGGCTTTCGTTTTGAAGAACTTCCCCATTTCAGTTGCACGAATTGATCTTAGAAACTCTCATGCTTTCTCCAATATTCCCAATAAACAATCATCAATTTATATGGCATATTAATTGAGACTTTCTTATTTGTACTCTCACAATGATTTGATACGTACATACTATTCATTTAGCATTCATTATCTTGGTGTTAATTTGTGCCGGCTTTGTTTTTGTATTTTCCCATATTGCATTGCGTTAATTTTAGGGTGTTTTACACTCAAACCAATTGAGGTTTAGTCATATTACAAGGAACCTCCTATAGTTTCAGAAATTACAAGGACACCCTTTCGCACTCATATTTCAATCCTCTCTGATCGTTTGAAGAACCAAAGACTCAATTAAGCTCGAGCCTTATTCGATGAAATCCCATTTCCTAATAAATAGACATCACCGATTTTGAAGAGTTTGCGAGAGTGGTAAAAAAAAATTCTTTATATAATTTATGCAATTAAATACAAGAACATTATAGTAACCATGTATGAGATTGACAAGTCTCACACTTCAATTAAACTGGATTAAACTATATGCAGTTTGCATTTGAAAAAGAAGGTAAATGGAGTCGTGAAATTGCTAAAATGAAGAGAAAATAAAGGCAAATATAAATTGTTTATAAATAGAAGTCGTCTTTGAAATTTGTACTCGATCATAAGTCTTTATTTTTTTGTTTTCTACTTCAAGAAATCAAAATCTCCATCAATTGTCATTATATTCATAATCATCAATTCACAGTTTAACATTGTATCAGCAGTTTAATTTTCAATTTCTCTCTGTGCCAATCACGATCCAGTCATTCTCCATCAATCTCCATTGCCTTTGTTGCAGTTCTTCATCTCTTTTCCAGTTGTTCTGTTATCTCAGTTTCAAGATCTCTCAATATCAGGTGATATTACTTTCTTCTTAGATATTTTTTCTACTCCCTTCTCATCTTCATCTTCATCTTCATTTTCTTCACACCATTCATTTTTCAAGATTCTGTCAAAATTCAAGAATATGTCCATTTCTCTCCTATTCACTTTCTTGATTCACATTATCACTCACTCACTCACAACTCAATCAAAATCCTATTCGATTCACTTTCTTGATAAGAATAGATTATGAAACTCTCTGAAGAAATTGCACTTGTTATATAAATTTGTATCCCGCTTCCATAAATACCATCTAAACCGTAATCATTTCTATTCAGGACTGTCAAAATGGAAATACTGAAGATTGCAACAAAATTTCGTCCTGTATTCTACAATATTAAAGAAAATGCAGACTCAACAACTGTCAAGATGAAATTTCGTCCGGTACTCCAAAAGATTAAAGAAAATGTGGACTCGCCAGCTGTGAACCCCTCTGTTTACATTACATTATATTTAGGCAGCGAAATTATAATTAACAAATTTCGGGTGTAAGACAAGAAGAATGAGTCAGAGTTTCAAGATTTCACAAAAAATCAACTAAAAACTGCTGCTGAAACCATCTCCAGAATTGAGAAACATCTTCTTGAAGACAAGAAGAAAGAGCCAGAGTTTCAAGAATCATAAATATCGACAATACCTGATGCTGAAACAACCTCCAGAATTGGGAAACATCTTCTTGAAGATACCAGAAGGTTTGGTTTCTAAATGGTTTCTTGATGGAAAAAATTTCTAGTTTAAATTTTTATTTTTCAGAAGAAAATATGTCCCATTCCAGCAAGTTGATATCTCCAATAACACAAAGCCAATGGATGCATTACTGCAATATATGCTACCCTTACAAAGGTGGAATCCACAAAGCCAGGAGTGTGTAAATGAATTAGAGGTTAGTTTAGACTTTGTAGTTCCTCGTATAATAGATCGTCTTCTATTCTTTAATATTTTTTTTACATTTGTTAATGGTTGGGTTTCTATTACTCGTATAATAGAAGCTTTTGCCTCATATTCTTGTTACTGGTTTGGATTTGTAATTTCATGAATCATAATAACTCAAATTACTGCATTTTTTCTTCTCAACATATCTGAGAAGCATCTTAAATTGTAAAGTTTGGATCCATGGGGTCACTTCAAAATTTTACTACATTGTGTAGAGTAAAGAGTATAGCCTACCTCTTTTTTTGTAGCCAATAAAGTCTGCTCATTGCACTGATTCCATAAATAAACTTTAACTGCTACTTCCTGAAAAAATTACAAAAAGAAATGTGCATCATGGATGAAATAATGATATGTTGTTCTTCAGAATAATTACACAACTTTTGATTAGGTGAGTACCAATGAATTTCATACTCTACGATACACAAATGAGCCTGAGAAGCGAAAATGTACATCAAAATGAATTAAAATCTCAAAGAGAAGAAATATATGCATCGTAATCATAAATATGTTTGGGATCATGAAAAGTGATTATAAATCCTTGACCAATCAAGAAATTATACTTCTCATTGTTGGAAATTTATCCCCAAAAACTATCTCATACTAAATCATTAAGAGTTATATGTAATAAATTAAATATGTACCAGTATCCATAGTGAGCGATTAGTCTGATGCGGAATTTATAGAATCGATTACTAGTATGAATCCGATCGATCGGGTACGAGGTATTCCTCAACCAAATCGCCTTATTTTATTAAGATCGTCTTCCTGATGGGTAGAAGAGAATAGTATATTGATTTGGTGTGTAGGGAACCATAACCCTTGTGTTCTTTATATAGGAAAAGAATTAGGGTTCCCATAATTTTCTAGAACTTTCCTTAATAGGTACCTACCCATTATTTAGTCTACATTCGTGTAGGAGTTACTATATTATTCCATATTCTTATTGGAGTCAATGCCTTAGATTACTTAATATTAGTCTAATTTCTTTAGAATATATTGAGACTAAATATCCCACATTGGTTGAAAACAATAGTTAAATCCACCTTATAAGGCATTGGGCAATCCTCACCTTACAAGCTAGCTTTTGGGGTTGAGTTAGACCCAAGCCAAGTAAGTGGACTTGACCCAATCCATGTGGTGAATTCTAATATGGTATCAGAGCCCCAGGTTAAAGTGGGCCGCCTCCTTCCGTGATGGGCTCCTCCTTGTTCGCATGATGGGCTTTATTATCTATCAACACACTTCACCCAGATAACAAAGGCCTGGATTATCATTATTCCTCCAGTTATACAAGGCTTGGAGTGTCATTATTCCTCCGGTTAACAAAGGCCCGGAGTGTCATTATTCGTGTGTTGGATCTTCACCCACATGTCACAAATTCACAAGGTTGGGCTTTCATATGTCACGTGTTGGGCTTGTTTTCATTCTGCCCACCCACACGTGAAGGGGGAGTATTGAGACTAAATGTCCCACATTGGTTGAAAACAATAGTTAAATCCACCTTATAAGGCATTGGGCAATCCTCACCTTACAAGGTAGCTTTTGGGGTTGAGTTAGGCCCAAGCCAAGTAAGTGGACTTGACCCAATCCATGTGGTGAATTCTAATAGAATAACTGTCATAATTGATTAAATAGCCCAATTAGGATTAGAAATTTTCCTATCACTATGCTTCAAATTTCTGTCTTTATGCATGAATCAAACGATGTGCATATAAGATTCAAGGTATAAGCTCTTTTGACTCTACCATGCCCAACTTCCTCCTTCAATTGTAGATCTTCCCAGTGAATTGGACGATGAGTAACCATGTGTGAACTATTTTTTGCTCTAAGTAGTGAACTTCCATGCCCACTAACGAAACTCTCGCCATCTGACTGTCTCTGAGATGCACCTTCTAGATTGGATACAAACTCTCCCTCATTTGACTGACAGTTTGATCTTGGCAACTGGTAAGTAGATTTACTCACTTTGAACATCCTTCATCCTCACCTGAAAAGGCTGCAACAGAGGGGTTCAAACGCATGTTTGGGTGTCCTCTTTCTAAAGCACGGGGAGTCGCCATTGGGGAATATTCCACGTGATTGCCCTCATCAAGGTCACAATTACGAGAAATGCTTTTCGCTGACTCATTTTCTCGACCATTTTCTTCTATGTTCTCATCCATACAAGACTTTTGCAACCTACAGTTTCGGATCATGTTTTATCAACATTGATGTTTTAGCATCATTAAGTCAGTACTAAAAATCTACAACATCAAATCATTGGTTCTTGAACAATGCATAGTTCTCATTCTTTGGAACATGAATCCATAATCAGGAGTGTCAGAATCCTATTTTGAATTAGAGTGTTTTACTCTCTTCTATAGATATTCCTAGGTTGTCTCTCATAGCACATCGTTCAATTGAAGATGATAATGAATACTAGACACGGTAGCCATCAAAATAAATTCAAGAATGTAATTCGCCCATTGAGGACATTCATCAAGATGCTTAGGAATAGACAATACAATTTTTAATTTTTAGAAAACTGTAAGCGACACCCGTATAATATTGGTCGGCTGACGAGTTTGATGGTTAAAAATTCGACCGACCCGCAACCCGCATTTAATCATCTTTAGTGTACTGTGTTTAATAATACTGTGAAAAAATCACATTTACTGACAAATGAGTAAGAACAAACTTTCATCAAGTTTTTTGTTTATAATAATGTTCATGGCATACATAAAATTGTACATAATTTGTATTCATTTTTTTTTACTCTAATTTATCTCTAAATTATAATCATCGACATATAAGTTGGTAAGAATAAATATTATAACAAAGATAAATAGTTAATATCTAACTTTTTAAGTGTGATATTGAAAATGTGTATGTTTCTTTTAATTGATTTAATAATAGCAACAATATGTGTTTGATTTTACATTTGTATTGATATAATTAGTCATAAACTTTATCAAACCGCAAATCCACCCGACCAACACGCCCACACCCGCCTCACCCGCGAGCGGTTTATGAACATACAAATGCGGGTAAGGTTTAAAATTTTGGCAACCCGTATATATTGGATTGGGTTGATTTTTTCATATACACCCGTCCAAACCCGACCGCGTTCTCCCCAAAAGTACCAGAAGCACTATAAAATCAGCATGTTTTGAATTTAGATATATGTCATTTCGGATGTGCCTTTAATACTCCATTAGAACCATTCATGCTAAATAGTATTTTATGAATTGGAATGTGTTGGGTACATTTAATAATCCCCTCATGTGGATATTTATAATTTAATGATATTGATATAAACAAATTTCGACCTTCAATTACGAACAATGTACAAAGTTTCAAGAAATTGAGAAAAAGGCTCAAAGCTATCTTGTCTCTGTTTTTTCTACCTAATCGTACCGAACCGCATACTTCGTTAAAATATCGGACCAAATTTTTTTTCTTTTGCACACGAAATGCATTTTTAAATTATCAAATCAATATTGATACCAGAAATCAGTTCGATTTTACTGAATGAATAACCCTATTTCCATCCCTAAAAAAAATATCAACATCAATTATATTATTGAGATAAACCTTTGAACAACAAATATAAATTTAATTATTCCATACAAATCAATTTATCCAATAACTTCTTGTTCGTTTTGTATGAATTCCCCCCTAATCTAAAAGCACCCAGAATTAACTACTAATATATATTCACGCTCTTGTTCTACTAACACCCAAAATATATGTAAATATCTCAACATGTAAATTACATAATTTCCATGACTTCAATAATATTTCTTCCCCTTAAGATACTTCTGAATCTGTGAAATATCACGCCGGAAAAGCTTCACCTTCAATCCGTACTTCATGTACATTGTCAGCGCCATTTTCGGCACCACTCGGTGGTTCTCCGCCACCGCGACACGGTACCGGAGCAAGATTGACGCCGCCGCGAACTTCATTTGGTAGTATGCGAAATCTTTACCTAAGCAAAGCCGAGGACCGCCGTTGAAGGCGGTGAACTTGTAGGCTGACTCGCTTATGAAGCGGCGGTCGCGCAACCAGCGTTCAGGTCTGAATTCTCTGCAGTCTTTGCCCCAGATTTCCTCCATTCTGCCCATTGCGTAGATTGCGTACACTACTTTTGTTCCCTTCTTTAGCACTGTTCCGTCGGGGAATTTATCATCTTCTAGCACCTGCTCATACATTTATGAATCTAAATTAGGGCAAAATTGCAAAATTAATCTCTAAGGGCAGCTTGTAGAATTGACTTAAAGCTGGTTTATTGAGCTAATAGAAACTGAATTTGATCCAATTCCAGTCCAATTTTGAAACAAATTACAAAATTGGCCCGAGATTTTCTGAGTTTTCCTCCCACTTCCACACCCTGTGGCTGTTTGTTCATAACTAAAATTTAGTAATAATTTAGTTAAGAAAACAGATTGGTTTAGGGACTATTTTGGGGATTTCAGACCCTTATAAATTATTACTAGTTAATATTACGGTTGATTATCTAGACACTCCTAAGTTTAGGCATTTCAATCAATTCAGATAGTCTGGTTAAAATTGGACTGCAATTATCAAGGTTTTAACTTTGATAAATGAATTTGAGACAAAAAAAAAATGTTAGCGATCGAGCTTTAGTTATGAACTAAATTGCATTTCTGCTATACTTGAGGTTGTTTGTTCTTGAGTAAATTCCTTAAAGATGAAATAGATGTTGTGGTTAATTTATTCTTTACCTCTTTATGATCAACAGGGACTGAAGGGTACAGCCTGAGAGCCTCTGATAGAGCAGCCTGTAAGTAGTCCATCTTCTTTACCTCCTCCGGTCGAAATACAAAATCGTTGCCAGTAACTTCCTCCCCCTCTCTTTCACTCACTATCTCACATATTTCAGCAAGAATTCTCTCTTCCACCTCAGGATTTTTATTCAGAAGCCAGAAGAACCAGCTAAGAGCAACAGATGACGTGTCTCTTCCCGCCAATATGAAATTCACGCAAATATCACGTAAGAACTTATCCGAAAACGGCCTACCCTCTTCGTCTTTCATCCCCACAAACACTGTCAAAAGGTCCGATCTATGCTTAGTTTCATCCAAAGAAAGCTCTTTCTTCCTAGCACGAATGACCCCATCCGCAAAATCATCAACTCCCTTTATTGACTCCTTCAGTTTCCCTTCACTTCCCAAATCAAGGAACCTCATGGCCTTCCATATAAGAGTCGGGGTCACGAACCTCATTATAGTTGCTTCTGTGGCAGCTTCGAATGCCCGAGCGAAAGGAATGTCAGGCAGGCCGGGGCTGAGGCATCCAGGATCGACTCCAAAAGCAATCATGCACACATTGTCGAATGTTAATCTTAGGAGAATGTCTTGTAAATCGATAGTGGATGATTTCTCGACGGAATCCTCTAAAACAGGTAACAGACGGGCGTGCACGAGTTCCAGTAAAGAATCGGTGGTCATTTTCCTGAATTTGGCCGAGTGGAACTCGAGACTCGCCGTTTTCCTCTGCTTTACCCAGATTTCATCGTCTGCGTTGAAGATGCCGTCGCCCAAGAGATCACGGACTGTGCTCCGAAAATAGTCTCCTTTAGGGAAATTGGGGAACCTTGTCTTGAGAAGGTACTCGAGGTTTCTTGGATCCGAAGTCACGACGCAGTTGAGATTTGTGAACCAAGGCCCTTTAAAGGTAAAAGTACCGTTTTGGCGATGCAGGACTTCAGAAATCCACTCGTAGATGTTTCCTTGAATTCCGACGATTAAAGAAGGAAGCATCCCAACAAAGGGCCAATTGGGTAAGCCCTGATGCTTCTTTTGCCGCAGACAGTGTATTACTATGAAAACAACAACAGCAAGCAAGAGTTCAATCATTTGAATCTCGGAAAAGAAATTGAATAGATTAAAAATGTTGCTTTTCCCTGTAAAGTATAAAGAAGAAGTAGAAGAAGAAGAATCATTTGGTGAAGAAGTCATGATTTTGGAATGAAAATAATCAGGAATAATGTTCGAAAAGTATGAGTGATTCATGAAATTGTTATGTGATGAGGGGGTATTCATGTGTGTTATAAGGGCCATGCAGTGGAATCAGCTGGAATAGGATTTCTTGGCGTGCATGAGTTTTGTGCAGCGGTTTGATTTGGTGAGCTGAATACTCTTTCATGTGGGTTATCAGTACTCCATATGTGGCATTTCTTATAATAGGGGCAAGAACTTTTGCTAAATTAAGGTTTGATTTAATTAGGGGAAAAAAAGGTTGTTTATTTTATTCCTCTGCTCGAGTGTCGGAATATAATTTTTGGTTTGACCCTTTTCTTATGTTTCTGGAGGGTAGGAATTTGGTAGTAGCAGTTAACCTAAGTGTGTAATATTTCCTACAGGCTCCAGATTAACACGTTTTCTTTACATACTACACCTTTATTATGTGTTGGTTAGCTAAGAAGAGTATATTTGTGTCTTGTTTGATTTGATTTTAGTAGGAGAATATTTAATCCAACTTGTTTTATTGTCTGGTTCTGGAAATTAACACTATTTTTATAAAATTGGGTAGAGTGATCTGGAATTAGATTTTTTATTTCATTGACCATTGACGTTGTTTAAGACCACCTACATAATAATGTCCATATCAGTGTTGGAATATTTAAACTTTCTTGGTTTTGGGTCAGGCCCATATAATTGAAGTCCATTAAAAGAAAAATTAGGTTAACATGAAAATTGCGTAAAATTTAAGGTTTTCTTTTTCTTTTTTTTTTGTGTGCGAGCATGCTGGCGAGGAGAGAACAAATGTCCTATGTTACACTTACTTTATATACATTTTATCAGTTAATTTGACTTAAAATTTTATAAAGTAAACAATAAATAATTTAGCTAAATTATTTCAACAACAATTTAGTAATATTATATCGTATTATTATATATTAATATTTAAAAAATGCTAAATGCAAAAAAAAAAATTAATAAGTCACCTAAAAGATAAAAAATTTGATTTATATTGTAGCTAATGGAGTAAAAAATATTAATATGCGATTGATCTAGTGGAAGGGACTAGTCACTATAAAATAGTGAACCTAGGTTCGAATTCTTGTTGGAAGATGATTCCACTTAATACGTCAGATTTGCCTATGTGCGTTTGTAATACATATAGTCTCTTGAGAATTTCTACGAGATGTTCAATTATCCTATTTCTTCGGGTTTTTATTCTCTTTTTGGTTGGCGATTGGTTTAAGTTCTTCGTTGTCCAAAATGTGTTCTTTTGATGATTTGGTGTTTAGGATGATTACTTTTGTTTAAAAAAAAAAAAATACTCGCAAGTACAAAAGTTCTATTTATTATATTTAACGAGATACATTTCAATTTGTTTGCTTAGATAAATATCTTCATTGCCTATTGCGTGCATAATACGGGTATACTAAGTAAAATGCGAAATTGCCATCATGTTTAATCTAATTGTTAAAAGAACGTTTTGTGGCATTTTATTAGCAAAAAGTTTAATGTGTTAATATTTTATCAATACACTTCACCATCTGCAGATTAAATGAAACAAACAAATAGAGGAAAATAAGTATTAGGGGTCTTCGCCATTTTGGAGTAAACAAGGATGTTATTGTTAGATTTTGAAAGAATTATTGACGATTTCTTAAATTTACATTAGTGGTTAAAACATTTTTGTAAATGAACTCATTTATTTTCGCAGTTCATACAAAGATTTATGAAAGACATCTCCTACTATGATTGGTATTTTTCTTATAAATTACGAAAAATACTTGCACTTACAAAGAACACTGCTACTAGGAGCGGACGGAGGGAAGGACTAGGGGGGGTCTATGGATCCCCCTCAAACTTTTTTTTTTGGGTATAGTTCTAGTTTAAAAAAAGAATAAAGAATAGTCCAAAAAAATTATCACAATCAACAATTCTTAAGCTCAAGTAAAAAATTAATCCAAATAAGAAATTAGTCCAATTAATTCAACCTAATAATAATTCACCGTAATATTATCTAACTCTATCCAAGCCCCAATTAAAGCTCAAATCTGCTCCTAACTTTCAACATCTTCAAACCCAAATCTTCAATCCAGACAACTTCTCTTTTTTTGAGCTCTCGACCCTTCCCAAATGTTCGATCAAGTGATGAATTTTTTAGCTTGAAAGAGACTGGTGATCTTGCTAAGGAGATGGTTGCAACTAAAATGCATGTCGCATTTTCGTTTGTTTACATACTTGTGACATTGATGCTTATTCTATCTGTTGCAATAAGTAAAGAGAGTTTTTCGGCTATGAAGATAGCAATGAATCAACTTAGTAACCGAATGGGCGATCAATGGCTCAATGATAGTTTAATTGCCTTTGTAGAGATGTGTAGTTGTATTTCAAACGATGCTATCGTGTATCGATTTAAAAAAAACGAGGAATCGTAATAGTCAATTATTAATGTAAATACGTAAATTTTTGGGTTCTTTTAGAACTATAACGTGGTATTATGTGTAATTTAAGTATCTCGTAGATATTTTTTTTGTTAAACTCCACCTCCTCATTTTTATATTGCATCTAAATTTTCTCGTGCATAATATAAGCTTTAAGTTAGACTTATTTTTTTTATACTATTCAGCCCTCTGACAAAAAATACTGGATCCGTCCCAGACCGCTACCAAAAAGAGGTTAAATGTCTTTAATTAATTTGTTAACTCGAAGAATTAATTTACTAATAAAAACAATTGAAGGTGTTTTTTTTTTTTTAAAATTAAATAAATTATAGGGGGAATGTTTATGCATTTTACTCATAATAAATTTTCAGAAGACTAAAAATGTAAAAAGAAATTCACGGTTCCCGACCTTCATTTCCCCTAAACTAAAAGCTAATAGAAAAACCTAACCATGATGCGAAGCTTTCTCCCTACCAAATTATGCCGTGGAATCGGATCAAATCCACTCTCCAATGGCAGAAGATGGTACGGACTAATCCCCATGGTGATTGAGCATTCCTCCCGAGGAGAACGCGCGTACGACATCTTCTCGCGGCTGCTCAAGGAGCGCATCATTTGCATTAATGGTCCCATCTCCGATGAAACTGCGCACGTCGTCGTTGCGCAGCTCCTTTATCTCGAGTCCGAAAATCCTTCAAAGCCCATTCACATGTACCTCAATTCACCCGGCGGCGCAGTCACCGCAGGTAATTTTATCTTTATGCAAGGACGGATTTACATAGTAAGAAATTAGTAACAGTTTCAATTATATTACCCAAATTACCTCTTGTACACTTTCATTTTCTTCTCCATGAAACGGTTTGATGTGTGTCCAACTATCAATTGTGCTTACATTTACTTATTTTTCTTAATTTTTTGTACTAAACTCATTGTAAGTAGTTTATAGTTGTGCATTTTATATCTCTAATCTCTTTTATCATGTTCAACATATGTTAGTTAAAATATTTTAATTTTTTTGACTGTCTTTAGTATAATAAATTTAGTAGCGAATTTTGTTTAGTTTATTCTCATCTGTTTGTATGTTGCTTAACAGTTATGGTTTACTTGTTCATTCGAACGAGGACATCTTTAATCATTCAGAAATTAAATTTGATTTGTTATGGTGTATTATCTCTTGTCAAAATTATACAGTGAAGAAAATTTAATTATCAAATATTATGTTTACTATCTAAAAGCTAATACATTTGTCAAAATTAAAGGTTCACCGACAATATAAATCCCCCCCCCCCCCAACCCCAAACTCTTGAATCCTGGATGTGTCTCTGTCTTTATGGTTTATAATTGGAAATACATATTAATTGGAGTTTTAATGAATTCTTTACTTTGTAATCATGTTTCCAGGTCTTGCTATCTATGATACAATGCAATATATCCGATCTCCAATCAACACTATATGTCTAGGTCAAGCTGCATCAATGGGTTCTCTCCTCTTGGCTGCTGGTGCAAAGGGTGAGAGACGTGCTCTCCCAAATGCTACCATTATGATTCATCAGCCTTCTGGTGGGTATAGCGGGCAGGCTAAGGATATAAGTATCCACACCAAGGAGATTATTCGTGTCTGGGATTCCCTGAATGCACTTTACTCGAAACATACTGGACAATCTCTTGAAATAATTCAGAAGAATATGGATCGTGATCATTTCATGACACCTAATGAGGCCAAGGAGTTTGGGATTATTGATGAGGTGATAGATGAAAGACCAATTACCCTTGTGACTGATGCTGTAGCAAATGAGGCGAAAGATAAAGGATCGAGTTAGATAGATATCAGTGTAAGTCGCCTCTGTCTTTCCTTGCTACATTGAAGGATTTTGTGATGTCGTTTTGTGAGACTGCTTTCCTTTTTACTACCATTTGATGGATGCCTTGTTTTAGCTTTGCATAATGTTCATTTAATTGTGAGATCACTATTAGGATAAGCAACTGTTTTGAGCTCATAGCATGCCTAATCAATTCTCAACTTATTCTCAAGTATACAACTGTGGGCTTGGTGCATATTGCTTTTGATGGAAGTTGTTAGCCTATAACCTACAGCCTCGCTATAAATGTATTTTTCTTGATTCTGACAGCATTGGTGAAAGAATTATTTTAGTACGATTAGGGTATTTTGCATTCTTGTATGCTGGAAATTTCTTAAATTTTTATCAGTTAATATATTCTTCCTAATATGATCTGGGTGAACTGGATTTGTATTTCTTGAATAGAACCTAATAGCGAAGAAATTAAAAAGATGATTGAGAATGTTATCTGTACAATCAGGTTTTGGTTCATGTATAGACAGAGTTGGTTATATTTGCATTTCTCTTTGGTTCATGAAACTTATAAATACCCTGCTAATGGATTGAAATTGTACAGATTTCTTACAAAGCTATCAGATTAATGATGAAGCATCGAGTTTGTTACCGCATATACTTAACTGCATGCATTTGATACTTAGCGTATTTGGCGAAAGATTTCTTTTGGTGGAGAGTTTTATGGCCCATTAAGGATGGGTTTAAAATCCTTGCAAATCTCTATCACCTGCGAAGATAGTATAATTTATGTTGTCGGTATAATTTAGTAGTTATCTGCTATATTTCTGCAGTTTGGATTTTGAGCATTGCTTGACATGTATCGGCAAGAAGTCATAGGCCTTCGGTTGGATTTGTACTTGTAGTGAAATTCATCTTGATTCGATAAAATTTTAAAATTTGACTGACATTTTGATTCAATTCAATTAATTCTCCCTTCTAATGGCATACTTTTGTGGTTTCTTAAACTAACAATGTGATGCGTTATTGCTATACAGATCAAGCTATTTTATGTTGTTGCTAATCTTTTGTAAGGATTCTATAAACATCGGCAGCGCAAATGAAAGTTGAACCACAAATATTTGTTCTATTGAGTCCAATTTGAGTAATTGATTGGCTTGAAAATTAATTAATTGGGTCCTAAAACTTCTGAACTAGTTAAATTTAATCCTAATAGTTTACATGTTTTGGTTTTTGAATTCTGAATAAATAGAATTTAGAAAGTCGTAATTTATTTTGCTAATATTAACATGATTATTATATTAAGATGTTGATTATATTTCAATTTGTAATATTACGAAATTTGATATGAAATTGAAATGAGTATCTTAAATTTTCTTTAAAAAGAAATTCATATTAAACAATTTTATATTTTTGGGAAAAAGTGATTGATCGAATTAAACAAAGTGATTTTTTTATTTATTCACCGACTAAACATACGTAACTCTTGAGTCTTGACATCAGTGAGTCACAATCTTGGAATGTATCTAGAATAAGACCATTATAGTTTATAAACACCCCATAATCTTAAATCTCAGCATTGCGGAGCAAATAACAAAAAAAAAATGAGAGAATTGCATTTTTGGTACACAATTATAGGTCAATTCCCACTTTTGATACACAGCTTTATGTGTCCAACACATTTGGTATACCTCTTTAACAAAGTTCGACACATTTGGTACAACCGTTAAATAAATTGCAAAATCACCGTTAATTCGATCACGCGACATCACGTGCCCGTTAGTTCGACACATTTGGTACACCTCTTTTACAAAAAAAAAAAAAAAAAAAAAATTAAAAAAATTGAAACTTGATAAACTTTTTTATTATATTTTATTCTTCTTCCAATATTAAACTATAAATGACATTATAGTTTATTATATTTTACATGTCATATAAATAATAAATACGTATTTTTTAATAATTTTTATAAATATAATAAATTAAAGTAACTTGTTTATTATATTTTATTCTTCTTGCAATATTAAACTATAAATGACATTATATAGTTTATTATATTTTACATGTCATATAAATAATAAATACATATTTTTTAATAATTTTTATAAATAATAAACTATTTTTATAAATAATTTTTAAAAATTAAAACTTGATAAACTTTTTTATTATATTTTATTCTTCTTCCAGTATTAAACTATAAATGACATTATATAGTTTATTATATTTTACATGTCATATAAATAATAAATACATATTTTTTATCATTATATAAATATGATATGATAAATATAATAAATACATATGATAATTTTTATAAAAGTTTATCAATTTTTTTTTTTTTGTAAAAGAGGTGTACCAAATGTGTCGAACTAACGGGCACGTGATGTCACGTGATCGAATTAACGGTGATTTTGCAATTTATTTAACGGTTGTACCAAATGTGTCGAACTTTGTTAAAGAGGTGTACCAAATGTATTGAACACATAAAGCTGTGTACCAAAAGTGAGAATTGACCTATAGCTGTGTACTAAAAATGCAATTCTCTCCAAAAAAAATGATGTATCAGAAACTGGTATGGATCTGGTTTGGCCCGGTTTGGTCTCAGCCAAACTGGGCCAAACTTTGTTTGGCTACAGACCTAGGTGGGTTTCGGCCCAGACACAGGCCTTACTGATTGGCGCTGATATTGTCAGAGCCATTTGTTTGTTTTTCTCCTTTTTTCTTTTTTTTCTTTTTCTTTTTCATTTATTTTCTCCTTATGCTTAATCCATATGTCACCTTTATATAATTTATATTTCAGTGGTATTAAAAATATTGTTGATTTTTGCATTATCAATTTTTATCATATTATTTGATTTTTGCATTATCAATTTTTTTATTTATCAATTGTTATTAGAATATATAACTGCGATTTTAAATGTTATATTTGATTATATCAAGTTCATTTTAATATTGTATATATTACAACATAATTTTTTTAATTATTTCAATAAATAACATTATATTTATGATAAGTTAAATTATTATAATAATTACAAGCACTTTTCAATCATCAGTATAAAATAATAACAATCCATCATTTTAATTATTACACAATATAATATAATATATTATCTCAAACATAATAAAGTTATTGATTTGACATCTATCATCAACTTTTCTCCCTCAAAACCCCGACAATCAAAAACCCCAATTCAAATAAAATCTCAAAGTTTTCAAATTCACTAACTATTATTTAATAAATATTTTATAATCTAAATATTCCGGCCATTGAAATCATTATTCAAATTGAATTTCAAAGGCTTTGTCGAAACCTCTTAAACCAACTCAGTCAAACTACTTTCATATTAACCCTAAATTTTCTGGAGTTTTCTTGATGGTCCAAAGACTTCGGACTTGTTTGTCTCACTTTTCCCAGTATGGTTTGGAAAACTAGGTGGTTTGGGAAAAAAAATTCCACTTTCGTAATGTTATTTATGTGGGGTTTTGAAAATGGTTTGAGAAATAAGGTAGAAGGCACGTTTTTGGGGAATGGTTTAGGTTGTAAGTATAAAATGTGTAATAATTTTTTTTATACCATTATGTGAGATAAGATATGTAAGAGATAAGTTATTTACGTCAAATCAAAATAGAGTTTGTGTTGAAAAATAGAGTTTGTGTTGGTCTTTTTGGAAATAAAGAAAATTGTTGTTTGATTGGCTTATATGAGAGTAGCATGGAAAGTTTAGAGAAAATAAATTTATTTCAGAGAGTAGAAAATATGTTTGCCTTGATTTTTCCAAACACGAAATTATTTTGAAAGAAGCTAGAAAAAATGGCCCTTAGGTACATAAGTCCGTTTTGGCTATGTTTCGTCATGTTTAGGTGTTTCAAAATGGTTTGAGTGATTTCGACGAAACACTTGAAACATAATTTAGATTGATTTTGTTGGAATATTGAGATGATAAAATATTAGTAAAAAATAGATAATAGAATTTTTAATTTGAGATATAATTTCGATTGATTTTGGATGTTTAAGGGAAAAAGTTGATGACAAATTTCACATCAATTACTTTATATAGTTACTTAAAAAAAATTATAGAGTCTGAGATCAAATATTATATAGTGTAATGATTGCCATGTTAAATGTATTGATTTTATTGTAATTGTGATAATAATTTAGATAATTATAAGTAGTTAATTATATATTGAAAATATTCAAAAAAATGGATGTAGCAATTTTAATCTCAAAAACCATGAGATTTGGGTAATGAATATTGCGGCGACAAAGAAGGGTTAGCTTCTGGGGGGGTTTCTTAATTTGGAGGAGCCGGAGTAGACAGAGGTGGGTGAGTAATTTAGGAAGGGAAGTAGACATAAATTGGAAAAATAGGTTAAGGAAAGAAAATGGAGTAAACAAAGGTGGGTAGGTTTTTTTTTTTTATTAACTAATGTATATGGACGGTTCCCCGACCCGGTGGGGGCTAACACTCAAAACCCGTCCCGATTTTTCTTGATCGAATTTTTGGGTATCCCGAAAATACGCGTTTTCCATCGTTCCAAATGGAAAAATACACTGAGCTCATACCCTGATACCCATATTCAATTTTATTTGTATAAGCTCATGAAAATAAAATATGGCAAATATACTGTAAATAAGAATTGTATATTAGAAGCATTTAAAAAAAATATCTTGATTTGTACAATGTCATAAAATTTATCCATGATAAAGGATGTAGTTTGACTAATCTTTGACCCATAACCTAATGGTTCAAGTTATGGTTGATGAATTTCTACATTCTTTCTTTTAAGATCGAATTAATAGAATAATAGTTGTTGATCTTCCCATATTTGATTTTCGATCAATTGTATAACAAGTCAAATAAATTTGAAAACAATAAATTAACTAGTATAAATGTAATATCGAATTAGATACATAATAAACATATTCACTATTTACTTATTATATTAAAGTAATTGATCTTAAATAAATTAAATGCAGTATTTAAGAAATCTTGACTTTGATTACACAAAACATGAGCAATTCACAGCTGATACAAAATCTATAAAAAGAAGAGCAATTTCACAACCAGACACAAATAATTGACCCATAACTTAATGGTTCAAGTTATGGTTGAAGAATTTCTAATTTTCTACATTCTTTCTATTAAGGTCACATTAATAGTTGTTGATCTTTCCATATTTTATTTTCAATCAATAACTTGTTATCAATTAAATAACAAGTCAAATAAATTTAAAAATAATAAATTAACTAGTATAAATGTAATATTGAATTAGATTTAAAAATAATAAATTAACTAGTATAAATGTAATATTGAATTAGATACATGATAAATGTATTCACTATGAAGTTATTATATTAAAGTAATCTTAAATAAATTAAATGCAGTGTTTAAGAAATCTTGAATTTGATTACACAAAAAACGAGCAATTCAAAGCTGATATAAACAATCTATAAAATGAAAATCTATTTCACAACCATACCCAAATAATAATTGAAAAACAAATTAACCCCTTGGTGGAGACTACATGGTTTGAATTTTTTGTTTTGTAATCGACAATATTACTTACTTGGACCATAGCTTAATAAATATATTATTATTTGTATTACTATCTTTAATATATATGTATAAAAACTTTTGGGGGCAACACCCCCCTCACCTCTCGAAGTCCTTGACCTTATGCTTCCATATAGTGTCTGACACATCTGATATCATCACGAGAGTAATCATTTCTTCGATATTTTCATACTAAATATTTACTATCCATGTATCCATCTTGAGATAGACGAAGCGTTCTTTTCATATTGAAGAGCGTTAACCTCCACCTCTTTTATAACTCTCGGTTCTTCAAGATAGTCTTTAAAACTGCATGTTTCTTATGGTTCTATGTATGTGGGCTTTAGCTATGTTGGCAGCTTCAAAGGAAGTAGGATTCATAAGATGATATTGGACATCAAAATATATATTGAAGAATCAAGCATTTGGATACGATGTATAATTCAAATAAGGCAAACTCATGATGATACATGAATCCCTATTAGGAAAAACTTCTACATAAAGAGAAAGAAAACTTCTAACATATAGTAATCTTATTACAATGTTCACTCTCTTAGCAATCTATTATTGTATGAATTCAATTTTTTTCTCTTTTTGTTTTGTCACTAAAGGCTTAATAATCATGCAATTTTAAAATATATTTCACGTGCTATTTCATAAAAAATTGTCACATGCAATTTGTTAGGGTATGATAACTTGTATCTAAAATGAACATGATTTATATTGTCCTTGATATTTTATTCCTGCATGGTCTCTCAAAGAACATAAAAAAGGTGAGGAGAAAAAACACTACACACTACCTTAAATCCTCCCAATTTAGTTCCCAAAATTAGATTCTTAATTGTCTATTTAAATGCAGGGGAAACCAAGAAAGTAAAATTAAAGGCAAGAAGGCGAGTGCATGTCTTACGTGTCGCTTGAGTGAAAAGACACTTATACCCCAACCCACCGCCTTCAATCTCACACCCAAAAAGCACTGTTGTTTTCTTCTGCGGTCTCTTCTATGTGATCGGTGCAACCCTAACGCCAATAAACACAAGGGAAAACTACGGCGTCTATGGTGGCGCCTCTCGGAATAACTATTCATTTGTTATCAATTAGGGTTTTAATTTTGAAAAAAGGTTAGAGTTGAGATTTTTTGGGGGGCATGGCTCCAGGGCGAAAGCGCGGAGCGAAAGGTGCGAAGACGAAGAATGAATTGAGTTTGGGCGATCTTGTTCTCGCCAAGGTCAAGGGATTTCCCGCTTGGCCTGCAAAGGTACATTCTATATTCACTTCAATTGGCAATTTTCCATTATTTTTTTCTGTTTTCTTATGGAATTAAGTCCTTTCTAAGCATGCGGATGTTTATTTCTTTTTGGACTATAAATTTATTTGATTTCTTCTTTATGGAGTTGATTGAGTTGCTAAGTTGATTGGACAACTACTACATTAGGGTAGATTACGATTTATCAGGATAATATTTGATTCGTACTGTTAGGAATAGGACAAAAAGGGGTTTATAGGGATGATTTCGATGTTCACGGTATTCGAGTTTAGGGGTTAAAGTGTTGTCGGTACTCGAAGTTATACTTTTGTGGTTAAAGATCTACTTTATCGAATAATTCGTTGGGGGGTTGGATGTGGATATCAGTGGAGACAACTGGAAATGTTGGAAATTTACACAAAAAAGGTGTCATCTACGTGTACGGCCATCGGAGCTGGCACGTGAGTGTCTTTGTGCATTAATGCATTTACGTAAGCACAGACGTTAAAAATGTGTCATCTCTCTACGTCCTCCTGAGCCGGCATGTGTGCGGCTTTGTGCACTAATGCATTTACGTAATCACATGCTTTTGTATTTAGAATCTTGTCTCTATTTTTGGTCTTTTTGGTTATCAAATTTTCGCATTATTAAGTGGATTTCTACTTCTTTATTCTGCCACCACAACGGCAGACCTTTGCATGTTTACCTAATATTTAAAGCATACATACTGTTACCGTCATGATTTTGGTTGTTCGCATGTCAGAATCCTGTAATTTATGTTTTACTTGGTGTTTGTTTACTCATGCATCATCTAAATTGGCTATTTTTTCCAGTGCCTCTAGCTTTATTGGCCATGTTGCTATTAAGTTATAGTTATTTGTTGATAGGGCAATGTTTATATTTTTATTTCCAGATCAGCGACCCTGAAGTCTGGAAGAAGCCTCCTGACCCCAAAAAGTACTTCGTCCAGTTCTTTGGTACAGCTGAAATGTAAGCCCCTCTTTTCATTACATTTCAGTTCCGAGCACAAATGCTGAAAACACTTATCTCTTGATTATATTTGTAGTATAGCAAGGGAAACCTTAAATGAGTATTGCTTCATACCCTGCATTGAGGTTCCGTTACTTTTGGGAACACAAAAGAATTTCTTATATTTTCATATGTAAAATTTCAAATTATGCAGAGCTTCTTCTCCTTTTTGTTAAATTATCTTATTTTTTTTTCGTACATATGTCGTCGTTTCATTGTAGAGGAATTCTTGTGGTCATCCACAACATAGTGCTTATCAATTAGTCTTGCACATAGTTGTTAATAGCGTTCAAATCGCTCGATATAGCGAGCTTCATGGCGAGGCGAGCCTTTCTCGCTTCGCATCGCTCTGTTTTTCGGATTTGGAAGAAGCGTGTTTTTTTCTATGGCGCTATTCCAACGACACATGTCGCTGAAAATCAGCGTTTTTCCCAGTGAAGCGGTGGAATAAAAAAAAAGAAATTTTGACTTTTTATAATAAAAGTCAGTAAGTTTTTACGACTTAATAAGGATATTTGAAGAGAGAGAAAGTGATAACTGAACCCTAATTTCTAAAAAACCATTCCGTCTCTCTCAACATACCTGTGCCGCCACTAACAATTGATCTGTCTGCCCCGCCACCGTCAACCACCGACCGTGCCGCCATCAACCACCGACCGTGCCGCCGGCAAATTCACCCTCTTTTGTGACTTTGTTATCACCTTGTGGGTTTTGTTGTAGTTTGACTTATTAATTTAGTTTATAGATATGATTATAAAATGTTGTTTTTGTAGTGGGTTTGATTTTCCAACTTAGTTTATAAAATGGTAATCAAATGTTGGCTATTTTAATGTATATATATATTATCTTATGTATAGAATTATAAAATATTGTACAAAGCGGGTTTGACTTTTTAATTTGATTTTATACTTTTCAATTTGGTTTATAAAATGTTATATTTTTTAATATGTATATTATGTATATGATTTTCTTTCAATAATTACTGCATATATTTATTATATATTGATTGTCTATAAATTTGGTATGTTGTTTTTTTATGTGATGATTATCTTATTTGAGGATATTAGTTATCAATATTTCCGAAGTTTATAGTTTCTGCCTTCTACCTGCCTTTGCAAGTAGTCTGGGCAAGTTATATTCTGTGAGCGCTGTTGCTAAATCATATTCAATAAGGAGAAGTTCCGGTGTTATTAAAGTAATTATGTGGCGACACATGGTTTGATCATTGTCTAGTGTTATTATAAATGACATTTGTATAACCATTTTAAGAAATTCCCTTGAAAACGTTAATAGATATGCTAAATGTCCTCTTAATATCGTTGTTCTCATTCTGTTTTAGGTTTATTGACATATTGTCTGTAATTAAGAAAGCAACGGTTTGTTTTGAAGATGGCTTTATGCTTTTAAATTCTGATTTTTTCTTCATTTGACAGAGCCTTTGTCGCACCTGTGGATATTCAGACATTCACCAGGGAAACAAAAGATAAATTGTCGGCTCGATGCAAGGGCAAGACGGTCAAATTCTTCACCCGAGCGGTAGAGGAAATATGTGAAGAATTTGAAGAGTTGCAGCGTAAAAAGGTAAGTGGTGTAAGTGATGACAACAGTACACCAAACCTTGCATCAGAGACAAATTCTCTTGATCCAGTGGTAGATGAAGCCTTGGAGGCTAGTGGAAGCAATGGGATTGATGGGGAAGGACGAAATTATAAATTGGAGATCAAAGGGCTTACTGATCCGGGCACTGAATTAGAGCATCGTTTGCAAAGACAAGGTGATATGCAAAGTCAAGATATAAAGCTTTGCTCGTCAGATGACAGGAATCGTAATCTATCTCCGCATATAGCTTCGGGAAAGAGGAAGAAACTGCCCTCAAATCCTACTAATCTAGTGAAGGAATCAGTCTCAGTATTCAGCCCATCTCGTGATTCCCTTGTTAAGGATGAAGATTCTCGTGATATCAAAGTGGAAGGTAGGTCTTCTGATGGTAGCCAGATTAAATTGACAAATGGCCACCAAGAGAAGCTGGCAATAGGGGCAAAGAAGAAACTTGAAGGTGCAAAAAGTGGTTCAGCTGTTTCTCGTGAGCATACTGGAGAAGGAATCCCAAAAAAGGTTGCTGCAGGTGGGATCATGAATGTCACGTCTACTGATAATTTAAAATCAGACTTAGATGCTAGTGGAAGGAAGAAAAAGAAATTACTGAATAAGAAAAAGCAGTCTGAGGCAACAGATGATGATCAAACTGATGCTGAAGTAAGTTTGGAAGAACCTATTGAGATTTTCCCCAGGAAAAATATGAAGGCTCAACATGGCCTTGGAAAACAACCATTTTCGACAAGTGAAGCATCCCGTCCTGCTAAAATTTTAAAATGTGCTGATGTTGGAGAGGATGCTGGTTTGGTAAAAGTGCAAATGAACAGGAAAAATGATTCTGGAAGTCTTAATGTTCATAATGAGAAAACAACTAACATGGGGTCTAAAAGGTTAGCATCAGGTGGTAAGGCCGAGAACCGCCGGCTCATCAGAGTACAGACTAGTACCAATGACTGCAATCATTCTACTGAAGAAGATGATCTCCCCCCATCAAAGCGCCATCGCCGAGCAATTGAAGCCATGTCTAGTTCTACCCTGATTTCTGAAAACAAACTCGGAAGTTCTGTATCACGTAAAAATGAGTTGGTGCCTCTTAACAAAGTTCGTTCTCCAGTTATGCAGTTGCCAACTAAACGGAGAGCTGTCCTTCGATGTGATGACGAGGAGGATGAATTGCCCAAAACTCCAATACATGGAGGATTTACCAGTAAGGTTTTGGGTATTCCAAGCGGGTCAGATTCAAAAAAGAAATCTGTTATTCTTGGTGAGAGTTATGTCCCTGATAAACTGATCTCAAGAAATTCAGGATCATCTGATGTTGGCTTAAAAGAACGGGCAAAATCAGCTCTATTATCCAGTAAAGCTTTATCACCAACTGCTGAGCAAGACATGGAGAAGAGGACTAGAGAGTTATCAACTATGCATGTATCTCCTGATCCATTCCAGTTAGATTCTGAGAAATTATCAGCTAAACCAATTTTTGTTTCCCCGAGAATGTCCCCTCGATCTACTACTAGTACCAGATCGTCAGCAGAGTCGCAAAGCAAGCAGTCCAGCAAGGCATATGGTAATATTTCTCAGAAGAAGGTTCTAGCAGGAGCCAACAAAAGCCTTTCTGCTACAGCTTCTGAGAGACCGACTTCATCTCTTGATCAATCAATAAATGAGAGAAGCAAACCAGCTTGTTCCGGAGAGAAAAGGAAATCTACTCAGGAGGTTGATTTACAAATCAATGACCCTGTTGTGGTGAGGAATCCAGATAACACTAATTCAGTTGGTGAAAGGTAAATAAAAGTAATTGATATACTGGAGAGTGTTAATTCTTTTTGTTCCTTATGTTTATCTGCCATTGCTCAGGCTGGATGTTGCCAAAGACTACAAGACAAGTTTTTTGGATGTTATCAAAGATGATAAGACAAGTTTTCTTGTTGATTCAAAAATTCCTGATTCTGTCAAGTCCATGAAACACCTCATTGCTGCTGCTCAGGCGAGGAAGAGACAAGCACACATACAGAGCACTTATGGAAATTCTCTTAATATGTTTGTTCCTGATGCTGACATGCATGGTAGAAGCCCAAGCCCTGCCCCTACTGCACTGGCATTTGAATCAAGCAACAAGTTCCAACTGGATATACAAGGATTACATTCTGCTTCTCCTTCCTCTGATGTTCGTCAATTCTCATTTATTAATCAACATGAGAATGAAGAACTTGAGGAGAAAAAAGAGGGTTCAGGTCATCAGGCCACTGGGGGTTCCCTAAGTGGGGGTACTGAGGCAGCTGTTTCTCGTGATGCCTTTGAAGGGATGATAGAGACACTGTCAAGGACCAAAGAGAGTATTGGGCGTGCAACTCGTCTTGCTATAGATTGTGCAAAGTATGGGCTTGCCAATGAGGTAGGTAATTAGCATTTAACCTTTTCAAATGGTTGTTTCAGAATACATGTAGGTCTTACATGCTAAGTTGTTCTTAGAACCCTCGTGTATTTCCCCTGTATACATCTTTTATCAATTTCTTATAAAGCAAATCATCATTATCTATTTTTTTCTTGCAAATATCCTGGTTCAGATTGATTCAAAAACCCCTGGTTTTCTCTATTTTTCTACTTTTTTCTGAAGTGTAGATCTTCTTATATAATCTATATTAGACAGAAGAACGACATGGTTTTTCTGAATAGGAAAACATATTACGAACTTTTAAGGGTTGTCATTGGCAAGGAAATACAGAGTAGTTCATGAGCAGATGACTTGTCGGAATATTAGGTTCATGGAGAAGAAGGATGATAGCGATGATTGATGATACTGAATAATGGTTGTGAAGGGGCTAAGAAGATTCTTCTCATGTTCAACTACTAATTTGGAATTGTTTTGTGAATAAACGTTATCGTGGGAGCTCTCTAGAAGATTGTATATCACAATACTTGTCTTTATTTGTTTCTCGATTTGAGTTTCCGAGTTCTTAGTGTTAAATCTACTTTGGAAATTAGTAATGTTCTTGAAAGATGTTATACTAGGTGACGTGTCTTTTACTAGGATACAAATAATCCCATTTCATGTAATTTGGAGGGGAGGGTACTGCTTGCTGGCGATATGTGATGTAAGAGAATGTGATGAGCCATGTTTATAGCCGTAGATGGTCATAGGTCAGATATTCCAATTGAGTGGATTCCACGGATGCGTAAGAGCATATCTTGCAAATGCAAAACCTTCCCTCTCAATACCGTTGTATAACTATTTTGAGTGCTCATAACTTGTAGCAAGAGAAACTAGTATCTAATTTCTTAATCAAAAAATGGTAAACTCGTAGCCTCTATTTGTGGAATAAGTGGTTGGTCACTAATTTGGTCTGTGCCCCCATGGGTCAGTGTGGGGCAGCCTACATCTGACCAAGGTAATTTGCAGATAATCATTGTTTCTTGCTACTATTATTTGTTGCTGTTTTCTTTTATTGGGTGGGTATCTAACATATTTTGTTTCTCCATGGACAATCTAACAACATTTTACGCTCCTGATTTCATGTAGGTTGTGGAACTTCTCATCCAGAAGTTGGAGAATGAGCCAAGTTTTCATCGCAGAGTTGACCTATTTTTTCTAGTTGACTCGATAACCCAATGTTCTCATAGTCAGAAAGGTAGATGAAGTACCAACATTGTTATTAAATAATAAAAAATAAAATTGTTGCACACAAACACGCATGGGCACCGTGCCATCCCTCCACCGCCATCCTCTCATCATTTGATTTATGTGGATGCTTGAAATCTATATCATCAACCACTGCTTCATAATGCTGTTAGGTTCTTGTAAAATGTATCAATGACCTTAACTCTTTCTTCTGTTGATATCCTCTTTTTTGTTCTCCAGAAGAAAATATGCGACCACGACTCCCCCTTATATCTTTACATACTGTATTCAGTAGATATAATTTTCTGATTTGCTAGTTAAATTTTCTTCAGGAATTGCAGGGGCTTCGTATATCCCTATTGTTCAAGCAGCATTGCCCCGTCTCATTGGGGCTGCTGCTCCTCCTGGTGCAGGTACTCAGGAAAATCGCCGTCAGTGTCGTAAGGTGACTATACTGTATGTGAAAGTGAATCTTTGAAAAATGCTTCAGAATTTATAGTTGAATTTTTCCTGTAGGTCTTGCGCTTGTGGCTTGAGAGGAAAATTTTGCCAGAATCCGTACTTCGCCGCTTTATTGATAATATAGGAGTAGTAAATGATGATACATCAGCTGGCTTATCCCTCAGACGTCCTTCGCGAGCTGAGAGGGCTATTGATGATCCTATCAGAGAAATGGAAGGCATGTTTGTGGATGAGTATGGAAGGTCTGTGGCTTACTCTAATCTCTTTTTAAGTAATTCATTTTGTTCCCTCTTCTATTTATGCTTTTAGTGTGATATGCTCTTTATGTAGCTGTGTTGGCACTTTCCATTTATCTTACAATTCACCAGATGAGAACAAACTGATAAAATATGTCGTTGGTTGAAATGTTTTGGCCGCTAGGCATGTTAATCATCGTGTCAATGTTAAATTGCTTTCAATCACGAGATGATTTCCTTGACTTGAGAGTTTATAAGCTCCTTCCTGACAACAACGTGCTCCACCATTTCTCATGATACACACTCATACATACACACTCACCCACACAGAAAGACAATAGGAAAGCTCGAGCTCGCTGATTGGGAGTAGAACTCTGAACTTCAACTATTTATGTAAATCTTGGTATTTTAGTGATTTATCTAGTTCAGATAGGATCGGAAATTAAAAGGTTTAAGTTATTTATAGCTTGACTAGGTACTGCTTCCCAAGGAAGCCCTTAACTTAAGATTGGATCCAAATTGGATTGTCCAACTTCTGAAATTTAGCATACTTGTGTGCTTTGATTTCATTGTTAGCATCTATTATCCTATCAGTTTATGTGTGGTCTGTTAGATGTTTAGCTACCATATTTAAGGATATAAATCTATCGGATTCATATCACATATTGCTCACTGATGAGTGCAAAAGACTTGTAATGTTTAAAAGAAATAAGTTTGCATGCTGTGGTTCCATTGTGCCGTGTCATCCCAGTATTTAACATATCCATATGATCTTCTATATGTATGTTTTCCTTTTGTCTTTTCTTTATTGGTATGTCTATTGTGTTGTCTTTGCCTCTGAAGTCAAATTAGTTTCTCCCTTATTCTAAACATATCTGTGTAGGAGTTAAGTATGTTGCATTGCATCAGTTTGCTGTCTGGTTTGTGTGTAGTGGCATGCACTATTTAGATAGTTTGTCATAGCATGGTTTACTTTCTTATTTCTAGCTTATGTTGACTGTTGGATCTGATATACATGCACACTTTATCTAATAAACATGTATTTTCTCGTTTCCTATTTGTTTCAGCAATACTACTTTTCAGTTACCTGGGTTGCTGTCTTCTCATGTATTTGAAGAAGAGGAAGATGAAGATACTATTCCGACAGATTCACGCAATGAAGTTGCAGATATAACAGCATCCAAACATACCCCTGTTGCAAGCAGAGATCCTGAGAACTATACTGTTACTCCAAGTGACAGGCGCCACTGCATTTTAGAGGATGTTGACGGTGAGCTGGAAATGGAAGATGTTTCCGGACACCAAAAGGATGACAGACCATTGTTCATAAATGGCACTTTTGAATCAGAGCCAAATTCAGATGAGATCCTTGAATCAGCTTCCAACGTATATGCTGAGTTGCTGCCTTCTCCTGAGGGCTCTCCACCTTTGCCGCCTGGCTCACCACCTGTAACTCCGCCACTACCTACTTCACCACCTCCATCACCTCCGCCACCTCCACCCTTATCATCACTATCTCCACCACCACTGCCGCCGCCACCCCCGTCGTCACAGCAACACCTATTTCCTCCACCTCCTGCCGGTCTTCCTCCTCCACCTGCAGGTCCTCCTCCTCCACCTGCAGGTCCTCCTCCACCTCCTGCAGGTCCTCCACCCCCTCCTGCTGGTCCTCCTCCACCTCCTGCTGGTCCTCCTCCACCACAGTTGCTTCCCCAGCAATCACTACTACCTCAGCCTGCATTCATGTCCCAATACATGCCTCCACTCCCTTCCACAATAGCAACTTCTCCTGCATCATCTTATCAATTACCTCCTTTACAGCATGATATTGGTGGCACACCTGCTGTAAGTTTTCTGCTTTCTCACTCGCCGTATTTTTATCTATTTATTTTGTTATTATGTTTTTATCCATTTAGATATGTAAAGTGTAATATATTGTTGTATTTCAGGGAAATCAACGGGCCCTTATGGTTCCAAGTACTCAGGGATCTCACTTTGATGCTTCTTTCAGAAACGATGTATTGTCACAGCAACCATCTTTCTTTCCTCCAGCTGGGGTTGGCAATGCACGAGAGGGGGTTGGCTATAATCCATCAAGGCCTGCAGAGTATGGACAGGCTGACTTATACATGAATCCCCAAGCTTCACAACAAAGGCAACCATTTCTGCCTGGTGGCGTTGCACAAAGGCCTTTGCATCCTGAACACCCACCTCAACGCCCACCTAGTCATTTTTCCTATCCAAACTCAGTGCAGCAACATCAATATCCCCCCTATTCAATGCCAAATTATTCTGATGGTCCAAGGAGAAATGCTGACGATGAACAATGGCGGATGCAAGTAAATGAGTCTACTGCTAATTGTCCGCGTGGAGGGTGGTTGGCAGGAGGGAGACCATGTTCAGGTCCACCTTATTCGCATGAAGGTGTGTATTATTTTTGTTATGGAAATTTGTACATTTATGTTATCATGAGTGATGAGGCGTGATAGGTAGGGCTCTTAGACCAATGCTTTAGTTATAAATTTACTGATAAGTTTTGCATATCTAAAAGTCTATGCTAGATCTATCATAGGTGAGTCATATATGGCAGTTTCAGAATCCAGAATCCACCTTACTTGTTATTGTTAGTCTGGCTAAATCTAAAATGGTCACTATTTGCTGGCTAAATTTAAATAAAAAACCTTGTCGACAGTCTGAAACCAACTATATTTTCTATAATGTAGAAGCTAAAGATTCAGTATTATGCTTTTATTAATTATGTATTTTCTTAGTTTATATATATGGCGCAAAATTTTGATTTGTATTCGGGCTTAGTATTGAGTATTTTTGTCCAAATTTTCAGCAAATTCTAAGCTAACTTAGCTTCAGAAGTTATCTTTCAATATATTAGATGGATATTTGCTACTATCATTCACATTCTGTTTATGAGTTTTGCTCTGGTGGTTAGTATTACTGTGCCCTTATTGGACTAAGAATTAGCATTTTCACCCGAACCTTATAATTATTCTCTCTCCCTCTCTCTCTCTCTCTCTCTCTCTCTATATATATATATATATATATATATATATATATATATATATATATATATATATATATACACACATATTCATTTATTTGCAATTGGGAGTGAAAAAGATTGTGATGATGAAAGTAATCTCAACCTACCCTGTTAGCTATTTCTTTATATTTTAATCATTTCCTTCCCTGAAATGTGTTGCTTAGGTGATTTTTGTGCTTAGCTACTTACACAACCACCTAGGCAATGTGTGAGGCTAGCTCACATTCTTGCCTAGTATTATTATGTTTTAGTATCTGAAATAATGTGGATCATCTGAAGAGGACGACTTGTTATTTTCTCATAATAATTGAATTTATTATGTACTTGAAATTGCTCTTATTTTTTCGAAAAGAGGGTTCAGAATTTGACAAATTATCGTAACAGTACACGAAAAGGGGTTAAGTGCTTCATCCGTCCCTTCTTTGTATTTTTTATTTATTTATTTATTTTCCTGTAATTGCGTGTTTTTGAGTGGAAGCTAGAGTTTGGAAGTATAAAAGGGTGTTCTTGCACGTTTCTTTATCTTTTATTCTTTGGGGGAGTGCGTATATTTAGTAAAAGAACAATGTGGTTGCAATTTTGTGCTCTTTTTTCCTCCTGTTCTTGTGTAACTCGATCAGTGATCAATGCCTAGAATTTTCTTGACTGGGATGATATGTTCTGTTGAGCATTTACTAGCAGTAACTGTGGCAGGTTATTTTGGACCGCCAGCAGAAAGGCCTCCCCCAAGTGCCGTTAATTTTCAGCCAGCTGCTGGTCCAATACCAGGTGATTTTCTGGGTGCAAAAAAGCTGTTTGTTGTCCCATAATGTTTTCTAATTGCTGCTAATGCGTGTTTGGCTCAACTCTGTATTGCATTTTTATCACAGTTCATGGTGTTCCAATGATGCCTAGCAGACCACCAGACATGTCTGTCGTCAATTGGAGACCAGCTTAAAAGTTAATCTGAGAACTGCAGGATCTACGGTAAGCATTTGTCTGTTTCAGATGCACTAGCAATCGCATCAAATTCTAATATGTACATCCTTCTGTTGAGAAACTATTTGAATGTGACTGAAGTTTCTTATATTTATATTATATAATAATGTGAGGGAGGGAGGGAGGGTTCGAAATGCTGAGTTGATTAACCAAACTCCAAATTCTAATATGTACATCCTTTTGGTGAGAAACTATTTGAATGTTACTGAAGTTTCTTATATTATGTAATAATGTGAGAGAGAGGGAGGGAGGGTTCGAAATGCTGAGTTGATTAAACAAGCTCTTACATGGTTACTTATATTCAACAGATGATGGCAATCTTCATGTAGACTAAGTTATTCTTTCTTGCAATCTGTAGCAAACAAGAACATGAAATAATTAAATTTGATCAGACTATTGAAAGCATCGAAAAATGGATCAGCGAATCATGAACGTCTAAATACATAGATCAAGACCAGATAATTTGAAATTTGTTTATTCGGGGAAAGAAAAGAGTGTTATTGATGGAAAAATAAGTTTTATTGAACAGGTGAATTAGTAATATGGATAAGGGTTAAGCTACATTATGTTTATTTACAAATTTGTGATGAATGATTTTATCAATTCGGATATGATACATGTTCTTTCGAATAGAGAGGTTTTGTTCTTGTTCACTATCACCAAGACCACAAAGGCAAAATCCACTAAAACAAGCCATGTCATACCCAATTATAGTGGTCGGTCTCTCTTGATTGGTATACCCTTTCCATCACTCTAGGATAAAATGCCCTCGCCTCTTTTTCTTTTAAATAATTTTGCACTTTCATTTCGTGTATGCTGCTGCTGCTGCATTTTTACCATTGACGATTACTCTTTTTTCTATTATTAGCAAAAGACTGCTCATTTAGCAGCTACTGCACCCAAAATTTCGTGTTTTATTGATTATATCTTTTTTTTCCCCTCACCTTCCAAGATTTTTCAGGTGATTAGATGACGGTATAAGGAGGTGAATCGGTGTTAATAATGCTCCAACTGAGTTATAGTGTTAGATAGATCAAAGTGGGATGGAATTTGTTGAGAAGTTGTGGAGGCAGGATTGTGTAAATTATAATTTTTGGTGACAAATGCATCCCCCAGACACATACTCTTCTAAATGTAAGCCCTTTTTGCTCATTATATTAACTACTCTGTAATTATAACATAATATATCTCATAAACGAACAAAGTTTTATAAGAATGAGGATATGATTCGTTCTATGTGAACATGCTTTTAGTACTCTTTTTTTCTCTTTGTTCTGCATTTCATGGTTAGCTGCATATCAAAAAAAATCTTACATAACATGATTGTGTTATGTTCTGTTTCTTCTAGGATCATCAATTTGACTAAAATTGCTCTCTCCTTATTATGTTTTTTAATTTAAATGTTTATTGAAGTATTTTATATTGTATTGTGCGTGTAGGGGAAAATTACTGATGATAATGAAAGCTATTAAAATATTATACTCTGTTAAGTATTAATCCAATTTCTAGTATCGAGCTAAACTCCAAATTAGTCGTTTATACTCTTAGTACATGTTATTTTTTATTTTCTTTCTTATGGGTCGATAATTAAATTGAAGAAAGAAATGGGTAAATGATGGGGCTAAACTAACAATCTTTGGGCATCGCGTGTTTTAAAATTATCCATTTCTAAAGATGTGCCATATGAACTCTAGAATTTCTTTTCCTAATTTGTAAAATGATTCTTTTCCTAATTTGTAATAGACCATGGGCAGGGAAAAATTATTGTTATGCTTCAACCTACCAAATAAAAATTAAAATTAAAAAAGAAGAGAACAGAAAATGTTTGTTTAGCAATAAAGATTTGTTTGGGTCACCGTCTTACACTATAATCAAGACCAATGATTGTTCAGATTTAAAAAAGAAAAAAAATGGGTTTCCAGTCCGTGAAGGTAGGATTGTTGAAATTAAAATTTAATGGAATTAATACTGAATTTAATAATTTATGTTTGTTTTTGGTGTATATTGCTGAGATGGAAATAACAACGTACGTAGAACATGATGATGATGGAGTAAAGAAAGGATTTGTTGATAATGAAGAACGCAATTGGACAAAGGTTTGTCTTTGTTATCATCTTATTATTTAACATAATCTTCATTAACTTGCTTCTTTCAGTTAGATAAGATTAATATTTATTTATTTATATATATAGACACCAGTCCAGAATACCTGTAATTAATTAAAATTATAGGGAGCAATTTTTCAAATTTATTTATTTATTTTTATGTCTCTCCAGTAATTTGTGTGGTTTTTTTGGCATTTAAATCATCATATATAATATATATATGTTCTGTAACTTTGCTCTTTTATTCTCTCCAAGCAATTGTGGTTTTTTGCAACTTGATGAAACCATTTTTCCTTCGTCTATATATGTATTAAGTCCTTGAATAATCTCATTTAGGCATATCATGTAAAGCTTGATGAATTTCTTGTATCATTCCACTATGTAAACTTAGGTCTTTCTTAAATAAAATTTTATGAAATAGAAGTGTACGTGAGATACCGTTTTTCAACCAATGAATAAAGTCAACAATAAATGTAAAACATGATTTTTTAATAAAAAAATGTGGCATCGGACATTTAAAAAAATATATATGTTTAATTACATATTAATTCTTTAATTAATATATTTAAAAATTTCTCTTAATCTCTAATTAATTTCAGATTTATTTTCCCAAATAAAAAACAAAAGAATCTCTTAATTATTCCCATCACCTTACACAACCCATCTTTCATTTTATGATTAGGGTTTTTTGCTTTGGTAATATTGTAAGTTAGTTCTAAACTCTTAACTCAAGTCATATAATTCTAATATCTTTTATATTATAATATTATTAATGTGAACTTTCAAGTAATTAAAATTTTATGCAAATTGACAATTAAGACTATCAATATAAGATCATTTGAATTTTTTAGGGAAAATGCATTTTACACCTTCTCCTAAAATTATATATTTTGAACTTTACCATCCAAAGTATAAAATAAGTCCATATAAAATCAATTGTCCCCTAAAATAATTTTATGTCAGTTTCGATCGTCGAAAAACTCATATATGCCTCACGTGTGTATTTTAAGGGTGAACTTGTCAAGACGTGCATTTTTTCTTCCTCTTTACAAATAAAATATTTTTCTACTTCACTTCGGATTTTGGGTTTCTTTTACATGATTGAAGTATTTGGACATGTAAGAAGTGTTGTAATTAACCTTGAAATTTCATGTGAGAGGCACATGTAAATTTTTTGTCGAACAAAAATTGAATAGAATCATTTGAGACTGTAAAGGGCTTATTGTGTACATATGGGTGGTAAAAGGTGCAACAACATGTAACTTTGTGGGGGATAAGATTTTTTTCAATTCTTTAAATTTGACTTCATAAATTATATGGAGTATAAAAAGTAAACCTGAGTCCGCTAATTTAAAAAATTATGAAGTATAAAAAGGATATTATTTATATAAAATTATGTTTGATATATGAAATAAGTAGTATTATATAGATGCTATAATGTCAAAATTAAAGTTTGTATAGAATGATTTTTGGATAAGAGAATTTTTTTAAGATGAATATTATCTTTCAAAATTGAAAAAGCTAGGTTTATTCCTGAAAAAAAAAAAAAAAAAAAGTTGTCTAGTAATGCTCTTTGAAAAACACAATTGTACGAGTATTTTTTTAAAGAGAAAAAGGGAACTGTAGGACGCGGCGGAAGCTGTCGGTGGGGTGCAATCATCATGTTTATAAAGTGTAAAATTGTTGACTTTCTTTCTTCGTCACATTTCATTTAATATATTCAAATAGAAAATAATCATTCATCAAATAATAATAATAAAAAAACAATTAGAACATTACCGCATGATGTAATTGTAACGGTGTATTGTAATATGGCGGGTGCATGTTATAAACTTTCCACAGGACTGTTTTAGTTGGTTTTTCATTGTTTTACAATATTCTCTTTTTTTTTTTTTTTGAAAATTTGCTTTATAGATTAAAATTGTGCAAATTTGGTCATACAAAAATACAAAAACGTAAATGCTTTGTCAAATTAAATAATACCGAAACATACAAAATAAATAATTTTCAAGTTGAAGAGGAAAAGCTACATTTTTTGTCGCACGTAAATTGTAATAACATCTTGATTGATTCTAATAGTCACTGTTCTAGCTATGCTGAAGTTTAGTAAAACTGAAATTAGACTATTAGACATATCATAATATGAAATATTATCCGAGTTTTTGTAATGTGCATCATTTGTTATTTTCCGACAATAAATTGGTTGTGAGGACTACCCGTGGCAATTAGGGAAAGTTACATAATAAAATGTGAAGATGTGATTTTTATAAAACTAAATGTGGTAGTTTGAGGTATTTAAAATGGGGAGACATCATAATTAAAGGACTTAATGTGGAGAAGTGCTAAATTTAGGTGACCAAAATAGAAATTTTGCCAAAATAAACATAAAAATATAAAACTTGAACGAGCGGGAATAGCAGTGAAAAAGAAAATAATTGTAAGAAATTAAAAAAAAAATCCCATTTTAGACGTTTGACCAAATTGTCATTTATTTATTTGTCATAGCTAAAAGAAATACTAATATTATAAAATGTCCATAAGTATATAAATAAAGAGAGTTGAAAGAGAGAGAGAGAGAGAGAGATGAACGACGTGACAGTCCGTCCAGATCTGCCACCCCCATCAACCCCTTTTCAAATCTCCTTAACCTAATTTTTTTTTTCATTTTCTCTACATATTATTTTCATTGCTTTAATTTTCTCTTAGATTTTGTGTGATGGGAAGCGAGAGGAGAATGGATTGTAATGGAGAAACAGATTTTACATACGGAGGAATATCATCATCGCCGTCGAGATCAGTTTCGCCGTCCGATGCCGTTGTTAACGGTGGTAATTGCATTATACACACCGTCTCCAAATTCGATACCTTAGCCGGCGTCGCCATTAAATACGGCGTCGAGGTACATATTATTTCAATTTTGGTTTGGATTGTCAGATTATTAATAGGTCGTGATCGATTTTATTTGGTTACATTTTCAATTAGGTTGCAGATATTAAGAGGCTAAATGGATTGGTGACGGACCTCCAAATGTTTGCTCTGAAGACGCTCCAAATACCATTGCCGGGGAGGCATCCCCCTTCCCCTATCTTCACCACTGATCTTCAACGGTATTTCTTTTTATTTTCTTAGGTTGGCTATTGAAAGTATTACTTGTAGCTCTTGATTTCACAACCTTATTATTTATTGGATTTGTGTTGGATTCTCAGTTTTGACAGCCTAAACACATCTGCCCTGTATTTGTTTTAGACCAACTATAAGTTCTAGTACCTTTTAGTTGAAAAACAGCTCTGATAATAAGAATCTTTGGTCCCCTTTGTTTTGGTTTTCGGAGAGTTTTTTCAGATATTGGAAGGATTTGCTGAGATGTTCTCGGTTTTCGTTTATTTGAGAAAAGTTGATTGTTTTGATTTTTATGTGAGTAGGGAAGTATCATGATTCTCAAGAAACATAAAATGTTGTTTGTTTGGATTGTTATGAAGGGCATTTGCATCCCATAAAAATGTTTGTTAATTGGTTTATATTACTATCCACTTGCAGGCCAAGCAGTTCTGAGCAGAGCCGTAGACACTCTGATTTATTTGATTCATTCCAGTCATTAAAATTAAAATCTTGTTCCGATTCAAAAAACTCTTCAGCCATGAATAGCTTACGAGGTTATTATGGTCTTAGACCATCATATCAAGACCCTGCTGCACAAGGTTGTGAAATGTCTGTGTACCAAAACGGAGGAGCTCATTATCTAGAAGATGGCCTATTTGCCAAATCTTCGTATAACTCCAACCCACCACTCAGTCATCATAGGAAATCAAAAAGTGTAGCTAATTGTTTAAGTTCGGGGAACAATTATCTTGTTGATCCTCTTTTGTCAAAAGAAGCTGAAAACAGCGAGTCGACAGATAGATGGATCGAGAAGTTGCTACGTAGGCGTCAAAAGTCTGAGGCTGATTTTACAGCTTGCCGTACCCCTGTAAAGCTTCTGAAGGAGGAAATCAGTAATGGCAGTGCAATCTCACCAATTACAGGCAAAGGCTTGGCTCTAAGGCCCAAATCAGCCAACCGGACTGTCTCTGGAGGAGTTGATGGTGAAGTTGGCGGGTTTACATCAATTCCTCTAGGATCTGGGGATTCTTTAGTAACAGATAGTGTGAATGGAGTAAGGAAGTCATCGAGTACATCAAGTTTGAATGATTCAGAAAACGGCACATTGTCATCCATATGGCCTACATCAAAGTGGAAACCAGATTTTCAAGCTCTATCTAACGCAGCCATTGCTATACCTATATTTGATGGCCTACCTAAGCCTATGAGTCGAAGAAACAAAGCGGCACTTGATTGACAAGTATTGTTCCTTTTTCTTTTAACATTTACGATGATTGGACGATACTCACTCTCTACTTAGTTTTAGAGTCAAAGTGGATGGGTTGGAGTGAAAAGCTTTTGAGTTTATTTTGCTTTTGCTCTTAATTAGAGAATTGGTAGAGCATGAGCATGGGCATGTACATGCAACATGAGAACTTTTATAGGAAATGTAAATTAGATACTCGGAGAAGATGGTTGTTTTGATGAGGGGAAGGGGTTAAGTTTGTTATACTTGTATTTATTTATATATACACATCATTTTACTTTACAATTTCTATCATATGTATTATTTATACCTGCAGTGTGCCACTTTAACTTTTCACATTTGAAAAGGTGTCTTACTATATTCCTTGCCTTCTTTTTAAGGACAGCTCAATTAGATTCGTCTTCTTTGGAACTCTTTAATCATGCTTTCTATTTTAGAATGTCCTCATAGTTGCATATAATAATTTCTTGTTTGGCTTCTGACAGCTTCTATCTCTTTCTTTTACCAATAATGTTGGGCAATCTTCATTGTTTCTTTTCTTGGGGATATTTTAGAAAATGTTGTATGACATATCAAGTCAATAGAGAGCCTTTTGTTGGCAAAATAGCATTTTTAGTCCCTTAAGTTTTACTAGTCTGCGAAAGTAGGACACCTAAATCTCCGGCAAGCATTTTTAGTCCCATAAGTTTCGTAAGTCTGAGGAATTAGGACATTTAAATCTCCGGCAAGCATTTTTAGTCCCATAAGTTTCACAAATCCGCGAAAGTAGGACATTTAAATATTTGGCAAGCATTTTTAGTCCCTTAAGTTTCACTTGTCCGCGAAATCAGGACAATTAAATTTCCGAAAAGCATTTTACATCCCTTAATTTTTATTTTCCGCGGAATCAGGACACTTAATTTTTCAGCAAGCATTTTACGTCCCTTAACTTTCACAAGTCGGCAAAATCAGGACACTTAATTTTCCAGCATGCAAGATACGTCCTATAACTTTTCTATACCTGCAAATTTAGTCCACTTGACTGCAATTATAGTCCACAATTTGCCAAAAATTGCATAACTGCCACTTGAACAATTAATTTGAGAATTTTGCCACATTGAACAATTAATTTAGGGATTTTGCCAAACTGAACAATTAATTTTAGAATTTTGCCACACTGAACAATTAATTTAGGGATTTTGCCAAAGTGGACAATTAATTCGGGACTCATGTGCTTTATTTGTAAAATTTAGAGCATCAACTTAGGTAGGTTCTTATTTATAGAATAGTGTTCTTTGTTTTCAATAGTTGTACTATTTAATGTTATGAATGAATTGGAAAGCGGCGTATAGCCATTAAATTGAAATTTTTTCCAATATAGCCTTTTAGATAAGAGTATTTTCCAAAATGACTCAAACTGAAAAGTATTTCCCTAAATGTACCTTTTGTGAAAAAACGCAGTTGCCAACTGCGATTCTTCATTTTTACGAAATTATGAAAAATAAAAAAAAATTACCAAAAATCGCAGTTGCTAACTGCTATTTTTGGTAAATTTTTTATTTTTTATTTTTTTTGGTTTTTTTTTGATAAAATGGCTTGAGTTTTGTAAGTATTTGATATTTATATTAGTAATAGTATTTTAAATGAAATGTTTATCTTCCATTTCAGTATAAGTATGACATTGTGTTATCTCTTATATTTATAAATAATAAATTAAGTGTCTCTTGCATTCTTATCAAGCATGTTTATATATAAACAGGTAAAATATATTTGTGCCCAAGGCATTCATGTATTGTTCAAGTATTGTTATTGGAGTATAGTTATATTGTTCAAATGTTGCTAACTGCGATTTTTGGTAAATTTTTTATTTTTTTTATTTTTCATAATTTCGTAAAAATGAAGAATCGCAGTTGCCAACTGCGATTTTTCACAAAAGGTACATTTAGGGAAATACTTTTCAGTTTGAGTCATTTTGGAAAATACTTTTATCTAAAAGGCTATATTGAAAAAAAATTCAATTTAATGGCTATACGCCGCTTTCCAATTCATTCATAACATTAAATAATACAACTATTGAAAACAAAGAACACTATTCTATAAATAAGAAACTACCTAAGTTGATGCTCTAAATTTTACAAATAAAGCACATGAATCCCCAAATTAATTGTCCAGTTTGGCAAAATCCCTAAATTAATTGTTCAGTGTGGCAAAATTCTCAAATTAATTGTCCAGTTTGGCAAAATCCCTAAATTAATTGTTCAATGTGACAAAATTCTCAAATTAATTGTCCAATGGGCAATTATGCAATTTTTTACAATTGTAGACTATAATTGCAGTCAAGTGGACTAAATTTGCGGGTATAGAAAAGTTATAGGACGTATCTTGCACGCTGAAAAATTAAGTGTCCTGATTTTGCCGACTTGTGAAAGCTAAGAGACGTAAAATGCTTGCTGAAAAATTAAGTGTCCTAATTCCGCGGAAAATAAAAATTAAGGGATGTAAAATGCTTTCCGGAAATTTAATTGTCCTGATTTCGCAGACAAGTGAAACTTAAGGGACTAAAAATGTTTGCCAAATATTTAAATGTCCTACTTTCGCGGATTTATGAAACTTAAGGGACTAAAAATGCTTGCCGGAGATTTAAATGTCCTAATTTTGCAGACTTACGAAACTTACGGGACTAAAAATGCTTGCCGGAGATTTAAGTGTCCTACTTTCGCGGACTAGTAAAACTTAAGGGACTAAAAATGCTATTTTGCCGCCTTTTGTTAGTAATTCCAACTATCACTTTATAATTGCACATGGGATTTGTTGGGGCAACAGCAAAAGTATAGGGCATGTTATTTTGGGTTGTTACTCCCTCAAAATTTATTTTCAGAAGTAAAATCTCAAAAAACATGATTTAGAGTTATAGAGAGTAAGTTGAGCAAAACAATATACTTACTGAGTTAAGTCGAGTACTTGCGAGACATTTTTTTTTTGGCTTGAGCCAAGCTCAAACATAAATTCAGGTGAAAGGCTCGAGCTCGAGCTGAGCCTAAACATTTGTGCCAATTTTCAAGCGAAGTCTGAACATAGACTTATTCGGCTCATTTTAGCTCGTTTTCAACCCTAGATAGACCTTCCATTATTTATTTATTATTGGCATCTCCTTCTTCCATATCAAGTTTCTTTTATCTTGTTTCAACTCAAGGCATAATCGATAATACAACATGTATTCTTTTTTCAAGTGATGAGCTACCATACAACACCAAATTTACTTGATTTTCGCTTTGTATTTCTCATTGAGACAGTCGAAAAATGATGGGATGGTGGTCAAGGCAGATACACTACTCAAAAACAAAAAAAAACAAAAAAAGGAGCGCCATAATTCTTACATTTTGAAGGTACAACATGCGGGAAGAACTTTATTTAGGATAAAACAATGTAAAGTTTATTAATTTAAGGGAATATCACTTCAATTTAATCTACGACGAATTTTATCAGAATTTCAATTACACTACATACAACTTACACATGACATATTTACGTATATAAATATCACATATGGCCTATGGGTTATTTGCATTTACACCCCCTAAATTATCACCAGTTACCCTAAAAACTTTTATATTTTTTGGCAATCACACCCCTTTGTTAACAAACCATCTATTCCACTGTGAATAACTAAGGATTTCAAATTGGGTCGCCACTTTGTGGATAATAGTCTCTTCCACTTTGACGAGGAATTTTAGATGAGAGTTGAAAAATGAAACTCTTGTGTATTTTTTCTTTATGTTCTAAATAAAGTAGTGATTGAGAGTTAATGCTATCAAATCATTACTTTAGGGCATCTCCAGTGATGCTCTCAGCCTAAGTCCAGCTTCCTCTCAGCTCAGTCCAGCTTTCCTTCAGATTCCAAGCCCAGCTTCCCCCTTCATTTTAATAAGTCATCTCAAATGACTCAATCTATCAATTTCATTTAATAATAATAATAATAGCAATAATAATAAAAATTAAACAATAATAAATAAATAAATAATAAATAACAATAAGATATAATTTAAGATTGACATTAATAATAAGATATAAAATTGGTACACAATAATACAACAATTTAAGAATTGACAACCAATATCTTTTTAAAAAAAAAACACAACAATACAACAATTAAATAGTTGACAACCAATAATTTTTTAAATTAAAAGTACATAATAACACAACAATTAATTACTATATAAGGAAAGTCACCCTCCCCGCCATCGTCGTTGTCACCGTTGTTGCTACCGCCGCCGCCTAGGTTGAACGAACCCCCAGAAAAACCTCCAAATAAGCGAGTCCGAGCATTTTTTTCGCCGATTTCATTCCTTACGTCATGCCAATACAACTTTGTATTAGGAGTCGTAAATGAGCAATCCATTTTCATTAAATAAAACAAAATAAATTTTTATGTGTCCGACGCGCCTCGAAAGGGATTAAACCCTTGGGAAACCAGTGGCGTAGCTACATTCACCTCAGGGGGGTGCAATGACCCCAGTGAAAGTTTTGTCTTAGTGTAGAAATAATGGTATATTATGTGCAAAATTGATGTTAATTTTAAAAGGCTTTGAGTGGACCCCACTGAGTTATATGAAAAACTACATAGGAAAGGGTCCATATTTTGAATAAAAAATGTTTATCTTATGAAATCTTCTTAAACAATTTTATTGTTTAGAATACTTCTAAAACAGTAATTAACTAATTTATATGATTTATTTTTTAAGTATTAATTGGAATTTGACAAATTATCACACTATTCTTACATGTATGTATAAAACTACAAAGTCAAGTGCTAGAAAATAAAACTAGCCCCATTTTGACAATTGTTACATCAAACGTGGAGATGTTCATTTTACTATGAATTAAGTATATTAAAAATCGATCGGAAAATGGGATGACAAATGAATGATTAGATAATAACATGATTGCATATATTATGCAATATGCATTTCATACATTTTCGAATGATTCAACTGAATAAAAAAAATCGTGAAGTAGTTTCAATATTTAACGATAGACAATACTTAAGAAGTTTATAAGTCTCTATCTACCTATTTCTTTTTTAGTTTGAATCAATTTTGTTAAAATTTTTATTTTTCTTCTTAAATTTTTTGTTCACAGTCAAAATTTATATAATATCTCGCTGAAAAAAAAATAGTCTATATCGTAGTGACCCCACTGAAATTTTATCCTGGCTACGCCATTGTGGGAAACCAAAAAAAAAAAAAAAATTATAACCAGAGCATTAAAAAAAACATCATATGTAATAACAACATGCTTAATATTTTCATGTGCACATTTCTGGACAGAAAATCTGGTTACATATTTTTTCTAAAAATTTTGCACATGAAAATATTAAGCATTGTGGTATTGCATGTGATGTTTTTATTTTAATGCCATGTTAAAATTTTCATATATAGATTTATCAACACCATTTTCTCGGTTTTTGGATTAGAATCACGGAAGAAACTACCTTATGCTTTGTGTGATTTTTTTACGCAAAATTGCATTATAAAAAAATGATATTCAATTTTTTCAAGTTCATATTACTATACTATAATAAATTCATGTAATTCTAAAAAAAACATGTAGCTGTAAGGGGAAGTGTAAAATGGAGATCTAATAAGTTATTCACGGTAGAATGAATGGGTTGTTAACAAAAAAGAAGGGTGTGATTGTCAAAAATTCGAAAGATTTTGGAGGTAACTCCCAAATAGTGATGTTTCAGGGGGTGTAAGGGTAAAAAACTCAATATTATACAAATATATGACTGAAAATATAAATCATAATACTCAATTATAGTGAACTCTTAATTAATGTAACTTATTGGTAAATAGATATATAAAAATTCCAAATTGGTGAAACTGATATAAAATGTTGGCAAAATTGTAAAAATCATTCCAAACTATAGTAATTTGGCGAATTTCGTCCCGTAATTTAATATTTTGTTGAAATATCGTCCCACTGTTAATTATGAGACGAAAATTGCGCATTTGTTTGTTAAATTGCTACATGGCTTCTTAAGTGTCATGCTGTGGTAAATTTTAACATGAATAATTATATAAATTACAGAATTCGTTTCAAATTAATTATAAGATTGAACCACCATTTCCATTAAATTAGGAATTTAACATTGGGATTAAATTCATATAAAATGATAAATTACGGGATAAAATTCGACGAATTGATATAATTTAAGACGAAAATTCAAATAACTAATTAGTTTGAAATGTTTTGTGCAATTTTACCTAAAATATTCTATTTTTTAAACTTAATAAATTTCTTATTTACTAATATATGAGAAAAGAAAACCTTTCTTAGAAAAATTGGAGATGCGGGGTATCGATCCCCGTACCTCTCGCATGCTAAGCGAGCGCTCTACCATCTGAGCTACATCCCCTTCTTGTTAATTTATAATAATTTTATTAAAAAACAACAAAAATTAATTAACAAACAGTATTCATCCCATTTCGGATAAGACAATTGGTTTTAGAAAGAGAGCTGAGCTGAAAAATTGGTTGATTGATAGAAGAAGGAACACATCATCCATTTCATCATCATCATCACTACTTCTTCTTCTTCTCCAGGCACTACTGTTGCGGAGAAAGTAGCATTGCTAATAATAATGGTGGCTCTTCACCTATCTACACATCATCTTCTCTTCCATTCCCTCCGCCCACGCTCTGCTCATTGCCGTCGCATCTTCCCCGTCGTCGCCTCCGCCACTCATGACGACGAATCATCTACCATCAACGTTAGCCGCCGCCAATTGATAGGCGCCGCCGCCGCCGCCGTCTCAATCTCCCCCATCGGCGGCAGCAGGACCGCCGCACTAGCTGCGGACAACGCCCTCTCGGAGTGGGAGAGAGTTTACCTACCTATTGACCCCGGTGTTGTTCTTTTAGACATTGCATTCGTCCCTGACGACCCCTCTCACGGTCAGCCAATTTTCGCGCTTTTCTTTTTTCTAAATTTACTGTTAGTAGTAATTAGTTTACACTTACAATTATGGAGCATTACACTTAAACAAGTCGAATAGTTTTGAATGATACGTTAGTTCTTTTTTAATTTGAAAAAGTATCGCGTTTCAATTTGTGTTCGAGCTTGGTTTATTGTTAAACGAACTGAGTTAGAACGAACTAGAGTACCTTGATAAATTTATATATATATATATATATATATATATATATATGTATTTCATTTTTAGTTTATCGAGCTCTTCAATGGACAGAAGATATGTTTATTTGATATATATATAACGAACCGAGCACAAACGAGTCCAAAATTGTATTTTAGTTGGTTTGTTTATTAGACAAACTGGAATGAGCTCTGAGTCAAATATTGATTAGTTTGATATTTCTAAATATTTTTTTTTTTCAATTTTTAGCTTATCTGGGTGCTCGAACAGAGATTCAAAAGTTATCAAACAAAAAATGTTTTTCAAACTTGTTTGTTATGTATAAAGAACCAAGAACAAACGAGTTTTTATCAAATGTTGAATAGTTTGATTTTGTTTGAAGTGTAATCTTAATCAATACTCATTCATCTTCTAATATTTGGTTTGGCAGGGTTTTTACTGGGGACTAGGCAGACTCTTCTGGAGACGAAAGATGGTGGAAACACTTGGGCTCCGCGTTCCATACCTTCAGCTGAAGATGAAGATTTCAATTATAGATTCAATTCCATCAGCTTCAAAGGTAAAGAAGGTTGGATTATTGGCAAACCAGCTATTTTGTTGTACACTGCGGATGCTGGAGATACATGGAAGCGCATACCCTTGAGTTCTCAACTTCCGGGTGATATGGTAACACCGCCATATTCTTTGCATCGCTTTTCTTACTTCATTGAAAAAATACCAAGTCTTGCATGATAAATTTGATTACTATTATTGCAGTAGTACTAATGCGAGGTTCTTCCATGCCAGAAGGCAGAAGATAGAAGTTTATAAGGGAACTGGCCTAACTGGCAAACATAATGTGATTTGGATATAATTTTATCCAATAATTTTTTGGTCAAATATTAGCATGTGGTTAGGAGCTCCTTAGCTAATACCAATCATATATATCGGATCAGTTTTTGAATTTGTGAACTATGTGCCCAACTTACATTTTCGAATGATAAATATAGTAGTGAAAGCGGGAGTTCCGTTCTACGAACCTGTGGAAAGAGTACTGACTAGTGACTTAACTTTAATAGAAAGGTTTAATGATCTTGATGCAACTCAATAAATACAGGCATTTGTGGTTTTGAGGCCAAAATTGTTAAATTTTTGAAATAAAAAATGCATATATGTTAACATCGTGGATATTTTTTTTTATTGAGTTCAGAAAGAGATCCTTGTCCGTTTAGGATCCAGGAAAACATTGGATTGGTGAAAATGATTTACCTTGTTTCAGTGCTTAAACCTGTAATCACACTAAGGGTCATCTTTATCCACTGGTTGATTAAGCAATTGTCTTAAACTTCAGATAGTAAATACCACTCCAAAAAATTTGAACCTTTGCTAGAGTATTCACCTTCAGATAATTTAATAATAAAATTGTAAATACTTCAGTGAAACACGTAAATTTGTGCTTTGTTTTATAGAAGGTTATCTATGACACTGGAGTATTCTGAGATGCCTAGATAAGCTTCTTGCAGAGATAATGTCATTCAGCATAAAACTCGTCTTCATCTACATGTTCTTCCTCCTCGTCTCTCTTCTTTGTATTTTTCAACTTAATCATAATAATTATTTCATGGAAGCTCTGATAAAATCTGAAATCATCTTGATCTAGGGGTTTGCTTTATTTTGTTGGGATTAACAATTTGTTGATTGAAAATTCTGGTTCTATATTCCTTCTTTATCTAAATTTATGAATTTGCTATTGCTGCCTGAACTACTTTACACTTGCAAATATATGCTTCATATCTACTGTTTTGTACTGCAAATACGAGTGCTTATTTTGTTCTGAACTTGTTAACAGTCGATGAGAGACTCAAATTTCTTGTCGTGTTACGGTTTGTGTGTTGAGTTTGGTAAATTTTACATGTATTTACATTCTATCAAATGCATGTTTCCGTAGCTCGACACTCTTACTCAATTGATATGCCTACAAAGGGTTCTCACTGGAAACTTTCTTTTTTTCGTAACTACATCCATTATTAGTCCAAATGGTGGGTGATTTATTAGATTTGTTATTTCTTCACGCTCTATATATTCTAGAGACCTAGATTTTTTGACTCAAAGGCTAAGAAAGCGTGCTGGGATAAGGCTAAGAAGGTCCCGGGTCGAGATCCTGAGAGATGGCGGATAGATGCAGCTGGAAATCTTGTTTGCAAAAGACTCCACACCTGTGAAGGCTGCCTCTGCTTCGAGTATGACCATATTATCCCTTTCTCCAAAGGTGGTGAATCCATGGAAGACAATTGTCAAATTCTCCAAACGAGGGTTAATAGGTTGAAATCCAACAAGAATGACCTTGACCAAAGATCACTGAACGGTTACTCTTGCGATATTAAGTTCACTGATGAACAGCTTGACGTTATTGAAATGGCTGTTTACGGCAGTGTTATTCGGCCAGGAAAGCAATGTATTGTTGAGAGTGTTGATGTAATCCTTAAAAAAAACAAGTCTAGAGACCACATGATCACATGCAACATTCACAAAAATGATTGAGACCTTATCATTGTGATGGTAATTGATACAATAAGTTGCGCCCGACATTGGAATAAAGTGTATATAGGATTACAAGTACAAAATATGATTTCATGGATGATATTCATATTTGTTCTTCATGAAGATGAACTTTATCCATTCACTCTTCTGGTCTTTTAAATCCATCTTCAATTGTATACATCATTTATTCTAATTGAAACTGTTGTTATAGCATATGAACTCCAAAATGCTTATAATTCATTTTTAGATTTGCTTACATACATTCCTTGCGAATTATAATTTATGTTAAAATTCAACTTGAATTATCTTTGGAATATTTATGAATGGCTGTTTTTTTGTTAAAATTTGGTAAAAATGATTTCACATAAGAAGATGCTCAAAATGATGAGGAAAGATCTCAGCAATGTAAGAAAGAGTAGATACTTAATGTTTTTATGGTTGCAGGTATATATACAGGCCACTGGAGACCAGGGTGCAGAAATGGTAACTGATCAGGGTGCAATATATATAACATCAAATAAAGGATACAACTGGAAGGCTGCTATCCAAGAGACTGTTTCGGCTACTTTAAATAGGTGAGCTTTCTCTGTGGTCTTTGCTCATGTACTCTGGAAGATGATCTTTCATGGAGAGACCTATATACTTGTTTTTAATATAACAATATCATCATAATTTATACGTGTGCTGCAGAACAGTTTCCAGTGGTATAAGTGGTGCTAGTTACTATACGGGCACATTTAGCACCGTGCATCGATCACCTGAAGGAAATTACGTTGCTGTTTCAAGCCGTGGTAACTTCTATTTGACATGGGAACCGGGTCAGGTGAAATTCAAACCGTGTTCATGTGCTTCTGTCGATTCTGTAATTTGGTTTAGGGAAAAATGGCACTTTGCCCGACATTTTGCATTATACCCCCTTGTTCATTTTGAATCTGTTTTTTTTTTTTTTTTTGGGGGGGGGGGTAAGTTTCTGTGAGATATGTATGAAAATATGACAAAAGCTAATGATGTTATTCATGTGTATGCATATTATCTCAGCCATACTGGCAGCCACATAACAGGTCGGTTGCAAGACGGATCCAAAATATGGGCTGGAGAGCTGATGGTGGTCTTTGGCTTCTTGTACGTGGTGGGGGACTTTACCTCAGCAAGGGAACAGGGGTCAGTGATTTTAAGGCATTCATACTATAATTTTTTTTTTAAACAAATATGAACTCTAAACATGTTTGGATGACATTACCAAAAACATATTAATCAGCTAGTATATAATGAGAGTAATATATATATATAAGTTTACATGGTCCTCTCTCTCTCAATTTTATTTCATTTAGTCATACTCTTTGCATTTCATTGTTTATCAGATAACAGAGGATTTTGAGGAAGTTCAAGTACAGAGTCGGGGATTTGGGATTCTTGATGTTGGGTATCGCTCACAGGTGTTTATGAAGTTGCTGTTATAATGAAATGATTAAAGTAACTTTAACATGTCTTAACCTTTCTACGCAACTTGCAGGATGAGGCTTGGGCTGCTGGTGGCAGCGGTATTCTGTTAAAAACAACAAACAGTGGGAAGAGCTGGATTCGCGACAAAGCAGCTGACAACATTGCTGCTAATCTATATTCTGTAAAGTAAGCTCCTCCTTTCCCTTCAATTAAAGCACATCGTTTTTAGTTTCTTTTCTCAAATACCTGTGAAAAGAATGGTTAAAATTGCGAAAAATTTAGCTGGATTTTGGAGTTAGCTAAATATTTTCTATTCTAATGGGGTGGGGGGAGTATAGAGTCTATAGACCACAAATAAAATTGTAATAAATGTTGTGTTGCTTATGTTTTTTCACGTCTTATTGTACAGGTTCATGAATGACAAACAAGGCTTTGTGCTAGGAAACGATGGGGTCTTACTCAAATATCTAGGATGATCGGTAGCTTGAAAGCGGTAATAGTCCCATATCCCCCACTCTGTTTTGTTCCATTTAGTCCATGAGCGTGTCTTCGTCAACAATAAATAACATGGACTTTAAGGTTTCATTTGGATTGAGAGATTGAAAGATTCTAAAAAGGTGGATTTCAAATCCATGAAAAAGGACCACATTTGAAATCCACCTATATTTAATGCTACAAAAAGAAGAAAAAATTCAAAGAACTGTTATAGGTTAATTATTACATATTTGAAATACTTTGATCCAGATTTATCCTTAAAGCACAGCTATATAAAAAGTTTAGGTAGAGAAAGGTCATATATGTTTATAGAATCTTGAAAATGGTAAGGTTGGATTTATGCATAACTTTGGTCATAAATTCTCCATACATGTGCAGGTTTTGAAGGATGCTTCCAGTTTTGTAATGCTGAATCATGTTATGTCTGTATACCATTACTAATTATATACAATTATACTACATTGTAAACATTTGGCGAGCATTCATTGTATCATCTTGTATTGTTCATAGTTAAACGAGTTGTGTATATTAATGGCAATCAAGTACTCATGAGAGCTTTCTTTTTCAGTATTTTGGCAACACCAAAACAACTTCATATGGTCCAAAGACCAAATTCCATAGTAATAGTGTCTGAGGTTTATATTCATTATAATATTTTCCGAATTCATGTTCGTGAAAGTGACATTTTGTGATTACCTCGGGGGAATTCAATCCTTAAAACAAAAAAATTGGAATACATATTTAAAAATGTATTAGTCCAATGTAAATTTACTTTTTTAGCTTGTAGATGCAGAAGTATTGATTAAATTTTCATATTTCAGTTTTTCTAAGCTATTTTTTTAATAAATAAATAGTCAATTCACTTAATATTTCTTGTGGCATAATCGATCATAATTAGGTTTTCATTAATTTTAATTTTGAAAAAATTCTTTTAGTGGAAACACGGCTACAAGTATAGTGAATATTATTCTATACAAATGCATGTATTCTCATTTGAATCATATACCTTCATATGAGTATAAAAATATTGGAATAATATGTATACGGTATTAATTTTTTTTATTTTTTTTTGATACAATAGTAATTTTGGGTTCGAATCTTCTAAGTAGGATTTAACCAGTTACGCGTCTAAAAATGTGTAACATGTACACCTATTCCTGCAAAATAGAGAAAAATCAAGTTGGGGTTATTCTGACAGTCTCCTCCGATTATTAAATCAATAATGGATATTGAACTTAAAAAAAAAATATAATGAAAATTATTTGTTTCTGTATTACTTGTGAAATGTCATATTTATTCCTGATAGGTGGTGGTGGAAAATATCCAAAAACCCCCGTTGGGAGGGGGGGGAGCGGAAATCCTTGTGGTTAGGATTCGGTTGCCGTTTAGGGAATTTTTTTACTTGGACCTGGTCTAGAAAATATTCCGTAGACCTTATTGTTGAAAATGTACTACATCATTAATTGTGATGGTATGGTGCTCTCACAACAATAATGTGGTATGTTTTCAACTATAAGGTATAGAAAAATCTCCTAGACCAGGTCTAAATATGAATGTTCCGTCATTTAGGACTTAACTTTCCACAATGAAAGGAAGTTGGTTATGAAAAGATCATGTCAGAAGTTTTGTTCCTAGAGTTTCGCGTCGTTATACCACGAGCACCAAGGTTCATGTGCGTGCGAGGCAATTTGAAGCCTCGTATCCTGGATTACAGCGAACCTGATGATTGAATCATACAATAGTACTCTTCCTCTCCCCCAAGTTTCAAAGTTCGGAGCACGCTCAATAAACTTTGAATGAGTTTGGGACTAAATGATTTATGTCTTACACGTGCCAGCATTTCATTTGTCAAAGAACATATGCGTTTTATTGTTTGCATGTCGTTTCAAATATCCATGTTGTCAAGAAAGAATGTGTAATCTCTATATTCTCCAAGTCTTCTTTTTCTGCCAATAATTAATAAGACATATGTCCTAAACAAAACGTCGCCTAGAGTTTTGGAGGCAGGCATGGTAGCTTGTAAGGTGGACGTCATGGAAAGGCTTCCCTTGAGAGTCCGTCTACATTGGTCTGCGGGATATTGCTTGAAGATTTTGACCCACTGACAACATCTCAGTGTACCCTCGACAAATACCAAAGCCTTCCATCTAACTATCTTAAAAGAAGATGAGTATTTTTGCACCATTGTTACAACGATTAATTGTGATCTGCCATGATTTAAGAGCAAATTGCTCAGTAAACAACAACACATTGGTATTCCACCAATTTCGTTGGACCAATCTTTGCCATTTATATCAAGAATTGGAGATAGTAAATCGATCGCGTATTTTTCTACGATCAAAGAAGAAAAATCAAATAAAAGAGATTGTCGATCAATATTCAACAAGAGAGGGAGAAAGTTCAAATAGATCAATTTCTCCACTCTGCCCCAGCTGACAACCTCCGAAGAATAATCTACCATTCCTACCTCTGGCCTCAAGCCAAAGGATTTCTTCACGACAATGTTACAATGTCCTGGTTGGTAGGGTGAAGGGATGGGTGGGGTTGGATGGGAAAGTGGTGGTAGGGATGGGTTGTGTGGGTGGTGGGAGTTGGGAGTTGGGTACTGCGAGGAAGAATACAAATATTTTTACTTATTTGAAATATATATTTTGTTAAGAAAAAAGTGAATATTAATTCAAAATTTTTAAATGTTCTTTTTGTTCCATTTAAATATAAATTTGACCCAATTTAATAAATATTTGAGAATTTGAGTTAGATTTGTATTTTATTATTTATATTGAACTTATTTAAAGAAAAATTAAGATTATGGATATTTTTATTTAATGTGGGTATTTATGATTAATTTTTTTTTTTTTGGAAACCTCCCTTTGAAGTTACAAATCAATTTTTTTTTTTGACTCGTATAAACAAGTTAACCCATACCTAGTGTTATGAAATACTATAAGACACCGTACAAAAACCAAGAAAGAAAAGAAAAACAAAATATTTAAATATATATAACCAAAAGATAAAGCCTATAAAGGGCAAAAAAGAGAAAAGAAAAACAGGACAATATCTGAAACCCTATATTTTCTTTTATAAATACTGCCTCAAAATCATTCCCTCCACCGCACTAAACCCTAATAAACTTTCTCTAGGGTTTTTGCAGATCTTCTTCTGCCGCCCTTACCTGTGACCAAAAATCTTCTCTATCTAGTTCTTCAAGAATTCCTAATGGGTAAATCTGCCAAGAAATCTGCTACCAAGGTTTGTTTCGACAAATTTTCTAATTTGTTTTCATCTGTTTAGAGGATTTTTACCTTAACTATTGTGATTTTTTTTGTTTACAGGTCGCCGCAGCTGCCGTTGTTGCTGCTCCCACCAAGCCGTTGAAGAAAGGTAGCCTTTTTTGTTTAATTTTTGATTGCTTAATTTAATTCCAGATGTTCCTAATTTTCTTTTCGTAAGTTTGATTCGTCTACTTTATCTAGAGTTGTTATTATTGGTGTATATTTTCCTGCCTTTATTATTCCTTTGTGTTATGTTTTTTTCTTTTCTTTTTCGCTGACTTTACTTATTTCGGGGGTTTCTCTGTTCAACTAATACATCATGTTTCGTTCTGTTTTTTGTTTTTATGGATTTCAATTTGATAATTAATTTATACTTATCATATATGCTTTTGTCTGAAAGGCAAGAGAGAAGCAGAGGATGCTATTCAGAAGGAAGTGGTGAACGCTAAGAAGCAGAAGCTGGAGGATAAAAAGACTGAGAAGAAGGTTGTTAAAAAGAAGGTTGAGTCTTCCTCTGATGACGACTCTTCTTCAGAGTCTGACCACAAGCCCAAGGTTTTAACATAAAAGCTTAATTACTCTTCTTTTAAGCAGATTGTGCCTAAATTCGTGTATTTGTTCATTTATTATTTATAAAGTTTTTTATTATATGATTTAATGATATGTGAAACTCTAATAGCTCAAGGTACCTGCCAAGAAAGCTCCAGTAGACTCCTCATCTGATGATGAGAGTAGCGGTTTGGAGGAAGATGTTGCTGCTTCTAAGAAGACACCTGCAGTTGCAGCCAAGAATGGCAATGTGGCTGCTACCAAGAAGAAAGATGAATCAAGTGATGATTCTGATGAGGATACCAGTTCAGATGATGAGGCCCCTGTACCTAAGAAAGCTGCCCCAGCTCCTGCTAAAAAGGCCCCTGTTACTGCTGCTAAGAAGAAGGATGAATCGAGTGATGATTCATCATCCGAGGAAGAAAGCAGTTCTGATGAAGATGCCGCTGCTAAGAAAGCTCCCGCAGCTGTGACTAAGAAAGCTCCTGCAGCTGCTATCCAGAAGAAGGATGAAACCAGTTCTGATGAAGATGAGTCCAGTTCTGATGATGAGGTTGCTGCAACCAAGAAGGCTCCTGTAGCTCCAGCTAAAAAGGACGCTGTAGCTGCTGCCAAGAAAAAAGATGAGTCAAGCAGTGAGGATGAAAGCTCAGATGAAGATGTTCCTGCTAAACCTGCGGCAACGGTCACCAAGAAGAAAGATGAGTCCAGTGATGATTCAGATGATGACAGTTCTGAGGAAAGTGATGATGAGCCTCAACAGAAGAAGATCAAGGTACATAATTGATTGCATTTTGATACAAATGCTTTTTTATTATTTTGTACTAAATACATGGGTGTTTTTATGTTGGCAGCCTGCTGCAACCACTAAAAAGGACAGCAGTTCAGAGGACTCTTCTGAAGAGGAATCCTCCGATGAAGAGGAACCAGTTGCAAAAACTCCCAAGAAAAAAGTATGTCTCGACTGTGTTGAAATGGTGAACTCGTATACATGAGTTTATTCTCTATTTTTTCCCTGTTCTTTGTATTATATTTCATTAATGGTTTGCATTTAATGCAATAAAACTCTGATGATATGTTGACGACAGTGTCAAGTGCTGGTATTCGATGTATTCATGCACTATCACATAAGATAATTGTATTTCTTTATGCAGGATACAGATGTTGAAATGACTGATGTTGCAAATTCAAATGGAAAGACTGTGAGTGATATTTTCTTACATGCATGTGTTTATGTATGAATTCATTGAAACCAATCATATATCACTGTCCAATCAATGACAACGTTACTTTTGTCCAAGGGAACAAGCATATACTGCAAATCTCCTACTCTATCTATGTCATTTTGCTACCATACTTTCAATGAAAATAGAACATAAGATGTTCTCTGTCATTAGTCTAAACCTAACTGGTTATGAGGGGGATAATTGTTGGAAGATTAAACAATCTGAAAGGGTGTGTAATAAAGCACTTGTAAAAGATATAATGTTCACTTTCTTGGGTAAATGATACATTTGACATTTTTGTATCCTTCATTTTTCTTACTCTAATCCGATTTTACATTGGTGCAGCCCAACACCCCTGCCACTCCCAGAGAACAAAACACTGGCTCCAAGTCTTTGTTTGTTGGAAATCTGTCCTTTTCTGTTGAGGAATCTGATGTGTAAGTACAGAGTAACCTTATGGTTTATTTGTTGTATCAGTTAAGTGTTCTTTTTATTAAAATTATGATATGTTTCAGTGTGGAATTTTTCAAAGCTGCTGGGGAAGTTGTTAGTGTTCGCTTTGCCATGAACAAGGAGGATAATTCATTTAGGGGCTTTGGTCATGTTGAGTTTGCTACGCCAGAAGAAGCAGTGAAGGTATAATCATTTAACAATTTTACTGCTAATGTTGAGACTCAAACATATGTTATTATTACACACATTTGTTCTATGTCTTAAATGTTCTTTCAAAGCCTTTTTATAACCTAAACATCTATAGCTGTATCTGTCAGCTAAATATGTTCTCCTTGTATTTTCCGCTGCTGATCATTTACCTTTGTTTCAATATTTTGTAGGCTCTAAATGAATTGCATGGTCAAGAGTTGCTTGGCCGTGCTGTGAGACTCGACCTTGCAAAGGAACGGGGATCATACACCCCAGGCCCAGGGTATGTTGCACGTTCTATATCTTACATTTTTTGAGCTATTTAGTAATGTTTTTTGTTCCAAATATGATAAAATTTATTATATTTGTTCTAGTGGCCAAGACTCAGAGTCCAGGGGATGGAAACCTCAGGGACAAACTGTATTTGTTCGTGGATTTAACAAATATGACGGCGAGGATGCAGTATGATTTTTTGTTGCATATTCTCTGATATTATTTTCTGCATTGTTATCTTCCAATATCAGAATATTTTCAGTATTTTATGTTCTGAATTTGTTAACACTGGGTTGCAGATTAGGAGCACTCTTGAAGAGCGTTTTGGTTCTTGTGGTGAAATTAGCAGGGTTTCAATTCCTATGGATCAAGAAAGTGGAGCTAGTAAAGGGTATGCATAGTTTACCTTGGTTGGCAAATCCAAATTATCAATCATTATAGTTGTGCTTATCTAGTGAATCTTAATTTATGTGTAAAGATTTTTCCATGCCTCTGGTTTATACCTCTTGCTTATCAATTATGCTGGTAATGTACAGAATTGCATATATTGACTTTAAGGACAGCAGTGCCTTTAACCAAGCTTTGGAACTAAATGGCTCTGAGTTGGGAGATGGTTACTTGGTTGTGGAGGAGGCAAAGCCCAGAGGTGATGCTGGTGGTGGTGGCCGAAGTGGTGGTAGAAGTGGTGGAAGAAGTGGCGGCAGGGACTTTGGTGGTAGGTTTGGTGGTGGTGGACGTGGTGGACGTGGTGGCAGGGACTTCGGTGGTCGTAGTGGTGGACGTGGTGGAGGTGGTAGGTTTGGAGGTGGTGGTAGAGGACGTGGTGCTCCTAACAGACCAAGCATGGCTACACCTGGAACTGGTATGTGTACTCGCCATATTATGTTGAATTGATTAGTTTTAACTTTTAAGTTAGTGAATTATGACAATGTTTTTTGATTGTTTTTGGCTAAACGTTCTTGTTTCCTATGCATCTTTTCAGGGAAGAAAACCACGTTCGATGACTGAGTTGTGGATTGATTTTCTTGGAAAGACACCAGCCCTTGGCGGCACTTTGGTTGGCGGCCAAGTTTTGGAGTGCTTTACTTTACATTAATCACCTACTTTTTTTAATTAAGTTTTTTCTGTCAATTTTTGATTTTTAATTAAGCCTGTTTTATTAGTAGTTTAAACTCGTTAGGGTTTATATGAGACATTTCTTGATGAAGTTTCGAACTTATTAAATTTATATTACATATGTTTTTTGGCCATTTTTTAGTTTTAGCATTTGGAATTCTAATTTTGTTAGTTATAATTGCAGAAGTTGTGCCTTCTTAGTTTATTTATCTCTGATAATGATATGGTACGGGATAATAACAAAGGACTAAAATTTGTTTATTTTTATTTTTTTGGGTTCTTCCCATAGTGGAGTTTATTGGTTTTATATAAGTAACATTAAAAGATTGGAATTTTGTCACAAATTTTGAATTCTTAAGCTCTATGTTTGATGGATTATGGTTCGTTCTAATCACGGGTTCTAATTTTGCGAGATCGGGTTAAATTCCTTTTAAGTGAGTTTTGTGATATTCATGGAACTTAAAATGAATTTTTTAACAAATTTATATTTAAATTCTTGAAATTTATATATCATTAATTTGACACATTATCTATTTTTGGGTAAACATTATTAATGGTTCTTATTATTAAATTTTTGTAGAGTGGTTCTTGTATTTTTTTTCTTCATGTTATTAGTTGTTTCACTTTAGTCGTTTACAAATGATCTTTTACTTATAGTTTTATATTTGAGTCCCTCGTGAAATTATTTTCTATCAATTTGGTTCCTCATATAATTGTTTATTTATCAATTAAGTCTCTTATAAAATTATTTTGGAACTTCAGTTCGCCTTGGATCACCTGAAAGCTGAAAATGACTAAAGTGAAATAATTTGTTTAGTGTGGGGATTAACGTGGAAAAACACACACAAAAGAGACCATTCTGTGAAAAATTAATGATAAGAAGGATTATTAGCAGTGTTTACCCCCTATATTTTTCTCTAAATTTTAACATTCAAAATCAATTTAAGGAAATGTGATTTCACTATCATAAGAATATTTTTTTTATTAGGGGATAGCCCTGAAAAACAAATTTCCTATCTTTTCTTTCATCTCGGGAGAAATACGATCGGAAGGAGCTAATTCAAACCCCTCCAATATAATAAGAACCATGGATCAAAATTTCCATCATTTCCATCGAAAACATCGAAAATTTTCGTTTTTGAATCAAGCGAAACGAAAACAAGATGTAATTCCGAAAATATTTGTTTACCTTAATTTATGTTATTTTTCTAAATTTTGTAACTTTTTTTACAATTTTTCCTTAGTGTTTCCAAAATATTTTCGAAAAGTCTCGAAAGTTTTTAATATTTGGCTGACCGAAACATACACTCGAAATGAAATTTTAATCCATGATAAGAACATACCCCACATTTAAACCCCCTTTCTTACCATTAGCAAGAACATGTTTAACTTGCTTATCATAAGGAATTCAAACTACTTCAAATACGGGATTAAATTTATACTGTGCTAAACTCTATATATCCACAATTTTTGGGGAAATCAGGTTTGACCTGAACTATAAATGTAAAAGCTTGAATCTATTTCCAAGACATGAAAAACCCCATTCTTTAGCATATGAATAAGGTTAGTTTTGTAGTTTCCATGACATTTAAATTTTGAAAAATGAATACCAAATTTCAATAAAAATAATTATTCTATTTGTAGTTATACCATAATCAATTATTTCAAAACTAATTATGCTGCATGTTGCCAAGCTGATACTTAGTATAATCAAGTATTCAAGTGCAAGTGTTACTACGTTACGCACCGCCAGTCATTCTTTTTTCTTTTTGGATGACTTCAAAGTTAAATGCTTAAGTGACAATATTTGCAAATAAATAATAAAAGTGTGGTGTGCCAATATCCGTGCATGTGAAAGTAACGTAAAATTGTTGGACGAAATCGATGATTCGTTCAACGGCTTCACTTTTGGCAACATGCACCGTTGAAAATGGGTCATTTGACAGATTATACTCTTGAAATTGAATATTGATAGTGTGCATCCTCGAAATATCTAAGTTTTTACAGAGTGTATTTTTCAATTAAATTTTGGCATAGTGCACCCTCGAAATACATAGGTTTTGGCAAAGTGTACCCTCGAAATAATAAGTTTTGATAGAATGCACCCTTTTAATCTTTTTCGAACAAATAGATTGTCGGAAAATTAAAAATCCTGATATTAATGGGGGCATAATTGTCCTTTTAGTTCATTTCCTTCCTAAAATTTAAGTTTTATGCCTAAATTTTTATTTATCTAACAATCCATATTTACATCCCTTAATCATTTTTGCACAATTCTTCACCATTTTTGTTGATCTATATTCTATTTTTGACATCAATATTTTTACAAATATTCTAATTAGATTTTTAAATTAAAAAAATCAAAAGCTTTTCAAATTTAAAAAATTAATTTACAATGCATTTAACATAAAAATGGTAGTCAAGACATAATAAACAAATTTGAATACAATAAACTCAGCAATCCACCCACAAGAATTAGCAACAATATTCATATTAATATGGGCAAGTTCATATAACTTCAAACCAAAAGCATGAGACTGTTGTAGACTAAGTGGAGCATATTATTATGTTACTTTTTTTTTCTCTCTCTAGAATTTAGATTAATTAAATGTGTAAATGGATAAACTTACCCTTGAACTAAAATTTTATTTCAGAATAATTATGTCCCTGATAATATCATGGATCAAAATTTCCATCTTTTCCATCGAAAACATCGAAAAGTTTTCGTTTTTGAATCAAGCGAAACGAAAACAAGATGTAATTCGAAAAATATTTTCTAAAATTCTGGAAAAATTTTCAATATTTGGCTGACCGAAATATACACTCGAAACGAAATTTTAATCCATGATTAATATCAGAATTTTCGATTTTCCGACAATCTCTTTTGCCAAAAAAGATTAAAAGGGTGCACTCTGACAAAATTTATGTATTTCAAGGGTGCACTTTACCAAAATTATGTATTTCAAGGATGTACTTTACCAAAACTATGTATTTCAAGGGTATAATCTGCTATGACCCATTTTCTAGGATGGATGTTGCCAAAAGTCCCTCGATGTATCATATTGATTTGTAAAAGCTTAGAGTTATCTAGATGATTAACAAGTAATATCAGAGCTATTAAAATTAAAGATTATCGAACCAATTTACAGATAAAATATATAAAAGGACTCGATATTAATTAAAAATAATTCAAAACCGTTAGATATAACATGCAAATCAAATAAAAACAAATAATCAGGCAGACTATTATGTAGATCGTGATGACTCTCAAAATAATGTCAAGACTACATAGTCAGAATTCAATAAAATAATATGAACAATAAATTGAAATTATAAATCGGGAGTTTTTTTCCACTAAAAATTGTTAGTGGCTATTAAAAACACTTAATAACTAAGACTGCATTAATTGTAGATGCATTTGAAGAGAAGCATACATATGCTGAAGAGCTGGGTTCAGAGGTCTAGTTCGAGAAAAGTCAAAGTCAATGCATAAGCACATGATTCAGATGTTGTTGTACCTCAAGGTACAAGATGCTAACATCTGGAGAAGCGTCTTAATTAAGGAGCAATGCAGGCATAAGCACATGATTCTTCTAGAGTATTAAACAAAGTTCCAAAATGGGTAAAAAAAGGATGGCTTAGACTTAGAACATCTTTTTTTTTTAATGTTGTAAGAGCTAATAATTCAATTATACATAACTAAAGTAAAATTTTGTGTTCTAGCAAAAGACTATGAATTAAATCACAAATTAATTTTGCATATATGGATGTCCATGTATATTTATGCAGGGTATTTACATTAACAAATTAATAATTTATTTAAATATTTATACAAGACATCCACATCAACAAATTAACAATTTATTTGAATTTAATATTTATAACTAGATTATCGATTTGAGTTATATGTTTATTTGAATTTAAATCGTTAAATTTAAAATCGTTGATTTCACATATAAAAAATTATTTAATAGTTTATTATATTTAAAGAAAAATTATTAAAATATGTATTTATTATCTATATTTAACGTGTAAAATATATTAAAATATTATTTATAATATCATACATAATTTAATATTGGAAGAAGAATAAAATATAATAATTCTGTAAACTTTAGATGATGACTATTGGAGTGGGTAATTAAAACTAGGTAGCTAAAACATTGTTCATCATATATAATTGGGTGACCACTTATAGATGATGATATTGGGATGCTCTTGCTCTTACAGTAAAACTGGGTTGTTAGAAATATTCAGAATGACATGTGCAATACGATGGCACATGTTCACCATCACCACTTATAGCTATTTTTTTAGATGGTAAATACATTGTTACATAAGACATTATATCGAATCGAAACCAATGTTATTAAAACCGGACCGGACCGGCCGGTCCGACCGGTTGGACCGCGACATGGAGCCTGGTCCGGTCCGGTTTACCTCCTAAAACCAGTTACTCTAAAACCCAGTTTGAACCGGGTTGAACCGGTCCGAAACCGCCGAACCGGTTCAACCCGGTTTTGAATTTTTTTATTTTTTTTGTAATTTTTTTAATGTTAAAAATTCTTGTAAAAGTTGGGATTTGAACACCTAACCTTTAGAGTGAAACATAACTTCTTACCATTTGAGCTACATCACTTTTATTGGACTTTTAGTACAAATAAAAAATTATAAAATAAAAAAACTTGTAGCCAAATTTATTTAAAAATTAGATAATTAACTCAAATAAATATTTTTCACATTATGAATGAAAATTAATACTCAAATAATAAGTTTTTATTAAAATTTATTCTATAAAATATTTAATTTCAATATTATTTTTAGGATAAAGAGTCAAATCGATATAATATGCAAGTTTAACTTTGAATATTAGACTTTTATACATAACCATATTTTAAAATTTATGAATTTCTTAGTTTGTTGTATTTTTAACTTACACTTTTAAACTTTTATAAAGAAATATAATCATTTATATGAGCATACAAATTAGTACCATATTATCATTATGATATAAGTTAGATAAATAGTAGTATATGATTAATTTTAATATAATATAACAAATTTTATATTTATAATAAATTGTAGGATAATATTTAAATTTTACGCACATTACATATATTTTAAAATTAAATATATTTATTATATTATTATGACGTCATCCGGTCCGATCAGTGGTTCGACCGGTTCGACTAGTAAAACCAGTAACCAGTTGGCTCACCGGTTCACTGTCCGGTCCGGTTCTGAGAACATTATTCGAAACTATTACAATGATATCAAAGTCAACTAATTATTAGTATTAAACCAAATAAATACTAGTATGAAACTAGAAAAATGAAAGTTGAATCCATGACCATTAGGTCATGGAACCTCATCCTTAACCACTTGACTAAGCCTCATCGACATCACTTATAACTAAAACTGAATAAGCTAAAATATTATTTACCATGTACAAATCAATCGTATTGCACATACGTTCCAATCACAGACCAAACCCAATTTCAATAAACACTACCGGCCAAGTTCCAAATTTGGCTAGTTATCATGTTATCTATATTACTATTATTTATATCCATTTTACTTTATGCTAGCTAAAAGTTAATTTGGTCTTATAAATATAATTATAAGCTAAATATAATGCTTATTAATTGACAAACAATATTTATAAATATCACCCACATTGTTACGAATTTTACTTCGAAAACTTGTTAGATTATATATCTAAAGGAATAAAATCAACTTTAAAAACTGCATAATCTTTAAAAAAAATAAAAAAATGAAATTATATTAATTGACTTAGAAAAGAAGACCGAAATGTGATTGGTTTGACCATGTGAAATTACGGAGATACATACAGTTCCCCTACTGGTGGTAAAATTCCTCATGCACCGGGATTCATTCAGATCCCCACCTCACTCTCTCTCTCTCTCTACAATTTATATATACATTCTACTCATTGTTTGTTACAATCTGCTCAGAAAAACTGTAGGCTCTTTCTTTCTATTTCCTATATATATATATACAAATATACACACAACGGAACACACGCTAGGGTTTTGAAACATGAAGGAAATCGATCAAGACGGCGATCGAAGGCTCGTGGAAGAGGAAGAAGATGCAGCGGCCATGGAGAAAGCGTTCGATAAAACAGAGGTTCCGTCGTGGCGAAACCAGTTGACGTTCAGAGCCGCCCTGACGAGCTTTTTATTGAGTTTCGTGTTCAATGTGATTGTGTGCAAGCTGAATCTCTCCACTGGTGTTATTCCGTCGCTTAATGTGGCGGCGGGGCTTTTAGGTTTCGCTACGATTAAGGCGTGGACACTTGTGATTGAATGCTGTGGGCTTCTGAAACAGCCTTTTACGAGGCAGGAGAATACTGTTATACAGACTTGTATTGTTGCTTCCTCTGGCATTGCCTTCAGCAGTACGTGTCGATTCTTCGTTTTTCTTAAGCAAAATATATGGAGTTGATTTTAATTTAATATCTCGATTGATTGATAGAATTTTGATTTGTACTGGCTAATATGTTCTTCTATTTTTCGTAACAATTTGGTTTGCCTAAATTTTGATGGTAATCATGCAAAATTAATGTGTTTCATAGCTGATGTGACCTTGTTGTTTGCTTTGTGCATTGTAATTTGTTGGTGTCATCAATGACTTAATTTGTTGTTTCACTTAAAAAAAACGTGTTTGTATTTCAGGTGGGACTGCGAGTTATCTACTTGGTATGAGTCCAAGGATTGCAGCTCAAGCTGATGCAGGGAACACGCCAATAAATGTTAAGAACCTCCAAGTTTTATGGATGATGGCTTTCCTTTTTGCCGTGAGCTTTGTTGGTTTATTCTCCATAGTTCCCCTAAGAAAGGTCTGAATTGAAGATTAACCGAAATTACATCCTTATATTGTCTTTGACTAATTACTTTCGTTCTGGATACTAAAATATTTTATTAACGTCACAGGTGATGATCTTGAAGTACAAATTGACATATCCAAGTGGGACTGCAACTGCATACCTTATAAACAGCTTCCACACTCCTAAAGGAGCCAAACTAGCCAAGTATGCATGTTTACTAAAATTGGTTTTCTTGTTTGATTGTTTATATCTAGTATCTTTCGATTTCTTGGATATTTCTTCTTCTTAGCCTCTAACTTCTACTTATAAACTTATCATTGATTTGGTGCAGGAAACAAGTTTGGATGCTTTTTAAATCCTTTGTGGGCAGCTTTTTCTGGGCATGCTTCCAGTGGTTCTTCAATGCCGCTGATGGTTGTGGTTTTGCCAACTTCCCTACATTCGGTCTTGCAGCCTATAAGAAGAGGTTGGATGTCTGCAGTTTTGTTTAACTCATTTGTATAATTGTTTGTTAACATCTTCGCTTAGCAAACTACATACTATTATTGAATATTTGGTTCAAACTCGTGGGATTAAGTTTGATTTATCACATGGTTTTGAAGAAAAATACCATTCTTTGTACTCCATACAAATCATTGTTCTGTAATATTATAGTGATAGTTGTCTAATTAAAATAATTGAAATTGAAAACAAAAGCTATGGTTGATGTTCTTACAACTAATAATTTTCGCGTTGCATTGCAGATTCTACTTTGATTTCTCAGCTACATATGTTGGCGTTGGGATGATTTGCCCTTACATGGTTAATATCTCATTACTTATTGGAGCCATCTTCTCATGGGGAATATTGTGGCCTATTATTGAATCCAAGAGAGGTGACTGGTATAGCGCTGATCTATCAGCAAGCAGTCTTCATGGAATCCAGGGATACAGGGTAAGTACACAAATACTCTACAGAAACGCGAATGTGTTTCCATCCTCCATTAAAACATTCATCAAAGAATCATTGATGATTAATTTTTTAATATTCTTGAACAGGTTTTTCTTGCTATTGCATTCATGCTTGGTGATGGTCTCTTTCATGTGGTTTACATGGTTATAATGACACTGAAAAGTTTTTCACAACAGAAAGAGAAAGTTCTAAATGAAACCACAGATGGGCAGATTGGAAACTACGATGATAAAAAGAGAACAGAGTATTTCTTGAAAGACCAAATTCCTAACACAGTTGCCATAGCTGGTTACCTTGTATTGGCAGCTGTATCTATCGGAGTTGTACCTTTAATCTTCCCTCAGCTAAAATGGTTCCACATCCTAGTAGCCTACGCAATTGCTCCTGTCCTTGCCTTCTGCAATGCCTATGGATGTGGCCTTACTGATTGGTCTCTGGCCTCAAACTATGGAAAAATCGCTATCCTCGTTTTCAGCTCGTGGGTCGGCCTTGAACACGGTGGGGTTCTTGCCGGGCTTGCATCTTGTGGTGTGATGATGAGTATAGTATCAACAGCTTCTGATTTGATGCAAGATTTCAAGACGGGCTACTTGACGCTATCCTCTCCTCGTTCTATGTTTTTCAGCCAAGTTCTAGGCACTGCTATAGGCTGCATTCAGACACCTTTAGTCTTCTGGTTCTTCTACAAGGCTTACAGTGTAGGAGACCCTGAAGGCTCGTACCCAGCGCCCTATGCGTTGATGTACCGTGGAATGGCTCTTCTTGGAGTTGAAGGCTTCTCATCCCTTCCCAGAAATTGCTTGAAACTAGCTATCGTGTTTTTCATTGCAGCTGTGGTGATAAATATTTTGACTCAGGTATTGAAGATATTCGAGACTAAGTATAGGATCTATAGGTTTATACCGAGTCCAATGTGCATGGCAATTCCGTTCTATCTTGGAGCTTACTTCGCCATAGATATGTGCCTTGGTAGCTTGATTTTATCCATATGGGAGAAGAAGAACAAGAAGGCCTCTAAAGAATTTGGACCGGCTGTTGCTTCTGGACTCATCTGTGGTGATTCTTTGTGGGGAATTCCAGCTGCTATATTGGCTTTAGCAGGAGTCAATGCCCCTATTTGCATGAAGTTTTTATCGGTTGCAGCAAACAACAAAGTTGATGCCTTTCTAAACGGCCCCTAGATAATCGAAGAAAACGTACAGATTAATTTTGAGAAGCTGGGAAGTGTATATTTGTAGGGGTATCATTAAAGTAGATAGATTAATGCTTCTTTAACTTAATTCAGGTTAATTTCAGTTAATATTTCTAGCTTTAATTACTCTTACATTTTATCAGTATTTGGATTAACTCCATTTTTATTGTCAGTCTTCTATTGGGAAGTGCAATAAGATTATTAATTTACTCCATCATCAAGTTCACCTCTATTGAGCTTATATAATATATATCCATATCCAATTCCTTGTGCTTCTCTTTACATTTGCAATCTTTTTATGATGGAAAATTTGTGCTGGCCTTAAAATTTGTTTCCAATTTATTGAGACATGTTTGGTGTAAGAATTTCTTCTTCTTCTTCTTCATGTTTTCTGTTCTTAAAAACTTTAAATAATGTACAGTACAAATATATATTTTTTTAGCCAATTATAACATTTAAGGCCATCTCCGGTCAAAGCAAGCAATTGCCCCCTCTTGCATGTCTTCATGCATGTCTTGCCTAGTCTGTCATCTCTAACCGAATCAACAATCTAATATATTTAAACCATCTCCAGCCGATGGGGGAGGCAATCAAAACTTTCTCCCATCGGCAATCAAAACTTTCTTCATTATCAGTTAAGAATAATAATAATAATAAAAACAATTATAAGTCTAAGGATGTCTTATTTTTATATGATGCGACATTGATTTGGAATCATATATGATGTGTCGTGGCAACAATTGAAATAAAGAAGTCTATAGTCAATTGAAAAACGGTTTAGTCAAACACTTGTGGGCAACACACGAGCCATTTTTAAATTAAGTGTTTCTTTGTAATCATATTTTTTTAATTGATCTTTAAATAATAAGTTTAATTAAGTTATAATTTTTATATTTTACACATATTTTTTTCAAAATTGAAAAAATAAAGTGTGGCGGCCTGGATGCGCAATGGCGCGTCCAGGTCATGCCTGCCTACCTACCTAATTGTAACCCCCCTCCCATTGCCCTTCCCCCGCCATACCCTCCGAAAATTTTTCATTTCCAGTCGATGACCCTCCTCTTGTCTGCCTCTCTCTTCGACTGGAGATGGCCTAAATGCATTGATCTTTTGATAATCAAATTTTATAGTTCAAGCCACTTGATATTGGCTGTATAAATATATATTTAATATATTTTGACAAAGTGGTTTACTTTTTATATATTAAGCAAACATTTAGTTATCTTTAAAACATGTAGATATATTTTCCAATATCAATTCGGAATGATGTATATCTAAACGGTGAATCTGTTCTAGTGAAAAATCAACTCAATTAAGCTACACTAGAGGTGATTACGGGGATGAGGTTATATAAAATTAAACATAATCCCTTAAGAAAAGTTTGGCTACAATGTAGATCTTTGAGTAAAAAAAATTAGGACAAAGTGAGTAGTATATTGAAATATTATTGTGAAACTTGAGTTTACATGTGTATACTGGTGGTAGGATTTATAAACATATATATCCCATTCTTTTTTTATAGCATCAGCATGTAAACTAAGATTTTGTATATTAGATGATGATAACAATCTTCATTTTAGAGGGTGCATTTTTCTTTGTCTATATATATAAATATGAAGAGCTTAGGACTAAACAGAGAGGATCGACCAACCGTTTATCGAAATTGATTCACGGTCAATAGCCATTCAATTAAGTTGCAAGAGGTGAAATTAAAGGCTTAACAAACACGGAATCAATCAGAGTTTTTATTGATTCATTGTCAACAATGTCAATAAAGCTAAGTAAAAGCATGGATCAAAATTTCGTTTCAAGTGTATGTTTCGGTCAGCCAAATATTGAAAACTTTTCGAGACTTTTTCGAAATGATTCGGAAACACTAAGGAAGAATTGTAAAAAAAGTTACTAAATTTAGAAAAATAACAGAGTTAAGGCAAACAAATAGTTTTGGAATTACATCTTATTTTTGTTTCGCTTGATTCAAAAACGAGAACTTTTCGATCTTTTCGACGGAAACGATGGAAATTTTAATCTATGAGTAAAAGTGGAAAAGTCACATGGGTGCTTAGGACATCTCCTATGATTCAAGGGGTGAAAATGCATTTTCCCCTTTCTGGTATGGATCCATCGCTCAATGCATGAGGCAATGGGTGTTCCCAATCAGGGGCGGACCTAGACAATTTTCGTTGGGGGGGCCGAAGATTTTTTTGGTAACAAAACCTTGGTATTTTTTCAATGTTTTGATAAAATAACAAAAATTAACTTATGGTAAAGTAATACTATTATTTTATTCAAGATCAAGTGAAAAAATATATTTTTCATATTTCAAGAATACGGATTTTAAAACACTCAAAACAGATGTTTAAGATGCAATCTAACTGACCTAAAAATAAATAAATTTTGTTTAACCAAGTCATATAAATGTCGAATGTCCAACTAATATGTATAATATACTGTTATAAAATCATATTCCGACTTCTGTAAATATAGTATAATTATGATCTCATAATTCAATAAAATTATATTTACTAAAGAACTTGAATCTTGCACAAAGACAAAATCCATGAGAAACATCAATTATTGAATACTTTAAAAAGGAAAAACTAAATAAACTTTAGGGTGAAATAAAAAAATAATATAATAGTGCATGAGTAGATATGTTTATGTTAATTGAATTTTTATAAAAAGAAGTATATATATATATATATATATATTCCACTTGGACAAGATGAAGAAAAAGATTTAGTCTCCATAAAATGAAGAAAAACATTAATCTTGATAAAGAGAGGGCCAAAGAAAGCAATTAAATCTCCACAAAGAATGGAGAGGAAAAAAAAAATTAATTCTACATGAAATAAAAAGAAAGTTAGTAGGCCAAAAAGGCAATTAAATATCAACAAAGAGGTTAGAATATATTCAGCTCTCCAGGGCAATTAAATATCAACAAAGAGGTTAGAATATATTCAGCTTCTTCATGATGCCTAACCACTTCGCCAACTATAAATTCATGTTATTTTTACATATATATAGTATAAATATATTTTTTTCTGGGGTGACCATGCCCCCCCAGTCCCTCTTGAGGTCCGCCTCTGTTCCCATTGCCTCGAGCTGATGCACTCGCCCGCCCAGCCAGCAGGTGGTCGACACTTGTCGGCCACTTGTTGACCTTTTCATTTTTAATTTTTGCTTTTTTTTTTATTTGTTATTTAATAAAATCCTTTTATTTTTTTATAAAAAGTTCTTTAAAATACCTAATTAAATGAGATGTAACTCTTATATAATTTTAGTTTTAGTTAATTTCTTTATTATTTTTAAAAAGTTAATTTTAGTTAAAAAATGTAACTCTTATTTCATAAACTCAAATTTAATTTATTTTGTTTTAATTTAATAAAGACCTTTTTTTTTAAAAGAAATCCTTAAATTTGTGTATTATTTTGGAAAAGTTAATGTCAATCTTAAATTATTTTTATTATTCCCAAATCATGTCAACCAACTATTTAATTGTTGTATTGTTGTGTTTTTTTTAAAAAAATATTGGTTGTCAATTCTTAAATTGTTGTATTATTGTGTACCAATTTTATATCTTATTATTAATGTCAATCTTAAATTATATCTTATTGTTATTTACTGTTATTATTATTATTATTATTATTATTATTAAGTGAGAGTAGAGAAAATAAGAATTGAAATTAAATGAAATTGATAGATTGAATCATTTAAGATGATTTATAAAAAGGAAAGGGGAAGCTGGACTTATACTGAATGCATCACGAGATGTCCTTAACACTTGGCAACCTAGTAAAGGTCTGGCAGCTGAGCATAACATGTCAGTTGTATTAAGTAAAACAGAACTTTGTGTTTGGTTGAAAAAATTCAAATTGATATTCAAACTAGTTTATTTAAAAATGTCCATAAAAATAAAATTATTATAAAATATTTAAGAACTACTAGTACTTTGGAAGCAATAAGAAGAAGTGTTTCAATAAAAAAAAATGTTAATGAAAATGACACAATGTTTTTTTATGTAATAAAACTCATATAATAGAATCAATATATATCGAATAATTTCCCATCAATTTTTTCTCAATGTTAATCAAATTAAACAATTAATCAGGTGTGTATATTTATAAGAATAAGTTTAAATACAATAAATGTTAACACTAAATTAAATCATGATTATATTATTATACTAAAACAATAATCAGTGAATATTTTAATTAGCATATCTTGAATGTGAAGGCACAAAATTAGAATTGGTTTACAATAGACTTAAAAACAACTGAGAGAAGAATATGCAAATCATAAGTAATCAGATATCGCAAATCAATTTTTTAATGGAAAATAAATGAATGGTATTTGTGATTTTTTCGTTTATTTTCTTTATAAAATTAGCTTAGTATTTTCCATATATTATATTTATTTATTTGATAAAAATAATAATTACCGGGACTAGAACTTTCAGTCCCAATTAATTCACTTCGACGGGTTTACGGGCCCGGCCGGTTCTTTTTTGGCAGACAGTTTTTGACTTTTTGGCCTTTTGCAATTTTACCGCAATAGCCACCAGAATGAAAATCTTAATTACCATCCTTTTGACTGTAAAAAATTCCAAAAAAAAAAGAAAAAAAAAAGATAACTGTATCTAAATGGATTCTGAATGTGATTATTGGGATTAGGAAACATGGTTTGTACTTTGTATAGTTTCAGATAATTGAGACTATGAGTTCATGAAAATTTGAGAGTAACATTCAAAATCAACTATACCCATCAATTATTTTGTTGGTTATTTAATTTCACTGGAATAGATACTCCTATTAATTCAAATAGATATAAGTAAATTATAACAAACAAGTTTAATGGTATTTGATTTATAGAAAATAAGTTTCTTATGATTTGATTCATAATCAATTTTCTGGTTAATTTTTTACTAACCATATGTCATTAGGGTTATTTGACTTCATTAGAAAAAAAATTATAATTAAATTTCTAGTTAAAATAATGTAAGAAATTAAACAATTTTATGGTACAAGAAAATTATATTTTAATCAATTTGTTACCCATCACTGTGTGTAAAAGTTGAGTTTGTGGAGGCTGCAATCTTTCCTCCACGATGAAGGTATTAATTGTAAAACACGAGAGATTCTCACTTTATTTGTCCGACGTGCCTCGAAAGGGATTAAACTTTTGGGGAAAAAAAAATAAAAAATTGTAAAACATGTGGTATATGGGGTTAAAATTGATATATCATTGAATATATTATGTGCTCTTTTTGTATTTTATACAAAAAAATTAACCGTGTTAAATTTTTAATTGTTGACTCATGGCTCAAAGAAGTGACCTTCACCTTTCATACATTAAAATTAGAATGATAACTATTACATTTTATACATTATTATAACTATAGATTAAAATTTCTATCTTTTTCGTTGAAAACATCGAAAAGTTTCCGTTTTTGAATCAAACGAAACGTAACAAAAACCAAATGTAATCCCGAAACTATTTGTTGCCTTAAACTCTGTTATTTTTCTAAATTTAGTAACTTTTTTTACAACTTTTCCTTAGTGTTTCCGAAACATTTCGAAAAAGTCTCGAAAAATTTCCAATATTTGGCTAAACAAAATTCATGGTTATAACTTATAACTAACTTCATTTTCTTTCCTTTTTGGAAAAATTGATTGTATGGGGGATGAAAACTGAGGTCCATGTTCTTTTACGCGTAAAGTTATTTCCTTAATTCCTTATTGCACTAAATAATATCTCCTTAAAAGGAATGAAATATTTTAAAATAGGAAATTAGGCAAAGCATGCATTGATTTCACTCATAAACTTTTTTTAGTACCCCTCATTTGAGGCTTTTACGCGTAAGTTATTTCCTTATAAGGAATGGAATATCTGAAAATGGGAAATGCATGAAAGACGCAATTAATGAAAGCATTATTACTTGATTTCCAAAATGTGGTTACATTCATTTTTTTTTTTTTTGTTATATTATTAGATTAATTAACAAGAACCATTCTATTAAATGTGGTTAGATTCAGAATCCGATAATGACGTAATTAATTTATTAATTAATTAATAGGGTTGGTTGGCAGTCTTTTGTGATGTTATCCCGTGTGGTGTGATGACGTTTCCTTAATTAATAATTTCACGCAATTCATTCTCCTCTTTACATGGTAAAATTTTACTAATTAAAAAAAGGTTTTATTGATACGTTCTTTTGGCCGAGTTTGGCATAAAGCTGGTTCGAAAATATAATTGTAATTGATTTAAGTAAATATGATTTTGTAAGAGATATTTTTCTAGATCTGAATAATGTAGAATTAAAAGTTTAACTTTTCACGTCTGAAAATCCCAAAGTACTCCCTCTGTTTTTTTTTATATTATTTGTCGCTTTAGCAAAAAAGAAATGCTTACTTTTATTTGTCGTTTTAGAATTTTAATGTAAATTTCTTACTAATAATTATCATTCTAAAAGGATAGTATTTTAGAATTTTTACTTCAAAAAGTGGTTAATTATGACATTTCCTAATTCTTGTGCAATCCTCCAAAATGACAATTAAAAAAACGGAGGGGTTAATTAGTAGTATAATAGATATAGCCAAAACACCATTTGATGGAATCAAGCCAATTTATGAAAGAAAAATTAATTAATGTTCTTCACTTTTTTTTTTACCATAGAGTTGCCCAATTTGTATTCATCCCTTCCAAACCACTCAACTAATGTCACAATTTATTTTTTCTAAATTTTAAATTTGAATCATTTATTCCAGTAAGATTTCTTAGATAGTTAATATAATCTGAATCTATAATACTAAAGGACGAGAAAGAAAAAATACTCGTGCATATAATTTATGTATGTACATTAAGTCATCATGATTTACCTCCTCTCATAATCCCGTCGGGCAGGGGGTGAGGGGCGCCCGGGATGAGCGATTTCACCTTTTGGAACAAGAAAACATACATGAAAAAATATAAGTTAAAATGGAAAGAGGATATTGTCTTAATTATAAAGTTCATTTTAAGTCAACATTAACTATTAACCAATTTTACCTCATTGTAGCCTAAAGATAAAAGCCCCAAGATCAATAAGGTAAGATGTCTTGAGTTCGACTTCCAGTAATACAGATATTTCTTCAGTTTAATACTAGTCTTTATAATTTTTTTATTTTTTATTTTTTAACTTTAATAACGATTGACTATTAGATATATTACAATAAACCAAAAGTAGGTTCTATGTAGATAAACAAAAACCCGTTTTTAACTGTAATTGAGATTGAAGAAATATAATTCAAATTTAGTTCATTCATATTTATACAATTATCATGTAGATATATTACATTTGTCTTTGATTTTCACACTATCACAAAGTAAATATATTGCATTTGACTTTTGAAAACTTTGAACATAGAAAACATAAATAAAATAAAAATTGGATACTTTTGTCAATTTGAAATGGCACATAAATACCATTACTAATTAAAGAGATTCATTGACCAAAAAAAGGAAAAAAAAGAAAAAAAATTCTTCTTGCCTTAAAAAAAATACCAATATTTAATATGTTTGACTATACAGCTGGTTTGCTGTTCTGTAACCAGTGGTGAAATTCCTCATGCACCGGGATTATCATTTCTTCTCTCTCTCTCTCTAAAATCTAAACAGATACATATATTCTCTGTGTATATATATACACACATACATACACATTATTATGTATTTATGCTCTGCTCTTCTTTTACTCTGTTCTAAAAAATTGTACTGCTCATTTTAGGGTTTATACATACACACACATAAACAACACTAGGGCTCTGGAAAAATGAATGAAAAAGATCAGGACATCGACGGCGGCCTAGTGGAGCAGGAAGATGATGCGGCGGCAATGGAGAAGGCGTTTGATCAGACGGAGGTGCCGCCGTGGAGAAAGCAGTTAACGATCAGAGCCACTGTGACGTGCATTTTGTTGAGTTTAGTATTCAACGTGATTGTGTGCAAACTCAATCTCTCCACTGGTGTTATTCCGTCGCTTAATGTGGCGGCGGGGCTTTTAGGTTTCGCCATGGTTAAGTCGTGGACTGTTTTGATTGAAAAGTGTGGGCTTTTGAAACAGCCTTTTACGAGGCAGGAGAATACTGTTATACAGACTTGTGTTGTTGCTTCCTCTGGCATTGCCTTCAGCAGTACGTGTAGATTTTTCTTATTATTATTATTATTATTAAAATTTTATTGATTTTTAATTTGTATGTGAATTGTCTATTTTCATTAAAGAATTTTGTTAATTTTATTGGTTGCTAAATTTTTGCTTCATTTTGAATTTGTTATTGTGTCTGTGTCAACTTAATAAATTTACATTGGTTTATTTCGTTTATAGTGGATTTGATTTGTTCTTTATCATTTAAGAAACTTGAATTTCGACATTAATTTGTTTTACTGATATTATCTGTGATCTGTGGATTTAACTTGTAAATTGGGTAGTAGTGTGCTGTGATTTTCCTAAGAAAGGTTGTATATCAATTGTTGAAATTTGTTTGTTTAAACCTTTTCATTTTTTTGTATCTTCAGGTGGGACAGCGAGTTATCTGCTTGGAATGAGTCCAATAATTGCAGCTCAAGCTGATGCAGGGAATATGCCAATAAATGTGAAGAGCCCCCATATTGGATGGATGATCGCCTTCCTCTTTGTTGTTAGCTTTGTTGGTTTGTTCTCAATTGTACCCCTAAGAAAGGTATGCAATTAACATAAATCAAATAACATCTTTATATTGTCTTTGGTTTAATTGCTTTCCTTCTGAGTATTATTATATTTTGTTGTCACAGGTGATGATCTTGAAGTACAAATTGACATATCCGAGTGGGACTGCAACTGCATACCTTATAAACAGCTTTCACACTCCTAAAGGAGCCAAATTAGCCAAGTATATATGCTTTATATATTAATATGGCCTTTTTATATTAATTGTTTTTCTTTTTTCTAAATGTTGTTTATATCTACTATCTTTCGAAATTTTGGTTAATTCTTCTTCTCGACCTCTACGTTTTACTTATAAACTTATCATTGATCTGGTTCAGGAAACAAGTTTGGATTCTTTTCAAATCCTTTGTTGGCAGCTTTTTTTGGGCATGCTTCCAGTGGTTCTTCAATGCCGCTGATGGTTGTGGTTTTGCAAGCTTCCCTACATTTGGTCTTGCAGCCTTTAAGAAGAGGTTGGTTTTCTGCACTTTTGTTAACTCAGTTATTTAAAATCTGCTAATTGAGTGTTGAAATCTATGCTTGGCATACTATGTACTATGATTTAATATTTGGTTCAAACTCATGGGTTCAAGTTTGATTCACTTGGTTTTGCGAAAAAAACATTCTTTATACTCCATACAAATCAATATTCTGTAATACTGATAATGGTAGTTGTCCAATTAAAATTATTGAAATTGAAAAGCTATGGTTGATGTTCTTACGACTATTAATTTTCGCCTTGCATTGCAGATTCTACTTTGATTTCTCAGCTACATATGTTGGTGTTGGGATGATTTGCCCTTACATGGTTAATATCTCATTACTTATTGGAGCCATCTTCTCATGGGGAATATTGTGGCCTATTATTGAATCCAAGAGAGGTGACTGGTATAGCGCTGATCTATCAGCAAGCAGTCTTCACGGAATCCAGGGATACAGGGTACTTAATTAATTAATCTATCAGATAAAAGAGTTCCTCCAATAAAACAACATTGATGAAATACTAACTCATGATTCATGAACAGATTTTTCTTGCTATTGCGTTGATGCTTGGTGATGGTCTATTTCATGTCGTTTACATGGTTATAGTGACACTGAAAAGTTTTGCACAACAGAAGAAGAAAGTGACAAACGAAACCACAGATGGGCAGATTGGAAACTACGATGATAAAAGGAGAACAGAATATTTCTTAAAAGACCAAATTCCTAACACAGTTGCCATAGCTGGCTACCTTATATTGGCTGCTGTATCTATAGGTATAGTACCTGTAATCTTTCCTCAGCTGAAATGGTACCATATCCTAGTAGCATATGCATTTGCTCCAATTCTTGCCTTCTGCAATGCATATGGATGTGGCCTTACTGACTGGTCTCTGGCCTCAAACTACGGGAAAATCGCTATACTCATTTTCAGCTCGTGGGTCGGCCTAGAACACGGTGGGGTTCTTGCCGGGCTTGCATCTTGTGGTGTGATGATGAGTATAGTATCAACAGCTTCTGATTTGATGCAAGATTTTAAGACGGGTTACTTGACGCTATCATCCCCTCGTTCTATGTTTTTCAGCCAAGTTTTAGGCACTGCTATAGGCTGCCTTCTGTCACCTGTAGTCTTCTGGTTCTTCTACAAGGCTTACAGAGTGGGAGACCCTGATGGAGCTTACCCAGCCCCATACGCGTTGATGTACCGTGGAATTGCTCTTCTTGGAGTCGAAGGCTTCTCATCCCTTCCCAAGAATTGCTTGAAGCTGGTGATTGTATTTTTCTTTGCGGCTGTGGTAGTAAATATTCTGACAGAGGTATTGAAGAAATTCGAGACTAAGTATAGGATCTATAGGTTTATACCGAGTCCAATGTGCATGGCAATTCCGTTCTATCTTGGAGCTTACTTCGCCATAGATATGTGCCTTGGTAGCTTGATTTTGTTCATATGGGAGAAGAAGAACAAGAAGGCCGCTAAAGAATTTGGACCGGCTGTTGCTTCTGGACTCATCTGTGGTGATTCTTTGTGGGGAATTCCAGCTGCTATATTGGCTTTAGCAGGAGTTAATGCCCCTATTTGCATGAAGTTTTTATCAGTTTCCGCAAACAAAAGAGTTGATGCCTTTCTAAATGGCCCGTAATCGGTCAATATTTTTAGTTGCCTGAAGAAAACCTATGTTTATATGGCTATATATAGTTTAACTAGAATTCTTGTTTGTTGTTCTTACCTTGTCGGTTATTTAGTCTCTAGTTTTTGTTATAATGAAGAATGTTTTTAGTTTATTGAATATATTTACTCTCTTTTCTATAGTTTACCTTAATATGTTATTTTTTCTATACTTTACCTTATTATGTATATGGCATATATTATTGGCGCACCTCAATTTGTTACTTTTGTACGCCAGAATTCATGCAAAATGACGTCATGTGAAAAATCTTGTAACCTTATAGTTATATATGTAAGACTTTGTAAAATGTGTTTAAGATGTATTTACATTATACTTTAGTTTATTGTTTTTTCTAGCGTAGTTTATGATACATTTGTTATTTACACGATAACTCTATCACACCTAAACAATAATGGTTCTTTCAATTTCACGGTCTTTAGTCATATTTGTTGTACTAAAAATTGTATTTACATTGGTTTTTGCTAATCTCAAGTTCGAGAATATTTTCTATCTCAATAAATTGTGTGTTATAAACCTACTATTGTATAATGAATGTCCATGTGAAGAGTTTAGTAACATACGCATTGAAGTACACTTTGATTAATCTATAATGTGACTCTCGTATTAGATATTAGATATTAAATATTGAACAATTGCTATTAACAACTTGTAAATATGTTCTTTAGTCCTATGAATAGATGACATTGCAACTTATTACATACAACAATGATTAAAATGAATGAAAATGTTTATTTCCCTACTAGACTCTGTAAAATTTAGTTCTTGGCTGCTTTTAAGGTTATCTATTAGATTTATTTTATAACACATTTTGCTTTTTCAATTAATTTTGGTGCCGTCATTTTTGGTCATATCATATGAAAGTGGTGTGCCAAAAGAGATTCAAGAATTAAGACTTGTTTGTTTTGAGGGAGCACTGCTTTCTAAAAAATCAAACAAACAACTATTTTTTTCAGAATTAAAGGTATTCTCTCTCAATTTTCAAGTAATTCATTTGAGCAAAAAAGTTCTCTCTAAAATTGGGTTCGGGTAAATCCGTCCCATTCGTTTTTTTCATAAATCCGATGAGACGAGTATTTTGGATTTGGGTGCTCGAATAATTTAAAGAATCCGAATTTTATTATAGGACGGATTTGGGACTGACGTCTCCAATCCCAAATACTTTTTTTAATATTACTGATATAGTTATACATTTTATTTTGTATTAAATATATATAATAAAAAGCTTTTTAACTTTTGCGGCTCTGCCTCAATTTGAAAGTTCTAAAACCTCTTCAACTTATTCATAATTTCATTAGATTTCCACTTCTTCTTAATGGAACTACAAATTGAAACATTTGTTTAGATGAATATGTTTTATTTGAATAATGGATTAAAAATGATTCAATTTAGCTAAAGCAAAAAGTACGAAAAATAATTATGTAGTTCGAGATTCAATAATCCAGTATAATTTTATAATCGTGTTGTTTAGAGAAGAATCATTAATAGAGCCATAGAGGTAGATCGATTTGTATATGTGCAAAAAATAAAAATAACCTCTTTGTGCGCAGAGTGTACATCAGAATGGTGGGATCCCGCGGCTTGGTGGAGGCACATCCTATGATTTACATCCTTCAGTGTTCTAGGGCAAGGGTTTTGAGGGTCCAAGATTAGTCTAGTGTAACCTTGTACACCTGAGTTATCAAAAGAAATAAAAAAATAAAATAAAAACCCGAACTAGACTTTGGTCCCAAAGTTTGAGAGAGAGAGAGAGAGTACAAGGCCATAAAAATATTGATTGTAAATAAAAAGGAGAAAAAAGAGCAGGCTTCTATATAGAACGATGAAGGAGATACTGAAAGTAAAATTGCAACATATTTTACAGCGAATACATCTGCACAAGTTAATCGCCTTTGGACGAAGAATGTGATGGAGGGGCGTAAGTGAAAGGTTTAAATTGTTCAAGGGATGTAAGTAAATGTTTAAGTAGTGTACAAGGGAGGTAAGCGATGAATATGTAATAGTAGAGGGGAGGCATCTGAAATTACTTTTTTCGAGTGTGTGGAGAACTAATGTTTAAAATAATAAATATGGAAACTGTAATCATATTCTGTCACAACCAGCAATAATTTCGAGTTATTACTGGACGGATTTGAGACTTAAAGTATCAATCCTGAATTTTATTGTACTCGCGTCTCTAATTCCGATATATAAATATTTATTTAAATCAATATCAGAGACCATGGACGAATTAAATTGACGTAAATTCATGTTTGCTCTATATATTTCAAATGAAACCTTAAGCTAGCTCAACATCAGGAAATAAACTCTTCTTGATAAAATCTAATCGAATAAAAATTCTAGTCTAATGAACCATACTGATGCAGGAGCATCCAATATAATCTATCTTTTTATTATTTAGTTATTTAGTTATTTAGTTTCTTTATTTTTAGTGATTTAGTTTCTATAGGATTCTAGGAGTTATTCAGTTTCCTTAAGAGTTTTATTTCCTCTCAGTTGCCTAGGATTAGAGTCTTATAAAAGGAGTTGTAATCTTCACTATTTTCAGATATTGATGATTATGAGTTTTTGAAAAAAAAAAAGAGATTTGTTCGCTCAAAGGTTCATGGGTGCCTACTTCTCGTGTTCTTATAGCAAATTTATCTGATGAAACTTGCCTGCAGAATAATCACTATTCTGCCCGGCTTCACATACTCATGTTATATTTCTTAAGTTTTATAGTATAGAGCATAGAATAAATCCCACGTCAAAATGGACCTAAGAATAGATAAAATCTGTCAACGGGGTCCGTCCAGGAATTATAAGGCCCTTCCTGATTATTAAAATTTGAATTAGGAATTTATATCAGCTCTACTTCTACATATTTTAGATTACAGATCTTACAAAAAGTTATAATAAACCGAACATAATCTGAACTGGACTCGGACAAAAATAAGTCCTGTCCCTAAATGACACACGTGTGGGCTTGGACCTAATAAAAACCACTTCAGAAGAAAAATAGTTTGTCTTAGAAACAATAATTGATTATTGAATAATCGAGAAAGCCTTTGGATATACTATTTCAAAGTTAAATCTGAAATTACATATTTCAACCAAATCTACAAAATAACCATTCGTAAATTAACTACACTGTAAAGTAGTAAGTTGCATTAAATACCAAAAATTGAAAATGTAAATTAAATTACTTATAAAAGAAATATTCGAGTAGATAAAAAGATATATACCTTATATAGCTTGCAAATGAGTTTTTAACTATTGTATTTCATTTCTTCATGAAAAAATAGTAATAGACACAATCGGCAATCAATTGTGTGCATGTTGCAAAATGAGTGAACCGCTCTCACGATTTCAATCGGCAATTGCAAAATCGCAATCAGCACCAAACGGTTTATGATCGATGAATGTTACGTAATATCCTCCTATCTCTTCAATGTGAAAAATGCTCAAGAGTCTTCATTCTCCCTCCCTCGTTGTGAATGCGAAAGGAGTATTTATAGGTAAAGCGAGAAATGTGAAGCTGTAAGAAATCAGAAACGTCCCTCAATTTGTATATTTCAATTGCATGGCCGGACGGGCCCTTGATCATTCCAGTCGAATGACACCGCTAATATATCAAACATACCAAAGGGTCCGTCATATTGGATAAATGAGGAAAATGCTGATTCCTGTTGTGCTGGATATCAGAACAAATTTCATATCCAAAATTAATACTGTCAAAAGCTCAGTTGCAGCATAGAATAGATTACCGAAAATGGAAATGAACCAACAAGAAGATGGTTTTAATTTGATGAGACAAAAAAAAAATTTAACACTAAAATTCAAATCATGGCACATATCCCAAATTTCCAAAGACAGTTACACTGATCATTGATTACAAGAAAATGGAAATATATCAAAAACAGAAATGTGAAAAGGAACAAAGCAGAAATATTCTTCACAACCTCGATAAACAAATTGCATGTACAATGAGACTGACAGGATTTACAAAACTGTGTTTATATGAAGTGCTTTAAGAAGTGAAGTGGCCATTTGTTTAACCAGAACTTGGCCTCCTGAACTCTGTCCATCCCTTCTCTCCTCTATCAAATTTTGAAGCTTTTGAGGAAGATCATTCTCCACGATAAGTTGCTTTGGACGAGGGTGATGCTCGTATACAGCCTGAAAAGTAAACCATATTGTAAGATGTCATGTTTTGCTAGCAAAGGCAAAAAGAAAAAAGAAAAATGGTGCCGACTTATTTATAAATCTGACAGTGGCAACATAAGTGGTATTCCACTAATCTTAAACTCTAAAGTTCCTTTAGTTTGATTGGGTGATTAACAAGCTTACACTTGGGGATTAGCTAAAAATTCTTAAAAGATCTTGGAGCTTTTACCCAACAAAATTGGCCGGCTACTTTTAACAAAGGATCTTTTCACTTTAAATCCCAAATACAGACATCAAAATTCAGTAAATAAAAGTACGATGTACTAAAAATCACAGATAAACAACATTCTGACTACTGAGGCAGATGCGGAACTCATTGTGGAGATAGGCTGAAAAGGAAAAAGAAAAGACAGAGTCCAAATTCTGTCCCCTTGAGTAATTATTCCATTAAGAATAATGCATTGGCGTGATGGAATGATGAATGACTTTTCAGATATCACATAGTACCAAATACATAATATAAGTCCGAGAAATTTATCAAAAAAATGTCCGAGAATGTAATTCCTTCTTTGAAAATTAGCAGAATTATAACAAGATGAATAGTAATGCAACAGATACGGTACATGAACAAAGCAGTGACCAACCTTTATTAATTTAAGCAAATTCAGGCGTGCTATAGCATCCGGATGGTCAAGTCGAGATATTAGCAGTGGTGTCAAACCATTAACTGCCAGAGTAGTATTTATTCGAGATGATTTCCTGCAACAGAAACATGTTGTTAGTTTCTTAAATGATAAAAGCCAGATACATACAGTTACTCGTTACACCCAATATATTGCTATTAGGTAGCAAAATAGAAGATGGAGGCATACTTGAATATTTGGGACAGTATATACAAATGAATGATGTTGATAATTAATTACAAGATCCTATTTTCCTAGCTGGAATATGCACCAATCTCCAAATTAAATTAGTGTTAATAATAACTATCAATCACTAATTCAAGGCCGGCACCGCTGTTTAAGATGAATTAGGATGTTAAAAAAGACAAGGTATAGGATATGGGTTGATGCCCTCAGCGGTTAATCTAATGAAGCTTAAGATATGAGCTTTGAATGTTTCTGTGAAAAATATTATATCTATATACATACTTAACCACAATGCCAAAAGTTGAATTTCAATTAAAACTCACAAAGAGACCTCGAAACAAGTTTATGTCAAACCTTCATGTACGGATAGATAGTCTCAAAGACCTTCAATATTTGTACTTAGGAATAGTGACCCGCATTAAAATATATATTCTCTTATTTTATCTTACTAATTATTGCCACAATGATCGAGCCATTTTTATATTTTCCAAAAAATATATATATATATATATAATTCAGCCATCTTTTATTTCCAGTATCACCTGAAAAACTCCAAACTAAACTCCAAAATGAGAATAAATCATTTTCTGGAAGAAGGATGAACGGAATGCATCATTTATATGAGGAAATCAACAAAATTTATATGCATGTGGCGAAATACACATGTATAGGTACATATGTAAACATAAAGATAGCATATGATGAGGTACAGACAACATACGTGATAATTTTCAAGAAAGGTTCCAGTATGTGCAAGAAGTGCTGCTCCGGACAGCACTGGAAGAACTTAACCAATTTCTGTATAGCATCCTTTCTTAGCAAAGCTTGTTCCACTTTCTTGTTCTCATTGTCATGAGCCAAGCATACGGCAATTGAATCTAATGCAGTCACAGACCACAGCTCATCTTCAAGAAGCCTCAGGTACACATCCAGCCCTCCATGCGCTCGTAATTGCTCCCTCGAATTACGTGATGCATGTGCCATATCACAAAGAAGAGGCAATGCATACTGTTTTAAAGGAGAATCTGACATGATAAATAGCATTAAGTGGGGAATGATTCCATTCTCTGCTGCTTGTTCCTGTCTCCTTTTGTTAATCTTACACAGGTTGAATAGTGCATTAAGGACCTTCAGCGAGGAAAAGCAGTGAGACAATATACAATATGGGTCAGCTAAAATACTCAATTAAATGAATGAAAACCTAAATATAAAGCACAAGAAGTTGCCACTCATATTCTCAGATTCACCACTAATAAGAAAAATTTAGTATTAGGCGTATATGACTTGATGTGCTTGGAATAATTAATAGTGTTGTACAAAAAAAGTCATTAGTAAACATATATAGTATTATGGATTTAGATCTCAACTTCAAGTGCTTTACAGCTCTTTTTGGCTTCAGGTTTTGGGCTTTCATGACATGCAGGTTCAAAAGACAATATAGATATTGTCTGACCCAAAACTTCATGTACATCATGGAATAATTAAACCTGATACCACTTCCTAATCTTCGTATCTGCATGAGATACTTTTTCCAATGGGTAACACTAACACACACAATACTTGTTGCAGTTGCTACTAGGAATAATCTTACCGATCCTATAACCAATGGACTTTCCAAGAAAAGAACCTATAGATAATCTAAAGCCAAAGACAAAAAAAACTGATACTCATTCAACAGTGCATTTTAAATTATTCTCAGGCTTCTTTCTGGTTCAATAATCATAGGATGGCTGAGGTGCCATGTGTGAAAAGAGTTGGCCCAAGAGCATACACCTCAGATAACATGAGGCTACTCACAGACTATATCTAAGATGCATGTGGTAAATTTCGGCATCTAACAATTTAAGTCAGTGGAGAGATTAGATATTTACTCCCTCCGTCCCATATTTTTTGCTCCCTTAAGGTTTGGCGTGAGAGTTTTAAGTAAGAGTTGAAAAGGTAAAACTTCAGGAAAATTTTACATTAATGTCCTTAAAAGTAGAGATTCAGAATTAGTGGTGTCAAATCATTACTTTATGAGTGAAAGCAGTTTTGAGAAAAATAATTAAATTTTAAGACACAGTATTGTTTTGGGACATTCCAAAAAGGAAATAAGAGTACAAAGTTTGGGACAGAGGGAGTAATATTTATCATTACTATTACGTCCACCTTATGCAGATGGTGATCTTATTCTAAAACTTACACTTGGAACTCTTTATTCATAAATGGGAGCAGGTGAGATTCAAACCCAAGATTAATGTTTCTAACATTGATACCATACCAAAGGACGACTTCATTTAAAAGCTTAAGCTGGTGGAGATCAGATACATGAACATTTACATTTCTAACAGGCAAGATTAATGAGGTTTAACTTCACAATTAAGGGCTGGTCTTCATTAACTAAACTAACATATAGTGTAAGATAGTTTCTGCAAATAGCTTTGATTTGTACAAGTGCACTGAGTTTAATGTCCCAATTCCAATAAATAGTTATCATTTTCTATTAGCTGGGAAGATCACCTAAAACAACTTCATGAATAGACTGTAAAATGGATAAGCAAGCACACAAATAAAGCAGAAACAGAAACAAAAACTAGGAAAGCAAAGATACAAAAGAAAAATAACAGTAAGGAACTTTGAAAATTAAACAGGAAAGCATTTATATACTGGTTGTTCAAAATCTCGTTCTCGACCAAGGAATATCATATATTCTGATTAAGTAGCAATCAAAGTGATTGCGAAAGTTGGTTTTAGATTGAGTTATCTTTCACAATTTCCAGACATGTCACTCTATCTACTATGTATCATGCTGCAACAACACATAATAAAAATAGAAATGTAACCTCTAAAAATGCCTTCTGAATTACCTATCACCCATAAAATCATTTTCATATTCTGAAGGTGCCACTTATAAGAGTTAAAAAAAGAGGTTGAAGTATAATCACTCTGGTCTTCAAATTAGGAAGGGAAAAAACATTAAAAAAAATAGAAATATCATGTCTCACCTCGTGATGTATTTGTGACACAAGGGCACCTTCTTTGAGGTCAAGGTTTGGGATCAAATATTTGAGTGCATCTGCACGCTGAAGATGTTCTAAGCAGTGTGGGTCGGTTGACAGATGATTTATACATTTCAACAACTAAAAGAAAAGAAGATGATTAGGAAATCAGACCGTGACAGAAAATGCAATGTCTAAAACAGAACCTATTGCTGTACCTTTAGAAGAATTGGGGGCTCTATCTTATTGAACATCTGAAACAAACGACTCAGCAAACTTTGGCTACACATGTAAGATTTCACTGCTGTGTCTGCTGCAGCAAACTCAAATAGAAGGTCTGCCACCTTCTCCAGATATTCCCGGGCAACATCAACATTCCAAGGTGATACCATATGGGAAAGTAACCCAGATGATGTTGCACTCCCTGGTCTAGCATTTAAAACTCCTGAACCAGACAGTACACCGGATGCTGTCAGTGATGCTAGTCCAGAAGTCGCAGCAAATCCTCCATTAGAAGCCAGAGGCGCCAGCTTCTTATTAGATGCTTTAGGTGAAGTTCTATGCAATGAATCCACATTTGAATTTTCCCTTCCTCTTCCAGAAACCTCTGGGAAGAAATTAAATATTATTAGGGTAAACTTTAAAGATGAAAAGCAAGTTATTAAGAAAGTAAGGCCAATTCACAAGGCAATGCTGCAGAAATCAACATTAGATGAGATTTTAATAGATCAAAAGAATCAGACACAATAAGACGCTGTCGTGGACTTGTGGTGAAGTACTTCAGGTAAATAGTGGTTTGCGTTATGATTCTTATGAATCTAACATATAAGACATTAACTAAAAACTATGACATTGTTTTGAGATATCATGCAAAATAAACAGTAATAATAACCTGCAAATTCAGCCATCAAAAAATCAAGCCCATTTGTTTTCTTGTCGCTGGTTCCATGTAAAAGAGGCAAAATGCTTTCATGTTTCTCCATCCCAGTAAGATGCCTTACATACTCAAGCTGACCAGAAAAATGGCGTGATGGAGGTTCTTTATCCAATAAACTCAAAAGGGGTCGAACATTCTCTTGATGGCTAGCATTGGGAGCAGAAGTTCCATTTAGTGCCACTTCCATTGATTTTGGGGCCTTATCTGTGGAGGCTCTACTTGCTGCATTTGCACCTCTTTGCTGCTTTTCAACTTCAGCTCTAGAAGGTTCATTCTTCCACCGGGTTACACTGTCCTTATCTCTGGAGGTAGCAGAAAGATTATCTTTTATTACAGAACTGGATCCCCTGTCCAAAGAAGCAGAATCTGGCACTTTTGAAGCAGATGACGCCTCTAAAGAAGCAAGAGTTGATTGAGACCTATCAACATCGGGAGGGAAAAATCTTGACTCGGGGGAATGTGATACTGAAGCTCGTGAAGGTTCATGTAATCCGGTTAGTGAGATCTGATCTCCTTGCTTAAGTTTAAGGTGATCTGGCTGTTCAATCCCATAATATGAAGCATCCGTCTGCAGAAAAGAAGGATTGCTAGGATCCAGAGGACCAGATCTTGGACGTGGAGCTACACCATCTGGAGGAAACCCAGCTCCAGCAGCTATAGAGGCAAGCCGAGTAGCCTCGTTCAAACTATAAAGAGTGTTAATAAGTCGAAGTAATATCCCATTCTTGGCGGCTATACGAAAAAAATCATTTCTGGAGGTGGACTTCTGAAGTTTGAAAACTTGCCACATGCCATCAATAGCCATATGAACCATTTCCCTGTAATTAAAAACCACAGCAATTAGTCGTGCGCCTACAAAAATAAATCTTAATATAAATTAATGAGTTTGCTATGTTCTTAAGTAAAATCAGTTACTTAATGCATTTTGAAAGAAATCATAAACTTGGATTTTGACTTCCAGCATTTGAATCTAACAGAAGTTCTATGTCTAAACTAGGTAGAAAAAACAAAGTTGTCTTGTAGAAAAATACAAAACCTGAATAGCTTTTCCTTTCTCTTTTGGCAGTTAAACAATACCCCCACACATGCAACATATTCGTATCGGTTGTCAATTATTAGATTTCAAATGGATTGGGCTAAGTCCACTAAAATGGCTTGAGCCTAACTCACCTCAAAAGCTAGCTCAAGAGGTAAGGATAGCCCGAGACCTTATAAGGTGAACTTAGTTATGATATCCAGTCCATGTGAAATATTTAGTCTCAACGGTCCCCCACACGTGGGTGGGATGAATGTGTGGATGAAACAAGCCCAACACGTGATAATATATTAAAGCTCAAGCTTATGACATGTGAGTAAATGCCCAACACATGAATAATCACAGTCCATGCCTTGTTAACTGGACGAATAATGACAACCCAGTCTTTTTTACATGGGTGAAGTCTGTCGGTAGATCATGAAGCCCATAATGGGAACAAGGAGGAGCCCATCACAGAAGGAGGTTACCCACATTTACATGGGGCTCTAATAACATGTTGAATTTCAAATGGCTAAGGCCAGTTAAATGGCTTGAGCCTAACTCACCTAAAAAAGCTAGCTCAAGAGGTAAGGATTGACTGAGACCTTATAAGATGAACTTAGTTATGATATTCAATCCATGTGAAATATCAACGTCAATTGTCACTAAGAAATGCTTATTATGATCTGACTGATATTCAGAATGCATCGTCTGAACTTGAAGATACTTGAAACCCTAAAAATGTGAGTAGCCTTATCTTCATGAGAAAAACATGGATATTGTCCAGTCTTGAGGTTTGATTTATTGGATGTGACTGGGATTTGGAGGTAGACAAAGTAACTATGGAGTAACTTGTTTGACTCGAAACACCAAAGTATTAAACAACGTCACTTGTAAAGAAAACAATCTTTAATTTGCAAATATGGTTAGGCTTGGATGGTTTCATATCATTTGTGCTAGCACACATCAAGTTACTAATATTTCTGGTGATCTAGAGCTTATTTACACATCCACATAAGGGTAAAGGTTTATTATGAGGTCATAGTGGGCACATACATGCGCAAAACAAGATGTCTTCTAGGATGGTTTAAGGAGGGATTCGATCATGATAAATATTAGTGTCAAATCCTTCATAATTTTTTATGACATGAATAGCATTGCATTTTCAATTTAACAATTTATATTTCCAGTTGTTTAACAGCATGCACCATGCCACCATCTCTGCCAATTAAGTTCAATGTTGGTAGACCTAATTAAGTTTATTAAGTCTTTCAATAACCTAAATTTCCAATCAGGTATACAATCAACAAGAACACTCTAGAGGAGCTTAGAACTTCCACAAAGCAGCTTATTCACTAACAGCACTCAAAGCAAATACGAGCTTGCATGGAAATGAGTATCCTCATTAACCATTTAGTTTATTTGTTTAAAAGAGACTCATTATTCTGAGTTATAAAATGTATTTAAGAAAAGCCACCATTACCATGGCAGGAGTTAAGGATCGACATTTTCCCGTTCTACACAATTGTAAAAGAAATAATACTCCGAGGTCTCTTGTTATGATATTGCACAAAAACAAAAGCACCAACACTAATTATCCAACTTCAAGGACTACAAGGGTCAGTGTGTGACAACTACACAATGATCCAGCAATGGCACTAATTCTACCCGATAAGAGATGCTTTACATCAAACTGTTATTCGCAAATTGGAAAGTAGGCAACAAGCCACTAAAAACCACTACCGCCACAGAAGCAACAAGCAAACACAGTGTTACACCCTTTTTCCCAGAACCACAACTAGGCAACTCACTACTCTATCTATATTTGAAGAATGAAAATGTATCGTAGAATAGACAAAGTGTGGAAACGGATTTTTATTTTGAAATATTGTGACCTGTCTCTACCGGAAAAAAACTCATACTGTCCTAATCTCCCATCACAAACTTTACGGGCACAAGAGAAGTCAATATTGAACGCTGCCATTATTAAAGGTTAGAAATCATTTAGCAATCGGTGAGATTCAGCTTGCCAGCATCTAACATAATATTGTCTGATGAGTTTCGTTTTAGGTAGTCTGAGAATTGACAACTCTCGGACTCTGAACCGGAGGCAGTTAACTAGAATACGAGCCCTTTTTCATTTCAAGCCTTCAAAACAGTAACTCACTAGCAAATAACTGAAATCAACCAACCAAGCCTTCAAGTTCAAACTATAACTCACTTGCAAACAATTGAGATCAACCAACTAAAATCAAACCTTCAAAACTACAACTAACTTATATGCAATTAAAAGCATGCAACTAATTTCAAAATTTTGATTCAGATTATAAACTACTGACCTGTACTTGGCATAATCAGCCTCTAGAAAGCCCACGAGGATAGGTATACCACGACAAGCAATAAACATTTGCAATGTTAAGGAGCTGTAAGAAACATACTTTGTCATCCTATACGCTGAAGCAAAGATGATCTACAAAAAATATGCGGAAAACATATTCTAACCTTGATTGACATAGCTGTTGAAAAAAGTATGCAGCTTCCATTCGGACCTCTCGGGGACGGTCAGGAACAGCAAATCCCATGACAACAGGAATCTGGAACACAATTAGAAACAAGAATGCTCAAAATAATAATTAAAAATCTAAGAGCAGAAGAATAATGTGATGCTGATACTTCCTAGTTTATTTGGATTTCCCTTTTTCTATCCCTAAAATGAGTTACATTTTAGCGCAAGTAGGCAGAATCGGCTACATTCTTTCTACTTTTCTCCATCTAGACAGTGCTTAGTAGCTCATTGAGTGCAGAATACTAAGAAAGATACAGGTGTCGTGTAAATGGAGTGTGGAGTAAAATTTGACCACCAAAAGGTCTAATGACAAAAAACCTCAGTTTGCGGATTCAATATTACTTGTGAAAACTGAAAATAACATGACGAATCATTTATGCCAACTCTCTAACTTTACTTGGATACGAAAAGAGGTGCAAAGCCAAAAAGAGTTCCACTTTTAGAACTCCCAATGAAGTTTGAGTATACTCAACGTTATCATCATAAAACATGGATATCGTGATAATAAATGCAGGGGGGGGAGGAGAGAGAGAGATCCTTATACTTACAAGACCAACTAGACAAGCATTCTCCTGAAAATCAGTGTTATCTTTGATTATTTGGTTCAGAACTTGAAGCACAGAACATATGACCTGAAAATTTGGACAGGAGATTTTTCACAGTGAGCAATGAGGAAAATAAAATAACTCTGCACATAAAAAGGATGAGGCACAGCAATTCATTGGGCTTATGTAGATTACGTACACGAGTTCTTGGAACCTCAAGAAGTTCCATCAGAGGAAGAAAACCATGCTGTGTAATGAAAACAATTTTTTGTTCTGGGCGCTGATGAAAGAATATCGTCAACTTCTGACAAGACGAAACAATAACATCTTCAGGTTCCTCCGGCCTCAGCGATGACACTAATCTGCTAAATTCGACCGCCTGCAACATAAAACACATCTTTTTTTACCAGCTAATTAAGTATAAACTTCCTTGCAACAATGAAAAAACATAAATATACACAAATGAAAACACAAATCATGATGCCAAAACTCAGAAACAAGAATGCCAAGATTAAATATATCTTAACAAAAATTAACTCTAAAATCTTACAGGGAAATCATCATCGCAATTTCTTATAAAACATAAAATTCAATTCAATTCTAACTCCAGTAAGATAAGAGGCGACCAAAAAACTGCCTGAGTTGGATCACAACCACAATCCATGCAATAAGAATGGGCCGACATACCAGCCTTATTATCATAAAAATATATAAGGGCAATCATCAAATTCACTTTGTTCACATCATCAAGCCTTCAATCTTGATAGTTACATCAAAATATAAAATAAGCCAACATGTTTTAGAAATCTTCATATCTTGAACAACTCTAAAGATGGGGGGAAGATCTGTACTTGGCAGAAAATAATCAAGGGAAAACTGCTGGTTGCACCTAGCTCCATTTACAATATAAGTCAGAAGTAAGCAACCATCGAGAAGTGTCAATCAACTATTAAATGGAAAAATGAGTAGTAAATTCTAAGAATTTGTTTCCTTAAAAATATCAACTTGAGACATTAACAAGAAGGAACCCAGTAATATACATATAAGTACCTGAAGGTGAAAGAGATTTTCTGTAGGCAATTTATCTTCAAATCCCTGATAAGAAAGCACAGCATAACAAAAAGAACTTACAGCCACTTAATTTAAATTAACCAATAAATTATGTTAATCATACCAGAGTATCAATATCAATTACATCTTCCTTTAAAACACCCATCATTAGACGAAGTAGGTCACCGCCATTTGTTTGTGCTGATTCATTCTCCATTTGCTTTTGAGCAATTGTAGCCCTTAACTTTGTAGCCAAATCATTCTTTCCACTATCAGAGATTACATTGCCTCGAATTACATGTGATGAGGATGCTGATGTAGAGGCCTCATCAACCCGATCATCCAGGTTCTCCAATGGGTGAAATAAGTCATCCAAAGAAGCATCACCTGGAGGATCACTAAATCTACTCAGCTCATTTCCTCCAGAAAGCATTGAACCCTTCACAGCCTTCATAGGTGGAAACCAAATATATATCATTATTATAATTTACATGGCACCCATGGTTTTATAAGACAAACATGAATAGTGCTTATAAAGGAATATGCAAACTAAGACATGAGGAGATATGAGCTATTCGAGAATACAATAGCATTTGAAAACAAGTTCAACTTAGACAAATTGGCATGTTGAAGAGAAGTAATCCACTTCTTGCATGGGGGAAAACTCATTATCTGATTAAGCCAAATATTTCTTGGCAATTACCAGACTAATTTCAATATTTAAGACAATCTTTCATCATCTTAATGTATGTGTGTGTCCTCAAGTGATATGATTCAGCAGCATAATTACACAAACCATGAGAAACCACTAATTCACATAATTATACACGAAGGTGTCAGAATTGCATAATTATGCATGCATGAGACCTGGCCAGTAAATTGCCTGTGGACAGGTATAAGGGTATTGCCCAAATATACAGACCTCTTACCTATTTGGTTCATGTACTCAGATATCTTCTATTACTTCATCTATAACATTCATGTAACTTTATTGCAGTGTGGAAGCTTCAGATACAGCCTAATCAATCACTACCTTCTAGCTAGATAAATAGATCATATAAGTGCTCTATCCGGCTCATAAGAAGTACAGCTAATCAAAATTCCATCTAGAATGTTCATATTACTTTGCTGTAAGTAAGAAGGTCAATTTTTTTGTCTGCTTTGTTAATAATGGGCAAAAAGGTGATGCCTTACGAATACTACTACTACTAAAGTTATACTCTTCTGATAGTTGGTCTTCTTTTTTACACCCTATATTAAGCAAGCATTGAAGTAATAGTGCACTAATTATCATCGGGGCATTGAAAAGAACAATTAATCATGTCTTGGTCTAAATGTTCATACTATAAAATTAGACAGTACTTTATATGTCAAAGAAAAATCCTCAGTGATAATCACTCGAGTTTCGGAGTGAGATATTCTGCCACCATCATATACTTCCTCTGCTTGGATTGACTAGAAAACATAATTTAGTGAGGAATTTGCAAAAATGTGGTGGCATAAGAAAAATAGAACTTAAGCAAGCAAGTAAAACCAAAAAATAGAACACGATACTAATTAACAAAAACCCAAAAAAAAAAACATTGGTAGAAAGTGGAGTGATTTCTTGATAACAGCCTAAGATAGAAAGGTGGATTTTTTTTTTTTTTTTTTTGAAACACACTTGTATTAATAGAATCATAATACAAGAGGAAAGTGCAGAGATTAGACTTAAAAGCAGTAACAGCAAAGACAAAGTAAGAAAAGATACAAAACAAGACAATAGCAAGCTAGACTACAAAGCCATCGGATCCAAAAATAGTAAGAAATATAGAATGCCTCTAAAAGGAGGATATTTTAGAAGATACTAGTTCAATTACCACTTCTACATAATTGAAATTCTTCTTGAAGAAATATTACTCCCTCAGCAATAGCATAATACCACATTTTATACTCAAAGTATTTGAACAATTAAAGGAAGTCTGGCATAAAGATAATTGGTTGTACCCTCAATGAGTTTGCCTTGAAAACCAAATAAATATGCTAACATATCCTTGCTAAGGACTTGGTTTGTTTACATATTCTAATAAATGTCCTCAATAACATTACTTTCAAGTTTCAACAAATACTCATATTATTTGTACTGGACAAAACCCGAAAAAAACTGAACAGGCACAAAATTACCTTGTGAGGGCTATTATCTTGGCTCTTTTGACCAAATTTAACTGTGCCATGCTCAGCAGCAACTGAACTTCCTTTTCCATCAAATTGTCTGCCTACAGCATTTCTCTTTGTAGACTCATGAAGTTCCACTTCACCATTCATCCGCAGTTCGGCCTGCTGATCCAGGTTGGATGTCTTGTGTTCTGCCAAATTAGAAACAGATGCATCATGATTATCTACCAGTTTATGTGGGCTGGTTTGCATGGGTGACTTTTCATGGATACCAAATGTGGGAACTTGATCTGAACTGACATCCTCTTCAAGGTTATCCACCCTTCCATCAGTAAGATTAGCATTGGAATTATCATCCTCAGAAGACCTGTTGATACCTGCAGCCTCTGATGATAACAGCTCTGTTTTAAATTCCTGAAACCCAGAATGAGCTTCTAAGATACAAAGATCACCTTCCGTTGAAATCAACCAGGAAATAGGAGATGAAGAACTCAAGGCATAATGACAAAGCATGTTAAGTAACAATGAAAGTTTCAAGCAACAATTACTTTACTTTCTCAACAGAAGAGGTATCAATATCATTTCCTTGTTCGCCTCTACTCAATTGAGCATCCTCTGATCCATCAATGTTTCTGCAAAATCACAGAATTTGATATGCTCAATTGTTGATTCACCTGATGTCAATAGTAATCCAGAACTAAATTGGTAGCATTGAAGAGATTCAAAAGAAGAAACACTCATGGAAGAACCCATACACTTTATTAAAACATATAAAGTCTTTCTTCATTTGAACCACCCACAAAAATTAAAATTATACAGTATCAGCAAAAATACCTGGCTATCAAATTATAGAGACAAATATATCAATCAGTGAAATTATATATGTGGCCATAAACACATAAATAAGGAGTAGAGCAGGCTTCTCTGAAACACATAAATAGTCGTAAAATATTGATTTGAAATTAGTGGTCTCGCATCATTTCATGTGAGAAGGGAGTATGGAGAAAAAAAATATGTATTCACTAAAGGGAGCATTCAGCACTGTTTTGGGATGTTCTTAAATGGGGATAAAAAAATTGGGGAGCAGAGGGAGTATATGGAATTTCTCAAATGTGAAAGATATCCCGGTCTTAAGAGTGAGCAAAAAACAAGTGACGGACATTTGAGCAAGAGAGAGACAGAGATAACACACCTTAGGGTTCCACTATGACGTAGAGTTGTCTGCAAAGCACGTCTTGAGTTTTGAATCCATGGGTGTGAAAGTAATGTCTTTGCATCGGGCCTCTGTCTTGCATCCTGAAATGTCAGAGTAAAAGTGAAAAAGCAACCTAAAAGATAGCCCATCGAATACCATGTGGCCAACCACATATAAAACAGGTAAATAGTACCTTTTCATTAACAATGCCACAATGTAAAACTCAGAGAAAGAAGTGTAAGAGGCCATCTTTGGTTTAAGGGATATGGCTTTTGATAATATTATTTATCAACAATCACTCATTTAGGCATGCCCAAAGCTTGGTTATTTTGTGAGACTTTTGTAGGATTATAAATTCAAGCATGGGACTCAAATTTAGTGATTGTGAATTGACAGATAATTACTTGCTTGAACCAAAGTACTATCATATCCCTGGAATAGAAATAATTATATAAGTTGAGGGACACAGAATTATTGATTATTTTTTATCACCCACACCAAACACCCCTTGATATATGATTAATCAAAGAGTTGTAGAATTCTTATCAGGGGATATCCTTCTCATAGAAGCAGATTTGGAAAAACAGGGGCTTCTAGAAAAGCGGCTTTCTTTTCTTGAAACCGCGCACGACAGTATTTTGATGGGAGATAACATTAGAAAGAGGGGGACTATTAATGTTAACTGCTGCATTTTATGTCGTAAAGGCGAGGAGACCACAAACCACTAGCATCGAGAACTGAGAAAAGACGAGTATGTTGTGGTATCTTTGGTTTAATTTGTGCAATCTGAAATGTTTAGTGCCAAATACAGTAAAAAGGTTGTTTGCTTTCATGGAGCTTATATAGGAGAAGTCGCAAGGAGGGAGGTATTTTAAACACAGTAACAGTGTGTCTGTTTTGGTTAATATGGAAGGGGAGGAATGTAAGGTTTTGAAAGAAAAGACAAACAACTGCACTTACCTTGAAGAAAGAATTTTTTTAATCTTTCTTTGGAGTAAGGTAATTTTACCTGAAAGTTTTATATTTTCCTATAACTTCTTCGATGGCAATGTAGTTGTTAATAGCGAAAAGCGACGCGAAAGCGACAAGGCCTCGCCTTGCTTTGGAACGAAGCGAGGCGAAAAGCGCTGGCTTTTCACGAATGAAGCGCTCATGTACAATTTAATAAATATATCAATTATAATATTATCCAAAAATAAACTATAATCATATAACATAAATGAACAAATATAAAGACAATTAATATATAATAAAATTGACAAAACAAAAGGGAAAGTAAAGAGGTGGGCCATGACACTATATTATAAACAAAAGGAAAGTTTAGTAAAATTAAATAAAAAAAAAAAGAGAGAGAGAAAAGAAGTCTGCAAACCCTAATCTTCCTTATCTCATTTTACCCCGCCGCCGCCAAGGACTTCAAACTTCTTCTTCCTTCCTTTTTTTTCTTCTGGAAATTGACTTCATCTCATTTTACCCCGCAAACCCTAATCTTCCTTTTTTATTTACTGGAAAAAGTCAATAAATCGAGGCCTTGCTAAAAAAGGCAAACTTTTTTTAATTTTCCTAAACCTATCACCTTCAATTTCTGGAAAAAGCGCCATTTTGCTGAGCTATGAAGCGCCAGAATAGCGCCGCTTTTCCCAAACCCTAAAAATAAGGCGAGGCGAGTCGCCCTGAATCGCGCTATATCGAGCGCTTCTATCTCTTTTAACAACTGTGGATGGCATACACTCATGTATAGATAGCTAAACCAACAGGGGATTGGTCTAATGGAAGGAACTAGTCACTACAAAGTAGCGAACCCAAGTTCGAATCCCTATTGGGAGAGGTTCCCACGTAATGTGTCTGACACACCTCGGATTACACCCTTGGGAAACCAAAAAATTGTATAGATAGCTAAGATATTCTGGTGCAGATGGGTGGCAATCCTTGATGTGTTTTTATGTAAAGTTTATTGTTACCTTAAAAGAAGGTGTCTTCATAAACAAAAAAAAAAAAACATTGTACAAGCAGCATATGGTCATGTCAATCCACAAGGCATATTGGTAGAACCTGGCAAGGAGGGCAATACAATAAGCATATAAATTGCCTTACACGAAACCTATTCCTTTGATCTGAAATGACCACCTCCCAAAGAACCACCTATTTTTTAATATTAAGGTTTGATTTGTGATAGCGGAATTTGATGCATCAGGATGTAAAGATTGAAGTACATATAGTTTTTGTATCCCAGAAAATATTACAATTCACTTCAATTAACAAAAAGCTCCAAAGGGAAAGAAAAAAAAAACTCCAGATTACTACCAAGTAATCAGTAGAACTACAGAAGTTTTCTCGTAAACATAAATTAATGAGTACCAAGTTCACAAATTTTGGAAAGCATAGCAGAATGAGAAGGGTCCTGGAACTAGGAGCAGGAGAATGTTCTATATTTTGAAGCGGTCCAGCTAGATTTCAAACAAAAAAAATGTTTGTCATTTAAATGAAAAAAAGGAGGGCCCTTTTGTATAATATGATATAATATAATTAATCTAGCTGCTATACAATATATTCCTATAGCCATATTTTTCCATGAAATTTTATCTGGAAACAATGTTCCCTCCATTACATGTTTCCTACTATGAAAGTCTTCATCTCATCTTTTCACACTATCTTCAGAATACGCTAAAGACTTCATTTTGACTTCCATCACTAACCTAGTACCTCCATATCCATAAGAAAAGGAATAAAAAGAAAGTATCTAAAGCTAGTAAAGGAAATAAACTAAGAAACAGGACGGTTACGAAACAAGAGATGAGACAGATAAGTTTAGAAAAACGAAAATTGAAAGAAAAAATGTATCAGATCTTCCAGCTGACCTTCTTAAAGCACTGACGCAGGAAATCAGTAATCGAAGGAGACAGACTGTCTGGAATCGGAGGATGCTCATCCTGGAAAAGAAGAAACACAGTAAAATATTCGAAGAAGCAACAACAACATTTCTGTTAACAAAATCATTATACTTGCAGTTGGCTTATTTATTATTTTTTGAATATCCCCATCCATTCTGACGTATTTAATTTTAAAACTAGTTAGCAGTTCTAGTGTCACACCATAAGTGATAGTTAAGATAAGAGGAGAAAAGGATAAGATTAATAAAACAAGGATCTAACAACCACGAAAAATGCAACACGCATTAATGCTCACAGCTATCCCACCACCACAAAACAATTTGATGACAATAATATAATGATCTAACAATAATGCAGGCCTGATTTCTACCTGTACAATCCTAAAGAGAGCAGGCATAGGCTGTAGATCATAGTATGGTGGTACACATGTGAGGAGCTCAATCACAGTGCAGCCAACACTCCAAATGTCAGATGCAGCACAAACTCCCGACATTTCAATGACCTGAAATTGTTCAACAAAAGCAGCAGGTGTAATTCGGTTCAGCTGTATAGCTAACAAGCACTCAAGGGTAAACTCTGAATATTACATAACCACATAAGTTACTAAATTAATACTAACAATCAAGTAATTTAGTGTGCCAATACATTTTACGATTTATAAAAATAGTAGAAGGGTATGTTTACAATGTAGGACATGACATGATAACATTATACAACTATAATTAAATTTGTTTTATGTACCATGTTTGGTGAATTTGACTTTTAGGTGGAAGGAATTACTATTATAAACATTATATTCTTTTGTTTGTATACTGAAATCTTCCCTATCTCCTCGCGCCAAGATACACAACCCTGACATGAAAAGATAAAAAGAATGGGGGAGACGCTCAAAAAGAGAATGAAAAAACTATCAGGCTATCCAAGCAAATGAGTGCAATAGCTGCATATTCCCAAAAATTTATCAACCAAATTAAAACTTATGTTAACAGGACAAACCCAAAACAATGCATCAATATTATCAGCTAGAGAAAACAAACTTGGGGTTCAAGGACAAAAGGAAAGAAGTCATTCAGCAAATTCGTTTACTTAGTCAAGACCCAGGGGCCAGACTCATAACCCCTTGACATGGATCTATCCCTCTTAAAAGGTATTGTGAATTCCCACTTTCTACTTTACCAAAAATAATAATATGCTTGCACGGGGAGAAAACTGTGTAAAGGATTACCCTAACCGCATATGAAGCTAGATGTATAATAAAATATAAAGACCTAGATCATCTGCTTCAACCCTCAGGGTTTGTTCCACACAACCATAGTGGAGAGAAACATATGTTACCCAACAACCACAAGCAAAAAATAAAAGATTTCAACTTCATATAACAAAAGTCAACATCAAACATGGACATGAGGAGGACATACCTCAGGGGCCATCCAGTAAGGGGTTCCAACAACAGAATGTGTATTAACATCTGCTTCAGTTAATTTTGTAGCTACCCCGAAATCTGCAAGTTTCACAAGACCCTGAAAGTATAAATTAGATCGAGGAACTAAATTTTCAGCAAGCTTAAATATTCAATTACCAAAAGCCCAAACTAATCAAGAAAAAAGCGTAAACAACAGGATACTCTCATAAGGACATCCAACCAAATATTCAAATATAATTACCGCTTTCACATTAAAAAAAAAAAAGGAACCGAACCAAATATCTATGTAACAGATTACAATAGCAGAGAAAAAATTATCTATCACTTAAACAAAATCACTTCAGCAAAATCAAGCATGAAAGCAACAATGTAACTTAAGAAACTTAGGAGGTGCATACCTCTTTTGTCGTCAAAATATTAGCCCCCTTGATATCACGATGAATTACACCTTGTTCATGTAGATATACCAGACCTTCCAATACCTGATCACAGTATACTGCTAGATATTTGAAACCATAACAAATGAACTAAAGACAAATCGTGAAGTATGAGATCAGTTCTGAAACCTGTGCTATATAAACAGCCACCAAGGACTCTGGAAAAGGCCCGAATTTGTTTGGCTTAATAATGTTTGCAAGTGAACCATTCTCCACATACCTTCGAAAAAAAATTGATAGTTTGATAAGTTTTATGTTTGCTATGGATTAAAAAAAGTGAAGCAAATAAGATTGACATACTCGAGTATAATGTGAAGATGAGTCTTTGTCTTCAGCGAGCCGAGATACTTCACAATATTCTTGTGATTCAGATTCTACAATTGAAAGGGCATGCATCAAAGAGAGTAGAAATAGAAACCAACTTCTCAATTTTCCATATTCTAAAGAAAGACTCTTGAAGATCATTCTGACACCATGAAAACAACATTTACTAACTAGATAATAAAAAGGCCAGACAGTGTGGAAAGGATAGAGCAAAGAGATTATCAACTTTGCATGAAGGAAAATCCAAACAAGTATGAGAAGAACTTGTAAACGGAAAAAAAAAGTTTGAGCAACAAGTTCGCCCCATTTTCCAGGAAACAAGTTAACTAGCATGACTTACGGAGTCAGACCTAAATAAGCAGTGAGAAAATTCTTAGAGCAAAAACCTGATAACACTTTAAACTAATAACGATATATAACCAGCAATTTAGAAAACAAAAACTCACCTTTAACAAATCAATCTCTTGCTGTCAAGTTGCCATCCCACAAACATCCACGAAGTTAACCAAAAGGAAAGGACAAAGTAAGTCCAAAATTCCAGAAAATCACATTTCAAAACTAAAGCATATAAGCACACAATTAGAACTGAAAAATTTCAGAATACACATCTAGACAATTGAATTGAGAAAATTGAGCAAAACCATTATAATGTTGAGATCCTCTTGAGCAATATTCTCAAGAGAAACTTGCTTGATTGCAACAAAGTCTCCATTCTCCAAATCCAAACCCTTGTACACTCTCCCGTACGCACCTTTCCCAATTTCATCACCAAGCATCTGTAATTATGTTTTTTTTCCCCCAAAAAATCAAAAACAAACAAAAATGTAAAAAATTAAACTCTGGAGAAAAAATTAGGGCAGTTCTTACGTATTTGTTGTCGAGAGTTTTGTTTTTGTGGAAAGCGGATGTCGTCATTTGCCGAGCCATTTCTGTTTCGTTCCGACGCAGACCTAGTTCTGAAATACTCTTACTCCCATTTTCTATTCATACCTTGTCGTAATTATATATGGATTTATATGGGGTTCGGAAGGGGTAGCCGGAGAAATGGGCACAGGAGTAATTTTCGGGAGTGATCGCTTGTCTAAAGCTCCGGCGCGGAGGAGCTCTGACGCTTCACGGAGGAGGCGGATTTTTAATAATTTATTTGAATCATTACAACGAAGATTTAGGAAAGTATGAAATAAATAAAGGGTTTTTCATAGAAAATAGTACTAATATTATTAATTAGCAATAGTTTCAGGCCCTTCATTTATCCTTTAATAATTATAATTACTAGTTTCTAATATTTACTAAAAAGAAAAAAGTAATATAACTTGTATTTGTAAAATGTTATCGATTCATACATCGAAATTTGAAAAGATGTTTTTAAATTTTTTAATTATTTTATAACATTTACTAAAACATAAACTAACTTATTAACCAAAAAATGTCATCAACTTAAATCCTTAATAAACTTCTAACCATTCTCTAAAAAATAATAAACTTTTACATATACACATGTTAATAGTATATATTGTGCTGAGATTGTATGAGTATATGCTACAGTATATTACTAAATAAAACTAAATCATTCAGTACAAATAAAGTAAGGGTGAAAGATATTTATCAAAAATAGAAAAAAGTTAAGGGTGAAAGAGGCTTCAACGAAGAACCGCCATCATCGGTCCATAAGTTTTGTATGGAAGTAGTTTGATTGGGTTTGAAGTCACTTAAATCGAGTTATTACCCATTTAGGTAAAAAGTTGAAGAAGTCCCAAACCGAATCTTCACAACCTTACTTGAGATCTATAAAGTTATTGAATTAACATATATCATAGGTTTTTCACAAGTATAAAGTTATTAATTTGATATCTACTATAAATTTTTATCTTGCAAACCCTAAAATCAAACTTTAATCCAAATCACCGCGATCGATTTGGATTGAGCCGCTCATCAGCTTCACGATTTTGCGGTTCCGTCGAACACCATATAAAGAGTCATAAATGAATCTATGAAAGTTGTAACATCATCTCCAGTGGCTTTAGTCCAGCTTCCCATTCCCCTTCTCATTTTTTACTCATTCCCCTTATTCCATCGATTTCCCTTCTCCTTCCTATTTATATAGTCATCTCATGTGATGCAATCTTCCAAGTCCAATTAATTTTAATATTCATTCTTCTCCGCTCTCACTTAATAATAATAATACGGATGATAACAATACACAAACCGATTAAGGATTTTGTTAAAAAAAAAGTTTTTTATTAAATAATAACAAATTAAATTAAATTTGAGTTTAGAAGAACTACATTTAACTTTTTAAGAATAATACACGAATTAAAGAAGTTTTTTTTTTAAATGAGGTTTTTTATTAAATTAATACAAAATAAATTAAATTTGAATAAATTAAATTAGGGCTACAAAACCCCTCATATTATTAAGAGTTGAACCAGTCAAGTGTACTACCAAAACATAGCAGTTCAGTTCAAAAGCAACCAAAAGAAGAAGGCCCAACAGTCAACATAACGGGGCAAAAGATAAGTATAAAACACTAAATGCAGTATTTTTGCATCTAACAAAACAACCCATTGCATTTTAGTAAATACGTTTTCTTATTTTTAATTATTATGTTTCTATATATTTAGTCTTCATATTTTATAGAAGACCATCAGTTATTATATTACCAAAATAGTCATAATTTCATCTGGTTACTTAAGGTCATAGTCTTATATAAATAGTTATAGTCTTCATTATACTATATATTGATTATATTATGACTTTTTGGAAAATGAAAGATTTGTTTTCACTAGAGTGTGATGTTGCATAAAAATATTCATGGCAAAGGTGGTCGATCTATAACAACATCACAATAATAAAATAAAGTTTGCACACAAATATCGAGAGAAAAATTATACTATTGTTATTGAAATAGTGAATTGATTCTTTTTATTTGAAAATAGGGCGATCTATTTATAGGTACTTATAGGGGTACAATAGTCTTTTTAGGAAAAACGTTACAAGTAATAAATATAAAGACGTTACAGACATTACAAGAGTTAATGATAAAGATGTTACTAACGTTACAAAACTTAAATGATAAAGACATTACAAATCTCTCATTTATATCAACTTAGTGTAGAGCTGTCTAATCTTTTAATTGCCCTCGTGTACAAAATTTGCACACGTTATATTGCCCCCTAGCTTCGGGAATAATAAAATAATTACGCAAGCGTATATTGTTGAAACTTGATTCAAGTATCTGAGCATTGTAACTATCTGCACCATACCTCCATATGGGGCTAATAAGCTTGTGATACTGCCTCATTAAAACCTTGTCAAGAAAAAACTCATTAGACGAAAATTTGGACGAAGGAAAAAGAGTACAATGATTAGATATTTATTCATGACACGCTCTCTCTGATGCTAACACAAGACCAACATGCTGATGTATTACAGTATTTTTGAAGAGTTTGAGCCTCACTTATAAATTTGGTGAAGAGTAGGACTGCTCCTTTCTTATATGGTGTAGGTATTCTTCTTTTGAGATATATGTTTGTCAAAAAATGCCTCACAAAGCCACATATGCATGTAGAAAACAAATTTACGTGGTCAAATATTATCACTTGAAAATAAATATAATAAAAATAAATTTAGATTTTAGCCACAAGTATAACTTGATTCATGTTGTTCTACGTTTTGACTTTGATAGTATTGTATCGTCGTTGTCCCTGTCTTTTTTTTTTTGGTGCCGAGAGATGATCGGACTACCCCTTTTGATCGCTGAAGGATGACCGACTTACCCCTTAGCATTTTGCGGAGGGATGATCGATTCATTATTTGATCGCTAGAGATGACCGATTTACCCTTGGTCATTGAGGGATGACTGATTTAACCTTTTTTATCGTTGAACTATGATCGATTTACCTTTTACTTTTTAGGGAAGATCAATTTACCATTTTTTATCGAGAGAAGACCATCGGGTTACCATTTGTAGTTTTATAGATTAATTTATTATTGACTTCATGCGTCCATAAACAAATGCTATATTTTAATTTTAACTGAAAGACATAAAAGTGTACATTTTACCAAGTCCATTTATTCTTCAATCTTGAGATAACTCAGAGGCAACCTTGTAATTCTCACTAATTTTTGGAGATCATTTTGCAATTTCTGTCATCTTCTAGGTCAAAAGTGCGCAATTTTGTCCAATTTATGGGGAGACTTGCAATATTGACTGACCTTTGGTAATAGCCCAAAATTCTAAAGCTGCAGTATAAATTTCTACAAAAGATGGTTTGCCATTTTGCTCAACTTCATTGGGAATTTGTTACCATAACAAAATATGATATGAATGATGAATGATAAATTATTTTAGGATTTGAGGCAAAATTTAATCAAATAATAACCTTAAGTTTACATTTATGATTTATGTAGGTTGATGATTAACTCAACAGACCACGTTGAAAAAGCGCATTCCTCAAACTAATAAAGCAGTATTGAAGTACAAGTTTTACAACGTTTAGATTAAATAAATAATAATTTAGTTTTTCTATTTTTTATAGCTCAACAAAAACTAATTTACTTTTAACATACACAGAAAAATCATTTCATTGAATTAATCCAATCAATGTTTTATCACCTTTGGCAAAGTAACAACAAAAAAAATATCACGCCATTTTAGAATGAGCTTAAACATGTTTTGATAGTTCTCAAGTAATTGCACTCTAATGACATCATAATAATAACTTAATATTTAACAAGAAGAAACTTAATTAATTAAAATGATAAATGGAAAACTCAACCTCCTGCACGAACAATTATCTTTGGTACGGTAACAAGCTTTTCATATTTCACCGCTTTAACATATCAATGGACCAGACTTATGCTAATTTATATTATGCTAGGTGCTCAATTAAATAAAAGATTAATTAGCATCATCATCTGAAAAATGAATATATAATTATAATTAGATCTAACATCAAGTGAAATCCGTTTTATGTTGTTGTTTACAATCATTTAAATTACTTCTTTGTAAAAATATGCACACATATTATCGTTATATCATAGCACAAGGTCGATGATGCCAATCTGAATTTGCACTTAAAATAGAGTATATTTACCTATTTGAAGATATTGTTGAATATTATCGTTGAATACTCATATCAGACTTAAATTAAAGAATGAAATATAAAGATAATACCTTATTGTTGATTTTCAAATCAAGTTTCTAAATCAGTATTAACTCCAATAGCCTTGGACCCCTGGTTCGGATGGTGATATCTACGGGTGGATGGTCTTGATCTTTTTCTCTTATTAGTTGATACTGCAGTCGGTTTCGTGATCGGTGGCTCTGATACATAATGTCGGTAGGTGTTTCCCTCGAAACGTATACAAACTAGTTGTTCCCCAAAGACGGCGTCAATTATGATATTGCGTAAAAATGTTCAGGACATATGTGGAACAAGCCTTTCGATCTATAACAACACCACAATAATAAAATAAGGTATGCACACAAATATCGAGAGAAAATTTGTACTATTGTTCTTTTAATAGTGAATTGATTCTTTATGTTTGGAAATAAGGTGACTTATTTATAGGAACATACATGGGTACAATAGTCATTTTAGAAAAAAAGTTACAAGTAATAAATTCAAAGACGTTATAAGAGTTTATTATAAAGACGTCACAACTTTACAAATTAAATAATAAAGTCGTTACATATTTTTCAATTATGTCAACTTAGTTTAAGTTGTGTAATATCTTATCTTGATTGCAAATTGTGTACAAAATTTGCACACATCAAAAGAGTCCCTATTTCTCGCGTTTCTTATTATAATTTATTTAATTGAACTTGGTCAATTTGCGAGTGACCAAATAATAAATCTATGGACAATAGATCCGTTCATAAAAAAAGATAAGGGAGTTTGTGGAACGGCTGCCATAGCCCATAGGGCAAATATGTCGCTATCTTCAACATACAAATTATTTCTACATTGAGCTGGATTAATTGCATTTTTTGACTAAATTATTTCAACATTTAATTTAAAGGGGGAAAAAGGTGAACGATATGAGTTGCGGTCGAGTAAGGATTAATGTGTTGCAATAACTATGTGGAAGAGTTGTGAGTTAAGTAAAACTTACTTTCAAGCTTAATGTGAAACATATGACTTCATAAATTTTGTTTTTGTTTTTGTTTTCTAAGAGTAAGAGTAAGGGTACTTATGTCTTAGACCCGATTTAATCATTTTCGAGTTGTCACATACAAATTAAAGAGGAAATTTCTTTCAACAGAAATTTGAAGAGTTCGTCAGGTTGTGGAGACTAATCTCTTTCACTAATCACTAAATCAATCACCTCTTGATACACTCAACTTCATACGATTGAATACAATACATATTTGCTTAAAAAACAATCATAAACTATACGTGGATCCTACATCATCCATCTTAAGAACATAACCGAAGACTGAAATCATAGATGGGGTTACAAAAAATTCATTTCAAAACCTAGAATGAAAATATGAATATTCTAAATTAAATGTGAACTTAAATGCTCTATATATATATAATAAAACAATAACTCTTAGATAAATAATAGAGTGAATATCATTTTTAGTCCTTCTTATGGGTCAAATTTTGCACTTTCGTCCCTCTTAAATTTTTATAGCATATTCGTCTCTCTTATCAATCTACGTAGCACATTCGTCCCTTTTATAGCACATTTGTTCTTCTTAATGTTTTTGTAGCAGATTTGTCCCTCTTATCAATGTAGTGTATCATATTCGTCCTTCTTAAGTTAAAAATACATCAACTTTTCATTCATTTTAGAATATATTTTGGATTTAAGAGATGTATTTTATATTTAAAATGGAGTAATGTGTTACACTATATTGATAAGAGGGACGAATCCGCTATGAAAAATTTAAGAGGGATGAACATGTTACACTACATTGATAAAAGGGACGAATGTGATACACTTAATTGATAAGAAGGAACAAATCTGCTATAAAAAAATTAAAAAATAGGGACGAAAGTACAAAAGTTAACCCATAAAGAGGACCAAAAATGCGATTCACTCTATATAATACTCCTTATATATAGCATGCTCCCATATCATTAGTTACCTGGATTGGCTGCCGGGTGCTGCCGTTGCCATTTTGGAATTTGGGCTTCTCTCCATTATTTTTTTTTTTTAATAAAAGGTGGTGAGGGAACCACAGTTTATTTAACCCTGCAAGTAAAAACCAGAACAAAAAAGAAAACAACAGAAAAAAAACAGAAACAACAAAATCACAACACACAGCAACAAAGCCACATACAGCAGAAGACCACACAGGGCCATAATATCTCCAAAGGCCACACAGGGCCAAAATATCTCCGAAGGCCACATACGACAAAAGACCACGCAGGGTCAGAATAACAGCAAAGACAAAAAGCCATATACGGCAAATATACCTCGCAGGGTAAAACCTAATAACCCAAAGACCACGCAGGGCCAGAATACAGCAAAGACAAAAAGCCACATACGGCAAAATATACCTCGCAGGGTAAAACCGAATAAACTAACACACTAGCAACAAAGCCATTCAAAGCCATTCAAAGCCAACTAAATCTCCATATCCATCGCACAAACATGAGGACGGAATAATGAAAACGAGCAACCATCCCTCATCCCCTAAGAAAGAACCATCATCTTAGCAGGCACTGCAGGACAACAACTATAAAGAACATCAGTCCTGTAACATAATCTCAAACCCAAATACATGAAAATCCATAAAATACCCCGCCAAATACTCAAGAAGAAACAATCTGTCAATTACATAGTGTGTGCAAGTTAGGGGTGGGCATTTGGTATCGGGAATTGGGAACCCGAACCGTACCGACCGGGTATTTACCAAAAAAAAAATTTTTTATGGGTTTTTCGGGTTTTGGGAAACCCGATTTCCCGATTAATATAAGTCGGTACGGATTTCGGGTAGGAGGTTCTACCCGATCGGGAACCCGGTTATACCAATATTCTCAATTCTTATTTCTATATATGTAAAAATAAATGTGGCCCACCCACTTTTTTAAAATAAAAGTTGAAAAATAAATAACATTTTCTCTCAATTCTCTCAATTGACTCAACCCTCAATTAGTAAATTCTCAAATTAAAATACTCTATCCTCAAACAAAATTCTTACTGCCACCGTATCCTCCATTTTATCTGGCATCGTACGCCTCCTCCCCACACCGACAACCATCGAGGAAGCTCATCCTCTTTCTCCTCATCACTTTATGTTATTCCTTCTCTGATTTTTTTTTTTTTTTTTTTGGGTTTGTCATTTTTCTGTAGGTAAGTCATGGATGTTGGATTTTTGGGTAAGAATTGATAGCAATGTACCTAAGAACAGTGTTTCACCATTAAATTTTTGCAGCAGAGGGTTTGATTTGGGTGAAATTTTATGTGTTAATTTTTATTATGAATTTTTTAATTGAATATATATGTGGATGGTGCGAGAGACTAGCTTTTGTAGCTGGGGAATTTGGAGTAAAGTAGGTTTCCCGAACCCGTTCCCGAATTCCCAATTTTTTTCGGGAACCCGAAATATCGGGAAGAGGGTAGGTCGGGACGGGTTTCGAGAAGGAAAATTTCAATCCCGAAACCCGAATACCGTTCCCGAATTTCCCAAATTCCCGAAAACCCGTACCGATCCCACCCCTAGTGCAAGTGTAAGGAGGCTAAAATCTGAGAAGTAAGTGATCAAATCCAATAACCTGGCCAAAAAAAGAATAGTCATGAAAAATGACAATAACAATGCAAAAACAGGATGGCCAAGTCAAGAAGTTAAAACCAACTGGTGGAGAGCCAATGGACCAGTGGGGACAATCCAAAGTAAGAAAAAGAACCAACCATGCACAAGAACAGATAAAGAACGAAAACAATCAAAGAAACATGAATGCAACTAAGGAAACCCCCTGTGAAAGTCACTCTGAGCAAACTAGAATGACCCCCAGAAGCAGTACACACAGAACTATGATGCCGTCAAATCATATGTGTGTGCAAAGTGCAAAGGAGGACATCTAGAAAGTGGTGAGAAAGTGGGTCCTGTAATCTGGTCAAAATTGTGTAGAGTCATGTGAGATGACAATACAAATGCAAAACAGGAAGACCAAATACAGTTAAAAAGGTAATCCAAGTGGAAGAGGGCCAATGGACCATGGGGCAATCCAAAAATAAAAAAGGAACCTATAATGCAGAAATCCTATCTATAATGAATGCAGCTAAGGAACCCCCATGTGGAGGACAGAATGGCCAAACATAAAGTCCACCAGTAGTAGTACACTAAGTACCATGATGCAAATGCGCAAGAAGGCTCAGTTTAGATATATGATTTCACCGGACTATGTAATATGGCCAAAATTTGTTGTAAATATGTGAGATACATACAACATGCAAAACTAGGAAGCCATATTCAGAAAAACAAGAGCAAACCAAATGGTAGAAATCCTATCCAAAACCCAAACCCAGAAAACCTAACCATGAGAAATGCAAGTGTATAAGTGAATGCAACTAAGGAATTTCCCCACCCTTTTTCCTTCTGAATCTGAAATTAGAAATTCCCTCACACCAAATCAAACCTTTCAACTTACCCTCCAAACAATTAGGATAAAAGTGGCTTCCCTCCATTATTTGATTTATAATTAGTTTACTTTTTTGGCACGCATTATTTCACATTCAATTGGAGGTATTTTTACAGTTCTACATTCACTATCAGGAAAATACAAATGAATTATTTGAATTAAGAGCAATTGTTCCTTTAAATTATAATTTCATGGTTTTTGGTCATTTTAACCCGGAAACTGATACAGGGTGCATATTGCTACAACTTATGTGCTTGGAGGGTGTAATTTGACATTTATTTTCTTTCAAAGGTGCAAATTGCCGAAAAAGTTGCATTTCAAGGTTGCAAGCTGCCATTTATCCGCCTTTTGGCTTTTGCTTAAGGATTAACTTCCCAATTATATACATACTATCATTTTCACTAATTCCAAACATTACTAATTTACTATTATCTTCTCCTATTAATCTCACTGAAACACTGGAAGTATTCAAGTATCTATTAGAACCATAGATAGGTATAGATATACGTGCTGATGTATGATGAGCAATCTCAATCGCAGTTGTAGTAGTAGAAGTGTACCGCTTTTGGCGGTGGCGGCGGCGGCGGCTGTTCTTTTCACTCTCCACCACGCAGTAGTAGTAGATTGCGCTGGGGTGCAATGGCAGATCCTCACCAAATCAAACTACACCTCTCAGATTCGCTTCCATCCTCATCTCCTTCTCCTCGTTACCGTCCCATGTAAATCAAGCAACCCTCTCTGTATTATCGAATTTGTTACCCTAATTTTTAGTCTTGCTTTGAAAAATGTTACCTGCATTTTCTGGAAATAAGTTTGATAGCCGTAGGGAAAAATGTATTTTTTGTTTTTCTTGTTTTTGTTTTTTCTGGGGGTTGGGGCGGGGGCGTAGAGGGAGTAGAAGAATAATAATGTAACTGCTAAATTGATTGAGATAATCTATCATGAATAGTCTCAGATAAAGAAGTTAAATTTGGAAAAAGGGGGAGAGGGGGGGAGTGAAATGAGGGGGAACTCTCATGTGATTTATTTACGTTATGGTAACTTACATTTGTTTTAAATTACTGATGTAGTCTTTTTTTTTTCCCTCTAAATTGCCTAGGGTCTGGTGAGTCGCGGTCCCTTATGAAGGAATTAGCTCATGTGGTTGCAAGTGATCAAGTCAAGTATGGTACCTTGAAGCTTATGGTCTTATATAGAAATGTGGAGAGGATGTTGGCAGATGCACTTGGTGCTACTGATGGAATAACATTTATTTACCACCACAATGGCTTCTCATATAAGTATTCAGGAAAACTTCGAGTGAAGAACATATTATCGTCCGTGAATTATGTTATGTCGCGTTTGCCTGATGAACTACCTCTTAAATCTATAACTTCATCAGACGAGTTGAGGGATTTCCTTGATTCAACTGACAAGGCTGTACTTCTCTTTGAATTTTGTGGGTGGACTCGGAGATTGCTGGCCACGAACAGTAATATGACGGAAAATGGTTTAGGTATCAGATGTTCTCTTTATTCTTACCTTTGAATTTATACTCTCCTTAGTGTAGAGGAATTACATATAACAGACGAATCTCTATACTATAGGTATATCTACCGCACTGAAAGATTCTTCCTTACATATTTGTCCCTTATTTGTGAATTTTGATAAGTGCCTTCCAGACAGAGTTGGGTGGTTGGTCCCTGCGTAACACTTTTTCATGAACGAATGAAATATCTGACCCCACTTTTATATGTTCTGATGAAATGGGATGCAAAGTTTATTATAAATGGAAATGTCAACATGAGTTACTAGCTGTGACATCATAGATTAGCTATATTACTCAGATCTTTTCTGTTAACATGATTCTGAAAAAAGTCATCCAATAAAAGGTTATCTTGTGCAGATTTTAGTGGAGAGATCAATGGAACTCTTGCGACTGAAGAGAAGAATAACAGGAAGGTGGATGGTAGTTTCTTCATTCCCATCTTCAGGACACTCATTAAAAGTTCATGGGAACCTTATTGGATAATTATGTTAAATTCTTTTCTGTGTGAATAGGTTGTGGTCCTATGGGAGATGACAAACTCAGTTGTGGTATTGACAATGAATTTAGTGGATTATCTTGGCCGAGTCATTTTACCTCTGTAAATGATAGTTTTATGAAGGAGGCGGAAAATTTGACATTTGAAGCTGGAGCATCTTGCACTTTAGATGAGCTCAGCCATTTTGAGTTATTCTTGCAAAAGGTTATTCCAGTTGCTAAAGAGTTCTTCTTACCCCCTGAAAGGCATAGGTTTGCCCTGGTTCGTGAAAGATCACTTCTTTCCTTGCTAAATGTTGAAGAGCCTGGCTCATGGTCGATGGCTGTTTCCTTTGCCGCATGTCCCGGTTGCTTGAAGGTTCTCCGAGAAGGTGATGATCTGAGAACTGTCCTTCAAACTCAAGTCTCACCTGTTTTAGAGGCAAGTCGTTCTATCTTTTTTAGTTCCATATCTCTATTATACTTTCAAGATCTCTTGAACATCGATAGTTTGCTTCATGTACCTCCAATTCAGTAAGAAAAGTTTGAATGGTGTGAAGATATTATGCTGAAGTAGATCAATTTATGAAAAATATGTAGTAAACTTGTAATTATTTTCCTATTGTTTGCACCATCTGAAATATGAAAAAATCCATTATAGGGTTTTGCAGCTGTAACTCTGGCCTAACATAAAAAAATTCGTTAGCATACTGGATATTTTCTTGCTAGGTAGGATTCGTCATCAGATATATTATAGCTTTAACTAACATTTTTCATTTATCTTTCTTCTGGAAAAAATATCCATTTTGTGGACTTCCTTTCTTGAGTAGAATGAAAGAAAGGGGTGTTGAAGTGATGTATTTTGTCTCAATCATAGCTAATGACCCTCTTCCAATTCTCTTGTTCCCCCTTCATATGAAAAAGCATATATATCTTGTTATTATTAACATTTTTTCAGTACATCTTGTAGAACACATACGTGTGGAAATGATTTTCCAAAGTCCTGTATAGAAGATGGGATTAGTTTTTTCTTTGGACAATGGGCGGCTATAAGGAGGGCATATGTGCTCATTTTTTATATCTATCTTTAGACAATAGAACATTTTTTCATCACTTGGGCATCATAATGGTGCTTTATGGTAATTGATTGGACCCTTGGATGACACTGGCCTTTCCTTCTAGCAACCTGTGAATATCCATTTAGAAAAGAATACTTGATTTCTGATTATGTTACTCAATATATGTATATAACAATTTTCTCACCATTCCGCTCATGAGTATTCTTTTTGTATTAGCAGTTGGAAGATGATCTTCTTGGAGGTGAAGCAACTTTGCCTGCAAAACGGCCAACAGCACTTCTTTTCGTTGATAGATCATCTGACTCTTTGCAAATAAAAAGAGAAAGTCAGAGAGCTCTTAATGTTTTCAGGGAGTTAGCCCAATTGTATGCAATGGAAAATCAGGTCCGTGGACTATCCAGTAGGCCTGAGAAGAAGACTTCTACTGAAACTAACCTAGCATCAAGGAGTACCCTCAGACACTTGAGACTCCAATCTTTTCCAGCTTCAAAAAAGTTTATTCTCAAGGATAAGATGTCTATAATGATTATGAATGAGGGACAACAAATTACTGTAGAAAACATGGTTCCTGATTTGCAAGGAAGCTCTGTGCATGAGATCTTAAGTTATGCACTCAATCGAAAGAAGGAACTAAAATTAAGTTCACTGGCGAAAGATGCAGGATTCCAACTTTTATCCCAAGATTTAGATGTTGAAGTTGTAGACTCTTTACCACCACATAGTGAGGTCAAGTCTACTCAATTCATAGGAGATCGTTTAGTGGGAGGGGATTTTAAAAGTTCTGTTGATCTAAATGAGAATGAAATGGCCCCTGTTAGTTCTGGTGGGCAGAGCGAGGCGCTACCCGATCCTTCTGATGCTGAGCATATTCTGCTGGAAGGGAAAGAAGATTCTTTGGATAAAAGCAGCAAATCAAATTTAGAATCAGAGCATGGTATGGGTGTAGCAACTGACAGCACTCAAGGTTGGAATGAGGCAATAAGGCTCTCAGGAATAGATGAAAATGAACAGAATAAATATTTTAGGGGTTCTTTTTTCTTTTTTGATGGTCAATACAGACTACTTGAAACTCTAACTGGAGGTTTAAAGATGCCATCAGTTGTTATAATTGACCCTATCTCTCAGCAGCATTATGTCTCAGACGAGCAGTCTATTTTTAACTGTTCTTTGCTATCTGTCTTTGTCAATAGTTTCCTAACTGGAAAGCTTTTTCCACATCAACAATCAGCTCCTGCAGTTCATAGCCCAATAGGTGCTCTAAAACCTCCATTTGTTAATCTGGATTTTCATGAGAAGAATTCCATTCCTCTAGTTACGGTTCATAGTTTTGCCAAGCTGATTATCGGTAATAAATCTGATTCCAAGAATTCCAGAGATCCATGGGATAGGAATGTACTGGTACTTTTTAGCAATAGTTGGTGTGGGTTTTGCCAGAGGATGGAACTAGTTGTTCGTGAAGTGTACCGAGCTATCAAGGGATGTGCAAAAATGAAGAGAAATAGCTCATGGAGGGAAAATCTGACTTCAACAAGTGGTAAGAAGTTCATTCCTCTATGTCACTGCTATACAATTTCACTGATTAATCCTAGGAACTTTTTAATTGATACAGTGTGAAACTTTGAATTCAATTTTGGTTTTGATTTGGGTATGAATTCTTCTTCCTGTTGTTGATAGAACATGGTGAATCCTAGGAGAACCTAAATATACACTTAGAATACAGTAGCATTATCTCAAATATAAATCTTTCTTCAAGCCTATTAAAAATAAATATTCTTAATTTGTGATCAATTTAACCACTATAAAACCGAACTTGGTCAACATCCAGGTCTTAGATTATGTGAAAACTTTTCTTTTTCTAGTCAAGTACTGATTTTACTTGCAGAGTAATAGTTTTTCATGAAATTGAAACCTTCACTGATGCTTCATACTTCATAGAAGCCCAGACCGATGGCTAAATTGGGTAGTAATTGGAAATTGTTGAATGAGTAATGTAATGTCTGATTGTAGCAATACAAATTTTTTGTTTAATTATCTCTTATAGGGGTTGAATGATGCATGAATGCTGGTTAGCGAGGACAGCAAGTCGTACATGCTTTTCTCCTGCATTTACGGTGCCGCGGAAATTTCACTTCGGAAACTAATGCTTGGCACCATATACTGACGGGGCCAAATATTTCGTTTGCTCTTAAAATTCCCATAATGCATTTTACCCTCCAAATATTTCATGTACTCTCAGAATGAATTACTTGTTTTTCTTTATTGTGCTTTCTATTTACTTGCTGGATTAAATGGATATACAAGTATTACCTGAAAAGTATTATTTTTCATTTCTTCTGTGGGATTATACACAGTGATAAAGTGTACTATGTACTGATCATTGGCTTAGATATGTGGCAGAGTATGTTGAAGATATTGCTTTGAAGCTTCCCCTTATTTATATGATGGATTGCACGCAGAACGACTGCAGCTTGATTATTAAACCTACACTGCAGGTGCGATTTACAGAAATTCACGTTCAACTTTGTTGGTAAATCTAGTTTGTTCATTGATCTTTTACTTTGAACTTGATGTTCAAAACTGCTGGATGTTATGACTTTCCTTGCTTAGCTCTTCTTCCATCCTTCTTTCTCCTCCCCTTTTGGGTTTCAAATATGAAATATCTTTTGCTCACTTTGCTTCATCCAAATTATTTCCTTTATTGGGTTTATTTGGTTGCAAAGAAAGCGGGGATGAGAGTATTTATCATGAAAAGGAATGAAACGACAGAGAAGATGTATGTTGTTTATTTGCCTCTTAAATCCAATCTTTATAAAGAATGTTTATTAAATTCTTTCAAACAACTCGAATTCCAAAGTAAAGTAAATGTTTTAATATGCCTGCAGAATACTGTTACTTTCGTGCTCCTAAAGTTTCTGACTTAGACGCACATTTGCAGCTCTCAACACGCATAATATTCTTGTAGGCCTGTGATGCTATCTTTGGAGCTTGAATATCTGTGATTAAAAGGAAAATTATGAAAAAAATACAGTACAAACTTTCCGCTTATACAAACCTATTATTTGGCTAAGCAAACTCTATTATTGGAGATAGATGCTGTATGTGTCATATATGCACTGATTTCCTTCTTAGTATATTTTGCTTGAATGTGCAGAGGGAACTTTATCCACTTCTGCTGTTATTCCCAGCAGAAAGGAAGGACAACATATTGGTGTACGAAGGGGATATTACTGTATCTGATATCATCAAGTTTCTGGCTGATCATGGGAGCCATGTGCTAGATCTAATCATGGATAAAAGTATGTAATTAAATATCTTTTATGTTTCTTTCTCATTCCCTGCTAGTTCAACTCAACCTATGTAGATTGGAGAAGATGACATTATGAGGAATCCTTTTCCATTTCACTTCTCAAATACCTTTGGCACAATCTTCTTTGCAGAAGTCCTCGTCTCATTGATCAGGACTTCTATCTACTGACATTTAAAAAAAAATCTCTTCTTCTGCACCGTTAACTACACGTGGCTTTAAGAAACAGGTTTTTATTAGTTAACCCTTAGGACAATTTGCATAATGTTATATTTAAGGTAAGATTAATGTTGCTGATTTAGTGGCTTAAAAATGACTTTTGAGCATCTAATGCAATTTTTTTTTCCTTAATTAAAATTAAAAGATAAAGCGGATTAAAAGTGATCCACTAAAGGACTAAGGTGTTAAGTTGAAAATTAAAGACTATTTTGTCACGGTTCGAAAGTTAGCAGTCTCAATATGCAATTTGATATCTCACTAATGCTCCGATGTATCTGTAACATGTTAAGTTTGGGATAAATTAATTTCCACGATTGTTCTGATGTAATTTTTCAATATCCTTGAAGGCCTGAAAAGTTCTATGTATGGTGGTGTTCTTAAATAGTGTTTTGGCCTTCTCCTGTGTTAGGTTTTGTACAGGACCAAAATTCGGCAAACGAGGATCCTAAGAAAAGGAACTTGCACCATGCAGTACTATTGAAAGACAGATTACAAAGTGAAACAGTTAAATATGACCAGATGACATCTCAATTCCCCGTTAGCTCGCTTGAGTTGTTCGCTGGCTGTTTCCTGGTTGCAACTGAAAAGCTTCTAGATGTTCACCCATTTGATGAATCCAAAATTCTTATCCTGAGAGTTGATCAAGGCACTGGATTTCAAGGTCTGATTATTAATAGACCTATAAGTTGGGATTCTCTTGAAGAAATTGAAGAAGGATTTGAGTTGTTAAAGGATGCACCCCTATCTTTTGGTGGTCCTGTAATGAGGCGAGGAATGCCTCTTGTTGCTTTAACACAAAAATATATTGAAGGTCAATCCCAAGAAGTCCTACCAAACATTTATTTTGTTGATCATTTAGCCACGCGTAGCCTACTCGAAGAAATTAGAGCTGGAAACCAGTCTGTTCACGATTACTGGTTCTTTCTAGGGTACTCCAGCTGGGGTTGGGACCAACTATTTCTTGAGATTGCTCAAGGAGCGTGGAACGTAAGCCAAGACAATTCGGAGCAATTGGATTGGCCGGTGGCTGGCTCATGAGTAGAAATTTAAATACTAAGAAGATGAAGTCAGTAGACATGAATGATCATTTGATAGGTACTTTTCGTCTGTTAACTGTTATGTTACGACATATATACAATCATTACTAATTTGAAATTTGAGGCTTTATAGTTAGTATGTGCTTTGATCTCCAAGTAGGTCTCTCAACAACAGGTTTGGGATCGGATTGCCGAGATCCTTCTATGTATTCATTTACTTTATTTGATTTTGAATCCATGTCAGATACAAATCTCTAATTATATCCCAGTTCTTGATAAAACACTTCCTATCCTTTTATCTCATGTTTAGAATGACAATAAATGATTACAAAACACTTCTAATATATTATTTATATTAATAAAACATTATGTATCTATGTAGTGGAAATTTCGTGGCTACCCTCTGAGGTAGCCACCATCCGCCCTGTTAGGGGGTAGGGGGGTTTTAAGGACATTTATGCAAAAGTGTCCCTAGAAGGGACCTAACATGACGGTAGTCAATGAAGTTTAGGTGTGTGTAAACTATTGCCTCTTCTTTAGCTCCAAGAGTTTGTGCCACCTCTTTTCAATCGATGCTGCATTCCGTGTACCTAAATCTGTATTAAAAGGTATTACATTATAGTATATAACAACTATCTCATATGTGCATGCATTTAAAACATACATGCTAAATGCTTAATTAGTTCCAGTATACCCATGTGTTTATGTGTGTGTACAATATATATAAGACTTACACTGCAATTTGGGTTCTGACTTGTCACAAGACTCCGAGCAAGTCTCCTGCGAATTACAGGTAACATGAATATGTATACACACACAATTATGTACACCATACAAACAGAGATAGATACATATTGCTACTACATGAATACATAAATAGTTTGCTTGTGAATTACTTACATTGACTGAGGTGGCAAGGCGAATTGTATCTTGTATTAGAGAGCCGAGATCAGCTTCATCTCCCGGTTTAACATAAATAACCTGCATAATTATGTATATAAATAGCGAATTTATATACCTATACATGGGAATTGATTAAGAACTTACTGAAGGATCATCATCTCCACCAATAAGTGGTAGTGCTTGATGAGAGGGGTCCTCTCTAGTTTGTCTAGTTGATGGAAGAACCCAAACTTTGAATGTAGTATTGATCTGAGGTGCAAGCAATTGATCAACATTTCATCGAAGAGAGGTACAAAATTTGAATGTTTTGTAGTTACCTCTCTTAAGTAGGGGGAGCAGCAATTGCAACATTTTGTGGTAAAGCATGTAATGATTCTTCCTTCCACAGACATACCAAGTCCAGCATGCTACATATACATGTATATATATGTGTCATTTAATAAAATATCTTTTGTTAATTGTTATTGATGTTCAAAAGTGATATAAATATGCACCTTCTGAATGGAAAGGGTGAGTGAAACATGGGTGTCTTTGTGAACATCTTCAAGTAAATCATGTAGCTGAAGGTCTTGGAGTGAAAATGTATAGTCACAGTCCCAATTTCCATGCCATTTCCCATCTGATGTCGATATAGTGATCAATCGCGGTTTAGTGTTCTTCTTCTTGGCTGCAGCTGCAGGTACCTTTGATTTCGAGATGAAAATATTTCGCAGTTACCATTCATTTCTAACAGACAAAATATAGTATATGCTTTGATAGAGTAACTAGCTACTTCATGATGATTACCATTGGAAATTCATGATTTCTCTTTGCAGAAGCAGCTCTAGATATTATGGATATTGATGCATGTGGATTGGTCAATTTAGAAAGGAATTTGGTCTCTGGTAAAAATGAAGGGATGATCCTGTAATATCCTGTTCCAGCCATTGTTCTCTCTCTCTCTCTCTCTGAATCTCTGAGAGAGATTCAGAGAGAGAGAGAGAGTGTGCAGTGGTAAACCTTATCCTTGAGCACAGCCATGGCGTGGCTCTTTAGCTACCAACCAAATGGTTGAATATAGAGCTTTGAGAAAATTGCACTTTACCCCCATGTATTCATTGTTTTGCACTTATCTATATATCCTTTAGAAAGTTGTAGTTCTGCTAGCGCACTTTTGTTGGTTGTTACATATTACCACCAAAGTAACCGACCGACGATGGTGGAAGATTTGGCAAAAGTAAAATAAAATAAATATATAGGGGGTAAAAAATGGAAATGCATTAAAGATTGGGGCGTAAAGCGTAAAATGTATGAAGAGTATGATTCAAGGGAATGTTTAATTAATCCACTGAAATTAAAAGTCAAGAAAGAATTACATAAATTCAAATTTATTAATTTGAAATAACTTGTACATATATCTTGTCTTGTTAATTTTTTAAGAGTTGAAGTGGAAATGATGATTCAATCTTTCTTGCAAAATACTAATAAATTTTAATTGGAGGACATTGCTGCCGAGTATACATTATGAATAATTTGAATTTTTACGATTTATAGTTTGATTTTCGTTTGAGGTTCTTTTTCCTTCTAATTCGTAGGAGTCTTCATTTACAAGAAGAAGTTGTTTAACTTGTTAATACGAGCACTTTGTAGCTTAATCTTAATAACAACGTAATTTGTTCAAAACGGACAACTTGACCCTTGATATTTTTTGTTGGTTATCACTTCCATTTATCTGCAACGTAGTTTTTATAAATTAATTTAAATTAATGTCTATAATTGCACGTATTATCATTTCATCTTTACATTTTATGTATTAACAAAAGGGTAAAATGCAGAGGGCCTGTTGGTTTGGCGTTTTTCAAAAAAAATTCGTGTTTGAAAAATACCAAATAAAAAAAATCTCTCAATTTTCTCAAACTACTATCTCAAAACTCAAATAAATAACAATTTTCTTATCTCTAAACAAAACCTATGTAAAATCTACTCTGATTTGACATAAAGTAACCTATCTCTTACATAATTTATCTCACAATAAACATGATTTGACATAAACATCTTCCATTTACAACCTAACTCTTTCAAAGAAAACCTATACCGACTTTATTTCTCAAACCACTTTCTCAAAGCCCAAACAAACAACATTACGCAAATCGAGATTATTTCACAAATCTCCACTACTCTCCCAAACTACTTTCTCAAACATCAAACATCAAACAAACATGCCCAGAAAGTTCTCCAAGAAGATTATTTATTGGCAATGCAATGATGATAAGTGAGTGACTAAGTTCTCCAATATGGGTAAGTTTTTTTCATTATTTATACTTAAGTGTATCAAAATTAATACTTTTTGCAATAAAAAGTAAAAGAAAACTATAAAAAATGCATAGACTTGAAGCATATGTTAATAAGTGCCTTTAACTATGTACAGATATGTTGGGATTGGCACTGATAATCAGCTAATTAGAGATCCAAAGAAACGAATTAATTCTCTAATTACTATATTCGGAAAGTGCTAATGAATTGAGGAGGGAAAATGGTATGTACAACAACCCACTCAAACAAATATCATTATCCAAACAAAACTCAGTTAAGGACACAAACCACCAACCATTGCAGAACTGAAAAAAATAAAAGGAAAGAAAACTAAAGAAGAAAAACCACCAGTAAGCAGGCTTCCACAAGCTTCTCCATACGCCAGATATACACCACGGCTGATTGGTTCCGACATACAACACTACATCAGGATGTTGCTATAGATATGAAGATTAAATTTAATACAGTATGGATGCAAGAATCGTGAACTTTACTATGTGCGGTTCAGTTACGATGGCCAAATACAAGATGTGAAATAGCAACAAGGATCCAAATGGGAGACTTAAATGTTCAATGATTTGAAAGGGAGCAAATTATTACATTCAATGTAGTGACTCATGATGATAATATTTCAGTTGCTCAAAAGTAAATATTCATAGAAACTAATATGTTTCATCAAACAACAATGAACAAAAAAATAGAGTAATTCAGATCCCAAGTCCAAATCACCTCCAGTTGCAATACACAAGTAATCCTCTTCAGAAAAAAAGGAATGAAATCAGCCATGAGGAAAAAAATTGCAACAAAATCGAGATTATGTAATAATTTGGAGTGATTATTTTTCCAAGAAATTAGGTTGAGCAGAAAATACTTTAAGCCGATAATATACTCAATGATGAGGACATTTTCTATTGCTGCTACATAAGTAACAATATAACAAGTTAGTCTCACATGCAGAATGAACCGTTTTCACCTTCATTGGCTTCATTTCGCCTGCAACTTGAGTTCCCAATTCTCATCAACCAATAATCTAAACAACATTAATATTATAAGCATTTTGGAACTTGGTTATTCAGGAATGGGAAAAAATCCATTAGTATGCATTTAATAAATCACAAAAAAATTATCTACCAAGGTGCGAGCTTTATTTCATCCAAAATTATAATAAAATTATTTCAGTGAGTAAAATAACGAGGAAAATGGAACTAAGAAAATAATATAGTCGTAGACCTCCTAGCAGTCAGTAGCAATAATAGCTTTTCAGATTCCATCAGAGAAGCCTCATTACGGAGCAAATTCCTGACTTTACTCTATATATGTTCATTTCAGTGAATGAAACTTTAAGTAGTTGATTTTATTACTTCTTTTCCCTTATTAAGTAGACAAATGAAATTATGCAAATGCACAATCACAATGAGCGAGGACTGAGACATTATATAAGCTACAAAAAGAAAAAATACTCGTAAATAAGAATCTTGGTTGTCAAACATGCTTCTATAGGATTGCATATAACTCATATCTTTTTTCTCTTTTTGAATACAGATTGCATAAATTATATATACCAGGAGTACACGTAAATGCATTAGTAAGTGAGAGAAGTACCTTATATTGCTCAATTAGCCTCCGCAGACAGCCACATTAAGAGTTAACTGGTTGAGGATCATAACCCAGGTTTTCAAGCAGATGATATTAGATTTACCAGTTTATTTATTTTTATCCAAGCCTACATCGCTAGTTTCATTAAAAAATGTATTGGTAATTCTATACATTGTTGTAAAATTAGGCCAATTTGCAATTACATTCTTACTCTCCAAGATCCTCAAAACTTGCAGCCATGACTTATAGGAGTATCTCCAAGAACCTCAAAATTAACGATACATAAACATTTCAAGTTAAAAGACTCCCTTGGTTTCTTCATCTTCTCCCCGATACTAAGAAGTGGTTGGCCAGAAGTTGTTTACAACCAATTAAATAGGATACTTAAGGCACCAAAATAGTTTCAGCAAGTTGGATTTAAATAGCAACAAATATTTTTATTGCAAAAACAACTGGCTAAAGCATTGCATAACTCAAATAACCAGATTCAAATTAAAAAAAAAATCCGAATAAATAAAACTGAAGAAGACATCTTTTAGAATGGTCATGCAAGTCAAGATCGATGTAAGCAATTAATACCTATTCCTGTTCAGTTAGCTTACAATAGATGCCACAGATTTCAACCTTGGGAAAACAATTTCACCTCGGCTCCATTTTTATTACAAGGTGAAGCACTCTTTTCCACATAGACATGGCCAACTTTGTCTAAATAAGGGCCAACATATTTCCCATAAAACTTCTTTTCTGACATTGAACATAATGTTGCCAAAGGAGGCCATTTTTTAATCAAATTGTGACTTTCCAGAATCTCTAAAACTCTAAATTGTGGCTTAAACTTCTTTTCTATGCTTCGAGTAAAGGATGCCGGGTTGCTGATAATACACGGCATACTGTACTTCCCAGTGGCAAGCAAAACATTCGTTACCGCCTTCATTTTCTCTACTCTTGAAGCAAAGGCCAAAGGGAACTTTCTAAATGCCACAACTATGTCATTTTCGGAAAATCCCATATTCCGTAAAGCTTGCAACTTGAGTTCCCAACACTTGTCATTCATTGAAAATACAACCCCAACAGCATGGACAAACATTTTGGAACTCCTGCTGACTCCCATCACATCAACCTTGTTAACAAATTTCTTCACCATTTCTGGCTTATGCAAAAAATATCTTGGAAAAATACGAAATAGTTTTTTTATCTGGCCCATTTTAACGCCACAGCTCTCCAAGTATTTAACATTAGGGATCAAAATCTTTTCTAAATCTCTTGTCAGTAAAGCCCCACAAATCCTAATAACCCTAGCTACTTCCTCCTCGGATCCCAAGAAACCCTTCAGAATAGATAATGATGGGATGACTCTATTATTTGGACTACAATGCAAAATTGCAGGATAAACTGAGATTAACTTAGCAATGTCATCAGCTGAAAATCCCAAATCTTGGAAAATCTTGATTTTGGGCTTAATGCTCTTCTCAAGGTTGGAAGATAGAAAGCTAGGCCTGTATTTCACTATTTTCTCCAATTGGGTATTAGAAAAGCCATTCTCTTTAAAGAATGAAATTACTGAATCAGGATTTTCTGGGTGTTTTATGTGGGTTAAAAATGAGGAAACTCGTGCAGCTGTTTGAGGAGAGAACTTGTGTTTTTGCAGCAAGAACTCAGAAACTGTAGAGGTGGTGGTTACTGCAGGTGGTGGTTTTTCTATAGAAGTAGATAAATAAACATGAGATTTGTACACAAATGAAAGAGGATACTTACATTTAAGATTATGGCGGAATCGTACAACGATCATGATGAACACTCAAAATTATGAATATATCTTCGTATGGAAATCAAGAATGCTCTGAAATTGGGGGTTGTTTTCAGGTGATTGCTTGGTGACCTAAAAAATTGGAGCCTCAACTTGCTACATTGTTTTGTAATTCCTGAAAAAATTGAGCCTATTTTAAAATCAATTTAAATTGAATTTATTTCAATAACTTAAAATTAAACTTTATTTAAAAATAAAATCAAAAGTAATTTTAGACAAAATTTAAAATATAATTATCAATTGTAAACAATGAACTCATTGATCATATCTTCATTATTATTTTCAGTATTTTTCAAGTTGTAATTTATATTTGATGTTATATAATGATTTGGTAAGTAAAAAAACACAAAGGGTAATTAAAAAATAAAAAAAAAACGACTTGTTAACATATTTTCGAGAAAGTCTTTTGAAAATTTATTTAAGCAAATGAACATTTGGTATATAAAAATGTTAGAAGATAGTAAATGTATATTCAAAATTTTAGTTATTTTAACTTAAATGTTAAATATATCTACAACTAATTAATAAATGTGTCACCCAAGTGTTGGAAAAATATGGATTCACCACTGTGGCATAATTTTTGGACATTTTGGACCCACACTAGTTTAGGTCTCCATCTGGGCTCACCACCGGTGATGTTATAAGGTAGAGTAAAATACACAAAATATTTTCTAATATTTCATGTTAGGGTTTAATATTGTATTTCATTTTCGTCCTTTTTTTTTTCAAGTTTTGTTAGCTTAAAAGTAATTTATTTGTTCAATGAACAATTTTCATTCTTTTACCCAACTTTCATTCTTGTGTTTTATTGTAAAAGTCTTCTAGTTTCAATATTATTGTAAATTTGGGAACGGATGAAAAGTCAGTTTGGTCTCGCTTTTGTAATAATTAATTCTAGAATAATTGATTCTAGTATATATGCTTTTATTAAATTATTAATTTAGCTTTTGATTTCGTATTGATTTTAAAAATGCATTACAAAATTGTATTTACTAATATACTAAAAAAACCATTGGATAATAGTTTTAGGCTGCGTTCGGTTGTCACAATTGGAAATCAGTCCAATTGTGACAATGGGCCAATTAAATTAATCAGCCCAACTCCTAATGGCCCGTTCGGCAGATTATTGTGGCCCGACTAAAATAGTCAGTCCAAAATAAGTTGGGCTGTTCGGTTGACCCGATTACATATTTTGGACAATTTTGCCCCTGGATGCGATTGATTATATGCCGTTGGATTGGAATCATCCTGGCCATTCATTCCATGGTATATCTATTCATTTGTGAAACCCTAATCCATTCATTTGTTCTCTCATTTTCTCTCTCTCTTCCTCGCGGCGGATTCTTCATTTCTCTCCTAGGGTTTACTTGTCTCTCATCAATTACACTTGTAATTTCTGCATAATTTCTTGGTTGGGTTCGGTTGTCACTTGTTCTGGAAGTATTGCCGTCATTTCCTCTCTTGCTATGTGATTTGCTTGAGTTCATTTCGGAAATCAGACTTCTTTTGTGTTTGACCGTTTGCATTCTATATACCTGGGTTTCGATTGATCACTTGTTCGGTTTCGTTTCCACTGGTTCTCATTGGCGATTTCTTCCTAGGGTTTCGGTAAATTCTCCTCCTGTCAGATATTGGGCCAAAGTTGTAATAACCAGGTTAGATTATTAGCTATTTGTTGGTGTTCTTTCTTATGTTCATTGAAATTTTAATATTAATATGGTTTCGTCAATTAGGGCTTTTTAGTTTGAAATTATAATTTTGAAATTAGGGCTTTTTAGTTTTTCTAAACCCTATAATTAATTTTGTTGTTATATTTTGGCAGCAATGGAACATAACACACGAATAATTTATGGGTCTGCACACTGTCAATGTGGGCTGCGTGTGAGAATCTACACCTCTTGGACGAGGGAGAATCCTGGGAGAAGATTTGCTCGCTGCCAATCTGTAACGGTTGTTTTTTAGTTTCATATACTACTTGAATATTAAGTTCTACACAATACAGTTTCTAATGAATTAATTGTTTTCAATGCTAGGACGAACGGTGTGATTACTTCGAGTGGATAGACCCAATGATGTGTGATAGGTCCCGTGTTATTATCCCTGGTTTGCTATTACGTGTAAATCGTGCGGAGGCTGAAAATGCCCGTCTTATACGTGAAGTTGATGAACTGTCTGCTCAAATGCGTATAGTTGTTAATTCTTTAGAAAATATTGAGGCAGAAAACATGGCATTGCGTCGCAAGCAGAAGCTTGCGATGATCTGTGCTGTGCTTCTGTTCCTTTGGTATTTATGTATGTGATTAGTTGTTTAATGTTTGCTGACTTTGCTGACTTTGTGTATGATCTTGCTTCTGTTATTGCTTCTGTTCCTTCTGTGCTCCTGTTATTGCTTATTTCTATAATGTGGTGCACTTGTGTGCTGTTTTCATAAGTGGAAAATTTTGAGACTTATGTTGGCTTGTTCACAGACCATGTGATGCTTGGCATTGTATGTCTTGTCTGATGGTCTTGTATTTTGGGGGATAATATGATGATGTTAATATGATATTGGGCCTATTATTTGCCATAATATTACTGGGGCATTGCTTCTTTCCAAACTTGGTTGCTCTTGTCTGCTGATATGTGGTAATTTAGAAAAACATGTACATCTATTGGTAGACCAAATGATGTTAAGTTTAAAAATATTCTGATGGTCTTTGCATGCATACTTGTATATATGTTCATGTTGGGTTCCAAATATGGGTGTTGGTGCACTGTTGAGTATTCATGTTGAGTATGTGTATACTCTTTTGTGTACTCTATCATGAAAGTACCCCCTTATTTGATATGTATTGGATGAAAAATGTACATGATATCCTTTATTTGAATGTGGCCCTGCATTAGTTGCTATATCAGCATGCTAGATTCAACACTTTTGGAAACTGAACGCAGCCTTAATTTATGTAGGCCAGGTGATGATTTCTTTATTAATAAAGTTATCTGATGGTACTATATGAAATCTCCTTTGTATGCCAATATCTTTTCCTTGTCAACTTTATTTGATAACACACTGTCAACCTAAGCTAGTTTACTTTATTACAAATAGGTCCTCTCAGGTAAATTGGAAGTATGGTATTTATTTGAAAACTGTTTTTAATTATTTATTAGAAAACTGTACTTTTTTTATATTTTATATATTATAGGTAATAGAATATGAATTGTGTGACTTTGGTGTAATTTCATATGTTGGCAAAAAATATCAGATTTTTAAACTTCAATCCAATCTTTTGAAGACTTTTATTTATATAAATGCCAATCAACTGTTTTCATTGGGATTTGTGGTACTTTTGTGATATTTGCATCCTTTATTGTGTACTTTATTGTGATTTGTGGTACTTTTGTGTACTGCATTTGTCAAAATATATCATATTTTTAAAATTCTTTCCATTTTGTCATATTAAGTTATAAAAATCCATTCTTCTATAAAATTTTCTTTATGTATTCATATTCTTTATAAAGTTTCATATATAGCTACATCATATATTTAAAATGCTTTCCAAATAATATCCCTTATTATAAATGCATTCTTCTATAAACTTTTGTTTATGCATTATTCTAAAACTGTTTTTTTTTGTTTTTTTTTTTTTGTATTGATCTTGTAATAACTGTTTATTCAAATCCATGACACCCAAAGATTTTGTCAGGGGCTTTGAAGAGACAAATCAGATTTAATTTTTTTTGTTAAATAATATGTGCATTGAATGGTTTGCTTGACCATTTGTATTTCTCATTTATTACATACATTGCCTTATTTATTATAAATGCATTCTTGTAAAAATCATATTGATTGCACACACTTTCCCCTTTGCATTTATTGTGGTGGTTGAGCATAAACCCTTTATATATTCCCAACCTTGTATTTTTGTTTTTGTACCTATTCTACAATTGAAGTGAGTCTGCTCATATTCCCCGAAAGGTATACTCCCTCTTAGACTTCTTTCCTTATTTATATAATCCTAAATAGGAATAATATTTACTTCTTACCTTCTATAATCTTGGAACTGCAGTTGTGAAATGCCGAGGACCCGAAGGATGTGGGCTGATTATTCGAAACTCAGTGATGGATGGAGCAATGACGAAACTGCCCGTTTTGTGGACTTGCTGTACCATGAGTGTAAAGCTGGAAATATGAACAACCTGGATCTACTAACTGGAGCCTTGCAACGTATGGCAGCCAACATGTCTACTATGTTTGGCAGGAGGTTTACCTTTCGTGGTATGATTTTTGATTTTGTAAAAAATTTTTTTTTTGCTATGATAAGCTATATTCAGCATGCATTAACAATCTTATATTTTTTTAGGTATGAAACGTAAGCTGGAAACTATGAGGCACCGCAATCAAATGTTCACAAACTTTGTTGAAACCCCTGGAGTTTGCTATGATGCGTGGGACTGTGAGAGTCACGTGAACGGCGACTACTGGAGAGCCATCCCTGCGGCTGTAAGTCAACTTGTTCAAATAATGGTGTTTTGTGTTTTCCTTCATGATTTTATGTATGAATTTCATACTAATGTCTGTTTTTTGTTTTGTAGCAAGAAAGTGAATGGTTTAGACAATTTCGGTTGCACGGTGAGCCGTTGCATCTCAAGCTCCAATACATCTTTGACACTGCCGGAGTTGGGAATTTTCCCATTGATCTCGCTGGATCACCCGGCTGGCCCATTCACGTCCGTGACTCGGACGATGATGAGCTTGCCGTGGTCCCTGTTGATACACTTGGAAAGAGGGCTGCTGTTCCGTTCGATACACTTGAAGCCCATACTTGATAGACAATTAACACAAGTTATTGAACCAATCTAGTTTTTGAATCAAAATAAATTTTATGAAATTATACATCCCAAATAATACTACGATTATACATCCCAAATATTTCGACATCAAGTATGACATTATTATATACATATATGATATACATATATATAAAGTCAAGTTAACCTATATCATCTACCAACAAAATTATTCATATATCAAGTACGAATTATAATAATACATATATACATATATACATGTATACATATATCAACTATATTTCAAATTAACACATATCAAGTATAATATACATATATAAAGTATACTTCAAGTGACTACCCAAATTTTTACTATCAAGTTTATCAATTGTTATACATCTATACATATATACATATATACATATATGAACTATATCAAATAAAGTAGTACCAAGTGTATACACATATATACGGAAATTAAAGAAAAAAGCCCAAATACAATAACTCGTACCTTCTTTAAAATTAATATCAAACTGAAATTGGCCTCCACGGATCTGATTTTTTATTCCTAAATCACAAAATTTAAAACATTAGGTATAGATTACAAAATATTCATAAGAAAAAAAAAATTCGGAATAATTGTAGCCAAAAATCCAACAATGGTGAAAACTCCAACTCCTTGCAACTTGATCTAGGCCTCCTGTACCCTAAAATATAAAAAGAAAGCCAAAAATTTATCTCATTGTCACAAAATGGTGCATTTTTAAGAGAAAAATTGAACTCATTTGGGCAAAATAATACCGAAATTAAACCTAAGATTCTCACTTATGTGTGCATAATATAATTTCCTACCACAAATTAAGCTTACCTTCGTGTCTCCAAAATGGCAGCGAAAAAATCTTTCCCTTTCCCGTAAAAGAGCAGCTGGAAAATATGAGGGAAGTGAAATGTAGAAGATAACAAATGTGATGGCATTTTTGTAATATTTGGTTGGTTTGTTTGTAAATAATTATATCTATTGGGGCAAAATAGGCATGTTAAATATAATCTGGGCCATTATTTTCTAATCTTGAGTCTGATGGTCCAATTACAATCAGGCCGAAAAGAGAGGCTGGCCCACAAATCAGACCAAATCTCGCGGGCAGCCCGTAAAATTATTAGCCCATCCGAACAAGATTTTGGCCCGCGACTAAATTAATCCTGGGCCTAATCATATGTAATTGAGGCCTAATTCAGCGAACCGAACGCAGCCTTATACTATACAAAAAGTATTATGTTTAAAATGAAAATGGAGAAAATAGATTACTTTATGCAACAAAAATTGACGAAAATATAATAAAATATTAACACGAGGGACGTATGGATTACATTGAAATATTAAAAAGGTAACATGGAATTCCGAAAGCGCCCCTGCGAATGCACGTGTTTGGGTCGTGGTTTATCAAAATTTGGTCTGAAAAATGATTGGTGCAATTCTTATTATGTATGAGGGACAAAAGTGTAACATTATATCTATGAGAGACGAAAACATAAACAACTTTAAATTCGATGGACGATTAGTGTGGTTTAGCCTTTTTGTTATCATGCAAATTTAAGTTAAGTTTCATTTGCATGAGTGGAAGTTATTTTAGCATGATAATACTCTATCTTGTATTATGATTTGAATTTCATGAATCATCCCTAGAAGGCTAGAAATAAAGTCCCCTTATTCATAAAAAAATAAAAGTAGAAAAACACCTTTAGCTACTTTTTGAAAATAATCACCCTTATGGCCTTATTAGCTATTCATAAAAAAGAGAGGGAAACAAATTAGCTATTTTTTTTGTGTGTTTACTTAATTTTTTTGAATCTAAGAGACCTTTTGACTTTTTTCTTTCTTTCCTTTTTCATAATTAATTGACCTTCTAACTTCGTAGATCTTGTAGCAGTTATATAATTGCAGAAATATTAATATTATTCGCGACGTGTTCAATAGGTTGAGTTTTGTATAGTTATTAATTCAAAAGTGTTAAATTAATAGAAAAAAAAGACATAAATGATGATAATGTATGTTTGGTTAATGGACAAGCGAGTTTTATATGGCCATTTTGATATTTTCATATATGATAATCAAGAAATTCGACACCACATTGTCCGAAAATTTTGGGTCCTTTTTTCATCTCCAATTACTCGATAATTTCAACAAGCACATAGGCCTAAACTTTTTTTCACAAATAATCCATATTTTTTGTTTTATTGATTTTGTAATAAAAAGTATAGGGTTTTATCACCTCTCTAACCATATATTCATTAGACAGGGTTTTGGTGGCCAAATGCTTATTTATTGAGGAGGAACTAATCCAATTTAGATGTTGATGTTTATACCGATCAATTATTAAAAAAATATTGATTCATTCTGATTAAGCTTCCTTCCTATTCATATTACTGAAAGTTTTTCTCACTATAGTTCTACATTTCTACATCATTTATTCATGGAATAAAATCATATAATTTATTAACATAAAAAATAAGGCTTGGACCATGTCTAACGGACACATAAGATACTCAAATCTAGAATCGACACTGCAACCAATATAACCTAAATTTATCAAAAGAAATTATTAGATTTAGAACTTAAGAACTTGTCAAAAATTTGACAATAATCCATCCCACAATATAAAATATGTCAATACAATATTAACCAGACCAATAACAATTTTTTTTAAGGATGCCAATAACAAATATTTTATCTTTTAAAATTTCTTTTGAAATTTTATGATTTGGGACATTTGAGTTTAAATAATAAAATGGAAAAGGAAATATTCAGCTATGCTATTATTCCCTCCCGCCATTCCAGTGCCAGCTTATTAAGAAATAGGAATAACAATGGCAGGAGCTCGTTCGAAAACCCTAATGGACTTCTTTCAGCAGCCGCCGGCAAAGCGCCTCAAGAGAGTCTCTTCGCCGCCCCTCAGCTCTTCACTAAACGACGCCGCAACAATAACCACTGATCAGAAGCGGCGAATGGAGTTCAACAAAGCCCTCGCTGTATCAAAGCGCAACCTCAAACTATGTTCCGAAAAAGTTTCCCAGTCAATCGCCGCAGGTCAAAATCGTCTCCACCGTAGTTATCCTGTGTTTTATATGCAGATACACATATCGCATTCATAGTGTTTGAGTTTAGATTTTACTGATTGTGCGAAAATCAGGAGATGCGTATAGCTGAATTCGTGAATAAAAATACCGTATGATATTTTGTAGAGTGAAATGCAGGTTGATGTGTTGATATGTAATTTTTCCTTCTAGTGTGAGTTTTCCCATTGACTTGCTATTTGTTGGCTAGATCCTTCAGTTGATTTCATTCTTTTCCCACTTTCATATGCTGCTCCTTCTTTAACTTATCATTTGCTGTATCACAGCGCATTTTTAGCTGATGCAGCCTTTCCAAATGCAGGATCAGGGTATGTGAAATTGGAGGAGCTGTTGGTAGAGGAGACATGGTCAGAAGTGTTATCAGGGGAACTGCAAAAGCCTTATGCAAAAAAATTGGGTGAATTTCTGGAGAGTGAAATGTGCAATGGCAGCACACCAATTTACCCTCCTCAACATCTGATTTTTAATGCACTTAATACCACTCCATTTGACCGGGTTAAGGCAGTTATTATTGGACAGGTAAACATCGTGTTTGCTTTGGATATGGATATGGACCCCGTAATAAAGTTCATACAAAATTTTGACTAACTGACCCTTGAGTTTATGCAGTGGAATAATGTTTGATGAATTATTAGTACCAGTTTTACTTACGTTGTTGATGTTGTAAGCATCATTCAGTTACTCTCATCCTTACCTATTATCTCTCTCTTTCTCTGTTCGATATGCCATAGGCAAAACACACAATACGTTCCTGTCTCCATACATCTGATAACCTAATCTTCAACTTCTTTTTAGCCATCGTTGCCATTTATTGAAAACTGAGAGCAGGTGTTTTTAGAATAAAATATGAGCATTTCATCTTTAATTTTCTATGCCATGGGAAAGTGATATTGATCATGGAATAGACTCTTGATACCTGTTCAGTCTATAGTAGACATTGTCTTTGTCTAGGAATTTTCTCTTGAGATATAAATATGGAATTGTAATTTGCATCTCAATATGATCTCAGGACCCCTATCATGGACCGGGTCAAGCAATGGGCCTCTCTTTCTCGGTCCCAGATGGTGTTAAGGTCCCTTCTAGTCTTGTAAACATATATAAAGAACTTCAAAAAGATTTGGGCTGTTCAATCCCATCTAATGGAAATCTGGAAAGATGGGCTATGCAGGTAATAGTTGCATGCTTTAGTGCTCGTACACGTCGTTTCTTCCTTCAACATCAGTCCTATGGCTTGTGCCCATACCTTCTTGAATTATTTCTATTCGAAATTTTCAATTTTGTCACTGATGAAGTGGAATAATATTTTTATCTTAAGGATGAGTGAATGAGTTGGGTGCATTTCATGCTAAATTTTTCTCTTGCTAATATCTTTTCTCTTAACTAGCACCACTAACAAAATAAGTAGGTTTAATGATTGAATTGGCAACCAAATAATTTAACCGTCTTTTCTGATTTCCGTGAAGTATGTAGTTTGGTTTGTTAATAAATGAGCTAATAATAATGATTTCTCCGATATAAGGAATGACTATCATATTCCAAACTATGGATATCAGTGAGTGGAAAACATCTATAGTCAAGAAAATTGCAATTACAGATAATGATTATTTCTAGTTTGCTTCTTGTGTATTTTGTTACTGCTTCCCTCAAGGCTATTACTCTGCATGACTATTTTCTAACCATGAATGATTTACATGCATAAGGAACTTACTCTTTCTTAATAAATGACAAATTTGTGTTTTTTTCTAGGGTGTTCTGCTGCTAAATGCTGTTCTTACTGGTATGCTCCTTGTATCTTTCTATTTATTTAGCTGACAATTCGGCAATTTATCTATCTTGTTTAGTGGTACAATGGATGTTGGGCAGGACCCAAAGAAATTAACAATTGATCCATGTGGATTAAAGAAAATTCATGGGATCTGATATGCAATCTATGTTAGTGGAAATTTCTTCAAGTAATCTTATGTCAATAAACACTCGCACCATTTGTGTTCATGGAAACATACGGTGATAAGTTTGATGTTATGGGGCTTGTTTCCCTTTCTTCCTTGGGCTAAAGAACTAAGTAATCTTTCAGAAGAAGATAGTAAACCGATGGTAAATATATCTTCGTGTATTTATATAAAATAAAATATATTCGTGCAGTCTTTTTCTTTTTAAAGAGGCATCCTTGAGACTTGTTACTGCAGCATACTTTTAATCAATTTATTATGAGCATTTGTGAGTGATTTGCAGTTAGGCACCATCAGGCAAATTCTCATGCAAAAAAGGGTTGGGAGCAGTTTACTGATGCTATAATTGGAGCAATTTCACAGAACAGAAGCGGAGTTGTCTTTCTTCTTTGGGGAAATTATGCCCAAGCTAAATCCCGGTAATTTATTTGTTTCATCTCACATGGATTTTGTAAGTATAAGGGATATATGACTGACATATACATTGATGCAGTTTGATAGATGAATCAAAGCACCATATTCTAAAATCCGCACATCCTTCTGGTTTATCTGCAAACAGAGGCTTCTTCGGATGCAGACACTTTTCTCGTACAAACGAGATTTTGGAAAAAATGGGAATATCTTCAATAGATTGGCAGTTATAGACGGACCACATCTTCAACATCATGTGTACTTTTTGGGTTGAGCCTTTTTTCTCAAATTATCAAATGGCAAATGTTTATAAGTATATATATGTATGTATGTATGTAGATTTCATTTCACTGTAGAAATGAAGATTAGCACTATATCCCCATCCCCACCCCAACTCCAGCTAGTCATGTACTATTATAATTAAGACAGAGATAATGGTTTTAAAACGTTGGATTGTGGCTGACAATACCTTATCGAACTTGATTTTGGAGAGCTACCACACGATTCAATAAGTGGAGAATTTAGATGTTACACGACGTGCTGTAAATGATAAAATAAGTGTGGATGCATTCATTCGGATTTCGGAGAATGGCCCCGTACATCTATGTCATCTATGTCATCTATGCCATGTAGTATTTAAGTTTCTGTAAGTGCTGCTGAAGAGTAACAACCATTGGTTTTTCCTTTTTCAGTAATAACGTTTTGGAAACTTGTACGCTAAACCCGATCAATGTTGCGTATCATATAACTTCAAGCCACTTTTGTCGTTCTTAAAGGTCAGTAATATTACGAAGCAATGAAGCAATCAATTAGCATGATGTCTTGTAGTAGATATCAATAACAATATACTATAAACTAAAAAAAGAAAATGCAATTTTTGTCTTTACATATGATGTTGTAGGATTATATCCTATCTTAACTATATTTTAATTTATTTTTAATTAGTTAGATGTGATAGGGTCAAACCAACCAAAGTTACTTCAAGCTTGTTAAATAAAAACTCATTTTAGTTATGCATATTGACATTTTTTGTTTTGAAGATGTTGAAGCTTGGTTCGAGCTTATCTTGATTAAAGAAAAAATTGATAAAATACATTAAAAAAAATATAAATTATTTGATACTTGAGCTCGTTCAGTAAAATTTTATTAGATATTGGTTCATCTAAATTTCAGATAAAGTTCAAATTGAATTCTAAGTTCGATTACAAAATTCAACTAAACTTGAACAACATGTCATTTGATACAATCCGGGTTGACAATATCCTCCCGTTTGGGTCCAAGAACAACATAATTAAATGCATTTAAAAAGATCAACCGGAAATCTAGTCATTTTAAATTTGATTTTGATATAATGATTAATGATGTAATGTTTGGGAATATTATCATGTAACCATGAATTTACAATTAAAAAAAAAAAAGGTTAGGGGTATAACAGTAAACCCGTGTATGTAGCAGTTATTTTTAGTATGAGGTCCTCCTTTCTCCAATTCATTCTCTGTTTCTTCTTCTTATTCTTGGAGTTCTGGAAATGACGACGACTAGTAATATCCTAGCTAGCAATCCTCGTACTTGGTTTGTAGATATGCAACAAGAAAAAAGGGATTGTGGTAGATTAACCAAATCATGCTTTGGGTATTCATCAATTCTCACCCACTACTCCTCTTCTCAACTCATTTCTACAACTTCTCCTAAAAAACGACGTATTAATTCATGGGCTGTTTTCTCTGCTAAAGAAGAATCACAAAACGGGATGGGTTCAGATGATGGTGATAATGATGATGATGATGGTAAATCTCAAGAAAATCAACTTGGACCAGTGAGTTGAGTTTCACCATTTCCTTTTCATTATTCATTCATTCAGTTTTTACATTTATTTCGAATTAGAAATGTTGATGATATTTACTAAATTGCATTCAATCGACCTGTTATTCAGACCTTTGGATGATGTGGGGATGAAATTATTAGGTTGTGTGACAAATGACAATTGGAGTTCGATTAGTGTGCTGCACTAACTATTGTGTGGTGGATGCAGAGGATAATCCTTCACGCTTGGACACTAATTGTGAATAACTATATTTAACTGAGATGAGTTTCAAATGGTTTTTTTTTTATGGATGTCTAATTGATTGTTTGGATAATTAGGTTGTGAAATTAATGTTATGTTTCTTCCTTTAGTGTTTCCGTCTCTTTTTTTTCCATTCTGACGTGCATCTTTTAATGTGCCGGGCTAGTGAAGGAAACGGCCGATTAGGCTTTTCCTGTAATTCTATTTAGTCAAAGATTACCATTCAAGATGAGGAAGATTGCTACAAGGTTCCAAAGAACATGTACCCGGGAATCTTATACATATATATTTATCTTTCCATTTGTATATCTACAGGATTTTGTTCGATTCTTGTTGAACTTCCTCCTATTGTCTTGTAACTTCAGTGCTTTAATTCAATATATGGTTAGGAATAATGTTATAGTGGCTTCTGTTTTTCCTTCCATGTTTTTGGTAGCCAACACAGGAGAAAGCATCCTAATATGAGGCATTTCAGGTTAACAGTAGTGACAAACTTAGGGAAAATCTTGAAAGAATTGTTGGGAAAGATGACTCTAGTTTCAGCGGGATAGATCTGGCAACTCTGATACGAAATAAATACGGGAGGTCGTATGATGTTCAACTAATCAAGAAGGTGCACAACACAGTATCTTTGCTCTCTTCCCATATAAAATGTGATACATGATATTGATTACCAATTTCCTTCTTTTTTTCATTACGTCCATACTGGATTCTTGCTTTGAAAAGATTAAGTGGCAAATAAAGTCTTACTAATTTGTAATCCTCCTAATTTTCAATGGCAAGGCTTCCTTCTTCATAACAAGTTATCTTACCTTTAACCTTCAGAATTTCTGCAGTGTGTTTCACAAAGAATATGATGATTTATGTTATATAAAATATTAGTATCAAGTTCTTACTGAATGCAAGTATATGCTGTTGGAAATTCAGGAGTTCATGGGCAGAAATCTCCTGGCTTTGAATGTTATGTGGAAATACGTGGAGCAGGTGAGCTGTTTTCTCAATTGCTTATATTAGATACTTTATTAGGTTAGGTTATTATTATGTTATGCTGCAATTACTGATAAGACTTTGAGTAGGTTGACCAGGCCAGGATATTAGGAATATACAAGAGAATCATGTATTTGTCATTGCAATAAGAAATTAGACACTATCTTGATCAAACAGAAGAGAAATCTTTTAATTAATTAGAAAAAGAAAGTTCTTTCAATTAAAAATGTCAACACTTTAGAAGGGTGTCGTAATCTTTTAATAAATAACTAGACATGCTATCCAAATAATAGATTCTCTTAAATTATGATATATCATTCACTTTCTCATCCTAGACCACCAAAGGTTGTGATATTATCAAACAAAGAATGGATGGCATGCATGCTTTTACCAACTCAAATATTTGTTGAAACGACTCAAACTGTCAGATTTCAATCAAGGTCGATGCTATTTTCCATAGATACAATATTAACATTTATATCTAGATTGAAATAGTGATTTCATATAACTCTTATCAGAAATGTTCATTTCTAAATGACAACTAAGACCCTTGCGTATCTGCAATGACAAATTCCAACTGATTGGAAAAAATTCGAATTGTGGATCTGAAAGCTTAGAGCACGTAAAAACAGATTGGTAAAAGTGTGCATGCTAGAATGAGTCTGCTTTTCTGAGTTTCTTCATGTCATCAATGTTTTAGAGATCATTTCCACTGACTGAAGAAGAGTACATTTTGAGGCTTGATGATGTGGCAAATACTTTAAAATGCTGGGGAGCTGTCTCACATATCCGAAACAGCCTTCAAACTTTGAAAGAACGACCTCGGATAGGAAAGGTAAACATCAATTTTATAACCTCATAAACTATACAAACTGGAAGACCATAGTGGAAGTCATAAGTGTCTGCATCTTTTCTATCTTTGCAAAATCGAGGAAACTACTAAAAGAATGCAATTTGGGGATCATTAAGTCTTTTTTTAATATTTTTAAGAGGCGGTTTCTTGGCATGGTCTAAGTTGATATTTCTGTTATGGGAAATCAGTTTGTTATAAATGCAGAAAGTTCCACTTCTGATATTGACCCTTAGAAAGCATATAAAGGGATAGTTAAAAAGTCACTCTTTTTTAATCAAGAAGCATTTATCTAAATCAACCGATGATGTATTTGCATATTTGGTGCAGGCAGTAAGCATATTTATAGATATGGACGAGACTGGTGGCCGTGCAAATGAGTGGATATACAAGTAGAACTTTTCAGAAAAAGCCATATATTTTGGTATGCCATTTCCTTATTATCTTCTTAATCGCTCACGTTTTATGCATTTGTGATTGTATATATTCTTATTCAAGTAATTCATATGAAGGTTTTATAGGGCGTGATAAGATGTCTTTGATGTACTCGCAAGCAAAGGTGATACTAGCATTCAGATGTTACTAAAGACCTCCGCTGGATTTGAGTATTGCAGTTGCTATATTGATAACTGTGTACTCTGTAAATATATAAGGAACAAATTATTTTGTTTTTGTGAAAATACTGGAAATACCATGACTGTATCTTGTTCTATAATTTATTCAATACAAAATTCACATAGCTTCGAATATCTCGTGCAGTTTCGTTGTGCATGCAAACACTTTTATAGTTCAGATGAACTTAGTCAATTTGCAAAGGGATGGGAATCGAGCCTCTTTCGTTCACACAAGCACTTTTAGAGGCAAGCTGAATTTAACTAATTCGTGAAGGCCATAATAAATCGATGCTTAAGTGCCACACGCTACATTGAACGAGCCAAGTTCCTATCATTAAGCCAACCACATGTGATACTTCTAATCATTCGTTGTGATTTTAAGATTGGTTGATCTAGGAAAATACTTATTTTGTCCCATAAGTTTGCGCATAATATCAATCATCAATTTAAACTTTGTTTTCTCAATTTCCTCATTCTTAATGGGTATTGTTTCTAAAATTTCTAAACTCAAAACACAAAATACTATAATTTCTTGTTATATTCTTGAATGTTGCAACTCCAATAATTAGAAAAGATGTGTCCCCTCCCCTAAAATTGGCAAAGCTTAAGCAATGCACCTGCCACCTTGGAACTGGAGAAGTAACAATCAAAACCACCAACTACATCAATTAATTAACAAATATCTTACGAATGTTCGAAAACTGATAATTATTACCTCTCAACTAAACAAAAAATCTCAAATACACACGTAGGAGGCTACAAAAAAAGACAATTAAGCCCTTAAAGCGTCTGGAAAACCTTGTTGGCTGCGGCTATAGTCTTTTGAATGTCCTCTGGAGTATGTGCTAAGCTAGTAAAACCAGCCTCAAATTGAGATGGTGCTAAGTAAACACCTTCCTCCAGCATTCCTCTGTAAAACCTCGCGAACTTAGCAGTATCACTCTTCTTTGCATCATCAAAATTATAAACCGGACCTTCCGTGAAAAAGAAGCCAAACATACCATTTATATACCCACCACAGATTGCATGACCCGCCTTTTTTCCACCATCAACAAGACCCTGGATGAGTTCACCCGTGATCTTATTCAAGTACTCGTAATTCCCTGGTTGTTTTAGCCGCTTAAGTGTATGGATCCCTGCTGTCATTGCTAACGGGTTCCCACTCAGAGTCCCTGCCTGATACATTGGCCCAGCTGGAGCAACCATCTCCATTATCTCCTTCCTTCCTCCGTAAGCACCAACTGGCAGACCACCGCCAATAATCTTTCCGAGTGTGGTCAAATCCGGAGTTATTCCAAAATACTCCTGAGCACCACCGTAGGATATTCGAAAGCCAGTCATAACTTCATCAAAAATAAGGAGGGCACCGTTATCTTTGGTGATTTTACGTAGGGCATTGAGAAAATCCGGATTTGGTGTAATGAAGCCAGCGTTTCCTACAATAGGTTCGAGGATAACAGCAGCGATTTCTCCTTTGTTCGATTCAAATAGGCTTTTGACCGTGGAAATGTCATTGTAAGGAGATGTCAGTGTCGTGGAAGTAGCTGACTTGGGAACACCAGGGGAATCGGGGAGCCCTAGGGTGGCAACTCCACTTCCTGCTTTGACAAGGAATGGATCAGCATGGCCATGGTAACAACCTTCAAACTTGATGATCTTTTCACGGCCAGTAAATGCACGAGCCAATCGCAGTACACCCATGCATGCTTCTGTGCCGGAGTTCACAAATCGAACCATTTCTATACTTGGGACAGCAGATATTACCATTTCTGCGAGGACGTTTTCCAGGAGACATGGAGCACCAAAGCTGGTTCCTTTCTTCATTGTTTCAGCCAACGCAGCAAGTACCTGCAGGTTGTCAATTTGCTCTATATGAGAGTGTATATGTGCGCATATGAGACATTCTAGATAAATCGGAATAGATGCCTTCAGTTAAGAGCATAAATGTTAAACACAAACCAGAACTTAAAAAGAATGAAAAAAATATCCCAAATTATAGACCTCTTGGCCAGGTACTACATTTTTTAGTCCCACGGGATTGGACACACAACACTTTACGTCTCACATTTTACAAAATTGCACTTTTGATCCTATTTTTATAATGTTTTGCACTTTGGTCCTATCGCCCCATTTCTAACCAATTTGGGACCAAAAGTTGCAAAACGAAGACACTCCTATGAGATCAAAAGTGCAAAACGGGACTATTTCCATGGGATGAAAAGTGTAAAAGATTGATTGAAAAGGAAACGAGTGGACCTGAACTGCAAAATATATTTTAAAAACATTGCCATTAAAAACGTAATTTTATGAAACGTGGGATCAAAGGATTGAGGGTCGAATCCTGTGGGATTAAAAATGCAATTTTGGCCCTTGGACAAAACAGGATTTTCTATCAACATGTCCTATAACCCAGTTATTTAATTTTATATGCAAAATAGATTCAAAGCATTGCAGGTAAGGAATATTTCTCACATACACGACCAACTTCAAAAATGAAAAACGCACATGGAAAACTCTTCAAAATGTGTGAGTATGCTTTGTATCCATTGAGAGAAGCCCATGAAAGAAAAAAAAAGATGTTTTCAACAGGTTCTGAAATTGCCATGCATTCCAGGCCACGTCATATATATAATATGCAAAATAACTTGAATTGGAAATGGACCTCATCATCAGCATGACCAATTATGGCTGGCCCCCATGATCCAACATAGTCGATGTACTCATTACCATCAATATCCCACATGTGAGAGCCTTTGACAGAATCAACCAAAATTGGTTGACCACCAACTGATTTAAAAGCACGAACTGGCGAATTTACACCTCCTGGCATCAGTTCCTGTCAACATTCAAATAATCCTGAAATTATTAAATTTACAAACTCTTTTATAATTTAACATGACATATAAGAGTGACAATAAACTACTCACGACATTCATGAAGACAAAAATGATTATCAGGAGCAGTAACAAATTTCAACAAAAATTCCAAGTCTGATCCCCCTGCAATCTACAATAGCAGCTACATCAAAAATATATATCTAATTTGGTTAAGAGAAGCATGGTTGTTATCCTGGTTTGTGGACTAGTCATTTATTTCCACATATTTCTCATCTCTCGTTGGTTATACTAGTAACAAACATGCAAGGTGAATGGAGGCGCCTAATCCTATTTGAAACTAAATTATAATTTTCTTCTACTATTTTTTTTTTAATCATTGAAGGTTCGTAGGGTTAAAAAATACCTTCATGTTTTTTATCAAGCTTTCAGCAGTTGGCACTAACCTCTATATGCTGAAGATAGTTTGTATACATTAGTGGGAGTTTTGTTACACATAGTGCCAAGTCAAATTAGCTTTACTCTAAACAATTCAAAAATATAATTTGAGTGAAAGAATCTATTAGCAATTGGTGCATTGGATCAAATCGGGTGGCTGAGATTTAATCTATATTTCATTTTTTCTTTTTAACTTTTATAATCACTTTCAATTATGAAATGAAATAGGAAACTTTGAAGTTATGTTGGGAACCCTTCTTTCCCCTTAATAATCACTATTTGTCAGTTTTAATAGTCATTGATTGAAATACAACAATTCTTCTTCAATTTTAACAGAATCAATGGTGTCGGATATAACTCCAACCAACGAAAGTTTTGGCAATTTCCTTCTTTCCTCGGACAAAACAAGCAAACACATAATTCAGATAATTAAGTTTGTCGTACATTGGTGATGATTTTCCTTCCAATCCTATCAGCTTAGTCATGAGAGAAGGTAATACTACTAATCGCGCCTCAGAATCACAACTTAGTCTGTCACCACAAAAATCTCCATCACATTTTAACTATGTTCTGATAAAATTTTCTCAATTGCCAAATTGCTAATCAAGTGCATCTGTTTGGAACTAAAATTCATGAAAAATAAGTCAATGAATTTTGGACTCTTAAGGCTATGAATGGATCTTGAAATTTGATGCGGGAATAGATAAGGAAAAGGAACTTTGGATAAAATACAACTTTGCAAGTTGCAAGTAAAACATTGTCATTGAGCTATATTTGGACCTTGATTTTCGAGTGACAAGACATGAAAAGTGAAAAGGAACATAAAAATAATCACAAAGTTTTATCATTCAGAACAATCCTTACTAAAATCCATAATTCAAAATATGCATTGTACTTCCTTTAGTAAGTTCTAGACTCCAAACATAGAACACCCCGACTTTATGCCATTAAATAACCTTAGGCTATGACTGGTTTATGGATTCCAGTCAGTAAAATGATTAGTAAAATGCAAATGAACAAGAAATGAAACTAAACATTGCGTCATGGATGCAAGAGTAAACATTTTCCTTTTGTGGAAGCTAGTCCATCAGCTCTTACAGTACACATTCTAAAAACTCTGTACCTCAACTAAATACATTCAAGATTCAAATAATTTTAAATCAAGCTGTGAAATTCAAAGTTTGATCAAGTCCAATCAGGTAAACTTTCATCCTTAATAATAGATAGTTTGAAACCGAAATATTGACACATACCTTGGCGGCGTTAAAAGCTTCTTCAGATTTCTTAAGAGTGTAAGTTTTCTTCTTCTCCTCAGTTACTGTCATTCTGATGATTGAAGCGCACCGCTTATGGCGGTGGCCAACGGAAGTTCTACTTGATTTTGACGGACATGGAACCCCAACACCGGTAATTGCGGCCGACATCTCGGACGGGTGACGGCGGTGTTTGGTGGGGGAATTATTTAATATTTTTCTTCGGGTATGAGATGAGGTGCCTAACTATGAGTTGAATTGAAATGAAGATAAGAAATTCAGATTGAGATGATATTTCTTTCGTCGTCTATTCATTTGTCAATTTATTTTATTTAAAAGTAATAAAGTAAAATAATTAAATATGCCCAAATCGTAATGGGTTGGGCCTGGCCCATTGATTCCACAATCATTTGTATATAGGCAAAATTATAAAAATTGTCCCAATTAATCACTGATTTTAAATTTTCATCCAAAACTATATTAACTTGACGAATTTTGTTCCATAATTTAATATTTTTTTATAATATCGTCCTACCGCATCCTACCGTTAATTATGAGATAGAAATTGTGCATTTGTCCGTTAAATTACCACATGGCTGATTAAATGCCATGACGTGATAAATTTTAACATGAATAATTATATAATATTGCAAAATTCATCCCAAACTAATTACAAGATTGAACCGTCATTTCGATTAAATTAGAAATTTAATATTGAGACTGAATTCATACAAAATGGTAAATTACGGGACGAAATTCGACGAGTTGATATAGTTTGGGACAAAAAATCAAAATTGATAATTAGTTTAGGACGATATTTCATAACAATATTAAATTACGGGAAAAAATTCGGTAAGGCGATATAGTTTGAAACGAAATTCCAAAATCACTAATTAGTTTAGGACGTTTTCTGCAATTTTACCTTATCAATATACTCTATAGAAAAACAAAAGTATATATATTTTTCTCTCTCCCTTTTTTTTGGGGGGGAAATTATATCAATATTAAGAATTTCATTAGATCATACTTCTAATTCTAAGCAATCGATATTATTGATCTGATTGAGAAAAAATATTTTCTCCTTTTTTTTTTGGGAAATTATATCAATATTGAGAATTTCATTAGATCATACTTCTAAGTAATTGATATTATTGATCTGATTGAGAAAAAATATTTTCAGGTTTCATCTTTTTGAGAAAAATGGAGCAAGCAATAAAAGGAAATTGTGAACATTTATAAGATGCATATTACTAAATCAATAGTTTGAAGCGGCTTCCCTAGAGTCCTTAGTTTTGATTTACATAAATCATAATTGAAAGTCCATAGTCACAACACAAACTTATGGCTGCAACGACAAACAGTCGGGGTCCCGAGAGTAGAGTCTCTTCTAGTCGATTTGTTGCCCATCCCCACCTGTCTACCTCAACAATGTCTACGATCTCCAGAGTTTTGGCCCCTGAGCCTCCGAAATTCAACATCCGGGGTTCGTTCCTTATGCTCTACCCCTAATTTCATTGATTAGGATTATTGAGGGAATATTTCACGATTCTGGATTGGAGAGCATAATTGGGTACGTGTCTTCCCTAAAACAATGTCTCCAATATGATATGACATTGATGTTCCTCTGAATTTCGCAAGCCACTACAACTGAGCTCAATCATTTTGAATTCGATCATCACATTTCAACTTATGAATTTGTATATGTATGACTTGTAATGGTTGTATTACAATTCAACATATAAATGTATTCAATTACTCTCTGATAATTATATCTACATCATTGAACATTGCATTCATCTTATTTTTATGGTGATTTAGTCAATATATAAACGAGTTTGGAACAAGAGTTTATAAGACATGTAGATCATGCTTTATTTTTACAATTTAGCTAAGTGATTTACGCCAACCGTGTAATCCAATTGCAATTTAATGAATCATATTATTATATTACTTAATTAAATGCACTCACTTTTCATTGCTACTGTTGATATCAGTGGGATCAACGTATATTTCAATTGCATTCCACCCATCGACATTGTCAAATTCAATCCAGGTGTATTCTGCCAAAAAATTTAAATTTATCGGTGGGATTTGTCTTTTCCAGAATTTTGGGGTGTAAAGTGTGAAATAGTCTTGTGTTGAGTGGAAGTTGGAACACGCATTTGAGCCCAAATTCTCGACGCCGAACTCTTCTGTAAAACCCCAATTTCTACCATCTTATTTACTATTTCCTACTATTATGCAAAACAATACGAAGAAGAAAAATAATGATCAATGGTGGCGATGATGATGCATCAGCATCAGCATCAGAATTAAGGAATTTCTCCTTCTACTTCTTCAGTTATGGGTAGTAATAGTATTAAATCCCCCCACCATCACAATCACAATCACAATCACAATCACAATCCTCCGCCTTCGCATTCTACTCTCTCTCCTTGTAGAATTCGACTTTCCGACATTTTGCCCTACGACGGCGCTCCCCTTGGGCCCTACCTAAGGGCCGTCGAAGCCTTGTCCGCCTCCCTCGCCCGCCACAACGCCGCCGTCATCGAACTCGGTCCAGAAGACGCCACTTTGCTCCGCTGCGCCATTGACTCAGCGCGCCTCTACTTTCGCACGCGCAAGGGCGGTCGAGGGGTTTATCATTACCGTGCTGGAAGGTAGCTGACTTTTTCCACGTTTTATATTTCTTCTGGAGCGTTTACTTGCTTATTTTGCTAGCAATTACCTCCGACTGGATAACATACGTATTTTATATAGCTGTTTAATTTCTTTCCTGCGAAGGAAGATTTGTGGAGTTGGAAGGGTAGTTGCTCATAAAATGATGTCTTTAGGATTGTATGATTATAGTATGTTAAAAGTTATTCCGAAATTATGAAGTGGATAAAAAGTCGTCTTCGAATAGGGAAGGACTTAAATGAGAACACCTAAAATTATAACACATTAGAGGCGCCAGGGTGGGACAGGCGTGAATCTGCGATGCTGAAGTCCTTATGAAGGAAAGCAGGGGCGGATCCAAGATTTTTGGTCGGGGGGCTAAACTTATAAAAAAAATCTATTAAACAGTTAAACTTAAAATTTATATTATTCACGAGAAAATATATAACGCAATACACAAATGGGGAGGTGAAGTTTGACAAAAATAAACACACGATATATATTATTACATATGATACCTCGTTATAGTCTCAAAAGAACCAAAATATCTACATATTTACTTTAATAATTAACCACGATGGTTTTTCATCTTTTGAAATCGGTCCATGATAGCATCGTTTCAAATATTACTAAATATGTCTCTCTCTATAAAGACAAACTATCATTTAGCCATTGATCAACCATTCAGTTTCGAATTCGATTCTTTACTATCTTCTTAGCCGAAAAAGCTCTCTCCACTGATGCAGTTGGTAGAATAAGCGTCAATGTCACAAGTTTGTAAACCATCGAGAATGCAACATGTCTTTTAGTTGCAACCATCTTCTTAGTAGGATCATCAATCCCTTTCAATTTAGAAAAATCTTCACTTGATCGAATATCCATAATATAATTTTCAAGTTGATTGGGAAGGGCCGAGAGCTCAAGAAAAAAGAACTCATTTGAAGATGTTGGGAGTAAAGAAAAATTGGACTTCTCATTGGGGCTTAGAAATGGAGTGGAGTGAGTTATTATTAAAGTGGATTGTGTGATATTAATTGAATTAAGATTATATTTGGGCTGAAATTTTCATATTGGGCTAATTTATTGATTTTTTTTTTTCATACACCATTATATTAAAAAAAAATCAAAATTTCTATGAAGGCAAGTAATATGGCATGATTAACCTGTTAGCTTGCAGAAATGAAGTAACTGTGTTTCGTGGAATACATGTCAGGGTTGAGGGGTATTTTTAGTAGTTGAGGTTGTCTGTCTAATTGTGCATGTCCGCCCACTATCGTTTAATGGAAAATACAACACAGTGATTCATCCCATATCTGTTAACTAACATGGTATAAAAGCATCTTGTCGAGCTGGAGACTAGAGATTAGACAAAACTTAAGCTTTAGCGCCGCCGCAGCACCACCAACGTTAGCATGCAGGGTGGATGCCAAAACTTGGTCACCCCAGTCATTCCTGTCATATCCGTTTGTTCTGTCAGATAAACTATCTCCACTGCCTGCCATTATTTATCTTCCCTGATTATGCACTGGCATCAGATGAACATCAAAACAGGTTGTCTCACGTGTAACCACCATCAGCCGCCCCAACAATTGTGAATCTGTCTTCTGCTCGCCGCCTAGCTGTCCTTAAGAGTCACTGTCAGCAATGTCTCCTCTCCATGTTGAACTCCGTGGTGCCTGTCACGTGTTGTTCCAATGCCATGATTAGTTGTCGGTTTTGTGTGTTGTGGAACTAGTTGGGATTCACTTCATCTTTGATTGTCATCGGTTGCCAAACGTAGCTACAAGTGTTTGGTCTTTTGAGATTCGACGCAATTATCAAGGGTGTGTTTTTAGCACTAAGCTAACAGCACGTCATATAAACCTTCCACTGGGGTGATGAATATGTTCTTTTAGTTTCGAGTTTATAGGTTACTTGGGGATCATGTAACTATTGTTGGAGTAGTGAGTAAGCTGGGATCATCATTTCAAGTATCGCTCTTGTTGTACTTCTTATGTTGGGATATGGATAAAAAAATGAATATTCCTTTAAGAGCTAGAAATAACCTGTTTTGTATCATTGGAACGTGCAACATAGTTTCAAATGGCAAAGATGGGTGGAGAAAGAATTGGGAGAGTAGATACTGTAAAAACCCTGCATGAGTAGAGTTACATACTTCTTGTTTTATTGAGTTTTTGGCCTGTAACATTGTATGCTCTAGTTATTTAGTTGCATTTTAATATTAATTTGTCTGCTACATTGTACAAGCACCCGACTAGAGTAACTACTGGAATAGACAACAGGTTGATTCATCCCCTACAATATGTCTGTGAACAACCAATGCTCTAGTGTTAATCGTGGCTTAAACAAAATAGTTAGACTGTCCAAGCTTGATGGGCTAGTAAAATTATGATCAGTCAAATGTAAAGTAGAGGCAGTTACTCCTGTATTTTTTTTTAATAAAATTCTAGTTACTTTTATACTTAAGAAAGAAAGAAAGAGACTGACATTGATTTTAAGGATAAGATGGTAAATTGTTATTAATAGTGCAAAAAGTCACTCCATTCTACGGGTGTGTGATGTGACATACCCCTTGCATCCTGCAGAGCTCTGTGACCATTGTTTCAACAAGACACATCAAGCAGGCACCTTCTGTGCCACGATGATGTAGCGAGGTGCATGCCTTTGATTGCTCCACTCAAATCTGGCCAAATCTCAAAACTTTGCGCGGCCATGGTCTATGGAGCCAAAGGTCGAGGTCAAACGGTTAATCATGGTCTCTAGGGTCTTCTTAATACTCATCCTCAACATTCTTCCATGGCATCTCCTTGCGTGTTTCGAAACCTGGTTCTGGCAAGATTCAAACCCACCTCAACCTTAAGAAGTTATTGTCTTTTCTTTTTCATTGATGATTTATTTAGTTGCACATATGTTTTGATATTTTATGAGACTGATTTGTGTAGGGAGCTTTTCATTGTGATTCTGCAACAGTTTTATTATTATTATCATTGATATCGTATTTGTCATGTGAGCTATTGTTGTATTTGTCATTTGAGTTATTGTTTGATCTTTTAATGATGCCCTCATGTATTTCATGATACTGTAGATATGCTACAAGCCTACAACAAAATGAGTGCCTTGAGGCATGGTATAATAGTTTTGCTAGGTTTTGCATTTTGAATGCTGTGAAGTACTGAAATGCTTGGGAACTTGAAAAAGATAATTGCCTATTGCTTTGAATTCTTTTTAATTGTTGATATATATTAACATTCCTAATATACTAAAAGTATAATAGTCATGCACTTTACTTCGATAAAGAGCACGCTACTCGTCGTGATATGTGCTATAGCCATACGACGCCTTTGCGCTTTGGTTCTCTTTGTTCTCTTAACAATCATGAGGTGGTAGCTGTGACGGTGATGGAGCCTACAATTTACCTTTTGTCAATACTAAGTAGTTAATGTATTTAAATTTTCCATTTCTAGGTTTTCAAGCCGCGACCTTTCCATTTCAACTAAGTTGTTTGTTTTTAAGTTTCTCAATTATGTTCTTCCTCTTTATGATGTTTGTATGCTTGAAATTTCTTTCTACTTACAATTCTTACACTCCAATACTTTTTTTGTTAGGCCCTTGGAAGATGTGGATTCATCTCCTCCATGTATGGCTGAGACTTTTAGATGCATGGGAAGGGTTGCTCGTGCTGCTTTATGTTCGATTGCAAGGCATCTTCGTCTGCGAAACGAGTACGAATCGTGAACCTGAAATTTTGCTTTTTTATATTATTTATCACTGTCAACTGTTAGAGCATCTGTGTTTGCAGTGACTTCTTGAAACATTTCATTCCTGCAGTGTTTTCACCCACTTGCTAGATGATAACCCATTGCCTGCTAATGAGGCGTCTTCATCGGTTCTTGTTGCCACATTCTCCCAAATATCCACACATGGCAAACCTGCCATCGGGGGAGGGAAACTTGCATCGAGTTGTGAGGTGGATAAGGGCTTGTTAATGCTGATTTCCTCAGATACCCCTGGTCTTCAGGTTTTATTCTTTATACCATGAATTGTATTTGTTATTATGTATATTCTTTTAATCATTTTCCTTATGAAGATTTTCTGTTGTTAAGGGATTTCAATCAGTTTTCAACTTTTCTATCGTAGGTTTGCGACCCAAATGGGCATTGGTACCAAGCAGATAGCAGCTTAGCACCTGGTGAACTTTTACTGCTCACCGGAAAGTCTCTCAGCTATGCCACTGCAGGTCTTCGATCTGCTGCTTCGTATCAGTCCTCACCTGACAATCTTCTGATAAATACAAGTGGTGGAAGGTATTTACTTCATAAAATAAATTTTTTCTCGCTTGGGATTTTCTACTGCTGTAAAGAGTTACTTAATTGAGAGGCTGACTATTTCCATCTAGGACATCACTGGCATTTAGGCTCATGCCACAAGGAAATGCAATACTGGATTGTTCTCCAATTGCACTAGCTGGGCATGTAATTCCTCAGAGTTATGTGCCAATATCTGTAAGCCAGTTTATGGATGACCTTTCTGCTGAGGAAGATGGACTGTTTAACCATGCTGATAATTCTTATGTAAGCATTTCTCTTAGGATTCCAAGAGGTAGTTTTAGTTGAAAACCATTTGTTTCCTGGATTTTTCAACTTAGCCATATTTCCAATAAATCAGATGTTTGTGTAGAAGTTCTAATATGGGATGTAATTCTAGCGTCATCAAATTCTCAGTTTTTTCTGATTAAAATAAGAATCCAAATCCAAAGTTGATTTATACTTTCTTTCTAAAAGCTTGAGTTAGGTGGTCATTCAATATTGTTAAGAGCCAGCCAGAGAAGGCATCCCGATTCAAATCTCCCCACTATCTATATATGGAAAGTAGTCTCATTTGGTTGGCTTAGGGACACATAGTATTGCCTGCATCTGGGCGTGTCTTAGAAATTAAAATACTTTATTGACTCTACTTTTTAATAGCTTAAACTTTCAGATGAGGTGGTCTTACAATAGGATGTTTTTGTCTCTTAATTCCAATTTTAAGGTCATGCTCATAACATCCTTTCACTTTGTCGTATTGTATCTCATGGCTCATAAATACAAGTAATATCTTCCTTCTGTTTTCATGTTTCATTTATACAAGCAATATTGGCTATACATCTGTCGTATTCAGTGGGTAAATTTGGGCTGGATGTCTTTTCTTTTCACATTTTACATGCCAATGGTTTGCTTCCTCTGGCTGTTTTGATATCTGGAGATGAGTATAATTTTTGAATCTGCGTTTACAGGTGCCTGCAGAAAATTTGAATAAGGAACCGTCACTGAGAAGTGTTCTGTCAGATCCCTTATCGTAAGCTGGATCTCAGAACTGTTTCTTTTACTTCTGTTGCATTACACAGTGGTTGATATATTTTATCCTTAACATGTATAATGTATATACTTTTTTTCAATTTCATTAGTAACTGCTGCTAATTGATTTTTACATTTTCGTAATTCTAAAACTAGGTTGATGTGAAGAGGATCAGATTAGAAGAATTAAGGGTATAATTCACATATAACTAGAGTACTATTGGGAGATCAAATCATTTTGATATATCTTGTAGCACATAATCTTTGTGTTACTGTTACATAAAGGAAAAGAGGCATCTCAAAAAAAAATTTCTTACAAGTTCGTCTTAGTTAGATCACTAATTGTTTAGGACATGGGGAAACTTACTTCAACAATGCTGAATTGCGAATATCATACTGGACATCAATCAGACAGAGGTTTTAGGATTATTTATTTGTACTATCATTGTTGAGATGGTTCATAAAAGTGTTTGCATTAAGTTTGTTTGCTTGAAATGATTTTTGTTGAATGTTCAGATATTGTTGAACAGTGATTTTTGATCCCCAAAAGAATAAATTGTCACTTTGACTTGGTTGTGATACTGCTGTTTGGAATTTTTTGGAGGTATATATATGAGCTGAAATTGGTGAGCTATTTGAAAAGATAATCACATTCGTAATATTGTTGATGAATTTTGAAAGTTGTATTTTGCTTGAAATAAAATATTAGGATAATATGTGCAGACTGATCATAATATCCAGAACTCTTTAAGATTAACACAGGTTAAGTTTCCTTAAAAATAATTGTTCAAGAAGATTGTACAATTCTTAAACTTTAGGATACTTTGGTAGTTTGGTATTTTATTTATTTTTATCATAGAAAGGGAAAAGCTGGATTTGAAAAGCACCGACTACTTATCATGACCCATCAAATCAAGCCTATCTTATATGCAAATGCCGGCAATTTCTTATGTGGAGATGGCTACTTATAGTGTATCTGAATATAGGTTGGGTGGTTGGAAATTTATTAAAATACCGTACCTTCTAGTGGAGAAAAAGAAGGGGAAAACATAAATAGGTCAAACTTTCTTATGCCAGTTGTGTCTTTATCAAGTTAGAACCAGAAACTAATCCCTATTTTCATTTGAGAAACCAAAAGAGAGTAACTTGTTTGCTAAATAGGGCCATACTTGATGTTAATAGTGACCTTGCTAATTGTTAATAAATGTTTGTATACATTCCTTGAAATGGTTGGCCTCTTTTATTTTTTGAACATATTCATTTTTAATCAATAATATGGAACTGTAATTCCTTTGGATACCTTTGTTGTAGTTGATTTAAACATGACTTATCTTCGTCATTGCATTTTGCAATTCTGAAGTTTTTGTTTGTAATTTTAATTCTCCAGTGGCACATTCCTTGAGGATGCTGTGTTTGTTTCTTGTGGGCATTCATTTGGTGGTCTTATGCTGAGAAGGGTCATTGAAACCGTAAGTCGATAAAATTGCTTTTGTTCGTCTCTCTCCCTCTCTGGTGTTTTACATGGAAACCTTAAGTCTAAAGTCAACAATCATAAATGGGTTGTTATGTGAAGCCTGTTGAACTGACATTTATCCTTCAAGTCTTTTTATTGGACATACATATATCTTATCAGCAGTAGGCAGCTAGGTGGCTTCCCAAGAATATACCTAACACGTAAATAAATTGGCACTGACATTAAACACAGTGCTATTTTCCTTTCTGGAAAGAATGAGTCCAATGACATAACAAATGCTTTCATTTTCTGTCGTGGGGCATAAGCTAACCGAACATCCAATTTTATGTTATAGAATCATAAGCCAAACTCATGGAGGCCACCAAAATCATTGAACTTAGACACCCTCGAAACTATGATTTAGAACACCAAAATCCTTCTATGGATTCATCTTGTTGTATGGCTGTTCGGGTCCCTCGACTTTTTAACTTTAACCTCACCAAATAATTAAGAATTTGCTGCCATGTTGTGAATCATCTGTGACTTTGTTACCAACTAAAGCAAGCAAAAGCACGCGATGCATAAATTCTAGTTCTTTTGATGTCAAAACTTCGGTTTCTCAAGAAAGCAAGTATAATCATTCAAGGCGCGCCCACACTAGCTCAAAATATCATTCATACGTTTTTTGTTTAAATTTAATCAATATTCTTTGTTTAGATATTATTGACATTCTTTATTCTTCTTTATCACATGTTCTTTCGTCTTCTCCAACCTGAAACTTTTGTCCTGTCTTTGGTACTAAAACTTTAAAAATTGGCTGTCTAATACCATCCAACAGCTCAAGTAATTTTCCTTTCTCAAAACATGTTATTTCACTTAAGGTGCTGTTGAATGGCATATCTAGTCTCTAAAGTTTGAGGCATGACATGCTAATTAAATAAGTTTATTTTATTGGTAGCTATTTCCTTTAGAATGCGATGACGAAAATAATATCTATGATTTTTTTAATCACTCTTATGGCCTATTGTCTTTAGTTACTCGTTTAATCTGTCTAAATTGGAAGAAGGAAGATATATAATTTTGGCCTTTCTCCCATAACAGGCCAAGTGCACACTCTGCAATACAGAAATTGAGGTTGGGTCTTTGATACCTAATCACGGTACTGTTCATCCATATACATATTCCTCCCCCCCCCCCCCTCTCTCCATGAAGTCTGGCTCAGAACCTTCTCAATCTTTCTAACTTATGATGTTGATCTCTTTCTGACATACTCACAGCCTTGAGAGCTGCAGCGTTAGCAGTAAAGCAGGAGGATGACCTCAGATTATTTCATAATGCAGCAGTCCGAAAGCGCAGAAAAGAAGGAATTAATAACAAGGTAATATTAATTGTGTGCCTACTTGTGACAACTTAATGTACATATGCTGAAGACCAGTACTCAAATAGGGAGGAATCTACCAAAAAAATAACCGATTACATAATCCTCTAGTTGAAGCATGTGATGCACTATTTTATCTATGTGCGTGTTGTGTGTGCCTGAATGAGATGTTACACTAATCTGCTATTTTGTATTCATATTTGTTCTTTGGTAGTATTTTTTTATAGGTTAACTACCATTAAAAAAACTTTAGTAGTTTGTTTTATAATTCTTGGCATTAAATTGTCTTTATGCACATAAGATGGCAGTCCATGCTTGTATATATTATCCTTTTTTCTTTTTTTGCAACTTTTCAGGAAAATGGGGACATTACTTTAGAAAATGGGTCACATAGAGGTGTGCAATATCCTTTCTCAATAAACGAGAAGGTTGTTATCAAGGTAATTTAGTGCCCGTCTGCTAACCATGAGTTTGCTTGATATACATCTGGTTGAATGATACAAACCATGCAGGGAAATAGGCGGACGCCAGATAAATTTGTTGGCAAGGAAGCAGTGATCACATCACAATGTTTGAATGGCTGGTTAGTTTGCATGAATTATCTAATAGCCTCTGATGTCTCCATTTTGTAAAAATGAATTCCTTTTCTTGGGTTGATAACTGTTCACCACACTATTATTTACAGGTATTTGCTTAAGATTATTGAGAGTGGAGAAAACGTACGGCTACAATACCGTTCTTTGAGAAAAATTCTAACTTCCCACGATTCGGAGAACAGATGCATGTCGGAACCAATTCAGGATAGAAGCAGCTGAACTAAAAGGACAAGAATTTTGTGTTGCATATTACTCAGGTTTTTAGCCAACCACTTATCTGTTTGAGGTAGGAAGATAATTCTACATAATCTATACAGAAATTGGAAGGGAAAGTCTTGTAGTCTTGGTGTAGTTCCATGTATCATTTTCCTTTTTTTGTCTGAATAGAATAGGGGAACAAAGTAGAAGAGCCAAGAGCCACTAGGTGGAGAAATGATTCACGAATCACACGAAATTGGTGCCTAAGATTGGTCTTCGGAGTATATAAAGAAAGCCTTTTTCATTTCCTTGATATATCCATCTTTGCGCCTATTCTTATTTGGTCATAAAATCACATCTAAGAAGAGAAGGTAAATGTTGAGAAATTCAGTCAAATATTCACAACTACTTCAAAAAATCCATATAATTATTAAGGATTGGACAAAGGGTGAAATAGTCTTTTATGATAATCGTTTAATTTTCTTTTGTTATCGTAGGTACTGTCTTGCTAATCATCATGGAAATCTCGTGTGTCTGTGTATGTGTTGGTATACGTATCAAGATGCCCAGTCTCTTACAATTAGTACGATAATTTCTTCGATTTGAAAGTCACGAACTCTAAAAATACGCACATTCATATATGGACAGACATGGAAAAAAAATGTTCAAGTGAGAACAATTTTTGAGTAAGAACAAGTATGCATGTGTAATTAACATTTGGTTACTTAGCATAATCTAGTGTGTTGTGGAGCAATCTTAACCATTTTTCGCATTTGGCCCTTCATTTCTCTGCACACTTTCTCCAATTCAACTACTCTCGACTGCATCCTCTCCAGGCTTACTTTCATATGCTCTTCTGTGTTCAACTTATGATGATCATACAAAACCAGCTGACAATTATTATTGTTAATATCTTCATCATCATCATCGATAACTTGTATGTTTGAATGCTGAGAAGATAGTGCTTGAATCGCGATTCTTGGAGGTATTCTAGGGTTCTTCGCTAGATCTTTGCAGGCCTCGAGGCTTAGCTTCTCGTAGTTTAGGCATCTACACAACCTCGATCTTTCCTCTAAAGAAAGAGCTGGATGAGACTGCATGCAGTACAAAAAAAATTGATTATAGCTTAATAACTTACAATAATAGCTTCTTATTGAACTACAAGTGGGCAATATTACCTACTAATCGAATATTAGGCCCCTGGTTTTGTATAGATAATGACAATTAGTACCTGTAATCTAATAGTTATAGGATTCACAGGTGGTCACTCACTATAGAACAAGACACAAGAACAAAAGACAAATATACCTCCTGGCAGAGAATAAATATGTGATGGCTATAATTAAGATTATTAGCTATTGCAAATATATAAATGGAAAAATTCCATTTTGCCCCCTAATCTTTGTGAGTTCCCACTTAACCCTTTCAACTATTAAAAATGTCTTAGATCACTGCATTTAACTTACGTCGGTGGAATTTGTTCAAAGGTTGGGTGATAAAATGGAAAAACGTTCAAAGCCACATGATTAAAGTTGGATGAAATATTCTGTTAGATTTTATATTTTTGCATCTTAGGGGGCTCTTGAGATATATTTAATAGCTGAGGGGGTTAAGTGAGAACTTTTAAAAAGTTAGGGGACAAAATGGAAAATGTTCAAATATTAAGGGGCAAAGTGAAATTTTCCCTATAAGTTAAGGCATCTTCAATTTTTTTTTTTTTTTTCTTAAATTTCAAACCACTTGATAAAGAGGGAAGGAATATTAGCAGATAGGGAACCTTGACTCTAATAATTTCAAGATATTGAAGTTGAAAAAATGCAAAATTCCAAGCCAGGAGACAGTAGGTCTTTTTGTCTTTTGTATCATTCTTTTGCATATGTTTTTGTTCCCTCTCCCTTTCCCTTTTCCTCTTCCCCATTCCCACACCATTAATCCTTTATCCCTGTACTAATAGATATCTATCTACATATTTAAAAATAATAATAATAATAATAATAATAATCATTAACAATTAATTACCTGAATGTAACTGTCAATGGCTCCATAAACTTGATCATATGAATCCCTTGCACAATCAGGCAAACTCTCAGCAACACCAAGAAACTTTGAGATTTTAAGGTTTGAATCAGGCCCTATTTCTCCCAAATACATATCCACCAATTCCCCTACTTTCTTCAGCTTCTCAAATGAGACTTCTTCATTGTAATATTGAACAAATAATCTTATCAATCTAATCACTAAATTCACATCATAAACTCCACCTCCTCCTCTTGACGAAACCAACAAGTCGTCTAGCGTTGCTTGATCGAGCATTCCTCCGATTAGCCTCTCCAACTCAGCACGCCTTTCTTTGCTAATCCCGAAAGCGGAAACAATTCTAAGTACCCAAAATAACCCTCTGCAAGAAAATGAACTCTTTCCCATCAAAACTACACCATGAACAACGGTATCCGCCAATCCTTCATATTCGTGTTTTTGAACATTAGTATTCTTGAAATGTAGTGATGATGTTTTGAGATATTGTAGGAGGAATTTAGTGAGGACTAAATTGTTATTGTCATTCCCATAAGCACCTAATGCCTTTAGAAAATGTTGTATAATCTTTGGACTCAAAATGTTCAAATCTTGAAACCACCATGCCCAAGCTGCTTTTCTTGATATTGTCGATGAGCTTATAGTATCGGGCGAAGAAGAAGAAGAAGAAGACGAAACCGATAGGAAATTCAGATCGGAATTCTGGGCGATTTTCGCGAGAAGTGAACAGAGGAGCTTATCGATAAGGCCATAAGAATCGGCGTAAGAGAAGAAGAGATCACAGTTCTTGAGACAAGTTATGATTTCATTCCATGACCAATAGAAAATCCCTTCAAGAAAAACTTGTGTTTGATGCAAAAGTGATTCCTTTTTCTCTGTCATTTCAAGAAACACTGCACAGCAATGGAGGAGAGACACATTGGAGACCGTAATCGAAATGGTGCCGTTGTTGTAACAGAATCTCGATATTAGTTCGAATCCATCGGGGCCTCCCGGAAATTCATCTATTTCGATTCTCCAAGTTTTTTGCTTTTTTTGTTTGATCATTTTCCTTAGTTTCAAAGAATATTTGGACATGATTTTCTGAAGAAAATCAAGAAAGAAAGAGTTATTGATAATCAATAGATTAAAGAGTTGTAATATTCAAGAAATTAAATTTACCTTAGAGAGGAAGAATGTGTGTTGGCCATTGATATGAATTTGAAGATCACAAAGTTCTGACATGGCCATTGTGAATTGCTTTGCATTGAATGGAACTAAGTACTAATTTCAAACTGTACACTTTGAGATTGTGTATATATATATATATATATATATATATATATATATATATATATATATGTCACGAGTGAGAAAATAAGGTGTATGTATTTTATTGGTTGGTATAAATTATAAAATAATTTATATGGATCTTGTTCTGATTATGATGATATTTAGATAGATAGATAAATATGTCCTTTTCTGCTGTCCCATTCTGTTTCCAGCAATCCAGCTTTTGCATGATCTTAATTTTGGAAAATTGCATTCTTGATACCAAACAATTGGGTATTTTGCAATTTTTGTACCATTAAGTACGTAAGTGCACATTTAATATCACAATTTAAAGTTTGGTTCTGATGTTCATACCATCGTCAAATAATATGACAAAAATGGACGGAATTGGCTATGTACGCCGCATATGGCCGTTATCTCGTCCTTTGGAGGAAAAATAATCACGTTTCTCTCGCTTTTAGAGGAAAAATTATCACATTATGTCATCTTTGAGAGGGAAAATTATAACGTTTTCCTAACATTTTCACGTTATAACATGATGATTTTTACTTCAAAAGACGAAATAACAGTCACGTGTGGTACTAAGTGTGCATTATATATCAAGTGATATCAATACTGCAAAGTGCTCTATTGTATGATACCAAACTTACAATTTTCCCATTAGTAAAAGTCTGAGTTAATTAATTGATGGAAATTAATTAGTGTTACAAGGAAAATCACTTGAATGGTCCCTAAACTACAACATTCTTCTAAAGCACCACTTTGATCCTCAAATTATGAATGTCGTGTCAATTTAGTCTCTGAACTAATAATTGTGCCGTATTAATCTTTAAACTATAAAATTCGAAACCCTATTCAAATAAAATTAAGTACGAAATCGAACCATGTCCACCACGTATACATACCATCAACATGTTTTTACTCTCTTAAATTCTTAAAGAAAAAATAAATTTATTCGGAATCATATTTAAGGTTGGTGCCACACATTTGGTTATCATTTTGATAAAATTATAAAGGTGTGACAACATTTTTGCCTCTGATTCATAGCACATAATGCATACATTGCTAGATTTCAAGCTAAATGTAAATTGTGATTGATGTGTATTTAAAAATCAATGTGATGCGACTATTAATTTAGTGACCGAAGTGAAATAAATATTTTAATTTGAGTACTAATATAGTAATACGACACAATTTTTAATTTGGGAATTAATATGACATCACTATTAATTAAGGAATTAAAACGACACAAGCTTTTCAGACTAACTCAAATGATTTTCCCTTACTTATAATACAACAAAAGAATAATGTTATACTAATATATATTTTCATGATTAGCATAGTCCATGTCTTGTGATTCATTTTGTTCCCAACCAACTGACTTTTTGAGTTGATAAATGTATATATAACATTTGTAAATGGGTGTATTGGTTCTTTTTTCTCAAAATATTAATATAATTTATATGCATTAATTGTGTTAGGAATATGGAAATTTCTGTTGGTTCAATGAATACAAAAGATAATGTTAAGTGACAAAATTCTGTCAGTCAATTTTCCTTGTGTTGCAGTGTTCCTTGTGACCTAGGAAATTTTTGGTTTTGATTTGTATTTTTGTTGGGAACACTTTTTGAGCATGTGAATCTTGGGGCCCGCCATTTTCAATTTTCCAGAAAAAGAAAATGAAATTATATTAATTTATATACTTAATAATATTTTAAACTAAGGGTTGGAAACAGTATGGTTACCCTCCTTTTGTTATGCTATAATTTATATGAACTAGTTTACCTCAATATTAAATTAGGTATATCAAGTTCTCTTTGGTTTATTATATATTGGGTGCTTTCTAAAACTCTCATTTTTCATTAAAATTTTAATTCAAGCTAACATAAAAAGATCATTAGCTAATACTAACTAGGCAAATATATGTTAAATGTATAATAAATATATTATATAAAAGGGGATGAGGGAAACCACAATTTATTTAAATCTCAGAATAAATTATATTTTTAAACTCATATGATTAGATTCTCAACATTTTTCTATCTTGAGCTTTACAAAATTGTATTTTTGGCCATGCACTTGAAGAAATGATACTTTTACTTCTAATTCTTTAAAATATTTGTGTTGTTGCTAGTCCCACATAATTGTTTAAGGTTTGCACTTTTGGTCCAAAAGACGGACCAAGGTATAAGCCTTCTTAAAAGTTAGACAAAGGTATAATCGTAAAATATGGGATCAAAAGTATTGTAAGGTTTAATCATGCATGAATAAAAACAATTAGGATTTAAGAGAGGATTGCCGTTACTTTCATTTATATATATATATATACTAGGGGTGTAAGCACCGCTCAATGCGCGGTGTCTTGGCCCAGTAATTGTGTATTCGCTAATTTATAAAATTGTGTTGCATACCTTTTTTTGTGGCATAGGTTAGCTAATAAGAAAATATATTTACGATACAAATTATGAAACATTTTCATTAAGAAAATATCTTGCCTGATAATACATAAGATTGGGTGATTCCTTATTTCTTCTAATTTGGAAATGGGGCCTACGCACTTAGGCAAGCCACAATTTTTAGTATGATTTAGTCGAGTAGGTTGAAGTTTTCATTGTGTTGCAGTTTTTTTTTTTTTTTTGGACAAGGCTTTCATCAAGAATCAACCCCAAAGCATTTCCTTAATTATATTGGCTTTGCAAGGGTATTTTATCACTTTTTAACTTATTGATTCGAGTTCAAACCATACCTCTAATGTTATCAAGGGAAAAATATTATTAAAATTTGTTTGGACGCATAGGTCATATAGTGGGTTGATCGTTACCAGTCATGTTGGCCTGCTAGTGTAATCTTCCAGTGGACCTGTAGATTGGTGTTCGAAAAGTTCTCAGAAAGTTTTCCATTTCGAAATTTTGATCCATGTTCATTATGTCTATATCATCAGTGTGCATATATCTGAATGAAATTGAATAAAATGGTAATAACTAAGCTATACAACATAAGTGTCGGGACCATTTAACATTGTGATACTTAGAATATAATTGGCCGAAAGCATCTAACGTAAATTTCATTGTACTTGGATAAAGGCAGAAATATGGGTCACGCTTTGTTATGACGTACACGAACCCATTTGGTGCCCTTGCAAATTACCATAACAAAAAATTGATGCATAGGTTCGTCAAAATACTCTTTCATGGCTTTACAGTCATAGAAATAATATTTTTATCATAACCTTTGCTATATTGATATTGAATTAATCCACCGGAATTTCGTAGTACAGTTGACTTAGTTACTTTGATTCAAAGTATCTGCTATGTTATATGCTATTTTAGTGTTGATGAATACTTAAGTACAATTTTGGTAAGTAAATTCTTTTTTTTTTTTAGATGTTGTGAGTTTGGCCTAGCGGTTGGAGCTCTTAAAATCACTTATAGATCTCTATTGTGATTTTTGAAGTGTTTGGCCCCGATTATAAAAATAACTTCTGCTCAATCGTGATTTTCATGGTGTTTGGCTCCCAAGATCATAATCACTTTTGGGATCTCGAGAAGCAAAAAATCAACATATTTTAGAAGCTACTAAACTGTTACTTTTGCAAAAGCTATTATACAAAAGCAATTATTCTATAATTAATTTTTATTATAATCAATTATTACCAAAATCAATTGTACTAAAATTAATTTTCATATAATTGCTTCTCGTATCGCTAGGCCAAACTCACCCTAAGTAAAAATTGAACTCCTTAATTTGCTTCGAAAGTATATGAACCAATCTTACGAGTTTTATGAAGTTGGAAATGTGCACTTAAGATGTTGATTTTAATTTTGATATATTATTTAACAATGAAGATTTTTTTTATCACGTTTTGATGTCCATTACATTTATAGATTTTGTCGATAAGTGTTCAAATTTGTAGTTTGAATTTGTGTGAGTCCACAGGAATAGAGGGATTCAACTCTAAATCAGGGTTGTTAATAAAATCAGAATTTATTTAAAATCTGACTCAATTTATTAAAATATTAAGTCAATTAGTGATCCAATCCTATTATGCTAAAAGTAAATTTTGTTTCCACTGGTGGACGTTGTTTTCATTGTTGTGCAATTTTCGTGCCCAAAATTGGGCTTGTTTGTTTGGTATAAGGGAAAGTAGTTTGGGAGAGTATTGGAAGTTTGTAAAATAATTTTGATTTACGTAATGTTGTTTGTTTGAGTTTTGAGAGAGTAGTTTGAGAAATAAAGTAGGTGGAAGTTTTTTTTGGAAGAGTTATGTTATAGGTGTAAGATGTGTAAGACTTTATGTCAAGTCATAGTAGAGTTTGTATATGTTTAGTTCAGAGATAATAAAATTGTTGTTTGATTGGGATTTGAGAGAGTAGTTTGAGAAAATTGGAAGATGAAAAATTTATTTCAGAAAGTAGAAAACATGTTTGTTTGACATTTTTCAAACACGAAATTTTTTTGGGAAACGCCAAATAAACAGACCCATATATCTACTAAAGATGCCTTCATTAACGAATTAAGGGTTTTTTGCACTTTGCACCCCCGAAATATGTGAAATAGGCACTTTGCACCCCCAAAACTTAGATTTAGCACTTTGCACCCTCGAAATATAAAAAATACAGCACTTTGCACCCTCTTTTATTTTCAAGCAAAAATTCAATGCAAAATAGGTAATTCTATTGTAAATCTTCGCACTTTGCCCCCCAAAATAAAATTGGCACTTAACACTCCCTAATTAAGAACAAATTAACAACTTGCACCCCCGAAACACAATATATGGACACTTTGCACCACAAAATAGGTAATTATTTTTGAGTATTTGATAGAAGTAGACAATGGGTCTTCGAGAAGTTTACTTGAACTTTATTTAGTTATTTATGGTTATAAAATTCGAGTGTTTATAATTGTATTTTGCAAAAATTAAGTAAAATAAATAAATTACTTATTTTGCCTTAGATTTTTTTTCACTCCGATAGTCAACTTTGACGAAAAGAACGAGGGGTTTGGGTTTTTTAAATTTGAGGGTATTAAGTGTTAATTTTGTGTTTTGGGGTGCAAAGTGCCCATTTATTGTATTTTGGGGGTGAAAGTTGCAGATTTGTTCTTAATTAAAGGGTGTTAAGTACTAACAAAGTGCGAATTCTCAAGTTTTGAGGGTGCAAAGTGCCAATACTATTGAATAACCTATTTTGCCCTTGAATTTTTGCTTGAAAATAAAAGAGGGTGCAAAGTGCTGTATTTTTCATATTTCGAGGGTGCAAAGTGCTAAATCTAAGTTTCGATGATGCAAAGAGCCTATTTCCCATATTTCGGGGGTGCAAAGTGAAAAAAACTCACGAATTAACAAATTAAAACTAAATTGAATCAATTGCATGACATAAATGGAGAAAAAACTGCAATTATTTATTTAAAGTAGTAGTTTTGCCTAAAAACAATATGCGACTAAAAATGTTCTTTCCTCCGTCCCAATAATCTTGCTCCCTTTAGGTTTGCTACATAATTTTAGATAATTTGTTAAAAAAAAATAAACTTTTGTTATTTTTTTAGAGAGAAAAGGAACCATATTTTGGGACATCCCAAAATAGAAATAGGAGCAAGAAAAGTAGGACGGAGTGAGTATATATAAGCATAATCAAATTCCTTCTCTAAGATCGGAATATTCAGTTTCTATCATATAATCATCACATTCAATTTATGCATTTATTATAACGATTCAAATTTATTGAAAAATTAAAATAAAGAAATCTCATAAAACTACCAAAATTATAAATTACTTCAACATTACTTTAGACTACTGCAAAATCCTTCTCCAAAAACATAATTAATCTACCTATGATAATTAAAATAATTAAAACTGAAATAGTCAAACCCAAAGAACAATACAATTATCAATAGACCCAAAGATATGATATTGCATAATGTAATTGAAATGCAATTTTCAAGTGAACAAATACTTGATCATCCAATTTACTGAATTAAATTACTATCACACCAAACAAGACCCCAAATTATGAATCTTTATACTAAATTTAAAGTTTGTAGATAGATTGCAATATCAATGGAGCAAAACGCGGTGTATATCTGAGAGAAGAAAACACCCTAAATTGTAAAAATTGTTCCTGTAATCCAAGCTTATTTATAAGCATACAAATATCTGATCAAGTAATAAAAAGATCGACCTATAGACAATTAACATAAAAACGATAAAAAAAAATAAAGGAAAAAGAAAATACAAAACCAAAAAAATAAAACTGAAAATATTTTGATGCTCTGTTTGGAATTGAGCTTTTCTTCAAATTTGTGCTTCTTTGAAATTTACATCTCAATGCCACCTCAATGTTTATAAAATTTCCCAAGCAAAACATTTTCTTGAATGGAATATAAAGTCGTGGGGTCCACATAGGTGGACAAGAAAATGAATTAGCCGTCAAAAATAAATCAAAAACGGAAGAAATTGTGTTGGGCCCCCTCGAGATGGACAAGCAGAAAAATTAGCCGCCGAAATTAAAGAGAAAAGAAAATCTGCTTACACACAAAAACCAGCGGAAATTAGAAAAACGATGTCGTTTTAGTATTTAAAGTGAAAAAAGAAATTTGAAATTAAAATAAAAGCACTGTTCACGGGAGACATCGCCTCTTATAGGTTTAATATAGGTAAATTGTTAAACAATACTAAATGTAATTAGGGTTAAAATTATCTTTCAGCATAAAATAGAGTCTCAATCATGGATCAAAATTTCGGTTCAAATGTATGTTTCGGTCAGTCAAATATTGAAAACTTTTCGAGACTATTCGAAAATGTTTCGGAAACACTAAGGAAAATTTGTAAAAAAAGTTACTAAATTTAGGAAAATAACAGAGTTTAAGGCAAATAAATAGTTTCGGAATTACATCTTATTTTTATTTCGCCTGATTCAAAAATGGAAACTTTTTTTTGATGTTTTCGATGGAAAGATGGAAATTTTGATCCATGGTCTCAATTACGTTTTTACGCGTGAGTGACACATCACGCACTAAGGAGACATATGTACCTTATTTATTTCACTATGGAGTAATCCATCTTTTATTTTATTTTTTTATAGGAGAGTTAGACATATTTTAAGGAGGCAAATTACTAAAAGTCCTATTTTGGGTAGGTAAATTCCTAAGGAGACATATTCCTTCCTACATATGCCTACTTAACGCTTGATATGTCATTCACACGTCAAAATACTGTCGAGACTCTATTTTTATACTGAAATGTAATCCCAAATAGTTATATAATTTACCTTATATATATATTGATACCTAAGAGGGGGGTGAATTAGGTATATAACTTTTTTCAAAGAGTTTATTTTCAGAAGACAATTTGTAAATAGTTCCAGTAACTTTAAATAAAGGTTGATCGTTGCAATTATTTTAAGATTAAAGTTACGAAAGAAGTAAAGTGCAAAAATAAAAGGAGAGAAGGCAAACACAATTTATAGAGGTTCGCGCCCCAATGGCCTACTTCCTCTCTTCCAGCACCCCTGGGTAAAATTCACTAATATATCGTGGCTTGCAGGACGAACCTTCGCCACTCGAGATTACAAGATCAATTCTTTCTCTCGAAACGAGCTTGCTAGGCCTAACCTATCGCTCAACAAAAACCGTGCTTGCTAGGTTCCTACCTATCGCACAAAACAGTGCTTGCTAGAACTCTCAGTCCTATCGCACTACGAGCTTGCAAGTACAAAACTTTCGCTCAAAAACAGTAGTAAAATTTTGATTACAAATATATGCTCCAAGATGAGCTGATTTTGCAAAGTAGTAAGCGCTAATATTTTTCTTCTCTAACTTAGAGTATATTCAAGATTTCAAGAGCAAGAAGAAAAGATATTTTAAAAAGCCTTTTTTGAGAAAAACGATTTTGACAAACTTAAGAGCACTCAAAGACTTTAACTAGGAGAAATGATTTTGCAAATGAAAAGTGTAGAGAATTGAGTTGTAATGAGCCTTGAGAAATGATCCACTATTTATAGTTGAGTGGAGTTGGTTCAATAGGGAAAGATTTTGAAATTCAAAAAATGATTTTGTCACAATCAAAATGATTTTGCAAGATTAAATCATGTGACTAATTTTTCAATGAATGTGGACAATGTTTAGTAATTAGGTGGAGATGAAATCTTTCCAAAAGAATTGATTTTTAAAAATAATGGTAAGATATTTAGCTAGACAAATTAGAGACAAATTGGAGACAAATTGTTTTGCTAGCTAATCAAGGATTTGAAAGAAATCATACCTTTAAAAAAATGATTTGATCAAATTAGTGGCCAAAGTAATTAGTTTTTTAAAAGAACATTAGGCTTAATTAAAAAAACAATTTCGGCCATAATTAATTAAAAAAGGACACGGCTCATTTGAAAAGGAAAAGCAAACTTTGGTTCAAAGGATTTTATGAAAAATGACCGAAGACATTTGGGCCAAAATATTAAAAAAGTTTGGGCTTGGAATTTTTCTTGCTCTTTTAATCAATTGAAAAATACTTACTAAGTAGACCACAATTTTCATGAATCGAAAATTGGGCCCTTCAGGGGTGCTAGGGGCTTCGATCTTGATCTTCATTCATAACGAGCCTCTAGCTAAAATTGGCCTTCTCATGATCTTCCTTCATAATTTGCATAAGCCTTTTTATATCAAACTTGGGCCTTCTTCATTGTTTTGGACTTATCTCAACCTCCAAATAAGTTGCTCTTTCATATATAAAAACCTGTCCAAATCATAAAACTAAAGAGCACCAATATATTAAAAGTTCGTTTGTTAATCATCAACTTTTCGGCTAACAATCTCCCCCTTGATTGACAAACAACTTTTGATGCGAAAAAGATTTTAAGGGAACTCCCCCTAACTTTGTGCAATTTTGAAAATTTCAAACTCCCCCTCAACTGAGGCATTTTCAAAAAATATTTCTTGGGAAATATAAGAGGCCTTAACATTAATTGTTAAGTCTCTTTGACCAATGAATATTTTGAAAAAATATTTTTATGCAAATTTTCAAAATCATGCGATGCCAATGTATATATGAGCAAGTTAAGTCCAAGGCATAATATCAATAGGCAATAATCAAGGGATCATATCTGCAATAATCAAATCATATCAATATAATATTCAAGATATGAACAGATCTTTTTAAACAAGCATCAAAGTACTTCTTCTCCCCCTTTTGTCAATCAATCAGTTCACTCTTAAGTTAGGCAATATAAGATCATAGTTTCACGAATAATTAGGCGGAAGCATAATCTTTTCAAATTTCATTTTCACTTAAAATGCCCAAATTTTTTCTATTCAAACAAAATTGATCTTCAGCGACTGCCTTTGTAAAAATATCTGCAAGTTGATTTTCAGAGTTCACAAAATTAACACAAATATATCCTTTTTGCACATTGTCACGTATGAAATGAAATTTAATATCTATATGCTTAGTACGAGAATGTTGCACTGGATTCTTAGTAATACTAATGGCACTCGAATTATCACATAATATTTCCACATTTTCAAACATTAAACCAAAATCACGCAAATAACTTTTCATCCACAAAATTTGAGCACAACAATTAGATAATGCAACATATTCCGCTTCAGCGGTTGAAAGTGCAACAGAGTTTTGCTTTTTACTATGCCATGCAACAAGACAATTTTCCAAGAGTTGACATGTGCCACTGGTACTTTTACGGTCTAGCAAGCATCCTGCTAAGTCCGCATCATAGTAGCCAGTGAGATTAAAAATTTTGCTAGTTGGATACCATAGACCAAAATTTATGGTTCCTTTTAAGTACTGAAAAATTCTTTTGACAGCGACAAAATGCGACTCTTTTGGTGCAGATTGAAAACGAGCACAATAACAAGTGGCAAACATTATATCGGGCCTACTAGCAGTTAAGTAAAGAAGACTTCCGATCATACCTCGATACCTTGTTTCATCAAAGGGTTTACCTTTCTCGTCCTTATCAAGTTTCGTGGTAGGGCTCATGGGAGTACCCATTTCTTTGCACTCGTCCATTCCAAATCTTTTGATGAGTTCCTTAGTGTATTTCGTTTGGCAAATAAAGATTCCCTTTTCATTTTGTTTTATTTGAAGCCCAAGGAAATATGTTAGTTCGCCCATAAGACTCATCTCAAATTCATCCTGCATACACTTAGCAAAGTCTCGGCAAAGAAGATCATTAGTAGCACCAAATATTATATCATCAACGTAAATTTGAACAATTAACAAGTCATTTTCATTTGCATTTAGAAAAAGTGTTGTATCAACAGTACCAATAGAAAAACCATTTTCTAAAAGAAATTTACTTAATCTTTCGTACCAAGCCCTAGGGGCTTGTTTTAATCCATAAAGAGCTTTTGACAATTTAAAAACATGGTTAGGAAATTTTTCATTTTCAAAACCCGGAGGTTGCTCCACAAAAACTTCTTCATTCAAAAAACCATTTAAAAAGGCACTTTTAACGTCCATTTGAAAAAGAGTAAATTTTCTAAAAGAGGCATAAGCAAGTAACATACGAATAGATTCAATTCTAGCAACAGGAGCATATGTTTCATCGAAATCGATACCTTCTTGTTGATTGTAGCCTTTAGCGACTAATCTCGCCTTGTTTCGAGTAACCTCACCTTCTTCATTGAGTTTATTTCTAAATACCCATTTTGTTCCAATGACGGTGTGATTTCTCGGCCTTTCGACTAGAGTCCATACCTGATTTTTATCGAATTGAGCGAGTTCATCTTTCATAGCGGCAACCCAAGATTCATCCCTTAGTGCTTCATTAACGTCTTTTGGTTCGGTGATTGAGAGTAGGATGAAATTGGCACTTTGATGTTGTTGTACCTTTGATCTGGTTTGAAGTCCACTCCTTAGATCACCAATCACTTGTGTAGTGGGATGGCTAGATGCATGCTTGAACTTTCTGACGGCTGGTTCATTTTTGGTTCTGGAATTTCCTTCTTCAGTTTCTGTTTCTGCTTCAGCTTCATGTTCCGAATCCTTTTCGGAACGTTCTTCTATTTTGGTTACTTGTTCCAGTACTGGTTCCGGCAGTTTCTGTTTTCCGATTGTGATTTCGTCTTCAACATCTGAAACATTATTGCTCAAGGATTTCTTGGCATCAAAGGGGTTAGTTTCATCAAAACGAACATGCATAGATTCTTGTATAGTTTGTCTCCTTTTGTTATAAACACGATATGCTTTACTAGTCACAGAGTATCCAACAAACATGCCTTCATCAGCTTTAGGATCAAATTTGGTAAGATAATCACGATCATTAAGAATATAACATTTGCAACCAAAGACTCTAAAGTAAGCAATATTAGGAGTTTTTCCATTCCAAAGTTCATACGGAGTTTTATTTAAGATAGATCTAAGAAAAACACGATTGGATATATGGCATGCAGTACTAACGGCTTCAGCCCAGAAAGATTTAGGCACATTATATTCATGTAAAAAGGTTCTTGTCATTTCTTGTCAAACACGATTCTTTCTTTCAACTACCCCATTTTGTTGAGGGGTCTTAGGTGCAGAAAAATTATGAGAGTAACCATTTTCATCACAAAATGAAGCAAAGTATTTAGAATCAAATTCAGTACCATGATCAGTTCTAATTGAATTAATAAGATAACCCTTTTTATTTTGCAACTTTTTAGTCAAAGTAATAAATGCATCTAAGGCTTCATTTTTGTGCGCAAGAAATAGAACCCATGTAAAGCGAGAATAATCATCAACAATGACGAAAACAAATCTTTTACCTGCTAGAGTTCTTGTTTTCATAGGACCGAAAAGATCAAGGTGCAGTAGTTCAAGAGGTCTTGTTGTGGTTACTACCTTTTTGGGTTTGAATGAGCTCTTGATTTGTTTGCCCATTTGGCAAGCATCGCAAAGTCCTTCCTTTTGATATGTGATTTTTGGTATTCCTCTCACAAGGTCCGACTTGGCAATTTTTGATATTAAATCAGTGTTTACGTGGCCAAAACGTCTATGCCAGATTGATTGGGAGTTATCACTTACTGCTAAACACTTGACATTTTGGTTAGATAAATCAACAAAATCAATGCAATAAGTATTACCTTCTCTTAAAGCTTCAAAAACAATTTTTCCATCATTTTTAACAATGCACTTGGATGTTTCAAAATAAACTTCATAACCGTTACCACAGAATTGGCTAATACTCAATAAATTATATTTTAGTCCTTTAACAAATCAAACGTCTTTAATGCATGTCGATGAATTCTTACCAACATTTCCACGTCCAATCATTTTACCTTTCGTGTTGTCCGCAAAAGTGACATAGCCTCCTTCACATTTATCAATTTCACAAAATATTGATAGATCTCCCGTCATGTGACGCGAACATCCACTATCAAGAAACCATTTGTCTTTTCGTGAAGGAGTCTTTTGTACCTGTTCAACAATGAGACAAGGTTTGCACTTTAGGTACCCAGATTTTGGGTCCTTGCAAGTTAGTCACAACATTTTTTGGCATCCATACAAGTTTATTGGCGTTGTTTCTTTTGTAGATGCAATTGAAAGATTTGTGACCGGTTTTTCCACAGAAATTGCAAGTATGGTAAGACAAAGAAGAATTTTTTGCAAGTTTGCTCAATTTGTCAAAAGAATGCTCATATCCAATTCCGGCTCTATTTAATGACACATTTTGCATTCCTAGAAGTCTATCTAGATTCTCTTTTCCTTTAGTGAATTTTTCTAGACATCTAGTTAGATCAACAACTTTGGCTTTAAGAAAAACATTTTCTTTTGAAATACGAGAATTTTCATTTTCAAGTTTTTCAATTTTCTCAAGGCTTTCTTTCATTCTAGTGTCAAATTCTTCTCTTTCTCTATTTAGCAAAGTTATCTTTTTCTTGAGTTTTTCATTTTTAGAAGCAAGATTTTTAAGATCCTTTTTGCATTCATTTATCATAGCGGTCCATTCATCTTCACAATCTATTTCATTATCTAAATCATCACATTCATCAAAATAGTATGAAGGTAATACCTCATTTCGAGTCATGAGGCAAAGATTTCCGGATTCGTCTTTCGTCTGTTCTTCTTCGGAGTCCGGTTCATCCCAAGACGCGATCATTCCTTTGCTTTTGGTTTTCATGAATGTCTTCTCGGATTTCTTTAGTTTTGGACATTCAGGACGTATGTGTCCCGTTTCGTGACATTCGTAGCATCTCACTTTGTTCTCGACTTTGAATGGCTTTTTATTGTTTTTCGAGAATCTTTTTGTGAACCTATTTCTTGAAAGTTGGTTAAGCCTTTTGGTAAGCATGGCTATCTCTTCATTCCGCTCGTCTTCGTCTAGTTCCTCGATGTCACTATCATCGTCCTGCAAAATACTTGAGTTAAATGCGATAGATCTTCTATCTTTAATTGTGCTTACCTCATCCTTAGACAGGATCGTGAGTTCATGTGATGTGAGTGAGCCTATGAGTTCAGCCATGGTCATTTTGTTGAGGTCCTTGGCTTCTTGTATGGCAGTGACTTTAGGTGTCCATTCTCGTGGGAGAGATCTCAGAATCTTCTTGACTTGCTCACTTTGAGGGTATATTTTTCCAAGTGCAGTCATGGGGTTAATGATCTCCATGAATCGAGCATACATTTGACTTATGCTTTCATCCTCTTTCATGTTAAACATTTCATATTGATGAACCAATATGGTGATTCGTTGCTCTTTGACTTGACTTGTCCCCTCATGAGTTACTTGTAACATATCCCACATGTCTTTTGCCGTAGCGCACGAACATACCCGATTGTATTCGGATTTGGTGAGGGCGCATGCTAGTAGATTTTTGGCCTTTGAATTTAGTGACACCAGTTTCTTGTCAGTGTCGGTTAGTTCCTTCCATGCTTTGGGGATTTGCTTCTCGCCTTCGGTTTTCATGGGTATGGAAGGTCCTTCAAGAATTACACTCCATAGATCGCAATCAATGGAGATCATGAATTCCTCCATTCTATTTTTCCATATAGAGTATGCAGTTCCATCAAATAGTGGGGGCCTGTTATGCGATTGTCCTTCTGCGAAAACATCATTGCTAAAAGTAGACATAAGATCGTTAGCTCTCGGGGGTTAACCCGCACAGTTAAATAAATAATAGAGCACCTGCTCTGGTACCAATTGATACCTAAGAGGGGGGGTGAATTAGGTATATAACTTTTTTCAAAGAGTTTATTTTCAGAAGACAATTTGTAAATAGTTCCAGTAACTTTAAATAAAGGTTGATCGTTGCAATTATTTTAAGATTAAAGTTACGAAAGAAGTAAAGTGCAAAAATAAAAGGAGAGAAGGCAAACACAATTTATAGAGGTTCGCGCCCCAATGGCCTACTTCCTCTCTTCCAGCACCCCTGGGTAAAATTCACTAATATATCGTGGCTTGCAGGACGAACCTTCGCCACTCGAGATTACAAGATCAATTCTTTCTCTCGAAACGAGCTTGCTAGGCCTAACCTATCGCTCAACAAAAACCGTGCTTGCTAGGTTCCTACCTATCGCACAAAACAGTGCTTGCTAGAACTCTCAGTCCTATCGCACTACGAGCTTGCAAGTACAAAACTTTCGCTCAAAAACAGTAGTAAAATTTTGATTACAAATATATGCTCCAAGATGAGCTGATTTTGCAAAGTAGTAAGCGCTAATATTTTTCTTCTCTAACTTAGAGTATATTCAAGATTTCAAGAGCAAGAAGAAAAGATATTTTAAAAAGCCTTTTTTGAGAAAAACGATTTTGACAAACTTAAGAGCACTCAAAGACTTTAACTAGGAGAAATGATTTTGCAAATGAAAAGTGTAGAGAATTGAGTTGTAATGAGCCTTGAGAAATGATCCACTATTTATAGTTGAGTGGAGTTGGTTCAATAGGGAAAGATTTTGAAATTCAAAAAATGATTTTGTCACAATCAAAATGATTTTGCAAGATTAAATCATGTGACTAATTTTTCAATGAATGTGGACAATGTTTAGTAATTAGGTGGAGATGAAATCTTTCCAAAAGAATTGATTTTTAAAAATAATGGTAAGATATTTAGCTAGACAAATTAGAGACAAATTGGAGACAAATTGTTTTGCTAGCTAATCAAGGATTTGAAAGAAATCATACCTTTAAAAAAATGATTTGATCAAATTAGTGGCCAAAGTAATTAGTTTTTTAAAAGAACATTAGGCTTAATTAAAAAAACAATTTCGGCCATAATTAATTAAAAAAGGACACGGCTCATTTGAAAAGGAAAAGCAAACTTTGGTTCAAAGGATTTTATGAAAAATGACCGAAGACATTTGGGCCAAAATATTAAAAAAGTTTGGGCTTGGAATTTTTCTTGCTCTTTTAATCAATTGAAAAATACTTACTAAGTAGACCACAATTTTCATGAATCGAAAATTGGGCCCTTCAGGGGTGCTAGGGGCTTCGATCTTGATCTTCATTCATAACGAGCCTCTAGCTAAAATTGGCCTTCTCATGATCTTCCTTCATAATTTGCATAAGCCTTTTTATATCAAACTTGGGCCTTCTTCATTGTTTTGGACTTATCTCAACCTCCAAATAAGTTGCTCTTTCATATATAAAAACCTGTCCAAATCATAAAACTAAAGAGCACCAATATATTAAAAGTTCGTTTGTTAATCATCAACTTTTCGGCTAACAATCTCCCCCTTGATTGACAAACAACTTTTGATGCGAAAAAGATTTTAAGGGAACTCCCCCTAACTTTGTGCAATTTTGAAAATTTCAAACTCCCCCTCAACTGAGGCATTTTCAAAAAATATTTCTTGGGAAATATAAGAGGCCTTAACATTAATTGTTAAGTCTCTTTGACCAATGAATATTTTGAAAAAATATTTTTATGCAAATTTTCAAAATCATGCGATGCCAATGTATATATGAGCAAGTTAAGTCCAAGGCATAATATCAATAGGCAATAATCAAGGGATCATATCTGCAATAATCAAATCATATCAATATAATATTCAAGATATGAACAGATCTTTTTAAACAAGCATCAAAGTACTTCTTCTCCCCCTTTTGTCAATCAATCAGTTCACTCTTAAGTTAGGCAATATAAGATCATAGTTTCACGAATAATTAGGCGGAAGCATAATCTTTTCAAATTTCATTTTCACTTAAAATGCCCAAATTTTTTCTATTCAAACAAAATTGATCTTCAGCGACTGCCTTTGTAAAAATATCTGCAAGTTGATTTTCAGAGTTCACAAAATTAACACAAATATATCCTTTTTGCACATTGTCACGTATGAAATGAAATTTAATATCTATATGCTTAGTACGAGAATGTTGCACTGGATTCTTAGTAATACTAATGGCACTCGAATTATCACATAATATTTCCACATTTTCAAACATTAAACCAAAATCACGCAAATAACTTTTCATCCACAAAATTTGAGCACAACAATTAGATAATGCAACATATTCCGCTTCAGCGGTTGAAAGTGCAACAGAGTTTTGCTTTTTACTATGCCATGCAACAAGACAATTTTCCAAGAGTTGACATGTGCCACTGGTACTTTTACGGTCTAGCAAGCATCCTGCTAAGTCCGCATCATAGTAGCCAGTGAGATTAAAAATTTTGCTAGTTGGATACCATAGACCAAAATTTATGGTTCCTTTTAAGTACTGAAAAATTCTTTTGACAGCGACAAAATGCGACTCTTTTGGTGCAGATTGAAAACGAGCACAATAACAAGTGGCAAACATTATATCGGGCCTACTAGCAGTTAAGTAAAGAAGACTTCCGATCATACCTCGATACCTTGTTTCATCAAAGGGTTTACCTTTCTCGTCCTTATCAAGTTTCGTGGTAGGGCTCATGGGAGTACCCATTTCTTTGCACTCGTCCATTCCAAATCTTTTGATGAGTTCCTTAGTGTATTTCGTTTGGCAAATAAAGATTCCCTTTTCATTTTGTTTTATTTGAAGCCCAAGGAAATATGTTAGTTCGCCCATAAGACTCATCTCAAATTCATCCTGCATACACTTAGCAAAGTCTCGGCAAAGAAGATCATTAGTAGCACCAAATATTATATCATCAACGTAAATTTGAACAATTAACAAGTCATTTTCATTTGCATTTAGAAAAAGTGTTGTATCAACAGTACCAATAGAAAAACCATTTTCTAAAAGAAATTTACTTAATCTTTCGTACCAAGCCCTAGGGGCTTGTTTTAATCCATAAAGAGCTTTTGACAATTTAAAAACATGGTTAGGAAATTTTTCATTTTCAAAACCCGGAGGTTGCTCCACAAAAACTTCTTCATTCAAAAAACCATTTAAAAAGGCACTTTTAACGTCCATTTGAAAAAGAGTAAATTTTCTAAAAGAGGCATAAGCAAGTAACATACGAATAGATTCAATTCTAGCAACAGGAGCATATGTTTCATCGAAATCGATACCTTCTTGTTGATTGTAGCCTTTAGCGACTAATCTCGCCTTGTTTCGAGTAACCTCACCTTCTTCATTGAGTTTATTTCTAAATACCCATTTTGTTCCAATGACGGTGTGATTTCTCGGCCTTTCGACTAGAGTCCATACCTGATTTTTATCGAATTGAGCGAGTTCATCTTTCATAGCGGCAACCCAAGATTCATCCCTTAGTGCTTCATTAACGTCTTTTGGTTCGGTGATTGAGAGTAGGATGAAATTGGCACTTTGATGTTGTTGTACCTTTGATCTGGTTTGAAGTCCACTCCTTAGATCACCAATCACTTGTGTAGTGGGATGGCTAGATGCATGCTTGAACTTTCTGACGGCTGGTTCATTTTTGGTTCTGGAATTTCCTTCTTCAGTTTCTGTTTCTGCTTCAGCTTCATGTTCCGAATCCTTTTCGGAACGTTCTTCTATTTTGGTTACTTGTTCCAGTACTGGTTCCGGCAGTTTCTGTTTTCCGATTGTGATTTCGTCTTCAACATCTGAAACATTATTGCTCAAGGATTTCTTGGCATCAAAGGGGTTAGTTTCATCAAAACGAACATGCATAGATTCTTGTATAGTTTGTCTCCTTTTGTTATAAACACGATATGCTTTACTAGTCACAGAGTATCCAACAAACATGCCTTCATCAGCTTTAGGATCAAATGATTTTGCAAGATTAAATCATGTGACTAATTTTTCAATGAATGTGGACAATGTTTAGTAATTAGGTGGAGATGAAATCTTTCCAAAAGAATTGATTTTTAAAAATAATGGTAAGATATTTAGCTAGACAAATTAGAGACAAATTGGAGACAAATTGTTTTGCTAGCTAATCAAGGATTTGAAAGAAATCATACCTTTAAAAAAATGATTTGATCAAATTAGTGGCCAAAGTAATTAGTTTTTTAAAAGAACATTAGGCTTAATTAAAAAAACAATTTCGGCCATAATTAATTAAAAAAGGACACGGCTCATTTGAAAAGGAAAAGCAAACTTTGGTTCAAAGGATTTTATGAAAAATGACCGAAGACATTTGGGCCAAAATATTAAAAAAGTTTGGGCTTGGAATTTTTCTTGCTCTTTTAATCAATTGAAAAATACTTACTAAGTAGACCACAATTTTCATGAATCGAAAATTGGGCCCTTCAGGGGTGCTAGGGGCTTCGATCTTGATCTTCATTCATAACGAGCCTCTAGCTAAAATTAGCCTTCTCATGATCTTCCTTCATAATTTGCATAAGCCTTTTTATATCAAACTTGGGCCTTCTTCATTGTTTTGGACTTATCTCAACCTCCAAATAAGTTGCTCTTTCATATATAAAAACCTGTCCAAATCATAAAACTAAAGAGCACCAATATATTAAAAGTTCGTTTGTTAATCATCAACTTTTCGGCTAACATATATGTTTAATTGACTATATACCTCCCTGTTAAAAAAATATTAATTTTTTACAAAAAACAAAAGTTTATATTTTTAATATGACAAGGAGTAAATTGATGTGGTTCCAAGATTATTTACCGATTAAAAGAGAAACCAGGAACTAAAAATTTTATGCAACTATATATTTTGATGATATAGCTTGAAAAATACATTGTCGCAATCAATTTCTTATACTTATCTATGTTCTTCTTGCTTTTTTTTTTTTAGTTGTATTTACTGAATACGGTCTTCTTTTAACAAGCCAGCAAAGCAATATATGTAAATGTTTTTGGAAAGAAGACTAAAAGATAATATTATGAAGAGAAGAAAAGATAAAATTTGTGTCCAAGAACATTGATGGAGGAAAGTTTAAGGATAAAAAAAGAGAGATATCTTAGATTTGGTTTACTACAAAATAGTATATATTGGGATTTCTGGCACCAACGATTTATATTTATCTTTTATCTAATAAACTATCAATAATACTAATATATTAAGTTGTAATTGAATTTTTATGTAAATGACCTATGAACCCCGTATACTCAAATCATTCAATCCAAATGATAATATTTTTATTTTATCTAATAACTCTTTCAGATTCTATTAACTTTTTTTTCTGAATTAACACTTGTAAAATATAAATAGTTGATTTACCAATCAAAAGTTCAGAATTAAGAGTACTGCAAATAACTCTTTCTTGAACTAGTAATTTTTTACAGAAAGTCGAATTATATGGGCCACAAATTGCTTTATAAAGAATAAAGCAGAATCGAGACTTGAGTCACGAAGAGACCAACTAAATTTGAAGGTTCATGCTGGAAAATATAATTTCTTGAATATACTATAATAAATATTGATACAGAAAATGCAAAAGAAAGAAGATCAAATCGATAAAAACACACAACCCTTTTTATTTCTTTTCCAAAGTTTGAGTTTACAACTAAACTAACCAACTTATTGCAATGCTGGAGAAATCCAAATTCCAGGGAAAGAGTGCCGGAGGAGCCGGCCAGGCCCGTCTCAACTGGATCATAATATGGATGTAAACTCTCATCTTCTAAATTAAAGATATCCATATCTCTGAACAATCTATTCGATTCAGTTCGATTAAAGCTTGTTTGAACTAGGTTCTTTTGACTATCAATCAAACAAACCTTGAACACAATTTCAAACTCGATACAAAAGTTAAATCAAACTTTAACAGTGTATCGCTCGATACTAATATGCTTGTTTACACTAGTACCGACAGAGTTGCTGTAGTCTTTGGTGTCTAATGTAGAAAATATAATAGGGTAAACTGGTTGCCATTTTCTCCCATTCAAAGTGGGAGAACTTCCCCATAAAATGCACCCAACCTCCCATTTCAAGAGAAAACTAGCACTTGTACATCATATAAATAGCAGAAAACCCTTTGGATTGTCCAAGAATGAGGGCAACAAAATGACCATATTTTGAATAGTTTTACACACTGAAAGAGGGCTCTAGGATTGTTCAGAAGTCAGTAAATCAACCTAGTAAAAAATCATTTCAAGTACAGTTGTTTATACTAAACACAAATCCTAATCAAAATGAAACAGGTTTCCTTCTCATTCTGTGCATTGATCTGCGGGTTCAAGAATCACTGAATCCTCAGTTCACGAATACGGTATTCCCTCAATTCCAAATCAATCTTACAGCCACTAGTAGCAAAACAATGATTGACAAAAAATGCAACAGCAATTGGCATAATCCACCACAATAGACATAAATCAGTCACATGATATCTACTCATCTGATTTACAGGAAACTTGATCTAGAGGAAAAGAACTCATGTCACAAGAACGATAGCTTTTTCCCACTGATTGCTCAGGGCCACACTGCAAGTATTTCTTCTTTCTTATTTATTTTTACATGATGAGGTCCTGTTTATATTAGTGTACTTTTAAAAATTAATCCCAAGAGAAAAGTTAAATTTAATTGACACGGCATAGAATTTCATTACTTACCAAAGGGGGTCAGACATCTATTGCATGAACCAATGACTTCATCATCAGCAATGTTGCATGTAGTTGTACCAATATTTGACACTCCAAAACCCAAATGTGGGCCTGAATGATCAACCTCATGCTTTCGGCTAAAGGATGAAACAGGGCAGCAGCTTCAACTCCATCATTAGCATCTACTACAACAAGAAAAGTTGGTTACATTTTTAATACAAATGTGTAAAATCAAGTCGTCAACTAAAATCATTTGTATACAGAAACATATAGTTGGATGAATTACCTGAACTTTATTTGCAAAAGATTCCTATTGAGGTACCGAAGTGATCAATATAACTCCATATTTACAGTCATCAGATACAACTACAAGAATGACTAAGTAAATATAAAATATAATCTTCTGAAGAATTTAAAATGCCATTTCACATGTAAACTGCAAATGAGACTCTCATTCATATTTGGAATTTGTGTGGTTTAATTAACAAGCCACCAGAGCAACTTTCAAAATGAACTGGAAACCTTAAAACATATAAATCTACATACAAAGAGTAAATGTTTATAACTTCCCCTAATATAAGCATAATATGCTTATTTATCATAAACAAAAAAAATTCAAACTGAAGTTCAAAGGCAGCACCATCAAAAGAAGAAACAATTTTGTGGGGTATAACACAACAAGCTTCAGTCTAAAAATAAAGCTTCCAAATAGTCATCAACATAAGCTAAGCATGGCCAATGGTCAGTTCTAATCCGAACCAGAGTTGAAACATCACGTACTTCCATTTGAAAAAGGAGATGGAATCTTGGCGGAAGAAAAACCAAAATGTGAAAATAACCAATATTTTTTCTACTACTTGGGATTTGAATCCCTCCTTCATCTTCATCACCCAAGTAACTGAGATAAAGGGGCCCTCCTTCCGAACTAGTCACATCAAAAGAAGAATCTGAATCGAAATCCTTCCACAATATGTCCTTAATCACGCCCCCAGCTTTGACCATATCGACAAGTGGTTCACCAATAACAGAAACAACAAAAGGTTTGAGGTGGCGTTCAACAGCTTGAATAAAATATGTCACATGGACTTCAAGAAGTTTCACAGATCGAGTCCCATTTATTGCAGCAACACCTTTTCCTCCTTTCAAGACAAAGGTTTCTCTACCAGTGCTAGACGATGTCTCACAAGCCTCCCATAATGCATTGAATAAGTCCACATAATAACCAGGTATAGAATCACCTTTAACGTCATCTGGAAGAATAACTCTATGAAACATATCCTCAATCCCCACAGATATACCGTGAAGTTGCCCCTGGATTATCTGACCATTGTCTGTATTAGTTTCAATGAAGACATCAACAAGACCAGGCATTGGTTCCCGTGGCTCCAATTCAATATAGACAGGAGCCTTAAAGTTATCTTCTTCTTCATAACCATTCTCCACTGGAACAATAGCCAATGAATCAGTTTGGGTCACAGAATAATCTTTTTTAGGCGGTGAACCAAGGAGGAAAGGGATATGAAATGACGAAATAGATCCATATGGTGCAGAAGAAGTGAATTTAAGAAGTGTGGCATACAGGGCAGGAAGTTCATTATCACCTTTATTGACTCCCCAAATACCACTAAATGGTTCTGAGTCAAATCTCAAACTACAGGAGATCTTAATCTTGAGCCCTGGCATGTGTCTATAGTCGGGAATAAATGAAAAATGTCTTCTCAGTACTCTGACAATCTCTGAAATTTTTGCATCCATAACACGTAAAGGCTCTTTTTGTTGAAGTGATTCGCTTTTTGACATAACATCGACATTTGAACTTATCTCAGAGTCCCTTTCTTCGCTTGTTGGTTCATTATCTCTGATGCCTTCAAGGAAACCAGATTTTTCGGGATTTATACTTAGATTTGGCAGAGAAAGTGACCATGATTGCTTTACCAATAAAGGTACCACGCGTTCAAGATGGATATAGGAAGCAATACTGCTAGTTCTCTTTTTGTCATGAGATTGAAAACTAAAGTATGAGCTAGAATTAGTAGATGGAGATATACCGGGCAAAGATTCTCCCATGTTCAAAATGTGTCTGAGCTTCTTTCCTGGTATGCAAATAAGCATTCGCAGGTATATTCTGCAATATGCAGCTTTCATTGAGAAATAAAATTCAATGTGCATATAACGATGGGAAAAATAAAGCACATAGCCAGCTAAATAAGAAATTCATCCATGTTAATCATATTCCAATAATGCAAAATAAGATACCCAGGTTATGAAGATTAAATGAAGGGTCTGGGGTTAGGAGAAAATAAAGGTTGTACCTAGCACTGTCACGGACTTCCAAATCAGGAAAGTAGAGACAAGTAGAAGAAAGAAGATGAGATAATCCAGTAAATAAGCTAGAGCTGTGATGGTGGATCAGCATCGTTCTACAAATTCCAAGAATTTTACTGCCATGACGCCAAGATTTCAACCCTGTATCAGGACCATGTTTCTCTACAAGGAAAAGCATGAACTTCATGAGGAGCGCCAATAACCCACTAGGTGAAACTTTACTATTTTCAGAAATTCTCTCAAATATGGGGAAGTAAAATCCCAAGCTGTAGTCTCTTTTAAGTTTTGGAAGCAGATGCCTATCCAGTGTTTCAAGAAGATGTTCTCCCAACCAGCGGTGCTCGTGGCATCCTAGCAAGCGATCAATGCATGCCACAGTTACTGGAACTAATCCCTGAAATTCTGAAGTTGACTCAACCATCATCTTCTGCATAATAAAAGGTAAAAATATGAGCCATCGATGAAACCACCTTAAATTTTTGGGGCACAACAATAATTTTTATTCTCAACTCATATCAGAGGGGTTTGCTTGTACTTTCAGTAATAATTATATAAACTTTGCCCAAATGGATAAAGATACTAACATGCATTATTGCAATGAGAGGTTAATTTTCCTCCAACTGAATGTGCCAAAACTAATACTTTCGGTTTCCTGGGTTTTCTTCTACTTTTTTTGCTTTAATATTTGATCATTTGATAAGCCATGAAGAAAACATGAGAAGGTGTGAAAAAAGCAATCTGAAAACCACAAAAATACATTAAGGTGATGCCTATACTGAGACACAAAATCACATCAATGAAAATATTACTAAGAGATCAAAACCAAAAATTGCCCCCTCAATGTCATCCCGTAGAAACTTGACTATATCAACTTAACATATCCCTCATGATTTTAGTTACTTTTCCTTGAACCCAACATATCCAATCACATATCATTGCATATCAGCGTGCCTACAGATGTGACACTTATTACTTACTAGCTTGCTCACAATGTCGATATGCATTTATCTAATTATCTAATGATTTAGATAAACTATCATTTTAATTGTTTCATTAGTTTGGTACTCTGTAGCTGGTCATACTTTATACTTTTTAATGTTTCAAGAATATTAACATGTAGTCTTTTTCATGTAATTTAGCTACTATTTATTCCTAACGCCTTCATTCTAAAACTAATTATTTAAGGAGTCACAAATTTATACTTATCCTCAAGAGGTCCAAGTTGAGAGGAAATACAAAATGTTCAATTAGTTAGATGGTAGCCAAGGATGAATTCCCGATAGCCCATTTGCTTGAAGAGAGCTTTGCCATTTCTTGCTATAATACACATTATCATTCAACCCAGAGTCGCTTAGATTAGGGAGATACATGATAAGAGGATGATTGTGCCAAAGAAATATCAAATTAAAAGAGACTTCAAAAAAAACTAAGTAAAAAGGTTAATGAAGAATGAGTCAGTGTTTCTCTGCTACATCTTCTCAATAAAGGCAAAGGAGTCTTGTTTCAATGATAATGGTGACTGAGGCGGTTGATCCTGATGTAACTCAGCTCCTTTGTAACCCACTCTATGTACATGTGAACCAAATCATGATTTTTGTGTGCCATCCTATTAATAAAACATACACCCACCACATACCAGCAAACTTATAGTGGTAACTTCACACAGTAGACAGTAAATTATAAATGCATCTGGATTTCTGAAAATTAGGCAAATAAAATACCAAACTCCATCTACCAAGATTATTATGGTGAAGTATATTGAACCCAATTGTAACTGTTTTGGTATGAAATTGGCTTCACAGAAATTGATATGGTTCCGTTTTACTGAGTACATGTGGAACCCAAACTTGGGTTGATGCAGGCAATAAAAGGACCAAGGAAAATAAATATAAAGGTTTTGCTTCTAAAGCCATACAATTTCCTCCAAAAATAATTTTGGCACAAACAGGCTTTACCTTACTTTTAAGTAAATTAATCAAATCAATGTTTCTTTCCGGAATGTTGCAGATTTTTTTTTCTGAAATTAGGTGAGAAAGTCCTTCTCTTATTTATATAACTAGGAAAGTGCACGTACGTAGTACGTGTCTAGTAAATTTCATGTTTATTTTTTTTGTAAATTAGAGTAAAATTATTTTATTATGTCATCAAATAGAGCAAATTAACACGTTTTCACCTAATTCATTAGTTTAATTCATTTTTCACCAATTTAACCTGTATTTCACTGATGTTGTCGTTTCACCTATTTCATCATCTTTTCACGAATTTCATCGATTTCACATTTATTTATCGATTGCAGAGGCCTTCTTTTTTACCGGTTTCACCCAAAATTTCACCCATTTCGCCAGTGTTCACCAATTTCAATCGAATTTTCATCGATTTCACATATTTTCAATTATTTCATAGATTTGTTTTCATCGATTTCACCATTTTCGACGAATTTCGCCCGTTTTTCACGAAAAGAATTCCATGAAAATTCGAGGTTATGCATATTTTGATTTTATTGAATATTCTTAATATTTTTCTATTCTAGCCAATGTAAAATTACTTAATTTGCTAAGTCATATATATTTTTTTATTCTTTCATAGTAAGATACGATTCAATTTTAATTTTTTCTTTTGTAATATAATGATATTTAAGAGAATTTCATTTAAAATTTAAAATTATGTAATTTGTACTAAATATTTAAATCAATATTTTTTTACTTACATAAATATTGATACTAAAATATAATAATTATATATATATATTTTAGGGGATATTTAAAATAATAGTGTATTCTTATGGTTCGTTTTTATCTATTAGGAGAAGAAGATTAAAATTATAAAAAGTGATGTAAGAGATAATTTATAAATTTTGGGAGTATATGTAGAAGATAAATATAATAAGACTTCATGTCTAATTATACCTCTTCAATTACTTAGTTTTTATATATTTATCATTTAATTAAATATCACTTACAATTTAAATAGGGGTATTTTAGTCTGCACAAAAAAGTTAAGAAATATTCATGCTTTTATAATAGTAGAGATAGAGAAGAGATAGAGATAGAGATAGAGATAGAGATTAAGTGTTGGGTACTAGTCTAGGTTGCGTTTCAATTAGGTTAGCTTGTCTTAAGTGAAAATTATTTGTAGTTGATGAACGAGACATCTTAAGACCTATACAAAAGCATGCAACCTTCTACGTTTCAGTGAGGCTCAACTAATACAGATGAAGCTTTATCGTAATTAAGTGACGCAATCATAAGCATCAATACTGCAAGAAAAAAAAAAAGAACATCCGAAACCAATTCAAATTTCAAAGCACATCTAAAATTTTCAAAATCCATTAACTATTATACTAATATTCTATTATCTCAAATTCCAACCAAAATCAATCCAAATCAAGTTTCAAATGTATCGTTGAAAACACCCAAATCAATTTTTAAACACCGAAACAGAGCAAATCCTATCCAAATGAGCCCATGTATCCATACAACATTAATCAAGTGAACAAACATTATTTGATAATTACATATTGTAAATGGACTACTAAATCAAGGTACCAATTTAAAGCTATTAGGTAAACTTCATCTAATTATGTAAAATTCAACTTGACGCTCTATGTTATCTGCATAACCATGGAATTAGTATCCTTTACTAATTTTTCCCTCCTTTTTCAGCAACTATATAGAAAAAGTAACAAATATAGTTCTTACAGGGCTCCAATACTCATAAGGTTTCATAACAGAAAGCCGGTCATAATAACTTGGGTTTTGTTTGACAATAAGACATGTTAATATTCTCATCAACTCAGTTTTGCTAACCTAGCTAAGACAGCAACATAAATGGAAAATGGGGATAACAAAAAGAAAATGATTTCAAGGGTATATATAAATACCTGTAGGGTGCCAAAAATGTTGGACTCGGTAAGAGCACCAACAGAAGTATCAGCATCGAAATGAGGTGATGCCCCAATCAGAAACTTATGGAAGGTGTGAAATGCCACTGCAGTTTCTGTGCTCCATGGAGGCAACCATTTGAAAGCCGATACAGAAACAATGCCGTCTTTAAATAGCTTCACCCCAAATATCTCTTTGTCCGCTTCCAAACTCTTCTTACCATTTGCATCTCCATGATTTTTACATAGTAAAACAGAACAATAAGCAAGTAAGTCCAGCTTCAAGGCTTTCATAGCCAGTGAATCAAAAATTGTAGGATAAAAGCTTAAGCTCATATCAACAATGCTTCTCTTTCTCCCCTCATTCCGACCAACTATCACACAGAAGAATCCTAACAGCCATTGAAGTCCCAACAACCTAAAAACTAAATGATGATGGAATTCCCTCGATAATAACAACAACCGATGTGCCACCTCAACATCTTGCCCCTGAAAAGAATCATAAAACTTCAAATACATTCCCAAAAAAGCATGGCAAAGCAACGGGTCAAATGTATACAACAGCCCCGAAAACTGAACCCTCAACAAAGAAGCCTGAAGCTCCAACTCTTCCGCCACCGGAATAATAGCAACCATAAGCTCCAGCAATCCAAATGGAGTCAAATTCTGCGTACATTCCAGCAAAAAAGAAATCACTCTCTTCAACTCCTTATAACAAATCTCCTTCTCCTTCCACAAAAAGTCCACCCCAACCCCATCAATAAAAAACCGAGGAACGTTAAATGGAATGAAAGGAATTGTAGCATTACTAATAGACGCTACACAAGTTTCACTAGGCTTTAACCTAACAACATTGAGTATAATCGCGGACAACAACAAAACATAAGATTGAGACACGTGCGTACGCTCGGTTACGCACAAACCCCACACGTGCGGAGTGATATCGGAGAGCAAACAAGGGAAAGCTAGCTCCAATTGACGCAAACACTCGCACGCTACGCCTCTGATGTGGCGGTCGAGTCCGTGATTGGGGCGATTTATGATTGTCAACAAAAGCTCAACCAGAGAAGTTAAAGGAGATGAGGAGTCGGTAATTGAATCGTATCCGTTGATTAAAATGGCGGTGGTGGAGATGAGGAATTGGTCTTTGAGGGAGAAAGGATCGGTGGGGGACTGAATGACTGATCGGAGGGCGTCGAGGAGGCGATGCAGTGAGGTTTCCGTAGTGAATGAATCTGAATCATCGTCGAGAGAGTGGTGTTCGAGGAGTGTGAGGAGTTGGAGTTTGAGTTGGAGAGGGAAATCTTTGCGGAGGAGGGAGGAGAGGCAGAGGTCGAGGAGGTGGGGACGGGTGGTTCCGGTGTGGTTGTAATCTTCGATTAGAGACTCCCATTCCGACGGAGATAAAGGTTTTAGCGACGTTCCGGCCATTAATGGTGACACTTAGCCCCAACTCATATTCTGTAATTCGATTTCGGGGAAATCATAAATGTTTAGTTTAGAAGTCCATTTTTTCTTTTTCATAGTTTTTTTTTTTTTTTTTTTTTTTTTTTTTTAACTAGCTAGAATGCACGTCAGAAAAATTTAAGAGAAGTATATTTATTTATTTTAGGGAAAATTGCAGAAAAGGTCCCAAACTAATTGGCAATTTTGGTTTTTCGTCCCACACTTTATCACCTCACCGAATTTCGTCCCGTAATTTTATTTTTTTTTGGAATTTCGTCCCGCCATTAAGTATTAGACGGAAATTGCCACGTGGCCGTTAAATTGCCACGTGGATGCTTACGTGTCATGATGACGTGGCAATTTTAGCATACCAATTATACAAGATTGCAGAATTAGTCCCAAACTAATTACAAATTTTGGTTTTTCGTCCCAAACTAATTACAAATTTTGATTTTTCATCCCAAACTATATCAATTAGCCAAATTTCATCCCGTGATTTATCATTTTACATGAATTTAGTCCCACTATAAATTTCTAATTTAATAAAAATGACGATTCAATCTTTTACATTTTCTTTTCCAAGAAAAATATTATAAATATTAAAGTGACAATATTTATAATATTTTAATATTTTAATATTTATAATATTTTATTTTTAATATTTAAACAATATATATAATATTAATATTTCAAAAATTTTTTTAAAGTGACAAAATTGCGTATATATTGTTTTATTTTAAATATTTTAATACTTAAAATATTTTTTAATATTTTTAATATTTAAACAATATATATAATATTAATATTTAAAATATTTTTAAAGTGACAAAATTGCGTATATATTGTTTTATTTTAATATTTATAATATTTTATTTTTAATATTTAAACAATATATATAATAATAATATTTAAAATATTTTTAAAGTGACAAAATTGCGCATATATTGTTTTATTTTAAATATTTTAATATTTAAAATATTTTTAAAGTGACAAAATTGCGTATATATTGTTTTATTTTAATATTTATAATATTTTATTTATAATATTTATAATATTAAAATATTATAAATATTGTCACTTTAGTATTTATAATATTTTTCTTGGAAAAGAAAATGTAAAAGATTGAATCTTCATTTTTATTAAATTAGAAATTTATAGTGGGACTAAATTCATGCAAAATGATAAATCACGGGATGAAATTTGCTAATTGATATAGTTTGGGACGAAAAATCAAAATTTGTAATTAGTTTGGGACGAAAAACCAAAATTTGTAATTAGTTTGGGACTAATTCTGCAATCTTGTATAATTGGTATGCTAAAATTGCCACGTCATCATGACACGTAAGCATCCACGTGGCAATTTAACGGCCACGTGGCAATTTCCGTCTAATACTTAACGGCGGGACGAAATTCCAAAATAAAATAAAATTACAGGACGAAATTCGGTAAGGTGATAAAGTGTGGGACGAAAACCCAAAATTGCCAATTAGTTTGGGACCTTTTCTGCAATTTTGCCTTTATTTTATCTAATAATCTTATTTCCAAACTAATTTACTATATCATCTTTGATTTGTATAATTTCATTTAAGATAAAAACATAATGAGTTATATAATCATTTTTTATAGCATACATTATATTGTGATTGATCGTGAGTTGTGAATTGTCAAAATATTTAAATTTTTCTCATCCGAAAGATAAATGTGTTTTGGATTTTGGTCGCAAAGGGGGTTAAAAAGGTAAAATAGTTGTTCAATCACATTCAAAATTACATATCATGGAGGCATCTTGCATATTGTGATAAGTATATATAGAGATGGATCGAAAAAGTTGTTAGGACTCGCTAAATCAAGTACATAGAAACAATACTGAAAAAATTAAGTATGAAATAATCCAAGATATGATTAATTCCAATGAAACAGTGCATCTCTCTCATCTAATGAGCATGTTGAAATCTATCTTAAATGTTATTGTATAAATCAAACATCTAATTACTCTTATAAATAATAAACTATCTTGTTTTGTCTAAATACTTTTTGTGAACGATGTTTTTCCCTTCTTTTTTTACCCATTTTCTCAAATTCTAAAATGTGAAGATAAAGAAGAGCATCGATCATTGTGAATATTTTAGTTCTCTATTTCTTCTTCATCTATATTTAACATGAGAAATAATGTAATATTTTTCAAATTTCATGAATTTAAATTATTTTTGATCGATTCAACTGGAATTTTTATAAAGTTCATCGATTCAGACCATTTTATTCGATTTAACCCAATATTTTACTAATTCATCCATTTTTTACTAATATCGCCGACTGAATCCATTTCTAACCGATTTAACTCGTTTTCATTAAAATTTCATCGATTTAAACCATTTTTATTTCACCCATTTTTTTATTGGTTAGAACGGTATTAATAGATTTACAAAAAAATTCATCGATTTCATCTTTAACCTTTTTTTCCTATTTAGCATTTTTTCACCAAATTTCCAATGACTTAAAACATTTTTTGTCAATTGAAATTTTTTTTTTACCGATTTCATCGATTTTACAACGAGTGCATGAATAATGCATATTTAACCCCCACAAATATCTAACACAAATAGAATGTTGGTCCAGGAGTATCTAGACCAGAAGACCTTAATATGATGTGGGATATCATTCAAGCTACACTAGCTCAATCACAAATGACATGTTCTCGAATAATTATGGAAATGGTTGTCTTGATCTCTATATTTAAAAATCAAGAAAAATCCCCTATTTCCTGTCAACGAGGAAAGTCTAAAAAAATCACTTCACCACTACGTGCCAACTATAAAATTGTACGCTAAGGGGCCGTTTGGTAGGGTGTATGAGATTAAGGTGGATTAGATTGGAACTGGATTGAAGGTCATATTAAAATCATGTTTGGTAGATTTGATTGAATGCTTCCATGTTAATTCTAAATTGATATAGATTTTAATTTGTGATTTATTTATGTATAATATTTTTTCATTTTCTGATATTTGAGAAGAATTTATGATATTTAATGATATGTTAGAAATGAAATATGTAAATTTGCGGTTATTAATGATATTTACTAAATCCATATTTACCCGGATTAACTAATCCACCTATGCCTGGGTGGATTATAATCTAGTCTTAATACCGGGTCGTAAGGATTCAATCTATTTGACCCGGTATTAGAGCAATGCCACCAAACATTGTATTAGCTCATATTAACTCATATAATATGACCTAATACCCCCTATTAGGTGCAATCTCCAATTACACTTTACTCTTGAAGCATTTATAGTCTTTATAAAATTATTAAGTTCATATCACATATTTAAGCATCGTTGGAGTTGTCTCGACCTATCTAACCTCCTGGCTACCTTGCTCAAAAACTCATTTAAATTTAATTTGGTATTTATGGAATGATCACACAGAGCAACTCAACAGACCACCAAAACTACATCAAATGTACTCACTTGAGAAGTTGGCTTCCTCGTTGGACCGGCTCGAGACTCTCTTGGAGGTGGGTCATCATCACTAACTTTATTCACATTTACTACTGGATGCCCCACAATTTTTTGGGACATTATTTTTTGGTGAAGCTTGAGCGTTGGCTCCACGTTAATCTCTGCTTTGGGGAAGGTGCACAAAAACGAAACACTAGCTTGTATTTTAGCTCGATGGACTACTTACATACTTTGGTACATTAGAGCAGTGTCGACGGTTATTTCTACGTACCCAGTTCTTGGTTTATTCTGGTCAATCATTAACTTCTTTTTTGCTTCTTTAGAATTTGTAAAGGGGAACTGCTTTTTGATACTTTTACGATTGTATTTTTGTAGTACAACAGTTTGTATTGTTTTAGGAGATAAGGCACTTTGATCTACCTCGTTGTGGGCACTGATAATAATATTAGCCCCATGTTGTTTTGCTTTATGTACACATCAAATGTACACTTTAAGAAGTATGCACTAACTGCGTAGACCTTGACTTTATTGACTAAATTATCGGACAATGTATGTCCTCCATTTCATAATTATTAAGATAGTTAATTGTACAACATTTTGGACCAATCGTAGTACAATACTAAATGCAATTTTGAAAATAATTTTTACAATATCTGAGTACAATAAAGTTATTTGTTAAAATTTTATTTTGTATAATCACGATTGTCAAAAGTCACATTTTGTAATTTTTAGAATATTTTTCCTCTGATGTTTGGGTATCACAAAATTTATTATAAAGCATGGATTAAAGTTTCATTTTCTTCATATGTTTCTGAAGTTAAATATTAAAAAAAAATTCAAAAAATTTCGAGAACAATATGGAAAAATTATAAATCAAAGAAACATGTTCAAATAGGTTACTTAGATCCTACACTATTGAATTTAATCCATTGGAGTTTGATGAATGCCACATGGACATGAAAGAACAAAAAGTTATCCTTTCATGCCCATATGACATTTATCCAACACTCGGATGGATTAAATCCACCGGGGTAAGTACTAATTTTTCGTTCAGACAGTAACTACTTTATATTTTCGTTTCTGTTGACTCTAAAATAAAAACTTTTCGGTGTTTTCGATTGAAAAGTATTGAAATTTTGATCCACGCGAGATCTAAAAGTAATCTGAACAGTCAAACTTTATTAAATAATTGACTTTAGTTATCATAAATTAGGTTAAAGTAGTTCAATTTTTCTTTTTTTTTATATGAATGATCTAGGTTGAGTTGGAAAAGGAAAGGAGTAAAGCGCGTCGGCTCCGACCCACGTGCACCTCAATTGGCTCTTTTACAACACGATATACAAAATTGAAAGTCTTTTATTCACTATATAAACACGTTTACGGGACATGATAACATATGCACCAACAAAATATTGACAAAACTCAAAAGTCTCGTCATCTACGGCGTCACCTCCATACCAAATAAATTAAGCCTGTATCCTTCCAATTTTGGCCCTACGTTTTTCTGTGTCCCCAATTTTTTCGTGTCCTTTCTATTTGATAATATTCCCCAACCAAAATCTTAACCAAACTCAAATTCGTGAACTGAAATAAAACTTTGCTTTCAAACAAACAATTTTCTGATTGTTTTCAACTCATTAATGTTTCTCAATTGCATCATCCACGACAGCGTTGATAATTTTTCTTCTACTACTCATTTATATTGGCAGCTTCCAACAGTTTGATGGTTTTGCAGTCAGCTTCTAATACTTCATCCATTTTCTGCGATTTTTCAACAAAGAGAAAGAACCCTTTGTTTTCTTCGAATTCCAATTCATCCCATTCCTGCTTCTGCCCTTGTACTACTACTTCTACTACTACTCGTAGAAAGAGAGAACGCAATATATTGAAAAATGTGAGATGGGTTCTACTCCAAGCTCAAGGTTGCATCAATGGCGGAAATACACAGCAGCAAATCAGCGCCGCCACCCGAAGGGGCGCCAAAAATATTGTGTTGAAGCAATTCTCCGATGAGGATAATTTGGATTATGCTTCTTCTTCAGGGATTGGTGTTAATAACAATAATAGTAATTACTATAGTTCAAGTTTTGGGCAGGACCCTATTGTAGATAAACTGAGGACACAGCTAGGGGTTATTCATCCTATTCCCTCGCCTCCGATAAATCGCGGCGTTTTTGGCCTTTTTGGTTTCTTCTTTTTTGTAGGGGTTGTTTTTGATAAGCTGTTGTCTTCAAGAAAGAGGAATACATATACAAGTGGTGGTGATGGGAAAACGGGGAGTTGGCCTCAGGTGCCTACTAGTCTTTCCATGTTTCTCGAGAAGGATTTGCAGAGGAAAGAGTCGGTAGAGTGGGTGAATATGGTGCTTGGGAAACTATGGAAGGTTTATAGAGTTGGGATTGAGAATTGGATCATTGGGGTGTTGCAGCCTGTTATTGATAATCTCAAGAAGCCGGACTACGTGGAGAGGGTTGTGATTAAGCAGTTCTCGTTAGGAAATGAGCCATTGTCCGTTAGGAGTGTTGAGCGGAGAACTTCTCGTCGTGTTAATGACTTGCAGTGAGTGTTTTCCCATGCTATGTTAGTTAACTATTTTATAAATTTCTATTGTGAAATGATTTTTGGCAGTTCATAGTTTGTTAGTTTAAGATTTATAGTTGAGTTCATTAAGCATGTGAAACATTTGTGTTGCCTGTCTTCGATTGGTCTCCTTTTGGATCACAATTTGAAGGGAACTGCATGAATAAGTCAATTAATAAAGGGAAATGATGTGATGTATGAGATGATATTTTAGTCACTGTAACTAAACTGGAAGATGATTATGGTTGAGACTGGATTTAGGGGTAAGCCTGGCAGTTTGAGTTTGGTTTCATTATGATTGGTAAATATATTAACGTATATTTATTTTGGTGAGTATGTTTATGTTGTTTAAATCTTTAACACAGCATAAAGGTTTGAGTTAAGATAACGTAATAAGCTGCCAAATCTATGATACTTGATCTTATACTCAACTTGACAAGTTTCACCCCTAGATACTCTGATAGCTGTATAAGTCTCTGTGACACACCCATACACAATCATTGTGTGCTGGAGTTGATGAAATGCGTCCCAATGTCAGTAGTTGGTATTTTATGTTTATTATGCTTTTGCACACATAATGCATGTGGCACAACACGTTTTAGTGATTATTGACAATGATGGCATATGTACAAATACATGCATGTCCATATATACCGAGAGACGGCTCCCTAATTCTTTCTTGTATCCTCTCCACTTTTTCATATTGCTTTCAGTTATAGATACTATTCCTATACATTACTACATTATCACTTCATCCTATATGCTGGCATATAGTGCATGATTTCCCTCTCTATTTTATGTAGCAGCAGATAATAAGACATTAAGAATTAATGAATTTCTCTTCTACCTCATAAGTTATCCTTCACATTTGAATTGTCTTGCAAAAGTAAGCTTGCTTTTGCTGTTATTTTTGTAAGTGACATGATGCTGTTTTCAGTCTTTTAATCATGTTCAGAGTTCGAGCACTCTGACTGGAAAGTTTATCAGCATTTTGATATATATGAATCTATTATCTGGGAATTTCATTTTAGCAACATCCGGGGATTTTATGGTGTACCAAAACTTGTTATGTTTCTTATGGCTTGTGAGATACCTTTCTTGTTAAATTATTCTATGAATATTACTAAATAGTGATAAGAAAGAACAGTATAAAGCTTAAAAGAATGCATATTTTGTTCATAAGATTTTCATGGCTGATAGTCACTGAAACGTGATGCACATTTTTTCTATCTTAATATAGATTGATGATGAATGATCTAATCATTAATGTTCTTTCATGCTACCAAGATACCAGATCGGCATCCGCTACACTGGTGGTGCGCGCATGCTTTTAATGTTATCACTTAAGTTTGGTATCCTTCCCATCGTTGTCCCAGTTGGTGTTCGAGACTTTGACATTGATGGGGAACTTTGGGTCAAATTGCGACTGATACCAACAGAGCCATGGGTGGGTGCTGTTTCCTGGGCCTTTGTTTCTCTTCCAAAGATAAAGTTTGAGCTGTCGCCATTCCGCATATTCAATCTAATGGGTATGTTATAGTTCAATATTCCACGCTAGTTTTTTTTTTTCTTCTTCTTTCTTAATAATAGCATTTGGAGAGCATCACCATGTACTATCTATTCTGTAGAGAAATAAAAATATATTGGTAAAAAATGAATATTGTATGAGCTAGCGGAAATATTTGAGAAATCTTTTCACAAAAGTTAACTAAACTTGATTTTGAAAGTGGCAGTACTTGAGAAATCTTTTCACAAAAGTTAACTAAACTTGATTTTGAAAGTGGCAGTACTAATTCTTGTTTGTAATTTGTACAAAGGTTCACCCTTAATGACTGAATAGTGGGTGTACCTAATGTATTAGATTCAGAAAAAAATTTAAAGTTAAAAGGAAATATTCAATGGCTGGTATCAATTGATAATCAATAGCATGTAGATGAAAAATGTTACTATTAAGTTATCATCTGTGAGGTCCTTCAGACATAAATGCTTGGTTCTATTCTTTGATTATGACTCATGGACATGCAAAGGGAGAAGTGAAATTCCATCTCTCTGCCGAACTTTCTAATATTCTTGCTTTTTCATATTCTTGAAATCGAGCTTAACCCCTAGTTCTCAAATGACTTTGGAAAATTCTGCATCAACTTGTCTGGAATATTTTTTAACCATCTGAGAGTACCCCATCACATGGGGTTGCTGTTCTCTTGACCTTTTAAGTTGCTGCTTCTCGCATTACCAGAGTACCTCTTTTACGTTAATTAATTTCTGAAAGTAATCCTGTGGACTGCTAGATGTTTCTTGACTTTGAATATGAGGTTTACCGATTACTTTTCCAAGTTCTAAATAAATCCTTCGTCCCTTTATATTTGCACTTTTTGATTTTGACGCAGAGTTTTATGTAGGAGTTAAAAAAGTGAAACTTTTGGATATATTTACATTTATGCTCTTAAACGTAGTGGTGTCAAATCATTAGTTTATGTGAGGGTATTTTTGTAACAAAAATCCATTTTGGAAAACTAGTTATGTTTATCCCAAAATAAAATTGGAGAAATAATTTAAGGACAGAGGGAGTAAATATTAGGATTTTGTAATATAATGGTCCTTGGTTGGAATGGTTAAGTATGAAAATTAGCATATTTTAGTAAGGTAGATTGGTGTATTAATTTCTCAAATTTTGAAACACGAGATATGTGGAGGATTATACATGTTGGTCTCCTGCTCTTGCCATGCTTATTGAAACTCAGCAATCGTGTAGATTTTTTTTAATTGTTTTTTAGTATAATTCTTGTCACAATTATTTGAATACATATATGTGGAGAATTTTACTAACTTTTTTTTTCTTACGCTGTTGCATTTTTTGGTATACTGGGAACACTCAGCAATTCCTGTCCTCTCAATGTAAGTAGATTTTTCCTGCTATGTTATATATTGTACTCGTACCTCAATATTGTGTCCGGTCAACTCTATTTTAATATTCATAATTTCATATGATTTACAATGTTCGTGATATATCAGGTTTTTGAAGAAACTTCTCACAGAGGATTTACCTCGCCTATTTGTTCGCCCGAAAAAGATTGTTCTACATTTTCAGAAGGGAAAAACTGTTGGGCCTGTTCCAAACGATTCCAAAGCTGGAGAGATTAAAGAGGGAAACACTAACTTTGCTGGAGAATTGTCAGTGACACTTCTAGACGCACGCAAACTCTCTTATATATTCTATGGTATCAGTTTTACTTATTTAGATTCTTAACCGAAGTCATAACTTATCCTCTTTTGGGAGAGTTTTTGTTTTCAAAAGTTTGACACAATTTGCATCCTTTCAATGATCAGGGAAAACAGATCCATACGTTATCCTAAGGTTGGGCGATCAAGTAATACGTAGTAAAAGGAACAGCCAAACTACTGTGATTGGACCTCCAGGCGAGCCAATCTGGAATCAGGATTTTCACATGCTAGTTGCTAACCCTCGGAAAGAAAAATTAATCATTGAGGTAAAGGACTCTCTCGGATTCACAGATCTGACAGTGGGTACTGCAGAGGTTGATCTTGGATCGCTGAAAGATACTGTCCCAGCAGACAGGATAGTTGTCCTACGCGGAGGTTGGAGCCTTTTTGGAAAGGGATCTTGTGGAGAAATTTTACTTCGATTGACATACAAAGCTTATGTTGAGGACGAAGAAGATGAAAAAGCATCTATTGAGAATGTTGAGAAAGTATCTGTTTCGACCGATTCAAAGGAAAAGAAGGATGATGTGGACGGTTACTTGATAGAACAATCTAAAGAATCATCTTTTGTGGACGTTTTATCAGCTTTATTAGTAAGTGAGGAATTCCGAGGCATAGTCACGTCTGAAACACTCAATAATAATAATATTACCAAGTCTATAGATGATGATAAAAATGGAGTAGATTCACCAGAAGAATCAAATGTGCCTACTACTACTGCTACTACCACTAGTGTTGAAAGTGGAGGATCAACAACCTTGTTTTGGCTCGCGTTGATTACAAGTATCTCAGTTCTTGTAGCTATTAACATTGGTGGCTCGAGTTTGTTCAATCCCTGACCTTCACATTAAGGTAAGTTTAAAATTTTCCCATTCCTATATTTAGAGCCATATCTACAACAATTCACTTGTTTATAACTTTTTTTTGTTGTGCCACAGGCCTATAGAATGTTGATCAATGGATGGATGACTGAAAAGTTAGTGAAATGCTTCTTCTGCTTTTTCTTTGCTAAATTATTATTTCTATTGTTTTACTAGGAAGACCGTGATTTCTTTTTTGGACCTTCCATTATACCATGACCAAAATTTTGGGCATATCTTCATAAATTTTGGTTTTTTTCTTCCTTTTTAGCCTAAAGAGGGACGGTTGATGTCTTTAATTTTGTCTATAAGTTACATACAAGGAACATTATATTTACTGAAAATATATACACGGAATAATCATGATACTATATTTTTATCCCAATTCTCATTAGGGAAGCATGAAATAGCTTGCATTCAAATGAGACTGAATCAGGACTAGAATCTATGGCCCTACTTGGATGTATTTGAACCTGTGAATCAGGACTGAAAATATGGTTTGAATGGATTGAAAGTATAGATGTTTGGGAAAACATGAGTAGTCAATTTATATTTACGTGTTTGAAAAATGTGAAAATAGGTTTGAATTTGTGGTATTTTTTTTTTCTTTCTAAGAATATATTCATCTCATTTCAATAACTGTTCAAGTACACCAAGTAATAAAGTGTGAGTTGATTCAAGACCTATTGGTCTTGGGGTATTTGTTAGTGATTACCACTAGGCTACGGCGTCATTGGCGATTTGAATGTGTTTTGAGTGTAAGGATATTGTGGATAATTGAGTCATTAGAGATTTTTCCAAAATTTAAAAATATGAAAAGAAAGAAGAGATAAAAACGTCACCCATCATGTGGAGTTATTGATAATTTCGAGCCAACCCTACAGGGGTTCGATTTGTCGAGCGGATTACTTGCGGTCATTTTGGACACAACCATATGTAAATTGATTCATCGGAGGAAATAACTATAAAATCTTCGGAATGACTTAATTTAATGAGGAAATCAAATTAGGTTCACTGAAAAATGAGAATTTGTTTTAAAAGTTTGATCATCAGGTAAACCTACTTGATAAGTTAATAAAGCAATGTGCACTTCAATTTTTAGGCTCAATTGATATAGATTTCTTTTTTTTCTTCAATAATTAATGAAATCTTAGCTGTTTGATACTATGGAAATGCACCATGCGCTCAATGGCACATTTTGTGGGTTTTGTTAGCATGTAATAAAGTCTTCAAAAGAAATGTTATTTTATGGTTCATATATTTTTCTGAATAATTTTAATATCGTTTAAAGTGAATTGGTGAATTAATTAATTGAATAAATATGGGAAGAATCTTCATCATCAAAAGTGAATGCCATGCTTTGAAGTTATTGCCTTCTAAAGGGAAAAAACATGTTAATTCGAAATACCTTCAGTAAATTGGAAAGCATAACTTTTAAAATATCTCATGAGAATTAATTGGCATGTCTGAAATCTAGCATTCGTCCACATAAATTTGGGCTATATCATTATAGTTGTACACCAACTATCAAATTGTATCAAACAAAGTTAATCGAACTCGTTTGAATTCGTCATACAAATCAAACAAGTTTTAACAAAATTGTTTATTTGATAACTTGGTCGATAAGCTAAAAAATGTCAAATATATAAGGAAAATAACAAGTTACTTGATAAAGAACTTGAGCCCGTTCCCAAAAAGCTTGTACGAGTTTGGCTCATTTAAAATTCAAACCAAGTTTAAAAAAAACTTCAAGCTCGATACTAAATCCAAATCAAACTTAAACACTATAAGTACAACATTGTCCAAGTCATTTACATCCGTAGCAATGTGATTTTTCAAATAAAAATTACAGACCTTTAATGAGATTATATAAAACGAGAGAGGGAGGGAGAGAGAAACCCAACTGGATTAATGAGTCCAGTTGTGCCTCCCGATGACCGTACCTTCAACTCGATTTTGTAGTCCTCTGGCAACCAATCCGGCATTGTAGCCATCTCATAAGCGCTTCTCCTCACCCCCGCCTTAGGTGTGGAAGTTGAAACGCCTTTTGGAGCCACCATTTAAATGGGCTCCGCTCATTCTTCGATTGGAACTTGTGTTTTCCCGATGGAACTGCAATAACTGCATAATTTAGATAGATATTAGCATACAACTGAATCAAATAGAATTATTGCAAACCAAACAACATCAAATATATTTCCAACAAATTATTAATAAGTGACTCGTGTTCATTGCAAACCTTAAGAACAAAGTTAATCTTAGAGAAGGCAACACATCTATCTTTTGCAAGTATACAAAGCATAAATGAACTCCGTAATTGAAATACTATATAAACTTTGCATGTTGATCTCCATTGTCTATTTTTCAAAGGACAAGTACATCTAGAGTTTAGAGGGAAACTTCAAGAGAAATACAAAGTTAAAAAACAATACGAGGTTACTACTAAATTACTAATAATATGGTTGTTTCCTGTGAAAAACCACGAGTAACTTCTAGATTAAAGGGAGCCAAACCCTTACCTATCAACAAAACAAATATCAATTAATTAAATTAAACTTCTCCATCCTCTCCAAAAACTTTTAAACATTTCCAAATAAACAATAAAGAAAAATATAATTTAGAATTCATGTTTTTCTCTTTACTTAAGCACATACTTTCTTTCATAAGAGGGAATAACTTTAAAAAGAATTGCATTCACAATGAAAAGTCTTCGAACATTGAATAAATTATTAAACCCCCAATTCACTTCAAATAATATTATTAGAAAGTATCCAAAAATATTCAGACCTTAAAAAATAATTTTTTAACACGATATACATGTAAAAGAAAAATTTGTAAAATGCACGGTATATCCCTGGTATAAACATCTTATATATCACAAATTGAAAATAAAAAGCATCAGATCTATATCAATTGAAAATTAAAATGAAATAATTACTTTATTAACTTTGCCGGCAGATTTACCAGAGGTCCGGACTTTTGAACCGATTTCCCATTTTTCAGGCAACATATTTGATTTCCTCATTAAATTGAGTACTTATGAAGACTTGATTGATGTTTCCTCTTATGAATCAAAGTGCTTGTAGTCTTGTCCAAGATGACCGCAAGAAATCCATTCAAAAAAACCAAACCCCCTAAGGATTGACTCGAAATTATCAATAACTCCATCACATGTTATAGGTGACATGTTTTCCTCTTTTGGCACAATATTAAGCTCTATATCCAAAAGATTTTTACCCGTGAAATTTTTCAAGTCGTTACTAGGTGATATGTAGTTGGGCATCACTAATGGCAATCCCAACCTATCACCTAGTAACTACTTCAAAAATTTCACGGGTAAACATCTCATGGAAATAGATCTAATTGTTATTCCAGAAGAGGAAAACATGTTACTCATCATGTGATGAAGTTATTGGTATATTCGAGCCAACCCTATAGGGGTTGGATTTGTCGAGCGGATTTCTTGCGATCATCTTGGACACGACCATAAGAAAATTGATTCATCGGAGGAAACAACAATCAAATCTTCGCAATGACTCAATTTACCAAGGAAATCAAATAGGTTCACTGAAAAACGAGAATTTATTTCAAAAGTTTGATCATCAGGTAAATCTACTTGAAAAGTTAGTAAATAATTTGCACTTCAATTTGTAGTTCAAATGATATAGATTTCTTATTTTCTTCAATAATTAATGATATATTAGATGTTTGATACTACTAAAATGCACCATGCACTCGATGGCATCTTGCGGATTTTGTTAGCATGTATATAGAATCTTCAAAAGAAATATCTTTTCTTATGTTTTGTATATTTTTATTAATAGTTTTAATATTGTTTAAAGTGAATTGGGAAATTAATTAATAGAATAAATATTGGAAGAATCATCATCATCAAAAGTGAATGCGATGTTTTTAAGTTATTGCCTTCTAAGGGAAAAAGCATGTTCAGACTTCAGAAAATAGGAAAGCATGATTTTTAAAATAATTATATCTCATGAGAATTAATTGGCATGCCTGAGATCTAGCATTCGTCCACATGAATTTGGGCTATATCATAATAGTTGTATACCAATCTCCAAATTGAATCAAACTAATTTAGTCAAACTCATCTGTGAATTCGTCATACAAATCAAACAAGTGTTAACAAAAAATTTCATTTGATAACTTGCTCGATAAGCTAAAAAATAGTCAAACATACAAGTAAAAACAACAAGTTACTCAATAGAGAACTCGAGCTCATTCCACAAAAGTTTGTTCGAGTTTGGCTCATTTAGGAATCAAAATAAGTTTAAAAACAATTTAAGCTCGATACAAGTTCACGATTACCCGAGTCATTTACACTACACCACTAGTTGTATACAAACAAAAATTAATGACATAAATGAAGTAATGACAAATCAATTTTCTTAATAAAAATAATACACCTTTTAATGAGATTATATCACATAAGAATCCATTTTTTTCACACAAATTAGAGCAATTAAAAAAGTTAAGTATATGTATATGTGTGTATAAATATATATATATATATATATAGAGAGAGAGAGAGAGAGAAACACTAACATATCAATGAGTTCAACTGTGGTCAACTCGATTTCGAGTCATTCGGTAACCAATCCGGCTTCTCCTCGTCGCCGCCTTAAGGGTGGAGAAGCCGAAACGTCTTCTGGAGCCACCATTGAATTGGGCTCTGCTGCTGGACTTCGCGTTGCCTGGGTCGATTCCGAATCTAGAAGTAGGTCCGGTCAAATCGGGCGTGATTCCGGTTTGGCACCTAACAGTTGGGGCGGGAAGGAGTACCTCCTCACAAAGGGGGTCGCAGTGACCAGGCCCGGGCGACTGTTTACCAAAAACACAGGTCTCCGGAGATCCATCCGCTCTTCGGGCAGATATTGATTGATTCTAAAACAGGGCCCCCCGGCTGCTAGCCCACTCAGGAGCCTCACCCGAGACTCCTTTCGCTGGAAGGGAGGAATTGAAAGAAAGGAAACTGAGTGAGCAAATGAAATACTGAGTGAGCAAATGAAAAATTACTAAAACTCAATAGGGCCTCTTTGACGTTTCCCAAATTTTTTTCGTGTTTGAAAAATATCAAACAAACATGATTTCTACTTTCTAAAACAAATTTTTCAATTATCAATTTTCTCAAACTACTCTCTCATAAGCCAAACAAACAACAATTTTCTTATTTCTTAACAAATCCTATACAAACTTTACCCTGATTTGACATAAAAAACCCTTCTCTTACACAATTTCTCTCACATAAGAAATATGAATTGAGAAAAAGTCTTACACATCTTACACCTACAATCTAAATCTTCCAAAAAAAGTTACACCTACTTTATTAAAACTCAAACTAACAACATTACGCAAATCGAGATTATTTCACTAACATCCATTATTCTCCCAAACTACTTTCCCAAACACCAAATGTCCCCCTGTTTGTTTGGTGTTTGGGAAAGTAGTGGATGTTTGTGAAACAATCTCGATTTGTGTAATGTTGTTTGTTTGAGTTTTGAGAGAGTGGTTTGAGTTTTTTGGAAGATTTAGGTTGTAGGTGTAAGATGTATAAAACTTTATGTCAAATCATGTTTGTTATGTGAGATAAATTGTGTAAGAGATAGGTTATTTTATGTCAAATCAGAATAGATCGAGTTTGTATATATTTTGTTTAGAGATAAGAAAATTGTTGTTTGTTTGGGTTTTGAGAGAGTAGTTTGAGAAAATTGAGAGATGAAAAATTTATTTCGAAAAATAGAAAACATGTTTGTTTGGCATTTCCCAATCACAATTTTTTTTTGAAAAACGTGAAACAAACAGGCCCAAAAGTTTTTTTTTTCTTTCCCTTAATTTGTCTCTAAGAGTGCTAAAAACAACTGATATTTATAGTGTAAAACTTCATCAAATCTGTAATATTACCTTTTCAACAAACTAGATACGCTTTTGCATATCAGGTATATTCAGATTAATTATTATTGTCAATGTGCATCTGAAAATATCTGGGCATATTAATTCTCTTTAATTGCATCATGGATTAAGATTTTTTTAGGTTCATAGAGAAAATTCCACTAAATTGTTGGAACATCTAATGTTAGGGCCGTTTGAAACACTCAATTTGATTATCTCATAAAATAGTTGATTTTGAAGATTAGGATTTGATTCTAATCTCGCGTTGGAACGTTTAAGTTGATGATCTTATAAAAGAGCCAATTTCGAAGATTAAGATTTGATTTTAATCTTGTTGAAATATTTAGTAGGATATTTTTTTTCTGTAAATAATATTTAGTAAAACCTTATTTAATTTATTTTTAAAAAATGTTGTGTAACTCAATAGAGAAGATAAGTTATATAAAAAAAATTGAACAACTGGTGATCATGTCATTCAAGTTGACACAATCGAAAAGTACAGTAGTAAAATGGTCTCTCTAGATACTATACATTTTAGATAAGATGTTATGTATAACTAAAGAAAGATAACTTGAGTGAGTATCATAGTGTTAACCTCTATGAGAATGTTTATAGCTTATTACGCTGTTGAGTACTTTCACTAATCAGTTTGATTTTTCCTAGAGTTTCTTCAGTGCCTTGGGTTCAAAGACGATGACTATTTGAGAAATAACTTTGTTGACAATGGAGAAAGACTAGGTAAATGTAGAAACGGAGGGAGGTCGTTTTGTGGTTTTTCACGATATTAAATTAAATGTGATAATCTACTCAAATATACGCATCTTTCTAGATTACAAATTCAAGTTTTTGTAAAATATAATTAATATATAAATATAATTTGGGAAAGAGAATATACGGTTTTAACTCTCAAAGTTTACATAATTTTTGGAAATGTGGCATATGGTCGTATATGCTTTATTTATTCAAGATTACATCAGTAATATATATAAGTGATAAAATTTCCACTATTTTTCCTTAAAATTGATTCTAGAAAACCTAAGTATGAGGAATTTTGAGAGCAAAACTCGAAGGAGATGAGACTTGTTTCATATATTGATGTAAATTCTTAACAGAATATAGAAATATATAAGTCAACCATCAAATTGTAAGGGTGTAAACAAGTTGAGTAACATCGAATGACACAATGCTAAAGATTTATTTATTTATTTTTTAATCGAAAATACAGAAAGCTTCGTTGGCAATGGCAAGTGTGAACCTATAGGGCCGAGGAAAGGGGTTTTGGTTTTTTACTTTTTTTTCCTTTTTTTCTTTTTACAAATAATGGTCGTTGTATTTTCTAATATTATTAGTAATATTGAGGCCGTTAAATATAACTTTTGGAAAAAGTAAGACTTTATATCACTTGAAAAAAGAAATACTCGATATTAATAAATAGTAGGGTAAAAACCGTAAATTATACTTTAAACTCAACTATGGGGAGGATAATAATTTATTCATTCAAGTTTGTAACGTAATAATAAAACAATTTTACAGTTTCCAGTAAAATATTGTTAACTTATTTAACCATTTAATGTCACAAAATATTTAATTACTCCTAAACTAAGCAAACCAAATGCCATTTTTTTAGGGACAACCAAATTGCTTCTAGAACTAATAGAAATTCAGACGTAGTTTGAACATTTGGACAAAATATTACTGTTGTAAAAAGAGTGTAGTTCACTTGTTTTACACTTTTACTTCTTTTTTTTTTTTCAAAAAGGGGGGAAAAGTGTAGTTCAACTAAAAATAAATAAATTCTTTTATTAAAAAAATCCGAAATTATAATTTATAATTTTCACCCACATCAATGAACCCCAGTATAAAACTATAAGTATTGCATGAAAATTTTATATAGCTTTTATGATGTGGGTATATAAATTATAAGGGTATTTTAGTAATTACCAAATTCCTAATTATTAAAATACTTAAATAAGAATTACATTTATGATGTTCATTAAAATGACCATCCTACCCCTAGTTAATTTTGGACTTAGTGGGAGACTCTTCATCTCCACCTAATTGATGGTGGACTTCTCATCTCCCCCATTTAATATGTGACTTTTCACCTTCTCACTCTCACCTATAAATACTAACCTCACTTTCATTTTAAGGAGAGGTAACAAAAATATAAGTTGAAGACTAGTTGAAGAGATTCCTCAAAGTTCGTCCCGTGACATCAGAACGAGAGGTGAAAACGATCAAGGTAGGTGGAGGTCTTCTCGAAAATATCCTCGATCATTTTCACGCAACATCATTTTTGGCGCCGTCTGTGGGAATTTTCTGATTGGCACGTTGAGATGGCGGACGAGAATGAGGAAAACCGATGGATGGAAGAACCAGATGGACCACCTGAAGGAGGTGAAGACGTGGTGGAAGGTGCTCCAGATCCAACATATATCCCGGAAGCAGCCCCTGATGCGGCACCCGTAGCGCCCACAATTCAAATGACTCAGGAGAGGCTCGATGCAATGGCAGCAACAGTTGCTGCACGAGCAGTCGCGCAGTATGTGGCTGAACAGCGACGAACACGCATTTCACATCACAGGGAATCAGGAGCAGCAACCAGAGAGGAACAAAGACCGAGAGAGCAGCAAACTTCAGGACAAACTTGGAATGAAGAAGGAGCTGATGGTAGAGATGTAGCAGGAGAAGAGGAGATCCTTAGAGAACCTCGTATGGGGACTCACCGAGATGTTGCTCCAGCAGAAACTGAAGGAAGAAGGGAACGTGAGGAGCAGAACTATGAGCAACCGAGGCGAGGAGAAGTAGGAGAACAATTTGCAACCGCAATTCCGACGAGAAGAAGTCCCTTTGCTCCGGCAGTCCTTTTAGAACCCTTACCCCAAGGATTCAGGATCCCAAGCCTCACAGAGTATGATGGAACGGGAGATCCCCAAGAACATTTGGATAAGTTTGCGGCCAAAGCAGACTTATATGCAATGAGCGACGCAGCCACCTGCAAAATTTTCCGCACTACTTTAGCCAAAATTGCCCTTACATGGTTTAACCAACTACCAACAGGCACAATTACCAATTTTGAGCAAATGAGTCAGCGTTTCCTTCACCACTTTTCAATGAATAGGAAAACTCAGAAGACTGCAGCATATTTGTTCACCATGAAACAAAGAACAGGAGAATCGCTGAGAGAATACATACAGCGCTTTACGAATGCAGTGTTAGAAGTACCTCAGGTGGATCCAGAGCTCCTTGCCAGTATACTCCAGCAAACATTGTTGGATGAACGACTGAAGGAGTCCTTAGCAGGAAAACCCCCGACAACTCTTGATGTACTCTTAGCCCGGGCAGAAAAATTCATCAGGATTGAGGAAGCATCGGAGATGAAAATGGAGAAAGGAAGCAAAAGGAAAATTAGGGAAGAAGATAAGAATGATCAGCCAAAGCGAAAGGAGAATAGAGAGGAAGAAAGAAGAATTGGATATGTTCCCAGATATGCACAATACACACCCTTAAATGCTACCAGAGAGGAGGTTTTCTCAGCAGCAGTTAGACAAGGGTTACCACAATGGCCGCAACCACTGAAGGAAAATCCAGATCGTCAAAGATCGAACAAATATTGTCGTTACCATAGAGCTCGAGGGCATAATACCGAGGATTGTTATCATCTTAAGGATGAAATCGAAAGATTAATACAGCGAGGCAACTTACAAGAATTTGTGAAAAGGAGAAGAGGAATGGATAGAAGAGATATTGCACCAGCCAACTCGCATTCTGGAGGAAACCCCCCACAAGAACGTAGTAGAAGGCAAGAGCCAAACAGAAACAGCTCGGTACAGGGAAGAGGTGATGAGAATATGCCTGGAGCAGGCATTATCAACGTAATATCAGGAGGACCAGCTGGAGGAGATTCAGCTAGTGCTAGAAAAGCTCTGGTAAGGGCAGCAAAGGCATTTCCAGAACTCCCACCACAACCTGAGCATCATATTCAGCAAGTTGCAAAAAATATTCACTCTATCACATTTGATGATAATGATTTGGAGAATGGGCAGTTACCTACCCAAAATGATGCTTTAGTGATCTCTGCTACACTTGCGAACTATTGGGTAAAGAAAATATTGGTGGATAGCGGAAGTTCTGCTGATATAATCTTCTATAATGCCTTCAAGCAGTTGAACATTGATAACGCCGAATTCAAGAGAGTTAATACAGCACTGTCTGGGTTTTCAGGAGAAACAGTAGAAGCATTAGGAGAGGTCATGTTGCCCATTTCATTAGGAAGCTTTCCGAAAAGGGCCACGAGAATGGTCAAGTTCCTGGTAGTTAAAGCACCTTCCACTTATAACATAATACTGGGAAGGCCTAGCTTAAACCTTTTCAAAGCAGCGATCTCCACTTATTATATGAAGATGAAATTTCCCACGGCAGACGGAGTGGGAGAGGTAATAACAGATCAAATGATGGCCCGCGAATGCTACGCCAATCTCCTTAGAAACAGTAACAAAAGAGGAAGATCTCAAACAGAGCCCATTGATGTAGAGCAAATACCGAATGAGAAATCCATCATCAAGGAAGAGGAAGTTCAGAGTAAAAAACGAAAGCCTGAAGACTTAAGAATAAAGGCCGTGGAAGAATTAAAGACTATAGAGTTCGTTCCAGGAGATCCAACTAAAACAACGAGGATCGGGACAAAGATTGAATCACATGAAGAATCTCAGTTGATACAATTCCTGCGAAAAAACATGGATATATTTGCATGGGAAGCAACCGATCTCCAAGGAATAGACCCGTCGGTTATGATACATAAGCTCAGTGTAGACCCAAAAACAAAGCCAGTAAAACAGAAGAAGAGGACGTTCGGACAGGAAAGAAATGACATCATTAAGGAGGAAGTGGAGAAATTACTCCAAGCTGGTTACATTCGAGAGGTGCAATACCCAGAATGGTTGTCCAATGTAGTGTTGGTCCCAAAACCCAATAGCAAATGGAGAATGTGCATTGACTTCACAAACTTGAACAAAGCCTGCCCAAAGGATTCATATCCTTTACCAAGGATTGATGTGTTAGTAGATTCCACGTCGGGATGCGAGTTGTTAAGTTTCTTGGACGCGTTTCAAGGATATAATCAAATTCCAATGCTACCTGAAGATCAAGAGAAAACTAGTTTCGTTACCGACCAAGGAATTTATTGTTATAAAGTTATGCCATTCGGTCTGAAAAATGCTGGAGCCACTTATCAAAGATTGGTCAATCAAATGTTTGCAAAGCAAATAGGTCGAAACATGGAAGTATATGTAGATGACATGTTGGTCAAGAGTTCCAAACGGAACAATCATCTCAGAGATTTGGAAGAAACTTTTGAAGTACTAAAGCGTTATGGAATGAAGCTGAATCCTAACAAATGTACTTTTGGCGTTCAAGGAGGGAAGTTCTTAGGATTTATGATCTCGGAGAGAGGGGTGGAAGTGAACCCCGAAAAAATCACAGCTATACAAAATATGCCTGCTCCCACGACTGTTAAAGAAGTACAGCGACTGGCTGGACGACTTGCGGCATTGAACCGATTTATATCACGATCTGCTGACAAAGGATTACCGTTTTTCAAAACACTTCGTAATGTGAAGGAGTTTGTGTGGACTAGAGAATGCCAAAAGGCGTTTGAAGAGCTTAAAGAGTATTTGACTTCACCTCCCCTCCTTACCAAACCAATTTCAGGGGAGACGTTATACCTCTACTTAGCAGTTTCAGATTTTGCGGTCAGCTCGGTTCTTGTCAAAGCTGAAGGAAAAGAACATCGACCTATATACTATGTAAGTAGAATGTTACAAGGTGCTGAGACAAGATATCCCCAGATAGAGAAACTGGCATTAGCTCTAATCACGGCCTCCAGGAAATTACGACCGTATTTTCAGTCACATCAAGTCGTAGTACTCACAAATCATCCTCTCAAGCAAGTTTTGTCTAACCCAAATGTATCCGGAAGAATGGTTAAGTGGACAGTGGAGTTAGGAGAGTATGGATTAGAATTTCAACCACGACCGGCAATCAAAGCCCAGGTGTTAGCAGATTTCATAGTAGAAATGAAAACGGATCAAGCAACTAGTTCCTTGCCTGCATGGGAAGTGCAAGTGGACGGTTCCGCCACATCAAATGGGAGTGGAGTCGGAATCTTTATTGAAAGCCCTCAAGGAGATGAATTCGAATATGCACTCAAGCTGGACTTTCCAACGTCTAACAACGAAGCAGAGTACGAAGCTTTGTTGGCGGGAGGAAGATTAGCCCTGGCAGCCGGTGCAAAAAAGTTGGTAGTTTATAGCGATTCACAACTAGTTGTGAGTCAAATTAATGGATCTTACGAAGCCAAAGGAACAAACATGATTCGATATCTGAAGCATGTCAGAGAATTGCAAGAAAAGTTTGAAGAGTTTCAAGTAAAACAAATACCGCGTGAGAAAAATGCCAAGGCGGACGCATTGGCTAAAATAGCCAGTTCCTTGGCAGCCGTGAAAAGCAAAAGGATCACATTTTTAACAGCAACCAGGCCCGAGATTGAAAACGACGAACATGAGATCCTACCAGTGGTACCTGAGGAGCCGAGCTGGAAGGATGAAATCATGCAATATATCATTTCTGATATTTTGCCTCAGGATAGGAAGAAAGCTAGGCTGATAAAGTTACGAGCAGCGCGTTTTGTAATGATAGAAGGAGAATTGTACAAAAGAGGGTTTTCTCAGCCGTATCTCAAATGCTTAACTCCAGAAAAGGCCGACTATGTCCTGAGAGAGGTCCACGAAGGTAGCTGTGGAAATCATCTAGGGGGCAGAGCTTTGGCAAACAAGACACTGAGGCAAGGATATTTCTGGCCTACTATGAAAAAGGATGCATTTGAGCTAGTGCAGAAATGTCATAAATGTCAACAGCACGCCAATTCCATACATAGTCCAGCAGCATTAATGCAGCCACTTGAAAGTCCGTGCCCATTCAGCCAATGGGGGATTGACTTAGTGGGTCCTCTACCACCCGCACCTGGACAGAAAAGGTATTGTTGACAATAGCCTTAATGAATCACAAGCTTTTAAAATTAAATCAATACCATGACTAATATCATACCGTTGCAATACAAAAAAGATACCTGATTGTGGCTGTTGATTACTTCACCAAATGGGTGGAAGCTGAACCGCTGAGAACTATAAAAGAAGACGACGTCATGAATTTCATATGGAAGAATATTGTTTGCAGGTTTGGCATACTGCAAATTCTAATGTTGAACACTATAAAAGAAGACTACGTCATGAATTTCATATGGAAAAATATTGTTTGCAGGTTTGGCATACCGAGAATTTTGGCGCCGTCTGTGGGAATTTTCTGATTGGCACGTTGAGATGGCGGACGAGAATGAGGAAAACCGATGGATGGAAGAACCAGATGGACCACCTGAAGGAGGTGAAGACGTGGTGGAAGGTGCTCCAGATCCAACATATATCCCGGAAGCAGCCCCTGATGCGGCACCCGTAGCGCCCACAATTCAAATGACTCAGGAGAGGCTCGATGCAATGGCAGCAACAGTTGCTGCACGAGCAGTCGCGCAGTATGTGGCTGAACAGCGACGAACACGCATTTCACATCACAGGGAATCAGGAGCAGCAACCAGAGAGGAACAAAGACCGAGAGAGCAGCAAACTTCAGGACAAACTTGGAATGAAGAAGGAGCTGATGGTAGAGATGTAGCAGGAGAAGAGGAGATCCTTAGAGAACCTCGTATGGGGACTCACCGAGATGTTGCTCCAGCAGAAACTGAAGGAAGAAGGGAACGTGAGGAGCAGAACTATGAGCAACCGAGGCGAGGAGAAGTAGGAGAACAATTTGCAACCGCAATTCCGACGAGAAGAAGTCCCTTTGCTCCGGCAGTCCTTTTAGAACCCTTACCCCAAGGATTCAGGATCCCAAGCCTCACAGTATGATGTGGGTATATAAATTATAAGGGTATTTTAGTAATTACCAAATTCCTAATTATTAAAATACTTAAATAAGAATTACATTTATGATGTTCATTAAAATGACCATCCTACCCCTAGTTAATTTTGGACTTAGTGGGAGACTCTTCATCTCCACCTAATTGATGGTGGACTTCTCATCTCCCCCATTTAATATGTGACTTTTCACCTTCTCACTCTCACCTATAAATACTAACCTCACTTTCATTTTAAGGAGAGGTAACAAAAATATAAGTTGAAGACTAGTTGAAGAGATTCCTCAAAGTTCGTCCCGTGACATCAGAACGAGAGGTGAAAACGATCAAGGTAGGTGGAGGTCTTCTCGAAAATATCCTCGATCATTTTCACGCAACATCATTTTTGGCGCCGTCTGTGGGAAACGACTGGCCTGCATCACCGTCAAGAGAGAACAAAAAAAAAATCTATGGTAAATTTGTTTTGGGCCTACCGAGCCCAAAGCCATGCGAACTATTTTATCCACCCAACATTTTTGTTCATCTGCCACCAAAAATATCCGAAGGAAATCATTGTAATCAAAATCCTTCCACCAAAAATTCCTCTAATCACAAATTCCACCCACTTTGTATCGACACAGTAATTGCACAAGTCCAACTTTGAGAAATGAAAGCCGAAATCTGAATTTATAAAAGCCTACAACAAATTAATTTCTCCAACAATACCACCGGGCCGCCGATTCATCTGTCGACCAATTTCCCAAAAATTAAACTGCAATTTTAGAATTTTAAGCTATTACAAAATAGCTCCAAAGTGGCATCCAGAAAATGGTGCAAAGTTGTCATTGGAGCATCTCAAGATTGCAAAACTACACAAAGGAGGTAAAATTTAAATTTTGTGTCTTCCAATTATAATTAAATTATATTATTTATTTACGGACACATGAAACCAATATTAAATGAATCTCTAAAACTACAAACGGTAAACCGATGGTCTCTTCGCGATCAAAAAGGGTAAAATGATCATCCCTAAAAAAGTAAAGGGTAAATCGATCATTGCTCAACGATCAAAAAAAGGGTAAATCGGTCATCCCTAAACGATCGAGGGTAAATCGGTCATCTCTAGAGATCAAAAAAGGGTAAATCGATCATTCCTCCGCAAAATGCTAGGGGGTCAATTGGTCATCCTTCAACGATCAAAAGGGATAGTCCGGTCGTCTCTCGGCACCAAAAAAAAAAAAAAAAAAAAAAAAAGGGACAACACCAACATCGACGATAGAATACTATCAAAATCAAAATGAAAACAGCGTGAATCAAGTTACACTTGTGGCTGAAATTATATTTATTTTTACTACATTTACTTTCAAGTGATAATATTTAACCACACAAATTTGTGTTTTACATGCAATTATGGCTTTGGGAGGCAACTTTTGACAAAGAGATATCTCAAAGAAGAATATTTACTCCATATAAGAAAGAGCAGCTAAAGAAACGAATCATCCCTACTCTTCACCAAATTTACAGGGGGAGCGTGTCTAAACACTGTACTCTTTTTCCTTCGTCCAAGTTTTTATCCCAATGGGTTTTTCTTGGCAAGGTTTTAACGAGGCAGTGTTACATGCTTATTTATCACATATGGAGGTATGGAGTAGGTGGCTACAATGCTCAAATACTTGAATCAAGTTTCGACAATAAACGCTCACGCAATTATTCCCGAAACTGGGGGGCAATCTGATGTGTCCAAATTTTGTACCCGAGGACAATTAAGAGACTACACTAAGTTGCATAAATAAGAGTTTTGTAACGTCTTCATCATAAACTCTTGTAACGTCTGTAACGTTTTTGTATTTATTACTTGTAATGTCTTTCCTGAAAAGACTATTATACCCCTGTATGTACCTATAAATAGGTCGCCCTATTTCTAAACAAAGGAAACGAACTGAATTCACTATTATAATTACTATACAAATTTTCTCTCGATATAAGTGTGCAGATCTTATTTAATTATTGTGATGTTGTTATAGATCGAAGGGCTTATTCCATTTTTGCCCTGAACATTTTTATACAACATCATAATTGGCGCCGTCTGTGGGAAACGACTGGCCTGCATCCCCGTCAAGAGAGAACAAAAAAAAAATCTATGGTAAATTTGTTTTGGGCCTACCGAGCCCAAAGCCATGCGAACTATTTTATCCACCCAACATTTTTGTTCATCTGCCACCAAAAATATCCGAAGGAAATCATTGTAATCAAAATCCTTCCACCAAAAATTCCTCTAATCACAAATTCCACCCACTTTGTATCGACACAGTAATTGCACAAGTCCAACTTTGAGAAATGAAAGCCGAAATCTGAATTTATAAAAGCCTACAACAAATTAATTTCTCCAACAATACCACCGGGCCGCCGATTCATCTGTCGACCAATTTCCCAAAAATTAAACTGCAATTTTAGAATTTTAAGCTATTACAAAATAGCTCCAAAGTGGCATCCAGAAAATGGTGCAAAGTTGTCATTGGAGCATCTCAAGATTGCAAAACTACACAAAGGAGGTAAAATTTAAATTTTGTGTCTTCCAATTATAATTAAATTATATTATTTATTTACGGACACATGAAACCAATATTAAATGAATCTCTAAAACTACAAACGGTAAACCGATGGTCTCTTCGCGATCAAAAAGGGTAAAATGATCATCCCTAAAAAAGTAAAGGGTAAATCGATCATTGCTCAACGATCAAAAAAAGGGTAAATCGGTCATCCCTAAACGATCGAGGGTAAATCGGTCATCTCTAGAGATCAAAAAAGGGTAAATCGATCATTCCTCCGCAAAATGCTAGGGGGTCAATTGGTCATCCTTCAACGATCAAAAGGGATAGTCCGGTCGTCTCTCGGCACCAAAAAAAAAAAAAAAAAATAACAACATCACAATAATTAAATAAGATCTGCACACTTATATCGAGAGAAAATTTGTATAGTAATTGTAATAGTGAATTCCGTTCTCTTCCTGTTCGGAAATAGGGCGACCTATTTATAGGTAGGTACAGGGGTATAATAGTCTTTTCAGGAAAGACGTTACAAGTAATAAATACAAAGACGTTACAGACGTTACAAGAGTTTATGATGAAGACGTTACAAAACTCTTATTTATGCAACTTAGTGTAGTCTCTTAATTGTCCTCGGGTACAAAATTTGGACACATCAGATTGCCCCCCAGTTTCGGGAATAATTGCGTGAGCGTTTATTGTCGAAACTTGATTCAAGTATTTGAGCATTGTAGCCACCTACTCCATACCTCCATATGTGATAAATAAGCATGTAACACTGCCTCGTTAAAACCTTGCCAAGAAAAACCCATTGGGATAAAAACTTGGACGAAGGAAAAAGAGTACAGTGTTTAGACACGCTCCCCCTGTAAATTTGGTGAAGAGTAGGGATGATTCGTTTCTTTAGCTGCTCTTTCTTATATGGAGTAAATATTCTTCTTTGAGATATCTCTTTGTCAAAAGTTGCCTCCCAAAGCCATAATTGCATGTAAAACACAAATTTGTGTGGTTAAATATTATCACTTGAAAGTAAATGTAGTAAAAATAAATATAATTTCAGCCACAAGTGTAACTTGATTCACGCTGTTTTCATTTTGATTTTGATAGTATTCTATCGTCGATGTTGGTGTTGTCCCTTTTTTTTTTTTTTTTTTTTTTTTTTTGGTGCCGAGAGACGACCGGACTATCCCTTTTGATCGTTGAAGGATGACCAATTGACCCCCTAGCATTTTGCGGAGGAATGATCGATTTACCCTTTTTTGATCTCTAGAGATGACCGATTTACCCTCGATCGTTTAGGGATGACCGATTTACCCTTTTTTTGATCGTTGAGCAATGATCGATTTACCCTTTACTTTTTTAGGGATGATCATTTTACCCTTTTTGATCGCGAAGAGACCATCGGTTTACCGTTTGTAGTTTTAGAGATTCATTTAATATTGGTTTCATGTGTCCGTAAATAAATAATATAATTTAATTATAATTGGAAGACACAAAATTTAAATTTTACCTCCTTTGTGTAGTTTTGCAATCTTGAGATGCTCCAATGACAACTTTGCACCATTTTCTGGATGCCACTTTGGAGCTATTTTGTAATAGCTTAAAATTCTAAAATTGCAGTTTAATTTTTGGGAAATTGGTCGACAGATGAATCGGCGGCCCGGTGGTATTGTTGGAGAAATTAATTTGTTGTAGGCTTTTATAAATTCAGATTTCGGCTTTCATTTCTCAAAGTTGGACTTGTGCAATTACTGTGTCGATACAAAGTGGGTGGAATTTGTGATTAGAGGAATTTTTGGTGGAAGGATTTTGATTACAATGATTTCCTTCGGATATTTTTGGTGGCAGATGAACAAAAATGTTGGGTGGATAAAATAGTTCGCATGGCTTTGGGCTCGGTAGGCCCAAAACAAATTTACCATAGATTTTTTTTTTGTTCTCTCTTGACGGTGATGCAGGCCAGTCGTTTCCCACAGACGGCGCCAATTATGATGTTGTATAAAAATGTTCAGGGCAAAAATGGAATAAACCCTTCGATCTATAACAACATCACAATAATGAAATAAGGTCTGCACACTTATATCGAGAGAAAAATTGTATAGAAATTGTAATAGTGAATTCCGTTCTCTTCCTGTTCGGAAATAGGGCGACCTATTTATAGGTAGGTACAGGGGTATAATAGTCTTTTCAGGAAAGACGTTACAAGTAATAAATACAAAGACGTTACAGACGTTACAAGAGTTTATGATGAAGACGTTACAAAACTCTTATTTATGCAACTTAGTGTAGTCTCTTAATTGTCCTCGGGTACAAAATTTGGACACATCAGATTGCCCCCCAGTTTCGGGAATAATTGCGTGAGCGTTTATTGTCGAAACTTGATTCAAGTATTTGAGCATTGTAGCCACCTACTCCATACCTCCATATGTGATAAATAAGCATGTAACACTGCCTCGTTAAAACCTTGCCAAGAAAAACCCATTGGGATAAAAACTTGGACGAAGGAAAAAGAGTACAGTGTTTAGACACGCTCCCCCTGTAAATAAGTTGAAGACTAGTTGAAGAGATTCCTCAAAGTTCGTCCCGTGACATCAGAACGAGAGGTGAAACTCCCAGAGGAAATCCCACCAGCCACCTGAAGGGGAGTTCCTCTAAGGGAGGAAATGGAGGACCTTCAGAGACATTTGGTACTATTGCGACACCTGGGAAAAGTCGTTCCCCATCGAATAAACGCCCTAGGGAGCAACTGAGTGAGATTTCTCCCCGTCCTGGTGCAGGGAAAGGACTATTTATATATGGACTTAACAGGGATCAAGGTGTTAACTCATTTTGGGATTCTGCTGATCTCGATATAGGGTATGAGAAAACAAGGGATTTGATATCTTCATATGACTCCGCTCGCTTCGATCAATTTTCCTCAAGCACCTTGGATCAAATACTTTGTGCCAACTTGGCTAGGGTAAAATTTATTTGTATTCTATAATACCTTTGCTTGCTTTTATTTTATTTTTTATTTTAAATCTTTTTATTATTATGCAGATACCACTGATGTCTCATTTGCTCAGTCAGCGTTCCAACCATTTTGAGGGGGAAGTAAAAGCTGCTGAGGAGAAACTTGCTCAGATGACTACTCAAATGCAGAAACTGGAGAAAGAGAATGCCAGACTTTCTAAAGAGTTGAAACATGAAGTTCTGACTGGGGACCAATTCAGAAAGTCTGAGGAAGGAAAAATTTACTTCAGAGATTTAGAGAAGGAGTTAGTCACCAAGTATCAAAGTTCGGTGGAGAAAGAGCTAGTTAGCAACTACAAGAAATCTGACGCATATAGAGAAGACTTAATGAAAGAGTCTCTTCTAGTGTATGATCGTACTATTCGCGATTGTCGCAGGGTTCTTAGGGAATCTGGACGTTATCCTGGCGAAGACTTTATGTTTTTAGATGTTGATGTCTCTGAAGATCCTGATTTGGAAGAGGAGGATACTTCGATTCCTGCTGGTGGAGGAAGATAATTATTTTCGTTTTCTTTTTATCAATAGATGCTTAATAGGTTGATTAATATGTAATCATCCTTTCTATCTTTTGTCTTTGCTTGAAGACTTTGTTTGTTTTCTTCGACTATTATTATTATCATGCTTCTTTAGATATCTTGTTTTTTGTTGCCTTTCTTTTGAAGGATACTTGTTGCATGATATTCTTTTTAAGTGGAGATTGTTATACCCTTGTATTTTTAGTAATTAGCTTTTCTTCTTTTATTGGCGTTAGACTTCTGAAGAGTTATTTAGCCTTTTGTCTTTGAGATGATGATGTTTTTATTGACCTCTTTTGGGGGTACAATACTCTCTTGTGGAGCTATTTACTTTACTTAGATGTAAAGCAGAAGTTTCTGACCCCTATTAAAGGTGTAATGCTCTTTTGATGAGCGATCATTTTGACCTCTGATAGAGGTGTAATGCTCTTTTACTGAGCGTTCATTTTGACCTCTGATAGAGGTGTAATGCTCTTTTACTGAGCAATTTCTATAACTTATCAAAACTTCTTGAGTTTGTTGAACAGAAATAAACACATGATCTAGTACCGGAAAACATAATATTTGATTTATTAATGAACTTCTTAGGATCACAAGAGAAACTGCTCTACGATATTCGTGAGCTTTTTATTACATGATAACTATTTACTTTATTCGTAATACTTTCTTAAGCTCGCCACATTCCATGTCCTTGGAATTTCTTCTCCATTTAAGTATTGCAATTTGTACGCTCCAGAACTTACAAGTTCTGTTACTCTGAATGGTCCAATCCATTTAGGTTGTAATTTCTTCACTTTATTCTTCTTCTTATCTTTCTGTGCGTTAACAGCAGCTTTTCGAAGCACCAAATCTCCAACTTGAAAACCACGAGGTCGTACTCGAGCATTATAAGCTTTTACCATTCTGGTACGGTAACGTTCTGCTCTGGTGCCAGCCGCTTCTCTCAATTCATCCAGTAAATCTAAATTTGCTCTTAAGCCTTGTTGGTTGATCATATCATCATAACATTTCACACGCAAACTTATTTCCCCGATTTCCACCGGTATCACTGCTTCGGTTCCATAAACCAAGCTGAAGGGCGTTTCCCCTGTGCTGACCCTCGGAGTTGTTCGATAGGCCCACAGGACGCCTGGCAATTCATCAACCCATTCTCCCTTTGCTTTGTCAAGTCTGGTTTTCAGATGTTGAAGCAGAATGCGGTTGGTTACCTCTGTTTGTCCATTTGATTGGGGGTTAGCTACAGAAGCGAATGCTTGAGTAATCCTCATTTCTTCACACCATCTCTTCAATTCTTTTCCTCGGAATTGAGTTCCATTATCAGACACCAAAATTCTCGGTATGCCAAACCTGCAAACAATATTTTTCCATATGAAATTCATGACGTAGTCTTCTTTTATAGTGTTCAACATTAGAATTTGCAGTATGCCAAACCTGCAAACAATATTCTTCCATATGAAATTCATGACGTCGTCTTCTTTTATAGTTCTCAGCGGTTCAGCTTCCACCCATTTGGTGAAGTAATCAACAGCCACAATCAAATTACAACCTAAATGGATTGGACCATTCAGAGTAACAGAACTTGTAAGTTCTGGAGCGTACAAATTGCAATACTTAAATGGAGAAGAAATTCCAAGGACATGGAATGTGGCGAGCTTAAGAAAGTATTACGAATAAAGTAAATAGTTATCATGTAATAAAAAGCTCACGAATATCGTAGAGCAGTTTCTCTTGTGATCCTAAGAAGTTCATTAATAAATCAAATATTATGTTTTCCGGTACTAGATCATGTGTTTATTTCTGTTCAACAAACTCAAGAAGTTTTGATAAGTTATAGAAATTGCTCAGTAAAAGAGCATTACACCTCTATCAGAGGTCAAAATGAACGCTCAGTAAAAGAGCATTACACCTCTATCAGAGGTCAAAATGATCGCTCATCAAAAGAGCATTACACCTTTAATAGGGGTCAGAAACTTCTGCTTTACATCTAAGTAAAGTAAATAGCTCCACAAGAGAGTATTGTACCCCCAAAAGAGGTCAATAAAAACATCATCATCTCAAAGACAAAAGGCTAAATAACTCTTCAGAAGTCTAACGCCAATAAAAGAAGAAAAGCTAATTACTAAAAATACAAGGGTATAACAATCTCCACTTAAAAAGAATATCATGCAACAAGTATCCTTCAAAAGAAAGGCAACAAAAAACAAGATATCTAAAGAAATTCTGCCTTGGCAGCGCTGCCTTGGCGGATTTCTGTCGGGGTGCAGCTACCTCGGTCGAACTCTGTCGGGGCAGCCTCGTTTCGACTCACATGACTCAACTTTTCGTTTAATCGACGTTGGTTTTGATTGGGGGGTAGTTTGCTAATAGAGGTTACATTTGTTTTGATAAAGATGATTGGAATTAGAGGTTTGTATATAAATCGTGGTCCTAGAATGTTATATATGTGCGCGATAATTGGATTTTTATCTTCGATGTATACTTAATTAATTAATTTTTTTTTTTTTTTTTTTTTTTTTTTTTTTTTTTTTTTTTTGTTCTTCAGAACTAATAGTATTTATTTCCAAGTGTTAGTTGATTTTTCGGATTTTGATTCAGGGTTTGATATTCCTATTGAGGAAGAAGTAGCTAGAGCTATTCGTGAACTACCCCCAGAGTCTTCTGACGTTTCATTTTTTGATGAATCTATTTCTGATGTGTCTCCTTTTCCTTTAGGCACTAGGCCTGATGAGGCAAGTAGCTGGGTGATGGACGAAGATGAAGGAGTTATCCAATCTTCTAAGCGTAAAAGTCGAATAGTGGATATTGATGTTGCAAACAGTGAAATGTCTTTTAGGGAACTAGAAGTTTTAAAAAATAACATAAGCTTATCATTTTCCCATGAATTTCTGCTCCCTCTTGAGGGTCAGAGAATTAGGTCCCCTCCTTCTGGATATTTTACCGTTTATAAAGAATATTTTTATTGTGGTTTCTCGATTCCTCCTGATCTTCTTTTGGTGGAGATTCTTCAGAGTTTTAATATTTGCATTAGCCAACTAACTCCCAACTCATTTATGTATTACGAGGGTTTCCTTCAATGTTGTGCTAATTTGAACATTTCTCCTACCTTGGCTTCCTTTAGAACTCTATTTAATCTGAGAAGGGTTGCGAACCAATTATACTTTCACTTCTTTCCTCGAAAAACATGTAAATTCTTAGAAGGTTGTGGTTCGGGGAAAGGTTCTAAAGGTCCTTGGAAATCTAAGTTTTTTTACGTGAGAAATGATGGATGGGATTTCTTGACTGAGTGGAGTGATAGTTGGAGTGATAATTTCTTTTCTGATGATCTTTCAATGGATGTAGAAGATATCTATGAGAAGTTTGAGTATGCTGGTCTTTTTAGAAATAATTTTGATGTAACTCATATTTTTTCTAAGGGTATAATTACTTTTCTTCTTCCCAGACTTTTAATTTTGTTCAATTTTGTTATTTTACTGATTTCTTATTTTCTCTTGTGATGCAGGCAAAGGTTTATCCCTTAGTGAGGTTCGTGCTGCGAGAAAAGCTCAATCCAATCGTTCTGATTCTCAATCCAATCGCTCTGATTCTCACCGTCCTCTTCCTCCCCCTCCCAGAGGAAATCCCACCAGCCACCTGAAGGGGAGTTCCTCTAAGGGAGGAAATGGAGGACCTTCAGAGACATTTGGTACTATTGCGACACCTGGGAAAAGTCGTTCCCCATCGAATAAACGCCCTAGGGAGCAACTGAGTGAGATTTCTCCCCGTCCTGGTGCAGGGAAAGGACTATTTATATATGGACTTAACAGGGATCAAGGTGTTAACTCATTTTGGGATTCTGCTGATCTCGATATAGGGTATGAGAAAACAAGGGATTTGATATCTTCATATGACTCCGCTCGCTTCGATCAATTTTCCTCAAGCACCTTGGATCAAATACTTTGTGCCAACTTGGCTAGGGTAAAATTTATTTGTATTCTATAATACCTTTGCTTGCTTTTATTTTATTTTTTATTTTAAATCTTTTTATTATTATGCAGATACCACTGATGTCTCATTTGCTCAGTCAGCGTTCCAACCATTTTGAGGGGGAAGTAAAAGCTGCTGAGGAGAAACTTGCTCAGATGACTACTCAAATGCAGAAACTGGAGAAAGAGAATGCCAGACTTTCTAAAGAGTTGAAACATGAAGTTCTGACTGGGGACCAATTCAGAAAGTCTGAGGAAGGAAAAATTTACTTCAGAGATTTAGAGAAGGAGTTAGTCACCAAGTATCAAAGTTCGGTGGAGAAAGAGCTAGTTAGCAACTACAAGAAATCTGACGCATATAGAGAAGACTTAATGAAAGAGTCTCTTCTAGTGTATGATCGTACTATTCGCGATTGTCGCAGGGTTCTTAGGGAATCTGGACGTTATCCTGGCGAAGACTTTATGTTTTTAGATGTTGATGTCTCTGAAGATCCTGATTTGGAAGAGGAGGATACTTCGATTCCTGCTGGTGGAGGAAGATAATTATTTTCGTTTTCTTTTTATCAATAGATGCTTAATAGGTTGATTAATATGTAATCATCCTTTCTATCTTTTGTCTTTGCTTGAAGACTTTGTTTGTTTTCTTCGACTATTATTATTATCATGCTTCTTTAGATATCTTGTTTTTTGTTGCCTTTCTTTTGAAGGATACTTGTTGCATGATATTCTTTTTAAGTGGAGATTGTTATACCCTTGTATTTTTAGTAATTAGCTTTTCTTCTTTTATTGGCGTTAGACTTCTGAAGAGTTATTTAGCCTTTTGTCTTTGAGATGATGATGTTTTTATTGACCTCTTTTGGGGGTACAATACTCTCTTGTGGAGCTATTTACTTTACTTAGATGTAAAGCAGAAGTTTCTGACCCCTATTAAAGGTGTAATGCTCTTTTGATGAGCGATCATTTTGACCTCTGATAGAGGTGTAATGCTCTTTTACTGAGCGTTCATTTTGACCTCTGATAGAGGTGTAATGCTCTTTTACTGAGCAATTTCTATAACTTATCAAAACTTCTTGAGTTTGTTGAACAGAAATAAACACATGATCTAGTACCGGAAAACATAATATTTGATTTATTAATGAACTTCTTAGGATCACAAGAGAAACTGCTCTACGATATTCGTGAGCTTTTTATTACATGATAACTATTTACTTTATTCGTAATACTTTCTTAAGCTCGCCACATTCCATGTCCTTGGAATTTCTTCTCCATTTAAGTATTGCAATTTGTACGCTCCAGAACTTACAAGTTCTGTTACTCTGAATGGTCCAATCCATTTAGGTTGTAATTTCTTCACTTTATTCTTCTTCTTATCTTTCTGTGCGTTAACAGCAGCTTTTCGAAGCACCAAATCTCCAACTTGAAAACCACGAGGTCGTACTCGAGCATTATAAGCTTTTACCATTCTGGTACGGTAACGTTCTGCTCTGGTGCCAGCCGCTTCTCTCAATTCATCCAGTAAATCTAAATTTGCTCTTAAGCCTTGTTGGTTGATCATATCATCATAACATTTCACACGCAAACTTATTTCCCCGATTTCCACCGGTATCACTGCTTCGGTTCCATAAACCAAGCTGAAGGGCGTTTCCCCTGTGCTGACCCTCGGAGTTGTTCGATAGGCCCACAGGACGCCTGGCAATTCATCAACCCATTCTCCCTTTGCTTTGTCAAGTCTGGTTTTCAGATGTTGAAGCAGAATGCGGTTGGTTACCTCTGTTTGTCCATTTGATTGGGGGTTAGCTACAGAAGCGAATGCTTGAGTAATCCTCATTTCTTCACACCATCTCTTCAATTCTTTTCCTCGGAATTGAGTTCCATTATCAGACACCAAAATTCTCGGTATGCCAAACCTGCAAACAATATTTTTCCATATGAAATTCATGACGTAGTCTTCTTTTATAGTGTTCAACATTAGAATTTGCAGTATGCCAAACCTGCAAACAATATTCTTCCATATGAAATTCATGACGTCGTCTTCTTTTATAGTTCTCAGCGGTTCAGCTTCCACCCATTTGGTGAAGTAATCAACAGCCACAATCAGGTATCTTTTTTGTATTGCAACGGTATGATATTAGTCATGGTATTGATTTAATTTTAAAAGCTTGTGATTCATTAAGGCTATTGTCAACAATACCTTTTCTGTCCAGGTGCGGGTGGTAGAGGACCCACTAAGTCAATCCCCCATTGGCTGAATGGGCACGGACTTTCAAGTGGCTGCATTAATGCTGCTGGACTATGTATGGAATTGGCGTGCTGTTGACATTTATGACATTTCTGCACTAGCTCAAATGCATCCTTTTTCATAGTAGGCCAGAAATATCCTTGCCTCAGTGTCTTGTTTGCCAAAGCTCTGCCCCTAGATGATTTCCACAGCTACCTTCGTGGACCTCTCTCAGGACATAGTCGGCCTTTTCTGGAGTTAAGCATTTGAGATACGGCTGAGAAAACCCTCTTTTGTACAATTCTCCTTCTATCATTACAAAACGCGCTGCTCGTAACTTTATCAGCCTAGCTTTCTTCCTATCCTGAGGCAAAATATCAGAAATGATATATTGCATGATTTCATCCTTCCAGCTCGGCTCCTCAGGTACCACTGGTAGGATCTCATGTTCGTCGTTTTCAATCTCGGGCCTGGTTGCTGTTAAAAATGTGATCCTTTTGCTTTTCACGGCTGCCAAGGAACTGGCTATTTTAGCCAATGCGTCCGCCTTGGCATTTTTCTCACGCGGTATTTGTTTTACTTGAAACTCTTCAAACTTTTCTTGCAATTCTCTGACATGCTTCAGATATCGAATCATGTTTGTTCCTTTGGCTTCGTAAGATCCATTAATTTGACTCACAACTAGTTGTGAATCGCTATAAACTACCAACTTTTTTGCACCGGCTGCCAGGGCTAATCTTCCTCCCGCCAACAAAGCTTCGTACTCTGCTTCGTTGTTAGACGTTGGAAAGTCCAGCTTGAGTGCATATTCGAATTCATCTCCTTGAGGGCTTTCAATAAAGATTCCGACTCCACTCCCATTTGATGTGGCGGAACCGTCCACTTGCACTTCCCATGCAGGCAAGGAACTAGTTGCTTGATCCGTTTTCATTTCTACTATGAAATCTGCTAACACCTGGGCTTTGATTGCCGGTCGTGGTTGAAATTCTAATCCATACTCTCCTAACTCCACTGTCCACTTAACCATTCTTCCGGATACATTTGGGTTAGACAAAACTTGCTTGAGAGGATGATTTGTGAGTACTACGACTTGATGTGACTGAAAATACGGTCGTAATTTCCTGGAGGCCGTGATTAGAGCTAATGCCAGTTTCTCTATCTGGGGATATCTTGTCTCAGCACCTTGTAACATTCTACTTACATAGTATATAGGTCGATGTTCTTTTCCTTCAGCTTTGACAAGAACCGAGCTGACCGCAAAATCTGAAACTGCTAAGTAGAGGTATAACGTCTCCCCTGAAATTGGTTTGGTAAGGAGGGGAGGTGAAGTCAAATACTCTTTAAGCTCTTCAAACGCCTTTTGGCATTCTCTAGTCCACACAAACTCCTTCACATTACGAAGTGTTTTGAAAAACGGTAATCCTTTGTCAGCAGATCGTGATATAAATCGGTTCAATGCCGCAAGTCGTCCAGCCAGTCGCTGTACTTCTTTAACAGTCGTGGGAGCAGGCATATTTTGTATAGCTGTGATTTTTTCGGGGTTCACTTCCACCCCTCTCTCCGAGATCATAAATCCTAAGAACTTCCCTCCTTGAACGCCAAAAGTACATTTGTTAGGATTCAGCTTCATTCCATAACGCTTTAGTACTTCAAAAGTTTCTTCCAAATCTCTGAGATGATTGTTCCGTTTGGAACTCTTGACCAACATGTCATCTACATATACTTCCATGTTTCGACCTATTTGCTTTGCAAACATTTGATTGACCAATCTTTGATAAGTGGCTCCAGCATTTTTCAGACCGAATGGCATAACTTTATAACAATAAATTCCTTGGTCGGTAACGAAACTAGTTTTCTCTTGATCTTCAGGTAGCATTGGAATTTGATTATATCCTTGAAACGCGTCCAAGAAACTTAACAACTCGCATCCCGACGTGGAATCTACTAACACATCAATCCTTGGTAAAGGATATGAATCCTTTGGGCAGGCTTTGTTCAAGTTTGTGAAGTCAATGCACATTCTCCATTTGCTATTGGGTTTTGGGACCAACACTACATTGGACAACCATTCTGGGTATTGCACCTCTCGAATGTAACCAGCTTGGAGTAATTTCTCCACTTCCTCCTTAATGATGTCATTTCTTTCCTGTCCGAACGTCCTCTTCTTCTGTTTTACTGGCTTTGTTTTTGGGTCTACACTGAGCTTATGTATCATAACCGACGGGTCTATTCCTTGGAGATCGGTTGCTTCCCATGCAAATATATCCATGTTTTTTCGCAGGAATTGTATCAACTGAGATTCTTCATGTGATTCAATCTTTGTCCCGATCCTCGTTGTTTTAGTTGGATCTCCTGGAACGAACTCTATAGTCTTTAATTCTTCCACGGCCTTTATTCTTAAGTCTTCAGGCTTTCGTTTTTTACTCTGAACTTCCTCTTCCTTGATGATGGATTTCTCATTCGGTATTTGCTCTACATCAATGGGCTCTGTTTGAGATCTTCCTCTTTTGTTACTGTTTCTAAGGAGATTGGCGTAGCATTCGCGGGCCATCATTTGATCTGTTATTACCTCTCCCACTCCGTCTGCCGTGGGAAATTTCATCTTCATATAATAAGTGGAGATCGCTGCTTTGAAAAGGTTTAAGCTAGGCCTTCCCAGTATTATGTTATAAGTGGAAGGTGCTTTAACTACCAGGAACTTGACCATTCTCGTGGCCCTTTTCGGAAAGCTTCCTAATGAAATGGGCAACATGACCTCTCCTAATGCTTCTACTGTTTCTCCTGAAAACCCAGACAGTGCTGTATTAACTCTCTTGAATTCGGCGTTATCAATGTTCAACTGCTTGAAGGCATTATAGAAGATTATATCAGCAGAACTTCCGCTATCCACCAATATTTTCTTTACCCAATAGTTCGCAAGTGTAGCAGAGATCACTAAAGCATCATTTTGGGTAGGTAACTGCCCATTCTCCAAATCATTATCATCAAATGTGATAGAGTGAATATTTTTTGCAACTTGCTGAATATGATGCTCAGGTTGTGGTGGGAGTTCTGGAAATGCCTTTGCTGCCCTTACCAGAGCTTTTCTAGCACTAGCTGAATCTCCTCCAGCTGGTCCTCCTGATATTACGTTGATAATGCCTGCTCCAGGCATATTCTCATCACCTCTTCCCTGTACCGAGCTGTTTCTGTTTGGCTCTTGCCTTCTACTACGTTCTTGTGGGGGGTTTCCTCCAGAATGCGAGTTGGCTGGTGCAATATCTCTTCTATCCATTCATCTTCTCCTTTTCACAAATTCTTGTAAGTTGCCTCGCTGTATTAATCTTTCGATTTCATCCTTAAGATGATAACAATCCTCGGTATTATGCCCTCGAGCTCTATGGTAACGACAATATTTGTTCGATCTTTGACGATCTGGATTTTCCTTCAGTGGTTGCGGCCATTGTGGTAACCCTTGTCTAACTGCTGCTGAGAAAACCTCCTCTCTGGTAGCATTTAAGGGTGTGTATTGTGCATATCTGGGAACATATCCAATTCTTCTTTCTTCCTCTCTATTCTCCTTTCGCTTTGGCTGATCATTCTTATCTTCTTCCCTAATTTTCCTTTTGCTTCCTTTCTCCATTTTCATCTCCGATGCTTCCTCAATCCTGATGAATTTTTCTGCCCGGGCTAAGAGTACATCAAGAGTTGTCGGGGGTTTTCCTGCTAAGGACTCCTTCAGTCGTTCATCCAACAATGTTTGCTGGAGTATACTGGCAAGGAGCTCTGGATCCACCTGAGGTACTTCTAACACTGCATTCGTAAAGCGCTGTATGTATTCTCTCAGCGATTCTCCTGTTCTTTGTTTCACGGTGAACAAATATGCTGCAGTCTTCTGAGTTTTCCTATTCATTGAAAAGTGGTGAAGGAAACGCTGACTCATTTGCTCAAAATTGGTAATTGTGCCTGTTGGTAGTTGGTTAAACCATGTAAGGGCAATTTTGGCTAAAGTAGTGCGGAAAATTTTGCAGGTGGCTGCGTCGCTCATTGCATATAAGTCTGCTTTGGCCGCAAACTTATCCAAATGTTCTTGGGGATCTCCCGTTCCATCATACTCTGTGAGGCTTGGGATCCTGAATCCTTGGGGTAAGGGTTCTAAAAGGACTGCCGGAGCAAAGGGACTTCTTCTCGTCGGAATTGCGGTTGCAAATTGTTCTCCTACTTCTCCTCGCCTCGGTTGCTCATAGTTCTGCTCCTCACGTTCCCTTCTTCCTTCAGTTTCTGCTGGAGCAACATCTCGGTGAGTCCCCATACGAGGTTCTCTAAGGATCTCCTCTTCTCCTGCTACATCTCTACCATCAGCTCCTTCTTCATTCCAAGTTTGTCCTGAAGTTTGCTGCTCTCTCGGTCTTTGTTCCTCTCTGGTTGCTGCTCCTGATTCCCTGTGATGTGAAATGCGTGTTCGTCGCTGTTCAGCCACATACTGCGCGACTGCTCGTGCAGCAACTGTTGCTGCCATTGCATCGAGCCTCTCCTGAGTCATTTGAATTGTGGGCGCTACGGGTGCCGCATCAGGGGCTGCTTCCGGGATATATGTTGGATCTGGAGCACCTTCCACCACGTCTTCACCTCCTTCAGGTGGTCCATCTGGTTCTTCCATCCATCGGTTTTCCTCATTCTCGTCCGCCATCTCAACGTGCCAATCAGAAAATTCCCACAGACGGCGCCAAAAATGATGTTGCGTGAAAATGATCGAGGATATTTTCGAGAAGACCTCCACCTACCTTGATCGTTTTCACCTCTCGTTCTGATGTCACGGGACGAACTTTGAGGAATCTCTTCAACTAGTCTTCAACTTATATTTTTGTTACCTCTCCTTAAAATGAAAGTGAGGTTAGTATTTATAGGTGAGAGTGAGAAGGTGAAAAGTCACATATTAAATGGGGGAGATGAGAAGTCCACCATCAATTAGGTGGAGATGAAGAGTCTCCCACTAAGTCCAAAATTAACTAGGGGTAGGATGGTCATTTTAATGAACATCATAAATGTAATTCTTATTTAAGTATTTTAATAATTAGGAATTTGGTAATTACTAAAATACCCTTATAATTTATATACCCACATCATATTCACATCACAGGGAATCAGGAGCAGCAACCAGAGAGGTAACAAAAATATAAGTTGAAGACTAGTTGAAGAGATTCCTCAAAGTTCGTCCCGTGACATCAGAACGAGAGGTGAAAACGATCAAGGTAGGTGGAGGTCTTCTCGAAAATATCCTCGATCATTTTCACGCAACATCATTTTTGGCGCCGTCTGTGGGAAACGATTGATCTGTACATATAACGAGAGAAACTTTTGAAAAAAAAGATCTCAGAGCACGAAACTCTATGAATTATCAACTAAATTTATCTTTGAGCCTTCCAATAGATTCATTTTCCTCAACAAAAGTTTCAAAATCCAAATAAACTTGATTTGGAAATCATATTACCAAGGGTGCTCCCAAATCAGCAATTCCTATCGAAGCCAATCAGTCAATATTGCAAGTCTCCCCATAAATTGGGCAAAATTGCATAACTGACCCAAAAAATCATCGAATTTCAGTGGCCTCCAGAAATTGGTGCAAAGTTGTCCCTGGAATATCTCAAGATTACAGAACTACACAAAGGAGGTAAAATTTAAATTTTGTGTCTTCCAATTAAAATATATTATTTAATTACGGACACATGAAGCCAATATTAAATGAATCTCTAAAACTACAAACGGTAAACCGATGGTCTCTTCACGATCAAAAAGGGTAAATTGATCATCCCTAAAAAAGTAAAGGGTAAATCGATCATTGCTCAACGATCAAAAAAGGGTAAATCGGTCATCCCTAAACGATCGAGGGTAAATCGGTCATCTCTAGAGATCAAAAAAGGGTAAATCGATCATTCCTCCGCAAAATGCTAGGGGGTCAATTGGTCATCCTTCAACGATCAAAAGGGGTAGTCCGGTCGTCTCTCGGCACCAAACAAAAAAAAATAAAGAAAAAAGAAGACAACGACGACAGCGACGATAGAATACTATCAAAATCAAAATGAAAACAGCGTGAATCAAGTTACACTTGTGGCTGAAATTATATTTATTTTTACTACATTTACTTTCAAGTGATAATATTTAACCACACAAATTTGTGTTTTACATGCAATTATGGCTTTGGGAGGCAACTTTTGACAAACAAATATCTCAAAGAAGAATATTTACTCCATATAAGAAAGAGCAGCTGAAGAAAAGAATCATCCATACTCTTCACCAAATTTACAAGTGAGGCTCAGACTCTTCAAAGTACCGTAATACATCAGCATTTGGGTCTTGTGTTTGAATCAAGGAGAGCGTGTCTAAGCACTGTACTCTTTTTCCTTTGTCCAAGTTTTTATCCCAATGGGTTTTTCTTGGCAAGGTTTTAACGAGGCAGTGTTACATGCTTGTTTATCACATATGGAGGTATAATGTAGGTAGCTACAATGCTCAGATACTTGAATCAAGTTTCGACAATAAATGCTCGCGTATTTATTTTCGAAACTGGGGGGCAATATGATGTGTCCAAATTTTGTACCCGAGGGCAATTAAGAGATTACACTAAGTCGACATAAATGAGAGATTTGTAACGTCTTTATCATAAACTCTCGTAACGTCTGTAACGTCTTTGTATTTATTACTTGTAACGTTTGTAACGTTTTTGTATTTATTACTTGTAACGTCTTTCCTGAAAAGACTATTATACCCCTGTATGTACCTATAAATAGGTCGCCCTATTTCTAAACAAAGGAAACGAACTGAATTCACTATTATAATTACTATACAAATTTTCTCTCGATATAAGTGTGCAGATCTTATTTAATTATTGTGATGTTGTTATAGATCGAAGGGCTTATTCCATTTTTGCCCTAAACATTTTTATACAACATCATAATTGGCGCCGTCTGTGGGAATTTTCTGATTGGCACGTTGAGATGGCGGACGAGAATGAGTAAAACCGATGGATGGAAGAACCAGATGGACCACCTGAAGGAGGTGAAGACGTGGTGGAAGGTGCTCCAGATCCAACATATATCCCGGAAGCAGCCCCTGATGCGGCACCCGTAGCGCCCACAATTCAAATGACTCAGGAGAGGCTCGATGCAATGGCAGCAACAGTTGCTGCACGAGCAGTCGCGCAGTATGTGGCTGAACAGCGACGAACACGCATTTCACATCACAGGGAATCAGGAGCAGCAACCAGAGAGGAACAAAGACCGAGAGAGCAGCAAACTTCAGGACAAACTTGGAATGAAGAAGGAGCTGATGGTAGAGATGTAGCAGGAGAAGAGGAGATCCTTAGAGAACCTCGTATGGGGACTCACCGAGATGTTGCTCCAGCAGAAACTGAAGGAAGAAGGGAACGTGAGGAGCAGAACTATGAGCAACCGAGGCGAGGAGAAGTAGGAGAACAATTTGCAACCGCAATTCCGACGAGAAGAAGTCCCTTTGCTCCGGCAGTCCTTTTAGAACCCTTACCCCAAGGATTCAGGATCCCAAGCCTCACAGAGTATGATGGAACGGGAGATCCCCAAGAACATTTGGATAAGTTTGCGGCCAAAGCAGACTTATATGCAATGAGCGACGCAGCCACCTGCAAAATTTTCCGCACTACTTTAGCCAAAATTGCCCTTACATGGTTTAACCAACTACCAACAGGCACAATTACCAATTTTGAGCAAATGAGTCAGCGTTTCCTTCACCACTTTTCAATGAATAGGAAAACTCAGAAGACTGCAGCATATTTGTTCACCGTGAAACAAAGAACAGGAGAATCGCTGAGAGAATACATACAGCGCTTTACGAATGCAGTGTTAGAAGTACCTCAGGTGGATCCAGAGCTCCTTGCCAGTATACTCCAGCAAACATTGTTGGATGAACGACTGAAGGAGTCCTTAGCAGGAAAACCCCCGACAACTCTTGATGTACTCTTAGCCCGGGCAGAAAAATTCATCAGGATTGAGGAAGCATCGGAGATGAAAATGGAGAAAGGAAGCAAAAGGAAAATTAGGGAAGAAGATAAGAATGATCAGCCAAAGCGAAAGGAGAATAGAGAGGAAGAAAGAAGAATTGGATATGTTCCCAGATATGCACAATACACACCCTTAAATGCTACCAGAGAGGAACTCTGCCGAGGCAGCAGCTGCCTCGGCAGATCTCTGCCGAGGCGTTGCTGCCCGGCAGAAGTTCAAATAAAAAAAATAATAATAAAAAAAAAAAATAATAAAAGAGGAAAAGAAAAGGAAAATAGAACAATATATATATATACACACATATATAAATAATTATTATATGCTTGCACAAATGAAGAAATACTAATAAAATATTTCATACCTCGCGAAGACATTTTTAAAATTGAGCTCCTTAAAGATTACAAATTTCGAGGATGTTTAAAGTTTGATTAAGACTAATGAACAAATAGCTTATAAATACCCCATAGAAAATTTTAATTATGGAAGTGTCAGATCTCCAAGTGAGAATAATCCTCCCTAAAAGATTTTTCCATAATTAAGTTACAATCTTAAACTAAATATTCTTATTCTTAATTATGGAATGATCCTTTACTTAAATATTATAAAATTCCACAATTGAATATCTCAAGATATTCATTTATGGAATTGGGGGGCTTATGATGTGGGTATATAAATTATAAGGGTATTTTAGTAATTACCAAATTCCTAATTATTAAAATACTTAAATAAGAATTACATTTATGATGTTCATTAAAATGACCATCCTACCCCTAGTTAATTTTGGACTTAGTGGGAGACTCTTCATCTCCACCTAATTGATGGTGGACTTCTCATCTCCCCCATTTAATATGTGACTTTTCACCTTCTCACTCTCACCTATAAATACTAACCTCACTTTCATTTTAAGGAGAGGTAACAAAAATATAAGTTGAAGACTAGTTGAAGAGATTCCTCAAAGTTCGTCCCGTGACATCAGAACGAGAGGTGAAAACGATCAAGGTAGGTGGAGGTCTTCTCGAAAATATCCTCGATCATTTTCACGCAACATCATTTTTAGCCCTGGCAGCCGGTGCAAAAAAGTTGGTAGTTTATAGCGATTCACAACTAGTTGTGAGTCAAATTAATGGATCTTACGAAGCCAAAGGAACAAACATGATTCGATATCTGAAGCATGTCAGAGAATTGCAAGAAAAGTTTGAAGAGTTTCAAGTAAAACAAATACCGCGTGAGAAAAATGCCAAGGCGGACGCATTGGCTAAAATAGCCAGTTCCTTGGCAGCCGTGAAAAGCAAAAGGATCACATTTTTAACAGCAACCAGGCCCGAGATTGAAAACGACGAACATGAGATCCTACCAGTGGTACCTGAGGAGCCGAGCTGGAAGGATGAAATCATGCAATATATCATTTCTGATATTTTGCCTCAGGATAGGAAGAAAGCTAGGCTGATAAAGTTACGAGCAGCGCGTTTTGTAATGATAGAAGGAGAATTGTACAAAAGAGGGTTTTCTCAGCCGTATCTCAAATGCTTAACTCCAGAAAAGGCCGACTATGTCCTGAGAGAGGTCCACGAAGGTAGCTGTGGAAATCATCTAGGGGGCAGAGCTTTGGCAAACAAGACACTGAGGCAAGGATATTTCTGGCCTACTATGAAAAAGGATGCATTTGAGCTAGTGCAGAAATGTCATAAATGTCAACAGCACGCCAATTCCATACATAGTCCAGCAGCATTAATGCAGCCACTTGAAAGTCCGTGCCCATTCAGCCAATGGGGGATTGACTTAGTGGGTCCTCTACCACCCGCACCTGGACAGAAAAGGTATTGTTGACAATAGCCTTAATGAATCACAAGCTTTTAAAATTAAATCAATACCATGACTAATATCATACCGTTGCAATACAAAAAAGATACCTGATTGTGGCTGTTGATTACTTCACCAAATGGGTGGAAGCTGAACCGCTGAGAACTATAAAAGAAGACGACGTCATGAATTTCATATGGAAGAATATTGTTTGCAGGTTTGGCATACCGAGAATTTTGGCGCCGTCTGTGGGAATTTTCTGATTGGCACGTTGAGATGGCGGACGAGAATGAGGAAAACCGATGGATGGAAGAACCAGATGGACCACCTGAAGGAGGTGAAGACGTGGTGGAAGGTGCTCCAGATCCAACATATATCCCGGAAGCAGCCCCTGATGCGGCACCCGTAGCGCCCACAATTCAAATGACTCAGGAGAGGCTCGATGCAATGGCAGCAACAGTTGCTGCACGAGCAGTCGCGCAGTATGTGGCTGAACAGCGACGAACACGCATTTCACATCACAGGGAATCAGGAGCAGCAACCAGAGAGGAACAAAGACCGAGAGAGCAGCAAACTTCGGGACAAACTTGGAATGAAGAAGGAGCTGATGGTAGAGATGTAGCAGGAGAAGAGGAGATCCTTAGAGAACCTCGTATGGGGACTCACCGAGATGTTGCTCCAGCAGAAACTGAAGGAAGAAGGGAACGTGAGGAGCAGAACTATGAGCAACCGAGGCGAGGAGAAGTAGGAGAACAATTTGCAACCGCAATTCCGACGAGAAGAAGTCCCTTTGCTCCGGCAGTCCTTTTAGAACCCTTACCCCAAGGATTCAGGATCCCAAGCCTCACAGAGTATGATGGAACGGGAGATCCCCAAGAACATTTGGATAAGTTTGCGGCCAAAGCAGACTTATATGCAATGAGCGACGCAGCCACCTGCAAAATTTTCCGCACTACTTTAGCCAAAATTGCCCTTACATGGTTTAACCAACTACCAACAGGCACAATTACCAATTTTGAGCAAATGAGTCAGCGTTTCCTTCACCACTTTTCAATGAATAGGAAAACTCAGAAGACTGCAGCATATTTGTTCACCGTGAAACAAAGAACAGGAGAATCGCTGAGAGAATACATACAGCGCTTTACGAATGCAGTGTTAGAAGTACCTCAGGTGGATCCAGAGCTCCTTGCCAGTATACTCCAGCAAACATTGTTGGATGAACGACTGAAGGAGTCCTTAGCAGGAAAACCCCCGACAACTCTTGATGTACTCTTAGCCCGGGCAGAAAAATTCATCAGGATTGAGGAAGCATCGGAGATGAAAATGGAGAAAGGAAGCAAAAGGAAAATTAGGGAAGAAGATAAGAATGATCAGCCAAAGCGAAAGGAGAATAGAGAGGAAGAAAGAAGAATTGGATATGTTCCCAGATATGCACAATACACACCCTTAAATGCTACCAGAGAGGAACTCTGCCGAGGCAGCAGCTGCCTCGGCAGATCTCTGCCGAGGCGTTGCTGCCCGGCAGAAGTTCAAATAAAAAAAATAATAATAAAAAAAAAAATAATAAAAGAGGAAAAGAAAAGGAAAATAGAACAATATATATATATACACACATATATAAATAATTATTATATGCTTGCACAAATGAAGAAATACTAATAAAATATTTCATACCTCGCGAAGACATTTTTAAAATTGAGCTCCTTAAAGATTACAAATTTCGAGGATGTTTAAAGTTTGATTAAGACTAATGAACAAATAGCTTATAAATACCCCATAGCAAATTTTAATTATGGAAGTGTCAGATCTCCAAGTGAGAATAATCCTCCCTAAAAGATTTTTCCATAATTAAGTTACAATCTTAAACTAAATATTCTTATTCTTAATTATGGAATGATCCTTTACTTAAATATTATAAAATTCCACAATTGAATATCTCAAGATATTCATTTATGGAATTGGGGGGCTTATGATGTGGGTATATAAATTATAAGGGTATTTTAGTAATTACCAAATTCCTAATTATTAAAATACTTAAATAAGAATTACATTTATGATGTTCATTAAAATGACCATCCTACCCCTAGTTAATTTTGGACTTAGTGGGAGACTCTTCATCTCCACCTAATTGATGGTGGACTTCTCATCTCCCCCATTTAATATGTGACTTTTCACCTTCTCACTCTCACCTATAAATACTAACCTCACTTTCATTTTAAGGAGAGGTAACAAAAATATAAGTTGAAGACTAGTTGAAGAGATTCCTCAAAGTTCGTCCCGTGACATCAGAACGAGAGGTGAAAACGATCAAGGTAGGTGGAGGTCTTCTCGAAAATATCCTCGATCATTTTCACGCAACATCATTTTTAGCCCTGGCAGCCGGTGCAAAAAAGTTGGTAGTTTATAGCGATTCACAACTAGTTGTGAGTCAAATTAATGGATCTTACGAAGCCAAAGGAACAAACATGATTCGATATCTGAAGCATGTCAGAGAATTGCAAGAAAAGTTTGAAGAGTTTCAAGTAAAACAAATACCGCGTGAGAAAAATGCCAAGGCGGACGCATTGGCTAAAATAGCCAGTTCCTTGGCAGCCGTGAAAAGCAAAAGGATCACATTTTTAACAGCAACCAGGCCCGAGATTGAAAACGACGAACATGAGATCCTACCAGTGGTACCTGAGGAGCCGAGCTGGAAGGATGAAATCATGCAATATATCATTTCTGATATTTTGCCTCAGGATAGGAAGAAAGCTAGGCTGATAAAGTTACGAGCAGCGCGTTTTGTAATGATAGAAGGAGAATTGTACAAAAGAGGGTTTTCTCAGCCGTATCTCAAATGCTTAACTCCAGAAAAGGCCGACTATGTCCTGAGAGAGGTCCACGAAGGTAGCTGTGGAAATCATCTAGGGGGCAGAGCTTTGGCAAACAAGACACTGAGGCAAGGATATTTCTGGCCTACTATGAAAAAGGATGCATTTGAGCTAGTGCAGAAATGTCATAAATGTCAACAGCACGCCAATTCCATACATAGTCCAGCAGCATTAATGCAGCCACTTGAAAGTCCGTGCCCATTCAGCCAATGGGGGATTGACTTAGTGGGTCCTCTACCACCCGCACCTGGACAGAAAAGGTATTGTTGACAATAGCCTTAATGAATCACAAGCTTTTAAAATTAAATCAATACCATGACTAATATCATACCGTTGCAATACAAAAAAGATACCTGATTGTGGCTGTTGATTACTTCACCAAATGGGTGGAAGCTGAACCGCTGAGAACTATAAAAGAAGACGACGTCATGAATTTCATATGGAAGAATATTGTTTGCAGGTTTGGCATACCGAGAATTTTGGCGCCGTCTGTGGGAATTTTCTGATTGGCACGTTGAGATGGCGGACGAGAATGAGGAAAACCGATGGATGGAAGAACCAGATGGACCACCTGAAGGAGGTGAAGACGTGGTGGAAGGTGCTCCAGATCCAACATATATCCCGGAAGCAGCCCCTGATGCGGCACCCGTAGCGCCCACAATTCAAATGACTCAGGAGAGGCTCGATGCAATGGCAGCAACAGTTGCTGCACGAGCAGTCGCGCAGTATGTGGCTGAACAGCGACGAACACGCATTTCACATCACAGGGAATCAGGAGCAGCAACCAGAGAGGAACAAAGACCGAGAGAGCAGCAAACTTCGGGACAAACTTGGAATGAAGAAGGAGCTGATGGTAGAGATGTAGCAGGAGAAGAGGAGATCCTTAGAGAACCTCGTATGGGGACTCACCGAGATGTTGCTCCAGCAGAAACTGAAGGAAGAAGGGAACGTGAGGAGCAGAACTATGAGCAACCGAGGCGAGGAGAAGTAGGAGAACAATTTGCAACCGCAATTCCGACGAGAAGAAGTCCCTTTGCTCCGGCAGTCCTTTTAGAACCCTTACCCCAAGGATTCAGGATCCCAAGCCTCACAGAGTATGATGGAACGGGAGATCCCCAAGAACATTTGGATAAGTTTGCGGCCAAAGCAGACTTATATGCAATGAGCGACGCAGCCACCTGCAAAATTTTCCGCACTACTTTAGCCAAAATTGCCCTTACATGGTTTAACCAACTACCAACAGGCACAATTACCAATTTTGAGCAAATGAGTCAGCGTTTCCTTCACCACTTTTCAATGAATAGGAAAACTCAGAAGACTGCAGCATATTTGTTCACCGTGAAACAAAGAACAGGAGAATCGCTGAGAGAATACATACAGCGCTTTACGAATGCAGTGTTAGAAGTACCTCAGGTGGATCCAGAGCTCCTTGCCAGTATACTCCAGCAAACATTGTTGGATGAACGACTGAAGGAGTCCTTAGCAGGAAAACCCCCGACAACTCTTGATGTACTCTTAGCCCGGGCAGAAAAATTCATCAGGATTGAGGAAGCATCGGAGATGAAAATGGAGAAAGGAAGCAAAAGGAAAATTAGGGAAGAAGATAAGAATGATCAGCCAAAGCGAAAGGAGAATAGAGAGGAAGAAAGAAGAATTGGATATGTTCCCAGATATGCACAATACACACCCTTAAATGCTACCAGAGAGGAACTCTGCCGAGGCAGCAGCTGCCTCGGCAGATCTCTGCCGAGGCGTTGCTGCCCGGCAGAAGTTCAAATAAAAAAAATAATAATAAAAAAAAAAATAATAAAAGAGGAAAAGAAAAGGAAAATAGAACAATATATATATATACACACATATATAAATAATTATTATATGCTTGCACAAATGAAGAAATACTAATAAAATATTTCATACCTCGCGAAGACATTTTTAAAATTGAGCTCCTTAAAGATTACAAATTTCGAGGATGTTTAAAGTTTGATTAAGACTAATGAACAAATAGCTTATAAATACCCCATAGCAAATTTTAATTATGGAAGTGTCAGATCTCCAAGTGAGAATAATCCTCCCTAAAAGATTTTTCCATAATTAAGTTACAATCTTAAACTAAATATTCTTATTCTTAATTATGGAATGATCCTTTACTTAAATATTATAAAATTCCACAATTGAATATCTCAAGATATTCATTTATGGAATTGGGGGGCTTATGATGTGGGTATATAAATTATAAGGGTATTTTAGTAATTACCAAATTCCTAATTATTAAAATACTTAAATAAGAATTACATTTATGATGTTCATTAAAATGACCATCCTACCCCTAGTTAATTTTGGACTTAGTGGGAGACTCTTCATCTCCACCTAATTGATGGTGGACTTCTCATCTCCCCCATTTAATATGTGACTTTTCACCTTCTCACTCTCACCTATAAATACTAACCTCACTTTCATTTTAAGGAGAGGTAACAAAAATATAAGTTGAAGACTAGTTGAAGAGATTCCTCAAAGTTCGTCCCGTGACATCAGAACGAGAGGTGAAAACGATCAAGGTAGGTGGAGGTCTTCTCGAAAATATCCTCGATCATTTTCACGCAACATCATTTTTAGCCCTGGCAGCCGGTGCAAAAAAGTTGGTAGTTTATAGCGATTCACAACTAGTTGTGAGTCAAATTAATGGATCTTACGAAGCCAAAGGAACAAACATGATTCGATATCTGAAGCATGTCAGAGAATTGCAAGAAAAGTTTGAAGAGTTTCAAGTAAAACAAATACCGCGTGAGAAAAATGCCAAGGCGGACGCATTGGCTAAAATAGCCAGTTCCTTGGCAGCCGTGAAAAGCAAAAGGATCACATTTTTAACAGCAACCAGGCCCGAGATTGAAAACGACGAACATGAGATCCTACCAGTGGTACCTGAGGAGCCGAGCTGGAAGGATGAAATCATGCAATATATCATTTCTGATATTTTGCCTCAGGATAGGAAGAAAGCTAGGCTGATAAAGTTACGAGCAGCGCGTTTTGTAATGATAGAAGGAGAATTGTACAAAAGAGGGTTTTCTCAGCCGTATCTCAAATGCTTAACTCCAGAAAAGGCCGACTATGTCCTGAGAGAGGTCCACGAAGGTAGCTGTGGAAATCATCTAGGGGGCAGAGCTTTGGCAAACAAGACACTGAGGCAAGGATATTTCTGGCCTACTATGAAAAAGGATGCATTTGAGCTAGTGCAGAAATGTCATAAATGTCAACAGCACGCCAATTCCATACATAGTCCAGCAGCATTAATGCAGCCACTTGAAAGTCCGTGCCCATTCAGCCAATGGGGGATTGACTTAGTGGGTCCTCTACCACCCGCACCTGGACAGAAAAGGTATTGTTGACAATAGCCTTAATGAATCACAAGCTTTTAAAATTAAATCAATACCATGACTAATATCATACCGTTGCAATACAAAAAAGATACCTGATTGTGGCTGTTGATTACTTCACCAAATGGGTGGAAGCTGAACCGCTGAGAACTATAAAAGAAGACGACGTCATGAATTTCATATGGAAGAATATTGTTTGCAGGTTTGGCATACCGAGAATTTTGGCGCCGTCTGTGGGAATTTTCTGATTGGCACGTTGAGATGGCGGACGAGAATGAGGAAAACCGATGGATGGAAGAACCAGATGGACCACCTGAAGGAGGTGAAGACGTGGTGGAAGGTGCTCCAGATCCAACATATATCCCGGAAGCAGCCCCTGATGCGGCACCCGTAGCGCCCACAATTCAAATGACTCAGGAGAGGCTCGATGCAATGGCAGCAACAGTTGCTGCACGAGCAGTCGCGCAGTATGTGGCTGAACAGCGACGAACACGCATTTCACATCACAGGGAATCAGGAGCAGCAACCAGAGAGGAACAAAGACCGAGAGAGCAGCAAACTTCGGGACAAACTTGGAATGAAGAAGGAGCTGATGGTAGAGATGTAGCAGGAGAAGAGGAGATCCTTAGAGAACCTCGTATGGGGACTCACCGAGATGTTGCTCCAGCAGAAACTGAAGGAAGAAGGGAACGTGAGGAGCAGAACTATGAGCAACCGAGGCGAGGAGAAGTAGGAGAACAATTTGCAACCGCAATTCCGACGAGAAGAAGTCCCTTTGCTCCGGCAGTCCTTTTAGAACCCTTACCCCAAGGATTCAGGATCCCAAGCCTCACAGAGTATGATGGAACGGGAGATCCCCAAGAACATTTGGATAAGTTTGCGGCCAAAGCAGACTTATATGCAATGAGCGACGCAGCCACCTGCAAAATTTTCCGCACTACTTTAGCCAAAATTGCCCTTACATGGTTTAACCAACTACCAACAGGCACAATTACCAATTTTGAGCAAATGAGTCAGCGTTTCCTTCACCACTTTTCAATGAATAGGAAAACTCAGAAGACTGCAGCATATTTGTTCACCGTGAAACAAAGAACAGGAGAATCGCTGAGAGAATACATACAGCGCTTTACGAATGCAGTGTTAGAAGTACCTCAGGTGGATCCAGAGCTCCTTGCCAGTATACTCCAGCAAACATTGTTGGATGAACGACTGAAGGAGTCCTTAGCAGGAAAACCCCCGACAACTCTTGATGTACTCTTAGCCCGGGCAGAAAAATTCATCAGGATTGAGGAAGCATCGGAGATGAAAATGGAGAAAGGAAGCAAAAGGAAAATTAGGGAAGAAGATAAGAATGATCAGCCAAAGCGAAAGGAGAATAGAGAGGAAGAAAGAAGAATTGGATATGTTCCCAGATATGCACAATACACACCCTTAAATGCTACCAGAGAGGAGGTTTTCTCAGCAGCAGTTAGACAAGGGTTACCACAATGGCCGCAACCACTGAAGGAAAATCCAGATCGTCAAAGATCGAACAAATATTGTCGTTACCATAGAGCTCGAGGGCATAATACCGAGGATTGTTATCATCTTAAGGATGAAATCGAAAGATTAATACAGCGAGGCAACTTACAAGAATTTGTGAAAAGGAGAAGATGAATGGATAGAAGAGATATTGCACCAGCCAACTCGCATTCTGGAGGAAACCCCCCACAAGAACGTAGTAGAAGGCAAGAGCCAAACAGAAACAGCTCGGTACAGGGAAGAGGTGATGAGAATATGCCTGGAGCAGGCATTATCAACGTAATATCAGGAGGACCAGCTGGAGGAGATTCAGCTAGTGCTAGAAAAGCTCTGGTAAGGGCAGCAAAGGCATTTCCAGAACTCCCACCACAACCTGAGCATCATATTCAGCAAGTTGCAAAAAATATTCACTCTATCACATTTGATGATAATGATTTGGAGAATGGGCAGTTACCTACCCAAAATGATGCTTTAGTGATCTCTGCTACACTTGCGAACTATTGGGTAAAGAAAATATTGGTGGATAGCGGAAGTTCTGCTGATATAATCTTCTATAATGCCTTCAAGCAGTTGAACATGTCGTAATTTCCTGGAGGCCGTGATTAGAGCTAATGCCAGTTTCTCTATCTGGGGATATCTTGTCTCAGCACCTTGTAACATTCTACTTACATAGTATATAGGTCGATGTTCTTTTCCTTCAGCTTTGACAAGAACCGAGCTGACCGCAAAATCTGAAACTGCTAAGTAGAGGTATAACGTCTCCCCTGAAATTGGTTTGGTAAGGAGGGGAGGTGAAGTCAAATACTCTTTAAGCTCTTCAAACGCCTTTTGGCATTCTCTAGTCCACACAAACTCCTTCACATTACGAAGTGTTTTGAAAAACGGTAATCCTTTGTCAGCAGATCGTGATATAAATCGGTTCAATGCCGCAAGTCGTCCAGCCAGTCGCTGTACTTCTTTAACAGTCGTGGGAGCAGGCATATTTTGTATAGCTGTGATTTTTTCGGGGTTCACTTCCACCCCTCTCTCCGAGATCATAAATCCTAAGAACTTCCCTCCTTGAACGCCAAAAGTACATTTGTTAGGATTCAGCTTCATTCCATAACGCTTTAGTACTTCAAAAGTTTCTTCCAAATCTCTGAGATGATTGTTCCGTTTGGAACTCTTGACCAACATGTCATCTACATATACTTCCATGTTTCGACCTATTTGCTTTGCAAACATTTGATTGACCAATCTTTGATAAGTGGCTCCAGCATTTTTCAGACCGAATGGCATAACTTTATAACAATAAATTCCTTGGTCGGTAACGAAACTAGTTTTCTCTTGATCTTCAGGTAGCATTGGAATTTGATTATATCCTTGAAACGCGTCCAAGAAACTTAACAACTCGCATCCCGACGTGGAATCTACTAACACATCAATCCTTGGTAAAGGATATGAATCCTTTGGGCAGGCTTTGTTCAAGTTTGTGAAGTCAATGCACATTCTCCATTTGCTATTGGGTTTTGGGACCAACACTACATTGGACAACCATTCTGGGTATTGCACCTCTCGAATGTAACCAGCTTGGAGTAATTTCTCCACTTCCTCCTTAATGATGTCATTTCTTTCCTGTCCGAACGTCCTCTTCTTCTGTTTTACTGGCTTTGTTTTTGGGTCTACACTGAGCTTATGTATCATAACCGACGGGTCTATTCCTTGGAGATCGGTTGCTTCCCATGCAAATATATCCATGTTTTTTCGCAGGAATTGTATCAACTGAGATTCTTCATGTGATTCAATCTTTGTCCCGATCCTCGTTGTTTTAGTTGGATCTCCTGGAACGAACTCTATAGTCTTTAATTCTTCCACGGCCTTTATTCTTAAGTCTTCAGGCTTTCGTTTTTTACTCTGAACTTCCTCTTCCTTGATGATGGATTTCTCATTCGGTATTTGCTCTACATCAATGGGCTCTGTTTGAGATCTTCCTCTTTTGTTACTGTTTCTAAGGAGATTGGCGTAGCATTCGCGGGCCATCATTTGATCTGTTATTACCTCTCCCACTCCGTCTGCCGTGGGAAATTTCATCTTCATATAATAAGTGGAGATCGCTGCTTTGAAAAGGTTTAAGCTAGGCCTTCCCAGTATTATGTTATAAGTGGAAGGTGCTTTAACTACCAGGAACTTGACCATTCTCGTGGCCCTTTTCGGAAAGCTTCCTAATGAAATGGGCAACATGACCTCTCCTAATGCTTCTACTGTTTCTCCTGAAAACCCAGACAGTGCTGTATTAACTCTCTTGAATTCGGCGTTATCAATGTTCAACTGCTTGAAGGCATTATAGAAGATTATATCAGCAGAACTTCCGCTATCCACCAATATTTTCTTTACCCAATAGTTCGCAAGTGTAGCAGAGATCACTAAAGCATCATTTTGGGTAGGTAACTGCCCATTCTCCAAATCATTATCATCAAATGTGATAGAGTGAATATTTTTTGCAACTTGCTGAATATGATGCTCAGGTTGTGGTGGGAGTTCTGGAAATGCCTTTGCTGCCCTTACCAGAGCTTTTCTAGCACTAGCTGAATCTCCTCCAGCTGGTCCTCCTGATATTACGTTGATAATGCCTGCTCCAGGCATATTCTCATCACCTCTTCCCTGTACCGAGCTGTTTCTGTTTGGCTCTTGCCTTCTACTACGTTCTTGTGGGGGGTTTCCTCCAGAATGCGAGTTGGCTGGTGCAATATCTCTTCTATCCATTCCTCTTCTCCTTTTCACAAATTCTTGTAAGTTGCCTCGCTGTATTAATCTTTCAATTTCATCCTTAAGATGATAACAATCCTCGGTATTATGCCCTCGAGCTCTATGGTAACGACAATATTTGTTCGATCTTTGACGATCTGGATTTTCCTTCAGTGGTTGCGGCCATTGTGGTAACCCTTGTCTAACTGCTGCTGAGAAAACCTCCTCTCTGGTAGCATTTAAGGGTGTGTATTGTGCATATCTGGGAACATATCCAATTCTTCTTTCTTCCTCTCTATTCTCCTTTCGCTTTGGCTGATCATTCTTATCTTCTTCCCTAATTTTCCTTTTGCTTCCTTTCTCCATTTTCATCTCCGATGCTTCCTCAATCCTGATGAATTTTTCTGCCCGGGCTAAGAGTACATCAAGAGTTGTCGGGGGTTTTCCTGCTAAGGACTCCTTCAGTCGTTCATCCAACAATGTTTGCTGGAGTATACTGGCAAGGAGCTCTGGATCCACCTGAGGTACTTCTAACACTGCATTCGTAAAGCGCTGTATGTATTCTCTCAGCGATTCTCCTGTTCTTTGTTTCACGGTGAACAAATATGCTGCAGTCTTCTGAGTTTTCCTATTCATTGAAAAGTGGTGAAGGAAACGCTGACTCATTTGCTCAAAATTGGTAATTGTGCCTGTTGGTAGTTGGTTAAACCATGTAAGGGCAATTTTGGCTAAAGTAGTGCGGAAAATTTTGCAGGTGGCTGCGTCGCTCATTGCATATAAGTCTGCTTTGGCCGCAAACTTATCCAAATGTTCTTGGGGATCTCCCGTTCCATCATACTCTGTGAGGCTTGGGATCCTGAATCCTTGGGGTAAGGGTTCTAAAAGGACTGCCGGAGCAAAGGGACTTCTTCTCGTCGGAATTGCGGTTGCAAATTGTTCTCCTACTTCTCCTCGCCTCGGTTGCTCATAGTTCTGCTCCTCACGTTCCCTTCTTCCTTCAGTTTCTGCTGGAGCAACATCTCGGTGAGTCCCCATACGAGGTTCTCTAAGGATCTCCTCTTCTCCTGCTACATCTCTACCATCAGCTCCTTCTTCATTCCAAGTTTGTCCTGAAGTTTGCTGCTCTCTCGGTCTTTGTTCCTCTCTGGTTGCTGCTCCTGATTCCCTGTGATGTGAAATGCGTGTTCGTCGCTGTTCAGCCACATACTGCGCGACTGCTCGTGCAGCAACTGTTGCTGCCATTGCATCGAGCCTCTCCTGAGTCATTTGAATTGTGGGCGCTACGGGTGCCGCATCAGGGGCTGCTTCCGGGATATATGTTGGATCTGGAGCACCTTCCACCACGTCTTCACCTCCTTCAGGTGGTCCATCTGGTTCTTCCATCCATCGGTTTTCCTCATTCTCGTCCGCCATCTCAACGTGCCAATCAGAAAATTCCCACAGACGGCGCCAAAAATGATGTTGCGTGAAAATGATCGAGGATATTTTCGAGAAGACCTCCACCTACCTTGATCGTTTTCACCTCTCGTTCTGATGTCACGGGACGAACTTTGAGGAATCTCTTCAACTAGTCTTCAACTTATATTTTTGTTACCTCTCCTTAAAATGAAAGTGAGGTTAGTATTTATAGGTGAGAGTAAAAATGTACAGGGCAAAGATAGAATAAGCCCTTCAATCTATAACAACATCATTTTATATTCATCATTTTCCATCAATTTAAGTGAAGAGAAATCTTCTCGATGAAATGTAACTTTTTCCATTTACTTTTGCACGAGTTCTAAAATGAAATATAATTATTTTCATTTGACCAGGAGATCATGGATTCAATTCCCATGAATGTAGGTATTTTCTCTAGTTTAATAGTAATAATTAGTTTAATTTGATATCATTGTGAAGTTTCAATTCGATATATGTAACAATGTATTCACCATATAAAAAAAAAAAAATTGCATGAGTCCTAAATAGAATTCTACATCATTTTGATTTAATTTGACCAAATATTAAGTTGAATACGTTCTTATAAAATCATTTATGCCTTTCTCTTTTTAATTTTTCCTTTTTATTGGCTTTTTTTCAGAAATCATTTTTTAAATTTTATTGACTTTCTAAAATCATTGATGTAAATATTTCATAAATTTAATTACTCAAACCATTAATATATCCATAACGAGTGAATTTCACTTTTGATACCATAACTCAACCTACTTTAGGGATTTGATACCACAATTTTTTCTCCCGATACATTTGATACCATAACTCAACCTACTTTAGGGATTTGATACCACAACTTTTTCTCCCGACACATTTGATACCATAACTCAAATCAACTCGACACATTTGATACTTCCGTCAAATTGGAAACGGAATTGTCACGTGATTGTCACGTGGCCGTTAAAACTTTGCACATTTGATACCATAACTTATCTTGACTGATAATTTTACCCCATAACATTTCAGGTTACCAAAAAAACCCCACATCTCCAAATTTAGTGACGATTTTAGTCCACATTGTTGCAAAATTTCCAAATTGACTCGAATAAGACCACGTGCTAACCAATTTAGAACTTTACACATTTGATACCATTACTTATGTTGACTGATAATTTTACCCCATAACATTTCATGTTACCAAAAAAGCCCCACATCTCCAAATTTAGTGACGATTTTAATCCACATTGTTGCCAAATTTCCAAATTGACTCGAATAAGACCACGTGCTGACCAATTTAGAAAATTTTACTTATTTTATTTAAATAACTAATTTAATTTATAAACAATATTAATAAATTAAATAATACATTAACATAAATATCACCAAAATTAAGAAAACATATTATTTTTAAATACAAAATTTATATAATAGAATTAATATATTTTATATATATTAAAATAATAAATTATATAATTTAAAACTATTTAATATTTATTAAAATATTAAATAATAAATAATTTTAATTTAAAAAAAAAATCCCCACCCCACCCACCACCTCCCCACCCTTCCCCCCTACCCCCCGATTCCCAGGCCGTCGGCGGCCTGGGTCTTCTGTCCCAGGCCACCGCCGGCCTGGGTTCTTCGATCCCAGGCCACTGCCGGCCTGGGATCTTCGGTCCCAAGCCGGCGTTGGCCTGGGACAGAAGACCCAGGCCGTCGGCAGCCTGGGAATCTGGGGGTAGGGGAGGGGTGGGTCGGGTTAGGTTGGGTGGATGGGGTGGGGATTTTTTTTTTAAAATTATAATTATTTATTATTTAATATTTTAATAAATATTAAATAGTTTTAAATTATATAATTTATTATTTTAATATATATTAAATATATTAAATATATTAATTCTATTATATAAATTTTATATTTAAAAAGAATATATTTTCTTAATTTTGGTGATATTTATGTTAATGTATTATTTAATTTATTAATATTGTTTATAAATTAAATTAGTTATTTAAATAAAATAAGTAAAATTTTTTAAATTGGTCAGCACGTAATCTTATTCTAGTCAATTTGGAAATTTGGCAACAATGAGGACTAAAATCGTCACTAAATTTGGAGATGTGGGGCTTTTTTGGTAACCTGAAATGTTATGGGGTAAAATTATCAGTCAACATAAGTAATGGTATCAAATGTGTAAAGTTCTAAATTGGTCAGCACGTGGTCTTATTCGAGTCAATTTGGAAATTTTGCAACAATGTGGACTAAAATCGTCACTAAATTTGGAGATGTGGGGCTTTTTTGATAACCTGAAATGTTATGGGGTAAAATTATCAGTCAAGATAAGTTATGGTATCAAATGTGCAAAGTTTTAACGGCCACGTGACAATCACGTGACAATTCCGTTTCCAATTTGACGGAAGTATCAAATGTGTCGAGTTGATTTGAGTTATGGTATCAAATGTGTCAGGAGAAAAAGTTGTGGTATCAAATCCCTAAAGTATGTTGAGTTATGGTATCAAATGTGTCGGGAGAAAAAGTTGTGGTATCAAATCCCTAAAGTAGGTTGAGTTACGGTATCAAAAGTGAAATTCTCTCTATCCATAACCCATATATTACATGGCCCCAATAAATCTTATTTTGTGACGTAAATACTGCTTTGTGATTGGTTGGTTAAGTTTATAGCCTTTGTTTAGAGACGAGAATATTGATTCGTGATTGGTTAGATGACAATATTATTATTTTCGAATTATATTAACAATAACACCACGATTTCCAAAACTTTCAACTCTAACTGATGGATTCGTGTAATAAATAGAAATCCAAAACCCAAAAAAAAAAAAGAGAGAAGAAAGAAGAAACGCCGGAAAAATGCATTCTTTTGGGTATAGAGCAAATGCTTTGCTAACTTTTGCGATTACCATTTTAGCTCTGATGTGCGGCATCGCCTCTTTCTCCGACAATTTTAATTCCCCATCTCCCACTGCTCAAGTTCAAGTAATTGATTAATTTTTTTGTTGTTCTGTAGAACCCTAATTTGTTTTTAAAAATTAAGATATGGGGATTTTTGTTTGTGGGATTTAGGTTTTGAATATCAATTGGTTCCAGAAGAAACCAGATGGCGATGATGAGGTAATTTTATTTTCGTTCACTTTATTTCTGCATACACATCACTTGTGCTAGTTCATTTTCATTTAGGGGGATTTTGGCTTGACTTGGCTTTATCATTATGTGGCTCCAATGGAAATTGCTTTTGCTATTTTAACAATTGATTTAGTATTTTTTAATTTTTAGTACCGGTGTAAATCTACATTTTGATTTTCATTTAAACACACGTTTTTCTTTTTATTTCCTGGACAATTGTAAACATGGTTCATTCAATTACATAACTTTATGTGAATGTTTACTATGTCCATTATAAAAGTATTAGAAACTGATTTTCCTGTGATAATCAGTCTTTCATGCAACACTGTAATTTTATCTGCCATCTTCGTACTTTGTCACAATCAAGACCATCAAATAAGTAGGTGAAATGCACACCTGGTTTTCTAATGGAGATTTATATATACATGCAGGTCAGCCTGACTTTGAATGTTTCAGCAAATCTAGAGTCGTTGTTTACGTGGAATACAAAGCAGGTTTGCCAACTTTGAGAATATATTATTTTTTACTGATTTTCATCCAGTGTTGTCTTGGTCTTTGTATGATCTGGTTTGGGGGAAGTGGATCTATTTAGTAATTGTAAAGATCGCTTGGAAGTTGGCATCATGATTTTTTTAATGAAATTGTTGTCTGGGTTCTGAAACTGGATCTTATATTGTGGAATTTGTTCTGTGGCTTCATTTGGTTTATTTGTAGGCTGTATACTGTGTTACTATATCAATTAAAGGCTGCTACATTTTCCACTATATATTTATAAATCTTGCGTACCCCCCCCCCCCCCCCCCAAACAACAACTGGCAGGGTTGGTGAGTCAGAAGAATTGCACAAGCTCTAACAATCTCAATGTTATATAGTAGGCTGTTATGCTGATGTTTGGATCATATATGTTGCTGTCAATGTTTACATTTGGATTTGAATATATATTCCTTTTCTCTTGAATTTCCAGGTGTTTGTATTTTTAGCAGCTGAATACGAAACACCAAAGAATTCAATGAATCAGGTACAGATTCACGAGTCCATTTCCCAGCTGTTGCTGAACATGTGCTTATGGTGTCATAAAAAACTATGCATGTGATGATTCTTAAATTTTTAGTTTTTTAACATGGTACACTGAGTATATTAGTACCAGTATGGTTTAATTCAACCTCTATCTTTACTGTCATGATGTCATATACTATTACGGGTGTCATAAAATACTAAAATGTATACGTCATAGTGCGAAGTGCTGGTATAAATCAAACTACGCACGCTTTCCCCGTTCATGGTAGAAACACACCTTTGACACCTTTGTATATTTTTCTTTTTACTATTATAAAAGTTGATATTCTTGAAAGACAAGTTTGCTTGAAAATTTTAAATATTATTAATGTTCTCTGTGAAGTGAACCCATAATTCCTCAATTACACCAAGATTTCAATTGCATGCTTTGATGTGCCCATTTTCCGGATTTAAGTTAAGCTCGAAAAACAATGATGTCTTACTGCACCTTGAGATGCCATTAGGTTTGAACTAAAGGTTTTATATGTGTTTTGGTCCTTGTTATATATCATCCAATGTAGAGATTTTTTTTAAATTGACTTGAATACGTTTTGGCAGGTCTCCTTGTGGGATGGTATTATTTCTTCCAAAGAACATTCAAAGTTTCGGATTCACACGACAAACAAGTATCGTTTTGTTGATCAAGTGAGTCGCGTCGAACACTAACATCTTTTCATTTTCATTTTATTTTGTCTATTTACTTTGTTTTGATTATTCTCCAGGGAAGCAATTTACGCGGTAAAGATTTCAATTTAACTTTGCATTGGCATGTCATGCCAAAGACTGGCAAAATGTTTGTCGACAATATAGTGATGAGTGGCTTCCGCTTGCCAAAAGCCTACAGATAAAGATACATGTTTTTTTACTTCTTTTTGTGTAACTTTATCATTTCCTTGGATGAAAAGGAGGCATTGTACTTGACAACAACTGCATGTCTGTTTTGCACAGTCAAAACTGAACTTGAAGTTGAATTTCAAGGTAGTAAGAAAATTTTCATCTTTGGATCATCTATTTATTTGCAAAAAAATACATCCAGGCGTTATGTCGAACAAAAATTTCCAAATCAAGTTTTCTAGGCTTTATATGAATGGATTTAGATTTGAAGGATCCGAGAAAAAGATATCAAAATGAGTTTGGTGGATTTCAAATATTCTCTTTTCTTATTTTTGTTAGTGCATGCATCAAAGTTTGGTTTTCAATACATGTTTAACATAAAGTTGAATATTGATAACTTTTCAAAAATAACTATAAAAAATTACGAAGGAAGTTACCAAATTATCAAAAGAAAAAATTGCATATTTATTCACTCAAGTTTACCTCTAGTAATACAATGTTCATCTTTTATAAATGACATTTAGTCATCAAACTTTAACTGTAATCTTACATTAATCTCCTTAATTTAATGAATGACATTTAGTCACCCAATTTACAAATAGTGACACAATCCATCATAAAAAAAGCTACAGTAGATGGATAGATAACCAAAGTCCCACTTTATCAATATTAATCACCAAAGCTCTCCCTTTATCAACAATAATCACAAAAAAAATCTCATTTTTCAGTTTAGCATCCTTTAAAACCTTAAGATCACTTCAAATGTAATTATTGATTTTATTGTAAAAGTGCAAAGGCCTTGGGATTTATAGTGTGCACTAGATTAATAAAGATTGTCCTAATTTTATATGGCAATGGCACTGCATATTTGTTAATTTTATATTGTCATAATTTTTGGACTAAATCACACACTAATTATCGTTCAAGTTTAAACATTTAACATTTTTGTCTTTCGTGTCAAAAAATCTACACACTGATATTTCTACTACAAAATATTGTTACATCGACCTTATTCCTGATAAATTTTTTGCCAAAATGACTTTATGTATCATATACATGGCTTTTAAGAGAATAATTCAGGTACTTCGATTCTTGAATTATACTTACCCAAATTCAAAGCTCACAACAAAAGATTGTACATAATCGAGATGATGAAGACTTTTACTAATTTGAGTCTGGACAAGTGTAATTTAGGAGACGAATTATCAAATTATCTCTCTTGAAAGCCATGTGAATGACACATTAAGTCATTTTGGTCGAAAAAGTGGAGAGACGAAAACATAAAAATCATGTTATCTATCCATCAACTGCCGCTAATTTGATGATGAATTGTCTCACTATTTGTAAATTGAGTGACTAAATATGCCATTCATGAAATAAGAGTGACCATTGTTTGACTGCAGTTAAAGTTGGGTGACTAAATATGTCATTTATGAAACTAAGGTGACTACTATATGACTAAAGTTAAAGTTGAGTTATTAAATATGAATTTTTTCCATTATGAAAAAGTGACAGTTAAGTTCCAAGGCTAGTTACACCTTATTTTTCATTTATTCAAAAACAATTTTTTTTGAATTTTTGACATTTTGCACACTGGAATTATAGGGTTTTGACACTTTGTATCTTGATTTAAAAATTTTGGCACTTTGCACTTTATAATTTATTTAACATTTTACACCCTACCGTGTATTTTGATAAAAAAAAATAAATTAGTAGAAGGATAAAATAGTCATTTTCAAATGTTTCTTATGACACTTTGCACCCGAAGTATATCTGTACCCTAATAATACAGAATATTTGAACTTTGCATTATGAAAATATAAAATTTTAACACTTTTCACTCCCGATTAATTTATTTTTTATTTTTTTGTGAATCTTTGAATTGTTCGATTTGACATAAGATATGATTCTCAAAATTTCCTAGCCAATCTAAAAACCAAAATTTAGTACAACTCAGTTTGATTTTAGTGACACCCCTCTTGCAACATATTGCGAGAGCGTAATGTCGTTACTTTTATATTATACTTACTTATTATTTTGATAAGTAAACAATTAACTCTGTTAATGTACATTAGTTATAATTAGATTAATAATTATATTCACAATAGTATTTTTTATTTTTATTTTTTTTAAGAAGGATATATATTAGAATAAATGTGTAAGACCGTTGATCGAAAAATATAATCAAATACTCACTTCACACTATAGAAAGCAATAAGAAATGAATATTCTTGATTCTTTTTTATAGAATTAAATAACAGTAAACAGCACATGAGACTTACAAAATAATCCCTCTAATATAGGGCTGTGTTATCTATATAAGAGAAAATGCCATTACTCAATCATTTGTTCAAGATAGTGAAGGAACCATGTTTAACGCCTTCATGATAAAAGCATATGTGAAGGCATCTTCCTGGAGCCTTTCAAACCTGGATCACAATCACAAAACCAAATCAAAATTTTCACCCGAGTCATGTGGTTCATTGAATATTTCCGCAATTTTGGGAACTGGGACTTGAAACTAATCGAAGTAAAGATTATATTATTATCTTTTTTATTCCTGTATAATTGTATATATTATGTCTCCGTATTATATAAGATATCGCAAAAGTACTGCCATGAACATACGTGTACTCTCTGTTCTTCTGACCCAACTACTCTTTACAAAGAAATGCAGAAGATCAAGTTGATATAACAGTTTCTAGACCAATCCCATAACAAAAGGGAGGCGAATGCAATAGAATAAATAAACGAGAGTGGAACTTAATTTTGATGTGTCCTACTGAGTGATTTCTTTAGCTGGAAATTTTCTATATAAGTGATATGATCTATGAGAAGAGCAAAATGCTATACTATACCTAATTATAACTGGAGATATGTTTAAAGAATGCAACCTAATTCTACTGGAGATGTTTAAAGAATGTTTGAAAAGTATACAAGATTTTGCAAAATACACACACATATATAATATCATTACCTTCCTGACTTTGAAAAATGCCCAGCACCAAGTTCACATTTAAAGAGGAGAAGATTATCATCAGTCTTCATCTCTCTCAACTTAGCTACATATTTAGCTGGTTCTGAGTACATGACCCGCGTATCTGTCACAGTGATAAGAATTCAGAGTTTATCTCAGTACAAGAAAACTTTATTTCATAGAAAAGCAACAAGAACTTCATCCATCATTTTTCTTGGCTAACTTGGTAAATTATAGAACGTTTTAATGTATACAAGCCATAACAGTCGAATGAATTTCCATATCAAAACTAGCTCGTTTGACATTAGTAATTTGTTAATAAAGGGGAAAAGCGCAAAAACAGGGTTGAATATAACTATATAATGTTCACAAGAAACCATTTCAGCTCTGAAACCCATTCATCACATCAGAAAAACTAACATGGGAGTTGTCAGCTTGCTTAAAAAACTCATCAATGTAATCCTAACTCAGCCTATGTAATGTCACGATCACTATAAACCAGAATTTATTTTTAGTGTCAACAGTGTCCAATTAGACTCATGTTATAAAGAGTGAAGGTATTACAATAATTACAAAACAAAATAACTTGTTGAGCTCGGTCGCCTGCCCTGACTTGGCATGCATAGCTAAAGAAAGTAAATTTTCCCTTACAAAAAACAGAAATAGAACTATTAAGATTAGGTTTTATACTTACCATTTAATCCGGCGGTTACAAGAATAGCTGGATAATTTCGGGTAGTAATCTGTAGAAGCAAGCCAAAATTTAATAAACAAGAGTCGGAAAATTTGATATTTCATTAGCTGCAAATAAATCAGATCATACAAAGCAATCTAGTACTCACATTATCAACGGGAGAATAAGACTTCATATAGAAGTAAAATTCCTTTTTGCGAGGATCACCCCATTCCTGAAGTAACAGAAGAAACAAGCAACAGTAAACATGTTAAATCAGTAGATGTGGTCTGCAAAGGATAAAAGCAGCATTACTGTTTATAAAGCATCCATATTCTCAACCGAGACCTATTTATTCATACTGAAATAATAGCCAGGGTGGCAACTCATTTCGGTTAATTACTTGATCAGCCTCAATGGCTGTTTCACTACTTGGAATTGGATCATTGAGTATATATTCAATTTTTCATAATAAGCTTGATAGGAACAATATCAACTGCTTAAATTTCTGCTGTCTTTACTGTTAGAGTTAGAGTTAGAGCATGAGTTAGAGTTATAGCATGTTAGGAGGGTTTAGGTTGGGTATTTTGGTATTTATGGAGTCTTATCTCTTTGTATAAATACCCTTCCTGGGTTCATTATTTAATAACAACTTTACACTTTCTCCCTACATCTTTTCTCTTATAACATGGTATCAAGAGCTTAGGTTTTTGGTTACCTAGGGTTTTGAGAAAAAAAAAAAGGAGTACACAAGATAGAGTGAACCCTAGCCGCCGTGGTGACGATCTAACTCATCGCTGCGGCGGCTGGCCATTCCAAGTAAGCCGCTGTCTTTCGTTATTGTCCCACCACCATTAAAAGGGAAAAAAAAAACTCAACTCAGATTTAACGAAAAGAAAGGGGCGTCTCAAGCCCTAGTTCAAGTCACAACTAGCCCCGTCCACGCTCAGTTTTCGCAGCCATAACGGCTGCTTCAGAATCTGCCTAATAGATCTGCTCGTTTTCATCTTTCTTTTGCACCACGGTTTCAACCCTAGCCCAATTCGGGGAGTAGTGCAAAGATGAGTAGTTGTTCTGGACTTCTGGTGGTTATATTTTTGGATGGATGTGTTGAACAACTCTATGCTTAGTTGCTCAGGAGGAGTAGTGAGTAATAATTATTTTTTGCTTTCTAGGTATTTTCGTTGTTTGGTTTGTTGGGTTTTGGTTGTTGATGGAAGTTGTTGCAATTGAATTGTTGCTTGGTAATTTTCGGTAGTGTGGTCGTCGAGCACTATTTGTTAGACATTTTGTTGGAATCAAATTACGGTTGAGGAAGCTACAGAGTGTTAGCGGATGTTATCCCCGGCGTCGGCATTGATCCCCAAGATTGTCGGTTGTGTGGATCAAGTGATCCATTTGTCATGTTTTGATTGGTGGTTTGCCAATCGTTGTCACCGCAGTGTTCGCGGGTGTTAGTTTCGACGTTAAAATTGTTTACCAAGAGTTCTCCAATTCAATGCAGTTCGTTATCAAGTTCATCATCAATTGTCAACTATTGCTACAACCTTTACTTAGTTATTCTTATTTATGGTGTTTTATGTTTAGTTGTTATCGAGTGATTATCGTATTTGTAACAAGCTTAGAGCTACTAGCTCTAGCTTGAGGGGGAGTGTTAGAGTTAGAGTTAGAGCATGAGTTAGAGTTATAGCATGTTAGGAGCATTCGGTTTAGGTTGGGTATTTTGGTATTTATGGAGTCTTATCTCTTTGTATAAATACCCTTCCTGGGTTCATTATTTAATAACAACTTTACACTTTCTCCCTACATCTTTTCTCTTATAACATTTACATACAACTGTTTTAAGAGCAGCAAGGAAACACTAGGTTCATTAGGATTGGTTTTGATCATCAAGTACTCAATGGTTGGTTCTGCTTCAAAAGAAGAGAGAGAGAGAGAGAGAGAGAGAGAGGACCAGACAAGAGCTTAAGTTCAATGAGGGGGGATGGGATAGGGTTTCAGACTTTGAGGCTCTGGAATATCCAGAGCCTCTAGGCTTCACATTTCTCGGTCCGGGCCTCTTTTTTACTCAATGCACTTGGCCTGTTTCACTGAGCCAAACACAATCCAACTCAAGTTTGCCCTTTCAATTTGGCCCAGACTTGGGCGAAAATAGAAACAAATGAGCCCACTGCTTCCATTTTCTTGCCATTACTGACAAAATTGATTTTGATTAGATATGAAGAAAAAAGCTTACAGCAACCCCATTTTTTTTTTTAACATGGATTAATGAGAAAACAGGTGGGTGCACAATTTAGCTACAGTAAAAAGAATATAGATCATATATGTGCGAAGTCACCCTAATGTAAACGAGTTATCTCAAGAAAGATCTTTAGCTGGTGATGAATCAAAAGTGGAATTGGCACCTACGATGTTCACTTAAGGCTAGTCATAAAACACATTTAGTCCACATCTTATGCCTACATGATACACTTTCACATGTAGAACAAAATGATTTCTAATTCAGGCCATTTGAATTTTCAAAAAATCCATTAGAGAACAAATTAAGGGAGGAACATTTAAGTATTTTGAAACCATGTAAAAAAAAACTTACCTCCCACTCTGAAGTTGTTAGGGGTATAGTAGGATCGAGCATTGTAGTCAAAACATCAAGAAAAGGCACACCAGCCACAGCAGCCTTAAATAAATCAGGCCGCATGTTAAGTACTGCACCGATAAGTAAACCACCAGCACTTCTGCCTTCAATGCAAAGTTTTTCCTTGGAGCAATACTTCTTTGATATTAGATATTCAGCAGAAGCAATAAAATCTGTGAATGTATTCTTTTTCTTGAGCAGTTTCCCATTTTCGTACCATTGTCTCCCCATTTCACCACCTCCACGGATGTGGGCAATTGCGAAAATGAAACCCCTGTCCAACAAAGACAACCTTGATGGCTTGAAATAAGGATCTATGCATACCTGTTTGAAATATCAGCAGTTAGAATACTATCCCAAGTTGAAATGCAGATTTGACGTAATAACATGATAGTTGATTATTGCAACAAGTTCAACTATATAAAACTTCGCTCATGGACCCGCTTATTAAGTATAAAACTTTAAAATTTGGTCCAAATAGTATAAATATTGCCCACAATTTCCTATTTCATTAAACAATTCACGAGGATTTTTATCAGTAAAATGTATTACCTCATAGGAACCATAACCGTACAGAAGTAATGGATCCGAACCATCAAGCTTCACTATATCTTTTCTGTAGACTATCGATATGGGTATTTGAGTGCCATCTGCAGCAGTAGCCCAATGTCTTTCAGTAATGTAATTAACGGAATCAAAGCCCCCCAATACCTGAATTAGCAATCAAATAGTACTATGATAATCAGATTTTGAAATTGTTCGCTTTAAAATTGTTAAAATTTTCTCAAAGAATAAGGATTGTTAGTATTCATTTCATGGAGCAATTAGATGAATAGTATCTGCTGCAACAATAAAAACATTAGTTTTTTTAATAGGGCCATCAATAATCAACAAACTATAAAATCAAGACATAGTCATGGCAAACAAACAAAAAGAAAATTTGAACAAACCTCGAAGAATGAAGGAAACGAGGACATGAGGCAGTACAAGAACAAAAAGAATCAGTCATATAGTCCAAGAACAAACAGAATCAGTCACACAACACTTATTCACAAGTAGAGAGGGCGTGACACGAAGAAATCCTTCAATCACATGATGAAATAGAAAAGTTCATTCAGCTAGGTTATCTGAACAATTAATTATATTTCGATGGAGCATAGTCGTTGTTAAGAAGACAAGGTGTCCTTGGGCTAAAGTACAAGGTCTAAAGCAAGGCATACGAATTATCAAAGAAAGACGCATAAATAGATATTTTTCATTATATACTAAAACTCCAAAAATTCCACAAATTTCTGCACAGGAAAATTTCAGGACTAATTACTGAAATCTATGTTTAAACAAGTAAATATCAGCAACATACTTGGTATATTTTTTTAACGAGTGTGTGTACGTGTTTTTCGCACATGCAGTAGACATGGTATATAAATATAACCAGCTATAGTACAATCATATTCACTTTCTAAATTTCTAAAGATTGAATGATTTATATATCAATCTTGCTATGTTGCGTGGTCTATTTTTCAGCAATTAAAAGGAACCTATTTTTCCAGACAGTTTATAAAGCATCTTTTCAAAAAAAGACAGAAAGAAGAACTGCACCAATTCCAAGATATAACTTTGTATATAAGTAGATCCTTCTTGGCCTATCTGGTACATAATTGTTCTCATACCTTGTCCAGCGGTAGTACCATAGTTCACTAATATCTCAATCTGTTGCACCTCAAAAGGAACCTAAAGCTTCAGTAGCATGGAAGTATTTCAATCTACTTATCCTACAATTCTAAAAACTTTTGTGTTATAAATGACAGACATATTATGCATCAATTCTGCTACCTCTCACCTCAAACCTTCCTTTCCAACAAATAGATTTAAACATTTGCCTCAACAGTTCTTCCATCTGGGTTATGTAAAGAGATATAAACATTGAATAGAAAAGGTACAGCTTGTTGATTTTTTCATAAAGAAATGGAAAAATATATCAAATCCGTAAACAAGCAAGCTGCACATACATGGGGAATAAAGTCGTACATGAATTTACAGCATAGACAAGCAGAATGCGTTTCCATAAGATTTTTGAGATAGTGACATGTGTGCTAACTCACCTCTTCAATCTTCTTGAGAACTGAAATCCCTGAGTTCATATCATACTCATATACAGAGGCAGGAGTCCTCATCGAGCTATAATGAAACCTTAAAATACTGGAAGAAAACTGTGCCTCCGATGAATCCAGTGAATATATAGGATCAACCATATCCACAGTCTGACCACCTTGAAGTCTATCAAGTGGTTCTTCGATAGCTGGAAGGCGATATATGTTTATCTTTGGCAAACCATTTTCACGCTCATAAACCACAAGATGATCGCTAAATAATTGCATCTCCTGAATATTGATGCTGTAGTCAAAGTAATAAAAATTTACTGAATTTTATCAGCAGAAGTCACTAGTATTGAACAATGGTAGAATGAAAGTGCTCTCGACCCACATGCAACTATATACAATATAAAACTTGGGGGAAGAAAACATATTTCAATTTCCTAAATATTTAGAGCTTAAAATGGAAGAATCCACTTTTCTCTCTCAAGCTAAATAGGCAAACTACATAGCTCAGCCCCCATGCGCTAAACCGAAGAACCTGGAAAGAAGAGTGAGGACTTGAAAATATTACTCAAAGAACGCAAAATAGTAACGTTATAAATTTCTAGGGAATTTAATTTTATGCATTTCATTACCAGAGATTTTCAAATTTGTATAATCTCCAGACTTTAGAGTTCTTTTTTAATCTGTAAGAACTTAAGCACAAATGCAGTTCAATACAAGCCTATCGTAAATCAAAATAACAAATAATATTAAGAATAACAACAACTAACAATTTCAGGAAAATAATTGAACTAGATGTCAATTTTAAGTCCCTGAGGTCATAATAGATCTTAGAGTTGATGTGTGTGGTTATTTATGAATATACATTTAGGTGACGCAATTCTAGAGCACATCTATCAAATGTTAATTGCTTAAGAAATTAAAATCTAAAGCTAAGTTCATCGGTTTCTGCCACAATTCAGTATGGAGAGATTCGTTTCATTTATCAAGACAAATGATTGCTTCTACGATTGCATTTCTACGTATATGCAGGTTTAAATACTTTAGAAAACCCAAGAGCTTACTTTATATTACCGAGGAAAAACTTACCCCTGAAAGTTCTTATTTATATTCAAAATGAATCTTGTGGCTATGTGTTGTTACCTGGGCCGGTGAGGAAGAAGAACTATGGTATCTGATGTATTGTCCAGTGGGCAAGCAAGTATTTCTGAATTAAAACATTCATCACTTCTCCTCTTAATAAAAAAATGATTCCCACGATGACTTGCTGATGTGTCGATGCCATCCAGACGTGGAGTCAAAACAATAAGCCCCTTTTCAGGGTTTGAAATGTCAAGATAAAAAACGAATCTTGTAATTTTGCTCTCAGATGCAACAAACAGAAACTTCTTGCTCTCAGAAGCAGAAAGATCTAGAGAAAACATATCATCCTTTTCATGATAAAGACAAGAATCTGAAGATTGTTCTGTCCCCAGCCTATGTAACCATACCTGCCAAAAGCAATAGAGGGTCACTAAACAACACAAACCAATATTGAGTAAACTAATTTATTTCATAGGTACTGCAATGCAACAATTCTGTCTGTTCAGCAGCAGCAAAAGAATGCAGGCCCAGCTTCCATCTCCTCATAGCAAGACTAAGGATTAGTATCCCAAATTGATATGGTTTTCTTCCATATAAACATCAAAAGAGTGTCCTCGTGCAGGAAGGGCAATGGACTGTGCCTTCCCAAGTATCATTTTTTTAAGCAAGACAGGCATATATTTAATGGTCTGTGACTTTATCTGGTAGATGACAAACCATAACAGAAAGATCCTATATTTATGTATACAAGTGCAGAGAAAACTTTAAAGAGAGTCACTAGGTTTAAGGAAGGGAAGCAAGAACAAAAACCAACTCCGACCTAATATCATGGCCCTTCAGCACAGTTAGATCTGGAATTGGTTCATTTAGTTTGTATCTGTTGAAACAAAGTTTATTGGGAACATAGAGAGGAACATCATTTTACTTCATCACACTCAAGGACTCATCAAAACTAAAGAGCCAATGGTCAAAACCTATACCTTGTCCGGCCGGAGTATCTCATCTCTAGTGGTGTAAACTAAAGCATTGTCACCTGCCCATTGAACATCTGATGTAACTCCAACTAAAGGCTTCCCAACTAGCTTTTGGGACTCAGCATCAATGACATAAATGGTGTATATTTCATCTCCTTTTGTGTCTTCTGCATAAGCTACCAATTGATTGTTCGGACTAACCTGGAGTTAGAAAAATGATGATAAAGAGAGAGGAAGATGTAGAAGTAAGACAAAGAACCTGCCAGAGGCAAAACTCTAAAAACTGAAATGGAAAAGAATAAGAGAACATAACCCTGCCTTGAAAGCACCAATGCTGTAAAACTCATGCTCTTTAGCTTTAACATTTTCATCAAGAATGATATGCTCCGGAGGTGCATCAGGTCCAGTAGGCATGGTGTCATAAACAGATTCCACCGCACCAATATTAGCTACATGGCGGCGACAATATTGGACATATTCTTTACCCTCCAAGGTCCTCTGATAATAATAGTAAGGTCCTTTACGTAAGGGCGCTGATATATCATCTTCTTTCAGTCGACCTCTTATCTCACTATAAATCTTATCTTCTAATTGTTTGGTTCCTGAGTGAGAAGTAATGAGACATATTAGTGACCATTTACGACATTATCTTGCAAAGAATAGTTGTTATGAGCGCAGCAAAGTGCAAAGGGTTTCGTGGGGCCATAATGTTTCCTAGTTTACCTGATTCAGTTTCACCTCTAAACTAGTTTTGATAAATAAAAAAATAATGCAGTTTTCATCTGCCACTTCCCATGATGAACTAGATTTGTACGCACGATACTACCTAGATCCACTCATTTAAGTACCAAAACCACATTATATAATAATTCTAGATAGCAGAACGACAGTTCCATGCCTTCCGCAGCAGCCTTCAATCATGACGAGCAGAAAACTAACCGATAACATAAATTGCTTACAAAGAAAAATAACAATTAAACAAAGGAATTCGCAATTAACAACCAAAAGATAAATGTAGTTACTTCATCACGAACCCTAATTGAATTCAAAAATGCATTTTTCACAACTCCTGCAATTAATAACCAGAGAAAGAGATTTACTACACTAAAAGTCAACAAACCAGTCATGAGATGATCGGTATAGTCGTTCTCTTCGCGAAGATAAGCTAAGACCTCAGCGTCTGAGCGCGAATCGTCGCGAAGCCAGTAGTAGTTGTCGACTCTGACATCGCCGAACATCTCCATTTCGTGCTTCAGTTTCTTCGCCGTCGGAGGTTTCATGATTGATGACAGCAACGACGACGCCCCCACTCTCAAATTTCTTCTCTCAGAAATCGAACTAAAAAATTTGAATGTATTATAGTAGCTATGCAGTGTATGAATTGAGGAACGAGTAGGAGTAGCTTTTATAGTGATATTCGCAACGGAGAGCAACATCCGTGGCAAGCGACAAAGTCTAGTCTATATATATACGTAGAATTTTCAGGGGTGTTTTCAATTGTAGAAATTCTTGGAAATAGTATCAAGTTGTAGAGAAAAGAAAACTAGCTGGTGCTTTTTGCAATTAAGGAAAAATTCTCATAAAGTCACAAATTTGCATTTTGCACTTTGGCATTTTATTGTTGTAATCTCCACTTTTTCTCTACCAGAAAGAAAAAATTGAGTTAATGACAATTTAGCCATAGATATTTATAATGTTCAATTTATCTTCTTGTGATTTGAAGAAAGAGCACTTTACATGCTTGTAATTTTATAAAAGTTTCAAATTGTCTCCTGCCATTTTTAATGTGGTACTTTACCTCACTATGTTATGATAATATCACAATTTATCCCCCTATGTTATAATAAATGTATCAATTTATCCCTTTGTGCTACGATTATTGTAACAATTTACCCTTATGTTACAAAACACTTTCATGTCCACTCTTAATTTCGACAAATGAGTTACACTCTTTGGCTCAAAGGGGTAAACTGCTTTTTTTAAATTTTCATAGGGGATAAATTGCTCTTCTTCTTATTTCAAAAGAATAAATTTGAACATTATAAATATCACATGGGATAAATTGCCACTAACACGAAAAAATGGGAAAATTCAATTTCTTATTTGCTTTTGGATTGATTGACTGTCATTCTATTGAAAATGAAGTGTATTTTACTTGTGCATAAATATTTTTGATTCGGCCAAACAATTTGACAAGAAATATCCAAAATAAAGTCTTGTTTGCAAATTCATGACAAAAAAAAAAAAAAAAGTGTAATACCTTTGGTTGTTGGAAAGTGCATTATTGCATTGCATTGCATTGCAACTACATTGAAGTAATTGTAACAGACAATGGGGCTTCTACAGTTCTACCCGTTAGTGCCCATTGCCCTGTTTGTTTGGTAATTGGGATAGTAATTTGTGAGGGTGGTGGGAGTTTGTGAAATAAATTGTGTCATCTTATTTGTTGGAATTTTAGGATAATGGTTTGAAAAATAAGGTGATTATATATATTTTTTAAGAGTTAATGTCGTATATGTAAGATGTGTAAGATTTTATGTCAAATCATATTTGTTACGTGAAATAAGTTTTGTAAGAGATAAATTAATTTATGTCAAATCAGTGTAGAATTTGTGTAGATCTATTTTAGAGATTATACGTGTCTAGCTAATTTCATAAATAAAGTTTATAAATTATAGCAAAATTAATTTTATCATGTCACAAAATAGCACAAATTAATTAATAATATTCAATTTAATTAATAAAAATTATGACTTTAAATTATTGTAATCAAGTATAACTAATGATCGATTTGTTCATAAGATCTTGTAGATTTTTTATTATAAAATTAAGATCATAACAAAATTAATTAGTTCAATCCATTATAGTAATTTTCATTTAAAAAGCACTATTTTAAGAGCATTATTTATTTGTTTTAATTTGAAATAATACTATGTTATTTGAAATTCATTTGTTTAAGGAAAATGCGTGCCTAAATCCACCGGGATGCTGGATGAATGCCACGTGGCCATGAAAGGACAATTTTTTGTCCTCTCATACCCATGTGTAGGACGTCCAATCGGAGTGGATTAAACTAATTGGGGTAGGATCTAAGTAAACGTAAAACCTAAGAAGTTTTTCATATTTTCAATTCATTAGTTTAATCCACTTTTTCACGGGTTTATCCTATTTTTTTTTATCGATTTTATTCATTTTGCATTGATTAAATGTATTTTTTCTCCGATTTACCCGTTCTTTTATAAAAATTAACCTACTTTCGTTATTTTTCCCACTTTTTGTCGATTTCTTTTATTTTTTCCGATTTAAACCATTTTCTACCGGTTTCACTCTGTTTTTGTTGGTTAAACTATTTTTTTTCTTTTTACAGTTTTCACTCATTTTTCCACTGAATTACATGTTTATTCAGCAAATTCTAATATTTAATATTTCACATGTTTTCACCGACTTCACCTTTGTTTCTCGATTCACTGATTTAACCAGTTTTAAGGATTTCATCCGTTTTTCACAAATTTCATCCATAGGTATTCGATTTCATATGTATTTATCAATTTTACAGGTGCATTTTTACCAGGTTCACTCGTTTTTCACCAACTTTATCAGTGTTCACAAATTTCACCCAAATTTTTATCATTTTCGCATGTTTAACCTACTTTTATCGATTTTCATTAATCGATTTCACCTATTTCCATGAAAAGAACTCCAAGAAAATTCGAGTATCACCAATTTCATCAGTTTTTCATGAATTTCACAATTTTTATTTTATCGATTTTACATGTTTTTGCACCAACTTTACAAAAATTTATATTCAAGGTTATTCATGTCTTCATATTCTTGAATTTTATTAATATTTTGCTTTTCTAGCCAAAGATAAATTACGTAATTAGCTAAGTCATGAGCATTTTTTCTTTAACACGTACGTTGTATGTGTCTAGTTAATTTTATTAGTAAATTTTATAAATTATAGTAAAATTAACTTTGTCATGTCATAAAATAGCACAAATTAATGACTAATATTCAATTTAAATATTATTTCATTAAAAAAATGATGACTTTAAATTCATATAATCAAATATAAAATAATGATTGATGTGTTCTTAAGATCTTGTAAATTCTTTTCTAAAATAAGATAATAATAAAATTATTTAGTTCATTCCATTATAGTGCTTTTCATTTAAAAAGCACTATTTTAAGAGCACTATTTATTTGTTTCAATTTGAAATAATATCATGTCATTTGAAATGCATTTGTTACTTACCTAGGCCAATTTTCACATATTTAATCCATTCTTCACGGGTTTAACACGTCTTTTTACCAATTTTATTTATTTTAAATCATTCTAATGTATATTTTTATTTGATTTGCCCGTTCTTTTATCCATTTAACCCACATTAATTATTTTTTCCATTTTTTGTCGATTTTTTTTATTTTTCCGGTTCTACCCTATTTTTTATCGGTTAAATTATAATTTTTTTAATAGATTTCACTCGTTTTTACCTATTTCACACGTTGTTCAATTGATTTACATGTTTTTTTCATCAATTTCACCTCATATTAATTAATTTCACATGTTTTCAATGTTCTCACCGACTTTACATTTGTTCCTCGATTCAATGATTTCACCAATTTTTAATGGTTTCATCCGTTTTTCACTAATTTCACCGGTCTTATTCGATTTTTGTGAATTCTATTTAAAGTTATGTGATTCTGTATGTATTTATCAATTTCATGGGCACTTTTTTACTGGCTTCATTCATTTTTACCAACTTTACAAGTTTTCACCAATTTCACCCAATTATTTTTTTTATCATTTTTACATGTTTAACCGACTTTTCTCGATTTCACCAATTTTTTATTAACCGATCCCGTATTCCATGAAAAGAAATCCGTGAAAATTCGAATATCAACAATTTCATCTATTTTTTACAAATTTAACCTGAATTTTCATTGATTACACAATTTTTTTTTTAGATTTATATTCTATCATCTTCACTAATTTACTATACTAATAATCCTTATTCTAATGCCACAATGTGGTGGCTAGTGTTGATCAACCTATGAATTTACATGGAATTAACTTTTATGTGGTTGGATATGGACTTTTGGAATTTCAATAGGAAAAGAATCGGTAAAATATATTTTTTCAAGTAGTAGTGTTTATATAGAAGTATGCTTCTTCAAGTATTTTCCTATTTTGCCATTAATAATAAAATTTAAGTAAGGGTATATTAGTCTTCACAAAAAATTCAAGAAATTCTATTTTCTGAACTCGTACTTTTATATGTATATAGATATAATGTAAAACTTTAGTATTTTTGTTTTAGTTAAATCGCTTCCATGTTTAATTTTTTAGATGGAATATAATTTAATAATAGATGATTCTAATTATTAAAATCTAACTAAAGAAAAATATCAACAATATTTAGTTACTGAATGTGTTTTGCTAACTTGATATATTTTTAGGATAAGAAAGTTACTTCACCTGTATGCAGAATTCTCAACATTAGATTTGAAATATAATTTCTCTTAAGCTGGGGGACCCCATCCATGAAGAAACCATTACTTACAATATAAAATCAATTTTATATTGATTGTACCTATTTGTGAATAAAACTGCAAAACTAGAAAGAACACTTCAGAAATTAACAGCAAAATTATGATGGTTACAATTTTAGGGGGAAAAAAGATCTACTTGGCATTGCCCTGATGCAAAATATATACAGAACCCCAGCCCTGCTCTTTTCCCCTCTCGATCATACACATCACTACTCGTAAGAACTCATCCGCTTCTTCCGAGGAAGTGAACTCCAAGTTGGTTTGGAAAAGAGGTAGAGGAGTATGGAAATTGTTCCACAGCTTTCCCTTAGCTCCTCCAATTCCTCTTTGCTGCTGTGGCTGTTGATTCTGTCTAAATGAACCGCTTCCCACAATGTGTACCACATCCCCATCACTATCAGCAAGAATTACACTTTCCATTCCGATTTCTGACTTTATCACCCACTTGAGATCAGCAGGAACTCCTTCAAAATTGGGTTTACCCAAGTCTATTAAACTGGAGCAACTAACAACTAAGATGAGTCTACCAGTGACCAATACATATTCACCACATTGCTGCTTAAGTGCTTTGCACATGACTAATGTCTCGTCCCTCAACTTCATATCAGTTTCAGTGAGTACATATGTTCCAATTGCTTCCTCCCAAGAGTAAGGCTTCAGTGGAAGTTCTCTACTTAAAGGCCTTGGTAATCGCACCCGAAAACACCGATATCCCATTTGGTGGATCCTACTACGGTTTCTAATACTCTGTGCAGTTTTTCCAGTGACCTCAAGAATACTGGCTGCTGGCCTTGCCACTAATCCTGTAACACCCACAGCTATACCTGCAGGAGAAAGAAAAACAAACTCAAGTTGTGTGTGAATGTGAATGTACTCAGAACTAGTAATACTTTTTCCCAAGCAACAGTACCTGAAAGAACTCCTGGTAGGCCATGTTTTTCAGCCCCTTTAATTGGTGATTGAAGAACACCAGTAAGTCCCTAAATGGAAAACGATGAGGAGCCTTCACTAATTTATAAACATCATGCAATAGCCAATAGATACTAGCATATATTTAAGAACATACTCCAAAAACTGCTCCAAAATAACATTCTTTTAGTTTCTTATAGAAATAGTTGAGATGTTTTTACTATTTACATACAGTAATCACAGATAAAAGTACCTCCAGGAATTCATTTATCACTCCTTTGCTATGCGAAGACATTCCTTTCTGTTGCTTATCCATCATTGTTACAATTTGGTCGTCAAATGTAAATGCAACAATACCCTGCAAGTGGGGACCAAGTTTAAATAAAGCCAGGATTAGATGGCTGAGCTTTCAAAAACAACTACAAAACCAATTACCTTATGTGCAGCTTTACTGAATTGACTAGTAGCATCACTTATGGCATAGACCGTGTTGCTCAGAAGACTTGTTGTACCTTGTGCCATACCTGTAATTAGCCCGGCAGGGCTCTGAAAAAGCAAATTTAGTTTGAAAAAAAATCTTTGATATTGCTATCCTCCAAAAATTTAAATTTGGGAAACTTAGGGGAAATCAATTATAAAATCACCTGGATAACATTCCATATAGGAAGCGAGAAAAAATCTTTGATCCCAAGACTTAAACTCCTCGCAAATCCCAAAGGATTTCCTATAACACCAGCAGAGCCAAAAACCTGCACAATTATGTCCTCCTTGAAAATACAATTGGAAGTGCTAAGTGAAAACTAGAACGAGGTTTATTAGAATGTTATAATGTTGGTTCGCTCCATGGAGCAACCAAATATTTTAACTTTAAGCTCGAAGCATGATAAAACCCACTAGAAATACTGAAACTAAGTTCTAATGCTAAAACTGTTACTTCGAAGTGTGTTTAGTCAGTGATGAGACCCTATCTTATAGAAGAGCACTAAACTATCTTACTTTGAACAAAAGAAACTCTGTGTTCCTGTCATGCTTGAGTCACCCAGTGTAAGCTTACGATAGCTTCCACGTTTGGTTATTCTCAATCCATTTGAAGCCTTCTTCTTTTACTTTTCTCAGTTATTAAAATATAATGTTGTATCTGGGGGACTTGTAATGTAATGTAATTTAATGATACTTAGGAATGCTAGGATTGTTTGTTTATCAATTCGTGGATGATCAGATGAATCGAACCTAACTGGAATATTTTGTATTTACCGAGCCAACAGTCTGGTTTGGTATTCGGTCTGAACTTTTGACCTTATCGAGCTTCTGGTAATACGATCCGGTTACTGGTTAAATAGCTCAGCTGCTCAGGGTGAACGAGTTGTATCTTACAAACTCAACATCCTCAGTAATCAACAAAAGAGTGTATCGAGTGTTGGAGATTTACATTATTTGAGTTTTGTTTGTTTTCTAGTAATTAGTTTGCCATGTAGTCATTGTTGGTATTTATTCGAGTTGTTGAGGACCATTGCAGTTGATGGTTGTCACTTTGTGGTGTTTTGCAGAAATCAAGGTTGTTATTATTGATCTCTCTTTATGGGTTATTGATCTCTTGGTTCGGTCTTCTCTTCTATCTTTCTGGATATTTTTTGGTGAAGTGGGATCCACAAATGTTAGATTGGTTTTGTGGATCCACTTCCGTTCATGCTATTGGTGACGTTACTTAATGACTGTCATGTTATATTTAACATCATGGTTGGGGTAAATGGAAACTACTATGAATGCTTTTTATGACAGAGAATGGCATTCCATGAAGGAAGGGCTTTAAAATCTGAAAATATGCAAGAGCAATGATTGGCCTAGAAGATGCTGTATCAGCTGAAAACATGCAAAGAGCAATTAAATGAAACAGTACATGAGATGGAAAGTACAGAGCAAAACATTTATGCGTAAGCTTTGATTAAGGGGAATGAATTTTAGAAGGTTAATTCTGACCATTTCGTGATTTAAATGAGCTTATGAATAGCACAAAAAACTTTTTATCTTTCGATATCAAGAAGATTTAATAGGATTTCAGGCTCTTGATTATTAGAATTCTTTAGAACAAACACATGATTGGCATAGGCAGAGCACAAGAAAAACAAGGGAAGTCATCAGGGAGGTTACCTTGTACATCTCATGTAAAAATTGCCGGCTGTAATGGCTAACAAGGATCTCTTGAATGGATTCCAAGCTAGCTATCTGATGCGAAAGGATCAAATGTTTGAAATGTATTTTTGCACCCTCGACGTCAGCAAGAGCCATAAGACCTCTCTACAATATTTGATATTTATCAGAGTAGAGAAACAAAAGAGAGAAATTATTTTATATGATTATAATTAGCAAATGAAAAAGTTTGCTAAGGAATTATTGCTTGCGGCGATATTTGGAAAATAAGGCACATGTAGAGAGTATTATCCCCATTCCTAGAAAGCTCCCCCCTTACATGAATAAGAGATTCTCCTGATGTAAGAACACCATGCCTAAGCATCCATGGACTGCTGGAAAAGCTGCAAGAAAAAATGGACCATCTCACAAAAGAATTATTTTACAAGAAATTTAGGAAGGCATGGCGGTGACTCGAGACCAGCAAGATGCTACCTCAATGTCAATTTAATCGGTGCCAAATCAAAAAGTTCAACATATATTTTCTTCTGCTTTCGTGCAGGAATTTGAACTTGCTGCCAAGGAGCTCCAATTGGGACCATATGAAGTAGCAAACAGCCTTTTCGGTAATCTTCCTGAAGCAGAGTTGCGTTAGTGAAATTAGATTGTTTTTCATTTCCAGAGATTTCAGCAAAATCCAAGTCATGAAACAGTGGATGCTGTGTGGAATGCATATGTTGGAAAATTCTGCTCTGCAACCTTGAAGACGCAGTTTTGCAAAACTCAAACAATCTCAATATTATGTCTTGCTCGATATCAAGATAAAAATCTGCAATTCTGCAAGACGAGAAATTTTATCAACATGTGATGGATGAAGGCCAGATGTACTCTTCCATAATATTACAAACCTGAGGCTTATAGACTCAAATGAAACCAGTGATTTATCATTGTTTCTCCATTTGGAAATAGCTAAGGAGAATACTGGTTCATGAAGGTTTGAAGGAGGAACTTGGGTCATATCTCCATTCATGACTTTTCTACTATTATCTTTAAACTTCATCTGGTTTAGCACATTGCCCTTGTTTCCATGGTTAAAAGACAGGAGTACAGGATATGGTGTGGTGCGTAACTGGTTATCAATTTGAAATGATGCAATTTGCAAGGAGAACTGCTGTTGATCCAAACTCTGTACAAACTTAACTTTTGTGTTCTTACAACATGCAAAGAGCAACTCCTATAAAACAAAATAGCAATTCCAATTTATATTGATCATTGTCATGAAACTGATTATTAACAAAACAAGATATTCTGAAGTCATATTTTCTGTGACAAGGATACCTCAGGATAAGAATTCATCAAAGAGATTCCAAGAAAGGGAATATCAACTGAAAACCTTTCCTTGTAATCAACTTTATCTTCAAACTTCTGAATTTGTTTTCTTTTATTTTTCAAATGAGGAACATGCAGACTCTTCAGATCATCCAACACATGGTAACTTGAATCGATAATACTGAGAACCTGATTTAAAAAATTCACAGTTGTGACAAAATCCTTGATGACAAATATTCTTGTTATGTAAGTTTATGTTCAGACCTTAATTGCTCCTTCAGAATGGACAGAGATGAGAAAATTTCTTTCAGGCTTCTGAAAAAAAAATTGATAATGGCAGATGGCTCAGTAAACCAAAGAAAATCTATACCACATAAAAGTACATGGCATGAATTAAGTTTCTTCCCTCATTGTGTTGACTAGTTACCCTTATTTGAATTGTATTATGATATTTAGTACAATAGCAAACAGATAAAAAAATCAAGAAGTATATATGGGCAAGTAAAAACAACTAGTATGGTACTCTTATCATACATCAACTCCTACTTTTTAGTTACTATGCTCTTACAACATAATAAGAGGCCAACCTAGACATATCACCTCTTCTAAATTACTTCTTAAAAAGTATCTTCAACTTCAATGCATCGAACACTTCTAAACTTCTACTATGCATCAATTCATCGTTCAATTCCACAAAAGGACAAATGAATATCTCTGTCTAAAATATAGATATATAAAATCACATTGTCATTGATATTAATATTTAGCTATAAAGAATAGCTAAAAGATGCACTAACCATTCATAATATCCACAAAAGAAATATGATAGAAAGACACGAGTTAAATCCCTGACAGACAAAGTATAATTTAGCAAAAGGAATATACAGTAAAAATGAAATATTAAAGTACAACAGAAGAGTACCTCTGAAGTTGCAGGTAGGTACACAAGCGACTGATCAAATGCATCGTCAATAGCATATGATCCTAAAACACGTTCACCGGGCACCTAAAAGATTTCATGGATAATTTATACAAATTCATGAATATGTTAATTACTCAAAATTACCATACCTCAATTGTCAGACTATGTGGATAACATGGTTCATCCCAAGCATACGAGTAAGATGTATAAGGGTGAATCACCGTTTCGAAAGATTCACATTTTGGCTGGTAAATTCGCAATCTCTACAAAGGGACAATGACTGATATTAACTTGCGTTAAATAAAAACATGACGGTAACATAACACTTGGTAAACCATTACGTTCAGGATATTAAATAGTTTGACACAGAAAGAAGGGATGAATTTGTAAGAGGTTTAACAGCACTACCAACCAATATTTTTCAAAAGATTGAACGGAACAATGATATTATCGATGAAAATTAGTGTTACTCAAGACTGCTTTCTCACAATTTTCCCGGGAAACAACCAGACATGTAGACACGCAGAGTGAGAATATAACTACAGATAACCCAAGAGTCAGGGGGGGAAAGGGGGGGGGGGGTGTTAAATGCAAGAAGGGAATGGTGACTACAGTCTACACACAAAATTAACCAAATTAAATTGTTGACTACTATTCAGGCACACTCAATAGATTCAAATATTTTGACAACTGCAAACATAAATTCTTAGAAGTAATTTGAAAACTAGTTTTCATTTTTAAAACATTAACCACCTTGTTTTAAAAACGTATACCACCACTAATCGCACAAAACAAGCATCCACTAACCTCCCTTGAATGGTTGTCAATCCTATATGGCATAAAGCCAGTATCGTCATCGAACAATAGAATCAAGTTCGTCCCAGAATTTCCACTGGTGCTTCCAACGATCTTTTCTTCTCTGACAGAAACATCAGCACTCCGCACTTCTACACGCACCATGCTCACAGCAGCAGTCATATAGTTACGCACTTTTACCTGAGTGTCACCTAATTGCTCAGGTAAGAAGCATCCTGACCACTCCCATCCTGGTTCATCAAAGCGAACTGAAAGTAGTAATTCCCTGAAAATAAGAGAAAAGCAATGAATAAACAGAAACTCGAATATTACTAAGTAATAAGAGTTGTGTCATTCACTAGTCTCTTCAAGATGAGACACAACTTTGAAAAGTATTTTCGAAAACTAAGGACTCATTTAAGAGGTTTGAAAAAAGGGGACTTTATAAGATGCCCATGCTTTTCGTGCGTGGAAAAAATTTCAGCACACGCTAGTATGTTTAGTGAAACTATATCTGGTTTTCTTTTCAGATAAGATAAAAGTAATTTAGAGTATAAAGAGAGAGGTTTAGGGCAGTTTCTGGACTTTATTTGGTAAACTATGTCGCACCGAGTTGTTGTAGATTTTTTTTTTAAATCTTTTCTAGGTTTAAGGTGTGCCCTTGTCTGTTGTTGGATTTTGATATATGGAGGAAGAAAGAGAGATAGAAAGAGGAAGAGCTTGTAAGTGTGAATTATAATTATTATGTCTAGAGTAACCTCTGTGGTTTTCTTTATGTAGTGTTCAAGTGTATCTATATTCACTTGTTCAATTTAACAACTTTTAATTGCTCAGGTTTATTCACTATAGGCCTTTTAGTTTAATAAAAAATGGGATGGGACTATATAAAAAAGTTATATTGTTTGAAAATGGTTTTGAAGATCGGTTGAGGGTTTTATTAGAGAATGAAAACAAACAAAAAATGCTTTCAGAAATTACAAAAACTCTCCCTAAAGACAAATCCAAAACAATGCCTCACAATTTTATAAGCCTGCATAGCAAAGGCTATAGAAGAGGGTTTTAATTTTCCACAAAATACATTTAATTGTCATTGAAATTGAGATCTGCCAAAAGAGAATTTGTAAAAGTGAATCCAGTTGCTGAATAGCAGGTAGCAAGGCCAAGCTTATCATTTTAAAGCGAGCATACCTTGTTGTATCCATCCACTGAATGTGGGAATGCTGACCAGCTCGCAAAACAAAAGGAAACTCGGTGCCTTTCTGCTTATAGCATAAATTCTTGGTGCATGCATTAGCTATCACATATCTGTAAAATTAGCATACGTAAGCTACTCAACTCACTTGAACGAAGAGAAGATCTTTAAGGGAATAATGTATTAAACTCATGAATTAAAAACATAATGATGTTAAAAACTACCTTGGTTCAAAAAGAATAATTTTTGTCCTTCCAGAAAATGGTGCAGCCACAGCAGAGACAGATATCACATACCCAGATGCCATGGATGGTTGAGGAACAAGAATACTGTTTGAACCAGTTTGTGGGACTAGGGAAAATGAAGGAGACCATGAACGTTTTGGGACATTTTGTACAACAGAAGGTATGTACCTACTTAGCTTCACCATAATTTCCCCAGAATTTGAACTGGGATCAGGAGAAAACAAGCAAGCAGTGACTTTCCTACATTCACTTTCCGCAAAATCAGGTGAATTCGGATTTGTGTCGCTAGTAAAATCTGGTAAAAAAGAGTAGATGAACCTAATCAATACATAGTGTGCCAAAATAATCTGCTACATGATCTCTCAATCAATTTTTGCGGATACATCACAAACCTTACCCGTATCAGGCAAATTAAGATTGGAACAGATAAAACCAAGACCATCCTTCTTTTCAACAAGTACGCTCTTCTCGTCCAAATTATAGCATGAAGGAATAATGCAGCTATATCCTTTCATTTCATTGATAGAGTTTGACAGAACCAGAGAAAATCCAGTGCAATTATACAACAAAAAAGGAACAGATATCAAAATTTCACGAGCACCGGAGAATGCGTTCATCACCTTCTCCATGGTAACATACAATGGACCTAGAGAAATTCAATCAAGCGGCTAAGTAAAGGTCATTAGACGAACACAATAATTGTTACAATGACATTACCTGCTGAAAATTCAGGTTCGAATCTAATTATTTCAGACATAGAGAACTTTGTTCCACTGAATTTAGCAGTTGCACCAAATGATTCAGCACGTGGGAACTTCAGACTTGAAGGCCTAAATCCACGCATTTGGAATGTTACTGACAAATCGTGTGAAGGATCAATATGAAAGAAAGAATTTTCGACCTGAAAATCAGCATGATCAACATTAATAAATTCTGACAGAGCTTTCCATATAAAAATTACTAAATATTCAAAAGAGCGCAATATAAATATATTTCTTCAAGCTGGTCAATGCACCCGACCTCTGAAAGATTGGCAGCACGCGTGACACCAGCATCTTCTAATGTTAATGATATTGACTTCATGAGATAATTCTTCAACACTAATGGACTAGTTAAAATCACTTGGTACAGGAAGCGATTAGGTGTCTCCACATTTTTGGAGGATTGACCATGACGATTCAAAGGTTGTTTACCACTGACATCAATTGCTGAACTAACCCTCTTTAATCTGTCGATTGGAGGCAAGACCTGATCATTTACAGAAATGCAACAGCGAAATGCCTCACTGCTTGGATGAGAAGGATAGCAAACAAAGGAACGCACAACTCCAATTCTGGCATGTTGAGAGATAATATTTGAGATATTATAAACTTCACTCCACAGGTAAGAGTCACCAAGAGGACGCCATCGAATGCAGCCAGCTTCAGCCAAATGAAGTGGGAGTGGAAACTCTTGGCCAGGATATATTGGTCCTAAGATCTGAAAGCATGATCTGTTAGTAATATAAAACTAACAAACTGCCACAAGGATTGTCAGAAGTGCCTCCAACACCTCATACGACAGAGATATAAGGAAACCAATGAAATTATATCAGATTACCTTTGGAGACACACCAAAAGGGATATCGAACCGTATTTCAAGCGGCACAGAAGTTGTATTCAGAATTACAACCTGAAATCAAGAAGTTTCTAAGAAGCTAGACGAACCAAAAACCAAAGTTTACAAGGTCAGAATTTAGACATACTGTTGAGTATAGCCGCATCAATTTTGTATATCGTTGTACAGAAACATCAATAACTACAGGAACAACAAAACCTCTAACTGTATCTGTGCCAGTGTCTCTTTCGAGCTTTTTATTTTTTTTTAAAGTATCTGCGTTACTATGAACTTCTGAAGCATGAGATGGTTTTGAAAAGTCCACTTCGAAGTATCTGCGACCAACAAGATCCATTGAAATGGGAGTAGAGGGAACAGATGTACCCTCCAGTTGGAAAGTAACATATCGATGTGCTGCCTCAAGCAATTGCTTGTCATTAAGTCTATCAGAAGATTCCACACGTCTATAGCGGAAAAGTAGTTCCTCAGGTGATTCATTGATGTATACATGAGTAGAAGAACCAGGTTGCAAGATACCTTGCGAGGGTGACACATCCAAATGATCAGACACAAGTTGTCGTTGGCAGACATGAAAAACAAGAGGCACAGTAGTTAAGTTCTGTAGCATGTATGGAGCATATCTCATGGTTTCTGGATTTTTGATTATCTGAGAATTTGATAGGCCTGAGCTTTTTTTCATTTCGATAAGACCACAGGCATCCTTGATCATCTCAATTGCCCTTGAAATAACCTTTTTAAAGCAGCATATTAGCATTACAGCACTTTGAGAATTAATTTTTGAGAGAGAGGACTCAGGAGTGGAGAGGTAAAAATAAAGAGACAGGCACAAATCATTGTAAAAAATGAAGATTTGAGTGCAAACAGAAAAACAATAAAAGCAGCTCATTATCCTTCAAGATAAAGTTATGATTAAATTTCTCCTAAGAAACTAAAACAAAAAATGATATACCTCAATGATGGATTCGTTAATATTCATATTAAGATGTGTTGTAGATTCAAGTTTAATGTCTGTCATAATAGAACCATTGAAGAGAGCCCTCTCATCATGTTTTCGGCTCATGCTTAATTGAAACTTCCAAGGTTCAACAAAAGGCTCCCACAAAACCTAAATGAGTTCAATGGAAAATGGAATCATTAAAGAACGTATCAGAAATAACAAATATATACGTGTAATATTTATTATATAGTCTTCAGCATTACCTTGTCAATGTTGTAGTAGTTAACTTGAAGGTCATGACCGGTTGATCCTTCAATTTCATCCTCCATTACAGTACACCAAAGAATCGAGTTTCTCACAAGAAACTCTAGTAACGGTCCACTAGAAGTCCGCTGCATTAACAGAAATACAAGTCTGAAAGTTTAGAAACATCACATGAGAAATTGCACTGACTACATTGTATGAACATTCCCTCAAATTTATCACAGAAATCCAACCTAATAAAAATAGGAATCTCATCAACAGATGGATCTTGAATTCATTCTATCTATGTGCATAAGAGGGTATCCCACCTAATCTAAACGATTCCTTCATGGTCAAATGGAGACTGAACTCAATAGGAAAGCTTATAACTATATAAAGTATCACTTAACCTTAGATCTGAGTAAGTTCACTGAGGTCAATATGTGTCATGATTGCCTTATCTCTCCGTCACCTTGTTAGGGCTACAGATTTTCACCTAGACTCTTCCCACTAATGACATTTTTTTCCTCCAGATCTAATTTATTTCATATAAAATGACACAAGGACAATTTCTCCATAGAAGATAATAAACCAAAAGTCACCTTTCTCAAATAGTGTCTGGCGTGCGGAAAATCACTTACTTTCTCCCTTACCCGCACCATCAACTCCAAATTTTGTGTTCATGGTTTCCATACTTAGGTATTCTACCTAAATACTGCACCCGTTGTTAAACCACATGATTCCTAAAGAATATATATATATATATATATATATATATATATATATATATATATATATAATTCAATAACCAATCATGACAGTAATTCAACATCACATCGTTCCACATCACCTTGACCAACACATCTTCCACACTTCCGGTAAATGTTAGTTCAAAGTATTAAGATTGTGCTAGTCCCATCAGCTATCTAATCAAAACCAAAATATCAACCATTCTATATCTGGGGTATTCTCATTGTTGTTAAGAGCACAAGAAGAACTAAGGCACAAAGGCATATTGGGGATTTAGTGCAATGCTCGTGCTTCATAGAAGTAAAGCGCATAAATAAACAGTTTTCAGTATATATCAAATAATCTGTTAATTCCATCAAATTTGAAAACTTAACTGAAAGTTTCAGAATTAATCATTGAGGTCTGTCCCAAAAAGTAATTTCAACAATAAAAGTCGTAATATAAATATCACGAGCTTTAGTGCATGCCTGATTTACAACAGAAACCACAACGAAGTACTCGCAAGGCACAAGGCCATATTTAGATGAAAATAGTCATGCATATTCATAAGTTAAATGAAATGACAACAGTGTCTTATTTAAGTCAAATGAATGTCGTAGTCTGTCCTATTGACCGTCTCAGATAAAGCTTAGATCATATAATGGAGAACATCCAAGATTCTATTATATCTAATAAGCCCCTTCACGTGTATGCAGTATTCTTTTCCAGACTTGAATGCAGCACATGAAACACTTTTTCATGAATGAGTGATGGTGAGACTCGAACGACGTCTACATTGCATGGCTCTGACACCACATTGAACTTTGTCTTATTTAAAAGCTTCAAGTGTTTCATATTATGTCTCTAACATGCCCGCTCAAATACAAAATTATTGAAACATAACATACCGAAATGGTTGCACATTAAATATTTAATGTTCTTAATAGATCCAACATGCAATATGCATTACCTTCCAATCAGTTAAAAGAAGAGAACATTTCTTCAGCTGCACTTTAAAGGCCATTCTATTGAAATTATATCGAGAAGGTACTTCTTCTGATTTTTCAAACCATGTATATTGTAAGAGGTGTAATATGTGGTTTGAGAGCGACAAATCCAATCTTTCGCACCAAACCTCCACTCTTATGTCGACATTGTCAGTTCTATGTTCTAAAATCTCTGCATCAAGGTTGATTTTAGATATTTGGAAAAGAGGCCAAGTCTGTCCACTGCCTCCTGTAAATTGCTTCAACACCCCGCTCAAATTTTCGGAACAAAGAATCAATTTCACAGTCTTGCCATCAACAACCAGTTCGCTGTTTCTACTTTCCATGTTAATGGAAAAAAAACAATTCTGGTTATCATTTAGCATTCTAGGGTAGTCATCCAATTGCTGCATATCATGAAGATGGAGCCGTCCAAATGTGTGGTGCCTATCTCTACTGACCAGTGCAGGAAAATGAACAGCCAGGCCAACATGTGTTAATGTTAAAATAGTTTTACCAGCAACATGACTCGTGTTTGTTGATGCAACATTATTTGGGTCATCACCTGCAAATTTTATTCTAGTATCACTAGGAATGCAAACCTTGGCTTCTCCTGATGTACCTGAAGTCAATACTTTAGATAGTTGCTCGGAGTAAGAATTTAGTAGATCAGCAACCTCGCTCCAGTCAGACAAGTATAGCCACATATCCAGGCAAGAAAGGGACAGGACACACCGACTTTCACCACAATCTGATACTGAAAGAGTCATGTCAATAACTGATGAGACTGACCCAAGACATTCACACTCAGCAAGCAGAACAGAATTCAGCGATGAAAATAGTGCTAGAGAAGAAAATGAGATATCCAAAGATTGAAGGTTTCCATTCTTTAACGATAAAGAACAAACAAAGTGCAAATCAGCTTCAGCCACTAGTTCAAAATAAGTTGAGTCTCTTTTACACCGGTGCAATCTTAATGATAATGACTTCACACAGAATTTCATCTCATTGAAGGTCACATTTGATGTTTCAGGAAGAACTGTAGCCTCTTCCATCATTTGTTTCTTGCCCTGTAGAAAATGTGGAACATCAGATGTAAAAAAATTGGATTCTTCTTCAACCAAGGAAAATTGATCAATGACATAACCGAGTGCCTTGAACCCGGAAATTGCCCATACTTCTGTAAAACAATGAGAGAGCACAGAAATCAGTAAACCAATGACACAAAAATTGCATATTAATCAAATTTACAGGGGAATTATGAAATCATGATACCATCAACTTCAAGCTGGCAGTCATTGACCATAGCCATGATACAAGTTGGACTTGCATTAGAAAACTCGGAATCATTGGGTATTCTCACCCACACATCCGCACTGAGCGGTTCAATCAAGAGAATTTTTTTACATCTACTCAAGGGATTGACCATATCATTTTCCGATAATAAGAGAGATAGAGATAGATCCCGTCCACAGAAGTCTAAACAATGATTTCTATCTGCAAATTTGCCAGCACCAATGCAGCAAGCAGAAGGAATGCCCTTAGTTATACAACTTTTATCACAGTCTTCTGAGAAAGTAATACACAGATTTTTTATATTAACCTTTAAAAACTCAGAGCAAACATAGTTCGCAGGTGTAATTAAATCGCAATCAACTATCTCGAATTTATATACAATTATAGCGGGGTCTTCAAAACTCGTGTTGTCAGAAGACTGTTCTTTTCCACACGAACTCCAATCAGGTAGTGAAAAATAACCAATAATTATAGCCAGGAAGTCATGAAGCAATATGCAGGATACATGCCGGATGTCAAAATTTATTTCCAATGGGGATTTTTGTGAGCCAGTGTTTCTTTTCTTCAGATGTAAGTTCAGAACTGGGGAAAGATTCAATGATAAGGGCCCCCAAAAAAATTCATTCCAGATCTGGGACCACCATGGAGAAGAAAGGACTAGTCCTTCAGTCGAACATCTTACGTCCAAAAAGTCCACAGAAACAGAAATCAATGATTTCACAAGGGGCAGCATAATAGTTGCAATAATGCATGAAGAGTCATGAAAATGCACTTTGACGCTGTCAAGATTCAAATCGATGAAATGTGAATCACTATTATTTAAACCTCTTACCAAAGAATCAGCATCAACATTGTCATTCACAAGTGGAGCAGAACGTATATTTGATCTCTCCAAAAGACCAAATTTGGGGTGCTCATTTTCCTGGTCGCTTAAATTGAGATCTTTACCCAGTTTATGTGTGATATCATTAACTATGCTCTCAAGATCACGACAAGGTCGAAGATTCATAGATGTATCCAAAGGAAATTCATTGGAAGCAAATTCATGGATATTTGAAACATTTCCATCTCCAACATCTGGTTTCATGTCCATATCAGTAGCTCCACAGACAACCATTTTGTCGAAGAATCCAACAAATTTCCCAACAATATATGGAAAGCAATGAATGTCAAGATCACAAGCGCATAGCGTATACTTGTGAAGAAACCACTCCTTGTTTCTGTGAGCTTCATAATGCAGAACAATGCACTTATCAACGTTTGAACTTCCTCCACTCAAATGTCGATTTTGGCTATCAAGCTTCACACCAGCGCCACTCATATTTCCAATTAAGCAGAGAACTTGATCTCTCCATTCATCTTTTACTGAACTTGCAGTCATCTTACAAGCCTGAACAGAAACCCAGCCTTCTGGGAGATCTCTTCGATCGTACCTGCAATGATATTAGTGATTGTGTGAAAGTATTTCCAAACATGGTTTACCATATGGTGGCTGCAAGAATTTTTCCTTCTCTATTTTAATTTCCACTATTTCATGGCTAAATTTCCATGTATGATGTCATATAAGTGATAGTTGTAATATCTTCCATTATTGAGCCTTTTCATTTAAATTTCAAATTGGTGTAATGATTGCTTTATTTCCAAAAGAAAATATATTTCCCTGGGCATATCATGAATCCAAATTTACAACTATGCAATAAAGGTATATATAGCAAGCATTATTAACTCGTTGAGAGGCTTTTATCGCTTCAGTCATGTACGTAAAAGTACCTTTACCAAGATCAGGAGCATGAAGATATTGAATTCTACTAAAATGCAATCCAACAAATAATAACTTTATGTACTTCAAGCATTCCCATGACATGGTTCATTTCAAGATTCATACATACACCAATTTTAACAATTACCAATGTAATGCATCATTACAACATGTCCTAGGTACAACATTCGTATTATGTAACTAGAGAGAAGAAGACAAAGTATCTGTCTGGGGAGTGGAGAAAAGGCCATACAGAATAGTGAACAAACTGATATCAGATGAGAGAAAATACAGGGGTAAAAGTCAGTATCTTCCACTCAATGATTCATACTTAGTTAGAAAAAAATTAATCACAATATAGATAATCACATCATTTGCTTTACAAATGGCACTTTATTAAATTTTATAATGAGGACCCACAGTGCAAGGAAACAGGTGAAGGGCTTTTTATCCACCCATATGTTTCCTTCTCAGCAGTAGCTGTCCGTCACTCCGTTGTGATGCTTGTTAGGTTAAGACATTTAAAGGGTCTGACAAATTAAGGTTGACTAACACAGGATTGGCAGGTATTATAAAAAATCAGCATTGTTACTTGTATTTTCTGTGTGGATCAAGTGGTTAACTTCAGTTTCAGTTCATCATTGACTGTCACCCATTATTACACATGTCGTCAACTTAGATTTTTGGTTCAATATTTTCATGTAATTACTTAGTTTTATCATTGTTGTATTGGTAACAACTATGGAACATCACACGCTCCAAATTGAGAAGAGAGTGTCAAGGCTCATTCTTATCCTAGTTCATTTCAACTTATTTTAATTGTTTAGGTAAACTAGGGTGCAGATTCTCTGGTATATTCTTTCCTTGTATGGGTCCTCAGGATTCAATGTGAATATATCAAGGTCAAAGTATTTTAACAGATTGATATAATAGTCCCCAATTTAATAGTCTACATAAAAAATCAAAACCAGGAAGGAATAGGCATGTGCTTTTTCAGGCATCAAATGCTGTTGAATCATTTATCAAACTGATAATTGAATATTGCACGCTCTGCATGACCAAGCATATGTGCTATCATAATTTCTAATGACATCAACTCAAACAATAGATGGAGGACAAATTCAGGAATTATGATCAATCATAACAATAAACCCAATCATAGGCTAGAATGACCATGCATATCCATCCTTCACATTAATAATTCTTTTGCAGAGAACATAGATAGCAAAGAAACATACCCAAGATCTAGCATCTGACAATAGAGCTTCAGGATGCAGCCACCAGCTACATCATCTTCAAGATTTACTATCAAATTAATGGCTTCCATATTAACATTAATAGAGAACCAGGAATACTTCAATTTATCTGATTTACGATCAAGTCGCGAAGCGCTGTCTGATGAACGAAGAAGCAGATTATACTGAGCAACTATTCCCAGAATTACCCCATACATGGATGTAGAGAAGTAAAAAGAAAGTGATGGCACCTGTACACGAACCTGAAAAGCTAGCAGATGATCAATTTAGAGGTAGAAAAGAAGAAAGATTCTCAATGACATATTGAGGTCCAATCTATGCTATATTGATGAACCAACATCAAATCACTCAACGTAAAGTTGATGCAGTGTTCAGTATTATGTTGCTGATATCTATAATAAATAATGAATGGTGCTCATACTGATTATAAAAAGATATCTAACGACCAATGAAATATTCAACAGCACTTTTTCGGAAACATATATTATGACTACACACTCTAACGATCTGTGTGTTTTTAGTATTGAAATATTAAACCGAAATCTAAAAAAAGGTTCATTTCGAAATATCAAGGCATATATGGATACTAACTACGTAATTATGCATTATCATTACCACTTATTGGACAACATGCAACTTGATTTATCACATAGATTGACCAAATTACTTACAAGATTTAGAAAAAGACAAGAAAATCTATAAGTATGTAGGTTGGAACAGTGGATCTTCATTTTCACTCCACCCAAGAATTCTTTAAAATTATAAATATTTAAGAACATCCCGCATTTAATGGAAATGAATTTAGACTGATCCTCTAGGTTTACCATCAAAATGGAACATAGATAGAACTCTGTCTTAACAAAAACTTCAAAGTTTAATATTAATAGGACTGGCGGTTGAACAGTCCTGTCACTATTGCTACTTAAAGTTCATTACATGCGCCCAAACAACTCACTTTGTTGTCAATCAATCCCTCTTGAATCAGAAAACTAACTGAGTGTTCATGGTGGTGCCTTATCCATAGACAAAAGATAAATAATGCTCAGAACATCAGAATGACGCCTCATATACTGGTAATACACATCACGGCAACTATATAATCAAAGGAAGCTACACAAAGGCCTATTGCTTACCTCCAATCCTTTGAGTACTTGTTCACCTGGTAAAACACAGGACACCAAGCTCGCATACACATTAAATTTCTCGAAAAGTGGGGCACTTGTGAAAGAATCAACCAATAGTTTCATCTGCAAGACAATATATTTTGTAAACCCCTTTGTGGAACATCTACTTTGAAAGATAGACCTACTGACCTGCATTTCGTTTATCTGGATTTCAAAGTAATCATACAGATCCTGAAGCTGAAACCCCGTTAAGATATTCCCAATGGAACCAGAACTAAAATCAACAAAGTTGTTCTGAAAATGAGACTGATCTCCCTTGTGTGAACCAAAAGCGTTTGAATCAGCCTTGGATGCAAAGGATATACATGTTGCTTCTACTACCTGCCAAAATAAAAAACTACTAAGAATAAACAATTATTGCGATAAGATTACCTATATAAGTAAACCACTCAATCTGCCACCATTAAAAAAAAACCAAAAAGTAGAATGTCACTAATCATACAGGAATTTCTATCATTTTTTTCTGAAGAAGAGTTAAAGCTAGAATGTACAGACTATTCAAGAACTTCTCAAGTAATATTGATGAACAACAAATTTTTTAATGTACATCAAGTTACTTCATCAAGAAAATGTCCCTCTACACCTCAACAAAATGGGGTTGCTAAGGGGAAAATAAAAACTTAATGAATGTTACTAATAATATGATATTGTACGCTTATGAACCCAACCATAATTGAGTGGTGTTATTTAATTGATTTTTATGCCATCCTCAGTACTATGTAGTCAATCGCCGCAATGTTCTTTCCATGGGATGTGTATTCTTTTGGGTATTGCTCTAAAAGAAAAATATTGTTATTACGACCCTCTGTCTAGTAGGTTGTTTACCATTGCTGATGTACAACTTATTAAGTATAGACCATTCTTTCCAGAATCATGCCCTAATATAGTCCTCCAATATCACATCCCATTACCTGCCCTTAACCCTATATTTGCAGTACTCCCTCTACACCTCCCAGGACCCACATTGGATAGTGTGTCACGTCCTAATTTTTAGGTACCTATTCACACATCCAACCTCGATGCCTACATTTCAGTTGAACCCTCCGTTTAAGTAAACAAACATGTACTTCTAAACTATATCTAACTTTGTGTCTCGTAGTCATCTATCTCCTACCTATCTTCTTTTGCTTTAGACTCAATTTCCCAACCAAAAGTCTATCCATGGAATCCTTTCTAACACTTGTTGGGAGGCTGCAATGGACGAATGGATGCATGCTAATGATACCCGATCAACTTTTTCTCTTCCTCCAAGCAAAGCCTCTATTGGTTGTATTATAGAATATACAGCATATTCATAGGCTAATTAGTAGAATAATTAGTAGGCTAACTTATAGCATAGTTCCATAAATAAACCTATTGTATTTGTATATATTCCTAGGATTTCTTATGATTGAATAACAGAAAATATAGATTATTCAGTTCGATTACAGGTTGCAAACAGATTTACACTTTCAAAGTACAACTAGATGACTCAATTAAGCTATTGACATGCTATCTTGTGGCTAACGGATATACCCAAGTGTGCTGCAAATTTCTCCCAAATTTCTCCCATCCTTTTATTTCAAATGGTAATGCCATGTGTAGTAACTTCTAAAGAATCCACTAGCCTCCCAAACCACAACATTATACACCAATTGTTCATCCAAAGTCTATTGTCTTTTTCCAATACCATAGTCCTTCTCACTCCCATATCACCAAGCCGAATTCGTATCAGAAATTTTGCCAACCTCCAAGTCAGCTCGCCTTTTGCTTTTTGGAGGAATGTCACTGATAGAATTACAGCCACTTGAGATCAGGTTCAAGGGAGGGGAGCAGACTTGAGAATGTTAGTCCTACATGTAAAAGATCACAGCAACATTTTTGTGGTTGGGGCCAATTGCATGTGCTGCCAGCTACTCCATGGCTCTGGACCAAAAAGCTTCCATCTCATAATGTTTTACCAAGCATAATCGTTTTGCACCCAACTTACTCATGCTTGAAACTATAAGGCTTCGTTTTGGTGTATTCTAGCTTGGTTTAATTACATCATCAATTTTTCCTAAATGGTCCACAATCTTTTCATGAAACTAACAAATGATTTGACAAGCCAAACTCTTTATGTAAAGTTTCTGTACTTTCAGCACATGTTTACAAGGGTTCCTCTTATAGGAGAGCATACAAACACAAAATTATAAAATAATTATAACCTTTACAAGATTTGACTAGTATTCTATTTGCAGAAAATATTCACAGCTATTATATTTCACATGGATTGGGCCAAGTCCACTTAAATGGCTTGGGCCTAACTCACCTCAAAACCGAGCTCGAGAAATAAGGATTGCCCAAAACCTAATTAGGTGAACTTAGTCTTGTTATACAACTCATGTGGGACATTTTAGTCTCAGTACTCCCCCTTCACGTGTGGGCGGACTGAACGTGTCTAAAACAAGCCCAACACGTGACATATGAATGCCCAACCTTGCCCAATTAGTTAGTATGTGTGGCCTTTATCTTTGAGTATAACACTAGATGTTACACAAGTTTGTAACAGGAGATTTGTAGACTAAATATTTGCCTGATAAACCTCCTAATGAATGTAGAACATACTATTCAACATTTTCGAGTTGGAGAGAGAGATAAAAAGAGAGATTGTTATCTTGAATTTGGACTAATAATTGCAGTAAAAAGTGTGATGTTAAATCTAAAAGAGGTAGAGAGCCTGGAGTTGGTGTTAACTGCTTGAATTAGCTCTGCAGATACGAACATTAACAACACTGAATGCAAAGTAAAATAACTACACACGTGCAAACATTAAGAGAAGAGAGAAGAGAGTAAATCACGTAAAAAGATACATACTACAGTGTGCATTTCAAAGTTAGCATTTTCCAATGGTATGTTGATGACAGAATTGAAAAGATTAATATCCCAAACCATCTTCTTGCTACTTGATAAGGCATAACTGCAATATGAATGAGACGTTGGTGAACAATTATAGACTAGGGAGAAATATAACAGCAGACATGAAACTATGCATATATATAAAACAACAGAACCATAAGTAGAGCCATAAAAAATCCTTGAGACATGAAACATACTTGATCTTTAACTGAAGTCTGGTATTAAGATCATCAAAGCCATCAAGAGACAGCAGAATCTGCAACACGCAAGACAGACGGTATGATAACATTGTTTCATTAGAGAGGAAATTGTATTTGTAAGTAGAGCATCCGGAATCACTTCTATTTCCTTACAAAACTGTTGATTGAATATGCTGGTGCCAGCAATGAACATTTACCACTCATGCAGAAAATAAAATCAACTGTAAACAAGTCCATCAACTTGAACTTATTGTCTTAATTACCTATTATAGTTGCTCACAAATCAAGCATACAGAAAATTAACTCAAAAGGCAAGGCCCTAAGGAGGGGAGAAATATAATGAAATACAAGCAAATGGTCTAGTTTAATTAACAGTGTCTTAATACAATATGTTAATGAAAGACTATGATCAATAAACACTATGATCATTCTCATTTCATCTTTTTATTATGTTTACACATTTAACTACTAGATATCAAAGCATAGGCTAAAACAAATTTTTCAATAAAAGGAGAGAAGAGGAAAAGCCCTAGCTCAAGGTTGTGTCTCAATCGTAATACACACGTCGCATCCAAAGATAGTCAAACTCAAACAACTTTTCAGTTTGTGGCTATTTGTGAGTTCGCATAGTAGTAGCAGTGTTTTCTTCTAATTATCAGTTTATTTCGTTTATTCGTTTTTTAGTTATGGTTGTGCATTTGCAAACCATTAACCACGGCCGTCGCATAAATTAGGTTGTAACCAAATTATGCTTGTGGTCATTGTGGAGTAGGCATCCAACATTGGCATTGGTCTCAGGTATTGTATGGGACCAACTTAGGTTGTAATCAATCGCATGTGTAATTCTGACATGTAGTGGTTTCAAAGATTATCCACAGCCAAATTTTAACCATCTTTACAAGTGTCATCAACTAGTTATTATAATTTTTTTGGTGTTATTTTTTAATCTTTGTCCTATATGTTTATATGTGACAAGCTTAAAGTATAGTATCCAACAACTTGAAGAGATAGTTAAAGTGACTAAATTAATTATGTTGAGGTTCACATGTCTAAAGTCATTTCAGCCCTTTCTAATTGGTTGGATTAGTAGGGTCCAAAATATCGAGAAATTCTTTCTCCATGTTCCGTCCCATAGTCATTTTAATATAAGGCCAATGCCCAATCTCCCTCAATATTGACACAATTCATTGTGTGCGATTTACTTCAATTAACAGGCCTCGTGCACAAGATTAGAAATCAATTATTACCCTTTGCTGCTGAAAGCTCAAGCAATGCAAAACTTGATAAACTTCCAGGATATTCTTCACAAATTCCAAATCAACGAACACTTCAATTGGGTTTAGTATAACCTAAATACAAAAGCTACGAGTCGTCAGTTCACAGAAAATAATCTCCAGGCTTCTACAGCCAAATAACTGCCTAAAGCAAATGTGGTCAGAGTTTGAATTGGTAAAGGGCTCAAGAGCGGAACCTTCACTGACGAATTAACATCAGAACTTGGAGCTGAAAGATCAACTTTAATATTTACAGATGGCTGCTGCTCTTCAATAAAATTATCCTCCGTACTGGCCTGCAAACAATCAAGTTCAACTGAATATACCAATATTGTAGTACATTTTGAGATGTAAAACAATGTATGGACAATCATTTTAACTGATCTGGGATAATGTTGCACAAAGATGAGCATGTGATCATTTCGATTCATGACAAGCAAACAGTGGAAAAAACCAACAATCTAAATATCAGATCTAACATATGCATGTTTACAGAACTATAGTAGATTTGGCAATAAGACCACACTCTAAGATACACCAACGACAGATTTACGTGCCGCTATTAGGCCAGGATTGGAGGATGTGGAGTGTCACCTTAATTGCAAAAATTAACCAGAAGCTACCGATAATATAGTTCACGTTGTATCGCTCTCAAATTACTTACATATCGTATTTTTCACTTCAATATTTACTTACCCTCTTATCAATCAAACCAACCACGCCCTTGGGCTAAGAATGACAGAAGTCCTTTATGAAAGTCTCAAAGGTTGTTGATTGTTCAGAGGAACGAAGAAATATCCTAAGCCATTTGCCACTGAATTACACAACAATAGCATATTACAAATAAAACAATATTCTTGCATGTATAAGGAGCAAATTGGAGCATTCTATTCGTAACTGAGGGAATACGTCCTTCATGCAATCAACTTTTCTTTGATATAAATATTATAACAGTTTAGGTAATTTAAATTACACTAAAGTTACATGAATATGTAGCAAAAATGATTAAGACTTTTATTAAGTTTATACATTTATTTGTTTTAAGTTTTGCTATGCAATTTTAAGTACATGGATTGTAACACTTCACCTCTCAAATTACTGAATTCATCAATAAAATTACACATTTTATCATTATTAAGAGAAACTGCTCTTATAATTAAAAAAATCAGTGGTTTATGCTAATCTCAATATTTTTTAAGAAGAAGAACTAGCCTTTCCTCCTCTACTTCTCTCCTCTAGAAACAGCCAGCCATCACCGGCCACACCCAGCCATGTAACACACCTTGTAGCCAATGACCCCTTTCAGTTCTTAGAAAAAAATGTTTTCTAATTCTATGCACAAGTTAAGGGCTAGCAAGAAAATAGAAACCAAAGCAATGCCAACACAACTAGGCCCACTCTGGAGGGTAATCATATGTGCACCTCTAATTGGTTACAAAATGCACATTGCAGTTATGATTTAATCGGTTCAGTACTAACAATTTTTCCTAGCAAGTGAATCCATAATCCATGTAAGGTAGTAAGCAGGAACCAGCAAGAACTTGCAAGAATATTGATGATAGTGGAGAGAGAAACACAGAGTTACTGGTCTACAACATCAAGGACTAAAAGAAAAATCCTGAACCAAGGAGGTTATGAGGTTAATGTTGGAAAGAGAATATACACACACATATAAATAAAGAACAGTTTTCCATGATAAGCCTACAACGGCAACATTTTGCAACAAGGGACAGTAATATATCAATAGCTAAGCAATAACCCATCGAGAAGTCTTCAATATTTTAGCCCGTGAATATAATGTATTGATGATAAACTAAAAGATCTACAACTCATACCATAATTTCTGTTGATACTTCTTTAAAGAAACAACTATGTTCACACTACTACGAAATTACTGCACAAAATAAAGGTGTATATAGAACCTTATACTGGTTTACATGTGGAAATATAGAAAAAGCATACAAACCTTTCTAGAGAACATAACAACTTGATTATTTAATGGGTTAAGCAGCTGAGCGGAGTTGATTGAGGTGGTAATGATTGTGGATTTCTCCCAGACTTTACCCTCGATTGATATCTGCTTGAGAGTCAAATCAGCAATAGCCTGACCAAGCTTCCTAAATTATGCACCCCAAAATAGTAAATTAAATGAGTTATAAATGATTAAAATATTTGATTTTTATAACTTCTCAATTTCTTCTACCAGAGAAGCTTCTTAATTGATGTTCTTTTCAAAGAAATAAATTATAAATATTTTTACAGATGCATATATTTAGAACAAAGATTCTCATAGATTACAATTATGTCAATTTACATAACAGCAAAGCGCCCTAACTATGCCGTCACAGTTGTTATGAGCGCACGAATGCACCAAAGTGCAAACGTGTCCTGTGGCTATAGCGCAAAGCAAAATAGTGCGTAATCGAGTAATGCCCATTGACATTTTTTTCATATCAATAATGCTAGTATAGTTTTACAATCAAAGCGAATAACTAACTTAAGCACATAAATCAGCATGTACTTGGTATCCTTACGCAAATTTCAAGAGTTTTCCCATACTTTCAGCCAAATTTTAGAAAATTTCAGAAAATAGCCAATTTCAGCCCTAAAAAACCTTAAAATTAGCCAAATTAAGCAACTTTTAGTAAAATGTTGACATAAAATCAGTAAATTTCCACAAAAGAAGCCAGAGTACAGCAAATTCCCAAAAATCAGACAAACCAAACCTAATTTCCACGAAACGTCATTTTACAGCAACTTTCTACATGATCAGCCAAATTTACATAAATAAATTGCAAAACAAAGAAGAAAAGATAACAGAAGCTATTTTGGCCCTAGAAACACTCCTATGAGAAGAAATAGAAGCTAACAGAGAGAAGAGACAATGGAGACTGAGCCTTGGGATATGCCAGCGACAGCAAGTCAGCAACAGACAGGCATAAGAGAGAGTTTCCGGCAAGGAAAAAAAGTTTTTAAAAGAAGCCCAGATTCCTAGTTTCAGTAGCCAAGAGAAAGAAACTAGAAACGCGTGCCTCTAGGCTCCTTGCTGAACCCATGGACCGTCTTGCGCCATAGTGCACGCTATTAATAACCTGATGCTTTTTATCTAAAATTGATGATGCATAAATAGGACCTGAAACTTTGTACTCGTGGAACTAAGGTCTTACACACAGTCTCTCTCTGCATTAGATTAATTTTGGATCACTACAGCCAACCAGTACAGGTCCCCTGGGTATAAGAAGACGCACTTACTTAGCTTTCAAGCCTAAGTTCTCCTACACATTCGACATCTATTGTAACAAATCATTCTCTTAAAATCCATGTTCGAGGAGTTTTCAACATTCCTGGGATAAGTCTCCTCTAAGATGCTAGAATTGCATCTAAGAAAGGGAACAAGTGGCAACAGCAACATTCGAGAACATAAAATCCCACCACCTATAATCCAAAAAACTTGTAGACATGATAAGTAACTTCTTGTAATTGTGGAAAAAGTCCTCACAGATATCACCACAAATATTAAGCATCCTTCAAATACTGGAAAAAACATCACATAAATCCTAACAAAGGTAACACTGAAAAAAATACTGTAGAGAAAGGTAACACTGAAAAAATACTTTAGACTAATCCTGGAAAATTCATTAAATATCCGTAAACCCTAACTTCTTTTCCACATACTACGAGGAGCACACGACTATACAAATACCTAGGAGTCTCCTCCACCATGCCATGATGAAAAACCACCAAATTCTAGTTTTGAAGTCAATAGATAGCCAAACAAGGTACTATCTCAAATATAGACATGTTACAGAGGTTATAGATGTGCTAAAGGAAGTCCACCGCTGCTACAGTATAATCTCAAATACCTTAAAAGAAGCACTAATGCACAATGTCGCATGAATAAATTTCTACATTAGTTTTTCTAAGACTTTTAAAAATAAATCTCATACATGCTCCGAAGTGTGGTACAAATTTCAGATATGTTGACTTTCATTGAAGAAAAGTAAACTTCATCCATTACAGCAGAATCCCCAGTCAGTGCCGGAGCAGGATGAAATTTTGTTGCTTCGTATATATCCTACAGAAAAGAATCCCAAGTTTTCAGAACGAACAAATTATCAAGATATATGTCAATTTTAGAATCTATTGCATAGTCCAAACAAGTAAAGTAATCAAATGGAGAAAGGATACCTTGATCACTTCGTCTGAAATGACACCGGAAAATTGACTAGAATCATTTGTTCCTCCAGCTCCAAGCATCCCATAGGATAGCCAGTTCAACCATCCACGAGGCTTGCCAGTAGGACGATCATCTTCCACCAACTTGCCAATACCTCCACCATTACTTCCATGGCTCGAAGAAGGGTTTACTAGGAAATCCTACAAATAAAGCCAATGAATACAAAGCAAATTACTCTAGGTTATATTAAGCATTAACCTTACCTCTAGTTCACGTTCAGCAATAGATCTGTTATTCAAAATGTCATCTATATCAGTTTCTTTCTCCACTTCCTCCAACTCATGCTGAACATCTTCTTCTATAACCTGACGATTGTAACCATGTTAAACATAGAGAATGAGATCAAGAAAAAAAATCAGAAGCTAGTGCCTATACTATTCTTCTACTATACCTAATAATCTGTCATATCAGCCTAGAAACCTACTTTAAGATCCTGTTTCTGATAGTAATCAAGCTTGAGGGTTATTCGAGCAAAAAAATGTAACTTGGACATGGAGGTTTGTTACCTTCATATAAGATCAGACTTGGGTTTGTTAGGTATATCTTGGAAGAAAAATCTAAGGTTACCTAATTGTTCAAATTGCTTTATTATGACGGGAACACAGTCAATACCAAAATCCATACAAGTGATAATGGTGAACTTTACTTCAACTCCATTCTTAGTCAGGTTTTCTTGGAAAATAGTATTGCACCCTGAACATCTAGTATTTTTGTATAAAAGTGGTGGGGACCACTAGTAGTTATAACCCCAGTAATGTAACCAACCTGTACAAAGGCCTAATGCTATCAAATAAGCTCGCTATGAGCAAAACTACTAAGGGGAATTCACTCTGAACATCTTGTTCTTTCATCAATTTCGTAGTTAACATCTCATGGAGAAAGGTATTTTGCATCAACTATCTTGCGACTACAAACGTTGAAAAAATAGTGTTGTTGCAAGAATTTTGTTTGGAGCAAGAATAGTATTTTGCATCAACTTCCACAACCACAATTCCTTTCTACCCTATATATTTTCCACAACAGAATCTTGTTCTGCCAAAACAGAGAAATCTAATGCAGGAAACAGATATGATTTAACAGGAAAGAATTGGATTATGTCTGGCTTGAAAGAAACGGAAGGATAGTTGAAGATAAGGAGAATAATGCCGAGGAGTTATGGGATACTGGACTGCTATGTGGTTGTTTAACGCAAAAGATTTTAAAGGGAATTCGTTTTTCTTGCTTCTTACTGGTCGGATGGCCTAGTAGATTAAGTTGCTTATGCCTTGTTTAACTTCTTTTCTTCTTTGTGCTTTATTTTATTCGTGCAACCTCTGCACTCCCCCTTGTATTATTCTTTGATTAATGTGATGTTTTGTTTCAAAAAAAAAAGATCCTTGCATTTTCCTTTCTACCAAAATAGGCACTATTTAAAGAAGGAAAAAAAAACAAATGTCATAACCAATTCTCTGTCTCTAATTGTATTTATATTTTTATAGTGTTTTCCTTACAGAAAGCAATAAAGAACTCATTTTGGTTAGTCCCTTCCTCCCAGCTAACACTCATTCACTTTTTATTTGCTCTTTTATTTATTTAGAATAAGAAAATATTGGCCATAGCTTGTAGCATATTGCTCTATTCTGTGTGTATCATCCATTGCGATATACCAAATGCCCTTACCTGGTCATGTCTGAGGCATTTCAACTTGATCTTGTACAAATTCACATACTTCCTACGAGAGTTTCTGTCATAAAAAATAACAATTAAACACGTATATTTCAACAAGAAGGAGAATACATAACAACATAATCATGATAACATCGAAATTGCAGTTTATGAAAAAACAAGATCAAAAATCGGTATTCTTGCAGAATATAATGATGGTTACAGAAATCCACTTACAGCCTCTCTCCGAAGTACTTCCAAGATGTTTTCTTCAACCTCCTCTGGACATCAGAAAGAACAGATTTTTGAGCGTAGTGCCACCATGCAATTTGCCATCCATCGAGCTTTTCCCCTAAAGGACTCCGCCAAGGACGATAACGCCCATATCTACAAATATTGAAGTAGAACAAAGTAGTTCAGGCATTTAAAATCAGATACATATTGCCAAAGGTGGTCACTCATACCAAAAGATATAAGATCCAGTAAAACAATGAGCTTAAAAGTCAAGGATATAATGAAACAATATGAAACTCCCATACAGATACAAGGAGACTAGGGTTGCAACGGGATATGGGCTTGGGTTTCAAGAGTCTGGGCAAAGGTTTCAATAGGTTTGGTTGGGTCGCATTAGTTTTGCCCAAACTCCATATGGAAGAGTTTTGGCCCCAAATCTCTTCCATATAGGCCCTTAAGTACCGACACCAAACACAATAACAATATACTGAACTTACTTATCTCTTAATTGACATAAAGACATATAATCGCAAAGAGACAAGATCTGATGCAGCTGAACCTCATCCACTGACACGGCCTAGCAAAGACAAAGCTGAAAGATATAAAAAAGGATATTGCAAAAAATGAAACTAATAGTTGCTTAAAACGTAAACACTGAACTTACCACGTGAGCTAACTCAACGTTAATAGTATATTGAGGAGCATCATTAAATAGCTTTCCTGATCTGTTAACCTACATCAAAATTGCTGAAAGGTCTAAATGAAATATAGATCATATCATATCAATTTTGACTTTTCTAGCAACGAATTTTGCCATCAGACTAAGATAAAGGGGCAATAGAAAAGAGCATGGTAAAAGACAGGTGTCCCTCTGCATATCACCATAAATAATGAAGCCCTTAAGATTAAGAGCCTGACAGACGAGCAAACAATACTGTTATGGGAGAAAGCTCATATTGACAAAAAAATATTGTTCATTTACTAGCATAATGAAACATATTCACTATCAAGCAAGACCTACGATAAAATGCATCATACAAAATGATTGTCTCAAATCAAGTAAACACGCCCATATATATTTCACATACTTATGCACAATCCTCCTCACCAGCAATAGATGCCTCAGTTTATGGGACAAATATAGGGCCCTAACTTTTAGCTAGGAGAGGAAAATAGAGCAAGAGAAAGCCAATTATGAATTATGGACCTTTTACTAGTATAAGGAGTTTTTGCCTAGAGAGTAAGGCTTATTTTGATCAGTTTTGGTCTTGTTTGGCTTGTTTCAGTAGGGTGTTTCCAATGAAACATTTGAAACTTGTTAAGTTATATATATTAAATGATTCCTCTCTCTAACAACTTAAGCTTTTAAATGAGTTGGTCATTCAATTTGGTATCAGAGCTCAGGCCAAATGAGGTCCTGTGTTCAAGTCCCTCCGCCACCCATTTCTAAATTCCACGTGTTAAGGCTTGAGTAAATGAATACCGCCTACACGTGAGGGGGCGTGTTAAGTGATATATATTAAATGATTCCTCTCTCTAACAACTGAAGCTTTTAGATGAGTTGGTCATTCAATAAAACTCGATTTGGATTGGTTTTGGTTGGAATATTGAGATGGTAAAATATTAGTAGAATAATAGTTAGTGGGTTTTGAAAGTTGAGATACTGTTTGGATTGGTGGGGCGATAAGTTGATGATAGGAGTCAATCAAATAGAGTTTGAGATAAGATATGTAATGATTGAGATAGTGATGTAGTAATTTTGAAAATAGATAAAAATAAATAGTGGAATGTATATTTAACTAGTAGATGGATATTTTTTATTTCATGCCCCTCCAAACACATCTCGTGTTTCTTGGGCCAAACGCGATCCCAATTGCGTTGGGCCTGTTTCACTAGGCCAGATAATTTGGGTGAACTTAATTTTAAATATGGCCCTATATGGCCCTAATAGTCCTTGTTTAATAGAACCATGGGGCTTAAGGTGCCCATACGATACACTTCTCCGTCTTCTACCATCCTAGTTGAAGTACAATGCTACACTTATTTTTTAGTTTGAAAATATCCATGGTTTCTTAAGCTCAGGCTTAATGTGATTCTATGATTATTTTGACTCTAAATTTTTAGGTTAGTATGCGTTAATTACTAATACTAAATGTCTCCTCTCTAACAGCTTAAGCTTTTAGATGAGTCGGACCTTCAATACGGTCTCAAAGCCATCCCAAGAAGAGGTGCTATATTCGAATGTCTCTGCCACCAATTTTTAAACTCCAAATGCTGGGCTTGAGTTAAATGTATACCGCCTACATGTGAGCGGGCATGTTAGCTCATAAATATTAAATGTCTCTAGCAGTTTAAGCTTTAAGATGAGTTTCACATTCAATAGTATGTACACGACTTAATGCAGTTAGTCAAAAAGTTTTCTTACTTCTAATAGTAATACTCTTACCAAATATTTCCATGGAGCTTAGTCCAAAACTTGAATATCCTATCGGGTCTCTTATCATAACTTTTCTTGCATCTAACATGACGTTTGAATTTCATATGTTTTATACCACATATAAACAACTTATTACACAACTCTCGGGACTTCATGAATTTTATGGGACTTCCAAAGTTCTTCCTCTCCAGCAGCAAAGATGAAGACTGATACAACACTGGTACAGATGAAACACCAATATGGAATGCAAATCTCCACACATAATTCATCAACATACTTGGTGAATATCACACAAATCTATGCTCACATGATGGACAACAGTTGTTTCAAAAAAAAGGGATAGCTTCAAATTTGAATCATGACATAATTTATTAGGCATCATAAACAGGACCACCTAAGAATAATTTGCATGTCATATCCAGCATCAAACACTATAAAGTAAGATTACAATGTAACACAGTGCATAAGTTTCTTTTGGAGTATATGACAGCAGGGAAGCCAGCTTACCGACAGAGACACTAGTACATTGAGTGGAGCTAACAAAGAGGAATACTTCACATCTTCATGTCTTTCCTTTCGATTATTCTCAGAATCTAAATCACTCTTTGTGCTTGAATCATCAGCTTCAAATGTATTATAATACAGTTCTAAATTCTGAATTTCAATGGATTTGTTGACCTGACCCCCTCTAACTTTTGCAATAGAGGATCTGAAAGATTACAAATATATCGGCTTATGAGTTTAATTACAAAAGACTTTAAAAATAATATATATATGACTTCATTAATTTCTGAAAGAGTCTAAGAGTGGCTGAATGCACAGCTCTGCACCAATTCACTCCTAATAAAGAACAAAAGTTGTACCAAATAACTTACATTCATATTAGGATATGGTTACTTTATAAGGGAATGCTCTCATTCCCTTGTGTGCTAAGTGTTTAAAGAAAAATTATGGTCACTAATTAATATATAGGATAAGTCAAACTGTTCAAAGAGAGTGCAATTACATTGACAATTGATAGTTACATATCAAAACACTAAAAGTCAAAGATTAATGACCTATAGAGTAAAAGGTATGTGTGGACTTGAGAATAGTACAGTGTTATGAAAATAAAAATTTAACAAACAAATAAACCTCATACGTAATCATTTCAAACGTGTGTGGACTTGAGAATAAGAAGCGACGAAAATAGACAATAAAAAGAATCAAGTGACGGATGAAAATACCCAATAGGACTTTGCTTCATAATCGTCAAGCTTGAAAACTTCAAACCAAATACAATGTCTGCCTGGAAAGGATCAAGTAATCAAAATATACAGTTATTATTGCAAATTCTTCAAACAATGTAAACAAAAGAGTACTAACATGATCTTGGAAGAATTCTATATCATTCTGATGTGATGGTATATAATATATCACAGATTAACTACAAATGTGTTATTTTACAAAATTAACAAATTTAAAATGTTTTAATAAAATTACTTCTCAGCCATCATAGAGCAATGTTCATTGACTTATAAACAAGGAATACTTGATTGGAGTATAAATAAACTTGAGGTCCCAACCACTTTTGTACCAAAAAGGAGAGAGCAATGGTCATTTGAACTTCAGTTTTATCATTTTGTTAGATTGAAACATACTTAATTACAAAGTTGTTAACCTTACATTGGTCGACCTCATGAGTTAAATCTTTCCATCAAAATGGCTTCATCGAGATGCAATTATGGTTCCCACTTTAAGACAGTTAAAGTTCCCTGGCTTAAGGGACTGCTTATTTAGATCCTTTGTGATGTAAATATAAGATAAACTCATTCTTGTTTTTATTGTCACAAATCCACAACAGCCATAACCCACATAACTTCAGTACAAGATAGGCACCAGACTAAAGTTACACTGTTCACCAATTAAAGATTGATAAAGTGAAATGGAAAAAGAAGATTCATGTTGAGAAATGCATTGAGGAAATATGGTACAAGTCATTTTAATAAGAGCTGATGGACTTGGTTCACGCCATATTAAACCAAAATAGAGGTATGATGTTCTGCAATTGTAACGGAATTCACTTTTACATGTCAAACATGAATAATATCGATGAAACAGAGACAAATTGGAACTGAAATATCCACGTTCACAACCAAGGGAAAAAAAACAAATCAGAAGGCTTAGAACAATTCACTGATCATCTTCAAATCTGATATGCAAAAGCGAAATGCTTAACAGGCCAGCTTTCATGGAAAATTCATTCATTTGACTCATATACATATATATACATTTTTTTTATCTACTAAGCTGTGTATTTACAGCTCAGACCGAAGAGTACATTGGGTATAGGTCCTCCCTGGTGTGGTGTCTCAAGTTGGGATATATATATACATATATATATATATATATATAACTCCAGCAAAATAATGAAGCATTCTTAAGCAAAAAAGTTATCTGTATGAAACAGAATGACAAACCATGATTAAGTACACGAGAAATAGCAAAATTTCATATACGGGAGAAACCATACCGTGGCAGTCACTGAGTCTTGATAGAGGACATGTACATTTCTGATAGACAATTGGATGCTGTCAAGAATCTTGGAGGGACAGCAGGATGGCGGAGCAAGAGAGAGAAAGAGAGGGATGAGTAAAGGGATGGATAAATTTAACTACTTGTAAAAATAAAAAGGCAATTAATCAATAGCTTAAGAAATCATCTTAAACTTAAATATTTGCATGCGCGATCTTCTTTTTCCCCACCAAATGAGGCATTATACAAGTGGCAAATGCCTTGGTTTTATTGTCAGAATCTCTTTTGCTGCTGTACGAGCTAGTTATTTGATTATAAAGTAGCTAAAATCACACCAATATATACTTTACTACATAAATTCATAACACCTTCCAAACAAATACTACAAAAAACCTTCATAACTTTGACTTCACGGGATTCTCAGATGTTCTTGCAAGCACAACATCTAAGCCAAACAGTAAGGAATCAACTTGAAAGAATGTCTAATCACCCTTCAAATTATGCACAAGTTGATACAGGCATACAGCTATCAAGCAGTCCCATAACGACGACCCAATATAATATAGTGTATTACGAAAAACCACCTAAGGTAAGCCTGCATTTGTTTGAGAAATTACAAATATCCCCTCAAACTTAATGGGCAATTAAAATCCCTAACATATTTGTTGAAATGTGCGATTTGCCTCGAGCGGTATATAGATTTCTCTTGAGGGCTTTTTATTGTATTACCTTATATCTTTTTACCTTCCTAAAATCTAGGGAGAGCGAGAGAGAGATAACAAAGTTAAATTTGGCAATATATCTTCAGTTCAATGACATTGGAGAATTCTACACCCTAGCTATGTATGAAGTACAATGAAGAGTTTTGAACTCATTTCATACAAATTCTAATGTAAGAGAAAGGAAAAAAAATATTAGGGTCTGTCAATTTGATATTTTTTCCACACCAAATTATCTAATCATTTTCTAAAATGAAAAAATAGACAGAGAAAAAGGTGAAAAAGAAAATGAGAAAAATAGACATGAAAAAAATAGAATATTTGCATATTCATTTATCTAAGTTAAAATAATTTTCTTCATTTTGTTTAAGAAGTAAGAGTATTTTTAAGCATGTTATACTTATTGATTGAAGTGGAATTTTTTTTAATGTATGTATAGTGGTTGTATCTTTTAAATTTGCTGAATAAATACATCAAGAGGATATAAAATCTTCTTAGAGTTTGATTATTTCATATATTAAACAAGTGACTTAACAGGAAAAATGAAGTGTTTATGGGTGAACCGAACCGAGTTGCATGCTGCTCGACTCGGACTCAGCTAGTGAAAACTTGTCCATGTTTGTTCACTTCTTTACTGATCCGAGCTTGAACATAAAACCAAGCTCGCCGGCGATTTCGATCCTAGTATGAACAGCTTCATGTTCGCTCGGTATGCTCGTGAACCCAGAAAATAATTATTTTCTTATCTTTTCTCAACCAAAATTTCCCCTCTTCACACACGAGGTGGCTTTTAATGGAGGATTTTGTTTAATTCTTGAAAGGGAAGGAAGAAAAGGGGCCAGAAGGTTTATTGGAATTCGGGAATAACCTGGGCATCTTAATTATTATTCTCTTCATCTTACTTTTGCAGAGTCTACTTTTGCTGACTTGGTGACGGCTTTACAGTAAACCTAAGGCAGCCTACTTCCCAAAATTAATTTTGGCAGCTACAAATTATAATTGAGCGAGTAATTCACGGTTGCAATATTTATGGCACGAGCCAAGCCATAGCAATATATATGGCTTGAGCTCAAATGTTAAATATCTAAATGGCTTCGAGTTCAAGCCAAGCCTGAACCAAAGTCCAATTTTTGGAGCCGAGTTTGAACAAAATCTTGCTTGGTTTGTTTGGGCTTGATTTCATCCCTAGCAGTGTTTTTAATCAGTGTACGAAATACACAAGAGAGAGCTAGAGCATAATTTTACCTTAGCAGTGATGTATGAGATAAAAGATTTTCCAGTATGATTATCTGCCAAAAAAAAAACATATATGAGAGAGAATGAACAGAACAAACACCCATCACGTATACACAATTTTACTTGTAAAGTTACAAATAACAACTGAAAAAAATACCATAAAGACATCACAAGTTTGACGTCAAGATGCTCACCACATACGCGTCTCGATAATTTTGCTAGTTCTGCTGCAGCAAGTTGGGCCTTTTTGCTAGCAAACTCTCTTCTTTCAACAGCATCCATGCACCACTGCCAAAAAAACGGATTTCATTCAAAAGGTAAAGGGAGTAAACTAAAACTGAAAGTCGAAAATTGAACCACCAATGGCATAGTAAAGTTGCAAAGAAAGCCTTACCATGACAGTTATTGCCTAAATTATGTTAAATCAAAATATTACTGTTCCAAGTTTGATCCACCTTAATACTTCAATGTATTATTTAAGCAAAATTACCTCTTTGTCATCTCGCTGGCAGACACAAATATATACGTCCTCCAAGATGATTATAATGGGGTCCCAGCCAAGTTTCTTCCATGGAATTTTGATGCTTAACTTCCCAACGGTACCTATAAATACCAATACAAAAAGATCTAATCGTCGAGAAGGAATAAAAATTTGTGAGCGTTAGAAAGAAAACAATGAAAAGATTTCCCAAACTAGTCGCGCATAACAGAAGGGACAGGTAAAAAACAGCGCATGATCTCAATTTTCAAAAGTTGGAGTCCGACATCTACATTTTCAACTTTCAATACCTTTATTTGTAACAACAGTGAAGATCATCTTAGTAGGCCTTCATACTTGTCAGCTGCCATAATTGATAGAGCAAATCACACAGACTCCCCTTAGGTTCTAATTAAAACAATTAAACTATTGGCTAATTAACTACCAAAACATTCTTGGATTTGAAAGACATTAAAAAGACTAAAGGAAGAAATGAAATGGCCTCTTTCCCCACACCCAATCTGATCTGCAAAATAAGATCACGTATTCCGGCCCTGGAGATGTTTTAATTATTCAAACAGTAAAGGTGGCGAGTGTTCCTGAACTTAAACCTATTATCAGAGTAATCAAAGATTCAGAGGTGTGAGATAGCAACCCTAGTTTGCCAAATTATTTTTCAAGGCTGCTTCAAGAGATATAGCACCTCATTTACACCAATCAGAAAGCCAAAATTACTCAAGTTTCCCAGGTAACTACGTCTCAAGTCCTATTGCCCCTCCTCAACTCAGCATAACCACAGATTCCTCATGCATCTAAAGGTTCCTCATCCTCTGCCTCTTCTTCGAGGGTCACCATGAAAGTACCTTTCACTCGACAAAGTCTTTGGTGATATTATTTTGGTAAAGCAACTAATGATATCGGATATCCACACTTAGAAATTGAGCTAACCTTTTATTAGAAAAATAAACATTATATGTTTTCTGGCATCAGTCAGGGCAACAAGAGGTCTCGAGTCCGAATATGTCATTCAATTACAAAAAATAGTTCCATGTGTTATCCTCGAGCAAAAAATATATATATATATAGTTTCGATGAGGCGTCATTCAATGCCTTCATAAAATGATCCAATTTTCAAGCAAAGCAATTCAAAATTGGATAACGTAAATATGTACCTTGTTTGAAAGCAAAGGGGAGGCGGAGGTAGTCAAAAGCTTCAAGAATGAGCTCCACGTTTTCCAGTAAAACTTCCTCTGCAACACATAATATTAATAAAATTACAGGAAAATGGTGGAAGAATGAAAGACGTGTACTGAACAATCTGTACCATTCCAAAGGGTGATTTTGAGTTGTTCTTTTTGGATGTCTTTAATGTATTGGCCCAGATATCCCAGTATCAACTGCCTTACCAATCCTTCGAACATTCTTTCCTTTGCTGATTTCGATTCTATTTCATCTAATCTAATAATACCAGAATCGTAGCAAATAACCTAGCGCGAGATGAATGTTTTATAAATTGGGGTTTTAGAGTTTAGACGAATACAGGAGTGCGGAAATCGTTTTACTTTGTTTGGTTTGGTTCCGGGGGAGAAGAAATGTATTTATTGGGAAACAAAAGACCACTTTTGTTTTGATGAGGTGTGATAAAGGTTGCAAATAAGTTTGGCACATATTCATGTCTAGTCCTCTAGTTATTACGTCACCAGATTGAGTCATATGGGAATTCTTGGCATGGATCAAAATTTCGGTTTAAATTTATCTTTTGGTCAGTCAAATATTGGAAATTTTTCGATACTATTCGGAAACATTAAGAAAAATTTATAAAAAAAGTTACTAAATTTAGGAAAATAACAGAGTTTAAGACAAATAAATAGTTTCGAAATTTCATCTTGTTTTCGTTTCGCCTGATTCAAAAACGGAAACTTTTCGATGTTTTCGATGAAAAAGATGGAAATTTTAATCCATGGTATTTGGTAATTTTGTAATATATTTTTCTTAATCGTGGTCACCTTGATGCATGTAATCGTTGAAGTTCGCATCTAAAGTGTAATCGAATACTCCCAAGCAAGAAAGAGAAAAATGAGGCAAATTGCAAGCTGTTAGATATTCAATTGGTTCTTTTGATCTGTAACATTGTTGGGATTTTGAGAACTGATGGCAATAACAGTTCAGGGGCGAACCTAGACCATATTTCTTTGGGGCCGAGTAAGGGCAAAGCGTAAACATCTTAGTTCGTGAGCAAATATTTTTTCTTTAATAAACTTGATATTTTTTCTTTATATTTTGATAAAATAGTAAAAACTAACTTAAAATAATACAATCCTATAATTTTATCCAACAAAATGTGAAAAAGATAAAAAGTACATACAATTTTCTTTTAATAGTATTAGCCAATTGAATTAAGTCACTTCATTCAACAAATGGTTCAAAAAATTGAAGAGTTGAGAAAGCATAAAAATTTCTTACGATTGGAATTGAGAAAACATATAATTTTTATATGGAAGTAAATCCATTTTGTATTAAACTTAACGCAATAAAAATATCAAAATTGAACGATTCCAGTTTTTTCGATGATTTATAATATAGATTTATTATTTAAAAACACATAATTAGTGATGCAAAGTTTTAAATCAATATTAGATTTATCATATATATAAAGTATTATGGGTTAAGTCCATTTAAGAAATTGAACACAACTCCTGCACCATGTCCAAGAATCTTACCAATAATGCCCAACTAACTTATATGTTAGTATTTCAAAAAATATCAAATTTAATGCAAAAAAGCAAGGGGATTTTAATGAAAAGAAGGAAAGAAAGCCTTTAGAGTTTAGAGGATCAAACTCGTGACCTTCTAAAAGAAGACCAAGAACCTTACAACTCATCCAAGTACTTTCTCAGTTATAATTGCAGCAAATATATCTATATGTATAAAAACATATATATTTTTTCCGGGGGGGGGGGGGGGGATAGCCCCCTCCAGTCCCTCTTATGGTCCTCCCAGTGTATATTTTTGTTAATGTTCCAAAACAGAACAGTAACAAACACCATTAATGCCAATTAAATTTCATTTACATGACAGCTTCTAAGTAACACACCAAATACATTATATATTTTCAAGTTTTGCTAGCAACTCTGAGACATGAGCACGGATATCTCGAAAGAAAGAAAGAAATAACTCAACTCAAATTTGTAAAGAGCGTTTGGACCTAGCAGCAGCCCTCTCCAGTGCCTTCAACTTGTGAGCTTCCATGCGAGCTTTTTGTTCCTCAGAGATCTGATTTTGATTACAAGAATTGTTACCCAATTCCTGTTCCTTGTTCGATTCATCTTTGCCCCCAGAAGATGTATCAGGACCAACATTTTCTACGTGCAAAGATTGACTAGATGTATCCTGCCAGACATTGTTGAAGGTGGAACCGTGAATAATCTTACAATTCAATCAAATGACAAAATAATGGCAATATTTTCCTTGTGTGCTACATGTAGGAAGTGAACATATATATAAATCTCACATCGGAAAAGAGAAAGTACGTATTGGCCTTATCTGTCTAGCTGAAGCCATGCATGACAGAATTTGCAGTTCAAAATTCACATGCTGTCTTAGGGTTTGACCATTTATGGTTAGGAAAGAATCTTTTTTTTTTTTTTTTTTTTTTTTTTTTGTGGTGTAGGTGATTGGTCTTTTGGCTATGTAATTTTACGTAGTTGTTACTGGAGTAACTATTATAAGCATTTTTTCCAACAGCCAGGTAGGAAAAGAGAGTTCTTATGAGGACCCAGTTGGAGCTGGATGTATTAGTCTAATATCTATTCTGTTCTTAATAATTAAAACTTGAAGTATGTTTGAGTTGCCTCGGGTCTACTTGCTCGTAGTGAAATTCTTAGTTACTAGAGATTACTTTGTTGAATCATTAATTTTATCTATGGCTCGTTAGATATAGATGTTCCAGACCAATGATAGTAATAACAATACATGGAATATAAAAGCTTGAATTGTTGTTAAGGAAGTCTTATACAGCAGTTGTATTTTGAATTCGTCAATGAGTCATGACAAATTTAATTATATTAATGAACAAAATTAAGGATCATGGACAGGTCTAGTTCACCATCATCAAGATTTGTGACTCTTCAGTTGTTTCAGCAGGAGGATAACTCATCAACAAGAGACAAGTAGGAAACAAACAAAGGAAATTGTGAAAAAAGAACTCACCTCAGTGGCTTTTTCCCAGATGACATCAGACATGTCTTCTTGGAAATTGCTCGTCTCTTCATTTTGAAATGCACTTTCCTGGAATTGACTTGGTGCGTCCAGGGCCTCTTGAACATCTGCAAAAGCAGAAATCAGCGAACAAATAAGAATATATACCATTAGGAGCATAGCATAAGTGTGCTTATAAATCCCAAATATACATTCAACTAAAGTTCCTGAATTGAAATGAAAAGAATTATCACCAAAACTCGACAGATTAGACCAGCTGGATAGTAAGAGAAGGGAGAGTATGACTGGCTATTTTTTTTATTTCCTGTTCTTATTTACTTGCTGTGGGGTGTTGTAAATTCAAACTATGTATAAACCCAGAATATTTCAAGAGAAGGATACAAAAGACAGACAAGATCACATTCCCAGGCCATGCCCAAAAAGAATTACCTTATCTAAAGTCGTGAAGATCGAAGAATAGGATCAGGCAAATTTATATTTTGAATAAGTGAACTTGGGGTTTTATAATAGTTTATTTTTCAAATTTATCTCCTTAGAGAAATAACATAATTATATAAAAAAAATATGTATAAAAAAATCACATTTTTTATGCAAGATTTTCTTCATTGTAAAAAAAATGTGTAAAAAAATCACTCTTCTTTTGTGAAATTCTCTTCAGAAAGCCAAGTTAATCTTCATTTCTGGAGCAGTAGATTTATACAATCAATTAAAGACATGTTATAGGTAGGATATGAAAACTAAGATACCTTGTTCGTTACTTGAGTTTTGTTGAACATGTGGCTCAAGAAGCTTTGTTGGGTCTGCTCCATCCGCAACTCTATCTCGTAGTTCTCTGAGACAGACCTGCTCAATCAAAAAGGTAAAATAGAAAATGTTAAGAAAGAATACTATTTAAGAAAATAAATTGTTGCTGATGAGAATGATAGATGTATAGTTTTTAATGAATATCACTTGTTCAATTCATGAATACACTAATTGAAACTACAAAGATTCATTATATGTCATGCTTCAACTATGAGATGGATGCATGAGAGTTCTACTTCAGAGACCAATGGCATAAAAAAACCAGCACTCACTCCACTGAAGTTTTATTGAAGGATAATTATGCTGCCTGTTTCTAATGAAGTTTGATTAGTTTCAGAAACGTCTACCGGGTCAATCCAATATATTAAAAGGGCTATCCTATCTATAACAATCTAATACAGGAAGGCTCTAGATAGCAACAAACACAAAAAACAGAACATGCGATGCCTGCTCAAATGACATGCGATGCCCATAAGACCAGAATGATTGTATGATTTACTGTAAAAATAGAATGTCCTTGCCTTGACACGCTTTGTGGCCCCAACTTGTTCCACCTTATGTATGAACTGATCAAAATTGTAGTAAGGAAGAAAACGTGAGTGCCATTCAGCATACAGGCCTAGTAGGTGTCGCAGATCATTAACCTGCACTAAAATAATTAGATTCTGAAAAGAGACATTGTGGAGGATGGTAAATCACACTAAAAAAGCAGTTTAAATATTTGAACCAATTTATCAGTAACTTTAAGCTAAGCGTAAACAAGGTGACAGTCAGCACTAGTCATCACTCATCAATAACAAACTACACATAAAAACTTCTTATTCAGACAAAACCAAAGCCACAAACACTATAAGTTGGCCTTCAAACCTGCTAACGACATTATTGGGGAAAATACATCTAGTGACATTAGCCAACTCTGTCAACAATTCCAATTAAATCTAAATAACAATTTTTTTTTTCAGACTTTAAAATTTTGGTAGTATCCGCATGCTTAAATTGCTCTCATTTTTTCTCTGTTTGTTTTGTGTGTTTTATCATCAAAAGTTCAAAACATTATTTTCCTTTGAGAAATTATCTACGTCGCAATACTGGAAGGGACTAGTCACTACAAAGTAGCGGACTCAGGTTCGAATCCCTGTTGGGAGAGGTTCCCACATTATGTGCCCGACGCGCCTCGAAAGGGATTAAACCCTTGGGAAACCAAAAAAAAAAAAAAAACCTAATTTCAAAGCAATAGTTTCAGATGGTTAACATACATGTTTTGTTTATGGTTGTTACTAGATCTCAAATGACAACCTAATATAATTTCTTTTAACACGACAAAATTATAAAATTATAAGCTTAAGCTATGGAACCTTGAGGCAATTGTTCCAAGAAACCTAGACACTTTTTCCTGGGAACTACATCATAGAAAAGGTCAAACTCATCTTTGAAACTCCTTAGGTAGTGGAATTTCTTTAACTAAATAAGCAAAAACACAAACGATCTAACCAAAAAAAAAAAGTTAAAACTCTTTTCCAATGATCATCTCCCATATGACACAAATATAGGTAAATCTTGGAACATTATACACATTACCTATGGAAGCTAAAACTTAACAGTAAATTGTTTATAGAGCGTATCTAAACCAAATGTTACCAAAAGAAATGACTAAACAGCAACGTGAATAGTAAAAAATTGTATCGCCAAACCCAAACTTCTCACAGGACAAGTGGATTTCATTTGTCATGTAATTGGTTCTAAGAATGAATTACTTGGAAAATGTAAATACAAATTTTTTGTGATTAGTTGTGTCTAGACAAACAAACCAGCTCATAGATTGCTCCATCATATATCAGGACTAGATCAAAATAAGTTCAACAAGGATCCACCAATCCCATTGCATAGGTTTCTACAGAATATATAATCGGAATTAATTCAATATGTAGAAAGTATTAGAGATCGGGGATGATCACCTCGTGGCCGCGGCCACGGCACTTGAGAGCGCGGGGGAAGTAGCGGAGAATGTGGCCGATGCCTTGATCGGAGAGGAGGAGGTCCGGAGTTAGCTTCGGGAGGCTCCTTCTCGGGGCCTTCTGCTTCGGTTTCTGGGTAGGAGGGATAGGAGGGCGCGACGTCGTATTGGTGGAATTGGGAAGAGGTTCTCCGTTATTGTCACTGGAAGGGGCCGAAGGGCAATCTCGGGACCAATGGCCGGGCCGCCCACACTTGTAGCATCCAGTTGCGGGTCCGCCGCCGCCGCTTTCCATTTTCAAATCTCGCTTAATTTCTCTGGTTATTTTGATATATTTGTTTGGATAATAATAGGGGCGAAGAATTTTGGCGGGAGTCGAGGGCGGGGAAATGAAATGGGCGGCAAACTCGTTATAATTTTATTCACTTAACATAATTTTCAAAAATGTCAAAAAAAAAAAAACATAATTTTCAAAAAATTATAGTAATAAATAGTATAAGAAATTTATTTAAATAAAAGTTTAATAATATTAGATAACAATAAAATTTGTTATATTAACATTTAAAACATCATATTTGCAAGCAAAATTTTTGAACTGGATCAATTAGAAAACCCTTATTCAACCTTAAAGCCCATAAATATTAATTCCACATCAATAATATATCACTTAATACAATTATAAATATTGTGGCTGGTCCTCTATAACTGGTTATTGAATTTAAGCCTTGTGAGACTTTGTTTAATCAACAACTAAAAATCAATACATATTTTAAAACATAATATTATGCAAAGCATGTAATTTCACAAATTACCACTTTAATATATTAAGGAAATGGGTGTATGGGATTAAGGTGGATTAGATAAGAGTTGGATTGAATGTTATATTAAAAATATGTTTGGTATATTTGATTGAGTCATATTACATTAAATCAATCAACCGTAATATGTTTGGTGGAGTTATTTTAGGCATATATTAGTATATTTTCACTAATTAATTGAATATATTAAGATATATCAATTCATCCAACTGATTTTAATAATATTATAATATGTATAAGAGTATCATCTGATCAAGGTTTGTTCAATGTTTTAGCTCGAATGCCTCCATGTAAATGTAAATTGATGTAGATTTTAATTTGTGATTTATTTATGTAAAATGTGTTATATGTAAAATTTATGATAATTAATGATATCTTAAAATTAAATATGTAATATGTAAACTTGAGGTTATAAATGACATTTCACCGAATTCATATTCACCCGGATTAACTAATCCACCCATACCTGGGTGAATTATAATCTAGTCTTAATACCGGGTCATAATGATTTAATCAATTTGACCCGGTATTTGAGAAATGACACCAAACATTATATTAACACCATATTAACACATATAATATGACATAATACCCCTTATTAGGTCATACCAAACGACTCATAAAATTATCCATCTTGATATAGCATGGATAATAAACATAATTTATATGTACTAATTTCACAAATATGAACAATTTATTTAAAACAAAGGTATTAACATAAAATTATACTATTTATCAAAAAATTATTAATAATTTAAGAATATACACAAACAAAAAAACTTTCACAATAATTTGAACTTTTGAAAAACGACTAAACTTTCTTCGACTATTGGGGCTTAAAGCTTAATCCACAGCTTATGCATGGAGTATTCGTAGCCCACTAAATTGGACCTATATTAGAAGTCCAAACATGACCAAAGTTCCAACACATGAAATTTGAGAACAAAATGATGTCGCCCAAGCCATATTTCATCAAGCAAAGGAATTTAGATTAGACGTTCCAACAAGAAAAGCAATATAATGACTTCTATTTATTCTTTAGTGATGCAAAACGTTTGACAATTAGGGTGTATTTGCAACCTCTGCTTATCAGTTTTTCTTATCTCGAATCCAATAATTTCGTGTTTGTTAAATTAGTTTCAGCTTCTCTCAAAATAAATTATTTTTAGCTCATAAGTTGTCAAGTCATCTTGAAATGCTTCTGCTTATACTGAACTTAACTTACAGTTTCATGTCTAAACTTATTTGCTAGAGTTCAGGTATTGGAATCTTTCCCCCACGGAATAGGAACTATCATTTTAGCTTTCCTCAACGTCAAACAAATTCAATTATTGTACTAACGCCAAAATAATTCTTTCAAAGTTCAAAAGTAAAAATCTAATTCCCAATGTTTCCTAACATTTTGCTTGAAACAGAAAAGAACAATCATATAGAAAATTTCAGGGTGGTTTAATATTTAGTTTTGTTTTTGAGTGATTTCAATTAACCTTTGAGACACGACTTTTTTAAATTGAGTTTATTGATTTATAAAATTTATGATAGTTTATAAGGAAAAAGTTGATGCTAGGTGTGTCAAATTAATAATTTATATGTAGATATGATATTTATTAATTTAGTTTAGATAATAAAAAGTAGAAACATGGGTTTCACGAAACTCATCACACAATTTTGCAATTCGCGATACTGTGAAACTAAGGCGATACCAGTCCATACAAGGCCTCAAAAACCTTGAAGAAATAATCGAGAAAGAGATATCATAAGCTATGATATTGATTGTTAGACTTTTATAATAAACTGCACAATACTATTCAAATATACACATAAATTTTACCTAACAAATACACATATGATCAAAATGAAATCCGGAATATACGACATACCTCTAGGCGCCATTTAAATTAAATAAATCCAAAAAGAGATTCCGCGTACATGGTACTTTTACACTCTGGTAAACTCTTTTGTATGGTGCATTTTGTGAAAATTACTGAATGTAAGAACTTTGTACATGATTCACCTATATATAGTATATTCCCATATAATTATGAGGATTAAATCCATGGATTTGTACATGATCGAAGAGATCAAATGAACAACTAATTAAAGTTTTTAATAAAATTCACATTAAGGTTGAAACTTCATTATCTTGATCATTAGAGCTCGACGAAACATTAATTTTTTTTCTACCAAATATAGTTAGAGAAGTCTTTCCTGTGATTTGGAAAAATCGAGGTCCCCAAAAGTCCGTTCATCAACTTCTTAGGAGCATCTAGGACGAGAAAAATTGCTTGTTTTATGGAAGACAACTCAGGAAGAACGAAATTTTTGCCCAAACCGGACTTTGTCACGTCCATCCAACCACAAGCTAGGCAAATATATTGCATATTGTGATTGGAGACACCAAGTAATACAAAATTATTTAGTGTGACCAAGCCTCAAAAGTAAGGCATCTACTTGAAAAAGTTTATGTTGGTTGAGATACAAAATACTACGAGTATATATCCACGATACTTAAACATCAAACTGCATGTCCATTCACGTGAGGTTAATATAATTGCTCATAGAGACACAAAATCGTGACAAAAGTTTCAGATCATGGAGAATATTGAGTACAAGGCAACACAGAAGATAATTTTTTTTTTCTAATTTCCCAAAGATATTAGGTCTTATACTTGACTTTATACCTTTCGAGTCACGTCAAACACATAAGGTGATAAAAATTCTTTTTTATCTTTTTTCTCAAAGAAATTAGGTCTTACACTTGACTTTATATCTTTCGAGTCACGTCGAACACATAAGATAAGAATCACTTCCAACAGGGATTTGAATTTAGATAAAAGTACTTAATATTCAATTACAATTATGTACCACCTAAATACATGTATTAGTAAATGCATACTTAACTATAAATAACATTGATGAACATTACCAACAGGTGATTGGTTTAGTGGAAGGAACTAGGCACTACAAAGTAGCGGACTCATGTTCGAATCTTTGTTGTGAGAGGTTCTCACTGTGCCTGACGCGCCTCGAAAGGGATTAAACCCTTGGGAAACCCAAAAAATAAAAAAACATTGATGAATATTCATACATTATTCTCTTTGCCGCTCACCAATATTAAATATATCTTTAAAATTAAACACTCAAAATGGTTACAATAATACACAATTAATATTTCAAAGATCAGAAGCACATTACATAAGACAATAATAAATATATAGCTCATGGATTCATGAAATGAAGCTATGATACAACAATAAAAATACATAAGATTGAACTAAATCTCATAACATGGACTTCACCCCAATTCCTGATCAAACAGCATAATAAATAATGTTATCATTATTATTATATATATATATATATTCTTTAAGGCCCCAATCTGTAAGGACCTTCACCCATATAATGACCTTCCATATAGAGGTTCTGGGGATGCATGACATTTCCATCCATCACCATAAATTGCATGTCTTCGGAAGGTTTCCAGTGTCGTTTCCTTTGGTTAATGAACCAATTATTTATCTGTTTCTGGTCCAATCCAGTCGATTCAGCTAGCGCCACCTTCTCCGACTCCTGTTCACGCACGATACATCAATCAGTCGTGTCAAAAACAATTATTATTATATATATTATTATATAAATATAAAAAGGAGTAATTTATATTGCCATATGTACATACCGATGGATATGGCCACTTGTAATGTAATTCCCACCAGCTGAGTAGCTTCTGGCGTGCGTCTTTGGGGAGTTTTCCCTTCTTCTTTTTCTTGGAGAGCTCTTGCTTCAGACTACCTAAATATCCACTATACTTCTTCAATAGGTGGTTTTTTAGCTCACGGTCTTCCGCTCTTGGATCGATCTCCGGAAGTTGGTCCGTTTCTCCACCACTATTTTCTTGGTCTTCTTCGGATGAACCAACTCCTTCACACTTGTCCTCTTTTATTCATTGGTTGATCGAGCACACAGAAGAAAAGATAGTTAACAACATTTGCAATACAAGAGATAATAAACTATATATTGGGCAAATGTGATATTAGTAACATCACATGTATCCTGCATTTTAATCCCAACAAAACTCAAAGATTATTTTATATAAGCAAATAAAAGCATTGAATATTGCAAGGTATGTGTGATAATAATATAAGACTATTAATTGAAGATTTGAAAGTGATAGTTGTATTTACTACGTTATCATTTTAAGAATTTTAATCCAAGTAAAACCAATTAGCTAGCTTTTTTATTATCAATTTATATATTTCTTATGATGTGGTTAAACCAAGACATGCCACAACTATAATGATGTGGTTATATAAACTCATATAGCAATTCCACAAAATGAGATAAAACAGAAAGGGTATCTAGAAAATAACCTTTAATTTTTAAAACTAATTAAATTACAAGTAAAAGTTTTGACTCTATTTAACAAATTTGGTACCATTTAATAACTTGGAATAAAAGGCAATCCAATTGATCAGCATGCATATAAAAGGGTATTCAAATTACCCACATAACTTATAAATAAAAATAAAGTGAAGATTGAAAATATGCCATAATATCAAACTAGCTAGCTATGAATGAAAACACCTTCAGAGTTCAGATGTTTTACAAGAAATTGTTTACTAAAACAACCACACATTTCTAGAAAAGTACCTGAATGCAATCCAAACAAGGCCATTAATTATTTATAGGGTTTATTACAGAATGCAAAAATAGATAAAATAAGCAGGAGATGAAAAATAACACCCCAGAAAAAGGATAAAAAAAAAAAGAGAGAGAGAGAGAGAAAGAGAATTAGTAGCTAGCAATATATCCAGCCAAGAGTAGAAATGAATAAAATATAAACAAAAATCTGACAATATGGTACAGGCTACATGGGGTAATTAACATGACATGAACAGTATCCTATGTTTCTCATTTATTTTCCAAACTCCATAAATAAAAAGTTAATGGAAACAGTTCCCCCCAACACACAACTAAGAAATAACAAAAAAAAAAATTTTTTAATTAATTAATTGTTGGTGCCATTAAAAATGTCAAGGTGAAGCACATTAAATCACTATGCAATGTGCTTTAAATTACTACATCTATAAAAATTATTAATTAATCTTGTCAGTGTGCTTAAACAAATGAACCGATTACATTAGCAACCGTGTGATCTATACATGGTTCATTAATTTGTCTTATTGAGAAAAATGGAAAACAAATATTTTTACTCGTGATTAGGGTTTTGTTTGGAATTCGTGACGAGGCGTTGGAAAATGATGTTACCCAGTCAAAGAACAACCAAAAGAGGCCTACGCCCCCCTCCCCCAAAATTGTAGGGGGGGTACTGGCCACTTTCATTCAACTACTATCAGTTTTTTAACACTGCAAAATGAATTCAAATTGATCTTTCGCTTTCACCCCGTGAAAAAATGGGAAAGAAAGAAAAATTAAATTAAATGAAATGAATTAATTAATTAATTAATTATATATTTATATATTCCTAAAAAAGAACATACCTGCAGAATTGTTGAAGATCCGGAGTGCAGGAGCACCATTATTATTATTATTATTATTATTAGTAAGCATGTTGAGCTGTGATTCAATGCGTCTCATAAAATCCATTGCTTCTTGCAACGGCCTAGTCAGCTCCTCTCTATACTTCACCAGCATATCATAATAAGCTTCCATGAACTGATCCAGCTCCGGATCAACATGGTCCCTACTGCTCCCTCCCGTACTAGATCGCTGCCGAGCCTCAAACTCTCTCCGCACCGCCGTCAGCCTCGCTACCACCTCCGCCGGCGCCCCCACCTATTTATAATTATAAATAATTAATCACTACGTTAATTAATTAACAAATAAAATCCTCCACGTGTGCTTATTCAATTAATTAAGTAAGTAAATAAAAAAGTAATTATGAAATTAATATTAAAAAAACCTTTTGACAGTCCATGTAAGCTTCCAAAAGATTGGAATAGTGCGGATGAGCAATAATTTTGGCTTTTAGAGCATCAACTTCATTACTTTCTGGATGAGATGTAGTGGATCTAAAACCAGATGAATTATTCGGCGGAGGATAGTGAAAACTGGGGGTGTGATTCTGTGAAGCTCCAGCTTCGGTTTTGACCGTCGGATGATGAGATCGATCGTAACAATCGGTGGTGGTGGATTGATGAAGATACGGTAATCCAGTACTGGCCGGTCTTCCTGGACCGTATACGGAAGAGCTTGGTGCGAGAATTGGACTACCGCCGTATACAAAACTTGTAGTTCCTCTCGAATTGTTTGTGCTTTCACTCATTTGATGATGATGATGATGGTGGTGGTGGTGGTGGTTGTATTCCTCCATTAATTAATTAACTAATTCCTTTTTAGAAGCAAACTAAAACTAAAAACCCTAATTATCAAAATCAAACCCTAGCTAGAGTATTAGAAAAATTGAAAATGGAGTAAGTAAAATTGTTATCTGGTAAAATGAGGAGGTCTGGAGATGAAATTAGTTATATATGCTTTTTTTATTAGGAGAAAAAAAAAACTAAATGGCGGAGTGATTTTGATTTTGAGGTGAAGAAGGGAGTCAGAATTATCACATGGTTGCGTGAAGGAAGGGGAGGGGGTATTGGCCGGAAAACAGAAACTGGCAGTGCTATCTAATCTTGACAAGACGTTCTTTCTTCTTTCTTCTTTCTCTTGAAGAATAAAGAAAGAAGGAATTAATAATAAATAATAATAATACTTCTTCTAAGTTCTATCTTTATATATATGATATAATATAATACTACTACTAAATTAATAAAATGTATGGGAAAGATAAGAGAGAGTTAAATTTTTTCTACTTGCTTTTCAATCAATCTTTTTGCTTTTACTATTTCATTTGGCTGGCCCCCATCCCCGCTTACTTTCGCCAGCCTTTTTCACCTAATTACTTTGTTCCCATTCTTTTTATTCTTCAATCTAGTAAAAAATTAAACAAATAAATTAAGATTTATTTAAGATACATGCATACTTCAAAATGTTATGTGATGTAATGCAATATGGGATATGTATTAGATGAAATAATGTTTTAAATGTACATTCGATATGTATATGACATTTCAAGTGAATATTGTATTATTATAATTCCTTTTTAATAAATACTCCATTGTTTTATATATATATATATGAAATCTGAACAAAACTATCATGCAAAATATAGTAGTAATCATGGTGTTAGTATCGCACGATTCGCGATACGATTCGATACTGGCCCAAAACGATATAACTCGGATGGCCCAAAAATGATGCGATTCGCGATACGATAATGGATATTGTATTATTATAATTTCTTCTAAAAAGATACTCAATTGTTATATATATTTATATATGAATAAAATTATCATGCGAAATATATTAATAAACATATTCAGAGAAATCCCCCATATGCTTACAAAAAAGGCAGCAAAAATTTGCATGCATGGGGTTTTGTGCGAAAATTTTAAAAGTATAGAGGGATTCTATGCAATAAACATTTTAATAAAGGGTTTCTTACCAAATATTTAAAAGTAGATTGGAATCTATGCCATAAATATATGAGTGAATAACATTTCCTCTTTATGGGCCAAGTTTCGCATTTGCGTTCCTCTTAAAAATAAATGATATACCTACTATGTACTTTTCATTAATATTGCATTGGAATAAATAAGATGGAGTTATTAGGTATAAAAAATAAGAGCAGAATCGAAAAAAGGTAATTAATGTTGTATTGGGATCCTAAAGCAATAAAAAAAATTCTCTAAAATGACAAATATTATGAAACGAAGGGAGTAGTTTCGTACAAGTTTAACTAAAACAAGGAAGTTTAGCGTTTACCCTAATCCCTAAATAAACTAATGTATTCGTGTTGGATAGCTTCACTTGATTTTATTTCAAAAGTTTGGTTCAAGGGACTATAGCGAAACCTTTATAACACGTAGTTTTAATTTTGACATTGAAGTTTGTGAGTTTTTCAAATTTTAGATATAATTTAGTCTGAAATGAATATTGGAATTTGAAATGTAAGCATCGTGTATCAAATAAAAATATTTTATAAAGAAAAATAGGTAATATATGTCTCATCATATCTTAAGTCTATGTATTTCAAATTTCGTTGGACAAGACACTATCTGGAGCTGATTTCTTACTAAATAAGAATTCAACAGAAAAACAATACTCTCAACTACCAATCATCACAAAATATAGTATATATATCAAAGAATTGATTAATTCAAAATAAATGATTTGACATATAAAATTTACTTCCCCCTCTCCCATAAGAAAAAAAAAGAAATACTACAACATTCAAAATGCACTAAAGCCATAATCCACAGTTTTAAACCAACACGTCATTAGATTAACATTATTTTACATTCAGAAAGATGGAATTAAAATAAATTTAAATCATGTTTCAATTGTTAATCACATTCAAGATTAAAAACATCTTCAAAATACCTAACAAAAATATTTCTCATGCAAACCAAACAAAAAATGGACCAAAACCTAGATTTTACCCATGCATGATTATGTTACTAAAAAATCAAACATATTGAACAATAATTTTCTTATTTCTACAATAACCTACTTAAATTAACTCTACTTTGATTAATTTGACATAAAATAAGCCAACTATTACACATAACAAATACGATTAATTTGATATAAAGTGTTACATATATCTTACATATATGGTAAATTCTTACCTAGGTCCTGACCTATGAAAATTTCTTCAATCTTGTGGCTAGGATCACATCATTCAGTTGGTACCACAATATTGTGATGTAATTTCTAGCTAAGAATTTTCCAACACCTCCACTTAAAAGAAAACTTACACCTGCTTTAATTACCAAACAATTCTCCCAAAATCTAAAATAAAATTACACATTATGAAAATCGAATTTTTTTCTCAAACCATTTTGAAAAAAGCGAGACAAACAAACCCACTTTAGATTAAAAAAAAAATAACATATTTCCATTCATTATTTTAACTTATGTAGGCATGTAACTTTGTTTCGTAATAATAAGATTGTTTTTAAATAAAATTTATTAATTAACTTGCATCATTCGTTCCCTCCACCAAAATCGAGTACATATTTAAATATTTTCATTCTATGTTTATAATTATAAAAGAGAGAATTGCATTTTTGGTAACCCCACGTACATCTCCAAATTTAGTGACGATTTTAGTCGATATAGTTGCCAAATTCACAATTTACTCGCATAAGACCATGTTCAGACCAATTTGGGGATTTTTAATCATATTTATATAAATAATTTGATTTATAAATAATAATTTAACATAAATTTCAAAAAAAAATTACTGGAAGAAATTTGGTGAGGTGATATAGTTTGAAAAAAAAACCTAAAATTACTAATTAATTTGGAACATTTTCTACAATTTTACCTCAAATCAACTAGAAAATTAAGAAGAAATCGATCAAAATACCCAATACGAAACCATTAATTAATACTTTTTTTTTCCTGACTGAATATTATAGGAGTTACGAAGCCCATGGTCAAAAGGTCCTAAGTTCAACATTCATTTATACTAATTAGTGTTTGATAGTAATTTATAATATATAATTATTTGTACTTTTTATTGAAATGATTTATAATGTAATCAAAGATAAATATATTTAAAAAATAATATGATAGGAGTAATTCCTGTTTTGGGAAGGGTAAAATTTTGGTGATATAAACAGTATGGGTCTATTTGGATGGATTTTGGCTCGATTTCGCGGGTCTCGGTTTTAAAAAAATTGTATGGGTGGTTTCGATGAAACCTTTGAGACTTCATTTGGATGGGTTTTGATTCTTGGATTTTGTAGTTTGAATAAGTTGAAACTCCACTTGGATTGAGTTTGGATGTTGAGGTTTAGGGAAAAAAGTAGGTGATATGTGTCAAATCAATGTCTTTTTTAGTGAGATTTGAGAAAAAAAAGTAGGTGGTAGGTGTCAAATCAATATTATAGAGGTTCGAAGAGTTTGAGTTTGAGTTTCTGAATAGGTTTTTGATAGTTTTATGGATTTGACAAAAACTCATTTGAAAGGATTTTGGCTCGGTCTCGCGAGACCCGCAACACCGGGTCAAAACCCATCCACACACACCATATATATCTCGGTGTACAATGGTAGAGATATACTATATATACATAGAGATATTTGTAGTCCAAGTCCTACTGTCCTATTTCTGCCTGCACATTCAACGGTAAACAGTGAAATATATGTTCACTCATGAAAACTGTTAGTATTAAAATTTGATAGAACCAAAAAAGAGTCGCAGAACAACCACGTGTGTAGTGCATGCATACTAAACACAGTCATGACTCAAAAAAAAAATATATATTAATATATATATAGTATTTAATATTTATATATACATGCCATGTAGTATATAATGTAATTTTGATTTTGAATATATAGTATAGGAGAGACAAGAATGACATGTATAGCTGTAATGGGCTTTCCAATTCTCAACATTTAGCTGGCGGCGAAGGCAACCACCATGCCTATTTCCTTCCTTGCCTTCCTTCTTCTTCGAAACATAATTAATTATTCATTTTCAACGACTAAAAAGGCATTTACTAACTAATTATTGGAAATTAAATCACATTGATGTGATCGATGTCTAAAATATTGATTCATAAATAAAGAAGAATGGTTCATATGATTGTTTGGAACGATAAAAAAAAAGTTATGTAGAGTCTATTTGGATGAGTTTTGGCTCGATTTCGCGGATCTCGGTTAAAAAAATTGGTTTAGGTGGTTTCGATGAAACCTTTTAGACTTCATTTGGATGAGTTTTGGCTCTTGAATTTTGTGGTTTGAATAAGTTGAAACTCCACTTGGATTGGGTTTGGATGTTGGGGTTTAGGGGAAAAAGTATGTGATATGTGTCAAATCAATATCCTTTTTAGTGAGATTTGGGAAAAAAAAGTAGGTGGTATATGTCAAATTAATGTTTTATATGTTTGAAGAGTTTGAGTGTGAGTTTCTGAATAGATTTTTTATGGTTTTATGGGTTTGACGAAAACTCATTTGAAAGGGTTTTGACACCTATAATGTCTAAATAGAAATAGAATATTATTTGTCTACCTATTTTTAAGAAATAAGAGAGAAACTTTCAAGAGGAGACCGATTTTTGAAATTGTGATAAGAAATTGTATGATACTCTCTATAATCGAATCAAACAGACGCACACAAATTAATTTCGGAAAATGACATGCAAAATCTCACAAATTAATGCTGAACAAGTCCAAGCCACTTATCTGGAAAATTTTATGTATAATGGTATGATAGAAAATTTATTGGTTATTAAATTACTAGAAGATAATGACTAATGAGTGAGAAATTAATAAGAAATATAATAAATTCGGGACATATGAAACAGTTGTTGCTATACCACACCCACAGTTTATGCACCGAGAAATTCTAATTAAGACCTTGTTTGAGTAAATCTTTCGAATATATATGAAGCAAATATATATATTGCACAACATTGTATCTCCACATTCAACAACCCAACAACGCGACTAGGACTGTCAATCGGACTTTATGACCCGAGCTCTAAGGTCCTAGTTGGAAGTGTTTTGGCCCAATTTGTTGGTCTCGGTTTTAAAAAAAATGATTTAGATGGTTTCAATGAAATCCTTGAAATATCATTTGATTAATTAGGTTTTGAATTTTAGTTTTGTGATTCTGAAAGAGTTGAAGTCTCAAACTTGATGTTGGAATGTTGGGAAAAATCTAAGTGGTGAATGTCAAATCAATGTCTTTTTGTAGAGGGTTTGTGGAAAAAAATATATGGTAATTGTCAAATCAAAGTTTTTATTAATTTCAAAGATTTGGGTGTAGATATGTGAATAAGTTTGTGTTGAGTTTCATGGGTCTGACGAAAACTCAATTAAAAGGGTTTTGACCAGGTCTCATGAAATTCATCCACGTAAAGCATAAATGACTCAAACTCAAATACCATCGAATTTCATAATTACGAACACAAGCCCAACTCATAAATTTTCTAATTTTCTTTCCTCATAAATTTTATTTTAATTTGACCTAAGATTACATATGTATAATATCTGAAACCTTCTCTTACATTATTTCTTATCTTTATAGTATAATTTAAAAAAATTAAGTATGTAGGTGTGATTGATTATGGGGGTCCGAGTAGAGTAGGGTTAATACGCCCGGTATTCGCGCGCTACAAAGTGGTGTGGGTACTGCTGCTGCAGGGACAGTAATACTCAGTGGGATAGTGTTTATTGTTTGGTTTGGCTTGGCTTGGCTTGGTTTGGCCTGGTCCCATATATAAAATAGTAGTAGGAGTAATTTATAATTTTAATTTTATTTATAATTATAATAATTATTATAAAGGAAAAAGGTGAAGAAGCAAGAGGTGACATTTGCTATCAGTTCAAAACCCTTTTTATTTATTTATTTTTTAATTTTTTTTGAGAGATAGAGATTGGACGTTTCCAACGCAGAAGATGACCTGACCACCATAAGTAATGTACTTTCAGTTCCTCAGCTTAGCCACGTTCACTTTGTCATGAGTATTGTCTCCCTCTCCTCAGTACATGTTTATTTATTATTTTCGCGTATTTCCCATGCACAGTTGCGGGTTTTTGGCACTTTGCAACTCAAAATATTAATAATTCAGTATTTTACACCCTCTTTTATTTTCTTCGAAAAATTTAGGGACAAAATAGGTAATTCATTTTTGAATCTTTAGTGCTTTGCAACTACGAAACACGAGAAATGGACATTTTGAACCCACTAAACTTAAAATTAACACTTGGCATATCAAATTAAGAAAACATCAACAACTAGCACCTCTTCGTTTTTTTCGACAAGGTTGACCACTGGGGGCAAAAAATCTAGGGGCAAAATAGGTAATTTATTTTCTTTTTTCCTTAAATTTTGAAATACGATTATTAATTCATTTTCTTTTTTCCTTAAATTTTGAAATACGATTATGAATACTAGAATACTTATTTCTTTCTCCATCTTAAAATTTATTTTTTATTTAACTCTCTACTAATCTCACATTCTTTTTTTCCTTTTTCTTTTTTGAATCAGAGGATTTATTTGGAAGCTCAGGAGATAAGATTTGAAAAAAAGAAAAGCAGGTGGTTAGATATATAGACTTGATAAGTAAAATTATTAATTTATGAGAAATGATACTTTTGAAAAAAATAAAATCATATTAGGAACTTGAGTGTTATTTTGGGACATCTTAAAAAGAAAATATGAGCAAAAATAAAAGGACGGAGGGAATAATATATAAGTGGAGCATTTTTGTGAAACTTTGTCAAAATGGATTTCCTAATGGCTTACCAAACATATAATAAGAAATTTATCACATTTCTTCCTGAAATTTCAAGTGTTGCTCAAATTCCCATAACAAGATTTTATTCTTGATTTTATCATGCCAAGTTTATTGAGCTTCTCGATCACTTTTGTCTTGAGAGGCTTCGTGAAGATGTCAACATTTTGATCTTCAAACTTCACGAACTTCACTTGTACTTCTTTATGATGAAGTGATATCGAGTGTCAATATGCTTTCTTCGATCATGAAACACTCGCCAATGATATTGATTCCTTCTTAGAGATTGGGTTCTTTCAACAAATTCACTAGCCATATTGCATGGCAAAGACTTGATGTTGCATCTACATATTCAACTTCACATTTTTGATGGAGTAACTATCGGTTGCTTATTCGATAATCAAGTGAATGCTAAATTTTCATAGTAGAATATAAAACCGCTTGTACTCTTCCCATCACTAGGGTTCTCTTGCCCAATCATGCTAGCTTCAAGCTTCTTGATGCAAGATAGAACATTCCCAAACAGGTTGTTTCTTTGATATATTGTAGTATCCTCTTTGCTACTTTGAAGTGATACTTTGTCGGGGTCTTCATATATCGACTCACAAGATCTACTGAAAATAAGATATCATGTCGAGTGCGAGTCAAGTACCTCAAACTTCCAACCAATATCTTGAATAAGGTTGGATCAACATTCCCTCCCTCCCTTCCCCCAATGTGTCTCTCCAATATCAACCAGGCAACTGATTACCTTGCAATTATCCATTTTGAACTTCTTTGATACTTCCTAAGCATAACCCTATTTTAATTAATTAATCATCATTGTCTCAAAACATATCTTTAATAGAAAGGAAGAAAACAAGTCTAAACTTACATTGTGTCACACCCCCGTCCCGGGTAGGTCCCGAGCATGGGAAAGTGACGTGCATGTCAAGCATATCATATCAAGTAAATTGTCATTTTATCAACAAAACCATATCTCGTGACATATAATTCCTTTGTAAAATATATGTCATAGCAAGTAATAAAGGGACGGATATTAAAATTCCGCCGAACTAGTAGTTATACAAAGTAATCGGGCGATTTTACTACTTCAATATGGCATAACAAAATACATAACATGTACAATTAATCAAACCACCAATTGTGGCACCAACACAAGTATATAAATAAACCACAAGATTGTAGCAACCATATAAACAAACCCTGTAGCAAATAAGTGTCATCTCCTCCACTGAAACGGTACAAACTATGTGGCTAATACTATGTTACAACCAAGATAGCCATAAGTACAAAATACAAGAGTGAGGCTATGAGCTACAAAATATACAACAAAAGAGACTCAAAGGATCTAAATGATCCGTACATGTACAAAAATGCCTCACTGCGATATACAACTACCTTACCAAACTATGTACAACAACCTACCCCAAGCTACTCGATGTTGATCCCCGGTCCTCACTCAGGCCTACCGCCGGTGGTACTGTGATCTAAGGAAAACAAAGTAAACGGGGTAAGTCGAAAGACTTAGTAAGTGATGTCGTGATTCATGCATGTGGGAGAGTTATACAATTATAACAATTGATCCAAAATAACATTTATAACTCCATATATCAAAAATCAAGTCATATACAAGTTATGTAACAAGCCATATATGTATGGGCACGTTGGAAAGCATATAACATGAAATTAGGATACGATATCGATGAAGCTTTACTCGATGCCTTGAATCATATCCATCTCATATCCATTTCGAATATATAGCCGTGTGTCGAAATAAACGATCACACAAAGAAGTCCAAGAATGTACCGGTATCAACATATCATGTAATCCATAAATGGATCGCAAAGGTTCCCTTTGCTAGCAAGGGTTCCAATGCCGTATGCCTTGAATCGTGGCCAACGATCAAGGGTCGGTTAGGCTCCACAAAGAAACCATCACCTCGAGTATGCACAAATAAAATCATGGTTTCCATATGATGCATCGATGAACAATATTACCAAATTCATCCAAGGTAAAGTACATGGATGAATTCCATATGCCTAATTATATCAAAAATCAAAACTTCACCAAATAACAATATCTCATATGTACAAGTTATTGTTCTATATAGCAATAAGCCATCCAAGAACATCAAGAAATTGAACACTAATTTCCAGCAATGACAAGTTAATGTTCCAAGTACATATAACTATGATATGTGCACAATTTCATAAAACTAGTCAATTAAAACTAGTCCAACAATTTCACCATCGTTTTATATGTCAAGGAAGCTCAATTTCTCACCATAGATCCTACTAAATATTCCTAAAACACAACCATAATGTCCTTATAAAATCAGCCCATACCTATAATACATCTATGGGAAAACTCACAATTCTAGCCATAACTTCTACAAAGTACCAAGCTAGAACAATTTAGAACAAGTATATAACCACCCCATGAATTAATCTTAATTATCCATAAACATGGATGAATCTTAGAAGTTAACAACATCACTTACTAGAGAAAATAATCGGTGCAAATTGAAGAAGGAGACGCAAGGAGCAACTTTGGTCAAAGCCGACACCGTAACCGATTTTTTCTTGATTTCTTAACAATTGTTTTGATGCTTTGAAACCCTCCAAGAAGACCTGAACGTTTTTGCTCTGTTTCTATCTGATTTGGAACTATTTGTGAAGATAATCTTATAGAGGATAAGTGAGTGGAAATGAGAAAGGACCATTTTGACCCTTCTAGATTGCCTAGCCTTTTCAATTCTGTCCAGGGCTCGTTTGTCATATTTTACTGAACCAAAAACACTCAAAACCTCTTCCATTAGCTAGATCATGAAAAATTAGGCAAGTTAGCCTTTTGAATCACCTGATTCCGAGGTCGTATGAATTAATTATGATTTTCTGAAGTTAGGGCTTCAAATTCGGTTCACAAAGCCCCGAAAACTTATAGATCAACACTTTGAGTTTAAAAACTCACATGAAAATGTAAATGAAGTCATATAACACATAATTATGTCATAAACCAAATAAAATAATATTATCTAGCAATTAATAAATGCAAAGCACGCAATGCCCAATAGAATATATGCACATTCACACACATGCAACATGTCACGAAAACGAGTTATGACATCCTACCCTCCTTATAGGAATTTAGTCCTCTAAATTCATACCATGATCGTCGAACAAATGGGGGTAATTCAATCTCATGTCGGCTTCCGTTTCCCATGTAGCTTCCTCTATTCCATGATCTCTCCAAAGAACCTTCACGAGAGGAATGACCTTAGACCGCAGTACTCGTTCTTTCGTGTCAAGAATTCGAACTGGATGCTCAACATATGATACATCGGGCTGAACCTCAAGTAGCTCATAGTTCAAGACATGTGACGGATCAGATATATACTTCCGCAACATAGAAACATGGAAAACATCATGTACTCCGGTGATTGATGGTGGTAGAGCCAACCGGTAAGCCAACGAGCCGACTCTCTCAAGTATCTCAAAAGGGCCTATGAATCTCGGAGTCAACTTACCTTTCTTCCCAAACCTCTTGATCCCACGGTTTGGCGATATCTTCAGAAATACAAAATTTCCTACCTGGAATTCAAGTTCTCGACGACGGTGATCAGCATAACTCTTATGACGACTCTGTGCTGTAAGAAGCCTCTGTCTAATCAATCTCACCATCTCAACCGACTGCTGAACCAAATCAGTTCCATATACCTTGGCCTCTCCGACGTCCATCCAACATAATGGTGATCTACAAGGTCTCCCATACAAAGCCTCAAATGGAGCCATACCGATACTAGACTGGAAACTATTGTTATAGGCAAACTCTGCAAGTGCTAAATGTTTGTCCCAACTCCCTCGGAAGTCTTGGACACAAGCCCTCAACATATCCTCTAAAATTTGTATGGTGCGCTCGGACTGCCCATCGGTCTGGGGATGAAAAGATGTGCTGAAATCCAGTCGCGTCCCCATAGCATCCTGAACAGCGCGCCAAAAATGTGAAGTGAACCTCGGATCCCTATCTGATACAATGCTAATTGGAATCCCATGTAATCTCACAACCTCATTCACATACAAGGTAGCGTATTGAGTCGGTGTATAAGTCATACTGTAGGCAAGAAAATGGGCCGACTTGGTCAGTCGATCCACTATAACCCATACTGCATCATGTCCCCGACTCGTACGTGGTAAACCTATAACAAAATCCATCGTGATGTTGTCCCACTTCCACTCTGGAATACTCAATGGCTGAAGCAATCCCGGAGGTTTTCGATGTTCTGCCTTCACCCGCTGACAAGTTAAACAGTGGGCAACAAACTCTGCCACATCCTTCTTCAATCCCTGCCACCAATAATGTTGTCTCAAGTCCCTATACATCTTGGTACTACCTGGGTGAATGGTGTAGCGAGATCGGTGTGCCTCCTCCAATAGTTTCTGTCTCAACTCATCAACAGAAGGAACACATAGTCTACCACGAAACCGAAGAATACCATCCTCATGTACTCGGAAATCAGAATCCTGGCTATTCCCTAAGGTCTTAATAATTTCTTGAAATTTCATATCTTGTGCCTGTCCATCTCTAATATCCTGTAACACCTTGGGCTGAATCTGGATACTTGCACATATAAAGCCATGTCTGATAGTAGTGAAATCCCATCTGGCTGCACTCTCAACAAGTCTCCATTCTCGTGCCATGATGCTAGAAATGGTTGACTTCCTACTCAAGGCATCAGCTACCACGTTCGCCTTCCCGGGGTGATACAATATCGTGCAGTCATAATCCTTCAAGAACTCCATCCATCGACGTTGTCGCATGTTGAGCTCTTTTTGAGAAAACAAATATTTCAAACTTTTGTGGTCCGTGTAAATCTCGAACTTGGCCCCGTACAAATAATGTTTCCACTTGTGTAAAGCAAAAACAACCGCAGCCAATTCTAAGTCATGTGTAGGGTAGTTATGTTCATGTAGGTTAAGTTTCCTAGAGGCATATGCTATCACTCTGCCGTTCTGCATTAATACACAACCCAAACCCTCTTTTGAGGCATCACTATATATAACAAAGTTTTCTGATCCCTCGGGTAAAGACAAAACTGGAGCTGTGACTAATTTCTCCTTCAGAGTCTGGAAACTATGCTCGCAACGATCACTCCAAACAAAAGGAACACCTTTTCGGGTCAAACTAGATAACGGAGCAGCAATTCTAGAGAAGCCTGGTACAAATCGCCGATAATAACCTGCCAGGCCCAGAAAACTTCTTACCTCTCTAATACTGCTCGGTTGTTTCCAATCCACTATCGCCTCAATCTTAGAAGGATCAACAATCACTCCTGCACTAGATATCACATGGCCAAGAAAAGAAATGTGCTCCAACCAGAAAGCGCATTTGTTAAACTTGGCATACAACTTCCTGTCTCGCAAGGTGGATAATACAACCCTCAAATGCTGCTCGTGATCAGCCCTAGTCTTGGAATACACCAAAATATCATCAATGAACACCACAACAAAACTATCAAGGTAGGGTTTGAAAACCCGGTTCATCAAATCCATAAAAACAGCTGGAGCATTGGTTAGCCCAAATGGCATAACCATGAACTCGTAGTGCCCATATCTAGTCCTGAAAGCTGTCTTCTGGATGTCTGAGTCTCGAACCCTCAACTGGTGATACCCACTTCGAAGATCCAACTTTGAGAACACTTTAGCCCCCTGAAGCTGGTCAAATAAGTCTTCAATTAATGGTAACGGGTACTTGTTCTTCACTGTCACTCGGTTCAGCTGTCTGTAATCTATACACATACGCCATGACCCATCCTTCTTCTTTACAAACAATACTGGTGCACCCCACGGTGATACACTCGGTCTGATAAACCCCTTTTCCAACAGCTCTTGTAACTGTACTTTCAATTCCTGCATAATAGCTGGTGCTATCCTGTACGGTGGTATAGAAATTGGTGCAGTATCTGGTGTAACATCAATACAGAACTCTATCTCCCTCTCAGGAGGGAATGCGAAATCCTCAGGGAATACATCAGGATAATCACACACAACAGGTACATCTTCTAGTGTAATCTCACCCCTATCAGTCTTAGACACAAATGCCAGAAACCCCTCGCAACCCCGATTAATCAACTTGGTAGCTCGTACCGCAGATAAAATATGCAAGGTAGGTTTCCCCTTGTCCCCACTGACCTGTAAAGTATCTAGGCCAGGCACATGCAATGACACATTCTTGTTAAAACAATCGACCTGGGCATGATAAGCACCAAGCCAATCCATACCAAGCAAGACATCGAACTCATGTAGTGGTAACTCTATCAGATCCGCAGGTAAAGTATGACCCTCTACTATAACATCGCACGCATAATATACCACCCTAGGCACAAACATCTCACCCAACGGGGTGGACACCTCTAGCACATATGGCAGATAAGAAGGTTGTGAATGCAAATGTTGTGCAAAATGTGATGCCACATATGAATGGGATGATCCTGGGTCTATAAGTACTCTAGAATGATAGTTCGAAACGATTAGTGTACCTGTAATGACCGAGGTCGAATTTTTTGCTTCTTGTTGTCCTAGGGAAAACACCTTTCCCTGAACCTTGGGACGCCCTACATTGTCCCTCTTCACTCCTGATACCTGACCTTTGTTCTTTGCCTTGGGACAATCTGGCAAAAAATGTCCCATCTCACCACAAGCAAAACACTGGCCAAGCTTACGACGACATGTATCCTCTGTGTGCCCGGTCCTACCACAATGTCTACACACTGAACCTGTGCTTGTACCAATCTGAGGTGGGTTTGGACTAATTGTGCTAGCTGCAACTGATTTAGATGGCTGTGAAAACTGACTCTGTCTACCAAAGTCCTTTCCCTTTCCCCTGTACCTGCCTCCTCTCCATGGCTTTTTCCCACTCTGGGAAAATGGTTGTTGTGTTGATGCTGCGGAGGCTGTAGATGCTGCAGAAACTGATACGGATCCTGACTGAGTCCTCCTATCTCTCCTGCCCTGCTCCAATCTCAAGGCCCTATCCACGACCTGATGGTAATTATCAAAATCTAGGGCTTCCAACCTGTCACGGTAGTCATCATTTAGACCTGTGATGAACCTGTCAATCTTCATATCTTCAGTCTCTATCAAATGCTTGTTAAAGGCGGCCAACTCGGTGAATCTTGCCTCATACTCTGACACAGTGCTATCCCCCTGTATCAGGTTCAAGAAGTCTCTCTCCCGCTGTTTACGAACAATGGAAGGAACATATTGTGCTCGAAACTCTCGTCTGAACATATCCCATGTCGGTTGTTGATGCTTAGTAGCCCAAGTTTCCTCAACTAACCGCCACCATTTCCTGGCAGCCCCAGTAAACATGAATGCTGCAAAAACAACCCTCCAAGAATCCTCCAAGCCTAAGGCAACAAAAATATGAGTAATGCTCTCAAGCCACTCTTCTGCCTTATCCACATCTGGCTAGCCATCAAATCTCGGTGGGTTCAGTTTCATAAACTTTTCTAAAGCTTTTCCCTGCTTATCAGAAGAAGTATTAACAACAGGAGGAGATGATACAACCTCAATTGGGGGACCCGCAGCTGGTACTGCCTGCTGAGTACGCTGCTGTAGTGGAGCTAACATAGTCATAATATACTCAAGCTTCTGATGTATCTCACTCATCTCCTGCTCTTTAGCCAAGGGAACATGATCAGAAGAAGCACTATGCTCAATTCCTGCAGGTTCCTTCCCCTGTTTGTGAGGTGGGTTACTCTCGGCACTCATCCTGAATCAGAATCGACACTCACGAACCCCAAAGTACCTACACGTAACACTATATGTTACTATAGAAACATGGTCAACACATACCTACAGCCAAGGAACCTATCCCGGCTTATAGCTAACGCGCTCTGATACCAACTGTCACACCCCCGTCCCGGGTAGGTCCCGAGCATGGGAAAGTGACGTGCATGTCAAGCATATCATATCAAGTAAATTGTCATTTTATCAACAAAACCATATCTCGTGACATATAATTCCTTTGTAAAATATATGTCATAGCAAGTAATAAAGGGACGGATATTAAAATTCCGCCGAACTAGTAGTTATACAAAGTAATCGGGCGATTTTACTACTTCAATATGGCATAACAAAATACATAACATGTACAATTAATCAAACCACCAATTGTGGCACCAACACAAGTATATAAATAAACCACAAGATTGTAGCAACCATATAAACAAACCCTGTAGCAAATAAGTGTCATCTCCTCCACTGAAACGGTACAAACTATGTGGCTAATACTATGTTACAACCAAGATAGCCATAAGTACAAAATACAAGAGTGAGGCTATGAGCTACAAAATATACAACAAAAGAGACTCAAAGGATCTAAATGATCCGTACATGTACAAAAATGCCTCACTGCGATATACAACTACCTTACCAAACTATGTACAACAACCTACCCCAAGCTACTCGATGTTGATCCCCGGTCCTCACTCAGGCCTACCGCCGGTGGTACTGTGATCTAAGGAAAACAAAGTAAACGGGGTAAGTCGAAAGACTTAGTAAGTGATGTCGTGATTCATGCATGTGGGAGAGTTATACAATTATAACAATTGATCCAAAATAACATTTATAACTCCATATATCAAAAATCAAGTCATATACAAGTTATGTAACAAGCCATATATGTATGGGCACGTTGGAAAGCATATAACATGAAATTAGGATACGATATCGATGAAGCTTTACTCGATGCCTTGAATCATATCCATCTCATATCCATTTCGAATATATAGCCGTGTGTCGAAATAAACGATCACACAAAGAAGTCCAAGAATGTACCGGTATCAACATATCATGAAATCCATAAATGGATCGCAAAGGTTCCCTTTGCTAGCAAGGGTTCCAATGCCGTATGCCTTGAATCGTGGCCAACGATCAAGGGTCGGTTAGGCTCCACAAAGAAACCATCACCTCGAGTATGCACAAATAAAACCATGGTTTCCATATGATGCATCGATGAACAATATTACCAAATTCATCCAAGGTAAAGTACATGGATGAATTCCATATGCCTAATTATATCAAAAATCAAAACTTCACCAAATAACAATATCTCATATGTACAAGTTATTGTTCTATATAGCAATAAGCCATCCAAGAACATCAAGAAATTGAACACTAATTTCCAGCAATGACAAGTTAATGTTCCAAGTACATATAACTATGATATGTGCACAATTTCATAAAACTAGTCAATTAAAACTAGTCCAACAATTTCACCATCGTTTTATATGTCAAGGAAGCTCAATTTCTCACCATAGATCCTACTAAATATTCCTAAAACACAACCATAATGTCCTTATAAAATCAGCCCATACCTATAATACATCTATGGGAAAACTCACAATTCTAGCCATAACTTCTACAAAGTACCAAGCTAGAACAATTTAGAACAAGTATATAACCACCCCATGAATTAATCTTAATTATCCATAAACATGGATGAATCTTAGAAGTTAACAACATCACTTACTAGAGAAAATAATCGGTGCAAATTGAAGAAGGAGACGCAAGGAGCAACTTTGGTCAAAGCCGACACCGTAACCGATTTTTTCTTGATTTCTTAACAATTGTTTTGATGCTTTGAAACCCTCCAAGAAGACCTGAACGTTTTTGCTCTGTTTCTATCTGATTTGGAACTATTTGTGAAGATAATCTTATAGAGGATAAGTGAGTGGAAATGAGAAAGGACCATTTTGACCCTTCTAGATTGCCTAGCCTTTTCAATTCTGTCCAGGGCTCGTTTGTCATATTTTACTGAACCAAAAACACTCAAAACCTCTTCCATTAGCTAGATCATGAAAAATTAGGCAAGTTAGCCTTTTGAATCACCTGATTCCGAGGTCGTATGAATTAATTATGATTTTCTGAAGTTAGGGCTTCAAATTCGGTTCACAAAGCCCCGAAAACTTATAGATCAACACTTTGAGTTTAAAAACTCACATGAAAATGTAAATGAAGTCATATAACACATAATTATGTCATAAACCAAATAAAATAATATTATCTAGCAATTAATAAATGCAAAGCACGCAATGCCCAATAGAATATATGCACATTCACACACATGCAACATGTCACGAAAACGAGTTATGACACATTGTCTATTGCATAGTAACAAAAGAGAGTTCAATCTTTACTATACTCATGAATGATTTAACTTGGAAAAAAATGAACAAAGTCACGCAAACTCGTACAAGAAATAAGCCAAAATCAGTCCATCACGTGATGATTCAAACGTTCAATAATATAAAAAAATCATACCTGCAAACCATGTTTATTTGCAAGAATCTTGTTATCTACTTTCAAAGGCTCAATTTCCACATATTTGTCAATGGAAGCATGTATATCTTTAGAACCTTTCACATCTTTTGAAGGTTCAATTTCCAAATATTTGTCAAAGGATACATTTACATCTTTAGAACATTTCACATTGAGTTGAAGGTGTGTCAACAAAGACCTTAGAATAAAGCTTTTACATATTCAATAAGGAGAAATATTCAATGGTCCGGATGAACCAAAATTCTTGAAGCTCATCACTCGCTATGTATTTAAGATAAAGAACACAGTGCAAGAAAAAATGTATGACGAGAACAAATACAAGTAGAAAAAGAGAGTGATGTTACATCCATCCAAATGAATAGTCGTCATCGAAGTCGTTAATGAAAGAGAAAAACCCAATTGCGGTTTCCCCTCCGAAATGAACTCACTGATGACAATGGTTCTACATTGAACGTTGAAGAAATCATGTTCATCTTTATAACCTTTCACATCGAGTTGAAGACCATTCAAAATAAATTTAAGTCATAATGAATATATCAAATGCAAAATTCAAAGGCAAGTTTGTGAAAAAACTTTACCACAAAATGATTCATTTGATATATATTTCACTTCAAAATATTACACTTAATGACACTAATATGGAGTCCTTAAAAATCTTCAGTATAGTCCCTTCATAACGGTTTCCTGCATATGTATTTCATCCGGCCAGCAAGGCAGATGAATCAGCCACACAAGGACAAGTGGTCAACGTAATTCCCTTTTGGGAAAATAAGCATCTTCTTGAAAACAAATAACAATTAAATTAGAGAATTTATGTCGAACAAGCGAGTCTTTAGGAAGACTGGGGACGAGAAGCCATTGATAATATTCATTCATACGTATCTTTTCTTCCTTCCTGTCTTCAAGAATTTCTAAGAAGCAATCTTCTAGGGCCTGTTTGTACTCAAATGCACATTTGGACCCATCGAGTAGGGTTTGAAATCATTTGCAATACTTGCCGCCTTTTCTTATTCTACTGAATCGACCTTCTCAAGTATCGAATTATTCCATTAATAACTAATAATTAAGTCTTAAAAGTTAAAAACACATAAATTTTTAACTATTTACCTTTGATCATAAAGACATTGCGAGATTTCTTGGGTTAATATGGAAGTAGTTTGACTGGGTTTGGTCTCGGTTTGGTTTCAAAAAGTGGTTTCAGAGGTTTCGGCGAAACCGTTGAAACTCGATTTGGATAATGGTTTCAATGGAATATTGAGATGGTAAAATATTATTATATAATAGTTAGTGGGTTTTGAAAATTTGAGATTTGATCTGGATGGTGGTTTAGTTGTTGGGGTTTGGAGAAGAAAAGTAGGTAGTATGTGTCAAATCAATAACTTTATATGATTTGAAATATAATATTTTATTGTGTAATGATTGAGATAAGGAGTAATAATATTGTAATGATTGAGAATTAATTGTAATTATATAAATATGATTGTGATATTAATTTAGATGATGATGAACAATTATTTATTTAAATAAAACAATTAATAATTTTGTTGTTTTCTAAATTATAAAATATATACAATATCAAACTCGACTTCATTTTTTAATTAACGTATAATCGAATAGAATATAATATGAAAAATAAAATAAAATATTTTGATAATAATTGTTTGACTGCAAAAATCGTAAACTTCATTCACATAATGCATAATATTAGAAAATAGTTAATTGAATAGCACAACATTGATGAAACCAAACAACATTTTATGAAATGACATTGTCCAATGTCAAACACGTCCAAAAAAAATAAAAAAATAAAAAATTCTCACAATACTACTAGTGCCAGTTAGTCCAGTTCGCACTATTGTTTCCCCTTTGATTAAAACTAGAAGTTGGACTCTCATCATGGAAATGCGATTGGTGTCCAATCCTCCCCACCCTAAACTACAGAGTGTGATTGCTTGCTTTGATCCATAATTATGACCCAAATTATTAGGATCATCATATCTTCCCATAGATTCTGTACGAGGATCATTTTGATGCATAGTTGCACCAGCGAAAATGTACTGAAGGGTATTCCAACGGCCTTCTCCAGTTTGTTTGTACCTCACAACATCGGGAAGATCCAATAAATCATAGTAACAAGTTAATAATCAATATTTACAAGTTATTTACACTCTGAAAATAACTAATACTTGGGATACCTCAAAGACCCGATAATCTTGTTCAACATACACGCTGTTCGTAATGATGTCGTAGTATACACTGGGAATTCTCAGAAAGGCATAAAATAAATTATAGCGAGCCCTTAACTTATCGAATTGTTCACGTAAAAAATTGGTTGTGATGTTACGTCCAAAGTGCCTCCCTATTTTCAAAGTGATATTTATTACTTGATCAATTATTGTGTCATTTGTAAACACTTGTAAGTCTCTTTCATTGTCCAGTTGATCAATGAAATATGTCTCTTCATTAGGACCCCACTGTATAGGATTCCACATTTGATCCAAATTAAAGTTGCATTTCCTCTCGGGGGTAATAGACGTCGAGTATTTTTCGGAGCCATATCTACACATTATAACCATTAGTTTAAGACTTAAATTTAACAGTTTAACACAAAATCATGGTGAAAAATAAAAATAAAATCAAACGTCATAACAATATCACATCAAGAAAATAATTTCACACTCATCTCCAAATTAAGATAAACCTAAAATTGACTTTTCAACTACAACATTAAGTATTAGCTTTAGTCCAAATTTGAAGTGTGATTTCATTTCTAACATGTGCCATGTTGTTTGTTTCATCCGGCACAGGTACATGTCTAAAATCCATTTTTCTTGTAGTGTCAAGGTTGTCGTTCATCACTAGTTTGTTTAATTAATTAATGCTATGACTAGTTTTACATGTTTCCATTGCTTAATTAATACGTTGCTTAATTAATAACAAAAGAAAAAAAATAAAAGAGAAACGAACATCATAACTAAATGTGAAAAGGTAGAAAAGGCTTTGGGCTTAATTAAATGCTTAATTAATACGTTGCTTAAGGAAGAAAATGCATTCAAACTAGACAAAAGCTCACACCTTTTCAAATCACCAGCTGGATGTCAGGGACTGTCTTCACGAGGTTTGGGTTGGTTTCAACATTGGGCTGAAACCAGGGTTTGGGCTCAAATAAAGTGAGACTCCTTGCCAAACAGTGTTTGGCCCAGTTTGGCTGAGACCAAACTGGGCCAAACCAGTTCCACATTGACCCCTTAATTTTGCAATTGAATTTGGCCTCTCATACGTCACATTTGCTACTAAACTCGTCAATACATTACATTTTTTATTTCACTCTCTACTAATCTCACATTCTTTTTTTTTTTTTTTTTAATCAGAAGGTTTTATTTGGAAGCTCAGGAGATAAGATTTGAAAAAAAGAAAAGCGGGTGGTTAGATATATAGACTCGATAAGTAAAATTATTATTTAATGAGAAATGATACTTTTGAAAAAAATAAAATCATATTAGGAAATTAAGTGTTATTTTGGGATATCTTAAAAAGAAAATATGAGCAAAAATAAAAGGACGGAGGGAGTAATATATATGTGGAGCATTTTTGTGAAAATGGACATATAATAAGAAATTTGTCACATTTCTTCCTGAAATTTCAAGTGTTGCTCAAATTCCCATAACAAGATTTTATTTTTGATTTTATCATGCCAAGTTTATTGAGCTTCTCGATCACTTTTGTCTGGAGAGGCTTCGTGAAGATGTCAACATTTTGATCTTCAAACTTCACGAACTTCACTTGTACTTATTTATGATGAAGTGATATCGAGTGTCGATATGCTTTCTTCGATCATGAAACACTCGCCAATGATATTGATTCCTTCTTATCGAGATTGGGTTCTTTCAACAAATTCATTAGCCATATTGCATGGCAAAAACTTGATGTTGCATATATATATATATATTCAACTTCACATTGTTGATGGAGTAACTATCGGTTGCTTATTCGATAATCAAGTGAATGCTAAATTTTCATAGTAGAATAGAAAACCGCTTGTACTATTCCTATTACTAGGGTTCTCTTTCCCCTTGGGTTCCTTTTATTGGAACTATGCTTCTATTTATTTTTGTTTCTAATTGGGCAGGAGCTCTTTTACCTTGGAAAATCATAGAAGTACCGCATGGAGAGTTAGCCGCACAATCATGCTAACTTCAAGCTTCTTGATGCAAGATAGAACATTCCCAAACAGGTTGTTTCTTTGATATATTGTAGTATCCTCTTTGCTACTCTGAAGTGATACTTTGTCGGGGTCTTCATATATCGACTCACAAGATCTACTGAAAATAAGATATCATGTCGAGTGCAAGTCAAGTGTCTCAAACTTCCAACCAAGCTCTTGAATAAGGTCGGATCAACATGCTCTCCCTTCCCTCCCCCAATGTGTCTCTCCAATATCAACAGGGCAACTGATTACTTTGCATTTATCCATTTTGAACTTCTTTGATACTTCCTAAGCGTAACCCTATTTTAATTAACTATTTATCATTGTCTCAAAACATATCTTTAACAGAAAGGAATAAAACAAGTCTAAACTTACATAAAACAAGTCTAAACTTACGTTGTCTATTGCATAGTAACAAAAAAGAGTTCAATCTTTACTATACTCATGAATGATTTAACTTGGAAAAAAATGAACAAAGTCAAGAAAACTCATACAAGAAATAGGCCAAAATCAGTCCCTCACATGATGATTCAAACGTTCAATAATATAAAAAAATCATACCTGCAAACCATGTTTATCTGCAAGAATCTTGTTATCTACTTTCAAAGGCTCAATTTCCACATATTTGTCAATTGAAGCATGTATATCTTTAGAACCTTTCACATCTTTTGAAGGCTCAATTTCCAAATATTTGTCAAAGGATACATTTACATCTTTAGAACCTTTCACATTGAGTTGAAGGTGTGTCAACAAAGACCTTAGAATAAAGCTTCTACATATTCAATAAGGAGAAATATTCAATGGTCCGGATGAATCCAAATTCTTGAAGCTCTTCACTCGCTATGTATTTAAGATAGAGAACACAATGCAAGAAAAAATGTATAACGAGAACAAATACAAGTATAAAAAGAGAGTGGTGTTACATCCATCCAAATGAATAGTCGTCATCGAAGTTGTTAATGAAAGAGAAAAACCCAATTGCAATTTTCCCCTCCGAAATGAACTCACTGATGACAATGGTTCTATATTGAACGTTGAAGAAAACATGTTCATCTTTAGAACCTTTCACATCGAGTTGAAGGCCATTAAAAAAAATTGAAGTCATAATGAATATATAAAATGCAAAAATTCAAAGGCAAGTTTGTGAAAAAACTTTACCACAAAATGATTCATTTGATATATATTTCACTTCAAAATCATTACACTTAATGACACTAATATGGAGTCCTTAAACATCTTCAGTATAGTCCCTTCATAAAAAAAATTTAAACTTTTGGAAAAATTAAAGCTAATTATGCAACTAATATCTTCAAAGTATCTTCAAACTTTTGGAAAGTGTGGTTAACTTCTGGCAGATATTACATAAAAAAAGCATAAGTTTTACGTCCAAAATATGTGGAGCCACACTAGCATCGCCATGCTGAAACTTATAAAATAAACCTTGTAGAGCTAAATGGAAGTTTTCATTCTCTATTGTCGACATTTGATACACAACCTGATTCCTAGATTTTCAAAGTTAGGTTATTTAATATTTCGTTTGTAGCCAACATAAAACATAATCAAAAGAACATATGCGCACCTTTCTTAAACAATAATATGGCAAAAAGTTGGGAGAAGTGGGTTCGTGTAACAAGTTGCGCATTGATTCTTGAGTCCAACATAACTTTCTCCTTCTTTGAATCATATACGTACAACTATATCAACTCGAAAAACAAGAGTATCTTTGGCGATGTACGTAGAGATAGATCGTTCAAATGTACAAAATTTGTGAAACTCCGACCACACTCATTCTGATTGAACTTGTGTTCTGTCACTGTGAAAACTAAGACTTGACATCAATATATTACAACAATCATAATGAAAATAGCAAATTCAGGATTTAGGTGCATATCTAATGAATTAAAAAAAAAATGTTTTAAAATCTACAAAATCTAAAACTATTGTTTTAATTATTTATACAAATTTCTATTACAAAAGTCGAAGATGTCCTATCAAGTACAACCACTTTGAAATTTGCACATGTATTCAATCTGGACATCAAGGCAGTTGAATCAGCTAACCTAAGTACAAGGACAAGTGGTCAACGTCATTCCCTTTTGGGAAAATAAGTATCCTTTTGAAATCAAATGACATTTAAATCAATTTCTCCGTAAAGAAAAGTTAAGGCAACACAAATTCACGGAATTTTGTTTATTAAGATTACAGAGAGTAAATAATCATACAAAGAATCAAATTCATTGGAATCAGTCAACCAAACGGAGACAATCCCACCAAATCAACATTGCCCAAATCTCCATCAAAAGAACTGATTTTTAAATATTATACATAATATTTAAAGACTTTATTTATAAAAACGAATCATCATTATATATCATATACTTATTATCAACGAAAGGCAAATAACATCATGTTGATGGCGAACTTTTTAAACCTCTATGTTTTTTCTATCTTAATTCTATTTCTTATAGAGATGATAAAATTTGCTCTTTGTAAATCATTCATTAAATGGGATAAAAACAAAAATTTAACGGCTTAGAAATTACCATTTATGGCCTCCAAATACAAAGACCTCAGAATAAAGCTTCTACATATTCAATCGGCAGAAATATTCAATGGTCCGGATGAACCTGTAGCTCGACACTTGCTACATATTAAAGATAGAGAACAAAGTTCAAGAAAGAATGCATGACGAGAACATATGCAAGTAGAAGAATAGAGTGGAGTTAGATCCATCCAGAGGAATAGTCATCATCGAAGTCGTTGAAGAAAGAGAAAAACCCAACTGCGGCTACCCCTTCGAAATGAACTCGCTGTTGACAATGGTTCTATATTGAAAGTCGAAGAAATTATCGACATCTTTAGAACCTTTCACATCGTGTTGAAGGCCTGTCAAAAAAATCTACGTCATAATGATTAAATGCTAAAATTCAAAGGCAAGTTTGTGAAAAAACTTATACCACAAAATGATTCATTTGATATAGATTTCACTTCAAAATTGTCACACTTAATGACACTAATATGGAGTCCTTAAAACATATTCAGTATAGTCCATTCATTAACGGTTCCCTGTAGCGTAAAAAAATACATCATAACTGACCTATTTATAGGTATACTTTAGGAAAAAAAAATTAGCTAATTATGCAACTAATACCTTCAAAGTTCCTTCAAATTTCTGGAATAAAGTGTGGTTAACTTCTTGCAGATATGACATAAAAAAAGCACAAGTTTTACGTCCAAACTATGTAGTCAAATCTTTTGGAGTCACACCAGCATCGTCATGCCGAAACATATAAAATAAATCTTGTAGAGCTAAAGGGAAGCTTTAATACTCTATTGTTAACATTTGATACACAACCTTTTACAAGATTTTCAAAGTTAGTTTATTTAATATTTCTCGTAGGTAGCCGACATAAAACATAATCAAAAGAACATTCTTTTGCATACTTTTCTTAAACAAGAATATGGTATAAAGTTTGGAGCAGAGGGCTCGTGTAACAAGTTGCTCCTTTATTCTTGAGTCTAACATATATTTCCCCTTATTTGAATCATATGTACTAAGTACAAAGAAATCAACTCGAACGACAAGAGTATCGTTCTCGATGTACTTAGAGATATCGTTCAAATTTACAAAATTTGTGAAACTACAATCACACTCTTTTTTATTGAACTTATGTTATGGCATTGTGAAAATCAAGACTTGACATTAATATATTACACAATCATAATGAAAATAGCAAAATCGTGATTTGGGTGCATATTTCAATAATTCGTTCTAGATTTTGTAGATTTTAAAACATTTTTGTTGAATCCATTAAATAAGCATCTTCTTGAAATCAAATAACAATTAAATCACTTTTTCCGTAAACCAAATTTAAGGTAACAAAAATCTATGGAATCTTGTTCATTAGAGCAAATAATCGTATCAAATAATCATATATCAAATAGAGTAATAAATTGAAATTTCGGTTGTTACTCGAACCTTCTCCAAAACTCATTGTATAAAATGATTGATTGTTTGTAAAATGAAGGAGATGTTAAGTGATGTAATGTTTTGTTAGTGAGAATGATGAAATATAATGACAGAGATGGTAAGTAATGAAATTTTTTGTCCTATGAATCAAACTTAAATAGGAAAAGTTTTATTTAATCTTATCTGCATACGAAATCTGGACAACCAATGGCAAGGTTACACCTACGTTCTTTACACGTACGTCTATCCACTTATCTCAAGATTGCGGATGATGTAAGCGCTAACATCATCAAAAATCTTATTTGCAAACGAAATACAAACAACTAATTGCAAGGTGGCACGTACGTCCTATCGATTTATCTCAAGATTGTGGTCTATCCGCACTTCCTTATGTAAGAAATGTTTTGATACCAAAATATCACTCACCTCTTTTGAAAAATATAACTCTTCTAAAAAAAAATATTAACCTTTCAGAATATGGTTCCGAAGTCAAGTTGGTCCCAAGTTGAAGATCTAGCATTGTGCAAAACATACATTGAGCATAAGGCCATCTCCAATGGAGATGGCCGGGCTCGGTCTCGGGGCGGGGCTGCGGCGGAAAAACATTAGAGATGGTGCGGGCTGGGGCTGCGGGGTGGCCTGCGGGGCGGCTGGGGCTGGGCTGCGGGCTCGGGGAGGCACGGGGAGGGGATCGGAGGCGAGTGGTGGGCGGCTGCGTTTTTGGAGAAGATGAGGGGCGCGTGGTTACTTTAAAACAGGTGCCGCCAAGTGGCGGCACCTGATTCGTCCGTTATTTTTTTTTATTTTTTGTTTTCTTTTGTGTTGTATTGATGTGTGTATTTGTGTTTTGTTGTAATTAATGTGTTGTTTAATTAGTGTTTTATTTTAATTAATGTGTTATTGTAATTAATGTGTTATTTTAATTAATGTGTTGTTTTAATTACTGTGTTATTTTAATTAATGTGTTGTTTTAATTAATGTGTTGTTTTAATTAATGTGTTATTTTAATTAATGTGATAGGTTTTAATTATATATTATATAATATGATTAATTATTTAAAGTAACAAATAAATAAAATTATGATATTTAAAGACACTGCTATTGTTTAATTAAGCACTCATACAAATAATATTTTTTAAAATACGAAATTCGTTAAAAATACAAAATAAACACTCGTACAAATTAAATATTTAAATACATTCTAAAATAGACAAGAAAAGTAAATTTAAACACTCAATTTTAACCGTATTTTGCATAAACATGTTCTATTAAGTCTTTTTGAAGTCTACGGTTAGTCGCCTTGGAACGAATTGCGTCATGACGCAGCATATAATTATCCAACGTTTGCCTTCTTGGTGCAACATATTGAAACTGTACTCCGCGACGGTCATAAATTCTAGCGCGTGCTCTACGAGACGTGCTAATGTCAGTATCATCATCGTCCGAGTCATCGTCCTTGTATTCGTCACGTTCATCCTCCACAATCATGTTGTGGAGTATGATACAAGTTAACATGATATTGGACAAATCTTACGTATGCCACCCCCTGCCGGGTTGATTAACGATTGCGAACCGAGCTTGGAGAATTCCGAACGCTCGTTCAACATATTTGCGGAACGATTCTTGAAATCGCGAGAATACTTGTTCAGGATGTGTTCTCGTATTTCTCACCGACTGTATTAGCGTTCCCCACTTCGGATATATAACATCCGCAAGATAGTAAGGCATGTAGTAAGTATTTCCGTTCACTTCATACTGAACCTCGAGAACGTTACCAGAAGTGAGGTTATCGAACAGAGGTGAACGACCAAGTACTGTAATGTCGTTCAATGCTCCCGGCACGCCAAAAAAGGCGTGTCATATCCACGTGTCATGTGAAGCAACAGCTTCAAGAACAATCGTAGGTTTCCTCGACCTTCCAGAAAAACTTCCTTGCCATGCGGTTGGGCAATTTTTCCACGTCCAATGCATACAGTCGATCGAGTCAATCATCCCCGAAATTCCACGTCGTTCCGATTTCTTAAGTAGACGGTCCAAATCGTCATGGGTTGGGACACGAAGGTACTCGTCTTTATATAAACGCAAAATTGTTTGACAAAATTCACGGACAATCTCGCATATGGTACTCTCCGCAACACGAAAATTTTCATCTTGAGAATCGTAGGATCCTGCGTATGCCAACGTCCGCATGACAATTGTTACCTTCAGAATTGGTGAAAACCTGCTCGATGGGCGGCATCGTATCTTTGACGAAAATATATATTTTCACGCTCGCAATCCGCAAGGATACGGAGGAAAAGAGGACGCTTCATACGAAAACGGCGCCTGAACGTTTCATCTGAGTACAACGGTCTTTCGATGAAATAATCGTTCATCAGTTGTATGTGTTGTGCTTCGTGGTTCCTGTCTAAAAATTTACGACCAGGAACAGAACCACCATGTACATGCACAATTTCTGTTGGAGAACTCAAAAGTTCTTCATATTGCTCTTGAAATTGTGCATCTTCATTATCTTCTTCTGCAATCGTGTTGTTATAATCTTCCCAAAATTGGTTTCGGGAAGAAGATGATTCGTCATAAGCACCATAACCGCCAAAATCATAGTTCTGGTTCATCTTGAGAAAGTAAATATTTTATGTAGATTGAAAATTTTATGTAGAGTGAATATTTTCTGTATCAGATATTTTTTAAGAATGAATGTGTTCACTACAATGTGAGATTGGATTATTAAATAGGCAAAATATGTATCAGATCTCCACCATTCATTTTCTGCACCAATCTCCACCCTTCATTTTCTGCACCAATCTCCACCTTTCATTTTCTGCACCAATCTCCACCATTCATTTTCTGCACCAATCTCCACCCTTCATTTTCTGCACCAATCTCCACCCTTCATTTTCAAGGCATCAACCAAAAGTAAAGAACATTGTGGGTCTCGATTTCTTCTACAATGTGTGCCATAGATGTTGAGGGAGCATCGTATACTCCTAGGAGGAAAGAGGCATGCAGTAGTCAATGGAAAAACAACTTTTTCCATATTTAAACAAATGGGCCTCGACAGCTCAGGAAGCTCCCCGCCTTTATACTAGTGGCACAAACATTTTGGACGAGGTAAATTTTATGTAGTTCATACTCAATAATCCTATTAGAATTCTCACTATATGATATATTTTAACTATTAATTCGAATTTGTAGCATACTTTGTCAATGAGTATATATGAGGCACAACCTAATCAACCTTTTAATTTGACACAATGTTGGGAGATTAGGAAATACCGAGTCATGTTTTCTACGCATCCACAATCACAAACTGAGCTGGAACCATTCTCAACGCATCTTATCGGTCCTTTGAACCAATGGACTCCCCACGAGGCTATACTCCATAATTTAATTTTACACTTGATAAGGACAACATAATGGAGACACCTGAACATGTGGGGAATCCCACTTATGGGTGAAAGAAGAACCAAGTAACTCGTTACTTGGCTCGGCACGAACTCGTACTCGAGTGCTAACCGAGACGAGCTTGAACAAAATTTTAGGTTCGTGAACATGGTGAATGCTTTCACACACCAAAACCATGAAATTTTCCTTCTTTTATCACATGGAGATTTTCTATTTTTGAATCAGATCTTTACATTTATTTGATTTCTCCATATTTTTTGTTCCTCACTTGCATTATTATATGTTATGTTCAATGTTGTCAGTTGTTGTACAAGGAAAATGTTAATTCAAATAACTAAGCTTTCGAGTACTCGTGCACAATTATGTCCGAACTCGACCTGAACCCAAACAAAAAATTATTCGAGAGGCCCGAGATTTACCTGAACCTAAACAGTTGGGCCTATTCTCGAGCCTAAATTTGAACACTTGTTTTTACGACTCGTTTTGGCTCGTTTTCAGGCACTACCCCCACTGTAGACTATCATGGTGAGAGACCTATTGGAACAAAATAAGCCAAGAAAGGCTTGAACTAGTTCTAGTCAGGAAAATGATCAGCGCATTGAAATTTATATATGTTGAACAAACACTACTACTTTTAGAGGCTAGACGTGAAAGAAGGAATGCTCAAATGCTCTCGCAGAAAGAAAATGATGAAGAAATTAAGATTATGTCGATGGATACATCATATATGACTCATGATACAAAAGCGAATGACATAAGGAAAGAATTACAAACTTCGAAAAAATATATTTGGAGGTTCTTCTGGAGGTTCATCCAATCTAGGCAACGGATTTAATCATTTTCTTCCAGTATAGAACCTTAGAATGTAATCTTTGTTGTTTTTCATTGTTGTAATAGTTGGTGTCCTTGACTTTTGTTTAATTATTATTATTACTATGATTATTAAGAATGCCCCAAATATTATTATAGTTATTATTATTATTATTATTATTATTATTATTATTATTATTATTATTATTATTATTATTATTAAGTGATGAGAGTGGGAGAGAGTAGGGGTGGGCATCGGGTTCGGGTAACCCAAACCTGACCCGTTCCATTTTTAAAAGAACTCGAACGAAAAGTGTACTTTCAAGTGTGGGTACCCGAACTTGAAAAGTTCGTATTTTTAAGCCTTCTCCATGCGAGTTTTATAACTCAAATTATAAGAAAATTTATAAGTTATTCCAAAAAATTGAGCTCCAAGGGACCTCTTAAAATTTATAAAACTCTTATATGGTTAACTTTGCCAAGTGAAAATTTGTGATATGAAGAAAAGTACTCCACCTTTTGTACTTTCCGATAGAAATATAGAGTAAAAATCTTAAAATATAAACAAGATTTTCAAATGTAGAGTAAAAAGTGTAAATATATAACATTGTTAGCACCTTAAATTTTAAGATAAGATGCTTGAATTAAGAATTCTATGGCCAATATAAATTTTCTGATAACAAGATGTTTACAAACAAGAGTATACGTTCATCAATTATCATCAACTTTGCAGGCCAAAATGACATTTTTTTTAAGGAAAAGTAAAAATCATATCTTCTTAAAACAATAAAACATGATGGGCTGAGAGTCTAGAACTTTACAAACTGTAGTTGCATTTCATTATAACAAAACTTAAATTACATGATCTCTCATTTTAAATATTATTTAATCTTTTATATATATCATAATTAAATATAAGTACAAATTTTATATATTTTCTTGTATTAAGATATATTAGCATGTTTTGATAATTTGTAACTTTTTGTTTCATACCCGACATATGCCCAATGTAATTAAATCTGAAACCCAAAAATATGTATGTACCTAGTTTGAAACAAAGCAAACAAAAAACCAATGAGCTGGTTTGAGCCTATAATTACAAAGTTCGATTGTATCTAAATCGAGTCATTTGAAGCTCCTCTCCCAATTCGACATATTAACCCTAGTAATAACGTAACTCATTATTCTATATGTCTTCTAAAAAAATGAAAGATTAATTGAAATTAAAATGAATTTACTCTAAAAGCCATCAAGATGGTCTTTACCCTAGAAAAGGTCTCATCATTTTTTCCCAATTTAATTAATCACATACATTCGTAATTAATGGAATAAATAAAGAATCCTCCCCCCTCCCCCAAAAAAAGAAAAGAAAATTTTCGGTACGTATAATTAGGACCAACTATAACCAGAATCGACCCATTGGACCTTTTATCATTTCGTCATGAACAAGAAAAGGAAAAATCGGATCATTACCGAAAAGAATATGACCTATATATAGTTGGTGGTACCTGAAATTATAAAATTTATTATTATTATCTTGAATCAATGATTAATGAATAAACCCAAATCAAGCACAGTAATTACTAATTAGGATCCAATGAGATTAATGACTAGTCAAATAATACAAAGAGCTACGTGTTGGCTTAGCATCAATCATGCACATAAATTAATATACTCTAATTAATTAATTTAACATGGTGTAAAAATTGATCCTATATCCAGTTGTGCTTAGCATTATTGGCAAAGCTAATACAACTGTCATTCTTTATTAGTGCAAAGCATCAATCAAATTTCATTGGTTTGACTATGAGAAGAATGATCATTAATTTAAACACTTTATTAGGAACTACTTTAATAATGTCAACAGAAGAATTGACTATAAATAAGACGAGGATTAGGTTTTACTTATATTATCTCATAGATTGCCCTTTTTTTTAACATAAGGAATCTTGATTTCATGGTCCATCCCTTATCATGTAATGACATCTTTTGTTTTCCTCGTCTTAGTTAATAAGGACAGTAAATATCTTACTTAGATTAATTAGACAAAAAGAACACCAAATGTCGTCAATAAAATATAAAGAATTGTCGTTGAGTTAGTCATTTTTTTATGAGTAAAAAATACTTTTGATAATTGATATTAAATTTTAGTTCAAAACACACATTTGATACCAAATTTTTCGAAAAAAATATATTTCATAATATGATTCTCACCCTCTTGACACATTTCCTGATCAGTCTTCGGACAGAATTTAGCACGTGCCCATTATGTTAACAATGGTGGATCTTTAAAATCCGTACATATTTTTTCTCTCATTGTTAACTTAACGGGCACGTGAGCGACACATGATGAATAGGTTGTCACACGACTAATCCTAGCCACCCCGTACAACTACATGTGGCTACACATCATCAGATGCGACTTGCGTCATATCCATTTATGGTTTTTCCCATAGTTGGATTAACACAATTAATGACATAATTAATTAAAAATTAAAGTAGATTTTATGGCACAAACCCCACATTAACAAAGAACTAATATTAAAATTAAAGTAATTAAAAATATTTACTAAAGTTGAATCTTTTTTGATATAATAATTATTGAACAAGATAGTATATAATTGGTACAAAGAAAAGTACAACAGTTTGAAGTGTTGGACAACTCGGGGGTAGGGGCCCCCCATGCAGGGGTCGTCTGGTTCAGGGCGCGCGAAAACAGCGCGGGAGCTGTTTCCCAATGCACGACTATGCTCAGTGCATACAGTAAGACCACATCATTATTGTATTTGTAACTAGATCTTTTCAATTCTTCTGTCTTTTCTCACATTGCAATTTTTAAAATTGCTTTAATTCTTATTTTTTTAATTGAATATCTTTTACATTAAGAATGTTTGTGCGAAATAATTAATATATGGGTTAATAGTATTTTTTTTTTATTGAAATACAGTTTCCCCCTTAAAGTACGACAGTGGTATATATTACTCCCCTAAAGTATCAATTGTAACATTTATCTCCCTCTATTATAGATTTGTAATGTTTATTCCAAAAATACCCTCGCCTTTTATAAATAATAAATTTCTTATTAATTTATCATAATAAAATTGTATCTTTATTAATTATGAATCCACCAAACAACATTATGTTTTATTTTCTTCATTTCTTTTATTACCTTTCTTTTTTCGATCTCTAAAGTATTGTTTGGTTGTCGGGAAAGTGAAGGAAAGACAGTTTTTTTTCTCCCACTTGTTGTTTGGATAGCAGGAAAGGAAATTATCATTTCAACTTTCCTGCAGGGAAATTTTGTGAAGAAAAAATTTCCTCACCAATTGATGGAAAAATCCAAGGAAAATTTTAGAGTAATTGCAAAACACCCCTTGTAATTTGTCTAACTAACATAATTCCTCATTTGTGATTATTTTTTCTACCAAAAGCCCATTTGTGCTTAGTTATTAATAGCAAAAAAGTACCCTCTCAATTCATTATAAAATTATTCCCCCACAAAATGGAGAAATTATTTAGTACAACCGCTGCACCACGTCATCAAGTACACGTGGTGCAGCCCACCAATACACTTGGGACATGTGGATTAATAATCCACATCACCCATGTTCTGGCAATGTGAACACAATTTTCTGAATCCCTATTTTTTTGGAACATGGCTAGAATATGCGGTGATGTGGATTATCAATAAACATGTCCCAAGTGTATTGGTGGGCTGCACCACGTGTACTTGATGACGTGGTGCAACGGTTGTACTAAATAATCTCTCCACAAAATGATGCAAAAACATCCATTTTACCAACAGTATTATCAGTAACCCCCTGTTAACTTGAAAAATTGACATAACCCCTTGTTAACTTTAAAAATTGATATAAATTCGGTGACTAATAAATATACAATAGCATCAAATTAGTACTTTATATTTTCTAGAGATTAATTTAATAAGTTTTATTTTGCAACCACTTTTAATATATTTTACAAATTTGAAAGTATTCATAACCAAGCAAAAATATTACTCCTATATTCCTAAACTTTCTTGACAACCAAACATCTGCAAGAAAATAGTTTTCCTGACAACCAAACATGTAGAGGAAAATGACTTTCTTTTCCTTTTCTTTTTCCTATAATTTTCCCTCACTTTCTTGACAACCAAACAAGCTATAATATTTTTTTTCATTTTCATCTCATTTGCTTTATAATCGAATGAAACAAAAAAAATCAAGAATTGAAACATAATATTGTTTGGTTGATGGATGGATGAATTCATAATTAATAAAGATTTTATCTTTTGATAAAGAAATGAAGAATTAAACTATAATATTATTTGGTGTTAAACTTGAATTTTGCAAGAAAGAATTTAAAGGAGAATTACTCAACATTTTGAATAATAATTGGTACCGAAAATAAATGAGATAATTGTCACCAAATATAAATTGAGATAGAAATAATTTTTTTTGAAACAATCAAGAAAATAAATTGAAGCAGAAATAAAGAAAAAAATTAGATGAAAATAAAGAATATTTATTTACCATAAAACCGAATGAAGCAAAAGAACTGAAGAAATTAAAAACATAATGTTGTTGGGTGGATGAATGGATTCATAATTAATAAAGAGACAATCTTATCTTAATAATTTAATTGAAAAAAATGGAATAAAAACTACATAACTATAACAGAAGGGGGTAAGTGTTACAATTGATACTTAAAGGGGGTAACTGATATCACCCCATACTTTAAGAGGGGGAACTATATTTCACCCTATTTTTTTTAAAGATATTTATAAGTTCCTGTAGCATTTTGAAACGCGTATACTTACAACATCTCCATAAGAAGGAAGCTAAAATGCTCATTATTATACATCGAATTGAGGTATTTTGTCTATTTCCATATCACCGGTGGGGAGGGTATATTGCAATTAGACATATTACAGTGACGTAATTTGTCAAAAACCCGATGGTATTTCCTATCAATTCTAACACTACGCCCTAAATTAATTTATGCCTACTTCTCTGTTTTCATTTTTTTTGGTACAAATAACTCTGTTTTCATTTCGAGTGTGTGTGAGTACGAATATTTTCTTAGTTTTTTAATATTTTAAGAGTGAATTTGGCCTAACGATTGAAAATATAATTTTAGGAGAATTAAAAAATTATTGAATGAAGAATTGTCTTTGTATAATCGATTTAGCAATAATAAAATATTTTTTTTACTTTTAAAATAAATAATTTTTTTTGTTTTGGAAGATCTCCAAAGCGATTATCACAATGTGTGTCAAAACACCACAAATATCACAATCGACTAATAAATGACTTTGATTTAACAGGTCAAACATCTCCAAAATGACAATAGAGATTCAGAAATACTTGGGCCTGTTTGTTTGGTCTTTGAGAAAGTAGTTTGAGAGAGTAGTTGATGTTTTTGAAATAATCTTGATTTACATAATGTTGTTTGTTTGAGTTTTGAGAGAGTGATTTGAGAAATAAAGTAGGTGTAGGTTATTTTTGGAAGAGTTAGATAGGTGTAAGATGTATAAGACTTTATGTCAAATCATGTTTAATTTGTTATGTGTGATAAATTCTGTAAGAAATAGATTACTTTATGTCAAATCAGAGTGAAATTTGTAGAAGTTTTGTTTAGAAATCAGAAATTTGTTGTTTGTTTGACTTTTGAAAGAATAGTTTGAGAAAATTGAGAGATAAAAAATTTATTTTAAAAAGTGAAAACCATGTTTGTTTGGCATTTTCCAAACACGAAAATTTTTGGAAAACGCCAAACAAACAAGCCTTTAATTTTTAGCTTGCATATGTGGACCAAACTTACCCTAACTATATTTGAGTCATTAAATCATCTAATTCAGAAAGCAAGTGAAATAATTAATGTATCCTATCATAATCCAGTCCATGATTTATAATTATCCGTTGATCGATTAAAAAGTTATTCACGTGATCATCTTCAAATTCATCGATTTGTTCTCCGGCTGAGAAATAATTCAAGCTTAGGAGGTATCCCATGCATGTGAGCGTGGGGGCCAAGGAATTAGACTGAGATCCATAAAACTGTCATTTTAATTGGGTCCCACTCGTAAGTCATTACAACAAAAATTGTCATTATTGATTATTGATATCAAGCTTAATGAGAAGGAATTAAACATAAAAATAAATATATAGTCATAATCTTAAAAATATTGCAAATTGTAGGGAAATTTTTGTCCAAGTCTGGCTTGGCCAAACCCATCCAACCACCAAACAAGTGTATTGCACTTGCTTTGTGATTGGTCACTTTCTTGGGAGTTACATTCAATCCCAAAGCAAGTGTATTACATTTGCCATGTAGTTACTTTGGGTCCGATCAAATTCGATCTGGGTAAGAATTTTCCAAATTGTAGATGTTAATTATAGAGTATTTTTTTAGTGGTATTTTTCATTGAGTCACACCTATATAACTAATGTTTTACTTTTGAGGCTGAATATTTTAATCTTATTACTGTAGTTACAACAACAATACATATTATCACAGTAGTATAAAAATATCACTAATTATATTTATAATTCATGATATTCTATGTGATTGTGCATGCATGTATTATTTTCTATGACACTTTTTTCCCCTATTATTATTGTCAATAAAGGTGACTTTTGTTGTAATGATTCAATATGGCATTTGTATTACGAGAAATTTGGTTCTATTTTAGTTCGAAATTCTTCAGCGTTCAAATATTATTTTGTAACCAATATTGCTCGTTCCCGAAAAAGTCATTTCAAGATCGCATAGATAAATAAACTATGTAATTAATTAATTTGACAATTTCAATCATATTTTAACTAAAAAATATTAATCACTTGTGGTCAAGTGACTTAATTAACTGGAGATTTCGATAGTGGAGAAGATTAGAGTTCAAAAGCATTAATTTAAGGTTGAAGAATGAAAATAATGTTCCCTCAATTTCATTCCTCCAATTTTATCCTAGTTGAGGTCGACATTAGCAAGCTGAATTGCTGCCTGGAAAGAACACGATAATTGGACGTCACGATGCAAAAATCTCCAATTAATCGAGCCACCTGACTCAATTTGGTGAGATTAAGAATTTCAAACTAATGTATAATTTAAATCTTAAAATGATTTTTCTACTAGCGAGAATTAGTTACAAAACGATATTTGAAGCTGTAATTAATATAACTAAGACCATCTCCAAGAGACAATGTATAACATAAATTATAAGAAAAAATATAAGTTTTGGCAAAAAATTGAGCTCCAAGAGAGCTCTTATATTTTAAGACACACAAAAAATTATAAGTTTGGCCTCTTAAATATAAGAGGCCAAAGTTAAATTTTAAAAGTTCTTCTTGCATTTATAGTACAATACTTTTGTACTTTTCCTACAAAAAATTAAAAATAATGTAAAATAGTGATTCATATTATATTTTTGAAATAATAATATTTTAATTTTATGAAATATTTAATTTAAATTCATAGAACACGATAATTTAATTTAAATAATTAATGTACTTTTTCTATAGAAAATTAAAAATAATTTAAAATAGTAATTCATATTATTTTTTTTGAAATAATAATATTTTAATTTTATGTTACTTTTACGAAATATTTAATTTAAATTCATAGAACACGATAATTTAATTTAAATAATTAATGTACTTTTCCTATAGAAAATTAAAAATAATTTAAAACAGTAATATATTCATATTTTTTTGAAATAATAATATTTTAATTTTATGTTACTTTTACAAAATATTTAATTTAAATTCATAGAACACGATAATTTAATTTAAATAATTAATATTTTATTAGTATATTAAATAAATAAATATTATATATATATTTATATATTATATATATATATATATATATATATATATATATATATCCCACTATTATTTATATTTGAATCATAATTAAAAATATTTTATTAAATATAATATAGATGTTTGAGTGAAATGGTGTTGTAGTTTAAAAGTACAATCTTAAAATATAAATTAGCTGTTGGAGTGCAGAGTAAAAAATGGGAATGTATAACACTGTTCATCTCTTAAATTTTAAGATAAAAGGTAAGAATTTAAGAGGACTGTTGGAGATGACCTAATACAGTATTATATATCTAATTAATTTAGTTACACGACTTATTTATCTTATCATTTCGAATTTTAAAAGAAATATTTTCCTTGTCACATGATTGCTTTAACAAATTTCCCTTTTGTTAGGGTCCAATCATTAATAGTTTAGTAGTAGTAGTTGTATAGGAAGATGAGAAAAACACTCGAGTACAGAAGCGATGGTGGCATGTAGAATTATGGTAGTGGGCGTCTATCAGTTGATGTGACGGCGGGCCACGCCGCTTTAGAGGCGGCGGGACCCCGACTCTCAGATTAGTTTCGCGAATGCCCGATCATTCTTGACAACGAAATAGTATGAGATCGACATTTGTAAACTACTCTCTCCCGTTTCATATTGGCACAAATTTTTGGTTTTACGTACATTTAGATATTTATTTTTATGATAAAATATCTCAAATATCTTTTATAATAATAAATACTTTAATTTTTTGATATTGAGTGGTAACTATTAAATTTCTCAATTTAAATGTGAGAAGTGGACAAATTAAATTGGAAAAGAGTAGTTTATAAATCCAATTATATCAATTAATTTGAACAAAAAATTGTCAAATGTACCAATTACTACTTATTAATGATCGTTGATTTGATTAAGAAAAATGATTTTTTTTAGGGTTTCTCGAATCTTAGGAACTACGAGAATTTTTGTAAAGTTGTTACATATTTTCGGGAAATTATCACAACGAATTTCTATTTTTGTTAAAAATCATCACTAAACTATTACTACGGGTGTAAATGAGTAGAGTAGATTGACATGTTTTTGACAAGTTAACTCATTGTGATATATTTAATGAATAATTTACCTCTCTGTGATATAAAATAATGAGCATGTTAACTCTACAATACAGAGTTAATTTCTATGTATTTTTCCGGGGAATGACATGAGTTTCTAGAATTCTTAGATCGTTTTCACTTGGTTTAGCATGGTTTTTCTCGTTGGTGAGTCACGTATTCATTTTGGTATTTTCTTTTGAATTTTTCAGATTTTTCTCTTGATTTTTGTACGTGCAAACAGAAGGCTCTTCGCTGGGGCGGAAAACCTCTCCGCTGGAGCGAAATCACAAAGCAGACCTCCGCTGGGGCGAACTAATTTTCCGCTGGGGCAAAAGCTGTCCGCGAATTCTTACTTTTAGTGTCCTAGTTTCACTTGAAAACTTATATATATGTGGAGGAAGAGAGAGAAAAGGGAACTTTTAAACACTTTTGACAAGAGGAGAGACCAAGAAGAAGAAAATATCGTTGAGCGTGGAAAACATCGGAGAAGACAATTCTAGAAGATTGGAAAAATAGATCTACTTCTCTTTTCTCATCTTTTGCAATTTCTTTTCTCTTTTGTGTTCTTGAAATCATGACTTTGATGATTCTTGAGTTTATTTCCGTTTTAGCTATGAACTAAATTTAGTTTTCTAGGATTACAATGGATTTCTTTGTTTAAACTGATTGTTGTTTATTTTTCCTTATTCTATCTTATTGAGGTTTATTGTTTACCCATTCTTGTGCTTGAATTTCATTAGTCTGGCCAACTATGGTTTCACAAATCTAATTGAATCGGGAGAGGAAATTAGGTTTTAGGTTAAAGATTGGGTAACCTTTGTACGAATTGCACCCACATCGAATTGGGTAATTTATTTAGCAATTAAGATAGGAATATACTTAATTGCCTTAGGTAGTCATAATTAGGGCTTGTTCTTGATTCGATTTGGCCTAACTTCATTGGCATAGGAATATAGCTCTTTGATTAGGTTAGATTAGTTTTACAATATTCTGGAAAGAAATTGTAAAAACTTAAGTGCCCTAGACTAGCAATAAATCTTAATTAAAATAGAATGGTTGGGAAAATAAAATCAATTAGTTTAACATTGAAGGAAATTGTAATCCTAGGCTTTAATCATCATAGTTAATCTTGTCAGTTTATAATTTAGTTTTACTTTCATTGTTGCTTAGTTATAATAATCACAAAGATTCGTTTGATTTGGATAAGAAAAAGAGTGATCTTTAGTAATTAGTTGTTTAGTTCATTAATTCCCTGTGGAGACGATACTCTACTTATCATTATATTACTTGCTGCGATTGCGTATACTTGCGTTTATAAATCCTGCATCAGAGCAATTTATCTCCTTGATAGTGGAGGTCATGTGTGTATATAGTGCGACCGAGACTTTATTTTCACGTAAATAATGACCAATTTAACCTTACTATTTACAACATATTCTCCTCACTTTACCCTCCGTGATATGCGTAAATGGACACTTTAACTTTCTATGATATTGCATAATGGACATTTTACCCTCTTCTAAAAATGTGAAAATTAAGGAGGCATTGTGCTTCTATATAAAAACACACGGAGATATTTTGTCATTTTATTTAGCACATAGATTTAATTTGTTATTCGCTCGTAGAAAGACATATTTTTTAAACTTGATTTGAATTTTGCATCAAACTTGAACTTGTGTTTGAATTTAGTTTGATTTTTACATGAATTTAACTGAAAAAACAATCAAAAACAAAATTAAACGAGCTCGAATATCGAATAACTTAATAATTTTAATTAATTCTTAGATTCACCTAGTCAAGTTGGACCAAGAGCTTCAATGCTTACCGAACCAATAATATTGTGAAACCTACCATTATGAAAATGTGAATTTATTGGAGTAGGGGAGAATAGACAAGTAATTCTCCACTAATGTTAATTCTAGGCTCGATCGAATAAAACATTCTAAATGAATTGAGCATGTGTAAAATAAAAATATATACTATAGTGTGATGTTGAGGTCACAAATTATAATTAAGATGGTTGAGAAAAGTTGGAAATTAAATTCTCGACACTTGATTGATTCATTGAAATAAATGTAAATTAAAGTTGATCTTTAATAGCCACATGCGTCAAATCTCGGTTTCCCTAATAGAGAAGGGATGCAAAAATAATAGATTGTGTTCCCTCTTTACCCCACATTACTTCCCAATAATCACATTCACATTAACATTAACATTAACATGCTCCTCGTCTAATCTTTCACAAGAACAACATTGTATTCATAAAGCTGGGGTTGTTATTGGCAGCTGGATTCCGGATTGAATCCAACTTCATTTACATCGGATCATATTCGGGTTAGACTCGAATCTTACTATCGATTCTCACTGATATTTTGTTTCTGCAACAAATTTGTTAATGCTATAAACTTTAAGCTTAGCTAATCTATTAAAAAAAAAGCATAGCCAACTGTGATCCAAAATAAAAAAAAAAAAAAGATTGATAAATAAAATAGTGTAGTAATATTAATGTATCAAAATTGTATTAACCTAAGTTTTCTTAAACCGATATATAGTAAAATATGGAGTATTATGTTTGTTATATAGATTGAACAATATGCATGCATGCATGCTCTAATTTATTTATCTATTATTGGATTTAGGTCTTTTATGGATCCGATCAACATAAACTTATATTCAATTTTTTACCAAATCAATGGAAATTTATATATTATTTTTTCATATTTTTACTTAGATATCAAGTTCACCAAATTTTAATTTAATAATGCGGAAGACTTATTCGAATGAAAGTCTGAATTAAGGGCAATGATAGATTGAGTCCGATCGAATTAATCTTTTACCATAGGATAGATTGAGTCCGAATTCAACGCCTATAAACTTTTAAGTTTTAAGTAGATTAATTAATTTAGAACAAGGATCTGGTTAACAAATGTATGGTCATAAAATAGAAAATGCTTTAAATTTATAAAATTTTATATCTAATTACATTTCATGGTTAAGTTGGGCCTTGTTATATTTTAAACAAGTTAAGGGCAATGCACATTGTTGCATAATGGGCCACCATAATATATAAACCTTTTCCTACCTTTTTCAAATGTGGGAATAAATTTAAATGGTCCATATGGAGTGGTATCGTTCAGTTTCTCAAGATTTTGATTTCAGAAAATCATTTTAGCTACATATATGTCGATTTGGACTGTGATGTAATAATACATTGGTTGGTTTAAGCTTAAAAGGAAAATCTTTTTTGTTTGTTGTTATTTGAGAGAGTAGTTTAGGAGTTTATTAAATAATTAGACTGGATTTATGTAATATTGTGTATATTTTTTTAAAAGAGTTTAGGTTATAAGTGTAATATGGGTAAGATTTTCAAATCATGTTTGTTATATGAGATAAGTTATACTTCCTTCGTCCCAATTATTTTTATTTCTCGGTATAGTTGGCCAGTCAACTTGACTAAATTTATAAAAATTATAATAAATAATTTAATTAATATATTTCATTAATAAGCTGATAATATCATATGACACCATATATATTTATATTTAAAAGGTTTAATACTCCACAAATGTGAATAGTTTAATATGATAAGTCACTTAAAAGATTGAAAAGTTTGATCGGGTACTGTAGCAAAAGGAGCAAAATAAATGGGACGGAGAGAGTATAAGAGATATGTTACTTTATGTCAAATTAATATAAAATTTGTGTGGATCTTTTCTAGAAATATTTTTTTTTGTTCATTTTACTTTTGAAATAATAGTATGAGAAACTGAAAACTAATAAATTTATTTTAAAAAATAGAAACACATGTTTATCTCGCTTTTTACGTACACAAAATAATTTTGAAAAATACGGGACGAACAAGCCCAAGCATTTGAGTTTTGACAAGTTCTGGAACAAATTCCGATTCAAGTTCCATATAAATTACAACATAAACCGAAACAAGTTCCAATGTGAATTTGGAACTCAAAGGGTGGTGGAAAGTTTCTAGTACGTCAAATATTTAGACCAGATTGAATTATGCGGTGGTTATAGTATAATAATTATATGAATACAATTCAATTTATATAATATATTATTCGTAAGAAACTTTATTTTAAATCTACCATATTCAACAATTGTAAAATTTTCATATGATGAGACTGGAAATCTAAATTTCGATTATGTAAAATAAGGTTGAAAATCAAATTAAACTATTTGATATTTGATAAAAGTTCTTTTGAGCTCGGTTCGTCACACTAAGCGTTGAAATTCGTCTCGAGCTAAAAATTACTCCCTCTGTCCCAATTTATGTGTCGTTTTAGGTGTTTTCACACGTATTAAGACACCTACTAAATTGCCTCAATCTTAGGGAAAAAATAAATGATATTCCTAAAATACCATTACATTCTCTCTCTTACTTTTTCTCTTAAAGATAGTTTTAGATACATTAAATAAGAGCAAAATGAAAAAATATGTAATTAATAATGCATTGAAATTCTAAAGTGACAAATAATTTGGGACAAAAAAATTTCTCTAAAACGACACATAAATTGGGACAGAGAGAGTAATAAAATACATGTAAAATATCATGCTACCTGATACTCGACTCGAACTCGTTTGATACAAGTTTGTTTGAGCAATCAAGAACAAAATTTAAAACTCGATAAAATTCAAACCAAACTTAAATAATGTGTTATTCGACATTAATCTTCTCGATTACACCCTTGTCTATAACTTATTATAAAATTCTAAATTTGATTGCTCGTTCTAGATTCTAGAATATAAACTAGTAGGAGTAGTTAAATTGAACCGTTCTAAAGTCACGTGCGGGCCATAAGATAATTCTACTAAACCCCATTTCCAAGCACAGGTTGATGGATTCTGTGGAAATGGAGAATAAGAAAACAAATAATAAGAAGAAGAGGAGGTACTCTACTTTTCCCAAATTTCAGTGTTTCTCATCAAACGACGACGTTCAGGCGTCCGAGAAGCCTCATGTCGCCGGGAGCTTTGACGTGAAAAGAGATCAGGATCAACAACCAACTCATCTAATTGTTATGGTTAATGGAATTATTGGCAGGTTTACTTCTATTCAATTTTCGATTCATTTCATCGTTTTAAAAATATCAATGGCCATTTGATGTATGTGCAGTGCTAAAAATTGGAGATATGCTGCGAAGCAATTTGTGAAGGCGTACCCCAATGATGTTATAGTACATTGTGAGCTCTATTTTGTCTGATTTAGTCCTTTTCTCTTTTTAATTATCGTTTAGTTTTATGATTTGTTTTGTGTTATCTGTATTGGACTGCTTGTGTTCATTAAACGTGCTTTGGTCAGCATTATAATCTCTGTTGATTCTTGTTACACTATGTTGTGAGGTATATAGCTAATTTCGGTTAGCAAAGTCCAATCTGCTTTGAATTCTATTTGTCGTCAACTGGATTTGTAATGGTTGTATCCTTCTGGATGTCTAAATTTGAGGAATTAAATGATCTATGTTGGGAAATAAGTTGCACAAGGGAATATGAAATCAAATGTGAAAAAATGGAACTAAAATTTCCTTCTGGATATTTTGATGATTAAAATGAACAGGCATGTAATGTTTATCTTACTTTTAGTTTTCCTATTTTGGGTGGGTGGGTGCTTTTTAAGTGTGAACTAGGATTTTGTTAAGTAGGTTGGATCTTGATTCATTTTGGTACTTTAATCTTTTAGCAATCTTCCTTTGCCAATGATTTATAATTGCTTTTGTAGTTATGCTTGTCGGATTAGAGTGCCTTGTCTGATGTAGTTTGATTCTAATGCAAGATTAAAAATACTTCTTTAGTCAGAGATGAACTAAAGTCCAAAATAACACGGGTCTCTACCTATAACCATAATTAACTTGGGGCTGCCAATATTTTAAAAGCATTAAAATCCAAACATCATTTAGGACAGCAACCGGGCTTCAAATATTATGAAACTTAGTGATGCCCTTTTTTACTGCTGCAAGAGTTTAAGCAAGACTGACGCAATCAAATTTTAAATAATTCCATTGCCAGGATTCATCTGGCCATGTTGATGTGGTTGTTTGATATCAGATGCCTAGAATGTAGTGGATGTGCTTTGACTATGTGTTTATGCAGATGATGTTGTTGACAACGTATAGTGGATTGTCTCATGGAGAGATTGGATAAAAAGATTTTACTTAAAAAAACATAGGAAAGTATTTAACTACAAAAGATGCTGTAAATATCTGCTATTAATAATTATTTTAATGTCTGTTGGGCAATAGCTTGATGAGCATCAGGGTAAGTTTTATGCGTAATTATGCCTAACAAATAGAACACTAGAGACCATGTTTCTGACACTATAGCCTTCTTTAGCATGTTTTACACACTAGTGAGAATATATCTCAATATTGGACAAAAGATGGTGTCTCTCACTGCAGAAGACAACTAATATTGACCAGGAGTTAGTGAAGCTTTCTGGCAGCACTATTAAGTTATATGTTTTCACAAATGAGCTAGCACAATACGGAAGGCCTCTACCTACAGTACCCACTTATGATTCAGGCAGGAAAATATGGCATGACGAAATATCACTAACGAGGTGTCAAGATACACCAGGAATTAACTTAAATATATTAGAGTTCTTATGCTTCTTCTGAGTTCGCATCTGCAGAAGAACTTCCCTGTTTTCATGTAATTTCCATTACCTCACCCAACCAAATTCATAAAAGATGGAACGCTAAAAGTGGAATTTTCGTTTTTCGTTCTTAACTTGTAAACCTTTTTCTCTTGGTGCTTTAAAGAATTTCCAGAGGCTCAGACCAGTTGTACAGTCAAAACCAAATCGCCAAAATGAAAATAGGATGCATAATTTATTAATAGGCAATTTACCTATTCTGTTAAAAATTAATATATAGCTTGCGACTATCTTATGTAATTTTTGACGGAAATATACTTGTAACATTTAAATGTGGCTCAAGCTGCATCCAACAAACTCTTTATGTATATCATCAAATAAACACTAAAGGGTAATTTTATATTTATCAATCATTAAAGCATGTACCATTCCCAGATCGTCATTATTAGAATGTATACTGACTGAAGTCAAAACTAAAACGTTAACCACAAATGTTCTTAATCAACTTGCTTATCCAGGCAGCGAATGTAATTCTACAATGTTGACATTTGATGGGGTTGATGTTATGGGAAAGAGGTTAGCTGATGAGGTTCGTAATACCTTTCAAAGAACAGTACCCTTTTACCCCTATTTGAACTAATATTACTCTTCATTAAGATATTCTCACTTTCACCAGTCATGCAGATACATGACTTTAGTTACTACGTGAATCATGGGCTTCTATGAGAGCTAAAAAGGTGTGTTGTTCTGATGTAATTTTCAGGTGATTTCTGTTGTCGATCGTCATCCAAATCTTCGGAAGATTTCTTTTGTAGGTCACTCACTTGGTGGCTTGGTAGCAAGATATGCTATTGCTGTGCTTTATCAAAAAAATATCGAAAGAAAACCTGATGAGGAAATTTGTGAATGTGATGGAGAGGAGTCAAACAAGTCCTTTCTAGAAGAGAAAACAAGAGTGAAACTTGCTGGACTAGAACCTGTGAATTTCATCACCTCTGCAACACCACATCTTGGTTCAAGGGGGCATAAACAGGTGTCTCAATTTATTATTCCTCCTCTCTCATGGTGACGTTAATGAACTTGCTTTAGGGTCTTTTTTCAAATTCCTGGCACTGTGAACATAATGAACATATCTTAATACATTTTGATGGTCTTGCTAATCACTTGGATAGTAAATTTTACAGGATATTGGCTTTAATATAGTTTTTCTTCATTACCGCGTAGGCGCGTACTGTTTCCTTGACATTATGTTTCATTTAAGATGTTCTTGATGTTTCCTTTTTATCACTATATATAACTTCTCGTTATCTCCATTATGTACTTTTCTGATAACAAGATGTAGTGGTTTTCTTTATTCATGAATGCTTTCAAACTCCAAGTGAATGCTTGAGTGTTGTTCTTTCCTATAATTTTTATTTTTCTGTTGTCTGAGATTTGATGATCTGATCTCCGCTTTATCTTTGTCCTTGGTATTAATCTTTTAATCTATCATTTTGGTTAATCTGTATAGCTTTGGGACCATGAATTTTTTCCACTTACATTCAAATGCAAATTTTATGACATGGCCCAAACTGCCATCACAAGCTATTTAAATGTTCTGAAAATGATGAATCAGGTTTGGTGCTCATGGTTCTTTGTTTGTATTTGGTAATAATCTTGCAGGTTCCAATCTTCTGTGGGTTTCACACCATGGAGAAAGCAGCCTCACATGCTTCATGGTTACTTGGTAGAACAGGAAAACATTTATTCTTGGCTGACAGTGAAGATGGAAAACCCCCTCTTCTGCTTCAGATGAGCAGTGACTCTGAAGATCTTAAGTTCATGTGAGTGAGAGTCAGCATCAATTTAGTTATTAGGTTTTTCAAGTTTTCAACTATTTTGAAGTAATTAAGTTTCTCATTATCATTTTGTTTCTCGCAGATCTGCTCTGCAGTCATTCAGAAGGCGCATTACCTATGCAAATACACGTTTTGACCGTATCCTCATTTGTTTCACGCAGTTATATTCATATCCTAATATTGGATAATAATCGATACCAAAATGATGTATCATAGTTTAGGAAAGATATATGAGTATCCATGATTATGGCTGAAAACATTTAAGCTTAAGCTAAAATTATCAAATTTTCCCCTTATATGATGACCTTGATTCTTTACATAGATCTTGTTGGCTGGAGTTCATCATCATTGCGTCGTCGGAATGAGCTCCCAAAGGTAAGTGGTATTAGCACTTGTACTGCACGACTTATATATGCCAACATCTTATTGTGTGTTTGTTATCAGCGTCGAAATCTTGTGAAAAATGGTAAATACCCACACATTGTTTATGAAGCGACATCAAAAACTGCCAATCCTTCTCTGGAAAACAATGTTGCCAGAAACAGGACTAGTGAAATGGAAGGTTTGTTTTTACAAATGATCTGTTTCAGTATAAATTATTATGAGTTTGACTATTTATTTGGTTACTTCATAATTTTCATATTCTCAATAAATTTTCCAAATTAGAACAGGCAAAATGTTTTCTTTTTCTGGGCTCTGCAGTCTTACCCCCATTACATCATCACTTCAGTTAGCTATACTCGCATATCAATGTCCAACTTTCTTAGTAGAAGTTATTAATGACTTGATTGTTCAAATTTATTGACAGACAATTATGTTGAAAATAAAAACATGTCTCTTTTCTGGTAATAAGTCCTAGTTGGTGCAAGAGACCAGAAGTTATACTCTTTTCAAAAATCATATAATATATGTTAAAAGCTATGTTTCTCTACCCCCGAAGTCTACACTGTACTTATTAGAGAACTTAAATTTACTGTTAACTTTGTGTCTGTGTAATAGCGTCAGAGCGATAATTTTGCCTCTTGAATGTTGAATAAATAGAGAAGAATCTGTGATTGAATATGCTATTACGTATTCATCGTATAGACCTCAAGCTTCCATTTATTTGAAGCCGGAAATCCTGATTTCATTCAAGTCTATGTTTGATAGGAAAATAGACAAAAATAGTCATTGAATTGTTAGAGTTCAGGCACCTGCCATTTAAATGATCATAAATTCTGTGTGCTACAAAGAAAGAACTTTGACATTAGTACTGAAAAGAATGTTGACATTCAATTGTTTGTTGTTCTCATTTTAGAGGAAATGATCAGAGGATTGACAAGTCTGAGTTGGGAACGGGTCGACGTTAACTTCAGCGGAAGTATACAACGACTTCTCTCTCACAATACCATTCAGGCATGTACACAGACTCTCTTCTTAGATTCTTCAATAAAAGATGGCAAGCATTCTCAATGTTATTATCAATATATAAAGCTAAAACCTGAGTTTGACATTGGAAAAAAGGAAATACTCACTGGATTTGGAATGCTTTCCTCCAGTTAATGGCACTTCTTGTAAAGCATTATTCTTCTTGACACTAAAGTTTATCCGCAAAAGGTGGCAATATTTGATTAACACCCTTTCTTTTTTATGTGTTGATTAGGTCAAAACTTACTGTATCAATTCTGATGGTGCCGATGTTATACAGCATATGGTCGACAATTTTCAATTGTAGAGAATATTTAGGTGTATAATCCGGTGCAGACCTATAAATGGAAAGTAATAATATAAGTAATTGAATGTGAGTGACTGATGTTGAAGCAGTGTAGGAAAATTTATCAAGCTTGAAGAAACCAAGCTTTCTTCTTGTATAATATTTATAGAAATTTTTTTAAAAGCTACATATAATCAATCATAACTCTTTTTTTTTTTTTTTTTTTAAAGAATTTTTTTTAACCACAATTATCCTATTTTAAGCATATGTTCATCATAGGTCAATTTTGTGCCATATATTCCACTCATGCTTCCTTTTGTCGAATTTTTCTCCCTGAAAAAGCAAAAGTAGATGTAAATATTGAAGTTTAACATATACATACATCTCTTTTGACAAAAACACCACTTCAACATCTTTTTTATAAAAATGACCTCAAATGTTAAAATCTAAAAACCGGACAAAACTAAATTTTTAATGAAGTTGTCGTTAGATCAAGCTTGAATATGCTTAAAATAAACTTTCACTTACGTTGGTTTAAGGATCGTAATATTTAACAGATAAATCATGGTCAAGTCACTAGAATGAAGAGCAAGGAATTGTTGTTTTAACATTTTATACTTAATAAGCCTTGTGTTCTAAAAATGTGGTTTTCAAGAAAATGGAAAAGCTTGAAGAATACTCCTTGGCAAAGTCATTAGCACAAAATTATTGCGTGGATATGTAACCAACAATTACGTGGAAAATTCTTAATTAGAACAATTCTACGAGATGAGAAATTATATAGAATAATTGTTGCATCACGTTATCAAGTATATGTGATGCAGTCGATCAATGTAGTTATTACATGTATCACCCCATGTTCTCTTAAACTATATGATTTTAAAATTATGTTCACATTGCCCAGAACTTGAATGATGTGGAATTTTACTTCACATGTAATAAATACATTAATCCGTTGCACCACGTATATTTAATGACGCGATTCAGCAATTATACTAAATCATTTCTCCTAAAAAAATATTTCCTATATCTTGTGGTTGATAATACAACACATCATAAATATGATGATATATATTCTTCAACCACAAAATCTAAAACAATCTCCTAGACCTATTGTCATCACATTCAGAATTAAGATGACTTGCAATTGTTGTTTCATATGATATTACATCATTCACCACTCACTCAGTCTCACACTCAACTAACTGCCTTGCCCCTACCTACTCCTATAATTTTACCTAGTGTAGTCATCTTTCTTGAAAAGTTAAATAAATGCATTAATTGAACCATATTAAACCCCCACCAAAAAAAAAAAAAAAAAAATGTCCCATACTACTAAACAGTTAAATATTCAAAATGGGAATTTGCTCAACAGTGACATTTAATATTTACTCACCATTTGTCACAAATAGGGTGAGGTCTCAAGGTGGGGGGGACAGAATGAAAAATTGCAATTCATTGAAAATGAAAGCCCATAAGCCCCTACCAGTGATCACATGTCCCTTTCTTGGAAAATTAGTAAATAAATAAAAACCCACCTTCCATTTGATAATAATAATTGTTCCAACTCATTACTTTGTTCCATATGTTGTAGCATTGTTTCTCACTCTCTCATTTGCAGCTGTCTTCCTGTACCAAAACAGGGTTTAGTCCCCTTTTTTTCCCCATTTGGGCTCATCAAACGAGGGCAAGAAAAGTCTTTCTCTTTCTGGGCCATTCTCAACTTGTTATCTCTATTCATCTTTTCCAAACATACCATTTTTTTCTTGCAACTTCAATCATTTAATTGTTCAAAGGATGATAATTTTCTTCATGTGTTGCAGAATCCTTTAAGTACTTCTGCAGTTCTTCTTTATGTAAAGAATTCAATTCAATTCCATGGCCTGCTGCATAAAATCATTACACAAAAGTAGACATCTTTTCATTTGGACTATGATACCATTGGCATTCTTACTTTTCTCATCAGATTTCAGCCCTGTCCAAATCTTGGCTTATGGTAAGTGAACATGATGATAAAATCTCATTTCTTTACAGTTTTCTTAATATAATTAATGCACAAGTTTTTGTATATGTTGTAGGTAGACAATTGCCTGAATCTTCAGATGCATCTCAGGTATACAATTTGATTATGTGATTTGATCAGAGTAAAAAATTGTTGTAGTGAATCGCAATTTCGTTGCACATTCATCCCTCTTAAATTTTTTATAGCAGATTCGTCTATCTTATCAATGTAATACGGTAGATGAGTCCCTCTAAGCTCCAAAATATGTCCAATTTCGTCCATTTTAGAATGTGATTTGCAATACATTGATTAGAGGAACGAATCTACTACGAAAATTTTAAGAGGGATGAAAAAGTGCTATTTACTCAAATTGATGTGTAGGTATAGAAGTATTAATTAATTTTTTTTTTTAACTATGTGTGAATGCAGATGCAGAGGAGAGATAGGGATATTAATAATAATAATAATAATAATAATAATGAAGTAAAAATGATAGGATCAAGACCTCCAAGATGTGATGGAAGATGCAAGTCTTGTGGGAATTGTGTTGCAGTTCAAGTCCCAATTGTGACGCCTTCTAGTGGTAGTAGTAGTATTATTAAATTTGTTAAGAAAAAAATTGTTAATGTATACTATTTTAATTCCAGAGGAGATGACATTTCCAACTACAAACCAATGTGTTGGAAGTGTAAATGTGGTGACTTCATTTTCAATCCTTGAATTCATTAATATTTTAATTTGTTCTTATGTTTTTAGATAAATTTTGAGTTAATATTTTGTAGTACTATATAGGAGTTATTAATTATCATCCAAATTGTAAGATAATAAATACTCCTATATAGGAGTATATTTCCTTTTTTGGTTTTTTAATCATAGACATGACTTAATTATTTTTAAAACACATTAAGCACATCATGTGGAGAATTTTTCCAACCAGAAACACACAAATAAATTATGTGATTCTTTGTCATTCCACTATCATTCGAAATAGGGAAAATTAGTACCTATCTCGGTGAATTTAATCTACCTGGGTGTTGGATGAATGTCACATGTCCACGTGATATTCATTCAATCCCAATAAATCGCGTGGACATTCATCCAATCCCAATAAATCCACTAATGTAGGATCTAAGTAACCCGAAATATCTACCAAAGAGATATGTGAGAATTTATATGAATATGGTGTAATTAATGGGTTTTTTAATAATTGATAATGTAGAGTAGCTAGCGCCAAATGCAATTATCATAAAATTAAAAAACATCTGTGTCTGTGCATGCAGTACTGTACAGTTGCAGGTCCTGCTTTTCGTAATTTACAAGATTCCTAAAATATTCATATCAGAACTTCCAGTGCAAATTAAAAAAAAAAAAAAAAAAAAAAAGAAGAGAAGAGAGGGGAAAATGAGTGCTATTATCTACCAAGTAGATGAACAGACAGGGAATTTTTTTCAGATAGAAAATGAGTGTTATTATAGCCTTTTAGATAAAAAATATTTTCCAAACTAACACAAACTTAAAATTATTTTCCTAACTATACTTTTTATGAAAAATCGCAGCCGCTAACTGCGATTCTTAAAAAAATCGCAATTGACAACTGTAAAATCTCGAAAATTCATTTACGAATTTTCTTTCCTATAAATTTTATTTACTTGAAATTGATAATTTTTAATTATGTGAATTTAATAATTAAAATTAAAATTCATATCTATGTTGTTAAAAATTCAACGAGTGAGCATATTTTTAAATTTGAAGTGATTTAAATTGATATTCACTTGAATTATTATTGTTGTGCAAATTATGAATTATAAATACTCACTCTTGTGTTATTTTGAGGATTTAAATGCAAGAATAAAATAAAAAGGGGAATTGATGTAATGTCCCAAGACTTTGAGAACTAAAATGTACTATCCACTTCTTGAGGGTGTCAAAGGCAATATATCCATTAAATATGAAAAAAATCAGTCAATTCCTCTCATTTTCATGTCGTCTCCTCTATTTACACACACAAAATGTATTTTTGCACACACAAAATCTCTACTCTTCAAAAGTTCATATCTTCTTCAATTCTTAACCAAATCAAGTAAATGTAGTGGCGGAGCTAGACCAATTTAATTGGGGGGGCGAAATTTTTTCGAGGGATGCATTAAATATAGTTAATAATTAGGAAAATAATATATTCTTTTATTATTATTAACAAAGATTTTTTTCGAAATGTACAGTACACTAAATAAAAAATATTACATAAAGAAAAGTGCAATAAATAAATATAATTATAAGGAGAAGACCTTATATACTATAAAGAAAATAAAAATAATATTTTTCTTACAATTATTAAGATATTTTTTAGGAAAATGCTTGTATTGTAATAACCATAAAATATCATATTCCTTATATAATCATTCAGAAAGAAAGAAAATTTAAAAGAAAGGCTTAACTATTGAGAAAGAAAGAATTTTTTTTAAAAATGGCTTAAGAATTGAAGAAAAAGAAAGAAAAATTATAAAAAAAATGGTTAAGAATTGAAATAAGAATCAATTGCACCTACTAGGATTCGAACTCGGACCTCCAGCCTAATCCTGCAATTCCTTAACCATCCGACCAACACAGTCACAACTCAAAATTCTACTACTACTGATATTTATTCCTAATATTTTTTGGGGGGCGCCCCCCTCCCCCCCACCCCCCAGCCTACATGTAGCTCCGCCAGTGAGTAAATGAGTAGTCAAAATTGATCTACTCGACGAGAGGAACACAATGGTGGTGGCAATTGAAGGAATAAAAGGTGTTTTCGAGCGCACATGGGAAGTGGAAGTGGCTGTTTTAAGTGGGTTTCTTTGCATGCCCCTTTTCCGGACATGTCTTCGAGAATTGGGCTTCACCACGGCGTTCTACGCTTAAAGGAGAGCGGAATGGTGGGTTCGGTCATTTTTCGGTGTCGATCAACGGTCGGTTAACAGGGGCTGCTCTGGTCAGCGATTTCATCTCGGAATAGGTATTCCATTTTCAGTCTTCATTTCTCGATTTGAGTTCGTTAGGTAGTTCCTTGAGCCTAAAGGTTATTGTGTATTATTTACATTGTGGTTAATTTTTTGCTTTAGAATTTAGTTTGAGCATGATTTTGAATTCGTACTATGTTATGCATGTATCTTGATTTTAGTAATAAGGATGGTGTAGTAATGAAAGTGGAAACTTGATATTGTAAAAAGACTTGATAATAAATTTCGATAGAGTTAATGAGGTTATATGATGAAAAATTATTAAAACTTGTGATTAATTTCGGTTTTATAGTAAATTTTTGCTTAAATATTTTTAAACGTTCTTGTGATATTGAGTCTTGAATTATTTTTGCAAGAAAGTTAATGTTTTAATGTTTTCGAAACTTTTGGGGTATACTTTGAATGTTTTCAAAAGAAAAGGGTGTTTAATTATTAACTTGTTAAATATTTTGGATTTTCTCAAATCTTAAAGTTTAAAAAAAAAATGAATACACTTAAATGATTTGATGTCGAAAGTTTTAAGTTATTGTCTGGGATGTTAATTTAGGAAATCCTTGTGATAGGATTTTTCTTTAATTGTATTTTAGTAAGATTATAAGATAATTTATTAGTCATATACATATTTGCTCAGGTTTCGGATACACTTCATTGTGGAATTTTGGTCGCCGTAATAAGCTTTTCAGGTGAGTGCTATGTGTTACTTGTGTGTAAGTCTAAATGCGCTAGTAGGTCGAGTCATAATTGTGACGTAGTTCCTAAACGAAGAAGCTTGTGATGTATGATAACATAAAGAACTCGACTGCTAGGACAAGTTACACGTTGAATTATTGCTTATGCCTATGTGCTTATGAGTCATTGATATTGTATGTTAAATTGTTATTGAGTTGTTTACCGATTTTCTGTTACTGGATTGTTACTGTACTGTACTGTTTACTATTACTGTGTGGGCCCCTATTCTTGGTGTGCGGAATCGTGGGTAACCGGAGGGTTACCTCGATCCACCGTAGACCCGCTTCACGAGCCAAGTGTGGAGGTTACGTTTGGGGAGTGAATGTCAAACTCCTGGCATTTGATGTCAATGCGCACTGTTATGTAAGGTCGCACCTTACTTGGAGTGTTCGGTGGTGATTTTTCTGACTGTGGATTGGAGGGTAAGAGGAGAACGGCATCAATAAATATTGATTACTTGTTTAACATGCTTAAATTGTTATAGCATATGTTCATTTACTGTACTGTTGTATATGCTCATGTATATTATGTTGCATCCACGCACATGTGCACTAAAGCCTCACTAAGTTGGACGATCAACTTATGCATTATGTGTTTCAATCTTTTCATCTACAGGTGTTTGGAGTAAACAATAGTTCATGTTGCGGTTATGTCATCACGGTTGGGGTCCCACCCTAGTTTCAGAGAGTAGTTGAACTTTTGTTTAAATTCTTATTTGATTTTAAGATTTTTGTTTGATTTAAATCTCCTATAATGTCTAAGTTGATTTTTATTATATCTTGTTAAATATTTTGGTATTTTAGCTAATTTTGTAAAATGGGAATGTCTATCGAAAATGATTTTAAATTTTATCAAATATTAATCTTAATCTTCTTGTATTTCTTTTGGGTCCCACAAGTTGTTTCACCATGTCATGTCATCCGTTAAAATTTGTTTTAATTACTTCCGCTTTAAACTTAGTAATTTAAATTGTTCATATTTCGTATTAAACCGCTTTCGATTTTAAACTTTTAATTTATCGTTTCCGTTTAAAATAAAAAAAAAAAGTTTCAGTATTTTAACTCATTTTCAAAATAATAATAATTTTTGGACCGTTATCCGACGGACCCGCGGAGTCACGCCGTCACAACAACCGCGATTCTTCATTTTTACGAAATTATGAATATATATATATATATATATATATATATATATATATATATATATTTTACCAAAAATCGCAGTTAGCAACTACGATTTTTGGTAAAAAAAATTTTTTTGTTTTTTTTTGATAAAATGACTTGAGTTTTATAAGTATTTGATTTTTATATTAGTAATAGTACTTTAAATGAAATGTTTGTCTTTCATTTCAGTATAAGTAATAAGTATGACATTATGTTATCTCTTATATTTATAAATAATAAATTAAGTGTCTATTGCATTCTTATCAAGCATGTTTATATATAATCTGGTAAAATATATTTGTGCCGAAGGCATTCATGTATTGTTCAAGTATTGTTATAGGAGTATAATTATATTACTAAAGTGTGATCCATTTTTTTATGTGTTAATAATGTTTATTTGAGATGCTTTCTGACATTATGTTTGTAATGATCCATGCGAATGTAAATGATTAACTTTTTACTATGTAGATGGGTGGTATGCAAATGTAAATGATTAACTTATTATGTTATCTTTTTACTATTAAAATGGGTGGTATGCAAATGTAAATGATTAACTTATTATGTTATCTTTTTACTATGTAGATGAGTGGTATTATCTTTTTTCATGGATCATTACAAACATAGTGCCAGAAAGCATCTCAGATAAATATTATTAACACGGAAAATGGGTCACACTCTAGCAATATAATTATACTCCAATATCAATATATGAACAATACATGAATGTCTTGGGCACAAATATATTTACCTGATTATATATAAACATGCTTGATAAGAATGCAATAGACACTTGATTTATTATTTATAAATATAAGAGATAACACAATGTCATACTTATACTGAAATGACAGACAAACATTTCATTTAAAGTACTATTACTAATATAAATATCAAATACTTACAAAACTCAAGCCATTTTATCAAAAAAAAAAAAAATCCAAAAATCGCAGTTAACAACTGCGATTTTTGGTAAATATTTTATTTTTTATTTTTCATAATTTCGTAAAAATGATGAATCGCAGTTGTCAATTGCGATTTTTTGAAGAATCGCAGTTCCCAGTTGTGATTTTTCACAAAAGGTATATTTAGAGAAATACTTTTAAGTTTGAGTCATTTTGGAAAATACTTTTATCTGAAAGACTATATTGGAAAAAAATTCGTAATCCTTCCCTCTGTCACTCTGTGGGACCGTCATAGTGTTGGTTATATGCATACGTCTTTGTGTTATCCTTCCAAATTTTAGAGAAATTCTTGTCCAAGTCTGGTTTGGCCAAACATATCCAACAACCAAGCAAGTATATTGCACTTGCTTTGTGATTGATCACTTTTCTGGGAGTTACATCCAATCACAAAGCAAGTGTATTACACTTGCCATATAGTTATTTTGGGTTCGGTCAAACTCAATCTGGATAACAATTTCCCCGAATTTAATAAGGGGACCCAAAAATACACACCAAACCAAATTTTAGATACTCCTTATATATCCGTTTTTGTTTTTTGCTTTGCTTATGTGATAAGCATAATATTACTATTTATTATCTTTCCATTAACAGGGGAGATATATATATTTTCGCATTTTATAACTCTTTGTGTTTTTACAATAAAGTACAACATTTTTGAAAAAAAATAAAGTACAGTACTTCCCTTGTTTCATTTGAATTGTCACGTTTGACTTTTACATATATTAAAATTAAAAAACTTAATAATTAATCAATTTTTTAGGATAAAATATCAAAAATACTCTTTTAAAGATTGTTTTGATTAATGCTATTGGATTTTGTGTACTCTACTTTATTATGTAAACCTAAAAGTAAGAAAAGATAAAACTGTAAAAAAAAAATGCATTGAACAAATAATTTAAAACATAAATTTTTTACAAATTTATCAATTAATTTAAAACTGAAACAGTAACTAGTAGGCAAAGTCTTTATTTAAACTTGATTATAATAATAAGAAAAAGCTCCAGGTGAAATAATATGTTCCCTCTTCAATTGGAGTAGTCTTGAGATAGAGGAAATCTATTATTTTGTATTTTGAGTTTTTTTTTTTTTTTGATAATTTATTATTTTGTATGAACATGATCATGCATTCATCTTTACATGATCATGTTCATACAAAACGAATTTTTTTTCCAATATAGACTTTCAGATAAAAGTATTTTCCAAAATGACTCAAACTTAAAAGTATTTATCTAAATATACCTTTTGTGAAAAATCGCAACTGGGAACTGCGATTCTTCAAAAAATCGCAATTTACAACTGCGATTCATTATTTTTACGAAATTATGAAAAATAAAAAATTAAATATTTACCAAAAATCGCAGTTAGCAACTGCAATTTTTGGATTTTTGGATTTTTTTTTTTTTTTTTTGATAAAATGGTTTGAGTTTTGTAAGTATTTGATATTTATATTAGTAATAGTACTTTAAATGAAATTGTTGTCTGTCATTTCAGTATAAGTATGACATTGTGTTATCTCTTATATTTATAAATAATAAATCAAGTGTCTACTGCATTAAAACAAATTTTAATGGATGATATGACAAGGTGAAACAACTTTTGGGACCCAAAAGAAATACAAGAAGATTAAGATTAATATTTGATAAAATTTAAAATCATTTTCACATTCCCATTTTACAAAATTAGCTAAAATACAAAAATATTTAGCAAGATATAATAAAAATCAACTTAGACGTTATAGGAGATTTAAATCAAACAAAAACCTTAAAATCAAATAAGAATTTAAACAAAAGTTCAACTACTCTCTGAAACTAGGGTGGGACCCCAACCGTGATGACCTAACCGCAACATGAACTATTGTTTACTCCAAACACCTGTAGATGAAAAGATTGAAACACGGAATGCATAAGTTGATCGTCCAACTTATAAGTGAGGCTTATTTGTTCAAACAGATCAGTTTGGTTTTGTTATTTTGTATTTTGAGTTTTTTTTTTTTTTTAATAATTTATTATTTTGTATGAACATGATCATGTAAAGATGAATGCATGATCATGTTCATACAAAATAATAAATTATCAAAAAAAAAAAAAACTCAAAATACAAAATAATAGATTTCCTCTATCTCAAGACTACTCCAATTGAAGAGGGAACATATTATTTCACCTGGAGCTTTTATATATATATTATCACACTGCTTTAAATGGAACTGCTTTGAGAGGTTTGGCCTTATGTAAAGTAAGTCCGAAATTTTCAGTCATGTCAATTTCTCCTGGTTTAAGTCCTCCTTCAAGTGTCCAATCAAAGTTGTGTATAAAAGTGGCCAACATTAGGTGCACCACACGATAAGCTAGTGGCAATCCCAAGCATATTCTCCTTCCCCCGCCAAACGGAATGAGCTCAAAATGTCGTCCATGAAAATCGGTTTCTTGTTCTAAGAATCTCTCGGGCATGAACAAATCAGGCTCCGACCAGACACTTGAATCTCTCCCAATGGCCCAAACGTTAACTATAATTTGTGTGTCTTTTGGTACTATATAACCGTCGATTAGTTCTGTATCTTCTTTAGCTTTGTGAGGTACCGACAAGGGAGCAGCTGGATGAAGCCTGAAAGTTTCTTTAATCACAGCTCGTAAATATGGGAGTTTTGGGATATCTGATTCTTGGACTTGTTCGGTTTGTTCAATTGCATTCCTCAACTCATTTTGGACTTTCAACATTTTTTCTGGGTTGCGCATTAATTCTGTCAACGCCCATTCCACTGTGACTGAAGTTGTGTCTGTCCCCGCAAGAAATAGATCCTTAACACAATAAAATATAAACACCCGCGTCAAGATTGATACAAACGGGCAAGTTATATTAAACAGAGTTACGTATTATATTATAGTATATAAATATATAAATAACACTCAGATAAGCTTTAAATGAGCAAAACATATACGGATCGGATAAACCTTTTCATTTTTGTCATCAATAAATATATATATATATATATAGGAATATGCTCACCAGAAGTAAATGATTTATGTCATCAAAGCTCAACTCAGTTTCTTTCTTGAGTTTGAGATCAAGAAGGGATTCCAACATATCATTTTTCGACGTACAATTACTAGGTAATCCTCGTTCCTGCATCCTTTGATTGATAACTTCATCAAATATCTCAAAACATTTCTCAAAATAAAGTTTGTTATCCCGAAAAATTCCTTGTGGATCGACCGTTTGAAGAATAGGGAAATAATCTGCAACATTAGGCTTGCCAATGAGTGTCATTATTCCTCGAACAATTTCCCTAAACTCTTGTGATGAATCAGAACCAAATGCAGCAAAATCAACAGAAAAAAGAGTGGCCGACATCAAATTCATCGACGTAGTAAAGGCAGCTCGACCAATATCTACAGCATCGCCACTGGTACAACGATCATTCACATAGTCCCGGAGTTGTTGCAACTTCTCCTTCCTCAAGCTCTGGCTTGCATCAAGCCTTGACACTGAAAACATTTTTTCTTTGCAATTTTTACGAAGTTTATGCCATTGATTACCTGTTGAAAATAATTGAAATATATAGTCGAGATACATGAATCTAAATGAAGATCAATTTAAAAATTAAATAGTAAAGAATTCTAAAATATATAATAATTAAATAGAGGTTACTTGAGTCGTTTGTAATTGACCAGTTTCAAGAAAGTATTATAAATTGACAACTGACACTCAACACTCAAATTCAATGTAAAATAGTGAAGAAATTATGAAAGTTGTATTGATCGTAGGTGTATATAAAATTTCCTAACATGAAAACTGATTCAATACATGTATATGAACCAAACAAGAAATGCATACTCTTATGAATTAATTTTTGCACTTTTGTCCCTCTTAAATTTTTTGTAGCAGATTGGTCCTTCTTATCAATGAAGTATATCACATTCGTCCCTCTTAAATTTTTTGTATCAAATTCGTCCCTCTTATCAATGTAGTGCAACACATAAGTCCCTCTTAAATACAAATTACATCACTTAAATTCAAAATATATTCTAAAGTGGACGAAATCACTTAAATTCAAAATATATTCTAAAGTGGACGAAAGTTGATGTATTTTGTATTTAAGAGGGACTAATATGTTACACTATATTGATAAGAGGGACAAATTTGTTACAAAAAATTTAAAAGGGACGAATGTGTTATAAGAGGGGCGAATGTGATACATTACATTGGTAAGAGGAACCAATCTGCTACAAGAAATTTAAGAGGTACGAAAATGAAAAAATTGACCCATAAAAAATACCAAAAATACTAGTATTCACTCTATTTCATATGTATAACAGATTAAGATTATCTAGAAAGTTAACTTACTATGCATTCACTCTGTATTATTATTTCAACAGATATCAAATACTTAAAAATGCAACAAGTGACTAGCAAATCAAAACATATATTGTGATTTATATATTTTGTGTCAGTTGTGACTACATATGTTTCGAGATATGTAAATGAAGAATCAATGTAGTGTGACTTTTATTACCCACAGGCGCCCATGCCACGGATAATTCGTGGTGATCGAATGGACGTATCGCATTAAGAGCTGGCCGACTGGAGAAATTTTGGTCATGTTTTATCAGCACGAGTTTAGCAGTTTCCGGAGAGGAAACAACGATATTTGTCTTGCTACCAAGCTTTAGGCTCATCAAGGGTCCATATATTTTGGAGAGTTTGGCAAGAGATTTGTGTGGATTTTGGCCTAGTTCAAAAATGTTACCGATAATGGGGAAAGGTTTTGGCCCTGGGGGGAGTTTGTATGGGTTCCGGTGTCGAATTTGAACGATATATACACATAAGGCAAAACAGGGTAGAAGAAAAACAAGTAGGGTTTGTATCAAATCCATACTTAATTTGCTTTTTTCTTTTCTTTGTTAAGTGGATTTTTCTTAATGAAACCCAACTATACTATCATTATCATTTATAGCCATCAAGAAGCAGTACTTTGCATAGATATTTTTATAATGTGTGAACGAAAATTGACGTGCGTTTACTGCAAAATCAGTATCCACATATGATTGAGTGTAAATGATTAACTTATTATGTTATCTTTATGCATGGATCATTACAAATATAGTGCCAGAAATCATATCAAATAAATATTATTAACACGGAAAAAAATGGGCCACACTCTAGCAATATAATTATACTTCAATATCAATATATGAACAATACATGAATGCCTTGTGCACAAATATATTTTACCTGATTATATATAAACATGCTTTATAAGAATGCAGTAGACACTTGATTTATTATTTATAATTATTAGAGATAACACAATGTCATAATTATACTGAAATGAAAGACAAACATTTCATTTAAAGTAGTATTACTAATATAAATATCAAATACTTACAAAACTCAAGTCATTTTATCAAAAAAAAATTACCGAAAATCGCAGTTGCTAATTGCGATTTTTGGTATTTTTTTTATTTTTCATAATTTCGTAAAAATGATTGAAGAATCGCAGTTGGCAGCTGCGATTTTTCATAAAAGGTATATTTAGGTAAATACTTTTCAGTTTGAGTCATTTTGGGAAATACTTTTATCTGGAAGGCTATATTGAAAAAAAATTCACAGATGAAAATGTGTTTGCAAATGCAACCTTTTCAGATTTGATTTTGTTGTGGGAGAAGCAGTTTTTATAGTAATGTGAATACAATATCTGCTTTCATTTCTCTTAAAATAGGTTTGCTATTAGCTACACTTTAAGAAACATCAAAGAGTTAGTATAATGACAATTTTATAATTATCTAAAAACTTCATTGAAAATTTATTTCCCATTCTTTTTTCCTTCTACGTTTTATTTTCTTCAACTGGAATATCATCTTCTCTAGGATTCATTTCATTCTTGTCATCCAATAGAATTTTTGGATTCTTCATTTTTAATTATCAAATCAAGTCCAAGTAGAAGTAGAAGTAGCTAAGCCCAATCACAAGAACAAAGTTGATTGAAACCTTAAAAGATAGTATTGTCGATTGAGTCGGGCCTACCCGAAGCCCGATGACTCGGCCCGATTAAATTTCATGATTTTTAGTACATTTATTTCTCCTTTTAGGGGAATATTTTCCTACCTAATCTGCAAATCCAAAATTCCCATTTACTACCCACATTATAGGAATTTTTCCAATCGAGATATGCATTCATGATGTATTCTTCACTAATGTATTTTGTGTTCTTCTAGATACACATATTTGTTTGACTAGCCACATGGATATGGAGCCTTTGCTCTATTAGAGCTACTCAATTACAAATGACTCAAGAAACCCATGCTCATACAAAAATAAGAACATTCTACATCCATTTTAGTATAAATACATTCATGTACCTAATACTTCTTGAAAATACCAATTCCAAGAATCTAAGTGACTCTTTCAATTAACTTCATTCATTGTGGAAATTTGAAATATGTCCAACAAATCCATCCTGAAAATATATACCTTTAATAAAACCAACTTAAAAGGTAATATATGCTCTGCTCTTCAAATAATTGTTGTGCTTGCTCAATCACAGTGACACAACAATCTTGATTTATGTATTAAGATCTTATGACAAGGTCGTCTCGGAGTTAGCTTAGCGACGAGACTGTTGTCAACACTGCAGTTTCAGTCACCATTGAGGACCAAACCCATACTCTCTTTTGCACGCCGCTGCCTTCATATGACCTACGCAATGGCAGCGTGTCTGATGTCACGCCTTTGATCAATACGGCGACCATCGGAGCTGCCTTTCACTGGGTCCCTAGTGAGAACCTTCCTGCAGTTGATGCATTGAAAGCCATAGAAGGCTTTGTGAGGTCGCACTTGGTGTGGCAATGACTGACTGCTGAAGAAGGTTGCCATCTGTTTGGGTGTGGTCCGTGCTGTCACCACCACCTTCTACCGTGATGAAATGGCCAATGATGCCCTTGCGGATTTGGACTTCGATACAACTGAAAGAGCTGTTATCTGTAAGCTCGCACGATGTGGTAAGGGCATAGTCCCTATGAAGGGCTACTCTCTCGTCTTGGCCGACCACCACTACATACCGGCGACTGACAACCAATCGAGAAAGGTGTTTGCCGCGGCAGAGCGTGCAGGATCCCAGACGTGGTGAGTTGGTTCAAAACTGACACAGGTGACATTCAAGATGCACTCTGGCACAAGGCATGCCACCCACTTCAGATACCCCTCAAGGTCAAAACCGTGATGGACCCAGAGATAGGTCTTAAGCTTGCGGCTGAAGGCGCAGGTGCATGTGCATCTAGACTCCAGCAGTGGAGAGCGAGATTCAGGTGCATGCTTAGATGGTGAGGGTGTGAGATGGGCTATTGCCCTGACTTAGGTTCCTATGTTCAGTTGAATAGCAATTGGCATAGGTTATGGTAGTGTGTGTCAGTTTAGGGTCTGTCAATGGGCCTGCCTGCAGGGTGCTATCTAGGACTGACTGTGGGACCCGTTAGCGCTTATTGGTAAGAAATTAAAAAAGAAAAAGATCAATGAAGATGGTAAAGGATAATCCGTCTCATATTTTTGTCTGCCTTATGGTTTGGAACAGAGTTTTAGATAAGAGCTGATCAAGTGAAATTTTTAGATCTTTACATTTAACTATTTGGTACTATAAAGACATATTAGAGCAGCAAAATCATTAACCACATTTGAAAATGCTGAATAAACTATTTATAATATAACGCAAGCATTAAATCATTTTTTATCATTCTTGAAAGAGCAGTTAAAAGCAAAAGGTAGCACGGATCGTAGTTCTTGCATACTTGAAGAAACAATGATAAATGAATTTGTTTAAAAGTTTGCATTCTCACTGAGGCCCCCGATTCAAGTAAGTTTAAAGAAAATAACCGAGAAACTAATTCTTCAAGAAGAGAAGCGTAATGAAGTAAATGCTTGAAATCACTTTTACGCATTTTTAGTCGTGTTGACTTGCTGATCTTTTAAGCATTTTTAGTCGTCTTGACTTGTTGATGTGAATTCCACTGCAACAACATCCATACAATGGATGTACCTGGAAACAAGCCACCCAATCGTAACTCACTCACCTTGCTCAAAAGAATATTGAAAAAAAGATAGCATATATGGCTTAATAATCTACAATTGAAATTTATAACATGTTTATTTACCTGCAAAAATGCTAACAGTAGTCAGGTTTTGAATAGCCATGGTATTGTAAATGAGATACTCAGTCAGAAAATGGCCAAATGCGTAGATGAAAGAGAGGAAAGTCGCCAAGTAAAGAGGCTTGTTGTTAAGGTTGAAAGCGCAAAGGAAGCAAAGAGTGCAAGTCAACAACGTCCAAACTCCAAATGTTCGTCCATGAACGTCACTCACTAGAACATACATTTATTTATTAAAATCTTGAATAGGCAATATCCATACACGTATAATCTTGTACATTAGATATGGAAATTTCGTATAAATTGCAGCAAAATGTTCTAGACTCATTAGAAGAACCTGAAGATCACTATAACTAGAGGTAGGTGTAAATGAACAGCCTATCGAATATGCATAACATTTATTAGATAAATCTCCTTTTTCAAATATATCGAGTACTTATTCAGGCCAATTAAGCCATTTTACAATGATGTTCACATTACATCCCTAAATACTCTTCCTTGGATCTATCTAGAATGCTCATCAGATTTCGATCAATTTCCAGTGATCATCAAATAATATCAATATTCTTGAAGCACCATATCAAGCTCTTACACTGCACAAACATCAAGGCTCCAATTCGATTTTCTTTTCGGAGACATATTCAAGCATCTAAAAAAATGCAAATCTAACATGTTTTTCACAATTTAATGGTTCATCACTGCTCTATTTACAAAACTTACATTGTGAAAAACTCTAGCAGACCCAAACAGAACACATTTTTCTAAAAAAAAAAAAAATCATTGTGATCCAATCTAATCATCGATCAAACATTTCAAAAACAAGTCCTAGCACATTGATAAAACAGCACCCTATTTATAAGAATCCTCACACAAATGAATCTAAACTAGATCAAATGATGGCAGTGCGCCACTTATCAGTTCAACTGGATCAAATCAAATACAAAAAATACCATTGAATAAAAAAAATTGAAATGAAAACAGAGGTTCTGTTGTAACATTCAAATGAGATAGATTAATAGATGAAGAAATGGAAATGAAATGGTTGTGTGATTACGTACTGGTGGTTTGGGAGAAAACGGCAAGGCGGAGAGCCCAAATGTCGAAGAATCCGAACCATACTGAAGCTAATCGAAGTGTTCCAACAAGCATAAGCCACCATCCTAATGGCTTCATCTTTTTCTCGCAATCACGCACTCCACTGTGTTTTACTCTCTCCTCTGTGTTGGTTTAAATTTAAATTTAAATGAAAAATGAACAATGGGATTTGAGTTAATATTAAAATAATTAGTTAATCTAAAGAGTAATTACAACAGTACCCCTGAGATTTGAAAAAGAATTCAATATTCCCCTTTGGTCTCAAATTACAAGAATACCCCTCCCTGTTTAATGGATGTTAGTTCAAATTACAAGAATTACAAGAATCCCCTATATATGTACGAAAATTACAATAACACCCCTTTATTTTCATTTTACCTTACAATTTCTACATTTTAGTTAAAAATGGCAAAATTGCTAAAATTGTCCCAAACTAATCACTGATTTTGGATTTTCGTCCCAAACTATTTAATTTGGCGAATTTCATCCCATAATTTAATGTATTTTTGGAATATCGTCCCACCATAATTATAAGACGGAATTGCGCATTTGCCGATGAATTATCACATAGCTGCTTAAGTGTGACATGGTAAATTTTAACGTGAATAATTATATAATATTGCAGAGTTCGTCCCAAATTAATTACAAGATTGAACGTCATTTTCATTAAATTAGAAATTTAATATTGGGACTAAATTCATACGAAATGGTAAATTATGGGAACGAAATTTGACGAGTTGATATAGTTTGGGACGATATTCCAAAAAAATATTAAATTACGGGACGAAATTCGCCAAGTTAAATAGTTCGGGATGAAAATTCAAAATCAGTAATTAGTTTGGGACGTTTTCTGCAATTTTACCTAAAAAATATTGTTGTTTCTCATTTCAACATGTTGCTATAATTATTGCTTTAAGTCCAAGAAATGTGTAGTTGAGCTAGACCAGACAATGGGTAAAATATGAATACCTGATCTAAACTTAGTAAGTTGACACAATTCGGACTCGAACTTGGTCGGCCAGACCCGAGGTGCTTAGGCCTCATTTGGATCGGTTTTGGTTCTATTTCGCCCTGTTTCGGTGTTTCAAATTGGTTTGAATGTGTTTGATGAAACATTTAAAAAATGACTTGAATTGATTTTGGTTGGAATATTTTGATAGTAATATAATAGTAAAATAATAGTTAGTGGGTTTTGAGAATTTGAGATATGGTTTGGATTGAGTTTGATGTTGGTGTTTGGAGGTGAAAAGTTAATGACAACATGTCACATCATAGACTTTATAAAAGTAGGATATATTAGTATTAAATAGTGTAATAATTGAAATTGTGATAATAATAATATTGTTATGATTGAGATGATGATTGTAGTAATATTATTGTAGTATTAATTTTGATAATTAATAATAATTGAATATAAGTGTAAATATCAACTTCCATTTAAATCAAATACGGAGTATAACAAGGGATCAATTAAATAATATCTCAAAACCACCATCCGAGATCATGCAAATATCACCCCACTTGCCACATAGATGCTTATATTACACAATCATGCAAATCATAAATAATTATATAAGATTGCAGAATTCGTCCTAAATTAATTATAAATTTGAATTTCGTCTCACAATTTGTCATTTGGCATGAATTTAGTCCATTATTAAATTTTTAATTTTATGGAAATGACGATTCATCTTTTACATTTTTAAGGGACTAATGATAATTTATTCCCTATAATATTCATTAGGTTTAATTTATCTCTTATAATTTGAAAGGAAGCAATTTAAGGTAAATTGAATATTATGAATATTACATGGATGTAAATTATCATTAAATTTTTTTAAGAGAAAAGAAATATTGATCTCATGAACCATGCATAATACGGGTAATATATAAATTTATTATATATATTTTAAATTGCAAATATATAAAAGATAATACATAAAAGATAATGAACATAAAAGATAATGAACCATGCATAAACGATAATATATGTTAAATTGCTAATACATAAAAGATAATGAACAAACAAAGTTGGTAAGAAGAGATAGACATGTGCATGTGCAGACTGCATAGTCAACTGACTTATCTTTTACTTTAACTTTGGCAGGTCACACGGAACATTCATATCGGTAGCTTGAGCCAAACATGCGTTTGGCTGAAAAAATGGGCCAAACACCAAAATGATCCATTTTGGCCCAAATGTTGGGCGAAACACTTGGGCCAAAATGGATCCAAACAGGCCCTTAGATTTTTCTTTTCTTTTCCTTGGTTTTTTTTTTCCCTATTCTTTGCTGATAATTTCAAATTTTATATAAAATTGTATAGGATTTGATGAAGACAAAACGGTGACAAAAATATTATTTTTGTAAAGGTTTATTTAACCATAATTTGCAGCTAGGTTAAGATTTATTAGTGAGAGGGAAAATTCTTACATAGACCAGGTCTATAAGCTTAGTTATAGTCTTATAGATCTTGTGGTCTAGGTTTTGCCATCCCATTTAAGATTTAAGAAAAACTCAATATTATTAAATTTAATAAAATCAACCTAACCATACTAAAGTAGAGTTAAGAAAAATAAACATCACTTTGTGGGTTCCATCAAAATCTTGGCAGATTTTTTTTACCAAATTTTCTTTTAACGTTTCCCCTTAATTATTCATCATTCTCTTTTTTTACACATTAAATTAAAATTATTAAATTATATAACCTAATGCGTTGACTTTCTAGAGAAATCACCTAATAAAAATTTCAAAAAATTAATTTAAAAAGATTATATACTGAAGAGATGCTTATAGAGAAACAACCTAATAATTAAAAATCCCGAAAAATAATTTAAGAGGATTATATAAGTACTGAAAAAATGCTAATAAAAAATTTGCATTTTATGAACATTACATATTCAATTTACAATTCAAAATAACATCTCTACATTAAATATCTCGTCTTAGTAATCTCTCTTCAAGTTCGTCTTAATAATCTCTCTTCAAAACAAATATTTTTATCCAACTTCGACATTCCTGTTGAAATATAGATAAGCGCAGTGTGTTAGAATAAATTTAATATGAATCAAAATGATTTGTCCATGAAAGAATGCAACATGTAACCTTGAGATTTTTCTTATTAAAACAACTCAACATTTTACGTAGCACAATACATAAAAGAATGCAACATGTAACCTTGAGATTTTTCTTATTAAAACAACTCAACATTTTACATAGCACAATACATAAAAGAATGCAACATGTAACCTTGAGATTTTTCTTATTAAAACAACTCAACATTTTACATAGCACAATACATAGCCAAACAATTAAATTGGAGAAGTCTATGTATTTTATAAGCAAAAAATACATAGCCAAGCAACAAGACAATTCACCTTTTTCGGCCAGGAAAAGTCTACGCATACAATATTCCAATACATAATATTTTGAAATGGGAATGGACAAATATTAAAAAAAATGTGAAAATCAATATTATTTTGTCATATCTGGGAAAATTTCAGTGCCATGTACACTTGGTGGCGATGACATGGCAATAGTTACATTTATTCAAAAAAAAAATTATTGTGGCATTTTATCAAATAGATGATATGCACTTTTAATATCTCTAACAAACCTAGCAAATAAACGTATTATAGCGGTCATTTCTCATTTTCATGTTCCAAATATAAGAAAGAGTGATTCAGATGAATTGAAAATTACCTAACATTCTCCATGTGTTCCTAATTATAATATGTCATAAGTTATAAAATTGATAATTATATATGTACCATCACAAAATTGTATAATTGCACATAAATTTCCAAAAAATACTAAAAACACCTTATTTTTGCACATTTAACTAATAAAAGAAATTTATTTACACATTTAATTAAATTATTTATTTTTATACCGTATTAAAAAATAATTAATTCAATTAAACGTGTGAATAAATTTCTTATATTTATTAATTATAACTAATAAAATTTTGTTTATTGTTTTATTATAAAAACTTATTTGTTAATAAATATTTAAAAAAAATTAATATTTTTTGAAACTTATGGTCAATTATACAATTTTATCAATTTTTTGTGGTAAATATATAATTATCAATTTTATCATTTATGAGATATTACAATTATCATTTAAGTTTTATTCTTTTAAAAATATTACCAACATTACAAATAACCCCCTATGGGCAAAGTTGAAACTTTTCAGGTGTAAGACTTAATTGTAAGATGGTGACAAACCACAAGGGAATTTTCGTATTATCTAATGGCCAATAAGTGATTGAGATTTTTATAATTAGACCTTATCTCAGGGGTATTCGTAATATACCCAAAATATTAATAGCTAAAACTACGTTTAAGTGGAAAAAATTACCTTTTTTTTTATTTTGTCATTGAAATATTAATGGGTCTTTTTATTATTTAAAATATGAATTTATTTAATTGAATTTCGAATGCATATAACTACTTAAGTAAAAATAAAAATTTTGTAAATATTTATTTTTTGAAATTTAAATGAATGTTTTTAAATTTATACAAAATTCATTGACTTATTTAATTAAAATTCCAGTATAATTATATAATAAGTATAAAAATAACTTATCATTGTTTCAACTTATTGAATTTTATTATTTTATTTAATATTTATATGGGTCTTTTTAAATTTTGTAAGAATAGTACTGCTATTTAATAAAAAATTTGAATGTTTTAAACGGGTTTATTTTTTAAAATCGCTAGTGTATTATATGTCTTTTTCAAACGAATATATAGATATAAGTCTGGAAAAACAATCTTATTTGCCTTATTGCATAGTTAAATTGATTATTCCTTTATTTTTAAGAAAAAAATATTATTTTATATTATTGAAATGGGTGTTTTTACTTCTTTTAATTTTAGCAAAATATTTAGATGGGTAACAAAAATACCACCTCACAAGGGATTCAATTCTGTGTGTTTAATGCTGAATTATTCTCTTATTTGCCGCTGTCTCCTCTGATTTTTTTATTTTTTTATTTTTTTATTTTTATGATGCTACTTGTGCGGGATTTGCTGCTTTAAAGAATGTTTTGGTGTTAGTTCGATCATCTTGCTCTTGTTTGAATATACTTATAATAATAATAATTTTAAATAAAAAAGGAAATTTTTGGTAAAACAATAAAAATTTCTGCTGACGTCACCATGACGTAAGGAGTTGTAGTAATATGACTAAATTTTGTTCTTAGCTCTAACCCCGGATTAATGAAGATGGGAGCATAAATTAATTCCATTTTGGCATGAAATTCGCTCAAGACTAATTATGTGATGATTATGATATATATAAATCTTAGTCAAATGACTAAGGGCGAATAAAATTCTTCCATGTTTTCATATTTAATACAGCTAATTATGCAAATCCCCACCATTATTTAAAAAGTATTACAGCTATCTTCCATAATCAGAACATTGTTATATAATTATCGAACAATAATCATCATTAAGTAAAATAATTAAGTAATCCCAAGTCCAAACTACTTAATTATGGTTATATAATTATAATTATTATATATATAGCCCCCTCCACTTTTCAACCCTGGCGTGCACGCACATCCCTCAACTAACACCCCGACTATCATCCTATTTTTGTGTCAGTATAAATATATACTATAAAAAAATATATTATTATAGATCAATATATTATTACTAGGCAAAATTGCAAAAATAGTCCCAAATTAATTATTTATTTTGGATTTTCATCCCAAATTATATCAATTTGGCGAATTTCGTCCCGTAATTTAATATTTTTTTTAGAATATCGATCCAACGTTAATTATGAGACGAAAATTAGGCATTTGTCAATTAAATTACAACATGGCTGCTTACGTGTCATGACGTGGTAAATTTTAACATGAATAATTTTATAATATTGCAGAATTCGTCCCAAACTAATTACATGATTGAACCGTCATTTCCATTAAATAAAAATTTAATATTGGAACTAAATTCATACAAAATTATAAATTACGAGACAAAAAATTAAAATTAGTAATTAGTTTGAAACGATATTTCAAAAGAATATTAAATTACAGGATAAAATACGATGATGTATTATAATTTAAAACCAATATCCAAAATCACTAATTAATTTGAAACGATTTCAATAATTTTACCTTATTACTACTATAGTACTATATTATTCATCAAATATAAAATGTACTTTGATAAGGACTTAAGGAGTACTGTATTTGAACTGTCTACTTAGGTCCCATTTCTTTATTAGGTCCAGTCACGGTCTGTTTGGCCCTTCCCTAAATGACAACCAATTCTTTGTTGTGGTCAGGGATGATTCTAGAAGAAAAATTGATATAATTACTATGAATAATGATTTTGTCATGGATGATATAAATAACTTTCACGGACTTACTTAGTTCAAATGAATGGAAATTATAGGCTCCATTTGGCTGGGTTTTGGCCCAGTCTCGCGGGTCTCGCGAGACCGAGCCAAAACCCATCCAAATGAGTTTTCGCCAAACCCATAAAACCATTAAAAACCTATAAAACATTGATTTGACACCTGCCATCTACTTTTTTCCTCAAATTTCACTAAAAAAGACATTGATTTGACACCTATAACCTACTTTTTTCCCTAAACTCCAACATCCAAACTCAATCCAAGTGAGGTCTCAAAGGTTTCATCGAAACCACCCAGACCAATTATTTTAAACCGAGACCCGCGAAACCGAGCCAAAACCCATCCAAATAGACCCATAGTGCCAGAGCAGAACAAAATTAAAATATTTTCAGAAATGCCCTCATGCTTTTCAATAAAAACAAAAACTGACCTTTAAAAAGATGACATTGAAAATAAAAAATACATACTCGAAGCTATGAACATTTAATTATGAGTTAAGATTCAAAAAACAAAATTCTTTTCAGCGAAAACTATGAAAATATTTAACCATGGAAACAAGTACTACTATATGTCAAAATTGTACCAAATTCCAACTAATAATAATAGAAAAACGCAAGAGTACGAGTCAGGTAATACAAAAATTACCATAAGAACAAAAATGGGTAAAAAAAGACTAAAAATTAACAATCCACACACTTAATAAAAACCACAGCGTGCCTCCCCTTTCCTTTCTCCCCATTTTCTGTACATTAAATCCCTAATTCTGGTCAGTCCTAATTAAACCTAATCCCAAAATCATTTTCCTACTCACAAAAAACGAGTAAAAAAACAGGTAAAAACCAATTAACAATCATCAAAAAGGTAAATCCTGAGGAGGACACAGTTCCTTGCGAAGCTTATGAGAAAAAACCCTGCAAGCATCCATACTCAAATCCAAAGCCGCCGACAATGCCACGAACACCGCAGCATCCTCCGTGCAATTCACGTGCTGCGCGCTCACCTCCACCACCGGCATTACCTTCCCACTTCTCCTCCCTTCCCCTTCCACGCTCGCAGACATAACAAACCCTCTGTACATACAGTAAGGCCACAACCCGTACCCGAAATCCCCACTACCCCGCGGGCTACACCCCGTGCTTTTTGGAGTCTCATTGCCATTTCCATTGTTATTGTTTTTTAATTCTATAACAAATTTTCCACCCTTGTTACAACTAAGTGTGGACTCAGCCAAAACAATGCCGGGAATTAATTCAAAACGATATCCGAGGCCGTCTGATGAGCCTCGTTCACGCCAGGCCTCGAGTCGACCCCATGGCTTCCAGGTTCCATCACCAGGGCGGAGAATTAGCCAGCAACCGGGGTTTGACCGGCTTACACGATCTGAACCGGGTGAAGCTACGAATGGGGTTACCATTGAAGCGACTGCGACTGGTGAACCGGAGAGATCGTGAATTGTTACCGACCATCCTTTTCTTTCCTTTCCAGGCCTTTCCCTTTCACTACCAAATGAACTTAACCAAGGTTTTCCACCACCGCTGTGTTCCGTTGGCAATGACCTATCATTAATAAAAATCAACACCATTTTAATCACAACAACAGTAATTAATAACAATAACAGTAATAATTAAAATGATTTTGTTTGTACCTAGAGCGTTGGTTGCGGTCGGCTGTGCGAAAGCTGAATTTGCAGGTGAAAACGGGCTGGCGAATATTCCCTCGAATCTGAAAAACCTGGGGGCTGCATTCGGGCTCGCCGTCGAATTGAAAAACGAACCTGGGGTCGGGTTCTGCCTTCACATTCAAGTGAAACTGGGCCACGCATTTTTTCTCTTTGCCGACATTAATCCAGCCGTTGTGAAAAACCACAGCCCTAGACTCCGCCGCCGTTAGATCCAGCTGTACGGAGATCTTCCCCAAAAGACTACCAGCATTCACGCCGCAGGTGGCGCCTAGGCGGCCGGAGTAGACGTAAATTTTGAGTTGAGGACTTTTGGAGGCGGAGAAGAGGGAGGATTTACCTGTGAGGTTTTCGAGGACGGATTTGCTGAGGTGGAAGCTTGCTGCGGTTGACTGAGTGTTCGCGTCGGGGAATTGAGTGTTTTCCGGCGGAATGTAAGGAACGACGGCGTTTTGGAGCGGGAAATTTTTTAACTTGATTTTACAGAAACATGGCGATGAAGAAGGGTGTACGGCGGAACGAGAGGGCTTCCCCGCCGCCGGAGTTTTTAGAGCTAGATTCCCTACTGTTAACCGCACAAAAGGACATGGATCCATTTTTAGGTAACTTTTTTTACTGTTTCGAGTTTTTGTTTGGTTTTATGTGAGGCGGCGCAGGGTGAAGGAGGTGGAGCTAACGTACGCTGATAAAGTGGAGGATAACAACGTGAGGGATGCGCAGTGCGCCTCACCACTCGTCTATCATATTGTTTGTTTGTTACTGCTATCTTCCTCTTTTGCTTTTCTCTTTCTCAGTTTCTGTTTAAATATTTTTCTTTTTTCTTTTTTGAATAATTAAATAATCGTTGTACGGAGGAATGGGGGGACATTTAGGTTGCCTGCTAACCTAAGCGTAGGGGATATGGTTTACAGTTGTGGACAGGCTGTCGTCATATGTGTGCCAGTAAGACGAAAATTGACTGTATTCGGATATCTGTTTGAGATTACCAATATGCCCTCTCCCTTTAGAGTCTGTTTTTCTAGATAGGAAAAATGAAAAGGAATAGAAAGTTCTAGAACAGATATTTGGTAGAGTAATTAAGAAAGTTTAGAAAATTATATTTTCACAAAAATCTTCGTTTGATTATGAATATTTTAATAATTATAAAAATATTAAAAGTAATTGCAAAATAAAAACTGTGTTCGGTTTAATCTCCAGAAAATATAAAGTGTGAATTGAGTTATGGAAACAAATAGGAACTAATAATAATGAAAGAAGTGAATAAAATAGCTTAAAATAAATTATAAAAATCATGTTATCTTTTTTTGTGAAATATTGTATGAATAATCACATTTTTTTATTATATTAACTTTATCGTAAATTAATTTGAAGATGATGTATATATTTTAATCATCACATTTATATCAATTTTAAAAATTCAAGACATTTTTTAGTTCATCCGTATTACTAAATTAGACATACTTGCGGAAAAAAATAGAGATAAATAGGTATAATTGATTAAAAAAAATATCGCCCCCTTAACTTATTTTTTTTTACAAAAAATACCTGAGTATTTTTTTATTAGCAGAAAAAAATTATTTGAAATTCCTCAAAAACTATATGGAGATTTTTGTCTAATATTTAAGTGAACAAATTGTTATTGTCAATTTTCAAAGTTAACAAGGGTTATTGATTTTTTTTAAGCTAAGAGGGATGTTTTTGTATCATTTGGTGGTGTATAACCATCATTATGACGTGAGAGGGTTTTTTGATAAAAAAAAAAAATAACTCAGGAGAAGTTTTGATAGTTAGACAAAGCACAATGATGTTTTTACATTTCACTCTAAAATTTTCCTAGAATTTTCCATCAAATTGGCGGGAAACAATTTCTACATAAAATTTTTCTGCATTAAAGTTGAAGGAAAAATAATAATTTCAACTCCTACTATCCAAACTACAAGTGGATAATTAAAATTGTTTTTAATTCCCTTACTTTACTTTTCTGACAATTAAACAAGTTATAATAGGATGTAAACTAACTAAGATTGCGTTAGTTGAGGGCAAAAAGTTTTACTCATTTAACTTATGCATGTCTGCAAAAATTCGACACGTGTAGTTACGAGAAACAATTTATAACTTTTAGTTTTTAAGTTTCAACAATTTTTGTCCTCTTACCTATAATTTTAGTCATAAACTCGTTGAAAATAAAATCAACGCCTAAAAATTCTCATGCAAGCAAATTAAATGGGAATTTTGTTCCATTGGTTGCCACGTGGTGGTAATCCACAATGGCGCCATATCCAATCAGCTTAAATCGTAGCAAAAATAATAACCTATTTCCCTCAATTTCTTTTTCGATATTCTGATATTAAGACAAATGATTAAAGTTCCCTTTCATTTCCTCCTTCCCCCCAGGGATGGATCGATGATTATAGAGTCGGAGCGGCCGAGTTTACCCATCGCTAAAACTAATTGACAATGATAATCAATAAAATTTATTTGCATAAGAATAAATTATCAAAGAACTATATTTAATTCAAAATGCTGTAATTGGAAAAACTATGAAAATTATATATGATTTTTTTCATATCATAAAAATTCTTAGCATTTTTATTCTAAAAAGACGAGAATAATCAAACTATTCTCAAGGTAGTAATCTTTATCTCGTGTCTAAGCATGCTTATCACCAGCTTTATTGTTGATTGTTTTTGTTGTGGTGGTAAAAGAAAAAGCTAATATTGAGCGAATCAAACAATCTATTAAAGGTTAACTCGTAGACATTTTTCTATTCTTCAATGGTCAACTTAGCACACAAACTATTGATAACCATGTCTTTCAAATTAAGTCTAAATGGATATTTTCATTCATTTAAGTAAGTGTAATTGACAGTTTAACAAGAAAAAATACTTGTCATTTTATTAGAATTGTTTCGGGCCCATGGGTATATACGGAGTATAAGAAAATAAACTTCTTAAATTATATATGAATTAAATTAGAGTTAAATTTAAAAAAAAAAAAAAAACAGAACTATTTTTTTTTTAAATTCTTGCCCCCCTCCCCAAAACATGGTTGCATCCGATCCGTCCCTGCTTCCCCCCAAAATCATGGCAATTTCAGGTCACTCTATGGGCGTAGCTACATGAAGTTGAGTGGGGTGCAATGACCCCACTCAGCTTTTGCACTTTGTATTGAAATTATATGTATAATATTTGTAAAAATTAAATATATCTTCTAATTGCTCTAAATGGACCCCACTCAATAAAACTAAAATTTATATGAAATTGAGGCCATATCTTATTAAAATATATTTATCATCTACTAGTAAGTTTTTATGAATTAATATGTTGTGAATTAACATGATGAATTTAATATATCAAAATCCACTTATAACATTGTATTATTTGGCGAGATGGCCTTTTAAAAGGATAAATTTGCAAAAATGGCCTTTTTTTAAACTCAATTAAAATTAATATATAAACATATTTAATACTAATTAAATATACTTAAAATAATTTAATAAATTAACTTAAAATAAAGCATACCCCCAATATTTCACAAATTCATTTTAAACCAATTTCAATTACAAATTTTATCTCCATAATTTTTTTCAATTTTTTTCGAAAGTTATGCCATTCGTCTTCGGAAGCCCAGAGACCGGGCGATCACTTCATTCCCAGAGACCCAGCGATTCGACCGTGCCAGGGCATCATGGCACGGTCTCCGTGGTCCAAGGGCCTGGAAGACTGGGCACCCTGACTCGAACACCGGCTCAGCCATGTTTGTGTCAGGGTGTTTGGTCTTCCGGTCCCTTGGACCACGGAGACCGTGCCAGGGTGCTCTGGCAATGCCGAGTCCTCGGGCCTCCTGTCGTCTCCGGGAACCCGATGACTCGATCGTGCCAGGGCACCCTGGTATAGTCTCCGTGGTCCAGGAGACCGTACGCCCTGACACGGACTCCAGCTCGGCCGAGTTTGATTTTGAGTGGGGTTTTATTTTATGTATTTGAATTTATTGGAGTTTGATCAGTGGGGGTTTATTTTGTATTTATTGGGGTATAATTAGTGGGGTTTGATTTTATAATTTCTAAATTTTGTGTTGTTTAATTTTGAAATTTAAAATTTAATGGCAGGGGTTTGATTTTATCAATTTTATTAGTTTTTTTTTTTTTTTTATGCAATTTTTCATTTGGGCTAATTAAATGGAGGCTAGTTTTGCAAATTCAACATTCATAAAACTATTTTTTTAAATTAAGGTCAATCTTGCAAATGACTCAATAGCCTTCATGTTAAAGGTCATTTCCCTTGCATCCATCGCCTCAACACTACTAATGAAGCTTTGGTTGATCCATCATAACCATATGACCAACATCATGCACCTTAAGAAAGGTAAGAGACCCATAGTCAATCTGCGATCCAGATCCCACGCCATTTACCTAGAATGGAGTTGTCGGAGCTTCTACAAATCTCTTTTGCCCGACCATTTCATAGAATGAACGCATCTCGAATTCCCTAAAAATATCGAAAACAAAAAAAATACTTATCACTCGGATTTTTATATATTGAAGAAGATACATAGAATCACAAGGATATTCACGCTTTAAACATGTTTGATTCCATTCGAGTCACGATCAGACACATAAAATATATTAGTATATTTTCGGAGCCAAATACAAAATCACTCCTTGTGTTCTGCCTAATTATAAAAAAGCCTTTTGTATTATTTTTATTAGCAAAAATTCCTTTGTTTTACTTTTTATTAGCAAAAAACCATCTTAAATTTCTTCATAAATTGTAGGGAAGGTTTTTGTCAATTTTTTAAGTGAACGGTGGGGTTAATGTGAATTTTTAAAGTTAACAAGAGGGATAATTAAAATATTTAGGTTAAGATGAAATTTTTGCATCATTTAATGGAGGTATAATTGTTATTTCAGCTTCGGAAGGTTTTTTTTTTTTATACTAATAGAAAATAACAACAATGGGTTTTTTATAATAAAAATATATGTTGAAACAAAGATCTTTAAAACTCAATTTCTATGGCCATTCCTACTATTGAACTCTTGAAACATGTTCTGCATATCATTGTTTTGCCCTGGCGTCGTAGAATTTCCAGAGTCATTGATGTTATTGTTTAACTCTTGGAACATGTTCTGAACATTTCCCTGATATGGCGCAGCAAAATTTCCATTTTCATTGTTATTGTTATTGAGCGTCCCTTGAAACATGTTCTGAAGATTTGGCGTTGTATAAATTCCAGTATTGTTGTTGTTGAACGTCCCCTGAAACATGTTTTGAACATTTTCCTGATTTGGCACCGTATAATAATTCGAACTGTTGATGTTGTTGAATGTACCTTGGAACATGTTCTGAACGTTTCCCTGATTTAGCGCCATAGAATTTACATCTCCATTGTAGTTGATGTTGAACATCCCTTGAAACATATTCTCTAAATTGTCCTGCATCAGCGGCACCATAGAATTTTCAGGTTGCAAAACATGTGGAGGTGCATTACCAATGTTTGGATTTCCTGGGATAGTTATAGTAGAAGAGTTGCTACGACTAGCAGGAGTAACAATGAAAGTAGAATAATTTTCCCACATAGGATCATATATAGGATCCATGAGATTGGTTCCACTCGATCCTGGTGGTATGTTAGTGAGATTATTGGTCCCACTCGACCCTAGAATGTCCATCAAACTTGACCCGTTCAAGTTACTAGTCATGTTGTCGAAGTGAAAAGAAGTGTCGAGTCCACTAAAAAATATGGACCCTTCTTGATTGCCATAATATGACAAATCACTTGGCCCTGGCGCATCATAGCTATGACTTGGTAAACCAAAATAATTGGTTCTAGTTTGGTTTGGGCTAGGGAAATTGATCCCATCGGTCCCAATACCAGCAACATGATTCATATGATCAGAAGCATTTAGATTCTCGTATATATTTGGATCCGGATACATGTTTGTGTTCTGATTCACCATACTTGGACGATGATTTTCTAGTAGATCATCCATAACTACTTTGAAATCATCAAACTTCTCTGCCAAATCAGCTACTTCTTTTTCGCTTAGAGCAAGTATGCGAGGGCAACTCCAATGACCTTGTTTTAGAGTTTCAAGGATATCTGTGTTGAGTTCTTTGGATTTTTTTTTCTCGAGCTCTAACTGGTTTTCCATGTCAACTAGCTCTTGGTTTTTTTGAGTTATATTATTGTTTCTTTGAGCATTGAGGTAGAGCTCTGCTTCAGTACTTAGTGGGTTTTGGTTTTGGTTTCCGGCAAGATAGTTGTTATAAATGGTTTCCATATCAGGGTGGGCAAATGAATGTGCTTTCCCACTGGGGGAAAAGACAAGAACAAGAAGTTTAGCACCAGTGAGTGTGGCTAGTTCGCTTGCTTTTTTGAATAAACCGGCGCGCCTTTTAGAGAACGTAACCTGAAGGTTATTCTCGTTTTCTATTTTCGCTATGTTTATTTTTTGTCGCCCTTTCCCTTTTCTCGCAGATTTGTTTTGGAAAGGATTGTTTGGGAAATGATTCCTTTCAGGTGGGTCATTTTGACCTGCATTCATCGTTAGAGAAAAATAAAGGAAGGGGAGGAGAATTAAGGAAGAAGTAGAGATTTGTTATCAAAGTTGATAGTTTAGGCATGTATAAAATGCGGTATTTATAGGTGCAAATGCATTTCATTGATGAAAACAATTGTTCATTTTATCACCTAAAAAATCACTGACTAAATGTAGCATTTAATTCTATTTTGAAATGAAGAAATGAGCATCTTACATTATTTTATTAAATTCGGATCGGGATGCAAGATTTTGTAGTCGTGAATGAAAGTTGTGGTTTATGATTTTTTTAATTTACGTAGATATCATTGTGATTTATATGGTAATTCACGTTAAGTTAGACGGTTGTTTTTTGCGATACTTCAAATGGATAAAATTTTGTGATTTGGGTCAATGACAGATTCCTAGTACAACTCTCAGACCTCAAATACCTAGATTTGCCCATAAGATAATCAAGCAAGAGCTAACGAACGCTCTAGGGATGGTGCAACTCTGTAGACCTCAACTACCATAATTTCGTTTGAATTGACTTAGTCTCGATATTTCGGGTTTTCGATTAATATCGAGTTTTCGGGTCGAGATTCGGGTTTCACCCGAATATAGTAATTTTAAACGCCTATATGGTAAAAATAACATACTTTTTTATTTTTTTTATTTTGCTCCTTCATATCTTTGACAAAAAAATTAAATCCTTGTAAATTAAAAAAAAATAGCATATATTGAAGAAACAAGTGAGATATATATGTATTGAGTCATGGCCTTATATTTTTCTTTATGTTCATTAATTGTTAACAATGGTTTGGGAGTAAAAGATTGCTTGAAAGAAATACTTATTTTGTATAATAAGGAATTGGGGATTCGGTTTTCCCAATTGAGTGTGGTACAATACTCGAATCTCGTCCTGATTTAGTTTGTCGGGTTTCTCAAAATCCAAAAATCCACCATAATTCCGTCCCAAAATACAAAATCCCGACCAGGACGGGACGGGTTTCCGAGATTCGATCCCGAATGCCCACCCCTAGAACGCTCAAACAATCATGCACATTCAATCAATCATACACTTTAGTGCAGAAGATGAGATAAAATACTACACTTAGGTACCATCAATTATTACGAGATAAGATTAACTATTGCACCTAGACAATCCAACAACTATCACATACTGCGAACATCATATTCATTTATAACTTATAAGTTATCATGTATCATGTATTGCGAGCATTGCAAACAGGTATATGCTAACAATCTAAAAATAACATATAAACGTAACGCATGTATATGATATAATTTTCTTCATTGATGGAAATATAACATATTCTTTTTGGAATTCTTTTGATTTTTAAAACGTTTTATCATTGACACACTCACTTTTATCAGGCTAGATATGGTTAATAAGGTTATTGTTCGACCCCTTCACCTTAATCCAAATGATTCCAAGTCTCGATATGGCCATACGGTCGGGTTGTGGCCACTAACTGGTATCGTACAACACATATTTTATCACATCAATAATTGTTCAAGCGAGTAGCTTAACCTTCTAATTCAACTACTGACCACTATGAAAATATTAATAAGCCATAGTTCAATTAGTTTTGTGAAAGTAAAATGTGTATCATAGGCTTTTAGTCTTGTGAAAATGTTACTTGCAAATTCATGTGCATGTACGTGTGTGTTGGGGATGAGTTGGAATGTGCAAATTAAAGGATTATAAAGTAGAAAGATCACCATCCAAAATTATGAATATTCGAGTTTAGAAGCACTAAATCCATGGAACAAACATACAGAATAATCTGCACCATTTAATTCAAGAACAAAATCATTAAAAATCCCAAAATTATTTGAAATACAACGGTTTCTATAAAGGATGCAAAAATCCGATGAACTTGGTAACATAAACTGCAAATTACTAGGTTTAGGGAGTCAAGAACAGTTGCCACTTTCTATCTGTGTCATCAAAACTGGCTCTTCTTCTACGAGAGCATCCACCTTTCTTCCATAACTACAATAAAAACATTTATCAGATATGACAATTTCATTTAAAAATAAATATCATAATCAAGAAACATATAGCTTTAAAGAAAGGCAATATTCAATTCAATACCTACCATTGCGTTCGCTCCTCAATCTTTCCGTCAAATTCGTCAATGTACCACAAAGCCTTGCCTCAGCAGCTAATGAGTTAACAACTCCCTCTAGAGACTTCAACTCCTCGTGAAACTCAGAATGCAAAACCAAAGAGGAGAAATGCTCATCAACAACCAAGCCAAGACATTTCACTACGTTCTCGAGGGTCGGAATCCAATCGCAAACTTCTAAACCCAATGCAGATGATGCCTTAGGGCAAGGTCCCACTTGAGGAAACCTCTCGTATTTTCTCAGCCACTTACCCAAGTATTGGATCAAAGCCTTTATCTCCTCACCGCTCAACTTACCAACACAAGCAGAAAAAATAACCTCATCAAGATTTTTCGAAGCAAGCAAATAATGCAAGCACAATTCTGACACTGAAAATCCATCATGAGCCAACATCACCAAAATCGAGGCATCCTTTGCCAAGCTCTTTTCTTTTCCACCAAGTCCTTTACTACTAACCTTTTCGATTGCTAACAATGCTTGGCTCTCCCAATACTCCCTTACACTAACAAGACTCTTGTACCCATCATTAGGTAGCACCAAGAAATACTTCAAAATGCACATTAAATCGTAAGTCTGCAAATCAAATAACTTCTTCACACACAAAACAATCAAATCCGACTTGCGTTTTTCAATCAACTTGTAAATCAAGTTCGATATACAGGAGTGTTCGACAATCCCATTACTTATCAAACTCTCCAAAACATCCCAAACCTCCAAACTGATGCAACCATCCAAAACCAACTCTTTTACATCCCTACACATTGAAGACCCTAATTTCTCGACCAACTTACAAGCATACCCTTCCTCCAACTCATCAACTCCAATTGAAATTCCAAGTTTATTTCCAATTTTCTCCAAATGGGAAGTAAGAATTGTAAGGAAATCATCTCTACCAAAGGAGTTGGAGTTATTTAGCTTCCTCTTAAGACTCTTGAAGAGTTTTTCGCCTAATTCGATAAGGTCGCTATCTGTTTGTGATATTTCCCAACCGGTAACCTTCTTTACTGGGTTTTCATCTTTTAGGTCATGGCTTTCGGATTTTAGCCTAAGGAAAATAGGTTCCGGGTTGAACACAATCGGGAAAGTGGACTCTTTCTCGGGTGGGGTTGAGATATTGGATGAAGCTTTTGTAATTACTTCCAATAAAGACATTTTAAAGAGAAAGAGATAACTTTACAATAAAAGTAAAAGAGTATGAAGCTAGTGATAGTGATATTAATGACCTGTTCGTTGCCGGAACGGTGGAGACAGAGGTAGTGGTGGAGCAGCGGCGGCGACGGTGGAGAGTGTGTGAAGAATAAGGTTTGCGGCTTTGGTTGAGAGCGCTAAGAAATTAGCGAGGCTGTGACTATAAATCAAGTGGGCTGGGCTGTTGGGCTGGTAACAATTATTGGGCCGTTAATATTACACTGTAATTATGTAAAGAGTGGTTTGGTTTTCCCCCCATCAATTTAAGCCTGACAATTGGTGGATCCGGATCGAATCTGATCTGGATTAATATGATTTTTATTCAATTAGTAATTTAAGGTTAGTAACCTAATCCGTTAAACATTCATCTCCGATATTAAATGAAAATAACATATATATGAATATACATGAATATATATATATATATATATATATATATATATATATATATATATATATATATATATATATATATATATATATATATATTCATTGTTTAATTAGACATGAGTAAGTATTTCACTCTTAATACTTTCACCTCACAACATGAACTAATATTGTTATATTAAAATTAATTTAACATTTTTCTTACATAATCTATTGAATAATTTGAATTCATTATTTAAATGTGCATAGAGTTTTTATTTTGCATGTTAGTGAATTAAGGAAGAAAATCTGAACACTTGCGCTAAATTAATGAAGATGTAAGAAAAATTTGACCGAAATCGAGAAAAATCCATTTAACTGAAAATTTCAGATCTGAATCCAACTCAAATCGATATGATTTAAATTAAATGAAGCTGGTCTGAACTATCTCATCCGATCCGTTGACAACCCTATTCCAATCACATCATATTATACCATGTTTGATAATATCAAAATGATTTTTTGGAATATACGTATTTCTAGTTATCAGAAAAATTAACCTTTTTACATGTATGGTTGTAGAAACTTCTAGATATATTCTTGTACATATGTTTAATTGTTAGATATGATTTTTTAATGATTACATAAAGTTTCGATTTTGGTAAAAATTGTATGTACATTGTGTATAAAAAAAAGTCAAGGATCTTCACTAAATCAATAGAATATCACAAGCTAAGATAGCCTATTACAAATGGTCCATATCAAACTAACTAAAAGTTCTAGATCTAAAGCGTTTATTAGGATTTGTTGGCCCTGAGCTGGGAATGGCTAAAATCATGTTTTCTTAAGTAAAAGCTGGGAGTATCTATAGTTGCACCGTTCTCCTGGATTGCTTGCATGAATTCGGGTTGCACCGTACAGGATTGTATCGTAATTTGCACAAAAGTAAATCGGTGATAGGGAAGAGTAACCCCAACTGCTAGATCCGTCTGTATCAGGCGGAATAGAGATCTGACGATTGACCAGGTTGATGGGAAAATGCACAATAGAGAACGGAGATTGTTAAAATGACCAGACAGTTGTTGAAAATGATCAAAATTCGATTTGAAAAACGAATTACGTATGTGAGATCGTTCGAAGATTGCGAAACCTCCCAATCTATAGAGTGCCAAGCGGACACCACATGAACCAATAGTCTAGCGCCATGTCACTATAGGAAGTATAGTATATCAAAATTGATGTTAAAATTAAAAACAATCATAGCAATTCTTCTTATATGTTAAAAATATTAAGTTACATATTTAGTAAAAGCAAACAAAATTTAAAAGACCGAATTCAAAACTAAAAAGGTCGTTGTTATTGTCAAAAGTAATGCCAAAGTTTCACAAATTGAAACTAAGAAATCCAGAATTACAAATAAATTAAAAATTTTAAACTAATCTGAACAAATATGAAAATCTCTAACAACGTTTCTTTTTAAACGCCTGTTGTTTTAAGGAATATACATACATTTCCAATCCCGCACTCTAATTTTTCTGCTCAACAAACATTCATAAAATTTATGTGTTCACCCTCCGCTGCATCCGACTTTTCATTTTTCTTAGGTTAAAATCACTTCTCTCTTCGCACTCAATTTCTAGTCTTTTCGGTTTATCCCACATAGAATTTTATTGCCTGATTAAGCTTAAATTGAAGCGCTGATCTGTTCATTAAGTCAAAATTTGGGAATTTTTTCTCTAGGGTTTTGATAGTTGTTGATAAAGTGGTGGATTCCTTTTGCAGATAGAAGAAAGTATCATGGCAGGGGAGAGCGGAAATGTATTTAGAATAACAAAAGTGAACAAGACAACACACAAATTCCCAAATGAATTAGAAACAGAGGATATAATCAGTACACTGCCAGATTCCCTACTCCTTCACATTTTATCTTTCCTAAGCACAAAAGAAGTTGTGCGGACTTGTTCGTTGTCGAAAAGATGGCAGTTTATGTGGACTGGTATTTCGGAGGTTGATTTGCGCGAGAACAATACGAACAAAACCCACAATTTCGTGGATTGGGTTGGGAGGATGCTTGCTATGTGCGGTGGACTTCATTTGAACAAGTTTGCTGTTAGTCTATGTTATGAGAATAGTTTTGCTTCCAATGTCAATTTTTGGGTTCACTTTGCTGTTAAAAACAAGGTGAAAGATATTACTTTAAGGTGTGTACGTTTATATTGTGATGATGTGTACGTCCTGCCTCAGATTCTATATTCATATTCATCCTTGAAAAGTTTGACTGTAGGCTTTTGTGTTATTTCTCCCCGAGGAGCCATTGACTGGGGTTCTTTGAAAAGCTTATCGATTTTTTATGTAGAATTGTTGAATTGTGTAATGGAAAATATATTATCGTGTTGTCCTGTTTTGGAAGTCCTCCTTTTAGAAGGATGTTTCGGATTAAATTGTTTGAACATTTGCTCTCCGAATCTTACTACACTTACGATAAAAGACGAGGAATTTTATGACGTCGACGGAGACGGATCTATAATGGAAATTTCAGCACCTTATTTACGTGACTTGACGATTTCATGTGATTTTAAAGAAATAAAGTTTAAGATTGGAAATCTCTCTTCTGTTGTTCGAGCTTCGGTTTTCTTCTTATTGGGTGAGGATTGGGAAACATATGACCCAGATATCCCGAATTATATAAAGCAACTTCTTGAAAGCCTTCAGTCTCTTAAGGAGCTTGAATTGAGACCTGGGTGCATCGAGGTGTGAGCTTCACATTCTTGTTGTAACCACTTTTACTTTTATTAAATGCGAAATTAAGAGTTCTGTTAATCATTCATTTGAGTTTTGCTTCATTGTAAGGCATTTTTCACTTACTATTTATATTTTCATTTGTGCAACAGATGTACAAGATCTTCTCAATGTCGGAGATGAAGGGCTGGAAACTTACACCATCTTTGTTGTGCTTGACACTGACTCCGTGTAGAAATAGAAGAAGCATTCCAGGCATTCTAGGCTTTTTGAAATCTTATCCAAACCTCAACACATTGGTCATAAGAGGAAGCCATGTCTCTGATGACGAGGTATACTCTTCAGTAAAATATTTCCATAATTCGTTTCACATGTGTTAATGTGTCCCATTGACTATATATTCGATGGCGTAAAACTTAGTGCGTACTAGTTCCAATTTACATTAATGGGTCAATGATAGAAGTTGTTATCAACTTCAAGGAGTAAACAAGAGTGAAAGTGATAGCATGAGAGTATCACTTCATAAAAATGACTTAGAGTGTGCTGTTGTTCCATTCATATAATCTCTTAATTCTTATTTTGTATGTTTCGATTTATTCTCAATGGGTTGCATAAAATCGGGTGATTGGATATAACTTAATCATGGTACCCATGTGCCATTATGTCAATAAAAACAAAATCTATTTGATTTTGTAATCAGTTTCAGTCTAACTAATTGCCATTCTCTTCTTTAGATTTACGACACTCAAGATCAAGCTGCAGCATACTTACAAAATGATGATTTGGATTTAGTCTTATTTCATTTGAAGACTATAAAGATCATTGGCTTTGAAGGACTTGTCAGTGAACCTATGCTCATGTTGTTACAAGTTCTGCTTAAGAGCGCAAAGGTCTTAGAAACGATGGTTATTAGTGCAGAAGAAGAATCTATCGAAACTTCATCAATCAATGCTACTTCAACCAATCTCGCGAAATTTGCTTCAAAACTGGTTTCTCTTCCTAAAGCCTCACCCAAAGCGGTAGTTTTGGTCTGTTAACGGTCATGCAGTTGTGGATGAATCGCTTTCTCATGGTGACGCTCCAATGGAGTTGTGGGCTTCTCTGATAATCATTATGCTACTTAGCGGTTTTCTCCATATTCTGTAGAATGATCTAATTATTACTGGACATAATCTGTGTGTATTTTTTGGCTTTCTGAGTAGTCAAATCTAACTATCAGAAATCGAAACTATATTTCTTAAAAGCATGTTGCTATACTTGTTCTGGTATAAATGATGATCATGAAATCTATTTAAATGATCGTTTTGATATCTTGTTATACCCATTTTAGTTGAAATTGTGTGTATTATTATATCTCTTGCACAAGTTGAAATTGTTTGTAATTGGTTTTCTGCATACTTCCCAATTACATACTGTTGTGTCATGGATAACCATTCTTCTCCGCGGAAAATTCTTGCATAGACATGATTTATGAGCTTTGAATAGATCTTGTGATTGTAAATGCACCATATCATACATTGTGAGAGCATGAATTCGATTATCAACGGCAAAATGTGTCAGGATCTATTGGTTGGCACGAATCCAGCTGAACCCGGCCATTAATTAAGGTTAAGGTTGATTTGAGTTAAAATTTGTACGAGTTACTAGTGATTTCGGTCTCGTAAAAAAGGTTAAGTGATAAAATATGCTTGATAAGAAAATTAGCTAAAAGTTTTTCTTTTCAAATTATTATGCAATTCTAACAATATAGTTAGTATTAAATGTTACTAAATTTGAATATGACATTATCTTTCTTAATATAATGCCAAAATTCAATTTTATTTTAGTTTACTTTCGACATAAAAAAATCATTTATATACAATAAAGATTGTTAATTCTGAACTAAATTTGTTAATAAATATGCGAAATTTTAAAATCACATCTCTTTTGTGATTACATATAGTTTTCAATGCTCAATTAACATAATACATAACTTTACCAAAATCGGGTTGAATCGAACAAATTCAAAAGTTTTATTTGAATTTTTGATTTATTTATTTTTTATAAGTGGACAAACATGCCCCTGAAAATGACCATGTAAATTGAATTTCTTGTAAAGAAAAAAAAAACCATCCACAGTGGTCAATTGGGCACCATAAAAGAAATACACTCTTATCGATTCTATCCTTTATCCTCATTTTAGATTGAGAGATAAAAATGTCGACAGTGTCAGCCATATTTGGTGCAAGACTGGTGGTTCCCCGTCCCTCCTCCGCATTTTTTTAAGTCAATATCACAGACCTTTTGTCCACATTAAGATCAATCCATGGCAATAAACATATTTGTGGCCTCTTTTGGTAAACTTCAATATTAAACATATCTTCTAAATTGAAAGGCTTTACCATATAAAATCAAAGTAGAATATGCGGTATTGAATTTCAGACCCTCTTTCAGACTTCCGGCCTTAGTTTCATATTTAGTCGATGAAAATTAGAAATCCCATTTACATAAATATCAATCAACTATTTGAAAGTCAATAAAGAATTCCTTTTAAATTAAAATATGATCACAAAATTGCATATGAGATTTGAAGACAACTAAAACCAATTACTAATGGAAAGCATGTACAATATTATACTTCATTATGATTACTATGTCAAAACAAATATAGTGAACATTATCTCATAGCAATAGGCAATAAATGTGGATATTATCAAAATTAAGAAGAACCGATTATTATTCATTTCTAAAATGAAAAACAAGAGAAAAATCAATTTGGCCGAACTATTTACTAAACCAGTGCATAATTATGCCCAGTGGCGGAGCTAGGAACAATTCTTTGGGGGGGGGGGGGCTAATTTTTTTTTTGGTCAAATACTTTCTTAATATTTTGTATTTCCTCAATATTTTGATACAATGACAAAAATTATGATAAAGCAATATACAAAAAAAAAAACATATATCACACAAAAATTGAAAATATAAATATCTTAAAGAATAAAAATCATTTAAACTATAATCGACAATCTTTTATTGAATATAAATTGTTATTATCGAATTCGCCTTATAAGAGTCGACATTTTATTTTGAAAAAATATAATATATAAGTATGTAATCGATAAAAAAACTTATTTTCAATTAGGTTATGAAATCTACTTCAACAAAAAATATTTGTTTCCTAAATATTCTTGAAAAACTAAAGGAAATAATTTATTAAGAAAAGAATATAATGAGATATTTCAATCTAGATTAATTAGCTCTACCAAGAGAATAAAAAAATATGTATAAAATTAAAAAAAATAAAATGATCCCAAGAAGAATCAAACTCAGAACAACAGGGAGAACATGCATTGCCTTAACCAGCGCACCACTGGTGATTTTAGTAAATAAGCTTGTACTACATATATATATGTATAAAACAATATTTTTCTTGGGGGGGCGACCGCCCCCCCCCCCCCCCCAGTCTCCATGACGCTCCGCCAGTGATTATGCCATCAAGATGATCATGTAATACAAGCCTTCAAACTTTATATGTTCTACCAAGAATCTTCTGAATCTTATGCAAATTAGAATTAGAGCCTCATTCAAATGAGTCAAAATAGACATAAGAGATTGGGCTGACATCAAATTTTGAAAGAAAATTCCAAAGCATATCTTCAAAACTTATTATCAAAAAGCATAACCTTTAAACCCAAGGTCCCAAATTATTTGAAGTGTTGATTCAATTCAGTTAATTAATATCATTGTTTTATTATAGACTTCACAGAAATAATATGCGTATTTAACACCATAAAAATAGCATATGAATATAATGACCCTTCTATGAGATAGTTTCAATCTGTATAATTTCATAAAGCAATTTAAGTAAACAAGAACATGTATATTTACCTTAGATATAGAACAAAAAACAGTATCTGAGTAGGATTAATAACTTCGAGCAATTTCGTACTGATAACGTGTTATAAAATATGCTTAAAGATAACCTATAATTCTAACATAGCAAATAAACATTAAAGATAAGAAAGTAGAAGTAGGGAGAAAGTATTTTTCATTCATCTCCTTCCAATACATTACAATAGAGCTCTACTTATAGGCTTAGAGGAGACACTCAAAAGTCACGAGTTACTTGAGTTGCACAAGTTACAAGTCTTAATTGTCCACTACCTAGTCTCATTACAATGGCCTATTAAAGTAGTATTTCAATGGACATCCATTACTATTATATTATAACAATATATATATCATTATATAATTATTTCTATAATTAAAATTAATAATGTTTTTTCATTGTTTAATAAGACATTAAGACATGAGTAAGTATTTCACATCACAACATAAACTAATATTGTTATATTAAAATTAATTTAACATTTTTCTTACATATTGAATAATTTGAATTAATTATTTAAATGTGCCTAGAGTTATTATTTTGTATGTTGGTGAATTAGGAAGAAAATTTGAACACTTTTGCTAAATTAATGAAGATGTAAGAAAAATTTGACCGAAATCGAGAAATATCCATTTAATTGAAAATTTCAGATCTGAATTCGATTTGAATCCAACTCAAATTGATATGATATAAATTAAATGAAGCTTGTCTGAACCATCTCATCCGATCCGTTGACAGTCCTATTCCAAATTTCCAATCACATCATATTATACCATGTTTGATAATATCAAAGTGATTTCTTAGTATATACATATTTTTTGTTATCAGAAAAGTTAACCTTTTTACATGTATGGTTGTAGAAACTTCTAGAAATATTCTTGTACATATGTTTAATAGTTAGATATATCTTTTGAAGGATTGCATTAAAGTTTTGATTTAGATAAAAATCTTATGTATAATGTGTATATTAAAAAGTCAAGAATCTTCACTAAATCAATAAAATATCACAAGCTAAGATAACCTATTACAAATGGGTCCATATCAAACTATCTAAAAGTTCTAGATCTAAAGCGTCTATTAGGATTTGTTGGCTCTGAGCTAGGAATGGCTAAAATCACGTTTTCTTAAGTAAAAGCTGGGAGTATCTATAGTTGCATTGTTCCCCTGAATTGCTTGCATGAATCCGGGTTGCATCGTACGGGATTGTATCTTAATTTGCACAAAAGTAAATCGATGATAGGGAAGAGTAACCCCAACCGTCGAATCCATCCGTATCAGGCGGAATAGAGATCACACTGACGGTCGGCCAGGTCGTTGGAGAAATGCACAATAGAGAACGAAAATTGTCAAAACGACCAGACAGTTGTTGAAAATGATTAAAAATCGATCTAAAAAAGGAATTACATATGTGAGATCGTAACACATATCGTACGGAGATTGCGAAACCTCCCAATCTATAGAGTGCCAAGCGGACACCACATGAACCAATAGTCTAGCGCCATGTCACTATAGGAAGTATGGTATATCAAAATTGATGGTAAAATAAAAAACAATCTTAACAATTCTTCTTATATGTTAAAAATATTAAGTTACGATATTTAGTAAAAGCAAACAAAAATTAAAAGACCGAATTCAAAACTAAAAAGGTCGTTGTTAATGTCAAAAGTAATGCCAAAGTTTCACACATTGAAACTAAGAAATCCAGAATTAAAAATAAATTAAAAAATTTAGGGCGAAATACAGTTTCCCCCCTTAAAGTATGGGGGTGGTATCAGTTACCCCCCCTAAAGTATCATTTGTAACACTTAATTTTTAGAGTTTTTATTCCACAAATACTCTCACCCCTTTTATTAAAAATAAATATTTTTATTAATTTATCAACAAAAAATTGTCTCTTTATTAATTATGAATCCATTCATCCACCAAACAACATTATGGTTCAATCTTTTCATATTTTTTTTACCTTACGTTTTTCCAATCTAATTTTTTCGTAATTTTCATCACATTTTCTTTTTTTCTTTATGTTCAATTTGTTTTCATTATTTTCTATTTCAATTTTTTCTATCTCAATATTTTTCTCAATTTTTATTTAGTGGTAGTTATCTCATTTATTTTTGGTATAGTTTTTTTGAGTAAAATCTTGAAGGAGAATTATTCAAAATTTTGAATTATAATCTGTAACAAAAACAAAAGAGATAATTATCACCAAATAAAATTTGAGCCAAATTGTAAAGAAAAAAAGGAGATATAAATGAAGAAAAAAATTGAAACAAAAAATAAAGAAAAATAATTGAAATGGGAATAAAAAAAAATTAGAAAATGATGATAAAATTGAGACAAGAAAAGCGAAGGAACTAAATACATGAAGAAATTGAAACATAATCTTGTTTGATGGATGAATGGATTCATAATTAATAAAGTGATAACTTTTTGTTGATAAATTAATAAAAATATTTATTTTTATAAAAGGGGTGGGGGTATATTTGAAATAAAAACTCTAAAACTATAACAGATGGTGTAAGTGTTACAAGTGATACTTTAGGGGTAATTAATACCACCCTCATACTTCAAGGGGGGTAAATTGTAACTAATCTGAACGAATATGAAAACATCTACAAAATTTAAAACCTCCAACAACGTTTCTTCTTAAACGCCTGTTGTTTTAATGCATATACATACATTCCCAATCCCGCACTCTAATTTTTATGCTCAACAAACATTCATAAAATTTATGTGTTCATCTCCGCTGCATCTGAGTTTTCGTTTTTCTTTCTTAGGTTAAAATCACTTCTCTCTTCGCACTCAATTTCTAGTCTTTTCGGTTTATCCGCCACAGAATTTTATTGCCTGATTGAGCTTAAATTGAAGCATTGAACCGTTCACTAAGCAAATTTTGGGAATTTTTTCTCTAGGGTTTTAATAGTTGTTGATAGAGTGGTGGATTGCTTTCGCTGATAAAAGAAAGTATCATGGCAGGGGAGAGCGGAAATGTATTTAGAAGAACAAAAGTGATCAAGACAACACAAAAATTCCCAAATGAATTAGAAACAGAGGATATAATCAGTGCACTGCCAGATTCCCTACTCCTTCACATTTTATCTTTCCTAAGCACAAAAGAAGTTGTGCGGACTTGTTCATTGTCGAAAAGATGGCAGTTTGTGTGGACTGGTATCTCGGAGATTGATTTGCGTGAGAACAATAGTAACAAAACCCGCAATTTCGTGGATTGGGTTGGGAGGATGCTTGCTATGTGCGGCGGACTTCATTTGGACAAGTTTGCTGTTGGTCTATGGTATGAGAATAGTTTTGCTTCCAATGTTAATTTCTGGGTTCACTTTGCTGTTAAAAATAAGGTGAAAGATATTAGTTTAAGGTGTATATATATGTATTATGATGGTAGGTACTTGCTGCCTCAGATTCTGTATTCATATTCATCCTTGAGAAGTTTGACTGTAGGCTATTGTGTTATTACTCCCCGAGGAGCCATTGACTGGAGTTCTTTGAAAAGCTTATCGATTGTTTCTGTAGAATTGTTGAATTGTGTAATGGAAAAAATATTATCGGGTTGTCCTGTTTTGGAAGTCCTGCATTTAGAAAGATGTGTTGGATTAAATTGTTTGAATATTCGCTCTCCGAATCTTACTACACTTACGATAAAAGACGGGGGCATTTATGACAACGACGACGAAGACGGATCTTTTCTGGAAATTTCAGCACCTTATTTACGTGATTTGACGATTTCATGTGATTTTCAAGAAATAATGTTTAAGATTAGAAATCTCTCGTCTGTTGTTCGAGCTTCGTTTCTCTTCTCCGTGGGTGAGGATTGGGAAACATATGCGGACGCAAATATCATGAATTATATAAAGCAACTTCTTGAAAGCCTTCAGTCTCTTAAGGAGCTTGAATTGAGATCTTGGTGCCTCGAGGTGTGAGCTTCACATTTTTGTTCTAACCACTTTTGTTAAATGCGAAATTAAGACCTCTCTTAATCATTCATTTGAGTTTTGCTTCATGTAAGGCATTTTTCACTTACTTTTTATATTTTCATTTGTGCAACATATGTACAAGATCTTCTCAATGTCGGAGATGAAGGGCTGGAAACTTACACCATCTTTGGTGTGCTTGACACTGACTCCGTGTAGAAATAGAGAAAGCATTCCAGGCATTCTAGGCTTTTTGAAATCTTCTCCAAACCTCAACACATTGGTCATAAGAGGAAGCCGTGTCTCTGATGACGAGGTATACTCTTCAGTAAAATATTTCCATAATTCGTTTCACATATGTGTTAGTGTGTCCCATTGACTATATAATCGATGGCGTAAAACTTAGTGCGTACTAGTTCCAATTTACATTAATGGGCCAATGATAGAAGTTGTTATCAACTTCAAGGAGCAAACAAGAGTGAAAGTGATAGCATGAGTCCAGTTGTTTCATTCGTATATAATATCTTAATCTTATTTTGTATGTTTCAATTTATTCTCAATGGGTTGCATAAAATCGGGTGATTGAATATAACTTAATCATGGTACCCATGTGCTATTATGTCAATAAAAACAAAATTGATTTGATTTTGTAATCAGTTTCAGTAACTAATTGCCATTCTCTTCTTTAGATTTTCGTCACTCAAGATGAAGTTGCAGCATTCTTACAAAATGGTGATTTGGATTTAGTCTTATTACATTTGAAGACTATAAAGATCATCGGCTTTGAAGGACTTGTCAGTGAACCTATGCTCATGTTGTTACAAGTTCTGCTTAAGAGCGCAAAGGTCTTAGAAACGATGGTTATTAGTGCAAAAGAAGAATCTATCAAAACTTCATCAACCAATGCTACTTCAACCGATCTTGCGAAATTTGCTTTAAAACTTGTTTATCTTCCTAAAGCCTCACCCAAAGCGGTAGTTTTGGTCTGTTAACGGTCATGCAATTGTGGATGAATCGCTTTCTCATGGTGACGCTCCAATGGAGTTGTGGGCTTCTCTGCTAAACATTATGTGTCTTAGCGGTTTTCTCCATATTCTGTAGAATGATCTAATGATTACTGGATATAATCTGTGTGTATTTTTTTGGCTTTCTGAGTAGTCAAATCTAACTATCAGAAATCGAAACTATGTTTCTTAAAAGCATGTTGCTATACTTGTTCTGGTATAAATGATGATCATGAAATCTATTTAAATGATCGTTTTGATATCTTGTTATACCCATTTTAGTTGAAATTGTGTGTATTATTATATCTCTTGCACGAGTTGAAATTGTTTGTTCTATTGTAATTGGTTTTCTGCATACTTCCCTATTACATACTGTTGTGTCATAGATAACCATTCTTCTTTGCGGAAAATTCTTGTATAGATATGATCTATGAGCTTTGAATGGATCTTATGATTGTAAATGCACCACATCATATGTTGTGACAGCATGAATTCGATTATCAACGGCAAAATGTGTCGGGATCTATTGGTTGGCACGAATCTAGTTGAACCCGGCCATTACTTAAGGTTGATTTGAGTTAAAATTTGTACGAGTTACTAGTGATTTCGGTCTCGTGAAAAATGGGTTAAGTGATAAAATATGCTTGATAAGAAAATTAGCTAAAAGTTTTTCTTTTCAAATTATTATGCAATTCTAACCATATAGTTGGTATTAAATGTTACTAAATTTGAATATAACATTATCTTTCTTAATATAATGCCAAAATTCGATTTTATTTTAGTTCACTTTCTGACATAAAAATCATTTATATAAATTCAGATTGTTAATTCTAAACTAATTTTGTTAATGAATATTCGAAATCTTTAAAATCACATCTCTTTTGTTTCGGAGATGCAAAATGCCAATTTCTCAAGTTTTAAGGGTGCAAAGTGCCAAAGATTTATAACTAAATTGCCTATTTTATGCCTTCAATTTTTGCCTGAAAATAAAAGAAGGTGCAAAGTGCTGTATTTTTTATATTTTAAGGGTGTAAAGTGTTAAATCTAAGTTTTAGAGGTGCAAAATGCCTATTTTATATGTTTCGAGGGTGTAAAGTGCAAAAAAACCCATCAACATACATACATTTCCAACTGGGTTATTTGGCTGAACAACCTTATTCCAAATGTTTTTTTGAAAAACTAGCCTTTCCATTTTTCTTTTTATTTTTCTTGGTTTTAATAACAATTAAATCTAATTAAACACAATTAAGTCTAATTAATCAATTAATCTAATAATAATAATACAAAACACCTATAAAATTTATTTTCACTCCCAATTCAAATTTCAAAATTTCTCTAACTACAAAAAATTCTCTAAAATTTTATCTCAATTTTTGTCAATTGTATTGCCGCCAAGTGACAAGCGGCAATAATGTCACTTGGACGCCCAAGTGGCTTGTCACTTGGACGCGCAAGTGACAAGCGGCAATAATGTCGCAAGTGACAAAAATTCGAATTTGTTTTTATAATTTTTCAGTTAATTTAGAGTTAATTAATAATATAATCTAAATAAGACTAATTTTGCAAAAAAAAAAATTGAAAAAGCTATTTTTACAAATTAAACTTTCCATACCTGTTCGGTGTCCTTGATTAGGCCCAGATTGCAACAATTGGGCTTGATAATCGGGGCCTATATTCTGTTCGGTTCAACCTATTAAATTCACGGGCAGCCCGTGTTAGTTGGAGTTTTAGTGGGCCAGCCCGTGTAATTGGGTCAATTATAATTGCTGCTCAACCCAGATATTATACAATTTGGGCCAAATTAATAATTTCTATACCATAATTGCCCTTATACTTGACCGAAATTACCTCAAATTTGCCATAAAAAAATCAGCCGCATAAAAAATACAATTGAGACAAATTTTTTTCACTTTCATTCATTAGGGGTGAACGCGGTCGGGTTTTAGCGGGTGACAACGAAAAAATCAACCCGACCCGACACATGCGGGTTGCCAAAATTTCAAACCGCACCCATATTTTTAAGTTCATAAACCGCGCGGTTCGGGTGAGGCGGGTGACGGGCGGGTTGGCGGGTTGAACCATTGAATATAGTATATTCAACTAACTTATACTACATAAAATTCAATCTTACTAGGAAGAATAAAAATAAAATAAGATTGCGCAAACTCATGGTTAACGGCCCATTTTGCAACTATAATTCCTAGCTACACAATTCTCCAATCCGGTTTGTTCAACAAAATTAATTATTGGTACGAAGGTACGAGCTTGAAGTGTCCATAAGCTTGAAGCATATAGGGGGGTGATTTTTATGGATAGGATCAATTCCTACAATTGTTTTATAAGAAGAAACTACATACATACAGTGCAAAAACTAATAAGTTAATTGATGCATAAGTTACGGTACTCTTTTTTTTATAGAAATAAAAATAAAATTTAAATATATTTTAAACTCAAATATTCTCCAAACTCATTTTGTATACTGCAAAAAAAAAAGGGATCTACAGTTAACAAGAGCACGTAAAATAAGGTAGGTGTGGCAAGATATTTAAACTAAACATCCAGCAAACGGAATTGGGTACTTGGTTAATAACTATGAATAACTTAAACTTAGAAAACTTTGATGTTCCTCTTTCCTCTTGCTCGCTCAAATTTCCTACCATTGGCTCGCACATATGGCTTGGTGTGACTTATGAGTGATGAAAATTGAGAACAAATTTTGAATCTTAATCGCATTGGAGAATAAAACTGGAGAGTGGAGCAGGCATGAAGCTTAGAGATGGAAAATCCTAATTATTTCTCAATTTTGTTTGGTAAGTGGTGTTGGGTAGAGAAAACATATAATATTTGGATGGGTCGGGTTAGAGGCGGTTTTTAACCATTAAAACCGCAACCCGACCCATAACTTTCGGGTGGTCACAATTTCAACCCGTTACTAGTTTTATAAAAATAAAAACCGTCGGGTACGGGTTGGGTCGGGTCGGGTTGAGCGGGTCGGGCGGGTTAGGCGGGTTAATGAACACCCCTATCACTCATCACTCTCCCGCCCAAAGGTAAGAAGCGTGAACCCTAAAAAATATTTCTCTCTCTAAGCTCTTTTCTTCAATTGAGGTAAAGTGGTTGTTTATGGAGCTCTAAATTTCATTGTTGTTTGTAGAATTGTGGACTTGAAGTTTGTCATCTACCAGCCTCATAGCCGCGCACAACTTGAGGTGATTTTTAGTATTTGTTTGCATTTTTTGGGTTTATTTGAAAGGTTATGTTCATAATTTATATTTATGCACATGATGTGTTTGATGAAATTACTACAACAAATTTATGGGTGATTGCATATTTTTTACTATGTTTATGCTTTGTGATATACTTTTTTTCTTCAGTGTCTAATTATAAATGTGATTAAGATTGTGAAACTTAATAATTATTGGTTCCTAATGGTATACTTTTTCGTATATATAGTGGTTTTTGTAAGCTAAAACATATTCTTTTGGGTATATTTGAAATGTTATGTTCATAGTTTATATTTATGCACATTATGTGTTTGATGAAATTACTACAAACAATTATGGGTGATTGCATATTTTTTACTATGTTTATGCGGTGTGATACACTTTTTTTCCTTGAGTGTCTATTTATATATATGATTAAGATTGTGAAGCTTAATATTTCTTGGTTCCTAATGGTATACTTTTTCGTATATATATATATAGTGGTTTTTGTAAGCTAAAACATATTCATTTACCTCAAATAAGTCTTTTGTTAAGGTGAACATAAGGATGCATTTTTTTTTAAAAAAAAAAAGCCCGTTAACCAAATTTTTAATCTCATAACACACTCCATGTAACTACAATTTTTTTGGGCATTTACTATGGATGTAGATCAAATACCTATGGGAACCAAAACTCCGGAGTGCCCAAAAAAACACAGGTTCCTCGAAGAACTTTTAGCGCCTTAGAGGAGCAAACATTAATTGTTTGCTTACACGAGCTAGTGGCCAATGGTTGGAAGACTCCCGAAACTACAACCCCTCCACCTTATGCCCCTTTTCTGACATCCTTCATTGAAGATGCAAAGGCTGCGTTTGGGAGTTTTGCATCCAAGATTAACAAAGAAGAAGATACGGATGACGAAAAGGCATACAAAATATTGGCAGCACTCGAAAGCGTGCCGGGGATATCAGAGGAATACATGAATCTTCTATGCTTCAAACTAATTGACAATCCCAAACATGCTAGCTTGTTTTTGCGTTCATCCCAACGCAACCGCGAAATCCAAGCGAACTTGATTTTACAAGGCAAGATGAATTAGATGTGAAGTGGTAAATTGACTTGATGATATATCTTTTGGCTTGTGTGAGATATGTGCAATCCTCACGTGAATGTAAACCGTAAATGGTACTCTTATTTTTTGCTAAGAGATACTTGAACTCTTGTTTATGGTACGTGGTTTAGGCACTTGAAAGCTATGTAATTTTTTGGTATCATGCTTTTATGAAGTGGTGCTTCATGTTGATATGGCATAACTTTGTATTCTTGCCTTAATTTTATTAAAAATTTGGTGATATTTTGTTCATAATTTTTTTTTATAAAATTAGATATGCATTGAAATATACAAGGAAAAAGTGAGAATTATACTTGAGTAAAGTTGTTGTTAACATGATTTTTTACTATGTTAGAATTCCATTCAATCTCAAAACCTAGATTAGACGGCCACAAATCAATGAGCTGATCAATGGTTGGATTTTAAAGTTGCAGGGGTACAATAGGAATTTAACTCCAATTGAACTTGGACCTTATTAATTTGCTGGACCAAACAGGATTTTATTTAATTGGGTTGAGTCCACAATTACATCAACAAGTCCAATTATATAATTGGACATTATTAATTTATTGGACCAAATTGTCAATTGGACCCAAAATGAATCAGGGGCACCGAACTGAGCAGGCTATATATGCAAATAACTCTTTCCAATTCGGCACCGCACTCTGCTCAACAATATCCCTAAATTTTATGTGTTCACCTCCGCTGCATCTGACTTTTCATTTTTGTTAGGTTAAAATCACTTCTCCCTTCGCACTCAATTTCTAGTCTTTTCGGTTTATCCCACATAGAATTCTATTGCCCGATTGAGCTTAAATTGAAGCACTGAACTGTTCATTAAGTCAAATTTTGGGAATTTTTTCTCTAGGGTTTGATAGTTGTTGATAAAGTGGTGGATTCCTTTTGCAGATAAAAGAAAGTATCATGGCAGGGGAGAGCAGAAGTGTATCTAGAAGAACAAAAGTGAAGAAGAAAGCAGAGGATATAATCAGTGCACTGCCAGATTCCCTACTCCTTCACATTTTATCTTTCCTAAGCACAAAAGAAGTTGTGCGGACTTGTTTGTTGTCGAAAAGATGGCAGTTTTTGTGGACTGGTATTTTGGAGGTTGATTTGTGCGAGTACAGTGATAACATTGACAGAACCCGCAATTTTGTGGATTGGGTTGGGAGGATGCTTGCTATGTGCGGCGGACTTCATTTGAACAAGTTTGCTGTTACTGTAAAGTATGAGAATAGTTTTGCTTCCAATGTTAATTTTTGGGTTCACTTTGCTGTTAAAAACAAGGTGAAAGATATTACTTTAAGGTGTGTACGTGCAAATTATGATTGTAGGTACTTACTCAATTATGATGGTAGGTACGTGCTGCCTCAGATTCTGTATTCACATTCATCCTTGAAAAGTTTGACTGTAGGCTATTGTGTTATTTCTCCCCGAGGAGCCATTGACTGGAGTTCTTTGAAAAGCTTATCGATTTTTTCTGTAGAATTGTTGAATTGTGTAATGGAAAAAATATTATCGGGTTGTCCTGCTTTGGAAGTCCTGCATTTAGAAATATGTGTTGGATTAAGTTGTTTGAATATTCGCTCTCCGAATCTTACTACACTTACGATAAAAGACGGGGGCTTTAATGACGATGAATACGGATCTTTTCTGGAAATTTCAGCACCTTATTTATGTGATTTGACGATTTCATGTGATTTTCGAGAAATAATGTTTAAGATTAGAAATCTCTCGTCTGTTGTTCGAGCTTCGTTTATCTTCATTGCGGGTGAGGATTTGGAAAAATATGACCCAGATATGACGAATCATATGAAGCATCTTCTTGAAAGCCTTCAGTCTCTTAAGGAGCTTGAATTGGGACCTCAGTGCATCGAGGTGTGAGCTTCACATTTTTGTTCTAACCACTTTTGTTAAATGCGAAATTAAGACCTCTTAATCATTCTTTGAGTTTTGCTTCATCGTAAGGCATTTTTCACTTACTTTTTATATTTTCATTTGTGCAACATATGTACAAGATCTTCTCAATGTTGGAGATGAAGGGCTGGAAACTTACACCATCTTTGTTGTGCTTGACACTGACTCCGTGTAGAAATAGAGGAAGCATTCCAGGCATTCTAGGCTTTTTGAAGTCTTATCCAAACCTCAACACATTGGTCATAAGAGGAAGACGTGTCTTTGATGACAAGGTATACTCTTTAGTAAAATATTTCCATAATTCGTTTCACATGTGTTAGTGTGTCCCATTGACTATATATTCGATGGTGTAAAACTTAGTGCATACTAGTTCCAATTTACATTAATGGGTCAATGATAGAAGTTGTTATCAACTTCAAGGAGCAAACAAGAGTGAAAGTGATAGCATGAGAGTATCACTTCATAAAAACGACTTAGAGTGTGCAGTTTGTTCCACTCATATATAATCTCTTAAACTTATTTTGTATGTTTCAATTTATTCTTAATGGGTTGCATAAAATCGGGCGATCGGATATAACTTAATCATGGTACCCATGTGCTATTATGTCAATAAAAACAAAACTTTTTTGATTTTGTAATCAGTTTCAGTCTAACTAATTGGCATTCTCTTCTTTAGATTTACGTCACTCAAGATGAAGTTGTAGCATACTTACAAAATGGTGATTTGGATTTAGTCTTATTACATTTGAAGACTATAAAGATCATTGGCTTTGAAGGACTTGTCAGTGAACCTATGCTCATGTTGTTACAAGTTCTGCTTAAGAGCGCAAAGGTCTTAGAAACGATGGTTATTAGTGCAGAAGAAGAATCTACCAAAACTCCATCAACCAATGCTACTTCAACCGATCTCGCGAAATTTGCTTTAAAACTGGTTTATCTTCCTAAAGCCTCACCCAAAGCAGTAGTTTTGGTCTGTTAACGGTCATGCAAGTGTGGATGAATCGCTTTCTCATGGTGACGCACCAATGGAGTTGTGGGCTTCTCTGATAATCATTATGCGTCTTAGCGATTTTCTCCATATTCTGTAGAATGATCTAATTATTGGATATAATCTGTGTTTATTTTTTGGCTTTCTGAGTAGTCAAATCTAGTTATCAGAAATTGTAACTATATTTCTAAAAGCATGTTGCATGTATACTTGTTCTTGTATAAATGATGATCATAAAATCTGTTTAAATGATCATTTTGATATCTTGATATACCCATGTTAGGTTAAATTGTGTGTATCATGATTTCTCTTGCACAAGTTGAAATTGTGTGTTCTATTGTAGTTGTTTTCTGCATACATCCCTTGAATTTTTTTTCCAATATAGCCTTTTGGATAAAAGTATTTCCCTAAATGTAGCTTTTCTTAAAATCGCATAATCACAATTGACAACTGCGATTCTTCATTTTTACGAAATTATGAAGAAAAAAAAAATACCAGTTAGCAATTGCGATTTTTGCTTTTTTTTTTGTTTTTGTTTTTTGTTTTTTTTTTTTATAAAATGGCCTTAATTTTGTAAGTATTTGATATTTATATTAGTAATAGTACTTTAAATGAAATGTTTGTCTTTCAATTCAGTATAAGTATGACCTTGTGTTATCTCTTATATTTATAAATAATAAATTGAGTGTCTATTACATTCTTATCAAACATGTTTATATAAAATCAAGTAAAATATATTTGTGCCCAAGGCATTCATGTATTGTTCAAGTATTGCTATTGGAGTATAATTATGTTGCTAGAGTGTGACCCATCTTTTTCTGTGTTAATAATGTTTATTTTAGAAGCTTTATGCACTATGTTTGTAACAATCCATGCAAATGTAAGTGATTAACTTTATACTATGTAGATGGGTGGTATGCAAATGTAAATGATTAACTTATCATGTTATGTTTTACTAGTGATTAACTTTTTACTATCTAGATGGGTGGTATGCAAATGTAAATGATTAACTTATCATGTTATGTTTTACTATGTAGATGAGTTGTATTATCCTTTTTGCATGGATCATTACAAATATAGTGCCAGAAAGCATCTCAAATAAATATTATTAACACACAAAAAAATGGGTCATGAAAATTAAAATGATACGATACTATCATGAAAATTACATATTGAGTTTTATCGTCTTGTTGCACAAAATATGTTGATCTTAGAAGAAGGTCGTAATCGTCGACATGCTGAAATGATGGCTAATAAAAAAAAGGCTGACGAACGAGAGATTATGAAAATGGATTCCTTATACGTGATCCCCTAATAAAAAAGAATATCGGCATGATGTGTGACTAAAATTCGCGAAAAACGTCATTTGGCTCGTTTATTTGGAGATTCGTCAGGAAGTTTGACCAATCTAGACGGTGGCAGTAGCAATATCCACGATAGTAACAAAGGTGGTAACGAATATGGCGGAGATGATAAATTTTCTTATATGGATTAATTTAAGATTTGATGTAGTTTTTTATTTTTTATGTTCCCTAATGTACTTTTGATTTTAAATCAATGTTAATTTTAAATTTATTTTTTGTGTAATAATAATAGTAAGTAGTGAGAATGAAGAAAAATAAAAGGGTGATTTATACTCAGACCCCCTGAGGTTTAGTCATATTATAAGGATCCCCTGTAGTTTCAAAATTTACAAGGACACTCCTTATATGGTATTTTTTGTTAACATTTTTATAAGTTGTAGGGGATGTTCTTGCAAGATTTGTTAAACTACAGGGAATGTCCTGATAATTTTTAAAATTACAAGGAGTTTCTTGTAATATAACTAAAATTCAGGGATCTGAGAGTAAATCATTCAAAATAAAATTTATAATTAAATGAGTTTAATAGAATGAGGAATTCGATATGACTAAAAAACTAGTGTACTGTTTGGTTGTCGGGCAAGTGAGGGAAATGAAGTTTTTTTTTTCTCTCGTTGTTGTTTGGATAACAGGAAATGAAGTTTTTATTTTCCTTCAACTTTCCTGCAAGAAAATTTTGTGAAGAAAAAACTGTCCCCACCAATTTGATGGGAAAATCCTGGGAATTTTTTTTAGTAAATTGCAAAACTCCCCTTGTACTTTGTCTAACTATCACAATTCTCCATTTGTGATTTTTTTCTATCAAAAGCCCCATTTGTGCTTATTTATTATTAGCAAAATAGTGCCCTCTCAAGTCATTATAGTAATTATACCATCACAAAAACGTACCCTCTCAATTTGTACTTTTTATTTTCTAGGGATTAATTTGATAACTTTTAATTTGCAATCACTTTTAATATATTTTATAATTTTAGAAGTATTCATAATCAAATAAAAATATTATATTTTAAAATTTTTTTGACAACCAAACATCGGCAAAAAAATAATTTTCCCGACAACCCAACATGTAAAGGAAAATAACTTTGTTTTTTCTTTCCTTCCAATTTTCTCTCAATTTCTTGACAACCAAACAAGGTATATGGGTATATGGGGAAGGAGAAGGACTGAAGGAGATGGAGAGGGGCCCCTAAAAACGCCTTTTTTTCTAATTTTTTTTTTTTTTTGATAATGAATATACATACATTTCCAATTCCGCAGTCTAATTTATATGCTCAACAAACATTCATAAAATTTGTGTTCACCTCCGCTGCATCTGACTTTTCGTATTTGTTAGGTTAAAATCACTTCTCTCTTCGCACTCAATTTCTAATCTTTTCGGTTTATCCCACATAGAATTTTATTGCCCGATTGAGCTTAAATTGAAGCACTGAACTGTTCATTAAGTCAAATTTTGGGAATTTTTTCTCTAGGGTTTGATAGTTGTTGATAAAGTGGTGAATTCCTTTTGCAGATAAAAGAAAGTATCATGGCAGGGGAGAGCGGAAATGTATTTAGAAGAACAAAAGTGAAGAAGACAACACAAAAATTTCCAAATGAATTAGAAGCAGAGGATATAATCAGTGCACTGCCAGATTCCCTACTCCTTCACATTTTATCTTTCCTAAGCACAAAAGAAGTTGTGCGGACTTGTTTGTTGTCGAAAAGATGGCAGTTTTTGTGGACTGGTATTTCGGAGATTGATTTATGCGAGACCGATCGTGATCGTAACAAAACCCGCAATTTCATGGATTGGGTTGGGAGGATGCTTGCTATGTGCGGCGGACTTCATTTGAACAAGTTTGCTGTTAGTGTATATTATGAGAATAGTTTTGCTTCCAATGTCAATTTTTGGGTTCACTTTGCTGTTAATAATAAGGTGAAAGATATTACTTTAAGGTGCATATATTATGGTGGTAAGTACGTGCTGCCTCAGATTCTGTATTCATATTCATCCTTGAAAAGTTTGACCGTAGACAATTGTGTTATTTCTCCCCGAGGAGCCATTGACTGGGGTTCTTTGAAAAGCTTATCGTTTTTTCGTGTAAAATTGTCGAATTGTCAAATGGAAAAAATATTATCGGGTTGTCCTGTTTTGGAAGTCCTGCTTTTAGAAGGATGTTTCGGATTAAATTGTTTAAACATTTGCTCTCCGAATCTTACTACACTTACGATAAAAGATGGGGGCTGGGGCTTTTATGCCGACGACGACGAAGACATATCTTTTCTGGATATTTCGGCACCTTATTTACGTGATTTGACGATTTCATGTGATTTTCAAGAAATAACGTTTAAGATTAGAAATCTCTTGTCTGTTGTTCGAGCTTCGTTTCTCTTCTCCGTGGATGAGGGTTGGGAAACATATATGACCCCAGATATCACGAATTATGTAAGGCAACTTCTTGAAAGCCTTCAGTCTCTTAAAGAGCTTGAATTGGGACCTTGGTGCATCGAGGTGTGAGCTTCACATTTTTGTTCTAACTACTTTTGTTAAATGCGAAATTAAGACCTCTCTTAATCATTCTTTGAGTTTTACTTGATCGTAAGGCATGTTTCACTTACTTTTTATATTTTCATTTGTGCAACATGTGTACAAGATCTTCTCAATGTTGGAGATGAAGGGCTGGAAACTTACACCATCTTTGTTGTGCTTGACACTGACTCCGGGTAGAAATAGAAGAAGCATTTCAGGCATTCTAGGCTTTTTGAAATCTTATCCAAACCTCAACACATTGGTCATAAGAGGAAGCCATGTCTCTGACGACGAGGTATACTCTTTAGTAAAATATTGCCATAATTCGTTTCACATGTGTTAGTGTGTCCCATTGACTATATATTCGATGGTGTAAAACTTAGTGCGTACTAGTTCCAATTTACATTAATGGGTCAATGATAGAAGTTGTTATCAGCTTCAAGGAGCGAACAAGAGTGAAAGTGATAGCATGAGAGTGTCACTTCATAAAAATGACTTTGAGTGTGCAGTTGTTCCATTCTTATATAATATCTTAATTCTTATTTTGTATGTTTCAATTTATTCTCAATGGGTTGCATAAAATCGGGTGATTGAATATAACTTAATAATGGTACCCATGTGCTATTATGTCAATAAAAACAAAATTAATTTGATTTTGTAATCAGTTTAGTCTAACTCATTGCCATTCTCTTCTTTAGATTTACGGCACTCAAGATCAAGCTGCAGCATACTTACAAAATGGTGATTTGGATTTAGTCTTATTTCATTTGAAGACTATAGAGATCATTGGCTTTGAAGGACTTGTCAGTGAACCTATGCTCATGTTGTTACAAGTTCTGCTTAAGAGCGCAAAGGTCTTAGAAACGATGGTTATTAGTGCAGCCTATGCTACTTCAACGGATCCCACGAAATTTGCTTCAAAACTGGTTGCTCTTCCTAAAGCCTCCCCCAAAGCAGTAGTTTTGGTCCGTCAACGGTCATGCAATTGTGGATGAATCACTTTCTCATGGTGACGCTCCATTGGAGCTATGGGCTTCTCTTATAATTATTCCGCGTCTTAGATGTTTTCTCCATATTTTGTAGAATGATCTAGTTACTGGACTTCTCTTATAATTATTCCGTGTCTTAGAGGTTTTCTCCATATTCTGTAGAATGATCTAGTTACTGGATATAATCTGTGTATTTTTTTGGCTTTCTGAGTAGTCAAATCTAACTATCAGAAATCGAAACTATATTTCTTAAAGCATGTTGCTATACTTGTTCTGGTATAAATGATGATCATGAAATCTATTTAAATGATCGTTTTGATTTCTTGTTATTACCCATTTTAGTTGAAATTGTGTGTATTATTATATCTCTTGCACAAGTTGAAATTGTTTGTAATTGGTTTTCTGCATACTTCCCAATTACATACTGTTGTGTCATGGATAACCATTCTTCTCCGCGGAAAATTCTTGCATAGACATGATCTATGAGCTTTGAATAGATCTTGTGATTGTAAATGCACCACATCATACATTGTGAGAGCATGAATTCGATTATCAACGGCAAAATGTGTCAGGATCTATTGGTTGGCACAAATCCAGCTGAACCCGGCCATTAATTAAGGTTGATTTGAGTTAAAATTTGTACGAGTTACTAGTGATTTCGGTCTCGTAAAAAAGGTCAAGTGATAAAATATGCTTGATAAGAAAATTAGCTAAAAGTTTTTCTTTTCAAATTATTATGCAATTCTAACAATATAGTTAGTATTAAATGTTACTAAATTTGAATATAACATTATCTTTCTTAATATAATGCCAAAATTCGATCTTATTTTAGTTTACTTTCGACCTAAAAAATCATTTATATACAATTTAGATTGTTAATTCTGAACTAATTTTGTTAATGAATATGCGAATCTTTAAAATCACATTTCTTTTATAATTACATATAGTTTTCAATGCTCAATTAACATAATACATTACTTCATCAAAATGGGGTTGAATCGAACAAATTCAAAAGTTTTATTTGAATTTTCGATTTATTTATTTTTTTATAATTGGACAAACATGCCCCTGAAAATGACCATGTAAATTAAATTTCTTGTAAAGAAAAAAGAAAAAAAAAACCCATCCAAAGTGGTCAATTGGGCACCATAAAAGAAATACACTCTTATCGATTCTATCCTTTATCCTCATTTTGGTAACGAAAGAGAGAGAGAGAAAATGTCGACAGTTTCAGCCATATTTGGTGCAAGACTGCTGGTTCCCCGTCCCAGCTCCGCCGCGATTAAGGCCACACCTCCGCAGCCGAGACTAGTATTTGGTGGCGGAAACGGCGGATTGGTGATAGAATGCTCGTCGAGGCCGCAGAAGAAAGCCACAAAACATCACATGAAGACGCGCCCACGGAAATCTAACCCTTCCGACAGACGACATGGTCCCGCCGTCTACCCTCCGCTTCCACCTCTACCTCCCGAGTGGACTCTCCTCTCCGACGATACCACCGCCGAGACCACCGCCGATTCTACGCCGCAGCTGGTCGAGTCCAAGTAATTCTAGGTCTAATTGGTCCTGATTTTGCTGTCCTTAAATTAATATGACTAATTAATTTCAGTTTTTTTTTTTTTCTGCAATTTTAAATTTGAGAAATTAAATTTGTGTTTGTGGCATGTGTGAGCTGGATATTATGTTTCGGTTATTTACGAGAACCAAATTATATATTTAGTCCCTCCAATTTTCGGTATTTTGCACTGATAATTAGTAGATTAGTGTTTTAGGTTCGTGTATGGTTTCAATTTATATCTGCTAATTAAATATGCCTAGTTTCAAAGATAAATGTCCCAACATGTTAAAGCTCAAAGATAAAAGATCAAGTTTTATTAAAATAAAGACTAAATATAGAGAGTAGAAAAGATAAAGGTTGTATTTGTTTCTGCCTGAATTAATAATTAAATACGAATATTATGGTTCTGGAAAAAGAATTGTTGCTAGATTGGTCTTATATTAGGAGAATAAATTGTAAGTAATAATTTTGTTAGATTTCATTTGGAAGACTGGTGTATTCAAATATCAGGTTTCTGATTAAAAAAAGAGAAGAAAGAAAAACTTATGAGTTTTTTATTAACATTATTTGTATTGCTGTATAAATTAAAGCATTTGATGATATATTCATATTCAAATTAATTCGTATGAGAAAACAAGTGTTATTTGTTAGGGTAATCGAGCCGAGCAGTGTCGAACGATACAATGTTCAAGCTTGGGTTGAATTTTTTCGAGCTTGAAATTTTGTGTTCGAGCTTGGTTTGGTTGTTAAACGAGCTTTTATTGAACGAGCTTGAGTCAAGTATCGAGTAGTTTGATTTAATTTTCAGCCCTATTTTGTTGAGTTTTTTGCAAGTTAACTAATGGGCAAATTACCTCCTTGTGAACTCAAAATAGGCAATTTAACTCCCTATGAAATGAAATAGTGAGTAATTTACCTCTTTGTGATATAAAAATATGCAATTTACCTCAATGTGAAATGAAATAATGAGTAATTTAATTCCATGTGATATAAATTAATGAGCAATTTAGAGGAAGACGACGTGCTTCTTTTATAAAAATACAGGGAGGTAATTTGCCTATTTAGAATAACACAGGGAGACATTTCTTTTATTTATTACAGAGAGTTAAATTGCCTTTTTAGAATAACACAGTGAGTTAATTTACTATCCACTCCTATTTTATTACCAATGGTTGTGAGCGGGTTACCAACTGGTCTTCTAAGAACCTCATCCTGGAAAATCAAGAAATTTTGGTTCGAGTGGCTTAATTGGCTTTTCAAATTTGTATTTAGGAGTTTTAATTGGGCAGCCCGTAACTTGTCTAAATGGGCTCGCCTACATACCTCTTTTCATCTTTTATTTATCATCTTTCTTTTTCCTTCCCATATCTGCTTTTTCGACGGGGGCTATCCCCTTGTTGACTGCTTGTATTCTTTTGTTTTTCAATGAATGGTAATTTATCAAAAAAGAGAGGGTTCTTCTCTTTCAATATGATAGTCTTTGATCTCAAGATTTCAATAGAAATTTCAACACAAAGACAGAAAGAAAAGATGCAGAAACATAGAGGTATGCAGATTTTCGGGTTTACACAACACAATTTCAGTATTTCGAACATTGCGGCTGTGACACCAATATGTTGATGATGATAATGGTGTATGGACCAAATCAATTTGATGAAGCATCATGTCATGAAACATAGCAACCAATCAATATACATATAGTGATTGTTTAATCCGAAATGTATGTTGCCTATGATCTTCTACTATATAAAATATCTTGATATTGAATAATACATGCATACAAAGATAATAATAATAATGTCATGCAGTAAATCTAATTTTAATTTTCAGTTTTGAAGGGCTTGTATGTCTTAACATGTTGTGCAAGCCCTTGTATGGATCCAGCCGCAGCTACGAGCGACACGACGAGGCAAGCCCAGCTAAGTATTTTAAGCCACATCCATGTGAATGAATACTTTGGTATCTTGGTCTGTGCAATGTGCATCTCTATTGGGAAATACACTGTTAATGGATAGAATGATGCTGCTCCAATCAAACCCAAGAAATCGTTGAAAAACGGAAATATCATCGCAACCAACGCTGTTACTATCACGTACAATGTTCTCCAAACCAATCTGAAGAGATTGACGTTGAAATTACCACACAACGCGTATTCTTTGGTGATGAATTTGTTTTCGGGCCATTTTTGGTTGCACCTTTTCTCCACGAATCCAAATATAGGCTGGGCGAACACCTGTTTAGTTATAAGTTCGGTCAAATTAAAACTCGTACATATATGGTATATATGCAGTTAGCAACTCAGCATCGATCTAAATTCTCGTTATGTTACCTGGTAAGCTCCAATAAGGTGGATGGCAATGCATACATTGGCAAAGTCGATTAACCAAAAGGGTTCGTAAAATCCAAATCCAGTAAGGAAGTTTCCGGGAGCTTGATTTCCGAAAGCTGCATAGCCGACACAGCCGCAGAGGACATAGAATGCAGTTGTGGTTGTCACTCCCACAAGAGAAGCTCTTTTCATCACCTTGTTCTCTGGGGGTTGGGACTTCAATGTGTCCTGCATTTCACAATATCACAACCAATTATTATAAAATAAAAATAAATAAAATAGATAAAAATATATTATGAGACTTTCAAATATTATGCATGATATTTAAATTTACTAAATAACTAATTCAACAACAATAAAGAGACATTTAGCAATTTTAGTCCTACATGTCATTTTCATTGCCCATATCTACTCGAGTTGTCATAATTCTTGCATCTTTTTCTTCCCTTTTAGGGGCTTCTTTAATTGTAGGAAGCTAACTTGGAGAAATTACATTTTAGACCGGATTCGACCAAATTCAAGTTACGTATACTACACGATTTAAATTACTATATTCCTTTTACAGGGCACATATTCTCGCAAGACCACTTTGAGAAAAAGATAAGTCGACAATAAATGTTAAATCAACTACGTTTATAAAATTTAAGATTGTGAGATTATGTCGTATATATTTGTTATAAATTTTGATAAATTTAAGCATCGAATTAGACCCAGTTCCGATAAAACGGGCCAAAACTAATCCATAAGGATTTGGCCTACGAAAATTGATATAAGTAAAAAAATTATTGACGGTTTCTATTATTTTCCTCTTTAAGAAAAACCAAAAAACTGGTAGAAAAGAACAAAGAAGAAGATATGATTTTATTTTATGGGTGGATTTCGATTAAAAAAAAATGTGGTCCATTTTAAGTTGCACAGACAGTAACACCCACAGAAGAAAGACATACTAGGAAACAACTTTTTATATTCCGAAAATATATATATGCTACCATACTTACTTTTTAATCTATGGTCCTAGCTCTTTTCATGTTCACGGGCCTATAATTATCGCACATGCATCAAATAAAAGAATACATATATTTATTATTCTTAGGGGGACCATTTGCCTTATTAAACTAGCTAGAATAATGCATTTCGTGAAAAAAAATTATTATGCCATAAAAAATGGAAATCAATCTTATTGAAGCATTATTTTTCGAATTAAATTAAAATTTGTATTTAGAAAATTTATTATAAAATTCACTAAATACATTCTTATCTTCTTTGTTTGTCAGTATATTAAATGAGGCAGTCGGGAATAAGGCATATTAGCTTATTTCCGAATTACGTCTATCTTATAGGAATATGTCATTTAAATAACTATTTGCTACGCGTCTTTACACTAGAGGTGACATGTATTTTAGATATATATGCACACAACAAAATTTGAAATTAGAAAATAATAAAACCTAGCTATCATATATATTAAGATAAAGACGGGAGCATATATATAAAATAACATGGATACAATTAATGTACCAATAAAAAAACACAAAAAAAAATAACACACGCAATTAATATGCTATGCTATGTTCGTAAAATTAGGCACACATCTCAAGTCTGGGGCCGAATGTTTTAAATTTCATTTGTTGACTTTTTATGAACAAATTTTGTAACATGTGGACAGAGGCATAACTTATCCAAATGTTATTTAATTATCTAGTTACAATTTTTTTTTTTTTAAATTAAGCGAAAATACATAGAGCCCATATTAAACTTGTGTTTTGTTAACAATTTTCACGTATTTAATTTTGCTTGAAATGCATAAACATTGTTTATGTTTTATTATTAGCACAAAGTGAAATTTTTATTAGTGAAAAATCTTTACACTAATATTTTATGAGTTTACTGCATGCATTTTGAAACACCTTTATTAGTCAATTTTGAAAGAGGAGGTTATTGTTAATTCTCATAGTTAACAAAGAGAATATAATTAATTTTTTTCAAGTGAATATAAGTATTTTCGCAATTTATTGTGAGGATATAATGCTCGTACTTATAGCAAGTAGGATTGAAAATCAAATCAAGCTACTCGATACTCGATTCGAGCTCGTTCGATAAAAGCTCGTTTGAGCTCGGTTCATCACACTAATCAAACAAACTTGAACGTCTTTTTTCGTTCGATAACTTTTGAAGCTCGGCTCGAGCTCAACTCGATAAGTTAAAAATTGAAAAAATACATGTAAAATATAAAGCTACTCGATACTCGCTCGAGTTCGTTCGATAAAAGCTCGTTTGAGCTCGGCTCAATTGAAAATCAAACCAAGCTCAAACACAAAATTTCAATCAAATCAAACTTGAACAGTGTGTCGTTCGATACTACTCGGCTCGATTACAGTCCTAATAGCAAGTAAAACAAACCGCGACTCCAAAATTGGGAACTAAATAACAATCGAAAAAATCATATTGTAGTTTTTTACCTGGATCTCAATGAGGACAGTAGAATAAGCATAAGCAAAGGCTATATCCCCAATAGCTTGAAAGCTTCTCCACACCTTTTCCGACCCGGATACGTCCACTCCTACTACCGTACCCGTTAGGCTTGTCTTTACATGTCCACCACCTAATTATCAATTAATTTATATACATAAAAACAAATTATACTATAATAAGCTAAAAGACAATTTAAATTAATTACAAATTTTTTAATAAATCATAATTAATTAAATACATACCTACAACCTTAGCTATGGAAAGAGCAAGTCCAATGGAAGAATAAGCAAAAGACATTATGGCTGCAACGATTGAGAGCCAAGATAGCTTATGGAAATTTGGTATTTGGCTAAATATTATTTGAATTACCGCAAATATTGCCATAAATGGGTAATTTGAGACTGCGCATTTAGAATTGTGTCCGTTTTTGTGAAAACAATTGGACCTCTTCACAGCCCTATTTAATTAAAAAAAAAATTAATAATTAATTACCAAATTAAATGATAATTATATTGTTACGGATTGGGGTAAAATAGTAATTACTCACACCATACTGATAGAGGCTGTAATTGTATATCCAATTGTAACCCCAACAAGATTGCCGTACTGAGCCAGACCACATAGCTGAACTTTCACACCTCCTACAAAATTATTATTAAATGAGAAATTAAATAAAAACCCTAGTTTAAATATTTTCCTTGAACTAGTAGAAAAAAACACCAATTTTGCTTTAATTGGCATTGAATAATTTGTAGATAGTTTACGCTGAGTTAAACAGAGAATAAGGGTATTTTATGAATATAATTTATTTTTTCTTAAATTGAGGCTATTTATTAGATACTTTAATCTGTGAAAACATGCAAAATTACATATAATTTAAAAAAATACCAGAGTAAAACATTTTACAAATAAAGAAAAAAAATTAGTTTCCTTACCAATTAATCCAAGCACAAGGGTGAAGGGGGTATTTTTGCAATTAGCTATTTAAATTTTAAAATATCGCTTGAATTAATTAATACAAATTAATTGAACTCAACAACTTCAATAAATTGAGCAAAGATATTTCTCTCCATCGGAAATCAATCAGTGTTAAATGAAAACGCTAGAAGATTTTATTGGAACTCTAAGAAAAATTTAAAAAAATGAAAAATTAAAAGGAAAATTAATTAAATTAAATTAAATTAAATTACCCAAGTGAGAACGGACGACATCCATGTAAGTGTAATTTCTGTTGCCGTGAACGGGTCCAGGTGAACGGTACGTGTCAGCAAGTAGAGTTGAAGTGAAATAAGTTATGAACGAAAACGCCATTAAAACAGCCGGTCCAGCAACCCAACCTAGTTGTGCAATGGCCCAAGCCAAGGATAAAACTCCCGAACCTATCACCGCCGTTATGATATGTGCACTTGCCGTCAACAATGTCCCTTCATAATTTCATTCATTAAATACTTGTAATAAAAATACAGAACCCAAAAATTAATTAATTATTAAATAAATAAATATTATGTGTATGTGTACCAGTTCTTTTTTCTCGACCATCGTCGTCGACGAATTTCTTGCTTGGTGATTGACCACTCTGGGGTGCTTCTGTAGTTTGCTCTATGTACAAGGGGTTTTTTTGATATTCTTTCGACATTTTTTCTTGCTCTCTGTTTTTTTTTTCTTGAGTTTGAGAAATTAGGGGGGGGGGGTATAAATAAAGGAATGGAGAATCAAATCAGTGAAAGAAGAGACTAGTAGGAGGAGGAGCTACTTTAATTAAATTGAGGGGTGTGGTGCCAAAAACATTGAATAGTAAATTTAAATATCGAATAAATTAAATTGACAGAACAGGAGTTGGGAGGAAGTAATAATTCATATGTGACGGAAGATTCTTCCCTGGACCTGGTCCAGGAGTTAACTCCTGGACCATGTGGTCCAGGATTTTTCCTTTTTTTCTTTTTTTTTTTTCTTTTCTCTTCTTCTTTTCTTTTTCCTTTTCTTCATTAATAACTAAATTATCTTATACAATTAAAAAAACATTGACATATTTTGTGTTGAAATTTTTTAATATGATGTTTGTTTCTATTAAAATTATTATTTACATTTTTCACGCATTATTTCTTCTTTAAAAATATTTAATTTTTAAATTAATTCTATTAAAAAAATATCAATCTTAATTATTTTATAAATTATAGCACAAAATGACACAATGAATTTGCAAATTCACATCTTTGGAAATAAATAAAATTATAGCTACAACAACATTGAACAATTACGAAAAATACATAATATATATAAAAAAAAAACTACCACTACAAGAAAAATATAATTTAGTGAGAAAATATTAAGTAACATTGTTGAAATTGTCAGTTTTTGCATATATTTAGTGACAAAAATGTTAGTTTTGTCACAATAAAAAAAGTGACAGTTACAATAGTGATAAAATATATTTTTAAATTGTCAGTAATGGCTATTTGTGACAAGTGTATAAACTTAAGTTATCATTATTGACAATTAGTAACACCCTTTCAGGGAGCACTACAAGAAAAATGAATTTTAGTGACAAAATATTAAGTGACATTGTTGAAATTATCACTTTCTGCATATATTTAGTGACAAAAATATTAGTTTTGTCACAATAAAAATAGTGATAAGTGCAATAGTGACAAAATATATTTTTAAGTTATCACTAATGGCGATTAATGACAAATGTGTGGAATTTAAATTGTCACTATTGACAATTAGTGACACCCTTTCAGTGATAACCTAGAGACAATAAATATTGTCACTATAATTTAGTGACAACTTTTTAGTTGTCACTTTTGGGGTATCATTAAATGTCAATAGTGACAACTCTTTTACAACTCTCGCCACTAGTGTATCTATAAATATAATTTTAGTGACAATATTTAAATTTTTGTCACTTTGTCTTTTACTTTTTTGTCACTAAAATTTTTTATAGTGACAACTTAGTAACAACAAATATTGTCACTATAATTTAGTGATTTTTTTCAGTTGTCATTTTTGGGACGTCACTAAATGTCAATAGTGACAATATTTTTACATTTCTTGTCAATAATGTGTTTATGTACATCATTTTAGTGACAATATTTAAATTTTTGTCACTTAGTCATTTAATATTTTGTTACTAAAATTTAAATTTTTTGTACAATATTATTTTGATAGAAACAATATATTAATATAAATTTGCAACACAAAGTATATAAATGTGTTTAATTTATGTAAAAAAATATTAGTTATAAAAAAAAATAAAGAAAGAATGAAAAAGAAAAAAAAAAGAGAAAAACAAAGGAGAATAAATATAGACCACACGGTCCAGGAGTTAACTCCTGGACCTGGTCTATAGAAGAATCTTCCATATGTGACAGGTGTTGAACTTAGTTATTTAATTTGTGATTCGATAGTAATTCCAAAATTGAGGTACAATTACATAATTAGCCCTGTAATTTGATATTGCTGGCTAGTAATTCTTTTTTTCCTTTTTAAAAATAAGGAAAAAAGATGGGTTTGATTGTATTTCAGCTCGAATTTGTGAATTTTTTCATGTGAAGCACGTGCAGGTCATGTGACACGTTAACAAATTTGGGATTTGGAGAAGTTGAAAACAATTTTGACTTAAATGCTTGTGTGGCCGTCAAATGAGATGATATAAATGTACCGACTACAAGTGTAAAAAGAAATTCGAACACAAAAGAAGTTACAAACAAAATAGTTTTTTTTTTTTTTTTTACAACAGATGATTGGTCCAGTGGAAGGGACTAGTCACTACAAAGTAGCGGACTCAGGTTCAAATCTCCCTGTTGGAAAAGATACTCACTTAATGTGTTCAACCCGTCTCGAAAGGGTTAAAACCTTTGGGAAAAAAATAAATTTTTTTTTTTTTAATCTTAAATTTATTATGAAGAAAAATTGTTCTAAACTTATATGATATTGAAAGAAGATATTGGGATATTGTTTAGTACCTAGAAATAATTTAAACAATACATTAATAATAGTATTTGTTAAATAAAAGTGCAATTGCCAAATTTTTTTAATTAAAGGACTCAATTGCAAGCCCGATTTCAAAGACGACTAACTTCTCTACGAGTTCTAATTAAATATAATTTTGTAATTTAAAAAATAAGTATAATATATTTGTAGATACAATAATTATAATGGTTAGATAATAAATTAAAGCTCAAATAAGAAAATTCTAAACTTTCACCCAACAACACTCATGATAATGAAGGCGTATGTGGATGGATTTAAAATGAGTTTTCGTCAAACTCATAAAACTGTCAAGAATTTATTCAAAAACTCATATTCAAACTCTTCAAACCTATAAAATGTTGATTTATGATTTGACACATATTATTTACTTTTTACCTTAAATCCCAACATCCAAATTCAATACGTACAAGTGGGGTTTCCAAAGGATTCAGCGAAATCACCCAAACCATTATTTTAAACCGAGACCTCCAAATTCCATCCAAATAGACCATAAGAGTCGCGCATGCATCTTTGCATCAAAATTCAATTAAATATAGGAGACATGCTTAAATGGTATCATAAGTGAAGTGCGCTAGCAAGTTTATCTCATGGGTATTCAACCGACAATTTTACCCTATAATTCCATAAATTTGATACAATTTTGGTATTTCTCCTGATTTAGTTGTGAAAATTAAGCTTACGTGCGGACCATGTGCTCGACATTTGAGGTTAATTTTGAATATATATAAAAGTTCATAATTGCATGTAGGGGTGAAAATCAAACTAAACTACTCGATATTCGACTCGAGCTCGTTCGATAAAAGCTCGTTTGAGCTCGGTTTGTCACACTAATCAAACAAGCTTGAACATCTTTTTTCGTTCGATAACTTTTGAAGCTCAGCTTGAGCTCGACTCGATAAGCTAAAAATTGAAAAAATACATGTAAAAGATTAAGCTACTCGATACTCTGCTCGAGCTCGTTCGATAAAAGCTCGTTTGAGCTCGGCTTGATTTTCAACATCTTTTTTCGTTCGATAACTTTTGAAGCTCAGCTTGAGCTCGACTCGATAAGCTAAAAATTGAAAAAATACATGTAAAAGATTAAGCTACTCGATACTCTGCTCGAGCTCGTTCGATAAAAGCTCGTTTGAGCTCGGCTCGATTGAAAATCAAACCGAGCTCAAACAGGGGCGGACCTAGATAGTTTTGGTTGGGGGGGCAAGATTTATTTTAATAGCACTCGATATTTTTTAGTTATTGTGCTAAAATGACAACTAAATGAAAATAAGTAATATTGTATATTTATCTAATAAAAGGTGAAGAAATATATTAGTAATTTTTTTAAAGAGTCTCATTCTATAAATGGCTCAAAATATTGAGTAATCTTAAAACACATAAATATTTTTACAACATAAATTCAGATCTGTAAAAAAAAATATACATAAAAAGTACCAAAATTAATTTTAAAACTTATTTTTCTTTGTTGTAGTGCATTTTATAAAACCAAATATCTACATTAATTTTAGTACATATGACCATATTATGTTATATATTGATAATATAGAAGAAATATTGATATATAGATCATAATAAAAAGAAAGAAAACTGAGACCCAAGAAATTCAAACCTGGGCCTCATTGTTGTAAGTGAGGCATTTCACCAACTACTCTACTGACATATTTTGAAAGTATTTGACAATTTTCTATATAAATACTTGTTACAGAATTTTCTTGGGGGGCCCGGCCCCTCTAGTGGTCCGCTCCTAAGCTCAAACACAAAATTTCAAGCTCGATAAAAATCAAACCAAGCTTTAACAGTGTGTCGTTCGATACTAGTCGACTCGATTACAACCCTAATTGCATGTTAACCTTGAACCCAATTTTGGCTATTATGGCTCTCACAATAATGATCTTTTACATCTTGCCAAAAACGATCCCAAATGTAATGATCCCAATCTATCGAGCACATGTCCAACACGTGAGATCCCAAATGTAACTTAATTAAAGATTTCTCGATTAATTTTAGGCCAAAACACTATATACATAATAGAATTTCCCACAATGGATATGCGTTGCTGGAATTTGGACTACAACATATTATATAGTAACAGTCAACAGAGCACATGAAGAAATTGGTTTCAGAGATCTTGAAAGCATAGAAGTATCATAATTGTGTAGATATTATTGTTACAGGAATATTTTTGGTACCACATCAGGCCCTTTTTTTTTTTTTTTTTGCACTGAAAGTCTAGAAGTATCATAGTCTTTAATTTTTTTTTTCCCAAGAAAAAAATAAAAAAAAATCAGGCTATTCCGTTGATCTATGACTAGTTAATATTTTTTTGCCCGTTAATTATATCATACACTTTTCCCCTTTGGTTATACCATGGATTAATATTTCGTTTCGAGTGTATGTTTCGGTCAGCTAAATATTGAAAACTTTTCGGAAACACTAAGGAAAAATTGTAAGAAAAGTTACTAATTTGGAAAAATAACAAAGTTTAATGTAAACAAATAGTTTCGAAATTACATCGTTTTTTCGTTTCGCTTGATTGAAACACGGAAACTTTTCGATGTTTTCTACGAAAAAGATAAAAATTTTGATCCATGGGTTAACCATCCGTTAAAATTTTGGTTAATTAGTGGTTTGATGTGGCAATGCAATCCATGATAGTTAAATATTTCCCAATTTTCTATAAAATGAAAAATTGTTAGTTTTCGTTAAAACAGTCATGAGATCAGACCAAAACTCATCCACATAGAGTCATGGTTTTCAGAGAGTATGTTAGTTTCGAGTCCCCGTAAATTATGGTAAATCACTTGTAATTTATAGGAACTCGAAAATAGAGAAAATAACACTCTCTGGAAACTATGGCTCTATGTGAATTAGTTTTGGCCTGATCTCACTATTGTTTTAAGGAAAACTAACAATCTTTCATTTTCGTTCATGTATAAGGAGGTTAGAGATTGAGAACCAATAGTCAAACCATATATATATGGTGACAATTAAATTAAACATTGTACATATAAATAGTAAAGAACAACGTACACTAAAAACTTTAATATTTTATAATGTTATTTCAACTATATATATAATTACTTATTCATGAAATCTATTAAAAAAATCTTCAATTGATGTTTAAAGTATATAATCTGTATTTTCACCCTTTTTCTTCAAATGCACAATGCGTACTTGAAACTTTTAACTTTCGGTAGTTTTCAATTGATATAAAATGAATACATAATGATTTAGGACCATTAACTTATAATTCTTGTCCACTTATATACCCACCTAAAATCATTTTAATGATAAAATTTAAATCATGGTTATCAATTACTAATATATTTAAACAAGAATAAGTTTTATTATAAATTGAATTTGTCTAGTAAAGTAATGATGAATTTTAATGAGGGGTTATTTTTCTTCCACCTTAGACGGTGCATGATTGTTATTTATGGTTTCAATGTTCAACTTTTTATGTCCCACAAATTTTGGCATTTGGTAAGGTCCTAACCATTGAAAGTGATACAAATGATAATGTTTATTTATAACCATTCATTTTGATTTTAAAAGCTAATTTTCAATTAAAAAGTAAGTCCTCAAGTTGACTATGGTTGAACAATAAGTCAGCTTAAGTACTTTTTGTGGTCGGCTTACTATCCGGATTTCCTCTATGTTTTTCATTTACTACCCAAAAGACAAACAACTTTGCTTCACACTTCTCTTCATATATAGTCAAATCAAATCATGTTTCTTAAAAAAAAAGGGTAAATTACGAATACTCTCTCAGGTAAGGTCGAATTATAAAAATCACCCTCACATATTGGATATTATAAAAATTCCCCTCATGTTTGTTACCTTCTTACAATTAACCCATTGTCCCTAAAACGTTCCAATTTTGCCCTTGTAATTTATTTGTAATGTTTATAATATGTTATAAATTTTAAAAATTGGGTGCTACTTGTTATATCTTGTAAATATAAAAATAATAATCATATATTTACCACCAAAACAATTGATATAATTTATATTTTCTCATAAATTTCAATAAATATTTCAATTTATAATACAATATAAACTTTAACAAATTGAAATATCTTATTTATAATACAATATAATTTATGAAATTTACTAATTTATAAAATAAATTCATTTAACTAATGTGTAAACAATTCATATTTATAAAGTATATTATTATTAAAATTCTATTTAATTTAATATTATACAATTTAAAATTGCTAATAAATATATAAATACCTTTTTTTTGCAATTTTATTAAAACTTGGGCAATTATAAATTTTATCAATTATTTTAGTGGTAAATATATAATTATCTTTTTTTCTAATTTATAAGATATAATAATTAGATCCCAAGTTTTAACATTAATAAGACATTACAAACAATACAAATAACACTCAAGGGCAAAATTGGAATATTTTAGGGGCAAGGGCAAGGGGTTAATTGTAAGAAGGTGACAAACCTGAGGGGGATTTTTGTAATACCCAATACGTGAGGGTGATTTTTGTAATTATGTCTTACCTGAGGGGGGTATTCGTAATTTACCCTAAAAAAATCAAATCATGTTGGTCACATTAGGAAAATTGTCCTTAAATCAATTTTTTTTAAGTAATAATTACTTGCACACTGCCTAAGGGATAATTAGCACTCGGAGATTAAGGTAAAACTGCAGCAACATTATTAAAGACTCTTAAAGTGGCAATCCAGATTTTATATAATATATCGACGCGTCTCGAAAAAATTTAAATCCTTAGAAAAAGTAATATCTTAAGGTTAATTTTGTAATTGAAGATGTGAAACGGCTTTAAAAAGGTGACATTGTTATATATGGTCAAACTTTGAGTTTTATCAAAATTTTAAAACAGAATATCATTTTTGTGGGGTATATATGTAATTAAAATAAGTATATAAGGGTACATATTTAATTCATATGAATATTTTTTATTTAATTCGGGTTATCAATTTGAATTGGGTTACTTCGTAATAATTTGTCCCTTTTCGATGGAACTAAGGTTAAATAAACAAGGGTGAACTAGGCTGAGGTGATTCAAGTGAAGCATCTCCAAAACTTAAATCAGATTATATCAGTATTAATTGAGCGTCTTTATCATTTGCTTAATTCATTTTTTAATCTATCCCACACAAATTTAATTTCAACTTGGATCCAGAATTTAACAAAAACTAGGGCTGTGTTTGGATGGGTTTTGGCCCGGTCTTGCCAGTTTCATGAGACCGAGCCAAGACCTTTTCAAATGAGTTTTCGCCAAACCCATAAAACCATCAAAAATCTATTCAAAACCCACACTCAAACTCTTCAAACCTATAAAACATTGATTTGACACCTACCATCTACTTTTTTCCTCAATTCTCATTAAAAAAGACATTGATTTGACGCCTATCATCTACTTTTTCCCTTAAACCCCAACATCCAAACTTAATTCAAGTGGGGTTTCAACTTATTCAAACCACAAAATCCAAGAGCCAAAACCCATCCAAATGAAGTCTCAAAGGTTTCATCGAAATCACCCAAATCAATTTATTTAAACCGCGACCCACGAAACTGAGCCAAAACCCATCCAAATAAACCCTAAAATTCTAAAATTTGATCTTAGGTTGGACCGGGCTAGAAAAGACCGAGACCACGGGTCAAATCAAAACCCATATGCCACCCATACTTTCATCCAACTTTAGTTAAGGTCTCATTACAATTTACACGATAAAATCGAATATTTTTTCATTTTAAATGTACTTTTTTTTTTTTTGAAAATGCTTATTTCCACGTTCTTGTCAAATAGTTTCCTTAGTTCCCTCGAGAAGGGACAAATTATTACGAAGTATCCCAATTCAAATTGGTAACATTCATGGTACATTGACATCACATAGGCTAAAAATATTGTAAAATCAATTTATTACTCCATATATCACTATATATAACTGATCTAGAATATATTAATCTATATATCACTATTTTTTTATCTGAAATTTATTATTCCATATATTACTATATAACTTATAAATTGCGCAATAAATTACACATTTTTTCATTTCAGCTGATTTCCAAAAAGGGAACTTCAATGTTTTCGATAGAAAATATGAAAATTTTGATCCATGTTACTGAGTATGTGTGATTGGTTATGTGGAGAATCGATTACATAATACATAAAATAATTTTCCTTGGCATATATTTACTTCTAATATTGCGTATGAGTGATTAGTTATGTGGAGAATCGATTACATAATACATAAAATAATTTTCCTTGGCATATATTTACTTCTAATATTCAATAATTATGAAATGCAATAATTTTTATAAGAAATTGGCTTTCATGTACTGTATATATATTTTAATATTTATGTATTGTATTATATACATCAAAAAAAATTGAACATGTAGCCGAAAACTGTCTCCGAGAAATATCAAAAATATTAATTAGTTAGTAAACTAAAATTTAGAGAGCCTGTTTGTCTCGCTTTTCCGAAAAAAATTTCGGTTTTCGGAAAGGCCAAACAAACAATCCAACCACTTTCTCAATTAATTAGCTACAGTAATTTTTTTCTCAAACCACTCTCCGAAAGGCCAAACAAACATGCCACTTTTCTACTCTATTTCTATTTCTCTCTATATTAGAAAAGTCAAAAATTGCGGCTACTTTCCCAAACAACTCTCTCAAAACCCAAACAAACAACATTACGCAAATCGAGATTATTTCTCAAACCTCTACCACTTTCCCAAACCACTCTCCGAAAGACGAGACAAACAGGCCCAGAGAGTTTCTATCTTTTCTTTTTGGATAAAATTAGAATATCAATCTTTATCTTCATCTGTATCTTTATCTTTTAGCAAATGTGAAATATTCTTAAATTTTGATAAAACTCTACCAATTAATTACTCGTCAAAGTTCATTCAAAAGCTAACGAACTCTACGATAAGTATGCATCCCATTCTCCTTGCTCGTCGTCATCCTTTTTGTTTATAATTAAATTTCCTTTTTTTTTTTCAAAAACCCAGTAAATATTTTCTTATAATTTTTTAGTCTCATTCGCTTTTGGGTTAAATTCTTTTAGTTTTTACAGTCGTGTAGCTTCGTTTCTCCTATTTTCACGTATGGAGGGTGCCTCTCTACCACAAGACTCTTATTTTCTTGGATTTGATAGCTCCACTCAGTAAGCCTCTCTCTTTTCAAATCAATTTTGGTTTTCCGAATGTTATATAGCTTTGTTAGATCTTTAAATTTCATCAAACTTGATTGATTCTCGCATAAGTTATTCAGGATAGTTTAATTTGGTGATTAGGTGCTACTGCCCATTTGATTTTGAAAAAAAAGCCCTACTTAAATTGGGCGTTTATATAACATATTTTATTGTTATTATTAGTAAGTCTATTTCTGTTGCTCGTTTTAATATAGGGATTAGATAATGTTGCTTACTTGGCTATTTGATCAATTGGGTTTTTCTCGAATTGTAAGCTTTGTGCTAAAGCAGTCTTTATTTGATTATTGATTACTCGTTAGGTCGGTGAAGGCCACCGTTTTAGATGCAAACTTCAACATAGTTACTACTGAGATTGTTAACTTTGATTCTGAACTACCCCATTACAATACCAAAGATGGCGTTTATCGTGACCCTTCCGTAAATGGGAGAATTGTCTCACCCACTATAATGTGGGTTGAGGCATTGGAGCTCGTACTAAACAGGCTCGAGAAATCAAAGTTGGATTTCGGAAAAATCGCTGCAGTTTCTGGTAGTGGGCAGCAACATGGCAGTGTGTATTGGAAAACCGGTAGTTCCACAATACTGTCTTCATTGGACTCCAAGAAAAAATTGGTTGATCAACTTAGTGGTGCATTTTCGATTAAGGAGTCGCCTATATGGATGGACAGTAGCACTACAGAACAGTGTACGGAAATCGAGAAAGCTGTAGGTGGTGCATTGGAGTTGTCAAAGATTAGTGGCTCGCGTGCATATGAAAGATTTACGGGGCCACAAATTAGGAGAATATTTGAGACGCAACCAGAGGCTTATTCGAATACAGAGAGGATTTCTTTGGTTAGCTCCTTCATGGCTTCTTTGTTTACTGGGAGGTATGCGTGTATTGATCATACTGATGCAGCAGGGATGAATTTGATGGATATTAAAGAGAGAGCTTGGTCGAAAATAGTTTTAGAGGCCACGGCCCCCGGTTTGGAGGAAAAACTTGGGAAGTTGGCACCCGCACATGCTGTAGCTGGTTTAATTGCTCCCTATTTCGTTGAAAGGTTAGTGTCAGCATTCTTTTATGATATCCGCATCAATCAATTTAGAAATATGTTGAAATTTTACGGTTCTTTTTGTAAAAAAATTCAGGTATCACTTTGACAAAAACTGTTTAGTCATTCAGTGGTCTGGTGATAATCCAAACAGTCTAGCAGGTATGTGTATTTATTTTTTATTTTTCCTTGTTACCCTTAAGTTGTTTGTGATTTGCTTATGTTACGAGGTTCGAACTTAGTATTTTGCACATACATTTGCCCAAGAACGTTTAGCTGCCCAGTTCACGATCGTAACATGGTAATCTATTGCAAAAGGGGATATTCTAGATTGATAAATATACATTTATCTTTTAAGTGAAATTTTTATAAGAATCAGCTTAATACTATAAAGTTCATGACGAGAAATAATAAAGACACATGGGAAAAATTGGCAAGTTTTCGGACTGGGCAGCTGCAAAGCTATCGTGTTTTTGACTGTGTTATTGTTTTTTGATCGAATTCTTAGAAAAACTGAACCATATATTAGTGACATCAACTTGTGTTTTATGTAAGTAATTTAACTAGTGCTTGAGAGCCAGGAATGTGCATGGCAATAGTTAGTGATTATTAATCTAACAGTTATCGATCCTCTGTAGGTTTAACTCTCAACGCCCCAGGAGATCTCGCAATCAGTCTTGGCACTAGTGACACTGTAAGTTCAACTTGCTTTATGATTCAAATTTTGGTTTTTCAGAAATGCTACAAGAAGCAAGGAGAATCAGATTTACCCGATTGGATTCTTTTCATGTCGTAATAGTTGTTCGGGATTACCAGTGAACACAAACCATGCTTAGAAGGTCATGTTTTTCCTAATCCAGTCGATACTAAAGGTTACATGGTAATGTTGTGCTATAAGAATGGATCTCTAACCCGTGAAGATGTACGCAACCGCTGTGCTGATAAATCTTGGGATGTTTTCAATACATTTTTACAGCAAACAAAGCCCCTAAATGGTCCGTAATTGCTTAATTTCTTTATTTATTAAAAAAAATTAGTCAGTCAATCTTTTTCAAATGCGTTTTATTCTACGTACAGGTGGAAAGTTAGGCTTTTATTACAAAGATCATGAAATTATTCCTCCCCTCCCAGGTAAACATAACATACTACAAAATGAGTAATTGTCACTTTGCACCTTTGAATTGTACATTCTTTGACAAGACAATAGGCATTTTGCACCAATTTTGCCAAATAATGTACGATTCGAGGGTACAAAGTGCCAAAACTTCAAGTTATCAGGGTACAAAGTGCCAAAAGGATGTATATCTGGAGTGCAAAGTTCCAATTATATAACTTCTAATTTTCCGATATAAAATGTAGAGTTGTAAAATTGTTCGTTATGATTGTTTATAGTTGGTTTCCACCGTTTTGTACTTGAGAATTTCAACGGGAACTCGTTAGATGGAGTAAAGGAATCCGAAGTAGCGGAATTCGACTCTGCTTCCGAGGTTCGAGCAATAGTAGAGGGTCAGTTGCTGTCTATGAGAGGTCATGCTGAAAGATTTGGAATGCCTTCACCTCCAAAGCGGATTATTGCTACTGGTGGAGCATCAGCAAACACCTCCATTCTCGACTCAGTAGCTTCTATTTTTGGGTGCGATGTTTATAAAATCCAGAGCTCGGACTCGGCTTCCATGGGAGCTGCACTAAGGGCTGCTCATGGATGGTTGTGCAACAAAAAGGGCAGTTTTGTCCCAATTTCGTGCATGTATGCTGACAAGTTGGAAACCACGTCTCTTAACCTCAAGCTAGCTGTGAATGCCGGAGACCAAGAGCTTGTGTCCAAGTACGGTTTATTGATGAAGAAGAGACTAGAAATTGAGAATCGACTCGTTCAAAAACTAGGAAGGATGTGAAATTTATTACTCAGACAACTTATGGCCTTTTTTTTGGCAAATAATTTGGGACTATTTAGATTATAGTTAAATTATACAGTATATGCTGAACTAGATGAGGATTATGTCTATTTATAAATACATTTTAGTGAATTACATCTTCCTGTCTTTTGCAGTAAAATATGATTGTAAATAATGACAAATGGATATGCCATCCATGACAATTTCTTTAATTCATTTTCTTTTTTTTGGTTTCCAAGGGTTGAATCTTCTTTGAGGCGGGTTGGACATATTAAGTGGGTACTTTTCTCAACAGGGATTCAAACTTGAGTCCGCTACTTTGTAGTGACTAGGTTTTTCCACTAGACCAATCACGTGTTCGTTCTTTAATTCATTTCAACTTCTAAAGGTTTATTTTAAAATCCTTTTTCTTTGTTACTATATATTGACTGCATTTAAAGTTCATTCAGATTTTGGGATTGAGCATGAAATCTGTATGATACATAATTACATATACGTTGTACATATTGCGTGATTGCGTTGAATTATTCCAGATATATTTAATATTCAATCATAAAATTACCTAAGGTTTAAGTTATTTTTCTTTCTATAATTTCTGAAAAAACCTAGTCAATGTCAGTAATTATGTTTTCATTCTCGGTCGTCGAATTAAAAATAACTTAAATGAATATAAGTGTACTATTTATTATATCTCTAAAAATTCCAACAAATAAATTATGTCGAATGAATGAAAATTGAGAATATTTGAAAAAGGTCATCAGATTGAACTTACTAATTAAATTTGATCAAAAATGATAAGTTGGAGTGTTTTCAAACTCACCCAAAAATCAGCTTATAAATCACTAAAAAATAGCAACACAAATTTTTAGTAGGACATGTTGTGCTATATATAGTTTTTTTTTCTTTTACAAAGAAAATGAAAACAAAATATAGCAAAATGTACGACAGCTGAATTCCGGTAACAAAATCCCTAATTTACAAAATTTTCTGTTATGGCCAGTTTGGACGTGTCATTTAGCGAGTGGCTCAGGTGACAGCGCACATTAGCTATCAGGTGCTCCTCTGGAACCAGCCGGAAGTCAGAGCTTTCCTTACCTTACCAATTGATTTCCAATTTTCCACTCGATCGAGTTTTCGTGTGAATTTTTCGGATCGTTGTTGTTTTGATTTTGTTCGATGCGATTTTCACTGAGTGAAAATGGCGTCGATTCGGAGAACGCTGTCGCCGTACCACGATCGATCAAATAGTCCGTTTTTAACACAGTCGCCTTCGCAGAAACGAAACTTAGCTCCAGTCCGTAGATTTCTCTCCGGATTATTCTTCCTCCAAAAGCAGCAGCACTACTCTCGAAAGAGTAATCACTTTTCCTGGAAAAAATCACTTTTCCGCTGCTTCCTGTTTTTTTTCCTAGGGTTTTTATTCGGTATGGCGCCATTTAATAACGATTTTAACAGTGATTTAAGAAATAGTGATCTCTCCATTGAAATGAAGTCACCACCTGTGTTGAATGAAGCTGAAATGGATAGACCTAGAGATACTGAGATAGTGGTGGATCAGGTTAGATTGGGGGTTGTTGAGAAGAGTGGCAGAACTGAAATTAGGAGTGATTTAGATTTCATCACGGTGAAACAGTTGATTGTGGTGACCCCAACATATAATAGAGCTCTTCAGGCTTACTATTTGAATAGGTTAGGGCAGGTTTTGAGACTGGTGAAGCCACCCGTTTTGTGGATTGTGGTTGAGTTGAATGCGGCGTCCATGGAGACCGCTGACATTTTGAGAAAGATGGGGATTATGTACAGACATTTGGTGTGTACAAAAAATTCTACAGATGTGAAGGACAGAGGAGTGCACCAGCGGAATACTGCTCTTGAGCATATAGAGAGGCATAGGCTTGACGGAATTGTGTATTTTGCTGATGACGATAATATTTACTCACTTGAGTTATTTGAAAGCATGAGAGAAATCAGGTTAGTTTCCAAATCATAAGTTGTTTTAATTTTGTGCTGATGTTCTTGACAGTGGATGGAAACAGAGTGGGATTAGTTTCCAATGCATGAGTTGTTTTAATTTGTACTGTTGATCATGGATGGAAATAGACTCTATTTTGTGGTCTTGTGTTTGTCTGTTTGTGATTATGCCTTTGGGAGTATAGATGTTCGAAAAATGAGTATCATAGATGCAATCCATATTCTTGTTGTCTTTGTTTTCCTCGTTCAGTTAGAGGTACATTATGTTCCATCTGGATTGCTCAGTCTGTCCCATATTCAAGCTTTACTTTTTTCCTCGTTTCTGTGGTAGAGATGTCGTTACACTGTTTAAATTCCTAAATTAATCTCTGAAACTTTTTGATGTGGGAGAAGTTGCGTATTATAAGAAAGTTGATTCCCTGAACTTGGTTATGAGACGACCTCATTGGGTTGATCACAACATCCAATGTTGCATATCGTTCTTTTTTTTTTTTTTCCAATCTTCTTTTCACACCTCTTTCCTGGTCTATTATGTTATATGTCTACCTTCAAGTGTTGATCATGGTATAAAATATTCCTCGTTGGAATGGGATGAATGGTGATTGCTACTTGCTAGTGCTGTTTTTGGTTCAATTGTTTATATGTTAAGACTTGAGACACCATTTATAGGGCATGTTAGTTAGAGGAGCTGTTTTTGTTTGATATTAATCGAATAGATGATCAAGTAATGGACCTATATATTTGTTGATGAATACATGGAATAGGATAACATAGGGTATGAGCAATCTTTCCTGCTAGCATCTTGGAGAAGGTTTGAGACTTTTCGATGATTTGAACCCTGGAAATAATTGCAGTACTAAAAACCATGTATTCATGAGCAATAAAATCTGCCTATGTACAAAACATAATTTTGGGACATATGATTTTCTGGGAAGACATTTTCAGTTGTATTGAGAAAGAATGGGATAACACATTCACCTCTTCTCTGGTCTAGCACGGTTGAGAGGCTCTGTGCTATGTTTCACTATGCTTTTTTGAGGAACTATCTCAAGAAGTGAACTAATAGTAGATGCAACCATCTTTTTCTGCAAGAATGTGAAGTTTTGGCATCAACCTCAAACATGTGATTTAGGAATTAAAAATATGGCCATTTCTGAGTTTCATTGTGTTCATTACTTGCATGATTGTTGACCAAAAACCTATTTAATTTCATGTAGTACTTTCATTTAGAACTTAGGAGCCATCTTTTTAAAATTCTTGTCAATGTCTTCATTTTTGGTCTCCCAATGGTTTAATCCTTTTGGAGGCTTGTTGGGCACATTAAGTGGGAACTGCTCCCAACAGGAATTCGAACTTGGGTTCGCTACTTTGTAGTGACTAGTTCCTTTCACTAGACCAATCACCTGTTGGTTGTTAATGTCTTTATACTTTTCCTCTCTTTCTTGTCTAATGCAGTCGTTTTGGCACTTGGCCTGTGGGTATGCTTGCTCAAAGCAAAAACAAAGCAATTCTGGAAGGCCCTGTATGTAATGGAAATAAAGTAATTGGATGGCACACAAATGAGAAGAGTAGAAGACTTCGTAGATTCCATGTTGATATGTCTGGATTTGCCTTCAATAGCACCATATTGTGGGATCCCAAGAGATGGCATCGCCCAACTTCTGACCCAATCCGGCAGTTAGATACAGTGAAGGAGGGTTTCCAAGTAAAATCCGACTGTCTCTTGTTTAACTTAAAGGATCATCGTTAAATTGACCTCAGAACATAGATCATGATGTTTCATTCTTCATTTTTTTTTCAGGAGACAACTTTCATACAACAAATTGTGGAAGATGAGAGTCAAATGGAAGGTGTTCCTGAGGGTTGTAGTAGAATAATGAACTGGCACCTCCATCTAGAAGCTCATAACATTGCAACATATCCCAAGGGATGGATACTCGAGAAGAACCTTGATGTTGATGTAATTTGATATCTCGCAAGGTATGTTAGTGTTGTTCTGAACTTTTTATTCTAATTGAATTGTATGACCAATGCTATGCTATCCTCAATACAGTTTTTTTTTTTCTCTGCGGAAACCAGACCATAGAAAGTGAAGATTTTAGACAAATTAGCAGTGCATTCTCTCGTGGCAATGCGATGATATCCAAATCGAATCAAATTAAACCAGTGCAGCCAGCCGCTTCTGTAAGTAAACAACTTCAAAGGAAAAGAAAGAGCATTTAAACGGAGCAACTCCTTTCTTCAATTATATATATATATATAAGCAAAATTATTTTTTCGTGGTAGAGTTTTTATGTTTATTAGGGTATAGAACTACTTTGGTGAATTGATTGGAGAGGAAGTGAAAGAAAAGATCTTTGGGACTAAAGACTGTGCTATAGGTTTATTACTTTGACTTCTTACTGCTAGTAAGAGGGAGATACATTTGTAGCTCTTTTCTTCAGTTTTCTGTGACTAGAAAACAGAAATTTCTTGATTTTATTTTATTTAAAATGTTTTACTACTATTGGCACTGCCTTCCATGTATAGGTTAAATTTTGAAATTGAATTTAAAATGTTTTACTATTAAAGTAAAAATATTTAATACAATCACATCCACTAAAAGAATATACACCGGCACGTTGCGTAAATCAAAAGTTCTTCCAAATTAGCTCCATGTTCTCCTTAAACATTTCTAATGCAAGGTCTGTATTGACGTTTTGCTCCTGCAATTTCATAAAGGTAAAATTGCAGAAAACGTTCCAAATTAATTATGGATTTTGGATTTTCGTCTCGAACTGTTTAATTTGGTGAATTTCGTCCCGTAATTTAATATTTTTTTGGAATATCGTCCCAAACTAATTACTAATTTTGATTTTTCGTCTCAAACTATATCAACTCGCCAAATTTCGTCCCATAATTTACCATTTTGTATGAATTTAGTCCCAATATTAAATTTCTAATTTAATAAAAATGACGTTCAATCTTGTAATTAATTTGGGACGAACTCTGCAATATTATATAATTATTCATGTTAAAATTTACCATGTCATGACACTTAAGCAGCCATGTGATAATTCATCGGCAAATGCGCAATTCCGTCTTATAATTATGGTGGGACGATATTCCAAAAAAATATTAAATTACGGGATGAAATTCGCCAAATTAAATAGTTTGGGACGAAAATCCAAAATCAATGATTAGTTTGGGATGATTTTGCAATTTTTCCTTTCATAAATCAGAAAGTGATGAAATAATATTACAAGATTTGACAAACAAGCATCCATGAAACCTTGCATAATAAAACGACAAGTTCTTAGCAGATAACATCCAACAAGAAATCTCATTGCGAAGGACCGTTTCAGACACGGGTCTAATTAGTATCACACGCACCATGTGGCGTGTGAAAAAAAAAAAGGTCCTGGTTCAAGGTTTCATCCACATAAAGCCATGGATTTTCCATATAGTCAATTTTCACATATTCCCCACCAATTTCTACAAATTAAATGACAACATAAAAAAATCACTCAAAACACATGATTTTGAATTAGCATTTGCAGCTCATATATAAAAGGAGAATTAATTACCCTCGAGCATTAGAGTAAGAGGAGGAGGGTTTTCACTGGGATTTTGTTGGAATAATAACTTCTCCATAGAAATAGGGTTGAGGAGTAATTAGCAAAGCTGAGAACCAATAACATCTTATTATTTGTAATTTTTTGTACTTGGATAGTTATTAAAATAATTTCTAATGTAATCATTGATGATGAATGTATTTTGAAAAAAAAAACAAAACTATCTTGATTTGATGTACCTAACTATATACTTCTACAACTAATTTTGTTTGGTAGTAGTTTATTGTTTTTAATTCTTTGTAAATAGATAATTATTGAAATAATTTCTAATGTAATGATCGATGATAAATATATTCTATGAAATATTATCTTAATCTTAAGGACCTGACCAAGTACTTCTACAACTAATATTCCAGTTTTGTTTATGAGCCTTCCTGTGCATATTGGTGTAAAGAAGGTAAGTGAGGCCTTATTTTGCGATTTTAGGAAATTAATTAACAATGTTATATGTGATTAATTTATGCTTACTGATAACTGAATTCTTTTGGTCTTAGAAAATGTTGTAGCTAAAATATGACTTTGGTGGTACTATTGTGTTTGGCTAGCGATATTGTCAGAGCAGCAATTATTGCTGTCAGAGCAAAATTTGTGAACTTCCAAATTTACCCTTATATTTAAATTAATATAAAACAGTAATTACCTTTATCATCATTTACTTTCTTCTAATTTTTTTTGTATCTATCTAGATCTCTAATCTCCAAGAAGAACTGAGATATACTTAAACAAATAATATGAATCTAACCTTGAATTTATCTCAATTGTTTAGATCTAAAACAGAAAGGAGATTATTTTATTAGCCTCAAAACTGTTGAATCTTGTGTAATTCGAATTCCTTCAGTTGTCTAATGATTAAAGCTTTAGCTCCGTTTGCATCTTTTGAGATTTCAGTTTATTCCTTAATTAAATTATAACAATCTTTCTTCCTAACCTAAAATCAACACCAGGTTTTTCTTTTTCTCTTTTACTCTGTTAAAGGCTGGGACCGAAAACTTCATTTTTTTTTTCTATTAGTGGCCATATACCATGGTGTAATTGATTGCAAAACTAGTACTTTTTTTCTCATATTACTAAAACAAGGAAGAAGTTGTAGACGATGTTTAAAAAGTAATTATAGAAACTTTAAAACTTAGCACAGAAAAAATAGCAAAATAAAAACATTTAAGAGAATTAAATGTTGAGGGCACTTTAGAAAATAACTTAATTTTGCTCTGGCAGCAACAATTTCTGCTCTGGCAATATCACTAGCCATTGTGTTTCTCTTGGAGATTTACTAGTTGAATCTTTCAATGTCACATTGCTCCTGAGGAAATTTGAATTAATGTGTTATGTTATTTTGGAAATTTTAATTTTTTTTTTGTTCTGAGTAAGCCGACTTAATGACCGAGTCACTTTCTGCCCAAAATCAATGGTCCAGATTAATTGAATCAAGATTAAATGGTGAAATTTAGGGTACCTAAGTTTACCACTGTACGTCGGGACCTGTCGAAATTGTAGAAACATATATCTTGTATCTTCTAGTATATTCTTTAGTTTCCTTTTGTTAGATAGTTTCCTTTTATCTGTACATAGCTACTTTGTAATTGTATATTTTAACCTAGATATATATATGAGATACATGACTGGTTGAGCCGTCATGGACATTATTCCTCAACTCTTCTATGTTTTTCTTGTGTATTGAGATGGTATCAAAGCGGGTTAAAAATTCACAATGCTTTCTCAATATTTTTCGTCTACGGATCTGAATACAATTCAATTGCTTTGAATTGTGTGTGTATTTTTTTTTTTTTTTTCGGGTCTTGATCCCTTGTCTGCAAAATACACCCAATCAATTAGTTTCTCCTCCGCGATACTTGCTGATTTCCCATGGCTTTAGAGGCAAAAGATGTATTGTCCGTCAAGCTTGATGGAAAAAATTATTCGGTATGGCGCTTTCACTTTCAGTTCTTTGTTGAAGGAAAGGGACTATGGGGTTATGTTGATGGTAGTATCACCAAACCTGATTTGTCTAAAGTCACAGAGACACACAAATGGAAATCTGATAACGCCAAGATTGTATCTTGGATTTTAAGTTCAGTAGATATAAGCATAGGAATTCCTATGCGGGGACTTCGTACGGCAAAAGAGATGTGGGACTATCTTGAGAAGGTTTATCACCAAACTGATTTGGCCAGGAAATTTGAATTAGAATATAATATTCTTAACTACATGCAAGGTGAGAAAAACATACAGGAGTATTATGCTGGATTTGTTAGTTTGTGGACTGAGTATGAATTTATGACCATGGAGAATATTGATGAGACTTGTTGTCTCCAAACCTTGAAAACTATCATTAATGAGAGAAAAGTTATGCAGTTTTTAATGCGATTGCGACCAGATTATGAAGCTTGTCGAGCAAGCATGTTAAATCGTGGAACATTACCTTCGATTGACACGGTTCTTGGAGAACTTCTACGAGAAGAAACGAGAATGTCTACACAGGCTGTCCTTGATGGAAGAAAGGACGTAGAGTCGGTGTTTATTGCTAAACATTCTGGAAAAACGCAGACAAGGGACTTGTCCAAAGTAAGATGTTTTGAATGTAATGAAATGGGGCATGTTGTATCTCATTGCAAGCAAAAGAATTTTTGCGTCTATTGTAAGCAACTTGGACATATTGTTACAGAATGTCCTGAAACTAAACAGGGAAATCGCAAATCCAACCAAAGAAGATCCAATAACAGAAATTACCAAGTTGCCAATGTTGCTGAACATACCTCAAGTGGCAAATCGAAAGTAGAAGCAGGGTCTATGCCAAACTCTACTCAAAGTTCAGCACCACAACTCTCCGATGACATTCGAAAACTGGTACAAAGCTCAGTATCCTCAGCTATCTCTTCTGCATTTTCTGCCATTGGCTTGTCTGGTAAGAATTTACATTTATTCCCATCCGTGAACCCTCTTTGGATTATTGATTCTGGTGCATCTAACCATATGACTGGGGTAAACACCAACTCGTCATTTCTTAAACCTACATCTGATCATAATTATATTCTAACAGCTAATGGTGAAAGAATGAATATTGTAGGTGCAAACAACATATCTTTATCAACTGGTCCTAAAACTTCTTTTTCCCTACCAAATGTTTTTTTTTGTTCCTAAGCTTACTACTAATTTGATCTCGGTTGGCCAACTTGTTGATGATGGTTATAATGTGTCCTTTTCTCATAATGGTTGTTTGATTCAGGACCCGCGCACTGGGATGGTGAAGGGGAAGGGCCGTAGGATTGGGAGGTTGTTTGCTTTGGAGTTCGAGAAACCACATTCTTCTTTTTTCTCTCCAACAACTTCAGACTACTCTAAATCTGATGGAATCTGGCATTTGTGGCATCGTAGGCTAGGTCATCCCAATGCTAGGAAATTAGATAGTTTGTTTTCTTCTGGTTTTTTGAAAGACAAAATTGTTTCTATGAATAACATTAATAAATCTTGCATTAGCTGTTCTTTGGGAAAAAGTAAGCAACTTCCATTTCCTGCTCATTCCGATTTTCAACGTAAACCTTTTGAGTTAATTCATAGTGATGTTTGGGGACCTGCTCCTAATTCATCTCGATTGGGCTTTAAATATTATTTACTTTTTATTGATGATCGCACTCGTTATACATGGATATATTTTATGCGTCACAAGTCTGAAGTTTTCTCACATTTTAAATCTTTTTTCAGAATGGTAACAACACAATTTGATGGTAGGGTTAAAATTCTTCGTTCTGATTCAGGGGGGGAATATATGTTGAAAGAATTTAAAGATTTTCTTAAAAATGAAGGTATTCAATCACAACGAACTTGTCCTAACACTCCACAACAAAACGGGGTGTCTGAAAGAAAAAATAGGCATATTTTGGAAGTGGTTAGAGCTCTTATGTTTGATTCAAATATGCCCCTAAACTTTTGGGTTGAAGCCGCTGCCACTGCTGTCCAACTTATTAATTATGTCCCTTCATCAGTTTTAAACAATAAATCTCCTTATTTTTGTTTATTTAATCGTCTCCCTAGTTATTCTCGATTGCATATTTTTGGTTGTGTTTGCTTTGTCCATCTTCCACGTCATGAAAGAACTAAATTTTCTAAGCAATCTGCCATGTGTGTTTTTGTTGGTTATAGTGATGAACAAAAGGGTTTTTTATGTTATGATCCAAACATTGGTCGAATTCGTGTTTCTCGTAATGTGATTTTTATGGAAAGTGTCTTCTACTACAACTCCATAGCTAAGCCTTCACATTCTACGCCTAATTCTGTTTTGCAAGATTTCTCAGATAAATTACAGTTAAGAGAAAATGATTTCACCGAGAACTTATCGGTTTCTCAACTCCAAAGTGAACAACATCATTCGACGAGTTCTACTTCTCATCACCCCGAGGTGGGTCCAGTTTCAGATTTACAACAAGTAAGTTCTTCTCATTCTAGTTCTCAAGTTAGTTCTTCCGCTAATTTTCCATTAGATGGCCAAGATACTACATACGAACCTATTCCTTTAAGGCGCTCATCTCGTGCCATTCGGCCCCCAAACCGTCTTAATCTTCTTGCACACCATCACTCATTTTTTTCTTTCTTAGACTCCATCACTTTGCCAAATTCTTACAAGCAAGCTATGGACATTCCATGTTGGAAGGAAGCTATGGATACTGAAATTAGTGCACTGTTGGAGAATGATACTTGGGATTTGGTACCTTACCCATCTAATGCTTCAATTATTGGAAGCAAGTGGATTTTCTCTGTTAAATTAAAATCTGATGGTAGTCTTGATCGCTATAAAGCACGACTTGTGGCGCAAGGATATAAGCAAGAATATGGCATTGACTACGAAGAAACATTTGCACCAGTTGCTAAAATGACCACTGTTAGATTGGTTATTTCTCTTTCCGCTGTGCGCCGTTGGACTATTTTTCAGATGGATGTGAAAAATGCGTTTCTTCACGGAAATCTGAAAGAATTAGTATACATGCATCCACCACCTGGATATTTTCATGATAAACACATGGTATGCAGATTAAAGAAATCTTTATATGGGTTGAAGCAAGCTCCAAGGGCATGGTTTGAGCGTTTTCGTGAAGTTATTTTGGATGCTGGGTATGTGCAAAGTCTTCACGACTATTCATTGTTCACTTGTTTATCATCAAATGGCATTACAATTCTCTTACTCTATGTAGACGATATTCTGATTACGGGTGATGATGAGCAAGGAATACAAAATTTAAAGCAACTTCTCTCTGATTCCTTTAAGATGAAAGATCTAGGTCCTTTAACATATTTTCTGGGTTTGGAGGTTTTCCAAGCATCTTCTGGTTACACCATATGTCAAAGAAAGTATGTCATGGACTTAATTGAAAGTGCTCATCTCACTGATGAAAAATGTGTCCCTACACCTATGGAAGCTAATGTTAGACTGAGACGAGATGGCGGAGAAAAGCTGGCTGATCCGAGCCATTACCGTAATCTTGTTGGTCGTCTAATATATCTAACAATGACTCGACCGGATATATCTTATGCAGTGAGCATTGTTAGTCAATTTATGTCTGATCCATGTCGTTTACATCTCACTGCAGTTCATCGAATCATTCGATACCTTCGAGGTACAATTTCTAGAGGATTGTTCTTTTCCCTCTCAAACTCCAATTAAGTTGCGTGCATATGCTGATGCTGATTGGGCTGGTTGCCCAGATACTCGTCGCTCAACTACAGGATGGTGTTTGTTTATGGGGGACTCTCTGATATCGTGGAAATGTAAGAAACAACAAACAGTTTCCAAGTCATCTACCGAAGCTGAGTATCGGGCTATGTCATCTGTATGTAGTGAGATAACATGGATAATGGGTCTTTTGCGTGATTTGCGAGTAAATCTCACGAGTTCGACTCCTCTGTTTGCTGATAATATTAGTGCTATCCGTATTGCATCTAATCCCGTGTTTCATGAACGCACGAAACACATTGAGGTTGATTGTCATTTTATTAGAGATAAATTCTTAGCTGGTGAAATTTCGCTGCCTTACATTGCTTCACAGAACCAGCTTGCCGATATTTTCACCAAGCCACTCACCTCTTCTCGTCATAGCTATCTTGTTGACAAACTTATGTTGTTTACACATTCATAGTTTGAGGGGAGGTGTAGAAACATATATCTTGTATCTTCTAGTATATTCTTTAGTTTCCTTTTGTTAGATAGTTTCCTTTTATCTGTACATAGCTACTTTGTAATTGTATATTTTAACCTAGATATATATATGAGATACATGACTGGTTGAGCCGTCATGGACATTATTCCTCAACTCTTCTATGTTTTTCTTGTGTATTGAGATATGCCTTACTATTCATTATTGTAAAAAATATCAAAATACACACAATTTTGACAATATTCTTATTAACCATTCAAGTAAGCTCAACTCATAAAAATTGTTACGAATTAATAAAAGTAATTGATAGATATATCTCTTGAAAATAATAATAATAAGGAAACAAACCACATATATTATAACCAAAAGACAAATCGAAAACACATCTGTGACTTGCCGCCTTAGGTATTTTAAAAGTTCTTCCATATAAGCTCCATGTTCTCCTTCAACATTTCTAATGCAAGGTCTGTATTGACGTTCTGCTCCTGCAATTTCATAAATTCCCAATTAGAAATTAAGTAATATTACTAGATTTGACAAACAAGCATCCATAAAACCATGTTAAATATGAAATATATATATCAGAATTTGCGCAATAATCTCATATCAAATGTGTTCTACACACCACGTGGCGTGTCAAAAAATTAAAAAAACAAAAACTTACCCGTAGTTGAGATATAATTCCGGGCATTGTCAGACTGACCTCTTCGGCAACATCTCTATGAGAAGATCTGTAATCAAACCGGTCAGCACAACGAATATTAAGCTTCATCACTGAGTTTCTGTACGTCTGAGCTTTCATATACCGAACCCCAATCACCGTGTATCTATCCCCTGAAGATTGCTTTCCCAATGGCCATCTAACTCCACCCTCCACTTCAGAATCCAATACAGCAGATTCAATCATGCTTTTCATATCCTCAAGTTCTTCATCCTGTTGTAATATTAATTAAAGATGAATCCAATATTAATTATACAGATTACCAATTACTATGGCCAAGTCCAATATATATAACTCACGGTTAAGGCTACTGAAACTTTCTTTGTAAAAAGCATCAGCCTCAGATCTAGGTTCTTTCCGAGACACGACATATCGGCAATAAGGTGGCGCACTTGGTTCAACCCAATCTATAAAACAAAACATATCGATTCGATGTCCATGAGTAACCGAACTAAGAAGCCTCAATGTCATAAAGAATCTTTAAAACTTGCCTTGTACAATTCGAGCTTGTTTGTGCCATTTGCGATAGTACACTTGCAAGCGATAGATATATCAGGTCTCATCTTATCAGATATCTACATAACAACACAAACAAATGTCTCAGACCAAAACGTATGTGTTTATGAGAAGATCGTTATAAGTAAGTACCTTTAAGTTGTACAACTGCTTTTCCTCCTCAAACCTGAAATCAACTTTAGGGATGAATTCACTCGTAATGCGTTCTATATATGAACGTGGAATGTTTGTGTTAAAAGATCTATACAATCTTTTCATAGTGTCTAGAGGCTGAGAGCTTCCGTTAATCGATTCTAAACTGATTGAACGATTCCTATACATAACACAGGAACATTAAAAAAAAAAAGAGAGAGAGTGGAGATATATTTTTATGTAGAAATAATGAGCTGATAATCTAATATTGTACACTAACTAACTAACCCACGGAAAAGAATTTTCCCAAAGCGGGCAACGAGACTTGGTTTTATTTCTCCAAACTCAAAGCCCTTCATCAATTTGTTCACTTGCTGAAAAGAGAAAAGCAAGTCCTGCTTCAAGGTTTTAGCCACATAAAGCCATGGATTTTCCATATAGTCATTTTTTGCATGTTCCCCACCAATTTCTACAAATTAAATGACAACATAAGAAAATCACTCAAAACACATGATTTTGAAATAGCATTAATAGAATAAAACTTAAATTATAAAAGGAGAATTAATTACCCTTGAGCATTAGAGTAAGAGGACGAGGAGGGTTTTCACCGGGATTTTGTTGGAAAAACTCCATAGAAACAGGGTGAAAGAGTGTTAAATCGGGAATCCTGGACTCATTTGCTAATCCAACTATAAGCCATCTCCATTTCGCATTTTCAGCATAAACATAATTAATAGTTTTTGACGTATGATTGAGATTCCTCGCCGGAGTTAAGGAGGAGGAGGCGGCGTCGCTTTTCTGGTGCCTCTTGTATGGGGGTACATAGGCCATGACACACACACACTCACACACTTTCAGTCAACTTTTGTTTTTAATTATGGTAGTATTAATTTGTTTGTCACTCGATTATTTTTTTTTTTGTTTCCCAAGAATTTAATTCCTTTCGAGGCGTGTCGAGCACATAATGTGGGAATCTCTCCCAACAGGGATTCGAACCTGAGTCCGCTACTTTATAGTGACTAGTGCCTTCCACTAGACCAACAGGGATTTTTTTTTGCCACTCGATTATAGATATATACAAACAAATGTTTGGAAATGGAATTGAAATAAGTGTTTTCAAAACCGGACCGGTCATTGAACCGAAAATCCTACTGGTTACTGGTTCGGTCGGTTAGATCGGGTCGACCATTGATTCGATAGGTATAACCGGTGTGAGTTTTTTATTATGTAATATTTATATATATATATATATATATGTTTTTTAGATTATCTATAAAATACAATTATAATTCAAAAAAATTATCATTCTTTGTCAATATAATTTTTTTTTTAATTTCATGCAAATAATCAAAATGTCTTAAAAATTAAGATCAATGAAAAAAATATAAATCTCAAGTAACCCTCAAACATACATACATCCAAAACTAGACAACAAAATTAAAAGTTCATCTCATTTTCAAAGTTTTGGATTGTTCATTTGGGTTCTATTGTTGTAAGTTCATCTAAATTTAAAAAACAAAAAAATTAAGTGAATCACTGGTTCACTGATTTTACCGGTTCAAACTAGTTAATTTAAGGACTGGTTTTTAGGGGTATATCGAACCGAATTGGGGACCGGTTAGCGGTTGAACCGGGCCAACCAATCGGTCCGATCTGGTTTTTAAAACACTGAATTTGAAATTGCTTGTCATAGCAGTGATTTTTGGTGCAAGAGCAATTTTGTGTTGTTTCCTAATTTACCCTTATTGGTAAAAAATATTCAAATATAAATTTGTTAATTCCTATAGCATTCCTTTACTTAATTAATAACTCAACTAAATATTCTCTATCTTATTAATACATTATTAGCTTTTTTTCCATTTCTTATTGAGGGTGAGCTTGGCCTAGCGGTGAAAGTTCTTAAAAATACTTCTAGATATCCATTGTAATTTTTGAAGTATTTGACCCAAATTATAGAAATTGCTTTTATTCCAGTTGTCATTTTAATGGTGTTTGGTTTGACCCTCAATATCATAATCATTTTTGGGATCTCCAGAAGCTAAAAATTCAACTTATTTTAGAAGCTACTAAAGTGTTACTTTTGCAAAAGCTATTCTTCAAAATCAATTATTTTATAATTGAATTTTATCATAGTCAATTATTGCCAAAATTCATTTTAGTAAAATTAATTCTCCTATAATTGATTTTCGAATCGCTAGGCCAAACTCACCCCAAATCTTTTTACATATAAATAAATTGATACTCTTTCTCTTATTCTCAATTAAAAACTATCGAGGATCATTTTTTTTCCGTCTCAATAGGTATCATTTAAAATTAACATTGGTTCCTAGTAATTTCTCGTCATGAATCAAAATTTCGATTCAAATGTATGTTTCGGTCAGTCAAATATTGAAAACTTTTCGAGACTATTCGGAAATATTTCGGAAACACTAAGGAAAATCTTTAAAAAAATGTTATTAAATTTAGGAAAATAACAGATTGTAAGGCAAATAAATAATTTCGGAATTACATCTTGTTTTCGTTTCGCCTGATTCAAAAAGGAAAACTTTTCGATGTTTTCGATGGAAAAGATGAAAATTTTGATCCATATTTCTTGCTACAATTTTATTTTCCATTTATTATTTAGCTTTTCATGCATTAATTATTCAGAAACTTAATAACAATTAAGTGGGGAAATACCACATAAAAAACTAGAATGAAAGAGGGCTACTAAGGTGGTGAATGTGGGTATATTATCATCCGAAAATTACTTTGTGTGTAACGTGGTGTTTAATGTAGAGAATTCAAGAATGCGTTCAATTTTTATGTATTATATGTCTTTTGATGACATAAGGCAATTGAAACTGATTACAATATATTATGAAATTGTTATTTTATGCTTAGGGTGCTTAATTGAGTGAAATATGTTGGGAGATTTTCAGAGTTCAAAACTACTTACTTTTGTTCGTCCTAGAACACATATTTGATTATGATAATAAAAACGTAATTAATATATTTTGTTCGCTACTACTATATATGTATTAAATAATTATCAACATTTCATGTTTGAAAATCATAGGGAAAAGAAAAAAAGATTATTAAATAATAATGCATTAAGAAGAGAGAGAAAATTAAGTACTTGTCAAGTTATAAATAGGAAAAAGAAGATAAAGCTGTCAACTTAAACGTAATTAAGGAGTAATATAAGGGAGATAATTATAGTTGTTGTGATATTGACTAGGAGGGGCACAATAGGAAATTTAAAATAATTGTTTTGATAGCAACAATATTTGATCTAGCAATATCGCTAACCAATTAAGATGGTTAGATGGAAAGGGTTTCACGAAGTCCCGTAATTTTAGTCGGCAGAGTTTCCAATAAAATGAAAAGGTGGTAGAAGAGCAACCCATCATTTCTCTTTTTCTCTTAATGACTATTAGAATTTTCACGTCCAATTATATGATTCGTGTCTAACTCAATCTCAAAAATTAACTTAAAAGACGAGATTGCTCATATTTTAATTATAATATGGACTTAACTATTATTTTCAATACATACGTTGAAATTTAGTGTTGATTAATAATAACTATCCTAAGTCTTCCTCCCCACATGGCCACATGACCATTCCTCTTATGAAAGAATAAAAGTAAATTATGAGTGAATAGAAATAAAGTGGGAAATAGTGAAATTCCACTACGCAAATTCGAATTTTGTTCTCATCTTTCCCTCGCTTTTTTAATTAGTTCTATAATTGATGAGAAGTTGCTTAATTGGTCAAACATTATCCTTTCTAATCAACAACGTTTGATTTATTGGTACTAGATTTTGCTTAATTGGTCAAACATTATCCTATCTAATCAACAACGTTTAAATTATTGGTACTAGTTTTTATTCCTTGGTCGAAAGCTACAAGCATTAATGTATGGAATCTTGTCACAAGTATCGCATTCCGTGTTTAATTATGAACTAATTTATCCTATCTAATCAATGTTCGCACAGTAAAAAATAAAAAAAAATTAAAACTAGTTTCCTTACGCATAGATGAGAAAATATGAATGGCTCAAATCGTAAAAGATATAATAATAAAATAATAATATAAGATAACCTGTATTTTTTCAATGAAGTATTGAATACATTATTACATTAATCACTGCTCGATTCTAATTTATATTATATTAGATTAATATCAAAATACAAAGGCAAACCAACTACTAATTAATGCAATACTTGTTGGAGTTTATTTTAGGCAATAAATATATTAAAAAATAGAATAAGCAGATTTTTAGTGTTTGGTTTGTCAACTTATGCTTATGAATTGCTTAAAATAAGTAGAAGTAAACGGAAATTAATAAGTCGGTCAACGCTTGTTGATACCTAAAAGAAACTTTTTTTTCTTCTAATGAATTGCAAACACAACCTGCTTATACCAAAAAAAAAAAAAAAAAAAAAAAGCACGCCTTATTTGGATGGGTGTTGGCTCGGGATCGCAGGCTCAATTTTAGAAAAATGATTTGGATGATTACCTCTGAAACTCCACTTCTTCAGTTAAGTACCCAATTCAATTTTTAGTTAAGGGCAAAAATGCATATATGGTCACTGACCTTTATCTTTAAGTATTAAGAATACAATAGTCATTCAACTTTCATGAATAACTTAGACCATCTCCATTGACTTATTCTAAGTCCAACTCTCCTTTCACCTCAATTTTTTTTTTTCCCTCGGCCTCTCATTTTCATAGTCATCTATAATGACTCAATCTTCTCATTAATTAAGATACAATCAATATAGGTCAATCGCCAACTTCAAGGCGAGTTAGTCAAACATGAGTGGGTAACAAACGGTCCAAACGGTGATCATATCTAAATGGAGTTTGGCCGTATGTAATCGTATTTATTTAGATGTCGCAAGTATTTTAACATATAAATTTAGGGTTATATTGTATGTAGTTTAATAATACGTATTTAAATTCCATAAATCAATTTAATTCATATTTGTACGTGTTATATGCTAAATAATTTTTTTTAAATAACTTTTAATTTATAATATTCTAAATTAAAACAAATCAAGTCATAATAATAATATTAATTTGATTTAAGTTTCTTACAATGTTATTAAAGTTTTTTAAATAAAAGTTACATTTTTAAAACTAAAATTAAAAATTTTAAATAAAGAATTCTTTTTAAAAAAAGATTTTCATTAATAAAAACAAAAAAAATATATAAAAGGTACGCGCTGGGCGTCCCTCTTGGCAAGGGGTGGGGCAAGCTTGACTCAGTTTGCCTGATCCACCGCCCCACAACTCAAGGGCAAATGCCCTTGAGTGAAAAAAAAGTTGGTTTTTTGGCCATTTCCAAGCCACGCTCAGTTTATATACTTGGTCATTGGAGATGGCCTTAACTCAATATTTTGGAGGGGAAAGAACATTAACTCAACTATTTTTCTAGTCTTAAATGTTGTTTATTCTTTATTTATATTTTAATTTTTTTATTATAAAAGAAAATCTCCGCAAAAGTTATGCAATTCGCCATATTGGAAAACACGATTTTTCCCCTTAAAAATACCGAGTTATTGGCCGAGTGAAATAATTTATGATGGTATAAAATGTGAAATCTTGACTGTAATATGAAATGTGCACAACTACAAATCAGTCTAATACTAGCTTAAACATGTGCTATGCACGAAAATACATTAATTTATTTATTTATAAAATTAAATTGGAGAAACTATGATTTTTGTTTTTAAAGTTTTAAGAATAGCAAGGGGAAAAACATGATTTTTAAGGAGAGAAATGCTTTTTTCAAAGTTACGGCTTTAGTTTTCCTTTTCCATACCATTGGATGATAAACTTGATAATTAGTGGAAATCACAATATTCATCTTTTTTCATAACTAATCAACTTATTCACTTTAATACATCTGAAGACGTGGATTGGGGCTTTCATTAAGTCTAAACTAAAAGCAATACCGTTTAAAATGATCTTCATAATACCAACAGGTGATTGGTCTAGTGGAAGGGACTAGTCACTACGAAGTAGCGGACTCAAGTTTGAATCCCTGTTGGGAGAGGTTCCCACTTTATGTGCTCGACGCGCCTCGAAAGGGATTAAACCCTTGGGAAACCAAAAAAAAAATGATCTTCATAATCATACGAAGATGTTTTTAATTTAAAAAGTAGAGATGATATCTAAAAGTGCAACCTTCATATATAATACTTCATGTTATGACAAATAATATCCACGAGGACATCAATGTAATCTTCACATTGAGAGGTCGAACTTAACTCAAAAGGAAAGCTGATAGTTTAAATCTGAGTATTCCAAAGTAAAAAGACATTCATAGATGAAAAGGCAAATAGAAATCTAGCATTAGAATTTACAGCCTTTCAAGCTATTATATACAGTGTTTTCAAAAGCTATTATATATTATTTTTTCAGAAAACTAAATCATATATAGAATGAGATCAACTATATACTAGTATATGTTTGCAGAATTCTTTTGAACAAGCTTCATAACGAAATCTGAGGAATGTGCCATTTTCTCATTCTCAGGTTCAATGAAGCATAGAAGATCAATCAATTATAGTTGCAACTTATGAAGGGGAATACAACCATCCTCACCCCTCAAAAGTCGAGTCCACTTCCAGCCCCAGCCGGAGTTTGACACTTGGCAGTGTCCCGTGTTCCACTTCTCTTGCTTCATCTGGACCAACCATTACTCTTGATCTCACAAAACAAAAGCCAGCTAGTCATCAAGAAACTAGAAATTCAAGAAGCAACCATTATCCACCGGTTTGTCGATTTTAACGGTTTTTGACCGGTTTTCGCCGGTTCGAACTGGTTAAAAAGTCTACTGATTTTAGAGGGTCAATCGGATCGGACTAGTCTCCGATTAGCGGTTAAACAGGTAGAACCGACCAGTCCGGTCCGATTTTAAAAACACTGATTATATATGTACCCTTCCACGTTATACAAACTCTATTAAAGAAGATATGGTCACCAACTCACCACTGCATCCATGTGTTATCGAATTTATTTGGTATGTTCCCAAGTCATCACCTTCTTTTTTCTTGTGTTAGCTGGAAAAATATTTTTCCTCGATTTGATATTCACCATCTTCATAGTTTATCCTTCAAATTTATACAATTTCAGCTATCCTGTGTTCATGATATTGGTCTGTTTATTTAGATCACAGAAAAACCATAGTTAAAAAATTACATGGATGAGAAATAGATTTCCAAAATTATACTATTAAAATGTACAATTAAACTGTACCCAACCTTTACATCCCATAAAGCTTTCCTACCAAATATTTTGGATTTTAATTCCAGGAGCCCAAACTTTCCAATTGCAAAACAATGATGTAGTATCTAAAGATGAAGTGAAAAGAAGATGATATTACACTTGCAAATGTATAACAATATAAGCTTTATAGTTACTTACCTCCAGAATTACTGTGAGTCATGTCTTCAAATCGATAAAATATTCATAAAATCTGAAATTGTAAATTTATCTGTAATATAATAAATTAAAATATCAGTCATATGCTTGATAATATGCTACAATTTACGGAGGTTGTATTAATAGTAAATGAGTTAATTAATATTGGAGAGGGGATAGAGAGAATAGAATGGAGAAAATGAAAACAGATTTTTGTGACACCAAAAACAAAATTCTATGCAATATCAGGAAACAAACCTTGCAATACGCAAAGTAAGTGTATTCGAATTCGGCATATCTTTCAGTAATTTCTTCAATCACATGACCTGGAACTCGATGCTTGGGAAGTAAAATTTCTTAATTTCACCGATTTTCTGCACAAAGTTGAAAAGGATAAATAAAAGAAAGAGGAGAAGAAATTGGGTATGAATCATAAAGGTAAAATTTTGGAGCTTGTTGAGATGTGTAGACCAAATGTGAGGGTGGTTTTGAATGTATGTGCTTCGCATTTGGAGAATTTTGCGAGTTTAGAGGAGGTTTCGATGGTGAAGGGCGAGATTTTGAGGGACGTGTTGATCCTCTTGTTATGAGCCTTCCTGCGCATATTGATTTAAAGAAGGTAAGTGAGGCCATATTTTGCGATTTTCAGAAATTAATTAACATTGTTATATGTGATTAGTTTCTGCTTGGATAACTAAATTCTTTTGGTCTTAGAAAATGTTGAATTTAGACTTTGGAAAAATATCAAAGTATAAACAGTTTTGAAAATATTCTAATTAGCCATTCAGGTAAGCTCGACTCACAAAAGATGTTACGAATTAATAGAAGTAATTGATAGATTTATCTCTTGAACTCTCATGTCAATCGATTAAAACTTGAGAGCTACACATTTTGTCTTAAAAAAAATAAAATCAAACAACATATATTAACGAGAAGACAAATACAGAGGACCCATCTGTGACTTGCCCATTTAGGTATTTTAAAAGTTCTTCCATATAAGCTCCATGTTCTCCTTCAACATTTCTAATGCAAGGTCTGTATTGACGTTCTGCTCCTGCAATTTCATAAATTAGAAAGTCATGAACTAAGTAATTAATATTACTAGATTTGACGAATAAGCACCATGAAACCATGTTAAATATGAAATATATATATCAGAATTTGCGCAATAATCCAATAATCAATGTGTCCTAAACACCACGTGCCGTGTCAAAAAATTGAAAAAACAAAAGCTTACCCGTAGTTGAGATATAATTACGGGCATTGTCAGTATGACCTCTTTGGCAACATCTCTATGAGAAGATCTGTAATCAAACCGGTCAGCACAACGAACATTAAGCTTCATTACTGAGTTTCTGTACGTCTGAGCTTTTATATAACCAACCCCAATCACCGTGTATCTATCCCCTGAAGAATGCTTTCCCAATGGCCATCTAACTCCGCCCTCCACTTCAGAATCCAATACAGCAGATTCAATCATGCTTTTCATATCCTCAAATTCTTCATCCTGTTGTAATAATTAAAGATGCATCCAATACTAATTATTTCACAAATCTATTTATGAACAGATTACCATTTATTATGGTCAAGTCCAATATATATAACTCACGGTTAAGTCTACGGAAACTTTCTTTGTAAAAAGCATCAGCCTCAGATCTAGGTTCTTTCCGAGACACGTCATATCGGCAACAAGGTGGCGCACTTGGTTCAGCCCAATCTATTAAAACATGGGGATAAAAAAACATATCGATACGATGACCATGAATAACCGAACTAAGAAACCTCAATGCTTAAAGCATCTTGCTTCAGTGCTTTTTTAAAACTTGCCTTGTACAATTCGAGCTTATTTGTGCCTTTTGCGACAGTACACTTGCAAGTGATAGATATATCAGGTCTCATCTTATCAGATATCTACATAACAACACAAACAAATGTCTCAGACCGAAATTAATGTATGTGTTTATGAATATATCGTTATTAGTAAGTACTCCCTCTATTCCTTTTTACTTGTCGTTTAAGGTTGTTTCAAAAGAATTAAGGAATCATAATGCTCTAAATTTTAGAAAAATAAAAGGGTAGTTGGACAAAATTACCCTTAAGAAACATAAGTAAATATTTTGTAACTCTAGATCTCCATAATCCTCTTTCTATCTTGAAAATGAAAAATGATAAAAATGTCAAACTAGCATTTAAGTCTATCTTGAAATTTTAAAGTGACATGTATTATGAAATTTTTCTCTCTAAACTGACATGTGAAAAGGAATGGAGGGAGTACCTTTAAGTTGTACAACTGCTTTTCCTCCTCAAACTTGAAATCAACTCTAGAGATGAATTCACTCGTAATGCGTTCTATATATGAAGGTGGAATGTTTGTGTAAAAAGATCTCGACAATCGGTTCATAGTGTCTAGAGGCAGAGAGCTTCCTTCAATCGATTCTAAACTGATTGAACGATTCCTATACATACCACAGGGACATTAAAAAAATAAAGAGAGTCGGGATATATTTTTATGTAGTAATAATGAGCTGATAATCTAATGTACACTAACTAACTAACCCGCGGAAAAGAATTTTCCCAAAGCGGGCAACGAGACTTGGTTTTATTTCTCCAAACTCAAAGCCCTTCATCAAATTGTTCACTTGCTGAAAAGAAAAAAGCAAGTCCTGCTTCAAGGTTTTAGCCACATAAAGCCATGGATTTTCCATATAGTCATTATTTGCATGTTCCCCACCAATTTCTACAAATTAAATGACGACATAATTAGAAGATCATCCAATCCAAAACTTAACTTACATAAGGAGAATTAATTACCCTTGAGCATTAGAGTAAGAGGAGGAGGGTTTTCACCGGGATTTGGCTGGAAAAACTCCATAGAAACAGGGTGAAGGAGTGTTAAATCGGGAATCCTGGACTCATTTGCTAATCCAACTATAAGCCATCTGGATATAGCATTTTGAGCATACACAAATTTCGTAGTTTTTGACGTATTATTGAGATTCCTCGCCGCCGGAGTTAAGGAGGCGGAGGAGGCGTCGCTTTTCTTGTGCCTCTTGTGTGGGGGTACATAGGCCATGACACACACTGTTAATTTTTTTTGAAATGTACTACTATGTGTTTGTCACTCACAAATATATACAAACAACCTGCATGGAATTGGAATTGAAATGGGCAGATGGAAAGTGGTTTCCCAAAGTCCCATTAACCGTTAAATTAATGGTGTGACAATCTGCAGAGTTTCCAAAGATTTGAAAATCTGAAAAGGTGAGAGAAAAGAAGCATATTTGTCTCTCTTACTCGGACCCTCAGTCTTCCTCCCCAAATGTCCATTCGTCTCCGAGTTACTTTCAGTTAAATACCCAATTCAAATTTTTTTTCCACGTTTACAAGCTTATACCAGACTAATCCTGGACCCTCAGAACCCTTGTTCTAGAATTATGAAGAATGTAAATCGCAGGATGTGCCTCCATCAAGCCTTGAGATCCCACCATACTGTTGTACACTCTGCGCACAAGAGGTCTTTCCCACAAATGATCCTTAAATAGACCCAATGAAATGCTTCCATCCAAGTTTCAAATGGGATTTGAACCCCCAACTTTGCCGCTGTATCAAGCCTTATGAATTGTTGGTCAGCCAATTGAAGATATACCCTGAGGGCCCAATTCAATTTTTAGGTGAGACGAAAAATTGGTCACTCACCTTTACCTTTAAGAATACAATATTCATCCAACTTTCATGAGTAACTTAACATTTTGGAAGGGAAAAACACGTTAACTTGGCATTTTTCTAATTTTAAATGTTATTTATTCTTTAACTAAATTTATATTTTTATGCTCGTTTAAAATGTGCAATTTTAGGCCATCTGCATCTCCAGTCGAATGGCGGATCAATTAGGTAGTCAAATTCGACTTGGACGCTCTATTGCGCGTTGCGGACACCCTTTAATTTTTTATTTTAATTTAAAAAAAATAAATGTGTGTAAAAAAATTAATTAGTCTAATTGTTCTAATTTTTTTTTAAAAACAAACATATATATGTGTAAAAAAATTTAAAAACTTCTGTAAAAAAAATGGTAATAAAATATATATGTGTGTAAAAAAATTTGGTGTATTTTGATAAACTACGACTTAGTTTTAAAAAAAAAATATAGTATGAATATAAAAATATGACTTAATTAAACTTCACAAGTGTTCGATTAAATATTTTATCAAGTGACTATTGACATCTTTTTTTCGAATGTTGCCACGACGCATCATATATGACTCCAAGTCAAAGTTGTCACGACGCAGCATATACGATTTCAAGTCAATATCGCATCATATAAAAATAAGACTTACTTAGACTTATTATTATTGTTGTTGTTATTATTATTATTTTATTTATTTATTATTATTATTATTATCGTTATTGTTATTGTTAAGTGCGAGTGGGAAAAATTTTGCTTGCCTCCCCCCTCGGCTGAAGATGGCCTTAATGTATTGAATTTTTGGTTCAATTGGAGATGACGAATTAGGCAAGACATGCAATCAATCAAGAAAGCAGGAAGGGTTGTCTGCTTCAGCTGAAGATTACCTTATATTAAACTATAGTCTTTTATGTTCAATTTATCAAAACTTCAAATCAATATAATTCATAAAAAAACAAATGAACTTTGTCGTCATTCAACTTATAAATAGTAATATAAGGAAGGCACCGAAACTGCAAAATTGGGTCGTAGCCTAATGGAGAAATCACTAGCAAAATTGAGGCTCCGTAACCTCTTATTATTTATAATTCTTTGTACTTGGATAGCTATTGAAACGATTTTTAATGTAATGATGGATGATGCATGTATTTTTTTTTTAAAAAAAAAACATCTTGATTTTAAAACTTTTTTTTTATAAGTTTGATTTTAAGTTCCTAACCAAATACTTCTACCACTAATTTAATTTGGTAATGGTTTATTGTTTGTAATTCTTTATACTTAGCCAATTATTGAAATTATTTATAATGTAATAATTGCCGATAAATTAACTAAAAAAAATATCTTGATTTTAAGTACCAGACCAAATACTTATACAACTAATTTTCCCCATTTTGATTATAATTTCCAAAGTTTTCTGATTTTTAAGCTTCAAAATTTCAAATTTTAGATTTGTTTGACATTTTGAAGTTGTTGGATTCTTCCCGCTTACTTAAAAAATTTCATTTTTGTATAATTGAGAAACTAGGAAAGTACACGTATTAGTTTAATTTATTTTTTGTCGGTTTAACATTTTTTTATTCGATTTTATTTAGTTTTTGTACAGTTCTATCCAAACTTTTTTTATCGGTTATAATTTATTTTTCACTTTTTTTTTTTATTTTGTCCTTCTATTTTTTTTTGTTTTAAACCATTTTTCTGCCGGTTTCACCTTATTTGGTAGGTTAAAGTCTTTTTTATTTTTATTGATTTCACTTATTTTTATCATATTAGCCATTTTTCACCTATCTTGCACATTTTTTTCACTGATTTTACATGATTTTTTCACCAATTTCATTCGAATTTTCATTCATTGATTTGATATGTTTTCACCGACTTTATTCATTTTTTAACCGATTTCACCTACTTTATTCCTGATGTTGTCGTTTTACTGGTTTCATCTATTTCTCACGAATTTTCATCGATTTCAGGGGCACTATTTTACCGTTTTCACCCAAATTTTCATCAAATTCGTTAGTATTCACAAATTTCACCCAAATTTTCATTGATTTCACATGTTTTCAATGATACTATTGATTTTTTTTCTTCGATTTCACCCTTTTTTTCTCAAAAAAAATTCCATGACAAATTTCAGTTTACACATGTATTGAAATTATAAAGAATTCCATGAAAAATTCCATTTTATGCATGTCTTGATATTATTAAATATATTTTTATATATTTATATTCTAACCAAAGTAAAATTATGTAATTAGTTTAATCATGAGAATTTTTAATTCTTTGATGATAAGATGTCATTCAATTTTAATTCTTTTTGTAACATAATGATATTTAACATAATTTCATTTTAATTTTTTTATTTAGGGTGTTTATAACATATGATGCACTAAATTTTAAATTAATATTTTCTCACTTAAATAAATATTGATGCTAAAATATAATATTTTAGGGGCAATTTAAAATAATAGTTTTTTTTTTTTGGTTCATTTTATTCTATTATAAAATAAGAAGATTAAAATCACAAAAAATTGATATAAGAGATAATTTATAAATTTTATTAATTTATGTAGAAGATAACTATAATAAGACTTCGAGTCTAATTATATCTGTTCAATTACTTTTATATATTTCCTATTTTGAAATAAATATCACATTATATTTAGATAGGAATGGATGTAATTATCAAATAATACTTTACTCAATGATTACCACCAATGATAATTTCTCCGCCCTCGCCAAATTCACCGCTCTGGACTGCCGCCGAAATAGCAGAGGCCGTAGACGGCAGAATCATCAGATGGGGCGAACCCGGTTCAATATCCACCGACACTCGGACCCTTCAATCGGGTCAATGGTTCCTTCCCCTCGTCGGCCAAAACTACGACGCCCACACCTTCATAACTCCCCAATTCTCCTCCAAAGGAGCCATCGGAGTCATCTCCAACCGCATATCCACAAATTTTGACATGGGTTTCGTTCAATGTGACTGCACCACCTCAAAATCCCTTAAAAGATTAGCCCTTTATGCAAGAAACCGATTCCATGGCTGCTTAATTGGGCTAACTGGCAGTGTAGGCAAAACCACTACAAAAACCATGATAGCTTTAGCTTTGGAAAGCAATATTGACACTGTATACATGAGCCCTGGAAACTGGAACAATGAAATTGGGGTTGCTTTGTCGCTTGTTGGGATGCCGAGGGATGTGGAATATGGGGTATTGGAATTGGGTATGAGTCATAAAGGTGAAATTTTGGAGCTTGTTGAAATGTGTAGACCAAATGTGAGGGTGGTTTTGAATGTATGTGCTTTGCATTTGGAGAATTTTGCGAGTTTACAGGAGGTTTCGATGGCAAAGGGCGAGATTTTGAGGGATGTGATCATCGATCAAAGTTTCGTTTCGAATGTATGTTTCGGAGGGCTAAATAGTGGAAACTTTTCGAGACTATTCAGAATTGTTTCGGAAACGCTAAGGAAAATTTGTAAAAATAGTTACTAAATTTAGGAAAATAACAGTGTTTAAGGCAAATAAATAGTTTCGGAATTACATCTTGTTTTCGTTTCGCCTGATTTAAAAACGAAATTTTTTCGATGTTTCGATGGAAAAGATGGAAATTTTGATCGGTGGATGTGATGATCCTCATGTTATGGGCCTTCCTGTGCATATTGGTGTAAAGAAGGTAAATGAGGCCCTATTTTGCGATTTTCGGAAATTAATTAGCCATGTTATATGTGATTAGTTTCTTTTTGGTCTTACAAAATGTTGTAGCTAAAATAAGACTTTGGAGTTTGGAGGTACTATTGTGTTTCTCTTGGAGATTTACTAGTTGAATCTTTCAATGTCACATTGCTCCTGAGGAATTTGAATTAATGTTTTATGTTATTGTGGAAATTTTAATTTTTTTGACTTGATGATCGAGTCACTTTATGCCCTAAATCAATGGTTCAGATTAATAGAATCAAGATCAAATGGTGAAATTTAGGGTACCTAAATTTACCACTGTATGTCGGGAAATGTCAAAATAAATGCCCTACTATTCATTATTGTAAAAACATATCAAAGGATAAAAGTAATTGATAGATATATATATCTCTTGAACTCTCATGTCCCAAATCCCAATCGATTAAAACTTGAGCTACACAATTTTTTTTAAAATAAAAAATAAAAAAAATAATAAGAAATCAAACCACATATCCAAAGGACAAATAGAGGAAACATCTGTGACTAGCCCGCTTAGGTATTTTAAAATTTCTTCCATATAAGCTCCATGTTCTCCTTCAACATTTCAAATGCAAGGTCTGTGTTGATGTTCTGCTCCTGCAATTTCATAAATTAGAAATTAAGTAATCTTACTAGATTTGACAAACAAGCATCCATGAAACCATGTTAAATATGAAATATATATATATATCAGAATTTGCGCAATAATTTCATATCAAATGTGTCCTACACACCACGTGGCGTGTCAAAAAAATCAAAAAATAAAAACTTACCCGTAGTTGAGATATAATTCCGGGCATTGTCAGACTGACCTCTTCGGCAACATCTCTATGAGAAGATCTGTAATCAAAACGGTCAGCACAACGAATATTAAGCTTCATCACTGAGTTTCTGTACGTCTGAGCTTTCATATACCGAACCCCAATCACTGTGTATCTATCCCCTGAAGATTGCTTTCCCAATGGCCATCTAACTCCACCCTTCACTTCAGAATCCAATACAGCAGATTCAATCATGCTTTTCATATCCTCAAGTTCTTCATCCTGTTGTAATATTAATTAAAGATGAATCCAATATTAATTATACAGATTACCAATTATTATGGCCAAGTCCAATATATATAACTCACGGTTAAGTCTACGGAAACTTTCTTTGTAAAAAGCATCAGCCTCAGATCTAGGTTCTTTCCGAGACACGACATATCGGCAACAAGGTGGCGCACTTGGTTCAACCCAATCTATAAAAAAAACATATCGATTCGATGTCCATGAGTAACCGAACTAAGAAGCCTCAATGTCTTAAAGCATCTTGCTTCAGCTAGTTCTTCTTTAAAACTTGCCTTGTACAATTCGAGCTTGTTTGTGCCATTTGCGACAGTGCACTTGCAAGCGATAGTTATATCAGGTCTCATCTTATCAGATATCTACATAACAACACAAAGAAATGTCTCAGACCAAAACATACGTGTTTATGAGAAGATCGTTATAAGTAAGTACCTTTAAGTTGTACAACTGCTTTTCCTCCTCAAACCTGAAATCAACTTTAGGGATGAATTCACTTGTAATGCGTTCTATATATGAAGGTGGAATGTTTGTGTAAAAAGATCTCGACAATCGTTTCATAGTGTCTAAAGGCAGAGAGCTTCCTTCAATCGATTCTAAACTGATTGAACGATTCCTATACATACCACAGGGACATTAAAAAAAAAAAAATTGGAAAAGAATTTAATGTACACTAACTAACTAACCCACGGAAAAGAATTTTCCCAAAGCGGGCAACGAGACTTGGTTTTATTTCTCCAAACTCAAAGCCCTTCATCAATTTGTTCACTTGCTGAAAAGAGAAAAGCAAGTCCTGCTTCAAGGTTTTAGCCACATAAAGCCATGGATTTTCCATATAGTCATTTTTTGCATGTTCCCCACCAATTTCTACAAATTAAATGACAACATAAGAAAAAAGATCATCCAATCCAAAACACATGATTTTGAAATAGCATTAAAAGAATAAAACTTAACTTATAAAAGGAGAATTAATTACCCTTGAGCATTAGAGTAAGAGGAGGAGGATTTTGTTGGAAAAACTCCATAGAAACAGGGTGAAGGAGTGTTAAATCGGGAATCCTGGACTTATTTGCTAATCCAACTATAAGCCATCTCCATTTCGCATTTTCAGCATAAACATAATTAATAGTTTTTGACGTATGATTGAGATTCCTCGCCGGAGAGGAGGAGGCGGCGGCGGCGTCGCTTTTCTGGTGCCTCTTGTATGGGGGTACATAGGCCATGACACACACACTCACACACTTTCAGTCAACTTTTGTTCTTAATTATGGTAGTATTAATTTGTTTGTCACTCTATCATAGATATATACAAACAAATGTTTGGAAATGGAATTGAAATAAGTGTTTTTAAAACCGGATCGGTCATTGAACCGAAAATTCTACTGATTTGGTTCGATCAGTTAGATCGGGTCGACCACTGGTTCGATCGGTATAACCGTGTGAGTTTTTTATTAACTAATTTATATATATATTTTTAGATGATCTGAAATACAATTATAATTCAAAATAACTATCATTCTTTGTCAATATAATTTTTTTTTTGTTTCATGCAAATAATCAAAATGTCTTAAAAATTAAGATCAATAAAAAAATATAAATATCAGGTATCCCTCAAAGATATATACATCCACAACTAGACAACAAAATTAAAAGTTCATCTCATTTTTAAAGTTCTGGATTGTTCATTTAAGTTCTATTGTTGTAAGTTGATCTCTAAATTTAAAAAAAAAAATTAAGTTAACCACTGGTTCACTGATTTTACCGGTTTTGGAATCAATTTTACCGGTTCAAACTAGTTAATTTAAGGACTGATTTTTAGGGGTAAATCGAACCGGATTGGGGACCGGTTAGCGGTTGAACCGAGCCAACCGATCGGTCCGATCTGATTTTTAAAAACTGAATTTGAAATTGCTTGTCATAGCAGTGATTTTTCGTGCAAGAGCAATTTTGTGTTGTTTCCTAATTTACCCTTATTGGTAAAAAATATTCAAATATAAATTTGTTAATTCCTATAGCATTCCTTTATTTAATTAATAACTCAACTAAATATTCTCTATCTTATTAATACATTATTATCTTTTTTTTCCATTCCTTATTGAGAGTGAGCTTGGCCTAGCGGTGAAAGTTCTTAAAAATACTTCTAGATCTTCATTGTAATTTTTGAAGTGTTTGATCCCAATTATAGAAATTGCTTTTATTCCAGTTGTCATTTTAATAGTGTTTGGTTTGGCCCTCAATATCATAATCATTTTTGGGATCTCCAGAATCTAAAAATCAACTTATTCTAGAAGCTACTAAAGTGTTACTTTGCAAAAGCTATTATCCAAAATCAATTATTTTATAATTGAATTTTATCATAATCAATTATCGCCAAAATTCATTTTAGTAAAATTAATTCTCCTATAATTTATTTTCGAATCGCTAGGTCAAACTCACCCAAAATCTTTTTACATAGAAATAAATTGGTACTCTTTCTCTTATTCTCAATTAAAAACTATTGAGGATCATTTTTTTTGGTCTCAATAGGTATCATTTAAAATTAACATTGGTTCCTGGTAATTTCTCGCCTCGATCAAAATTTCGATTCAAATGTATGTTTCGGTCAGTCAAATATTGAAAACTTTTCGAGACTATTCGAAAATGTTTCGGAAACACTAAGAAATTTTTTTTAAAAAAAAAGTTACTAAATTTAGGAAAATAACAGTGTAAGGCAAATAAATAGTTTCGGAATTACATCTTGTTTTCGTAATTCGCCTAATTCAAAAACAGAAACTTTTCGATGTTTTCGATGGAAAAGATGAAAATTTTGATCCATATTTCTCGCTACAATTTTATTTTCCATTTATTATTTAGCTTTTCATGCATTGATTATTCAGAAACTTTATAACAATTAAGTGGGGAAATACCGCATAAAAAACTAGAATGAAAGAGGGCTACTAAGATGGTGAATGTGGGTATATTATCATCCAAAAAGTACTTTGTGTGTAACGTGGTGTTTAATGTAGAGAATTCAAGAATGCATTCAATTTTTATGTATTATATGTCTTTTGATGACATAAGCCAATTGAAACTGATTACAATATATTATGAAATTGTTATTTTATGCTTAGGGTGCTTAATTGAGTGAAATATGTTAGGAGATTTTCAGAATTGAAAACTACTTACTTTTGTTCGTCCTAGAACATATATTTGATTATGATAATAAAAACGTAATTAATATATTTGGTTCACTACTACTTCCTCTGTCCCAATTTATGTGTCGTTTTAGGTGTTTTCACACATATTAAGACACCTACGAAATTGCCTCAATCTTAGAGAAAAAATAAATGATATTCTTATACCTTTTCTCTTAAAAAGAGAGTTTTAGATATATTAAATAAGGGTAAAATGAGAAAATATGTAATTAATACTGCATTGAAATTCTAAAGTGACAAATAATTTGAGACAAAAAAAATTCTCTAAAACACATAAATTGGGACAGAGAGAGTAGGCTGCAGATCCTCTATACCACAAGAATGTACCACATTAGTGTACCACCAATGTAAAATTGACATATGTCAATTCCAAATAGTAAACACCACATGAAATTATTTTCTCCAAGCCTTATCTTCTTCTCCACATCTCCATTTTTAAGTTTTAACATCTCTATCTCAAATAATAACACCATCAAAATTCATATCTAATATAGGAAAGGAAAATCAAATGACATTAGCAAAACTAACAACTCAGAATTAATCTTATCGTATGAAAAAATCTGAATCGACTTTTTAATCCAAGGAATCCCTGTATGATCTTCTATTAATAATTTTGTTGGGTTATCCTATTTTCATAAATTAGATCTCATCCATTTGAAATTAAAAATTCTTTGAATCTGTGTAGTAATTAGATTAATGGATACCTAATTCAATTTAAATATATGTAAGTTCTCATGAAAAGGTCTGATGGGCACCTAATTCAACAAATCTCTTATTATGCCATTTCAATTCTTATTATTTTGACAACGATCTATGTTATTCATCTTCATCAGTGATTGAAATCTTAGTTTTTGTTTCGAAGCATTTTTTCCTTAAACCTTCATGTCTCCGGATGGAAAACGTACTGCTAATTTTAAACAAATTCTTCTTCTGATCTAAAGTAATAATTTGAGATGGTGCAATGATGGAATAATTTTGGTATCTTTGTATAGAGTTGAATATGGAATCCGTAACAGTGAGGAAGAAGACTATGTTGTGGAAATAATCATGTGTGGTGTAAGATTATTAAACTTGGCACATGTCAACTTTACATTGGTGGTACACTAATGTGGTACATTATTGTAGTACAGAGGATCTGCAGCCGAGAGAGTACTATATATGTATTAAATAATTATCAACATTCCCTGTTTAAAAATCATAGGGAAAAGAAAAAAAATTATTAAATAATAATGCATTAGGAAGAGAGAGAAAATTAAGTACTTGTCAAGTTATAAATAGAAAAAAGAAGAAAAAGCTGCCAACTTAAATGTAATTAAGGAGTACAATAAGGAGTACAATAAGCCTCTCAAAAAAAAAAAAAAAAAGGAGTACAATAAGAGAGATAATTATAGTTGTTGTGATATTGACTAGGAGGGATGGCTCAAGATCCTCTGTACCATAATTGTGTATCACAAGTAAGTAATTGCCACATGTATATGTGACAATTATTATAATTGTCATATGTACATGTGTCAATTATTTACTTGTGATACACAATTGTGGTACATAAATTGTGGTACAGAGGATCTTCACCCAGGAGAGACACAATAGGAAATTTAAAATAATTGTTCTAACAGCAACAATATTTGATCTAGCAATAAAATTTTAGTCGACAGAGTTTCCAATAAACTGAAAAGGTGGTAGAAGAGCAGCCCATCCTTTCTCTTTTTCTCTTAATGGCTATTAGAATTTTCACGTCCAATTATATGATTTGTGTCTAACTCAATCTCAAAATTTAACTTAAGAGACAAGATTGCTCATATTTTAATTATAATATGAACTTAACTATTATTTTCAATACATACAATGAAATTTAGTCTTGATCAATAATAACAATCCTAAGTCTTCCTCCCCACATGGCCAACATGACCGTTCCTCTTAATGAATAAAAGTAAATTATGAGTCAATTGAAATAAAGTGGGAAATAGTGAAATTCCACCATGCAAATTCGAATTTTGTTCTCATCTTTCCCTCGCTTTTTTAATTAGTTCTATAATTGATGAGAAGTTGCTTAATTGGTCAAACATTATCCTTTCTAATCAACAACGTTTGATTTATTGGTACTAGATTTTGCTTAATTGGTCAAACATTATCCTATCTAATCAACAACGTTTAAATTATTGGTACTAGTTTTTATTCCTTGGTCGAAAGCTACAAGCATTAATGTATGGAATCTTGTCACAAGTATCGCATTCCATGTATTTAATTATGAACTAATTTATCCTATCTAATCAATGTTCGCACAGTAAAAAAATTAAAAAAAAATTAAAATTAGTTTCCATACGCATAGATGATAAAATATGAATGGCTCAAACCGTAAAAGATATTATAATAAAATAATAGTATAAGATAAATTGTATTTTTTCCATGAAGAATTGAATACATTATTACATTAATCACTGCTCGATTCTAATTTATATTATATTAGATTAATATCAAAATACAAAGGCAAACCAACTACTAATTAATGCAATACTTGTTGGAGATAATTTTAGGCAATAAATACATTAAAAAATAGAATAAGCAGATTTTTAATATTTGGTTTGTCAACTTATGCTTATGAATTGCTTAAAATAAGTAGAAGTAAACGGAAATTAATAAGTCGGTCAAGGCTTGTTGATACCTAAAAGAAACTTTTTTTTCTTCTAATGAATTGCAAACACAACCTGCTTATACCAACAAAAAAAAAAAAAAAAAAAAAAGAAAGCACGCCTTATTTGGATGGGTGTTGGCTCGGGATCGCAGGCTCAATTTTAGAAAAATGATTTGGATGATTACCTCTGAAACTCCACTTCTTCAGGTAAGTACCCAATTCAATTTTTAGTTAAGGGCAAAAATGCATATATGGTCACTGACCTTTATCTTTAAGTATTAAGAATACAATAGATTCAACTTTCATGAATAACTTAGACCATCTCCATTGACTTATTCTAAGTCCAACTCCCCTTTCACCTCAAATTTTCTTTTCCTTCAGCCTCTTATTTTCATAGTCATCTATAATGACTCAATCTTCTTATTAATTAAGATACAATCAATATAGGTCAATCGCCAACTTCAAGGCGAGTTAGTCGAACATGAGTGGGTAACAGACGGTCCAAACGGTGATCATATCTAAATGGAGTTTGGCCGTATATAATCGTATTTATTTAGATGTTTCAAGTATTTTAACATATAAATTTAGGGTTATATTGTATGTAGTTTAATAATTCGTATTTAAATTTCATAAATCAATTTAATTCATATTTGTAAGTGTTATATGCTAAATAATTTTTTTAAAATAACTTTTAATTTATAATATTCTAAATTAAAACAATCAAGTCATAATAATAATATTAATTAGATTTAAGTTTCTTACAATGTTATTAAAGTTTTTTAAATAAAAGTTACATTTTTAAAACTAAAATTAATTTTTTTAAATAAAGAATTCTTTTTAAAAAAAGATTTTCATTAATAAAAACAAAAAAATATATAAAAGGTACGCGCTGGGCGTCCCTCTTGGCAAGGGGTGGGGCAAGCTTGACTCAGTTTGCCTGATCCACCGCCCCACAACTCAAGGGCAAATGCCCTTGAGTGAAAAAAAAGTTGGTTTTTTGGCCATTTCCAAGCCACGCCTAGTTTGTATACTTGGTCATTGGAGATGGCCTTAACTCAATATTATGGAAGGGAAAGAACATTAACTCAACTATTTTTCTAGTCTTAAATGTTGTTATTCTTTATTTATATTTTAATTTTTTTATTATACAAGAAAATCTCCGCAAAAGGTATGCAATTCTCCTTATTGGAAAACATGATTTTTTCCCGCGTGAAATAATTTATGATGGTATAAAATGTGAAATCTTGACTGTAATATGAAATTTGCACAACTACAAATCAATCTAATACTAGCTTAAACCCGTGCTATGCACGAAAATACATTAAATTTATTTATTTATAAAATTAAATTGGTAAAAACTCTGATTTGTTTTTAAAGTTTTAAGAATAGCAAGGGGAAAACATGATTTTTAAGGAGAGAAATGCTTTTTTCAAAGTTATGGCTTTAGCTTTCCTTTTCCATACCATTGGCTGATAAACTTGATAATTAGTGTAAATCACCTTATTCATCTTTTTTCATAACTAATCAACTTATTCACTTTAATACATCTGAAGATGTGGATTGGGGCTTTCATTAAGTCTAAACTAAAAGCAATAACGTTTAAGATGATCTTGATAATCATACGAAGATATTTATAATTTAAAAAGTAGAGATGATATCTAAAAGTGCAACCTTCATATATAATAATACTTCATGTTACGACAAATAATTTAATATCCATAAGGACATCAATGTAATCTTCACAATGAGAGGTCGAACCAAACTCAAAAGGAAAGCTGATAATTTAAATCAGAGTTTTCCAATGTATAAAAAAATTCATAGATGAAAAGGCAAATAGAAATCTAGCATTAGAATTTACCGCCTCTCAATTAGCTATTATAATGTACCCTTCCACGTTGTACAAACTCTATTAAAGAAATATGGTCACCACTGCATCCAAGTGTTATCGAATTTATTTGGTATGTTCCCAAGTCATCACCTTCTTTTTTCATGTGTTAGCTGCAAACACATTTTTCGATCCCTCGATTTGATAACACCATCTTCATAGTTTATTCTTCAAATTTACAATTTCAGCTATCCTGTGTTCATGATATTCGTCTGTTTATTTAGACCACAAAAAAAACCATAGTTAAGAAATTACATGGATGAGAAATAGATTTCCAAAATCATACTATTAAAATATACAATTAGATTGTACCCAACCTTTACATCCGATAAAGCTTTCCTACAAAATATTTTGGATCTTAATTCCAGGAGCCCAAACTTCCCAATTGCCAAAAAATGATGTAGTATCTAAAGATGAAGTGAGAAGAAGATGATATTACACTTGCAAATGTATAACAATATAAGCTTTATGGTTACTTACCCCAGAATTACTGTGAGTCATGTCGTCAAATCGATAAAATATACACAAAATCTGAAATTGTAAATTTATCTGCAATACAATAAATTAAAATATCACTCATATGCTTGTTAATATGCTACAATTTATATAGGTTGTATTAATTGTAAATGAGTTAATTAATATTGGAGAGGGGAGAGAGAGAATAGAATGGAGAAAATAAAAATAGATTTTTGTAACACTAAAAATAAAATTCTATGCAATATCAGGAAACAAACCTTGCAATACGCAAAGTGAGTGTATTCGAACTCGGCATATCTTTCAGTCATTTCTTCAATCACATGACCTGGAACTCGATGCTTGGGAAGTAAAATTTCTTAATTTCACCGATATTTTCTGCACAAAGTTGAAAAGAATAAATAATAGAAAGAGGAGAAGAAATTCATTAAGGGCCTAATAGACAGTATACTTTATTTCCAGTGTGAAACAAACAACCCCCCCCCCCCCCCAATTGATTACGCAAAATTCAGACAAAAAAGAAAATACGGAGGAATAATATAATCATCAAGTGCCTAATAAATAAAAATATACATTCTTCGCTATTTGATACCCAGAAACACCTGCGGTAAACTTTATTCCTTTAAAACTTAAACATGTCTTATCAACATCAGCAAATCAGAGGTCAATAAAAATAAAAAAAACCGCTGTGAAATAATAATTCATCTACGTTGTAAAAAATGACAAATATATAAGAATCGTTCTCTTGCCCATGGGATACATTCCGAGCATGAATACAATTTGTCCCTTTTCTTTAATAGAGACATTAATTCAAAGAAAAGTAAAAAAAATGATAGAGAATGGAATTGGGGATGAAGAAGAAGAGCAAGAATAAAGGAAGTTGGAGAAAGTAGGCTTAAGAAGTTTAAGGATTTGAATCAAAACCGTATCATTATAGACAAAATTATCAGTTTTTATTCAAATTTCATTTTCAAATTTTATGAGGGAAGCGGGAGGAAGAAAAACATTCATAGAAGTTTTGCAAATGTGGGATGGAAGTTGTAAAAAATAGAGATAAATAAAAATAATTCAAAAAAATGAGAAAAAAGAATTTGAGTCAAAATAAATCTTTTTTGACCAATACACCTCCTTAAACAGTTAGATATTAAATTAGATAGATAGATTAGATTAGATATATTGTATAAAAAAAGGCGTCGTCCAACTTACAAATAGTAAGTAATAGGCTTTATCCCACTTTGCACCCTGGAAATGCATCATTTTGGCACTTTGCACCCTCGAAAAAAATCAATCCCACTTTGCACCCTGAAAACATATCCTATCTTCCACTTTGCACCCTAGACCAATTTTTGGCCAAAAAAAGGAGGAGCAATGGGCAATTTCGTAATTTTCAATTATTGTCAATAAAAATAATACAATAATTTCACATTATATCTGCCAAAATACCCCTTGTGCTTTGTCTAACTATCAAAAACCCCCTTTTGTTATTTTAATTAGCAAAATCCCTCTGTATTTATTTTTTATTAGCAAAAAAACACCTCCCAAGTAGAAATGACAATTATGCACCCATCACAATTAACCTAAAAAAAATTCATATCCGTATTAACTTCGAAAATTGGCATTAGCTACATATTCACTTAAAATTTTGACAAAAATCTCATTATGATTTATTAAGAATTGGTTTTTTTCTAATAAAAAATATAACACGGGTCAGAGAATTTTTGCAATTCATGCTTAATAATCAATTGGAAAAAAAATTCTCTGATAATCAATTAAAAAATTCTTGACTGATTAATCATGCTTAATAATCATTAATTATTATACTGAAGTTAAAATGAAGTTATTAGAATTTAACACGGGTCAGAGAATTTTTAACATGGGTTTATTAGAATTACTAATCAGTTAAACGAAGTTTTAGAATTTAACACGGGTCAGAGAATTTTTATACTGACTATATAGATAATTAATGATTATTAAGCATGATTAATCAGTCAAGAATTTTTTAACTGATTATCAGAGAATTTTTTTTCCAATTGATTATTAAGCATGAATTGCAAAAATTCTCTGACCCGTGTTCATTTTTTATTAGAAAAAAACCAATTCTTAATAAATCATAAGTAGATTTTTGTCAAATTTTTAAGTGAATATGTGGTTAATGCCAATTATCGAAGTTAATAGGGGTTACTGAAATTTTTTTAGGTTAATTGTGATGGGTGCATAATTGTCATTTCTACTTGGGAGGTGTTTTTTTGTTAATGAAAAATAAATACAGAGGGATTCTGCTAATTAAAATGACATAATGGGGGTTTTTGATAGTTAGACAAAGCACAAGAGGTATTTTGACAGATATAATGTGAAATTATTGTATTATTTTTATTGACAATAGTTGAAAATTACGAAATTGCCCCTTGCTCCTCCTATTTTTTGGCCAAAAATGGGTCTAGGGTGCAAAGTGGAAGGCAGAGTATGTTTTCAGGGTGCAAAGTGGGATTGATTTTTTTCGAGGGTGCAAAGTGCCAAAATGATGCATTTCCAGGGTGCAAAGTGGGATAAAGCCGTAAGTAATATATGGCGGGCACCAATAATCCAAAATTTGGCTGTAAACTAATTTTCCTCTTTAATTTGCTCCAATGTTTTCTGATTTTTAAGCTTCAAAGTTTAAATTTGTTCGACATTTTTGAGATTGTAGGATTTTTCCCGCTTACTTAAAAAAAAAAAAAAATCATTCTTGTTTATTTAAGAAACTAGAAAAGTGAACGAACGTTGTACGTGTTTAGTTAATTTCATGGGTAATTTTTATAAATTAGACTAATATTAATTTTATTATGTCATAAAATAGAGCAGATTAACCTTTTAGTATTTTTTCCGTTTTAAATTATTTTTCTACTGGTTCCACCTTGTTTTTGTCGATCAGTTGATATTATTTAATATTCTTTTTTTAAGAGCTATTGAATATTATTTATATTTTTATAATCTTTTTTTTGAGACCCAAAGTAAATTACGTACTTAGCTAAGTTACAAGTATTATTTTTATTCTATGAATAGGTAAGATATGATTCATTTTAATTTCTTTTGGTCTTAGAAAATGTTGTAGCTAAAATAAGACTTTGGAGTTTGGAGGTACTATTGTGTTTCTCTTGGAGATTTACTAGTTGAATCTTTCAATGTCACATTGCTCCTGAGGAAATTTGAATTAATGTGTTATGTTATTTTGGAAATTTTAATTTTTTTTTTTGTGCTGTGTACGTCGACTTGATGACCTAGTCACTTTATACCCTAAATCAATGGTCCAGATTAATTGAATCAGTATCAAATGGTGGAATTTAGGGTACCTAAGTTTACCAATGTACCTCGGGACCTGTCAAAATAAATGCTCTATTATTCATTATTGTAAAAAATATCAAAGTATACGCAGATTTAACAATATCTTATTAACTATTTAAGTAAGGCCATCTCCAACCCAATGGGGGTGGGTGGAGATGGCCCAAAATTAAAGCACTGGATAGTCTCCAACCATCCAGAGCTGTTTAAATGCATAGCCCTGAAAAAGGGACGCGCTTTTAATGCATCCCTTCCCAACCTGCACAAGGTGGTGCCACTTGGTGCTACAAGGTGCATTTACTTTATTATTTTATTATTAAAATTAAAAATAATTATTAATAATAAAGTTAGGCTGTTAGCTTTGCTTTATGTTTGGCTGGCTTCACAAGTTCGCATCATGTATGATGATTGTACTCTTCATCTTTTTAAAAAAAAATTGAATTATGCCATATTAAGAGTAATTTTGTAATACTTGTGTTTTTAACTAAAAATAGAATATACATTTAATTATAAAAGTTATTGTAGGTTTGATAACAATTTATTTTAAATTTAAGTTACAACATTTTTAGATATACAAATTTGCTTATGAAAGTAATATTAAACATTATATAATAAAATTCTTATCCATTATTAATTTTGAAATTATATATTTGTCTACAAAAAAATAATTTATTTAACCACATTTAAAATTTGATTTGTAATATATAAATTTAATTTAAACTCTTATATAGCATTGTAAAATGTACAATTGGGACAAAATGTAAAAATACAGTTTTGCATTAAATTATGACAAATACTTACACGTACGATGATACATATAACAACATTATATAAATAAATAAAATTACATACTATGTTGATACTAACTTACAACTTACAAGAACTTATAAATAAAAACATTTCAATAATTTAATTATTATTGTCTCTAAAATTATTATTAAGCATTTTCATATTTATTATTAATATTACTTATTTTTAAAATATTATTATTAGTATTATTATTAATATTATTATAGATAATATAGGTGAGAGTGAGGAATTTTTTTTAATTAATTGGAAGAAATAGCCCTATGGATTGGAGACGATGTTCAGAAGGGTACATATTCACCCGGATAGATATTGACAACCTGAGCTGTGAAAAGACCTGTGGATTGAAGATGCTCTAAGCTCGACTCACAAAAGTTCTTGTGAATTAATAAAAGTAATTGATAGATATATCTCTTGAACTCTCATGTCCCATCGATTAAAACTTGAGCTACACAATTTTTTTAAAAAATAAAAATAAAAAGAATCAAACCACATACTGTATATTATAACCAAAAGACAAATACCGAGGACACTTCTGTGACTTGCCCATTTAGGTATTTTAAAAGTTCTTCCATATAAGCTCCATGTTCTCCTTCAACATTTCAAATGCAAGGTCTGTGTTGATGTTCTGCTCCTGCAATTTCATAAATTAGAAATTAAGTAATATTACTAGATTTGACAAACAAGAACCCATGTAACAATGTTAAATATGAAATATATATATATATATATATATATATATATATATATATCAGAATTCGCTCGATAATCTCATATCAAATGTGTTCTACACACACCACGTGGCGTGTCAAAAAATTAAAAAAACAAAAACTTACCCGTAGTTGAGATATAATTCCGGACATTGACAGATTGACCTCTTCGGCAACATCTCTATGAGAAGATCTGTAATCAAACCTGTCAGCACAACAAACATCAAGCTTCATTACTGAGTTTCTGTACGTCTGAACTTTCATATACCGAACCCCAATCACCGTGTATCTATCCCCTGAAGATTGCTTTCCCAATGGCCATCTAACTCCACCCTCCACTTCAGAATCCAATACAGCAGATTCAATCATGCTTTTCATATCCTCAAGTTCTTCATCCTGTTGTAATAATTAAAGATGAATCCAATCTAATTATGTACAGATTACCAATTATTATGGTCAAGTCCAATATATATAACTCACGGTTAAGTCTACGGAAACTTTCTTTGTAAAAAGCATCAGCCTCAGATCTAGGTTCTTTCCGAGACAAGACATATCAGCAACAAGGTGGCGCACTTGGTTCAACCCAATCTATAAAAAAAACATATCGATTCGATGTCCATGAGTAACCGAACTAAGAAGCCTCAATGTCTTAAAGCATCTTGCTTTAGTGCTTCTTTAAAACTTGCCTTGTACAATTCGAGCTTGTTTGTGCCACTTGCAACAGTACACTTGCAAATGATAGATATATCAGGTCTCATCTTATCAGATATCTACATAACAACACAAACAAATGTCTCAGACCAAAACGTACGTGTTTATGAAAAGATCGTTATAAGTAAGTACCTTTAAGATGTACAACTGCTTTTCCTCCTCAAACCTGAAATCAACTTTAGGGATGAATTCACTCGTAATGCGTTCTATATATGAAGGTGGAATGTTTGTGTAAAAACATCTCGACAATCGTTTCATAGTGTCTAGAGGCAGAGAGCTTCCTTCAATCGATTCTAAACTGATTGAACGATTCCTATACATACCATAGGGACATTAAAAAAAAAAAAAGAAAGAAAGAGAGTCGGGATATATTTATATGTAGTAATAATGAGCTGATAATCTAATGTACACTAACTAACTAACCCGCGGAAAAGAATTTTCCCAAAGCGGGCAACGAGACTTGGTTTTATTTCTCCAAACTCAAAGCCCTTCATCAAATTGTTCACTTGCTGAAAAGAAAAAAGCAAGTCCTGCTTCAAGGTTTTAGCCACATAAAGCCATGGATTTTCCATATAGTCATTTTTTGCATGTTCCCCACCAATTTCTACAAATTAAATGACAACATAATTAGAAGATCATCCAATCCAAAACTTAACTTATAAAAGGAGAATTAATTACCCTTGAGCATTAGAGTAAGAGGAGGAGGGTTTTCACCGGGATTTTGTTGGAAAAACTCCATAGAAACAGGGTGAAGGAGTGTTAAATCGGGAATCCTGGACTCATTTGCTAATCCAACTATAAGCCATCTCCATTTCGCATTTTCAGCATAAACATAATTAATAGTTTTTGACTTATGATTGAGATTCCTTGCCGGAGTTAAGGAGGAGGAGGAGGCGGCGGCGTCGCTTTTCTGGTGCCTCTTGCGTGGGGGTACATAGGCCATGACACACACACTCACACTCACACACTTACAGTCAACTTTTGTTCTTAATTATGGTAGTATTAATTTGTTTGTCACTCGATCATAAATATATACAAACAAATGTTTGGAAATGGAATTGAAATAAGTGTTTTTAAAACCGGACCGGTCATTGAACCGAAAATTCTACTGATTTGGTTCGATCAGTTAGATCGGGTCGACCACTGGTTCGATCGGTATAACCGTGTGAGTTTTTTATTAACTAATTTATATATATATTTTTAGATGATCTGAAATACAATTATAATTCAAAATAACTATCATTCTTTGTCAATATAATTTTTTTTTGTTTCATGCAAATAATCAAAATCTCCTAAAAATTAAGATCAATGAAAAAAATATAAATCTCAAGTATCCCTCAAAGATACATACATCAAAAACTAGAAAACAAAATTAAAAATTCATCTGATTTTCAAAGTTTTGGATTGTTCATTTAGGTTCTATTTTTGTAAGTTGATCTCTAAATTTTAAAAAAAAATTAAGTGAACCACTGGTTCACTGATTTTACCAGTTTTGGAGTCGGTTTTACCGGTTCAAACTAGTTAATTTAAGGACTGGTTTTTAGGGATAAATCGAACCGAATTGAGGACCGGTTAGCGGTTGAACCGAGCCAACCGGTCGGTCCGATCTGGTTTTTAAAACACTGAATTTGAAATTGCTTGTCATAGCAGTGATTTTTGGTGCAAGAGCAATTTTGTGTTGTTTCCTAATTTACCCTTATTGGTAAAAAATATTCAAATATAAATTTGTTAATTCCTATAGCATTCCTTTACTTAATTAATAGCTCAACTAAATATTCTCTATCTTATTAATACATTATTAGCTTTTTTTCCATTTCTTATTGAGGGTGAACTTGGCCTAGCGGTGAAAGTTCTTAAAAATACTTCTAGATCTTCATTGTAATTTTTGAAGTGTTTGACCCCAATTATAGAAATTGCTTTTATTCCAGTTGTCATTTTAATGGTGTTTGGTTTGGCCCTCAATATCATAATCATTTTTGGGATCTCCAGAAGCTAAAAATCAACTTATTTTAGAAGCTACTAAAGTATTACTTTGCAAAAGCTATTATCCAAAATCAATTATTTTATAATTGAATTTTATCATAATCAATTATTGCCAAAATTCATTTTAGTAAAATTAATTCTCCTATAATTGATTTTCGAACCGCTAGGCCAAACTCACCCCAAATCTTTTTACATAGAAATAAATTGGTGCTCTTTCTCTTATTCTCAATTAAAAACTATCGAGGATCATTTTCTTTTCCGTCTCAATAGGTATCATTTAAAATCAACATTGGTTCCTGGTAATTTCTCGCCATGGATCAAAATTTCGATTCAAATGTATGTTTCGGTCAGTCAAATTTTGAAAACTTTTCGAGACTATTCAGAAATGTATCGGAAACACTAAGGAAAATTTTAAAAAAAAGTTACTAAATTTAGGAAAATAACAGAGTGTAAGGCAAATAAATAGTTTCGAAATTACATCTTGTTTTCATTTCGCCTGACTCAAAACGGAAACTTTTCGATATTTTCGATGGAAAAGATGAAAATTTTGATCCATATTTCTTGCTACAATTTTATTTTCCATTTATTATTTAGATTTTCATGCATTGCTTATTCAGAAACTTTATAACAATTAAGTGGGGAAATACCAAATAAAAAACTAGAATGAAAGAGGGCTACTAAGGTGGTGAATGTGGGTATATTATCATCCAAAAATTACTTTGTGTGTAACGTGGTGTTTAATATAGAGAATTCAAGAATGCATTCAATTTTTATGTACTATATGTCTTTTGATGACATAAGGCAATTGAAACTGATTACAATATATTATGAAATTGTTATTTTATGCTTAGGGTGCTTAATTGAGTGAAATATGTTGGGAGATTTTCAGAATTCAAAACTACTTACTTTTGTTCGTCCTAGAACCACTACAAGAATAACAGTCTTTTCCGACGGAAAATTTCCTACGGGATAAGATCCGTCGGAAATTGAGAGTGATTTCCGACGGGTTTGGCGACGGAGACTAAAATCTGTCGGAAATAGTGCTAAAACTAAATAAATAATAAACAAAACATTTCCGACGGGAATAATCCGTCGGAAATTATATAAAAAATAATTAAAAAAATAATTATTATATTTCCGACGGGGTGCTACCCGTCGGAAAGGTAATTTTATAATAATAAAAAAAAAATTATTTACTTCCCGACGGGTAACTCCCCGTCGGAAATATTTAAAAAGAAAAGGAAAAATAATTAACACATTTTCCTACGGGTAATACCCGTCGGAAACCAAAAAAAAAAAAAGGAAAAATAATTATTTAAATTGCCGACGGGATATTCCCGTCGGAAAATTCATTAAATAAGTAAAAATTAATTAATTTTCCTACGGGTACTACCCGTCGGAAACCTACAAAAGGAAAAAATAATTATTTAATTTTCCGACGGGATATTCCCGTCGGAAAATTCATTAAATAAATAAAAAGCAATTAAATTTCCGACGGGAATTTCCCGTCGGAAATAATACTCATTTTAAAAAAAATAAAAAATAAAGTAAAAAGAAGAAAATTGATTTAGAAGAAAGAAAAAAATTAACATTTTAAGATGAGGCGCTCTCGTCGAAATAAATTAAAAAAAACGAAATTGGTTAGATATTTCGATGGGTACCGACCGTCAAAAATTTCATTTTTTACAAAAAAATTATAAAAAAAATTTAGCTACATATATATATATATATATATATATATATATATATATATATATATATATATATGCTTCGAAAATTATATTTAAACAATTCGAGAATATATCGACCGATCTAATTACGAATAACCTCAATGTATATAACCCCGTGGTCAACAGTGTTGATTTTGGTCAATTAGACCTTCATTCGAGAATCGATCGATGTAATTACGAATAAACTCAGTATACGTAATCCCGAGGTCAACCGTGTTGACTTTGGCCAATTAGACCTTCAATTCGAGAATATATCAACCGATCTAGTTACGAATCACCTCAGTGTACATAATCTCGAGGTCAACAGTGTTGAATTTGGTCAATTAGACTTTCAATTCGAGAATCGATCGATCTGGTTACGAATAACCTCAGTGTACGTAAACCCGAGGTCAATAGTGTTGACTTTGGTCAATTAGACTTTCAATTCGAGAATATATCGACCGATCTAGTTACGAATAACCTCAGTGTACATAACCCCGAGGTTAATAGTGATGACTTTGGTCAATTAGACTTTCAATTCGAGAATCGATCGATATAGTTACGAATACCTAAGTGTACGTAACCCCGATGACTTTGATCAATTAGACTTTCAACTCGAGAATATATCGACCGATCTAGTTACAAGAAAATACATTTACTTAGATTATGGTATGAATCACCCACCTCCATTTAATTAACAATTAATTTGAGAAAGAAAAAAAAAGAAAAAAAAAAACTTAAAATTTCCGACGGGAAATTCCGTAGGAAAATTTCCCGTCGGAAAAAACCGAATTAGAACCCTAGATCGGCAGCCCCTTCCTCATTTCCACTCTTTCCTTTTTCCATCTCAGCCATACCAAGAACCGACTACACCTGAAATCCGGTGCCACCACCGCTCCTCCACTTCCCCTTTCTCCCTCTCCCTCTCAACCCGCGGCGGCAGCTCGCAGATTCGACTCCAGGTCCCGTACCCGCGGCGGCAGCTCCGAGATCCGACTCCAGGTCCCGTACCCGCGGCGGCAGCTCCCATTTCCGGCGGCGGAAGCTCCCATTTCCGACTCCAGTACCCGTACCCGCGGCGGCTGCTCCCATTTCCGGCTCCAGTACCCGTATCCACGGCGGCAGCTCCCATTTCCGACTCCAGTACTAGTACCCGCGGCGGCAGCTCCCATTTCCGACTCCAGTACCGGTACCCGCGGCGGCCGCTCCATTTAAGGTCAGATTTTTCACTTGTTGATGGAGATTGTGCTGTCTTTGAGTAGTATTAATTGTTCTTTTATATTGATTAGAGACTAATGTTTAGCAGAAATACTAAAAAACAAGCTCTAAACAAATATGATAATTAGTGGGAGACAGATAAGATAGTTATACATCCAGCTGTTAATATTGGTAAAGAAATTGATATAGGTTCATCTATTTTGGACATATATTCATGTCATTGTTATTAATTATCATGGCATTGATTTTTCATGAAAACGTTTTGTATATTACTCTGTTCTATTTTGGATTGGACCACAAATTAAAGCTAATTAGTTTAATTTCTTCTAATAATATAATAAGTCTTTTCTAAACTAAATTTGTTCATGTATTCTAATGGAGAGTGTGTTATGAAGTGGATTGTCACCATAATTAAAATAATACTTAATTCTTTTTAATTTTTTTTTTGTATCCGAGACAATCTGAAAAGTTTCAAAAATAAAAAAGGCCTTGTTCTTTCTAACCTCATTTTTAAAATGACATGATTAGAAAAATTTTAGCAAACTGGTTTTGGCCAAAGTATACAAACAAAACATTTATAAGATATATTGAATATATTTGTTTTGGGATTAAATAATCAATATAAAAGAATAATCCATTTAACAATTGAATTGAATGATTGAAGATTTATTTTCTCTAACCTATTATTAAGTTAACATGTGTCCTGTTTGATGATGTTGGATTATTAATTGTTAGTTTAGGTAATGGAATTGGAATGAGGTAGAATGAAGTTAATTTGATGTGGTTTTACTCAATCAGTTATGGCTATAGATTGTTTGTGTGTGTGTTTTGATTTGGTAAATTGAAGTATTTGATGTGTGTGTATGTTTTGATTTGGTAAATTGAAGTCTATTGAAGTCAATGAGATGATGAACTTTACTAATTGTAGTAGTTTGTAATGGTATTTAATTGTTCAAATTCTTGAGCACGTAAAAGATGGTTAGTAAAGTTATGTCTTTTTTATATATAGTTCTAAAAATTTTAATTAACAAATGTAAAAGTTATATGTTACATAAATGCGTTAAAATGTTGATATATATAAAAATGCAATGAATTAACTAATTTATTAAATTGTACAAAAAATGTAGAAGCTAGATGAATATTCAGATTCAACGTAGTTGGATGTACAATCGGAGAGTCGGAAATTCAGATTCAACCTAATATTAATGTTGGACCTTCGGGTAGTGATCAATATATCCATGACGAGGAGGACAACAGATATGAAGATATTGTATATGATGCCATGAGAGGTGGTGCCTTCAACTGCAACATCGGGGATACTGTCTATGTAAATACCCACTCACAATTAGACGAAAATGGAGAAAGAAGAAAGTGGGTCGATACTCGTTCAAAGGATACATATGTAAGTTTTACAATCGTACAACTTAGTTGATAAATAAATGTTATGTTTAGAAATTATATTCTAAAATTCGTGTCTTTTAGACTTCGTTTTTAGAAAAACTTCCTGCTTCGCAAGTATCCGAAACGGGTGAATCAGAACCAATCTCGGAAGAAGTTCAACTACAGGTAACATATAATTATCATGTTTAATTAAACTATTATGTTCTTATATATATTTATCATCTAATTCATGTTTTTGTTTGTTATTTAGGCATGGGTAGACACCGTAGGAATCGGAAAGAAGGGTACGGTTTATGGTTTGGCTGGTAAGGTTGCTCAGGTTAAACCTAGTTCCTCGAGGACCTCACAACTTTGTGGTTCATCCGACCCGATGCTCATGTCAAGAGTTCTAACTCTCGAAGAAAGATTGCAACAATCTGATGCGGAACGTCAACGAGAGAGAGAAGAACTTCAAGCAATGTTGGAGCAGGAACGTCAACGTAATAGGGACGAACAGGAACGAGTGAGAGAAGAACGGGAACGAGTGAGAGAAGAATGGGAACGAGAGAAAGAAGAACGGGAACGAGAGAAAGAACAACACAGAGCATTGTTTGAGGAAACCCGAAGAAATATGGAGCAGATGCAACGTATGTTTAACTCCATGTCATCTAACAAGTTACCACAAAATCCGCCCCAAGATGACTAAAACTTAATTTTATATTTCGCGATATTTGGATACTTATTTTGTTATAAATATTTGTTGATTGAGACTAATTTGATTTTATAAGATATTTTATGTTTTTTCACGCGTTTATTGATTTATTAATTTTTGTATGATATTTGGTGATTAAATAGATATATTTATAAATTAGGGAATATAAAAAAATTAAATATTTAAATAATTATTGATTTTAATTTAATTGAATTCCGACGGAATTTCCAACGGGCACACACCGTCGAAATTTCTTTTAAAAATAAAATAAAAGAAATACTTTCCGACGGGAAAACCCGTCGGAAAATGTATAAATTCAAAAAAAAAACAATTTTCCGACGGGGAAATCCGTAGGAAAATTTCCGACGGAATATCCCGTCGGAAACGGTAAAAAAAATAAAAAAAATGAAATTAATTTCCGACGGGGAATCCCGTCGGAAAGGTGTTTAAAAAATAAAAAAAGCAAAAATCAAAATTACTTGTAACGGAACGTCCGTCGGAAAACCCGTCGGGGAAATAGCCCGTCGGAGAATATTCCGACGGTTGTACCGACGTCATCCCCCGTCGGAGACAACCCGTCGGAAAATCCCGTAAGAAAAGTTTCCTACGAATTGTTCTCCTACGGAATTTCCGACGGGCAAAATCCGTCGGAAATCCAGTTTTCCGACGGATTTTGCCAAATTTGCCGTCGGAAATTCCGTCGGAAAACTGCGTTTTTCTTGTAGTGAACACATATTTGATTATGATAATAAAAACGTAATTAATATATTTTGTTCGCTATTACTATATATGTATTAAATAATTATCAACATTCCATGTTTGAATATCATAGGGAAAAGAAAAAAAGATTATTAAATAATAATGCATTAAGAAGAGAGAGAAAATTAAGTACTTGTCAAGTTATAAATAGGAAAAAGAAGATAAGAAAATTAAGTACTTGTCAAGTTATAAATAGGAAAAAGAAGATAAAGCTGTCAACTTAAACGTAATTAAGGAGTAATATCTATGATCTTCTAAAAAAAAAAAAAGGAGTAATAATGTAATATAAGGGAAATAATTATATTTGTTGTGATATTGACTAGGAGGGGCATAGAAAATTTAAAATAATTACTCTGGCAGTAACAATATTTGATCTGTCAATATCGCTAACCAATTAAAATGGTTAGATGGAAAGGGTTTCACGAAGTCCCATAATTTTAGTTGGCAGAGTTTCCAATAAACTGAAAAGGTGGTAGAAGAGCAGCCCATCCTTTCTCTTTTTCTCTTAATGACTATTAGAATTTTCACGTCCAATTATATGATTTGTGTCTAACTCAATCTCAAAAATTAACTTAAGAGACGAGATTGTTCATATTTTAATTATAATATGGACTTAACTATTATTTTCAATACATACATTGAAATTTATTGAAATTTAGTGTTGATTAATAATAACTATCCTAAGTCTTCCTCCCCACATGACCATTCCTCTTTTGAATGAATAAAAGTAAATTATGAGTGAATAGAAATAAATTGGGAAATAGTGAAATTCCACTACGCAAATTCGAATTTTGTTCTCATCTTTCCCTCGCTTTTTTAATTAGTTCTATAATTGATGAGAAGTTGCTTAATTGGTCAAACATTATCCTTTCTAATCAACAACGTTTGATTTATTGGTACTAGATTTTGCTTAATTGGTCAAACATTATCCTATCTAATCAACAACGTTTAAATTATTGGTACTAGTTTTTATTCCTTGGTCGAAAGCTACAAAAATTAATGTATGGAATCTTGTCACAAGTATCGCATTCCATGCATTTAATTATGAACTAATTTATCCTATCTAATCAATGTTCGCACAGTAAAAAATTAAAAAAAAAATTAAAATTAGTTTCCTTACGCATAGATGATAAAATATGAATGGCTCAAACCTTAAAAGATATTATAATAAAATAATAGTATATTACATTAATTACACTGCTCGATTCTAATTTATATTATATTAGATATCAAAATACAAAGGCAAACCAACTACTAATAATGCAATACTTGTTGGAGTTTATTTTAGGCAATAAATACATTAAAAAATAGAATAAGCAGATTTTTAGTGTTTGGTTTGTCAACTTAGGCATTGCTTAAAATAAGTAGAAGTTAACGGAAATTAATAAGTCGGCCAAGGCTTGTTGATACCTAAAAGAAATATTTTTTTCTTCTTCTAATGAATTGCAAACACAACCAGCTTATACCAAAAAAAAGAAAAAAAGAAAAAATTAAAGCACGCCTTATTTGGATGGGTGTTGTCTCGAGATCACGGGCTCAATTTAAAAAAAAAAATGATTTGGATGATTACCTTTGAAACTCCACTTCTTCAGTTAAGTACCCAATTCAATTTTTAGTTAAGGGCAAAAATGCATATTTGGTCACTGACCTTTACCTTTAAGTATTAAGAATACAATAGTCATCCAACTTTCATGAATAACTTAGGCCATCTCCATTGACTCAGTCTAAGTCCAACTCTCCCTTTCCCTCAGCCTCTCATTTTCATAGTCTTCTCCAATGGCTCAATCTTCTCATTTCGTTTAATTTCAATCCTCATTCTTCCCCACTCTCACTTAATAATAATATTCAAAATAATACAAAAAATTAAGAATACTTCTAAATTAATTTAACATTAATTAATGTACGATCATTATAGGTCAATCGTCAACTTCAAGGCGAGTTAGTCGAACATGAGTGGGGACAGACGGTCCAAATGGTGATCATATCTAAACGGAGTTTGGCCGTTTGAAATCGTATTTATTTAGATGTCTCAAGTGTTTTAACATATAAATTTAGGGTTATATTCGTATGTCTCATAGTTTATTCTTCAATTTATACAATTTCAGCTATCATGTGTTCATGATATTGATCTATTTTTTTAGATCACATAAAAACCATAGTTAAGAAATTACATGGATGAGAAATAGATTTCCAAAATACTATTAAAATAGATTGTACCCAACCTTTACATCCCATAAAGATTTCCTACCAAATATTTTGGATCTTCATTCCAAGAGCCTAAACTTTCCAATTGCCAAAAAATGATGTAGTATCTAAAGATGAAGAAGATGATATTACATTTACAAATGTAAAACAATATAAGCTTTATGGTTACTTGCCTTCAGAATTACTGTGCGTCATGTCGTCAAATCTATAAAATATTCACAAAATCTGAAATTGTAAATTTCTCAGCAATACAATGAATTAAAATATCAGTCATAAGCTTGATAATATGCTACAATTTACAGAGGTTGTAATAGTAAATGAGCTAATATTGGAGAGGGGAGAGAGAAAAAATAGAATGGAGAAAATGAAAACAAATTTTTGTGACACTAATAACAAAATTCTATGCAATATCAGGAAACAAACCTTGCAATACGCAAAGATAGTATATTCGAATTCGCATAACTTTCAGTCATTTCTTCAATCACATGACCTTGAACTCGATGCTTGGGAAGTAAAATTTCTTAATTTCACCGATTTTCTGCACAAAGTTGAAAATGATAAATAAAAGAAAGAGGAGAAGAAATTGGGTATGAATCATAAAGGTAAAATTTTGGAGATTATTGAGATGTGTAGACCAAATGTGAGGGTGGTTTTGAACGTATGTGCTTCGCATTTGGAGAATTTTGCGAGTTTAGAGGAGGTTTCGATGGTGAAGGGCGAGATTTTGAGGGACGTAATGATCCTCTTGTTATGAGCCTTCCTGTGCATATTGATGTAAAGAAAGTAATTGAGGCCTTATTTTGCGATTTTCAGAAACTAATTAACAATGTTATATGAGATTAGTTTCTGCTTGGTTAACTGAATTCTTTTGGTCTTAGAAAATGTTGAAATTATACTTTGGAGTTTAGAGGTATTAGTGTGTTTCTCTTGGAGATTTATTGGTTGAATCTTTCATTGTCACATTGCTCCTGAGGAAATTTGAATTAATGTGTTATGTTATTTTGGAAATTTTAATTTTTTTTTTGGTCCAGATTAATAGAATCAAGATCAAATGGTGAAATTTAGGGTGCCCAAATTTACCATTGCATGTCGGGACCTGTCAAAATAAATGCCCTACTTTCATTATTGTAGAAATTACCAAAGGTTACACAGTTTTGACTTTTGACAATTTTCTTAATAACCATTCAAGTAAGCTCGACTCACAAAAGTTGTTACCAACTAATAAAAGTAATTGACAGATATATCTCTTGAACTCTCATGTCCCAAATCCCAATCGATTAAAACATGGACTACCAACTTTTTTTTTAAATAAAACAAAATATTATGAAATCAAACCACATATTATAACCAACAAACTAATCGAGGACACATCTGTGACTTGCCCGTTTAGATATTTTAAAAGTTCTTCCATATAAGCTCCATGTTCTCCTTCAACATTTCAAATGCAAGGTTTGTATTGACATTCTGCTCCTGCAATTTCATAAATTTGAAATTAAGTAATTTTACTAGATTTGACAAACAAGCATTCATGAAAGTTGAAACCATGTTAAATATGAAATATAACAATTTTATATCAGGATTTGCGCAATAATCTCATATCAAATGTGTCCTACACACCACGTGGCGTGTCAAAAAATTAAAAAAACATAAACTTACCCGTAGTTGAGATATAATTCCGGGCATTGTAAGACTGACCTCTTCGGCAACATCTCTATAAGAAGATCTGTAATCAAACCTGTCAGCAAAACGAACATTAAGCTTCATTACTGAGTTTCTGTACGTCTGAGCTTTCATATACCGAACCCCAATCACCGTGTATCTATCCCCTGAAGATTGCTTTCCCAATGGCCATCTAACTCCACCCTCCACTTCAGAATCCAATACCGCAGATTCAATCATGCTTTTCATATTCTCAAGTTCTTCATCCTGTTTTAATAATTAAATATGAATCCAATATTAATTATATCATGAATCTATTTATGAACAGATTACCAATTATTATGGCCAAGTCCAATATATATAACTCACGGTTAAGTCTACGGAAACTTTCTTTGTAAAAAGCATCAGCCTCAGATCTAGGTTCTTTCCGAGACACGACATATCGGCAATAAAGTGGCGCACTTGGTTCAACCCAATCTATAAAAAAAACATATCGATTCAATGTCCATGAGTAACCGAACTAAGAAACCTCAATGTCTTAAAGAATCTTGCTTCAGCTAGTCCTTCTTTAAAACTTGCCTTGTACAATTCGAGCTTGTTTGTGCCTTTTGAGACAGTACACTTGCAAGTGATAGATATATCAGGTCTCATCTTATCAGATATCTACATAACAACACAAACAAATGTCTCAGACCAAAACGTATGTGTTTATGAAAAGATCGTTATATGTAAGTACCTTGAAGTTGTACAACTGCTTTTCCTCCTCAAACCTGAAATCAACTTTAGGGATGAATTCACTCGTAATGCGTTCTATATATGAAGGTGGAATGTTTGTGTGAAAAGATCTCCACAATCGTTTCATAGTGTCTAGAGGCAGAGAGCTTCCGTTTATCGATTCTAAACTGATTGAACGATTCCTATACATAACACAGGGACATAAAAAAAATGGGGATATATTTTTATGTAGTAATAATGAGCTGATAATCTAATGTACAATAACTCACTAACCCAAGGAAAAGAATTTTCCCAAAGCGGGCAACGAGACTTGGTTTTATTTCTCCAAACTCAAAGCCCTTCATCAAATTGTTCACTTGCTGAAAAGAAAAAAGCAAGTCCTGCTTCAAGGTTTTAGCCACATAAAGCCATGGATTTTCCATATAGTCATTTTTTGCATATGCCCCACCAATTTCTACAAATTAAATGACAACATAAGAAAAAAGATCATCCAATCCAAAACACATGATTATGAAATAGCATTAATAGAATAAAACATAACATCATATAATAGGAGAATTAATTAATTACCCTTGAGCATTAGAGTAAGAGGAGGAGGGTTTTCACCGGGGTTTTGCAGGAAAAACTCCATAGAAACAGGGTGAAGGAGTGTTAAATCGGGAATCCTGGACTCCTTTGATAATCCAACTATAAGCCATCTGGATATAGCATTTGGAGCATACACATATTCCGTAGTTTTTGACGTATGATTCCTCGTAGGAGTTAAGGAGGAGGAGGAGGAGGCATCGCTTTTCAGGTGCCTCTTGTGTGGGGGTACATAAGCCATGACACACACGCACGCTCTGCTAATTTTTGTTTGAAATGTACTACTATATGGTTGTCACTCACAAATATATAGGAGTACAAACAACTGCTTGGAATTGGAATTGGAATTGAAATGGGCAGATGGAAAGTGGTTTCCCAAAGTCCCATAATAAACCATTAAATTATGGTGTGACAATCTGCAGAGTTCCAAAGATTTGAAAATCTGAAAAGATGAGAGAAAAGAAGCATATTTGTCTCTCTTAATAACTCTCCGACCCTCAATCTTCCTCCCCAAATGTCCATTCGTCTCAGAGTTTTTTTCAGTTAAATACCCAATTCAATTTTTTTTTTTTTTTTTTTTTTTTTTTTTTTTTTTGATAACCCAGGTGTAACTTAATTTCACTGGAAAATTCTTGTATAGACCTTAGACCTTGTGGTTGTAAATGAACCACATCATATATTTTGAGAATACTCTCAAAATGTATGATGTGGTTCATTTACAACCACAACTCTCAAAATGTATGATGTGGTTCATTTACAACTACAAGGTCTATAAAAAGCTCATAGACCAGGTCTATGCAAGAATTATCCAATTTCATTGAGAAACTTAACATTTTGGAAGGGAAAATCACGTTAACTTGGCATTTTTCTAGTTTTAAATGTTATTTATTCTTTAGTTAAATTTATATTTTTATGCTGGTGTAAATATGCAATCTTAGGCCATCTGTATCTGCATCTCCAGTCGAAGGGGGAAGGGCAATGGGGGGTCAATTAGGCAGTCAAACTCGGCTTGGACGTTTTACTGCACGTCGCGGACACCCTTTTCTTTTTATTTTAATTTAAAAAAAATTAAATGTGTGTAAAAAAATTAATTAGTTTAATTGGTCTAATTTGTTTTAAAAAATAAAACATATATATGTGTAAAAAATTTAAAAAACTTCTGTAAAAAAATGGTAATAAAATATATATGTATGTGTAAAAAAATTGGGTGTATTTTGATAAACTACGACTTAGTTTAAAAAAAATATAGTATGAATATAAAAATATGACTTAATTAAACTTATTATTATTGCAACTTAATTTAAAAATACAATTTAAAGATCAATTAAACAACTTAACAAATACGATTACAAAGAAACACCTAATTCGAAAATGGTCCTTGTGTTGCCCACAAGTGTTCGACTAAGTCTTTTTTCAATTGACTATTGACATTTTTTTTCCGAATGTTGCCACGACACATCATATGTGACTCCAAGTTAAAGTTGCCACGATGCAGCATATATGATTTCAAGTCAAAATCGCATCATATAAAAATAAGACTTACTTAGACTTATTATTATTGTTGATGTTATTATTATTATTTTATTATTATTATCGTTATTGTTATTGTTAAGTGCGAGTAGGAAAAAATTTGCTTGCTTCCCCACTCGGCTGGAGATAACCTAAATGTATTGAATTCTTCTTTCGATTGGAGATGACATACTAGACAAGACATGCAAGCAATCAGGAAGGCAAGCTGGCAAGAGAAGGCAGTCTGCCTCGGCTGAAGATTACCTTATAGAGTATTAAATTATAGTATTATATGTGCAATTTATCAACACTACAAATCAATATAATTCAATAAAAAAAAAAAAAACTTTGTCGTCATTCAACTTACAAATAGTAATATACGACAGGCACCGAAACTGCAAAATTGGATTGTAGCCTAATGGAGAAATCACTAGCAAAGTTGAGGCTCCATAACCTCTTATTATTTATAATTATTTGTACTTGGATAGCTATTGAAATATAATGTAATGATTGATGATGAATGTATTATTAAAAAAAAACCATCTTGATTTTAAGTTTTTTTTTTTTTGATAAGTTTGATTTTAAGTTTCTAACCAAATACTTCTACCACTGATTTAATTTGGTAGTAGTTTATTATTTATAATTCTTTATACTTAGCCAATTATTGAAATTATTTATAATGTAATAATTGACGATAAATTTATTAAAAAAAATTATCTTGATTTTAAGTACCAGACCAAATACTTCTACAACTAATTTCCCCCGTTTTGTTTATAATTTCCAAAGTTTTCTGATTTTTAAGCTTCAAAATTTCAAAGTTTAGATTTGTTCTGACATTTTGAAGTTGTTGGATTCTTCCCGCTTACTTAAAAAATTTCATTTTTGTTTATTTAAGAAACTAGGAAAGTACATGTACGTTGTATGTGTATAGTTAAGTTTATGGATATTTTTTTTTTTTATAAATTAGAGTAAAATTAATTTTATTATGTCATAAAATAGAGACAATTAACCCGTTTTTCACCTATTTAATTCATTAGTTTAATTTATTTTTCGTCGGTTTAACATTTTTTTAACAGATTTTTCATTTTTACCATGTTAATGTTTTTGTACAGTTTTAACCAATTTTTTTTATCGGTTATAACTTATTTTCACTTTTTTTTTATTTTGTCCTTTTATTTTTTCTGTTTTAAACCATTTGTCTACCGGTTTCACCTTATTTGGTAGGTTAAACTCTTTTTTATTTTTATTGATTTCACTTATTTTTATCATATTAACCCGTTTTCAACAATATTGCACATTTTTTCCACTAATTCCACATGTTCTTTTCACCAATTTCATTCGAATCTTCATTGATTTGATATGTTTTTACCGACTTTATTCATTTTTTTCACCGATTTCACCTACTTTTTACTGATGTTGTCATTTTACCGGTTTCATCTATTTTTTTAAATTTTCATCGAATTCAGGGACACTATTTTACCGGTTTCACCCAAATTTTCATCAACTTCGTTAGTGTTCACCAATTTCACCCAAATTTTCATTGATTTCACATGTTTTTAATGATACCATTGATTTCTTTTTTCGATTTCACAAAATTTCATCGATTTAATCCGTTTTTCTCGAAAAAAATTCCAGAAAAATTCCAGTTTACGCATGTATTGATATTATTAAGAATTCCATGAAAAAATTCAAGTTTACGCATTTCTTGATATTATTAAAAAAAATTTATATATTTCTATTCTAGGCAAAGTAAAATAGGGGTGGGACCGGGACGGGTTTCGGGAATTCGGGGGTTTCGGGACGAGATATCGGGTTTCGGGTTTCCAAATTCAAATCTCGAAACCCGGTAGATCAACCAAGGTCCCGAGAGTTTCGGGTACCCAATTTAATTTCGGGATTTCGGGACGGGACCGGGTGTCCCGATAAACAATTAATTTTTTTTTTAGTTTAATGCAACTTTAAACCGCCTCGGATTTTCTGTGTCAATATTGATGTGCCATTTCTCCATTTTGCGCCACGTGCCACTTGGAGTTATGTACCACATGTAGACTTAGAAAGATCTCAAAACCTCAAGATCTGATTGAGAAATTATTGGAGAAACTTGAAAATTAAAATCATCTGCGATGATATATGTTGAAAAATCCAGACATTGGCGAGTAACGGATCAGTGGCGGACGACGAGAGTTGAGTTGTGGTGGAGTTAAGATTGGATTTTATAGAAGAAGAATGCATAGAGGGAGATGTGAATGGTTGAATTTTGATTTAAATTAGGTATTTTGATCATATATATTATTTTAATTAAACTATGTAATCAGGACCGGGTTTCCCGATCGGGTGGGGATCACTTCCCAAAACCCATCCCAAGTTTTCTTGATCGGGTTTTGTCCCGTCCCAAATGAAAAAATATCCGTTTTGTCCCGTCCCAAATGGAAAAAACCCGATCGGGAAGGGACAGGTACTCGAAACCTGATCCCATTTACCCAGCCCTAAAGTAAAATTACGTAATTAGCTAAATCATGAGTATTTTTTTTATTCTTTTGTGGTAAGATGTCATTCAATTTTAATTCTTTTTGTAACTAATGATATTTAACATAATTTCATTTTAATTTTTTTATTTAGAGGGTTTATGATGCACTAAATCTTTAAATTAATATCTTCTCACTTAAATAAATATCGATGCTAAAATATAATATTTTAGGGGCTACTTAAAATAATAGTTTTATTTTATGGTTCACTTTTATCTATTATTAGATAAAAAGATTAAAATTATAAAAATTGATGTAAATGATAATTTATAAATTTTAGGAGTTGATATAGGAGATAAATATAGTAAGACTTCGCGTCTAATTATTTCATTTCAATTATATATTTACTATTTTGAATTAAATATCACTTTATATTTATATTTAGATAGGAATGGATGTAATTATCAAATAATACTTTACTCACTGATTACCACCAATGATAATTTCTCCGCCCTCGCCAAATTCACCGCTTTGGACTGCCGCCGAAATAGCAGAGGCCGTAGACGGCAGAATCATCAGATGGGGCGAACCCGGTTCAATATCCACCGACACTCGGACCCTTCAACCGGGTCAATGGTTCCTTCCCCTCGTCGGCCAAAACTACGACGCCCACACCTTCATAACTCCCCAACTCTCCTCCAAAGGCGCCATCGGAGTCATCTCCAACCGCATATCCACAAATTTTGACATGGGTTTCGTTCAATGTGACTGCACCACCTCAAAATCCCTTAAAAAATTAGCCCTTTATGCAAGAAACCGATTCCATGGCTGCTTAATTGGTTTAACTGGCAGTGTAGGCAAAACCACTACAAAAACCATGATAGCTTTAGCTTTGGAAAGCAATATTGACACTGTATACATGAGCCCCGGAAACTGGAACAATGAAATTGGGGTTGCTTTGTCGCTTGTTGGGATGCCGAGGGATGTGGGATATGGGGTATTGGAATTGGGTATGAGTCATAAAGGTGAAATTTTGGAGCTTGTTGAGATGTGTAGACCAAATGTGAGGGTGGTTTTGAATGTATGTGCTTCGCATTTGGAGAATTTTGCGAGTTTAGAGGAGGTTTCGATGGCGAAGGGCGAGATTTTGAGGGATGCGATGGTAGGGGATGTGTGTGTTTTGAATGCTGATGATCCTCTTGTTATGAGCCTTCCTGTGCCTATTGGTGTAAGGAAGGTTAGTGAGGCCTTATTTTGCGACTTTCGGAATTAATTAACGATGTTCTATGTGATTAGTTTCTGCTTGGATAACTGAATTCTTTTGGTCTCAGAAAATGTGGTAGCTAAAATATGACTTTGGTGGTACTATTGTGTTTCTCTTGGAGATTTACTAGTTGAATCTTTCAGTGTCATTGCTCCTGAGGGCTATGTGTAAATTTGTTGAGAAAATGTGAGAATGTTGTATTAAAGCGAAGGAGATAAGGTGATTAGAAATGGATGTGGAACTTGATAGAGGGTACGGTTGTTTTGTTTTGCTGCACTTGGTTGGATAAAGTTGCATTGTTTTGTTTATGCATTAGATAGAAAGATACCTAGCCATTATAGTTGTTGACCTTGGATTTCAATCAAATCCTCTTAGACCTTAAGCTAGAGCCTGTTTTGGACTTTTAGAATCAAACCAAAATCTCTGTTTTAAAGCATTACCATGAGGGTTTGCACTTTCTTGAAAAAATCTCTGAGGCTTCATTTGGATTGAGGGATTTGAATTTGAAGGATTCAGAGAAAGGATTTCAAATGACTTGAGGATGGATTTGGAAAAGGTAAAAAAATTATTTGAAACCCACTCAAAATCAAAATGATTCAAACAATAGTTATAAATTTGTTATTATGGACTTAAAGTAGTTATAGCTCAAATTCCCTCAATCCAAATAATTTCGAAGTGTTCTTTTTCGCTTGGTTCCTCAAACTACCAAGGTTGTGAAAAATTGTTGGTATATGTCAAGCCATCAGTGAAGAATTTATACGAAATCTAGTTGGTTTGGGCCATGCCCAGGAATCACTTTAAAATAGAGTAATGATTCGATGGGGTGTAACTGACACGCTGTTTTACTCGACTTTTGGTTAAAAAAGAGATGGCTATGAGGTTCCTCTTTTTTATCAACCGAGGGCATGTGTTAAAGCAATTCTGTGTGTTATGACTTTTCAGACCGTACTAGAATTTATCCGTACAAAATATTAATATTACGATTATTACTTGCTTTTAGGTACTCTTTGGTCGGAGACAAGGCTGTGATGTCCGGCTAGTTTCAGCTCAAAGTGTAGATGGTGGTCTCAAAGTAGAGACTGTTCTGCAATGGAATAAGGAGATGTAAGCGGTTCTTAATTCTTTTCAGCAATTAACAACATGCATTGTGATGGTGTTCATCTACCAATTAATATCTCTCCTTCTTTTAAGTACTTTCCGATGTTAATATATTTTCTTAATTTTGAATTCAGGGTCAAATTTGTCCTTCCGAGTCCAGGTCTGCATTTGGCCACGAATGCATGTGCAGCTGCAGCAGTGGCAACTTCCTTAGGAGTCCCTCTTGCTTCCGTGGGCAAATCCTTGTCACAATTTATTCCGGTCAAAGAGAGGTCCGAGTTTCAAATTGCTAAAAGTGGAATCAAAATAATAAACGACGTCTACAATGCAAACCCAGTTAGCACAAAATGTGCAATTGATTCACTAGCAGCAATTGAATGCAAAGGTAAAAGAGTTGCTATTCTTGGAGACATGCTTGAACTTGGTTTAGAAGAAATTAAGTTTCATGAATTGATTTTATTACATTGCCTTGATTCTCATATTGATGTTGTCGCACTTGTTGGTAAGAATTTTTTGACAGCAGCTGATAATTTAAAGATCATTCGTGGGATAAATTTGATATGTTCGTATGATTCTGAAACACTGGCTTCTAATATTTTGGATTTCGTACGTTATAATGATGTCGTTTTGGTGAAAGGAAGTCGTGGTATGAAAATGGAGAAGATTGTTCATGCGATCAAGTCTCATAAATTTGATTGACTTTCACATGTTTTCGAGGTTTTTTGTTGTGGTTTGGGAGGTCTGAAAGATTCTATATATCTTGTTATGTATGAAAGTATGAATGTGTTTAGATTGATTCTGAGTTTGTGTTAACCAATGTATTGTACATTAGATGGAATATAGTTACTTAATATAGTTACTCAACCAAGTCTAAAAACGTAAATAAATACAAACAAATACTTCGAATATTCAGTTCGAATGCCTCATAAGTCTGAATTGAACGGAACACCCGTTCCCGGAAGCCACTGGAATCCATTAATGAACGATCTTACGGTAAACTTACTCGCTTGAAGATGACTAATGTTAAGCTTCAATCCTTTCCAACGAACCCTATCTTTTGTTACTGCACCAAACCCTATGTTATTATATTCAGCATAAAATATAGTATCAGGAGCCTTAACACTATTACCCCAAGGCAACCATCCTTTTGGATCAATTAAACTTCCCAATTGATTTTCCATGAAAATCGTAGTCGAGTAATCTTTCCATGGTCGACCCAAGAAAGTTCTAACACCATGGAGATCCTCGGCAGGAGCAATAACACATTTATGTATGGAAATGCCCGTGTTAGAATTTGGGTCGTTTTTCGCCTGAGCTGTTATAACGTTGCTTTGGCCATGTAATGGTCTCTTCAAAAGTATGGTGGACATTTGAATGACGACAGTTGAGTCTCCAAATATGAAGTCGATTGTTCCGTATATTTTGCATTCTCGATAAAACTGACGATTGGACTGTGTGAATAGTGTGTCTTGATATGCATCGATTCGACAACGATGGAATATGGATAGGTCTGAAGTGGCTAGCAACGCGACGGCTTGATATTTGCTTGGTCCTGCGGTATTTTGAAACGCCATGTCTCGTGCAATAAATCCCTTACCGTGTACGGCTTCATAAAAAGAGATTTTGTTAATCAACACTATAGGGTTCATATTTAATGTCATGTCTAAATTCGATTTAAGTCCCAAAAAAAAAAAAAAAATACAGTAAATCTTACCAAAAGTGGCACTGGCAAGAATTGAAAATCCATCTGCATAGCTGAGATTACCAGAAACAATTGTATGATCCATTCCATCCCCATGCATTAGTACATTCCATTTGCTAACATCAACCTTCACATTTTCATGGTAAACTCCCTTCTTCACATATATCACAAATCTCGTATTACTATTTCGAGGCACAACACTAAGTGCTCCGTTAATCGTCCTGTAATTGCCCGAGCCATCGGCCGCCACAACAACATCATGCTTTATTTTTTTTTGGGAACGTTCTAGAAGCTTCCTATCCTTTGAAGACAACCAAGTAGGCACCGAATCTCTAGCAATTTTGCTCGAACTAGGCGATGTTATCCAATTATGGTCAATTTTACTTATAATAGCGAGACTATTGCTAATAAGTTCCCTTGATTTCTTCAAAATGTTGATCGCGAGCTCTTTTACTTCATTTGGTGCATATTCATAGCCGTCTAGGCAAGTTTGTAAGTTTGCGTTAGACGCACTTAGCCATGTTATAAGATCGTCTCGCGTTTTATAAGAACTTGTTGGTAATGAAGAATTGAGATTGTGTAACGCAAGGGAAAATAATACATTACAACTTTCTAATGCCGAATTAAAATTCTTGTCGTCATCGATGCTTTGGAATGTTTTGACAAATGTTCCGTTTTCAGAGAAATTCTTAGATGCTCTAGAGACCTCGTTTATTGAAATTTGGACAGAATGTTCATATAGGACTTGAGAATTGTATGTGATTTTTGAGTCATTAATAATTGGAGCAAAGTTTTCATGACATGTATTTGAATAAATTGTTAAGTCGCATAGGGATTTTAGTGAAGTAAAAGAAGATTGGCTATGACACACTCTAAAGGAATTAAGTATGATCAAACATGCTACAATTTGAATGAAATAAAGCCAATTTAGAAACTGCATTTTTTAAATCGGTATCTTGGGTTTGGTTTGAATTTGGCCTATGTTGGTGTAACATATATAACGTAACTATTATGTAGAGAAATGCATTTTGTCATGTTACCTATGATTTTGTATAATGTTGATATGAGAGAATTTATTTAAAATCTGATAATAGACTACTCAATGGAAAAAATGGAAAACTTAAATTACTATATTAAATTAGACCAGATTTTTTTATGCATATTCTAACCATTTAATTTATTTCTTCAGATTTTATTGGTTCAGAATAGCAAAAAAGCAATTCCAAATGTAGTTCAAATAATTTTACATGAAGCTTTCAATGATGATGAGTTTAATACTATATCATCATAGTACTTGTTGGAAAGCTAAGGGCCTGTTTGTTTGGCATTTCCTAAAAAAATTTCGTGTTTGGGAAATGTCAAATAAACATGTTTTTTATTTTCTGAAATAAATTTTGCATCTCTTAATTTTCTCAAACTACTCTCTCAAAACCCGAACAAACAACAATTTTCTTATCTCTAAACTAAACTTATAAAAACCGTTATTCTGATTTGACATAAAACAACATATCTCTTATACAATTTATCTCACAATAAACATGATTTGACATAAAGTCTTACACATCTTACACCTAAAACCCAACTCTTCCAAAAAAAACATATACCTACTTTATTTCTCAAACCACTCTCTCAAAATCCAAACAAACAACATTATGCAAATCGAGACTATTTCACAAACCTCCACTACTCTCCCAAACACCAAACAAACAGACCCTAAGTTTGCAACCAACAAAGAATAAAAACCGCTCAAAAGATTAAATTTTGTAAAAAAATTTCTTACTATTTATTATGTAAAATATTGGGCTAACAAATATTAAAATCAACAACTTTTATGTGTTTTTCAGCCTATTTTTACTTTATCTTAATCTTTTAGTACATTCATATTTTTTCTGTTTGTTACGAAATTCTAAATAAGAGTTGAAATGTAAAACTAGCTGTAACAGCATATACAAAGAAAATTAGCAATATCAAATCTTCACTTTTGTAGTCGGTCAATTAGAAATTAAATTGAAGGATATAAATTGAATTTTACAATTGATTTATTTCCGTTACTGTTGTATAGATATTAACAGTTTTAGCATCAAATTTTTGTTGGGCGGTCTGCTTGGGCACTACCAGTACTATTAGCACCGGTTCATGAGCATCCAAGCACCGCATGAACGCTTGCACATCGCTCAAGCATCACTTGGGAGAGTTTGGCCAATTCTTGGGCGAGTAGGGAGTGCCTGTCTGAGCGTGCAGATGAGCACCCGACCATTCTGTTGATAAATAAATTGTGGGATGTGAGATTTGAACCACTGACCTTGTAAATAGATAAGATATTTGAAACTACCTGGACTAAACAACCTTGTTTATTTTTCATTGAACAAAAAATTATGTATACGCTTTAGTTACATTATAATAATCCAGAATAGTATTAAATAATTATTTCCGTCGAAAATATTTCTAAAGGTAATTATTAAAGTAGTTATTTCTAAAGGTAATTATTATAAATTAGTTTATTAGTGCAACGGTCTATTATATTTTGTTCAATGAAAAATCAGCAAAGTTGTATACTTCAAGTAGTTTCAAATAGGACTATGCTAGGCTGAAAGCCCAATTATGAGACTGTACAAATACAGCCGATTTTGTGGATTTTATTTGCTTCTTCTACAAGTAGAACTCTAACATTGAAAATTTAATAATGTAACCCATAAGAAATTAATCAAGAAAAGACAAACCCTATTCTTAAATGAAATCAATATACAAAGCCAATATCTCAGCTATATTATTTTTTTGCCTCACTATTAAAAAAGGATATAAAATTAATAAAATCAACTCACGGTGAATTAGTTTTCTTGGAGATATATTGTATATTACAAATGACATGATATTAATTTTTTATAACTTATTGTTCATGTATTGTTGAATAACGTTTAAAAACCACAGAGACTAGCAAAATTAATTGTCAACTTATATTGCTTTCATAGTATATGATAAATAACATTTTAATTCAATTTATATCACATTATTATGTTTGTGCTATTTTATAATTTTAAAAATTGTGTGGCAGTTAAGTAAACTAAAGTAAAAAAATAAAAAATACACACAAACATGCTGAAGTGGTAGCCGGTGGAGGAAAAACACCTAAGTCAATAAGATAGAGTTGTACGTGTACAAGTCTGTCAAATAGGCATTTCCTTTCAAATATTTTATCTATTTACCAAGTCAATGGTTCAAATCTCACATCCCACAATTTATTTATGAACAGAATGATCGGGTGCTCGTCTGCTCCCTCAGGTGGCCACTCCCTTGGCATTGACTGGATATACAAGATTTAAAGCCACATACCATTAACATTTTAAGTTCTTTTTTGGATTGGATGGTATTACATCTTTTAATTAAGTATAATGTATTGTCAAATGCATAATTTTGCAATTCCTTCAAATTCAAGAGCTAATTTGTTTGAAGATTCATGAATTTACATATACCAATGGTTATATACTTATCCCGGAGCACAAATCCTGATGTAGGACTCATTGCATTTTCATTTTGCACCGAAATCCGTTGGTTCTTTGCGAAAAAACGTAAAGTATGCAATACTGAAGCACGACTCTAGTTGAGCAGAAAATAAAATGGATTGTTTCTTATATGTTGCAATCTATGTAAAACCACGTCCAAAAATAGCTTTTGCTTCTCCAAAAGCAGTAGCAAACACCCTGTATGTTTTTGCAAACAAATACAATTACTTTTAATATACGATCTTCTAAGTCATTGACTAGATTTATTCTAGCATCTGAATTTAATCAGAAAAGTATTTGAAGGTTAAAAACTTGAGACACATCTAAGAAGATAAGAAGATTAAATGATGACGACCATTTCCAAACAATTGCACATTAAAAATAATTAATTGATCCTTCTACATTAAAGAGTCGAATAATGTCGATATATCGTATAGAACTAAAGAGTCAAATAATGTCGATTGAACATTGTTGAAGGTTACCATCTAAATCCAAAGCAAGCATAAACAAAATATGTCTAATGTTGATTACACCACATATCCGTTATTATGGAGAAGGGTAAACACTACATTTGGTCCCTCTTATCATTAATTTTTTACAGAGTGGTCCCTCTTATGTTTTTTTTCCTAGTTTAGTCCCTACAATGTATTAGTTGTTTCACTTTAATCCTTTTCAGGTGTTCCAAGACGGTTCCGATTACATGTAATATGCTCATAAGGGCAATTTCGTCATTTCTAGTAAACTAACATGGATATTTTCGTCTTTCTAATCATTTGAAAAAAAACAAAAGAATTAATCTCTTCCAAACTAGGCTTTCATTCCAGTCCAACTTAGTCGTCCATTTCGTTCCAAACTAAAGTTTTCTCCCAAAATCTTCTTCAAACATCAAAATTGCTCACCAGTTAAACAATATCTCAAATGGTCTCAATAGCGAATGGACGAAAATGCCCTAAGAAATATTCATATGCATATCACGTGTTATCAAAACCACCTGATAAGGACTAAAGTGAAACACATAATTCATAGTAGGGACTAAAGTGAAATAAATAATTTATAGTAGGGACTAAAGTGGGAAAAAAAACATAAGAGGGACCAATCTATAAAAAGTTAATGATAAGAGGGACCAAAAGTGATATTTACCCTATGGAGAATTAGTTGATGAAACTTGAGAGTACTTCCATGTTTTATGTGTATTATTGAAGTCTGAACTAAGTATGTTTGAATCGATTGAGTTGTGGGCAGTACTAGGAGGAATTCAATCGATGGAGTTGTGGACAGTACTAGGAGGAATTAAATCGATGGAGATACAAATATGGAATTTCCTCCATCAACAAGGTCAAATGACTGGTTTTGTCACAATTGCAGAGAAGTTGAGTCAATTGACTTCTCTAATAATGCTCCGTGGGCATTTTGGCATCGTTGGCAGCTTCTGCGGCACATCAGTACGGAGCACAAAAATGTAGATTAAAATGTGATTTCTGTTACTCAAAATTATTAATTGCCGAGGAAATGAGAGACCACTTTCGAGAAATGAATCTCGATTGTACTTCTCTATCTCTGATTGATGAAGAAGACTATGACGACGACGACGACTCCATGGATGATGTTGTTGGTGTTGCATTTCACTACATAGATGGTGGAAAAAATGATTACGGGGAGCTTATGGACATGTACGATTGCGTCATAAATTTCATCGGTGCCTATATTTAATTATAGTGAATATTTATTTAGTTGGAGTCAATAGGTCGATGCCTAGGTTAATTAGATTAATTATTGTTGTGTTTCTTGAGTTTAAGTTTAAGTTCGAGTCAATGGATCAATGCTAATAAGTTCCCTTGATTATCGCGATCTATTATACTTCATTTCATGCATATTCAAAGCCGTCTAGGCACGTTTGTAAGTTTGCGTTAGATGCACTCAACCATGTTATAAGATAATCTCGCGTTTTATAAGAGCTTGTTAATAATGAAGAATTGAGATTGTGTAACGCAAGTGAAAATAATACATTAAAACTTTCTAATGCCGAACTAAAATTCTTGTAGTCATCGATGCTTTGAAATGTATTCACAAATGAAGATTAAATGATGACCTTCATTTCCAAACAATTGCACATTTAAAATAATTCATTACCCCTTCTACATTAAAGACTAGTGTCTATATATCGTATATAACTAAAGAGTCAAATAATGTCGATTGAACGCTGTTGAATGTTACCATCCACATCGAAAGCAAACATAAACAAAATATGCCTAATGTTGTTTACACCACATATCCGTTATTATGGAGAATTAGTTGATAAAACTTGAATGTAGTTCCATGTTTTATGTGTATTATTGAAGTCATAACTAAGTATCTTTGAATCGTTTGAGTTGTGGGCAGTACTAGGAGGAATTCAATCGATGGAGTTGTGGGCAGTACTAGGAGGAATTCAACCGATGGAGATACAAATGTGGAATTTCCTCAATCAAGATGGTCAAATGAGTGGTTTTGTCACAATTGCACAAGAGTTGAGTCAATTAACTTCTCTAACAATGCTCCGTGGGCACTTAGGCATCATTGCTAGCTTCTACGGCACATTAGTGGGGAGCATAAAAATTGATAGATAAATGTGATTATTGTGACTCAAAATTCTTAACTGCTGAGGAAATGAGAGACCACATCCGAGAAATGAATCTCGGTCGTATTTCTATATATCTCTGATTGATGAGGAAGACTATTACGACGATGACTCCGTGGACGATGTTGTTGGTGTTGCATTTCACTACATAAGTGGTGAGGGAAATGATTACGGGGAGCTTATGGACATGTACGATTGCGCCATAAGTTTCATTGGTGCCTAGATTTAATTATAGAGAATATTTATTTAGTTGGAGTCAATAGGTCGGTGCCTAGGTTAATTAGATTAATTATTGTTGTATTTCTTGAGTTTGAGTCAAAGTTGGAGTCAATGGGTCGGTATTAATAAGTTCCCTTGATTTCTTCAAAATTTTGATCGCGAGCTCTTTTACTTCATTCGGTGCATATTCAAAGCCGGCAAGGTACGTTTGTAAGTTTGTGTTAGATGCACGTGGCCATGTTATAAGATCGTCTTGCATTTCATAAGAACTTGTTGGTAATGAAGAATTGAGATTGTGTAACGTAAGTGAAAATAATACCTTACAACCTTCTAATGCCGAATTAAAATTATTGTTGTCATCGATGCTTTGAAATGTATCCACAAATGAAGATTAAATGATGACCACCATTCTCAAATAATTGCACATTAAAAATATGTAATTGCCCCTTGTACATTAAAGACTAATGTCGATATATCGTATATAACTAAAGAGTCAAATAATTTCGATTGAATGTTGTTGAAGATTACCATCTACATCCAACGCAACTATAAACAAAATATGCCTAATGTTGTTTACACCACATATCCGTTATTATGGAGAATTAGTTTATAAAACTTGAGAGTACTTCCATGTTTAATGTGTATTGTTGAAGTCTTAACCAAGTATACTTGAATCGATTGAGTTGTGGGCAGTATTATGAGGAATTCAATCGATAGAGTTGTGGACAGTATTAGGAGGAATCAATCGATGGAGATACAAATGTGGAATTACCTCCATCAAGAAGGCCAAATGAGTGGTTTTGTCACAATTGCAGAGGATTTGAGATTTTGAGTCAATTGACTTCTCTAACAATGCTCTGTGGGCATTTAAGCATCATTGGCAGCTTCTGCGGCACATCAGTAGGGAGCACAAAAATGATAGATTCAAATGTGATTATTGTGACTCAAAATACTTAACTGTCGAGGCAATGAGAGACCACATCCGAGAAATGAATCTAGGTTGTATTTCTATATCTCCAATTGACGAGGAAGACTATGGCGACGACGACGACTCCGTGGACGATGATATTGGTATTGCATTTCACTATATAGGTGGTGAGGGAAATGATTACGGTGAACTTATGGACATATACGATTGCGCCATAAGTTTCATCGGTGCCTAGATTTAATTATAGGTCGGTGCCTAGGTTAACTAGATTAGTTATTGTTGTATTCTTGAGTTTGAGTCTAAGTTGGAGTCAGTGGGTCGGTGCTAATAAGTTTCCTTGAATTCTTCCAAATTTTGATCGCGAGCTTTTTTACTTCATTCGGTGCATATTCAAAGCAGTCTAGGAACGTTTGTAAGTTTGTGTTAGATGCACTTAGCCATTTTATAAGATCGTCTTGCATTTCATAAGAACTTGTTGGTAATGAAGAATTGAGATTGTCTGACGCAAGTAAAAATAATACATTAAAACTTTCTAATGCCGAACTAAAATTCTTTTTGTCATCGATGCTTTGAAATGTATTAATAAATTAAGATTAAATGATGACCACCATTTCCAAACAAGCACATTAAAAACAATGCATTGTCCCTTCTACATTAAAGACTAATGTCGATATATCGTATATAACTAAAGAGTCAAATAATGTCGATTGAACGTTGTTGAATGTTACCATCCACATCGAAAGCAAGCATAAACATAATATGCCTAATGATGTTTACACCACATATCCGTTATTATGGAGAATTAGTTGATAAAACTTGAGAGTACTCTCATGTTTTATGTTTATGTTGAAGTCATAACTAAGTATCTTTGAATCGATTAAGTTGTGGGCAGTACTAGGAGGAATTCAATCGATGGAGTTGGGGGCAGTACTAGGACGAATTCAATCGATTGAGATACAAATGTGGAATTTCCTCAGTCAAGAAGGTCAACTGAGTGGTTTTGTCACAATTGCAGAGGAGTTGAGTCAATTGACTTCTCTAATAATGCTCCGTGGGCATTTTGGCATCGTTGGCAGCTTCTGCGGCACATCAGTAGGGAGCACAAAAATGATAGATTCAAATATGATTATTGTTGTACTTCTGAGGAAATGAGAGACCACTTCCGAGAAATGAATCTCGATTGTACTTCTATATCTCTGATTGATCAAGAAGACTATGACGATGACAACGACAATGTCGTGGACGATGTTGTTGGTGTTGCATTTCACTACATATGTGGTGAGGGAATGATTGCGGGGAACTTATGGACATGAACGATTGCGCCATTAGTTTCATCGGTGCCTAGATTTAATTATAATGAATATTTATTTAGTTGGAGTCAATAGGTCGGTGCCTAGGTTAATTAGATTAAATATTGTTGTATTTCTTGAGTTCGATTCTAGTTGGAGTCAATGGGTCGGTGCTATTAAGTTCCCTTGATTTTTTCAAAATTTTGACCACGAGCTCTTTTACATCATTCGGTCATATTCAATGCCGTCTAGGTACGTTTGTAACTTTGTGTTAGATGCATTTAGCCATGTTATAAGATCGTCTTGCATATCATAAGAACTTGTTGGTAATGACGAATTGAGATTGTGTAACGCAAGTGAAAATAATACATTACAACCTTCTAATGCCGAATTAAAATTATTGTTGTCATCGATGCTTTCAAATGTATTCACAAATGAAGATTATGAAGATTCACAAATGATGACCACCATTTCCGAACAGTTACATAGTACAAATATGTAATTGCCCCTTCTACATTAAATACTAATGTCGATATATCGTATATAACTAAAGAGTCTAATAATTTCGATTGAACGTTGTTGAAGGTTACCATCTACATCCAAAGAAATTATAAACAAAATATGCCTAATGTTGTTTACATCACATATCCGTTATTATGGAGAATTAGTTGATAAAACTTGAGAGTACTTCCATGTTTTATGTGTATTGTTGAAGTATTGACTTTGTATCTTTGAATCGATTGAGTTGTGGGCAGTACTAGGAGGAATTCAATCGATGGAGTTGTGGGCAGTATTAGGAAGAATTCAATCGATGGAGATTCAAATGTGGAATTGCCTCAATCAAGAAGGCCAACTGAGTGGTTTTGTCACAATTGCAGAGGATTTGAGTCAATGGGTCGGTGTTAATAAGTTCCCTTGAATTTTTCCAAATTTTGATCGCGAGCTCTTTTACTTCATTCGGTGCATATTCAAAGCCATCTAGGTACGTTTGTAAGTTTGTGTTAGATACACTAAGCCATGTTATACGATCGTCTTGCATTTTATAAGAACTTGTTGGTAATGAAGAATTGAGATTGTGTAACGCAAGTGAAAATAATACTTTACAACATTTTAATGCCGAATTAAAATTGTTGTTGTCATCGATGCTTCGAAATGTATTCACAAGTGAAGATTAAATGGTGACCACCATTTCCAAATAATTGCACATTAAGAAAATGTAATTGCCCCTTCTACAGTAAAGACTAATGTCGATATATCGTATATAACTAAAGAGTCAAATAATTTCGATTGAATGTTGTTGAAGGTTACCATCTACATCCAAAGCAAGCATAAACAAAATATGCCTAATGTTGTTTACACCACATATCCGTTATTATGGAGAATTAGTTGTTAAAACTTGAGAGTACTTCCATGTTTTATGTAAATTGTTGAAGTTTTAACTAAGTATATTTGAATCGATTGAGTTGTGGGCAGTACTAGGAGGAATTCAATTGATGGAGTTGTGGGCAGTATTAGGAGGAATTCAATCGATGGAGATACAGATGTGGAATTGCCTCCATCAAGAAGGCCAAATGAGTGGTTTTGTCACAATTGCAAAGGATTAGAGTCATTGGCGGAGCTACATTGTGAGTAGGGGGTGCATGGACCACCCTGAAATTTTCATCTTGATTAAAAAATAAGTATAGTGTTAGGATTAGTTTTAATTTTTGTATTGAAATTTTAGTGTAATTTTTGCTTAGCTTCAAAATGACCCCACGAATTAAAGTTCTAAATTACATATTTAAGGGGCCTATACTTTAATTAGAGTGACATTTTATTTTTACATTTTCATTTACTTCCAAAATATAAAGAAATTTGACATGGGATAAGATTATTATTGTATTTCTTGAGTTTGAATCTAAGTTGGAGTCAATTGGTCACTGCTAATAAGTTCCCTTTATTTCTTCCAAATTTTGATCGCGAGCTCTTTTACTTCATTCTGTGCATATTCAAAGTCGTCTAGGTACGTTTGTAAGTTTGTGTTAAATGCACTTAGCCATGTTATAAGATCGTATTGCATTTCATAAGAACTTGTTGGTAATGAAGAATTGTGATTGTGTAACGCAAGTGAAAATAATACATTACAACCTTCTAATGCCGAATTAAAATTATTGTTGTCATCAATGCTTCGAAATATATTCACAAATGAAGATTAAATGGTGACCACCATTTCCAAATAATTGCACTTAAAAATATGTAATTGCCCATTCTACATTAAAGACTAATGTCGATATATCGTATATAACTAAAGAGTCAAATAATTTCGATTGAACGTTGTTAAAGGTTACCATCTATATCCAAAGAAATCATAAACAAAATATGCCTAATGTTGTTTACATCACATATCCGTTATTATGGAGAATTAGTTGATAAAACTTGAGAGTACTTCCAAGTTTTATGTGTATTGTTGAAATCTGAACTAAGTATTTTTGAATCGGTTGAGTTGTGGGCACTACTAGGAGGAATTCAATCGATGTAGATACAAATGTGGAATTGCCTCAATCAAGAAGGCCAAATGAGTGGTTTTGTCACAATTGCAGAGGATTTGAGTCAATGGGTCTGTGCTAATAAGTTCCCTTGAATTTTCCCAAATTTTGATTAGGTGAATATTCAAAGCCGTCTAGGTCCGTGCGTTAGATGCACTAAGCCATGTTATAAGATCGTCTTGCATTTTATAAGAACTTGTTTGTAATGAAGAATTGAGATTGTGTAACGCAAGTGAAAATAATACATTACAATCTTCTAATGCCGAATTAAAATTATTGTTGTCATCGATGCTTTGAAATGTATCCACAAATGAAGATTAAATGATGACCACCGTTTTCAAATAATTGCACATTAAAAATATGTAATTGCCCCTTCTACATTAAAGACTAATGTCGATATATCGTATATAACTAAAGAGTCAAATAATTTCGCTTGAACGTTGATGAAGGTTACCATCTATATCCAAAGAAATCATAAACAAAATATGCCTAATGTTGTTTACATCACATATCCGTTATTATGGAGATTAGTTGATAAAACTTGAGAGTACTTCCATGTTTTATGTGTATTGTTGAAGTCTTAACTTAGTATCTTTGAATCGATTGAGTTGTGGGCAGTACTACGAGGAATTCAATCGATGGACTTGTGGGCAGTATTAGGAAGAATTAAATCGATGGAGATACAAATGTGGAATTGCCTCAATCAAGAAGGCCAAATGAGTGGTTTTGTCACAATTGCAGAGGATTTGAGTCAATGGGTCGATGCTAATAAGTTCCCTTGAATTTTCCTAAATTTTGACCGCGAGCTCTTTTACATCATTCGGTGCATATTCAAAGCCGTCTAGGTACGTTTGTAAGTTTGCGTTAGATGCACTAAGCCATGTTATAAGATCGTATTGCATTTTATAAGAACTTGTTGGTAATGAAGAATTGAGATTGTCTAACGCAAGTGAAAATAATACATTACAACCTTCTGATGCCGAATTAAAATTATAGATTCAAATGTGATTATTGTGACTCAAAATTCTTAACTGCTGAGTATATGAGCGACCACATCCGTGAAATAAATCTCGGTTGTATTCTATATCTCCGATTGATAATGAAGACTGATGACGACGACGACTCCGTGGACGATGTTTGTGCATTTCACTACATAGGTGGTGAGGAAAATGATTACGGGGAGCTTATGGACATGTACGATTGCGCCATAAGTTTCATCGGTGCCTAGATTTAATTATATTGAATATTTATTTAGTTGGAGTTAATAGGCCAGTGCCTAGGTTGATTAAATTAATTATTGTTGTATTTCTTGAGTTTGAGTTTAAGTTGGAGTAAACGGGTCGGTACTAATAAGTTCCCTTGATTTCTTCAAAATTTTGATCGCGAGCTATCTTACTTCATTTTGTGCATATTGAAAGCCGTCTAGGCACGTTTGTAAGTTTACATTAGATGCACTCAGCCATGTTATAAGATAGTCTCGCGTTTTTCAAGAGCTTGTTAGTAATGAAGAATTGAAATTGTGTAACGCAAGTATAATAATACATTAAAACTTTCTAATGCCGAATTAAAATTCGTGTCGTCATCGATGCTTTGAAATGTATTCACAAATGTTCCATTTTTTAAGAATTCTTAGATGCTATAGAGACCTTGTCTATTTGAAATTTGGAGAGAATATTCATATAGGAGTTGAGAATTGTATGTAGTTTTTGAGTCATTAATAAATGGATCAAAGTTTTCATGACATGTATTTTAAATAAATTGTTAAGTCGCATAGGGATTTTAGTGAAGTAAAAGAAGATTGGCTGTGACACATTCTAATAAATTAAGTATGATAAAATATACTACAATTTGAATGAAATAAAGCGGATTTAGAAACCGCATTGTTGAAATTGGTATCTTGGGTTTGGTTTGAATTTGGCCTATGTTGTGTAACTTAGTTATATATAACGTAACAATTATGTAGAGAAATTCATTTTGTCATGTTACTTATGATTTTGTATAATATTGATCTTAGTGCATTTATTTAATTTAAAATCTGATAATAGACTACTCAATGGAAAAAATAAAAAACTTAAATAACTATATCAGATTAGACCAGATTTTTCTTATTGATATATTTATTATCTTCTCATTTGCTTTAAGCATATATTTTTCTTTTTTTCCTATTAAGTGTATTTTCATCACTCAATACTCCAACCATAAAATTAACACATAAACAACTCGAAAAATATTATTCATAACATAGTTAACAATTCTTTTTTAATGTGATACATTAACACATAAACAACTCGAAAAATAATAGTCACGTGCAGAGCACGTGCACATTTCTAATAAGCTAAAAAATGATAAATTAAATATAGTAGAAAATACACGTGCAGAGAAAATATTGAGCATATTTCAAATTAAACTTCATCTTTGAGTCAGCTAAAGCCTTATTCCTGACCTACAACTTGAACTCTTGTTCCCAAATTGAGCACATTTACCGCACAAATTTAGAGACATTTTCTTCTCTACCCAGACTTGTGCTCCTACTTGTGCTCCAGAATAGCACTCCGTCTGTGGCACCGAGATTCGAGCAACAAAAATCCGCATTCCAAGCTAATTTGATCGACGATTCAACTACTACACGATGATTGTGATGGAGTCATTTCTAAACAGTATCATCCCTCCAACTGGATAGCTATCGTGGGTAGGGAGAACCACGAAGAAAGAGACATTTTCTTCATACCCAGACTTGTGACTTGTGTTCCAGAATAGCACTTCGTCTTTGGCACCGAGATTCGAGCAACAAAAATTTGCATTCCAAGCTAATTTGGTCGACCGTGATTCGACTTCCACACGATAATTGTGATGGAGTCATTTCTAAACAGTATCATCCCTCCAGCTAGATAACTATCATGGGAAAGGAGAACCACTCACACATTAACGTCTTGTGAGTTCAGGATACAAGGTTCTGGTGCACCGACTATTAGAGAAGTCGTTTGGCAAGAATTCAAGGTGACAACTAATTTTCCTAATGAGTCGCTAAGTTTCATCGTCGGAGAATTTATCGATGTTGACGATTGCATGCCCCATACTGGTATCCTGCGTGAGTAAACTAGTAATTTTACTTTGAATTTGTAGTTTTTATTCGATATTATGTAAGTTAATATTTGTGCACTATTATTCTAGAAAATAATGTTTGCCAAAGATATTTATTGTATATGTTATTTAATTGTAAAGATAAACATGGCCTATCAATTGTGGTGATTGCACAAACATAAGGCATTGTACACAAATACCCTACACATTGCATTAAACATAAACAAGTCATATACACTAACTTAATGAAACACATTTAAACACAAACACCAAAAAATAGTCTCGCACTTGATTCATTAATTTCAATGGTAGAAAATATAATACAAGCCTTTCAACATCTAAAGTGTACAACAACTCTCCTAAGTAATGCGGTTTTGAAAAAGAACATTCTAAGAATCAACGCCAATTGGTGGAAAACCTTCATAACTTTGAAAAATTCGAAACTTGAAATATAAACGTGCATTGCACCTTTTGGGTACACTAAAAATAAATTATGAAACATGCATATGCATTTTTCAGTCCCACAAAATAGAAAATAAATGCATATTTTGTTGAATTAAGCTTACTATACGTACGTATATATTGGGCATATTAATTAATTAGTTCATCGCTAATTAAACCGATTCCTTTCTTTCTTTCTATTTTATTTTGTTTTTAAAATCAAGTTTAATATTAATGATTGTTTCTTCTTGTGAATTAATTTGTTCTACACATAAAGTTTAATATGTTTGAACCAGATTTGGAAAACGAGTGGCCTTCGGTTACAACTTTGCCATCAAAAGGCTAGTGGATTGACGAGTATAAAAATTTGTACCGTACCACCAATAAGCGCCGAGCTTTTCTTTAGAGCAGCCATACGAATGAAGAATAATATTGACTTGCTAGCCTTTTTCAAGAAAAACCGCAGGATAGTTCCATTGAATGATACTTCGTACACTAAATCCCAAATTATTGGAGCCGTGCGGGATGCCACGGGTAACCTAAGATTTTATATTTATTTGTCATGTTTGCCTTTCAATGCGATAAATATTTAATATATAATGAGATATAATCATGCAATTCAGGTGATCCTAGAGCAATAAAATGAGGATATTGTATTTCAAAATGCAGAGCTAAATTGTTTGAAGATTCATGAATTTACATATACCAATGGTAATATACTTATCCCGGAGCACAAATCCAGTTGTAGAACTCATTGCCTTTTCGTTTTGCATCGTAAATGTGTTGGTTCTTTGCGAATAGCGTAAAAAGTCTGCAAGACTGGAACATGACTCTAGTTGAGCCAAAAATAAAATCGATTGTTTCTTATATGTTGCAATATTTGTAGAACCATGTCCAAAAACAGCTTTTGGATCTCCAAGTACAGTTGCAAACAGCCCTTCTATGTTTTTGCAAACAAGCATTACAACAACTTTTAATATATATTCTTCTAAGTCATTGACTAGATTTATTCTAGCACATTAATTTACTCGGAAAAGTATTAGAGGGTAAAAATTGAGCCACATCAAAGTAAAGATGAAGACATGACCCCTATTTCCAAACAATTGCACATAAAAAAAATAAATTTTCCCCTTCATTTTTGTTCAAAATCTGCAAACCCTAACATAACATCGATCATAATTACTATCTAGAAATTGATTGAGCATTGATGACAAAAGGTTTATTTTTTAATTATGTAAATACATATATTTAGTCTCACTAGAAAATTGCACTTACATTGCACGTGTCTATTTAATTTCATGCTCATCACTATAATTCATTTGATTACTTGTTTAACCCATTTTTAGCATTTTTTTACAGTTTTACCCCTCTTTTTATCAGTTATAACCTATTTTCATTAATTTTTTATGATTTGTCAGTTACTTTTATTTTTTTCCTTTTAATCCATTTTTCTACTGGTTTCACCATGTTTTTCGATTAAACTTCTTTTTCTTACTGATTTCACTCGTTTTTATGAGTTTAACCCATTTTCACCTAATTCGCACATTTTGTCACTGATTTCATAGATTGTTTTATTATCGATTCACAAAATTTCATCGATTGCACCAGTTTTTTTTACTAATTTCACCCGTTTTCGTGAATAGAATTCCTTGACAATTTGAGGTTATGCATGTCTTGATATTATTGGGTATTCTTTATATTTTGCTCTTTTAGCCAATATAAAACTATTAACTTAGCTAAGTCGTACATATTATTTATTTATTCATAGGTAAGCTACGATTCAATTTTAATTATTTTATTTAATAACATAGTGATATTTATGAGAATTTTATTTTATTTTTTTGTATTTAGAGTGTTAATGACTTATATTGACTAAATCTTCAAGTTAGTTTGTTTTTACTTAAATAAATAATGATGTTGAAATATAATGATTTATATTTAAGGAGTTTTTTGAAATAGTAGCAGTGTTTATTTTTATTGTTCGTTAAGATGAAATTTATAAAAATTCTAGTGAGAGAGATTTTATAAATTTTAGGAGATTCTGTAAAAGATAAATATAATAAGACTTCATGTTTGATTATACTTCTTCAATTACTTTTACATGTTTGTCACTTAAATAAATATCACTTTACTACTAAAATAAGGGTATTTTAGTCTGCACAAAAAAGTTAACAAATATTCATGCTTTTATAATAGTAGGTAGATAGATAGATAGATAGAAATATGACCAAATACTTAACGCATTTACTCCAAAGTGGTGTCCCTCTGTGTTATTTTCAAAAGATAGTTTATCGATCCCCTATAATAAAATAAATTAGCAAAAAATTTATCTAACAAAAAAATAAAAGAGCACACTGCCCTCTATGTTTTTGTAAAAGAAGTAAAATGTCTCCCTTTTGATATTTACATATTCATTTGGGGTAAAGTGTTGATTATGCATATCATAGGGGATAAAGTGTTGTTTACACTTATGATTTGCAAATATTTACACATATATTAGAGGGGTAAAGCGAAGAGAGTCGATTTTCAAGGTATAGTTAAATTGATAGTTTTCCACATCAAATAAAGTAGTACGCGCGTGTGCAGAACGTCAACGAGAAAAGAGGAAAAACGCTCAATATTATATATCATAAGGGATAATATGCCTATTTTTATATAAGGGGGGTAAATTGCTCATTATACCTATCTCAGGCATATAACTTGTCAAAACCCCCTTTATTCTTGTACGTTAATTTTTTTTAGCACTTTTGGATCCTAACTTTTAATATTTTTTGCATGTTTATTTCCTTTATTTTTCATTCGTTTTGGAACCAAAGTGCAAAATTATTTTATATGACAAAGTGTAGAACAAATATCGTCCAATGAAATAAAAAGTGCAAAAAATGAATGGAGAAAGAGGAAAATGACAAATCATGTGCAAGAAAATAAAAATATCAAATTATGGACTAAAAGTGCGTTATTGGAAACGTGAAACTGAAAAATGTTTATCATCCAATTTTGTCGGACTAAAAGTACAATTTTGTCCTTTTTAATTATAGCCTAGGGAAATCAATATATGTATGCTATAAATTCTCTTGACCCTGAAATTAATGTTTGTCATTAATTCATATTTACTAAGATATATTGGAGGAAAATAATTTGTGCAATGATGGTGGACAAAATTTAATCAAGTATAAAAGTACATTTTGTCATGTACATCCTCTCATTACATACATATCAATTTTGCTTCCCTCACTTTATTAATTTTCTGTCTACAAAATGAATATGAACATGACTTTTCTTTTTGGATTTGTTATACTCATGATGCTTCTCCATTCTACTGGTTATTTTTCCAACTTCTATTTGTTTTTTACAATTGTGCTCTTGCAATTAACCTTTTTTTATTTTTTTTTAAGTGGTTAAGTAATATATGATCATCTTCATACAATCATTCAATAGCATTGCTTATGTGCCCTAACGTTTAATCGTATTTTGGCAAAATAAAATAATTTTGAGTTGAGCAAATTCAAATGACATTTTTGCCATTCATTAATTAATATGAGGTATATTTTTCTTTTTAGTTTGTTTACATATATATTGGATGAAACAAAATGAATAGTTTGTACTTAAAAAAAACAAAAATTAATATTTTTGTCCTTGATTGCTTTTAACAGCTAGTACTTAAAAAGTCAATATATTCATTAATTATCTCTAATATATGGTTAAAATAGTATAAGAGACATATTTAAAGATCATATAGTTCATGTCACTCAAGTTTTTTTAGAAAGAACTTAAGGCCCTATTTAGATGGGTTCTGGGTCGATTTTGCGGGTCTCTGTTAAAAGATATGGTTTGGGTAGTCTCGGTGAAACCTTTGAAACCCCATTTGGTTAGGTTTTGGATGTTTGGTTTTGTGGTTTTGTGGTTTTGAAAAAGTCGAAACTCCACTTGGGCTCAGTTTGAATGTTGGGTTTAAGGGAAAAAAAAGTAGGTGTCAAAATAAATATTTTATAGGTTTCAAGAGTTTAGGTGTGTGTTTCAGAATTATTGGGTTATTTACACAATACATCCCCATATTTGTTCCAATGAATTGACAAGCACATCATCATGTGTTATATTATTAACCGATACAACATGGTGTTAATAGAAATAGTACATCTCAATATCCTTAACATGTATGCACGTGTAAATTTTTAATGAAATAGTATGCAGTAGTTATTTTAATCTATATGTTTTAAATATATTTTTGGGTTTGATATATAATTTATCTTGATTGATCAATTAATTACAGAAATATGTATTGGTACCAAATCCGAAGTTGATTCCAAGTTGAAGTTGTGTTGGCGAAAGAGCAAAAACAAAACTGGACTGTGTTTCAGTAGTACTGCTTGCTCTTTTAGTTGCCTCAAGGAGAAAGCCTTCAAAGGAGATTGTAGAGGTTTTATTCCTAGGTGTTATTGTTACAAATTTTGTTGATATTATATATATATATATATATATTTATATATGTAACTCATATTTCTACCTTAAATAATTAATTAAATTTTGGGAAATTAATAAAACAATAAAATTTGTACTGGATTATGGTGTGGTACCGACTGTAGATATATCATACCGTAAAAAAGCGTATTGTAATTTGTACTGTATACGTATATAATCCATCATCATGTTCATATTTAAATTTCGATATTTTGAAACTAAAAATGTAATTATTAACCAATAAAATATCAAAATCAAACCGAAAATACTATGTTGTTCTTCAAGTAACTCAATTTATCTGCATCCTAACCGGAGAACTACTTTATTCGTAAAATTCGATCATTTATCGGATTACATTATATAATTACATTAGATTCGTTCAATCAAATGAAAATAGCAAGTTGTTACATTCAAAAGTCTACCTATTTCTTTTTCATATAAGTAATCAACTATTAAAAAATAATACGAGACAAAAAAAAAATTATATACTAGCATAGTTTACACAAACTAGTTTAAAATAGTATAAGTAAAAATATTATGTTGTACAGAGTTTAGACTTGAATTCATATGTTGAATAATTGAACTACAAAATAAATATAATAAATTTCATAATAGTTTTTATTGAAAAAATATTTATGTATATACATGAGTACTTGACCTTGAAGGTATAAATATAATTAATGAGGCAAATGAAATTCAAAATACCATACGTAGCTTACAGTACCAAAGCGCAACAAAAAAATTAATTTTTTTTTTAAATTATAATGACTAGTATGGTATAACACCGATTATTGAAATCTCATATCGAAACAAATATTATTGTATTGTAACTAAAACCAAATATTAATATATCATTTGTTAATCGGTTTATACAATTGAAACTCTTTCAACATAATATTAGTTTTGTTTAAGTATAAAACATGCATAATCGTGTTCAATTTAATTTTTTATACATTAAAAACCAAAATGTGAAATTGGTAACCATCAAACATCAAATAATTAAAAATATCTTCCATCAGAGAAATCAAACTAAAAAAATTATTGTTAATCAAATAGCTTAATTTATTTTGAAAAATTCTTGTGTAGACCAGATTTTTCATAGACCATGAACAAAATCAATGCATCCACTGAACATATGGTCTATGAAAGAATTTCATCGTGGTCAGCGAAGTACTACTTATTTATAAAACTCAATCATTTGTCAGATTTCATTATGTAATTTCATCAGAATCATTCAATTAAATCAAAAAATAGAAAGTTGTCCCACTAAAAAATTTACCTTTTTTTTTTGTCCAAGTTATCAACTATTAAAAAAATCATATTAGAGACAAAAAGTGAATATGAAAACCAGCAAGATTGTATATGATTAATAAATTTTCGTATTTATTTGAATACAATAATGTTCACCTATCATGCTTATGCTAAAAAAAACATAAAAATCATATAATGTGCACCCTAATATATGATTGACAAATTAAAATTTTCAGTTAAGGGCTTATTAATTGCCATTTTGAAATTTGAACATTTTCTTTAATTGTTAAATTATATATATAGACAAGGGTAACAAATTAACAATACCATTATTTTAATATTTTCATAAGAGGAGAGGTCTTTTTAATTAATATAAAAAATTAAAATCATGACTATCTCATAGGTAATTAACATTAGTTGCAAATTTACACAATTAAATGACTTTCTTGAAAGGTCAACATAGTTGAAATCAGCCATGACTTTGTGAAGTCCCTATCCCATTAATCAATTATAAATCCATATTTTTAATTAAGATATAAGAATGTTAAATATGCCCCTTTCCTTTAATTTATATATATATGCCCATTTATTTTTCTTAATCCCACATCAAAATGAAGTTTTCTTACAACACCATCACCGTTGTTTTCCTATTCATGCTTGTCCTGATGAACGGTTCATTCTTTAACTTAATTAATTTTACTTGCAAATTAATATTGGTTTAAAGAAAATGAATATTATATATTAAACTAATTAACTTTAAGATGCAGTAATTTAATTAATTTTTTTAATCAGTGATATTTTTGGCATGAATGCAGGAATGGGTTCATCAATTGTGAAGGGCCTCGATGTAGAGGTAAAAAAGGTGTGCGAGTACAAGAGTGAAAAGTTTTGGGGAGTTTGTTTAAGAAGTAAATCATGTGGTGCTACTTGCAAACGTGAGGGTTTTGTAGGTGGTGCTTGTCGCGGTCTCCGCCGTCGTTGCTATTGTTTCAAACCTTGTCCGTAATAATTTTAATATGGTATAGATTTCAGAAAATCATATCGTAAAAACTGAATCGTATCGTAATTAAAAATATATATTAATATATTATTTATTGATTGATATACATACTACATGACCTCGGGCGATGTCAGTTACCCTAAAATCATTTTTTGTTGTTGTTGTTTATAAAGGGTTTAATCATTTTCAACGAGCGTCAAACACATTAATCCTAAGACCAATTGGAATTGAATCATGTACATAGTTTGGTCTTATAACGCATTGACTGACATAAACGTTCACGACATTCGACTGTAACTTGACCTCTTACATCTGTTATGAAATGAAAGTCATCGCCAATTGCTATTAAAACATTGATCAAATGCTAATTAGATAAAGCACATGATCATGGTCGAATTTAATTTCTCATCTTGTGAAAGCCTAAAATTTAAAATTGCTGCCAAATATATATCAAATAATAATCTCCTTCGCCAATAAGAATAAGAAGCAAATCGAAAATAAATTATTGTTTCGCATAAGTTGTCTAGTAAAACCACATAAATTACCAAGTTGTTCCATAAAAAAATATATCGATGGTTTTTTCAACTAAATAATCGACTATATAAAGAAAAATGATATGAGAAAAAGAGTTAATTTAAAAAACCATAAGATATGTATCGTGCCAGAACAGTACCATATCAAACGTATTGATAGTATAAAATATTTAAAAACAACAAAGTATTCAATTATTTTATTAATGTTTGTAAAATCTATTTTGATGTAAAAGACCATTGATTTTTCCCGTACATTAGTACATTTGTTATGATAATACAAAGTAATCGGGTTATTTGCAAAATACACTTATGAATTCATTTTAATTGATTGATGAATATATCTACGTATAGTACTTATACGCAAACTCCCCTTATGGTAATAGAAATGTAGCTAAATACTCTATATATAATACAAGTTGGAATTCAATAAAAATATGCAACTATTCATAAAATATATTTCACTCTAATTTTTGGGTTTTAGGCATTTTGCACCCTGGAATTATAGGATTTTAGTACTTTGCACCCTGACTTAAAAGTTTTGGCACTTTGCATCCTGAAAATATAATTTATTTGACATTTTGCACCCTAGTGTGTTAGTGAGAAAATTCATTGGTAGAAAGGTAGAATAATTATTTTCAATTTTTTTTCACTTTGCACTTTGGCAATATAGATTTTGCACCCTTAAAATATAGAATGTTGGCATTTTGCACCCTAAGATTATAAAATATTAGCATTTTTCACCCCAGTTTAAATTTTTTGGCACTCTGCACCCTAAAAATATAATTTGTATGACATTTTGTATCATAATGTATTTTTCTTAAAAACAACAAACTCACGAATGTCGGCGATGTAGAGATAAAATGGTCATTTCTATGCACAACAATCATAAACTTGTTATTTTATAATAACTTATTTTAACATTTTCTCTCAGTAAAATTTAGATTAAAAAAAGACATTGTCTTCATTTTATTTTCAAGTATCATTTAGATCATTTACTTTATATCTAAAATACACCTTTACATATCTAACATATTATTTTATTGCATGTTATTTACATAATTTAGATTATCATATTAAGTCGGGGTTGAAAATGCCAGAAATTATATTTTTGGGTGCAAAGTGCTAATATTCTATATTTCAGAGTGCAAGTGTCAAAATCTATACTTTTAGGGTTCAAAGTGCCAAAAACATTCAAAAACAACTATTATACTCTTCAATTAATGAATTTTTTCTTCAAAACACACAATAGGGTGCAAAGTGCCAACTAAATTGAATTTTCATAATGTAAAGTGTCAAAACTTTTAAGTTAGAGTGCAAAGTACCAAAATTCTATAATTCGAAGGTATAAAGTGACAAAAGCCCTTAATATTTCATAGAATTGAGTCGAAAAATTAATTATATATATAAATGACTCCATTTTCTAAGAAGAATTATAATTTATTTGTTTAGTCATTAACATATATTTGTTTCTTCTTACTGCATTTTCATTAAGGTTTATTTCTCAATTAGAACGAAAATAGGAGATTATTTAGCAAATAAATCTATAATTTTTATAACTCATTTCAACATACGAAAAAAGAGTAAAATGCAAAAATATTCTCTATGTTTTGTCTAATTAGAAAAAATTCTCATGTATGACAGAATAAGTTATGCAGAAAAAATGGCAATTATATCCCGATCAAAAAAATGCTTAAACACTCTTATTCATCTACAAATTAAATTGACGGTAACAAAACCTGTCTATTCACCTAAAAACTTGACAACTACCTCCCCATTGATTTTTTTTTAAAAAAATTTAATGGGTTTTTTTATAATAAAAATAACATGGGGAGATTTTCGTCAATTAAACAAAATATAGAGGTATTTTTGCATTAAGCTATATGAAAAAATCGTCTGTACAAAAATCTGAAAATTCTTGTATAGATCTGCTTTTTCATAAACCATAAACAAAATCAGTGCATTCATTAAATATATTTATAAAAGTTTGTATATGATCTATACGAGACCGGGCTATGCAAAAATTTTCCTGAAAAAAAGTAAAGAAAATAGAAAGAGAAGGAAATCGAGAAAGTGAAAGAGAATCAATTGTGAATCATGACTGTTCAATACGCACTACCCCATTTGTCTTCTCTTTTGTGCTTCATTAATATATAATTCAAATAATTAATATGTAATCTAAAGAATTCAACAAATTTTAGCTTCTCCGGCCTTCTCTTTTTCTTTACTAGTTTCTTTTTTTTCCTTTTCCCATTTAGCTACTTTTGTTGGTAAGTTTTATAATAAAAAAGCAAAATCACCATCATAGGAAGCGTTTTAGCTAGGCTCGGCTTGGTTTACTTTGCTTTTATATATTTTTATTTTGTTTTTTTTATTTGGAGAAAACTTTGCTTTTAAAATATACATTCATTTTTATATGCATATTAGTAATGTACGCATTGCAAATAGAAACAAAATATGTCTCGAATATTATATATTCACATGCATGATATATTGTGATGTGTGAATTAGATTGGGTATTGGCAGCAATTGTTTCGTGGTGGAGATTCCCGTAAGCGAAGGCGCGAATTGAAGTCAAGTTTCAAATCAAGTGTCATACACGCTTGAGTGTGTGAATGCACTATAAAATTGGGATAAATGTTTTACCTAACATCAATTAATTTTGAGATAACTAATTGCTCTCGAAGTTCTACAAACTTTTTTTTCTTTCTTTCTTTTTTTTTTTTTATTTTTTTTATTTTATGAATTGAAGCCCTACAATGTGATCACATAATATGAGGTAAAAAACATTATGAAGCAAATGTTAAATTGTGTACAAGTTTTTGCTTCATTCGACAACGGTCCACAATAAAGATTTATGAAGTTTAGACTTCACACAAAATAGTTAGAGATTCGAGGGTATTTGCTATTCTAACCCTCCAACATTCAGTTAAATTTCTAGGGAATAAAATGCATAAATATTCAATACGGACTGAAAATTAAACAATCAGTATTTTTCATAATTGACTGAAAACTTCATACATTTGTTGTTTTTATTAGTGAAAATCTTGATGTGTTAACAAGTAAAAAAACTCGCTTCTCTATCAAGGGCATAGTGTGTTTCACTTGTTATAAGTGCGAATGTTTTTCATGATTTGCAAAAAAAATGACAAATATACTCCTAAATTGTATTTATTTTAAATAAAAATAAAATGTGACCCGGCCCCTCCCCCAAATTATATATATAAGATAAAACATTCGCAATAACCCACCAATTCTCTTAAACTATGACAATTATTCCCTTGGAATCAAAGCTTTCAAACGGTGCAGTAAATTAATAAAATATTAACATATGAGTTATTTAATTTGCTAATGACTAGGATTTGTAATAAAAATAAAATTGAGTTACTTGAAGAACAACAAAGTATTTTCGGTTTGATTTTGATATATTATTGGTTAATATTTAGATTTTTGGTTTCAAAATATCGAAATTTAAATATGAACATGATGATGGATTATATAAGTACACAGTACAAATTACAATACGCTTTTTTTACGGTATGATATATCTACAGCCGGCACCACACAATAATCCAGTACAAATTTTATTGTTTTATTAATTTCCCATAATTTAATTAATTAATTATTTAAGGTACAAAATTTGTAGCAATAACACCTAGGAATAAAACCTCTACAATCTCCTTTGAAGCCTTTCTCCTTGAGGCAACTAAAAGAGCAAGCAGTACTACTGAAACACAGTCCAGTTTTGTTTTTGCTCTTTCGCCAACACAACTTCAACTTGGAATCAACTTCGGATTTGGTACCAATACATATTTCTGTAATTAATTGATCAATCAAGATAAATTATATATCAAACCCAAAAATATATTTAAAACATATAGATTAAATAACTGCATACTATTTCATTTAAAATTTACACGTGCATACATGTTAAGGATATTGAGATGTACTATTTCTATTAACACCATGTTGTATCGGTTAATAATATAACACATGATGTGCTTGTCAATTCATTGGAACAAATATGGGGATGTATTCTGCAAATAACCCAATAATTCAGAAAAACACAAACCTAACAAAATGGGGTTTCAAAGATTTCACCGAGACTACCCAAACCATATTTTTAACCGAGACCCACAAAATCGACCCAACACCCATCCAAATAAGACCTTAAGGGTGTGTGTGGATGGGTTTTGGTCCGGTATCGCGGGTCTCGTGAGACCGAGCCAAAACCCTTTCAAATGAGCTTTCGCCAAACCCATAAAACCATCAAAAACCTATTCAGAAACTCACACTCAAACTCTTCAAACCTATAAAACATTGATTTGACACCTACCGCCTATTTTTTCCCACAAATCTCACTAAAAAAGACATTGATTTGACACCTATCACATACATTTTCCCTAAACCCCAACATCCAAACTCAATCCAAGTGGGGTTTCAACTTATTCAAACCACAAAACCCAAGAATCAAAATCCATCCAAATGAAGTCTCAAAGGTTTCATCGAAACCACCCAAACCAATTTTTTTAAACCGAGACCTGCGAAACCGAGCCAAAACCCATCCAAATAGACCCTAAGTTCTTTCTAAAAAAACTAATTTGATTATATAATTGAGTGACATGAAGTATATGATCTTTTAATATGTCTCTTATACTAATTTAAACTATATATTAGAGATAATTAATGAATATACTGACTTTAAATATAAAGTTTATCTCCTCTTATTGTAATTGACAAACACCCTCTCTCTTTAGGTGCTAGCTGTTAAATTAATCGAGGAAAAAACTATTCATTTTTGTTTCATCCAATATATATGTAAACAAACTAGAAAGGAAAATATACCTCATATTAATTAATGAATGGCAAAAATATACGTCAAAAGTATTTCATTTTGCCAAAACACGATTAAACGTTAGGGCACATAAGCAATGGTATTGAAAGATTATATGAAGATGATCATATTAGTAAAAAAAAAGTTCCAAGAACACAATAATATTGTAAATACAAATAGAAGTTGGATAAATAACCAGTAGAATGGAGAAGCATCATGAGTATAACAAATCCAAAAAGAAAAGTCATATTGATATTCATTTTATAGACAGAAAATTAATAAAGTGAGGGAAGCAAAATTGATATGTATGTAATGAGAGGATGTACATGACAAAATGTACTTTTATACTTAATTAAATTTTGTCCACCATCATTGCATGAATTATTTTCCTCCAATATATCTTAGTAAATATGAATTAATGACAAACATTAATTTCAGGGTCAAGAGAATTTATAGCATACATATATTGATTTCCCTAGGATATAATTAAAAAGGACAAATTGTATTTTTAGTCCGACAAATTGGATGATAAACATTTTTCAGTTTCACGTTTCCAATGACGCACTTTTAGTCCATAATTTGATGTTTTTATTTTCTTACACATGATTTGTCATTTTCCTCTTTCTCCATTCATTTTTTGCACTTTTTATTTCATTGGGCGATATTTGTTCTACACTTTGTCATATAAAATAATTTTGCACTTTAGTTCCAAAATGATGAAAAATAAAGGAAATAAACATGCAAAAAATATTAAAAGTTGGATCCAAAAGTGCAAAAAAAATTAACGTACAAGAATAAAGGGGGTTTTGACAAGTTATATCTCTGTGATAGGTATAATGAGCAATTTACCCCTCTGTGATATAAAAATAGGTATATTACCTTTGCTGAGCGTTTTACTTCTTTTCTCATTGACATTTTGCACATGCACGTACTATTTCATTTGATGTGAAAAATTATCAATTTAACTATACCTTGAAAATTGACTCTTTTCACTTTACCCCCTCTAATATCATATGTGTAAATATTTGCAAAAATATAAAATAAAAGCATAAGTGTAAATAACACTTTACCCCCTACGATATGCATAATCAGCACTTTACCCCAAATGAATATGTGAAAATCAAAAGGGAGTCATTTTACTTCTTTTACAAAAACATAGAGGGTAGTGTGCTCTTTTATTTTTTTCAGAGATAAGTTTATTGCTAATTTATTTTATTATAGGGGATAAATTGTCTTTTAAAAGTAACACAGAGGGATACTTTGGAATAAATGCGTTAAGTATATATTTGGTCACATCTCTATCCATCTATCTATCTATCTATCTATCTACTATTATAAAAGTATGACTATTTCTTAATTAGTTTTTTTATGCAGACTAAAATACCCTCATTTAAGTAGTAAAGTGATATTTATTTAAGCTAAGTGACATACATGTAAAAGTAATTGAAGAAGTATAATTAAACATGTAGTCTTGTTATATTTATCTCCTACATAATCTCTTAAATTTATAAAATCACTTTTACATAATTTCTACTCCCTCTGTCCCAATTTTTTTGCTCTCCAGGTACAGTTGACCAGTCAATTTGATCAAATTTGTAAAAATTAAAATAAATAATTTAATTAATATATTTCACTAATAAATTGATAATATATTATGATACTATATATATTAATATTTAAAAGGTTTAATACACCACAAATGTGAATAATTTAATATGATAAGTCACCTAAAAGATTAAAAAGTTTGACCAAGTACTGTAGCAAAGGGAGTAAAATAAATGGGATGGAGGAAGTATAATTTTAATCTTAATGAACCATAAAAATAAACTGCTACTATTTCAAAGAACTCCTTAAATATAAATTATTATATTTCAACATCATTATTTATTTAAGTGGAGAAAAAATAATTTCAAGATTTAGTACAACATAAGTCATAAACACTCTAAATACAAAAAATTAAAATGAAATTCTCATAAATATCATTCTTTTATAAAAAAAAAAATTAAAATTGAATTGTAGCTTACCTATGAATGAATAAAAACTATGTATGACGTCGACTTAGCTAAGTAATTTTATTTTAGCTAAAATAGAAAAATATAAAAAATACTCAATAATATCAAGACATGCATAACCTCAAATTTTCATAAAATTCTATTCATGAAAACGGGTGAAATTAGTGAAAAAATCGATGAAATTTTGTGAATCGATAATAAAACAATCTATGAAATTAGTGACAAAATGTGCGAATTTGGTGAAAATGGGTTAAACTCATAAAAACGAGTGAATCAGTAAAAAAAAAAAGTTTAACCGAAAAACATGATGAAACCAGTAGAAAAATGGATTAAAAGTAAAAAAAAATAAAAGCAATTGATAAATCATAAAAAATAGTGAAAATAGGTTATGACTGATAAAAAAAAGGGGTAAAACTGTAAAAAAATATGCTGAAAAATGGGTTAAACAAGTAAACAAATGAATTACAGTGATGAACATGAAATTAACTGGACACGTGCAATGTACGTGCAATTTTGTACTGAGACTAAATAAATGTATTTACCGAATTGAAAAATAATTAAACCTTTTGTCATCACTGCTCAATCAATTTCTAGATAGTACTTATGATCGATGTTATGTTAGGGTTTGCAGATTTTGAACAAAAATGAAGGGGGAATTTATTATTTTTTATGTGCAATTGTTTGAAAATAGGGGTCATGTCTTCATCTTTTCTTTGATGTGGCTCAATTTTTTACCCTCTAATACTTTTCCGAGTAAATTAATGTGCTAGAATAAATCTAGTCAATGACTTAGAAGAACATATATTAAAAGTTGTTGTAATGCTTGTTTGCAAAAACTTATACTCCCTCTGTTTCATATTATCTGTCTTTTCACGTGTATGCACATAGATTAAGGAATTCATTGAATATGGCTGAATTCTAGGGAAAAAAAATAAAAAAGACTAAGATACCCTTTTTAATTAATTACTCCATCCACTAACTCTCTCTCTTTAACTATCTCAAATGCTCCATATTCCTTAATTATCTCATTAACTACTTCCATTTGTATTCGTCACTATCTCCAAGTATTTATTTCCATGTCCCTTAATTATCTCAATGTTAATCGGCCATTACTTTTATTATTTCTTCCCTCCAAAATTTATATCTAGAATTCATTATTTGATCAATCCAACTTGAAATTAAAATTCTTGGATTCTTGAACAGGTTTTGAGTTTTCATTATCATCAACTTCCTCTTCAAAAATCATTGAATCTTCAATCTTTATGTTCTTTTCTTCCATGTTACTTTTTGTTTTTTTTATTGTCCATTTAAATAAAATAATTTGAAGTCAAGTAATCTCCAAACTTTATGAGTATATTAAATCTTCTTCAATTTTGTGGTTTACGTGACTTTGGAAGTATGAAAATTGTTTTGGAATTGATAATGATTAAGAAAAGGGAGATAAAAAAGAGGTGATAAAGAGTCAATTAATGTTTGAGAAAAATTAGAAGCATAAAGGGCAAAAATGGAAAAAAAGTAATTAAAGCTTTATTGAAAATACAAAGTGACAGATAATATGGCACAAGAAAAACTTCTCAAAACGACAGATATTATGAAACGGAGGGAGTATTTCATAATTTATTTTTAGTGTACCCAAAACGTGCAATGCACGTGCATATTTCAAGTTACGAAATTTTCAAAGTTTGAAAGGTTTTCCACCAATTGCATTGATTCTTAAAATGTTCTTTTTCAAGACCATATTACTTAGGAGAGTTGTTGTACACTTTAGATGTTGAAAGGCTTGTAATTCAGTGCATGACTATTTTTTGGTGTTTGTGTTTAACTGTCACTACAACAAAAATGACATTTAGTGGCATTAGTTTAATGGCATTTTATAGGAAAATATAACAAAATCTCAATTTGGTGGCATATATAAAAAAATGTTGTAATGTTTAATTTTATTTTATAAATTAGTGGCATTTTACAATTGAAAGATGTTACTAGTAAAAATATAATGGCATTTTTTTAAAAATATGTCACTGAATAAAATGTTAAAATTATGTTTTGTGGCATATCTTCTATAAACGCCACTAATAATGATCCTTTATAGTGGCAAGTAAAATAAATGCCATGCAAATAGAATTTTGTCACATTAATTTAATGGAATTTTAAACCTTGTAACATTTGCCAATAAATTCCTTCAGTGACTAATAAATTGAATAATTAGTGAAAATTTAAAATTGGATATTTTTATAGATTAGGAATATTATTTTAGTGACATTAATTTGTTTAAATCCTATTGAATCAATATTCTTAATGAATTTAAATTACAAAATAATATTATATAGTTGAATGGAATAAATTTTATGTTTTACTGTCGAATTTTAAAGAAAAAAACATTTCGGCTTTTCTAATTTTATTAGAAACTACGTTAAATAAATCGAGCTCAAAAAAAAAACTACTTTATATCAATAAATTTAAAAGAAATTGATTTCTCTAAAATTATCAATTTAAGATAAATTGAACCATTTGTACCGAAAGTACTACTACTTTCATGCTTCTCAAGAAAACCAAGCTTTAATGGGTTGTACCCTACTACTCCTTTTCTTTCCATCAAAGACGTAAAATTCCCAATATTTTTCTACTTAATCCTCTGCAATTGCCTCATTAATCTTGGAAACCTAGTTAATCAATCCACAAATACTCTTTTTCTCCTCATACCCATGGAAGAAAACAAACACACACCAAGAGAAAACATACAGACACCCATGGATCGATTGGTTTCAGGTGCGGCGTGTGGAGAACGGCGGTTAGGTTTTGCGGGAGTCGGACGTGGCAGTGGATTTTCTCGAGCGGCAAGGTTTCTTTTCATACTATAATTATCTTGCCTATTTTTTTTTATATATAATATATATATATATAAATTTTGATTGTTGAAGTTTTCATTCTTTTGTTAATAGGTGCATTAAATTTGAATCAATTTTGAAGTAATACTTGAAACTACAAAAGGTTGGGTCTTTTTCTTCTATTTTTGTTCAATTTGTGCTTTCATTTTTCAATACTAAATCCTCGTTTGTTGTACTTCTAAAGCATAATCATAAAATTTCAATCAGCCTTTTCTTTTTCCTTTCAAAAAATCATACTTTGTCACAATTCAAGACCATGTGAATTTTGATATTACAATTTCTGGAATACTCATAATTTCTTTGACATTTACCCATCAAATTTGCAATTCCTTACTATTAGGAGTTATGATGCATCCTTGGCATACTCATGTTCCAATTAGGTTCTGATATATAAGTTATATATGTGTTGCTTCAGCTGGAACGTTTGAGTTATGTGCATTCACAGTTTCACATTAACTTTTAAGGTTAATACTGAAATACTTGATAGTCTGTTGTGGTCAGCTTATTTTTAAATAGAACAAATCATCTACTTTTCTCTCTACCCTTTGTTCTGTTAAATTTTTTAGAAAAGGGTTATTAGTTCTTTGCAGGATGAAGTCAATTGGCTAAGATATGAACTCCGTGAACTGAAATCTAAAAGTTAGTGCGAGCTCCAACTCATGATGCAAAATAGGTTATGTTCATTCTTTTAAGACTTCCTTTTGTTTATTTATTTTGCTATCACACTTTGTCTTTAGAATTCATTTATGCGTACACTTATATATTACCCGATTAATCTAGAAAATCCTAGATACTATCCAGTGCATTAGATTTTAAAATTTTTATTTATGGGTTTTAATATTGTGCTACTAACCTACTGTCAATGTGAAAGAGGATGGCATTCACATGATATACTCTGCAAAATTCACTAAGCCATAAATAAGAATCTGTAAAGTTTATGTATCATGTAGTATTATTAAACTATATTGGGTTAAGTTTTCATTTTCTTTCCCATATCAGGACATTGATGCAGGAGTTCATATAAGAATTAAAAATATTCCGGGGTCGAAGATTCTGCTATTTGTGATTGCATGTATGTGGTAAATTTCACTTTATTCATGAGAGGGACTCGCAGTAGAAAACATATTTGCTTTAGATTGGGTGTATGAAATGCATATGTTTCAAGTTTTCTCATTCTTCTTTCTTTTTTCAGTTTTTTATACGCTTTGATCAATCCTATAACCTTGACTATAATGTTGACAAACTCAAATTAAAGAAAATTCTTATGATAATGTTTGTATACTCTCTCGTTGTGTTTTAAATTTTTGGAAAATTAGTTGAATGTATGTTTATAATTGGCTGCTAATCCGAGCTGCTTAGCTATTTGAAGGTGCAATTTTCTATAGGAAGGGATCTTAGACCTGGACTTGGGTAGTATGACTCAAATGCTAGTGCACTGGTAAAAAAATTCATCATAGAAAGTTGAATCATTTGTTTGTTTTGTACTTTGTCAGCACATTAATATTTCACATGTGAAGCACTTTTTTGAGAATTAAAATAACATTGGAGGAAGCAAGAAAGGACACGGGCACACTCATGTATATGCGGTTAATATTCTAACACATTGATCTTTCACATATCCTCAAAAACCCTGTTATTTAATTAGTCTAGGAGTGCGATTTAAGTCGTTTGTGAAAAATTATACCTATTGTTATTGTAAAAGAGCTTACATGTAATTCTTAACTATTAATCTGATGTGGGATGTGCTTGTGAATGTTTTAACCATTGAGGAGTGAGGAGACTCTGCTATCCAAGAATACCAATAGCTTCCCTTGTTTCAAAATGATGTCTCGACGCCCTTAAAGACTCAAGGTACACATTTTTTCATGCCAGCTCCACGTTTCTCCTCTTGAGCGTTTATAACTTATACATACACATGGTATGGTGGTGTTTTCTCTTTTTCTTTTTTAACATTTTCAAACTAGTTGTTTATGTTGTCTTTCTTCTTTGCTTTATGTAGGTGATTCTTCAATTCGACACCACGAGCATGAGAATATCAAGTGGATTTAGGAAGACTTATTAGATTTGGTTTGTTTATTGATTTTTTTGTCTTTTGTAGCTTTTTAGCCAGAATTTTAACTTCAATAAGAGCTTCTCTCATTGTGTTTGGTATAAATTTTTGTATATAGATTGGATCATTATATATTTGTGTTGTAATATTATTAAAAAATATCTGTATATGAAATATATTTTGAAGCAATTGAAGCACCGTGATTTTTTTTCAATTTTTTTTTTGTTTTCTTCTTTTGTATTTGTGGCATGATGAAGTGTCATCAAATATATTTTATGTGATGTAATCAAATGTGACTATTTAGCAATGTTGTGTCATTGCAAAATGTAAGAACATAAGTTTCTTGTGGCACATGAAAATTGTCATTCTCTTTGCATTCAGTGGCACTGTGAGGTGCCAACAAATTATCCATTAATGACAATTTCAAGTGAGGCTCTCTATAAATTTAGTGTCATTTCAAAATGTTGACAAACTAGCTATTTTCTGACATTTTAACATGTTATTTTATATAATTTCAATAACATTTCATGGTGTCAATAAATGGTATAATAGTGACTTTTATAAATGTCAATGATCTTTAGCACATGTGGCATTTATTTAAAATGCCATTAAAGTTAAAAATGCCACTATCATAATGATTAATGACATTTTTGAATGCTATTAAACATCATATTTGTTGTAGTGTGTGTTTCATTAAGTTTGTGTACATGACTTGTTCATGTTTACGGCTTTTCATGCAATGTGTAGGGTTTGTGTGTATAATGCCATATGTTTGTGCAATCACCACAATTGTGGTAGGCCATGTTTATCTTTACAGTTCAATAACATATACAATAAATATCTTTGGCAAACATTATTTTCTAGAATAATAGTGCACAAATATTAACTTACATAATATCGAACAAAAACTACAAATTCAAAGTAAAATTACTAGTTCACTACAACAAAAATGGTCTTTGGTGGCATCAAGCTTGATGGCATTTTGAAGAAAATGTGAGAAAAAATTAATACAGTTACATTTTTTAAAAATGTCAGGAATTATAAATGTTAAATATACTATTTAGTGACATTTTAATATATTATGGCATTTTATAATGTTACATCTTGTTATGATAGTGACATTTAACTTTTAGTCACACCGCTACAAGTGGCAGTTTGAAAAATGTCGTTATATATAAAATGTCACTAGCAAAGTGCCACTTGTAGCGGTGTGACTAAATGTATCAATGTCACAATTATTGTTAAAAGTAACATTATAAAATATCACTATAGTATAAAAATGTCACTAATCAGTCAAATTAACACTTATACTTTGTGGCATTTTCTAAAAATGTGACTATATTAGTAATTTGTGACATTTTCTTTAAAATGTTATCAAGCATGGTGCCACTATAGATCATATTTGTTGTAGTGGTTTACTCGTATATAAATCCTCTTGTGTGCGGGATACCAGTATGGGGCATGCAATCGTCAAAATCAATAAATTCTCCGACAGTGAAACTTAGCGACTCATTAGGAAAATTAGTTGTCACTTTGAATTCTTGCCAAACGACTTCTCTATTAGTCGGTGCACCAGGACCTTGAATCCTGAATTAGCTTGGAATGCAGATTTTTGTTGCTCGAATCCCGGTGCCACAGACGGAGTGCTATCTTGGAACACAAGTCACAAGTCTGGGTAGAGAAGAAAATTAGATAAACCAATTTTATCTCTAAATCAACAGACAAGTAAAATCATTAAACTATAAACTTGAAAACCCATCAAGAAAACCAAATAATTCACTGCTGGAAAAAAACAATTAGTATACCTAAGTGTCCCTTTGCTGCATCAACATGAAAAGCATTCATATCTGATTTAGCTCTTATCAAAACAGTCTGCAAATCACAGAAACTGAGCAAGTAATTGAAAATCTCAAAGAAATTATTCTCTGCGGCTATGTACAGAACAGTTTCCTTCTCATCATTTTGGAGGGTCATCAACGAAGATGGATCCGACCCTTCATTCTTGATGAGATTCTTGAGTGACTCAAGGTCATCAGATCGAACGGCAGAGAAGAATGATTGGCGGGTTATGAACCTCAATGATTTTGAGTCCATGTGCTATGCTCTAATCGAGCTAGAACACAGCTTACACAATGAAAGATTCAATTTTTTTTCGTTCTTTCTAATAATAATCCTCTGTTTCTGTATCTGGTTAATTGGAGTTGATTTTGTTGCTTCTTTTAATCAATAGACTCTTTTTAATTATAGAATATTATAGTTGATGAGGGTATGGAGGAGAAGAAGAGTGGATTTAGAATTAGATGGAGCATTAATGATTCTTTTGCGTGTGTGTGAGAGAGAGAGAGAGAGAAACAGAAAGTCAACATGTAATAATGTGTGTAATAAATTTGAGGATTAGAAAAAACAATAATAATCTGTATATCGTCCTATGTTAAAATAATTACTACTATAATATAAAGGGAAAATACAGTTAACCCCCTGGACTATATGATAAGTAACATTTCACCCCTTAAATTGTTGAATAAGACATCAGTAGACTTCCTCTATAGTTTTCTAATTCTTAGAAAAATTGTGAGTTTTATTTGGCTATTAAATTTTTACCTCAACAAAAGGAAAATAAAAAAATACACGTTCTCCCTTTCATCGTTGTGGAAAATATTTCACCTCTCAAACCATTCATTATAAAAAAAAAATCTTTTGTTTCATATGTTATTATAAATAGTGTTAGCAATTTTTTGATATTTCAATTTTGTCCTTACTGCTTTAATTAATTTAATTTTTTAACTTCTTTATTTATTCCTTTGAAACAACATTTACTTTTAACTTTTTCTCATAAAGAATAAAAAAATTCTTATTTTTGTGCTTAAAAAATTTAATGAACGTGAAAACACATACAGATGAATTAAAGCACACGAAGACACGTGCTGATTATATACTAGTTAATATTGTTGAAATTCTTGATCCTCAAGTTATTAATGATGCTATTAAAAGTAGGTCTAATATGAATAACATCAATTTTTTATTTTTTTTGTTTATCAAGGGTTTAATCTCTTTCGAGGCACGTCGGGTACATAAAGTGGGAACCTCTCCCAACAGGAATTCGAACCTAAGTCCACTACTTTGTAGTGACTAACACAACAAGGGAGCGGTAATTTTAGTGCATTTACTATATTAATAAGTAATATCTTCAAACCATAACACAACAAGGGTGCAGTTTTTAGTTCATTTACTATATTAATAATATCTTCAATGGTTTGGATATTCATTTTGAATAATTACCGAATTCTAATAGAGAGACATCACAAGTTTGATTCATTTGTTGGACCGGGTGAAGATCCTCTGTACCAATTTTAGTGTACATTTTTGTGTATCACTAATAATTAATTGACACATGTACATGTGACAATTATAATAATTATCACATGTACATGTGCCAATTAATTATTAGTGATACACAAGAGTGGTACACTAAAAGTGGTACAGAGGATCTTGAGCCTGTTGGACCGAGCCATAAATATGATGGATTAGGAATGATTAAAAGAATTAAAATTTAGGCAAAGTAATGACAAAAACAGGATTATCAACAAGCATTTTGGTTCATAAAATTTAACAGTTTAATGGTTTTAGGATTTTTTTTTTATAACCCAGGTATTCAAGCTTATACTAGACTAATCATGGACCCTCAGAACCCTTGCCTAGAATCCTGAAGGATGTAAATTGCTGGATGTGCCTCCACCAAGCCTCGGGATCCCACCATACTGTTATACACTCTGCGCTCAAAGGGGTCTTGACCACAAATGATCCTTAGACAGACTCATGAAAATGCTTCCATCCAAGTTCCAAATGAGATTCGAACCCTCACTCTTACCGTTGGAGCAAGCCTTATGAATTGTTGGTCAACCACTTGGAGATATTTTTTTATCAATTGAAATATAGTATAGGGGTGTTCCGCTACCGTGAATAGTTTGATGGAGTTATACTAAATAGTTTAAAGAAGTGAAGTGTATTTTATCCTAATAATAACAACAACAATTAAAACTCCAATAATAATAATAATAATAATAATTGGTACGTACGTAGTTAAGGCTATTAATGGGGTGGATTATAATTTGATTATGGCATTAGTCCGACTCCATTTATTAGTATTTTCATCCGATTAGAGATTCAATAAATTTGGTTCAATTAAAAAGATACGTAATTTGATATACGTGGAGCGACGATAAATTTAAGTTGAACTAATTCGTTAAAGCTAGATCTGACTCCGATAATATATATATATATATATATATATATTACCTGATACCTCTAGAATACAAATTGTACTTATTGTAATTAAAAGCTTCATTCCCAGAAAAAAATACTAATATAATAATTATTGATCGCAAAATGTGACCCTTTCAATGCATATGTTTTTTCTTTTTTTTGAAAAAAAAAAAACCCTATCAGGCACAGTGCTAAATAGTGTTATTGTTGAATAAGTATAGAATATCTTGAAGCTAGTCAGGTAGTAATTAACATATACAAACATAAACAAAACTATTATTACTAATGATAAATTAATCTTCACATAAATATAAAGCTCGGGGCTTATTTGATTGGGTATTATGAGCATATTTTTCATGGTTGGTATATATATATATATATTTTTTTAAATTATAGGAAGATAAAAAGAAGTGTTGTAATCATGGATCAAAATTTCCATATTTTCCATCGAAAACATCGAAAAGTTTCCGTTTTTGAATCAATCGAAACGAAAACAAGATGTAATTCCGAAACTATTTATTTGCCTTAAACTCTGTTATTTTTCTAAATTTAGTAACTTTTTTTACAAATGTTCCTTAGTGTTTTCGAAACATTTCCGAATAGTCTCGAAAAGTTTCCAATATTTAACTGACCGAAACATACATTTGAACCGAAATTTTGATCCATGGTTGTAATGAATAATGATAGGAGATATGTTATGTTGTTATGTGAGTGAACAAGTGTAAAAGATATATTACTTTATGATAAATCAAATTAGAGTTTTTTGAGATTTTTCCCTTCCAAAATTTAGAGAGATATTTTAGAGTAGATTGTTTTTGAAAATTGGGTGAAAAACTTGTATATATGATAATTCTCCTTCAAAAAACTATAAAAAAAAAATGTTTATTTAATTTTTCAGAGAACACTGAAATGCCATTAGAGAACTTCGGCTGCTTAAATATTTTATTTTATAATGATACATGTAAATATCGTCCAACATATATTAAAAACAATTTTTACTTAAACATAAAAAATGACTAAAGTTTTCTAATAAAGTCAAATATATACTAATTTTTAACAATAAAATGGGAGTTTTCTTTTAAAAAAATACAATCTGGGAGTATATTTGTCATTTTCTCTACAAATCATGAAAAATACTCACACTTACAGTAAGTGAAACACACTACGCCCAGACATAGAAGCAAGTCATTTTGACTTGTGAACACAGGGTTTCCGGTCAAATATGAAAAGTACAAATTGATTTCAGTCTATGGAATATTTATGCATTTTATTCCCTACAAAATTAACTGAATGTTGGTCAGAAAAACACCCTCAATTCTCTAACTATTTTGTGTGAAGTCTAAACGTCACAAATCTTTGTTGTGGACCGTTGTGGAATGGAGCAAAAACTTGTACATAATTTCACATTTGCTCCATAATGTTTCCCCACCCCTCATATTATGTGATAACATTGTAGGACTTTGGGAGCACTCAGTTGTCCCAAAATTCATTGGTATTAGAAAAAATGTTTATCCCAACTTATAGTGCATTCACACGCATAAGCGTCCACGATATTTAATTTGAAATTTGACATCAAGCTGTCCACCACGGGACAATTGCTTTCAGTACCCAGACCGACAATCTTCTCCTCAATAATTGCTCCCACTGAGAATCAAACCCTTGACACTGACTCTGATATCACTTGTATGATCTTAATTAGACGCTACTAGTTGCCCCAAAAATAATTGGTCATGTTAGAAAATACGCATACCCTAGCCTTATCGATCGTGCATTCACACACACAAACGCCTATAACATTCGACTATGACTTGATCTCGTGCCTTTAATTACGAAGACCTCGGTGGCCACATGACAATTGTTGCCAATACATACCCAGACCGGCCAATTCACACATCACAATATATTATGTGAACATATATATAGCTTAACTAGAAATATAATTTGCGAGACATATTTTGTTTCTATTTGCATGTGTAAATAACTATATGCATATAAAACTGAATGTATAATTTAAAAGCAAACCAACCTAGCTAAAACGCTTCCTATGATGGTGATTTTACTTTTTTAGTATAAAACTTACCAACAAAAGTAGCTAAATGGGAAAAGGAAAAAGAAGAAACTAGTAAAGAAAAAGAGAAGGCCGGTGAAGCTAAAATTTGTAGAATTCTTTAGAGTACATGATAATTGTTTGAATTATATTAATGAAGCACAAAAAGGGAAGGCAAAGGGGGTAGTGCGTATTGAGCAGTCATGATTCACAATTGATTCTCTTTCTCTTTTTCGATTTCCTTTTGCTTCACTTTTCTTTTCTTTTTTCTTTTTGTACCGATGATTAGGTGAAAATCTTTGAATGTTATTAGAAATAACCCCTCATGTTATTATTTTTTTTATAAGAAAAAACCCATTTGAAATTTTTTTTTAAATTAATAGGGAGTTAGTGTCATTTTTTTAAGTGAATAGAGAGTTTTAATTGTTAATTTTCAAAATTAGCATACGGTTATTATAATTTAATTTAGGTGAGAAAGGGTTCTTTAACATTTTTTTTGGTTGGGATATAATTATTATTTTTCCCGCAAAATGTATTCCGGCTTGAGAGAGGATTTATTGCTAATAAAAAGTAACACATGAAATTTTGTAAATAAAAATAAGAGGATTTTTCCTTATTAGACAAAACATAGAAAATATATTTGCATTTTATTCTTTTTCAGCATGTAGAAATGATATATGAGAATTATAGATTTTTTTCCCCAAAGGTTTAATCTCGTTCGAGTCGCGTCGGACACATAAAGTGAGAACCTCTCCCAACAGGGATGAGAATTATAGATTTATTTGCAAAATAATCTCCTATTTTCGTTCTAATTGAGAAATAAACCTAATGAAAATGCAGTAATGAGGAACCCGCAATAAAATGGAATATTCTTGCATAAACCTGGTCTATGAGATTTTTATAGACCTTGTAGTGGTAAATAAGTCACATCATACATTTTGAGAGTATGACATCATCAAAATGTATGATGTGGCTTATTTACCACCACAAGGTCTATGAAAATCTCATAGACCAGGTCTATACAAGAATTTTCCCAATAAAAGTCATCTACGTATATCAAGGACCCTATTTTCCTTAAATGTCAATGTCAGCATATAATAATATATTTGAATATAATCCTATTTAAAAACTAACAAATACTATATATTATGACTAAACACAGGGCCGGCCCTGAGCATAAGCCGCACATGCGGTCGCTTAGGGCCACCGGTGAACGAGGGCCTCCAATTATTAAATATTTTAATATATATGTATATATATATATATATATATATATATATATATATATATTATATGTACGTATGTAATATTTTTTGTTATTTTTGCTTGTGGAGCTAAGATTCTAGTATGGAAAGTACAAATGCATAGATAAAGAAATCAGGCCCAACATATTGACAATTAAATCAACAAAACCCCATTAATTAAGATAGATATTGTCTAAATCAAAAAGTAAGAAAATGAATCTTTGTATTGCAATTTTAAAAGTTTGGAGTTGTGAATCATGTGACCAAGAGATCCATATTAATATATCAAAAAAAAAAATTTATTCGACTTGATGATGTTCAAATTTATTGATGATGGCTTTTAAGTATTTATTGTTTCAAACTTGAATATTATTTGAATGATACTTATGATATACATGGGATTGATTTAATTATTTGAGTTGAGAGTCTTAAGATATACTTTACCAAAAGAACTAAAAAAACTTGAATTATTTTCAAACTATAATGTTGATTTCTCAAATAGATGGATTGCTTATAGAATATTGTTAAGTATTCTCCTAACAGTTGCAGTTGTAGAGATAATATTTTCGAAGCTATAGTTGATTAAGTCTTACTTCTGATAAACCATTGTCACAAAATAAATCAAATCGGTTAGCCATATTGTTGATTGAAAAATATTTGTTATGCAAGTTTAGTTAGTGATTTTACTATAAAAATGCTAGTAGAAGAATATTTAAGTAATATTTTACTAAGATTTTATGTGTTTATATATGTTATCATTTTCTTATTAAATAGAAGTGTGTCTCGTATTACCGATATTTTTCACAAAGTGATATTATATTTTATTCACATTATCATTGTTTCTTATTTTTCTAATTAATAGTTTTATTTTTATAAAAAATTATATTAGTTATTAACATTGAAAACTTAAGGGCCACAATTTTATAGTTGGCTTAGGGCCACCAAAAACTCAGGACCGGCCATGACTAAACAAATCAATTATAATTTGTTATTCTTAGAAAATGGAGTCATTTATCTATCTAATTAATTTTCTTGACTCAACCCAAAGAAATATTGAAGTGGAATAAAAAATTAAGAATAATTGCATATTTTTATTGAATTCCAACTTGTATTATATGTAGAGTATTTAGCAACATTTGTATTACCATAAGGGGTGTTTGCGAATAAGTACAATACATAGATATATTCATCAATTAATTAAAACGAATTCATAAGTGTATTTTACAACTAACCCGATTACTTTGTATTATCATAACAAATGTTCTAATGTACGGGAAAAACAATGGTCTTTTACATCAAAATAGATTTTACAAACATTAATAAAATAATTTAATACTTTGTTGTTTTTAAATATTTTATACTATCATTACGTTTGATATGGTACTGTCCTGGCACGGTACATATCTTATGGTCTTTTATATTAATTCTTTTTCTCATATCATTTTTCTTTATATAGTCGATTATTTAGTTGAAAAAACCATCGATATATTTTTTTTATGGAACAACTTGGTAATTTATGTGGTTTAGACAAACTATGCGAAACAATAATTTATTTTCGATTTGCTTCTTATTCTTATTGGCGAAGGAGATTATTATTTTATATATGGTATTTGGCAGCAATTATAAATTTTAGGCTTTCATAAGGTGAGAAATTAAATTCGACCATGATCGCGTGCTTTATCTAATTTGCATTTTCTTTGGTTGAACGTGCAATTATATGAAAATTTTACTTGTAATATTATATATTCTATAAACGTATTGGTCAAGGTTTTGGTAGCAATTGGCGATGACTTCCATAACAGATGTAGGAGGTCAAGTAACAATCGAATGTCGTTGACGTTTGTGTCAGTCAATGCTTTATAAGACCAAACTATGTACATGATTCAATTCCAATTGGTCTTAGGATTAATGTGTTTGACGCTCATTGAAAATTATTTAACCCTTTATAAATAACAACAACAAAAAATGATCTTAGGGTAACTGACAGCGCCCGAGGTCATACAATATGTATATCAATCAATAAATAATATATTAATATTTATTTTTAATTACGAGCTGGTACAATTTTTACGATATGATTTTCTGAAAATTATACCATATTAAAATTATTACGGACAAGGTTTGAAGCAATAGCAACGACGGCGGAGACCGCGACAAGCACCACCTACAAAACCCTCATGTTTGCAAGTAGCACCACATGATTTACTTCTTAAACAAACTCCCCAAAACTTTTCACTCTTGTACTCGCAAACCTTTTTTAACTCTACGTCGAGGCCCTTCACAATTGATAAACCCGTTCCTGCATTCATGCCAAAGGTATATATCATTGATTTAAAAAATTAATTAAATTACTGCATCTTAAAGTTAGTTTAATATATAATATTCATTTTCTTTAAACCAATATTAATTTGCATGAAAAATTAAGTTAAAGAATGAACCGTTCATCAGGACAAGCATGAATAGGAAAGCAAAGGTGATGGTGTTGTAAGAAAACTTCATTTTGATGTGGGATTAAGAAAAATAAATGGGCATATATATATAAATTGAAGAAATGGTCATATTTAACATTCTTATATCTTAATTAAAAATATGGATTTATAATTGATTAATGGGATAGGGCCTTCACAAAGTTATGGCTGATTTCAACTATGTTGACCTTTCAAGAAAGTCATTTGTGTAAATTTGCAACTAATGTTAATTACCTATGAGATAGTCATGATTCATGATTTTAATTTTTTATATTAATTAAAAAGACCTCTCCTCTTATGAAAATATTAAAATAATGGTATTGTTAATTTGTTACCCTTGTCTATATTTAAATTTACAATTAAAGAAAATGTTCAAATTTCAAAATGGCAATTAATAAGCCCTTAACTGAAAATTTTAATTTGTCAATCATATATTAGGGTGCACATGATATGATTTTTATGTTTTTTTTAGCATAAGCATGATAGGTGTACAATATTGTATTCAAATAAATACGAAAATTTATTAATCATATACAGTCTTCCTGGTTTCATATTTACTTTTTGTCTCTAATATGATTCTTTTTAATAGTCGATAACTTAGACCAAAAAAAAATAGGTAAATTTTTTAGTGGGACAACTTTCTATTTTTTGATTTAATTGAATGATTCTGCTGAAATTACATAATGAAATCTGACAAACGATTGAGTTTTATAAATAAGTAGTACTTCGCTGACCACGATGAAATTCTTTCATAGACCATACACAAAATCTTGTAAATATATTTACTGGATGCACTGATTTTATTCATGGTCTATGAAAGACCTGGTCTACATAAGAATTTTTCAAAATAAATTAAGCTATTTGAATAACAATAATTTTTTTAGTTTGATTTCTCTCTCTTACAGATGGAAGATATTTTTAATTATTTGATGTTTGATGGTTACCAATTTCACATTTTGGTTTTTCATGTATAAAAAATTAAATTAAACACGATTATGCATGTGTGTTTTACTTAAACAAAACTAATATAATGTTGAAAGGGCGAAAAGGAGTGAATAGCAAATTAACTCCCTGTGTTATTCTAAATAGGCAATTTAACTCCCTGTGATAAATAAAAGGGCAAAATACCTCCCTGTGATATCCTAAATATGCAATTTAACTCCCTGTGATAAGAAAAAGGGCAAAATGACTCCCTGTGTTTTTATAAAAGAAGCACATTGCCTCCCTCTAAATTGCTCATTTATTCATATCACATGGAGGTAAATTGCTCATTATTTTATTTCACAGGGAGGTAAATTGCCTATTTTTATATCACAAGGAGGTAAATTGCTCATTATTCATTTCACAGGAAGTTAAATTGCCTATTTTTATTTCACAGGGAGGTAAATTGCCCATTAGACATATCACATGGAGTTAACTTGGAAAAAACCCGGACGAAAAGTAAAGAGTTTCAATTGTATAAACCGATTAACAAATGATATATTAATATTTGTTATTAGTTACAATACAATAATATTTGTTTCAATATGAGATTTCAATAATCGGTGTTATACCATACGTACTATAATGAACGAATTCCAAGAAATAAGTTCACAGGTTATAGGATTATAATGAAAGTGAGAAATTATAATGAACGAATTTAAGAGAAAACTCCCAATTTTATATTTTATGAATGATATTTGTTTTAAATCTATCTTGTACTATTTGCATGTATCATTATTATAAACTTGTACCCCAAAAAAAGAAATGTATGATTATAAAATAAGATGTAACTTATGATATACGGATATTTCGAAAAGAGACAAAGTACTGTATCGGATACGGGGGATACCGATACTCGTAGGATACGCGTGAGATATGTATCTGATACGCCACGTGGCGTATCGATAATAAAAATAAATAAAAATGAAAAATTATTTGTTTGAATTTTTATAAAATGAATTGTATGTATAACTTAATTTTATCAAATTGATAAAAAAAAATTTGGGAAAATTATAGAAAGAAAAGATTAAGTGCTGTATGATAAGAGATATATATGTTGTCTTTTTTTTTTTTTTAATCTACTAGACTATGTATTTACAGCTCGGACCGAAGAGTGCAAGGGTATAAGTCCTCCTCAGTGTGGTATCTCCAGTAAGGTTCGAACTTGAGTCTCGCTTCTGGGGGTCGCAAGTCTCCAGTAGGGTAATGCAAAAGTGTCCCTAAAAGGAACCTAACATGACAGATGGTGGCTACCCTGAGGGTAGCCACGAAAGGGTCACATTTTGCCTTCATTTTGGATTTTCTTCCCGAACTATATCACCTTACCGAATTTCGTCCCGTGATTTAATATTTTTTTCGTAATATTGTCCTATTGTCCTAAACTAATTACTAATTTTGAATTTTCGTCCCAAACTATATATATCAACTCGTCAAATTTCATCCCGTAATTTACCATTTTGCATGAATCTAATCTCAATATCAAATTTCTAATTTAATGGAAGTGACGGTTCTTCTTGTAATTAGTTTGGGACTAGTTCTATCATATTGTATAATTGTTCATGCTAAAATTTACCACTTCATGACATGTAAGCAGCCATGTGACAATTTAACGTACGCATACGCAATTTCCGTCTCATTATTAATGGTGGGTCAATATACCAAAAAATTATTAAATTATGGGACCAAATTCAGTGAGGTGATATAGTTTGGAACGAAAACCCAAAATTACTGATTAATTTAGGACATTTTCTATAATTAATTTTGCCATTATTATATTACTAATTTTTCTGGGAAGATCTTAATTTCAATAAGTACAATTTGTATTCTAGAGGTATCAGGTAATATGTAATTGAGCTACCATGTGAAATATATTCTGTACAGTAGTTCTGTTATAAAAATTAAATAAATAAATAAATAAATAAATAATTTTTTTTTAAAAAAAAAAAAGAGGGGGGGCTAATGAAGGTTTTATAAAGTGTACCTTTGCCAATATTATTAAATATTAAAAAAATTCGAGCATCTGGGATTTTATGATCTAGTGATCCTGGCAAACTTTCTCACATGGCTGTGACCAAAAAGTATTTATGAGCTGTTGAAAATGGACAACGTTTTTAGGGACCACAACAAATTAATATCAACCGTTGAAAAAAAAAAATACTATCGTGTCCTTTGATTGTATACAAATGTGTATCATCCCCATATTTTGTGTTTATACTCAAAAATTTAATAATCAATTCATAGTAAATAGTAATTTTATACATTATTACCCTTAAGAATGGAGTAATGATGAAAATAGAAATGGATAGAAAATGAAGCTCATAATCGAATGCAAGGAAAACATTGTTCTTAACGTTATATATGCTAAAATCCACGAACCAAACATAGCGTAACGTTAAGGTTGTTGGTGACTTACTCTGGTGAGTCAATAGATCATCCCATGTTTTTAACCCATAGCTACCGCTAGCGTTGTTAACAGTCGGTTCAGATTTTATCTAAATTCATTTTTACTTATATGGAGTTAGATTTGAATCGAGTCTATATTTGGCTAGGTTTCGAAAAATTTGGGTCCATCTAATTTTGTTTGGATTCGATCGAATCTCGTGGATTATTTTCAAATTCAATAAATTTTTCATTCTTTCAAAATACGCACTTAAAATTTTCATATAATAGGTTTGTTGATATTACATTTTCATTAATGTAGCTCAATTGTTTAAATATGTATTTCACGGGTGAAAATCATCTGTACCACAATTTGTGTACCATAATGGTGTATCACAAATAAATATTTGACATATATACATGTGACAATTATAATAATAATTGTCACATGTATATATGTCAAATATTTATTTATGATACACCATTATGGTACACAAATTATGGTACAGAGGATCTTGTGCCGTATTTCACTAAGCTCTAGTCAAGAAAAGATTCTCTAAACACATTTACCATTTTTAGTGCACTACTCTTGTGTATCACTAATAATTAATTGTCACATGTATATGTGACAATTAAAATAATTGTCAAATATAAATGTGGCAATTAGTTATTAGTGATACACAAATGTGATACACTAAAAGTGGTACAGAGAATCTACACCCCATTTTTATTCATTTCAAAGGCATCGTCGGAAGAAAACATTAGCATTGGTATTAGCGTATTCAAAATTAATTCATATTAAATTGAGATCATAAATGAAACACTATACACATGACATGTTAAATTGATGGTTCATTTAATACTATTTATGTCATTACTTTGCCTAAATTTTAAACTCTTTTTATCATTCCTTATCCAACATATTTAGGACTCGGTCTAACAAATGAAATCAAACTTTTGATGTCTCTCTATTAGAATTCAGTAATTCAAGATTATTCAAAACCCTATACTATATTTCAATTGTTAAAAAATATCTCCAACTGGTTTACCAACAATTTATAAGGCTTGCTCCAGGAAACCCCATACTATATTTCAATTGTTAAAAAAATATCTTCAACTGGTTTACCAACAATTCATAAGGTTTGCTCCATGAGCAATGGTGGGGGTTCGAATCCCATTTGGAACTTGGATGGAAGCATTTTCATGAGTCTGTGTAAGGATCATTTGTGGTCAAGACCCCTTTGAGCGCAGAGTCTACAACAGTATGGTGGAATCCCGAGGCTTGGTGGAGCACATCTAGCGATTTACATCCTTCAGGGTTCTAGGACAAGAATTCTGAGAGTCCAGGATTAGTTTAGTGTAAGCTTGAACACCTGAGTTATTAAAAAAAATCCTAAAACCATTTGACTGTTGAACTTTATGAACCAAAATGCTTGTAATCATATTTTTGTCATTACTTTGCCTAAATTTTAAATTCTTTTAATCATGCCTAATCCAACATATTTATATTTATGGCTTGGTTCAACAAATGAATCAAACTTGTGATGTCTCTCTATTAGAATTCAGTAATTCAAAATGAATATTCAAACCATTGAAGAATTAATATAGTAAATGCACTAAAAACTGCACCTTGTTGTGTTATGGTATGAAGATATTACTTATTAATATAGTAAATGCACTAAAATTACCGCTCCCTCATTGTGTTAGTAAATACAAAGTAGTGGACTTAGGTTCGAATTCCTGTTGGGAGAGGTTTCCATTTTATGTATCCGACGTACCTCGAAAAGAATTAAACCCTTGATAAACAAAAAAAAAAAAATTGATGTTATTCGTATTAGACCTACTTTTAATAGCATCATTAATAACTTGAGGATCAAGAGTTTCAACAATGTTAACTAGTATATAATCAGCACGTGTCTCCATGTGCTTTAATTCATCTGTATGTGTTTTCACGTGCATTAAATTTTTTAAGTACAAAAATAAGAATTTCTTTATGAGAAAAAGTTAAAGTACACGTTGTTTCAAAGGAATAAATAGAGAAGTTAAAAAGTTAAATTAATTAAAACAGTAAGGGTAAAATTGAAATACCAAAAAATTTGCTACACTATAACATGACTTCTCTTTATAATAACATAAATAACATATGTAACACAAGAATTTTTCTCTATACTGAATGATCTGAGAGGTGAAATATTTTCCACTCAACGATGAAAGGGATAAATTTTGGAAGGGAAAAATCTCAAAAAACTCTAATTTGATTTATCATAAAGTAATATATCTTTTACACTTGTTCACTCACATAACAACATAACATAACATATCTCCTAAATTATCAAAAAAAAAACATAACATATCTCCTATCGTTATTCATTACAACACTTCTTTTTATCTTCCTATAATTTAAAAAAAAAATATATATATATATACCAACCATGAAAAATACGCTCATAATACCCAATCAAATAAGCCCCGAGCTTTATATTTATGTGAAGATTAATTTATCATTAGTAATAATAGTTTTGTTTATGTTTGTATATGTTAATTACTACCTGACTAGCTTCAAGATATTCTATATTTATTCAACAATAACACTATTTAGCACTGTGCCTGATAGGTTTTTTTAAAAAAAAAAAATATGCATTGAAAGGGTCACATTTTGGAGAGATTATTTAGTACAACCGCTGCACCACGTCATCAAGTACACGTGGTGCAGCCTACCAATACACATGGGACATGTGGATTATTAATCCACATCACCCCATGTTCTGGCCATGTTCCAAAAAAATAGGGGTTCAGAAAGTTGTGTTCACACTGCCAGAATATGGGTGATGTGGATTTTTAATCCACATGCCCCAAGTGTATTGGTGGGCTGCACCACATGTACTTGATGACGTGGTGCAGCGGTTGTACTACATAATTTCTCCACATTTTGCAATCAACAATTATTATATTAGTATTTTTTTCTGGGAATGAAGCTTTTAATTACAATAAGTACAATTTGTATTCTAGAGGTATCAAGTAATATATATATATATTATCGGAGTCAGATCTTTAACGAATTGGTTCAACTTAAATTTATCATCGCTCCACGTATATCAAATTACATATCTTTCTAATCGAACCAAATTTATTGAATCTCTAATCGGATGAAAATTCTAATAAATTGAGTCGGACTAATACCAAAATAAAATTATAATCCACCCTATTAACAGCCTTAACTACGTACCAACTAGAATTATTATTATTATTGGAGTTTTAATTGTTGTTATTATTAGGATAAAATACACTTCACTTCTTTAAACTATTTAGTATAACTCCATCAAACTATTCACGGTAGCGGAACACCCCTATACTATATTTCAATTGATAAAAAAATATCTCTAAGTGGTTGACCAACAATTCATAAGGTTTGCTCCAGCGGCAAGAGTGGGGATTCGAATCCCGTTTGGAACTTGGATGGAAACATTTTCATGAGTCTGTCTAAGGAGCATTTGTGGTCAAGACCCTTTTGAGCGCAGAGTGTATAACAGTATGGTGGGATCCCGAGGCTTGGTGGAGGCATATTTAGCGATTTACATCCTTCAGGGTTCTAGACAAGAGTTCTGAGGATCCAAAATTAGCCTAGTGTAAACTTGAACACCTGGGTTATAAAAAAAAATCCTAAAACCATTAAACTGTTGAACTTTATGAACCAAAATGCTTGTTGATAATCCTATTTTTGTCATTACTTTGCCTAAATTTTAAATTCTCTTAATCATTCCTAATCCAACATATTTATGGCTCGGTCCAACAAATGAATCAACCTTGTGATGTCTCTCTATTAGAATTCAGTAATTCAAAATGAATATTCAAACCATTGAAGATATTATTAATATAGTAAATGCACTAAAAACTGCACCCTTGTTGTGTTATGGTTTGAAGATATTACTTATTAATATAGTAAATGCACTAAAATTACCGCTTCCTTGTTGTGTTAGTCACTACAAAATAGTGGACTTAGGTTCGAATTCTTGTTGGAAGAGGTTTCCACTTTATGTACCCGACGTGCCTCGAAAGGAATTAAACCCTTGATAAAAAAAATTGATGTTATTCGTATTAGACCTACTTTTAATAGCATCATTAATAACTTGAGGATCAAGAGTTTCAACAATGTTAACTAGTATATAATCAGCACGTGTCTCCATGTGCTTTAATTCATCTGTATATGTTTTCACGTGCATTAATTTTTTGAAGTACAAAAATAAGAATTTCTTTATGAGAAAAGTTAAACTTAACGTTGTTTCAAAGGAATAAATAAAGAAGTTAAAAAGTTAAATTAATTAAAGCAGCAAGGACAAAATTAAAATATCAAAAAATTGCTACACTATGACATGACTTCTTTTTATAATAACATAGATAACATATGAAACACAAGAATTTTTTTGTTATACTGAATGATTTGAGAGGTGAAATATTTTCCACTCAACGACGAAAGGAATAAGGTGTATTTTTTTATTTTCTTTTTGTTGTGGTAAAAAATCAATAGCCAAATAAAACTCACAATTTTTCTAAGAATTAGAAAACTATAGAGGAAGTCTACTGATGTCTTATTCAACAATTCAAGGGGCGAAATGTTACTTATTCTATAGTTCAGGGGGTTAACTATATTTTCTCTTTATTATAATTATTTTAACATAGGACTGAGATATAGATTATTATTGTTTTATTATTACACACATTATTACACGTTGACTCTGTTTCTCTCTCTCTCTCTCTCACTCACACACACGCAAAAGAATCATTAATGCTCCATCTAAACCCACTCTTCTTCTCCTCCATACCCTCATCACTATAATATTCTATAATTAAAAAGAATATATTGATTAAAAGAAGCAAAAAAATCAACTCCAATTAACCAGATACAGAAACAGAGGATTATTATTAGAAAGAAGAAAAAAAAATTGAATCTTTCATTGTGTAAGCTGTGTTCTAGCTCGATTAGAGCATAGCACATGGACTCAAAATCATTGAGGTTCATAACCCACCAATCATTCTTCTCTGCCGTTCGATCTGATGACCTTGAGTCACTCAAGAATCTCATCAAGAATGAAGGGTCGGATCCATCTTCGTTGATGACCCTTCAAAATGATGAGAAGGAAACTGTTCTGTACATAGCCGCAGAGAATAATTTCTTTGAGATTTTCAATTACTTGCTCAGTTTCTGTGATTTGCAGACTGTTTTGATAAGAGCTAAATCAGATATGAATGCTTTTCATGTTGCTGCAGCAAAGGGACACTTAGGTATACTAATTGATTTTTTTTCAGAAGTGAATTATTGGGTTTTCTTGATGGGTTTTCAAGTTTATAGTTTAATGATTTTACTTGTCTGTTGATTTAGAGATAAAATTGGCTTATCCAAAGAATCATTTTTGGGGCTCAATCTAGTTATTCTGTTACCTTACTATATGGTTATATGTTCTTCAATTTAAACTTTATAAGCAAGTGAAATGGGATCTATGAAGATTTCATTGTATTAATCCAGCTTAAGGCTCATATGTGTCACAAAGAAGTCTGCTTTGGGATTAAATTATGAGTTGTAATAATCAAGAAAACCATCCTCAATTCGAAGTAAGTTAATGAGAAGTTTCATAGCTAATGACTAAGCTTAATTATTTCAGAATGAAATGGAACTTGTTAGGAATGTTTGTTTGGATAATCATATGATTTCTTGAGTTTTGTGGAAAATTCTTGCCTAGTCCAGGTCTAGGGAAGAATTTGTAGACCACATCATTACAGGTGCACTCCTAGCCACAAGGTCTAGGCTATTCTCTTAGACCTGATCTAAATAAGAATGTCTGGAATTTTGTGGATATGCAAAAACTCAATTGGGATTTGTGTGTGTGTGATAATATCAAAGCAATTTTCCATCTGAACTCAAAAATTAAAGTAAGACAATCGGTCAAGATTGCATTTTTATTCTCACAAGAATGGACCTTTGCACTATTGGCCTCCCGATTTACAGAATCAGACGTTTGATCCAGATTTCGTAGAATGTGTTACACCTTGGTCCTGCCGCCCCCATTTTCATCCAATTTTGTACTTTTTTTCTCATAGGACTTTCTCCGTTTTGCACTTTTGGTCCAAATGAGATGAAAAGGGGGGCGACAGGAAAAAAAAGTGCTAAAGCATTTTAAAAAGAATGGGACAAAATGTGCAATTCTTAAAAGCTCAAGACCATAATTAATGCTGAGACTTTAGTCTCGTGGGGCTAAAAATAGCAATTTTTCCTCTCAAAAATCTCTTGTGAATGAAAAAATTCAAGTTATGGGATCAAGAGTAATTTGTAATGTCTAGTTCTTTTACTTGATTTTCGATTTCATAGGAAGGGACAACTTCTTCATCCTTTTTATTACACACAAACGAAGGAACATTCTGCCATTTTTCTGTGTGAAAAAATAAGTACCGTCTTAAAATTAAATGAATATTAATTCATCTCTACTTGTATTTGTTTTTCTTTGTGAGAATGATTAAAGATAATAATTTGTTCTATTCAGGCATTGTGAATGAACTTGTTAGTAAGTGGCCCGAGCTTTGTAAAGTATGCAACGCTTCAAACACCAGCCCTCTTTATTCAGCTGCCATTCAAGGTCATCTAGAAGTAGTAAATGCCATTTTAGATGCAGATGTAAGCTGTGTAAGGATCGTAAGGAAAAACGGGAAAACTGCATTACACACAACTGCAAGATATGGCCTATTAAACATTGTGAAAGCACTTATTATAAGAGACTCAGGAATTGTCTCTATTAAAGATAAGAAGGGCCAAACTGCTCTTCACATGGCTGTTAAAGGTCAAGACACTTGTGTTGTAGATGAATTACTCGAAGCTGATTATTCAATTTTAAACGAACGTGACAAGAAGGGTAATACTGCTGTGCATATTGCCACACGGAAAATCCGGTCTCAGGTATTTGTTAGTTGATGTATTCTTGTCATTTCTTGGCTCTATTTGTTCTTCTGCACAAAATTGAGCTAAATGCAAAAGTACCCCCTGTGCTTTGTCTAAGTGGAAAAAGAAAACCTGTGATATTTTTATTAGCAAAATCTCCCCGCATTCATAAATCATAGGGAGGTTATTGCCAATTTTGAAGTGAAATGGGGGGTTGTCGCCAATTTTCATAGTTAACAGGGGGTTTATAGGTGAATAGGGATGTTTTTGCATCCTTTGGTGGGGTTATAAATGTTATTTTGGCTTGGAAGGGTGGAGTTTTGGTTATAAATATAAAACGGATTTTTTTATAATTACGCAAAGCAGAGGGGGGTAGTTTTGCATTCCACTTGCATAAAATTACTCACCAGGTGTAAAATGAAGATTAAACAAATATTGTCGATGTTACCTCTTCCGTTACGGTAACTAAGAGAAAGGGGTATCGATAAGGTGAAACTTGAAGTAGGGGAGGTCTTGGTAATTATTAAAACCTCAGAGGTGTACTGTATATATATCTAACTTCATAGAGTATGCATGTAAATATCCCTTATTATTATTGATCCATGTATTTATTTGTCTCTCCATTTCAGATAGTTAGCCTTTTGCTAACATATAGATCGATCGATGTCAACGCCATTAACAACCAACGTGAAACTCCGATGGACATAGCCGACAAACTCCAATACGGAGAATCCGCCTTAGAAATAAAGGAAGCACTATTAGAAGCTGGTGCCAAAAACGCAAGACACGTAGGCCAAATCGATGAAGCAATGGAACTAAAAAGAACCGTAAGTGACATAAAACACGAAGTCCAATCCCAACTCATACAAAACGAGAAAACACAAAGACGAGTTTCCGGAATCGCCAAAGAACTCAAAAAGATTCACAGAGAAGCCGTACAAAACACCATCAACTCCGTCACCGTAGTTGCCGTACTTGTCGCCTCAATCGCATTTCTAGCTTTATTCAACTTGCCTGGTCAATATTTCGCAAATGGTCCCGAAGTTGGAAAAGCCTACATTTCTAACACTATTGCTTTCCGGGTGTTTTGCCTTTTGGATTCCACGGCACTATTCATATCTCTATCGGTAGTTGTGGTTCAAATTACGTTGGTTGCTTGGGATACACGAGCTCAGAAACAAGTTGTCTCGGTTGTGAATAAGATGATGTGGGCTGCTTGTATAAGCACTTGTGGTGCGTTTTTGTCGATTTCTTTTGTGGTAGTGGGGAGGAAAAGCTCGTGGATGGCTACTACTATTACGGTGGTTGGTGCTCCGATTCTTGTTGGGACGCTTATTAGTCTTTGTTACTTTGTTTTCAGACAGCATTTTGGGAGTTTTGGTAGTGATTCTCAGAGGAGAATTAGAAGGGGAAGTGGAAGCAAATCTTTTTCATGGTCTCATTCTGCATATATGTCAGATGAGGATGAGTATAACTCTGATGAGAAAATATATGCATTGTAGATTCATAGCTTGGCCAGTTGGCCTTAATATAATTAATAAACATATTAGATATGTAATTTAAATTGGCTTTTTAGAATATAAAAATGGTTCTTGTTAATATGTAATTATGTGGTATGTCTTTAGACAAATTTGTGGATACTGTACATGTATGTAAGGTATTTACTCTGATAAAATGAGGAGTTTGGAATTAAGTATTATAAATTCATATATGGATTGTGCTGAAAATATATGATTCTTTTAAATTTTTTTCCAACATGTCTTGGCGAAAATATTTCCTAAAATGTCTTCAATGGGAAACTATTTTCCTAAACGTGTCTTTCGTTAAAAATCGCAGCTAAGAAGTTGCTAACCGCGATTCTTTAAAGTCGCAGTTGCTATAATGAAGAATCTGCCGATGATTAATTAGGTAGTCATTAGTTAATCTTTTTGATAATTAACAAGAATCTAACTGCAGTTTTTATTATTTTTTTTCTTTTAAACTTTTTTTCAGAATTTAGAAAATTAGGAAAAATCGCATGTAGCTTTACTGCAAATTTTTTTAACAAAAGGTACATTCAGAAAATAATTTCCCATTCAAGATATTCTGGAAAATATTTTTGTTGCATAGCCGTCATTAGGTACATGATTAATTCGCCATAGAATCAGATGATAGAAAGAAGAGGAAGTAAAAAATACATATTTTTATTATATTTTTGTAGATCGTTGTAAACAAATAATGGAAACACCACCACATCCTAAAGTTAATATCTACATCTTTGCCCATATGGTTTTCAATAAAAATAACAGAACCAGGTGGGTAAATCAAATAAAATAAGCTAATAGGAATATACAATTTACAATTTCGCACAAATTCTCTTAAACGTATATCCGGTCGAGTTGATTCTATTTCGCCTCTTCCTCAAAGAAAAAGGATCAAACAAATCCCAATCATGTTACAAACTATTCTTGGCTTGCTTGAATTCTGAGTTCCAACTCGAAACACATTAAATTTGTGATTGCCCGGGACCTCTGTGCGAGGTTCTTGAAGGAGGTCTGCTCATGTCTGGCATTGTTGATGAACGATTTGGTTCTTCTTGTCTTCGTACATCCTGTGTATAAATAGAAATAAGATATAAATTCAACTTGTAGAACATGATCCAATAATAACTTGCGGAACTGAAGCATTGCTCACACTATACTAGATTTCACATGGATCAAAATTTTAATCTTTTTAGTCGAAAACAACGACAAGTTTCTATTTTAAATAAGATCTATTTCGAAAACTCTATATTTGCCTCTTTTTCTTAATTCAGCAACTTTTTTCTTAATTTTTTTCTAGTTTTTTCGGAAAGTTTCTTATATTCAGCTGATAAAACAAAAACTTGATCCATGGGATATAACTCTCCGCACTTTTGGTTACACCTAACAAAATTGCACTTTTGACCCAATTTTTCAAAATATTTTGCACGTTTTGGTCTCCATCGCCTCCTTCCCAACCATAAGTCATACAAAACTAGAAAATTGAATTTTTAGGCCTACGGGACTGAACTCATCAACACTTTTGGTTCCAAATTTTTAACCCAATTTTTCAAAATATTTTGCACTTTCAGATCCCATCGACTCCTCTTAACCATAAGTGCAAAACTAAGAAAGTCCAATGGAATCAAGAGTGCTAAATACTTACTAAAAGTGCAATATGGGACCAAAAGTTCAAATAATTTTAATTTTCAAAATTGGAACAAAAAAAGTGCAATTTTGTCTGAACCTCTAAACTCACATGTCAAGGCATGCATTTTTAGATCGAACCCGTTTTTGACCCGTATACCCACTTTAACCCGACTCAACCTGCCGAATTGCCACTATTACTCGTAATTTACACTGAAAAGTGTGCAAGAACCTAAAATAGTAGTCGATAAAAAAAACTCTACATGGACCCTATAACGCTCCTTCTCTTATAACTACTTTGAAAGAGGCTTCTTTTTAAAAAAAATTAATGAAAAACTTGTATGACGAAATTTAGCAGTACAAACCGTCGGAGATAAAGTGTAACTGGAACGAAATTGAGACTCTGACTTAGTTTGCATACGATGTCGCTGTTGAACTTGCTCAAACTGCTGCAACCTTGAAGCAAAGTTTATTCCATTATGCATGTTATTACGTTGATCTTCATTTATTTCACCGTCCTCACCGTCCTCCAAAACTTGTGACCCATCAAAGAAATTAACTTCTGAAAAACCATTTCCTAGTGACATTCGCTTGAATTGTTCACCACTGAAGGAGTAAGAAGGAACAGTTTTTAATCTAGTTCGAAGAATCTTGAATGCTCTACTTTGCTGCAACAATAAGAAAAAAGAAACTAATCAAATAGCAGTAAATACCAGGTGTAAGTTCTCAAGATGGTATAAATTGCAAAACAATCAGCAATGAACTTCATTTTCATGGAGAAAACAAATCGTCCAGCAATCCAATTGCAATATTCAGACACATTGCAAGCAGAGACAGATTTAAACAAGCAATGTAATTAATTATACAGAGAACCTTGTAAAAAGTAATCTGATTGGTATCCAACAACCTCTGACTAGCTACAGTTCCACTGAATTTAATAAGCTTTTCCATATAAAATTATTCAATTACTACATTCCACTCATAAAGAATATGTTTTGTTCTTCGTCTTCAAAAATATTGAAAATGAATTGATGAAAATCTCAGTTTTTCTTCAACAAGTACTTATATAGCAGCACACCATCATTCACATTTTATATTTAACCGTTTAATCAAATTAATGTGTCCCCTAAGTTAACAATTTCTTCTGCTTTTTTCAATCATTCATCTGAACCAATAAGCCTTTCCTCTGACTAGTGCACTTATTTCACATTTCCTATCAACTTCTGTTCCATCCCTACGTCGGTCCAATCCATTTAGGATTAGGAATAGGCACTTCATGGCACTGTATAATTTCATAAAAGTTTGCACTATTAGGCACTACATAAATCTAACATTTCCTCTCAAGAAGACATTTATCACATCATCAACTTCATATCTTCCAATAAGTTAAGAGTGACATAAAACTGTTTTGGGGTTTAATAATCTTAGTTAAGAAAGAGAAGCTGGTTGAATTCCAACAGCTTATTAATGTATAAGAGGCTTTGGTTAAAAATAAAAGAAAATAAAGACACCAGGAGGAAAATCATAAGAAACCAATAAGGTCCTGAAGCAACAGAATTAATCTAGAAGATGCCTGTGAAAAGTGTCTCCTACCTGGGGAAGCAACATTAGAAGACCATACAAGGCTTTCAACAACCATATATATCTTCCTGGTTCAAGGAGCTGCACAAAAAAACAAGATCTTCGTTTGATGCCACAAATAGGAAATAAAAAGAAAATTTAATCAAGATATTCAAATAATAGAGTTAAAATAAACATCAAACTAGTCAACTACTATTCAAGGCGAGGATACAGAAACAACTTAACTACGTCCCCAATTCACATAGGGGATATAAAAACAGCTTAACTATGCGCCCAAAGCACATACAGGCAGTTACTTGTACAATCGCCAGAGCTATCCATTCAGGAAAGATGCAAATGACTTAATAAAAATTGCTGAAGACAGTTAGTCATACTTTCTACTAGTAACTAATAAGACTGGACGTCTGCACCAAGACATTAAGAACACGGAAAGAAGGATGAGGCTACACCGAAATAGCCATAATAAGTATTTAAAGAGAGGGTGGGCATAAGCAAAACCAATCGCCAAATGCTTACAAGATTGAAATGTTGAAAAGTGGGACAAGGAAAAAATCTCAAAGCCAATGTAATAACAGAAACATTATACACTTTCTCCAAGAATCCACCAAAATAATGGAATAAAGGGTAAAGTTCAGTTAACAAGTGTAGATGCATAAAAGCTGCATTTCCATAATGTACACTAGTACTTTAACATATATTAGCCTTGGCAGGAAGAGATACCACTATAGTACCAATGTGCATAGTATATATGTAGAATTTATACTTAGACACCTACATGAATACACTTAAATATATAAGACACGGATGTTGTAAATAAAGTTGACAATTATTCATCAACTTCCAAACATATCGATAGAAATTACCTGTAGTCTAAGGTAAGCAAAGGTAGGAGTCTCCAGAAGGTGGATCAATTTATCCAAATGGACTAAAAACTTCAGGTTAATATCTTCCTCAACCAGAGATTGAATGACAGAAGTTGCATGCTGGTAAGTCTGCATAATTATGCCAAAAAAAGGGTAGAAACCCAGAGCATTGTCACTAAAGAAAAAAAGGGCAGAGTAGGTGACAAGCAAGGGCATGCACAATGGCATGGCTAACCACTAAGCATGAGCCTCTTACCTGAGCCAGTAAGCAAAGGCTTATGATGGCGGTTGCTGAATGGCACCATGAGGCATATAAAGAGAGAAATAAATTCTTCCCAGCATCATTCATCAGTGACTTTTTCAGAAGGTCTCGAAGGTTAGCTAACTCAGAGGAAGTGAGCAAAATCAAATTTAAAGCCTGAAATAAACAAATTGAAAGTAAAAACATAGGTTCATAGCATTCACATTAACAATTTAACATCCTGACCTCCCACTACCACAGGCCCCCTACCCCTGCACCTGCCCCCAAACAGTAAAGAAAATATATATTGAAACATAAACATTGACTGAAGCGTAATATAAGCAGAAGAGTTTGATCAAATTCCAAGATGCATATTTAAATGACTTAAGACATACATTGTATAGCACAAAAAATTCCATGTTGGAACAAAATAAAAACCTGAACCATAACAGAGGCAAAATCCAAATCAGACTCTCCCTGGAGTATGGTGGAGAGTTTCCGGTAAACTTTTTCAGCATCTAAAAGTACACACAATCTACGAATGATCAAAGCACCTCGTCTGCAAGAACATAAAACTGCTTACACAATAATACAATATAAATTATATTTCAGCATAGATAAACAATCACTAGAGAACTCACTTCTCCAAGAGAGAGCTGTCCAGCCTAAAGTTGTGGACTAAATAAACAACAAGCTGGTGAAAGTGCCTGTCATCTTTGGCTATGCATGCATGGACCTCAAGCACCAAAAGCACTACCTGGGACGATGAAAAGGAGAGAATATGAAAAGTTACAGTAACTCAAGAGTCAAAACTCTGTTCATGAAAGAAATTATAATTCTAAGAAATATAGTCACGCTTGGAGGAAAAACACTTCAATGATTGGAAAAGAATGCATATCCAATCAGAGTAAAAGACATAAAGACCGATACGTATATTTTGTAAGATGAATACTGCGAAGTTGGAATATCTAGTAGAATCACAAACAATCAAAATAAATTAAATTTATACTGGAAAGAGAAACATAAAAATCGCCACATTAATTAGCAGTTCTTCAAAATCAGAAATCCAATTTCATCTATAAAAAAGTGACATAAGTATCCCCCAACCAGAACCACACTTGCAAGTGGTCTGCATGTGCCTGTGCCTTTCAGAAATAGAAGCACTATAGAGATCAAACATGTATTTTGAACATTAAAAAAAATCAAAATACTTGTAAGAAAAAAAGAAAAAAGAAAAAGTTGATTGACAAATGCAACAGTGATGTTATAAATGGTACTGCAAACAAAGGACGGAAAAAGTATGTAGTAAGGAAACAATAAGACAGATAGTGATGGTATGATATAACTTCATCAATCTATAACTTTATATACAGAAAAAGGCATGTACATTGAATAAAAATCAGCATCCTGGAAAATTTATCTGAAGGTACACAAAAACATACCTCGTCAGAAGGATCTGAAAGCGCCTTCAAAAGAGTTTCAAAAATGTCGCTCAGAAATGAGAGAACCTATTCAAATAAGAAAGTTATAAATGAACCTGTAAACTAATCAAGGCCCAAACATGAAGCCACATAATTAGACAAAATAATGTTTGAGATGCTAATACTGGCACATAATCAAAAGCTCTAAAGAAGGTTTGTAAATACCAGGTAAAAGCAATAGCAGATATTGTTAAAATATTATGGGGAAATGGAGATTTTTCTTTGAACTCAACTGAATTCTTGGTATCCCATTTATATCAAATTTTACCAGACAGTCCCTGAAAAAGACCATTGGAAACTGAGAAATATATGTGTGCCCAGACTATCACATCAACAAACAAATGTTACTAGAGGCAAGGCTCTTATACACGTCATTTACAAACGGGATACAATTATACAGGGCACGGATCTTCCCTTTGCTGAAAAAGTTAAATTTGAGCCTACCAACACCGACATCTGTATACCGACTTCAAATCCAGGGTAACCATAGTAGTTAAAAGCGAGAAAAGCGCTCGCTACAGCGTGCTTTTCGCTATAGCGAGACTTCCTCGCCTCACTGCGCCCTGCGCATGCGCTATTCACTTAGCGCGCGCTATGTGTAGCCCATAGCGCCAAATAGCGCGCTATTTAAGGAAAATTGGGAAGAAAAAAACTTGATGAAAATTAAGTAAATTGATTGCATAATTAATTGTTGGTTTTCCTAATATAAATGAAATTTACCATTAGGTTAATTTAGCAGAAATTTGGTTGGTTTATGTAATTGATTTTCCCTGTGTTTAGATGAAATTTGCCTTAATTTGGTTTACATAGTTTTAGGAATTAGTTTAAATTGGTTGAAAGTAAGTTTCTTTAGTTAATTGCTGATATTCCTAAATTAAAATGAAATTTACCTTAATCTGGTTCAAATATTTTGCTTAAAATTAGTTTAAATTGATTGATTAATTTAATTGTTGATCTTCCCGAATTAAGATGAAAATTACCTTAAATTTCGCTCATATTTTTATGTTATTTAAATAAGGATTTTAATGAAAATTTTGGCTGATTTTACTCAAAATTAGCATAAATTTAGTTGAAATGACTGTTAGCTGGCAAATTTTATAACAATTAACTTAAATTAGGTAATATTAACTTAAAGTTGGCTGAAATATTCTCAATATTATGAGTACTTAGTAGCTTTATGATTTTATGTGCTAAAGTTAGTTTTTATGTTTTATAGTTTTAAAATTTAGTAGCATTCTTGATATATATTAAAAAACTTGTATTTTATGCGCTTTATTTTCAAAAAGCCCGCGCTATGCGCTATAGCCCCTGATGCCTTTGCGCGTCGTTGCGCTATGCGCCTCTGACTACTATGAGGGTAACTGAGTATTTAGCTTTAAGACCCGTCCCAAAATTAAAAAATCGGTAATCCAAAACAAATGTCAAGACTATGGATCTAGCCTGATCCGATCAGTGAAAGATCTGAATCTGATAATATTAAATTCAAATATATATGTATAAATCTGAATCTAGAAAAACAGATTTAAGACCTAAAAGTCTTATTCATTACTCCATCAAATAATCCAAAAAAGTGGCATTAGATATGCTAAGAGTTGGCCCACTAATTTCTAATGGGCCACATGATATATGCTTTTGCAACAGAGAAAAAACCATGAAAACCCTTACCCTACATTATTTCATTTATTTCATAAAGCAGTCGCTTTCATAAAAACAATATTTGTTTCACTGACATTTTTAGAAGAGTGTTAATGGATCCGGATATCCACTAGATTCGGTAATGATAGCCATTTTCAAGAATTTGAGCGGAACCGAATCAGATCTGGATATGACATTCAGAAATCGGAGCCGGAGCAACCCTGATTCGGTCCAGGTCTGACCTACTGACAAGCCTACTCACAATCAACAACCCAAACTCAATAATTTCTCTCTCTCAATACTAATATACCAGTCATTGCTCCGTATTACTTCTCCACTTTCTACGTAAGAAACTAACCAAATCCAAACAAGTCAATCAAAGAAGCACCGAGTAATAGATATAAGAAACTGAGTCGAGCAAAAATGTGAAAATCCTATGTAAAGCAATAATATGACACCTCAAATGAAGATGATAATACTTGATAAATAAACTCCAAGGGTCAGTACATCTTATTTTTTAATGCTCAATGAGAAATACGGTTACGTGTTATTTGTAAAACCAAATAATTAGGAGTAAAACAGGTGAAGGATGAAGGAGGAAGTTCTCCCTTTCGACATCTAAGACCATTTAGAAAAGTCCGCTTTTAGTTTTTTCTTCTTTTCACTCTTCTACTTTTATTGGGTCATTAAACTCATCTCTCCAAAGGTTTGACTTTTAGTTAAGTGTTAAATGTAAGGGGAACCTTGGTGCCACATAAATAATGTGTGATAGGGACCTTGGTGAACAATGTAAGTTAAAATGGGGGTGTAAGTCATAAAATTGGCCTTCCAAGTAATGAAATGGGCCTTCAAAGTTAAGCCACTGTAAAATGGGATTTCCAAGTTGACCCTTTTTTAATAAGGATTACCCACAAAATTAACCCGTACACCTATTTACTAAACATAAATGAAAACTTCGTAGTATACTACAAGACTATTGCATATTAAAACATAAGTATGTTACAAAATATTTCAAAATAAAGAAATCACAATAATAGCATATGAATCACATAAAAAAAATTAAAAGTGCAATTATGGAAAGTTTACCTCGGTCCTATGTCGATTTAAAAGGGTTGATATCCAGTGTAATGCTTCAATACGGGTAGCCTCCCATTCACTAGACAGATGCCTGATATATATGAAAAAACTCAACCCACTCAGAGGCATTGCAGAACGTAGTCATCTAAAGGAAAAAGCAATCACAACGAGTTTCACCCGGATCACCTCCCTAAGGCTCCAGGTGAAGCAGACCTGAAATTAAAGAAAATTACCTCCTTGCTACAGATAGGATAGCTCCCACATCAAATCCTTCTGTTGGCTTAGCTTGGATTCCACGAAGCTCTTCATTTGTTTCACGAGCAACCTGAAGTGGACAAAAAGTTTACGCAAGCATCTTGAAAAACCTTAAAAACAGAAGGGTAGACGCAAAAGAACGCAACCCAAAAATAGTACAAATAACAAAAAAAAGTTGAACCCATTAAAAGAAATTAAGATAACATACTAAGCTCAAAATGAGAACTTACAACTCTTATTTTCTCTTCCTTGTCAGATATGCACGGTAGAATTGCTCCAAGAATATCCGCATAATAAGGAACAAGTTGGTCCCCACCAAGTTTCACAAACTCATTAATCTGAAAAACAAGAATAATATTTTAGACTCGTTTGGACAAATTCAGACAACTTGCATAGCATTTTACAGCCGCAACTGGAAATGCATCACGCACTTGGAATCATGCGTTTTAATGCACTAACCCAGGTAATAGAAGTCAACCGAGTAAATTCATCAGGTGAAGCTGCCCTTTGAACAAGTATCTCAGCCATGCGACCATAATCTACAGACTTCAAGAGTACCACTGCTTTAAGTCAGAAAATTTAAATGAACAGCAACAATAGTTTTTCAAATGAGAATTTTAGAAAGAAGACAAAAAATGGCTCGATATAAGGCAAATATAAACATGAAAACTATGAAACACTTTTGAGCTCAAAGACAAGACCATTGTTCTTAATAGTTATTTTTTCGGAGGAAATCACGACACAGAACTCTTGCTAGATTCTTAATGTTCTTTTTGAAGTTTCAGAGTCGTTTAGTTAAAAAGAGTCATGAATGATAACAGATCACATGGCACATTTGTTAATTCAGACTCCCCGGAAAAAATGTGGCTTACAAGGTTTTCAAAGGTGAAAAAGTTAGAACTGAGAATGTTGAGTTGCCAAATATGTGGATAAGCAAAAAGAAGGTATCATTGATCATGCAAATTTAAATAATAAATAGCATAATAACATACTAATTTTAAGCATCAATTATATATTAAAGGAAAAAGAAAGGGTCAATCAGGAGCATCAACTTCATGTGTGTTGAAATGGAAACCAATTCTAAAGTAGGATTTTACATAACTCCACAGACAAAATATAAAATTAGTTCTAAGATTTTCTTAAAGGGAAAGATCACTGAAGATCAAGTAAGAAGACAATATAATAGCAGATCAAAGAAAAAAATGAACACTTTAACATTTCAAGGAAAAGAAAACTAAAACATGAAAATAGTGAAAATCTTTTTAGATTGAAGAAAAGGTCCTTAGATTAACATATCTCCTACTTCGTTGCCAGTTAATATTTATTTTACTTCTAGACTCTACTTGTTCTTTGCACTACCCAATCCTTGTTTAGTTGAACTAAATAGTAACATAACTTAATTAGCCTACCTTACAGTAAGAATTCCCAATTATTCTGTTCCCTTGTCTTTTAGGTCCATGTCCTAAAAATGCATAATACAAACCACAAGTACAAAGTATTTGTCTGATTTAAACTAGATTTGGATAAGATCCTTCTCCAGTTTGCAACCTTGTCAAGTGAAATTCCTACCAAGTCTGACAAGCGATATTCTTTGCACCTTAGGAAGATTATAAGGTTGTTATTGTATGACCATCTAATCACATATTAAAGGATGTCTTGAATCAGTAAGACACATTAATTATAAGTTATATGGGGAAAAAAAAAAGACAAATCCAACAGCTTTCTCAGAGCGCAAAACAGTACTATATGAAAGACACCAACAAAAGCCTCAAACACGATATCAGCAAGACGCAAACACGATATACAAATGTACCCTAACAGGTAGGATATGGAGAAAAAAAATTCCTCCTCCCACCCACATGGCCTCATAGAAACAGTAAAATTTGGAAGAAACCTAGTGGGTAGAAAGGATTCCTTATAAAAGTCACATCAGTAGATCCAAAAGATAAGAATGCGCAGCATTGCATATTTATGTATCATCAAAAATTCAACACTAGCACTGTCTTACTGGAGAGTTCTTAATTTCTTGAAGAAATTCAGAAAGTGCAGAATCAGCTTGTTGCCTTATTTCGTGGCTAGAATCACTTAGCATGTTAAATAAACCTGCAAATTCATTACTGATGTGAGACTATGTATCAGTAAGAAACCCACTTGAAGTAATCAAACCTTAAATTAGGACCACTCACCATCAAGAAAATCAGGAAGGAAACCCAACATATCTATATCCGGAACACTGTCTAGAACAGTAATCCATCCTACCAAAAACTGGCGGACGTAAGGGTTTAGGACATTCATTCGTTCTCTCAACAATGGGATAAATTCTTCAATGCTGAGTCAGGTCAAGAGGACAGTAGTAAAAAGTTAATGCAATTGCTGAATAATCAATTTTAAAAAATAGTTTCACAGAGATGACTGGAAAAAGAGACGACAGACCTAAATTGGTCGCTTTCAGTGACAATGTCCTGCAGCCAAACAAGCAGGAAACGCATTAGTCCAAACATTATGTGTAAAATCATATATACATATCTATATATACTGGTAAAAGAAAAAAAAGACCTATATACCTTTACAAGTCTATCTAAAAGATGAGCAGCACTTTGTACATTGGCATCTGAATCTGCAGAGAGCTTACACAATGCGTCAAAAATCTGGTTGAAGAACACTATGAAATCTCCTCTCACCACCTGAAAATTAGCAATAATGAAACTCAAATACTTAAACCGAGGATGAGTATATTAAAACTCATTTTTTCTCGCACCTTCGCGATGTTATACAGAGCTTCACAGGCATAATAACGAACTCTGCTATCTTGATCAGAAAAGGAATTCAAAACTGGTGGTATAATTTGCTGGAACATGAAGAGGAGTGAAAGATGCATTAGCCGAAGATATTAAACTTCCACAGAAACTGATGTTAAACAAACTGCATGTTGTAGATGCTAAACAGCACATATAACAAAATGCAAATAATCCAAGAACATGTAGTGGAAAAAAATTCCAAAGTTATGCCATTTTTACTGTTCTAAAGCTTCAATGCAGTGCGTATTGTTTTTCCAATAAGGAACCTATAGATACATTGTCAAGTTATTCACCAATTAACAACTCTTTCATTTTGGGCCCGCAACGTGTAATATATGTGAGTTAATTACAGCCAGACCCATGTAGTTAGGTGAAATTGCAAATAGATCCCCTAGATTTCAAATGTTATGAAAGTACCCATAGTATTTACGAGTTTAATTGCAGATACCTCTACCGTTAGTTTCATAACAACTAGTGACGACATCATAAAAAATCCCTGAAAACTCAATTTTACCAGTCACTTTAGTGTGCATGTACAGAAGGGACTACATGTATGTAATTAGTATATTTGAAAGGTGTATCTGTGGTTCTAAAAAAACTAAAATGTTCTCATAAATTCGACTGCGAAAGAGTTTTACATATACCACACGCACAAATTCCTACATATGCTGCTTCTAAAGGTTGGATATTTAAAATGGCTTCCTCCCAAAATTCTTCAAGTACCTCTGTTATGAAATATCGGATGAAAGAACACACGACATCAATTTTGAAAGCAAATTATAGGCTGCCCATGGTTCACCCAGTGATGCTTACTGCAAGGGAAGATCCTGATAGAGATTTGGGGTTGAGGTCCCAACAATTCAAAAAAACAGTGCAAATGGATGATACTCAAGTTGTATTCATCCTAGCAATGTATTTTTTCCGCCACAGTGTCTTGTTGTATAGATAGTGAGTATAAGCAATTGCAGTTAACTTAATCATCCTAGAGAAATTATGATCCACTAGAAATATTTTTATCATTAAAGTTTACAAAATAATATTATATTTTTAAACCCCTCTTCTAGAGCTCATTTCGAAGGGTAAATTTAGACGGTTGCATACCAATTTTGTTTTTGGAATTACATACACATGCTAAGGTATAGTATGGTTACGTATACACCCCCTCTGCATATGCAGAGCACATGCACACACAAAATTGATTGAGTTCAAGGTACACAGTAATCAAGAGCAGACAAAAGTCAACAATTTCTTCTAAGCGCAAACCATTAACTTTTCTTATGGCATCTAACCACTGAAACCTTATGTGTCTCCCTCTAACTCCACCTAAGCTCTTGAAGTGTGGATGAAATATTCCCTATTTACAATGGAGTAATCATACAGCATAACTACCCAATGGAAACCTATGATGGAGTAGTATTTTTAAGTCTTAACACCAAAATACTTCCTCCCCTCAAGTCAACACTACACAGCCATAAAAAAAATCCAAAAGCATGGATATATTAACATATGACACTACCAAAATTATTATACAACTTATAATCCCTAAACAGTGCTTGTGTTTATTGGCACAACCAAAGTCAACTCAACAATTTTATTTCAAACAGTAAGCAGTTGCACCATAAACATTCATATCTACCAATCAAAAACTGCTTATGCTACCAATTTTAGCATGCATTCTTATCTCGAATAGGAAAGAATACAAATAAAAAATACCCAGAAGAAATAAACTTGATGGTTACTTCACTAAAGTTTGTTTTCATACATCAAGATGTTGTGCTGCTTCTGAAGTCAATCCCACTGTTGCCGCCGCCAATCCTATCAACCCTCCCTAAACCCAAAAACAACATAAATTAAAAAACGAAGCAAAACAATAAAAAGAAAAGATCCCCATTCAGAATTATGAACATCAGGATAAAAGGAACACATCAATAAAGCTAAAATATAGTGATCCCATGCCGTCGATAACTAAAAAATTAATCAAAAACATACTTTACGATGATTTGCCTGAGGAGAATATGTATACTCATTGGCCAACAAATTGATCAATGCAGTGATTTTATCATGATCCCCTGCCAACGTCAATTGCTTCACTATCCCTTCCACCTAAATTGGGACAAACCCTCAACAATTATATAAACGAGAAAATTTACTATAGTTTCACCCAAAAAAATACTTCTATATATGATAAGAACCTCGAGAGCAGCATTTTTGCGCTTTTCGTAAAGCTTATCGGACAGATTACGGAGAACAGCTGCCGGAATTACGGATAGCGCATCCGCCATAGAAAACCCCACACAAAACGACTCTCTTTTTTCACATTCAAATGCACGATTAAGCGTTTTACAGGTACAATATAGGTACTTGAAACTTCAATTAGAAAAGAGTGAGAGCAGATCAAGTGATGAAGTTGGGAAATTGGGGAAGAGAGATAAAACAGAAGTGATTGAATTAAAAGCTTCAATTAGAAAAGAGTGATTTTGCTTTTTCTCTAATTTCTTTCTATTATTGAGGTTTTTTGTTAAATTGGGGAAAGGGTTTGTGCATTTGGGAATTTGGCCTCGCCCCCCTACACTTTTTCAACATAAGCAACCGCCATACGTGCAGAAAACTATGTAATAAAAAAAATGAGAAAAATAATCTATGTACAAAGTTTTTATTAACAGGCATTGTTAGGGGTGGTGATTTTGACTCACAATTATTAAATAAAAAATTGAGTTGTTTTTTAGGTGAGAGAATAACTTTTCGATTATTTTATTTATATTTTTTTTATAAGCGATGATTATTAATTTATATTATCCTAATGGTTGATAATATGTGGTTCGAACTTCCAAGTCAAGTACTTTTGAGAATATTAATTTATTTTTAGAAAAAGAGTTTATTTCAGGACATCCAATAAGATATTATTGAGTCAAGTACTTTTGAGAATATTAATTCATTTTTAGAAAATGAGTTTATTTAAGGACATTCAAAAAGAAATTATTTGGTGCATAGGTGCATAGATTTTAGTCGGATTGAAGGTCATATTAAAAACATGTTTGGTAGATTTGATTCAATGCTTCCATGTTAATGTAAATTGACAAATATTTTAATTTGTGATTTATTTATGTATAATGTTTTTCCATTTTCAGATATTTGAGAAGAATTTATAATATTTAATGATATGTTTAAAAGGAAATATGTAAATTTGATGTTATTAGTGATATTTATCTAATCCATATTAACCTGGATTAACTAATCCACCCATGCCTGGGTGGATTATAATCTAGTCTTAATACCGGGTCGTAAGGATTTAATCCAGTATTAGAGCAATGCCACAAAACGTTGTATTAACCCATATAATATGACATAATACCCCCTATTAGATCCTACCAAACGGCTCCTAAATAGAAATAAGAGCAAGAATTTGATGTGTGTTTTTTCTTTTCTGGATTTTATTTAAGGATGACTTAAATATTGATAAAGTAGTGTTGTAGGAGATAAAAAAATATATATATATAATGGAAAATTATATTTTTAGTCACTTCATAATGGGACTCTCGGCCCTTCTACTCCTAAATTTCATGTAGGCAAAATTGCAAAAATCGTCCTAAACTAATTATTAATTTTGAATTTTCGTCCCAAACTATTTAATTTGGCGAATTTCGTCCCGTAATTTAATATTTTTTTGGAATATCGTCCCACCATAATTATAAGACGAAATTGCGCATTTGCCGATGAATTATCACATGGCTGCTTAAGTGTCATGACATGGTAAATTATAACATTAATAATTATATAATATTGCAGAGTTCGTCCCAAATTAATTACAAGATTGAACGTCATTTTCATTAAATTAAGAATTTAATATTAGGACTAAATTCATATAAAATGGTAAATTATGGGATGAAATTTGGCGAGTTGATATAGTTTGGGACGAAAAATCAAAATTAGTAATTAGTTTGGGACGATATTCCAAAAAATATTAAATTACGGGACGAAATTCGCCAAGTTAAATAGTTCGGGACGAAAATCCAAAATCAGTAATTAGTTTGGGACGTTTTCTGCAATTTTGCCTTTCATGTAATATATTTTTGTTTCTAGTTTTAAAAAATGCTTTGCAATCGTAACATGTGTCAAAACTCAAAAGTGGAATATACATAAAAAGAAAATGTTCTAAAAAAATACTTTGAACAAAAATTACAATTAGATAAATTGTATTATAAAATTACAAAATATTTAAAAGTTTAGAATCAAAAGTATAGTTTACTGTAACAAAAATATATAATCTAATCAATTTCGGCTAAAGCCTAAAAAAATAAATTGCCACATTTATCATAACACAGGGCATAAAATGTCACATTATCATATAAAAGTGGATAAAGTGCCGTCTATAAAAATATCAGGGAGACGATGTGAAACTTTTATAAAATTTCAGGGGGGTAAAATTCTCTTTTTTAAATCACAAGGATGTAAATTGAACATTATGCATTTTATATGGGATAAATTAATTATCATTAACTTTGGGAAAAAAATTGGACTTGATACCAAAGTTGCAAAGAAAACTTATAATATTGTACCAAATTTACATTTCGTATTCAATTATATTAAAATTGCAAGTAGGTCTATCCTATAGTACCAAAAGAGCAATTTCCCAGATAAAAAATTGACTTGCAATTTTAGGTGAGAGAATAACTTTTGGATGATTTTATTTATATTTTTTTTATAAGCATTGATTAGTAATTTATATTATCCTAAAGGTTGACAATTTGTGGTTCGAACTTCCAAGTCAAGTACTTTGAGAATATTAATTCATTTTTAGAAAAAGAGTTCATTTCAAGACATCCAATAAGATATTATTTAGTCAAGTACTTCTTGAGAATAATTCATTTTTAACTAACATGTGATTGGTTTAGTGGAAGAGACTAGTCACTACAAAGTACCGGACTCAGGTTCAAATCCATGTTGGGAGAGGTACCCGTTTAATGTTTCCAACCCGCAAAGTCACCCTAGCAACCAATATACTAAATAGAAATAAGAGCAAGAATTTGATGTGTATTTTTTCTTTTCTGGATTTTGTTTAAGGATGAATTAAATATTGGTAAAGTAGTGTTGCGGGAGATAAAAAAAAAAAGTATAATGGAAAGTTAAATTTTTAGTCACGTCATAATGGACTAGATCTAGGGCCTCCTACTCCTAAATTTCATGTAACATATTTTTGTTTCTAGTATTAAAAAATGCTTTGCAATCGTAACATGTGTCAAAAGTGGATATAGATAAATAGAAAATGTTCTACGGGACTAAACTTAAAAAAAAATCTTTGAGCAAAAATTACAATTATATAAATTCTATTATAAAATTACAAAATATTTAAAAGTTTAGAATCAAAAGTATAGGTTACGGTAACAAAAATATTAAGGATCTAATCATCTCGGGATAAAAATATAATGTAGTGAAACATAATAATAAAATTTTAGGGTGTTTGATTGCCCGAAAACTATTTGTAGAAAAAAGTAATGAATATAATATAATTTACCCCATTTATCGTTATATTATTACCCATCATCGCCTCTACCTTGGCCGTCGAGGCATCTCCACTTCTTCGGCAAAATACAAATTAATCTTTTCTAAACTTCATACAAATTAGAGTTGAATTTTTGTATTTCACATCATCCTATGTTCCGGTCATGTTCTCAAAAAATAGGAATTCAAAAAATTGTGTTCACATTGTCAGAATATGGGTGATGTGGATTATTACTCCACATGTCCAAAATGTATTGGTGGGTTGCACCACATATACTTGATGACGTGGTGCAGCGGCTACACTAAATAATTTCTCTATTTGAAGTGATAAAGTGTATTTAATCATTGTTTTTATAGTTTACATACTAGTTTATTGCAAGACTATAATATCATAGTAAAATAAATACGGTATAGTCCCCTTAAAGTATCAGAGTGGTACTAGATGTCCCCTAAAGTATTATTTGTAATATTTAATCCCTATATTATAATTTTGGATTTTTTATTTTAAAACTATCTATGTCTTTTTTTTAAACAATAAATTATTTTTTTATTAATTATTTATTCCTCCATTCACCAAACAACATTATGTCTTAATTGGTGTCTTCATTCTTTTTGTTTCCTTCAATTTTTTTTTTATCTATCTATTTCATTTTTGTTCTTTATTTCCATTTCCATTTATTTTCTTTATTTTTTGTTTCAATTTTTTCCTTTATTTTTATCTCAAATTTTTTTTATCTCAATTTTATTTGGTGATAATTGTCAAATTTATTCTTGTTACAAATTATTATTTCAAATATTGAGTAATTCTCTTTAACTCGCAAAATTCAAACTTGACAAAAATTCATATTAAATTATTTGTGTTGGTATTAGATCTTTTTCTGATTGATAATAGATGTATAAAGAAGTTAGGATGATTATAGATTGAGGAATTGATGACACAAAGTCTTTGTCAAGTTCGAATTTTTCAAATAAGAATTTAGGGGAGAATTACTCAACTTTTGGACTAATAATTTGTAACGAAAATATTGGAGCACAAAATTTGATACAAATTATAAAGAAAAAAACTGAATTGGAAATTAAGAATCCAAATTGAAATGAAATAAAAAAAATGAGATGGAAATAAAGAAAAAAATATGAGACACAAAAGGAAATGAAACAAAATAAATGAAGAATTTGAATTATAGTGTTGTTTGGTGGATGGAGTAATACATAATTAATAAAGAAACAATTTATTAGTTACAAAAGGGGTAGGGGTAGTTTTGAAATAAAAAAGTCCAAAACTATATCAGAGGGGGTAAATATTACAAGTAACACATTAGGGGTAACTGGTACCACATCTTAATGGAGAAATTATATTTTACCCAAAAAAAAAAATGCAAATTTGGTACCATATAATAAAATACTTTGCAATAATGGTACCATTAGACACGCAATTGCATATTTAGTACCTCAATTTGAACATTGGTTGCATGCAATGCTCATATCACCGTCAAATAACTGAACAAAAATGGACGAAATTGATGAAAATGTGCATCACATGTGGTTGTTAACTCATATTTTGGATTGCAAATTATTACGTGATAACGTGACGAGTAAATATGAGGGAAAAGTTGTAAAAAAATTCCAAAAAGTATGATAACTTTTCCTCCAAAAGTGAGGGAAATGTGATTATTTTCCTTCCAAAAGACGAGATAACGGCCACATGCAGTGTACACAGCCAATTTCATCCATTTTTGTCCAATCATTTGACAGTGGCATGAAAATTGCAACCAATATTTAAATTGTGGTACTACGTATGCTGTTGTATCAAAGTTACTAAGTACCATATTGTATGGTACCAAATATGCAATTTTCACCAAATAAATATATTGAGTTTTAATTTGGAAATATTTGAATAAAGTTTTTTTTTAGAGAAATGAAAGCTATCATTTAACTCAAAGATTCATCGTTTACAAAATTCAAAATATAAATAGGTAAATCATTAAAAGCATAAGCATCATTAAAGGATAGTCAAATCAATTCTCTACATGTATGCCTTGCCTAAATTAAAGGATCCGAAACCCGCAATGAGTGTTTGTAAATCTGAGATAATATTCTCATAAATTGCACGTGAGTGTGTTTCTCCTACAATAACTGCTATGATCACACTGGAATTGTCTTCCAATATAATATTATTCCAAGACTGACCACGAGCATACTCGGTTGCAAAGAAAGCTGCTTTTGCTTTTGCCGAGGATGGGTCTAAAGGTTGTCGAAGACATGTCGACGCCCATCCCACACATTCACCGGAAGAATGTCTTGCTACAACACCCAATCCGCATACTCCATCAATAGAATTTATAGCCGCATCAAAATTGACTTTAATAGTATTTGAAATAGGGGGCTGCCAACGAACACGAGTTCGGGTACTTCTATTATCCAAATCTTATATTGATGATGGAGCTTGCTTCAAAGCCATCCAATAATTCTGCACAAATAGCACAACCTCCAGAGCATTTGGTTCAATCCCTTCAAAAAGAAACTTATTCTGTGCATACCAAGTAGCCCAACAAAAAGGTATGCTAAGCTCAAAGTTGTTCCTGTTCGTCTTAAGCATTCGAATCCATTCAAGAAAATCAGACCCCATACATCCATAAGAAGACCAAGGAATGTTACTCAAGGACCATACATGTCTCGAAAAATGGCATCGTAATAGACTATGCATGACATCTTCCACGCCATCACGACAAAAAACGCAACGGTTATCTAAGGAGACTTTTCGCTGCATAAGATTTGATCGGGTCGGGAGCAAATTTTTATAGGCACGCCATAAGAAAATTTTCACTTTGCTTGGAAGGTTCAACGCCCACAACCATTTCCAATCACCTAAAGAAGAAGCATACGAACTACTCTCGGCTATGTTTTGTTGAGTTCTCATTAGTCGGACTTCAAGATGATAAGCACTTCAAACCGAAATAATCCATTTTTGTTATAGTGGCATACTCTTTTGGTTGGAGATGCTGCAAAGAGGAATAGAAAAAATGCACTTGTAGTCTTCTTCATGGAACAAAGATTTGATCAGATTTTCATCCCATCTATTTAAATCCATATCAATAAGTTCGAAAACTTTCATTCCTATGGGCTGCACCCCACATGGAGTAATCCGCTGGAAAGTAGTTTCCCGTGGCAGCCACTTATCTTTCCAAACATATACCGATTCTTCATTTCCGATTCGCCATCTAAGTCCAGCCTCGAGTACTCGTTTGGCTCCAAGTATGCATCTCCAAGTGAATGACGGATTTGAACCAAGAGAGCTGCCATGAACATCAGTATGGGGATAATAACGGGCCGTCAAGATTTTAGCTAAAAGGCTGCCCGGATTCTCTAAGAGCCGTATTAAAAGCATCGAGATCACGAAAACCAAGACCTCCAAACTGTTTGCATACGCAAAGATCCTTCCATTTTGTCCAATGAATTCCTCGGCCATTAAAGTTTATGTTGCAGTGAATGAAATTAAAAGGCATGATCAATCGTAGATTTATTTAAGTAATCCATCTTTACGGGTCTGTAGATGGGCCAAATAGGTTTTGGAATTTGTTATTATGCCTACACAATTTCATCAATTTATGAATAGTATAGGAGTAATGTAGTTTGTTATCTTTTTAGCAACAAAAAAAAAAAAAAAGTAATATTACAAATTTAAAAAATGACATTGCTGAATATTGATAAGCTGTTAAATATCTTAATAGAATTACTACACTCACCATACCAAGTACTAACTCACTTTTCATAAATTTTGTTACAAAATGTTAAGAATAAATTAAAATATATATATTTCTGAGCAGGCATCATGTGTTGTATCGTACTTACTTATTCGCATGGTTTTCCTAATTTATGTTAAGAGATTTCAGAGTTCTTTTCATATGATTAAGGATTTGAAAGCTAGATTAAAAAAGTCTAAAGAAGTCACTTTGTAGGCCGAAATTCGGAGTCAGTGTTAATTAATCTTGTTAATCTGACATGATTTTCTATTCTCGTTTTTTTTTATCTACTAGACTGTGTATTTACAGCTCGGACCGAAAAATATAAAGAGTATAGGTCCTCCCTAATGTGATGTCTCCAGTAGAATTCGAACTTGATTAAGGGTTTGTTGTTAATTAAGCGTTTGATCTACTGTTCTTGTTAATTAAGGATTTGTTGTACTTTGCATCCCAAAAATATAGGAAATAAACACTTTGCACCGTCTTTTATTTTTTGGCAAAGTTGACCACCGGATTTAAAAATATAGGGGCAAAATAGGTAATTCAATTTTGGATAGTTGGCACTTTGCAACCCCAAACACGAGAAATTGGCACTTCGCACCCCCAAAACACAAAATTAACACTTAATACCCTCAAATTTTGGAGGAAAAAAAACTCAGTAACTAGCACCCCTGAAACACGATAAATATGCACTTTGCACCCTGAAACACAAAATTAACACTAAGCACCCCTTCATTGTTTTCGGCAGAGTTGACCAACGGGATAACAAAAGTGTAGGGGCAAAATAGGAAATTTATTTTCTTTTTACTTTAAAATTTGTAAAATACGATTATGAATATTAATATTAGAATACTAATTTCTCTCTCCATCTTTCTTTTCATCAATTTACATATCCATATTGTAAATTTGGATTAAACTTTTATTTTTGTGATATGAATCGGTAAATTTGATATATTATAACTTTTTAGAAACTTTTCGAATTCTTTTGGAAATTTTTTAGGACATTTGAAAAATTGGTAACTAAAGAAAAAATGCCAAATATTCAAAATGGATTACCTATTTTGCCCCTATGTTTTTTTTACTCCGGTGGTCAGCCGAAAAAAAATAAAAGGTGCTAATTACTGAGTTTTTCTTAATTTCAGGGTGCTAAGTGTTAATTTTGTGTCTCGGGGTTGCAAAGTGCTCATTTATTATGTTCTGGGGGTGCAAGTTGCTAGTTGTTCTTAATTCAAGATGCTAAGTGCTAATTATGTTTCGGAGTGCAAAGTGCATATTTCTCATGTTTCGGGTGTGCAAAGTGTCAAAGATCCAAAAATAAATTACCTATTTTGCCTTTAGATTTTTTTACTCTGACAGTCAATTTTGCCGGAAAATAAGAGAGAGTGTAAATTATGAGGTTATTTTCCGGCAAAGATCCAAAGTGTAAATAGGCAGTCAATAAATTGTTTCTAATTATGAGGTTCAAAGTGTTAAATTTGTATTTTGAAGTGCAAAGTGCCTATTTTCTATGTTTTAATTAAATAATTATTTCTTGTGACATACTCCAACATCTCCGTGCCTTATGGCTTTTAAATTGGGTGATTACGACATATTTACTCGGTGTCATTCTTTCATTTTTCTTTCAATAATAAATTAATAATCATTAATTCGGATTCCTAAGTCAAATTTAACTTATATATATTTCCTAATTAAAGGAAGAAGTTAGGGTTCGTGTCAACATTGTCGGGGGAAAAACCGTAGAAAGTGAGCCATGATGCATGGTAAGATCCGGGACCCATTTTACAACAAATCAGCTTAACATTGCTCTTAGGATTCTCAACATGTAATTGTCACTAATTATGTAAGCTTACCTCACACTAACAAATTAACTCTTATTTAGCCATTTGTAGGTTTAGTATCTCCAATCTTAAATTAAATCTTAATTAAAGACACCATTAGAGACAATTGTCTTATAATAAAAGGTCATGATGTAATCAAAGCAACTAATAATATTAAGCTAAGATTATTGTTCGATTTAGTAGTCATAAACCATATTGATTTATGGAATAAAATACGCGGACACTTCATATCTTAAGAAAAATAAGTCTAAACAATTTTTTTTTTTTTTTGTAAGAAGTAGCTGTTGTTTTATTCCTTTAGCCCGTAAACTGGCCATCAATAGCTTATCTTCGTCAAGTTTGAGTGAGTTACTACTTTACATTTTGTTGCAGATGTTTGTAGCAACAAAATTTCTAGTTTAAAATAAATTAAACAAGAAATAATTGTACAAATTAAAATTTATTGATTTAAATAAAGCGGTTATAATCTCTATAATTCCCCTGATTCTAATCTTAAGGAAAAATAAATGTTTCTTGCACTTGATCTTGGAGAACGTTGATATGATCTTCTCAAAAATGAATTTGTGCTCGAATAACGTTAATCCAGGGGCAAATTTGCTTAATACTGGATCAAACGTGAAAGGATTTGAATTTCTTCAACGAACGTCTTGAACTTCGTCGTGGATATTTTGAATTTAGTAGAATTTGATCTTCTTTGGACCGTCGTAGATCTCCAATAACGTTTAAATGAGGGCTTCTTAGCTTGTTCTCGAATCAAACGCTGTATTTTCCTTTGATCTTCGAAGAATGTCTTGAGTTAATGAAAAAGGTTTTGAAGAACGCCTCGTAGAGAGAATTTGCTTCTTCAACTTGTGCTCATTCAGAAAATGTGTGTTTTTCTTCTAAGAGAGGACCCCAATTTATAGTGGTAAGAAGAAGAGTCCAGGTAGAATTAGTTAATTGAATGGTGTGATCTAATTGGCTCTCAGTAGTAGAAGACTTATATACTTCTCTTTGTAAAAGAGATATGTATTCTTTTAAATGTCTATCACTTGTAGGAGATATGCCTTCTTTTGATTGGTCATGACACATCATTTTGAACACTTGGCATGATTTAATTGGCTCTTTCTATGAAAAGTCAAACCATTATTTGATTGGTTAAGACACTTCAATTTGACACTTGTCACTATTTTATTGGTCAATAAAATGTAGGTGGAATTTAATCAAATTAACTATTTATTTTGGAATTTAATTTAGTAAAAGTCCAGAAATAGTGAATTTAATTTAATTTCCAATATGAGTTCAAATTTATTTTTCGGCATAAAATTTAAGTGTCTACAATGTTTTTTTTATTTTATTTTGTGGATCGAGTATTGATGCAAGCAATCCACTATTAGATCCCCTTACGAGTACCGTGTACGTAGGGACGGTAGGGTTCTTCCATCGATTCCCGACCAAGGTCTATGGTTCTAATATCATTGTTTCTATGCTTTCTATTCATGGTGATGACTCCTAATAACCCTACTTTTTGGAAAGTCATTTTCAAATCGTATCAAGGTTTGTACAAAGACTCATCGGGATCTATCACCTTAGAACACTTAGGAAATCCATCCAACTCGATATGATGAATTGATGAATCCTCTATTGGTGTCATCAACATGTACACACGACTATGTCTACCCATACAAATTCACGAAGTTCTCGATGTGATCGGGAGATATATCAAAGTATGAGTGCATGTGTATTACATTGCAGTAGCACAGTCTAACGGCTAATTATTGTAAACTATTTTAAGTCGGAGAAACTGACCAACACCAACTTGCGACATGAGCTTCGAAAAAGGGTTTTTATGAATGAGTGTTCAATATGTTTGATCTTATATCAAATCATCCACTCCTATATATATACACATATGTCACATATTCATTAATTATTTGTATCATATTCGAGTTACATGGCTCCCATATCAATTTATCATCCCGAAACAGTACTCCATTCACTCTTAAATACATGTCATTTTCCACAAGAATTAAATGAACTATTAATTACATAAATTTTAGGAGAATAAAAGTCTTATGATTTTGAAAGTATGTTTGGATCGTAAAGTTTAAACCAAGCAACTACGTTCCTAATTACATGTATTTTTTCCAGGTCTTAGATCTGTCTTAATTATTTTCAAGGCTCGTTAGACAAACTATATGAGAACCTTTTCGAATGAGGAATCAAATTTGAGTTCATCACTTTGTGTGATTAGTCTTCTCCACTATATCAATTATCCGTTGACAAATATAACCTTATTTATAGTCATTAATATTGAGTGAAGTTTTCCAACCATAATTAATTACTCAAATTCCTCTGTTATAGTGTTATTTATAATATTATAATTTTTAAAGAAAATTTATTAAAGACAAAATGTAATTTGAATTTCAAATAAAATTGATCCGAGTGTCAACAAGACAACCCTTTATTAGTACTTTGATTAGGGTCAAATATGTCATTTCACGCCAGTACGCTACTTTCCACTGTCAAGTTCACGAATACGCACAGACCACAGTGTGAGAGAGACACACAGTCAAGTTTCGATTCTTTTCATTTTCTAGAGAGAGAAATTAGAGAGAGAAAAAAGCTCATCATTTGAACTCAAATACCCACTGCTTTATTTCTTCTTCATCTTCTCCTCTTCTTTCAACTGATCTCTCTCTATATCTATTCTTACCTGCACATAAAATTATATACCTTTTTTTTCTTAAATAAAAATAAATAGAGATTTAAGGGTTTTGGATATTTGATGCGCCTGAAGCACATCCAGTAGATCAGCTATGGCGGAGTTTTCCGGCGAGGGGACTCAGGGGAGTGTCGGTTCGACGCCTGAGCTATTTTACGGTGACAATGCGCCGCCGTTGTCTGTGTCGGCGTCTTTCAAGGGTCCGTCGTCGCGGCGTAGGGCGTCCGTGCGGCCTAGCCTGGACGCCGATGAGTTTATAAACCTACTTCATGGGTCGGATCCGGTGAAGGTGGAGCTCAACCGGCTAGAAAACGAAGTCAGAGGTCAGTCTCCTCAGCTGGATCCACTAGATTTGATTTTGAAACGCTGTCGTTTTGTTTTACAGTGTCGTTATGATAAAAATAAATGGGACTTTTATTAATGTTAGTGAGACATATAATTAGTGTTTTAAGTGAGCCTGTTGTGAGATGGAGTTTTAATTGGTGTTTTGCAGATAAAGAAAGGGAACTAGGGGAAGCACAATCCCAGATCAAGGCTTTGAAGTTGTCGGAGAGACTTCGTGAAAAAGCTGTTGAAGAGGTTCCGTTATTTTGAATTTCCTATTTATAAATGGTTCTATATATTTGTGTTGTAGTTTTGTTACACGCGGTGTTTTTTATTTCTGAAATATGAAATTGGCTTGTACAGCCTCATGGTTATATAATTAATTAGGAAATCTGATTGATATCCAGGATATTGGGAAAGAAATGATATTTAGGATATTGTGGAATTATTGTCGAGGCCTTGTGTTGCCAAAAAAATCAATCGCGGACGAGTTATAAACACGTGCGGTGTGATTGTTGACAGTTCAAGACCCCCACCAACCCGATTAACAGTTGATGGCAGGTGTAATAACACATGCCATGCAATTGGTTGATCGTGTTCTGGGTCTCAAATAAATTTACGATAGCGATTTCTTGACATTGAAAACTTCGAAAGATATTTCCTATGTTCGTGGGCTATGTGTCATCTAATATAAAGTCTTTCACTCTATTTAAGTTCTTACTGGTGGATTATGTCTGTTATGAACTAGATGAAGAAATCATAATCATTATTATGATTTGTTTACGTATAAGCAAAGACAAATTTAATTGCCGAGAGTTTCAGCTTTTGATTACCTATCTCAGCCTTTTTCTCTTGATCTAGATCTCATGTGTGAGATGTGTAATTCCTGATATGAACAGAATTTGGGAAACTTCTTTTTTCACCTACCTAGTGGTAGAAATAAGGAAAAGAAAAGCATATTATTCTCCACGTGGACTACTGGTTCAAGGTCCTAAAGAGTATAAGATTTGGAAGCAAGAATTATGCTATATTAATACTGAAATTTCATCAAGTTTATTTATTTTGATTTTGAAGTAATTGGTATGTGTTCGAATTCTTTGGTCTTGGTTCCTTTCAAAGCTATTTAATAGTCACCCCATATTTATATTTTTTTAAATTCTGGGGTTCGGCAAGAAGTTACATGCATGATTTGAGTGAAAACTGAGATTCTCTATTTTGCTATAGCTCACCGAAGAATTGTCAAAGGTGGATGAGAAGCTCAAGTTAACGGAATCGACTCTAGAAAGCAAGGTACTAGCTATATCTCTTCAGCCTCCTGCCTCCCTACACCTTTCTGGTTTTATATTATTGATGTCCTTTACGTGATTCTGTGTACTTTTTCTTTCGGCAGAATCTTGAAATTAAGAGAATTAATGATGAAAAGAAGGCCTCTATGGCAGCTCAATTTGCAGCAGAAGCCACTCTTCGGAGAGTTCATGCTGCTCAGAAGGATGATGATATGCCTCCAATTGAAGCGATCCTGGCTCCTCTGGAGGCTGAGCTCAAGCTTGCTCGACAGGAGGTTTATGCTTGAATTAGTTTATTTTTGGGTACCTGCTAATTTAGTCAAATAAATGAGTTTTAAGGAAACTTTCCTGAATACCTTTTGGCTTTCACTTTTCCAGATTGCAAAGCTGCAGGATGACAACAAAGCATTGGACCGGCTCACGAAATCAAAAGAGGCTGCTCTACTTGAAGCAGAGAGAACTGTGCAGGTAGCATTAGCAAAGGCTTCTATGGTGGATGATCTCCAAAACAAAAACCAAGAATTGATGAAGCAGATTGAAATCTGTCAGGTATTCACAATGTTGTTTGCTGTTTCTTTGAACTACCGCCAATATACATATGTTTTCTCGGCATTTTTAACCACGCCTAACATGTTTGTTTTTATGGTTGATCAGGAAGAGAATAAGATCATGGATAAAATGCATCGACAAAAGGTTGCAGAGGTTGAAAAGCTTACACAAACTGTACGTGAGCTTGAAGAAGCCGTACTTGCTGGTGGTGCCGCTGCCAATGCTGTACGTGACTACCAGCGGAAAGTCCAAGAGATGAATGTAATGTGTCAGAAACATACATATAGTTCTCATTATTAACAATTAATAGCATGATGTGATTCTGATATTTGGGAATGTGTTTATTTTCTGCTTCTTTAGGAGGAAAGAAAAACTCTTGACAGGGAGTTGGCTCGTGCCAAAGTAACGGCAAATAGGGTGGCAACTGTCGTAGCTAATGAGTGGAAAGATGCTAACGATAAAGTTATGCCTGTGAAACAATGGCTAGAGGAAAGAAGGTTCTTGCAGGTATGTATACATTTTTTCTGTCTCGTCCTCCCTCAGTTTCTGCGTGCCATAGAAGTGACCGTATTTTACTTAACTACACGAGTTCTCATAATAGTTGTGAATTTTGTTACAGGGTGAGATGCAGCAACTCAGGGACAAACTTGCTATAACTGAGCGAGCTGCAAAATCTGAAGCCCAGTTGAAAGTAATTGACTTATTTTATCACTTATACAAAGAAAGATTGCAATTAAACTTATTGCTTTCCTAATTCTAAGATAAGCTTACATTTTATCCTCCAGGAAAAATACCAACTGCGGCTTAAGGTTCTTGAAGACACTCTAAGATCACCAAACACGATCACTCGCAGCACACCGGATGGAAGAAGCTCAAGCAATGGTCCTTCACGCCGCCAATCTCTTGGTGGAGCTGAAAACATTTCCAAATTGGCTTCCAATGGTTTTCTACCGAAGAGGTCACCATCATTTCAGCTGAGATCTTCTGGTAGCAGTACAGTGTTGAAACATGCAAAAGGAACATCAAAGTCCTTCGATGGAGGCTCGCGTTCTTTGGACAGGAGTAAAGTTCTCTTAAATGGATTAGGGCCAAATTTCAAGCAAAGCCAGTCCTGTGATGGAACTAAAGAAACCGAGACACAAAACAGTTCTTGGAAAGGAAATCAAGAGGAAAAAAGCAGTGATGTTCAGTTAACAGATAAAGAGGATACAGTTCCTGGGTTGTTGTATGATCTATTACAAAAAGAGGTGATTGCCTTGAGGAAAGCTGGTCATGAAAAGGATCAGAGCCTTAAAGACAAGGATGATGCAATTGAGGTTGGTTTCTCAGTTGTTTAATCTTACTTTCAGTTATCTTTCTGTTCAAGACATCTATCAGTTATCTTTCATCTTTAATTAACTTGTCATGTTTTAACAATCAGATGCTAGCAAAGAAGGTAGAAACTTTAACTAAAGCCATGGAAGTTGAGGCTAAGAAGATGAGAAGGGAAGTGGCTGCTATGGAGAAGGAGGTGGCTGCAATGCGCGTGGACAAAGAACATGAAAGTAGGGCCAAACGATTCGGGAATTCTAAGAGTACTATGAACAGTTCTCAGTTGCTTCCAGGAAGGTATGTCGGCTTCATACAATGTCTTTTGAAATTTATTTAAGCATGTTCTCTGTACTTATTATCTTTTAGCAACAATGCATATCTTTGCAGTGCAACTTCTGCCATCCTTTTATTCCTTAAATCTATTCACATCAAATCAATCCTTTGTTGTAATCACCTATCCGCAAAAAGTTCAGTGAAAAAGTACAACCTTTTGTTTTACATATGCATATACCTATATTGACTTGAACTATGTATTATATCTACCAATAATAGCATATAGTGCAGAATTTTAATTTTGTAGCATGCATATGATCACCGGTAACAAGTAATTTTCTTCATATTCTTTACAAGTTAATGTCCAAGTAATATTGATAATGAAAGAACTTTGAACTTGTATAGGATTTCATGGATTGTTTGGGTAACATTAATAGCGATACAACTCAGGTTAATTTTCCATAATACTATTATCATAATGTTTCTAATCATAATCAATCAAACAATCATCCTGTGCAGGACTATAGCAAGAAGCGGATCAATGCGAGGCACACAATAACAGATAGCTCGATTGCAGAAATGAGTAACTTTTCTTCTCCATAAACCTTGTATTGGGTCGTTTTACCTTTTTACCCTTTGTTGTTTGTATAATTGTAACAAGCATGCCAATGGCTCTCTTTGGTTGAGGCAAGAAAGAAATATGGTGGAAATGGTTGGCGTGTTTCTGACTTAGATTAAAATCCCTCCGCTTAGAAATCGGCAAGAATCGAGGATATCAAAGTTAAGTTAACCTTTTGGCAGAAATATTTTATCAGCGACAGTTTAATGTGTTTGTTGTATAGGTGTAGCTTTATTGTTGGCAGTCTATATTTGTGATCTGCAGTTAGTGTGATTGTTATCTGTTGAGGTGTGTCTATATTCTTGTAATCATATAAGAATTCAGATTTTTCAGGTTCAAGTTCTTGTTCATCTATTATAATTCCTAACTGATTTTTAATATGAAAAAATGTTTTTTGGCAAAGTGAGTTTACATTTCATGATTTTCCAGTTGTTTTCTATATTGAAACTTAAAATAATGCTCAATCTGTTTTTTAATTCATTGAGATTAGATTCAGTTTTATTTTTCAATTCATATATTTTAGTTCAACAAATATGGTTAGATTTGATCTATTTTTAAATAAATTATCCATTTGGTGATGGGTTGGTCTGGTCAAATTATTCTTATTTTCGGTGTTGTGAATGTTGTCAGTGAAATCCTCTTGCTCACGTGCGTGCACGTGATTCTGAGTCTGATAAAATTAACAGACCACATGAAGCAACAATGATTGTCTTTTAAATTTTTGCTTTTGTTTTGAGGAATTATTAGTAGTCCTTTTGTCTCTGTCTTTGCTTTTCATTCAAGTTTGCTCTAAAAATTGCTTTTCATATTTTATGAAAACTGAAAAATAAAAAAAAAAAGCAGGAAAAAAGTACTAAATTTATTACTACAATCAAGTGTGGCTTGTAAGGCCATCTCCAATGGTTCAGGGCTAGCCCTGGGGCTGCCCCTCCGGGGCAGCCCCAGGGCTAGCCCTGAGCCCTGTCGTCGTCTCCAATGGTTGGGGCTCCGTGGGGGAATTAATTCCATTTTGAAACTTTGCCCACTCTCACCTATTAATATTATAGTTTTAAATTTTTTTAATATTAATAATAGTAATTATATTAGTACTCGTAATTTAATTATTAATTATATTAAAATATTAATATTAAATAGAATATTTAATTAAAGTAACTTAAAATTAATACATAATACGCAAACTCTCACCTATTAATATTATAGTTTTATTTTTTTAAGTACGGAGTATTAATTAAAATAACACTTTAATTACAACAATACACAACATTAATTACACAACAATACACAAAATAATCAAGGAAAAGAAAATAAAAATAGTCCTAAAGCTCCTTATAAACCTCATAAACATAGTGTTGAAAAAAGTAAATTAATGGACCATTTTGGACGTATTTTAAGTGGGACCCACTTTGAGTAAAGAGTCGGGTCTTGACCGAATTATATTCTACTCCGTGAGTAGATTAAAATGGTATATGGTACGTCCAAATCGGAATACGGGTGAATGAGAAATTAAATCTCAAAGTTCACATATATAATGGAAAAAATTGGAAAAAAAAATGAACTTATCCCACATTGGAAGTGTGATAAAAAAAACTTGGATTTATATATGATTTCTAAACCATAAGGGTTAAGAAATTATTACTAGAAGGCTCCCTCCTCGCGCGCGGGGGGGGGGGGTGCAAATCTTCGGTTAGATTATCACACGGCCCTTCAAGACTTGTGCGTGCCCGCGACCTGCGGACACGAATGTCGTCCAAAAATCCTATTTCGGGCAGATCTAGTTTTGCTATTTTCGGCCCAAAATAATTTATTTTATTTAACTAAAAATACATACAACACATTAATTAACCATTTAAAATTTTTATTTAATTAAAACAACACATTAATTAAAATTACATACAACACATTAATTATACAAAATCATACACACATTAAATAAACCATACACACAATAAATACACAACAAAAAAAAGAAAAAAAAAAAACCGGATCCAATCAGGTGCCGCCACTTGGCGGCACCTGACTTAAAGAGGGGCGCGTGTTTACACGCGCCCCCTTTCTTCCCACTCGCGGAGCGGGCTGGGCGCAGGGCTCCGCCGAGCCCTGCGCCCCGCTCGCGACCCCGGCCCCCGCCCCGCACCGCTGGAGACGACTCGCCGCCACCACCCCGACCCCGGCCCCGGCCCCGCCTATACCGCTGGAGATGGCCTAAGACATTCCTTCAAACCGAAAAAGGAGATTTGGCTTTATCGCATTTGTGAAATTGAAAAGATAACATTTGCAGTATATAATTATTTACTGTTAAAATTTGCAGTTTTCATAAGTTTTCTTTATTGTTGATGGGGAAACATAAATAAATTATCTTTTTATTTATATCAAGGTATAACTAGTTCTCAAGCTCAAGTTATAAAATGCTCAAGTACTTTTTTATTAGTCTTTTTATGGAACCTAATTTCTTGTAGATGTTATGACAGTTATGTACTCGAGTACATGATTTGAATGGTAAGAATGGTTAGAGTATAACGAATGACAAATTAACATAATATTAATTTTATCTAACTATGGGCTTGTATGTTTGGCGTTTCCCAATGAAAATTTGTGTTTGGAAAATGTCAAACAAACATGTTTTCTTTTTTCTGATATAAATTTTTTATCTCTCAATTTTCTTAAACTACTCTCTCAAAACTCAAACAAACTTCAATTTTCTTATCTCTAAACAAAATCTATATAAACTCTTCTACTATGGTTTGATATATTTATCTCACAAAAAACATGTGATTTGACATTAAATCTTATATATCTTACATTTACAACCTAATTCTTCCAAAAAAAACCTACATCTACTTTTTTTTTCTCAAACCACTCTCTCAAAATCCAAACAAACAACATTACGCAAATCGAGATTATTTCACAAACCTCCATTACTCTCTCAAACTACTTTTTCAAACACCAAACAAACATGCCCATATTTCATGTGTTTTTTTTCCTTCATAATTAACTATTAATCTCATATGCATTATGTATTTAACTATGATTTTCATGTGTTATAGATTTTAAAGTGAATCACTTTTAATTTCTTTAACATTAACTAAGATGCACATACTTTGGTTATGACTGAATTTGGTATTTACGTATATATATGACTACACATATGACATATTTCACAATCTTGTGTTAACAAAGATGAAATTATATTGATTTTACATGAAGTATGATTGTATTAAATATTTCAGGACATAACAACATTATGATGTATAACTCACGTTTATTATTGTAGCAAATATAAAATAATTACCTGAAAAATTGCCTAACAAATTTATCAATTTATTTATTTTTATTAAGGAATAATACTTCATATTAGTTTAAAATTTTTAATAAACAAAATCACCTCAACCGGTGGCTGGCTCCCGTTCGTCGCCATAATACTGGTGAACGAAAACCATTGTACTGGACCAGAATGAAATCGAAAGCGCCGCCGTCCCAGAACGACGACGAATGGTGTGGTGGGGTGGGGCGTAGTGAGCGGGGTAGGTGGGGTATGGGTTGGTTGGGGTTTATTGGGTGGTGTGGGTGTTGTTAGGGTAAGGGTAGGTTAGTCTTTTGAATTTTTTTATTTTTTAAAATTATTATTTTGATATATATCTTTAATAAGTTACCAATCAAAAGCTTTGACACGTGTCATTCAATGCTAGGTAAACTCGTGAAAGTCTAGTGCCACCTTGAACTCGTCAAAGACTTTCCCTATAGTGTTTTAATCCTTGCTTAAAAGTCTTTTACTCTACAAATAGGTATCAAAATGAAGCATCATTTTAAATTAAAATTAAACTAACTTAACTTCAAATTAAACAAAAGCATGCATTTTTAAAGTTGCCATTATAAGTAAAGTAAATTAAAAACAAAGAAATTAAAAAATGTAAAATATTCGCACTTTGTGTTTAGGTTATTCAGAAGAAAAATTATTGTTGCAAGAAAATTTGAAATTAACCCTTTGGGAGGAAAAAAAAAATACACAAATAACTATTGGTTGTTTCACGATTAATTTTGATGCACTTTGCCTAGATGTGTTAAAAATATTAACACTATTATTTTAATATTGATTTGGTTTACTAATTTTGGGGTTGTATTTATCACCCAAAAACAATTTTTTCTAAAAATTTAAAATAATACGATACAATCATGAAATCATGTTCGACTAAAACATAGACGAATATGGCGGAGATGATGAATTTCCTTATATGAATTAATTTAATAATTGATGTAATTTTTTATTTTCTAAGTTCCCTAATATACTTTTGATTTTAAATTAATGTTAATTTTAAATTTATTTTTGGTGTAGTAGTAGTAATAATAATAATAATGTAGAAGGATAAAATTTATTTTTAAATGAGTTTTATAGAATGAATCATTAGAGATGAGTAAAAACTAGAGGGAGGGGGAGGGGGAGGGGGAGGGGGAGGGGGAGAGGATATTCCCTCTCGGAGTCATTAGAGATGCTCCAAGTCATCAAAGAGGAAAGCAATAATCTATTGAATTCAGAAAAATTATCTTAAATATTATTGGTGCTTTATGAAGATTATTTTACAGATGATAAGGAAAAAAAGAAAAAGAAAAAGAAAAAAAGCAGTAGACCCACGATTTGATAAGGCAATTTGAGAGCACTCTTCATCTTATAAAATGCATCAATCATAGTTGATTTTCTCTAAATTTATAGTTTTTTTTTTTTTTTTGATAAATTACCATACAACAAAAAGTTACAAACGGTCAACAAGGGGATAGCCCCAGTCGCAAAAAAGGGAAATGGAAAGCGAAGAAAGATCAAAATAAGCAAAAGAGTTGTAATTACTAATTAGGCATTACAAATATTTGTGTTTAAGCAACAAAAGTTTTATTAGTGAACTATCCTATTTATAAATATATTGTTCATATTATTAATTTAAATAGGAACAAAATATACACCCACAATTATACAGTAAATAAAAATTGTAAATTGAATAAATAAAACAAGTACACACTCTAAATTATTTCGGTCATCATTTCGTTTATATCCTCTGCGGCAAATACAAGTATTTTATTTATCTCAAGTCAATATTACTACATGCAATGAAACAAATTTGATAGTATCAAGCAAATGTTAGTAAATTCGGTCCAGGTCCATATATAATAGAGTATAATATAATATAAAACCTTGCATAACACTAAAAACTAGACTACAGCCCGGCCCGGCCCAGCCTCGCCTCCATAAACTCATAGATCATAATCTTGCCTAGTTGCTAAGCACAACTCGTGCAATTCATTCAGAATCCATTCTTCCCCAGTGTGCCCACCGAGCACCAAAACCCTCGTTCCCCCAACGATGCACGTGCTATGGCCCCAAGCGAATTTCGGTGGCTGACCCGGTACATTAAGAGCCCTCCATGTCGGTTTATCTTCAGCAGGATCCAACAGAAACAACTGTGAAGGAGAATGAAGCCCAGCAATCGACCCACCAAACACGATTATCCTCCCACAAGGCATTGTAGCCGCAACATGATCGAGCCTAGGAGGTGGTACCACAGCATTTTGATTCCCGACGCCGTTTAACTGTCCACAATCAAGTTGCCTCCAGTTCGGTTTTTCATCTCCCAAGTCGATTGTATATGCTTCCCCAGATCTTAGCTGCAAATGCCCACTCTTCGCAAGCCCACCAAACATTAATAGTTTCGTACGTCCGTAAACCGAGAGCGAGTGCCCCAGTCGAGAAGGTGGGGCCCATGAAGTCGAAATTTCTCTCCATGTAGGTTTGTTTGAGCTGAAATCTAATAGGTAAGTGTCGTTTAGAAGCACCCCTGCATCTGTGCATCCACCTGAAACGACTAACTTAGAGCCGTCTATCGTACACGAGCTATGCCATGATCTAGGGGGTGGGGGGGTCCCACCAAACACTTCTTTCCATGTTGGTTGTTTAGCATTTAAGTCGAGAACAAAGACATCGTTCAGTAATCCTTGCCTACTGCAGCCACCGAACACGACCAACCAAGAGTTGTTCAGGCACGAGAGTGTATGTCCCCAACGCCCTGGTGGAGAAGATTTAACAGTCACTCGGTTCCATTTTGGATTTTCGGAATCGAGATTAAGGACAAATGTGTCATCCATTGGCTGCATATTGACCCCTTCTCCACCAAACAAAACTAGTCGGTTTCCAGCAGCGCATGCACTAAAGTTGCACCGTGAAGGCTCGACTGCACCTCCGACTGTTAGTTTCTTCCAACAAATTGCTTCGAGAGTAGTGAGTTCGCGGGCCAAACGACCCCATCCTAGCTTTTTAGTCATTGACTCGAGTGCACCTGTGACATCCCTTCCCCATGCATTTTGGCACACCATTTTTCTCACATGCTCGTTCTTTGTCAATAGGCGAATCCTTCTGCAGACAGAGCCGATTGATGCTACGTCCCTTGGTGTTAAGAGTGATAAAATATTTTGAGCCAGTACTTCATCAGAGAGATGTAGGATTCCACATTTCTCTTGGTGTTCGTTTTGTGGTAAATGACCAATCTTTTGAAGAGGTTCACTTGATTCTTCATACCACGGCTGGTATTTCTCTTTGTAAACTGGATATGACACGTTGTTAAGGTCTACTTTTGCTTCAGAAAAGACTTGGATACCGATAACATGAGTGACTATACCATCATCACCATGGATCGGTGTGAGTCTAATCCTGTTCACCAAGGGGGTGCCATCTTTTTTGAAGTTGAGAAGTTCTCCTTGGAATTCAATTCCTTCTTCGAGACATCTTCTCATCTCGGAAACAACAACAGGATCCACCAAAGGGTGTCGTCTCTTTGCACGTGGGTCTCTAAATTGCAGGAATCGGCTGAAGGATTGAACAAAAAGGTATCATAAATTGTTCAAGTTCTTAAATGACAAGATGCCATAAACTACTAACAATAACATGATATTCAAAACTAACCTCCCACTTAAATGCAGCAAGAATGAAGTATTTAGCTAATTTATAACAGTCCTGCATTCTCTAACTTTAATTACAAAAAAGAACACACACTACACACCATAAATTGATGGATATTTGCAAATTACCCCCAAACTTCTTACAGAATAGTAATAAAAGTAGCATTTAGAAAGAAATGAAGTTCTATTAGTGCAGATCTAATGAATTGCACACCACCTTAACAGAATTCCACCAGAAAAATATCAAATTTTGCTATAATAAATGGTACAAAAAATTAACAGCAATTTACATTTCGACTTTTCACAACATAAATCAATTTATGATTTACACAGTTAAACTTAACCTACCAAAAAAACCTTCCAAAATAAAAAATAAAAAAGGAAATTCTATAGCTAGCATAAATTCTGTTTTTTTTAATAAATACAGTAATTCATCCAAGCATTTGAAAGCAAACTATAGAAATGACGTCTCGTGCATGATATATTACCAGTTACGGCCGAGGACTTCATCGGCGCGAAATCCGGTGGAAAATTCGAATACTGTATTGACATATATGACCGGAAAATCCGTTTCCATCGCATCGGAAACAACAATCGACGTAGCCACCGCCGCCGGCGTGTAGAAGAATCGATCGCTGCCCTGTGACGCTATGAGCTCCTTATCCTGTTCCATATCGTCTACACCCCTGGCGCACTTTAGCCTCTTCTCGTAGCTTCCATGGAGATCCCCTCCTTCGATTTCTACCATTCCCATTCTTTTTTTATCAATATTTGATATTCTTTTTGGTTTCTATCTTCTCTTTGTATATAGATATGAATAAAAATAATAACTGTTTATATATAAAGTTATAAATTGCCTTGCTAAATTCGGTCTTGAAATTGGACAAGGAAGATGAGTTAATTACGGAAAAGCCTTTCAGTTGGATATTTTTGCCACTATGTCCACTTCATCCTCTTATTATTTTTATTAAGATGGCCTTTTTTTTTTTTTTTTTTTTTTATATCATTTACCTATTCTTCAAAAATATAATTAAAGAAAATGTGAAAATGTTTAAAGCTTCAATTGGTAAAAAGTAATTTTTTACTGTACCAAATAAATTGTAATGAAGAAAATGTGAAAATGTTTAAAACTTCAATTGGTAAAAAGTAGTTTTTTACTGTATCAAATAAAATTGTAATGATGTGTAAAACTAAGTGTTTATACTTATATCAAATGAATAATATTATAAACATATTAGTAATAGTTATTGTCTTTACTTGTCGTTAAAGGCTGAAAATTAAATGAAGTTATTCAATATTTAATTCTTGCATGTTCGATAAAAGTTCGTTCGAGCTTGATTCATCACACAAATCAAATAAATTTTAACAATATTTTTCGTTTGATAAAGCCCGGCTCAAGTTCGACTCGATAAGTTTAAAAATTTCAAGCTCGATAAAATTCAAATCAAACTTGAACATTGTGTCGTTTGACACTACTCGATTCGATTATACCCCTACATGTGCAATTAAATTTGTATATTGCTTCAATATCCGTCCTATAAGAATACTATAACATAAATTTCAAATGTCTAAGACATGATTGGGATGAAGATAAAAAAATATATTTATACTTATATGTATAATTATAATAAATATATATATTTGGCATCAAATAAGTTTTCTTCAAAAATGTGTCGACTTATCGTGTATAAATATAATACATTGTATAAATTTCTTCTTAAAAAACAAGATAGTAGCTGAACTTACTGATACATAAGAGATGTGGCTGAAATAATAACCTTGAAGCGGTTTTTATTTTCTTAAGTTTATTTAACATTAATGATAAAAAAATGAAATTAGTCTCATATTTCAAACTATTTAAAAGAATGACATAGGTGATTTTGAGTTTTATTTAAAATATGCATTTCTTATTAAATGATTTGATATATGCATCTAAGTTTACATATGAAACTAAAGTGTAGTTTTGCCTAGATATTTTCTCAACATTATTATACTAAATTGTCCTTGTCCCACTATTGCCGTCCATTGATGATATAATATAAGATAATAAAACATAGGATTTTGTAATTGGTTGATCATTGTACGATTTTTATTTAATTAGTTGACATAATTATTTTGACAATGACAAGGTGACAGCATTACCCATGATTTTTTAAATATTGTAAAATATTGGATGCACTTTTACTCCTTTCAATTTGTGCACAACATTTAAGCTAGCAATAGAACTTTTTATTTTATCCTAACTTTTATGTTTTTGTTGATTAAATTACGGTCCTAAATTATATACTCCTTGTATTTTATAGGAGATAATATCTTTTTAGAAAAAAAATATCTAGGACTATCTGAAATAATTATAAGAAATATCCGACGAGGAAGAAGAATATAAAGTTTCTCTCTTGTACAATTAATTAGTTTTTCGAAAATGATTATGAAACACCTTATTGAAAAATTGTACCACATGACCAGCCGGATAAATTTGTTTATAATTATAAAATTTAAAAGAAAAAAAAAACAACTATGTGAGACTTTAATTTTAGTATTTTTTTTTCTTTGATAATTTAGAAATTTTGTATGCTGTGAAACACTATAAATTGCATAAATTGATTTTAGGTTAAACTTGTATGGGAAGAAAAACAAATTGAGGGAGGAATTTTGTCTTTTTTATATGTATAAAAAAATATCTATCTTATTCGTTATCTTTTCTTTTATAGCTCCAAAAAAAAAAAAAAAAAATTCCCTTTTCTTTTTCCTTTTGCTTTCCAGAAAGCATGGGTCATAGATACGGCTAGTATCGTAATTAAGTGGAAGTTCGAGGTGAGAGTGAGGAATAATTAAGCTTTTGAAGGAAGTGGGGCACAACGTGGCGGGATGATATTTCATTGAGAAAATATCTAAAACCGAACTCGAACTTGACACTCGCGGTCGTCCACGTCACGTGATTCGTGTTCGTCAAAAAAAAATATTTTATTGGCGGGAACATTGCCACTCACAGATATTTTCTTTTCCTCACAGGGTAGGCGGATCCTCAAAATTTCAAATAATTGCGGAGGAAATTCACATAGATACCCCCGGTCTATTATTTTAATTATAGGAAATTACCCTCTTGTTTTAAATATTACAAAGACATCCATTCGAGGGGTGTATTGGTTATATATTTCATGGATGTATTGGTAACATATCAGGGCCGGCCCTGAGCGTAAGCCGCGTATGCGGCCGCTTAGGGCCACCGATCTGGGAGGACCTCCGAATTTTTTACTATTATATATATATATTTTAAAAAATTATGAAGAAATAGGCGAATAATATTGTATAAGAGATTGATTTTCGAATTAATGTTGTGGAAAAAGAATTATAATTAATGAATTATGAAGAAAGCTCGTAGAATATTAATAGAGGAATAGAGTTGCAGGTTGAAATTTGACAACTAGAATTAAGTGTGTTAGATTTCAAATTGATTATTTTAACTCAAAAAGTAGATATTTAAATACATTAAGTAGGGAAAATAAATGTTCTCAAATGGTAAATTATTTTCGAGATTAAATAATAAATATTAAAACTAATGTGTAAAGTTTAAAAATTGTAAAGAGGGGACTAAAGATGGAATTTAGTCTAATGGCAGTACTCTGTTCATAATTTCTACAGAAACTTTCTGGAATACCTAACATGTCAAAATTTTCCTTTGAAATACTTCTATCCATACACTTTTGCTTAGGGCTGAAAATCAAATCAAGTTACTTGATACTCGACTCGAGCTCGTTCGATAAAAGCTCGTTTGAGGATCGGTTCGTCACATTAATCAAACAAGCTTGAACATCTTTTTTCGTTCGATAACTTTTGAAATTCGGCTCGAGCTCGACTCGATAAGCTAAAAATTAAAAAAATACATGTAAAATATCAAGCTACTCGATACTCGGCTCGAGCTCGTTCGATAAAAGCTCGTTTGAGCTCGGCTCGACTGAAAATCAAACCAAACTCACACACAAAATTTCAAGCTCGATAAAAATCAAACCAAGCTTGAACAGTGTGTCGTTCGGTACTACTCGGCTCGATTACAGCCCTACTTTTGCTTCAATCAATTTGTAAATGTTTCCACTTTTATTAGCAATTCCAATATCAAGGTCCCTGTAATTGAGGTATGCTTCTCTAAATCTCTAGGGTTCATGAAATGAAATGAATCATGTAAATTTAATTGTAAAGTGTTCTTGTTTGCTCAAAATGGGGTCAGAATAGAAGAATAATGTTGACACAGAAAAAGGTAGCCTGAAAGAACAACTTTGTTATTACTGCTTAGAATAAGAATATTTATTAATTAATGAAATGAAACTAAGGACCCTGTTCCTACACCATTGAACAAATTTTGTCTTCCCTGGTTGCTTTAGCTAGAGGCAGTATGCTTTGTTCGTTCCTGAAGAAGTTTTCAGGGTCGAACTCAGTCTTCACTTTGACCAATCGATCGAAATTGTTCTTGAAATACTTGACTCCGTAAACCTTACCTTGATCATAGGCATTGCCATCATTTTCCGCACTTCCAATGTCAATGTCTCTATAATTTAAGAATGCTTCTCTGGGATTTTTCGAGACAAAAGGGGTCATGTAACTGTAGAAATTTCTTTGAAGATTTATGTTCTTTTTGTCCAATGCAGCCCCTCCTTGACCCCAGTACTGTAGGTACTGGATTTTGTAAATATTTCCAGCTCTGTGAGGAAATGCGGTTTCCGACTCTGAAATTTCGCTCATCTTTCCACCATAGGGATTGAACATCATCCATATGTTACCGGATTTTATCATTTTCTTGAATGCACCTTGCAACCCATCCTTGGGGATTGGAGTCTTCACATAATCAGATTTCATCTTAAACGAATTTACGAGATTATTTTTTCTGTTCAACAAAGCGGTTTCTGGAGTCTCATCAGGAAATAATGCCCAGAATAAGATAGATTTTATCCAGCTCATCTCCTTGCAATCCTTCTTTTCCAATCCTAGTTCGGGAAACTTTTCGTTCAACATGGACACCAATTTGTTGGCATCTCCAAGAAACAATGCAATAAATGATGCCTTTACTGTAATACTTCCATTAGATCTCCCAGGAACGTTAACTAGCTGCAAAAATACCCTCAGGAAGAGATCGTTGTCGACTTTGTCTGCAATATATTGCCATTGATGAACTATATCAGTTGCATTTTCTTCCAAGGTCTTAGGAACGTTAAAAACTGTCACGACTGGGGGGCACATGGACTAGCTTGATTTTGTAGGCCAATATTACACCAAAACTGGCACCACCTCCTCCCCTTATAGCCCAGAAAAGATCTTCCCCCATCCCCTTCCTATCAAGAATCCTCGCTTTTGCATCTACAATCTTTGCATCAAGCACATTGTCGATAGATAGACCATATTTGCGCAGCATGTTCCCATAGCCACCCCCACTGAAGTGGCCACCAACACCTAAAGTTGTACAAACTCCAGCAGGAAAAGCATGGACTTTACTCCTTCCCAAATTTTGTAATATAGTTCCCCTAGAGTCGCACCCGCCTGTACCCAAGCTGTTTCAGCACTGATATTTATCTCGACTGATCTTAAGTTGAACATGTCCAAAATGGCAAATGGGGTCTTGGATGTGTATGAAAGACCTTCATAATCATGGCCTCCACTTCGGATTTTAAGTTGTAATCCAACTTTCTTGGCGCATTTTACAGTTTCTTGGACTTGGGATTCTTCCAAAGGTGTAATAATAGCGACTGGTTTTCGTGATGTTGAAGTGTTGAAACGACCATTTTTAATGTAGTCTTGTAACACGATAGTGTAGTTTGTACTTTTCGGTGTGTAGGTTATATTAGCTAATTTGTGGTTTGTGATTTTGCAGGTTGATAGGCACTGGAGAAAGGCATCTGTGGTGGCTGCAAAAGAAAAGGAATTCATAGAGCAAAACAATAGCAAGAAATTCTTCAGCATTGAGAATGCTATGAACTTGTAAGAATTCTTCATAGTTTGTTTTTCAGGGATGAACTTTTTTTGCTAATCTCGAGTGCGTTAAATAGAGAGACTCTGGTTTATTTCCTTGATCTGTTACCAAAAACAAAATCATTTAGTTACAATTCTATATTTAAATTTTGAATTTTGGTAAAAAATTACCATTAATTATCATGAATTGACAAGAGAAAATATCCATTTTACTTATGGCAATTCTTCATCATGCAATAAATAAGTGCAAGAATAATTTTTTTTTTATTAAGATCATTAAGTTTGGACACCGCTAATTATTAAATTTTGATTTGACAGTTAATTAAATTTCTTAATTCATGCCAAAATTTTAGCAGTGTGAAGGTTAATAAGTTTATTTTGCCATAATTCTACATAATCCTTATTATATTCTTTCATTTATATAGTTAAATATTATCCTAGGTTAATAACATTGCCCCACTCAAGTTGTGATCTCATTATTTTCTTTCATTCGGCAGCTTTTTTCAATCTGTATCTATTTAGTAAGTTTGTTTATGTAATATTTGGATTTTATCGATTTTAACTTCTTGATAATATAAATATTTTAAGAGAATCTTCGACATCAATAGGTCGAAATTCGTTTTTGGTTTTATTTTTTTATATTATAAAATATTATTTATGGTTGTATTTTTCTTTATATTTGCATTAATATGTGAATTATATGAAATTGATTATGATTATTGCTTAATTTTGTTTTATAGGTTTTGGAAGAACTTAATGTATTTGTTGCAGAAAATCTTTATGAACCTAACTAATATTTGTAATCTTGATCAAGCAAAGTAATTTTTTTTATAGAAGGTAATTATATGTTCTTGAATACTTTTTGGCTCATAGGATTTATATTTGTGAAATTCTAGTATTAAAGTTTTAATGTGTTTGACTTGCTAGAAATTAGCAGAAACATGAACTTCTGGAAGTTTTCATTCTGATATACTTGAATCAAGAAATGGAATTTCAATTGCCATAACACTCGAACTAAGAAATAAAATCCCGTTTGCTATGAAAGATATTGAAGCTAGCTCCTGTGTTTGAAATATGCGTTATAAATATCGAAATTTAATATTGAAAAGGAGTTATAGAACTATGTGGCTCCAGTTGTTGGGGTTTTGATGTTACACAATTTAGCATTTGATTCTACAAAATATTAAATATCTATTGTATTTTGTGTTGGTATACATTGGTATGATTCGTATCTTTTATGAGATTTCTGTCAATGTAAATGGACTTCGCAAGGGAGATTTATAGTGATTGATTCATAAAAAAATGTTGCTTCATAATTTTGTTCATAATTTTGTTTGATGATGATAACTCAAATCAAAATTTAAAATTTATTTTGTTTCGTTTATGTTTTCGATGATTTCACCTAAAGTCCAGAAATATCAAATAAATAAAAATTGGCGATTAATATATATCAATTACTTGATTATTATTTTTCTAAGATAATTAAATTATATTGCTAGCTTGAGTGATTCATTCATAGTTGTATACACGCTTCAATTCAATAAGTCGATGTAGTGTTCCGGTAATAATGAATTCTTATCAAAATTAAGTATTGAGGTTAACCATGTATCTTATGTAAATAAATAAAAAATTTCATGCCGTATTTTTTTTCTCTATGTGGGAGTTTTAAATAACTCATATTAATATAAATTATTTTAATGTAATTTTGTATATAGCACGGGATTATATATATATATATATATATATATATATATATATATATATATATATGTATATATATGGCAAAATTGTAAAAAAGTCCCAAACTAATCACCGATTTTGGATTTTCGTCACAAACTATTCAACTGGCGAATTTCATCCCGTAATTTAATATTTTTTTGGAATATCGTCCACCGTTAATTATAAGACGGAAATTGCGCATTTACCGTTAAATTACCAAATGGCTGCTTATGTGTCATGACGTGGTAAATTTTAACTTAAATAATTATATAATATTGCATAATTCGTCCCAAACTAATTACAAGATTGAACCGTCATTTTCATTAAATTAGAAATTTAACATTGGGATTAAATTCATACAAAATGGTAAATTATGGGCGGAAATTCGGCGAGTTGATATAGTTTGGGACGAAAAATCAAATTAGTAATTAGTTTGGGACGATATTTCAAAAATTGCGGGATGAAATTCGATAAAGTAATATAGTTTGGGACGAAAATCTAAAATCACTAATTAGTTTGAGACGTTTTGTGCAATTTTACTTATATAGCTAGATACCGCTATTACCATAAATATATGCATGTTCAATATCTTCCATAAATTTATAGCAAAGAAAGTGAGGCAGAAGCACATACCTTTTGCCATAAATATTAAAATAAGTATCTTTCGTATTTACTTAAACATTCTTATAATGTCTCTTTCAAATTACTTCTCTTACACTCGTTTCCTTTTTAACTAAACATTTATCATGTCCACTTAACAATATTAATTATGTGCAATGCCCCCTAATCTACGATTCTTACCTAATTATTAGCAATTGACAAGTTGTCAATATTTGAACTGAGATCTTCCTCAATTATGAAGTCCATTATCTTCATTTTGATATGTAACGATTATTTGACTATTGGAGAATTTTTCAACAAATTATAAGTGAACAATAAATAAACTTTGGCGGTTATTTATTACATTGAGTCAACGTGTTTCATTAAAAGAAAAGGTTTAACAGGCTTCTACAATTTTGCAAACGGGAGTTTTAATGTGAAATGCAAAAATACTCATGTGTAAAGTCTCTAATCACTAAAAAAATTCTAAAGTTATTTTCGAAAATACAGTTTCCCCCTTAAAGTATGGGGTTATCAGTTACCCCACTAAAGTATCAATTGTAACACTTACCCCCCTTTTGTTATAGTTTCGTAATTTTTATTCCAATAATATCTCCGCCCCTTTCATAAATAAAAATATCTTTATTAATTTATAAAAATAAAAATTATTTTTTTATTAATTATGAATCCATTCATCCACCAAACAACATTATGTTTTAATTTCTTTATTTATTTTTTACCATACTTTTTTCAATCTCAAATTTCTTCTTCATTTTCATCTCATTTTTTTTATAACCAAAAGAAGCAAATAAATGAAGAAATTTAAATTTAATATTATTTGATAAATGGGTATACTTCATAATTAATAAAAAAAATTGATGAAGAAATGAAAAAAATAAAACATAAATTGGTTGGTGTCAACCGTGAATTTTGTGAAAAGAATTCGAAGGAAAATTACTCAATATTTTTAATAATAATTCATACCGAAAATAAATGAGATTATTATCACCAAATAAAAACATAGAAAAAAGTTGAGATAGAAATATAAAAAATTGAAACATAAAATAAAGAAAACAAATTGAAACATAAATCAAGAAAAAAATGAAATAAAGAAAAAATTTGAGACCATAAAATCGAAGGAAATCAAAAAAATTAAGAAATTGAAATATAATATTATTTGGTGGATGGATGAATTCATACGTAACATAAATATTTTTTGATAAATTAATAAAGAAATAATGTATTTGTTTCAAAAGGAACAGGGGTATTTTTAGAATAAAATGTTTAATACTATAATTTAGGGGGATAAGTGTTACAATTAATACTTTAGGGGGTAATTGATGTCACCCCATACTTAGTTTTATTAGCAAAAATCTCCTTGTGGAAAAAAAATCAATGGGGTGCGACACGTAAGGTGGGTATTTGCGAATATAGGGGGTTTGGACTTGATAATTCATCGGGATTGTGGACATTCTAGACGCTGTCAACGAGAATAATTATGAGCAATTAGCTAATAAAATTATAATACAGGGGTTTAATTTCTGGCTTATAAAATTAAAACAAGATATTGATAATTTTGAACACGGTTCTTTTTAAACTTACATTGCTTATTTTTCCTTGAAGATTATAGCTTGTAACTTTTCATTATTCATGTAATTTGAGTCTGTTTATTTGGGTTACTTAGATCCTACTGATTGGATGTCCTACACGTTGGCATGAAAGGACAAAAAAATTGCCCTTTCATGCTCATGTGGCATTCATTCAGCACCCCGGGTGGAATTAATTCACCGGGGTAGGCACGCATTTTCCCATTATTTGATTGATGAAAACATGCCTATATGCATAATTATGAGGAAACATTTTGGCTGCAAAATGAAGGCACCAATCAATTGTTATTCGTACCAGCATGTAATGGAAATCAAATTTATTTCATAAAAATTGCTGAAAGCCAAATCGATGATTGCAAAAATGGTTTATTAAATTCTGAAATAATTCACTTTGTTACTAATCCATTGAAGTGGAGTTATCTTCCCCTGTTATTAAATTGCTTAGAGGGGGAATGCTTTGTTCGTTCTGAAAGAAGTTTTCTGGTTCAAACTCGGTTTTCACTTTAACCAATCGATCAAAGTTGTTCTTGAAATACTTGACTCCATAAACCTTAGCTTGATCATAGGCATTAGGACCATTGTCTGAACTACCAATGTCAATGTCTCTATAATTTAGAAATGCTTCTCTGGGATTCTTCGACACATAAGGGGTCATGTAATTGTATAAATTTCTCATGGCATCTATGTTTTGTTTTTCCACGGCAGGCCCTGCTTCATTCCAGTGAAATAAATATTGAATTTTGTATATATTTCCAGCTCTATGAGGAAATGCCGTTTCTGACTCGGGAATTTCCTTCATCTTTCCACCATAAGCGTTGAACATCACCTGTATAGTTCCTGATTTTGCCAACAACGCGTCCTTGGGGATTGGAGTTTTCACATAATCAGATTTCATTTTAAAGGCAGAGGGGGAAGCTAAATTTCTGGCCAACAAAGCAGTTTCTGGAGTCCTATCAGGAAAATATGCCAAGAATAAGACAGATTTGATCCAGGTAATCTCCTTGCAATCCTCTTTCTTCAATCCCAGTTCAGGAAAGTTCTGATTCATAACAGAAACCAAATTGTTTGAATCACCAAGGAGCAATGCAATAAATGATGCCCTTGCGGTAAACTCACCTTTTTTTTTTTTTTTACCAGGAATTGGCTGCAAAACCGCCCTCGTAAAGAGATTGTTGTCTAGTTTGTCTGCAATATTTTGCCAACGATAAACAAGAGTTGTGGCATTTTCTTCCAAGGTCTTAGGAACGTTGAAAACTGTCACGGGTGGGGGTACGGGTACTAGATTGATTTTGTATGCCAATAAGACACCAAAACTAGCATCACCACCTCCTCTAATAGCCCAGAAAACGTCTTCCCCTGTTCCTTTCCTATCAAGAACTCTCCCATTTGCATCAAAAATTTTAGCATCAACCACATTGTCTGGAAAGGCCGTATTTTCGTAGCATGGTTCCGTAGCCACCTCCACTGAAGTGGCCACCAACACCTAAAGTTGTACAAACACCAGCCAGGAAAGCATGAACTTTACTCTTTTTCCATATTTTGTAATAGAGTTCCCCGAGAGTCGCACCTGCCTGTACCCAGGCTGTCTTTTGATCAATATTTATGTCAATTGATCTTAAATTGAAGAGGTCAAGAATGACAAATGGGGTTTTGCTTGTATAAGAAAGACCTTCGTAATCGTGGCCCCCACTTCGAATTTTTAGTAGTATTCCAGTGTTCTTGGCGCAAGTTACGATTGCCTGGACTTGGTTTTCTAGCCCGGGTGTTAGGATTATAGTTGGTTTTGTAGTTCTAGAAGTGTTAAATCGGATGTTTCGTATGTATGCATCTAACTCGAGCTGTGTAGTTTGCACTCTTTGGTGTGTAGGTGATATTGGCTAACTGGTCCGTTTGGATTTGACTGGTTGATAAACATTGCAGAAAGGGATTTCTATGTGCAAAAGAGAATGAATTAAGAGAGCAAATTATCAGTAGCATAAATTGCAGCATTGAGAATGCTAAAAATTGATGATATGAATACTTGTTTGAGGTATTCATCTGTTTTTTATTGCACACTGTTGTTTTGGCCCCATCGTACTTTTTTTAGATATTTTGAAGTCAAAATTATTACATTTATTTTCAAATTCTGAATATTGGATCATATTCTTGATGTTGGTAATCCAAAATTGTAGTTTAGAATCAACTCAAATTTAAGTTACTTTACAATATATTGTCCATGTGATTGAGTAATATTTCTGGAATATTCACATTATAAATGATTGAGCGATTTCAATTCAGATAAGGTTTAGAACTTTGTAACTTGAAATCTTGCTTGTTTTAGTAAACTAGAAAGGTACACGTGCGTTGCACTAACTAATTGTGATTAACTAATTTTCTATATTAATTCCATCATATATATCACATTTGATCATGTTATCTTGTAATTGAAATACATAATTAAATTTATTTAATATATTTCGAAGTAAAGTTGAGATCATAATTAACTAATACCAAACTTGAAAAAAAAAGAAAACTATAATTACCAAGTATTCTTTATCCTAAATTGCTTGTTTATATACTATTATTCTAACAGTACAATTTGAACGACCAAAAACATCAATTTTTTTCCTTTTTGATCTTGATATTTCCAAATGATATCTTCTCATTTGATTTGACCATATTATTTTTCTTTCTTGGCCATAATTTACTAAGTGTCTCTTCGTCACTCAAAATTTCAATCGGGATGAAGTCTTCTTTGACCTTCTTTGTGATTCGCCTTTTCTTTCTTTCAGTAGTTTCTACATCAATTATAACCTTCTTTCCATTGATGGCCTTTGTTGTGTCATCGTCATCTTGAGCTTCATTTGGAATTTCAGTGGAGATGTAGTCATACTTTTTCTTTTTGGTGATTCGTCTTTTCTTTTTTTCAGTAGTTTGTACATCTTTCAGAACTTTTTTTACATTGGTGTCCTTTATAGTGTCATCACCATCTTGAGCTTCCATTGAAATTTCAGTGGGAATGTAGTCTTCCTTTTTCTTTTTTGTGATTCGCTTTTTCTTTCCTACAGTATTTTTTCGACTGATCACAACTTCTTCTGCATTGATGTCATTTGGTATATCATCTTCAGTTGCTCACTTGTCTCTTGATGGTCACATGTAACTCTATAATCTGTATTTTCTGTTTCATGCAATGTTGGTTGCATCTTTTCTATTGCATCCGCTACAAGATTAAGTTGTCCGTTTGTTGTTTGTATTTTTTATGGGTTAACCATAAAAATATATTCTTATTCAGAATGCAAGCTTAATCTCTTGTAATAATTGGATTTATCTTCTCCCTTAAAAAAATATTAACACATTATTAATTTATGAATATTACATATTTCGGGAAAATAACTGATTTTAAATTATATATATATATAGAAGTTAAGACATCGATGGATCTTATGTATTCTTCTGGAGGACATCCAATATATAATATAGCTGCATCATCAAACAATGTGATTCGAACATTGTCATCTCCTTGTACAACATTTAGAACCACTCTATATCTGTAATTAATTAATTAGCATATTAAATTATATTTTATAAATATATTATAAGAAATAACATTTGCCATATATAGTAAATATAGGTAGATGTGTTATAACATTGGTGTTGTTTCTATTTCTTCATTGATGCACCTTTTGCAAATTAAGTTATCTTCAACTTTGAAAACTGAAAAATAACATTTATCGCACGAATCATAGACAATGATGATATATTTTCGACCTTGTCAACCATTCCCTTAAAAGAGAAATACCCATCCTGCAAAATAAAGTATATTTAACATTAAACTTGTTTTGCTAATATATAACATAGAAGGAACTTGTTATAGGTAAAAAAAAAATACCTTAGGATGTGAATCAATGTCATGTAATATATCTTTCAAAGTTACTTCCATTACATTTTTTTATTCTCCGTTTCATTGTGAGTTGTTGTATTTTCAACGGATCACGTGGCATACGTAACCTGCATAATTGAAAAGTATATGTATTTTTAATTCTTAATATTAAATTAATGTATAATGTATTTTCTATTTCATTTACCATTTATGCAAGTCTATATCTTCTTCAGATGTTGGATTTATTTGCATTATTGATGCCGATGTTGTTTGCAACTGCACCTCACCTAAATATATAGATTAGAATATAATATTAATTAAATAGAATAGAATAATACTATAACGACATATGATAAAAAAAATACCTAAGTTGTTTTTTGCTGTGACTTTTGCAATGGTAACTATTGGTCTTTTCTCGATAAATTGTTGAAGTTCATTTCCTTCATGTATTGCTGTATCTTCCCAAAGAGTAACCACCAAAGGTTGATATCTAAATATGAAAGTATTAATTGAGTATATAGATTTTTATATTTTTTTTAATAATTGCTTTTTTGAAACAATTTGAATAGAAAAATTGATAACAACTATTGTAATATAATTGACTACTATCAATCAACTAATAAAATTATAGATGCATAGAAAGAAAGTATATATATATGTATATATTTCAAAATAGCTACTGTCCTAATTTTGATAAAATATAATAAATACAAAATTGTATCGTGATATGAAACTTACTCTTCGTCGATAATTGTTATTTCCCTCACATGTTTTGGTGCTCCTTTAGAAGGTGTCGTCATTCTAATTTGTTTGACTTTAGTGACAAGTCCACAAACATCTATATATATAAATATATAAAAAATTTATTTTTAAAAATAAGTATTGTGAAAAAAATGATATAATTTATTAAAAATATTAAAGATACCAATCGCTTCCTTGTTGTGAATATCAAGATTAATGCTTTTAAAATCCATGAATTTGTAGCAGACTTTGGTAGTAAGAATGGGTTCTGAAGCTTCTTCCACCTTTGAATACTTCTTTAAGATCAACTCAATGTATGGGTGTACATTGAAGTATGTAGGGTTACTCTTTTGAACATGTCCATTTTTAATTATGTAGGTTTTGTGGAGGAAGAATATTTTGTCGAATAGTTGGATATCATCATTAAATATAACTATTCCGATTCTTGTTCCCTAACATAAAAATAAAAGAAAATTTAATGGTCAATACTGCATATTTCCTTACTTCCTCTATTATTAGTCAATTTTAACGACTCTCAACAAAATCTGGGCTGGCAAAATTAATTTTCTTCCCTCTAAGCAGAAAAGTGGCACCAACGTTAATAAATGCATTTAGCAGTTATATTGTGATTAATTACAGGTCAGGTCCGTCTTTTCATATTATTCAGATACAATAAAATTATGAGAAGAAAGATTTTATGTTCATGATTTCAATAGTATTTAATTAATATTTACTTCGTCGTCCATCATTATTATCTTCTTAACTCTTATAGAGGAATTTGCTCCACATCTTGTCTCGATTCCTATTCGTAAAGTCTTTAATCGAATTGTCCATGTTTTTTTATTCACCTCTAAAGACTTAATGGAATAATTCGTCATCATAGTTTATGTACCTGGTACCTGATACAAACAAATATAAAGTGATTCTCTATAAACTGCTACTGAGATTTTTTATGTACCTGGTTACATGTGCAAAGAAGCAATCCTTTTTATAATCACTCTCCCCCAACTATGTAAAGTAAATATTCAGTAGGATGCAACTCTGTATATTGTTGCCATAAACCGTATTCCCTAAGTACTAAATTTTCATTATTTTTAATTTTGTTGGATATGGACTTTGGAATTTTGATGGGGAAATGATCCCTTAAGATATATCTTTCAAGTATCTTTCAAGTAGTAGTATTTATGTAGAAGTATAATTCTTCAAGTTATTTTCTATTTTACTACTAAAAATTCATAAGGGTATATTAGTCTTCACAAAAAATTCAAGAAACTCTATTTTCTGAACTCGTACTTTTATTTGTATATTTCCATATGATATTTTAGAGTAATAACTGTTACATTTTAACCTTCATAATTTAAGAGGGTAAGTTGTATTTAACCCTTAATTTTATAACATAAATTGCATGGTCTTGAGCCAGAACTTTTTTAAATGGAGTTTGACAAAACCCATTAAAATTATCATAAATCTATTCAAAAATCTACATTCAAACTCTTAACCTATAAAACATTGATTTGATACATGTCACATATTTTCCTTCTCAAACTCAATAAAAAAGACATTAATTTGACACTTACTATATACTTTTTCCTCCAAACTCCAATATTCAAAATTTAACCAAATGAAGTTTCAAATATTACACCGAAAATACTCAAATCATTTTTTTGAAAACTCATTAAACCAAGTCAAAAATCTTCCAAATGGGACCTTACTACTTGTGATGCTTTTTTTAGGCAAAACGACAAATAAAAAAAATAAAAAAGGGAGGAAGAAAGTATAAAAAGAAGTTCCCACATAGTTTCCCGTGAATTTATATATCTCTCTCATTTATACCCTGGAACTGAAGAGACCACATCAGTCTTTATATCCTTCAAAATGGAGCAAAATCAAAAACTGGCACTCGCCCAGATGAGGAAATCAGTTCAAGACCTTGGTTCTTCAACTGAGGTAGAGATTAGTACAAATTTTCATTCTCAGTCAGTTTTATGTTTGGGCTTAACTTTCATATATTGATGTTTTCAAAGTTCTTTTCTTTAATATATTAAAAAAAAACAATTTTTTTTCCAGAATTATGGAGACCCTACTCTTATGAGATTCTTGATTGCAAGATCAATGGACACAGAGAAAGCTTCAAAAATGTTTGTCCAGTGGCAAAAATGGAGGGATTCTTTTGTGCCACTGAACCACATCCCTGATTCTGAAATTGAAGATGAGCTAAGTTCAAAAAAGGTTTATTTGCAGGAGGGTTTGTCAAAGACAGGAAACCCAGTGATGATTATCAAAGCTAATAAGCATTTTGCATCCAAGGATCAACTTCAATTCAAGAGTAATTCTTTTTTTTTTTTTTTTTTACAAAATTATTTTATGTGGTGGTAATGGACTAATGTTTGTGAAATGATGAATTTTCTTCTGTTTAGGTTGAGTTGATTAATTTGACAATGTGAAGTGTATTAATTGTTTGTACCGACTTTTTAGCATTGTAGGACCATTGGTCAAGGCTGCATTGCTTAGGCATTATCTACCACCTAACTTATACTCTTTCAGTTATTTTGATAAATAATCAAACTTGTACTATTTCAATTAGCTTTTTGAATGGAACTCTTTTTGAAATTGCATCCTTTAATTTACAGAATACCCCCTCTGCCCCTTTTTTCATGTAGTTTGGGCATAGAGTTTGAGTAAGAGTTAAAAAGTGAAACTTTTAGTTAAGTTTACATTTATGCCGGTGATTGAGAATTAGAAATGTTAAATCAGTACTTTATGTATTTTTCTCCCTTTAGTAAAAGTATTGAAGCTGTATGTGGAAATAGTCTATTTGGGCAAACCATATTAGAGTTTCGCATGGATTGGACTAAGTCCACTTAAATGGCTCGGGCCTAACTTGCCGATGAGGCCATCTAGTTGAGGCTCCAAGACCAAGAGAGCGGGAAGTCTTGGGTTCGACTCCCACTTAGTCTTGTTCTAATCCATGTGTGACATTTAGTCTCGACAAACCATGTTAAAGTGTGTACTATTTTTTGCTCTTTCGTTATATCTGGTTGTTAGAAATCCTAATAATATTGAGAACTTGTGCATAATTAGGAAAAAAATATGATCTTTTAGCGTGCACGTTAGTGAGTAATCTGAGAAGTTACTCTAAGTGGGATCCCAGCCAGTCTTCACCTCCTTCTTGTTAATATGGTGCTTAGGAAAGAGTTATACTTCCAAAAACTTAGTTTTCTGATTAAATTTTTTTCTCGTGGTGCAGAATTTGTGGTTCATCTACTTGACAAAACCATTGCAAGGTATTAGTTCTTCGTGAAATTTTTGGTGATTGAGTTGCAAATTTGGTGATTTATTTGTGTATATGCAAGTAAACTTGGGGATAATATGATGGTAGTTTTACTCGCTTATTTTACTTTTATTACACTTGTATCTTCTTTCAAGAAAAAGTTATGTTCTGACTGAGGATTGTGTTGTGTGTTCCAAATTTCAGTTCTTTTAGAGGCAAAGAAATAGGAGACGAGAAATTGATTGGCATTCTTGATTTGAAACAAATTTCTTACAAGAACGTTGATGCACGGGGTTTAATAACTGGTTTTCAGTTCTTACAAGTAAGTAATCTTTTCTGTCGTCGTCCTAAAATCTTTGTATTACTATGAATAGTTAAATGAAACTATAAAATGTTGTTCGATGACAACATTTTAAACTGTATATTCACCCTTGTGATTATAGAAACATAGAAAAAAGTGACTCTTGTGACTGGTAGTTCATTTCTTCCGCTGAAATGACCTATGAACCCTTCACATCAGGGGTGTATTTGCTAATTAAACGAGCTCAAGAGTGTGTTTTGCGAAGACCCCGTAATATTTATGTTGACTGCGTCTAATCTGTTCTTACATCGCATTAATTTAGTATCATTCTTGTATCACATAGGCCTACTACCCCGAGCGCTTAGCCAAGTGTTACCTACTACACATGCCATGGTTTTTCGTAAGTGTTTGGAGATTGGTTTCACGGTTTCTTGAAAAAGCTACTTTAGAAAAGGTACATTCAAAATATACATATATCTTATTGCAAAAGATCCCCATGGGAGTAACAATCTCGAAAAATGATACGTACAGATAGTTATTGTCACAAATGAAGATGAAAGAAGAGAATTTGTACAACATATCGGTGAAGAATCATTGCCGGAAGAATATGGTGGGAGAGCCAAACTTGTGCTTCTTCAAGATTTCGTTTTAACATCATCCGATGATTAGTTCATTTGAAGAGAAAGTATATGAATATTGCTCTATATGATGAGCAAAATGAATAATAACACTTGGAATTATAATATGGAAATAATTTGGTGATGATAACCATTGGTATGTATTATAGTGGAAGTTAAATGATTGATCATATATGTTCATAATATAGGTATGCTTATGTCTCTTAGTGGTATGCTTATGTCTCTTAGTACTAATGTTGTTCTAAATTTCGCGTGGACACGACTAGGAGAGGTCGACCTGTAATGGTCGCCCAAATGAGTCTAGCCTCACGACCTCGCCTGTCGGTGCTTGCACAATGGGTAATCGCAAGGCTAGTCTCACTTAAACGGCCTTGCATAGATCATAATTGCGAGGCTAGTTCGTTTCATTGTAGGCCTTGCGATGTCGGTGTTGTCATCAGCTGAAAAAAGATTTTGTGGGAAAGGATTTGAAAATCAAATCGAATTATTTAATATTCAACTCGAGATTGTTTGGGCTCGATTGGTTATACAAATCAAGCAAACTTGATCATCAATTTTTCGTTTGTTAACTTTTGAAGCTCGACTCGATAAGTTAAAAATTGACCGTATATGTAAAATACAAGCTACTTGAGCTCGTTGAAGCTCGATTCATTTAACGATCAAATCAAGTTCATACTCAATTGTAAGTTCGATATAAAATCCAAATCAAGTTTGAACAATTTGTTATGGGACAATACTCCACTCGTCTACACCCGTACGTGCTCTGTAGTTTCTTAAAACATGTTAAAATTTGAATTGTGATTATTCTAAATTTAAATAACATAACCTGATAAAAATGTTCAATTTATTGTTAAATGGTATAATTTATTTTATTAGAACGGAAGGGATGATACAAAAATATCAAACATGTGTAATTGTTGCAATAGAATTCCAAGTTGAAGAAGTAAATAAATTTTCATTGGTTTAAAAGTGTTTTTTTTTTTTTTTTTTTATCACTGTATATTTATTTATATTTTATAATTATTGTGAAACTTTAGTTTTAATATAAACTAAAATTAATATAGAATAAATATTATCTAAACTTATCAAGTTCGAAATTTTAGGAGATGCTTGTATAATTTTAAAACATTTAACGTTACATATGTATCAGCTTCATATTAAAAATTACAAGAATGGTATTTTAATCCTAAATATTTATCAAATTAAAAGTCAACAGTACTGAACATGGATAAAATGGACATTTCAATAAAAATTGGTGATGATGGTGTATTTGTTGTAATACAATTTCAGTTTTTTTTCTTTCATAAAATGTAAATATATATGAATAATGCATTAATTTATAAATCAATAATTTAAATTGTCTTCAATGTACGTATATTTATATTAGTAATTGTTATGAAAGTAAAAATTTAATAGTATATATTTTTTTAACAGATAATCATAACGAATTTTGCAATACCGTAATAAGCTTGTAAAATTTCATCCTCAACGACTATAAGCACTATAAGAAATAAAATTTCGAATTTCTTCAGTAGTTACATTAATTGATTTTTCTATATATGTGAACGACGTAATATAATACGAGAAATAACAAATAACTTTCATTTTACTATAAGTACAATCAAAGGTGATGTTGACTACAATATATCAATTTCACAATATAATCACATAGACTGCAATTAAACATAATATTGGAAAAATCAAATAATTTTCTTATAAAAATGAAGTAAAAAAATAAATATTTGTTGAAATTGAATGTTTTGATTGACGTGATAATAATTGAAATTTTACAATCTTATTACGGCATTGCTAAATTTTAACAGAAAAGTAAACATAGAATTATAAATGTAAATATTTAAAAAGATATTATTTGCAAAAATTATACCGGTCTTTTTCTTGGCTCTATTTAAATAAAATATTTTAGCAGAATTAAGAAAAATAATTTTTCAGATGTTCTAAAATAATAAAAAAGATCTGGAATTAGTAATAAAATTGTTTGGTCATTCATTTAAAAATTGTGAGGATAAAAAAATTATATAAGAATCCCAAAATATCTCCCACCGCCATGGATTTTCAGAACTTTTACTCGTGTATAATTTTCTTCTGTATCATTTCTCCATTAAAATCGAACTAATTAACTTTCCATATAACTTCCTTTCCAAGCAAAACATATTCTTGTCACCCCATTTTTCTCGATAATCGTATTTGATACCAAGTTTATTTGGGTTTTGCGAGGAGGGTTTTGTTGGTCGGATCGAATTTTATTGAAACGTATCTTACAGTCGATTAATAATTTTGTTCACGAATTTGCGGCTTTGATATCAAAGTCAATTTCTTTTGTGAGGTGAGTTTTGATTAATACTTCCTATTAATTTTCGGTCAAAATTGGGTATTTTGGGTTGAAATATGGTGAAATCATTGGAAAATGGTACGTCTCTGGCGCCTTTTTTGGTTAAGTGTTATGAGATGGTGGATGATGAAAGCACAAATGAATTGATTTCATGGGCTGACTCCGATGACAGTTTTATCATATGGGATGAATCCAAATTTTCTTCCCAATTGCTCCCAAAATACTTCAAGCACAGTAATTTCTCCAGCTTTGTCCGCCAACTGAACATCTATGTGAGCTTCCTTTTATTTTGGATTATTTCATTTTGATGTGTATATATGGTGGATTTATTTAAATTTTTATTCAATATATGGTGCTTTTCTAGTGTATGATTGTTTCATTGGGTGTTGTTTTTAATTTGAGCATAATGTGAAGTTGTTAATTGTTGGTGCACAATATGTGAGATTTGTGATTGTGATGGGTTGAGGTGATAGTTGAATATGTAATTAATAGAGGTTGAGAATGATCATGGAAGCTTTTCAAATTGAAGCACAAGCCTTGCGCCTTTCAATTTGCGAGCGCCTTATGTGCTTTTCGCTTGAGATGAGGTTCACACCAAAGCGGGTTTAGTTATGTAACAACTATAAGTGCTGAAATCACTTTTGGGATAGATTAGGTTCAAAATTTCATTGAAGTGTGGAATTATAGAAATTTTGGATATGAACTATTTATTTATGTGGTTTACTATGATGAAGCGTGTACTTAGATTTGTGCCTTGCATGTTAGCCCCAAAACACCTTTGTACGGTAAGGTCTTAAGTTGAAACAAAGCCAAGCAATAGTCCGTGATATTGTTGAAGATTAATGTTGAAGAATAGAACTAGAGTCTTTCTTGTTCGGTCAGTATTTATACTTCCGATGTGATATTTGCTGTTGAGGTTTTTATGTAATTTATAGTGCTCCACATAGTAGCATATATAGGCGCACTTAGGTTTATGAGATGTACACAATCAACAAGTTGACATTAGTTTTAGGAGAGCAGAGGAAATGCGCATTTTTTCCATACATCATTTGCCTCCTTTTATGCTCTATATGCATCCCAATCATAACGGAAGTGTTTTTCATGAAATTTCTTATAGGCTATGTTTAGTTTTGTTTAGTACCCGGATTTCAAGCATAACTTTCAACACAAAAAATAAGTACAAGAACAAAAGTACATAAGATATTAGTTTATCACATTTAAATTAAAGAATAGAGAAAATTCTGGATAGTGAAAATGTGAGGAAATGTTTTACTCTTGTTGATTTAATTATGATTTATTATACCTTTTAACCCTGAAAATTGGAACCGTGTGGCTGTCGACATCTTGTTCATATTTTCCTAATTTCCTAAAAGTGTCTCAAAGTGCATTTTCCTTTTTACTTTGTGAAAGAACCTTATGGTGATGTTTGGTTCGTGAGTTTTAGTGAGTATTTTCTTGCTGAAAATGGTAGAACATTGACTTTCATGTTCTGTTCATTTTTATTTTCCTCATCATTTTTACTCACTGATTTCAAGAACCAAAAGTCTTAGTTTCATGCGTATGTATTCATATCACGTCTGAAGCTGGAGATAATTCAAGCATATGCCCTGTAAATTTCTTTAATAATGTCTTGTTCATTATTTTAACGGGTTGTTTCTCAAATTTGATTCAGGGTTTCCGTAAAATCGACACTGATCGCTGGGAATTCGGAAATGAAGCATTCATTAAAGGCCAGAGGCATTTGCTAAAGAACATAACCCGAAGAAAGCAACCTCAGACTCTCGTACAGAACAAACCGTCCCAACAAAAAGACGCAAATACCCTTCTACCATCCGAAGAAAAGAGAATTGCACTTTGGAAGGAAGTCGAGAATCTTAAAGCCGGAAAAAGTGCACTAACTCAAGAGCTCAAAAAACTAAGGCAACACCAGCAAAATTCACAGGATAAATTGCTACTTCTAAGAGAACAACTTAAAGGTATGGAAAAGAACCAACAACAAATGCTCTCCTTCATTGTAATGGCAATGCAAAGACCTGAATTCTTAATGCAATTTTTGCAACCGAAAGAGAATAATTGGCGTGTGAGTGAAAATGGAAATAGTAATAAACTCAATGAAGTTACAGAGGATCTTGAATCGAGTCAATCTGGTGGAATGATAGTTAGATATCAGCCGCAAAAAGATGAAGAATCTTCAAAATCGGAAGATTTGATGGGACTTGATTTATCGTCTGATGAAATGAGGGATCTTCTTATGGATATTGACTTTTTATTAGGATCGGGTGATGAAAGTTTACATTCTATGGAAGATCATGGCCAGTTTATTGCACCAAATGTGCCGGAAAATGATGCTATGCTGGAAGAGCTTCTTTCTGCTAGTCCGGTAATAGAAAACGAACAATTTGCTGAGGTTGAGATTGAAGGATCTACGAGTTCGATTGTTCCAATGATTACGTCAATGAATATCAAGCCAGATGAATCTAAATGTATCTCAGAACCATTAGTAATCGATTAAATCCCATTTTTCGCTTTTGTGATGAGGTGAAAGGATTAATGTCTTTCGATACCCTTATTACTTTTTCATTCCAATATACTCTATATAAATAAATTTTTGTACGTGATTTTATGCCAAATGTTGAGCGACCTATTTCGGTGTTTCATAATTGTTTGGGTGGTTTTCGCATAATATTTGAAACACGATTTGAATTGATTTTGGTTGGAATATTTAAGATTGTAAAATATTAGTAAAATTGTATATTCGGATGTTTACCCTATATTTGGTTTGATTAGACATAGGAAACTAGTATCCAAATCGAGGTTGTGAATTTCATTTGACATGTGTATAAATATGAAGATTGTGAAGTTACTAAGACTTTGAATTGAGTTTTTGGACAACAATAATTGAAAACTAATGATAAATGTTTTCTCTGGTTTATGGTAAATATGTATTCGATTGGGTAAATGTAAAATACTTTGTTGTGTTATGTTAAATCTGTAAGAAATTATCTGTTAAAATTTTTATTGCGCTAAACATTCTTGTACTTTCAAAAACTGTGAAAAACATCAAATTTGTAAAAATTAAGTCGTTTTGGATCAATATATTTCAAGATATTATTTTTAAAATACTTCAAGTTGGTCCCAATAACTTTACGTGATATATTTTAAAAATTATTTCTTTAAATATGTCGATTCAAAATGATTTTTTCTACAAATAAAATATTTTTGCAGGGTTTTGAAAGCACAAAAAAGTTTAACGCAATGAAAATTTTACAAGGTAGTTTCTTGCAGGTTTATCATAACACAGTGAAGTATTTTGCATTTCTCAATTGAAATGTACCAAACATTCAACAATTCTACAAGTCCATATCAGATGGCTCCCAAGAATTTTGGAATTTTTCATTGGAGGTGCCATGAACTTTCTTGATGGGTCGATATTTTACATTTGAGTGGATTTGACATTCTGGAAAGAGAAAGGAAGTGCTTCTCATTGGAATTCCCTTTTCTTCTTCTTCCTTTTTTTTATTTATTATTTTTTTTTTTTGAGAAGATGCTTTTCATAGTTTGGGTGCATTTGATTGAAATAGTCATTTGGAGAGCAATGAAATTTTTATCAGCAAAATATTGCAAGTAAAAAAAACTAAAAGAATTTTGTTTTTGATATTTTATCATATATTCGGTAACTTTGTTATTTACATAAATTTTGAGAAAAATTAATTATTATCAAGTCAAATTTAGGTCCAGTTAACTTAAATGTAAACAAGTCGAAAAGAGGTGTATATGGTTATGTTGGTATTTTTTTTTCCAGAAAATATGGTCATGTTTATTTATTTGTCTTACTTTATTAAGTTTTTTTTTTTTATATAGACTGTGTATTTACAGCTCGGACTGAAGAGTGCAAATGATATATAGGTCCTCCCCAGTGTGGTGTCTCCAATATAATTCGAACTTGAGTCTCGCATCTAGGGGGTCGCAAGTAGGGGTGGGCGTTGGGTTCGGGTAACTCAAACCCGACCCGTCCCGTTTTTAAAATACCCAAACGGGACGAATGTTTTTTGGGTTTGGGTACCCGAACTTGAATACCCGTATTTTATCACGGGAATATGAAATGGTTTTGGGATTGGTCTCTCCAACCCCGAATACCCGAACCCGCCTATATAATACTATTATTATTATATAATTTATACACTTTACTTATATAATTAATTAACATTATATAATAAATGAACTTTTTTACTTTACCCTAATATTCCTTTTAAATCTTACATTACTTATTAGTAATTAATATTATGGGTTTATGATTTTAGACTTTTATTTGTTTAACAATTTATTACTTTTGTGTAATTTAAGTGTTGACTTGGATAAATTATTTTGGTATCAACTATAAATAGTATTTGGATTGAATTTTTCTTATTGAGACTCGATGTGGGTCGTATTTTATCATTTGCTTATTATATGATTTCACTTTTTGATCGTGTTTGGATATATTTAAAATAGTCGTTATGCTTAATTAATGATATGTTTTATGTAATAATGAGTTAAAAGTGATACAATTTAGCAAAAGGAAAATAACGAAATATAATTACGTAATATCGTAATATTATTTTGTTTGGTGGATGAAAATTGATGAATAAAAATAATATGACCCGTAATCCCGTCCCGCAATACGGGGCGAGTTTGGGATGAAAAGTGTCGATCCCGAAATTTATTATACCCATATCTCTAGCCCCGAACCCGTTCCAGACCCACCCCATGCCCACCCCTAATCGCAAGTCACTACTACTTGACCCAACCATCTTGGATGTATTTTATTTACTGACTCGCTTACCAAAACTAAATTTGACCATCTATATTTTTAATTTAGTTCAATTCAAATCTCGCTATGAAGAAAAAGAAGTTTGTGTTGTGTTAGATCGTTTGAGGGCATGCTTCTCTTTAAAAACAGAGACTATTTTGATGCTTTGTGAAAAAATAATAATTTTTTTCTTGGATGATTTACTCTCAGACTTCCTAAAGTTTAGTCATATAATAAAGAACTCTCTATAGTTTTAAAATTACAAGAACACCAAATATTTTAACAAATTGTAGGGGTATCCTTGTAAGACTTGTTAAACCATATGGGGTGTCCTTGTAATTTCTGAAACTACATAGGGTTCTTTGTAATATGGCTAAAACTTAAAGAGTCTGAGTGTAAATCACCTTTTTTTCTTTTCATGAAAAAAGTTATCACTTCTCAATTTTAAAAAATAGTCTCATCTAAAAAATATTATCTTACCTCTAAACAAATTTAAACAAACTCTAGTTTATTTGACATAAAGTCTTTTATCTCTTACATAACTTATCTCACAAAATAAATTAACATGATTTGACATAAAATAAATTATATCTTACATTATTTCTCTTCTTTTCATAATCTTTAAGAAAACCTACAAATTTTTATATCTAATTTTTTTTTTTCACAAAAGTCAAACAAATAGCATTATATAAATCAATATCATTTTAGGAATCGCAAATTATTTCTGAAACTACTTTCAGAAACCTAGACAAACATACCTTATATTTGTCCAATTTGTTATAAGATATGTGTCACAGTTAATCCAAGTAGTATTTTATTTGAAACAATTTATGTCATGTGTTGTTAAGTGGAGATTGATAATTTTGTATTTTTATGTGATGTTCGATTTGTCTAATGAGATTGGACCAAATTACTTATTGCACCTAATACCACTACCGGGTAGATTATTAGAATTAATGTTTGGTACAATTTTGACCCAAAAATTTAATTTAGTTGATGAAAAAATGTGTTTGGTTCCCATGTTTTTGCCCAATATTACTGAGTTGACAAAAATACCCCTTTATTTACACATTTGTTACCAATTAGAAAACTAATTTCAAACATTCATTTTCATTCCATAATTTCAATTACTTTTTCGAGGAAAACACCATTTGCAGTTATAAATTTATTTTTCTTCTTTTCCGTGACTTGTGATTAATTATCCATTTCTTAAAAAAAAAAACTACTCCTATATTATTTTTGAAAAATTACAATACTGCATGACATAAATAATACAAACATTATTTCAGGAAAATTGTAGGGTCGTGAGAAATTCCCGCTGACCTTGAAAAAATTCAGCTTAATAATTGATTAATAAGAATTCACATTTCTCTTTTTTTGCTGCTTTTTTTTTTGGGGCCAATTTCTTATGTCAGTAAGTCCTAATTCTTTGAATTTATATGTTCTTCTTTCTATGTTTCAATCTTTATATTCTAAACGTATATTGGGTGAATGTGTTTGTAAGAATCCCATTTGCTATTAAAATGTATTGTCTGATTGTGTTAATTTACTCTGTGTACATTATATCTATGCATGTATTAATTATCTCATTGATTTAACCTTAACCTTAACCTTTCCCTAATTAATTTCCTGTTAATTTGTCTAATTACTTCTACTTTTTATTTTAATTTGGTCACATTTTTCCAGAAACTTTTGAGAATGTTATGGTGATTGTGTGTTGTAGCATTAATAAATTCTTAAGAATAATTAATGTGTATTTTATATATAGCTAAATATTTTGATCTAATTAATTAATGGTTTCTGAAAATCCTATATTATTGCTGATCATTAATTAAAATACTGCGATTCCATTATCGTTATCGATTCATATTCGACTACTTGGTATCAATTTGTTATGAATCAAGCAGCGTTTGGTCTAGTGGAAGCAACTATTTTCCATGTAATGTGTGACGGTGCCTCAGGTCTAAAGACCTAAATACCCTTGGGAAGACAAAAACAGCACTTTTTTTATTTCTTTGAGTTATTTTTACAGAATGCAATGGATATTGATGCTTGCTCAAGAGAAGGAAAAGATTTGCAACCACCTACAAGTTCTCCGAATTGGACAATCAACGTTTCTGATGTGAGGTTCATCGACAATACGTACACATTTTATCGAATCGCACAAGTTTTTGTTGTTGTTTTCATTACCTTACGTGTAACAGATTCGGACAGTGAGAGTCAGTAATGTCTCACTAGCAGCTTCCGAAAGAGATATTCATGAATTCTTCTCGTTTTCTGGCGACATTCAATATATCGAGATGCAAAGGTCGATTCTTGAACCTAACTTGAACTACTTTATTTCACACTTACACATGCAGACGTTGTGCTGAGACGTACGTACGGGTTGTCCGTTGTATATGCAGGGAAACTCAAACAACTCAATGTGCTTACGTTACCTTCACGGATTCACAAGGAGCAGACACGGCAATGCTATTGACCGTATGGATTATTAATAACAACGAATATTTTTGTGCTTTCGTGGAGTTTTCTTGATTGCTCGTAAATGACATATATAGTTATCGATTCAAGAATATTTTTAGGTGTTGTATGAAAATGATTTGACATTTCAGGGAGCCAAGATTGCGCAGCTTCCTGTGTCCGTAGCTGCTGTTGAGAATTATCAGCTTCCTCCAAATGCACCTCCTTTAAACTCGGTATGAAATTGGTATTCTTTATTGCGCACGAGAAGAGATAGGTAAAAATATCAATTCAATGTTCCATTGTTTAGCCTCTTTGTTGTTCTTGCACAATCTTTAGAAGGAGCCAACATCATCGACTATGACGGGTACGGCCGTGAAGAAAGCCGAGGATGTAGTAAGCACGATGTTAGCCAAAGGTTTTGTATTAGGAAAAGGGGCCCTAAACAAGGCAATGTCTTTTGATCAGAAACATAACTTAACATCAAACGCTTCATCCACCGTTGCTTCAATTGATCACAAAATCGGATTGAGTGAGAAGGTAAGAATGATGGACGAACGTTTTCAAGTATCTGAAATTACGAAGCAAAAGGCGAGTAGTGCGGGAAATGCCATTCTGAGCAACCGGTACGTGTCCACCGGAGCCTCGTGGGTTAGTAATGCGATAAGTGCGGTCTCGAAAGCGGCCGAGGGCGTAAGTGTAATGACAAAGGAGAAAGTTGAAAAGGTTGAGGAGGAAAGGAGAGTAAAAGAAAGTAATGACCTTACAAATGCACATCTTGATGAAACTCCGAGGATTGTTGTTACCTTAGCTGATGAGGGTAAGATTGTCTAATTGGTTGGTGTAATTTTGGTGCACTAATAGAAATAGAAACTATTGGGTAATGGGTATTTTATGTAATGATTTCTAACATTATCTGAAAAAAATGATAAACACTCTTCTCTTTTGGTTTGTATATATTTATTGGAAAAAATCAACAATTTAGTGAAATTTGGAGTTGTTAATTACCTTTGGACTAATTAATGTGCGTGCCTTGACGAAAGGGTGGAATAATTTGTAAGTTAATTAACAAAATCAAGATACTAGATATTGACTTTTGGTTCCATTAAAATCTTATTTGAGTGTGTTGTATTTAAATATCAAGTTTAAAAACAGTCTCTATCAACATGTGATTAGTGTCCTGAAAGGTACTAGTCAATGTTCATATACCTCGAAAGAGATTAAATCCTTGAAAGAAAGAAAAAAACAGTCTCGAGCTAATAATGAATATGCTCCAAATATTTATACACCTTAAAACTTTGTTATATATCATTTTTATATTAAGGGTATGTTTGTTTGACTTTTGATATAATAGTTTGAGAAAATTGAGAGACAATAAATTTATTTCAGAAAATAGGAAACATGTCTGTTTCGTTTTTACTGAACTTTTGAAATAATTTTGGAAAAAGCCAAACAAACAAACCTTAAATATTACGGGGTACATGATGTATATTAGTTAAAGTTAATGGACCAAAGGACTAAACTTGCGCGATTTAGGCGGCCACCTATCACTCCAAATTTTAATTGATTAGTTATGTTGTACGGATAGGATAGTTCGATCAGATACGATACGAATACGACGATACGAATTTTTAAAATTTATAGAATACGATATATGACAAATATGTGCATGTATATTTAAAAAAAAGTCATTATTTTAAAAATATATAATAAAAATTATGCCATGTACACTTAGTTCACTTTTTATTACTATATGAAATAAACAATGTTGTTTTTGTAAAAATACTTGTCGTTAAAGTTAATGTTAAAGTTAAAGTTAAAGTTAAGCCGATGAGGTCTTAGCCAAGTGGTTAAGGATGGTCATGCGTTCAACTTCCACGAATGTGAGTATTTTCTCTAGTTTTATACTAGCCTTTCTCTAGTTTAATACTAGTAATTAGTTCACTTTCATATCATTGTAATAGTTTCAATTCGATATAATATTTGATGTAACAATGTATTCACCATCTAAAAAAAAAATATATATATATATATATATATATATATATATATAAAATTGTCGTATCGATATGTCATTATGTGTATCCGATACAACATCCTTTTTATTTTTTATTTTCTTACATTCAAAAACGCTAGGTGCCATAATTAATACGCATCGTACGAACATCTGAGAGCCTGTTTGTCTCGCTTTTCCGAAAAAAAATTCGGTTTTCGGAAAGGCCAAACAAACAATCCAACCACTTTCCCAATTAATTAGCTACAGTAATTTTTTTCTCAAACCACTCTCCGAAAGGCCAAACAAATAGACCACTTTTCTACTCTATTTCTATTTCTCTCTATATTAGAAAAGTTAAAAATTGCGGCTACTTTCCCAAACAACTTTCCCAAAACCCAAACAAACAACATTACGCAAATCGAGATTATTTCTCAAACCTCTACCACTTTCCCAAACCACTCTCCGAAAGGCGAGACAAACAGGCCCTGAGAATTCACATATCCAATACATATCCGATGCTGCACGATATATAATTATGAAGTATCCGCGCACCGGCCGCAACCTAGTTGATAAGTATATCATGAGCCCCCTATTTATTTTAAAAATATATATAGTGTTGACTCTGCAAGACAGTGATGGAGACTAAAGCATGGGTAGCTATATAGGTCATAAATAAAAAAATATTTTAAGGAATAATTATTTATTTCGGCAGATAATTATCCACTAATTACGGATGATAACCGGCGTGTAGAAACTGTGTCAACTAGATTTGACAATTAATTTATCTTAATCGAATAATAAATCCCTGTTTATCTAAGAAATTACTAGTAAATTGTTAATGAGGTCTGGTCCACATAGAGACACCAGACATTTAAAGTACACGGGTGGATTAGTTGTATTGTATCAGGTTTTGTCTCAATCTTCTTCTTACAACATTCCAGATTATGACACAAATTAAATAGCTAGTATCAAGTTAATAATGTTTTCTCGTATAATTAACAAATAATATTCTCATTACTTTATTGTCTAAAGTATAGTGTGACATATGGGGTCCATGAGCTTGAAATCTTAGGTACCCAACCCCTGTCAATTTCCACAAAAACAAGAAGAAAGAAATAAAAATTGTACATATTACAATGGTTTTTACCAGAAAACGTCCCGAACTAATTAGTGATTTTGGATTTTCGTCTCAAACTATATTATCTCATCGAATTTCGTCCCACAATTTAATATTTGTTTGAAATATCGTCCCAAACTAATTATTAATTTTGATTTTTCGTCCCAAACTATATCAACTCGCCTAATTTCGTCCCATAATTTATCATTTTGTATGAATTTAGTCCCAATATTAAAATTTTAATTTAATGAAAATGACGGTTCAATCTTGTAATTAGTTTGGGACGAATTCTGCAATATTATATATTTATTCATGTTAAAATTTACCACGTCATGACACGTAAGCAGCCATGTGATAATTTAACGGCAAATGCTCAATTTGGTCATATAATTAACGGTGGGACGATATTCTAAAAAAATATTAAATTACAGGACGAAATTCGCCAAATTAAATAGTTTGGGACGAAAATCCAAAATCAGTGATTAGTTTGGGTTGATTTTTACAATTTTGCCTATTACAATTGTAAATATAATGAGAATTTTTCCATGTCTAAAAGATTACATATTATCTCCGAATCGGATACTCATTAAATAACGTTTAATAATTTACTTAAAAAGACAAATCTTCTTGTTACTTACCAAATCCAATAGAAATCAACATGCATGAAAAAATATTTTGTAATTCGATCATATGTCAAGATTCTTATGGGAAAAAAGTAATGCAAGATTTAATTAAAGATAATATGGGTTTAAATCTTAACATGAAACAAATCCATTTAACCAAACCCATTAACATTTCAAAATCAATCCAAGAAAAATCATAGTGCCAAAACTAATCTAAATTACAATAAGATCCACTTTTAATGACAAATTCAAATTTCAAAACAACCCCCTCCAAGAATTAATAGATGGAATGAACAACCAAACTTCTCTACCAAAAGCTACAATTTTAATCACCTCCCATCCGAAGAAGCAAATGAATTAGCAAACCCAGATGGCCTAGTAGGTATACTAGTTTGAGTATTATCATTACTACCAATATACGAAGACGAAGAACCATCAAATCCGCTCATTCCTTCCAAAGCTTGCCATTTCCTCACCGCTTGAGGTAAAGTCATGTCATAATCGATCCCGTATAAGTCTTCCGGGTCGGCGGGCTCACTCGGTTTCCATAACTCGGCAAGAGACGAAAGTACGTTGACCACATGGCCCATATCGGGTCTTTGATATGGTTCGCGTACCGAGCAATGGCCCGCTAGCTCGGCCACGGTGTTTATACTAGCAAGAGTTTCTTCATTGTGGATGTCTAGAGTTGGGTCAATGGCTTTGTGGAATGTTTCTTTGTTTATGAGCATTCTACGGAACCATGGTACTAGATGTTGGCTATCATCGGGTTTGGACTCGTCTAGTGCTTTTCTTCCGGTGATGATCTCCATTAGAATTACTCCAAAGCTATAAACGTCGATTTTGGCACTCATTCGGCCCGTCACTGTCGAGTTAAATGTAAAAAAAATACAATTAGATAAAATTATTAATCACTAAAACATAAGTTATTTGCAAGACACATCCTTGAGTTTATTTCTATTTATTCTAAAGTATAGAAAATAAACACAAGATGTGTTTCGAATATAACTCACTATATACATAACTATTGTTTCTAGGGGTGAACATTTTTAGATCTTGAACATGAAGCAATAATATTTAATATAACATTTCATATCAATATATATAGAAGACAAGGTACCAAATTGTAGATAGACTGAAAAAAAAAATACACCAAAAGAGGAAAAGAGATAAGCTTAGACCATGTTGTGAAGGGAATCAATGAATCAATCTAGGTCCACCTAACTTTTGAACTCAACTAACATATCTGGTCAATGCAAATTATTGAACTGCTACCTACTGTTAACTAAAGTTCAAACTAGCCATAACCAACATAGATGATAACATTAATCAACATCGAAAACCAATGTTAAATAAATAAAACAAACCTGCATATTCGGGTGCAAGATAGCCAAAGGTTCCAGCCAATTTAGTAGCAATCGAAGCTTTCCCATCAGGAGCCAATCGAACAAGTCCAAAATCCGCAACTTTAGCCCTCAAATCATCTCCCAAAAGAATGTTCGATGGTTTCAGATCCCTATGAATAAAACTTTGTTGAGCTAAACCGTGCAAATATTCAACACCTCTAGCAACATCTAAAGCGATAATTAGCCTTTTCATCCATTCCAAAGGCATCAATCCTTCTTCTTTCCAATTAAAAAGATACCTACTAAGAGTCCCTTGAGGCATATATTCATATACAAGAAGCCTTTCATTACCATCTAAGCAATACCCAAGAAGTGCAACCAAATGCCTATGACGGACTTTTGTAAGAACCGAGATCTCGGATTTAAACTCGTCTAATCCCTTCTCACTCATCACACCCGATTCCATTCTTTTAACTGCGATTTTAGTACCATCGTGCAACTCCCCTTTATAAACCGTCCCAAATCCACCTCTGCCGAGAATGTTTTGTTCGCTGAAATTGTTAGTCACGTTTCTAAGTACTTGGATAGAAATGACCAAATTCCCCGCCTCGACTATATGAAGATCAGTTGGCCCACTACTTCCATGGCTATGTGTCTCGCTTATCCCACCATTAACACTTGAATTTGCAATAGTAATCTTAATATCATCCTCGGATCCCGAAGGGCGAGGATGTAATATCATGTGATGTGGAGACTGGACTCGGTTGGAACGTTTTCTTTTATTTTTACAAAAGTAGAAAACAAATGCCACAGCAATGCCTGCAGCAGCTAAAACTCCGAAAAAGGACCCCACAATGACTCCAGTAGTATTTTTCTTCCGCCCACTACCACTCTCGGATCCGGGTGAATTCCCGTTTCCACCCCCCGTAGTCGGAGATGGACCATCCTTTCCGATATCCAAATTTCCACTAGTCTTTACAATCACATTACTCCTAAAAGGCGGAATATTTCCGTAAATTTGATTATCTGAAACATCCAATTCTACAAGGTTTGGAAGAGTCGTAAGCTCAGTCGGGATTCTGCCTGTTAAATTATTAGCAGACAAAATCAATCTCTGCAATGATACAATCCGCGAAAAATTCGCAGAAATAGTCCCATTAAGCTTCAATCCATGGAAATTCACCACGCTAATATTCCCATTGTTACATGTGATTCCTCTCCATGAAGCACAAGGATCATTTCCTTTCCAATTCTCCGCAAATATCCTCGGATACCCCAAATCCCGCAACACGTTAAGCAAATTATCAACCCTCGAATCACATTCTACACCAGGATCAGGTAAGCAAAAACTGTTTGTATTTGCCCTCATATCCACCTGCACGGAGTTACTAAACGCGGGAGTTTTCCCTTGCAACATATTATTCGTTAAATTCAAAACCATAAGAGATTTCAATCCTATAAGAGAATCCGGAACTGGACCTGTCAAACTATTATCCCTTAAACTCAAATTCTGCAGTTGAATTAACCCTGTAAAATCGGGTAACGGACCCGAGAAAGAATTACCATGAAGCCAAACCTCAGTTAATTGTGTCATGTTCCCCAAAACCGCAAGAGACCCATTTAATCTCGAACTACTTTGTTGCCCATTAAGCCACAGAGACTGTACCGAAGACCCGGAAAAAGTTGACGGAATTGGACCCTCAAGAGAATTAAACGCTAAATGCAAAATAGTCAAACTCGAAAAAGTATCCGGACCCATAAATTCGGGCAGCGGCCCGGAAACATTAGCAGAAGTTGCCGAAAACGTTTGTAACGTAGACGCGTTTTTAATACCACTCGGAATAACCCACGAAGAAAAGGGATTGTAATCCAAAAATACAGCCTGTAAGGAAGTCATACCGTCGAAGAAATCAGGAGGAATTGAGGTGAAATTGTTGTTGCTGAGTAGAAGAGACTGGAGCGAATTCAACCCGGACAGACTCGGTAACGACCCGGTCAGCTGGTTTCCTTGGAGTTCCAAAACTTGTAGAGAAGTGAGTTTGTTGAGGCTTGGAGGAAGAGAGCCCTGTAGATTCTGACGCCCAATTTGGATCCGGGTCACCCGTCCGTCGTTGGAGCAACGTACGTTCTTCCACTTACAAGGATCCGGGTCGACCCAACCGAGTTGACTCGGAGGGTTTAAACTCTTTTTCAAGTCCTGCATCACCGCCGCGTCGGAGCCACCGGACTGGGAGTAGGCCACGGCGGCTAAGAGCGAACATAAGGCGAGAATTATCAATCTCGAGAGCATTATTTTTACAAAGAATTTGGGTTTTCTCTTTTTTACGTTTAAAATAAGAAAAGGTCTTCGGGTTTCAGAAAATTCTCACATTATATGAAATGGGGAGAAAGCGGGTCGAAATTCACTTTCCTTGTGAGTGTGATTTTTTCCCTTTTTGGGTTTTAGGGTAAATGGTTAATTTTATTTTTTTTAATTTTTTTTTAAGGGATATGATGTATGTATTTTTGGGCAAACGAAACGGCGGAAATGGAGGAGAGAAAAGGTGGGGAATGTGTAAAGTAGTGTGTGTGTGTGTGTGTTTTGTGCGTCCTCTTAAAGGGAATGATGAATATGGTGGAGTGAAGATTTATGAGTGTTTTAAGGATAAAAAAGGGAAAATAAATACAGTTGGCACCTCCGTGTGGGACCCATAACATAACAAATTTAAATTGGAAATGTGGTGAAATTTGAATAATATCACTTTGCACCCTGGAGTTCCACTTATTTTCATATTGTACCCATGGACTAGGAAAATACTATTTCACATCCTCAATTCAAGTTTTTTTTAACAATAAATCTTGTAGATGTGGTGGGATTTGCATAGTTGAGAATTAGCTTCAATCTCTAGTTCTTTCTAACAAACGCGGTCACGTCAATATTATTATCAAGATATAATTGGATCATGTTAATTACAAATAATGGAGTTAATAAGAACGAAAACGGACTAGTTTTAGCTATGGATCAAAATTTCATTTCGAATTTATGTTTCGGAAAGTCAAATATTGGAAACTTTTTTAGACTATTCGAAAATTTTTCGGAAACACTAAGGAAAATTTGTAAAAATGGTTACTAAATTTAGGAAAATAACAGAGTTTAAGGCAAATAAATAGTTTCAGAATTACATCTTGTTTTCGTTTCGCCTGATTAAAAAATGGAAACTTTTCGATGTTTTCGATGAAAAAGATGAAAATTTTAATCGGTGGTTTTAGCATATGATGGAAGAAAAACAAGGGAAGCTGAATTGACCTAACTATGCAATACACGAAACTAATTTGATCCATTTAATCAGAAATCTACTAATAGTGTGACATGTCCTCGCACTCTTTGTTGATTAATCCTTGGTACATGGATTTTACAAAATATTTTATTTTATGTTTTAATGAATAATAAATTTAAATTACAAAAATAACCTTCATGTATTCCACTTAGACTATCCTAACCCCCAACCACCCCATCCCACTGCCTTGTTCGCCGTCAATCTGGTCCAAAACGACAGGAACGACGATGTTGTTCTGAATCTGGATTAGAACAACACCTTTCATACCATTATGGGCTAGATCCAAAACAACAATGCATTGGATCTGGACTACAACGACAGCGTACAGAGCTACAACATTTTTTAATGTTTTTTTATATAATAGGTAATAAATATAATATTTATTATTCATTAAATTAGGGTAAAAAAAGTGATAATTTGTTATGGTAATACATGATGATAAATTTGAGTAGTACATATATAATAATGAAATTGTTGTTTTATGTAATATTTAGTACAATTATACCTTAAATTTCATGTATTGGTAATCAATGTAAGGTGATATTTGTGATGTATGTATACAATAATACATCATCGTATATAAGTATAAAATCTCCTGTACATATGTTCATCATATAATGAAATTCAAGATAATATTACATAGTAATTTGTGTATTTTATATTAACTTGTATCAAAATTTTAATTGCAACTAAGATTTAAATTACATTTTTTCGTATAAATATAATATGAAAATTCCATATGAATCATTATTAATATGATTAAAACGATCTTGTAACAAATATCAACAAGGTCTTACTAGTTCTTAATATAAACTCGTTTTGTCCAAAAAAAAAAAAAAGGTCCAGTCTCTACGATCAATTAGTCAATTTAAATAATTGTGAAACATAATTAAATAGATTTATTTTGTTACTTAGCATTGTTAGTATAAAGATATTCCTCTTTAAAAAATTCCTCTTTAAAAAATTAAGATGTAAATTTTGAGAGTAGTTTCGTAATATTAACAATGCTAGGGAAAAGTGTACTTCATCCCCTAAAAGTTATAGATTTAGCACTTTATCATTCAAAAGTATAAAATAAATATTTTACCCTTTAAAATATTTAATTTAGTTGTATTTTTCTCCCTCAAATGATTTTAAACCCTTTTTTAATTGGAAAATGCGCATGTATTGCCTCACATATATTTTCTAAGGGTAAATTGATCACAACACTACTTACCCGTCCATAACAGTACTTCACTCATGTGTTGTGAACAAAAAATCCAAACTAAAATAGAAGAAAAATTTGTTCATAAAAGAGAGAAAAAAAAATGCGCGTGGCTGAAATGTTTGGAAAGATAAGAGCCACTAAGAGGTATTGTTACTAATTTGCTCTTAGAAAACACGTGAAAGGCGAACATGTGTGTTTTCGACCAACAAAAATGACTTAAAATCATTTGGGGGGGAGGGGTAAGTGCAAATGATTTTGATATTTCGAGGATAATTGCTTATTTTGTACTTCTAGGTGGTAAAGTACAAAAATATATAACTTTTAGGGGGGTGAAGTGCACTTTTCCCTAGATATTATATAATCATAATTTTTTCATATATACCTTTTTGTTGGGTAAATTTACAACATTAGTTTATACTGATTTAATTCTTGACATTTGATCAAATTAAAATATCGAAAAATATCGAATTGCTATAAAAAAAAAAAATACACCCTCTTCAAGAAAATTGTCTAGCTTTGTCCCTGACCCTAAACCCAAACATATATAGCACAACCCTAAAACCTATATGGTCTTTGGGGTTTAGAATCTTGGGTGACTGGTTCGGGTTATAACTTATAACATGACTCATTTTGATCCAATGACTTATTTCTGTTGAATATATTATATTTACAAAGTTTTAAAATTTGCATCCTTATATATTTTTTTATAAGGGTATTAACAATGTTATTTAATATTATAAAACTATTAACTAAATAAATTAACTGAATTATGGTTCACAATTATTTGAGTACTATTTAAGCTGACTAATAACTTGATGTTATTTATTTATGATAATATTACTATATAGCAAACTGCTACAAGATTGATGATATTCATCTTACTCCAAAAAGAATGTTCATCATATATATGATTATTGTGTATAAGATTGATGATTATTATGAAATTTCCATATTATATTGGTATAAAAAAGTTTGAAGTTTTGTAAATAATCTTAGTTGCAACAAAAATAATACAAATTAATCAATATTTTATATGAATAGTTATTAATTGAATTAACAATAAATATTACAAATTTAAAGGTATTGCTTTTAAATTTTAACATTACCTAAGATACACACAATTTCGGAGGGAAAATATGATAATAAACTTTAGTCCAAAAAATCAATTTGATACCAGACTTTTTGAAAAAACATATTTCATAGCATGATTCATACCATTTTGACACATTTACTTTTTCCGTCAATTTTCGAACGAAATTCAACAAGTGTTGTCAATTGTGGGTCTTTAAAACTTGTGCATGTTTTCCCTCCAATTGTCAATTTAACGGACACATGAGCGGCAAGTGCAGAATTTCGTCCGAAAATTGTCGGCAAAACTAAATGTGTCAAGATTATGTGACTTATAGTATGAAATGTGTTTTTCAAAAAGTTTGATACCTAATATATTTTTTCAAGTAAAGTTTGACATTAAAAATGTTTTTCTCTCTTATAATTATATGTACTCCTCGATCTATAATAACTAATGTTAAGTTATATAACTTATATTTATTATCAGTACAAAAGATTTTATATTTATACATATGACTTTACATACTCCACAATTTTGTAATGACAAAGATCAAATTACATTCTAGAGTTAGAGAGTTGAATGGTGGCGCCAATGAGATTTATTTATTTATTTCAAGAGTATAGTTTGTAAAATTAAACAATTCTATTGAGGGTGCAATATGTGAATTTTTATTTCCATGGTACATTTTGAAATTAATTGAGGATGCATAATATTTCTTTCTCATCCATGTTGCAATCTGAAAAATGCTTATAACTTCATGATGCACAGTGGAATTCACTTTTTTAGTTGTGATTACATGTGTATGAATTATGAATTTATAAAATACTCACGCTGACTCCATGATATTTTTAAACATTAAAAAAATATGATTTGACAAAAACACCTCATTTACATTTTAGTATATACTTAGATCTATTTTAAGCTTGATAAATGAAACAACTTACCCCCTTGTGATATTTTATATGGATCAGTTTACCCTCCATATTATTTTACGTAGAGAAGAGTGATTTTGTCTTTTTGTGCAATATTTTTCAACCATACACGTAATTTCGAACAAATAGATTACACTCTCCAATATAATGTCTTTTAATATTTTTTATGAGGATAAAATGATCTTTTTCAAATTATAAGAGAATGGGGTAAATGGAAAGCCCTATAATTTATTAGTTAGAGATTCAATAACATCGTGCTCATTTTTTCCGTTTCGAAAGTTTGGGTGGTGGTACGCGTATTGATAAATTATACTATAAATGTGTGAAAAATTGTATATTAAATATATTTATGTTCGGGCGAGGGGAATTGAACTCATGACAAATTCTTTATAGAAATTGTTGAGCGTATAAATAATCCAATATTAGAGGTTGCTATATATTTAACTGACATATTCAAAAATACTTTTGACATTTTTTAATTTTAATAGACTTAAAGGTAATGTGTGTTTGTTTTGACTTTTAAAAGAATAAATAATTTAACTGTGAAAATCATCACTGATATTTATAATTGTTCAATCAGGGAAAGTGAATAAATAATATTCCAAAAACATTAAAAAAGTAGATCATGATGCCTTATCTAAGGCAAATATTTCCATCCACTTTCCTTATGGAGTATTAAGTTCACAATGTATCGATCATTAATTGGGTATAATAATTATTTATCCTCGAGATTTCCTTTCCCTTTTTTTTTCCTAAAGGTATTCAGGTCTTATATTTGACTTTAACCCTTTTAAAACACATATCAATTACGTGTTGATACACTCGAAGTTTTATTTTGGGTGAAATACAGTTTCCTCCCCTTAAAGTATTAAGGGGGTATCAGCTACCCCCTAAAGTATCAATTGTAACACTTACCCCATCTGTTATAGTTTTATACTTTTTATTTCAATAATACTCCTGTCCCTTACATAAATAATAAATTTCTTTATTAAATTAAATTTGTCTTATTTTTAAATTTCAATTCATTCATCCACCAAACAACATTATGTTTTAAATTCTTAATTTTTTTGGTTTCCTTCGGTTTTATGGTCTCAAATTTTTCTTTATTTTCATCTCACTATTTTCTTTATTTCTGTTTTTGTTTTCTTTATTTTATGTTTCAATTTTTTTTATTTTTTTATTTCTATCTCAATTTTTTTCTTTATATTTTTCTGAGTTTTTATTTGGTGATAATTATATCATTTATATTCCATACAAATCATTATTCAAAATGTTGATTAATTCTCCTTCAAATTATTTCTCGCAAAGTTCAAGTTTAACACCAAATAATAATATGTGTTAATTTCTTCATTCTTTTATCAAAAAATAATTTTTGTATTAATTATCTTGAATTCATCTATCCATCCACCAAGCGATTATCTTTCAATTTCTTCATTTCTTTTGTTCCCTTCAGTTATAAAAGAAAAATGAGATAAAAATGAAGAAAAAAATTGAGATCGAAAAAATGAAGGTAACAAAATAAATGAAGAAAATAAAACATAATGTTGTTTGGTGGATGAATGGATTCATAATTAATAAAGATATAATTTTATTTTGATAGGTAATAAAGAAATTTATTATTTATGTAAGGGACGGGAGTATTATTGAAATAAAAAGTATAAAATTATAACAGATGGTGGTAAGTGTTACAATTGATACTTTAGTAGGTAACTGATACCACCCCATATTTTAAGGGGGAAAACTGTATTTTACCCTTTTATTTTTGGGTTTTTTGCACTTTGCACCCTTGAAACATGGGAAATAGGCACTTTGCACCCCCGAAACTTAAATTTAGCACTTTGCACCCTCGAAATATGAAAAATATAGCACTTTGCACCCTCGTTTATTTTCAAGCAAAAATTCAAAGGCAAAATAGGTATTTCAATAGTATTGGCACTTTGCACCCTCAAAACTTGAGAATTTCGCACTTTGTACCCCTAAAATAAAATTAGCACTAACACCCGCTAAATACAATAAATGGGCACTTTGCACCCCAAAACACAAAATTAACACTTCACACCTTCAAATTTAAAAAACTCAAACCCCTCGTTTTTTTCGTCAAAGTTGACTACCGGGGTGAAAAAAATCTAAGGCAAAATAGAAAAATTCATTTTTTTACTTAAATTTTGCAAAATACAATTATAAATACTCGAATACTCATTTCTCTCTCGATCTTTCTTTTCAACAATATAATCATAAATAACTAAATAAAGTACAAGTAAACTTCTCGAAGACCCATTGTCTACTTCAACATATCAAAGACCCATAAACAATTACCTATTTTGCCTTAAAAAAATTCACCTTAATGGTCAACTTTGCCGGAAAAAATGAGGGGTTTGAGTTTTTTTCTAATTTGAGGGTGTTAAGTGTTAATTTTGTATTTTGGGGTGCAAAGTGTCCATTTATTGTGTTTCGGGGGTGCAAGTTGTTAATTTGTTCTTAATTAGGGAGTGGTAAGTGGTAATTTTATTTTGAGGGTGGGGGGCAAAATGCCAAAAATTTACAATAGAATTACCTATTTTGCCCTTGAATTTTTGCTTGAAAATAAATGAGGGTGAAAAGTGTTGTATTTTTCATATTTCGAGGGTGCAAAGTGCCTATTTCCCATGTCTCGGGAGTGCAAAGTGCAAAAAACCCTTTATTTTCTTACAGGCCTTTTAAAATTGATTAACGATGTTGTTAGAGCTATAATTGTAACTGCCATTAGATTATTTATTTACTAACTAATTTCCCTAATTAAAATTTAAACTAGTATAACAGGCTGGTGATGTTACAAAAAAAATTCCCATTTTTTTTTCCATAATTGCCAGAATTAAATATCTGTCTTTTAAAATTAAGTAAAAGGGATTTTTGCACGTCACCCCCCAGTTTTTTTTAATTTTTGCAATTCCCCCCCCCCCGAAACGCCTTAATTGTGACCGTACCCCCTGATTTTATGTATGTTTGTGCACTTACCCCCCTGAAACGCCTTAAATGTGACAGTGCCCCCTGCGTTTATGTATGTTTGTGCACTTACCCTCCCGAAACGTCTTCAATGTGACTGTGCCCTCTGCTTTTATGTATATTTGTGCACTTAGCCCCCAATACCAAATTCCGGCCATATTTTCCACCGGGACTAAAGCACCTGCAAAGCATACAAAATTTAAGAGGGCAAAAGGGTAATATTACCAGCGGTGCGGCAATATTCCATATCCAGTACCAACTCCTAGGTGACTTGATTTTTCGGTGTATGTAATGAAGGGGTCTCTATAAAAAAGGAATAAGAAAGCAACAAGAAATGTTGATATTGATTTCTCTAAATCATTAATTTTGTGTGTGAGAGAGACGATATGAATTTGTAAAATTGTTCATGATTCACTCAATTTCAGTAAATGGAGGAGAAATTAAGCCTAACTGAGATACACCCTAATTTCTTTTCTCAATTTCAATTCACGTTTTTAATATGTTTAGGTTTTGTGAGAAATAAGGATAATTTTACCCTTTTGCCCTCTTAAATTTTGTGTGCTTTACAGGTGCTTTAGTTCCGGTGAAAAATCTGACCGGAATTTGGTATTGGGGGTAAGTGCACAAACATACATAAAAGCAGGGGGCACAGTCACATTTAAGACGTTTCGGGGGATAAGTGCACAAACATACACAAAAGCAGGGGGCACAGTCACATTTAAGGCGTTTCAGGGGGGTAAGTGCACAAACATACATAAAATCAGGGGGCACGGTCACATTTAAGGCGTTTCGGGGGGAAAAGTGCGAAAATTGAAAAAAAGTGGGGGGTGGCGTGCTAAAATCCCTAAGTAAAATAAGAATATGTTATTTAAGAATGAAATAATTTACAATCAACAACACACATTCATATGAATCACCTAAATTTATATATGGCCTATTAATATCACGTTGATACAAATGCCACAACAGTGTACAAGTGGGAATTACTACAAAATCTTACAATCACCTAAATTTTCACATCTTTTTCCTCACCACTCAATATACAAACAACAAAGGTGAAAAAAAGGTTCATAGATATATGTATGCTTCATAAAAGAAGCTACTCTAACTCCATTTGGTTAGAAAACCTTCAATTACCACCAAAAAACGGAAAATTTGGTCGTTAAATCGGTTAAGATCAGTTTGTTCACCGCCTTGGATTAAAATACTTTCTATGATTCTGGGTCGGGCTTGGATTCGAAGAACTTAGCAACGGCTTGATAAAGACTCTTCTCTTGGAAAGGCTTTGAAACGTACCCATCCATGCCGCATTTCAAACACTTATCTAACGTGGCGTGTATAACATCTGCAGTCATTGCTAATATTGGAATATGCCACTCCCGTTTCCTTGTTGTTTCCTCGGTCATGCATCCTCCGTTCATTTGTACGTTGCCTTTGCTCTCCATTTCTCTAATAAGACGAGTGGCCTCAAATCTGCAAGCATATCAACAAGTTCAACTATTACATTATTTAATCATGACACAATTAATATTCTCACCGTTATTATATAACTTCTACCTAACAAGTTGCATAACGATAATCCTAAACTATGAACGTAGAAAGACCGGTGATTATGAAAAAAAGTTAAGCTTTAATACTAAATAAAGTTTAAGACATACCCATCCATTTCAGGCATTTGAATGTCCATGAAGCAAGCATCAAAATTATGCGGTAATTGAAGCCAATTAAGAGCCTCTTGCCCGCTCTCAGCACACTGTACATCAGCCCCGTATTTTTTAAGCGCACCTGCAGCAACTCTACGGTTGACCAAATTATCATCAACAACCAATATCTTCTTGCCACATAGCAACCCACGGAGCCCACTCGATCTATTGGACACGTATTTTTCTTGTTGGGCTTTACAGCCCAGTACCTGCTGCAAACATGCAGCCACCATACTAGCTCTAAGTGGTTTCATAATCACAGTATCGGCAAATCCAGCTGCTTTGGCTTTAGAAGACTCGGCTACGGTGATGTTTGTGGCTAGAAGGATCATTTTGGGTAGATTATTATAGGGTTGTTGATTGTTTAGTCCCCAGTTGGATAATAGCATAGAGCCTTCTTCTTCACCGGAAATCCACGAGTCTTTCTCGACCAGTAACATATCTGGTAGTTTTTCGTTTCTGCACCAAAAGCAAGTAAAGAAGAAAGTTAGATTACAAAATGATGTTTCTTAAAGACAAACTTGAGCTAATGAAAGGCTTTAAGGCATCCCTTTTTATTAGTTTGCCTCTCCTAGAATTTCCGAGTATCAATATTAAAGGGTTAAATATAAAAGAAAGAAAAAGTTTCGTTACCATTTCCACAAGAAGAAAGGGATTTCAATCTCGTTTGGTAGGAAGCGAACATTACGGTAGAATAACTTTTTCATCAATCGTTTGTCTTTTGTTTGGTAAGGTTTATAATTTTTTTTAGAAGGGGGGAGTGGGGGAGGTGCAACACGAAGACTTCCCAGGGGGTCACCCATCCTAGTACTACTCTCGTCCAAGCACGCTTAACTTCGGAGTTCTGATGGGATCCAATGCATTAGTGCTGGTACGATCGCACCCGGTAAGGTGTATAATTAACAAAGCTGGTCGATCCTTATTCTGTATTTCTGCATTCAAGTGATAAGCTGCCCCTTCTGAGCACCATCACAAATATAAATAAAGCCGGTTGATTCTCATACATGTCATAAGCAATCATTTTTATGCAATAACATACATGTCTGACAATTTGATAATATAGTCTTGATGACCTAGCAACGAATTATAAGTCGGGACGACTGTCCGATTAAGTGTTGCCTCATTATACTAATTTGCCACTAATCTATTGCATATTGGTACCAAACAAGTCCCAAAATAATATTATTCTCATTCATATTGAGACTAATCTATGCTTTAGACGGTGCTAGGCAGTAGGAATAGAGGTTATTACTGGGATTTATCAAAAAACGAACATACATTTAGGCAAAACACAAGGGGTGTTTTTCCATTTAGCTCAAATTCAAACTAATGCCGTAAGAGAAAAAAGCTGAAAAACAAAAATTGCTTACTTAGAAATCATAGAACCGCATTTCCCGAACAAAGCGACTGCTCTCCTTGTACTACCGACAACATCAGCGTGGATACCGAGTCTCTTCAGATGGTACCTTGTCACAGCAGCTCTAACCGGTTTTCCATCAACCACAAGTGCTTTTAACCCTTTCAATGCAATTGGTAAATCATCTGGTAAAGATTTCTTAATATCAATAACTTCATCTTTCTCACATCTCCTATATCCTATGGTGAATGAAAATGTGCTTCCAATATTAAGACGACTAGTGAAGTTCATTTGACCTCCCATTAGCTCAACAAGACACTTACTAATGCTCAATCCAATACCAGTTCCCCCGTAATTTCTAGAGGTCGAACTGTCAGCTTGCATAAATGGGGTAAAAACTCGTTTTTGTGCTTGTTCGGGAATACCAATTCCTGTATCTTCAACACACACCATTAAAGTTACAGTTTGACGAGCATTATCATTTATCGTGTCATAACGAAATTCATCATCTAAATGTCTGAAGTTTTCCCAATTGCTTCTTTCATCGGCAGCTTGAAAACCACTAAGAGTATTGAACTTTTGAGCACAAGGTTGTGATATGCACTCGGATTCTCCATTTAATGATATCTCAGTCTTCACGTTTATAACGGATTTTGCTTGTTCAGCTAAGAGGACCTGAACGAATATATGTCCTTGCTCGGTAAACTGTTAGAACATAAAAATGTTTAGGAGCAGAGCATGTCAATTTTTTTTAAGCAAACATGCAGAATTTTATTAAAAAAGTAGGGAAATTTTCACATTTATCCCATAAGATTGGACCCTCAGCACTTTTGGTCCCGCACTTTACAAAACTGTATTTGGTCCCAAAATCTTTAAATATTTTTGCACATTTTGTCTTATCGCCTCCATCCCAATCAATTTGGGACCAAAAGTGAACGAAATTGATAGTCCTCTGGGACCAAAAGTGAACGAAATTGATAGTCCTCTGGGACCAAAAGTGGGAAACAAAAACTATTATGTGGAACCATAAGTGCAGAATATGAAAAAAACCCAAAAGTGCAACTTATTAAGTATGGACCAAAAGTGCCCAGGAATAGGATCCAGTCCTGGGAAACTAAAAAAGCAATTTTGCTAAAAAGTATATCAGGTCATTTTCACTTACTTTGACTGAGTTTCCCACAAGATTGGTAATCACCTGCCTGAATCTTCCTGGATCCCCCACAACAATTTCAGGTACTTTATCTGAAACAAAAACCGCCAACTGCATTTCCCAGTTAATAAGTTCCAAACTAATTAGTAGATGAAGACAATGTAAGTATATAAATGAAACATCACAGAATTAGTGTGATCTTACCTCAATTCCCTTCTTCCTCGATTTCTCAGAAAACAAGGATAAAACATCATCAAGAATTGTCCTAAGGTCAAATGGGACTGCCTCGAGTTCTAGCCTGCCGGCTTCTATTTTTGCACGGTCAAGCACTTCATTAATCAAAGTAATAAGTGCTTCTCCACATGCTTGAGCTGTTTGAGCATAGTCCCGTTGCGTTGAACTTAATTCTGTATCTAGTAGCAAAGCTAGCATTCCTAAAAGCACATGAAACATATCAATAACTACATTGATTAATCTAAAATCTATGAAAAGGAAATGAATTCTAATGTACCTAGAATTCCATTCATGGGAGTTCTTATTTCATGAGAAACAGTGGCTAGAAACTGCGATTTGGCTACATCAGCAGCTTCAGCTTGAACTTTAAGTTCTTGCATTTTATGAAAATCATCTTCAACTCTAACAATATGGATAGCTGCACTATAATTAATATATCCAACTAAAAATCCAATAACAAATACAAAGAATGCGGTTGTAAGCGCAATCCATGATGTAGGAGCCTTCTGAAGATACCTACATAATCACCAAATAAATAAATGTTAAATGTTTGTCCTTCATTTCTAACAACTTAAGCTGTTGTTAAAAAATGAGGTCACTGAATATGGACATTAGAGTGTGGTTAAGAAGAGGTCTCGTGTTCTAATCCTGCTGCCACCCAAAATACGAAAAAAAAGTTTTATGTGTTAGGGTTGAGTATCGCCTTCATGTGAGGGTCCACGTTAGACGTAATAACTTTTAATGGCAAAATGGGCATCTTTAGCTCCATAGGACTAGACCCTCAACATCTTTTCTCCCATACTATACATAATTACACTTTTGATCCCAATTTTGTAAGTTATTTTTAACGTATGGCACCACAGAATAGTCCCGGTTTGGCACTTTTGGTCACATAGGAATGTGACAGGTTTGCACTTTTAGTCCCAAATTAGATGGAAAGGAGGCTATTAATAGGGACTCGAAGTTCAAATTTGTGAAATGTAGGACTAAAATTGCTTAGGGTCTGATCTTGTGGGCCTAAAAATGAAATTTTCGCCATATCAAATTTTTCTCTACCCTCTACCAACTTAATCTTCTGGATCTCTAGTCTAACAACTTAATCTTTTAAATGAGGGTAGTTATTAAATTACAGGATGCTTATATTGGTATTAATATGTATGCTTATATATTATTACAAGAATGATGAATGGGCTTAAAAGCACTTACCGACATATCATCTCGTGTTTGCGGTAGGGGTCCCCAAAGTCGAAACTACTGACATGCTTAAGTGACATATCACCATCTTGAGATTGGTGTTCATACATAATCAAAGGATCAGATGAGTTAGTAATATCATATACATTCACCACTATCGCCTGGTTCCCAGCAAGTTGCCCAAGAAGATTCTCGACAAGAGATTCAACGTCAAAGGCTCCACCAAGGTACCTGTTTTGCCATGTCGTCACATGAAAATTTCATTTAGGCTATGTCTGATTCTTGGATTATAGATAGTAAGAATTCTAGGAAAATGTTAATTTCTCATCAAAAGATTGAACATTGAGCTTTGTTTTATGTTCATATTAATTTTCTGTGTCAGTTTACTAGGATAAATCCAAGTTACCAACATAGCCTTAAGAATGTAAAAATAGCATTTAGGATAAATATTTAAAAAAGAAAATCAACTAATGCGTTCTAACTTAAACTTATTTGAGGACAAAAAAAGTAGCAATAAATATCCTCGCACCTCGGCTCAAGCACAAAACAAGGAAAGCAAATATGTCCATCTAAAGACACAATATTCTATGCAGGGGTGGGGGGTGAAGGTTGTAAATGTTACAACAATTTCCAAAGTATTATAAATAACAATGGGAACTACGATAAGACATTCTGAACTTGTTTCTTTGTAAGAACCAAGCTTAGCTGTTTTTACTTTTCCCAGCATGGAAATTGTTATTTCAATTATTCTTGACTTCATAAGTTGGCTATATTTTCATATTTTCATATTCTACACGTGGTTCAAAAGAGAAGGAATATGCATATGAATTTGAGTGTCAAACACGTTCCATCTCATTTGTGTATGAGCGAAAGTATCTATCCAAGTATGTATTTGTGCTGTATACATTCATAAAATTATTTCTTGTACCAATGCGTTTATATATTAAAAAAACTCTACTTTATAACCAAAAACGAGGCACATAAACAAAGTAAAGACAACCACAAAAGCTTACCCTGCCGTTGATTCAATACGTTCTTTCACAGTCGGATTCGGTGGAAGCTTCGAATTATAAACCGGAAAAGTCAAAACAACTCCAAGGTGATGAGAATTGAGCAACCTAAACGGGCTAGTAAGAACTGCTTTACCCGTTGCCCGAGCCCTCAATATATTTTCACGGTCCTCCTATAACGGTAATTTTAGCGATCAAAATGTGAAATTTGAGTGAGAAAACCCTATCATTCTCTATGAATCAAAGAATAAATTCGACTTACCTCTCCTGACATCATATCAAGTGATTCAATATAAGATACCGTTTCTTGAGAGAATATCACAGGAGCATACTCATCTCTAACAGGTGAAGGTTCTTTTTCCATTGTTTTAATGGTCCATCCATGCTCTTTCTCAAATTCTTCCCTTTCAGAATTCATAACCCTTTGTGCATATGCCACTCCACTTAACAATGGCCTCTCAAAAGCAGTTCTTGCAGTGTACTCAGCAAAAGTTTCCTGCATTGGCCTAAATAATTAACTTTTTTCAAATAATAAAACTAATATCCCCAACAAAGGGGGCCCAAATTTAACTTTTTTTACCCAAAAAACAGAGCCTTGTTATAGGAATTCAAAGACCCTAATCACAGTTTTCACAAAAGTACACACAATTTTCAGCACCAAGTAAACAACACTAAAGATGCAATAAACAAAGATTTAGAGTATTTCACAAAAGAACCCTCTGATGATATATTTCACAAAATGACACAAAACACAGCACCAAAAACAGTAAACAAAGTCAGACAAGGCAACAAACCTGATCAATTGCTGAAGGGTTCTTGTAATAATGGAAAGTAGAGACGAGAATGGCAAGAGCATGGACATGATTAACACTAACACTAAACTGATCCTGCAACATTCTTGCTCTCTGATCACACATACTCACTAACACTTCTCTCCTCCTCTCCTTTTGATCATCATCCATATAATCATAAATCCGTTTACTAAAGTAAAAAATTAGCACAATCCATACTCCCAAGATTCTTCTATCTGAAGCTAAATGAATAAGTGAATACTTTCTTTTTGTACCCAATAGCTCATTCACCATTACCTTCTGGTACCCTTGCTTTTTCTCACCCATTTTGCAAAATCTCTATCTAACTAAAAATACCCACTTTTTGTTCAGTACCTCATATAAAAAGGCCCTCAAGAACTTGTGCTGCAACTTTTTAAGAAACCCTCTTTCCTAAAATAGTAATGGAAAGCAAATAAGGGAAAAATGGCTAAAATTCCAAAGAATTAAATAGTCATACATATCACACTAAAAGGAAAGATAAACAAAACCCAGAAACAAGAAAAAGGACATACTTAGCTCCTCTAATTATTATTCTTTACACAAATCCATGATGGAAGGAACAAAGCATGGTCTTGTTGCAGACCTCAAAAGACGAAACAAAAGCCCAATTTCCAAAAATAAAGACTATGCTTAATGTTTGTTTTTTATGCCCAAAAAGACACTAATTATTGTACTGATTTTCAAACAAAGGCGTGAGGTTTAGTTTAGGAGTAGCAGACAAAACGATACTGCTACTAACTTAAAATAATACTTCACATTCTCACACATAAGATTTCATTTTTGACCAGCAATAAACACAGAGGAGCAGCATTATTATATTATTAGCTTAGCTGCAAATTAAAAAAAAAAAAAAAAGATTTTCTTGGGTACAATGATCTGGGATAGTTGATTTCTTGAGTTTTATGTTCTGGGCTTTAGATTTTTTCTTTTTTTTTTTTTGTTTTGAACAGCTGGGCTTTAGATTAATGGGGGTGTTGGGGGTGGATAATATTAAAAGTTAGAGCGAGAGATGTGTATGTATACAATGTATGTAACTATGTATATCTTAAAGCAGGCTAAATCGAATTTTGAAGATTTTTGCAGATACGCTCTTGTCTCCTTCTTTACCAAAACACACTCTCTCTCTCTCTCTCTCTATGTTTATACAAGTGTGTACGTATTTTTCTTTTATTTTTTTCTATATTTTCCGCTTTAATTATTGTTACAAAAAATAATAATAATAAGTAAAAAAATTCAGCTTCACTCTTTTCCTTTGGTCAATGCTTTCTCATTGGTCATATCTAGATACTAAAAGTACGAAAATGTTAAATCTTAAATTTGAACTAAAATATGTGAATCTTTAGGCTGACTTTGGATGGGATTTTATTGAGTATTTTTTTTTGGCTTTTATTGTGTGAATATAAAAGTCATAAAGTATTGAGTAATTTAATAATTTTTATTTAATTTATATATCTGATTAACCTTCGCTTTAGCGAGTTTTTGGAAAACTTCAAAACTATATTTAGTAAAAGAAACGATTTTTTGAATAAAATGATCAATGTTAAAGTAACATGTTTTTATAAACAAAAATTAATTTATTGTGTTTGAATTATATGGTATAAGATTTGAACTAATATATAACAACGGCAATAAGCATGATAAGTATTTGGCTATTTGGTTTGTATATATTTGAATGCTTTGGATAAAATTGATCTGAACTCTTTAGAACTAAAAAGAAAATGGAAATATAATATACTTATTTTAATATAATGTTCAAATACTCTAAATAATTTTGATTATAATAGTTGTATAAAGAAAAATGGAAATTCAAAAATACAAATAATATTAAATTATAATTTTTTTTTAAAGATGTCTTACTCAATAATTAAGGTGCTCTCTTTATCTCCCTTCCCTCGAAATAAAAGGACTGTTTTCTCTTTTGTTTTCTTCCTTTTTTGGTTTGAGGAGAAAATGAGTCAGACTTTCTCTAATTAAAAATAATTGTTTGTTGAATAAAATAATGCAAGTCACTTTCACATATCTTCGCGATGATGACCTCGCGACAAGGTGCAGATCTCATTACCTTGAAATTTACAAAAATGCCCTACTACTATTACATAAATTATTAGATAAGAAATATTGGATATACGTTCGGGAAATAATCCAATCAAGCAGACAAAATTTAAAATATTATTTCGTTCACTATGAAAATGAAAAGAAAAAAAAGTGTGAAGTTTGACTATAACTTTCACAAGTCCCATTATAATTTCAAAACGACACCAATTATATTAATCATTGATCGCAATAATTTTTTATTATCTGATATCGGTCCATAATAACATAATTTAAAATACAATTAAATATGTTTTTTTCTATAAAGATAATTAGACTATCATTTAGTCATTGATCGTTCATTTGGTTACGAAGTCGATTCGTAACTTCAGAGCTTAAAAAACACTCTTTATTGATGTAGTTGCAACGAAGTATCTAAATGTGTGTTTTCTATTGTACTGAAACGAGCTTGCGTATGTTCGGTCCCATAATCCAATATAAATGGACTCATCACCCGGATTCAACACACACGTAATAGCAGAAATTTATATCACTTTAATAATATTCAGATCAATTTGAAATTATACACTATATATTCTAAAATGAGAAGATAACTTAAAAAAATGAGAAAATGAGTGGGGGCTACAGCCCCCACCTATTTATACCTAGATCCTCCAGTGGAAATAACTTTAGATAAACTTTAATCATAATTATGATTATTAATACTAGCAGTTAAGGGGATATGTAATTATTTGATGTGCTTGTGGAACTTACTTTTCTTTATCTAGTTTTTAGTTTAATTACTATATATGTTATATAGTATGTTGGTTACTATAGTTATAGTATGTGAATAGTAAATATATAGTTTATATGTACTTAATAGAATAGAGCTAATAGTAAATTACTCATTGTGTTATTTACTTAAATACAATTTACCCTTTTATCATACATAATAATAGCAAGATGTTTTTTTATGTTTTTTTAGAAGAAGAACATTGTCTTTTTCTTGATTTTTACATATACACAAATGAAGTAAAGTTTTAATTAGAAAATATCACATGAGAGTAAAATGTTCATTAGACAATATCATATGGGGTAAAGTGTCAATTCCACAAATCACATGGGGTAATGAAGGGAGCATGTTGACAAGGTATACCCGTCAAAATTGAAAGATTAGTCGCATAATAGCGTATGTGTGTACACGCATAACACCTCTACGAGAAATGAGATACAACGATATTATTGTATTTCACAGGAGGGTAATGTCTATTTTTATATCTCATGAATATAGATTATCCATTGACATATCAAGCAACGGGAACGCGCGAGGGCGGAACTTGAAAAAATTCTAAAGTAATATTGAATAATATTTTGAATATACTCAGTTGTTGTTGAAATTTAAAGTCTCACATTGATTGAATATCAACACTAAATGTAGACTATATACCGTTACTTATTCTCTAAAAAAATATCATCTCTCTTGACTTAATTTCTTAAGTGACTTATATTTAATGTAAGTCCTCGCCATTATACATAGATTCACTATGATCTGCACTCGATCTTATAGCAAATAATAATCGAAAAACATTTGTACAAACAAAATAAAATTATGATTAGTTCTACCAATTTGGTAAAAAAAATGTGTAGACATATTTCAATATATATATATATCAGAAAGATATGGCGATGACTAATATTTTGACTTCGTTGATGGCAAAACACACACAAGAGAAGAAAATGAAGGTTATAATTGACAATATTAATATAGTATCAAATATATATAGCTATAATCATGGGCGGACGTACATAGGGAAAAGGGGGCTATAGCCCCCAAAAATTTTATTTTTATTTTTTTTAAGTATTGGAGTGGTGTATTTTTTTTTTTAAAAAAAAATCAATAAATTAGCCGAATATAAAATTTTCAGCCCAAATATAATTTTAGTCCAATTAATATCATACAACTCACTCTGTCAAATTTCTAAACCCCAATGAAAAGCCCAATTTTTCTCTACTCTCAACATCTTCAATCCCTAACTCTAGCCACCATTGCCACCTCCTGCCACCAGACCGCCGCCGCCCCACCTCCGGACATCCACCCAACACAAGTCCCAATTCATTGAAGTCTTGAACATAAAAAGGCCCAATTGTGAATGTTAGTAATTTTTTTTATGTATGTTTATGATATATGTTTGTGCAATTGTGCTTATGTAATAAACTAATAGTGCTATATATTCATTATTAATGTTTATATTCACTTTCCAAAATCAATTTTTAGATTCAAGTTTTATTTTTGTGCTTAAAGTTATATATTTGTTAAGATTTTAATAAGTAGTAGATTAAAATATGAGGATACTTATTATATTAAAATAATATGATGATTAAATCAAGATGCAATAGAGTTAATAGTATTCATTTACATATCAAACACTATGGTTGGTAGTTTTTTTTTTATTGAAATGTCAAACACTAATCATATATTTTTAATAATCTTTTATTTGCATTTATTGGCCTATTGGGATTCAACCTCTCTTGTTTTATCAAATGGAATGAAAAATAATTCTTGTCATTATTATGTCTCTATTATATTTAACTTATGCTTCTTGAGTATGTCATTATTCTTGAGATAGTTATGTTTTGTACATTTTATAGTGTTAGAATTATGGAGAGATACTTTAAGGCTACACCTACACCTCACGATGAGTCTTCAAGTAACGTTCACATTCAAAGTGACCCGCATGAGCTTCAAAACTTTCATATCGAAACGAACTTGTCCGAGCTTCCGAGTGATCCCGGTCTACGACCTCATATAACTTTATATGATTCTAACACTCGAGAGAGAGTTTGTAGAGCATACTTGCTCAAAGGTTTATTTTTTGTCAAACTCCAGCTCCCCATTTTTGTATCGCGCCATATATTTTCTTGTGAATAATATAAACTTTAAGTTTAACTTTTTGATAATTTTTTTTTATAATTTAGCCCCCCCGGCTATAATTGTTAAATACTTTTAAAATTGGGTTGACATGTAATATTTTGAGTTCAAATTGTATCAGCCTAATTTCAATTCGTATGTAAATTTTAATTACTTGGATCTCACCAACAGGTGATTGGTTTAGTGGAAGGGACTAGTCACTACAAAGTAGCGGACTTAGGTTCGAATCCTTGTTGGGAGAGGTACCTACTTAATATGCCCGACCTGCCTCCAAAGGGATTAAACCCTTGGGAAACAAAAAAAAAAAAATACTTGGATCTCGAATTTTGTTGGTTTTAAATCTGGGATTAAGATTATTGGATATTCTGATTTTGGATAGAGATTCGAATCCGATGAAATCAATATATTCAAAATTTTCATCATTCTCGCCGTCTACAACAATTTTCTTAATGCAATATAATGATTGAACTAAGTTCGCAAACTCAAGCCTTTTTCTTTTTTATTATTATTAAACTGGATTTCAAGAAAGTTGAAGACCTCTTTATGATTATGAAATATTCATCAAATCTCGCGGGAATTAAGAGTTAATGTATAAATATGAATGAAAATATTAACTTATGTCTTGTTAGACTGACAATAAATATTAGTAAAGTTACTTACATAAATATAAATATAATATATATATATATATATATATATATATATATATATATATATGTGTGGGTGTGGGTGTGGGTGCCTTTCTATATATATGTTATTTATTATTGATAATTTGATGTAGATTTTTAATGGGATTACATAAATCTAAGTTATATTCTGATTAAATATTTTTTAATTAGATATGATCTAGTTTTTAATGGATTAAAAATTCTAATATGATTATGGAGAACCATATTTTTTTTTACTAGGAACACCCAAAATATGCTTCTAAGTTTACTCAATTTCTTCTAAATTTGTATTGGATAAACATCATTAATGGTTCTAATTATTATGTCCCTTTTGTGTTTTTTTTCTCACGTTAGTACTCATTATGAATTATTTATTTCACTTTGATCATTTTTAGGTGGTCCAAGGTGAAGTAAAGTGCCAAAACATTTTTATGAGGGACTAAGTTGATAAAAGAAACAGTTTTACGACGGACTAAGTTGATAAAGAAATAGTTTTATGAGAGACTAAATTGATACAAAATAATTTTATGAGGGACTAAAGGGTAATACTATAAGTAAAAGACCCAATTGTAAATGACCGAAGTAAAACAAATAATTTATAATAGAGATTAACATAAAAAAAAATATATATGGAACCACTTTATAGAAAGTTAATAATAGAGGACCATTTTGTATATTATAATATAACTTGCCAAAAAAGTACTGACGGATATGGGCCTTATGCCCTAATCTCAAATACCTTTTACGGATGGGACCTTTGTCAAGCTAGCCCAAAGTCAAAATGTCACAATTCGAAATGGTTAAGACGGCCAAAATATTCATTTTCAAGGGCTCATTTGATTTGTTTGTCTGAGAACATTTTGATTTATTTTTTTTAAATAAAAAATGGGATATATTTAGAATAATTTTTTAAAAGTAAAAAATGGGATATTGTTTTGAATGGAGTGGATATCAATCCGAATATGGTTCAGACTCTACCTCATTATCATTATAACATAACATAACATGCTTTATAACCCTAAAATAATGTTCTGTTTCTCTCTTAAATAATTAATGTGATCATTTTTATATTTGATTACGTGGATGCAACTATTTTATTCGTAATTTATAAAAAAGGACAAGATAACAACATTAAATTATTAGAATCTTAGAGTTACACAATATTCAAATTAATGCTTAGAGGAATTTATAAATTTTTAAAAGGTCAAACGTTTAATAATTCAACGCACTAACAAAACAGAGAACATTGACTTTGAGAGAGATAAAAATAATAATAGTAAAGTACATGTAAATATGTAATACATTTTCTTTTGATGAATAAATATGTAATACATCATGAAACCTATTTATTGTTGTTAATAGTTGGAGATATTATGTCAATCTCAATATATAGGAAAATAAAAATATTTTTGTGTATTTCATAAATAATATACTAGTATAGTCACGAGTTATAGCTCGAATTTTGGGTTGTTTAATAATGTCTTCGATAATAAAATAATTCTCATTTAAAAAAAATGTCTTCGGTAATAAATTTGAATAAATTGGAGGATCTTGCAAGGGAAGTTATATCCATAGATAGTAAAAGAGGACTTTCGTTAAACACGTTTTCTGAGAAAATACCGAGGCCCAAGATCAAAATATTTTGAGTTCAATTAACTGGTGTGTTATTTCTTTAACTACTAGATTTGATAGTCATTTTATTTTGGCAAAATTGTCGAAAACGTTCCAAATTAATTAGTGATTTTGGGTTTTCCTTTCGAATTATATCACATTATCAAATTTCGTCTCGTAATTTAATATTTTTCGAAATATTATCCCAAACTAATTATTAATTTTGGTTTTTCGTCCAAAACTATATCAATTTGTCGAATTTCGTCCCATAATTTACCATTTTGCATGAATTAAGTCCCAATATTAAATTTCTAATTTAATGAAAATGACAATTTAATCTTGTAATTAATTTGGGACGAATTCTACAATATTGTATAATTGTTATTGCTAAAATTTATCATGTCATGACACGTAAGTCGCCGTGGCAATTTAACGGACACATGCAATTTCCGTCTCATAATTAACCGTGGGATGATATTCCAAAATAATAATACATTACATGACGAAATTCGGTAAGGTGATATAGCTTGAGACAAAAATCCAAAATCACTGATTAGTTTGGGACATTTTGTGCAATTTTGCCTTCTATTTTTGTACTTTAGTAATGATGAAATAAATTTGCGTAGGTTCCCTAATCAAGTGATAGATGTCATAATATAATCATCATTTTAAATAAAAAAGAAATCTAGAAAGTTCAAAATTGTGAATTTCCCTTTTTCTGATAATTCTGAATTTAATTGGTCGTTGTTCGAACAGTGGTAATAAATTCAAAAGGGATCTCTTGTAAATAGCCTATATAACATTATATAATATATATATATATATATATATATATATATATATATATATATATATATATATATATATATATATATATATATATATATATATCAACATATGATAGAACTAGTGGAAAAAACTAATTCCAACAAATTAACGAATTCATGTTCGAATTCTTATTGAAAGTCATATCTGACACGCAAAATAATTAAACTCTTTTAAAAAAATGTAAGTTATGAACCAATAACCTATATCTAATACTATATAGAAAGTGATTTGTCATTTGTATATTTGCAAAAATATAACTTTAACGTAGAAGCACGAGTGGTCCATAAATTTAAGTTGTGGAACATTTGCAAAATACTATCATGCTTCGCACATGAATCAAAAGTTCACTTAGTTTTGTTCATAAATTAATTGAATTGACATTTGTGAGTGTGATGTTGAATAATTCAATTGATCGATTACCAAAAAAGATGTTCTAATGAGATTGAATACACAATAATACTCTTTTTGAGAGTTTATTATAGCATAAATATGTTAAATAACAAATATCAAATATCAAAAGCTATTTATATAGAAATATTAGCCAACATTGGGCATATATACGCAATTAATATAGTATAAATACTTATGCTATGTTTGGTTTATGGATTTCAATGAGTAAAATGATAAGTAAAATGCAAATAAACAATTAATGAAGCTCAATATTGCGTCATTGGACGTTTTAATCACTGAAATCCATGAACCAAACATAGCGTTATAGTACATGGTGTTGCTGACGCACGTAAATATACTTATAGATGTAACATTGAACGGCTTTAACATAGAAAAGCTCAATGAATTTGAAAAATATTACTCCAGTATTTATATAAGGTGAAATTGCATGCAGAAAAAGTTTCAAACTAATCATTGATTTTGGATTTTCATTGCAAATTATATCACTTGGTCAATTTCATCTCATAATTTATATTCTTTTAGAGTATCGTCCCGCTTGCCACATGGTTGTTTACATGTCAAGACGTGGTAAATTTTAGCATAAACAATTATACAAGATTGCAGAATTCGTCCCAAACTAATTATAAATTTTGATTTTTCATCCCAAACTATATTAATTCGCCTAATTTCGTCTCACAAATTATCATTTTGCATGAATTTAGTCCATTATTAAATTTCTAATTTAATGGAAATGACGATTCATCTTTTACTTTTTTAAGGGACTAATGGCAATTTCGTTAAATTGTCTAATTTCAATTTCCCCTATGATATTCATAATATTCAATTTACCCTAAACTGTTTATTTTCAAATTATGGGGGTAAATTGAATATTATGAATATCACATGGAAGTAAATTGCCATTAACCTTTTTTAAAAAGATAAATAGTATGATTTTTTTTTTAAAATTTCCGTGCGCTTTTGAGAAAAGAAAATCCTATCCCAATTCATTAGGAAATATTTGTGCGCTTTTTTTTATATTAATAAATAATAAATATTTATAATTAGTTTGGAACGAATTTTTCCCCATGTCATTCCAATTACGGGAAGGAAGTCGGCTTGTTGATATAGTTTAGGACGAAAAATCAAAATTTGTAATTAGTTTGAGATGAATTCTGCAATCTTATATAATTGTTTATGCTAAAATTTGCCACGTCATAAAACGTAAGCATCCATGTGATAAGTGGGACGATATTCCAAAAAACATAAAATTATGGGACGAACTTGACCGCTTGTAACGAAAATCCAAAATCACTAATTAGTTTAAAAAGTTTTTTGCAATTTTGCTTTACATGAATGTATCAAAATTAATTGGCTTAACATCATCAAAATCAATTATTCCACTTTGCACAACATACTTTGCACTCCAACATTTGCACATCGGAAAAAATATAGTCCAACATCTGATCGAAATTCACGGCATTATTAACATATGAAATACCATATAGAGGAGACATAAGCATATATAGTCCCATTATTGATTTCACTTTGCACTCCAACATCTGCACATGGAAAAAAAAAAAAAGTTTCTTATCAAAATTCACGGCATTATTATTAACATATGAAATAACATATAGAGTAGACATAAGCATAGTCCCGATAGGAGTTCCCAGTCCCACACCACAAAATCAAATGAGTTTGCATGATTAACCTGATATATCGAGATATCATTAACTGGTTGAAAGTTAAAACAAATACCGTTTCTGATGTATTTTAATATATTCAAAACTTTTCGAAAAGAAATTTAGAATCATTCAAAAAAAATTGTAAATAAAAAAATATTGGAATACAAACTTCAGTATAGACTTTTCTTTCGAATAGTTTAAAATAAAAACTTTAAGTTATTCTCGATGGCAATGTTTATATCTTTAGGCTTGTTCAAAATCAACGTTGGCATGTTTAGTGAAAAATAGATGGAATTTTTCATAAATATCAAATTTGTCCTTCTTGGCAATTGAAATGACATTTTTAAAAGTTCAAGACTATTTTTTTTTTTAAGAGAATTTCACAAAATTCAACATAAAAAATAAGCCTAAACAAATATTCAGTTTAAATACGCCCAATGACATTGCATGTTTTTTAGAAACCCAACAATTGCACATGCATTCTAATAGTCCAAACTCATAAAACAACAATTAGTCCATATTATTTTATCAAAATATTATGCTTTTTTAAAATTTAAAATAACATTCCAACTTATAGTAGGTGCTTTTCAGATTTTTTTTGATAAAAAAATACTGAAAAAAAATGTTCGGAAATAGTGATTTTACTAAAACTTCTCTATAAGAAAAAGGCAAGTGCAGAAGCGTAGCAGATCTAGAAGCAGCAACACTAGTTTGTTATGGCAATTTTGTAATAAATTAAAGTTGATTGGGACATCTAACTTGCAACTTTAATGATAATACTAAATTGCAAATACCCAGGACTTGTTTTTTTGGCATTTGGAGAATAATAGAGTTTTGTAAAATAATCTCGATTTGTATAATGTCGTTTGTTTGAGTTTCAGGTGAGTAGTTTGATAAATAATGAAGGTGTATGTGTTTTTTAAAGAGTTAAAGTTGTAGATATAAAATGAGTAAGACTTTATGTCAAATCATATTTGTTATGTAAAATAAGTTATGGAAGAAATAAATAACTTCATGTTAAAACAAAGTAAAGTTTGTGTAAAAACAAATTTAGAGATAAGAAAATTATTGTTTGTTTGAGTTTTGGAAGAGTAAATTCGGAAAACTTAGAGATGATAAATATAAACATATTTATCTCTTTTTTCGAAATAATTGTGAGACAACTTTCTGTAAAATGTTGGGCATGTTTGTTTGGTGTTTGGGAGAGTAGTGAAGGTTTGTGAAATAATTTCGATTTGCGTAATGTTGTGTGTTTGGGTTTTGTGAGAGTGGTTTGAGAAATAAAGTAGATGTAAGTTTTTTTTCCAGAGAATTAGGTTGTAGGTGTAAGATGTGTAAGACTTTATGTCAAATCATGTTTGTTGTCAGATGAATTGTGTAAAAGATAAGTTATTTTATGTCAAATCAGAGTAGAGTTTGTATAGGTTTTGTATAGAGATAAGAAAATTGTTGTTTGTTTGGGTTTTGAGAAAATTGAGGGATGAAAAATTTATTTCAAAAAATAGAAAAACATGTTTGTTTGATATTTCTCAAACACGAAATTTTGTTGGGAAACGCCAAACAAACAGACCCGTTGTCTTTTTTTGTCATGTTGGGTCTAGTTTTGATTCATGTGTTGTTAAATTGGCAACTTAACGATGATCACCATGTAAAAAACAACAATTGTGAGACGACTTTAAGTAAATTACTTTTTAATTCAGTGATTTAATATTGCTCAAGACCACACAAAACAAATATAACTCGAGACGAATCCTGGAATTTTGGCTGTTAGATTATATTCAAGAATCCCTAGAAGAAGCTATTATAATTTAATCAATTAAAAACATCCCCTAGATCTTAAGCCTAATAAATAGTAAATACATGCAAATGGGACATATATCTCTTATAGGATTAATTTGCAATCAACTAACATCGACTAGTATCAACTTTATGTTTTTGTGATTGTCTCTAACAATTTGTGCATATATATATTTCACAAAACATTTAAAATTCATAGAATATAAACTTGATCACTAAATAAGAGAAATAAGACTGATGCTTGCTGAAACAAATTTTCTCAAGATAATATTTTCAGACTGTCTACGGTGCACACAATTAATTCCTGAGAGTCTCACAAAATACAACAGTTTGTTGCTGCTTGTTTGCATTAACAAGAAACACACAGTCGAACTTGAATAAACAGACTTCGAAGAAATATTTAAGGAAGAATAGAAGAGAGGAAGAGTATTTAATTTTTATTCTTGATTACTTGAAAATCGGAATCAACATTGACCATATTTTGCTTCTAATTTATAGACGCAAAAATATCTTTTCACAAAGACACACGATATTTTGATTCAAATGGTACATCGTCGAATCGAATGGACGCAACTATTACTCTCACTATTTCATTCACTTAGTGAATAAGATCCTAATTAACACTTTGCAAACACGTGTTTCCAACTTATTCTTCAATAGTTTTTGCAAACATACCAGCTTTATTTTTCAACTAACTTTTCACTAAAGAAAAAAGCACTTTGTGAAAAAAACAAGAAACTGTTTGCAGAAACGTGGAAATGTACTTTGTGTGTCTACTTTCAATGACCACTGATTTCAAAAAGTGGGGGATATGAAAAAATAAAACAAAAACTCTTAACATGGATTTTTCCTTAAAGGGGTAGCCAATTTTCATGTCGTCTACCATATAGAGATTTTTCCACTCCACTTCTCTTCATTATATTTCTATCAACATAAAATTTAATTTTACTAGCATTTTATCATATATCTAGCAATAATTATTATTTCTTTTTTTTATCTATGGGAAAAAGGGGATTGATTACCTAGCGATATCCTTCAGAAGCAAGCTTCGAATAGCATTCGGAGATCCCTCCAAAATGTTAAAGTCTATGTCAACATCATGACTCATCTTTGCAAGGGCATCTGCAACAGAATTAACACTTTTCCTAAAACGATGAATCAAATCCTCCAGAATATATTCTAATAGGTGATCCGTCGTATCCTCTCTTTGACTCAACTTATAAATAACCCCATTATCAATCTCCACCTCAAGCTTCTCAATTCTCCTATCCTAGACGCATCTGCCCCTTTCTACGAGCTAAGTACCCACCCCATTACGGAAACCAAACACCCAATCTCCCGCAATGTTCCTCAGCACGCCTCCTACCACGACCGAGCTCATCTCGCAATAATAATAATAATAATAATAATAAAGCGGGGTTCTACTAAGTGAACTGGATGGATCGATCAGATAAAATGGAATGATAAATCGATACTTAATACTCTAATTAACTAAAAAAACAATAACATGTATGAATGCGTACGACTGTATCTGACATTCATAAAGATAGAAACATTACCATTTATTTCTCTGAATCTCTAAAGTATCCAAGTAACATTACTCAACTCTCTGTATCCGCGAGTCGTGAAATGCTCAAAACCAACGAGCTATATGATATGCAATACTTTTTATTTTGAACTTGGTTACTCCAAACACTTAATGGGTCAGATCCAAACCCAGATAAAACATTCAACAAATTATTAGGATCAAATAACTAGTGTCAAGTGGGAGTTGCACTAATTAGTACTCTGCTTTTCCTAACTCTGTCTTGTAGTATGTAATAATTGCAAATCATTTCATAAATAGTGATTTAAACTTAAATAAAGACCCCAACAAAACAAAAATAGTCCCATATGCCACTACTACAAATTTGCTTTTTCTTTTCTGACTTATCTGACGTCCCCTCACCTTCTCTTTCTCTCTCCAATGATCTTATCTTTCTTTCTTCCCTTTCATTATTACTACTTGCATTCCTCACCATTTTTGGTAAAAACCAAATCTCCAACTTCATCTGTCTTTTCATCTCTGCAGTTTTAAGGTACTTGATTTTTATGTAAACCTTAATTTCTTGCAGCCTTTATTATTATATTCTTGCTTAATTACTGATGAGTGATGATGAATATTGAATATTTTGTTACACTATTTGCTTTTGTGACTTTATATAGCTCTAAATTGATGTGGGTATATATTAAAATTCTTGATTCTGTGAATTTTGTTCCAGTTAATCTGCAATTTCCTTGTATTATTTACATTTGAGTGGTGTTTATTTTGTTCTGCACTTAAAATGGGTTTGTTTTATCTTTTAACTTCTGAAGTTATTGTTAAAAAAAAAAAAGAAAAAAAAAACTTCTGAGGTTGTTATAAGATTCATGATCTGGGAATGTTTGGTTCTTGAATTTTAGTGAGTAAATCGCTGCGAAAATGTTTTTCGATATTGAGCTTTATTTTTTGTTCATTTTCATTTGGTTTACTATTTTTGACTAATCTCTGAAATCCTAGAACCAAACATAACCCAATTGAATTTATCTGCAGATTATCTTTCCCAAACAAGTGAAACTTAACTCGAGTTGGATAAAATTAATTTGGATAAGTGAACTTGTATTTTTTACATACAAGTGATCGAATTTTACTCAATTTTTTGAATTATTGCTGAAAAACAATTTGTTGCAATTGAAAGAAAAATGGAAATAACCTTCCAATTCTTGCAGACTAAGTTGCTTTCTTGAAGATATTTTGCGGCTTTGGCCAAGATTGTGCTAGCAGCGAAAGAGCTCTGTCGTCCTCGGAAGTAAAATAACTCACATTTTTTTAATGTCTTAAATTTCCGCAATATTGTGGCAGATCGAAATACTAACACCCTAACTCTTCAGAACATACGATGAGGTCATAGCCTAGCGGTAAAAGCTGAGACCCGAAGACCAAGAGGCAACAGGTTAGTCTCTCACCAGTGTGAATATTTCTCTAGTTTAATACTAGTCTTAGTAGTTGATTTATGTTTATAATTTGATAATGTATAGTGTGATTGATTCCGTATATACATCGCTTCACTCAAAAGAAAGAAAATCATCAAAACTAGAACTACTAAAAGAGACAGATTTTTATAAATTTTTCTATTGAGGCTATGATGAGATTGTGATAACTTTTGGTTATTTTAGATTGTTGATAATTTTTTATAGGAAAGTCGGATTTACTTTCGCCAAATTTGAAAATGTTCTTGATTATAATTCTACTAGCATTTAACTTCGGTAGTTTTTGGTCTTTTTGATATTCTTGAGTTTAGATCTATTTGAGGGATTGTAACCTCAAAATATTTTCTTCGATGTAAAATCTTTTTTACAATGTATGCATAAGTCTTTTTGGATGTTCATTTTCCAGATTTCCGGATTGGAATCTAAACCACTATGAAGCCCGGAAGTTTCACCTTCGATTCCGAAGATGAATCTGAAGTTAGCAGCAGCCTTATAGCCTCCAATAAATCCATCCAAGAGAATATTCCATCCTACAAAGAAGAATATTCTTGCAAGAATCATCAAGAAAAATCGCCCATCACACTTGATCTAACGCTCAACTTCAACAGCAGTGATTCATCAAAAACCACATACGAGTCCACCACTACATTACCCGATCACCCCTCGCCAACTTCACGTGTTTTCTCTTGCAATTACTGCCGCCGCAAATTTTACAGCTCACAAGCATTAGGAGGACATCAAAATGCGCATAAAAGAGAAAGAACACTAGCCAAAAGGGCCATGAGACTTGGCATGCTATCCGATAGATATGCTAGTTTGGCTTCACTTCCACTACACGGGTCGAATTTTCGCTCGTTGGGCATTGAGGCTCATGCGGCAATGCACCAACCGATGGTTCAACCTTCGAGAAACGGAGCTAGGTTTATTGATCAACGTTATTTTGGAGTTCCGGTTTATATGGATTATGATGATCAACCGGAGATGTTCTGGCCTGGAAGTTTTCGACAAGTTGAGGGACGTAGGGGCAATTTGGAATTTGAGGATTCGGGTCAATGTTCGGATACGAAGTTTGTAGCAAGAGCAGAGGTTGAAAGGAAAGATTCATCAGTTCCTGATTTGAATTTGAAACTTTGAATAATTGTTTTTTGGGTGTTGAGATATATGATGATAATATTTTCTATGAACTTGGTGAATTTTGTTTGTATTTTTTTGTTAAAATGTATAGAAAATGAGTGTTGGAGATTAATTTGAGCTGATATGTGCTCAAAACATTTTTGTTCAACTTAATTATTGATTTAACTAATGATGCAGGGTCATATTGTTTGTAAGTTGGGGTAATATGTGTTCTCTAAATTCATTAAATTGTCTCATAAACTCTCTTAATTAATGTAGAAATCCCTATGTGTTATACTATTACTTGAGTGAAATTATTCCCTTTAAATTATTATTTCTGTCTTCTTCTGTATTCTTTGAACATTAAAATCTCTCCCATGACTCCCTAAATTTTAATGGAAAATTTGTAAAAATGGTCCTGTAATTTTAGCTCCCTGACAAAAAAGTCCTTTAACTTTTTAGATTGACAATTAGATCATATTTCAGCAAGTCATCCGCACATTCCAAGTGGAAAATTGATGCGTAATCTAACTTAAGGGAAAATTGCAAAATGGTCACGTAACTAAAGCTCGCTGACAAAATGGTCTTTAAACTATTTGGGCTGACAATTTAGTCCTGTAACTAAAATAATTTGATAATTTAGTTCTACTGCAGGCCAAAATAAGGGTCTTCTTCCACCTTGTCAGTCAAGTCACCCGCCCCTTTCATGTTAAAAGACGATGTATACTCTAATTTTCTAATTTAAAGAGAATGGTTCTTAACTAAAGCTCACTAGCAAAAAGTCTTTAACTTTTCAGTTAGTCCCGTAAGGGCATCTCCAATGGTTGCGGGTGAAGTGGGGGGGGAGGGGGACCTCCGGAGCCCTGGGACTGCCCCTGTCTCCACCCCGAGCCCTGCCTGGTCGTCTCTAATGGCAGGGCTCCGGAATGAAATTAATTCTATTTTCTTTTCTTGCTCATTCTCACCTATAATTTTAGTTTTAATTTTAATTTTTAATATTAATATTAATAATTCTAATACTAATAGTTAAATTATTAATAATTTTTAAAATATTAAAATTAAAGAGAGTAAAGAAATCAACTGTAGGCTTCAAAATAATTCACGTGTATGCAAAATACGGTTAACAATAAATTTAATTGTTTGAATTTACTTATCTTGTTAATTTTAGTATGTACTAAATATTTTAGTATTTTAAGTATTAATTTAAATTGTTTGTATAAGTGTTTAACTATATTTTCTAACTAATTCGATATTTTTAAAAATATATAGTCACCACCAATATTGTAATTAAATGATTAAATTTTTAATTACAATAAAAGAAATTAAAATAAAATGTTGAATTTATTTATTAGTGATTTGTCCATGAATAAATTTAATTACAAACCTAATAAATTATTAATGATTTTAATTTAAAAAAATTAAATTTTATTATACTAAATAATTCAGTTAAAAATTGGTGACTACAATAAATATACAAATAAGTTTCATTAAAATCATCAATTCTACAAATTTAATTTAATTTAGGAGGAAAAATTAATTTTAAAAATATTTATTTTAATAACTAATTTTGTCCTATTTAAAAACATAAAAAAAAACTATTTATAAAGAAGAAAAAAATGGTACTAGTCAGGGGATGCTACTTGGCATCCCCTGACTTAAAGAGGCACGCGCCCCTCTTCTTCTCCAGAAAACACACGCAACCTCGGGCAACGGCCCGTTCCCACCCCGGTGCCGCGCCCCCCATTTGGAAACTGCGCAAACGCTCAGGGCAAACCCAATGCTGGGGGCTAGGGGTCGAGCTCCGGAGCTTTCCAGCTGCCCCTGCCCCTGCCTCCACCCCCTGCTTATCAAAACCTAACCCTGGGGCTTCCCACTTTATTTAATCTCAATTTAATTTTTCCCGACTCTCACCATTATAATAATTATATAATAACAATACTAATAATAATAATACTATTACTAATAATAATAACAAATATAATAATTTTAATAATAAGAATAATAATATAAATTAATAATAATAAAAAAAACATTCGTCAGGTTAAATAATTATTAAATTTCACGTTGGTGATTTAATATGATAAATATATTTGTTAAAAATTTCAACACAAAAATATGCTTACAAAAATGTTATAAATGAAGCATGAATTTGGATTATTTTGTCTAAGTGTTTAAATTATATTTTCAAAGTAATTGAAAAATTATATTTTTCAAATATATGTATAACCACATATATTCTAATTAAATGATTTAGTTGTAATTTTATTTTTTAAAATGAAATTAAAATTTTAATTCAATAAATTAAGATGTCTTAAAAATTTGAACAATAAAAGTTAAAACAAAAATTTTTTAACTAAAAATTATATCACAAATTACATAAATATACTACACTATTAAATAACAATACACACATTAAAAACAAAATAATTAAAAAAAAGTAATATTTTAATCAGGGGACATCACTTGGCGTCCCCTGATTACTGCCTGAACGCGTGCGGACATGCACTGTCACGCGCCTGCCAAGGCAGCTGGGGAGCTCCAAAAGAGCTCCCCAATTAGCCCCAACCCCCCACTAGCACTAACCCCCACTACCCCTCCATTAATTATTACCACCTCAAGCCCTCCCCCTAGCTGGGCCACCCGCATTGGGTTTGCCCTCACCCCCATATTTCAATCCGGAAGGAGGTTGTGGATTCTTACGGAATTACACTGTGAAATTAAAACAAGAGAATAGGATTCATTATCCTATTAAATTTAAACAATGCTAATTAAATAGAAGTACATGAAATAATTAAATAAAGTAATTCTTTTTTACTGTAGACTTATATTGTTTTTAAGTTAAGTGGAAGACTAAAGAAAAAAGCGTACAATATTTTATTTGCTCTTACTTTAAAAGAAAAACTTAAATATTGAATGATAAAATTCTTGTTACAATTTACAAATGAGTGAATAGGAATTAACTCCATGTGTTCTTTTAAATAGGCAGTTTAACTCACTGTGATAAATAAAAGGATAATATATCTTCCTTGTGGTTTTATAAAACAAGCACATTGTCTCCCTCTTGATATTTACATTTTTACAAGAGGTTAAAATGCCGATTATGCAATATCACAAGGAGTTAAAGTGCTCATTTATGCATATCACATGAAAATAAATTGCCTATTTACGTATGTCACAGGAGGGTAAAGTGTGGTGAATATGTTGTCAAAAGTAAGGTTAACTGGTCATTTTTTACATGAAAATAAAGTCTCAATCGCATTAATTGAAGAAAGGGATTTTTTTTACAAATTGAACAAATTCATTATCTCTACTTTATTACACTCTCCATGAATTGTTCCAGCACCAATACAAACTCCAAGACACAGCACAAAATACAAATAATCACATCACACATTCAAATCAGATTAGAACAAATTCATTAATTAATTCCACACCAAAAAAAGAAAAAAAAGTTATAAATTAATTTTATATGTAACGCGCTAGAGAAATCGAAAGTTCAACTGTAACGCCAAACAATAGAATTGCCAATCCAAGAAAGTTGATCAAACCAGACTCATTTTTGTTCATTATTGGCTGCAAGAAAGTGGCTCTTTGCATTAGCCCCGTCAAGGCCGCACATATGGCCATAAAAAAGAGTGCTCTGCCCCCAACCACGTGCCATGGCGCAGCTCTTGCCCTTGTTTCAATTGAAGAAGAGCCACCAAATACAAATAGACTCAACCCTAACAACCACTGCATTGAATTCAAGGATTGAATCATAATTAAAAGTTACTACATTGATTTTATTAGTATTATGTACTAATGAGAACATTTAAATTCAATCATGCTTCTTAATTTTAATTGGACAAAATACATATGACCATTTTGGTTCGGACAATATTTCTCGGGTCCCAATTTAGACTCCTTAAAAGGTCCACCGTTTTGATTCGTTTGAACATAATCGAAAATTCATTGGCAATCACTGACAAAGTTGAGGCCTCGGGACCAGGAAGTTATGGGTTCAAATCCCACGAATATGGATATTTCTTTAGTGATTAATAGTCTTTGGTATTTATTATTTTTAGTATTTGAGCAGTTATTAAAATGATTGATGATGTAATGATTGATGATAACTGTATTCTTAAAAAAATCATCAAAAAATGAAGGGGGAAATTGCTTTTTTTGTACCATGGGATAGACCTACTTACAATTTTGGTACCATTGGATACGAAAATGCAATTTGGTATCATAGAATAGATTCTCATTGCAACTTTGGTAACAAACCCAAAATTTCCCCAAAGTAACGATAATTTAACCCTATGAAATGCATAATAAAAAATTTACCCCTGAAATTTTGTAAAAGTTTCACATCGCCTCCCTGATATTTATATAGGCGGCACTTTATTCACTGTTATTACGATAATGTAGCAATTTACCCCATGTATTATGATCATTGTGGCAATTTATCCCCCTATGTTATAAAATAGTTTGCATGCCTACTCTCAATTTTGGCAAGTGAGTTACACTCTCCGGCTGAAGGGGGTAAATTGCTTCATTAAAAATTTTACAGGAGGTAAATTGATTTTTTTTCCAAATTATAGAGGGGTAAATTGAATATTATGCAATTCATAGTGGGTAAATTTCCATTAACTTTGAAGAAAAATTGAGTTTTGGTGCCAAAATTGCAATGAAAACCTATCTTATTGTACCAAATTTGCATTTTTCATATCCAATGGTACCAAAAGTGCAAGTTATCCTATCCTATGGTACCAAAAAATCAGTTTTCCCAAAAATTCAGGATAAATAATCAAAATACCTGCAAGCAAAACAAGGAGAATGTACCAATACCAATCCAAGAATGCAAGCTAAGTAAATTGGGTATGTGACTTTTCTCATGGAACTTGAAGGCAGAGTGTATTCCAACAATCCCAAGACAGAGTGCAAGTAAATGAATAAACATATGAACATATTTTTGCACTTTCCTCTCTGCTCCTACTGTCTTGTATACCATCATTGCTGCTCAAATTAATCAAACTCAATTTTATTTAATTCTCTAAATTAAATAATGAATCAATTTCATTAAATTTAATCACTTATGTACCTTCACCAACAAGAAAAATGAATCCAAAGAACATGAGAAAAGGGTGAACCTGGAATAACAAAAAGATAGCAACATTAAAAGGAGAATATATATTTGAAGTGTTGCTTGGATCAACAAATCATGGTGTCATGGAATATTTAAAGAAGATTTGTACATTGAAAATACGATGAGCATGATCTGAGTCGAGATCGATCCCCCCGCGATAATGCAACAGCCAGATGAGCATTAATATGATCGCTATTACACCGAATAAGTGTGCTAGATACGTTACATTTGAGGCTGGCCTTCGATATCTAAATCGGTGCGTTTCGATGACATCCATGGTGAATTAAACTAGTAGAGAAGTTGGGGTTGATTATTGGAAATTGATAGCAATTTTGTCTAATTAATATGCAAATGTTGTGAATGAAGAGATTTAGTTATATATATGTACAAGTTTTATATATTAACTTAGCTAATGAAAGTTATGTGCTTATATAGAAATTTTTGATGTGGTTGCTTGTTATGCTGGTTTGGAATATTTCGTACTTAGACTAATTTATGCTTGCTTTAGCGAAAGATATACTATCTTAACTATGCTAAGAACAATCATATTGGTCTATTTTATGCTACTAAGTGAAAAAAATTTAAACAATTTTGTAATATATACTAGAAACAGGAATTGATCATGTCAAACAATATAATATATAGAGTTAATGGTAATTTAACATGATCTTCATAATGTCCAATTTACATCCGTGTGATTGAAAAAATAGCATTTACTTCCCTTGTAATCTTATAAAGTTTAACACCACCTCCATGATATTTTTGCATACGGCACTCCCCCCCCCCCCCTTCTTGTTATGATATTGTGGTAGTTTATCCCCATGTGATATGATAGATTGGACAATTTCCCCCCTTGTGTTATGACAAATGTGACAGTTTATCCCCTCGTGTTGTCCACTCTCAATTTCGGCTAGTGAGTTACACTCTACAGCTGAAAAAGGTATATTGCTTCTTAAAATTTTCACATGGAGTAAAGTGGTGTTTTTCAAAACACAGGGAAGTAAATTGAATATTATGTATTTCACGGGGTATAAATTGATATTAGCTCTATTCTTTCTTTTTTTTTTTTTGGGTTTTCCAGGGATTTAATCCTTTTCGAGACGTGTCGGACACATTAAATGGGTATCTCTCCCAACAAGAATTCGAACCTAAATCCGCTACTTTATAGTGACTAGTCCTTTCCAGTAAACCAATCACCTGTTCTTATATATAGCTGGAACAAGAAACACTTCCATTTTCCAGATACAATTTAGTGCTTTTTCGCTTTGTTGAATTGCCACGTACAATTCATGAAAGTAATTTGAAACTTCAACAACAAGCTTACAGCAACAGAAAGAAACTATAAACAGCTAAGAATTACATTGCCCCGATTGAAGGCGATCCTTTCTAATATTCCCCTACATTTAATTCCTTTTTTCCCTTTTAAAATACAAAAAGATGTTATACGGAAATGTTTTAGGCAAAGTTTGGTTCTTAAATTCTACCGAGTAAAACGTGAAGGAAAATGTTTCACTTGCAACAAATGACAGAACATTTAGCTTCACCTGTTGTTTGTTTTTCGTTTTCTTGATCATTTTTACTCGCTGAAACTCAGGAACCAAACATAGGCTGAAGTAGTACTATCGTAATCTCACCGGCCAACACGAGGTTAGTGAATTGTTTGGGACCGAGCAACCAAAATACACAGTGATCCGCATATAGGAGAACAAACTTTAATCGAAGGAAAATTAACATCTAATTTCACATACTTGTTGGAGAACGAGATTCTACATATTGAGAAATTATGACATCTATGCCTTATCTGAAAAGCAGCTTATGTGAAAAGCTGAAATGAGATCCACACTACAGTTACTACCATCTGAGCTGCTCTTTTGCGGATTGTTTGTGGGAGTAAAGGAGCGGAAAGGTCGCCGTACAGGCGGTAAAAGTACACCAGATTGTTTGTCCATTGACAACAGCTTCCCACATTTACTGCAACATCATTACAATCTCAATGATTCAATTTAAACCAACCATATCACCAGAGGAATATTAAAAAACAAGAATAAATTACACAAACTATCCTCATGGCATGGTCAAATTGCAGAACCAGAACCAGCAACAGAACCGGAAACGGGACCAGCCCTCAGATATGCAACTTACTACATTTATAATTCTACAATCTAGAATCCCAAACGGTTTAGTTGAAATTACGTAAGGACCATAGGTTTAACTGAAAGTACATAAATACCCTCAGTTACAAACCTACCCTTTATTATTGGACCTTCCAACCATACATCTTTCCGACCACAAAATTGGGTCAAAATCTTAAAATGTCGACCAAGGGTATTTTTGAGAATTCAAGTTAATCTTTTATTTTTATGACATCATCTATTATTAGTAGGACTTGTAGGGTTGTAAACGTACTAAGCTGCATACCCTGAAGATGGTTTGCGTAATCGCAGACCCTGCCTGCTGCTATAATTTGGTCATACTTCAACGGTAGCTTGTGCAATTTACTCAAAAAACAAAACAAAACATGGTATAAGGAAAATGAAGCCACCTGCAAACTTTGGTGAATAAAGATTGATAACTGCATACCCAGTGCTGCAAATGCCAAACAGGATATACTTAAAACGACACATTTCACTCGTTTAAAAAACAAATCAATATCACAAGGATTCAGAAAAATACCAGCAGACAATGCAAGGCCGTTTCAGGACTTGAACTAATAAAGTACTGTAGAGCCATAGAAGCATGCTCCTGTAGTGGTATGTTTGTAATATGGTTAAATGTTATTATCAGAAGTATCCAAGTGTCTATATGAGTGTGTGTGTGTGTATATATATATATATAAAGAGAGAGAGAGAGAGAGAGAGAGAGAGAGAGATTACTAATGTTGATGGGCATTCTTACCGAAACATGCCTATATACATGATGAAGTGAAAAGCCCCGGGCATGTAAATAGCTGCCACCCTTCATGAAGAAATAACATCAATAAATCAGCAGCAGGTTAAAGCTTATAACAATGGTATAAAACTACAAAAAAACATTAGGTTAAATACTTGAGAAGTTGACATATAAAATTCCAAAAACATACAGTATATAAAAATTGTTCAAATAAGTAGTATTTTTAGTCCCATATAACTGGGTCCTCAGCCCATTTGGACCTGAGCTTCACAAATTTGTCCTATTGGTCTCAATTTCTAAAATTGATTTGCACTTTTGGTCCCATCGTCCCCCTTTCCATTCAATTTGGGATCAAGAGTGCAAAACTTGTACAATTTTTTTTATAGGACCAAAGGAGAAAAAGAAGACTATTACATGGGCCAAGGGTGCAAATTTTGGATGGAGAATGGGGTGATAGGACCCCAAATGCAAAATATTTTACATAACAGGAACCAAAAACGGCAAATTTGGATTGGAAAGTGAGGTGGTAGGACCAAAAGTGCATAACATTCTAAATATTGGGCCAATAGTGCAAATTTTGGATGAAAAATGGATTGATAGGAGCAAATGTGCAAAACGTTATTGGGACCAAAAGCGCAAATTCAGGATGGAAAATGGTGCCGTAGAGCTTTTTATGAAATCGCATAACATTCTAAAAAATTGGAATCAAAAGTGCAATCTAGTAGAATGCAAGACCAAAATGCCAATGGTCCAATCATGTCGAACTAAAAATGCAACATTTCCTAATGAAATTGTATCGATTAGAAAACAGGCTTTCTTGTTCCCCATTTCTGATAACTTCTCTCACTAATCAAAATCTTAGCACAAGAAAACGAACTTCCTTTTTCCAATGTGAGAAGCAAGCAAACAAAAGGAAACTCTTTGATGTGCAAGAAACGAAACCTATCAAAGACATTTCACCAACCACTTAAACAGCTTCCGATAATATCAAGGATTAAAAGCAACAGAAGATAAAGAAAACTATTTATAAGTAACTTAATCACCTCATCAGGCGAAAAGAAAGCTACTGCATCTGGATCCATGGATCCTGCTGTATGTAGTGATACTACTGCTCTAAAAACGCATGGAACAAGTAACTCAATCACAGCAGCTTTATCTCCAGTGGAGATGCTTATTGATCCTTGTCTCAATTTACTTGAGCTTGGGAAGCTAGGATTTTTCAATGAGCTTTCATTTGCAGCAGAGGTTAACGAGGTCGCCTGCTTTAACCAATCCAATCTCTGATGTGTAAATGCTTGCAGATTTGGAACTTCTTTCTCTAAACCTAACAAGATATCAGCTAATGTTCTCTGATCACCAATCTCTTCTTGGGAATTCATTGCCCGGGGACTGCAGTGCTTCTTTTTAGCTGATTCCACAACAGAATCATCAGCAAGGTGGAGGAAAAATCGCTTTTTCTGATCTGTAAATGCCTTAAGAGCCAATCTGCAAAATGTAAAACTAATATGAGACGATTAAATAAATAACACACACACAGATGGGTATCAAATTAAAATACGCATTTGTAGGATATAAAAGGTAAAATTGCATTTAGTCCAACCGCTGGACCCAATTCACTTTAAGACTGCGTTACACAAAATTGCAAATTGGTCTCCATGTTTTTTAAATATTTTGCACAATTGGTTCTATCAGCCCTTTTCTATCCAATTTGGGGCCAAGAGTGCAAATTGAGACAATCCTTTAGGACCAAAAGTGCAAAACCAAGACTAATTTATAGGAACGAAAGTGCAAAACTGGATGGAAAAGAGGCCAATAAAACCACAAGTGCATAACATTTTAAGAAATGGGGAACTAAAATGCAATTTTGTAGCGTACAACTCAAGGTGATGTGGGTCCAACTCAGTGGGACTAAAATGCAATTTTCCCTAAATAAAAGTATGAATGCACGACTAAAACTCACCCATGTTCGAAACTCGATGCAAAAGCAAGATAAACACTAACCAACATTAGGGTTTCCATTATTACATGCTTTTGGTTCTTCATGCTCTCTTACTTAAACTCTGTTATCCTTTTAATTTGTACTTATGCTTTTACATTACATCCTCCTATACATCAACTTTTTTGCTCAACTTGTGTAAGTCTCAACATTCAAGAACCACAACTTCATGTTGCATACTAACTCAGCAAAATCATGCCCCTGCTGATGTCAAATGAGTTCAAATGCAATCGAGAGCATTACATGCACCACCAAAAGTTTATTGTAATGAGGAGTGCTCAATAGTTGAGAACTACTAGATTTAAAAAGGCTTGTCTTATTATTTGCAGTAAATTAGTACATAAAAGCTCTAAAAACAACTGGAACACTAAGCATCAGGCCAAAAAGGATTTGTTCCATACTTTAAAATACCAGAAATTAATAGTCATATCCTTACTTCAAATAATATTCCATTAGCAGCCATCAGAAGAAATTCTTAGTAGGCTACCTATTGTGGACTGCTGTTACAGATATTATAATCTCCTATTACTATACGACAAGCTTAGTTTAGTATCATGAACCAATGATCGAATTTAACTATTAACATCTACCTGGTCCTGTCAACAGCGGATGCACCAGCCTGGCCAGCAAGTTGACGCTTCCATGCATATGCAACCACAGCTCCATCTGGACATACCAGAGGCATGTGGAGGCCCCACGAATTACTTCTTGAACGTAGAGAATCAGTTAGAACACCAGATTCCTCCAGCTGCCTTCCTAGCAAATACAAAATCATATTAGAATAATGTCGATATATCCTAATTACAAAATTACCCCTTAATGACCAAAAACGGGTAGAAGCATGCTCAACTTTTTTTCTATTTTTTTGAAAGGTAATAAAAAAATAATACCCCGTAGAGAAATAGAAGATGAATAATTTGAAAACTACCACAAGGGACCATGATAGGGGCAGGAATTATCTGAAATATTTTTAGGTTTCTATCAAATGCATTGTCGGTTGTTTGTTAATATGAATGAACAATGAAAGGATCATGAGAATGTTTCAGGATATTGCAATATATTGTCTCTTTCAGAGAAAGAAAATTGAGAACCTCCTTAACTACTGATATACAATGTCCAACACTCCAATGGCCAAAGCAGTCAAATAACACTTGCACATACCTTATAGAATTTCATCCCATCAATTATTTCATTAATCAAATTTAGGGGTTTCCCTTTAAAATCAACATTATTGATTCAACCATTTTTGCTTCCTAATCGAGGCTGATGACTATACTATTAGCTGACCACTTTTCCTTCACTGGATCAGAGTGAACAACAATATCGAATCAGGCCTCCCCTTGCCTTGAAGGAATTCAAACGTGGCGCCAGCTTTCCAAATTAAGTAGGGTCTTACAGCATTCTTGACTGATGAAATTTAACCTTTTTGGCTTCAAGGATGTCCCTTCTAGAGGCATGGTTCTCCCTTTTGCGACCGACTACAATGGAGCTCTCTCCCATACAATCAACGTACCAGAGAATTATACCCAGTACACAGGTTAGTTTGGTAAGAGCTACAAGGAGCGAGCCCAATCAATATTATAGTGATTGGATTAGCCTCTAATGAATCCCCATGTAGGCTTTGCAACTACAAGTGCAATATCTATTCCTCATATACAAAGATATCCCCCCCTATTATTTTTGTCCTAGCATACATAATAGGCACAATATTTGGTGTTGGGGTAGTTACTGCACATTTAATCTTTCCATACAAACTTGTATTTCCTACCAAATAGTATCTAAATCAATATCACATTTTGTTTTCTCAATCTCCTTGTTTCGCTCAGTCACCACCATTTTACCAATTAATTCAATAAATTGTAAATATAAGAATTCACTTATATATATACGAGTTTATGTGTGTGTGCGCTTACCAATAGTGCGGAGGTCCTGGAGATGATGGCGCATTAAGGAATCCTCCCTGAGGATTAAATTAATAAACTTGGAAGAAGTTTGTTGATGAGGCTCAGCCGCTACGAAGAACAGACCTTCCAGAAGCCGATCAGCGCCGAGCCGTACGTCGGCGATCAGCCGCCCCGCCTGCCCCAGCCGCTCCAACGCTTGAGCTACCTGCTTTGGCGGCGCATCCCCCGTCGCCGCCGTCGCATCTTGCGGTGGTGCTGATTGTGTTGGTGCAGCTGCCTGTTGCTGCATTTTTCTTTCCCCTTTCTATTTTTCGATTAAATTTTCAGTCAACATGTTTACGATTTACGCATCAGAGATTGAGTTTCATACAAATCATGGGCCAGGCCCAATACTCAAATAGGACAATGTAATGGGCTTAGGTCCATATGACAGTTTAAGTCCGTCACTTTAGAGGGTGACTCTTTAATGGGTTAGTGTGGAGTCCTCTTTTTTAATTTCGGATCTTTGATTATCGAAATTACATAAATTAAAGGCTTTTTTATTTTCTCGATATTTAATATCTTATGATTCTTCTTTTCTCTACATGAATATCTAGTATCTACCAAAAAATACAAAATAATAATAAATAAAATAACAGCCCTAAGGCATATCTCCAACAATTCATAAGGTTTGCTCCAGCGGCAAGGATGGGGGTTCGAATCCATTAGGTACTTGGATGGAAGCATTTTCATGGGTCTGTCTAATGATCATTTGTGGTGAAGACCCCTTTGTGCGCTGAGTGTACATCAGTATGGTAGGATCCCGAGGCTTGGTGGTGGCACATCCTGCGATTTACATCCTTTAGGATTCTAGGACAAAGATTCTGAGGATTCAGGATTTGTCTAGTGTAAACTTGGACACCTGAATTATAAATAAAAAATAAAAAAAAAAACATGATGATGAATACAAACATGTATACAGCCTAGCAGTGAAAAGGACCAAATGGGTCATCTTTTATCTTTGGTTTCTTCCTTTTATTTATAATATTTTTCTTTTTGAAATTAATTATTTCATACTTATACAAATAAATTTTTAAATAACTTGCTTGTTAGTATTATAATCATACTGTAATTCATTCTCTATATATTGAATTCTCATCTACACAAGATTAAGCTATAGAATTTTTAATCGATCAAAGTTCTTAATAAATTATCAATGTGTATTTGAATTCAATTAAAATTAAATCCGCTATAATATGTAGGTCTTTTTCAAAAGAGACTCTCATTCATCTTTGTAAAATGGAAGATTCAATATATAAATATAAACCCACAAAATTGTCACATGAATGAAGAAAAGAAACTAGAAAAAAAAAAATTGTATAATTTTGTGGAGGGCTTTGCATTTGCGCCTAAACAGATATACATAACTTGGGCGGTTCATCTCATCACGTGGCAATCCATATCCATATCTAAATGAACACCTCAGAAAAAAATAATACTAATGAACAAACCATACATTATGAAAACGCATGTTCTTGACAATGATTTGGTGGGACCCTCTAAAGTTGAATTTTGATTTGGGATCGACGGTGTGACCTCTTTTGCACGGATATTTTAAATAGTATATTGGATACTTAGAAAATCATATATTAACTGACTGTAGCGTTTTTTTTAATAAGAAAATAAAAAATAAAAGGGAAATTCTTACCCAGACCGAGTTTGGTCGAACTCAAACTAATTATATGACAAGTGTAATACACTTGCTTTGAGATTGGTTGTAACTTCCAGGAAAGTGACTAATCACAAAGCAAGTGCAATACACTTGCTTGGTGGTTGGATGGGTTTGGTCAAGCCAGGCTTGGACAAGAATTTTCCAAAATAAAAAGACACCATATCGTGTACACTGGAAAGTGAATCGAAAATACTCAGGATACTTAGGGTGAGAGAATTAATTTTACTACAATTAATTTTGGTAATAATTGATTATAATAAAAATTAATTATAGAATAATTGTTTTTTATAATAGCTTTTGCAAAAGTAACACTTTAGTAGTTTGTAAAATATGTTGATTTTAATTTGCTTATCGAGATCCCAAAAGTGATTATGATCTTGGGGGCCAAACACCATGGAAATCACGATTGAACAAAATTTATTTTATAATTGGATTTGGGGTCAAACACTTCAAAAATCACAATAAAGATCTATAAGTGATTTTAAGAGTTTCAACCGCGGGGCCAAACTCACCCTTAGCATGTATTTCTTCAAAAAAATTATAAACAAAGTGATCTACATAAAATACTTGAAAATTTTCAAAGGGTCAAAGACTTTGCACATTGTATTTAATACTATGGTTTTGCTTTAACACTTATACGAGATAGAGATAACATTGTTCATTTCAAAATGGAACCATATTTTCCGTCGAAAACATCGAAAAGTTTCCGTTTTTGAATCCAACAAAACGAAAACAAGATGTATTTTCGAAACTATTTATTTGACTATCTTATTTTTCTTAATTTAGTAAAAAAGATTACAATTTTCTCTTAGTGTTTTTAAAATATTTTCGAAAAATCTCAAAAATTTTCCAATATTTAACTAACCAAAACATACGCTCGAAACGAAATTTTGATCCATGATAAAAAGTAAACTAAATATATACTATATAATTTTTATTATACATTTTTAATACAATGACTTCTTTTTATAATGTATTTTTAAATATAAGCACGCGTATTTTATCTGTGTCGTATTTTATAAACTTTTAAAAATCCATATCGCCGTACTCAATTGTAGCGATGTATCCGTATTTGTGCAACATAAGAGTTGACAAATACCCTTTAAATTTTTTTTATTATATCAAGGGTTTAATCATTTTTATATTATATGAGAGTTGAATAATATTTCGAACTTGGATTCGTTAAATATAGTGACTTATCTCTTTCATAGTTTCACTATATATCAATCACATATTATTAATAAAGCTTGATTGATGAACTAGGAAAGGTTGCACGAAAACTAGGTAGCATTCCGTCTGATTTGATTTTGGAATGAACTGAACTTTAAAAAGTGACACAATATTTAAATTATTATCACTTAAGATAGGTAAAAGGTTGATAACTTTAACATTGTCACGTAATAATTTATCGTTAAAATTTAATTCTTTTATAAAAAGTTGGTTACAATAACATCAGTAAAAAGTGATCAATAAAATGTATACTCATAAATTTCCATAAAATAAGTTGATTATGATAATTAAACTTCCACATAAAGAATTTCACAAATTTAAACAAGGTAAAACCTCATAAAAGTGCAAATGATTTTACGAGATTTCGCACCACAAGATTTAAAAGCAAACTCCTACACCCGATCTAAGTAAGAACTTTCATTGTGTGAATTGTAATTTAATAAATTCAGTATATATTTATAAAAGATGAATTTAATATTTTAGTTTATCCAATGCTTCAATACTAGAGTTACGTTGCGTTGAAAATAAGCAAGTTCATCTAAAAAAAAAAAAGGCAAGTTAGCAACCTAAAAAGACTATATCAAATGCTTATACAAACAATTATTCACGTAATGATATAAAATATCCTTTACCTGTATTTGTATATACTCATAATGTAGACTATGTAGTACATCGATATTTACGAGAACGACCATTCCATGACCTAGGGATCTTAATCTTAGACTTGTCCACATGAACACACGAATTCATGGCATGACAAAAATATAAAAATTGGAATAATATGATTTTCGATTTTACATAAAAAAATACGTAGCATATAAGTTACGCAAATTTATTGTTTTAAGAGAATGTAACACTGAACGTACAATATGCTTTTATTTCAATACTTAAAAGAGTCAAATTTGCATACTTCGATAAATTATGGTGTCAAATATTAAACAGTATTATAAGTACAAAATATAGGATCGGAGTGCATGCATGTGGTATATTATTTTTTTGATTTTATTAGCAGAACTAATATTGTATCAATCGAACTGTACGATTTAAAGTATTTAATACCAACATTTTTAATATCATATCATCATATTCAACATGGTGAGTGGTGATAATTTGATTATTTCATACTACTTTTATATGGGAACTATGAACTAATTTCTTAGTTTAAAAAGAGATTGATAAAAATTCTCTAATTCATAACATTGCATGACAAAAAAAAAATTATTTTTATTGAACATTTTGTGAAAGAAAAAACAAAAATGAGATCTTACGAAAATATATCGGAACTAAATTCAATAACCAAAATATGACGATGATTTGTTTCTTGTTTTCTCTTTAAGGTATGTGGACGAGCTTATTATTTGAGTATACATTAATGTTTAAAATCGTAAGTTTTTAAGTTTTCACAATGGGGAGGACCCATATCATTTGCACTCTTCGGTCCGAGCTATATATTCATAGTCTAATAGATCAGGGGAAAAAAAAAAAAGAGAAGAGGATGCATGTAAACTTCTCAACTCGATTTTTAGATTTACTTGAATTAATTTACAATAATGGTTTATTAAATCTGATTTGAATTCGAATAACCTCATAACTTTAAGTATTATTGTTTTCATGTAAAGATATTCTTCGATATAATATAATTTTTGAATATTTTTTTAACTCTTAATTAAAAAACAGAATTTTAATTTAATAAATTCTTCAAAAAATGTACTTGAAATTTGCGGGACGTTACAATAAGAATGAGCAAGGTCGAGACAACTTTGATGAAGTTTTTCCCTTAGTCAATGTATGAACTCTACATATGCGCACATTATAGCATTCTAGAATATTCTACACAAAGATGGAACATGCTGAAACATTCTAGGCCATACTAGAATAACATATAAGTGTTTAGAATGTCTTAAAAGGTAACAATGTAGAAATGCAGTAGAAAACATTGTTAAATATTCTAGTTGGTAGGAAGATTCTAGATGTGGAATCCTAGTCAACAGATTGAGTTGGTTTCACCGTCCATTAGAAATATTGAGTAGTATAAAATGCAAGTCATTTCATTTGCAAATCATCCAAGAAATCAATTGAAGTTAGCATCCAAGTTGTAACACAACAAATTCTAGTTTCTTTGGTGCTTATAATGTTTCCCCAATACTTCATAAAATCAGTGTGGCTGGAGGATTTTCAAGTAACTTTATCATATCATTAATTTCTTCTCTTATTTCATCCTCAGTTAGGTTGGATGCATTTTTTGCCCCTTCAAGAACTACAACCAAACATTGGCGTAAACATAGAGCACGAGTAATGATCTTTTTCTAATTAAAGTCATGGTTCCTAACTCCATGTTCCTTAACATTTTGTAAGTAAGGAAGCAGCATTTGCTACACCATATAAAAATGATGCCACCAGCGATCCACCTAAAATATAGATTGACATAGAACGTCCACTCACTGATAGACTTTAAGTCACCAACATCGTTCCCATCAATATCTCAAATAAGTTTATATTACCAAAAAAAAAAATTAACAATATTTTTCCAGGACAAGTTTGAGGTTATTTTTTATTTTTTTAAACAACAAATCTTTTGTCTTATATTTCTTAGGAGGTATTTCAATTTACTTCCAAAGTATACGAAGAGAGAAAACTACTATACCACTGAAGATGAGGTATAAAGCCATATCGAACACTAAGCTCCAAAAGGGATCGTCAACGAAAGCTCCATCCGGGTGGACATGGAGGAAATAGAAATGCTCATAATGAAAATAAGCGGTTGCACCAGCCACATGGAGATTAAAAGAAACAAATAAGAACGGAAGGCTTAGTTTACGAAGCGACCACACAAATTATTTCAGTGTCACCATGGCGAAAAGGATGGGCCTGAGAGAGCGGCGGCGAAGAAAGCGGCGGCCGACAAGTTTGAGGTTATTTCATTTGAAATAATATTTTTGTATTTCCTCTTGAGTGCTTTAAAAGAATCTTTTCCGCTCTTAGTGATGTATTATACTACAAAATTAAACAAAGTAAGATTATTAATTTTTACTCAACAATTTCATATAATTGTTTTCTTACAAATAATAGAGACATATCTACATGCGTATATACCAATAGGTGATTGGTCTAGTGGAAGGAATTAGTCACTATTGTTGGATGAAGATGAAGATAGAGTGTACTGAATTTGGAATAGTTAAGGGAGGTTTTGATGATTTTCAAAACTCATCAAGATCAGCTAAGTATGGAAAACTCAGTTGAAAACCCTTAGAAGAATTTTGACCAAGTATGAAGACAAATCAGAAGGGTCAAATATTCAAGGTCCAGAAGACTACTGATTTGCTGAAGGGAAGAAATCAGACTGGTGAAGATCAGCCGACTCAAATCAGACTTGTTCAAGTTTGAGATCAGCTCTGCTCACCATCAGACTTGTACTCTCATCAGCCAAGTGGAAAGGATCAAGAAGTCTCCCCAACGGTAATAAATGCCCCTGGAGTAATAAATGTTCAAGTCCGAGGATATTAATGGCAAATGATTGAAGAAATACCTCGTATCAGCTCGGTGCATTTAATGCTGCCTGACAGAAAGTACAGTCTGCAGTACTGTCACTGTGCAGATAGCCGTTCGCGGAAATTAAGGACCAGAAACCAAGAAATTTGAATTGTGTCTCTCCTCAACGGACATAATTCAAATGAGTGAGTATAAATAGTTGAAGAGACGAAGAGAAGAAAGAACACAACAACTGAGAGATTGATTTCGAAGCAGAATATTTTCTAAGTCTCAAAAAGCTTAAGAACAGCTCACTCATCAGCTTTGTCATTTGTTGACTCAAGCAGAAGTTGAAGATCAAAGATATATACATTTTTCTGAGTGAAAAACTGTTAGAGTGTTGTGAGGAGTGTTTATCCATCTTTGTGAAGTGATAAAACTCTGTAGAATAGGTCTTCTTTGTGATTTCCTATTGCGAGCTTACGGCCAGATTCATTTGTTGTTTTGGCGTAAGTTGAGTATACTGATTACTGTGTGTTTTTAGTATAACCCAAGATCTGTGTGACATGGAAGAGTGGACTAAATGATTTTTACATCCATATAACCACTATAAAAATCCTTGTGTTTTTACCTTGCATATTTCAAGCTTGTATAAAACACGTTGATAAAACTGTTTGAAAAAGGTTTAAAAGAGTTTTTACAAAACTGGGGATATGTTCTTTCAAACTACTAAGTATACTTGTGAAAAACACTTTATAAATCCGCTGCAAGTATTCTGGTATTAAAACTGATTTTGACTAAAATCAGCTAAGTGACTATCAGACTAGTGGTCAACCAAGCTGTTCAAAGATTTGTTCGCGATCAGCCTTGTAAGCTTACTGTTCTGTAACAGCTTAGTCTGCTTACAGTTAAGCAAAAGTTTTAAAGTTAAAAGTTGATTAAAATTTTCAGAGGTCTATTCACCCCCTCTCCCTCTAGACCTCATCTGACCACTTGGGACCAACAACTACAAAGTAGCGGACTCAAATTCGAATCTTTATTGGGAGAGGTACCCACATTAATGGGCCTAACATGCCTCGAAAGGGATAAAACCCTTGAGAAAAAAAAATCTACATGTGTATATATGCGCTGGAGTGTTTTTACAAGATGCCTTCAATAAATGATAGACTTGTTAAGCAACATATCATCAAAGCGTTTCAGTTTTCCAAGTTTTAAACAATCACAATAGTGGTGAGACTGATATATGGAATGGTTGTTGGTTGGGTGCAATCTTAGGATATAGTATTGTTATTGAAAGTACAGGTTCATGGATTAAGCATATTGATAGTAAAATGCATTTGGGAACTCAAAGGCTTTTGAGACAACATCTAATTAACTTTATTTTAATGGTTAACTGTGTATTGTACGGAATAATTTGAGTATTTCTTTGGTTGATGTTTTGAAATCTGATGAAAGGGTTTGGGTTGAGCAAATGGGATTAGATGGTCATGGTCGTGTAAGGTGTGGCGGACAAGGTATTAAAACCTCGCAATATCCACATGCCTTATCTGTAAATGATGCTATCAAAGAAAAGATTCGGAAAGAACTGAGTCGAGAATTAGGGGAGGAGATGAGGGAGGCAAGGGAGCAAATGAGGAAGGAAAGGGAGCAAATGAAGGTGTTAATGGAACAAATGACACAAAGGATGACTTATGCACAAGTGGTTACATCTCAGGCCCGAAATGAAATGACCCAAGCAGTGGCTGAGGATGTGGTGTCTTATTTTGGTCTTGGCAACTTTCCTACTACTCTGTTTAGAGCACTTACTGGTCCATTTTCTGGTGCATTTAGACCTTTTGGCGTTACATCGGTAAGAAAATCCCAAAATTGATCAATTTGTTTATCATAGTTGGTTTCTTATATGATATTCAAATTCAAATATAGGTTCCCGATGAATCTAGACCCCATGGAGCTGGTCCAAGTGGTACACCGAGTGATTTATAAACACAAATTCTTGGTAAGTTCCCTATTTGGTTAATGGTGCTTATGGTTGAATTAGACTAGAGAATTCTCGTGGATTCGTTCAGTTGATTTACAGTTTTAGTTCTTTGGATTTCTTGTAATGTATAAATTAACTTGAATTGTAACAATATTTTAATTCCTTAGAAATTAGTATGGCATATTGTTTTCACTTTTTGTTCTCATTGAATTAAGTTGTGAAAGAATATATCCCCTTATGTTTAATTTGTCTTTTATAGTTTATTGAATTTTGCACTATTTTTAATTTGCATATTTGATTTCATCCATTAATGCAGGTGTTAAAATATGACAAGGGATGCTCGGGCTAAAGTGAAAGTAGTATAAACTGTTGGGTTTTGATTTCAGGGGAAGAATTAATATAAAGAATTAGACTTTAGTGGAAGTTTTTACTAGTGTTAATGCAATATTTACATTTTGGTTATTGGACTAGAAAATAACATGAAGTAGACTGATGATTATATTTTGAGATATTTTGTTTGTATGAGATGATTTAGTAAATGGTATGAGTATATGTGTGATTCTAATAATATATATCATATTATTTTCTTTAAATTTATATTGAAAAAGCCTAATTATCAAAAAAGAAAAAAACGTCAATTAAAAATATGAAAAAATATCTCAGTTTGGCTAAGGAGAATTTAGGCCGCGGTTTCTTTGGCTGATATACTTCGGCCACGGCTCCCATCATTTAGCCAAGTTTTGGCTACGACTCACTAGGCCAAGGCCATTAGGGATAGCGAATGCATTGGCCACGTCGTTTAGCCGAAGCCAAAGTTTTGGCCACCCTCACTCAAAAGTCGGTCAATTAGCCGTAGTAAGGTCGTAGTCAATTTGCATTGGCCACCCTAGATATGTATTGGCCACGGTTAAGAGTCGTGGCCAATACTAGTAATTCTTGTAGTGAGGTCAATTAATGTTACAAATTGAGAATCGATCGATCTGATTGCGAATAACATCAATGTACAAAATCATATAGTCAACATATTTGAATTAGTGACTAATTAATTAATTTCAAACCAAATATTGATTTGATTAGATAACCATCTATTTATATAACCCTAATGTTAATATTGTTGACTTTGATAAATTAATGTTACAAATCGAGAATTAATCGATCTGATTGCGAATAACCCTAATGTATATAACATATAGTCAACAAGTTTGAATTAATGACTACTTACGTGGTTTCAAGTGAAGTATCGATTTCATTTCGAATACCCTCAATATACATAACCTTAAGGTCAACAAAACTATGCACCACCGCCTCCCGCAGCCCGTCTGGTTCATTCCCAACCCACCCGCCACCGCCTCGCACAGCCATGAAAGCCGCAGCACCACCGGCGCCAATTGAAGCCCTTAGCCCAGCCCGAATTCTCCACTGTGAGATTAAATTACTTCTCACTAAAGGCCCATTTGGATGGATGGATTTGAAATGAAGAGGGATTTCAAATGAATGGATTTGAGATTCCATTGATTTGAAATACATTCATTTGCAATCTCTTGTTTGGATAAATTTTTTTACAAAGAATTTCAAATCCATCCATTTGAAATCCAATGTTTGGTATATATCATTTGTGTTATTTGAAATTCTCAATCGTGCCTTATAATTTCCTCTATGAGTTAATTTTTGTTGTTGATATCAAGATAAAAATCGCATAAACCGATTTGGGGCAAAATTATAATTTTTGAAAATTGAGGGACCAAAAGTGCAAATTCGGATTTCAGATCTGGGGCAGAATTGAAAATCATAATTTTCTGAAAATTGTGAACTGAATTGGAACTCTGGGTTTTTTGAGAATCTGGGGTCAATTGGCAATTTTTTAAAATTAAGGGACCAAAATGAAAATTTGGATTTTTGAAAATCAGGTGCCGAATTGAAATTTTGAATCTTCTAAAATTATGGACTGAATTGCAGCTCTGGATTTTTTGAAAATATGGGGTCAAATGGTAATTTCTAAAAATTAAGGGACCAAAAGTGAAAGTTTGGATTTCTGAAAATCAGGGCCCGAATTGATTTTTAATTTTTTTGAGAATTTTGAACTGAATCGCAATTCTTGGTTTTCCAAAAATCTGGGGTTAAATTGTAATTTTTTGAAAATTGAGGGACCAAAAGTGCAAATTTGAATTTCTGAAAATCAGGGCCCGAAGTGAAATTTTTAATTTTTCTTAAAATTCTGGATTGAATTGCAATTTTTTATTTTTTGAAAATCTAAGGTCAAAATTGCAATATCCAAAAATTGAGGGACCAAAAGTGCAAATTATATTCCTGAAAATCAGGGTCCGAATTGAAAATTTTCATTTATGAAAATTCTGGACTGAATTGTAATTCTGGGTTCTTCATATCTGGGGTCAAATTGCAACTTTTGAAAATTGAGGGACCAAAAATGTAATTCGAATTTTTTAAAATAGTAGCCGAATTGCAAATTTTAATTTTTTGAAAATTGTGGACTTAATTGCAATTCTAGGATTTTTGAAAATTTGGGATCAAATTGTAATTTTTAAAAGGATACAATGTGGATTTTTTTAAAGTGGATTTCAAATAACTAGTTTTAGGAGGAATTTCAAATCCACTTAAAATTGGGCTGAAATCCATTGGACTAAAATCCAGGATTTCAAATAAATGAATTTAATTTTGTATCCAAATAGCATGATGGATTTGAAAGGGATTTCAAAATCCATCCAATCCAAATCCTTCTAAATGTTTGATGTGTTGTTTCAAGGGGGTCGTACCCATGGATCAAAATTTCGGTTCAAACGTATGTTTCGGTCAGTCAAATATTGGAAACTTTTCGAGACTATTCGGAAATGTTTCGGAAACATTAAGGAAAATTTGTAAAAAAAGTTACTAAATTTAGAAAAATAACAGAGTTTAAGACAAATAAATAGTTTCGGAATTATATCTTGTTTTCGTTTCGCCTGATTCAAAAAGGAAAACTTTTCGATGTTTTCGATGGAAAAGATGGAAATTTTGATCCATGGTCGTACCTCCACTTTGTAAATATTAGCATTATATATTTTGATGACTTGTTTCTATATCTAATTCTTCAATTAATTACGATTTAGTTTTCTCAAGTGATGTGTTTTTTTTATGCTTAGGTAAATCCCAGTATTATTTTATATTGTTGGAGATCAAATTAATTTCGTTTTGTTTAATACTCTACATTAAACGATGATTCTGAACCTAAGGTCTCGCCTGCTGAACTCCAATACTGTTTGTGCCTCCTGGAGTCAATCGCTATTCCATTTTTATTGGTATAGCAGCAGTTTGTTTCAACATGTACTTGCCACCAGAATTTACATTGGAAAAGATGAATTACACTATAATTAAAGACCAACAATATTTTGTACATCGAAGCACTAAATTCCGTATTTGTGAGTTTCTAAATAAATTTGTGATAAGTTTCATTATTATATACTATGTCTTATGGGGAAATACAGTTTCTCCCGTTAAAGTATAGAGTAGTATTAATTACTCCATAAAGTATCAATTGTAACACTTACATCCATTTGTTATAATTTTATAGTTTTTATTTCGTAAATAATAAATTTCTTTATTAATGAATTCTTTAATGAATTGTCTCTTTAATGAATTCATTCATCCACCAAGCAATATTGAGTTTTAATTTCTTCATTTATTTCGTTACCTTAGCTTCCTTTTTTGGATCTCAAGTTTTTCGTCATTTTCATCTCTCTCTCTTTTTTTTTTATAATCGAAGGTAACAAAAGAAATGAAAAAATTGAAACATAATATTGTTTGGTGGATTGATAAATTCGTGATTAATAAAGATCATTTTGATAAATAAATGAATAAATTAAAACATAATATTGTTTGGTGTCAAACTTGAATTTTGCGAAAAATAATTTGAATGAGAATTCCTCAACATTTTGAATAATATTTCGTATCGAAAATAAATGAGATAATTATCACCAAATAAAACCTCAGAAATATATAAAGAATAATATATATTGAGATAGAAATAAAAGAAAAAACTGAAACATAAAATAAAGAAAACAAATGGAAACATAAATAAAGAAAAAAATGAGATATAAATAAAGAAAAACTTTGAGACCATAAAATCGAAGGAAACAAAAGAAATGAAAGAATTTAAACATAATACTCTTTGGTAGATGAATGAATTCATGATTGATAAAGATTTTTTTTTTTTTGATAAATTAATAAAGAAACAATTTATTTATTATAAAAAGGAACGAAGTATTTTTGGAATAAAATGTTCAATACTATAACAAATGGGGTAAGTGTTTCAATTGACACTTTAGGAGGGTATCTAATACCACCTCATACTTTATGAGAATAAACTGTATTGCACCATTTTTCTTAATATAAGGTCTTGGGCAATCCTTAACTCATAAGCTAGCTTTTGAGGTAAGTTAGACTCAAGTCATTGTAGTGGACTAAAATTTTCAGTAGATTTAAAGATATGTGGTTATTTCGTCAACATGAAATGACATGGAATAAAATTATCTGTCAACATAAATAATTATATTTAATTTATAATAAGACTTAATTAATATGTCATCACTTAATGACAAATTTTAACCCCAACACCAAAATCGATTTCTCAAATTTTGGTACCGACCTCCTTATCTACTAGACAACTTTTTCAGTAGCAAATAAACAATTTATATTATTTTTAGAAATTATGACGATACAAATACGATTAAAGTTACTTTTAAAATATTACTCCTATTGCATGATAAAGACACAAATAATATTAATAGTAGTAGTATATGGTTTCCAGCACACAATATAAATACAAAAGGCTTTGATTAGCCATTTCTCCGCTCCGGGCTAAAAATATTACGCCGTTAACTTTAAAGTCCCCATAATTCCGTTCCGTCTGGTCTGGTCTGGCTCTGACTAAGAGACAACATGGGGCCCACCTTATAACGGCTAGTCGTTAATTCATTGACACGTCATCTATTGGCTGGTCTCGTTAATTCATTCACACGTCATCCAATGACTGGCTCGTGACTTGGGAAATTATTTTGGCATACGATGCACGAATGATGTGGTGGAACGTAAATGAATTAAAAATTAAATCAAGTTATCTGAGTTTGAATCATTTGTGTTCGGCTTATTACAGTAATCAAAAAGTTATTTTTCTTTCGATAATTTTTTAAACTCGACTCGATAAGTTAAAAATTGATAAATAATTAAACACTCAATATTTGACTCGAGCTTGTTCGATAAAAGCTCATTTCAGCTCAGCTCGTTTAACAATCAAACCAAACTCCTATACAAAATTTCAAGCTCGATAAAATTCAAATCATGCTTAAACAATGTGTCGTTCGACAATACTCAGCTCAATGGCACCACTAGTAAACGGTTGAGATTGTATATGAGCCTCTCAATTTAAGAAGAAGATAATATCAAGATTTCATTCCCACCATATATTAATAATGTTTATCAAGTAATTTCGACATTATTTTACTCAAATTCTAATAAGTATATAATTAATAATTAGTGTCAAACAACATAAATATTGAAGGGAAAACACATTTTTCATACCAAAATTTTACCTTTGTTAGATATTTGATATCAAATTTTAAAAAAGACATGTAATACCAAAATTAAAAGAAATTTTCACTAATATCGATGTAGTTAAAAAAATCATAATTGGTAATTGTAGCTAAATATTCAGTGAAATTCGAACTCAACACTTTGGGGCCGGCTTTATCATTAAGACAAAATATTATTAACATTCTTAGTGACATTTATGGGGTAAATCAATAGTCTAGACTATACCCGATTCAAAAAGAAAAAGAAAAATAGTATTTGCCGTATAACAAGGATATTAAAGTTTATTAAATGAAAATTGTAGAAAAATCTAGGGATATATATTATACTTTAGAAAAAAAATTATATTCACCCTCCTGAAGTTTAATAAAATTATAAACACATCCAAATTAATGTCTGAATAATTATAAAGACATTTTCTCTTAAATTCTGTTAAAAAAATTAATAAAAGGTAGATGAAGACATTTTTATCGTTTATCAATCATCCTTAACGTATTATAATCGCTAACAACAAATTAAATAGACAATTTAAGAGGCCATGTTCGTCCTTAATACTCATTGCACCCTCTATTACAAATTTTTAACTTCTAATTCCTTTTCATGAAAAATGTCCTAGAATTAACAACAAAATATCCTCTCACAAAAAATAATGACTTAATTTCATCATTATTTTCAAGGATACATAAATAAGAATTACTTAAAGTTTTTATTTTTTAATTCTTACATAAAAATAAAATTGAGAAAAACATATGATAGCACACACAATAAAAAAAAAAATTATTATCTCGAACAATATATAAACACTTTCAGATAATATTAATTTTGGGTACCATGTCATTGGATCAGTGCCTACTTTAGTTTACATGCAGTAATATAATAATATTTTAAGTGAGAAAGGAAAACTTCTTTTTGCTCTAAAAGTCGTGTTTTATAATTGTTTCTTTCCCTAATGATTCCAGCTTTAATGTTTTCTCTCATTACCTTTTTTCTCTTTTTGTTTTTCTATGGGTATCTTTGTGGTATTGGCATATTGCCACTTTAGTCCTCGTTTGAGAGGTCGGTTACATGCTTTCTGATTTTTTTTTTTTTTTAAAAGAATACATTTTTTAAATACTAAGTTGTTAGAAAAAAAAAATTTAGACCTTGTGATTAGGAATGACACCACATTATTCATTTGATTTTATGACGAGTGATGCGGTGATGATATGACATCATTCTTAACAATAATGTCTATAAATTTTTATTAGACTAGGTCTAGATAATAATTTTCCGTTATATTCTCAAAGATGATCGTTTACTGATATCACCAATTCTGAATTAGATTTAGTCAAGAATCAAGATGATCTTTTACTTATTCACCATCACACTTTTTTTTTTTAGAAAAAACTATATAGCTCAAAGATTATTTGTGATTACATTTTTGTATAATTTGATCAGATAAAACGACTAACTCATCTAAAGACGCCAATTTATCTAACGACTGAATCACCTTATTACCATTCCTACGGATAAAAACAACTCGAAATCAAGAAAAACTATGAAGAATCCTCTTAATATCAGCAATAATTGCAAAATTTCATTTGACTAAATTCACTTCTCGTATATTAATTTTCAAGTGGGGGCATCACTTACTAGTAAATGCATTAAATTGGTAATTAAGTATCATCATAATTTATTTAGTATGCTTGGTGATAATTAAATTGCACACAGCTGGCAATTATTATCTCTTAGTGTATTTTTGCAATAAATGATGATAATTAATGATACAACTTAGTCTTAGTTGGAGGCCTAATCAGGTTTAATTAGTCAACACTCTCTCTTCATCATTGTCATTATTACAAACACACTTTTTCAGCTCCTATAACGTAAATTAAATTTTTATATATTTAGGGTGCGATTTGTAGGGTACGTTTAGATTGCTATAAAGTATTTTTTAATAAATTTTTTTGAGATTTTTTAGGATTTTTCGAAAAACTAGCTAGACAAACATGCTTTATTTTTTATCCTGAAAAATATTTCTCAAAGGAAAATATTATCAATATCTTATTTTCAAACCTTACACCCTCCTAATTTTACATCAAATTTCTAACAAAATTGGATTAATATTTTGTTTCATTTGTAAATTTTAATTAATTAAATATTAGAAACTTTAAAAAAAAAACTGGAAAAATTTATAAAAAAAAAATTGTCGAATAATTAACTCTCTTACAACTATATAAATTTTAATATTTATTGTAATATGGCATGCCAGCTCAATCAACAAATTTCAAGCAAAATGATCATATCAGTAGTAGTAGGCATTTATAATTCTTTTTTTCTACTTCTTTTAAGAATCTTACTTCTAAGATAAAGTGTCAAATTATATATATATATATATATATATATATATATATATAAATGCAATTTCATTAGACGCCACCTGCTTTAATTTGCTATAAATATTACATATGTTAACTAATTTAATTCTGTATAAAATATTACTAGTAATATTTAATTTTACGGGTACCAGACATTCTCAGAGCATCACTGCAAATTGGTACACTCGGTTCGGCTTCCTACCCAACCTGCACATGTGCAACTAAATATTTTTAATTGGACCTAACTTAACATAATTAATAATTTTATGGAGGTCTAATTTCACACAACTTTAACTTTTATTTTTATTTTATATTTGCTAAAAGTCCATACAGTAGAGATATTGAACGAGATCATTAAAAGAAAAATGTGATATGTTACTTTTGAAACATTATTTATTTATATAAGATAAAATATAAAACCAGAAAATACAAAAAAGTTGAAACTATAAACGCCCATCTCGTTTCAACGTTAAGAAAGTGATCTTTATCAATAAGACCATCAATATTTTCTTTTGGTAATTGTTAATATATATTATCTTAATAAAGAGTCAAATATTTTACATCAATTTTTCCAATTTTTTTAAGATAATATTAATTAAATTATTTATTATACCATAATCACAAAAAAGAAAAAAATCAAAGCGAAATCCGGCAATAAAATCATAAGCGAGGGATGGGTGAAACAAATATCGAAACAGAAGATGCATGAAATCATAAGCTCCCAAACTGTGTCAACTGTGCGGACTCTGATTGCAATAGAGTTTTGATCTATAGTTTACTACTGGAACATTTCGAGGAGTTCTTCCATACTCTATCGTTCAATTTATTTTATTCTCGACAAATTAGTTGATACTTCAATTAATATCTAAATTTCAGTAATTTTAGTGCTTGGAAATTCTATTATGTTGTTCATGTCAAGATATAGGTGATTATTAATTTTATATTTATCAATTATATCAAAATTAACTTTTCCATAGTACATATTACTATAAAATAACATAAACAAAGAAAAAAAAATTAAATTATAAAAAAAAAAAAGAAAAAAAAGTTGAATAAGATACACATTTTCTTCCACCGAAAGATATTACTACTACACTATAGAACAGAAAAAGGAACAGCTCATACAACTTCAGTCTCACCACCCAATAAAATCACACTCAAATCCTCCTCCTCCTCCTCTCTCTCTCTCTCTTCAGCTGTAGGGATTGAGACCTCACTCTCTCTCACACACTAGCACGTACTAAAGTTTGGCTTCTATAATACGTATGTGTCTCTCCTTCATACACAAAATCAAGAGACACCCAGAACAAGAATCTGTATAAAAAATCATTTGCTCCTCAAAATAATAAGAGAACCATGAATTCTCATATTAATATCATCAATTTCCTATTTTTCTCTGCTTTTCTTGTGATATTGGTTAATGGGTCTTCAAGAAATCTTCCAATATTGTCATTTGATGAAGGGTACTCGCAGCTTTTTGGTGACGATAATCTTATGGTCCTTAAGGATGGAAAATCTGTTCACATTTCATTGAATGAAAGAACAGGTCATTATCTTATTTGGGTTTCTTATTTATTATGATTATTTGTAATTTCCTTCTTTGAAATTGTGATTTTTAGTGTAAAGATTTGATTTTTATGTATGTGCAGGTTCTGGATTTGTGTCACAGGACCTTTACCTTCATGGGTATTTTAGTGCTTCTATTAAACTACCTTCAGATTATACTGCTGGTGTTGTTGTTGCATTTTATGTAAGTGTTGATTAATTGCTGGTTTTCTAAATATTTTTTCCTATTTGTTTAATTAAATAATTGGCCTTCATCCAAATTTAGTAATTTACCTTAATTCAGATTGTTCAAGCTCTTAATGTTTCTAAGCATGAGTTCTTCTATGTAGTTTGTGTAAAATTCTTGAGGTGGTTTTGAAGAAAATTTCATTTGTTTGAAACTAATAACTACAGATGTCTAATGGTGATATATATGAGAAGAACCATGATGAAATTGATTTTGAGTTCTTGGGAAACATAAGAGGAAAAGATTGGAGAATACAAACTAATATTTATGGAAATGGAAGCACAAGCATTGGCAGAGAAGAAAGATACGGCCTTTGGTTCGATCCATCCGAGGATTTTCATCAATACAGCATCCTATGGACTGAGAATCAAATTGTGTAAGTAATTTAGAAAAAAAAAACTTCACAAAAATCAATTTTATTAAAATAATTATGATGTGGGCTACCTTTGAATGAATTTTACTATATTAGGAGGTGCCAATGGGTATGGAGCTCTGTTATTGGTGAAATACATGATTTCTTTTCTGGGAAAGAAGTTCATGTAGTTATGTTTATTGTCTTTTACTTTATAATGTTTTGGTTGAGGGTAGATTTTAAAAGAAATACATTTTTTATTCCTTATTACTTGTTGATTTATTATAATGCCTTATTTACTTCTTTAACAGCTTAAAGCAAATTAGTTCAAATGTAGATTTCAGTTGTTCTTATTACTGTCTTATAGTTAGTTGAGGAAAAGCTATTCTGCAATGAATTTCACTGAAATTATGTCAACTTGAAATACTTGATGACATATAATTCATAATCCCTTTCTTCTTTTAAATATTGTGCAAAAGGTGTTTTTTTCCTCACATTGTAAAAATCCTTTTTTTTTTTAAGAAAAGCTTGTGAATTATTACTTCGTTTTAAAGTATCTTTATCTTTCCAATTTTCCACACAACTTTTTCTTTTGCTTATTGCTTTTCCTTTTTCTCTTTTATTATTGTTGTTGTTGTGGTGGTTATTATATTCACATACCATGTTCATTTTTAGTATTCTACAATGTAGATCTTGATCATGTTCTGTTTGTCTTTGGTATATTTGCTTTTCTTGCAGCTTTTATGTAGATAATGTTCCCATAAGAGAGATCAAAAGAACAGAAAAAATGGGTGGGGACTTCCCCTCAAAGCCAATGTCTTTATATGCAACAATATGGGATGGGTCTAACTGGGCCACAAATGGAGGCAAATACAAAGTAAGTTACAAATTTGCCCCTTACATTGCAGAATTTTCCGATTTTGTCCTCCATGGATGTGCCATCGATCCAATCGAAAACTCCAAATGCGAAGATGCCCCAAAATTCTCAGCAAACTCTGTAAGTATCACCCGACAACAAAGAATGAAAATGGAGAGCTTTAGGAAGAAGCACATGCAATATTCATATTGCTACGACCATTCACGTTACAATATTCCTCCCTCCGAGTGTGTCATCGATTCCAAGGAGGCAGATCGACTCCGAGGCTTTGACCCTGTGACATTTGGAGGTGAGGTCCGTCACCATCGTGGCAAAAGGCATCACCGGAGTAGGTCGATTGGGGCCGAGTCATCTTCCATTTGAAATTACTATGTGTTGCACAACAAGATCTCATTGGCCGTCATGATGCCCCACGTGGCGATCAATGAGTTCTACTGAATCATGCACGATTATGCAGCACAAAAGGGAGCTCCTTAATGAATTTATAATTTCGATGTATTCCCACATGGGAAGTGTTTGTTTTATCGTTTATTTCGAGTTGATTTTTGGATGTGAATAGTGGAAAGAAGAGAACATCCTATTGATGATAATGAGGTATGTATATATATTTTCATACCTCAAGAATTCTTTTTTTTGGTCCCATATATGTCTTGCTTCATTAATAAAAAATTTTTAGGAGATTTTTTATGTGTACTTTTGATGTTTGACACAACTTGAGGGCTTCAATAAGCACAATAATAATACACACACCATATGTTGTTATTATTACAAATGAGTGGTGGGGTTGTTGGGGTATTGGATTCCTTTTGTTTTTAATAATGTCTTTTTTAATGTGAAGTATGTTTGTTTTTTTTCTCTATGGGCCGTGCAGCAGTTAAGGTCAGAATTGTCATGTTCTGAACTTCTAATTTATTACTAGTATTTCTTAATTTTCAAAAAAAGAGTTTACAAATAAATGCAAGTATCCCTATTACCGTTGTGGTTCCTGGACTTTTATATGAATAAGAAAATAAAAAAACAAACAAGGACCACATATCTAGATTGATTGTATAATTGAATTTTGTTGTCATAATCGTAGCAATATTTGATTGATTAATAATTGAATTCATGGTACATTTAGGACTGTCTATTGAGTTGGGCCTATCCAAAGCCCGATTAAAATTGGCTCGAACTCAAATATTTGTGAGCCGGGTCGAGTTTGAACTATTATATTAAACTCGATCAATTTATGAGCTGAGCTTGAGCCTAACACGGCTCAGCCCGAACATATGATTGTTTTAAATATTATGATTAATTATTTGTATTGTAGTTATAGTTACTAATTATTATTTTTATTAAGTAAACTTATAAAAAGTTATAATGTAAACTCATATATATGTTGGTATATCAATTTTGTACTGATGATCAAAATCCCAAAAAAAAATTAAATCAAAGATAAAAAAATACGGTTCAATAAATTGGAGTATTGAGACTTTAAAACTCTACTGCATGTTCATATAGATCAAACGTATCTAAAAAATGTGGGCAAATAACTCGATCTTTCAGTTAAAATATTATTTAATAATATATACTCATGTCTTAAATTATAGTAGTCTATTCATATGTGTTTCGGTAATCTACATATTTTATACCTCAAGCTATTTGTGCCTATATTAACAAACCCGATATAAGCCCGATATATACCCGAAATCCGAAAATTACATGGGCCGAGTTTGAGCCAGAGAAAACAAAAACTTTCTGAGCCGAGTTTGAGCCTATAACTATGAAGCTCGATATTATTTGAATTCGAGCTACTTAAAACTCGGCTCACAAGACCCGATTGACACTCCTAGGTACATTCCCTTCATTTTAAAAAACATATCATTTAAGGTTTTTACACAGAGTATTAATTTATATGACAAAATCATCCTTAGAAATAAATTAAAAAATCTCCAACTTTCCAGGTTCTTCTCTCTCTTTTCAATCTAACCCTCTTTCTTCTCTCCATTACGAAAGGTATAATTGTAAAAAAAAAAATTAAATCTCTCTTGAAATCCTAAAACGACATATGTTTTAAAATATTTTTCTTTGACTATGGAGTATGTGACTTCATTATTGTGAGACAAATACAATACTAAAAGTGCAATTATTTTATGTAAACAAGTGACCACATAATCAGATTTTAAAAATAAAACAGTAGATAAGAAAAAAGGAAGAACAAAGCCTTAAATCACTAATAATAATATAAAATAAAATAAAATTGTTTAAAATTCAATTCGGACAAAGCTAGCTAGACTTGGTTATACCAGAGTATATAATAAATTAAATTTCAATATTTATAGATTGTAGATTTTCCAAAGCCCAATTGGATAAGTTCAAAAATAGAAAAATATATTTAATCTAATTGGACTCAATCAGATAATAATCAGAATAATCAATTATGAATTGACTAGAATATAGTACAGTATGATCTTGTAGACCAAAGAAAAGGCTCCAACTTGGTTTAATCCAAAATATTCCCCAAATAAATTGCTGATATAATTTAAATAAACTATAATTCACTATTTCTAATCAAGGTTCAAGATTCTACTTTCTGGATTCAGCTTCCTTTCTCTCTATCATTTTGATAAAATTATGAACTATAGTTTTGCCTTCACTTGTGATGATACTTTCTGGGTGGAATTGAACTCCCTGCATCAAAATATAAATATGAAGAATGTCAGTCAGCATTTTGATCAAGTGATTGTAAAACACTCGTACGATCATGTGTAAGGTCCCGTTCGTTCTCCATAACTAATTGTTTTTAGGAGTCACGCGGTGTGGTTATTTATTTTCGTTTATTTACTGGAATGTGTCCGGAACAAATTTCACACAGAATAACCTACAAGCCCAATGATTTACCTGTAGATATTTATGTACTTTGTGACGAGCAGCCATTATTAGCCCGTCTTCCGTCCATGCTGTTATCTCTAAGACATCACTCGGAAAACTTTCCTTTTCAATGACAAGACTATGGTATCTCCCAGCGGTAAAGGGGCTGAAAACAAAAATGACAAGTAAAGACGAGAAGTATGTCTCAGATTGTAATATTTAAGATTCAGATGACACCAACTAATCGATATGCGAAAAAGGATTGTTTAAATATGAAGAGGCCATACTATATGTATTTTGAATTTTCACATGTTGTAACTTAGATTAGGATGTAAATAAAGGGAAGTCACAAGAACATGGAAGTTACGTAACCGGAAAATGAGACAGATAATATGCCGATATAGATATGCAAACACAGAACACAGATAACTATATTGGTACATGAATGCTTTACTAATGCTTTTTTTAACTTGGGACTATAAAGAGGTTCAACTGATCAGAACTTTAATAACTTCAATAGTGTACGCACAGAGAAAATCACTTACTTCGATAAGCCTGCAAACAAGCCATCTTCCCCTCCTTCATTGTAATATACAAGAGAACTCTTTCCGTGCACTACCCCGTAAGGAGATCGGACAATTTTTCCTGCAAAAAGGGTAAAGAAAAGAAAAGATCAAGAAAAATCTGAAGCTTTATTAGATGCAGAAACACATATGAGAAGGGCTGTGCTATCCAGGACGACAGAAGAAAAGGCGTGTTTGGGAGCACTCTCAACTCTTAATGTCTGCTAATAAGTTGATCCCTATTTTTACAAAAAATTAAAAAACAAACATCTTAAAGTGCCTCAAATGGGGAAACACGTGCCTTATGTCCTATGATTTCCACCACAAATCTATACACGAAAACTCGAAGTTTAGTGGAAGAAAGTGAAAGGAAAAGGCAAAATACAGTAACATAAAACCATATTCCATGACATGATCCCTTGAAATCAATTTCAAAATCTTTAAAGTACAGTTGAGTATCAATTTTGTTTATAATTTAATTTCAAAATCATGTTTCTACAAGCATTTTCATCATTTTTTACAGAACCCAAAGAAGGAAAGATGTAAAGTAATTGACTTTCACATGATGCAAATTAAAGATTGTAACTTCTAAAGTAGCCAAAGCTTGTAAACAGTGTAATTATACCCCTCAAAAGAAGTGCAAAAAAACATGTATCAATTGAGAAGAGAAAAAACCTCCAAAGGCTTCACCAATGCACTGCAGTCCCATGCACACACCAAATAATGGTACAGTAGGTCCAAGTTGCAACACAGTCTGTAACGAAATTCCTGAATCTTGAGGCGCGCCTTTAATTTGAAAAGGCAAAAAAAGGGTACGAGTAAAATATATGATGACACACAAATTAAAGACCAAGAAACAGAAGTTCAACATCAATGCTTACCAGGTCCAGGTGATATTAATATACCTCTTGGATTTTTCCTACAAAATACCACTAATACATGTATTAACTGGAATAGCATTTATGATCAATATGCACTTTTTTTATATTCTGCAAATTAAAACCCAGCAGATTTTTAATATTACAGCTAATAACTCATGAGTTGAGACGTCATAAAAAAGTTTAGGGTAAAACAATGGACATATCAGAACAACAAATGTAAATTTGTACCATCTATTAAATAGATCACGGTTCACTCTTTCTATATGGCATTTTATTTCTTTGAGAGAACATATAATTTTAAACGTTAGTTACCAATGTATGTCTATCTGGTAGTTACTTACCAATATATTGAGATATTTTTTTCCCCAATGCATATAGGCCTTTTTCAGAATCACTCATTATTTTGTACAACACACCCAGTTTGATTGCTTGTCAATAAAACAATGATTTCAACAAATTTAATTCTATTTGAAACGTACTGAGTATTTATGGGGAAATTCTAACCAAGACCTGAGGCTTGGCCAGACCTATCCAACCATCGAACCACAAGGCCAGTGTTTCTAAGAGTGTAATTCAATCATAAGGCAATTGTATTGCAGTTTCCATGTGAATATTCTAGATTTGGCCAAACTAGGTCTTGGCAATAATTGTCCTACATTATCTTAGAACATCAGTTTACATATCCAATGTTTTCGGTATATAAAAATATCAGTATCTCTAGTTCAATCATTAGTTGTAAGTCCTAACATTTCAACCATATTAACATTTGGCTTTATCAGCTCGACAAACTCCTTAGAGACAAAGATGACACCTTTAACATCTCAACATTAATCAGATTTAGATAAGTTGAAAATCAATCAAGAAAGATAAATTGGCCACCACCTCCACCACCACCACCCCTCCCTCTATCGAAACTCGAAAAAAGCCAATTAATCAGAATATCTGTGACATAATGAATAGACAAACAATATCCACAACCTACAGAACGCCACAAATTGTACCTTGCCAATCAATATTTGTGCATTGCATGCAATGAAGATAACATCAATGAACTTGGGTGACCTACTGCCCCTGTAAATCGGGAGTCTAGACCGTGTGGTCCCCATCAAAACACGGTCCAGAATTCAGATCAAGGACAAACCAAAATGTGAAAAATATGAAAAAACTTCTTACCCTTTTAGTTCATCAACAGAGAGTTCATCATTTCGGTAAACCTCGAATTCACATCCCAGTTCTCCCATGTACTGAAAATCATTCAATCATTTTAGTAAGACAACATAAAGAGACTCTACATGGGAAAAATACTACTTCTATTTTCAGATAATCCAATCAATCACATTCAATATCACATGGCAGTGTGTATGTATGTATATACACAATGGCAATGGCAATCACAAACAAATCATATAAAAAAGAATTTATTTAAGTACTGAAAGATAAAACTGACTTGGCATAGATTATAAGTGAAGCTGTCATAATTATCAATGACTACGATTGGACTGGCTCCACTTTTGGATGACGAGGAATTGATTGAGGATACGTTGGTCTTTTCGGAGATTGCGAGGGGCATTTTCGGAAAACGAGCAGAAAAAGAAAGCGTCCGCAGGTGGTCTGTGGAGGTGAAGCTGAGGGATTGGGTTTTGGATTGTGGTGGTGATAGAATGAAAGGGGGTGATGGATGCTTCACGGCGGCGGAAGGTGTGGCGAGGTTGGCCATTGCGGCGGCGTTATTGGCCGTTAAATTGGTGTTTGGATTTAAGATATATAGCTTAATTAGAGGTTTTGGTCGGCGGCGGCGGCGAATACGTTGGCCAAGATTTTGCGATTACGACTTGAAGGTTATTTTTGTGATTCGGTTAATTTTGGGAATCTCATTATTTCAATAATTTTGTAACAGTAATAACTTATTGTATTTTGGCAATTAAAATAATACTAAAACTTCAAGCAAAAGGAATCTTTCGACACTAATTACGCAAATATTTTTTTCTCTTTCTCGCATAAATTTCCTCTTATTGAGATGTATGAAAAATATTGAGGTATTGAACTCATAACATTTACCATGTTAATTTAAAAATAAAAAATAAAAATAAAAATCCAAAAATATTCTTAGGTGTTATTTAAGAAATTTCAAAAACCTTAGGCGTGGCAAAATGGCCCTGGACCCGGGCTGACCCGTGATCTATTCAGGCACGTCCAGATCCAATCTATTAATTTTTATGTTTGTTAGATTGGGTTGGATTGGTATTAGATCGGTATTTTATCAATCTATCATGTATTGTTTACTACCATAAAATTGAAGGCAAACTAGAACCAATTTGTCTTATTTTGTAATTAGTAATCCATTAATTTGGAGAAAAAATAATTATTAAAATATCTTAAAATCATTAGATTTTCTATACCAATTTTTTGGCCACTTTTGACAAATACAATATTGGAATGGACTCTTGAAAGGGTTTCTTATATTTCTCTTTACGCAATATATTTTTTATTTATCAGATATAAGGGAACAACAAAAATTATATTCTCAAATCATGTAATTAATGTCTCCTAAATTGCATGTTAATTTTATTCTTTCAAATCCCGCCGTTAATTACTCCCATTTTTCAACCAATGTTACAATAATTTTTTTGTGAATTTATTTTTAAGACAAAAAAAAAGGATTAAAGGATCGGCTTTTGACCCAACCCAACCCGTTCTGACCCAACCCAGACTCCACACGACCCCACCCATTTTCCACCCCTAACCTAACCAAATTTGGTTAGATACATATCGAATTTTTCCGTTTCGATTGATATAATTGGTATACCAAATTTGCACACCTCTAAATATTAACATTTTAAAACACCCAAGTGCATCTCCAAAGTGGGTGGGCTTGACCTCCCCTCCCATCCGCTCCCCACCAAAGCCCAAAATGGCATATAACCAAATAATTGTTTAGTCGTCTTCAACTAAAGGGTTTTCCCTCAACTTACACTCCAAAAAAATAAATTTTTTGGTACACAATAATAATAATAATAATAATTTTATTTGGGTACACGATAATAATTATAATTTGGGCATTATAAATAATAATAACTAAGGTTTCCTCAAGGACACCAACAATTACAACAATGGAAACAACATCGATTACAACAGCTTGGTTTTATACTAGAGGAAAAGGATTAAATCAGTCGTCGTTTAGATTGAACGATTTAAATTGCACAATTGTAGACACAATTAAGATTTAAAAATTTAAACTAACAATGTTTAAAATACAATGTTATTAAATTGAATTAAACTTTAAAATTTAAATTTTCATATTTGTACATTTTGTACAAATTTTAGGATCGGAGATAAATTTTAAATATTAATATTAAAACTACTCATGTGATTAAATCTTAAAAATAAAATTTTCTATTTTTTGTTAAGTTTTATTACTTTTTTATTCTTGAACAAAAGAAAGAAAAAAAATGACAAAGAAAAAATGCAGCAGGTGGCTGCCAAGTGGCGACTGCCCACAGGCTAGACGGGTGCGTACACCAGACGAGTAATCCCCGCTGAGATGAGCTGAGGAACCTACCTCAGCCCTCCCACCCCTATGGGTTGAAAATTCCCTAAATACAAGTAATATAATAAGAGTAGTTAAAATTTTAAAAAGAACGATGGCTTTTTTTTAACTATTAAAACTTTAAATCCATACAATGAAAAGAACGTTACAACAAAATCGATAAGGGAAAAACCCCATCATAAAAGACGTTAACATGCATTATGTTGGAGTTATGCGAATATAAATTGTTTCGAGCAAGGGTTGCGTCATTTCAGTCTAAAGATGTACATTTTGGGTTGATACGAAAAAGTGTCTTTTAGATTGAAACATTGTATTGTTTGGAATGAAATGAGTCAATCCAAACAGTATGTCCTTTAAAAAACAACTCTTCATGCCCTAGAAATACAGGATAAAATCTGGCCAACGAAGTACTAAATATACAAGTATTTTTCTCCCTTCTCTTATGTTCTTCACTTAAAACTATGTCCAAATGTTACGTTCTTTCAAATTCATCTTGTGTTCTTTGTTTGTGCAAACAAGAAGCATCATATTGTTGTATCTTGGGAGATTACATAAGATCAACTGTGTGCGCCGTAGACAACCCGAAAATATTGTCTTCAGGAGATTGCTTCCGCAACCTCAATCTTAATTATCATTTCCTATTGCGTGTTTTTGTTGAAGAGTTCTTCAAAGTAATTTCAATCAAGTAAATATGTTTATATGCTTTAATGACGTATATTATTATGCGAGATTGTTATACACCTAACACATTATAGAAAAATAAATACAATACCCGATGCCACATGACCAGAATGGAGTCCTTCCAATTCAAAGACTGAGTGCCGTAAAATTAGACCCTCGTACGAAGCCCAAAATCTTCGAATTAATTTACCTAGTTTTGCTTTGTCGAGTTTCAACGACTCCTATATAAGGAGCATTTATGTCATGAAGCTTATTATAATTAGATTTGTAAACAAAATTATAGACGAGTTTATTGAAAATTGTATGTTTCTACACTCTACCAATTATAAAGAGATTCCTGACTCTTTTATCAAGTACACAATTATAGACAATTTTTATTGAATTAAATATCGTCAATAACAATATAAATGATTTGTTTGAATGTATACTAGTTTAGTATCAACGACTTTGGACGAAAAATATTTTGATTGAAAATTTTGAAAATCCTTTTTGAAATTCGTGCTAAGAAATTGAAGCTAAACTTGAATGTATTTTGATTGGAATCTTTTATATGTAAATTACATTAATTATGTTTGTAGTTGAGTTGATTTTAAATGTTGGAATTTGACTATGAAAACAAATTGATAGATGTTATGTCATATCTTTTTATAATTAATTAACTGATACTATATTATATAGTAACTGAGGTAATGATTAGAAAATAATAAAAAAATTAATTGAATAGAGATGTAAGTGGGAAGTAGGATTCTGCAGGTAAAATCCCTATTTTAGTCTCCTGACCAAAAATACAAACTTGGGCAGTTCAATATTTTCATTCTTCTTGGGGTTATGAAAGTGGATCCGAATCATGTTTGGCCCAGCAAACAGTTGAAAATGTTGGGCCAAAGTTATATTATAAAACAGAGTATTAGGCTATTAGCTTCATTTATGTTTTGTGGTTTCATCAAAATACAAGAAGAAAAACATTGAGTTGGATCGATTTTAGTACAGCTTTGCCGAATAGCCCGGAACCAAAACCAAAAGGACCCAAAAAGTGTTGAATTCGAGTTCATATGAAGTGTGAGTATTTATCTAGGTTGATAATAATTCTTAGTTTATAGATAACTAATTCATATATTGATATAATCATGTAATTCACCCTTTTTTTTTTAAATTGAAAAGTATTTGTGGAATATTTGAGACTGTTTCTTATACCATTAAATACCAACACATTACATTGCTCAACTATTTTATCACAATCATAGATCAAATTTCCATCTTTTCTGTCGAAAACATCGAAAAGTTTTTCTTCTTTTATACAAACAAAACGAAAACAAAATGTAATTCTGAAACTATTTATTTGTCCGAGACTATCTTACTTTTCTTAATTTTAATTTTTTTTTTACAATTTGTCCTTACTGTTTTCGAAATATTTTCGAAAAGTCTAAAAAAAAATCAATATTTGATTAACTGAAATATACACTCGAAACGAAATTTTGATCCATGATCACAATGTCTTTATCTATAAATCGGTATATCCATCCTACACTGGTAGACTATATTTATAGGGGTTGGATGATAAATACTTGTTCATAAGAAGACAAAAATTTGTCATATCATATACACTCGTCGCTCATCCAGCACCCTAGTGGATTGAACCCATCGGGATAGACACATAGTTTCCTTATAAATCCCTCCATTATGCATGGTTGTTGGGTCGGGTTACATTCATCCTACACCGGTGGATTATATCCATTGGGGTTGGATGATAAACACGTGTGCATAAGAGGACAAAAAGTTGTCCTCTCGTACACACTTGTTGCTCATCCAACACCCCAGTAGATTGAATTCACCAGGATAAGCACATAATTTCCGTTGGGTCGTATTATAAATACAAGTACCAAAAAGTGAATAATCAATATAGAAAATTATATAAATAACATGGATAGTTATTGGAGCTACTAGTGTCTTTTTTTAAAGAGAAATAATTTTTAAATTAATATCACTACATCTACATTACTATTTTTTTTTAATTGAATTACAATCAAATTACGAAGAAAATCAATAACCAAACACTATTATTAAATTAGGAGAAAAATTCACATGAGTGAGAATTAAACATAATACTTTTTTTATTTTGGGGGTATGAGACTTATCAACGTGCTATGACTTTTTTTACAAATATTTGTCCTTATTTAATTAAATAAATCACATGTTTTAAATTCTATTTTGTTAACCTCTTTCTTTATCAAGCCAAAACAAGAGCAACATTTTTCACGTGCCTTTACCTTTCACACCCCCAAATTACATGTGCAAAATTGACCTCAACTACTTCCTAGAATATTCCTTTTGATCCCCTTCGATTTCTTTTGGGGTTTAAAAATCAACAACTCAATATTAAATTCCAATTTAGTTAAGAAAAAATTCTTTAAATCTAAATTTATATAAAAATCTCCACTCATCTTTCGCCTAAGTGAAAAAAATTGTCATTTTGAGACACTACTCTTTCACGCACATAAATGTAAATAGTTTAAAATTAATGAAACGGAGTATTAGAGCCGATTAAAATTTACATAAATTTGATTTATTTTCACGTGTTTCTCGATAAGAATTCATACATATTATGTGAAAAATTTTAACATTCAGAATTTGAGTAAACTCTAATAAACATGATGTTATTAAGATTTTATTTTCTAAAACAATCTAATAGTAAATTACAGCTTCAAAACTCAATTAAATTAAAATCAAACAAAACTCAATGTTTTTATCTGTACAATTTTAATTTTTTTAATTTTCATGATTTTACACTCTTTTCAATTTTTTGTTTCTTTTGAAGAAAATGAAAGAAAATACACACAGTGTGAGAGAGATGAATATATTCGCACCATTTGAATACGACAAGCTAATTTACGCGTGTTCCACAAGCCATTTCAACTCTCAGATCTGAAAATTACTGTTAATCACACACACACACACACACACACATTGCACTATATTACCTCCAAATAACACATTTTTTTTTTCGCATTTCCTCCACTCCAGATCTGATCAGCATCTCCGCAATCAAATTTTAATATAATTTAATGTATATTTTATTATTTATATAAAATATAGTATAGCATAATATATTGTACTGTAGTATATTTGAAATGGCAATGCAGTCAGGTGCTGTGGCGGTGCCGGAAAAATTTCCGGCGCTATGGTACAACCAGCAGCAGCAGGTACAGGTACAACTTCAAAATCAAATGGATGAGAGGGAAGTGTTTATGATGTGGTTGAGAGGTGAATTTGCGGCGGCGAATGCGATAATCGACGCGCTGTGCCATCACTTGCGAGTGGTGGGGGAGCTTGGGGAATATGATGGTGTGATAGGGTGTATACAGCAGAGGAGATGTAATTGGAACCCTATTTTGCATATGCAACAGTATTTCTCGGTGGCGGAGGTGATTTACGCGCTGCAGCAGGTGGGGGGAAGGCGGGAGCAGCAGAGGAAGGAGGGTAGGACTGGAGGTAGGGTGCAAAATGGGAAGGATTTGAAGAATGTGTATGGGAAGAACAGTTTGAATGTTAATGAAAAGGTGGATGGAGGACCGGAGAAACGGAACGTGGAGGATAAGATTAAAACGAAAGGTAAGGGTTTTGTGTGTGGGTGGTTTGAGATGATGGATGCATTATATTAGTTTTGCTGGGTAATGAATGGTTATAAAAATTATGTTTTTATTATATGTTTTGGTTCAATATATATGTGTATTGTTTTCTGTTGATGGTACAACTTGCATTTTATGGTGCAAAGAAAGAAACTACATTTAATGGGGATGTGATCAATAAGCAGTTATGTGATCATTTATTAATATAACAAATTGGAAGTGCTTGTGTGTGGAGGGTTTAAAATAAATATATTTTGTTTAGTTGGCAAAGAACTTGGATTTTTGAAAGAATAAATAAATTACTTATAAGTTTTCTTTAGCTACTCAGGTAATGCTTATTGGCAATGCAATTTCAGAGGACTATTAAATGTAGAAAAGAACGGAAGTTCCACTGGAAGACAGAAATAAAAAAATGGCTTAGTGAGTTGTTTCAAGGTCTGTTAGCAGTTATAGATGGAAGTTGACGTTGAAGTGATTTTATTTTATTTATGGTTTCAGGGTAGGGATTTAGTAGTTCTTGGATTCCTGTAATATGATTGAGCTAGCTATCTATCCATATTGATGAACTAATACCAGATGAGCTAATGTGATGAAACTAATAATTGAATATTAAGTATTAGATTTGTTGCCATATTTGTGTTCTATAATGTCATAATCAATTAAAATGTAGTGCAGTTGAAAACCAATCTGAAGTAAGAATAAGTAAACCAGTGGCTGATTACTGTTGAAAGATGCCAATGTTATTTGTCATTCATATGTATTTCACTGTATCTGTTGGAATTGTTTTCTTTTGTTCTTTAGTGGGATGCTGAATTTTGAGTTGTGTAGCGAGATCAAATGGATATTCTCCATGCCCCCGCCCCACTTTCTCTAAAAACAGTAAGATCTCACTAAATAACACGTGTTAAAGGCTAATGTGGCGAAACTCGCCCTAGTTCCATAGAGGAAAGTATTGCAGAAGAACTAATAGAACTTTACTGTTTGAATATTTTACTTCTGAGCTACAGCCTTCAAATTTAAAAGAAAGCATAAGTTTGGGTCTCCTATGAATTGCCTTTTTTATTGTTAAATTTTTGGTGAAATCACTGGTTATTTATGAACACATCCACCTCTCTATCCTTTTTTTTTTTTTTCAGAGATTGTGCAATTCTTGTTCTTAGTTACTCCCATTTCAAACAGAGAAATAACTTCTGTTAGACTAAATTTTCTAGTAGTCGAAAATTCCTTGACCAGTAATTTTTGTTGCTTATTGATGATGTAACAGAATTGAATGAAAAATCTGAAGCAGATAGCTTGATGAAGAAGCAGGCAAACACACAAGGAACCGTTGCTTACATTGAAGATAAGGAAGAAGATAAGGGGGAGGTTGCAGGTACATAGTTCTCCAGCTTCAGTGATGTTTCTTAATCTTTAGGAACTTTCTCTTTTTTATGTCTCTTGCTTTATGATTTTGAGGACCTAAAAGTTTAAGTTACCTGCATGATAAGTGAACAGGGTAACCTTATCCTTGTAGAGTGTGCAAAATCATACATTCTTATCGGAGAGCCTTTGGATTTGGATAGGTTACACATTGGTGGTTTAAAATCACACACTCTTATTGGAGAGCCTTTGGGATTTGGATAGGTTGCACATTGGTGGTTGTTTTGGGTATCTTTTGCAGAGTGGCGGAACCAAGATCTTAACTGATTCTTCTAATTGGAGGGTCGGGGAGACTCAATGTCGAATATGAGTGCTACGGAGTCGAGTTTGGTCGAGCTTTAGAAAGATGTAAACTCAAGCTTGTCTTCAAATTCAAAGCTTCAGGTTTAACTATCGATTACAGTAAATTAAGCCCAATTTTGATCCCAAAGCATAACCCCCATACATTTCGAGCCTGATCATTAAAGGTTTATGGTATAGTATCAGTCGAGCTCCTCGTGGTCATCAGTACAATTTACATTTGAGCTCGAGCTTGGCTTCCTTAAAATCGAGGTCGACTAGATTGAGATTGACTCGTCCTGTCAACCACTAAACTTTTAAACTATATCAAATGATACCTTTAGCATAATGCCTTTGATACAATAAAGAAACAATTATTTCAATATAGATATTAAATTGTGAAATTGTAAAAATACGAATTGAACATGCTTATTAAAACAAGATATATATTTTTAACAATTGGTCAAACTATTTTATTCTGAGAAACAAGACATGCCATTCAATGTTCAAATTCAAACAATACACAACTTCCTTCAAACTTGTTCTTGTTGTTGTTCATAAAAGCCTGCGATTCTGTGCTCCAGTTAAAATTTGGACCAAAACTCAAGACCTGTACTCATTTACTGCTCACATCATATTCAGAAAAAGGTTTTGTTGGCATGAGGAACATTTTTGGAAAATATCTTTGGTATTTATAGGGAGAAATACTTTCTAGATATATCTAGTGGCTTGTTAAACTTCTGCTACTTGCAATTTCACATCCTGTTATTTCTCTCACTTTCAGGTTCTTGCAATGGAAATGGATATACAGACAAAGAGAAATCGAATCTTGAAGTTACTCCAAAAACTTTTGTTGCTACTGAGATATGTGATGGAAGACCAGTAATATTTTTTACTCTCCTTTTTGTTGTGGAACCTATGTTGAATTCAGTTTTCACTTTCAGACTAATGATTTGCTTTGACTAGGTTAATGTAGTTGAAGGAATGAAGCTCTATGAAGAACTAATTGATTGTTCAAAAATTTCGAAACTTAATACCCTGGTGAATGATTTAAGAGCTGCAGGGAAGAGAAAAAAGTTGCAAGGCAAGTTGTTGCTGTAGCATGACCACTTTCAATTAAACCTGCTATGCTTGTGATTTTTTTCTTCTCAATATCACATTCAAGTTCATTTCATGTTGATCTTAAAATGGCTCTTCTTTATGTTCTTGAATGGGAAAAATGAAATAGATGAAAAGGTGCTCATATAGCAATTTTTAAGGTCAATCGTATGTTCGTTCGTATTTCCCATGCTAATTACAATAATTAAATAGCTGAACTGCAATTTATAGCTGCCAAGTGTATGCTTTTCTTTCTTACTTCCATTTTGTTCTACAGCATGACGAATTAACTATTGACTGTTAGACAATAATCAAAAAGAAAAACACAATTGTCTGTGCTAGGCATGATCTTAGGATAACTCCCTGATTCACTTGGAATTCCATGAAACTTTTTTGTGTTTTATGTTGGAAATTTCAACTTTTTGGTACTGTTGATCTTAGTTTTGCCCATAATCTCGTCAATCTATGATTTATCTGTCTTGTTTGCTACATTCATTTTTGTGGAAGCAAAGCACTCTGCAACTATATATCTGAATATGTCTCTATATCTACTCATATCTTCATTGCTTCATTATATATTTTTTTTCTCAATGAAATTTCGATCTATGTAAATATTATTGAATTTGATAAAATAACTTTACTTTCTCTTGTTCTTAGAGGAAAATACAATTGTTCTCATATTTACACATCTTTCTCGCAACTTTTCCTATAAAATAATTGATTCTAATAATATTTAGGCTAAGCAAATCCGAGTACTTTCTGAATGCATTCGAACCAAGCCTTCATCGTTTTGTGGATTTATCTGCATAGCTGTGTCATATACTCATACCCACATTCAATCACAAAGGAATCTCCACCTTTGTTAATCTTATTGAAATATTGGTGTATAGATTAGCTGAATATGCTTAGTTGGAAATTATATTCACGTTTCAAATGGTGTTGATCTGTCTTGCATAAATACTGTCATCGTCTTTCACAGTTGATTTGCATGTAAAATGTATTCTATTCCTTGTGGCATGTTAAACAGGTCAAACTTTTGTTAGCTCTAAGAGACCCATGCAGGGACATGGAAGAGAGATGATTCAATTCGGTATCCCCTGTGCAGATGCACCTCCTGAAGATGAAGCTACATTTGGGACCTCTAAAGGCATGTTCTGGATCAGTCATGATTTTCAGCATCTCTTTTCACCCTCTCTGTATATATATGTGTGTGTGGTTTCTGTGTTCACCAGAGTTATACACAAATTTTGCAGATCTGAAAATAGAGTCCATCCCTGCCTTATTGCAAGATGTTATTGAACGGTTGCTCACTGCACAAGTTGTTAGCACAAAACCAGATTCATGCATCATTGATATCTTTAACGAGGTTTCCCTTTTCTAATATTAATTTCGAGATTTTGATGATTTGTTGGCTGTGCTGGCCGTGTCTGATTTGTTTGCTTCTTCGTACTTACAGGGTGATCACTCGCAGCCTCATATCTGGCCACAGTGGTATGGAAGACCTATATGTGTACTGTTCCTGACAGAATGTGATATGTCTTTTGGTAAAGTAATGTCAACGGACCATCATGGGGATTATCGAGGCGCTCTTAAACTCTCCCTTTCACCCGGGTACTTGAACACTCTTTTCTCTCAACCACATTCTTCTAACTTTTTTCTATGCATACACACATAACACATGCATACACACATAAGTCATAACACACCTACATTGCATTCAACATTCACTCACTAGATATTTTTTTTTACAATGATCTGTCCATGACTATCATCTCCTTACCTGTCGATGCACACAACCAAGGCCTGTCCTACTTTTCTGGGGGGCCTAGCTGAAATATAAAATTGGGATTACCTAAGTCATATATAATTTTTTTTTTTATCTATTATGTCTTTTCTATATTTAACATAACAAGTTCACTTTATGTTCCTTGTAACGTAGTTGATCGTGAATATATTTTTAAATTATTTTAATTTCAAAAACTTCTTTCAAACAACGGTTACATGTATAATGAATATCATTCTATAACAAATGCCAGTTAATAGAGTGTGACCTTTGGCTCATCAAGAACAATCAATAGGTATAATATATGGATAGCCCTTTAGTACTCCTACAGGTATGCTGCAAAAGGGGGCCACAGATTTATTATAATGGCTAAACAATTCGACTCTATATCATCTATGTATTAAAAAAATAAATTTCATATACTTAAGATAAAAATTCTAAAATACCTCACATATAAAAAACTGTTCTACTTAGTTTTTCTGCAGTCCCGGAATGCAAATGTGTGTTTTACTACTGCAAATTTCTCCTATTAATTCATAATTCTTTTTCTATGCACAGATCTATGCTTGTAATGCAAGGAAGATCGACTGACTTTGCCAGACACGCTATTCCATCCCTCCCAAAGCAGCGAATACTCGTTACATTTGTGAAATCACAACCTAAGAAAACGAATTCCACTGATCTTCATCGTTTTCCTTCTTCCAATTCAATCACACATCCTAGCAGGCCAATCAACATCCGTCCACTAGCTACAGAACATTTCGGCCCTATTCCACCTGCTAGTGTATTGCCTGTTGTAGTACCAGCTATAGCTTTTGCTGCTCCGGTTCCCGCTTCCCCCGGATGGGCTGCACCCCCTCCAAGACCATCTCGCGTGCCAGTCCCTGGCACAGGAGTTTTTCTTCCATCACAGGCTTCTGCTAATTCACTGAATCATCCTTCATCAACTCCACCAACTGAAAACAGTACCGCACCAGATGTTAATGGCCAAGCTACGGGGCAAGAGAGCAACGGGAGCATGAATGACGCAAATGAGGGACAGTAGTTACAGAGGAGGAAAAGCAGATTCAAATTGTTTAGTGGAGCAGTGCAAAATGCCACGAGTTTAAAGAAAATGTAAAGAGCGGAAAATATTCATGACACTATCAGCAGGGTGAAGGGAGTAGAGTGACTTAATTCTCTTTCGATTCCCTTTATTTCGTGCTACTTTTTGTTGTCTTATGATATGCATACTCTTACATTTGATGGACTCGGTCCATTTTAGTAATGAGGAGGGCACTTTTGTGTCGATCTGCTTTTGTTTAAGGAGAAGAATTTAGGACTCTATTATGATCCCTGATTTAGTAATTGAAGCCCCTGAAGTTAAGATACAGTTATAAGTTATAAAACTTATGCAATGTTGCTTATTCTGATTAATCCAAAAACTTTCATGTTCTCTAAACCAACCACAAAAGAATAACCTAACCTTCATGGTTTGACATTACATGCAGGAGGAAAGGTCAATTTCAACAACATGACCCGAAGCTAATCCAGATTCAAATTCAAACTATGGAACTTCTTTACTGCGCTGTTTACGTGGTATTTTTGATCAATGTGTCTTTCAACCATGGACCAAAATATCGTTTCCAGTGAATGTTTCAGTCAGTCAAATATTGGAAATGTTTCGGAAATACTAAAGAAAAATTATAAAAAAAGTTACTAAATTTAGAAAAATAACAGAGTTTAAGGCAAACAAATTTCGAAATTAATTTTTGTTTTTATTTCGCTTGATTCAAAAAATGGAAACTTTTTGATTTTTTCAACGGAAAAGATGGAAACTTTTTTATGTTTTCAACGGAAAAGATGAAAATTTTGATCGATGGAATTACATCTTGTTTTCGTTTCGCTTGATTCAAAACCAAAAACTTTTCGATGTTTTCAACGGAAAAGATGAAAATTTTGATCTATGCTTTCAACTATAAAAGCCCCTGTCACAAACAACTCCTGCTGCACCAATCGGACTTGGGGTAGTTTGAGACCAAACAGGTACCAACTAAATAAATTTAAAAACTCTTTTGCACTTTGCAACTCTGAATTACATTTTTGTATCCTCAAATTGAAACTTTAACACTTTGCATAATCAAATCAAAACATTGATACTTTGCAGTCTCGAGTTGCATATTTTTCGCAAAATAACGGGTATATGCACCCTCAATAAGATTGAGTTATACAAAAAATAGGGTAAAGATCACTAATGATCTTCTTATCATTAATTTTTACAGAGTGGTTCCTCTTGTGTTTTTCTTTTCCCACGTTAGTTCCCATTATGAATTATTTGTTTCTCTTTTGTCATTTTCAGATGGTCCAAGGTTCCCATTATGAATTATTTGTTTCTCTTTTGTCATTTTCAGATGGTCCAAGATGAACTAAAGTGCCAAAATAATTTTATGAGGGACTAAATTGATAAAGAAATAATTTTATGAAAAATTAAAATGTAATCCTTAATAAAAATAATTTGTAAATAAACAAAGTGAAACAAATAATATACAATTGAAAGGAGTAAAGTGCCAAAGTTTTGATTTGATGCAAAATGCCAAACTAATGTAATTATGTGTTGCAAAGTGCCAATTAATATAATACTTTAAAGCAACAATTAATACTAGAATGAATTAAATTCAAAATTCTCATGTCCAGCACCCAGAAAAAGGAGAAAAAGAAAAAAGAGAAGAAAAGTTTCACTTCAAACTTGAGGCGAGATAAGAATGGGTGAATCCGAGAAGCACCCGCGTCTCATCCTTCACAATTTCCTCTCTCCAAACCTCTGCAAGGTAGGTATCTATATTTGCACACACAAAAATCCCTGTAAGTATACCTGTAAATATCTGATTTTGTTTTTTGGTTTCTTTTTTCAATTTCTTTTTGAAGGAATTGGAGTTTATACACAAGAGCTGTTGCAGTGTTGGGTACAGACCAAATGTTCTGTCAACCACTCTCGCTCATCTCATTGCCACCAATTCCGCCCATCTCATTATGCCTTTCATTCCCATTCGAGGTTCTAATTACAAAAAATTATACTATGTAGTTACTTGTTTATCAATTTATTTATATGCTTTCTGATTTTTATCGTGGAGGTTATGTAGAAATGTTGAAGGAGAAAGTGGAGGAACACTTTGGATGTGAGTACGAATTGTTTGTGGAGTTCACTGGACTCATTAGGTATCTTTATCATGAAATATTTGTTGATCAATGTGAGCAAGTTCTAAGAAATTTTTTCTTTTTTTTTAATTGCCATGTAAAAGTGCTTGATTTTTGTATGAGTAATTTTTAAATTTAGCTTCACTTGCAGAGCAAATTTAAAGCAGTTTTAGATTAAATGTCTCGGAAGAAACACTAGTTATTAGAAAACATGTGCGAAAACGAATAAAAGTACATACCAGAGGAACGAATTAATGAAAATTACATTTCTCGAGTTTTTTCTGATGTTTATCGAAATAAATTTTCTCTAGTTTCTTTTCTGTTGTTTCTTTCCCTAGATAAAACCAAAGATTTATAAGTTTTATAATCTTTGAGGAAAACAGGCCTCTCTGCTACGTCGATGGCTCCATCTAAAAGTTGATTTAGGGGTTAAGAGCTATGTTTTTTTCAAGAATTTTATCATTTATAGTGCACCCAACTTGATAATTTATCGACTTTTAGTTATTTTTTTTTTCAATGATTATTATTTATTTGAGCTCTTAAATGTGCTGACATGTCCATGATAGTTTTGACTGACGTGAAGTGTCTTACGTTGTGCTATGTACATCAGCTGGTGCAAGGGAGCTATGATCGGATGGCACAGTGATGACAACAGAGATTATCTCAAACAAAGAGATTTTGCGGTTTGTACAGGGCTTCTTAGAACATTACTCATCATAACAAATTGTTCTTTTTGTTAATCCTCGTCTCACCTGTGTTTATTTTTTATTTTTATATGGTTTATCATTTCATTATTGAATTTTGAAGAAGTAGAAAAGTGCAGTCAGAGGCTCATCTTAGATATCCTATTTTGTTTTCTTCATCAGTAGGATCTGCTAAGATGAAGGTGAATCTCATAACAAAGGCTTATATAAGATATTCAGCAAGAGCATGTAGTTAATTTAAGGTAGTGTTTGGCAACATAGTATCAACAACAAAACTAGTAACTAATAGAAGAATATTTATAAGCACACACACCATCTCATATAATTATGATTTTAAATTATTCAGCTGATTTAACAGTCCTGAATTGCTTAATTTAATAATCTAGTCTTACACAACATTAGTTAATCGCATTGTAAGAATACACGTAAATATACTGGTCTATGTATTCCTTGTAGATTGAACTTGGCAACTATGGGTCATTCTTTATTTCTTTATTTCTGTATTTCTTAGATTGAATCTGGAATTGCTTCAGCACTTCATAACTACTGTGCTGTGCCTTTTTGGATTGGTAAACTCGTTCTCACAGCTCTTTCTCTCTCTCTCTCTGGTCAAAGGCAGTTTGTTATTTAAATAGTTACGATGTGGATTTTAAAGGAGGTCTGTTTCACTTCCAGGATGGAGAACCCTCAACCGTCGCACCCATGGCAGGGGTAAGTGACTTTTCCAATAAATATTAATATTAATCATTGTGTCCGAGTTTTCTTTTTCTTCAAAATGCAGTTTTAGCCTTTTAGGTAAGCATTATTTTTGTGCATTTTATCATATACATTGATAAATATATCCCCAGGGGTTTAACTTTTGTGCTCATTTGATTCTGATATTATTTTGAGTTATAGACGAGTTTAGGCAGTTCACTTTTCACACCGAGTCAGTAAATCCTAAAATTTGAATAAAAGTTGAAAAACCATTATATAATGATGTCTCTGCAAGCAACATGGGAGTATATCTGGACTTCACTAATCAGTGTGAGTAGCTAGAATTGGAAAATGGAATTCTTAGGAGAAAGTTTATCTGTTTATGGGAATATGATATGTATGTTTCAGTTTTGTATAGCTAGGACTGGAGTCATTTGGATTTTTGATCTTGTCACATCTTCAGTATTATATTATACACGAAACAACTGTGAATCTTCAAGTTTCATTTGATTCATATTGATCTTTAAATGGATAAATACACCTTTTTGGATTTTAGGCTGTTTTACTGTAGTGTGTTTGTCAAAGACAAAATGAAGATATGCTAAAGCATATGTTACCTTTTATGTCATGAATTTTTTTTTTTTTTTTAAAAAAGAATGCGAAAAGAAAAGACTTATACTTTGTTAACTAAAGTCCTGTAATTCTTTCACATGTTTCTTATATCCTAATGAAGTCAATTTTTTATTAGCTTTCTCTGATCTAATATAGATGAAAACTTTTCAGGATGTTATCATGTACACTGCAGACAACAAAAACATTCATTCTGTTGATGAGGTACCCCCCACCCCCATTTCTCTTTCTTTATATTTAAAAGAAATCAAATAATTCACATAGTTTTTGACAGTCGAGTACAGAGACGTCGAGTCCTATTGCGACCATCTGATGACTTTTGTGGTTCTTTCAACTCTAAGTTCATCTTTAGTCGCTTACTTTGCATGAACATTAATTTCAGATCACTGAAGGAGAAAGACTTACCCTTACATTGTGGTTCAGCCGCAACGCGTCTTATGATGAAGATACTAAACTTCTAAAGTCTCTCTCTGAATATTCAGTATATAGTTCTGAAGGCACAATTGCTTCGTGCCTTCCTGTGCAAGCGTCCAATAACATGTACTGGTTTCCTCCAGAAGAAGCTTCAAAATTCAAGTCTGGATTTGACATACGATGTGGAAGATTAAGTGTCCTTGGATTTGACATTTGTCCATCTGACGATGAGGGCTCTTTATCATCGGCGGATATATCTTGCAACTTCTTGAGTTTATTAAACGATCCCTTACATTTGGCACGTGGAGATGAGTTGCTTGTACAAGAATTTGTCAATATACTACATGCTCTTCAGGTATATGAGGCCAAAGCGAAAGTGTCTACATAATTTAATTTTTATACATATACTTTGGCAAAGTACATATTTTCAAAAATGGCAAAATTGCAATTTTAGTCCTTGCACCCTCTACACTTTTGTTCCTGCGCTATACAAAAATCGCACTTTTAATACAATATTTTATACTTTTAATCATATTGCCCCCTTTCCCTCCCAATTTTTGCATGACATTTTAATTAATCAGGACAGAAAGCGCAATTTTGTAAAATGTGTGACCAAAATTGCTCAGGATCGGCTCTAGTGGGACTAAAACAAAAGTAGTCTATCTTTTGAGCTCAACACATTTGGTCCTAACTTTTTCCGGAATCCTGCATCTTTCTGGCTCCACACATTTGTCTACTTTGTCCCATTGGCAACCTGCTACCTCTTCTTTTGTTCTGAAACAGGTGGTTCAATTTTACGATTGGAAGGCATCTGAATTAAAGACAGCGGAATCAATGGGTTCATTCATCGAACCTTTATCTGAATCACAGCGACAGAAAATCAATGGCCTAAAAGTTAAGATTCTGAAGGAGCTTCAACTTGCCGAGACACTTTTTGGATGCATGGCTGGTGGTAAAAGGTTACGATGGTTATTTGACAGTGTTCGTTTTTCTGCTGCAGTTTTAGAATGGGAAGCTTATACATATAAGTTGCGAAAACAAATGGTCACAAGCTTACCATATTGGAGAGAACATCAGTCTATTTTTGCTGTAGTCAATCTTGACTAAAAATTTAATGAAAGTAATGCACATTCTTTACATATCAGGCTCTAATTGGATTTATTTTCCATAATGTGAGTGTACTGTTTTAATTTGTTTTCTTGCGGTCTATCTTTTACATGATGATATAAATTACTTATCAAATTTAACTTCATTGGAAGCATTACAAGAAAGAAAATACCAGTGAGTAGAAAAAACACACACCAGGTAAAATCTTTAGGAGCAGCAAAAGATTACACCTTACAATAATTTACCATTCAAAATCAAAAAAAAAAAAAAAAAAAAAAAAGAAAAGGAAAAAAAAGAAAAAATTCAAGCTCATAATTCTCAACCACTATTGTCTCCATTAGCACCTGCAGGCACAAGCTCCCTCAACATAGCCACAACCTGCAACATATTAGGCCTTTTAGAAGGAAAATCATCAACACACTGCAATGTTATTTCCAAATACCTCACCATCTCCTTCACATTGCAATTGAGATAAGAATACCCATTACAATGCTATTAGCCCATGAAACTGCAGACCTTTTTCGACCACTTTTTGGACCATTTTCAGTCGGGTTTGCTGAAGGGTATTGGCATTCAGGCAATGGTATACCACATAGTCCTGGATTATTCTCGTACTGAGTTGCCGGGAGCGTGCTGAGCTGGCCTCTAGATGGGATTTGACCCGTTAACTCGTTGTTTGACAGATCAATCTGTTCCAAGAAAGAAAGATTCGAAAACGAGTCCGGAATATGGCCTTGAAGTCTATTTTGAGAAGCATCAAAAACTCGAAGATTCTTGAGTTGGCCTAAAGAAGCAGGGATTTCACCAGACAATTGATTATGTGATATTTCAAGAACTTGTAAAGCTATCATGACACCAAATCCATCCGGGATTTTTCCGATGAGTTGATTGTACGAAAGATCAAGATACTCTAGTGTTTGGTCCCGAGTAAAGCTATCCAAAACAGGACCCGAGTAAAGCCGATTAAAATCACAACTCCTCAATGATGGCACCTGTAAAAGCCTCTCGGGCCTTATACCGAAGAACTCGAGTAAGCCCCCAACTCCTCTGCACGAGTTGCCTACATTTCGAACAAACACTAATGTGTTCCCCGATAGAATACCGGTCAATGCCTTGGCTCCGAGCTGCCTTCCTAGTCGAGAGGGGATTTCGCCCCCAAGTTTATTACTATTCAAGTCTAGCCAAACTAAGCTTGTGCAATTTGCTAACTCTTTCGGGATCTGCCCACTTAAACTGTTGTTTGCTAGTTGAAGCACAGCTAGTCGAGTCAAGATACCTAGCTCTCGTGGAATCTCACCCGTGAGCCCGTTACTTGTTAAGGAAATCCATTCTATATCAGCACAGTTGGACAACTCTTTTGGTATCTCACCACTTAAATGATTATTATTCAAAATCAGATTCTTGAGTTTCTTGCAGTTCCCGAGCTCTAAGGGCACGTTTCCTTCTAAGCTGCTCGAGACTCTCGAGGTTTCCTAATTCTTTAGGTATCGAGCCATTGAGATAATTTATGCTAAAATCAATGATCTTTAGCTTTGTACATTGAGACAATTGTGGTGGGATTTTTCCAAACATTAAATTGTCCGGAAGTCTTAACTCTTCGAGTGAGACAGCCCCCGGACAAATATCCGGTGGAATAATCCCAGAAAACATGTTTGAGCTAAAGTCCACTACTCTTAACTTTTTACATAATGAAATGGAAGAGGGAAAATCACCACTAATTCTGTTATTACTAAGCAAGAGGCTCTCTAAAGATGCCAAATTCCGAACCATAGAATCGGGAAATGGACCAGTTAAGTTGTTATTTGACAAATCAAGAACTTGAAGCCAAGAACATGAAGAAAACGAAACTGGGATTGATCCTGTTATATTGTTATTTGACAGCTTAAGTTCCAACAATGAGTTACATGTGTTTCCCAATTCAAATGGGATCCAACCTGTGAGATGATTGTGTGAAAGATCTATCCTTCTTAAGCTTTTTAGTAAGCCGATAGACGGTGGTATATCTCCAGACAAAGAATTCTCCTGCAAAATCAACTCATTAAGGTTTGTGCAGTTGGAAAAGGAAACTGGAACAGAGCCCACAATCTGGTTTCCTGACCAATCAAGATGTAGTAAAGAGGTACACTTTTGGATCTTCATGTTCGATATCATCCCCGTGATGGTATTGTAAGAAAGATCAAGATACTGCAATTTATCGATGTGGGATAAAAGAGTTTCCGGTAAAGAACCTGTTAATTTGTTGAAACCAAGATTAATGTATTCGAGATTTGGGCAGTTTGTGAAGAGATTTTCAGGAATGTGTCCGAAAATCCTTGAGAAAGAGAGGTCAAGTTGCTTTACTCGAAAAGGGATTTGCATTAAAGATTCAGAAGCATTTACGGTAAAAAAATTGGCAGAGAGGTTTAGAGAAGTTAACATGTCTAATGAAGAAAAGGGCGAAAACGAGACTTGGCCTACGAGATTTGATTGTGCGAGATCGAGGGCTGTGATTCTTCCAAGATTGTTGCAAGTGATTCCATGCCATGTGCATGGATCTTTTTTAAGGTTCCAATCGGAAAGGGCTCCGTTTGGATCTTTTTGAATCATTTTCTTGAATGATAATAAAGTCGAGGCATCGGTTTTGATCGATGAATATTTGATTTGTTCGCCTGCGGCCGTAGCTGAAACAATGAAGGTTGTTGATATTAGTACTAGTAGTGCAATTTGAGTGTGTACCATTTTCATTTTCATTGATGAAAGTTCAAAAATTTTAGAAGATAATTTTGTATTTTTGGTAGAAAGAGAGAAGAGAAAATGAGAGTTGTAATTATTATTATAAATTCCTTTTGTGCAAAGTAGAGGAGATGAGAGTGATGAGAATGGAGTGCTTTACAAAAAGGATAGCGATATTGTCAGAGCAAAAAATGTTTCTGCCAGAGCAATATATTTGTACTTCCAAATTTACACTTTTACTTAATATGCTAACTTTAGTTATTGTTGGTAGAATTAAACTTTCCATGCATGTAGAATTAAATTTTCTCCCTTGTTTCCAAGTCAAGTTTAAGGTAAACTTTTGGCCTAGGTTGTGGAAATTATGATAAATTGAATTCAATTTGGGAAGTCTTAAAAATTTGGAGCAAACCAGAAGTTTTGCTATAATCTTTCAATTATCTATTTAAATTGGTGCTGATATACTAAATCAGTTAAAGGTTGAAATTATGAATATTACTTTCATTACGTTGGTTATGTTTCTAATCCATTTTCTAAAATTTCAATGTCTTCTTTGATTTATATGTTTCTTTTTTATAAATTTCTTGGATTTAGATTGATAAATGGAAATTAAATGCTGGACAACAGGAAAGAGAAATAATAAAGTTTCATGTTTAATAAGGGTATATTTGTCATAAATAAATAATTGCTCTGGAAGCAACACTTTTAACTCTGACAATATCGCTAGCCTTACAAAAAAAGTTTTGTTCCTCATTATGTGTGAATTTTTATATGGAGAAAAGGAGGGAAAGTGGATTTGGGAATAAATAAAGAAAAGAGGAAAAATTATTAGAGGGTAAAAGTAAAATCCACTTTTGTTCATTCGATTTGTTCTAATGTTAATGTATGAAATTGGATGGTATCCAATGACTTTAATGGTTTTTTTTGTAACTTTTATGAAGGCATTTTTTTCTGGGGATAAATTATGTGATATAAGCTTCATGACATCCTTTAAATTTTGGGTGTACATAACATGTGTAAAATAAATAGAAGACTTTTACCAAAAAAAAAAATAAATAAATAAATAGAAGACAAAAGAAAGTGCATAAATTTATTTAAAATTTAATTGTTGGAATTAGTAGAGTTAGTAAAAAATATAATTTGTCGATGGCTATGTTATAATAATGATAATAAAAACTACCCTTATATATTCTTATAAAAGAAACATAAATAGTACTAAATAATATTTTGATATATGTGGTGAATATGAGATGCCACAAAATATTACTAAAAATTAATATATAGGAATATTATTCTTGATGGTGGCTCGAGGCCTCGAGCAATCCAACCCAAGGAATTTATTCAAAGATAGATGGGTATTTATAATTTCAGAGTGGATGTAAGCCTACATTTTTCAAGTTAACAAAGTATTATTTAGAATAATTGTATATTTTATTTTTACTTAATGAGCACAACAAAATATAAAAGTTAATAACTTCCAGTGCACCTAAATGTAAATATTTATTAATTTACAAAAGACATCTACTTCTTCTTTAATTATTTTCTGGATCACTTTATGACCTATTTCAACAAAAAAAATCCTAGATTATCAATATATTTATAGAAATTTTTAGAGTGAAATGCAAAAATATCCGTTATGACTGCCTAATAAGCTAAAATCTTTTCAGTGTTATTTTATTACCAAAAGTCCCTCTATATGCTAATTTAAATTAGCAAAAAATCCTTTCTGAAGTCAAAATAATAATTATATCCCCACCAAAAAATGCAAGAACAATCATGTTCATTAAAAAATTGACAATAATTACCCTGTTAACTTTGAAATTTGCCAATAACTCACTTGTTCACTTAAAATTGAGAATAACCTCCCCATGATTTATGAATGAATTACTAACAAAAGAATAGCGTAAATGTTTTTTTGCAAATAAAAATATCATGAGATCTTTTTGCTAATTATACAAAGCACGGTAGATACTTTTGCATTTAGCAAAATTTCTACTTGTCTTTTCTTTCAACTTTAGAACAAATTAAAGATGTAATAAAATTTAGGTCTCAAAATCAAACTAAGCTACTCGATATTTGACTTGAGCTCATTTCAATAAAACTTCATTTGAGCTCGATTTGTCATACTTGTTCGTACAATATATTTGTTTGATAAATTTTTAAACTCGACTTGATAAGTTAAAAATTAACAAAATATATAAAAATATCAAGCTACTTGATGTACTCGATTCAGACTCGTTTAATAAAAGCTATAGCTCAAGCACAATTTCATAATCAACACAAAAATCAAAACAAAATTAAACAATGTGTCATTTGACAACAAAATGATAGAAACTAAATATTTCCAAATTTCTTGAAATCTTGTTGGGATTCTTACGGGAAAACGAGCCTCAGACAACGGAAATATAAAATATTTTAGGCTTCCTTGAGAATCTTGTCAGAATACTATCCAGTATATATTTAAACTAATATAAAATAAGAACATATAAACAGATCTAGTTTATACATCGTTCCTTGCACTTCCAAAGCAACGTTGAACTCTGTAGAAGTAGTCCTCTCTTTTGCTTTGCACCTTTGGTCCCAAGCTTTAGGTAGCGCCTCACGTGTTGCACCTTTACGGTTCAGTACACCACATACACATGAAAACCTTGAGATCTCTGATCGGATAGAACACAGAAGAAATCAAGATACCAAACTCGAGAAGAAATAGACAGAAGTCGATCGACTTCTGTCAGGGTAGGGGCGGCGGCGGCTAGGGCTTAGGGAAGAGAGAGATTTTCTTTTCTTGCTTTGAAGAGTTATACAAAGTGTGTCCATGGTATATTATTCCAAGACTTAATGAGTTATATATGAGTTATATATATAGATTTTTTAATCCTACCCCTAATAGGATTCCTAATAACATCTACTTACTAAATGGGCTAAGCCTTTTAATTAATGCAAGACTTCATTAATTAAATGGTCTTGTCTTTTAATTAATCTTGGGCCCATCCAAATCTCCAAGATTAGTTGGCCCACTAATTAAAGGCCCATTTATCCTATAATTAAATTTGACTCCTAGCCCAATTAATTAATTTCCATTAATCTTTATCTAATTAAATCAAAATCCAACCTTAATTAATTAAATATTCTCTCTCCACAATTAATTAAATCTAATATAATTAATTATTCTTATCAAATTAAAAATCTTTTTAATTTGACATCTCGATCTAGTCTAGTTGGGTCGGATTCTCGCGCCCAAATAGATCGACCCAGTCGAGTCCAACTTTCTTCGTTTCCTGTTTTCGCTTGATGTGTTTGTGTATGTTCTCATAGGTTTACCGCATCATTGGCCGCGGGTTATAATTAAATATACATTTAATTATTCGAGTAAACATATACTCTAAATTAATCGAACACTTTGTTGATTGACCATTCCAAAATTTACACCCCTGCTAATTTGGAAATTCTCCCACACTCCACAGTCGATGTCTGACACAAGCCCGTGGAGCCCAATCACTGGTGAATTAATTCAGTGAACCTTTAACCTTTACAATTACCATGTACGACTTAATCCTTTCATTAGTTGGTCTCCCGGTCAAGACTAAGCTTATGAACTTTCATCGGTTTCCTTACTTATCTCGACTTTTTGTATTCTAATCTTGAAACTATTCCCTTTCACTTAACATTTCTGCTGCAGTTTTAGAGTGGGAAGCTTACACCCATAAGTTGCGAAAACAAATGGTCACAAGCTTACCATATTGGAGAGAACATCAGTCTATTTTTGCTGTAGTCAATCTTGACTAAAAATTTAATGAAAGTAATGCACATTCTTTACATATCAGGCTCTAATTGGATTTATTTTCCATAATGTGAGTGTACTGTTTTAATTTGTTTTCTTGAGGTCTATCTTTTACATGAACATGATGATATTAATTACTTATCAAATTTAACTTCATTGGAAGCATTACAAGAAAGAAAATACCAGTGAGTAGAAAAAACACACACCAGTTAAAATCTTTAGGAGCAGCAAAAGATTACACCTTACAATAATTTGCCATTCAAAATCAAAAAAAGAAAAAAGGAAAAAAAAGAAAAAATTCAAGCTCAAAAATCTCAACCACTATTGTCTCCATTAGCACCTGCAGGCACAAGCTCCCTCAACATAGCCACAACCTGCAACATATTAGGCCTTTTAGAAGGAAAATCATCAACACATTGCAATGTTATTTCCAAATACCTCACCATCTCCTTCACTTCTTCCGCTTCATCTTCGTCCGTCCCTTTCGTTACCGAAAGTAAATCCGTATCTATAACTTCCATACCTTTCCCTTCTCTCACTTTACTCTTCACCCACCCCACCAAATTTGTGTCTCCAAAATCCTCCTTATCAGTAGGCCTTTTCCCCGTCAAAAGCTCCAAAAGTATAACTCCAAAGGAATAAACATCGCCCTTAGCTGTGCAACGAAAGCTCTGATAGTACTCCGGAGGCACGTACCCTGGCGTACCTGCCAGAGTACTCACGCTCAAGTGCGTGTCCAAAGCACTTATAAGCCTTGCCATGCCAAAATCCGAAACTCGAGCTTCCATTTCATTGTCGAGTAACACGTTGCTCGACTTCATATCTCTATGTATAATATGTGGAATGCAATTATGATGTAAAAAACAAAGTCCTTTAGCAGCACCTCTAGCTATCTTTTTCCTTTCTTCCCAAGTTAAAATCCTTCTTTCTTGCCTTCTTGGCCTTCCGTGTAGCATCTCCTCTAAGCTACCGTACTCCATAAACTCGTAAACTAGAAGCCTTTCCTCACCAATCTTGCAGTATCCTAAAAGGGGTACGAGGTTTCTATGCTTGATCTTCCCTAGCGTTTCCATTTCAGCCATGAATTCTCTGTCTCCTTGACAACTTAACCGTATGAGTTTCTTTATTGCAACACTGGGTCCATCTTTTAAAGTCGCTTTGAAAACTTCACCGAATCCTCCCGACCCAATTAGACTTGCTGCCGAGAAACCATTTGTAGCTTCTATAAGTTGTGAGAATTTGAGCTTTCTTAACTGTCTTTGGAAAGTAGCTACATTTATGCTTAATGGCTCTTTTTCTTTCTCGATTTTCCAGGTTGTGGCTGCATGTGGGTCTTGTAAACTGCTGAGAATCTTGACCCCTTGAGCCTCCTTACGCCTAGCTCGCATGGCAATGGCCCATACTATTAGAATACAAATAGAAGCAATTGAGATAAGAATACCCATTACAATGCTATTAGCCCATGAAACTGCAGACCTTTTTCGACCACTTTTTGGCCCGTTTTCGGTCGGGTTTGCTGAAGGGTATTGGCATTCAGGCAATGGTACACCACATAATCCTGGATTATTCTCGTACTGAGTTGCCGGGAGCGTGCTGAGCTGGCCTCTAGATGGGATTTGACCCGTTAACTCGTTGTTTGACAAATCAATCTGTACCAAGAAAGAAAGATTCGAAAACGAGTCCGGAATATGGCCTTGAAGTCTATTATGAGAAGCATCAAAAACTCCAAGATTCTTAAGTTGGCCTAAAGAAGCAGGGATTTCACCAGACAATTGATTATGTGATATTTCAAGAACTTGTAAAGCTATCATGTCACCAAATCCATCCGGGATTTTTCCGATGAGTTGATTGTACGAAAGATCGAGATACTCTAGTGTTTGGTACCGAGTAAAGCTACTCAAAACCGGACCCGAGTAAAGCCGAGTAAAATCACAACTCCTCAATGATGGCACCTGTAAAAGCCTCTCGGGCCTTATACCGAAGAACTCGAGTAAGCCCCCAACTCCTCTGCATGAGTTGCCTACATTTCGAACAAACACTAATGTGTTCCCCGATAGAATACCGGTCAATGCCTTTGCTCCGAGCTGCCTTCCTAGTCGAGAGGGGATTTCGCCCCCAAGTTGATTACTGTTCAAGTCTAGCCAAACTAAGCTTGTGCAATTTGCTAACTCTTTCGGGATCTGCCCACTTAAACTGTTGTTTGCTAGTTGAAGCACAGCTAGTCGAGTCAAGACACCTAGCTCTCGTGGAATCTCACCCGTGAGCCCGTTACTTGTTAAGGAAATCCATTCTATATCAGCACAGTTGGACAACTCTTTTGGTATCTCGCCACTTAAATGATTATTATTCAAAATCAGATTCTTGAGTTTCTTGCAGTTCCCGAGCTCTAAGGGCACGTTTCCTTCTAAGCTATTGTACCAAGCTATTAGCTGCTCGAGATTCTCGAGGTTTCCTAATTCTTTCGGTATCGAGCCATTGAGATAATTTATGCTAAAATCAATGATCTTTAGCTTTGTACATTGAGACAATTGAGGTGGGATTTTTCCAAAAATTAAATTGTCCGGAAGTCTTAACTCTTCGAGTGAGACAGCTCCCGGACAAATATCTGGTGGAATAATCCCAGAAAACATGTTTGAGCTAAAGTCCACTACTCTTAACTTTTTACAGAATGAAATGGAAGAGGGAAAATCACCACTAATTCTGTTATTACTAAGCAAGAGGCTCTCTAAAGATGCCAAATTCCGAACCATAGAATCGGGAAATGGACCAGTTAAGTTGTTATTCGACAAATCAAGAACTTGAAGCCAAGAACACGAAGAAAACGAAACCGGGATTGATCCTGTTATATTGTTATTTGACAACTTAAGTTCCAACAATGAGTTACACGTGTTTCCCAATTCAAATGGGATCCAACCTGTGAGATGATTGTGTGAAAGATCTAACCTTTTTAAGCTTTTTAGTAAGCCGATAGACGGTGGTATATCTCCAGACAAAGAATTCTCCGGCAAAAACAACTCATTAAGGTTTGTGCAGTTGGAAAAGGAAACTGGAACAGAGCCCACAATTTGGTTTCCTGACCAATCAAGATGTAGTAAAGAGGTACACTCTTCGATCTTCATGTTCGATATCAACCCCGTGATGTTATTGTAAGAAAGATCAAGATACTGCAATTTATCTATGTGGGATAAAAGAGTTTCCGGTAAAGAACCTGTTAATTTGTTGAAACCAAGATTAACATATTCGAGATTTGGGCAATTTGTGAAGAGATTTTCAGGAATATGTCCGAAAATCCCGGAAAAAGAGAGCTCAAGTTGCTTTACTCCAAAAGGGATTTGCACTAAAGATTCAGAAGCATTTACAGTAAAAGAATTGGCAGAGAGGTTTAGAGAAGTTAACATGTCCAATGAAGAAAAGGGCGAAAACGAGACTTGGCCTACGAGATTCGATTGTGCGAGATCGAGTGCTGTGATTCTTCCGAGATTGTTGCAAGTGATTCCATGCCATGTGCATGGATCTTTTTTAAGGTTCCAATCGGAAAGGGCTCCCTTTGGATCTTCTCGAATCATTTTCTTGAATGATAATAGAGTCGAGGCATCGGTTTTGATCGATGAATATTTGATTTGTTCGCCTGCGGCCGTAGCTGAAACAATGAAGGTTGTTGATATTAGTACTAGTAGTGCAATTTGAGTGTGTACCATTTTCATTTTCATTGATGAAAGTTCAAATAGTTTAGAAGAGAATTTAGTGTATTTGGTAGAAAGAGAGAAAGAGAGAAAAAGAGAGAGTGGTGATTATGATTAGAAATTCACAAAAGGAGAGGAGATGAGAGTGATGAGAATGGAGTGCTTTACAAAAAAGTTTTGTTCCTCGTTATGTGTGAGTTTTTATATGGAGAAAAGGAGGGAAAGTGGATTTGGGAATAAAATAAAGAAAAGAGGAAAAATTATTAGAGGGTAAAAGTAAAATCCACTTTTGTTCATTCGATTTGTTCTAATGTTAAGGTATGAAATTGGACGGTATGAATTATCCTTAAAAAGTGTGGTATTTGTCTAATATCTTTAATGGTTTTTTTTTTTGTTATTTTTATATAGGCATTTTTTTTTTGGGATAAATAAATTTATTTAAAATTTTATTTGTTTGATAAATATGACTTTATACATACCCTCATCTTCGGCTATGTTTTAATAATGATAAAAACTCCCCTTATTTCTTATAATAGAAAAAACATAAATAGTACTAAAATTGATATATTAAAATAATATTTGATATGTGTGGTGAATATGAGATGCCACAAAATATTACTAAAAATATATAGGAATATTTTTCTTGATGGTGGCTCGAGGCCTCGAGCAATCCAACCCAAGGAATTTATTCAAAGATAGATGGGTATTTATAATTTCATAGTGGATGTAAGCCTACATTTTTCAAGTTAACAAAGGATTATTTAGATTAATTGTATATTTTACTTTTAGTTAATGAGCACAACACAATATAAAAGTTAATAACTCCCATTGCACCTAGATTTGAATATTTATTAAATTTACAATACATCTACATCTTCTTTAATTATTTTCTGGATGACTACATTTTTCAAAAAATAAAAATAAAAATCCTACTTTATCAATATATTAATCAAAAATTTCTAGAGTGAAATGCAAAAATACCCATTAAGACTTGCCTAATAAGCTAAAATCTTTCAGTATTATTTTTATTACCAAAAGTCCCTCTATATGCTAATTTAAAAAAATCATCCTGCAAGCAAAATAATAATTATATCCCCATCAAAAGATGCAAAAACAATCATATTCATTAAAAAATTGACAATAATCACTCTGTTAACTTTAAAAGTTGGCAATAACTCACTTGTTCACTTAAAATTGAATATAACCTCACCATGATTTATAAATGAATTAAATGGAGTTTTTTACTAACAAAAAACTAGCATAATGGTTTTTATTACTAATAAATAACATGATATTTTTTTGCTAATTAGACAAAGCACGGAAGATACTTTCGCATTTAGCTAGATAATTTCTACCTGTCTTTTCTTTCAACTTCAGAACAAATTAAAGATGTAATAAAATTAAGGTATGAAAATCAATTCAAGCTACTCGATATTCGACTTGAGTTTATTCAATAAACTTTCATTTGAGCTCGGTTTGTCATACTTATAATCAAATAAAATCAAACAATATATTTTGTTTGATAATTTTTTAAACTCGATTCGATAAGTTAAAAATTAACAAAATACATGTAAAAATAAAAATATCAAGCTATTCAATGTACTCGATTTGGACTCGTTTAATAAAAGCTATAGTTTAAAGATCAAACACAATTCAAGACCAATATAGAAGTCAAAACAAACTTAAACAATGGGTCATTTAACAATAAAATGATAGAAACTGAAATTTTCCAAATTTCTTTAAGATCTTCCAATATTACTTTTAAAATCTATGAAATGAGAAGATAAGAAAGCTAACAATAGAAAGATAAATGAATAAAGTGTAAAGAAAAATATGTTTTATTTTTAATTTCTTAAAATGAAAGCACTTTCGACTTATAAACCACATATTCCGTATTAAATTAGGACTGTCCATGGGTCAAATTTTGGTCGGATCAGGCTCATTCAGATCCGACTTCATTTATATCGGATTGGATTTTGCTCGAATCGTGCTCGAATCTAGATTTTTTTAATCCAATGAATCTTGATCGGATTTGACAAAATATCAATCTTTTTCGGATCCAATATATACAAATTTCATTTAAAACATTACAATGATATTTTTTTCCTGAAATAAGTTTATCAAGTTTATAATATTTTTTATTTAATTTTAACTCACATGTGCAAACTTTCTTTAGTAATTTTAATTTTTTTAGATGAAAATATTCATTTAAATAAATTTATAAACGAGTCTTCTTAAATTGACAGTAAATATTATTAATATTACTTATTTTTATAAAATATTATATATATCATTCTTTTTATTCATTGTTGGATACATAGATCGACCTAAATCTATATTCGCTTCATGTATTTCGAGTTACGAATATTTATAATCGAACAATGTCCATCGAATCTCTAATTAGATAGTTATCCTAATAAATCAGATCGAAATCGACCCCATTGACAGCCCTAGTATTAAAGGTGATAGACTAGTAACAAATTAATCTAAAAAGAAACACCGTAATAAATTGATAATCTAAAAAAATGGGTCTGATGATGTAGACCTTATATGCATAAATGTCGAGAAAAGATAATAATTGAAAGAAAATTTTCAGATGCTTTAATTTAGTCAATAATAGAATAGTTTTATCAATGAGGCCCACCAAGAGAAAAACATCAATGAATCCTGCAAGTGTGGTTAAAGGTTTAGGGTATAATGATGCTCCCATTTTCAGCAACTATTTTGGGGTAAATGCAAAATACTCCCCCGTGTTATTAAACCTGCACGAAATTACCCTGTAAAATTTTTATTATGTCAAATTTTTTTGTATTTTCAAAAATCTTGCAAAAAACACTCAACTTGTAAAAGAATATGTCGTTTTGGATCGACATATTTCAAGAAATTATTTCTAAAATACTTCAAGTTGGTCTCTACAATTTCACTTGATATATTTTAAAAATTATTTCTTGAAATTTGTCGATCTAAAACGACCTATTTATTATAAATTGGGTATTTTTTTGCAGAATTTTTGAAAACACAAGGAAGTTTGGCGTCATAAAAATTTCACATGGTAGTTTTTTGCAGGCTTAACATAACACATGGGAGTAACTTGCATTTTCCCCCAACCATTTCATGCTCACCAGCCTGCTTATAATTAACTTTATTACATAATTATTATTTCTTATCACCTCTTACTTTTTTTCTTTAAATTTTATTTAAATTAAAGTTCAACCTAGCTTTTCAACTGGTCGCAGACCCACACTTTTATACTTCAATATTAATAAAAAAAAGACTATATTTCTAACTGTCTCCTCTCTTTCAACAAATCCTAGATCCAAATCCAAATGATGTTTTCATATATTCTATTGTGGTCCTGGAAAACCCTCTGATTTTGTTGGAAATTAAATAAGGTTTTTAAGTTTGTAATTATATATATATATATATATATATATATATTAGAGGAGTTTTGTAATTATATTAACTAGTATATGTCCCGTGCTATGCACGGGTCTTTTAAAAAAATATATGTTAAGTATCTTGTTTAATATGTTAGAAATATCTATTGTAAGACATGATTAAAATATATAAAATGATAATACAATATTTATATAAAGATAAATAATTTATTAAATTTTAACAAATATATCACTCTAGACATCTAAGTTAAATAGGAATATTTACACACCATCATGGCATCATTGTTAAATTAATACCTGAATATTGAGCAAAAGCTATCTCAACGTAATAATTTATTTATTCTCAATGTAAGCATTTTTTGGATTTCAGATAAGAAAATGAATTATGAATTACTTTCTTTAGCCTAAAATAGGTCGTCCCTTTAGAACATGCGAACATTCTTCAGACCAGTCGACAGTCAAAACAAATTTCACGGCACGAAAATGTGACCTTGCAAGCTTCGATGGCCACTGGGATGATAAAATAAATGCACGATGCAGTAATGAAAAGACTCTCTCCCTTAACATTTTGATGCCATTTTGCTGAGTAATACATATATATATTTAAGTCAGAGTAGCATAATGATCAGTGTTAAATCTAAAAATAATATCAAAATTATATTTATACCTAGTCTTGTAGTTTTCTAAGATATATATATATATGTATATATATATATATATATATATATATAATAGAGGAGTTTTGTAATTATATTAATTTCTGACGTATTACGTTGCTGTTACAACAATTCCAGTTCGAGCCTAATTTTTATTTCAGTTTTTATAGTGAAATATCTTAACACTACTAAATTAAAATTTGCAGTAATTAAATGGTCTGTTTCTCCCAACATTATTTCAAATTTATTAAAATGACAATTTTTTGACTTTTGGCAAATATTTTGAAAATAAAAGGCAAAGCCTAATGTACATTTGACATGTAATTAATCAATTAATAAATTGAAGATACATAATTACACATTCTAAAAAGATATAAAAAGGGTCGCAGTCAATAATTGGGTGAGTCAAATGGTAACTTTTATACATATAAATCAGTCAAAATTCCTTGAAGCAAAATGATTTGAACAAATCAAAAAATTATACGTACGTACTTCTCCAATAATTGAATGACTAGAACTTTGAAAAAAATGAAGGTCTACTTTGTTTTTTTTCTTTTTTAAATTTTCATTTTCTTTACCCTTAATATGTATGTGTTTTGGTGTGGGGCATTTGCAATTATGGGTTGAAAATGAAGACCTAATATTGGGTTTGGCACGCCTGTGTTTTGGACATTCATATCATATCCCACTAACTAGATTTTGGGTAAGCTAAATGATTGGCGATTACCCCAATAAAATCAATAATAATACTATTGCTTTAATATATTTATATGATAATATATACTCCTATCTCGCATGCCATCTTTTTATCCTTTTCAATTTTATTACGATAATATACTCCGACATAAAAATAAATCCCAATTAAATTTTATTCCTTTTGTGTCTTAATTTGTTCAACTTTTCTTTTGTTGAGCATTCTCACCTCGGACTTATACTATTTCTTCTAGTCCCAGAACCAGTCAACCTCCTCACATACAGATTTTATATCTTAACTAGTTGTTATTTGAACACTCATAGTGAATGTCAACTTTTAGTAAAATTTGCTGCTAAATAATCCTAATAAAATATTGATATTGAGATTAAATGTCTCAGTTGTTGTTGAAAGTAATATTGAAGTTCACCTTATAAGGTCTAGGGTAATCTTCACCTTTCAAACTATCTTTTGGGTTTGAGTTAGTCCCAATCAACGTAAGTGGAATTAGCACAATCCATGTGGTGAATTCTGATTTGGTATTAGAATCCGATGTTGAAGTGGAGCACCTCTTTCCGTGATGAGCTCTTCCTTGCACACATGATGGTATTTATTCGTTACCCAACACGGTCTTGAAAATTCGCGTGTTGGACTCTTATCTACATGTCAATAATTCGCAAATGTTGGGCATTAATATACCATGTGTTGGGCTTGCTCTCCCACACATTGATCCCGTCCCACACGTGAAGGGGGACTATTGAGACTAAATATCACGCAATGGTTGAAAATAATATTTAAGTTCATCTTATAAGATCTTGGATAATCCTCACCTCTCAAACAGGGACGGATCCAGGAATTGAGTGTTGGGGGAGCCGAACTTGACTACCGGCAATTTTATTGATTGTGATATTAAAGTTCCTTTGGTTACTAAAATCTAAAAAAATAAATATACTATAAAATGGATTGTCAAATAGAACTATACTGAATTCAATTTTTTTTTTTTTTTTTTTAATTCGGGATACTTTATGAGAATTGTTTGATATGATATATAGAATAAAAGTGGACTAACCTTTGACACACGATTTGATATTGCAATTTAAGATTCAAATTTTTCAACATTATTTATTTTACACAATGCATTAATATATTTGATTTACTCATAATTTTGAGTTTGCACCCTCCACGTTATAAAAACTATAAGAAAATATAGTAAGAAATAAGAAATAATTAAGCTAGTAACATTGCATTAGCACATTGTTTACATTTTATAAAATAAATAATCTATTATAAAATGTCACATTTATTTTCTAATTGGGCCATTCAATTCATATACTAATATGTTGTTTGTGTAACTAATTAACATAGGATAGTATATATATACATATATATATATATAAAATAACGAATTCCGAAAGTCTTGGGGGCCAGGGCCTCCCCAAAATATAGCTAAATTCGTCGCTGCTCTCAAGCTTTTTGTGGCTATGTTAGGCTCAATCCATGTAAATGAACTTAGTCTAATCCATGTAAATGGAATTAGTCCAATCCATGTGATGAATTATAATAATTTTTTTTTTTTTTGGTTTCCCAAGGGTTTAATCCCTTTCGAGGCGCGTCGGGCACATAATGTGGGAACCTCTCCCAACAGGGATTCGAACCTGAGCCCGCTACTGTGTAGTGACTAGTCCCTTCCACTAGACCAATCACCTGTTGGTATAATAATTGATTATGGATATATAGCTTCGTCGAGGATGGACTCAGCTATATGTCACTTGTATAAGTTTTCTACAACATAGTGAAGTCTGCCCATGGGGTTGACGGTGGACTACTAGATTTCATAAAATTGGACATACACTCAAGGAAGAACGTTAAAGCTTTTTCAGTTGAACTCATAAAAAATTTGTGAAGTCTAAGTCAGATAGACTGTAAACCATTACTTAAATTTGAAGGATAGTTGAATAGTAACGAATGTGTCTGATCTCATTAATAATGGAGTATTTATAGGTGATAAATTGTGGAATAAAGTAAAAATATTTTTTATCATCTAGGGGCCCCAGTGTCGAGGGCCCTAAAATATAAAGTAGGAATGAGAATGGTGGAATAAAGTAAAAATATTATTTATCGCTATCAAACTTGAATATTTTGCAAATAAGGTATTTCCCTATTTATATAGCCACCTTCTCGAAAGGATGGTGAAGATCAACTTGATCTAGTAACTATGATAATAATCTATAGACTTTTATAAGATATTTTTATTGATCTATCTAAAAATGACTACTATAATTGATAGTGTCATTATTTCAATTTTATTGTATATTAGTATTTTGGTAAAACATTTTATGATACTATAATTTTGCAACAATACATTAAATTTAATATTTGTAGGCGTCAAAGTTATATGTAAATACCAATTTTTTTAATTTTTTTTCTTATTCTGGCATTTATGACAAAATTAAAAATTATAGTTGATATGTAACTTGATTTTATGAGTATGGGTCAAGCTACAAATTTTAAAAATTAATTTACATGAAATTTACAGAAAGATCTAAAATCACACATTTAGATTTTTTGGTACAAAACATAAACGAATTGTTTGGTTTGGCATTCGGTACAAATTCTGAAATTAGTGAATTAGTCTAAATACAAAAATTGATACGGTTCGATTTTACTAAAGAACCCCTTTGTAACATAGTTGCAAAAACATTTGCAAAAACATAAGTATATTCTACATTTATGACAAACTTAAAAATTATAGTTGATATATAACTTGATTCAATGATTATGGGTCAAACTACAAATTTTAAAAATTAATTTACATGAAATTTATAGAAAGATCCAAAATCACATTTTTCGGTTTTTTGGTACAAAATTGAAACGAATTGTTTGGTTTGGGATTCGGTACAAATTCTGAAATTATGAATTATTACGATTTGATTTTACTAAAGAACCCCTTTGTAACATAGTTGCAAAAACATAAGTATATTCTACATTTATGTTTTATCTATTTATTGATTTTGACAAGTAAAGTTAACTCTATTAATGTACATTAATTATATAATTAAATTCACAATCCTTATGGTATTTGCGTTACTTGTTAAAAAGGGTTTTATATTAAATGTTGTAAGAACATATTACATTGAATGTAAAAAAAAAAATGTCAATTTGGTATATGTCATTATGTTTATTCTATAACAAATGTGTTAGAGAAAAACCATTCAAATACTTAATAAATACTTTTACAATTTTAAAAGTAAGCAAATAAATTTTTATAGTGATATTTTGTAGAATAGGACCCAATTTTACATTTTGCCAGTGATTGGATTATGTGGTATGGCTAATACATAAGCAGAATCTGCAGGAGCCAAAGTAAGAAAACTAGATTAAATAACGTTAGATGTAGCACTTATAAGGCCCAGTTCTTGCACTAACGACCTCCTAAGATATATATCATATATCTGAAGTGCATAATTGCATCATATATCTAGTATAAGAAATTGGTTATGATTCAAAATTTCTGAGAAAAAAAAGATGGGGGGACATGATTATTCGCACTTGATGGATCGATAAATATGGCGAACAAAGAGCAATGCCGCACGAAATCCAACAGTCCCTAGCATGAGAAAGAATCCATAGCAGATGCAAGCCATATAGCCAAAGAAGAAAGAGATTTGCATGAAACCAGACATATCTGATCTTGCATAATAGTAGTACAAACAGTAGCCATATATAAAAATACCAGTTGATCCACCACATAGGAAAGACCTGTGAACAAAGAATCGCCTTAATTAGTCGCCCAAACTAAACGGAGCAAATAAATGACTTATAGTTAAGAATATTTTGTCTTTTAATCTGAATAAATGACACAGTTATTGTTTTCTGATACAAGGGAAGAAATAACATACCTCCACCACCATTCATGATCTTCTGCAGTGAGTTGGAAATATATCAATGCGACAGTAATGAAAGCAGTCACAATGAGCAGAATAATGAACACAATAAACAGGATGCTGTAAATTGTGTAAATCTTGTGACCCCATACGCTCGCAAATATGTAATAAAGTTCAACATAAATAGCACTGAAAGGCAAGAATCCTGCCATTGCCATTTGAGGGACTGTACTTCGATACCAGGGCAGTTCCGGAATCTCTCTTGGATACTTTGTAGTTCGACATGGAGCCTGGAACTCAATTTTGCTATTCTTTCCAGCAATTCCACCCAATACAAGCAATGGAGATGTGATTAAAGTCCATATTAGGATTATAACCACAATGGTGCCAAATGGAAGAGCAGCAGTTGAATTGTAAGCTATTGCAACTGAATTAAGGAAACAAAATGTGACAAGTAGAGGTCCACAGAAAAGAGATCCTGTTAATAACAAATTCCTCACCTGTCAATGGAAAATTGAGAGTTTTTAGCTTTGTGACTTTGCTTTTAAGAAAATGCTTATTTTAAAGGCTTATATAGCTTACCCAATTTTTCCCTTCAAGTTGGAAATAAAAGGAAGTTGCTGAATAGCCAGCAATACCAGAAGTGAGTACAAATATAACCAACAAAGCAGTAAATAGAGCTCCTCGATTATATGGATAGAATACTCCGACAATTGCAAGAATGAAAATAAACACTGTACTGCAGACACGAGTAAAGACAGGTTAACCAGTTAGTAAATAGCAACATAAACAAATCAAGAATTTGATTTACTAAGTGATTATAATATGATCACCTACAGGGTAAAGAGCTGGGTGCCAGAACCAATTGCAGCAGAAAATAAAGACTTGTTTTTCGGGAATCGGAATACGTCACCGTGTATGTATTTCCATCCAGTCTCTTCTTGGTCATCCATTGATGACTCTTCATCGTGTGTGTACCTTTAAAAGGGTAAAAATGGGATAAACAAAACATCTAAGTGGACAAAATAAAAGGAAAAACATGGTGGATTAATTACTTGATAAAATCATTTTTGAGGACTCGCATCAAAATCGTGGCAAGAAAACCAGTCAAGAGAAGAACTGTAACACATGAATTGATAATTGAAAACCAGTGAATCTCCAAATGATGAGGGAAAGAACTCTGAGAGAATTTATCCATTCTCTTCTCAAAAGGGATGTCTGTTTCTTTCCATTTCACGGTATAACTGAACTCTGCATCGACTTCTTTGTTCTCTGTCAAGTCCAAAACTGAATGTGGATCCATCATGGAATTAATCTCAATGACACGATCTTTATTATATAGGATGTCGAATTGGATGTGCTGATAAAGGTAGTATCTATAATCGCTAGGATCAGCTTTTTCGTCTCTGTCTACCCTTCCAATGAGTCCCCAAATAGGTAAATCATCATAGTACATTTGGAAGTAATAATCTTTGTAGAGTGCTTTTCGGAACTGAGCAACTTCCTGCTTTGAGAGTTTCTTTCTGCACAGAACTTCAGACTCTCTATCCACCAAAAAATCAAGTGGGTATGGACCGCTAACGAGGCGGTCTCCATTCAGTACTTCTCCTAAAGCTTCCTTCTTCTCTTTCAATTTTTCTGCGAATGTTTTAATATAGCAGTATTTCAACCAATATTACTTAGTTGTTGAAACAGTGAATGAAAATTTAGACTCGAGAAACAACTCGGGAGTCAAAATGATATAATCAAACCAGCCTACCTAATCAGGTCTTAGATCCTTATTTTCAAGATAGATAACATAAAATGTACAGTTTGAACTATATTAAAAACAAAAATCTGATTTCAAATGTGATATATATATCCTTATGAAAAAGGAAACATCTTATGACATCAATTACTCAAAGCATTATCGTATATTCAAAAACATATATACCAAAGGCGCAATTAATTTGAACCTGAGCTCTCTGCCTATATCGATAATATTCTAGTGAACAAAACTTGTGATGCAGAACTGAAGCTAAACATGGTTAAATACAGCTTACACATTACCAAAACAAGAGTTAGCTTGAAAGAACATTTTTGAAATTTAATATGCACATGTGTTCCATTTATCTGAAATACACTCTGGATATTTGGTAATCCAACAAATGAATTTGTAAACTATAGCTTTATATATATGGTACAGCATATGGTTTTACATAAGCTCTAACATAATATACATGCTTTCTAAATAATCTTAGTCCGTGTTGTTTAAGCTATGAAATATATCTGCCGTGCTTTGATGTTGGTAATCAGAAAATAATTCTCCATGAAAGTGTAGAAGCCCCAAAAGGCTGAGACATATTAGGAATATATAGGGCTGAAAATCAAATGTAAAGCTACACGATACTCAACTTGAGCTCGTTCGATAAAAGCTCCTTTGAGTTCGGTTTGTCGCACAAATCAAACATGCTTGAACATCATTTTCCGTTCGATACTTTTAAAGCTCGGCTCGAGCTCGAGCTCGAGCTCGATAAGCTAAAGTCGATAAAATACATGTAAAATATCAAGCTACTTGATATTCGGCTCGAGCTCGTTCGATAAAAGCTCGTTTGAGCTCGGCTCTTTTAACAATCAGACCAAGCTCAAACAAAAAATTTCAAGCTCGATAAGATTCAAACCAAGCTTGAACAATGTGTCGTTCGACACTACTTGGCTCGAGTACAACTCTAGGAATACATAATCAACTAATAGAACGAAGAATTGGAGTAGAACCTGGTAAACAGAACGGCAGGTCGTAATATCTGTAAGTTTCACTGTAAAACAATAAACAGCTTCAGCTAAAATCAACTATTGATTAATCGACATTAGACATGACCTATATATACATCAAAATATTCATCAAACGGAAATGTACCCAAAAAAAAAAACTATTTTCTCTAAACAACAATTCCAGTAAAAGCTCCTGCTATCAACGCCATACTTATCACGTCATAATAATCACCACAAAATTATACTCAAATAGCATATTCACTAAAACGAGCATTCAATTCAATCATCACATGATTCATTACACCGAACCCCTGCGTATCACTTAAAAATGCATCCTACTATATATTAAACAATCATCAGATAAGATAAAGAAAAATTGCAATGTCGCATTAAATCGTTCAGTAAATACACTAGCTTCCATCAAATCAAAGATAAAATCAAAAATCAAATAACGACTAAATTGATCACAAAATACCTAGGATTATGAAACGGACCAACTTTGTTGGCGTAAAGGGGGACAGGGTCGCCGGCGTGGTAGCGATGATCGGAGGCGTCCGATTGAACGCCTCTTATTATTGTCAATAAATAAAGGCTAATCGATATTACTAAAATAAATGTGACGCCCGAGGGTTTCTCCATTGCAGATGGATTGGGGAGAAATGGGAACAGTAGTGTGGCTGCATGAATGTTGTTTGCTTGGAGAAAATAGTAATTGCCAAATGTCAATATTTCAGATCATATTGCAGCTGGAGGGGTGTGTTTGGATGAATTATTTTGTTTTGTGTAGCCGTGATTGGAAATTTTTGGACAAACCGAATTCGAATGAAGATATTTATAATACTATTCAGTGAAGTTGATATGTGAAGATTATTGACTTATAAATTAATCGAATGTGCTACAATTTTTTTTATTTTTTTAAATTATGACTTTTAGTTTTGTTGTGAATAATAATATAAAATTTGGACTAAAATCAAAATATATTGACAAATTTTCAAAAAGGTATTATTGATTGATAATATTCTAGAGTGTGAAGATATAGCACAATCGACTTACCTAAAAGGGACTTTAATAGTGGGTCATAAACCAAATCATAGTTAGCTAACGGCTAAACACCTTATTGCTCGTTGGCGATGAGACACTCCATAGCTAGCGAATATAACTAAGCGTGCTACAACTTGTTAATTGAGGCTCTAGCTAAACCGAGCATGTTTTTCGACTAAGGGTAGCTATGCTTGGACAGTGAACATGTGTAATACTTTGTAAACTAGATATTGTTTTACACCCTTTAATTAATTATAGAAATATATATAGTGTAGCTGATCGACTGCATCAGTCAATAATTTAAGGGTGATAAATGGATCACCTGGATCGCATCTGGATCTGATCCTTATGGATTGAATCTCAAATGGATCGAATCCTAAGTGAAACTAAAAATACGAATCTTATATTGATCCAATCCGATCAAAAAAATTTGACATTTAACGCGGAACCATGGAGGATTCATGATGGATTATGACGGATCCATGGGAAATCCATCATGGATCTAGCATGGATCCATAGTCTACGTTGGACTCATGTTGAATCAAAAAAATCTTCACTTTCCCTCTCATGGTCTCACCCATTCTCACCCACACCCACCCACCATTTTAGTTCGTTTTTTTCACTAATTTCATCAATGTAACCCCTTTTTCGTCGTTTTTCATGAATCACATCAATTTATAACGGTTTTTTTTAAATACTTTAACTCGTTTTTTCATAAATTTGACTGATTTAACTCATTTATTCACCATTTGCATTGATTTTTCAGTAATTTCATCGATTTGAATGGTTTTTGATCGATTTAACTAGTTTTTTCACTAATTTCACTGATTTAAATTATTTTTGACTGCGCGTGTTATCCCATTTTCCACCATTTTCGCCTGTTTTTCCACTAATTTCAATGGTTTTGACTGTTTTTGACCGATTTATTTAACTCATTTTTTCATAGTTTACATCAATTTGAGTGATTTTTTACCAAATTTAACTAGCATTTTCACTAGTTTCATCGATTTAAACATCTATTAACCGATTAAATTAGTGGAAAACGCCAAACAAACATGCCCAAAACCTTTCACTCTCTTTATATTTTATTTTGTGTTTCTCCAGGAATCTGACTTAAGTATGAAAGTGTTATAGTTGGTATACTCATCCAACATGTTAACCATCATAGTTTACATGTTAATATCAAATTTATTAACTTGATCCATTTCAGATCCATTAGGAAAAATATTAAATATCTACATTAATTGTCAATTTACGATATATATATTGTTATTATCTGCACTAATCTAGATCAATTCTAAATTTATAACCAAAGTAGTTTAAAAGAAGATCCCCGCCTTTACACTTAAAGTGAAAATATAGCAATTGAATCACTCTCTGAGCAAGACTTCAAATCAACATTGTTCTAAAAAACGAGTGCAACATTAATTATTGGGTAAATTACAAATACCCCTGAGGTAGGTCTAATTACGAAAATCCCCCTCATGTAGTAGGTATTACTAAAAATCCATGTAGTTTGTCACAATCTTATAATTGACCCCTTACCCATGAAAAGTTCCAATTTTGCCCCTAGGGGTTATTTGTAATGTTTGTAATATATCTAATAAAATAAAACATGGTTGCTAATTGTAGTATTACATAAATTATAAACTTGATAATTATATAATTACCACAAAAAATTGATAAAATTGTATAAATACCCGTAAGTTTCAATTTTTTACCTATTTATTAACATTTTAATTTTTATTACAGAAATTAAACAAATTTTTATTAATTATATTTAATAAATATAAAAAATCCTACACATTTAATTGAATAATATACTTTTATGTTTATAATAATGATTTAATAAATTTTATTATTATAAACATAAAAAGTAAATTAAAAATGATACTGTATTTTTAAATTTTCTAATTATTTTTAAAATAATAAATTTATTAATACATTATAAAAATAATTAATTTAATTAAATGTGTAAATAAAATTCTTTTATTTCTGATTTTTTTAATTTATTAGTATAAAAAGTTTTTAATAAATATTTAATAATAAGGTCCTTTTAGTATTTTTGAAAACTTATGTGCAATTATATAATTTTTTCAATATTTTGTGGTAAATATATAATATCAATATGATAATTTATGAGATATTACAATTAATCATCCAAGCTTTAATTTTTTTAAGATATTACAACATTACAATTGATCTCTAGTGACAAAGTTGGAACTTTCAGTGACAAGAGGTTTAATTGTAATATGATGGCAATCCTCGAATTTTTTTTTTAAATACGTGAGGGAGATTTTTATATTAGATCTTACTTCAGGAAATATTTGTAATTTACCCTAAATTATTTAACACGCTTGACACACGTACAATTTGCAACGCGTATGAGGTTCTTATTTTTAATGCTGTTAATTAATTGTTTAAAATAAATTGTCGGGTGCCCACACGCTTTCTTACTAATAAATTACATGCAATTAGATTATTCTTGGTAGACGTCAAGTCGTCAACGCATCAGACCAAGAAAGTTGGATAAGTATTTTATTCTATTTTAATCGATTGAATTGAATTTAGTCGGATTTCCTAATTTCAGATATTAAACTATTTCTATGATTCTATATCTGATAAGTTTTTTTTTTTTTTTTTTTTTTTGGGTTACATCTCATGATATGTATAATGAATAATTCAACTCTATGTAATATAGAATAAACATATTATCCTCTATAAAAAATAATAATGAGTTTTTTTTATCTCTTTTCTTGTCAACAGGGTGCTGCACGCGCGCTTAAAATCATGAATGAGACTTTATTTTAATACGAAAGGTGATCTATTTAACATCACTTGATGACATATGCCAGTCACTTTATCCTCCTATGAAATGTTGTAATAAGGTCTCGTAAGTAACCAACCCCCACTTCCCAGATAAATTATTTAATGTAATCGCTGCACCACGTCATCAAGATACATGGTGCAACTCACCAATATACTTAAAACATGTGGAATGATAATTCACATCACCCATATTCTAACAATGTGAACACAATTTCTTGAAACCTTATTTTTTTGGAACATGGCCAAAATATGGGATTATGTGGACTATCACTCCACATGTCCCAAGTGTATTGGTGGACTGCACTAAATGTATTTAATGATGTGGTGCAGCGGTTGTACTAAATAATTTCTCCACCTCCCACCCCTTATCGTCTAGTAAAAAATTTACCCCCAAATAAATTGTTTAATTGACATTTTAGCAATGAGACAATAAATCAGAATGAAACAAATGAAATACAGAAAATGAGACATAATTTTGTTTGATGGATGAAAAAATAAATAATTAATTAAAAAACAATTTATTGGTTATAAAAAGCACACGAGTAGTTTTGAAATAAAAAGTCCAACATTATAACATTGAGATAAAATGTTACTAGTGATACATTATGGTCTAACTGATACTATCCCCCATACTATAAGGGAAAATTTGTATTTTACTCTTTCATAAATTTACTGGAAAAATTCTTGTTCGGATCTGATTTGGCCAAACTCATCCAACGTGTATTGCACTTACTTTACAATTTGTTACTCTCATTGAAATTTCATCAAATCTAAAAAAAATGTATTTGACTTGTCATATAATTAAGACCGAATTCAATTTAAATAAGGGAATAACCCTACAATATGCAACGTGTTATTAAGACAACCCCCGTGATTGGTTATCAGTAAATCGTTTTCTTTACCAATCAGACCTGCCACGCGGTAGATATTTTTTTTATTATTTAATTAAAACATAAATATATAAATATAATGCTTTCAGGCGAAGTGTGCATTCAAATAAATTCAAAATTCTGCCATTAAATACACTAATTGTGTAAAATTGAGAGAAAGAGATTATCAGAAAAATGGCGACACTGACTGTTCCGCCCATGTTAACTTCGCCTAGGGATGATGCTATGCAACTTTATCGTGCTTTTAAGGGTAAGAATCACAATTGGTTCTTAATTTTTTCTAGAAATTTTTGATTACTTTATAATTCATAGTTATACCTAATTTTAAATTGTTCGTAATCGTCTTCTCTGCTTGAAAATCAGCTCCTATTTACAAAATTCCTTAATTAATTAAAATTATTTGCTGCTTGCTTGCATCAATTTCCGCTAGTTTATTTTTTTTTGGAAAACCAGAAATTTGCTGAGAAATTATTGTTCAAACTTTAGCCAAACAAAAGCTAATCTTGTAATTTTACATGTGATGTGAATATGTGATTGGTTGGCTCTTGCCAAACAATTTTCTAGACTAACAGAGATCACAAGAAATCAGAGAAAAAACTTTGCTTGAAAAGGAAAAGTCAACATGGTAGATGAACTTCTGTTGTTAGGTGAAAAGGAGAAGATTACTTCTAAAATTAAAAAACTTCACATATGTTGTTTAATTCATGTGGAAAAAAAATATATAAATCAACTTATAGCTGAAATCACAGTTAGGAGTATTGTGTGAGGACCCCCGAAAAAAAATTATATACCTTCAAGTTAGATTGTGGTAATATTCTTTTATAAGACAAACTGTGATTCATGGTAATTGCTTCTTTATTTTTTAAGTCATTTGATTGCACTATTCTTCAAAGTAGTATTAAACTGCTATTGCATGATGTTTGTACCTAAGTATCTTTCCAAAATATAGGCTAGATATTCGCTATGTGAGTCCTGATACCAAACGGCTTGAATTGATGGCCTCTGGTAAATAATGAAATTTATGAAACCCCAAATGTATTTTATATTAAATTCTTCTAACTTTAGCAAAATCTTTCAACTGGTTGTCCATTTTTTATATCTGTATATTGTCGATCTGGATCATTAATGCTTCTAATTATCTCTAACTATTAGTTTTATTTATCAGGTTTTGGGTGTGACACTGCTGCAGTTATTAAAATCCTTGCTCATAGGGATGCAACACAGCGTGCTCTTATTGAGCATGAGTACAAAGCCATGTATTCTGAAGATCTTACTAGACGCCTGGCTAAAGAACTTAGAGGTGATATCGAGGTACTATGGAGAATCAGTCCTAACTTTTATTTTATTTGTCCCAGTAATATGTCCAAAATACATGTTCGGTTTCTTATTGTGTAATCTTTTTCTTTTTTTAAACTGAAACATCTCACTATAGCTTACTCCACCATGTAAGATGTTTTCTTGACATTAATTGAAAATTGAGTCAGCTACTTGTAAAGATTTTTTTCATAATATTTGTTACTTCAAAATGGTGTAAGCAGCGGGCACTTTTAATGTGGATGTCTGATCCTGCTGGAAGAGATGCTACCATAGTAAGGCAAGCTTTGGCTGGGGATGTTATTAATCTAAAAGTTGCTACTGAAGTAATTTGTTCTCGTACTTCAACCCAGATACAACAATTGAAACAAATCTACCATGCTAGGTTTCATGCTTACCTTGAGCATGACATTGAACGTCAAGCATCTGGTGATCTCAAACAGGTGCCTCTCTCTCTCTCTGTGCATGCACGTGAGTGCTTCTATATGAACATACATAATAGGGAAATTTTTTCAAATGCATTAATCTCTCAATATCGTGTAAATATTTATCATGTTAGTCAATGATGAGCTCAACATTTTGAAGAATAGCCTGATTTTGTTGGAGTATATTCTACTCATTCCAATACAAGTTTGATTATTAGTTTCGTGTTTCCCTATATAGGAGATTAGGGTATATTTCTGAAATTGCCGTAGTTAGGCAGGAGCCATGTGTCGTGGGAGTTTGTTCTTACGTGGTTACTCGAGTTTGATAGGCATCATGCTCTTTTCCTATTTGCAATCTAAATAATTCTGGTTTGTTCTCCGAGAAGGGACTTAACCTTGTATATATTTCACAAAAATAGTACATCTGGATATATAAAGAAATTACAAGGTGACTAGAGAATAAATTAATAGGTATTTTCAGAACTTAGAAATCTGCTGCCTAAACAATAGTTAGCATATTCCGTGTGCTACTGTGCGCTGTGGTTTGGAACTCCGCCTCTGCGCTCGAGCATGCCACAACAGACTAGAAATATGCATATTATCTCAAAAGATGGATTAAGTGATTTTAGTGAAGAGAAAAAGCACAATAAATTCTAATAATTTATTATTCAATTATATTAGTGAAAAAACAAAAATCCTCATAACTGTTATGCGAAATAAAAAAACTGTCTCACATTCATTTTATGCACAATAGAAATATACAATATGTAAGGAAAATAATTACTTGGACTCGGTAAAAATTGATAGACTACAACAATTATGCTGTTTAAATGTACATTGACATATATTCCATTTGCAGTTGTTGCTCGCCTACGTTAGTAAAATACGCTACGAAGGTCCGGAAGCGGACAGGGCATTAGCAGAATACGATGCTAAATCTCTCTATAAAGCTGGTGAAAGGAAGCTAGGGACTGACGAGATTACTTTTATTCGCATTTTCTCTGAAAAGAGCCGTGCACATTTGGCCGCAGTTGCTTATGCTTATCATAACATGTATGGTAACTCTCTAGAAAAGGTGAGCTTTTGCCTTACAAAAAGTAGCACTTGATTATGCTTTTCTCTCTGTTAGCTCAATAATCATATTTGTACAGGCCATAAAAAAGGAAACCTCTGGGAACTTTGAGTTTGCGCTTTTGACTATTTTACGGTGTGCAGAAAATCCCGGGAAGTACTTTGCCAAGGTAAACTAACTTCTTGATAATATAGATGAGCAAAAATGGCTTGTTGTTAGGTTACTTAAAACTATTATGGTTTTATCAAATTCATAATTTTACCACATCTATAGGAGCAACGGATGTACATTGTATTGTCATTGTGAGTCAATCTTAAATGTGGGTTATTCATAGTAGTTAAAAGCGCAAAAAGCGCGCGCTATAGCGCGCTATGCGCTATAGCCCAGGCCCCTCGCGTCGCTGCGCCACGCGCACTCGCTATTCACTTAGCGCAACTTAGCGCACTTAGCGCAACTTAGCGCACTTAGCGCAACTAAAATAGCGCACTTAGCGCAACTAAAATAGCGCACTTAGCGCAAAGTTACCTTACTTAAGAAAAAAAAAAGTTTTTTTTTAAAATAAAAAGACGTTCTAATTGATTTAGACCAAAGCAAACAAGGACTTCAACATCCGAATCGCATCCTAATGTTGATGAGCTTGATGATTGATGTTGCTTAGGATTTAGAATTTAGATATCATACTTTTAGGTTAATATATTAGGGTATTATTATTAAAGACTTCTTTTGGAATTAATTATCTAAGATGTTTTGGTTTTATAACTTTTTGTTTTTATATATCTTAGACTCTAACTTGAAATTTTTAATTATCATTCAGAAAAAAATATAAAATATGCTTCATTTTCAAAAAATCCGCTACCGCGCGCTATTTTCAAAAAGCCCGCGCTATCGCGCTGCGCTATGCGCTATAGCCCCGGCAGCCTTTGCGCGTCGCTGCGCTATGCGCCTCTGACTACTTTGGGGTTATTTGAAGAGTTCTACCCTGTATATATTCTAATTTGCAGAGACACCTTTATGTTGTACTAATTAACTTATATATGTTCTGTGTGTTTATAAAAATATAGCAATTAGACCTCCTATTTGTTAAAAGTCATGTAATTGTGATTATTCTCGATCAATGATTCATTCTTTCTTGTAAAATGACTTCTACATGTCCATATTATGGTGTCAATGCATAATAATGTGTTATATGTTATTTCATCCCTAAAAATTCAAAAGTATCATTTGTTATTTCTTCTGACTGAAGTCATAATTTTATCTGATTGTGTTCTCCCACCTCAATTTTATGGAATACTGAAATGAATATTGCAAGTTGGATACATATAGATGAGCTATTTCATTTGTGATTTTAACATGTGCTAGGGGTCCTTAGCTACATTTATTAATAAACTGGTAAATTTGCAAATAACCTCGTTTAATGTGGACTAACTCTGAATTCAACTTTTGCTGCATCATAATAAATATGTAAAGGTGCTGCACAAGGCAATGAAGGGCATGGGAACTGATGATAGTACACTTACAAGAGTTATAGTGACGAGATCTGAGATCGATATGCAGTATATAAAAGCAGAATACCAAAAGAATTATGGAAAAACTCTGAACGATGCCATTTATTCAGAAACATCAAGCCATTACAGGACGTTCCTTCTTTCGCTTATAGGTGCCACTCACCTCTAGATTCTTCGAATGTCGTTCTTATTGTTCTTGTCCTGTGTAATATATCCTATGTACAAAATGTGGGATGTTTGTTAAGGTTAATAGTTTAGGCCCTCAGTTTGTCTAGAAGTTGTAAAAGGTTTGTTGGTCTTTTTAGCTTAATGTAACTAAGTTATCTGGGAAATTTTAATCCAGATCCGACTTCTTCGTCACACTTAAAACATCACAATCTTATTGTGTAATTATATGTGATGTAATTAGTTATTTGTGTAACATTGTTGTTTTATAAAAGATAAATGTAGTGTGTACTTGTTCTTGGATAATTTAGGTTTGGACATTTAAGTAAACCATTCGAGATCTTATTTCAAAGCTGTTCATAAATCATAACTTCACAGTTTTTAGCTTAAGCTTTAGAAAATACAATTAAATGTGGTAAATAGTTGTTAAATTAATCATAATATCATCTCTCTGAATTGATTGGGACTATAAATTTCTATAGCTTAATATGTGCTGCAAAGTAGTTCCCACTGTGAATGGATTGCCCTATTTCAGAAATCTTGTTAAGTATTCACTATGCAGTCTTACTTGGACTTTAGTTTTATAATAAAATATGTTAGAAAAACTTAAATTTTAGTATATTATCAATATTTTTATAAGTATAAAGCAAAATCATTTTTAGAGAAGTATATAGTTGTGATGACAAAGGGTCCCAAATTAATACAATGATTGTTATTTTATTTTTTATCTATTGAAATTATTTTCTTGACAGTCAATTTTAGAGAAGTATTCGATAAATTGTGCGGAAATCATAGTGAAAAGATTGTAGATATATGTCACGTATGTAACTAATAGTGACAATTATTTTTTCAACATTTCTTGTCAATAATGAATTTGTAAATTAAATCATTATTATGACAAAATCCATATTTATTATCATTTTTCTTCCGCATAAACCTAACATAAAATTTCAAATACATTTTGCTTTAACTTGTACTAAATTGAACAAATTAATGGTCAAAGATGTTTATAAATACATCCACCATGTTTAGTCTAATAAAGAGAAAAATATAATGAATCTAAAATCAAACAATAAGTCAGCTACTATCTTTCATATCTAAGCAATGTCAAAGGATTTGCTCATCCTGCAAATTGTGCTTTGGATGAAGTTTCCAAACGAGTTGAGTTCGGGCTGTCATGTTCTTGTTCCTATTAGGAACCCAAGTTGTCTCAATCTCAAATGAAGTATCTAGCAGAAGAAATGGCAGTTGATGAGGGGTTGGAGACAAAGGAAAAATCCATGTCTTTTTCAATGACCTCAAGTTTATACATTGTGATTTTGGATTCTTCGTTCCATGCAAATGTCTGGTACCCGGAATAAGCTATTAAATAACTTCTTAAAATATTTCACTACCCAGTCCATTGCAGCCGAAGGTGTAAATATCTTCCCTGGTACCTGTCAAGGGTCAAGTCGGATCTAGACCCGGATCCTAACAAGACTCGGACCCGACCCTGAAATAACTACATGGACCAGGTCCGAGTTTGGATTCGGATCTTTGTTTGGACACGGGTTTGGCATCAAACCATCTCCATATTGTTGGGTCCAGGTAAGGACTCGACCCTTGACATGCCAATGCCCTGGCCACCAAGGATGGCTCCTGACTTTAAAGTTTCAGAAACAATCCTTGTGGCTAGGCAAATTGTTTTTTCCAATTCCACCCATACCAAACTCTCGTTTTGCGATTCGCCATCATCATCATTCTCAGTCTCTCCATTATCACATAGTTGTTCCATTTTCAACACTTTATATTTTATAAACCGTTTATACCAAATAGACAGTAATGATATCTAAACGAACATATAAGAATATGTGATTTTCACAACAAACATGATACAGATAAGACCGTTAATGTGAAGGGGAGGGTTGTGATGGAAGACAAAGAGCTTCTGTATATAAGCGATAATAATAATGTGCCGGTAGATTCGATAAAGAAATAAGGGTAGAAAATGGGCTTATTAGATTTGAATTAGAAGATAGATTTGAATTAGAAGAGAGCTTTAAGGAAATAAGAAATATTCTTACTCTTAACAACAATGGAGCTGGATTTGATGTTTCATAAGGAATTCACCTTTTCTTATGATTTTTAAGATGGTTGATGATGAAATGGGGAAGGATTTTTATTACTGATATCCTACCTCCTATATCTTGTGAGAATTTATAGACTTGAGTAGAGGTTGAGGACGGCTGCGGCGGTCACCTAGTAGTAAAAATCGAATTAGGGTATACGCGTATAAGACGTATTGACAAAAATACCCCGACTAAGTTTGACAATTTTAACCCTAATTACTTCAATAAACATTTATTGGTCCAATTTTACTTCTTCTACCTTTTTAGTCTTAAGTATGCTTATAATGTATAGTAAATGTAATAATGTGGATGTGAGCGGCACATAATTAAGAGTTGAATTCAACCATATTTGAACTTATGAGAAAATAAAACCATCTTTGCTAAGTGAGAACGAATTTCAATATTTTGAATATGAGATTGATACTTCCATATATATCACATTTTTATTATTCAAAATTTTATGACCATCCTAACTAGTAATCTAGTGAAGCAAATGGGCGGGTTGGACTGGGTCGTCATGGGTCATTTTATGCGGGTCCGGGTTGGTCTCCTAATAAAGGGGGTTGGGCTTGGGGTTGGGCTAGAGTGCTGAAAATTAATAAGGAGGGTTGGGTTGGGGGTTGGGTTTGGGGTAGCTTGGAGCTCTACAGCCACCCCGGCAGGCGCGTTACTGTGTCTGCCAGGCCCAGGCAGCAATCAGAGGATGCCAAGTGGCATCCCTGATTAAAATATTATTTTTTAATTGTTTTATTTTATTTTTAATGTGTGTATTATTATTTAATAATTTAGTATATTTATGTAATTTGTGATATAATTTTTAGTTAAAAATTTTTTGTTTAACTTTTGTTGTTTTTCATGAGATCTTATTTTATTGAATTAATATTTTAATTTCATTTTATAAAAATAAAATTACAAGTAAATCATTTAATTAGAATATATGTGGTTATACATATATTTGAACAATATAATTTTTCAATTACTTTTAAAATATAATTTAAATACTTAGACAAAAAAATTCAAATTCATACTTCATTTATAATATTTTTGTAAACAAATTAAAAATAAAGAGTCTTACAAAATGCTTATTTTCATGTACATCTGGAGGTTCGTCAAGTGAATGAATAAGTGGTTTTCATCTAAATTAATTAAAATCTTGTCATATTTAATTACTGATGATGTGTGTTCTTGTATTTTATTTTATTTTCCTTTGTTGCATGGTAGGACTTTTTTTAATTAAATGATGTATTTTTTTGTTGTACTCCAACAATTTAATGAATGTTTTTATTATTATCATTATTATTATTAATTTATATATTTTAATATTATTAATGATTTAATTCTATTATTATAATTATTATTAAAATTATTATATTTGTTATTATTATTAGTACTAGTATTATTATTATTAGTACTGTTATTATATAATTATTATAATAATGAGAGTGGGGAAGAATTATGTTGAGATTAAGGGCATCTCTAATGACTAGTGGGGAGATGCCCTATAGGGTATATGGGGGGAAGGGGGGAAAAAAAATCATCTCCAATGACTAAGGGGGCGGACAGGGTATACGGACTAGAGGGACCCTGGAGGGACCTTGAAGGGAGGGGGAGGGGGAGCTTCTCCCATTCAAGCCCCCTCCATCACATGCTATTTTTTTTTTAATTTTGTTTTGTTTTATTTGGTTAATTTTTTATATTTATTTAAAAATAAAAAAAATTACTAAAATTTGTATATTATTTGGAGATAATTATTTTTAATTATAAAAAAATAACTTTCATTTCATTAAATTAACACTAGTATTTTAATATTGATTTATTTTAATAATTTTGGGGTTGTATTTATCACCCAAAAATAATTCTTTCTAAAAATTTAAAATAATGCGATACAATCATGAAACTAAAAAATAATTCTTTCTAAAAATTTAAAATAATACGATACAATCATGAAACCCAAAAATAATTATTTCTAAAAATTTAAAATAATACGATACAATCATGAAATCATGTTCGACTAAAACATGGACCTTAATTTTGAGATTCGTCAGGAGGTTCGATCAATCTAGACGGTGGCGGTAGCAATATCAACATCAATAATAATAGTGGCAACGAATATGGTAGAGATGATGATCATCTCCAATGACTAAGGGGGCGGACAGGGTATACGGACTAGAGGGACCCTGGAGGGACCTTGAAGGGAGGGGGAGGGGGAGCTTCTCCCATTCAAGCCCCCTCCATCACATGCTATTTTTTTTTTAATTTTGTTTTGTTTTATTTGGTTAATTTTTTATATTTATTTAAAAATAAAAAAAATTACTAAAATTTGTATATTATTTGGAGATAATTATTTTTAATTATAAAAAAATAACTTTCATTTCATTAAATTAACACTAGTATTTTAATATTGATTTATTTTAATAATTTTGGGGTTGTATTTATCACCCAAAAATAATTCTTTCTAAAAATTTAAAATAATGCGATACAATCATGAAACTAAAAAATAATTCTTTCTAAAAATTTAAAATAATACGATACAATCATGAAACCCAAAAATAATTATTTCTAAAAATTTAAAATAATACGATACAATCATGAAATCATGTTCGACTAAAACATGGACCTTAATTTTGAGATTCGTCAGGAGGTTCGATCAATCTAGACGGTGGCGGTAGCAATATCAACATCAATAATAATAGTGGCAACGAATATGGTAGAGATGATGGATTTCCTTATATGAATTAATTTAATATTTGATGTAATTTTTAATTTTCTAAGTTTCCTAATGTACTTTTGATTTTAAATTAATGTTAATTTTAAATTTATTTTTGGTGTAGTAGTAATAGTAATAATAATAATAATAATAATAATAATAATAATAATAATAATAATAATAATGGAGAATGATAAAATTTATTATTAAATGGATTTGATAGAATGAGTCATTAGAGATGACTAAAAAACTAGAGAGAGGGAGAGGGAGAGAGGGGGGGGGGGGGGGGGAGAGGGGGAGGGGGAGAGGGAGAGGGTATTCCCTCACGGAGTCATTAGAGATGGCCTAAATAAAGTGAAAAGCCCCAAGGTTGAATATGGATAGGTAGGGGGTAGACAGGGGTAGGGGCAGCTGGGAAGCTCCGGAGGTCGACCCCTGCTCCCTAGCATTGTGTTTGCCCAAACAATAATGTGTATTTTATTAAATTAAAATTACATAAGTACATATAGTTATAAGTAAATCATAATCCATTATTCAATTACAACTAAATGAGATCAAATTAATATGATATTATTTAAATAAATTTTTCTATATTTTTAAAGTTATTTAATATTTATGTATTTATTTGAAACTTAAATATATTTAAAAAGTTAATATTGTAACTAAAATTTTCATGAACCTAGGAGAGAACAATAAAATAATATTGTTGGGTTAAAATTAAGTCATTAAATGTTAATAGTTTATTTAAATGTGTGTTTTCACTTTCGTCAACGTGTTTTCTAGACAAAGACCAGTTTATTGGGAGTTTACATGATTTTCAAAACTATACCGTATCGTACTGAATGTTAGGGTCTTGGTATGGACGAAAATCGTACCGAGTAGTTTTGTTGTGATTAGGAGCAACCCAACTCAATCCAATCTATTAACAATTGGAAATATATGGGTTGGGCCGGGTTGGATCGGGTTGATAAAGGACCTCCCAACGAGTCTTGACCCTATTTGCCACTCCTAGTGACGAATAATCATATAAATAGTTATGAAGATTTTGTGATTTATCTAATTTTTTAGAGATATGTCTAGGAGTGCACATGGTACGGTTATACGGTATTATTACCAAAATTTGTACAGTATCAATTATTGAGGTTTTTAAAAACTCAAAACCAAACTAGAGTTTTATTAACCATACCATCAAACTTGATTTTGTGCGATTCAGGTACGGTATGGTTTTGCAGTTTTTTCAAACAAACTTTTTTCATGCAATTTTTCTTATATAGTCGATTACATGATTGACAATTATATTAAAGTTAATAATATAATATCTTACAAACTACTTTTTTATATTAAATAAAGCATTGAAAAAGAAAATGTTCACAAATTTGACGATATAATTCGACCTAATTAAATAAAAGTAATTGGTTAATTATTTGATCATTGTTTTTATTAAATGAAGAAACTTACTATTTGGTATTTGTTGTCTAGAATATTTGCATTTTAAATTTTCAACATATAACAAGTTTAATTTGAGCTAAATTCGAACATATCTTTTTTTAACTGAATGCTAGCAAAGTAACAATAAACTATGATGAACTATAACATAAATTATAAATAATATAGTATTCAATAATATTTGAATTATAAATTTAAAAATATAAAAATATAAATCTATAAAACTTAGTTGTAAATATAAAAAATGAATAATTAATTCATGTTTCTTCTCAATTTCGATACCGTACGATTTTTTACAGTATGAGAAGTCTAAAATCAAAATCATACCAATACTCGGTACATTTTTCTTCCATATCAAGACCTTTGGTTTTGAGAAGTATTCGATAAATTGTGCAGGAATCATAGTGAAAAGATTGTAGATATATATCAGGTATGTAACTAATAGTGACAATTTTTTTTTAAACATTTCTTGTGAATAATGAATTTGTAAATTAAATCATTATTATGACAAAATCCATATTTATTATCTTTTCTCTTCCGCATAAACCTATCATAAAAGCACATTCAAATACAATTTGCTTTATCTTGTACTAGATTTAACAAATTTATGCTAAAAGATTATTATGAATACATCCACCATAATGCAAATCCCATGTTTGGTCTAATAACGAGAAAAATATAATGTATCTAAAATTAAACAATAAGTCAGCTACTATCTTTCATATCTAAGCAACGCCAAAGGATTTGCTCATCCTGCAAATTGTGCTTTGATGAAGTTTCCAAACGAGTTGAGTTCGGGCTGTCATGTTCTTGTTCCTATTTGGAACCCAAGTTGTCTCAAATGAAGTATCTGGCAGAAGAAATGGCAGTTGATGAGGGGTTGGAGACAAAGGAAAAATCCATGTCTTTTTTGGATTCGGACCTTTGTTTGGATTTAAACACAGGTTTGGCACCAAACTCATCTCCATAGTTGGGTCCAGGTAAGGACTCGACCCTTGACAAGCCAAGCCCTGGCCACCAAAGATGGCTCCTAACTTTGCCCCACACAAGTTTCAAAGTTTTGGAAACAATCCTTGTGGCTACTACAATTTAATGACATTATTTTTTCCAATTCCACCCATACCAAACGCTCGTTTTGCGGTTCGCCATCATCATCATTCTCAGTCTCTCCATTATCACATAGTTGTTCCATATTCAACACTTTATATTTTATAAACCATTTATACCAAATAGACAGTAATGATATCTAAACGAACATATAAGAATATGTGATGTTCACAACAAACATGAAACAGATAAGATCGTTAATGTGAAGGGGAGGGTTGTGATGGAAGATAAAGATCTTCTGTATATAAGCGATAATAACAATGTGCCCGTAGATTCAATAAAGAAATAAGGGTAGAAAATGGGCTTATTAGATTCGAATTAGAAAGAAGAGAGCTTTAAGGAAATAAAAAATATTTTTACTTTTAACAACAATGGAGCTGGATTTGACGTTTCATAAGGAATTCGCCTTTTCTTATGATTTTTAAGATGGTTGATGATGAAATGGGGAAGGATTTTTTTACTTATATCCTACCTCCTATTTCTTGTGAGAATTTATAGACTTGAGTAGAGGTTGAGGGCGGCTGCGGCGGTCACCTATTAGTAAAATCGAATTAGGGTATACGCGTATAAGACGTATTGACAAAATACCCCGACTAAGTTTGACAATTTTAACCTTAATTACTCCAATAAACATTTATTGGTCCAATTTTACTTCTCCTTCCTTTTTAGTCTTAATGTAATAATGTGGATGTGAGCGGCACATAATTAAGAGTTGAATTCATCCATATTTGAACTTATGAGAAAATAAAATCATCTTTACTCAGTGAGAACGAAATCAATATTTTGAATATGAGGATTGATACTTCCATATATATCACATTTTTATTATTTGAAATTTTATGACCATCCTAACTAGTAATTTAGTGAAGCAAATGAGCGGGTTGGACCGGGTCGTCACGGGTCATTTAATGCGGGTCCGGGTTGTTTGTTTAGATGTAAGGCCACCCCAATGTATAGTAAAGGGGGTTGGGATTAGGCTGAAGTGCTGAAAATTAATAGGGAGTGTTGGGTTGGTTTTGGGGTAGCTTGGAGCTCTCCAGCCACCCCCCTGTCAGGCCCATGCAGTAATCAGGGGACGCCAAGTGTCATCCCCTGATTAAAATATTATTTTTTAATTATTTTATTTATTCATAATGTGTGTATTATTATTAATAATGTAGTATATTTATGTAATTTGTGATATAATTTTTAAATTTTTATTTAACTTTTGTTGTTCATATTTTTTATGAGAATTTATTGAATTAAAATTTTAATTTCATTTTATTATAAGTAAATCATTTAATTAGAATATATGTGGTTATATATATATTAGAACAATATAATTTTTCAATTACTTTTAAAATATAATTTAAACACTTAGACAAAAAAAGTTCAAATTCATACTTCATTTATAATATTTTTGGAAACAAATTAAAAAAAAAAAAGTCTTACAAAATCCTTATTTTCAGGTTCATCATGAGGTTCGTCAAGTGAATGAAGAAGTGGTTTTGATCTAAATTAATTAAAATCTTGTCATATCCAATTTTCGATGATGTGTGTTCTAGTATTTTATTTTATTTTCTTTGTTGCATGGTAGGACTTTTTTTAATTCAATGATATATTTTTTGTTGTACTCCAGCAATTTAATGAATGTTTTTATTTTTATCATTATTATTAATAATTTATATATTTGAATATTATTAATGTTTTAATTCTATTATTATATTAAAATTATTATATTTGTTATTATTATTAGTATTAGTATTATTATTAGTATTGTTATTATATAATTATTATAATGGTGAGAGTGGGGAATAATTAAATTGAGATTAAATAAAGTGAAAAGCCCCATGTTTGAATTTAGATAGGCAAGGGGGTATACGGGGGGTAGGGGCAGCTGGGGAGCTCCGGAGCTCGACCCCTGCCCCTAGCATTGGGTTTGCCCTAACAATAATGTGTATTTTATTAAATTAAAATTAAATAAGTACATATAGTTATAAGTAAATCATAACCCATTATTCAATTACAACTAAATATGAGATCAAATTAATATGATATTATTTAAATAAAATTTTCTATATTTTTAAAGTTATTTAATATTTTTGTATTTATTTGAAACTTAATATATTTAAAAAGTTAATATTGTAAAATTTTCATGAACCTAGGAGAGAACAATAAAATAATATTGTTGAGTTAAAATTAAGTCATTAAATGTTAATAGTTTACTTAAATGTGTGTTTTCACTTTCGTCAACGTGTTTTCTAGACAAATACCCGTTTATTAGGAGTGTACATGATTTTCAAAACTATACCGTATCGTACCGAATGTTAGGTTTTTTTCTCAAAACCAAAGGTCTTGGTATGGACGAAAACCATACCGAGTAGTTTTGTTGTGATTAGGAGCAACCCAACTCAATCCAATCTATTAACAATTGGAAATATATGGGTTGGGCCGGGTTGGATCGGGTTGATAAAGGACCCTCCAACGAGTCTTGACCCTATTTGCCACTCCTAGTGACGAATAACCATATAAATAGTTATGAAGATTTTGTGATTTATCTAATTTTTTAGAGATATGTAGGGGTGCACATGGTACGGTTATATGGTATTATTACCAAAAATTTGTACCGTATCAATGATTGAGGTTTTTAAAAACTCAAAACCAAACTAAAGTTTTATTAACCATACCAACAAACTTGGTTTTGTGCGGTTCCGGTACGGTATGGTTTTGCAGTTTTTTTAAGGAAACATTTTTCATGCAGTTTTTCTTATATAGTCGATTACATGGTTGACAATTATATTAAAGTTAATAATATAATGTCTTATAAACTAATTTTTATATTAAATAAAGCATTGAAAAATAAAATGTTCACAAATTTGACGATATAATTTGACCTAATTAAATAAAATTAATTGGTTAATTATTCGATTATTGTTTTTATTAAGTGAAGAAACTTACTATTTCGTATTTGTTGTCTAGAATATTTGCATTTTAAATTTTCAACATATAACAAGTTTAATTTGAGCTAAATTCGAACATATCTTTTTTTAATTGAAAGCTAGCAAAGTAACAATAAACTATGATGAACTATAACATAAATTATAAATAATATAGTATTCAAAAATATTTTAATTATAAATTTAAAATTTTAAAAATATAAATTTATAAAACTTAGTTGTAAATATAGAAACAAATAGTTAATTCATGTTTCTTCTCAATTTTGATACCGTATGATTTTTTACGTTATGAGAAGTCTAAAACCGAAACTATACCAATACTCGGTACGTTTTTCATTCATACCAAAACCTTCGATCTTGAGAAAAAAACCTAACATTCAGTTTGATTCAATACGGTACGGGACAGTCTGGTACAATTTTAAAAACCATGTGCACCCTTGAATATGTCTATACAAATAAATTTATTTCACGGTCTTCATCTCATTGAATGGTATATTCTTTTCCCTCTTGATTGCTTGCCTAATTCCACATATTTTTCGAGAAAGATTTAAGAGCATCAAAGGAAAGAATGGCCCCAACAAATTTACTGTTACTTAATATAAATAACGATTATTATGTAATATTTTCTTGCTGAATATATTTAATTACTTCTTCATAGTGCATAATTTATTCATCTCTTGAGGGCAATTCCATCCATAAATAATTCATTTCATTTTTGTAAATCTTACAAATAACGCCAGAGGCAAAAATAAAAATTTAGGAGATATTCTCTCAGATGTCAAAGTGCAGGGGGTTGATTGTAAAATGGTTATAAATTTTGGGGGTGATTTTTGTAATACCAACTACGGAGAAATTTTATAACTAAGTCTTATATTAGGGAATGTTAGTACTTAATTTACCCTTAAAATTATAATAGGACTCAATATAATCTTTCTCAAAGTAGTGTACTCTATGTTAGGAGTTTAGAAGTACAAAATTTGACAAAAGGATCAAAAATTTGTACCAAAACGCTTATTAGAAAAATGGTGTTTTGGCATTCTACCCTTTCTTTTTCATAATTTTTTTCAATATAGCCTTCATGGCAAAACAATTTCCCAAAATATTTTTCTTGGCAAAGTATTTCCTTGAATATACATTTTACTAAAAATCGTATGTGCTAATTGTGATTTTTAAAAATCGCAATTAGCACCTGCGATTCTTTGTTCATTCTAAAATAAAAAAGCTAAAATCGCAAGTACTAACCACGATTTCTGCTAATTTCAGAAATTAATTAACAAGGCCAGCAATTGATGATTGTAATAAATCGCCGGTAGCGGCAAGATTAAAAATGTGAAAGAAGGCATAGGATATCAGATTATTCAACAACAATCGTGAATTAAATTTGGATATAGTTGTGATGACAAAGGGTCCCAAATTAATACAATGATTGTTATTTTAATTTTTATCTATTGAAATTATTTTTTTGACAGTCAATTTTAGAGAATTATTCGATAAATTGTGCGGAAATCAAAGTCAAAAGATTGTAGATATGTATCAGGTATGTAACTAATAGTGACAATTATTTTTTCAACATTTCTTGTCGATAATGAATTTGTAAATTAAATCATTATTATGACAAAATCCATATTTATTATCTTTTTTCTTCCGCATAAACCTATCATAAAAGCACTTTCAAATACAATTTGCTTTATCTTGTATTAGATTTAACAAATTTATGCTAAAAGATGTTTATTAATACATCCACCATAATGCAAATCCCATGTTTGGTCTAATAACGAGGTAAATATAATGTATCTAAAATTAAACAATAAGTCAGCTACTATCTTTCATATCTAAGCAATGCCAAAGGATTTGCTCATCCTGCAAATTGTGCTTTGGATGAAGTTTCCAAACGAGTTGAGTTCGGGCTGTCATGTTCTTGTTCCTATTAGGAACCCAAGTTGTCTCAAATGAAGTATCTAGCAGAAAGAAACGGCAGTTGATGAGGGGTTGGAGACAAAGGAAAAATCCATGTCTTTTTCAATGACCTCAAGTGTATACATTATGATTTTATATTCTTCGTTCCATGCATATGTCTGGTCCCTGGAATAAGCTATTAAATAACTTCTTAAAATATTTCACTACCCAGTCCATTGCAGCCGAAGGTGTAAATATCTTCCCTGATACTTGTCAAGGGTCAAGTCGGATCTAGACCCGGATTCTAACAAGACTCGGACCCGACCCTGAAATAACAACATGGACCAGGTCCGAGTTTGGATTGGGATCTTTGTTTGGACGCGGGTTTGACATCAAACTCATCTCCATATTGTTGGGTCCAGGTAAGGACTCGACCCTTGACATGCCAATGCCCTGGCCAGTGGCCACCAAGGATGGCTCCTGACTTTAAAGTTTCAGAAACAATCCTTGTGGCTACTACAATTTCATGGCAAATTGTTTTTTTCCAATTCCACCCATACCAAACTCTCGTTTTGCGATTCGCCATCATCATCATCCTCAGTCTCTCCATTATCACATAGTTGTTCCATATTCAACACTTTATATTTATAAACCGTTTATACCAAATAGAATGTAATGATATCCAAACGAACATATAAGAATATGTGATGTTCACAACAAACATGAAACAAATAAGATCATTAATGTGAAGGGGAGGGTTGTGATGGAAGTCAAAGAGCTTCTGTATATAAGCGATAATAATAATGTGCCGGTAGATTCAATAAAGAAATAAGGGTAGAAAATAGGCTTATTAGATTCGAATTAGAAAGAAGAGAGCTTTAAGGAAATAAGAAATATTTTTACTTTTAACAACAATGGAGCTGGATTTGATGTTTCATAAGGATATTCGCCTTTTCTTATGATTTTTAAGATGGTTGATGATGAAATGGGGAAGGATTTTTTTACTGATATCCTACCTCATGTTTCTTGTGAGAATTTATAGACTTGAGTAGAGGTTGAGGACGGCTGCGGCGGTCACCTATTAGTAAAATCGTATTAGGGTATACGCGTATAAGACGTATTGACAAAAATACCCCGACTAAGTTTGACAATTTTAACCTTAATTACTCCAATAAACATTTATTGGTCCAATTTTACTTCTTCTTCCTTTTTAGTTTTACTTCTTCTTCCTTTTTAGTCTTAACTATGCTTATAATGTATAGTAAATGTAATAATGTGGATGTGAGCGGCACATAATTAAGAGTTGAATTCATCCATATTTGAACTTATGAGAAAATAAAACCATCTTTGCTCAGTGAGAACGAAATCAATATTTTGAATATGAGGATTGATACTTCCATATATATCACATTTTTATTATTCGAAATTTTATGACCATCACTACAAGAAAAACCGGTTTTAGCGACTGTAGTTATTGGTCGTTAAAAGCAAGAAAATGGTCGCTAAAAGTTATAGCGACTAAGACTTGACCAGTCACTCATAGTGGCGACTAAAAGTCCGCAGCGACAAATCATTAAATTGGACGTTGAAAGTGTTAGTTTTAGCGACCAAATATTATCAGTCTCTATTGGTAACGACATTAGCAACAATTTTTTTTACTCGCTAATAAAATATTCATGGTCACTATAACATCCTCTTGGTGGTTGTAGCTATACAAATAGCAACCATAATTTTATATTTAGTGACAAGCATAGTAATGGTCTTTAAAGATGTCGCTATTAGCAACAATTTTATGGTCGCTAATGTTAGTTTTCATAGACACTATATCGTTGTCTTGGTTGCTATATCAATAAAGATAGCAACCACAATTTATGGTTAGTGACCAAGGAATTAATGGTCTCAAAAGATACAAGCATTAGCAACAATTTTTTTACTCACTAATGAATTTTTTATGGTTACTATAACATTCTCTTGGTGGCTGTACCCATACAAATAGCAACCAAAATTTTATGTTTAGTAACATGTGTAGTAATGGTCTCTAACGATGTCGATATTAGCAACAATTTTGAATTCGCTAATTTGAGTTTTCATGGACACTATAACATTGTCTTAGTTGCTATATCTATAAAAATAGCAACCACGATTTATGTTTGGTGACCAAGGAATTAATGGTCTCTATAGATACATGTATTAGCAACAATTTTTTTTTACTCGCTAAAGTGATCATTCATTGTTGTTAAAATGTTATTTATAGTGACCGGAATTAATGGTCTATAAAGATACATGTATTAGCAACAAAAAATTTCACTCGCTAAGGTCATCATTCATTGTTGTTAAAATGTTATAATCAGTGACAACATAATTTGGTTGAACTAAGTTTCAATACAGTTGCAAAATTTATAATACAATCTAATATGATTTAGTGACAAGAAAAAAATAGTTACTTGTTGCTAATAAGGAAACAACTATAATTAGCTTTTATAATTTAATCATGAAATATAGAAAAAATAAAAAGATACACCAATGATTACTATATAAAAGAGATTGTATAAAATCATAATACAATTGTTGTCGCTAAAAAACATAAAAAGTTACACGGAGCGATAATTTTGTTACCTAGAAAAAACAACGGAGGAGCACCAAAAAAAAAAAAAAAACTCAATTTTCCAATCCTCATATAAAGTTGATGACTTCTATATTTAACCTTCATTTGTTAATTTTCATCCAAGCTTTATGCATCATGCTCCATTGACAATCCATTCACGTCCCTTTAAATGAGTCAAGCTGCAAACATCAATTTTCCACCTATTCGACGTCATCAACATATTTCAATTACAAGCACTTTATTCATCTACTCACCTACAAAGTACCAACCATTTAATCACCATTTATAGTATTTGCATAGTCAAAGAAGACATACTAACATGTAGTGAATGTAAGGATGCTACTTGGCTTGAAATCTACAAATGAAGATGGGGTTATTTAGTAATTTAATATAACAGTAGATAGAAGAAGTAAATATACGCTAACCTTGTCATTTGCAGCATGTGCATTAGCCATGAAATTGGGCACAAAAACATCTAAAATACTGTAAAACACATAATAAGTCCCACCAATTAATTCAAATCAAGATTAGCAATTTAATTCAAAGATATACAAAATAAATCTAACTAATATTAAGATTAATACAAAACAAATTACCTAGAGGATATATAGAGCAATTTATGAAGTTTGGCTGATGAACAATCTTGGCAATGTTGTATATCATCGGCTGCAACATGCATATTTAATACTCCAAGTCACTATCAACGTAAGCTTGAGATGGCTCTTCATCGTCACTGCTAAAATATTCAACCCAAGCAGTTTCGACAAGGACAAAGCATTTTATCGTTATCTCTCGAGTTCTCCAATGCAAATCTTATGAAACTTCTAACTCCGTTAGCATAATCATCTGATGTGTAGTCATCAAGTTTCATCCAACTTTTATCCATTTTTATTGTTTTGCAAACTAAAATCAAATCACATGTAGAAAAAAACACATATAAAGTGGTGTATTAGATTCTTATAACAAATAATACAGTTCAGAAAAAGTTCTAAGTTCCAATTTCATTTTAGTGAATTCTCAGTTACAATTTACAGGTCCCAGAACCAAAAGATCTTTTTTCTGTCATTTCTATTGCACTACATAACCAGATCTCTACATAGTGAGTGCTCACTAATGCTCTAAAAGGGAATGAATAAACCTCTGGTTTGTTTCATTGCCTTTTATCCCTGCCATTCAATTTGATTTATACATTTATACTATATTAAAAAAATAGCCAAAAAGTCTTTAATAATAACAAATTGAAAGATTTTAAAATATAATGAATAAAACGAATATCAAGCATATAACTGCACATCGGTCTTTAACTTCTAATGAGATCACAAGCATTCAAGGTTTCTTCAGTTGTATGAACTGGAAAATTAAGTTCAGTTGAATATACTCACCATAAGGATGCCGAGAAATGGCAAGATATTCGCACTTGAAGAATCTTACTGCAAATTTGTGTTGGTATTATGGCCTGGTTATAAGAACTCAAGGGAAAAGATATTAAAACATCCACAACTGACCAAAAATCTGTCAAATTGAGTATATAGAAATAAAACTTTCAGATTATAAAATTTGTAATGAACTAAAAGCAAAATAAAACAAGCCATAAAATAAATAGACAAACAAAAATGGTAATAGATGGTTGATACTATCTTCTGAATTTGCATTTTTGACATGGCAAAATAGATTGACTAATTCCTTTTTTCTTAAGCAGGCAGGAGAAGTAAATGGAATAACAACAATTAACAGTTAAAAGACATAAAACCACTTCTGAGTTCATATTAACTATTGTTCTTGTGATGTGCAGAACAAGCCCCTAATACCCAAAGTGGTCATGCTTTATGTCCTGGCCTTGAGAATTTTTCAAACAGTATAATGATTCCAAACCTTAGTCACATACTTACTATATACTTACTAAGCTAACATACACTGTTTGTCAGTAAACTAAAGCAACACATCAAGTTGACATGCTAAAAGTTTTATTTATCATTAACTTTTCCTCAAGTAGTATTAGTTATGATATAGTTTGATTAAATATTAAGACTTCTAAGTATAAAAAAAATACTACTTATTCCTTTTAATAAAGCCCAAAACGTATGAACACAAGAGAATATTTCAAGGAATCGTGAATGTGTCATTATTTGATTATTACGGAAAAAAATAGAAAGAAAATTGTGCCACCAAAAACTTTTTACGAAGCATAGTCCAGATTTTAAAAAAGAAAAAAAGGGTCTAGAGTCTAGACAATAAGGCCTAACTGGATTCTTACTTTACTAATACACATTAAATGGATAGAAATACAGCAGCAAATTCACTTTCAATACAGCAGCAAATTGACTAAAAAAATTTATCTAATGCTTCGGAGGAGGAGCTGCCTATACAATCCAAAAATTCAACACATTACTATAAAATTGTTTCGGTTGATACAATAAGAATAAAAAAGCTTTACTTATACACAGTAAATCAATAAAAGCTGATAGCAAACATAATTGAAAGACTGTATACAAATCCATACACTAAAAAACCAAATTTTCAACCTGATTCAGTAAAGGGAAACTGACCAGTGGTATCTTGTCGCCTCTATGAAATAGATAGAATGGGAAGCAAATATGAGAGAGAGCGAGAGAGTGTGTGTAAACGAGGAAGGTGAACCGTGGCCGTTGCTCCGGCGTCGTCCGTGGTGCGGGATTGAGTTGCTCCGGTGGTGGTGAGTGGTTGGGGCTGCTTTCAATTTAGGGCACGAGAGAGATTGGGGAGACGTTCTATTTTTCGCAGCTGTATATAGGGCATATGAATTGCAGTACTAATTGAGTTTCTTTAATTGATAAAACAAAAATTGAACAAAGGAGAGTGTGATGTACGTGGTCGTCTTCTCCGGTTATGGCCGAAGATTTTCAATAGCCGGATTTGATCGTGGTATGGGAGGGTTCAAGAGGCGGGTTTGAGAGGCACAAAAGCTCTGCTATTGGGTTCAATATTTTTGTCAAAGGGTTTTCAATTACTTTTTTCTTAGTCGGGGGTTAAGTTTACAAGGTTTTCAATTTTTTTTTTCTTAATTGGGGGTTAAGTTTACAAGGAGGTAACACATAACACCCAATTTCCCCTGTTTTGATTCAAGGCTTCGAAATATTGTAGCTAGCAAATGTTAAAAATATTGGCGAATTTTGTCCCGTAATTTAATATTTTTTTGAAATATCGTTCCAAACTAATTACTAATTTTAATTTTTTGTCCCAAACTATATCAACTCGCCAAATTTCGTCCCATAATTTACCATTTTGTATGAATTTAGTCCCAATATTAAATTTCTAATTTAATGAAAATGACTTTCAATATTTTAATTAATTTGAGACGAACTTTGCAATATTATATAATTATTCATGTTGTACATTAAAGCTTGAATATTCAATAGATAATTTTGCAAGCTTTCAGAATCTTAATTCAAGAAATGAATGAATCCTTGAATTTTCTAAATCCCACAACACAAGCTTCTTGATTTGTACATAGTACAATTCTTGCACATCAAGTTCTTCCAATAACATTCAATAGAAACTTCTTGAACTTTATAATAATCAAAATTAAATCCTTAAAATTCCAATGTTTGAAAACTCATCGTTTTGTCTTGAGACTTTCTTAATTTTTTTTGCAATTTTTCTTAGTGTTTTTGAAGTATTTTAAAAAACAATTTAATTTTTTCAATATTTAGTTGACTGAAACATATACCAAAAATGAAATTCAAAATTTCGACAATATTTTTTAGTTAATATCCGAGTTAAGGTCAATCTTTCCCCTATAGTATTTATAAGGGAAAATTGCTTTTTTGGTACCATAGGATAGACTGACTTGCACTTTTGGTGTCATTGTATATGAAAATACAAATTTGGTACCATAGGATAGGTTTTCATTGCAATTTCCCAATTTTTCTACAAATTTAATGGCAATTTACCCCCTACTTAATGCATAATGTTCAATTTCGGCAAGTGAGTTACAATCTGAAGGGGGTAAATTGCTTCATTAAAATTTTACAGGGGGTAAATTGATTTTTTTTAAATTATAGAGGGATAAATTGAACATTATGCATTTCATAGGGGATAAATTGTCATTCACTTTGTAGAAAAATTGAGTTTGGTACCAAAATTGCAATGAAAATATATCCTTTGGTACCAAATTTATATTTTCGTATCCAATGATATCAAAAGTACAAGTCAGCCTATCTTATGATATCAAAAAATCAATTTTCCCTATCAATAAATATACATCTTAACATGTATCTTCAATAATACATACTTATGATACAATATGTGACTGCCAATAAGAAAAATAAAAGTTTCCTAGTCATTTAGCGTTTTTTGGGCTGTAAAACGAATGAATGAATCACAATTGTTGTATTACTTTTTTTTTATATATTTAATTTTCTTAAGTAATTGAATTACGTAAAAGAATACAACTAATTATACAACTTGTGCTTGGATTAATAACTTAACTAATTACTTGCACCTTCCACCCACTACATAAATTGTAACAGTAATACTGGTGGGTGTATGCTACAACATAGTCGATATTTATTTAATTTGATGGAATTGAATAATCCTAAATATGCAATAGAAGAATGAATCAAAAAAAAAAAAAAAAAAGGCAGCTATCCCTATTTTCTGACACAAGGGATTATAAAATTCTTATTTAACTATAAGAAGTATTTTCCGAGCTTTGCACAAAAAATTAGAGAAATAAAATATATTTTACACGCGTGCATTGTCACGCCTTACATATCGAAATAAACTAAAGTTTACAAATCTCAACACTAATCCTTGTATTTCATGAAAAAATTGGCGCTTTTTTCCCCTACTTTTTCCGCCAAAATATTATCACAAAGGGAAAGAAGAATTAGTTGCCAAATTTTGGGTAACTAATTTCCTCCCTCAAAAGATTATCATTCCATTTAACATGTATATCTAATATAACAAATATCCTATTAATTCCCTTAGCCAATTTGCATAATAAAAACAGATCCCATCCCTCTCTTCCTTTACATGATCTCTGTCCATCATATTGCTCTCACAATTTTTTTATTCTCTTTTCCTCCACTCAATCTTGCACTCTCACTCAGTTAAGTTTCTTAATGGTTTGTGATAATCATTGTTAATATCCAATACACTTTATTTTGTGATTATCTGCATATGAATCATTAATTTTAGTGTTCGCGCTCTGTGTGATGGATCAGAATTTTGAATTTTGATTGGTGCTTGTCCTCTACTGTTGTATCATTTAAAAAAAGTAATGCGAAATCCTTATTATTGTATTTATATACATGAACTAAATTATAATGAATTATATATTAAATTATATTACTTTTCATATTTGAATTTTTTCTTTTAAAACTTTTAGATTTGGTTTTCAATATGAGGTTATTGTAGAAAATTAAGTTTCTTATTCTTAAATATCATCTTGAATTTGTTGCAACACATATTAATTTGCTAGTAATCATCTTAAACTTATAGCTAGGAAAATAATTCTACCGATTATTCTAGTGACCATCTTAAACTCGTTATGAATAGGTCAGTGACCATCTTAAAATTGTTGCTACTAGTATATATGTTTAGCAGCCATCTGAAACATGTTGCTATGGTTAGCGTCCATCTAAAATATGTTGCTATGACTCAATCTCAGTGACCATCCAAAAATCGTGGCTAGTAGTTTTTTAGCGACATATTAAGCTTGTTACTATAAGTATAGCTTTAGTGAATATATTAATATCGTCACTATGAGTTGGCAATTAGCGACTATCTAAACATCATTGCTAAAGTACACTTTTAGCGATTGTCTTGAAGTTGTTGCTATAAGTTTAGGTGTAGTGACCATTTAAAATTAGCCACTACAGGCTATTTGTCTAGTGACGATAGTATTTGGTTGCTATTGGTCGACTTGAGATAGCATTTGCAGCCAATCAAATATTTTCTTTTTGAAATGGTCGTAGTTGATATTTTTTTATAGTGACTAAGAAAATCGATCGCTAGAAGCACTAATCTTGGTCGCTATGTCTGCCCCAAACATCCAGCAACCATTCACAGTGACCAAATGATTTTTGGTCGCGAAATAACCTACGAAACCACACCTTAGCAACCAGTTTAGTTTTCGTCGCTATATATAGATATATAGCAACCATTTCGACTTCATCGCAGAGAACTTGGTCGCTGAAACTAGATTTTCTTGTAGTGCATCCTAACTAGTAATTTAGTGAAGCAAAGGGGTGGGTTGGACCGGGTCATCACGGGTCATTTTATGCGGGTTCGGGTTGTCTGTTTAGATGTAAGGCCAACCCCAATAAAGGGGGTTGGGGTTGGGGTTGGGCTGGAGTGCTGAAAATTAATAGGGAGGGTTGGGTTGGGGGTTGGGTTTGGAGTAGCTTGGAGCTTTCCAGCCACCCCGACAGGCGCGTTACTGCGCCTGCCAGGCCCTGGCAGCAATCAGGGGACGCCAAGTGGCATCCCCTGATTAAAAAATTATTTTTTAATTGTTTTATTTTATTTTTAATATGTGTATTATTATTTAATAATGTAGTATATTTATGTAATTTGTGATATAATTTTTAGTTAAAATTTTTTTGTTTAATTTTTGTTGTTCATATTTTTTTTGAGATCTTAGTTTATTGAATTAAAATTTTAATTTCATTTAAAGAAATAAAATTACAAGTAAATCATTTAATTAGAATATATGTGGTTATATATATATTTGAACAATATAAATTTTCAATTACTTTTAAAATATAATTTAAACACTTAGACAAAAAAATTCAAATTCATACTTCATTTGTAATATTTTTGTAAACAAATTAAAAAAAAAAAAGTCTTACAAAATGCTTATTTTCAGGTTCATATGGAGGTTCGTCAACTGAATGAAGAAGTGGTTTTGATCTAAATTAATTAAAATCTTGTCATATCCAATTACCGTTGATGTGTGTTCTTGTATTTTATTTTATTTCCTTTGTTGCATGGTAGGACTTTTTTAATTCAATGATGTATTTTTTTGTTGTACTCCAGCAATTTAATGAATGCTTTTATTATTATCATTATTATTATTATTAATTTATATATTTTAATATTATTAATGATTTAATTCTATTATTATAATTATTACTAAAATTATTATATTTGTTATTATTATTATTGCTAGTATTATTATTATTAGTATTGTTATTATATAATTATTATAATGGTGAGAGTGGGGAAGAATTAAATTGAGATTAAATAAAGTGGAAAGCTCCAGGGTTGAATTTGGATAGGCAGGGGGTAGACAGGGGTAGGGGCAGCTGGGGAGCTCCGGAGTTCGACGGTTTGCCCTAACAATAATGTGTATTTTATTAAATTAAAATTAAATAAGTACATATAGTTATAAGTAAATCATAACCCATTATTCATTTACAACTAAATGAGATCAAATTAAATTATATAAATAAAATTTTCTATATTTTTAAAGTTATTTAATATTTTTGTATTTATTTGAAACTTAAATATTTTTAAAAAAATAATATTGTAACTAAAATTTTCATGAACCTAGTAGAGAACAATAAAATAATATTGTTACCAACAGGTGATTGGTCTAGTAGAAGGGACTAGTCACTACAAAGTAGCGGACTCAGGTTCGAATCCCTGTTGGGAGAGGTACCCACTTAATGTGCCCGACCCGCCTCTAAAGGGATTAAACCCTTGGGAAACCAAAAAAAAAAAAAAAAAATAATATTGTTGAGTTAAAATTAAGTCATTAAATGTTAATAGTTTACTTAAATGTGTGTTTTCACTTTCGTCAACGTGTTTTCTAGACAAAGACCCGTTTATTAGGAGTGTACATGATTTTTAAAACTATACCGTATCGTACTGAATGTTAGGTTTTTTTCTCAAAACCAAAGGTCTTGGTATGGACGAAAACCATACCGAGTAGTTTTGTTGTGATTAGGAGCAACCCAACTCAATCCAATCTATTAACAATTGGAAATATATGGGTTGGGCCGGGTTGGATCGGGTTGATAAAGGACCCTCCAACGAGTCTTGACCCTATTTGCCACTCCTAGTGACGAATAACCATATAAATAGTTATGAAGATTTTGTGATTTATCTAATCTTTTAGAGATATGTAGGGGTGCACATGGTACGGTTATATGGTATTATTACCAAAAATTTGTACCGTATCAATTATTGAGGTTTTTAAAAACTCAAAACCAAACTAAAGTTTTATTAACCATACCAACAAACTTGGTTTTGTGCGGTTCCGGTACTGTATGGTTTTGCAGTTTTTTCAAGCAAACTTTTTTCATGCAATTTTTCTTATATAGTCGATTACATGGTTGACAATTATATTAAAGTTAATAATATAATGTCTTATAAACTAATTTTTATATTAAATAAAGCATTGAAAAGGAAAATGTTCACAAATTTGACGATATAATTCGACCTAATTAAATAAAATTAATTGGTTAATTATTCGATTATTGTTTTTATTAAGTGAAGAAACTTACTATTTCGTATTTGTTGTCTAGAATATTTGCATTTTAAATTTTCAACATATAACAAGTTTAATTTGAGCTAAATTCGAACATATCTTTTTTTAATTGAAAGCTAGCAAAGTAACAATAAACTATGATGAACTATAACATAAATTATAAATAATATAGTATTCAAAAATATTTTAATTATAAATCTAAAATTTTAAAAATATAAATTTATAAAACTTAGTTGTAAATATAGAAACGAATAGTTAATTCATGTTTCTTCTCAATTTTGATACCGTATGATTTTTTACGGTATGAGAAGTCTAAAACCGAAACTATACCAATACTCGGTACGTTTTTCATTCATACCAAAACCTTCGATTTTGAGAAAAAAAAACCTAACATTCAGTTTAATTCAATACGGTACGGGACAGTCTGGTACAATTTTAAAAACCATGTGCACCCTTGAATATGTCTATACAAATAATTTTCTTTCACGGTCTTCATCTCATTGAATGGTATATTCTTTTCCCTCTTGATTGCTTGCCCAATTCCGCATATTTTTCGAGAAAGATTTAAGAGCATGAAAGGAAAGAATGGCCCCAACAAATTTACTGTTACTTAATATAAATAACGATTGTTATGTAATATTTTCTTACTAAATATATTTAATTACTTCTTCATAGTGCATAATTTATTCATCTCTTGAGGGCAATTCCATCCATAAATAATTCATTTCAGTTTTGTAAATCTTACAAATAACGCCAGAGGCAAAAATAAAAATTTAGGAGATATTCTCTCAGATGTCATAGTGCAGGGGGTTGATTGTAAAATGATGATAAATTTTGGGGGTGATTTTTGTAATACCAACTACGGAGAAATTTTATAACTAAGTCTTATATGCTTATTAGTTCCTACACTAGTGGATTTAAACCACTGGGGTTGGATGAATGTCACATGGACATGAAAGGACAAACAATTATCCTCACATGCTCATGTGGCATTCATCCAACACCAGGGTGGATTAAATCCACCGGGGTAGGTACTAATTTTCCGTCTTATATATTAGGGAATGTTAGTACTTTACCCTTAAAATTATAATAGGACTCAATATAATCTTTCTCAAAGTAGTGTACTCTATGTTAGGAGTTTAGAAGTACAAATTTGACAAAAGGATCAAAAATTTTGTACCAAAACGCTTATTAGAAAAATGGTGTTTTGGCATTCTACCCTTTTTTTTCAGAATTTTTTTCCATTATAGCCTTCATGGCAAAACAATTTCTCAAAATATTTTTCTTGGCAAAGTATTTCCTTGAATATACCTTTTACTAAAATTCGCATGTGCTAATTGCGATTTTTAAAAATCGCAATTAGCACCTGCGATTCTTTGTTCATTATTAAAAAAAAAAAAAAAGCTAAAATCGCAAGTACTAACCACGATTTTTGCTAATTACAGAAATTAATTAACAAGGCCAGCAATTGATGATTGTAATAAATTGCAGGTAACGACAAGATTAAAATGTGAAAGAAGGCATAGGATATCAGATTATTAAACAACAATCGTGAATTGAATTTAGATATAGTTGTGATGACAAAGGGTCCCAAATTAATACAATGATTGTTATTTTATTTTTCATCTATTGAAATTATTTTCTTGACAGTCAATTTTAGAGAATTATTCGATAAATTGTGCGGAAATCATAGTCAAATGATTGTAGATATATATCAGGTATGTAACTAATAGTGACAATTATTTTTTCAACATTTCTTGTCGATAATGAATTTGTACATTAAATCATTATTATGACAAAATCCATATTTATTATCTTTTTTCTTCCGCATAAACCTATCATAAAAGCACTTTCAAATACAAATTGCTTTATCTTGTATTTGTTATAAAATATATATTATTAGTGGATGTCCATGAAATATTTTGTCCTACTTTTGTAACCTCCTATTGATGAATATCATAAAGACCACATTTGAATGGTTTTGTAACGTTTGTATTAAAGGTCATAATAGGACCATTTAATAATATTATAATTCTAGTCTTTTTGTACCTTTCTTTAGTCCTATAAATAGAGGACATTATCATGTATTATAGTGACACCAACAAGAATGAATAATATGATATTCTCTTTCTCCATTCTACATTGTTTTTACATTCAACTAGTTGCTTAACTTTGTTGTTCCTTTTAGCTTAGTTTTATATCCTTTTAGCTTAGTTTTATAACACGTTATCAGCACGAATATGCTCCATCTTTTAATACCAAACTAGCTAATTGGATCGGCAAAGAGATCACCGAGATGTGAAGCTTTTGACAACTTCATGTGGTACACGATTAAAAATGAATTCACTCATTTCAGAAGATTGCATACATAATATTAGTAGGTATAAATGATTATTTTAATCTATAATCTACATATACTATTTCAAGGTACGCTATTTAATTTATAGTCATATTATTCATTGTCATTTTGATGTTTGTGGCAACTTAAGTTAATTTGTTTTATTTTATGATTAATTACACATTGATATATTTATCAACGATTAAGAAACAAATATTTCGAAAGAAAATGAGATTGAATTTTCAGATCAGTATTTAAAATCACTTCTAAGATTTGCGTAGTGTTTATGTGCTTTACCAAATGAAATATGATTTATCATAAGATCTTGCATTTAAATTAATGATAAATCATCCTAATTCATATATCCAATAAAGAACTTGAAGTTTTAAATTAGAAAATTATGCTTGAACCGAAGTCTTTGTCATAACTCAAACCCGAAGATTTGAGTATATTTTAGCAAGCTTATTTTCGGCTTGAAAGAGAGCCTTGGTGATAAAATTCAATCACAAAGATTTGAATATATTTTTAGCAAGAGAATTTTGGACCTTGAAGAAAGTCTAGATGATAAGCTCAAACCTGAAGATTTGAGTATATATATTTAGCAATCTAAAATATTGTGCTTTATAGATATGACAAATATCACCAAGTTTGAGTTTCATGCTCTTGAGATTTCCGAAATTATATAAAATTGACTATTTTGATGATGAAATCTATTTGAATGAAAAGAGCCTTGAAAATCATGAAATGAAAATTTGGGCAAGCGAAATTAAGGATAAAATGAAGGCAGTGTTTTTCATTAGCCAATTCCTCATTGAAGGATTAAAAACCTCATATATTGGAGTAGATGACCAATTGCCCCAAAATTTAATTTGGAGGAACAATATAATCATCAAAATGTTTGATACTCCAATAGACTCGATAATATATGAATGATGGCACTTGAAGTTGCATCAAATTATTAAATTTTCAAAAGAACAATCCAACCACTAAATGAAAGTGATATTCACAAATTGCTTACTATGAATATTTGCACCCGAAGTTGCAATATTTTAAATTGGAATATGAATATACACAACGATTTGAGATTAAATCTCGACTTAGATATGTGGAGATAAATTATTATATGTTTCTAAAATGCTCTTGAAGAAGCAATACCGAGACTTTGAAAATGCTCTCAATTGAGTTATTTTGTTGTTGAACAACGAACTCAATCATAATTCACACCATAAGCGTTACCTGAAGTGAATGCAAAAGTTGATGTAAATCCTTCATTTCCAAATGCAAATGAAAAATTATTCATTCCCAGAAGTGAATGCAATTAACAATATACATGACATAGTCTAGCCATGGTCAAAATTGATATTATGCATTTCATAAATGATTGCATCATTACCATTCGAAGAAAAAAAAAGATTTATCATGGTAAACACGAAAAAAAAGGTTGTGTAAACTAATACACTTGTTAAGGTGTGAAGTAAAATACATTGATCTTGTACATGTCATATGGAAATACAGTTTGTGGATATTTTCTAAACACCTATTATGTAAAGAAAATGATGTTAATTCATCAATGTCAAGAATGTTTTTGGTGATAAAATTGAATCACTTTAAATCACTAACACAACATGAGTGATTTATTTTACTAAGACAAGTGTAGATATCACTGAATAAAATCTTCCTATGATTATATGTTTGAAGGTAAGTTTATGTTACATTACGTTTTGAACTTACTTGAATATTTAAATAATTCAAATTATCTATTTGACGTATCATTTTCTTAACTCTGGGAGGTCTTATTTGAATTGAATAAAGAAACAATTTGGTAAAACTTATTATTTTCTAAACTTTATTCACTTGGTTATATATATTGAATAATGATATTGATATGAGCATCATGAAGATGCAAAATAATATACGCAATCATTTTAGATAGATAAAATTATGTGAGCATCCCGAAGATGCATGAAAAAGGTGAGCACTGTAGAAGAATGGTGGAAATATTTATTTGGTTGACAGTGGGTCAACACACACGATTATTTGAGATAGAAAATATTCTTAAACTTCAAATTATCAAAAGCAAATATTAGTACCAGAAGATACTATAAAAGCTCCAGAAGAGCGGATAAATATAATATTGTCTGGATGAGCAAATATTAAAATGAAAGAGGCTTTGTGCTCTTTGAAATCCAAAATAAATTTATTGAATTTCAACGGCATACGTCTTGATGAACATATTGTCGAGTTTTAATATGAAAATTGTAAACAAGGGGAATATGAAGATACCTATACTACATCCAGTATTTCATGCCAGAAAATATTGATGAATATATCCCAGTTTTCTCATCAAAATTGAAATATGTGACCATAACAATATAGTACCAAAATTTGTATTGAACCAGAAGTTCATTGATTTAACTGGCATGATGAAGTTGACTATCCAGAAATAATTACGGTGCGCCGAATGATTACGGGCATCTTTTGAAGAACCATATGATTCTTTACCTATGATTATGTGTGTTGATTGCTCACAAAGAAATTAAATTGATAGACCATCTCATGTGAAGATTGGTCATGAGTTCAATTTTTTTTTACGATAGTATTAATGGGATACATGTGGACTTGTAGATCCACTTAATGGACCATTTTGGTCATTTTAGACGCATTTTTTTAAAAAATGGTCTAATGTATGCCTACTGTCAACGCGTATGGCTTTTGCTGAGATTCTTGCTCAAATTATAATATTGATAGCAACGTTGCAACTTTTGTCAGGCTCAAAGCCTAATATTTTCAATTGAATTTTTATGATTGTGCAAATTACGTTCTAGTTTCTCCACCACTAGAACAAATATGGGTCGATAAAGATGTGTTGGTTGATTTTTATTCCACATATGTAATCATATATCTTGAGCGCCTGACGAGGCGATATGGTTAAATCAAGATATTTTTAGAATTATTTTAATGAGACAATTTTTCCGCCGTTAGGGGGAGAATTAATACTAGTTCATGTTTCAACGACGTAAAATTGTACAAAACGTAAAATTGTACAAAAGTAGTACATGAATTGTACAAAATTTGTCTCATTTTGACCCAAGCACAAGATAATATACGAGCAAGATTTGAAAGTTGCACCAACATGGATTGAAGTCCTTGAAGGATAATATGCTAGCACATTATAACCGCATTTAAAGAGAAAATTTACGATGGTGCAAAAGATAAAAGAAAATGGTACTAAAAGTATATATTCCTCTGGAAGAGGAAACTGTTTCAAAACAAAGCGCTATAGATATGACTGATCAGTCTAAATCAAGAGATGCCCATGAAGAGGCACATGAAACAGAACAATCTATTTGAGTTCTTTGAAAACTCTAAAAAACTGGGATAGAAATAAAGTTTTTATAGAGAATATTTTTTCATAAGATCGCAATAAAAGAAAATTGTAAATCAGGATCCTGAACCTTGATCGGTTGAATGAATGTCGACATAAAATAATTGGCCAATATAGAAATATGCGATACCAGATCGCTATGGACTAGAAGTCCACACGCCTGAAGTCGTGAAAACATATCATTTTGAAATCGTATAGAAAGATGCGATACCAAATCGATTGAGTACAAATGAGTACTTGTACGGAAACATAGAATTGTGGGAGACAAGGTACGACTTGTTGCACTAGGTTTCTCAAAAAGACTTGTAATTATTATGTTGAGACATATTCCCCCGTGATCGACGTAATCACGTTGCGGTATTTAAATAACTTTGTAGTCTCTGATAGACTAGACATGCTTCTAATGGATGTAGTTGCCGCATATTTGTATGGATCACTTAATAGTGACATTTACATGAAAATTCATGAGGGATTTAAGATTTGTATAGCACAAAATCAAATGTCTCATGGATTATATTCTATTAAAACTGCAATATTCCTTGTACGGGTTATAACAGTCTGATCGGATGTGATATAAATTGGCTCCATGATTACCTTATAGATAAATAAATTATGGATAATCCAATTTTTCCAGACGATCGGTACACGTGGATGAGTTAAATCTCGTGGTGACTCTTGAAAGACTCACAATGACGGCAAATCATTTGATGAAAGAGTTTGAGATGGAAAATCTCGACAAAATAATATTTTTGTCTCGGCCTGCAGATCGAGCATTTATTAGATAGAATCTTTGCCCATCAATTGACATTTTATATTGATAAAACTCATCAATTGAGCAGTCTCATGGTTCTTCGATCTTTAGATAGATAGATAAATTATTTTTTTTCTCTAGAGATCCATTAAAGAACTAACTGGTCCTGAAGTACAGTATCTAAGTGCAATTTGAGCCTTAATAAATCTTGTAAATTGTACAAGGCATGAACAAGAAGAAATTAGAATAACGTTGAAGTTATATTACATTATTATCGTGGAACAACTGACAGGGCTTAATTTACTCTAAATGTTCCAATCCACAAGTGGTGGTTAATACATACATTGTTTATCTTTCTGATCCGAATAAAAGTAGATCTCAAAGTATGTATGTATTCACTTGGGGTGGTCCTACGATATCATGACGATATATGTAACTAATTTTAGCATCCACTTATTCCTACCACTATGAAATTTTAGCATTGCACGAATCATGTCGTGAATGTTTATGGTTGAGATCTACGATTTAGTATATTTTAGAATGATGTGAGTATCCTACAACAAAGAATACATCAATTATTATATGAAGACAATGCTAAATTATATCGGAGATGACATAAACACATATCACAAAAGTTTTTCTTCGCCACGAGCTTCAGAAAAATGGTGATATAGATGTTCATCAAATTCAATCAAGCAACAATTTTGTTGATTTTTTTTCACTGAAGCATTGCCGACTACATCATTCAGAAAGATGGTCCGTTAAATTGAAATGCGTCAAGTGTCAACTTGTGGACCTTGTGTCAACATCAGGGGGAGCGTGCCATCTATAATAAGTAGCACAATGTACTCTTTTTCCTTCGTCCAATTTTTGTCCCAATGGGTTTTCTTGGCAAGGTTTTAACGAGGCAGTGTTTCACGCTTATCGATTCCATATGGATGTGTACTCTTTTTTCCTTATTCAGGTTTTTCCCACCGGGTTTTTCTGACAAGGTTTTTAATGAGGCATATTCCATAAGTCATGAACATCCAAGGGGGAGTGTTATAAAATATATATTATTAGTGGATGTCCATGAAATATTTTGTCCTACTTTTGTAACCTCCTATTGATGAATATCATAAATACCACATTTGAATGGTTTTGTAACGTTTGTATTAAAGGTCATAATAGGACCATTTAATAATATTATAATTCTAGTCTTTTTGTACATTTCTTTAGTCCTATAAATAGAGGACATTATCATGTATTATAGTGACACCAACAAGAATGAATAATATGATATTCTCTTTCTCCATTCTACATTGTTTTTACATTCAACTAGTTGCTTAACTTTGTTGTTCCTTTTAGCTTAGTTTTATATCCTTTTAGCTTATAAGTTTTATAACAGTATTAGATTTAACAAATTTATGCTAAAAGATGTTTATTAATACATCCACCATAATGCAAATCCCATGTTTGGTCTAATAACGAGATAAATATAATGTATCTAAGCAATAAGTCAGCTACTATCTTTCATATCTAAGCAATGCCAAATGATTTGCTCATCCTGCAAATTGTGCTTTGAATGAAGTTTCCAAACGAGTTGAGTTAGGGCTGTCATGTTCTTGTTCCTATTAGGAACCCAAGTTGTCTCAAATGAAGTATCTAGCAGAAGAAACGGCAGTTGATGAAGGGTTGGAGATAAAGGAAAAATCTATGTCTTTTTTCAATGACCTCAAGTTTATACATTTTGATTTTTTATTCTTCGTTCCATGCATATGTCTGGTCCCCGAAATAAGCTATTAAATAACTTCTTGAAATATTTCACTACCCAGTTCATTGCAGCCGAAGGTGTAAATATCTTCTCTGGTAACTGTCAAGGGTCAAGTCGGATCTAGAGCCGGATCCTAACAAGACTCGGACCCGACCCTGAAATAACAATATGGACCAGGTCCGAGTTTGGATTTGAACCTTTGTCTGGATTTTGGTTGTCATCAAACTCATCTCCGTATTGTTGCGTCCAGGTAAGGACTCGACCCTTGACATGCCAAAGCCCTGGCCTCCAAGGATGGCTCCTGACTTTAAAGTTTCAGAAACAATCCTTGTGGCTACTACAATTTATTGGCAAATTGTTTTTTCCAATTCCACCCATACCAAACTCTCGTTTTGCGATTCGCCATCATCATCATCATCCTCAGTCTCTCCATTATCACATAGTTGTTCCATATTCAACACTTTATATTTTATAAACCGTTTATACCAAATAGACAGTAATGATATCTAAACGAACATATAAGAATATGTGATGTTCACAACAAACATGAAACAAATAAGATCGTTAATGTGAAGGGGAGGGTTGTGATGGAAGACAAAGAGCTTCGGTATATAAGCGATAATAATAATGTGCCGGTAGATTCAATAAAGAAATAAGGGTGGAAAATGGGCTTATTAGATTCGATGTAACGCCCCCGAAATTTCGAACGCTTTCGATTGTATTTTAATCCAAATTTAAGTGCTACATTTTATTTTCAAAGTTAAGCATTAATTTGAACTAAAATATACAAATTAATTAACTAAATCTTGTGATCTTATGAACTTTGAAATAATTAAAATTATAAAAGTTGCTTTAAAATAAGATCAAGACCTTTTTGAAAATTTTTGGGCTTGGATGCACAAAAAATTTGTTTTTGTGGACAAAAATATAAGATTTCAAAACATCGGGGGGCAAAGTGTAAATTTTTCCAAAGTTCCAGATTTTTTGTAGGAGAGTAATCATTTTCTCACCTTGCACACTCCTAGGGCTGTCAAGCATGCCCTTGGATAGAGTAAACTCCTCTACCAAGATTTACATGCATTGGTGGATAAAATAATAAGTAAGCATTATGTCTCCCTCTATTCCCAATGTGTATATAATTATTATATACACTTAACATCAGATTTTTATCATCTCCATAACCTCATTTACATACATATTATAGAGAATAAGAGAGAGAGAGAAGAGAGAACACACTAGAAAGATAGAATTTTCGGATCTTCACAACCCAGCCTCGGTTTTTCGACCATTCCGTCTTCGTCCACCGTTGGATCATGCCGAAATTTTGTGTGAAGGTCCTACACACATGGGGCTACATATTTACCGTTCGGATCGTCGATTGGATCTCCCAAAGTGAATCTCCAGTCGTTACAAGTTGGTGAAAAGTAAAGATTTGAGGGCTTTTGATATGAACCACCACCGGAGCCGCCACCACTGTCACCAGAGCCACCACCACTGCCACCGGAGCTGCCACCACCACCTTCGGAGTTCTGGAAATGAAGAGAGTGTCACCCCTTTCGTTGATTTGGGTAAAAAGACATCTATGCATGTGTTCTTTAGTCTTTGTGATATTACTTTATTCTCTTTAAAATATATGTTGAAGAAGTTTAGTTTGTCCTTGTGATAAGTTGTTGAGTTCATATGTAATATTTAGTGTGACTTGGTTTGGTTTTGTTTAAATATTTCTTATATGTTTGGATCTTGACTTCTTTTTATGAGAAAATTGATGTTTTTATTTTTCTCAAAATTTTGGGGGTATTTTTGAAAATTTTAAAAGTTGAAAGGTTAAGGGCTGCAATTTTTATTGGGAGTAAGATGGACTGAAAATCTAAATTTTTGTTTGATGTTTGGTATAAATTTACTTGGAAAGCATTTGTTTTAAAGTTTGCTTTGAGATTCTTGCAAAAAGGGAGTTTTTGAAACTTTTGGGGTTATTTTTGTAAATCTGAAAACAAGGGGTCAAATGCGCTGTTTTGTCGCTATTTTTACATAGTTCTTTTATAAAATCTTGATTTATTGATTTGAAGTAGTGTTTTATTCATTTTAGTTTTTAGATTGAAAAATTGTAAATTTTTCGAAGAAAGTTTGTGATTAAAGAATTTTTGTTTCTCATTGTTAGTTTGGTGGAAAGTTACTAAAACTTATTTTTAATCTCAGTTTTATAGTGAAAAATATGCTTGATTATTTTTAAATATTGCTTAGATGCATGGATCTTGAATTATTTTTCAAGGAAGTTGATTTTATTAAGTTTTTGAAAACTATGAGGGTATTTTTGAAAAGTTTTAAACTTGTGGGAATTTTAAAGATTTGATTTTTGAAGTAACAAGATGCTTAATACTTTTATTTGATTTTCGATATGAGTTTAGTTAAAAAAATCTTTTGATTTAAAGTTTGTTGCAAGTTTTTGGAAAAATGGATATTTTTAAAAGTTTAGGGGCGGTTTTGTAAATCTGGAAAATGAGGGGAAAATTTTGCTGTTTTGGCATTGTTTTATCTAATTAGTAATTTGAGTTTTGAAAATAATATCTCTTAATTGGAGTTGATGTCGTAAGATTTCTAAGCACTTTTGTGCGATGTGTTAGTAGGAAATCCTTGTGTAGGATTTTCATTAGTTATGTTTCTAAGTCGTATACGTACTTGCTCAGGTTTCGGATACGCTTCATTTGTGGAGTTTTAGTCGCTATACTAAGCGACAAAGGTGAGCGCTGTGTGTTTAATTTGTATGTCGGTGCAATGTGCTAGTAGATCGAGTCCAAACATGCTCTTAGGCTTTTAATAATCAAAGCATGAATTTTATTCAAACTTTTCTTGCATGACGTCACGAATAGGTTGACTTATTAGGTCAACATTTCTCGCATGAAATCACTTAGCATTTGAACATGATTATCCAAATACATGCTACATCCGAATCTACTAGTTGCGAATATATTTTTCGAAATTATCATGATACCCAAAATTTCATTTGATAAGTTATTAAATGTTGATAATATGTTAATATGTTCGATATGTTATGTTCCGTTTGTTTCCGACTATATATTTCCGTTTGTTTTTGATTTTGTGTGGGCCCCCTTTTGATTGGTATATGGACCCAATGCCAACCTGGCCGGCAAGGGCCGGCAGGATTGTCACGGTTACCCGTAGGCCTGGCCTTACAATCCAAGTGGGGAGGAACACTTGGGGAGTAAGGACGAACTCCGGCAAAGACATGTCGATGCATTTTTGATAGTAAGGTCGCTCCTTACTTGGTGAGTTTGGATGGACATCAGACTGAGGATGGAGGGTAAGTGGAGGACGGCATCAACAAATTCTTGGTTATGTGAATTCCGTGTTTCTTCCATCTTGAATATATGTTTATTTGCTTGATGACATGCTTATGTTATATAATATGTTGCATTCACACATCACCATGCAAATTCGCACATAGCCTCACTAAGTTGGACGATCAACTTATGCGTTCCGTGTTTCACTCTTTTCAGTTTCAGGCGTTCTGGAAATAATAGTCGGGTTGCGGTTAAGTCATCACGGTTGTGGTCCCACTCTAGTATTTGGGATAGTACTTATATTTTGCCGTCGATTTAGGTTCTTTCTCGATTTTGTTTAAAACCTTGCTTAGAATGTTTGTTTCGCTAAAGTTGATTTATACTTTCGTCAAAGATTCAAGATTTTTATAAATTACTTATTTATCTCTCTCGATTCATTTTGTTCAAATCTTTTGATATGTTATGATTAAATGCTTCCACTTTCAAACATCTACTACGAAAATTGATTTTATTTGTTCGTCAAAAAGAAAACTTAGTAATTTAAATTGTTCTTATTTCGCTTTAAACCGCTTCCGCTGTTAAAACTTTTAATTCATCGTTCCACAAAAAAAAACGAGTTTCGATATTTTAACGTTTTTCAAAATAATAATAATTTTTCGACCGTTATTCGACGGACCCGCGGAGCCGGGCCGCTACATTCGAATTAGAAGAGAGCTTTAAGGAAATAAGAAATTTTCTTACTCTTAACTACAATGGAGCTGGATTTCATGTATCATAAGGAATTCGCCTTTTCTTATGATTTTTAAGATGGTTGATGATGAAATGGGGAAGGATCTTTTTTACTGATATCCTACCTCCTATTTCTTGTGAGAATTTATAGACTTGAGTAGAGGTTGAGGACGGATGCGGCGGTCACCTATTAGTAAAATCGAATTAGGGTATACGCGTATAAGACGTAATGACAAAAATACCCCGACTAAGGTTGACAATTTTAACCCTAATTACTCCAATAAACATTTATTGGTCCAATTTTACTTCTTCTTCCTTTTTAGTCTTAAGTATGCTTATAATGTATAGTAAATGTAATAATGTGGATGTGAGCGGCACATAATTAAGAGTTGAATTCATCCATATTTAAACTTATGAGAAAATAAAACCATCTTTGCTCCGTGGGAACGAAATCAATATTTTGAATATGAGGATTGATACTTCCATATATATCACATTTTTATTATTCGAAATTTTATGACCATCCTAAATAGTAATTTAGTGAAGCAAATGGGTGGGTTGGACCGGGTCGTCACGGGTCATTTTATGCGGGTCATAAATGGGTCGGATCCGAGTTGTCTGTTTAGATGTAAGGCCAACCCCAATAAAGATGGTTGGGCTTGGGATTGGGCTGGAGTGCTGAAAATTAATGGGGAGGATTGGGATAGGGGTTGGGTTTGGGGTAGCTTGGAGCCCCCAGCCACCCCGGCAGGCGCGTTACTACGCCTGCCAGGCCCAGGCAGCAATCAGGGGATGCCAAGTGGCATCCCCTGATTAAAATATTATTTTTTAATTGTTTTATTTTATTTTTAATGTGTTTATTATTATTCAATAAAGTAGTATATTTATGTAATTTGTGATGTAGTTTTTAGTTAAAAAATATTTGTTTAACTTTTGTTGTTCATATTTTTTATGACATCTTAAGTTATTGAATTAAAATTTTAATTTCATTTTAAAAGATAAAATTACAAGTAAATCATTTAATTAGAATATAGGTGGTTATATATATATTTGAACAATATTATTTTTCAATTACTTTTAAAATATAATTTAAACTTAGACAAAAAAATTCAAATTCATACTTAATTTATAATATTTTTGTAAACAAATTAAAAAAAAAGTGCTTACAAAACGCTTATATTCAGGTTCATCTGGAGGTTCGTCAAGTGAATGAAGAAGTGGTTTTGATCTAAATTAATTAAAATCTTGTCATATCCAATTACCGATGATGTGTGTTCTTATATTTTATTTTATTTTCCTTGTTGCATAGTAGGACTTTTTTTAATTTAATGATGTATTTTCTTATTGTACTACAACAATTTAATGAATGTTTTTATTATTATCATTATTATTAATAATTAATATATTTTAATATTATTAATGTTTTAATTATATTATTATAATTATTATTAAATTTATTATATCTGTTATATCTGTTATTATTAGTATTGTTATTATATAATTATTATAATGGTGAGAGTGAGGAAAAATTAAATTGAAATTAAATAAAGTGGAAAGTCCCGGGGTAGCTGCGGAGCTCCGGAGCTCGACCCCTGCCCCCTAGCATTGGGTTTGCCCTAACAATAATGTGTATTTTATTAAATTAAAATTAAATAAGGGCATGTAGTTATAAGTAAATCATAATCCATTATTCAATTACAAATAAATGAGATCAAATTAAGATGATATTATTTAAATAAATTTTCTATTTTTTAAAGTTATTTAGTATTTTTATATTTATTTGAAACTTAAATATATTTAAAAAATTAATATTGTAACTCAAATTTTCATGAACCTAGGAGAGAACAATAAAATAATATTGTTGAGTTAAAATTAAGTCATTAAATGTTAATTAGTTTACTTAAATGTCTGTGTTCACTTTGGTAAAAAAAAATATATTCATGTTTTCTAGACAAAGACCCGTTTATTAGGAGAGTATATTATTTTCAAAACCGTACCGTATCATACTGAATGTTAGGTTTTTTTTTTCTTTCTCAAAATCAAAGGTCTTGTTATGGATGAAAACCCGAGTAGTTTTGCTGTGATTAGGAGCAACCCAACTCAATCCAATCCATTAACAATTGGAAATATATGGGTTGGGCCGGGTTGGATCTGGTTGATAAAGGACCTCCCAATGAGTCTTGACCCTCTTTGCCACTCCTAGTGACGAATAACCATATAAATAGTTATGAAGATTTCGTGATTTATCTAATTTTTGAGAGATATGTCTAGGGATGCACATGGTACGGTTATACGGTATTATTACCAAAATTTATACCGTATCAATTATTGAGGTTTTTAAAAACTCAAAACCAAACTAGAGTTTTATTAACCATACCAACAAACTCAGTTTTGTGCGGTTCCGATACGGTATGGTTTTGCAGTTTTTTCAAACAAACTTTTTTCATGCAATTTTTCTTATATGGTCGATTACACGGTTGACAATTATATTAAAGTTAATAATATAATATCTTACAAATTAATTTTTTTATATTAAATAAAGCATTGAAAAAGATAATGTTCACAAATTTGACAATATAATTCGACCTAATTAAATAAAATTAACTAGTTAATTATTTGATCGTTGTTTTTATTAAGTGAAAAAACTTACTATTTGGTATTTGTTGTCTAGAATATTTGCCTTTTTAATTTTCAACATATAACAAGTTTAATTTTTGCTAAATTCGAGCATATCTTTTTTTAATTGAACGCGAGCAAAGTCATAATAAACTATGATAGACTATAACATAAATTATAAATAATATAGTATTCAATAATATTTGAATTATAAATTTAAAAATAAAAAAATATAAATCTATAAAACTTAGTTGTAACTATAAAAAACGAATAGTTAATTCATGTTTCTTCTCAATTTCGATACCGTACAATTTTTACAGTATGAGAAGTCTAAAATCAAAACCATAGCAATACTCGGTACGTTTTTCATCCATATCAAGACCTTTGATTTTGAGAAAAAAACCTAACCTTCAGTTTGATTCAATACGGTACGGGACGGTCCGGTACAATTTTAAAAACCATGAGCACCCTTAATAAATTTCTTTCACGGTCTTCATCTCATTGAATGGTATATTCTTTTCCCTCTTGATTGCTTGCCTAATTCCACATATTTTTCGAGAAAGATTTAAGAGCATGAAAGGAAAGAATGGCCCCAACAAATTTACTGTTACTTAATAATAAATAACGATTGTTATGTAATATTTTCTTACTAAATATATTTAATTACTTCTTCATAGTGCATAATTTATTCATCTCTTGAGGGCAATTCCATCCATAAATTAATTCATTTCATTTTTTAAATCTTACAAATAATGCCAGAGGCAAAAATAAAAATTTAGGAGATATTCTCTCAGATGTCGTAGTGCAAGGGGTTGATTGTAAAACGCTGATAAATTTGAGGGTGATTTTTGTAATATTAAATACGTGAGGAGAAATTTTTATAATTAAATCTTATATCAGGGGATATTCATAATTTACCCTTAAAATTATAATAGGACTCAATATAATCTTTCTCAAAGTAGTGTACTATGTTAGGAGTTTAGATGTACCAATTTGACAAAAGGATCAAAATTTTTGTACCAAAACGCTTATTAGAAAAATGGTGTTTTGGCATTCTACCTTTTTTTTTTCACCCTTAATTAACAAGAAAAATAGAAAAAGGAGTTCCAGTCAAGTCACTATTTTAAATAGCAGACATAAAAAATTAAAAAGGAAGAAAAGGAAAAATAAAGAGGAAAAAGAAATAAAAGGAAAGTAAGAAAACTCAACCATGGCGATGCAGACCGGAGTCGCTGCCTCTAAAGTTCTGGTTCTCGTCGGCGCAGGTTCTCTCCTTCTCTCTCTAATTGTCTTTGTTAATAGCTGAAGACTTCTAAGTTTTCTCGATTGAAATTATCAGTTTGAACTTAGTTAACGAAATCTCACAGAGTACGATTGATAAGGTCAATAGAAAAAAAGGGGTGAAATTGTTTGATTCCAAACTGAAGAAGAATTTGTTTAGCTGTGGGTACAAGAGATTGAATCAATTTTCCAATTGTTTGGTATTTTGTTTTACCTAGTAAACAATGGGGGAAGCATAGCTTGTAGCCCAAGGGAGCAAAACTAGATTGATTAAAAGCAATATGATAGCTATTGGACAAAATCTCCAGTAAAATTCATTTTTTAAGTTTTTTGGTGGTGGAATGTGTTGTAATTCTTTTGGCTATGATCAGGTGTAACTGGATCCGTTTTATTGAGGAGCGGGCATTTGTCTGATTTGATTTCTCATCTTCAAGAGTTGATAAAAAGATTAAATGAAGCTGAAACATCACCTGGGAAATATGATGCCGCTCTTCTTGCAACTCAGGTAGGAATAGGAATAGCATATACGATGTTGCCTTACCAGTGCAGTTAATATATCACAATTTATATTTTGTGTTTGATGCATACAGTTTGGTTTCACTAAGTAAGTTAATAATACTGTATTAGGAAGAATTAATTCGAAAATAGAATCATTTTTTAGATTGAGAAGGGCTTAACACAATTTGAAATATATACTGATCATCATAGGACTTTCTTATGGGAAACATTGGGATGTAAAACAAAATACTGCATATCGTAGACTGGACTCAAATTTTGAAGACACAAATAGTAATTAACCATTCTATTTGCATCCCAGTTTTAAGGAATTATTTTCAAAAGATGAGGCATTAGTCCTTAAAGTTTGATGAGTGGACCACTATTCTAATTCTGAAGTTTAAGCATAAGACGAATTCTTGCATATTCTTGGAGGAAATGAAATTCCGGGATATGTTCCGTTGCTTAGGTTGTTAATATAGTTCTATAATATATTTATATGGATTCCTATTTTGAAATTTAGAAGCCTACTTTGGTTTTCCTTTTGACTCTATATAAACACTTGTGCTGGAGTCATGATCTGAGGTTTCCATGACCTCTGATAATATCAGGTTTAGGACACAAGTTAACCACCTACGTATGCATATACATTCAACACTTACTCTTTCCTTGCTGTGATTGATGCCTATCACCATTCACCTGCACATCATATCTTGATTCAGAAAAAGCTCAAAGCTCCTTAAATCTCACTTTCTCAAAAATAGTGACGGTTTACTTCTCTATGAATAGGCTCATTCTCATATCTCACTAGGACTAAAATTTACTTCTCCATGAATGGGCTCATTCTCATATCTCGCTAGGACTGAAATTCCTCAAGTACCACTAGGATGAAGGTAATTTAAAAAAAAAATTTAAAAGTGAGTAACTAATTCCAGCATGATTTTCTTCATTTGAACTCGTATTTTCCATTAATTCCCTTCGATATCAACTATTCGCACTAGACTGAGTTCTGATGCAGAACAAGATAGCATAACTAAACTGGGTTCTGATGCAGACAAAAATAGCATTTGGGATGTTTTAAGTAAAATTATTGGAGGGAAATGTTTCAAATGAATCTGTTTCAAGGTTCAATGCTGACCGTGTGCTTCCGTGACTGGATGGATATTCCATTCGAAATTTGTCTTAGTCTGAGTTAAGACAATTTTCGAAAAATATTAGTATGAAACAAAATTGGCTTCTGAAACAATCACTTATGCAGTCTGGCATTGAAAAGTATAAAAATGTCTTATTCTTCATTTTCCTTTTGCTTTTTCATGGTAAGATGTATCTTCTTTGTATATATTGCATTTTCTTGCTCTGAAAAAGAAGGAAGGTTTTTTAGCCTAAAAAAGATGCTCTTGCAAAAAGTAATGGAGGCGAGCCTTATGCTGCAGCTTCATAAGTTGAAAAGTGATTTTTTGTTTTTTTTTCTTAACTTCTGATATATAATTAGGAAACTAGTGATAAGATATATTTTATGTTTGAACCTTTTAGTGCTTTTGTACGCATTTGGAGGTTTAATCATGCATTTATATTATCAATACTATTTGGTATAACTTTTTTTTTGTTATTCGCACCTGCTAATTAAGCGCTTTTGTATGGCATATATATATAAGAAGGTAGTTATGAATATCATATGCATTAACTGACCCATATTGCTTTCTTGTAAATGACCTTTCAGGTTCGACAATTGGCTAGAGAGATCAAGGAGTTAAGTATTTCTAGGCCGGTTACCATTTTTAATGGAAGCTCATCTTCCGCTGGTATGTTATAATGTTTGATTGAGTGTTATAAGGCTTGGTTTTATCTGAATACTCAACTGGTATGATATAATATTTCATCATAGTGTATTTTGTTTTTTAATATCCATCCATGTTCGAACATTTATCTTGCATGTTATTTAGACGAGGGTTGAAGATCTGAATGCTCAGCTTCAATTTTATTTGGAGAGATTACATGGCAATGAAGCTCACATCTTATCTGGTTTCACAGGGAGTTACTCTTCTTACATATTGCCCGGTGCAGCCCTTGGCGCAATGGGATATTGTTACATGCGGTGGAAGGTAAGACTTAACTTAAGCATTCATGCTAGTTGCATTGTTGACTTGTTGCAAGAATGTTACTCTTTCCTATAACAATTGTTTTTATGTTTTTGGATATTTTGTTAGTCAAAATATGGTCATCCAAGTTGCATTTTATGTTTATTTTATATTCCACTGTAACTCAAGTAATTTATAAAAGTGGAAAATATTCAATTTTGAAGACTTTTTCTTTCCTCAAATATCGGACTTATGAATAAGAAAGCATAAACAATTATGTTGGCACCAGTATTAAAACCAATAAGTTGAATTTGGCTAAAGCTAAAATATATTTTAAATAGAAAAACTTGAACCATTAAAAGCTCTTATCAGTATTCTTCCCTTCCTGTTGAAAACCCCTTGGTTAAAATTTTTTGAAGTCAGGTTTTAACTTTGCAAAGAGAGGCAGGGGTGGAAAAAAATCAACATTTCTAGTCTCTAATTATTTCTTCATTTTTCTTCTCTTCTGCGCTGCAGGGCTGGTCACTTTCTGATGTCATGTATGTCACTAAGCATAATATGGCTAACGCTGTTGAATCTGTGTCAAAGCAGTTAGAGAATGTTTCTGAAGCATTGGCTGTAAGAAATTACTACAAACATATCTACAACATTTTTTTCTTGGTTCTTTCTCAAATGGTAATTCTGTGCTCTACATCCAACTCATTTCATTCCTTTGCAGTCAACAAAAAGGCATTTAACAAAGAGACTGGAGAACTTGGACTGGAAAATGGATGAGCAGAGAGAGATATCAAAACTTATTGCCAATGATGTAGGCAACTCTATATGCTCTAGTAAAATACATCTATTTTCTTCGATACATTTTGCTATAAAATCAGGACGTGGTGAAGAATATTAAAATTTGTTGCCAATAATATATGCAGTATTATTTTCCCTCTAGTGTACATGTTTGACAATTGAAGATGCTATTTCTTTGGGTGCAATTCAATGATTAATCTCCTCTGTGTGAAGAAAAAACTGCAGTATATTAATTGTTTAATAACGTAAAAATGGTTGAATCTTAAGTTGTTCACATCTTAAATATGGAACTGCTTTGAGATGGCGAGGTCCTGAAAAGATTTACCTGTTCTATTTCTGTAGGTATAAGAACTAAGTGGGGGAAGACATATCATTGAGAATCTGAGACTCGTGAAATCCGAGAATCACCCATAAGCATATAACACATTAGATTTTCCAAACCTTATTTGGAACAATGTCAGCCACTATTCTTCTGAGTGCATCACCTCTCAATATAATGGACGAATCCCCTAAAACTAGAAATAGGCCGATTTCTTGTTATGTAACTTTTATTTCTAAAATAAAAGTGAGGGTGTCTCTTTGCCAATTTCTCTTTATGTACATCAGACTACAAATATTGCCATATTTTTCTTTGTCAATAGAAATACATGATCTTCACTAGCTTGACTTTGTACTTTGGACCAATAAATGCCCTTCACTGAAGCTAACTTTATTCAAATCGAATTTATCTTCTTTGATATTACTGTTAATAATGCAGGTAAATGAAGTTAGAACAGATCTTAACCAGATTGGGTTCGACATTGGTTTGATCCACCAGATGGTATCTGGCTTGGTAAGCAATCACATTTTAGTTAATTTGTTTATATAATTGATTAAGATTTTCTGATAAGTTATCTGTCAAAATCTTTTTTATTGGTCAACTACAGGAAGGAAAAATTGAGCTTCTTGAAAGCAAGCAGGTACAGTTCTTTATCTTTCTATTTTACATATATCCAACTGTCAAGAAAGTTTTGCAAGCAATGACAGCCTTTCTTTCCATGTTCATTTGTCATACAGGATATGACAAATTCAGGCTTATGGTATCTCTGTCAAGCGGCTGAAAGTATAAAAGATGGCCCGAGTTCTAAAATTATTCAGGTTAACCACCTATTTAGCGTTTTCCCAAATTCTTTTTAATGGCTAAATTCGAGATTTCTGCTTTCGAACTCTGTGGGGTGTTTGCCACAGAATTTTTAATGATTCATAGAATTCTTTTCTAGCTTGCTACATGTGTATGCATTCCCAAACGAAATTGCAATTTTATTTACTTAGCCCCACTTCTCCAAAATAGCTTATGCCTTTCCTGGGTCTGTCTGTTGATAGTCATTCTGATAGCATGTGCCACAATATTACTTGACAAAATCACACAATTTTTTCGTTGGTGATTGTTAATATAACAAGTGTTGTGCGTAACTCATTATACATCATCATATAACTATTCTTACTCTCTCCTTTCCATGAGCCACTCTTACGAGCCTCTTTTACCGCATGAAAAAATATTTTTAAATTTTGTAAATAAAAGAAGTCTCATAATCTGACAGGACTTTGGGGCTAAGCTGACAAACCACTCAACGCCATTGCTAAAGGAAGAAAAGGTAAATGTTGTACTCTGTTGAAACATCTTCCCTATATTACACGTTCGTGTCGATAACCCTGCTGACAATGAGTGGAAAATTTTACAGGGGCTTCAGTTCATCGTTGGAACTGATGAATCAAGTACAAAAGATAAAATTTCAAGTACGGAGGGAGAATATATTGCTAGTGTAAAGGTTCCAACTACAAAAACGAGAATTCACAGGTCATATCCAGTTGGTCTGTCATTCGCAAGAGATATACTGGGTTAATCTTGGTAATTTTCGAACTCTATTTTTTCAAATTATTGTGTAAAATGGAACAAACTTCTTCATTCATTCCCTATGGTTGGGGTATTCAAATCTTGTGTGTGAATTAAGTTGCGGGATCTTATTTCTGGGTAGCATGCTAATCCTGGAACTTTATTGAAGCTCATTGTATTTCATACGGAGTATTTATTATTAGTGTGAATAAATATTTACGTCAACTATGTTGATATGAGTTTACGAAGACTATGTCTTCATTGATGCGAGGTGAATGTAAAAGTAATTAAAAAGAACAAAAGATATGTTGGGGCGGGAGACATCGTTTTGATGGATTTGTACAAGGGGTGTTCAACGAAAACGCTAAATCGTTCCAATCAATTGATCAAACCTATATCGACCGTGATTTGTAGGTTCAAGGTTTAATGGGTTGATATGGGGCTTCTTGAAAAAAGAAATAGCAAATTGCAATCGGGTTTGGTTTTATACTTTCTAGACAACCACATTCGACCATATTATATATAAACTATGGATTTTTTTTTATATATTTTAGCTTACTATATAATTTAGTTCTTGAATTAAGAAAACGAGAAATATAATTTAAGTGTATACTTTAATAAATTAGTCTCATTACATGGTCTAAATTCAATTGTACTAAAAAAATTCCTATTAAGTAATCCTCCTACTCCAAGTGCCAACAAAAAAAAGGTGCCAAAGCTTGAAAGGATGAAAAACATTTTGCAAAAGAACAAAAAAATAAAGCCAACAAAAATTTGTAAAATAGATCGAAGTGTCTAGCTTATTTTGTAATGAAAATTTATTAACCTTGAGTTGCGGGTTGCTTTTAGCTTTCGTTAAATTATGTATTCATGTAAAATTCTAACAATCATGGAAAATTCTAACCCTTTTATCTTTCATTAAATTTTATATTCATGAAAAATTCTATTTTATTAGTTGATAATTTGTATTATCTTCCCTATATTTCCATGAAGCTTTATTCAGAAAAATAAAAATTGATTAAAGTCGCGAAGATTGAGACCGTACAATTATATCAACTCGAATGAATCGCAAAGTGCAATTTCAAAATTTATTGGATTAAATTTGAACAAGAGTATTAAAATCCAAAAATATTATGTTGAATTTGGATAAGTACAAAACCAGTGAACAACCCTAATTTGTACCGTGTCGCCTATTGTACAGTAGATATGGTTTGAATTGGATACTTCACAATTTAAAAATTCATACGGTTCAATTTTATTGAAAATCTCCTTTTGTAACATAATTTTTTGTAATATAATTGCGAAAACATAAATATTATAGCTTTATATTTGATCTATTTATTGATTATAAAAAATAAAATTAACTTTATTAACGTATATAATTATATAATTATATCCACAATACTTAGTATATGACTTTCTTAAAAGAAGGATTTTATATTAAATGTTACAAAACATATTATCATTGACTTTTAAAAAAGATGAAGTTAATTTGATATCATTTTATCTATTCTATAACAAATATGTTACAGAAAAATCATGTAAATACTTAACAAATAAATACTTCTACAATTTAAAAAGTAAGAAAATACAGTAAATTTTTACAGTTATGTTTTCCTTTGTAGAATATGACCCTGATTTTACATTACCTTCGGGACCCTCTAATATATCGGGCCGCCCCTGATCAAACTCCGAGGATCTTCCCGACTAGGCTATAACACGGATAGACTTTCCCTATTTCCGGTGCCTCCTCTTCTGTTCAGCTCTCTGCCTCTTTTCTTCCTCCCACTCCCTATCATATATCCTAAACAATCGTTAAGGAATTCAACATTTCATTCACATTATCAGACTGTCAATAATAGAGCAAAAATCTAATAGCAATGAAATAAACAGATTGAAGCAATAAAATCCCAAGTATGAAGACGAATAGAATTGCTTTTTTTAGTCCCACGAGACTAGTCACTCGTCACTTTTGGTCCAATGTTGCAGTTTCGGTTCTAATGCCATATTGCTTTCTCTCAATTCAAATTTGCACATTTAGTCCCATAAAATAGTAGTTGTTTTGCTTTGTGGTCCCATAATACTATCATATTTTGCACTTTTAGTCCTAAATTGGATAAGAACGGGGTGATATGACCATAAGTGCAAAATATTTAGAACATTTGGGACCAAAATTGCAATTTTATAAAAGTATGGGACCAAAAGTGGTAAAGGTCTAGTCTTCTGGGACTAAAATTGCAATACTGTCCTTTTAAAACCTGCCAATTTCAATTTAAGAAGAAACGGGATACTTTAAAGGATTGAGAGAATGAAGGTTGAAAGTAATGGTAATAAGACCAGTAATTTTGTTAAGGATACAGATCGGCCTCACGACGGGTTGCCTTGCCAGCTGCTTCTTTGCTATGGCCCCTCAGCCCTGACTCCTCTATATAACCTGGACGTTGGACGGTAACCCCCTTATGATCTCCTCTGTCTCTACCATCGTGTGACTGAGACAGGTTGATTGAAAGCGGAGGCGGTGAAGGTGCGGGTGGCAAAAACTCGCCAAGTTCTGCTGACATGAGCTCCCTCTTGAGTTTTCGCCTCTTAGAAGCATTTGAATCAATATCCTCTTTATTGATGAGTGCCTTATCTCTTTCTCTCTCTCTCTCATCCACCTACACATGAATACCACCATATATATGAGAACAGATTGAACTGATTCCCGGTCATTCTCCATATCGAACATTCATGAAATAGACAAGAAAGCAAGATATCATCGTACTATTGCAAATATAAAAGATACTTGAAAAGTCAAACATAAAATGATGAGATATATCAAGAAGTAAACTCTTTTAGCTACCTTTATTGCTACTGCATCTCGCTCGTCACGCTTCCTATCTCTAACTTCATCTTCTCTTCTACGCTTTGTATCATCTTGTAATGCTGAAGAATTCTCTTCAGATCGTCTCCGTTCTCTTTCATCATGTCTGGGAGAAAGCCTTTGTGTATGCCTGGCGTTTCCGAATCGCCTATCAGCATCGTCATCCCTCCTACTGGCATTAAGTGATTGGGGGGTGACATGCGGTGGCAGAGGTGGAGGTGGAGGCAAACCTTGCCCATGGAATCTATCATCTAGATGTGATTTCTCCACTGACACTTCACCATACCTCACTTTGCTTCTGTCATCTTTACTTCTCTCATCCTTCGCTAGTCTATCAAAGTTCCTATCTGCACCTCTCTCTACTCTTTCGACAGAGCGCTCTCTTCCATACCTTTCCATCGACCTGTCCCTCAATTTTTCAGATAAAAAATCGTCGTTGCGTGACTTTTCAGAACGCTCCAACCGTTCCCTATAATCCCTATCATATCTTTCAGTGCTCTTATCTTTTGATCGATCAACAGGCTTATCTATGACCCTGCTCATGCCCGGTTCATCCGAGTTTGTCCTGTCAATAACTGCAAGATGAAGTTTATCAATTGCTCGTGGTTCAATAGACCTCTCTTTTTCAGAAAATCGATTCTCACTGCCATCTAAATCTCTTGGATCGATCTCCCCTTTGCGGCGTTTATTTAGCCTGTCATGTTCGTCAGAAGGACTGGTTCTCTTTTGTAGTTTATCGCCAGACTTTGAAGCTGCAATAAGATTGTCCTGCCTGGCAGAATGAATGGACCTAGATGTTGAGTGTTTATTTACATCGGAAGACTCAGAGCCATCATTATAAACTTTCAGCTCAGAGGACTTGGCACTTGCAATCTCTACTTTTGATTCAGAGTTATGATCTGAAGCTCTTGTTGATGAGTTAGTTCCTTTGGCTGAAGGTGCAATGTTGGCATTTCCTGTGAGTGCAGAAGAAAAATTAGCTAACCTAATATGCTCCATCAAATCTATACGTTCCAATGATTATTCAAGATTTACCATCATCTTTCGCAGAGTCTTGTTTGGCCTGTTTTCCAAGGGATCCAGCTGCTGCATGCCTTTTTACTATGGGCCTCACCTGCATTAAATAAGCAGATTCGTTGAGATAGAATGGACAAAAATTGGAGCATTTAAACAGCAAAATTTCACAATGTTTCCCAAGTATGCACGTAGAACAATAAGCAAGGATTATTACTTCTTCACCCCTTGTTAAATTCCCAAAAGAACACAACAGACCAAGTTTTATTCTGTGTAATACAGGAAATCAAATGAATATTGCTGTTTATATGATTCTATCCAATAAATAAAAGAAAAGAATAGAAATATGTCAAGAGTTTGCCTTCTCATAGACATTTTCGATCCAACAAATAACAGAAATAGGAAATATTTTATGGTTTTGCCTTCGCCCATGGATACACTAACATTTAGAGGTCTATACTACCATGTTGGATGGAGAAGAAGCCACAAACATGACAAAACCATTTTCAACTCTGAGATCTCAAAGTCCCGTCTTAAGGTTCTCCTTCTCAAACATAGGAATCCTACAAACCATTTATAGGCGCTGGGTAACATGCCGACAATATTCCTTATCTAATTTTTTGTTGTTACAGTGCACCTTATTAGGCTTAGAATCAGGTCAAAAGTCATGGCATAAAGTCAGTCCTTCATCACTCAGCGCAGTTACAGGAATTTCCTTGAATTGGTCAGAAGTTCAGTATAAATTACGCTCTTGTCAATCTCTTAAGCGTACCGACACAATTCCTCAACCATATTTTTAGTTTATGGAGCACTTGTGAGAAGTAAACTGGGATGAACCAAAATGAAAACAATTAAAAAGTTTATAACACAAAAACCATGACCATATCTACAGAATTCATAGAGTATTCTCTCTTAGGCACCTCCACAAGAAGCTCAATGCAGGACAGCCCTTAAATTAGAATTTACAGAATAAGATTAATAGAAATGATTGGGCTTTGGAATCTCTACAAGCTGTATAAAATCCCTTGGTCTCTATAAGTACTTTTAAGAATAATATCCAATAGGTAAGTCATAGATCAAACGAAAGATTGCAAACTAAGCCAACTTGTCCAACAGGTGAACTTAAAGATATTACTTTATGTTCGTAGACACCTAAAAACATAATTGTACTAAGAAAATGATAAGGAAAAACATAGGTCTGAGAATACTGAATACCTTACTGGACTACGATTAGACTTGAATGACTAATTAATGACCCATTCCAACCAAAAATGACACTGATGTACAACTCCTATGCCATATAAAACTCTTCAAAATAAAACTAGGTCTTGTGACTCTTTATCAGTCATCCTTTAATCTCCTTCGTCAAAGCTTCCATTCTAAATCCGGCTCAGGTATTCAGGATTAGAGGCTGTATCAAACTTTAACAAATTTTGGATATGTCTACCAAATATATAATTACAGGTGAACATCCCAATGCAAATTCCACCAAATTACAACTAAATTATTCATAGCATTATAGAAGTTTCATCGCAGAAGAGGAATTAAGAATGGGAGAATTGTCATAAGAGCAGCAATCATAGTCTGTTTATTCCTTACCTCAGGTTCCACGGTCGTTTTAGTAGTAACTTTTGAGCTATCTTCAGATTGTTTATTTGCCATCTCATCCACCTGTTTAAGAGTGTCTACTGGGTGCAATATTTGTATACCAGTTGACGACATAGAGGATTGATCAGACCCAATAGTCGATCTAACTTTTGATTTAAATGCACTGCCTCCAATTTCAGCAAGTTAATTTCAGTGCTTTTTCTATCTTACCATCAGACCTTCTTGATTCTTTGCTCAAATTTCCAGAATCAGAATGCAAGCTTCCTGCAGAGGCAGTCCTACTACCCCCAATTTGCTCAAGTTGAGAAACACTAAGACCAGCCCCATTTTGCAAAGCAGTAGAAGTTGCAGGTAAAGACTTTGAAGCAGGAGCTGGAACAGGCTTTATCTCAAGATAACCCATGCCAAATTCTTCATCTGTAACCCATGAAGGCTGCCAATGCCAAATAAGATAGAAAAGGTCAGTATATTAATTTATAAAAGAAATTGAATAAGATGTTATCAGAGAATTCACCTAGATTAAAGAGTGTACTTAGACAAAGCCATACCCCAATAATGTGAAGTAAGCCAAATAAGTAAATCAACTAATAAAAGACATGTGTAATAACTCCAAACAAATTCACTGGACCCACAAAAGCAACCTCAAAATATAGATACGGTATAACTTTGAGGTGTCCTACCTCAGATGCAACCAAAAAAATATACATGAATACTGTGTTCTCTATACAAAGACACACAACATATCATATGACTTGGTCACTACTTATTGGAAATGTATAATAAATTTTCATTAATATAACCTTTCTAGCTGCCAAAGCAGCAGCGACACCTGTGGCCAAAACTTTGAGATCCTCCCTTTCATCACTTCTAATTTTAGCTACCTGTGTCAAAGGAAAGCATATAAGATAATCCCAATCTTGGTAAAAAGGTAAGAGAAATAGAATTTCCTAATCACACACTTACACGCTTTTCAAGGTTGATACCACTCTTTCGAGTTACAGGAAAGACACCTGAGATTTTTGTGAGCATGATAAGAGCATTTCGGATCTCCATATATTCAATTGATTCCAAGCACTGAATCAGTAGCCTAGTGATCCTTTGGCTCCATTTCCAGTGTACCTAAAAAGGAAACGTTTTATTGCCTAAAAACTGAAGATATACCAAAATATTGTAGGTAGCCAGCTAATAATACAATTTGATACTTTTGAGTCTCTGTCGACGATAAGGATGCAAACATAAAGCATATGTTGGTGTCGTGATAAGAACAAGAAATGAGTTTGCCGACATAGGCATGTGTAGTGTGCTCGAACAGAAGAAAATATACCAAAACATGGTAACCAGCTAATAAACCATCAAATCTTTTTATGTCATCATGAAATGAAAAATGTTGCAACCATAATGCATATGATGCTGCATATTAAGAACCCACAACTAATTTGCCATAAAAAAACATATGATTATATGAATGATGGCAACCATCTGCCACTATCAAGCTTAATGTCTTAACTGATAATAGTTCACAGCTAACCAAACACCCCCACATTTTTACTGATTAGCTTTTCATATTGATATGAAATGATTAAAGTAGACATACCAAAAACAAAGATTGATACTCTTCCTACATGCATATACCCATGCAAAAACAAAGATTGCATGTATACGGTCCTCCCATGATGAATTGCATTATAATAGTTGTTTTTGTAGCTTGGCTTCAAAATCAAGGTCTATCCCCACAAATATTTTTCTGGCAGGTGATAAAATTATTTAGCTGAATAAAATTTCTTTTACATTGAAGAATTGCACACGAAATATGTCAATAAGAATTACCCTTGCACTTTTTTCTCCTTCAAAGTTTCCTCTTGTTCACTAATCAGTAGCACATAAGATACATTATGTATATTATCGTATGGCAATGTAGTTGAAGGAAATAATATCAACATTACAAGGTAATACATTATGCAGTTGGCCCACAAATACTATGTCAAGAAGATCACTACAACTTGCGGTACTCCAATACGGAAATTTTCAAGAGATTTGACGTCTATTGTTACATTAATGGGTTAGTTACTTCAAATTTTAACTCCCAAAAGATACAGAACTTTTATGATCCTGAGAAATTGGGTAATGATAGAGAAAGCATACATTACGTCAGCCAATCAACTTATGAAAAGTTAAGTAGTTCTCCGAAAAACAGATTCAATCAAGGGATAAATATCTATACTCAAACTTGAATATGATAGTATATGACAGCCAGTCTACATTATTAAAAGGTGTGGAAAACAATCTGAAATAGAGAAGATTAAGATAATAACATTACGTTGGGTGTCGCTCAGTGAGGTCAATGATTATTCTATGAGTGTGAACTTAACTTTTATAAAATTAAATCTAAAATATTTATGCACGTATTTCAAGGTATCTTTGATAGTGGTGCTATGAGTGGCTATCAACCCAAAAGAGGGTTAAGTAAAGGGCCATGGTGGAGATGATGTTACTGCCATACACGTTACCCCAATTTGGAAGTAGTGGCTGGAGGTAGAGATGATGGTGACAGGTAGAGTAGAGTAGGTCATCTTGAGTGGTTGGGAGAAGGAAGCTATGGGTGTACGGTTTCAATTGTGTCCACAAGCACAAAGATAAAAACACAGATCCATGAAGCTAACTTTCAATATTTTTAACAAGGGATAATTACATTCACTTCCCTTGATGTTTGGTGGAATTACAGAAACCTCCCATAAGGTTTCAATAATTACGACCTCAAATCATATGGGCAAACTCAATTATATCTACAAAATAAAAATACTATTTTTTTATTAAAAAGTAAATTAAGAAAAAGTACTAGTTTTTTTACTTTTCTTTTGTGGTTCCATAATCCAAAAGTAACTTTATTCTTACGATCTATATTACATATTATTTCTTCTAACATAACTAATTAAATATTTATATAAAATGAAAATGAAAATAGTCTTAAAATAAATATTTGGACAATACGTTATGGTTATTTAGTCCTAATAGAAAAAAAAAAAACAATAGTTTTAAAATTTTAATTATTTATTAGTTAATATTAATTAGAAACACACTTCCTCGTCTCACATAAGTCACATGCTCAATATAAGAGGGCATTCTTTTACCAATTTTATGATCAAACTTAAGGCCAAACTTGACAGAAGTTCATCAAGGGTACAATGGGCAACTAGTTTAGAATACTAATTGGCAAGGGATGTATCTGTAAAATGAAACTAAAAGTAGGGGAGGTCTTTGTAGTTATTGAAACCTCTGGGGAGGTGAGAGTTAGAGTCCCTTCCAATAATTACTTACGTAGTTTGTAAATATTTGAGTAGAACTTTGAAAAGATATTGAGTTAGCAAATCTTTATGAGCAAAACAGCAATCACTGAACACATGAGTGAAGGACATAAATGAAATTCCATAGGGATGAAACAATAAGAAAGAATTTACCATTTATCGCTAACTTACCTTGATAAACTGACCATATGTAACTCGCTGGCTGTTTGGATATCTATAATAGACAGCAAATCCTGGCATGTTTCCACACTCCCTTTCGTAAATTGATTCATCACTCTACAAACACAGCAGTTAGTCGTGAATACAGATGCGTGTGATGTATGATATCCAATGTTCAGTTTAAGTTAGACCTATACAGGGTACTTTGACAAAGTGAACAGCGATTAAACAATACAATTCCTGAAACTACTCACCTTCCAATGGTAAGCAATTTTCAGTGTCTCAAATAAAAACCTGCCTAGTCGACCCACTTCATACTCAGTGCAGCAGCATATCATCGGCTGTAAGGTTTTACATATTAGAACATCTATGTGGTTAACGGTGTTGAAGAACGGTGTTCCCAGGGAATGGAGCGTATTTACAAAATGGGCACAATAAACAGCATCTGGCATACTGAAAGTACAGCGCGGAAATATGCAGCGCTGCAGAAATTCCATGTTGATTTTTAAAGTATCCAGACATGAACTCAACCATGTATCCTTCTCGCGTGCAAGTCGTCGACGCACAGACTCAACATGTTCTTCATGCTTCTGTAGTTCTGTAGTCAATCGATCTAGAGACTCCTGAATTCTCTCTTTATCTTTCTTCCTTTTAGCAATTGCAGAGCTAGAATTATCAGAAAGTTCTTCAAGAGCTTTAAGAGCAGCATGCTGCTTTGCAATTTCAGATTCATAACGATTTCTGGGAACATAGAGATCGTATAAAGTAAGACCCCAAAACGTCGCATATAAATCAGCAGACAGGCTATTCCAGGCTTTTGAAGGCAACATTGTTTTGATAGTGTCAAGAAGCTTCAGCCATCTGCATGGTGTATGTAAAGGGTAAAGCTCTAAGAAAACTGCTATTGATCAGTGACACTAAAAGAGTTTATTCCTATGTAGCTATAATATCCCAATGAAAACCAAACTAAAAACAAGAACCAAATGATCAAGAAGGTATAGAGATATTACGAAACAGGATTGCGAGAAGATCCAAGATCCAGAACTAATGTGGAGGATGTATCTGAAGCTTCAGATTCCTTTTCAGCAAGGTTCATTACTTCATTACAGTCTAAAGGCCAGAAGGAACTGGAAGTATTTTGACACCTGAAGAGTCTCATAACTGGTCGATATATTAGAAAGGCCACCTACAAAAGAAAAGATAAAGACATCATATTTTTCATGTACTAAAGTCATTATTCACTTTAAAGAATATATCAATGTTGTTTAGTGGTTATAGAGAACTTATATTAAAAAAATATTTTTAACTAACTTAAATTCTTCGTGACAAATGAATAAAGTAGAGCAAGCTCCAAGAGATCGAACAAGAAAGACCTCGGGATCAAGATGATATTGATGTACAAGTTCATCAAGAGTGGGAATCAGCAACGCATAACTTGAAGTAGGAGTGACCGCGCTACATAGAAAGTCAACATACTGAAGAAGTGTTCCATGGCATCTATCGAAATGTTCACTGACCATTTTGATATGAGGAACATTTGCTTTTACTACAACCCTATAAAGAAATACAGTTAAACACAATTAGAAAAAGTATTGAGTCAAAAAGCTTCGCAACAAACCAAAATGGCTGTGTTAAAAGAGATGCATCATATTCCAAGCCCAGATTATAAATTTGGTATAGAAGTAAAAAAATTACATCCTTCCCGATCCTCTGATATGAGAAAGAGAAATAGTAATAGATCATACACAATTTAGACCACTCATCGAAATTTGATAAAAATAACTTTAACTAAAAACTAACAGCTATGGAGCTCACAAGGAACGGTGCTGGGCAATGAGTATCAAAAGTGGAACAGCCAACTTGGGTTCTTCCTTTGGCAGCAAAGAATCTCTAAGTCTGTTAGTGGACTTGATCAATGCCTGCAGAGAAGATGGAAAAAAAAAAAGAATAAAATAAAGAAACCACCCCTGGAACCATGCATAATGTGGAATCTCAAGCTCACTCCAGTTCTGAAACAATTTGGGTGAAATAGAGTTCTACCATTCAGTTACATAGAAAAGATATATTATACCAAACCTAATCTACGAGAGTTACGCTCATCTTCAGAGTGAGGAATAATATATAGAGAGAAGCATCATTCAATTAAACATTATATAAAAATATTATACAAACATAAAACAAGAGAAAATTAATTTAACAATTCATGTTTTAAGAGTTTGGAGCACAGAAAACTAGAAGCAGCATGAAAATTCCCCAAAATCAGGTCGAATGTTCACATACATCTAATCAGGAAAAGACCCGCCACTTATAGTTTGACTAATTATATTACAAAGTAATATATGACAAGCAAGTTAAACAATCAAAAAGGGCAGACGTTCAGATCTGAAAGAATTTGAACTTGCTAATTTGCAATTACTGCTACCAGCTCTCTTGCTCCGACTATTAACTAACTCCTCTGAAGTACTAGTTAGGTCAGCAGTACAGGCTCTAAGCACAGTGATTGTATTCCAAGTTCTTAAATATTCTTCACCAGTCCAACAGGCACGTAGGATTTGTGAAATACAACGATTACAAAAAGAACTTTTTTGAATTAAAGCAAATAACACATACAACAACTACAAACTTTTTTCGAACTAAAGCAAAGAAGGAATACGCATAAGAAGAGATTCCAACGCATTCACAAAATGTGTAGAAGTTTAGCATCTGGAAAGAGCACAAGAAAGAAAATACTATACAGTTTCAATTTGTTCAGATCATAAAATTGATTCTCCAAAAAGTATGCCAGGGACAATGATGAAAAGAGTAACTCATGAACCAATAACACCATAATGAAATTAGTATCCACTAGCAACAAAGAATACTTCTCAACCTATACTTCATATAACCTGTTTCTTCATTTGGTATGAGATCCTGATATTGCATTGCTTTGGTTCACAAAATATACATACAACACTATAGGCTAACTACATAGATGAGAAACTGAGGCTTAAAGGATGAGTTCAAAATTTGAAATTAATCAAACAACAGTGATAGAAGTCTGCAATCTACTGAATTGTAAGGCAGTTTATACATGATAGGATGGTTTTTGCTTATCATGTAAAAGGCTTGATTCCTTTTTTAACATTATTTTATGAAAAATGCTGCTTATTTCAGTACTTTTTCAAAATAAAGCCACATACAACATTTTAAGTATTTTTCCAATTTATTTTCACATAGGAACACCATATGATTTTAGTGTAATTACAAAATAAAGCACCTTGTTGTTCCTTGTAATCCCAAATGAAGTAGCTTGATAACGGAGAGTGTCGCTTCCTGCCATTGCATCTAATTGTTCCTCGGTCATGTTTTCAGTGTATTGGACATTGGCCATCTGCTGTATTAGTTCCTACAGAGCATACCCAAACACTTAGTAACCAAAGTGAAGTAACAAACAAAATAGCGAGGGTGAACCAACCTGCAGCAGAACTAGTTCATTCCCATTTCCTTTCTTCAATTGATTGGCAAGATACTGGAAAAGACCCCTGAGTTCCATAGATGGGTACTTTTTACACCTAGAAACAGGGAAAGTGCATCAACAAAATAACAAGTCATAAATATCAAGCGTAATCGACTGAAATTCACAATAATCAACTAAAAACAAAAACTTATTAAAATATCTTGGCACATTTTTTTGCTGTAGAAGAAACACAGCCAGTTTTTGTAAGATCTCACCAATTAGCCACTCTAGTTCAAGAAATAAACAAGGACGTCTAAATTACATCCTTACCTTTGTATTGCTGGTTTCCATATTTTCGAATTTCAATTTGATCGAAATCAAACGACCATTCACATTATGACTCTACTTCTATAAACTAAACAAAACCACATCTTAATTCAAGAAATACATGTTGCATAAACTTTCACAGAATTTGGTTAGAGCAACATAGCACAAACAATATCATATGATTGTCATATTAAGAAATATATCTCATCAACAGGCGAAAACTTTGAATAAAGAGGAAAAACTCACAAGGGCATAGCACAAGGTTCCCAAGGCAACTGAGAACTTTAGGATACTTTTTTTCTTTTTTGAGAGGCAAGAACTTTAGGATACTATCAGATTATATTTTTTAATTAGCCTTGTTAAAAATGCTTTTAAGATTATTATGTTGCCAAAACTTACACATTCACACCTATATCAAGAGAATGGTATAACTTAAATGATATCCACACTTCATATTCATTGTTTTGTTAAGTACAGTCAACTTTTGTATGACCAACAAGTACACAATATAAACATTTTGTGTAAAGCCCAAAGAATTTGGCAACATTTCTCTGTCATCAGCTTTGGCTTAGATATACATGGAATTCAGCCCCAACACTTAAATTCTAAGCTACGTTTAGGAGAGAAAGCTATCGAGGAATGTCCCCATCCCTAACTGGCAAAGGCATAAACTCAATTCAATATGAAAAAGAAAAATCTCAAGGAGAGAATGAGTGGTGATAGCTTAAATAAAAGAGCAATTACTCTAGCCGATGCTATTGGCAAGTGATGGGCTTGCAATGGCAAGGGAAAGAAGAGTCCAGCAGATAGAATTAGAAATAGACATTGAAGTGGTTGTGAAATTTATGAAGGAAGCTGATACCGTCATACCGAGTCACACCCGTTGGGCAGAATTATTGAAGACTGCAGAGTTTTACTCAGAATGCCTTGGGAAAGTCAAGTTTTGCACAAAAGGTGAATTGGAATTGGATGTGTGGATGCATTGGCTATGATGGGTCATGACATACACGGAATACACTGCGCTTTGGAAGCTGCCCCTGGGGAAATTATACCCCTGATAATGAAAGAATTGCTTTAAATTTAGTTATGTTGTCTTTTGACCCAAAAAAAAGGAGCGAAATTTACTCTATACTCCTGCAAAAGAAATACCTTGCTGAACATTCAGCTAGCATACGGGTAAATTACCTAATCCAACATGACATGGATCAGAATCAACTAACATAACAATAGTATTTGTGACTTTTCGGGACCAAGAAACAAACAGACAATACATGCTGACCCCAGAACCAGTATACTTAAATGAATGAAGAATAGGAACTACTAAATGATAACTGATAACACCATTCAGAATCTTTACTCAAAAAAATATCATTCAGAATCTGTTAATTTCTTTACTTATAATACTAAGTAGTCTATGCAATTTATCCTACACCTAAAATGTACATGAATCTTAGAATTAACGAGTTAATGACATAAAATTCATACTCTTTTCAAATGTCTCCCCTTCATCTTAGATTCAATCAGATAAAGCAAATTTGAGAGCGTTGGTGGATGAGGCAGAAGAAAAACAAGTTCCCCGAATCTTCAAAGCAAAGCATCAATGCCAGAAAAATACAGAAGTAATCTTCCCAAGAAGCCCCAATGATTTGCGCTACGAGACTTCTAGCCACTAAAACCCCAAAATATATAGTTCATTCGCAGGATTGCCTACTGATAAACCACTTCAGATTCTAGTGATACCAATATTGTCACTTTGAGGAAAATTTCAATGTCAAGTAGTTCTCGATCATTCCTTTCGGTACAAAAATATTTTGGTACAGCACAATTCTCAGTTCAGATCTTGATGATACCCAGAACATATCAAGAGACCACCTTAAAGTAACATAAATTTCAATGCCAAGACCCAACAGATGAGCCAAGTTTTAAGTGATTATATCCAATAAAGATCAGATCTGAGCTTTACTTATTATTGATACATACATGTGATGAAAAATTCCAACAAATCAAGCAAAACAGCAGAAGGCCTAAATAGTATACCATCTCCAATGGTAAAATAAATTTTCCTCAATATCTATATAATCCCTCCAAAAGATCATACTATCTTTTTTCCCATTGGCTTAACAAGATGATCCAATGTTCTAAGGAAGATTTCAGCAATATCAATATCCATTTACACACTAAAGACCAGTCGAGAGACAAAAAATTCTTTTTTCAGGTATATCAACAGATCTTGATGTCCACCCATCATGCAACGAGCTAATAGCTAGTATGATTTCTGGTTAATGATACAAAAAGTGCATTTGAGAATCCATTGGCCTATACCAGCAGATTATGCCATGAAAGAGTAAGGAAATCTTCCTCAAACAAAAAGTTGCTAACTTCTCGAGCCTCCTTCAGATAACAGAACTTGGATATCGGAAAAAAGGGAAAATAAAAATTCACAGGAAGGATTAATGTAATCCCTGGCCCATTCAGACTGTCTTCTTTGTTCCCACAAAACAGAAGCATTCCCATTCAAGAACATTTTTCAATATATTCTGCCAAGTGTATGAATTCGTGAGAGAAAACAAAACTGAAGAGCCAATCAATCACCCAATTTTGACAGGTCCACAACATCTCCAGCAATATTAACCAGCTTCTCCATCCTTTAATCTGCAACCCGCAAACTGGGTGAAGCATTCCATGGAAATCTAGGTTTTACATAGATGATTGATCACAATAAGACTAAATCCTTTATGTACCTAAAAGGCTAAGTTCTTTATGTATTTTGAAGACCTAATTTCCATTAAGCAAGCACAAAAGATACCCCAATCCATGTAAACGTTCAAAAGAGACAAAAAGGTAATTGGAAAGTCAAGCATAAGCTTAGAATATAAAGCATAAACCCATTTTATAAGATCAAGACGAAAAGTATTTGCACCTATAACATTCAGTTTTGTTAGGAAACACGTGCCAGCATCTAAAGTTAATATACATCAACAACTTAATATCAACAAGAAATTATATAACCAGGGAAGGATCAAATAAAGTAACAGTATTTCATTGTATACATAATATATAAAAAGCAAACCATAGAAATATGATTGTGAAAAAGGTGCATACAAGTGACCCCAAAATGATGCCAGAGATTGAAGCCAGTCCGACAAATTGAGGCCATCCTCTTTAAGCTTCTCACGCCCACCTTGAGCCAAGCGTTCAATCACAACATACTCCAAGATATCATACTCAAGCTGTTGAAGACATGCAATTACACACAAAATTAAAAAGAACAAATATATCAAATTAACGAGGAAATTATCTAGATCAAGCTTATAATCCACCACAAAATTACTGATGACTCATGGACGAAGGCGAAGTTTGTAGGTAATGACAAAAAGGAATTTTGCAGTGGAGCAATTAATAGATCCTACAGAAGACGTATAAGTAGATAAACCAATCCAGGTCAAAATGAGTAGAAATGATCAATTCCAATCCCTTTTTTCAGGGTTTCAACCTCAATCTCCACTCATTGAAGTTTCTATTCCATTTAGCTTAATGAGAAATTATCTTCATCATGTAATTGTTCTTCATGTGCACATCTCTGAACAGACCAATTTCATACAAAGGGCAAGAATATAGTTGTTAAGAAAGCAATGCGCTACAAGACACAAAGTGTTAAGGGGCTAATGTGCAAAGTGTCAGAAAATTGTGTATTTATACAAAAGGATCAATATCGGAACAAATTTTAGCACTTAAATGGCACCTTTCGAAGTAATAGCTTAAATTTAGGTCTGCATATGTATCACAAAACTTTAGTTTATTTCTAACTAGATTTTAACCAAAAAAGAAAGTTAAAAAAATAGAAGTGTGGACTGTGGAGAGCTAAAGTGTGTTTAGCAAGGGAAGAACACCTTTACTAATCATGTTGCCAAGCAGAATACTAACCACAACTGGATAAGCGTAACTTGCAACCACCATCTTTTAAGTTAAATTGCTAAAATATCCAAAAATTGTGACCATCCACATGTGAATATTAAAATTGGCACGAGGGGGGTTTTAAAAAGAGAAAGAAGGTAAGGCAGAGGAGAAGTTTGTGGATTATAAACCTGTGTCAAATACTTGAATGCATCCACAACTGGAGTAATCATATCCCTGTAAGCCTCTATCTGCATCAATATAATATCCAAATACAACAATTAGCTAAAGAAGACCAGCTTCAAGTGAATGCATGTACTTTCTAACGAAATAAATTACCTGATGTACAATTGTTCGAAGCACTGTCATTGGATTGGCATGTGCTAATTTGGCAACCATTCTTCCAAGCTGCTTTAGGTTTTCCTTAGCAAGACGCTTTAAAATCCTTCGAGTATCCAACTGCAAAAGACAATATTTTACAAAATAATTGACAATGATGCAAAGTTAAGTCTAAAAGAGAATTAATTCTACCCTTGCTGTTTGCCTGGCCGCCAAAATCATGGGAAAACGTTCATCGTCCTTCTCCCATTCACCATATAAACGATAGCGCACCTAAGGAAAATTTATAAGACTCTAGTTTAGATAAACATAATATACTTTGAAAAGAAAACAAAGATAATCTGATGCTAGACGCAACCTCATATGGAAGAAGACTCATCAGTTCCCATATCTCCTGTCCAACTGCAGGATTTGCAGGTATCAACTGCAAAGAAGGAAGAAGGCATGTTCCAAGTGCTTCCTCGATTCTTAATCTTGCATCCTTCAGATGGAGGCGAGGATTCTTAATTCCAATAGCAACAGCATGAGAACTGAATGCCCCACTACCATTACCAACAAGCTCAAGAGCACAAAGGCAATAAGCTCTCAGCACCCTAGTTGTCTGTAAACCACAAGTGTAACACCAAATATGACGTTTACAACAAAAACAAAAATTAACTCCAAAATCGCATATAACTAGGACATCAAACCTTCTGCAGCAGCAAAGAGTCGCGATAGAGATAAGGTCCAGCTGAAGCAAGCATTTCAAACAGCTCTTTAGGCATACTGATGAATGATTTATTGAAAGATAAACTCGTCGTAACCGGATCGGCACTAGATCCAGGCGATACACCAGCAATTGAAATTTGCATTTGACATACGACATTATAAGCTGGAAAAATTATTTTTTCAATGAGCCTGGGGAATAAACACAAAAGATAAATTTCCCGTCAGTCTTAAATAATCAATTCGGAAGCAAATATTAGACTGATAAATAATCAATTCGGAAGCAAATATTAGACTGATGTCCTCTCATTTGCTCTCATTTGCAGTTTAACTATACATTTTATGAGATAGCCATTATTACCTAAACAATCTATTGCAAATCTGAATATGTTCTACTGGATTGATGGGTGAGAGGCGCTCCAACAGCTGATGAGCATGAAACCTGAGAAATCAAGAGGCAAGATGTGAATTTGTATAATACAGAGTTCTTCAAACAAGCAAGCAATGTAGGGAAAAGCTAGCTGCTAGCCCACCAAGAAAGAACCCTCAAAACTAATTCAAATTTCATGTCAAGTTTACCAGTCATCCACGGCGAGGAAACCCATCAATAACCCAAGAGTTTGACTATTCGTGAGTTCCGAGGATCTTTCAGCAACTACCATTGTTTCCATGTCTAGAGTAGCAAAAAGATCTACAGTTACATCTCCTTGTTTGTCATCATCCATGAGATCCTTTCCAGTGGCCGCAAGATTAATTTTCCCAATTTTATTAGCCTGTTCATCCCAGGGGCATAAGAAATATATAAAGGAACTACATTCAAGGAGAAAACTATATGAAATAGAAGTAAAAGGAAAGAAGCATACAAAAAGAACTACACGAGGTGCGATTCTTAGAGTATGTGAATAAAGTATACTTGTTTTTGATATGTTCCATGCACGTGCTTTCTCATATTATAACAAATGACGAAAGAAGCCAATGTTTAATGAGTACCACTAGTATAAGGAGGCAAAGAGGCATCTGGAATTATGGATGCAAAACTAAGCAGATAGGAAAATTAATTTAACAACAAAACTTATAAGAGTATTTTAGTTGATCTACCTCATCAAGTTTCTTTGCAGAAAATGCATTATAATGTTCAAATGCTTCTTCATCCTTCGGAAGTAAGTGGGTGTATCTGAAAGATGTACCATATCTTGGGTCAGAACAGGTCAATAAGAGAAACGACGCCAGCATAATAGAAAAATTACTGATGGAGTCACAGAATTAAAACAATCAACCATATAGTAGACACATGAGCCACCAAAATGTCACATCAGCGAAAGGATTCTCATAGTCATGATTAATATAATCAAAATCATACAATGCAATTAATGCAGAAACAGGAACCTCCAAATTGTAAGTGAACTGAAGAATCACAACAAACATATCAACAAAACTTTCTCCGTCCAAGCTGCAAGGATGCAGAGTACTACAAATTCCTGAAGCATCATTATGACACTACACAATTGAACAAATATAAGAACCCTACAGATTCACAGCTAGATTAATTTCCCGTTGTACAGTAGGTCGACAACATCCAAGCTGAAAAACTGTGTTGAAAAGAACTCCTTCACCACCATTCTTAAATTTAAATACTCTTAGGTATAAGTGCATACAAATAAGATATCTACCCTGACTGGGCCTTTACTACCATAAAAAATTATGGCAATTATGAAATTAAATTCATCCGGACAAGGCCACTTACTGAGACAATTTATACATTCATGTCTTGTATGACCCAGTGGTGCTGCTTGCTAAAATCAGCTATGAGCCATCTATTTTAAAGGTAATCCAATTCAGTTTATAGTGTACTAATCCATTTAATCTCGTGACCTTAAGAAGTAAAAAACAACTTAATTGGTTTATGATGATATACTTCATTTATGTACTCACCCCAAAAAGCTCAAAAATTAACAAAATTAAAAAATTTATTCTTAAATTTGCATTCCCAGGCATGCAGAGTACCTTTTTCAATTTCATAAGATTTCAATCACTAATTCCAACTTTAGCAAGGTAGAAAGTCGGCTTCTTAAAAAACCAATAACAATTTTCCTAAACAAAAAATGTACAAAAATACTGTGAAAACATAGAGATTAGAAAGTGCAAAGCAAATGTTGTAAATGTGTGATGGTACTGTTACTTTTAGTCATCTTTCAACATGCCGCCAACTTCTTTTGGTCTATGACCATTAATTCTTCTTCAGATTTGATTGGTTACTATTTACTCAGGCTAAAGTTTAAAAGGCAAAACTTGTGAGTATCTTTACATGAAATTTTAGAGGAACAGAATTCTATCTTAGAAAATGGAATACTGGGATATCCAAAACGTAAATGGGAGCAAACGCTTTGGGATTAAGGAGGTCTTATTATACTTAAGATGATAAAAAATTGAACTTAAAAGAATAAATACCAACTCTAATACGTGTCCTGAAATGAGAAGACAATAGGGGATACAATATAATTACGAAACACAATGAACCCTTGAACTCAGGCATATATAATAATGTTTTCTAACTAAAACTTATCAGTAAGATTATATACAACATTTCTGGGTACCAAGAGCCAAAGTTGATGCTCAGAGTGCAAAAGTACTCACATGCTATCAAGATCAATGAAGTCATTTTTCACCAACAAAGCTGCAAGCTGATAAAGCCCAGTTGGTGCTGGGCTATCAATTTCCATGCGCTGATAATATTGAAACTTGAATCCAAGAATTTGTGATGCATGGGACTGTACAATAAGTTAAAGGAAACAAGTTTACCAGATCTTTCCTTGCTCAATGAAGAAGAAGGAAAAAGGGGGGGAAAAATGCAGAAAGCATCAGCATCAGCATCAGTATCAGTACCTTAGGGAACATCGGAATTAAGTCCAAGAAAACACTGTTATCAAGCTGAAGCTCAAAACATTCCAACACCTTAACAAAGAAAACTCCATTAAAAATCTAAAGAGTTTAATCTCAAGAACAGTACAACCAATACTGAGGGACAAATTTCGAGGAAAATAAGCACGATGTATAGCCAACTTACAATATCAAAAACTCGATTTGGATCCAGATCAAAGTGACCTATCAACGACTGTAGATAATTGAAAAATTAGAAATTATGAATATGAAAGAAAAGTGAATAGATAAATATTAGATTTTGTTCAAACCTTAATAATGCCAACTATCGGAACTGATGCATTTTCAACGGATGCTTCCGGTAACTGACAGAGGAGGGTTACCTAAAAGATATCAAGGCATTACAGTTAGGCGAGAATGAATACAAGAGGTATAACTGCTAGACAATATTAAAACAATGGACCAAACAGATGAACAAAGAGAAGTAATTAATAGGCCAAAAGAACTCAGAAAACAAGAAACCCCGGTATTTAGTATATTTATATCATCAAAATAGTAAAGCATATATGAAGATTTTTCGCATTTCCATAAGAAAAAGAAAATGATTAAACATTTCATCTAACCCACATTCATGTATAATAAATTCAAATCAGCAAATCTATCACTCTCTTTTGAGAAAAAAAAATGATAATCTTGAACCACAAATAATTAGATAGCAAGAAAGTGAAATGCAAGGTTAACAAGCTTACCATAATATTAATTACTAGTATAGAAAAAAATCCATAGTATCTTAGTTTGTGGCCGAGACAAGAGGCATTTACAGGTATGGATTGTAGTGAACCCAACACAGACCCACACCATCAGTTATAGTGAATCTGAGTACAACATATATGAGCAATGGATCATGGGGTTATAGGGATTTGGTAGGATTTTCTCCTACCCATTGACAGGACTTCAGTGACGAAGTCGTTCATGGATGGAACTGAAATGATTGGGAGGGGAATACATGAATCTTCATAAATCACAAAACAAAGATAATGTCCAAGGAAAGGCCAAAAAAAAATGAATTTGCAACATAAAAGATTGATAATAATATGTAATATCATATCTAGCTTTCAGCAATTAATAAGTTGTTCTGCGCTACCTCTATCTTAAATGCTTGTACTATCTGCACTAATAAAAACATAGAAAAATACAACATTGGAAGTGAATAAATTATTGTAGCTACGGTTGCAGAAAATAACCGGAACGTAATATGAAAATACAAAAATACCTCACAGAATGAACACAATACAAAAATACCTCACAGAATGAACACACATGGCAATATAAAAATGGCTCATAGAAAGTCAAGAAAATAGGGTACAAATTATATACCAGCTTAGCATAGCCCTCACTTTCTTCTCGGAGCAAGTTAAATTTAGTTTGCTGATAAAGAAGACGAGTATTTACTCGGACCTAAAAATCAAAACTTGTAAGTTCAGGTACAATTAAACGAAAATACAGGTTCTAGAATGACAGGCACTGCAAAAAATTCTACCACTGTCACAAAGTAGTTGCAGTAAAATACCTCTTTAGACTTCAGATCTGCTGCCTTTATTTTTATCATTTCACACTCCCACAAAAATTCTTCCTACAATTTACGTTAGTTAGAAGGGTTTACATTTTCTTCTCTTGTTATTACAAATCAGCATGACACAGAAGCCAGACTGGAAAACATTTCTCACCTCACAGCGCTCCTGAAAAAATCTCAACGGCACCAATGCAGATTCCACCAGCCATTTTGCCTAGGAGTAGAAAAACAATTATAAGGGCCAACGTTATATGCATGTAAATACATGAAAAAGAATCACAAATATATCCAAATAACATATAGTGTTAAGTTTAAATTTCCCAAAATGTTGCTCAGTCCTAATGTCTCAAAAGAGTGTATAGCTTAGTTGTTAATAGCAACCTTCGCAAGCACTTAAACATTGGGTCCCGCGGGTGTCTTTGCCCCGCTGCGCCTTGTGTAGGCCCTAGCAGCTTAGCGCCTGCTACAAGCGCTATCTGCAGTGTTTATTCTGGAGAATAGTGTGCGAATGGGCGCTTTTTGGAATCCTCGAATGAGGTTTGACTGAAACCTTATTTTAGGGTCCCTCCCCCCGTAAATGCGCCCCAATCCTAATTCTTATGCTTAATCCTTCAGCCGCCAACTCACTCAGTGCCAGCAACCAGCGGGTCTTCTCTGGAGGTTTGGTGGCCTCATTTATAAGGTATCTATTTTCCTAATTAAATAAATACTTATCGTTATATAATTTATAATTTGATTTCTTAAATTAAGTTTCAGAAATTTATGGGTATATTTTTTACTAGTTATTCAAATGCATTTTTTATTGTATAATTTATTTTCTGGAAACTAAATAAATATTTATAAATGTAGATTTAATTAGTTGATTTCTTTAGTTAATTTTCGGAAACTTAAATACATATTTAATGGTAACATTTTAACTAATTATATGATCTTTTTTATAATTTTGCGCATCAAATTTGTATTTTATTTCAATTTTGAAAAAAAAATATTGGCCTTGAACTATTGAGCAATTTTTTGAAATCATAGATTAATTAATTACATGATTACCAGTATATCTATATATGAGCGTTTAACTTTCATAAAGCTAGCACTTCACGTCATAGCCCCCAAGAAGCCTAGTCGCTTGACACCTCGATTCACTATTAACAACTATGGTGTATAGTAGTATATACTACATTAGATCTTAGTTTGCATCAACCATTTCCCATTATATTTCAGTGAAGCTCAAAATTCCAATGCTTAAACCCTTCACGAAACCATAAAATCAATTTGGTAGAAATTAGAATGTCACTGATTCAACAGTTTCTCAAGCACATGTATTTTATGCAGTACAATGACATCAAAATTATTTCATCTTTCACATATATTTATAGTTAGGCAAATGAAATAAAAACATTAGAACAAATGGAGGATAACAATCAAATATCCAAGAATTAACAAGAAATCTTATTAATTACAATTAGAATGATTCTATTGAATTCAATAATAACTAGCCAAACAATGTTAAACAAATTGGTACACAGTTAAAATTAAATTTAAAAGTAGAACTCTTGGTTAGGCATCAGTCATATAGTTTTTAAGATTCTGAAAGGCAGTTAATAACTTTAGTTCCAGCCTCATTAGTAGTACGTTATGCCTGTTCAATCACTAAGTCAGAGTCAGACCATGTTTTTAAATCATGGCCATCAATTATTTCTGGCAATCATCCTTCAACTATTCCTTTATGGGCCTAATATTTGTATACTCTATATGTATGCAGCAATTCCATCCCATACTCAGTCTATTCTATAAAATTTGAAAGACTAAAGATCCATATTCCGGCGGATAATCGTACTTCTGAGTACAATGTGATGACTGCTTTTTGAAAAATGCTAAAACATATGCAGTATAACCCAGGACATGTTGGATCTAGTTCACAAACAGAGCCAACATATTATTTCAAGGGAAAAGGGGGGGGGGGAACTTAGAGCTAAAGCCTAAAACCAATCCATTAACAAACGACTAATCTTGTAAAACTGCTCCAGAAGAAAGCTCTATGCTAGAAAATTATCAAGTCTACGAAATCAGCATGTAACAATTCAAGAATTTGTAGTACATTCTTGGCCTTGTAATGTAGGTCAGTAGGTGCACTGGAATTTCAATTGCATAAGACCAATAATATCCAGATTCAGCGCCTCAGAGAAAAAAAATTTAAAAGTAATGAGCTTCTAGATGAAGTACCATCCAGCATCGCTCAAGTGATGTCTGCATCTGAGTCTTATTTACTTTTTACAATACTATAGCCATATTTATCAAAAAAAAATCCTAGTCATAACCAAAAACTCAATGGTAAAATATTTTATGATTTAAAGGTGTATGTCTATAAGTAACGGAACATATTTGTTTAAATATAACTGATTGTTGTGAGAATATTAGGACATAAAGTATTTGGTGAATATTAGTTAACCTCGAGAGAGTGAAACGCTCTTTCTGTTCTCTTGTCCTCCCTCCTGTTATTCTTACTCTTCCCTCTTCTATCATTTTATGTTCTTCACGCATTTAGCATTCTATTTTTTTCACCTGATCATAAGATTAAACTACATAGAAGCCTTTCCTACAGGCTACAACAGAATAACCAAGTTAACCAACCAGCCAAGTTTCTTTCAAAATTCAGTGCTGATGGGTGCTATACATCAGCTTCAATCACAGTCATCAACGCATTTAGCTGGTCTCATATTAAACATCATCCTTCAACCCTGGGCCAAACTCGTTGACATAAAACCAGTCATGTTCCTATAAAAATCCATCCAAGGATTCTTAAACATATTTCCTAAAGCTGCATCAGGCCCTTACAATAAACAATAATAACATCAGAAAACAGTGGTGTAAGAAGTTTGAGCTGGCTAACAAAACCAAGCGATCACCCAACTCAAACTCAAGCCCCAGCTTGTAATCAAGCTTGGCACAAGTGCTAAGCTTCCTTATTAATTTTCATTTAACATATTAGAGACTTCATCACAATTCTTATTAATAAAATGGTAGTCAAGTTTCTAAAACCTAATGTTTACATTTCACCTTATTTTCCAACAGGCTATAACACAAAATAACGAACCAGCCAAGTTTCTAAAAAAAATGCAGTGCTGATGGTTGCCATTCATCAGCTTCAATCACAGGCCCCAACTCATTAGCTGATTTCATATCAAAGATAATCCCTCAACCCTAGGCCAAACTCATGGACATAATACCAGTCATGTTCCTATACAAAATCCAACCTAAAACATCTTTCTCAAAGCTGCATCAGAACCTTACATTAAACAGCAATAACATCAGAAAACAGAGGCATAAGAAACTCGAGCTGGCTAACGGCCAAGCGAGGCCGAGTCAAACTCAAGTTCCAGCTTGAAATCAAGCTTGGCAAAAGTGCTAAGTTTCCTTATTAATTTTTTCTTAACATATTAGAAACTGCATCATAAATTCTCTCAAGTAAAATGGCATCCAAGTTTCTAAACCCTAAGGTTTACACTCATCTTATTTTTCACTTCTGATTCATAGTCCACCCCCCCCCCCTTCTTCCAGTTTCAACACTCCAGGCAGCCTTTCTCTCACATGAGCAATGTCGCCTGCCTGCATCTGTCCAGCTATGTGTTATTTTGAGACCTATAGTTCAGATACTTACTTAAGGAGATTACTGAAGACTCATCACGAATTTGTCCATGCCTTCTGCAAACCATTGTTCTCCAATTTCTCCGCTCAAAAGTTGATACTTTTGTCATTATATGATAGCGTGATTGTTTTACATTATGGAAGCAGATTTATTTTGGTTATAAAAATGGTATTTATCTGCCAGATTCAGATCTACCAAGTGTTTAAACAAATTTCCCTGACAAGTGAGCGAAATCTTGGTCTTTTAGGTCCAGTAATAATCTAGATGTTTCTCAATGTAAATGCAAGCTATATGTACATCTGACTAAACTAAAACTCCTTTATAGTTGAAAAAATGTTAAGTGAAATAGGAGCCCAAGATGAGCTCGAATAAAGTTTCCAACTAGGCTAGTTCTTAATCTAGCTGAGCTCAAGCCTGTATAGAAGCTGAATTAAACTAAGAATGAAATAGAAGCTGACCAGTTTGATAAGACGAGAGCGATATTCCCCAAGCATAGTGATCTGCAGTACATATAAACAATAGATTCTTAGCTTGATAAATATCCAACAGTAGCTACTTTAAAAAAATGCTATACGAAGTCCAATATTTTCTGAAGCAATCAACATTCATTACTGACGAGTTAAGTTATAGCAACTGCACCCAAAGAGATTCAAATTGATAAAACAAACTAGAATAAATCAGGAAGTTGTATTTTTTCCACTAAGCATGCAATGCTAGTGTTATCCAAAACAGAGTATTCGATATAAAAGCATTCTTCTTAACTTCTGTTCTTCCATCTGCTCGAGGCTTTGCAGCAAAAATAAGTTGCTTTGAGAGCCCTGAGATTGTTACTTTCTACACACGAGACTCCTTTTGTATTTCCTAGATGAACATGCTAAACTTCAAATAACAACCTCAACTAAGATCAAGGATGCACTAAAACAGAATGAATGTAAAATATTTCAATTTTGGCCATGTCATGTAATAAAGCTGTTTTAGTTTGACCTAATAAAGATTTATATTACATCAGTGATAGGGTAACACTTTGTACTTATCAGAACTATAAACACTCATCTTGTATTAACAGAACAATACAATATTTAATACTTCTAGCAGTCACATACCCTGTGGTACTCAAACACAACAAAAATTAACAAGCCAAACTCCAACTACTGAATGCATAAGATCACATTTGAAAGATTTATGATTTTAAATATCAACAAAGAGTAAAGCCAAACAACCCAGAAGTGCGGATGACAATAGAATATTCCAAATACAGCAGTGATTTAAACATTTTTTGTGTAGTTTAGTTGAGCCAAACATAATGTATCCAGTATATATGTATTACATAACATACTCCATAAATTTCATCTCAACTTCATTTTTCTTAAAAATTGAACAAGGACAAAATATTATATAATTATTTACATCTATATGCATCTCAATATATAGTCTAAATTAGGCAAAACAGAACAAACCACGGTTAAGTTGTTGAAAACTAAAGTCCATCCATTTTCATACCGTATAAAAAGTTCCGAATACGACAAAACAATACCATATTCCACAATCATTAACAGTCATACCACATTCACTAACAATAATACTATATTAACTAACACCAGTACAGAAATGTATCAATTCATGAAATTAGCGCATAATATAACTCACATCTTGAGCCATTTGGGTAACAACATCAGCAAAATATGATCCAACATCCCCATCCGGGCCACAATCCAAAAACTCTACCGCCTCCAAAGCCGCTTTACATTTCTGAAATGGCAAGTCCCCACGAACCTACCGACAAAAGCATAACATCAGCATTCAACAAATAACCGCAAAATCACATGCAAACTTGAGATATTACCAAAAGCCCATTAAAATCACCAATTGATATAATTTAAAAACATCAGCAATAAAATGAACCATATAAGGACAAAATACCCCTATAATCGAGCAAATACTACAAAAAAATCATATTAAATATTAATATTAAAGAAAAAACACTCTCTAAAGTATGAATTCACACCCAACAGCTAAAACTACACAATCTACTATGCCAAAAAAAAAAAAAAAAACAATGGAAGAATTGCGCCCGACAGCTAATTGAACACAAGTATTACAATTAGAACATAAATAAATAGAAAAAACACGGCAGAAATCAAAATTACGAAAAAACATGAATGCCCAAAAAAATAAAGGCCAGGATGAACAACTTGAAGTATATAATAAACAGAGGAGAGCAATACCATGGTGAAGCAGAGTTCATAGAGAAAGCGTAGAACTGGTACTGGAGAAGGTAATTTGTAATTCGAATTCGCATTTTTTAATTCCTTAACAAAGTCTTCTCTTAAGTATATACAGTCTACAGAAGGCAGAGACATCGGGGATTTGGTTTTTTATAGTCTTTGATTAATCAAACGGAGAAAATTATGGGTGAATTGAGGAAAGGGTTCTAGGGTTTGTGGTCATATGTGCGTTGGGGAAGGGGAGAGAAAGAAAATGTACCTAAAATCAATTTTCTTGTTTAATTCTTCTAGAGGTACCGCTCTTTTTTCTTTTCTTTTCTCTCTCTAATATTCTTATTCTAGGACTAATTTTTTCTTTTCAAATTTTTTTTTTTTTTTCTTGTAACGGGTGTTTGCAAATGTTTATGGAAATCCAGAAGTTGCTTAATGCAAAAATAAAAAAAAATAAGTATTTTTATTCAAAAGTAAGAGGTGTTTGTAAATATGCTAAAAAATAGTTTTAATTATTACAAAAATGTCATCTAGAAGAAGCAACCCCGCGGTTGATTCTTGCCAACCTGTTTTTACCTATTTTTCAATTGAAGAAGCAATCGTAGAAGCATTTTACTTGCAAACACACAAAGTGATTTAAGCACAAAAAAAAAAGTAAAAAAGTATCTTTAAAACCATTTGCAAACAACCCTTTAATGAGAAAAAAATAAAAACTAATTCAAAATTGTAATCTAGCAGTGCAATCAACTTTTTGTGAGGATATTCTCAAATCTTATGTCCTTCGCTTATAATCCAATTGTGTCAAAGAGTCAGTGCACTTGTTAACACCTTAATGCTCCATGGGAGTATCTATGTGCATCTTCATGATCACCACCTGCGAGTCGAGCTCAACGTCAAGTTCCTCGATCTTTATTTCCCAAATTAAGGCAAGTCACATCATGAGTGCCAATAATTCAGCTACAATTATCGTACATGTCTGAGATTCATCATGAAATCGAAGATCCATAAACTTGGGTCATCTTTTGAGGCCTATAACAATTGTCTACTTTTCCTTAAACAAGCCCTTTCTTTTTTATTAAGTATGTGTCATTTGGGACTTGGAATTTTACATCTCATATCACTTGTTCTCTAAGATGGGACTTGCTTGGATGGTCGAAAGGCATTTGTCAAGTCCCGAGCTAGAGATTTATATCAATGGCCTTTTTCCTACAAAATGAACTTGTTTTTAGCCTTCCATATTGTACTAATTATTAGTTTTTTAAACAAGATAATAATTAAATTGTTTGAACTTTTAAATAAATGTTTGAGTGTTTGATTGTTTTCTTCGATATTTTGATGTTTCTTTTAATTTTGAGCTAAATATTGAATTGATTTTATACGACTTTTGAAATTTTTGAATGAAATATATAAAATGTATTAGTTAAATTAATAAAATACTAAATGTCCATAAAAGGGTTAGACCAAGATGAACATGGATGGCAATTGGTTGTGTAAGTCAAACTCGGACGCAACATGGAGAGTTGTGAGAAATTATTAAGGGGTTTTGGAGTTTAATTTTTGCCGAAGTGTGGGATCTTGTTCGATTAACTAGGGAGAACTCATGGCCCTTAGGAATGGTTTAAATTTGCATGAAAAAGATTAGGAACCTAGTGGTAGATATCATCATCTATAAGTTTTCTACAAACTAGTTCATTAAAGAGATACTAGAGATCATCCTTTTGAAGTTTATTCTAAATGGTTGTGGGATTTTGTTCGTTAAGCCATGGGCGATACTTCCTCTTGTCATAAGGTCTTCCAACTCAATGGCGGATGTTTTGGGCTAAATAAAATCTTGAAGTTGTAAAGTTTCTTGTTCTTCGTACATATTGAACATCAAATTGTCTTTGATGGAAGAAATTGTCATCTTTAGCTTTCAAAATCGTTACTTTGAGCATTGTTCTACTTTTTTCATTTTCTTTTTGGATAGGGTGCTTGGACCATAATCACAAGAAAAGGTGATCAAATGTTTTAGTAGACAAAAACTTTATTTAATTTAGTCAAAGTATTTCTTTGGGTTTAGAAGCCTGAGAAATTCTTACCCACACCGGGTTTGGCCGAACCCAAAGCAACTACAAGGCAAGTGCAATACACTTGCTTTGTGATTGGATATAACGTTCAGGAAAGTGACCAATCACAAAGCAAGTGCAATACACTTGCTTGGTGATTGGATGAGTTTGGCCAAACCAGGTTTGGACTTCTTAGAAACAAACTCCTTGAGTACAAAAATATCTTAGCAGACAAAAACTTTAAAAAGGTATATCTTAGAAACAAACTCATGAGTTTGGTGGTTGAGAATGAGTTTTAAGGATAATAATAAGCAATATTCACGTTTTAAGGATATAAGCAAATTGATGACACTACATATCCTTAAAACGTTAATATTGCGATTAGCTTTGATTGAGAGAACGATAAGTTCAAAGGGTTAAAAATTCGGGAACAATAATCAAAGTATACTATCATGATACATAATTATTATTTTTTCTCATATACTTTTTTTGACAATTTTATATCTATGGGTTTACATAAATAAAATAAATTTAATATCATTCCTCGAAAAAAAATATTATTCGACCCCCAGCTCTTCGTTATTGGATCCATCCTTGCATACAACATGCGCATAAAGCAAGTTCAAACTCAAAAAAAGAGTCGTTTGATATTTTTTTTTGTTTCCAATGGTTTAACCCCTTTCGAGGAGAGCCGTTTAATATGATATCCTAGGTTGACGTGTAAATGATGATAGAATTGAAATTTGCCTAATTCAATGGGTATAATTCCATCCTTGATATAAATATGTTTGTGATTAACTAACAACACATTCGAGCATTGAGGTATTCAAATCCCAAGCTTTTTGAAAAATAGTACTCTTTGTGTAAACTGCAAGTCATGTGAAGGAAAAATCTTCAATATTTATATCTTTGTGATTAACTGAGTGTTGTATAGGCTTTAACTTTCTGGGTGATTGTTAAACATTTAATCCAGTGTTATGATTTCTGAGTGATTTCCCTCGTAAAAATTTGTGTGATTCTCCGATCTTTGTGAGAGTATAAATATTGTATAAATTTGTGTGATTTACTAAATTTTCCATCTAAGCGATCTTGGAAGAGTGGAACATGATTCAGGAGGATTACAATGTGAAGTATTGCTTAAAGTGATTTGAAAAACTAAAACGTTTTAAAAAAGAACTTAAATAATTTTACTAAATTGTTGTTCAAAACTAAAACGTTTTGAAAAAGAACTTAAATAATTTTTCTGAAGGAAAAAATAGATTCTACAATGTGAAGTATTGCTTAAAGTGATTTGAAAAACAATCTTGAATCTGCAAGAACAAAAATATCTTATTTTCTAAGTAAAATAACTTAACAGTTTTTAAACAACCATGTAACTTACTAAACTGACAATTTTGTGCAAACATCCAAGTGAAACTACTTAGTTGATTTAGATTTATATGTTAAAAAGTTTTAGGGGTCTATTTACCCCCTCTAGACTTCATTGATCACTGGGTAGTGGGGACCAACATAAACTTTGATCTTGATTTCAAATAATGGTCTCCCTGATATTTACCCCTTGAAATTTTGTAATTACACATTGCCTTTCTGATATTTTTATAGGCGACACTTAATCCATTTTTATTATGATAATGTGATTTTTTATCCATTATGTTATGATAAATGTGGCAATTTATCCCCCTATGTTAAATACAATAGTTTGCATACATACTCTCAATTTTGGCAAGTGAGTTACAATCTCCGGCTGAATGGGGTAAATTGCTTCATTAAAATTTTACAGGGGGTAAATTGATTTTTTTCAAATTATAGAGGGATAAATTGAATATTATGCATTTCATAGGGGGTAAATTGCCATTAACTTTGTAGAAAAATTGGGTTTGGTACCCAAATTGCAATGAAAACATATCCTATGGTACCAAATTTGCATTTTCGTATCCAATGGTACCAAAAGTGCAAGTCAGCCTGCAATTTTCCCAATAAATTTGATAGGTAATTACTTTCTTTATTGAGATATTTATCTAATAGGAGTCTTATATATTCATATCTGAAAACTCATACCATAAAACTGGTAAATAATTTAATATTTCTTTAAGGTTTTAAAAAAAATAATAGCTACAAAAGAACATGTTTTAAGTGATTTTCATCTCTGAAACACTTATAGAAAACGAAATATCACAATATCAAGCCCTCCATTTTCTCCCTCAAAAAACAACTAAACTTTTGGTGGTAGTTGACCAAGAAATTAACATATATATGCTTGGTCCTAAGTGCATGCCACATTTAACATAGAATTTGTCGGGACAACATGAATTTAAATGATCCTTACATGCATGTCCAAAAGCATGTCTCCATTAATTAACTTTAAATCTCATTCTCTTACCCTATACTTTTGCAGAGATTTATTTTGCAACATATATCATGCATATAGTGAGCCATTTTCACAAACCTATACCTTCGTTATTAAACAAAATATATAAATCAAGTTATCAACATGTACCATAAGTGTGATCCATCAATCCCATAAGCCACATTCTGTCTTTAAATTCTCAAACCTCAAACTCTCATTAGTGAAAAATGTCTCAATTGGATCTAAGTGGGTGCAAGAAGAGAAAAAGGGGTGAAAGGGTCTTCAAATTCACTATGTTTGGTGAAAGGGGTTACCCGGCTGAGTTTAATGGGTCGTTTCAAGAAAATGTTAGAGCTCTTTTGGATTTCGGTCAAGTCGAAAATGGTGCGTGCGGAGCTATGGCGAGCTGGTCGTTTCATCTTGAAGTTCGACGCCATCCTTTGATGGAATTGTATATGTTTGTTGTGGAAGAGCCAATTGAGTTGTCGCTTGAGGTTCATTGCAAACAATGTCAGTACATAGGTATCGTTCTATTAAAATGTTTTGAATCTTATGTGTCCGAGGTTATCGACAAAAAAGATTTGCCTAAGCCACTTCGTTTCTTTTTGTCCAATTCATTTTTTTTTGTCCAAGTTGCTTTTCTTTTTGTCTAACTCACTTCCTTTTTTCTGTGTGAGTTTCGGGAATAGTGTTCGTGGTTTATATATATTATCCAGGGAAAGTTGCATTTTTAATCTCACATAACTGAATTTTCAGTATGTCTAATCTTTTATTTTACAAAGTTGTACTTTTTGTCTCATTTTTTGAATGGGTTACACTTTTGGTATGCATCCTTTAAAATCAAAAGTGCTAAATTGAGACAGTCGATAATACTAAAGATGTTAATTGGATCGGTACTATTGTATGGGATGCTTAAAATTTCAAAATGTTTTAAAAAATTAAAATTCAGAAAGCAATTTTATAAAATACGGTATCAAAAGTGCAAAATATTTTAAAACTTAAGAATGGAAAATATAATTCTATATATAAAGTATGTGATCAAATTTGAGTAGACATGACATTAAGAAGCATCCATCATGCTTCAAAATTATTATAAAAATGATTTTTAATTAAAAAAAATAGTCTAAGATGAAGGGCTTAACTTGTTTAAATACTAAAAATTTAATATGTAGGTATATATATTTTTTAATGAACATTCTATAGTATTACGAGTAGCCCAATTAAATGTGTAAAATAAAAGTCACTTAATTAATTGTATTTATGATTAAAATGTAGCTCAGGTTGGGGGAATCACATGATATGCAATAAGAAGTACCATTTCATGTTGCCGTCCAAGTTTGGTTCAGGTGAAAATAGTAAGTCAAATGTGAATATTGAATTATATCGAGATCAAGGTCATAGCCTGCATGGTGTTTTCCACTCCAACGGGTTCGGCCATTTGTTGTGCATAAATGGGTCGGAATTCGGGTCAGACTTGGCCGGTTATCAAATCATGGATTTTTGGGATCGTTTGTGCTCCGGGTTAGGAGCAAGGTTTGTATATAATGTGTGCCAATATAAGTATTAAAAATGACCCTATTTCTCACTCTCTATAATCTTTCACAAATTGCATATTGTATCCTTACTTTTAACCTTCTTTCTTTTGGTCATATAAACTTGCTTCAAAACATCACATATTTAGTCCAATATAAAATTATAGTTTTGTCTTGTTTTTTCAAGCTTCGTTTGTGAATAGCTACCTTAAAAAGTGAAAAATTAATTTTAACATAAGTTTTAGGTTGAGTCAAACTCACTACCTATGATCAATGTTGTAGGAAAGTGAGCTTGAAAGATGTAGCCGAGAAGAGAGGTATGGATCTAAGGCTACTACATGCGGTGGCCTATAGTAAACCGTGGTTCGGTCACTGGGACTATAAATTTGGGCGTGGAAGCTTTAATATTAACCAAGAAATGTATCAATCTGCGGTAAAAGCCATCCGTAACATTCCCATCAGCCTACTAGCTCATCAACTAGGATTTGGGAGCTCTAAAAATGAAACTCAAATCGTATTATCCCGATACAAAGTCTTATCGGGTCATTCCTTAATAACCTTAGGCGATCTTTTCCATTTCATGTTTGAGCTAAGATTTCGCCTTGCCAAAGAAAACAATAGTAAAGATTCTCACTATCCAGGGATCATGTCTGATACATCATGTAGATGGTCTCCTAAGCGTGTTGAAATGGCCATTCACGTGGTTGTTGAAGCTTTAAAAAGAGCTGAATCTAGATGGGTGTCTAGGCAACACGTACGAGACGTGGCCCGTGCTTATATTGGAGACACGGGATTACTAGATTTTGTGCTCAAGTCATTAGGGAACCATATAGTTGGGAAGTATTTTGTGCGAAGGTGTTTGAATCCCGTTACCAAAGTGTTGGAATATTGTTTAGAAGATATTTCTCGAGCACTACCTAAGCAAGAAGCCTACTCGACGGATCATAATATTGAAGGGAAATTGAAGATCTCATGGACTCAACTTATGAAGGACATATTTTGCTTGAACAAAAACATTTTTAGACAAAAGGACAAGAGACTGACTAATGACGGCGTTTTAGCTACGGTTCACATGGCATCACAAATCATTCTCGATTCCAAGTACCTTGTCAAAGAATATTGTGACGAAATAATACATAATGACGATGATATGATTAAGAAAAAGGTTTATTGTGCGCTTATCTTGGCATATAACATAGTGACGCCATACCATGGTTTCGTGCTGAAAAGTCATGCAACATTCGACGAGCTAAAGTATGAAGTTGAAAAGACATTTAGAGAAACATATTTCGGACTTAGTAACTTTGGTGCGATGTCAATTGAAAATATGTATCCTCAAGGATCAGATTTGGTCTTTAAGACGGTCAAACCCGATAGTAAAATCGTGATTAAGTATGATCAAGGAGATATAAATGAAGGATTGTTAATTGGGATTAATGATTTAATTGTGGATTGCATTTGTGGAACTAAAGATGACGATGGCGAAAGAATGGTATCTTGTGATATATGTCAAGTTTGGCAGCACACTCGTTGCGTTGAAATTCAAGATGATGATGAAGTTCCCATTATTTTTATTTGCAACACATGTGAGCAAGAGTTATCGCGTTTACCTACTAATTTACCATAGATTTTCAATTAATATGTCAAATGTTGATAGTTTGTTTTGGTTGCATATACAAAATCGACTATTTTAATTAATTGGTAATCAATTTTTTTTTATGTGTGTGACTGTGTGTGTGTAATTTTTACTATTAAAAATACTCACTTGCTACCGAATTGAAGCTGGCTATAAAAGTAAAGTTGGGCTTTTCTCCAAAAAAAAAAAAAAAAAAAAAAAATGTAAACTTGGACTAAATTGATTTTTGTAAAATTGTCAAAGGACCAATGAAACGACCATAAAGTCACTTTATTCTTGTAAACTTAGTAGAATTGAATGTTAAAACATCACATTACGGTACATGTGTTTTAATTGAACTTGTTCTTTTTTTCTACAGGAACAATTCATACTCATTTTTTTTTTTTTTGTATTTGCTAAACTAGTCACTTTTGTTTTGGGATAATTTTACTAAACTAATCATATACTTCTATATAAGATAGTAAGTGTTTATTTAATTATTTGTATAATTTTGTATTAAATATGTTAATATGGATCTAGGCTGCTTTAGGTTTCATCACAACGAGATCAAATTCTATTTGTATCTAGACTTATTCAAAGTTAAGCCCAAATACGCCCAATTATATGAACTTAATATACAACCTTTTTCACAGAGATTAATAAAAATTAATCCAACATTTTCTAATTGTCATCTAATTTCAATTTAAATCATCTAATTAGAATTTGAGCATATGTTTTGCAAAATCAATGTTTCAAATCAAATATTTAAACACAGTAACCTCAAACTCATAAAAGACGATGATTTGATACATACTACAATTTTTTTCCTATAAAAAGTTGATTTGACATCTACTGTCTACTTTTTTTTTTCCTGCAAACCACATCACTCGAATTCAATTCAAATGTGATTTCAACATTTTCAAAACTTAGAAAACCCAAAATTCAAATGAGATCTCAAAGGTTCACCAAAATCAATTTTTTAAAACCAAAACTAAGCGAAATTGAGCAATAGCCGAATAGGCTCTTACGCTCAATATGGAAGGAGTTTGACCCTGTATGGACTCACCTAGATAGGGCCAAACCTGATTTGGTGAAGGCCCTGAGCAAGTTTCGAGCCCAAACCCAGGTTTCACCCTTGGGCCTTAATGTGGTCAGCGTTTCATGAATAGTCTTAGTAGTGAAAATGTGTTGACAAATTGTTAGCGTCTGGCCTGGCATTTGTGTTTTACACAAACGTCTAATTAGTCGTGACTGAGCCATGACGCATACATAATAGTTAATACTCTAATTTATTGTAGTGAATAAAATAAATAAAAATATTTTTGGAAATTATGACATCTAGGCGTTTTGGCTTTTGACTAGGAATTGGAGGGGCAAATTAGAGAATAATTCATATCTCACTATTGTAGTGATGTGGATATATAAATCATAAAGGCATTTTAGTAATTACCAAATTCCATATTATTAAAATAATTAATCAAGAATTACATTTATGACATTCATTAGAATGACCATATCGCCCCTATTCAATTTTGAGGTTAGTAGGAGACTTTTCCTCTCCACCTAATTGATAGTGGCTTCTCATCTCCCACCATTAATAAGGTGACTCTTCACCTCCTCAATTTCACCTATAAATACTACCCTCATTTTCATTTGGAGGACAGGTTGCAGAAGAGTAAAGAATAGCTGAATAGTTTCCTCGAAGTTCGTCCCATGACGTCAGAACGAGAGGGGAAAACGATCAAGATAGGAGGAGATCATCCTGAAGATACCCTTGATCATTTTCACGCAACATCATTTTTGGCGCCGTCTGTGGGAAATCTCTGATTGGCACGTTGAGATGGCGAACGAGAATGAGGAAAACCAATGGATGGAAGAACCAAAGGGACCACCTAAAGGAGATGAAGATGTGGTAGAAGGCGCACCCGATCCAACATATATCCCGGAAGCAGCCCCTAATGTGGCACCTGTAGCACCCACAATTCAAATGACTCAGGAGAGGCTCGATGCGATGGCATCAACTGTTGCCGCACGAGCAGTTGCACAGTATGTGGCTGAAGAACGACGAACGCACATTTCACCCGTATTCCATCACAGGGAATCAACAACAGCAACCAGAGAAGAACAAAGACCGAGGGAGCAGCAGGCTTCAGGACAAATTTGGAATGAAGAAAGAGTTAATGGCAGAGATCTAGCAGGAGAAGAGGAGGCCCTCAGAAAACCTCGCTTGGGGATTAGTCGAGGTGATGCTCCAGCAGAAAATCAAGGAAGAAGAGAGCGTGAGGAGCAAAACTATGAGCAACCGAGGCGGGGATAAGTAGGAGAACAATTTGCAACCGCAATTCCAATGAGAAGAAGTCCCTTTGCTCTGGCAGTCCTTTCAGAACCCTTACCACATGGGTTCAGGATCCCAAGCCTCATGGAGTATGATGGAACAGGAGATCCCCAAGAACATTTAGATAAGTTTGCGGCAAAGGCAGACTTATATGCAATGAGCGATGCAACCACCTGCAAAGTTTTTCGTACAACTTTAGCCAAAATTTCTCTTACATGGTTTAACCAAATACCAACAGGCACAATTACCAACTTTGAACAAATGAGTCAGCGCTTCCTTCATCACTTCTCAATGAATAGGAAGACTCAGAAGACTGCAGCGTATTTGTTCACCGTGAAACAAAGAACAGGAGAATCGCTGAGAGAATATATGCAACGCTTTACTAATGCCGTGTTAGAAGTACCTCAGGTGGATCCAGAGTTCCTCGCCAGTATATTCCAGCAAACACTGTTGGATGAGCGACTGAAGGAGTCTTTAGCAGGAAAACCCCCAACAACTCTTGATGTACTATTAGCCCGAGCAGAAAAATTCATCAGGATTGAGGAAGCATCGGAGGTGAAAATGGAGAAAGGAGGCAAAAGAAAGATTAGAGAAGAGGATAAGAATGATCACCTAAAGCGAAAGGAGAATAGATAGGAATAAAGAAGAATTGGATATGTCCCCAGGTATGCACAATGCACACCCCTAAATGCTACCAGGGAGGAGGTTTTCTCAGCAGCAGTTCGACAAAGGTTACCACAATGGCCGCAACTACTGAAGGAAAATCCAGATCGTCAAAGATCGAACAAATATTGTCGTTACCATAGAGCTCGAGAGCATATTACCGAAGATTGTTATCATCTGAAGGATGAAATCGAAAGATTAATACAGCGAGGTAACTTGCAAGAATTTGTGAAAAGAAGAAGAGGAATAAACGAAAGAGATGTTGCACCAGCCAACTCACATTCTGGAAGAAACCCTCCACAGGAACGTAGTGGAAGGTAAGAGCCTAACAGAAATAGCTCAGTACAAGGAAGATGTGATGAGAATATGACTGGAGCAGGCGTTATCAACGTAATATTAGGAAGACCAGCTGGAGGAGATTCAGCTAGTACTAGAAAAGCTCTGGTAAGGGCAGCAAAAGCATTTCCAAAACTTCCACCACAACCCGAGCATCATATTCAGCAAGCTGCAGAAAACATTCACTCTATCACATTTGATGATAAGGATTTAGAGAATGGGCAGTTACCTACTCAAAATGATGCTCTAGTGATCTCTGCTACACTTGCGAACTATTGGGTAAAGAAAATATTGGTGGATAGCGGAAGTTCTGCTGATATAATATTTTACAATGCCTTCAAGAAGCTGAACATTGCCAACGCCGAATTTAAGTGAGTTAATACAACACTGTCCGGGTTTTCAGGAGAAACAATAGAAGCATTAGGAGAGATCGTGTTGCCTATTTCATTAGGAAGTTTTTCGAAAAGGGCCACGAGAATGGTCAAGTTCTTGGTGTTTAAAGCGTCTTCCACTTATAACATAATATTGGGAAGACCTAGCTTAAACCTCTTCAAAGCGGCAATCTCCACTTATTACATAAAGATGAAATTCCCCACGACAGACGAAGCGGGAGAGGTAATAACAGATCAAATGATGGCTCGCGAATGCTACGCCAATCTCCTCAGAAATGGTAGCAAGAGGAGAAGATCTCAAACAGATTCCATTGATATAAAACAAATACCGAATGAGAAATCCATCATCAAAGAAGAGAAGGTCAAATTCAAGAAACGAAAATCAAAGAATCTACAGGTGGAGGTAGTGAAAAGAAAATTATCATGATGCATAATTGCTAAGATTCAACTATAAAAGTTGTTATTATCATGTACCGATCAATAAAAGTTCAATGAGATCTACTGGTAGATCCCATTTTTTACTCAAGAATGTACCTGATTTTGTCAACCCTTTTGAAGGAAAAAAAAAAAAGAGTCGGATTTTCAATATTTGATGTATCAAAAGAGAAGAACTACACCTCCAAAAGGGGTCAGATTAAAAAAGTCTCAATTAAGAGCATTACACCTCTAAAAAGGGGTCAGATTAAAAAAGTCTCAATTAAGAGCATTACACCTCTAAAAGGGGTTAGATTAAAAAGTCTCAATAAAGAGCATTACACCTCTAAAAAGAGGCCAGATTAAAAAGTCTCAATAAAGAGCATTACACCTCTAAAAGAGGTCAGATTAAAAAAGTCTCAATAAAGAGCATTACACCTCTAAAAGAGGTCAGATTAAAAAAGTCTCAATAAAGAGCATTACACCTCTAAAAAGAGGTCAGATTAAAGAAGCACCTTCATACCGAAGGTAGAATAAACTGCCCGGTAAAAGAGCAATACACCTCTAAATGAGGCCCAAAATAATCGCTCATCATAAGAGCATTACACCTCTAAAAAGAGGTCAAAAAACTTCAGCTTTATAACAAAGCAAAATAATATGAATTGAGCATTACAGATAAATAACTTTTCCGAAGCCTAACGTCAATAAAAGAAGACAAATTAAATAGCAAAACGATTCCCATATAAAGAGAAAATATTATGCAAAGCATTTAAAGTAAGACATCAAAAGAAATCTAGCAATTGTCAAAGTAAACAAACAAAGTCTTCCAACAAAAATAAGAAGTGTGAAAAGGGAAATGATGATTACATAATAATCAACTTGTTAAACATATATCGATAAAGTAAGTGAAAATAACTATTTCTCTCCATCAGCGAGAATCGAAAATTCTTCCTCTCCCAAGTCAGGTTCTTCGGAGACATCAGCATCCAAGAATATAAAGTCTTCACCAGGATAACGCCCAGATTCCCTAAGAACCCTGCGGCAATCGCGGATAGTGCGATCATACACTAGGAGAGACTCTTTCATTAAGTCTTCTCTATAAGTATCAGAATTCTTGTAGTTGCTAACTACCTCTTTCTCCACAGAACTTTGGTGCTTAGTAACCAACTCCTTCTCTAAAGTACTGAAGTATATCTTCCCTTCCTCAGACTTTTTGAATTTGTCCGCAGTCTGAACTTCATGTTTCAATTCCTTAGAAAGTCTGGCATTCTCCTTTTCCAGCTTCTGCATTTGAATAGTCATCTGAGCAAGTTTCTCCTCAGCAGTCTTAGCTTCCGCCTCAAAATGGTTGGAGCGTTGACTAAGTAAATGAGACATTAGTGGAATCTGCATAATAAAGGGAGAAATTCAAAAATATACATATATATATAATAAAAGATTGATATTATTGAATGCGAGCAAATTTTACCCGAGCCAAGTTAGCACAAAGCATCTGATCTAAGGTGCTAGAAGAAAATTGGTCAAAACGAGCAGCGTCATATGAAGATATGAGAGCCCTTGTTTTCTCATACCCTATATCGAGATCAGCTGAATCCCAAAAAGAGTTAACACCTTGATCTCTGTTAAGTCCATATATAAAAAGTCCTTTCCCTGCACCAGGACGAGGAGAAACCTCACTCAAATGCTCCCTCGGACGCTTAGACGGAATGGAAGACGCACGATTCTTTCCAGGAGTCACAATGGTACCAAATGTTTTTGTAGGACTGCTTTGTGATGCAAGAAGCATGGCTCCTTCATTTTCTCTCTTAGAGGAATTCCCTTTCAGTCGGCTGACTGGATTTCCTCTTGGGGAGGGAGGAGGACGATGAGAACCAGAAAGATGGGTCTGAGCTTCAGAACGATTAGATTGAGTTTTTCTTTCATCAGGAAGCTCACTAAAGGATAAACCTTTGTCTGCTTCAAAAGGAAAAATGAATCAGTAAAAAAAAAAATGAAAGGAAGGAAGGTAATTATACCCTTAGAAAAAATATGAGTCACATTAAAGTTATTCCTAAAAAGGCCAGCATTCTCAAACCTCTTAGAAATATCATCTACATCCATGGAAGGATCATCAGAAAAGAAATTCTCACTCCAGCTATCACTCCACTCGGTCAAGAAATCCCACCCATCGTTTCTCACATAAAAGAACTTAGATTTTCAAGGACCTTTCCCTAAAGTACAACCTTCTAAGAATTTACATGTTTTCTGAGGAAAGAAGTGAAAGTATAATTGATTCGTGACCCTTCTCAGATTAAATAGAGTCCTAAAGGAAGTCAATGTAGGAGAAATGTTCAAGTTAGCACAACATTGCAGGAATCCCTCGTAGTACATAAATGAGTTTGGAGTAAGTTGGCTAATGCAGATATTGAAACTCCGAAGAATTTCCACAAAAAGAGGATCCGGGGGAATTGAGAAACCGCAGTAAAAATACTCTTTATAAACGGTAAAATACCCTGAGGGAGGGGACCTAATTCTCTGACCCTCACGGGGAAGCAGAAATTCATGTGAAAGAGATAACCTTACGCTACTTTTCAAATTTTCTAACTCCCTAAAAGGCATTTCACTGTTTGCAATATCAATGTTCACTGTCCGACTTTTACGTTTAGAAAGTTGGACAACCCCTTCATCTTCGTCCATCACCCAGTTACTTGCCTCATCAGGCCTAGTTCCTAAAGGAAAAGGGGGACACATCAGAAACAAATTCATCATAAAATGAAACATCAGAAAACTCCAAGGGTAATTCAAAGCTCTAGCAACTTCTTCCTCAGTAAGAAGATCAAATCTTGAATCAAAATCCAAAAATCAGCTAACACATGGAAATAAAGACTGATGAGGGGTAATTCGGATTCCCTGTTCTTTAGCCTCAACGCGATTCGAATAGCTATGAACCCTGTCGCCAGGGACCGAGAGACGAACCAAAGCATGAAAACGATTGTTTCGAGCTCACATGGTCGAAGGACACTGTTGGGCCGAGCCCAGGCCCAAATCCTTAAAGTTGGCTATAAATACTCCATGCATTTATTACACTGGGGGGGGGCAGAAAAAACACTCCAAGCTTAAGATCACAGCTCGGATTATTAGTATATGCCTAATTGTACAGGTTTTGCCCTCTAGCTTGTACGGCATCCAATAATGCTCGAATAGGACTCATCCTACTTGTACTTTGTATTAAAACGCATTGAATATTAATACTATTGATCTTTCTCCATCTATTCGCATTCATTTATGTTCGATTAGCACACCACCCCATATAATCCGATCACACGAAAACGCGTAAGATCAATTGGCGCCCACCGTGGGGCCCTATTCGAGTATTTGATCGAAAAATGCCTACTACGAGGAGAGGTACATGTGGTAGCAGAGAGCCTCACTGACCAGAATTCAATAGATGCACAGGTTATTAATGGTTGGAATTTATTTTTCCAATCATGGTATCGATTAATTTCGAGAATGAAAATTAAGGGGATTCTCAAATCGATTGGGAATAATTAAAGGAAGTTGTGCGAATTCTCGAAAATTACACAAAGTTCATTCAAGAGCAAAGTTTTATTATTGATGTCATTCAAACAAATTACAAATGCGAAGCTTCGAATAAAGAGTTCGAGTTCCAGAAATAAAGTACGACTATTCCTACTCTATTACAAATTATCCGAATAATTCTGTGCTATTACGACTTGGTCTCCCATCCCTAAGATCACCCCAGATGCAGAACTCAGCAGTGATTCTTTCCCGGCAATCGCTTGCCACGTGTCGCACATCCGTCTTCGTACGGGATAAAGGCCGGATCGGAGCTCCTTTCCAGGGCTTTAAACCGATCTTAGGTCTTCATCGGTAAACAATGATGGTCGAAATCAACCATTATCTACCGATCGATCCGAACCGGAGCAGCAAAGGGTTATCCCAGCAGAGGCGCTTCAAGGGAGCTCGAAGGAACTATCTCGCAAGAAAGCCCTCGAGGAAGCTGGTGCCTCAGACTTAAAGAACTCCGCTCGGAGTAACCAGCTGCCCGATCAAGTACTACGCCTAGAATCCGGAGCTATAACCCGCACCAGAGATGATATGTCAGGCAAAACAGGTTGCCTGCCGGTATTCTAGGCGCAATTTCTTTTGCCTGTCGATATTCTAAGCGGAAAGCTTATACCAAGGGAAGCAAGGCTAAAAAACAAAGTTCGAACTCTAATCTCAAACTCTTTTATTTGGGACAAAATGCGAATCAAATCTAAAAATCGACCCATAGAGGTCGGATGGGGCATAAGGAGAAAAGCAAGAAGTGTTGAATACGCGAAGGAACCTATTTATAGGGGTAGGGAATTTAAAATCAACGGCCCAGATAGTATCTTATGAGCGATCTGGATGTCCGCATTAAATGGAAGGACCGTTACATTTCCCGAGAAATAGGGCCCTGTTTGGTAACGAAGGACACGCTATTCAACAATGGGTGTAGAAGAATTACGACATTCTATGGAATTTGACGACGTATTAATATCATGAAGGGACGGCATGTCGGATTCATGTTCGGTTATTTCGGATATTTTTACACAAGTAATTATTGCTATGCTTTTACGTTGCCAACTGAGAAGGAATATAATCGATTCAGTCGAACAGAATTCTCGACCTGGAAGTTATGCAATTATTGAAAATTCAACGGTGATAAAGATTTATGGCATAATTTTTTCCTGTCAGTCTCAGATCTGCTGAGATATTTATATGTTATCCACTCGAGCAAGTGGTGATAGATTACTTCTTGATCGATCGATGTTAGAAGAACAAGATAAAGTTCTACCTAGTTATATTAAGGTTATCAACAAAAGGGAGATGAAATATATTTATATTGTCTCGAAAGATTACAAGAAATGGGAAAATACATCGAGTATAGCATAAGCCTATATATTACATCAATATGTTATTACAATCCTATGATATCTTCGGTCTCCCGTCCTATCATTTCCTCCGAACAAGGAATATCCTTAGGACCCGCAGGCTTTTAACTTTATTTGCATTCTTCAGAAGACAGAGGATCGAATGCTATCGGCCCAACGTCTTCCTAAATGCATTGGAGCAGCAAGGCCATGAGCCTAGCTTATTGGTTTTCAAGATGGAAGTCGCGTTTGCCTGTCGATATTCTAAGCGTGGTTGCTGTAATTTTTTCCGCTCGACGACTATTCCGCTTAAAGACCGTCCGAAGTCCGAACTCAAACAGTTGAATTAATCGAATAGTTCTCTTGACCGCCATGATCAGATGAAAAAATTCTCGATGCAACGAATGAGATAATTTCAGCAATGTGCCAGCCTTTTATAGCCAAGAACAGAAAAGAATCCAACGACGTATAATTCGCAAATTAAATGGACAGGATTTGTCGACCGTTGCAATTCCCGGTAAAACGGGAACCGATTGGAAAAGATCAAACTTATCAGAATTAGGAACCTACGAACAAAGAATTTTCTCGACAAAGGCATAAGGATTATTTTCTAAGGCTGTTCACTACTGCCTCTTTCTCCATAATTGCAGAAGACTATTTTCTCTTCAGTATTTATTGCAATCGAAAGTTATATATATATTCAATGGAAACTGATCCCGTCAAAATTCATATTCGTTCATCTCTTCCTGATATTATCGATCTTTGTTATTTGTTCCGTACTTATCTCAGTCTACTATTATCTAAGGGTGAAAGCCTCTGCTATGCCCCTTAGATCGAAATTATTTATCGGGTGAAAGCCTCTGCTATGACCCAAGGGCTGAAATTGCTCTAAAAACGACTAAGGGTGAAAGCCTCTGCTATGCCCCTTAGATCGAAATTATTTATCGGGTGAAAGCCTCTGCTATGACCCAAGGGCTAAAATTGCTCTAAAAACGACTAAGGGTGAAAGCCTCTGCTATGCCCCTTAGATCGAAATTATTTATCGGGTGAAAGCCTCTGCTATGACCCAAGGGCTGAAATTGCTCTAAAAACGACTAAGGGTGAAAGCCTCTGCTATGCCCCTTAGATCGAAATTATTTATCGGGTGAAAGCCTCTGCTATGACCCAAGGGCTAAAAATGCTCTAAAAACGACTAAGGGAGAAAGCCTCTGCTATACCCCTTAGATCGAAATTATTGAACGGGTGAAAGCCTCTGCTATGACCCTCGAGCTAAAAAGCTCTGATACGACTAAGGGTGAAAGCTATTGCTACGCCCCTTAGATCGAAACTATTACCCTCGATCAACCAAGATCAACTGATACTCGATTCTATTATTATTCGATCATCTAAGGCTAAGTAGCCATCTTCACAAACACTTAAATCAAAGCTATTATTCGAGATTGAACAAGACCCTGTTCGATTATTACTTCACAATTATTTGTCCAGAGTACAGAATTTGGCCCTTCAAATTAGAATTTGTCGCTCGAAGAACATTTTGTATTGCTCTACCTGAATGTCTTAAATATATGGCGAGAGAATAAAAGCTTCTTACAAGCTATACTCAAAGTCGAAAGGTATCGATTATCATCTATCAACTAAGTATTATTCAAAGTAGATAAAGAATGTCACTCGATCATATTTCGGAGGCATAAAAAATTGACGCTCGATAACAACATACAAAAACAATTCCACTGACAATAAGGAAGGGTGATAAAGAAATGAATATCTTATTCATGTCATTCCAAACAGTTACAAAAGAATTCGAAATTACAAGGATAAGAGAAGTCAAGCAAAGACTTTACATTTAATGTAACCCTATTACAAATAAATCCTACACTAGATTTTCTCCGTGGTTGAAGGAGTAAGACTGGACCAAAACAACGCTTCTACCCTTCATTCATCACTCCCTTAGTACTTGCTCCACAACGGTCCAGATCGAAAAATAGCGAGGCAACCCCTAGAAAAATTATTCCACGCAGTCTCGAAGGTAACATTCTTCAAGAAATATCTTGAAGAAGTAGAGATCGAGAGCAGGAAAACTCCTCCAGCAGTCGACCCACTATCCGACTGGATGGAGATCAGGGTACCGGAATTCTAACCCGTCTCAGGAGGGATGAATCCAAAGAAGCAGGTCGCCTGCCGGTACCCCAGTCGCAATTATTTTCGCCTGCCGATACCCTAGTCGAATTGGGTTACCATCATGAGAAAGAGGAATTTAAAAATAGTACGAAGGAGAACTTCGTACAACTTGATCAAAGAAAGGAAACGAGGCATGTTGGCTAGAAAGAATAAATCTTCAGTCATAGGACTGTTCAAAATTGTTACTGAAATGTAAAATCTGGGGGTCTCCACAGAACTATATATAGTGAGGAGAAAGAGCAATCAACGACTAAGATCTGATGGTGCTAACGGCTGAGATATGAGCAGTAAATGCGCTGACCGTTACGATTCCCGAAATTGCAGAAACCATTCCGAAAGAGAAATGAAGGAAATGTCAAGATTATTCTACTCGAGTTCATTCCTATCCGAATTCATCGAAGTCCCAGTACCTATCATCCAAGAGAAATCATAAAGAGATCTAAATACAGCTTGTAAAGAAAGCGTCATCACATAATGGCCCGAGAATAAGTAAAGCCGTCGAAATGTTGATAAAAAGTATTTTCCGAGCTTGGCATAGGAAGTAATTACAAGATAACAACCCCCGTCATATCTTCGTAACTGACCGACCCAATGAAATTTTCGGCGGACGATAATGTCCTTACTCAACAAGGAGACGCCTATCGAGCCAACAGGTCTCCGACTGTGGTCATACTTCTTCGGAAAGGAGAAGGGCAATACACCTCCTTACCAGGAAAAACGTGAACATTTTATAAAGGACGTCAATCTCCGAAGCACTGCCCGAAACATTTTCAAAAGGGAGCCTAGCAAATTGCATCATACCAGGTCGAAACTTTCAGGGTTGAAATAGTTTCGCCTGCAGATGCCCTAGTCAAAATTAAAGTATAAATCTGACTACATTATGCAAGTAGCTCCTAACATGAAATTCGAAATGATGAGGTATGCAACAAGATCTTCTATTCAGCATGATTGAAGGAATATATATTCAGAAAATATTATAAGAATGCAAAACGAAGAAAACGATCCAGGTCAAAAGATTTTCACGACTCAGAAGAACTTCACCAGGAAAAGAAAGTGATATTATTTTTGGGAATTAAGGGGAATCACTACGCCAAGATTGGAAATTCGGGAAAAGCAAACTAAAGAATGATCAAAGAAAGAACACACAAGGGAAGCATACGATTCCAGAAGAGAGTAGATTACTGCAAACCATAGAAAATATAATGTATGAAAATTATTCAGGATTACACAACAGGTAAAGATATTTTAGCTGTACTACAAATCCGAGAAAATAAAAGACAACGCCTAGAGGAGCTTATTGTCAGAAAGAATCTTCCGAAGCTCGACACTACGAGCCTCATATCCAGCTTTATATCCACGATCGAAAGCTTCCTTTTCTCGACGAATGAATTCCTGCTTATCCTGCTCGTGAAGACTTTTCAGTTTTTCGAGCTCTTCACTCAGCTGCTTATGGACCTCCTCTCCACTTTCTCTAGCAGACTTCTCCCTCTCTAGAGCGAGTTTCTCCGCGAAGACACGATCGAACTCGGTTTTCTTCTCTTCCAGCTCCTGGGAAATAGCAGCACGATAATTGGGTTAGAATATATGGTAAGAAACCCCACTCGGATAAACGAAGTTCGAGCAGAAAATATGGAAAATCATCGATATTTATGAAGTTAGAATTCATGAGTTACATAAAATAAATCAAGAAATATAAAGTTAAGTCGTTTACAAAATTGGGTTGCATGAGAAAATACAATTGATTCCTAACTGGAAAACCTCGAATCGCCCCCTCCGGCTTACTCAGCTTGATTGAAAGATCGACCGTCTCCCTTATCCGGGGCATTGCCCGTATTGACGTCTTTGTCTTCTTCTCCGAACGCATTAGAACGATCGTCGCAGGAGTACTCGAGCACATCAGGGTTAGGCATCGGAATACCATACTCCTCGACTAAGGATGCAAAGCGATGTTCTTGCCAATTAGTATTCGCCTTGGGAAGGGAAGAAGTTTTATAAGCCTTCCCTTCAGCGTTTTTAAAAGGGTCCATATACTTGAAATATTCTTCCATGTCATTCGGAATTTTCTCGGCCGCGACCAACTGTTGAACCCCTTTGTAAAAAATCGTCTGAAGAATTTCTCCCATTTTTCTTTGAACTAAAGGATCTAAGACTGGAGATTCCAAGAATCCTCGTATGGCCGGAATCTCGGCTTCTTCCCGACCTTGGGCATATGCACGCTCGGAATCCCGTTTCGCCAAATCGAGTTCTATCTTTATTTTCTTTAGCTCCTCCTCAAGGACACTTCTCTCTTTAACGGACGCCAGCAAGTCCTCTTCTAATGAGGAAGAATGTTTCGTATTAGCTTTTTCGAGCTCTTTCTTCACTTGGGACAGCTCCCGCTGATTTTCTACTAACTGAGCTCGAAGAGTTTGATTATCAACGAGAATCTGAGCACACGCGTCATGAGCATCCTGCGATTCCTGCTCCAATAAAGCTAAGCGGTAGGTTTGGATAGCAAATAAATCTCCGATCTGCGAAGTAGTTCAAACATATCAGCAAAATGTCAAGGGCACAGAAGAAAGAAAGGAAAATCAAAGGTAAACGTTTACCTCGTGATACGTTCGGGAAAAGTCACTCAAAACCTCGAAGTCACTTTTAACGGTCTGAAGCAGGATGTCCCGCTTGAACCGACTAGCCAAATAAATTCTGGTGGCTTTGTCGAACTCGTTCTCACCACCTGAATCCAGATCGGTTAAAATGCTACCATCTTCAGAATACCCAGCAGCCCTGCTACCCTGAAGGTGCTCATCCATGAAATCCGCTACATCAGGTTCTGACCTGCCTTCTCGACTTGGAACGGGGCCGGAACTCACACCAAAGGGTTTTACCCTCCTAGAGGGTCCAGGACCTTCAGCATTTCTCTTGCGACTCAAAAGTTTCTCGTACTCCTGGACACCCAGAACTCGATTCCAGGAGTATTGACTATAACCAACTGATGAAAGGGCAGGAGTATCAGGGCAAAATAAGGCTCGGAGTGGCCCAGCAGAGGCAGAGTTCAAGGAACTCAAAGTACCGACACCTCTTGGTTCGGGAATCGTGAGTGGAATAATAACAGGATTTTCGCCCAAGTTACTTGTACCAGTTCTATTTCCGGAGGTATGAGACAATGGATCAAAATAAAAGGGTTTATCTTCAATTAATTCGGCAGCAGACACTCGAAATTTCTCAACAACCCGGCCTATAAGGATAAAATGGATCGGGACGAGCTTAAATAACAAATTTATTAGATAAACATAAAACCAAACAGAAGGTGAGAAGCATACCCAGAGAAAGAGAATTAGGGTTCGGATCACTGGAGGTTGCCTGTACATCGGACAGAGGAAGGGGCCCTTCGGATGACTGACCGGGATATTTAATCGCCGGGGCAGGATAATCGCAGTAGCTCAACCCCGCCAGTCGCAAAATGCCTTCTTGAACCAAGTATCTGGTCTGATAAGGGTTAGACTCCAATCGCCCCAGGAGTTCATCAGAAAGACGATGGCTAAGTTTTTCTTTTATTTTGCGAGAACCGTATGTCCAACTATTTGCGCCGTCCCATCGATAAGGTCTCGTTTTCGAACTACCCTCAGAAATAGGAACGTCAGGGCCCTTCACGAAAAAGAATCTCCTCTTCCAACCTAAAGCTTTCTTTGTTGATATTTTCGTAAGAAATGGCCGTTTAGACCTCGGACGAACGGACACAAAGCCTACATTCGAACCTTTGCAAGGATCCATTCGGAATATCTGCCAAAAGTTGCTAAAAGAAGCTTCCTCTCTTTTCGCCTCCATAAGAGCGCAAAACGCTATTATATATGCAACGGAGTGCGGGAGAAGCTGAGCCGGGGAAAGCGAAAAGAAATTCAAAATATTTCTGATAAGAGGAGCGAACGGGATACGCAAGCCACAGAAAAATTGTCCCTCATAAAAGGCTTGACATCCAGCGGGAGACTCAGTGGCACGTTCGGCGTAAGAAGGAACGACAATCGAAAAACCTTTGGGAAGAAATTTCCCATAATCCGCCTCAAGGCGAGCCCGATCTCTTTTCGAAAAACAACTGGAAGTTTTACTAGCAGGAAGTTCTGACTTACCCGAGGTGACGGCTTGTGAGGCGTGCGTATGTTCAAAAATCCTAACAAAAGCACCTTCGCCAATACTACGTTTGTCGACCTCTTTCTCTTCGAGATCCTCGCTCGGATCGTCGTCTTCGTCGTCTCGATGAAATTCCCCGTCTTCAAAGTCATCTACAAGCTTAAACAAGGGATCAGATTCTTGGCTCTCCTCAACCTTCTTCTTGCCTCTCACGCTTATAGAGCTCGACATAATGGACTAAGAAGTATTTATACAGGAGAAAAATGCTATTTCAAGCTCAAACGCTTCGAGTTCAAGAGAGTTGTTATGTGAAAATATTTTTCAACGAAGTCAACATGTATATATACAGGGTTAAAAAGGTAAAATTGCAAAGAGGTCCCCGAGTAACCACGACGGTTGAACTTACCAAGGGTAAAAGCTTAGGGTCGTCCCTCTCAAAATTACCTTTTTGATCCTTGATTCCCTAGAATTGCGGAATATGTCCTTGCAATCTATCCTTAAGATTCTCAGAAGCCCTCCTGGTTATAGATCGGAAATTCTGGAAAGCATTCATCAAGGGATCGAACAACGCAGCATGAAACCGAAAGGGGTATTACTATTTCAACATCCCCCGACGAGGACAATTTCAGAGCGCGCCAAAGTATGTTTCTTATATATGCACTCTTTTTCCCTTACTCGGTTTTTATCCCAATGGGTTTTTCCGAGTCAGGTTTTTAACGAGGCATATTCTGAAAACATACTGAGCGGCTCGTCTCACCATAACATGGAACGTACTTTATACTTCTTCGAGCGCTTACTTCGCTTCACACTCGAGAAGTGGGGGAGTATTGATGAGGGGTAATTCGGATTCCCTGTTCTTTAGCCTCAACGCGATTCGAATAGCTATGAACCCTGTCGCCAGGGACCGAGAGACGAACCAAAGCATGAAAACGATTGTTTCGAGCTCACATGGTCGAAGGACACTGTTGGGCCGAGCCCAGGCCCAAGTCCTTAAAGTTGGCTATAAATACTCCATGCATTTATTACACTGGGGGGGGGCAGAAAAAACACTCCAAGCTTAAGATCACAGCTCGGATTATTAGTATATGCCTAATTGTACAGGTTTTGCCCTCTAGCTTGTACGGCATCCAATAATGCTCGAATAGGACTCATCCTACTTGTACTTTGTATTAAAACGCATTGAATATTAATACTATTGATCTTTCTCCATCTATTCGCATTCATTTATGTTCGATTAGCACACCACCCCATATAATCCGATCACACGAAAACGCGTAAGATCAAAGACTATTAATTCAAACTAAAAAATTCAACCTAACCTTGGTTGAACCAAGCCAAGACAAGGCTGCCTTGGCGGAACTCTGCCGAGGCATAGCACCTCGGCAAAACTCTTGATAGAAATAGTGTCCTGCAAGCCAGCTGTATGGCTAGTATTTATTGTAATAAATGCGGAACTGTTCAATTTCGATTAATAAATGCACTTTATTAAATGGTCATCTTTATCTTATGTAATAATTATCTACGCATAAGGATAGAAGTCCTTAGATCACAGGGCTATGGGACAACCCGTGGACTGATCTCCAAGGCCGTGATCTAGAACATATTCAAGAGTCGTAGAATTCAATCGAGATAGGACATCGTTGGATTCGGTGAGACTCTCACTGTTGTGTATACTCCGATGAACTGGAGGACGCTGGGGTCCACGAGCGTGACTGGGATAGTCGATACACATAAGTGGGTGGCTTGCTGGGATGGCAAGCGCACTGAATACCCCAATTAGGAAATAATTCACCATGGAAGCGGTAGTCGCATATCGGGGTTGAAGTTATTCCAATTTGCAATAGTATACGAGGAACGATCCCTAACAACTTGAGGTAATAGGGTTTATCTGGTGCGAGAACGTCTATGCTTTGATATGAGTTCCGACTGACTGGGGATCGCCAGAAAGTCTCTGTGGATTCATGTTGGGTATAGAGGAACTCGTATGCAGGTTCATATCATCAACAAATGATCCATTGACCCGACTTGATAGGTTGGGAAATTCTCCTATGGATTTCTGTGAGAAATTAATTCTGGTAAAATCCTTGGCCAAGGTATCTGACGGCTTTATGTAAGTAGCTCATAAAGATTAAGTCAAAGAGAATTTATTTCAAGATCAGAATGCATAAGGTCAAGACGAATTAAAAGGGAATCCGATGAAAGACCATACCCTTAAGTCTCGACTGGGAGATTGATCAATGGAGAGATTATGTCGTATATGAAAATTGTAAATGATTAAAGGTTCACTGAATTAATTCACCAGTAATTGGGCTCCATGGGCTTGTGGCTGGACATCGACCGTGGAGTGTGGGAAAATTCCCAAATTGGCAGGGGTGCTAATTTTGGAATGATCAATCGACAGAGTGTTCGATTGATTTAGAGTAAGTCTTACTCGAATAATTAAATGATATTTAATTATAACCCACGGCCAATTATGTGGTGAACCTGCGGGGGCATACACAATACACATGAAGTGAAAGCGAGGAAATAAGAACGACTGAGTCGACTGGGTCGACTGGGTGAATGATCGACTGGGTCGATTATATTGGGTGGGTCGACTGGGTCGACCCAATTGGAACAAAATGGGATCCAATTGGAATTGGATCAGGATCATAAATTAAATTGGAATTTAATTTGTGAATTAATTAATTAAGTTGGATTTAATTAATTAGAAAGGATTTTAATTAAATAGACTTAGAGTCTGATTTAATTAAATGAGAGATTAAGTTAATTAATTGGGCTATTTAATTGGGAGATTAAATAAAGCCTGATCAAATTAATTAACTGGGCCACGAATTAATTAGAAGACTTGGTCTTCTAATTAAAGAGGGCCATGGCCCATGTAGGAGGGAGAAGACCTAGTCCTAATAGTACTAGGTTAGAGAGAAAACTATAAGTAGCTTTCTTGTAGTTATTTTTCACACAACTCCATATGCAAAATTGAGCAAGAGCAAAATTTTCTCTCCCTCTCCCAAGCAATAGTCGACCGAACCCATTCTTCCCTGTGGAAGAATTTTTCGTTTTCGATTTTGTTCCTAAATCATTCCTAATTCCTAGATCTTAATATATCTTGTGTTCTAGTCGATCAAGATATATTATTTTCGTGATATTGTGGTGTATCAACTCGTAGAGGCGCAACACGTGGGGCGCTACTTGAAAAGCCTGGGTCGATCTTGCTGGAGCAGAAATCAGAGTTCGTTTTGCTAGCCGAGGATTTGCAAGGAGATAGGTATAACGTGTAAACTTATACTATCGTTTTATTTATATTCATATATATATATATAACCAGAGAATATCCTGGCAAGATTCCGTAAGAGGTCCTAAAATTTTTATATTCCGCTGTGCCTAGGGCTGTTTATCTTACCAAATCCCAACAGTGGTATCAGAGCCCACTCTAGGCTTTGTATATATATGAATTTGCAAATTCTGTGTTTATTAAATCATATGTTTGATTTATGTGGCTAGTTCTTTAACTTTGCATGTTTTAGGACGTATGTTAGTTAACTTAGAGTTAATGTTTAATTTTGAATTCGAAAATTTTATCACGTTGATGTTATTTTGGATTGGGATTTAATTGACTGGATTTGTTTAATTAAATCGTGGGTAATCGGAGAAACAAACAAAAAAAAAATTATATTGGATCCAACCCGCGGTGGCACGCGGCGGTGCGCGGCAGCTTACCGCGGCTGGGCGGCCACCGCGAGCCGCAGCCAGCGGCAGCGTGCGAACAGCACCCTGTCCGTGCACGCTGCGCACGGCAGCAGCCCATGGGCTGCTGTCCGCGCGCAGCCATGCGCTGCGGCTGCTGCCACGGGCAGCTCACGCGCACCTGTTGGTCGCGCGTGGGTTGTCCACGTGGCAGCCCGTGATTGGTCTCGACTGGTCATGTTTGGGTTGGACTCTAATTCTGCCTATTTTGAAAAATTCTGGAAATTTAGAATTTTGGGAGATTAGGAAACTTGGAGTTTTTGGATAAGGTAGTTATCTTGTTAGATTTGAACACTACCTTAATTAAACTAATCTAGACAAAATAAGATTATCTTGAAAATCTTGGAGATTGGGAACTTTGGGAAACTTAGAGTTTTGGATAAGGTAAGAATCTTAGAGATTTAGATTACCTTAATTAACCAATTTAAATCAAGATAAGTTTGTAGATTACTTAGAGCTCAAGTAAGAGCTAATTAATCTTAGAGGTTAATTGTTAATTCAAAATTAATTAACTTGGATGAATTTTTGCGAATTAAAATTAATGGAGCCGGTAAATTTACATTTTTGCCCTTATGTGAATTTATGCATGTTCTTGAGTGAATGTGTGGATTGGTCGATTTTGCCCTTAAGCCCTATTTAGTTTTTGGTTTATTTATTTTATGGGTTGTAATTAAATGGGCCTGATTGGTGCCCTTGCTTGCGCAAACGAATGTAATAGAATAGGGCCATTTATTTTTATAAGCTAGGCTTAGACGAGGCTTGGAGCCGAGAAGACCTCATGAAGACTTGGAGATCCACATGGAGGCCCATTTACCTTGGAGGACATGGAGGCCCAATCAAGCTGGATATTACAAGAAGGCCCATGATGTATGGGTTTTGAAAATTGTAATAGTTAGGACATTTAATTTCCACCCTAGACTGACCAATTGATTCATCACTTGGCTCGTGATGAATCGCATAGGATGGGCAATCGATCAATCATATCCTGCTAGGTGATGTATGTTTACTTATATTCTTTGATGTATGTTATGCATGCTTAGAATAGATCACGTAAACAAGATAAGCATAATCTGATGAGACCTCGCACAAGAAAACTTAAAACCTCCAATTGAACATTAAAATTCAATTAGAATATTAAATCGAATAACGGGCGCATAAGAATAGTGTCTATGGTCCGAGCCTATCCAATTACTAGGTCTTAGGCATATTGTACGAATATATCTCGATGTCTCACGAGTCGTGGGTCGAGCTATAGGAAGATGATATGTCTATTGCCTCGATGCACGAGATAGTGCCAAGGGAGGGGATAGCAAGGTTCGAGGCGCTGTCTCACGAGTCGTGGGGCATCTAGGATTGAACTATTTCTCTTCACGAGTATTGGACATGATTTAACGCTAGTAAGTATGGATGTCTCACGAGTCGTGGGTCCATATCGAAAAAACGAGGCTAAATGAACTTAAGGGTTAGCTGCGATGGTTAACCGTCGACGTAATTGACCACCAAGTGAATCAAATAGTATGGCCAACGAGTCGTGGGTACTAGGAGATTGCATTAGGGCCTTAAGCCCGCTAGGATATTTTAAATTCCCGAAACTTATGTTGGGGCATAAGATTTTGATTAAAATAGTGGGAGTAATTTACAAATAAAAACCATGTTTGTAAATTGTGCATTCTAAATTAATCTTTCGCGTATTTATTTCTTCTCTCGTCATTTTGTAGATATAATGTCTAAGAATCCTATTTCCATCATACTTGAACAAAACAAATTGACTGGACCCAACTTCCATGACTGGGTCAGGAACCTTAAGATCATTCTCGCTTCTGAAAAGCGAAGTTTTGTCCTTGATGGGCCCCCTCCCGAACTTGCTAAGGATGCCGATGATACTGAGAAAGAAGCCGTGGATATGTGGCTTGACGATGACTTACAGTCACGTTGTCTCATGTTGGCATCCATGACGAATGAGCTTCAAAAGCAGCACGAGCATATGAAGTCTTCTTTTGAAATCTACACGCACCTGAATGGTCTATTTGGGGTGCAAAGTAGATATGAGCGGTATGAAACTGCCAAGACTTTGCAACAAACGAGGATGGCTGAAGGCGCTGATGTTCGATCTCACTGCATCAAGATGATTGGGCTCATTGAAAAGCTTGGTCATCTTGACGTAAAGATGGACAAGACCTACTGCCAGGATATAATCCTCCAGTCGTTGCCAAGATCATTCGAGCAATTCGTAGTGAACTACAACATGCACAAGATGGATGTTGAACTTCACGAGTTGGCTAATATGCTCGCCACTGCCGAGGCTTCCATGAGAAAAGAGAAGCCAGTGATGGTTGCAACCTCGACCCAATCCAAGTCCAAAAGGACAAAGAAAGGGAATGGGAAGGGAAATGCTTCTTCAAGCAAAGGCAAAATACCATCTGGGCCCATAGGGAAGGGAAAGAAGCGTAAAGCTTCGTCTGGTGAATAGAAACGTTTCTACTGCAAGAAACCTGGATACTGGAAGAGGAACTGCAAAGAGTTCTTGGAGAGCTCGAAAGGTATATTCCTTGTTGAAGTTAATTTATCAATTAACTGTGCATCATGGGTGCTAGACACTGCTTGTGGTTCTCATCTTTGTAATGATTTACAGGTGATGGGAGCAACTAGGCTACTTAGGCCAGGGGATTGGATCCTGAGATTTGGCAATGGAGCTAGAGCTGCTGCCGCGGCCATTGGCGAAGTGGAGTTAGATTTAGGTGGTAATAAATTAGTCCTTAGGAACGTTCTTTATGTACCTGGTTTAGTGAAAAACATTATTTCCATTCCTGTTTTGGATAACGAAGCTTTTAATTTTACAATTAATAAAGGTTCATTTTCGTTATTCATGAATGATAACTTGTTCTTCACTGGTACATTAAAAGATGGAATATATACAATTGAACCACCTAAGTTGGTAATGCACGTACAACAAAACAACAGAAAACAAGATAATGAAATATCTGCCCAATTGTGGCACGCTCGACTTGGACATATATCTAAGTCAAGGATTCAAAAGTTAGCATCTTCTGGCGCGATTGAAATCAATCGCATTGATGAAATGCCAACATGTGAACCATGTCTAAAGGGTAAAATGGCTAAGTTGCCATTTAAGGGAAGCCCTAAGCGAGCCAAGTAAACATTGGACTTGATACATACTGACGTATGTGGACCACTAAGAAAAAGCGCCCGAGGTGGCTATGACTACTTCATCACTTTCACTGACGACTATAATCGTTATGGATATGTGTTCTTGTTGAAACACAAGTCTGAAGCCTTTGAGCGATTCAAAGAATTCAAGATAGAAGTAGAGAATCAACTTGGTCATACGATAAAGGCTCTTCGTTCTGACCGAGGTGGAGAATTTCTTAGTAACGAATTTTTGAATTATCTTTTAGAGCATGGAATACAATCGCAATGGACTCCTCCTGCCACACCCTAATTAAATGGAGTAGCAGAGAGAAGGAATCGAACCTTAATGGACATGGTTCGATCCATGATGAGTGCCACTGACCTTCCTCTTTCATTTTGTGGACATGCCCTCCTCACGGCAACGAAGATACTGAACATGGTACCTTCTAAATCCGTAGAAAAGACACCATACGAATTATGGTTTGGCAAGGCACCCTCATACGCATTCATGCGCATATGGGGATCTCCCGCTTACGTTAAAAAGCTAGTGGGAGATAAATTGGAAACTAAATCCATTTTGTGCAAATTCATGGGGTATCCAGAAAACTCAATAGGATACGAGTTCTACGATCCTACAAGATAAACTACGTTTGTCTCAAGGAACGCACACTTCTTGGAGAAGGATTTCTTGGTGGACAAGAAAGAAAATAATGTAGAACTGGATGAGGTCACTGAAGCTGAAAAGGCTGAATAGGTCGATCAAGGTGACCCATCACCACAGGCAGTGGGAGAACATGAGCATGAAAGTGCACCAGAGAGTACACCGATTCTTCGTAGGTCAGAAAGACAACGTAGAGAACCCGAGAGGTACTACGGTCTGCTGCATGAGACTGGACAGTCTCTAACCGACCCAAGGACTTACGAAGAGGCTATGTTAGACGTAGACTCGGGAAAGTGGCGTGAAGCCATGGAATCCGAATTGGACTCCATGCACTCAAACAAGGTCTGGGCCTTGGTAGATCCACCAGTGGGAGTGACTCCCATGGGTTGCAAGTGGATCTATAAGCGAAAGCTTGGAGTGAACGGAGAGGTAATCACCTACAAGGCGCGACTAGTGGCAAAAGGATATACTCAAAGACCTGGAATTGACTTTGAGGAGACCTTCTCGCCCGTCGCAATGCCTAAATCCATTCGGATCTTGCTGGCCCTAGCTGCGTGGTATAACTACGAGATATGGCAAATGAATGTAAAGACTGCATTTCTCAATGAGGACATTGACAAGGAGATCTACATGGTGCAACCAAAAGGATATGCATCCAAAGGAGATGAACACAAGGTGTGCAAACTCCAAAGGTCCATTTATGGACTGAAGCAAGCTTCACGAAGTTGGAACATTCGTTTCGATGAGATAATCCAAACCTTTGGATTCATTAAAAACATGTTTAAACCTTGCGTGTACAAGAAGATCAGTAGGAGTACAGTTGAATTTTTTGGTGCTTTACGTTGACGACATTCTTCTCATTGTAAACAATGTAAAAGCATTGTCTGAAACTAAAGCATGGTTATCTACACAATTCTCAATGAAGGATTTGGGAGAAGCATCCTTTGTACTAGGTATAAGGATCTACCGAGATAGATCAAAAGGACTGCTGGGCCTCTCACAATCCCAGTACATAGATAAAATCTTGAAAAGATTTAGTATGGAAGAATCCAAGAGAGGATTGCTTCCGATGAGGCATGGGATTGCACTCTCTAAGTCTATGGCCCCAAAGACGCCTGAAGAGAGAAGCAATATGTCTCGAGTGCCATATGCATCCGCGATAGGAAGCATAATGTATGGTATGTTATGTACGAGACCAGACGTAGCATACGCTCTAAGCGTTACAAGTCGCTACCAGTCTGATCCAAGTGAGCAGCACTGGATAGCCGTAAAGGTAATTCTGAAGTACCTGAGAAGGACTAAGGAATTGTTCTTGGTATACGGTGGAGGAGAATTGAAATTGGAAGGCTATACAGACTCGAGCTTCCAATGCGATGTAGACGACTTTAAGTCGACATCAGGATACGTTTTCTGCCTCAATGGTGGTGCGGATAGCTGGAAGAGCTCCAAGCAAGGAACAACCGCAGATTCAACCACCGAAGCAGAATACATTGCCGCGAGTGACGCAGCAAAGGAAGGTGTTTGGATTAGGAACTTCATCCAGGAATTGGATGTGATACCTAGCATCGCTGAGCCCATTACTATCTTCTGCGATAATAATGGGGCAATAGCGCAAGCAAATGAGCCGAGATCTCATCAGAAATCCAAGCACGTGCTAAGACGATACCACGTGATAAGAGATATCATTGGTAGAGGAGACATTAAGATGGAACGTGTCGACTCAGAAGATAATACGGCGGACCCGCTAACGAAGCCTCTGCCTCAAAAGGCATTTGAGAAACATCTGCTAAAGATGGGACTCAAGAACATACAAGACTGGCTTTAGGACAAGTGGGAGATTGATAGAAATAGTGTCCTGCAAGCCAGCTGTATGGCTAGTATTATTGTAATAAATGCGGAACTGTTCAATTTCGATTAATAAATGCACTTTATTAAATGGTCATCTTTATCTTATGTAATAATTATCTACGCATAAGGATAGAAGTCCTTAGATCACAGGGCTATGGGACAACCCGTGGACTGATCTCCAAGGCCGTGATCTAGAACATATTCAAGAGTTGTAGAATCCAATCGAGATAGGACATCGTTGGATTCGGTTAGACTCTCACTGTTGTGTATACTCCGATGAACTGGAGGACGCTGGGGTCCACGAGCGTGACTGGGATAGTCGATACACATAAGTGGGTGGCTTGCTGGGATGGCAAGCGCACTGAATACCCCAATTAGGAAATAACTCACCATGGAAGCGGTAGTCGCATATCGGGGTTGAAGTTATTCCAATTTGCAATAGTATACGAGGAACGATCCCTAACAACTTGAGATGATAGGGTTTATCTGGTGCGAGAACGTCTATGCTTTGATATGAGTTCCGACTGACTGGGGATCGCCAGAATGTCTTTGTGGATTCATGTTGGGTATAGCGGAACTCGTATGCAGGTTCATATCATCAACAAATGATCCATTGACCCGACTTGATAGGTTGGGAAATTCTCCTATGGATTTCTGTGAGAAATTAATTCTGGTAAAATCCTTTGCCAAGGTATCTGACGGCTTTATGTAAGTAGCTCATAAAGATTAAGTCAAAGAGAATTTATTTCAAGATCAGAATGCATAAGGTCAAGACGAATTAAAAGGGAATCCGATGAAAGACCATACCCTTAAGTCTCGACTGGGAGATTGATCGATGGAGAGATTATGTCGTATATGGAAATTGTAAATGATAAATGGTTCATTGAATTAATTCACCAGTGATTGGGCTCCATGGGCTTGTGGCTGGACATCGACCGTGGAGTATAGGAGAATTCTCAAATTGGCAGGGGTGCTAATTTTGGAATGATCAATCGACAGAGTGTTCGATTGATTTAGAGTAAGTCTTACTCGAATAATTAAATGATATTTAATTATAACCCACGACCAATTATGTGGTGAACCTGCGGGGGGGCATACACAATACACATGAAGCGAAAGCGAGGAAATAAGAACGATCGAGTCGACTGGGTCGACTGGGTGAATGATCGACTGGGTCGATTATATTTGGTGGGTCGACTGGGTCGACCCAATTTGAACAAAATGGGATCCAATTGGAATTGGATCAGGATCATAAATTAAATTGGAATTTAATTTGTGAATTAATTAATTAAGTTGGATTTAATTAATTAGAAAGGGTTTTAATTAAATAGACTTAGAGTCTGATTTAATTAAATGAGAGATTAAGTTAATTAATTGGGCTATTTAATTGGGAGATTAAATAAAGCCTGATCAAATTAATTAACTGGGCCATGAATTAATTAGAAGACTTGGTCTTCTAATTAAAGAGGGCCATGGCCCATGTAGGAGGGAGAAGACCTAGTCCTAATAGTACTAGGTTAGAGAGAAAACTATAAGTAGCTTTCTTGTAGTTATTTTTCACACAACTCCATATGCAAAATTGAGCAAGAGCAAAATTTTCTCTCCCTCTCCCAAGCAATAGTCGACCGAACCCATTCTTCCTTGTGAAAGTATTTTTCGTTTTCGATTTTGTTCCTAAATCGTTCCTAATTCCTAGATCTTAATATATCTTGTGTTCTAGTCGATCAAGATATATTATTTTCGTGATATTGTGGTGTATCAACTCGTAGAGGCGCAACACGTGGGGCGCTACCTGAAAAGCCTGGGTCGATCTTGCTGGAGCAGAAATCAGAGTTCGTTTTGCTAGCCGAGGATTTGCAAGGAGATAGGTATGACGTGTAAACTTATACTATCGTTTTATTTATATTCATATATATATATACAACCAGAGAATATCCTGGCAAGATTCCGTAAGAGGTCCTAAAATTTTTATATTCCGCTGTGCCGAGGGCTGTTTATCTTACCGAATCCCAACAACTCTGTCGAGGCAGCGGCACCTCGGCAGAACTCTGCCGAGGCATAGCCGCCCTGGCAGAACTCTGCCGAAGCATAGCACCTCGGCAGAACTCTACCGAGGCAGCGGCACCTCGGTAGAACTCTGCCGAGGCATAGCCGCCCTAGCAGAACTCTGCCGAAGCATAGCACCTCGGCAGAACTCTGCCAAGGCAGCAACACCTCGGCAGAACTCTGCCGAGGCATAGCCACCCTGGCAGAACTCTGCCGAGACAGAGATGCCCTAACAGAACTCTGCCGAGGCAGGGATGGAATGTATATGAAACTGCCAAGTCTTTGCAACAAACGAGGATGGCTGAAGGCGCTGATGTTCGATCTCACTGCATCAAGATGATTGGGCTCATTGAAAAGCTTGGTCATCTTGACGTAAAGATGGACAAGACCTACTGCCAGGATATAATCCTCCAGTCGTTGCCAAGATCATTCGAGCAATTCGTAGTGAACTACAACATGCACAAGATGGATGTTGAACTTCACGAGTTGGCTAATATGCTCGCCACTGCCGAGGCTTCCATGAGAAGAGAGAAGCCAGTGATGGTTGCAACCTCGACCCAATCCAAGTCCAAAAGGACAAAGAAAGGGAACGGGAAGGGAAATGCTTCTTCAAGCAAAGGCAAAGCACCATCTGGGCCCATAGGGAAGGGAAAGAAGCGTAAAGCTTCGTCTGGTGAATAGAAATGTTTCTACTGCAAGAAACCTGGACACTGGAAGAGGAACTGCGTAGAGTTCTTGGAGTGCTCGAAAGGTATATTCCTTGTTGAAGTTAATTTATCAATTAACTGTGCATCTTGGGTGCTAGACACTGCTTGTGGTTCTCATCTTTGTAATGATTTACAGGTGATGGAAGCAACTAGGCTACTTAGGCCAGGGGATTGGATCCTGAGATTTGGCAATGGAGCTAGAGCTGGTGCCGCGGCCATTGGCGAAGTGGAGTTAGATTTAGGTGGTAATAAATTAGTCCTTAGGAACGTTCTTTATGTACATGGTTTAGTGAAAAACATTATTTCCATTCCTGTTTTGGATAACGAAGCTTTTAATTTTACAATTAATAAAGGTTCATTTTCGTTATTCATGAATGATAACTTGTTCTTCACTGGTACATTAAAAGATGGAATATATACAATTGAACCACCTAAGTTGGTAATGCACGTACAACAAAACAACAGAAAACAAGATAATGAAATATCTGCCCAATTGTGGCACGCTCGACTTGGACATATATCTAAGTCAAGGATTCAAAAGTTAGCATCTTCTGGCGCGATTTAAATCAATCGCATTGATGAAATGCCAACATGTGAACCATGTCTAAAGGGTAAAATGGCTAAGTTGCCATTTAAGGGAAGCCCTAAGCGAGCCAAGCAAACATTGGACTTGATACATACTGACGTATGTGGACCACTAAGAAAAAGCGCCCGAGGTGGCTATGACTACTTCATCACTTTCACTGACGACTATAATCGTTATGGATATGTGTTCTTGTTGAAACACAAGTCTGAAGCCTTTGAGCGATTCAAAGAATTCAAGATGGAAGTAGAGAATCAACTTGGTCATACGATAAAGGCTCTTCGTTCTGACCGAGGTGGAGAATTTCTTAGTAACGAATTTTTGAATTATCTTTTAGAGCATGGAATACAATCGCAATGGACTCCTCCTGCCACACCCCAATTAAATGGAGTAGCAGAGAGAAGGAATCGAACCTTGATGGACATGGTTCGATCCATGATGAGTGCCACTGACATTCCTCTTTCATTTTGTGGACATGCCCTCCTCACGGCAACGAAGATACTGAACATGGTACCTTCTAAATCCATAGAATTATTATTTAAACTAGTATTAAAAAAAATTGACGCTCTAACGACGCTCTTATTATTAAGTTTGTACAAACATGAAATTTACATCAGCTTCTGCCGATTCGAGAGAGCATCAATGTTTCGCTGAAGAGAATGGATGTTTCCTCTTTAGACATGCTTCAATTTCACTGGTAATGGTTTCACATACTCTCCCTCTATTATTTTATGTACTTGATAAATGTAAGTTGGTTGAAACTAATACTTGACTGCAAATAAGCATGTGTTAACAACGCTTGTTGTAGCTTTGGATTGGTAAAATGCAAAATAATTAAAGAAAAATGGGTTGGTTAAAACTATTACTTCGCTGCAAATTAGCTAGGATGGGGTTGACATAGATTGTTGTAGATTTGCATTCGTTATGGGCAAAATAATAAAAGAAAAATGAGTGTCTCACTTGAATAATTAAAAATTGAATAGCTTTATGCATGTTGGAGTTTTAATAATCTTTATTTAAATAAAGCTCGCACTTGGTTAAAATATAGTAAAGTGTAAATTTATGTATGAAATCATTATTCATATGTGAAATACATGAACCCACAGTGCCAAATTCTAATATTACGAGGATGTTAAGAAAAGTGTGTGCTCTCCAAAACGTTTAATTAATTTACACATTACTTACCATTTTGCCATACTAACAAATATTATGTATCTAAACTAGCTCGAGTTCGCTTCAAAGTCTTAAAATATACATTCCAAACTCTAGTATGAAGTTGGCCATGAAAAAATAAATTATTGTTTTTAAGGTCAGGGCAAGTAAAAGCTGTTCATTTTAATGGCACGACTATGAAACTCTGGAATATGTAAATAATTCGCCATGCTCAATCTACCTTTTTTTGGAATATGAGATTTACGATTTGTTACATGAAAATGTAATTGTTCTTGTCTTGTTATTAGTAATTTACATGGATCGAAATTTCGTTTCGAGTGTATGTTTCGGTCAGATAAATATTGGAAAATTTTTGAGACTTTTCGAAGATGTTTCGAAAACACTAAGGAATAATTTTAATAAGAGTTACTAAGTTTAGATAAATGACAAGGTTTAAGGTAAACAAATAGTTTCGGAATTACATCTTATTTTCGTTTCGCTTGATTCAAAAACGTAAATTTTTCGATGTTTTCGAAGGAAAAGATGGAAATTTTAATCCATGGTAATTTATTTGCCAATTTTAATTGCGAAGATATCTTGCTGATTGTCGGTACACATTATGGAACTGGAGAAAGTATTCAGAAGATATATACAATAAAGCTTCTTGCTGCGAGGACCTGTCGGGCTGGGTCTGGGTCTCAAAGTCTTCCTCAGGTAGTTATGTGTGCATCTTTATTGTTTTCCTTCCTACATCTATTCTTTGTGGGTTCAAATCTTTATGTTTATTGATTTTAAATATATAAACTAATAAATAATAAATTTAAATATATAAACTAGTTAACTGAATGTTAAACTTGGTTTATATATGCAGAAGGCCTTCAAAAGGATCAGCTGGGAACAATATTGGGAATTCAAGAAAATAGATGTCCGTAAAGGGAGCGCGGTTTGCGAAGAAACTTGAAAGAGAAATGTAGTAATTCAAAAAACGGATGGCTTCAGACATTTATGTGGATAATTTTTTTTTTTTTATGGATATTGTACATAAATATTATTTACTTTGAGAAATATAGTTTATGTTTGATGAATTTGATGTTTGTGGTGGGAAAGGTAAACAATATTGGGTCATGAATGCCTAAATCGGAATGTGTTGTAAAATATATTACATTTTGGGACGAATATATAATGTCCCCAGAAAAAGGCATTTGGCTACAAGTTATATTCGTCCCATTGTACGTAATTGCTACGAAAAATGATGCATTTGGGGACGTAATTAGTTGTACCTAAATACCTATAATAGAGGGCGAACTGGCAAAGCGTAGACAAATAAGAATGATTTGGGTACGAAATAATTTATTTGGGAAGAAATGAATTATTTCGTCTCCAAATACCTTTAGCTACGTGGATTAGGCAACGGTCGCGGCGACGATTTTATTTTGTCATAAATGGTTTTTAGCGACGAAATCTGATTATTTGAAGACGAAATATTGCGTCCCCAAAAGGAAAATTTCAATTAATTGAATAATAATCCAACAACCCATCATCATTTCTAGGATGCACATAATTGTATTAAATAAATTCCAATTATATGCACCAACAAATTTTCAATTAAGGGCATATTAGTCAATCCATTTTAATTACAGCTCTGTTTTAACAAGTGTAGAGCTGTAATAAATTGGGTTTCATTATTAATCTCCATTCACTCTCTCTGTACTGTTTAGAAAAAGTAAAGGAGAAAAGTTGAAGGTGTTAGTTTTTATTTGCTTGTTTGGAAATCAATGGAGGCAAACAAGAAGTACCCGGCTTTTATGAAACCCTTTCTTTCAGCTGGCTGCTCACAAAAAATGGTGATTCTCTTTCTGCTTCCTTTTTTTTTTTTCCCTTTTTGTCATCTAATATGTTTGTTCACATCATGTTTTCTTGGTTTATTCAGTATACCCATTCTCTTCTTTGATGATTTAATTTTATGTAGATGAAATCAATTTTACGTGTTAGTGCAAGATCAATTAAAATTTCGATGATAACAAGGAAACATTAATAAATAGAGTTGTTTCTGTTTCAAGATGTTTGAGATAGAGAGCACATTTTGTTACTGAAAATCTTGGATGCATTTTTTCTTTCTTTTACCCCAAAATTGTCTCTTATTTCAGTTGTAGGCATAGATTGTGATTATACACTCTTGAATGAAATAATTTTTTGGCAATTATTATAAAAGATTAACATTTTACATATTATAAGGTAAAAAAAACCAAGAAAAACTTGATCATACTATATTTTACTTGAAAGTGTGGCTTTTGCACTCATAAGTCATAACCTAGTTCCCTTTTTTTTTCTTTTTTTTTCTTGATAATTCACTCATATCTAAGTACTATATTTTTTTCTCTCACCATATCTTCTATGTGGCGTTAATTACAAATGTTTTTGTAGCAAATCCATCCATCTTTTACATCATTCATGGAAGGCATGGTACCAAACAAGGCATTTCTCAAGAACTGCCAAGGAAATCTTTGGCCCGTGGGGGTGTCGAAAGTTGAAGATGACTTCTATTTCCATGAAGGATGGAGAAAATTTGTTAAAGAAAATGAAATTAAATTTGGCACCCTTTTGGTTTTCCAATACAATGGTGATTCGATATTCAATGTAAAGATTCTCGGAACAACAGCAAACGAAGACGAAATTCTTCAAGCCTTTGAATTCAATACAAATGAGCAGAATGTGGCAGAGGAGGAAGCTAAAAATGATGTAGAGGTAAATGTGGAGGTGGAGGAAGAGGAAGAGGAAGAGGGAAATAATATTTCAACGTTGAAGAAGAGAACAAGGAAAAGAAAAAATGGAACTTTTGGAGCTAGCTCTAATGATGACATGGAGGATGATGATAATAATAGTCCTCCTAAAACAGGATATATGAATGGAAATCCTTATTTTGTCACAAAAGTTACACCAAAAAGGAAAAATAGCGTGGTAATTAAGTTTACCTAAGTATTTAAATTTATTGAGTAGACCATAAGTCCACTAACTCACGCCTCGTTTATTTGTTCTTTTGGCAGAATGTTCCATGCAAGATTATAGATGACAAAAACATTAAATTTGGGAAACTTATCATTGTCCGTGACCCTCATGGATATACATGGTGTGCAAATGTTGCTCACTGGAATGATGGTCGGGTTTGGCTGAAAGGATGGAGTCAACTTTACAAACGCAACCATATGTGTGTAGGGGACGAATTTATTTGTGAAGTAGTGCTGGGGAAAGGCATTAGAGACACTTACATACAAGTTCATCTTTGTAACTAAAGATGAGTTAAACTCTTCCAAAAGCTAAATCTTCAAATATGTACTAGAGTTGTGTTCAATGATGTAGTTTAGACTTTCTTGGATCATTCAAGTTTCTTTGTTTGATTAATTTCTTATTCTGAATTTCTTGTGCTCTTCAGAGAGGAATGATTTATAGAGGAGACACAACAGGTCTATTTGGATGGGTTCTGGCCCGGTTTCGGGGGTTTCGACTTAAAAAAATGGTTTGGGTAGTTTTGGTGAAACCTCATTTAGTTAGGTTTTGGATGTTGAGGTTTGTGGTTCTGAAAAATTTAAAACTCCACTTGGATTAATTTTGGGTGTTGGGGTGTGGAGATAAAGTAGGTGGTATGTGTCAAATCAATGTCATTTTCACGTGTAGAGCTAACAATTCAAATTAGTGTAGCTCTAATGCACTTCTTGATCATTTATGATTGGAAATTGTTGTGGGAATGTTAAGATTATCGTTATTAATTATATAACAATTAGTTAAAAGCTAGGAAACGTAATTCGTGCAGTCAACCTTCACGCACGCACTGATTCGTGCACCGAGTGCTTATTCCCGAGTTCACACGATAATTTGCGAACTGCATGGACAGAGTGCGCGTCTTTCTTTAGACTTTTGTCTTCCTTCAATATTATTGCCACATATCACAGTTAATTAATAAAAGAGCGGGCGCGTGAGGATCATGAACCAATTTCGGTGTTGGGCTGTTGAAAAACTTGCATTAATTGAAATGACCCCACATGCTATATTGCATTTACTTATCCCAAATCAGGGATTTTATACTATTTCTATTTACTTTTCTCCTTCTATTTCATTCCCTATTTGTATATATATAAAATTACAACAATCATAGTAAATAAATTATAAATATGATATCTTGTGCAAATATAGTAATTATTTAAATATTGTATAATTTCATACACAATAAATTATAATAGGTGATTATTGAATAATGAAACACTTACTCATTATTATTTAAACTAGTATTAAAAAAAATTGACGCTCTTATTATTAAGTTTTTACAAACATGACAATTTACATCAGCTTCTGCCGATTCGAGAGAGCATCAATGTTTCGCTGAAGAGAATGGATGTATCCTCTTTAGACATGCTTCAGTTTCACTGGTAATGGTTTCACATACTCTCCCTCTATTATTTTATGTACTTGATAAATGTAAGTTGGTTGAAACTAATACTTGACTGCAAATAAGCATGTGTTAACAACGCTTGTTGTAGCTTTGGATTGGTCAAATGCAAAATAATTAAAGAAAAATGGGTTGGTTAAAACTATTTCTTCGCTGCAAATTAGCTAGGATGGGGTTGACATAGATTGTTGTAGATTTGAATTCGTTATGGGCAAAATAATAAAAGAAAAATGAATGTCTCACTTGAATAATTAAAAATTGAATAGCTTTATGCAGGTTGGAGTTTTAATAATCTTTATTTGAATAAAGCTCGCACTTGGTTAAAATATAGTAAAGTGTAAATTTATGTATGAAATCATTATTCATATGTGAAATACATGAACCCACAGTGCCAAATTCTAATATTACGAGGATGTTAAGAAAAGTGTGTGTTCTCCAAAACGTTTAATTAATTTACACATTACTTACCATTTTGCCATACTAACAAATTATTATGTATCTAAACTAGCTCGAGTTCGCTTCAAAGTCTTAAAATATACATTCCAAACTCTAGTATGAATTTGGCCATGAAAAAATAAATTATTGTTTCTAAGGTCAGGGCAAGTAAAAGCTGTTCATTTTAATTGCACGACTATGAAACTCTGGAATATGTAAATAATTCGCCATGCTCAATCTAACATTTTTTGGAATATGAGATTTACGAATTGTTACATGAAAATGTAATTGTTCTTGTCTTGTTATTAGTAATTTACATGGATCAAAATTTCGTTTCGAGTGTATGTTTCGGTCAGATAAATATTGGAAAATTTTTGAGACTTTTCGAAGATGTTTCGAAAACACTAAGGAATAATTGTAATAAGAGTTACTAAATTTAGATAAATGACAAGGTTTAAGGTAAACAAATAGTTTCGGAATTACATCTTATTTTCATTTCGCTTGATTCAAAAACGGAAATTTTTCGATGTTTTCGAAGGAAAAGATGGAAATTTTAATCCATGGTAATTTATTTGCCAATTTTAATTGCGAAGAAATCTTTCTGATTGTCGGTACACATTATGGAACTGGAGAAAGTATTCAGAAGATATATACAATAAAGCTTCTTGCTGCGAGGACCTGTCGGGCTGGGTCTGGGTCTCAAAGTCTTCCTCAGGTAGTTATGTGTGCATCTTTATTGTTTTCCTTCTTACATCTATTCTTTGTGGGTTCAAATCTTTATGTTTATTGATTTTAAATATATAAACTGATAAATAATAAATTTAAATATATAAACTAGTTAACTGAATGTTAAACTTGGTTTATATATGCAGAAGGCCTTCAAAAGGATCAGCTGGGAACAATATTGGGAATTCAAGAAAATAGATGTCCGTAAAGGGAGCGCGATTTGCGAAGAAACTTGAAAGAGAAATGTAGTAATTCAAAAAACGGATGGCTTCAGACATTTATGTGGATAATTTTTTTTTATGGATATTGTACATAAATATTATTTACTTTGAGAAATACAGTTTATGTTTGATGAATTTGATGTTTGTGGTGGGAAAGGTAAACAATATTGGGTCATGAATGCCTAAATCGGAATGTGTTGTAAAATATATTACATTTTGGGACGAATATATAATGTCCCCAGAAAAAGGCATTTGGCTACAAGTTATATTCGTCCCATTGTACGTAATTGCTACGAAAAATGATGCATTTGGGGACGTAATTAGTTGTACCTAAATACCTATAATAGAGGGCGAACTGGCAAAGCGTAGACAAATAAGAATGATTTGGGTACGAAATAATTTATTTGGGGAAGAAATGAATTATTTCGTCTCCAAATACCTTTAGCTACGTGGATTAGGAAACGGTCGCGGCGACGATTTTATTTTGTCATAAATGGTTTTTAGCGACGAAATCTGATTATTTGAAGACGAAATATTGCGTCCCCAAAAGGAAAATTTCAATTAATTGAATAATAATCCAACAACCCATCATCATTTCTAGGATGCACATAATTGTATTAAATAAATTCCAATTATATGCACCAACAAATTTTCAATTAAGGGCATATTAGTCAATCCATTTTAATTACAGCTCTGTTTTAACAAGTGTAGAGCTGTAATAAATTGGGTTTAATTATTAATCTCCATTCACTCTCTCTGTACTGTTTAGAAAAAGTAAAGGAGAAAAGTTGAAGGTGTTTGTTTTTATTTGCTTGTTTGGAAATCAATGGAGGCAAACAAGAAGTACCCGGCTTTTATGAAACCCTTTCTTTCAGCTGGCTGCTCACAAAAAATGGTGATTCTCTTTCTGCTTCCTTTTTTGTTTTTTTCCCCCTTTTTGTCATCTAATATGTTTGTTCACATCATGTTTTCTTGGTTTATTTCAGTATACCCATTCTCTTCTTTGATGATTTAATTTTATGTAGATGAAATGAAGTTTACGTGTTAGGGCAAGATCAATTAAAATTTCGATGATAACAAGGAAACATTAATAAATAGAGTTGTTTCTGTTTCAAGATGTTTGAGATAGAGAGCACATTTTGTTACTGAAAATCTTGGATGCATTTTTTCTTTCTTTTACCCCAAAATTGTCTCTTATTTCAGTTGTAGGCATATATTGTGATTAGACACTCTTGAATGAAATAATTTTTTGGCAATTATTATAAAAGATTAACATTTTACATATTATAAGGTAAAAAAAACCAAGAAAAACTTGATCATACTATATTTTACTTGAAAGTGTGGCTTTTGCACTCATAAGTCATAACCTACTTCCATTTTTTTTTCCTTTTTTTTTCTTGATAATTCACTCATATCTAAGTACTACATTTTTCTCTCTCACCATATCTTCTATGTGGCATTAATTACAAATGTTTTTGTAGCAAATCCATCCATCTTTTACATCATTCATGGAAGGCATGGTACCAAACAAGGCATTTCTCAAGAACTGCCAAGGAAATCTTTGGCCCGTGGGGGTGTCGAAAGTTGAAGATGACTTCTATTTCCATGAAGGATGGAGAAAATTTGTTAAAGAAAATGAAATTAAATTTGGCACCCTTTTGGTTTTCCAATACAATGGTGATTCGATATTCAATGTAAAGATTCTCGGAACAACAGCAAACGAAGACGAAATTCTTCAAGCCTTTGAATTCAATACAAAGGAGCAGAATGTGGCAGAGGAGGAAGCTAAAAATGATGTAGAGGTAAATGTGGAGGTCGAGGAAGAGGAAGAGGAAGAGGGAAATAATATTTCAACGTTGAAGAAGAGAACAAGGAAAAGAAAAAATGGAACTTTTGGAGCTAGCTCTAATGATGACATGGAGGATGATGATAATAATAGTCCTCCTAAAACAGGATATATGAATGGAAATCCTTATTTTGTCTCAAAAGTTACACCAAAAAGGAAAAATAGCGTGGTAATTAAGTTTACCTAAGTATTTAAATTTATGGAGTAGACCATAAGTCCACTAACTCACGCCTCGTTTATTTGTTCTTTTGGCAGAATGTTCCATGCAAGATTATAGATGACAAAAACATTAAATTTGGGAAACTTATCATTGTCCGTGACCCTCATGGATATACATGGTGTGCAAATGTTGCTCACTGGAATGATGGTCGGGTTTGGCTGAAAGGATGGAGTCAACTTTACAAACGCAACCATATGTGTGTAGGGGACGAATTTATTTGTGAAGTAGTGCTGGGGAAAGGCATTAGAGACACTTACATACAAGTTCATCTTTGTAACTAAAGATGAGTTAAACTCTTCCAAAAGCTAAATCTTCAAATATGTACTAGAGTTGTGTTCAATGATGTAGTTTAGACTTTCTTGGATCATTCAAGTTTCTTTGTTTGATTAATTTCTTATTCTGAATTTCTTGTGCTCTTCAGAGAGGAATGATTTATAGAGGAGACACAACAGGTCTATTTGGATGGGTTCTGGCCCGGTTTCGGGGGTTTCGACTTAAAAAAATGGTTTGGGTAGTTTTGGTGAAACCTCATTTAGTTAGGTTTTGGATGTTGAGGTTTGTGGTTCTGAAAAATTTAAAACTCCACTTGGATTAATTTTGGGTGTTGGGGTGTGGAGATAAAGTAGGTGGTATGTGTCAGATCAATGTCCTTTTCACGTGTAGAGCTAACAATTCAAATTAGTGTAGCTCAAATGCACTTCTTGATCATTTATGATTGGAAATTGTTGTGGGAATGTTAAGATTATCGTTATTAATTATATAAAAATTAGTTAAAAGCTAGGAAACGTAATTCGCGCAGTCAACCTTCACGCACGCACTGATTCGTGCACCGAGTGCTTATTCCCGAGTTCACACGATAATTCGCGAACTGCATGGACAGAGTGCGCGTCTTTCTTTAGACTTTTATCTTCCTTCAATATTATTGCCACATATCACAGTCAATTAATAAAAGAGCGGGCGTGTGAGGATCATGAACCAATTTCGGTGTTGGGCTGTTGAAAAACTTGCATTAATTGAAATGACCCCACATGCTATATTGCATTTACTGATCCCAAATCAGGGATTTTATACTATTTCTATTTACTTTTCTCCTTCTATTTCATTCCCTATTTGTATATATATAAAATTACAACAATTATAGTAAATAAATTATAAATATGATATCTTGTGCAAATATAGTAATTATTTGAATATTGTATAATTTCATACACAATAAATTATAATAGGTGATTATTGAATAATGAAACACTTACTCATTATTATTTAAACTAGTATTAAAAAAAATTGACGCTCTTATTATTAAGTTTTTACAAACATGACAATTTACATCAGCTTCTGCCGATTCGAGAGAGCATCAATGTTTCGCTGAAGAGAATGGATGTATCCTCTTTAGACATGCTTCAGTTTCACTGGTAATGGTTTCACATACTCTCCCTCTATTATTTTATGTACTTGATAAATGTAAGTTGGTTGAAACTAATACTTGACTGCAAATAAGCATGTGTTAACAACGCTTGTTGTAGCTTTGGATTGGTCAAATGCAAAATAATTAAAGAAAAATGGGTTGGTTAAAACTATTTCTTCGCTGCAAATTAGCTAGGATGGGGTTGACATAGATTGTTGTAGATTTGAATTCGTTATGGGCAAAATAATAAAAGAAAAATGAGTGTCTCACTTGAATAATTAAAAATTGAATAGCTTTATGCAGGTTGGAGTTTTAATAATCTTTATTTGAATAAAGCTCGCACTTGGTTAAAATATAGTAAAATGTAAATTTATGTATGAAATCATTATTCATATGTGAAATACATGAACCCACAGTGCCAAATTCTAATATTACGAGGATGTTAAGAAAAGTGTGTGTTCTCCAAAACGTTTAATTAATTTACACATTACTTACCATTTTGCCATACTAACAAATTATTATGTATCTAAACTAGCTCGAGTTCGCTTCAAAGTCTTAAAATATACATTCCAAACTCTAGTATGAATTTGGCCATGAAAAAATAAATTATTGTTTCTAAGGTCAGGGCAAGTAAAAGCTGTTCATTTTAATTGCACGACTATGAAACTCTGGAATATGTAAATAATTCGCCATGCTCAATCTAACTTTTTTTGGAATATGAGATTTACGAATTGTTACATGAAAATGTAATTGTTCTTGTCTTGTTATTAGTAATTTACATGGATCAAAATTTCGTTTCGAGTGTATGTTTCGGTCAGATAAATATTGGAAAATTTTTGAGACTTTTCGAAGATGTTTCGAAAACACCAAGGAATAATTGTAATAAGAGTTACTAAATTTAGATAAATGACAAGGTTTAAGGTAAACAAATAGTTTCGGAATTACATCTTATTTTCGTTTCGCTTGATTCAAAAACGGAAATTTTTCGATGTTTTCGAAGGAAAAGATGGAAATTTTAATCCATGGTAATTTATTTGCCAATTTTAATTGCGAAGAAATCTTGCTGATTGTCGGTACACATTATGGAACTGGAGAAAGTATTCAGAAGATATATACAATAAAGCTTCTTGCTGCGAGGACCTGTCGGGCTGGGTCTGGGTCTCAAAGTCTTCCTCAGGTAGTTATGTGTGCATCTTTATTGTTTTCCTTCTTACATCTATTCTTTGTGGGTTCAAATCTTTATGTTTATTGATTTTAAATATATAAACTAATAAATAATAAATTTAAATATATAAAGTAGTTAACTGAATGTTAAACTTGGTTTATATATGCAGAAGGCCTTCAAAAGGATCAGCTGGGAACAATATTGGGAATTCAAGAAAATAGATGTCCGTAAAGGGAGCGCGATTTGCGAAGAAACTTGAAAGAGAAATGTAGTAATTCAAAAAACGGATGGCTTCAGACATTTATGTGGATAATTTTTTTTTTATGGATATTGTACATAAATATTATTTACTTTGAGAAATACAGTTTATGTTTGATGAATTTGATGTTTGTGGTGGGAAAGGTAAACAATATTGGGTCATGAATGCCTAAATCGGAATGTGTTGTAAAATATATTACATTTTGGGACGAATATATAATGTCCCCAGAAAAAGGCATTTGGCTACAAGTTATATTCGTCGCATTGTACGTAATTGCTACGAAAAATGATGCATTTGGGGACGTAATTAGTTGTACCTAAATACCTATAATAGAGGGCGAACTGGCAAAGCGTAGACAAATAAGAATGATTTGGGTACGAAATAATTTATTTGGGGAAGAAATGAATTATTTCGTCTCCAAATACCTTTAGCTACGTGGATTAGGAAATGGTCGCGGCGACGATTTTATTTTGTCATAAATGGTTTTTAGCGACGAAATCTGATTATTTGAAGACGAAATATTGCGTCCCCAAAAGGAAAATTTCAATTAATTGAATAATAATCCAACAACCCATCATCATTTCTAGGATGCACATAATTGTATTAAATAAATTCCAATTATATGCACCAACAAATTTTCAATTAAGGGCATATTAGTCAATCCATTTTAATTACAGCTCTGTTTTAACAAGTGTAGAGCTGTAATAAATTGGGTTTCATTATTAATCTCCATTCACTCTCTCTGTACTGTTTAGAAAAAGTAAAGGAGAAAAGTTGAAGGTGTTTGTTTTTATTTGCTTGTTTGGAAATCAATGGAGGCAAACAAGAAGTACCCGGCTTTTATGAAACCCTTTCTTTCAGCTGGCTGCTCACAAAAAATGGTGATTCTCTTTCTGCTTCCTTTTTTGTTTTTTTTCCCCCTTTTTGTCATCTAATATGTTTGTTCACATCATGTTTTCTTGGTTTATTCAGTATACCCATTCTCTTCTTTGATGATTTAATTTTATGTAGATGAAATGAAGTTTACGTGTTAGGGCAAGATCAATTAAAATTTCGATGATAACAAGGAAACATTAATAAATAGAGTTGTTTCTGTTTCAAGATGTTTGAGATAGAGAGCACATTTTGTTACTGAAAATCTTGGATGCATTTTTTCTTTCTTTTACCCCAAAATTGTCTCTTATTTCAGTTGTAGGCATAGATTGTGATTAGACACTCTTGAATGAAATAATTTTTTGGCAATTATTATAAAAGATTAACATTTTACATATTATAAGGTAAAAAAAACCAAGAAAAACTTGATCATACTATATTTTACTTGAAAGTGTGGCTTTTGCACTCATAAGTCATAACCTAGTTCCATTTTTTTTTCCTTTTTTTTTTCTTGATAATTCACTCATATCTAAGTACTACATTTTTCTCTCTCACCATATCTTCTATGTGGCATTAATTACAAATGTTTTTGTAGCAAATCCATCCATCTTTTACATCATTCATGGAAGGCATGGTACCAAACAAGGCATTTCTCAAGAACTGCCAAGGAAATCTTTGGCCCGTGGGGGTGTCGAAAGTTGAAGATGACTTCTATTTCCATGAAGGATGGAGAAAATTTGTTAAAGAAAATGAAATTAAATTTGGCACCCTTTTGGTTTTCCAATACAATGGTGATTCGATATTCAATGTAAAGATTCTCGGAACAACAGCAAACGAAGACGAAATTCTTCAAGCCTTTGAATTCAATACAAAGGAGCAGAATGTGGCAGAGGAGGAAGGTAAAAATGATGTAGAGGTAAATGTGGAGGTCGAGGAAGAGGAAGAGGAAGAGGGAAATAATATTTCAACGTTGAAGAAGAGAACAAGGAAAAGAAAAAATGGAACTTTTGGAGCTAGCTCTAATGATGACATGGAGGATGATGATAATAATAGTCCTCCTAAAACAGGATATATGAATGGAAATCCTTATTTTGTCTCAAAAGTTACACCAAAAAGGAAAAATAGCGTGGTAATTAAGTTTACCTAAGTATTTAAATTTATGGAGTAGACCATAAGTCCACTAACTCACGCCTCGTTTATTTGTTCTTTTGGCAGAATGTTCCATGCAAGATTATAGATGACAAAAACATTAAATTTGGGAAACTTATCATTGTCCGTGACCCTCATGGATATACATGGTGTGCAAATGTTGCTCACTGGAATGATGGTCGGGTTTGGCTGAAAGGATGGAGTCAACTTTACAAACGCAACCATATGTGTGTAGGGGACGAATTTATTTGTGAAGTAGTGCTGGGGAAAGGCATTAGAGACACTTACATACAAGTTCATCTTTGTAACTAAAGATGAGTTAAACTTGTCCAAAAGCTAAATCTTCAAATATGTACTAGAGTTGTGTTCAATGATGTAGTTTAGACTTTCTTGGATCATTCAAGTTTCTTTGTTTGATTAATTTCTTATTCTGAATTTCTTGTGCTCTTCAGAGAGGAATGATTTATAGATGAGACACAACAGGTCTATTTGGATGGGTTCTGGCCCGGTTTCGGGGGTTTCGACTTAAAAAAATGGTTTGGGTAGTTTTGGTGAAACCTCATTTAGTTAGGTTTTGGATGTTGAGGTTTGTGGTTCTGAAAAATTTAAAACTCCACTTGGATTAATTTTGGGTGTTGGGGTGTGGAGATAAAGTAGGTGGTATGTGTCAGATCAATGTCATTTTCACGTGTAGAGCTAACAATTCAAATTAGTGTAGCTCAAATGCACTTCTTGATCATTTATGATTGGAAATTGTTGTGGGAATGTTAAGATTATCGTTATTAATTATATAAAAATTAGTTAAAAGCTAGGAAACGTAATTCGCGCAGTCAACCTTCACGCACGCACTGATTCGTGCACCGAGTGCTTATTCCCGAGTTCACACGATAATTCGCGAACTGCATGGACAGAGTGCGCGTCTTTCTTTAGACTTTTATCTTCCTTCAATATTATTGCCACATATCACAGTTAATTAATAAAAGAGCGGGCGTGTGAGGATCATGAACCAATTTCGGTGTTGGGCTGTTGAAAAACTTGCATTAATTGAAATGACCCCACATGCTATATTGCATTTACTGATCCCAAATCAGGGATTTTATACTATTTCTATTTACTTTTCTCCTTCTATTTCATTCCCTATTTGTATATATATAAAATTACAACAATTATAGTAAATAAATTATAAATATGATATCTTGTGCAAATATAGTAATTATTTAAATATTGTATAATTTCATACACAATAAATTATAATAGGTGATTATTGAATAATGAAACACTTACTCATTATTATTTAAACTAGTATTAAAAAAAATTGACGCTCTAACGACGCTCTTATTATTAAGTTTTTACAAACATGACAATTTACATCAGCTTCTGCCGATTCGAGAGAGCATCAATGTTTCGCTGAAGAGAATGGATGTATCCTCTTTAGACATGCTTCAGTTTCACTGGTAATGGTTTCACATACTCTCCCTCTATTATTTTATGTACTTGATAAATGTAAGTTGGTTGAAACTAATACTTGACTGCAAATAAGAATGTGTTAACAACGCTTGTTGTAGCTTTGGATTGGTCAAATGCAAAATAATTAAAGAAAAATGGGTTGGTTAAAACTATTACTTCGCTGCAAATTAGCTAGGATGGGGTTGACATAGATTGTTGTAGATTTGAATTCGTTATGGGCAAAATAATAAAAGAAAAATGAGTGTCTCACTTGAATAATTAAAGATTGAATAGCTTTATGCAGGTTGGAGTTTTAATAATCTTTATTTGAATAAAGCTCGCACTTGGTTAAAATATAGTAAAGTGTAAATTTATGTATGAAATCATTATTCATATGTGAAATACATGAACCCACAGTGCCAAATTCTAATATTACGAGGATGTTAAGAAAAGTGTGTGTTCTCCAAAACGTTTAATTAATTTACACATTACTTACCATTTTGCCATACTAACAAATTATTATGTATCTAAACTAGCTCGAGTTCGCTTCAAAGTCTTAAAATATACATTCCAAACTCTAGTATGAATTTGGCCATGAAAAAATAAATTATTGTTTTTAAGGTCAGGGCAAGTAAAAGCTGTTCATTTTAATGGCACGACTATGAAACTCTAGAATATGTAAATAATTCGTCATGCTCAATCTAACTTTTTTTGGAATATGAGATTTACGAATTGTTACATGAAAATGTAATTGTTCTTGTCTTGTTATTAGTAATTTACATGGATCAAAATTTCGTTTCGAGTGTATGTTTCGGTCAGATAAATATTGGAAAATTTTTGAGACTTTTCGAAGATGTTTCGAAAACACTAAGGAATAATTGTAATAAGAGTTACTAAATTTAGATAAATGACAAGGTTTAAGGTAAACAAATAGTTTCGGAATTACATCTTATTTTCGTTTCGCTTGATTCAAAAATGGAATTTTTTCGATGTTTTCGAAGGAAAAGATGGAAATTTTAATCCATGGTAATTTATTTGCCAATTTTAATTGCGAAGATATCTTGCTGATTGTCGGTACACATTATGGAACTGGAGAAAGTATTCAGAAGATATATACAATAAAGCTTCTTGCTGCGAGGACCTGTCGGGCTGGGTCTGGGTCTCAAAGTCTTCCTCAGGTAGTTATGTGTGCATCTTTATTGTTTTCCTTCTTACATCTATTCTTTGTGGGTTCAAATCTTTATGTTTATTGATTTTAAATATATAAACTAATAAATAATAAATTTAAATATATAAACTAGTTAACTGAATGTTAAACTTGGTTTATATATGCAGAAGGCCTTCAAAAGGATCAGCTGGGAACAATATTGGGAATTCAAGAAAATAGATGTCCGTAAAGGGAGCGCGATTTGCGAAGAAACTTGAAAGAGAAATGTAGTAATTCAAAAAACGGATGGCTTCAGACATTTATGTGGATAATTTTTTTTTTTTATGGATATTGTACATAAATATTATTTACTTTGAGAAATACAGTTTAGGTTTGATGAATTTGATGTTTGTGGTGGGAAAGGTAAACAATATTGGGTCATGAATGCCTAAATCGGAATGTGTTGTAAAATATATTACATTTGGGGACGAATATATAATGTACCCAGAAAAAGGCATTTGGCTACAAGTTATATTCGTCCCATTGTACGTAATTGCTACGAAAAATGAAGCATTTGGGGACGTAATTAGTTGTACCTAAATACCTATAATAGAGGGCGAACTGGCAAAGCGTAGACAAATAAGAATGATTTGGGTACGAAATAATTTATTTGGGGAAGAAATGAATTATTTCGTCTCCAAATACCTTTAGCTACGTGGATTAGGCAACGGTCGCGGCGACGATTTTATTTTGTCATAAATGGTTTTTAGCGACGAAATCTGATTATTTGAAGACGAAATAGTGCGTCCCCAAAAGGAAAATTTCAATTAATTGAATAATAATCCAACAACCCATCATCATTTCTAGGATGCACATAATTGTATTAAATAAATTCCAATTATATGCACCAACAAATTTTCAATTAAGGGCATATTAGTCAATCCATTTTAATTACAGCTCTGTTTTAACAAGTGTAGAGCTGTAATAAATTAGGTTTCATTATTAATCTCCATTCACTCTCTCTGTACTGTTTAGAAAAAGTAAAGGAGAAAAGTTGAAGGTGTTAGTTTTTATTTGCTTGTTTGGAAATCAATGGAGGCAAACAAGAAGTACCCGGCTTTTATGAAACCCTTTCTTTCAGCTGGCTGCTCACAAAAAATGGTGATTCTCTTTCTGCTTCATTTTTTGTTTTTTTTTTCCCCCTTTTTGTCATCTAATATGTTTGTTCACATCATGTTTTGTTGGTTTATTCAGTATACCCATTCTCTTCTTTGATGATTTAATTTTATGTAGATGAAATCAAGTTTACGTGTTAGGGCAAGATCAATTAAAATTTCGATGATAACAAGGAAACATTAATAAATAGAGTTGTTTCTGTTTCAAGATGTTTGAGATAGAGAGCACATTTTGTTACTGAAAATCTTGGATGCATTTTTTCTTTCTTTTACCCCAAAATTGTCTCTTATTTCAGTTGTAGGCATAGATTGTGATTATACACTCTTGAATGAAATAATTTTTTGGCAATTATTATAAAAGATTAACATTTTACATATTATAAGGTAAAAAAAACCAAGAAAAACTTGATCATACTATATTTTACTTGAAAGTGTGGCTTTTGCACTCATAAGTCATAACCTAGTTCCCTTCTTTTTTTCTTTTTTTTTCTTGATACACTCATATCTAAGTACTATATTTTTTTCTCTCACCATATCTTCTATGTGGCATTAATTACAAATGTTTTTGTAGCAAATCCATCCATCTTTTACATCATTCATGGAAGGCATGGTACCAAACAAGGCATTTCTCAAGAACTGCCAAGGAAATCTTTGGCCCGTGGGGGTGTCGAAAGTTGAAGATGACTTCTATTTCCATGAAGGATGGAGAAAATTTGTTAAAGAAAATGAAATTAAATTTGGCACCCTTTTGGTTTTCCAATACAATGGTGATTCGATATTCAATGTAAAGATTCTCGGAACAACAGCAAACGAAGACGAAATTCTTCAAGCCTTTGAATTCAATACAAAGGAGCAGAATGTGGCAGAGGAGGAAGCTAAAAATGATGTAGAGGTAAATGTGGAGGTGGAAGAAGAGGAAGAGGAAGAGGGAAATAATATTTCAACGTTGAAGAAGAGAACAAGGAAAAGAAAAAATGGAACTTTTGGAGCTAGCTCTAATGATGACATGGAGGATGATGATAATAATAGTCCTCCTAAAACAGGATATATGAATGGAAATCCTTATTTTGTCTCAAAAGTTACACCAAAAAGGAAAAATAGCGTGGTAATTAAGTTTACCTAAGTATTTAAATTTATTGAGTAGACCATAAGTCCACTAACTCACGCCTCGTTTATTTGTTCTTTTGGCAGAATGTTCCATGCAAGATTATAGATGACAAAAACATTAAATTTGGGAAACTTATCATTGTCCGTGACCCTCATGGATATACATGGTGTGCAAATGTTGCTCACTGGAATGATGGTCGGGTTTGGCTGAAAGGATGGAGTCAACTTTACAAACGCAACCATATGTGTGTAGGGGACGAATTTATTTGTGAAGTAGTGTTGGGGAAAGGCATTAGAGACACTTACATACAAGTTCATCTTTGTAACTAAAGATGAGTTAAACTTGTCCAAAAGCTGAATCTTCAAATATGTACTAGAGTTGTGTTCAATGATGTAGTTTAGACTTTCTTGGATCATTCAAGTTTCTTTGTTTGATTAATTTCTTATTCTGAATTTCTTGTGCTCTTCAGAGAGGAATGATTTATTGATGAGACACAACAGGTCTATTTGGATGGGTTCTGGCCCGGTTTCGGGGGTTTCGACTTAAAAAAATGGTTTGGGTAGTTTTGGTGAAACCTCATTTAGTTAGGTTTTGGATGTTGAGGTTTGTGGTTCTGAAAAATTTAAAACTCCACTTGGATTAATTTTGGGTGTTGGGGTGTGGAGATAAAGTAGGTGGTATGTGTCAAATCAATGTCCTTTTCACGTGTAGAGCTAACAATTCAAATTAGTGTAGCTCAAATGCACTTCTTGATCATTTATGATTGGAAATTGTTGTGGGAATGTTAAGATTATCGTTATTAATTATATAACAATTAGTTAAAAGCTAGGAAACGTAATTCGCGCAGTCAACCTTCACGCACGCACTGATTCGTGCACCGAGTGCTTATTCCCGAGTTCACACGATAATTCGCGAACTGCATGGACAGAGTGCGCGTCTTTCTTTAGACTTTTGTCTTCCTTCAATATTATTGCCACATATCACAGTTAATTAATAAAAGAGCGGGCGCGTGAGGATCATGAACCAATTTCGGTGTTGGGCTGTTGAAAAACTTGCATTAATTGAAATGACCCCACATGCTATATTGCATTTACTGATCCCAAATCAGGGATTTTATACTATTTCTATTTACTTTTCTCCTTCTATTTCATTCCCTATTTGTATATATATAAAATTACAACAATTATAGTAAATAAATTATAAATATGATATCTTGTGCAAATATAGTAATTATTTAAATATTGTATAATTTCATACACAATAAATTATAATAGGTGATTATTGAATAATGAAACACTTACTCATTATTATTTAAACTAGTACTAAAAAAAATTGACGCTCTTACGACGCTCTTATTATTATGTTTTTACAAACATGACAATTTACATCAGCTTCTGCCGATTCGAGAGAGCATCAATGTTTCGCTGAAGAGAATGGATGTTTCCTCTTTAGACATGCTTCAGTTTCACTGGTAATGGTTTCACATACTCTTCCTCTATTATTTTATGTACTTGATAAATGTAAGTTGGTTGAAACTAATACTTGACTGCAAATAATGCTTTAAACCATGAAAGACATATAGATATCTATGTATTGGAGGGAACAATAAATAAAAATTCACTATTCATTGTCTTGATCCATCATTTGCATACTTGCGATAGATTGCTGCAATTAAGATAGATATTCTAGTAAAAAACTTAGGATACGGAAACACACCATCAGTACACATCAAAAACAAGAAGAGCGTATTAGCTAATAAAAGCAACAGTATGAACCTCAATTTTCTTGCTTCGGTTGTTTCTTCAAGATGGAATTAATTAGGCCGTTGTTTAAAGCAGAAGACGAGGTAATCGATGCCTTTAAAATGCTCAAACCCTACAACATCAAAATATTTTGATATTATTTTAACACGAGTACATGTCATCTTTCTATATTTAAATCTAGATAAATCATATTACCTCTTCCAATACAATGTAAAGCTCCCGTTCTTCAACATCAAACAAAGGGATTTTCAGCCCATTGAGAGTAGAAATGGTCGAGAGCACACATAAAGGTGTCACGGTTAAATCATCAGTTACCATAAACACTTTTGGTCCCTTAACAAAACTGTCCCCACCTTTTGGGTCCTTAGTATAGGCCTCCTGATAAATATGACCATAGCGAGAAAATTTCATGTGTTCACCATTTTCTTTAGAGTAATATAGTGGAGGACTTATTTGTTGAGAGATTGGAAGAATCTGGCTCTTGGATAGATAACTGGGAGGAAGCTTAGGATCGAGTAGCTCTTTTTTTGTGTCAATTGACACCACATGCCTGTAGTGATTCAAATTTGCTAGGCTACAATACAAGTTATCTATACTCCAGATAGAAGCCTTATCGCCTAAAAGGCATTCAACTTCACCCAAGGGAATGGTAAGCAAACTAAACAGAAAGTCTACGAAATCTTCCTCAGCGCGCTTCAACAAAGAGTAACTTACTTTTAGAATTTTGTACAATGGCTTTTACCTTCATCTTCTTTGTTGGTCCCAAAAGTGGTCAGATGAGATCTAGAGGGGGGGTGAATAGATCTCATAAACTTTAAAACTTTTTCTCTAACTTTTTCTGTCAGCAGACTAAGCTGATCCAGAATTCATAAGACTACTAAGCTGTTCGCGCACAAAGCTTTGAGCAGCAGAGTTGACCACTCTTCTGATTTCACTAGGCTGATTCAGATATACTCAGAGTTTCAAAACTTGTATGCAGCGGATATATCAAGTATGTTTTTAAAACAAGTTTATCTTTCAAAGTTTTACCCCAGTTTTACAAAATTCTTTTCAAAACATTTTTAACGGTTGAATGCTCTTTTTGAGATATGCAAGAAAAGAATGCAGATGTAAAACACCGATATTTTTATAGTGGTTATATGGATAAAAATCCTTTAGTCCACTCTTCCAAGTCACACAGATCTTGGGTTATACTAGAAAACACAAAGTTAACAGTATACAATGCTTGCGCCAAACAACAAATGAAATGGCCACAAGTGCGCAGTAAGAAATCACACAGAAATCCTACTCTCCGAAGCTAGATCACTCACATAGATGGATCTACACTCACGCTATTTTCAGTATAGGAGCTCACAAAGAAAACCTACACTAAGAAGCTATATCACTTCACACAGATGGATATACACTCCTTTCTTTTCTCAGTTGAAAGTCACTCAGACAGACAACGCATGTTCTCTGTTCTTCAACGAAAAGCTTCGTCAACAAATGACTTCGCTTGTGATCAGACGACTCAACTGATGGATCTTGCTCTATAGATGTGATCTTGAATTGTGCAAGTCCCTTTTAGATCTTCAGTTAGTCTTCTATTTATACTCTCAAATTTGAATTTCTGCCCGTTGAAGATGAGACAGAAATTTGCAGTCCTCGAGTTCTGGTCCCCATTTTCTGGAACGGCTCCCTGCAACTGCTACAGTACAGTCTGCTGTACTTTCTGTCAGTCGCATTTAATGCACTCAGCATTGTTACCGTTGGTAAGCTTACTGACCATCTTCACTCTGCTGATGGGAGTACTCTGCTGATGATCACTCTACTGATGATCACTCGGCTGATGGCTACTCGGCTGTTTCAAGAATGAACACATCTATCTTGACTCGGCTGATGATAACCAATCTGATCTTCACTGATCTGATATCCCACTCGGCTGATGATCACATAGCTTCCAGACCTTGAGATAGGTTTCACTAAGCTGTTCTTAGTTGATGACTTAACCTTTTGATCTTCAAAACCATTTTGGCCTTTTTGTCATCTTCAAAACCTTCTCCAATATTAACCAACATTCTTAGCGCTACAAGTTGTTCCTTTCTTAATATTTTTAGGTAACGTTTCAAGTTTTATTGATGGTGAATGATGTGTGTGGTCTTTTTTTAGGATAAGGTCAGTAAGTGGAGTCTGAGAAAGCAATTATTCCTTCAACAAAACCATGATCTGATCCAGAATGTGTGTATATATATATATATATGAGAGATTAAATAGTAGAAGTTAGAAGTGATAAATTGCTAAGTAAGGAATTTTGAAGATTAAGTAATATGAAAACCGACCACCTCATTGAATCCAATAGTCATAGTCATCTGCTCGACCCCATCGGTGTCTGTAATGCCCAAGTCTTTCATACTTTTAATCATGGATGCAGTCACATTAGGCAGCAATCGTAGATTATCGCTGATTAAGAAATTCATTGTTTCTTCGATAAAAACTTTACCATTATTGTTGTAGACTTCGAGATCCTCATATATTTCTCTGTTCAATAATTTCCCACAATCGCATCTTTCAGTGTCATGTGACACGCTCACATACCGGATACAGCAGTCCTTGTTTTCACAAGCGAAGAATTTGATTGGCTGAGTATCATCTATGTTGATTTTCAGTTTACGACATTGATCATCGAGTGAATTCCTAGGATTGAGCAGCATCAGTTTCCCTGATTCAGTCCAGAAATGGGAACTATCCAGATTTGCCAAACCATCGTATAAAGTGTTTAAGCTTCCAATGATAGGTACCGCCTCATCTCCGTAGTGCTTCTTAATGAGTCGTATTATCAACCCCAGCGGCATTGTAAAGAAGCTTAACAAAATGTCTGCTAAGTTGTTATCAACAATTGCAAATAAGACCTTCGTTTTTTCTTTATTAATCATCACTCTCATAGACAGTCTAACTTCTTCCTCTGCACTAGACATCTCCTTTAATGTGTTGTGGATATGAATTTTTTTTTGAGGAATGATATTTGAATTATGAAAAATTAAGCTTGTGCCATCCCCCTTTATATAGTGTCAGGGGTTTCAATAAGGCCAAAACCTTCCATTTCCAAAGAGTAGCTTTGGCATTATTTAGAAAAACTAGGTGATAAAATTCTTGGAATAGTAAAAGTCACAATGTAAATTAAATACAGGAGGACTTTCTGAATTCATAATTGAAAAGGTAAAAATGGGGTAAAAGTTACAATAAAGAGATTGTTTAGAAATAAGAGAAACCCAACTCCCACTTTTCTGATGAAGGTTTGAATTATGAAGATGGTCGTGACTGTTTATTTACTGTCTAATGAGTGAATTCATCATGTATTGGTTTGTGAAATGAATATCCTAACTAGAATTTATGGATCCTCGAAAATTGACAAGTCTAAATTAAATTAAAGCTGCATGATGTTATAGGTTAATTTTAGGGGCAGTGAATAGAGATTAATGTCTCGTTTGAATTCATTTTCAGAGTAACCCTAGAAACTTGTTGATGTATTTTGGTTTGTTTGAAAAATTTAACCAATAACATGTGTTTGATTTAGGTTTTATATTGAAAATAGATTCTACTCAATGCAGTCTAAAAAATTGAAATATGATAGAGATGTTTAATTTGAATGAGTTCGGCACTACATGATTGGGTTCAGTTCCGACTAGGTTTCAGGTTGGACATGGGCTTCAAACAATATTAAGTTCTAAAAGAAAAGTATTGTTTCAACCCAATTTTAGAGCCCAACATCTAGAGACCGCTCAAGTCGGCACAACTTGACTTTTTGAATGAGTAGGATCTTTTAAGCATATTTTAATTGACTAGTTTATATGACCTTTTAAGCATATTTTTAAAATGCATCTCCTAAAATTTGTTAATTCATTTAGGTTGGTTAGGTAAGCTGTACAAAAATATCAAAAAGCAAGATATCAATCTCTTGATCCAAACTAACTAGTGATAGTAAAATGTGTCTCTTGCTGATAAAGTAGACTTTGCATTAAAATGGTCACCAATTACTGTGTTTTTCTATCATTGAAAAAGCCTGGCCAAACATTTGAAACATATATTTTATCAGAAATCACTCTTTATTTAATTGATGAAAATTCCGATTACAATTACACTATATATCATGCCTGAAACCATGGAAGAAATATATATAGTTGGTCAGCTAATTCTCAATACTAGACTGCAGACAGAAATAAATAAGAATGCCCTCTTCAGTTCCTAGTTCCCATTACTTGCATACTTGTAGATAAATTGCTGAAAATAAAAAATTTATGCAATGTTAAAAAACTTTGAATATGAAAGCACAATCTTTAGTACTGGTAGAAGACAAAAACCTCTGTGATGAGCCTTATTGTTCTTGCTTTGGTATTTTCATTCGATGAATGTGTTCTTGCTTTGGTTGTTTCTTCGAAATGTGAATCATTCCATTGGTTAATGAAGAAGTGGAGGTAAGTGATGCTTTAAGTATGCTTAAACCCTGCAGCAACAATTGAGTCCTGTTACTTATATATATGAAATGTTATCTCTTAGTGGAACTAAATTAGCTACATAATTACCTCTTCCAACCCAACCTCAAGCTCTCGTTCTTCGACATCAGAAAAAGGGATTTTTAGCTCATTGAGTGTAGAAATGGTCGAGAGCATACACAAAGGTGTGACAGTTAAATCATCAGTCACCATGAACATTTTTGGCCCTTTGACATAACTGTCCTTTCCTTTCGGGTCCTTAAGGTGGACCCATTGGTTACTATGATAGTATGTGCGAGGACGATCCGTGAAATAGAAATTCTTCTTCAAGTAATATAATTGAGGAGATTCTTGTTCAACGAGTGAAAAGATCTGGTTCTTGGATAGATACATGGGCGGAAGTACAGGATTAAGTAGCATGTCTTTTATACATGCTGTTTTTAGATACTTGTCGGCATTCAAATTTTCTATGCTTCTGTACAAGTTATCTATTCTCCCAAGAGAAGTGTTCCTAAATTTCAATTTTGTTTTGTAACTAACTTGAGCATGCTAATTAATATCTTAACTAATAGATTGTAAATTCGTACCATGTATAACTAGACTTTCTAGTTGGCCTAAAGGAATGGTTAGCAAACTAGCTAAATAGCCTCAACAGATAATGTACAACTTATTATTAGATTTTTGTACCATGGAATTCACCTTCATCTTCTTAGAACTGGAATTAAGTTGTTCATTTCACAAAAAAGAAGTAATAAACAATGGAAAAACTCCTATTTCAATAAAACATGAGCTTGAATCCATGGAAAGGTAGTAGATCATCTAAAATTCTTAGTACAACCGATGCCCTTTTCCTATTATTATTCCCATTATTTGCATCCTTGCTCACGAATAATTGCTGAAATTAAAAAAAGACATGCTAATTAAAAATTATTGAACAAACAAGAGAATAGTTTTCAATTAATTGAAACAACATGCATGTACCCCTGTGATGAGGCTTAATGTTCTTGCTTTGGTTGTTTCTTCAACACGTGAATCAGTCCATTAGTTAACGCATTACTCGATATAAGTGAGGCTTTCAGTATGTGTTGGTCCCAAGTGGTCAGAAGAGGTTTAGAGGGGGGGTGAATAAACCTCTTTAAAATTTTCTTTCACTTTTAACTTTAAAACTTTACTTTAATTGAACAGACTAAGCTGATCAGATTAGTAAGTTACAATTCTGTTCGCGAACAAATCTTTGAACAGGTCTGTTGACCACTCGTCTGATAGTTACTTAGCTGATTTTGTTAAAATCAGTTTTAATACTTAGAGTACTTGCAGCGGATTTTCAAAGTGTTTTTCACAAGTAATCTTAGCAGTTTGAAAAACGTTTCCCCAGTTTTATAAACTCCTTTTTAACTCTTTTTCAAACAGTTAACTTAACGTGTTTTTATGCAAACAGAAAATATGCAGATTTAAAAGCAATGTAAAAACACAAGTAATTTTTATAGTGGTTATATGGATTTGAATATCCTTTAGTCCACTCTTCCAAGTCACACAGATCTTGGGTTATACTATAATCACTAAGTTTACAGTATACTCTGCTTGCGTCGAACAACAAATGAAACGACCACAAGTTCGCAATAGGAAATCACACAGAAAACCTATTCTCTGAAGTTTGATCACTCACAAAGATGGATCACAACTCCGCACAACACTCTTGTTTACAAAATCACTCAGAAGATGTATTTTTCTTGATTCTTCAACTCGGCTTTCGTCAACAAATGACTCAGCTGATGAGTGAGCTGTTCTTGAGACTTAAAGAATTTAGCTTCGAAAATTTCTCAGAGATTGTGTTGCTTATTTCTTCTTCGTCTCTTTCAGCTATTTATACTTGAGGATTGAAAAGTGTCCGTTGAAGAAAGACAGGATTCAAATTCCTCGAGTACTGGTCCTTGAAATCCGCGAACGGCTCTTTTGCAGTCTGTCCGTACTATGAACAGTACTATTCTGCAGGCAGCATTAAATGCACTCGGCTGATGCGAAGGTTTTCTTCAATCATTTGTCTTAAATATCCTCGTACTTCAGCATTTATTACACCAAGGGGCATTTATTACCGTTGGGAACACTTCATGATCTTCTTCACTTGGCTGACGAAAGTATAAGTCTGATGGTGAACTCGGCTGATCTCAAACTTGAACAAATCTGATTTGAGTCGGCTGATCTTCACTAGTCTGATAACTTTACTTCAGCAGATCAGAAGTCTTGGACCTTGAAACTTTGACTCTTCTGATGTCTTCATTACTTAGTCAAAATTCCTTGATAAGTTTATCAGCTAAGTTACTCCATACTTAGCCAATCTTTGAAGTTTTGGAATGCATCAAAACCTCCCTTATCAAACTTCCTTTAGTGCCTTCATCTTCATCCTTATCCAACAATTTCCCCCTTTTTGATGATGACAAAACTTCAGCTAAGTACCTGTCAAATACCTAAGCTAAAGAATGTAATCCTCAAAATTTTCTGAGATAGAAAAAGTATATTGGATTGAACTTGACTTTATATTGATGTTTGAAAAGTATTACAATGCAAGTTCATCAGATGAGATTTCTGAAGAAATAGATAAAGTAAACTGATTACAAAGAATTTATAATTTCTAACTATCAGCTTCTTCATCTGATCCTTCAAGCACTTCTTCATATTCATAAGATGATTCTTCATCATCTTCTTCTTCCAAGATTGCTTTGGCAGCTTCCATCTTCTCTTTAAGTTGTTGTTCTTTAATAAGCTCCATTGCTTTCCTGGCAGATTCAGTGTTCTTGTACTTGGTATCTTCTTTTTCAATCTTTTCTGCTTCTTCTACCTTTCCAAGTTTTTCAGTCTTGTCAGCTGTTTCTTCAGTTTCCTTGGCTTCAATAGTTGCAGCAGTAGTTTCCTCCTTAGTTGATTATTCAACAGCAGATTCTTTAGCTGGTTCTTCAGCAGCAGATTCTTTAGCTGGTTCTTCCCTTTTATCTTCCCCCTTTTTGTCATCATCAACTCTGATGACATTAGAAGGTTCAACAGCAGGGTTGAGAGCAACTGTTGGAATCTTCACTCCAGCACACAAAGCCTTTAGATTCTGATTAACAACGTCATGACTTGCTGTTAGATGATGAATATCAGTGCTGATGACGTCAGTCTTGTCATTGAAGTAGTCAATGTTAAGGTTGATAGTTGCAATCTCATTTTGAACTTCCTGTGAAGCCTTTGCCACTTCTTGCAACATCCCTAGATTGATTTCCTTCTCTTCCTTACTGACTTGAATGAAGGTTGCAGTCAGATCAGCAATCTTGTGCTCAGCTGTTTTTAAAGCAGTATGAAGATGATTCACATCACCCTTCACATCTTCAACATTTTGGTTTAGATCTCTCAAGCTGTGCACTAACTGCAATGAATTGTCTTGAGGAATTGGAATACTGTCAATTTCCCTTTTGATGATCTCTTCTGTTGATCCTTGAACAGTTTCCAGCTGAAGTCTGTTGGTTTCTGCCAACTCTGCTTTAAGTTCAACCTTCAGATGCGTAAAGAACTACACGACTGATCAGATGGGGATTTATAGAGTTGGGGTATCTTGAATTCCGTGATATCCGCCAACCGTTAGATCCGTTTTTCTGTCAGTGCTGATCGTGCGGCGTCAGTTACGACTTTTTGAATTCAAAAGATATTTAATGAAGAGCGGGAATATGTACCGCCCAACAGTTACTTATAAAAGCGTATTTTGAATAAGATGTTTTAAATAGTTCCGCTTTTATTAAAGTAATCAGATGAGTAACATAAATACTTATCTGATGGACTACTGTCCTGATGACATAGTTGTTATCAGAGAATGCCAATAGCTGATAACCTTCCTCAGCTGTTTGTCAATCCAGCTAGATAAAATAACTTTAATCTTCGATAGTTGAGTCTTCTGATGAAAACATAACTTCAACTAACTGTCATTAACAAATTTCATCTTTAATTCAGTAGTACCGCTAGTCTTACACGTTCCCCCTGAGTTTAAGAATTCATAAGTTAACTAGTCTGTTGAGAGTTAATCCTTGAAGATAATAATGAATAACTAAGCTGATGAACTCCAGTCTTCTGATGAGTTCCCCCTCAGCTTATGCTTCCAAATTAAGTAGTCCTAGCTCAGCTCTTAGAGTTGAAAACCTTACTTCACTCAAAGGTTTAGTGAAAATATCAGCAATCTGATTATCAGTATGAACATACTCAATCACAACATTGCCTTTTTCCACATGATCTCTGATGAAATGATGCTTGATCTCAATATGCTTAGTCCTTGAATGACTTGTAGTATTCTGAGTAAGTGAGATTGCACTTGTATTGTCACAGTAAATTGGAATTCCACTGATCTTGATATTGTAGTCTTCTAGTTGATAACGCCATTAAAACGTCGTTATTACCTATCTCTTTAAGCCCAAAACATTTTGTTTTGATCCGAGTTTTTGTGTGTCTTTGCGTGTTTTTGTGTCTTTTGTGTTTTTGGCCTCTTTGTTTGGCCTTTGTTCGTTTTTGTGTTTTTGTTCTCGTTTTGATCGTTTTCTCCGTGGTTTGTAGGTATTGACATCTTAGAGAGATTCGGAGTTGCGTATCAATGATGCGAGTCGCTCTACCCACCCCGCAAGTCAAGCTTGAGCTTCAAAGGAATTAGAACCCGGAGCGAATTGTACAAGAATGTAGATAGCTGCTCACTAGAACATGCATAAATATTTCATGGATTATCCAAATGAGCTGAATTTTGGATATGTCATATATGAGTGAGTTAGCTACGCTACGGACTTTACGGATCCACAATCGGAGTTCAGAATCAAAAGATATGCTGCTCGGAAGGAAGTGCGGCAGAGCAGAAAACTGCCTACGGCACAAACCTCGCCGCGGCGAGGTGGAGGCTCGCCGCGGCGAGTTGCCAGCAGAAAAATCAAGTTTGCCTACGGCATAAACCTCGCCGCAGCGAGGTCTGCTCTGTTTTTCTGCGTATTTTGAGGGCCTTTTTGTATATTGCCCTTCTCCCACTTGTAAATACAACTTCCTTTAGGACTTTTTGGCCTTTGTTACTATAGTTTGGAGGGTAACTTAGGCATGATGAACTTGTTGTTCCTCTAGGTTAGAGGCTTAAAGGGGAATCATTCAACCAACTTCAACTCATTCTACAATTCATCACTTTACATTTTTCTCTCTTGCCTCCCTTTTGAAGAAAAGAGAAGAACTCTCACTTGGACTCCCCAAAGAAGATAAAAAGGCATTGAGGGAGAAGTTGTTGAAGACCTCTTCACTAAGCTTACTCTAAACTCTCTTTGTTCATTTATATTGTTGTCTTTTAATGTAATGAATGATATATTATTGTTATGAGTGGCTAATCTCATTTATTCTATGTTTTTATTGATCCTATGTTTGGTTCTTGATTCTTGATTAAATGATGAGTTAATGGTTGTTGCTATGCTTGTATACAAGTGTTTGTTAAACTAGTTTGAGCTTTTGTCAATTTATGGATTAGCTAACCATAGGATGAAATGGATTGATCTTTAATTGCTAGATATAGTGGATTAAAGATTAGATTGAAAAACTAGGTTGTGATTTGATTTTAGGATAGAAATATACCTAGGTCATTTCATGTTCTAACAAGGTTTGGAGTTAATGCATCACTTAGGCTTAATCCTCTTAGACATAAATTGGATTAGTCTACTTTGGTAGGTTCGTACGCTATCGAAAGATACGTATGAATAATTTACGAAATCTTGAACAACAAACGTGAGTATGGTTGTCAATTGTTGAGTCGTTTGTCTTGAATTGAACTAGGTGACGTAAAATCGTAGAAGCCTTTACATATATTAAGTCAAGTGTTAGTTTCAAAATCACCTTAATTTGAGTTGTAGTATCAAAACCACAATCACCTCACCAAATTCAACTTACGAATCTAAGTCGAAGTAACAAGACGTTAGTTGGTAATTAATTGAACAATTCCTCGTGGGTTCGACACTCCTTATCACTTTATTACTTGTAACGACCGTATACTTGCGCGTTTACGTACTCGTATTTGGAGCGTAACAAGTTTTTGGCGCCGTTGCCGGGGAGTTGTAACGATTGTTTGCCAATTTATATTCTTGTATATCTTAACTTGGATTTGCTATTTACGTTGTGATCTTTGTCTTCCTAGGTACGATGGCCTACAATGATTGCTATCCAAGGTCAACCGAGGGACGATCACTTTGTTATTGTATGCATTGCATGGGGGAGAGCACAATCTCCGGTTGCCCAATGAGTCCAACTCATTTTCAATATGAGAATTCATACATGGGTAATCATTATGAGCCGAGTCCCCCTTACAATAGCTACAATATCGAATGGGGAGATAACCCGTATTATCCAAGGAACAATGAGTGGGGAGGTGGACCACACCCGGATATGATGATGACTACTTCATTAATCCAACCGAACTATCATGAATATTCTCAACCTCCGGTAGAAGCACAATCATCTTTGGAAGAAGCATTCACTAAGTTCATGGAGCACACCACCAAATACATGGTTACCAACGATTCTAAGTTGGAAGATGTTTCCAAACAGTTGGAAGAGGTTTCCAAACAGTTGCAAGAAGACTCCAAACAGTTGCAAGAAGACTCGGGGGCATTAAGGAATCTTCAAACACAAATGGAGAAAATCTCGAAAGCTTTATTCATAAGACCCCCGGGAGCTTTGCCGAGTTCAATTGAATCAGTTGCTCCTAGTGAAAGCTTTAATGAACCGAGTGAAATGTTGGAAACAAATGAGCTTCCTACTAGAGAGGAAGAACAAGGTGGATCGAAAAAGCTTGCGAGGGAAGAAAAATTCATCATGGATGAAGGGTCGGATCAAAAGGTCATCAAATATTCTTATTTGGACTTGGTTATCCCCAAAGAAGACAAGTGGATCTACCCGAGCAAAGCGACATGGATAATTATGGGGAAAGATTACAAAAGATTTGAACCAGGAGATAAAAGTTTTCGATTTGATATGTGGTTCAAATCCATCCCAAGAGACCGTACAATGGATAAATTAAAGCGTGGGACGAATTTAAAAGCAAAGAGGCCGGGGCTCATACTTGATCCCGATGGGATCCTATTCGATTATTGGCCACCCTAAAAGAAAAGAGAAGCTTCAAGTCGAGCTTTCGACTATAAACAAGCGCTTCTCGGGAGGCAACCCGAGCCTATTGCTTTTTCCTTTGTTGTTTTGTGTTTTGTGTTGTTTTCGTTTTTGTTTTTGTTGTCGTTTTTGCGTTTTGTGTTGTAGGTAAATGAGCGCGGGTGAAAAATCGAGGATTGACAAGCACAAATCGAGCGAGGTCAAGCGAATGAACCATGGTTCATGAACGTCGTAAGGTGAGTAGTTGTACTTTATTCAAAAAAAAAAAAAATTTAAAAACTACACTACTCACTCACCATTTTAAATTTCTCATACAAACTATCTTCCCTCTCTCACGATCTCTCAAGCTCACTCACTCAATTCTTCCCAAACTCACATAAATTTCTCTCTCAATCACATAATCTCCCAAATCCCACAAACAAGCCACCAATTCACCCCTAAAATCCTCCATTTCCATCATACTTTACCAAAAAAAAACGGGAGTCAACACTCAAGGGTTCGAAAGGGAAAATTATTCGATTCCGATCCAAAGGTAAGTGTGGCTTGACTTAATTGGTATTGGTGTGTTGGTGTTGAACTGTTTGGTATTGAAAAATTTTTGGGTTGAAGTTATTGTAAACTTTGAAGAGAAGTAGTAATTTTGGGTGTGCACTCAAGGTGTTCGATAAATTACTTGTGAGAGTAATTTTGCCAACTTTGCTAGTTTTCGATTGTGGAGTTGCCGGGGTATTAGTTTGTTGAAGTTGTGTGATTGCAACACAAGTTTGGGGGAATTTTGCCCATTTGGAATAAAAGGGAAGAGTACGGGAAAACAATGGAGCGTGCCCTCAATGCACGAAACCGCTGAAGACGGGAGCAACCACGGGATGCATACGAAAAGGGACGTTGGATTTAAATTTACGCAGTCCCGTCGGTTTAAATTGAGCTTACAATGGTTTAATTATATTCTCGTCTTGTGTTGGTTTTGTTATTAACTCTTGAGAGATATTGGCATGTTTACTCGTTTCAATTTATAACGTTTGCTTGTTGGAATTAATTAGAGCCGTGCTCGCTCATTTATCGTTTTGTTTTGTTTTGTTTTGCTTGTGTTTTTGTTGTGTTCTTGTTTTTGTCGTGTCGTACCTTATTCCGTCACTCTCAATTCACACAATGGGGACATTGTGCATTTTAAGTTTGGGGGTGTAGTAAGGTCACTTGTTGCGTACTAAGTCGACCCGCCAAAATTTTTTCAAATTCTTATTATTATTTGTACATGCTCTACAAAGTTCAAAGCACATTGGCAATGGCTATGATTATATTTAAAGTGGATAACGAACTTTAGCGATAATAGGATCTAGGACTCCTTTTGCTTAACTTAGAATCCCTCCAATCCTTAGCTTGGAATCTAAATGTAAAAAGAGCATAAATGGCCTAAGTTTGGGGGAGTAAACCCTTTTCGAGAATGAAAAACCTTTGAACACCTAACTCTTAAAAGAAATGAGTAGAGAAGTTGCTAAAATGTACGCACTTCTATGAGAGAAAAGAAAGGCTAAGCCTTCAATCGTTAGTTTTCATTGATCATTTTTGGTAATTACTCTATCTCATTAATCTAGTGCAAGAGTTGTGAAGAAAATAGAGTGGTGCTAGTAGCCCACCAAAGCAAAATTGCACAGAGTTCGCCATTAGTGCTAGTATCGTATTGCAATATTCTTGTAAAGCACAAAGTGCCTTGTTTCATTGTAAAAACAAGTGTGGTGAGAAAAGAGTTAGGAGCTAAAATCGTCAATTAATTCAAGAATAGGGAAAACACTCTTAAATTACCTATAACTTAGTCATGTGAAGTGATTTGAGCATTAAGTTAGTAATCTACGGTGAGGAGATATTCTTTGTCAAACATTAGAAGTCCTTGCAAATAGAACCGATGATTTTGACCTATCGGGACGTATTCACCTAAAATAAAATCTAGCCGAAGCCATCACACACACATGGAGTTTGTTTAAATAATAATTTGAAAGTGTTAAGTTTTAGCATTTCGATCTTAAGTATGTTTGTTTTGTTCTTGTTTTGTTTTCTTTGCTCGAGGACGAGCAAGTGTTTAAGTTTGGGGGTGTTGATAATGCCATTAAAACGTCGTTATTACCTATCTCTTTAAGCCCAAAACATTTTGTTTTGATCCGAGTTTTTGTGTGTCTTTGCGTGTTTTTGTGTCTTTTGTGTTTTTGGCCTCTTTGTTTGGCCTTTGTTCGTTTTTGTGTTTTTGTTCTCGTTTTGATCGTTTTCTCCGTGGTTTGTAGGTATTGACATCTTAGAGAGATTCGGAGTTGCGTATCAATGATGCGAGTCGCTCTACCCACCCCGCAAGTCAAGCTTGAGCTTCAAAGGAATTAGAACCCGGAGCGAATTGTACAAGAATGTAGATAGATGCTCACTAGAACATGCATAAATATTTCATGGATTATCCAAATGAGCTGAATTTTGGATATGTCATATATGAGTGAGTTAGCTACGCTACGGACTTTACGGATCCACAATCGGAGTTCAGAATCAAAAGATATGCTGCTCGGAAGGAAGTGCGGCAGAGCAGAAAACTGCCTACGGCACAAACCTCGCCGCGGCGAGGTGGAGGCTCGCCGCGGCGAGTTGCCAGCAGAAAAATCAAGTTTGCCTACGGCATAAACCTCGCCGCAGCGAGGTGGGACCTCGCCGCAGCGAGGTGGGACCTCGCCGCAGCGAGGTCTGCTCTGTTTTTCTGCGTATTTTGAGGGCCTTTTTGTATATTGCCCTTCTCTCACTTGTAAATACAACTTCCTTTAGGACTTTTTGGCCTTTGTTACTATAGTTTGGAGGGTAACTTAGGCATGATGAACTTGTTGTTCCTCTAGGTTAGAGGCTTAAAGGGGAATCATTCAACCAACTTCAACTCATTCTACAATTCATCACTTTACATTTTTCTCTCTTGCCTCCCTTTTGAAGAAAAGAGAAGAACTCTCACTTGGACTCCCCAAAGAAGATAAAAAGGCATTGAGGGAGAAGTTGTTGAAGACCTCTTCACTAAGCTTACTCTAAACTCTCTTTGTTCATTTATATTGATGTCTTTTAATGTAATGAATGATATATTATTGTTATGAGTGGCTAATCTCATTTATTCTATGTTTTTATTGATCCTATGTTTGGTTCTTGATTCTTGATTAAATGATGAGTTAATGGTTGTTGCTATGCTTGTATACAAGTGTTTGTTAAACTAGTTTGAGCTTTTGTCAATTTATGGATTAGCTAACCATAGGATGAAATGGATTGATCTTTAATTGCTAGATATAGTGGATTAAAGATTAGATTGAAAAACTAGGTTGTGATTTGATTTTAGGATAGAAATATACCTAGGTCATTTCATGTTCTAACAAGGTTTGGAGTTAATGCATCACTTAGGCTTAATCCTCTTAGACATAAATTGGATTAGTCTACTTTGGTAGGTTCGTACGCTATCGAAAGATACGTATGAATAATTTACGAAATCTTGAACAACAAACGTGAGTATGGTTGTCAATTGTGGAGTCGTTTGTCTTGAATTGAACTAGGTGACGTAAAATCGTAGAAGCCTTTACATATATTAAGTCAAGTGTTAGTTTCAAAATCACCTTAATTTGAGTTGTAGTATCAAAACCACAATCACCTCACCAAATTCAACTTACGAATCTAAGTCGAAGTAACAAGACGTTAGTTGGTAATTAATTGAACAATTCCTCGTGGGTTCGACACTCCTTATCACTTTATTACTTGTAACGACCGTATACTTGCGCGTTTACGTACTCGTATTTGGAGCGTAACATTGATGTTTCAACCAAAGTATTTGTGCACAGCAAGCTCCAGCAGCTATATATTCAGCTTCAGCAGTAGATATAGAGACTGAAGTCTGTTTCTTACTCATCCATGAGATCAGACGACTACCTAAGAACTGACAGGCACCTGTTGTGCTCTTTCTGTCAATCTTGCAGCCAGCAAGGTCTGAATCTGAATAACCAATAAGCTCAAATCCAGATTCTCTAGGATACCACAATCTCAATTCTTGAGTGCCTTTAACATATTTCAATATCCTCTTAGCAGCTAAGAGATGAGATTCTTTGGGGTTTGATTGAAATCTTGCACAGACTCCAACTGAGTACATTATATCAGGTCTGCTTGCTGTTAGATACAACAATGAACCTATAATGCCTCTATATTTGGTTATGTCCACTGATTTGCCATCTTCATCTTTATCCAAACGAAGACTTGTAGACATAGGAATTGTAGCAGTAGAGCTAGTTTCCATACCAAATTTCTTGAACAGATCTCTTGTGTATTTTGCTTGGCTAATGAATATTCCATCAGGCAACTGTCTAACTTGCAATCCAAGAAAATAATTAAGTTCACCCATCATGCTCATTTCAAACTTATTCTACATCAGCTTGGAGAACTTATCACACATCTGTTGATTAGTTGAACCAAAAATAATATCGTCCACATATATTTGCACAAGTAATATATGATTTTCCCATTCAATTGTGAACAATGTTTTATCTACCTTACCTTTTCGAAATCCTTTAATTAAAAGAAAATCAGATAGGGTATCATACCATGCTCTTGGAGCCTGTTTCAGTCCATAGAGGGCTTTCTTCAGACGATATACTTTGTCCTCTTCTTGATATACTTCAAATCCAGGAGGTTGTTCAACGTATACCTCTTCTTGCAATTCTCCATTGAGAAAAGCAGACTTCACATCCATCTGATAGACAGTGAAGTTCTTGTAAGCAGCATAGGCAAGAAACAGTCTGATTGCTTCAAGTCTTGCTACTGGTGCAAAAGTTTCATCAAAGTCAATTCCTTCTTCTTGACAATAACCCTTGGCCACTAGTCTTGCTTTGTTTCTGGTGACAACACCATCTTCATTCATCTTATTTCTGAATACCCACTTAGTGCCAATTACTCTTTGATGACTTGGTCTAGGAACTAAGTACCAGACTTCATTTCTTTCAAATTGATTCAACTCTTCTTGCATAGCTTCTATCCAGAAGGAATCATTGAGGGCTTCTTCAATTTGCTTAGGCTCTATTTGAGATAGAAATGTGACAAACATGGCATCTTGTGCAGTAGCTCTTCTTGTTTTCACTCTATCTAAAGGATCACCAATAACTAATTCAGGTGGGTGATTCTTGAGCCATCTGAGATCAGGTTGTAGATCAGGATGTTGTCCTCTGTCTTGATCTTGCAACACTACTGTTGGAGTTCCAGTAGTAGTCTGTTGAACATTTGCAGTCTGTTGAACAGTCTCTGGTCTGTCAGCTGTTTGCAACTCGTCTGTTAGACAATCAGCACTATGATTTTGAACAGCACTTGAGTTAGCAGCTGAGCTTAGATTAGGTAGTATGATGGGAACATATTCTTCATTTCTTCCAATATCTAACTTCTGTAAATCAGTAGATAGATCTTGGTTAACACTTTGTTTCTTTTCAGAAGATTGACTTGGCTCATCAAATACTACATGGATAGATTCTTCTATTAGTAATGTTCTTTTATTGAAAACTCTATAAGCCTTACTAACAGATGAGTATCCTACAAAGACAGCTTCATCAGCCTTTTCTGCAAATGCAGTAAGGTGATTTTTCCCATTATTCAATACAAAACATTTACAACCAAAAATCTTAAAGTAATGAATGTTTGGTTTCCTATTGTTCCAAACTTCATATGGAGTCTTGTTCTGATTTTTGTTGATCATACATCTGTTTTGGGTAAAGCATGCTGTGTTTGTTGCTTCTGCCCAAAATCTTTGTGGCAGCTTAGCTTCAGCTATCATGGTTCTGACAGCTTCCTTTAGTGTTCTGTTTCTCCTTTCAGCAACACCATTCTGTTGAGGGGTTCTAGCGGCTGAATACTCATGGTGTATTCCTTTGATGTTACAATACTCTTCAACAGTAGAGTTTGTAAACTCTGTCCCTTTATCTGATCTGATCTTCAATATTTTTGTACTCTTCTCATTCTGGATCAGTTCCATCAGATTGGTAAGATGTTCCTTGGTTTCACTTTTCTTTTTCATGAAAATCACCCAAGTATATCTTGAATAATCATCCACAACAGCTAGGCAGTATTTCTTTCCACCATTGCTGACTGGATCAATGGGTCCAAATAAGTCCATATGTAGTAGCTCCAATATTCTTTCAGAAGATTGATGCTTCTTGCTTTTGAAAGATGACTTGATTTGTTTACCCTTCTGACATGCGTCACAGAGCTTGTCTTTGCTCATGACCGCTTTTGGAATCCCTTCTACCAAATCATTCTTTATTAATCTGTTTATGGTCTTGAAGTTTAAATGATTCATTCTCTTGTGCCATAGCCAACTGACTTCACTTGGTGCAGATGCCACCAAACAAACACTTGAATTCTTGTCAACAGAATTCCAGTCGACTATGTAGATATTTCCTTGTCTTCTTCCAGATAAAATTACATTCTTTGTACCATTCTGTTCAACGTAGCACTTATCTGTTGAGAAGATGACTGAATATCCTTTGTCACAAAATTGACTTATGCTCAGCAGATTATACTTTAGGCCTTTGACATATGAGACGTCAGATATCTCAATGTTTCCCTTGATTAATCTTCCTTTAGCTTTAATCTTGCCTTCTTTGCTGTCTCCAAATGTAACACTTGGACCATCCACAGCAACTGCATCAGTCAACTCATGTATGTTTCCACACATGTGCCTTGAACATCCACTGTCCAAGTACCAAATCTTCTCTACTTTACTCCTACTCCTAATCCTAACCTACAAAACAAAAATAAAATTGTTTTAGGTACCCTTATTGAGAGGGTCCTGAAGGATTAGTTCCACCTTTGACAACCCAAGATGTTGATGTCTTAGGCTTCTTAGGCTTCTGAGTTTTGACAGGAGCATGAACAGTTTTATTTTCATCATAGTTATCAGATAAGTCACGTTGATGATCAGTATGATAAGAATAATGTTCATAAGCAGGGTAAGGTGCATGATATGCAGGATATGCATGCATTGGATGAGCAGGATAAGGTGCATAGTAACCTGGAAATTGAGGTGCATGATACATAGGATGATATGCAGCAGGTTGCACATAATATGACTTATTTCCATACCAAGCATTTTGATTTTTCTTGTTTTTATGCTTCTTTGGTTTACTAGATGCTTGCTCAGTTTGTTTTGACTTAGTTTTACCAACAGATTGATTCAATTTAGCTTTATCAGCAGACTTCTTAGGGCTCTGCTGTTTGGTCTTACTAGTCTGATTTCCTACACTAGGCTCTTTGCTCTTTTTAGCCTTAGGAGATTTCTTCTCCTTTACCACTTTCTCAGATGAGGTAGGTTTAGAAGTTTGAACATACAGAATGACCTTACTATTGTCAGCTGATATGAATTTTTCAGTATGATTCAATTCTAGTTTATCCCTTTTTAAAGGTGTCTCCTGTTTACTAGACGTATGCATGGATGCAACAGTTGACTTATCATGAGACTCAATAACTTTCTCAAGTTCCATGATTTTTCCTTTATAAACCTCACATTCGGCTTTCAGAGATTCATGCTCTTGCTCAAGCTGTTTATATTCAGCTGATTCCCTTGGCTTTTCAGCTAAGAGTTTCAGTGAACTATTTTGCTCTTTTAGCAGGATCATCTCTTCCTTAAGCTTTTTATATGCTTCAGCAATACCAGTATTGTTAAGCATCATTTGTTCAAATGAATTAAATAATTCATCATTAAGAGGAGTTACCTCATCCTAAAAGTCATCAGATTCCTTTGCCATTAGGCAGAGGAGAGCAGGTTTTTCTTCATCAGACGATTCTTCATCAGACGTGTCTGAATCTGAATCAGATGAGTAGACAGCAGCAAGCTTTTCTGCTTCAGCCATCATAGCCTTGCCTCTCTGATGCTTTCTTTCTTTTCTCACTTTCTTCTCCTCTTCAGTGTACTTTTCTGCTTTTGGATATGGGCAGTCTTTGATGAAGTGTCCCAATTTCCTGCAGTTGTAACACATTAGTTTTGATTTATAATCATCTTTATCTTGAGAAGAAAAGTTAGGTTTAGAAGTAGAAGCATTGTTGTATTTGTTCTTCATTTTTCTTTTGTAGAACTTCTTAAAATTATTCATCAACAGTGCAACATCTCCAGCAGTGTACTCCTTTTTGTTAAGTAGTGATGCTTCATCAGATGAGTCCACATCTTTGCTTTTCTGTGCTGGTCTTCTTTGATTTTCAGCAGCAACCAATGCAGCTGTGGGTCCTGAAGTTGAGGTTTCTTCAATTCCCATTCTAGGCAGTTTATACTCGAATACCTTGAGTACAGAGAACAGCTCAGTAAGAGAGATTTTTCCTAAATCCCTTGATTCTTCCATTGCTGTCACTTTCATGTTGAACTTTGGAGGTAGGGCCTTTAGTACTCTGACAGTGATCTCTTTGTCAGTGAAGGTCTTTCCCAACTTTAAAACTTCGTTCAGAGTCCTGGTGAATCTGGTATCCATCTGATCAATGGTTTCTCCAGACTTCATCTTGAAGTTGTCAAGTTTTTCCAATGCAACAGTGAGCTGATGCTCTTTAATAGCATCATTTCCTTCGCTCATATCTCTGACTTTGTCCCACATCTCCTTTGCAGTTTTGCAATGTTTGACCTTGCCAAACCGATCATTATCCAGGGCTTTAGTCATGATGAATCTCCCAACTTTATCTAGATTGTAAAGCTTGATTTCCTCTGGAGTCATCTCGTGAAGGTCTTTTTCCACAACCGTATCTACTTCATTGATCTTTATGGTCTTTGTGAATCTGAATGGACCTTTAATGATACATGTGTACATGTTATCATTGTAGGCTGCTAGAAAGATTTCCATTCTAATCTTCCAGTCTTCAAAAGACATACCAGCAATGTGGGGAACATGGCTGATACAATCCATTTTTCAAAAAGTTTTAGTTTTTCAAAAAGATGCTCTTTTGAAAAGTTTTGAAAACCTTTGAAAAACACTTGGATCAAGCTCGTTGATCAGGCAGCTGATTCTAATGAACCACCTGCTCTGATACCACTTGTTGGTCCCAAGTGGTCAGAAGAGGTTTAGAGGGGGGGGGGGGTGAATAAACCTCTTTAAAATTTTCTTTCACTTTTAACTTTAAAACTTTACTTTAATTGAACAGACTAAGCTGATCAGATTAGTAAGTTACAATTCTGTTCGCGAACAAATCTTTGAACAGGTCTGTTGACCACTCGTCTGATAGTTACTTAGCTGATTTTGTTAAAATCAGTTTTAATACTTAGAGTACTTGCAGCGGATTTTCAAAGTGTTTTTCACAAGTAATCTTAGCAGTTTGAAAAACGTTTCCCCAGTTTTATAAACTCCTTTTTAACTCTTTTTCAAACAGTTAACTTAACGTGTTTTTATGCAAACAGAAAATATGCAGATTTAAAAGCAATGTAAAAACACAAGTAATTTTTATAGTGGTTATATGGATTTGAATATCCTTTAGTCCACTCTTCCAAGTCACACAGATCTTGGGTTATACTATAATCACTAAGTTTACAGTATACTCTGCTTGCGTCGAACAACAAATGAAACGACCACAAGTTCGCAATAGGAAATCACACAGAAAACCTATTCTCTGAAGTTTGATCACTCACAAAGATGGATCACAACTCCGCACAACACTCTTGTTTACAAAATCACTCAGAAGATGTATTTTTCTTGATTCTTCAACTCGGCTTTCGTCAACAAATGACTCAGCTGATGAGTGAGCTGTTCTTGAGACTTAAAGAATTTAGCTTCGAAAATTTCTCAGAGATTGTGTTGCTTATTTCTTCTTCGTCTCTTTCAGCTATTTATACTTGAGGATTGAAAAGTGTCCGTTGAAGAAAGACAGGATTCAAATTCCTCGAGTACTGGTCCTTGAAATCCGTGAACGGCTCTTTTGCAGTCTGTCCGTACTATGAACAGTACTATTCTGCAGGCAGCATTAAATGCAGCATTAAATGCACTCGGCTGATGCGAAGGTTTTCTTCAATCATTTGTCTTAAATATCCTCGTACTTCAGCATTTATTACACCAAGGGGCATTTATTACCGTTGGGAACACTTCATGATCTTCTTCACTTGGCTGACGAAAGTATAAGTCTGATGGTGAACTCGGCTGATCTCAAACTTGAACAAATCTGATTTGAGTCGGCTGATCTTCACTAGTCTGATAACTTTACTTCAGCAGATCAGAAGTCTTGGACCTTGAAACTTTGACTCTTCTGATGTCTTCATTACTTAGTCAAAATTCCTTGATAAGTTTATCAGCTAAGTTACTCCATACTTAGCCAATCTTTGAAGTTTTGGAATGCATCAAAACCTCCCTTATCAAACTTCCTTTAGTGCCTTCATCTTCATCCTTATCCAACAGTATGCTTAAACACTGCAACATCAAATTGAGCCTTATTAATAATATATTTACATATGATATTTTCTTTATAAACAAAGGGTTGTTACCTCTTCCAGGCCAATATCGAGCTCCAGTTCCTCAACATCGGACAAAGTGATTTTGCGCTTCTTGAGAAATAGAAAGCGTCGACACCATACACAAAGGTGTGACAGTCAAATCATCGATCACCATAAACATTCCTGGCCCCTTCACAAAACTTACCTCACCCTGCAGGTTTTTAGAGTAAACCCACGACACCAATGTTCCCTCGTCTTCGGATTTGTACGGAGACAAGTGTTCGATTCTTTTGTAGTACTTTATATAGTAATATAATTCAGGAGCTTTTTGTTCAGAGATGGGAAAAATCTGGTTTTGGGATAGATACTTTGGAGGTAACATAGGTTTGGTTAGCATGACTTTAGCACCTCGTGTTAGATACCTATGACCATCCAAGTTTACTATGCTCCTATAGAAATAATATATTTCTCCAAGAGAAGTGTTGGTCCCAAGTGGTCAGATGAGGTCTAGAGGGGGGGGGTGAATAGACCTCTGAAAATTTTAGACTTAAAAACTTTTTACTCTTCTGTCAGCAGACTAAGCTGATGAAGAACAGTAAGATAACTATGCTGATCGTGAACAAATCTTGAACAGCAGAGTGACCACTCTTCTTACAGTTTACTTAGCTGATTTCAGTGAAAATCAGTTTTATCAAGAGTATACTTGCAGCGGATGTTTGAAAGTGTTTTTCACAAGTAGACTAAGTCCTTAAAAAGATTTTATCCCCAGTTTTAAAACTCCTTATAAAATCTTTTGATAATTCAAAGTGTTAAAATATGCAAGGTTCAAAATATGCAGGAAAACTTAAATGCAAGATAACACAAAGAATTTTTATAGTGGTTATATGGATAAAAATACTTTAGTCCACTCTTCCAGATCACTTAGATTCTGGGTTATACTATAATCAGAAAGATTACAATATTTCTCCACTTATACCTAGACAACAAATGAAAAGGCTATAAGCTCACAATAGGAATTCACTCAGAAAACCTATCCTCTAAAGTAGAATCACTCACAAAGATGGATTCTAACTTCGCACAACACTCAGCTAATACAAAACACTCAAATTGTATTTTTCTGTTTTCTTCAACTGGGTTTCTGTGATGACTTCCACCAGACGAGTGAGCTGTTCGAGCTTCTTGAGACTTAGATAAATTTCTGCTTCGAATGCGAAATCTCAGATGTTGTTGTGTTGTTGTCTCACTTCGAAATCAGCTCTATTTATACTTGAATTTGAAATTATGACCGTTGAAGGAAATCAAATCTCAAATCCATAGCCTTAGCCCAATTTCAGAACGGCTACCTGCTACAGTCCTTTTTTCTGCTGTACTTTCCTGTAGCAGCATTAAATGCACTATGCTGATCCGAGAGTTAATTCCAATCAGTTGCCATTACTACCCTTCTCTTCCAGCATTTATTACACTCGGTGCATTTATTACCGTTGGACTTGATCTCTTCTACTATGCTGATCAAGACGACTCTGCTGATAGACACTCTGCTGATCAAATACTGAACTAATCTGATTTGACTCGGCTGATGACCTACCCTTTTGTTCGCTGTTTCAGCATGAGATCACTAGTCTTCTGGGCTATGAACTTTGAACTCTTCTGATATCTTCTTTTACTTGTTCAAAATTCTTCTAAGGGAACTAAGCTTTCCATACTTAGATGATTCTGATGTTTTGGAAATCATCAAAACCATCCCTTAATTACTTATTTTCTTTGCACTTCATCTTCATCTTCATCCAACAATTTCCCCCTTTTTGATGATGACAAAACTTCAGCTAAGTACATGTACCTAAACTAAAGTTTTGATCCTCAAAATTTTCTGAGATAGAAATAGTCTGTTGGATTAAAACTTGCAATTTTATAGATATTGAGAAGTGTTACATATTACAAGTTTGTTCAGATGAGCTGTGCAAAAAAAAATTACAAGGAAATACATAAGTGATCTAAACAAGACTAGTCTTCTAGCTTGTCTTCTTCTTTCTTGTCTTCTTTATCTTCCTTGTTCTCTTCTTCTTCTTCAACAGGTTTGGAAGTTTCATCTTCCAACTCTTCAGAGAACTTCTGCTTTAACAGCTCTAACTTCTTCTTTTTGACATCAGGGTCAAGCTGTTCTTCAGCTGAATCCTTAGCAGCAGCTATCTCTTTATCAGACTTAGCCTTTGCTTCAGCTTCAGTTTCTTCAGCAGCTTCACCTTCTTCTTCTGTGATCTTCTCATCTGTTGATCCGCTTGTGCCTTCATTTTCTGCATCATTCTTTTCATCACCAGCAGATTCTTCCAATACTTCAGTTCTTTCAGCAGAAGATGCCTTATCTTCCCTTTCTTCCCTTAGTACCCTATCTTCCCCTTTTTTGTCATCATCAGCAGGGTTGATTGGATAATTTGGCAAGACTGGGGTGATCAGAAGTGAATCACATAGAAGCTTGATGTTTTCTTCCATAGCATGCATTTGAGCTTGTTGTCTTAGTTGTTGTGCTCCAAATGCATTCAGTTGAGCTTGTTGTCTCAGTTGATTGGCTTCAAATTCATCCATTCTTTTGAGAACAACTTCACCTTGGTCACCTAGCTGAATTTGAGTTGCCAGCAGCAAATCAGCAGATGCCTTGAAGTCTCTCATCATATTATCCAAGGTTTCATCCTTAGCTTGGATGGCCAATTCAACCGTTTCTTGTAATGTCTCTCCAACCAGCAGCTGTGCTTTGGGTTCTTCTTCTGATAATGTCCATGACTTGACAGACAGTTTTGACATTCTGAGCAGTATCTTCTATCAGATAGATTGGAACAGCAGCAGCTTTCTGATTTGCAGTTAACTTCTCCTCCATTTCCTTTATTGATTTTGAGATCATTTGCTGAATAGAATCCAACAAAGATGTTTGCTGTAAGCTCTGAGAAGTAGAAGCAACTTCAGTTTGAGTTGGAGGTAAGGCAAGAACTTCCTTTTCAGTGGACTGTTCTTCTGCTTGAGTTGACTCTTTTGCAGTCTGATCTGCCGAACCAGAAGCAATCTCTTCTTCTCTGGTTTCATCAGCTTGACCAGAAGTGCTTTCCTTCTCCTTGGTCTGATCATCTTGCTCAGCAGCAGCCTTCTTTTCAATAATCTGATCAGCTGGAATGGTTTCTTCTCCCTTTGATTCATCAGCTTGGTCAGACTTGTCATCATTTTCTTTGTTCTGATCAGTGGGGTTAGGTGCACCCTCTTTTGCTTTCTGTTGATCAGCAACATCAGACGACCCTTCTTTTTCTTTATCAGCAGGTGGCTCAATTTTCTTAACAGTTTCAACTGTTTTCAACAAACCTGCATTGTCCACAGTAGACCTGTGAGAAATCCAAGTAAAATTATCAAGAGGTATAAACGGTGATGTTGGATTCTCAGGTAACTCTTCATATGGCCTAATGTTAGGACCATAGACAATCTGTTTCAGACTAGGCAGAGGGATCATTGTGCTTGGTTGCCCCTGCATCTTTCTAGTCTTTTTGGCCCAAGTTTCCATTGTCTGGGAAACAGCCAACTTGATGGATCTTTCCTTGAGGTCTTCATCATCAGCATAGTCCTCAGGAACAGATTCATACAACTTCTTGGCTTCTGCCTTCACCACTTGACTGATCCTCAGTCTTAACTTGTCTAGGAAGAACTCTGAGTCTAATGCTTGAGTAAGTGAGCCTGTCTCAAGCCACTTCATCACCCAGGCTTCTTCATCAGCAAAGATCTTCCAATTTGCAATCTGGTCTTTACTCCTTGTCAGAAGATAGTCTCTCCACCTATTGTATCTGACCTTTTCTCTGGTGAACATCGTCAGACGAGTAATCTTCTCATTTTCAGCATCCAACCTTTTGATGAATTCTTCAAAGGCATCAGGGTCATCCCTGACAATCTCCAAAGCCAATTTAACCTCTTCTCTTCTCCTAGGTTGTATTGCTGGTGTTGGCATAGCTGGTTTGGGCTTGGTGGGATCTCTCTGTTCACCTATAACAATACCACCAGTCTGCTTAGGACCATGAGCGTCCTTAGCACTTGCTTCAATAGCAGCAGCTAACTCAGCTGCTTCTATAGCATCCCTTTCTTCTTGAGTCATCTTACTGGCTTCTTCTTCCAGTCTTTTTAACTCAAGGTTCTTCAAACGGTCCTCCTCAGCCTTTTCTGCAGCTTTCTTTTTCCTTTCTGCTTCCTCTTGCTTCTTCTTTTCAGCAGCAGTCAAATAAGTTGAGATCTTACCAGTCCTTTTCCTCTTAGTCTCAGGACTTTCAACTACTTGAAGTGGAGTGGCAGCAACAGGTGTAGGATGCAGAAGGAGAGTTTCTCCTTCACTTGTTGTGCCAGTCTGTTGTTCTTCTCTATCTTCAGCAGACACTACAGCAGATGAGTCTGTAGCAGAAACTCCAGTTTCAGCAGCAGCAACTTCAGCAGGCTTGACAGCAGGCTCTTCAACAGTTATAGGCCTTTCAGCTGATGCTGTTGTTTCCCTTACTGTTTCTGTTGATTCTTCAGAGAATGTCACTTTCCTTTTCACTTTAGACTTAGGAATTCTCTTTGAAGCTTCTGGTTGAGACTTAGCTTGGGGAGGTCCCCTTGCTTCTCTTTTGGTCCTCATTCTCTTCAATCTTTGAAGAGGAACTTCTTCCTCTGATTCAGTTCTTTCAGGAGAGGAACCTGTCTCCATTTGTTCAATCTATTTGATGAAGTCATCAATCACCTTTTCAGGGATTACAACTTCAGGCTTTGCTGATCCAGCTTCAACAGCAGGGCTTGCTGTTTGATCAGCAGACTTGTTTGTCTGACCCTCCTTCTTGCTCTTCTTAGAAGAGGTCTTCTTAGACTTTGCAGTAGCTTTTCTTTTAGGAGCAGCCACTACTTTCCTTACTGGTTCATACAATTTGAACTCTTTGCTACCGTGGGTAGTCTTTCCACCAGCCATAGGACAGTTTAGTGACATGAACAGATGACTAAGCAAGATGGCATGCGAAGCCCTTTTGTCACTCAGCAGATCATAGATATGAGCTGCCCAGTTCACCTTCAGTCCATAATAAATGCAGATCATGGTGTAGTACCTCTTCCTTGGTAACCCATCTAAAGAGCTCGTGCAGCAATCCAGTACCTTCGCAATGATGTCTGCGAACCTCTGATACTCATCTTTTAATTGAGTCTTCATCAGAGTCCCAGTCATCTCTTCTCCCTTCCTAGCACAAATTCCCCAAAATTCTTCTTCCTTATCAGACCCTAGGTCTGTTACGTTTCCTCCTTCATTTTTCAGTTTGTAAATCTCACTCAAAACAGCAGCAGAGACAGCGATTTTCTTACGACCAATGACAGCCGACATAACGGTGTCATTATTTGTGAATTCCCTGGTCTTATAGAAGTGATCAACATCTTCCAAGTAAACCCTGTCTTCGTGGGCTTCCAAAACTGGAACTAAGGATGCCTCTTTGATTTTCTCCATGATTGAGCGCATCAGATCAGTACCAGAGAAGTGAAATTTGCTGTAGTTCAAGTACCTTCCATCAATAATCTTCTCCATTTCTGGGATTACTGAGTAGAAATCTGTAAAAGCAGGAGAGTTTGAGAGTTAGAGAATTTAGAGAGTTTATGTGTGCGTAAGACGACTGTACTGTTCAGATCGGATTTTATATGTTTCCATTTGTTTCGGTTATCGTGATTAATCTGAGACGTTGGATCAATCTGACAGTTTATTAATCGTGTGGGTGGGAGCTGCGGATTTCAATTTTATTATTTTAATGTCAGAAAGGCGGGAAACTCAAACGACACTAATCTGTTACTTAAAGCGTGTTTCCAAAGATACGATTTATAACCATGCTTATATAAGATATCAGATGAGTAGAGTTTAACTTATCTGACAGACGAGTGATATGTTATCTGATATTACTAGAGAAAGCCAATAGCTAGTAATCTTCCTCTGCTGTTTGTCAATCCAGCAAGATAAAATAATCTTCAGTCTTCAAGAATTAAGCCAATAGCTAGTAATCTTCCTCTGCTGTATTCCTTTGATATTACAATACTCTTCAACAGTAGAGTCTGTAAACTCTGTCCCTCTATCTGATCTGATCTTCAATATTTTTGTACTCTTTTCATTCTAGATCAGTTCCATCAGATTAGTAAGATGTTCCTTGGTTTCACTTTTCTTTTTCATGAAAATCACCCAAGTATATCTTGAATAATCATCCACAACAGCTAGGCAGTATTTCTTTCCACCATTGCTGACTGGATCAATGGGTCCAAATAAGTCCATGTGTAGCTCCAAGATTCTTTCAGAAGATTGGTGCTTCTTGCTTTTGAACGATGACTTGATTTGTTTACCCTTCTGACAGGCGTCACAGAGCTTATCTTTGCTCATGACTGTTTTTGGAATCCCTTCTACGAAATCATTCTTTATTAATCTGTTTATGGTCTTGAAGTTTAAATGATTCATCATTTTGTGCCACAGCCAACTAACTTCACTTGGTGTTGATGCCACCAAACAAACACTTGAATTCTTGTCAGCAGAATTCCAGTCGACTATGTAGACATTCCCTTGTCGTCTTCCAGATAAAATTACCTTCTTTGTACCAATCTGTTCAACGTAGCACTTATCTGTTGAGAAGATGACTGAATATCCTTTGTCACAAAATTGACTTATGCTCAGCAGATTATATTTGAGGCCTTTAACATATGAGACGTCAGATATCTCTATGTTTCCTCTGATCAGTCTTCCTTTAGCTTTAATCTTGCCTTCTTTGCTGTCTCCAAAAGTAACCTTTGGACCATCCACAACAACTGCATCAGTCACCTCTTGTATGTTTCCACACATGTGTCTTGAACAGCCACTGTCCAAGTACCAAATCTTCTCTACTTTACTCCTACTCCTAATCCTAACCTACAAAACAAAAATAAAATTGTTTTAGGTACCCTTATTGAGAAGGTCCTGAAGGATTAGTTCCACCTTTGACAACCCAAGATGTTGATGTCTTAGGCTTCTTAGGCTTCTGAGTTTTAACAGGAGCATGAACTTTTTCATTTTTATCATAATTATCAGATAAGTCATGTTGATGATCAGTATGATAAGAATAATGTTCATAAGCAGGGTATGCATGCATTGGATGAGCAGGGTAAGGTGCATAGTAACTAGGAAATTGAGGTGCATGATACATAGGAGGATATGCAGCAGGTTGCACATAATATGACTCATTTTCATACCAAGCATTTTGATTTTTCTTATTCTTATGTTTCTTTGGCTTACTACTAGCTTGCTCATTAACAGACGACTTAGTTTTACCACTAGTCTGATTGACTTTAGCTTTATCAGCAGACTTCTTAGGACTCTGCTGTTTGGTCTTACTAGTCTGTTTTCCTAAACTAGGCTCTTTGCTCTTTTTAGCTTAGGAGATTTCTTCTCCTTTACAACTTTCTCAGGTGAAGCAGGTCTAGCAGTTTGAACATACAGAATGACCTTACTATTGTCAGCAGATATAAATTTCTCAGTATGATTCAATTCGTGCTTATCCTGTTCTAAAGGCATCTTCTGTTTACTAGACATAAGAGTGGATGCAACAGATGATTTTTCATGAGACTCAATAACTTTTTCAAGTTCCATGATTTTTCCTTTATAAACTTCACATTCAGCTTTCAGAGATTCATTCTCTTGCTCAAGCAGTTTATATTCAGCTGATTCTCTAGGCTTTTCAGCTGTGAGTTTCAGTGAACTATTTTGCTCTTTTAGCAATATCATCTCTTCCTTAAGCTTTTTGTATGCTTCAGCAATACCAGTATTGTTTAGCATCATTTATTCAAATGAATTAAATAATTCATTGTCAAGAGGAGTTACCTCATCCTCGGAGTCATCAGATTCCTTTGCCATCAGGCAGAGGAGAGCAGGTTTTTCTTCATCAGACGATTCTTCATCAGACGTGTCTGAATCTGAATCAGATGAGTAGACAGCAGCCAGCTTTTCTGCTTCAGCCATCATTGCCTTGCCTCTCCGATGCTTTCTTTCTTTTCTGATTTTCTTCTCTTCCTCAGTGTATTTCTCTGCTTTTGGATATGGACAATCTTTGATGAAGTGTCCCAATTTTCTGCAGTTATAACACATTAGTTTGGATTTATAATCCTCTTCATCTTGAGAAGAAAACTTAGGTTTAGAAGTAGAAGCATTGTTGTATTTGTTCTTCATTTTTCTTTTGTAGAACTTCTTGAAATTGTTCATTAGCAATGCTACATCTCCAGCAGTGTACTCCTTTTTGTTGAGTAGAGTGGCTTCATTAGATGAGTCCACTTCTTTGCTTTTCTGTGCTGGTCTTCTGGTGTTTTCAGCAGCAACCAAGGCAGCTGTGAGTCCTGAAGTTGAGGTTTCTTCAATTCCCATTCTAGGCAGTTTATACTCGAATGCCTTGAGTACGGAGAACAACTCTGTAAGAGAGATTTTTCCCAAATCCCTTGATTCTTCCATTGCTGTTACTTTCATGTTGAACTTTGGGGGTAAGGCCTTTAGTACTCTGACGGTGATTTCTTTGTCAGTGAAAGTCTTTCCCAGCTTTAGAACTTCATTGAGTGTTCTGGTGAACCTGGTATCCATCTGATCAATGGTCTCTCCAGACTTCATCTTGAAGTTATCCAGTTTCTCCAAAGCAACTGTGAGCTGATGCTCTTTTATCGCATCATTGCCTTCGCTCATATCTCTGACTTTATCCCACATCTCCTTTGCAGTCTTGCAATGTTTGACCTTGTCAAACCGATCATTGTCCAGGGCTTTAGTCATGATGAATCTTCCGACTTTATCCAGATTGAATAGCTTGATTTCTTCGGGAGTCATCTCATGAAGGTCTTTTTCCACAACCGTATCAACTTCTTTGATTTTTATGGTCTTTGTGAATTTGAATGGACCTTTAATGATACATGTATACATGTTATCATTGTAGGCAGCTAGAAAGATTTCCATTCTAATCTTCCAATCTTCAAAAGACATACCAGCAATGTGGGGAACATGGCTGATACAGTCCATTTTTCAAAAAGTTTTAAATTTTCAAAAAGATGCTCTTTCGAAAAGTTTTGAAAACCTTTGAAAAACACTAGGATCAAGCTCGTTGATCAGGCAGCTGATTCTAATGAACCACCTGCTCTGATACCACTTGTTGGTCCCAAGTGGTCAGATGAGGTCTAGAGGGGGGGTGAATAGACCTCTGAAAATTTTAGACTTAAAAACTTTTTACTCTTCTGTCAGCAGACTAAGCTGATGAAGAACAGTAAGGTAACTATGTTGATCGTGAACAAATCTTGAACAGCAGAGTGACCACTCTTCTTACAGTTTACTTAGCTGATTTCAGTGAAAATCAGTTTTATCAAGAGTATACTTGCAGCGGATGTTTGAAAGTGTTTTTCACAAGTAGACTAAGTCCTTAAAAAGATTTTATCCCCAGTTTTAAAACTCCTTATAAAATCTTTTGATAATTCAAAGTGTTAAAATATGCAAGGTTCAAAATATACAGGAAAACTTAAATGCAAGATAACACAAAGAATTTTTATAGTGGTTATATGGATAAAAATCCTTTAGTCCACTCTTCCAGATCACTTAGATTCTGGGTTATACTATAATCAGAAAGATTACAATATTTCTCCACTTATACCTAGACAACAAATGAAAAGGCTATAAGCTCACAATAGGAATTCACTCAGAAAACCTATCCTCTAAAGTAGAATCACTCACAAAGATGGATTCTAACTTCGCACAACACTCAGCTAATACAAAACACTCAGATTGTATTTTTCTGTTTTCTTCAACTGGGTGTCTGTCAACAGATGACTTCCACCAGACGAGTGAGCTGTTCGAGCTTCTTGAGACTTAGATAAATTTCTGTTTCGAATGCGAAATCTCAGATGTTGTTGTGTTGTTGTCTCACTTCGAAATCAGCTCTATTTATACTTGAATTTGAAATTATGACCGTTGAAGGAAATCAAATCTCAAATCCATAGCCTTAGCCCAATTTCAGAACGGCTACCTGCTACAGTCCTTTTTCTGCTGTACTTTCCTGTAGCAGCATTAAATGCACTCTGTTGATCCGAGAGTTAATTCCAATCATTTGCCATTACTACCCTTCTCTTCCAGCATTTATTACACTCGGTGCATTTATTACCGTTGGACTTCTCTCATGATCTCTTCTACTCTGCTGATCAAGACGACTCTGCTGATAGACACTCTGCTGAACAAATACTGAACTAATCTGATTTGACTCGGCTGATAACCTACCCTTCTGTTCGCTGTTTCAGCATGAGATCACTAGTCTTCTGGGCTATGAACTTTGAACTCTTCTGATGTCTTCTTTTACTTGTTCAAAATTCTTCTAAGGGAACTAATCTTTCCATACTTAGCTGATTCTGATGTTTTGGAAATCATCAAAATCATCCCTTAATTACTTATTTTCTTTGCACTTCATCTTCATCTTCATCCAACAAGAAGTGTCACCGCCTAAAAGGCTTTCAACTTGGCCTAAAGGAATGGTGAGCAAGCTAAATAGAAATTCTACGAAATCTTCTTTAGCTTGAACAAACAACAACTTATTATTAGATTTTTGTACCATGGCATTCACTTTCATCTTCTTAGAACTAGAAGCTGTCCCTTTCTTCATTTCAGGGGGTAAATTAAACGATTCAAATTTTGTTGTGGGTGAATGATGCATATGTAATTTTTTGAAAACAATGTCGGCTAGTGTAGCCTGGGAAGACAATAACCCCTTCAGCAAATGCATAACCTGATGCAGGAAAGCAGGACAGAGTTAATATAGCTCACGTGACAGAAAATGACAACGCTATGTTTGGTTTTTAGATTTTAGTGAGTAAAACATTAAGCTTCAATTTGTGTTACCCACTTGAATTCAAGAACGAAACTTAGACTAACTCGCCTCACCTCATCCAATCCAATAACCACGCTTCTCGTCTCTGCCTCATCCGCGTCTGTAATTCCCAGATATTTGATACTTTCAAAGATTGATCCAGTTACATTAGGCAACATTTTCATATCATGAGTGATTAAGAAAGACATAGGTTTTACTACAAAAACTTCACCATCGCCATAGGTACTGTTTTTCCCTTTCACATCTATTTCTAGGTTTATTAAGGATCCACATGAGGGACATTTATTAGTATTATGGTACATGCTTGCATTTGCATTCCTATACCCATTGCAAGGCCAGTATCCACAAGTGAAGTATTTGGTTGGCTGAGTTTTATTTAAATTGATTTTCAGTTGGCTGCATTCTTTTTCTAGTGAATTTTTTGGATTGAGCAACATTAGCTTACCTGCATTTGTCCAGAAATAGGCACTGTCAAGATTTGCCAAACCATTATACAAACTGTTGAGGCTTCCCGTGCTAGGTGCCTCGTCTCCGTAATGTTGCTTCAGGAGTTGTAAAATCAGTCCCACTGGCAAAGCATCAAGAATAAGGATTTGGGGGGAATAGGGTTTCGGCAAGGTGGGATGAAGGTGAGGTGGGCTGCTGTATTTTGTTTTTACTTTAAAAACAAAATTCAAATAAAAGGTTATGTTGGATGCATGGATCGAAATTTCGTATCGAGTGTATATTTCGGTCAGAAATATTGGAAAATTTTCGAGACTTTTCGAAGATGTTTCGAAAACACTAAGGAATAATTGTAATAAAAGTTACTAAATTTAGATAAATAACAAGGTTTAAGGTAAACAAATAGTTTCGGAATTACATCTTATTTTCGTTTCGCTTGATTCAAAAACGGAAATTTTTTGATGTTTTCGAAGGAAAAGATGGAAATTTTAATCCATGGTAATTTATTTGCCAATTTTAGTTGCGAAGATATCTTACTGATTGTCGGTACACATTATGGAACTGGAGAAAGTATTCAGAAGATATATACAATAAAGCTTCTTGCTGCGAGGACCTGTCGGGCTGGGTCTGGGTCTCAAAGTCTTCCTCAGGTAGTTATGTGTGCATCTTTATTGTTTTCCTTCTTACATCTATTCTTTGTGGGTTCAAATCTTTATGTTTATTGATTTTAAATATATAAACTAATAAATAATAAATTTAAATATATAAACTAGTTAACTGAATGTTAAACTTGGTTTATATATGCAGAAGGCCTTCAAAAGGATCAGTTGGGAACAATATAGGGAATTCAAGAAAATAGATGTCCGTAAAGGGAGCGCGATTTGCGAAGAAACTTGAAAGAGAAATGTAGTAATTCAAAAAACGGATGGCTTCAGACATTTATGTGGATAATTTTTTTTTATGGATATTGTACATAAATATTATTTACTTTGAGAAATACAGTTTATGTTTGATGAATTTGATGTTTGTGGTGGGAAAGGTAAACAATATTGGGTCATGAATGCCGAAATCGGAATGTGTTGTAAAATATATTACATTTGGGGACGAATATATAATGTCCCCAGAAAAAGGCATTTGGCTACAAGTTATATTTGTCCCATTGTACGTAATTGCTACGAAAAATGATGCATTTGGGGACGTAATTAGTTGTACCTAAATACCTATAATAGAGGGCGAACTGGCAAAGCGTAGACAAATAAGAATGATTTGGGTACGAAATAATTTATTTGGGGAAGAAATGAATTATTTCGTCTCCAAATACCTTTAGCTACGTGGATTAGGCAACGGTCGCGGCGACGATTTGATTTTGTCATAAATGATTTTTAGCGACGAAATCTGATTATTTGAAGACGAAATATTGCGTCCCCAAAAGGAAAATTTCAATTAATTGAATAATAATCCAACAACCCATCATCATTTCTAGGATGCACATAATTGTATTAAATAAATTCCAATTATATGCACCAACAAATTTTCAATTAAGGGCATATTAGTCAATCCATTTTAATTTCAGCTTTGTTTTAACAAGTGTAGAGCTGTAATAAATTGGGTTTCATTATTAATCTCCATTCACTCTCTCTGTACTGTTTAGAAAAAGTAAAGGAGAAAAGTTGAAGGTGTTAGTTTTTATTTGCTTGTTTGGAAATCAATGGCGGCAAACAAGAAGTACCCGGCTTTTATGAAACCCTTTCTTTCAGCTGGCTGCTCAAAAAAATGGTGATTCTCTTTCTGCTTCCTTTTTTGTTTTTGTTTTTGTTTTTTTTTTCCCTTTTTGTCATTTAATATGTTTGTTCACATCATGTTTTCTTGGTTTATTCAGTATACCCATTCTCTTCTTTGATGATTTAATTTTATGTAGATGAAATCAAGTTTACGTGTTAGGGCAAGATCAATTAAAATTTCGATGATAACAAGGAAACATTAATAAATAGAGTTGTTTCTGTTTCAAGATGTTTGAGATAGAGAGCACATTTTGTTACTGAAAATCTTGGATGCATTTTTTCTTTCTTTTACCCCAAAATTGTCTCTTATTTCATCAGTTGTAGGCATAGATTGTGATTAGACACTCTTGAATGAAATAATTTTTTGGCAATTATTATGAGAGATTAACATTTTACATATTATAAGGTAAAAAAAACCAAGAAAAACTTGATAATACTATATTTTACTTGAAAGTGTGGCTTTTGCACTCATAAGTCATAACCTAGTTCCCTCTTTTTTTTTCTTTTTTTTTTTCTTGATATTTACTCATATCTAAGTACTATATTTTTTTTCTCTCACCATATCTTCTATGTGGCACTAATTACAAATGTTTTTGTAGTAAATCCATCCATCTTTTACATCATTCATGGAAGGCATGGTACCAAACAAGGCATTTCTCAAGAACTGCCAAGGAAATCTTTGGCCCGTGGGGGTGTCGAAAGTTGAAGATGACTTCTATTACCATGAAGGATGGAGAAAATTTGTTAAAGAAAATGAAATTAAATTTGGCACCCTTTTAGTTTTCCAATACAATGGTGATTCGATATTCAATGTAAAGATTCTCGGAACAACAGCAAACGAAGACGAAATTCTTCAAGCTTTTGAATTCAATACAAAGGAGCAGAATGTGGCAGAGGAGGAAGCTAAAAATGATGTAGAGGTAAAGGTGGAGGTGGAGGAAGAGGAAGAGGAAGAGGGAAATAATATTTCAACGTTGAAGAAGAGAACAAGGAAATATGTACGAGACCGGACGTAGCATACGCTCTAAGCGTTACAAGTCGCTACCAGTCTGATCCAGGTGAGCAGCACTGGATAGCCGTAAAGGCAATTCTGAAGTACCTGAGAAGGACTAAGGAATTGTTCTTGATATACGGTGGAGGAGAATTGAAATTGGAAGGCTATACAGACTCGAGCTTCCAATGCGATGTAGACGACTTTAAGTCGACATCAGGATACGTTTTCTGCCTCAATGGTGGTGCGGATAGCTGGAAGAGCTCCAAGCAAGAAACAACCGCAGATTCAACCACCGAAGCAGAATACATTGCCGCGAGTGACGCAGCAAAGGAAGGTGTTTGGATGAGGAACTTCATCCAGGAATTGGATGTGATACCTAGCATCGCTGAGCCCATTACTATCTTTTGCGATAATAATGAGGCAATAGCGCAAGCAAAGGAGCCGAGATCTCATCAGAAATCCAAGCACGTGCTAAGACGATACCACGTGATAAGAGATATCATTGGTAGAGGAGACATTAAGATGGAACGTGTCGACTCAGAAGATAATACGGCGGACCCGCTAACGAAGCCTCTGCCTCAAAAGGCATTTGAGAAACATTTGCTAAAGATGGGACTCAAGAACATACAAGACTGGCTTTAGGACAAGTGGGAGATTGATAGAAATAGTATCCTGCAAGCCAGCTGTATGGCTAGTATTATTGTAATAAATGCGGAACTGTTCAATTTCGATTAATAAATGCACTTTATTAAATGGTCATCTTTATCTTATGTAATAATTATCTACGCATAAGGATAGAAGTCCTTAGATCACAGGGCTATGGGACAACCCGTGGACTGATCTCCAAGGCCGTGATCTAGAACATATTCAAGAGTCGTAGAATCCAATCGAGATAGGACATCGTTGGATTCGGTTAGACTCTCACTGTTGTGTATACTCCGATGAACTGGAGGACGCTGGGGTCCACGAGCTTGACTGGGATAGTCGATACACATAAGTGAGTGGCTTGCTGGGATGGCAAGCGCACTGAATACCCCAATTAGGAAATAACTCACCATGGAAGCGGTAGTCGCATATCGGGATTGAAGTTATTCCAATTTGCAATAGTATACGAGGAACGATCCCTAACAACTTGAGGTGATAGGGTTTATCTGGTGCGAGAACGTCTATGCTTTGATATGAGTTCCGACTGACTGGGGATCGCCAGAAAGTCTCTGTGGATTCATGTTGGGTATAGAGGAACTCGTATGCAGGTTCATATCATCAACAAATGATCCATTGACCCGACTTGATAGGTTGGGAAATTCTCCTATGGATTTCTGTGAGAAATTAATTCTGGTAAAATCCTTGGCCAAGGTATCTGACGGCTTTATGTAAGTAGCTCATAAAGATTAAGTCAAAGAGAATTTATTTCAAGATCAGAATGCATAAGGTCAAGACGAATTAAAAGGGAATCCGATGAAAGACCATACCCTTAAGTCTCGACTGGGAGATTGATCGATGGAGAGATTATGTCGTATATGGAAATTGTAAATGATAAATGGTTCACTGAATTAATTCACCAGTAATTGGGCTCAATGGGCTTGTGGCTGGACATCGACCGTGGAGTGTGGGAGAATTCCCAAATTGGCAGGGGTGCTAATTTTGGAATGATCAATCGACAGAGTGTTCGATTGATTTAGAGTAAGTCTTACTCGAATAATTAAATGATATTTAATTATAACCCACGGCCAATTATGTGGTGAACCTGCGGGGGGGCATACACAATACACATGAAGCAAAAGCGAGGAAATAAGAACGATCAAGTCGACTGGGTCGACTGGGTCGACTGGGTCGATTATATTTGGTGGGTCGACTAGGTCGATCCAATTGGAACAAAATGGGATCCAATTGGAATTGGATCAGGATCATAAATTAAATTGGAATTTAATTTGTGAATTAATTAATTAAGTTAGATTTAATTAATTAGAAAGGATTTTAATTAAATAGACTTAGAGTCTGATTTAATTAAATGGGAGATTAAGTTAATTAATTGGGCTATTTAATTGGGAGATTAAATAAAGCCTGGTCAAATTGATTAACTGGGTCATGAATTAATTAGAAGACTTGGTCTTCTAATTAAAGAGGGTCATGACCCATGTAGGAGAGAGAAGACCTAGTCCTAATAGTACTAGGTTAGAGAGAAAACTATAAGTAGCTTTCTTGTAGTTATTTTTCACACAACTCCATATGCAAAATTGAGAAGAGCAAAATTTTCTCTCCCTCTCCCAAGCAATAGTCGACCGAACCCATTCTTCCCTGTGGAAGAATTTTTCGTTTTCGATTTTGTTCCTAAATCGTTCCTAATTCCTAGATCTTAATATATCTTGTGTTCTAGTCGATCAAGATATATTATTTTCGTGATATTGTGGTGTATCAACTCGTAGAGGCGCAACACGTGGGGCGCTACTTGAAAAGCCTGGGTCGATCTTGCTGGAGCAGAAATCAGAGTTCGTTTTGCTAGCCGAGGATTTGCAAGGAGATAGGTATAACGTGTAAACTTATACTATCGTTTTATTTATATTCATATATATATACAACCAGAGAATATCCTGGAAAGATTCCGTAAGAGGTCCTAAAATTTTTATATTCCGTTGTGCCTAGGGCTGTTTATCTTACCGAATCCCAACAACTCTGTCGAGGCAGCGGCACCTCGGCAGAACTCTGCCGAGGCATAGCCGCCCTGGCAGAACTCTGCCGAAGCATAGCACCTCGGCAGAACTCTACCGAGGCAGCGGCACCTCGGTAGAACTCTGCCGAGGCATAGCCGTCCTAGCAGAACTCTGCCGAAGCATAGCACCTCGGCAGAACTCTGCCAAGGCAGCAACACCTCGGCAGAACTCTGCCGAGGCATAGCCACCCTGGCAGAACTCTGCCGAGACAGAGATGCCCTAGCAGAACTCTGCCGAGGCAGGGATGCTTCGGTAGAATTCGGTCGAAACAAGATCTCGGTTATTTAATAAAATATATATATTTTTTAAAGGCTGTTTTATGCAGTGCAAAAAAGGAGAAAATAATGATAATACTTCATACCTCGCGAAGACATTCTTGGAATTGAGCTCTTGAAAGATTGTAAATTTATAGGATTTTAAAATTTTGATTAAAGCCAATGAATAGAAAGCTTATATATACCTCATACAAAATTTTAATTATAGAAGTGTGAGATCCCCAAAAGGAGAATAATCCTCCCTAAAGATTTCTCCATAATTAAGGTGCAATCTTAAAATAAATATTTTTATTCCTAATTATGGAATGATCCCATGAAAACGATTATTAAATTCCACAATTGAATATCTCTAGATATTCATTTATGGAATTGGGGGGCTTATGATGTGGATATATAAATCATAAGGGCATTTTAGTAATTACCAAATTCCATATTATTAAAATAATTAATCAAGAATTACATTTATGACATTCATTAGAATGACCATATCGCCCCTATTCAATTTTGAGGTTAGTAGGAGACTTTTCCTCTCCACCTAATTGATGGTGACTTCTCATCTCCCACCATTAATAAGGTGACTTTTCACCTCCTCAATTTCACTTATAAATATTACCCTCATTTTCATTTGGAGGACAGGTTGCAGAAGAGTAAAGAATAGCTGAATAGTTTCCTCGAATTTCGTCCCGTGACGTCAGAACGAGAGGGGAAAACGATCAAGATAGGAGGAGATCATCCTGAAGATACCCTTGATCATTTTCACGCAACATCAGTAAGTAACTTGATATTTTTTTAAATGATCAAAGCTATGCTCAAGTGCACATAGAAAAAGGTAGGCACATGTTAGGACATGAATGCAGGACATGTTTGTTTGTCATTTGGGAGAGTAATTTGTGAGAGTGGTGGTGGTTTGTGGTATAATTTTGTAATGCTGTTTGTTTGGATTTTGGGAGAGTCGTTTGAGAAATAAGTTGGATGTAGAATATTTTAGAAGAGTTTATGTTGTAGGTGTAAGATGTGTAAGACTTTATGTCTAATTATGTTTGTTATGTGAAATAAGTTATATACGAGGTAGATTAATTTATATCAAATCAAAGTAAAATTTGCATAGATTTTTTTTAGAGATAAGAAAATGATTATTTATTTAGATTTTCGGAGAATAATTTGATAAAATTGAAATAGGATAAATTATATTTTTTGGGAAATGATGGGGAAAATAGTGCAGCCAATTAGTAATGGACACTATAGAGTATAATATAGTTCCCATTAATATCAGCAGCAGTCACAGTAAACTAAATTCAGCAAATTGGCCAATTAAGCCCTAAAAATTCCAAATTTGCTTCAATTTAGAGTCAGCCCAAATACTTATGAAGTAAACTTACTAGCCATATATTATGGGATCAATTTTGCTAATTCCCTAATATATATATGCCATACCATAAATCTATAATTATGTAATTCATAACAGTAGTAATCAATTACATATATATATATATATGTCAAAAAATCATGGTGATTTGATTAGCTTAATTTCAAAAGTATATTACCATATATATAGCAGTAGTATATAATATAAATACATGTGTTCCACTACATGCATTTGTAATGTTTTAATTTTCGAAGTTAACTAACAAAATTTAATTTTGAATATTATACAATAATTTCAGAGCATATGGCCAGTATCACCACAGTTTTCTACATCATGTTTTCTGTCATTTTTGCCTCAGGTAATATATCTTTTATGCTTCACCATATACAATCAAACTTTTATTATCTAATTTATTTCCAATTTATGTTATTTTCTTCATATCAAATTGATTTATATGACTAATACATAAGCAAATTGTTGGAAGAAAGGTCATAGCATAGGCAGATTGATTTAAATTAATACATAGGCAGGGGCATATCCAAGATCCAAGAGTCGGGGGAGCCGAACTTTATTATCACTATAGAATTGAGTATAACATCCGATCTATTTTATTTACATAAATACAAAGGTCAAAAAGGTCAATGTTTGCTTGAGTCTTGTGTTGTTTGAAATCGAATGTACGTAACACAATTTTTGAAAATTACAGTAAATTTAAACAACGTGTTGTTCGATTAACTTATCTGCTTACGCAGGTGGGAAAATGGTACACGCGGAGGCGGGTGTAGCAGCCACAGGCTCGGGTATAAATCCGTTACGACAATGTACTACTGAAATTTATGACTGCAATGGTACTCAGGAGTGCAATGAGGCTTGCTGCAAGAACAAATGCACAACCCAATATGCAAACAGAAATCCAAAGCCATTTTGCACTGAAATACATGTTGGAGTTGTTCTTCAAGCTTGCAAGTGCACTTATGATTGTTAGAAACCACTGGCAATTATTTATATAGAAACCAATTAGATTTGGAGATATGGAAACTAAATTCCCCTATTTTATTTTTGTTAAGAAAATTAAATCTCCATATGTTCTTTTTGTTGAGCAAATAAACTTGTGTATCGTCATTTTATTAGCCCATTGCACTCATTTTGAATATCCTCATAGGTCAGGGAAGAGAGGGGGGGCGGGTGGAGTTTTTTTTTTTAAGTGAACATAGGGTTATTGCAATTTTTTTAAGTTTATATAGGGGATTGTAGTTGGATTTTAGGTGAAAATGAGTGTTTCGCATTTTATGGTGGTGTGTATTCTGATTTGGAAGATGGTATTTTGCTAATAAAAAGCTACACGGAGGATTTTTGCTAATAAAAATAAAATAAGAGGTTTTGCCAATTAGACAAAGGATAGAGGATATTTTTGCACTTCACTCTAATTGGCTTATCAATATTAAAATCCGAATTTTATTTCATTAGCGATGCGGTCCGCTCCAAGAATTGAAAATATCTTGTATTCTTGAATCCGATACAATGAAAATCACGAGCCGGTAGGGTGCCGTCAGAGTTTTCTCCGATGCTTAAGTCAACAAGTGTTGCTGGAATCTTAGGAGAACTTGCAGAAAAAAGAGTGTAGAATATATATTTTGGCATTAGTTAAATTAGGGAAATTAGATCATACTTTGGAGAATTTATACTACCTGATTTTAGGAGATCGTGGCATTTAGAAAAGTCCTTGATTTGGGGGATTTTGATTTGCATGCATGGAAAGTTATCAAAGATCCTCCCATGTTCCCTAAAAACGGGTGGATTACATAAATGATGAAAATTCTCGTCTAAGCCTTGTTTGGCTAAACTCATCCAATCATCAAGTAAGTGTATTGCAATTGCTTTGTGATTGGTCACTTTCCTTGATGTTGCATCTAATTCCAAAACAAGTATATTACACTTACCATTTAGTTACTTTTGGTTCGGTCAAACCCGATCTGGGTAAGAAATATATCCCCAGAAATGAGAAAATCTTCCCCCGAGGTTGTGGGGTTCACAAGTTGAGACTTGGGCTCCCTTATTGCTTGTTCCAAAAGGTGAAATCACTCACCCCGGACGCCCCTCACCCCCTGCCCGACGGGATTGTGAGAGGAAGTAAATCATGGTGACTCAACCGGCAACAGAGGCTGGGACCAGTGCTCGCTGCGCACAAGGAGCCCCCCTCATTTTTTGAGAGGTTGCTCCCACACTGTCGCTAGTGAGGTTCGATCCTTGGTCTCTTGTTCCAAATTTCACCTCTAAGATCAGTTGAGCTGCCCATGCGGACTTGGGCTCCCTTATTGCTGGCTTCAAGTTATGTTGGTCTGGTTGTGAGACTTCTGGTCGTTGGGGAGGTGCTACTGCTAGCCCGTTGAGCGAATTGTGCGACCTCCAACTTTAGATATTTTAGGCCTTGTGAGATAGGGCCCTTCTTTATCTCGGATTTCTTGGCCAGGCCACGGGTGACCCCTAAATCAATTAGTAATGCATTTTTAGAGTATGGTCCCACTTATTAATTGGGATTATTCCATTTTTGGTAGAATAATTATAGTTCATTGGCATTTTTACCCCGTAAGTTTTCGGTCTGACACATTTGATGCCACAGTTTCAACTTTATCGGCAATTTGATGTCTATTTAGACCCAGTTTCCCAAATCCCCCGTGTGCGGGCTACATGACATGAAAATTTGAAATTTTAACTATTAAGATGGTTTTTTTATTTAAATTAAAAAAATTCAAATTTTGAAAATTAAAATCAAACATACCTAAAAGAAACGGTAATGAAACAAAAGAAAACATAAAGAAGACTGAAAAATTGAATATAGAACTGCTAAAAGTTGCTAAAAAAGTCGGAAAAAATTTGTAGAAAAATCGAGTTTTGCACTTTGCACTCCCAAAACATGGGAAATAGGTATTTTGCACCCTTAAAATATAAATTTAGCACTTTGCACCCCTAAATATGAACAATTTAGCACTTTGCACCCTCTTTTATTTTCCTCAAAAATCTTAGGGATAATATAGATAATTAATTTTTTGAATTTTTGGCACTTTGCACACTCAAAACACGACAAATGGACATTTTTGCACCCCCAAAATAGAATTAACACTTAGCACCCTCGAATTAATAACAACTCCTCAATTTGCACCCCCAAAACACAAGAAATTGACACTTTGAACCCCCTTAACATAAAATTTAGCAATTAGCACGTCAAATTAAGAAAAACTCAACAACTAACACCTCCTCATTTTCTGGGGCAAAGTTGACCATCGGGGACAAAAAACATAGGGGCATAATAGGTAATTCATTTTCTTTTTTCCTTAAATTTTCAAATACAATTATGAATACTAGAATATTCATTTCTCTCTTCATCTTAAAATTTATTTTTGTGATATGATTTAATTTTCGAGAAACTTTTCGAACTCTTTTGAATATTTTGAGGACATTTGAAAAATATGTAATTGAATATTTGAGGATATTTAAAAAAATAGATAATTAAATAAATATGTTAAAATAGATTTTGCAGATGAATATTCTAGTATTCATAATCTTATTTTGCAAATTTTAACATACTATTAAGAAAAAGTTTACACAACTTGATATATTATACAACACTTGCATCACCATCGACAATTGTGTTTCTTCATCACTTTTCCTTAATATTTCATTTTATTTTAATTTTTTTCATATACAAATCAAGAAGATGAATGTTGATTCTCATAAAAAAAAATTGATGCTCCAAGAAAAAACGGAGATTCTTGGAAATTGGAAATTGGAGATTATGGTAATTATATTTTTTTTTCTGGTAACATCGTTAGCCTAAAAAAAATTAAAATATTATAATATATATTAAGGGATTTTTTGTATTTTACTCAATAAGTCAACGCTTTTTGATTGTTGATAGATGAGTTAGGGGTGATTGTTACTTACCTTTTATACATTAGGAGTGTCTTTTTAGAATAGGGGTAATTGTTATATTTTAATATTTTATGCATTGGATATAAGTGTTAAAACTCCTTATTTAGTGGAACTGTTTCTAAAACTTTTTTTTTGGCATCCCAAATTATATCTAGTTTTTAGATATAATCCCATACTTTAGATAAGTAGCAAATTTAGTTCTATAATTTAGAAAATTTAGCGAATTTCGTTCCGTAATATAATTTTGGATGAAAATCACCGCTTAGTTGAGGACTTGACAATTACATGTCAAATAACTTCCCACATGGACTCATACGTGTCATGTTAGGAAATTGGCAAAAAAAAATGCCATTGCAATTTCAATCTATTAATTCTATTCTTTCAGTTTTCATCCCCTACTATAACACAAAAAGAAATTTAGTTTGTTGTGAATTTCCTTTTCTTATTTTCTCGTATTTGTCCATATTTTTACGAGAAATTCATAGATTTTTTTTCCGTGCAAGATAATCTTTTGAAAAAATAATTAGACAGTAATTGTTCATATTTCCTCCATACATTTTTTTCTATGTTCTCTCCCATTTTTATCCAATTCCAGATTTTCTTGTAGAATTTTTTTTTTCTAAAATAAAGAAAAATAACTTCAACTTCCCCACATTTTTAATATACTATTCCAATTTTGTAGTAATCCCTTTCATTTCGTCTGATTTGGCCAATCACATGAATTGTAAAAGCTATTTAATGATAAGACAAATGGAGTATTTCTTTTACACAAAATATTGAATAAAAAATTTCCACATTTTAGTAATAATAATTATGGGCTTGTTTGTTTGGCGTTTTCCAAAAAAATTTCGTGTTTGAGAAATGCCAAACAAACATGTTTTCTATTTTTTTAAATAAATTTTTCATCTTTCAATTTTCTCAAACTACATTCTCAAAGCCCAAACAAACAACAATTTTCTTATCTCTAAACAAAACCTAGACAAACTCTGATTTGACATAAAGTAACTTATCTCTTACACAATTTATCTCACATCAAATATGATTTGACATAAAGTCTTACACATCTTACATCTACAACCTAATTCTTAAAAAAAACTACATCTACTTTATTTCTCAAACCACTCTCTCAAAACCCAAACAAACAACATTACGCAAATCGAGATTATTTTACAAACCTCCACTACTCCCCCAAACTACTTTCCCAAACACTTAACAAACCGGCCCTATGTTTTTATAATTAAATTGCATGTCTTAAAATTATGTTCTTAATTCTTAACACTTCTGCAAGTTTTCTAACATAAAATTTTTAACATCTATACAAAAATATCCTGCAAAATGATTTTATTTCTGTTTTATTGCAAAATTCTCATAAATTGTGTGAAAATACGAGAAAATAGGAAAAGAGAAATCGAGACAGACCAATTTCCTTGAGGTATTAACGTAAAAGATTAGAAAATTGAAAGAATATATTTATATGGGATTGATATTGCGATGGTTTTTTTTTTTACAAAATTTTCAACACGACACATATAAGTTTGCGTAGGAAGTTTTTTGACACATAGTTGATGAGTTGGCAATAAGCGGCGATTTTCATCCAAAATTCTAACTACGGGATGATATTTGTAACTTTTTTTTTTTAAAATTATGGGACTAAAATTGCTACTCATATAAAGTGTGGGACGAAATTTGCAATTTTGACTTTTCTTTTTATGGAAATTATATTGAAAAGTGAAAAGGTAAAATTTAGGGTCTCTCTCTGATTTCTCTTTCCTCTCTCCTCCTCTCTCTCTCTCTCTCTGTTCTCTCTCCAGATCTCTCTCTCCTTCAGGAAAAACAATCTAAAAGAGCTGTTTACTACCCACAAGTAAGATCTCTCTCACCGTCTCTCCTTCCTCTCTCTCTCACTCATTCTAAAAAAACTTATGTATTATCTGCTTTTTTCCGCTTTTCAATCTAAAATTGTAAATCATAGATTTGGATTAAACATCCATATGTTTTTTATATGTAATTTAAATTGATGATTTTGCTGTTTGTTTCTGTAATTGTCATTGCAGATCTATCCTTGCTCATTTTATTTAATTAAGTCAGCATTCCAGATCTGTTTCAGAATTCCAAAGACTGAATTTCATTTAAAAGAATCTTTCTTTTCGTGAATCATGCGTGTTTCTGAACGAATTTAATAATTGCGTTAATTCTCTAGGCCATATAATTCATTAGAGATCTGTTTGATTTTTATTAATTATTTTATTTTTCATTGATATTAATGGTAGCAGATCCTATTTTGCTGTATCAGTTTACTGGTAGTTTTCTGTGGTTTTAAGATTAGTGGTTAGGATTGCTGGTTGTGAATTTTGCAGTGCCACATAGTCACATTGGTGGTTCTGAATATTAAGTGGCTATATAGTTTTGAATATTGTGAATATATAGTTTTGAATATTGTGAATTTGGAGCATCAATTTTTTTAATTTGAATTTACATAAGTGCTGCCATTGACTTGCATTGTGTATATCAATTATCCACATACTTATATTTAATTTAGTATCATGATCATCTTACATTATCTATTGGATGGTTGTGTATGCTGGAATCCACGAATTCTTTACTGTTTAATTTGGATTGAAGGATTTGAACCTATGTATATTAGCACTAGTTTGGATACTTTGATTTGTATGAATCTCAAATCCATATGTATTTATTTTTACTATTTTTTAACCAAATGATGAATTTGAAATCTGCCCAAAATTGGGTCATTTGAAATCATTTCTCCTTATCATTTTCCAAATCCAATCCAATCCAATCCAATCCAAATGGAGCCCTAATGCTTACGTGTGATTATCAATGTTAATTGTGACGGGGATTTAATTAATTTTGTTTTTATGCCTTTGGTTTATAGTTTAAATGGATGAAGATAGTCTCAGGAACTGGGGTTACTATGAACCTCCCCTTAGAGGGCATCTTGGTCTCCAACTCATGTCTTCTGTGGCTGAGCGAGACACAAAACCATTTCTTTCCAATCGGGATAATCCAATAATGGTTTCAACTAATGGTGCGTTTCATCCACGCGATTGCGTAGTTACCGAGCCACCAGTTACACACATGGACTATGTTAGAGATAGTTGGATAAATCACCGCGAGAAGTTCTTACATATGTTCCCTGGAAACCCTTACGCTCCGGTTCTAGCGGAACCCTCTGGATCTCATCATTCCATGCAAATGCTTCACCAACCCGATACCCCAAAAGAGGCAAAATCGAGCATAGAAGAGCCAAGCGATAAAAAGGAAACCGGTCAGGGCAAAAAGAGGGGGGCAGCCCCAGCCCCTAAAACTCCAAAAGGAAAGAAACCAAGAAAAGGACCCATAAAGGAAAATGAAAATAATCCCCCGGTGCACCGAGCAAAGGCAGCAAAGAAGAATGTTGATGTTGTAATAAATGGAATCGACATGGATATTTCGGGTATACCTATTCCCGTTTGTTCTTGTACTGGCACTCCTCAGCAGTGCTATAGATGGGGATGTGGGGGTTGGCAGTCGGCTTGTTGCACTACGACTATATCCATGTATCCTTTGCCTATGAGCACCAAAAGGCGTGGAGCTAGAATTGCTGGACGAAAGATGAGTCAAGGTGCCTTTAAGAAGGTTTTGGAGAAATTTGCCTCAGAAGGGTATAACTTTGCTAACCCTATTGATTTGAAGACTTATTGGGCGAAACATGGTACCAATAAGTTTGTAATAATTCGGTAGATTTACATTCCGGGCATCACAACTGATTTATCACAGCATCGGGTCCGTTTTTATTGTGTATAATCTGTGGCTCTTTGCACTTGGTACTTTGTAGCACTTGATTTTTTTAATTAATGATACTTACTTTGAATTATACGATTGGGTTCTCGTAAAGCCATTAATCGATTTTCTTTTTATTTATATCACAGGGTAGCAATATGTTTATTCTAGTTATGGATTTGTTTTTCTAGCTTTATTGGACTATGATGTATCAGAAGAATTACCAACCATATTGGGATAACTGGATAAGGTGTTACTGATGTTTACTGATTGTGATTGCAATGTTCAATGTTTCTAAATGTGGCGTATGATTGTCTTGTACATGCAAGATTTATGCTGAAACTTGGGCTTTCTTCATATGATGATGTATTCATTTACAGCATCTCTTATACTGTACTAAAGTAGACTTCTTACTGGAGCAGATTTTAATTCGACTTGGACCCGATTTCGTAGATATTATTCGATTAGAGATCTAACTAAGAAGATCTATAATTTGATTATGTGGGTCGAATAAAAACCAGGTTGTTGTAGCGTCCTCGGTCTTGCGGCAGCTGAGCCCTTATCTCGCTTAGTCTAACGAATAGAGCTGGGTAGAAATAGTAATTGATGTAAAAGTTTGTGAAGTTAGTCCTTGATTCGGGAATAAAGCTAAGGGTAAACCGTTTCTAGAAGTTGGATAAAAGGTCCCTAATCAGTTGTTAGGCCCCATTCATTAGACATGTCGCATACTAATAATATCCGAAGGTCACGATTTGGCTAGTGACCCACCTCATAGTTATCAGTATCTTACGATTTAAGATGCAAAACATGTGATGTAAAATGGTGATAGGATGAACGATGCGTATCGCACAACCTCATGTATCTTACACAATACATCACATAACTTATGAATCCTACACAATACGATATATATCTCACGATATCTATTCTTGACGAGATCGTGCCTTCAAACCTGGTCGGATCGACAAACTCCATTTCTTAAAAGAAGAAAACACTTGTGAAAGAATTCAATCTTCATCTTTTTAATAGGTTAATATGGATCTAGGCTGTTTTAGGCTTCGTCCTATTAACAACAATGTCAAATCCCTTAAAAGAAGAAAACACTTGTGAAAGAATTCAATCTTCATCTTTTTAATAGGTTAATATGGATCTAGGCTGTTTTAGGCTTCGTCCTATTAACAACAATGTCAAATCCTATTTGTATGCAGTCTTATTTTAAGTTATGTCCTTACCATCCATCTATCCGAACCTAATAAAACCAAGCATGTCCAGAGCATAAAAGAGCAACCTTTTTAGATTCTCAATTTCACCCTCTTAAAGTCAATGAACCAACTTTTTAACATTGATTTCTTAGTAGTTGCTTATAATCTAAATTTAGTAGATTCTTAGGATGGGTGAGAAAAAATCTCTCTTATTTATGAATGGTAGATTCCTTTTATCTTCTTTCATACTTTATGAAATAAATGATTGGAAGTCTATTAATATATAAGAAATTATGTGCCTATCCTAGTGGATTCAATCAATTGGGGTGCTGGATGAGCGACAATTTTATATGAGAGGACAAATATGCAAAAGTGTCCATGAAACCCCCTCACAGGGCGGATGGTGGCTACCTCAGAGGGTAGCCATAAAAATTCCGAGTCACATAGCTTTTGTCTTCAGTGGCAAATACCTTTGAGTAGATTTCATTACTTTTGAACTATTGTTGCTCTCTTTGCCCATTCAACTATATATTGCATCTCTTTTTTCCTTTTTAACTATTATGGTTACACACTTTGTCGCTTGAATTATATCTCGCATCACTTTGTCTTATCCAGTCAATTTATTTAAGGCCATCTCCAATGATGAGGGAAGGGGGAGGGGAAGGAAGAGCGGGAGTGGGAGTGGGAGGGGGGAAGCAAGCCCTTCCCTTCCTCGGCCGACTTTCACTTGCTGCACACGCGTCCGATTTAGTAGATTCCTAGGATGTGAGAGTGGTGGTGGAAGAAAAACAATTCATGTTCCTAATCATTGAAGACAAGGGGGAGAGGGAAGGGAGAGCATGCCCAAATAATTGGAGATGGTCTAAACAAATGGTTCATAATATATCAACTAGACAATTATGAGAACAAATGATATATGAACTAAAATTATGAAATGTGAAATCAATTTTGATGCTTAGGAGATGGTGAATAAACTCGACTGGTTATATTGATTAGTAGGTATTTATGCATATCATAATTTATTAATAAAAAATAATATATTTGAATATATTATTGTGGTAATTTTGTTATGTCTCGATTGATGTAGGTTCAAATTCATGTAGTTGGTTTTGTTAGCAAATTTTTTTTAGTTGTATTAATTTTGTTATTATTGTAGAAGTTCATCATTTTTTATTGATTTTAGATCAGCCATACCTAAATAGAAATTAGATGTTGGCAAACATATTATTTTTGTTTAGTGATTAACGAAGAGGGTAATGTGATGCAATATATCATTGGAGGGTTTAATATGCAATGCCAAGAAATTAAAGGGGCCAAATTAGTACATAATTGGAGGGGCAAAGCATGTTGCACATTTTTAAAGAATTTATTAAATTTAGATTAAGAATAATTAAGGATATCAAATGTCTAACGGTTGGTTTATTGACTTTAACATGGCAATTTAGCTAACTTACATGGCAAAATTGAGAATTAAAAAAGATTGCTTTGGCACGACGAAATTTGTCATTGCTATATCAACAGCCTTATATAAAATATTAAATAAATATTTACCACCTATTTTTTGTCATCTAAATTCAATTTAAATTTTAACTATTTTATTTAAATTTATAAAATTTAACATTCAAACTCAACTCAATCACGTCTTAAAGATTCGCTGAGAACATTAAATTTCAATTATTTTGAAACCAAAATCAACTTAAATTGGGTCTATATTGATTATAAACTAGATTTTAATGGGAAATTTGTCTTTTTGTACTATATAGGCCATTTTGTAATTTTGGTATCACTTGACATGCAAATGCAAATTTGATATTACAATTTAAGTTTGAATTGCAACTTTCTTATCAAACCCAATTTTTCTTCGGAGTTAATGGTAATTTATCCCGTGTGATATTTATAATGTTTAATTTACCTCCCCATGATTTGAAAAATAGCACACCTCCTCCATGTAATTTTATAAATAATTCACACCATCTACCTGATATTTTTTATGTGGCATTTCACCCCCTTTGGTGTTATGAAGATGTTGCAGTTTACCCCCATTATGATAATGTGATAGTTTACCCATCCATGTTATGATAACTGAGACAATTTACCCCTATATTACGATAAATGTGATAATTTACCTCCTATGTTATAAAATAATTTTCATACCCACTCTCAACTTTGGCAAGTGGGTTCGGTTGAAAGGGGTAAATTGCTTTTTTAAGTTTTTTAGAAGGGGGTAAATTGCTCTTTTTATATTACTGGGGAATAAATTAAACATTATGCATTTCATAGAAGACAAATTGCCATTAACCCCAGAGAAAAATTGGAATTGGTATGAAAGTTGCAATGAAAACATAAACTCTATAATTAAATTTATATTTTCGTGTCCAATTATACCAAAAGGGTAAATACCACTTTTGGTCCCTCTTATCATTAACTTTTTACATAGTGGTCACTCTTATGTTTTTTTTCCCACTTTAGTCTCTACTATGAATTATTTGTTTCACTTTAGTCCCTACTATGAATTATGTGTTTCACTTTAGTCCTTATCAGGTGGTTCCGATAACACGTAACATACATATGAATAATTTTTAGGGCATTTTCGTCCGTTCACTATTGAGACTATTTGAGATATTGTTTAATTGGTGAGCAATTTTGGTGTTTGAAAAAGATTTTAGGAAAAAACTTTAGTTTGGAACGAAATGTACGATTAAGTTGGATTGGAATGAAATCCTAGTTTGGAAGAGATTATTTATTTAGTTTTTTTTTTTAAATAATTAGAAAGACGAAAATATCCCTGTTAACTACTTGAAATGACAAAACTGCCCTCATGAGCATATCAAATGTTATCGAAATCGCCTTGGACCACTTGAAAAGGACTAAAGTGAAACAAATAATTCGTAGTAGGGACTAAAGTAGGAAAAAAAACATAAGAGGGACCACTCTGTAAAAAGTTAATGATAAGAGGGACCAAAAGTGGTGTTTACCCATACCAAAATTACAAAATAACCTATCATGTTATAAAAAAAAACAAATTTCTCAGTGTTACATGGCAAATGACAAGACCTTATTTCTTTATTCATGGAAACATATATCTATTTTCTCAATTCTACTTTTCTTCCTTTTTTATTAATTGTGGAAATGTACTTGGTGAAACTAAAAATGAAAAGTTGAAATTTTAGGGTCTCTCTCTCTCCGATTTCTCTATCCTCTCTCTCTATCTCTCTCCTCTCTCCTCTCTCCTCTCTCCAGATCTCTCTCTCCAGAAGGAAAAACTATCTAAAAGGGCTGTTTACCCACAAGTAAGGTCTCTCTCATCGTCTCTCCTTCCCCCTCTCTCTCTCTCTATATATATATATATAAATAATGTATTATCTGCTTTTTTCCGCTTTTCGATCTAAAATTTGTAATTGACCGATTTGGAATATATATTTATATGATTTTGCATATGATTAAAATTATGATTTGTTCTGTTTGATTCCGTAACTGTCATTGCAGATCTATCCTTGCTCATTTTTTTAAAATAAATTTGTATTTCAGATCTGTTTCAGAATTCCAAAGATTGAATTTTGACAGGAGAAAACGTTTTTATATCATGAATTTTGCGTGTTTGTGAACTGAATTAATTATTGGGATGATTTTCTAGGCCTAGATAAAAATTAGAGATCTGTTTGATTTAAATTTTTTTTTTTTATAGTTTTCAATAAAGATTTTCCTTTTGTTATTGTGGATATTAATGGCATCAGATCCTATTGCTGTATCAGTTTACCTGATAGTTTTCTGTGGTTTTAAGAATGGTTAGATTTGCTAGTTGTTGTGAGTTTTGCAATGCCACATAGTCACATTGTTAGTTCTGATTATTAAGTTGCAATCTATATTATTATTGACAGTAAAATAATATGAAGATTGTGAACTGGAATCATCTATTTCTTTTAATTTGAATTTTACATAATAACTGCCATTGACCTGCATTGTATTTGCACATACTTAGATTTCATCATTTGCAAAGATAGAACAATTTGATATCTTTTTGCGTTATCTTGTCTGGTTGTGTATGCTACAATCCTCGAATTTTGTTATGTTTCATTTGGATCGAGGGATTTGGACCTAAGTATCTTAAAGCCATCACTAGTTTGGATATTTTGATTTTGTATGAATCTCAAATCCTTTAGTATTCATTTTGTACTATCTGGTATCTTTTAACCAATTGATGAATTTGAAATCTATCCAATAATCTAGTCATTTGAAATATTTTTTCAAATCCAAATCCTTCAATCCAAATGGAGCCCTATTGCATTCTTATGATTTTCAATGGTAATTACGACAAGGATTTAATTACTATGGTTTCTTTGCATATGGTTTATAGTTTATATGGATGAAGACAGTCTCAGGAACTGGGGTTACTATGAACCTCCACTTAAAGGGCATCTTGGTCTCCAGCTCATGTCTTCTGTGGCTGAGCGAGACACGAAACCATTTCTTTCCAATCGGGATAATCCAATAATGGTTTCAACTAACGGTGCCTTTCATCCACGCGATTGCATAGTTACCGAACCACCGGTTACACACATCGACTATGTTAGAGATAGCTGGATAAATCACCGTGAAAAGTTCTTACATATGTTCCCTGGAAACCCTTACGCTCCGGTTCTAGCGGAACCTTCCGGAGCTCATCATTCCATGCAAATGCTTCACCAACCCGATACCCCAAAAGAGGCAAAATCGAGCATAGAAGAGCCAAGCCTTAATAAGGAAACCGGTCAGGCCAAAAAGAGGGGGGCAGCCGCAGCCCTTAAAGCCTCTAAAGGAAAAAAACCTAGAAAAGGACCTGTAGAGGAAAATGATAATAATCCCTCAGTTCAACGAGCAAAGACAACAAAAAAGAATGTTGATGTTGTAATAAATGGAATCGACATGGATATTTCGGGTATACCTATTCCTGTTTGTTCTTGTACTGGCACTCCTCAGCAGTGTTATAGATGGGGATGTGGGGGTTGGCAGTCAGCTTGTTGCACTACGACAATATCTATGTATCCTTTGCCTATGAGCACCAAAAGGCGTGGAGCTAGAATTGCTGGACGAAAGATGAGTCAGGGGGCTTTTAAGAAGGTTTTGGAAAAATTTGCCTCAGAAGGGTATAACTTTGCTAATCCGATTGATTTGAGGACTTATTGGGCAAAACATGGTACCAATAAGTTTGTGATAATTCGGTAGATTAACAATTGGGGCATCACAACTGATACATCACAGCATCGGGTCCGGTTTTCATGTATATATTCTGAGGCTCTTTGTACTTTGTTGCACTCGAATTTTTGAATTCATGATACTTGTTTTGAATTAGACGATTGGGTTCTAGTAAAGTCATTAGTTCTGGACTAGACGATTTTCTTTACATTTATTTGACAGGGTAGCAATATATTTATTCTAGTTATGGATTTATTTTTTAGCTTTATTGGACTATGATGTATCAGAAGAATTTCAAAATAAAATGGGATAAGGTTTCTCTGATGTTTACTGGTTGTGCTTGCAAATTGCAATGTTCAAATGTTCTTCAATGTGGGGCATGATTGTCTTCTACATGCAAAAAGGGGTTTTCTTAATATGATAGCTTATTCATTTGCAGCATCTACATTCAGGGCTGTTAATGGAGTTTATTTTAATTCAGACTTTCTCTCGGTTTATTATGTTTTCTTATTCAATTCGAGATTCGATGGATTTGATCTGATTAAGAAGTTTTATAAGTCGTCTAGTCTGTTAAATATCTAAATTGATAATTATAAAAAAAGTATAATTTTTTATTTCTTTAAGTAACATTATGAATGTTTGTCATCACTTTAACAAGAGGTGTATTAATATTTCATTATTGATTTTATTTTTATGCATATTTTTACCTAACAATATTAAAAATGAATTTTGATGCATTAATGTAAATGCCATTGTTTTCGTTGAGATCTATTAAACCGTTTGAAGTAATTGTTTAGGTGAGTCAATATTTCATTTTTTCTTTGTTGGAGTTTGGTGGATTATGAAGAATATATGAACTTGTAAATTAAGTTGATTGAATATGTAAATTTGACGAACATGTTGTAGGAGGAGATACTGACAAGAATTTTTGAACATGAAATTTCTATTGAATCTGGAAAAATCCAAAAATTCGAGGGAAGACGGGCAAGATCCAATCGAATTCGACCCGTTGACAATCCTAACCGAATATTGTACTTAATATATTGAGTAATTTTATAGAGCTACTATTTCTTGGTGATTTATTTGTTTCAAGATTTTGCAACTAAATGTTAAGTTTTATTTCTGTAAGGGGTGAAAATACATTTTTGGTCCATTGATTTATTAGGTAGTTTGGGACCAATTTTCTCTAAATAGAAAAATTAGTTCTTTATGTTATTAATGACGACAATTCTAGGACATTTGCATGCAATTTTGTCCATTTGCTCCAAAATGTAACTGAAATTGCTCATGTGAGGCATTTAGGGCCTGATTGTTAGGTGTTTGGAAGAGTAGTGGAGGTTTGTGAAATAATCTCGATTTGCGTAATGTTGTTTGTTTGGGTTTTGAGAAATAAAGTAGATATAGATTTTTTTGGAAGAGTTAGGTTGTAGGTGTAAGATGGGTAAGACTTTATGTCAAATCATGTTTGTTGTGAGATAAATTGTGTAAGAGATATGTCACTTTATGTCAAATCAGAGTAGAGTTTGTATATGTTTTGTTTAGAGATAAAAAAATTGTTATTTGTTTGGGTTTTGAGAGAGTAGTTTGCGAAAATTGAAAGATGAAAAATTTATTTAAGAAAATAGTAAACATGTTTGTTTGACATTTCTCATACACGAAATTTTTTTGGGAAACGCTAAACAAACAGAACCTTAGTTGTTGTCATTTGTCACCTCAGTCGCCACGCCACTTAAAATAATCAGTAAAATCAAAATGCATTTTTCGGTCATTTAATTTCTAGTAGGATGTAATTTTGGGACACTTCTCTGGCGAGGAAATCTAATTCTTTATGTTGTAGATAGCGTCAATTTATTAACATATTTGCACACAATTTTGGTTTATTGCTACAATTGGCTCGCAAAACTTCACGTTCTAGTTTTTCTAGCTTTTTACTATAGATAAATATAGTTAATCCACAATTCACTTAATCTTTTTTGCGAAAAGTGGAATGTAGATATATTTTTACTAATTTTGGGTTTAAAAAACTTCTTCCGGCGAAGGAGATAGTTATGTTATATTATATGTACAATAAATATTATTCTATAATTATTATGTGACTAAGATAATATCTCAATCAATTTTATACGATTTAGGATATAAATCAATTTATTCATTTGGATAGGCATAACTTTTTATAACACTTTTAGTTTATAATATAATAAATCTCGGAGCAATTCATAATATTTCATATTTATCCTTTTTTCTCCATTAATGTACAATTCAATTAATAAATTGAAGCAATCCATGTCTGATATTAAATTTTTTAGATTAAAACATTTAAATATTATTAGTTAGTACGGGCTTGCTAAATGCAGTTCAGCTTTGGCAGAACTGCCCGCAGTTCACCACTCAATGGGCGCCATGTGGCAAAACCTTCACCTGTTACCAGAACCAAAAATACACTATAGGCAAAACCGAAATATCCTAAATGCCCTTCTTCTACTCAACTCCTTCAATTTTGACTCCTACACAGTACACATAGTTGTTCATTTTTCATTCTCCAGCATCACTCAATCTTCAATCATCACTTTGTTTTTATTTTTATTTTTATTTTTATTTTTTTTTTGGTACAAGTAAGTGGGCTACCACTCCGAGCCGGGTCGCTGTTTACGGAAAGCTCTCCCCAAGGGATTCTTTACAGTGGAGGGGGTCGAACCCTTGACCTCCCTGTGGTTCTAGCCAGCTTTTATCCACTAGACCAAACCCCTTTGGGTTCTTTGTTTTTATTAATTCCTTTAAACTAAATTCAGATTTTGCTTTTCCCTTCTAATACGAACATTCTCATATATCAATTGTGAGATTTGGTTCATTTTTGGGGATTTTCACACTTTCACGTAAAATTCAATTGGACTGTTGGGAATTGATTTCTTCGATTAAGTTGTTGATTAAGGTTCCTTCATCTACAATTACTGATTCTCCCTTGCTTGGTGTTCAATTGTTACAAAATACCCAATTGAAAAAAATCATCCAAAAAAAAAAGTTGACAAAAACAGAGGAAGGAAAACGTGGTCAGCCAATTAATCAATCATCAAATTTAAGCAAACAACACCTGAAATTAAACACTACGAACCAAAACAAGCAATGTAGAACAAGAATCAATAACAAAAACACTCAAAAAACCGCTAGAATCGAAGAACCCGAAATCTGATTTGAAGCTCAATTTGCAAAATTCAACAAGAGTTGCTATTAATTGCGTAAGAAATAGGTTGTAATCAAACCTTTGAACAAAAAGATGAAGATTCCTCAAGAAATCCGAACCAATTTTGAATGGAATTCACGGCCCATTTAAGTTCTTGAGGACCCGAACCTCTGAATCACTTAAATGAATATGGAAAACATCAATTAAACACTCCAGGAGTGTTTTTCAATCAAAATCGAACAGAAATCTCACGGCCCGTTCAAGTTCTTCACGACCCGAATTAAATTCCAGCTCAATTAGTGTATGTAATGCGAAATTAACTTCGAAAACACTCTACCCAGGCCCTAGAGAAGAGGAAACGAGCAGCAATTGTCCACAAACCTCCAGAAATCAGCTGGACATAATTGGGGATCGCTTGAGCTTGGTGAAGAAGATGACCAAAGTTTTAATTTTTTTTCAACAAGGAAAGGGCAAAAGAGTAAGTTCCATAATTATGACCTGCTATATTCAATCGGTTTAACAAGTGACATTTTTATTATTAAAAAAATAAATCAGTTCATTTTTGGGGAAAACCGTCAACAGTTTTCCACATGTTGAACTGTCCCTAGAAGCCCCTAGTTAGTATCAAGATTGATCACCAACTAGATACAATGGCAAGCAAACAATTTTCAATCTATCCTTCTTTCCTTGATAAAGATATTCTTTTTGCTTTGTTTTGTTTTAAGTAAAATGGTCAAATGAGCAAGACTCACACTTTTTTGGTCACGCACGACACACATGAATAATTCGATTTTTGGACCAATGAATCAAAATTACATAGTAGTCATTTAAAACTCAAAGGACTAATCTTGCTTGATGGTGAAAATGATATCCCAATCGCATCATAGCAAGAGTGAAATAAAAAAAAAAAAAAATTAAGTGACAATGGTCGCTAAGTCGACAAATGATCATATTCAATGTGTCGCATCGCATGGACGCCATGTGAGCAGCTCCGATTACATTTTGAATAATGGACTAAAATTGCAATCATTGAAAACATAAAATACTTATTTTGCTTCCCAAAAAAAAAATTTATCGTGGTAAAGATGTAAGTACCAAAAATGTATTTTACCCCTTTTAATGTATGTATCTTGATTTTGTATTTTATTTATCATTTTTTTTTGCATTTTCTCTAATATGATAAATAACATAATTTATCATATTCTCCATACAATTAGGGAGAACAACCGAGTTGCACATCACCTTGCTAAACTAGCCTATCAAGTGTTTCTTTTTACTAGTTCTTTTCCTAGTTTCATTCAGGACATTGTTATCTCTGAATATTTTGATAATTAATGTTATTCCTGGTTCTAAAAAAAAAAAAAAAAATTAACGAAAGAATGTTGGGATTAATGTCTCCACGTGGATTGAAATTCAATATTAAGTTCACCTTATAAGGTTTTGATCAATCCTTAGCTTATTAGCTAGATTTTGAGCCAAGTTAGACTCAAATCACTTAATGTGGACTTAGCCTAATCCATGTGGTGAAATCTAATATGGTATCAGAACCCCATGTTAAAGTAGATCACCTCCTTCTATGAAGACCTCTTCCTTGTTCGTATGATGAACTTCACCCACACTTCATCCAAATAACAAAAGTCTGAGTTGTCATATCCGTCCAATTAACAAATGTCTGGATCGTCATTATTCCTCCAGTTAACAACACATATAGTGTCATTATTCATGTAATGGGCCTTTACCCACATGTCGCAATTCACAAGGTTGAATATTAATATATCACGTGTTGGACTTGCTTCACATAATCCACACATTTAACACGCTCACACGTGAAGGGATAGTGTTAAACTAATGTCCTCACATGGATTGAAATTCAACATTAGGCAATTCTCAACTCATGAGCTAGCTTTTGAGATGAGTTAGACCCAAACCACTAACTATGAACTTAAAGAGAAATTATGTAGTACAACCGCTGCACCACGTCATCAAGTACACGTGGTGCAGCCCACCAATACACTTGGGGCATGTGGATTAAAAATCCACATCACCCATATTCTGGCAGTGTGAACACAACTTTCTGAACCCCTATTTTTTTGGAACATGGCCAGAACATGGGGTGATGTGGATTAATAATCCACATGTCCCATGTGTATTGGTGGGTTGCACCACGTGTACTTGATGACGCGGTGCAGCGATTGTACTAAATAATCTCTCGAACTTAAATCTATCCATGTGGTAAAATCTAATACTAAAGAGAGAGTATATATCATTTTATAAAATATAAGAGAATATATAAGTTTTAATTCACGGGAGGTTCTGTGCAAGTTTCCTCTTCCTCCCTAAAACCCAGGATGGGTATTTCCCTAAAATAAGAAGCCACTAATTAAGGAATGTACCTTTCATTTTGTTTGCTGAATTTTTCCATTGTATTATGAACTAAATTCAACTTCTTACATATTCTTAATTATCACTATTTTGAGTATTTTTCCATTTACTTTAGTTCTCTTTTGTAGGGGTGGGTGTCAGGTTTGGGTAACACAAATCCTATCCGTCCCATATTTTAAGAAACCTAAACGGGACTGATATATTCGACTTTGAGTACTCGAACTTGAAATACCCTTATTTTGTTATGAGAATACGGGGTGGATTTGAGAATACTTTTAATATTAAATATTAAATAACGTATACACTTCACTTAATAACAACTACGAAATTATCAAGTTACTTAATTGATACCATTTAAAGAATTCTTTTACTTAAACCTGATTTTTTTTATATCTAACCACTCTAGTACATACATAGTACATTGTAACTTTAGATAATGATTTGATATCATTATATAGTTTTAAATTGTATTTTGATATGTTTGAAATAATTTTTAATTTGATATGTTTGAAATAATTTTTAATTTGTTATGTTTATGTAAATAAAAGGGATGAAAAATTAATTTATGTAATTTACTTTTATTAGGTCCATGGAGAATTTTTCTGTAAGAAAAATATGGAACCCGCAATCCCGACCTATCACGTCCCGCAATAATTCGGGTACCCGAAATTATTACAGGATGGATTTGGGATTTAAAATGTCAATCCCAAAATTACTATACCCGTGTTTTTAGTCCCAAACCCGTCCCGCGCCCACCCGTGTATTCTTTTGTATTGAAATCACAATATGCAAGAGCTAGAAGAAATGATATTCTATAATATAATTCATAAACAAAGGGAAAAAATAAACAGAAGGAATGTTCATTTGAAATCTAGTCTATTTTTGTATCTATTTGAATTCAAACAACACCAGTTTAATCCATAAATCTGTCAGAAAGTGATCAAATCCGGAAGTTCTTGATTTTTACCATAAACCTGATTAATATCCATTAGAGGACTTTCAAATGGATTTATCTGCACCAAATCTTCATCAAATTTCTCCCAATCATCAGTAATTATAGTCCTGAACAACAAATTATTATGATCATCATTCCCTTTCTTGTCACCCTTCTGCTCCTCTTCTTCGACCGCGACAATGGCGGTCAATTTCTCTTCCGTCTCATCCAATTCGCCTAAACTCGATCCATCTCCGAAAACCATTCTCTCAAGTTCTTGAATTTCCTCTTCCGGAAACCTCTCGACAAATGGAATCCCAGTCGCATTTAAAACTCCAATCTCTTGACAAAATTCAAAATAATAAGCGAGCTCTTCCCCCTGAATCGCGGCTTTTTTCGCGACATTAAGTGCCAACTTAGCCTCGACTTTACCCTCGGAATAGGCGTTCATGAAAACAATACCAATACCTCTACACATCCTCTTGTAATTATTATGTATCTCAATAATAATCCCATTCATCACATCAAGAACAAGAGGCATGAAAATAGCTCTCCCCTGTGGCTTAACCTGAATCAACAAATCAATCAGCGACTGCAATTTCTGCAACAAACCCAGTTCCTGGATCATGGACAAACTCCCTTTTTTCTCCTCGGTGAATTGAAAAATCAACGCGGATTTCTGATCCAGAAACGCGTAATAAGCATGAATGAAAGCGTCAAATGGCCATGATTTCGATTCAGGGGAATGCCCATCTTTGAAATTCGATAAATCGAAAGGCAATCGACCCATTTTGTTGATGCATTGGATATTGCTATTCACGACATTGTGCATTAGGTGAAGCCCTTTTAAAGCGACGACCCAATTCCTCGTTCTTTCCATTCGGGTCGAAATGGCGTAGAGAAAAGGCTTTAGGTGGAAAGGGGAGATACGAAGCCATTCGGAGGTCCGGTCGATGTTGCGGCGGTCCAATGAATGGTCGTGGTGGCTGGTGGCGCGGATGACGGTGGCTTCGATGTCGGGGTTACGGAGAGGTGATTTTGTAGAGAGATTTGCTAATAAAATGCTATTTTGATCTTTTAATGCTCCGAATGCCTTTCGCCATAGCCTCATCTCCGGCCACTGGTTTTAATGGCGGCTGGCCTCTGCCGGCCTGATGATGATGATGGTGTGTTTTTTTTTTTTTGTTTTTGGTTTTTGTTATGTTCTTTGTTGATTGTTTTTCTTTTTCCTTTTTCTTTTTCTTTTTGGGGTGTAGAATTTTGTTAATTTTAATATCCATACAATATTTAAGTAATTGAATTTCCTTGGTCAACTTACCAACTATGTGTTTGTAATGGTTAATGGACCTCCAATCACAAAGTATTATGGCCAACCAACCAATTAGTATATATGTTCCGAATTAAAATATTGGAAATTCTTTACTCCAAGATAATTCTTGATCGAACTCACAACATTCGGATAGAAGATGTAATATATTTATTTGGGATTGGATAACATTCAGCCAATCAAAAAGCAAAGTATATTGTAATTGATTTATAGTTAATTATATTCGGTCAAATATGATCAGATCGTTTCTTGTAGTCTTTGACACTTTGCTAATATGCGCGGATCCAATGGTGCAGTGGAGGAGCTAAAGTTCTACGATAAATTTAATAATTGAAGTACATAAAATAAAACAATTTCACTTATAATGTGAGTTTTAGCCACAAAATAATTTCTATAACTATAAGTTGATTGTGTGAGATTCTTTTCCATATTTCTGCAATTTTTTTTGTAAACTTTATTATTTTAATCTAATCCCTGCCATAAATACACATAATTTTTTGACAGATTTCCTTATACTAAATTAATTATGCTAAATTTATATGCAATGACAAAACGTATAGTTGTATTCCTATGTTACTTATGAAATAGATGGATTAAATATAATTTATGCAGTTCATTTCCTTAATAGTTTTTACTAAATCTTGTTGAACTTGCAAGCATTTTTAATATAATGTCAAAACTCATATTCTTATGACAATGATATAAAACTCATAGATAATTGTGGATATTTGGACAATTTCTTTTCCCTTTTGATATGCTAGTGATGTCAAAGCCTTCTAATATAAAATGTGAATAAACAAAAATGAAAAAAAAAAAGGAGTTTTGGTTGGATTATGCTCCGATGTGATCTCAAAGTTTGATTGGGAGTTTTCCACACAAAAAGTGATATTCAATTTGGACTATGGATCAAAGTTTGTTTTCGATATATGTTTCGGTTAGCTTAACATAAGAAACTTTTCGAAAAATTTCCGGAAACATTAGGAAAAATTACTAAATTATGAAAAAAAAAGTGTTTCATGACAAATATTGAGTTTCGAAAATATATCTTATTTTCGTTTCGATTGATTCAAAAAAAAGAAAATTTTCGATGTTTTCTATGGAAAATATGAAAATTTTGATCCATGAGTGGGACAATGGTTTCGACGAAATATTACCATAGTATATAAAATATTAATAACTTGATGATTTGAAATTTTGATATATATGATTTGAACAATTCTTGCGTAACCTATCCCTGTTCCCATTATTTATTGTACATTAAAAAAATAACTTATACTAATGTAAATCGTTTTTAAGAAAATGATCTACCATAGCAAAACTTTGCTGCTAGCTCGGAAGCAAAAAGAATAACAAAAGAAAAAGAAGCAGCACATTTTAACGGGTCTTTGACAAATTACCTCCATATGATATGAAAATAGGTATATTATATCGTCGTGATATACTATAATAAGCATTTTAACTTTCTCCGCATGGGAGCATACACGCTTCAAAATTTGATCGAGACTTTATTTCGATGTTGAAAATGACCAATTTAACCCTACATTCACAAAATATAACGGGCAGAGTACTCCCTGTGATATTACATAATAGCACTTCACCTTTACGTGATATTGTCTAATGGACATTCTATCTCCCTGTGATATTGTCTGAAAGGCAGTCTACCCCCGTGAAAATGCAAAAGACTCAATGTGCTTCTTTTTAAATATACTGGAAGGTATTTTGTTCTTTTATTTATTGAGGGTGAGGGTGAGGGATAAACTCATTTTTTAACGATAACATATGGAGGTAATTTGCTATTCACCCCCTAACATTTCTTAAACATTCTTCGAAGGCCCACTATGGATCAAAGTTCTTTAGAAAACAAAATGGAAAAGAATGGCCATGGATCAAGCGAGATTCTCACTAAATAATTTCAAATATGGTTAAACTGTTAAAATTATAAGTTGATTGCGTGAGATTTTGTCCTTTTCCATATTTATGCAGAATTGTTTTGCCGAGTTTGTTCTTTTCCTTTTTTATACACATTATTAATGTTACCTTCCTTATTGTAAAATAGGTTATTATATTTAATAAATGTCTTACGCACCTTAGTTTTCGTTAACGAAAAAAGAAAACCTTAGTGTGATGCTAATTTAGATTTTTATTTTCATTTTTTGAAATCATAAAAGATTGTATATCTAATTAACAAAATCTAAAATTTGATCCTAGTTCGAGGAGAGTTGATTCATCCATTGACATATATATGTACTCTTTATAAGTTTTAAGTAAATTAATACTCCTTACCAAATTAAGAGGAAAAAAAAAGGAAACAAATTGTTACTCCATATAGTAGGGAGAAAATGCAAGTTACTTCCCTGTATTATGTTAAATCTGCAAAAAATTACTATATGAAATTTTTACTGAACCAAATTTCGTTGTGTTTTCAAAAACCCTGCAAAAAACACCTAATTTGTAAAATATATGTCGTTTTGGATTGACAAATTTCAAGAAATAACTTTTAAAATATTACACTTGAAGTTGTAGGGACCAACTTGAAGTATTTAAGAAACGGTTTCTTGAAATATGTCGATCCAAAACGACTTACTTTTTACAAATTCGGTTTTTTTTTTTCCAGGGTTCTTGAAAACACAAAAAAATTTAGCGTAATTGAACTTTCACAGGGTAGATTCTTGCAAATTTAGCAAAATACAAGGGAGTATTTTGCATTTACCCCATATAGTAGTTTACCTACTCTAGACTTCTAATGCTTCTCAAATTAACCCGAAAGAACTGCAAATCCTATCATCTTCTTCTTTGTTTGCATCCCATTTTCCTTAAATTTTAGGTTTGCAGGGTGATCCTTTTTAAATAAAAAAAAAAAAAAGAAAGAAATGTCCGATTATATTCCATATGAATTGCTTATGGACATACTGCCTAAAGTGCCAGCGGAGGCTCTCCTCCGCTTTAGGTGCGTCTGTAAAGCATGGTGTCGTATGATTGACGATCCGTACTTGATCAACATTCATCGCGATCATCAACTCCTCAATATCCACGACTTCTCCAATGGGGTCAGTCGCCTATTTATGGTTAATAATGACAAACAAATATGTTGTTTTTCTTTAAACAACTTATTGCTTAATTCTAATAATTACGGTCCTAAATGTTTTGGGAGTGCACGTATAATCACCTACCCAATGATGTTTCACGGATCGAGTTTTGTTACATGTAATGGTCTTGTACTCGTTTTGTATTTTTCACGTGATGGTATTAAGCATCTACGGTCAATCATGATGAATCCATTAACTCAGGAGGTCCACGTTCTGCCGTATGGCGATGGGGTTGAAAGCCTACTTTATGGTTTTGGATATGATTATGTTTCAGATGATTACAAAGTTTTGACTCATTCATCAACTTCGGTTGGAGGAGTACACACACATCATTGTTCTCTATACAGCCTGAAATCAAATTCTTGGAAACGAATTAATGATTCTTCTCATTGGATTTCACATTGTCGTCCTGGAGTTTTCTCTAATGGGGCATTACATTGGATTGGAAGAACCAGAAAATCTTCATTTGTGATTGTTGCTTTCGATCTAACAACTGAAGTTTTTCGATATTACTCACTGCCCGCTTCGATTTTCATAAGATTGAGGCCTTTGGATTTGGAGATTGGTGAGTTAGGTGGATGTTTATCTCTGAGTGGTCACATCGACATGGTGCATCTTGAAACGTGGTTGATGAATGATTATGGAGATGAAAAATCTTGGTCTTTATTGTTTACAATTGCGGAATATGAAAGCAATGATTACTTGATCAGACCTATAAGTTATTCAAAGAATAAAAGACTTGTTCTTCTTCAGAAAAGAAAAAACAAAGGTTTTCTCTTATTTGATCTTAAGAACAGAACTGCGGGGAATGTTAGCATTCCAAATGGTCTAAATATTTATTCTCCTGGAATCTTTGTAGCAAGTCTTGTTCGAATAAATGCAAGTAAGAAATAGAGGGAATTAAGCGGATAATAACAAGTTTGTGAAAGTCTATTGAATTCTTTATGTCCAGTTGATTTTGATTTCTGTTTGTCATAAGACTCATCATGTAGCTTGAAACCATGGAACAAAATTTCCATCTTTTCCATAGATACCATTAGAGTTTCCGTTTTTGAATCAATGGAAACAAAAATAAGATGTGTTTTGCCTAGAAACTTTATCTCTTTCTTAATATAGTGACTTTTTTCACAATTTTTCGTTGGTGTTTCCAAAATATTTCTGAAAACTTTTCGAAAAGTTTTCAACATTCAACTAACCGAAATATATATCGAAAACAAAATTTTGATCCATGTTGAAACTACTTTTAAGAGAGAAAGAGAAGGAATTTTAGAAAAATGAGATGGATAGGTTATTTTTAGTTTCTTCTTTAATAGTTTATATGCAAGCTTTTTTTTTTAATATAATGTCACGATGATATATAACTTATAGGATATTGACTTTTTTTTTTGCTTTTGATCATATATGATATATGTACACGAGTAGTTAATCTAAAAAAGTAGAAAGATGTACAAGTGGTTCGGTTATGCTCCAATTTAAATTACTCGTGTTAACTCAGGAGGTCCACGTATTGACGTATGAAATCAAATGTAGATTGTGGTTTTGGATATAATTCTATTTCAGATGATTACAAAGTTTTTACTCATGAATGAATACATACCTTGTTGTTCCCTATACAGCCTGAAATCAAAGTCTTGGAAGCGGATTAATGATTCTTGTTCTCTATTTCTTTTAAATAATATCTCCTTTATTTTCATTAATTAGTAAATATAATAATTAATTAGTTTAAAATGTAATTAACCAGTTTTATTAAACTTCAATTAATTATCATTACAATTTTAATTCCAGATTTTGAAATTGAATGTTTTAATTTTTCGCGCCTGAAAATATTGCTGGGCAAACTAGTCGCCCAAGATATATCAGGAAAAAAATCATATTCAGGCGTGTTTATTACAGATTCATCACAATCACGTATTTAAGTTCATCAACATCATTTATGTAAGAGATGTGAAAGTAATGGAAGAGTTTCAATATTAAGAAGAAGAAGAAGAAGAGTTGGGAGAATTTGAATTTGAGAAGAAGGCACGGAGGAAATAAGAATGTTATTGAGAATATTTAGGAAAGTTAAAATTATAAAAATGCAATATTCCATAAGATCATTTCAAGCAATTACTCAAAATGACGAGTCCTAAACATAAAGGAATTCTACTTAATGAAGGAAAGCAATATATAATTATATTATGTATTAAATAGAGAATAAAATATAAAAGGTAAATTACTTGGACTCAATATTATTACTTGGATAAAAGTATATATATATAAAACTTATGCTCATGGGAAAGTTCTCCCTGCAAAAAAATCATTAGATATTCCCTAGTCTCCTAGTATTTGGTAGCTTTTTTCTTTCATATATACGCTATATATGAATCCCTTTTCCATTAATTTTTAGGTTTTTCACATTACATTCGTTTTAGAATAATCTTAAATGGATATATTCTAGCTTAGTCATGTTTTTCCTAACACGATGTATGTATGATAGCTTAGGCAAGTTATTTCTTCTAATTCATGCTTTTATGGATAACAAAATTTGAAAAGGATGTTTTTAATAAGAAATAAAATTACTAGTGCAACAACCCTCACAAAGAAAAGAAAAAAAGTAGGATCCAAATAGCTTGTCATTAGTAGGAATTTTTAATTCATTTGAGACTCAAAATCGATAGAAATGATCTAGAAGTCGAAATAATAAGAGAAATTGATTTTCACAAACATGAGCCGTGGGATATGCCGTGTAATATACGCTATATATGAATCCCTTTTCCATTAATTTTTAGGTTTTTCACATTACATTCGTTTTAAAAAAAAATGTCCTCTAATATTCCATATTAATTGTTTATGGCTATCTTGTCTAAAGTGCCAACAGAGGCTCTGTTGCGCTTTAGGTGTGTCTATAAAGCATGGAGTCGTATAATTGATGATCCGTACTTGATCAACATTCGTCGCGATCACCAACTCCTCAACATCCACGACTTCTCCAATGGGGTCAGTCGCCTACTTATGGCTAATAATGACAACCAAATATGTTGTTTATCTTTAAACAACTTATTGCTTAACTCTAATAATTACGGTCCTAAATGTTTTGGGACTGCACGTATAATCAGCTACCCAATGATATTTCTCGGATCGAGTTTTGTTACATGTAATGGTCTTGTACTCATTTTGTATTTTTCACCTGATGGTATTAAGCATCTACGGTCAATCAGGAATCCATTAACTAAGGAGGTCCACGTTCGGCCATATGACGATGGGGTTGAAAGCCTACTTTATGGTTTTGGATATGATTATGTTTCAGATGACTACAAAGTTTTGACTCATTCATCAACTTCGGTTGGAGGAATACACACACGTCGTTGTTCTCTATACAGCCTGAAATCAAATTCTTGGAAACGAATTAATGATTCTTCTCATAGCATTTCACATTTAAATCCTGGAATTTTCTCTAATGGGGCATTACATTGGATTGGAAGAAGACATCCTGTAACCAGAAAATCTTCATATATGATTGTTACTTTCAATCTAACAATTGAAGATTTTCGATATTACTCACTGACCGCTTCGATTGTCAGTAGATTGGGGATTTGGGATATGAAGTTTGGTGAGTTGGGTGGATGTTTATCTCTGAGTGGTTACTTCGACAAGGTTCATTTTGAAACGTGGTTGAAGAATGATTATGGAGATGAAAAATCTTGGTCTTACTGCTAGGCATGTTAGCATTCCAAATGGTCTATTTATTAATTCTCTTGAAATCTTTGTAGCAAGTCTTGTTCGAGTAAATGCTGGAAAGAACAAGAGGGAATTAAGCGGATAATAATAATTAATTTGTGTAAAGTTAGTAAAAATATATTTAGTTTGTGAAAGTCTATTGAATTCTTTACATGCAGCTGATTTTGATTTCTGATTTGTCATTATGTAGCTTGAAACCATGGATCAAAATTATCATCTTTTTGGTTGAAAACATGAAATTTTCCGTTTTTGAATCAATGAAAACGGAAAAAGGATGTATTCTCGAAATTTTATATTTGCCAACACGCCCCACTCCGGAATTTGTATAAAGAAGCCGAGCAACCTTGATAGAAACCAGATGATGCATCATATAACATAAATATACTGCAACAATTTCAGTGCAGTACAACAGTAATTCACATACCTTGTTGGCAGCATCAGTGCTATCCGGCATGGTTACCATGCGGCACTGAGCAGGGTCTACAATTTCAGTCAGTTGCCACGATTTTATCTTATCATTGACATAATCCAATGTCCTTGGCTTTTCAATGCTTCTAGCCATTGAATCTAAACTGAACAAACAATAATGGGTTAAGAGTTAAGCATCTTTGGTCATTGTAAAACGCAAGAAAAAATTAGTCACGAGGCCTTGGCAGCTCATCATGCAGTAACTGCTACAGCTATCTTCTCAATCGACCTAAAAATAGATGAAATCATGTGAGGGTAACATACAAGGATGGGAGATATCTTTCTACTTTACAATTTACAGGAGCTACATCCGCAACAGAAGATCCAGAAACCTGCTAAAAATAACAGAAAAAATGTCATGTAATTTGGTGGTCATTCAGCTAAGGAATAATAAGGTAGGGGGCGGCGAGAAGGCACCTTAGCTGCTGCTGCTTCCATGGGAGATCTTAGAGCTTCAAGAGGTGGAGCTTCAACTGTTCTCAACGATCGCATACCAGAAGCATTTGCTAATATCTTAATTCCATTGTCAGCAGTGGTAACAGCAAGCAGATTCCTTCCCTTATTAAATCTCAAGTGCGGAAGACTCTGCATTGAAGTAAATTTCATCATTAAAATTCTTGTTTTAATACTATGAAACAATTATTGTTGATTTCAGTTGACAACACTCACAGGGAGACCGCCCTCTGCATCTGTACTGGTAAGTAGGTTAATGTTATCCATATCCCGAAACTTTATTTGGCTATCTTCACCTACAGCCAGAAAGTGATTTTGAGTCGTGTCAAACCGCGCAACCCCAGCTGACTTCTTTCTGAATCCATTATATGTTCTCTTTATAGCGCCTTCACTTTCATTCCGTTCCACCAGAAAGGGATCCCCATCTTTGCCTGTTCCACAAGAGAACAACCTGAAAGGGAAATAATATACATTACTGTACAAACAGTGAATTCATTCGAACTTTTTCAGAAGACAATGCTAATGACGAGGCACATCTACCCTGAACCTATATTATGGAAAGTAATGTAAAAGATTGTTGGATTGGATATCAGAGAAATACTTCAGTTTCTAAGTAAACTATCCTATATTGCATCTTAACACAATAAACTCAAAAAAATCAAAAGACCTTTGTCATCATTATGACAACCCACAAGCACTTCAAAAATATAGCAGAGGAATCCTCATTACACAACGAACAAGAACACTAAGAAAGAAATATAAAGTAAAGAAGAAAACTACAACTTACACCCGTTTTGAGGCAAATTTTGTTTACCAAATATAATTAGTCATTTCGACATTAATAAATTTGTAACAGATTGTGGCTTAATCATGTGAAAGTTCTGCAGTGAAGAACTAAAAATTTATTCGAAACCTTAGTCACAGATATTTTAACGACGACTGTATTGCAATATATAACATGCTTCCAAGTTAGCTCGGATACCTGAATATTTTCTTTCTGATGAGGGCATGTAGAATAAACTGGTGCTTCATGACCTTCAAAGTTGAATAGTTTCCTTCCAGTTAGATCCCAGACCTGTTTCAAATCTCTCCTTTAGTTGCTTTAACCATGAATTAAACATTATTTTTCAGATAGCAATGTTATAGTTTCTCCCCTCACCTTTATTAACTTGTCGTCCCCACAAGTTATAATACAGAGCTGCTTGTTCGGATTAGAAAAATTAAACCAATGTCACTCACTCCTCCAGCATGAGCTTCTATCTACAAGAATAAAATGAAAATTTAACTAACATTTTTTTTTGGCTTAGGCATACAAATGAATTAAATGCTTGGAAAATGTAGCTCCTGCAACATTAAGAAATACAACTTATTGAAATCACAAGAACCTTCTCAAGCATATCATCCCAAGACAATATTCACCACAAAAAGTCCCGTCCTGGCTCCCGTGACTCGGCTCACAGAAAATGGTGCATCCTAGGCAGCAGAAGTCTGTCCAAAACCTCAGTATATAAGAAAGCAGCTACATCTACTGGAAGGTGGTAAGGGAATGCTAACATTAACATTATAAAACGGAGATGAATAACAATATACATTGTGCTTCATTTTGTTTTTTTTAACAATACTGGCACGATTCCGTGTGTGTATGCATTGAATACTTAGATATATTAAAAATGTTGGGTCGCGCACAAAAAATATGAGTTGCATTTAGTCTTCTGATGCCATCAGCAAGACACACCCAAGAAGCAGACACTTGGCAAATGTTCACTCGATTCAATATTAAAAGATAATGATTTCTAAATCTAGGATAGTACTTCTACCACTGATTTCAGGCACTTGTCAATATTCACATGGTACCAAATGCTAACTTTTCCCCTTGGTCGTAATAAAGATAGCTAGATTCCATATTTGTAGCTCCAATCACACAATATTGAGTACATGCTTCTTGTCATATAAAGAAACAAAAGTTGACCTCGCCATGCCAAGTAATATCTCCGAGCTTGAGGAAAAGCTAGGAACCTCGTAGTCCGTTGTTATATTTAATAATTTAGGGGGGTTCACCTATTCATTGTGCAGGATTTTACGAGTCCGGAGATACTTTCTATTTTTTCGACACTTTTTCGAGAGCACATGATGGAAAATTTAGGATCAGATTGCAAATCTATAAGAAACTGAGTTGTATTCTTGCTATTAGACTGTGTAACTTCCCATCATCATTAGCATAAATAATTTATTTTCACTGAAAATGTAGGTGTTATTTAATTTTATATTTTATAGTCGGATGGTTTGGGTCGGGATACCTCAACTCCCTTAACCATATGTTGTTTACATGTTCCTATTCTAACTTTACAAATTTCTGGTATGTACGACATTTTCGACAAAGAATTAGTACATATACTAAAATTTGTTTCAACATTTCTCACCACTGTCACCAATCTTAAAGTCTTAATTGTCATCTATGCGACTATAGGCAGACCGTAAAAACACTACTTTCATTATCTTGACGTACACCAAATTAATGTGGATAACAACGTTAGTTGCTTAAGCTTTTAGGCTTCGAGTAAAATTTGGACCGACTTATTAATTCTACAAATTTTACATGGATGCACAAATGAAGGAGGGTTTTATTGAAGAAAGAGTCTTAATGTACATGACAAATGGCTTCGTCCACTTTGCATTGCATTTCATATTTTTCCAGCAAGATTGATAATTTCAGTATTGGATTTATCCTATCCTATATAATTTGCATTCATCACAATCATAACTCATACTTTTTTGAGTAAGTATAGTCAATTAAGCCAGGCCACGAAAATAAGTAAAAGTAATTCGCATGATCGAGAAACAAATCATTACTTTTTCCTGGATGGATGGAAACAAGATTGCAACACAAGGAATATTCAAACATAATGCAGAAAGCAATTAAAACAAGTCATGCGCGAGCTAGAACTCATCAATATTAACTTTGATGAAGCAATGTGTATATATGTGTCCCCAAAATCTCCTAAACAAGAAATCATAAAAGAAGAGAAAACCAAAGTCATAAACCAAGAAATATCTGAGTTACTCTCTGTCATCACATTTCAGTCCCGTCTCAATCAAATATGTATTAAGGTGTTCATCGTCCCTAACACGTATATCGATCAAGGCCATACTCTCCATGTAATCAATAATCTCCATACGTCCCCAAAACTTGTAATCATCCAAGAGAATTACACCAGGATTCTTTGTTGATTCAGCCTGATCCTCTCTCAAGCATACAAACAGTCCAACCTTTGTGAATCCTATCGGAGAACTTGGAAGCTCAATGTTAATTCTTCTATGCCATGAATTTTCGACTTCGTATTCATCCAATACCCATACAGAACCATTTTTATTCTCGGAGTCATAAAAAACGACGCCTAGACATCCTTCAAATTCTTTGAAGGCTACAAAGTTAGCACCATCGTAATCATATTTAAGCAATCTAATATCTCCGATCATTCTTTCTCTAAATAAAAAAATAATATGGAATCAATTGAATCTTTAGAGGGAACCAAACCGAACCTATCATCATTAAGAAAATTCCTAGTGGCCAGTCAATAAATTCGGCCGTGAACGAATATTGCCCCTCTAAAACCGATTAGTCCATTCGGGTTTGAATAAACTTCACTCCATGAATCTGATTGCAAGCTATACATGTCAACCCTTGTTGAGAATGACATAGTGTTTACATCAACATCATAATGAATTTTATCATTTGTTGATTCCTTAAAACCTAGACCCCTAATACTGTATCTAGAAGGTTTCACAGTACTTCTAGGGTCACGACCATTTGTAATGTCAACAGTTTCTACAACTTATATTTATTCACAGACGGGTTCCACAACAATTCACAATAAAAAAAATCGGCTTCTTTAATGAGCTTTCATCAGCCGATTCGAGATCAATGCGATTAAAACACCCTTTGAGTAGCCTAACTAATACTAACCCCAGTGTCACGCCCCAGCACTTTGCCCGACCACGGGGGCCGAGCGAGCAAGGCATTTACGAGGCAAGGGCCGAAAGGGACATCACGGGACTACCGGCAAGGCTGGAGGGCTTGCCGAGCACGCATCATATCACCCGGGGCACAGCCCGGGTGTGGCAGGGACTTATACAGGCAACGGGAAGGCAGTGTGGCAAGACACGACCCGTCGGGTGGCATTATGGCGTCCCAGGGGCTGCCCTAGACGTTTTGGAGAACCCAACAGCCCCTATGAGGTTCTGGAGGATTCTAGAGAGTTCCACACAAGTCCGGGACGTTCGGGAGAGTTACTCAAGGTTCCGCATAGCTCCGGAAGGGCCAAGAAGAAGTCGGAAGGTTCCGGAAGGGTCCAGAATGTTCTACAAGGTTTCGAAAGGGTCCGGAACATTCTACAAGGTTCCGGAGGGATCCGGAATGTTCTACAAGGTTTCGGAGGGATCCGAAATATTCTAGAAGGTTATGGAAGTTAGTAGAACCTTATAGAAGATTCTAGAAGCTTAGATGTAGTAGGTGCTAAATCATTGTAGGATGTTCTAGATAATTGTAGAAACTTGTAAATAGTTCTAGTTTGGTAGGAATTTTGTAGAAGGGTCTAGAGATTGATTCCTAGCCCTTAGATTAAGTTAATCCTAGCCATCCATTAAGGAAGGTTCCAAGTATAAATAGGTGTAGGGCATTTCATTTGTAACCATCAAGTTGTAAGCATTCTCCAAGTTAATATAAGAGCATTCCTTAAGTTCTCTCAAGCACACTTTCTTACTTTCCCAACTTACTTAGCAACCTTCTAAGGTGCAAGGCGAGGCTGACTTAGCCTATTCCGACAGAGGGGCGGAACATCACTAGAGGCGTTAGTGGCTAAGTGCCGCATGGAAACTTACGAGAAGTTTAAGTCCGTGACACCAGGCAAGATTCTGCCGGATGTGATCATAAAGTTCCCTTTCATAAACTGAACCCAGTTTGTAAATAAACACTTAACCGAGTTTTTCAAAAAATTAGGGTTCTTGATTCTTTACCTTGAAACAACTTACATCATTGAGTATGATGGGATACTGTCAGCTGAGTTTGCGGTATTTAGCACTGAACTCTTGAGATTTGATGAAGTGTTCCCAATTTTTGCACACGGTGGTGAAGTGAAGAAGGGATTTCACGGGAAGCCTTGGATGTATGTTACCGCAGATGATATCAGAAGGAATTTATTTCGGTTCCATTTTCTTCGAGGGTTTCGCCCTTTTCGCTTTCTTCTTCTTCATACGCCATGCTAGCTTCACGATAGTTGAAAATCCAAGGGAATGTGACAACATCTTGGGCGGTGATTGGCGATTCTCCGTGTCGGACGCCGTCATTTTCGGTTTCTTGTTCACAGTTGGCTTCGCCGAACCCTCCTGCATTCTGTGTGCGCGTGGGTGACGGAGAGAGAGAGTAGGACTAAACAATATATTTATATTGTAATATAATGAATAGTAGGGAAACTGAACTAATTATGTCATATACTACGTACAATTCACAATAAAACGATTACAGAAAATAATTAGTTGCCTGATTATGAAATAATTACTACTAATTCTTTTCCAAAACAAAAATAGCGGAAATATAAAAAAGTAATTAAATTTATTGAAATTAGTTTATTATCTATTGAAGGAAATTATATTATAATTAACATTAAATTAGCTCCAAAGAGTTTGAACATGTTATTCATATCCTCGTCTTTTTGTCTGAATTTTGACGTAATGCAAAATGTATAATTTATCTTCTCTTTTCATTTTTTTTAACGTTGATGTTATGCTTTACCTCTTCTTCTTTCTTCTCCTTGTCTTGGAACTCAGCTCGAGCACGCTCTCTTCCCAGCAATGATTGTCATCGCCATTATCAAGTGAAATATAAAATCAATCACAACTATCCTATCTTCAATTTCAATCAGTTCTTATTAAGCAAATCAGCCCTTCAATCCTTCAATACCAAATAAAAATAATAAGTTATTTTCCAAGAAAAGATGTGATGGAAAATCTTACCATTTCCTCCTCATGCAGTGCTTTCTCGAGAGCCCTTTCCTTTCCTCTCTTCTCTTTTTTACTTTTTCATTCTCAACCTACAGTAATAGAGAAAACAAATAAATACTGCCTACTTGGAGCTAAAATTCATTTTTCATACCATAGAATAGACCAAAGTCCGTTTTCCATACCAAAAAATCAAAAATCATACCAAAACACACTTCCGTCAATTTTTTAACGGTCGTGCCACGTGTCTGTTAACTTGGCTTGAGCGGGAAAAAAAACTCACGTGCGGGGCACGTATTGTTGATTCTGCCCACTCGAACAAAATTGGGCAGCTGAAATTATACTTCATTACAAAATTAGAAAAACCTTAGGCAAAGAAATTTCTCCCCTTTTCAATATGTTCTCCCGTCCACAAAATTAGACTTGATAACATAGAGCATTTTGAAATTGGTTTGATTTCGGCTCACATTCAACACCGAAGATGCCTCGTTGTCGTCCATTGGGTGGTGAAACCCCCGTATAAGGTATGTACTGTGAAGTGACGATTTTATGGTTTCAAATTCCTGCCTATTTATTTCATTCCTTAGAATAAAAAATGAGTTTCTTGTTGGGGTTTGAAGTTTAGTTCATTGTTTATTCTTAATATTGTTGTACTTTAGGGTTATTGCTTCAATTACTTTTTTTAAAGGGCAAATAATCTGAAATTTATGTTTTTGTTTAATGTTCTTGTCACTGTTGTGTGGGACAAAACTGTATTTTTTTTTTATTATTACTTGCAATCCCAGATGAGCATAGTTATTGTTTAATGTTCTTGTCCCCTGTTTTATGGAACAAACTTTTTTTGTTTATTCTCTGTTTTTGTTTTACTTGTTTACACATACCTTTTTTTTTTTTTTTTTTTTTTTGGTATTTGTATAGAGGAAGGACACCTTTGTACATTGAAAAAACATTATGGCGGGATTTTTAAACATTTTCCTGTTGCATCATATGAAGGGGGCAATGCGATTTTTATAGATTATGTAGAATACATGAAGTTGACATTATCCATATTGGTAATAATGGTTAGGGAGTGTGGACTGCATGGGGTCACACTTTTCTACAGGATTGATAATTTAAAGAAGTTTAGACAAATGACATGTGAAACAGATGTATATCTATTGCTTATTGATGGTTCTTGGAAAAAAAACTGTAGAGGTCTCAGTGTACCTATTCCACGAGGAGTTAGAGAACTTAGGGAATGTGAATGATGAACATGAAAGAGTACTTGATGAGGATATTGTAGAAAAAAAATATGCATTGGTGGAGAATGCTGCATTGGTAGAAAATAAGGCTAAGACTAAAGCTAAGGCTAGGGCCAATGAAAAGGGAAAAGGAAAGAGAATTGTTGTATAAGATAATGAAGAAAATGATGAAGAGGTGCAAAAAGTGAATGAAGTGAATTGGTGAAGAATGCTGCATTCTGGGTGAGGTGGATAAGGTAATAAAAACACATGTAAGTCAAAGTACTCCAGCTCCACCTAGTCCACCACCTGCTCCACCAAGTCCACCAAGTCCATCAGCTCCACTAAGTCCACCAGCTGTTCCAGTGCGTCCACCTGAAAATTATGAAGAAAACAATGAGGGTCAAGATCAAGTTTCTGAAGGGACTTATTCTGAAGAGGAATATGAAGATAGTGATGATAACAATGTTGATTGGATGGGACAAAATGAGGGGAATCATAATAGAGATGAATCATATAGTGATGGAGGGTGCTTTTAGATTTTGATGAGGAGTTAACATAGGAGCCTGACTATGATAAGGGTAGGTGCCCTATTTTGACCCTGAGACAATTTTGAATCCAAGGTTTGAATTGGAGCAGATTTTTACCGCAAGAGCAGAGTTTAGACAAGCTGTGCATTCATATGCAATCAACACAATGAGGAACATCAAGATCACAACTAATGATACTAGAAGAATTTATGCAAAATGTGTTGCAGAAGGATGTGAATGGTATTTGCATGCGTTGAAACTTAAAGATGATGATGCTTATCAAATTAGGGAGTATGAGCCTAATCACAATTGTGGATCAAATACTAATTGTAAGAATCTCAAATCAAGTTGGCTAGCCAAGAAATATGAGAATGCATTTAGAAGTGATCCAAATAGGAGTGTTAAGGGTTTCAGGCTTGATTGCATTTGGGACATTAAATGTAATATTTCAAAACAACAAGCATATAGAGCAAAGAGAAAGGCTGTTACTGCAATAGAGGGAGATTATGACGATCAATTAAACAAATTGTGGGACTATGCAGTAGAGTTGAGAAGACAAAATCCAGGATCTATTGTGATACTTAAGCAGTCAGAAGAATCTGATAGCAATGGTAAGAAAAAAATTCAGAGTTTCTATGCAGGATTGAAACATTTGAGGGATGGGTTCTTGGCTGCTTGTAGACCATTCATAGGTGTTGATGGGACTTGGTTGAAAGGTCCACATACTGGAATTTTGCTCACTGCAATTGGAGTTGATCTAAACAACAGTTTGTACCCTATGGCCTATGCTATAATACAAAATGAGACTAAAAATGATTTGATATGGTTTTTAGAGCTTCTAAAAGAGGATTTAAATATAGATAGGCCTGACTACTATACTTTCATTTCTAAATAAAAGGGTTTTGTCCCTGTATTTAAGGTGGTATTTCGAGGTGCAGAAAATAGATTTTGTGTGAAACACTTGGTGGATAATATGCAAAGGGCTGGATATAAAGACTTGCCAATTGAACAAGCACTGTGGACTGTAGCTCGAGCAACAACTGCTCCAGATTTTGAAAAGAAGTTTAAGAAGTTTTTAGACTTGAATGAGGGTTTGAAGGGGTGGATGAAAGATAAACCTCCTCACCGATGGAGCAGGTCACATTTTAGCCTATACTCAAAATGTGATGCTATTTTGAACAATATTTGTGAGACACTGAATGAAAATCTGATGAAGCCAGAGAAAGACCAATTCTTACTTGTTTAGAGTGGATTAGACAGCATATAATGGTTAGATTTCCCTCAGAGTTAAATCAAAGAAAAAATGGGAAGGTCAAAGAATTTGCCCAAGAATTATGAAAATTCTTGAGAAGATGATGAAAAGTTCATCTAACTGCATTCCATTAAAGTCAAATGATTGACATTTTGAGATACATTGCTCTGAAGGGGAACAATACATTGTTGATCTGAGGAAACATACTTGCTCATGTAGGAGCTGGGATTTATCTGGAATTCCATGTAATGAGTGCCATTAGTTTCATGGTTCATAACCCTTTGGATTATGTGAACCCTTGCTATAGTGTTGAAACATTTTATAGGGCATATGAACCAAATATTATGCCTATAAATGGACCACAGATGTGGGCCAAAACTGGACATATAGCCCTTTACCACCAAACTTTGGAAGAAAGAAAGGTAGGCCCACCAGAGCAAGAAGAAGAAGTGGAGATAAGCCTAAGAAGGGCAAAAGGAAGAAAAGCAATGGGGGGATTAAACTGAAGAAACAAAGCTACAAAATGAAATGCCAATATTGTGGTGTAACTGGTCATAACAAAAATGGATGCCCGAGAAGAAAAGCTACAGAAAGTGAAGCAAGAGAGGCACAAGAAGCCCAGCAAACTGAAGCAACACAAAGTGGATCACCACAACTTGAAGCAACACAAACTGAAGCACAACAAAACCCTCCAGCAGAAAAACTTAAAGGTACTTTAGTTTATCTTGATTTTATTGATTTGTGACAATATTTTATTTAATATTATTTTGTTGTAAGTAAAGATAGGGAGGGGGAACTGCATCAGCTAGCAATGGTGTGTCCATTAATCATAATGATCATGTGCCCTCAAAGGTCTTTCATACAACTTAATTTGTGTGTATTTATCTCATTTATTTGTATGTGTAACTTATTTATGATTGTTATTGCATAGGTAAATAAGAGAAAAAATCAAATGGGGCAGTGGGTCTATTGATCCTATCCCATCAGGAAAGGTTAGTATTAATTTTTTACGCGTGTGAAATATTGATGAGTTTATAAGGTTATTTTAATGATGCTGATTATTATTTTGTCACAGGTAAGTAAGAGTAAAAAATCAACTGATGATAATGATGTATCAAATAGTCCTAATGAAATTAATGTGGATGATGATGCTCCTATGCCTTCACAAGTAAACTTTTACACTTAATTTGTTTTGTTTGATTGTTTGTATGGTGTAATGACTGATTTATTTATACCTGAATTGCACAGGTTCAATCTCAACCTGAATTCATACCACCAAGTGTGACATTGTCTCCAAGTGTGTGTCCCATTGGTCCACCTGCATTCATACCTCCAAGACTTAACATTAGAAGTCATGCTCCTACTCTTTTCCAACCACAACCTCCAGTTAGTCTCCAACCACATCCTGGTGGTTCAAATCTATTTCCAGTGATCAAGGTTGATGGAAAGAAGTACGTGACGTTGTCTAACCTACATGCTGCTTGCACATCCTTAAAGAGTGCTAAGAAGAAGTAAATGATGTACTGTGAAGTGCTTATTATATGATGTAGTTGGCTTAAAACATAAAAACTACCTAATAAAGAAAAAACTACCCAATAAAAAAAACTACCTTTTCCACTATGATCACCATGACAAGCCACGGTTGATTCTCCACTAGTCCCTTTTTCCCTCATGTTTCTTTCCTCTCTCTATTATTTATCATTTGATTTTTATGAGTTTCTTAATATTTCTTCAACTTAAACATAATTGTTACTTATTTCATGATTGCTGGGATGATGAATGTAACTTAATATTTTGATGGATGGATACTACGGAATAATATCACCATTCATCACCAACTATATTGCATCTAACGGACAAATAAACGGAGTATCATCATGTGATTAAACCCACAAAACTGGGAGGGAGAAATCAGAGTTACTGGCTCCAAAAATTGTCCCATCATCCATGAAATCACTCAAAAACCTAATAAGTATTTTATTTACTGCCTCCTACAACTTTACTAACCCTTATTGATCTTAGCAAATTCCATTACTAATTTTGATTTCAAAAGTTCAATGGCGAATAGGGGGTGTGCTGGATTATCCAAAACTCCATTCTATGGTAAGATTTATTAATTATATACTGTTCTAATTTTTTTTCTTTGGAAAAGGGTATTAATTTAGGGTATTATTAATTATTTTTTCGATTTTATATTGCCCTATTTAGTGAGAGTTTGTAAACTTCAATTTTAGATAATTTTTACTTGTTATTTGATGTAGTTGAGTTGTGTCTTCCTGTTCATTGTAAAGAGAAAATAAATGTTGTAGGATATAAACATAAATTATGCTGCAATATGTAACGCCCCAAAAATTTCAGACCCTTTTGGTTGGATTGTTAACCCAATTTCATGTGCCACGTTTTATTCTTGAAGTTAAGCATTAATTTGAACTAACACATACAATTTAATTAAATCTTGTAACCTTGTGAACTTTGAAAACATAAAAGTTACTTTAAAATAACATTAAGACCTTTTTGAAAATTTTCAGGTTTGGATGCACAATTTTTTTGTTTTTGGGGACAAAAATGTAAGTTTTCAAAATTTTAGGGGGCAAAGTGCAAATTTGCCCCAAATCTTCTAGGCTTCTATATAGCAATAATTTTCTCTCCTAGGACAGCATAAGGGCTGCTAAGGTATTCCCTTGGGTGGAGTAAACTCGAATACCCAAGAAAGACATGCATTGGTGGAATTGGTGAGTAATAATAATCACCTCTTCCCCATTTTATGTGTATATGTATCTATACACTAAAAAACAGATTTCATAGTCCAATGAATATCTCCTCAAACCCACATTATCTTCCTTACAACTTAAAAATACTTAGATATAGTAAGAAGAAAGGGAAAGAGACAACACGTTTAGAAAGAGAATTTTTGGATATACACAGCACAACCTCAGTTTTTCGCTCATAAAATCTTCTTCCACAGTTGGATCATGCCCATATTTTGTATGAATGTCCTTCACACATGGGGCTACATATTGACCATTCAAATCGTCGTTTGGATCTCTCGACATTAATCGGTAGACGTTTGAAATTGGTGAAAAATAAGGATTAGAGGGCTTTTGTTATGAACCACCACCGGAGCCGCCACCACTACCTTCGAAGGTCTAGAAATGAAGAGAGCTTCATCCCCTTCGTTTCTTTGGGTAAAGATTTGCCTATGCTTGTGTTCTTTAATCTTTGTGATTTCACTTTCTTCTCTTTAAAGTATATATTGAAGAAGTTTAATTTATCTTGTAGCTTTTCTGATAAGTTGTTGAGTTTATATTTAATATTAGATATTTAATGACTTTGATGTGGTTTTGTTTAGATATTGCTTATATGTTTGAATCTTGATTTATTTTTGTAAGAAAGTTAATATTTTTAATTTTCGAAACTTTAAGGGGGTAATTTTAAAAGGTTTTAAAAGTTTAAGGGTTAGGGCTACGATTTTTTTTGGAGTATAAGTGGACTGAAAATCTCTGTTTTGTTTGATATTTGGTTTGAGTTTACTTAAAAATTATTAGTTTTAAAGTTGCTCCGAGTTTATTTGCAAAAATGAAGTTTTTGAAACTTTTGGGGTTATTTTTGTGAATATGAAAATAAGGGGGCAAATATACTGTTTTTACATAGTTACTTTTACAAACTTTTGATTAATTGATTTGAAGTAGTGCTTAGGTACTTGTGTTTTAAAATTGAAAATTTGTAAAATTTTCCGAAGAAAATTTATAATTAAAGAACTTTTTGTTTCTCATAGTTAGTTTGTGAAAAGTTATTAAAACTTATTTTTAGTCTCAGTTTTATACTGAAAATATGCTTGATTATTTTTAAGTATTGCTTAGATGCTTGGATCTTGAATTATTTTTCAAGAAAGTTGATTTTATTAAGTTTTTGAAAACTATGAGGGTAGTTTTGAAAAGTTTTAAACTTGTGGGATTTTTAAAGATTTGATTTTTAAAGTAACAAGATACTTAATATTCTGTTTTTATTTGATTTTCGATATGATTTTAGTTAAAAATCCTTTGATTTAAAGTTTGTTCCAAATTTTCACAAAAATGGATGTTTTTAAAAGTTTAGGGACTGCTTTGTAAATATGAAAAATGAAGGGAAAATTTTCTGTGTTTTGGCGCTGTTTTGTTTTATGTAATTAATATTTTGAGTTTTGAAAACAATTACTCTTAAGTGGAGTTGATGTCGTAAGTTCTAAGCACTTTTGTGTGACGTGTTAGTTTAGCAAATCCTTTGTAGGATTTTCATTAGTTTATGTTGAAGTAAGGTTGTTAGATAAATTCTAGGTCGTATAAATACTTGCTCAGGTTTCGAATACGCTTCATTTGTGGAGTTTAGTCGCTATATTAAGCGACAAAGGTGAGCGTTGTGTGTTGAATTTGTATGTCGGTCCGATGTGCTAGTAGATCGAGTCAAACATTTACTAACGCTCTTAATAATCAAAGCATGTGTTATATTATAATTTATATTGCATGTTGTTACAAAGAGATTGGACTTGTTACGTCGACATTACTCGCATGGAATCCTTAGTATATCAACATGATAATCCAATGCATGCTACATCCAAATCTACTATTTGCGAATATATTTTACTAAATTATCATGATACCCAAAATTTGCATTTGATAAGTTGTTAAATGTTGATAATATGTCAAATATGTTGATATGTTATGTTTCCGTCTGTTTCCGATTTTGTGTTTCTGTTTGTTTTCGATTTTGTGTGGGCCCCTTTTGATTGGTATATGGACCCGATGCCAACCTGGACGGCAATGGCTGGCGGGATTGTCACGGTTACCCATAGGCCTGGCCTTACAATCCAAGTGGGGAGGAACACATGGAGAGTAAGGACGAACTTAGGCAAAGACATGTCGATGCATATTAGATAGTAAGGTCGCTCCTTACTTGGTGTGTTTGGATGGACATCAGACTGAGGATGAAGGGTAAGTGGAGGACGGCATCAATACTTCTTGATTATGTGAAGTCCGTGTTTCTTCCATCTTGAATATATGCTTAATTTGCTTGATAACATGCTCACGTTATATAATATGTTGCATCCACGCACCACCATGCATATTCGCACCACAACCTCACTAAGTTTGACGATCAACTTATGCGTTCCATGTTTCATTCTTTTCAGTTTCAGGTGTTCTGGAAATTAATAGTCTGTTGCGGTTAGGTCATCACGGCTGCGGTCCCACCCTAGTATTTGGGAGAGTAGTTATATTTTGTTGTCGATTTTGGTTCTTTCTCGATTTTGTTTAAAACCTTACTTATAATATTTGAATCGTTAAAGTTGATTATATTTTCATAAAAGAGACAAGATTTTCATAAATTGCTTATTTATCTCTCTCGGTTGATTTGTTCAAATCTTTTGATATGTTGTGATCAAATGCTTCCGCTTTAAACATCTACTATGAAAAATTGATTTTATTTCTTTTCAAAAAAACTTAGTAATGTTCTTGTTTTGTTCTAAACCGCTTTAAAACTTTTAATTGTCGATTTTATTTAAATAGTTTTGTAAAAAAAAAAGACAGTATTTTAACATTTTTTTTAAATAAAAATTTGACCGACTGTTATTTGACGGACCCGCGGATCAGGGCCGTCACACAATATATATATATATATATATATATATATATATATATGATGGGTGCGCTGGATTTTATTTTGTGTATTGATACATATACTAATTTTTTTTGTTGATAAATATAGACACTAATTTTAGATTCATACAAATTTACTATAAAGATGTATCATGGTGGAGTTTTGTTGCATGAACCTAAGAGAAGGTATATTGGCGGTGATATTGGATGGTATGATCATGTGGAAGGAGACAAGTTAGATGTTAAAGAATTAAAGAGTATGGCACAAAATATTGATTGCATTTATGAGCCTGATTTAGTTCAGATGTGGTACAAGTTTGGTAGGAATTTACACAATGGAAGTAGAAGAATAGTGAATGATAGACACGTTTCTGGATTAGTTCATAGCATTCCTGAAAGTAAAGAAGTTGAGATTTATTTGGAGCATTTGAAATATGATATCATTGTTCAGAAGCGGATTGAATCGGGAGTAAATCCGTTTGATAAAGAACGTGTTTAATAGCAACAAAAATCCAACAATACAGATTTTGGATGTGATGGAGATAATGAGATTGATCTTGATTATGAAGACATTGAAGAATCTGAATATTCTAATTTTGAAGATGATGAGTATTATTATGAAAATTCAGATGATGATGATGCTCTATTTGATAACACGGTTGATCCCGCGGTTGAGTGGTCAGGCAAAGATCATGTGGTTGAAGGCACAAGTAAAATTATAAGTAAGAAAAGAAAAAAAATTGTGGAGAATGAAGACGGAGACTCCGATTGTGCAGATTCTACAGACCTTATAAGTCTTCATGGCTCAAATGGATCAGATGATGAGGAAATTTTGCCAAGATACAATCCTAAAACTTATAATATGGATAAGAACTTTGAATTCAAACTTGGCATGGTATTTAGCAATGCGCGGGAATGCTGTAAGGTTTCATGCAATTATTATAGGAAAAGAAATAAAGTTTGCAAAAAATGATAAAAAGATAATACAAGTATTTTGTAAAGTTAAGGAATGTCCTTGGTACATATGGGCATCACCTATGGAAGGAGAGCATTGCATACATATTAAGACGTATACCTCTATTCATAATTGTGGGTGGACATACTACAATTCTACATTGAATTCCAAGTGGTTGGCTCAGTCCTACATTCATAAATTCAAGTTAAATCCTAAGCTTCAAGCTCGGTACTTTAGAGATGAGATGATGATTCACCTTAGAAGCCACATTTCTAAGACACAAGCAATTAGAGCGAGGAAGAAGGCAATTGCATTGGTCCAGGGAACAAATGAAGAAGAGATCACAAAATTGTGGGACTATGTTCAAGAACTAGCTGACACACAGCCACATATGAAACTGAAAGATGATACAAATTAAATGGGCCCACTTGAATTTTGAAGAATGTATTTATGCCTAGGGGCATGTAAACTAGGATTTCTAAGTGGTTGCAGACCAATAATAGGCGTTGATGGATGTCATTTAAAGGGTCAGGGTGGTCAATTGTTGTCTGTAGTGGCCATTGATGGCAATAACAACATGTTTCCCTTAGCTTGGGCTATCGAGGAAGGTGAAACAAATGCTACTTGGAGATGGTTTCTTGAGTTGCTGCATAGAGATATTGGAGATGAAAAACATTATGGATGGACATTTATTTCGGACAAGCAAAAGGGGTTGATTGAAGCAATGAAATTGGTATTTCCTGAAGCTGATCACAGATTTTGTGTTAGACATATGCATGCCAATTTCAAGAGGGCTGGTTTTGGAGGACAAGCACTTAAAGATGCATTATGGACTGCTGCAACTGCTTCTACATATAAACACTTTCATGAATCAATGAAAAAGATGCATAATATAGATGAAGAAGCAGCAAATTGGTTCTGGGATAAACATTCTGTCCAGTGGTCCATATCATTCTTTGATCTATATCCGAAATGTGATATGTTGTTGAACAACCTATGTGAGTCATTCAACAGTATGATTTTGGATGCTAGGGACAAACCAGTCATAACATGTTTGGAGACAATAAGAAACTTAATGATGGTAAGATGGCAAACAAACAGAGAAAAGGCAGAAAAATAGTGTCCAAGGATCAAACAAACACTGCATAAAAATATGAATGAAGCGGAGGAGTTCATTGTTTCTAAGGCAGATCAATTGAACTACCAGGTTATGAGAATCCACCGTCAACATACAGTTAATTTGTACGAAAAATATGTAGCTGCAGAAGATTTGAGTTGTCCGAAATACCATGCAAGCATGCATGTGCTGCCATATGGAGGAAAGGAGATGAACCTGAGGACTATATGCATGAATGGTATCACATTGAGACTTATTTAAGAAGCTATGCACATTCAATCATGCCCATTAAAGGTAAGAACATGTGGCCAAACTCTAAAAAGATTCCACCGCTACCACCAAAGTATGAAGTTTATAAGAAATGGATGCCAAATAAACTAAGGGAGGAAGGACTTTCACGAGGAACAAGAGAATCCAAATCCTTACAAGCTAGCAAGAAAACATAAATCTGTAACTTGCAGTTATTGTCATGTAAAAGGGCACAATGCAAGGAGCTGCAACAAAAGAAAGCAGGATCTAGTAGCAACAAAGCAAACTGCAGTAGTAAGTTCTAACATGATATTTTTTTTTTTATCATGACAATGCCACATTACAAATTATTGAAATCTTATTCATTTATAACTATACTTGACAACGTGAAGCAAATGGATCAAGGGAATCTACTGGAACGGGATCTAATGCAAATGAAAAAGAAAAACTATAAGTAAGAACTTTGAAATTTGAAATTGATTTTTTTCTTATTCGGTGTGTTGTGCAGATGAAGAAGAATTTTGACGTAGAATGCACTGGAGGGAACGTGAATTCTGAAGCTACAATAGTGATGGAGCAAGGAATGTGACTGAATTTTCAATGTGAGCCTGAGCTGTTCACCCAAGGTCAATCTGGGCCAGATTCAACAATACAATCAACCCAATCTTTTAATGCAAAAAACTCTACTCCTACAAGGCCATGCTTCGCTACTATGACTCCAGCTTTTGTTAAAGGAAATAAATCCTATGCTACATTGTCAAAAATGAAGGAATTCCTGGACTCATCGAGAAACAAGAACTAATTCTGAAGTAGTTTGCTTTTAACAATTTTAGGAAGTTAGCTCGAGACTTTTGTTGGCCATCTTTTGACTATATCATTTTGTTGACACTAGTGCTGTACTAGTATTTTAGCAATACTAGTTTGCTTTTGAAAAATTCAAGAACTTAGCTTGAGACTTTTGTTGGCCATCTTTTGATGATAATTGATCACTTTTGTTTTGTGAGAAACAATTATAAAATATTGTTTCAACAGTTGTTGGTTAAGTTGGTGATTTTACTTTTGTATGTATGTGTGTTTACATTAAATTGAGTATTAATGTCTCTGCTAGAAGAAATGAAAATATTTGAAGTGGCTTAGGTTTTTTTTTTTAATTTAGGATTGTAGGTTGATATTGAGTAGCATATGTCAAATTTTATTCACCCACTTTTTCTCAATTTTGTTCTTTTTCATTTGCTGAACATGTTGCAAGTCTTAATTTTGTTATCTCTATGTTAATTGCAGTTTTTTAGGAAATTAATAATGCTATTAATTATAACTTGAGTGACTATATATACTATTCCTAAAAGTTGGATAACCATAGTACGTTTAGAGTTAAACTTGAATGAGTAAATATATATTTTTCCCAAGAAAAAATATCAAAAAAATTAAAATTTCAAGATAAATTATAATTCAAAGAATTTAACACGCTAATATCGCATGCCAAAAAAGCCAAAGGCCACTTTTGCAATGAATATCGAAGCCCTCCCAAAACCCCCAAAATCACTCCAACAAGAACTAAACCCTAACCCGACCCCGTCAAACGTCACTTTCTCCGACCTCGGACTCGCCGAATGGGTGGTAAACACCTGCACGGAGCTGGGCATGAAGCGTCCCACTCCAGTCCAGCACCACTGCATCCCAAAAATTATCTCCGGTCAGGACGTAATGGGTCTTGCCCAAACCGGAAGTGGCAAAACGGCGGCGTTTGCCCCCCCTATTCTTCATCACCTAGCTAAAGACCCGTTTGGTGTTTTCGCCTTGGTAATAACTCCGACCCGTGAGTTGGCGTATCAGTTGGCCGAGCAGTTTCGGGCTCTTGGATCGGGTCTGGGATTGCGTTGCGCTGTGGTGATGGGGGGTATGGATAAGATAAATCAGGCACAAAGCCTTATGCAGAGGCCTCATGTGGTTATTGCTACGCCTGGGAGAATTAAGGTTCTTATTGAGGAGAATCCTGATGATGTACCTGCTGTTTTTTCCAATACTAAGGTGATTTGTTTGATTGATTAATCATGGTTGTTAAAATTGTTTTTCGTAGATGCTATTGCGATATGTTGATTAATGAGATATACTATGATTTTTTTTTTTTTTTGGGGGGGGGGAGGGGTGATAATGTATTTGGCTTTTAATGGAGATGAACGAGTTTTGGGAGGAAAGTCTTGCTTTTGCTTATATTGAATGCAATTAGAGAATGTTATGCATTGAATTTCATTAGAGATGGAAAAAACTCTTTATTTGTTTGGTCATGGCACTTGTATATTTCTTGTTTGAATATTAGCTCTAAATAGGAATGTGATGTTTGTTGTGAGGTGACCCAATTACTGTTTATTGGTTTCTGAGTAAAGTTCTTAATGAATTTAGTTTGCTCGTAATTGGATGTTTATGGAAGTTCATTTGAAATATTGTTATCAGGTTGTGTACTGAGCTATCAAACTTTGAATCCTGACAAAGAGATTTTGTTGCAGTTTCTGGTTTTGGATGAAGCAGACAGAGTATTGGGGCCTAACTTTGAAGCTGAATTAAGAGTTATATTTCAGTGCTTGCCAAAGAATCGGCAAACATTACTATTTACAGCAACCATGACAAGTAATTTACAGACACTACTTGAACTTTCTGCAAACAAGGCATATATCTATGCAGCATATGAGGGTTTCAAGACAGTAGAATCTCTAAAACAGCAGTACATTTATATCCCCAATGATGTGAAGGATGTTTATTTGTTACATATTTTGAAAAAGATGGGAGAAATGGGTGTTAGATCTGCGTTAATTTTTGTTTCCACGTGCAGGTTTGATTTTTTTATATTCCTCAGAAAATTCATATGTACCCTTATCTATGTTTGTTTCAGGTGCTCAAGACCGACAACCTATCCTAGTCATTCATTTGTTATCAATTTCATAGGGGATGCACAGAATGTAATGTTTTCTCTATGAAATTGTATATGTTTCATGGATAATGAAGGCTGCTAAGTTGAACTTTTTTTTTCATGTCTTTGACAGAAAGATTTGATGAAAGTAATGCTTCATTGGGAACCAATCAAAGAGGAAAAAAAAACCACTCATTTAATTCCTAATAGTTTAGATGAATGTGATGACATGCTTATAGAAAATTTTAGTATATTGTATAACACGGGAATCTTACTGTAGTAGGACTAAGTTAGAAGCATTCTGAGAATCCCTGAACTTCCTTATGTCTATTCAAAGGACCACAATGTTTATGGAGTTCTTGCAATGTCTATTCTAAGGATGACCACAATGTTTATGGAGTTCTTGCGATGCTAGTGCATAAATCAACAATTTTTGTTTTCATACAAGAACTTTCATTTAACTAGAAGTCATATGGAATGATCCATGCTTATGATTTGTTCAAGGTTGCTTGCTAAACTATTTGGTGCATGAACTAACCTCTTGACTGGAAATTGTGAATGGCTAATTGATCTTTATTTGATGTTTACTTTGGTTGAGCAGGGTTTGTGAATGTCTGAGTTTGTGGCTGGAACAACTTGATTTTGAAGTTGCAGCTTTGCACTCTTTCAAATCCCAATCTTTAAGGCTTTCTGCTTTGCATCAATTCAAATCTGGACGGGTCCCTATATTAATAGCTACTAATGTTGCCAATCGTGGTTTAGATATTCCGACAATAGATTTGGTCATAAATTATGACATTCCTAGGTAAAGGCTTTCAACAGATCTTTAATGATATATTGAATTCTCTTTTTCTAAATTGATTTAAATAACCTTTTCTATATAGTTCCCCTGAAGATTATGTTCATCGTGTTGGGCGTACTGCAAGAGCTGGAAGAGGAGGCCTGTCTCTTAGCTTTGTCACTCAGGTATGTAGTAAATGGCATTTTTGTTAATTTTACAAGGATTCATTTGAATTGTGAGATTTTGAGCCAAGTATTTCAGATCCACAATAACAAATCAGTAACACTCGTTTAGATCCTTCTGATTTTGTATGGGTTTCAAATTCCTAAGTTGCCATTTTGTCATATTCTTTTAACCAAAATGGTGAATCTTGGATCCACCCACTGTAGTAGTCGTTTACGTCCTGTATCTAAATTCTTTTTCTCAAATCCATGTCCTCCATTGCTTAAGATTTGTATAGGAACAAATAGGGGTTCAATTCTTTTAATCTTCTGGTGAAACAGTAATGCTTTGTATTGGAAATCATGAGCGAAGTATTGAATAACAACAACAATCCACATTTGTTTATTTATAAATTGAGCGACATTTTATATTTTAACATTCTTTCAAAGATCACCTTGAAATTTCCAATATATCAACCTTTTAGGATGTATCAGTGTAATATACATATATTATGCACTATCCTGAAACAATGTTGAAATATTTTGTTCTGACATTGGCTTTCAAAATGTATGAGACAATAAGCCCATCGCCATTCTTTATTCTTCATATATTATCATGATATTGGAGTTAATGTGTGGCTCATTATATCTTGAAGTTTTCTTGTTAAATATGACTTCAATTATCACTAGCTTCTTTGAGATATATTTTGCAGTACGATGTAGATCTCCTGCATAAGATAGAAACTACTGTTAAGAAACAATTGGAGAAGTTTGAGTGCAATGAAAAGGAAGTGCTTGGAAACATCACAAAGGTAAGAGCATCCTGAAATTTTTGTTTGGTAAATCTCTAAGAGGCATTCAAATATTTCTGTCTTTTACCATGTTTCTTATTTCAGGTATACAAGGGTAGACGTGCAGCAAGTATGGGAATGATGGACGATGGGTTTGACGAGAAAGTCGAGGCACGAAAATATCAGAAATTAAAGTCGTTAGAAGAGAAAGGCCTACTAAGTAAGGAAAAGAGTAAGAAAAGAAAAAGAGGAAAACCCATGAAAGAATTGAGGTTTGATTAGCAAAACTGACCTTTGCCCTGTCTATGGTTTATGAGCTCCACCACAGGTGCATGCATTATTTGAGAGGGGCTATGGTTTTAGTGTTCTTCCTTTTGTGAGTTTGTCAAATAGGAAAGAAGTTCTGTGCTGATATTTTTTAATATCTGGTAGGGAAATTTTGTCAAAAGTATATTTATTTAATAGGGATAATTATAGGACCTTCCCTGAGGTTTAGGGTAATTATTGTCAAATCCCCTCTCAATTTCATAATTACATCCAGATGTTTCGAAAATCTTACATTTTGATTATGTCATCGTCAAATTTTTATTGAATTTTTTATTTTACCCTTGAGGTTATTGTAGCTATTTTGTTGGACAATTATACCCTTGTTATGTTTGGTACATAGGAGGCGTTTCTTTGCAATGTATATGTATAAGTATGGGTTCAAATGTTATAATTAGTTTATTAGTGTATGTGTATTTTTAAAATAAAAATATAATAACACATGAACGTTTTTTTTCAATTTTTTTTATAATGCTTTTATAATTAAAGTACAATGAAAAATAAATAAATTATGGATAATTATAAGAAAAAAACATTGTAGACATAAATAAAAATGTAAATACATTTAACTCTACATTTAATCCATAATTTTAATAATTTCAATTATTTTCCTAATTAAAGTAGAAGAATAAATGAATGAATTAGGTTTAAAAGAATAAATGAATTTTAATAATAGTGTATATATATTCTTAAAATAAAAATATAATAAAACATCAATGATTTTTTCCAAATTTTTTTCATAATGCTTTTATATTTAAAGTACAAAGAAAAGTAAATAAATTTTGGTCAATTATAAGAAAAAAATATTGTAGAACATAAATAAAAAAAAGTAAATACATTCAACTTAACATTTAACCTGTAATTTTAATAATTTCAATTTTTCTCATAAATAAAGTACAAGGATAAATTAATGAGTTACGTTTAATCATGAAAAGAAAAAAAACTGGAACAATAATTTTTAAAAAATAAAAATGCTCTCTTGTTTACTAAATTTTTTCTTAAACTTTTAACCAAAATAGTTATTATAAAATCAATAATTTTTTTACAAAATTTTAAAATACTCGATTTAATAAAATAGTTATTATAAAATCATAAATATTTTTTTTAATATTTCTTACTTAAATACAATAATATTAAAGTCATATCTTATTATATAAAAATATTAATATTAATAAATCAATAAACTATTTTAATATAATTTTTTTTTAAAAAAAAACCCTCATCATCCCTAGCCTCCCACCCCAACCAACCTTAGCCCCCTACCCCAACCACCCCAACCCCGAACCCCGCACCCATCGGTCCCCAACCCATCACCCGACGTCCCCAACCCCGCAAATCTCTTCCCAGGTTGCGCCGCAGGCCTGGAAGGCCTAGGGTTTAAACCAGGCCGACGACACGACCTGGGAGGATATTCGCGGGGTTGGGACGGTGGAGGTGGGGTGGGGGGTTAGGGTTAGAGTCTTTTTTTTTTTATGTATAAAATTAATTTTTGCAAGGGTAGCATTGTAATTTTGTGTATCATTGCATGGGTAATATTGTAATTTTGTGTATCATTTCACATCATTTTGTAAGATTTTTCAAATGTGGGAGGAGGTGGATGTAATTATCAAATTGCGCAGGGCTTGGGCAATAATTAGCCCAAACCTCAGGGGAGGCCGATGTAAATAGTCCTTGCAGGGGTAAATAGGACATTTTGTTAATCTGATATTTTTTTATTATTTTTAATTAAAACCGACGAGGACAATATGATCATTTCACATCATTTTGTAAGGTTAAATGTGGGGGGAGGTGAATGTAATTATGAAATTGCGAGGGGATTGGACAATAATTAGCTGAAACCTCAGGGGAGGTCAACGTAATTATCCCTATTTAATAAACACATTTGCATTTGCATTTGCAGATAATGGTTTGACTTAAATTTTTTGTTAACCTGGGAGGGAGCATTTGTTTGATTGTATATCCGACGTCAATAACAACAATCAGAGGGTTTATATTTCAGATGCAAAACATGGATCCGAAGAAAGGTCTTTGGTTTTGGATCAACCGAAATAGAACTACAAAATTATTCCTATTTCTAATATTAGATCTTTCTTTAGATGTTTCTGCATGCCAAACATTGAAATTTTAAACCATGGAACAACAATGCATGAAATTGATTCATTGAATTATTTGAACGACTCTCATAACATAAAATAAAATTATTTCATCTCCCTCCACAAAATCAAATTCTCTGGTTACTTAGACAAATTGAGGTTTGAGGTAGAAGATCGTGAAATAAGTTCAGTGTAAGCAGAAGTAGCTCGAGAGAAGTTTACAACTTATGTTATGTTGAAAATAACTTATTTTAATCGAACCTGAAACACAAGCTCATTTTACAAACACGTTAAAAAATGATAATTTTGCACACACAAATAGTTTTAATCAACTATGAAAGCAGACTGACAGTCTTTCTACAAAATCTTTGGGTGTGGGTGGATGGGTTTTGGCCCGGTTTCGTGGGTTTCACGAGACCGAGCCAAAACCCTTTCAAATGAGTTTTCATCAAACCCATAAAATCATAAAAAACCTATTCAGAAACCCACACTCAAACTCTTCAAACCTATAAAACATTGGTTTGACACCTACCACATACTTTTTCTCCCAAATCTCACTAAAAAAGACATTGATTTGACACCTATGATCTACTTTTTTCCCTAAACCCCAACATCCAAACTCAAACCAAGTGGGTTTCAACTTATTCAAACCACAAAACCCAAGAATAAAAACACATGCAAATGAAGACTTAAAGGTTTCATCTAAACCACCCAAATCAATTTTTTTAAACCGAGACCCGTGAAACCGAGCCAAAACCCATCCAAATAGATCCAAAGCCTTGAAAAGCATTACATTAATATGGTACCGTACGTACATCAATCAATCCTAGCATACACATTAACCCAAATTCAAGAAGCTAATATCATGAAATTAATCTTTTTTGCCTTTAAAAAAGTGCCAACTAGAAAGGAAACCAAGTCATTATTAATAAGCATAAAATGAATGAATAATAATAATAAATACCTTAACAAGCCATACATAGCATCATTAGATTCGACTAAGAATGTACAAGTACAAAAATATATGATACACTAGCTCTAAGAAACAATTAATCATTAATTTTTCCATGTATATATTTAACAACCTCAATTAATCTATATATGGTCGGAGTAGGCCGACTAATCTGAGTAAAGCCCCCTTCACCTTAGCAGTTAAAGAATTCAACTTGTCTTCAAGCCGGGCTAGTAGTAGTAGTTCTCTCGCTTTTTCATTTTTTTTTCCATCTCTGTTTGCTCTGATACTATATGTCTTTTTAAAATAATCATGCAACTAGGCCACCTTACATTAATTTCACAAACATCACGTATATAATTCCTACACCCAACACAACTACAACTTACAAACAATAGGTAACATAAAACCTGTTCTAGATCACATGCCTATGGAGAGGTCAGGGCGGATTTAGGAATTAGGTGTAGTGGGGGCTAAAATTTTATAATAAATTTAATAACCAAAATACGAAAAAATAAATCCGATCGAACAATCAAGTTTAAAAAATGTATTTCATTCGCGAATTAAGAAGTTGACCTTTTCTTCTTTTCGTGTGTCCATCAATTTCCAGAGATCCAGCTACATCATTAAGCTGAAATAGCAACAGACTTAAAATTAGCACAAAAATTGAATTTTAAACATGATATTATAATGGAAGGGCACAATCAATACCTTCTGAAATCGGATTTTTCTCTCTGTCTTTAACCTTGTGATAGCTTGATCCATAACTTTTTGGAGCCTTTCCGACTACAAAGAATAAAATTTAAATTATAATTTGATGAATTGTTTAAAATTATAATGCATCCAATGAAGAAGTACCTTTTCCTTTTGGAGAGCGCGGAGATTTGATTGATATTCAGTGAGCTTTCTTAGTGATAAGTCTTGCTCTTCAAGATTCAAGTAACTTATAGCAGCAACATTTTGATTCCCATATCCGGAAATCTCACCATTAATCTTCTCAACTTGTGTCTTTATGTCTGCAAATTGCTTCAGTCTCTCCTCCTTTTTAAGTTTCAAGTCCTCCACTAATGGTTCGACTGAAGACAGTTGCCCTTTCAAGGATTTAGATTTCTTCTCTTGAAGTACCTGCTATGTTAACAATGAACTCATTATATAAAAATCAATTTCGTATAACCATTGATCAATTTGACTCAACAAAATATTTCACACGGCAAAGGATCAAAAGAAGATGGACATTTAAATATTTGATATTTATGAAGGTTTATACTCATTTTCGCATTATCGTGATAATAAGGATATATGCTCAATTAGGAATCCGTGTTAAGTTAACTTAGGAGGTTCACGTATTGCCTCATGATATCGAATGTATAATGTGGTTTTTGATATGATTCTGTTTCAAATGACCACAAAGTTTTGACTCATGAATACACACTTCGTTGTTCGCTATACAGCCTGGAATCAAATTCTCGAAAGTGGATTAATGATTCTTATTTTTCAGTTTCACATTGGACTCCTGAGGAAAGAACAGTAGGAAGCAAAAAGTAATTAAGCGTGTAAAATTTCTATACATTTGATATTTTTGAGTTTCACATTGATATTTTATACATTTGATATCATTTCTAGATTAAATTCAAAATACTCTCCTATGTTATGCTAAATCTGCAGAAAATTACCCTGTTAAATTTTTATTGTGCCAAACTTTTTTGTGTTTTCAAGAACCCTGCAAAAAACACTCAATTTGTAAAAAATAGGTCATTTTGAATCGACATATTTCAAGAAATAATTTTTAAAACACTTCAAGTTGGTCCCTACAACTTCACGTGATAGATTTTTAAAATAATTTCTTGAAAAAATGTCGATAAAAAACGACCTATTTTTAAAAAATTGGATTTTTTGCAGAGTTTTTTTAAAACACAAGAAAGTTCGGCGCAATAAAAATTTCACAGGATAGTTTCTTACAGGTTTAGCACAGAAAAATATTTTGCATTTACCCCTCAAATAACTTTGCCGTCAAATTTTGCAGTCAAGTTTGAAGGCTAAGAGGAAGAAGTCAACCAGTAACCAATAACAAAATGGCAAAGTCATTACTAGGGGTGATGAAGGGAATTTTCGTCTAAGTGTCTGGTCCACGTTCAGTGTGCCACGTTATGATGTTTTCCGCTCCACAGTATGGAATCCTAAGCCGGTCAGATCGAGCTGGACTCCACTTCAAGGTTCCTAACCCTGTGCTCAAAGAAACTCGTCAGGTTGTGCCGGTGGTTGACCCGGCGCTGACCCTCCGATGCCTAAGTCAGATCAATTCAACGTATAGCAGAATATAGCAGAAAAGTAATAGTTAAGTCGATCAGAATCTACCTTTGGAAATCCATAAATGCCTTCTATTTATAGATTTCCAAGTTGGATATTTCGGGTCGGATCTTTCGGGTCGAATCAAATGGTATTTTGATGTCGAAAGGTTTGTTTAGTATGTACATCGAATTATGACCAGATTTGACATATATCGAATCATAACAATTTAGCCAGGATTTAATGTCGAATGGAGCAGATTATCTGAACCTGGATGTCGAAAGAGACAGATTTATCTGGATTGGATGTCGAATGGGATCAGTTTCATACATAGTTTTAATAATGATATTGATTTATTTGTATGACGTGGAATATGCCAAGTCATTCATCGAATATTTGGTATATCATTGGTTATGTCGAATTAATGCCCAGTCTGCTATATATCGAACAGGTCCAGTCTGATATATGTCGAACAGGAGCAGATCTTGGTCTATGTCGAATAAGAGCAGATATTGGTCTATGTCGAATAAGAGCCCAATCTGACACGACCAGATCTGGACCATGTCGAAGAGAACCAGATCTGGTCTATGTCGAAGAGAACCAGTTTGGTGTATGTCTAATAGGAGCAGATTTTAGTCTTAGTTTGACTTTATTCTGACGTGTAACTTGCCATGTCATTGATTGAATATTTGGTATATCAAGGGGGTTTGTGGAAGGGAGATTTGCGGTGGAATTGGGCAATGATAATGGAGGGGAAATGGGGTTTAGAGTTTTTTTTCTTAATCCCACGTTGCACTATGAAAATGTATCAGTTTGACATTTTGTACTCTTGAAAAAAAATTAATATCATTTTACACATTGGGTGAATTTTAGGCTAAAATGCAGGGGTATTTTTGTCACTCTCTTCAAAAGTCAACATATATTCCCTTTAAAAATGTACTAATGTGTCTTACCAAGCAATCTGATTACCAAATTTACATTTCATTCCTCTCAAACAAATGAAAAATTTTGGATAGCAGGAAAGTAAATTAAAGTTTTCAGGAAAATTTTGTGAAGAAAAGATTCCCCACTAATTTGATGGGAAAATTCTAAGAAAATTTTACAGTAAATTGCAAAATACGCCTTGTACTTTGTCTAACTATCAAAATCCCTCATTTGTAATTTTTTTCTTAAAAAAAAAAAAAAAAAAAAAAACTTAAACGATTACTTGTCTAAAGCTTAATTAAATTAAATCATTTGTACCCAAATTTGGTCGTTGATGCCGCAAACATTGATGTGAAGAATTATGATGAATCTGGGCCATCCTCTTTAGCTTGATTTATGTTTCTCCAGTATAATTGTTGTCCACCGGTGAAGGCGAAGAAGATAAACAATTACTCTTTTTTTTAAAAAAAAAATTTGAAATTCCTTTTTCTTTTATTTAATTATATAAAATAATATTTTAACTTATTTTTAGAAAATAGGCAGTGACATTAATATAGTTAATGATATCCAATTATGTTTGAAAAATATAAATAAATTATAAGGAAAATAAATATTTATATTTTATTAACAAGAAATTAACATTTGATTTACTATTATTAATATTTTTGTACTTGAGTTGATAAAAAATCGAATATTATGTTAATGAATTTAATCTCATAATTTCATTAATCCCTCCGTAAATTAATAATTAGTGAAAATTGATTTTTATGTCACAAGTGACCTCAACCGATGAACTAAATCTCATAGTATCCTTTGCCCCTCCATAAATCAATAATTAGTGAAATTTGATTTTTTTGTCACAAATGATCTCAAACCGAGAATTTAATCTCGTAGTATCATTAACCTTTCTATAAATAGATAATTATTGAAATTTGATGTGATTAGTAACAAATTACCTCAAACGGAGAACTTAATCTCGTTGTAGGAACGCCTCTGTAAATCCATTATTAGTGAAATTGGCATTTTTTTTGGGTAAAAAATGACCTCAATTGGAGAACTAAATCTTGTGATATCATTAACCCCTCCATAAATCGATAATTAGTGAAATTTGGTGTTACTGATATATATTTAAATCACGAAGGGCTTAGTGTAACGTAACCAGCTAATAGACAATTTGATTGCAATAATGACCGAATCATTATTTTTTAAAATTATCGATATATTTTCAAATTATGGGAGATTTAGTGTTCCATGACTATCTAATAGACAATGTGATCGAAATAATGATCGAATCATCATTTTTTTTAAATTATCGATATATTTTCAAATTACGGAGGATTTAATGTTACATAACAATCTAATGGACAACTTGATCAAAATAATGACATAATCATCAATTTATTATAATTGTCTATTATTACATAACAACGAAAACAAAACAAACAGCCTCTTTGTACTAAAAGGACCAGGACAACAACCTCTTGGTAGATAGGGCACTTTCTCTTCTTAGCGCCGGATCTACTTTCCTTTCTTACCGGAATACTAAGACAATCGCCCTTCCTTGCTTGAAAAAGGAAAAGAAAAGTCGGAAGAGGAACTTTTTCCAATATTCTAGGCACCTAACAGCCAGCAGGGGATGAAATAAGAGTGGATTCCGGGCATCTGGCATTTGTCCAGAGAACAGCTCCTTCTCCTCATAGTCAAACAAGCAATCTGATAAATAATTTGATCGAATAATGGCCGAATCATCAATATTATTAAAATTATTGATATATTTTCAATTTACGAAAGACTTAGTGTTACGTAACTATTTAATAAACAATTTGATCAAAATAATAATCGGATCATACATTTTATTAAAATTATGGATATATTTTGAAATTACGAATGATTTAGTGTTACATACAATCTAATGGACAATTTGATCGAAATAATGATCAAATCATTAATCGTTATAAATTTATCAATATATTTTCAAATTATTGAGATGTTGGTGTTAAATAACTATCTATTAGACAATTTGATTGAAATAAAGTCGGGATACTTATTTTTTAATTTTCGATATATTTTCAAATTATGGAGGAGTAACTGTTAATAAAATATATTGGAGTAATTTCACAAAATATATTGATTTTCTGTATTATTAAAATTATATTTTAATTTAAAAAAATAGATCAAAAACCAACCCACCCCCTCCGTCAACCCTTTTCCGAAGTCGTCAAAACTGAATTTGGCAGAAAATTAATGTAATTCCATAATCAACCAATTATTTATCAGATCTATGTTATTTGTATGTAAATATGGGTTTAGGAGATGCTACCTGATGGGTATTGCCTTATGGGTTTCTATGAATGACACATGTCCAAAGTGGATTACTTTTTGAATATAAAAGCAGAATGAGTTGGTTCACTTTGGACATGTGTCATTCATAGAAACCCATAAGACAATACCCATCAGGTAGCATCTCCTAAACCCATATTATGGTCTTTCTAATTGGTGCACTGTGCTGGTTTTAGAAGATGACTTTTTGTTGTGGAGAAGGGGGAGAGAAAAAGAAATTAAACTGACTGGGGCAAATCGAATGAATAAAGAAATGTAAGGGGCATTTTACTCAGATTGGTGTGTACATTCATATTGGCTGGGTAGTACATAAACTATCAAAGATGGTTAAACTATTAAAATTATAAGTTGATTGGAATGTTAATACTGTATATGTCAGTAGATCCATCCTTCACATTTTGCTTTTGCCCTGATTTTCTAGATGACCAAGGTTCAGATTCTTGTGTATTTGTTGGGTTTTTTGCACTTTGCACCCCCGAAATTTGGAAAATAGGCACTTTGCACCTTTAAAACTTAGATTTAGCACTTTGCACCCTCGAAATATGATAAATGTAGCACTTTGATCAAGTTAAATAGATCGAGTTTGAATTGATGAAATTCAAAAAATATTGTACTCACCTACAGGTAATATAAAATCATAGTGAGAATTGCATTTTTGGTACAGAGCTATAGGTCAATTCCCACTTTTGATACTGAGCTTTATGGATCCAACACATTTGGTACGGAACTTTAACAAATTGTGACACATTTGGTACTGCCGTTAAAAATTGGCGTTAAGTGATGACGTGGCAGTTAAGTATAGTTGGAAATTTTTTTTAAAATTATTTATTATTTATTACTTATTATCTTAATAAATATTAAATAGTTTTTAATTATATAATTTATTATTTTAATAAATAATAAATAGATTAATTCTTTATATAAATTTTATATTTAAAGAATATATTTCCTTAATTTTGGTGATATTTATGTTAAATTATTATTTAACTTATTAAAAAAATTTATAATTCAAATTAGTTATTTAAATAAAATAAGTAAAATATTCAAATTGGTCTGCACGTGGTCTTATTCGAGTCAATTTTGAAATTTGGCAACAATGTGGACTAAAATCGTCACTAAATTTGGAGATGTGGGGCTTTTTTGGTAACCTGAAATATTGTGGGGTAAAATTATCAATCAACATAAGTAATAGCATCAACTTTGCAATTAGACTTAACTGCCACGTCATCACTTAACGCCAATTTTTAACGGTTGTACCGAATGTGTCATAATTTTTTAAAGCTCTGTACCAAATGTGTTGGACCCATAAAACTCAGTACCAAAAGTGGAAATTGACCTATAACTCTGTACAAAAAATGCAATTCTCTCTCAAATCATATAATAACTCCTTTTAGGGTAATTTTGTCCATAAATATTTCATTTCATTTTTATAAATCTTACAAATAACCTTTTGGGACAAAATTGAAAATTCTGGGATATCCCTAAAAAATCAAAGATAATGTAAAAAGGGTAATTGTAAGCAAGTGATAAATCTGGGAGAAATTATGAGGTATACAGAATACATGAGGGTTAATTTACCCTTGATTTTACTAATGCGAAAGGAGACAGGTTACTAACAAACATTAAATTTGGCCTCTTGTTCTATAATAATAATAATACCATCACTTTCAGTAGCAAGTTGGCTTAAACAAACCATTTTTCTCACTATGTATCTATGTTATTTTATCGAAGTCTTCTCTGCAAGTTTCCATAGCCAGGCTGTGAGAAATATCAATTCCATTTACATAGACACAAGTTCACATTGTAACAGTATCCTAAAGCTTTAAGCAAATAAAACTTATATACTTCCAAAGTAAAAAAGAGAGGTGAGAGATGGCAACCGCCTACGCCGCTCTAGTTTCTCTTGTTAATCTCATCGAACAGATCCAGGTACACCGTGCTCGTCGGCCAATTTTTGTGGAGGAACAATTGAAACAGATTGAACATCTCAAAGAGAAGGTGTGCTTCCTACAAGATTATCTAGATGGCTATTCGCATATGGGTAGCAATAAAGTACAAGATTTGCAGAGACGAATTGCGGATGCTTCTCATGAAGGAGAAGATATCATTGAATCATATGTAGTGGATCATATCAAGGCTCGATTTCCAAAAAAGTCTTCCAAACAAGTGTATGAAGTTGTAAAGAAAGTCATACGAGTTATCAAGGCTCGATCTCCAAAAAAGTCTTCCAAACAACTTTATGAAGCTGTAAAGAAAGTCATATAAGACATGGATTTGATCGCAAAAGAGATGGTGGAGATTAAAGATCTGCAGCCCAACGATCTGACAAATGTTCACTCGTCAAGACCTCGTCCCACTATGAATGATCATGATACTATGGTGGGATTTGATGACCGTTTGCATCAGATCATGGACAAGCTTACCACACAACAAGCGGATCTTCAAATTATTCCAATCACTGGAATGGGCGGGATTGGTAAGACTACACTTGCTCATAATGTTTATGGCAATTCATTTATTGTGCGGCATTTTGATGTTCGTAGTTGGGTGACGGTATCTCAAGTGTATGATATAAAAGAAAAGTTGTTAGAACTTCTACACAAGATTGGAATTCCTATTGAAGGAGAAGAAAATAGTGAATACCATCACTTAGGGTTAAAATTATTCCAACATTTATCAGGTAGGACTTATTTGATTATAATAGATGATTTGTGGAATACCGAAGCATGGGATAAGTTACATTCATTCTTCCCAAATAGCAAAGGAAGTCGAGTCATGGTAACTACTAGGCTAAAAGATGTTGCTAACTATGTCGGATCTAATAATCTTCATGAGATGGATCTTCTTGATGAAAATAAAAGTTGGACTCTACTTTGTAGAAAGGCATTTGGCGAAGAAGGTTGCCCTTATCCAGAATTGGAAGAAGTTGGAAATAGAATCGCAAGAAATTGTCAAGGATTGCCTCTATCAATTGCTGTAATTGGAGGAATCCTTGCAAAGTCCAATATGACACGAGAGTTCTGGGAGTATGTTGCCAATAATATAGATAAAATCACAAGTTCAGAAGGTAGTGATTGCTTGGATATATTATTATTGAGTTATAGATATTTACCTATTTATTTACGACCATGTTTTCTCTACATGGGAGTTTATCCAGAAGATCATACTATTCGTGTCTCCGAGCTTATTAGACTTTGGGTAGCTGAGGGGTTTCTAAAACCTAACAAACTCAAAACCATGGAAGAGGTTGCAGAGGAGTACTTGAATGATCTTGTCGAAAGACATCTTATTATGGTTAATAGTCGAGGGACCCTTGGGAAAATGAAAACTTGCGGCATCCACGATCTCATGAGAGATTTGTGCCTAAGGGAATCTCATAAAGAGAAGTTTCTTTTGGTCAACAAAGGGCATAAGCTTCAAGATTTATCACAAATCATAGATGGCCAACGTCGCGTTGTTATTCCACAAGGCCCATTGCCATTGTATACAGGATTTCATGATCCCCTTCCATATGTCTTGCAATCAACATCAACATCACTGGTTCGTTCCCTGACGTATGAACAACCATTAAAACTATCACGTAGGTCTAATTTCAAATTGTTGAGGGTATTCAACTTGTTTAAGGAAGATTATTACGATGGTGTAGATGTTGATATCAACTTAGTTAACTTACGATACCTGCATTTATCTGGAAAAGCCCTTAGATCTGTTTATTTGGCACACCTACTGTGGAATCTACAAACATTAGTCATTCATAACAGATTTACAAAAACAAACAAACATATGATACCTAATATTTGGAGGATGCAACATCTTAGACATCTAATTGGTGCAGAAATACATCTTCCTGATCCTCCGAGCGGTCAAACAGACGAGGTAGATGATTTTGTGTTAGAAAACCTACAAACACTCATGAAAGTAGTAGGCTTTAGATGTACTGAAGAGGTCCTGAAGAGAATCCCCAACGTCAAGAAATTAAAAATAGGATATTGCCTCAACTTAACTACATGTCAAGAGATAGGGTGTCAAGAAATTAAAAATAGGATATATCAAGAAATTTACTACTTGTCAAGAGATAGGGTGTCAAACTATTGCCTCAACAATATTGGTCGTCTGCATAAACTCCAATCACTAACTTGGGAGTTACCATTCCATATGATTTATGAGGACAGAGTTTCTTTCCAGAATTTTGTGCTTCCTGAATCGCTTAAGAAGTTGGCTTTAGACGGAGTCAATCAGTATAACTTGGATGATATTATAGCAACGATTGGAATGTTGCCCCAACTTGAAAAGCTCGAGTTGAACTATTTCTTGTCGGAAGAGGAGTGGAACCCAGTTGAGGGGCATTTCCTTTGCCTAAGAGTCTTGCAAATCAAAGATTTCAACGATTTGGTATACTGGAATGCAGACAGTATCCATTTCCCAGTACTCGAGCGCCTTGATCTTTCAAGGATGGATAAACTAGAGGAGATTCCCTCTAGCATTGGAGATATAATGACACTTCAGTCAATTAAGTTAGATCGTTGTACAGATTCAGTTATTGCTTCAGCAAAAGATATATTGAAGGAACAACTGAACTCCGGCAACGAGAATTTTCATCTAATCATATATTAAGGCATCAATTCATGTGAAGGTATTTTGAAATATAAGAAAAAACAGTAAGTTTATTCATTTCCAACTCCCATATTTATTACTACTCATAATTAGATGCCCCTCACATTTATCTTGATTCTCTAATTTATTCAGATGTGAAGTGATCAGCAGTGGCGGGATATGAATCAAAACAAATATATATGCTAGGTAAATTATTCTCTATCTATAGAATATAAATTAATTTCTTAAGATTTATATTTTTCTCAATTTTGTAAGACTTGAGTTTTTTGTTACAGATTAATGTCAGACTCAGAAGCTTTATAATTTTTTTTTTGTTTGAATCAAGGAATATAAATTAATTTCTTAAGATTTATATTTTTCTCAATTTTGTAAGACTTGAGTTTTTTGTTACAGATTAATGTCAGGCTCAGAAGCCTTATAATTTTTTTTGTTTGTTTGAATCAAGGAAGCATTATTGCTCAGGGACTATATTTCTAGGCGACACAGTTTGATTTGGTTTAAGAATTGTTGTATTGCAATTTATTATTATTTTTTTTTGAATAATTTGTTTTGGTTTGTGAATTATTGCACAAGTTCAACTTCATTTGTTCCTTAAAACTGTTTGCATTCGAGTGAAACAAACTTGTACTTGGCTTAATGTGAGATATTTGTTGGGAAAATTCTTACATACACCGGGTTTGATAGAACCCAAAGTAACTACAAGACAAGTGCAATACACTTGCTTTGGGATTGGATGTAACTTCCAGGAGAGCGATCGATCACAAAGCTAGTGCATACACTTGCTTGGTGGTTGGATGGATTTGACCATGCCAGGCTTGGACAAACTTTTTCCGCATTTGTTGTATGATGTTCTTCTATATTGTGCTTGCTCTTGATTTTTATGGTTGTCCCAGGATTTGTCTCCAATATTTTCTCACAATAGTTCCATAGTTTTGCATATTGCTCAATCTTTGTGCCATTGTCTAGTTTGGCAGCCCCGTTTTTGTTAATTTGAGAGGTTTGGTTTTTTCTTAATTTGATGGAGTTAAGTGTTAATTTGGTGTTTACCCCCTAAAGTATCAATTATAACACTAACCCCCTTGTGTTACAATTTCCTAGTTTTTATTCCAAAAATACCCCCACCCCTTACATAAATAATAAATTTCTTCATTAAAAATAAATGTGTCTCTTTATTATTTATGAATCCATTTATCCACCAAATAATAATATGTTTTAATTTCTTCCTTTGATTTTGTTTCCTTTGGTTTTATGGTCTCAAAATTTTCTTTATTTTCATCTCGTTTTTTCTTTATTTTGTGTTTCAGTTTTTTTTATTTCTATCTCAAATTTTTCTTTATATTTTTTTGAGTTTTTATTTGGTGATAATTATCTCATTTATATTCCGTACAAATTATTATTCAAAATGTTGATTAATTCTTCTTCAAAAGATTATTTTTTCGCAAAATTCAAGTTTAACACCAAATAATTATGTTTAAATTTCTTCATTCCTTTATAAAAAAAAATCTTTATTAATTATGAATTCATAAATCCACCACCAAACAATATTATGTTTCAATTTCTTCATTTCTTTTGTTTCCTTCGGTTATAAAAAAATGAGATAAAAATGAAGAAAAAAAATTTGAGATCGAATAAAGGAAGGTAACCAAGGAAATGAAGAAAATAAAACATAATATTTGTTTCGTGGATATATGAATTCATAATTAATAAAGATATAATTTTATTTTGATAAATTAATAAAGAAATTATTATTTATGAAAGGGGTGGGGATATTTTTGGAATAAATACTACAAAATTATATTCACCCTTTTGTTAATTCTTTGTTGTCGGATGCATCCAAATTTCTAGATAAAAGACTTTCGTTATTCTAAGTCATTATTACAGCAAGAAGAAGAACTAAAAGAGTCACACCAGTGTTGTTTTCAATTCTGAATTCAGACTACAATTCACATTAAACAAAGATTATAACTGTGGACAAATTTGTTGTACAACTCGTTTGCACATTCCCAGGGCTGAATATCGAATTGGAGGAAGTCGATTTTCGACATTTGTGAATTTTTGTTTAAGAATTACCAAAACTGCAATTCTGAATGAAAATTCATGTGGGTAATGTGAGACGATAAAATGTAATAACTTTACAAAGTAATAAAATTTATTTTTACAAATTTCACAACAAACAAATTTTATAAAAAAAACAATATCAGGTCACTACACAGAATCACAACAAGCAATATATACAGACATATTGCATACATAACCATGAAAATTAACCAGCACAAATGGTCAGTATCTATTGCTCCATTTCAATACAAACACTTTACTAGAATCTTAGCTTCCAACAACTAATTACTTAAAAAAAAAACTAATTATTTCAATTTATCAACACACTAGAACCAAGTTGTCTTTGTTTTGCTGCTAAAAAGAAAAAGACTTTTAGTGTACATCTCCATCTATATTCACAAGCTTCTTCTACCCAGTTCTTTAACCATATTCTTCCAAGTATACGCGTTTTCTGCAAAACTGATCCAAAATACATATAAAATTACAGAAAAAATTGGCTCTCATAATTTTTTTTGTGGAAATGCACCTTTTGGCAAAAGAGGAGGTATGTATGCAACTCACTACATTTTACAAGCTTACAGATGACTAATGACATTTTTAACTTGAAATTTCAACTATGCCCTTGGTCAACATTTTTAGATTCCGACCCAATTTCATGGACAAACATGTCCACCTAAGGGGTAATTGTAGAAGGGTTGTCACTTGTAATTGTACAGAGTTGATAAGTCAGTACTAGTTTTGGTAATTCCCTGAACATGATGGCGTCCCTAGTAATTTGACCATAAGTAAGGGGTAGTTTGGGTAATTTTTGCATTTTTATTCTTCATAACCAAGAAGCTAGTTAGAGTAATAAGATGAAGGAAAGACTCACCACTCTAAGTTCGACTCTTGATCAGCTTAAGGGAGGAGATTCAGGCTCGGAACCAAAAACGGAAGAAAAGGACATCGTATCTTCTTTTGGTATAGCCACAAAGTTAAGAGGAGCAGTTGAAAGCCTTCTCATTTCCTTGAAATACCCATTTTGGCGTCCAGAGTAAGAACGTGGTGTTTGGAGCTCCGGAGTTGCACTTCCAATTGTATTCCTACGTGGCGAGGGAGTCACAGATCCATTTTCGTTTGCTCCGTACCCATTTGGCTTCGTATGGCTTCTCCTTGGACTTGGTTTTGAACCGTATATAGATTCTTTTTCAGCCAGTAACATGTCTTTAAGTTTCTTTTGATCCTGTGTTAAAGAAAAGAAGAGGGAATGAAATCGTTAAGAGATAATAAATAGGACTAAATGTATTTCATTTCTAATAGCTATTATACGTTTAGATGAGTGCTCGTGCAATATGATATCAGACCCAAACCAAGAAGAGTCTTAATATAATACTCTTTGCCACACGTTTGAACAAATTAGTTCCACGGGTTAGTCATCGGTAAAAGAATACCGTGTAAACTTGAGGGCCATGTTAGAGACTAAAATAAATTGGTTTACAATTTCTCAAAATCTTAGCAAGTAATTCATTTAGATTTTTGGTTTAAATTAAAGGAGTTAAGCCCATTTTTAAGTTAAACCAAAATTTGGCCGCCAAAAAGAAAAGAAGAAAAAAAAGCCAAGCTCAATCGTCAAGGATAACCAATCTGTAAACACAAAACTTTACTCAAGACTAATGAAATTAGACAAAAATGAATTACCCTAGCTCGTTTCTTCTCCTCCTCCCTTTTGTCGTCTACTTTGCTTATAACCGTCCAAGTTAGATACCAAACGCACCTGCACAAATATAGCTAGTGGACTCAAACCAAAGGCGAACTTAATCAAAAAGTTCAAACTGCTTTTGGAAAAAAGTTAAATTACTCACCCCATCATAAAGAAACAACTTTTGTTTCTCATGCTCCCATGCTAAAGTCTTGTTTATTAGACTATCAACCATAACTGAAAATCAAAGATTACTTTATTTACAAAAATGTAAATAGCCAAGAAAGCAAAAGATATAGCTAAAGCTCTTATTATTTTACCTGGAATTTTATTTACAGTAATTCTAGCTCGCTCTGCACGTTTCAAGTTTATATGCACACCTCTTCCATCACTATAACAATTCTCATCCTGATTATCAACGAGAGCAACTAAATGAATGCTAGAAACGGAAATTATAGTTTGAACATAAATATGATCATAATATCTTGTGGTCCTCTTTTATTGGAGCTTGTTAACTTACTTTATTATAATCTTCAAGCCAATTTTCCTCATTACAAGCAGAGAGCCATTTGTCTATCCTATCCATTATTTCTCCACGGCTCAAAGCTTCATCTTTGGCTTTGTATATTTGCGACTCAATGGTAGCCAAGAGTTCACATTGATCCACCAAACCTGCATACAAACCAAGTTCTAAGCTACACAAAAATTCGAGACTAAGAAAGTATCCTTCAGACCGAGATTGATTACCGGAATCTATCAGGCTGAATGTGTGTTTTGCATCATATATCATCTAACTCCGACTTCTTCATCATAACAAGTTCCTTCATCCTATTTACTTTCAATTTCGTGAGCCTCTCAAGCTCTCCCGATAGCTGTCAAAATTTTATGTTACTCACTATGTTTGGTTCTTGAATTTCAGTGAGGAAAATGATAAAAAAAATATATATATATATAACACTGAAAAAAAAATCTTAAGCCTAAAGTTCTATGATGTACCTTTTCAATGATCTCCAATGAGAGAGAGCTTGGTTGCACGATTTCCGATTCTTACAAACCAAGAATAGATGTAATCCTTAAGAAGTTGACATTTTCTTCTTTTCGTGTGTCCATCAATTTACATAGTTCAAAGAGATATCCAGCTACATCATTAAGCTGAAATATCAATAGACTTAAAATTAGCACAAAAATTGAATTTTAAACATGATATTAAAATGGAAGGGTACAATCAATACCTTTTGAAATCGAATTTTTCTCTCTGTTTTCAACCTTGTGATAGCTTGATCAAGTCCCTCTAATGTGCTGTCGCTTATATTCGTGACTTGTTTTGGGCTTGACTCGTGCAAAATACACTGCTCAATGTATGAATTTCGTTGACATGGTCCATAACTTTTTGGAGCCTTTCCGACTACAAAGAATAAAATTTAAATTATAAAATTTCAGTCTCTCCTCTTTTTTAAGTTTCAAGTCCTCCACTAATGGTGCTACTGAAGACAATTGCCCTTTCAAGGATTTAGATTTCTTCTCTTGAAGTACCTGTTATGTTAAAGATGAACTCATTATAAAAATCAATTTCATATATCCATTGATCAATTTGACTCAACAAAATATGTCACATGGCAAAGGACCAAAAGAAGATGGACATTTAAATATTTGATATTTATTAAGGTCCCAACAAAGAAATAACTTCATCTAATGAAAAGTAACATGAAATTCATGGACAATAAAAGCAACGAGGAAAGGCACTTATCATGTCCTAATTGTTAATTCTTTTTATACTCAGACGAAAAGTTGCACGAATACATGTACAAAATAGTAACGAGAGAGAAAAGAAATATAAACATTATAAATATTGAATAATTGGAACATAGTAAATAGATGCTTAACAGACTTCAAGTAACGAAAGTTGAACTTATTATATGCTTAACATAGTCAATTCTTAGATATTATATACAAAATATATTTAGTAATAATTAGGTAAGACGTAAAGACACACTACAAGAAAACTGGGCTTCACCTACAGCAGATTTCGTTGGTGAAGCCTTGATTTCCGTTGGTATTTATGCGTAGCGACGCTTTTTTTCCGTTAGTTGATTCGTAGGTGAAGGCCCCGTAGGTAAATGAAGCAACGGTTATTTTTTCCGTTGGTAAATGTTGCAACGGTTCGTTTTTGTTGGTATTTTTGTTGGAAAAAGCGTCGGATGAACTATCAGGCCCGATTATTTTTTGTGACAATTCTGTTGTTGGAAATGCGTAGGAAAGTTACTAACTGATTTCCAACGGCATAAATATGTTGGTATTTTGTCGCCAATCGGTTGGAATCATTCTGACGGATTTAGCATTGAAATGTTTCCGTTAGTTTATTTTTGTCACTAATTTGAAGGAAATCACTTGGAACCTAGTGACAACTTATTTCTTGTTGATTTCGTTACTAGCAATTGGGTTGGAGCAAAAAATTGAACCTCGACTTAGAATTGACTGAGTCGTTCTTGAGCGAGCCTGACCCGGGCGCAAGTCTCGTCTGGGCTTGCCTGAGGCGCCTAGGCCATGCTTGATTTTTGTTGCTGATTCGGTTACTAGCAATCGGGTCGGAGCAAAAAATTGAACCTCGACTTAGCATTGAGTAGCCCCATGAGTGGCCCCGGCGCCTGGGCTATAACCAAGCATGGCCTAGGCGCCTAGGCAATGTAATTTTAATTAACTTGTTGGATGTGGGATTTGAACCCTTGACCTCATATATATACATATTAAAGGATCAAACCAGTTGAGCTGGACAATTTTATTGTATATTCATTAGATAATTATATATATGAGCTAACTAATAGTTTATTTCACCAAGTTTTCATCGATTTAAATCATTTTTAACCGTTGACCCATTTCCCACCAATTTCATCCTTTTTATCATTAATTTCATCGATTGTAATTTTTTTTATTGATTTTAACCCGTTTTGTTAACAAATTTCAGCGATTTAAACTATTTTGGACCAACTTAACTCATTTTTTCACCAATCTCATAAGTTTTTTTTTTCAATTTCATCGATTGAACCCATTTTTTCATTAATTTCACCTATTTTTTCCCGATTTAATTATTTTTTTTATCTATATAACTAGTTTTTCCCCTTAATTTCATCATTTAAATCGTTTTGACCAATTTAACTAGTTTATCCACCATTTTCATTATCTTTTTACTAATTTAATCAAATTTAAATGTATTCATCCATTTTTCATCGACTTCACTTATTTTTAACTAAGTTAGCTGATTCAACATGTTTCAAAACAATTAAAATCTTTTTTTTTATCGATTTCATTCATTTTTTTACGAATTTCATCAAATTTACATGTTCCTCATAGGTTAAACTCATTTTAAATCGAATTCACCAATTTTTTTCTTCAATTTAACTGAAATCACCTGTTTCAATGACTTAACCCATTTTCACCATTTTCCCACCAATTTACAGATTTACACATTTTTTCGCTGAGTAACTTGTTTTTTCACTAAATTTATCGAAGTGTAAAATAAGTGAAAATATATAAAATTTATGAATCGATAAAAAATTGGTTAATCCATTGGAAAATGAATTTAATCAATGAAAATAATCGGGAAACATATTTATATCGTTGGTTTTGTAGCTATTCAGTTACACATTTGTTACTAGACCTAAATAGCAACGGAAATTTTCCGTTGGAACAATTTCATCGATGTGGATAACTTTTTCCTACAACTTAACAACCGAATTCCTATGAAAAATATTTTTTTTCCAATTTTTCATTGGTTATTATTCGTTATTATTGGTGGAACATATTTTTGTTGATGGTTCCATCGCTGTTCAGTTACTAAAATCTAAGTAGAGACGGATAATTTTCCGTTCGAATGATTTCGTCGCTATGGATAAATTTTTCCTACAACTTAACAACTGAATTCCTACGAAAAATATTTTTTCCCAATTTTTCGTTGGTTATTATTCATTGTTATTGGAGGAACATATTATTGTTGATGGTTCCATCGCTGTTCAGTTACTAAAATCTAAACAGTGACGTATAATTTTCCGTTGGAATGATTTCGTCGCTATGGATAAATTTTTCCTACAACTTAACAAATGAATTCCTATGAAAAATATTTTTTCCCAATTTTTTTGTTGGTTATTTGTCGTTATTTTTCGCGGAACATATTTTTGTTAATGGTTCCGTCGTTGTTCGGTTACTAAAATCTAAATAGCGACGAATAATTTTCCGTTGGAATGAATTCGTCGCTATGAATAACTTTTCCCTACAACTTAACAATCGAATTCCTTCAAAAAATAATTTTGTTGACAATCCGTCGATAATTTGTCGCTATTATCGAAGGTAGATTTTATAATTGGAATTATGTTGGTATTTGGTTACTAATCCGTCGCTAATAGCTACAGATTTATTTTCGTTGAAATCAGGTCGTAGGTGAAGCCCCTTTTTTTTGTAGTGACAGTTTATTTACCGGAGAATGAACATTAATACCTCCAAGAGTAGCCATAAGCATAGCAAGCTCTGCTTCTTTTGCAGCAATAGACTGATGAAGACAAGCTTTGGTATTTGCAGCCTCGTCGACCTTTCTTCTGTAGATATCTAAGCACTCTTGCTCAAGCTCCATTAACATTCGATCTTTATCAGTAAGAAACTTTGGGTGTTCAGAACCCCACGCATATAATCTTATCCTAAAAAGCTAGATATGTGTTCTTTAGAATCTAACATGAAGGGACTTAAAATTTAAGATTAACGGTGGCAGAATAATAATATTTTAGGTAATTTAACTTTTCCAAATCCAAAGGAACAGGGCATAATGAAGAGGGAGAAGAATCATGGTTAGCATGAAATACGGAGAGAAGACTTGTTTTTCTATTTTAACTTTTAGGGGAAAAATGCAACATACTCTTCAGTGATATGCTAAACTTGCAAGAAACTACTCTGTGAAATTTTTATTGTGCAAAACTTTCTTGTGTATTCATAAACCCAGAAAAAATCACCCAATTTGCTAAAAATCGTTCATTTTAGATCGATATATTTTAAGAAATAATTTTTAAAACGCTTCAAGTTGGTCCCTACAACTTCACGTGATATATTTTTAAATAATTTCTTGAATTTTTGCAGGATTTTTGATAACACAAGGAAGTTTGACGCGATAAAAATTTTCACAGAGTAGTTTCTTGTAGCTTTAGCATAACACAAGGGAATATTTCGCTTTTATCCCAATTTTTAGCTATGTTAAGTGATTTTACAAGTTCTTTTAGTAATTATATAAATCACTTTTAATTAAATTGTTATATGTCTATTACTAATTTGTGTGATATTAATTTATAACAGCAAATCCATTCCGAGTTAGATTTAAATATAATATTTGCAGTTCCTTAGTTTCTGCTAAATCTAGTTGAATTTGCAAGCATTTTTAAAAGGCCTTACTTAAGAACAATAAGTTGTTCAAAGAGCAAAGGAATTGTCCTTTTTGTGGAGATGAATGAGTTTCTCTTGATTGATCTTAGACCATCTCCAGCCGAAGGGGGAGGCAAGCAACAGCCCCCCCTTCGGCTGGAGAAGAACTCCCCCCGGAGCTGGCAGGCAAGCATCCGGGGGGAGATGCTTGCCTGCTGGCAGGCAGGGAGGCGATGGTTGCCTCCCTGCCTGCCAGGATGCTCACGCGCATTAGCAGCATTATTTTTTTTTTTTTTTTTTGTTTTTCTTCAATTGTCTTCAATCTGCATCTTCAATTGATATTGCCTACTTTTATAATTGGTACAGGCGCATATAATAGGTTGAAGACAACTGTTGGGCCGTTTCTTTCTTTCTTTTGTAATGTATTGTGTATTATTGCAATGTATAATTGCAATATTGCCCACTTTTTTTGTTTTATTGCCGTGCAGTCCTTTTTTTTTTTTTTTTTGGTTGTTTTGCCTACAAGTTATAAGTTAATTATAGGATAAATTTATAAGTTATAAGTTAATTATAGGTCTCATTTGACAAATTTAATTCACTAAGTTGAATGTTTATTGTGATATTTAACGTTATCAAATTCTTATTCCATTAGATTATATAAAAATTTTATTTTAATTCTTTAAAGGTTATATAATTAAGTTTACTTTAACAAAAGTGAATAAGATATGAATTTAAAAATATAATTTAAAGATAAATTAAACAACTTAACAAATATGATTACTAAAAGAAACATGTAATTCTAAAATAGCCCATAAACAACCTTCGATTTTCCAGTTGACGTAGACAATGTATTTGTGACTCCTGAACGCACTCCCGTGTCACAACAACCTAATGCAAGGCCAATTGGAACAAAGGAGGCTAAAAAAAATAAGGGAAAGGGAAAGGCTATGGCAAGTCATTCTGAAGATAGTGTGCGTTCGGAAGCAAATCTTATATATGCTGAACGAGCCGCTAAAATCCACGAGGATGCACAAGACCGTAGACATGCTGCAATAATGGCCATCAAACAGGAGGAGATTGAAATGAAGGTATTCTCAATGAATACATCTAATATGACTCTGCTATCAAAAGAATTTTGGAGGATGAAGAAGGAGGATATCATCCGTAAGAAAAAAAAAGGCTAAATTTCGGAGGTTCGGTTGAAGGGGGAAGCAACCTAGGCTACATCTAATATGTTTTTTGTGAATTATGTTTGCTCGTTATTATTATTCCATTATTATTATTATTATTATTATTATTATTATTATTATTATTATTATTATTATTATTATTGATGTTGTTGTTGTTGTTGTTGTTGTTATAGTTAAGTGAGAGTGGGGAAAGTTTGAGATTGAAATAAATATTTTGAATTGTTGGTTCGGCTGGAGATGACTAACTTGGCAAGGCATTCAGGCAGGCAGGCAGGAGGGGGCTATTGCCTGCTTCGGCTGGAGATGGCCTTAAGAACAATACTTTTTAGAATGTCAGCATTCTTGATGGTCCATATATTTATTCTCCTAGAATCTTTGTAGCAAGTCTTATTCGAATAAATGCAGGAAAGAACAAGAGGGAATTAAGCGGATAATAATAATAATTAAGCGATGTAAATAAATTCTTACAAATATATTGAGTTGTTTCTGAAAGCTTATTGAATCCTTTATATGCAGCTGATTTTGATTTCTGATTTGTCATAAGACTCATAATTTAGCCTTGAAACTACCTTTTAGAGAGATAGATAAGGAATTTTAGAACATTGAGATGGATAGATTATTTTTAATTTATTCTTTATTAAGTAGTTTATATGTTAGCTTTTTTTTTTTTTTTTTTTTTTTAATATATAATGTCAAGTATTCATATTTTTACGACATGATGATATATAACTTATAGGATATTGACATTTTCTTTTTTTTTTTTTGCTTTTGATCATATATATATATATATACACACACGAGTTGTTGATTTCAAATAAAAAATATACTGTGGTTTGGTTATGCTTCAATCTAAATTATTTGTTTAACTCTAATAATCAGTCACATAATGGAATGAGATGCTACCCAAAGAATGAATGATGTTTCATGAATTGAGGTTCATTTAATGTAATGGTCTAATACTTGTTTCGCATTACCGTGATAATAAGAATATGTGCTCAATTAGGAATCCGTGTTAAGTTAACTCAGGAGGTTCACGTTTTGTCGTATGACATTGAATGTATAGTGTGATTTTGAATATGATTTTGTTTTTAGATGACAACAAAGTTTCAACTCATGAATACATACCTTGTTGTTCATTGTACAGCCTGAAATCAAATTCTCTAAAGCAGATTAATGATTATTCACATTGAAGGAAATAACAGTAGGGAAGCAAAAAGTAATTAAGCATTGTAAAATTCATTCCTACAAATTTTGTTTGTCATAACAATGTCTCCTTAATTTACATAATACTCCTTAGCCTAATTTCACGATATGATTATCATCTCATTTACATAAGATGTATTTTTTATAATATTTTATCTAATTTAGATTAAACACGTTATCAATTGCATATAGTCACGTGTTAAAATGTTCAAACATGATTTGATATTCTTATATATTTGATATCATTTTTAAGTTAAATTCAAATAACTTTGCAGTCAAACTCTACGTGGACAAAGTTTGAATCATTCAATTATCGTTTTTCTTTTAACTTATCAATTCAAATTTTAAGAGCTGTCAATTGACGAATGTTTTTCAAGTTTGACCTATGTACCATATATAATAATAAATAAGATTGAAACGACCTTTTGATAGTTGAATTGAATTATCAAATAATTCAAATTGAATTTTAATCTTATTTGAAAGAAAAACAGAAGAAGAAGCACGCTTAGCCCACTAACATTTCTTAAACATTTTCCAAGGCCCAATATAAATTTGATTTCGATTCGAATTCGGCTCGATTCATTATAAATTTTATAGATTTGATTCATTTATGAAAATCCATTTTTTATGTGGAACGAATATGAATCTAAGTCGAACGATCTATTAAGAATCCATATCAGATAATAAAAAAATAAAAAAAAAGAAGTTTGTATAGACATAATATTTAATGAAATCAAGTAACATTAATATACAATTACTATCGGCTTAAGAAGATAGTAGTTTAATAAACCATTCATATATAATTTCTTTCTAAAAATATGAATATGAGTTAAGAAAGTTATAACATGGAAGCTAAAGTAAATAAATTCATAAAATTAACAAACATGTCTTAAGAAAATATATTGGTATAAATTTTAATGTGGTGATTTTAGGATTAAAAAATTTTCAATATCCAACTAAATACGATCAAAATTCGTTGGACTTATAAGATTTAAATTTGAGCAAGATTCGGATCTGAATCTGACATAAATAAAGTAAGATCTGGATCGACCATTAACAACCATACTTATAACTATAAATTGATTGCGCCAGAATTTTCCATATTTGTGTAGCTTATTTGTTGTTATTTTAATCTAATCAGTGCCACGAATCCACAATAATTTCTCAATTTTTTGACATATTTCCTTATACTAAGTTGACTATGCTAAATTTGGTTATTTCCATTTTATTACACATAATGTTACCTTTCTTATTTAAATAAATTATCTATATCTATTCTATTTTTATATACATATAAAAGTATGAATTGGCCAAGGAAATGTCTTCCATTTTTTTAAGACAATTACACTCCTATTTAAATTATACTGTAATATGTATTTAATTATATGACAAAAAGATAAAAGAAAAGAATCCTCAAAGTATAATTAGACAAAAATTATCTCCTACATCAACCGTATAATTATCTTATAAAATTTTACAACTCATTAAAATATCAATGGTTAAAAAAAAAGAGACAATTACTCTATATTTCAAAAATTTCTCTGGAATAAAGGACTTGTTCTTCTTCATAAAATAAAAAGCAGAACTCGGTTTCTTTTGTTTGACCTTAAGAAACAGAACTGCCAGGCATGTTAGCATTCCAAATGGTCTATATATTAATTCTCTTGAAATCTTTGTAGCAAGTTTGTTCGAGTAAATACTGGAAAGAACAAGAGGGAATTAAGTGGATAATAATAATAATAATAATAATAATTAAGCGGTGTAAAATTAATAAAAATATATTTAGTTTGTGAAAGTCTATTGAATTCTTTATATGCAGTTGATTTTGATTTCTGATTTGTCATTATGTTGCTTGAAACCATGGATCAAATTTTTCATCTTTTTCATTGAAAACATGAAATTTTCCTTTTTGAATCATTGGAAACGAAAATAAGATGTATTATCGAAACTTTATATTAGCCTAGAAATTGTTTCTCTTTATTAATATAGTAACTTTTTTAACAATTTTTCCTGGTGTCGTATGAATGATTATGGAGATGAAAATTCTTGATCTATGTTGTTTTCAATTGCAAAATAGGAAGAAAAAAAAGTCTTACTTAAGAAAAATAAGTTATTCCAAGAGCAAAGGAACTGTCCTTTTTAGGATTTTTTGTACTTTGCACCCTTAATATGGAAAATAGGTACTTTGCACCCTCGAAATTTAGATTTTGCACTTTGCACCATCAAAATATGAAAAATACAACACTTTGCACCCTCTTTTATTTTCAAGCAAAAACTCAAGGGCAAAATAAGTAATTCAATTATAAATCTTTGGTACTTTGCACCCCCAAAACTTCAAAAATTGACAATTTGCACCTCCAAAATAAAATTAGCGCTTATCACCCTCGAATTAAGAATAAATCAGTAACTTGTACCCTGGAAACACAATAAATGGACACTTTGCACCCCGAAACACAAAATTACCACTTAACACCCTAAATATTTTATAAAAAAAACGCAAACCCATCATTGACAAAGTTGACCGTCGAGGTGAAAAAAACCTGAGGCAAAGTTGAACTTACCAATTTTTACTCATTCAATTGTTTTGCATAGCATGTTTAATTTGTACAAGCAATAATTCATGTCTTGTTAATTAGTTATATGATGTAATAAATCCAAATTAAAGGTATTTAACTTGTATATATGTATGTAAATGTGGGTTGTTCAATCGAATCAGAAGTTTACCTATTTTGTCTTAGATTTTTTCACCCCGATGGTCAACTTTACCCAAAAAAATAAGGGGTTTGAGTTTTTTTTTTTTTTTTTAATTTGAGGGTGTTAAGTGTTAATTATGTGTTTTGGGCGTGTAAGTTGCTGATTTGTTCTTAATTCGAGGGTGATAAATGCTTATTTTATTTTTGGGGGGCAAACTGTCGATTTCTCAAGTTTTGGAGGTGCAAAGTGCAAAACATTTATAATTGAATTACCTATTTTTCCTCTGAATTTTTGCCTGAAAATAAAAGAGGGTGCACAGTGCTGCATTTTTCATATTTTGATGGTGCAAAGTGCTAAATCTAAGTTTTGGGGGTGCAAAATGTCTATTTTTCATATTTCAGGGGTGCAAAGTGCAAATACTGTCGAGAATGTCAGCATTCCAAAAGGTCTGAATTTTTATTCTCCTAAAATCTTTTGTAGCAAGTCTTGTTCGAATAAATGGAGGAAAGAACAAGAGGATAATAATAATAATCAACCGGTGTAAAATTAAATTCTTACAAATATATATCGTTGTTTATGAAATTGCTTATTGAATTCTTTATATGCAGCTGATTTTGATTTTCGATTTGGACTATAATGTAGCCTTGATATATATATATATATATATATATATATATATATATATATATATATTTACATACACGAGTGGTTGATCTCAAATAAAAAAAGATTTGTAGTGGTTCGGTTATGCTCCGATTTAAATTACTTATATAATTCTAATAATCAGTCACAGAATGAGATGCTATCCAAATAATGAATGATGTTTCATGAATTGAAATTCGTTTATGGTAATGGTCTTATACTTTTTTCACGTTTTGCCGTATGATACGTGGTTTTTGATGTGATTATACTTCAAATTATCACAAAATTTTGACTCATGAATACATACCTCGTTGTTCGCTATACAACCTGAAATCAAATTATCGAAATCGGATTAATGATTCTTATTTTTCAGAGTAATTAAGCGTTGTAAAATTCACTCAATTAGTTTTATTTTTTAACTTATCAATTCAAATTTTAAGAACTATCAATTGACGAATGTTTTTTCAAGTTCGACCTACCTACAATATACTATATAATAAATAAGATTGAAACGACCTTTGTTTGTTGAATTGAATTCAAAAATAACTTAATTTGAATTTTAATATTATTGAAAAGAAAAACAGAAGAAGTAGCACGTTTAGTCCACTAATATTTCTTAAACAATTTTCGAAGGCCCAATATGTATGGGTCAAAGTTCTTTAGAAACTAACATGAATGGACTTAATAATTAAGATGAACGGTGGCAAAATAATAATATTTTAGGTAATTTAACTTTTTTCAAATCAGCAGGAACAGGGCATGCATAATGAAAGGGAAGAAGAATCATTGTTTGCATGATATACGAAGAGAAGACTTGTTTTTCTATTTTAACTTTTAGTTCTGTTAAGTGATTTTACAATCTCTTTTAGTAATTATAAAAAACATTTTTAATAAAGAATTGTTATATGTCTATTACTCATTGATGTGACATTAAAATGTGATACTAATTTGTGACATCGGAGTTATATTTAAATATAACATCTGCAGTTCCTTAATAGTTTCTACTAAATCTTGTTGAACTTGCAAGCATTTTTAAAATGTCAAAACTCATAGATAGTTGTGGATATTTTGACAATTTCTTTTTCCATTTTGATATACTTGTTTTTTACTTTTGCTTTAAGCAACTGCTTTTGGGTTTCCAAAAGCAATTGCAAACACCCCTTTAATAATTAAGATGAACGGTGGCAAAATAATAATATTTTAGGTAATTTAACTTTGGGTAAATACCACTTTTGGTCCCTCTTATCATTAACTTTTTACAGAGTGGTCCCTCTTATGTTTTTTTTCCAACTTTAGTACCTACTATGAATTATTTATTTCACTTTAGTCCCTACTATGAATTATGTGTTTCACTTTAGTCCTTATCAGGTGGTTCCGATAACACATGACATGCATATGAATATTTTTTAGGGCATTTTCGTCCGTTCACTATTGAGACTATTTGAGATATTGTTTAATTGGTTAGCAATTCTGGTGTTTGAAAATTTTTTTAGGCAAAAACTTTATTTGGAACGAAATGTACGATTAAGTTGGATTGGAATGAAAGCCCAGTTTGAAAGAGATTATATATTTAGTTTTTTTATAAATGATTAAAAAGACGAAAATATTTTAGGTAATTTAACTTTTTTCAAATCAGCAGGAACATCGAGGGGTTAAATTGAACATTATGCATTTAATAGGGGGTAAATTGCCATAAATTTTGTAGAAAAATTGGGTTTGGTATCAAAATTGCAATGAAAACCTATCCTATGGTACCAAATTTGCATTTTCATATCCAATGGTACCAAAAGTACAAGTCAGCCTATCCTATGGTATCAAAAAAGCAATTTTCCCAGAAAATATTGCTTGTTATTTTGCTTGGGAGAAAATTGGACTGAAAAAAATGGCAAAGGAGCAGAATTTTGGTTGAGAAGAATGAAGAGGGAAGAAGAATCATGGTTAGCATGAAATACGAAGAGAAGACTTGTTTTCCTTGTTCTGGATTCTTTCTTCCCATTCATAAAACCTTCCATTTTTACTTATATCATTAACTTTTAAAACCTTCCATTTTTATTTATATCATTAAATTTTAGCTCTGTTAAGTGATTTTATAAATTCTGTTAAAGTTAATAATTACAAATACTTTTAATTAAAAATTGCCATGTGTCTATTACTCATTAGTGTGACATTAAGATGTGATACTAATTTGTATCAGCAAATCCGTTCCGAGTTAGATTAAATATAATATTTGCAGTTCCTTAATAGTTTCTACTAAATCTTGTTGAACTTGTTTCTAATATAATGTCAAAAGTCATATTCTTATGGAGAGAATTTCACTTTTCATACCATAATTTAACCTACTTTAGGGATTTGATATCACAAGTTTTTCTACCGACACATTTGATACCATAACTCAAATCAACTCGACACATTTGATACTTCCATCAAATTGGAAACGGAATGGTCACGTGATTGTCACGTGGCCGTTAAAACTTTGCACATTTGATACCATAACTTATGTTGACTGATAATTTTATCCCATAACATTTCAAGTTATCAAAAAAGCCCCACATCTCCAAATTTAGTGACGATTTTAGTCCACATTGTTGCCAAATTTCCAAATTGACTCGAATAAGACCACGTGCTAACCAATTTAGAACTTTACACATTTGATACCATTACTTATGTTGACTGCTAATTTTACCCCACAACATTTCAGGTTACCAAAAAAGCCCCACATCTCCAAATTTAGTGACGATTTTAGCCACATTGTTGCCAAATTTTCAAATTGACTTGAATAAAACCACGTGCTGACCAATTTAGAACTTTACATATTTGATACCATTACTTATGTTGACAAATAATTTTACCCCATAACATTTCAGGTTACCAAAAAAGCCCCACATCTCCAAATTTAGTGATGATTTTAGTCCACATTGTTGCCGAATTTCCCAATTGACTCGAATAAGACCACGTGCAGACCAATTTAGAAAATTTTACTTATTTTATTTAAATAACTAATTTTATTTATAAACAATATTAATAAATTAAATAATACATTAACATAACCATCACCAAAATTAAGAAAACATATTCTTTTTAAAAATAAAATTTATATAATAGAATTAATCTATTTAATATTTATTAAAATAATAAATTATATAATTAAAAACTATTTAATATTTATTAAAATATTAAATAATAAATAATTATAATTTAATAAAAAAATCCCCACCCCACCCACCCAACCAACCCACCCCTCCCCCTACCCTCGATTCCCAGGCCACCGGCGGCCTGGGTCTTCTGTCCTTCGGTCCCAGGCCGGCAATGGCCTGGGATCGAAGAACCCAGGCCGGCGGTGGCCTGGGACAGAAGACCCAGGCCGCCGAGGGGAAGGGTGGGGAGGTGGTGGGTGGGGTGGGAATTTTTTTTTAAAATTAAAATTATTTATTATTTAATATTTTAATAAATATTAACTAGTTTAAATTATATAATTTATTATTTTAATAAATATTAAATATATTAATTCTATTAAATAAATTTTATATTTAAAAAGAATATATTTTCTTAATTTTGGTGATATTTATGTTAATGTATTATTTAATTTATTACTATTGTTTATAAATTAAATTAGTTATTTAAATAAAATAAGTAAAATTTTCTAAATTGGTCAGTACGTGGTCTTATTCGAGTAAATTTGGAAATTTGGCAACAATGTGGACTAAAATCGTCACTAAATTTGGAGATGTGGGGCTTTTTTGCTAACCTGAAATGTTATGGAGTAAAATTATCAGTCAACATAAATAATGGTATCAAATGTGTAAAGTTCTAAATTGACCAGCACGTGGTCTTATTCGAGTCAATTTGGAAATTTGGCAACAATGTGGACTAAAATCATCACTAAATTTGGAGATGTAGGGCTTTTTTGGTAACCTGAAATGTTATGGGGTAAAATTATCAGTCAACATAAGTTATGGTATCAAATGTGCAAAGATTTTACGGCCACGTGACAATCACGTGACAATTCCATTTCCAATTTGACGGAAGTATCAGATGTGTCGAGTTGATTTGTTATGGTATCAAATATGTCAATAGAAAAAATTATGGTATCAAATCCCTAAAGTAGGTTCAATTATGGTATGAAAAGTGAAATTCTCTCTATTCTTATGACAAAGATATAAAACTCATAGATATATGTGGATATTTTGACAAGTTCTTTATCCCTTTTGATATACTAGTGATGTCAAAACCTTCTCATATAAAATGTGAATAAACAAAAAATTTAAAAGAAAATTGGTTGGATCATGCTCTGATTTGGAAGGCAATTTAGCCCATGTGAAAATGCAAAAATTAAGAGGGACTTAGTATGCTTCTTTTACAAAAATAAAGGAACGCATTTTGTTCTTTTATTTATTAGAGGGGGTAAACTCTCTTTTAACGGTAATACAGGGAGGTAATTTGCTATTAACTCGCCTAACATTTCTTAAACATTCTTCGAAGGCCCAGTATGGATCAAAGTTCTTTAGAAAATAAAATGGAAATGAATGCTATGGAGTATGGATAAAGCAAGATTCATACTATTACTTTCAAAGATTGTTAAACTATTAAAATTATATGTTGGTTTCGTGAGATTTTGTTCTTTTCCATATTTTTTTTTCTAATGATTTAATCCATTTTGAGGCGCATAATTAGGTCGTAATCGAGGCGAGTAGTATCGAACGACACACTGTTCAAGCTTGGTTTGATTTTTATCGAGCTTGAAATTTTGTGTTTGAGCTTGGTTTGATTTTCAGTCGAGCCGAGCTCAAACGAGCTTTAATCGAACGAGCTCGAGCCGAGCTTCAAAAGATATCGAACGAAAAAAGATGTTCAAGCTTGTTTGATTAGTGTGACGAACCGAGCTCAAACGAGCTTTTATCGAACGAGCTCGAGTCGAGTATCGAGTAGCTTGGTTTGATTTTCAGCCCTAGGCGCATTAGACACATTAAGTGGAAACCTCTCACAACAGGGATTCGAACTTGGATTCGTTTCCATATTTATGCAGAATTGTTTTGCTAAGTTTGTTCTTTTCCTTTTTTATACACATTATTAATGTTACTTTCCTTATTTTAAATAGGTTATTATATTTAATAAATGTCATCTTACCTTAGTTTTCGTTACCTAAATATTAACAAACAAAAAAAATCTTACCTTAGTTTTCGTTACCTAAATATTAACAAACAAAAAAAACCTTCGTGTGTTGCTAATCTTAGATTTTTATTTTCTTTTTTGGGATCATAAAATATATTGTATATTTAATTAACTAAATATAAAATTTGATCCTAGTTTGAGGAGAGTTCGTTTTTTAAGACATATTTATGTACTCTAAGTTTTAATTAAAACTCCTTAGGAAATCAAGAGGAAATAAAAAAAGGAAAAAGATATTAGAAGAAGAAAGTAAATCTAATGCTTTTCAAATTAACCCGAAAGAAATGCAAATTCAATCATCTTCTTCTTTGTTAGAATCCAATTTTCCTTAAGTTTAATGTTTGCAGATTGATCCTTGTAAGAAAGGAAAAAAAAAATGTCCGATAATATTCCATATGAATTGTTTATGGTTATCTTGTCTAAAGTGCCAGTAGAGGCTCTGTTGCGCTTTAGGTGCGTCTGTAAAGCATGGTGTCGTATAATTGACGATCCATACTTGATCAACATTCATCGCGATCACCAACTCCTCAACATCCACGACTTCTCCGATGGGGTCAGTCGCGTACTTATGGTTAATAAAGACAACCAATTCTGTTCTATATCTTTAAACTTGCTTAACTCTAATAATTACGGTCCTAAATGTTTTGGGACTACACGTATAATCAGCTACCCAATGATGTTTCACGGAAGGAGTTTTGTTGCTAGTAATGGTCTTGTACTTGTTTTGCATTTTCCATGTGATGGTAAGCATCTACGGTCAATAAGGAATTCATTAACTCATGAGGTCCAGGTTCTGCCGTATAACGATGGGATTGAAAGCCTACTTTATGGTTTTTGAATATGATTCTGTCTCAGATGACTACAAAGTTTTGACTCATTCATCAACTTTGGTTGGAGGAATATCCACACCTCATTGTTCTCTATACAACTACAACCTGAAATCAAATTCTTGGAAACGAATTAATTATGATTATTCTCATAGAATTTCACATTTATATCCTGGAGTTTTCTTTAATGGGGCATTACATTGGATTGGAAGAAGACGTCCTATAACCGTAAAATCCACATTTGTGATTATTGCTTTCGATCTGAAAACTGGAGATTTTCGATATTACTCACTGCCCGTTTCGATTGTCAGTAGATTGGGGATTTGGGATATGAAGTTTGGTGAGTTGGGTGGAGATGTTTATTTCTGAGTGGTCACTTCGAGGGGGTGTATTTTGAAACGTGGTTGATGAATGATTATGGACATCAAAATTTGTGGTCTATGTTGTTTTCGATTGCGGAATCGGAAAGCATTGCTTACTTGACCAGACCAACAAGTTATTCAAAGAATAAAGGACTTGTTCTTCTTGAGAAAATATAAAACAGAACTGGGTTTGTCTTGTTTGACCTTAAGAACATAACTGCGAGGAGTTAGCATTCCAAATGGTTTAAATATTGATTATTCTGGAATCTTTGCAGCAAGTCTTGTTCGAATAAATGCTGGAAAAAACAAGAGGGAAGCGGATAATAATAATTAAGTTTGTGAAAGTCTATTGAATTCTTTATATGCAGTTGATTTTTATTTGTGATTTGTCATAAGACTCATTATGTAGCTTGAAACAATGGATCAAAATTTCCATCTTTCGTTGAAAACATTGAAATTTTTAGTTTTTGAATCAATGGAAACGAAAATAAGATGTATTTTTGAAACTTTATATTTGCCTAGAAACTTTTTCTCTTTCTTAATAGAGTAACTTTCTTCATAATTTTTCCTGGTGTTTCCGAAATATTTCTAAAAACTTTTCGAAAAGTTTCCAATATTCAGTTAACCGAAACATACATCGAAAACGAAACTTTGATCCATGTTTGAAACTACTTTTAAGAGAGAAAGAGATGGAAATTTAGAAAAATGAGATGGATAGATTATTTTTAGTTTCTTCTTTAATAGTTTAATAGTTTATATGCAAGCTTTTTTTTTTAATATAATGTCAAGAACTCATATTTGTATGACATGATGACATATAACTTATAGGACATTTTTTTTTTGCTTTTGATCATAATGATGTATATACACGATAGTTAATCTCAAAAAAAAAAAAAAAAAGCTCCGATTTAAACTACTTGTTTAACTCTAATAATTGTGGTCCTATAGGTTTCAAAATTGCGCGTACAATCAGCCACCCAATGAGTTGCTACCCAATGAATGAATGATGTTTCATGAATCGAGGTTTGTTTCTTGTAATGGTCGTATACTTGTTTCGCATTATCGTGATGATAAGCATCTATGGTCAACTAGGAATTCGTGTTAAGTTAACTCATGAGGTCTACGTATTGACTTATGATATCAAATGTATATTGTGATTTTGGATATGATTCTATTTTAGATGACCACAAAGTTTTGATTCATGAACACATACCTCGTTGTTCGCTGTACAACCTGAAATCAAAGTCTTGGAAGTGGATTAATGATTCTTGTTCTTTATTTCTTTTACATAATATCTCCTTCATTTGAATTAATTAGTAAATAGGATAATTAATTAGTTTAAAATGTAATTAACCAATTTTATTAAACTTCAATTAATTATCATTACAATTTTAATTCCAGATTTTGAAATTGAATTTATTAATTTTTCGCGCCTGAAAATGTTGCTGGGCGAACTAGTTGTCCAAGACATATCAGGAAAAAATATCATATTCGGGCGCGTTTGTTGCAGACTCATCACAATCACGTATTTAGGTTCTTCAACATCATTTGTGTAAGAGATGTGAAAGTTATGGGAGAGTTTGAATATAAAGAAGAAGAAGAAGAGTTGGGAGAAGATAAAGAGAGTTGGGAGAATTTGAATTTGAATTTGAGAAGAAGGCGCAGAGGAAAATAAGAGTGTTATTGATAATATTTAGGAGAGTTAAAATTAAATGAGTTTAGTTGATAATTAAATTTTAAAAAAAATATATCTTTTTAAAAAATGCAATATATTCCATAAGGTCATTTCAAGCAATTACTCAAAACGTCGAGTCCTTAACATAAAGGAATCCTACTTAGTGAAGGAAAGCATATATAATTATATTATGTATTAAATAGAGAATAAAATATAAAAGGTAAATTACTTGAACTCAATATTATTACTTGGATAAAAGTATATATAGAAATTTATGCTCATGGGAAAGTTCTCCCGGGAAAAAATCATTAGATATTCCCTAGTGTCCTAAGCCCTCTAGTATTTGGTAGCTTTTTTCTTTCACATATATATTGTTTGTCCCAAGTGGTCAGATGAGGTCTAGAGGGGGGGTGAATAGACCTCTGAAAATTTTTGAACTTAAAAACTTTTCAGTGTTCTGTCAGCAGACTAAGCTGATGAAGAACAGTAAGATTACTTCGCTGATCAAGAACAAGTCTAGAACAGCAGAGTGACCACTCTTCTTATAAATACTTAGCTGTTTTCAACAAAACAGTTTTCCAAAGAGTATACTTGCAGCGGATTGTTTGAAAGTGTTTTTCACAAGTAAACTAAGTTCTTTAAAAGATTTTATCCCCAGTTCTTAAATTCCTTATAAAATCTTTTCGTAATTCGAAGTGTGTAAATATGCAAGCTTTAGAATATGCAAGAAAACTTAAATGCAAGGTAACACAAAGAATTTTTATAGTGGTTATATGGATAAAAATCCTTTACTCCACTCTTCCAGATCACTTAGATTCTGGGTTATACTATAATCACACAGATTACAATATTTCTCCACTTACACCTAAACAACAAATGTAAAGGCTATAAGCTCACAATAGGAAGTCACTCAGAAATCCTATCCTCTAAAGTAGAATCACTCACAAAGATGGATTCTAACTTCGCACAACACTCAGCTATTACAAAATCACTCAGATAATGTTTTTCTGTTTTCTTCAACTGGGTTTCTGTCAACAAATGACTTCCACCAGACGAGTGAGCTGTTCGAGCTTCTTGAGACTTAGAAAATTTTCTGCTTCGAATGCGAAATCTCAGATGTTGTTGTGTTGTTTGCTCGATTGAAATTCAGCTCTATTTATACATGGAATTGAAAATATGACCGTTGAAGCCAAGTCACAATTCAAATCCATTCTTCAGCTCATTTGAAACGGCTTCCTGCAGCAGTCCGTACAATGTACAGTACTTTCTGTCCATCGCATTAAATGCTAAATTAAATGCACTCTACTGATCCGAGAGTTAATTCCAATCATTTGCCATTACTACCCTTCTCTTTCAGCATTTATTACACCAGGTGCATTTATTACCGTTGAACTAGTCTCATGATCCCTTCTACTCTGGTGATCGAAGCAACCCGTCTGATAGGCACTCTGCTGATCAAATACTGAACTAATCTGATTTGACTCGGCTGATGACCTACCCTTCTGTTCGCTGTTTCAGTATGAGATCACTAGTCTTCTGGGCTTTGAACTTTGAATTCTTCTGATGTCTTCTTTTGCTTGTTCAAAATTCTTCTAAGGGAACTAAGCTTCCATACTTAGCTGATTATGATGTTTTGGAAATCATCAAAACCTTCCCTTAATTATTCTTCTTCTTTGCACTTCAACTTCATCTTCATCCAACAATTTCCCCCTTTTTGATGATGACAAAACTTCAGCTAAGTACCTGTACCTAAACTAATGTTTTGATCCTCAAAAATTTCTGAGATAGAAATAGTCTGTTGGATTGAAACTTGCAATTTTATAGATATTGAGAAGATTACATATTACAAGTTTGTTCAGATGAGTTGTGCAAAAAAAAATTACAAGGAGATACATAAGTAATTTAAGCAAGACTATTCTACTAGCTTGTCTTCTTTATCTTCCTTGCTCTCTTTTTCTTCTTCAGCAGGTTTGAAAGTTTCAGCTTCCAATTTCTGCTTCAACAGCTCTAACTTCTTCTTTTTGACATCAGGGTCAAGCTGTTCTTCAGTTGAATCCTTAGCAGCAGCTATTTCCTTATCAGACTTAGCCTTTGCTTCAGCTTCAGTTTCTTCAGCAGCTTCACCTTCTTCTTCTGTGATCTTCTCATCTGTTGATCTGCTTGTGCCTTCATTTGCTGCATCATTCTTTTCATCAGCAGATTCTTCTATCACTTCTGTTCTTTCAGCAGATGATGCCTTATCTTCCCTTTCTTCCCTCAGTACCCTATCTTCCCTCTTTTTGTCATCATCAGCAGGGTTGATTTGATAATTTGGTAAGATTGGGGTGATAATAAGAGATTCACATAGAAACTTGATGTTCTCTTCCATAGCATGCATTTGAGCTTGTTGTCGTAGTTGAGTTGCTCTAAATGCATCTAGTTGAGCTTGTTGTCTCAGCTGATTGGCTTCAAGATCATCCATTCTTTTGAGAACTCCTTCACCTTGGTCACCTAACTGAATTTGAGTTGCCAGCAGCATATCAGCAGATGCCTTGAAGTCTCTCATCATATTATCTAAGGTTTCATCCTTAGCTTGGATGGCCAATTCAACTGTTTCAGTAATATCTCTCCAACCAGCAGCTGTGCTTTGTGTTCTGCTTCTGATAATATCCATATCTTGATAGACAGATTTAACATTCTGAGCAGTATCTTCTATCAGATGGATTGGAGCAGCAGCAGCTTTCTGACTTGCAATTAACTTCTCCTCCATTTCCTTCATTGATTTTGATATCATTTGTTGAATAGAATCCAACAAAGATGTTTGTTGTAAGCTCTGAGAAGCCAATCTTTTATGTTCTTGAGTCCCATCTTATGCAGATGTTTCTCAAATGCCTTTTGAGGCAGAGGCTTCGTTAGTGGGTCCGCCGTATTATCTTCTGAGTCGACACGTTCCATCTTAATGTCTCCTCTACCAATGATATATCTTATCACATGGTATCGTCTCTGTACGTGCTTGGATTTCTGATGAGATCTCGGCTCCTTTGCTTGCGCTATTGCCCCATTGTTATCACAGAAGATAGTAATGGGCTCAGCGATGCTAGGTATCACATCCAATTCCTGGATGAAGTTCCTCATCCAAACACCTTCCTTTGCTGCATCACTCGCAGCAATGTATTCCGCTTCGGTGGTTGAATCCGCGGTTGTTTCCTGCTTGGAGCTCTTCCAGCTAACCGCACCACCATTGAGGCAGAACACGTATCCTGATGTCGACTTGAAGTCGTCTACATCGCATTGGAAGCTCGAGTCTGTATAGCCTTCCAATTTCAATTCTCCTCCACCGTATACCAAGAACAATTCCTTAGTCCTTCTCAGGTACTTCAGAATTGCTTTTACGGCTATCCAGTGCTGCTCACCTGGATCAGACTGGTAGCGACTTGTAACGCTTAAAGCGTACGCTACGTCTGGTCTCGTACATAGCATACCATACATTATGCTTCCTATCGCGGATGCATATGGTACTCGAGACATATTGCTTCTCTCTTCTGGCGTCTTTGGGGCCATAGACTTAGAGAGTGCAATCCCATGTCTCATTGGAAGCAATCCTCTCTTGGATTCTTCCATGCTAAATCTTTTCAAGATTTTATCTATGTACTGGGATTGGGAGAGGCCCAGCAGTCCTTTTGATCTATCTCGGTAGATCATTATACCTAGTACAAAGGATGCTTCTCCCATATCCTTCATCGAGAATTGTGTAGATAACCATGCTTTAGTTTCGGACAATGCTTTCACATTGTTTCCAATGAGAAGAATGTCGTCAACATAAAGCACCAAAAATTCAACTGTACTCCCACTGATCTTCTTGTACACACAAGGTTCGAACATGTTCTTGATGAATCCAAAAGTTTGGATTGTCTCATCAAAACGAATGTTCCAACTTCGGGAAGCTTGCTTCAGTCCATAAATGGACCTCTGGAGTTTGCACACCTTGTGTTCATCTCCTTTGGATGCATATCCTTTTGGTTGCTCCATGTAGATCTCCTTATCAATGTCCCCATTGAGAAAGGCAGTCTTTACATCCATCTGCCATATCTCGTAGTTATACCACGCAGCTATGGCCAGCAAGATCCGAATGGATTTGGGCATTGCGACGGGCGAGAAGGTCTCCTCAAAGTCGATACCTGGTCTTTGAGTGTATCCTTTTGCCACTAGTCGCGCCTTGTAGGTTATTACCTCTCCGTTCACTCCAAGCTTTCGCTTATAGATCCACTTGCAACCCACGGGAGCCACTCCCACTGGTGGATCTACCAAGGCCCAGACCTTGTTTGAGTGCATGGAGTCCAGTTCGGATTCCATGGCTTCGCGCCACTTTCCCGAGTCTATGTCTGGCATAGCCTCTTCGTAAGTCCTTGGGTCGGTTAGAGACTGTCCAGTCTCATGCAGCAGACCGTAGTACCTCTCGGGTTCTCTACGTTGTCTTTCTGACCTACGAAGTATCGGTGTACTTTCTGGTGCACCTTCATGCTCTTGTTCTCCCACTGCCTGTGGTGACGGGTCAGCTCGATTGACCTCTAAGGTCTTTTCAGCTTCAGTGACCTCATCTAGTTCTACGTTATTTTCTTTCTTGTCCACCAAGAAATCCTTCTCCAAGAAGTGAGCGTTCCTCGAGACAAACGTTGTTTGTCTTGTAGGATCGTAGAACTCGTATCCTATTGAGTTTTCCGGATACCCCACGAATTTGCACAAAGTGGATTTAGTTTCCAATTTATCTCCCACTAGCTTTTTAACGTAAGCGGGAGATCCCCATATGCGCATGAATGCGTATGAGGGTGCCTTGCCAAACCATAGTTCGTATGGTGTCTTTTCTACGGATTTCGAAGGTACCATATTCAGTATCTTCGTTGCCGTGAGGAGGGCATGTCCCCAAAATGAAAGAGGTAAGTCAGTGGCACTCATCATGGATCGAACCATGTCCATTAAGGTTCGATTCCTTCTCTCTGCTACTCCATTTAACTGGGGTGTTGCAGGAGGAGTCCACTGCGATAGTATTCCATGCTCTACAAGATAATTCAGAAATTCGTTACTAAGAAATTCTCCACCTCGGTCAGAACGAAGAGCCTTTATCGTATGACCAAGTTGATTCTCTACTTCCATCTTGAATTCTTTGAATCGCTCAAAGGCTTCAGACTTGTGTTTCAACAAGAACACATATCCATAACGACTAAAGTCGTCAGTGAAAGTGATGAAGTAGTCATAGCCACCTCGGGCGCTTTTTCTTAGTGGTCCACATACGTCAGTATGTATTAAGTCCAATGTTTGCTTGGCTCGCTCAGGGTTTCCCTTAAACGGCAACTTAGCCATTTTACCCTTTAAACATGGTTCACATGTCGGCATTTCATCAATGCGATTGATTTCAATCGCGCCATATGATGCTAACTTTTGAATTCTTGACTTGGATATATGTCCAAGTCTAGCGTGCCATAATTGGGCAGACATTTCATTATCTTGTTTCCTTTTGTTTTGTTGTACATGCATCACTAACTTAGGTGGTTCAATGGTATATAGTCCATCCTTTAATGTACCAGTGAAAAACATATTATCATTCATGAATAACGAAAAGGAACCTTTATTAATAGTAAAATTAAAACCTTCATTATCCAAAACAGGAATTGAAATAATGTTTTTCACCAAACCAGGTACATAAAGAACGTTCCTAAGGACTAATTTATTACCACCTAAATCTAACTCCACTTCGCCTATGGCCTCGGCAGCAGCTCTAGCTCCATTGCCAAATCTCAGGATCCAATCCCCTGGCCTAAGTGGCCTTGTTGCTCCCATCACCTGTAAATCATTACAAAGATGAGAACCACAAGCAGTGTCTAGCACCCATGATGCACAGTTAATTGATAAATTAACTTCAACAAGGAATATACCTTTCGAGCTCTCCAAGAACTCTTTGCAGTTCCTCTTCCAGTGTCCAGGTTTCTTGCAGTAGAAACATTTCTGTTCACCAGACGAAGCTTTACGCTTCTTTCCCTTCCCTATGGGCCCAGATAGTGCTTTGCCTTTGCTTGAAGAAGCATTTCCTTTCCCCTTCCCTTTCTTTGTCCTTTTGGACTTGGATTGGGTTGAGGTAGCAACCATCACTGGCTTCTCTCTTTTCATGGAAGCCTCGGCAGTGGCGAGCATATTAGCCAACTCGTGAAGTTCAACATTCATCTTGTGCATGTTGTAGTTCACTACGAATTGCTCGAATGATCTTGGCAATGACTGGAGGATTATATCCTGGCAGTAGGTCTTGTCCATCTTTACGTCAAGATGACTAAGCTTTTCAATAAGCCCAATCATCTTGATGCAGTGAGATCGAACATCAGCACCTTCAGCCATCCTCGTTTGTTGCAAAGCCTTAGCAGTTTCATACCGCTCGTATCTACTTTGCACCCCAAATAAACCATTCAGGTGCGTGTAGATTTCAAAAGAAGACTTCATATGCTCGTGCTACTTTTGAAGCTCATTCGTCATGGATGCCAACATGAGACAACGTGACTGCAAGTCATCGTCAAGCCATAAATCCACGGCTTCTTTCTCAGTATCATCGGCATCCTTAGCAAGTTCGGGAGGGGGCCCATCAAGGACAAAACCTCGCTTTTCAGAAGCGAGAATGATCTTAAGGTTCCTGACCCAGTCATGGAAGTTTGGTCCAGTCAATTTGTTATGTTCAAGTATGATGGAAATCGGATTCTTAGACATTATATCTACAAAACGACGATAGAAGAAATAAATACGCGAAAGATTAACTTAAAATGCACAATTCACAAACATGGATTTCATTTGCAAATTACTTCCACTATTTTAATCAAAATCTTATGCCCCCACATAAGTTTCGGGAATTTAAAATATCCTAGCGGGCTTAAGGCCCAAATGCAATCTCCTAGTACCCACGACTCGTTGGCCATACTATTTGATCCACTTGGTGGTCGACTATGTCAACGGTTAACCATCGCAGCTAACCCTTAAGTTCATTTAGCCTCGTTTTTCGATATGGACCCACGACTCGTGAGACATCCATATTTACTAGCGTTAAATCATGTCCAATACTCGTGAAGAGAAATAGTTCAATCCTAGACGCCCCACGACTCGTGAGACAGCGCCTAAAACCTTGCTATCCCCTCCCTTGGCACTAAACTCGTGCATCGAGGCAATAGACATATTATCTTCCTATAGCTCGACCCACGACTCGTGAGACATCGAGATATATTCGTACAATATGCCTAAGACCTAGTAATTGGATAGGCTCGGACCATAGACACTATTCATATGCGCCCGTTATTCGATTTAATATTCTAATTGAATTTTAAGTTCAATTGGAGGTTTCTAAGTGTGCGAGGTCTCATCAGATTATGCTTATCTTGTTTACGTTTTCTATCCTAAGCATGCATCTCATACATCAAAGAATAATTTGCGAAAAAGTAAACATTCATCACCTAGCAAGATATGATTGGTCGATTGCCCATCCTATGCGATCCATCACGAGCCACGTGATGAATCAATTGGTCAGTCTAGGGTGAAAATTAAATGTCCTAACTATTACAATTTTTAAACACATACATCATGGACCTTCTTGTAATATCCAGCTTGATTGGGCCTCCATGTAATGAATTGGGCCTCCATATCCTCCAAGGTAAATGGGCCTCCATGTGGATCTCCAAGTCTTCATGAGGTCTTCTCGGCTCCAAGCCTAATCTAAGCCTAGCTTACATAATTTAAATGGTCCTATTCTATTACATTTGTTTGCGCAAGCAAGGGCACCAATCAGGCCCATTTAATTACAACCCAAAATTAAATAAACCAAAAACAACACAGGGCTTAAGGGCAAAATCGACCAATCCACATATTCACTCAAGAACATGCATAAATTCACATAAGGGCAATCATGTAAATTTACCGGCTTCATTAATTTTAATTCGCAAAAATTCATCCAAGTTAATTAATTTTGAATTAACAATTAACCTCTAAGATTAATTAGCTCTTACTTGAGCTCTAAGTAATCTACAATTCTTATCTTGATTAAATTGGTTAATTAAGGTAATCTAAATCTCTAAGATTCTTACCTTATCCAAAACTCTAAGTTTCCCAAAATTCCCAAATCTCCAAGATTCTCAAGATAATCCTATTTTGACTAGATTAGTTAATTAAGGTAGTGTTTAAGTTTAACAAAGTAACTACCTTATCCAAAAACTCCAAGTTTCCTAATCTTCCAAAATTCTCCAAGATTTTCAGGACTTTCAAAATAGGCAGAATTAGAGTCCAACCAGAAATCAACCAGACGAGGCCAATCACGGACTGCCACGTAGGACAGCCCACGCGCGACCACCAAGGCGGCGCGTGAGCTGCCTGCGGCAGCAGCCGCTGCACGCGGCTGCGTGCGGCAGCGAGCAGCCGCGCACAGCAGCGCGTAAACAGCAGCCCGAAGGCTGCTGCTGCGCGCAGCGTGTGCGGCTAGCGTGCTGCCAGCACGCTGCCGTTGGCATCGGCTTGCGGTGGCCGCCCAGCCGCGGTGCGCTGCCGCGCACTGCCGCGTGCCACCGCGAGTCGGATCTAAAATTTTTTTTTTGTTTCTTCGATTACCCACAGATTTAATTCAACAAACCCAGTCAATTAAATCCTAATTCAAAATAACATCAACATGATAAAATTTTCGAATCCTAAATTAAACATTAACTCCAAGTTAATTAAACATACGTCCTATAACATGCACAGTTAAAGAACTAGCCACATAAATCAAACATATGATTTAATAAACACAGAATTCGCAAATTCATATATATACAAAGCCTAGAGTTGGCTCTGATACCACTGTTGGGATTCGGTAAGAAAAACAGCCCTAGGCACAGCGGAATATAAAAAATTTCTAGGGCCTCTTAAAGAATCTTGCCAGGATATTCTCTGGTTGTATATATATGAATATAATTAAACGACAGTATAAGTTTTCTCGTTTATACCTGTCTCCTTGCAAATCCTCGGCTAGCAAGACGAACTCTGAATTCTGCCTTGGTAAGATCGACCCACACCTTTGCTTAGCGCCCCACGTGTTGCGCCTCTACGAGTTGATACACCACAATATCACGAAAATTAATATATCCTAATCAACTGGAACATAGGGTATATTAATATCTAGGTTTTAGAACAACTTTAGAACGAAGAATCGAAGACGAAAATTCTTCCTAAAGTGGAAGTGAGTTCGGCCGATCCAGGGAGGGAGAGGGAGAGAATTTTGCTCTTCTTGATTTTTCTTGTGGAGTTGTGTTTGAGATATGAGACCTAGTCTCTTATTTATAGATATCTCATAAAACCTAATCCTCCTAGGATTAGGATACTAATTCTCCTACATGGGCCATGGCCCTCTTTAATTAGAAGACTAAGTCTTCTAATTAATTCATGGCCCATATTAATTAATCTTTCAGGGCTTTATTTAATCTCCCAATTAAATAGCCCAATTAATTAAATCATCTCCCAATTAATTAATTAAACTCCAAGTCTAATTAAATTAATTATTCCATTAATTAATTAAATCATAATTAATTAATTTACTCATAAATTAAATTCCAATTTAATTTATAATCTTGATCCAATTCCAATTGGATCCATCTTCGTTCCATATGGGTCGACCCAGTCGACCCACCCATTTAATCGACCCAGTCGATTTTGACCCAGTCGACCCAGTCAACTGGTTCGTTCCTACTTCCTCCCTTTCGCTTCATGTGTATTGTGTATGCCCCCGTAGGTTCACCACATAATTGGCCGCGGGTTGTAATTAAATATTATTTAATTACTCGAGCAATTAATACTCTAAATTAATCGAACACTCTGTCGATCAATCATTCCAAAATTAGCACCCCTGCTAATTTGGGAATTCTCCCACACTCCACGGTCGATGTCCAGTCACAAGCCCATGGAGCCTAATCACTGGTGAATTAATTCAGTGAACCTTTTTATCATTTACAATTTCCATATACGACACAATCTCTCCATCGATCAATCTCCCAGTCGAGACTTAAGGGTATGGTCTTTCATCGGTTTCCCTTTTGTTTCGTCTTGACTATATGTATTCTGATCTCGAAATAAATTATCTCTGACTTATTCTTTATGAGCTACTTACATAAAGTCGTCAGTTACCTTGGCCAAGGATTTCATCAGAATTAATTTCTCACAGAAATCCATAGGAGAATTTCTCGACCTATCAAGTCGAGTCAATGGATCCTTTGTTGATGATATGAATCTGCATACGAGTTCCTCTATACCCAACATGAGTCCACAGAGACTTTCTGGCGATCCCCAGTCAGTCGGAACTCACATCAAAGCATAGACGTTCTCGCACCAGATAAACCCTATCATCTCAAGTTGTTAGGGATCGTTCCTCGTATACTATTGTAAATTGAAATAACTTCAACCCCGATATGCGACTACCGCTTCCATGGTGAGTTATTTCCTAATTGGGGTATTCAGTGCGCTTGCCATCCCAGCAAGCCACCCACTTATGTGTATCGACTATCCCAGTCACGCTCGTGGACCCCAGCGTCCTCCAGTTCATCGGAGTATACACAATAGTGAGAGTCAAACCGAATCCAACGATGTCCTATCTCGATTGGATTCTACGACTCTTGAATATATTCTAGATCACGACCTTGGAGATCAGTCCACGGGTTGTCCCATAGCCCTGTGATCTAAGGACTTCTATCCTTATGCGTAGACAAATATTACATAAGATAAAGATGACCATTTAACAAAAGTGCATTTATTAATCAAAATTGAATAGTTCCTCATTAATTACAATTAATGCTAACCATACAGCTGGCTTGCAGGACACTATTTCTATCAAGTCTCTGATGAAATGTCCCAATTTTCTGCAGTTATAACACATTAGTTTTGCTTTATAATCATCTTTTTCTCGAGAAGAAGAGTTAGGTTTAGAAGTAGAAGCAGCATGATTGTATTTGTTTTTCATCTTTCTCTTGTAGAACTTCTTGAAGTTGTTCATCAATAATGCTACATCTCCAGCAGTGTACTCCTTCTTGTTGAGTAGTGATGCTTCATCAGATGAGTCCACATCTTGGCTTCTATGTGCTGGTCTCCTGGTGTTTTCAGCAGCAACTAAGGCAGCTGTGGGTCCTGAAGTTGAGGTTTCTTCAATACCCATCCTAGACAGTTTATACTCATAAGCCTTGAGTACAGAAAACAGCTCTGTAAGAGAGATCTTCCCCAGATCCCTTGATTCTTCCATTGCTGTCACCTTCATGTTGAACTTAGGAGGTAAGGCCTTCAGTACTCTGATGGTTATCTCCTTGTCTGTGAAGGTTTTTCCAAGCTTCAATACTTCATTTAATGTTCTTGTAAATCTTGTATCCATCTGATCAATGGTTTCAGAGGATTTCATTTTGAAGTTATCCAGCTTTTCTAGAGCAACACTCAGCTGATGCTCTTTTATGGCGTCGTTCCCTTCGCTCATATCTCTGACTTTGTCCCACATCTCTTTTGCAGATTTGCAATGTTTGATCTTGTCAAACCGATCATTGTCCAGGGCTTTAGTCATAATAAATCTTCCAATCTTGTCCAGGTTGAACAGCTTGATTTCTTCAGCTGTCATTTCGTTCAAATCTTTTTCCACCACAGTATCAACTTCATTGATCTTTATCGTCTTGGTGAATTTGAATGGACCTTTTGTAATGCAAGTGAACATGTTGTCATTGTAGGCAGCGAGGAAAATCTCCATCCTGATTTTCCAGTCTTCGAATGACATACCAGCAATGTGGGGAACATGGTTTATGCATTCCATTTTCAAAAAGTTTTGATTTTTCAAAAAGATGTTCTTTTGAAAAAGTTTTGAAAACCTTTGAAAAACACTTGGATCAAGCTCGTTGATCAGGCAGCTGATTCTAATGAACCACCTGCTCTGATACCACTTGTTGGTCCCAAGTGGTCAGATGAGGTCTAGAGGGGGGGGGGTGAATAGACCTCTGAAAATTTTTGAACTTAAAAATTTTTCAGTGTTCTGTCAGCAGACTAAGCTGATGAAGAACAGTAAGATTACTTTGCTGATCAAGAACAAGTCTAGAACAGCAGAGTGACCACTCTTCTTATAAATACTTAGCTGTTTTTCAACAAAACAGTTTTCCAAAGAGTATACTTGCAGCGGATTGTTTGAAAGTGTTTTTCACAAGTAAACTAAGTTCTTTAAAAGATTTTATCCCCAGTTCTTAAATTCCTTATAAAATCTTTTCGTAATTCGAAGTGTGTAAATATGCAAGCTTTAGAATATGCAAGAAAACTTAAATGCAAGGTAACACAAAGAATTTTTATAGTGGTTATATGGATAAAAATCCTTTAGTCAACTCTTCCAGATCACTTAGATTCTGGGTTATACTATAATCACACAGATTACAATATTTCTCCACTTACACCTAAACAACAAATGTAAAGGCTATAAGCTCACAATAGGAAGTCACTCAGAAATCCTATCCTCTAAAGTAGAATCACTCACAAAGATGGATTCTAACTTCGCACAACACTCAGCTATTACAAAATCACTCAGATAATGTTTTTCTGTTTTCTTCAACTGGGTTTCTGTCAACAAATGACTTCCACCAGACGAGTGAGCTGTTCGAGCTTCTTGAGACTTAGAAAATTTTCTGCTTCGAATGCGAAATCTCAGATGTTGTTGTGTTGTTTGCTCGATTGAAATTCAGCTCTATTTATACATGGAATTGAAAATATGACCGTTGAAGCCAAGTCACAATTCAAATCCATTCTTCAGCTCATTTGAAACGGCTTCCTGCAGCAGTCCGTACAATGTACAGTACTTTCTGTCCATCGCATTAAATGCTACATTAAATGCACTCTGCTGATCCGAGAGTTAATTCCAATCATTTGCCATTACTACCCTTCTCTTTCAGCATTTATTACACCAGGTGCATTTATTACCGTTGAACTAGTCTCATGATCCCTTCTACTCTGCTGATCGAAGCAACCCGTCTGATAGGCACTCTGCTGATCAAATACTGAACTAATCTGATTTGACTCGGCTGATGACCTACCCTTCTGTTCGCTGTTTCAGCATGAGATCACTAGTCTTCTGGGCTTTGAACTTTGAATTCTTCTGATGTCTTCTTTTGCTTGTTCAAAATTCTTCTAAGGGAACTAAGCTTCCATACTTAGCTGATTATGATGTTTTGGAAATCATCAAAACCTTCCCTTAATTATTCTTCTTCTTTGCACTTCAACTTCATCTTCATCCAACATATATATACACTATATATTTATCCCTTTTCCATTAATCTTTAGGTTTTTTACATTACATTCGTTTTAAAAAAAAATGTCCGATAATATTCCATATGAATTGTTTATGGTTATCTTGTCTAAAGTGTCGGCAGAGGCTCTGCTGCGCCTTAGGTGTGTCTGTAAAGCGTGGTGTCGTATGATTGACGATCCGTACTTGATCAACATTCATCTAAATCACCAACTCCTCAACATCCACTTCTCCGATGGGGTCAGTCGCCTACTTACGGTTAATAAAGACCAAAAATTATGTTCTTTATCTTTAAACTTGCTTAACTTTAATAATTACGGTCCTAAATGTTTTGAGACTGCACGTATAATCAGCTACCCAATGATGTTTCATGAAACGAGTTTTGTTTATTGTAATGATCTTATACTTGTTTCGCATTATCATGGTGATATGCATATGTTGTCAATTAGGAATCCATTAACTCAGGAGGTCCACGTTTTGCCGTATGATGATGGGGTTAAAAGCCTACTTTATGGTTTTGGATATGATTTTGTTTCAGATGACTACAAAGTTTTGACTCGTTCAATAACTTATGATGGAGTGAAATACACACCTCGTTTTTCACTATACAGTCTGAAATCAAATTCTTGGAAACGGATTAATGATTTTTCTCATCGGATTTCACAATTATATCCTGGAGTTTTCTCTAATGGGGCATTACATTGGATTGAACAAACACAACCTCTAACCATAAAATCTGTATATGTGATTGTTGCTTTTCATCTGAAAACTGAAGATTTTCGATATTACTCACTGCCCGGTTCAATTGTCAGTAGATTGGAGATTTGGGATTTGGAGTTGGGTGAGTTGGGTGGATGTTTATCTATCAGTGGTTACTTCGACAGGGTGTATTTTGAAACGTGGTTGATGAATGATTATGGAGATGAAAATTCTTGGTCTATGTTGTTTTCAATTGCAAAACCGGAAAAAAAGTCTTACTTAAGAACAATAAATTATTCAAAGAGCAAAGGACTTGTCCTTCTTTTGAAAGACGACACTGAGTTTCTCTTGTTTGATCTTAAGAACAATATTGTCGAGAATGTCAGCATTCCAAAAGGTCTGAATTTTTATTCTCCTAAAATCTTTGTAGCAAGTCTTGTTCAAATAAATGGAGGAAAGAACAAGAGGGAATTAAGCGGATAATAATAATAATTAAGCGGTGTAATATTCTTACAAATATATTACGTTGTTTATGAAACTGCTTATTGAATTCTTTATATGCAGCTGATTTTGATTTCTGATTTGTCATAAGACTCATAATGTATCCTTGAAACTACTTTTTAGAGAGATAGATAAGGAATTTTAGAAAATTGAAAATAGATTATTTTTAATTTCTTCTTTAATAAGTAGTTTATATGCTAGCTTTTTTTTAATATAATGTCAAGAACTCGTTTATTTTTATGACATGAAGATATATAACTTATAGGATATTGACATTTTTTTTTTTGCTTTTGATCATATATGATATATATACATACACGAGTGGTTGATCTCAAATAAAAAAAAAATATACGGTTTTGTTATGCTATGATTTAAACTACTTGTGTAACTCTAATAATCAGTCACATAATGAGCTGCTACCCAATGAATTAATGATGTTTCATGAATCGAGGTTCGTTTCTTGTAATGGTCTTATACTTGTTTCACATTATCGTGATAATAAGGATATATGCTCAATTAGGAATCCGTGTTAAGTTAACTCAGGAGGTTAACGTGTTGCAATATGATATCGAATGTATAGTGTGGTTTTGGATATGATTCTATTTCAGATGACCACAAAATTTTGACTCATGAATACACACTTCGTTGACTCATAACAATATCTAATGTTTTTGTTTCCAATGAATGGCTATGGATCTAGCGAGATTCATGCTAATGTTATTTTCAAAGATGGTTAAAGTAATAATACTATGACGAGGAAAGTTAATGGGGCGAATTTAAATCTGATTTTGATTCGAATTCGGCTCAATTCATTATAAATTTTATAGATTTGATTCATTTATGAAAATCCGTTTTTCATTATATGTGGAGCGAATATGAATCTAAGTCGATCGATCTGTTAATGATCCATATCCAATAATAAAAAATAAAAAGTTTGTATAGACATAATAATTTATGAAAACAAGTAACATTAATATACATTTACTATCGGCTTAAGAAGATAGTAGTTAATAAATCATTCATATATAATTTCTTTTTAAAAATATAAATATTAGTTAAGAAAGTTAGAACATGTAAGCTAAATTAACCCAAGGTGGTTGGGCCAAGTGGTAGTGACTTGCGAACCCCAGAGGCGAGACTCAAGTTCGAATTCTACTGGAGACACCACACTGGGGAGGACCTACACCCTTTGCACTCTTCGGTCCGAGCTGAAATACACAGTCTAGTAGATCAAAAAAAAAAATGTAAGCTAAATTAAATAAATTCATAAAATTAACAAACATGTTTTAAGAAAATATATTGGTGTAAATTTTAATGTGGTGAATTTATAGGATTAAAAAATTTCCAATATCCAGCTGAATCCGATCAAAATTCGTTGGACTCATAAGATCTAGATTCGAGCAAGATTCGGATCTGAATCTGACATAAATAAAGTAAGATCTGGATCGACCATTGACAACCATACTTATAACTATAAATTGATTGCGCCAGAAATTTCCATATTTGTGTAGCTTATTTTTTGTTATTTTAATCTAATCAGTGCCACGAATCCACAATAATTTTTTGACATATTTCCTTATACTAAGTCGACTATGCTAAATTTGGTTATTTCCATTTTTATTACACATAATGTTACCTTTCTTATTTAAATAAATTATCTATATCTATTCTATTCTATACATATAAAAGTATGAATTGGCCAAGGAAATGTCTTCCATTTTTTTTAAGATTAATACACCCCTATTTAAATTATATTGTGATACGTATTCAATTATATGACCAAAAAATAAAAGAAAAGAATCCTAGAAGTATAATTAGACAAGAATTATCTCCTACATCAACCTTATAATTATCTTATAAAGTTTTACAACTCACTAAAATATCAATGGTTAAAAAAAAAAGACAATTACTCTATATTTCAAAATTTTCTCTGGAAATTTTTTAAGAAGTTATCACTTATTAAAGAACATAAAAAAAAAATTATGCCACATTCGTGCTACATGAATAAAAAAAGATACTATTTAGGTAACCAAAATATGTATAATTGGTTTAAGCAAATAAAAAAAGCCAAAACATAGAAATTGTTAAAACCGACAAAAACAAGTAAAATTTGATTAAAATATATGATAAAAATGGTAAATCAATGAAAAAATGGATTAGATAGAAAGTAAAGTGAGTTAAAGCAAAAGAAAGTGGTGCAATTGATAAAACAACAATGTTAACCAGCAAAAAAAAAGAATAACACCGGTGAAAAAAAATTAATGACATCGGCTAAATACGGGATAACAAAAAAAAGGGATCAATTCGACAAAAGAACAAGAACAAAAAAATTAGTTAATTATAAAAAAAAAAAAATAGGTCAATTATGTGTGAAAATATGTTATATAAGCAAAAGAATAAGTAAAGTCATACTAAAATTGGGTTAATTCGGAGAGAATGAGTGAATTGATAAACAAATGTGAAATCCGACTAAAATTGGGTTAAACCAGAGAGAATTGATGGATTGATTAACAAATGGGATAAACCACAAAAAAAAATGAAAGAAATCGGTGAAAAAACGAGTTAAATTAACCAAAAATAATGATAAACTCAGTCTAAAAGCATGTAAAATTGAATTAAGAAATTATCACTTATTAAAGAACCTCAAAAACATGAAAGAAACTAAAAACAAAAAGCCACATTCGGGCTATATGAATAAAAAAAAATTACTATTTAGTTAACTGAAAAACTTAATTGACTTAAGCCAAAATAAGTCAAAACAAAGAATGTTTAGAATTGGTAAAAAGGGATACAATTCGGTTAAAAATATATATGATAAAAGATGGTAAAATCAATAAAAGAAAATGGGTTATATAGAAGAAAAACGAGTTAAACAAAAAAAAATTGTGCAATTGATAAAACAACAAGGTAAGCCGGCGAACAACGAGTAACTGGTAAAACAGAATGATATTGTGGGAGAACATGGGGGGAGGTCAAATCGATAAAAAAACAAAAATAAAAAATGAGTTAAATTGGCAAAAAGGTGAATAGATGAAAAAATTAGGGTGAATCAGCATATGAATAGATCGACTAATATTGGGTTAAATCGGAGAGAATGTGTTAATTGATTAACAAATAGGATTATTGCTTAACTTTAATAATTACGGTCTTAAATGTTCTGAGACTGCACGTATAATCAGCTACCCAATGATGTTTCAGGAAATGAGTTTTGTTACTTGTAATGATCTTATACTTGTTTGGCATTATCATGATGATATGCATATGTTGTCAATTAAGAATCCATTGACTCAGGACGTCCATGTTCTGCCATATGAGGATGGGGTTAAAAGCCTACCTTATGGTTTTGGATATGATTATGTTTCAGATGACTACAAAGTTTTGACTCCTTTAATAACTTATGATGGAGTAAAATACACACATCGTTGTTCTCTGTATAGCTTGAAATCAAATTCTTGGAAACGGATTAATGATTCTTCTCATAGGATTTCACATTTATATCCTGGAGTTTTCTCTAATGGGGCATTACATTGGATTGGAAGAAGACTTCCTGTAACCGCAAAATCCACATTTGTGATTGTTGCTTTCGATCTGAAAACTGAAGATTTTCGATATTACTCACTGCCCGCTTCGATTGTCAGTAGATTGACGAATGAGGTCTTAAATTTGGGTGAGTTGGGTGGATGTTTATCTCTGAGTGGTAACTTCGACGACAGGGTGCATTTTGAAACGTGGTTGATGAATGGTTATGGAGATGAAAATTCGTGGTCAATGTTGTTTTCAATTGCAAAATCAATAAGCAATTGTCATTTGACCAGAACAATATGTTATTCAAAGAATAAAGGATTTGTCTTTATGAAAGACGTCGACGACAATGAGTTTCTCTCGTTTGATCTTAAGAACAATACTTACCAGAATGTCAGCATTCCAAATGGTCTGAATATTTATTCTCCTGTAATCTTTGTAGCAAGTCTTGTTCGAATAAATGCGGGAAAGAACAAGAGGGAATTAAGCGGATAATAATAATAATTAAGCGGTGTAAAATTCTTACAAATATATTGAGTTGTTTCCGAAATTGCTTATTGAATTCTTTATATGCAGCTGATTTTGAGTTGTTATTTGTTATAATGTAGCCTTCAAACTACTCTTTAGGGGTAGATAAAGAATTTTTAGAAAAATGAGATCGATAGATTATGAGTCTTAATAGTTTCTAAATGTATGCAAGCTTTAATTTGTTTTAATATAATGTATGGAACCATATTTTCATGACATGATGATATATTACTTATGGGATATTGATGTTCGTAGTTGAGTATCGGTATCTCAAGTGTATGATATAAAATAAATGTATGATATAAGATAAATGTTGTTAGAACTTCTACACAAGGTTAGAATTTCTATTAAAGGAGAAGAAAATAGTGAATATCAGCATTTAAAATTATTCCTAACATCTATAGGTAAGACATATTTAATAATAATAATAATAATAATAAATGATTAGTGTAATATGCGAAATGGGATAAGTAAAACTCATTCTTTCCAAATGGCAAAGGAAGTCGAATCATGGGATAAGTTAAACTCATTTTTGTTTTAGAATACCAAAACTGCAATTCTGAGTGAAAATTCATGTGGGTAATGTGTGACCATAAAAAATGTAATAACTTGACAAAATAATAAAATTTATTTTTACAAATTTCACAACAAACAAATTTTATAAAAAAAAAAAATATCAGGTCACTACACAGAATCACAGCAAGCAATATATACAGACATACTGCATACATAACCATGAAAATTAATCAGCACAAATGGTCAGTATCTATTGCTCCATTTCAAGACAAACACTTTACTAGAATCTTAGCTTCCAACTACTAATTACTTATCAAAAAAAAAAAAAAAAACTAATTACTTCAATTTATCAACACACTAGAACCAAGTTGCCTTTGTTTTGTTGCTAAAAAGAAAAAGACTTTTAGTGTACATCTCCATCTATATTCACAAGCTTCTTCTACCCAGTTCTTTCACCATATTCATCCAAGTATACGCATTTTCTGCAAAACTAATTCAAAATAAAATAAAATTACAGAAAAATTGGCTCTCATAATTTTTTTGTGGAAATGCACCTTTTGGCAAAAGAGGAGGTATGTATGCAACTCACTACATTTTACAAGCCTACCGATGACTAATGACATTTTTAACTTGAAATTTCAAATATAGCCTTGGTCAACATTTTTAGATTCTGACCCAATTTCATGGACAAACATGTCCACCTAAGGGGTAATTGTTATAAGTATTCTCGTGTAAAAGACGCCTTGGAAAGTTATAATGAATACTTGAAGGGTATAAAATTTATATACGGTAGGGTTGTAAACGAGATTATCATGTACTTTAGCTAAATCGAGGGTATTTATGTACTTTCAGCTAAACTGTATAAGGGTTGTAACTTGTAATTGTACAGAGTTGAATAATTTAGGAGTACGAGTTTTGGTAATTCCCCGAACATGATGGCGTCCCTAGTAATTTGACCATAAGTAAGGGGTAGTTTGGGTAAATTTTGCATTTTTATTCTTCATAACCAAGAAACTAGTTAGAGTAATAAGATGAAGGAAAGACTCACCACTCTAAGTTCAACTCTTGATCAGCTTAAGGGAGGAGATTCAGGCTCGGAACCAAAAACGGAAGAAAAGGACATTGTATCTTCTTTCGGTATAGCCACAAAGTTAAGAGGAGCAGTTGAAAGACTTCTCATTTCATTGAAATACCCATTTTGGCGTCCAGAGTAAGAACGTGGTGTTTGGAGCTCCGGAGTTGCACTTCCAATTGTATTCCTACGTGGCGAGGTAGTCACGGATCCATTTCCATTTGGCTTCCTAAAGCTACTGCTTCTCCTTGGACTCGGTTTTGAACCGTATATAGATTCTTTTTCAGCCAGTAACAGGTCTTTAAGTTTCTTTTGATCCTGTGATAAAGAAAAGCGAAGGGAATAAAATCGTTAAGAGATAATAAATAGGACTAAATGTATTTCATTTCTAATAGCTATTATACGTTTAGATGAGTGCTCGTGCAATATGGTATCAGACCCAGACCAAGAAGATATAATACTCTTTGCCAAACGTTTGTACAAATTAGTTCCACAGGTTAGTCATCGGTAAAAGAATACCGTGTAAACTTGAGGGGCATGTTAGAGACTAAAATAAATTGGTTTACAATTTCTCAAAATCATAGCAAGTAATTCGTTTAGATTTTTGGTTAAAATCAAAGGAGTTAAGCCCATTTTTAAGTTAAACCAAAACTTGGCCGCAAATGAAAAGGAAAAAAAAATGCCAAGTTCAAACATCAGGGATAACCAATCTGTAAACACAAAACTTTACTCAAGACTAATGAAATTAGAAAAAATGAATTACCCTAGCTCGTTTCTTCTCCTCCTCCTTTTGTCGTCTACTTTGCTTATAACCGTCCAAGATAGATACCAAACGCACCTGCACAAATATAGCTAGTGGACTCAAACCAAAGGCGAATTTAATCAAAAAGTTCAAACTGCTTTTGGAAAAAAGTTGAATAACTCACCCCATCATAAAGAAACAACTTTTGTTTCTCATGCTCCCATGCTAAAGTCTTGTTTATTAGACTATCAACCATAACTGAAAATCAAAGATTACTTTATTTACAAAAATGTAAATAGCCAAGAAAGCAAAAGATATAGCTAAAGCTTTTATTATTTTACCTGGAATTTTATTTACAGTAATTCTAGCTCGCTCTGCACGTTTCAAGTTTATATGCACACCTCTTCCAGCACTATAACGATTCTCATCCTGATTATCAAGGAGAGCAAGTAAATGAATGCTAGAAACGCAAATTATAGTTTGAACATAAATATGAACATAATATCTTGTGATCCTCTTTAATTGGAGTTCGTTAACTTACTTTATTATAATCTTCAAGCCAATTTTCCTCATTACAAGCAGAGAGCCATTTGTCTATCCTATCCATTTTTTCTCCACGGCTCAAAGCTTCATCTTTGGCTTTGTATATTTGCGACTCAATGTTAGCCAAGAGTTCACATGGATCCACCAAACCTGCATACAAACCAAGTTCTAAGCTACACTAAAAATCGAGACTAAGAAAGCATCCTTAAGACCGAGATTAATTACCGGAATCTATCATAGCATTAGTTTTATCAGGAGTTGTGCTTGAATCAGGCTGAATGTGTGTTTTGCAACATATATCATCTAACTCCGACTTCTTCATCATAACAAGTTCCTTCATCCTATTTGCTTTCAATTTCGTGAGCCTCTCAACCTCTCCCGATAGCTGTCAAAATTTAATGTTACTCACTATGTTTGGTTCTTGAATTTCAGTGAGGAAAATGATAAAAAAAAAATATAACACTGAAAAAAAAAATCTTAAGCCTAAAGTTCTATCATGTACCTTTTCAATGATCTCCAATGAGAGAGAGCTTGGTTGCACGATTTCCGATTCTTGCAAACCAAGAATAGATGTAATCCTTAAGAAGTTGACCTTTTCTTCTTTTCGTGTGTCCATCAATTTCCATAGTTCAAAGAGAGATCCAGCTACATATTAAGCTGAAATAGCAATAGAATTAAAATTAGCACAAAAGTTGAATTTTAAACATGATATTAAAATGGAAGGGTACAATCAGTACCTTTTGAAATCGAATTTTTCTCTCTGTTTTTAACCTTGTGATAGCTTGATCAAGTCCCTCTAATGTGCTGTCGCTTATATTCGTGACATGTTTTGGGCTTGAATCATGCAAGCTAGGATGCACATCATTCACGATTTTTCCAAAATCCAAGCATAACACACTGCTTAATGTATGAATTTCGTTGACATGGTCCATAACTTTTTGGAGCCTTTCCGACTACAAAGAATAAAATTTTAATTATAATTTGATGAATTGTTTAATTTTATAATGCATCCAATGAAGAAGTACCTTTTCCTTTTGGAGAGCACGGAGATTTGATTGGTATTCAGTGAGCTTTCTTAGTGATAAGTCTTGCTCTTCATGATTCAAGTAACTTATAGCAGCAACATTTTGATTCTCATATCCGGAAATTGTTTAATCTTCTCAACTTGTGTTTTTATGTCTGCAAATTGCTTCATTCTCTCCTCTTTTTTAAGTTTCAAGTCCTCCACTAATGGTGCGACTGAAGACAGTTGCCCTTTCAAGGATTTAGATTTCTTCTCTTGAAGTACCTGTTATGTTCACGATGAACTCATTATAAAAATCAATTTCATATAACCATTGATCAATTTGACTCAACAAAATATTTCACATGGCAAAGGATCAAAAGAAGATGGACATTTGAATATTTGATATTTATGAAGGTCCCATCAAAGAAATAACTGCATCTAATGAAAAGTAACATGAAATTCATGGACAATAAAAGCAACGAGGAAAGGCACTTGTCATGTCCTAATTGTTTATTCTTATTATACTCCGACGAGAGGTTGCACGAATATATGTACAAAATTGTAACGAGAAAAGAAATATAAACATTATAAATATTTTGGATATGATTCTGTTTCAGATAACTACAAAGTTTTGACTCATTCATCAACTTTGGTTGGAAGAATATACACACCTTGTTGTTCTCTATACAGCCTGAAATCAAATTCTTGGGAACGAATTAATTATGATTCTTCTCATAGCATTTCACATTTAGATCCTGGAGTTTGCCCTAATGGGGCATTACATTGGATTGGAAGAAGACTTCATGTAACAGTATGATCTTCATATATGATTGTTGCTTTCGATCTGAAAACTGAAGATTTTCGATATTACTCACTGCCTAGTAGACTGGCGAATGTGGGTTTAAATTTGGGTGAGTTAGGTGGATGTTTATCTCTGAGCAGTCACTTCGACGGGGTGCATTTTGAAACGTGGTTGATGAATGATTATGGAGATGAAAATTCATGGTCTATGTTATTTTCAATTACAAAATCGGAAAAAAAGGCCTTACTTAAAAACAATAAGTTATTCAAAGAGCAAAGGAATTGTCCTTTTTATGGAGATGAATGAGTTTCTCTTGATTGATCTTAAGAATAATACTTCCCAGAATGTCAGCATTCCAGATGGTCTGTATATTTATTCTCCTAGAATCTTTGTAGCAAGTCTTGTTCCAATAAATGCAGGAAAGAACAAGAGGGAATTAAGCGGATAACAATAATAATTAAGCGGTGTAAAATTAAATTCTTACAAATATATTTCGTTAATTATGAAATTGCTTATTGAATTCTTTATATGCAGCTGATTTTGATTTATGATTTGTCATAAGACTCATAATGTATATTATGAGACTCATAATGTATATTTTCTATAACAATTATAGAAAATAGGTATAAAATACCTATTTTCTATATTTCAGGGGTGAAGAATGAAAATACTGTCGAGAATGTCAGCATTCCAAAAGGTCTGAAGTTTTATTCTCCTAAAATCTTTGTAGCAGTCTTGTTCGAATAAATAGAGGAAAGAACAAGAGGATAATAATAATAATCAACCAGTGTAAAATTAAATTCTTACAAATATATATCTTTGTTTATGAAATTGCTTATTGAATTATTTATATGCAGCTGATTTTGATTTCCGGTTTGGACTATAATGTAGCCTTGATATATATATATATATATATATATATATATATATATATATATATATATATATATATATATATATATATATATATATATATATATATATAATACACGAGTGGTTGATCTCAAATAAAAAAAGATATGTAGTGGTTTGGTTATGCTCCGATTTAAACTACTTATTTAACTCTAATAATCAGTCACACAATGAGAAGCTACCCAAAGAATGAACGATGTTTCATGAATTGAGGTTCGTTTCTGGTAATGGTCTTATATTTTTTCCGCATTATCGTGATAATAAGGGTATGTGCTCAATTAGGAATCCGTACTAAGTTAATTTAGGAGGTTCACGTTTTGCCGTATGATACGTGGTTTTTGATGTGATTGTGTTTCAAATGACCACAAAATTTTGACTCATGAATACATACCTCGTTGTTCGCTATATAACCTGAAATCAAATTATCGAAAGTGGATTAATGATTCTTATTTTTCAGAGTAATTAAGCGTTATAAAATTCACTCAATTATCTTTATTTTTTAACTTATCAATTCAAATTTTAAGAACTATCAATTGACGAATGTTTTCAAGTTCGATCTACATACAAACAATATAATATATACTCTCCGTCCCATTATTCTTACTCCATTGGCTACAGTACTCGGTCAAACTTTTCAATCTTTCAAGTGACTTTTATGTTAAATTGAATGCATTTGTGGTATATTGAACATTTTAAATATTAATATATATGATGTCATATGATATTATTAAATTATTAGTGAAATATATTAATTAAATTATTTATTATAATTTTTATAAATTTAGTCAAATTGACTGATCAAATGTGCCAATGGATAAAAAAAATTGGGACTGGGGAAGTAATAAATAAGATTGAAACGACCTTTGTTTGTTGAATTGAATTAAAAAATAACTTAATTTGAATTTTAATATTATTGAAAAGAAAAACAGAAGAAGAAGCATGTTTAGTCCACTAATATTTCTTAAACATTTTTTGAAGGCCCAATATGTATGGGTCAAAGTTCTTTAGAAACTAAGACAATGGAATTAATAATTAAGATGAACGGTGGCAAAATAATAATATTTTAGGTAATTTTGTTATAAAATATATATTATTAGTGGATGTCCATGAAATATTTTGTCCTACTTTTGTAACCTCCTATTGATGAATATCATAAAGACCACATTTGAATGGTTTTGTAACGTTTGTATTAAAGGTCATAATAGGACCTTTAATAATATTATAACTCTAGTCTTTTTGTACCTTTCTTTAGTCCTATAAATAGAGGACATTATCATGTATTATAGTTACACCAACAAGAATGAATAATATGATATTCTCTTTCTCCATTCTACATTGTTTTTACATTCAACTAGTTGCTTAGCTTTGTTGTTCCTTTTAGCTTAGTTTTATAACACGTTATCAGCACGAATATGCTCCATCTTTTAATACCAAACTAGCTAATTGGATCGGCAAAGAGATCACCGAGATGTGAAGCTTTTGACAACTTCATGTGGTACACGATTAAAAATGAATTCACTCATTTCAGAAGATTGCATACATAATATTAGTAGGTATAAATGATTATTTTAATCTATAATCTACATATACTATTTCAAGGTACGCTATTTAATTTATAGTCATATTATTCATTGTCATTTTGATGTTTGTGGCAACTTAAGTTAATATGTTTTATTTTATGATTAATTACACATTGATATATTTATCAACGATTAAGAAACAAATATTTCGAAAGAAAATGAGATTGAATTTTCAGATCAGTATTTAAAATCACTTCTAAGATTTGCGTAGTGTTTATGTGCTTTACCAAATGAAATATGATTTATCATAAGATCTTGCGTTTAAATTAATGATAAATCATCCTAATTCATATATCCAATAAAGAACTTGAAGTTTTAAATTAGAAAATTATGCTTGAACCGAAGTCTTTGTCATAACTCAAACCCGAAGATTTGAGTATATTTTAGCAAGCTTATTTTCGGCTTGAAAGAGAGCCTTGGTGATAAAATTCAATCACAAAGATTTGAGTATATTTTTAGCAAGAGAATTTTGGACCTTGAAGAAAGTCTAGATGATAAGCTCAAACCTGAAGATTTGAGTATATATATTTAGCAATCTAAAATATTGTGCTTTATAGATATGACAAATATCACCAAGTTTGAGTTTCATGCTCTTGAGATTTCCGAAATTATATAAAATTGACTATTTTGATGATGAAATCTATTTGAATGAAAAGAGCCTTGAAAATCATGAAATGAAAATTTGGGCAAGCGAAATTAAGGATAAAATGAAGGCAGTGTTTTTCATTAGCCAATTCCTCATTGAAGGATTAAAAACCTCATATATTGGAGTAGAAGACCAATTGCCCCAAAATTTAATTGGAGGAACAATATAATCATCAAAATGTTTGATACTCCAATAGACTCGATAATATATGAATGATGGCACTTGAAGTTGCATCAAATTATTAAATTTTCAAAAGAACAATCCAACCACTAAATGAAAGTGATATTCACAAATTGCTTACTATGAATATTTGCACCCGAAGTTGCTATGAATATTTGCACCCGAAGTTGCAATATTTTAAATTGGAATATGAATATACACAACGATTTGAGATTAAATCTCGACTTAGATATGTGGAGATAAATTATTATATGTTTCTAAAATGCTCTTGAAGAAGCAATACCGAGACTTTGAAAATGCTCTCAATTGAGTTATTTTGTTGTTGAACAACGAACTCAATCATAATTCACACCATAAGCGTTACCTGAAGTGAATGCAAAAGTTGATGTAAATCCTTCATTTCCAAATGCAAATGAAAAATTATTCATTCCCAGAAGTGAATGCAATTAACAATATACATGACATAGTCTAGCCATGGTCAAAATTGATATTATGCATTTCATAAATGATTGCATCATTACCATTCGAAGAAAAAAAAAAGATTTATCATGGTAAACACGAAAAAAAGGTTGTGTAAACTAATACACTTGTTAAGGTGTGAAGTAAAATACATTGATCTTGTACATGTCATATGCAAATACAGTTTGTGGATATTTTCTAAACACCTATTATGTAAAGAAAATGATGTTAATTCATCAATGTCAAGAATGTTTTTTGTGATAAAATTGAATCACTTTAAATCACTAACACAACATGAGTGATTTATTTTACTAAGACAAGTGTAGATATCACTGAATAAAATTTTCCTATGATTATATGTTTGAAGGTAAGTTTATGTTACATTACGTTTTGAACTTACTTGAATATTTAAATAATTCAAATTATCTAGTTGACGTATCATTTTCTTAACTCTGGGAGGTCTTATTTGAATTGAATAAAGAAACAATTTGGTAAAACTTATTATTTTCTAAACTTTATTCACTTGGTTATATATATTGGATAATGATATTGATATGAGCATCATGAAGATGCAAAATAATATACGCAATCATTTTAGATAGATAAAATTATGTGAGCATCCCGAAGATGCATGAAAAAGGTGAGCACTGTAGAGGAATGGTGGAAATATTTATTTGGTTGACAGTGGGTCAACACACACGATTATTTGAGATAGAAAATATTCTTAAACTTCAAATTAGCAAAAGCAAATATTAGTACCAGAAGATACTATAAAAGCTCCAGAAGAGCGGATAAATATAATATTGTCTGGATGAGCAAATATTAAAATGAAAGAGGCTTTGTGCTCTTTGAAATCCAAAATAAATTTATTGAATTTCAACGGCATACGTCTTGATGAACATATTGCCAAGTTTTAATATGAAAATTGTAAACAAGGGGAATATGAATATACCTATACTACATCCAGTATTTCATGCCAGAAAATATTGATGAATATATCCCAGTTTTCTCATCAAAATTGAAATATGTGACCATAACAATATAGTACCAAAATTTGTATTGAACCAGAAGTTCATTGATTTAACTGGCATGATGAAGTTGACTATCCAGAAATAATTACGATGCGCCGAATGATTACGGGCATCTTTTGAAGAACCATATGATTCCTTACCTATGATTATGTGTGTTGATTGCTCACAAAGAAATTAAATTGATAGACCATCTCATGTGAAGATTGGTCATGAGTTCAATTTTTTTTTTACGATAGTATTAATGGGATACATGTGGACTTGTAGATCCACTTAATGGACCATTTTGGTCATTTTAGACGCATTTTTTTTAAAAATGGTCTAATGTATGCCTAATGTCAACGCGTATGGCTTTTGCTGAGATTCTTGCTCAAATTATAATATTGATAGCAACGTTGCAACTTTTGTCAGGCTCAAAGCCTAATATTTTCAATTGAATTTTTATGATTGTGCAAATCACGTTCTAGTTTCTCCACCACTAGAACAAATATGGGTCGATAAAGATGTGTTGGTTGATTTTTATTCCACATATGTAATCATATATCTTGAGCGCCTGACGAGGCGATATGGTTAAATCAAGATATTTTTAGAATTATTTTAATGAGACAATTTTCCCGCCGTTAGGGGGAGAATTAATACTAGTTCATGTTTCAACGACGTAAAATTGTACAAAAGTAGTACATGAATTGTACAAAATTTGTCTCATTTTGACCCAAGCACAAGATAATATACGAGCAAGATTTGAAAGTTGCACCAACATGGATTGAAGTCCTTGAAGGATAATATGCTAGCACATTATAACCGCATTTAAAGAGAAAATTTACGATGGTGCAAAAGATAAGAGAAAATGGTACTAAAAGTATATATTCCTCTGGAAGAGGAAACTGTTTCAAAACAAAGCGCTATAGATATGACTGATCAGTCCAAATCAAGAGATGACCATTAAGAGGCACATGAAACAAAACAATCTATTTGAGTTCTTTGAAAACTCTAAAAAACTGGGATAAAAATAAAGTTTTTATAGAGAATATTTTTTTCATAAGATCGCAATAAAAGAAAATTGTAAATCAGGATCCTGAACCTTGATCGGTTGAATGAATGTCGACATAAAATAATTGGCCAATATAGAAATATGCGATACCAGATCGCTATGGACTAGAAGTCCACACGCCTGAAGTCGTGAAAACAGATCATTTTGAAATCGTATAGAAAGATGCGATACCAAATCGATTGAGTACAAATGAGTACTTGTACGGAAACATAGAATTGTGGGAGACAAGGTACGACTTGTTGCACTAGGTTTCTCAAAAAGACTTGTAATTATTATGTTGAGACATATTCCCCCGTGATCGACGTAATCACGTTGCGGTATTTAATTAACTTTGTAGTCTCTGATAGACTAGACATGTTTCTAATGGATGTAGTTGCCGCATATTTGTATGGATCACTTAATAGTGACATTTACATGAAAATTCATGAGGGATTTAAGATTTGTATAGCACAAAATCAAATGTCTCATGGATTATATTCTATTAAAACTGCAATGTTCCTTGTACGGGTTATAACAGTCTGATCGGATGTGATATAAATTGGCTCCATGATTACCTTGTAGATAAATAAATTATGGATAATCCAATTTTTCCAGACGATCGGTACACGTGGATGAGTTAAATCTCGTGGTGACTCTTGAAAGACTCACAATGACAGCAAATCATTTGATGAAAGAGTTTGAGATGGAAAATCTCGACAAAATAATATTTTTGTCTCGGCCTGCAGATCGAGCATTTATTAGATAGAATCTTTGCCCATCAATTGACATTTTATATTGATAAAACTCATCAATTGAGCAGTCTCATGGTTCTTCGATCTTTAGATAGATAGATAAATTATTTTTTTCTCTAGAGATCCATTAAAGAACTAACTGGTCCTGAAGTACAGTATCTAAGTGCAATTTGAGCCTTAATAAATCTTGTAAATTGTACAAGGCATGAACAAGAAGAAATTAGAATAACGTTGAAGTTATATTACACTATTATCGTGGAACAACTGACAGGGCTTAATTTACTCTAAATGTTCCAATCCACAAGTGGTGGTTAATACATACATTGTTTATCTTTCTGATCCGAATAAAAGTAGATCTCAAAGTATGTATGTATTCACTTGGGGTGGTCCTACGATATCATGACGATATATGTAACTAATTTTAGCATCCACTTATTCCTACCACTATGAAATTTTAGCATTGCACGAATCATGTCGTGAATGTTTATGGTTGAGATCTACGATTTAGTATATTTTAGAATGATGTGAGTATCCTACAACAAAGAATACATCAATTATTATATGAAGACAATGCTAAATTATATCGGAGATGACATAAACACATATCACAAAAGTTTTTCTTCGCCACTTCAGAAAAATGGTGATATAGATGTTCATCAAATTCAATCAAGCAAGAATTTTGTTGATTTTTTTCTCACTGAAGCATTGCCGACTACATCATTCAGAAAGATGGTCCGTTAAATTGAAATGCGTCAAGTGTCAACTTGTGGACCTTGTGTCAACATCGGGGGGAGCGTGCCATCTATAATAAGTAGCACAATGTACTCTTTTTCCTTCGTCCAATTTTTGTCCCAATGGGTTTTCTTGGCAAGGTTTTAACGAGGCAGTGTTTCACGCTTATCGATTCCATATGGATGTGTACTCTTTTTTCCTTGTTCAGGTTTTTCCCACAGGGTTTTTCTGACAAGGTTTTTAATGAGGCATATTCCATAAGTCATGAACATCCAAGGGGGAGTGTTATAAAATATATATTATTAGTGGATGTCCATGAAATATTTTGTCCTACTTTTGTAACCTCCTATTGATGAATATCATAAAGACCACATTTGAATGGTTTTGTAACGTTTGTATTAAAGGTCATAATAGGACCTTTAATAATATTATAACTCTAGTCTTTTTGTACCTTTCTTTAGTCCTATAAATAGAGGACATTATCATGTATTATAGTTACACCAACAAGAATGAATAATATGATATTCTCTTTCTCCATTCTACATTGTTTTTACATTCAACTAGTTGCTTAGCTTTGTTGTTCCTTTTAGCTTAGTTTTATAACAAATTTAACTTTTTTCAAATCAGCAGGAACAGAGAATAATGAAATGGAAGAAGAATCATTGTTAGCATGAAATACGAAGAGAAGACTTGTTTTTCTATTTTAACTTTTAGTTCTGTTAAGTGATTCTCTTTTAGTAATTATAAAAAATATTTTTAATAAAAAATTGTTATATGTTTATTACTCATTGATGTGATATTAAAATGTGATACTAATTTGTGACAGCAAATATGTTTCGAGTTAAATTTAAATATAACATCTGCAGTTCCTTAATAGTTTCTACTAAATCTTGTTGAACTTGCAAGCATTTTTAAAATGTCAAAACTCATAGATAGTTGTGGATATTTTGACAATTTCTTTTTCCATTTTGTTATACTAGTGATGCCAAATCCTTTAATATAAAATGTGAATAAACAAAAATGATAAATCAAATTGGTTGGATTATGCTCCGATTTGGAAGGCACTTTACCCCGTAAAAAAGCAAAAAAAAAAAGATTTAGTGTGCTTCTTTTACAAAAAATAATAATAAAAAAACAAAGGAAGACATTTTGTCATTTTATTTATTAGAGAGGGTAAACTCTCTTTTTAATAATACAGGGAGATATATAAATTACTGTTCACTCCCCTAACATTTCTTAAACATTCTTTGAAAAGTTCTTTAGAAAATAAAAAGGAAGTGAATGGCTATTGATCAAGCAAGATTAATACTAATACTTTCAAAGATGATGAAACTATTAAAATTATAAGTTGACTGCGTGAGATTTTGTTCTTTTCCATATTTATGCAGAATTATTTACTTTTCCTTTTTTTATACACATTATTAATGTTACCTTGCTTATTTGTAAATAGGTTAATATATTAAATAAATGTCATCTTACCGTAGTTTTCGTTACCTTAATATTAACAAAACGAAAAAAAAAAAAAAAAGAAAACCTTCGTGTGTTGCTAATCTTAGATTTTTATTTTCTTTTTTTGGGATCACAAAATATATTGTTTAATTAACTAAATCTAAGATTTGATCCAAGTTTGAGGAGAGTTCGCTTTTTAAGACATACAGTATTTATGTACTCTTTAAGTTTCATGTAAATTAAAACTCCTTATCAAATTAAGAGGGGAAAAAAAAAGAACAAGATATTAGAAGATGAAAGAAAATCTAAACTTCTAATGCTTAATTTTCAAATTCTATTATCTTCTTCTTTGTTAGAATCCCATTTTCCTTAAAGCTTTAGGTTTGCAGATTGATCCTTGTAAGAAAGGAAAAAAAATGTCCGATAGTATTCCATATGAATTGTTTATGGTTATCTTGTCTAAAGTGCCAGCAGAGGCTCTGCTGCGTTTTAGGTGCGTCTGTAAAGCGTGGTGTCATATGATTGACGATCCGAACTTGATCAACATTCATCGAGATCACCAACTCCGCAACATCCACGACTTCTCGGATGGGGTCGGTCGCCTACTTATGGTTAATAGAGACGACCACAAATTGCGTTCTTTATCTTTAAACTTGTTTAACTCTAATAATTACAGTCCTAAATATTCCGAGACTGCACGCACATATAATCAGCTACCCAATGATGTTTCAGGAAACGGGTTTGTTTCTTGTAATGATCTTATACTTGTTTGGCATTATCATGATCATGATGATATGTATATGTTGTCAATTAGGATTCCATTAACTCAGGAGGTCCACGTTCTGCCATATGACGATGGGGTTAAAAGCCTACCTTATGGGTCTACTTATAGTTTTGGATATGACTCTGTTTCAGATGACTACAAAGTTTTGACTCATTCATCAACTTTGGTTGGAGGAATATATAATTACACACCTTATTCTCTATACAGCCTGAAATCAAATTCCTGGAAATAAATTAATTATGATTCTTCTCATAGCATTTCACATTATTATCCTGGAGTTTGCTATAATGGGGCATTACATTGGATTGGAAGAAAACTTCCTGTAACCGTAAAGTCCACATTTGTGATTATTGCTTTCGATCTGAAAACTGAAGATTTTCGATATAACTCACTGCCCGCTTCGATTGTCAGTAGATTGACGAATGTGGATTTAAATTTGGGTGAGTTGGGTGGATGTTTATCTCTGAGCTGTCGCTTCGACAGGGTGCATTTTGAAACGTGGTCAATGAATAATTATGGAGATGAAAATTCGTGGTCTATGTTGTTTTCAATCGCAAAATGGGAACACGAGTCTTACTTAAAAGCAATAAGTTATTCAAAGAGCAAAGGAATTGTCCTTTTTATGAAAAATGAGTTTCTCTTGTTTGATCTTAAGAACAATACTTCCGAGAATATCAGCATTCCAAATGGTCTGCATATTTATTCTCCTACAATCTTTGTATTGAGACTAAATGTCCCACATTGGTTGAAAACAATGGTTAAGTCCACCTTATAAGGATTTGGGCAATCCTCACCTTACAAGCTAGCTTTTGAGGTTGAGTTAGGCTCAAGCCAAGTAAGTGGACTTAGCCCAATCCATGTGGTGAGTTCTAATATGGTATCAGAGCCCCAGGTTAAAATGGGCCGCCTCCTTCCGTGATGGACTCCTCCTTGTTCGCATGATGGGCTTCATTATCTACCAACACACTTCACCCAGGTTGGGCTTTCATATGTCACGTGTTGGGCTTGTTTCACCCACACATTCTGCCCGCCAACACGTGAAGGGGGAGTATTGAGACTAAATGTCCCACATTGGTTGAAAACAATGGTTAAGTCCACCTTATAAGGATTTGGGCAATCCTCACCTTACAAGCTAGCTTTTGAGGTTGAGTTAGGCTCAAGCCAAGTAAGTGGACTTAGCCTAATCCATGTAGTGAATTCTAATACTTTGTAGCAAGTCTTGTTCAAATAAATGGAGGAAAGAACAAGAGGGAATCAAGCGGATAATAATAATAATTAAGCGGTGTAAAATTCTTACAAATATATTGAGTTGTTTTTGAAAGCTTATTGAATCTTTTATATGCAGCTGATTTTGATTTCTAATTTGTCATAAGACTCATAATGTAGCCTTGAAACTACTTTTTAGAGAGATAGATAAGGAATTTTAGAAAATTGAGATGGATAGATTATTTTTTAAATTTTCTTTAATAAGTAGTTTATATGCTAGTTTTTTTTTTTTTTTTTTTTTTTTTTTTTTTAAATATAATGTCAAGAACTCATATTTTTATGACATGATGATATATAACTTATAGGATATTGACAAATTTTTTTTTTTGCTTTTGATCATATATTATATATATACATACATGAGTGGTTGATTTCAAGTAAAAAAATATACAGTTATTTGGTTATGCTCCAATTTAAACTACTTGTTTAACTCTAATAATCAATTACAAAATGAGCTGCTACTCAATGAATGAATGATGTTGCATGAATCGAGGTTCGTTTCTTGTAATGATCTTATACTTGTTTCGCATTATCGTGATAATAAGGATATGTGCTCAATTAAAAATCCGGGTTAAGTTAACTCAGGAGGTTCATATTTTGTCATATGACATCCAATGTATAGTGTGATTTTGGATATGATTATGTTTCAGATTATCACAAAGTTATAACTCGTGAATACACACTTCGTTGTTCGCTATACAGCCTGAAATCAAATTCTCGGAAACGGATTAATGATTCTTATTTTTCAGTTTCACATTGGACACATGGAGAAAAGGACACCAGGGAAGCAAAAAGTAATTAAGCGATTTAAAATTCCCATAAATTTCCTTTGTCATAACAATGTCTCCTTTATTCTCTTTTCTCTATTTCTTTTTCATAATATCTCCTTAACCTAATTTCACGATATGAATTACCCACTTATATAAATTGTATTTTCTTAAGATCTTATCTAATTTACTTTAACACGTTATCAATTGCATATAGTCACGTGTTACAATGTTCAAACATTATTTGACATATACATTTGATAACGTTTCTAGGTGTAATTTGATTTTAAACGAATTAAATTCAAATAACCTTGCAGTCAAACTCTACTTGGGCAGAGTTTGAATCACTCAATTATCTTTATTTTTTAGCTTATCAAATCAAATTTTAAGAACTATCAATTGACGATTATTTTTCAAGTTTGACATATGTACCATATATAATAAATAGGGTCCGTCTAAAATGAGATTTTGAGGGATGAAGAGCATACGCGATATCATTTATCTAGGCGACACGTGTTCCTTTAAAATTTAAATTAAAACAATTTATTTACTTCAAGACAAATTTACCCTTTTTATTGAGTGAAATTCAACAACATCCCTTGGATCTTGCCTAACTAAAAAAAAATTGTGTTATTTTTATTAGCAAAAAAACTCTGTACTTTTTTTGTTATTACCAAAAAATATCACGCTCAATTCGAAATGACTCCACCAAAGGATGAAAAAATATCCCCTAAACTTAGAAGATTGTCAATAACCCCTCATAGCTCTAAAATTTTGCAATAAACCCCATGTTTTTTTTTTTTTTTTTTTTTTGAATTGACAAAAACTTCCATATGATTTATGAAATTCACTTAAAAAATTTGACAAAAATCTTATCCCCCAAAGTTACATATTATGGCACTTTACCACCCTTATGTACAAATTAAAACATTTTACCGCCTCAAATAATTTTATTTTAATGGAAAATATACATGTGCCCCTCACATGATATTTCAAAGTAAGTCACAACAGTTCTTACAAGTCCAACTACTTCCCTCATATAAAGTTTTGTTTTCAGGTGGGGAAGGGTTAGACGGGGGTTGTGTTGCCGGAGGTGAAGAGAGAGGAATTGGTGGCGGCAATAATTGCAGATATCCCCTCCCAATTTTTTGCCCAATTGCAAATATCCCCCGAAGCGATAAAAATGGTGACTTAAATGGACACGTGCTTGACGCGTGACTTTTTTTTATCCAAAAACTAACGGCCGAATGAAATGTAAAAAAAGTTTTCCAACTTTGTACAAAATGTATTTTTTGAAATGTTTGGTATGAAATGTATAAAGTAGGTAAAAGTTTGATATCGAAAATGTAATTCCCTTGATTTTTTTTTGGGGGAAAGAGATCTGAAATTAAATAGAGATTAGAGAGTTTTTTAAACATATTAATTAAAGGGTTAGTATGTAATTTAATATATGTTTATTTTTTTAAATATGCAATTCCATTCTATTATTGGATATTTTGACCATAAATTATAATTCAGATTTGTTGTTGACTTTTTTCAGTGATTGAAATTGAGTATCTCATATACACTTATTATTTATAATTTATAAAATCTTAGTTTAGAAAGACTCTAATAAATAAGATTGAAACGACCTTTTGATAGTTGAATAGAATTCTCAAATAATTCAACTTGTATTTTAATCTTATCGAAAAGAAAAACAGAAGAAGAAGCACGCTTAGCCCACAAAAATTTCTTAAACATTTTTCCAAGGCCCAATATGTATGGGTCAAAGTTCTTTAGAAACTATCATGATTCATGAATAGACTTTAAAAATTAAAATGAACGGCGGTAATATTTTTGGTCCTTTTAACTTTTTCAGATCCGGGGCACTTTATTTTTATGATGAGCAAATTACAATTTATATTTTTTTTTACTCACAATTTTCATTCACTTGACCGTAATTTTAATTCTTATCTCGCAGAAATTTATCAAAATGTAAAGAATTTGTCAACTTTGTAAAAAAAAGTTTTGATATTCAGGCTCGTTTGGTGTAGATTCATCACAATCACGTATTTAGATTCTTCACCATCATTTGTGTGAGAAATGTAATTTTTTTTTTTAGTTTGAAAATAAATAAGAAGAAAAGTTGGGTGAATTTGAATTTGAATTTGAGAATTGGGATTGAGATTGTTTGGGAGAAAATTAAGTAGATTTATTTGATAACGGAATTCAAAAGAAATTAAAAAAGAAAGGGAAGATCGTTTTTAAAAGGGATTTTTGCACGTCACCCCCCATTTTTTTTAATTTTCGCACTTTCCCCCGAAACGCTATAAATGTGACCGTGCCCCCTGCTTTTATGTATGTTTGTGCACTTACCCCCTTGAAATGCCTTAAATGTGACTGTGCCCCCTGCTTTTATGTATGTTTGTGCACTTACCCCCCGCAACGCCTTAAATGTGACTGTGCCCCCTGCTTTTATGTATGTTTGTGCACTTACCCCCCCTTCCCCCCCCCTTACCAAGTTCTGGTCAGATTTTCCACCGGAACTAAAGCACCTACAAAGCACACAAAATTTAAGAGGGCAAAAGGGTAATATTACCAGCGGTGCGGCAATATTCCATATCAAGTACCAATTCCTAGGTGACTTGATTTTTCGGTGTATGTAATGAAGGGGTCTCCATAAAAAAGGAGTAAGAAAGCAACAAGAAATGTTGATATTGATTTCTCTAAATCATGAGTTTTGTGTGAGAGAGATACGATATTAATTTTGTAAAATTGTTCATGATTCACTCAATTTCAGTAAATGGAGGAGAAATTGAGCATAACTAAGATAAACCCTAATTTCTTTTCTCAATTTCATTTCATATTTTTAACTGATGTTTAGGTTTTGTGGGAAATAAGGATAATTTTACCCTTTTGCCCTCTTAAATTTTGTGTGCTTTGCAGGTGCTTTAGTTCAGGTGGAAAATTTGGCCGGAATTTGGTAAGGGGGGAGGGGGGTAAGTGCACAAACATACATAAAAGCAGGGGGCACGGTCACATTTAAGGAGTTTCGGGGGGGGGGGGGGGGGTAAGTGCACAAACATATATAAAAGCAGGGGCACGGTCACATTTAAGACGTTTCGGGTGGGAAAGTGCGAAAATTGAAAAAAACTGGGGGGTGACGTGCAAAAATCCCTTTTTAAAAATACAATATTCCCAACGATCTATTCAAGCAATTACCCAAAACGACGAGTCCTAAACATATGGGGATCCTACTAATGAAGGAAAGCAATTGTATTATGTATTAAATAGAGAATAAAATATAAAAGGGAAATAACTTTCACAAATTGAGTCCAAGTAAATTATTACTTATGCTCATGGGCAAGTTCTTCCGGGAAAAAGTCATCAGATATTCCCTAGTCTCCTAAACCCTCTAGGATTTAGCTAATTAAATATATTCATAAAGTTAACAAATATGTTTCAGGATAATATATCGGTGTAAATTTTATTGAATTAAAAAAAATCTGATACCCAACTAAATTCGATGTCGTCGGTATTCTTATACGCAGTATATATGTTACCTTTCTTATTTTAAATAAATTATTATATTAAACGACTTACCTTACCTTATGTAGTTTAGACTTCTAATGCCTTCCTATCATCTTCTTAATTTGTTTAATTAATTCTCGTTTTACATTACTGTGATCCTTAATTGTTAGAAAGAAAGGGATCGGAAAAAAAATGTCCTCTAATATTCCATATGAATTGTTTATGGTTATCTTGTCTAAAGTGCCAGCTGAGGCTTTATTGTGCTTTAGGTGCGTCTGTAAAGCGTGGTGTCGTATGATTGACGATCCATACTTAATCAACATTCATCGCGATAACCAACTCCGCAACATCCACGACTTCTCCGATGGGGTCGGTCGCCTACTTTTGGTTAAGACGACCACAAATTCTGTTCTTTATCTTTAAACGTATTTAACTCTAATAATTACAGTCCAAAATGTTTTGAGATTGCACGTAAAATCAGCTACCAAATGATGTTTCAGGAAATGAGTTTTGTTTCTTGTAATGATCTTATACTTGTTTCGCATTACGACGATGATATGCATATGTTGTCAATTAGGAATCCATTAACTCATGAGGTCCACGTTCTGCCGTATGACGATGGGGCGCCTAAAAGACTATTTTATTGTTTTGGATATGATTCTGTTTCAGATGACTATAAAGTTTTGACTGCTTCATTAACTTATTAAGGAGCCAAATACGCACTTCGTTGGTCTCTATACAGCCTGAGATCAAATTCTTGGAAATCCTGGTGTTTTTATAAGATATTAATTATGATATTTTTTATTAATTATGATATTTTTTATAAGATTTCATATTTAAATTATCCTGGTGTTTTCTCTAATGGGGCATTACATTGGATTGGGGAGGAAGAAATCCTGGAACCAGAAAATCTCCAGATGTGATTGTTGCTTTCGATCTAAAAACTGAAGATTTTCGGTATTACTCACTGCCTGCTTCGATTGTCAGCAGATTGGGGATTAGAGATATGGAGTTGGGTGAGTTGAGTGGATGTTTATCTGTGAGTGGTCATTTCGACAGGGTGTATTTTCAAACGTGGTCGATGAATGATTATGGAGATGAAAATTCGTGGACTATGTCGTTTTCAATTGCGGAATCAGAAAGCAATGGTTACTTGACCAGAGCAATAAGTTATTCAAAGAAGAAACAAAACTAGGTATGTCTTGTTTGACCTTAAGAACAGAACTGCGAGGAAAGTTATCATTCCAAAAGGTCTAACTATTGATTCTCCTATTGGAATCTTTGCAGCAAGTCTTGTTCGAATAAGTGCAGGAAAGAACAAGAAGGAATTAAGCGGATAATAATAATTCAGTTTGTGAAAGTCTATTGAATTCTTTATGTGCAGCTGATTTTGATTTCTGATATGTCATAAAACTCCTTGAAACTACTTTTTATAGAGAGAGATAAGGAATTTCAGAAAAATGAGACGGATAGATTATTTTTAATATCTTCTTTAATAGTTTGTATGCAAGCTTTTCTTTTTGGGATAAAATATCAAGAACTAATATTTTTAGGACATGATGATATATAACTTATAGGATATTGACATATTTTTCGCTTTTGATCATATATGTCTGTTTCTTGTAATGGTCTAATACTAGTTTCGCATTATCGTGATAATAAGCATCTAGGGTCAATTATGAATCCTTGTTTAGTTAACTCAGGAGGTCCACGTTTTGCCGTATGATATCAAATGTAGAGTGGGGGTTTTGGATATGATTATGCGTCAGATGACCGCAAAGTTTTGACTCGTGAATACACACCTCGTTGTTCGCTATACATCCTAAGATCAAATTCTTGGAAGCGGATCAATGATTCTTATTTTTTCAGTTTCATATTGGACTCCTGGAGTTTTCTCTAATGGGACGTTACATTAGATTGCAAATATATATAAAACCTCTAACCATGAAATCTACATATGTGTTGGTCTCAAGTGGTCAGATGAGGTCTAGAGGAGGGGGGGGGGGGTGAATCCTCTAAAACTTTTCTTTAAATTTTGAACTTCAAAACTGTTGTTCAAACTTAAATAGACTAAGTTGTTACCGAACAGTAATTTACAAGACTGATCGCGAACAAATCTTTGAACAGCTTTGTTGACCACTAATCTGATAATCACTTAGCTGGTTTTTGTTAAAATCAGTTTTAATACTAAAGTACTTGCAGCGGATTTCAAAGTGTTTTTCACAAGTAAACTTAGCAGTCTGAAAATTGTTTCCCCAGTTTTGTAAACACCTTTAATTTAATTTTCAAACAGTTTATAAAGTGTTTTAATGCAGATTTGAAAATATGCAGAAAGACTTATGCAAAAGTAAACACCAGAATTTTTATAGTGGTTATATGGATTGAAATCCTTTAGTCCGCTCTTTCAAGTCACTCAGATCTTGGGTTATACTATAAACACACAGTTTACAATATACTCCACTTACGCCAAAACAACAAATGAATCTGGCCGTAAGCTCGCAATAGGAAATCACAAATAAGACCTATTCTACAGAGACTTATCACTCACAAAGACGGATAAGAACTCCTCACAACTCTTTTCTCTCACAGATTCACTCAGAAAATGTTTTCTTGAACTTCAACGGCTTCTGTCAACAAATGACTTTCAGCAGACGAATGAGCTGTTCTTGAGCTTTTGAGACTTAGAAAATATTTGCTTTGAATTTGATCTCTCAGAAGTTTTATTATTTTTTCTTCCTTTGTCTCTTCAGCTATTTATAGTCACTCTTTGAATTTTGTCCGTTGAAGAGAGACAAAATTCAAATCTCTTGATTTCTGGTCCTTAAAATCCGCGAACGGCTCTCTGCACAGTGACAGTACTGCGAATTGTACTATCTGTCAGGCAGCATTAAATGCACCAAGCTGATACGAAGTCTTTCTTCAATCATTTGTCTTAAATAGCCTTGTACTTCAGCTTTTATTACTTCCAGGGGCATTTATTACCGTTGGGTAGACTTCTTGATCCTTTCCAATTGGCTGATCGAAAGTGCAAGTCTGATGATGAACAGAGCTGATCCCAAACTTGAACAAATCTGATTTGAGTCGGCTGATCTTCATCAGTCTGATTTCTTTCCTTCAGGAGATCAGTAGTCTTGTGGACCTTGAATATTTGACCCGTCTAATGTCTTCTTACTTGGTCAAAATTCTTCTAAGGGATATCAGCTAAGTTAACTTTTACTTAGCAGATTTGAATTTTTGGAAATCATCAAAACCTCCCTTTACTAATTGACTTCAGTGCTTTTCATCTTCATCTTTATCCAACAATTTCCCCCTTTTTGATGATGACAAAACTTCAGCTAAGTACTTGTATTACCTATACTAAAGTTTTGATCCTCAAAATTTTCTGAGATAGAAAAAGTGTATTGGAAACAGAACTTGTATTTTTTTTTTAATTGATAATATGATAAGGATTACAAGTTACAATTTCTGTTCAGATAAGATGACTGAAAAAAATAAAGACAACTGATTACAAAGGATTTGCCTATACTAGTCATCAACTTCTTCATCATCTTCTTCAAGCACTTCTTCATACTCATAAGAAGATTCTTCATCATCTTCTTCTTCATCTTCATCAGCCTCCTCATCTAAAAGCAGATTGGATTTAACAGCTTCCATTTTATCTTTCATTTCTTGCTCCTTTGCAGCTTCCTCCATCTTTCTCTTGATCCCCTCTTCATTTTTGTATTTGGTATAGGGCTCTGATTTGTCTGGTTCAGAATCCTTAGATGCAGCTTTTTCCTTAGCTTCATCCTTGGTTTCTTCCGCAACTTCTTTGCCTTTTACCTTTTCAGTCTATTCAGTAGCTTCAGTCCTTTCAGCAACAGCTTCCTCAGGTTGAGTTGGCTCTTCCTTCTTCTCTTACCCCTTTTTGTCATCATCAGAATTGGTGACACTAGCAGGTTTGATAGGAGGGTTGAGTGCAACAAACTGAATCTTCTTGGCGGCACATAAAGCCTTCAAGTTCTGATTGACTACATCGTGATTGGCAGTTAGATGATTGAGAGTAGTGCTGATGGTGCCATTCTGATCATTAATACAATAAATGTTGAGTTGCATAGTGGCAAGTTCTTCATGTATGATGTCTCCAACTTTATTAACTTCCTGCAACAGTCCAACATTAACTGCTTTCTCTTCCTCGCTGATTCTGATGAAGTTTGCAGTGAGATCATCCATGTTGTTTTCAGCTCTCTTCAAAGCTGTATGCAGATTGTTGACATCAGCCTTCACATCTTCAATATTTCTATTCATTTCCACAACACTTTGCATCATCTGCCTAGAATAATCCTTAGGCAGGGGAAAACTATCAATAGCATTCCTGATAGTCCTTTCAGTGAAAAGTTGCATGCTCTCAAGTTGTAATTTGTTGGTCTCTGCCAACTCTTGCTGCAATTTCTTCAACTGCATGTTGTTCCTTTCTTCCAATTCTTTCATTGAATTCTCCATTAACAGCTGGAAGGCTTTCATCAATGATGAATGCAAATCACTTGATGAAGCGGAATTAGCAGCAGCTTGATCTTCTTCACTCTCTTGGTGGACAGGAGCATCCTTCAGGTCAGTTTCTTGATCAGCTTTGGACTCCTTAGCTTTCCACTCAAGTGCTAAGGGTTCATCAGCAGCTTTGGGCTGATCAGTAACATCTTCAAAGATCTTACTTATGATTTTGCCGTCATCAGTAAAGGTTGTTGTTTGACGGATTTGTCTCACAACAGGCCACATACTTGGAGTAGGGGCCTTTACCTTAGGCATCTCATAGTAATCTCTTACTTCTTTGCCAAAAGTGATCTGTTGAATGCTTGGCAGCGAGGGCAGCTCACTTGACGAACCTTGCTGATATATTGACCTAGCAGCCCATCTCTTCAAGGCGGTCATATCAGCAATCTGAATAGCCCTTTCAACAGCATCATCATATTTTCTTCTCTTTGCAGGCAAAGTGTTCTCAATAATTTTGGCCTCCCCTGTTGCAAACTCCTTTGCATATTGATGCATTGCATCCCTTACATAATCAGGATCCAAAGCCTGTTGAATGAAGTCGGTCTTCAGCCAATTTAGAACACACCTTTCCTCATCAGCTAACTCCTTCCAACTCTGAAGCTCTTCAATTTATTTATTCAATCTATAGTCCCTCCACTTCATGTATCTAGGCTTCTCATGAGTGAATAGAGTCTTCAGCATCAGTTTCTGGTCATACTAAGCTAAGGCCTTTTCAAATCTGTTGAAGATAGTTTTATCAGAGTTGACAATATCAAACGATCTTCTAACTTCAAACTTAGCCTTTGGCTTGACAGCGCCAGTATTGGGCTTAGCTTCTTTGGCTTCATCAATTTTGATTCCGCCAGCATGAACAGATCCATGAGCATCAGTTTTGCTTATCTCAAGGACCATAGCAAGTTCAGCATCCTCAGCAGCTTTGCGTTCTGCTTCAGACATCTTTCTCCGTTCTTCATACTTTGCTGCTTGAATCTTGCTAAGTTCAAGGACTCGCTTCTCTTCTTGCTCGTCCCTTTTTCGTTGCTCAACCTCCCCTCTCTTTTTCTTATCAGCTGCAGAAATCTTCTTTCTCTTGATAAGAATTTTCCTTTTTCCTTTATCAGCAGGGGCAGGACCAACAGATGCAAGAGGTGCAGCTGCTATGGGACTGATGATCACCACATCTTGATCATCTTGAGGTTTGGAAACCTCAGCTGTTGGTTTTTCTTGAACAGTCTGTTCAGTAGTAGACGTTTCTTCAGCTCCAACAGGCATCTCTGCTGTTTGAGGGCTTTCTCTCATCAAATCTATTAACTCAGTCGGTGAGTCAATAAAAGTCATCTTTTTTCTTATGGTCTTCCTTACTCTTCCATCTAGAACAGGCAAAGAAGCACCTGTATCACGAAGTTGACTTCTGGTCCTGTGAGCAACATTCTCACCAGGACATTCAGCAGATGGTGTTCTTGAAGAGGAAGCAGGAGAGATATTCTTTATTTCCTCTGTAGTCTGATTGATTATTGCATCAGCTACCTCTTTTGCTTCAAACTGATCTGTTCTGGCTTCAACAGCTGGCAGGGCTGTTTGAACAGAAGTCTTTGCTTTCTTCTTTGGAGCCACTTCCTTGGGCTCATTAGCTTTCTTCTCAGCAAGCTGAGCTGTTTTTACCGACTTTCTTTGCCTTTTGGCAGGAACCTCTTCCTTAGGTTCCTCCAAGTCTTTAGCAGTCTCCACCTCATCAGATTTTCTCTTCAGAACAGGCACATACTTAGCCATTGCCTTAGAAGCATGGATTTCCTTCCCATTTGTCAATGTACAGCCCAAATTGTGAAACAGATAGATTAAGGTAATCCTGTGATTTGTCTGCTGAGAGGACCTCTTTCCTTTCTTCTCGTGAAAGTGAGCCAGTATGTACCAGACGACAACCGACCAGTTCACTTCCAAAGAGTAGTAAATGGCAATCATGATGTTGTACCTCTTCATCGTAACAGCATCCAAAGAGAATGTGCAATTCTCTATCAGCTTTGCGACCATATCAGCCATGCGCTGATACTCGTCTTTTAGTTGCCTTTTTTTATGTTGCCAGTCAACATCTCTCCTTCTTTGGCACAGATGGCCCAGAATTCCTGAAGCTTTTCTTCAGCAAGAGTGGTGACGTCATGTCGACCACTGTTAGGCAAACCGAAAGTTTCGTGGAGTAGAACAGGGGTTATCACTACAGATTTATCCCAAACAGAGGCTTTGATCTCCATCTTCGTGAAATCCACTTCAGCCGATCCGTAATACTCCAGAACTTGGTCCTTCCAGACCAGACCTTCATGCAGCTCCATGAAATTCACCAACGAAGCAGCTTTGAATTTCTCCAGCAATTATTTCATCAACTCCGTACCAGACTGGTAGTATGCATCATAGACCAGATACATACCCTCAGCTTTAGCTTCAACACCAGAACTCATATTGAATCTGTGGAAGTTAGTGAAATAGCAGAATTGCAGAAAGTAGAGTGCAATGAATTTTCTCAAAAATGCTCTAAGTATTTTAGGGTAAAGAATGACAAGTCTGATCAGATCTGGATTTATAGAGTTAGGGTATTTTGGTTTCTGTGATACCATCCAACCGTTAGATCCGTTTCTTGTCAGTCCTGATCGTGCGGCATTAGTTACGTCGTTTCAAATTCAAAAAGCATTAAATGAGAGGCGGGAATGCGAACCTTCTTACTGTACTTATAAAAGCGTGTTTTAGATAAAACGTTTTTAATACACTTAGTTTTTATACAGTTGATCAGACAGGTAAATAAACTACTTATCTGATAGGACTACCGTCCTGATGACAAAGCTGTTATCAGTGAAAGCCAATAACTGATAACCTTCCTCTGCTGTTTGTCAATCCAGCTAGATAATTAATCTTCAATCTTCAAGACTTTAATATTCTGATGAAAGCATAACTTCAACTAACTGTCATCAACGAATTTCATCTTTTAATCAGAAGTACCGCTAGTCTTACACGTTCCCCCTGACTTTAAGAATTCATAAGTTAACTAGTCTGTTGAGAGTTAATCCTTGAAGATAAAATGATGAATAAGCTGTTGAACTTCAGTCTTCTGATGAGTTCCCCCTCAGCTTATGCATCCAATTTTAGTAGACCTAGTTCAGCTCTTAGAGTTGAAAACCTTGTCTCACTTAGAGGTTTTGTGAAGATGTCAGCAATCTGATTTTCAGTAAACACATATTCTATCACGACATTTCCTTTCTCCACATGATCTCTAATGAAATGATGTTTGATCTCGATATGCTTAGTCCTTGAATTACTTGTAGTATTCTGAGTAAGGCTGATTGCACTTGTATTGTCACAGTAGATAGGTATTCCACTGATTTTTATGTTGTAGTCTTTTAGTTGATGCTTCAACCATAATATTTGTGCACAGCAAGCTCCAACAGCTATATATTCAGCTTCAGCAGTTGATATGGATACTGAAGTCTGTTTCTTACTCATCCAAGAGATCAGACACCTACCTAAGAACTGACAGGCACCTGTTGTGCTTTTTCTGTCAATCTTGCAGCCAGCAAGGTCAGAATATGAATATCCAATTAGTTCAAATCCAGATTCCCTAGGATACCACAATCCCAAATCTTCAGTACCTTTAAGATATTTGAGTATCCTTTTGGCAGCTAGGAGATGAGATTTCTTAGGATTTGATTGATACCTTACACAAACCCCAACAGAGTACATAATATCAGGTCTGCTAGCTGTTAAGTATAACAGAGACCCACTAATTCCTCTGTACTTGGTTATGTCCACTGATTTGCAATCTTCATCTTTATCCAAACGAAGACTAGTAGACATTGGAATATTAGCAGTAGAGCTAGTTTCCATACCAAATTTCTTGAACTGATCCTTTGTGTATTTTGCTTGGCTGATGAAAATTCAATCAGGCAACTGTCTTACTTGCAAGCCAAGAAAATAATTAAGTTCTCCCATCATGCTCATTTCAAACTTGTTCTGCATCAGCTTTGAGAACTTATCACACATCTGTTGATTTGTTGAACCAAAAATAATGTCGTCCACATATATTTGCACAAGCAAAATATGTTCTTCCCATTCAATAGTGAATAGGGTCTTGTCAACCTTACCTTTGCGAAATCCTTTAATTAAAAGAAAATCAGATAAGGTATCATACCATGCTCTTGGAGCCTGTTTCAGTCCATAGAGGGCTTTCTTCAGACGATACACCTTGTCTTCTTCTTGATAAGCTTCAAATCCAGGTGGTTGTTCAACATAAACTTCTTCTTTGAATTCTCCATTGAGAAAAGCTGATTTCACATCCATATGATAGACTGTGAAATTCTTATGAACAGCATAAGCAAGAAAGAGTTTGATAGCCTCTAATCTTGCTACTGGTGCAAAAGTTTCATCAAAGTCAATACCTTCTTCTTGATAATAGCCTTTGGCAACTAATCTTGCTTTATTTCTGGTAACCACACCATCTTCATTCATTTTGTTCCTGAATACCCATTTAGTGCCAATTACTCTTTGATGACTTGGTCTAGGAACTAAGTATCAGACTTCATTCCTTTCAAATTGATTTAGCTCTTCTTGCATAGCTTCAATCCAGTTTGAATCACTAAGAGCTTCTTCAATCTGTTTGGGCTCAATTTGAGATAGGAAGCTGACAAACATTGCTTCACTTGCAGCAGTTCTCCTTGTCTTTACTTTATCCAAAGGATCACCAATCACCAGCTCTGGTGGGTGATTCTTGAGCCATCTAAGATCAGGTTGCAAATCATAATGTTGTCCTTTGTTTTGATCTTACAACACTAATGTTGGAGTTCCAGTAGTAGTCTGTTGAACAGTAGTTGTCTGTTGAACATTCTCTGGTATGTCAGCTGTTTGCAACTCTTCTATTGGACAATCAACATTGTGATTTTGAACAGCACTTGAGTTTGCAGCTGAGTTGAGATCAGGTAATATGATGGGAATATATTCTTCATTCTTTTCAACACTCATTTTCTGAAAATCAGTAGACAAATTTTGATCAGTATTTTGATTCTTTTCAGAAGATTGACTAGGTTCATCAAATACTACGTGAATGGTTTCTTCTACAAGTAAAGTTCTTTTGTTAAAGACTCTATAAGTTTTACTAACAGTAGAGTATCCTACAAATACTGCTTCATCAGCCTTCTCTGCAAAAGCAGTAAGGTGATTTTTCCCATTATTTAAAACAAAGCATTTACAACCAAAAATTCTAAAGTAATGAATGTTTGGCTTTCTGTTGTTCCGAACTTCATATGGAGTCTTGTTTTGGTGCTTGTTGATCATGCATCTGTTTTGGGTAAAGCATGCTGTATTTGTTGCTTCTGCCCAAAATCTTTGAGGCAGTTTAGCTTCAGCTATCATGGTTCTGGTAGCTTCCTTCAGAGTTTTGTTTCTCCTTTCAGCAACTCCATTCTGTTGAGGGGTTCTGGCAGCAGAGAACTCATGGCTGATTCCTCTGGTATTACAATACTCTTCAACAGTAGAGTTTGTAAATTTTGTCCCCCTATCTGATCTGATCTTCAGTATTTTCATACTCTTTTTATTCTGAATTTTCTCCATCAGATTTGTAAGATGCTCCTTGGTTTCACTTTTCTTCTTCATGAAAATCACCCAAGTGTATCTTGAATCATCCACAACAGCTAGGCAGTATTTCTTTCCACCGTTGCTGATTGGATCAATGGGTCCAAACAAGTCCATATGTAGCAGCTCCAAAATCCTTCCAGATGATTGATGCTTCTTGTTTTTGAATGATGACTTGATTTGTTTACCCTTCTGACAAGCGTCACAAAGCTTATCTTTGCTCATGACTGTCTTTGGAATTCCTTCTACCAGATCATTCTTGATAATTCTGTTGATGGTCTTGAAATTCACATGATTCATTCTTTTGTGCCACAGCCAACTGATTTCACTTGGTGTTGATACCACCAAACAAACACTTGAATTCTTGTCAGCAGAATTCCAGTCCACTGTGTAGACATTCCCTTGTCGTCTTCCAGATAAAATAACCTTCTTTGTACCAATCTGTTCAACGTAGCACTTATCTGTTGAGAAGATGATTGAATATCATTTGTCACAAAATTGACTTATGCTCAGCAAATTGTATTTGAGGTCTTTAACATAAGAGACATCAATGTTGCCTTTGATCAGCTTTCCACTTGCTACAATCTTGCCTTCCTTGCAGTCTCCAAACGTCACATTTGGACCATCCACAGCAACCTCATCAGTCAGCTCATGTATGTTTCCACACATGTGTCTTGAACAGCCACTGTCCAAGTACCAGCTCTTCTCTACTTTACTCCTACTCCTAATCCTAACCTACAAAACAAAATAAAAATTGTTTTAGGTACCCTTATTGAGAGGGTCCTGAAGGATTAGTTCCACATTTGACAACCCAAGATGTTGATGTCTTAGGCTTCTTAGGCTTTTGAGTTTCAACAGGAGCGTGAACAGTTTTTCCTTTATCACGTTCATCAGATTTGCCATGTTGTTGATAATCAGCATGATAAGGATAATGTTCAAAAGCATAATAAGATGCATGATAAGCAGGATATGCATGCATTGGATGAGCAGGATATGGTGCATAGTAAGTTGGAAATTGAGGTGCATGATACATAGGAGGATATGCAGCAGGTTGCACATAATAAGACTCATTTCCATACCAAGCCTTTTGATTTTTCTTGTTTTTATGCTTCTTTGGTTTACTAGATGCTTGCTCATTAACAGACGACTTAATTTTATCACTAGTCTGACTGGTTTTAGCCTTATCAGAAGACTTCCTAGGACTCTTCTGTTTGGACTTACCAGTCTGTTTTCCTACACTAGGCTCTTTGCTCTTTTTAGCCTTAGGAGTTTTTGTCTCCTTTTAACACTTTCTCAGGTGAAGCAGGTTTAGTAGTCTGAACATACAAAATGACCTTACTATTGTCAGCTGATATAAACTTTTCAGTATGATTCAGTTCTAACTTATCCTGATCTAAAGGTGTCTTCTGTTTACTAGACATGTGAGTGGATGCAACAGATGACTTTTCATGAGACTCAATTGTTTTCTCAAGTTCCATGATTTTTCCTTTAAAGACTTCACATTCGGCTTTTAGAGATTCATTTTCTTGCTCAAGCTGTTTATATTCATCTGATTCTTTTGGCTTTTCAGCCTTAAGTTTCAGTGAACTGTTTTGCTCTCTTAGCAATATCATCTCTTCCTTAAGCTTTGTAAATTCTCCAGCAATACTTGTATTGTTAAGCATCATTTGTTCAAATGAATTAAATAATTCATCATCAAGAGGAGTTACATCATCATCCTCAGAGCCATTAGGCAGAGAAGAGCAGGTCTCTCTTCATCAGAAGACTCTTCATCAGAAGTATCCGAATCCGAATCTGATGAGTAGACAGCGGCTAGCTTTTTCGCTTCTGCCACCATCACCTTGCATTTCTGATGCTTTCTTTCCTTTCTGATTCTCTTTTCTTCTTCTGTGTACTTTTCAGCTTTAGGATATGGGCAGTCTTTGATGAAATGACCCAATTTCTTACAGTTATAGCACATCATTTTAGATTTATAAGAATTTTTATCCTGAGAAGAAGAAGTAGGGTTAGAAGTAGAAGCATTGTTGTATTTGTTCTTCATTTTTCTCTTGTAGAACTTCATGAAATTGTTCATCAGCAATGCAACGTCTCCAGCAGTGTACTCCTTTTTGTTGAGTAGTGTGGCTTCATCAGATGAGTCCACGTCTTTGCTTTTATAGGCTGGCCTTCTGGAATTTTCAGCAGCAACCAGGGCAGCTGTGGGACTTGAAGTAGATGTTTCTTCAACACCCATTCTTGGCAGTTTATACTCGTACGCCTTGAGTACTTAGAACAGCTCGGTGAGTGAGATCTTTCCCAAGTCTCTTGACTCTTCCATGGCTGTCACCTTCATGTTGAACTTCGGAGGTAGAGCCTTCAGCACTCTGACGGTTATCTCCTTATCAGTGAAGGTTTTTCCAAGCTTTAAAACTTCATTCAGCGTCCTTGTAAACCTTGTATCCATCTGATCAATGGTTTCCGCAGACTTCATCTTGAAGTTGTCCAGCTTTTCCAGTGCAACACTCAGCTGATGCTCTTTGATAGCGTCGTTTTCTTCGCTCATATCACGAACCTTATCCCACATTTCTTTGGCAGTCTTGCGTGCTTGACTTTGCCAAATCTGTCGTTGTCAAGGGCCTTGGTCATGATGAAACGGCCAACTTTATCCAGATTGTACAGCTTGATTTCTTCAGCTGTCATCTCTGTTAAGTATTTCTCCACCACTATATCAGCTTCATCAACCATGATAGTCTTGGTGAATTTGAATGGACCTTTGATGATACATGTGTACATGTTATCATTATAGGCAGCTAAGAAGATCTCCATTCTGATCTTACAGTCTTCAAAGCTCATACCAGCAATGTGGGGAACATGGCTGATACAATCCATTTTTCAAAAATATGCTCTTTTGAAAAAGTTTTAAAACCTTTGAAAAACAATCGGATCAAGCTCGTTGATTAGGCAGCTGATTCTAATGAACAACCTTCTCTGATACCACTTGTTGGTCCCAAGTGGTCAGATGAGGTCTAGAGGGAGGGGGGGCGAATAGACCTCTAAAACTTTTCTTTAAATTTTAAACTTCAAAACTGTTGTTCAAACTTAAACAGACTAAGTTATTACCGAACAGTAATTTACAAGACTGATCGCGAACAAATCTTTGAACAGCTTTGTTGACCACTAATCTGATAATCACTTAGCTGGTTATTGTTAAAATCAGTTTTAATACTAGAGTATTTGCAGCGGATTTTCAAAGTGTTTTTCACAAGTAAACTTACCAGTCTGAAAATTGTTTCCCCAGTTTTGTAAACTCCTTTAATTTAATTTTCAAACAGTTTATAAAGTGTTTTAATGCAGATTTGAAAATATGCAGAAAGACTTATGCAAAAGTAAACACCAGAATTTTTATAGTGGTTATATGGATTGAAATCCTTTAGTCCACTCTTTCAAGTCACTCAGATCTTGGGTTATACTATAAACACACAGTTTACAATATACTCCACTTACGCCAAATCAACAAATGAATCTGGCCGTAAGCTCGCAATAGGAAATCACAAAGAAGACCTATTCTACAGAGACTTATCACTCACAAAGACGGATAAAAACTCCTCACAACTCTTTTCTCTCACAGATTCACTCAGAAAATGTTTTCTTGAACTTCAACGACTTCTGTCAACAAATGACTTTCAGCAGACGAATGAGCTGTACTTGAGCTTTTGAGACTTAGAAAATATTTGCTTTGAATTCGATCTCTCAGAAGTTGTATTATTTTTTCTTCCTTCGTCTCTTCAGCTATTTATAGTCACTCTTTGAATTTTGTCCGTTGAAGAGAGACAAAATTCAAATCTCTTGATTTCTGGTCCTTAAAATCCGCGAACGGCTCTCTGCACAGTGACAGTACTGCGAATTGTACTATCTGTCAGGCAGCATTAAATGCACCAAGCTGATACGAAGTATTTCTTCAATCATTTGTCTTAAATAGCCTTGTACTTCAGCATTTATTACTTCCAGGGGCATTTATTACCGTTGGGTAGACTTCTTGATCCTTTCCACTTGGCTGATCGAAAGTGCAAGACTGATGATGAACAGAGCTGATCCCAAACTTGAACAAATCTGATTTGAGTCGGCTGATCTTCATCAGTCTGATTTCTTTCCTTCAGCAGATCAGTAGTCTTCTGGACCTTGAATATTTGACCCGTCTGATGTCTTCTTACTTGGTCAAAATTCTTCTAAGGGATATCAGCTAAGTTAACTTTTACTTAGCAGATTTGAAGTTTTGGAAATCATCAAAACCTCCCTTTACTAATTGACTTCAGTACTTTTCATCTTCATCTTTATCCAACAATTTTCCCCTTTTTGATGATGATAAAACTTCAGCTAAGTACCTGTTTTATCTATACTAAAGTTTTGATCCTCAAAATTTTCTGAGATAGAAAAAGTGTATTGGAAACAGAACTTGTATTTTTTTTTATTTATTGATAATATGATAAGGATTACAAGTTACAATTTCTGTTCAGATAAGATGACTGAAAAAGAAATAAAGACAACTGATTACAAAGGATTTGCCTATACTAGTCATCAGCTTCTTCATCATCTCCTTCAAGCACTTCTTCATACTCATAAGAAGATTCTTCATCATCTTCTTCTTCATCTTCATCAGCCTCCTCATCCAAAAGCAGATTGGATTTAACAGCTTCCATTTTATCTTTCATTTATTTCTCCTTTGCAGCTTCCTCCATCTTTCTCTTGATCCTCTCTTCATTTTTGTATTTGGTATAGGGCTCTGATTTGTCTGGTTCAGAATCCTTAGATGCAGCTTTTTCCTTAGCTTCATCCTTGGTTTCTTCAGCAGCTTCTTTGCCTTCTACCTTTTCAGTCTCTTCAGTAGCTTTAGTCCTTTCAGGTTCAGTGGCAACAGCTTCCTCAGGTTGAGTTGGCTCTTCCTTCTTCTCTTCCCCCTTTTTGTCATCATCAGAATTGGTGACACTAGTAGGTTTTATAGGAGGGTTGAGTGCAACAGACTGAATCTTCTTGGCAGCACATAAAGCCTTCAAGTTCTGATTGACTACAATATCGTGACTGGCAGTTAGATGATTGAGAGTAGTGCTGATGGTGTCATTCTGATCATTAATACAATCAATGTTGAGTTGCATAGTGGCAAGTTCTTCATGTATGATGTCTCCAACTTTATTAACTTCTTGCAACAGTCCAACATTAACTGCTTTCTCTTCCTCGCTGATTCTGATGAAGTTTGCAGTGAGATCAGCCATGTTGTTTTCAGCTCTCTTCAAAGATGTATGAAGATGGTTGACATCAGCCTTCACATCTTCAATATTTCTATTCATTTCCACAACACTTTGCATCATCTGCCTAGAATGATCCTCAGGCAGGGGAAAACTATCAATAGTATTCCTGATAGTCCTTGCAGTGAAAAGTTGCATGCTTTCAAGTTGTAATTTGTTGGTCTCTGCTAGTTCGAAAGCAAAAAGAAAAAATAAAAGAAAAAGAATCAGCACATTTTAACGAGTCTTTGACAAATTACCATTCTGGGATATGAAAATAGGCATATTACATCGCCGTGATAAACTATATCAAGCATTTTAACGGCAAAAAATTAATTTTGGTACCATAGATTTGGAGAAATTTCCATTTTCATACAAAAATATAAAAAATCATACTGTCGGTAGTTTTTTAAAGAAAGTTTAGCCTCCTCCATTAAGTTCATGTGAGAAGCAAGTGTGGGCGTCAATCCACCCGTATAAATATAACAGGGCGGCCATTCCCTTATTCATTTCTTCATTTTGCCGTGAATTGAAATTAGGGCAAAATAAATAGGGTTTTTTCTTCTAGCAAATACTTAAAGCTCAATTCTCAAGTATTAATGGCTTCTTCTTCAAGCTTAAGATGGATGCTTTTCATTTGGATGTGGATCTTGAAAGTTTGAAGGCTGAGAGGAAAACTCAACCAGTAACCAATAACAAAATGGCAAAGTCATTACTAGGAGTCTAGGGGGTTTGTGGACGGGAGATATGCGGTGGAATTGGGCAATGATAATGGAGGGAAAATTGGGTTTAGGGTTTTTTTGCTTAATCCGACTTTGCACTCTGAAAATGTATCGGTTTGACACTTTGTATTCTCGAAAAAAATCAATCTAATTTTGCACACTGGGTAAATTTTAGGCCAAAATGCAGGGGTATTATTGTCACTCCCTTCAAAAGTCAACATATATTCCCTCCAAAAATGTACTAATGTGATATTCATGTGCAACTAATAGAAAAATTGACAACTACCTATTAAAATAACTCGCAAACTCTAATATATATACATATATATACATATATATATACATATATATATACATATATATATATATATTTCGTATGTAACACAATTTTAATCAACTAAGTTAATTTTTTAGCTCACTACAACGAAAACATCAAAATTCGATGGATTTTCCGACAAATTTTTATCGCGGCGAAAAAATTGGGACCGATACATTTTGCTGAAAAACATCGTGTCGAAATTTCTTGTAATGAATTTTCGAGTGACAAATATTTTCAACGGTCATTCCAATAAATTTCTTAGCGCCATATTTACTTATACTTCATCACTTTACGGTAAAAACCAGATCTGTTTTATTTATTTATTGATATTATATTTTCTTATTTCAAGTTATATAAATAATTTTTTTAGAATAATATTTTATATTAGGTCGAGTATTAATAAGTAAAGTATTTATTTATTTACCCTCCAAAATTATTTTTAAAGATTTATTTTAATGGGTAATTTTTTTATTATATTCTTAATTGTACATACATATCACATTATTATATTTCAGAGGGAATATATGTTGATTTTTTAAGGGAGTGACAAAAATACCCTTGTTTTTTACTTGAAATTGATTGAGGGTGCCAAGTGAGATATAATATATATTTTGAGGGTGCAAAGTGTAATTGATTTTTTTCAAAGGTACAAAGTGCCAAATTCAAATCATTTCCAGGGTGCAAAGATCATTTTTTTTATTGGAAATGGGGCAAATAGGCTGCCGTATTTTTTTCAACGGGCATAACTCTCTTTCACGTGTCCATCATGTCTTTTTTTCTTTCAGCCCATGGAGACTTAACTGACACGTGGCAATTCCTTTTAATAAACTAACGGAATTGCATTTTTTGAAACGACCGAGTAAAATTGGTGTGATTTTTGGAATTTTGGTATGAATATTGAAAATTCTCCAGTTCTACGGTACCAAAATTGAATTTTTGCCGTATTTTAACCCCCTCCTCATGAAAGTGTTGCACACACGCTCCAAAATGCGATTGCAACATTGTTTTGATATGAAAAATGACAAATTTAACCCTACATTCACAAAATTTAATGGGCAAATTGGTATTTTACTAAACTACGTTGAGGAGAAGTAACAATTTTGCTACTTCTGCTAGGCCGTGATTTTGTTGATGTGGTCCAGCAAACGTGGCCCCAACTTTTAGAGGCTGAACATTTAGATTTTAACGATTGGAAGCTAAACGTGGAAAAAGGGTGTTGGAACGTGGGGCCAAACTATCTCTACATAATGGGAACTTCGCCTTTCTGTGATATTGTCTGATGAGCATTTTATCTCCATATGATATTACCTAAGAGGCACTTTGCCCTCCCCCTTTGAAAATGCAAACACTAAGAGGATTTTAATGTGTTTTTTTAACGAAACACATGGAGGTATTTTGTTCTTTTATTTATTTAAGGAGGGAAACTTTGTTCTTTTATTTATTAAAGGAGAGAAACTCTCTTTTAACTGTAACACTGGGAGGTAATTTACTATTCACTCCCCTAACATTTTTTAAACAATCTTCGAGGTCCAGTTCTTTAGAAAATAAAATGGAAATGAATGGCTACGGTTCAAACAAAATTCATACTAATACTCTCAAGGGATCCTCTAAGGTGACTCTTCGAAAGAGTCACCTTAGTTGTTTGTTAATGTATTATTTAATTGTCGGGAAAATAAAAAAAAAGTCAATTTTTTTTCTCTATATGTTGTTTGGATAGCAGGAAAGGAAATTAATAGTTTCTAGGAAAATTTTGTGATGGAAAAAATTTCCCCACCAATTTGATGGGAAAATCCTGGGAAAATTTTTCAATAAATTGCAAAATACCCCTTGTACTTTGTCTAACTATCAAAATCACTCATTTGTAATTTTTTCTTACCGAAAGTCCCTTTATTTATTATTAATAATTGTACCCCACAAATGATGCAAAAACATCCTTAAACGATTACTTGTCTGAAGCTTAACTAAATTAAATCACTTGTACCCAAATTTGGTCATTGATGCGGCAAACATTGATGTGAAGAATTGTGATGAATCTGGCCATCCCCTTTAGCTTGATTTATGTTTCTCCAGTAAAATTGTTGTCCACCGTGAAGGCGAAGAAGATAAACAATGACTCTTTTTTTTTTTTTTTTAAATTTGAAATTCCTTTTTTTATTTAATTATATAAAATAATATTTTAACTTAATTTTAGAAAATAGGCAGTGACATTAAGATATTTAATGATATCCAATTATGTTTGAAATATATAAATAAATTATAAGGAAAATATATATTTATATTTTATTAACAAATAAATTAACATTTGATTTATTATTTTTAATATTTTTGTACTTGAGTTGATAAAAAATCGAATATTATGTTAATGAATTTAATCTCATAGTCTCATTAATCCCTCCGTAAATTAATAATTAGTGAAAATTGATTTTTATGTCACAAGTGACCCAACTGAAGAAATAAATCTCATAGCATCATTTGCCCCTCCATAAATCGATAATTAGTGAAATTTGATTTTTTTGTCACAAATTATCTCAAATGGAGAACTTAATCTCGTAGTATCATTAACCTCTCTATAAATAGATAATTATTGAAATTTGATGTTTTTAGTCACAAATTACCCCAAACGGAGAACTTAATCTCGTTGTAGCAATGCCTCTGTAAATCCATTATTAGTGAAATTGGTTTTTTTTTTTTGTCACAAATTACCTCAATTGGAGAACTAAATCTTGTGATATCATTAACCCCTCCATAAATCGATAATCAGTGAAATTTGATGTTATTGATATATATATATATACCACGAAGTACTTAGTGTAACGTAACCTGCTAATAGACAATTTGATTGCAATAATGACCGAATCATTATTTTTTTAAATTATCGGTATATTTTCAAATTATGGGAGATTTAGTGTTCCATAACTATCTAATAGACAATGTGATCGAAATAATGATCGAATCATCATTTTTTAAATTTATCGATATATTTTCAAATTACGGAGGATTTAGTGTTACATAACTATCTAATGGACAATTTGATCGAAATAATGACTTAATCATCAATTTTATTATAATTATCGATATATTTTCAAATTATGTAAGACTTAATGTTACGTAACAATCTGATAAACAATTTGATCCAATAATGGCCGAATCATTAAATTTATTAAAATTATTGATATGGTTTCAAATTACGAAAGACTTAGTGTTACGTAACTATTTAATAAACAATTTGATCAAAATAATAATCGGATCATCAATTTTATTAAAATTATGAATATATTTTGAAATTACGAAAGATGTATACATACAATCTAATGGACAATTTGATCGAAATAATGATCAAATCATTAATTGTTATAAATTTATCAATATATTTTTAAATTACGGAGATGTTGGTACTGTTAAATAACTATCTAATAGACAATTTGATTGAAATAAAGTCTGAATAATTATTTTTTTAATTATCGATATATTTTTCAAATTACGGAGGAGTAAATGTTAATAAAATATATTGACATAATTTCACAAAATATATTGATTTTCTGTATTAATAAAATAAGATTTAATTTAAAAAAATAGATCAAAAAGCAACCCATCACTCCGCCCTCCGTCAACCCCCTTTCCGAAGTCGTCGGAACTGAATTTGGCAGAAAATCAATGTTTAGAATCCTGAATTCAAGATTCTACTTAGACAGTTAGACATCTTCCTCCTAAGTTAATGAAATCATCTGTGCTTTGTTCGAATTTTTATGAGAAAAGTCAAAACTCAAATCTTGAAATTTGTAAGCTCCACTAGCAGAGATATTCCAATAATCAACCAATTAATTATCAGATCTATGCTATTTGTATGTAAATATGTATGGTCTTTCTAACTGGTGTGCTGGTTTCAGAAGATGACTTTTTGTTGTGGAGAAGGGAGAGAGAGAAAGAAATTAAACTGACTGGGGCAAATCGAACGAATAAACAAATGTAAGGGGCATTTTACTCAGATTGGTGTGTAGTACATACTACATACGCTTATACACACCGTACATCATTTTTAGGAAAAAGAAATATGTTGACTCTTGAATGTGAAAGAGTCACCATACATTGTCCCTACTATCAAAGATGGTTAAACTATTAAAATTACAAGTTGATTGCGTGAGATTTTGTTATTTTTTATATTTTTTTTGGTTTTCAAAGGTTTAATTCTTTTCGAGGTACCTCAGACACATTCGAACCTCAGTTCGTTTCCATATTTATGCCGAATTGTTTTGCTAAGTTTGTTCTTTTCCTTTTTTATACACATTATTAATGTTACCTTCCTTATTGTAAATAGGTTAATATATTTAATAAATGTCATCTTACCTTAGTTTTCGTTACCATAATATTAACAAACAAAAAGAAAAGCTTCATGTGTTGCTAATAATAGATTTTTATTTTCTTTTTTCGGGATCATAAAATATATTGTACATCTAATTAACTAAATCTAAAATTTGATCCTAGTTTGAGAAGAGTTCGTTTTTTAAGACATATTTATGTACTCTTAAGTTTGAAGTAAATTAAAACTCCTTAGGCCATCTCCAACCCGTAGGGCTATTTACAGCCTTGGGGTGTCAATCTCCACCCGGGGAATCTGCACCCCCCTGAGCATCATCTTCAACCGGTAGGGGGTTCTCTTCCAATTAATTAAAAAAAAAGTCTTCCCCACTCTCACCTATATTATCTATAACAATAATAATAATAATAATAATAATAATAATAATAATAATAGTAGTAGTACCAATAATAATAATAATAATAATAATATTAATAATAATAATTTTAAAAATAAGTAATATTAATTTAAATATGAAAATGCATAATAATTAATTTTAGAGTATATGATGCGTCGTCACACAATACGATCATTAGAAGTCAATAAACAACTTCAAAAGGACTTAGTCGCTCATGCGTGGGCCTTTCATCGTGGCTAAGATTTAAATTATTGAAATATTTTTATAAGTTCTTATAAGTTAGTATCTACTTAATATGTAATTTTATTTATCTATATAAGTTGTTATTTGTATCGACGTATGTGTACAAGTATTTGGAGTAATTTAATGCATAATAATATTTCTACATTTTGTCTCAACTATACAGTGAACATTAATGCTATATTAGAGTTTAAATAAAATTAAAATATTTCAAATCAAATATTAAATGTGGCTAAATAAATTATTATTTCATAGACAAATATATAATTTTAAAATATTTATTTGAATTAATTATCTAATTTTATTTGAGTTCATTTTCATTCATAATGTGTAAAATATTTATTTGAGTTAATTATCTAATTTATAAATAAATTTGGCTACAAGTTTCTATAATTTATAAATTTTAATTTGTACTAAAAGTTCAACAAAAGTGATGTAGCTCAAATGGTAAGGAAGTTAAGTTTCACAATAAAGGTTTTGTGTTCAAATCCCAATTGCTACAATAATTTTTAACATTAAAAAAATAAAAAAGAAAATCCATCAGGTGGCGCCAATGTGGCTGGGACGCGCTGATTAGCGCGTCCCAGCCCGAGGGCTGTGGGCTGGGCGATAAATCGCCCAGCCCACAGACCTGGGCGGTCCAAATGGACCGCCCAGTATCATCTCCAACCCGCGGCTGGCGGGCTGGCCCAAATCGACCCACCCCCCAGCACGGGTTGGAGATGCCCTAGGGCTATTTACAGCCTTGGGGTGTCAATCTCCACCCGGGGAATCTGCACCCCCCTGAGCATCATCTTCAACCGGTAGGGGGTTCTCTTCCAATTAATTAAAAAAAAAGTCTTCCCCACTCTCACTTATATTATCTATAACAATAATAATAATAATAATAATAATAATAATAATAGTAGTACCAATAATAATAATAATAATAATAATTTTAAAAATAAGTAATATTAATTTAAATATGAAAATGCATAATAATTAATTTTAGAGTATATGATGCGTCGTCACACAATACGATCATTAGAAGTCAATAAACAACTTCAAAAGGACTTAGTCGCTCATGCGGTGGCCTTTCATCGTGGCTAAGATTTAAATTATTGAAATATTTTTATAAGTTCTTATAAGTTAGTATCTACTTAATATGTAATTTTATTTATCTATATAAGTTGTTATTTGTATCGACGTATGTGTACAAGTATTTGGAGTAATTTAATGCATAATAATATTTCTACATTTTGTCTCAACTATACAGTGAACATTAATGCTATATTAGAGTTTAAATAAAATTAAAATATTTCAAATCAAATTTTAAATGTGGCTAAATAAATTATTATTTCATAGACAAATATATAATTTTAAAATATTTATTTGAGTTAATTATCTAATTTTATTTGAGTTCATTTTCATTCATAATGTGTAAAATATTTATTTGAGTTAATTATCTAATTTATAAATAAATTTGGCTACAAGTTTCTATAATTTATAAATTTTAATTTGTACTAAAAGTTCAACAAAAGTGATATAGCTCAAATGGTAAGGAAGTTAAGTTTCACAATAAAGGTTTTGGGTTTCGTGTTCAAATCCCAATTGCTACAATAATTTTTAACATTAAAAAAATAAAAATAAAAATAAAAAAGAAAATCCATCAGGTGGCGGAGTTTTTTTCCTATATAGCCTATTATACAAAAGTATTTCCTCAAATGACCTAAATTGAAAAGTATTTCCCTGAATGTACCTCTTTGTTAAAATCGCTATTGGCAGTGTCGATTTTACCTAAAATCGATGTTGCCAATAGCGATTTATCAGTCATCTTCGGAAATTAAAAAAAATAAAATTTCAGTTAAAATCGATACTAGCAATATCGATTTTTCGAATTAGATTAATTACCAACTAATTAATCCACTAATTAATCAAGAGTAAAAAACGATATTGGCAGTATCGATTTTATGACTAATAGCGATTTTAATTTCAAGTTTGATGATATGGGTTTTCAGTAAAGAGTTTGTTTGATGATGGGTTTGTTTTATTTTTGGCTTGTTTGTTCAAATTGCAGAGAATTTGCATCGAGGATGAGAAGTGTTGACGTGGTGAAATGCTGGCCGTTCGATGAGACCACCAACGAAGAATCCGTGAAATCCATGCTCCCTTCTATTGTCATCAAGAAATTTCACATGGTGGGTTGCTGAGCTTGAGCATTTGAACTCAAAATCAGCTCAAAGCACTGAAATTTCAACTAAGAAGAAGAAGAAAAAAATGGGTCGAGAAAAGGGAATTAAAAGAGATCAATTGTTGAGATCTTCGCGGTGGCGCCGCAAGTCGAGAGAGTGATTAGTAGTGATGATGAAGATGGAGTTGTTCAAGAAGAAATTAATTGGGGTGTCAAAGGGAAGAGGAATGAGAAGACTGATTGGGGTGTCAAGGGTAACAACGATTCTTCCGTAAAATCGATACTGGCAGTATCGATTTTATCCTTGATTAATTAGTGAATTAATTAGCTGATAATTAATCTAATTAGAAAAATCGATATTACTAGTATCGATTTTAACTGAATTTTTTTTAAAATTTTCGGAGATGACTGATAAATCGCTATTGGCAACATCGATTTTAGATAAAATCGACACTGCCAATAGCGATTTTAACAAAGAGGTACATTCAGGGAAATACTTTTCAGTTTAGGTCATTTGGGGAAATACTTTTGTATAATAGGCTATATAGGAAAAAAACTCCAGGTGGCGCCAAGTCGCGCCACTTGGCGCCACCTGATGCAATGTGGCTGGGACGCGCTGATTAGCGCGTCCCAGCCCGAGGGCTGTGGGCTGGGCGATATCGCCCAGCCCACAGACCTGGGCGGTCCAAATGGACCGCCCAGTATCATCTCCAACCCGCGGCTGGCGGGCTGGCCCAAATCGACCCACCCCCAGCCCGGGTTGGAGATGCCCTTATGAAATCAAGAAGAAGAAAGTAAATCTAACCCGAAAGAACTGCAAATCCCAGACGCTACAACCTATCATCTTCTTCTTTGTTAGAATCCCATTTTCCTTAAAGTTTTAGGTTTGCAGATTGTTCCTTGTAAGAAAGGAAAAAAAAATGTCCTCTAATATTCCATATGAATTGTTTATGGTTATCTTGTCTAAAGTGTCAGTTGAGGCTCTGTTGCGCTTGAGGTGTGTCTGTAAAGCATGGTGTCGTATGATTGACGATCCATACTTGATCAACATTCATCATGATCACCAACTCCTCAACATCCACGACTTCTCCAATGGGGCCAGTCGCCGACTTATGGTTAATAATGACAACCAAATATGTTATTTATCTTTAAACAACTTATTGCTTAACTCTAATAATTACGGTCCTAAATGTTTTGGGAGTGCACGTATAATCAGCTACCCAATGATGTTTCACGGATCGAGTTTTGTTACTTGTAATGGTCTTGTACTCGTTGTGTATTTTCCACGTGATGGTAGCAAGCATCTACGGTCAATCAGGAATCCATTAACTAAGGAGGTCAACGTTCTGCCGTATGACGATGGGGTTAAAAGCCTACTTTATGGTTTTGGATATGATTCTGTTTCAGATGACTATAAAGTTTTGACTCATTCATCAACTTCGGTTGGAGGAATACAAACACATCGTTGTTCTCTATACAGCTTGAAATCAAATTCTTGGAAACGAATTAATGATTCTGCTCATAGGATTTAACATTTATATCCTGGAGTTTTCTCTAATGGGGCATTACATTGGATTGGAAGAAGACATCCTGTAACCAGAAAATCTTCATATATGATTGTTGCTTTCGATCTAACAACTGAAGATTTTCGATATTACTCACTGCCCGCTTCGATTTTCGTAAGATTGAGGCCTTTGGATTTGGAGATTGGTGTGTTGGGTGGATGTTTATCTCTGAGTGGTCACCTCGACATGGTGCATTTTGAAATGTGGTTGATGAATGATTATGGAGATGAAAATTCGTGGTCTATGTTGTTTTCAATTGCAAAACCGGAAAAAAGTCTTACTTAAAAACAATAAGTTATTCAAAGAGCAAAGGAATTGTCCTTTTTACGAAAAACCACACTGAGTTTCTCTTGTTTGATCTTAAGAACAATACTTCCCATAATGTCAGCATTCCAGATGGTCAATATTTTTTATTCTCCTAAAATCTTTGTAGAAAGTCTTGTTCAAATAAATGGAGGAAAGAACAAGAGGGAATTAAGCTGATAATAACAATAATTAAGCGGTGTAAAATTAAATTCTTACAAATATATTTCGTTGTTTATGAAATTGCTTATTGAATTCTTTATATGCAGCTGATTTTGATTTCCGATTTGGACTCCTAATGTAGCCTTGATATATATTCATACACGAGTGGTTGATCTCAAATAAAAAAATATTATAGCGGTTCGGTTATGCTCTGATTTAAATTACTTGTTTAACTCTAATAATCAGTCACAGAATGAGATGCTACCCAAAGAATGAATGATGTTTCATGAATTGAGGTTCGTCTCTTGTAATAGTCTTATACTTGTTCGCATTATCGTGATAATAAGGATATGTGCTCAATTAGCAATCCGTGTTAAGTTAACTTTTTTTTTTGATAATTTACCATAATTTCATTACTAAACAAAAACAAATTACAAATACATTGTAGTGGCCACAAGGTCTAAAAAGAAAATGAACAATGAAGATCCAATCAAATTCGGGAAAACAAAACAAACAAAAGAGAAAAAAAAAGTGAAGAAAATGAGCAATTGCACATCTCTGTGCAACGGAATGATTTCCAGACGGAGTGAAAATCGGTGCCAAATCTTCGGACTGATCCCAAGAGAAAACCTGGAATAATAATTTAGTGCTACAACCAAGACCAACCTCCCAAAAATGATCTTCTTTTCAAAGAACACAAACTTTAAAAACCATTGTGAACCACCACTAACGCAACTGCAAAAACAAACAAAAGACAAACACGAAGCTACAAGCATAAATATCGCATAATAACGAAGATCCGAAACTTAGTAGGTTCACGTTTTGTCGTATGATATCAAATGTATAGTGTGATTTTGAATATGATTTTGTTTCAGATGACCACAAAGTTTCGACTCATGAATACATACCTCGTTATTCGTTGTACAGCCTGAAATCAAATTCTCGAAAGCAGATTAATGATTATTATTTTTCAGTGTCACATTGAACTCCTGAAGGAAAGAACAGTAGGGAAGCAAAAAGTAATTAAGCGTTGTAAAATTCCTATAAATTTTGTTTGTCATATTGGTCTCCTTAGCCTAATTTCAAAGTACGGCGGCTTTTTGGGCAGGGAGCACTGTTTCTCGGGCAGGAAGGGGACATGGAAATGGTTTGGGCAGCGAATTTTGGATGGATATCGTCGAGTCAGTGGGCTGTTTTCCGGTGTTGGTGGGGGCGGTGATGAGGCAGGGGTTTTGGTAGAAACAAGAGAATTAATTATTTCAGATCCAAGGGGGAATTTGTGGTTTGGGAGGTTGAGAATTTTGTTTCCGTTAATGTATTTGGGGTTGGGTATTAAGGCGATGTCCATTTTGAGCATGGCGGTGGTGGCGCCGGCACCTGAGGGAGAAGGTGGAGGCAGGTTGCCGGAGATGAAGAAGGGGATTGTAATTGCAAATAAATAACCCCAGCCCTATTTTTTTGCCTAATTGCAAATAACCCCTGTAGAAGTGAAATTGGTCACTTAACAGCCATGACTATTTCCGTCCAAAGCAATGTATCGAAATACCTTGAATCATGGTATTAAATGTGTTTTTCGTAAAAACTTGGTATAAAAAGTGTAAAGTTGATAAAAATATGATATCAAAAGTGAGTTTTTCTCTTAAAATTAGGTTAACTAGTAATAGGGAAATCAGTGAAAACGGCTTAAATTAGATGGATGAAAAAATAGATTAAATCTATAAAAGAATCTAAATCAATGAAAATTGGCTATAATAAATTAAATCGGTAAAAAATTATTTAAATCAATGAAAAATTGGTTTAAAAGCGCGATAAACCGGTCACAATTCACAAAAAGAATTAAATTGATGAAAAAATAGATGAAATTGACGAAAAATTTGTTAAATCGATCAAAAACCATTAAAATTGATGAAAATTAGTGAAAACGGGTACTATTTTAAATCAATGAAAGTTGGTGCCAGTTAAATAAGTCAAAACGGTTTAAATCGATAAAATTAGTAAATATTAAATGAAATCGATTAAAAATCAAGTTAAATCGATCGACAACGGCTTGAATTGATGAAATTAAAAAAATATTGTACTCACCTTCGGGTTTTTTGCACTTTGCACCCCCGAAATATGGGAAATAGGTACTTTGCACCCCCGAAACTTAGATTTAGCACTTTGCACCCTCGAAATATGAAAAATGCAGCACTTTGCACCCTCTTTTATTTTTAAGCAAAGACTCAAGGGCAAAATAGGTAATTCTATTGTAAATCTTTGGCACTTTGCACCCCCAAAATAAAATTAGCACTTAACACTCCCTAATTAAGAACAAATCAACAACTTGCATCCCCGAAACACAATAAATGAACACTTTGCACCCCAAAACACAAAATTAACACTTAACACCGTCAAATAAAAAAAAAAAATTCAAACCCCTCGTTTTTTCCGGCAAAGATGACCATTAAGGTGAAATTTTTTTAAGGCAAAATAGGTAATAATTTATGGGTCTTTGATATTTTGAAGTAGACAATGAGTCTTCGAGAATCTTCGAGAAGTTTACTTGTACTTTATTTAGTTATTCATGGTTATATTGTTGAAAAGAAAGATGGAGAGAGAAATAAGTATTCGAGTATTTATAATTGTATTTTGCAAAATTTAAGGAAAAAAAATGAATTACCTATTTTACCTTAGATTTTTTTCACTCCAATAGTCAACTTTGACGAAAAAAAATGAGGGGTTTAAGTTTTTTCTAATTTGAGTGTGTTAAGTATTAATTTTGTATTTTGGGATGCAAATTGCCCATTTATTGTGTTTCGAGGGTGGAAGTTGCTTATTTGTTCTTAATTAGAGGGTGTTAAGTGTTAATTCCATTTTGGGGGTACAAAGTGCGAAATTCTCAAGTTTTGAGGGTGTAAAGTGCCAATACTATTAAATTACATATTTTGCCCTTGAATTTTTGCTTGAAAATAAAAGAGGGTGCAAAGTGCTACATTTTTCATATTTCGAGGGTGCAAAGTGCTAAATCTAAGTTTCGAGGGTTCAAAGTGCCTATTTCCCATGTTTCGGGGGTGCAAAGTGCAAAAAACCCGATAAATCTGGAGGAAATTTTTGTGATACAGAAATACAGAATACATGAGGGTTAATTTACCCTTGATTTTATTAATGTGAAAGGAGACAGGTTACTAGCAAACATTATATTTGGCATCTTGTTCTATAATAATAATACCATCACTTTCAGTAGCAAGTTGGCTTAAACAAACCATTTTAATTTCTCACTATATATCTATGTTATTTTATCAAAGTCTTCTCTGCAAGTTTGCATAGCCAGGCTGTGAGAAATATCAATTTATATTCAGTCCCATTTACATAGACACAAGTTCACAATTCACAAAAAAAAAATTAAATTGATGAAAATTCACAAAAAAAAAATATTAAATTGATGAAAATTCACAAAAAAATTAAATTGATGAAATAAGTAAAAAAAAATATATGAAATAGACGAAAAAAATTATTAAATCGATCAATAACCTTTAAAATTGATGAAAATTACTGAAAACGGGTACTATTTCAAATTAATGAAAGTTGGTGCCAGTTAAATAGGTCAAAACGGTTTAAATTGATGAAATTAGTAAAAAAAAATGAAATCAATTAAAAATCAAGTTAAATCGATCGACAACGGCTTGAATTGATGAAATTAAAAAAATATTGTACTCACCTTCAGGTAAATATAAAATCATATAATAACTCCTTTGAGGGCATTTTTTCCATAAATATTTCATTTCATTTTTATAAATCTTACAAATAACCTTTTGCTACAAAATTGAAAATTCAGGGATATCCCTAGAGAAGCAAAGATAATGTAACAAGGGTTAATTTTAAGAAAGTGATAAATCTGGAGAAAATTTTTGTGATATAGAATACACGAGGGTTCATTTACCCTTGATTTTATTAATGTGAAAGGAGACAAGTTACTAGCAAACATTAAATTTGACATCTTGTTCTATAATAATAATACCATCACTTTCAGTAGCAAGTTGGCTTAAACAAACCATTTTAATTTCTCACTATATTATTATGTTATTTTATCAAAGTCTTCTATGGAAGTTTGCATAGCCAGGCTGTGAGAAATATCAATTCATATTCAATTCCATTTACATAGACACAAGTTCACATTGTAACACTATTCTAAAGCTTGAACCAAATAAAACTTCATACTTCAGAGAAAAAGAAGAGAGGTGAGAGATGGCAACCGCCTACGCCGCTCTAGTTTCTCTTGTTAATCTTATCGAACAGATCCAGCTGCACCATTTTCCTCGGCCAATTTTTTTGGAGGAACAATTGAAAGAGATTGAACATCTCAAAGAGAAGGCGTGTTTCCTACAAGATTATCTAGATGGTTATTCGCATATGGGTAGCAGTGAAGTACAAGATTTGGAGAGACGAATTGCGGATGCTTCTCATGAAGGAGAAGATATCATTGAATCATATGTAGTGGATCATATCAAGGCTCTATTTCCGAAAAAGTCTTCCAAACAAGTTTATGAAGTTGTAAATTCCAAACAAGTTAGAAATAAAAAAAAAAATTTTAAAAAAAAATAAAAAAAAATCCAAACAAGTTTATGAAGTTGTAAAGAAAGTCATACAAGACATGAATTTGATCGCGAAAGAGATGATGGAGATTAGAGATCTGCAGCCCAACGATCTGACAAATGTTCACTCGTTACGACCTCATCCCACTATGAATGATCATGATACTATGGTGGGATTTGATGACCGTTTGAATCAGATCATGCACAAGCTTACCACACACCAAGCGGATCTTCAAATTATTCCAATCACTGGAATGGGCGGGATTGGTAAGACTACACTTGCTCATAATGTTTATGGCAATTCATTTATTGTGCGGCATTTTGATGTTCGTAGTTGGGTGACGGTATCTCAAGTGTATGATTTAAAAGAAATGTTGGTAGTACTTCTACGCAATATTAATATTCTTATTGAAGGAGAAGAAAATAGTGAATACCATCACTTAGGTTTAAAATTATTCCAACATTTATCAGGTAGGACTTATTTGATTGTAGTAGATGATTTGTGGAATACTGAAGCATGGGATAAGTTACATTCATTCTTCCCAAATAGCAAAGGAAGTCGAGTCATGGTAACTACTAGGCTAAAAGATGTTGCTAACTATGTCGGATCTAATACTCTTCATGAGATTGATCTTCTTGATGAAAATGAAAGTTGGACTTTACTTTGTAGAAAGGCATTTGGCGAAGAAGGTTGCCCTTATCCAGAATTGGAAGAAGTTGGAAAGAGAATCGCAAGAAATTGTCAAGGATTGCCTCTATCAATTGCTGTAATTGGAGGAGTCCTTGCAAAGTCCAATATGACACGAGAGTTCTGGGAGTATGTTGCCAATAATATAGATAAAATCACAAGTTCAGAAGGTAGTGATTGCTTGGATATATTATTATTGAGTTATAGACATTTACCTATTCATTTACGACCATGTTTTCTCTACATGGGAATTTATCCAGAAGATCATACTATTCGTGTCTCCGAGCTTATTAAACTTTGGGTAGCTGAGGGGTTTCTAAAACCTAACAAACTCAAAACCATGGAAGAGGTTGCAGAGGAGTACTTGAATGATCTTGTCGAAAGACATCTCATTATGGTTAATAGACGAGGGACCCTTGGGAAAATGAAAACTTGCGGCATCCACGATCTCATGAGAGATTTGTGCTTAAGGGAATCTCATAAAGAGAAGTTTCTTCTGGTCAACAAAGTGCACAAGATTCAAGATTTATCACAAATCATAGATGGCCAACGTCGCGTTGTTATTCCACATGACCCGTGGAATACAGGATTTTATGATCCCCTTCCAAAAGTCTTGCAGTCAACATCATTGGTTCGTTCCCTGACGTATAAAAAACCATTAAAACTATCACGTTGCTCAAATTTCAAATTGTTGAGGGTATACAACATTATTGAGGATCATTATTGGTTAGATGCTGATATCGACTTAGTTAACTTACGACACCTGCATTTACCTGGAAATATCCTTAGATCATCTCCTTATTTGGCACACCGACTGTGGAATCTACAAACATTAGTCATTCCTAACATATGGGGAAAAAATAACGAAGTTGGAACACTAAATATTTGGAGGATGCAACATCTTAGACATCTAATTTGCAGAAGAATACATCTTCCTGATCCTCCGAGCGGTCAAACAGACGAGGTAGATGATTTTGTGTTAGAAAACCTACAAACACTCATGACAGTAGGAGACTTTAGATGTACTGAAGAGGTCCTGAAGAGAATCCCCAACGTCAAGAAATTAAAAATAGAAAATAATTACTACTTGTCAAGAGATAGGGTGTCACACTATTGCCTCAACAATATTGGTCGTCTGCATAAACTCCAATCACTAACTTGGAAGTTACCATGCAAGATTTTTTCTTTCCAGAAAATTGTGTTTCCTGAATCGCTTAAGAAGTTGGCTTTACACGGAGACAATCGTTATAACTTGGATGATATTATAGCTACGATTGGAATGTTGCCCCAACTTGAAAAGCTCAAATTGAACGATTTCTTGTCAGAAGAGGAGTGGAACCCAGTTGAGGGGCATTTCCTTCGCCTAAGAGTCTTGCAAATCCATGGTTTCAAAAAGTTAGTATACTGGACAGTAGACAGTATCCATTTCCCAGTCCTCGAGCTCCTTACTCTTTCATATTTGGATAAACTGGAGAAGATTCCCTCTGAAATTGGAGATATAACAACACTTCAGTCAATTAGTTTAATTTGTTGTACAGATTCAGTTGTTGCTTCAGCAAAAGATATATATGAGGAACAACGCAACTCCGACAACGAGAGTTTTCGTCTAAAAATCATACCAAAGCCGGCTGTTTGGAAATACAAGAAAAAACAGTAAGCTTATTCATTTCCAACTAATGTACTTTGAAATACAAGAAAAAACAGTAAGCTTATTCATTCCCAACTCCCAGATTTATTACTACTCATAATTGGATGCCCCTCACATTTATCTTGATTCTCTAATTTATTCAGACGTGAAGTGATCAGCAGTGGCGGGATATGAATCAAAACATATATGCTAGGTAAATTATTCTCTATCTATAGAATATAAATTAATTTCTTAAGATTTATATTTTTCTCGATTTTGTAAGGCTTGAGTTTTTTGTTACAGATTAATTTCAGACTCGGAAGCCTTATAATTTTTTTTTGTTTGTTTAAATAAAGGAAGCATTATTGCTCGGGGACTATATTTCTAGGCGACACAGTTTGATTTGGTTTAAGAATTGTTGTATTGCAATTTATTATTATTATTTTTTTTTGAAAAATTTGTTTTGGTTTGAGAATTGTTGCACAAGTTCAACTTCATTTGTTCCTTAAAACTGTTTGCATTCGAGTGAAACAAACTTGTACTTGGCTTAATGTGAGATATTTGTTGGGAAAATTCTTACACACACCGGGTTTGATCGAACCCAAAGTAACTACAAGGCAAGTGCAATCACTTTCTTTGGGATTGGATGTAACTTCCAGGAGAGTGATCGATCACAAAACTAGTGCATAAACTTGCTTGGCGGTTGGATGGGTTTGGCAAAGCCATGATTGGACAAAAAATTTCCGTATTTGTTGTATGATGTTCTTCTATATTGTGCTTGCACTTGATTTTTATGGTTGTCCCAAGATTTGTCTCCAATAGTTCCATAGTTTTGCATATTGCTCAATCTTTGTGCCATTGTTTAGTTTGGCAGCCTCGTTTTTGTTAATTTGAGAGGTTTGATTTTTTCTTAATTTGAGGGTGTTAAGTGTTAATGTTGTGTTGCGGGTGCAAAGTGCCCATTATTGTGTTTTGAGGGTTCAAGTTGATGAGTTGTTCTTAATACGAGGGTGCTAAGAGTTAATTTTGTTTCGGGGGTGCAAAGTGTCAATTTCTAATATTTTGGGATGCAAAGTGACAAAGTTCTACATTTGAATTACCTATTTTTCCTTTGACTCAGATGGTCATTTTTCTCTGAAAATAAGAGAAGGTGCAAAGTGCTGAATTTTATTTATTTCAAGGGTACAAAATGCTAAATCTAAGTTTCGGTGGTGCAAAATGTCTATTTTTCATGTTTTGGAAGTGCAAAATGCCAAAAAAGCCTAATGCTGACAGAGAAATTTAAGATTTTATTTGGTTTTATCTTGCAATTTCTTTTGAAAGAAAAAGTAATTATGTGTCTGTTAATTCTTTGTTGTCGGATTCACCCAAATTTCTAGATCAAAAACTTATTCAGTCATTATTACAGCAAGAAGAAGAACTAAAAGAGTCACACCAGTGTTGTTTTTCAATTCTGAATTCAGACTGCAATTCACATTAGACAAAGATTATAACTGCGGACAAATTTGTTGTACACCTTGTTTGCATATAACTTGCGGACAAATTTGTTGTACAACTCGTTTGCACATTCGCGGGGCTGAATATCGAATTGGGGGAAGTCGATTTTCGACATTTGTGAATTTTTGTTTTTAGAATTACCAAAACTGCAATTCTGAATGAAAATTCATGTGGGTAATGTGAGACGATAAAATGTAATAACTTGACAAAGTAAAAAAATTATTTTTACAAATTTCACAACAAATAAATTTTATAAAGAAACATTATCAGGTCACTACACAGAATCACAGCAAGCAATATATACAGACATAACCACGAAAATTAATCAGCACAAATGGTCAGTATCTATTGCTCCATTTCAATACAAACACTTTACTAGAATCTTAGCTTCCAACAACTAATTATTAAAAAGAAAAAAAACTAATTATTTCAATTTATCAACACGCTAGAACCAAGTTGCCTTTGTTTTGCTGCTAAAAAGAAAAAGACTTTTAAGTGTACATCTCCATCTATATTCACAAGCTTCTTCTACCCAGTTTTTTCACCATATTTATCCAAGTATACGCTTTTTCTGCAAAACTGATCCAAAATACAAATAAAATTACAGAAAAATTGGCTCTCATAATTTTTTTGTGGAAATGCACCTTTTAGCAAAAGGGGAGGTATGTATGCAACTCACTACATTTTACAAGCCTACAGATGACTAATGACATTTTTAACTTGAAATTTCAAATATGCCCTTGGTCAACATTTTTAGATTCCAACCCAATTTCATGGACAAACATGTCCACCTAAGGAGTAATTGTTATAAGTATTCTCGTGTAAAGACACCTTGGATAGTTATAATGAATACTTGAAGGGTATATAAGTAATATACGGTAGGGCTGTAAACGAGAGTATTATGTACTTTCAGCTAAATCGAGGGTATTTATGTACTTTCAGCTAAACTGTTGAAGGGTTGTAACTTGTAATTGTACAGAGTTGAATAATTCATGAGTCCTGGTTCTGGTAATTCCCCGAACATGATGGCGTCCCTAGTAATTTGACCTTAAGTAAAGGGTAGTTTGGGTAATTTTTGCATTTTTTTTCTTCATAACCAAGAAGCTAGTTGGAATAATAAGATGAAGGAAAGACTCACCACTCTAAGTTCAACTGTTGATCAGCTTAAGGGAGGAGATTCAGGCTCGGAACCAAAAACGGAAGAAAAGGACATCGTATCTTCTTTTGGTATAGCCACAAAGTTAAGAGGAGCAGTTGAAAGCCTTCTCATTTCCTTTAAATAACCATTTTGGCGTCCAGAGTAAGAACGTGGTGTCTGGAGCTCCGGAGTTGAACTTCCAATTGTATTCCTACGTGGCGAGGGAGTCACGGATCCATTTCCATTTGCTCTGTACCCATTTGGCTTCGTAAAGCTACTGCTTCTCCTTGGACTTGGTTTTGAACCGTATATAGATTCTTTTTCAGCCAGTAACATGTCTTTAAGTTTCACTTTAAGTTTCATTTGATCCTGTGTTAAAGAAAAGAAAGGGAATAAAACCGTTAAGAGATAATAAATAGGACTAAATGTATTTCATTTCTAATAGCTATTATACGTTTAGATGAGTGCTCGTGCAATATGGTATCAGACCCAGACCAATAAGAGTCTTAATATAATTGGTTTACAATTTCTAAAAATCATAGCAAGTAATTCGTTCAGATTTTTGGTTTAAATTAAAGGAGTTAAGCCCATTTTTAAGTTAAACCAAAACTTGGCCGCAAAGAAAAAGGAAAAAAAATTGCCAAGTTCAAACATCAGGGATAACCCTAGCTCAAAACACATTTTTAAGTTAAACACAAAACTTTACTCAAGACTAATGATATTAGAAAATATGAATTACCCTAGCTCGTTTCTTCTCCTCCTCCTTTTGTCGTCTACTTTGCTTATAACCGTCCAAGATAGATACCAAACGCACCTGCACAAATATAGCTAGTGGACTCAAACCAAACGCAGACTTAATCAAAAAGTTCAAACTGCTTTTGGAAAAAAGTTGAATAACTCACCCCATCATAAAGAAACAACTTTTGTTTCTCATGCTCCCATGCTAAAGTCTTGTTTATTAGACTATCAACCATAACTGAAAATCAAAGATTACTTTATTTACAAAAATGTAAATAGCCAAGAAAGCAAAAGATATAGCTAAAGCTCTTACTATTTTACCTGTAATTTTATTTACAGTAATTCTTGCTCGCTCTGAACGTTTCAAGTTTATATGCACACCTCTTCCAGCACTATAACGATTCTCATCCTGATAATCAACGAGAGCAATTAAATGAATGCTAGAAACGGAAATTATAGTTTGAACATAAATATGAACATAATATCTTGTGGTCCTCTTTTATTGGAGCTCATTAACTAACTTTATTATAATCTTCAAGCCAATTTTCCTCATTACAAGCAGAGAGCCATTTGTCTATCCTATCCATTATTTCTCCACGGCTCAAAGCTTCATCTTTGGCTTTGTATATTTGCGACTCAATGTTAGCCAAGAGTTCACATGGATCCACCAAACCTGCAAACAAACCAAGTTCTAAGCTACACTAAAAATCGAGACTAAGAAAGCATCCTTAAGACCGATATTAATTACCAGAATCTATCATAGCAGTAGTTTTATCAGGAGATGTGCTTGAATCAGGCTGAATGTGTGTTTTGCAACATATATCATCTAACTCCGACTTCTTCATCATAACAAGTTCCTTCATCCTATTTGCTTTCAATTTAGTGAGCCTCTCAACCTCTCCCGATAGCTGTCAAAATTTAATGTTACACACTATGTTTGGTTCTCTATTATAACACATGTCAATATCTTTTGAAATCGAATTTTTCTCTCTGTTTTTAACCTTGTGATAGCTTGATCATGTCCCTCTAATGTGCTGTCGCTTATATTGGTGACATGTTTTGGGCTTGAATCATGCAAGCTAGGATGCACATCATTCACGATTTTTCCAAAATCCAAACATAACACACTGCTCAATATATGAATTTCGTTGACATGATCCATAACTTTTTGGAGCCTTTCTGACTACAAAGAATAAAATTTAAATTATAATTTGATGAATTGTTTAAAATTATAATGCATTCAATGAAGAAGTACCTTTTCCTTTTGGAGAGAGCGGAGATTTGATTGATATTCAGTGAGCTTTCTTAGTGATAAGTCTGCTCTTCAAGATTCAAGTAACTTATAGCAGCAACATTTTGATTCCCATATCCGAAAATCTCACCATTAATCTTCTCAACTTGTGTCTTTATGTCTGCAAATTGCTTCAGTCTCTCCTTCTTTTTAAGTTTCAAGTCCTCCACTAATGGTGCTACTGAAGACAATTGCCCTTTCAAGGATTTAGATTTCTTCTCTTGAAGTACCTGTTATGTTAAAGATGAACTCATTATAAAAATCAATTTCATATATCCATTGATCAATTTGACTCAACAAAATATGTCACATGGCAAAGGATCAAAAGAAGATGGACATTTAAATATTTGATATTTATGAAGGTCCCAACAAAGAAATAACTGCATCTAATGAAAAGTAACATGAAATTCATGGACAATAAAAGCAACGAGGAAAGGCACTTGTCAAGTCCTAATTGTTTATTCTTATTATACTTAGACGAGAGGTTGCACGAATACATGTACAAAATAGTAACGAGAAAAGAAATATAAACATTATAAATCTTGAATAATGGAAACATAGTAAAGAGATGCTTAACAGACTTCAAAGTAATGAAAAATGAACTTATTATATATGGTCATGTTTATCAATTCTTAGATATTATATACAAAATATATCAAGTTATACTTTAGGTAAGACGTAAATAGCTTTAGAAAATTAAATATATTGAATACTTGAAGACAGTTGATTTACCGGAGAATGAACATTAATATCTCCAAGAGTAGCCATAAGCATAGCAAGCTCTGCTTCTTTTGCAGCAATAGATTGATGAAGACAAGCTTTGGTATTTGCAGCCTCGTCAACCGTTCTTCTGTAGATATCTAAGCACTCTTGCTCAAGCTCCATTAACATTCGATCTTTATCAGCTTCAGATTCACCAATTTCACTCCATATTTGCTGCTCGTTAGAAGAATATCAGTAAGAAAACTTTGGGTGTTCAGAATCCCACACATATAATCTCATCCTAAAAAGCTAGAAATCTATAGTTAAGAAAAATAAAAAATTAAAGCAAATATTCATTCATTTTGTCATCTAATGCAAGAAAGATATTTGTGCTAGTGTTTTACTCTCTCAAATCCAAGAACGAAATTTTAATAGTATTTTACTTACTGAACAAGGTAATTATCACCCCCACCCCACCCCACCCCACAACCCCAAAACACAGAATGTGAAAAAATGAATTAAAAAAAAATGCTCACTTCAATAAATTCAAACTTGAAGAATCCCCTTTTTCCATAAACCCCATAAAGAAGCGGAGATGAAGAAGGGGCTTAGTCCCACTTTGCACCCTGCAAATGTATCAATTTGGCACTTTGCACCCTCGAATAAAATAAATCCCACTTTGCACCCTCAAAACATATATTGTATTTCATTTTGCACCCTGGATGAATTTCAAGCCAAAAGACAAGGGTATTTTCGCCACTATCTTAAAAAATCAACACATATTCCCTCCAAAATATAATAATGTGACATATATGTAATATTAATAGTATAATTGAAAAATTATCCATTAAAATAACTCTGAAAAAAATCATTTTTAGGGCAGTTAAATGAATAATTTACTACTCTTAACTCGACCTAATATAAAATATTATTCTAAATAATTATTTATATAACTTGAAATAAGAAAATATAATATCAATACATAAATAAAACATAGTCTTGTTTTTACAGTAAAGTGGTGGAGTATAAGTAATTATATGGCGCCAAATGACCATCGAAAATACTTGTCACTCGAAAATTCATCAAAAAAAATTCCGACACGATATTTTTCGACGAAATGTTTCGGTCCCAAGCTGCGACAAATTTTACGTTTTTCTTGTAGTGAGCTAAAAATTTAACGTAGTTGGTTAAAATTATGTTCCATACGAAATATAATATATGAAGGTCTATGTAACAATATATATTAGAGCTTTGTGCATTTAAATAACATTAGGATCCCTAAACTCCAACATGGGCAAAAATATCATTTGATATCGTTCTTTTTAAATTTATATTTACAACATGTGACATCTCATTTTTTTTTTTTAATGTTTTTCTTGGAGTTGTTTTAATGGATAATTATCAATTTTACTCTTCATTGCACATGAATTAAAACATTAAAACCCTAAATTCAAATTTATATTAACATGTGACGTCTCAATTTTTTTTATGTTTTTTTCGGAGTTATTTTAATGGGCAATTGTCAATTTACTCTTAATTGCACATGAATCTCACATTAGTACATTTTGGAGGAAATATATGTTGATTTTTTAATGGAGTGACAAAAATACCCCTGCTTTTTGGCCTAATATTCACCTAGGGTGCAAAGTGAAAGACAATATATGTTTTGAGGGTGCAAAGTGGGATTAATTTTTTTCGAGGGTGCAAAGTGCCAAACTGATGCATTTCTAGCGTGCAAAGTGGGATTAAGCCATGAAGAAGGGGATTGTAATTGCCAATAACCCCAGCCCTATGTTTTTTGACTAATTGAAATTGGTCACTTAACAGCCATGTGCGTGGCCCATGACTATTTCCGTCCAAAGCAATGTGTCGAAATACCTTAAGGGTGAGTTTGGCCCAGCGATTGGAGCTCTTAAAATCACTTTTACATTTCTATTGTGATTTTTGAAGTGTTTGGCCTCGATTATAAAAATTACTTCTGTTCAATCGTGATTTTCATGGTGTTTGGCCTCCAAGATCATAATCACTTTTTGGATTCTCAAAATAAAAAAAATCAACTTATTTTAGAAGTAATTAAAGTGTTACTTTTACAAAAACTATTATACAAAAGCAATTATTACCAAAATCAATTTTAGTAAAATTAATTATCTTATAATTATTTTTCGAATCGCTAGACCAAACTCACCCTAAATCATGGTATTAAATATGTTTTCATAAAAACTTGGTAAATCTGATATCAAAAGTGAATTTTTCTCTTAAAAATAGGTTAACTAGTCAAATTTGAGACAATAATAGGGAAATCAATGAAAATGGCTTAAATTATATCGATGAAAAAATAGATTAAATCTATAATAGAATCTAAATCAATGAAAATTGGTGATAATGAGTTAAATCGGTTAAAAGAATTATTTAGATCAATGAAAAATTGGTTTAAAACGCGATATATCTGTCACAATTCACAAAAAAAAAAAAATTAAATTGATGAAATAAATGAAAAAATAGATGATATTGACGAAAGAATTATTAAATAGATCAAAAACTATTAAAATTGATGAAAATTAGTGAAAATGGGTACTTTTTAAATCAATGAAAGTTGGTGCCAGTTTAATAAGTCAAAACAGCTTAAACCAATAAAATTAGTAAAAAAATAAATAAAATCGATTAAAAATCAAGTTAAACCGATCAACAACGGCTTGAATTGGTGAAATTAAAAAAATATAGTACTCACCTTTAGGTAAATATAAAATCATATAATAACTTCTTTGAGGGCAATTTTGTCCATAAATATTTCATTTCATTTCATTTTTATAAATCTTTTAAATAACCTTTTGGGACAAAATTGAAAATTCAGGGATATCCCTAGAAAATCAAAGATAATGTAACAATGGTTAAATGTATGAAAGTGATAAATCTGGAGGAAATTTTTGTGATACATACATGATGGTTAATTTACCCCTGTTTATTAATGTGAAAGGAGAAAGGTTACTAGCAAACATTGAAACTGGCAATTTTTTTTTTGGTTTTTCAAGGATTTAATCACTTTTGAGGTACGAAAAATACATAAAGTGAAAACCTCTCTCAGCAGGGTTACGAACCTGAGTCCGCTACTTTGTAATGACTGATCCCTTTCACTAGACCAATAACCTTTTGATATTAAATTTGGCATCTTGTTCTATAACAATAATACCATCACTTTCGGTTACAAGTTGGCTTTTTTTTTTTTGTTTTTTGTTTTTAGAAACGTGGCAAGTTGGCTTAAACAAACCATTTTTCTCTGCAAGTGTGCATAGCCAGGCTGTGAGAAATATCAATTCATATTCAATTCCATTTACATAGACACAAGTTCACATTGTAACACTATTCTAAAGCTTTAAGCAAATAAAACTTACATACTTCAGAGAAAAAGAAGAGAGGTGAGAGATGGCAACCGCCTACGCCGCTCTAGTTTCTCTTGTTAATCTCATCGAACAGATCCAGCTGGACATTGCTCGTCGGCCAATTTTTTTGGAGGAACAATTGAAAGAGATTGAACATCTCAAAGAGAAGGCGTGTTTCCTACAAGATTATCTAGATGGTTATTCGCATATGGGTAGCAGTGAAGTACAAGATTTGGAGAGACGAATTGCGGATGCTTCTCATGAAGGAGAAGATATCATTGAATCATATGTTGTGGATCATATCATGGCTCCATTTCCCAAAAAGTATTACAAACAAGTTTATGAAGTTGTAAAGAAATATGTAGTGGATCATATCATGGCTCCATTTCGAAAAAAGTATTCCAAACAATTTTATGAAGTTGTAAAGAAAGTCATACAAGACATGGATTTGATCGCGAAAGAGATGATGGAGATTAAAGATCTGCAGCCCAACGATCTGACAAATGTTCACTCGTTAAGACCTCGTCCCACTATGAATGATCATGATACTATGGTGGGATTTGATGACCATTTGCATCAGATAATGGACAAGCTTACCACACAACAAACGAATCTTCAAATTATTCCAATCACTGGAATGGGCGGGATTGGTAAGACTACACTTGCTCATAATGTTTATGGCAATTCATATATTGTGCGGAGTTTTGATGTTCGTAGTTGGGTGGCGGTATCTCAAGTGTATGATATAAAAGAAATGTTGTTAGAACTTCTATGCAATATTGGAATTCCTATTGAAGGAGAAGAAAATAGTGAATACCATCACTTAGGTTTAAAATTATTCCAACATTTATCAGGTAGGACTTATTTGATTGTAGTAGATGATTTGTGGAATACTGAAGCATGGGATAAGTTACATTCATTCTTCCCAAATAGCAAAGGAAGTCGAGTCATGGTAACTACTAGGGTAAAATATGTTGCTAACTATGTCGGATCTAATAATCTTCATGAGATTGATCTTCTTGATGAAAATAAAAGTTGGACTCTACTTTGTAGAAAGGCATTTGGCGAAGAAGGTTGCCCTTATCCAAAATTGGAAGAAGTTGGAGAGAGAATCGCAAGAAATTGTCAAGGATTGCCTCTATCAATTGCTGTAATTGGAGGAGTCCTTGCAAAGTCCAATATGACACGAGAGTTCTGGGAGTATGTTGCCAATAATATAGATAAAATCACAAGTTCAGAAGGTAGTGATTGCTTGGATATATTATTATTGAGTTATAGACATTTACCTATTCATTTACGACCATGTTTTCTCTACATGGGAGTTTATCCAGAAGATTATACTATTCGTGTCTCTGAGCTTATTAAACTTTGGGTAGCTGAGGGGTTTCTAAAACCTAACAAACTCAAAACCATGGAAGAGGTTGCAGAGGAGTACTTGAATGATCTTGTCGAAAGACATCTTATTATGGTTAATAGTCGAGGGGCCCTTGGGAAAATGAAAACTTGCGGCATCCACGATCTCATGAGAGATTTGTGCCTAAGGGAATCTCATAAAGAGAAGTTTCTTCTGGTCGACAAAGTGCATATATTTAGAGATTTATCACAAATCATAGATGGCCAACGTCGCGTTGTTATTCCACATGACCAATTGTATAGAGGATTTCATGATCCCCTTCCAGATGTCTTGCAATCAACATCATTGGTTCGTTCCCTGACGTATGAACAACCATTAGAACTATCACGTTGGTCTAATTTCAAATTGTTGAGGGTATACAACTTGTTTAAGGATCGTTATTACGGCAATGACCGTGATGGTATTGATATGAACTTAGTTAACTTACGATACCTGCATTTATCTGGAGATTACCATAAATCTTTATTTTGGTATAATAAACTGTGGAATCTACAAACATTAGTCATTCATGAAGGATATAGAGAAATAACGGAACATATAACACTGAATATTTGGAGGATGCAACATCTTAGACATGTAATTTGCAAAGGAATTAAATTGCGTGATCCTCCGAGTGGTCAAACAGACGAGGTAGATGATTTTGTGTTAGAAAACCTACAAACACTCATGACAGTAATAAACTTTAGATGTACTGAAGAGGTCCTGAAGAGAATCCCCAACGTCAAGAAATTAAAATTAGGATATAACTACTCGTCAAGAGATAGGTTGTCACACTATTGCCTCAACAATATTGGTCGTCTGCATAAACTCCAATCCCTAACTTGGAACTTACCATACCAATATGGGGACAGAGACTCTTTCCATAATTTTGTGTTTCCTGGATCACTTAAGAAGTTGGCTTTAGACGGAATCAATCGTTATAACTTGGATGATATTATAGCAACGATTGGAATGTTGCCCCAACTTGAAAAGCTCGAGTTGAGCCGTTTATTGTCGGAAGAGGAGTGGAACCCAGTTGAGGGGCATTTCCTTCGCCTAAGAGTCTTGCAAATAAAAGGTTTCAACGATTTGGTATACTGGACAGCAAACAGTATCCATTTCCCAGTCCTCGAGCGCCTTGATCTTTCAAATATGGATAAACTGGAGGAGATTCCCTCTGGCATAGGAGATATAATGACACTTCAGTCAATTGAGTTATATGGTTGTAAAGATTCAGTTGCTGCTTCAGCAAAAGATATATTGGAGGAACAACTCAACTCCGGCAACGAGAGTTTTCGTCTAATCATATCAACTCCGGCAAAGAAACACTGGCGTCGATTAACAAGAAAATAAAGTAAGCTTATTCATTTCCAACTCCCAGATTTATTACTACTCATAATTGGATGCCCCTCACATTTATCTTGATTCTCTAATTTATTTAGATGTGAAGTGATCAGCAGTGGCGGGATATGAATGAAAACATATATATATGCTAAGGTAAATTATTCTCTATCTATAGAATATAAATTAATTTCTTAAGATTTATATTTTTCTCAATTTTGTAAGACTTGAGTTTTTTTGTTACAGATTAATTCCAGACTCGGAAGCCTTATAATTTTTTTTGTTTGTTTAAATAAAGGAAGCATTATTGCTCAGGGACTATATTTCTAGGGCGACACAGTTTGATTTGGTTTGAGAATTGTTGTATTGCAATTTATTATTATTATTTTTTTTGAATAATTTGTTTTGGTTTGAGAATTGTTGCACAAGTTCAACTTTATTTGTTCCTTAAAATTGTTTGCATTCGAGTGAAACAAACTTGTACTTGGCTTAATGTGAGATATTTGTTGGGAAATTCTTACATACACCTGGTTTGATCGAACCCAAAGTAACTACAAGGCAAGTGCAATACACTTGCTTTGGGATTGGATGTAACTTCCAGGAGAGTGACCGATCACAAAGCTAGTGCATACACTTGCTTGGTGGTTGGATGGGTTTGGCCAAGCCAGGCTTGGACAAAAATTTTCAATATTTGTTGTATGATGTTCTTCTATATTGTGCTTGCACTGGATTTTTATGGTTGTCCCAGGATTTGTCTCCAATAGTTCCATAGTTTTGCATATTGCTCAATCTTTGTGCCATTGTTTAGTTTGGCAACCCCGTTTTTGTTAATTTGAGAGGTTTGGTTCTTTCTTAATTTGAAGGTGTTAAGTGTTAATTTTGTGTTTCGGGTGCAAAGTGCCCATTATTGTGTTTTGGGGGTGCAAGTTGATGAGTTGTTCTTAATTCGAGGGTGCTAAGAGTTAATTATGTTTCGGGGGTGCAAAGTGTCAATTTCTAATATTTTTTGGGTGCAAAGTGCCAAAGATCTACATTTGAATTACCTATTTTGTCCTTGATTCCGATGGTCATTTTTGTCTGAAATAAGAGAGGGTGCAAAGTCTTGAATTTTATCTATTTCAGGAATGCAAAATGCTAAATCCGAGTTTCGGTGGTGCATAATGTCTATTTTCCATGTTTTGGGAGTGTAAAATGCCAAAAAACCCGATGCGGAAAGAAATTTTTTAGATTATAATTGGTTTTATCTTGCAATTTATTTTGAAAGAAAAAGTAATTATGTTTGTGTTAATTCTTTGTTGTCCGATTCATCCAAATTTCTAGATCAAAAACTTTCGTTATTCAAAGTCATTATTACAGCAAGAAGAAGAACTAAAAGAGTCACTCCAGTGTTGTTTTCTATTCTGAATTCAGACTGCAATTCACATTAGACAAAGATTATAACTGCGGACAAATTTGTTGTACAACTCGTTTACACATTCCCGGGGCTGAATATCGAATTGGAGGAAGTCGATTTTCGACATTTGTGAATTTTTGTTTTAGATTTACCAAAACTGCAATTCTAAGTGAAAAGTCATCTGGGTAATAACTTGACAAAGTAATAAAATTTATTTTTACAAATTTCACAACAAACAAATTTTTAAAAAAAACAACATCATGTCAATACACAGAATCACAGCAAGCAATATATAGAGACATATTGCATACATAACCATGAAAATTAATCAGCACAAATGGTCAGTATCTATTGCTCTATTTCAATACAAACACTTTACTAGAATCTTAGCTTCCAACAACTAATTAGTTACCAAAAAATAAAAATAAAAAACTAATTATTTCAATTTATCAAAATTCTTCTTCAAAAGATTATTTTTTCGCAAAATTCAAGTCTAACACCAAATAATTATGTTTAAATTTATTCATTCCTTTATCAAAATTTTTTTTTTTTATTAATTAAGAATTCATCAATCCACTACCAAACATTATTATGTTTCAATTTCTTCATTTCTTTTGTTTCCTTCGGTTATTAAAAAATGAGATAAAAATGAAAAAAAAAATTGAGATCGAAAAAAGGAAAGTAACAAAAGAAATAAAGAAAATAGAACTGCAATTCTGAGTGAAAATTCATGTGGGTAATGTGTGACCATAAAAATTGTAAGAACTTGACAAAGTAATAAAATTTATTTTTACAAATTTCACAACAAATGTGTTGGTCCCAAAAGTGGTCAGATGAGATCTAGAGGGGGGGGGGTGAATAGATCTCATAAACTTCAAAACTTTTTCTCTAACTTTTTCTGTCAGCAGACTAAGCTGATCTGATTCGTAAGATAACTAAGCTGATCGCGCACAAAGCTTTGAACAGCAGAGTTGACCACTCATCTGATTTTACTAATCTGATTCAGATATACTCAGAGTTTCAAAACTTGTATGCAGCGGATATATCAAGTATGTTTTTCAAACAAGTTTATCTTTCAAAGTTTTACCCCAGTTTCACAAAATTCTTTTCAAAACGTTTTTAACAGTTGAATGCTCTTTTTGAGATATGCAAGAAAAGAATGCAGATGTAAAACACCAATATTTTTATAGTGGTTATATGGATGAAAATCCTTTAGTCCACTCTTCCAAGTCACACAGATCTTGGGTTATACTATAAACACACAGTTTACAATATACTCTGCTTGCGCCGAACAACAAATGAACAGGCCACAAGTTCGCAATAGGAGATCACAAAGAAAACCTATTCTACACTTAGCTCTCAGGTAGATCACTCAGAAAAACCTATTCTAAAGCACACAGCAGAAGAATGCTTAAGCTTTACAACAAATGATAAGCTTTAAGCGAGAGTACTAAGCTCACAGTACAGGAAGTCACTCAGAAGACCTATACTACGAAGTTATATCACTCACAAAGATGGATATAAGCTTCTTCTCTTTACAGTTGAATGTCACTCAGACAAACAAGAGCTTGAGCTCTGTTCTTCAACGATTTCGGCTCCGTCAACAAATGACTTTGCTTGTGATCAGACGACTCAACTGATGGATCTTGCTCTATAGATGTGATCTTGAATTGTGCAAGTCTCTTTTTAGATCTTCAGTTAGTCTTCTATTTATACTCTCGAATTTGAATTTCTGCCCGTTGAAGATGAGACAGAAATTTGCAGTCCTCGAGTTCTGGTCCCCAATTTCTGGAACGGCTCCCTGCAACTGCTACAGTAGTCTGTTGTACTTTCTGTCAGTCGCATTTAATGCACTCAGCAGGTTACCGTTGGATAGCTTGCTGACCGTCTTTACTCTGCTGATGGGAGTACTCTGCTGATGGTTACTCGTCTGATTCAAGAATGAACACATCTATCTTGACTCGTCTGATAGCACCCATCTGATCTTCACTATTCTGATATCCCATTCGGCTGATTCGGTCACATAGCTTCCAGACCTTGAGATAGGTTTCACTAAGCTGTTCTTAGTTGATGACTTAACCTTTTGATCTTCAAAACCATTATGGCCTTTTTGTCATCTTCAAAACCTTCTCCAATATTAACCAACAATTTCCCCCTTTTTGATGATGACAAAACCTTCAACTAAGAACGTCTTCTAAGTCTTCAGATTTGGTCTTCATACCTTGAGATGGAAATTTATTGATCTGATACAACTTTAAAAAATACCAATAGTTGGTTCTTTTCCCCTTTCTGATCTTCTACTTAAAGGGTTCTTGGTTGCATCCTTTATCTTCCCCCTTTTTCCCTTTTTGATATTCTGCTTAAAGGATCTGCTTAAAGGGTTCTTAGTTTATCTTCCCCCTTTTTGTCATCAACAACAATACTTGGTTGCATCTCTTCTTCCTCTTTATGTCTTCCCCCTTTTTGATGAATATAGAGAAAATTTGCAACATTTGTATGCTGAAGACAATTAGGTGAATACAAGGCTGATTTGGGTAGTCTTCGTTGCTGTTTATCACTCCAGCTAGAAAATTTCCCCTTAACTTCAAGAATTGATACCACTTGCTGGTATTTGTGGTCTGATTCCACTTGTAGTCTGATGCTACTTGTAGTCTGATACTACTTGTATAAATGTAAATCAGATTAGTCAGCTGATATCACTTGTTGATGTGATAACACTTGCTGATACCACTTGATGTAGTACATTCTTGAATAACACTTGTCTGTTGAGTTCCAGTCAGCTGATAAGAAGCAGTCTTCTGATAGCTTCATTTTGACATATTGAAAACTTCATCTTTATTTAGGAGTACCGCTAGTCGTACACGTTCCCCCTAAGTTCAAGAATCCGTGATCAAGTAGTCTGATGAGAGTTTCTCTTCAAAGACACTCAGCCGTTGAATTCCAGTAAGCTGTTCTGGGTTAGTCTTCTGATAAGTTCCCCCTCAACTTATGAATCCAAAATCAACAAACCACTTTCTTTGTCACATGGTTGACTGATACCACACTTGTTGGTGATACTGCTTGTTGCGGTCAGTTGTTGGTCTTTAATACCACTTGTTATTCTTTGATAATCTTCAACTTTTCAACACTCTTGCGTTCCTTGAAATTTCCAAATGTAAAGTCTACCACTTTAATTATACCACTTTGTTGATACCACTTATTTGATATAACACTTGTTGGTACATGCTTGCTGGTGAGACCACTTGTTGAACTTGGTGAAATTTGCAAGGCAGTCAACTCATCTTTGTCATCTCACATGTACTTCACCTGTAAAACAGATGACTATTTTTGGTACCCCTTGTTTATTGGGTCCAACATGGTTAGTATAACCTTTAACATGTGATGATCTAGTGACTTATGTTTTATCATGATGATACCATTTGTCATTATGATACCACTTTCTGGTCATGATTAAAACAATGCTCATAAGCAAGGTAAGATGCATGAAGTGTGTGATAAACATGCATATTAAAATGAGGAAGGCAATCAGCACAGTGAATATGATCAACATGATAATATGAAGAAGCATAGTACATGTCATAATAGTAATTATCATAATGTGATTCAAATTCTTGCCATATAATTCATTTTTACCTCAATTTCTTACCTGAGTTATTTAATAACTCTCCTTAGATTTAGCAGACTTGTCATTTAAAATTATACTCCTATCAGCAGCCTATTCGGCTGATGGGTTTTAGTAGTCTGATTAGTCTTAGGTAGCTTACTAGGTTTCCTAACCTGTTGAGCATCAGTAGACTTGTTCTTCTAAGCCTCTGATTTTCTTTCTATTTAGAGAATGATGCAAGGTTTTCTTTTAAAGTTCATTTATATCTTCAAAACAAATTGCATACTCAGCCTTTAGAGTTTCATTCTCATGCTCAAGCTTTTTGGTAGTCAGCTGATTCTTGAGGTTTTTCAACCTGAAGTTTCAGTGATCTAATTTGCTCTTTTTAGCAGAGTCATCTCTTCATTAAGCTTGGCAAATGCACGAACAATATTTGAATTTGTAATTCAGCATTTATTCAACAATTCAAATAGTGCATTTAATTAATAGTAGAAGTTACCTCAGTTTCAGAATCATCAGATTCTATTGCAGTTAAGCATAAAGTTTCAGGTACTTCTTCAAATTCTTTATCAGACGACTGGTTGTCTGAACAAGATAAGCCGGAGTTTATTAGCTTTGCTGCATCAGCTAACTTTGATTTGCTCTTTGTAAGCTTACGCTCCTTATTGGCACGCTTTTCCTTTTCGGCTAACTTCTCAGATGATGAGTGTGGATGACCTCTGATCAAGAGTCCATACTCTTTGTCATTGTTGTCTCTAAGAGTTGCTTTAGAGGAATCCCTGTTTTCCTGAAAATGATTAGAAGAAGATGAAGTAGCATTTTTATATTTTAATTTCATTTTCTTCTTGTAGAACTTCTTGAAATCATTCATCAGCAGGGTAACGTCGTCAGCAGTGTAGACTTTTTCTGAACTCAGCAGAGTCTTCTGTTTTGACTTGTCTGCTGATTTTCTTGACTTGTCTGACGTCATTAGAGCAGCAGTAGGGTCTGAACTGGTTGACACTTCTAATCCCATTCTTGGCATTTGATACTCAAAAGCTTTGAGGGATGAGAACAGTTCGGAAAGGGAAATCTTCCCTAAATCCCTTGATTCTTCCATGGCTGTCACCTTCATGTTGAATTTAGGTGGCAAGGCCTTGAGAACCTTTGCGGTGATCTCCTTGTTCGAAAATTCTTTACCAAACCTTAGAACTTCATTCAGAGCTTTGGTAAATCTGGTATCCATCTGATCAATCGTTTCACCAGACTTCATCTTGAAATTTTCAAACTCCTCAAGAGCCACACTGAGCTTGTGTTCTTTGATAGCGTCGTTTCCTTCGCTTAGCTCGCAGACTTTATCCCACATCTCTTTGGCAGTTTTGAAATGCTTGATCTTCTGGAATCTTTCTTCGTCTACAGCTTTGAACATGATGAGCTTAGCCTTTTTATCAAGGTTTACTAACTTGACTTCTTTGGGAGTCAGCTCATCCAGCTCTTTGTCAACTATCTGATCTGGTTGGCCAGCAACCTTCACAGTCTTCTGAAATCTGAATGGTCCTTTTGTAAAACAGGTAAGCATGTTGTCGTCGTAGGCGGCAAGAAGGATTTCCATTCTGATTTTCCAACTAAAGAAGTCCATAAGGCCAATGTGAGGAACATGGCTTATGACATCCATTTTTCAAAAAGTTTTTGATTTTCAAAATATGCTCTCTTTTTGAAAAATTTGAAAAACACACCTTGGATCAAGTTCGTTTGATCAGGCAGAGGATCAGATGAACCAATCTGCTCTGATACCACTTGTTGGTCCCAAAAGTGGTCAGATGAGATCTAGAGGGGGGGGGGTGAATAGATCTCATAAACTTCAAAACTTTTTCTCTAACTTTTTCTGTCAGCAGACTAAGCTGATCTGATTCGTAAGATAACTAAGCTGATCGCGCACAAAGCTTTGAACAGCAGAGTTGACCACTCATCTGATTTTACTAATCTGATTCAGATATACTCAGAGTTTCAAAACTTGTATGCAGCGGATATATCAAGTATGTTTTTCAAACAAGTTTATCTTTCAAAGTTTTACCCCAGTTTCACAAAATTCTTTTCAAAACGTTTTTAACAGTTGAATGCTCTTTTTGAGATATGCAAGAAAAGAATGCAGATGTAAAACACCAATATTTTTATAGTGGTTATATGGATGAAAATCCTTTAGTCCACTCTTCCAAGTCACACAGATCTTGGGTTATACTATAAACACACAGTTTACAATATACTCTGCTTGCGCCGAACAACAAATGAACAGGCCACAAGTTCGCAATAGGAGATCACAAAGAAAACCTATTCTACACTTAGCTCTCAGGTAGATCACTCAGAAAAACCTATTCTAAAGCACACAGCAGAAGAATGCTTAAGCTTTACAACAAATGATAAGCTTTAAGCGAGAGTACTAAGCTCACAGTACAGGAAGTCACTCAGAAGACCTATACTACGAAGTTATATCACTCACAAAGATGGATATAAGCTTCTTCTCTTTACAGTTGAATGTCACTCAGACAAACAAGAGCTTGAGCTCTGTTCTTCAACGATTTCGGCTCCGTCAACAAATGACTTTGCTTGTGATCAGACGACTCAACTGATGGATCTTGCTCTATAGATGTGATCTTGAATTGTGCAAGTCTCTTTTTAGATCTTCAGTTAGTCTTCTATTTATACTCTCGAATTTGAATTTCTGCCCGTTGAAGATGAGACAGAAATTTGCAGTCCTCGAGTTCTGGTCCCCAATTTCTGGAACGGCTCCCTGCAACTGCTACAGTAGTCTGTTGTACTTTCTGTCAGTCGCATTTAATGCACTCAGCAGGTTACCGTTGGATAGCTTGCTGACCGTCTTTACTCTGCTGATGGGAGTACTCTGCTGATGGTTACTCGTCTGATTCAAGAATGAACACATCTATCTTGACTCGTCTGATAGCACCCATCTGATCTTCACTATTCTGATATCCCATTCGGCTGATTCGGTCACATAGCTTCCAGACCTTGAGATAGGTTTCACTAAGCTGTTCTTAGTTGATGACTTAACCTTTTGATCTTCAAAACCATTATGGCCTTTTTGTCATCTTCAAAACCTTCTCCAATATTAACCAACAAAATGGTCAGTATCTATTGCTCCATTCCAATACAAACACTTTACTAGAATCTTAGCTTCCAACAACTAATTACTTAAAAAAAAAATTATTATTTCAATTTATCAACACACTAGAACCAAGTTGCCTTTGTTTTGCTGCTAAAAAGATAAGGACTTTTAGTGTACATCTCCATCTATATTCAGAAGCTTCTTCTACCCAGTTCTTTCACCATATTCATCCAAGTATACGCGTTTTCTGCAAAACTGATTCAAACTACAAACAAAATTACAGCGCGATTTTTCCATTTTCATTTCCAAGAAAGGTTGCACTAAGTTACTTACGTTTGAGGCCCCACGTTAGTAGAGTGAGGAGTGAAAGGACTCAAATACAGTTGTCGGGAGGGGCTCCAGTAAATCCCCTAGAGAAAGATCCCTTTTCAGGAAGGAAGTGTTTTAGCGCCTTCCAAAAATTGGCTCTCATATTTTTTTTTGTGGAAATGCACCTTTTGGCAAAAGAGGAGGTATGTATGCAACTCACTACATTTTACAAGCCTACAGATGACTAATGACATTTTTAACTTGAAATTTCAAATATGCCCTTGGTCAACATTTTTAGATTCCGACCCAATTTCATGGACAAACATGTCCACCTAAGGGGTAACTGTCATAAGTATTCTCGTGTAAAGACGCCCTGGAAAGTTATAATGAATACTTGAAGGGTATAAAAGTTATATACGATAGGGCTGTAAACGAGAGTATCATGTACTTTCAGCTAAACCGAGGGTATTTATGTACTTTCAGCTAAACTGTTGAAGGGTTGTAACTTGTAATTGTACAGAGTTGAATAGTTCAGGAGTCCTGGTTCTGGTAATTCCCTGAACACGATGGCGTCCCTAATAATTTGACCATAAGTAAGGGGTAGTTTGGGTAATTTTTGCATTTTTATTCTTCATAAGTAAGGGGTAGTTTGGGTAAGAAGCTAGTTAGAGTAATAAGATGAAGGAAAGACTCACCACTCTAAGCTCCAACTGTTGATCAGCTTAAGGGAGGAGATTCAGGCTCGGAACCTAAAAGGAAGAAAAGGACATCGTATCTTCTTTTGGTATAGCCACAAAGTAAAGAGGAGCAGTTGAAAGCCTTCTTATTTCCTTGAAATACCCATTTTGGCGTCCAGAGTAAGAACGTGGTGTTTGGAGCTCTGGAGTTGCACTTCCAATTGTATTCCTATGTGGCGAGGGAGTCACGGATCCATTTCCATTTGCTCTGTACCCATTTGGCTTCGTAAAGCTACTGCTTCTCCTTGGACTTGGTTTTGAACCGTATATAGATTCTTTTTCAGCCAGTAACATGTCTTTAAGTTTCTTTTGATCCTGTGTTAAAGAAAAGAAAAGGGAATAATATCATTATGAGATAACAAATAGGAGTAGATGTATTTCATTTCTAATAGCTATTATACGTTTAGATGAGTGCTTGTGCATGGTATCAGACCCCTCTTTGCCAAACGTTTGTACAAATTAGCTCCACGGGTTAGTCACCGGTAAAAGAATACCCTGTAAACTTGAGGGCATGTTAGAAACTAAATCAATTGGTTTACAATTTTTCAAAATCTTAGCAAGTAATTTGTTTAGATTTTTGTGATCCTCTTTTATTGGAGCTCGTTAGCTTACTTTATTATAATCATCAAGCCAATTTTCCTCATTACAAGCAGAGAGCCATTTGCCTATCCTATCCATTATTTCTCCACGGCTCAAAGCTTCATCTTTGGCTTTGTATATTTGCGACTAAAAATATGTTAGCCAAGAGTTCACATGGATCCACCAAACCAGCATACAAACCAAGTTCTAAGCTACACTAAAAATCGAGACTAAGAAAGCATCCTTAAGACCGAGATTAATTACCGGAATCTATCATAGCATTAGTTTTATCAGGAGTTGTGCTTGAATCAGGCTGAATGTGTGTTTTGCAACATATATCATCTAACTCCGACTTCTTCATCATTACAAGTTCCTTCATCCTATTTGCTTTCAATTTCGTGAGCCTCTCAACCTCTCCCGATAGCTGTCAAAATTTAATGTTACTCACTATGTTTGGTTCTTGAATTTCAGCGAGGAAAATGATAAAAAAAAAAATATAACATTGAAAAAAAAAATCTTAAGCCTAAAGTTATATGATGTACCTTTTCAATGATCTCCAATGAGAGAGAGCTTGGTTGCACGATTTCCGATTTTTGCAAACCAAGAATAGATATAATCCTTAAGAAGTTGACCTTTTCTTCTTTTCGTGTGTCCATCAATTTCCATAGTTCAAAGAGAGATCCAGCTACATCATTAAGCTGAAATAGCAATAGACTTAAAATTAGCACAAAAGTTGAATTTAAAACATGATATTAAAATGTAAGGGCACAATCAATACCTTTTGAAATCGAATTTTTCTCTCTGTTTTTAATCTCGTGATAGCTTGATCAAGTCCCTCTAATGTGTTGTCGCTTATATTCGTGACTTGTTTTGGGCTTGACTCATGCAAGCTAGGATGCACATCATTCAAAATCCAAACATAACACATTGCTCAATGTATGAATTTCGTTGACATGGTCCATAACTTTTTGGAGCCTTTCTGACTACAAAGAATAAAATTTTAAATTATGAATTGTTTAAAATTATAATGCATCCAATGAAGAAGTACCTTTTCCTTTTGGAGAGCACGGAGATTTGATTGGTATTCAGTGAGCTTTCTTAGTGATAAGTCTTGCTCTTCAAGATTCAAGTAACTTATGGCAGCAACATTTTGATTCCCATATCCGGAAATCTCACCATTAATCTTCTCAACTTGTGTCTTTATGTCTGCAAATTGCTTCAGTCTCTCCTCCTTTTTAAGTTTCAAGTCCTCCACTAATGGTGCGACTGAAGACAGTTGCTCTTTCAAGGATTTAGATTTCTTCTCTTGAAGTACCTGTTATGTTAACAATGAACTCATTATAAAAATCAATTTCATATAACCATTGATCAATTTGACTCAACAAAATATTTCACACGGCAAAGGATCAAAATTAAGAAGATGGACATTTAAATATTTGATATTTATGAAGGTCTTATACTCATTTTCGCATTATCGTGATAATAAGGATATATGCTCAATTAGGAATCCGTGTTAAGTTAACTTAGGAGGTTCACCTATTGCCTCATGATATCGAATGTATAATGTGGTTTTGGATATGATTCTGTTTCAAATGACCACAAAGTTTTGACTCATGAATACACACTTCGTTGTTCGCTATACAGCCTGAAATCAAATTCTCGAAAGTGGATTAACGATTCTTATTTTTCAGTTTCACATTGGACTCCTGGAGGAAAGAACAGTAGGAAGCAAAAAGTAATTAAGCGTGTAAAATTTCTATACATTTGATATTTTTGAGTTTCACATTGATATTTTATACATTTGATATCATTTCTAGATTAAATTCAAAATACTCCCCTATGTTATGCTAAATCTGCAAAAAAATACCCTGTTAAATTTTTAGTGGGCCAAACTTCCTTGTGTTATCAAGAACCCTGCAAAAAACACTCAATTTGTAAAAAATCGGTCAATTTGAATCGACATATTTCAAGAAATAATTTTTAAAACACTTCAAGTTGGTCCCTACAACTTCACGTGATAGATTTTTAATAATTTCTTGAAAAATGTCGATCCAAAACGATCTATTTTTTAAAAATTGAATTTTTTTGCAGAGTTTTTTTAAAACACAAGGAAGTTCGGCGCAATAAAAATTTCACAAGGTAATTTCTCACAGGTTTAGCACAGGAAAGTATTTTGCAATTAAACCTCAAATAACTTTGCCGTCAAATTTTGCAGTCAAGTTTGAAGGCTAAGAGGAAGAAGTCAACCAGTAACCAATAACAAAATGGCAAAGTCATTACTAGGGGGTTTGTGGAAGGGAGATTTGCGGTGGAATTGGGCAATGATAATGGAGGGGAAATGGGGTTTAGAGTTTTTTTTCTTAGTCCCACTTTGCACTCTGAAAATGTATCAGTTTGACATTTTGTACTCTCGAAAAAAAATTAATATCATTTTGCACACTGGGTGAATTTTAGGCTAAAATGCAGGGGTATTTTTGTCACTCCCTTCAAAAGTCAACATATATTCCCTTTAAAAATGTACTAATGTGTCTTACCAAGCAATCTGATTACCAAATCTACATTTCATTCCCGTCAAACAAATGAAAAATTTTGGATAGCAAGAAAGTAAATTAAAGTTTTCAGGAAAATTTTGTGAAGAAAAAATTTTTCCACTAATTTGATGGGGAAATTCTGAAAAAAATTTACAGTAAATTGCAAAATACGCCTTGTACTTTGTCTAACTATCAAAATCCCTCATTTGTGATTTTTTTCTTACCAAAAAAAAAACTTAAACGATTACTTGTCTAAAGCTTAATTAAATTAAATCATTTGTACCCAAATTTGGTCGTTGATGCCGCAAACATTGATGTGAAGAATTATGATGAATCTGGGCCATCCCCTTTAGCTTGATTTATGTTTCTCCAGTAAAATTGTTGTCCACCGGTGAAGGCCAAGAAGATAAACAATTACTCTTTTTTTTTAAAAAAAAAATTGAAATTCCTTTTTCTTTTATTTAATTATATGAAATAATATTTTAACTTATTTTAAGAAAATAGGCAGTGACATTAAGATATTTAATGATATCCAATTATGTTTGAAAAATATAAATAAATTATAAGGAAAATATAAATTTATAATTTATTAACAAAAAATTAACATTTGATTTATTATTATTAATATTTTTGTACTTGAGTTGATAAAAAATCGAATATTATGTTAATGAATTTAATCTCATAGTTTCATTGATCCCTCCGTAAATTAATAATTAGTGAAAATTGATTTTTATGTCACAAGTGACCCCAACCGATGGACTAAATCTCATAGTATCATTAACCTTTCTATAAATAGATAATTATTGAAATTTGATGTGATTAGTAACAAATTACGCCAAATGGAGAACTTAATCTCGTTGTAGGAATGCCTCTGTAAATCCATTATTAGTGAAATTGGCTTTTTTTTTTTTTGGTCACAAATGACCTCAATTGGAGAACTAAATCTTGTGATATCATTAACCCCTCCATAAATCGATAATTAGTGAAATTTGATGTTACTGATATATATTTAAATCACGAAGGGCTTAGTGTAACGTAACCAGCTAATAGACAATTTGATTGCAATAATGACCGAATCATTATTTTTTAAAATTATCGATATATTTTCAAATTATGGGAGATTTAGTGTTCCATAACTATCTAATAGACAATGTGATCGAAATAATGATCGAATCATCATTTTTTTTTAATTATCGATATATTTTCAAATTACGGAGGATTTAATGTTACATAACAATCTAATGGACAACTTGATCAAAATAATGACATAATCATCAATTTATTATAATTGTCTATTATTACATAACAACGAATACAAAACAAACAGCCTCTTTGTACTAAATGGACTAGGACAACAACCTCTTGGTAGATAGGGTACTTTATCTTCTTAGCGCCGGATCTACTTTCCTTTCTTACCGGAATACTAAGACAATCGCCCTTCCTTGCTTGAAAAAGGAAAAGAAAAGTCGGAAGAGGAACTTTTTCCAATATTCTAGGCACCTAACAGCCAGCAGGGGATGAAATAAGAGTGGATTCCGGGCATCTGGCATTTGTCCTGAGAACAGCTCCTTCTCCTCATAGTCAAACAAGCAATCTGATAAATAATTTGATCGAATAATGGCCAAATCATTAATTTTATTAAAATTATTGATATATTTTCAATTTACGAAAGACTTAGTGTTACGTAACTATTTAATAAATAATTTGATCAAAATAATAATCGGATCATACATTTTATTAAAATTATGGATATATTTTGAAATTACGAATGATTTAGTGTTACATACAATCTAATGGACAATTTGATCGAAATAATGATCAAATCATTAATCGTTATAAATTTATCAATATATTTTCAAATTATTGAGATGTTGGTGTAAAATAACTATCTATTTGACAATATGATTTAAATAAATCCTGGATAATTATTTTTTAATTATCGATATATTTTCAAATTACGGAGGAGTAACTGTTAATAAAATATATTGGAGTAATTTCACAAAATATATTGATTTTCTGTATTATTAAAACAATATTTTAATTTAAAAAAATAGATCAAAAACCAACCCACCCTCTCCGTCAACCCCTTTCCGAAGTCGTCGGAACTGAATTTGGCAGAAAATCAATGTAATTCCAATTATCAACCAATTAATTATCAGATCTACGTTATTTGTATGTAAATATGTATGGTCTTTCTAATTGGTGCACTGTGCTGGTTTTAGAAGATGACTTTTTGTTGTGGAGAAGGGGGAGAGAAAAAGAAATTAAACTGACTGGGGCAAATCGAATGAATAAAGAAATGTAAGGGGTATTTTACTCAGATTGGTGTGTACATTCATATTGGCTGGGTAGTACATAAACTATCAAAGATGGTTAAACTATTAAAATTATAAGTTGATTGCGTGAGATTTTGTTATATTTTATATTTTTTTTCGGTTTTCAAAGGTTTAATCCCTTTTGAGGTAACATTTTTCATATTTATGAAGAATTGTTTTGCTAAGTTTGTTCTTTTCCATTTGTATACACATTATTAATGTTATCTTCCTTATTGTAAGTAGGTTATTATATTTAATAAATGTCATCTTACCTTAGTTTTCGTTACCATAATATTAACAAACAAACAAAAAAAAAAAAAAACCTTTCATGTGAAATCTTAGATTTTTTTTTTTTTTGGATCATAAAATATATTGTACATCTAATTAACTAAATCTGAAATTTGATCCTAGTTTGAGGAGAGTTCGTTTTTTATGACATATTAATGTACTCTTAAGTTTGAAGTAAATTAAAACTCCTTATGAAATCAAGAAGAAGAAGAAAGTAAATCTAACCCGAAAGAACTGCAAATCCCAGACGCTACAACCTATCATCTTCTTCTTTGTTAGAATCCCATTTTCCATAAAAGTTTTAGGTTTGCAGAGTGTTCCTTGTAAGAAAGGAAAAAGAAATGTCCTCTAATATTCCATATGAATTGTTTATGGTTATCTTGTCTAAAGTGCCAGCTAAGGCTCTGTTGCGCTTTAGGTGCGTCTGTAAAGCATGGTGTCGTATGATTGACGATCCATACTTGATCAACATTCATCGCGATCACCAACTCAAACATCCACGACTTCTTCAATGGGGTCAGTCGCCTACTTATGGTTAATAATGACAACCAAATATGTTGTTTATCTTTAAACAACTTATTGCTTAACTCTAATAATTAAGGTCCCAAATGTTTTGGAAGTGCACGTATAATCAGCTACCCAATGATGTTTCACGGATCGAGTTTTGTTACTTGTAATGGTCTTGTACTCGTTTTGTATTTTCCAGGTGATGGTAGAAAGCATCTACGGTCAATCAGGAATCCATTAACTAAGGAGGTCAACATTCTGCCGTATGACGATGGGGTTAAAAGCCTACTTTATGGTTTTGGATATGATTATGTTTCAAATGACTATAAAGTTTTGACTCATTCATCAACTTCGGTTGGAGGAATACAAACACATCGTTGTTCTCTATACAGCCTGAAATCAAATTCTTGGAAACGAATTAATGATTCTTCTCATTGGATTTCACATTTATATCCTAGAGTTTTCTCTAATGGGGCCTTACATTGGATTGGAAGAAGACATCCTGTAACCAGAAAATCTTCATATATGATTGTTGCTTTCGATCTAACAACTGAAGATTTTCGATATTACTCACTGCCCCCTTCGATTTTCGTAAGATTGAGGCCTTTGGATTTGGAGATTGTTGAGTTGGGTGGATGTTTATCTTTGAGTGGTCACCTCGACATGGTGCATTTTGAAATGTGGTTGATGAATGATTATGGAGATGAAAATTCGTGGTCTATGTTGTTTTCAATTGCAAAACCAGAAAAAAAAGGTCTTACTTAAGAACAATAAGTTATTCAAAGAGCAAAGGAATTGTTCTTTTTATGAAAAACCACACCGAGTTTCTCTTGTTTGATCTTAAGAACAATACTTCCCAGAATGTCGGCATTCCAGATGGTCTGTATATTTATTCTCCTAAAATCTTTGTAGAAAGTCTTGTTCAAATAAATGGAGGAAAGAACAAGAGGGAATTAAGTGGATAAGAATAATAATCAAGCTGTGTAAAATTAAATTCTTACAAATATATTTCATTGTTTATGAAATTGCTTATTGAATTCTTTTTATGCAACTGATTTTGATTTCCGATTTGGACTCATAATGTAGCCTTGATATATATTCATACACGAGTGGTTGATCTCAAATAAAAAATATTACAGCAGTTCGGTTAAGCTCTGATTTAACAACTTGTTTAACTCTAATAATCAGTCACAGAATGAGATGCTACCCAAATAATGAATGATGTTTAATGAATTGAGGTTCGTTTCTTGTAATGGTCTTATACTTGTTTCTCATGATCGTGATAATAATAAGGATATGTGCTCTATTAGAAATTCGTGTTAAGTTAACTCAGTAGGTTCACGTTGTGTCGTATGACACCTAATGTATACCTCGTTGCTCGCTGTACAAATTCTCGAAAGCAGTTTAATGATTATTATTTTTCAGTGTCACGTTGAAGGAAAGAACATTAGGGAAGCAAAAAGTAAATAAGCGTTGTAAAATTCATTCCTATAAATTTTGTTTGTCATAACAATGTCTCCTTATTCTCTATTTCTTTTACATAATATCTCCTTAGCCTAATTCAAAGTACGGCGGCTTTTTGGGCAGGGAGCACTGTTTCTCGGGCTGCAAGGGGACTCGGAAATGGTTTGGGCAGCGAATTTTGGATGCATATCGTCGAGTCAGTGGGCTGTTTTCCGGTGTTGGTGGGGGCGGTGATGAGGCAGGGGTTTTGGTAGAAACAAGAGTAAAGTAATTATTTCAGATCCAAGGGGGAATTTGTGGTTTGGGAGGTTGAGAATTTTGTTTCCGTTAATGTATTTGGGGTTTGGTATTAATTAAGGGGATGTCCATTTTGAGCATGGCGGTGGTGGCGCCGGCACCTGAGGGAGCGGAGATGAAGAAGGGGATTGTAATTGCAAATAACCCAGCCCTATGTTTTTTGCCTTAATTGCAAATAACCCCTGTAGAAGTGAAATTGGTCACTTAACACGCACATGACTATCTCCGTCCAAAGCAATGTGTCGATATACTTTAATTCATGGTATTAAATGTGTTTTTCATAAAAACTTGGTAATTCTGATATCAAAAGTGAATTTTTCTCTTAAAAATTAAAAATAGGTTAACTAGTCAAGTTAGAGACAATAATAGGGAAATCAATGAAAATGGCTTAAATTATATCGATGAAAAAATAGATTAAATCTATAATAGAATCTAAATCAATGAAAATTGGTGATAATGAGTTAAATCGGTTAAAAAAATTATTTAGATCAATGAAAAATTGGTTTAAAAGCGCAATAAATTGGTCATAATATTCACGAAAAAAATTAAATTGATGAAATAAATGAAAAATAGATGAAATAGACGAAACAATTATTTAATCGATCAAAAACCATTAAATTGATGAAAATTAGTGAAAACATGTACTTTTTTAAATCAATGAAAGTTGGTGCCTGTTAAATTGGTCAAAACGGTTTATATCAATGAAATTAGTAAAAAAATAAATGAAGTCGATTAAAAATCAAGGTAAATCGATCAACAACGGCTTGAATTGGTGAAATTAAAAAAACTATTGTACTCACCTTCAAGTAAATATAAAATCATATAATAACTCCTTTGAAGGCAATTTTGTCCATAAATATTTCATTTCATTTTTATAAATCTTTTAAATAACCTTTTGGGACATCCCCTTAATCAAAGATAATGTAACAATGGTTAAAAATAAGAAAGTGATCAATCTAGAGGAAATTTTTGTGATACATACATGAGGGTTAATTTACCCCTGATTTTATTAATGTGAAAGGAGAAAGGTTACTGGCAAACATTAAAATTGGCATTTTTTTTTGGTTTTCCAAGGATTTAATCTCTTTTGAGGCGCGTCAAATACATAAAGTGAAAACCTTTCTCAACAGGATTTCGAACCTGATTCATAGACCAATCATCTTTTGGTATAATATTTGGCATCTTGATCTATAATAATAATACCATCACTTTCAGTGGCAAGTTGGGTTTTTTTTTTTAGGAACGTGGCAAGTGGCTTAAACAAGCCATTTTTCGGACTATATATGTTATTTTGTCAAAGTCTTCTCTGGAAGTTTGCATAGCCAGGCTGTGAGAAATATCAATTCATATTCAATTCCATATAGATAGACACAAGTTCATATTGTAACACTATTCTAAAGCTTTAGGCAAATTAAACTTATATACTTAAGAGAAAAAGAAGAGAGGTGAGAGATGGCAACCGCCTACGCCGCTCTAGTTTCTCTTGTTAATCTCATTGAACAGATCCAGCTGCACCATTTTCCTCGACCAATTTTTGTGGAGGAACAATTGAAACAGATTGAACTTCTCAAAGAGAAGGCGTGTTTCCTACAAGATTATCTAGATGGCTATTCGCATATGGGTAGCAATAAAGTACAAGATTTGCAGAGACGAATTGCGGATGCTTCTCATGAAGGAGAAGATATCATTGAATCATATGTAGTGGATCATATCAAGGCTCGATTTCCAAAAAAGTCTTCCAAACAAGTGTATGAAGTTGTAAAGAAAGTCATACGAGTTGTCAAGGCTCGATCTCCAAAAAAGTCTTCCAAACAAGTTTATGAAGTTGTAAAGAAAGTCATACAAGACATGGATTTGATCGCAAAAGAGATGATGGAGATTAAAGATCTGCAGCCCAACGATCTGACAAATGTTCACTCGTCAAGACCTCGTCCCACTATGAATGATCATGATACTATGGTGGGATTTGATGACCGTTTGCATCAGATCATGGACAAGCTTACCACACAACAAGCGGGTCTTCAAATTATTCCAATCACTGGAATGGGCGGGATTTGTAAGACTACACTTGCTCATAATGTTTATGTCAATTCATTTATTGTGCGGCATTTTGATGTTCGTAGTTGGGTGACGGTATCTCAAGGGTATGATATAAAAAAAATGTTGTTAGAACTTCTATGCAAGATTGGAATTCCTATTGAAGGAGAAGGAAATAGTGAATACCATCACTTAGGGTTAAAATTATTCCAACATTTATCAGGTAGGACTTATTTGATTATATTAGATGATTTGTGGAATACTGAAGCATGGGATAAGTTACATTCATTCTTCCCAAATAGCAAAGGAAGTCGAGTCATGGTAACTACTAGGCTAAAAGATATTGCTAACTATGTCGGATCTAATAATCTTCATGAGATGGATCTTCTTGATGAAAATAAAAGTTGGACTCTACTTTGTAGAAAGGCATTTGGCGAAGAAGGTTGCCCTTATCCAGAATTGGAAGAAGTTGGAAATAGAATCGCAAGAAATTGTCAAGGATTGCCTCTATCAATTGCTGTAATTGGAGGAGTCCTTGCAAAGTCCAATATGACACGAGAGTTATGGGAGTATGTTGCCAATAATATAGGTAAAATCACAAGTTCAGAAGGTAGTGATTGCTTGGATATATTATTATTGAGTTATAGATATTTACCTATTTATTTACGACCATGTTTTCTCTACATGGGAGTTTATCCAGAAGATCATACTATTCGTGTCTCTGAGCTTATTAGACTTTGGGTAGCTGAGGGGTTTCTAAAACCTAACAAACTCAAAACCATGGAAGAGGTTGCAGAGGAGTACTTGAATGATCTTGTCGAAAGACATCTTATTATGGTTAATAGTCGAGGGACCCTTGGGAAAATGAAAACTTGCGGCATCCACGATCTCATGAGAGATTTGTGCCTAAGGGAATCTCATAAAGAGAAGTTTCTTCTGGTCAACAAAGCGCATAAGCTTCAAGATTTATCACAAATCATAGATGGCCAACGTCGCGTTGTTATTCCACAAGGCCCATTGCCATTGTATAGAGGATTTCATTATACCCTTCCAAACCTCTTGCAATCAATATCACTGGTTCGTTCCCTGACGTATGAACCACCATTAAAACTATCACGTACGTCTAATTTCAAATTGTTGAGGGTATTGAACTTGTTTAAGGAAGATTATTACGATGGTGTAGATGTTGATATCAACTTAGTTAACTTACGATACCTACATTTATCTGGAAAAGCCCTTAGATCTGTTTATTTGGCACATCGACTGTGGAATCTACAAACATTAGTCATTCATAACAGATTTACAGAAATAAACAAACTTATGATACCTAATATTTGGAGGATGCAACATCTTAGACATCTAATTGGTGCAGAAATACATCTTCCTGATCCTCCGAGCGGTCAAACAGACGAGGTAGATGATTTTGTGTTAGAAAACCTACAAACACTCATGAAAGTAGTAGGCTTTAGATGTACTGAAGAGGTCCTGAAGAGAATCCCCAACGTCAAGAAATTAAAAATAGGATATTGCCGCAACTTAACTACTTGTCAAGAGATAGGGTGTCAAGAAATTAAAAATAGGATATATCAAGAAATTAACTACTTGTCAAGAGATAGGGTGTCACACTATTGCCTCAACAATATTGGTCGTCTGCATAAACTCCAATCGCTAACTTGGGAGTTACCATTCCCTGTGATTTATGAGGAAGGAGTTTCTTTCCAGAATTTTGTGTTTCCTGAATCGCTTAAGAAGTTGGCTTTAGACGGATACAATTGTCATAACTTGGATGATATTATAGCATCGATTGGAATGTTGCCCCAACTTGAAAAGCTCGAGTTGAACTGTTTCTTGTCGGAAGAGGAGTGGAACCCAGTTGAGGGGCATTTCCTTCGCCTAAGAGTCTTGCGTATCAAATGTTTCAAAAAATTGGTACACTGGACAGCAGGCAGTATCCATTTCCCAGTCCTCGAGCGCCTTAATCTTTCAGATATGGATAAACTTGAGGATATTCCCTCTGGCATTGGAGAAATAATGACACTTCAGTCAATTGAGTTACGTCGATGTACAGATTCAGTTGCTGCTTCAGCAAAAGATATATTGGAGGAACAACTCAACTCCGGCAACGAGAGTTTTCATCTAACCATGGAGTTCATTGGCGACCCCCAGATTTATTACTACCCATAATTGGATGCCCCTCACATTTATCTTGATTCTCTAATTTATTCAGCCATGAAGTGATCAGCAGTGGCGGGATGAATCAAAACATACATACGCTAGGTAAATTATTCTCTATTTATAGAATACTAATTTTCTATGATATAGTTGAATCATACAATCATTTTTTAATATACTATCTTAATGACGTATCATATAATTTTTTTGACTAATTCACTTTAATTATTACTATATTGTTACAAAAACTTATCATAAATACTTATAATCAGAACTTGAAAATAAAAAATGAACTATAACTATTAAGTATTTTTAATCTGAAAATACATGTCTACAGAAACCATTTAAATGAATGAACAACATCTATTATTTTCTTCCTTTACCTTGATATTTCCATCTCAACCATTTTTCACAGGTTTAACCCATTTTTTTTTATTGATTTAATCAGTTTTGTATATTATATATATCTTTTACTAAATTCATCCATTTTCAATTGCATGTCTAATCAAGTTTTAACGAATCTAACCCATTTTTACCAACTCTCCCCGATTTTGTAGTGTAAACCTGTTTTTACACTAAGTTAACCCCATTTTTTGTTATTTTAACATGTTCTTTCATTTATTTCCTCCAGTTTTACTTGAGTTTACCATTTATTTTTGTGTTATATTAATCCGTTCTTTCATTGATTTCACCATTTTTTGTGCTTTATCCCATTCTTTAATCGATTCACTCATTCTATCCGCTTTAGCCCAATTTTACCTATTCTTTTGCTAATGTACACTATTTTCTCGACTATTTCATATATATTTTTTTTTCAATTTAACTTGTTTTTTGTTGTTCTTTATCGATTTGACCCATTTTTGTTATCTTGTGTTTAGTCGATGTCATTCATTTTTTTACAAGTTTACCCATGTTTTGTCAATTTACCTCATTATTTTATCGATTGTACCATTTTTTGTTGCTTTAACTCATTTTTATTCGATCTAACCCATTTTTCCATTGTATTGTCGTTATCACCAGTTTTAACTCTTTTTTAGCCTAAGTCAATTATAAGTTTTTCAGTTAACTAAATATGATTGCTTTAGTTTATTCGTACCGAAGAAATGTGAATTCTTTTTGGGTTTTATAATAATTGATCATTTCTTAAGAATTGTCCAAAGAAACACTGATTGCGCATGTATTTACACTGAGTTTATCATTTTTTTTAATTATTTTAACCCGTTCTTCGACCGATTCCACCCATTTTTGTGTTTTATCAAATTTGTTAATCAATTCACTCATTGTTTTCAGTTTGACCCAACTTTAGTCAATTTTACCTATCATGCTTACCCCGTTGTTTTATCAATGGCACCAATTTTTTATATTTAAGTCGTTTTTCTTCTATCTAACCCATTTTTTCTCTGATTTATCAATTTTTTTTTATCATATATATATTTTTAGTAGAAACTTACCCGTTTTTACCAATTTTAACTATTCTATGTTTTGAATTATTTTGGCTTAAGCCAATTATAAGTTTTTCAGTTAACTAAATAGTACTTTTTTTTTTTTATTCATATTGCCTGAATGTGACATTTTGTTTTTAGATTCTTTAGTAAGTGATAAATTCTTAAGAATTTTTGAAAAAAATATCGCGTGTACCTATTTTACACTGAGTTTATCCTTTTTATTATTTTAGCCCTTTTTTCACCGATTTCATCTACTTCTTTTTTGTAGTTTATCTCATTTCTTAATCAATCCATAATTATCTCAAATGTAACCAATTTCAGTCGATTTTCACATTTGTTAATCAATTCACTAAGTTTCTCCAGTTGAACCCAATTTAGTTTGATTTTACTTATTATTTTGCTTATTAATTTAACATATTTTCCCACATATTTCAACTTTTTTTGCCAATTAACTCATATATTTGTTTTTGTTCTTTTATTACCATTTTTATCATATATTATTAATTAAAATTTACATTTTTTGCCTGTTTTAACAATTTCAATGTTTTGAAGTTTTTTTGCTTAAGTCAATTATACATTTTTAGTTCTCTCTATTGTAACCCAATTTCAGTCGATTTTCACATTTGTTAATCAATTCACTAATTTTCTCTGGTTGAACCCAGTTTAGTCTAATTTTACTTATTATTTTGCTTATTTAACTTATTTTCTCACATATTTCACCTTTTTTTTTTACAATTAACTCATTTATTTGTTCTTGTTCTCTTATCGATTTGATACGACTTTTTGTTATCACATGTTTAGCCGATTTCATTCATTTATTTTTTTTTTAGCGATTTTACATATTTTTTGTTTGTTAACCTTGTTGTTTTATCAACGGCACAAATTGTTTTAACCCACTTTTCTTTCTATCTAACCAATTTTCTCATTGATTTTACCATTTTTATCATATATTATTAATCAAAATTTTACATTTTTTGCCGGTTTTAACAATTTCTATGTTTTGAAGTTTTTTTGCTAAGTCAATTATACATTTTTAGTTCTCTCTAATGTAACTCAATTTCAGCCGATTTTCACATTTATTAATCAATTCACTAATTTTCTCTGGTTGAACCTAATTTAGTTTGATTTTACTTATTTAGCTTATTTTCTCACATATTTCACCTTTTTTTTATTGCCAATTAACCCATTTACTTGTTCTTGTTCTTTTATCGATTTGATCTGATTTTTTGTGATCTCGTGTTTAGCCAATTTCATTCATTTTTTTTTACTAATTTTACCTATTTTTTTGCTTGTTAACCTTGTTGATTTATCAATGGCACAATTCTATTTTTGTTTTAACCCGCTTCTCTTTCTACCTTACCAATTTTCTCATTGATTCCAATTTTATCATATATTATTAATCAAAATTTTACATATTTTGCCAATTTTAATAATTTCTATGTTTTGAAGGTTTTTTTGCTTAAGCCAATTATTCATTTTTTAGTTAACTAAATAGTATCTTTTTTAATCACATAGAACGAATTCGACATGAAGGCTCCTTAATGTTTTTTTAAGTTCTTCAAATAAGTGATAGCTTAAGAACTCTTCAAAGAAATTTTTGAAGAAATATAGAATTATAGTTTTTTTTACCATTAATATTTTAATGAGTTGCAAAACTATAAAAGATAATTATAAATTTCTTATACAAGGGACTTCTTGTCTAATTATACTTATGTAATTCTTTTCTTATAGGATTCTTTTAAGTTCTTCAAATAAGTGATAGCTTATTAAGAACTCTTCAAAGAAATTGTTGAAGAAATATAGAGTTATAGTTTTTTTTTACCATTAATATTTTAATGAGTTGCAAAACTTTAAAAGATAATTATAAATTTCTTATATAAGGGACTTCTTGTCTAATTATACTTATGTAATTCTTTTCTTTTAGGATTCTTTTATTTTACATTTTTGCCATAAATTTAAATATCACAATAGAATTTAAATAGGGGTATATTAATCTTCACAAAAAAATAAAGAAATTCCATTAGACCAACTCGTACTTTTATATGTATAGATAAAAATAATAGAATAGATATAGATAGATAGATAGATAGATAAATCAATTTCTTAAGATTTATATTATTCTCAATTTTGTAAGACTTGAGTTTTTTGTTACAGGTTAATTTCAGACTCGGAAGCCTTATATTTTTTTTTGTTCAAAATAAGGAAGCATTACTGCTGAGGGACTATATTTCTAGGGCGACACAGTTTGATTTGGTTTGAGAATTGTTGTATTGCAATTTATTATTATTATTATTATTTTTGAATAATTTGTTTTGGTTTGAGAATTGTTGCACAAGTTCAACTTCATTTGTTCCTTAAAACTGTTTGCATTCGAGTGAAACAAACTTGTACTTGGCTTAATGTGAGATATTTATTGGGAAAATTCTTACATATACCGGGTTTGATCGAACCCAAAGTAACTACAAGGCAAGTGCAATACACTTGCTTTGGGATTGGATGTAACTTCCAGGATGATCGATCACAAAGCTAGTGCATACACTTGCTTGGTGGTTGGATTGGTTTGGCCAAGCCAAACTTGAACAAAAATTTTCCGTATTTGTTGTATCATGTTCTTCTATATAGTGCTTGCACTTGATTTTTATGTTTGTCCCAGGATTTGTCTCCAATAGTTCCATAGTTTTACATATTGCTCAATCTTTGTGCCATTGTTTAGTTTGGCAGCCCCGCTTTTGTTAATTTGAGAGGTTTGGTTTTTTCTTAATTTGAGGGTGTTAAGTATTAATTTTGTGTTTTGGGTGCAAAGTGCCCATTATTGTGTTTCGGGAGTGCAAGTTGATGAGTTGTTCTTAATTCGAGGGTGTTAAGAGTTAATTATGTTTCAGGAGTGCAAAATGTCAATTTCTAATATTTTTGGAGGGCAAAGTGTCAAATATCTACATTTGAATTATTTATTTTGCTCTTGATTCCGATGTTCATTTTTGTCTGAAAATAAGAGATGGTTCAAAGTCCTGAATTTTATCTATTTCAGGGGTACAAAATGCGAAATCCGAGTTTCGGTGGTGCAAAGTGTCTATTTTTTATGTTTTGGGAGTGCAAAATACCAAAATAACCCGATACTGAAAGAGAATTTTAAGATTTTATTTGGTTTTATCTTGCAATTTCTTCTGAACGAAAAAGTAATTATGTTTGTGTTAATTCTTTGTTGTCGGATTCATCCAAATTTCTAGATCAAAAACTTTCGTTATTCAAAGTCATTATTACAGCAAGAAGAACTAAAAGGGTCACACCAGTGTTGTTTTCAATTATGAATTCATACTGCAATTCACATTAGACAAAGATTATAACTGAACTCATCTGCACACTCCCGAGGCTGAATATCGAATTGGAGGAAATCGATTTTTGACATTTGTGAATTTTTGTTTAAAAATTACCAAAACTGCAATTCTGAGTGAAAATTCATGTGGGTAATGTGTGACCATAAAAATTAGAACAACTTGACAAAGTAATAAAATTTATTTTTACAAATTTCACAACAAACAAATTTTATTAAAAAACATTATCAGGTCACTACACAACAATATATACAGACATTGCATACATAACCATGAAAATTAATCAGCACAAACGGTCAGTATCTATTGCTCCATTTCAATCCAAACACTTTACTAGAATCTTAGCTTCCAACAACTAATTATTAAAAAAAAAACTAATTACTTCAATTTATCAACACACTAGAACCAAGTTGCCTTTGTTTTGCTGCTAAAAAGAAAAAGACTTTTAGTGTACATCTCCATCTATATTCACAAACTTCTTCTACCCAGTTCTTTCACCATATTTATCCAAGTATACGCGTTTTCTGCCAAACTGATCCAAAATACAAATGAAATTACAGAAAAATTGGCTCTCATATTTTTTTGTGGAAATGCACCTTTTGGCAAAAGAGGAGGTATGTATGCAACTCACTACATTTTACAAGCCTACATATGACTAATGACATTTTTAACTTGAAATTTCAAATATGCCCTTGGTCAACATGTTTAGATTCCGACCCAATTTCATGGACAAACATGTCCACCTAAGGGGTAATTGTTATAAGTATTCTCATGTAAAGACACCTTGGAAAGTTATAATGAATACTTGAAGGGTATAAAAGTTATATACGGTAGGGTTGTAAACGAGAGTAATAAGAGTATCATGTACTTTCAGCTAAATCGAGGGTAATTTTGTACTTTCAGCTAAACTGTAGAAGGGTTGTAACTTGTAATTGTACAGAGTTGAATAATTCAGGAGTACTAGTTTTGGTAATTCCCGAACATGATGGCGTCCCTAGTAATTTGACCATAACTAAGGGGTAGTTTGGGTAATTATGCATTTTTATTCTTCATAACCAAGAAGCTAGTTAGAATAAGATGAAGTTAAGACTCACCACTCTAAGTTCAACTCTTGATCAGCTTAAGGGAGGAGATTCAGGCTCGGAACCAAAAACGGAAGAAAAGGACACCGTATCTTCTTTTGGTATAGCCACAAAGTTAAGAGGAGCAGTTGAAAGCCTTCTCATTTCCTTGAAATACCCATTTTGGCGTCCAGAGTAAGAACGTGGTGTTTGGAGCTCCGGAGTTGCACTTCCAATTGTATTCCTACGTGGCGAGGGAGTCACGGATCCATTTCCATTTGCTCCGTACCCATTTGGCTTCCTAAAGCTACTGCTTCTCCTTGGACTTGGTTTTGAACCGTTATAGATTCTTTTTCAGCAAGTAACATGTCTTTAAGTTTCTTTTGATCCTGTGTTAAAGAAAAGAAAAGGGAATAAAATCGTTAAGAGATAATAAATAGGACTAAATGTATTTCATGTCTAATAGCTATTATACATTTAGATGAGTGCTCGTGCAATATGGTTTCAGACCCAGACCAAGAAGAGTCTTAATATAATACTCTTTGCCAAACGTTTGTAAACTTGAGGGGCATGTTAGAGACTAAAATAAATTGGTTTACAATTTCTCAAAATCATAGCAAGTAATCCGTTTAGATTTTTGGTTTAAATTAAAGGAGTTAAGCCCATTTTTAAGTTAAACCAAAATCTTGGCCGCCAGAAAAAAAAAAGAAAAAAAAAATGCCAAGTTCAAACATCAGGGATAACCAATCTGTGAACACAAAACTTTACTCAAGACTAATGAAATTAGAAAAAATGAATTACCCTAGCTCGTTTCTTCTCCTCCTCCTTTTGTCGTCTACTTTGCTTATAACTGTCCAAGATAGATACCAAACACACCTGCACAAATATAGCTAGTGGACTCAAACCAAAGGCGAACATAATCAAAAAGTTCAAACTGCTTTTGGAAAAAAGTTGAATAACTCACCCCATCATAAAGAAACAGCTTTTGTTTCTCATGCTCCCATGCTAAAGTCTTGTTTATTAGACTATCAACCATAACTGAAAATCAAAGATTACTTTATTTACAAAAATGTAAATAGCCAAGAAAGCAAAAGATATAGCTAAAGCTCTTATTATTTTAAATGGAATTTTATTTACCGTAATTCTAGCTCGCTCTGCACGTTTCAAGTTTATATGCACACCTCTTCCAGCACTATAACGATTCTCATCCTGATTATCAACGAGAACAATTAAATGAATGCTAGAAACGAAAATTATAGTTTGAACATAAATATGAATATAATATCTTGTGATCCTCTTTTATTGGAGCTCGTTAACTTACTTTATTATAATCTTCGAGCCAATTTTCCTCATTACAAGCAGAGAGCCATTTGTCTATCCTATCCATTATTTCTCCAAGGCTCAAAGCTTCATCTTTGGCTTTGTATATTTGCGACTCAATATTAGCCAAGAGTTCACATGGATCCACCAAACCTGCATACAAACCAAGTTCTAAGCTACATAAAAAATCGAGACTAAGAAAGCATCCTTAAGACCGAGATTAATTACCAGAATCTATCATAGCATTAGTTTTATCAGGAGCTGTGCTTGAATCAGGCTGAATGTGTGTTTTGCAACATATATCATCTAACTCCGACCTCTTCATCATAACAAGTTCCTTCATCCTATTTGCTTACAATTTCGTGAGCCTCTCAACCTCTCCCGATAGCTGTCAAAATTTAATATTACTCACTATGTTTGTTTCTTGAATTTCAGTGAGGAAAATGATAAAAAAAATATAACACTGAAAAAAAAAATCTTAAGCATAAAGTTCTATGATGTACCTTTCCAATGATCTTCAATGAGAGAGAGCTTGGTTGCACGATTTCCGATTCTTGCAATCCAAGAATAGATGTAATCCTTAAGAAGTTGACCTTTTCTTCTTTTCGTGTAATCCTTAAGAATAGATGTAATCCAGCTACATCATTAAGCTGAAATAGCAATAGACTTAAAATTAGCACAAAAATTGAATTTTAAGCATGATATTAAAATGGAAGGGTACAATCAATACCTTTTGAAATCGAATTTTTCTCTCTGTTTTTAACCTTGTGATAGCTTGATCAAGTCCCTCTAATGTGCTGTCGCTTATATTCGTGACTTGTTTTGGGCTTGACTCATGAAGCTAGGATGCACATCATTCACGATTTTTCCAAACTCCAAACATAACACACTGCTCAAAGTATGAATTTCGTTGACATGGTCCATAACTTTTTGGAGCCTTTCCGACTACAAAGAATAAAATTTAAATTATAATTTGATGAATTGTTTATAATGCATCCAATGATTGTTATTGAGATTGTTTGGGAGAAAATTAAGTAGGTTTATTTGATAATGAAATTCAAAATAAATTAAAAAGAAAGGGAAGATCATTTTTAAAAATACAATATTCCCTAAGTTCATTTCAAGCAATTACCCAAAACGACGAGTCCTAAACATATGGGAATCCTACTTAATGAAGGAAAGCAATTATATTATGTATTAAATAGAGAATAAAATATAAAAGGGAAATAACTTTCACAAATTGAGTCCAAGTAAATTATTACTTATGCTCATGGGCAAGTTCTTCCGGGAAAAAATCATCAGATATTCCCTAGTCTCCTAAACCCTCTAGGATTTAGCTAATTAAATATATTCATAAAGTTAACAAATATGTTTTAGGAAAATATATTGGTGTAGATTTTATTGAATTAAAAAAAAAATCTGATACCCAACTAAATTCGATGTCGCCGGTATTTTTATACGCAGTATATATATATATATATATATATATGTTACCTTTCTTATTTTAAATAAATTATTATATTAAACGTCTTACCTTACCTTATGTAGTTTTAGTAGTTTACATAGTTTAGACTTCTAATGCCTTCCTATCATCTTCTTAATTTGTTTGACTGTGATCCTTAATTGTTAGAAAGAAAGGGATCGGGAAAAAAATGTCCTCTAATATTCCATATGAATTGTTTATGGTTATCTTGTCTAAAGTGACAGCTGAGGCTCTGCTGCGTTTTAGGTGCGTTTGTAAAGCGTGGTGTCGTATGATTGACGATCCATACTTGATCAACATTCATCGCGATCTCCAACTCCTCAACATCCACGACTTCTCCAATGGGGTCAGTCGCCTACTTATGGTTAATAATGACAACCAAATATGTTGTTTATCTTTAAACAACTTATTGCTTAACTCTAATAATAACGGTCCTAAATGTTTTGGGACTACACGTATAATCAGCTACCCAATGATGTTTCACGGATGGAATTTTGTTACTTGTAATGGTCTTGTACTTGATTTGTATTTTGCACGTGATGGTAGTAAGCATCTACGGTCAATCAGGAATCCATTAACTAAGGAGGTCAACGTTCTGCCATATGATGATGGGGTTAAAAGCCTAGTTTATGGTTTTGGATATGATTATGTTACAGATGACTACAAAGTTTTGACTCATTCATCAACTTCGGTTGGAGGAATACAAAGACATTCTTGTTCTCTATACAGCCTGAAATCAAATTCTTGGAAACGAATTAATGATTCTTCTCATAGCATTTCACATTTATATCCTGGAATTTTCTCTAATGGGGCATTACATTGGATTGGAAGAAGACATACTGGAACCAGAAAATCTTCATTTATGATTGTTGCTTTCGATCTAACAACTGAAGATTTTCGATATTACTCATTGCCCGCTTCAATTGTCAGTAGATTGGGGATTTGGGATATGAAGTTTGGTGAGTTGGGTGGATATTTATCTCTGAGTGGTCACTGCGGGTGGTATTTTGAAACGTGGTTGAAGAATGATTATGGAGATGAAAATTCTTGGTCTAGGTTGTTTTCAATTGCGGAATCGGAAAGCAATGCTTACTTCATCAGATCGATAAGCTATTCAAAGAATAAAGGACTTGTTCTTCTTGAGAAAAGAAGAAACAAAACTGGGTTTGTCTTGTTTGACCTTAAGAACAGAACTGAGAGGAATGTTAGCATTCCAAATGGTCTAGATATTGATTCTCCTATTGGAATCTTTGCAGCAAGTCTTGTTCGAATAAATGCAGGACAGAACAAGAGGGAATTAAGCGGATAATAATAATTCAGTTTGTGAAAGTCTATTGAATTCTTTATATACAGCTAATTTTGATTTCTGATTTGTCATAAAACTCCTTGAAACTACTTTTAGAGAGAGAGAGAGAGATAAGGAACTTCAGAAAAATTAGACGGATAGATTATTTTTAATATCTTCTTTAATAGTTTGTATGCAAGCTTCTTTTTTAGTATAATATCAAGAACTAATATTTTTAGGACATGATGATATATAACTTATAGGATATTGACATATTTTTCGCTTTTGATCATATATGTCTGTTTCTTGTAATAGTCTTATACTAGTTTCGCATTATCGTGATAATAAGCATCTAGGGTCAATTATGAATCCTTGTTTAGTTAACTCAGGAGGTCTACGTTTTGCCGTATGACATCAAATGTAGAGTGGGGTTCTGGATATGATTTTGCGTCAGATGACCAAGAAGTTTTGACTCGTGAATACACACCTCGTTGTTCGCTATACATCCTAAGATCAAATTCTTTGAAGCGGATTAATGATTCTTATTTTTCAGAGTAATTAAGCGTTGTAAAATTCACTCAATTATCTTTATTTTTTAACTCATCAATTCAAATTTTAAGAACTATCAATTGACGAATGTTTTCAAGTTCGACCTACATACAAACAATATAATATATAATAAGTAAGATTGAAACGACCTTTGTTTGTTGAATTGAATTCAAAAATAACTTAATTTGAATTTTAATATTATTGAAAAGAAAAACAGAAGTAAGTAGCACGTTTAGTCCACTAATATTTCTTAAACATTTTTCGAAGGCCCAATATGTATGGGTCAAAGTTCTTTAGAAACTAACACGAGTGGACTTAATAATTAAGATGAACGGTGGAAAAATAATACTCCCTCCGTCCCATTTATTTTACTCCCCTGGTACAATTGACCAGTCAATTTGACCAAATTTGTAAAAATTATAATAAATAATTTAATTAATATATTTCAATAATAAGTTGATAATATCTTATGACATCGTATATATTAATATTTAAAAAGTTCAATACACCACAAATGTGAATAATTTAATATGATAAGTTACTTAAAATATTGAAAAGTTTGACCGGGTACTATAGCAAAGGGAGCAAAATAAATGGGACGGAGGGAGTAATATTTTAGGTAATTTAACTTTTTTCAAATCAGCAGGAACAGGGCATAATGAAAGGGAAGAAGAATCATGGTTAGCATGAAATAAGAAAAGAGAGACTTGTTTTTCTATTTTAACTTTTAGTTCTATTAAGTGATTTTACAATCTCTTTTAGTAATTATAAAAAACATTTTTAATAAAAATTTGTTATATGTCTATTACTCATTGATTTGACATTAAAATGTGATACTAATTTGTGACAGCAAATATGTTCCGAGTTAGATATAAATATAACATTTGCAGTGGAACTTAATAGTTTCTACTAAATCTTGTTGAACTTGCAAGCATTTTTAAAATGTCAAAACTCAGAGATAGTTGTGGATATTTTGACAATTTCTTTTTCCATTTTGTTATACTAGTGATGCCAAATCCTTCTAATATAAAATGTGAATAAACAAAAATGAAAAATCAAATTGGTTGGATTATGCTCCGATTTGGAAGGCACTTTACCCCCTAAAATTGCAAAAAAAAAAAAAAGATTTACTGTGCTTTTACAAAAAATAATAATAAAAAAACAAACGATCGAAGACATTTTGTCATTTTATTTATTGAGAGGGTAAACTCTCTTTTAATAATACAGGGAGATATATAAATTACTATTCACTCCCCTAACATGTCTTAAACATTCTTTGAAAAGTTCTTTAGAAAATAAAAAGGAAGTGAATGGCTATTGATCAAGCAAGATTCATACTAATACTTTCAAAGATGATGAAACTATTAAAATTATTAGTTGACTGCGTGAGATTTTGTTCTTTTCCATATTTATGCAGAATTATTTTCTTTTCCTTTTTTATACACATTATTAATGTTACCTTCCTTATTGTAAATAGGTTATTATATTAAATAAATGTCATCTTACCTTAGTTTTCGTTACCTTAATATTAACAAAAAAAAAAAAAAACCTTCGTGTGTTGCTAATCTTAGATTTTTTTTTTTTTTTTTGGGATCACAAAATATATTGTTTAATTAATTAAATCTAAAATTTGATCCTAGTTTGAGGAGAGTTCGTTTGTTAAGACATACAGTATTTATGTATTTTTTAAGTTTCAAGTAAATTAAAACTCTTTATCAAATTAAGAGTGGAAAAAAAAAAAGAACAAGATATTAGAAGATGAAAGTAAACCTAAACTTCTAATGCTTTTCAAATTCTATCATCTTCTTCTTTGTTAGAATCCCACTTTCCTTAAAGCTCTAGGTTTGCAGATTGATCCTTGTAAGAAAGGAAAAAAAATGTCCGATAATATTCCATATGAATTGTTTATGGTTATCTTGTCTAAAGTGCCAGCAAAAGCTCTGCATGATATGGTTTGCGTTACTGTACAAGTTTGCATGATATGGTTTTCAATTCTATTTTTTCTTTCCGACATTTGTAGAGATGTCGGAGGTAGGAGAAATTATGTAATGCAACTGTTGCAACACGTCATCAAGTACATGTGGATTGTTCCACCAATGCACTTTTGACATTTGGAGTGATAATTTAAGTAAACCATCTAATATTTGGCAACGTAAACACATTTTTTAAATTCTATAGCTTGGAACATAGCCCAGAATATGGGATGATGTGAATTATCACTCCACATGTCACAAATGCAGTGGTAGGTTACACCACGTGTACTTGATGATGTATGACAGCGATTGCAATAAATAATATCTCCAGCGGAAGGGGACGCAACCGGTTAAGTATAAGTTGGGAGTAGGTTAACGGGTAGGAGAAAACTTGGACTGTAATTTCAGTTGCACCGGTCCCAAATTCATTCGGATATCTAATATTTGGTACCAGATTTAGGGTGAGTTTGACCCAGGGATTGGAGCTCTTAAAATCACTTTTACATCTCTATTGTGATTTTTGAAGTGTTTGGCCCTGATTATAAAATTACTTATGTTCAATCATGATCTTAATGGTGTTTTTGGCCCCCAATATCATAATCACTTTTCAGATCTCGAGAAGCAAAAAATCAACTTATTTTAAAAGCAACTAAAGTGTTACTTTTACAAACATAATTATACAAAACCAATTATTCTATAATTAATTTTTATCATAATCAGTTATTACCATAATCAATTTTAGTAAGATTAATTCTCCTATAATTGCTTTTTGAATCACTATGTCAAACTCACCCTTATTCTGGAATGTGACGGAACGTGTATCTGTGTCCCACGCATTTTCTAAAAGAAGAAAACACCAACATCATCAAAATAAATTTCAGCACACCGATTTTAATCTAATCTAATTTAATCTAATCAAAGGAGTATATCAGCCAAGTACGTACCCTTACAATATTTGGGTGGGTACGTAAACTTAAAAAATTCATTTCAGTTGTGTTTTATAGTAAATGGGACAGGACTCATTAATTTCGGTTGCCTGGTTCCCCTCCACTAGTCAACAATGAATGTACATGTTTCTTCTTCTGGATTTTTTGGGCTTTGGACATTGACATATATAGGACAAATTATTTAAAGAATATTATAAGATAAATCTCAATATTCTTCTTGATTGTGGGAAATTTTCTTTGCAATCAATTAGATTGGATTTGTACCCTAAAGATAATTATTAATTTGTGTACTGATAAAGATATTGATCTAACGATATACTTATAGTTTCATGTCAACTTTATCATCAGAAAAAAGGAAAAGGAAAAAAGAAAATCTGCCTTCAAAATATATGGGTGCACTTTAATTATCATCTTACTTGCTGTGCATTTCAATTATTGTACCTTATGAAGTTGAGGTAGTAACTAAAAGTTATGGTCTTGTCAAAATTCTTGGTTTATCTCGTCATGTTGTGTGATAACAATGAGCTCGCCAATAAAATTTGCATACAATATTTTTATTTTAATGTCCTAGTTATAATCTTTATATGTATACATTTTAATATCATCATCTGAGTTTTTGGGTTAGAATTACGAATAAAAATTAACTAATATAATTGCAATATAATTAAAATAATATTTAATGTTCTAATGTTTATATAACTAGAATCAATTCAAGTAGATTTAATAAGTAGTTGTTAAAGGAGAATGGTAAAATGAACATTTCGTAAGTGAAATGAATAACTTATTAAGATAACGTTTAATATAATTAAAATCAATTCAAGTAGTTCAAAAAAAAAAAATTTAAGGAGAATGGTAAATGAACATTTAATAAGTAAAATGAATGACGTATTAACATAACGTGTGTGATTGCAAAAAAAAAATAATTAAAAATATAACTATACATTAATGTTATTGTGCATTTGAATTATTGTTCCTTGTCAAGTTGAGGTAGTGCCGTATTTATCAAAAAAGAAAAAAGTGGAGGTAGTGCCGTAGTACTAAAGTTAAGGTCTTGTCAAAATCTTGGATTTATCCCGACATGGCGAGTGGCAACAATGAGCTCGCCAATAAAATTTTGCCACGTATACAATTGCGGAAATTATGAAGAAGATATTACACATTAGGGCATCTCCAGTGTGGGTGAAATCCAAGTTCAGCTTTTTCTCGCTCAATCCAGCTTTCCCTCAGAATTCAAGTCCAGCTTCCCCTTTCATTTTCATAAGTCATCTAAAATATATCAATATATCAATTTCATTTAATTAAAATTCTCACTTTCCCCACTCTCACTTAATAATAATAATAATAATTAAACAATAATAAATAAATAAATAATAAATCACAATAAGATATAATTTAAGATTGACATTAATAATAACAAAAAAACACAACAATACAATAATGAAATACTTGACAACCAATAATTTTTTTTAAAGTACATAATAATATAATAACTAATCGTATTTATTTGAGATATCTAATTGTTAGGGTTATATCATTTTTAATTTAACGAATCATATGTAAGGTTGATTAAGACATTTAAGGTTTATTATCATCTTACTTACTGTGTGTGGTTAAATTATGAAGAAGATATTATCATCTTACTTAACTTTGCATTTGAATTATTTGTTCCAAAAGGTGAAATCGTTTATCCCGGGCATCCCTCACCTCCCTGTCCGACGGGATTGTGAGAGGAGGTAAATCATGGTGACTCAACCGGCAACAGAGGCTGGGACCAGTACTCACTGCTCACAAGGAGTCCCCCTCATTTTTTGAGAGGTTGCTTCCACACTGCCGCTGGTAAGGTTCGATCCTTGGTCACTTGTTTCAACTTCCCCCTCTGAGACCAGTTGAGTTGTCAAATTCCTTATCAAGTTGAGGTAGTAGTACAGTAGTACTAAAGTTAAGGTCTTGTCAAAATCTTGGATTTATCCCGACATGGCGTGCGGCAACAATGCGCTCGCCAATAAAATTTTGCCACGTATACAAGGAAATTATGAAGAAGATATTACACGGAAGATTCTTCCCCGGACCTGCCATGGACCATGTGGTTCAGAATTTTTTTTTTTTTTCTTTTCTCTCCTTCTTTTCTTTTTCCTTTCTTCATTAATAACTAAATTATCTTATACAATTAAAAAGACATTGATATATTTTGTGTAATAAATTTATAATATGATGTTTGTTTCTATTAAAATTATTATTTGTATTTTTCACGCATTATTTCTTCTTTAAAAATATTTAATTTTTAAATTAATTCTATTAAAAAAATATCAATCTTAATTATTTCATAAATTATAGCACAAAATGACACAATGAATTTGCAAATTCACATCTTTGGAAATAAATAAAAATATAGCTACAACAACATTGAACGATTACGAAAAATACATAATATATATAAAAAAACTACCACTACAAGAAAAATAAAATTTAGAGAGAAAATTTTATGTAACATTGTTGAAATTGTCAGTTTTTGCATATTAACTAGTGACAAAAATGTTAGTTTTGTCACAATAACAATAGTGACAGGTACAATAGTGATAAAATATATTTTTAAATTGTCAGTAATGGATATTTGTGACAAGTGTATGAAACTTAAGTTATCATTATTGACAATTAGTAACACCCTTTCAGGGACTCACTACAAGAAAAATGAATTTTAGTGACAAAATATTAAGTGACATTGTTGAAATTAAAAATTTTCCACATATATTTAATGACAAAAATATTAGTTTTGTGACAATAAAAATAGTGATAAGTGCAATAGTGACAAAATATATTTTTAAGTTATCACTAATGGCGATTAGTGACAAATGTGTGGAACTTAAATTGTCACTATTGACAATTAGTGACACCCTTTCAGTGATAACCTAGAGACAATAAATATTGTCACTATAATTTAGTGACAACTTTTTAGTTGTCACTTTTGGGGTATCATTAAATGTCAATAGTGATAACTTCTTTACAACTCTCGCCACTAGTGTATCTATAAATATCATTTTAGTGACAATATTTAAATTTTTTTCACTTTGTCTTTTACTATTTTGTCACTAAAATTTAAATTTTTTGTAATGACAACTTAGTAACAACAAATATTGTCACTATAATTTAGTGATTTTTTCAGTTGTCATTTTTGGGACGTTACTAAATGTCAATAGTGACAATATTTTTACATTAATTTCTTGTCAATAATGTGTTTATGTACATCATTTTAGTGACAATATTTAAATTTTGTCACTTAGTCATTTAATATTTTGTTACTAAAATCTAAATTTTTTGTACAATATTATTTTGATAGGAACAATATATTACTATAACACAAAATATATAAATGTATTTAATTTATGTAAAAAAATATTAGTTATAAGATAGAAAAAATAAAGAAAGAATGAAAAGGAAAAAAAAGGGAGAAAAAAAAAAGGAGAAAAAATGTAGACCACATGGTCCTATAGAAGAATCTTCCATATTACACATTACCTAACGCATTTCCTAAATGGATTGGTACATCATATTCAATTTTGGAATGCTGATTGAGATAGGTTTAGGAAATAGGATGTCTTCTTTCGAAATATTTTAATTAGGATTTTCTTTGTTTTTAAAACAGTTAACTGAGGATGCTGTATATTTTTTTTTTTGCTCGAAGAAACTTTAATTACATGTTTATTAATTAGTCTCTATTGAGGCATTATGATTTGGTGCTTATATTAAAACAACAGTTTTACTTTATGATTGCATGCTTGATCCAGCTTCAAGTAAACGATATAACCAATTTAAAGAAGGGTCATACATATATACTTCAGAGAAAAAGAAGAGAGGTGAGAGATGGCAACCGCCTACGCCACTCTAGTTTCTCTTGTTAATCTCATCGAACAGATCCAGCTGCACCATGCTCGTCGGCCAATTTTTGTGGAGGAACAATTGAAAGAGATTGAACTTCTCAAAGAGAAGGCGTGTTTCCTACAAAATTATCTAGATGGTTATTCGCATATGGGTAGCAGTGAAGTACAAGATTTGGAGAGACGAATTGCGGATGCTTCTCATGAAGGAGAAGATATCATTGAATCATATGTAGTGGATCATATCAAGGCTCGACTTCCAAAAAAGTATCTTAAACAAGTTTATGAACCTGTAAAGAAAGTCATACAAGACATGGATTTGATCGCGAAAGAAATGATGGAGATTAAAGATCTGCAGCCCAACGATTTGACAAATGTTCACTCGTTAAGACCTCGTCCCACTATGAATGATCATGATACTATGGTGGGATTTGATGACCGTTTGCATCAGATCATGGACAAGCTTACCACACAACAAGCGGATCTTCAAATTATTCCAGTCACTGGAATGGGCGGGATTGGTAAGACTACACTTGCTCATAATGTTTATGGCAATTCATTTATTGTGCAGAATTTTGATGTTCGTAGTTGGGTGACGGTATCTCAAGTGTATGATATAAAAGAAATATTGTTAGAACTTCTACGCAATATCGGAATTCGTATTGAAGGAGAAGAAAATAGTGAATACCATCACTTAGGTTTAAAATTGTTCCAACATTTATCAGGTAGGACTTATTTGATTATATTAGATGATTTGTGGAATACTGAAGCATGGGATAAGTTACATTCATTCTTCCCAAATAGCAAAGGAAGTCGAGTCATGGTTACTACTAGGCTAAAAGATGTTGCTAACTATGTCGGATCTAATAATCTTCATGAGATGGATCTTCTTGATGAAAATCAAAGTTGGACTCTACTTTGTAGAAAGGCATTTGGCGAAGAAGGTTGCCCTTATCCAGAATTGGAAGAAGTTGGAAAGAGAATCGCAAGAAATTGTCAAGGATTGCCTCTATCAATTGCTTTAATTGGAGGAGTCCTTGCAAAGTCCAATATGACAGGAGAGTTCTGGGAGTATGTTGCCAATAATATAGATAAAATCACAAGTTCGGAAGGTAGTGATTGCTTGGATATATTATTATTGAGTTATAGATATTTACCTATTTATTTACGACCATGTTTTCTCTACATGGGAGTTTATCCAGAAGATCATACTATTCGTGTCTCCGAGCTTATTAAACTTTGGGTAGCTGAGGGGTTTCTAAAACCTAACAAACTCAAAACCATGGAAGAGGTTGCAAAGGAGTACTTGAATGATCTTGTCGAAAGACATCTCATTATGGTTAAAAGTCGGGGGACCCTTGGGAAAATGAAAACTTGCGGCATCCACGATCTCATGAGAGATTTGTGCCTAAGGGAATCTCATAAAGAGAAGTTTCTTCTGGTCAACAAAGTGCATAAGCTTCAAGATTTATCACAAATCATAGATGGCCAACGTCGCGTTGTTATTCCACATGACCCGTTGAATATAGGATTTCATGATCCCCTTCCAGATGTCTTGCAATCAACATCATTGGTTCGTTCCCTGACGTATAATACACCATTAAAACTATCACGTTGCTCAAATTTCAAATTGTTGAGGGTATTCAACTTGGTTGACGATCAATATTACAATTATGTAGATGTTGATATCAACTTAGTTAACTTACGATACCTACATTTATGTGGGTATATCCTTAGATCTGTTTATTTGGCACACCGACTGTGGAATCTACAAACATTAGTCATTCATAACAGTTGTCCAGGAATAGGCGAACATATAACACCGAATATTTGGAGGATGCAACATCTTAGACATCTAATTGGTGAAGAAATACTTTTTCCTGATCCTCCGAGCAACGAGGTAGATGATTTTGTGTTAGAAAACCTACAAACACTCATGACAGTAGTAAACTTTAGATGTACTGAAGAGGTCCTGAAGAGAATCCCCAACGTCAAGAAATTAAAAATAGGACATAACTACTTGTTAGGAGATAGGGTGTCACACTATTGCCTCAACAATATTGGTCGTCTGCATAAACTCCAATCACTAACTTGGGAGTTACCATTCAATCTGATTTATGAGGAAGGAGTTTCTTTCCAGAATTTTGTGTTTCCTGAATCGCTTAAGAAGTTGGCTTTAAACGGAGCCAATAATTATAACTTGGATGATATTATAGCAACGATTGGAATCTTGCCACAACTTGAAAAGCTCGAGCTGAACAAGTTCTTGTCGGAAGAGGAGTGGAACCCAGTTGAGGGGCATTTCCTTCGCCTAAGAGTCTTGAAAATCAATGGTTTCAAAAAATTGGTATACTGGGCAGCAGACAGTATCCATTTCCCAGTCCTCGAGCGCCTTGATCTTTCCGATATGGATAAACTTGAGGAGATTCCCTCTGGCATTGGAGATATAACGACACTTCAGTCAATTGAGTTATATTGTTGTACAAATTCAGTTGTTGCTTCGGCAAAAGATATATTGGAGGAACAAGTCAACTCCGGCAACGAGAGTTTTCGTCTAATCATATCAAGGCATCGATTCACGTGAAGGTATTTTGAAATACAAGAAAAAACAGTAAGCTTATTCATTTCCAACTCCCAGATTTATTACTACTCATAATTGGATGCCCCTCACATTTATCTTGATTCTCTAATTTATTCAGATGTGAAGTGATCAGCAGTGGCGGGATATGAATCAAAACTATATATATATATATATATATATATATATATATATATATATATATATATATATATATATATATATATATATATGCTAAGGTAAATTATTCTCTATCTATAGAATATAAATTAATTTCTTAAGATTTATATTTTTCTCGATTTTGTAAGGCTTGAGTTTTTTGTTAAAGATTAATTTCATACTCGGAAGCCTTATAATTTTTTTTGTTTGTTTAAATAAAGGAAGCATTATTGCTCGGGGACTATATTTCTAGGCCGACACGGTTTGATTTGGTTTAAGAATTGTTGTATTGCAATTTATTATTATTATTTTTTTGAATAATTTGTTTTGGTTTGAGAATTGTTGCACAAGTTCAACTTCATTTGTTCCTTAAAACTGTTTGCATTCCTCACAATAGTTTCATAGTTTTGCATATTGCTCAATCTTTGTACCATTGTTTAGTTTGGCATCCCAGTTTTTGTTAATTTGAGAGGTTCGGTTTTTTCTTAATTTGAGGGTGTTAAGTGTTAAATTTGTGTTTTATGGTGCAAAGTGCCCATTATTGTGTTTTAGGGGTGCAAAGTGTAAATTTTTAATATTTTTGGGGTGCAAAGTGCGAAATATCTACATTTGAATTATCTATTTTGCCCTTGATTCCGATGATCATTTTTGTCTGAAAATAAAAGATCGTCCAAAGTCCTGAATTTTATCTATTTCAGGGGTGCAAAATACTAAATTTGAGTTTCGGTGGTGCAAAATATCTATTTTCCATGTTTTGGCTGTGCAAAATGCCAAAAAACCCAATGCTGAAAGAGAATTTTAAGATTTTATTTGGTTTTATCTTGCAATTTCTTTTGAAAGAAAAAGTAATTATGTGTCTGTTAATTCTTTGTTGTCAGATTCATCCAAATTTCTAGATAAAATTTTTTCGTTATTCTAAGTCATTATTACAGCAAGAAGAACTAAAAGAGTCACACCAGTGTTGTTTTCAATTCTGAATTCAGACTACAATTCACATTAGACAAAGATTATAACTGCAGACAAATTTGTTGTACAACTTGTTTGCACATTTCCGGGGCTGAATATCGAATTGGAGGAAGTCGATTTTCGACATTTGTGAATTTTTGTTTTAGAATTACGAAAACTGCAATCCTGAATGAAAATTCACGTGGGTAATGTGAGATGATAAAATGTAATAACTTAACAAAGTAATAAAATTTATTTTTACAAATTTCACAACAAACAAATTTTATAAAAAAAACAATATCAGGTCACTACACAGAATCACAGGAAGCAATATATACAGGCATATTGCATACATAACCATGAAAATTGATCAGCACAAATGGTCAGTATCTATTGCTCCATTTCAATACAAACACTTTACTAGAATCTTAGCTTCCAACAACCAATTTCATGGACAAACGCATCCACCTAAGGGGTAACTGGTATAAGTATTCTCGTGTAAATACGCCCTGGAAAGTTATAATGAATATTTGATGGGTATAAAAGTTATATACGGTAGGGCTGTAAACGAGAGTATCATGTACTTTTAGCTAAACTGTTGAAGGGTTGTAACTTGTAATTGTACAGAGTTGAATAATTCAAGAGTCCTGGTTCTGGTAATTCCCCGAACATGATGGCGTCCCTAGTAATTTGACCATAAGTAAGGGGTAGTTTGGGTAATTTTTGCATTTTTATTCTTCATAACCAAGAAGCTAGTTAGAGTAATAAGATGAAGGAAAGACTCACCACTCTTAAGTTCAACTCTTGATCAGCTTAAGGGAGGAGATTCAGGCTCGGAACCAAAAACGGAAGAAAAGGACATCGTATCTTCTTTTGGTATAGCCACAAAGTTAAGAGGAGCAGTTGAAAGCCTTCTCATTTCCTTGAAATACCCATTTTGGCGTCCAGAGTAAGAACGAGGGAGTCACGGATCCATTTCCATTTGCTCTGTACCCATTTGGCTTCGTAAAGCTACTGCTTCTCCTTGGACTTGATTTTGAACCGTATATAGATTCTTTTTCAGCCAATAACATGTCTTTAAGTTTCTTTTGATCCTGTGTTAAAGAAAAGAAAGGGAATAAAATCGTTAAGAGATAATAAATAGGACTAAATGTATTTCATTTCTAATAGCTCTTGTACGTTTAGATGAGTGCTCGTGCAATATGGTATCAGACCCAGACCAAGAAGAGTCTTAATATAATACTCTTTGCCACACGTTTGAACAAATTAGTTCCACGGGTTAGTCATCGGTAAAAGAATACTGTGTAAACTTGAGGGCCATGTTAGAGACTAAAATAAATTGGTTTACAATTTCTCAAAATCTTAGCAAGTAATTCATTTAGATTTTTGGTTTAAATTAAAGGAGTTAAGCCCATTTTTAAGTTAAACCAAAATTTGGCCGCCAAAAAGAAAAGAAGAAAAAAAAGCCAAGCTCAATCGTCAAGGATAACCAATCTGTAAACACAAAACTTTACTCAAGACTAATGAAATTAGACAAAATGAATTACCCTAGCTCGTTTCTTCTCCTCCTCCTTTTGTCGTCTACTTTGCTTATAACCGTCCAAGTTAGATACCAAACGCACCTGCACAAATATAGCTAGTGGACTCAAACCAAAGGCGAACTTAATCAAAAAGTTCAAACTGCTTTTGGAAAAAAGTTGAATAACTCACCCCATCATAAAGAAACAACTTTTGTTTCTCATGCTCCCATGCTAAAGTCTTGTTTATTAGACTATCAACTATATCAAAGATTACTTTATTTACAAAAATGTAAATAGCCAAGAAAGCAAAAGATATAGCTAAAGCTCTTATTATTTTACCTGGAATTTTATTTACAGTAATTCTTGCTCGCTCTGCACGTTTCAAGTTTATATGCACACCTCTTCCAGCACTATAACGATTCTCATCCTGATTATCAAAGAGAGCAATTATATGAATGCTAGAAACGAAAATTATAGTTTGAACATAAATAAGAACATAATATCTTGTGATCCTCTTTTATTGGAGCTCGTTAACTTACTTTATTATAATATTTAAGCCAATTTTCCTCATTACAAGCAGAGAGCCATTTGTCTATCCTATCCATTATTTCTCCAAGGCTCAAAGCTTCATCTTTGGCTTTGTATATTTGCGACTCAATGTTAGCCAAGAGTTCACATGGATCCACCAAACGTGCATACAAACCAAGTTCTAAGCTACACTAAAAATCGAGACTAAGAAAGCATCCTTAAGACCGAGATTAATTACCGGAATCTATCATAGCATTAGTTTTATCAGGAGCTGTGCTTGAATCAGGCTGAATGTGTGTTTTGCAACATATATCATCTAACTCCGACTTCTTCATCATAACAAGTTCCTTCATCCTCTTTGCTTTCAATTTCGTGAGTCTCTCAACCTCTCCTGATAGCTGTCAAAATTTAATATTACTCACTATGTTTGGTTCTTGAATTTCAGTGAGGAAAATGATAAAAATATATAACACTAAAAAAATTATCTTAAGCCTAAAGTTCTATAATGTACCTTTTCAATGATCTCCAATGAGAGAGAGCTAGGTTGCACGATTTCCGATTCTTGCAAACCAAGAATAGATGTAATCCTTAAGAAGTTGACCTTTTCTTCTTTTCGTGTGTCCATCAATTTCCATAGTTCAAAGAGAGATCCAGCTACATCACTAAGTTGAAATAGCAATAGACTTAAAATTAGCACAAAAATTGAATTTTAAACATGATATTAAAATGTAAGGGCACAAGCAATACCTTTTGATATCGAATTTTTCTCTCTGTTTTTAACCTCGTGATAGCTTGATCAAGTCCCTCTAATGTGCTGTCGCTTATATTCGTGACATGTTTTGGGCTTGACTCATGCAAGCTAGGATGCACATCATTCACGATTTTTCCAAAATCCAAACATAACACACTGCTCAATGTATGAATTTCGTTGACATGGTCCATAACTTTTTGGAGCCTTTCCGACTACAAAGAATAAAATTTTAAATTATAATTTGATGAATTGTTTGAAATTATAATGCATCCAATGAAGAAGTACCTTTTCCTCTTGGAGCGCACGGAGATTTGATTGGTATTCAGTGAGCTTTCTTAGTGATAAGTCTTGCTCTTCAAGATTCAACATTTTGATTCAGTGAGCTCAACTTGTGTCTTTATATCTGCAAATTGCTTCAGTCTTTTTTTTTTTTTTTTAAGTTTCAAGTCCTCCACTAATGGTGCGACTGAAGACCGTTGCCCTTTCAAGGATTTAGATTTCTTCTCTTGAATTAGCTGTTATGTTAACGATGAACTCATTATAAAAATCAATTTCATATAACCATTGATCAATTCGACTCAACAAAATATGTCACATGTCAAAGGATCAAAAGAAGATGGACATTTATATATTTGATATTTATGAAGGTCCCAACAAAGAAATAACTACATCTAATGAAAAGTAACATGAAATTCATGGACAATAAAAGCAATGAGGAAAGGCACTTGTCATGTCCTAATTGTTTATTCTTACTATACTCAGACGAGAGGTTGCACGAATACATGTACAAAATAGTAACGAGAAAAGAAATATAAACAGTATAAATATTGAATAATGGGAACATAGTAAAGAGATGCTTAACAGACTTCCAAGTAATGAAAAGTGAACTTATTATATATGGTTATGTTTATCAATTCTTAGATATTATATATAAAATATATCAATTTATACTTAGGTAAGACGTAAATTGCTTTAGAAAATTAAATATATTGAATGCTTGAAGACAGTTTATTTACCGGAGAATGAACATTAATATCTCCAAGAGTAGCCATAAGCATAGCGAGCTCTGCTTCTTTTGCAGCAATAGACTGATGAAGACAAGCTTTGGTATTTGCAGCCTCGTCGACCTTTCTTCTGTAGATATCTAAGCACTCTTGCTCAAGCTCCATTAACATTCGATCTTTATCAGCTTCAGATTCACCAATTTCACTCCATATTTGCTGCTCATTAGAAGAATATCAGTAAGAAAACTTTGGGTGTTCAGAATCCCACACATATAATCTCATCCTAAAAAGCTAGAAATCTATAGTTAAGAAAAATCAAAAATTAAAGCAAATATTCTTTCATTTTGTCAACTAAAGAAAGATATGTGTTTTACTCTCTCAATTCCAAGAATGAAACTTTAATAGTATTTTGCTTACTGAAATTCATGAACCAAGCCAAACGTAGCTTGGAGAAAAAATAAATTAATTGAAATAAAAAAGGAATTTAAACAAAGAAGGTATGAATATTAGTATTTACTAAATGTCCCATTAATTCCACCTTTGAACAAGGTAATTATCACCCCCACCCCACCCCCACAACCCCAACACACACAAAGTAAAAAAATGGATTAAAAAAAATACTCAATTCAATAAATTCAAACTTGAAGAATCCCCTTTTTCCATAAACCCCATAAAGATATATAACAAAAACATTCAAGAATTCCATATAAAAAAAAAACATCATAATTTTCAAAGATACAGACTTTATGAACAAAGAGAGAGACCTGAAGTTGTTGGAGTAAAGCCAGTACCGGCCAGCCCATAGGCAGCTTTGGTGCTTGCCTAGGGCCCCAAATTTTTAGGGCCCCTATATTAATTGTTAATGGCTCATGGCCCAATTTCTGTTGATTATTTTTTCTTATTAATTGAACTCAAAGGCCATTCATTATCCACAATACAACATATTATCAAACTATGATTTTTATAAAATTCTTCCTATATTCATAATCTTCTTCAAAAATCTTCATATCTTCTCGTATTCATCTTCATTTTCTCTTTCTTACTATTGTACGAATGTGTCCTACAATTGAAATAGCTATTGTTTTTCCTTCTATTTTATGATCAGTTTTGGAAAACTTCAATTAGAAATTGGGAATTGCCGAATTGGAAATTTGGGACAATTTTTTCTACAAAGGTATATTGAAGGAAGCATATATTTGTTTATATAGAAATGGATAATTTTTTCTACAACAATGGGTAAGTTTATATTTGTTTAGTTCTTATCCAAATACGTATATTTATTAGGCAACGTTCGGTTTGACTTATAATATTCTGGGGAGATAACTCAATTGGGCTGATTACATATCTGGTCCAATAATTAGTAATCCGTTCGGCATATTACAATTGGGCTAAATATTATTGTGTCCAATAATGAATTAGGTGATCGGTTGGCCCAATTAAAATAAATAGACCGAAATGCCCTCACATCCTATGTGTCTCAGACCTCCATCCCACCCTTCATTTGTTCAAATCGTAGCCTTCTAATTCAGCGTATATGAACTAAGAAAGAAATCCTAAACCGATTCCATTCCTCTCTTTCCCCTCTCTCTCTCTCTCTTTCGCTAGCAAGCGGCAAAAATATGTCTGTAATTGGGTCTCTAATTTTTCTTGAATGTTTAGATTTCTTGCATCCCCGCGGCTATTTTCCAGATGGATTGTTTATAAAATGGCAGTTAACAAATCCATGAGCTTCTAGTAAAACATACAGGAAACATATATTGAAGAAATAGGCAAATCCATTGTTTATAAAATGGCAGTTAAATTTTTACCCCCACTCAACATTAATCGAAACATATAGGAAAAAAATATGGGTACCTAACTCTATCCACCATTGAAGATTTCTAGTAAAACAGACAACAACTTAAGCTAAGCCGTACAATCAGTTAATTGAAGAAATACCCCATTCAAAATAAAGAAATTCCATTCTTCAATTGATAACAGAGGGGAACATGGCCGAAAATTAAAAAATAAATTCAGAACCCAAAAATTGAAAACAGAACAACCTCTCCAATCTTATTTAACATATAACTATGGCCGAAAGAAGAAAAGCTCTAAGTATTACCTTGCCTACTCAATTCTTGAGCTTCTCAATTGCACTTGGATATCTTCGAAACCCAGCCAAATGACATGGGAGTTGTTATTTTTTAATTCATTACATTGTTTGGTAATAACAACTCCCATATATGTACAGCATAATAAATTAAACTATGAAGTGTGTGGAAGCTCAAATGAACATGGCCGAAAATAGGGTTGAAGAAGAAAAATATCGCGACCTGGGAGGGAGAGAGAGGGCAGATGGGTGGAAAAATGAAATATTTGGATGTTTTATTCTTTTTCTCTCGGTTTAATTGTAATATATTGATAAATTAAGGGGCATTTTGGGTACAGAAAAATAGTTTGGGCCACTATTTTGTAATCGGAGGGGGGGTGCCACATTATAATCAACTGAATTAGACTGGGCTGACCCACATTTTACCGGATTAGCACGGGCAGCCCGAGTTTTTATCAGTCCATCCGAACTGAAGTTTAATCTTAATTCCAATTTTTAATGGGCTGAATAATGACTAATCGTGGCCTAATATACCAAACCGAACGCTGCCTTATAGAATTATATTCACTATACCTGTAACAGTTATATCTGACGAAAGAACTTTTTTTCAAATTAAAATTAATAAAAACATGTTTACATTCGACGATGACACAAGAAAAATTAAATGACTTTGCTATTTTGTCTATAGAAGTAAATATGTTAATAAATACTTCTGCGTTTAAAAGAGCAAGAAAAATAATTTTTACATAAAAGAATTATCACATAAGGGCCCCAATTTTTTATTTTGTCTGAGTAAAGCATTGCAAGTATTGGTTGTACGTACAGTGGTACAACTACTCCCAAGCGCTACCATCATTCCTACTTACTAATAATGTATGTATGTTCCCTTTTCTTGCTTCTTTTCTCTGCACAACCAAAAGAAAAAGAAAAAGAAAAAGATATTTATTAAAAAAAAACCAAAAGAAAAAGACTTCAGCTTTTTAACACTTCTCAAGAAAACAAAAACACAACCTAAACAGATTAAAAACAGAAAATGAAATTATTAGTAAGTAGCCAACGCTTCTCACTAGCCAGTTCTCACATCTTTGGGACCAAATTTCTGCAAGATTCTAAATGAACGCTAAAATAAATAGTGTTCAGTCTCATTCCAAACCACTATACCCACTCCTAAAAACCTTCTCTATCAAAAACAACAACATCGAAATTAATCTAAACCGAATGAGTATATGGTGGTCTCTAGCAATCCTGACCAAAAATATTATCTTTCACGCCAATGTCACCAGTGTCTTTCACTAAAATTCGATCAATGGCCAATCTAAACCTCTCAAAAGAAAGCACGTGCATGTTCTACAATATTAAATGGCATCAACAAGCCCTACAAATCACCTCGTAATCGGCTTGTGTTGTTCTCCGCCGAATTCCGCTAATCCATTCCTCATAGCTATGTTCCATAGGATAATATAAATGCTCCAAGGCATACCCGTATGGGCCATAATTGTCTCCTCAAAGGACCAATGAAAAAGAACATAGAGAACATTCTCATCCCCTCTTAATTTTGTTTGGCACATTGATAACCCATAATAACCACCCAGGGGCGGATCCAAGAATTTGGTGTAGTGGGGGCTGAAGTTCTATAATAAATTTAATAATTCATATACAAATTCAAAAAAAGAAATACAATCAAACAGTTAAAATTAAAATTTATATTTCATTTACGATAAAATATATGAAGAGAAACAAAAAGGAGAAGGTGTAATTTGGCAAAGAAACCCTCCCCATAAGTAACTTTAATTATGACCCTAAAAAACGTATATGTATTTTAATTACATTGTCAAATGACATCAATTACATCTACAATTGATCGTGTCTATTTTTAATTTTTTGAAATTGATCCGTAATAGTCAGGAGCGGAGCTAGATCAATATTTTATTTTTATGGAGGAAAAATTTGAGTTGTAATTACTAATAAGTTTAAAAATAAGAAGAAGTAGCCGTATAATAAAATAAAAATTGATTTCTCTTGATTGTTATTGAGAAAGAAATAAAATTAAATATATTACTATGAAATAATAAAAGTCAAAGAATAACTATTAAGAAAGATAATGAAATTAAAAGAATAATTGTTGAGAAAGAAAAATGGACTAAAATAATCATTGTTAAGAAAGAAAAAAGACTATGAAAAAGTAAAAAAAAATGGCTATCTTAGGTTTTAAACTCTAGACAATGTTAATCATCTTGCATTACCCAACCAATGTAAAATAAATTAATAACGATTAGAAAAGAAGAAAGACTTCACAAAAGTAGGATTATGTAGGGACGATGTTTCGAACTCGGGTCTGTGTACAAAATCTTTGGTCTCTTATCCATTGAACCAAAGAATATGTTAGGTTGATAGAACTATTAAAAACTAATTATATAGTAATTTTGAGTGGGGGCTATAGACCCCACTAGCCCTTATGTAGGTCCGCCCTTGTAACCACCCCCAATCCGACTGAGAAGAACTACTTATACTATCCCTAGTCTTGCTTGGTTTGAGGCTTCAAGCTCAAGAGCTATTCGATTCGAGCTCGTTCGATAAACACTCATTTGAGTTCGGTTTGTCACACAAATTAAACAAGTTTGAACATCATTTTTCGATAAATGCTTGTTTGAGTTCGACTCGATTAGCTAAATATTTACAAAATACACGTAAAGTATGAATGTATTCGATAGTTGACTCGAGCTCGTTTAATAAAGACTTGTTTGAGCTCGACTCGTTTAACAATCAAGTCAAACTCAAACACAAAATTTGAAGCTCAATGATATTTAAACCAAGCTTGAACAAATTAAACTAATCGACTCAATTACACCCTTATTTGCACAACATGACACTTTGTAGGTCATTTCACGAGGGGGAAAAATGAAACATTTGTTGCGAATAATTGAGTCCATTAGATAAATCTCATTAAAACAATTTGTATTATTGCCCAGTTCCAAATATTCAAACCATCTGAATTTCTGCATGTACCAATTAAATTTAATAAATTGTTTTTTTAAATACTTAAACATATAAAATTCTTAATCTTTTCTTATTATGTTAAAATTCTTAATCTTTTCTTATTATGTTACAAATATTAAAACGAAAAGTCACCATATGAACTGGCAACCATTCATATTAAATTAGATTGAAAATTGTACATCATAAGTCCCATTGTGATACCCTAATAATGATTTATCGTCTTATCCTTTTTCTCTTTCTGCATATTAATTATTACTCCATTTTTTTTTATGAAGAAAGAGGTCGGTAAGGAAACATGTTGGACCCAACAGGACCAACTTCACTGTAATTTATGATAAATTTTTTTTTATATGATTGACAATTTGACATGGCTCATATTGAATTTGAGAGTTGAACATAATGATATTGGGAGTGAATATCAAATTAACTCTCTGTGTTAGTTTTATGTGATAAATAAAAGGATAAAATGATTCCCTGTGATATTCTATATAGGTAGTTTAACTCTTTGTGATAATAAAAAAAAAAGACAAAATACCTCCTTGTGTTTTTATAAAAGAAGCACATTGTTTCCCTCTAAATTGCTTATTAATTCATATTACAGGAAATTAAATTGTTCATTATTTTATTTCATAGGGAGGTAAATTGCCCATTTTCATATCACAATGAGATAAATTACTCATTATTTCATTTCACAGGGAGTTAAATTATCTATTTTTATTTCACATTGAATTAAATTACCCATTAAACATATCACAATGAGTTAACTTGCAAAAAACCCTACAATGAGTCCATACCTTTACTAGTTTTGGGCTTGCAACAATTTCATTGTCATTTTCTTGCATGATAGTCAATTTTACATATATTTAACTAATTAAATATTCTAGTATAAGTTCAATTAGGTCGCACCCGTGCAATAATGTGACATTGTAAATATTTTAGATGGTGGGCGTGCGATTGAATTACATATGGAAAGCAAAAGTTTAATAGTTCGTATATTGACAAAATTTTAAATAACAATATTTAAAATTTGCAACTGAATAAAAATTAGTGATAATAATTTGAATTTCTCTACAAAGTCATTTTTTTCTTTTTCGATTTTCCAAGAATTTAATCTATTTTTAGTCACATTGAATATTATATAGGAGTCTCTCCTAACATAGATTCGAACTTGGATCTTCATTTTGGGGGTATTAATTTCTTCCACTAGACCAATCCAAAATTCACAAGTGACTTGAATTGTTTTTATATTGTCACAATCATTAATTAGTCATACACGTCATTAATTGCTAATAATAAAGGCTTTTTTTTTTTTTTTCCAAGTGATATCTCGAGCTTAGACCTAATTTATTTTTTATTGAGATATATCAGAGACATTAAGTTGGATTTTATAATTTATATATGAATAAAATCTTATAAAGTCAGTTGAGATTATTAAGGGGTTGCATTTGTTCGATCTGAAGAGGTATCATTTGGATCGAAATGTAATCCAAGCAATGTGTCTCTTGTGAAAAAATATTTATGTGTTTATAAATAGGAGACTTGATCTGGCCAATGAAGAATATATTTTTTTTTCTGACAATACTACTCTGTTCTCTACTTTAAATTTATGTCGAATTTTCTATTTGCTTTTGTTCGCAGTGGGTTCATAATTTGTGGAAATAATGGACACCAGATTGTTGTATTTTGGAAGACTACCAGAATAAAATTGCATGCACCGTGACATCTCGAAAATATTATCTTAAGGAAATCGCTTCGGCAACCCTCAGTCTCATTTCCTAGTTTTCATATATTGGTTGGAGAGTTATTTGATTTATTTTGATCCAAATAAGTATTTCTTATTAGTTTCTACATTGTTATATAATCGAACTTTATTAGAATTAATATATATTAGATTATCATTATTTTTTATATGCTGAGATATTAAGTTAGAAAATCACACAAATTGTTAGACACCAAGAGAAAATACATCGATCTCCCAACATAAATTCAACATGTATTCTTCATATTGCAAGTGACTTGTCCTTCCATAACCCATGTTGGTATATTACAAATTAATCTATTATTAATTTATCACTAAAGGATAATTCAATAGCTTTTGTTTCTAATATATCTATGATCAAAATTATTAGTTCACAAAATTAATATTTTTTTCTCATTGAATAAATAAAAAATGACAATTAAAATATTTGTTATTTCTACCCATCTTTTTGTAGTAATGAGTTAATAAGTATGAATTATTGGTGTATTATTATGGATTATTAGAATCTTGTCAGCATCCAGTACTACTGGTAAGGCAATGCATTGATTGGATTGGACACTAGCAACCTAATCCACCAAATGATTTGTTTAGAGTACCATCATCTAATTCAAATACGAATTTACTAAAAAGAATCCCATATGAATTATAGTGACACGCCATGAATATAAAATTGGAGCCAGACAAAACAATTTTTATATTTTACGTGTTTATGGAATTGACTAATTTATATTGAACTAGCGCATGTAAAACTACACTTCCTCAAATCATTGAGTACTAAGTACTTGGAACCTAGGGGAGCGAATTTGTGGACTGTCTAGGACTTCTTTATAAGAGGACTTGTTCTTGTAATTCATTTTATTTGAGATATTTTTAGTCTTAATAATATTTCTTCACTTGTTAATGAATTAAATGTTTGGTTGAAATAAGACCAACACTTGATATATTAAAGCCCAATCTTGTGAACTGTGGGTTTAACGTACGAATAGTGACATTCCATACATTTGTTAACTGAACAAATAATGACAATCTAGACATTGTCACACGATTGGAGCATGTGGATGAAGAATTATCCCATGACGGGATCAAGGAGAGGCTCATCGTGAAAGAAGGTGACCCACATTAACTTGGTTGATACAATCTTGAATTTCTTCACGTGGATTGGCTAAGTCTACGTTTATGGCCTGAGCCTAACTCAACCTCAAAAGCTAGTTCAAGTGGTGGATTGTCCAATGAGGGAATTGCACTTTTAATTACAGATTTCCACCTACTTTAGACATTTGGCACTATTCTTTTTGAAGAAACACATTTAATACTATGATTTCACCCCATCGACACGTTTATTTCTCCGTCAATTTTTGGAAATGAACCGCCATAAATCATGTATTACAAGGCCAAATTTCATGTTCTTTACACAGCTGGAAATCTCTTGATGAGAGATTTATAACGGTACAAGTTTCAGTAACAATCCTCATAAAATTAACAACTTTTTTGGATATTAATTAATAATAAATTATATATCACAATCTACAAGGAATCATGCCACAATAATTTTCAGGTTTGATATATGGGGCACACAAGCTGGCAATTTTGGTGACGTCACGACTGTTTCTATCCAAATACTGACGGAGAAAGAAAATATGTCGAGGGGTGAAATCATAATATTAAATGTGTTTTTCCCCAAAAAGCTTCGTACTAAATGTATAAAGTAGGTGAAAGCTTGATATGAAAAATGCACATTTGTCATTGTCCAAAACCTTATAGTGAAGACTTATTCTTCTTGTTCATGGTTGTGCTTTGACCCTTGATGGAATGTCATGGGCCTCGCTTCATTCGCCGCCGCGAGCTCCCAACTTGATGTGTAACCTTAGAGGTTAATGACCCTTGCAGGCGGGAACCATTTGGTTCGGATCTTTGGGTAGTCATGAAAGATCCATATACTTGTCTAACAACCACTCTAGTAGTGTATTGTTTGATTGTCGGGAAAGTGAGGTCAAGTGAAAGAAAGTCAATTTTTTCTCCACTCCTTTTTTTTTTTTTTTTTTATCTACTAGACTGTGTATTTACAGCTCGGACCGAAGAGTGCACAGGGTATAGGTCCTCCCCAGTGTGGTGTCTCCAGTAGGATTCGAACTTGAGTCTCGCCTCTGGGGGTCGCAAGTCACTACCACTTGGCCCAACCTTGTTTGGATGACAGGAAATGAAGTTATTATTTTCCTTCAACTTTCCTGCTGAAAAATTTTGTGAAGAATAAATTTCCCCTTCCCCACCAATTTGATGGGAAAATCCTGGGAAAATTTTACATTAAATTGCAAAACACCTCTTGTAATTTGAATAACTACCAAAATCCCCCATGTTTAATTTTCTTACCGAAAACCCCTTTGTGGTTATTTATTGTTAGCAAAAGAATTTTATCTCAAGTCACACAACATTTTACCCCACAAAATGATGCAAAAATACCCTTTTTACCCAAAAATTATTAATAACCCCATCTTAACTTTAATAACTGACAATAGGTCCCTATTAACTTTGAAGATTGATATAAATTCGGTGACTAAAAAATATAGAATAGTGTTAAATTAATTTATGATAAAGTTAATATAATGAAAATGTGATTATTCATACAATTTTTTTTATCAACAAATAAAACACAATTCATAATCAAACAATTTTTTTTATCAAAAAATAAAACGCAATTCATAATCAAACAATTTTTTTTATCAAAACTATTATATTTCTAAACTTTCTTAACAACCAAACAATTGCAAGAAAATAATTTTCCCCACAACCAAACATGTAAAAGAAAATTACTTTCTTTCCTTTTCATTTTCTTTCCTTTCCTTTCCTCTCATTTTCCTATAATTTTCTTATAATTTTCCCTCACCTTGCTAACAAGGTATCAAATTAGAGGAATAAAATGTAAATTTGTCCCCACTTTATCTTTTATTTATTTAACCCCAACTTTATTGTATTTTTAAAGTTTTGTCTTCCTATTTTGGACAATGTATTTTCCTTCGTCCGAGTATCAATTAAAATAATTTTTTTTTTTACTGAGTAGTCAGTTTTTGCAATTAAAACAAAACCCAGAAAAAAAGGATAGCAAATCTGTCATTTTCTGTTTTAGCAAGTCTGTACTCCTAAGTATATAGTATATACTGTAATAAATATATTTATACCCTAAAATAATAACCATTTGAAGCTGGCTTAGAAACTTGTGCTAACATGCACCGTCCCACCCACATAAGGTGGCGCAGTTTAGCCTCACCCACTGAGTACTCCTGAATTTGGAAAAATCTTTCAGTGTAGTAAAAGGAATAGTTGGTGGTGTGCTGCAAAAAATATTCTTTCTTTTTATAATTTGCTGCAAAAATTATTAGGTTGGTGCCTCTTTTTCTGCTTTCTCTTCTTGGGTGTGGCCCCATTTCTTTTGTTTCTTTCTTTTCTAGTAGATATTAAACAAACAAGAACACCAAGAAACAGAGGATCAGAAAATTAAAGACTGGTTTCTTTTCTCTCAAATTGTGATCATTACTCTAATTATTATTCATTGTCTATGATTACTCTCATGCTCGTTCCTTCAATTCAATATAGTTATTGAGATCGGAGAAATTATTCTTATTGAGATTTTACAAAGCCAAAACATAATAAGATCAAAATTGCAAATATATTTAATGCACTGCTAAGAAGGAAATATATTAAAATACATATCCCTTGAGACAATTTCAACCATTTCTTCTTCATGTCAAAAGACCCACACTTCAAAAGAATGAATTATTTACGTGGGTATAAAATCAAAGACCAATCAACTCAAAGATAATGTAAAAAGGGTAATTGTAAGAAAGTGATAAATCTGGGAGAAATTTTTGTGATGCAGAATACATGAGGGTTAATTTACCATTGATTTTATTAATGTGAAAGGAAACAGGTTATTAACAAACACTAAATTTGGCATCTTGTTCTATAATAATAATACCATCACTTTCAGCAGCAAGTTGGCTTAAACAAACCATTTTTCTCACTATGTATCTATGTTATTTTATCAAAGTCTTGTCTGCAAGTTTGAATAGCCAGGCTGTGAGAAATATCAATTCCATTTACATAGACACAAGTTCACATTGTAACACTATTCTAAAGCTTTAAGCAAATAAAACTTATATACTTCCAGAGTAAAAAAGAGAGGTGAGAGATGGCAACCGCCTACGCCGCTCTAGTTTCTCTTGTTAATCTCATCGAACAGATCCAGCTGGACATTGCTCGTCGGCCAATTTTTTTGGACGAACAATTGAAAGAGATTGCACATCTCAAAGAGAAGGCGTGTTTCCTACAAGATTATCTAGATGGTTATTCGCATATGGGTAGCAGTGAAGTACAAGATTTGGAGAGACGAATTGCGGATGCTTCTCATGAAGGAGAAGATATCATTGAATCATATGTGGTGGATCATATCAAGGCTAGAATTCCAAAAAAGTATTCCAAACAAGTTTATGAAGCTGTAAAGAAAGTCATACAAGACATGGATTTGATCGCGAAAGAAATGATGGAGATTAAAGATCTGCAGCCGAACGATCTGACAAATGTTCACTCGTCAAGACCTCGTCCCACAATGAATGATCATGATACTATGGTGGGATTTGATGACCGTTTGCAGCAGATCATGGGTAAGCTTACCGCACACGTATCTTCAAATTATTCCAATCACTGGAATGGGTGGGATTGGTAAGACTACACTTGCTCATAATGTTTATGTCAATTCATTTATTGTGCGGCATTTTGATGTTCGTAGTTGGGTGACGGTATCTCAAGTGTATGATATAAAAGAAATGTTGTCAGAACTTCTACGCAAGATTGGAATTCCTATTGAAGGAGAAGAAAATAGTGAATACCATCACTTGGGGTTAAAATTATTCCAACATTTATCAGGTAGGACTTATTTAATTATAGTAGATGATTTGTGGAATACTGAAGCATGGGATAAGTTACATTCATTCTTCCCAAATAGCAAAGGAAGTCGTGTCATGATAACTACTAGGCTAAAAGATGTTGCTAACTATGTCGGATCTAATAATCTTCATGAGATTGATCTTCTTGATGAAAATAAAAGTTGGACTCTACTTTGTAGAAAGGCATTTGGCGAAGAAGGTTGCCCTTATCCAGAATTAAAAGAAGTTGGAAAGAGAATCGCAAGAAATTGTCAAGGATTGCCTCTATCAATTGTTGTGATTGGAGGAGTCCTTGCAAAGTCCAATATGACACGAGAGTTCTGGGAGTATGTTGCCAATAATATAGATAAAATCACAAGTTCAGAAGGTAGTGATTGCTTGGATATATTATTATTGAGTTATAGACAATTACCTATTCATTTACGACCATGTTTTCTCTACATGGGAGTTTATCCAGAAGATCATACTATTCGTGTCTCCGAGCTTATTAAACTTTGGGTAGCTGAGGGGTTTCTAAAACCTATCAAACTCAAAACCATGGAAGAGGTTGCAAAGGAGTACTTGAATGATCTTGTCGAAAGACATCTTATTATGGTTAATAGTCGAGGGACCCTTGGAAAAATGAAAACTTGCCGCATCCACGATCTCATGAGAGATTTGTGCTTAAGGGAATCTCATAAAGAGAAGTTTCTTCTGGTCAACAAAGTGCATAAGCTTCAAGATTTATCACAAATCATAGATGGCCAACGTCGCGTTGTTATTCCACATGACCCGTTGAATATAGGATTTCATGATCACCTTCCAAATGTCTTGCAATCAACATCATTGGTTCGTTCCCTGACGTATAAACAACCATTAAAACTATCACGTTGGTCTAATTTCAAATTGTTGAGGGTATACAACTTGTTTAAGGATCATTATTTCGACAATGAAGATGTTGATATCAACTTAGTTAACTTACGATACCTGCATTTATCTGGAGGTATCCTTAGATCTGTTTATTTGGCAAAAAAACTGTGGAATCTACAAACATTAGTCATTCATAAGCAATGTAGAGATATAAACAAACATACAACACCGAATATTTGGAGGATGCAACATCTTAGACATGTAATTTGCCAAGGAATACAATTTCGTGATCCTCCGAGTGGTCAAACAGACGAGGTAGATGATTTTGTGTTAGAAAACCTACAAACACTCATGACAGTAATAAACTTTAGATTTACTGAAGAGGTCCTGAAGAGAATCCCCAACGTCAAGAAATTAAAAATAGGATTTAGCCACGTGTCAAGAGATAGTGTGTCACACTATTGCCTCAACAATATTGGTCGTCTGCATAAACTCCAATCACTAACTTGGGAGTTACCATTCGATGTGATTTATAAGGACTGGGAAGGAGTTTCTTTCCAGAATTTTGTGTTTCCTGAATCGCTTAAGAAGTTGGCTTTAAACGGAACCAATCATTATAACTTGGATGATATTATTGCAAAAATTGGAATGTTGCCCCAACTTGAAAAGCTCGAGCTGTGCCAGTTCTTGTCGGAAGAGGAGTGGAACCCAGTTGAGGGGCATTTCCTTTGCCTAAGATTCTTGCAAATCACCAATTTCAACGATTTGGTATATTGGACAGCAGACAGTATCCATTTCCCAGTTCTCGAGCGCCTTGTTCTTTTACATATGGACAAAATGGAGGAGATTCCCTCTGGCATTGGAGATATAATGACACTTCAGTCAATTCAGTTATGTGATTGTACAAATTCAGTTGTTGCTTCAGCAGTATATATATCGGAGGAACAACTCAACTCCGGCAACGAGAGTTTTCGTCTAATCATATATTAAGGCATCAAATTCATGTGAAGGTATTTTGAAATACAAGAAAAAAAGTAAGCTTATTCATTTCCAACTCCCAGATTTATTAATACTCATAATTGGATGCCCCTCACATTTATCTTGATTCTCTAGTTTATTCAGATGTGAAGTGATCAGCAGTGGCGGGATGAATCAAAACATATATATGCTAGGTAAATTATTCTCTATTTATAGAATATAAATTAATTTCTTAAGATTTATATTTTTCTCAATTTTGTAAGACTTGAATTTTTTGTTACATATTAATTTCTCGGAAGCCTTATAATTTTTTTTGTTTGTTTAAATCAAGGAAGCATTATTGCTCATGGACTATATTTCTAGGCGACACAGTTTGATTTGGTTTGAGAATTGTTGTATTGCAATTTATTATTATTATTATTTTTGAATAATTTGTTTTGGTTTGAGAATTGTTGCACAAGTTCAACTTCATTTGTTCCTTAAAACTGTTTGCGTTCGAGTGAAACAAACTTGTACTTGGCTTAATGTGAGGTATTTGTTGGGAAAATTCTTACCTACACCGGGTTTGGTCGAACCCAAAGTAATTACAAAGCAAGTCCAATACACTTGCTTTGGGATTGGATGTAACTCCAAGGAGAGTGATCAATCACAAGGTCAGTGCTATACACGTGCTTGGTGGTTGGATGGGTTTGGCCAAGCCAGGCTTGGACAAACTTTTTCCATATTTGTTGTATGATGTTCTTCTATATTTTGCTTGCACTTGATTTTTATGGTTGTCCCAGGATTTGTCTCCAATAGTTCCATAGTTTTGCATATTGCTCAATCTTTGTGCCATTGTTTAGTTTGGCAGCCCCGCTTTTGTTAATTTGAGAGGTTTGGTTTTTTCTTAATTTGAGAATGTTAAGTGTTAATTTTGTGTTTTGGGTGCAAATTGCCCATTATTGTGTTTCGGGGGTGCAAGTTGATGAGTTGTTCTTAATTCGAGGGTGTTAAGAGTTAATTATGTTTCAGGGGTGCAAAGTGTCAATTTCTAATATTTTTAGGGTGCAAAGTGTCAAATATCTACATTTGAATTACCTATTTTGCCCTTGACTCCGTGGTCATTTTTGTCTGAAAATAAGAGAGGGTGCATGTTACAGAATATTACATATTCTGTTACCTTGTATATTAGCATAGTTATAGGCTAATTAGTAGACTAATTAGTAGGCTAATTACCTTAGATAGATCCCTTGTAGTTGTATATAATCCTATGATTTCTTAGAGTGAATATATCCTAATGTTCATTTACAACATGGTATCGAGCCTTCAGTTCAAAATTTTGCAAAACCTAGGGTTTTGCTAGGGTTTCTTTGTGGGTTACTATTCCGGTGAACCCGTGTTCTCACCTCCGCCACAGAAGGGGGCGGGACGTCTTTTCCGGCCGGACGGTGCATCTCCGGTGACTGGGTGGGCCGCGCGTGAGGCTCACGCGCCTATTCTTTCCGCTGCACACTTCTCACGCGCCGGCGCGTGGAGGCGCGTGACAGCTCCGTTTGCTTTCCGATTGGTCTTCTCGGTGTCGCAAGGTCATTTCCGACGTGATTCCGGTGTTTCTGGTGGGTTTTCTTTTCGCCGGTCAGTGGTCCAGGTATTTAATTTACCGAAATTAACGTGCTTTGTTGCGGCTTGGTGTTGGGTTGATTATATTTGCTGAAAGTAGATTTCTTTTGCTGGGTTCTTTCGATTAGTTGGATTTTCTTTTTTGCGGGCCATTATTGTCTTTGGTGTTTGACTACAGTCTAGTGCTCAAATTGGTTGTGGAACATAATTTTTGTTTGAAATGTCGGATAAAAAGGCTTATGTGACTGAACTTGTTCCGGCAATGTCCAAAATTACTGAACACAAATTAAATGGCAGTAATTATTTAGAATGGAGTAAAACTATTAGGGTGTATTTGCGTAGTATTGAGAAGGATGACCATCTACTACAAGAACCCCCTACTGATGAAACTAAAAATATTTGGCTGCGAGATGATGCCCGTTTGTTCTTGCAAATTAGGAACTCTATCGATAGTGAAGTTGTGGGTCTGATTAATCATTGTGAGTTTGTTAAGGACTTAATGGATTACTTAGATTTCTTATATTCTGGAAAAGGGAATATGTCTCGTATTTTTGAGGTATGCAGGGCATTTTATCGTCCCGAGAAGGAGGCTAAATCACTTACAGCCTACTTCATGGATTTTAAGAAGACTTACGAGGAATTAAATATGCTTCTGCCATTTAGCGCTGATATTAAGGTACAACAAGCTCAGAGAGAACAAATGGCCGTAATGAGTTTTTTAGATGGTCTCCCCTCTGAATTTGAGACAGCGAAATCTCAAATTCTCTCTAGTTCTGAGATCACATCTCTCCAAGAAGTTTTTAGTCGAGTGTTGCGTACTGAGAACACTCCATCTGCACAACTGAATAATGTCCTGGTTGCCAAAGGAGGGGGAACTGATAGTGGAATGAGGTACAATAACAAGGGAGGAGGAAACAAGGCTAATGACAATCGTAACACTAGTTCAAGCAGTATTGTTTGCTACTATTGTCATGAGGCTGGCCACACAAAGCGATTTTGTAAGAAATTGCACAATCGCAATCAGAGGACTCCGACTGCTAATGTTACTACTGTTGCTCCTAATTCTTCTTCTGAGAAAACAATTTTGGTTTCAGCAGATGAATTTGATAAGTTCTCTCAATATCAAGATTCATTGAAAGCATCAACCTCAGTTACTGCTCTTGCTGATTCAGCTAAAACATGTCTTATATCCTCTTCAAACAAATGGGTGATTGATTCAGGGGCCACAGATCATATGACAGGTAATCCAGTTACTTTTTCTACTTTCCGATCACATAACGGTCCCTCTCCTGTTACCATAGCTGATGGGTCAACCTATAATATTGTGGGATCTGGAACTGTAAAACCAACCTCAGCCATTACCTTGTCATCTGTTCTAAGTTTGCCTAAACTTGCTTTTAATTTGGTTTCTGTCAGTAAACTTACAAAAGATCTAAACTGTTTCATCTCATTTTTTCCCGATCATTGCCTTTTTCAGGATCTTATGACGAAGCAGATTATTGGTAAAGGACATGTATCAGATGGTTTGTACATTCTTGATGATTGGGTGCCTCGTCCTATTGCTTGTTCTAGTGCCATTTCTCAGTTTGAAGCACATTGTCGGTTCGGCCATCATTCTCTACCGGTGTTAAAGAAGTTGTGTCCTCAGTTTAATAGTACATCTTTGTTAGATTGTGAGTCGTGTCATTTTGCTAAACATCACCGCAGCTCATTAGGATCAAGAATTAGTAAACGGGCCGAGTCTGTTTTTGAATTAGTACATTCTGATGTTTGGGGGCCTTGCCCTGTTATGTCTAAAACTGGGTTTCGATATTTTGTTACCTTTGTTGATGATTTTTCTCGAATGACATGGATATATTTTATGAAAAATCGTTCTGAAGTGTTTTCTCATTTTTGTGCTTTTTGTGCTGAAATCAAGAATCAATTTAATGTTTCTGTACGAATATTGAGAAGTGATAATTGCCAAAGAATACATGTCAGCTGCTTTTCAGACATACATGACCCAAAATGGAATTCTCCACCAGTCCTCTTGTGTTTATACACCCGCTCAGAACGGCGTTGCTGAAAGAAAAAATAGACATCTATTGGAGACAGCTCGAGCTCTCTTGTTCCAAATGAAGGTTCCTAAGCCATTTTGGGCTGACGCTGTCTCTACTGCTTGTTTCTTGATTAATCGGATGCCTTCAACAGTACTTGATGGTGATATTCCTTACAGTGTTTTGTTTCCGAATAAGTCATTATTTCCAATAGAACCACGGGTATTTGGAAGCACCTGTTACGTTAGAGATGTACGACCATCTGTCACCAAATTGGATCACAAAGCATTAAAGTGTGCTTTCTTGGGATATTCTCGTCTTCAGAAGGGGTATCGATGCTACTCTCCTGATCTCAGCAAATACCTAGTATCTACTGATGTGGTATTTCCTGAAACTACGCCATTCTTCTTTTCACACTCGATTTCCACAAGTCAGGGGGAGGACGATGAATGGCTATACTACCAAGTTACATATCCACGTGCTCTTACTGAACAAACAATTGATGGTGCTTCTTTAGAACAGCCGCCTGCTTCAGTGCATCCGCCTATTGTTCAAGTTTACTCCAGAAGACGAAAGACTAATGATACATGTCCTGCACCAACTAATTCGTCATCTGATCCTTCTCCTCCAACTGACCTTGATCTTCCCGTTGGTCTTCGTAAAGGTAAACGTCAGTGCACTCTTCCTAAATCTATATATCCCATGGCTAATTATGTTTCATATGATCACTTATCCCCTGCGTCTAGTTCTTTAATTGCTTCTTTAGACTCAATCTCTGTGCCCAAGACGGTTAAAGAAGCTTTGGGTCATCCTGGATGGTATAATGCGATGCTTGAGGAGATACATGCTCTGGATGAAAATCACACATGGGAGTTGGTGGATTTGCCTAAAGGCAAGAAAGCTGTGGGATGCAAGTGGGTATTTGCAGTGAAGGTCAATCCGGATGGTTCTGTAGCAAGACTTAAAGCTAGACTTGTGGCTAAAGGATATGCTCAGACTTATGGGGTAGATTATTCGGATACTTTCTCTCCAGTGGCCAAACTCACCTCTGTTCGCCTATTTATATCTATTGCTGCTTCTCGAGATTGGTCATTACACCAGTTGGACATCAAGAATGCATTCCTACATGGTGATCTTCATGACGAGGTGTACATGGAGCAACCACCTGGGTTTGTTGCTCAGGGGGAGTATGGGAAAGTTTGTTATTTGAAGAAATCATTGTATGGCTTGAAACAAAGTCCTCGTGCTTGGTTTGGCAAGTTTAGTGAGGTAGTCCAGGAGTTTGGACTGAAGAAGAGTAAATGTGATCACTCAGTTTTCTACAGACTTTCAGAAGTTGGTATTATTCTTCTTGTTGTTTACGTTGATGACATCATTATTACAGGAGATGATGATACAGGCATCTCTTCTCTCAAGTTATTTCTACATACCAAGTTTCACACAAAAGACTTGGGTCAACTAAAATATTTTCTAGGAGTAGAAGTTACAAGAAGCAAAAAAGGGATTTTCTTATCTCAAAGAAAGTATGTACTTGATCTACTCGAACAAACTGGAAAGACGGGAGTCAAGCCATGCAGTACACCAATGGTTCCCAATGTACATCTTACAAAAGATGATGGTGATCCTTTTGACGATCCGGAAAGGTACAAGAGATTAGTTGGGAAATTAAACTATCTCACGGTGACTCGTCCAGACATTGCATATGCGGTTAGTAGTGTCAGTCAATTTATGACTGCGCCTACAGTGAAACATTGGGAAGCTTTGGAGCAGATTTTGTGTTACTTGAAAGGAGCTCCTGGTCTTGGTATGTTGTATAGTGATCAGAGACACACTCACATTGAGTGTTTTGCAGATGCTGATTGGGCTGGATCGAAAGTTAATAGACGGTCCACTACAGGTTATTGTGTCTTTGTTGGTGGTAACCTAGTGTCTTGGAGGAGCAAGAAACAGAATGTTGTATCTCGGTCCAGTGCAGAATCAGAGTACAGAGCCATGGCACAGGTAACATGCGAAATTTTGTGGATACATCATCTCCTAGATGAGGTTGGGTTGAAGCATTCGATGCCAGCAAAACTCTGGTGTGACAACCAAGCTGCACTTCATATAGCTGCAAATCCAGTATACCATGAGAGGACTAAACACATTGAGGTTGATTGTCATTTCATTCGTGAGAAAATTGAGGCAAATCTAATTTCTACTGGACATGTGAAGACCGGAGAGCAACTTGGGGATATTTTCACGAAGGCATTAAATAGGTCAAGAATTGAATATCTTTGTAACAAGCTGGGCATGATTAATATCTATGCTCCAGCTTGAGGGGGAGTGTTACAGAATATTACATATTCTGTTACCTTGTATATTAGCATAGTTATAGGCTAATTAGTAGACTAATTAGTAGGCTAATTACCTTAGATAGATCCCTTGTAGTTGTATATAATCCTATGATTTCTTAGAGTGAATATATCCTAATGTTCATTTACAACAGTGCAAAGTCCTGGATTTTATCTATTTCAGGAATGCAAAATGCTAAATCTGAGTGAAGCAAAATGTCTATTTTCAATGTTTTGGGAGTGCAAAATACCAGAAAACCCGATGCTGAAAGGAAATTTTAAGATTTTATTTGGTTTTATCTTGCAATTTCTTTTGGAAGAAAAAGTAATTATGTTTCTGTGAATTCTTTGTTGTCGGATTCATCCAAATTTCTAGATCAAAAACTTTGGTTATTCAAAGTCATTATTACAGGTGTTGTTTTCAATTCTGAATTCAAACTGCAATTCACATTAGACAAAGATTATAACTGCGGACTAATTTGTTGTACAACTCGTTTGCACATTCCTTGTTACATGCCAAAAACGTGGAGTGGAGAATACGTTTTTTTTAAAGAGGGGTGTTTTCGTTATTTTGCAGAAAGTCAGGGGTGTTTTAATAATTTGGCCGGAAATCAGAACTTAATAAATTGGAAACGGGAAGTGAATAGGGGGTGTTAAAAAATGTTTAGTTAGTATCTTCTTCCCCAATCTCCTCTCTGTATCTTCTCTTAGTTTATGTGAGATTATTTGATTTTGTCCATCTCCATTTCATGTTTATGGAGATCACAATTTCAGATTGATTGTGTTCAATTGATTAGGTTTCATTGTTATTCTTAGCTTCGTTTGTAATTCAAGTTTGAATTTCCTTTGATCCATGGATTCACATTATGGTACGCTTCATTCCCGGGGCTGAATATCGAATTGGGTGAAATCGATTTTCGACATTTGTGAGTTTTGTTTTAGAATTACCAAAACTGCAATTCTGAATGAAAATTCATGTGGCATAAAAATTGTAATAACTTGACAAATTATTTAAAAAAAACTAATTATTTAAAAAAAAAAATTATTTCAATTTATCAACACACTAGAACCAAGTTGCCTTTGTTTTGCTGCTAAAAAGAAAAAGACTTTTAATGTACATCTCCTTCTATATTCACAAGCTTCTTCTACCCAGTTCTTTCACCATATTCATCCAAGTATACGCGTTTTCTGCAAAACTGATTCAAAATACAAATAAAATTACTGAAAATCTGGCTCTCATATTTTTTTTTTTGTGGAAATGCACCTTTTGGCAAAAGAGGAGGTATGTGTGCAACTCACTACATTTTACAAGCCTACGGATGACTAATGACATTTTTAACTTGAAATTTCAAATATGCCCTGCCCTTGGTCAACATCTTTAGATTCCGACCCAATTTCATGGACAAACATGTCCACCTAAGGGGTAATTGTAGAAGGGTTGTAACTTGTAATTGTACAGAGTTGATAATTCAGGAGTACTAGTTTTGGTAATTCCCCAAACAAAATGGCGTCCATAGTAATTTGACCATAAGTAAGGGGTAGTTTGGGTAATTATGCATTTTTATTCTTCATAACCAAGAAGCTAGTTAGAGTAATAAGATGAAGGAAAGACTCACCACTCTAAGTTCGCCTCTTGATTAGCTTAAGGGAGGAGATTCAGGCTCGGAACCAAAAACGGAAGAAAAGGACATCGTATCCTCTTTTGGTATAGCCACAAAGTTAAGAGGAGCAGTTGAAAGCCTTCTCATTTCCTTGAAATACCCATTTTGGCGTCCAGAGTAAGAACGTGGTGTTTGAAGCTCCGGAGTTGCACTTCCAATTGTATTCCTACGTGGCGAGGGAGTCACGGATCCATTTCCATTTGCTCTGTACCCATTTGGCTTCGTAAAGCTACTGCTTCTCCTTGGACTTGGTTTTGAACCGTATATAGATTCTTTTTCAGCCAGTAACATGTCTTTAAGTTTCTTTTGATCCTGTGTTAGAGAAAAGAAAGGGAATATAATAGTTAAGAGATAATAAATAGGACTAAATGTATTTCATTTCTAATAGCTATTATACGTTTAGATGAGTGCTCGTGCAATATGGTATCAGACCCAGACCAAGAAGAGTCTTAATATAATACTCTTCGCCAAACGTTTGAACTAATTAGTTCCACGGGTTAGTCATCGGTAAAAGAATACCGTGTAAACTTGAGGGCCATGTTAGGCCATCTCCAATCGTTAGGGGGAGGGGGAGGGGGGAAAAATTGTGGTCTTCAATAGTGGGGGGAAGTGGGGAGGGAAGGGAGAGTGGGAGGGGGAATGAGAGACAAAGGGCAAAAACTTGCCCTCCGGCCATCTTCAATGGTAAGGGGGAGAGGGATGGGGATTTTTGGGTTTTTCTAAAATTATGGTCTTCAATGGTGGGGGGGGGGGGGAGTGGGGAGGGGAAGGAGAGTGGGAGTGAAAGTGGGAAAGAAAGGGCAAAAGCTTGCCCCTCCTTTACCCCTCGGCTCACACGCTACATTTTTTTTTTCATTTTTTGTACATTTGGTGGTTTTTATTTAATAAATTTTGTGTATGGATTAATAAATTTTATATTTTTTAAAAAATTAAATCTTTACAGGAATTAGTTTTAATTAGATATTTTAAATTCGTATTTTAATTTGGATAAAATGTACAAATAATTCAAATTATAAATTATTTTTTTATCAAATAAATGAACTTTAATATGATCAAAACTCGAGTATAACTTGATATATATAAGTGATTGCGATTTTTTTATAATAATATAATAATTATCATAATAATAATTATTATTATTACTATTACTAATATTATTATTACTATTATTAATATTAAAATATAATCTTTTATATAAGTACGATTAATTTAACAAAATTACACATTAAAAAAAGTTAAACTTCATAATAAAACACTTAAAATATTTAAACAAATAAGAATACATACTAAAAATCATCGACCGTGCCTTCCCACACATGGGCAATTAAGTCGTCCCGAAGTTTACGATTGGCTACTACCGATCGTATTGCTTGATGGCGCATCATATAATTCTCCATGGATAATTCACCACATCTTGGATTAACCTCTGGCGTTGGTCCTGGATAAATATTAGCACGGGCTCTACGAGATGTGAAAATATTTGTATCATCGTCTTCAGACTCGGAATCATCGTATTCATGACGTTCATCCTCCACAATCATATTGTGAAGTACTACACAAGTTTGGTATCACATGATTATTATTATTATTATTATTGTTACTATTATTATTATCTTTATCTTTCACATTATTATTATTATTATTATTATTATTATTATTATTATTATTATTATTATTATTATTGTTATTTATTATTTATTGTTATTATTATTATTATTATTATTATAATTTTTTTTTTTATTATTATAAATTTTTTGTATTATTATTAATATTTTTGTATTTTTATTATTATATTATTTTATAATAATAATTTTGTATTGTTATTATTATTATTAGGTTTAATTACAGGGACCTCCCCTGAGGTTTGCAAAACCTTACAAAACCCTAACGGAGACTAACGGAGGTGGATGGAATGCGTGAAATTACCCTCTTGTCCTCATCAATTTTAATTACTTCGACCTCCTCTAAGGTTTACAAAACCTTACAAGAAATTATGTTTTCCTATTAGTCCCCATACTTTAATAAAATTAAATTTACACATAGAAAGAAAAGAAAAACTAACCCCACCCCGATTTATATCACATAAAAAAGAAAAAAAATAGTTTATTAATTATGCAATTAATAGTAATAATAAATATGTAAATAAGATTTTATTTTTGTAGTTTATAATAAAATATTGTTTAATTGTATTGTATTTAAGTAAGATATAAATTTATGATTTTATTGTTGAAAATATTAAACTCTTATATATATATATATATATATATATATATATATATATATATATATTATATATATATGTATTTAAGTTTAAATCTGAAATAACCCATAAATTTAATTATTTACAAATATCTCATAGATAATTATTTTATAAAAGGGTATTTGAATTAGTATCATTAAATTTTGTGAAAAAAATATTTGTTGATTTTTCTAGTTAAATTTTTATAAAATGCATATTTCAATACTGTATAATTTATCAATAGCATAAAAACTAATTTATTAATTATGCAAACAAGATTTATTTTAGTATTTTATAGTAAATATTATTTAATAGTATTGGATTTAAGTAATCAATAAATAAATTAATAATTCTTATTTTATTAAATGTGTATTTGAATGAGTATTATTTAATTTTTTTTAAAAATAATTGATTTTCTTAATTATTAATATTTTAGCATTTTTATAATGCCTTTTCTGTTCAAATTTTTCCTTATTAATCATAATTTTTATTTATTATCCCTGTTGTTAAATTTTTTTAGAATTATGAAAAGAAATTGATATTATTGAAATTACGGTTTGGATATGGATAAATATTAATATTTTTGCATTTTCATAACAAATTGATATTATTGAAATTACGGTTTGGATATGGATAAATATTAATATTTTTGCATTTTCATAACGATCTTTTTATTAATCTTTAATTTTTCTTATGATTATCAATAATTTATTCACTCTTCTTTGTACTTCAATTTTAAAAACATTATGAAAAAAGGTTGAAATTAATATATACACATTATTGTTAATTTATTCATTTTACATTTTAAATTACAAATTATATAAATTTTACATGCATTCATTGAAATAATTTGTTATATAAGAGTTACTAGTGTATTTCTCTTTGCATATATTTTACAATAAGTTAGAAATTAAAATACTTTAGAAATATTTAAAATGTTATTTTAAATATGAATATACATTAATAAAGTCATTACCCATTATATATAAATTTAACAACATTTTAATCCACAAATGTCATTTGACATTACTATTAGATCCTTTCTCATGTAACAACATAACATTTGCTGAGAGGGGTAATATAGTCCATACAAATTTGCTACAGTAAGTCGAGGGCAAAATTGGCAATCGACCGAAAATTTTATGATGACGTAAGCGAAAATTAACGGAACCCTAACGGTTGTAAGGTTTTGCAAACCTCAGGGGAGGTCTGAGTAATTAGCATTCTTAAAGGGGAATGGACGCGAGTTTGACCAAACCTCAGGGGAGGTCCATGTAATTAACCCTTATTATTATTATATAATTATTTTTGTTATTTATTATTTTTACTTTTTTGTATTTTTATTATTGTTATTATTATTTTATTATTATTATTCTATGTCTCTAAATGTTGAAGATGATTATGGAGTGGGAGGGGAAGTGGGAGGGGGAGGGGGAAGTTTTGCCCCAACGATTGGAGATGGCCTTAGAGACTAAAATAAATTGGTTTACAATTTCTCAAAATCATAGCAAGTAATTCGTTTAGATTTTTGGTTTAATCAAAGGAGTAAAGACCATTTTCAAGTTAAACCAAAACTTGGCCGCAAAAAAAAGGAAAAAAAAATGCCAACACAACACACTGTGTTAGATTTTTGGGCTTGAATCATGCAAGATAGGATGCACATCATTCACAATTTTTCCAAAATCCAAACACAACACACTGTTCAATGTATGAATTTCGTTGACATGGTCAATGTAGTTAATGCTGATGTTGAAACGTCTCTATACAACCTAAAATCAAATTCTTGGAAACCGATTTACAATTATTCTCATTGGATTTCACATTGTTGTCCTGGAGTTTTCTCTAATGGGGCGTTACATTGAATATGAAGAAGAAGAGTTAGGAGAAGAGAAAGAGAGTTGGGAGAATTTTAATTTGAATTTGAATTTGAGAAGAAGGCGCGGAGGAAAATAAGAGTGTTATTGAGAATATTTAGGAGAGTTCAAATTAAACGAGTTTAGTTGATAATTAAATTTAAAATATATATATATATATATATATATATATATATATATATCTTTTAAAAATATGCAATTTTCTTTCAAGAAATTACTCAAAACGATGAGTCCTAAACATAGAGGAATCCTACTTAAAAGAAAGCAATATATAATCATACTTAATGAAGGAAGGCAATATATAATACCCCTAGTATAATAAATAAGATTGAAACGACCTTTTCATAGTTGAATGGAATTCTCAAGTAATTCAGGTTCGAATCTCTGTTGGGAGAGGTTCCCACATTATGTGTCCGACGCGCCTCGAAAGGGATTAAACCCTTGGGAAACAAAAAAAAATCTCAAATAATTTTAATTTTAATTTTATCGAAAAGAAAGACAGAAGAAGAAGCACGCTTAGCCCACTAATATTTCTTAAACATTTTTCGAAGGCCCAATATGTATGGGTCAAAGTTCTTTAGAAACTAACATGAATGGACTTAAAAATTAAGAAGAATCATGGTTAGTAACTTAGCATGAAATACGGAGAGAAGACTTGTTTTTCTACTCTTAGCTTTTAGCTTTCTTAAGTGATTTTACAATCTCTTTTAGTAATTATAAAAAACACTTTTAATAAAAAATTGCTATGTGTCTATTGCTCATTGGTGTGACATTAAAATGTGATACTAACTTTATCTTTTTATTTATTAGAGGGGGTAAACTCTCTTTTAATAATACATGGAGATAATTTACTATTCAAGATATTTTGTCTTTTTATTTATCAGAGGGGAAAAACTCTCTTTTAATAATACAGAGAGAAAATTTACTATTCACTCCCATAACATTTCTTAAACATTCTTTTAATAATACAGGGGGTAAATTCTCTTTTAATAATACAGGGAGATAATTTACTATTCAAGATATTTTGTCTTTTTATTTATCAGAGGGGAAAACTCTCTTTTAATAATACAGAGAGAAAATTTACTATTCACACCCCTAACATTTCTTAAACATTCTTCAAAGGCCCATTATAGATCAAAGTTCGTTAGAAAATAAAAAGGAAATGAATGACAAGTTTTTATTCAAATTTATCAAGCAAGATTCATACTAACACTTTCAAAGATGATGAAACTATTAAAATTATAAGTTGATTGCGTGAGATTTTGTTCTTTTCCATATTTATGCAGAATTGTTTTCTTTTCCTTTTTTATACACATTATTAATGTTACCTTCCTTATCGTAAATAGGTTATTATATTAAATAAATGTCATCTTACCTTAGTTTTCGTTACCTTAATATTGACAAACAAAAAAACCTTCGTGTGTTGCTAATCTTGGATTTTTATTTTCTTTTTTTGGGATCACAAAATATATTGTATATTTAATTAACTAAATCTAAAATTTGATCCTAGTTTGAGGAGAGTTCGTTTTTTAAGACATATTTATGTACTCTTTAAGTTTTAAGTAAATTAAAACTCCTTATCAAATTAAGAGGGAAAAAAAATAAAAAAGAACAAGATATTAGAAGATGAAAGTAAATCTAATGCTCTAGACTTCTAATGCTTTTCAAATTAACCCGAAAGAACTGCATATCCAATCATCTTCTTCTTTGTTAGAATCCCATTTTCCTTAAAGTTTTAGGTTTGCAGATTGATCCTTGTTAGAAAGAAAGGAAAAAAAATGTCCTCTAAAATTCCATATGAATTGTTTATGGTTATATTGTCTAAAGTGCCAGCAGAGGCTCTCCTGCGCTTTAGGTGCGTCTGTAAAGAGTGGTGTCGTATGATTGACGATCCGTACTTTATAAACATTCATCGAGATCACCAACTCCGCAACATCCACGACTTCTCGGATGGGGTCGGTCGCGTACTTATTGGTTCTAAAGACGACCACAAATTGCGTTCTTTATCTTTCAACTTGCTTAACTCTAATAATTACGGTCCTAAATGTTCTGAGACTGCACATATAATCAGCTACCCAATGATATTTCAAAAAACGAGCTTTCTTTCTTGTAATGAACTTATACTTGTTTGGCATTATCACGATCATGATGATATGCTTATGTTGTCAATTAGGAATCCATTAACTCAGGAGGTCCACGTTCTGTCATACGAAGATGGGGTTAAAAGCCTACCTTATGATTCTGCTTATGGTTTTGGATATGATTCTGTTTCAGATGACTACAAAGTTTTGACTAATTTATCAACTTTGGTTGGAGGAATATATAATTACGCGCCTTATTGTTCTCTATACAGCCTGAAATCAAATTCTTGGAAACGAATTAATTATGATTCTTCTCATAGCATTTCACGTTTATGTCCTGGAGTTTGCTCTAATGGGGCATTACATTGGATTGGAAGAAGACTTCCTGTAACCGAAAAATCCACATTTGTGATTATTGCTTTCGATCTGAAAACTGAAGATTTTCGATATTACTCATTGCCCGCTTCGATTATCAGTAGATTGACGAATGAGGATTTAAATTTGGGTGAGTTGGGTGGATGTTTATCTCTGAGCGGTCGCTTCGACAGGGTGCATTTTGAAACGTGGTCGATGAATGATTATGGAGATGAGAATTCATGGTCTATGTTGTTTTCAATTGCAAAATGGGAAGACGAGTCTTACTTAAAACCAATAAGTTATTCAAAGAGCAAAGGAATTGTCCTTTTTATGAAAGATGGGTTTCTCTTGTTTGATCTTAAGAACAATACTTCCGAGAATATCAGCATTCCAAATGGTCTGAATAGGTATTCTCCTACCATCTTTGTACCAACTCTTGTTCGAATAAATGGAGGAAAGAACAAGAGGGAATTAAGCGGATAATAATAATAATTAAGCGGTGTAAAATTCTTACAAATATATTGAGTTGTTTATGAAAGCTTATTGAATCTTTTATATGCAGCTGATTTTGATTTCTGATTTGTCATAAGACTCATAATGTAGCCTTGAAACTACTTTTTAGAGAGATAGATAAGGTTTTAGAAAATTGAGATGGATAGATTATTTTTTAATTTTTCTTTAATAAGTTGTTTATATGCTAGCTTTTTTTTTTTTTTTTTTTTTTAAATATAATGTCAAGAACTCATATTTTTATGGCATGATGATATATAACTTATAGAATATTGACAATCTTCTTTTTTTTTTTGCTTTTGATCATATATGATATATATACATACATGAGTGGTTGATTTCAAATAAAAAAATATACAGTTGTTTGGTTATGCTCCGATTTAAACTACTTGTTTAACTCTAATAATCAGTTACAAAATGAGCTGCTACTCAATGAATGAATGATGTTTCATGAATTGAGGTTCGTTTCATGTAATGATCTTATACTTGTTTCGCATTATCATGATAATAAGGATATGTGCTCAATTAAGAATCCGTGTTAACTCAGGAGGTTCATATTTTCTAATATGACATCCAATGTATAGTGTGGTTTTGGATATGATTCTGTTTCAGATTACCACAAAGTTATAACTCGTGAATACACACCTCGTTGTTCGCTCTGAAATCAAATTCTCGAAAGCGGATTAATGATTCTTATTTTTCAGTTTCACATTGGACACCTAAAGGAAAGAACAACAGGGAAGCAAAAAGTAATTAAGCGATTTAAAATTCCCATAAATTTCCTTTGTCATAACAATGTCTCCTTTATTCTCTATTTCTTTTACATAATATCTCCTTAGCCTAATTTCACGATATGAATTATCCCTTTGTTATTGCATATAATAGAATTATGATTATTACCCCACTTATATAATTGTATTTTCTTAAAATCTTGTCTAATTTACTTTAACACGTTACCAATTGCATATAGTCACGTGTTACAATGTTCAAACATTATTTGACATATACATTTGATATCGTTTCTAGGTGTAATTTGATTTTAAACGAATTAAATTCAAATAAACTTGCTGTCAAATTCTACTTGGGCAGAGTTTGAATCACTCAATTATCTTTATTTTTTAGCTTATCAAATTAAATTTTAAGAACTATCAATTGACGAATATTTCAAGTTTGACATATGTACCATATATAATATATAGGATCCTTCTAAAATGAGATTTTGAGAGATGAAGAGCATACTAGATATCATTTATCTAGGTGACATGTGTCCCTTTAAAATTTAAATTAAAATAATTTATTACTTCAAGACAAATTTACCCTTTTTATTGAGTGAAATTCAACACCCCCCCCCCCCTTGGATCTTGCCTAACTAAAGAAAATTTCGTGTTATTTTTATTAGCAAAAAAACTCTGTACTTTTTTTGTTATTACCAAAAAATATCACGCTCAATTCGAAATGACTCCACCAAAGGATGAAAAAATATCCCCTGAACTTAGAAGATTGTCAATAACCCCTCATAGCTCTAAAATTTTGCAATAAACCCCATGTTTTTTTTTTTTTTTAAATTGACAAAAACTTCCATATGATTTATGAAATTCACTTTAAAAATTTGACAAAAATCTAATCCCATAAAGTTACATATTATGGCACTTTACCAAACTTATGTACAAATTAAAACACTTTACCGCCTCAAATAATTTTATTTTAATGGAAAATATACATGTGCCCCTCACATGATATTTCAATGTAAGGTACAACAGTTCTACAAGTCCAACTAGTTTGCTCATATAAAGTTTTGTTTTCAGGTGGGGAAGGGTTGGATGGTGGTTGTATTGCCGGAGGTGAAGAGAGAGGAATTGGTGGCGGCAATAATTGCAGATATTCCCTCCTAATTTTTACCTTATTATGTATTTTTTGCCCAATTGCAAATATCCCCCGAAGAGATAAAAATGGTGACTTAAATGGACACGTGCTTGACGCGTGACTTTTTTTTATCCAAAAACTAACGGAAGAATGAAATGTAAAAAAAGTTGTCCAACTTTGTACAAAATGTGTTTTTTTTAAAGTTTGGTATGAAATGTATAAAGTAGGTAAAAGTTTGAAATCGAAAATGTAATTCCTTTGATTTTTTTTGGGGAAAGAGATCTGAAATTAAATAGAGATTAGAGAGTTTTTTAAACATATTAATTAAGGGATTAGTATGTAATTTAATATATATTTATTTTTTAAATATTCGATTTCACTCTATTATTGGACATTTTGACCATAAATTATAATTCAGATTTGTTGTTAACTTTTTTCGGTGATTGAGATTAAGTATCTCATATACACTTAGGATTTATAAAATCTTAGTTTAGAAAGGCACTAATAAATAAGATTGACCTTTTGATAGTTGAATAGAATTCTCAAATAATTCAAAAACAGAAGAAGACGCACGCTTAGCCCACAAAAATTTCTTTAAACATTTTCCCAAGGCCCGGTATGTATGGGTCAAAGTTCTTTAGAAACTATCATGATTCATGAATAGACTTTAAAAATTAAAATGAACGGCGGTAATATTTTTGGTCCTTTTAACTTTTTCAGATCCGGGGCACTTTATTTTATGATGAGCAAATTACAATTTATATTTTTTTTACTCACGATTTTCATTCACTTAACCGTAATTTTAGTTCTTATCTCGCATAAATTTATCAAAATGTTAAGAAATTGTCAACTTTGTAAAAGAAGTTTTGATATTCAGGTTCGTTTGTTGTAGATTCATCATAATTACGTTATATTTAGGTTCTTCACAATCATTCAAAAGAAATTAAAAAAGAAAGGGAAGATCAGGGAAGATCACTTTTAAAAATACAATATTCCCAAAGTTCATTTCAAGCAATTACGCAAAACGACGAGTCCTAAACATATGCGAATCCTACTAATGAAAGAAAGCAATTGTATTATGAATTTATGTATTAAATAGAGAATAAATATTAAAGGAAAATAACTTTCACAAATTGAGTCCAAGTAAATTATTACTTATGCTTTGTTCAAAAAAAAAAAATTATTACTTATGCTCATGGGCAAGTTCTTCCGGGAAAAAATCATCAGATATTCCCTAGTCTCCTAAACCCTATAGGATTTAGCTAATTAAATATATTCATAAAGTTAACAAATATGTTTCAGGAAAATATATTGGTGTAAATTTTATTGAATTAAAAAAATTCTGATATTCAACCAAATTAGATGTGATATTTTTAAACACAGTATATATGTTACCTTACTTATTTAAAATAAATTATTATATTAAATATGTTACCTTACCTTATGAAGTTTTCGTTACCATATATGTTTTAGTAGTTTACATATATATAGTTTAGACTTCTAATGCCTTCCTATCATCTTCTTAATTTGTTTGAATTAATTCTCATTTTACATTACTGTGATCCTTGTTAGAAAGAAAGAAAAAAATGTCCGATAATATTCCATATGAATTGTTAATGGTTATCTTGTAATGGTCTTGTACTTGTTTCGCATTATGATATGCATATAATGTCAATTAGGAATCCATTAACTCAGGAGGTCCACGTTCTGCCGTATGACGATGGGGTTAAAAGCCTATCTTATGATTTTGGATATGATTTTGTTTCTGATGACTACAAAGTTTTGACTCATTCATCAACTTATGATGGAGGAAAATACACACCTCGTTATTCTCTATACAGCCTGAAATCAAATTCTTGGAAACGGATTAATAATTCTTCTTATTGGATTCCACATGTATATCCTGGAGTTTTCTCTAATGGGGCATTACATTGGATTGGAAAAAGGCGTCCTGTAACCGTAAAATCCACATTTGTGATTGTTGCTTTCGATCTGAAAACTGAAGATTTTCGATATTACTCACTGCCCACTTCGATTGTCAGTAGATTGGGGATTAGTGATATGATGTTTGGCGAGTTGGGTGGATGTTTATCTCTAAGTGGTTATTTCGACAGGATGTATTTTGAAACGTGGTTGATGAATGATTATGGAGATGAAAATTCATGGTCTATGTCATTTTCAATTGCACAATCGGAGAGCAATGCTTACTTGACCAAAGCAGTAAGTTATTCAAAGAAAAATTTAAGAAAAGAAAAAACAAGGGGTTTCTCTTGTTTGACCTTAAGAACAGAACTGCGGGGAATGTTAGCATTCCAAATGGTCTAAATATTGATTATCCTAGAAACTTTGTAGCAAGTCTTGTTCGAGTAAATGCTGGAAAGAATAAGAGGGAATTAAGTGGATAATAATAATAATTAAGCGGTGTAAATTAAATTCTTACAAATATATTTCATTGTTTATGCAGGTGATTTTGATTCCTGATTTGTCATAAGACTCATAATGTAGCCTTGAAACTACTTTTTAGAGAGAGAGAGATAAGGAATTTTAGAAAAATGAGACGGATAGATTATTTTTAGTTTCTTCTTTAATAGTTTGTAGCAAATTTTTTATTTTTTTTAATATAATATCAAGAACTCATATTTTTAGGACATGATGATATAAAACTTATACAATATTGACATATTTTTCGCTTTTTTTGACCATATATACTTATTTGGCAAAATTGCAAAAAAAAAGTACCAAACTAATTAGTGATTTTGGATTTTCGTCCCAAGCTATATTACTTAACGAGGGAATTGCACTTTTTATATCAAACATTTACCTACTTTATACATTTCATATCACACCTTTCATAATTGCACATTTCATACAAAAATCAATCAACCTTTTTTAATTTACATACCACCGTTAAATTTTGGACGGAATCGTTAACTCTAAAAAAAAAACCGCGGGCACTGTACTACCACATATGCTATTCTTAATTTGAGGAGACTGTAAAAAATCATATGATAGATGACATTCCCGTTTCTTTTTCGAAAGGGTAAGTATCTTAGGTTCGTCACTTTTTTACAATTAACCCATTGCCCCCTAAAATGATCCAATTTCACCCTTGGGTGTTATTAGTACAAATAAATATGTAAAAAATTGAAATAATTTTTAAATTTATGGGCAATTATAAATTATATCAATTAATGAATATGATGATTTTGAATTGAAACAATAGTACCACACAGGGTCTTCTCAATTTGAGGAAACCGTAATAAATCATATGTCCGACAACATTCCTGCTTCTTTTTCGAAAGGGTACAAATATAATAAAATACGGTCTTCTCTGTCTATGAAAATCATACTCAATCATAATTTTGTAATTTTTCTGCCAAATTTTTAAGTATAATTCATTTACAAAAAAAACCCTCGTGTTTGTCACTTTCTTATAATTAATTCCTTGCCCCTAAAATGTTACAATTTTGACCATTGATTTTGAGCTGAAAATATCAAATATGGTCTACTCAGTTTGGGGAAACCATAACAAATCGTAAATTTGAAAAGGCCTACTTACAAAAACACACCCCACGTATTGGTTGTGACAAAAAAAAAAAACCCTCAGGGGGGTATTTGCAATTATACAGGGGGGTATTTACAATAATACAGGGGTTTTTTAGGGGCAAGGGATTAATTATAAGAAAGTGAAAAACACGAGGGTTTTTTTTTTGTAATTGAATTATACTTAAAAATTTGGCAGAAAAATTACAAAATTATGATTGTGTATGATTTTCATAGAAAGAGAAGACCATATTTTATTATATTTTGTACCCTTCCGAAAAAGAAGCAGGAATGATATCGATCATATGATTTATTTCGGTTTCCTCAAATTGAGAAGACCCTAAGTGGTACTACTATTTCAATTCAAAATCATCATATTCATTAATTGATATAATTTATAATTGCCCATAAATTTCAATTTTTTTACATATTTATTAGTACTAATAATACCTAAGGGTAAAATTGGAACATTTTAGGGGGCAAGGGGTTAATTGTAAAAAAGTGATGAACAAGAATAGCATATGTGGTAGTACAGTGACCGCGAGGTTTTTTTTTTTTTTGTGTGATTTAACGTCTGTATGAAAATTGAAAAAGGTTGATTGATTTTGGTATGAAATGTGTCATTCTAAAAAGTGTGGTATGTAATGTATAAAGTAGGTAAATGTTCGGTATGAAAAGTGAAATTCAGAACTCCTGCCCGAAATATTCTTCCCTGCCCGTGACACTTTCTTTTTTCCTTTCTTTTTTTTTTTTTTTTTTTTTTAGAGTTAACGGACACGTGCGGCGCACGTGTCCAATTCCGTCCAAAATTTAACGGTGGTATGTAAATTGAAAAATGTTGATTGATTTTGGTATGAAATGTGCAATTATGAAAGGTGTGGTATGAAATGTATAAAGTAGGTAAAGATTTGGTATAAAAAGTGCAATTCCCTCGTTACTTAACCAAATTAGTCTTGTAATTTTATAATTTTTTGGAATATCGTTCCACTTGCCACATGGATGCTTACATGTCATGACGTGGCAAATTTGATCATAAACAATTATATAAGATTGCAGATTTTGTCCCAAACTAATTATAAATTTTGATTTTTCATCAAAATATATTAATTCGCCGAATTTTGTCTCACAATTTGTCATTTGGCATGAATTTAGTCCATTATTGAATATCTAATTTTATGGAAATGACTATTCATCTTTTACTTTTTAAGGGACTAATGACAATTTATTCTCTATGATATTCATTATGTTCAATTTACCTCCTATAATTTGAAAAGATGCAATTTAAGGTAAATTGAATATTATGAATATCAAATTGAAGTAAATTGCCATTAACTTTTTTTTTAAAGAGAAAAATAGTATTGATTTTTGAAATTCATGTGCGCTTTTGAGAAAAAAATCCTATCTCAGTTCATTAGGAAAAATTTGTGCATTTTTTTTTGTATTATTAAATAATAAATATTTATAATTAGTTTGGAACAATTTTTTTCCCATGTTATCTCAATTACGGGACGGAAGTCGGCTTGTTGATATAGTTTGGGACGAAAATCAAAATTTGTAAGTAGTTTGGGACGGATTCTGCAATCTTATATAATTGTTTATGATAAAATTTGCCCATTCATGACATGTAAGCATCCATGTGGCAAGTGGGACGATATTCCAAAAAAATATAAAATACGGGACTAATTTGGCTAAGTGAGATAGCTTGGGACGAAAATCCAAAATGACTAATTAGTTTGGGACCTTTTTGGGAATTTTCCCTATTTGTTTCTTATAATGGTCTTATACTTGTTTCGCATTATCGTGATAATAAGCATCTAGGGTCAATTATGAATCCATGTTAACTCAGGAGATCCACATTCTGCCGTATGATATCAAATGTAGAATGGGATTTTGGATATGATTTTGTTTCAGATGACCACAAAGTTTTGACTAGTGAATACACACCTCGTTGTTCGCTATACATGATCAAATTCTTGAAAGCGGATTAATGATTCTTATTTTTCAGTTTCACATTGAACTCCTGGAGTTTTCTCTAATGGGGCGTTACATTATATTGCAAAAATACAACCTCTAACTATAAAATCTACACATATGATTGTTGCTTTTGATCTAAAAACTCAAAAAAATTTAACATTGCTCATTTGTTTTTTTTTTTTTTTTTTTTTTTTTGAGATGACCTTGCAATTTGTTTTGAAACAAAAAGTAATTCTGTTTCTATTAATTCTTTGTTGTTGGATTCATCCATATTTCTCGATTTAAAAAAAAAAAAAAAAAAAAAAAACTTTTGTTTATTCAAACTCATTATTACTGCAAGTTTTGGTCCCTGATAGAAGAAGAACTAAGAGAGTCACTCCATCGTTATTTTCAGCAGGTTTGTATTTGAAAATGCAATTTGCGGTTAAACAACTTATAATTGGGTTTCATTGTATCATGAGACAAATTCGTTGTACAAATCGTTGCATATTGGTGAGAGCGAATATTGTCTTGAGAAGAGGGTATAATTTGCGTGACTTGGAGGAAATCGATTTTACATTGCTGAATTTCGTTTCATAATTGCAGCAGTTTAAGGTGCAATTTCTAGCCTCATATTAGGGGGACATTCTTGACAAGATCAGGTCTAAGAATATGGTTTTAAACCCTTGGTCTAGTTAAGAATTTTTCCATATTTGGAGTAATTTTTAACAATTTGCCCTGAACATGTGTCCCCGTTAAGTCAATTTCTCCAGATCTTTAAATTATCATAAAACTACAATTTTAAGTGAAAACGAGACAGACCTTCTGTCACACTTAGTTGTCACATGTATATATCTATTGAAAGTTGTATAAATTTAAAATCTATGTATCTTCCATTCGGTGGAGGATTGTCATACTTTAGTGTCACATGATAGATCCATCCTTCAAGTGTATGTGTCGACCCATACAAAATTTAGAAAAAAAAAAAACTTATGAATAGATCTATATGTATAATGTGACACAAACATGTAACACCAAAATGTGACAGAGAATCCTCGCTCTAATTCAGCACCAATGGGATTAGAATATTAACAGAAATTGATTTAAAATGAGAACTAAAAGACCAATTGACACTTAGCATTTTCTGATCTTTAATCTTTACTAGATTTGAAAGCAATTATTATCAATTTCATCATGGTGTGCTCACATGGTCAATTTGTCGAACATGGTTGATGAATTAAATATGATTTATGTTATTAATTGTATGTACATAACATGTGTTTTGACTTACTTCGTAAGACTTTCTCTTGATGAATGGGTGGTATATGGTTCAAATCTCAATATTGAGTTTTTTTTCTTAAATTTTGATTGTTTTATGTTATTTAACTTTTTTTCTTTTGTAATAATTGTTCGTCTTTTTTATTTTCTTTTCGTAGTAATTATTCTTTTAATCCCGTTCCTTACTTAATGATTTCTTGTTAATTTTTTTTAATTAATAAGTACTTTAAAAAAAATCTTTCTTAATTATTATAAAAAGAATGCTTTTTTTTTCTTAATAATAGGATTTTTCTGTTTATTACTTTTTCACTTAGTACGCTGCAAAAAAAAAAAAAAAATTTGCCCCCAATAAAATTGGTCTAGCTCCATTAGTATTTTTATATGTATGTGTATATTTTTCTTAGTTTTATATATGATGTATAACTTTTTCTATATATAATAATATATAATATAATTAATAGAGTTAAGAATGTCACGAAATGAAATAAAGTCAAGCATTCAAATATCATATTTGCAAAAGAATGAAATAGAGTTAAGGATGTGCATACACTTGTAAAATTTGCTACGGCTAAAATAATATTATTAATATTAAAAGTTATAAAAAAAAATGTATGGTTGAATCTTTTAAAAATTGAATAAGTTTGTTATTTAATTATCTATCTAAAATAATAATATGATAGAGAAAATAATAAGTCAATATTTAATTAACATTTTTTCCTTTAAAAAAATTTAATTATATTTTTTTTATAACAAAGGGCCCCAAATTTGAAATTCGCTTAGGGCCGGCCTGTGGGGCGTTACATTGGATTGAAATTAGAAGTATTTTTTACGTAAATTCTCCACATGTGATTGTTGCTTTCGATATGAAAACTGAAGATTATCGATATTACTCATTGCCGGCTTGGATTGTCAGTAGATTGGGGATTTGGGATATGAAGTTTGGTGAGTTAGGTGGATGTTTATCTCTGATTGGTCACTTTGACAAGGTGTATTTTGAAACGTGGTTATGTTATTTTCAATTGCGGAATCGGAAAGCAATGCTTACTTAACCAGAGCAATAAGTTATTCAAAAAGTAAAGGACTTGTTCTTCTTGAGAAAAGAAAAAATAAAGGGTTTCTCTAATTTGACCTTAAGAACAGAATTGCGGGGAATGTTAGCATTCCAAATGGTCTAAATATTTATTCTCCTGGAATCTTTGCAGCAAGTCTTGTTCGAATAAATGCAGGAAAGAACAAGAGAGAATTAAGCGGATAATAATAATAATTAAGCGGTGTAAAATTAAATTCTTACAAATATATTTCGTTGTTTATGAAATTGCTTATTGAATTCTTTATATGAAGTTGATTTTGATTTCCGATTTGGACTCATAATGTAGCCTTGATATATATTCATACACGAGTGGTTGATCTTAAATAAAAAAAATATTACAGCGATTCGGTTATGCTCTGATTTAAACTACTTGTTTAACTCTAATAATTAGTCACATAATGAGATGCTACTCAAAGAATGAATGATGTTTCATGAATTGAGGTTCGTTTCTTGTAATGGTCTTATACTTGTTTCGCATTATCGTGATAATAAGGATATGTGCTCAATTAAGAATCCGTATTAACTCATTAGGTTCAAGTTGTGTCACATGACATCGAATGTATAGTGTGATTTTGAATATGATTTTGTTTCAGATGACCACAAAGTTTCGACTCATGAATACATACTTCATTGTTCGCTGTACAGTCTGAATTCAAATTCTCGAAAGCAGATTAATGATTATTATTTTTCAGCAGGGAAGCAAAAAGTAATTAAGCGTTGTAAAATTCCTATAAATTTTGTTTGTCATAACAATGTCTCCTTCTTGGAGATTCTTACCCACATCGGGTTTGGTCGAACCCAAAGTAATTCCTTATTGGCTGTTTTCCGGTGTTGGTGGGGGCGGTGATGAGGCAGGGGTTTTGGTTTTGGTAGAAACAAAAACAAGAGAATTATTTCAGATCCAAGGGGGAATTTGTGGTTTGGGAGGTTGAGAATTTTGTTTCCGTTAGGCTCTGTTTGGTTTACGGAAAACGGTGAGGAAAATGAATGAAAATGATAAGTAAAATACTTTACTTGTTTGTTCACTAGGAAATCCAGTCAGGAAAATATTTTACGAGAAAACTTGAGGAAAATTTTATAACTAAAATAAGGGAAACCCAATTCCCCCAAAAAATTGAGGAAAAATTGAAAACCCTATGTAAAACAGTTTTTAAAAATTGCACTTTGATCCCAAATTTTCAAAAAACCTAGAATTCTATTCAGTCCAGAATTTTCAAAAAATTCAAATTTGCAACTCGGCTACTATTTTCAAAAATTCGAATTGCACCTTTGGTCCCTCTATTTTTGAAATTGCAATTTTGACCTCAGATTTTTGAAGAACCCAGAATTACATTTCAGTCCAGAATTTAATAAATTCAAATTTTCAATCCAGACATTGATTTTCCGGAACAAAATTTGCACTTTTGGTCCCTCAATTTTTGGATATTACAATTTTGACCCTAGATTTTTGAAAAATCAAGAATTGCAATTCAGTCCAGTATTTTAAGAAAATTGAAAATTTCAATTCGGACCCTGATTTTAGAAATCCAAATTTGCACTTTTGGTCCCTCAATTTTTGGAAATTACAATTTGACCCTAAATTTTTGAAAAATCCAGAATTAAGAATCAGTTCAGGATTCTCATAAAATTAAAAAAGTCAATTTGGCCCCAGATTTTCAGAAATCCGAATTTACACTTTTGGTCCTTCAATTTTCAGAAATTACAATTTACCCTAAATTTTTGAAAAATCCAGAATTAATATTCAGTTTATTTTCGAAGATAAAAATTTTCATTTCGGCCCCTGATTTTCAGAAATTCAAAATTTCACTTTTGGTCCCTTAATTTTCAAAAACTGCAATTTGACCCCATATTTTCAGAAAAATAAGAACTGCAATTCAGTCCATAATTTTCAGAAGAAATATTTTCAGAAAAGTGAAAATTTCAAAATTTCACTTTTGGTCCCTTAATTTTCAAAAATTGCAATTTGACCCCATATTTTCAGAAAAATAAGAACTGCAATTCAGTCCATAATTTTCAGAAGATTAAAATTTTCATTTCGGCCCCTGATTTTCAGAAATTCAAAATTTTACTTTTGGTCCCTTAATTTTAAAAATTTGCCATTTGACCCCAGATTTTCGAAAAACCCGGAGTTTCAATTCAGTCCAAAATTCTCATAAAATTAAGATTTTCAATTTGGCCAAGATTTGAAATCCTTATTTTTCTGAAAATATGGGGTCAAATTGCAATTTTTGAAAATTAAGGGACCAAAAGTGAAATTTTGAATTTCTGAAAATCAGGGGCCGAAATGAAAATTTTAATCTTCGAAAATAAACTGAATCTTAATTCTGGATTTTTCAAAAATTTAGGGTCAAAATTGCAATATCCAAAAATTGAGGGACCAAAAGTGCAAATTTGGATTTCTGAAATCTGTGGCCGAATTGAAATTTTTAATTTTCTTAAAATACTGGACTGAATTGCAATTCTTGATTTTTTAAAAATTTAGGGTCAAAATTGCAATATCCAAAAATTAATTATTAACCTATGCAGATCATTTTAATTGCAAAATTTTTATACTTGATACGTTTTCTATTTTTTAATTGATTATTAACCTATGCAGATCATTTTAAATAGAAATTATTGGTAAAACATGGAAAACATGTTTTAATTTTTTTTTAAATATTTTTATATGATTTTCCTCACTCTTTTCTTCGCAACCAAACAAAACAAAGGAAAATAGGTTTCAATAAATTCATTTTACATGCTATTTTACTTTGTAGCCAAACAGATTTGAGAATTCATGATTTTATATATTTTGATTTTCATTGATTTTCATTTTCCACACATCACCAATTCCTCAAACCAAACACAGCCTTAATGTATTTGGGGTTGGGTATTAAGGGGATGTCCATTTTGAGTATGGCGGTGGTGGCGGCGGCACATGAGGCAGCGGAGATGAAGAAGAGGATTGTAATTGCAAATAACCTCAGCCCTATTTTTTTCCCCTAATTGCAAATAACCCCTGTAGAAGTGAAATTGGTCACTTAACAGCCATGTGCGTGTCACATGACTATTTCCGTCCAACGCAGTGTGTCGAAACACCTTAAATCATGGTATTAAATGTGTTTTTCGTAAAAACTTGGTAAATCTGATATCAAAAGTGAATTTTCTCTTGAAAATAGGTTAACTAGTCAAATTAGAGACAATAATAGGGAAATCAATGAGAAGGGCTTAAATTATATCGATGAAAAAATAGATTAAATCTATAATAGAATCTAAATCAATGAAAATTGGTGATAATGAGTTAAAGTGATTAAAAAAATTATTTAGATCAATGAAAAATTGGTTTAAAAATGCGATAAATCGATCACAATTCACAAAAAAATTAAATCGATGAAATAAATGATAAAATAGATGAAATTGACAAAAGAATTATTAAATCGATCAAAAACTATTAAAATTGATGAAAATTAGTGAAAATGGGTACTTTTTAAATCAATGAAAGTTGGTGCCAGTTTAATAGGTCAAAACAGCTTAAATCAATAAAATTAGTAAAAAAATAAATAAAATTGATTAAAAATCAAGTTAAACCGATGAACAACGGCTTGAGTATTGGTGAAATTCAGAAATATAGTACTCACCTTCAGGTAAATATAAAATCATATAATAACTCCTTTGAGGGCAATTTTATCCATAAATATTTCATTTCATTTTTATAAATCTTTTAAATAACCTTTTGGGACAAAATTGAAAATTTAGGGATATCCCTAGAAAATCAAAGATAACAAGGGTTAATTGTAAGAAAGTGATAAATCTGGACGAAATTTTTGTGATACAGAATACACGATGGTTCATTTACCCATGATTTTATTAATGTTAAAGGAGACAGGTTACTAGCAAATATTAAATTTGGCATCTTGTTCTATAATAATAATACCATCACTTTCAGTAGCAAGTTGGCTTGAACAAACCATTTTAATTTCTCACTATATTATCATGTTATTTTATCAAAGTCTTCTCTGCAAGTTTGCATAGCCAGGCTGTGAGAAATATCAATTTATATTCAATTCCATTTACATAGACACAAGTTCACAAGTTCACAATTCACAAAAAAAAAAAAAAAAAAAATTTGATGAAAATTCACAAAAAAAAAAAAAATCGATGAAATAGACGAAAAAATTATTAAATCAATCAAAAACCTTTAAAATTGATGAAAATTACTGAAAACGGGTACTATTTCAAATTAATGAAAGTTGGTGTCAGTTAAATAGGTCAAAACGGTTTAAATCGATGAAATTAGTAAAAATCAAGTTAAATCGATCGACAACGGCTTGAATTGATGAAATTAAAAAAAAAATTGTACTCACCTTCAGGGAAATATAAAATCATATAATAACTCCTTTGAGGGCAATTTTGTCCATAAATATTTCATTTCATTTTTATAAATCTTCCAAATAACCTTTTGGGACAAAATTGAAAATTCAGGGATATACCTAGAAAATCAAAGATAATGTAATAAGGGTTAATTGCGCGAAAGTGATAAATCTGGAGGAAATTTTTGTGATACAGAAATACAGAATACATGAGGGTTAATTTACCCTTGATTTTATTAATGTGAAAGGAGACAGGTTACTAGCAAACATTAAATTTGGCATCTTGTTCTATAATAATAATACCATCACTTTCAGTAGCAAGTTGGCTTAAACAAACCATTTTAATTTCTCACTATATTATTATGTTATTTTATCAAAGTCTTCTCTGCAAGTTTGCATAGCCAGGCTGTGAGAAATATCAATTCACATTCAATGCCATTTACATAGACACAAGTTCACATTGTAACACTATTCTAAAGCTTTAAGCAAATAAAACTTACATACTTCAGAGGAAAAGAAGAGAGGTGAGAGATGGCAACCGCCTACGCCGCTCTAGTTTCTCTTGTTAATCTCATCGAACAGATCCAGGTGCACCGTGCTCGTCGGCCAATTTTTGTGGAGGAACAATTGAAAGAGATTGAACATCTCAAAGAGAAGGCGTGTTTCCTACAAGATTATCTAGATGGTTATTCGCATATGGATAGCAATGAAGTACAAGATTTGCAGAGACGAATTGCGGATGCTTCTCATGAAGGAGAAGATATCATTGAATCATATGTAGTGGATCATATCAAGGCTCGATTTCCAAAAAAGCCTTCCAAAAAGAAAGTCATACGAGTTATCAAGGCTCGATCTCGAAAAAAGTCTTCCAAACAAGTTTATGAAGTTGTAAAGAAAGTCATACAAGACATGGATTTGATCGCAAAAGAGATGATGGAGATTAAAGATCTTCAGCCGAACGATCTGACAAATGTTCACTCGTCAAGACCTCGTCCCACTATGAATGATCATGATACTATGGTGGGATTTGATGACCGTTTGCATCAGATCATGGTCAAGCTTACCACACAACAAGCGGATCTTCAAATTATTCCAATTACTGGAATGGGCGGGATTGGTAAGACTACACTTGCTCATAATGTTTATGGCAATTCACTTATTGTGCGGCGTTTTGATGTTCGTAGTTGGGTGACGGTATCTCAAGTGTATGATATAAAAGAAATGTTGTTAGAACTTCTACTCAATATTGGAATTCCTATTAAAGGAGAAGAAAATAGTGAATACCATCACTTAGGTTTAAAATTATTCCAACATTTATCAGGTAGGACTTATTTGATTATAGTAGATGATTTGTGGAATACTGAAGCATGGGATAAGTTACATTCATTCTTCCCAAATAGCAAAGGAAGTCGAGTCATGGTAACTACTAGGCTAAAAGATGTTGCTAACTATGTCGGATCTAATAATCTTCATGAGATTGATCTTCTTGATGAAAATAAAAGTTGGACTCTACTTTGTAGAAAGGCATTTGGCGAAGAAGGTTGCCCTTATCCAGAATTGGAAGAAGTTGGAGAGAGAATCGCAAGAAATTGTCAAGGATTGCCTCTATCAATTGCTGTAATTGGAGGAGTCCTTGCAAAGTCCAATATGACACGAGAGTTCTGGGAGTATGTTGCCAATAATATAGATAAAATCACAAGTTCAGAAGGTGGTGATTGCTTGGATATATTATTATTGAGTTATAGACATTTACCTATTCATTTACGACCATGTTTTCTCTACATGGGAGTTTATCCAGAAGATTATACTATTCGTGTCTCCGAGCTTGTTAAACTTTGGGTAGCTGAGGGGTTTCTAAAACCTAACAAACTCAAAACCATGGAAGAGGTTGCAAAGGAGTACTTGAATGATCTTGTCGAAAGACATCTTATTACGGTTAATAGTCGAGGGGCCCTTGGGAAAATGAAAACTTGCGGCATCCACGATCTCATGAGAGATTTGTGCTTAAGGGAATCTCATAAAGAGAAGTTTCTTCTGGTCAACAAAGTGCATAAGCTTCAAGATTTATCACAAATCATAGATGGTCAACGTCGCGTTGTTATTCCACAAGGCCTGTTGAATAGAAGATTTCATGATAACCTTCCGAATGTCTTGCAATCAACATCATTGGTTCGTTCCCTGACGTATAAAGAACCATTAAAGGTATCACGTTGGTCTAATTTCAAATTGTTGAGGGTATACAACTTGTTTGCGGATCGTTATTACGACATAGAAAGTGAAAGTATTGATATGAACTTAGTTAACTTACGATACCTGCATTTATTTGGAAATATCCATATCTCTTTATTTTTGTATAATAAACTGTGGAATCTACAAACATTAGTCATTCATGAAAGTTATAGAGGAATAGGGAATCATATAACACTGAATATTTGGAGGATGCGACATCTTAGACATGTAATTTGCGAAGGAATAAAATTGCGTGATACTCCGAGTGGTCAAACAGACGAGGTAGATGATTTTGTGTTAGAAAACCTACAAACACTCATGACAGTAGCACACTTTAGATGTACTGAAGAGGTCCTGAAGAGAATCCCCAACGTCAAGAAATTAAAAATAGGACGTAACAACGTGTCAAGAGATAGGGTGTCACGCTATTGCCTCAACAATATTGGTCGCCTGCATAAACTCCAATCACTAACTTGGGACTTACCATTCAATTATGTGGAAGGAGATTATTTCCAGAATTTTGTGTTTCCTGAATCGCTTGAGAAGTTGGCTTTAGACGGAAGACAACGTTATAACTTGGATGATATTATAGCAACGATTGGAATGTTGCCCCAACTTGAAAAGCTCGAGTTGGGAAATTTCTTGTCGGGAGAGGAGTGGAACCCAGTTGAGGGGCATTTCCTTCGCCTACGAGTCTTGCAAATCAGCAATTTCAACGATTTGGTATACTGGACAGCAGACAGTATCCATTTCCCAGTCCTCGAGCGCCTTCATCTTTCAAGGATGGATAAACTGGAGGAGATTCCCTCTGGCATTGGAGATATAATGACACTTCAGTCAATTGAGTTATATCTTTGTGCAAATTCAGTTAAAGCTTCAGCAAAAGATATATGGGAGGAACAACTCAACACCGGCAATGAGAGTTTTCGTCTAATCATGAATTTTCATATACAAGAAAAAGCACCAACAGGTGATTGGTCTAGTGGAAGGGACTAGTCACTACAAAGTAGCGGACTCAGGTTCGAATCCCTGTTGGGAGAGGTACCCACATTAATGTGCCCAACCCGCCTCGAAAGGGATTAAACCCTTGGGAAACCAAAAAAAAAAATATATATATATATATATACAAGAAAAAGCAGTAAGCTTATTCATTTCCAACTCCCAGATTTATTACTACTCATAATTGGATGCCCCTCACATTTATCTTGATTCTCTAATTTATTCAGATGTGAAGTGATCAGCAGAGGCGGGATATGAATCAAAACATATATATATGCTAGGTAAGTTATTCTCTATCTATAGAATATAAATTAATTTCTTAAGATTTATATTTTTCTCGATTTTGTAAGACTTGATTTTTTTTGTTACAGATTAATTTTAGACTCGAAAGCCTTATAATTTTTTTTGTTTGTTTAAATAAAGGAAGCATTATTGCTCAGGGACTATATTTCTAGGGCGACACAGTTGTATTGCAATTTATTATTATTATTTTTTTTGAATAATTTGTTTTGGTTTGAGAATTGTTGCATAAGTTCAACTTCATTTGTTCCTTAAAATTGTTTGCATTCGAGTGAAACAAACTTGTACTTGGCTTAATGTGAGGTGTTTGTTGGGAAAATTCTTATCTGCACCGGATTCGGCCGAACCCAAAGTAACTACAAGACAAATACAATACACTTGCTTTGAGATTGAATGTAACTTCCAGGAGAATGACCAATCACAAAGCCAGTGCAATACACTTGCTTGGTGGTTGGATGGATTTGGCCAAGCCAGGCTTGGACAAAATTTTTCCGTATTTGTTGTATGATGTTCTTCTATATTGTGCTTGCACTTGATTTTTATGGTTGTCCCAGGATTTGTCTCCAATATTTCCTCACAATAGTTCCATAGTTTTGCATATTGCTCAATCATTGTGCCATTTTTTAGTTTGGCAGCCCCGTTTTTGTTAATTTAAGAGGTTTGGTTTTTTCTTAATTTGAGGGTGTTAAGTATTAATTTTGTGTTTTGGGTGTAAAGTGCCCATTATTGTGTTTCGGGTGTGCAAGTTGATGAGTTGTTCTTAATTCCAGGGTGCTAAGAGTTAATTATATTTCGGGGGTGCAAATTGTCAATTTCTAATATTTTTGGGGTGCAAAGTGCCAAAGATCTACATTTGAATTACCTATTTTGCCCTTGACTCCGATGGTCATTTTTTCTGAAAATAAGAGAAGATGCAAAGTCCTGAATTTTATCTATTTCAGGGGTGCAAAATGCTAAATATGAGATTTCGATGGTACAAAGTGTCTATTTTCCATGTTTTGGGAGTGCAAAATGCCAAAAAACCCGATGCTGAAAGAGAAATTTAAGATTTTATTTGGTTTTATCTTACAATATTTTTTGAAAGAAAAAATAATTATGTATCTGTTAATTTTTTGTTGTCGGATTCATCCAAATTTCTAGATCAAAAACTTTCGTTATTCAAAGTCATTATTACAACAAGAAGAAGAACTAAAAGAGTCACTCCAGTGTTGTTTTCAATTCCAAATTCAGACTGCAATTCACATTAGACAAAGATTATAACTGCGGACAAATCTGTTGTACAACTCGTTTGCACATTCCTTGTTACATGCCAAAAACGTGGAGTGGAGAATACATTTTTTTTTAAAGAGGGGTGTTTGCATTATTTTGCATAAAGTCAGGGGTGTTTTAGTAATTTGGCAGGAAATCAGAACCTAATAAATTGGAAACGGGAAGTGAAAAATGTTTAGTTAGTATCTTCTTCCCTAACCTCCTCTTTGTATCTTCTCTTAGTTTGTGTGAGATTGTTTGATTTTGTCCATTTCCATTTTATGTTTATGAAGATCACAATTTCAGATTGATTGTGTTCGATTGAGTAGGTTCAATCCTACATGATCCTTACAATTTTCATTGTAATTCTTAGCTTCGTTTGTAAATCAAGTTTGAATTTCCTCTGATCCATGGATTCACATTATGGTAAGCTTCATTCCCGGGGCTGAATATCGAATTGGGGGAAATCGATTTTCGACATTTTTTAATTTTTGTTTCAGAATTCCCAAAACCGCAATTCTGAGTGAAAATTCATGTGGGTTATGTGTGACCATAAAAATTGGAACAACTTCACAAAGTAATAAAATTTATTTTTACAAATTTCACAACAAACAAATTTTATTAAAAAAAAAAGAAAAAACAATATAAGGTCACTCTGTTTTCTTAAGAAGTTGACCTTTCCTTCTTTTCGTGTGTCCATCAATTTCCATAGTTCAAAGAGAGATCCAGCTACATCATTAAGCTGAAATAGCAATGGACTTAAAATTAGCACAAAAATTGAATTCTAAACATGATATTAAAATGGAAGGGTACAATCAATACCTTTTGAAATCGAATTTTTCTCTCTGTTTTTCACCTTGTGATAGCTTGATCAAGTCCCTCTATTGTGCTGTTGTTAGTTCTAGAAAACAGAAAACAACAAAATCACAAAATAACAACACCAAACTTTCAATTTACTTTTAAGATAATAATAATTATAAGAGAGATGGAATGGAAAAACCCGGTTCGAGGCGTGCAAAGCACTCCCTTTAGAATAGAATTCGCCGCTGCCCTGGTGCAAACTCAATCGACGTCTATTCCCAAGATACAACGAACCTTCAGGACTTCTTGACGTGCACTCGAACAAGAGAATCCCACGAACTAGAATGATCCCACAATCGCCTTATTTAATAAAACTATAACCCAAACTTTCTTGAGATAATATTAAAAATAAGTAAGTAGTATTTGAATCTTTTGAAAGAAAGATGAAGAGTAATTTTTCTGTACTTTGAATTGGGGAGAGTGAATGGTATTTATAGAGGAAATCCCAAACTCAAAAAGCCATTAACGTTCTAATTTGAAGAGACACCTCTTCAAAGAGAACTTTTCACTTTTAAATGAAAAGATGGGAGAAAACAATTAAGTCTGAAACCCAATTCAAAATAGGCTTTTATATGGTGTGATATGGCCTATCAAATAATTATAGTCCTACCAATTTTATAATAAAAATTAAATGAGTAATTTTATTTTATTTGAATCACAAATTATTTAACACTGTCGCTTATATTCGTGACATGTTTTGGGCTTGAATCATGCAAGCTAGGATGCACATCATTCACGATTTTTCCAAAATCCAAACATAACACACTGCTCAATGTATGAATTTCGTTGACATGGTCCATAACTTTTTGGAGCCTTTCCGACTACAAAGAATAAAATTTAAATTATAGTTTGATGAATTGTTTAAAATTATAATGCATCCAATGAAGAAGTACCTTTTCCTTTTGGAGAGCATGGAGATTTGATTGGTATTCAGTGAGCTTTCTTAGTGATAAGTCTTGCTCTTTAAGATTCAAGTAACTTATAGCAGCAACATTTTGATTCCCATATCCGGAAATCTCACCATTAATCTTCTCAACTTGTGTCTTTATGTCTGCAAATTGATATTTATGGGTGCATCACATGGATTAGGCTTGAACCATATGGTTCGAATGGTCTTTTTTTCTTGTGTTGCGGGTTCTTCTTCTCTTGTTACATAGGCCTCGATTTGTAATTTCAAATTAGAAAACTCGGATGGTGCACCGGAAATTGGGAGGATTACGCCTAGCATTGTTAAGTCGTCAGTATTCTTGAATGAACTTACAAGGAGAATTTCCGGTATCTTGCTTTTCATCTTTTCACTCGTATGGATGAGGTCACGGATAATGGAGATAAACGGCGTTATGCCACTTCCTCCACTTACCATTACTAATAAATCGTGCCTGTTATTAAAAATAGAATTTATCAGATCAGACTCATCTAAAAGTATAAGCTGAATTTATTGATTGTTTACCTTAGAAAATCAGGTGAAGCAGGTCCATAAGGTCCTTCGATGGAGACATCAAGATGATCGATCGACGGAGATGAAGAGAGTAATTGGTAGAGCTTATTAGACCAAGTTCCTTCACTTTTGATAAGGACACTTAACTTATCAGACTCAAGATTGCTGCTTGAAGTAATGGTAAATGGATGCCACTGCAACTTAGAAATGGTGGAAATATTCATGAAGATTATGCTTGTAGGTGTATAACTTAAACCTGAAAAAATTCAAAAGAGAATTAAACAAGTTTAGGGATCACCTTAAATTTTTGAAGAACACATTGATCAATGTAGAAAAGATATATACTCCATTAAGTAAATACAGTAATTTTCTTTTCTTTTCTTTTCTTTTGGGTAATTGTGATTGACGTAGCTATTATTGCACACCATGCATAGTGACAATATAATATAATTTTGATCAAATTGTGAAATTTAATTATAAAAATCAAGTATAGCGCTCAAGCTATCAGGACTTAGGCCATGGACGTCACCCACCGTACCAAGAATATAATGAGAAAATATTCTCACATTGAACATATATATAATTTATGTTAAAGTTAAATTAGCACCTCTTATTCTTAAATTTTTGTCTTGGCCTAAGCTATAGAGTAAAATATTGCATAATGTCAAAATATGAAAATATACTAATGATATTTTATAACATGAGGCTCCACCACTTCAGATTTCTTTTTTCTTTGATATTTATGAAGGTCCCAACAAAGCAATAACTGCATCTAATGAAAAGTAACATGAAATTCATGGACATAAAAGCAACGAGGAAAGGCACTTGTCACGTCCTAATTGTTTATTTTTATTATACTCAGACGAGAGGTTGCACGAATACATGTACAAAATAGTAACGAGAAAAGAAATATAAACATTATACTCTTTTTTAAGTTTCAAGTCTCATTAATCTCACCATTAAGCTTTGGTATTTCAACTAAGCACTCTTGCTCAAGCTCCATTAGCATTCGATCTTTATCAGCTTCAGATTCACCAATTTCACTCCATATTTGCCGCTCGTTAGAAGAGTATCAGTAAGAAAACTTTGGGTGTTCGGAATCCCACACATATAATCTCATCCTAATAAGCTAGAAATCTATAGTTAAGAAAAATCAAAAAAATTAAAAATTAAAGCAAATATTCATTCATTTTGTCATCTAAAGAAAGATATGTGTGCTAGTGTTTTACTCTCTCAATTACAAGAATGAAACTTTAATAGTATTTTGCTTACTGAAATTCAAGAACCAAGCCAAACTTAGTTTGGAGAAAAAATAAATTAATTGAAATAAAAAAGGAATTTATGTTATGAATATAGTCATATTTTGGTGGATGTTCATGAAAGAGTTTTTGTAACTCCCATGAGACTTGTAACTCCTACAATTGTAACCCCCACTATTGAAGATAATTTGTAACTCTCATGTCTAAATTCTTGGTTTTTGTATTGGTCATGTAGTCCTATAAATAGAGGACATTCTTATGTATTTGATGAGAACAAGAATGAATAATATGATATTCTCTCCCTCCATTCTACATTGTTTTTTATATTCTACTAGTTACTTAGCTTTGTTGTTCCTTTAGCTTAGTTTTATAACACGTTATCAGCACGAATTTGCTCCATCTTTTAATCTTCAAGACTTTAATCTTCTGGTGAAAACATAACTTCAACTAACTGTCATCAACAAATTTCATCTTTTAATCAGAAGTATCGCTAGTCTTACACGTTCCCCATGACTTTAAGAATTCATAAGCTAACTAGTCTGTTGAGAGTTAATCCTTGAAGATAATATGATGATTAAGCTGTTGAACTCCAGTTTTCTGATGAGTTCCCCCTCAGCTTATGCATCCAATTTTAATAATCCCAGTTCAGCTCTTAGAGTTGAAAACCTTGTCTCACTTAGAGGTTTAGTGAAGATGTCAGCAATCTGATTTTCAGTAAACACATATTATATCATGACATTTCCTTTCTCCACATGATCTCTAATGAAGTGATGTTTAATCTCAATATGCTTAGTCCTTGAATGACTTGTACTGTTCTGAGTAAGGCTGATTGCACTTGTATTGTCACAGTAGATAGGGATTCCACTGATTTTTATGTTGTAATATTCAAGTTGATGCTTCAACCATAATATTTGTGCACAGCAAGCTCCAGCAGCTATATATTCAGCTTCAGCAGTCGATATGGATACTGAAGTCTGTTCCTTACTCATCCATGAGATCAGACGACTACCTAAGAACTGACAGGCACCTGTTGTGCTCTTTCTGTCAATCTTGCAGCCAGCAAGGTCAGAATCTGAATATCCAATTAGCTCAAATCCAGATTCCCTAGGATACCACAATCCCAAATCTTCGGTACCTTTAAGATACTTGAGTATCCTTTTGGCAGCTAAGAGGTGGGATTCCTTAGGATTTGATTGAAATCTCGCACAAACCCCAACAGAGTACATAATATCAGGTCTGCTAGCAGTTAAGTATAACAGTGACCCAATAATTCCTCTGTACTTGGTTATGTCCACTGATTTGCCATCTTCATCTTTATTCAAACGATGACTAGTAGACATTGAAATATTAGCAGTAGAGCTAGTTTCCATACCAAATTTCTTAAACAGATCTTTTGTATATTTTGCTTGGCTGATGAATATTCCATCAGGCAACTGTCTTACTTGCAAGCCAAGAAAATAATTTAGTTCTCCCATCATGCTCATTTCAAACTTGTTCTGCATCAGCTTTGAGAACTTGTCACACATCTGTTGATTTGTTGAACCAAAAATGATGTTGTCTACATATATTTGCACAAGCAAAATATGTTCTTCCCATTCAATAGTGAACAAGGTCCTGTCTACCTTACCTTTACGAAATCCTTTAATTAAGAGGAAATCAGATAGGGTATCATACCGTGCTCTTGGAGCCTGTTTCAGTCCATAGAGGGATTTCTTCAGACGATACACCTTGTCTTCTTCTTGATAGGCTTCAAATCCAGGTTGTTGTTCAACATAAACTTCTTCTTGCAATTCTCCATTGAGAAAAGCTGATTTCACATCCATCTGATAGACTGTGAAATTCTTATGAGCAGCATAGGCAAGAAAGAGTCTGATTGCCTTTAATCTTGCTGCTGGTGCAAATGTCTCATCAAAGTCAATACCTTCTTCTTGACAATACCCTTTGGCAACTAATCTTGCTTTATTTCTGGTGACTTCACCATCTTCATTCATTTTATTCCTGAATAGCCATTTAGTGCCAATGACTCTTTGATGACTTGGTCTAGGAACTAAGTACCAGACTTCATTCCTTTCAAATTGATTTAGCTCTTCTTGCATAGCTTCTATCCAGTTAGAGTCATTTAGAGCTTCTTCAATTTGTTTAGGCTCAATTTGAGAAAGGAAGCTGACACACATTGCTTCATTTGCAGTAGTTCTCCTTGTCTTTACTCTATCCAAAGGATCACCAATCACCAGCTCAGGTGGATGATTCTTGAGCCATCTAAGATCATGTTGTAAATCATAATGTTGTCCTCTATTTTGATCTTGTAATACTACTGTTGGAGATTCAGCAGTAGTCTGTTGAACATCTCTTGTCTGTTGAACATTCTCTGATATGTCAGCTGTTAGAAACTCTTCTGTTGTACGAACAGGTTCTGAGTTAGCAGCTGAGTTGATATCAAGTAGTATGATGTGAACATATTCATCATTATTTTCAATGCTCAATTTCTGAAAATCAGTAGACAGATTTTGATTAGCATTTTGATTCTTTTCAAAAGATTGGGTAGGTTCGTCAAATACTACATGGATGGATTATTCTACAAGTAAAGTTCTTTTGTTAAACTCTATAAGTTTTACTAACAGTAGAGTATCCTACAAATACTGCTTCATCAGCCTTTTCTGCAAAAGCAGTAAGGTGATTTTTCCCATTATTCAAAACAAAACATTTACAACAAAAAATTCTAAGATAATGAATGTTTGGCTTCCTATTGTTCCAAACTTCATATGGAGTCTTGTTTTGGTGCTTGTTGATCATGCATCTGTTTTGGGTGAAGCATTCTGTATTTGTTGCTTCTGCCCAAAATCTTTGAGGCAGTTTAGCTTCAGCTATCATGGTTCTGGTAGCTTCTTTTAGAGTTATGTTTATCCTTTCAGCAACACCATTCTGTTGAGGGGTTCTGGCAGCAGAGTACTCATGACTGATTCCTCTGGCATTACAATACTCTTCAACAGTAGAGTTTGTAAATTATGTCCCTCTATCAGATCTGATCTTGAGTATTTTCATACTCTTCTCATTCTGAATCTTTTCCATCAGATTTGTAAGATGCTCCTTGGTTTCACTTTTTTTCTTCATGAAAATCACCCAGGTGTATCTTGAGTAATCATCCACAACAGCTAGGCAGTATTTCTTTCCACCATTGCTGACAGGATCAATGGGTCCAAATAAGTCCATATGTAGCAGCTCCAATATTATTCCAGAAGATTGATGCTTCTTGCTTTTGAATGATGACTTGATTTGTTTACCCTTCTGACATGCGTCACAAAGCTTATCTTTGCTCATGACTGTCTTTGGAATTCCTTCTACCAGATCATTCTTGATAAGTCTGTTGATGGTCTTGAAATTCACATGATTCATTCTTTTGTGCCACAGCCAACTGATTTCACTTGGTGTTGATGCCACCAAACAAACACTTGAATTCTTGTCAGCAGAATTCCAGTCCACTGTGTAGACATTCCCTTGTCGTCTTCCAGATAAAATTACCTTCTTTGTACCAATCTGTTCAACATAGCACTTACCTGTTGAGAAGATGACTGAATATCCACAGCAACAACATCAGTCAGCTCATGTATGTTGCCACACATGTGTCTTGAACAGCCACTGTCCAAGTACCAGATCTTCTCTACTTTACTCCTACTCCTAATCCTAACCTACAAAACAAAATAAAATTGGTTTTGGTACCCTTATTGAGAGGGTCCTGAAGGATTAGTTTCACCTTTGACAACCCAAGATGTTGATGTCTTAGGCTTCTTAGGCTTTTGAGTTTCAACAGGAGCATGAACATCTTTGCCTTTACCACGTTCATCAGATTTACCATATTGTTGATGATCATCATGATAAGGATAATGTTCATATGCAGAGTATGATGCATGATAAGCAGGATATGCATGCATTGGATGAGCAGGATATGGTGCATTGTAAGTAGGAAATTGAGGTGCATGATACATAGGAGGATATGCAGCAGGTTGCACATAATAAGACTAATTCTCATACCAAGCATTTTGATTTTTCTTGTTTTTATGCTTATTTGGTTTACTAGATTTTGCTCATTAACAGACGACTTAGTTTTATCACTAGTCAGGTTGGTTTTGACCTTATCAGAAGACTTCCTAGGACTCTTCTGTTTGGACTTACCAGTATGTTTTCCTATACTAGGCTCTTTGCACTTTTTAGCCTTAGGAGTTTTCGTCTCCTTTAATACTTTCTCAAGTGAAGCAGGTTTAGTAGTCTGAACATACAAAATGACCTTACTATTGTCAGCTGATATAAATTTTTCAGTATGGTTCAGTTCTAACTTTTCCTGATCTAAAGGTGTCTTCTGTTTACTAGACATATGAGTGGATGGAACAGATGACTCAATTATTTTCTCAAGTTCCATTACTTTTCCTTTAAGGACTTCACATTCAGCTTTCAGAGATTCATTTTCTTGCTCAAGCTGTTTATATTCATCTGATTCTTTTGGCTTTTCAGCCTTGAGTTTCAGTGAAATATTTTGCTCTTTTAGCAATATCATCTCTTCCTTAAGCTTTGCAAATGCTTCAGCAATACTTGTATTGTTAAGCATCATTTGCTCAAATGAATTAAATAATTCATTATCAAGAGGAGTTACCTCATCATCCTCAGAGCTATCAGATTCCTTAGCCATCAGGCAGAGAAGAGCAGGACTCTCTTCATCAGAGGAGTCTTCATCAGACGTGTCTGAATCCGAATTTGATGAGTAGATAGCAGCTAGCTTTTCCGCTTCTGCCACCAGCATATTTCCTTTCTGATGCTTTTTTTCTTTTCTGATTCTCTTTTCTTCTTCAGTGTACTTTTCAGCTTTAGGATATGGGCAGTCTCTGATGAAATGACCCAATTTCCTGCAGTTATAGCACATTATTTTAGATTTATAAGAATCTTTATCATGAGAAGAAGAGTTGGGGTTAGAAGTAGAAGCATTGTTATATTTGTTCTTCATTTTTCTTTTGTAGAACTTTTTGAAGTTGTTCATCAGCAATGCAACGTCTCCAGCGGTGTACTCTTTTTTGTTGAGTAGTGTGGCTTCATCAGATGAGTCCACATCTTTACTTTTGTAGGCTGGCCTTCTAGGATTTTCAGCAGCAACTAGGGCAGCTGTGGGACTTGAAGTAGAGGTTTCTTCAACACCTATTCTTGGCAGTTTATACTCATACGCCTTGAATACTGAGAACAGCTCGGTGAGAGAGATTTTTCCCAAATCTCTTGAATCTTCCATAGCTGTCACCTTCATGTTGAACTTTGGAGGTAGAGCCTTCAGAACTCTGACGGTTATCTCCTTATCAGTGAAGGTTTTTCCAAGCTTTAAAACTTCATCCAACGTCCTTGTAAACCTTGTATCCATTTGGTTAATGGTTTCCGCAGACTTCATTTTGAAGTTGTCCAGCTTTTCCAGAGCAACACTCAGCTGATGCTCTTTGATGGCGTCGTTTCCTTCGCTCATATCACGAACATTATCCCACATCTCTTTGGCAGTATTGCAGTGCTTGACTTTGTCAAATCAATCATTGTCAAGGGCCTTGGTCATGATGAAACGCCCTACCTTGTCCAGTTTGAACAGCTTTATTTCTTCAGCCGTCATCTCATTTAAATTTTTCTCCACCGTTATATCGACCTCATCAACTTTGATGGTCTTGGTGAATTTGAATGGACCTTTGATGATACATATATACATGTTGTCATTATAGGCGGCTAAGAAGATCTCCATTCTGATCTTCCAGTCTTCAAAGCTCATACCAGCTATGTGGGGAACATGGCTGATACAATCCATTTTTCAAAAATTTAATTTTTCAAAAATATGCTCTTTTGAAAAGTTTGAAAACCTTTGAAAAACACTCGGATCAAGCTCGTTGATCAGGCAGCTGATTCTAATGAACCACCTGCTCTGATACCACTTGTTGGTCCCAAGTGGTCAGATGAGGTCTAGAGGGGGGGGTGAATAGACTTCTAAACTTTTTATCAATTTTTAACTTTAAAACTTTTGTTCTAACTTAAACAGACTAAGATGTTATCGAACAGTAATTTCTCAAGGCTGATCGCGAACAAATCTTTGAACAGCTTCGTTGACCACTTATCTGATAATCACTTAGCTGATTTTTGCTAAAATCAGTTTTAATACTAGAGTACTTGCAGCGGATTTTCAAAGTGTTTTTCACAAGTAACTTCAGTAGTTTGAAAGGTTTATCCCCAGTTTATCAAGACTCCTTTTAAAGGCTCTTTTCAAACAGTTATAAGTGTTTTATGCAATCTTTAAAATATACAAGAAAAAAATGCAAGTAAAAACACAAGTAATTTTTATAGTGGTTATATGGATTTGAATATTCTTTAGTCCACTCTTCCAAGTCACTCAGATCTTGGGTTATACTATAAACACACAGTTTACAATATCTCCACTTACGCCAAAACAACAAATGAATGTGGCCGTAAGCTCGCAGCAGGAAATCACAAAGAAACTCCTACTCTCCGAAGTAATATCACTCACAAAGATGGATATCTACTTCTCATAATACATCAGAAGATGTATTTATCGTTGTTCTTCAACTCTGCTTTTGTCAACAAATGACTAAGCTGATGAGTGAGCTGTTCTTGAGACTTAAGAAATTTTGCTTCAAAATTCTTCTCATGTTCTATTTCTCTTCGTCTCTCTCAGCTATTTATACTTGAGGTTTGAAAAATGTCCGTTGAAGAGAGACAAGATTCAAATTCCTCGAGTTCTGGTCCTTAATTTCCGCGAACGGCTCTCTGCAGCTGTCCGTACTGTCAACAATACTTTTCTGCATGCAGCATTAAATGCACCCAGCTGATGCGAAGCATTTCTTCAATCATTTGTCTTAAATAGCCTTGTACTTCAGCATTTATTACTTTCAGGGCATTTATTACTGTTGGGATGACTTTATGATCCTTTCCACATGGTTGACGAAAGTGCACGTCTGATGGTGAACAAAGCTGATCCCAAACTTGAACAAATCTGATTTGAGTCCGCTGATCTTCATCAGTCTGATTTCTTTCCTTCAGCAGATCAGAAGTCTTGGACCTTTAATTTTGACTCTTCTGATGTCTTCTTTACTTAGTCAAAATTATTCTTCAAAGGGATATCAGCTAAGTTGATCTATACTTAGCAGATTTGAAGTTTTGGAATACATCAAAACCTCCCTTTACTTATTGTCTTTAGTGCCTTCATCTTCATCCTTATCCAACAAAAAACATCATAATTTTCAAAGATACAAACTTTATGAACAGAGAGAGGGAGAATAAAATGATATCAAATTAACTCCCTATATTAGTTTGAATAGGCAATTTAATTCTATGTGATAAATAAAAGGATAAATGACTCCATGTGATGTTTTAGATAGACAATTTAACTCTCTGTGGTAATAAAAAAAAAAAGACAAAATACCTCCTTGTATTTTTATAAAAGAAGCACATTGTTTTCCTCTAAATTGCTTATTAATTCATATTATATGGAATTAAATTGCTCATTATTTCATTTTATAGGGAGATAAATTGTCCATTTTCATATCACAAGGAGGTAAATTACTCATTAGTTCATTTAATAGGGAGTTAAATTACCTATTTTTATTTTACATGGAGTTAAATTACCCATTAAACATATCACAGGGAGTTAACTTTAAAAATACCTGCTATGGGTCCATACCTTTATTAGTTTTGGGCTTGCAACAATTTCATTGTCATTTTCTTGCATGATAGTCAATTTTAAATATATTTAATTAATTAAATATTCTAGTATAAGTTCAATTAGGTCGCACCCGTGCAATAATGTGACATTGTAAATATTTTAGATGGTGGCCGTGCGATTGAATTACATATGGAAAGCAAAAGTTTAATAGTTCGTATATTGACAAAATTTTAAATAACAATATTAAAATTGCAACTGAATAAAAATTAGTGATAATAATTTGAATTTCTCTACAAAGTCATTTTTTTCTTTTTCGATTTTCCAATAATTTAATCCATTTTGAGTCACATTGAATATTATATGGGAGTCTCTCCTAACATAAATTCGAATTTGGATCATCATTTTGGGGGTATTAATTTCTTCTAGTAGACCAATCCAAAATTCACAAGTGACTTGAATTGTTTTTATATTGTCACAATTATTAATTAGTCATACACGTCATTAATTGCTAATAATAAAGGTTTTTTTTTCCAAGTGATATCTCGAGCTTAGACCTAATTTATTTTTTATTGAGATATGTCAGAGACATTAAGTTGGATTTTATAATTTATATATGAATAAAATCTTATAAAATCAATTAAGATTATTAAGGGGTTGCATCCGTTCGATCTGAAGAGATATCATTTGGATCGAAATAGTGTAATCCAAGCGATGTGTCTCTTGTGAAAAAATATTTATGTATTTATAAATAGGAGACTTAATCTGGCCAATGAAGAATATATATATTTTTTTGACAATACTACTCTATTCTCTACTTTAAATTTATGTCGAATTTTTTATTTGCTTTGGTTTGCAATGGGTTCGTAATTTGTCGAAATAATGAACACCAGATTGTTGTATTTTGGAAGACTACCAGAATAAAATTGCATGCATCGTGACATCTCGAAAATATTGTCTTAAGAAAATCGCTTCGACAAGCCTCAGTCTCATTTCCTAGTTTTCATATATTGGTTGGAGAGTTATTTGATTTATTTTGATCCAAATAAGTATTTTTTATTAGTTTCTACATTGTTATATAATCGAACTTTATTAGAATTAATATATATTAGATTATCATTATTTGTTATATGCTGAGATATTAAGTTAGAAATATTTTTATTGAAATATTTAATCACACAAATTGTTAGACACCAAGAGAAAACACATCGATCTCCCAACATAAATTCAACATGTATTCTTCATATTGCAAGTGACTTGTCCTTCCATAACCCATGTTGGTATATTACAAATTAATCTATTATTAATTTATCACTAAAGGATAATTCAGTAGCTTTTGTTTCTAATATATCTATGATCAAAATTATTAGTTCACAAAATTAATATTTTTTCTCATTGAATAAATAAAAAATGACAATTAAAATATTTGTTATTTCTACCCAACTTTTTGTAGTAATGAATTAATAAGTATGAATTATTGGTGTATTATTATGGATTATTAGAATCTTGTCAGCATCCAGTACTACTGGTAAGGCAATGCATTGATTGGACACTAGCAACCTAATCCACCAAATGATTTGTTTGAGTACCATCATCTAATTCAAATACGATTTTATAAAAAAGAATCCCATACGAATTATAGTGACACGCCATGAATATAAAATTGGAGCCAGACAAAACAATTTTTATATTGAACTAGCGCATGTAAAACTACAATTCCTCAAATCATTGAGTACTAAGTACTTGGAACCTAGGGGAGCGAATTTGTGGACTGTCTAGGACTTCTTTATAAGAGGACTTGTTCTTGTAATTCATTTTAATTGAGATATTTTTAGTCTTAATAATATTTCTTCACTTGTGAATGAATTAAATGTTTGGTTGAAATAATACCAACACTTGATATATTAAAGCTCAATCTTGTGAATTGTGGGTTTAACGTACGAATAGTGACATTCCATACATTTGTTAACTGAACAAATAATGACAATCTAGTCCTTGTCATATGATTGAACAAATAATGACAATCTAGACCTTGTCATACGATTGGAGCATGTGGATGAAGAATTATCCCATCACGCGATCAAGGAGAGCCTCATCGTGAAAGAAGTCGACCCACATTAACTTGGTTGATACAATCTTGAATTTCTTCACGTGGATTGGCAAAGTCTACGTTTATGGCCTAAGCTTAACTCAACCTCAAAAGCTAGTTCAAGAGGTGGATTGTCCAATGAGGGAATTGCACTTTTAATAAAAGATTTCCACCTACTTTAGACATTTGGCACTATTCTTTCTTAAGAAACACATTTAATACTATGATTTCACCCCATCAACACATTTATTTCTCCGTCAATTTAACCGCCATAACTCATATATTACAAGGCCAAATTTCATGTTCTTTACACAGCTGGAAATCTCTTGATGAGAGATTTTTAACGGTACACGATTCAGTAACAATCCCCATAAAATTAACAAATTTTTGGGATATTAATTAATAATAAGTTATATATCACAATGTACAAGGAATCATGCCACAATAATTTTTAGGTTTGATATATGGGGCACACAAGCGGGCAATTTTGGTGACGTCACGACTGTTTCTGTCCAAATACTGACGGAGAAAGGAAATATGTCGAGGGGGTGAAATCATGATATTAAATGTGTTTTTCCCCAAAAAGCTTTGTACTAAATGTATAAAGTAGGTGAAAGCTTGGTATGAAAAATGCACATGCGTCATTGTCCAAAACCTTATAGTGAAGACTTATTCTTCTTGTTCATGGTTGTGCTTTGACCCTCGATGGAATGTCATGGGCCTCGCTTCGTCCGCCGTCACGAGCTCCCAACTTGATGTGTAACCTTAGAGGTTAATGACCCTTGCAGGCGGGACCATTTGGTTCGGATCTTTGGATCGTCATGGAAGATCCATATACTTGTCCAACAACCACTATGTAGTGTATTGTTTGATTGTCGGGAAAGTGAGGTCAAGTGAAAGAAAGTCAATTTTTTCTCCACTCCTTGTTTGGATGGCAGGAAAGGAAGTTATTTTTCCTTCAACTTTCCTGCTAAAAAATTTGTGAAGAATAAATTTTCCCACCAATTTGATGGGAAAATCCTGGAAAATTTTTACATTAAATTGCAAAACACTTCTTGTAATTTGTCTAACTACCAAAATCCCCCATGTTTAATTTTCTTACCGAAAACCCCTTTATGGTTATTTATTGTTAGCAAAAGAATATTATCTCAAGTCACACAACAATTATACCCCACAAAATGACGCAAAAATACCCTTTTTACCCAAAAATTATTAATAACCCCGTCTTAACTTTAATAACTGACAATAAGTCCCTATTAACTTTGAAGACTGATATAAATTCGGTGACTAAAAAATATAGAATAGTGTCAAATTAATTTATAATAAATTTAATATAAAAGAACACAAACACAAGCACCACCATTTAATTTTTGCTGCAAAAATTATTAGGTTGGTGCCTCTTTTTCTGCTTTCTCTTCCCCATTTCTTTTGTTTCTTTCTTTTCTAGTAGATATTAAACAAACAAGAACACCAAGAAACAGAGGATCAGAAAATTAAAGACTGGTTTGTTGTTATTCAACAAGTCTGCTCCTCCAAAAAGTACCTCCTCGTGGAGTAAAGGATCTCAAATTCTTGTGATCATTGCTCGTTCCTTCAATTCAATATAGTTATTGAGATCGGAGAAATTATTCTTATTGAGATTTTGAGCCAAGTACCTTATCTTTCTACAAAGCCAAAACATAATAAGATCAAAATTGCAAATACATTTAATGCACTGCTAAGAAGGAAATATATTAAAATACATATCCCTTGAGGCAATTTCAACCATTTCTTCTTCATGTCAAAAGACCCACACTTCAAAAGAATGAATTATTTACCTGGGTATAAAATCAAAGACCAATCAACTCAAAAATATAATGTAAAAAGGGTAATTGTAAGAAAGTGATAAATCTGGGAGAAATTTTTGTGATACAGAATACATGAGGGTTAATTTACCATTGATTTTATTAATGTGAAAGGAGACAGGTTTCTAACAAACATTAAATTTGGCATCTTGTTCTATAATAATAATACCATAACTTTCAGTTGCAAGTTGGCTTAAACAAACCATTTTTCTCACTATGTATCTATGTTATTTTATCAAAGTCTTCTCTGCAAGTTTGAATAGCCAGGCTGTGAGAAATATCAATTCATACTCAATTCCATTTACATAGACACAAGTTCACATTGTAACACTATTCTAAAGCTTTAAGCAAATAAAACTTACATACTTCAGAGAAAAAGAAGAGAGGTGAGAGATGGCAACCGCCTACGCCGCTCTAGTTTCTCTTGTTAATCTCATCGAACAGATCCAGCTGGACATTGCTCGTCGGCCAATTTTTTTGGACGAACTACTAAAAGAGATTGCGCATCTCAAAGAGAAGGCGTGTTTCCTACAAGATTATCTAGATGGTTATTCGCATATGGGTAGCAATGAAGTACAAGATTTGGAGAGACGAATTGCGGATGCTTCTCATGAAGGAGAAGATATCATTGAATCATATGTAGTGGATCATATCAAGGCTCGAATTCCAAAAAAGTATTCCAAACAAGTTTATGAAGCTGTAAAGAAAGTCATACAAGACATGGATTTGATCGCGAAAGAAATGATGGATATTAAAGATCTGCAGCCCAACGATCTGACAAATGTTCACTCGTTAAGACCTCGTCATCCCACTATGAATGATCATGATACTATGGTGGGATTTGAAGACCATTTGCATCAGATCATGGAAAAGCTTACCACACAACAAGCGGATCTTCAAATTATTCCAATTACTGGAATGGGCGGGATTGGTAAGACTACACTTGCTCATAATGTTTATGTCAATTCATTTATTGTGCGGCATTTTGATGTTCGTAGTTGGGTGACGGTATCTCAAGTGTATGATATAAAAGAAATGTTGTCAGAACTTCTACGCAAGATTGGAATTCCTATTGAAGGAGAAGAAAATAGTGAATACCATCACTTGGGGTTAAAATTATTCCAACATTTATCAGGTAGGACTTATTTGATTATAGTAGATGATTTGTGGAATACTGAAGCATGGGATAAGTTACATTCATTCTTCCCAAATAGCAAAGGAAGTCGTGTCATGATAACTACTAGGCTAAAAGATGTTGCTAACTATGTCGGATCTAATAATCTTCATGAGATTGATCTTCTTGATGAAAATAAAAGTTGGACTCTACTTTGTAGAAAGGCATTTGGCGAAGAAGGTTGCCCTTATCCAGAATTAAAAGAAGTTGGAAAGAGAATCGCAAGAATGTCAAGGATTGCCTCTATCAATTGTTGTAATTGGAGGAGTCCTTGCAAAGTCCAATATGACACGAGAGTTCTGGGAGTATGTTGCCAATAATATAGATAAAATCACAAGTTCAGAAGGTAGTGATTGCTTGGATATATTATTATTGAGTTATAGACAATTACCTATTCATTTACGACCATGTTTTCTCTACATGGGAGTTTATCCAGAAGATCATACTATTCGTGTCTCCGAGCTTATTAAACTTTGGGTAGCTGAGGGGTTTCTAAAACCTATCAAACTCAAAACCATGGAAGAGGTTGCAAAGGAGTACTTGAATGATCTTGTCGAAAGACATCTTATTATGGTTAATAGTCGAGGGACCCTTGGAAAAATGAAAACTTGCCGCATCCACGATCTCATGAGAGATTTGTGCTTAAGGGAATCTCATAAAGAGAAGTTTCTTCTGGTCAACAAAGTGCATAACCTTCAAGATTTATCACAAATCATAGATGGCCAACGTCGCGTTGTTATTCCACAAACATTAGTCATTCATAAGCAATGTAGAGATATAAACAAACATACAACACCGAATATTTGGAGGATGCAACATCTTAGACATGTAATTTGCCAAGGAATACAATTTCGTGATCCTCCGAGTGGTCAAACAGACGAGGTAGATGATTTTGTGTTAGAAAACCTACAAACACTCATGACAGTAATAAACTTTAGATTTACTGAAGAGGTCCTGAAGAGAATCCCCAACGTCAAGAAATTAAAAATAGGATTTAGCCACGTGTCAAGAGATAGTGTGTCACACTATTGCCTCAACAATATTGGTCGTCTGCATAAACTCCAATCACTAACTTGGGAGTTACCATTCGATGTGATTTATAAGGACTGGGAAGGAGTTTCTTTCCAGAATTTTGTGTTTCCTGAATCGCTTAAGAAGTTGGCTTTAAACGGAACCAATCATTATAACTTGGATGATATTATTGCAACGATTGGAATGTTGCCCCAACTTGAAAAGCTCGAGTTGTGCCAGTTCTTGTCGGAAGAGGAGTGGAACCCAATTGAGGGGCATTTCCTTTGCCTAAGATTCTTGCAAATCACCAATTTCAACGATTTGGTATATTGGACAGCAGACAGTATCCATTTCCCAGTTCTCGAGCGCCTTGTTCTTTTACATATGGATAAAATGGAGGAGATTCCCTCTGGCATTGGAGATATAATGACACTTCAGTCAATTCAGTTATGTGATTGTACAAATTCAGTTGTTGCTTCAGCAGTATATATATCGGAAGAACAACTCAACTCCGGCAACGAGAGTTTTCGTCTAATCATATATTAAGGCATCAATTCATGTGAAGGTATTTTGAAATACAAGAAAAAACAGTAAGATTATTCATTTCCAACTCCCAGATTTATTACTACTCATAATTGGATGCCCCTCACATTTATCTTGATTCTCTAGTTTATTCAGATGTGAAGTGATCAGCAGTGGCGGGATGAATCAAAACATATATATGCTAGGTAAATTATTCTCTATTTATAGAATATAAATTAATTTCTTAAGATTTATATTTTTCTCAATTTTGTAAAACTTGAATTTTTTGCTACATATTAATTTCAGACTCGGAAGCCTTATAATTTTTTTTGTTTGTTTAAATCAAGGAAGCATTATTGCTCATGGACTATATTTCTAGGCGACACAGTTTGATTTGGTTTGAGAATTGTTGTATTGCAATTTATTATTATTATTTTTTTTGAATAATTTGTTTTGGTTTGAGAATTATTGCACAAGTTCAACTTCATTTGTTCCTTAAAAATGTTTGCGTTCGAGTGAAACAAACTTGTACTTGGCTTAATGTGAGGTATTTGTTGGGAAAATTCTTACCTACACCGGGTTTGGTCGAACCCAAAGTAACTACAAAACAAGTCCAATACACTTGCTTTGGGATTGGATGTAACTCCAAGGAGAGTGATCAATCACAAAGTCAATGTTATACACGTGCTTGGTGATTGGATGGGTTTGGCCAAGCCAGGCTTGGACAAACTTTTTCCATATTTGTTGTATGATGTTCTTCTATATTTTGCTTGCACTTGATTTTTATGGTTGTCCCAGGATTTGTCTCCAATAGTTCCATAGTTTTGCATATTGCTCAATCTTTGTGCCATTGTTTAGTTTGGCAGCCCCGCTTTTGTTAATTTGAGAGGTTTGGTTTTTTCTTAATTTGAGAATGTTAAGTGTTAATTTTGTGTTTTGGGTGCAAATTGCCCATTATTGTGTTTCGGGGGTGCAAGTTGATGAGTTGTTCTTAATTCGAGGGTGTTAAGAGTTAATTATGTTTCAGGGGTGCAAAGTGTCAATTTCTAATATTTTTAGGGTGCAAAGTGTCAAATATCTACATTTGAATTACCTATTTTGCCCTTGACTTCGTGGTCATTTTTGTCTGAAAATAAGAGAAGGTGCAAAGTCCTGGATTTTATTTATTTCAGGAATGCAAAATGCTAAATCTAAGTGAAGCAAAATGTCTATTTTCAATGTTTTGGGAGTGCAAAATACCAGAAAACCCGATGCTGAAAGGAAATTTTAAGATTTTATTTGGTTTTATCTTGCAATTTCTTTTGGAAGAAAAAGTAATTATGTTTCTGTGAATTCTTTTTTGTCGGATTCATCCAAATTTCTAGATCAAAAACTTTGGTTATTCAAAGTCATTATTACAGCAAAAAGAAGAACTAAAAGAGTCACTCTAGTGTTGTTTTCAATTCTGAATTCAAACTGCAATTCACATTAGACAAAGATTATAACTGCGGACTAATTTGTTGTACAACTCGTTTGCACATTCCTTGTTACATGCCAAAAACGTGGAGTGGAGAATACGTTTTTTTTAAAGAGGGCTGTTTTCGTTATTTTGCAGAAAGTCAGGGGTGTTTTAATAATTTGGCCGGAAATCAGAACTTAATAAATTGGAAACGGGAAGTGAATAGGGGGGGTGTTAAAAAATGTTTAGTTAGTATCTTCTTCCCCAATCTCCTCTCTGTATCTTCTCTTAGTTTGTGTGAGATTATTTGATTTTGTCCATCTCCATTTCATGTTTATGGAGATCACAATTTCAGATTGATTGTGTTCAATTGATTAGGTTTCATTGTTATTCTTAGCTTCGTTTGTAATTCAAGTTTGAATTTCCTTTGATCCATGGATTCACATTATGGTACGCTTCATTCCCGGGGCTGAATATCGAATTGGGGGAAATCGATTTTCGACATTTGTGAGTTTTGTTTTAGAATTACCAAAACTGCAATTCTGAATGAAAATTCATGTGGCATAAAAATTGTAATAACTTGACAAATTATTTAAAAAAAACTAATTATTTAAAAAAAAAAACTAATTATTTCAATTTATCAACACACTAGAACCAAGTGGCCTTTGTTTTGCTGCTAAAAAGAAAAAGACTTTTAATGTACATCTCCTTCTATATTCACAAGCTTCTTCTACCCAGTTCTTTCACCATATTCATCCAAGTATACGCGTTTTCTGCAAAACTGATTCAAAATAAAAATAAAATTACAGAAAATCTGGCTCTCATATTTTTTTTTTTTTTTTGTGGAAATGCACCTTTTGGCAAAAGAGGAGGTATGTATGCAACTCACTACATTTTACAAGCCTACAGATGACTAATGACATTTTTAACTTGAAATTTCAAATATGCCCTGCCCTTGGTCAACATCTTTAGATTCCGACCCAATTTCATGGACAAACATGTCCACCTAAGGGGTAATTGTAGAAGGGTTGTAACTTGTAATTGTACAGAGTTGATAATTCAGGAGTACTAGTTTTGGTAATTCCCCAAACAAAATGGCGTCCATAGTAATTTGACCATAAGTAAGGGGTAGTTTGGGTAATTTTTGCATTTTTATTCTTCATAACCAAGAAGCTAGTTAGAGTAATAAGATGAAGGAAAGACTCACCACTCTAAGTTCGACTCTTGATCAGCTTAAGGGAGGAGATTCAGGCTCGGAACCAAAAACGGAAGAAAAGGACATCGTATCTTCTTTTGGTATAGCCACAAAGTTAAGAGGAGCAGTTGAAAGCCTTCTCATTTCCTTGAAATACCCATTTTGGCGTCCAGAGTAAGAACGTGGCGTTTGGAGCTCCGGAGTTGCACTTCCAATTGTATTCCTACGTGGCGAGGGAGTCACGGATCCATTTCCATTTGCTCTGTACCCATTTGGCTTCGTAAAGCTACTGCTTCTCCTTGGACTTGGTTTTGAACCGTATATAGATTCTTTTTCAGCCAGTAACATGTCTTTAAGTTTCTTTTGATCCTGTGTTAGAGAAAAGAAAGGGAATAAAATAGTTAAGAGATAATAAATAGGACTAAATGTATTTCATTTCTAATAGCTATTATACGTTTAGATGAGTGCTCGTGCAATATGGTATCAGACCCAGACCAAGAAGAGTCTTAATATAATACTCTTCGCCAAACGTTTGAACAAATTAGTTCCACGGGTTAGTCATCGGTAAAAGAATACCGTGTAAACTTGAGGGCCATGTTAGAGACTAAAATAAATTGGTTTACAATTTCTCAAAATCATAGCAAGTAATTCGTTTAGATTTTTGGTTTAATCAAAGGAGTAAAGACCATTTTCAAGTTAAACCAAAACTTGGCCGCAAAAAAAAGGAAAAAAAAAATGCCAACACACCACACTGTGTTAGATTTTTGGGCTTGAATCATGCAAGCTAGGATGCACATCATTCACAATTTTTCCAAAATCCAAACACAACACACTGTTCAATGTATGAATTTCGTTGACATGGTCAATGTAGTTAATGCTGATGATGAAACGTCTCTATACAACCTAAAATCAAATTCTTGGAAACCGATTTACAATTATTCTCATTGGATTTCACATTGTTGTACTGGAGATTTCTCTAATGGGGCGTTACATTGAATATGAAGAAGAAGAGTTAGGAGAAGAGAAAGAGAGTTGGGAGAATTTTAATTTGAATTTGAATTTGAGAAGAAGGCGCGGAGGAAAATAAGAGTGTTATTGAGAATATTTAGGAGAGTTCAAATTAAACGAGTTTAGTTGATAATTAAATTTAAAATATATATATATATATATAATTAAATTTAAAATATATATATATATATATATATATATCTTTTAAAAATATGCAATATTCTTTCAAGAAATTACTCAAAACGATGAGTCCTAAACATAGAGGAATCCTACTTAATAGAAAGCAATATATAATCATACTTAATGAAGGCAGGCAATATATAATACCCCTAGTATAATAAATAAGATTGAAACGACCTTTTCATAGTTGAATTGAATTTTCAAGTAATTCAGGTTCGAATCTCTGTAGGGAGAGATTCCCACATTATGTGCCCAACGCGCCTCGAAAGGGATTAAACCCTTGGGAAACAAAAAAAAATCTCAAATAATTTTAATTTTAATTTTAATTTTAATTTTATCGAAAAGAAAGACAGAAGAAGAAGCACGCTTAGCCCACTAATATTTCTTAAACATTTTTCGAAGGCCCAATATGTATGGGTCAAAGTTCTTTAGAAACTAACATGAATGGACTTAAAAATTAAGAAGAATCATGGTTAGTAACTTAGCATGAAATACGGAGAGAAGACTTGTTTTTCTACTCTTAGCTTTTACCTTTCTTAAGTGATTTTACAATCTCTTTTAGTAATTATTTTTTTTTTTGGTTTCTCAAGGGTTTAATCCCTTTCGAGGCGCGTCGGACACATAATGTGGGAACCTCTCCCAACAGGGATTCGAACCTGAGTCCGCTACTTTGTAGTGACTAGCCCCTTCCACTAGACCAATCACCTGTTGGTACTTTTTAGTAATTATAAAAAACACTTTTAATAAAAAATTGCTATGTGTCTATTGCTCATTGGTGTGACATTAAAATGTGATACTAACTTTATCTTTTTATTTATTAGAGGGGGTAAACTCTCTTTTAATAATACATGGAGATAATTTATTATTCAAGATATTTTGTCTTTTTATTTATCAGAGGGGAAAAACTCTCTTTTAATAATACAGAGAGAAAATTTACTATTCACTCCCCTAACATTTCTTAAACATTCTTTTAATAATACAGGGGGTAAATTCTCTTTTAATAATACAGGGAGATAATTTACTATTCAAGATATTTTGTCTTTTTATTTATCAGAGGGGAAAACTCTCTTTTAATAATACAGAGAGAAAATTTGCTATTCACACCCCTAACATTTCTTAAACATTCTTCAAAGGCCCATTATAGATCAAAGTTCGTTAGAAAATAAAAAGGAAATGAATGACAAGTTTTTATTCAAATTGATCAAGCAAGATTCATACTAACACTTTCAAAGATGATGAAACTATTAAAATTATAAGTTGATTGCGTGAGATTTTGTTCTTTTCCATATTTATGCAGAATTGTTTTCTTTTCCTTTTTTATACACATTATTAATGTTACCTTCCTTATCGTAAATAGGTTATTATATTAAATAAATGTCATCTTACCTTAGTTTTCGTTACCTTAATATTGACTAACAAAAAAAACCTTCGTGTGTTGCTAATCTTGGATTTTTATTTTCTTTTTTTGGGATCACAAAATATATTGTATATTTAATTAACTAAATCTAAAATTTGATCCTAGTTTGAGGAGAGTTCGTTTTTTAAGACATATTTATGTACTCTTTAAGTTTTAAGTAAATTAAAACTCCTTATTAAATTAAGAGGGAAAAAAAATAAAAAAGAACAAGATATTAGAAGATGAAAGTAAATCTAATGCTCTAGACTTCTAATGCTTTTCAAATTAACCCGAAAGAACTGCATATCCAATCATCTTCTTCTTTGTTAGAATCCCATTTTCCTTAAAGTTTTAGGTTTGCAGATTGATCCTTGATAGAAAGAAAGGAAAAAAAATGTCCTCTAATATTCCATATGAATCAGGGACGGACCTAGACCCCATTTCTTGGGGGGGCCGATTAGGGACGGAGCTAAACCATTTTTTTTCGGGGGCGAAATTTTTTCTGTATCAAACTCGATATTTTATCGATTTTTGATAAAAATAACAAAAAAACTAACATAAGATAAAACAATCCTATAATTTCATCCTAGAAAAAGTGGGGAAAAAATAACTAATTTCTTTTTAATTTTAAGAGTATTAGCCAAGTGAATTAAGTCAGTCCACTCAACAAACGGTTACAAATTAAGGAATTTGATCAAACATAGAAATTGAATATTAGATATTTATTGTAAAATTGTGCATAATATAATGATTATGTTAGTATATATTTATTATAATGTCTATCAGATAATGCCCACTTAAATCATGTCTTAAATAGTTCAAAATAAATTGAATGTTCATGAAAAAAAAGGTTAATTTAAGAAATTGAACATAAGACTCCTACACAATGTCCAAGAACTTTTCCAAATATTAATAATGCCCACCGAACTAAAAGTCATGTGTACTTTTTTAATGCAAAACACAATTCAATTTTAATGAAAGAAGGAAACAAAAAATGACAACTACAAGGATTGAACACTAGACCTTCAACAAAACATCATAAACCTTACCACTCCGCCACATAATATTCTTTGTCAAATATGGCAAGTATATATATATATATAACTATAAAAAAATATTTTTTTCCTGGGGGGACCATGGCCCCCCCCAGTCCCCATTGACGTCCGTCCCTGATATGAATTGTTTATGGTTATATTGTCTAAAGTGCCAGCAGAGGCTCTCCTGCGCTTTAGGTGCGTCTGTAAAGAGTGGTGTCGTATGATTGACGATCCGTACTTGATAAACATTCATCGAGATCACCAACTCCGCAACATCCACGACTTCTCGGATGGGGTCGGTCGAGTACTTATTGGTTCTAAAGACGACCACAAATTGCATTCTTTATCTTTCAACTTGCTTAACTCTAATAATTACGGTCCTAAATGTTCTGAGACTGCACATATAATCAGCTACCCAATGATATTTCAGAAAACGAGTTTTCTTTCTTGTAATGAACTTATACTTGTTTTGCATTATCACGATCATGATGATATGCTTATGTTGTCAATTAGGAATCCATTAACTCAGGAGGTCCATGTTCTGTCATACGACGATGGGGTTAAAAGCCTATCTTATGATTCTGCTTATGGTTTTGGATATGATTCTGTTTCAGATGACTACAAAGTTTTGACTAATTTATCAACTTTGGTTGGAGGAATATATAATTACGCGCCTTATTGTTCTCTATACAGCCTGAAATCAAATTCTTGGAAACGAATTAATTATGATTCTTCTCATAGCATTTCACGTTTATGTCCTGGAGTTTGCTCTAATGGGGCATTACATTGGATTGGAAGAAGACTTCCTGTAACCGAAAAATCCACATTTGTGATTATTGCTTTCGATCTGAAAACTGAAGATTTTCGATATTACTCATTGCCCGCTTCGATTATCAGTAGATTGACGAATGAGGATTTAAATTTGGGTGAGTTGGGTGGATGTTTATCTCTGAGCGGTCGCTTCGACAGGGTGCATTTTGAAACGTGGTCGATGAATGATTATGGAGATGAGAATTCATGGTCTATGTTGTTTTCAATTGCAAAATGGGAAGACGAGTCTTACTTAAAACCAATAAGTTATTCAAAGAGCAAAGGAATTGTCCTTTTTATGAAAGATGGGTTTCTCTTGTTTGATCTTAAGAACAATACTTCCGAGAATATCAGCATTCCAAATGGTCTGAATAGGTATTCTCCTACCATCTTTGTACCAACTCTTGTTCGAATAAATGGAGGAAAGAACAAGAGGGAATTAAGCGGATAATAATAATAATTAAGCGGTGTAAAATTCTTACAAATATATTGAGTTGTTTATGAAAGCTTATTGAATCTTTTATATGCAGCTGATTTTGATTTCTGATTTGTCATAAGACTCATAATGTAGCCTTGAAACTACTTTTTAGAGAGATAGATAAGGTTTTAGAAAATTGAGATGGATAGATTATTTTTTAATTTTTCTTTAATAAGTTGTTTATATGCTAGCTTTTTTTTTTTTTTTTTTTTTAAATATAATGTCAAGAACTCATATTTTTATGGCATGATGATATATAACTTATAGAATATTGACAATCTTCTTTTTTTTTTTGCTTTTGATCATATATGATATATATACATACATGAGTGGTTGATTTCAAATAAAAAAATATACAGTTGTTTGGTTATGCTCCGATTTAAACTACTTGTTTAACTCTAATAATCAGTTACAAAATGAGCTGCTAGTCAATGAATGAATGATGTTTCATGAATTGAGGTTCGTTTCTTGTAATGATCTTATACTTGTTTCGCATTATCATGATAATAAGGATATGTGCTCAATTAAGAATCCGTGTTAACTCAGGAGGTTCAGATTTTCTAATATGACACCCAATGTATAGTGTGGTTTTGGATATGATTCTGTTTCAGATTACCACAAAGTTATAACTCGTGAATACACACCTCGTTGTTCGCTCTGAAATCAAATTCTCGGAAGCGGATTAATGATTCTTATTTTTCAGTTTCACATTGGACACCTGAAGGAAAGAACAACAGGGAAGCAAAAAGTAATTAAGCGATTTAAAATTCCCATAAATTTCCTTTGTCATAACAATGTCTCCTTTATTCTCTATTTCTTTTACATAATATCTCCTTAGCCTAATTTCACGATATGAATTATCCCTTTGTTATTGCATATAATAGAATTATGATTATTACCCCACTTATATAAATTGTATTTTCTTAAAATCTTGTCTAATTTACTTTAACACGTTACCAATTGCATATAGTCACGTGTTACAATGTTCAAACATTATTTGACATATACATTTGATATCGTTTCTAGGTGTAATTTGATTTTAAACGAATTAAATTCAAATAAACTTGCTGTCAAATTCTACTTGGGCAGAGTTTGAATCACTCAATTATCTTTATTTTTTAGCTTATCAAATTAAATTTTAAGAACTATCAATTGACGAATATTTCAAGTTTGACATATGTACCATATATAATATATAGGATCCTTCTAAAATGAGATTTTGAGAGATGAAGAACATACTAGATATCATTTATCTAGGTGACATGTGTCCCTTTAAAATTTAAATTAAAATAATTTATTACTTCAAGACAAATTTACCCTTTTTATTGAGTGAAATTCAACACCCCCCCCCCCCCCTTGGATCTTGCCTAACTAAAGAAAATTTCGTGTTATTTTTATTAGCAAAAAAACTCTGTACTTTTTTTGTTATTACCAAAAAATATCACGCTCAATTCGAAATGACTCCACCAAAGGATGAAAAAATATCCCCTGAACTTAGAAGATTGTCAATAACCCCTCATAGCTCTAAAATTTTGCAATAAACCCCATTTTTTTTTTTAAATTGACAAAAACTTCCATATGATTTATGAAATTCACTTTAAAAATTTGACAAAAATCTTATCCCATAAAGTTACATATTATGGCACTTTACCAAACTTATGTACAAATTAAAACACTTTACCGCCTCAAATAATTTTACTTTAATGGAAAATATACATGTGCCCCTCACATGATATTTCAATGTAAGGTACAACAGTTCTACAAGTCCAACTAGTTTGCTCATATAAAGTTTTGTTTTCAGGTGGGGAAGGGTTGGATGGTGGTTGTATTGCCGGAGGTGAAGAGAGAGGAATTGGTGGCGGCAATAATTGCAGATATTCCCTCCTAATTTTTACCTTATTTTGTATTTTTTGCCCAATTGCAAATATCCCCCGAAGAGATAAAAATGGTGACTTAAATGGACACGTGCTTGACGCGTGACTTTTTTTTATCCAAAAACTAATGGAAGAATGAAATGTAAAAAAAGTTGTCCAACTTTGTACAAAATGTGTTTTTTTTAAAGTTTGGTATGAAATGTATAAAGTAGGTAAAAGTTTAAAATCGAAAATGTATTTCCTTTGATTTTTTTTGGGGAAAGAGATCTGAAATTAAATAGAGATTAGAGAGTTTTTTAAACATATTAATTAAAGGATTAGTATGTAATTTAATATATATTTATTTTTTGAATATTCGATTTCACTCTATTATTGGACATTTTGACCATAAATTATAATTCAGATTTGTTGTTAACTTTTTTCGGTGATTGAGATTAAGTATCTCATATACACTTAGGATTTATAAAATCTTAGTTTAGAAAGACACTAATAAATAAGATTGAAACGACCTTTTGATAGTTGAATAGAATTCTCAAATAATTCAAAAACGAGAGAATTTCACTTTTGATACCATAGCTCAACCTACTTTAGGGATTTGATACCATAATTTTTTTTCCCGACACATTTGATACCATAACTCAAATTAACTCGACACATTTGATACTTCCGTCAAATTGGAAACAGAATTGTCACGTGATTGTCATGTGGCCGTTAAAAACTTTGCACATTTGATACCATAACTTATGTTGACTGATAATTTTACCCCATAACATTTTAGGTTACCAAAAAAGCCCCACATCTCCAAATTTAGTGACGATTTTAGTCCACATTGTTGAAAAATTTCCAAATTGACTCGAATAAAACCACGTGCTGACCAATTTAGAACTTTACACATTTGATACCATTACTTATGTTGACTGATAATTTTACCCCATAACATTTCAGGTTACCAAAAAAGCCCCACTTCTCCAAATTTAGTGACGATTTTAGTCCACATTGTTGCCAAATTTCCAAATTGACTCGAATAAGACCACATGCTGACCAATTTAGAAAATTTTACTTATTTTATTTAAATAACTAATTTAATTTATAAACAATATTAATAAATTAAATAATACATTAACATACCAAAATTAAGAAAATATATTCTTTTTAAATATTAAATTTATATAATAGAATTAATATATTTAATATTTATTAAAATAATAAATTATATAATTTAAAACTATTTAATATTTATTAAAATATTTAATAATAAATAATTTTAATTTTAAAAAAAAACAATCCCCACCCCACCCACCACCTCCCCAGCCTTCTCCCCTACCCCTCGATTCCCAGGCCGCCGGCGGCCTGGGTCTTCTGTCCAGGCCACCGCCGGCCTGGGTTCTTCGATCCCAGGCCACTGCCGGCCTGGGATCTTCGGTCCCAGGCCGGCGGTGGCCTGGGAAAGAAGACCCAGGCCGGCGGCGGCCTGGGAATCTGGGGGTAGGGAGAGGGGTGGGTTGGGTTGGGTGGGGTGGGGTGGGGATTTTTTTATTAAATTATAATTATTTATTATTTAATATTTTAATAAATATTAAATAGTGTTTAATTATATAATTAATTATTTTAATAAATATTAAATAGATTAATTCTATTATATAAATTTTATTTTTAAAAAGAATATGTTTTCTTAATTTTGGTGATAGTTATGTTAATGTATTATTTAATTTATTAATATTGTTTATAAATTAAATTAGTTATTTAAATAAAATAAGTAAAATTTTCTAAATTGGTCAGTACGTGGTCTTATTCGAGTCAATTTGGAAATTCGGCAACAATGTGGACTAAAATCGTCACTAAATTTGGAGATGTGGGGCTTTTTTGGTAACCTGAAATGTTATGGGGTAAAATTATCAGTCAACATAAGTAATGGTATCAAATGTGTAAAGTTCTAAATTGGTCAGCACGTGGTCTTATTCGAGTCAATTTGGAAATTTTGCAACAATGTGGACTAAAATCGTCACTAAATTTAGAGATGTGGGGCTTTTTTGGTAACCTGAAATGTTATGGGGTAAAATTATCTGTCAACATAAGTTATGGTATCAAATGTGCAAAGTTTTAACGGCCACGTGACAATCACGTGACAATTCCGTTTGCAATTTGACGGAAGTATCAAATGTGTCAAGTTATTTGAGTTATGGTATCAAATGTGTCGGGAGAAAAAGTTGTGGTATCAAATCCCTAAAGTAGGTTGAGTTATGGTATCAAAAGTGAAATTCTCTCATTCAAAAACAGAAGAAGAAGCACGCTTAGCCCACAAAAATTTCTTAAACATTTTCCCAAGGCCCAGTATGTATGGGTCAAAATTCTTTAGAAACTATCATGATTCATGAATAGACTTTAAAAATTAAAATGAACGGCGGTAATATTTTTGGTCCTTTTAACTTTTTCAGATCCGGGGCACTTTATTTTATGATGAACAAATTACAATTTATATTTTTTTAACTCACGATTTTCATTCACTTGACCGTAATTTTAGTTCTTATCTCGCATAAATTTATCAAAATGTTAAGAAATTGTCAACTTTGTAAAAGAAGTTTTGATATTCAGGTTCGTTTGTTGTAGATTCATCATAATTACGTTATATTTAGGTTCTTCACAATCATTCAAAAGAAATTAAAAAGAAAGGGAAGATCACTTTTAAAAATACAATATTCCCAAAGTTCATTTCAAGCAATTACGCAAAACGACGAGTCCTAAACATATGCGAATCCTACTAATGAAAGAAAGCAATTGTATTATGAATTTATGTATTAAATAGAGAATAAATATAAAAGGAAAATAACTTTCACAAATTGAGTCCAAGTAAATTATTACTTAGGGCATCTCTAATGACTAGTGGGGAGATGCCCTAGAGGGTATATGGGGGGAAGAGGGAAAAAAAATCATCTCCAATGACTAGGGGGGCGGAGAGGGTATACGGACTAGAGGGACCCTGGAGGGACCTTGGAGGGAGGGGGAGGGGGAGCTTCTTCCATCCAAGCCCCCTCCATCACATGCTATATAATTTTTTTTTTAATTTCGTTTTGTTTTATTTGGTTATTTTTTTATCTTTATTTAAAAATAAAAAAATTACTAAAATCTGTATATTATTTGGAGATAATTATTTTTAATTATAAAAAAATAACTTTTATTTCATTAAATTAACACTAGCATTTTAAATATTGATTTATTTTAATAATTTTGGGGTTGTATTTATCACCCAAAAATAATTCTTTCTAAAAATCTAGAATAATGCGATTCAATCATGAAACCCAAAAATAATTAGTTTTGAAAATTTAAAATAATACGATACAATCATTAAACCCCAAAATAATTCTTTCTAAAAATTTAAAATAATACGATACAATCATGAAATCATGTTCGACTAAAACATAGACCTTAATTTTGACCTTGTGTGTCCCACACATGTTCGACTAAGTCCTTTAGTAGTTCGCGAAAAACGTCGTCGGGCTCGTTTATTTGGAGATTCGTCAGGAGGTTCGATCAATCTAGACGGTGGCGGTAGCAATATCAACAGCAATAATAATAGTGGCAACGAATATGGCAGAGATGATGGCTTTCCTTATATGAATTAATTTATTATTGATGTAATTTTTTATTTTCTAAGTTTCCTATTGTACTTTTGATTTTAAATTTATTTTTGGTGTAGTAGTAGTAATAATAATAATAATAATAATAATAGAGAAGAATAAAATTTATTATTAAATGGGTTTGATAGAATGAGTCATTAAAGATGACTAAAAAACTAGAGAGAGGGGGAGAGGGAGAGGGAGAGGGAGAGGGAGAGGGGGGCGAGGGGGAGAGGGAGAGGGTATTCCCTCTCGAAGTCATTAGAGATGGCCTTATGCTTTGTTCAAAAAAAAAGAATTATTACTTATGCTCATGGGCAAGTTCTTCCGGGAAAAAATCATCAGATATTCCCTAGTCTCCTAAACCCTCTAGGATTTAGCTAATTAAATATATTCATAAAGTTAACAAATATGTTTCAGGAAAATATATTGGTGTAAATTTTATTGAATTAAAAAAATTCTGATATTCAACCAAATTAGATGTGATATTTTTAAACACAGTATATATGTTACCTTACTTATTTAAAATAAATTATTATATTAAATATGTTACCTTACCTTATGAAGTTTTCGTTACCATATATGTTTTAGTAGTTTACATATATATAGTTTAGACTTCTAATGCCTTCCTATCATCTTCTTAATTTGTTTGAATTAATTCTCGTTTTACATTACTGTGATCCTTGTTAGAAAGAAAGAAAAAAATGTCCGATAATATTCCATATGAATTGTTAATGGTTATCTTGTCTAAAGCGTGCCAGCAGAGGCTCTATTGCGCTTTAGGTGCGTCTGTAAAGCATGGCGTCGTATGATTGACGATCCATACTTGATCAACATTCATCGCGATCACCAACTCCTCAACATCCACGACTTCTCTGATGGGGTTAGTCGCGTACTTATGTTTAATAAAGCTGACCGCAAATTCTGTTCTTTATCTTTAGACTACTTATTGCTTAACTCTAATAATTACGGTCCTAAATGTTTTGAGACTGCACGTATAATCACCTACCCAATGATGTTTCATGGAACGGGTTTGGTTGCTTGTAATGGTCTTGTACTTGTTTCGCATTATGATATGCATATGATGTCAATTAGGAATCCATTAACTCAGGAGGTCCACGTTTTGCCGTATGACGATGGGGTTAAAACCCTATCTTATGATTTTGGATATGATTTTGTTTCTGATGACTACAAAGTTTTGACTCATTCATCAACTTATGATGGAGGAAAATACACACCTCGTTATTCTCTATACAGCCTGAAATCAAATTCTTGGAAACGGATTAATAATTCTTCTTATTGGATTCCACATGTATATCCTGGAGTTTTCTCTAATGGGGCATTACATTGGATTGGAAAAAGGCGTCCTGTAACCGTAAAATCCACATTTGTGATTGTTGCTTTCGATCTGAAAACTGAAGATTTTCGATATTACTCACTGCCCACTCCGATTGTCAGTAGATTGGGGATTAGTGATATGATGTTTGGCGAGTTGGGTGGATGTTTATCTCTAAGTGGTTATTACGACAGGACGTATTTTGAAACGTGGTTGATGAATGATTATGGAGATGAAAATTCATGGTCTATGTCATTTTCAATTGCACAATCGGAGAGCAATGCTTACTTGACCAAAGCAGTAAGTTATTCAAAGAAAAAAGGACTCGTTCTTTTTAAGAAAAGAAAAAACAAGGGGTTTCTCTTGTTTGACCTTAAGAACAGAACTGCAGGGAATGTTAGCATTCCAAATGGTCTAAATATTGATTATCCTAGAATCTTTGCAGCAAGTCTTGTTCGAGTAAATGCTGGAAAGAACAAGAGGGAATTAAGTGGATAATAATAATTAAGCAGTGTAAAATTCTTACAAATATATTTCATTGTTTCTGATTCTTTATATGCAGGTGATTTTGATTCCTGATTTGTCATAAGACTCATAATGTAGCATTGAAACTACTTTTTAGAGAGAGAGATAAGGAATTTTAGAAAAATGAGACGGATAGATTATTTTTAATTTCTTCTTTAATAGTTTGTAGCAAACTTTTTTTTTTTTAATATAATATCAAGAACTCATATTTTTAGGACATGATGATATAAAACTTATACGATATTGACATATTTTTCGCTTTTGATCATATATATTTGTTTGGCAAAATTGCAAAAAAAAAAGTTTCAAACTAATTAGTGATTTGGATTTTCGTCCCAAGCTATATTACTTAGCCAAATTAGTCTCGTAATTTTATAATTTTTTGGAATATCGTTCTACTTGCCACATGGATGCTTACGTGTCATGACGTGGCAAATTTGATCATAAACAATTATATAAGATTGCAGATTTTGTCTCAAACTAATTATAAATTTTGATTTTTCATCTCAAAATATATTAATTCACCGAATTTTGTCTCACAATTTGTCATTTGGCATGAATTTAGTCCATTATTGAATTTCTAATTTTATGGAAATGACGATTAATCTTTTACTTTTTAAGGGACTAATGACAATTTATTCTCTATGATATTCATTATGTTCAATTTACCTCCTATAATTTGAAAAGATGCAATTTAAGGTAAATTGAATATTATGAATATCACATTGAAGTAAATTGCCATTAACTTTTTTTTTAAGAGAAAAACAATATTGATTTTTGAAATTCATGTGCGCTTTTGAGAAAAAATCCTATCTCAGTTCATTAGGAAAAATTTGTGCATTTTTTTTTGTATTATTAAATAATAAATATTTATAATTAGTTTGGAACAAATTTTTTCCCATGTTATTTCAATTACGGGACGGAAGTCGGCTTGTTGATATAGTTTGGGACGAAAAATCAAAATTTGTAAGTAGTTTGGGACGAATTCTGCAATCTTATATAATTGTTTATGATAAAATTTGCCTCGTCATGACATGTAAGCATCCATGTGGCAAGTGGGACGATATTCCAACAAAAAAAAAATTACGGGACTAATTTGGCTAAGAGAGATAGCTTGAGACGAAAATCCGAAATCACTAATTAGTTTGGGACCTTTTTTGGAATTTTGCCTATTTGTTTCTTATAATGGTCTTATACTTCTTTCGCATTATCGTGATAATAAGCATCTAGGGTCAATTATGAATCCATGTTAACTCAGGAGATCCACATTCTGCCGTATGATATCAAATGTAGAATGAGATTTTGGATATGATTTTGTTTCAGATGACCACAAAGTTTTGACTCGTGAATACACACCTTGTTGTTCGCTATACATGATCAAATTCTTGAAAGCGGATTAATGATTCTTATTTTTCAGTTTCACATTGAACTCCTGGAGTTTTCTCTAATGGGGCGTTACATTAGATTGCAAAAATACAACCTCTAACTATAAAATCTACACATATGATTGTTGCTTTTGATCTAAAAACTCAAAAAAAAATTAACATTGCTCATTTGTTTTTTTTTTTTTTTTACCTTGCAATTTGTTTTGAAACAAAAAGTAATTCTGTTTCTATTAATTCTTTGTTGTTGGATTCATCCATATTTCTCGATAAAAGAAAAAAACTTTTGTTTATTCAAACTCATTATTACTGCAAGTTTTGGTCCCTGATAGAAGAAGAACTAAGAGAGATCGTTATTTTCAGCACGTTTGTATTCGAAAATGCAATTTGCGGTTAAACAACTTATAATTGGGTTTCATTGTATCATGAGACAAATTCGTTGTACAAATCGTTGCATATTGGTGAGAGCGAATATTGTCTTGAGGAGAGGGTATAATTTGCATGACTTGGAGGAAATCGATTTTGACATTGCTGAATTTCGTTTCAGAATTGCAGCAGTTTAAGGTGCAATTTCTAGCCTCATATCAGGGGGACGAATATGGTTTTAAACCCTTGGTCTAGTTAAGAATTTTTCCATGTTTGGAGTAATTTCTAACAATTTGCCCTGAACATGTGTCCCCGTTAAGTCAATTTCTCCAGATCTTTAAACTATCATAAAACTACATTTTTGAGTGAAAACGAGACAGACCTTCTATCACACTTTGTTGTCACATTTTGGTGTCACATGTATATATCTATTGAAAGTTGTATAAATTTAAAATCTATGTATCCTCCATTCGGGGGAGGATTGTCATACTTTAGTGTCACATGATAGATCCATCCTTCAAGTGTATGTGTCGACCCACACAAAATTTAAAAAAAAAAAAAAACTCGTCAATAGATCTATACGTATAGTGTGACACAAACATGTAACACCAAAATGTGACAGAGAATCCTCGCTCTAATTCAGCACCAATGGGATTAGAATATTAACAGAAATTGATTTAAAATGAGAACTAAAAGACCAATTGACACTTGCATTTTCTGATGGGGGAGGATTGTCATACTTTAGTGTCACATGATAGATCCATCCTTCAAGTGTACGTGTCGACCCACACAAAATTTAAAAAAAAAAAAAAAAAACTCGTCAATAGATCTATACGTATAATGTGACACAAACATGTAACACCAAAATGTGACAGAGAATCCTCGCTCTAATTCAGCACCAATGGGATTAGAATATTAACAGAAATTGATTTAAAATGAGAACTAAAAGACCAATTGACACTTGCATTTTCTGATGGGGAGGATTGTCATACTTTAGTGTCACATGATAGATCCATCCTTCAAGTGTACGTGTCGACCCACACAAAATTTAAAAAAAAAAACTCGTCAATAGATATATACGTATAATGTGACACAAACATGTAACACCAAAATGTGACAGAGAATCCTCGCTCTAATTCAGCACCAATGGGATTAGAATATTAACAGAAATTGATTTAAAATGAGAACTAAAAGACCAATTGACACTTGCATTTTCTGATCTTTAATCTTTACTAGATTTGAAAGCAATTATATCAATTTCATCATGGTGTGCTCACATGGTCAATTTCTCGAACATGGTTGATGAATTAAATATGATTTATGTTATTAATTGTATGTACATAACATGTGTCTTGACTCACTTCGTAAGACTTTCTCTTGATGAATGGGTGGTATATGGTTCAAATCTCAATATTGAATTTTTTTTCTTAAATTTTGATTGTTTTATGTTATTTAACTTTTTTTCTTTAGTAATAATTGTTCATCTTTTTTATTTTCCTTTCGTAGTAATTATTCTTTTAATCCCTTTCCTTACTTAATGATTTCTTGTCAATTTTTTTTACTTAATAGGTACTTTAAAAAAAAATCTTTCTTAATTATTATAAAAAGAATGCTGTTTTTTCTTAATAATAGGATTTTTCTGCTTATTACTTTTTCACTTAGTACATTGCCAAAAAAAAAAATTTGCCCCCAATAAAATTGGTCTAGCTCCATCCGTATTTTTATATGTATATATATTTCTTAGTTTTATATATGATGTATAACTTTTTCTATATATAATAATATATAATATAATTAATAGAGTTAACAATGTCACGAAATGAAATAAAGTCAAGCATTCAATTATCATATTTGTAAAAGAATGAAATAGAGTTAAAGATGTTTATATACTTGTAAAATTTGCTACGGCTAAAATAATATTATTAATATTAAAAGTTATAAAAAAAATTCATGGTTGAATCTTTTAAAAATTGAATAAGTTTGTTATTTAATTATCTATCTAAAATAATAATATGATAGAGAAAATAATAAGTCAATATTTAACTAACATTTTTGCCTTTAAAAAAAATTGATTATATTTTTTTTACAAATATATTTCGTTGTTTATGAAATTGCTTATTGAATTCTTTATATGCAGCTGATTTTGATTTCAGATTTGGACTCATAATGTAGCCTTGATATATATTCATACACAAGTGGTTGATCTTAAATAAAAAAATATTACAGCGATTCGGTTATGCTCTGATTTAAACTACTTGTTTAACGAGTGAATAGCAAATTAACTCCCTGTGTTATTCTAAATAGGCAATTTAACTCCCTGTGATAAATAAAAGGGCAAAATACCTCCCTGTGATATCCTAAATAGGTAATTTAACTCCCTGTGATAAGAAAAAGGGCAAAATGACTCCCTGTGTATTTATAAAAGAAGCACATTGCCTCCCTCTAAATTGCTCATTTATTCATATCACAGGGAGGTAAATTGCTCATTATTTTATTTCACAGGGAGGTAAATTGCCTATTTTTATATCACAAGGAGGTAAATTGCTCATTATTCATTTCACAGGGAGTTAAATTGCCTATTTTTATTTCACAGGGAGATAAATTGTCCATTAGACATATCACAAGGAGTTAACTTGCAAAAAACCCCTTGTTTAACTCTAATAATCAGTCACATAATGAGATGCTACTCAAAGAATGAATGATGTTTCATGAATTGAGGTTCGTTTCTTGTAATGGTCTTATACTTGTTTCGCATTATCGTGATAATAAGGATATGTGCTCAATTAAGAATTTGTGTTAACTCATTAGGTTCAAGTTGTGTCGTATGACATCGAATGTATATTGTGATTTTGAATATGATTTTGTTTCAGATGACCACAAAGTTTCGACTCATGAATACATACTTCATTGTTCGCTGTACAGCCTGAAATCAAATTCTCAAAAGCAGATTAATGATTATTATTTTTCAGTAGGGAAGCAAAAAGTAATTAAGCGTTGTAAAATTCCTATAAATTTTGTTTATCATAACAATGTCTCCTTATTCTCTATTTCTTTTACATAATATCTCCTTAGCCTAATTTCAAAGTACGGCGGATTTTTGGGCAGGGAGCATTGTTTCTCGGGCAGGAAGGGGACTCGGAAATGGTGTGGGCAGCGAATTTTGGATGGATATCGTCGAGTCAGTGGGCTGTTTTCCGGTGTTGGTGGGGGCGGTGATGAGGCAGGGGTTTTGGTTTTGGTAGAAACAAGAGAATTATTTGAGATCCAAGGGGGAATTTGTGGTTTGGGAGGTTGAGAATTTTGTTTCCGTTTTGAGCATGGCGGTGGTGGCGCGGGCACCTGAGGGAGCGGAGATGAAGAAGGGGATTGTAATTGCAAATATCCCCAGCCCTATGTTTTTTGCCTAATTGCAAATAACCCCTGTAGAAGTGAAATTGGTCACTTAACAGCCATGTGCGCGGCACATGACTATTTCCGTCCAAAGCAATGTGTCGAAATACCTTAAGGGTGAGTTTGGTCCAGCGATAGGAGCTCTTAAAATCACTTTTACATCTCTATTGTGATTTTTGAAGTGTTTAGCCCCGATTATAAAAATTACTTCTGTTCAATCGTGATCTTCATGGTGTTTGGCCTCCAATATCATAATTACTTTTTGGATCCTCAAATGAAAAAAATCAACTTATTTTAGAAGCAACTAAAGTGTTACTTTTACAAAAGCTATTATACAAAAGCAATTATTTTATAATTAATTATTATCATAATCAATTATTACCAAAATCAATTTAGAAAAATTAATTATCATGTCCATTTTGAGCATGGCTTGGCTGTGGTGGCGCCGACACTTGAGGGAGCGGAGATGAAGAAGGGGATTGTAATTGCAAATAACCCCAGACCTATTTTTTCCCGAATTGAAAATAACCCCTGTAGAAGTGAAATTGGTCACTTAACAGCCATGTGCGTGTCACATGACTATTTCCGTCCAACGCAGTGTGTCGAAATACCTTAAATCATGGTATTAAATATGTTTTTCGTAAAAACTTGGTAAATTTAATATCAAAAGTGAATTTTTCTCTTAAAAATAGGTTAACTGATCAAATTAGAGGCAATAATAGGGAAATCAATGAAAAGGGCTTAAATTATATCGATGAAAAAATAGATTAAATCTATAATAGAATCTAAATCAATGAAAATTGGTTATAATGAATTAAATCGGTTAAAAAAATTATTTAGATCAATGAAAAATTGGTTTAAAAGCGCGATAAATCGGTCATAATTCTCAAACAAAATTAAATTGATGAAATAAATGAAAAAATAGATGAAATTGACGAAAAAATTATTTAATCGATCAAAAAGCATTAAATTTGATGTAAATTAGTGAAAAACAAGTACTTTTTTAATCAATGAAAGTTGGTGCCTGTTAAATTGGTAAAAATGGCGCCGGCACCTGAGGGAGCGGAGATGAAGAAGGGGACTATTTCCATCCAACGCAGTGTGTCGAAATACCTTAAATCATGGTATTAAATGTGTTTTTCGTAAAAACTCGGTAAATCTGATATCAAAAGTGAATTTTTCTCTTGAAAATAGGTTAACTGGACAAATTAGAGACAATAATAGGGAAATCAATGAAAAGGGCTTAAATTATATCAATGAAAAAATAGATTAAATCTATAATAGAATCTAAATCAATGAAAATTGGTGATAATGAGTTAAAGTGATTAAAAAAATTATTTAGATCAATGAAAAATTGGTTTAAAAATGCGATAAATCGATCACAATTCACAAAAAAAATTAAATTGATGAAATAAATGAAAAAAAAGATGAAATTGACGAAAGAATTATTAAATCGATCAAAAACTATTAAAATTGATGAAAATTAGTGAAAATGGGTACTTTTTAAATCAATGAAAGTTGGTGCCAGTTTAATAGGTCAAAACAGCTTAAATCAATAAAATTAGTAAAAAAAAAAAAAAAATCGATTAAAAATCAAGTTAAACCGATGAACAACGGCTTGAATATTGTTGAAATTCAAAAAAATATAGTACTTACCTTCAGGTAAATATAAAATCATATAATAACTCCTTTGAGGGCAATTTTATCCATAAATATTTTATTTCATTTTTATAAATCTTTTAAATAACCTTTTGGGACAAAATTGGAAATTTAGGGATATCCCTAGAAAATCAAAGATAACAAGGGTTAATTATAAGAAAGTGATAAATCTGGAGGAAATTTTTGTGATACAAAATACACGATGGTTCATTTACCCATGATTTTATTAATGTTAAAGGAGACAGGTTACTAGCAAATATTAAATTTGGCATCTTGTTCTATAATAATAATAACATCACTTTCAGTAGCAAGTTGGCTTGAACAAACCATTTTAATTTCTCACTATATTATCATGTTATTTTATCAAAGTCTTCTCTGCAAGTTTGCATAGCCAGGCTGTGAGAAATATCAATTCACATTCAATGCCATTTACATAGACACAAGTTCACATTGTAACACTATTCTAAAGCTTTAAGCAAATAAAACTTACATACTTCAGAGGAAAAGAAGAGAGGTGAGAGATGGCAACCGCCTACGCCGCTCTAGTTTCTCTTGTTAATCTCATCGAACAGATCCAGGTGCACCATGCTCGTCGGCCAATTTTTGTGGAGGAACAATTGAAAGAGATTGAACATCTGAAAGAGAAGGCGTGTTTCCTACAAGATTATCTAGATGGTTATTCGCATATGGATAGCAATGAAGTACAAGATTTGGAAAGACGAATTGCGGATGCTTCTCATGCAGGAGAAGATATCATTGAATCATATGTAGTGGATCATATCATGGCTCCATTTCCAAAAAAGTATTCCAAACAAGTTTATGAAGTTGTAAAGAAAGTAATACAAGACATGGATTTGATCGCGAAAGAGATGATGGAGATTAAAGATCTGCAGCCCAACGATCTGACAAACGTTCACTCGTCAAGACCTCGTCTCGCTATGAATGATCATGATACTATGGTGGGATTTGATGACCGTTTGCATCAGATCATGGACAAGCTTACCACACAACAAGCGGATCTTCAAATTATTCCAATCACTGGAATGGGCGGGATTGGTAAGACTACACTTGCTCATAATGTTTATGGCAATTCATTTATTGTGCGGCGTTTTGATGTTCGTAGTTGGGTGACGGTATCTCAAGTGTATGATATAAAAGAAATGTTGTTAGAACTTCTACGCAATATTGGAATTCCTATTAAAGGAGAAGAAAATAGTGAATGCTTAGGGTTAAAATTATTCCAACATTTATCAGGTAGGACTTATTTGATTATAGTAGATGATTTGTGGAATACTGAAGCATGGGATAAGTTACATTCATTCTTCCCAAATAGCAAAGGAAGTCGAGTCATGGTAACTACTAGGCTAAAAGATGTTGCTAACTATGTCGGATCTAATAACCTTCATGAGATTGATCTTCTTGATGAAAATAAAAGTTGGACTCTACTTTGTAGAAAGGCATTTGGCAAAGAAGGTTGCCCTTATCCAGAATTGGAAGAAGTTGGAAAGAGAATTGCAAGAAATTGTCAAGGATTGCCTCTATCAATTGCTGTAATTGGAGGAGTCCTTGCAAAGTCCAATATGAAACGAGAGTTCTGGGAGTATGTTGCCAATAATATAGATGAAATCACAAGTTCAGAAGGTAGTGATTGCTTGGATATATTATTATTGAATTATAGATATTTACCTATTTATTTACGACCATGTTTTCTCTACGTGGGAGTTTATCCAGAAGATCATACTATTCGTGTCTCCGAGCTTATTAAACTTTGGGTAGCTGAGGGGTTTCTAAAACCTAACAAACTCAAAACCATGGAAGAGGTTGCAGAGGAGTACTTGAATGATCTTGTCGAAAGACATCTCATTATGGTTAATAGTCGAGGGACCCTTGGGAAAATGAAAACTTGCGGCATCCACGATCTCATGAGAGATTTGTGCCTAAGGGAATCTCATAAAGAGAAGTTTCTTTTGGTCAACAAAGTGCATAAGCTTCAAGATTTATCACAAATCATAGATGGCCAACGTCGCGTTGTTATTCCACAAGGCCCATTGCGTAGAGGATTTCATGATCCCCTTCCAGATGTCTTGCAATCAACATCATTGGTTCGTTCCCTGACGTATAAACAACCATTAAAACTATCACGTTGGTCTAATTTCAATTTGTTGAGGGTATTCAACTTGTTTAAGGATCATTATTTCGGTGATGAAGATGTTGATATCAACTTAGTTAACTTACGATACCTGCATTTATCTGGAAATATCCTTACATCTGTTTATTTGGCACACCGGCTGTGGAATCTACAAACATTAGTCATTCATAACAGATGCACAGAAATAAACAAACATGTAACACCGAATATTTGGAGGATGCAACATCTTAGACATCTAATTGGCGCAGAAATACTTCTTTCTGATCCTCCGAGCGGTCAAACAGACGAGGTAGATGATTTTGTGTTAGAAAACCTACAAACACTCATGAAAGTAGTAAGCTTTAGATGTACTGAAGAGGTCCTGAAGAGAATCCCCAACGTCAAGAAATTAAAAATAGGACATAACTACTTGTCAAGAGATAGGGTTTCACACTATTGCCTCAACAATATTGGTAGTCTGCATAAACTCCAATCATTAACTTGGGAGTTACCATTCCATGTGATTTATGAGGAAGGAATTTCTTTCCAGAATTTTGTGTTTCCTGAATCGCTTAAGAAGTTGGCTTTAGACGGAAACAATCGTTATAACTTGGATGATATTATAGCAACGATTGGAATGTTGCCCCAACTTGAAAAGCTCGAGCTGAACAAGTTCTTGTCAGAAGAGGAGTGGAACCCAGTTGAGGGGCATTTCCTTCGCCTAAGAGTCTTGCAAATCAAAGGTTTCAACGATTTGGTAAACTGGACAGCAGACAGTATCCATTTCCCAGTCCTCGAGCGCCTTGATCTTTCATATATGAATAAACTGGAGGAGATTCCCTCTAGCATTGGAGATATAACGACACTTCAGTCAATTAAGTTATATCGTTGTACAGATTCAGTTGTTGCTTCAGCAGAATATATATCGGAGGAACAACTCAGCTCCGGCAACGAGAGTTTTCGTCTAATCATATGAGATCAAAATATTAAGGCATCAATTCATGTGAAGGTATTTTGAAATATAACAAAAATCAGTAAGCTTATTCATTTCCAACTTCCAGATTTATTACTACTCATAATTGGATGCCCCTCACATTTCTTGATTCTCTAATTTATTCAGATTTGAAGTGATCAGCGGTGGAGGGATATGAATCAAAACTTATATATATGCTAGGTAAATTATTCTCAATCTATAGAATATAAATTAATTTCTTAAGATTTATATTTTTCTCAATTTTGTAAGACTTGAGTTTTTTGTTACAGGTTAATTTCATACTCGGAAGCCTTATAATTTTTTTTTTGTTTGTTTAAATAAAGGAAGCATTATTGCTCAGGGCCTATATTTCTAGGCGACAAAGTTTGATTTGGTTTAAGAATTGTTGTATTGCAATTTATTATTTTTTTTTTTTTTAGAGTGATCAATCACAAAGTCAGTGCAATACACTTGCTTGGTGGTTGGATGAGTTTGGCCAAGCCAGGCTTGGACAAAAAATTTCCGTATTTGTTGTATGATGTTCTTCTATATTTGATTTTTATGGTTGTCCCAGGATTTGTCTCCAATATTTCCTCATAGTAATTCCAGTTTTGCATACTGCTCAATCTTTGTGCCATTGTTTAGTTTGGCAGCCCTGTTTCTGTTAATTTGAGAGGTTTGGTTTTTTCTTAATTTGAGGGTGTTAAATGTTAATTTTGTGTTTTGGGTGCAAAGTGTCCATTATTGTGTTTCGGGGGTGCAAGATGACGAGTTGTTCTTAATTCGAGGGTGCTAAGAGTTAATTATGTTTTGGGGGTGCAAAGTGTCAATTTCTAAAAAAATTGGGGTGCAAAGTGCCAAAGATCTACATTTGAATTACCTATTTTGCCCTTGATTCCAATGATCATTTTTGTCTGAAATAAGAGATGGTTCTAAGTCCTTAATTTTATCTATTTCAAGGGTGCAAAATGCTAAATTTGAGTTTCGGTGGTGCAAAGTGTATTTTTCATGTTTTAGGAGTGCAAAATGCCAAAAAACCCGATGTTGAAACAGAATTTTAAGATATTATTTGGTTTTATCTTGCAATTTCTTTTGAAATAAAAAGTAATTATGTGTCTGTTAATTCTTTGTTGTCGGATTCATCCAAATTTCTAGATAAAAAACTTTCGTTATTCAAAAGTCATTATTACAGCAAGAAGAACTAAAAGAGTCACTCCAGTGTTATTTTCAATTCTGAATTCAGACTGCAATTCACATTAAACAAAGATTGTAATTGCCGACAAATTTGTTGTACAACTCACACATTCCCTGTTAAATGCCAAAAACGTGGAGTGGAGATTACGTTTTTTTTAAAGAGGGGTGTTTTCGTTATTTTGCAGAAAATCAGGGGTGTTTTAGTAATTTGACAGGAAATCAGAACTTAATAAATTGAAAACGGGAAGTGAATAGGGGTGGTGTTGAAAAATGTTTAGTTAGTATCTCTTCCCCAACCTCCTCTCTGTATCTTCTCTTAGTTTGTGTGAGATTATTTGATTTTGTCCCATCTCCATTTCATGTTTATAGAGATCACAATTTCAGATTGATTGTGTTCGATTGATGAGTCTCAATCCTACGTGATCCTTATTATTTTCATTGTAATTCTTAGCTTCGTTTGTAATTCAAGTTTGGATTTCCTTTTATCCATTGATTCACATTATGGTACGCTTCATTCCCGGGGCTGAATATCGAATTGGAGGAAGTCGATTTTCGACATTTGTGAATTTTTGTTTTAGAATTACCAAAACTGCAGTTCTAAGTGAAAATTCATGTGGGTAATGTGTGACCATAAAAATTGTAATAACTTGACAAAGTAATAAAATTTATTTTTACAAATTTCACAACAAACAAATTTTATAAAAAAACAATATCAGGTCACCACACAGAATCACAGCAAGCAATATATACAGACATACTGCATACATAACCATGAAAATTAATCAACACAAATGGTCAGTATCTATTGCTCCATTTCAATACAAACACTTTACTAGAATCTTAGCTCCAAACAACTAATTACTTACCAAAAAAAAAAAACTAATTATTTCGATTTATCAACACACTAGAACCAAGCTGCCTTTGTTTTGCTGCTAAAAAGAAAAAGACTTTTATTGTACATCTCCATCTATATTCACAAGCTTCTTCTACCCAGTTCTTTCACCATATTCATCCAAGTATACGCGTTTTCTGCAAAACTGATTCAAAATACAAATAAAATTACAGAAAAATTGGCTCTCATAATTTTTTTGTGGAAATGCACCTTTTGGCAAAAGAGGAGGTATGTATGCAACTCACTACATTTTACAAGCCTACAGATGACTAATGACATTTTTAACTTTAAATTTCAAATATACCCTTGGTCAACATTTTTAGATTCCGACCCAATTTCATAGACAAACATGTCCACCTAAGGGGGAACTGTTATAAGTATTCTCGTGTAAAGACGCCCTGGAAAGTTATAATGAATACTTGAAGGGTATAAAAGTTATATACGGTAGGGCTGTAAACGAGAGTATCATGTACTTTCAGCTAAATCGAGGGTATTTATGTACTTTCAGCTAAACTGTTGAAGGGTTGTAACTTGTAATTGTACAGAGTTGAATAATTCAGGAGTCCTGGTTCTGGTAATTCCCCGAACATGATGGCGTCCCTAGTAATTTGACCATAAGTAAGGGGTAGTTTGGGTAATTTTTGCATTTTTATTCTTCATAACCAAGAAGCTAGTTAGAGTAATAAGATGAAGGAAAGACTCACTACTCTAAGTTCAACTGTTGATCAGCTTAAGGGAGGAGATTCGGGCTCGGAACCAAAAACAGAAGAAAAGGACATCGTATCTTCTTTTGGTATAGCCACAAAGTTAAGAGGAGCAGTTGAAAGCCTTCTCATTTCCTTGAAATACCCATTTTGGCGTCCAGAGTAAGAACGTGGCGTTTGGAGCTCCGGAGTTGCACTTCCAATTGTATTCCTACGTGGCGAGGGAGTCACGGATCCATTTCCATTTGCTCGGTACCCATTTGGCTTCGTAAAGCTACTGCTTCTCCTTGGACTTGGTTTTGAACCGTATATAGATTCTTTTTCAGCCAGTAACATGTCTTTAAGTTTCTTTTGATCCTGTGTTAAAGAAAAGAAAAGGAAATAAAATCGTTAAGAGATAATAAATAGGACTAAATGTATTTCATTTCTAATAGCTCTTATGTGTTTAGATGAGTGCTCGTGCAATATAGTTTCTTTGCCAAACGTTTGGACAAATTAGTTCTATGGGTTAGTCATCCGTAAAAGAATACCGTGTAAACTTGAGGGCCATGTTAGAGACTAAAATAAATTTGTTTACAATTTCTCAAAATCTTACCAAGTAATTCGTTTAGATATTTGGTTTAAATCAAAGGAGTTAAGCCCATTTTTAAGTTAAAATAAAACTTGGCCGCAAAAAAAAGGAAAAAAAAATGCCAAGTTCAAACATCAGGGATAACCAATCTGTAAACACAAAACTTTACTCAAGACTAATGAAATTAGAAAAAATGAATTACCCTAGCTCGTTTCTTCTCCTCCTCCTTTTGTCGTCTACTTTGCTTATAACCGTCCAAGATAGATACTAAACGCACCTGCACAAATATAGCTAGTGGACTCAGACCAAAGGCAAATTTAATCAAAAAGTTCAAACTGCTTTTGGAAAAAAGTTGAATAACTCACCCCATCATAAAGAAACAGCTTTTGTTTCTCATGCTCCCATGCTAAAGTCTTGTTTATTAGACTATCAACCATAACTGAAAATCAAAGATTACTTTATTTACAAAAATGTAAATAGCCAAGAAAGCAAAAGATATAGCTAAAGTTCTTATTATTTTACCTGGAATTTTATTTACAGTAATTCTAGCTCGCTCTGCACGTTTCAAGTTTATATGCACACCTCTTCCAGCACTATAACGATTCTCATCCTGATTATCAACGTGAGCAATTAAATGAATGCTAGAAACGAAATAGTTTGAACATAATATCTTGTGGTCCTCTTTTATTGGAGCTCGTTAACTTACTTTATTATAATCTTCGAGCCAATTTTCCTCATTACAAGCAGAAAGCCATTTATCTATCCTATCCATTATTTCTCCACGGCTCAAAGCTTCATCTTTGGCTTTGTATATTTGCGACTCAATGTTAGCCAAGAGTTCACATGGATCCACCAAACCTGCATACCAACCAAGTTCTAAGCTACACTAAAAATTGAGACTAAGAAGCATCCTTAAAACTGAGATTAGTTACCAGAATCTATCATAGCATTAGTTTTATCAGGAGCTGTGCTTGAATCAGGTTGTATATGTGTTTTGCAACATATATCATCTAACTCCGACTTCTTCATCATAACAAGTTCCTTCATCCTATTTGCTTTCAATTTCGTGAGCCTCTCAACCTCTCCCGATACCTGTCAAAATTTAATGTTACTCAACTGAGTTACAAAGGAAGGGAGCCAGACAATAACAATATGTTTGGTTCTTGAATTTCAGTGAGGAAAATTATAACAAATATAAAAATGAAAAAAAATAATAATAATCTTAAGCCTTAAACCTAAACACAACAAGAAAAACAGGATTTTCCGACGGTAAATTTTCCGATGGTAAAGTTCTATAATATACCTTTTCAATGATCTCCAACGAGAGAGAGCTTGGTTGAACGATTTCCGATTCTTGCAAACCAAGAATAGATGTAATTCTTAAGAAGTTGACCTTTTCTTCTTTTCGTGTGTCCATCAATTTCCATAGTTCAAAGAGAGAGCCAGCTACATCATTAAGCTGAAATGCCAATATTTTGAATTAGCACAAAAAAGTGAAGTTTAACATGATAATAATGGAAGGGCACAATCATTGAATCAATACCTTTTGATATCGAATTTTTCTCTCTGTTTTTAACCTCGTGATAGCTTGATCAAGTCCCTCTAATGTGCTGTCGCTTATATTCGTGACATGTTTTGGGCTTGAATCATGCAAGCTAGGATGCACATCATTCACGATTTTTCCAAAATCCAAACATAACACACTGCTCAATGTATGAATTTCGTTGACATGATCCATAACTTTTTGGAGCCTTTCCGACTACAAAGAATAAAATTTAAATTATAATTTGATGAATTGTTTAAAATTATAATGCATCCAATGAAGAAGTACCTTTTCCTTTTGGAGAGCGCGGAGATTTGATTGGTATTCAGTGAGCTTTCTTAGTGATAAGTCTTGCTCTTCAAGATTCAAGTAACTTATAGCAGCAACATTTTGATTCCCATATCCGGAAATCTCGCCATTAATCTTCTCAACTTGTGTCTTTATGTCTGCAAATTGCTTCAGTCTCTCCTCTTTTTCAAGTTTCAAGTCCTCCACTAATGGTGCGACTGAAGACAGTTGCCCTTTCAAGGATTTAGATTTCTTCTCGTGAAGTACCTGTTATGTTAACGATGAACTCATCATATAACCATTGATCAATTTGACTCAACAAAATATGTCACATGGCAAAGGATCAAAAGAAGATGGACATTTAAATATTTGATATTTATGAAGGTCCCAACAAAGAAATAACTGCATCTAATGAAAAGTAACATGAAATTCATGGACAATAAAAGCAACGAGGAAAGGCACTTGTCATGTCCTAATTGCTAATTCTTATTACACTCAGACGAAAAGTTGCATGAATACATGTACAAAATAGTAACGAGAAAAGAAATATAAACATTATAAATATTGAATAATGGGAACAAATAAAGAGATGCTTAACAGACTTCAAAGTAATGAAAAATGAACTTATTATATATTATGCTTATCAATTCCTAAATATTATATACAAAATATATCAAGTTATACTTAGGTAAGACGTAAATAGCTTTAGAAATGCTTGAAGACAGTTTATTTACCGGAGAATGAACATTAATATCTCCAAGAGTAGCCATAAGCATAGCGAGCTCTGCTTCTTTTGCAGCAATAGACTGAAGAAGACAAGCTTTGGCATTTGCAGCCTCGTCAACCTTTCTTCTGTAGATATCTAAGCACTCTTGCTCAAGCTCCATTAACATTCGATCTTTATCAGCTTCAGATTCACCAATTTCACTCCATATTTGCTGCTCGTTAGAAGAATATCAGTAAGAAAACTTTGGGTGTTCAGAATCCCACACATATAATCTTATCCTAAAAAGCTAGAAATCTATAGTTAAGAAAAATCAAAAAATTCAAAATTAAAGCAAATATTCATTCATTTTGTCATCTAAAGAAAGATATTTGTGCTAGTGTTTTACTCTCTCAATTCCAAGAACGAAACTTTAATAGTATTTTACTTACTGAAATTCAAGAACCAAGCCAAATTTAGCTTGGAGAAAAAATAAATTAATTGAAATAAAAAAGGGATTTAAACAAAGAAGGTATGAATATTAGTATTTACTAAATGTCCCATTAATTCCGCCTTTGAACAAGGTAATTATCACCCCCACCCCACTCCCACAACCCCAACACACACAAAGTACAAAAATGGATTAAAAAAAATACTCACTTCAATAAATTCAAACTTGAAGAATCCCCTTTTTCCATAAACCCCATAAAGATTGACAACAGAAACATTCAAGAATTCCATATCAAAAGAACATCATAATTTTCAAAGATACAGACTTTATGAAGAGAGAGAGAGAGAGACCTGAAGTTGTTGGAGTAAAGCATTGCAAGTATTGGTTGTACGTACAGTGGTACAACTACTCCCAAGCGCAACCATCATTCCTACTTACTAATAATGTATGTATGTTCCCTTTTCTTGCTTCTTTTCTCTGCACAACCAAAAGACAAAGACTTCAGCTTTTTAACACTTCTCAAGAAAACAAAAACACAACCTAAAAAGATTAAAACAGAAAATGAAATTATTGGCTTTCTTACAATGTTTCCTTAACTTGGCTTCTCAAAAGATGAACAGAAAAAGACCAACACAAACACAAGCACCAACAGTCCCCTCTCTCTTTCTTGATAACAGATCTGAAGCTTTTTTTCTTTCTTTATTCAACGCAGATAATAGATAGATAGCTACACAACAACAAGCCCCCGAATAAAAACAAACCAGTCTTTAATTTTCTGATCCTCTGTTTCTTGGTGTTCTTGTTTGTTTAATATCTACTAGAAAAGAAAGAAACAAAAGAAATGGGGCCACACCCAAGAAGAGAAAGCAGAAAAAGAGGCACCAACCTAATAATTTTTGCAGCAAATTATAAAAAGAAAGAATTTTTTTTGCAGCACACCACCAACTATTCCTTTTACTACACTGAAAGATTTTTCCAAATTCAGGAGTACTCAGTGGGTGAGGCTAAACTGCGCCACCTTATGTGGGTGGGACGGTGCATGTTAGCACAAGTTTCTAGGCCAGCTTCAATGGTTATTATTTTAGGGTATAAATATATTTATTACAGTATATACTTAGGAGTACAGACTTGCTAAAATAGAAAATGACAGATTGGCTATCCTTTTTTTCTGGGTTTTGTTTTAATTGCAAAAATTGACTACTCAGTAAAAAAAGAAAAATTATTGTAATTGATACTCGGACAAAGGAAAATACATTGTCAAAAATAGGAAGACAAAACTTTAAAAATACAATAAAGTTGGGGTTAAATAAATAAAAGATAAAGTGGGGACAAATTTACATTTTATTCCACTAGATTGATACCTTGTCAATTTGCATTTATTATGTTTTAGTTGTTTGGGAATTTTTTATTTTGAGAAAAAAATCTAATTCAATTTATGTCATGTAAATTGGCCGTGGTTTTTGTTTTGATCCTCTAGAGTGGTTGTTGATATAGGACAAGTATATGGATCTTCCACGATGATCGGAAGATCCGAACCAAACGATCCTGCCTGCGAGGGTCATTAACCTCTAAGGTCACACATCAAGTTGGGAGCTCGCGGCAGCGGACGAAGCGAGGCCCATGACATTCCATCGAGTGTCAAAGCACAACCATGAACAAGAAGAATAAGTCTTCATTATAAGGTATTGGACAATGAGGAATGTGCACTTTTCATATCAAACTTTCACCTACTTTATACATTTAGTACAAAGTTTATTGGGGGGAAAACACATTCAATATCATGATTTCACCCCCTCAACATATTTCATTTCTCCGTCAGTATTTGGACAGAAACAGTCGTGAAGTCACCAAAATGGCTTGCTTGTGTGCCCCATATATCATACCTGAAAATTATTGTGGCATGATTCCTTCTGGATTGTGATATATAATTTTATATTAATTAATATCCCAAAAATTTGTTAATTTTATGGGGATTGTTACTGAAACTTATACCGTTAGAATCTCTCTTCAAGATATTTCTAGCCATATAAAGAACACGAAATTTTGCCTTGTAATATAGGAGTTATGGCGGTTTATGCCCAAAAATTGACGGAGAAATAAATGTGCCGAGGGGGTGAAATCATAGTATTAAATGTGTTTCCCAGAAAGAATAGTGCCACATGTCTAAAGTAGGTGAAAATTTGGTATTAAAAGTGTAATTCCCTCATTGGACAATCTCCACCTCTTGAACTAAATTTTGAGGCTAAGTTAGACTCTTTAGAGTGGACTTAGTCAATCCATGCGAAGATATTCAAGATTGTATCAAAAACCCAAGTTAATGTGGGTCACCTTCTTTCATGATGAGCCTCTCCTTGTTCGCGTGATGGGATAATTATTCATCCACACGCTCCAATCGTATGACAAGGTCTAGATTGTCATTATTTGTTCAGTTAACAAATGTCTGGAATGCCACTATTCGTACATTGGACCCACAATTTACAAAATTGAGCTTTAATATATCACGTATTGATCTTATTTCATCCACACGTTCAATTCATTCACACGTAAAAAAAGATTATTAAGACTAATATATCTCAAATAAAATGAATTACAAGAACAAGTCCTCTTATAAAGAAGTCCTAGACAGTCCACAAATTCGCTCCCCTAGGTTCCAAGTACTTAGTACTCAATGATTTGAGGAATTGTAGTTTTACGTGCGTTAGTTCAATATAAATTAGTCAATTCCATAAACACGTAAAATATAAAAATTGTTTTGTCTGGCTCCAATTTAATATTCATGGCGTGTCACTATAATTCATATGGGATTCTTTTTTATAAAATCGTATCTAAATTAGATGATGGTACTCAAAACAAATCATTTGGTGGATTAGGTTGCTAGTGTCCAATCATTGCATTGCCTTACCAGTAGTATATTAATTCGTTTGTCAATTATACAATACTAAAGTACTGGATGCTGACAAGATTCTAATAATCCATAATAATACACCAATAATTCATACTTATTAATTAATTACTACAAAAAGTTGGGTAGAAATAACAAATATTTTAATTGTCATTTTTTATTTATTCAATGAGAAAAAATATTAATTTTAACTAATAATTTTGATCATAGATACATTAGAAATAAAAGCTATTGAATTATTATAACAAACTATTAATTTGTAATATTAACCAACATGGATTATGGTCACTTGCAATATGAAGAATACATGTTGAATTTATGTTGGGAGATCGATGTATTTTCTCTTGGTGTCTAACAATTTGTGTGATTAAATATTTCATCAAAAAAAAATTTAACTTAATATATCAGCATATAGCAGATAATAATAATCTAATATATATTAATTCTAATAAAGTTAGATTATATAACAATATAGAAACTAATAAGAAATACTTACTTTGATCAAAATAAATCAAATAACTCTCCAATCAATATATGAAAACTAGGAAATGAGACTGAGACTTGCCGAAGCGATTTTCTTAAGACAATATTTCCAATACTGTCACGGTGCATGCAGTTTTATTAAGGTAGTCTCCCAAGATACAACAATCTGGTGTTCATTATTTGCACAAATAATGAACCCAATGCAAACCGAAGCAAATAGAAAATTCGACATAAATTTAAAGTAGAGAACATAGTATTATTGTCAGAAAAAAAAAAAAAAAAAAAAAAAAAGTATTCTTCATTGGCCAGATTAAGTCTCTTGTTTATAAACACATAAATATTTTTTCGCAAGAGACACATCGCTTGGATTACAACGTTTCGGTCCAAATGATACCTCTTCAGATTGAACATACGCAACCCCTTAATAATCTCAACTGATTTTATTTATATATAAATTATAAAATCCAACTTAATGTGTCTGACATATCTCAATAAAAAAATAAATTAGGTTTAAGCTCGAGATATCACTTAAAAATAAAAAACCTTTATTATTAGCAATTAATGACGTGTATGACTAATTAATAATTGTGACAATATAAAAACAATTCAAGTCACTTGTGAATTTTGGATTGGTCTAGTGGAAGAAATTAGGACCCCAAAAGTGACGATCCAAATTCGAATCTATGTTGGGAAAGGCTCCCATACAATATTCGATGTGACTCAAAAGAGATTAACCTCTTGGGAAATCGAAAAAGAAAAAAATGACTTTGTAGAGAAATTCAAATTATTATCACTAATATATATTATTCAGTTGCAATTTTAATATTGTTATTCAAAATTTTGTCAATATATGAACTATTAAACTTTTGCTTTCCATACGTAATTCAATCGCACGCCTACCATCCAAAATATTTACAATGTCACATTATTGCACGGGTGCGACCTAATTGAACTTATACTAGAATAATTAATTAATTAATTGAATATATGTAAAATTGACATCATGCAAGAAAATGACAATTATGAAATTGTTGCAAGCCCAAAACTAATAAAGGTATGGACCCATAGCATTATGTTCAACTTTCAATATGAGCCATGTCAATCATATTAAAAAGATGCATCATCATAAATTACAGTGAACTTGGTCCTGTTGGGTCCAACATGTTTCCTTACCGACCTCTTTCTTCATATAAAAAAATGGAGTAATCAATTAATATGCTTAAAGAGAAAAAGGATAAGATGATAAATCATTATTAGGGTATCAAAATGGGACTTATGATGTACATTTTTCAATCTAATTTAATATGAATGGTTGCCAGTTCATATGGTGACTTTTCGTTTTAATATTTGTAACATAAAGAGAAAAGATTAAGAATTGTATCTGTTTAAGTATTTTAAAAAACAATTTATTAAATTTAATTGGTACATGCAGAAATTTAGATAGTTTGAATATTTGGAACTGGACAATAATACAAATTGTTTTAATGAGATTTATCTAATAGACTCAATTATTCGCAACAAATGTTTCATTTTTTCCCTCTCGTGAAATTACCTACAAAGTGTCATATTGTACAACTAAGGGTGTAATTGAGTAGAGTAGTTTTGTTTAAGTTTGGTTTGAATATTATCGAGCTTCAATTTTTTTGTTTGACTTTGATTTGATTGTTAAACGAGTCGAGCTCAAACAAACTTTTATCGACAAGCTCGAGCCGACTATCGAGTATCTTGATATTTTACGTGTATTTTGTAAATATTTAGCTAATCGAGTCAATCTCAAACAAGCATTTATTGAAAAATAATGTTCAAACTTGTTTAATTTGTCTGACAAACCAAACTCAAATGATATTTATCGAACGAGCTCGAGTCAAGTAGCTCTTGAGCTTGAAGCCTCAAACCAAGCAAGACTAGGGATAGTATAAGTAGTTCTTCTCAGTTGGAATGGGGGTGGTTATTATGGGTTATCAATGTGCCAAACAAAATTAAGAGGGGATGAAGATGTTCTCTATGTTCTTTTTCATTGGTCCTTTGAGGAGACAATTATGGCCCATACGGGTATGCCTTGGAGCATTTATATTATCCTACGGAACATAGCTATGAGGAATGGATTAACGGAGTTCGGCCGAGAACAACACAAGCCGATTACGAGGTGTTTTGTAGGGCTTGTGGATGCCGTTTGATATTGTACAACATGCTCATGCTTTCTCTTGAGAGGTTTAGATTGGCCATTGATCGAATTTTAGTGGAAGACATTGGTGAGATTGACGTGAAAAATAATATATATTTTTTGTCAGGATTGCTAGAGACCACCATATACTTATTTGGTTAAGATTAATTTCGATGTTGTTGTCTTTGATAGAAAAGGTTTTTAGGAGTGGGTATAATGGTTCGGAATGAGACTGGACACTATTTAGTTTAGCGTTCATTTAGAATCTATCAGAAACTTGGTCCCAAAGTTGTTGAGGCTTTGGCTGGAAAATTTGCAGTGGAACTGGCTAGTGAGAAGCGTTGGAGTAGAATCGTGTTGGAGGGAGATTGTTTATGAGTTGTGAAGAAAATCAATTTGACTGATGATATGTCGACTACCGGTAGGGGTGTAATCGAGTCGAGTAGTGTCGAACGATACACTGTTCAAGCTTGGTTTGATTTTTATCGAGCTTGAAATTTTGTGTTTGAGTTTTGTTTGATTTTAAATCGAGTCGAGCTCAAACGAGCTTTTATCGAACGAGCTCGAGCCAACTACCGAGTACCTTGTTTTACATGTAGTTTTTCAATTTTTAGCTTACCAAGTCGAGCTCGAGCCGAGCTTCAAAAGTTATCAAACGAAAAATGATGTTCAAGCTTGTTTGATTAGTGTGACAAACCGAGCTCAAACTAGCTTATATCGAACGAGCTCGAGTCGAGTATCAAGTAGCTTGGTTTGATTTTCAGCCCTAACTACCGGTCCCATTATTGCTTATATCAAGAGAACATTTCTCGACTTTTCGTGGTTTAGAGTTAACTTTATCCGTATGATTGGTAATAAGGTAGCTCATTATTTGTCTAAATTAGCGTCAATTGAAAAATTAGAGGTTTTACCTAAACATAAGACAATTTGTAAAAATAAATATTCTTTAATTAATATATATATATATATATCACTTTAAAAAAAATGAAGATGATGTATGCACCACCTCCATCATAGGTTAAATAGAGAATAAGGATCCAGACCGTCTAATTTGTTAAATATATCATTTTGATAATAAATAATTAAAATAGAGAATATTTTACTAATTTATGTACATAACACTATCAATGTCTTATCGTAAGCCTAACAAAACATATGTTAATATTTTCATTTATGAACTTAATTTGATGCTTATCTCACTTAACAATCTGAATTAATTTTTGATACATTATCGATAATATTGTTTTCCTCTAGAATGTACGTTCGGGTTGATTTTAATTTTATGCTGGAGTTCGGTGTGGATTTTGTAAAAAGTTTAAACTCGTGAATTAAATTAAATAATTATGTGTCTCTAAGAAGCTTGTTGTTGATAGACATAATGAGGAAATTTTTGAGGCTGAAAATTTATTTGGATCCAAATTTTTATCTGAAAACTCGACTACCCGAATGACTTGGACATGATCATAGATTTTGAAAATTTGTCAAGACACAAATCTAACTTTGTACGCGACTGAAATAAATGGATACGGATCTAAATCTAGAATGAATCGATAGTAATCCGACTCATTGACAACCCCATTTATGCCTTCATATTTTCTTTGTTTATGTTCCTTCTTTAACTGACTTGGAACAGAATTGACTGGGTGGTAGAGTGGTGGAAACGCTTCTTTCTTCCATATTTTGGACCTTAGCTCCATGGAACAATGGGTTACTGCTGAAACAGGGAAGAATTGAAATCTTAGATCAAAACACTATATATGTATCTTAGATCAAGAATTGAATTCTTGAACAACGAACAACTAGTTTTGAAGGTTTCCGGTAACCTAGTATAACATGGCTTAATTTTCAGGTATGAGATTGTTATGTGAATTCTAGGCCTAACCTATACTAGTTTGGTCAACTGAATCAATCCACCTACTAGGAAATATGATATATCCAATCAAGAATAATTCATAACATTTCCATATAAATAAAGAGGACCTCATCTAAGGGGTGAATAGCACTAATGGTTCTCCCTATCTATAATTTTTGGTAGAGTCATCCTCTTTATCCTTTTTTTTCCTCATTTGTGTCCCTAATATCTATAATATGTTTCACTGATCAATTTTCCAGGAAAAATGTAGCGGTGCCGGCATCATGTGCCAAGCGCATGAAAATTTTGAGGGGCATTTTTATCTAATTATAAAAAAAATTCAATATTTGTCCAAATTGACCGCGGCCTAACGATCACGACCGAAATTGGTAGCATTGTGCAGGTCGTGGTTGGCTTCCAGTTTCGGCTGCAATAGTTCAGGTCGTGGCCAATTCGGGACAACGTGTCGCTGAGGAGCTCAAATTGGTGGGAGATAAATTTGAGCTCCTCAGCGACACGTTGTCCCGAATTGGCCACCCAATCAGTCCATGGGTAATGAAGCTAGCTCTAGTCAATGAGAGTTCAGAAGTGTGTTCAATTTAATGATAGGCGGTGGGAATTTGTCGGAATCAGAGAAAATAACTAGTTTTTTTAGTACACTTTCGTAGTGAATAGACGAAATTACATTTGAAAAATACACGTGCAATTCACGTGACTCGACACCATGGTAAGTTGTTCGGAAAATCACACATTGAAATAGATAATAGGTAATAGGAACCAATGCGAGAAAAAAAATTACTAATAATTATAGATAAGTACGAACCATCAGTGTCAATCATGATTCACCTTGCACGGGGAATTAGTTCGCAATGACAAAAACAAATTGTCTTTAGAAACTAGCTAGGCTTAGCTAGCTAATTGCACTTAAACACGCATATTGCAAATAGGGTGCCACATGGCAATTGGCAAGTTTATGTGGTTTTTTAACCTTTTTTTTTACACTAATAATTAAAGTGGTTTTAAAAAAACCTAAAAGGGTAAACACCACTTTTGATCATTCTTATCATTAACTTTTTATAGAGTGGTCCCTCTTATGTTTTTTTCTCACTTTAGTCCCTACTATGAATTATTTGTTTCACTTTAGTCCTTTTCAAGTGGTCCAAGGCGATTCCGATAACATTTGATATGCTCATGAGGGCAATTTTGTCATTTCAAGTAAACTAACATGGATATTTTCGTCTTTCTAATTATTTAAAAAAAACTAAATATATAATCTCTTTCAAACTAGGCTTTCATTCCAATCCAACTTAATCGTACATTTCGTTCCATACTAAAGTTTTTTCCTAAAATCTTTTTCAAATACCAAAATTGCTCACCAATTAAACAATATCTCCAATAGTCTCAATAGTGAACAGACGAAAATGCCCTAAAAAATATTCATATGCATGTCACGTGTTATCGGAACCACCTGATAAGGACTAAAATGAAACACATAATTCATAGTTGGGACTAAAGTGAAATAAATAATTTATAGCAGGGACTAAAGTGGAAAAAAAACATAAGAGGGACCACTCTGTAAAAAGTTAATGATAAGAGGGATCAAAAGTGGTATTTACCCAACCTAAAATCAGATGTAGTTTCATATGATAAACCAATACAGTAGACTTATTGCGATTTCGATACAGTTTGGTACAATATTGCCTTATTTTATAATTTTTTTTAATGTTATTTTTCTTATTTAGTCGATTACTTAGTTAACAAATTAAAAAGGATAAAGTTTCCTAATAAAACAAGTTGGTCATAACTGTTTTTTTATTTTTTATTGAAAATTTATAAAAGTCAATATTATATAATCTTACAAACTACAGTATTATTTTACATTGCATAACGCATTGAAGAAAAAATGAAAAAATTAACAAGTTTCATGTCTTAATGGGGCCTAGTTGAATAAAATTAATTGATTTATTATTTGATCTTCCTTTTTATTTGTGGAGGAACTTATTGTTTGGTATTTGTTAGCTAGAATTTTTGCATGTTACGTCTCACTTGACTACAAATAAAATTTGTGGTAAACTCGAGCAAAAGTTTTTTGAACGGAACGCGAGTCATGTAATAACAATAACTAATAATCGACTATTTATAAATTATAAATAATAGCTTCTTCAGGAATAACATAACTATTCATGTTTCTTTACAATTTAGATACAATACAATTTTTTCCGGTATGAAAAGTATAAAACCGAAACCATACTCGATACAATTTTCGCCTGTACCAAACCTTTAGTTTCGGAAAAGAAAAAAATTCAAAATTTCTCAACAATTTGATACTCAGAAAGAATCTTTGATGTAGCGGGCTAAGCTGGTCTTCCCCCAATATCGGGAGGAATAACAGCTACTCTAGGAAGAATGTTTTTATGCGGTGTGATACGATATATATGATTCTGTCCTGTACAGTTTTGAAAACCACGTTCACTCTTAATTTGCCAAAAAATCTTTAATCTAGGAAACTTGTGATCCATAGATGTGACCTACAAAAGAAAATTCAATCCTTAGAACCTTTTAAAGTGAGAATTTAATATTTGATGCTAAATGGCCCGATATGGCAATCTGTGGTATCAAATTCTACCCCCCTATGAGATGATGGTTTGGCATGAAATAGGTTGATGCTATATTTAATTAAATTCCTAAAATGGAGGTTTACATATGGTATCGAGTTCGCCCAAATATGCAAAAGTAGAATAACATTTTTGTATGACCAAGTACCAACCTAGATGTCTAGAGAAATAAAATAACTTTAATTTGGAGCAGGAACATCACGAAATAATTCATTCATGAAGGAGTAAATCAGTAATTTGCTTTTAAAAGGTAAAATGTAGAAAGTTAGTTCGGCCTTGCTAGGAGCAGTTCGTCTTTGGCGGAATTGCTGGCAGTACACCATTCAGAAAACGCCACGTGGCAAATGTGTAACCTGTTACTTGAAGACTTATTACACTATAGGCTATCGCGAAATTACTTTTATACCCTCCTCAATTAATTCTGGAAAAAATTAAAAAAAATCTAAAACTTTCACCCCAACCCACCCACCCACCCACCCACCCAACCCACCCAAATCCGCCGCCCCCAACATAGCCCAGGCCGCCGCCGGCCTGGGATCGTCGTCCCAGACCAGCGGCGGCCTGGGATCGACCCCTCCCAGGCCGGCGGGGCCTGGGAAGGACGAACCCAGGCCGCCGCGGCCTGGGTTGCAATTTGCAGAACCCAGGCCGTCGCGGCCTGGGTTCGTCCGTCCCAGGCCCAGCCGACGGCCTGGGACGAAGATCCCAGGCCGCCGCCGGCCTGGGACGCCGCCGCGGCGGGTGGGAGTAGTTAGGGTTAGGGTTTGGCGGGGTGGGTGGGGGGTGGTTGGGGATTTAGTTTTTTTTTTAATTTTAATTATTTATTATATTAATAATTATTGTTTTAATAATATTAAATAAATTAATACATTATATAAATTTTTGATTTGATTTTTTTTAATTTTAAAGTATTATTTGATTGTTAATATTATTTGTAAAATCAAATTAGTTAAATAAATTTGTATATACAATAAGTAAAATTTATGTTTTTAATATATATTAGGGATTTTATGTTTTTATTATGTATTAAATGAAATAAGTGGGATTTTATGATTTTATTATGTATTATTAATATACAGGGGCAATTATGTAAAAGCACAAAATGTGACCTGCTAATAGTGACCGGGTTAGCAGGTCACAAAAATAATAACAAAATATTTTTCAAGTGTATTTTGGAGTGGAACTGTGGGCAGTTTTCCACAAGTGGAAATGTCCATAGCCAATCCCAAGTTAGTTTCCCACACACTCTTCTAGAATATCCTCTTTTCATTAAGACAGTATCAGAAGAAAAACTCATATTAGTGAAAGTTGAACTCAGAACCTCTTGATTCTGGGACTTCAATCTTATGAACGGGCTATGATCTCATTGGCTTCATGCGCTCTTATTTTAATTGTAATATAATTAAAATTAGTGTCAACTTAAACATATGATATATTAACTATTTTCTTGATTATGATGTTACTATAACAATAAAATTATGTATCTATTACTTAGATTAATAAATAGCATAATCATAACAAAAATAACAATTATTGATAGTTTATCTAACCTGATATAATAAATTATTTAGTGAGGGGAAAATACATATTTAGTCACCCAACTTTAGTTCTAGTCATACAATGGTCACCATAGTTTCATGAATAGCACATGTTGTCACCCAATTTATAAATAGTGGCACAATCCTTCATCAAATAAGTTGCAGTATACAGAGAGATAACAGAAGTCCCATTTCATCAACATTAATTACGAAAGCTCTCCCCACATCAACAGTAATCACCAAATAATCACATTTTTCAGTTTTGCATCCTCTAAAACCTTAAGATCGCTTCAAGTATGATTATTGATTCTATTGTAAAATTGCAAGGACATTTATAATGTGCACTAGGTTAATATGTAAAGGCTCCACTGCAAGATTTGATTATTTTACATTGTCCTAATTTTTGGACTAAAACACAATAATTGTTGCTGAAGTTTAAACATTTAAAACTTTTATCTTGTGTCAAAAAATCTACACACTATTATTCCTACTACAAAATATTGTCATATCGACCTTATCTCTAATAATTTTCCGGCCAGAATTACTTTATGTGCCATTTACATGACTTTTAAGAGGATAATTCGGGTACTTCGATTCTTGAATTACACTTAGCCAAACTCAAAGCTCACAAAAAAAAAATTGTGCGCAGTGAAGCTGAGAAAGACTTTAACTAATTTGAGTTTGGATAAGTGTAATTCAAGATATGAGGCATTGAATTATCTCTTTCAAAAGTCACGTGTATGACACATGAGGTCATTTTGGTCGAAAAAGTGTTAGGAGAGACAAAAACATAAAAATCATGTTATCTCTCCGTCATTTGCCGCTTATTCGATGATGAATTGTCCAACTATTTGTAAATTGGGCGATTAAATTAATGCCATTCATGAAATTAGAGCGACCATTGTATGGCTGGAAATTAAAGTGGGATGACTAGATATTTATTTTTCACTATTTAGTGATGACTGAAGAGTTATAAGTGACATTTATATATAACAATGCACGTAAATTGTACAAAGGAATTATAGTTGAGTTATTCTTTCATATTTAGAGTTTTAGACTAATACCTTAATGTAGTTACATATATATACAACACTATTAAAGAACATTATAAAAGACATTGTATTTTAGTACATTAAAATAAAGGTTAACAGATTTTAGGGCACGTAACATTTTCAAATTAAAGTTAGTGGATTTAATGATGAACTATTAACGGAAGGGGCAAAATGTCACATTTAACAATTAGGAGGAAAAGTGATACCACCTCATATTCTAGGGGTGCAAAATGAAATTTCACTTACAATTTGTTAAAGTCTTATCTGATTAATAGGAATTAAAGAGTAAGACATGACATTAGTGGGGTAATTAGGAAAGATGAAAAGGAAAAAAGAAACAAATAATTGTGCAGATTTGACACTCTACCAACCGTATTTGATATAATTGAGACATTATTTTATACAACGGATATTATTGTTGACATCTAATTATTGAATTTTGATGAATAATCTTGTCAAAAATAGTTATCATAAAGGTTAATCCCAAATTTATAAGTTAATACAAGAGTAAAATATTTCGAACCCTGGCAGAAAAACAAAAAAAAAAGGTTATATTTCAACTAATTTGGCAGGCAGATTGGGTTCAATTCCACAGAATTAAATGTTGCATGTGGGTGCCTATTTGTATTTTGGTCAACCACCTCCTCTCAATCTAGTTTGGACCATAAGTTAATATCAAGAATCATTTTAGATCAAAAATTCTAAACATATACTCCGTCCCTTTTTTATTTGTCGCTTTGGGGGATTGCACACGAATTAAGGAATGTCATAAATAGTCAATTTTTTGAAGCAAAAATTCTAAAATACCCTCTTAGTATTAATTAGCATTAATGACAAATATTACGTAAGAAGGGTAAAATTGATAAAATTATATTAATTTTACATTGAAATCCTAAAGCGACAAATAAAAGTAAACAAGAAGGATGACACGCACAAATTGAGAAATGGTCCAAATTTTTAAAAAAAAAAAAAAAAAAAAAGTAAACAAGAAAATTTTGCCAAAGCAACAAATAAAAAAAAGGGAGGAAGTACTATTCTATGAAATAAGAGTACATGAGTTTTATAAATTTTGGGTCAAAGAGTGCAACTTGGTAAAATATTAGGTTAGAAGTGCAAAATATTTTAAAACATAGGACCAATTATGTAATTTTATGTAGTACTAGACCATAAATACGAAAAATACTATTACCATCTATATAATCATAGATGTATTTAAAACTCGATATTTTGTTTGCAGCTCAATTATGACATCTCAAAATAAACCAAGTCAGGTCTAATACATGAATAGATGGAATTGAAGCTTGAATTAACAAACTTGCTTGGTTATATTCGTTAACAAATGTGTCAACACAAAACTTGACTTAAATATTTCAAGCCACCACCTAATATTCTGTATTTATGTTATTTGAGATAAGATAAAAGGTACGGTGAACCAAAATAAACTCTACGGAATTGATTTATTGGTAAAAAAGTTTGTCTTTTTCCTTAATTTCGCAGGTTCAAATTTTTTACGACATTTATTACAGTAGTAAATTATCAGACTGAAGAACTATTAGAAAGAAATTGACTGAAGGATTAACTTGTATAAATTAAAATGGCTCGAAAATTCTAGGAAATTATTGAATAATTGGTTTGCCATTTAACTTGTAAGGCATTCTATTATGAGATAATTTGCTATTGATGATGAATGTATTATTAAAAAAACTAAAAAAAATGGTCAAAGTGCACAACCGTTGATCCAGACAATTTAATAAAATAAACTAGTGAACCAAATACAAACATAAGTTATCTTAGAGAATTAGACCATCTTCAATTGGAGAAAAACCTTCCAACTTAAAACAAAATTACTATCGCTGACAAAAGACATTTTCAAACATCTCAATTTATTTTTTAGTCCCAAAAATGCGAGATAAATATGCCTTTAATTTTTGAATAGATTACGAATATTCTCTTCAGGTAAGACCTAATTATAAAAATCACCCTCACGTATTGGGTATTACAAAACCCCCTCTCAGGTTTGTCACCTTCTTACAATTAACCCCTTCTTTATAAGAATGTGACAAAATTGAGGGGGGGTTTTGTAATACCAATACGTGAGAGGGATTTTTGTAATTAGACCTTACCTGAGGGGGGTATTCGTAATTTATCCTTAATTTTTTATTAACACATAAACCAACAGGAAATTCTTACCTGGACTGGGTTTGGCTGAACCCAAAGTAACTACAAAACAAGTGTAATACACTTGTTTGAGATTGAATGTATAACTTTCAGGAAAGTGATCAATCACAAAGCAAGTGCAATAATCTTGTTTGGTGGTTGGATGGGTTTGGCCAAACCAGGCTTGGACAAGAATTTTCCGAAACCAACCCCCCTCCCCCGAGAGATTATTTAGTACAACCACTGCACCACGTCATTAATTACATGTGGTGCAGCCCACCAATACACTTGAGACATGTAGAGTGATAATCCACATCACCTCATGTTCTGACCATGTTCCCAAAATATAAAAATTCAAAAAATTGTATTCACATTGCCAGAACATGGGTGATGTGAATTATTACTACACATTTCTCAAGTCTATTGGTGAATTACACCACGTATACTTGATGACGTTGTGCAACGGTTACAATAAATAATTTCTCCCCTCCCCTAAAAAAAAAAAATAACTTTTTAGAACAACTTTTTATCTAGTCTTTATTTGTGTAATTTGGGAAAGACTTTATAGGGTATAGCCGAATCATGCCAAACTCTTCGCTACATTTCGTACTTTGACTACCAATCTATCTACTATGGCAGTTGACCCCACTACTCAACGCAAATGAAATCTCTCTTTCTCTGCTGAAGTGAGCATGTTTTTCCATCAGTCCACTTTAAAAACCGTACAATCAATTGAAGCGGAGATTCACCGAAAAATTAAGTTATGGTGTCAATTCTGACGCACGAAGCGATGTCCTTGCCATTGCGAGTATTGGAGGAGGAATCTTCGTCTTCTTCAAGTTCTAATCCAACAGACGCAGTGATATTCGTTGGAATCAGCTTGCTTTTGGGGATCGCATGCCGCCACGCCCTCAGGGGCACGCGTGTGCCTTACACCGTCGCGCTGCTTGTTCTCGGCATTGGCCTTGGCGCCTTAGGTTTTTTTTCCATATCATTTCTCGAAGTTAATCTTAGTTTAATTTCACCTCATTTTTTCCGTTTTGAATTTGTTGATAGACATTTGTTTAAGTATAAATTTTACTGATAGATAGAAAAAATGGAATTAAGCATTTTAAGAATATGTTTGGATACTATTGAGATTTCAATTTATTGGTGAGGATAAGGATAAGAGAAGGAAAAGGATGAAAATAAATTTAAAATATCATTTGGAGTGAAACTTTTCTGGCCTTATCACCACTTTCGTAATTTCATCTCCATTGTCCAACCTTCATTGCTGGCACTGATCAAGGCCTTTATTGTTGGCACTCGTCATGGTCTTCGTTGCCGATGCTCATCTGAACCTTCATTTTTGTTTTCGGTCTTAATTGTCATCTGTCTTAATAGCTTTTTGGACATCTGTTTGGAGGATGTATGCCGAATATCTGAACCACGTTCTTTATTGTCTTATCTCTTCTCATTATTATTTTGAAAATTCAGCACCTTATGCTTTTGGAGCTGGTTTCACTAGAATAGCCGTGGGAAAACTCTATGCACTTCATAACCTTTATCCTTTCCATACTATTGCGTTCGAATTCAAACTTAATGAAGAATTACATGCACATATGATGACATGGTCAGTTTTCTTTAGTCATTAGTATTTGTTGTTGTCGTTTCTAGTGAAGGATTATCGAAAAGAGAAATAACGAGAACATCTGATTTATGAATTTTAATATATAGGTCTGTACGTATTTATCATTTTAAACATTCTAACACCATACGTATTGACAGCATTTAAGTTTCATATGCTATTTCTTATACTCTCATGCAAGCTAGTTGATTTTAAAAAAATCTCTTCTTTGCACATTTATTAGCTTTCTTCTTGATAAATGATTGATTTTGGTTGTTTAGATGGACTTCAGTTTTTTTGAACTCCTGCAAAACAATGATTAATTTTTTGAAAGTTCTGAGACCTGAATGATCTACTTTGCAGAATACGGAACACATCACCGGTTGGGAAAGATTGGAAATGGGATTCGTCTCTGTAAGTTGGACATCCAAATTTCTTCATATGTTTTCAAAAAAGGCTGACAAAGGAAATTGCATGCTTCGTGCAGTTTCGATATCTGTTAATAGTTGACACATTGTCTTTTTTATTTTGTAGGGGCTAATATTGATCCTGATCTTCTCTTGGCTGTGTTCCTTCCTGCACTCCTTTTTGAGAGTTCGTTTTCAATGGAAGTGCACCAAATAAAGGTTCTTTTGCTTTACATGCCCGTCTAATAACTTTCTTCTTTACATTTTTTTCTCTATATCTTCCTTTCTGTCCTTACCACATACTATTAATCACTATACTTATCTTTTTAGGGTAATTTATGCTTGAACCCCCTCAGGTATACCCTAATTATCAAAACCCCCTTATTTTTCTGGAAATTACAAAAACACTCCTTATGGTTTAGCCTATTTACTAAAGCACCCCTTATGTCGTAAAATTGTAAGGGGTGTTGTCGCCGTAAGGGGTGTTTCGGTAAACAATATAAACCAGAAGAGGGGTTCTTATAATTTCCTGAAACAGTAGGGGTAGCAAGTGTAACCTGAGGGGTAAAGAGCGTAAATTACCCTTAACTCTTTATTTCCGTCCTAAATATGATTATGAAGCATTTTCTCATCTTGGTGCAAAATGCACTACTATACAGATCAGCAAAAAAATAGGTAGTCCTTTTCTGAGCGCTCATTTAGAAATTAGTGCTTGAGCCCATGTTTCTCTTTCTCTCTGTAAGTCTCTTTTGTTGGTTGCAACGAGTTTACATACACTGGACGCCGGTCGGCGCCCAATGCCCAAGCCCGATGTCGCCCGGCAGGAGCTGGGGCCGAGCCATGCGCGGTTGCTCATTCCCACTGTGCCATCTCCCAAGGTCAACCCAGATGGCTCTGTTAGATGATTTAAAACTATCATTATTGCCAAAGATTATATACAAGTGTATTGCTAAAGGTTATAAACAAGCGCATTATCTGGAATCTTTTGAAACTTTTTATCCTTTGCCAGAATTGCCTTTGTCTAAATGTTATTTTCTATGGCTCTCTCATTCGCCTTTCCTTTACATCAGTCGGATATGCCATTTTGAATGGTGACCGAGTATGTACATATTAATCAACTTTGTGGGTATATTGCTCATGCGGAGTGTGGGTTGGTTTGTCATCTTAAATGAGATAGTCTCCACGGGTGTTATTTGGTCATATTAGTAGTTTGATACTCTGATCACCAAGGGAGGACAGCAGAGGAATTTGGAGTAATTTTTTTTAATTACATTAATAATCTTATACCTCAGAGGTGCTTTCTTGGAACTGAAGTAGCTAGGTTGCAACAAGACATAACACTCTTGACCGTGACACTTGTGGATGTTAATGTGTTAAGCTCATAAAAATGAAAGTGAGTTGCTAAGTAATCCAGAGTATGCAAGCGATTGGTTGGCTTGCTAAATATTAAATGTCACTTGTCCAGATATCTCGTTTGGAATACCCGTTGTTAGACATTTTTTGTACTCACCTTGTACTAGTCACTACTCCACAGTTTTTTGAATTATAGGTACTTGAAAAGTTCTTTTGATCTGGATCGTTGTATAGAGAATTAGAAATCATAATCATCTTTTAAGTTTTTGGCAATACTGATGGTGAATTTGCGGCGTTTTTATAAGACAAAAGATTTTGTTCTCATTTTGTAGAAAAGAAGCAAACTGTAGACATAGGGTCTCGTATGAATACATGCCAAGGCATATATTGTGTATGAATTGATATGGGCGACAAGCTTGGTATAAGAACTTGGTTTTTGCATTTTTCTTCCTATGATAACTAGTCAGTTTTCACATGAAATATCCTTTTTTCTATGAGCCGTGAAGCATCTTGATGTGACTGCCACTTTGTGCTTGAAAATGTATTATTAGATCAATTAATTTGTAAATCACATGTTAAATCAACCGCTGGTTTGTTTTGCGTTAAGTGGGTCAAGGGTCAAATATACATGTATATATGTAACAAGCTTGGAACATATAAAATATTCTTCAGCTTGAGGGAATATTAAGTGTATTATATGATTACTGTAGTAGGTTTTCTAATATAATTACTAAGTTAGGGACTGTAAGAAACTCACACATTCTCTCAAGCTTTCCTTATATTCTTCCAGTTCAGTCAATATTAAAAAATAAAAGAGGGTACCAGTTGCTTTCATGATGTATGCATTTTTATTAATGTAAAATATAACCTTGTAATAGTTTTCAAACAATTTTAATCGTTTTGCATTGCTGCAGCTCGAACTCATTTTTCAAACTTGGACTGATATTTTTTCCTTTTTCTGAACCAGTATTCACAGAGATCCCAACCATTTAATTTGGCACCTAATTCTTTATGTTTATCCTTTGATGGTTTGCTGCTATATTACATCTCCATATGTGTTCTTAAAAGGTACAGGTCTATCTCAACAGAAAGAAGATTGCCTTTGCAGCCAAACAGTAGTTGAAAAGTTTTATCAAAATCATCTTTTTATTACTTTTAAGGTTACAGTTTACTGCCGATTCTGATGATTGATATTACTTTTCCCTGTAGCCTGTTTTTAAAAATTCCATATACTTTTGAACATGATGCTGCAACTCAGTAATGATTCAATAGCTTTGAGGGTTTTATTGATTGAACCATCTTAAGGTGAATCATTTCGTGTTTATTTATCCCACCTTTCAATGCAGAGGTGTATATTTCAAATGTTTCTACTTGCTGGCCCCGGAGTTCTCATATCTACTTTTCTTCTTGGGTCTGCTTTAAAGGTTTGTATATTTATTATTTTGCAAGTGGTTGGTTTGTGGTTTTCATGATACTGATTACTACGAACTGTAGCTTGCTTTTCCATATAACTGGAGCTGGAAAACATCTTTACTGCTTGGTGGTCTACTTAGTGCTACTGATCCTGTGGCTGTTGTCGCTCTTCTGAAGGAGCTCGGAGCTAGCAAAAAATTGAATACAATAATTGAAGGAGAGTCCTTGATGAATGACGGGTATAATTATTACTAGATGCCATAATAACAATTTAAATAATCATTATAGACAGGTTTTCAGATGCTGCAGCATGTAGTTTAAAGGAATTAGAATAACCGGTCTTTTGATTTCTTCTTCTGGAACCTAAATATATATTGCAATTGCCTGTTCCATTCTTAAAATTTATACATCTATGCTTTCAGGACAGCGATCGTGGTCTATCAATTATTTTACCGAATGGTTCTTGGATGGAGTTTTAGTTGGGGAGCCTTGATCAAATTTTTGTCAAGAGTCTGTCTTGGAGCGTATGTTCGTTTACTTTCTTTAAACAATAATGCCTGCTATATATAGCTTATATGCTTCTTTCATGATACAGTGTGGGTATTGGTCTCGCTTTTGGGATAGCGTCGGTGTTGTGGCTTGGATTTATATTCAATGACACAGTTATTGAAATTACGTTGACACTTGCCGTGAGCTATATTGCATACTTCACTGTATGTACTTCAGTAACCCTACCCATTTAATATGGTTCTTCACTGCTGTCCTTTTTGCCATAGCAAATCGCACTTTATTAATTTTGGTTCTGACTTCTGAATACTATGACACACAATCTTCTAATGAGTTAACTAGTCCATGAACGCAGTAGGATTTAGTTTTCCATAGAAATTACCAACTTCTAAGCCACTATCTTCATCATGACATGTTGAAAGTCCTTAGTCCCAGTAACTAGTCCACGAACGCAATAGGGTTGAATTTTCCATTGAAATCAGCAACTTTTAAGCCACCATCTTCATCATGACCTGTTAAAAGTCCCATATTCTAGCCATTACATGGTCCCTGCAGGACTTTTTAGTATATTTCTTTTGATGTAAGCTGAAATATTCTATATGTTCATTGTTTCATGTAAGTTGGACTAGCAAGAGACAGAATAATAACTAATGAGTTGCAAGTACTAAGACTTAAATTGACATTGCTAATAGTTGACTGTCTACTGATTTGGTTCCCCAGTGTCAACCGTACTAACATAACATTGGATAATCGATGTAATTAGGACTTTTAAATTGTGTTCTGGAGTTATTCTTCTAAGCCACCATCTTCATTTTGAATGTGAACCCATCACTTTAGCATTGGCCGGTAGCAAGTTTTTTTTAATCAGTTCCTTAAACTTCCTTTTATAAGAGAACCGAAGGCAAATATTTTGTGTTCTGTGACAGGCTCAAGAAGGAGCTGACGTTTCTGGAGTTTTAACAGTCATGACTTTGGGGATGTAGGTTTAACAGTTCTGTAAGAATGATTATTCAAATTGCATATACAGCTATCGATAAATACAATGCATGGACAGGTTCTACTCTGCCGTGGCTAAAACTGCCTTCAAGGGCGAAAGTCAGTCAAGCTTGCATCATTTTTGGTACTTAATCTCTGCTCAATGTCTGTTACCAGATGTCATTACATGTTTGGTTAATTCGCTGCCATTTTCTTAATTTATATTTAGCTAATAGCTACACCTTTTTATACCCAGAAGTCATTGTCTAACAAATTTGTTATGAAAGTGTAGAAATAATGAGAATAATTAATGTGAAACCAGTGTCTTGATCTGAAATTGAATGTGACAGTAAGAGTTAACCCAGTTAAGAGCTTAACACTCTGAAGCAGAAATAACAATTTCCACAAATTACCAAGCTAGCAGGAAATTTAAGATATATGCTGACCTCAAAGAATTATACATTTCATTTCGTAAAAACTTGAACAATAAAATGTAGTTTCAAAATTGAAGAAGGTAGCCCCTTATATAATACTATTACATAAAAGATCCCTTTGCTTTTACGACATGCAGTCAGAGTTGATACAAAATCCTGAACAGTTCAATGTTTTATTCTAAGAGGCTTTCTTTTGGAGTTCTTTTTGACACTTATTCTTTCAATGCTTCTAACATCATGCTGATGCATAGGGGGTGTGAGGTACAATTATCAGATCTTTTAGGGGGCTTAATATAAGTAACAAGAAGGTTTAGTTATTTCCACAAGACATAACAACTATGAGTACCTTTTTCGCTCACTTTATAGGTGTTATTGAACTTACTGGGCTATACTGTAGTGATTATGGAAATCTAGGCTCTTAAAAAGTTGAGAATCATTCATGGTGTGTATATGTAGTTATTCGTCTACCTTTCTGTTTCCATCTTTAATTGTTGAAACATCAGTAAAATAAAATGTTAATAAAATAGTGTATTCTCAAAATCTTGAAACATGGTTTCATATTAATTGAAACCTTTTAGGGTGTAGAACCATATGGCCTAAATAACGAATCCTACTTAACCTGCGGACTTGGTACTGCACAATCATGCATCAAGTCTTGCAAAAGAAAGGTTTGACAACAATCAAAGCACATGCCCAATGACAAGAATCTCAATTATTACCAGTGGCATCTCAAATCAGTTGTTCCTTTTATTAATAATTTGTTTTCTCTTTGTTCATAGTTCATACATTAATATAAACTCTTTACTGTGAACAAATTTGAGGACTGTTTATATGTTTCAGGGAAATGGTTGCTTATATTGCTAATACATTAATCTTCATCTTAAGGTAATAATTGTTTTAAGCAGTCTCATGTCAATTCCAAATATACTTTGCTGTAACTTTCTTTGAAAGTTTTTATGCATTTACTGTTCAAGATGGATCAATAAATCAACCTTTTTTCATGACCATGTAAAACTATTTTTTTTAATAAATGCGATGATGGAAGATGTGCCCATCTTCTATGTGGAGTACGATTATCTTTTCCACTCTATTTTTTTTGCACGGTCATGGGTTGTAATAGAATGTGTATCTTAGCTTGCTTGTTTGACATTATTTTTATTGTAGCAACGACCTAGTGCTAAGATTATTAATGGACTTAAATGATCTTGTTTCCTGTTTGTGTTTGCAGTGGAGTAGTTATAGCTGAAAGTGTTCTCAGAAGTGACAATATATTTGACACACATGGTAAATCCTCTTCTTTCTTTCTCAAAATGCACACAATCAAGGATATTTGATTGTCGTGTTTACGATTTCCTTTGTTGGTTTGTTTCCCTTATTTTTTAATGTATAGAAGTTACTGGTACTTTGGCAAATAAGGTTGCTCGTAGTTTCTATTCCTTGTCTAAAGTATGCTCAAGTTCAGTACATGATACACCAATCCTCAATGATGGAATTGTTGATGGATCTAAAAACTAGGTTGAATACTTATAATAGGCAAAATTTTGAAGTTTCAGTGATGTTTTAAAAGATGGAAAAAGTCTCATTGAATTTTGGCATGGTATACCAAGGTTTGGGCCTTTGGGGTTAAAATCCTGTATTTATCAAACAATTCATTTTTAAATTAATAGATAAACATAATGGATGGCAGCTTGTATTTGAAAACGGGGTATTCATGTTGATTGAGATTTGGGCAAGGTTCAAAATGTGGCATTGACCACTATTTGGGCCATATTTCATTGGATTTAGAATATAGATAGCTAAATACTCTCTTAATTACTGAGTTAACATATACTTTAATTACTCCAGCATATTTCGCTTCCTTTTACTTTATAATCCAGTCTTTTACTGCTCCTTTCCTATAATTTTAACACATCAAAGAGGCTTAGGTGCTATCATGAAAAATTATGTTACTCATTTTGTTATTTCTTTTGGATAATGAGTGTTTGTTAAAGAAATATTGCACATTAATACTGGAATTTTCTTCATTGATAGCTTCATTATTCATCTCTACTAAAATTCCTAAAAATCATATGAACCTTTGTCTTATACTTAAGTTGTGTTGTCAATAGGTCAACTAATTCGCTTATTCATATCTTTTACAGAACATTCTTGGGGCTATCTATTTCTTCTATACGTGTTTGTTCAAGTTTCTCGGATGCTTACAGTTGGAATATTGTTTCCATTTCTGCAATATCTTGGTTATGGTCTGCACTGGAAAGAAGCTATAATTCTTGTCTGGTCTGGTCTGCGCGGTGCTGTTGCGTTGTCACTTTCACTGTCTGTTAAAGTAAGTCACCATACCATCTTTATTTACTGCTATCCTCACAATCCTAATTTACAATAATCATGGCTTCCAGTTCACCGTAGCAAGTATGCTTTCTGCTTTGTATTTTTGTTTCCTTCCAATGGCCTTCTCATAGCTATTTTGTTGTTTAACTAAACTAAAAGCATTAAGTAAAGGGATTGAATCAATCTTCTCGGAGTGGTTAATCTCATATTTGTTTACTGATTAAGTAAATGTACATAGATAGAGTTCTATATTGAACTTAGACATCAATTAATCTCATCAGGAACATGTTTGCTGAAGTATGTCAAAAGATTTACTTATATGTCCCGATTCATTTAATTAATTTCAACAATTTAATGATTTAGGTAATTAGGGTCCATATTCATTTATTATTCTTTCCTTGTATGGAACCTGGTATTCATACTATATATGGGAAAATTAGTACCTACCCCGGTGGATTTAATCCACCCGGGTGTTGGATGAATGCCACATGGGCTTGAGAGGACAATTTTTTGTCTTCTCATGCCCATGTGGCATTCATCCAACCCCAATGGATTGAATCCACTAGTGTAGTATCTAAGTAACCGCAACTGTCAGTCTGCTGCTTTCTTTAAAATTTTCTAACTTGCATATTGTCTATATCCTGGTGTTAATAAGTATCAATGAGTAAAAATACTGAACTTAATTTAACCTAAGGAGAATACAAACTAATTCAGTTGATCTTTGAATAGTTGCTTCAGTATATTTTTTTTTTTGGTACAAAAGGCAAAGAAAAACACCTATCTCCTTCTAACAACTCCAACATAGACTGGGGGGGGGGGGGCTATCCCAGCATTGTGATCCTCTCAAAAGTGTGTCCCATCTTCGCAAGTGCATCCGCACAAGCATTTCTGCTTCTCATGGTGTGGTTGATAAGACATTCCCAAGGCATTCTAATGAGCCGTCTGCAATCCTCAATAATATTACCAAGGGGGTGTGACACCGTTTCCGCCGAATTGATAAGGTTCAAAACAACTTCAGAGTCTAGCTACAGCTCCACTTCTTAGTCTTCTTTCCCACGCTAAAACGAGTCCCTTTCTTGCCGCCATAAGTTCAGCTGCTGTAATTGTAATGTCCCCCAGATGTCTAGTGAATCCAACAATCCATTTACCATGCTCATCTCTAATAAGTCCACCAACCGTGGCACTATGTTTCTTAGTCAAGACGCTACCATCCATATTGACCTTGTACCACCCCTGCCCCGGTTTTCTCCATTTGACAATCTTCATTTTCTTATGGTGTCCACCATCAGTAGAAGGAAACGCTGTATCCATATCCAAGGCGATCTGTTTGGCAGCAAAGATCACTTCTTGTGGGCGCTGAAATTTGTTCTCAAAAATCATATTTTCCGTGATTTCCAAATTGCCCAAATAGTAGCAGCAAAAACTTTTTCCCAAGCAACATCAGGTACGATAATGTTCCCAAACTTCTGTTTTGTGAGATTTTCCTTTATCCACGAATTATGGTCCAGATTTATAAAGCCAAAGAAGTACGTAGGTGAGATGAGAAGTTCCCAGATTTGTTTCACCCACTTGCAACCCCGAAGGGCGTGTACAATTGTTTCCGGTTGGTTTTGACATCTTGGGCAGAGATCCAAATCGGAGAGGTGTCGATGTTTTTTAAGCTCATTTGTAACTCTGCTACCGTGGTAACATAACCAAAGAAAGTGTTGGATACGATACGAGCATTTAATTTTCCAAATCCAATCCCAATTCTCTCTTGTATGTTCTCCCTCCCTTTCCGTATTGTTCACCCTTGATAGGCCGACTTGCATGAAAACTGACCGTTAGCCGTGGCACTCCAATAGAGCATATCATTATTAAAGCGGTGTATAGGCAGTTTTGGTTTAAAATGCTCTCCAAACACGCAGTCCCCAAAAATCTACCAATATTCCCAACATTCCATTTTCCATCCTCATCAATAATTCTTGAAACAGTCAAGCTTTTCTCTTCCTCCAAGATATCACCCTCAACAAGTTCACTAAGAGGTTCTGGTCCAGCCCATTTATCATACCAAGAGATGTTTTTTCACCATTTCCAATTTTCCATTTAATACAGGATTTCACGGCTTGGATACTTTTAGTAATCCCCTTCCACACGAAAGAGTCGTCTCGTTTGATTTTGTATTCGTTTCAAATATTTTTTTTAAAAGTCTCTCCCCAAATTTCATTCTCTCCTCGGAGAGTCTTCCACTCAACTTTTGCATGTAAAGCAATATTTGCGCTTCTAGTTGTACGAACACCAAGACCACATTCTTTCTTCGTTTTAGTGACTTTATCCCATCCCACAAGATGGAGTTTTCTATTGGTGAAATCCAAAGACCAAAGAAAATTCCTATTCATACGATCAAGTTGTTCACAAGTTGAGCTAGGAAGCCACATAGATTGCATCAAGTGGTTAGGGATAGCGGATGTCACCGATTGGATAAGTGTGGTCCGTCCCGCTATCGAGAGGAGTCTCGATTTCCATGCCGTGAGCCACCCGCCACTCTATCAATAACCTCACGAAAGAGTCTCGGGGAAACTCTCTCATGCACAAGAGGAACACCTAAGTATTTCTCCAAATTGTTCGTGCGGTTTATGCCAAGAATTTGGGAAATTTCTCTTTTAATTCTTCCTCTTCTTTTTTTTGCAAAAAAGACCTTAGATTTATCGAGATTGATCTTAAGGCCCGAAGCCTCGCAAAATCTCCAAAGAATTTCACTTATGCACCTCGCGTAAGGGTTCGTCGCCTTAGCCATAACGACTAAGTCATCCGCGAAAAAGAGATGTGAGATATTCGGCCCACCCCTAGAAGGGCTAATCGGTTTCCATTTACGTTTCTCAACTGCCTCACCAACCAGATAAGACAACCTTTCAACACAAAGGACAAATATGTAAGGTGACAACATATCACCTTGTCTAAGCCCCACAATTCGGTTCAATAGCTTCAAGAGGGTCTCCATTCCATAAGATCTTAGGTTTCGAACTTTTGACACAAAACATGATGAGTCGAATAAGAGAGGACGTGAAACCAAAAACCTCCAAAGTTTGCTCCAAGAAATCCCACCTCACTTTGTCATAGGCTTTTTCAAGGTCAAGTTTTATGACCATTTCCCCCACTTTGTTCTTTTTTCTCAAACCCAGATAATGGTTGACTATTACTGAACATGGATTGAGCCAATCTGACTCTTACAAAACTAAACCATAACCACTAAACACATGCACATGAGATGATAACTGGCTCGCAGAACGCCATATTTGAAAGATAGATTGTGAGGCGATGATAAGCATCAGGGGCCTATTTTGTTAGGTTTTAGCTTGGTCTTACGGTTTTGCGAAACTGAGCCAAAACCATTCCAAATGTAGTCTGAGTACAAGTTTCGTGAAACCCAGGTCTCAACTTATATATCCAAACATAGTAAACCTCAAAGCTATTAAAGATAATGATTTGACACATACGACCTACTTTTTCGCTATAGAGGACATTGAGTGGAAACCTACGACCTACTTTTTCCCTCCAAATCCGGACATCCAAACTCAATCCAAATGGGGTTTCAACTTTTTCAATACCTAAACCCAACATCCAAGCGATTCACCAAAACTAAGCACAACAAAACCTAACCGAATTGGCCCCAAAGCCTCCTTCTCTGGAGGTCTCGGATCTGGAATAGGATTGATGGAGGCAGAATTTGGAACTAATCGGATCTGGAACAGGTGATGGTGGCTTAATCTGGAACTGTTGATGGCGGCCGGAACTAGATATGGAACGAGGCTTGGATTCACAGATTTGACAGTTTTAGTGGAATCACGCTGCATCTGCGGAAAACAGATCCGAGAGTGGTGGTTAGATCTGGATGGTGCCAAGCTAGAATTTGGATGGCGGCCATAGCTCAAAATCTAGTGTGTTGGTGAGTGATTGGACTGACTAATAATGGCAGGCTGCGAAGGGGACGACTTTGATAGACTTGGCGACGGCGAGGATTTTTTATGTAGTATTGAGTAATGAAACCGAAGTATGGTATTTATGCAATAACATAAATTTTTCAGTGACAAAATTATCCTTAGCCCTAACACTCTTACATGCATGTTGTGTTGCTTGCTTGGGCCTGTTTTGTTTCCTGTCTTGTTTTTGGGAATTGTATTTCAGCATGATTGATGATTCATGCCATGATACTGATATATATAGGCACTCTCTTATTCTTTAGATAAAAGACTCGCTCTCTAAATTATATACGTAATACCGGTGCTTAACTTTGGTCATCTTCTAAATTTTGCCTTGATGGTGTTTCAGCGTACCAGTGACAGCTCATCGTATATCAGTTCTGATACTGGAACTTTGGTACGTCAAGTGAAGATCAAACCGATTACAATATTGCAACTTGATATGTCCATGTTATCTCTTTACTTTAATCAGAGAATTACGTACTAAACTGTATCCGTATATATGTATCTATAGATGTACTTGCTTTATAATAACCATATTTCTTGCTTTTGCAGTTTGTATTTTTAACTGGTGGAATTGTATTTCTTACACTTATTGTGAACGGATCAACAACACAATTTGTTCTACATATTCTTAAGATGGATAAGCTATCGGCAGCAAAGGTAACATTATCCTAATTCAATGTTTTCATAAAAACGACTAACCTAGGTACCAGCAAAATCATAACCTCATGAGATAACTAATATCCAGTTGTATTGTACATGCGTAACCATAGAGGTGTCAGTCAAAACTAGTGTACGTGGTGCCTTTTCGATTATATAGATTAGTCTATTGAGAAACAGTTTTGTGTCTGTGATTTGGTAACATGAGCTTACAATCTGATGCAACTTGTACGTGTTGACATGTGTACATTCCTCAAGAAAAACTTTGTTCTTTTCTGAAAGCTCAATCGCTACCTACATTATAAGAAAATCTCTCCAGAATCCAATAACTGTTCCTGCCTTCGAACAATTTGCACATATTATATCATTACGTTGAACAGTATATTGGTCATTAGCACATTTTTTCTTGCATTAATACCCTAGGATTACATTATGGAGTACAACAATACACCTCTCCCTACATGATTTACTTTAACGTGTAGATCTTAGGATAGAAATCAAGTTTTAACAAAAAGTTAAACCTATCCGCCGCCGCTGCCACGCCACCTTTAGTACGCCGTAACGGCAATCGTCTCTGGCTAATTGGTTTTTTTTTACTAACCCACCTTTACCCCGAATTTAGATTTAAATGAAAACATAGATCCGAGAACAATCACAACACATTAAGGGGTTGTAGACTCCAAGTCAGTCACCAAACCCACTAGTCGTCACTGCCTAGTTTTGGCATTGCTGCAACCGTTCATACCACGCAGTCACCGTCTTTAAAGAAAGAGGAAAAGAAAAGAAAACCTTGTTACGCCCAAGCTGCCGCCTCCATCTGTTTGTCGGCGCTTTCAAACACTCTTCCACTCATTTAGCCGCCCCTCCAAGGCATCAGTCGAGCCCAATGCTGCCATAAGTTGCAACCTGTTCTCGCTTTATATCCATGGCCATCGCTGCCAGATCTTGAAAGCGATGCCTTCCATCGAAACATCTGCCACATCTGCCTTTGTCTTTCATCGGCATTGGTCTTTGGAGTTGTCAGTTGTGTGAGTCAGATGGATTCACTCTAGTAGTACATTTACGTTCGAGGAAGCCTCACAGTTACTAGGTGCTAATTCCAAAGACTGAATTGGAACTCAATTTTGTTTGTGTGGATGGACTGTGGATCAAGTAGATTCACTTGCGTTTTCTTCGGTTCTCGTTCGCTAATAGTTGTCTACCTCTGCTAATGTCATCATCTGGTCTTGTTATTTGTGTGTTGTTGTAGTATATGCTATTTGTTTTATTGAAGGAGTTTCTTATTTGTAAGAAGTTCGAGCATAGTTGCTTCAGCTTGAGGGTGAGAGTTTGAATATTATGATTAAGAGTATATTGGTTTCTAGCATATATACACATATACATACATATATATATAATATTGTACAGACACCCTACTAGTTGTAAATTATGGAGTATAACAATAGATTTCTCTCTACCTACTGTACTCGCAATCTCGCATACTCTAACTGCACACAACTTCCATCTGGTGTTGCTATCTAACCTCATCATGTGATTACTTCTGAAACTCATTGAGCATTTTATAGTACCCAGTATTTCCACTGGTTTTTGCCAAATTATGTTTATGCTAAATTTTGTAGAATCTTGTCTAATCATCCTACCTTTTGGATTAGCGATTTGGGACCACTAATTAGATGGCTGAAAGCTTTTATTTTCTTTAATCTCACCTATTCAACAGCATCAGTCCGTCCCTCCAGGAGATGGATCTTATGTAACTAATGGGGGCTGCTTTAAATCATGACATAATTTGTTTTTCTCTTCTGTCATATTTTCTACTCTCTCCAAGGATATTTTTTCCAGTTTGCACCTGTCGATCAACGTAGTGAATGGTGTATTTATATATTTACCAACTGCAATGTTCATATATGCATGTTCGCAGTGTGTGTGCATATTCTGCGCAAGTTTGTGTAATTAATATTTTCTACTGTTGACCCATGTAAACCATTGAAACATATGTTGTTACTTGTGTTGTATGGCAGAGGCGAATATTGAAATACACAAAGTATGAAATGTTGAACAAAGCCCTAGAAGCCTATGGTGATCTTGGAGACGACGAGGAGTTAGGACCTGCTGACTGGCCCACTGTTAAACGGTACATAGCAAGCTTAAGCGAAGTGGATGGTGAACAAACGCACCCTCATTTTCCATTGCAAAATGACGATAAATATGATCATATGAATTTGAAAGATATTCGAGTCCGCTTCTTAAATGGTTAGCATTTTATACTTGTACTTCCTTAATTCTTCAAATTACAGAAGCTGGTTAATTTGTTTTTACTTCTGCTTGTTTACATTTGGTTTTTCTGCATTCACGACACTTGATGATAATAAAGAGCCTTCTTTGCTAAAGTCTAAATCAGAGAATTAAGTTGTCAATTACAACTCAGAATCACAAATAGATGTTATTAGCTGTTTTACCAGGGTAAAAAACTGCCTTTGGCTTTGACATTGATTAAGGTTGGTTCTTCAAACTAGGATGAAAGAACTTTTCTTTTGTTATGATTTAGACTTTTTGTCTAATAAAAATCTCAGATCTACTTCCTTATATTTCTTATAATTATGTGCACCGCTTCGTCGCTACCCAGCGGTTAACATTTTTTATTTACCTCAGTTATTTTATGTAAGAAAAATTTCAAAAACACTAACACTCGATTAGGTAATATAAAAGAAGATGGCTCTAGTTTCAATTAAATTCGTTAATGCATAATCAAATGGTCTAGTTTGACTTCTTTACATAGGTTGTACAAAGGTTTCAACCATTTCAGAGCAGTCCCAAGGTTCAAAGAAAATGCAGATAAAACTAATTTTAGAATACTAATTTTTGCTAAAGTTTTTATTATTAATATTTTTGCCCTAGAGTGCATCATTTTTCACAAGCTAGGTAGTGTTGAAAAATATAGGAACAAATTTAAATATGTAAAGAAGGCGCCAAGCTGAAGTTCTTATTCATAGATAGTAGGTGTAAAAGTCTAGTAAGGAACATTCACTGAAGAAGCATTGGAGCTAAACCATGAAAACCTGCTCGGAGGCAAAGAATGCTGGAGTTCAGAAACTCTTGATAAACTAAGTGCTGTATAGACATGAAAGAAATGAAATTGCTCTTGGGTTTGGATTTGACGTGCGTAGGACCGGATATGACATGTGATAGACATCATCTGTGATTGATGAATTTTTGAGTTATGCCAGTTCTCTATATCTTTTGTAGTGACAAATCTTCAGTGGAATATCATATGAGCATCCCAAATTACCATAAAGCACCTTATAGGTACTGACGTTCCCCTGTCATAGTAATATGGTAATGTAACATAGCCTAAGAAGAACTTGCAGTTTTATGTTATAAAGTTAATGTCGTCTGACTGATCTAGCATAAATGCTTTATTCTTAATAGGACAATGCCAATTTGAATGGTTTCCGGTCAACACTCGATTGTAACAAGGAGAGTAAATTTGTTCTCTCTGTAAACCTTTAAACTCTAAGCTAGGATTGAAACTCAAATCAAGCTACTCGATACTTGACTCGAGTTCGTTTGATAGCTTTTGAAGTTCGGGCAGAGCTCGACTCGATAAGGTAAAAATTGACAAAATACATGTAGAAATATCAAACTACTCAATACTCGGCTCGAGCTCGATTCATTTATCGATCAAACCAAACTCCACATACAATTTCAAACTAGATACAAAATTCAAACCAAGTTTGAATTGTGTGTCGTTCGACCCTCGACCCATTTACACACTGAGTCTCAGCAGATGCAGTTGGACAACAAAGGTCCTGGTTAAACTTCTTTGGGTGGTAAAAATGAGACAAAGAACATGTGGCAGTTGAGAGGATCCACCTATTCATTTCTATCTACTAACTCAATATAATCATGGATGGTTTTTCATAATTGATCTTCATCAAGCAACGAGAATATTGTACCCAATTTATGGATAAGATATCTAACTCGAGTCAAATAATGTAATTATAGGTGTTCAGGCAGCTTATTGGGTCATGCTTGACGAGGGAAGGATCACTCAAACTACCGCCAATCTTCTGATGCAATCTGTTGATGAAGCCATTGACCTGGTACCGCATGAGGTGTTATGTGATTGGAATGGTCTTAAATCTTATGTCAACATCCCATATTATTTTAAGTTTCTTCACTCAAGCATCATCCCTCGTAAGCTTGTTACATACTTCACCGTTGAGAGATTAGAGTCTGCATGCTATATTTGTGCTGCCTTTCTCCGTGCACATAGAATCGCAAGACAACAGTTACATGAGTTCATTGGTAAGAGTACCTGTAATCCTTGTTATGTACTTTATTTGCCTTTTCAAAGAGTGAATCGCATTTTTGGTCCTCCTCATGGGTTAACTTTTGCACTTTCATCCCTCTTAAATTTTTTGTAGCAGGTTCGTCCCTCTTATCAATGTAGTGTAACATATTCATCCCTCTTAAATTAATAAGAGGGACGAATCTGCTACACAAAAATTAAGAAGAACAAATATGTTATAAGAGGGACGAATGTGATACACTACATTGATAAAAGGGACGAATCTGCTACAAAAAATTTAAGAGGGACGAAAGTGCAAAATTTTGCCCATAAGGAGGACGAAAAATGTTATTCACTCCTTTTCAAATTATGGAAATATATTTTTAATGTTATCCTCGTATTTTCTATTTTCTTTTTTGGTGGCAATTTCGAATTGCAGTTTACAGTGTGTTATATTTGACAACTGCTGCTGCCTATACTTACATAAATTTCTCAATAAGTTTAATCATCTATGAACCTTGCAAAATGTTTCTGATTTTTGTGTACTTAAATTCTTGCTAACAACCTAATCCGGTAATCTTTCGCTAACATCAGTTCATAGTTTTGCCAAAATGTTTGCTTTAAATTATCTGGTAACTGCATTTATGGTTGACTCTTGGATATTTTATTATCTTGTTTTTTCATGGTTTGATTCTGTTGCTTTCGTTGTCCTTTTCTTTTTGTTTTATTTTATTTTACTTTTCCTGTGAAGACACACCACTTTTCTATTTAAGTAAGGTTCTTGGTAGTCTTAAAGACATTTAATTCAATGAATGTCATCAACTACCAGAATATTACTCTTTTGAGAATAAGCCGTCTGTTTGGTTTTTGACTAGAAATTATTGTTTCAATGCGATGCTGGGTTTCCAAGTAATAGGTAGTGGTAAACACTTCATCCAGAAAATTTTGGTATTATTTTCTGATGTTTTGTTTAGTCGGGGCTATTCAGCTTCATGTTATAACAGTTTTAAGCTAGGTAACTAAATTTGCGGGTCCACATCTGTCGCGCTCTCTCAAAACACGAATTGGAGCTCATTGGATGAATTCGCACTAAGAGCGCGAATTTGTTTCACTAAATTCGCTAATTTTCCTATCTCAAGACGCGTGTTACTAATTTAAATAGAAAAGACCAATTAAAATTTAAAACATTACATGTGTCCTTTGTTTCAATTGATAGGACATCACACACGCGCCTTTTCCATCACCAACTGTTCTTGCCAACTAAAAGTGTCAGAATAATAGTATTGAAAGTATGAGTAACAATATTTATAATGATATATACACTACATTAACTTTCGTAGTATATAGAGTATAATCCCAAGTAAATGATGTAGAATAGTGGAATACTGGCCCATATATTTTCTGTACTTTTCTAATTAAAACTTCGACTTTGCTTAGTACTAAGGTTAAACTGTATTGTGCTATTTTATCAATTTGCGACACTATTCCGAAAGCAAGTCTTTATTTTCAGATGGATTTTTCCTTTCCTTTTCAAAATTACCTGTATTAATATTTTTTACAAATTAATAACAAATTTGTATAAAATCAATCTAAATTGTATTAGAAGTATAATTTTTACTTTTAATATTATATTTTAGTAATGATATTATTAATTTAAAATTATTATAAATGCGTGCTCTAAAGATGCTCTCACGGCAAAATTTTCTATCTCTCACGCTCTCCCGCTCCTTCTCTTGCACCCGTTCACATTTCCTTAACAAGCATAGCCATACTAGGAAATTTTTGTTTGTAATATGTTAATCTATCCACAATTGAATGTTCATATTTCCTTTTTGGGACGTCTACGAATAATGTCACATATTTCAAATTGTTGAGACACCATAAACATGTGCTTCTTTAACTCATAAAAGTGTCTTAAATCAAAATGGAACAATCAAATGTGAGCCCTAACTTTCTTTTTTCTTCCTTCTTAAGTTGGGATAAGAATGTTTAGACTTTGAATATTTTGACCTATTAGGTGTTCTGAATAAACAATTTCTTGTTTTTCTTATATATGCATTATGATCACTTTAGGAGACAGTGAGGTTTCATCCATTGTTATTAGGGAAAGTGAACAGGAAGGTGAGGAAGCAAGAACATTTCTAGAAAATGTTCGTGTTTCGTTTCCCCAGGTATGTTGACTATAATTCTGAACCTCTATTGGTGACTATATGCTCAAAAATATTCAGAGTAGTTAATATGTTCAGGTGCTGCATGTTGTGAAAACAAGACAAGTCACATATTCTGTACTGAATCATTTGATTGATTATGTTCATAATCTTGAGAAGATTGGTTTATTAGAAGAAAAAGAGATGAGTCATCTTCATGATGCTGTCCAGGTAAATCAAGGTGATATATTTTTATACCTGTCTTCATCTAAGTGTCATCAGTTTGAAGTCACACTGATGATAAAATGTGAACTTATATGCAGACTGACTTGAAAAAGCTCTTAAGAAATCCACCTCTAGTAAAACTTCCGAAAATAAGTGATTTAATAAATGCAAATCCTTTACTGGGAGCGTTGCCTCCCACGGTGTGTGAGAGTCTGGTAGGATCTACCAAAGAAACACTGAAACTATCTGGAGCAACACTTTTTCGGGAGGGATCCAAGCCAGCTGGCATCTGGATAATATCGAATGGAGTAGTGAAGGTTTCTGGCAATTATGTACTTTTTTGCTACGACATTTACTATTTTCTTGCATTTGACATTTTCATCTGTTAATGGGGAATATGTCATAATTGAATGTTTCTGTTTGGCAGTGGTCCAGTAAAAATATAAGCAGTAAGCCTTCACTGCACCCAACTTTTACTCATGGAAGTACTTTGGGCTTGTATGAAGTTCTTGCTCAAAAGTCTTATATCTGCGATATCATCACGGACTCTGTGGTACTCTGCTTCTTTATTGAAACTGAGAAGATACTTTCTGCATTGGGATCTAATCCTGCAGTGGAAGATTTCTTTTGGCGGGTATGCTGTCGATTGTAATTTTTTAGCTAGTATATTAATCTCGAATACTCACTTCATTGGCATGCCATATTCTGCATAGTTTGGGTGGTCAATCATACTTACAAAATCATCCCTATAAGTCCACCATGCTATTGTCTGCAGGAAAGTGTCATTGTTATTGCCAAACTCTTGCTTCCTCAAACGTTTGAGAAAATGACAATGCAAGAATTAAGATCACTTATTGCAGAAAGATCATCAATGAATATATACATAAGGGGCGAGAGTTTTGAATTACTTAATCATTCTGTTGGCTTCCTATTAGAAGGATTCATTAAAGTGCAAGGTGGGCAAGAAGAAGAGCTTCTTACAGCTCCTGCAGCAATTTTGCCGCATGTTGATCAAAGTTTTCGACGATCTGAAACATTGGGTACTCTACTTGTCAGTTATCAGTTAGATGTTTTGCTAATAAAGATACTTGCCTTACAATTTTCACATATTACTAACTGTACACTAGATGCTGCTACATTTTATATGCTTTTCTGTTTGTATTATATGCTTGACATTGATTTCCTCCTTGATATTTTGATGTCATCTTTTGTGTACATTTAAATATGTTAATTTCTTAGGAGGCGATCATCGATCGATGAGTTTATTATTTTCCCGCTGTTGTAGTATCTATAATAGATTGTGATGAAGCTTATACTTGGTTAAGAAAGTAAAGGTTTACCATTGATTCTGGTTTTCCTTTCCCTTTAATTTTCCTACTGCACTGTCACATGTGTTAATTGTATGACCATGGTATTTTACTAAATTATCTTAGTTACATTCATCTCGAAGTAGGAAACTATACGGATACATTTTCTCGTAAAATGTCTTTCTGATTTTTGTTTGAAATCTATTTGATCTTTAGTAGTGCCAATCGAAGCCTTTTTATCTCCATCCGGAAAGGATAAGAAAGATGAACAATGTGAATTCATTGGACATAATATTCTTAAAGCATTCTCTCTTCAGGTCCTAATTCGTATTCACTTTTACAACTTTTGCATTCATATTCTAGGTGCTAGAGCAGGAAGCTTCTCTCAGCAAGTGTCCTTGTATCAAGTTGAGACAAGGGCTAGAGTATTTATATTTGATATGGCTGGATTTGAGGCTGGGAGAACCCTTCAGAAAAGGTCATCTTCAATCATACCACATTCCACTGATCACCCCGCCAGATCTCTTGTTAGAGAACATGGTGGACTAATGAGTTGGCCCGAAGAACTTTTCAAGTCTACACATCACGATAGAGACGCAACAGGTCAACAAGAAAACGATTTATCTTCCAGGGCAATGCAGCTAAGCATGTTTGGTAGCATGGTAAGTTTACTCTTTATCTTTTCTTCTTTATTATAGTTTATGTATGTCCAACATATTACCACAACGTTCAGCACCTTAAGTACTTGCTTTTGGGTTCCTGTTCTTGAAGGTCCCCATTCATGCAAAATGCTTTACATGTGATATAAATTATCACCCTTATTATTGAAAATGTCACTGCTGACATTAAGTTGTTGACAATGTCTGTCATTAATCATCAGATAAACATCGGAAGGCGACGTCCCCGCAGCTTCCCAAGGAGAGAAGTACTAGTAAAGCCATCTCATAGTAGGTCATGCCCACGAATCCATTCAATACATCCACGTCCCATGGTCTCAGTTAAATCAGAAGGTTCCACTACATTGAGAAAGAAACTTGATATGCAAGAGAATAAACAAGAAGACAATGGGTCACTTCTATACGAAACTAATGCAACGAGAATCGAGTCGAGTGATGATTCTGGTTGTGAAGATGAACATATCATTAGAATCGACTCACCAAGCAGGTTGTCTTTTCACCAAGATTCTTGAAGCCTGTGTATTACAATTATTGTGCTATATTTGCTTGTTCTAGTACCTTTCCACGATCAATTCTCCTTTGTTTATTGAACCTGGAGATATTTTATCAGGCATTCTGGAAAACTATGTTTGGTTTTCCACTGCGCCTGAGTTGTAATTTTATCAAGCATTCTAAAAATCTTTGGATGTACTATATAATGTAATAACAAAAAGAATGTAACGATACAAAATCAATGTAATAAAGAAGGGTTGCCATTAGTTTCTTGTAATGAGCTATTTGTTCATGCAACTTCCGTAGCTGTAGTGCCAGATATTTCTCCTTTATTGTATGAAATCAATTTCGACTTGTACAAAATTAATTTACTAAAATGATTTTTTGTACAACTAATGGTGACGAGAGTCTCCATTATGGGTTTTGAATAAATATGGAACTATTTTGGGTTTCGGGTAATTTTGGGTGGGTAACTGATTTATCTATTTAAGTTTGTGTAACTTGAATATACCTCGAATTTGTTAGCTCAGACTTAATCCGAGATTTCGAGTTCTATTTTCTTAGAACATAGTAAACATATCATTTTACGCAAGAAAACACGAGGATATTTGTTTTCATCTTGCAAGACATGACGTCTAGATGGTGGAAGCCAAGAGGGTCGAGCCGGCGAAGAGAATGACAAATTGAGAGGAATGATTGAAGGGTGAGACATTCCATTGCCACAATTTCAATTTGAGGAGGAAGATTATTGACTGCACGATCGAGTAATTAGGAATTGGAAAAGTAGATTTGTTTTTACTTCTTTTTCTTTAAATATATTTTATTGTATTTTCTTGTTATAAAGGGTTGAGTTCGGACTCGTGATTGGGTATTGGATAATACATGAATCTCCAATCTGATTCTTCTTCGATGGATTTTTTTGGTTTCTCAAAACCTGTAAATACTTATTTTTCTTATTTCAGAATTGAGAAAACGATTGGACCAGGTCGAGTACATGATCTCTAGTCCTAAATGCTCAACTTAAAACTATTTTTTCTAAATGAATTTTCAAATTCATATTTGATTTACATTGACCTATAAAAATAATTGAACACACCCACATCTAAAAGAAAAGAAAATAATTAAAAGAATTCTCCACATTCCACACACTACCACTATTCAAATGCAAGAAAAAGTAGAGTTTAAGGCGTGATGGATCAAGCACGAGTGTGCATGTACATATTAGCTGCAGGGTATAATTAAAATAATCGATGATAAAACATAGTAAATAGAATAGAATGTCGGCACTTGGATCTTATTCTTGTTCCCGGAATTTGTGACATCATATCTGCATTGCCTGACTTCTTCTGATCAAATTAAAAGGAATGTTTCCTTTATTCTTACCTATCTCTCTCTCTCCCAAACACATACTTTCCAATTTTGTCGTAATTGGTCATCTTGGGGTAAACTTAAATCAACTCCAACTTTTGAAAAGTTGTCCAAATAATTTTGTGATAAATATTTAATTATGTTCTAATTACATGAGTATCACTCTATTTTAATATTAGTATTCGTAACTGACGCATCATTATTATTTGATAGAGTAATCGAATAGATTTTAATAGAATTTCTGATATATTATTGACATAATAATTTGAATATCATTTAACCAAAATAGAGAATTTTTATTCTAGGAGACGGTGGTGGTGGTGGTGGTGGTTGTGGTGTGGCGGGGGTAGTGAAATGTTGAAGAAATAATTTTGACATCTAAGAAGCTCATGATCTTGTTTGTATCAATTTTAGAATTGGACTGCAATGTGGATTAAAACTGTCATAAAAATTGTCAGTCCAATGAGATATGGGGTAGAAATGATAGGGAGCATAAGTTGTGACACAAAAAATGCCATAATTCCTTTGAGTAATTCTGTCAATTATTGATATTAATACATTTAATTTTCATTATTTTTAAATAATTGATCTAAAAATATTAAAATATAAAATAATTAGATTAAAAATTTGAAGTAACAAAAATTAAAATATTATTCTTAACATAGTTCGAATAAAATAAACTAAAAACACATTTTGTTACAAAACCTATTTATTTTGCTCCATTTGCTACAATACTCGGTCAAACTTTTTAATCTTTTAGGTGACTTATCATATTAAATTATTCACATTTGTGGTGCATTAAACCTTTTCAATATTAATATATGTGGTGTCATATGATATTATCAACTTCTTAATGAAATATATAAATTAAATTATTTATTATAATTTGTATATATTATATTATATTATATTATATGGTGTCATTACATTTATTATTAATTATTTTATATTTTTAATAAATAAATATATATAAATGAAAAAAATTGAAAGACATATATTTGTCGTCCTCAACCCCTAACTCCTCTCCCTAGCACCGGCACAAAACCCACCTCACCCCATCCCTCTCATGTGTTCCCCTTTCGTGCATTGAGAGCCCTCGACGATCGATATGGTCGTGGAGGGCTGCCATCTTTCATTGGAGGGGAAGAAGGGGGAAGGGAAGGGAAACGAATGGAGTGGGTGATGGCAGGTAGTGGTGTGGGAGGTAAGGCGAGTATTTTTAATAGTTAAAAATGTTAGATAAATCATAAAGAGGTTTTTGTGGAAAAATTATTTTTATGATATTAGCATTTACAGTTAGAAATTAACGAAATAAGTTGAGCAATATAGTGAATTCAATACATTAGGGGTAGTTTGAGTTTTTTTTTTAAACATGAAGATATGGTATGTATAACTACTTCAACCCCGAAAGATAATTTTAATAAATTATGAGAAATCCTAACAGGGGTGTTTCTGGAATAGCATCTTTTATGACATTATCATGTACCCACTGGCGGATCAACATAGGGGCAAGCCCCCCTGGAATTTTTTTTTTTTTTTTTTTATATAAATGTGTTGTAATTTTTTTTTAACAAAAAATTTAATATATTTGCCCAATAGCTCAATTAATTTCAAGTCCAATTAATATACTCACTTCAACAATAACTTACTCTTCCAATTGTAAGCCCCAATAATATTGCAATCATTTTCCTTTGTCTTTAATTTACATTTGATGGCGTCGATAGTGGGGATCACTAATGACTTGTCTCAAGCTTTACAAAGAAAAGATCAAGATATAGTGAATGCTATGAAATTAGTCAAATTAGATAAAGATCGTCTTCAAGAGACAAGAGATGATGGATGTGAAACTTTGTTGGAGGATGTTACTTCTTTTTGTTCTAAACATGAAATTGAAGTTCCTTCAATGAGTAATGTTTATGTTCCATATGGGAGGCCAAAGCGTAGGTTTGAACAAGTGACTATCGAACATCATTACAAAGTTGAGAGATTCAATTCGGTGATAGATAGACAATTGCAAGAGTTGAACAACCGTTTCAATGAAGTAAACACGGAGTTGCTTCTTTGTGTAGCATTCTTAAACACATCCAATCACTTTGAAGCTTTTGACAAAGGAAAACTTGTTCGTCTTGCCGAATTTTATCCAAATGACTTTTCTTTTCTTGAGCTCTCGGCTCTTCCCAATCAACTTGAAAATTATATTAGGGATGTTCGATCAAGTGATGATTTTTCTAGTTTGAAAGGAATTAGTGATCTTGCTAAGAAGATGGTTGCAACTAAAAGACATGTCGCATTCTCGATGGTTTACAAACTTGTGATATTGACGCTTATTCTACCCGTTGCAACTGCATCAGTGGAGAGAGCTTTTTCGGCTATGAAGATAGTAAAGAATCGACTTCGTAATCGAATGAGCGATCAATGGCTAAATGATAGTTTAGTTGTCTTTATAGAGAGAGACATATTTAGTAGTATTTCAAATGATGCTATCATGGACCGGTTTCAAAAGATGAAAAACCGTCGTCGTCAAATATTAAAGTAAATATGTAGATATTTTGGTTTCTTATGTGAATAATATAAACTTTATGTTTAACTGTTTGATTTTTTTTTTTTGTATAAGTTTAGCCCCCCTGACCCAAATTCCTGGATCCGCCCCTGCATGTACCTTTGTAAATTATTGACGTAAAGAGGTAAATGTGATGACTCTAATACTTCCAGGATAATTTATGTAATTTTTCAAATATGGATGTGTTATGTGTAATTACACTAAACTTCATGAATAATTTGTGTAATTCTCTAAAAATAATATAATCATTTTTTTTTGCCAATTAAAAACTCAAACTATCCATGAACTTTTATATAATTATATTTTCCACCCTCCATGTTCAATTATTCAAACATGGAAGAGGCAATTAGTTTAACCACATTACATCTCAGGACTAATTTGAGTACCCAAGATTTTTATTTTATTTTACTCAAATGCAAATATGTGGGCTCTTTTTAACTACCCTTGTTGACCTACGAATAAAAACAAGATGCATGGTAGATACTTGACTTTAGTGCTCAAACGACAAAAGTACACCACCTAATTAATTTACAATTATAAATATCTTAATTAATTATAGGGTGCATTAATGTTTCAGGGAAATGAAATGAATGGTTGGGAATTCCATAGGTAAAATTAATGTTATTCTAATTAGGGAATCTCTTTTCTAGATTGGTATAAAATCTTTCCCATTACCGTGAAGGTTGCAATCATTTTGATTCAAAGACAACCCACATCAATTATTGCCACGATATATATATAAATTATAATTAATGCGCAAATGTTGTGCTGGCAAGAGACATGGAAAATCAACTTCATATTTCGTGTGGTCCACCATAAATGGGTTTTTTGCACTTTGCACCCCCGAAACATGGAAAATAGGCACTTTGCACCCCCAAAACTTAGATTTAGCACTTTGCACCCTCGAAGTATGAAAAATACAGCACTTTGCACCCTCTTTTATTTTCAAGCAAAAATTCAACGGCAAAGTAGGTAATTCTATTGTAAATTTTGGCACTTTGCCCCCCAAAATAAAATTAGCACTTAACACTCAGAACAAATTAACAACTTGCACCCCCGAAAACAATAAATGGACACTTTGCACCCCAAAATACAAAATTAACAACACCCTTGAATTAAAAAAACTCAGAACAAATTAACAACTTGCAACCCCGAAAACAATAAATGGACACTTTGCACCCCAAAATACAAAAGTAACACTTAACACCTTCGAATTAAAAAAAAACTCAAACCCCTCATTTTTTCCGGCAAAATTGACCATTAAAGTGAATATTTTTTAAGGCAAAATAGGTAATTATTTATGGGTCTTTGATATGTTGAAGTAGTCAATGGGTCTTCGAAAAGTTTAGTTGTACTTTATTTAGTTATTTATGATTATATTGTTGAAAAGAAAGATGGAGAGATAAATGAGTATTCGAGTATTTATAATTGTATTTTGCAAAATTTGAGTTAAAAAATAAATTTCCTATTTTGCCTTAAATTTTTTTCACTTCGATAGTCAACTTTGACGAAAAAAACGAGGGATTTGAGTTTTTTAAATTTGAGGGTGTTAAGTGTTAATTTTGTGTTTTGGGGTGCAAAGTGCCTATTTATTGTGTTTCGGGGGTGAAAGTTGCTGGTTTGTTCTTAAATAGGGGTGTTAAGTGCTAATTTTATTTTGGGGTACAAAGAGCGAAATTCTCAAGTTTTGAGGGTACAAAGTGCCAATACTATTGAATTACCTATTTTGCCCTTAAATTTTTGCTTGAAAATAAACGAGGGTGCAAAGTGCTGCATTTTTCATATTTCGAGGGTGCAAAGTGCTAAATTTAAGTTTCGAGGGTGCAAAGTGCCTATTTCCCATGTTTCGGGGGTGCAAAGTGCAAAAAACCCACCATAAATTTATGTAGATTATACACCCTCCATTTCATATTATATGTCTTTTAAGGTTTTTTCACGAGGATTAAGAAATCAATTAATGTTCTAATTTTTAAGAAAATAAAAGTGTAATTGAACAAAATTGCCCTTAAGAAACAATTAAATATTTTGTAATTCCCCATAATCCATCTCTTTATTTCAATTTTTAATGAAGAAGGGTAAAAATGTCAAAATAGCATTTAAGTTTATCTTGAATTCCTAAAGTAACATGTATTGTGGAATTTTTTTTCTCCCTAAAAAGATATGTATTGTGGAATGGAGGGAGTAACTTGCAATTTAATGGAGTACTAATCCCTCCATTCCATATTACATGTCATTTAAGGTTTTTTCACAAGGATTAATGAATTCATTAATGTTCTAAATTTTAGGAAAATAAAAATGTAGTTGGACAAAATTATCCTTGAGAAACAATTAAATATTTTGTAACTCCCCATATATAATCCATCTCGCCATTCTATTTTTTAATGAAGAAGGATAAAAATGTCAAAATAGCATTTAAGTTTATCTTGAATTCCTAAAGTGACATGTATTGTGGAATGAAAGGAGTAATTATTTAGGTTCATTCGAGTTCAACTCGTATCTTGTTCAATAAAGCTTTCTTGAACACATATATTTAAATACTTAAACAAAATTCAAATGGATCAACAGAAAAATCAAACATACATGAATAATATATTGTTCATATTATCTACTATGTAGTAGTATGTTAGAAATTTGAAAATCATGATTAGAATAATGGTCGTGTGGGACCACATAATCATGCACTAATTCAAATCCAACACACATTAAAATTATCAAAATATTCATCATAACAAACATGACATGTGACCTACCAAAATTATTCTATTCGACCAAAAGGAACACATTGAGAAAATTAAGAACTCATAAAGCTATATTATGCTATCCAATTTAACAAACAACAACTACATACACACGTACATTTTTTTATACTCTCTATATACAATATCCCAAATATGCATGAATTTTACATAGGAAATATTAAATTTATTCTCTTAATATATATTACTATTGATTTCTCAGCCTCTAGTTCTAATAATTGTTATTGTGCCTCTTCTCCCTTGTGTATGAATTCTTGTGAAAGCCACCACAGCCTTTCCGGACAAACCCGCAGCTCGTTCGAATGGACGGCAAGCAAAGTCGCCCACTGGGTGGCGCACCGGCCTCGTAGGCGGCATTAGAATTCTCTCGTTGATGTCTTTCAACGTCGCGTCCCCTTCAAATCCTCCTGGCTTCACTAGGGCAAATGGATATACCACTTTGGTCAAGACTCTCTTTTTTCTATTTTTCATGTTAACCCCTGAAAAATTAAAATAAGTCAAAATAAAATTAATTTAATTAGCAATGTAATTAATCTTTAAAGATCTTGCATAAAGCATAGTACGTTAGTTATGCAAGTTAATTCTAAAGGGTATGTAATTTGAATTTACTAATTAACTTGAGATCAGATTTTGCAATTCAATACACCAATTGCAGAAGATCAATTTAATACTATATTTTAATATATGTTAATAGAGATAAAATTTAATGTCATTAAACATTTTGTTACTAAAACGATTTTTTGAAAATTTGAACCTTATATTTTAAGAAATGCAACATTATTTGAAGATCGTAGTATGAAATTAATTAAGCCATTCAAACTTAACTTTAGCTAAAATGATTTTATTTTAATGAGAAAATGAATTAATAAAGGAATTCTCTCTCCTTTTCAATTAAAAATAAAGCAGACTTATTTTAGTGCGTTTTGGTCAATCCCAATTCCAATTTGCAGCTTTTAACGAGGAAATATTAATAATTATTAATAAATAAAAAAAGAAACTTTAGAAATTAAATGTACCAGAAGAGAATATAGGGTCTGAGCTAATAAGGGTTCCTTCATCATCAGGTGTTGTCCACTCATGAGCAGTACTTGCAGTTGATTCTAATTTGCAAGAATTAGATGGTGACCAATTTGAATAATCGTTGTACATTAATGTTTTTGAGAATATTTCATCTTGATCAATTTTTGAGTTCATGAGGTCTGTCCAAATCAAAGTAATTAATTAATTATTAAATATTCTTATGGTCAACTAATAATAATTAATTAGATAGTAATCATAAAGATAAAGAAATATATACTTGCCTGAATTTGTGTCACATGACTTTGTTATTTGGCTCAAGTTTTCAAAGTTTCCGCACCAATTCTGGATTAAATTTGAAGTCCAGCAATTCTTCTGCGTTAAATATACACAAAAACCATATTAAATTCAATTACCAAATAATATATGTTAGTTTTCATAACGATGAATTATATACAAGTGAAATGCCTGAATTAATTTCGCGTTATTTTCGTTTTCAAAAATTCACATTATGTAAAACATGATTTAAACTAAAGGATGATATTTTGCGGAATGTCAATAACATTCTTAGATATCATGATTCAGCTATAGACTGAAATGACCACTTAAACAGATAGAAATAATATCGTCAATTTTCATAAGAAATAACGGGACATTGCCAATTGACTAACTAAGCATATTATTATCATCAACTCGTATGATAACACGGTTATGAACATTATACTTATACATGCAACGATCGAAGCACATGAAAAATGACTTTGACTTTCGAACTTAGAATTAAGCAAATCACACTTAGGGGGTGCACATGTTTTTGCATAAATTAAATATATTTCAATACATACCTTAATTGAATTGTCCAATTGATGATGATGATGATCAATATTATTATTATTATTATTATTATTATCTTTGTTGTCTTGAGCAAACAAAAGAACTCTTCTTCGCTTAGAATTGAAGGACTCAAACAAAACATCTTCTAAATAACCCGTTGAGAAATCATCATAATAATTATCACCTTCATCAAATATCGTAGCTGGCCCATTATCCGTACTCTCCATATCTACTAGCCCAAAAAAAAATTAATAATTAATAATAATTATATAGAAATTAATGAAGAAGAAATTAAGAAGGAAAAAGAAAAAGTGTGCGTACATATTTGAGACGACATGTCTGCGTTGAGAACTCCAATGCTAAGCTATGAAAAATTCTCAAAGCAATGGAATGGAATGGAATAAATAAAAGACAAATAAAGTGACAAAAATTAAATCAGATGATTTTTTGTAAAGATAAGAGTCAGTCAACAGACAGCAGAGATCGATTGATTTTGTTTTCTTTTGGGATTCGGGATTTTATTATTTTATTTAATTAATTTTGTATTGTGTGATTTTTATGTGGGGCCGGGTTGGGTAAAGTGGGGGACTTAATTATTGCATGTTAACATGTTTCAATTGCAATATATATATTGCATGGAAAGAGAAAAATTTGTTTGAAAATATGTCTTCCAAGACCTCAACTAACTAATATTTGTTGCACTAAAAATAGAAAATTCAACTAAATTACCTAAAAGCTAGTTCGTTTAAATTCAAATCAAAAAATTTAATATGGTAAAATTGTATTATTAGTTTATTTTTTGTTATTTTTGAAAGATATATTTGCGAGTCTCGCCTATAGAAAGTTACACTTCGATCTTAAACTTTTAACATTGTTTTATATTTTGATCACATAGAACAACCTTTATTTAACATTTTTGGTCTTATATGATTGTCTCAATTTGATACTTTTGATCCCAAAGAATATGACGGGATCGAAGTGCCAAATATTTTACCAAGGGCATTATCAGTGGAGATGTCAAATGAGAACCTAAACTACTTTGGTCCAAAATGCCCACGAATCCCATCTTCCTTCAATTCAGCAATATTTGGGCTCTGGAGACTGCCGAATTCGAAACACTTTTCAACAAGTTCACAAAGATTTTCAAAATATGAGATCGAAATTCAATTCCAATAAATAAAAAAGCATATCCAATTCTTAAGAATAGTTTTTGAGTTGACACATGGACAAAATAGAAATATAAATCACAACTTGAAAAAATAATAAAAATAATAATGAAGACACGATATCATTGATAATCATCATAAAATTCACAAATATTTTGAATTTTATTTATTTTAATTTAGTCAAAAATTAATTGTCAATTGCACTTTTAAGTTAGTGAAATAAATTCAATTTAAATTGATTTTTTAAATAAGCTCCCATTTTTATGCCTATTGCTGCACAAAAAAAAAAAAAATTATGCATGACGTTCAAAATACTATAATATGGTGCAAATGAATAAATTTTTTGGGTCCAATATTTGAGCTTACCACTGGTAATAAATTGGGACACAAAGTTCAATTTCATGGAATACAAGATCAAAAGTGTTAAGCAAAGAGCTCCATGAATTAAAATGTGATAACTTATCTGATCAATGTTTATCGATGTTAGTAACTAAACTTCAATTCGAACTTGATTCAAGAAATTTAAAAAAAAATCACATATTTGGTTAAAACATCAAACATGAGTTCAATTTGCTAAAATTCGTTTGTATCATATATAACAAATTAGTCGATTCAAAAATAATTTCAATAATAGAAATTCAAATTTTAAAAATAAGTGTATTTTTGTTCTTGTCACGTCCCCATATATACATATAGTATTCGCGCGTGGTGTACAAGTACCTGCTTAAGAGACAGACAACACAAGAAAACAGTACAAATTCAAACTGAACAACTTTCCCTTTTTCATTTTTCTTCTTACATGGTTTCCAACTGTTTCTCCATCCTCAAGGTTTTAGTAATAATTTGGCTTTTCATTCACTCTTACTATTGTGGGCCACACCAATCATATCATTCAACCAACTTTTTCTTTAATTTCTAATATATTTTATAAAGAGAAAAAAAAAAGAGAAAAAAACTTTTCTTTATTCCCTTCTTCTTCTTCTTTCTTTTTTATCAACAAATTAACAGATTTATATGCAAGGGGTCAACAAGAATATATCCGGATAATTAAAGGGTGAAAAAAGTTTTCAAGGGACTACTCCAGATAATAAGGGCAAAAAAGTAATTTTAGTCCTTTAACTTTGACAGGGACGTAGAAATTGGACACTTGTAGTTTCGGTAAGCAATTTAAGTTGTCGCAATCTTAGTCTTAAATTCGTCAAATTTAAATTAGTTCTCATAATGCAAGCAAATAAATTGAAGGGTTTTGTCCATCTGACTGTCACACAGTGGTAATCCACCACGTCATCTTTTCAAATTATCTTAAATTGAAGGAAAAATAACACCTTATTTCGTCTTTTTCTTTCTCTACCTACTAATTATTAAAACAGAAATATTATAATGTCTCCATTTTGTTTGCACATGTAACAATTTATGGACACCAATTTTTATTCAGGCAAATTTAGAACTAAAATTATGATAATTTAAAATTTAAAAGATGAAAATTGCTTGTTAAAACTTAAAAGTGCCTCATTTCTATGTTCTTACCTAAGTTAGCCGGTTAACAAGTCATTTTACTTTATTAACAAACAAAGTAAACCTCACTTTGCTTTCACATATTAAAAATGTGGCAACAAATGATTTTGAATTTTTGACTATGTGTATGTCTGTTTAGGTTTCAATGAAGTGTCACATGAAAATTCAAATATTTCTAATAAAAATAAATCGAGGACATCTCAAAGGTTCTTTGAAAAAAATTAAAGTACTCTTAGAAAACCAAATTAACAAAATGAACCCAGTATTTATCAAAATGAATTTCCAGTACTAAATATGCTTCAAGTGGGCTTCAACAAACAAAAGTGGGCCGAGGAACTGGGAGATTGCTTACATAACAGTTTATTGGGCCATCATTATAGCATTGGTAAGGAGCAGAGGCCCATTTCATCTACTTTGATTATAATAAATATAGAAATAGGCCCATGCAGTGAATTCATGATAACATGAATTTGTGGTAATGTTTTCTATTTTTGAACGGGATATTAGTTTAAACAATTCACAATATCGTTATTTATATTTAAAAATAGTTTTAATAATTAGGTTATTAATGGGAATAATAAAAACGAGTTATTATAAGTTTAAAAATATATATTACTTGTGAGAGTTGTATTGGCTAATTTCTAGTAGATAATTTTTTTTAAAATAATTGTCAGTACATCATTATATCCCAAAAAAGGAAGAATTAACTACATTGACAAAAAATACAAAGAATACTCAACTATTAAATTACCAAAAAAAAAAAAAAAAAAAAAAAAACCTAACTAGACTATTATTAAACTTAATTATATCCACATTTTTGGGGAAGATTGGAACCCCAAAACCTCCCATTTTTATCTTTTAGTTTGTAGTTTTATTGTTGGACTGAATTAATATTACATGTATCAAATTTGCACATATACCCAAATACAAACTTTTTAAATTGGTCTAAGTTCATTATAAAATTAAAACTCTCATTATTGAATATGGATTCCTATTGGATCTGATTCGAATTGAATTCAGATTTAAAATATACTATTGGAGTTATTTGATTAACTTGAATTGGGTAATTGACTGAGAACCAGTAGAAACTTTGAATTGAAAATTTGATTGAATTTTATACTTGGGTCTGGATTTGAATTGGGCTTCAGAGAAAAATAAGTCGTGAAAAGTAGGGGTGTTCATAACCCGTCCCACCCGTCCAACCCGCCCCCAACCCGTCGGTTTTATTTTTAAAATAATCAAGTACGGGTTGGTAATTTGTAAACCTGCACATTATGAGTAGGGTGACGGGTTTGATGGTTAAAAAACCGACCCACCCGTTACCCGCACTTAATCATCCTTGATTTACTTTTTATTAATTGTTTAATAAAATTGTGAAATAAATTACATTTATTAACAAATAAACAAACTTTCTTCAAGTTTTTTGTTTATATTAATGTTAATGGTACATATATGTTAGTACATTTTTTCCTAAAGAATTTGTTGTTGAAAAAATCGAGAAGAAACTTCACTAATTTGTTATTGTTTGTAATGTGTGAGTGATGATTTGTAATGAATTATTTTGTGGGGACTTGTAATATTAATTTTGGTGGAGACTTTGGATTTAATTAGTAAGAAATGTTGATTATATTCTAGTTTTGTACTTTTTGCTTCTTGAATTTAATTTCAACTGTAGGTGAACATATTTGATACATTTTATTTGTCATTTGAAGAACTTATAATAACTTATATTTGATACAAATTGGTTTATTTCGAAACAAAATTTTCTATCCATGTTTCTAAAATATGCTTACAACACATTCCAACAAAAAAATAAAGAAATTACATATTTACCTTTGGTTTTCGTCTCCTTTATGATCTCACCCGACCTTATTTCTATTGTTACATCTTTCTGCGATCGATCCTCTAAGTGTTCCTGCAAAATGGATGAATGAGAAAATCGAAAACCTCAACTACTGATCATTTGGGTAAATTTACTAGCAAAGTTACAAAAACATTTACACTTCAGAGAATGATACTAACCCACAAATATGATTTCACTAGAGGGATGATGAGTGATTGAAAATCATATTCAGGAAGATGCAGCCTCAAGCTTGCTTTCCAACTGCTTCATCCTTGTAAGATGCTTCATATTTGCTAGCATATATGAAAACAGAAAAACAAATAACAAATTAGCTAGCTAGTATATATAATGTGTACATATTATATATATTAGTTCTATACAACTTATTCCGACTTTATTTAACGAATCTACCATAACAAATAATATATTTACCCAATTGATCAATTAGAATTTTGTTTAAAAGGTTTGCTCCTTTAAGTAACATGTTTAAGCATAATAAATTGCAGAACATATATAGATAATTATGAGAAAGTGATACTATCATTTAAATTATTGTGTTAAAGTAATAGACGAAACAATAAATACACTTCTAAACATACATTTAATTATTTAAAAGAGACTAGAAAAGTGCACGTGATTTGCACGTGATTAACTAATTTCTTTCAATCAAATTAGAAAAGTGCACGTGCTTTGCACATGATTAACTAATTTATTATGTTAGTTGAATCATATCATCATTTTTAATCATACTATGGTCTGAATAACATACCACATATTTTCTTTGATTAAATCGCTTTAATTATTACTATGGTGCTCCCAAAAATTTAAAGTTGTTATCATAAATATCTAAACTCAACCCTTGAAAATAAAAAATGAACTATAATTACTAAGTATTTCTAATACAAAACTACATGTCTACGTAACTATTATTCTAAAACAACCATTTGAGCTAATGAATAATATCAATTCTTTTCTTCTTTGACTTTGGTATTTCCATCTAAACTGGTTTGTGTTATTTTAATCCGTTCTTTCACCAATTACACCGATTTTTGTGGCTTATTACATTCGTTAATCAATTCACTCATTTTCTCCGGTTTAACCAAATTTAAGTCAATTTTACTTATTCTTTTGTTGATTTCTCCTATTATGATGACGTATATCAGTGGTATTACTTTACAAGGTACACATCTAGGTTATAAAAACGCGGAGCGGGTGCTACTAATTCCCAAACTGCGATCATTATTGCTACAAATTCGTACTTGAGGATTGACTTCAAATAATTCTTTGGTGGTGGCTCTAGGTAAACCTCTATAAATGTCATACAACCTATTGCAAATAACGATACTCCTAAAGGTACGAAAAGTTGTACTGTGAGGGAGCATATGACGGCGTGCGTTATTGGAGCCAACGATCCAAATATCACACATGGTATCATGGATATGGCTATTTGAAGTCCATAGTCATATTTGTTTTTGGAACGGGACTAGAAAAATTTGTTATATTTGAACGCCGTGATTTTATCTCCTGTAAATTAGATAAGCGAGTCTAGTTAGATGCCAAAAAAAAAAGACTAATAATAACTACTTACAATTTTAACGAAGACTAGAAATACCACCAGGACGGAGCCAAGTTCCTTATGATATAATCCGTATATCTTTTGCAGACATATATTCCTCCCGATATCATTTGCCACAACGCCTAAACTTGACATTATTGTCGCCATACCCCCCTTAAATATGGAATTTAGAACTCCATTCCAACGCTCTTTCTTCAAGGAGGATGTAACCGTTTATCCAGGTGTCAATTGTCAAAAATATATAAATTAAGTTTATATAGCTTCATTAATACTATAACTTACCACATAATGAGGATATCGATGAGGAGGATCAGAAATCACAGAAAGTGATTGGGTGTTCGTAGGAGGAGGGGAATTGTCCAAGTTATCAGTGCCAACATGTCGACCCCTACGATGATAATGCAAAGAAAAATGAGTGACAGGATCGGTACTATGAGTGAAGACAAATCAATATCTATAGTTGAATGAATACCAGTAGAAAGATTCTCACTATTATTTGAAAAATGATCAATGTGAATGAGATTTAATTTTGTTAAATTAAGAGTATTATCAGGAATGGAAAAGAAAGGAATATGTTCAAAAAACAAAATATGACGAGAAACATTTAAGTTTCTACTAATAGGATCATAACAATTATATCATTTCCGGCCTTCCCCGTATCCAAGAAATACACAAACAATAGATCGTTGGGATAACTTATTACGCTCCACACTAGGGCTCAATACAAAGCAAGTACAACAAAAAACTCTCAAAGAAGAATAGTCAGGAGCATGCCCACATAAGTTTTCAAAAATTTTGATGGGATTGGAATTTTGATGGGACGAGGCTTTTCACTATCCGATAATGCATTTAACTTCTCCAAAATTTCGTTAAAAAGTGACATAATTGCATTTTCATCAATTTATAGTGGTTGTTTACTAACAAGATGAAAATATTACCAAGAAAATAAAGTGTATGCATGATTTCATCTCTGGTTGTAGTAGAGTTAATTGAAAAATATGTAATGCTTGATGAATTCATTAACTATACAGTCCTTACAGAAGCAAGTTGTAGTATCCATATTCATTTGGTGGTCTTAATCTGAGTTTAACATATTTTGCTTGAATTGCAACTAATTTTTCATACTTTTGTTTTAACTGGCAGTTCCTTTCTACAGAAATGGCTATTTCAGATTCAAGGCTAGACTTCTGCTTCATATTCAAGCATAGTTGTTCGAGGCGTAAGGCAAGGGGCAAGGCAAGGCAGAAAGCGAGGGTTTTTTGGGGATAAGGCGCTTGTGAATAAAAAAATTTAGTAATAAACTAATAATATGTAGTTAATGTATATAGTAATAAATTTAAATGCATATTTTAATGTATATTAATATATTTAAGTAAATGTTGTTAAATAAAAAGTTAGCATTGATTAAGTATTTTAGTAAATAAATATATATTTATAATCTTATATAAAACTCATACATTAATTTATATAAGTAAATAAAATAAGTACATCAATGCATTTAAGTAAATACTAATATTTAGTTGAATAAAATGAATACATTTATGTATTTAAATATAATTAAACAAAATTACGTAGCTATTTATGTAAATAAATAACTGTATTTATATAGTGTCTAATAAATTCAGAATATGCATAAATTATTAAATTCACATATAAATAACAAAGTGACAAACAAAAAATAAACAAATAAACTTTAAACGTATTAATGTGTAGACAAAGACAAGTGGGGAAAGTAAAGTGGTGGACCATGTTCCCATTTTGTATAGTAAAATATGAGTTTTATATATAATAAAAAGAAAAGTAAATGAATTCCATAGATGTCAAGATTTTATGACATTGTTTTCGTTCAACCCGCCAACCCGACCGCACCCATTCCACCCGAACCGGACGGTTTATGAGAATAACAACGCGAGTGAAGTTTAAAAAATTGACAACCCGCACGTGTTGAGTCGGATAAATTTTTTCATGTAAACCCGCCCAAACCCGACCGCGTTCAGCCATAGTGAAAAACTAAATTGTTGGTTAAGTTAGAATATCATTAATTCTGACAACAAAAATGTATTTGAACAATTTGGGCCATAAAATTTGCTATTTGGATTGTTTGTATGATTGTATCCAAATAAGAAACAAATGTAAAAATTCGGCCCATTGGCAGAGTTAGGCTGGTTGGGTTATTCTTGAACTTGGTTAAAAATGGACTGGAATTGTGTTATATAAATTTGACGTATTTTTTCTAATTTTAATACGTCGGAATACTTTTATTTACTAAATTAATTAATTAATTAAGCTAAAGATAAATTTGATTGTCATTTAGTGAATTTCAAGGAGCTTAATCATAATTTGCTTTGACCACTAAAATTGACTTGGACATTACAAATATAAATCATCCATCAATAAAATTAACACTATGGTGCCATATTTCACGTTAGATGCTGCATGCGATTATTAACAAATAAATTGTGACATGCTAAGTTGCACGGATACTTCGAAATTATACACCGTGCAGTCGTATGCGTATTGAATACATACTCAGATATTCGTACGATACTTGTGAAATACTCCATCGTGTCGATTTCAATAATAAAAAAATAAAAAATAAAAAAGATATGTGTCGGATACAAAGGAAGGCATATCGGAAACACCCAGAATACTTGAGAGCATGTATTTCTACAAATAGTTTCTAGATTATGTATATTATCAAAGTAAATCTACATAAAATGCTTGAAAATCTATATAGGGCCAAAGACTTTGCCTATGATAGTAATACTATGGTTTTACTTGAACACTTATATAAGAGGTAGATAAGATTATTTATTTTAGAATGGAATAAAAAGTGAATTATATATATATTACATAAATTTTTTAATACATTTTTAAATATACAGACACGTATATTTGCCGTATCGAATCCTATAAATTTTGAAAATCCGTATCGTCATATTCATATCGTATTATATCGTATCGACGTATCCGTATCCGTGCAATATAGGTGACAAGTCATTTTAATTGAAATGTTAAGCATGTTATTAACAGGTCGTCGTATATTATCCATCCGCATAACTTGTTATTTTATATTTTTATGTTCTAAAAATAAATAAGTTGAAAGGGTAACAGTACTACTTTTTGGTAAATGATATGTTCATTATTTTCTTTTCCCAATTATTTAAATTTATTTCGAGGCGCACATGTCGGACATGTTTTCTTATTGTATTGATGTTGGAATATTAACATGGTTTTGATGAAAGAACATCTTATCACCTTTAAGTATTACATTTTGGTATCACATGATGGTTACATTTTACAAGTTTATACGTGGACTCCATAAATTTTAAATTTTTAAACATACCAAAATATCTGAATGTGTGACACCAAAATGTGACATCAAAACGTGATAGAATATCCATGCCGAAAAACTCTTTTTTGAAAATCAGCTCATTTTTTGCCTCGATAAAACTTGTTCAAACTCAGTTCCTTTACAAATTAAACCAAATTCAAATAGAATATCGAGTTTAATTAGAAAATCAAACAAAAAAAAATTGTGTTGTTTAACTAGTTTATATTAACCATATTGAAAATCAAAAGAAAGTGTGTTGTTTAACTAGTTTATAAACCTTACGATCAAATTCTCAATTTTCAGAAGAATTTTACTGAAAATAATGGAAAAAATGCAACTTACTCCCTGTTTTATATTAAACCTGCAAGAAATTTCCTGTGAAATTTTATTGCGTCAAACTTCCTTGTGTTTTTAAACATCCTGCAAAAATCACCCAATTTATAAGAAAAATGTCGTTTTGGATCGACAAGTTTCAACAAATAATTTTTTAAATATATCAAGTGAAGTTCTAGGGAACTTGAAGTATTTTAGAAATGGTTTCTAGCATAGTAGTAAGTATCTTACGATTCACGATACGACTCGGTCAATAGAATCGCCGGGTGTTTGTTTCGCAACGATTCGTTTGTGATTCGATACGAATCGTACGATACACGATACATTTGCGATACGTACGATTCTTTGACTTTAAGTAGTTTTTTTTTTAACAAATATAGAAAATGGTCAATTAGAAACCCATACAAAATGCATAATATTTTTCCTCTTTGCTATTAGATGTACGTCGCAGTAAACATTGAGATATTTGATGTGAAACTATTTATATCAGGTATTGTTATGTGTGGATTAATAGTGTTGTCTTTTTAGTATAATAATATTGAGTTATAGCTGCAATGACTGCATAATTTTGTCTTTTTAGTATAATAAAATTGAGGTGTAACATACGGTCAATCCAGTTATTTAGTATTTATTTTAGTTTTGGAACTTTATTTTATTATATCTTATTGATGATTGGGTGTACTTTCTGAAATTTGAATGAACATAGAGTATCACAGAGCTTATACTTTAATTGGTTGTAACTTAATTTTGTTTTATTCTTTGATTAAAATATTATTTTATTTGGGTGACATTGATATTGTGGTGATGTGTAATCTATATTTGAGAAAAAAAATCATTTAAATTTAAGATTGATATTTCGATGTTAATTTCGAAAATTTTATTATTTTGTGACAAGAAAGTTCAAATTTGAAACTTGATTTTTTTAAATGATGTTTTTTTTACTTTAATTGGTTAGTCTTTTACATGTTTTTATTTCTTAGTAATTTGAAAGATATATTTTATTTAACTTTTTATAAGTGATTTGTATCTTACGATTCGATACGATACGATGGCTCACCGATACGAGATATGATTCACGGTTCAATAACTATGGTTTCTAGAAATATGTAGATCCGAAACGGCCTATTTTTTACAAATAGGATATTTTTTGCAGGATTTTTGAAAATACTAAAAAGTTTAGCGCAATAAATATTTCACAAGATAATTTCCTGTAAGTTTATCGTAACACTGGGGATTATTTTGCAATCACCCCAAAAATAATAGTAAAATGAAGTGATTACAACTAATCTGATGATATTTATTTAAATAAACAAACTCAATTGCCATACCCATGCTGGGATTTAATTAATTAATACTTCATGAATGTTATATTTCCCAAAATTGTAATTTGTCATATTATCTATCATGAACAGTGTATTATTACTAAAAATATATAATTTCTATTTTTATAAGATTATCTTTCTAGACAAGTAGCAAGGTAGCTTCCTATTGTAGAGTCATTACAGCTCATATGTTTCTTCCTCATGAGAAATTATTTTATGCATAAAAATCAACTTGGTGCTACTTTATTTAATACATTAACAAATATTAATATATATATGATTAAGATTGCTTTCAAAATCAACCAATCAAACAATTAGAATAGTTTTAATCTGAATAAGACACATCTCTTTTTCTATTGGCTAACAATTTCATAATTTCTCCAATCAGCTCAACAAACACGTAGAAAAAAACTAGTTTATTAATTATTAAGTGTGTAGGGAGCAACCACGCATGCATATTCAAATTTCATTCTATGTGCATATATAGTATATACTCTTGTACTACTATGCCATAATGGCGAATTTTAGCCAAGACTTTATTAATGCATTATTATTAAATAAATAAATATCTTTTTTCAACAAGTTTTTTCAGAATACGTTCATTAGAAATTATTTCAATAATTGTTCAAGAATGAAAAATTAGTAACAAATTAGAAGATAGAGCCACGTCAGTTTGAAGCCTCAGCTTTGCAAGTGATAGACTAAGACTAAATTTGCATATGTTGACTTATGGAATTAAAGATGATTTTTTTTTATTCGAGGTCTACTATGGGTCGGACCCATATCCGAGATGAAGACATGGATCGGTTTGAGATTAATGTTTTACATTTAAATATTTTATGTAATGTATATTGGTCCTAGCTATAAGTTGTATAGAAACATACAATGTGGAGGGCTTGTGCATTGTAACGCAGTCCTCGCAAAACTAAGTCAAAACACTTTTAAATGGAATTTGACAAAACTCATAAGACTCTTTATAAACATTGAAAATCACGAAACACAACATCCAAAACCTAACCAAATGACGTTTCAAAGGTTTCATCAAACCACTCATACTATTTTTTTAAAAGAGAAATCTATTTAGAAATCCATTCTCAAACTTTTGAAATTTATAGAATTTTGATTTGACACCTACCACATACTTCTTTTCCCAAATTATATTGAAAAGACATTGATTTGACACCTACCATTTACTTTTTTCCTCAAACGGTCAAACTCATTTCAAATGAAGTTTCAGATTTTTCAAAATCACGAAACTCAAGCCAGATGACGTTTCAAAGGTTTCATCAAAACCACTTATACTTTTTTTTTGAAATCAAGATTACGAAATCGAGTCAAAACTCTTCCAAATAGGGACATATGTTCTCAAATCTTGCATAAGAGTGCTAATATATATATATATATATATATATATATATATATATATATATATCCACATACGTCACTTAACTAATTTTATTCCAACTTGCATTCCCCCTCCATTTTACTATAGCTTCTCTTATCTCCATTCTCCTTTTATCTCCATGTATAATTGGACATTTGTATTTAATTTCTTCTTTCGTTCTTGTCAAAACCTTCATCATAAATAATCAATCAAATTAATTATTATGTCAGGAAGCAAAGGAGAAGTAATTTCCATGCACCCCCTCTCTCTATATCAACCTATCTCTACATATTCACACACACATGCATACATACATATATATATACATGTACATTCTTTTTTGGATGTTATTTGACTTAATTATTATTGCATGGCTGACTAATTGAAGGTTATGTGGCCAAGGTTGGTGGCAAGCAAGATCTTAAAAAAGAGATTGGGAAGCAATAATTTTGTTGCAGATTTTCCAAATGACGCTAATTTGCTGGAATTAACCGTACCTCCTTTGAATCACAATTCTCTCAGTTCAAATAGCATTATCAACAATGATGTAAAAGTAGCACCAAATTTCAAGTAAGATCATGTCACAATTATACTTAAATTTTTTTTGATAATTATTTATTCTCTCCACTATATATATATATATAGTTGGATGTTCTTCTGATTTAATACTTTTATTTAGATTTTCTGATTTACTGATATTGGTGTAATGATTAAATATCGTTGCACTACCAAAAAGAAAACTATTGTATTTTCTCTCAATCACTAATATATTTGCATGAATATCTATTAATTATCTTTTTTTTTTTTATTATCAAAATTAGGGTTTTTGTTAGCACTTGGAACGTTGGCGGAGTTCCACCAACTGAAGATTTCGATATGAAGGATTTGCTAGACTCGGGCAACGCTTGCGACATCTATGTTTTTGGGTAAATCATGGATTAAGATTTTATATGTTTCGATCAGTTAAATTAATATTAGATATTTTCAAGATTTTTCTAAAAAAAAAAAATTCATAAATTGTGGATCAAATAAACATGCATGTAAAAGCAAAACTTATATATACTACGTGTTTCGATTGATCCAAAAATAGAATATTTTCACATTTTCGAAAGAAAATTATGAAAAATTAAATCCATTTTTGGTAAAATTAAAAAATCTAATTTATTTGGCTAGTTTAATTTCTAAATAATTGCTTGTTAATCATAATCAAGGTTTCAAGAAGTTGTGCCTCTTCGGGCAGCAAGTGTGCTAGGAACCGAAAAGAGCAAAGTTTCGACAAAATGGAATTCATTAATTAGAGAAGCCTTAAACAAGACAGAAACAAATGAAAGAATCAAACAAACAGAGGAGGAGAATAATTTCAGATGCATCATAAGTAAGCAAATGGTGGGAATATTAATCTCCGTTTGGATTCGTACAAATCTTCAACCATTTGTTCGAAACCCAAGTGTTTCATGTGTTGGTTGTGGAATCATGGGATGCTTAGGAAATAAGGTAATTAAAATACAAAGTAATTTACTAAATTACAATTTAGTCTTACATGATTGGACCCTCTACACCTTTTTTTTTATGCACTTTACAAAATTATACGTTTGCTCCCAATTTTCTAAAATGTTGTGTACTTTTTGTCCACCGCATATGATTTTGTAAGTTGAAATATTTGATCATAATGTCGTTTTGTAAAGTATGAGACCGAAAGTGCTAAGAACTCTATCATATTGGATCAAGAATGCCTTTTTCTTACATATATTGAAATTTTTATTAATTACTTAGTAGGATTTGTTTGATTAAATTTCCAATAATGTTTTTGCAGGGTTCGGTGTCGGTTCGATTTCAATTACAAGAAACAAGCTTTTGTTTCGTGTGTTGTCATCTCGCCTCGGGTGGTAAAGAAGGGGACGAGAGGTATCGCAATTCAAATGCAGCTGAAATATTATCAAGGACAATTTTTCCTAGAGGCCCTTTACTTGATCTTCCCAGAAAAATTCTCGACCACGAGTAAATATTTCTTCTATTTTTATCTAATATTTTATTATCATAATTAATTAATCATGTTGTTTATATTAAGGTTAAGGACAATTTTTCCTAGAGGCCCCTTACTTGATCTTCCCAGAAAAATTCTCGACCACGAGTAAATATTTCTTTTATTTTTATCTAATATTTTATTATCATAATTAATTAATCATGTTGTTTATATTAAGGTTTTGGCCTAATCCATGCATCCAAAAAATCTTTTGGTTATAGGTACATCCAATCAATCATAATCATTGTTTAGACTGTCCTAATTCATTTTAATTTATTAGTCCATGTCGACAGAATAGGACTTGGGCAATATCCAATATAATTAATATCATAATCAAACAATAGTGGGTTATTTTATAAGTTTAATGCTGTCATTATCGAATCAAGCCGTCTGTCGAATCACACCAACTTGTTAGGATTATGTTAATCACTTACTAATTTATAGCGGGTTGGATGTTTTGACCAAGTTCATTAGTCCAAATGATGGTAGTTAAACCACTTTTAAATATGATTTATTCGGTTGGTTTACTATTTTATATGGTAATAATTAATCGTTCAAATTGCCATGCATGCTAATTTAATTTGGGGTTTTCAAATTGATATCAAGAATAATTAAATGAAATTTCTTTATTCAAATAAATATGTTAGGGCCGGCTTGATCACTTGACAAACAAGGCAAAGGCCTAGGGTCTCAATCCAAAGTACCCAACATATAGCATGATTTTAACTCGTACAATATTTTATTTTATTTTTTTTTGTTTACTAGACTTCAGACCATAGCCCTACTCGGAGAGTCTATTGAGTACAACTCCTTGTCAATGTGGTGACTTCAATAGAGTTATGTTCATATGAATGTTAGATGATCGAGTTCATGGGGGCTTTAATTAATCGAGTCAAACTCGCATAGTTTTTATATTTTATATACTTTGTTCGTCACTATTTTCTTGTTCACTTTAGTTATGGCCATTGAATTATATATAAGAGTTTAAAAACTTAAACTTTTTAGTATATTGATATTTATGCCCTTAAACCTAGTGCTAGAATTAGTTGAATTCTTTATAAGAGAGTAATTTGAGAAGAAAAACAACCCAATAAAGAAATAAAAGTGACAGTTCACGGATATATAGGAGAGTATATTTAGTATACCGCATCGTCCAACATGCATAACATTGTGTGGAAACTTGAAATTGGTTTAAGGATTAGCCGACTCGAGTTCATAAGAGTTCTTATTGAGTCGAGCTAGAGTAATTTGATATTTTTTTTATATATTTTATATTTTCTTATCAAAATTAAGATCAAGATAAAAACTACTTTCATAATGGTGATTTGTACTGAATATCGAATAATTTAATTTGATATTCACTAATTATATGTCTGTTAGTTTTTTTTTTTTTTTTAATTGTCTAGTAGCCTTATTGTATAGGTAATGCAATCTTCATGATATCATATGTAATCTCATTAATTAAAAATATTTGATTTGGTGCAGCCGAGTGATTTTTCTAGGAGATTTAAATTACAGAATATCATTGCCTGAGTCAGCGACAAGACAATTGGTAAACAAAGGAGAATGGAATGCAGTGTTGGAATATGATCAAGTATGACACTTCTAAAATATAATACTCTAATTACTATAATTAATATATATGTATATATAATCTACACTTAATTCACATGTTTAATGAAATTAATATAAATCAATTGTTAATTTTATGACAATTTATTATGTGTATTAGCTAAGAATGGAACTCATGGAAGGTCAAGTATTTGAAGGATGGCAAGAAGGAACAATCAAATTTGCTCCTACTTACAAATATTACCCAAATTCGGATGATTATTATTATGGTTTAGAGCTCGTAAAAGGCCAAAAGAAACGGGCCCCGGCATGGTGATTAAATTTCTCTCTTATTCAATTTATATATTTAAATGTACATTTACATATCTAACATTGCATTTTTAGTCCTACAAGATTTTATATCAACACTTTTGATCTTCTATTTTACAAAAGCACATTTTCGATCCTACATTTTAAAAATATCTTGCACTTTTTGTCATATGCCTCATTTTCTATATTCATATATATTTTGCATTTTTGGTTCCAAAGAATATATAGTCTATGTTTTGCAATTTTTAGTCCTATATAACTGTCTGTGTTTTACACTTTCAAGTCTAGAGAGAGAGATTTATAGGACCAAAGTGCAAAATATTTTACAAAATTAAGATCAAAGTGTATTTTCGTTAAATGCGAGATCAGATTGTCAAATATATAATTTTTTCCCCTTATTTATGTGAAGCTTTATCGAACTTTATTTTATTTTATTTATAATTTTAGGTGTGATCGAATAATATGGAATGGGGAAGGATTGAAGCAACATATGTACGAAAGGGTCGAATCAAAATTATCAGATCATCGACCGGTGAAGGCAATTTTTAGCACACAAGTTGGAGTGGCATACAAACTAAAAGCCCTTCAAAACTTCTTTCTATCAGAGAGATTTGATCAACATATAATCAAAAATCGCTTAGAAATGCATTCAAATGATCATAAAGATGATTTCTCTTGTAATGGTAGATATAGCCTTCATTTGAAAGATATTTAGATTTTTGATGTTTTCTTAGTGGAACATGGTTCACTTATAGATGATAGATATATGTAAAATACTTGTTAATTTTGACTGTGTGAGTTTAGAGGACTTATAAACTTGTATATATATAGTTGTTGAACAAGTGAGAAAATGTATTTTTTTGGAATATATTGAAATAGAAAATTATCTATGTTGATAAAATAATTTGGTGTGGACCGGACTACTAAGTTGAGCATCTTATTCATTAATTTCGAGTTTTTAGCATGCGAGTTCGTATTTTATACCTGTGAGGGTTCATGTCTATAACCTAAAATAAAAAATGTGCATTTAGTGCACGTATCGTTCAAGTAATTAATAATGGTATCGAGTATCATATCCACATATACTTGATTAACAACTAGCTAGCCAAATTGAACTCCTAATTTAGCTAAATCTTGATATGATTTTCAACAATGATGGTTTGTTGATTAACAACTACTAGTAACTAATGAATCAAGCTAACAAGATAATTCACACAATCGAAGATAAAATAGAGAACTAATTTATGATATTACTTCACTAATGAGTGGTAAAGCGCGTAAAAAAGAAAAAGAAAAGAAAAACTTATCCTTAAGGGTAAACTTGTCCACATAAATTTATAAAGATAGTAAAGTGTCATATATATATATATAATAACACGAGGAATGCGCATAAATTAATAAAACGAGGTAAATTGATTCATTGTTTCATGTAATTGACCCACATAAAATAAAATAAAGAGCAAATTGCTTCATTAATTCTGAGTTTAATTTAACATGTTCAAAGTATATTGTATATAAACAAGGGTATTTTTTTCACTACAAGAATAACATGTATCTAACGACAAAATATTTAGTAATGAGGTGGAAAATGTCACTCTTTGTATGTATTCATAGCAAAAATATTAGTTTTATCGTAATAACAATGGTGAGAAGTGATAGTGAACAAAAAATATTATTAAGTTGTCATTAATAGAGATTTTTTTTTGTTTCCCAAGTGTTTAATTCCTTTCGAGGCGCGTCAGGCACATAAAGTGGGAACCTCTCCCAACAGGAATTCGAACCTGAGTCCGCTACTTTGTAGTGACTAGTCCCTTCCACTAGACCAATCACATGTTGGTCATTAATAGATATTAGTGATAAATGAATGGTAACTTAAGTTGTCACTTTTAATAATTGACAACACTTTTTTTAAATGGAGAATGGTAATTTTATTTTCTTACGCAACATTTTCACTTTCACGTTAAATTTTAAACGAGTTATTTACACTTTTCAAAATAGTGAGGTAAATTAACACTTTAAAAAAATTACAAAGGATAAAACACTTTTTTTTTTAAGGAAATTATCAAATTGAACAGTATCCATATCATCACGGTATATGGAAATGAACTCCTATACAATATTCAATTTAAAATTGGGTTAATTACAGGGACCTCCCCTGAGGTTAGGTGTAATTACCGCCCAATCCCTTCCGACTATTATAATTACAGGGACATCCCCTGAGGTTTCAAAAGGATTACATCCGTTAGGGTTCCGTTAACTTTTGCTGACGTCATCACCGATTTTTTATTGAACTTCCTATTTTGCCCTTGGATTACTGTAGCTAATTTGGTGGACAATTATGCCCCTGTTATGTTTAATTCATATGAGGGTTTTCTTTGCAATGTATATGTATAAGTATGGGTTCAAATGTTATAAATTTACATAAAACTTATAATTAGTTTATTAGTGCATATAAATTCTTAAATAAAAATATAATAACATTTCAATATTTTTTCATAATACTTTTACAAATAATAAATTATGATTAATTATAAGAAAAATAATGTATAACATAAATAAAAATGTAAATACATTTAACTTTCACATTTAACTCGAAATTTTAATAATTTCAAAAAAAATTATAATTTAAATAAAAGGATAAGTAAATGAATTACGTATAATCATGAGAAGAAATAAAAACTTGAACATAAATTATTAGACATTATAAAACTGCTCACATGTTCATAATTAATCCTTACTAAAAAAATTCATAAAATTTTAACTAAAAAATCATTTTTTGTACAAAAAGTAAAAATATTCATTCAATTACCTGGTTTAATAAAATAATTATTATAAAATTATAAATATTAAAAATAATTATTATAAACAATAAAAAAATTAATATATATAATTAAAAAAAAAAACCTACCCATCCCAACAGCCCCCCCCACCCATCCCACCCCACCCCACCCCCACCCCCACCCCGTCCCTACCTCATCGTCCCCGATCACAAACTCCTTACAGGTCGGCGGCCCGGGTTGAAGAACCTTGGCCGGCGGCGGCCTAGGGTTTGCCGTCGCTGGCCTGGGTTCTTCAACCCAAGCCGTGCGACGGTCTGACTCCTTGCAGGTCGGCGCCGCCGACCTGGAAGGAGAGCTGGTGTTAGGGACGGGCGGCGTGGTGGTGTGGTGGGGGAGGGGTGCGGGTGGGGATGGGGGGTTTAGGGATTTGGAATTTTTTTTTTTTGCATAAAATTAATTTTCTAAAAGTTAGGGACTAATGTGCAATTATGACTTTTTATTTCTATTCAGAATTAAGTTTTGGAAGGGTAGTATGACAATTTATGCTTTATTTCAAGGGTAAATCGGACATTTCTTTAATCAAGTTTTTTACCTTTTTCTTTAAGTAAAACTACCAAGGGCAACATCGTCATTTCATAATTTTCATCCAATTCCGTCAAAGTCCGTTAGGATTTTGTAATCCTTTTAAAACCTCAGGGAAGGTCCCTGTAATTATGATAGTCCGAGGGGATTGGACGATAATTACACTTAACCTCATGGGAGGTCCCTATAATTAACCCTTTAAAATTTGCAACTATGCTGATGACATGTACAGTGTTTTTGTTAAACTTGTTCACTTTCAGCCACAAATTTAGAGGCAAAAAACTTCCACATCACCATATCTTTTTCATTGAATTTGAATAAATTTTATTTAGTGCAAGGCCAACTACTCTCAACCAAGAAATATGATGTCCAATATCATGCCCCGAAACTATAGTGTTGTGCCCCATTATTCACACACAAGCTAAGTATATGACCCCACCAATTTATTTGAATTCTCCAAAATATTGGCATTATTATGTATGAAACAATTCAATTGGCTAAAATGATCACATTCATGACGACGAGAATAATATATAGCATGTTGTTCATGCCACATGAATTTATTTATTGGAATAATTTAAAAGTGATGGGGAGATAAAAAATGGAGTCGATTAAGACCCGAATCATTAATTAGCCACATACCGTACAATACTCATAACCTAAATAAAATGTTAATGACAACCTGACACGTTTAGTCTTAACTAATAACTCAGTTGAAAAATTCTCAAAATTAATTACCATGCATGACTCCTACATAATTATATTTGGGCAAAAATGCAAAATATATATATATATATATATAGGTCCTGGATATTACATTTTAGACACACTAGATTGATTAACCCACATCATTTGGTGATGTTTGTTGGGGACAAAAGTTTATATAATAGTGACGAAGTAAAAGTTATCGATGTTTGTATGTGATCAACGACAATAATTTTAGTGTTATTACAAGAATAATTGTTGACAACTACTTCCTCAGTCCCAATTTATGTGTCGTTTTAGAGATTTTTTTTTGTCTCAAATTATTTGTCACTTTAGAATTTCAATGCACTATTAATTACATATTTTCTCATTTTGTCCTTATTTAATGTATCTAAAACTCTGTTTAAGAGAAAAAGTTAGAGAGAGAATGTAAGGATATTTTAGGAATATCATTTATTCTTTCTCTAGGATTGAGGCAATTTAGTAGGTGTCTTAATATGTGTGAAAACACCTAAAACGACACATAAATTGGGACAGAGTGAGTATAATAGTGACAGAACTTTTTTTTTTTTAAATTTTCATCACTAGCGTCTAGCGACAAAAATATGGTAGTTAAGCTGTCATTATGACAATTAGCGACAACCTAATGACTGTAAATATTGTCACAGTGATTTCGTGACATTATTTTAGAGTGTCATTAAATGTCAATAGTAATAATTTTTTCTCAATTCTTGTCATTAATATGTCTATAAAGTGACAATATTTAAGTTGTTGTCACTTTATCTATCTATATTCTATATATATCTATCTATAAGAAAACTTCTTCTCTTTTTTGTGATGACTAATATATCCCTATTTAAATTATATTGTAATATTTAATTTTATGACAAAAAGGTAAATAAAATAATCCTAGAAGTATAATTAGACTAGAAGTCTCTCTTAGATCAACCTTATTATAATTATGTATTAGAGTTTTACAACTTATTAAAATATTAAATTAAAAAAAAATCTATTACTTTATATTTCTTAAAAAAAATATTTGTAAAGTTCTTAAAACGTTTGCAAGAATAAAAAAGCCCTATTTAGTTTAACTAAAAACATATAATTGGCTTAAGGTAAAAAGTGTCCAAACATAAAAATGGTTAAAATCAATAAAAGTGAGTAAAATTTGATTAAAAATATATGATAAAAAATGGTAAATCAATGGAAAAATGGGTTAGATAGAAGAAGAAAAAAATAGTGCAATTGATAAAACAACAAGGTAAACCGGCAAAAAATTTGTAAAATCGATAAAAAAAATGAATGACATCGTCTAAACATGGGATAAAAAAAATAAATGGGCCAAATCAATAAAAGAAGACCAACAAAAATAACTGGGTTAAACTAACAAAAAAAATGTGGAATAGTCGTTAAAATTGGTTAAATAAAAATAAAATTAAATTGGCTAACAATTTGGAGAGAATGAGTAATTGATTAATAAATGAGATAAACAAAAAAAAGGTGAAATCGATTAAAGAACGGGTAAATAATATAAAAAAAATGGTAAATTCAATGTAAAAGAGGATGAAATCGATGAAATAACATATTAAAATAATAAAAAATGATAAACTTAGTGTAAAAGCGAATTAAATTGATCAAATATGTTTACTCGATGATACCAAAAAACTAATCAAATCGATAAAAGAACAAGAAAAAAAAAGAGTTAATTGGCAAAAAAAAGTTGAAATATGTAGGTTAAATCAGCAAAATGATAAGTAAAATGGATTGATCAACCAAAAAGAAATGATAAACTCGATGTAAAAGCAGGTAAATTCGATATTTCTTTGGAAAGTTCTTAAGTAATTATCACTTATAAATAACTAAAAAAAATAAAAGGTTAGCTTCTAACTATATGAATTAAACTAAGATTTTTTTTTTTGATCTGACAAGGAACTGAACAACAGCTTAATTCATCCTATCTAACATAAGCAGCTCCATAATGGAATCCGGCGGGTCTTCCATCAACCTCAGGGTGCTTCCAACTTCGTGCCCCAATTTGGCAAGTGCATCCGCCACAGAATTTGCAAATCTTTTCACATGTGATAAACGAATGTCCCAAGATTTTCGTAGCAAACATCTACAATCTTCAAGAATGTAATCCAGAGGGTGATCTTTAGTGTCCCTCTTCTTTATCAACTTGCATATGACTTTGGAGTCAATCTCCACCATGAGCTTGTCAATTCTCCTATCCCAAGCACACGTAAGGCCATCTCTTAGTGCCAAAGTTCCGCTTTAGTGATGGTGCAAATACCAACCCACGACTAAAACCAAACACCCAATTCCCTTCGTCATCACGAAGAGCTCCACCAACAGCCGCTGAGTTTAGATTTGGTACCCAACTCCCATCGGTATTGAGTTTAAACCAGCCCCTATCCGGACGAATCCAAGTCTGCGTCTCCAAAGTTTTATTTCGGCGTACCACAGAAAAGTTGTCTCGTAGGTCAAGAGCAAAATATTTAATCTTAGAGAAAGTTTTAAGAGAATCCTTCTCCTTTCCTTCAAACACTCGAAAATTCCTAGCTTTCGAGATATGCCAAATCCCTGCAAGAAACACGTGTGACCAGTGTTGGTGTGAGAGAATCGAATTCTGAATGTTCAGGTACAAGTTCTTTTTTAGCCAGTCCTCGCGTCCAATATCAGCAAATGCGAGTGTATTTGTCGGCGATACAACATACTCCCACACCTTCTTAGCTTGGGGGCATTCATAACACATGTGGAAAAAATCTTCGCGCACAGGGCAGCCCCTTGGGCAGAGGTCCGAATCAGCTAAGTGACGATCAAGACGTATCGAATTTGTCAACAAACTACCATGAGTAATACTCCCTCCGTCCCAATAATCTTGCTCCCTTTATGTTTGGCACGGAGTTTTAGACAATTTGTTAAAAAAGTGAACTTTTGACTTTTTTTGTGAGAGAAAGGGAGCCATATTTTGGGACGTCCCAAAATAGAAATAGGAGCAAGATAATTGGGACGGAGGGAGTAAGATTTATTTAGTTAACTGAAAAATTTATAATTGATTTAAGTCAAAATAAGTCAAAAAATAAAAGAAATTAAATAATAACTTGCAATGCACATTCACTTTTCTAGTAAATATAAAAAGTGACAAGTTTAACCTTATCACTTAATATCTTGTCACAAACATTCAATTTTCGGGCTCTAAATAATAACCTCTACTCAAGGGCAACTATCATTAGATCCTCCAAATGAATCAAGACATGAAATTATAAGTTAAATTTAGGTGGTAGTGATTAATTGAGGACCTAATTAATATAATAATATAATAATGTATTATCTTCACTTCATAATAAAATAAATGAATGAATAAATAAATAAATGATAATGTAAGTGCACTAACTTGTGAAAACATCGACTCATAATTCAATTTTCTCGTGTGAATTTAGTATATAAGTGGATTAAAAGCGGTGGTCCATCGTGTTATGGGCGAATTTTGTCCCTAACTAATTCCTTTTCTCTATGTTTTTTTCTTTGCCCATGACTAATTCAAATGGTGGAGTTGGTAAGTCGTAGAATTGTATTTAAAAAATCAATGTTGACCTCTCAAAATCATTTATGGACATTTATCCTGATTTTGAAGTATTTGGCCAATAAACTTAAAGTCAATTTTTGAATATCTATGAATTCTTGTGGCGTTTTACTGTTACCTCATATTCAATAAGTTTTGGGATTTTCAAACACAAAATCAACCTTTTTCCAATTATAGCAGAATGTTGGAAAAAGAAGTATTGCAAGGCCGTTTGGTAGGAACTATATGAATTAATACAACGTTTGGTGGCATTGCTATAATACCAAGTCAAATGGATTAAATCCTTACGACCCGATATTAAGACTAGATTATAATCCACCCAGATGTGGGTGGATTAATTAATCCGAATAAATATGGATTAGATAAATATCACTAATAACCTCAAATTTACATATTTCCTTTTTAACATATCATTAAATATCATGAATTCTTCTCAAATATCTGAAAATGGAAAAACATTATACATAAATAAATCACAAATGAAATTCTACATCAATTTAGAATTAACATGGAAGCATTCAATCAAATCTACCAAACATGATTTTAATATGACTTTCAATCCGGCTCCAATATAATCCACATTAATCTCATACACCATATCAAACGGTCCCCCAAGAGAAATTGTTTTTAATCAACTGTTTATGAAAATTGATTTTACTATAATCATTCTCAGAGACCTATTTTATGAATAATTTGCCCCAACTAGCTCAATCTGTACAAAATAAGTAGGCCAATATAAGAATGAGATTGGACTAAATCGATTTGATCTGATCGAAATAAATCAGATACAAAATAGGTCAAATTCGATTAAGATATATTCATTAATTTTCTTTCTCACTTTATTTACAAGAGTACACACAATTATTTGGTACCCAAACATATATTCGTGTGATTCAGATTTAAATATTAGTTAAAAGTCTCAAAAAAAAAAAATGATATGCCTGAAATTCATGTTAAACCTTCAGTCTTTTTTATCATTTACCTCCTTGTATTTCGAAGGAATGATCCTAGTAATCAGATCAGATCAATTAAATTTCTAATTTAAAAAAATCTACCCATTGTTATCCATTACATTAACCACCCCAACTACCAACACTACTTGACTCTTTTTTTATTTTTTTTAATATTTTGGATATAGATACTTTTAATCCTTGAGAGTATTTGTATACTACATCTATATTAAAGTAGTGTAGTTTACAAATAACCCTTATTATCACCAATCTTTAATTTATTGTATTGAATAGAGATACAAAGGTTTTATTGCTCTCTTTGATAATAGAGTATTTGTCAATAAAAATAACATAGATGTGTAGTTTACAAATAACCCTAATTATCACCCTTCTTTAATATATTGTTACATAAAAATGAGTAAATTTGCCAATTTAAGAGACTCCTAAGTTTAATTGTAAAACTATTATTCAACATAATATCAAGAATATATTCAAAATGCTAATTTCTCCTGTAGTTAAATGAAGAATTTTTCAAAGTGTAAACATGGTCACATCCACATATAATACATTTCTATGAGAACTAAACAAATAACAATACATAATTTAGGCCCTATTGGAAACAAAGTACAAAAATCGAGGATTGTTGCCCGGAAACTAGATCATTGCAACAATAATGATGATAATATTTCTGCCATAGTCTTATCAGGCATCTCACCTTCATTGTCAACTTCTATTCCAGATTCCAGCACAGCAGCATCCAACAATAGCTTCCTTTTTGCAATCTCGTATACATTCTCGTCAACTGTATCCTTTGTCACCAGCCTTAAAAGAATAACGTAATTATTAAATGGAAAGTACTCTCTTTCGTCAAGTGAACACATAACATGATGAAATTTATGAATGGTATGAACAACAGATATGGTTAAAGCAAAATTCTCAATATATGAAGAAATCAAGTTCATTAAATACAAGATGAAATTTAGAAATATGAGAATCCCAATAGAGTTTTAGCATGAAAATAACTTGTAATGACTTATTTAGCAACAAAATAGCATTATAGCTTGTGGCAAAACTGCAGAAATTAAAAGATGTTCAAGCAACAGTTGTGCCTAACTGACACAAGATGGAAGTGCGATTAATTAAACCAACATCAAAACCTTTGGGCTACTTTCTCAAAACCTGATAAAAACTCGTACAAAAATCAAAATTAAGAATAACTGTCTTTTTCCTTTACTTAAATGACTCAAACCCGAGAATACCAAAAGTACACCCAAAAACCTTGAGAACTACCAATTTTTCGAATCCTGGTAGTATTAAAATCCTAAACAACCTCTAATTTGAAGAAAGTAAATCTGACTTTCCTACAAAATATTATTGATGTCCCGAAATTACTAAACGGAGCCTCAAGTGTGTCGACTCAAGTCACAACTCCAACCTATCCCGGACTAGTAGAAATTATTTAAAATTTCTGCCCATTTTTCCCTTCATCACTAACATGCTACCTCTATTTATTGACTTATTGCAAATGGTGTATTGAATAGAACAAGAGTTGGCGGACTGATTAATCTACAGTGCTAACTCAGAAAGTTACTTCTTCAAGTGGGTAATTTCACTACTCTGATTGAAGTTTCCTAGTTGAAAAGTGAGCAGGAACATGGTTAATATTCTCAGTCAATAGGTTGATGTCATACTGTATGTTTTAACGCATCTTGTAATATATTCCACTTTGAAAAAGGCATTGAAACCTTTCTTCGTATGAACTATTCCTCTCATTACTATATTTTATTGGGTATGTGTGATTAGAAACTAGAAAACAAAACAAATGAAAGAGATGAATAAAGACACTACCTGTATACAGTGACAGGCTTAGTTTGCCCAATGCGATGGCAGCGATCTTCAGCCTGTCGATCAATCTGTGGATTAAAATCCATGTCATGGATTATAACAGTGTCAGCTCCAGTCAGGTTCAAACCCTGTCCTCCAGCCCTTGTGGACAGCAAGCATGCAAAGATCGAAGTGTCCTTGTTGAATGTATCAACAATTGTCTGTCTCTCCGTCACCTGTGTACTGACGACAATAAAAATGAAAATGAGAATCCATGAATTAAAAAACAAATATCTAGGAAATGTTATTGCAATGATGCAATAATCGGAATAAAACAAGCAAAAAGCCTAAAAGACATCAAGATTTGCAACGTAATTTGATTGCAGATAAGCAACTCTTTTTTTGGTTGGAAGTAAGCAACCCTTTTGTCAACCAGATATACTTGGTTGTTTGCAAGGAAATGCAATAACAGAGAAATTACAAACTCTTGATCCAATATAAATTGAACTCCAACCAACTGGTATGACTTATCTAACAAGACTGAGCTCTCCTGATTTAAGACTGTCAATCTAAACCATAAATTGTTTAAAGTCAACATCCAGTAGAAAAATTTGTAATTACTCCTGGCAAGATTATTATATTAGAAGTAACTGACAAACTTGCGTGTGCACTTATTTGTTCAGACCAGTGAATATTTCTAGAGGGAATGACCATAGTACTCTGCATGTGCTTACAATTGACAATTTTCTCAAAAATCTATTTTACAAGGAATTTTAAAACCCTGTGGATTTGTTTCCCTTAACCTTGTAAACATCAGTTTAAGTTAACAGTGATGTGATTTAGGTGAACCAACTTTTTACAAGCAATCCACCTGACTAGTATGCAAGTCTTCCCCTAGTTTTTCTAGATTTTTGGTCCTTTTGTTATAAAAAAAAATAGAATTAAGTGCGCTAAAATATTACTTCCTTAACCTTCTTGATCCCATCTACTGCTACAGCACCCGTATGGTTCTGCGGAGAGGCGGTACTTTTTTTGGCTGCATTAATATTGCTTTCTACCATGAATTCTAGCAACTTCTGGAAATATTACAAATTGATTCAGTAAATAAATTTCATTGACTGAACCTAACAATTATAGATGGCCGATTAGAATATCAGCAGCAAGCATAGTCTCAGAAACAACAAACAAGCCAGTTCCACATAAAAATTGAAGTAAAAAAGTATAAAGAAAAACTAGAAAACTTGGTCCTCCAAGCTAATCATACAACGATCTGCCAAAGTTTTTCAATATCAATCACGCATCAGAAAGCGTGTTATCATGACATTATGTCAATCAGTAGCATAGGCACAGCAGAGATAAAGCTGAAAAGGAAAAAAAAATTCAAAACTTTAGTCACCTTCCATCAAGGCGCCTATAAGTGACACCAATCACATCCAAAGCCCACTCCAATATGTCAAGCATTGACGTCCACTGGCTAAATATAAGAACACGATGCCCAGAAAGATTCAGTGCAGGGAGAAGTTCAGCCAACGCCTGAGCCAAATCCAAAACCATTTACAGTCATCAGATGCAACAAAAGCACTTGGTCATCCCCTTCTTACCGACTGGGTTTATCCCAACAATTCCAAAAGTAGAAGCCTCTAAAACATACCCGACATTTTGCAGAAACCAAAACATGTTCTTCTGAAAGAATTCCTTTCATATCAGCATCACCATAATAAAGTATAAGCTGCAATCAACAGTTAAATTTACTGTCAAAAATCATAATTTAGAAAATGGCTTCTAAAATGAACTAACACAAACAATGCATTGAGAAAGGCAAAAAAAGGAACATCAACAATTTCACAAGTTGTGAAGCATGACAAGCTCAATAACATGCCAGAACCTCGTTAAGCAATGCACTTACAAAGAAGCCAATTTAAGTGAAAATAATACAGTGCAGATAAGCGCAAAACAAAGCCAGTTATGAACAATTTGTTGCGATTGGACCAAATATTTTTGTACTCGCAAATTTATGATCCCACAGAAGCAACTTTCGTATATTCCCAAACTTGATACTTCTTACAGCAAGGCAGTGTTCCACTAATGATAATGTATTTCACAAGCATCCAGAATATCAAATGGAAAGTTGCCATTCTGATAGGTCATAAGTCGCTTTTGCAAACTCAGTTACTATTTTTAATTTATTTGACTCGAATCAAGAACCTTTATTATCCATGAGATTTCCCTTTGAACTCCTTCAAACAAATAAATCCCAAGCTGCTGATGTACTTATAACTTAAAAGACGAGAGCATTAGTCAATCCTCTCACTTGGTAGTTTGAGCGCCAAGTGTACTTCGAACAAGCTCAAAACATTGAAAGCATATGCCAAAGCATGTGGAAAATGCAACACATGTTTTGATTTAAGATAATCAAAGTGTAGAAGAGCCTCTCTCTTATACACTTCTATTTCACTCCTTGTCACTTTACCAGTCTTCAAGCGAGATTAACCCAGCACTTGAGTTGAGGTCCTTAGGTTCTGACGCCAAATTGACGCGCAACGGTCTCCAGAACCAGTTAATAAGATCGGATTTTATGGGGGGAAATAGATCAGCCCAGGTGCAGTTCAGCGACAGTGAACAGCACCTTGGATAGGCCCTTTAGGTCATTTGTAACAGAATCTACAAATTGGTAGTGCTCTATAACGCTTTTTGTTAGTGAAATTGAAGGAAAACAGCCATAGTATCTCAGCATGAATATGACTAGATAATTAAGGGGAAAAAAACAGAAGACAGATCAGAGCAGATGAAGTTTTCCCTTATAGGCTGCAAAGAAACCATTAGATATTTCTTTCTGACCAAAATAACTTCTTGCTTACCACACTTGTACATATTCAATTTTGACTAGGTACCATACCAATGTTGGAAGATTGAGTCAATAACATCATCTCAAGAAATCTCAATGAATATTGGCAAATCGGAATTAAGCATTGATAGGCTTCATCAGATTCAAAGGTTTCTTAGACCCAATAGAAACAAGAAATTTATATTTGGCAGCACTAAACACTTAACATTGATGTCCAGAGCAGAAATCCTGGTAGAGAATATTCTCGAATTGAATAATGAATTCTCTGAACAAGCAAACCGAAAACTGGTTTGTCTAGAAACACATGCTTGTATGTCTCTCACATCTACTCCATGTTTTCTACATAATGATCCATAATTTACCACTTCAGTATCCTACTAAGGAAATGTTGATCAACTATACAATGTTTGCTGCAACCATGGAATGAACGACAATTTATAATTTCTTTTATACACAGGAATCTGTTAGTAATGTAATTGCCTCATTGAGAATTTGGTCCTGGCCCAGCTAGAAGCTGCATACTTAACATGTGGAAGTCAGGTTTGGTGTGGTGTATGCTTCCTAGATACCCTACGTCACAAATTTAACATTTCTTTCTTTTTAAGGATGTCCACAAGTAACACTCTATTTCTACAAATGGCTAGTCTCATTCCAAAAATAGATGTGACACAACTTACAGCCAACCACTACTTTAGAGAGAAAAGTAATAAAAGTACTAACTCCACGTTTTGAACTCTCATCCAGAACTCCATGTCAAAAGTTAACCTCCGTTTCAGATTACAACACTACTTTACACCTAAAAAAAAAGAAGGTCGGTGTCTTGGTTAAAGATGGAGAAAGGAGAGAAAAAGTTTAACCCTTCATTACAAAATGGCTCAATGATTCAGCAAGTAACTTCAATAATAACACAATCAGAATCCTTCTTGATAAACTTCAACAATATTAATAAACAAAAAAATCAGCTAATTTATAGTGCCAGCATATCCTAATGGTCACTCATATTGAGGACATGGTAAATTTAAGTTATAACCGTCTGCACTAGTGTTGGGCTTCAGTTACTATTTCTATACAAGTGATGATATTATCTATTAAATGCATATTCTCAAAGTTCATATTTTTTTGGAAACACAACAGTGCAACATGCCACCACAATTGTGGAAACACAATTACCCGGTGAATAGAGAAGTCATTGTAACCCTTAAGCTCCTCAATTACCCGCTCCAAGGTACATTCAAAGCCGAATACACCTTTTGGGTGCAACATTTTAGCAAAACGAACAATGTCCTTCTCTGTGTAGATGCGTCTCACCAATAAAGGATGATTTGCAATCTGAAAGCAAGGTAAAATACAAGAACGTTCTAAGTAAAATTGATAATTTGAGATTAATAACTATGCCCAACCAATTAAGAAATAACTGCATCACCTTACGAAACTCAAGAAAATAATTGCTAATTTGACGACGAGGGACAATGCCAGGATCGTTAGGTAGGCCAGCTTCTGAAGACTTCATAGCACGAGCTTGACATGCAGCACGATAATTCTCAATTGCTTCTCTATAAGAATCTTCTTGTTGTTTCTCCATGCGCACATACTCGACCTGAACCAATCCCAAGATCTCATTAATTTGTTAGATAAGCATAACAAATTAATAATTTTTAATGTGGAAATTGAAGTTCAGAATGTAAATATTTAGTAGAAAGCAGAATAGTTATAAACACCTTTTGTGTCTTTGAAACTAGCTGTTGCATTACATCCGATTTTAACCGTCTTAATATGAATGGTCCCAAAATGGACTTCATTCTAGAAATTAAATCTCTATCCTCTGCATTCAACAACTTTTTTATGTCAACATCTCCAGTTTCAAAGAGATCTGGCATCATGAATTCCAACATCGACCACAGCTCCTGCAAACAAAAACCAACTACTGAAGAGAGGCTCTCTGTAGTAAACAAAACAAACTGAAGAAAACAGAAGTTGAAGAAAAGATATCTTGTCTTAGATTGTTAAATATATATAGACCATTTACAAATGTGGAACAAAAAATAGTCTATGTGAAGCAAACCTACAACTACAAATATCACAATACATGTTTCAGTTGTTGGCATAGTTCAGGAAAATTTAAGATTTTGAGCCAAAGTTTGGACAAGATCACTTTTCTTTAATGTGGGAACATATTAAATATGTCAAGCCCATGCATTTACATTTTGGTAAGTGCACAGAGAAATACCATAATGAAGCACCAGTATGGAGTCCACTTGTACTTGAGAAAGCATCATATATGTCAAGTCTCAAGCCGGAACTGATTACTAATGAAACTGTGATTTGATAATGCACTATGTTTATATGGTGAAAGATTTCCTAACAGTGATAGTATTTACAGTTTAGGATTTATAAAAATCAAAAACATAATCAGTTGCATCTACCCACCATATTACAAAATAGTTCCATATAGTAATAGTCAGTGACAGATCAATCAAGAAAACAAGGAGAACAAATGCCAAAAATTGTTAAGTTCTCCAGTTGATAGTTTTCCGAAGAAGCCAACCGACAGCAAGAATCCGTTTATTTTCTCCTCTGTCAAGATTAGCTTACCTAAGAAATAGAATGAATACAGCCATATGATGCAAGACACTTGAACAAACACCCAAAAAACATGACTTCTAGATGGACACAGCCCTCTAAGATAATGCAGGAGAAGAAAAAAGAGAAAGAATAAGTGAAAATATCGATATTATAAATTATAAAACTTTATCGATGTCATGGCTTATTAGAAACTTGTTGGAATTGATTAGTAGTTACATTAGCCACATTCCTGGTTGGAGAAGCATCTTTTTTTATTCCTAAGACTCTCCCACAGGAATAGGTTTCAATTTAGTTAATTAAGAGAAGAATTCAGCCCCTGAAAGCTTTTGTGAATCTGATGGAAAGAATTCATTGATTATCTTTTATCGGTTTCTTAAAAGGTTGTGAACAAATATAAATGATAGGGTTGAATGACTGTCTCGGATTAAGATTGTAGAGAGGAGAGACATTTGATATTTTGTCTCAAATCCTCCTCACATGCAGGCAGCAATCTTTTTCTAAAGCCTAACACGTAAAAATCCATTTCATAAACGGGTGGCAGTGACATTCAAATTGAATGAACACCTGATTGGTAGAAAGTTGTTACTAACATGCCCCTGAAGTGGGGGCGGCAATTTTTGATGCCTAGCACGTAAAAAACATTTTCATTGGTGGGTAGTGGCAAGATTTGAACCTTATGATCTCTTTTTGCCATTATACCATTATTGAATCAATATAATCACCTCTTCTAGAAGTCATTTAAAAGCTTGGTGCAAGATACGATATTTAATATTTAACATTTCATATGCACAGAATTCTTCCTTAGTACTTCATTCAAAAAAATAATTATATCTTCTCTAGCCTAATACTAGTGGAAGAAGACATGTCATCAATATTGCCACTAACATTAATAATTTTGTAAGGGTGTCCTTTGTAAGCATCAGAATCTGTCTTGCATTCTATGCCACTGATATAAAATTTCTTATATGAAAAATTTGGTGTCAACTAAGTAAAGAATAGGCAGCAACTAACATACATGCAAATCATTTTGTAATGGTGTCCCTGTAAGCATCAGACGTTGTTTTGCACTTCGTGCAACAGACATCAAATTTTTCCATCTGTAACTGTTCTTATCCTTCAAAGCATGAGCTTCATCCATTATTACACAACTCCATCTCCAATGTCTAAGAATTTTGCGGTCATCTTTCTGCTGGGCACTGAACAATGACTCTCAGCATGAGAATAAAACAGAAACTTAAAGGACAGTTGATTTCACCAAAGAAGAACTCCCAGATGGAAGAAGCAAACCTGTGGCGCTCAAAAAGTGAATAGCACACAAGAATGACATCAAATGGTGGTGGCAACCCAGCCTTTCCCAGAGAGTTCAACTCTCTTGAATAAGTGGATCGCGCAGAACCGTGATATTGAAGGACAGTGAATGTCGGGCACCATTTTTTAAGCTCCCTTTCCCAGTTCTCCAAAACAGAAGCAGGACATACAATTAAATGGGGACCAGGGTCGTCTTCCAATTGCTTCAACAGAGTCAGGTACGTAATGGCCTGGACAAATAAGTTACAATCACATTGGGTTGAAATTAAAAACAAAGACACTTAAGATTAGGCAAAAAAAGTACCATAAAAGACATACCTGGACAGTCTTACCAAGACCCATCTCATCTGCCAATATAGCTGCAAGCCAAAAGTAGTTTTTTTAATATAAATAAAAGCTGGTTTAAACCATCAGTACAATAATGTCAGTCAGAATTTCGAGATGTTCAGCCAGAAGGATAAAACAGGCAACAAGATGTCGTTATAGTCTAGGCAATCACATATTATAAACACAGAAAAACTGAAGATAATATAAAGATGAACATTAAGTCAGCGGGAAGAGAAGCCCTCTTAATGAACTAACTACATCAAATTCAAAGGGAGTCCCTACTCATAAACAAAATGTTACATAAGTGAATTTCCCTGGAAGTAAAAAATAAAACAAGCATTTTTACTGGGTCCTCGTATTAACTGACGAAAGTCCTTTAAAAGGATATTTTTAAAGAGGGCCCAACCAAACAATAAGGCCTCTGAAGATTGTATCATCGACCTGCTAAAGTAATAAATATACGTAGAAGTTGCAAAGTAGTTGACAGTTATTCAATTACAATTATGATCTCTCAGTAAATTTTGGGCTGATTTAAATGCCTGTGCATTCTATAGTAGTCACAGAGTTGCTTTCCAATTTATAGTTTTATACTAATTCATATATGGCCTCTAGAGGCACACTATATTCTACATAAACAGGGAGAAGAGCTAAACTGAGATATATTTAGACTAATACCACTTAATTAATCCATCAATCGTAATGTGTCAGATGAATTCTGTTAGAATCTTTGGTTGAGATGTAATAATTAATTAAGTCATAATCTCAAACATTGACGTCGCCGCATGCCATCCCAAAGTTTAAAGCATTAATGCCTTCATCGCTATGAAAATACAGTGTATCAGATGAACCATGCTACTTCCCTAGCTTCCAAAGTTGTCTGTAAATTAAAACCCTCTAAGAAATACTCAAACCCAGAACTCTATCGCAAGGCCATTCTGTAGCCAAAATATAAAGAATCATACAGTGAGACCATAGCCAAAAGAATCATACTGTGAGGCCATTCCTATCCATGTCACCAATCAGAACAAGGAAACAAAAAACAAACCATTGTCATCATGCTTAACCTTCCCAAGATTAACACCAGGATCTGATTACTGCAGTGTGCGGTTACTGTGTCCTACTCACAAAACGAAACGAAACAAAACAAAACAAAAAAACCTCTGTTTCACACCTAACACCCAAATAACATAAAACAAATTCAAAGCTACGTCTCCAGGAGTAAAGCCCAAAAGCATGTCAAGCAAAGATGGGGAAAAGACTTTATTTTTAGTTTGATAATAAATTCATCTTAAACTGCAATTGAATTTTCTCATAGTATAAAGTAGTTGCGCATGCTAGATCCAACAACTGGAACAGTTCAAATTTCTGATACTATTTACTTGCACATTAAGAAGATAACCAAAAAAAAAGCCAAAAATTTGATGAAGCAAATATATTGAGAGATTTACCACCAAATGTTTAAACGTCCTAATCCTAAGCCCCTAAATGCTTCAATTCCACAAAGCAATTGATAACAACACCTATTCCCATCAACATACGAAAAACATACATTAATTTACTAAAGAAAAGAGAAAATTTACCTCCCTCGATTTTCTTTCTATACAAAAGCAGAAGAAAATTGACACCAATCAGCTGGTACGGCTTCAGCATTGGCTGAAAATCGGAATCTCCATCTCCACAAGCTTCATTTACATCATCCTACAGTAAAATTCCACATAAAGTCAGCAAGAGTAACTCCAAAACAAAAAAAAAAAAGCGAACTTATAAAGTGCGGATTTGAAAGTAAATACCTGAGTCACGATTCTTACTGCAGAAGAGCCTAGCTCCACTTCCGCGTACCGGTCGCATGCTGCAGAGGTTGTACCGTACAACTCTCGCTTCAGTTCAGCAGAAATCTTCTCACACTTAAGCAGAGCCTTCGTAACAACATCATCATCATCATCATCATCGTCGTCTTCCTCCATCACTTCCTCCTCATCCTCGTCATCGTCGATCACGAACCGACTGCCACGATTGACACTTGTAGTGACGCCTACATCAGCATCATCGTCCTCCAAATCCTCGAATCCATTCGCAACCTGATTCCCGAGCTCCTCGGAAGACGAAGAGCTTTCGATTATTTGAATTGGAGTATTGTTGTTAGGTTTGGAGAAAGCGAAGGATTCAATTGGGGGTTTGGGTTCGAGGACGCGTGAGGGTTTGAAGGAATCGGAATGAAGGGACCACTCGTCTTCAGATACTTCTATGTACTCTCGCTCTCTCTTCATTTCCTTGGATTTCTACTGAGAGGTAGAGAGAAGAGAGAGAGAACTGAATGAGGCTTCGACTCTACTGATTCTTTCAGGGCGCCATTTCTATAACTTCAAGGAAATTGCAACTTTGTTGCTCGTAGTTGAAGTGTATGACGGTTTAGTCCTTATAGTTTAGTGATGCTCACATATTGTCCCCAATTTTGTTAGATTAGTTCGAGTATGTAATTTTTTTTTTTTTTATGCCGTTCGAGTATGTAATTTAATAGATCTAAGCTTTTGATTAGTTACTAATTTTGGCGAGCCATTTTCTTGAACTAAAGGTGGATCGATAATTTTGGTTTCTAATACAAAAGAAAGAAATAATGAATTTGGTTTGATTCCCAATTTTAACAGAAAATATCACGGCCCATTTGTTTATGGTTTTTTAAAATTATTTCGTGTTTGAAAAATGACAAACAAATATGTTTTTTACTTTCTGAAATAAATTTTTAGTGTCTCAGTTTTCTCAAATTAATCTATCAATAGTTAAACAAACAATAATTTTCTTATTTCTTGTTAGAGTAGTAAAAGACAAGAACATAAATGAAATGTAAAATTGAATTTTGTTTCTTGATTCTCTTTTGTACAGTGAATGTCCCTATTTAAAGGGAAATAATTATCTCATCTCTAAGGCTCCTATTCTGTAATATACAATAAGGCTCCTATTCTAATGCTTATGTCACTGCATAGGTGTTGTTTGGATGTTTATCTTTGATACGCCCCCTCGAGTCCAATTGGGGTGGAAGCACAGTTAGACTCGTTCGCAAAGTAGAGAACCGGAGTATATCGGCAATTTGATCTTTACTGGACAAGAATGAGACATGTAAAGCTTTTGCTTTAACCCTATCCCGGACAAAATGAAAATCGATGTCAACGTGTTTGGTACGCGAATGCATTATCGGATTCTTAGTCAGATAGATGGCTCCCAAGTTGTCACGATACAAGGTAGGTGGATGAAATGAAGAAACTCTCAATTCTTTCAAGAGAGATTGGATCCAAATAATTTCACAAGTTGCAATTGCAAGTGCTTTATATTCAGCCTCCGTGCTTGAACGAGCAACGGTATGTTGTTTCTCGGAGCTCCATGAAACTAGGTTCCTACCATAGAAAATGCAATATCCACCAGTCGATTTTCTATCATCTAAGTGACAGATTGCCAATGTAATATTGTAGGACAGTGCATGTACTAACAAACTTTGTTAACGGCAAATGAGATATCAGGACGGGTGAAAATTAAGTATTGGAGGCCTCCAACTACACTCCGATAAAGGGTGGGATCTTCAAAGGAAGTTGAGTCACGGGCAGTGAGTTTAGTGGAAACTGTCATAGGGCTATTAACTGGTTAGCAATGGAGCATATTTGTTCGTCGTAGAAGATCCAAGGCATATTTGCGTTGAGAAATAAACAGCCCGGATGAGGTACGAGAACATTCTAAATCGAGAAAATAATGAAGTCCTCCCAAATCCTTCACTGGAAAATCCTTGTTTAATAACGAGATCAAATTTTGTATTGCACTAGAGGAAGAACCCGTGACAACAATGTCATCAGCGTATACTAAAAGATATAAAACCACAAAATCATGCCGATATATAAACAAAGATGCATAAGATTTGGACACAGTAAAACCCAATTCAATTAGTCGATTGCTCAATCTTGCATACCAAGCACGGGGAGCTTGCTTTAAACCGTAAAATGCCCTATTTAATTTGCAGACATGATTGGGAAAATCAGGATGTACAAACCCAGGTGGTTGAATCATGTAAACAGTCTCATCAAGTAATTCATGGAAAAAAGCATTTTGAATATCCAATTGCTTAATAGACCAATTAAGTGATACATCAATAGACAATGCCAATCGAATAGAAGTCGGCTTAACGACGGGACTGAAAGTCTCTGTGTAATCCACTCCAGCTAATTGATTGTACCCTTTGGCCACTAGACGAGCCTTTCGTCTTTCGAAAGAACCATTTGACAAGAATTTGGTTTTGAAAACCCATTTACACCCAACTAGGTTCTGATTCGGAGAAGATGGGACAAGAGACCATGTTTGGGTATTGAGAAGAGCATCAATTTCCTGTTGCATCGTTGTTCTCCATTCAGAAATTTTGAAGCTTCAGTGAAAGATGATGGTTCATCGGGGACAGTTGTTGATGTGAGATGGGCTTTCGGTGGTGGCCATGGTATCGTGCCGTTTGTGAGAGTTTTGGGACGGGATTGATTGGTTTTGGAGCGTGTGAGCATTGGGTGAATTGGTGGTGGAGGCAAGCCTAGAGAAGTTGGAGTAGATGAAGAAGACGATGTAAAATTATTTAGGGAAGAGGCAGGGTTTGGTTGTGGGTTGGACTCAAGAGAAAGGATTTGGACGCGGTCCGGCTTGGGTTGAGGAGAGTGGGTCTGGGCATGGATCGATAGAGAGATGGGCTGAATAGGAGATGAATTATGAGGGGAGTTGGGCTCAGATGTAAATATGGGCCCATTGGACATATTATGGTTGCTGGTTTGAGATGCATGGTAGGATGGGCTTATGGGCATTGGGCTGAGTATGTAGAGGAAGATGGAATGGAAGTTTTGCCAAACCATTAGGCTGAATTTTGTTCTTTTCGGACCCAGATTTAGAGTAAGGAAAAAGATCATAAAACGTCTCTGGAGGTGTATATTCTCCCTGTAGCTACATGATAATAAAAGTATCCATGATGTGAAGGGCTGTAACCAAGAAAAATACATGGGAGTGATCTATAATCAAATTTGTGTTTGTTGTATGGTCGGAGATTCGGCCAACATTGACAACCAAAAGTTTTAAGAAATTCATAATCCGGCTTTTTATGAAAAAGAGTTTCATATGGTGATAGACATTTTAAAACGGGGGTGGGTAGACGATTTATTAGATAGACCGCCGTAGTAAATGCATCCGACCAATATATTTTTGGAAGTGAAGCATGAGAAAGTAAAGCAAGCCCGGTTTCTACAATATGTCTATGTTTACGTTCAATCATTCCATTTTGGGGATGAGCATAGGGACATGATATTCGATGTGTTATGCCGAAAGAATGTAAAACTTTTTGTAAGGAAAGAAATTCACCTACCCAATCCGTTTGTAAAGAAACAATTTTGTTACCCAAAACATTCTAACATTCTTCTTAAATAAAGTAAAAACAATAACAACATCACTTTTACATTTTAGGGGGGAAATCCAACAAAATCTACTAAAATCATCAACAATAGATAAGTAATAACGAAAACCACCGCGAGAAATAACCGGGGAAGGGCCCCAAACATCGGGAAAAAGTAGTTGGAGAGGAGCGGAGGAATGATGAGATGTGGCGACATAAGGAAGTTGATGGAGTTTTGCACGACAACAAGCCGAGCAAAGATGTGGGGATGACAGCGGTTGGACAGGGAGTGATGTTTGCTTGATTATTTTTTAAACTACTTGCATAGACGGGTGGCCAAGGCGGCTATGCCATAAGAGAGGTGATGCGCGGACGGATGTAAAAGCTTGCGGAGGAGAAGAGGGAGATGGAAGAACATAAAGACCATCCTTAGTAATGCCTCGAAGAAGAACCATCCGGGTTTTGGAATCCTTCACAAAGAAACAATTGGAATGAAATTCAAAAAACACATCATTACTGTTACAAAAATTATTCACAGATATAAATTTTTTTAAAATACTAGGGACATGATAAATAGGGGAGAGAGAGAGAGAGTTTGCCATTAGTAGAAGAGATGGTAGAACCTCCCACGTGATGAATAAGAAGAGTTGAACCGTCACCAACGCGAACCTGTTCTTGACCATGGTATTCAGTGGGATTAATGGTGAGATTGGAGAAGTCATTCGTAAAGTGGTGAGTGGCGGCTGTATCCGGATACCAAGAAGGATCTGAGGTAGTAGAAAAGGATGGACCCGTGGTGAAATGGGCAGTGAGAGAAGGAGGTGGGGCTGTTTGATAGTTAACATCAAATCGGTGATAACAAATGGTGGCGGTATGACCAATCTTGCCGCAGACTTGGCATGCTGGTTTGTTTGGATTAAAGGGAGTCGGAGTAGGTAGGAGACCACGACCACCATAACGTCCACAACCTCCACGGCCACGAGAACTTCCACGGCCCCTATAAGAGTTACGGCCTCTGCCAGAGGTAGGAAAATGGGATTTGGAGATGTTGTTTGCAGAAAATTCTATAGCAGCAGTGAGGTTGTTTGTTTGGTGAAGAAGTTTTGCTTCATGAGTGAGAAGTAATGAATAAACTTGAGCAGGGGTTAGGGGATCTATTCGGCTTGTAATGGTAGATACAACGGTGGTGTAGTGGTCATCTTCCAAGCCATTGAGAAGGTAAACGATGAAATTAGAAGAGAGAAGAAATTTACCAACAAGAGCAAGAGAGTCGGAGAGGAGTTTGGCTCGACGGTAATAGACAGTGATGCTATCAGATCCTTTCTTTAAGGTTTCAAGTTGGAAAAGTGTTTGCATTACCCTAGCTTGAGATGTGGCAGAAAACATGGTTTCAAGAATAGACCATGCTTTTTGAGAAGTTGTTGCCGCAATAACATGAGCAATAATAGATTCAGAGATTGACGATATGAGAATGCTCAAGATTGCTTGATCTTGTTGACGCCATTGAAAAAAGGCTGGATTTGGGTCTGTCATATTATCAAGCAGGTGGGGTGGAGGAGGGGTTCCATCTATGAACTGGGTGAGATTGTGACCTCTAGATATGGAAGAACTTGTGCTTTCCACAATAAATAATTTTCATTAGAGAGTTTGATAGTGAGAAGAGATGAGGGGGGTGGAGTTGGGATAGATATAGCTGCCGGAAAAGAAAACGAAGTAGGAGCGGAAGAAGGGGAAATAGGGGTGGTTGTTTCAGTAGGAATTCTGCCATGGTGGGAAATAAAAAAAACAGAGGAAAGAGAATGAAATAAAAAATGAGGAGGATCACTGGACGATTAGTCCTTTAGGAGCTCTGATTGCCATGTTAGAGTAGTAAAAGACAAGAACATAAATGAAATGTAAAATTGGATTTTTTTTCTTGACTCTCTTGTGTACAGTGAATGTCTCTATTTAAAGAGAAATAATTATCTCATCTCTAAGACTTCTATTCTATAATATACAATAAGGTTTTAACACGTGTATTGGTTCTACAATATTCTATTGCTTATGTCACTGTAGAGGTGTTGATTGGATGTTTATCTTTGATATTTCTACACATATACAAACTCTACACTGATTTGACATAAAATAATTTATTTCTTACACGATTTATCTCATATAACAAACATTATTTGACATACATCTTACACCTACAACCTAACTATGTCAAAAAAATTTATACTTACTTTATTTCTCAAAATCTCAATAAATATCATTACATAAATCGAGATTATTTCACAAACATCAATTACTCTTTCAAATTACTTTATTAAACACCAAACAAACAGGCCCAAGAAGTTTGATAATTTAATATTTGGAAAACAACATAGAAGAAAAGGCTGGATTTGCTATGTTTTAGGAAAATTTGGAAAGAATTTGTGAAGTTTCTAAAAAGACTTTATAGATTGTTACAAGAGTGATTTTAGAATTGAGATCTATTTTCAGTGATGTTTATGGCTTTTTTGGTTCTTATTCTGAGAGCTAATAAGAAGATTAAGAATTTTGTCGCAGATGTTGTAGCTAGGAGTGATCATATAGAAGGAAGGGATTAAGTAGGAAGAACCTCTCGAGCACACAATTGGATTTTGTTTAGTTCATCACAAAAGAGAAAAAAAAAAGGCTCTCCAACCATAAAATGTTACATCGCAATTTTTTGTTTTTATAAGCAATATGATTAAGCATAAAGAGAACTGAAAATATTTGTTATGCGAAAGTTCAACGGAAAAGAATCATAAAAAATCCGGGGGGATATGTGTGTGAGGAAACCGGACCAATTACAACATCTTCCCCATTTTGCTAAGTTGTGAGCGACCTTGTTGCCTAATCCTGGAATTTTCTTGAATTTCCACTTGAGTCATTTCGAAAGTGTATTCCTAGCCAAGAGAGTATTCGTTTTGCAAGCCCATTCAAAGGATGTAATAACACTTGTAACCATAAGCACCGAGTTAAAAAAATCGCTTTCAAATATAACAAAATAAAATTAGACTTGATCAATGAGAATGAGAGCTTCTATGATAGCAGTAATTTCAACATTCATAGCATCCACATGATTTTTAGATTTGACAAAAGCGAAGAGAAGAGAACCTTCGCTGTCACGAACAATAGTGGAAATGAAAGCCAAACCGTCTTGAAAAGCGGCATCCGTGTTGATTTTGAGATAATCATTTGGAGGAGAAGACCAAAGAGCACAAACAGGAGGAGAACTTGCAATGAGCAGCTTCCTATTTTGAGCATTTGAATGTTCCATAACCAATTTGCAACACATAATTGTCAACACTGGTTTGTGAAATAATCTTGATTTGCGTAATATTGTTTGTTTGAGTTTTGAGAGAGTGGTTTGAGATATAAAGTAGGTGTTGAATTTGGAAGGTTAGGTTGTAGATGTAAGATGTGTAATACTTTATGTCAAATCATGTTTGTTATGTGAGATACATTGTGCAAGAAATATACTGTTATTTTATGTCAAATCAGAGTAAAATTTATATGTATTTTGTTTAGAGATAAGAAAATTGTTGTTGTTAGACTTTTGAGAGAGTAGTTTGATAAAATTGAGAGGCGAAAAATTTATTTCAGAAAGTAGAAAACATGTTTGTTTAGCATTTTCCAAACACGAAATAATTTTGAAAAACGCCAAACAAACAGACCCTTGGAGTTTCTTGCTTTCCAAAGTTCATCAATTGCTTGTAACAATACAAAAGTTAAGGAACTCCAGGGCAAAGTCGGCTGCAAGAAAGAAAGAATGGTTCAAATTCAAAATGCAACAAATCTACCTTTTCAAGCTCCTGTTACCGATGGGCGCAACTTGAAAGCCCCTTTTGAAGTGCTGAAAATCGTGGCCACAAAGGGGCAACCGAGAAAGATACGATCAAGGTTTTCAACAACACAATTACTAAATAAATAAGATTTATCCACCACATTAAAAATCAAAGAGAGCCTTTCTCGGGTAGGAAGCATATCATTGAAAACTTTTCAGATGAAAAACTTACGACGATCATGAATTTGAACATTCCAAATGTTGCCGTTAACCGAATAAGGGGATTGAAAACGAGCTCTCTAATCGATCAAGTAAGCATTCTTCACCGATAAATCCAATTTTTTAGAGTGAACCTAAAAAAACTATAGCTAAAATCACTCAAATACATTGTTGACGTAAAGGGAGGTAATCTAAATATTTCCAAAACGATCTATGGAAGACATGTATTTTCAGTAAATATTTGGGTTTGATATATGTGGACTAAATATGGCTATTATGTAAGTTATATCTTGAGTTTTAATAACATACCTTTCTTCCTTTTTTTTTTTTTTGTTTTTTTTTTTTTTTCTACTAGACTATATGACTGTGGATAAGTAACCAAGATATATGACTGAGAAAAGAATTTGACCAATTATGATCGTATGGCTGGCAAGTGGGTCAGAGCTCATGGGTTAGCCCATGGCCCATCATGACCAGTCCATACCCATCCTATATATTTGGACTATTTGTTAGGTTGGGCTGACCTCACATAAACAAAAAAAAAAAAAAGATTGAGTTGAAAATCTATTTAGATATGAATCAAATATGGGTCAGCATTAGATTGAAAGAAATTACTTTTGTCTCTTTCAAATTTTTTATTCCATTAACTATTGTATGAAGTTAAATTTTTTATTTTTCAAGTGACTTGTGAAGCAGATATTTTACATTTATAGTATTTTAAATCTTATAAATATTAATATATATGATGTTATGATATATTATCAAAGTCTTATTGAAATAAATAAATAAATTTATTTATTATAATATATTAAAATATGATCAAGTTAACTGATAAAGTGTATAAAGTGAGAGAAAATTAAGGGACAAGGAGGTCGTTAAAATTACTCTTTGTAAATATATTGGTGTAATGTGATTTCTATATAAAAAACAATAATTTTACGTGTTGTCTTGGTTAAAGTGTTTTTCTGTAATTTTAATTTTAATTTTCTTATTAGAAAATGATTAAGCCGACCCAATCTGACGCGCGTTCGTTCTAGCCTGACCCGTTTTCATTGACCCATTTTGACTCGATCCATTTTAACCCACCCAAAGTCCACCCGATCTGTCCATTTACCACCCTGTCATACCTAAAAACCCACGAACAAACAAACAGAACAGAACAACTCAGAGCATTTCCCCAAATCAGAAAATAATTGGCATCGGAAATTCCTCAAAAATGGAGGCACCCGGTTCATCGAAGAAGATGATAGCTACGCAAGAGGAGATGGTTGAGGCGAAGGTCCCAATTGCATACAGAGATCAGTGCGCCCATTTATTGATTCCTCTCAACAAATGCCGTCAGGCGGAGTTCTATCTTCCATGGAAGTGCGGGCCGGAGCGCCACTCATATGAGAAGTGCGAATACGAGCTCGTGATGGAGCGGATGCTCCAGATGCAGAAGATCCGAGAGCAACAAACCCAATCCAACAAGGCACAGACCCAAAATCCGATTCCCCTTATCCCTAAAACCGCCAATGCTTGATGAAATTTCTCTTCTGAAAAAGGTATCTTTGTTTTTTTCTGATTGATGTTTTTATTTTTTAGCTCTTCAAATTGAAATGATTGAAGGTTGACTATGGTAATGGTGGATACAATTCTGGAAGTGATTTTTTTTATGCTGCTTATTTTTTTAAGCAATTGCTGCCTTTTTCTATTCCTTTCATTATTTGAGTAGAATAGTAGTGCTGGCAAAGAAGATGTGTTATGAATATCGACAATGGGTATTTTCTTGTGGGATGATTTGTCTTACCAGGTGGTTTGTTTTGCGGTCTAGGGTATTATTTGATGTTGATTTTTCTTGTTAACTACATGTTTTGTTCGATACAAATTGTTATTAAGATACATTTGGTTTGGATGTCTGAGTTACGTATTTTTTGTTGAGACTTTTAATTTTCATTGCCCTAGTGTGTTATGATAAGTATCATTGATCTTATGAGGGATTCCTTTTTCTTTTATTCTGTGATTGTTGGGGTTTTTCTAGCTTGCCTGCATTTTTTAAGTAGAATGCTTGAGAATTTGAGATGGGTCTTTCTTGCGAATCTTTTAGATCGCACATTTCGGCAAACATACTGTTTAGTCCATAGTATGAGTCTGAATCCATATGGCTTCTTAAAATGTTTAGCTCTTTATATTTGTTTTTTATGTTTATTTTTATTAGCCATGACTTGTATTATACTATATTTGTATTTTTTAATAAGATTTTTTAGTTGGAAATTGTGCTAACCCACAATGTGCAGCAGAATAACATTTTTAAGGTTTCATCTTTATATGTTCTCTTGCTGAAAAGTGAGTATATATTAGGTTAAAAGCTTAGTTATGTGTAAAATAATTGCAGACCTTCGGTGACAAAGATGCAGACAGTGTAAGTATGTATGAAGCTTTTGGAGGGTGACATATGACCTGTGAGAATTGTTTTTTTTTTTTTTTTTCGGCGTTTTGGAGTTATTAAATATTGCAGACTGGATAAATTATTGGTTTTGTGAATGGAAGATGCATTATGTTTTAGAAGTAATGAAAGAAAAGTATATTAGGAAAAGTAGAACTCTCTCAAGAGGTAGATACACCACAAGATTATCTACAATCTAGAAATGATCGATTCCAGATATGGAAATCATTTGATAGCCATAGGAGTATTAAAAATAGGGGTTACCTAAGGTTGTTAGATTTATTTCTATTAGTCAAATATAAAGGAGGGATGACTACTTTCTTTTATGAAATTTCTGAACCGAAATTGAGGGATATATAAACTGTCACACCTGAAGTTTCCTCTGATGTAGTTCCTCTTTGCTCGAGATCCTATGTCGATTTCCCTTGCAGCGCTAGTTTGCTAACCAGTTTTTGCGTCATTCCTTCTCAACATATATGAGAAATTATAATTTCCATCTTAGGAAAGTGCGTTAAACTAAAGTGCAGCTCCAGCCTCCCAGGCTGGTCAATATCTTTGCAATGACATGATGTTCAGCAACCTTCAATAAACTATTGAAATCTTAGATCTTTTGCTAAGTTTTTACTAAGTTCAAGGTGAATCTAGATGATATTAGACCAAATTGTAGTAATCACGATCCTAGATTGTAGCTTAGTTAGGGGTTGATTATTTTAAGAATAGATATGTTACTCGATAGTCTAGATTGTTCTAGGTGTAATACATGTGTTGTCCAAGTAAAATATCAACCAATAGACAACCTTACCTTTCTCAAAGTTTGTTCCCATCTATCTCACCATGAGAAAAGAAGAACTAGAGATCAATTTTAGAATTGATTGATATCTATGACTCATTGATCTTTAAGGGTTTGAGTTCGTTCATGGTATAAGGTTTCACTAAGTATATCGCTTCCTACACTCCCACTTTTCCATGGTGAAGACTACAATTCATGGGCAATAAGAATGAAGGCTATTCTCATAGGAAATAATTTGTGGGTTATTGTATAAGATAGCTATGGAAAACCAAAGGTGGCCCTACTGTTGCACAAATAAAATAACAAAAAACGAACGTCTTGCATTACTCCATGCCATTATTGTTCAAGAAATCTTGAAAAAAATATGGCTACAACAATTGATAAATAGCATTAAAGAAGAATATCAAGGTAAGAACAATCAAGTTATTAACTTTAAGAATGGAATTCGAAATTCTAAGAATGAAAGGAGGAGAGTTCATCAAAGATTGCTTTCTTTAAGTGAAATAAATACTCAACAAACTGAAACTCCGAGGAGAGATTATGGAGGACAAGAGGGTGGTTGAGAAAAATCTCATAAACTTGTCACAAACATTCTTTTAGTATTTGTTGAGAGTGGCACACATGATTAAGAAACGGGTATTATTCTATTGTCTACAACAAGATTGATGTTGTATCATCACTTAATGTTTTGGCTCTCATTTTCCATTCGCATTTTTTCCTTTGACTATTTTTTGTCCGGAATCAAATAAGATTTTTTGTACTTTGAGTTCTCCATTTCTTATTACATCTTGTTTAATGTCTTAACTTTCAACACTTTTCGCCAGGAAGAAGCTGAAAGTATTTGCACGGTCCGACAGTTGGAGTTGATTCTGAACTTCTCTAATGTTACTTGTGTATGACTTTGAGTTTATTTGGATAATCAAGAACCTAATTTTAGAAAGTTCAAAATAAATCTCGTACATGATTATGTTCCATTTGACATCATTTTCCGAAGTTGTGATTCAGTTTCATGAATAATCTGGAACCTGTTTTCAGCTATTATTTGCTTGTTTAGCAATGGTTAAAATCTTATGAGAGGTGATTGATGAAATTCTTTATATTAGATTTTTCTGTAGTATTTTAAATTTGGAGGATTCAACTCCATAATCTTTTTCAGGAGAAATCAACTCAATTGAATTATCTTCTTTTACACTAATTGAAGATGTTGGAATATATTTAAGGGGTGTTTGCAAATGATTTTGGAAACTCAAAAGCAGTTGCTTAAAGTAAAAATAAAAAATAAGTACTTTTATTTAAAAGCAGTGGGTATTTGTAAATATGTAAAAAAAACAGTTTTAATTATTATAAAAATGTCACCTTGAAGAAGCAATAGAAAAAGTATTCCCTTAGCTACTTTTTGTCAATCTGTTTTTACTTGCTTTTCAGTTGAAGAAGCAATAGCAGAAGCTTATACTTGCAAACACTATCAAAGTGCTTTAAGCAAAAAAATAGCAAAAAAGTACTTTTTAAAAGCATTTGCAAACACTCAAAAACTGACAAACTTTAGCAAAATCAAATTACTTACGTTTTGAATTATATAGATATAACTTCCAGTCATTTATATTCTTTTACATATATAACCCTCCAAAAGAAGGTATCAAAAAATCATTTTACGTCCTCCACCTTTCTCAGAGACGTGGGATTAGAACTCTTGATTTTTCGTAGAGCAAATTACATCTTATAACTTTGTTGTGCCAGTAATTTCAATCCACTTTTTCGTAGTTTCAATTAGGGCTGTAATCGAGTCAAGTAGTATCAAACGACACACTGTCCAAGCTTGGTTTATTTTTATTGAGTTTGAAATTTTGTGTTACATGTTTTTTTTTTAATTTTTATCTTATCGAGTCGAGTTCGAGCTAAGCTTCAAAAGTTATCGAACAAAAAAAGATGTTCAGACTTGTTTGATTAGTGTGACGAACCGAGCTCAAACGAGCTTTTATCGAACGAGCTCGAGTAGCTTAGTTTGATTTAAAAAATTTGTACTGACATCATTAATTTCCTTGTAAAACTAACGGCAACTATCTATCTATAAGACAGAATTTAAGATGTGGATAATTAAGGAAATTTAATAGTATGTTTTTTGTAATTTCAGCTAATATTAGGGGTGTGTAAGTAATTATTCCGAAAAGGTCAAAATAAAATGGAAACAAATCAAAATAGATATGCAGCAGCAGCAAAAGCATTGGACGCATTCATCTGCCTATAGCTGCTATGTAGATAAAATAAAATAGAGCCACCGGCGTCCTCGAAGCTCCTGAATATGATATCGTATTGTTTGTTTGTTGCCTTCAACTCTAGGGCTACCCTAACCTACCTACACCACCCTCACCCTATAATTCCCTTCATTTGTATGTACTCTTTTGTTCAAACTTGACATGACAAGGTCAAAATCTCATATGAATTGTGTTGGGGAAATTCAATTCGGGAAATATAGGTATTTACTTTTTCTTAAGGAGTATAACATTTACCACTCAAAATTTTCTAGTTTCATTTAAAACAAATAAACAATAAATTTAATATATTATTTTTATTTGACTCGATTAACAATTATATAAAGACAAATATAGGGCCTCTTTGTTTGGCGTTTTTCAAAAAAAATTCGTGTTTGAGAAATTTCAAACAAACATAGTTTTTAGTTGTCAGAAATAAATTTCTCATCTCTTAATTTTTTTAAACTATTTTCTCAAAACTCAAACAAACAACAATTTTCTTATCTCTAAACAAAATATATACAAACGCTACTCTGATTTGACATAAAGTAACATATCTCTTACACAATTTATCTCACAACGAACATGATTTGACATAAAATCTTACACATCTTATACCTACAACATAATTCTTCCAAAAAAACCTACACCTATTTTATTTCTCAAATCACTCTCTCAAAACTCAAACAAACAACATTACACAAATCGAGATTATTTCACAAACCTCTACTACTCTTTCAAACTACTTTCTGAAACACCAAACAAACAGCCCATAGAGTTTGTTTTTATTTGTAGCAGTTCAACGGAAACATTCTTTAATTTTTATATATATGATAGTTACAAATTAGAGTTTGAAATACAGAATCAATTAATTAATTGATTAATTAATTTTAATGAAGTCAGTTGGAATTAAACGTACAGTAGAAAAAGTCAAAAAGTAAGGCTATGTATGTGTGTCACTGCTCTGTTCAAATCAAATGCACTATTTATATAAGCAGGTGAGGTGCGTAAGACAATGTAAAGTACTTTAAACCAAATTTTCAAAGAATAGAAAAAGACAAAAGGATCGATATTATATAGTATAGGATTTAGGAATTAATTTAAAATTCTTTTCTCATACGTACTCGGATATTTTTTTTTATTTTTTATATTTATTTGCTACGTTTTTTGGAGTTTGAATAATTTTAATTAATTAATAATTAATTAACGTACTACTATATATCAAGCATTAATAACACTGCAGGAAAATTCCATCATTCCTTTCTGCCAACCTAATTAATGCCTTTTGTCCCTAAAAGTAAAATCTCAATCCCAAAGCAGCCCCCTACACCCCCACCCCCACCTCACCCCACCCAAAAAGTGCGCACACAAATACTATTCCTTACCATTACCTTTTTCCTTCTTTTTTTTCACCATTTAATTTTAAATAAACTTTAAATAAAAACGGAAAATGTGAAGCCAAGGACATGTTTACTGCACTTTTTCAAGAATATTTTCGTACTTGGACAAATAAGGCAAACACGTATTTTTACTTTATGAAATAATTGCTTTTCTTCCATTTTTTAAACTAATTTTCAGAGTCAAACAAATTACAATTTATTTACTCAAAGTAACTTATTTGTTACATAATTTTTTTTACGTAATAAACATAATTTGACATAAAATTTTACACGTCTTAAACATACGAACCGAGCGAGCCCTTAAAATAAAATAAAAAAATTTAAAATCTAAATCACTCTCCTCAAACTCAAACAAACAACATTACAAAAACCTTAAACTTTCTCTTCCAAACCACCCCTTTTTTCCAATTAATATGAGAGATATTTTTAGAGAATAATCTTATTTAGAAAAGGGAACATAATATTAGAGCTTATATTTGTTTATGTTTTGAGGGTTTTTTGCACTTTACACCCCCGAAACATGGGAAATAGACCTTTTGCGTCCTCGAAATATAGATTTAGCATCTTGTATCCTCAAAATATGAAGAATTCAGCACTTTGCACCCGCTTTTATTTTCCTCAAAAACCTAGGGACAAAGAGGTAATTTACTTTTGGATCCTTGGCACTTTGCACCCCCGAAACATGAGAAGTGGGCATTTTACACCCTCGAAATAGAATTAACACTTAGCACCCTCAAATTAAGAACAACTCATCAACTTGCACCCCCGAAACACGACAAATTGACATTCCGAACCCCCTAAACACAAAATTAGCACATAGCACCTAAAATTAAGAAAAACTCAACAACTAGCACTCCCTCGTTATTTTCAACAAAGTTGACCACCGAGGGCAAAAAACCCAAGGGCAAAATAGGTAAATATTATTTTCTCTCTCCATCTTAAAATTTATTTTTGTGATTTGATTCAGTCAATTTTATGTATTAACTTTCTAGAATTTTTTGATTTTTTTTTAATCTGAGGACATTTCAAAAATTGATAATTAAAGAAAAATGTTAAAATAGATTTTACAGATATTCTAGTATTCATAATCGTATTTTGTAAAATTTTAAGAAAAAATAAAATTAATTACCTATTTTGCCCCTAGGTTTTTTTGACCATGGTGGTCAACTTTGCCAAAAATAACGAGGGGGTGCTAGTTGTTGAGTTTTTCTTATTTTGAGGTGCTAAGCGCTAATTTTGTCCTTAGGGGGTTCAAAGTGTCAATTTCTCGTATTTCGGGCATGTAAGTTGATGAGAGGGTGCTAAGTGCAAATTCTATTTCATGGTTGCATCATACGCATTTCTCATGTTTCGGGGTTGCAAAGTGTCAAAGATCAAAAAATGAATTACATATTTTGTCTCTAGATTTTTTGAGAAAAATAAAAGAGTGTGCAAAGTACTGTATTGTTCATATTTTAGGGGTGCAAAGTGCTAAATTTATGTTTTGAGGGTTCAAAGTGCCTATTTCCCTTATTTCGAGGGTGCAAAGTGAAAAAAATCCAGGTTTTGACTCCGTTTCACTAGAATTTTATTTCGAAAAAATTATCTGAGTGGTTCCGCTAAAATAACTCATTTGGATTGAGTTTTGTGGTTTTACAAAAGTTGAAACTTCATTCAAATAGACTTTGGATACTGGTCAGAGGAGAAAAAAATAGATGTTAGGTGTCAAATCAATGTCTTGTATAGAGAAAAATATGTGGTATTTATATTTTTGAGTTTATTAACTTTTGTTAAGGTCTTTTAAAATATTGAAAATTAGAGATTTTGCAGTTGAATAAAACTTCAAGTTTTCAAAACCCAATTGTGTTTTAGCAAATTCGCATAGAACCCCCTATATTATTTCTTTTTCAGGAAATTCACTTGTATTTTACAAAATATTGCACACTCTCGTTTTCCCGTTAAATTATTAACACCATTAGTCTTTTAAATTATTAAATACTATTTTACCCTTCATTCTTAATAGATATATTTACACATATATATTAAACTAATTTGATTTTATAAATAATTGAATATATTTTACTATAAAAATCTGGTAGAATATAGTACTAAATAATCTATATCTATGTATTATTAATCTTATTAATATATTTATTAACTATTAATAAAATAATTGTAATAATTGTAATAATTAGAAATCTATAATAATAATAGGTGGGAGTGGGCAAAGAAAAAAAATGGAATTAATTCCCCACTGGAGCCCCAACCATTGGAGATGACCAGCAGGGCCCCGGGCTGGCCCTGGGCTGCCCCGGGCTCCGGAGCCCGGGGCTAGCCCTCAACCATTGGAGATGGCCTTAATATTTTACCCAAAAAAAAATTTGTCTTCTTCCCTCTTCCCTTAACCATCACCCCACCTTCAAGGCGCACTTCCTCCCCCTCAACCTCCACCAGAACCCTCTCCACCTCCACCGGAACCCAGTCGTATTAATTGACACTTTGACAGTGAGCTAATTTAAGCACTTTGCCTATTCATTTATTGTAATTTTATGAAGTTGTATAATACAAATTAAGAATATGTGTCGAGCTAGAGTAGTCGAGTTTATATAGCTATTAAATAATAAATTTTGTTCGAGTCCACACGTATAACAAATAGAATTCAAATTAAAATTTATCGATCGAATTTGAATCAAGTATCAAGTAGTTATGTTAAAGCTAAGCAAGTTTCTTCATAGTTATACTAGCACAAACTAAAATTCTAGTAATATATAGTTAGTCGTACAAAATCAACTCTTGTAACATATTTATTTATAAAAATTAAAAATATATTCGCTATATACTTATATTATTTGGCTTACATTATAATACATTTGTTTAGGTTGGAAGAGAGTTTTTAAAATTTAAACTAATAATAAGGTTTAGTAATTATGTCGAGATAATTAATCAAATGGATGTATAGTATTTTTTCTACTTAGAGATAAACACGTTGGAAAAATTAATTTGTGAACATTTAAATAGTACTTTTGCACTCTACAAAATGATAAATCTTAACACATAATTAGTATTTTTTCTTTATAACAAATGGCCCCAATTGTATTTCGAAATATTACAAGTGTCCGGTGTCATAAACATCCAAACACTTCTCTAATAGTGTCAAAGACATGTCTATCCCTACCGTGTTCAATGTTTTAACTTTCGGACATGCCACATGATATGTCCAACGCGTATTCTAAAAGCGTCCAACACTGTATGGTTCAGTTTTTAAGGGCGTTCATGCATCATAGATTCGAAAGTAAAAAAAAAAAAACTCTTCTTCAATCTCAAATTCTTACTTCTACTATATTTTTGGGATGTTCCTAATTAAAACCTCATTTTCTTTTCGATATATTCTTTCCTAAACTCATTAAAAAATTTAAGAAAAAAGTAAAAGGAGGAAGGAAATATATATACTTATATAAAATAAATATATATATATAATATAAAAGCATGCTCTTTTAACTTGCATTAATTAATTAATATTCCGCGTTGTTTTTTTGTGATGATGAGAAGACTGACTACTGGCTTGGTATGTAGCTGCAAAATTGAAAATCCTAGAGAGAGAAAGCTGAGCATAGAGTCAAAGTAGAGAGAGAAAAAAAAGAAAAAAAAAGGGAAGTAGGGTTGCAGCAGCTGGTAGTATATAATAGTACTTGACCCGACCCGGCCCGGCCCGTAGATTGTATTGGTAATGATTTCGGGCAATAAAAAGAAAAGAAAATATCAGAATCAGAAAATTCTGAATAAATTCAGATTCAGAATACTCGTGATGAGAATTTTTTCTCTTTTTGCAGTGAGAAAATATTCATATTGAGACGTCCCTTTTGGTAAAAGGAATTTGCAGTCTTCATCTTCATTATATACCATTTGTCCCGTGACATTTCCCTTTCTCAAACATTTTTATTATTTAAATTAATTATTAATTTCTTTTTCTTCTTCTTCTTCTACTACCTTTCTCTCTCTCGCTATATATATATATATATAGAGAAAAGAGTCTAATTAATTACTTGATTTCTTCATCTGGGTTTGCTTTTTTATTTTGATTAATTAATGGGTAGTAATAATATTTATGGAAGAAACAATAATAATAATAATAATGGGGTGAGACAATACATAAGATCAAAAGTTCCTCGTTTGAGATGGACTCCTGAACTTCATCTTTGCTTTGTTAATGCCATTGAAAGACTTGGAGGACAAGAAAGTAAGTTTTTTTTTTCTTTTTTTTCTTAATATTTATTTATTTATTTTAATTTCACATAGAGTGTGTGTGTTTTTAATTTGATTTCAAATTAATTAATTTTCAGAGGCAACTCCTAAGCTAGTTCTTCAGTTAATGGATGTGAGAGGACTCACTATTTCTCATGTTAAAAGCCATCTACAGGTAACAATTCTTAATTAATTAATTTCCCTTTTTTTTTTTCTACCTATATATTATTTAATTTGGACTTCATAGTCTAAATTAAGTCAATTTTTAATATTTTATATTTTTGTTAAATAAATAGATGTATAGAAGCATGAAGAGTGATGCCAACAGACAAGGTACTAGTACTAAATATTATTTAATTGTGTTGTACATAAAAAAAAAAAGAAAAAAAAACATATTTAATGGTGTTTTTAATTGTGGGTATAAATCCCACTTCATTTATTACATATTCTTTTCTAAATAAGGCTGTTTTATTGCAAAATAGTTAAGTATGAATATTTCCTTAGATATAAACATTTAATTTCAATTTCAGATAGAAGCATTGAACAAGAAAGAAAACAGTCTAGTTATGATCAATTCTTCATGCCTACAAAAAGGTAAGTTCATTTTTCTTTCTACATTTTTTTACATTAATTAACTTAATTATGATTTAGTTTAATTTAATTTACATTTTAATTAGGGCTCGAATCGAGAAGATAAGTTGTAATATGAGGAAGAAGAATAATGATAATAATGAAGAATGCAGCCAAAGAAGAATACGTGAGTCAGTCAGCAAATCGTACAGTGAATATGATTACATGCAGAATTTGGCTGAAAAAAGAATAAAGTTTCAAGAAAAGAACATTTTCAGTGTGCAATTTCAAAATTCTGCTCAAGAAAAATCTTCTCTGCTAGTAGAATCTGACTTTTTCAAGGTATAATCAATGCTCTAATTAATTAAATTTAAGTAATTTATTTTTCTATGCCAATTACTATATTATCTTCGAGTTTTATTTTTCAAGATAAGATTAAATAAAATTGGGGTTGGGATTTTGTTTGGTCTTATATTACATAAAGTGATTATTCCACAGAATGTGACGAATTCAGGTTCGACTTCCTAATTACTATTTAGGAGGTGCTTGTCTACTTACATAATGTACCCGATATTGCGTCAAAATTCGTTGCGATAGGTTTAAAGACTTGGGTACCCTTATAGAAAACAAAAATTACTTGTTGATACTTGTTAGGGTTACTATGAATTTAGGGATAGGGTTTTGGATAATGAAATAAGAATGGAATTAACTATGCCTTGCATGAATAGGAAAAAAAATGTTTAGGTATTATATAATATTTTTATTTTTATAATTGATAAATACATAAAATAAATACATAAATATCTATTTAGGTCGTTACTAAGTATTCTAGCTCAAACACGGCTTGGTTAGGAAATTTTAGTAAAATATACTCCTATAAACTTTGTATAATACACGTGTCTTGTAATTGGTTAAGTGCGTTGTTAGTACAGGCAACACCTAAATTCGGGCAATTATTAGGGTTGATTATACAAATTACGAACCATGTGATACACACTTGTTTTAAGACCGGTTACATTTGACAAATTTGTATTTTCTTGAAAAATTTTCGAAAAAAGATATGACATAACAAAATATTCGAAATTTCAGGTTGGTAAAAATTATTGATAGAAATTAATGTAGCTTTTGGCAATTATTCTCAATTCCTTTTCAATGCTTTGCTTGACAAACAAATAGTAGTAGGTTATTTACCTATCTTTGTACTTTCAACCCCTTAAATAACATTATATTTCCATTTCTCTATCTTTGAAGCCTTTTCAGCTTATTTTACTAGTTGTGGTTTGACTGGTAAATATGGGGAAATTGATGGTCCATACTAATTATGGGTTTTGTATTTAGGTTATAGTAAAAATCCAAAATAGACATTTATTGCACTGACGTTGTACAGTCCCACTGTACCATTTTCAAGCAGTATAGGGGGGCAACTCCTTTAAGAAGTAATCTTCTAAAAATATTTTTTCAATTATTATTATGTCTATCTATCTCTTTCACCAATTTAATGTGCCCTATTTAAAAAAATAAAAATATACAACATATAGATAGTTGATAATATTTGTCTTTTTAAATTGTGGTTTTGAGTTGTATTGTCTCATCATTATTTTAATCTAGATATATTATAATAATTTTAATAAGGAAAAGATGTAGTACAATATAAAATAGGAAATGAGACATCATTAAATATTGATGTCATATTTGTCATGAAATGAAAGAGCAGCATCAATTTTAGGTTGTAAGAATTTTCTGCTAGGATGTCATGTTTGACTAGATCTATGGAAATTAGAAAGATCTAGGGCCTATCTGGTTGGAATTTATGAGACAAGTATTAGGAATTTGATGAATTTTACAGATAAAACTAAATAATAAGTCTTGGTTTGAAAAAAAAAAATAGATTGAGATTTCCAGAGATTATGAAAAATGTAAATATTTATTAAAAATAAAGAAATAATAAAAGTATATACTTACTTCGTCCCAATTTTTTTATCCATTTGTACCTTTAACCAGTCAATTTGATTAAATTTATAAAAATTATAATAAATATATTTCACAAATAATTTGATAATATCACATGACACCATATATATTAATATTTAAAAGGTTTAATATACCACAAATGCATTTAAATTTAACATAAAAAGTCACTTGAAAGATTGAAAAGATTGATCAAGTACTGTAGCCAATGGAGTACGAATAATGGGACGGAGGGAGAATAATGTATAATCCTTTTTGTGGATTTGAATTAAGTTAGAATACTTCATGGTCTTACTGCAAGTTCGTTTCGACTCGGATTTTTATACATATTAAACAAGTTTGGTTAACTTTCAGCTCAACTCATGTTCAACTCGAGCTCGAGCCAATAATACTTGTTTGAGTTTTGTGTAGAAATTAAATTAAGTGTGATTGCCACATTGGTTATTTTCATCGTAAATACTATTTATTTTCATTCTGTAAAAGATTAATTTTTTTTTTCACCAGGTGGAAGATGGAAGAGAATTGGTTCATGTATCAAAATCTGATAAATTAAATATTGGTGGGTGTGAATTGTCATTGTCTCTGTCTTTGCACCATCCTTCATTCAAGGATAGTAATAATAATAATAATAATAATAATGTGTCTTGTACTAGTGAAATTAGTGAAGCAATCTCTTCATATTCTGATAGGTCTAGATCTTCTAATGCTTTTCATGAGGTCAATTTAGACCTCTCTATTGCTCCATTTGGGGCTTGACTTGTTCTCAATGAATTATGTACATTTTTTTTCCATAATGAAACTAAATGCCCCATTGTGTTTGTTGCCATTTTCATATTACAATTTAAAATGATTGAGTTTAGGGTTATCAACAAATCGGATTCGAGTTTGATTAGACTTGACTTAGATTCGACGTCGTCGACATCATGTCGATTTGTGTTCGAACTCGGATCTATTTTGGATTCAATGATAGCTCTACTTACAAAATTCTTGCTAATATTTTTTTCAAGTAGAAATTTTATTAAATTTACATTTTAATTAATGGGTTGAAACTTTCTTACTAATCTGCATAGCCCCAGCATAGAGATAAATCAACTCTCAAAGCATTTGAAAACTTGATTTAAATTATATATCGTATCACCTCTAGAATTAGTGATATTAAATGTATCAAAATCTATTCATCTTATTAAGTTTAAGAAAAAATAAATGTAAAATCATGAATTTATTTGTAGATAAAACATTACTAGAGTACTTGAACGAATAAAATATTAAGAATTTATATAACAAATTATTTATTTACTCGGATCTTTATTGAAGCTTGGTCGATCTAAATTTTACAAAATGAATCGACTTAAATTCATATTTTCAATATATATCTCGAATTATATATCTTCTTAATCTAATAACTTCATCATATTTTCGAGCTTGATTATTATTAAGATTAAAGTGCACTCCATTGACATCCTTAATTATGACATTGGGTTTAATAAAAATATTTAACCAATGATTTGCATTAAACTACCATATTAGCAAATATTTCCTAAATAATGAAATGACTGGACCTGATTTAAGTAAGATTTCTTAAATTATCAAAGGAAAGTTTTTCTTTATCGAGCACATCTTTTACTTGAGAAAAATGAAAGGTCGTTACAAAAATTTTGTTGCCTTGTGCAGGAATGCCAATTTCTCTATTGATCTATATTCTTGTTTCCTTAATAAAAAATCAAACTTGTTTCATTCCGAGAGCTATTCCAATTCCAGTATAACGAAATCAATAAAAAAAAAAGTGCAAGAAATTAGCCAAGGTTAAAATTTGTTGTGTCATTTTTGGTAGGAAGTAGGCTTCAGATCACTGATCAGCTGTTCCAAAATGCATCCCCTGTTACATAGGTTAGATGATTGCCACGTGTCTGGATTTAGAAAATAAGCTTACAATCCATTGCACAAAATAATATGTTCTCAATATAATTTATTATGATACCTTTATTAATCAATAATTCTCAAAAAAGAAAAAAATATTTTAATAATTTCAAAAATTAAAAGGTATAAAGTCTGTTAAAAAATATCTATTTTTGCACCCTAAATATGTCGCTGCATCACTGGACCGCCAGCTTCATGTCCATTTGCCCCATAACTTTTATCTCAATCTTGGCTACTCCATGCTCATATTTAGATCTGAACAAAGGATGATTAAAGCGGGTTTGGTAGTAAGAGATGGTGTCAACCGATGTATCTATTGCGGTGGGCGGTGGGGAGGCTGAGGTATTGGAATTAAACGTACATGTAGTTAGTGTGGTGGTAGATCTGAGCCATCTGTGGGTATTGTGGTTTGGCCATAGAGGATGGTGGAGATCTATGGCAGCTGGGGAAGAAATTGGTAGTGACGGCGAAGGAGGAATACGGTGTTTAAAGGAGTTTGGAGGCGGATATGGTGGTAGATTGGTGGTGGCTATGAAGAAACTGAAACCATGGAAGATATGGGGTGGAGGAAAGAAACAAGTGTCTATTTTATTTTTTAGTTTGCAAATAAGAAATAAAAGAATATTCTAGTGTACTAGTGTTCCATGTTTAATCAATAGATATTGACAAATGTTACTCATCGGTTACACTAACAGAAGATGTTACATATTTATGTAGTAGATAATTTGAATCCGAGGAACGGCTCTATGACATTTGTGGTTAAGTCACAATATTTAATATCTCATTATTATTATGGAGAGAGAGTGGAGTTGTACTCAGGATCGACCATATTGCTAATCAACTTGCTTGATTATATATGAGCCTCAATTTTTTTATATAAATATGTATGTATAATTTTTTCAATTTTAAAAGGATTTATATTTCTTGTCAAACATAAATTATTTTTAAGAGAATTAAATGTAAATTGAACAAATCGAATAAAGTTGTAAGAACTCTCGAGATCAAAACAACCTAATTCTTCAAGACATAAGACTGTGAGTTGTGAAATGTTGTAAGAACACTTTAAATTATTTTATCGTAAGCAATGTTGGATAAATTAAAAATGAGGTTTTGCTCTATTTATATAACCACATTCTCGAACGGACGATGAAGATAAACTTGATATAATGACTAAGAATAATGCTCTATAGAATTTTATTATATATTTGTATGGACCTATCTATAATTGTGTAATGGAGAATTATCTATAGTTACTTGCTAGAATTATCAACATGAGAGATGTCTACCAGTATTTGGAATATTGGAATATAACTTTAAAAAATTAATTTATAGAAACTTTACAAAATATACTTAATTACACTTTTTGATTTTTTTTTTTTTTTTTGTCAAGCTATGGATTTTTCGATTTGATATACAATACAAATTCCAAAATTATGACTCGGTTCGATTTTACTAAAACACACACCTAAAATTGAGAAATATATTTTGTAAGATATTTGCGAGAGAACATAATGATACTATTATATTATACCTATTTATTCTTTTGACAAGAACTTAACTTTATTAACGTACATTAGTTTATAATCATATCCAAAATATTTATAGTAGTTTTTTTTTTTTTTAAAACTGTAATAATTTAAACGGATATCACGATTGAATATTTAAAAATAATTAATTCGATTCGTCATTTTATCTATCTATAACAAACACGTTAGAAACAAACCATGCAAAATACTTATAATATTCTTTTACAATTTTAAAAGTAATAAACTAACTTTTAATAATGATTCTTTTTAGAACAGGGGCCGAGTTGAAATTTCGCCTAGGACCCCCTAACATGTCGGGCCGGCCCGGGTTGTACTTAATGAGAAATCTAATGGTCACTCACATACATATGGGATAAGGAATGTACAATGCGCGCAACATGCCTTGGTGTCATGTTCCTAACCTCTTTGTGCCACATTCAGAGCAGAACTTTGAGGTTTCCCTCAGATAAGGAACTCCACATTCATCGCAAAACTTTGCAGGGCTCGTCGGCTGAAACAATAACCAAAATAAAAACAATATTTAACAGAAGAAACACAGACACTCAACCACATAATCAAGAAATTCTAAGATACTTTCATCAAGCCATAGAAACAGACGAAGCTTTAAAATTAAAACTCCATGTCACAGTTTAATCATGCATTTTAAGTATCAAAGAACCTATATCTTATATTGGATTGTTTATAAATTAAATAATGGTAAAGTTCAATTTGTTTTTACCAAATCGACTGAGCTGAACCATTTTCAATGCTTGAAGGAATATTGCATCACTCAAGATAAAAAGTTAGTACGGTATAAACTATTAAGTGTGCAGAAAAGAGGCGGATACCTTCAGCACTTTTGGTCCCACAATTTTAAAAAACGAATTTGGTCCAAATTTTTAAAAAGTTATGCACTTTTGGAACTATCGCGTCATTTACATCAAATTTTGGACCAACAAAACCGAGACAGATGTGCCCAAAAAGGTAAAACATAGAATATTCTATGAGATCAAAAGTGCAAAAATTGGATGGAGAAGGGGTGACAGGACCCAATATTCAAATTATTTTAGAAACTTGGCACCAAATTTGTAATTGTATAAAGCGCGAGACCAAAAGTGTTGAGAGTTCAATTATATGGGTCTACAAATGAAACTTTCCCCTATAGTTTTAAGGTTTGAAAATTCGAATAGAAGATAAAAAGAACAGTGACCTCACCATTACATGCAATCGCCCTCCGACCTGACCAAGCGACTGTAGGGAAGCAATGTGTTGTGCGATGGTTGATGACTGCTGGTTATGAGCAAGTTCAGGCAGTTGAGATGAAGAAATACACTGTTGGTTGTGCAAAAAATGAGTTGCATGTGGACTTTGGTTGATATGATGTTGATGGCTCTGGTGTAGAGGATGGAACTGAGCCGGATGTGGCAGCAGTTGCATATGCTGTTTTGATGGTGTCTCCTCAGTATTCTGTCGAGTCAAGAAAAGGGATTACAATAAAAAGTAATTAAAAGAAATCAAATGTGGACAAAATTTAATAAGTAAAGAAAATATATTCATGTATGTACTTAGCAGTATGTAGCCACTCGAGAACATACCAAAGATCAATTTTTTTTCACTCTAATGAAAACAAATGATACATTTAAATACATTCACTAGAACTAGCATGAAGAATCCATAGAAACAGGTCTATATATTACTTTAATTCTAGTTATCAAGGCATCAAGTGCAGAATATTATGGAATGCAGTAAAGCAAAAAAACCAACTTGAGCAACTCAAACTTCACTTAACCATGGCATAGAAACTTGACACAAGTTCAGAAGATGATGGACAACCCCAAGAAATACAAATGGCATGCAATGAATGAACTCAGCACTACCTATGTGGCCGATGAAACAATATTTCTCGATATGAGTAGAATAGATCTCTAAGTAGTTGCATTAAAATATAAAGAGTTTTTTTTCTATAGTTCCACCACTGGAATGACCCTGCCACGTATCATACTAGTGGCTTGTTGACTATGGTCGCTTGTTAGAGCACAGGTATGCAACGATGTTATCCCAATACACTATTAGAATATGAAGGTTCATAATTCCATAATTCTTGATAGCATAAGTGCAGACACTCATAAATGTGCCAGATACAAATCCTACTATCCCAGAGTGAGTGCTCTAGATGTAGGCCCGTCTTTATACCCGACTTTAACATCATGTATTTCATTTCCATGATATTTTATTAATTCTGCTCCTATCTTCCCTTCTCTTTTCCCTACTCCCAAAATTTCTTTTACTATTCAAAAGTCTTGCATCCACAATATTATCGAAAGAATTTAACCAAAAACACATCAGAACCAATTCCTCAAACCTCAAGGCAAAGTCCATCAAGGAAAAAGGTTAATTACACTAGACGTCAATCTACAGCAAGAGATCCAGTTAAGGAAAAAGGAGCCCCTTGCTCACAGTAACAAAAGAGGCAGCAACTTATCCCCGCTGCTGAAAGTTTGTACAAAGACTAAATCAGAATAGTATTCAGAAATATTAGCGCCTACTACAGCTCTTATTGAGAATATATATTTATCTAAAACAGAACACAGTATTTGTGAAAGTTATGGTTGTTTATAGTGTTACGCTACGTATAAGGCCTCTAAAACATCCTCCAGCCTCAACAAAATCGATAAAGTGCATATTGCAGTGATCTATTCCATATTCATATCCAATAAAGAATGCATACAAGTAGCCAACATTGGAAAATCGTTGAGAAAGAATATCTCACTTCATTGGCAGGACGATAACTTTGGGAAGTTGCCATCTGAGAAGAACTTTCTGGACTAGAGAATGTCTGAAGAATTTGTCAGGAATTTAATTAAATTGACATAATGCCACAATCTAGAAAAAAATTCCAAGAAACTTACAGGCAAACCAGGGAGGTTGGAAATGGAGTTTGATAGGCGCTTGTACTTGTGTCTTGGAGCATAGAATTTGTAGTCTCTGGCAGAGATAGCTAATTCGGTACGCCCTGTCATTCTCTTGAACCTACATGACACAGTGTAATTGATGGGTTAAAAAAGATGGTTACTGAAAAAAACTTAACTACATTTTTCCTAATATCATTTATTTATTTCATATACCGACATCCAGCAATTGTAACTAGTGCTTTTTTAATTTAACTATCCAAAGTTCCAAACATGAATATACCTTTTGATCAAATCCTCCATACAAAAGTTTGACAGGTCAGTGACTACCATATCTCAGAATTAAGTATTCCTTGCATTCAGCACCCATATCTAACACGATTAAGATATGTGTGACACACAACTAACAAATCCTAATATGACTTAAAATATAAGAAGAAGAAATAACCGTACAACAATAAATTAGTGCTAGACATATCCTTGGTTTAAAATTAATAGTCAATGGAACCACCATGCAGAATAAATGGAACTATAATTTGAACCAAAGACCAAAAACCAACTAAGATATCCATTAATGCTGTCTCTTGCCCTAACTCTAAGATCAAGTAAAGCTTGGGATTGAAAGAATATGATCTTGTTTCTTATCAAAATCCTGGGTCAAAATGAAAACAATAAGGTACAAAAATTAACAATAAGTCCAAAGAGAGAGTGATACAAATTTATAACTGCATCAACAATATACTACAAGCAACAAAAATTGTGAGAACCAGATTTGCAAGCAAGGAATATGCTATAAAAAAGTCTAATGACAACCAAACACTCAAACATACCATTCAGCATCATCAATGGTAATTTTTGTTGGTTTTTCAATGATAGCTAAGCCATTCACCACCACAAAGCGAACACGCTTCTCCTCCTGTATCACCAACTCAGGAAATCTTGATCTTGTCTCAAAAGAAGTTGCAAGTTCCCTTCTTTTGAATATACAAGGACCTAGATGTGAAACATAATTGTAAATAGTAAAGAAGACAAACACATATTACTTCACTTTAAAAGTGATCGAAGGCCATTCTCAGACCAACATTTTGTGTCTAAATGCTGAAGGCACCCAAATAACTAAAGCTATATTCCAATTTTTCCCCTGCTGAAGACATTTTTGTCCTCTCAAAGTGCCGATGGAGAGGGAAAAAAAACTGAAAACAAACTCTTTATTGACACTTTTAATATATAGATATACATAATGATATAAAAAGAATAAGATGAGATAATGGATGATTACATTGAGTGATACAGATAGATATTTTCTACATACAGTTTAAGGTTTCTGATAATTCTTAACGAAGAAAAAGAGCCGAATGATACCTTTCCTTGGATATTTCTTCGCAAGCTTTCTATACAATCCACCAGCTGCTTCAAGGGCCACACCAATAGTCTTCTCACGCATGCCATTGACCGATGATAATCTCATGTTAACTTCATTGACTAATGTTTCATACATGTTAGCAATATACATCAAGGGCAAAGCATAACGAGCATCGCCTTCGTATCTGATCTCTCTGGATTTCCTCTTGCTTACTTTATCTTGGGAGGATTGTTGTACAGTATAGTCAGCCTCATAATCGGACATCTCAATCACATGCGGAACAATAAAATAATCTACAATGATGTCCAAGAACCTTGCCCTAGCTGTTTCGATTGGTGAAACATCTGGTTCAGAGGCATGAAAGTCAGATTGACCTCAAATGATATGAAACTACTGCTGATTCGTCAATAATTAACAAATTTTGGGGCAGGAGAACCATCACCTTCAATTGTCAAAATAGTGTATGAACCGCTTGCAGACCCATTATTAGTTTCAAGACTACTGTGATCATCCTCCACACCCATGCTATGGAGTGGTAAAGAGTTTCCATATGTCTCATGCATGCAGTCCTACAAGATAAAGAACACTGTTCGTAATCTTATGACTGTATCCAAAGAAGAATCAGAATATTTTAAGAAGACAGTTTTGATAAGACAAGCTCAAAGTTTTTCTTACTGTGAATAGTTCAAGTACAGCAGATAGCATTTAATGATATGCAAACTAGTTTAGGAAGAGTTAAGATTATTGCCGTGTAAAAGGTTCCATGCAATATGGTTGACAAAAGTCCACATTCACAAATTTATTCCGTTAGAAAATGTGGCAGTATAACAAAATTTTAATCCTTCTTAAGGCTGCATTTAGAAGGCAACATGCCTGAGGTGATAAAGAAAAGACAGCCATAAACAAGAATTTCCAGAATCTATTAATCAAGAATCAAGATTTTTTCACTGATCTTAAACAAATGACCATGGAAATCTACATTTAACTTAAGTAACAAAAGCTCCCAACGAAATCTAATCAAAGTATTTTCCAATTTCCAGCAAACTAACAAACTATTATTATCGACTTTAAATGAAGCAACTCTAGTACATGACATCCTTGCCACTTTACATTTCACACGCAGCAGAGCATATGAATCTTTTTTGTTACATTATCATCAGTATGGGAAAAGTAAAAAAAAAACTATTTTACAATTCTAAAACGTCCATCCGGATGAAACTAAACATAAATATAGCTTTAGAAATAGTAACAACAATTAAAAAAAAGGAAGAAGAAATTACTAAAAGTCTCCAGTTTCATATCCCTAAATCATACATTTCTGGTTATAATATAATACTCCCACAAAATCTTATGAGCTGATTTAGACTACAGAGTTATTTCCAAAACAAAGCAACTACATATCAGGGATAACACGTAGTATAACATCCCTCAAAATGATAGCACATTATCAATCCACTTTATTTAATCGCTGATATGTAGTGATTGATTCATGAGAAAGCACAAAGAGCACGTGAAAGAGTATGAGATATTAGACTCACACTGACAACGGCGGAATTTTGGTCGTCGTCATCATCAAGGCTGCCGTCGTCAGGGGGTGGGTCGGTGACGTCATCACCGGTATTGAGGTCGTGCAAAGAGGTTCCAATGAACGAATTGGATCTCAAATCGTAGTGTTCCCCCATAGCTACTAAAACCCTAAATCCACTAAGATTCAGAAAGAGTAGGAAAATGAAGAGGGAAAATTTAAACGGCTATACAGACTTAAGGACTGCGCTTTAATTGTGCGTGTTGGGTTTCCGAAGCGGGTTCCGAGCCTCCCACTGATGATGTCCTTTCCAGCTCCCAAGCCGGTGGCCGGGTCAAACTGGGATGGGCTGTCCTAATTTAACAGCTCCTCTTCGGCTCTTCTATCTAGGGCATTGTTTGGATTTATTTTGGCCATGCATTTGAATTTTGTTGGACCTAATTTTTTTTTGGGATAAGCAAATTTTGTTGGACCTAATATCATTTAAAATGAATTAGTATTTTATTAATGTATTAAGAAGTCAAACTTGTTGGACATTGGGTTGTGATGGGTGACTTTAAATGTATTCTTGATCAGTCTAAGAAACGAGGGAGACGGGTTTTGGGAAATCGATGATCAAAAAGATGAATGATTTGGGTTTGGTAGATCCTGGCTTTGAGGGAAAATTGTTCACTTGGAATAACGAGCAGTTTGGTCTGGACAATATTCGTCTTCGACTGGACTGTTGTGTTGGAAACTCTCAGTGGTGTTTCTTGTTCTGTATGTTCATGTTTTCGGTCTCCCGGCCATTGGCCTCTCTCAAATTTTCAAGAGAATCTTTATATTTTTCAACCAAAATAGTTTTCACCTATACAAAAATTTGTAAGGCAAAGTGCATCCAAACAAGGCATATGGGTCCATATGGATCATTGTTAGCCCAATTTGCTTTATTTGGTTTCGAAAAATTAATTTTAGTTTTTCAATGAAATCTTTAAAAAGTAATTCGGATTGAGTTTTGTAAATTTAAAATTTGAGATGTGATTAGATTAAACTTGGATGTTGGAAACTCTAGGGAAAATATATTAATGACTTTTATAGAGAAAATACTAGGCGATAAGTGTTAAATCAATGTTTTCTTATAGGTTTAAAGTTTTATTAGATTTGTGAATCAGAGTTTGAGCTTGAATTGATATGGCACTAGATATAACTGAATTTTGTCGAGAAGGGGACTAGATTCATATGAAGCCTATATTCTACCCCAATTGTGTGTCTCGCAACTTTCTCAAATGTTTTAGACGACTTTTCCTAAGGCCATCTCCAGCGGTGTCTCGCGGGGTCGGGCTCGGGGCCGGGCTGAGGAGGAGAACCGCTGGAGACGGCGCGGGGCGGGGGCCGGGGTGGGAAACGGGGCGGAACGGGCTGGGCCCCTCTTTAAAACAGGTGCCGCCAAGTGGCGGCACCTGATTGGTCTTTCTTTCTTTTTTTTTTTGTTTTTCTTTAATGAATTAATTGGATGTATTAATTGGTGTATGGTTTATTTAATGTGTGTATGGTTAATTTTGTATAATTAATGTGTTATTTTAATTTAATAAATGTGTTATAGTAATTAATGTGTTGTTTTAATTAAATAAAAATTTTAAATGGTTAATTAATGTGTTGTATGTATTTTTAGTTAAATAAAATAAATTATTTTGGGCCGAAAATAGCAAAACTAGATCTGCCCGAAATAGGATTTTTGGACGACATTCGTGTCCGCAGGTCGCACAAGTCTTGAAGGGCCGTGTGATAATCTAACCGAAGATTTGCACCCCCCCCCCCCCCCCCCCGCGCGCGAGGAGGGAGCCTTCTAGTAATAATTTCTTAACCCTTATAGTTTAGAAATCATATATAAATCCAAGTTTTTTTTATCACACTTCCAATGTGGGATAAGTTCATTTTTTTCCAATTTTTTCCATTATATATGTGAACTTTGAGATTTAATTTCTCATTCACCCGTATTCCGATTTGGACGTACCATATACCATTTTAATCTACTCACGGAGTAGAATATAATTCGGTCAAGACCCAACTCTTTACTCAAAATGGGTCCCACTTAAAATATGTCCAAAATGGTCCATTAATTTACTTTTTTCAACACTATGTTTATGAGGTTTATAAGGAGCTTTAGGACTATTTTTATTTTCTTTTCCTTGATTATGTTGTGTATTGTTGTGTAATTAATGTTGTGTATTGTTGTAATTAATGTGTTATTTTAATTAATACTCCGTACTTAAAAAAATAAAACTATAATATTAATAGGTGAGAGTTTGCGTATTATGTATTAATTTTAAGTTACTTTAATTAAATATTCTATTTAATATTAATATTTTAATATAATTAATAATTAAATTACGAGTACTAATATAATTACTACTATTATTAATATTAAAAAAATTTAAAACTATAATATTAATAGGTGAGAGTGGGCAAAGTTTCAAAATGGAATTAATTCCCCCACGGAGCCCCAACCATTGGAGACGACGACAGGGCCCAGGGCTAGCCCTGAACCATTGGAGATGGCCTAACTAGACTCTTTTAAAAGAAAAGAAAAAAAAGTAGAGACACAAATTTAGGAACAAATGCAAGATACTCTCTCATGTGATATATGTACAAAACTAATATATCTTGTGTAGAATCAAGGTTTTTCGTTCTTTGCACCCCGAAAAATAAAAAATAGGCACTTTGCACCATTAAAATACAAATTTAGCACTTTACACCTTGAAATATGAACAATTCAGAATTTTGCTTCTTATTTTCTGACAAAGTTGACCACTAGAGTAAGCAATTTAGGGGAAAAATAGGTAATTCATTTTTGGATCTTTAACACTTAGCACCCCCGAAACAGAATTATCACTTAACAAATTAAGAACAACTCAGCAATTTCCACCTTGAAACACAAAATTAACTATTAGCACCCTCAAATTAAGAAAAACTCAGTAACCAGCGCCCCTCATTTTCTTTAGGGAGAGTTGACCACTGGAATAAAAAAAATTTAGGGAAAAAATAGGTAATTCATTTTCTTTTTTCTTAAAATTTGCAAAATATGTTTATGGATACTAGAATACTCATTTCTCTGTCCATCTTTCTTTTCATCAATATACATATCCATCCATATTGTAAACTTGATCAACAGGTGATTGGTCTAGTGGAAGAAACTAGTCACTACAAAGTAGCGAAACCAGGTCCCAATCCCTGTTTGGAGAGGTCCCCACTTAATGTATCCAACGCGCCTCGAAAGGTATTAAACCATATGAAACCAAATTTTTTTTTTGTTTTGGTAAACTTGGATTAAAATTTTATTTGTGATATGGTTCGCTAAATTTTATGTATTAAAACTATCTAGAAACTTTTTGGAAAAGAGGGGTGTTAGTTGCTGAGTTTTTCTTAATTTGAAGGTGCTAAGTGTTAATTTTGTGTTTCGGGAGTGCAAAGCGCCCATTAATCGTGTTTTGGGGGTGTACGTTGTTGAGTTATTCTAAATTCGAGAGTTCTATGTTCTAATTCTCGGGTGCAAAGTGCCAAGATAAAAAAAAAATGAATTACTTATTTTGCCCCTAATTTTTTTTACTCCAGTGATCAATTTTGCCGGAAAATAAGAGAGGGTGCAAAGTGTTGATTGTTCCTATTTTGGGGGTGTAAAATGCTAAATTCTATGTTTTGAGAGTGCAAAATGCCTATGTTTCATATATTGAGCATACAAAATGCCTATTTCTCATGTTTCAAGGTGCAAAGTGCAAAAAATCCCTAGAATCATGTATATACTATATTAAATATTCATTGGGACGAAGATGGAGAGGAGGAGGAGGAGGAGGAAGAAGAGATCAATGGAGGTCTTATTTTGTAGTAATAAATATATGAAGTATTCCTCTTTTCACAACGAAAGAAGCCCCTATTATAGGACCTTTTTAGAGCTTATACTACCATAATTATATGGTTTTAAGTAACTTTAAACTGGGAAAATGGCAGCAGGACAACAACCTATTCTTGATGCCGAAATTTCTTAAGAAATATAGGGTCTATTTTGGATGGGTTTTGACTCGGTTTCGTGGGTCTCGATTTAAATATATCTCAAAGTGATTTGGAATCCATTAAAAATCGAAATGATTTAGACAATAGGATGATTTTGTTATTGCGAATTTGAATTCTTCAATCCCAACAATCAAACTTATCCAAGTAATTTTGAACAATAGCCAAAACTCCCAATGGATTCTAATTTAGAAAGTCAATCAACTACGATAGAATCAAGAATGTCTATAACTAACATCCCTGCAATGAAGTAACAATGAGAATTTCTAAATTTAATGTTTATATTTCAAATCGTAACTACATTTAATCTTCTGCAAAGTCACAGTTTGGCCTAATACTGAGTTTCTAAAGTTTACTTTTAATTTTCTTTAATCATAATTTTAAATGTATATGAATCAAAAATCATTTTTGAATATTGTGATATTGATTCCAACTTGGACTTCTTTTTTATACAATAATCACCTTTGGGATTTAAAACACCAAGAATAAATTTGTTCTAACTTTTTTTTTTTTTTCATATTAATTTTAATTATAATAAATTAAATGAATAATTATTTAACTAGAATCCATTATAGTAAAGTTACATTTTCAAACTAGTTCACTCATATATAATTTAAAAAATACTATTAAACTAGACAAAGACAAATAAATATACGTATTTATGACATTTCATCTCTAGAAAGAGAACCTTTCTCCCCTTCACTCTGTAGTTATTTCTTGTATATAACGACTACATACACACATTCACTCAATCTATTCGAGTGAAAAAATATAGGGGGATCGGAAGAAAATTCGTTCAATCTCTATTACTAGGATTCTCTCATTTAAGGTATTCTTCTTTCTACATTTCTGTGTAATCTATTACTAATATGTTGCGAATTCTTGGTTTTGTCTTGATTTTATCAGTTCTCTGAATTGGGTGTTTTTTATTTTGTGAGAAAACAACTTCTAATGCTTTAAAGGTTGAGTCTTTTATAAAGGAGTAGGGGCCATTGGGTGTGGAAGAAAAAAGTTAAAGTTCAATTGATGCATGTAATGTTTTTGATGGAATTAGACCATTTTTTTGTTTTGTTTTAATTATTGATGAGGTAAGCTTGATCTGTGTTAGAATTCAGTTTATTGGAATTTATGAGATGTGAGCCAACTTTTGCCAGTTTCCACTTCAGTCTCTCTTTTTGAGTTGAGGACAACTTAATTCTTTTATTCTGTATTGTTATATATTCTATGTTTGGATTTTCAATTAGATTGAGAAAAAACTGAGCTTGATAACCTTGGCAGGGTACATATACCTCAAATGGATATCCGTATAAATTTCGTGGATTGCTTTCAGAGTGATGTGGCCAATGATATCTTCAAATTCTTGGATGATGCAGCTGATCTTATTCGTGCTACTGCTGTTTCACGCTCTTGGCGCCATACCGGTTTGAGTTCGATTTATTTCTTTTAACGATTTCTGTCTTTAATTGCATTGCCATTATACTATTGGCCAACTTTTCGGAGTTGCTTTTGTGTTTTGTTTAACCCTAAATCTTGTTTTTCATGCATGCCGCTATTAGTTGGGTTGGTTTGTGCCGGTTTTTGTCCTGTCACATCGTGTTGCATTTGTTCTATCTGATTATTTATAGAAGTTCTTGTAAGACCATATGGGTAAAAAGCATTTAATGCTCCACAATTGGTTTGTTATTGAAACACACTGTATTTAACTATGTAAAAGTCTCACGGTTTGCGACATAATTTTCGAGTGGATCTCTATGTCCGGACAAGACTTCATTTGTACCCCATGAACGACCTTTGTTCCATTAACGATTGTGCTTTATTTTTTATTTTTCTTCTTTACCGATTTCACATGTGACAGTGATTGCTGGAGAAGTTTGGAAATACTCATCTTATTTAAAAATTAATGTATTTTTCTATTTTGCTTTTGGGCAGTGATTGCAAATGGACTCTGCAAAAAGCTATGTTTGAGAAAGTTTCCTCCATTTGCCAGTATTGCATGTGTGGTTGAAGAAAACGAAGGAATAATAAAAATATTAGATGTTTTATCCAAAAGTCCCGTGAACTGGGGAACTCTTGAGAGGCAGCATAATATTTATTGTTCTCTACTACGGGTTCTAGCAATGCCGATGACTCCTCCGAGGCAATGCATAGCATTTGCAGTTGGTGCGTCCAGCACAGATCGTGATCCTGCGGAAAATGAAGTCAACAACACTCTTAACCCAGTTGGTCGATATCCTGAATGGGGAGGATCATATTGGTCAAGTGCAGGGCACAGTGACCCTAATGTTCCTGAACATATATTATACCGACTAAGAACTGGTATATGTATTTTGACGGAAATCAAAATACGACCTTATGAAGGTGATTTCTATTAGATTCCTTAATTATTATTCTTTTTCATGCTTCATTTTAATTATTTATAGTCTTCTTTGTTGCTCGTTTAGTGTTTTGGGAGCCTGGGAGGCCCGTTTACTCTGCTAAATGTGTACGGTTTAAATTGGGTCATCCGAAATCGGCAGAGGATTTTGATGTGGATGTCCGAACATTGCAAAAGCCATGTGTCGACAAGTATGTATGGACTTATACTTCACCAGAGTTTCCCATGACACAGGTAATTTAAGTGTACTATACTATACTTGTTCTTTTAAATGTTTCCTTTTCTTTTGTCATGGTTTGCATTTATGGATTTGAAATCCATACATAATCATAATGATCCAAACAAGTGAAATGATTTTTTATTTTTTATTTTTTTATTATGAATTCAAGATATTTAGCTCCAAATTTAACCAAATCAAATACATGAAGAAGAAACAAACATAAAAGAATAAGGTTGAAAGTTTTGTTGTCTGTGTGCGAGCAGGAATCGTACATGCAACAATTCAAGCTACCAGAACCCATTGTATGCATTGGTGGATTTCTCCTAGTTGAGCTACTGGGAAGAGTTCAAAAAGAGGAAATCAATGGATTGTTCTATATATGGTGAGACGCATAACATTAAGAACAATACAATACAATACAATACAATATAAATGGCACCGCACGTACGTACATATTCCATTTCTATCTATATATCTTCTTTTAATTAATTAATTAATGCAGTCTGGGGCACGTTAGAGCTCTGGGGCGGCCCCTGGGACCCGCGTTCAATCTTGAGATGTTTCCGTCAGGAGAGCTTCTGCTGAGATATTGTCCAGATGCTATTGAATCTGTTTTACAAAGCTTTCCTGGTGAAGATACAAATTCTAATGCACTTGGTTTTGTAGACACAGTACGTGGGTTGCATCAAATCGGAGAAGTGTTACCCTTTCATTTGGCCGATCGAGGAGGTATTTCATTGAATGAATTACCGTAAACTAAACTTGTTTCTGATTGAATAGAATAGGGAAATTTATTTCATAAAGTCCTCTTCTAGCTTGTGTTATATTATATGTACTGAAATTTGATTGATAATTAGTGTCTTTAAGAAGGAGAATATGGTTATCCAAAGTGTCCTATTTTGTATTTATATTTAGATCAGCCTTAAATTTTTAATTTATATGAATTTGAGTATGATCATATGTTTTAGAGTGTGCGTTGATTTAAAGTAGCCTCATATATTTTCAGGGGAAAATACAAAATTGGTCCCGTAACTTAGGGTTGTTGGCAAGTTTGCTACCTAAATTTCCAGGCTAACAATTTTTTATATCATAGGTCACAATACTAAAGCAGATTTGAGACACTTTTGGCCCAATTCAGAAAGTGAGCTTCACTCTTAAGCTTATGGATTTAATTGAATTTTATTTTACCTTAATAAAAAGAATTTAAAACTAACTGATTTTGACTCGATTTTAGGACAAAAACTTAGCATTTTTTTCTTTTTCTTATTCTTTCTAATCGCGAGCGAATTTTGAACAAATATTTAAAGAAAAATAATTTTTGCCCAAAAATCAGAATTGCGATTTTGGAACAATTTTAAAAATTAAAATAAAAATATGCTTGGCTAATCACGATTTTGGGATAACTTTTTTCTATCTAATCGTGATTAGAAAAAACAGAAACGGTGATTAGGAAAACCAAGAAATAGAAATACAACTTTTTGTCCCAAAATTGCGATTGGAGCCCTGCCAAAAGCCAAAATCAGATTGTCACCATATTAATTTTTTGTTTCATTTTTCAATAAAAATCACGGTCAAATTCTTCAATTGCTCGAGAGTGAAACTCATTCTCTCAATTGGGCTGAAAGTGTCTCTAACTGCTACAATTTTATGACTTACGAAGTAAAATTGTCAGCATTGTAACTTATAGAACAAACTTGTCCGCGGCCATAAGTTATGTAACCAATTTCACATTTTCCTTATATTCTCGAGATAAATTGTGTTTTGCAGTTTAAACTATCTCAGTTGGAGAAAATTGCATATTTGAAGAAGTAAATACACGTTTAGTACCACAATTTAAATATTAGTTGCAATGTTTTTACCACCGTTAAATAATTAGACGGAAATGGATGGAATTGGCCTCGTGAGTTCATATGGCCATTATCTCAGTCTTTTGGAGTTAAAAATTTCATGGATAAAGTGATAATATGAGAGAAACCTTATCATTTTCCCTCAAAAGACGAAATAACGTGACAATTTTTCCTCCAAAAGACTGAGATAATGGCCACGTAAGGTGTGCGTACATGGTCGATTCTATTCAATTATTTGACAGAGGTATAAACATTGCAATTTATATATAAATCGTAGTAATAGATATGTATTTACGTATCCAATAATACCAAGATTACATAGTGCCCTATTATATGGTACCAAAGATACAATTTTCGAACTTGCATCCCCTTAAGAATATAAATATATATTGTTGGGATAAATTGTATTTTGTACCCTGAAAACAACCCATTAGCGGCTTGCACCCAAAATATAGAAATGACAAAATGCATCTTCATATAATATTCATCTTGCCAAAATCGTATTGATAGTTATTTTTCAAATTTTGGAAGAATAATCTTAACGAAACAGGGAAAGTAACTAAATGTTGTCCGAAATCAAGGAAATTACTGAATCTTTGGCATGTAAAATGTTAACAGACTATTGTTTCTAAATTCAACAGTTTAGTCCCAAGTACCATCTCAGCTTTTTATCAGTGATTTCTTTTGTGAATCAGCTTTCTTCTTTTCCAGTCGTTTCTGTCCGCTGAGAGCCGAGGTAAGGGCAGAGAAAGAGAGTCAGTGAAACCATAATCTTAGCTTTAGGCTAAGTTTGGTTTATGAATTTCAATGAATAAAATGATAAGTAAACCGCAAATGAATTTAGCTTAAAGAGTCAGTGAATCCATAATCTTAACTCCCCCCGCCCCTCAGGTTTAGCCAGTTTTACCACAACAACCCCCTATAAGGAATTTTTTGTAGTTTTTGAAACAAACAGTTTTTAGTAATTAGGGTTTACTGAGGGGATCTAGAAGTGAGTGACCCTAATTTTTATCATTGTTGTTTTCTTCGGTGAATCAGCCTTCTTCTTTTCTGAATCAACTATCTTCTTTTCTGAATCAACTTTCTTCTTTTCCAGTCGTTTTTGTGTGCTGAGGGCCGACCTAAGGGCAGAGAAAGAAAGAGTCAGTGAATCCATAACCTTACCTTCGGATTGCAGTAAAATTAATTTTGAAACATAAAATCCCTCAAAACTACACCAATTAAATAGTAACTTTTAGGGTAATTTACGTTAGCTAGCCCATAGGTAAACCCTAATTAACGCGCTTCCCCTACCACAACACACCTTCAAGTTTAGCATGTTTTACTATAATACCCCTTCCGGCGTTTAAAAAAACTCCTTCTGGTTTAACATGTTTTACCACTAAGAATGCTTTGTAATTTTTGAAACAGGGAGTTTTTGGTAATTAGAGTTTACCTGAGGGGGTCTAAGCATAAATGACCCTATTTTTTGTTTTCATGAACAAGGGTAACATATTTTTTTTTGGGTCACTACAGTTAATGTCCATTTTGATCAGAGATGAGCTCTTACAATTTGGCAATCTCTTTGGCAGTCTCTTCTGATGGAGGTAGTGGGGCATATGAAGCAGCATCAATGATTGCCTGTATTATTAATCCAAAATTGATTTAATACAAACAAAATTTCATGAACTATGAGAAACCATTCAATTTTCTAAATATACCTGCAATTTCTTTTTCTGGTAAGTGAACACCTGTAATTTCGCCAAGGCATCTTCTGCGTTACTCCTAAAAGCAAAGTAAACTTTTAAACAATTGCTCTAGCAACAATGCAACATAAAAGGGGGACTGTCGTAAATTAATGAGCAAGTGTTTACTTTTGAACTCTGCTCTTCGTTGAAGAAATCACGATCTCCCCATCTTTATTGATCCTGTTCTTCTCCTGCCAGCAATATGAGAATGTTAGGAAGAGCAAAGATATGAGTGAAGTAATCCCAGGACAAGTTTAGTCCTGCAGGAATTTTCGAAAAATAGAACATTAAATAATCCAGAATTGGAAAGGAAGGAAACAAAAGTGAACAAAAAATAGATAATGCAAGGAAATGGCGTTCAAACTTAAGGTATTAAGTCGTTAAATGGGTTTTAGGTAACAAATCTAATATGGTTAACGGGAATAATGACTCACGGATTACTGGTCAAAGAGACCATACACTGACAATCAGATATTGCCCAGCAGTCAATTCTGTTCAGGGCCCAGTTCCAGGGGCATTCTAATGGGTAATAAAAATAGCTTCTTAAAATTTTCATGAATAAAATGTCAAGAATAGTGCGTTCATCACAATATTCATTACAATATAGAATATGAAAATTTTAGATGATAAAAAATGTTTGAACAAAAACGGGTTATGTTCAAATTCAAGCATTGTGTAGGAACTAGAGAAGTATTGTGTAGACCCAAAGAAGGTTACGTAAGAAGTCAGAACTGGTAAAACCTGTGAGATTATCACATATGTAACCCTTTTTTTAGCGTGAGAATAACCTAAGAAGCCACATTTGATGGCGTTGTCACTTAACTTATCGGCTTCAGGGGCCACCAGATGAACAGAACATTGATCAAAATATACAAGGGAGGTGAAACAATGGTTCACTTGGAAAAAGAACTAAGTACAGTGATTTGTCCCTAAGACAGATAAGGGCATTTGATTAATCAAGAAAACTGGATGTGAGATTGGCATCACCACAAAATCGTGTAGCACAGGTTCATGGAACAACATCTGTGTGCAATATCCACCCCATTTTGTTCATTGGTGGAGACACGTTGATTAATGAACTCTGACATAGTTAAACACAGATGTGCCAAATAAGTTTGGGGGGGGGGGGGGGCTCCAATGCATTATCACCACGAAGGATACGAATAAACACCAAATCGAGTCTTGATTTTAGCACAAAAAATAGAGGATGATTCGGAACGATCTTCTATTAAATAAAGCCAAAAAAATTGAAAAATCCTCTACAAATGAAATTAAATAACGCAATGGTACTATCCGAACTGACATGACTCACACTTTAATGACTTAAGACAACTCAAATTGGGCATAAATAACTTCAAGTTATCCCATAATAGGCGACCAAGAAGACAGTGGATTGGCTACTGCCCGACATGCAACTTCTGGTAGGCCAATAGTAAAGTGGTAGATTCCTATTTCCTAGTGTCTTTCTCTCTTCTCAAATCTTCCAGTTTTTCAACTTTCCTACATGATATCAACATCAGACTAGGTAAGAAGTAAGGTTAAGGGAGAGAGGGAAGAAAAACTGAGAAGTAGTTAACTAATATTGTTCGTGTAGATAAGGTGGATTCACCTCCATTTGTTTGTCATCAATTATCGACCGTTATTACGATTGTCATTAACTTGGTCGCTATCATCTGTGTGCCAATTTAATGTTTCATGTTAGTTGAATTATTTAATCTTTCTCGTTAGTTATCATCTCTGTGCGAATTTAATGTTTCATGTCAGTATAGAATGGTCTAACTACAGGGGAATTAAAGTATGTTATTTTCTATCTTAGTGATTTAATCAGTCTTCGGATTACCCTCCAGAAGTATCGAAGCAACAGATTTTCAAAATAGTGATACAAATGCATACTACCCTATTGAAAAGTATATTTATATGTTGTGCAGCAAGAAATAGGCGTTACAGCAAAGACTAAAGTAGCCTATTTATTTGGAAACCATCATGCCATTGTTAAAGAACAAAAATAAAAATTAAGGTTTGGTGTAAAGATTACTTTCCATGAGAATGGCTTATAACGAAAAGCTCTGTAAGGTCAAAAGCATGCAGGAAAAATTGACGTTATGCAAGCACATGAAATGTATACAAACAAGAAGGCTTCCAATCTAATTCAAATCAAGTACACTGGAGTGGAAACTGCCATTATGCATATCACAGGGGGTAAATTGTCATTAACTCTAAGAGAAATTACTATTTGAATTCATGTGACTTTAGATTGATAATAAAAGTACTCACTCAAAGCTTTTCGCCAAGCATGAGCAGATCATGATAAATGAGATATATGCATTCTCCGCTTAATTTAAAGAAGATTATATATCAACTAGCATCAATTTGCAAGATATTGAACATAGAAGGTAGGTAAAAGTAAGTACATAAAAAAAAAATAAGAGGGGAAAAGTTGAAGGGAAAACAATAAAAGATAACTCACCATCTGCATAATCCTCTCCCTCACCCTTTCATTTAACCAATGGGCATTTTTCACATTAAATCTCATATCAACCTTGGTGCTTACTGCAGAAATTAAATTGGGGCCTTCAATACACGAACGATTGGCTAATTAAAACTGGCAGATACAGATGGGATGAAGTATCACATACCTTTGTTGACATTTTGTCCCCCACCCCCACCACTTCCTGCATAGCCTATCTTCACATGATCTTCATGCGCCAAAAAAAAAAGGTTGAAGAATGTACATATTTTCAATTATTAGTATAAGCTAAAATAGAACTCGAATACTAGCGCAATTAGAGGGACAATGCCCCTCCCTCAAATTTAATAGCACAAAAAAAAAATCTCTAAGTAAATCACAAATATAAGTAGGGCTGAGAGGCATGAAGTCTTTACTATTTTTCCATCATGTAGAGCAAACTAGCCAAAGAAAAATCGTTTTTGCAAGAGCTACCAATTGCTAACTAAGAGAGCATGATGGTTCATTAAGTTACAAGTAGATGGTTATCTGCTATGATAAGAAATTATTGCTAATTGATGCACCACAAAATATTATACATTCATCGGGTCCAAATTGCATCAGGAGAACATTCCAAGATTCCAATTCTGACTCAAAAACTTCTATTGAGAAGAATTTGTACAAGTATTTAAGGATTTGTGTTATCCTTATATTAGGTTGTCGTAAGACATCAAGGGCCTACATGGATAGGTTTTGGCTAGGTCTCGCGGTTTCGCGAAACTGGTCCAAAACCATTCCAAATTAAATTTGAGCACAGGTTTCACGAAACTCACGCTACAAGCTTATACATCCATACCCGATAAACCTCAAAACTATAAAAGACAATTATTGGACACCTACCACCCACTTTTTCGATTGAATTTCACATATACCACCGACTTTTTCCTTCCAAATACCACCATTGAAACCAATCCAAATGGAGTTCAACTTTTTTAAACCACAAAACCATGGATCAAAATTTTGTTTCGAATGTATGTTTTGGTCAAGCAAATATTGAAAACTTTTCGAGACTTTTTGGAAAATTTCGGAAAAACTAAGGAAAAATTGTAAAAAAAGTTACTATATTAAGAAAAATAAGAGAGTTTCACGCAAATAAATAGTTTCGGAATTACATCTTGTTTTCGTTTCGCTTGATTGAAAAAGGGTACAAACTTTTCCATGTTTTTGACTGAGAACAAGGAAATTTTGATCCATGCACAAAACCCAACATCCAAATTCAATACAAGAGGGATTTGTCCGAAAACCACCCAACCAATTTATAGAAACCAAAACCTAACCAAATAGACTCCAAGTATCCACTTAAGAGAAGCAAAGGGGCTTTTGAGATGAAAGTATGAACCACAGAGAAACAATATCAGTGAACATTCTAATTATATAATGTGAAAGCTATATGGTATCAAAACATAAAAAGCAGTCAATAAAATAAACTGGCCAAAGGATTATTACCGAGATTGATTTTGGGGATGGGCTCGACGCCGGAGGTTTTATACCGTTCCTCGGCTTGATAAAGGAGCCGCTGAACCTCTACCAAGCGCGCCGAGGGTTTCTTATACATGCCGCCTGATTTCGTGGAAGCGCACCTAATGTTGTCAAGGAAAATTGATCGAGCCAGCGGCATAGTAGATGTTGCTCTCATTATTCGTGCCATTGTCGAACCCAAAATACGAAAATGCTGTTAACACTGGATGAAGACGAGGATTATGTTAAATGAAAACCAACTTGCAAATTTTTTTGGGATAATTTTTTTTTCCAATTCTTCTTAATCGCGAATTTTGAAAAAAAATTAAATGACAGATTCTTTCTTGCACAAATTGCAATTTTGGAACCATTTTTTTTTAACTAGGAATTATGCTCTGCTTAGGGGTTTTTTGCACTTTGCACCCCCTAAATATGGGAAAAAGTACTTTGCACCCTTGGAATTTAGATTTAGCACTTTGCACCCTCAAAATATAAAAAATACAACACTTTGCACCCTTTTTTATTTTCAAGCAAAAACTCAAGGGCAAAATAGGTAATTTAATTATAAATCTTTGACAGTTTGCACCTCCAAAACTTCAGAAATTGTCACTTTGCACCCCCAAAATAAAATTAAAGCTTATCACCCTCGAATTAAAAACAAATCAGTAACTTGCACCCCGAAACACAATAAATGGATAATTTGCACCCCGAAACACAAAATTAACACTTAATACCCTCAAATGAAAAAAAAACCCAAACCCCTCGTTTTCTCTGGTAAAGTTGACCGTCGGGTTGAAAAAATCTGAGGCAAAGTTTAACTTGCCAATTTTTACTCATTCAATTGTTGTGCATAGCATTTTTAATTTGTACAAGCTATCATTCATGGCTTGTTAATTTTTTATATGATGTATTCAATCCAAATTCATAGTATTTAATTTGTATATAAATGTAGGTTGTTCAATCGGAACGGAATTTTTCTATTTTGTCTTAGATTTTTTTCACCCCGATGTTCAACTTTGCCAGAAAAAATGAGGGTTTTGAGGTTTTTTTTTTAATTTGAGGGTGTTAAGTGTAATTATGTGTTTTGGGGTGCAAGTTGCTGATTTATTCTTAATTCAAGGGTGATAATTGTTAATTTTATTTTGGGGGTGCAAAGTGCCAAACATTTATAATTGAATTACCTATATTGCCCTTGAGTTTTTGCCTGAAAATAAAAGAGGGTGCAAAGTGCTGCATTTTTCATATTTCGAGGATGCAAAGTACTAAATCTAAATTTTGAAAATGCAAAATGCCTATTTTTCATATTTTGGAGGTGCAAAGTGCATAAAATCCTCTGCTTAGTCCCGATTTTGGCACAAATTTTACTATATAATTTTGAACAAAAAATAATTTCTTTTGTCCTAAATCCTGATTGCAATTTTGGAGCAAAGAAAAGTTGCTCTTTGTAATCGCGATTAGAAAAAGCAAAAAAGAAATATATAATCCCAAAATCGTAATTAAATAAAGTAGGTATGTATTTTTAAAAAGAATTTGTTCCAATATCTCCATTGGAATTTTAGGACAAAAAAAAACTTTTAATTTTTGTTCCAAAATCATGATTAATTTTCAAAAGAAGAAAAGAAAAGAAAACAATTGTTCCCGCAGTTACGATTTTTGGACTAAAACAGAAAAAAAAATTGTCCCATAATCGTGGTTAGGAAGAACAAGAAAAAAAAAACACTCTTGTCCCAAAATTGCGATTGAAGCCCTGCTAAAAGTCAAAATCGGATTTCGCACCATATAATTTTATCTTTCATTTTTTAATAAAAATCACGATCAAATTCTTCAATTCTCATTCATTTGCCCGAAACTTGAGCTCATTCTCTGAATTGGACCGAGAATGCCCCCATTTGCTTAAGTTTTATGACTTATGTCGTAAAATGTCAAACATCTCTTATATATATATTTGAGATTAGTCCTTAACTGTCATCTATTAATTTTGACTCAATACTATTTTTATAGAATTTAGAATTTTGTTTATTCATGAAAAATAAGAGAGAAGTTAGTGAACAACTTTTAAACTCCACGTTTCTCCAAAATTCCTAATTCCCTCCCTTAAATATCTCCCAAAAGAAACCCACTTCCCCCAACTGCCTTCTTCCCCCTTCTCATTCTCGCGTGAAAATAAAAAAATCTGATAACTTCTACATTCACAACATAAAGATTTTCACAAACAATACAAAAGTTAAGATAAAAAAAATCAAAACCAAATTTTAGATTAACCAGACAAGCACAAAATAGATAAAAAGGGGAGGCGACTTTAGTCTTCAGATTTACTCTTGAAATATCAAAGCAGGATGCTGACTTTGTTTGCTACTGAAGGCGGTCTAAAATCAATGAAAGATTCTCACTCCAAAGATTAATCAATATTCAAATTTAATTTAGTTAATCAGTTTTTTCTCTTTAAAAGTATGCTCTGAAAGGCCGGCAGTGAGTTCTTCTTCAAATTTTTTTTTTGGTAATTGTTCTTCTCCAACTTGCTTAGCTTTCAATTTGCTATATAATCATTATCATTAGCTACAAGTTTGATCAAAAGACCACACTAAAAAGCTCTAAGAGAACTATGAAATTTGTAATTCCATTGCTTCTAGAGATTGTTGAGTTGGATTTTACTTTTATCGTATTGTGTAAAGTCTAATTTCATGTGTTAGGGGAAAAAATGAACTAATTAGGATTGTTTTTCTATATTATTATGGCATAATAGTAAGTGTTTGAGTTAGATTGTGAATTTAGATTGTAGAATGTTTGTTCTATTAATCACTTTTTCCTAAAACCATCAAAGATGTTATATTTGGAGATCACCGTTCTTAGGTGATATTATATGTTGCTCCTGCATAACAATGCAGATTTTGAATAACAAATCTTTATTTTCTTGGTTTAGGTGCATTTGCACCTTCCATGAATGCTACAAACTAGACAAACCAAGATTTCCACACTTATGTTTTCTAATTATATCATAAATATTTGGGTTTTGTTTTAGTTCGATATGTGAAACACAAGAATATATTTTGTCAGACAGAGTCTTATTTACTTAGTTATTTAAATGATAACATTTATATATATATATATATATATATATATATATATATATATATATATATATATATATATATTTTGGTATAGGTGCATTGCTGTGAATGTGCTAAGTAAAATGGGGTAAAGTTTTTACACTTATATTTTGTAAATCCATCTTAGGACTTTCTTTTAATTTCATATGTGAGGATGTTTATTAACTCTGGCATCAATTTGTATATCTATATGATTTCATGTCCATTTTCAAAGGTGTATTTTGCTTTGTTCTTGGGTTTTTCAATTTTGTTTTCATGAATCTTTTATCATGAATTTGGCTGACATTGAGTAACTTCATGATTTTAATTCTATCAAAAAAAAAAAAAAAAAAAAACTTCATGATTTTAATGTTTTTTAAGATAGTTAAAGATATGCATAATGTTTGAGCTTAATGACTGCCATTAATATGATTTTTTTCACAGAGAACCTCTCAGAAGTCTTCCATCACTCCGTTCCTTTATCGTATTAGATGCATCATTAGAGATGATTATCTTATCTATTCTCATAGTATAAACTTTCTTGATGATGTTATTATATGTTTTGAATAGTTGGATTCAATGGCAAGAGTGAGTGGTATTTTGTGTGGGTAAATATGAAGGTGAGTGGGGGCGTAGGATTGGCAAAGAGAAGAGTTGATGTGCTTTTCGTGCATATTTTGGGGTGTTTTATGGCAAAATATAAATATTTTTATACATGATTCAAATTGGAGATAACTCGATCATTGGAACTTCTTAAATGTTTATTCTCTACAAAGCAAATTTCTATTTATTGATTTGATTGAAGTGTGTCAAAATATGTATTTCTGTGTTGTGTCACATAGTTTATCATGATTTCAATCATGGTTATAGTGATTAACAACAATTTATATGATCTAGGGCCCTTCATTGCGTATTTTTTCCAGGACTACTGAGCAACAAAATGTAACCAAGATTGTGAACATTGCGTTATGTCGAAGTTAGCACAAATACTTTTTTTTTTTTATTGAAGTTAGCACAAGTACATTGTTGGAGTTGTTGGGGGTTGGGAAATAAAACTTGCGAAGCACAAGGAAATGATATTTGACAAAATTATTTTTGAAGGAAACTTGATGGACGATATAGACTAATTCTCGGAGGAAAAAGTGTAAGTAAGATGGCATTGGCTCCCAGAATTCTCGAACCAAGGAAAATGGTTAGAGAAGCTTAAATTAATACATCCTTGCATATAATTGAAACTGCAAGTATGTAGCAGATACCAGGATGCACTTTTACTTTATTTGGTCATTATATTTTTTCATCAATTGTATAGTTAAGAGTTAGAATGCACAAAAGTTAGAGATTGTGGAAGCTAGGAATTATTGTTGAGTTTGTTTTCATCATAGATGAAAGAATCGATATTGCACTTCGAAATATTATGCTTAGCTTGATGTATAACTATTTTGGTTATTTTAAAAAATTCATTACGTGGTCTTTTTTTTTTCCTTTTGAATTGGGCTTTTGTTTCTTTATTTTATAAATAATTGTAGAATATCATTGTAGTCTTCATTTTCTTTATATGTCAGAATCATTATTAATCTCCTACTAATTTATAAATAAAATTTAACATGACTCCGTGCATAGCACGATGCGTATACTAGTTGCAACTTATAATATAACAAATTAACATTTTAGCAATCATAAATTATGGAACGTATTTCACCTTGTTCCTTATACTCTCGAGATAAATTGTGTTTTGCACTTTTAAACTCTCTCTCAATAGGTAACTTGCATATCCATAATAATATAGATAATTTTTTTTTTTGGATTCTTAAATGATTTAATCCCTTTCGATGTGCGTCGAACGCATTAAGTGAAATCTCTCCCAATAAAAATTCGAACTTGAATTCATTAATTTATATTGACTAACCTTTTCCAGTAAATCAATAATCTGTTTAAATAAGAGTATACATATATTGTTGGGATAAATTGCATTTTGTACCCCGAAAATAACCCATTAACGGCTTGCACCCAAAATTTACAAATGACAAAATGCATCTTCAAATAATATTCATGTTGGCAAATCGTATTGATTATTTTTCAAATTTTAGAAGAATAAGTAATCTTAGGATATGATTTTTGAGTTTCTTGTGTCATTGTCAATGATGTCCCCATTCTGCATTGTACTCAATGATGTCCCCGTTCTGCATTACTTCACAGTTTCAAAAATAGAATATTATATAGAAATTTGGGACTATAAATTTGCCATTAATTTCAGGTGATCATGTCGAATTGGTAATTTCCAATTGTTCAAGTTACAATATGTTAATTCTGTATATTTCGTATAAGTCAAATAATTTAAAATTGCTAATTTGCTACCTCTTATATGTTGTAATAGGAGAATCAATTTAATTAATTTTATTAGTGTATGTCTTAAATAAGTATATAATTTTTTTCATATATAAATCAAATTAATTAGATCAGTTTATTCCTCAATACGCAATGACATATCCGGAGTGGTGGGGGCATGAGCATGACTAATTTGAGCTCCCGCCGTCCATCTTGTAATAATTAATGTTTTTATTATTTATTTTATGTAATAAAATGTTATATTTGCCTCCATTGAATAAATTATATATATGTCCACATCAAAAAAGAACTTTATGTAATTGATATTAGCTTGGAATTATTGAAGACCCAGATCAAACTTGAAATAATATAAATAATTAAGGGTCTACATGGATTCACTATGATTCGGTTTTGCTTGGTTTTGATTTTGAAAAATGATTTAAAAGATTGTGTCAATTAATTATTTGAAACATTATTTTGATTGAATTTGGATATTCGAGTATTGAGGAGGAAAATTATGTTGTGGAGTATATGTCAAATTACTGTTTTTATAGAGAAAAACATGTAGTATATGTTAAATTAATATTTTTAGAGGTTTGAAATTTATTAGATTATGATTTACATATAATTTGATAACAATATCGATGTCGTATTGATATAACGACTAACAATGTTTTCATCGTCTAGAAAAAATTTATAATTTGAAACTTGAGTTTATTATATAATGATTTATATATAATGTCAAATTAATGTTTTTAAAGGTTTGAAATTTACTAGATTATGATTTATATATAATTTGATAACAATATCGATATAATATTTGATGTAACGACTAAAGATGTATACACCGTTTAAATTAAATTTTTTTGAGATGGTGAATACATCGTTATATCTAATACTATATATATTAAATCGAATTTATTACATTGATATTAAACTAAAGAAAATAACACATTAGTAGAAGTTGAACTCATAAACACTTCATTTATGAAACTTCATTCTCTTAAACAATTGACTAAAATCTCATCGACGTCTAAAAAAATATTCATAATTTGGAACTTAAATTTCATAAAAGTCATACTCAATTTTGGTTTTAATTGAGTTCGACCTAGTTGTTCGAAACATAAAGGGCCTGTTTGTTTGGCATTTCCCAAATTTTTTCCTGTTTGGGAAACGTCAAACAAACATGTTTTCTATTTTCTGAAATAAAATTTTCATCTCTCAATTTTCTCAATCTACTTTCTCAAAATCCAAACAAACAACAATTTTCCTCTAAACCAAACCTATACAAACTCTACTCTGATTTGACATAAAGTAACGTATCTCTTACACAATTTATCTCACAACAAATATGATTTGACATAAAGTCTTACACATCTTACACCTACAACCTAACTCTTCCAAAAAATACCTATAACTACTTTATTTCTCAAACCACTCTCTCAAAACCCAAACAAACAACATTACACAAATCAAAATTATTTCACAAACCTCCACTACTCTCCCAAATTACTTCCGAAACACCAAAACAAACAAGCCCAAAACCTGAAGAAAGCCATTCAAATAGCCTAAAAATAGCCTAACTTATTAAAAATTAGACTATGTACAAATTTCGAGGTTATAGGTTATCCCTAGTGATTGGATTAGGTCTATTTGTGGGTCATAATTGTGATGTCTACTTTTCAACAAGCGACTCATCTTTGACGTAACAAAACCCCATTTCTAGACTCCAACCTAAAATCAGGCTAGAGCCGGTTTTACAAATCCGATCGAGGGTCTTCTGTTAATTAAAAAATGTCTATTCAAATTTATTTTTTATTTTTAAAACTCTAATAAAATTAATAAAATATGCAATTTTATAACTGAAGCAATCGCAAATATGTTTTTATAAATTTTTATTTTGAAAACATTATTTTAGTTGAAATAAATATATGTACTGAAGTAAATTTAATTTTTTATTATTGGGACTGTGACACCCCAATGTAATCCGTTACTGTGAATTTTTGACAAAGAGAATATGTAACTTGGGAAAGAAAGTCACAGGCCGGTGACACTGGGTTGTCGCATGGATCAATTATTAGCTATAGTATAAATATATTTCCTCCTATTTATTTTGCTCAATTTGCTATAATATTCGATCAAATTTTTAAATTTTTTCGGTGATTTATTATATTAAATCATTCACATTTATGGTGTATTAAATCTTTTAAATATTAATATATATGGTATCATATGATATTATCAATTTATTAGTGAAATATATTAATTAAATTATTTATTATAATTTTTATAAATTTAGTCAAGTTGACTGGTCAACTATACCAAGAAATAAAGATAATCGGGACGGAGAAAGTATATTTTATACTTTTATAACTATGCTACAAAAGGTCTCACAGACTATGATAATTAATAAACAATAATACTTGGACTGAAATTAAAAAGAAGCTACTCAATGTTTGGCCCATGGTCAATTGATAAAAGCTTAGTTGGACTATGTTCGTTATACATTTGATCCTACCATTATATCAAGTTTTAGTGGCGGAGCCAGAAATTTTTTTCACCGGGGTCCTTATAAATTAATGGGTATTATTTAAAATATTAAAAAAAAATCAGCAACAAAAATAAAAATATGACCAAACTAATTCAAACTCAAAATAAATTAAATGGAATGAAAACTTTATATCTAGTAAATATTAAGAATCAATTACAAACTTAAATTTCACTATAAAATAACATCTATGTTTAAGAAAATACTAAATCAATATATTATCGAATCAAAGTAAAGTTAATCTTTTATTCATAGACCTAATCTAGACCATATATATTACAAATATAAAGTATTAAATAATGCACTACTATAAAGTATAAACATACATATTTTACACCCTATGTCTTCCTCAAGAATCAATGGTTTCTCCTCGAATTTTTTATTTTCTTTAACTTAGTATATTTGTTTTGCGCGTTTGGTTTAAAATAGGTTCTTTTGTGAGAATAGAGAAGAAGATGAAAGAAAGATTGATATGAAGTTAGAGAGACTCTTGATATTTAAAAAGTGTCAATTCCTAAAAAGTATTATTAATGTTATAGTATGATTCAAATTACAAAATAAATAAAAAATATTAGAGTTTGAATTAATGTCCACTTTGTGACTCTTAAATTTATCAAACTCTAATAAACATGGACCCTTTTTATTTAGAAATTTAATTTTAATTGAGGGTCCACTAAAAGAAAATCATAAATTGTCTTATAGTTTAACATAAATATATTAATATACCATATAAAAACCTCTGTAAGCGACATTCATACCCTGGCCCGTGGTGGCGACCGAAGCCGAACCCACCCCAACTTTTTTGTACCAAAAAAAAAAAATTTAATATACCATATATAGGATACATATATATACTGCTTGGGAGCAAAATTTCAGGGGGAGTCCATGCACCCCCCTGCGTATAGTGTAGCTCCGCCGATGTCAAGTTTGAACAACATTCACATAGAACTCGGGAGTAGAGTTTAACTCATATTCGACTCAGTTAAAGTTATTTTAAACTCAATTCATTTAAATATTACTGTTAAACACGATCTCAAATAAAACTAAAAATAAGATTAATGACTTAATTATATCTTTAACTCTCTTATATATTATGCATTTATAAAAAAATACATGATATATCAAATTAGAAAACTAAAATACACAAAGTTATATAGAAATATTTTGTCCTAACTAAAATTTTTGTTTAAATTTAGTTCGATTGAGCATAAATTATTTACATATATACCGTAATATGTTTATTTTATGATTATAAAAGCCTTTTTTTTTTCTTAAAGAACGATTATTTATACACGATTAGAACGTACGTACAATTGTCTTACAATAGCGAGCTTGTGAACTTGGGATAAACTGTACGGCCGTGTTTGGATGTACTTCGATTCAATTTAATTTGCTTTGAGTAAAAAATATTTTGGATTGATATTTTGAAGTTGTTTTGACTAGAATCTTTTGAATGTAAATTAATGTTAATTTAGTAGTTTTTTTTAGAATATATTTATCATTAATCATTACATTATAAATCATTTCATAATACAAAAAATTACAAATAATAGGCAACTACCAAACATACTAGTAATAAACTAGAATAAAGAACCACATTAGTGGGAGCCACATTTGGGAGTTGAATCCAGGACCTTTGGGGCCTCAGCTTTGCCAGTGATTACCACTAGGCTACGGCCTCAGTACGTAGGTTAAAAAAATTGGGTTATGATTTGGATGAATTTTAGATGTTGGAGTTTTGAGGGAAAATGTAAATGATAGATAGGTGTAAAATCATGTTTTTTTATATTAAATTAATTGGTATTAAGTATATTGTATGATAAATTGGATGGGAAAAAGGCAAAATTGATCCCGTAATTTATGGTCGCTGATAAATTTATCACATAAGTATTCGAACTGATAATTTTATCCTATAAGTCATAAAACTGAACCAAATTTGGGACATTTTTGGTCCAATTAAATGAGTAAGAATTAAGTTTGTCTCGGGCTTATGGAGGTGAATTGATGAATTTGACCATGATATTTTTATTTAAAAAAAAACTAATCTGGGTCATATCCTTGCACATGACACTTGCGAAGTTTTATTTTGATTTTTAGGAGGACTCAAATCTCTATTTTGGGACCTCAGGCTTATGGAGGTGAATTGATGAATTTGATCATGATATTTTTATTTAAAAAAACCTAATATGGGTCATATTCGTGAACATGACACATGCGAAATTTGATTTTGATTTTTGATTTTGATTTTTAGGAGGACTCCAATCTCTATTTTGGAACCTCGGGCTTATGGAGATGAATTGATGAATTTGATCATGATATTTTTATTTAAAAAAAACTAATATGGGTCATTTCCGTACACATGACACATGCAAAATTCGATTTTGATTTTTAGGAGGACTCCAATCTCTATTTTGGGACACAAACTTAATTCTTACTCTTCTTAAACACAATTTGGGACATTTTTTTAATTTTATTATTCTAATCACGATTCTAATTAAAACAATTTACATCAAGATATAGTGTTACAGTCCCTAATATTCCTTTCTTCTTAAATTAATCTCTTTTATTTCTTGATAAGAGTTAATTAGTCCTACAAGTTGTCTCAACTAGTCAAAATATTTTCAATTGCCTGAACTTTAGCCAACAGGGTTTCCTGATTAGGTTAAACACACAAGGACGAAGATGCACGTAGTCTATGCAACCGCAGAATATTATATCTTTTAATAAAATATATATATAAAGTTAAATTATTGACTAGAACATATATATATAGGTGTACATATTAAATTATATTTAAATTCTTTCTAGGTTGAGAGCTGACGAATGTGTGTTTGTCTTGGAGTGTACAAAAAGATACGAAATGAGAGCAAATGGCCTTTGAAGCGGTGGACCCGTTTCGTCGCCGGATATGGACACAATATGGGGCGTGGATGTGGGCTCAATATATTTCAAACCTCTGCACACTTGCACCTTCCTCTCTCTCTCTATATGTATATGTGTATATATATTATATAGACATAGTCATCATGTTAATTGGTAAATGTATTTCAATATTTTGTATTTTCATTTGGGAAAATATTATAAACAATGCATGTAAAATGTTCAAGTTTAAGTGGTATGATGGATAATGTAGAATTCCCTCCGTTTCAAATTAATTGACACATTTTGTCTTTTCATACAATTAAGAAACTCAATAATTAATTAGTCATTTTTCTAAGATAAAATGTCAAAAATAATATTCTTAGTGATTGTTTTAATTTATTCTTTTTGATAGCTGTGCACTCTGCTTTAGGGTAAAATTGGAAAAAATGAATTGAAAAATATGTGACAAGTAATTTGAAACATAGAGGGTATATAGGAGTTGTGATACTTAGCTATTTTCTTTGAAAGCATGTCAATCTTAGATATTGCTCCACTAGTTTTGGAATAGCTTAGGTGTGATCGAATTGAATTTGTACTATAAAAATCTAATAATCAAATTATTGCGCGAGTGATTATATATGATTTCAAAAATTAAATAAGTCGAGTAGTCGAAAACCTTAAAATTAGATGAACATGGTAATTTGACGTTAATTCTATTGAACGTTATTTATTTTATCAACGCTCATTTTTTCACTTTTATATAAGTTATAATTCTTGAGAATGTAAGCTTAATATTTTTGTAAACTCAGCACTTCTACAAAATAAATTTTAAAAATTTTATTTCTAAAATTTGATTATGATAATATTCTTCTTGATTAATAGTGTAATTGAACTACATGACAAATTGATCCAGTCTGTAAACAGCTTTGTTGTACCAACTCAATCACAAGTTAAGTAAGTATACTAATTCCACTATTTATATTGGTCATTACTCTAGAAAGATTATTCAACCAACCACATAACAAGTGTACATAGTTCTTATCCGATGGACACTAATTTTTAACACTTGTCAAGTAAGAAATATCAACGGTATATACAACACTGTAATTGAGTTCACCGTATATCTCGCAAATATTGTAACTACAACTTAACTCGTTTCATTTTTGAATTTTCGAGAAGGTATAATAAATGAAAACGGTGAAGAAAATGGAAATAAATGAGTTGTAAATAAATAAAGAAAATAAAATTGTATAGATATATACTATGTGTTTGTGCCTGAGGGTGACACCAAACACACACAGAAAGACCCTAGCTAGCTAGGTAGCTAGGTGGTATATAGCATCTTTTTCGAAAAAATTCATTTCACTGAAAGCAAAGCAAAACAAAGCAATTGAATTTTTCCAATTAAATCAAATATATAGCCACAAATAAATATCTGACCGTCCTTTCTCTCTAGATCTCTTTCTCCCTCACTCTCTTTAATTTCTCTTCATCTTTAATTTCTTCTTCAATTTAATTTGAGTAGCTACTTATATATCTATATCAAATTTGTCCATTTCTTGAGATGGGAATTAAAAAAGCTCAATTTTGAAATGGGGTTTTGTTGCTAGCTATTTAGTTCTTGAATTAAAATCAAGATTTGAGTTTTGGTTGATTATTTAATTTTGATGGCAGCTTCTTCTACATCAGCTTTTAGTGACAGCCAGATGAATCCAGAAGCAGTTCAATCTCAAATATCAACTAGCAAGAAAAGAAGAAATCAACCTGGAAATCCAAGCAAGTATCTTTTATTTAACCTGCATGAATGGATTTCTTAATTTATTTTCTTCAAAAATAAAAATACCCCTTTTTTTCCAATCTTTCTTTTTCAACCATACAAAACCCTAATCTCAAAACTCCCTTTGGCAAAAACTACTACTTTTCGGAAATCCGTCAGAAACAATCCTTAACTTGCTTTTAACTTTTGACTGCTTTTATATTAATTCTGTTTCGAACAGAATTAATAATCATCTACTTTTTACACATATAAAATTAGCTTTTCAGAACCGAATAACGACCTATATACATACAAATTAAATGAAATGAATTAATGTGAACTAAGTACTATTTTTTTTTTTATCATATAGTAAATTTTTATGTGGTTGAATTAATTTTTGTAATTGTTTTAATTTGTTTAATTAATAATTAATCCATTTTATGACATGATTTTATTAGATCCAGATGCAGAGGTAATAGCCCTATCTCCCAAAACCTTAATGGCCACAAACCGGTTTGTTTGTGAGGTATGTAATAAAGGCTTCCAAAGAGAACAAAATCTTCAACTTCACAGAAGAGGACACAATCTACCATGGAAGCTAAAACAGAAGAGTACAAAAGAGGTTAAAAGAAAGGTTTATCTCTGCCCGGAACCCTCGTGTGTGCACCACGACCCTGCCCGAGCCCTTGGCGACCTGACCGGGATTAAAAAGCATTATTCGAGGAAACATGGTGAAAAGAAATATAAATGTGATAAATGCTCCAAGAAATATGCAGTTCATTCGGATTGTAAAGCTCATACAAAAACTTGTGGAACTAGGGAGTATAGATGTGATTGTGGCACTCTTTTTTCCAGGTAAAATAAATCATTCATTCATTCTTTCATTCTATATATGCTAATTTTGGAGTGATATTAATTGAACCAAATTATTTAATTTTTATTTTATTGATTAATAAATTACTATAAACATTCAATGAGCTTAATAATGATTAAATGCGTCTGGGTTTTGTTTCTTTATTTCTTTTTTAATTGGAATTGAAATTCTTGGTTGTTGGTTTTAGGGATTTAGATTCTTTTACTCAGTGATAAGTGCAGATGAAAAAGCTATGTCACGGGGTAGCTTTTCTACGGCAGTTACGGCTTCTATTTAATGTGGAATATATGTATATATTTTACACAAACACACAATATCTATCTATCTATCTATATATCTATCTATCTCCTTTTTTTTTTTTAATTTAGTTTTTTATTTCTTCTCAAAAATGATTTTAAGTAATAAAATATTAATTAACAATGTTTAATTAATTAAATTTCATATATGAAGTGTTTAAATTGTAGTAATATACACAATATAACAAAATTGTGTCAATAATTAACATTAATGACAACCTAAAATATCATACTACATTTTAATTCACTAATAATTCCGAATGACAAGTTTAAAATATTTATTAGCATTTTTTTTAATATGTCGCAATTATTATGACAATAATGGATTAAATGCATCTTCCAAATAGTGACAACTATTATATTTTAATATAATAATATATATATATATATATATATATATATATATATATATCTAGTCAATAATTTTCTTGAAACTTTATTTTCGTTTTGTTGTTTTGGATTTTTGCCTGTCAGACAAATGAGTCCACGTGAAATATCTGTGGAAAACGCCATGACTAAATAGGGTTTTGTTTTCGGGTCCAATCTCTTTTCTTGGAACATCCGTCCTTTAGTTTGTACCCATTATATATATATATTTGGTTTTTTTTTTTTTTTTTACCTCTTTAAATTTTTTAGAGTTCACGTGATTTTATGTATCATGTTTGCCATGTTAATGTTTTTTGTTTTGTCAGTGAATAACTTGTTTTAATTTGTTTTTTTCTAAGTTGTATATATGTGTTCATGTCTGTTTTCTTGCAGGTATGTATCACTTTTTCATGCTATAAATTCATGTTTTATTTGGACAAGTGCGTCAATATTCACCATTTTTTTTTCTCATGTTGGAGCTGCGTTTTTATCTAAAAATTATTGAATGTTTTAGTTTAATTTGAGTTAGATTCAAAATTTTACATTGATTTCATAGCTTAAAGTAATTATACTTAAAAATAACGTTTAATATGTTAAGAATATAATTTGATGAAAAGTTCATATTCAATGATAGATGTAATTAACTAGTCATAGAATTCCTTCCACCTAAAATCCTCAATTTTATATGTCTTGTCCTCTTCCCCCTAAACTTTTGTTTAATTAAAATATCTCCGAAATTATTCTTCTCTCTCTATAAATATGAATTCTCTCTCTAAAATTATAAAAACAAAATGTGCATCATCTACCCGAATTACAAATATTGATGAATCACATTTTTGAATTTAACATTACCTCATAAGAAAATCATAAATTTTAATTGATATTTTGACATGCCTAGCTCATTAATCGTCTAAAACCCACCTCTACATATATACTTAATTGCTGACATAATTATTCATATTTCATGATTATTATTAGAAATTTATATCATAGCCTTTGCATTTATTAAATTACTTCCTTATCTATTACTTCTCTTTAGTCCACATAATTGTATCCACAACACTTTTGATCCCATACTTTATGAAATGCTAAATGCACTTTCAGTCCTATATTTTGAAATTGGACTGTACTTAATAAAATTTCACTTTCGATCTCAATTTTTTTTTTTAATTTTACGCACTTGTGTTCACATATACTCATATATAGAGTTATCTGATCAGTTTTGTACTTTGGTCCCAAATTGAATAAAAACAAGTCGATGAATTTTGTTACAGGCGTGACAGTTTCATCACCCACCGAGCCTTCTGCGATGCGCTCGCCCAAGAGAGTGCAAGAAACCTCAACCCACCACCTTCATTAAGCAGCATAGGGAGTCACCTATTAGGCCTCTCCCAATTGTCCACTCCACAAGAACACCATCAAATGATGAATCTCCATCATCATCATCAGCAACCTAGTAATATACTCCGGCTCGGGAGCACCAGCAGTAGCAGATCACAACCACAACCACAACCACAACCACAACCACAACCACAACCACAACAACATGGCTCGTCCTCGAGACTAGACACCTTCATGTTCGGCTCTCCTACACAGCCTTCGTCCTCTCGTAATATGCACCAGCAACCAAATTATGAAGAAGGGTTATTTACAAACAAGCCATCATCATCATCATCATCAGTACTACATGGACAGCTCATGCAACTTCCACAACTACATGTTAATAATAATGTTAATGGCGGCGGCGCTTCTTCTTCATCCAATGCAGCTGGTGCAAGCCTCTTTAACCTAAGCTTCTTCCCAAACAATATGGCAAACAATAGTAGTAGTGGGGAAGATCACTCCAACTTCTTCTCATCAGGTATGTGTATATATATATATGTACTACTTTTTAATTATTAAATTCATCATTGTGGATAATTAATTATGCAGTTAAATTCTACTTTTGAAAAGATTATTAGTTAGTTATGCCCTGATGTCCTATTTAATGACCTCAAAAATGACTAAACATGTATACTATCACTTTGGGAGTTTGAGAAGAAATTAGATTGGAACCCTATGTCATATATAGAAGCTTTTATATCTGCTATAAAAAGTGAAATTAGCTTCTATATGTTAATTAGCAATTATAAAAAAGCAAATATGTACTTTTCCTAGTTAGTGCATGACATCTAGATAATTTATTATGTACTTAAGTAGATTAATGAATCTAGTTTATTTGTTTTATTACAATAGATATATTTAAGTTGTCATAGTATATACAATTATTTATTTAGATAAAATTGTCAGTTCACACTATAAGTTAGTAGATCATATAGAAATGTACTTACATGTTAATTTAATTTCTAAAAACAAAATTCAGTTGAAGTAATTATATAAAGAATAAATTACATGTCGTTCATTAATTATAAAAACAACTTAAGTATCCTCAAATTTACAAATTAGGATCAGAACATGAACTTAATTATTTAGGGTTATTGGATTAGAAATCATAAATGCTGATAATGACAGAAGTGAATCTGAGTCTTTACAATACATGATAATTATTATTGAATGTACATATGTACATTGTACACTAGATTTTTTTTAATACATTGTAATTAGTTGTAATCATGTATTCTTGTTTGCTTCCATAAAAAGAACTAATTTCTCTATTCATTCATTCTTGTTTGCCTCTTAAGATGACACTTTTAATAATCGTCAGGTAATCTTATGAGCGTCGCGATACCTTCACTCTACAGCACATCACCACATGCCCAACAGCAAAACTCATCATACATGTCCGCAACCGCACTTCTTCAAAAGGCTGCCCAACTAGGCTCAACTACAAGCAACACCAACAACACCGACACTTCCAATAATTCGTTGCTAAAAGCCTTTGGTGGAAACTCAAACTCCTCCGAGTTACACAACCAAACAGCCCCTTCTCTCAACCCCGACATTAACTTTGGAGGCAGATCCCTCGTGTTCGGATCAGAAAACAACAACAACAACAATAGATCACATTTCCATGATTTGATGATGAACTCCATTAATGCTGGCAGCTCATCATCGATCTTTGAAAACGCGTATAATACTACTACTAATGGAAATCATGAACAAGGGAACAATATTGATGACGATGATGATGACGATGAGTACGGTAGAGGATTCGGTGGTGGTCCCACCACGGTTGCGAGTTTCGGTAGATTGACTAGAGATTTTCTTGGGGTTGGTGAAGTAATGAGGAGGAGTACTATGGATATTAGCTCTTTGGATTCACAAACTGGAAAGAGTACTACTAGTTCATCTTTTGGAGGAAATTTTCAATGAATGCATCAAAGTTAAATGAGGACTTGGAAAGCTAGATCATCAAATTATAGGTATGCACTCACACACACACACATGTTTAACAAATTGCATGAGTTATGAGATTAATTCGTTTCGACTTTCTATTATATCTCACTTTACTACTTTCTCCGTTTTTTAATTTGTCGTTTGGGCGGATTGCACACAGATTAATATATGTAATAAATAGTCATTGTTTTTGAAAAAAAATCCCTAAAACACCCTTTTAACAAAATAATCACAGCATTTTACAAGCATTAACAAGAAGGGTAGAATTGATAGAAACAAATTTAATTTTGCATCGAAGTACTCCTAAAGCAACAAATAAATATAAACATTTTTTTAAGTGTCTCAAATTAAAAGTTGTGTAGTCTCACATACCATGCATTGTACGATACATATATATGATTTTTTTTGCCATGTCAATATATAATCACATGAGAAAACATGTCATATATATATAAATATGTTATTCTTTTTTTTTTATCATTGCAGGAATCAATAGTTCTATTTGATATAAGAAGATGCTTTGAGAATGGGGACAATTCCAAAGAAGCTAAACATTTGGATCCATAGATATTGATATATAGGTAGGCAATGCAGAACAGTGGGACATAAGGCAAAACATGTTCTTTCCTTGTGAATTTTTGAGTGGGACTCTTTTACTTTCCCTTGAACTATCTTGTTTTCGTAAAAGAAAAAGAAAAGAAAAATCCAAGTTTGACATTTTAAGACAAAAACAAAAAGACATTTTTATATTTGGCTTAATTTCTTTGTTCGTATTGCAGTTCAAGCATAATTTAACTTTTTTTTTTCTCAATGATTTAATTCATTTTGAGACGCGTCTGACACATAAAGTGAGAATATTTGTTATTTTATAGTGACTAGTTCATTCCACTAAATCCATCACATTTTAATACATGTAACTTACCTTCTAAAAATGATTCATGCATGTTGGACCATTGATTTAATTAGAGATGAAAATTCAGAAAAAAAATATTTAAACAAAAGAGAAAAGCCAACCCAAGTAAGCCTACCAGTCCGACTATTCTCAACCTATCAAAGGCTTTCCCCTTCCCTCGTCGCCCCCAAAACAATCACGATTACGACCGAAATGAGGCACTAGATATTGGTTGAAGAGTTGCCCTAAGCATTCTCTTCAATTTTTTCTTTATATTTTTAGTTTATTATTAACAATAAATGAGAGGGTTAGATTTTAAAATAATTGAAGATGTGCATTTCTAGTACAAGAATTTCAAATTGCAAGAAAAACACATTGCATAAATTAAAAAATACTTAATTATTTTATACTTCTGAAAAGTAAAAGAAAATCGAATTTAATTTTTTTTTAATAAGCTTGAGGTTATGTTTGTATTTGATTTGGTTTCTATGAGATTGAAAAACCAACTCAACGCAACACAAGAACTTATATATATATATATATTTTTAATATCAAATTTAAAAACCAACTCAACACAAGAACCCTGTTTGAGGGGTATGTTTGATGTTGAATATACGTTAAAAAAAAAAAAAAAAAAAAAAAAAAAAAAAAAAAAAGCAAGTGAGCCAGGTTAGAAAATACAACAAAATGGCGAACCTTAGCAAAAATGAAAAGAGAATGAGGCCAATTGGGCAAGGCTAGTTTTGAGAATTTTCAAAAGATAGACTAGTTTGAGGGCGAAAGGAAAAGCCTAAGGGCGTCGACGATGTGAAAGGTCGTACAGTTTTAGGGCCGGGGCTCAAATATCCTATTACCTATCTCCGGAATAATTAATGATCCGGCCGGGAGATGAAAATTGTAGACCACAAATTAAAGGCCAATTAGCCTTTTGGTGATGGAGGAATCCAAAACACATTATGATCCAATCCAATGTGGGCTTGAAGAAAAATGGGGGAACATCTTCCAGTATATATAGTATTATTACGATTATAGTAGAAATTAACCAGTTCGAACAGGTGAAAATCGGTAAAACCAGTGAACCGTCGATTCTAGTGAACCAGCGGTTCACTTAAAAAAGCGCCTCTTCTTTCTTCACAACAAAGATAAAAAAAATTTAACTTCCTTATTATTAGATCTGAGACTTGATAAGAGTAATATCCAACAAATGCATGTGTTCTTCTCTAATCTTCACCTAATTGATTTTCTCTCATTAATTTGCAGGTGACTTACGATCTTTTAAAATTGCTAATCTACAATTAATGAAGCAACCATTTAACAGGAGATGAAGGAAGAATATCCAAGACATTATTGAATGTGAAAAATAGATTTTCTATAGATATGAAAGAAAATGAGATTTCCAAAAAGAGAAGTAGACTATTTATGTCTAATTATAACCCAACTGAAGAAGTGCTAATACAAATAAGAAAAACGCGTTTATCAACAGAATAAATGAATACAAAATAAAACGAATAAAATAACCCTAATTACAAATCATAATCCATGGCTACATCAAGATATTTATATCTTTAATAAGTGAAAAGATAAAATTAAACTTGGCAAAGCATAATCCATGGCTACATCAAGAGGTAACCGTCCAAATTTTAATATAATATCACTAATCACTAACGAGGTTTTCAAGTAGTAATTTTTTTTTTATAACTTAGGTGTACAAGCTTACACTAGACTAATATTGGACTCTCGGAACTCTTGCCCTAGAATCCTGAAGAATGTAAATCGTAGGATGTACCTCCACCAAGCCTCGGGATCCCACCAACTGTTGTACACTCTGCACACAAAGGGGTCTTCACCTCAAATGACCCTTAGACCCATAAAAATACTTTCATCCAAGTTCCAAATGGGATTCGAACCCACACCCTTGCCATAGTAGTAAATTTTTTTTTATTGTTTACATTGGCTTGCTGAAGGAGGAAATCATGTCTAAATTAAGGACAATATATCAATTAATCAAGGGGTATCAACTAAGGTTATTTGACCAAACAATTTTGTTTAGAAATTAAAAAAAAATTCAAAATTTAGGAAAAATAGAATTTTAGTCAAAACCATCAATTGGAGTCAAAAGACATCAATTTTATAATGTATTATTTTTGTGAAAAATTCAAAGTTAGAAACATAACTCAGACATTAAAATTTTAGTTATGATACCTCCAATATTGATTCCCAATTCTTGCAATCTTAGTTATAACTTATATATGTTAAATGTAATGCTTTCTTGGCCGTGGATAAAATTACTGCACATACATGTCACTTTGCTCATAGTTATTCATTTGTTTTCACCTTCAATGATGTTCCTGAAATCAACACAATAAGAAGAAAAATTAGTGTCTATAATACAAAATACAAAAAATTGAAAAATCGCAACAAGCATCTTTTTGCACCCTGGAATTATAGGGTTTTGGCACTTTGCATCCTGACTTAAAAGTTTTGGCACTTTGCACCCTAGAAATCTAATTTATTTGGAACTTTGCACCCTAGTGTGTGTTTTAGTGAGAAAACTCGTTGATAGAAGGATAGAATACTTATTTTCAATTTTTTTTTCACTTTGCACCTTGGCAATATAGATTTTGCACCCTTAAAATATAGAATGTTGGCATTTTGCACCCTAAAATTATAAAATATTAGCATTTCACCTCGATTTAAATTTTTCGCACTCTGCACCCTAAAAAATAATTTGTACGACATTTCGCACCCTAATTTATTTTTCTTAAAAAAAAACATACTCATGAATGTCGGCGATGTAGAGATAAAATGGTCGTTTCTATACACAACAATCATAAACTTGTTATTCTAAATTTTTTTTACTTTATAATAGCTTTTTTTATATATTTCTCTCTGTAAAATTTAGATTAAAAAAAAAGACGTTGTCTTCATTTTATTTGCAAGTATCCTCAAGATTATTTACTTTGTATCTAAAATACATGTTTACATATCTAACATATTATTGCATGTTATTTACATAATTTAGATTATCATATTAAGTCGGGGTTGAAAATGCCAGAAATTATATTTTTTGGGTGCAAAGTACCAATATTCTATATTTCAGACTGCAAAGTGTCAAAATCTATACTTTTAGGGTTTAAAGTGCCAAAAATATTCGAAAATAACTATTATACTCTTCAATCAATTAATTTTTTCTTCAAAACACACACTAGGGTGCAAAGTGCCAACTAAATTGTATTTTCAGGGTGCAAAGTACAAAAACTTTTAAGTTAGGGTGCAAAGTGCCAAAACCCCTATAATTTCAGGGTGCAAAGTGCCAAAAGTCCAGATCTATGAGTGGTTTTAAAAGTTCCCACCGCTGGGCCAAACTCACATTTAGTTTTATAACATTCATAGCGTTTCTTTAATTATATTTTCTTAATCGAATTCGGATATTCACTGAATCGAATCGCGTTAGATCAATATTCACTTGACCAAATTCGGATATTTTCAATCAGATCAGATCCCCCAGATGTCAAACAGATTAAATATCCTAATAAAACATATATAATACAGAGCGGGTTCGGAATAAAAACCACCCCATTAACATCTCCAAACACAACTAAAGTTGTTGAACATATGATTTTGCATAAGATTGCCAATGTCTTCGTTATCGGGTTAGATCATGCCCGACGCACATATTGTTCCATTTACGTCAGATCATATTCGGGTTGGATCCAAATCTCTTTCAGTTCTACTCTTTTCTAGTCTATCAAATATCAATTATTTTCTGAAACCAATAAAATATTCAGTTTCAAATTATGAAGTAAGTTAGTAAATTAGTAAATATATGTTTTGAAGTAAGTTAGTAGGGCTGCTCTAAGGTGACTCTCTATCATGTCCCAATTCGGGTTGCTCTAAGGTGACTATCTATCATATAGAGTCACCTTAATTTTGCCTTTAAGTGTACGGGGTGTACATACCCAGCCTTTCGTTTAAATGCCAAAAATACCCTTAAATTAAAAACTCTCTTTTATCTTTATTTTCCTCTCCGCCAATCCTTCTTCACATTTCTCTCTCTATTTTTCAAGCTCTCCATGTTCACACACAAAACCATCGCCTCACACACCAAGCCACCGGAACGGCAAGACTTCATCGCCGTTTTGGTCATCACCAACAGAGGCGGCCTCGCCACCGTTCTGGTGCAACCAGAACAGTCTAGGTTGAAGATGATTTTTCTTTTCTTTTTTTATTTTTATAAAAAAATTTAATTTCGGTGGCGACGTGAGCGGCAAGACTTCGCTTTGATTTGGTTGAAATTAGTGCGACAAGAACAACCCTTTGTTGATCGATTTGATTTGGTTGAAACTTGTTAAATTTTCGTTTATTTTTGAAGAATCCCTTTTTCAAATTGTGAGACCTTTTTATGGTCACAATTTTAGAGATGGATGTAGCTAAGTTAGATATTTCTAGGTCGTGGATCATATAACAAACTGCCATTATTGATTATTGATTTTATGAAAAGAATGGAATTAAACTGGTTTTGTATATTGATTGGAAGAGGAATTACAGAGTATGTATGTATTGGAGGAAATAATGGAAAGCTCTGATTTTTTCCAAGCAAGGTTTTGGAATTTTGGGATTTTCATAGTTAGAAGCTCCTAAAAAAGTGTTCTTGAATTTGGATTTTTTTGGAGAAGCAGTTAGGATGCGTAGATTTTGGAGTAAAGATGATTTGGTTTATCAAATAGATATATGATATATAAGTAATCAAATATTTTCAAATATTCACTTTCCTTGGAAATAATTTCGGATCGATGAGACTCTTGATTTCTTGAGCTTTAGCAAGAGGTCACGAGATAGAGGGCTGATTTGAGTAAAGAAACAACCTTCAACAATGGATATCCTTCACTGATTTCTGGCGAAGAAGAAGAACAAATTTTTTTTTTCCTGAAATTCCTTCACTGGTTTCTGGCGAAGAAGATGAACAGTTCATCTTTTTTTTTTCTTATATTTAATTATATAAAACAATATCTTAACTATTTTTAGAAAATAGGCAATGACGTTTAATGATATGCAATTATGTTAGAAAAATATTCAAGGAAAATATATCTTTATATTTTATTAGCAAATAAATTAAGACTCGATTTTATTATTTAAGATATTCTTGTAAATGGGTTCATAGAAAATCGAATATTATGTTAATCAATCTCATAGTATCATTAACCCCTCTGTAAATCGATAATTAGTGAAATTTAATTTTTTCGTCACAAATGACTCCAAACAGAAAACTTAATTCCACAGTATTATTAATCCTTCCATAAATCGATTATTACTGAAATTTTATATTTTTGGTCACAAATGACCGCAAACGGAGAAATAAATCTCGTAATATCATTAATCCCTCCGTAAATCTATAATTTGTAAATTTTGATGTTTTTGGTCACAAATGACCCCAAACGGATAACTAAATCTCGTAGTATCATCATCCCCTCGTAAATCAACAATTAGTGAAATTTGACGTTGTTGGTCACAAATGACTTCAAACGGAGAACTTAATCTCATAGTATCATTAACCCATTTATCAATCGATAAATTATTGAAATTTTATATTTTTTGTCACAAATGACCGCAAACGGATAACTAAATCTCGTAATATCAGTAATCCCTCCGTAAATCGATAATTAGTGAAATTTGATATTTTTGTCACAAATGACCGAGTCATCAATTTTTATTTTTTAAATTATCGATATATTTTAAAATTACGAAGTATTTAGTGTTACATAACCATCTAATAAACAATTTGACCGGAATAATGACCAAGTCATCAAAATTTTCAAAATTATTGATGTATTTTCAAATTACGGAGGACATAGTGTTACATAATCATCTAATAGACAATTTGATCGAAATAATGACCGAATCATCAATTTTTTTTTAAATTATCCATATATTTTCAAATTACGGAGGAATTAGTGATAGAAGACAATTTGATCGAAATAATGACCGAGTCATCAATTTTTTAAAAAATTATCGATATATTTTCAAATTACGAAGGACTTAGTCTTACATAACCATCTAATATACAATTTGATCGAATTAATGACCGACTCATCAATTTTTTTTAAATTATCGATATTTGTGCAAATTAGAATTTAGTGTTACATAACCATCTAATAGACAATTTAATCGGAATAATGACCGAGTCATCAATTTTTTTAAAATTATCGATATATTTTCAAATTACGGAGGACTTAGTGTTACATAACCATCTAATAGACAATTTGATCGAAATAATGACCGAATCATCGATTTTTTTTTTTAAATTATCGACATATTTTCAAATTACGGAGACGTTAGAGATACATAGTCAATTAAAAGACAATTTGATCGAAATAATGATCGAGTCATTAATTTTTAAAAAAATAATGATATATTTTAAAATTACGGAGGACTTATTGTTACATAACCATAGATAATTTGATCGAAATAATGATTGAATCATCAAATTTTTAAAAACTATTGATATATTTTCAAATTACGGAGGACATAGTTTACATAACCAACTAATAGACAAATTGATAGAAATAATGACCGAATCATCAAATTTTTTTAAAACTATCAATATATTTTCAAATTACGGAGGAGTTAGTGTTACATAATCTTCTAAAAGACAATTTGAGCGAAATAATGACCGAGTCGATAATTTTTTTTAAATTATCGATATTTTTTCAAATTACGAAATTTAAAAAAACCAAATCAAACGAATTTGTAATTTAAAAAATGAATTAGCATTTTAAAGAAAGAAAGGGAAATTCACCATCTTCGAAAAAAAAGTTGTGTTTCTTATTTAAGACGTGTTCTGTATTAATTAAGATTTATTTAATATTTTTTTCAGAAATTCTTATTAAGTCGTATTTTTTTAAATTCATACTAGGTATTTCGTATTTTTTAAATTTCAGACTTAAAAATTTAAAATAACAATATTTAAACTAATCATGTTATAAAAATTTTAAACTTTATTAAATCTTACAAAATCTTTAATTTTTAAGCAAAATTAAAAGTTTGGGGCAATTTTGACCAGGAACATAGTTTGGGGGCTGAATGTGCAAATATATCATCTTCCCCAACACAACTTTGTACAGTAACAATTGAAGGAATGAAATACACATATAAAACCAATTTTTAATTCCTTCCCCTTTTCAGGTGGTCGGAATAGCCGATTCATCAGCACCGTTGACCTCCATAGTTTGAAATATAATTAAATTAAATTAAAAAAAGGTTTAACAAAAAAAAAATCATCTTCAACCTGGATTGTTCTGGTCGTGCTAGAACCGCCGCGAGGCCGCCTCTGTAGATGGCGATCAGAATGGCGACGAAGTCTTGCCGTTCCGGTGGCCAGGTGTGTGAGGCGGTGATTTTGTGTGTGAGCAGTGTTGTGAATTTAGGAAGAAGAGAAAGAAAAGGGTAAACACCACTTTTGGTCCCTCTTATCATTAACATTTTACAGAGTGGTCCCTCTTATGTTTTTTTCCCACTTTAGTCCCTACTATGAATTATTTGTTTCACTTTAGTCCTTTTCAAGTGGTCCAAGACGATTCCGATAACATGTGATATGCTCATGAGGGCAATTTTGTCATTTCAAGTAAACTAACATGGATATTTTCGTCTTTCTAATTATTTAAAAAAAAAAACTAAATTTCCAAACTAGGCTTTCATTTCAATCGAACTTAATCGTACATTTCGTTCCAAACTAAAGTTTTTTCCTAAAATCTTTTTCAAACACCAAAATTGCTCACCAATTAAACAATATCTCAAATAGTCTCAATAGTCAACGAACGAAAATGCCCTAAAAAATATTCATATGCATGTCACGTGTTATCGGAACCACCTGATAAGAACTAAAGTGAAACACATAATTCATAGTAGGGACTAAAGTGAAACAAATAATTCATAGTAGGGACTAGAGTGTAAAAAAAACATAAAAGGGACCGCTCTGTAAAAAGTTAATGATAAGAGGAACTAAAAGTGGTATTTACCCGAAAGAAAAATATAAATTAAATGAGAAGGATAAAATGGAAATAAAGAAAATGGGTATTCTTGTCAATTCATTGTGTACGATATAAATTGCTAGGTTCATGCACACATACACACCATGCACCAAAAATAGGCATAAAATGCCGTGACTCTTGAATGGGCCAGAGTCATAATATAATGTCCCAAATCTTTAGGCTTGGCCGATGAGATCATAATAATCTAATGATAAAAGTTAAAGTTTCAAAATCAAGAGTTGAGTTCGAGTCTGACTAATATGAAAAATGATTTGTTCTTGTAATTTATGGACTCTCAATTTTATTTACATTTCGCAGGATCGAGAAAGTTATTAACATGTTGGCCCAATTGGCGATAGGGTTGTATTTCTGGAGAACATTCCGCCTCAGATCATTAAATCCTAAGCCAATCCCTATAGCTGCTTCTGATTCTAACCTAAATTTTTAGTGATTTCGCCGAGCTCTAGTAATGGCGCAAGAAGTGTATAGTTTTAAAGACATAGGGGTAAACGAAGAATTAGCAAAAGCGTGCGATGATCTCGGGTGGAAAAACCCTACCCAAGTTCAAGTGGAAGCCATTCGTTATGCTTTGGAAGGGAAGGATATAATCGGAGTCGCCCAAACTGGGTCAGGTAAAACCGGAGCTTTTGCAATTCCGATTCTCCAAGCACTTCTTCAAAAACCACAGGCGTTTTTTGCTTGCGTGCTTTCTCCCACACGTGAATTAGCTATTCAAATTGCTGCGCAGTTCGAGGCGTTGGGTTCAGGATTTGGTGTTAAATGTGCAGCGGTAAAGGAGAGATCTTTTTTGGTTTTTGGTTATTTTTTGTTTTCTGATTTTTTTAATTTTTGTTTTTCCAGCTTGTGGGAGGGATAGATATCGTCCAGCAGAGCATTCTCCTCGGAAAGCGACCTCACATTGTTGTGAGTTTGTGGTTTTAAATTTCTCATGAACTTTGTTTTATCAACTCGATTATGTTGTTTTGTTCAGCTTTATAACTCATGTACTAGATACTAGATTTTAAAAGAGATTTGTTGGAGTTGTCATTTTATTAGTAACTCTAGAGATTGTTCATTAAGTTAAAATGTCATACCTGAAAACTTCATAGCATTGATTAAGATATACATGGTTTATCTTTAGGGATCTTTGGTTTTAAATTTCTCATGAACTTTGTTTTCTGCACAACACCATCCATTTCATTCACTTTGTTGACTATTGAAATTATTATGTCTCTGTTTTTTCTCGTTTAGGTGGCAACACCTGGCCGTCTTGTTGATCATCTTTCTAATACCAAAGGTTTCTCTTTGCATACGTTGAAATACTTGGTAAGATTTTTCTTGGAGCTTAAATACACTTGTACTCTGCTGGTTTATTTGTGGGTGGGTGTTTGTATGGAGTAACATGACACATATGAACCAAATCACAAAGTTGAAACATGGGAATAGTACATTAGTACCAGTATTACACAAGCTAGTGAAGATGTCAGATTATCATATCAGTGTCGGAAAACAATAGAAAAACTATGTTTCTTCTTGGCAAACCTGTGCTGCTGAGATTTTCAATAAGGTAATGACTTTGTTATTGAAGAAACATAAACTCTATAAGATATTGTGAAATTTGCATCATAAGATTTCGCAAAACTTATTTATAATTGTTAGGAAATAGTAATGATTGGTAACTCTTATTTGGTTCTTAACCTTCCTTCTATTAGACTAGATTATGGTGACTAAATTAGCGAACTCTGTTGTTCGACAGGTACTTGATGAAGCTGATAGATTGCTAAATGAGGATTTTGGAAAAGCAATTGATGAAATACTTGATGTTATTCCTCGTGAGAGAAGAACATTCTTATTTTCTGCAACCATGACTAATAAGGTAAGTAATTATTTATCCAAAATGCTGAGATCTTTCTTTCTTTTCCCTTTTCATGTTATAACCTTTTCTTTACCTACCAAAAATTAGATACCAGTACGCAACCGATAAGATTAACATATTTGCTTATCTAGTTCAAATGAGTTGATTGCATGGAATATAGATCTGTGAAAATTATTTCTGACTTACGTATTGGTATGCCTTCGATTTTACAGGTGGAAAAGCTGAAGAAAACTTGCCTAATAAAACCTGTTAAGGTATGCTCATGTTTTTTCCCTTGCATTGGTATTACTTTATCTGTTAATTTTTGTCTTACTTTTCTATGTTTGCTTTCAGATTGAAACTCAATCAAAATACTCAACTGTGGATACACTGAAGCAGCTATATTGCTTTGTTCCAGCAAAGTACAAGGTCTGTATGTTCAGTAGCTTCACAATCTTCTTTCTGGTGACATATGAGGGAGCAATGGCATTTAAACTTACTAAAGTGCTAAATGATTTAAGTATACAGTTGAAGAAAATACTAATTCATATTCTGAATGCCACTTAAGACGAAAAGGGTTTCCATGAGAATGAGAGCACGTGATACCCTACTTTACATCCATATAAGATATGATAGTGGAAATGACTTGAATGAAGAAAAAATAAATTTTGAAGTATATTCCAAACGACACTGTTTAATCTTAAAATTGACCCCTTATTATTCATTGTTTGGTATTTTGCAATTTAACATGGGTACTGGGTCATTTTAATATTTTTGGATAGTCTCATACTACCTTGTCATTTTTTTGTTGGGATGTATCATACTATCATGAGATAGGCTTGATATAAAACTCTTTTTTGTTGAAAAGTCTGGTAAGTTTGCTGGATTTATGCTGGATTATAGTCATGTAATGCCAAATTTTGAAATAATATATCTGAGCTATGACAATGTAAAAATTTGAAAATGGAAAATAAATTGAAAAACTTGTAATGCCAAATTTTGAAATAATATATCTGAAGTATAACAATGTAGGAATTTGAAAACGGAAAATAAATTGAAGAACTTGCTCAGCATGACACATGATAGGGTAATTGGTTTCAGTTTCTCTTTGTCTATGATTAGTTTGGATTAAAATCGTCAACTACCTCTTATGACGGATATATTATACCTTTGATAAGTTGGAGAGTGATCACCGCTCCAAGATGTTTGCTTTGCTAAATTATAACACTTATGTATCTTTGATTTGGATTTCTTACCTTGCAGGATTGTTATCTTGTCCATATTCTGACAGAGAACATGGAAAGATTGTCAATGGTTTTCACTCGAACATGTAATACAACTGATCTGATTGCTCGTATTCTTCGGAACCTTGGCGTTAGTGCACTTGCAATTAATGGCGATATGAAACAAGTAATATTTTAGATAATGCAACCAAGTGTGTTCTAATACGCTTCACGTGTTTCATATCACATAATACATAACTAAATTTATTATTGTTATCTGTATGATATGATCTTTTTTTTTTTTCAATAGTCTGCCCGAATTGGAGTCCTAACCAAATTCAAGGCCAAAGAATGCAAGGTTCTTATATGCACTGATGTTTTAAGTAGAGGACTTGATATTCCAGCTGTTGATTTGGTTATCAACTATGATATACCCACAAACTCGAAGGTTAACCTTATTCTCTGGCTTTGTGGGTCTGCAGTGAATGTGTGCCTACATTTAAATTTGACAATTAGTCATCAATTTAGTCTGTGTTTTGTGACATTCCTGCAGGATTATATACATCGGGTAGGAAGAACTGCTCGGGCTGGACGTTCTGGGATGGCAATATCAATTGTGAATCAGTACGAGTTAGAGGGGTACTTGAAGATAGAGAAGCTTATCCGTAAGAAACAAATTTGACAGTCTTGGAAGAACGATATAGATTTTCTATGTTGACATTTTGTTTGGTTCAGGTAAAACGTTGCCCGCATATCATGCTGAGGAAATGGAAGTTTTAATGCTAATGCAACACCTTACAGAGGCCAAAAGAATGGCCCAAATGGTATGTGTATTTTCTTTCTACTATTGACTTCCTGAGCTATGAGAAAATATAATGACGTGGTCCTATTTTCGTTATAAGTCTCTGCAGAAAATTAAACAATTTGGAGGCAAGTCGAAGCGCAAGGGGTTGGATAACGATGATGGCGAGGATGACATCGCTCAGTATCTAGGTCGTCATAAATGGAAATCATCAAATAAGATGGCAAAAGTAAGATGAATTTAAGATAAGGATTTGATAATTTATATTTTGTTTTTCTTAGAACAGGAAAATTAGCAAATCTATTCAGCAATACCAATTTTAGTTTTCGGTTTCAATTGAAAAATTTTGGTTCGGTCTAATTTGGTTTTAGTTTTACCCCAATTTTAGACTATGTATAAATTATATAATCAAATACTAGAGAATTTATCACAAAAAGATATCAAATTTATAGGTAACTATATCATTAAATTTTACATGTTACTAAGTATTTAACATTTAACATTCCTCAAATTACTTAAATTAAACATTAAAAATCCATATCTCTAGACATAATTTGGTTTTTGGTACCGGTGGATTATTAGGACAAAGAAAAAAATAGGATGGAACCGAAAATCAAATTATTAAATCTCATAACCGAATAGCCTTAAATATGTGATTCAATCAAATTATTTTTTTCTACAAGATGTCCAATGATGATACTGCGTATAATATTTCAGTAAATCATACATTTTCTTAATTTATAAAACTCTTCAATAAACATGCCTTAAGAAAGATAATTATTTTTCTCTCTCATTCATTATTTTAGAAACTTTCTCTCTTTAATCTCTCTTATTTTTCAATGTGTGGGTTGGGTTTGCTAATGGGTTGTGATGTAAGAGGTATGGGGACGAATATGATTTTGGTGTAGCATAGACTATTAGGCAAAGCTGATATGTGGAACTAAATCCATAACGAGAGCAAGGAGGGGTGGGTGTGAGATTTAAAAATTACATATTTACCTACAAACTATATTTTTTTGGCTCAGTTGTGTCCAATTGAATTATTTCTAAACTTTTACTCAAGTCAAAATAATGTTATAATCTTATATATTTCAATATTTGAATTGTCAAGTAATTAAAATATCACAATTTTTGTATATATTATTTACATACACGTTTCATTTGATTAATTGTTCAATTTTCATACGGGTTTTTTTGCACTTTGCACCCCCAAACTATGAGAAATAGGCACTTTGCATACTCAAAACAGAAATTTAGCATTTTGCACCCCCGAAATATAAACAATTCAGCACTTTGCACCTTAATTTGTTTTCCTCAAAAAGCCTACGAACTAAATAGGCAATTCATTTTTGGATCCTTGGCATGTTGCACCCGCAAAACACGAGAGATGGGGGTGCAAAATTTTGGTTCTTGATTTTTAAAATTGAACATCTTGATTTGGTTTTCGGTTTCAATCTAAAAATTGATTTGGTTTTCGGTTTCAATCTAAAAATTTCAATTCGGTCTGATTTGGTTTCAGTTTTACTCCAATTTTAGACTATGTATAAATTATATAATCAAATGCTAGAGAATTTATCACAAAAGATATCAAATTTATAGATAATCATAACATTAAATATCATTAAACATTACATATAATTAAATAATTAAGTAGTTAACATTTAACATTCCTCGAATTACTTTAAATTTAACAATAAAAATTCATATCCTTAACATAATTCGATTTTTGGTATTATTGTAGATATTGGGTCACACTCCATGGAAAGTGGCGATTTTCATAATAAACACGTAGAGATTGACTTTCACAGAAAAAATTTAAGAATACAAAATGTCAAGTTTTTATGCATTATTTTTACTATTTAATAATTGACACCATACCACACATTATTCTTTTATATTTTGATCTAGGATGTAATTGGAGACATTAAGTGCAAAAGAAGCTAAGTAAATAATTTCTTAACAGTTTTGACACTACTTCGTATTATGAACGTAAATTTCTCATATGAGATCCAAATGAGATGATTCAAGATGCTATAGATCAGGAACGTCGACAACTTTCATCTTTAGGGATTTCCTAGATTCTGACGGGATCCTACACAAAATCGGACTTAAAGTCGGTGCACATGTTTTATGCAATGTTTTCAGAACCGGACCGGACAGTGAACCGATGAGCCGACTGGTTACTGATTTTACTGGTCGAATCGGTCGAACCACTGGTCGGACCGGATGACGTCATAAAAATATATTTAAATATATTTAATTTTAAAATATATGTATTGTTCGTAAAATTTAAACATTATCCTACAATTTATTAAAAATATAAATTTTTTTATATAATATTAAAATTAAATCATATAATATTTATCTAACTTATATCATAATGGTAATATGGTACTAATTTGTATGGCTATGTATAAAAGTCTAAATTATATTCATAAATTTTAAAATATGGTTATGTATAAAAGTCTAATATTCAAAGTCAAACTTGCATATTATATCGATTTGACTCTTTATCCTAAAGATAATATCGAAAATAAATATTTTATAGAATAAATTTTAATAAAAATTTATTATTTGAGTATTTCATTCATAATGTGTAAAATATTTATTTGAGTTAATTATCTAATTTATAAATAAATTTGGCTACATGTTTTTATAATTTATAAACTTTAATTTGTACTAAACTTCAATAAAAGTGAAGTAGCTCAAATGGTTAGGAAGTCATATTTTACTCTAAAGGTCAGGTGTTCAAATCTCAACTTTTACAAGAATTTTTAACATTAAAAAAAAAAAAAAAAAGGAAATTCAAAATCGGGTTGACCGGTTCACCGGTTCGGCGGTTTCGGACCGGTTCAACCCGGTTCAAACTGGGTTTTGAAGTAACTGGTTTTAGGAGGTAAACCGGACCGGACCAGGCTCCGGTTCGCGGTCCAACTGGTTGGACCGGCCGGTCCGGTCAGGTTTTAATAACATTGGTTTTATGTAAAGTTTCCTAACTATCAAGTGTAATCTATTGACTTGATATTGAGGCAATCCTTGATGAACGAATTTGGAAAGATGAAATCAACACTCTCATATTTACATTGAGATACTATTCTAATTTTTATATTATTCTTATAATATAAAGATTGGATACCAATTTTAGAATATTTTTTAGAATTTAGTTGGCTTATTTTATAAATATGGCTTTAAAATAATACCTCCTTTCTTCCTCTCTCTCACTTCTACATGGAGTTATTAATGGCCTTACGTGGCTAAATCTTTGTTATTGGTCGAAGAAAATAGAAGTTTGGGAAACAATAAAACTGCGAGATCTAATTAGTTTTACTATACAATTTATGTTCTGAATATCGATTGCTCTTCTGTAATTATAATTATTATGATTGTTTTGTTTAAACGCTAGGAGGCTTACTAGTATATTATTCTTTTCAAACTGCTGCTTGATTAGATATCAAATCCGTAACTGTTTGATCCATCTAATTTTGTGTAGTATCTAAGATTCAATAATTTGCCGCGTCAGAAATTAGTAATCTTATGAAGATAAATCGACTAAATTAAATTCAACCGCTTGTGTTTTAATTGTTTAGTTTTATTGATCTCTCTAATTCTTAAAGCATTTGATAGATTAAACATTTAGTGCTTATCTTGGGTTATTTAGTAGCAGTTGGATCACTTTTTCTGATTAAACTAAGTAGAGATATGAGAATAGTTCCAAGTTTGAATTGCTATATATTTGCATCAAAGATCAGTTATATGATTCTGATAGTGGATGTTGACTTAGACAAATATTTGTTACTTTGATTAAATTTAATTTGCATTACTTCTTAAATATTGAAATCCGTCACACTTAAACCCCTCTTTGTTCTTATCCATCTAGCATAAAAATTAGACTAGATATTCTCTGTGCAATCGACCCTTACTTGCTCTACTATATTATTAGAAGCATTATAGGTTTTATTTTTGGATGCCTTCGACAGCACACCAATTACTACATAGTTGAAATGAACTTGGTTTTACTAGTTTTTTTTATATTTTGTTAACAGGCTAATGCAGAGAGAAAAAGTTGAAATGTAGAGAAGTGGAAGAACACAAAAACTTAGTGCTATCAAAATATATAACCATTTAAAACACATTAATTAAATACTATTGGATAAAGGCTATAGATTACATATCAAAATAAAATAGGAACTTATTCATTGTATCACAGGGACAAGACATTCAACAAAAGCAAGAATATTAAAAAAAAAAAAAAAAACTAATCAGACTTGTTAATTTGTGCACCCTCCACAAGACATAGGAATACAATCTTAAGAAAGCATAAAACAGTGGCATTCAAATTAAAAGCTTATCAAAATGTAAATGTCAAATTGTTCATCCTCAGCAAGACATTAGGCATATAATAGTAGGTAACCAAACAAAAACTAGTCAAATCTATGGGTTATCAATAATCTCAACATCGGGAGAAAAAATAGAAAATTTTCGAACTTCATGTGCCACGTCCACATAAGCAGGGGCGGACCTCAAGCGGGACTGGCCCAGAAAAAAATATATTTATACTAGATATAGGTATAATATTAACCTGAACATATATATGGTGAAGTGGTTGGGCACTACATGGAGAATCTATAGGTCGGGAGTTTGACTCCTCTTAAGAACTATATGTTATATGTTTTAACTTCTTTGTTGATAATTAATTGCTCTTTTGGCCTAATAATTTTCTTTCCATTTCATGGAGATTTAATTGATTTCTCTATTTTGGCCAATTTTTTTTACCTCTTTTTGGAGATTTATTGTTTTTTTTACCCCAGTGATTAACTTTTTGTTTTTATCTCTTTTTATATATATATGTATATATATATATGTATGTGTGTGTGTGTGTTTAGAAATATTCAGTTGACATAAACTCATCTACTCATGTACTAATGTATTTATTTTTTCATTTAACCCTAAAATTTATCTAGCTTTTCCCTTTTAAAGTATTCATTAATTGACGTTTCACATGAATTTTGCTTTTGTGCAGGCTTCAAGTTCCTTAGTAGATATAATTTTATTGAATTATGAGATCATAATTATACTATAATTACAGAATTCATAGTATAATTTTAACATTATATTATAAATACTAGTGGGAAATTCGACATTTATATGTCTTGATTAAACAACATTTATTTATTTTTAATTCAGCTAGATTGCATCTTAAACATCTGTTTTGAGTGTTTAAAAATCCATATTCTTGAAATACTGAAAGTATATTTTTTTCACTTGTTCTTGAATAAAATTATAGTATTACTTTATCATAAGTTAATTTTTGTTATTTTATCAAAATATTGAAAAAATATCAAGGTTTTGTTACCAAAAAATCTTTGGCCCCCCAAACGAAAGTAGCCTAGGTCCGGCCCTGCACATAAGGAGTCTCGAGTACCACCTTCTTCAAAAAGATTGCATCGCCGAAGATTCGGTGCTCAACATTAATATGACATTCATCTAGTGACAATTCTACAAAATTTACTTCAACAAGATGATGGCAAATGCAAAGTGAGGTCTCACCATTCTAAAATCTACTAACAGAAATTTTTGCAAATACTAATTGATAACTGAATATAAATCTAGACGATTTTGAAGGAGAGAGGCTCGTCTCGTCTCGTGAAGTGCATCCAAGGATATTTTCGTAATTTGAAATTCTTCTTTTAAAAATATATATATAATAGATAATTAACCATTTATCGCCCAAAAAAAACCCAAAAAGGGTTTTACATTGCTGCATCCAAAAACGTGGGTAATTAATTCTGGTTTTAAATTCTATATAACAGTTAACTGAATCATTTAACAACCAGAAAACCCCAAAAAAAATCAAACTATCTCCTCTCTCGCCCAAGAACCTCCATACAATATGGCAAATCCAAAATTCACTAAATTCATATTAGATAGGATGAAGTGGAACATGATGGGGCGGGCGAACCCATGTCCTATAGCTTCTTGATCAAACCCCCAACTCAGTTTTTGGCTCCATTAACTTCGAAGATGGCATTTCGAAAAATCGTTGTTACGAAATCACTGAAGAAGAAATAGAAATTGAAGAAGAAGTCTAACGCCGGCGAACAGGAATGATGGGAGCACGCCTTTCTCTTTTCTTTAGCTTTTGAGACATTTTAATTTCTAATATCCGAAGTCTTCGCCTCATTTTGGAAGATTGGAAGAGAGGATTAGAGAGATATAAATAATATCATTAAAGAGGAATGAAGGAACGAGCTTTATTTACAATGAGTCATTAAGGATTTGCGCAAGGAATATGAATTGCGTGGACTTCATCAGGGTTTGGGCGGGATTGAAAATAATTAATGTGATGGGTCAGAAATGCATCAGATCAAAATGAACCAGATAGAGAAAAAATTAGGGCCAACGAAGTAGGATTGGGCTTGCTTTACTTTTATTTATTTTTTAACTTATTTGTTATGGACATAGTCAAAATGTAAGTCCAAAATACACTAATAATATATATTTATTAATAAAACTATGAAAATATAGTCCGATATGATACTTTTTGTAGCCCAATCTAATAAAATAGATGGCTTTAAGAGTAAGTAAAGAATAGGCTAAGTCAGCCTTGCTCGTCCCTAAGGAAAGATTGCTAAGTATGAAAGTGTTGCTAAGAAGATTGGAGACAAATGCTAAGAAAGTATTCTCACTTTACTTAGAAGGGAATTACAAATTCGGAGTTCTTCCATGGATGATCTACAAATGAGTGCCTACTTACCTATTTATACTAATAGGATTGCCAATCTAAAAGGTTTCCTACATCTAGACTATTCTACAAACTCCTATTACATATCTCTACATTATTCTAGAACATTATACAATATACCACTACATGCTACCTATATGTTTCTAGACACTTCTGTATGATTCTACAACCTTTCATAATCTTTCGCAACCTTCTATGATCTTCTAGAAGATTCTACAAGGTTCTACATTCTTTTAGAAGGTTCCTCAACCTTCTAGAATCTTCCAAGGTTTTCTAGACTATTCTAGGATGGTCTAGAATTTTTCGTATTCTTCCATTCATGTGTAGAGCCTTCCGGAATGTTCCACATATGTGTAGAACCTTCTAGATCCATCCTGAACAGCGTATAACCTTCTGGAGACTTTTCAAGAACCTCCATTCCCATGCAATTTCGCCCCAAGGCCCAGCCCCATGGGTTGAGCCGTCCCGGCTACCAGGTTGTTTCCGTAAGTTGCTCAAAAGGTTGGTCCTATATGGCCGCCCGTCCTTGTTGCTTGGCCAACCGACCACCTGCCTGGCTGCCAAGGCCATTCTCCAGGTCCCTTCTTTGCTCTCCCGAGCAGCGTCCCGTCTGTACATAGCCTCACCTCTGCTTGGCTACGTGGCCTCGAAAATTCTTCGGAATGTCTCGTCCGGGGCTCCTCGAGCCATGCCATCGGGGGTGTAGTGCAATTTTGTCTTTGCAAAATGTAGGGTTGTGACACTAAGCCCATAGAAAATTTGTAACTGAAGATGGCCTCATATCACCTATCTTCGGAATAATGATGTTGTATTGCTTCTGGAGATGAAAAGTGTAGACCATGAAGGCCAACTAGCCTTTGGTGATGGAGGAGTCCAAAACACATTATGATCCAATGCGTGCTGAAGAAACATGGGGGAACATCTTACAGTATAGGAAAAATTTCATCTTAGTTCACCCTTACGGCTACAGGACCAACTTTGGAAGTAGCATAGGGGGCGAGTCTGACGGGAATAACTTCTTTAACTAAATCATGACTAATCATTGTTAAGAAAACTTTGAATAGACGAATGAGTGATTGTTTTAAAGAAGGCACGTGGAAAATTTCATAAAGTAATAAACTCTCAGGAGCGTAAACTACCGAGGCAAAAAAGGTCCTATCTATAGGAGAAAAAGTTAAAATTGGTGAAACGAGACGATAACTAGTCACATAGAATAGTAGAATGTTACAAAGCAGTGGCGGAGCCACATAGCAACTAGGGAGGTGCATGGACCCCCCTCAAGTTTTTATTTTTAGGTATATATAATATGCATAATATTATGTTTTATTAAAGAATATATACCACTTTGAAGTATAGTTTATATTTTTCTTCTAATGGATCCCTCTAATAAAAATTAAATTCTTATAAAAAAAAGGGTTCATATATATTATTACCGTGTCATGAATTTAATAGTCATGGTAATAAAGTGAACTGATTCAATTCAAACTCTTAATATATATATATATATATATATATATATTCTTTTTTATTTTATAATTTGAATTATAAAAAAGACAAACAATATATTTTGGCAAGGAAGACACTTTTTAAATATTTAATTTCATCCAATATCTTTCTCATCTCTACTAAATTGAGCTTACACATAATTTTTTGATTCAAAAAACATATTGGGAAAAATAAAAACAAATATAGTGCACCTATTAATTACTTTCAAACGTGATTTTATTTATGGTGGTTGGTTTTTATAATTTAGTAGTTAGATATAATTGTATTATCAAGATCAATTAGGGTCTTATTCAAATAAATTTTTTTTTGTTTGATTTATGAGTTGAATTAATTGTTGTTGTAGAATTTTTTTTTGAGTAATTTATTTTATTTATATTTTAATTAATAATTATAGTTCAATTATGGACCCCGGTCAAAAAAATTTATGGCTCCGCCACTATTACAAAGCATGCAGGTGCCACTTGAACACGTCGTCCAATTGTCGTCTATCGCATGTTAGTTGTCCCACCACTAAGCACTAACTATACTTATTACAATTTAACATCTACCATCTACTTTTCTCCTCCAAACCCCAACAACCAAACATCAATCCAAATAATATCTCAAGATTTCAAAATCCACTAACTATTATTACATAATTAATAATATTTTACCATCTCAATATTCCAGAAACCATTGTCCAAATTGAGTTTCAAAAGGTTCACGAAAACTTCCGAACCACTTTTTAAGACTAAACCGAGATGAAACCAATCCAAACTACTTCCTATCTATGTAAAAAAAAGCCGATAGAAAATATTTGAATTGGAAAATTCTCAATTTTTATCTTAGACAAAAAGTCAATATTGAGGCCTGGATCACAATCGGTACTACTATGAATCAAAATACTCAAATTGGAATTAATAGACAGAGAGTTTGAGTATAATTTTTTTTTCTATTTTTCAATAAATAGTCAACCAAGAAAAACTTAAAACTCCACTTTTGTCTCCTGCCAAACACTCCCTAAAGTCGCAAACCAGATTGTTCTTAAAAACAAAACAAAAATTCCCAAACCAAATCTGAGATTTAAATTATTAAACTAATATGTTCACAATAATTTGACGACAGCTCACTCTGCATAAAAAGGTCGTTAATCCGATTACCCGACCATGCTAGAACCGAAAACGACACCGTAACACATTTCTTCCATCTCTCGATCTAATTCTCCTTCACCTGAAACCGAAACTCAAGAAAAAATGGCTGCGTTTATCAAGCTCGAAGATTCGCCTATGTTTCATAAACAGGCAAAATAATTCTCCCTCTCTTTTCTCATACTTTCGCTCACATATGTATCTATATTTAAATCTCTCTGTGTGTGTGTGTGTTTTAGGTGCGATCTCTAGAGCAGACATCTGATGAGCTAAGAGATCGATGCCAAAAGCTATACAAAGGCTGTAAGAAATACACGTGAGTACATTGTGCTCAAAATTATATATGTTATCGGTAATGGCAAACTTAATTAAACTTGTACTTGTGCTTGGATAAATTAGGGAAAATTCTAGGGCCGAATTCAATGTCAACTTGGGGCTTTTGATTGTTAGTTCTGCAGAGCTAAAAGGCCTAAAATGACTCTTGCACCTTTAGTGAAGTTGTATAATCATTATTGTTAAAATCCTTGGCTCGATATTTTCATTATTTTTTAACAACTTATATTACTATAAATATATAGCATGGAGCGCAACAATTCTAATCATTATGAATAAATATGGTTTTAAACGAACCACAAAGTTGTAATCTTGTTATTATTTTTTTTTAATTTATAAGCATGTTCTTATTGAAAGTGGCAAAGTGTTTCCGAATGCTTTGTTTGTTTCCGAAGAAATTATGGAAAAGAATAAAGAAAACGAGGGAAAAACCTTAGTTACCAATAAACACATGGAGAACTAAGAAAAAAAATTCCAAGATTTTTCCTTGGGAATCGATTTCAACCATTTCTTTCCCTTCCATTTTCCTTGACATTTTTGAAACTAAAATTGTTGTTATGAAGAAGATTGCTTATTTATAATTGTTTTAGGGACCAAGTTCCAACAACCAATATATCTCATACTGCATTTTCATGATCCAGGGAAGTGCTTGGAGACGCATGCAATGGTGAAATGGGCTTTGCGGCATCATTAGAAGAATTTGCTGGTGGTCTCGATGATCTGCTTGGCGTATCAATTGGAGGTATGAAAAGTGGCAGTGCAGAAGAAAAAATTGTGCAGAACTGGCTAAGGCATTGAATTGGTGCTAGAAGAGAATTGATCAAATTGCAATTTTGATTATTTCTCTCATTATAGAGTTTCAGATTTTTGCTGATTGCACGACAACAAATGCTAATTCAAACTATAATTTGTTCCCCTACTCTTTGTGACTGATTAGTTCATTTCGTGGTGTATTCAACATAAAGAGTCAATTAGCTAGTTAGTCTATTTCCTAAAAAGCTTTAGTTTTTAGTTAGTTTTGTAAAATAAAATTTTAACAATAATAATAGCTCTGATATCTTACTTAGATTATCTTACTTAGTGTGATAGTCTAATGACTATTAGTTATTTAGTTTCATTATTGTTTCTGTTTGCCTCCTGACAGGACCAGTTGTATCGAAATTTGTAAATGCATTACATGAGCTTGCTACTTACAAGGAATTTCTTCGTAACTAAAAATATGTACTTCAAATGCACATTATCTAATAACGTGTTTTGTAATTACTGGAACCTAAAACTAACATATAGTTTCCCTCCAATTCACAGGTAAGGTCTGTCACTTTAGATGTAAAAGTTTGGGAACCTAGTGTCTTGGACTTATTTCGAGCTCTGGGTAATGCTTATTGTAATTCTGTCTGGGAAGAATTGCTTCCATTGCACAAAGACTCGTAAGTTCCTCAAACCTACTGTTATCAATGTGCAATTTTATAATTTTGTCATTTGTTATCACAGTGATATTTTAAAGTGCTCACCATGAATACAGAGATATAGAGTCTGAAGAATTACCAATTGTTACCAAACCAAGCCCCAATGACGCACATCATCAAAAGAAGGAGTTCATTCAAGCGAAGGTATGTACTCAGATCATATTAACTTGTATAACTTGCTTGTGATATCTTACGAATTGATTAGGCTTAGATTTTTGCCTTATGCTTCTCATGAAGATCCTTATTTGCTAGGATCTATTGTTGATGTGGTAGCCTTGAAGGTGGACTAATTTTTAACTAATTTTGGTTTCCATTCCACATACTGCAAAACAGTACTGTAAAATTTTAGTCCCCGTCGATTTCATTTTTTAAATTATGTTTACTGACACAGAACAACTCAATCTGATTAACTTAGCAAAACCAACAATGTTGGACAAACTATATTAAGCTTTGGGTTATATTATCTGTTTTAACCTGTAATGTGGAATTTGAACTTACTAGTTATCAAATACAGTATGTTCAGAAACTGCTTGTAAACAAAGAAGCCTCGGCAGCGAGGGATCTGTCTCCTTCTACCATCTGGGAGGCAATTAAAGCCAATAATTTGCAGGAGGTATACCGTATCATTATAGCGTCGGACACGAATTTAGTCAAAGCAAAGCTCTCATGATCCTGAAAAGGAACATCTTGATCCTGCAAACTGTTCCAATGATCCAGAAAAGTGCCTCCAGGGCTGTTCCATATTGCATCTGGCATGTCACAGTGGATGTTTAGTGATGCTTGAGCTATTGTTGCAGTTAGGTGCTGACATAAATAAATGTGACTTTCATGGGAGAACACCTCTACTACATTGCATCTTGAAAGGGAACAATGAGCTAGCCAAGTTTTTGCTTAGAAGGTAAAAACCACTTGCAATAATGACTACTTATTCAAATATTTTATGTACAGCCTAGTTTCACCGAAAGGAAAGTACCTTTTCTAACAGTATTCAACAATAATGATTTTGGCGAATTGTTTATGCTAGATGTATATACGATTTAAAGTAATCGTTCTACTTCTTATTTTTATTTGGCGGCCAAATACATAAATATATTATTGTAGTTACTACTCATGGAGGTAAAGGACATGCTACCATTTTAACTTGTTTTCTCCAAAAACATTGAAATGTTCTCTTGCTTCTGTTTCACAGAGAAATAAAAGAAAATCTTTTTTCTTCCTCATTCTGATTTTTGCTATTTCGACCCCTCTCTTTTTTGGGGTTATTCTGGGGGAAGGGGGATGGCATACCTTTTTTTTTTTGATATTTTGCATCCTTTGACTTTTAAATGTAATTTTTTTTAGAGAATTTGTCAATTAAATGATGTCCATTTCTTTATGTTTTAATCTTCTTACGTAAACAATAAAAAATTCTAATTATTATTCTTTTAGTTAACACTGTTCTATAAACAATTTTTAGATGAATTGTCTTCTTCCCCTGTGAAATGCTGAAAAAACTCAAAACCCCTTGAGTTCAGGAATAATGAAGTAAGCCAGACTTCACTATAAGAGTATGAACTGCATTGAATAGTATATATGGCATATCTTGTGATTATGAAATTTCATTATCGAAATGGAGAAGTATTGGCTGATTACATATTTAATCCTTTTCATTGTGTGCTTTCTTCTATTCTCTGATAATATGATTTCCTCATAACAAATATTATTTCAGAGGTGCACGTGCTTCTATAAAGGATGCCGGGGGCTTCACTGTTTTGGAAAGGGCTATGGAGATGGGAGCAATAACTGATGAGCAGCTTTTCATCTTGCTTTCGGAGAATGAGTGAATATGCATTCTCTAATTATGTGAGTTTCCGTAACCTGTTTTGTGCCTATTTCATACTGTAATTTGAATATCTATCGTCTTGTTTTGTGATACTCCTTCATAATTTCAGATATTCATTTATAATGTTAACTTTCGTTTTCCATTATTGAATTTCTGTTAAGATGCCTTTCATACTAAAATTCGCGACGTCATGACGCATAAGCAGTTATGTGGCAGTTTAACGGATACATGACCTCACATTTAACGGTAGGATGCTATTCCAAAAAATTATTAAATTGTGGGACAAAATTGAATTAGGATTAGGGGTGGGCATTTGGTATCGGGAATTGGGAACCCGAACCGTACCGACCGGGTATTTACCAAAAAAAATTTTTTTATGGGTTTTCCGGGTTTTGGGAAACTCGATTTCCCGATTAATATAAGTCGGTACGGGTTTCGGGTAGGAGGTTCTACCCGATCGGGAACCCGGTTATACCAATATTCTCAATTCCTATTTCTATATATGTAAAAATAAATGTGGCCCACCCACTTTTTTAAAATAAAAGTTGAAAAATAAATAACATTTTCTCTCAATTCTCTCAATTCTCTCAATTGACTCAACCCTCAATTAGTAAATTCTCAAATCAAAATACTCTATCATCAAACAAAATTCTTACTGCCACCGTATCCTCCATTTTATCTGGCATCGTACGCCTCCTCCCCACACCGACAACCATCGAGGAAGCTCATCCTCTTTCTCCTCATCACTTCATGTTATTCCTTCTCTGATTTTTTTTTTTTTTTGGGGTTTGTCATTTTTCTGTAGGTAAGTCATGGATGTTGGATTTTTGGGTAAGAATTGATAGCAATGTACCTAAGAACAGTGTTTCACCATTAAATTTTTGCAGCAGAGGGTTTGATTTGGGTGAAATTTTAAGTGTCAATTTTTATTATGAATTTTTTAATTGAATATATATGTGGATGGTGCGAGAGACTAGCTTTTGTAGCTGGGGAATTTGGAGTAAAGTGGGTTTCCCGAACCCGTTCCCGAATTCCCAATTTTTTTCGGGAACCCGAAATACCGGGAAGAGGGTAGGTCGGGACGGGTTTCGGGAAGGAAAATTTCAATCCCGAAACCCGAATACCGTTCCCGAATTTCCCAAATTCCCGAAAACCCGTACCGATCCCACCCCTAATTAGGATCAATAGTTTGAGACAAAAATCCGAATGACTAATTAATTTTAAATGTTTTGTACAATTTTGCCAATATATATTAATATTTTACTTTACTTTACTCTTAAAGCCAATTATTGTTATTAATTTGGGCTAAAAAAAATATCATATCAGACACTATTAGTTTTATATAATAACAAATGTATATATATTACTAGTGTGTTTTGGACTTATATGTTGACTATGTCCATAGCAAATATGTTAACAAAAATTAAAGCAAGCCCAAAATTTTTTCTATTCAGTTCAGTTTGATCCGTTTCACTTCTGACCCATCACTTAACTTATTTTCAATTCTGCCCGAACCCTATCACAGTCCACCCAATTCATATTCCCTCATTTTCTCTCACAAAGCCCTAATTACTCAACGGTGCACTCTCTCCCTCCTCTCTCACGAAGTTACTCCCCTCTCTCTAAGCCTCTCTTCCATCTTCCAAAATGAGGCAAAAACTTCGGATATTAGAAATTAGAATGTTTCAAAAGCTGAAAAAAAGAGGAAGGCGTCCCATTGTTCCTGTTCGCCGGCGTGAGACTTCTCCCGATGGTCCGGACGTTTTTCAGGTTTTCTCTGATGATGTTATTGTTCAGTTTTTGCCTCCATTATCTTCGAAGATGGCGTTTCGAACAACCATCGTTTTGAAATCGCTGAAGAACAAATGGAAATTGAGTACTAACGTCTCTCTGGACGACACAGAGTGTGTGGAGCAACTAAGAAGTCAAAGACGGAAGTTTCTGTATTTTGTTCTTAAAATACTCAGAGAAACCAGAAAGAGTTTCAAATTTAAATCTTTCGTTTATTCGTGACTTTTATAGAAAAAAGGATCTTAGAAACATATTTAGGGTTCTTGGTGAGAAGAAAATCGAAAATGCAAGATTTTATATGCGTTATCAACTTCCTGATCCTGATTTGGTACTAGGTGTTATTTTTACAGTTCCCAACAACTGTCTGTTTGTTAGATTCATTTAGAATCTAGATTTCAGATTAATTGAAACATTGAATTTGCTTCCACTCTATACTTTTCAAAAGTTTTCTTCCCTTATTTTGTCTCATGTCCGCTTTACCACTGCACTTGACAATGGAAGTGTATCCTTCAATTTCCCCCTCCTAACCAAGTTGATTCTTGAAGAAATTGATTGGTATGGTATTTCAATTGTATCTCTTGACTGTCCATCTTTGGTATCTTTTGAATACCTCCCTATAAACCCTCCGTATTATCTTAATGAATTTAATGAATTTAGTTTATCCGTAAAATCATCCCTTCTTAGCTCCTTTAAGTTTGAAGGAGAAGTTTTAGATGGATTAGTTTTTATCCAGTATGATTTTAAACGGGTAGAGATTAATACTTCTGGTGATTATGAGGAATTTTGGGGTGGGGGATAGTTTTTGTTGAATATCTTGTCACTGTGATGCAATGACCCTGTGATTAGGGTTGTAATCGAGCCGAGTATTATCGAACGACACACTGTTCAAGCTTGGTTTGATTTTTATCGAGCTTGAGATTTTGTGTTTGAGCTTGGTTTGATTTTCAATCGAGTCGAGCTCAAACGAGCATTTATCGAACGAGCTCGAGCCGAGTATCGAGTAGCTTGATATTTTACATGTATTTTTTCAATTTTTAGCTTATCGAGTCGAGCTCAAGCCGAGCTTCAAAAGTTATCGAACGAAAAAAGATGTTCAAGCTTGTTTGATTAGTGTGACGAACCGAGCTCAAACGAGTTTTTATCGAACGAGCTCGAGTTGAGTATCGAGTAGCTTGATTTGATTTTCAGCCCTGCCTGTGATGGAATGAAAATGTTCCTAACTTTTTTGATGTGTAATCTATAGCCTTTGTCCAGTGGTATTTAATTATTGGTTTTTGAATTGTTATGTATTTTGATAAGTCTAAGTTGTTTGTGTTCCACCAGCAAACTGAGATGATAAGATATCAAACTCATGTCCAATTGCGTCTCTATCAAACCCCCCAAACCAAAATTCCTCATAATCACCAGGAGGATTAATCTCTACCCGTTTAAAATCAGACTGGGTAAAAACTAATCCATCTAAAATTTCTCCTTCAAACTTAAAGGAGCTAAGAAGGGGTGATTTTACGGATAGACTAAAATCATCAAGATAATACGGAGGGTTTATCGGGAGGTATTCAAAAGATACCAAAGATGGACAGTCAAGAGATACAATTGAAATACCAGTCCACTTGATTTCTTCAAGAATCAACTTGGTCAGGAGGGGGAAATTGAAGGATACACTTACATAGTCAAGTGCAGTGGTAAAGCGGACATGAGACAAAATAATGGAAGAAAGCTTTTGAAAAGTATAGAGTGGAAGCAAGTTCAATGTTTGAATTAATCTGAAATCCAGATTCTTAATGAATCTAACAAACAGATAGTTGTTGGGAATTGTAAAAATAACACCCAGTACCAAATCAGGAAGTTGATAACGCATATAAAATCTTGTATTTTCGATTTTCTTCTCACCAAGAACCCTAAAGATGTTTCTAAGATCCTTTTTTCTATAAAAGTCACGAATAAACGAAAGATTCAAATTTGAAATTCTTTCTGTTTCTCTGAGTATTTTAAGAACAAAATACACAAACCTCCGTCTTTGACTTCTTAGTTGCTCCACACACTCAGTGTCGTCCAGAGAGACGTTAGTACTCAATTTCCATTTGTTCTTCAGTGATTTCGAAACGATGGTTGTTTGAAACGCCATCTTCGAAGATAATGGAGCCAAAAACTGAGCAATAACATCATCGGAGAAAACCCGAAAAACGTTTGGACCATCGGGAGAAGTCTCACGCCGGCGAACATGAACAATGGGACGCCTTCCTCTTTTTTTCAGCTTTTGAAACATTCTAATTTCTAATATCCGAAGTTTTCGCCTCATTTTAGAAGATGGAAGAGAGGCTTAGAGAGAGGGGAGTAACTTCGTGAGAGAGGAGGGAGAGAGTGCGCCGTTGAGTAATTAGGGCTTTGTGAGAGAAAAGGAGGGAATATGAATTGGGTGGACTGTGATAGGGTTCGGGCAGAATTGAAAATAAGTTAAGTGATGGGTCAGAAGTGAAACAGATCAAACTGAACCGAATAGAAAAATTTTTGGGCTTGCTTTAATTTTTGTTTACATATTTGCTATGGACATAGTCAACATATAAGTCCAAAACACACTAGTAATATATATACATTTGTTATTATATAAAACTAATAGTGTCCGATATGATATATTTTTTTAGCCCAAATTAATAACAATAATTGGCTTTAAGAGTAAAGTATAAATATATATTAGCAAAATTGTACAAAACATTTCAAATTAATTAGTCATTTCGGATTTTCGTCTCAAACTATTGATCCTAACTCAATTTCGTCCCACAATTTAATATTTTTTTGGAATAGCATCCCACCGTTAAATGTGAGGTCATGTATCCGTTAAACTGCCACATGACTGCTTATGTGTCATGACGTCGCGAATTTTAGTATGAAAGCCATCTTAACAGAAACACAATATATGGCTACCTGACACAATTTACAACTTGAGAGAAAATTAAATGGAAAAGGAAAAAATTGCATGTAACATTATCAGACTAAACCAAAACTGGGTCAGGTAAAACCGGAGCTTTTGCAATTCCGATTCTCCAAGCACTTTTTGAAAAACCACAGGCCTTTTTTGCTTGCGTGCTTTCTCCCACACGTGAATTAGCTATTCAAATTGCTGAGCAGTTCGAGGCCTTGGGGTCAGGATTTGGTGTTAAATGTGCACCGGTAAAGGAGAGATCTATTTTTTTTTTTTTTTGGTTATTTATTTTTTTCTGATTTTTTAATTATTGTTTTTCCAGCTTGTGGGAGGGATAGATATCGTCCAGCAGAGCATTCTCCTCGGAAAGCGACCTCACATTGTTGTGAGTTTGTGTATTTCACAGCACTCATATTTGGTTTTAAATTTCTCATGAACTTTGTTTTATCAACTCGATTATGTTGTTTTGTTCAGCTTTATAACTCATGTAGTAGATACTAGATTTTAAAAGAGATTTGTTGGAGTTGTCATTTTATTAGTAACTCTAGAGATTGTTCATTTAAGTTAAAATGTCATGCATGAAAACTTCATAACATTGATTTAGATATACATGGTTTATCTTTAGGGAGTGTCTTTCTGTTGCATTCAAATAAAGGATCTAATGATGAATCCTTCCCATTACCATATCTCTGTTTCAAATCTGATATCAATAATTACTTAGAAATCTTTGGTTTTAAATTTCTCATGAACTTTGTTTTCTACACAACACCATCCATTTCATTCACTTTGTTGACTTTTGAAATTATTATGTCTCTGTTTTTTCTCTTTTAGGTGGCAACACCTGGCCGTCTTGTTGATCATCTTTCTAATACCAAAGGTTTCTCTTTGCATACGTTGAAATACTTGGTAAGATTTTTCTTGGAGCTTAAATACACTTGTACTCTGCTGGTTTATATGTGGGTGGGTGTTTGAATGGAGGAACATGACACATATGAACCAAATCACAAAGTTGAAACATAGGAATAGTACATTAGTTCCAGTATTACACAAGCTAGTGAAGATGTCAGATTATCGTATCAGTGTCGGAAAACAATAGAAAAACTATGTTTCTTCTTGGCAAACCTGTGCTGCTGAGATTTTCAATAAGGTAATGACTTTGTTATTGAAGAAACATAAACTCTTTAAGATATTGTGAAATTTGCATCATAAGATTTCGTAAAACTTATTTATAATTGTTAGGAAATAGTAATGATTGGTAACTCTTATTTGGTTCTTAACCTTCCTTTTATTAGACTAGATTATGGTGACTAAATTAGCGAACTCTGTTGTTCGACAGGTACTTGATGAAGCTGATAGATTGCTAAATGAGGATTTTGGAAAAGCAATTGATGAAATACTTGATGTTATTCCTCGTGAGAGAAGAACATTCTTATTTTCTGAAACCATGACTAATAAGGTAAGTAATTATTTATCCAAAATGCTGAGATCTTTCTTTCTTTTCCCTTTTCATGTTATAACCTTTTCTTTACCTACCAAAAATTAGATACCAGTACGCAACCGATAAGATTAACATATTTGCTTATCTAGTTCAAATGAGTTGATTGCATGGAATATAGATCTGTGAAAATTATTTCTGACTTACGTATTGGTATGCCTTCAATTTTACAGGTGATAAAGCTGCAGAGAACTTGCCTAAGAAGAAATTCTATTAAGGTATGCTCATGTTTTTTCCCTTGCATTGGTATTACTTTGTCTGTTAATTTTTGTCTTACTTTTCTATGTTTGCTTTCAGATTGAAACTCAATCAAAATACTCAACTGTGGATACACTGAAGCAGCTATATTGCTTTGTTCCAGCAAAGTACAAGGTCTGTATGTTCAGTAGCTTCACAATCTTCTTTCTGGTGACATATGAGGGAGCAATGGCATTTGAACTTACTAAAGTGCTAAATGATTTAAGTATACAGTTGAAGAGAATACTAATTCATATTCTGAATGCCACTTAAAACGAAAAGGGTTTCCATGAGAATGAGAGCACGTGATACCCTACTTTACATCCATATAAGATATGATAGTGGAAATGACTTGAATGAAGAAAAATTAAATTTTGAAGTATATTCCAAACGACACTGTTTAAACTTAAAATTGACCCCTTATTATTCATTGTTTGGTATTTTGCAATCTAACATGGGTACTGGGTCATTTTAATATTTTTGGATAGTCTCATACTACCTTGTCATTTTTTGTTGGGATGTGTCATACTATCATGAGATAGGCTTGATATCAATATAAAGGAGGCTTAAAACTCTTTTTTGTTGAAAAGTCTGGTAAGTTTGCTGGATTTATGCTGGATTATAGTCATGTAATGCCAAATTTTGAAATAATATATCTGAACTATGACAATGTAAAAATTTGAAAATGGAAAATAAATTGAAAAACTTGTAATGCCAAATTTTGAAATAATATATCTGAAGTATAACAATGTAGGAATTTGAAAATGGAAAATAAATTGAAGAACTTGCTCAGCATGACACATGATAGGGTAATTGGTTTCAGTTTCTCTTTGTCTATGATTAGTTTGGATTAAAATCGTCAACTACCTCTTATGACGGATATATTATACCTTTGAGAAGTTGGAGAGTGATCACCGCTCCAAGATGTTTGCTTTGCTAAATTATAACACTTATGTATCTTTGATTTGGATTTCTTACCTTGCAGGATTGTTATCTTGTCCATATTCTGACAGAGAACATGGAAAGATTGTCAATGGTTTTTACTCGAACATGTAAAACATCTGATCTGATGGCTCGTATTCTTCAGAACCTTGGCTTTAGTGCACTTTCAATTAATGGCGATATGAAACAAGTAATATTTTAAATAATGCAACCAAGTGTGTTCTAATACGCTTCACGTGTTTCATATCACATAATACATAACTAAATTTATTATTGTTATCTGTATGATATGATCTTTTTTTTTTCAATAGTCTGCCCGAATTGAAGCCCTAACCAAATTCAAGGCCAAAGAATGCAAGGTTCTTATATGCACTGATGTTTTAAGTAGAGGACTTGATATTCCAGCTGTTGATTTGGTTATCAACTATGATATACCCACAAACTCGGAGGTTTACCTTATTCTCTGACTTTGTGGGTCTGCAGTGAATGTGTGCCTACATTTAAATTTGACAATTAGTCATCAATTTAGTCTGTGTTTTGTGACATTCCTGCAGGAATATATACATCGGGTAGGAAGAACTGCTCGGGCTGGACGTTCTGGGATGGCAATATCAATTGTGAATCAGTACGAGTTAGAGTGGTACTTGAAGATAGAGAAGGATATCCGTAAGAAACAAATTTGACAGTCTTGGAAGAACGACATAGATTTTCTATGTTGACATTTTGTTTGGTTCAGGTAAAACGTTGCCCGCATATCATGCTGAGGAAATGGAAGTTTTAATGCTAATGCAACACCTTACAGAGGCCAAAAGAATGGCCCAAATGGTATGTGTATTTTCTTTCTACTATCGACTTCCTGAGCTATGAGAAAATATAATGACGTGGTTCTATTTTCGTTATAAGTCTCTGCAGAAAATTAAACAATTTGGAGGCAAGTCGAAGCGCAAGGGGTTGGATAACGATGATGGCGAGGATGACATCGCTCAGTATCTGGGTCGTCATAAAAGGAAATCATCAAATAAGATGGCAAAAGTAAGATGAATTTAAGATAAGGATTTGATAATTTATATTTTGTTTTTCTTAGAACAGGAAAATTAGCAAATCTATTCAGCAATACCAATTTTAGTTTTCGGTTTCAATTGAAAATTTTTGGTTCGGTCTAATTTGGTTTTAGTTTTACCCCAAATTTAGAATATGTATAAATTTATATTGCACGGATATGGATACGTCGATCCTGTATAATACGATATGAGTACAGCGATACGGATTTTCAAAAATTTTGGGATTCGATACGGCAAAAATACGTGTATGTATATTTGAAAAGATACTAAAAAAATTATGTTGTACATATTTAGTTTACTTTTTATTCCATATTAAAATAAATAATGCTATCTACCTTTTATATAAGTGTTCAACTAAAATCATAGTTTTAATATTATAAGCAAAGCCTTTGGCCCTATACAGATTTTCAAGCGTTTTATGTAGATTTACTTTGATAATATACATAATCTAGAAATTATTTGTAGAATTACATGCTCTCAAGTATTCTGGGTATTTTTGATATGCCTTCTTTTATATTCGATATTATTTTTTATTTTTTATTTTCTTATTATTGAAATCGACACGGTGGAGTATTTCACAAGTATCATACGAGTATCTGAGTATTCGAATAGTCGATACGCTTCCGATACTGTACAGTGTATAATTTTGAAGTATCCGTGCAATCTAGGTATAAATTATATAATCAAATACTAGAGAATTTATTTTTTTTTATCAAATTTATAGGTAACTATAACATTAAATTTTACATGTTACTAAGTATTTAACATTCCTCGAATTACTTAAATTAAACATTAAAAATCCGTATCTCTAGACATAATTTGGTTTTTGGTACCGGTCGATTAAACAAAGAAAAAAATAGGATGGAACCGAAAATCAAATTATTAAATATCATAACCGAATATTAGCCTTAAATATGTGATTCAATCAGATTATGGTGTACTTCAGTAGAGATATATCATCTCAACCTATTATAAATGTTAACATAAAATACGAACCAATTTTTTTTTTTCTACAAGATGTTCAATGATGAAACTGCGTATAATATTTCAGTAAATCATACATTTCTTAATTGATAAAACTCTTCAATAAACATGCCTTAAGAAAGATAATTATTTTTCTCTCTCATTCATTATTTAGAAACTTTCTCTCTTAATCTTTCCTCTCCAACCCTCAATGTGTGGGTTGGGTTTGCTAATGGGTTGTGATGTGTAGCATAGACTATTAGGCAAAGCTGATATGTGCAACTAAATCATAACGAGAGCAAGAAGGGGTGGGTGTGAGATTTAAAAATTACATATTCACCTACAAACTATATTTTTTTGGCTCAGTTGTGTCCAATTGAAATATTTCTAAACTTTTACCCAAGTCAAAATAATGTTATAATCCCGATTTTAAAATCATGAACCGAAATTTTGCACCCCCGTCTCTAGTGTTTCGTGGGTACATTGTACCAAAGATCCAAAAATAAATTACCTATTTAGTCCCTAGGCTTTTTGAGAAAAATAAATTAGGGTGCAAAGTGCTGTATTGTTCATATTTCGGGAGTACAAAGTGCTAAATTTATGTTTTGAGGATGCAAAATACCTATTTCCCATGGTTTGGGGGTACAAAGTGCAAAAAATTCCATATGAAAATTGAACAATTAATTAAATAGTTAAGTAGTTAACATTTAACATTCCTCGAATTACTTTAAATTAAACAATAAAAATTCATATCCTTGACATAATTTGGTTTTTGGTACTACTATAGATATTGGGTTTCACTCCATGGAAATTGGCGATTTTCGTAATAAACACAAAGAGATTGACTCTTACAAAAAAAATATAAGAATACAAAGTGTCAAGTTTTTATGCATTATTATTTACTATTTAATATTTGACACCATACCACACATTATTCTTATACGAAGTAGTTTGACACTATTTCTTATTATGAACGTAAATTTCTCAAACGAGATCCAAATGAGATGGTTCAAGATGCTAGAGATCGGCAAGAGGAACGTTGACAACTTTGATCTTTAGGGATTTCCTAGATTCTGACGGGATCCTACACAAACTCGGACTTAAAGTCGGTGTACCTGATTTATGTAAAGTTTCATAAATATCAAGTGTAATCTATTGACTTGATATTGGGGCAATCCTTGATGAACGAATTTGGAAAGATGAAATCAGCACTCTCCTATTTACATTGAGATACTATTCTAATTTTTATATTATATAAAGATTGGATACCAATTTTCGAATATTCCTCTCTTTCACTTCTACATAAAGTTATTAATGGTCTTAAGTGGCAAAATATTTGTTGTTGGTCGAAGAAAATAAAAGCTTGGAAAACAATAAAATTGTGAGATCTAATTAGTTTTATTATAAAATTTATGTTCTGAATATCGATTGCTCTTCTGTAATAATAATTATTATGATTGTTTTGTTTAAATGCTAGGAGGCTTACTAGTATATTATTTTTTCAATCCGCTGCCTGATTAGATATCAAATCCGCAACTGTTTGATCCATCTAATTTTGTGTAGTATCTAAGATTCAATAATTTGCTGCGTCAGAAATTAGTAATCTTATGAAGATAAATCGACTAAGTTAAATCCAACCACTTGTGTTTGAATTGTTTAGTTTCATTGATCTCTCTAATTCTTAAAGCATCTGATAGATTAAACATTTAATGTTTATCCTGGGCTATTTAGTAGCAATTGGATCACTTTTTCTGATTAAAACTAAGGAGAGATATGAGATTAATTTCAAGTGTGAATTGCTATATATTTGCATCAATGATCAGTTATATGATTCTGACAATGGATGTTGACTTAGATCAGTATTTGTTACTTTGATTAAATATAATTTGCATTACTTCTTAAATATAGAAATTCGACACACTTAAACGCCTCTTTGTTCATATCCATCTAGCATAAAAATTAGACTAGATATTCTCTGTGTGATCGATCCTTACTCACTCTATTATTATTAGAAGGAGTATATGTTTTATTTTTAGTTGCCTACGACATCACACCAATTACTACATAGTTGAAATGAACTTGGTTCTACTAGTTTTTGATACTTTGTTAACATGCTAATGCAGATAGAAAAAGTTAAAATGCAGAGAAGTGGAAGAACACAAACAACTTAGTCCTATCAAATTATATAACCATTTAAAAACACATTAATTAAATACTATTGGACAAAGTCTATAGATTACATATCAAAATAAAATAGGAACCTATTCATTGTATCACAGGGACAAGACATTCAACAAAAACAAGAATATAAAAAAAACTTATCAGACCTGTTAATTTGTGCACTCTCCACAAGACATAGGAATACAATCCTAAGAAAGCATAAAATAGTGGCATTCAAATAAAAAGCTTATCAAAATGTCAAATTGTTCATCCCCCGCAAGACATTAGGCATAAAATAGTAGGTAACCAAACAAAAACTAGTCAAATCTACAGTTTATCAATAATCTTAACATCGGGAGAAGAAATAGAAAATTATCGAACTTCATGTGCCACGTCCACGTAAGGAGTCTCGAGTACCACCTTCTTAAAAAAGATTGCATCGCCAAATATTCGGTGCACAACATTAATATGACGTTCATCTAGTGACAATTCTACAAAGATTACTTCAACAAGATGATGGCGAAAGCAAAGTGAGGTTTCATCAGTTGAAACCTAGATAACTAAATTCGCGAGGTCTTTGAATGCCAAATGAGAATTTTAAGTTAAACTCGCGTGTTATGTGGAGATGTAATTCGAGGTCTTTTGAAAATAAATTCGCGCAACCCTTGCATTGCCTATTAAAAGTTGACATTGTGTCCACAAAAGTTAATGATGTCAACTATCAGCTTCGCGGCTCTACTACAAGAATTCAAGTAAGCTACAGCTGTAAGCTTGTAATATTAAATGAATATATTAATGGGCCCTTAAACTAATGGATATTGGAAACCCTCCATGACCATCATTTACTAAATGACCGTTTTAAATTGATTTTCTAAAATGTAGACAAAATTGTAGATTAAGAATTCTGGTTGAAAAGCTATATTAAATTGCTCTAAGATGGAATTTTTTTTATTATATAAAATTACTTACTTCAACAATAATTAAATACTATTGGACAAAGGCTATAGATTACATATCAAAATAAAATAGGAACCTATTCATTACATCACAGGGACAAGATATTCAACAAAATCAAGAATATAAGAAAAAAAAAAAAACTTATTAGACCTATTAATTTGTGCACCCTCCACAAGATATAGGAATACAATCTTAAGAAAGCATAAAATAGTGGCATTCAAATAAAAAGCTTATCAAAATGTCAAATTGTTCATCCTCCGCAAGACATTAGGCATAAAATAGTAGGTAATCAAACAAAAACTAGTCAAATCTACATGTTATCAATAATCTCAACATCGGGAGAAGAAATAGAAAATTGTGAACTTCATGTGCCACGTCCACATAAGGAGTCTCGAGTACAACCTTCTTCAAAAAGATTGCATCGCCAAAGATTCGGTGCACAACATTAATATGACATTCATCTAGTGACAATTCTACAAAGATTACTTCAACAAGATGATGGCGAATACAAAATGAGGTCTCATCAGTTGAAACCTAGGTAACTAAATTCGCGCGGTCTTTGAATGTCAAATGAGAATTCTAGGTAATTATATTCGCGTGTTATGTGGAGATGTAATTCGCGGTCTTTTGAGAATATATTCGCGCAACCCTTGCATTGTCTATTAAAAGTTGACAATGTGTCCACAAAAGTCAATGATGTCAACTATCAGCTTCGCGGCTCTACTACTAGAATTCAAGTGAACTACAGCTGTAAGCATGTAATATTAAATGAATATATTAATGGTCCCTTAAACTAATGGATATTGGAAACCCTCCATGACCATCATTTACTAAATGACTGTTTTAAATTGATTTTCTAAAATGTAAACAAAATTGTAGATTAAAAATTCTAGTTGAAAAGCTATAATAAATTTCTCTAAGAAGGAATTTTTTTTTCTATAAAATTACTTAGTGCAACATTAATTAAATACTATTGGACAAAGTCTGTAGATTACATATCAAAATAAAATAGGAACCTATTCATTACATCACAGGGACAAGACATTCAACAAATACAAGAATATAAAAAAAAAAAAAAAACTTATCAGACCTGTTAATTTGTGCACCATCCACAAGACATAGGAATACAATCTTTAGAAAGCATAAAATAATGGCATTCAAATAAAAAACTTATCAAAATGTCAAATTTTTCGTCCTCCTCAAGACATTAGGAATAAAATAGTAGGTAACCAAACAAAAACTAGTCAAATCTACAGGTTATCAATAATCTCAACATCGGGAGAAGAATTAGAAAATTGTCGAACGTCATGTGCCACGTCCTCATAGGATTCTCGAGTACCACCTTCTTCAAAAAGATTGCATCGCCAAAGATTCGGTGCACAACATTATTATGACGTTCATCTAGTGACAATTCTACAAAGATTACTTCAACAAGATGATGACAAATGCAAAGTGAGGTCTCATCAGTTGAAACCTAGGTAACTAAATTCGCGCGGTCTTTGAATGCCAAATGATAATTATAGGTTAAATTCGCGTGTTGTGTGGAGACGTAATTCGCGGTCTTTTGAGAATAAATTCGCGCAACCCATGCATTGCCTATTAAAAGTTGACAATGTGTCCACAAAGTCAATGATGTCAACAATCAGCTTCGCGGCTCTACTACTAGAATTCAAGTGAACTACAACTGTAAGCATTTAATATTAAATGAATATATTAATGGGCCATTAAATTAATGGATATTGGAAACCCTCCATGACCATCATATACTAAATGACCGTTTTAAATTGATTTTCTAAAATGTAGACAAATTTGTAGATTAAGAATTCTGGTTGAAAATGTATATTAAATTGCTCTAAGATGGAAAACTTTTTTTTATATAAATTTACTTACTGCAACATTAATTAAACACTATTGGACAAAGGCTATAGATAACATATCAAAATAAAATAGGAACATATTCATTGCATCACAGGGACAAGACATTCAACAAAAGAAAGAATATAAAAAAAAAAAAAAAAAAAAACTTATCAGACCTATTAATTTGTGAACCATCCACAAGACATAGGAATAAAATCTTAAGAAAGAATAAAATTGTGGCTTCAAATAAAAAGCTTATCAAAATGTCAAATTGTTCATCTTCCGCAAGACATTAGGCATAAAATAGTAGGTAGCCAAACAAAAACTAGTCAAATCTACAGGTTATTAATAATCTCAATATCAGGAGAAGAAATAGAAAATTTTCGAACTTCATGTGCCACGTCCACATAAGGAGTCTCGAGTACCACCTTCTTCAAAAAGATTGCATCGCCAAAGATTCGGTACACAACATTAATATGACGTCATCTAGTGACAATTCTACAAATATTACTTCAACAAGATGATGGCGAATGCAAAGTGAGGTCTCATCAGTTGAAACCTTGGTAACTAAATTCGCGCGGTCTTTTAATGCCAAATGAGAATTCTAGGTTAAGTTCGCGTGTTATGTGAGATTTAATTCGCGGTCTTTTGAGAATAAATTCACGCAACCCTTGTATTGCCTATTAAAAATGGACAATGTGTCCAAAAAAGTCAATGATGTCAACTATCAGCTTCGCGGCTCTACTACTAGAATTCAAGTGAGCTACAGCCGTAAGCATGTAATATTAAATGAATATATTAATGGGCCCTTAAACTAATGGATATTGGAAACCCTCCATGTCCATAATTTACTAAATGACCGTTTTAAATTGATTTTCAAAAATGTAGACAAAATTGTAGATTAAAAATTCTGGTTGAAAAGTAATATTAAATTGCTCTAAGATGGAAAACATTTTTCATATAAAATTACTTACTGCAACATTGGTTAAATAATATTGGACAAAGGCAATAGATTACATATCAAAATAAAATAGGAACATATTCATTGCATCACAGGAAAAAAAATTCAACACAAGAAAGAATAATAAAAAAAAAAACTTATCAGATCTGTTAATTTGTGCACCCTCCACAAGACATAGGAATACAATCTTAAGAAAGTATAAAATAGTGGCATTCAAATAAAAAGCTTATTAAAATGTCAAATTGTTTGTCCTCCTCAAGACATTAGGCATAAAATAGTAGGTAACCAAATAAAAACTAGTCAAATCTAAAGGTTATCAATAATCTCAACATCGGGAAAAAAAATAGAAAATTGTCGAACGTCATGTGCCACGTCCACATAAGGAGTCTCGAGTACCACCTTCTTCAAAAAGATTGCATCGCCAAAGATTCGGTACACAACATTAATATGACGTCATCTAGTGACAGTTCTACAAAGATTACTTCAACAAGATGATGGCGAATGCAAAGTGAGGTCTCATCAGTTGAAACCTAGGTAACTAAATTCGCGCGGTCTTTGAATGCAAAATGATAATTCTAGGTTAAATCCGTGTGTTATGTGGAGACGTACTTCGCAGACTTTTGAGAATAAATTCGCGCAACCCTTGCATTGCCTATTAAAAGTTGACAATGTGTCCACAAAGTCAATGATGTCAACTATCAGCTTCGCGGCTCTACTACTAGAATTCAAGTGAGCTACAGTTGTAAGCATGTAATATTAAATGAATATATTAATGGGCCCTTAAATTAATGTGTGACGGCCCGGCTCCGCGGGCCCGTCGGAAAACGGTCAAAAAATTATTGTTATTTTGAAAAAGCGTTAAAATATCGAAACTCTTTTTTTTTTTTTAAAACGAAAACGATGAATTAAAAGTTTAACAGCGGAAGCGGTTTAAAGAGAAATAAGAACAATTTAAATTACTAAGTTTTTTTTTTTTTTTTTTGACGAACAAATAAAATCAACTTTCATAGTAGAGTTTTAAAGCGGAAGCATTTTATCATAACATCTCAAAATATTTGAACAAAATCAGCCGAGAGAGAGATAAATAAGTAATTTATGAAAATTTTGACTCTTTTGCGAAAACATAAATCATCTTTAACGAATCAACATTCTAAACAAGGTTTTAATCAAAATCGAAAAGAAAATACATGGACCACAAAATATTACTACTCTCCCGAATACTAGGGTGGGACCGCAACCGTGATGACCTAACCGCAACCCGACTATTATTTCCAGAACGCCTGAAACTGAAAAGAGTGAAACATAGAACGCATAAGTTGATCGTCCAACTTAGCGAGGCTATGTGCGAATTTGCATGGTGATGTGTGAATGCAACATATTATAAAACATAAGCATGTTATCAATCAATAAACATATATTCAAGACGAAAGAAACACGGAATTCACATAACTCATAATTGCTGATGTCGTCCTCCACTTACCCTCCATCCTCAGTCTGAAGTCCATCCAAACACACCAAGTAAGGAGCGACCTTACTATCTGAAATGCATCGACATGTCTTTGTCGGAGTTCGTCCTTACTCCCCAAGTGTTCCTCCCCACTTGGGTTGTAAGAACAGGCCTACGGGTAACCGTGACAATCCTGCCGGCCCTTGCCGGCCAGGTTGGCATCGGGTCCATACACCAAATCAAAAGGGCCCACACAAAATCGGAACAAACGGAAACATACAGTCGGAAACAAACGGAACATAACATATCAAACATATTTAAGATATTATCAACATTTAATAACTTATAAAATGAAATTTTAGATATCATGATAATTTCGAATAATATATTCGCAACTAATAGTTTCGGACGTAGCATGTATTTGGATAATCATGTTCAAATGCTAAGTGATTTCATGCGAGAAATGTTGACCTAATAAGTCAACCTATTCGTGACGACATGCAAGAAAAGTTAGAATAAAATCCATGCTTTGATTATTAAGAGCCTAAGTGCATGTTTGGACTCGATCTACTAGCACATCGGACAGACATACAAATTAAACACACAGCGCTCACCTTTGTCGCTTAGTATAGCGACTAAAACTCCACAAATGAAGCGTATCCGAAACCTGAGCAAGTATGTATACGACTTAGAAACATAACTAATGAAAATCCTACACAAGGATTTCCTAAACTAACACATCACACAAAAGTGCTTAAAAATTTACGATATCAACTCCACTTAAAAGTTATTGTTTTCAAAACTCGAAATTCTAATTACAAAAACAGCGCCATAATAGCAAAATTTTCCCTTCATTTTCCAGATTTACAAAACAGCCCCTAAACTTTGAAAAACATCCATTTTTTCGAAAATTTGCAACAAACTTTAAATCAAAAGATTTTTAACTAAACTCATATCGAAAATCAAATAAAAGTATTAAGTATCATTTTACTTCAAAAATCAAAGCTTTAAAAACCCCTTATTTTCAGATTTACAAAAATAACCCCAAATGTTTCAAAAACTCCCATTTTTGCCAAATATCGGAACAAACTTTAAAACAAATGCTTTTCAAGTAAACCTAACCAAATATCAAACAAAAACTTATATTTTCAGTCCCTTTTGAATCCCAACAAGAATCGCAACCTAAGCCCTTCAACTTTTAAAACCTTTCAAAAATACCCCCAAAGTTTTGAGAAAAATAAAAACATCAACTTTCTTACAAAAAGAAATCAAGATCCAAACATATAATCAATATTTAAACAAAATCTAAGCAAGTCACATTGAATGTTAAATATGAACTCAACAATTTATCACAAGGACACTAAACTTCTTCAACATATACTTTAAAGAAAAGAAAGTAATATCACAAGGACTAAAGAACACATGCATAGATGTATTTTTACCCAAAGCAACGAAGGGGGTGAAAATCTCTTCATTTCCAGAACTCCGAAGGTGGTGGTGGCAGCTCCGGTGGCAGTGGTGGTGGCTCCGGTGGTGGTTCATAAAAAGGCCCTCAAATCCTTACTTTTCACTATTTTCTAACGGCTGTCGATTCACTTCGGGAGTTCCAAACGACGATCCGAACGGTCAATATGTAGATCCATGTGTGTAGGACCTTCACACAAAATTTGGGCATGATCCAACGGTGGACGAAGGCGGAACGATCGAAAATCCGAGGCTGGGTTGAGTATACCCGAAAACACTCTTTCTAAATGTTGTCTCTTTTCTCTCTCTTTGGGACATCCAATCGACGATCCGAACGGTCAATACGTAGCCCCATGTGTTTAGGACCTCCATACAAAATTTGGGCATGATCCAACGGTGGACGAAGGCGGAATGATCGGAAAACCGAGGCTGTGTAGTGAGAATCCGAAAATAATTCTCTTTCTAGTGTGTTCTCTCTTCTCTCTCTCTCTCTCTCTCTCTTATTCTCTATAATATGTATGTAAATGAGGTTATGGAGAGGATAAAAATCTGATGTTAAGTGTGTATAATAATTATATACACATTGGGAATAGAGGGAGACATAATTAGTCTTCAAAAACCAACCAATGCATGTCCACCTTGGGTAGAGAAATTTCTCTACCCAAGGGGCATGCTTGGCCACTCCCTAGGGCTGGCTAGGAGAGCTATAAAGGCTCTCCTATCAGCTGAAATCAAGTAGGGGCGGAATTTGCACTTTGCCCCCTGAAGTTTCGGTAAAGTGCATTTTTGCCCCAGAAATTATTTATTTTGCACAACAAAGTCAAAATATTTTTCAAAAGAGGTATACTATTATGCTAAAGTATTTTTGTGCTTTTAAAACATTTCAAAGTTAATAAGGACATAGGACATAATTAAATTGTATATTTTAGTTCAAATTAATGTTTAACTTTGAAAATAAAAAGTAGCACATAAATTTGGATTAAAAATCCAATCAAACGGGTTCGAAATTTTGGGGGCGTTACATAATGGATATTGGAAACCCTCCATGACCATCTTATACTAAATGACTGTTTTAAATTGATTTTCTAAAATGTAGACAAATTTGTAGATTAAGAATTCTGGTTGAAAATGTATATTAAATTGCTCTAAGATGGAAAACTTTTTTTATATAAATTTACTTACTGCAATATTAATTAAATACTATTGGACAAAGGCTATAGATTACATATCAAAATGAAATAGGAACCTATTCATTGCATCACAGGGACAAGACATTCAACAAAAGCAAGAATATAAAAAAAAAACTTATCAGACCTGTTAATTTGTGCACCATCCACAAGACATAGGAATACAATCTTAAAAAAGAATAAAATTGTGGCATTCAAATAAAAAGCTTATCAAAATATCAAATTGTTCGTCCTCCTCAAGACATTAGGCATAAAATAGTAGGTAACCAAACAAAAACTAGTCAAATCTACAGGTTATTAATAATCTCAACATCGGGAGAAGAAATAGAAAATTGTCGAACTTCGTGTGCCACGTCCACATAAGGAGTCTCGAGGACCACCTTCTTCAAAAAGATTGCATCGCCAAATATTCGGTGCACAACATTAATATGACGTACATCTAGTGACGATTCTACAAAGATTACTTCAACAAGATGATGACGAATGCAAAGTGAGGTCTCATCAGTTGAAACCTAGGTAACTAAATTCGCGCGGTCTTTGAATGCCAAATGAGAATTCTAGGTTAAATTCGCGTGTTATGTGGAGATGTAATTCGCGGTCTTTTGAGAATAAATTTGCGCAACCCTTGCATTGCCTATTAAAAGTTGACAATGTGTCCACAAAAGTCAATTATGTCAACTATCAGCTTCGCGGCTCTACTACTAGAATTCAAGTGAGCTACTACTGTAAGCATATAATATTAAATGAATATATTAATGGGCCCTTAAACTAATGGATACTGGAAACCCTCCATGACCATCATTTGCTTAATGACCGTTTTAAATTGATTTTCTAAAATGTAGACAAAATTATAGATTAAGAATTCTGGTTGAAAAACTATATTAAATTGCTCTAAGATGGAAAACTTTTTTTTATATAAAATTACTTACTGCAACATTAATTAAATACTATTGGACAAAGGCTATAGATTACATATCAAAATAAAATAGGAACATATTCATTGCATCACAGGGACAAGACATTCAACAAAAGCAAGAATATAAAAAAAAAAAAACTTATCAGACCTGTTAATTTGTGCACCTTCCACAAGACATAGGAATACAATCTTAAGAAATATTAAAATTTTGGCATTCAAATAAAAAGCTTATCAAAATGTCAAATTGTTCATCCTTCGCAAGACATTAGACATAAAATAGTAGGTAACCAAACAAAACGAGTCAATTCTACAGGTTATCAATAATCTCAACATCGGGAGAAGAAATAGAAAATTGTCGAACTTCATGTGCCACGTCCACATAAGGAGTCTCGAGTTCCACTTTCTTAAAAAAGATTGCATCGCCAAAGATTCTGTGCACAACATTAATATGACGTTCATCTAGTGACAATTCTACAAAGATTACTTCAACAAGATGATGGCGAAATCCAAAGTGAGGTCTCATCAGTTGAAACCTAGGTAACTAAATTCGAACAAACTTCTTCACCAATACAATATTTAGCCATATGGACCTCAACTAGAAGAAATTCAGTGAGTTTAGTAACAAGATGTTCTAAACTTAACTTTTCTGTAAAACCTTCCCGACTCCCAAGGTGAGTAATTTGCAGCAAGTAATTTTATATAAAAAACGTTTTCCATCTTAGAGCAATATAATATAGCTTTTCAACCAGAATTTTTAATCTAAAATTTTCTCTACATTTTTGAAAATTAATTTAAAACGGTCATTTAGTAAATGATGGTCATAGAGGGTTTCTATTATCCATTATTTTAAGGGCCCATTAAAATATTCATTTAATATTACATGCTTATAGCTGTAGCTCACTTGAATTCTAGTAGTAAAGCCGCGAAGTTGATAGTTGACATCATTGACTTTTGTGGACACATGGTCAATTTTTAATAGGCAATGCAAGGGTTGCGCGAATTTATTCTTAAAAGACCGCGAATTACATCTCCATATAACACGTGAATTTAACCTAGAATTTTCATTTGACATTCAAAGACCGCGGGAATTTAGTTACCTAGGTTTCAACTGATGAGACCTCACTTTGCATTCGCCATCATTTTGTTGAAGTATTTTTGTAGAATTGTCACTATATGAACTTCATATTAATGGTGTGCACCGAATCTTTGGCGATGCAATCTTTTTTAAGAAGGTGGTACTCGTGACTCCTTATGTTGACGTGGCACATGAAGTTCGAAATTATGCTATTTCTTCTCCCGATGTTGAGATTATTGATAACTTGTATATTTGACTATTTTTTGTTTGGTTACCTACTATTTTATGCATAATGTCTTGCGGAGGATGAACAATTTGATAAGCTTTTTATTTGAATGCATCTATTTTATGCTTTCTTAATATTGTATTTCTATGTCATTTGGAGGGTGCACAAATTAAAAGGTCTGATAAGGTTTTTTTTTTTTTATTCTTGCTTTTGTTGAATGTCTTGTCCCTGTGATGCAATAAATAGATTCCTATTTTATTTTTATATGTAATCTATAACCTTGTCCAACAGTATTTTATTAATGTTGCAGTAAGTAACTTTTTTTTCAGTAACAATCCACCACCATGATTCGCAAATATTAAAGAGGGATGGATGCGCAAAGATAGACAAAACAGTAGATAAGTTTTTATAACAATAGTAAATAGGGATGCACGCCTAAGCCTCGTCAAGGGCAAGAACTACTGGTAGTGTTTTTCCAGCGAGAAGTTCTCATATGACATCACCTCCAGTCGAAATGTGGCTCAATCTATCAGCCACACCAGCTTTCTCGACCACATATGCAGCGTCTACTCAAATGATGGTTGTCACTCCCTTAGCAGTAAAGTCTGCCAATTTCTTGGCAATACCCTAATTTCCTTTGGCAGCCACGCCCCTTTCAGAAGCCCAAACACCCATATGTCCATCCCAAATAATGGTATTGGTGTCATTCGGATGTTCACATAATTTCTGGATACTGAAAGGTCCCACATCCACACCCATCCAGCCTTCAGGAATTTCATTTTTTTCAACAGCCATGGAGGGATACACAATCTCTCTCGAATGTTTAGCAACAATGACATCATAAGGGAGTAACAGTTCCCCGCCCCCCCCCCTCGGTCCTCTCAGCCTTCTCTAAGAGTAAACTAGCAAGATGAAGCTTGTCTTCCTCTACTAATGAGGATCCCATGAGATTACCTTGGGCTTTCAAGAAAGTAAAGATCATTCCACCACCAAGGATGACACGGTCCACTACCTTCTTATCCTCTAAGAGTAAACCTATCACACCATATTTAAGGGATAACCCTTTACCACCAACAACTGCGGCAAAAGGCTTCTTGGGATTGGAGAGGGCACCAACTAAATAATCAAGCTCCTTCTTCATAGGGAATCCAGCAACAGAAGGCTTCAAATAATTAGCCACTCCCTCCGTAGAGGCATGAGCTCTATGAGTTGTTCCAAATGCATCACTAACATAGAGGTCTGCAAGGGATGCAAGCTTCTTTCCAAAACCAGGGTCATTCTTCTCTTCTTTTTTTGAAATCTAACATTCTCTAGGAGAAGAACACCTTCCTTTGATAATCCAGCCACCAACTTCTCAACTTCTTCACCATTACAATCTTTAGCCATATGTACCTCAAATGGAAGAAGTTAAGTGAGTTTAGTAACAAGAGGTTCTAAACTTAACTTTTCTGTAAAACCTTCCGGACTCCCAAGGTGAGTAATTTGCAGTAAGTAATTTTAGTTTTCCATCTTAGAGCAATTTAATATAGCTTTTCAACCAGAATTCTTAATCTACAATTTTGTCTACATTTTAGAAAATCAATTTAAAGAGGTCATTTAGTAAATGATGGTCATGGAGGGTTTCCAATATCCATTAGTTTAAGGGCCCATTAATATATTCATTTAATATTACATGCTTACAGCTGTATCACTTGAATTCTAGTAGTAGAGCCGCAAAGCTGATATTTGACATCATTGACTTTTGTGGACACATTGTCAACTTTTAATAGGCAATGCAAGGGTTGCACGAATTCATTCTCAAAAGACCGTGAATTACATCTCCACATAACATGCGAATTTAACCTAGAATTCTCATTTGGCATTCAAAGACCGCGAGAATTTAGTTACCTAGGTTTCAACTGATGAGACCTCATTTTGCATTCGCCATCATCTTGTTGAAGTAATCTTTGTAGAACTGTCACTAGATGAACGCCATATTAATGTTGTGCGCCGAATCTTTGGCGATGCAATCTTTTTGAGAAGTTGGTACTCGAGATTCCTTATGTGGACGTGGCACATGAAGTTCGACAATTTTCTATTTCTTCTCCTGATGTTGAGATTATTGATAATCTGTAGATTTGACTAGTTTTTGTTTGGTTACCTACTATTTTATGCCTAATGTCTTGCGGAGGATGAACAATTTGATAAGCTTTTTATTTGAATGCATTGTATTTCTATGTCATTTGGAGGGTGCACAAACTAAAAGGTCTGATAAGTTTTTTATTTATATTCTTGCTTTTGTTGAATGTCTTGTCCCTGTGATGCAATGAATAGATTCCTATTTTATTTTGATATGTAATCTATAGCATTTGTCCAATAGTATTTAATTAATGTTGTAGTAAGTAATTTTTTTTCCAGTAACAGTCCACCACTATGATTCGCAAACATTAAAGATGGATGGATGCGTAAAGATAGACAAAACAGTAGATAAGTTTTCATAACAATAGTAAATAGGGATGCACGCCTAAGCCTCGTCAAGGGCAAGAACTGCTGGTAGTGTTTTTCCTGCGAGAAGTTCCCATATGACATCACCTCCAGTCGAAATGTGGCTCAATCTATCAGCCACACCAGCTTTCTCGACCACATAAGCAGCGTCTACTTCAATGAAGGTTGTCACTCCCTTAGCAGTAAGGTCTGCCAATTTATTGGCAATACCCTCATTTCCTTTGGCAGCTACGCCCCTTTCAGAAGCCCAAACACCCATAAGAACAAAATTCACAAACCTCCTTCCTTGAGATCTTAGTTGCCCCCACACACTCAGTGTCGTATAGAGTGACGCTAATATTCAACTTCCATTTGTTCTTCAGTGATTTCGTAACGATGGTTTTTCGAAATGCCATCTTCGAAGGTAATGGAGCCAAAAACTAAGTACTAATATCATCCGAAAAAACCTGAAAAACTTCTGGACTATCAGAAGAAGTTTGACGCCTGCGAACAGGAACGATTAGAGCACACCTTCATATTTTCTTTAGCTTTTGAGACATTTTCATTTCTAATATCCGAAGTTTTTGCCTCATTTTGGAAGACTGGAAGAGAGGATTAGAGAGACATAAATGAAGGAACAAGCTGTATTTACAGTGAGTCATTAGGGATTTGTGCAAGGAATATGAATTGCGTGGACTACATTAGAATTTGGGCGGGATTGAAAATAATTTATGTGATGGGTCAGAAATGAATCAGATCAAAATGAACCGGACAGAGAAAATATTAAGGCCATAGGAGTAGGATTGGGCTTGCTTTACTTTTTGTTATGGAAAGAGTCAAAATATAAGTCCAAAATACACTAATAATATACATTTATTATTAAAGCGTCTGATATGATATTTTTTGTAGCCCAATCTAATAAAATAGATGGCTTTAGGAGTAAGTAAAGAATAGGCTAAGTCAGCCTTGCTCGTCCCTAAAGAAAGATTGCTAAGTATGAAAGTGTTGCCAAGAAGATTGGAGACAAATGCTAAGAAAGTATTCTCACTTTACTTAGAAGGGACTTACAATTTGGGAGTTCTTCCTTGGATGATCTACAATTGAGTGCCTACTTACCTATTTATACTAATAGGATTGTCAATCTAAAAGTTTTCCTACATCTAGACTATTCTACAAACTCCTACTGCATATCTCTACATTATTCTAAACATCCTACAATATACCACTATATATTACCTATATGTTTCTAGAACATTCTATTATTCAGATTCTTATTATTATTTGAGTATGCTTCTACAAAATTTGAGGACATTGGCTAAGGCTAGGTTGTATTTGAGATGGATAAAGAACTTTAGTGATAATAGGTTCTTGGACTCCTCTTCCGTAACTTAGATTCCCTCCAAACTTTAGTTTGAAAACTAAATGTGAAACCAGCAAAATGGCCTAAGTTTGGGGGAGTGGACCATTTTCAAGAATGAAAAACATTTGAACACCTAGCTCTTAAAAGAAACGAGTAGAGAAGTTGCTAAAATATATGCACTTCTATGAGAGAAAAGAAAGGCTAAGCCTTCAAATGATGAAATTATTGGATTATTTTTGTAATTACTCTATTTCACTGTAATGTGCAAGTTTTGTAGTGAAAATTTCATGTGTAGTGCACACAGAAAAACAATGGTGCTAGTAGCCCACAAAGTCAAATGTTTAGAAGCACGAGCAACCATCATTAGTGCTAGTTTTGTATTGTTATATCTTTATAAAGCACAAAGTGCTATGTTATTATTGTAAATCAAAAGAAAAGCAAAGGTATGGTGAGAAAATAGCTAGGAACTAAAATTTTTAATTTGTTCAAGAATAGGGACGGCACTCTTAAAGTGCCTACAACTTAGTTTCATGATTAAATTGGAGCATAATGTTTTAGACCTAAGGCTAGGAGATAATCTAAGTTAACGTGAGAAGCCTATGCTAGTAGAACCGATGATTTTAATCTATTGGGGTGTATTCACCTAAGATAGAACATAGCCTTGCCATCACACACACACACACGTGGAGCTTGTTTAAGGAATAAGTAGAAAGTGTTAAGTTTTGGCATTTTGATCTTAAGCATGCACGTTTAGTATTTTTTTATGACGAGCAAGTGTTTAAGTTTGGGGGTGTGATAACGGCGTGAAAACGTCAATATTATGTGTCTTCTTAAGTCAATAACAACTTGCATTGATTCGAGTTTTGCGTGCTTTTGTTTATTTTCACGTTCTTTTGTGTTTTTTGGTCCTTTGTTGGGATTTTGTGTGTTTTGGTCGTTGTTTGTGTGTTTTGATTGTGTTTTGTAGGGAGATGTAGAAAAAGAGCTTCAAATGAATGAAAAATCGAAGTCAAAACATAGAAGAACGTAGATAGCTGCTCATAAATATTTCATGAATGATCCAAATGAGCTTAATTTTGGATATGTCAGAGATGAGTGAGTTAGCTACACTACGGACTTTACGGATCCAAAATCGGAGTTCAGAATCAAAAGATATGCCACTCGGAAGGAAATGTGGCAGAGCAGAAAACTCTCTGCCTCAAAATTGTGGCCGCAAGGCTTGGACTCGCGGCCGCAAGATCCTGTTGGTGCGAAATATCAGCAGAAATTAAACTCCGCATTTTTAAGGGAAATTTTCGGGTTTTCTCATAAGGGAGCTATTAGGGCAAGAAGAGAACAACTTTCAGTCAATCTTCCTCAATTGCCTCACTTTCTCTCTAGTCTCCCTCAACTTTCCCTCTTTGTTTTTCCTTTGTTTTCTTATATTGAAGACTCCACCAAAGGGGTGAGTTAATCACCACTTTTGGGGAGTGATTAGGTGGTAATTAAGGGGAGGAGAATTCGTATCTTGTTGGGCACCCAAACTAAGTGTGCGGGTGACAGCAATTATCCTGTGGCATCAAAACTGAGTGTGCGGATGGAGACCCAAACTGAGTGTGCGGGTGGAGCCACAATCGAATATCGTGGGCGCTTGCGTGAATGCACTATAAGGGAAGGGTATGCGCATTCCCTAACACCAATTGGTTTTGGGGCAAGTGGTAGTGCCTGAGGTCCTTCAAGTGGTATCAGAGCCAAGGTCACGTGTTCGATTCCCAGCAGGAGCAATTGCTGAGAGGGAGATTGTTGGGCACCCAAACTAAGTGTGCGGGTGACAGCAATTGTCCTGTGGCATCCAAACTGAGTGTGCGGACCCAAACTGAGTGTGCGGGTGGAGCCACAATCGAATATCGTGGGCGCTTGCGTGAATGCACTATAAGGGAAGGGTATGCGCATTCCCTAACACCAATTGATTTTGGGGCAAGTGGTAGCGTCTGAGGTCCTACATATCTCGATTTCATTCCGATTAGATGATATCTTTCTATTTCCTAGTTATCTATGATTAGGAGATTGATATTGTTATTTTTTTTTGGAACAATGATTGTGGATTTGAATTTTCGGGATTTATATGTATTTATGTTATTGTTTGATTAAATTATGTTATGATTATTGCTATGATCCTTATATGTGTTCATTAATCCAATTACGTGCTTATCGTTCATCTTATGGTTTGACAAACTTTGAGATGTGATTTATTGATCCTTGATTGCTAGACATAGTGATTTTAAGGATCTGATTATGAATTTTGATTGTGATTCGATTTTAGGATAGACATATACCTATGTCTTTTCATATTCGTTTAAGGTTTGAGTTTAATGCATTGATTAGATTTTAATCTACTTAGAAATAAATTGGATTAGTTTAATTGATAGGTTTGTATGCAACTGGAAAGATACATACTAACGTCTTTGAATCCTTGAATAGCAAACACGAGCATAAGATATCAATTGTCAAGTCATTGTTATTGTTTGATTAGTTATGTTTTGATGTTAGGTTATGTTTGATTTATAAGGTTTATTGTTTTATTGTACTTTTGGCCAATGATTGTAGTAGATTATTGTTTAAGTACTATGATTTGCTAGACATAGGACGTTGAAGGTTTGGCGAGTGACGATTTGTGGATGTCGACCTAGGATAGACACATACCTAGTGTGGTCCGTGTTTGTATAATGGATTTGTTCGTGAATGCACCAAATAACTTAGATTCTCTTTATTTGGGGATTTGGGTTAGTCTTAGGTCCCGGGTGACAACGGCACACCTTAGAATCCTCTAATGGATTCGGACTTTCCTTAGAGCATCGGATGACAGCGGTGTTTGTTATTGATCCGGAGATGGAGAGTTTGGGTAGATTGGTAGAATTAAGTGAAACCGACAGGGAGACTTAATTAATTAGAACTCACAAACAACAACTGAACCTAGGATTGTTTGCATATCTAACCCAACAACCACATGATTTATCTGCTTTAATTGATTGCTTATGAATCCTCCTTACCGCATAATTAACTCCCCAATTTACTTGCTTTCATAGTTAAATTTACTTTACCGCTTGTAGTTAAATAAAATCACCCTTATCATAAATTTGGGTTTGATCCTTTTGTATCAAGTGTTCTAAGATGAATTAAGCCATCGATTGATTCGTTTATTCCCACATTTGACCCATTCGTTGGGATTTGATATTCGGTATGTACTTATCATTTTATATTACTTGCGACACGTATACTTGCGTACATACACTGTGACACTTGAATTGTTTGAGTATCTATTTGTGTGTGTTTACATTGTATAGCATCAAGTTCACGTGCCAACACCCTTACGGCTACATGACCAACTTTGGAAGCAGTATCCGGGGCGAGTCTGACGAGAATAACTTCTTTAACTAAATCATGAGCGATCATTGTTAAGAAAACTTTGAAAAGACGAAAGAGTGATTGTTTTAAAGAAGGCACGAGGAAAATTTCAAAAATAATAAACTTTCAGGAAGTGTAAACTACTGAGGCAGAAAAAGTTCCTATCTATATGAGAAAAAGTTAAAATAGGTGAAACGAGACAATAACTAGTCTCATAGAATAGTAGAATGTTACAAAGCATGCAGGTGCCACTTGAACACGTCATCCAATTGTCGTCTATCACATGTTAGTTGTCCCACCACTAAGCACTAACTATACCTTTTATAAAGGTATAATAAAGGTATTGAAAAACCTTATCATTCCAATCTTTTTTTTCTTCTTCTAAGTATCATAAATTCCGAGTAAAACTCTTTAGTTCTTTCATTGACTTAGAAATCAAAGTTATTTTGGTGGAATTGCCCTAACCTAGCTAAACTAATTTTTTGTAGGCTATTTTATTGGAAAACCTACTCAGGCTCAACTTGGTGATTGTGGATTGATTCTAATGAGCAGGGCGAGCAGATTATCGAAAAATCATCCACATCAAACATATATTTTGGTCGGCTTAGCATTCATTAAATTGAAGACATCTAAAATGTAAAACACTTGAAGTATCCCACTTTGAGCATGGAGTATTTGACGCTCTGTCTGAATCACGTGGTGCAGCCCATCAATACACTTGGGACATGTGGAGTGATAATCAACATCACTCCATATTCTAATCATGTTCCAAAAAAATAGGGATTAAAAAAATTGTGTTCACATTGTCAGAACATGAGTGATGTGGATTATTAATTCATGTCTCAAGTGTATTGGTGGGCTGCACCACATGTACTTGATGACGTGGTGCAGCAGTTATACTTAATAATTTCTCCTTCATGTGGGAGTGAGACTTCTGCACCACGTCATCAAGTTCACGTGGTGCAGCCCACCAATACACTTGGGACATGTGGAGTGATAATCCATATCACCCCATAATTCTAATCATGTTCCAAAAAAATAGGGATTAAAAAAATTTTGTCCACATTGTCAGAACATGAGTGATGTGAATTATTAATACATGTCTCAAGTGTATGAGTGAGCTGCACCACGTGTACTTGATGACGTGGTGCAGCGGTTGTACTTAATAATTTCTCCTTCACGAGGGAGTGAGACTTGGGCTAGTTTCGACTGTGGACCGAAACCAGAGTCTTGGCCGAAATCAATTGAGACTTGTAGCCAAACAAGGTTTGGCCCAATTTAACTGAGATCAAACCGAGCCAAACCAAATCCATATTAGGCCTTAAAACTCCACTTTTGTCTCCTGCCAAACACTCCCTAAAGTCGCAAACCAAATTTTTCTTAAAAACAAAACAAAAATTCCCAAACCAAATCTGAGATTTAAATTATTAAACTAATATGTTCACAATAATTTGACGACAGCTCACTCTGCATAAAAAGGTCGTTAATCCGATTACCCGACCATGCTAGAACCGAAAACGACACCGTAACACATTTCTTCCATCTCTTGATCTAATTCTCCTTCACCAGAAAACGAAACTCAAGAAAAAATGGCTGCGTTTATCAAGCTCGAAGATTCGCCTATGTTTCATAAACAGGCAAAATAATTCTCCCTCTTTTTTTTTTCATACTTTCACTCACATATGTATCTATATTTAAATCTCTGTGTGTGTGTGTGTGTGTTTTAGGTGCGATCTCTAGAGCAGACATCTGATGAACTAAGAGATCGATGCCAAAAGCTATACAAAGGCTGTAAGAAATACACGTGAGTACATTGTGCTCGAAATTATATATGTTATCAGTAATGTCAAACTTGATTTCTAGGGCCAAATTCAATGTACAACTTGGGGCTAAGATGAGCTTTATATCTATATCTAGATTTGATTGTAAGTTCTGCAGAGCTAAAAGGCCTAAAATGACTCTTGTACCTTTAATGAAGTTGTATAATCATTATTGTTAAAATCCTTGGCTTGATATTTCATTAATTTTTAAAAACTCATATTACTGTAAATATATAGCATGGAGCACAACAATTCTAATCATTATGAATAAATATGGTTTAAAACGAACCACAAAGTTGTAATCTTATTATTTTTTTATAATTTATAAGCATGTTCTTATTGAAAGTGGCAAAGTGTTTCCGAATGCTTTGTTTGTTTCCGAAGAAATTTTGGAAAAGAAGAAAGAAAACGAGGGAAAAACCTTAGTTACCAATAAACATATGGAGAACTAAGAAAAAAAATTGCAAGATTTTTCCTTGGGAATCGATTTCAACCACTTCTTTCCCTTCCATTTTCCTTGACATATTTGAAACTAAAATAGTTGTTATGAAGAAGATTGCTTATTTATAATTGTTTTAGGGACCAAGTTCCAACAACCAATATATCTCATACTGCATTTTTATATGATCCAGGGAAGTGCTTGGAGACGCATGCAATGGTGAAATGGGCTTTGCATCATCATTGGAAGAATTTGCTGGTGGCCTCGATGATCTGCTCGGCGTATCAATTGGAGGTATGAAAAGTGGCAGTGCAGAAGAAAAAATTGTGCAGAACCGGCTAAGGCATTGAATTGTTGCTAGAAGAGAATTGATCAAATTGCAATTGATTATTTCTCTCATTATAGAGTTTCATATTTTTGCTGATTGCACGACAACAAATGCTAATTCAAACTATAATTTGTTCCCCTACTCTTTGTGACTGATTAGTTCATTTCATGGAGTATTCGGCATAAAGAGTCAATTAGCTAGTTAGTCTATTTCCTAAAATGCTTTAGTTTTGGTTAGTTTTGTAAAATCATTTTTAACAATAATAATAGCTCTGATATCTTACTTGGATTATCTTGCTTAGTGTGATAGTCTAATGACTATTAGTTATTTAGTTTTCATTATTGTTTCTGTTTGCCTCCTGACAGGGCCAGTTGTATCGAAATTTGTAAATGCATTACATGAGCTTGCTACTTACAAGGAATTTCTCCGTTCCCAAGTGAGTATGTTTTATTCGGTTATGGAGGTTCAATTGTGTAAAATCAATATGTCAGACACTTTTTTTTTCTTTAACAGTTTGACACCGATCAAATCTGGCATTTGTAGCCATGCTGCATAATATTTTCTTCATTTCTGTAGAGTTAATTTCACTTTTGGGTGGACAACAACCACAGTACTTTTATTATAGCTTTATATTGTAAAAAAATTATATATGCTTGAGATCTGGTCAATTGACTTTAAGATGTCACTAATTTGAAATATGACTGAAAATGCTAGTTTAACAAAAAATAATGAAATTTCACTTACCCAGATTCTGTTGAAGTAAAGTATTTGTTGGCATAATTCTTCCTCCTACTCCTATCATTAGAGAAAGCACAATTTTAGCAATGAGATTGCTAAAGCTGCATGTGGTGACCATGCAGAACATAGTGTTACTTCTAGATTAATGTGTAACTCTTCTACTCAGTACTTTCATGGGAAGCATCTTCAATCTCGAATTATAACAAAGATGTCCTAATACAGGTTGAACATGTTCTCATGGACCGTTTGTCTCAGTTCTTATCTGTTGATTTGCAAGAAGCAAAGGTAAGCCCCATTTATCCAGTTGTTATAAGTTAAAGAATCCCCATGCTCAGACTGTTAGATGTTAAATTTCGATAGTCAATTTGCCAATTCCAATGGGAAATTTTAGTTCTTTCAGTGTTTGCTCTGTCAAGATATTTTTTCACGTCTTTTTCTCTTGTTTATCACTTTCTGCAAGCTTTACCTAGTTACATGTTCTGGAACATTTCTGGTAGAGATAAGTGCTGCAATTAGATTGAAGAACTGCACTTTATGCTTTCTGTTTCAGATATTGATCTTTAAGCTTTTATTCCCAGTGGAATATTAATTTAAGGGGAATTTAAGATCTCCATAAGCTTGCAATAACATTGGTTTTAGCATTAACTTGTCAAGATGGAGGCTTTAGAACATATTTACCATAGCTATTGTGCCCTCAAGCTAGGGGCACCTTAGATATAACCTTACATGCTAAACTGCATAAATTGTTTTTCTGTAATTGACGAATGATCAACAACAAAATAAGGCGGTACTGTTGGGAAACCAGAGTCGGTGGGTCTTTTTTGGGTTCAATTATTGGAAATGAGATATATTGTTAATGGAGCTCTTTAAATGCAATAAAAAATTATTGGAAAGAGTATTTTACTTGCATAATTTTATTGATCTGAAACTCTTTCTTCCCTTATTCTGACATGAACTTGATATATGACCTAACCCTTTTTTTTCATTTGAAATTTATTTTTTTATGTGCAAAGTGTCACTGGGTCCATCGTGTGAGTCCTTATCATGCGATATACTTCACACATAAGTTGAAATGTTTTTGGAGTCCATTATCACGTGTTGCACATGTATTGTAACAGAAGAAATGTGGCATATGGGCATATGACTGCACAGATACCCTTAGTAAACTTGTGAAGATCGAACATATAAATTTATGAGTTTTTCAAGCCATTTGGGTTTGTGATATATGAAAACATTTGATATCTGTCATCTGAGTCATCTGACATCCATGGTATAAGGGTATGGTGCTCACAGCCTTCTACCTACAAATTCAAATTGTTATTGGATTTTAAATGGACAATCCTGGTTGACTAAGGCCTCCATATGAAACTCAAATTATGATTCTTTATCATTTTTCCATCTGTTGCATGGCGCATGCAAGTCAATGCAGAGGACAGAAATTTCCTCAAACAGTTGAACAAGGTCAAGTAGGAATTCTCTTCCTTTTTTTGCAATGACAAGTCAATACAGGAGTTCGTAAGATGTTAAGATCCTTAGAGGGTGGATGTAATTTCTGAAGCACTGGGGATGAGTTTGGAAAGTTGACAAATCTTGGGAGATATGATGTTATATACCATTCCAAATTATACGCCTCGAAATGCTGAAATTACTGCCATTTGCCATAGTCTTTAGTTGCCTATATGAAGTTAATCTAATTTCCATTTTAACTTTCCTGAAGACAACTGATATATTTAAATATATGTACTGGCCATTTTTGTTCAACATACTTGGACTCATCTTCCTATTGTTGCTTTTTGAGGTTGTTTTTCATCATTATCTTTTCAAAATATTTACTTACCAGTAGTTTAATAAATTTTAGATGTAACTCGTAATGCTTGATGGTCTTTTCATTTATTACTAAGCATGTATGCATCATCTTTATCCCATCAAAAATTCTCAGAGTTATTTGATTATACAATTGCCAGAAGATATAACTCGGGAAAAAGTGAAACAACTAAAATTTCAGTGCTATTTGTACGTTTATGTTTCTTTTGAAGATATGAAAAAACTATCGTGCTAGAGTTTCGTGAGACCTCATGATAATTAGAGGACACGATCATAGGTCATTTCAAGTTGGTTTAGAGGAAACTGGAGTATTATAAAGTAAATCTTGTTGTATGCTTTTTCTTTTGTAGTGGTTAAACTTCGGAGGAAGATCGGAATTTTAGCCAATTAAAAGATTCCATTTAGACTGATTTAAGTGTTTAAATCCTCTTAATCTCTCCTTTCTCTCTGTGCAGATCTTAGTTAGAAAATCAAATTATGACTTGTTTTTGGCTTCTCTCCCGCGGAGTGCGAGAGACAACTATGTAAATATTTTTTCTGTTTGATAATATAATTTGGCCTTTTGCAGGAGTCCCGTCGTCGATTTGACAAGGCTATATACACATATGACCAGGTATTGCATATATTCCTAGTAATTATTAAGAAATCAAATGCAAATATGCAACAGCAGAGACAAGTTGTTAGAATGTCAGTTAAAGATTTTTAGTAAATATACGATTATATATTGACGACTTGTAACTGGTTTGAAATTTTAACCGAACAAGACGAGGGAAGAACTGAATCACCCCCTAAATAAAGTATTAGATATCTTCTCACAACCTAAATAAGGTTCCATATCCATTTTCAGTATGAAATAGAATAAAAAATACATTGGTTACTAAGCTGGGCCTAAATCAATTGCTTTTCTTTTCAGCAGAATCTCTTCTAATACAATCATGAACAATGAAACTTGATAATCTCCTCAAATGTTGCAATGTTGGTTTTACTTAATAATTTGTTTATTGTAATAGAACAGGACATTTTAAAATATTGATTTAACAATCAAGTAAAATTTGTTTCTACTTATATTTAAAGGTAATTTAAAGCCTTCAGATCCTTAGTTCCACCATTTATCTCTATTGCCAGCAATGACTTCTTATGAACAGTTATGTACCACTCATTCTTATCTGAGCACTGATAAGTAACTGACTTTTGTATGACTGAAATATATGAGCATCTACTGCAGTAAGAGTTGGTAGGTTAATGTTCAATAATTTTTCTTCCTGTTTGAGAATGAACCTTTTGGATGCCAAGTTGTTGACTAATAGCTAGGGCACTAGAGCTTTTTCGATGAAGTTGATATTATGACATCAATAGTCACGTCTCTGACATTATTGCAATGGTGATAATTGGTGCCCACAAAGTTATCAACTCTTAGGCATTACTATTATTTTTCTTCGTGGTTGAGAATGAACCTTTTGGATACCAAATTGTGGACTATAGCTAGGGCACTAGAGTTTTTCTGATGAAGTTGATATTATCCCATCAGTGGTCACGTCTCTGACATTATTTCAATGCGCATAATTGATGCCCACAAAGTTATCAACTCTTAGGCATTACTTTTTAATATAATTTCTGTACATATTTGAAGCCTTACACATAGTTTATTGTGTCAGGCACGGGAAAAAGTTGCATCCCTAAAGAAGACCACAAGGGACGAAGTTGTTGCTGAATTAGAAGAAGTACATTTTTCAATTCCCTTAGTCACTTTAATATGTCCTTTTTTCAAAAGTAAATCATGTACCAAATTTATGATTGCTCGCAACACTATTTTTGAATATTGTTGGTGAATACGGCTGTTGTTAGCTCTATTAATACTATTATTGCACTTAATCTTGATAACCTTACAACATCATATGTTATTCACATATTTAAAGTCTCATCTGAATTTTTGATACACTCGTGTGTTCTCTGAGTTCATAGCAACTTTTTTTTTTTTATTATCATGCATCGTTTGTTAAGTGACATACAATAGGTTCATGGTGTATCTATTCATTGGATGATATATCTGAGGCGCCATATATTCAATTTCCGATGGAGTAATTGGAATAGGTAGGGCATGACACATTTAAGTATCAAGGAGTAGTTGAAAGTGGTAGCTAGTTGCATAGCAAAACATTATTGATATAGATGCTATTCTCCTGATCGTAAATCAGCATCGCCACTTTGAGGATGTGTTTGTTATTTTCTTCCTACTGTAATCTTCTCATGGAGTTATTTCTGTTATATGTAGTTTACATATGTTTTTTTACTGTACTACTTTATATGTTTTATCGCTATCTCTCTTCAAACAAAAAAAGATAGCATAGGCTTTGTTTTGGCAAGCGAGCCTTTTAGGCTGGAGTGCTTTGTGATATTTCTGAATCTCGCTATTCTTCATTGGATAATTTCAGCACATAAAGAAGTTAACACATGGAGTATAAAAAGTCTCAGAGAGAAGTGTCTTACTCATACATTTGCTTGGCTTATTCAGAATCATTTTCTGAGATGACTTACATGATTCATTTGTTTAGTAAAGTATGAGAGGTAAAGAAATGAACATTTTCCAGTTTGGAATTGCTTTAGCAAGGCTTGTTTCGTAACGTTTCTCCTGCACGTGTTGTAATAATGATGAGCCCCTATGCACTATATGGCTCTTTGGCGTCCCAATCTTGTCTTGCTGTTGCTATCTCCAAAATGAAAAGAGGAGATTCCTAGCATTTGCATGATCAAATGTATTGTTGCTTAGTATTTGAGTGTTTCGGTTAGTTTCAAAACTTTGTGAATTGTCATGCTTAACCTCATTTTCTTTTTTCCCATTTTATTAATATCTTTTAAACAATATATGGAGGCATGGTTTATGGTTTTCTTGTCATGTTAATCAGATGTGGTGGTAAATGGTCAGCCTTCTGTCTTCTTAGTGTAAAATGAGTTACTGAAACAACTTCATTAGTACTATAATACTATCATTAAAAAATAGAATAATTATCCTAAAACCTGTACATAATCTCTCTTTTTTTCTATAATCACGAAAACTGATATGCTTTGCTCGCTACGTGACAGGATCTACACAATTCTAAGTCAGCATTTGAGAGAAGCCGCTTCAATTTGGTATAGTGATAAAAAAAAAATTTGCCAACAGTCATATTCCAATTTTTCCTGATCATCCTTTAGTTATTAACTACCTTTCCTTGACTTTAAGAATTTCAGGTAAATGCTCTCACGAATATTGAGGCTAAAAAGAAGTTTGAGTTCTTGGAATCCTTTAGTGCAATCATGGATGCTCATCTGAGATATTTTAAATTGGTGCGTTAAGATTTACTAGTTTGACCTAATAAATAATGGGTGCCAGTGCTGTCCTCCATCTGACTATACATTGTTGTATTTGTATAGGGGTATGATTTATTGAACCAGATGGAGCCTTTTATCCACCAGGTACATTTATTATTCCAAATTTCTTGTATAAGCATAACTTTGGAGGATGATGAGATATTAGTTGTAAGTATGCTAGAGGACGTGGAACTCTGCTCAAAAGTTTATAATATATCTTTCTAAATCCAGCGTGAGCTTGTCGATTCTAATTGTTAAGAGTATCAGGGTTAGGTTTAGGGGTGTTTTAGTAATTGATGTTTCTTGAAAGGTTATGCAAATGTTTACGTAAAAAAGCATCATCAAATGTATTCACCAAAGTAATCTGTAGTAGAGGGCAGGGGCGGATCCTTTGCGGGACTTTTGGGGGTGGGGGTTGGAACATGGTCCCCTCAAGAATAATCCGCTTTCATATTTTAGTAGTTATATTAGTAGAATTGATGTAATATGTTTATTGGATCGCCTGATTATGTTGTCCCAGTATCAATGTGAAGGTTCTGTGTTCTAAACCCAGCAGGCCGGCCCTCCAATGTATTTTTATGGGTTGTTTCTTAATATTTTCTTTTTTTTTTAATAAATTTTAAAAAATATTGGGTCTTATATTTTATTTTATGGTTTGCACTTGTAGAATTCCAATCTTTTCAACTTCTTGATTATATTATTTCTATATATATTTACATGTACTATATCTTATCCTCGATAAGGTCTTCTAACTTATAAACAACTGGTAAAGTCGGGTGTTCAAATTTGAGTCTTTTAAGAGTTATGAAGCTAAAACCGGGTAGTTTGAACATTCATATGCATCCATATGGTTTTTTTAGTGTGAATTTCTTATGGAGGGGATATGATTTTTTTTAATTTTTAAATATAGGAGTTTTGCTAATGTAAAGCTAGCAAAGCTTGCGCTTAAAATTTTCTAATATGGAGGTAGCGTATGTTTAAATTTAAATTTTACAAGTTTTTGAATTTGTATCAAAAAATTATTTATTAAAGTTTAGAAATATTTCTGTACATCAGCAGGGATAATTTAGTTTTTATCTTCAATTAGCTAATTCTCATATAGAGAACTTTAATCAAATAAACATCGTCTATCACATTAGAAATGAAAGTGTGTTTCTGATTACGTTAGTGGGATAAATTATATAACGTGATTTTAATATAATTTTTATTCTATCATTTTATCAAAACATGATAAAAATATCAAGTACATTGACCAAATATCTCTTGCCCCCCAAACAAAACCATCTAGTTCCGCCCCTGGTAGGGGTTGACTGAGTCCTTCACATAAGTGAGTTGTTTTATCAAGTGAGAGAACTTGCAAGATTAGTAGCATGGGTAATCCTCTAATGCTAACTGTTTATTTCCGGATCATTATTTAATTTAATCTCAGTTGTAGGCCGTTTCCTGCATTGTTACAGGAATGTTCTTGTTCATATTCTTTTTCACCTTTTATTTATTTTCATATTCTAATTTTCTCTCAGACTTGTAGCATGGGTATTAGAATATTACTGCATTGAGATGAACTCATTTGTTTTGATCTTTATGTTTAATCACTTGTTCATTCTTTGAAGCTTAAGAAATATATTGCTATCTGGACTATCACTGTATGTTATTTCACTTCTAATTTTATGTGTAACCATCCATATATTCCTGCTCGGACATTTTAATTGCAGGGCAATAATTTAAACAAAATTTTGCTTCACCAACTTCTGTATTTCTAATAATAAATCATATCTAGCACTAATCATTTTATTATTCAATTGACATTAACTTGTTAGGTGATGAATTGTTAGGGGCTATGATTTTACTTTTTCCTTGAGCTGGTCGGCTTTCTTCAGTGCTCTTTTACACATATTTTACACAGTAAAGTGCTTTGCTTTGAAAAGTATGTTTCTCTAATACTGTGTCTCGGCTACAAGTTCAGGTGTTGACATATGCACAACAATCAAAGGAGCAGGCAAAAACTGAACAAGATAAACTTGCAAAAAGGATCCAGGAGTTCAGAACCCAGTCAGAGCTAGCCGAATTGCAAGCATCCAATAATTTGGAAAGTTCTTCAAATGTTATTGGCATGAATAGATTTGGTATGAGTGCTCACAAAAGAATGGAGGCTATCATGCCTTCCACTGCTAAAGGTGAGGTGAGTCTTTTTTCCCTCTGGGTTGCTATAGAATGTCAGAATGTTCTTTTTAATTATGAATCAGCTGTAGGGCTTGGCATTTAAAAATCAATTCAACTCCATCTTTTCATATTGAAATTGTGTTTTGAAAATGAACATGGAGGAAAAGGCAGCCAGCAATAGGAAAGTGATGCACATGTTTTCTCAGACAAGACCTTGTTCTAGTTTTAAGACTTCCTTTCTTTTTGAAAATGGTGGTCATCTTATAGTGTTTGGTAAGTTTAAGGCCATGCAGTGTTGCTAAGCAGTTTGCGACTGGTGTATTAGGTTGCTGTGAATTAGTGATTATGGTAGCAGCATTGTTGGTTTATTGTTATATTGTGGCTGAAAGATGGGTTGGTGTATTGTGGTGCTTATCAATATTGATATCCTGAGCAGCCTTTTTAACACGTGGTTGGGTAGTAGAGACTGCAAGTTTTTGAAGTTAATTCATGAATAGGTGGTTAACATTGAAATGTTTGCATTTATGACTACATACGAGCGAAGTGTTAGCTTTAGTCTACATCCGTAAAATGATTTCTAAAGTGACCCTGTGTCGATGCGATGTCTAGATAAAGAGTATGTTTAGATTTTTATGTATAGAAACATTATGGTATGTGTTTATGTACTCTTCCAAAATATTTAGAAGTGAAGTCAATCTCTCTCTCTCTCTCTCTTTGTTCTTTTCTAGATGTTGGCAGTCATTTTAACTTTATCCTCGTACTTAGTTAGCATGTTATTTGTTAATTTCTTAAATTTAAAAAAAAAAAAGGGAGTATGGAAAATCCCTAAGATGCGACTGCACTGCCACCCTTAGTGCACAGGGGACACCTACTCAAGTTGTTCACCCCATCCCGTCTTTGTCTCTCCATTTGTTCTGTTGCTACTTATGTCGTCTTCGTGCGAGTTTAGTTTTACACGATCGAAGCAGTTTTGTCCCCTCTTTCTCAGCCTGCTTCTCTATTCATCATCTTTCTCACGGCCCTGCCATTCTTGCCTCACTGTCGACGCATTGTGGATCTGATTTGTAACCGTAATCATTGTCTGTAACCTCGTCTCTGCTGTTCTTGGTTCTGTTACCTTTGTCAAAATGTCACAGGTTCAACCACTTTTGTAGGCCTGCAATTTTTTTGATAGGCCAACTATTGGAAGAAAAAGGAAAGGAACACCAGTGGGCTCAAAGAAACTAGTCGATCATCTAGGATTTGTTCGTGTCAATGAGTGTTTTTCATCTGTCCTTCATATATTATCAATGATATATCTTACCCGCCCATCTTCCGTCTCTCTCTCGCTTCGTATGTTACCATCTTTGCCACTTATATCCGCCGCCTCAGATCCATTCGTCGTGGATCTTGATGGCCGCAGCATTCGCTATCTCTGTCATGCCTATAAGTTCTCCTTCATTGTCATTTCCCTTTTATTTAGCCATCACTGTTATTGCTCCTTCATCCTCCACAGGCGCAGCTTCTTTTGCTGAGCCCCACCACTACTGTTAAACCTAGTAGTTTGCACAACCTAAAGTCAAAATGATTAAATCAGATCCAACTCAGTATCCATGTTTACTCAGATCCTAACCAACTAATTCCTCGTGAGTGGTACACTTCATCATATAGTCTACATCTACTCAGCACTCCAATCTGACCATTCTAGTCAGAATGTTTGATTGTCAATCATCTAGTAATGATTTAATTTTCAACCATCTAGTCAGCGTTTGACTGGTCACAGGTGGTCAACAAATAAAAAAAATTGGTTTGAGTTATTGGCTGATTTATTATGGTGCATAGGAAGTAAATGAGCAACTCTGAAGTTTATTTATCAAGGGAAGTAATGAGTAGGAGTAGTTATTTTTTTGGTGTTTCCTTTGTTTTCTTCTAGTTGTCAGTTTATTTTGTTATCAGCGTCTTTGGTGTTAAGTTGTTCATTGTATTGGTTGTAGTTACGGTTAATACTGACAGCAAAGTAATAGCTGATGTTGATTACATTCAGTTGTAGTTACTGAGGTTGTCAAATTGAAGTTAAATTTTGTAGTCACTTTGCGTCCCGTGGATCTGGTGGGATTCACCAAGTTCTTGATTGTTGTGTTGCCGACCATTGTCATATACTGTGAATATTACTATGTAAGAATGCAATATAAAGCCGAAGAAATGCAACTGAAAGAAACTGGCCTAGAATAGATTTGAACGGAAAGAAAGGACCATGGAAAGGGGAACGACATGTGAGCTCTTGCGGCCCTAAGCCCTAGAGTTTCAAAACTCTCCAAGAAAAGCAGTGCAACCGATGGAAGCTAGTTCTACAGAAGTCTTCTTAACAATCTCTCATAGTAAACCTTCTCGACCATCCCACAAGGCAATTTGTTCTCCTGCAACAGATCCGTGGGGAAAAGCCTTGCTAACAATACTTAATGAAGCCTGGAATGAACTGACAAAGAAATCTTAAGAGTGAATACAGATGGGATGCCGGTATTGACCGCATGGATCTTGTAGATTCACTTCAATTTCGGTTTTCATATGATCTCAACCGTTGTTGCAAGTTATGTCAACTTCTTATTGTTGTTCGGGGTGTCATAATGGTTTTCTATTGAGTCTAGTCGTATTCATAGCTTGCCTAGGACATAGTATGCTCCAGTTAGTGGGGATTGCAGATGTCTTGATATGCATGTCTAGGTTCATGATGCGAGATTCATTACCTTACGTGTTTATGTACATTTCCCAAATTGTCATAAATAAAAGTAGTTAAATCAATTTTATGGGATGGATCCAATTCTTTTAACTTTGTTACTCCTACTTTAGTTGACAGACTGAGTATTTTGACTTAGTAAGGGGCCAATTTCGTGATGAAAGCCATTTGCTGAGAGGAGGCAGTATTTGTCACGATGGCATTCCTATTTGTTTCTTTCAAGCTTAGGAGTTTGGATATCTAAATATGGTGTTAAATTTGAGCTCTGTTATTTTTGTGAAATAACATCCAGTAAATTATGACACGTCATTGATTTCTTTAGGTCCAGACGATCAAGCAGGGGTATCTTTTGAAAAGATCTTCAAGCCTGAGAGCTGATTGGAAGAGGAGATTTTTTGTTCTTGACAGTCAAGGGACTTTATATTATTACCGAAACAAGGGTGCCAAACCAGGGGTAATATTATAACTTGTTCTCAGGTCGAATTGGTAACTTGCATTTCTTATGGATCAACTTTTTTTTGCCTTGCATTCTACTCTGTCAGAGAAACTGGTTTGTATTCTACTATCTACTGAACTTTAATGTCCATTTTTGCATGTAATTATCTGCCTCTGAACATTATTATCAAACAACATGAAGCATATAGTACATTTAGTTGGATCTTTGTGTTCTCTGGACTTTTCTGTTATACGGCTTATAAAGATCGATAGCTATCTAAATCTCATTTTCATGATTTAATGCATCATTAGAAACTTAAAGCCATTTATTGCAGTCATGAATCATTTGCGGATGACAGGTGATTTACATCATCTTCTTATACATAAACTGCAATTCCGATAGTTTAGTCCCTTGAAAAGACACTATTCTGTTCAGAAATATCATGGTGCAGTAAATTGTTGCTTTACGTAGATATTGTGCTACTGCAAGTCGTAGTTCATCTTTTTCAATTCACTAAACAGCGCTCGTTTGAATTTAAGAAATATGTCCTATTTGTTATTAAATTAAATGGCATCTTTACTTCCAGCTAATATCGTCAGCACTTATGTCTATTATATTTCTTGTTCCCCGCTATTAACAAGTTGCAGGGCCAATTAGAATATTCCTTTCTCCTAAGTCACCATGTTTCAGTAATTTTATATGTAAGAAGTGACCCTAAAGTTAATCTGTCTCCCAGGGTTCTCCTTCATTGCATTCCACCCAGTCTCTGGAACACAACAATCGTGTGTTTGGTAGATTTCGGCCAAGGCACCATCGAGCATCGTCATTTAATGAAGAAAGTCTGGGTTGTAGTACTGTAGACTTGCGTACTTCTACAATTAAGATTGACGCGGAAGATTCTGATTTGCGACTATGCTTCAGAGTAATTTCACCATCAAAAACTTACACCTTACAGGTATTATCTTTTGTTTCCGATATTTGATCTCAAATGAATTGTTAAAATTTATAATTATAATTTGTAGATAAAGAACTTTACTTGCTCTATCTTATATATGGCCTCTCAGCTTTAATATATTTGCTGATTTTTTTACATTCTTGGGGTGAATAGAGTTTGTGTGGTCATGGTACATTTTGTGTAGCAAAGTCCGGTTACCAGGAGTTCTCTTAATCATGTTTATTGAGTAACTTACTGCTAGTATCTCCAGTAGTCCTCAAACTTTTTCAACTTCACACACTGATGGATTATTAGATGTTTGAAAGTGTAAAATCTAGGTTTTCAGTCCTGTCAACCTTTTTATACTGGTTTGGTTAGGCTGAAAATGAAGCTGATAGGGCTGAGTGGATGAACAAAATCAGAGGAGTTATTGAGTCCCTCTTGAGTTCTCATCTGCAGCAGGTAAACTCTGTAACTTTTCATGACAATTAGGTCAAATGATTATATATTGTGTTGAATTAAAAATCCTTGTTAACATGAAGAACATTTTTTTTGCTGCCAGGACTCTGGGAAAATAGATAATGATAAAAATTATTTTCCGAATGGCACATCTTTTAGTCAATCACTTGATAATAATGGAGGTACAACAGATGACATGAGAGGAAATCAAGCTGATTCTGTTTTCAGGATTCTGCGAGAAGTTCCTGGGAATGACCAATGCGCTGAATGCAGTGCTTCTGAACCTGATTGGGCATCTCTAAATCTGGGAATCTTAATATGCATTGATTGCTCTGGCGTTCACCGTAATCTTGGTGTTCACATATCAAAGGTATATTCAGTGACAACCCAAATTCAAGTTAGAAATTTTTGTTGTCTTTTTTTTTCTAGGTTCTTTTCTAAATTTGTACATTACTGATTAATATGTTATTATTGAACTCCTTTGGCTAAGTAATTCTTCTATGTTTTCCCTCTTAGCTTATACTTGTTATCTGAAGTTACTTTTAACTTCTCTTGCAAAGTAAAGTCTTGGTAGTGTCTGTGATAGCCTGATATGTCTCCTTTTTTTTTTCCATATAATTAGCTGATACTAAAAATGTCCCGCATGGATTGGATAACATACTAAGTTCACCTTATAAGATCTTGGGCAATGCTCGTCTCTTAAGCTAGCTTAGGCCCAACCATTTATTGTGGACTTAGCCCAATCCATGTGAAATCTAATATGGTACTAGAACCCAGGTTAAGGTGGGTCACCTCCTTCCATGATAGGCTCCTCGTTGTTCACATGTTGGACTTTATTCTTCACCCACGCACTTTGCCCAGATAATAAGGTCTAGGTTGTTATTATTATGTTCAGTTAACAAGGCCGCTATTCTCAAGGTTGGGCTTTCATATGTCACGCGTTGGGCTGTTTCACCCACATATTCAGCCTGCCCACACTTGAAGGGGGAGCGTTGAGACTAAAAATGTCCCACATGGATTGGATAACAAAACTAAGTACACCTTATAAGGTCTTAGGCAATCCCCAACCCTTGAGCTAACTTTTGAGGTGAGTCAGGCCAAACCAATTTATTGCGGATTTAGCCCAATCCAATCCAATCCATGTGAAATCTAACATAATTACTAGAACCCAGGTTAAGGTGGGTCACCTCCTTCCATGATAGGCTCCTCGTTGTTCACATGTTGGACTTTATTCTTCACCCATTATGTTCAGTTAACAAGGCCGCTATTCTCAAGGTTGGGCTTTCATATGTCACGCGTTGGGCTGTTTCACCCACATATTCAGCCTGCCCACACTTGAAGGGGGAGCGTTGAGACTACAAATGTCCCACATGGATTGGATAACCCTTGAGCTAACTTTTGAGGTGAGTCAGGCCAAACCAATTTATTGCGGATTTAGCCCAATCCAATCCATGTGAAATCTAACATAATTAGCCACTTCAACCAATTGTTAGTTCATGGGCTCCCTCCAGTGTCATGCAAAGATTCTTCCCTCATTTTCATTAATCCATAATATTGTATGACTTGTACATACCATCCCACTAAACTGCGCATGTTTGGAACTGAGCATAAAAATGACTTAGTAAACTCAGCAATATAAGTAATTGCATTTAAGAATGGCAATTTTTAATGTATTTAAACGGATAAAATCTGAAATTTCTGGTATTTTGTGCTGGTGACGTGACATTGTATCCATGATCTACCCTGTCACCTAATCCCTGGATAGTGTTGAAGGATATTGTTTCATTAATTTTCATGTCCATAAGATTTTACAAACCCTAAAATATGCAGTCCACTTGCCATTTGATAGAGAAAAACTGGTTGCCAGTTTGATTTGTTTATACTGTATCATTAGCATTCCGCAATAAAATAACATAATAGAAATAATTAATCTCTTGTTCTTTTATCATCTCATCAATGGTTTACGAAATGCATTGCTTGAACAAGCGCTCATGTAACATTAGATTCTATCTTAGTATAATAAGAAGGTTTTTTGCTGTTTATTTTGCTTCTCTATCTGTTTGTGGGCATTGGGACAATTTTTACACAATAAGGATACTCATGGATTCAATTTTCTGCCATTTCAAAATTCCAAAACCTCATTTTTGTACCTGGTTTTGTGAACCAAAGACATGTCTGTTACTGATCTTCCATTAATAGAATTTCATCTAAAATGTACTTGTTTCGTGAAATGATCATTCGACAACAATCTAGTTGGGATGTGATGAGTGGTCATAAGCTCACAATAACATGTGGGGTAGGTGTCTGCCCAGCCTGGTCACTGGGGAAAAAGAGAGACGTTATCTAGTTTCTGGCAATCCGATTCTTGGTTCTCACACTAAGTTCTATTCTCTACTTTCCTTTTGAAATGGAAAAAAATATATATATTGTGCATCTTAAGATTACAAAATTCCTTTTCGAGAATGGTTACCACTGTTGTTAATACCTTTGTAGTTAATAATGTCTGATGGACTTTTTTCACTTTTGGCTCATAAAAAATAAATGATTCACTCGATTAAGTCTTTCCTTCTTTTATTGGTTTATTCAGCATGTAGAATTTTTTTCACAAGTATGAGATCCTCTCAGAAATAAGAACATTTTATTAATGTTGTTTAAACTCAAGAAATTCACAGAGAAATATTATATGAAGCTTAATCACGTAAAATTAATTACGATAACTATCTTCTTTTCAGTAACCAAAAATATGTACTTCAAATGTACATTATCTAATAACGTGTTATGTAATTACTGGAACTAAAACTAACATATAGTTTCCCTCCAATTCACAGGTAAGGTCTGTCACTTTAGATGTAAAAGTTTGGGAACCTAGCGTCTTGGACTTATTTCGAGCTCTGGGTAATGCTTATTGTAATTCTGTCTGGGAAGAATTGCTTCCATTGCACAAAGACTCGTAAGTTCCTCAAAACTACTGTTATCAATTGCAATTTTATAATTTTGTCATTTGTTATCACAGTGATATTTTAAAGTGCTCACCATGAATACAGAGATATAGAGTCTGAAGAATTACCAATTGTTACCAAACCAAGCCCCAGTGACGCACATCATCAAAAGAAGGAGTTCATTCAAGCGAAGGTATGTACTCAGATAATATGAACTTTGTATAACTTGATTGTGATATCTTACGAATTGATTAGGCTTAGATTTTTGCCTTATGCTTCTCATGAAGATCTTTATTTGCTAGGATCTATTGTTGATGTGGTAGCCTTAAAGGTGGACTTATTTTTAACTAATTTTGGTTTCCATTCCACATACTGCAAAACAGTACTGTTAAATTTTAGTCCCCGTCGATTTCATTTTTTAAAATATGTTTACTGACACAGAACAACTCAATCTGATTAACCTAGCAAAACCAACAATGTTGGACAAACTATATTAAGCTTTGGGTTATTATGCTAGTATTTTTTTCCTACTTTATTATATTCTCTCTTTTAACCTGTAATGTGGAATATGAACTTACTAGTTATCAATTACAGTATGTTCAGAAACTGCTTGTAAACAAAGAAGCCTCGGCAGCAAGGGATCTGTCACCTTCTACCATCTGGGAGGCAGTTAAGGCCAATAATTTGCAGGAGGTATACCGTATCATTATAGCGTCGGACATGAATTTAGTCAATTCAATTTATGATGAAGTTGTTGGTTGCGATTTGTATCATGATGAACCGGGGTCAAAACAAAGCTCTCATGATCCTGAAAAGGAACAGCTTGATCCTGCAAACTGTGAAAGGATCAAGTCTTCCAATGATCCAGAAAACTGCCTCCAGGGCTGTTCCATATTGCATCTGGCATGTCACAGTGGAAGTTTAGTGATGCTTGAGCTATTGTTGCAGTTAGGTGCTGACATAAATAAATGTGACTTTCATGGGAGAACACCTCTACTACATTGCATCTTGAAAGGGAACAATGAGCTAGCCAAGTTTTTGCTTAGAAGGTAAAAGCCACTTGCAATAATGAGTACTAATTCAAATATTTTATGAACAGCCTGGTTTCACCGAAAGGAAAGTACCTTTTCTAACAGTATTCAACAATAACGATTTTGGCGAATTGTTTATGCTAGATTTTTATACCGTTTAAAGTAATCGTTCTACTTATATTATCTTATTTTTATTTGGCGGCCAAATACATAAATATATTATTGTAGTTACTACTCATGGAGGTGAAGGACTGGCTACCATTTTAACTTGTTTTCTCCAAAAACATTGAAATGTTCTCTTGCTTCTGTTTCACAGAGAAACAAAAGAGAATCTTTTTCTCATTCTGCTTTTTGTTATTTCGACCCCTCTCTTTTTTGGGGTTATTCTGGGGAAGGGGGATGGCATGCCTTTTTTTTTAATATTTTGCATCCTTTGACTTTTAAATGTGAAAAATTTTAGAGAAATTGTCAATTAAATGATGTCCATTTCTTCATGTTTTAATCTTCTTACGTAAACAATAGAAAATTCTATTATTATTCTTTTAGTTAACACTGTTCTATAAACAATTTTTAGATGAATTGTCATCTTCCCCTGTGAAATGCTGAAAAAACTCAAAAACCCCTTTAGTTCAGGAATAATGAAGTAAGCCGATTACACCCTTGGTTTAAACTGGGTGCTCACAGCCCCGCAACATTAATGTAGTGCTAACTAAGTTGTGCAATCACAATAATGACCTTGAATACACAGTTGGGCTTTATCAGTAATTCAAGGTTATAAATGTGATTGGACAGCGTGTACAAACAAATTCGCAGTTTCATTGTTAACGTCTTCATTTCATTTTCTTTCTTGCTTCCTCGTTGTTCTGTTTCTAGTTCTGATTTGATTGTTTGTTCAATTCCTCCAATTCCTCCCACGTATATATTATCCTTAGGGCATTCAGTGAGTTTACCTTTCCCTGAAACAAGTCACAGGTTATAGGAATTTGTACCAAATTTTCTCACAATGGAACACTAGGAATATTCTTGAAGTAGTATTCTGCTCTCTTTCCTTTTAGCCATCCTTATTTAGCTAAAGATCCAAGTCACTTCTTTCCAGATTGCTAGAAGAATAGCCAGACTTCACTATAAGAGTATGAACTGCATTGAATAGTATATATGCAATATCTTGTGATTATGAGATTTCATTATCGAAATGGAGAAGTATTGGCTGATTACATATTTCATCCTTTTCATTGTTTGCTTTCTTCTATTTTCTGATAATACTATTTCCTCTAACAAATATTATTTCAGAGGTGCACGTGCTTCTATAAAGGATGCCGGGGGCTTCAGTGTTTTGGAAAGGGCTATGGAGATGGGAGCAATAACTGATGAGCAACTTTTCATCTTGCTTGCGGAGAATGAGTGAATATGCATTCTCTAAATATGTGAGTTTCCGTAACCTGTTTTGTGCCTATTTCATACTGTAATTTGGATATTGTCTTGTTTTGTGATACTCCTTAATTTCAGATATTCATTTCTGATGTTAACTTTCGTTTTCATTATTGAATTTCTGTTAAGATGCCTTTCATGAAGTTTGTAACAAGACATTTTCAGAGGTGGAAACCACGAATGCCTCGACCTTCCAGTAACTACTGGGAATCGTATTAATCTGTTTCCCTTTGTTTTTTCTTGTTTGTAGCTCGTTCCGTGAATTTGTGTGCAGCCATAGATTTCCCTGAAGATTTAAAAGAATGAACGCGACAAGAACCAAACGCAGAGTTTTAGGTATGAGCTCGGAGAATGATTCTCCAATCGTTTCCTCTCAAAAGTGAAGCGGAAACCAGGCCATACATATCTCTATTTATTCAGTAGTTGTGTGCGTCATTGGAAATTTTGTACTGGGTGACTTCGCTCAAAACATTCATCAATTTTTCATTCAATGCTTTGTTTGTTATAGTTATCAAACCAAACAAAAACGTTTCCAAACTTTGAAACTTGATTTAATATCGACTCGATAAGTTAAAATTGTTTGTATACATATCAACCTACTCGAGTGTGTCCTGCGTTCTGTTTGATTGAAGCTCATTTTAGTTCAATTCGTTTAATTATCTGATCAAGTTCAAACACAAATTCGAGCTCGAACATAAAATCAATTTAATCTTGAAAAATACGTTGTGACTTGTGATTACTCTACCTCATTTGTTTCCAATAACTAGTAAACAACTATAATCTGTCTCTTTCTAGGTAGAGAAACATATTATATTATAATATATATATATTGAGAATTAATCTTTTTTATATTGACCAAACAAAGAAATGTTAGTTTTTCATAGACATGTATAAACTAATGAAAAATTATAATTGTGCCAATGACATATTCAACGAGGTTTTAGTTCATTGGTAAGGTTGAGGTCCTTAGACTATGAAGTATTGATTTAATTCTCGTTAATGTAGTTTTTTCTGCTAGTTTAAAAATAATGTTTGGTGATTGATTTTCTATGTAATTTGATTATTATTTAACACTCCCTCCGTCCCAATTTTTTTTTTTTGCTTCCTTTTCTACAGTACTTGGTCAAACTTTTCAATTTTTTAAGTGACTTATCATATTAAATTATTCACATTTGTGGTGTATTAAACTTTTTAAATATTAATATATATAATATCATAAGATATTGTCAACTTATTAGTGAAATATATTAATTAAATTATTTATTATAATTTTTATAAATTTAGTCAAGTTGACTGGTCAACTGTACTAGGGGAGCTAAAAATGTGGGACGGAGGGAGTATATTTTTTTATTTAGTAATATTTGATTGTAATTCAATAAATTATCTAATTTAGTGATGTTAATGTGTGATATTGATGTAATGACTATTTTCTAAAAAAGAAAAACCAATTGCATTCTTAATTTGGGAAGAATTGCATGAGCAGACAAAAAACTAATTATAGAAAAAGAATTTCGCAGAAATTAGGTATATTATATTGGGGAACACACAAATGTGCATGTTAGTACTAATAATGGTTCCAAGCATATATAAAATAGACATTGTCCCAAAAAAAAAAAAGAGTAAAAAAGGACTTGTTGATGCTGTCTTCATGTTTATATTTAGATTTAGATACCCCAATTTTCTATTACCGTCCGTCCGAAACTATTCCCCACATTTCAAACATATATACAGCAAAGTCAGAGATTATGTCATGCTAATTGTCACATAATTTTGGCTTCTCCAACATTTTGTCACTTAATTGTTAACAAAAGAAAAGAAAACATTTTGTCCTTTAGTTGTTAATTAGCCCGGCACTTAAAGATTTACAAAGTATGCATAAAAAAATACTCCCTCCGTCCTATTAATTTTAGTCCCTTTAGGTTGGGCATGAAGTTTTAGATACTTTGTTAAAAAAGTAAATTTTTATTATTTTTTTAGAGAGAAAATGAGCCATATTTTGAGACGTCCCAAAATAAAAATAGGAGCAAGAAAAGTGGATAGTTTTTTTAATACATAAATAAGACTTGTATGTTCCTTATAGTCGTGCAATTTTATTTTTTTATAAAAAGACATGACTTGTTTGTTCCTTATAGAAAAATAAATAAATAAAGAAATACACTTATGTATATATGACTATGTACAACCACACGTGAAATGAAGGCAACTCCCATTGCGACATCTGTCATAGTTTGGCTGTTTCTTTCTTGTCATTTTATTCCCTTCTGCCGTCTCCGGCATTCCGGGTTTGACTTTTTCGATTCGACTTGTAGAGATGATGATTTTTATTTTAATTGGTGAGAAAAAATTTATCTTATTGATGTTTCATTTCATACATGGACAAATTCTTATGCTTTTGATCGAATTAGAGTAATTACATGGCAAGTGTAATATACTTATTTTATGATTGGATGTAACTTTCAAGAAAGTGATCAATCACAAAGGAAATGCAATACAATTATTTAGTAGTTAAATGAGTTTGACCCAAACCAGACTTGGACAAGAATTTTCCGTTGCATGGTGTAGAATTTACATTCATATTTCAAATAACATAAATTCACTTTTTTTTTTCCAACTTTTAAAAATCCACTTGATTAATTTTAGTTAATAAAGATAACGTATCATTTGAAGAATTTAAATCACATTATATAACTTCTAACTTGATCGATTGATCTTATTGGATTTGATGAGCTAACATATTATGAATAATTATCTATGGATTAAAAAGTAGGTCACTCAAAGTTACACCAGATTGCCTGTTATTTTTTTATTTAAAAGGTTTGTTAATTGATATATGATCAGAAATTAACTCACACCACAATTATAACATTGTCACCTTTTTTTTTAGACTTTAAGATTTATTATCAATTTAAGTTTAATGATCTAATTAACTTGTTTAAATAATATAAATAAATAAATAGGTACATGATGATACATCAATTTGCAAGCCTCATATCGAGTAGAGTGCAATAATATTCATGTTTTATTTAACATATTTCTTTACCTAATCAAATTCACTTTTGACTTTCACATATTTAATTTTACTCAAACTCATTTAATCAATAAAAAAAAACGTTTACTTAGATTTGCCCCAACCTAATCAACCCACGGGTCAAGACCCATATTCCAAACCTTAATTCCGGTGCACCTAACCTATAAATACCCAACATTTTATGTTGATTTTACACTTAATTAACATTCTTAAATTTTTTCTTTACACTTTCACAATCATGGTCATTGAGTCAATAAATCCTCCTTTATCCCACGACTATAACAAAATTCTTAGCCAATATACAACAAAAACAATCACACGTAATGAGAATATTAATGGATCAACAAATATTCAAGAATGCTACCATGATCAAGAGCTTCCGCTAATCGATCTCGGAGGTTTAACGTGCGATAACGAAGTCGAGAGAGTTAAATGCAAAACGGAGATCGCACGAGCATCTTCCGAGTGGGGATTCTTTCAAGTTATAAACCACGGGATCAGTATCAAATTACTCAACAAAATGAGAAGAGAGCAAATCAAATTGTTCAATGCTTCTTTCTCAACAAAATCAACTTGTGGGCTTCTGAATAATTCATACAGATGGGGAACACCTACGGCTACCTCTCCTGAAAATTTCTCATGGTCTGAAGCATTTCATGTACCACTTACAATGATCCCCGACCAAGATTGTTATGGAGAGTTTGATTCTTTAAGGTAATTATTATATATGCATGTTCATATTTTTAAAGGATTTCAAAATTTTATAAAAATTTAAGGGTATTTTAGTCTTTCATCAACATAAATGATGTGTAAATATATGAAAGATTTGTGAGCCCGTTTTATTACAGACAACGTGCATTCTATTTTCTTTAAAATAATACTCCCTCCGTTTTTTCTAAATGTCGTTTCGGAGGAATTTACTCGAATTAAGGAATGTCATAAAAGATCACTTTCTTGAAGTATAATATTCAAAATACCCTTTTAATCAAATAAGCTTAACATTAATTAGCATTAATGATAAGTATTAGTAAGATGGGTAAAATTGATAAAATAACATTAATTTTACATTGAAATTTTAAAGCGACAAATAAAAGTAAACAAGAAAATTTTGCCAAAGCGACAAATAAAAGAAATGGAAGGAATACTATATTCATCATAAATACATTTTAATTTTAAAAATTCAAGAGAGACTCAATTTTTTTTCTTTTGACAATTTTACCCTTTCTCATTAATGATTGAACTCCTAAATATTCTGAATGTCATTCAATTTCAAGAGTAATTTTGTAGCATAGACTTCTATTATACTAAAATTTAGGTAATTAATAATTTTCTGAATCATTGTGCAATGACATTAAACGACGTGTATTTAGAATTTGAGGGATTAATCACTAAGCTTTTAATATTTAAAACTAATAATAAATATGTGATTAACTAAATTTAATTCATATATGTCACAAGAAAAATTAAATGAGTTTGCTAAGTTTAACTATAGAAAATAATACTAGAAAAACTTTAGTACAAAGATTTATATATTTTATGGGCGTGCAGAGAAGTGTTGGTGGAATATGCTGCAACGATGCAAAAATTGGCGAAATTATTGGCTGAGGTTTTGGTGAAGAATTTGGGTGGAAAAATGGAAGAGTTTGAAAACATGATATCGGAGAAAACGTGTTTTCTTAGATTAAATCGTTACCCTTCTTGTCCATTGTCGCCAAAAATTACTGGTTTGGTGCCGCACACGGATAGCGATTTTCTTACGATTCTTCATCAAGATCAAGTTGGAGGGCTTCAACTTATAAAAGACTCCAAATGGGTTGCTGTTAAGCCTAATAAAGACGCACTTATTGTCAACATTGGTGATCTTTTTCAGGTAATTAATCATCTAAATATTTTACATTTATTTATTTAAATTTAAAGTAACATTTTTTTGTAAGTATCATTTGTTATGTATTTTTCCAGAGAGTGAATATATATCCATAATAGGGTAAACACCACATTTGGTCCCTCTTATCATTAATTTTTTACAGAGTGGTTCCTCTTATGTTTTTTTCCCAGTTTAGTCCCTAGTATGTATTCTTTGTTTCACTTTAGTCCTTTTCAGGTGTTCCAAGGCGATTCCGGTAACATGTGATATGCTCATAAGGGCAATTTCGTCATTTCAAGTAAACTAACATGGATATTTTCGTCTTTCTAATCATTTGAATAAAAACTAAAGATTTAATATCTTCCAAACTAGGCTTTCATTCCAGTCCAACTTAATCGTCCATTTCGTTCCAAACTAAAGTTTTCTCCGAAAATCTTCTTCAAACACCAAAATTGCTCACCAATTAAACAATATCTCAAATGGTCTCAATAGCGAACGGACTAAAAAATATTCATATGCAAGTCACGTGTTATCAGAACAACCTGATAAGGACTAAAGTGAAACACATAATTCATAGTAGGGGCTAAAGTGAAATAAATAATTCATAGTAGGGACTAAAATGAAAAAGAAAATATACGAGGAACCACTCTGTAAAAAGTTAATGATAAGAGGGACCAAAAGGGATATTTACCCTCATTTATAATTGTCTCAATCATAATCAAACAAATTACATATAAGTATTACAATACACGTGTATATGTCTCTTCAAACATTCTGTCCCATTGGTCCCTCATGCTCAAGACATCAATTAAAATGACATAATTTGTCACTTTGTATTTGTCAATTAGTCTAGTTTTTGTTGCCTAAATTGTCATATAATGTCTTTTAACATCTAATATTTGTTGCTAGCTACCCGCCGCAAGAAAATTCCTTTCTTAATGTATCATAATGATTCAAATATTTAATTTTTATCCGACAGTCTTGTCTAAAATTATGAAAGACACAAAAAATTAAAGAAGATAGTTGTCGCTTTGGAAAAAAAAAATTGTTTACTTTTATTTGTTGTTTTTAAAAGTTCAATGTAATATTTTTTTATCAGTTTAATTCTTTTCTTTAATGTTTGTAATTATTGTCAATTAATACAGTAATTATTTGATTAAAGGATATTTTGAAATTTTTGCTTCAAAAAATGACTATTTATTACATTTTTTAATTCGTGTGCAATTGTCCAAAACGACAAATAAAAAAGACCGAACGGAATAGTAACGATGAGATTGAACATAAAACGTATATCTTATCGGTCTAAATTTTATACTAATATCATCATTTTATCCGAAAGTTTAAGCTAGTAAAAGTAAATATTTGTAGTCTCTAACGACTCAAACATGAAATTGTAGTATATTTTTTGAATTTATTATCTTTTTGACAAATGATGATAAATTATTTTTTTATTTCAAAAACATGTTGGGTGCAGGCTTGGAGCAATGATTTATATAAAAGTGTAGAGCACAAGGTGGTTGTAAATCCAGAAGTGGAGAGATTCTCAGTTGCCTATTTTCTCTGCCCTTCATATGATTCTTTTATTGGAAGCTACGAAAAGCCATCTGTCTATAGAAATTTCACCTTTGGAGGATATAGAAAAAAAATTCAAGAAGATGCTAAATTGCTAGGACACAAAGTTGGCCTCTCGAGATTTAGAAAATAATTAATTATTAAATGAAGCTACGTTCTTTGGAACAAACCAAAAAAAAAAAGTTTAACAAAATACATAATTTATTAAATCAAACATGAGAATAAGAATGAATATCATTTAGGATTCCTATTATTAATTTTTTTTCGAGGGATTTAAATCATGTCTATTAAAATTAAAAGTATTGGTCGATAATTTCACCATTAGTTAGAGGGAGCTATATGTAACGTTTATATATTTCAAAGATTGCATACATATGTTTATTTTTTCTAAATTGTAATCCATATTTTTATTTAGATTGAACCAAAAACAAAAAGTTATCGTGTTGAAATTTCAACTTCTAGATTTCGATTAATAGAATCTCCCGCTCAATGTATTATTTCGCGACGTTTCGTATACGAGTTCCCTATAGGTTGTGGTTAGCGAGAATTAATTAATAAGAACAAAACCAGTAAAACGACAGTAGCCACATATACGATTCTCAATTAACAAGATCAAAAATAATATAATATGGAGAATAAACGTGTTAAGAATAAAATGTCCAATCCTTCAAAGTTGTACGAGACCAGCTGGTACACATGTATACAAATGCCACACATAAGAAGTGATAAATCAATCACCTGAAGCTGAAAATCCAACAAAGCACTGTACATAAGAGTGGCTTTGAAATCAAGTTACATATTTGCAACATAATCACGTTTGTACAAATCTCACTAAACTATCATCATCAACTTCACTAATGAAAAAAGAGTCGATATCTTAGTTAGAACAACAAACCATTAAGACGGATCCGCATCCACCTGAAGTACAATTATCCTTGGCAGTAAGCAGGTTTCCATTGGCTTTTAAGGTTATGTTAAAACAAAAGAATCAGTCGTCCTTCCACTTTAGCATGGCTTTACACAATCGTCCTCCACGTTAAAGCATAACAAACGATGCATAGTAACAATCCCATGTTTTATATGCTGCTCATAAGTTATGAATCCTGAGAACTATTTACTCTTATGAAACTTCCTGAAGTGCAAGATTCAATTCGTGTGCAGACTTGGCAATAGAACCCCCTCTTCTGCAAAATGAAATAGCATACAGAAATTGAATCTAGACTCAATTTTGATCCATACATCAGTGTCTTCGTAAGAAATGCATACCTTGAAAGGACGGGTAAGCAGCGCTTTACTTTCTCAAGTTCCACAAAGCAAAGGTTGCAGCGCTCCAGCCTTTTAGACAACTCCAATCAGATAATTTCACTATAGTATTCAAAATAAGGTAAAAATTACAGTTTTAGTCCGACAGGACTGGACCTTCGACTCTTTTGGTCCGCGTAGTTAGCAAAACTGCAATTTGGTCCAATTTTTTAAAATGTTTTTCACATTTGTTATATCGCCCTCTTTCCATCCAATTTGGGACAAATCTGGTGCAAATTCATGGGACCAATAGTGCAAAACGAGACTATTCTATGGGACGAAATATGTGAGAATTGGAAGGAAAAGGGGACGATATGACCAAAAGTGCAAAATATTTTTTAAAAATTGGGACCAAAGCACAGGACCAAAAGTGTTGAGGACCAATCATGTTGGACTAATAATGCATTTTTGCCTAGAAACAACAATAGCAGATATAGCAACTTATAAATGTTTTAGAATAAAGCATGAGCCCAACCTTTGCTCTGCCTCGATATCTACACCAACAGATGATGACGCAGATAATGAAGAATAGATCACAGAGCCAAATACTCTGACCAGTTTTAGAAGCATGTCCAATGCAATTTCTTGATGCCTAGAGAGAAAGAGAAAGTTCATCAGATTTAGCATGACCATCAGATGATTTTACTGTTTTTCGATTCTCTCAACAACAAAATATCTGCATGAAGACAGTATCCAGAGCCTTTTTTTTTCTATTTCGCAATAGTTACTTCAGTTTATAATCAAATAAGAATCCCACAGGACCAAGTAACTGATTCCCAAAACGCAAAAGGTGATACTACATTTAGGAAGTATACGATGAATGGAAAAACAATGTGTGTGTGTTTGAGCGTGTATGCTTGTTTAAGCAAAAGTTCAGAAGGACTGAATTATACCCATTGTAAAGACAAGTACCAGTCATGCAGATAGAATATAACACCGCTATATGGTTAACAGCTTGAGAAAACCAGTGAAATTCTCCTTATTTCATTCTTATTCTTTTAGTACATGTTTGGTGTCCAGTGTGAATCATTAAGATAACATCCATAATCTGTCCTTAAAAGAGCTAAGAACGTTTTCTAAGTCTACAAGAAATCCCTCCCCAATAACAAATTCCCTTAACGTATTCAACCGATGAAACATGCTAAGAAGAGACGTTAAAATATAAACTTTACTAACATAGATCTTCCCTTTTTTTAGAGCATTTCGCCAAATAGTAGCCTTTCTTGCAAAGAAAGTGGACTGATTTTATTCCCAAAAACAAAGCAAAGCCTCTCAACGATAAGATTAAGAGGATTCAAATGCTAGTATTAAAGAATCTTGAGAAGTCTTAGTTACCTATCCGTATCACTTTCAACAAGTCCTGCCAGAAGTGGCAAAAGACATGAACATATATCTAATGTGACAGTATCAGTCTTTTCTGCCAAAAGGCTGATTACATCAGCAACCACCTGCATTATGAACAACATGCAGAAATTGAGTACTCCATTATTGCATGAGAAGTGTAAAGTTGACATTACACTTCTAGTTTTTACTGCAATCTTGGAAATATGAAGCAACTCTTCTTCTTACAGACATTCTGTGATTAAAATTATGACACTCACACTATGATCGGCCATTTTACTGATAGCACTAAGGGCCCCTTTGATATCTTGCCTTCGCCAGTAGTTCAGGACCATCTGCATATAACAAAAATCTAACTTGAAATTTTGATTGAATTGTTGAACCGTCGTGTTGCTAAATTACGACAATCGCAATAAGACGGTTTTATAGAGACGCTAAGTTCAAAAAAATCTGTTTGGAGGTAATTTCCAGAAGCTGATTTGAAAAGGATAGAAGTTGTTTCTGGAAACAAAGCATAAAGATTTACTTCACACGCTAGAATCATAAGAACTAACTCTGCCAGCAACCTAATGAATCTATTTGGTTAATCTCTTTGATTTAGTGAGCAGATTGTCCATCAAAGTGGTATTTGTTGGAGTTCCACTATAAGGAGTACCAAATATGCACCCCCTCAGTAATAGCTCCTTACCCACCAACACGTTCACAAGGAAGAAAAAGCTTTTCCATCAACACAAATAATCTGGATTAAAAAGTAAATGAATCCTTTATTGCTGATGGTGTTGAAATAACAAAGAAGTACAAATATTGTCTTCACTGTGGGCTTGGTCGACAGTTATGAAAGTGTAAGTTTCCTTTTCAGGAAAATAGAGGTAGTTAAGAATTACATGGACTCCAGAAGGCCAGCTCCCTGGCAAGTATTTGGGAGCTTACATTAGCACCTCCATTCATAAATTAAGAAAGTCTAGGGCAAGGGTGGATAGATTAACTTCAACGATAAAGTCCAGGGAAAACAGAAGATTTTATTTTGCAGTTCACAAGCAATTGGAAGCAGTTAAGTCGAGCTTTCCAGAAAAGCAAGAAAGGACATTTACTGGAGCACCAACTCAGAAAAGGATATATTTTTATGTGAAGGATTGAGCTTGTATGATATTCAGTATGCGCTATTACTCTGACTAGTTGTTGGATTGTCTCTTCTCCTCTCTTTCTCTCTCATCATCGACATCATCGGAAAAATAATGGATTATTAATGTTAATATTAAATATTAAATGCATGTCATCAAACACCTTAAACTTCTATAAGAGGTGGTTATTAAATGTCACAAGAGAGAGTGAAACCAAGAAGAGGACATGAGTTCGAATTTCACCACTTATTTATAAAAAAAATAGAGGCTTGAGTCTAAGAATCACGCCTACACGCGGTGGTGACATATCAGAAATAATAAATATTAAATGTCTATCATATATCTAACAGATTAAGCTCTTATATGAAATGGTCACTCATTAATGTCAAATCCCAATTTGAAAATTTTAAGGTATACAGTAACATATAAAGGAATCTGGTCGACTCCACTTTAAAAGTACTGAGACATACAGAAGTATGATGTGGACAAGAAGTCCAAGAACAATGCTTCTGAGTTCAGAATATACCTGTAGTTTGGCTAGACGAGACTGCATCGATCCAACAAATTGATTGTGCATTTCCATCAAATCAGCAATAGCATCCTCATCACTAGCAGAGACTGACTCGCTTTCACCAATCAAAGGATAGCCTCTCTGTCATGGTGGATATGAATAAATGTTTTATAAGGAATGAGAAAATTAGGTGAAGCTATTAATCTAACTTTACATTAGGTTGAGAACTAAAGTCGAGAAGGCAGTAATAGATGTAAAAAAAAGTGACAGAGTCTAAATGGCTTTGGCAAATTTTAATGTAACGATTCCAAAATCACTACTTATTATATGAGAATGTTTCATAAACTACAATATTACACATCCTGAACAAAACAAATCCAATTTTCGGTTGATGCTACGGAAAAACTTATGGCCTGATAAAACACAAGGTATTATACTTATCAAGAGAAGAGAGAGTCAGGTAAGATATCAAGCACACACAAAGTGCATATGCTGGTGGCTAAAGAGTAGCACATTTTAAACACAAGACTAAGGGTTATGCGGTGTGGTTTAGGCCAGTCTTTGATTAATGGATCAATTCATACAGATAAGTAAGGACTGGCAATTCCATCATCCTATCCAGAAATACATTTATGACTATATAGAATGAATCAGTAGTTATTCTTATCTTGAACAAGTTGGCATGTGCTTACAGAAGTTAATTTCCCAGAGACATTTCCTGAAGTGAGACCTGAACGGTATGAACTTCTTTCTTTCTGCTCCCAATTTGAGACAAGTGAGTGTCTTCTACCTAAAAATTATTAACAAGAAAAGATCCATCTTCAACTTTCTTACAAAAAGCTTTCGAAAAAAGGCAGTACAAAATTTTACAATAAAGCACCCATTAGACAGGATGGTTCCACCTCCTTTTTGGCCTTCCACATGTGATGTATCCGGATTCTCGTTATTCCCACAAAATTGATCTGCGACAGAAAAGAAAATTAATTGAAGCATGAAAACCATCACTCAATAACATCATCACACTTAATCATACATAGGCTAATTTAAGAATTGGAATTGATTATTAATATCGTAAACTATGTGATAAAAAAGGGTGGGGAAAAAGCAATCAAAAGTATGAAAAAAACCAGTAGTACGTATTTAAAAACAATATTTGTAATCAATGTAATACAGTAGTACACTGTAGTTGCAAAAAGAAGCCAAGGTGGAAAGCCAAGATCCAGTGAACATAGCACCTTAATAGCTCAAATTGTTGTCTCTTTTTGGTCTCATATAATTGAATAACAATGTCCTTATGTCCATTAAACCAAGGATTCTTCAATATCCAAATGGGCAGTGAAACTCACTGCACATTTACTAGGCAGCATTCAATAAACTGTCATTGGTGACAATATTACTCATATGTTTTATATCCATTGATCGGCAGCGTGCTGTTAAAAACATAATTTCATCACTACCTTTATACAGGGGAATGAGGCTTATTTGGATCGTGTTATAAACGCCCTAGCTAAACCTACTAAAGATGCAATTCAGATAGGAGAGTTTTTAGAATATGAGGAAGAGACTGGAGTCACTGGACTTTGGTCCCACTGAGACAAATATGCAGAATTATTGCCTTGTGTATGTGATATTTCTACCACCAAATCTCTCATGGTCTCCCCCAGAAATCACCATCATATAGCTACAGACTAAGTATACCAACAATGGTACGCTCATGCAAATGACATAACCACTCCAAAATATTCAATTTCTCATCTCACCCAATAGTAACACAAACTAACATCCAGGTGCATCAAAGTTGTAGGAGTCAGAAGTGACACAAGACACAAGCTTGTAAGAAGACCAGCATATAGCAATGTTCAAAACAAAATAACAGTAGGTGAAAGATGAGCATTTTGAGGGTGGACATACAGCTTTCATTTTGATATCTGGCAAGGTTATCAAAAGCTGCACTTGTATTGACTTTTCCAGAACTCAAGAGTTTATCATCTTTGGCTTTTCTCTCAGCTGCAGCAACTCCAACGACTGAACTTGTAACTGCAGAAATACTCCTATCCGAGGCACTCAAATCCATGGCATTACGGAACTCAGTATCAGACTGGGCAGGAACATTCGACATCTCCACGTTATCTCTCACATTCATGTATTTTCGAAGATCGGATGTTTTCGACTGCAAAGGTAGAGGAACTGTTTTCATTTGAACTCCTTCTTTTCTAGATTCAGCAACCTGCTCTACCTTAGGATTATTTCTAGGCACAATCACTGGTATCATATCAGATCTGTTGAATACCGATATACTTGATGACGACTGTACTTTAGCAGATTGCCGCTTGGGAAGTGCTGCATTGGTTACGGGTAATGAGTTGGCCTGAGTTGTTTTCAGAACATTGATACTTGGTCGTTGGGGGGTGCTTGGAGCAGTTGCAGTAGCTTCAATAAGAATATAAAAATAATATTATATAATATGTGCAACTTCAGGTTTATACAAGGTAGAGGAAGGAAATTTGATAAAAAGGGGAATAAGACATTCAAAGCAGCTGTAAAAGTGACCAGAAAAAAGGTACAAATTTAACCACCAACCCACACAAGGAAACATGGCCAAGAATAGCTTACATGCAATAGATTTAGAATCCTTATTGAGATCTGAATTCTGCTGGACAGAATGCCTCGCTAGAGATCTGGATTCCTTCACGGAATCTGAATTATGAGAAATTGAAAGCCTGCCCATATTGGCCTTTATGTTGTCCTCTGCTGTTATACTTGAACCACCAGAATTTGAATTCGGCTCAAAGTGACCATTTAGTCGAGCAGTACTACTCATTGCATATGGTTCAATACGCTGGCAAAATTAGAAGGTCATCATGAGGCATTATACTTATCAATTTCAAACACAATAAAGCTTCATGGACAATAGACCAAAATTTTAGTTTTATACCGAAATGTCAACAACCCATACTCCGACGCAGCTTTGATTGTAAGAACATCCAAGAAGCTTCCCTTCATGAACATTCATGTCTGATAATCTAGACCAACCAACATCCACAGTATCATGACCTCTGATTGGTTCCCATGAGAAAACCTGATAAAAAGTAATTAAAGAAAATGAGATGAACCCCACAGTGTTTCCATGTATCACCTCCAAACGAATATAAACTAATGTGCGTACTTTCAAACTCTCATGCAAGCCACACAGTAGGGTTCTCCCATCAGGATTAAAGGTCATACATCGCACTCCTGAGGACTGAATTTGGGACAAGTGGACAAACAGTTATTTAAACGAAGTCCATGATCAACAAAAGAAATAAATAAAGAGAAGGAAACAGCAACTAAATACATCAAGACAAACAGATAAGAAGAAAAGCGATAGTAGAAACAGAAAATAAGATGTATAAATGGAAAAACCTCAGGTCCGGCTGAGCCTATTAGCTCAAAAGTTTCTAGATCCCAGAATTTAACAGTTTTGTCAGCTGAACCTGGTAAGATTAAAAAATAAGTCCAGAAAATAAAAGATTATCAGGAGGTTGGTAAGAACACTTCAATAACAGTTCAAACAGCAGATTTTCATCAGAAAGCATAATGGGTGAAAAATTCAAAACAAAACGATGATAGTTTAGAGAAACAAAAGATCAAATCTATGTGAGTGCCCAAGCCGGCATGCTCATGCGTAAAGTACGTGCATTGTCATAAAGTGTTTTATCATGAATTTCTAAGCAAATGAAGACGCAATTCTACTTGATAACAAGGAGAACGAATACGCAACAGAATCTAAATCTAATGCAGTAGACAACACTACAAGAGTGAAAAGATATCAATCAATAATAAGCTGAGTAACAAGTCAAAGCTTGACCTAGAGTTTAAGCATTGTAGAAATGCAGGCTATATATGATTGCCAAGTGACTTTCTGCAGAAGCTAAATTTAGTTGAAATGTCCGCGTAGCTTGGGAACAAGAAAAATGGTATCATCTTCCATGTACATATTTCTTCCTTTAATTAATTTAGTACAAACTTTTAAACTTAGAATATATTCTTTTTATTTTGGATAATCTCAAAGCTGCACAGCTCATTTGATGTTTTCCATATTACCTTAATCATGTAGACAAAGATTCCTAAAAGTTCTCCCGGATTTGTGTTGTGTAACATGTTTGTAATATCTATGGTAATATCTTGGCACTGAATGATTCAAAAAAAAAAAGGTGTTTAAGGGGATGCCTATTTTTTCATTAATGTTTCTTCCTTCTATTTCTTCATTCTCTGTATATCTTTCTTCATGTTTTGTAGTAAGATAAAATTAGCTGTATCTCAGCAAAGGCATCATGGACCCCACCGATCCTAAATGACAATTGAGATTGTGGTCACTATCTAAAGGTCCATTACTGTGACAGTTCTGAAAAATGATTAATGATAATTTTCTAGAAATAATATGCAACTATGTGAAGAGATCGTAAATGAATCAGTTAAACAAACTTATTTGCACATTGTTTTCATATCTTATAAATTAAAAAAGCATATGATGGTTTGGCTGAAACGTGTCCAATATTAGAAACCAGGCCCCTTCTAGTAATTAATTGGTCACGGCTAGTAGTACCTATCCGACTAATCCAATTCGTTTGTTCCAGAACATGTTTATGATCTCTGTTCACTGGTTGTTCCTGGTAGCTGATGCTAGTAGGAATCAAGGAGAAATACTAAATTGCATGTCTTACAATGAAAAGTAGTTTCCCTACCTGTTGCCAGCAAAAACTCATGAGGATGGAAATCAATGCATTGAATTTGGCCCTCGTGACATTTGAATTCATGCATTAGTTTTCCCGCAGTTAAATCCCACAGCTGTAAGAGGATAAAAGTATTTTGAGGAACGGAAACACTAGAGAGACTATTTAAAATAGCTGTTTCAGTTGTGCAGTTCAGGAGACAGTGAATAAATAAAGCATCCTTGACATTTTCCAACGGAAACAATGTAAACTGATAAAGATATACAGGATTAAAGTTTCTACAAAGTACAAAAAGTCAGCAACATAAGTAAGGCAACTGAAAGAAAATGGATTTTTAGTTGTCACTGGAAGATATTACAACAGAAAGATACGTAAGGGGCAAAAAAAAGTAAGGAAATCAAGATTTTAACCTTCACAGTGTTGTCTTCTCCGCCAGATACGACCCATCGTCCATCAGGAGTAAACCTGATGGCATTAACACCTCGCGTATGACCCTTATAAGTGTGTATACACCCTTTCCTTCGGATATCCCATATTTTCAGATTTGTGTCAAGAGACCCAGATGCAAAAAATTCCCCAAATGGATGAAAGTCCAAAGATATGCAATTGGAGCGGTGACCAGTGAGGGTACGAATGACTATCAAATACATGAAAAAAGGTCAAAAAGAGTAAAAGTTATCTGAAGTGAATGTCAAAATTAAAGTGGATATCAGAAAGCTTACTCTTTGCCTCCTCCAAGTCCCAGAGCTTAATGGTACCGCTAGCTGCACCTGCAGCTACTAAAACCTCCGAAGAATCAAAGCTAACTGAATCAATTCCACTTGTATGACCTGACAAACTCTATGCGTTGAACCATGTATAGAACACCAAATGAGAAAAAAATATGGGAAAAGTAATAATCAAATTCCCATTCAAAGATATCTTAAAAAGAAAAGACAATGGATATCATGAAATGGGCAAGTACAAGATAAGGCAATGGTAACTTTCATACCCCTCTGCCTTCAGCCCAGCTACCGCATAGAGAAAGCTAAACATAAATTATAATTTAATCTGATAAAAGGGGTAGTCTAGTGTTTTTATAAAGCTTAAAGTGCTTAGGAGGAACTGCAGGCTCGATTAACAAGAAATAGTTGGGGTGAAATCAAAACCAAAGTGCAAGGGGCCCAATAGAAGAAAATACAAAGCCACTAAAAGTAAAAAAGTAAAGGGAGAATTGAACTGACCAGTATAGAATTGGGCTTGCCAATAGCCCAGAGATTGACCTTATGATCTTCTCCTCCAGTCACAAGAACCCTTGATGATTTCCTACCAATCTTTAGGCAATTCACACTTGAAGAATGAGCTACAAATTCCTCTGTGGCAAACATATTGTCAAGGGTCCCAAATTAACATTTTATTCAATTTCAGCTTTATTTAGCATCATCGCTATTATTTGTGTGACCTGCACAGGTAAGGCATCTAAAACCAGAGGGTGCCAGATATTTTTTTTAACATAGAGGAACTTTTGGAGCTGAGTATCACTCATAACAGGTAGTACCATTAGCATTTACAACGGATTGACATAAAAAAAAAAATTAAATATTGAGAACTTATCAGTGAGATTACTAGTCACCAGATGGTATTACAAGATAGCACTCTTCCTTATTTTGTATTGATCAATGTAAGAAAGCATCATGCTATAAACAAGTTGAATAGGTAATGTTATTATTCATTTATTGGAACATAATGCAAGTAGTAAATTTGAACCTCAATAAAGATTTCACCAAACCCCCCGAAACATGTGTACAAACTATCATTACTTTCAAACCTTATTAATCATAACTAATCAACTTCAACTTAGTGACATGCTTTCCATATATAGTAAATTTCAGAAGTCTAACTAACTAAAGTTTCATTTCTTGGGACAAGATATAGTTTTTAGTGCTAAGTACAACAGTCACCTAATGCCTGGAAAAAATATTATCATTCACGGATCCTTTTTTGCCATTTCCCAATATCAGATTTCTATAACCAATGTCAATCAACAGTTATACCTAATAACAAAAGCAACAAAAACATATACAAAAGTGAAAAGAACGATATAAGCACATATGCACCCACATTCTTCAAAACTCTATTTGACAAGTTATAATACTCAAGAAACTTAAGGCTGTGCGAGATCAATAAAAATATATAGAGCATGTTCATCATGAAATAAGTAAACTATGAATAAGCACGCAATATGATAAAACAGGTCATTTTCTTCTTCACCAGATCTACTCAAACTTAGCCGCTGGGAATACATTTTCCTTTTCCAAATTAATTTTCAACTTGTAAAAAATTAGATTCATATAAAAGGATACGTAGCTTGTAAGCACGTTTCGTCGTAGACGTCATTTCAGAACTCTGCCAAAAAAAAAATCCGAAACGCGAAAAACCCTAGCACAACCTCTAGCTCAATTGAAATGGAGACGATTCAACTGCCGACGTCATCGGTTCGAGATCCGAATCTGTCAGCATTTCACATTCCTTAAAATGCTTTGCAATTTCGCTGAGACCTGTTCGAATTTGTGTCTTCTGGAAAAATAAAATCAAATGCGAAGTGGTAAAAGTAACTTTTTTTATTTAAGAAAATGAACTATTGAAGAAGGTTATTGCAGGGGCTGTTGCAATGTGGGTATTTTGAAGGAGGAGCAAGAAATGTTGCTTCACAATTAATTACATACAAATTCTAAAAAGTAAATTTTTGAATTTGTGTGCTGTGATAAAGTGTTGGGGGAACTTTTGGATTGGGGATTTGAATGGCGATCCATTAATTGCAGATATCATTTTTTTTTTTTTTTGAGAACAATTAATTGCAGATATCATAAAGATATCAATTTGGTTTGGATTTAAATCACTAAATTGTAAATTCAATTCGACCAATAAAAATTGAAGAGAAAAAATCAGATTTTAAATTAAAAGAAAAAGAATCAAGGAGTTTATGAGAATTTTATTTGATTTAAAGCATAATAAAAAAAATGTATAAACATAATAATATTTTACTTTTGAAAGTAACATTAATAAAGTTTTCCATCAGTGAGTTAAATTATTTTTCGACGAGCTCCATTAAATTATTTGAATCAAGAAGTTAAATTTGTCTAGAATTGATTTTTTTTATATTGAAGCAAGGTGTAATATGAAGAAAATTTGATTATTTGAGCTGAACTAGAAGATTGTGTAACGTTATAAAAATTGTTCAATAAAAAAAACTGGTGATAATTTTGAAAGTGGACATTTTGTTTGACTGGGAACATATTCATAAATGGGTTGAATTCAAGTAAGATATATGGTCATAAAATGATGAGCAAGATATGAATTCGACTTGAATTTGACTCGATTGAATTGGCCGGAGTACGGGTTCCGGATCAATCTTGCTTTGACTTGTTGACAAAACTATTTCCAATAAATAAGGGAGTAAATCCAAATTTTAATCACTTAGGGTTCGTTGGGTAAATGGAATTATGCAATATTGGGGGGCCTAGTGGAGAAACAGGAATACTCACAAGTTGTAGTTAGAGACACTAACTACACTAACACAAGGGTAAAGATTGTTAGGGATATGGAGAAGACAAGACTTAAATATTTAGAGGATACGAAAATAATACAATAGTTATGTTTTTCTCTTGTGCTTGATACATTACAAGTGTATCCCATTTATAGAGTCCATGAGAGACTGCTACTCTATGACAACAAATAATCAAAGACCAAAATTAATATAGCAAAGTATTTTCTGAGTTTGCCGATTAATTGATTTCTCATTGTGGTTCTAAAAAAAAAATTAATATAGCAAAGACCACAATACTAATATTACAAAACCCAATACTAAAATAGTTTGAACATCACCTACTAGGATTGTAATCGAGTCGAGTAGTGCCGAACAACAAATTGTTCGAGTTTGGTTTGAATTTTATCGAGGGTCAAATTTTGTGTTTGGTTTGATTGCTAAAAGAACCGACCTCAAACGATATTTATCAAACGAGCTCGAGCCGAGTATCGAGTAGTTTGGTATTTTACATCTATATTATTAATTTTTAGCTTATCGAGTCAAACTCGAGCAAAACTTCAAAAGTTATCGAATGAAAAAAAATGATCAAGCTTGTTTGATTAGTATGACAAACCGAGTTCGAGCTCGGATCGAGTAGTTTGGTTTGATTTTCAGCCTAATCACCTACACAAAGTTTCAACTCAATAGTAAATCCACATATTAAATTAGCACAAAGTTCAACATCCCTTGATGCTAATTTCCGGTATCATCACCAACTTCGAACGGACAATTCAAACTTTTTTTTGAGTAGATGTTTGGTAAAAACATCAGCTACTTGGTCATTTCTACCAACTTCGATGAGCTCAATCTATTGGGACAATACCTTTTCTCGAATGAAATGACGATGAACTTCAATATGTCTAATTCTAGCATGAAACACAGGATTTGAGGCTATTCGAATTGTGCTCAAATTATCGCAAAAGATCTTTACAAACACTTTGACAGGATGATGAATATTGTCAAATCCTTAACCAAACACACTCTTGAGTTGCTAAAGTTGTAGCATTCTATTCAGCTCATGTACTTGACAAAACAACAATAGCTTGTTTCTTGTTACACCATGATTCCGTCCCTGATCTAAAATTGAAAACATAATATGTTGTAGATCATCGAGTGGATGTATCCCCAGCCAAGTCAGCATCCGTGAATCATTCAAGAGCACATTTTTCTTATACATCAACCATGGTCAATAGTACCCCTTAAATACCAAAGTATTCTTTTAGCTGCATCAAAGTGAGGCTTTTGGGTTATCAATAATAGGCCATACCGGTTTCGCAAGGAGGGCTGTATTGAAAGCCTCAAAGTCCTGGAGTCGAACTCCACCATCTCTTTTATTTTAGCACATCGATTTCCAATTTATACAATGGAGTTTCTTTGCTTTTTCGTCATTCCACCAAAAGTTTGCTACCAATGATTTAATCTTCTTCAGTAGATAAGTCGGTAATCGAAAACAACTCATAATATACAAGGTTGTATAATTTGTACGATTGAAATCCAACAAGATATGTATGATAATTAAAATAAACGAGGGACTAATAAGCAGTCATATTCCTATAATATGTATGCTAAATAATATACACATACCAAAAACAAAAACAATGTTGACAATTCAATAATTTATGTGACAATTTGAAATAGATTGATGAAATTAATCATATTCCTATTTATTCAACCCAAACCTATATACAAAATGAAGCATCAATAGTATTATTTTGGCAATCGAGTCAAAAGAAAGTCAATATGGACCACAAATTGCGGGTTGAAGGTTGGATGAACTGATTTTTGGTTTTTTTTTTTAAAAGAAGACAGTAAATTATAATCGAGCTTAAATCTATTTTTTCATAGACCACAAAAATCGCATTTAACCGCAATGTATATATACTAAATATGTAAACAATGATTTATAATTTAACTTTCTATGTCTTAACCTAAAGCCCAACAATGTACTGAAAAATCTTATTATTCCTACTCCTAAGTGCCAAACATAGAAAAAACTATCATTTTGCATAATTATTAATTGATGCTTGCTGATCATAATTTGCAACAAATTAACATGTTTTCTATTGCGTATTGCATGGAAAAATTCTATAGAATTAATAGTATTTTCTGGCTTAGTATTCATTATTGTGTATCTATTACTGCATGATATAGGAGAACACTTCTTTAATTGGTATCTATGATTGTGCTTTGACTCCATAATATAAATGAGATGTTAGCTCATGTTAATATTTTCGAAGGTTATATTTTTTTATTATATCCATGAATTTTCTTCTGAAATGTACAAAATTTATTCATGAATAAATTATAATAATAAAACGTAAAGAGGTAATTAAATAGTTCGTACATTTAATTTACTAATAAGTAGCAAAAGAAACCCCATCCCCCAAATCGCCCAACCCGTATGGACTGTAAAGTGCAATTCTATAACTTATTGGATTGGGCTTGTGCTAAAATGTGAAAAGGCCGCAAATGTCAAGTTAGGTTAAAAGTCGCTTAAGACCACACCAAATCGCGCCGCGTACGCCCCTAATAATTTGATCCTTCATACGGGGACGCGCATGTATAACATAGTAAATTATTTAATGCAATAATATATTAATAGACAAAAAATTATGAGATGATTCAAATTATTATATTTCACTAAAAAGAATAACTCACTGAAGTTGGTGATTTTGTCTTGGCTAGGAAAAAAAAAAAGTTCAAATTTTTTTGACTGACAAAATGCCATCTCATTGAATTTTTTTATATTTGATGAATTATTACTATTTTTACTCAAAAGTAAAAAGAGCCAATATCTAACCCGGAGATTTTCCCAAAAGTTAAAATCAGGAGATTCCTAAAATCATAATTTATTTATAATTTATTAATAACAATTTATCTATATATACCCCACGAGCCCTACCTGCAGGATTTTTATTTTTAATTTAATAAATATATATAATACAAAACCCCATAAGAGAAGCGAAACCAGAACTCCTTTGAGGAAGCAAGCGCAGTAATGGAGGGTGGTGGTGGTGTCTTATCTGCTACTGATCAGCAGATCATAATTTCTTCCTTCCTCGAAATCGCAGTCGGCCAAACCGCCGACACCGCTCGACAATTCCTTCAGGTAATAATAATAGGAAGAGTATTCCCCTTTATTCTCTATTTTCATTGTAAGCTTGGGATCTGTTGATTTACGATCATGCATTCTGAACAAAAACCAGTTTTTCCTTTTGTCTGATTGGAGTTTTTATTTGTTTTTGTTTTTTTGTATGTTATAGCTGTTTGTGATTATTATTATGTAGGAGTGATTTCTTGTTTCAAGTTTGTATTGTCATTTTTCGATGGTGAGCTGTACAATTACCGTATGAATGACTAATATACAGTCCAAGACAAGTGAAGAATTAAAAGACAAGTGTAAGAACACATATTGGTTGGGATTTGTCAAACTAGGTGTGGTCTAGGACTAGAATTTTCAATTTTTTAATGCAGCTTATTATGTGGCACGGAACCTTTATTGTCAACTTGGGCGTGAGGCCCCCTGAGAAGCCTGATGTTTGGTCGGGCCAATTCTTAATACGATTCACTTACCTGCTATAGAAAGTAAACGAATGTACTTGAAGAACTAATTCAAACATAGGCTGGTAAATTAGTATTCTATGTATGGTAATCGTGGCTGCACTTTGTTATTTAAAGAAAGAAATTGGGAAAAGATTTCATCTTTTCTGGGACATATAGAGAAAAGTTGATTTTAGAGTGTGGTTTACTCAATAGGAGGCCGCTGAAGTTAAACATGTTAAGTACCCATGTGTGGCAAGGAATTGGTGTGCTGCCACAGGACATACTAGTTTGCTAATTACGCATGTTAAGAAATGCCTATATATTGGGTGATGTTATAAGAGGAAAGATGTAGGGAGAAAGTGTAATGTTATTGTTAATAATAAGCCTTGGAAGAGGTATTTATACAAAGAGATAAGACTCCACAAATACCAAAATACCCTTAAACCCAATCCTAATACGCTTAACACGCAATAACTCTAACTCTAACAGGTGAAAAAAGAATTTTGCATTTCAGATTCTTTTACTACTTAAATAATTGTCTCAGTACTATCTCTTTTCCTTTTCCACTCATCCTCGCTACTCATATCTAAGTTTATCCGTGACTTGTTAAGATGGCAGCTTCCCGCAAATCCTCTAGCCATTGCTTTTACAAATTAATTGTTAGATTAGATAGTGTGAACTGTCAAGCAGTTGCACTATCATGCCTTTGCCTCCTACATGCCTCCGCCTCGTGCTGCAAACACTGTGAATTACTATAAGTGTCGGTGCTATTTAGCTTGGAAATTTGTTGTTACCGCGCACAAGATTAATGGCTATGTTTTCCAGATCTGCACTTGTTACATACAGAATTGGTCCACAAGATCGATTTATCAGCTGACTTTTTATTACATTTAAAGAAGAACATTATTGCATCTTAATTATGGTTACTCTTTGCATTTTGAAAATATATATTTTTCGTTAATCTACTTTGAGGATTAAAAACTACAAGTCATGTAAAATCCTTCTATTTTCAGAGTCGTTATGTATCTTGCTGAGATTTTAGATGAAAAATGAGGAATAGCTTATCAAATTGGTATTTGTTCTTCATGCACTTATTATTGTGACTAGATGAACTTAGTTAAATTAGCAACAGTAGTGAGCCTTATTGGGTTGCTTCAAGTAAAAATGGTGATAGTTGGGATGTCCATTGGAATTTGTAGAGAAAGAGTTCCTTTAGGACTGGTTTGTTGGTAACGTTATGTGGTTGTCCTATTTACTTCATTGTATGGTCTTGATACTTGAATATTGGGACAAGAAGAATTTTCACAAATTCTTGGCAATACAACTCAATTACGAATTATATTCCGTTTATTGTTTATGGTACAGCATAGATGCCTGTTTGATATAAATGTTGTGAACATCTCAGTGTTTAGATTTTATTTATGAAAGGTTATGTATAAGTTCACATGACACAGGCCACTAGCTGGAAGCTTGAGGAAGCTATTCAACTTTTTTATGTGGAAAATGAAGGTGGAACAGCTGCACCTCCTGTATATTCTCCCCCAGTGGAAAATGATCTGCCTCTCCATGATTCAATCTTAAGGCATGTTTTCCGAAAATAAAATAAAATAACGTAAATATGTTATTCATTGTTTATAGTTCTCCTTTTTTTATTCTTGTCGTTGTGGTTATTCAATTGTGTTTTTGTTTGGAATGCAGTGATCATGTAAAAGTATTAGAAGACCCATATGTTCGAGAAAATGATGGAAATGGTAATGATGTACGACCACCTTTACCAGTGAAAAGGGATGTTCTTTATGACAGTCCGATGCTCTATGGGTATATTAATTTCTCTTATCTTCATGGTTTACTTGGAAAACCATATTTGTGATTTTTCTACTGGTAATTGATGGGGAATTTTAGTAACATTGTCTTGTTTGGCTTGATTATGTTTGATTTTGTGTTAATTCTTTCATGATTTTCTCTTATGTGTTTTTTGTTTTGTGAGTTGACATTGCTTGAAGTTGATATATTAGTGCCGAAACTGGTCAATTTCTTGATTATGACCTGTTTTTTCCTAAGATTTTGCATATTTTAATTCAAACAATTCACCTACTCTAATAATATAACTAGCAGTGACAAGTTAGCTGAATAGTATATAATGTAGTAGGCATAGAGGGCAATGAAAGGCTAAAGGAAAAGTGTATATAAATTTGAATTTTTGGATGAGAAGTCTGGATTAAATTCAATTTAGAGAACATGAGTAAATTATCAGAAATTTCAAGCATTGAGAGTGAGTGAACTACCGGGGAGAGAGGGTCATTAAGAAAGCGAAGAGGCCCTCCTTCATTGAGAGGATGATGAAAGATCTCTTATAAAGGTGGGAGCTCAGACCCGACTTCTAATTATTAAATGAAGCTATGCCATTCGGAAGGCACTCTACAGATATATTTCAAGTTGGGAATAGAGCTGTGCGTACACTGACAAGCCTAATCCCACAGAAGGGAAAAAGGGAAGGAATTAGGGCAGCGACTACTGAAAATGGCATTGATTCATTAAACGCACGCCAACAAAGGGGAAACTGCCAAGTGGAGGAACGTCATTGAAGCAGAAGCCGAATAGCTTTGAAAACATGATGCATAACTAATCTACCGTTCTTTTATTTTATATTATTTTTTATGCATTCAGTTTCAATTTTTTATGTTAGATGTTCTTATTTGTCAGCTGTTAATTGACTATAAAAAACAGAATGTGTATGAGGAGAAGTTATCAGAAATATAATTCAAACTCTCAGCTTCTCATCTCCATTCTCCATCTGCTTCCCACCCCATTCTGTTCTCAGCAGCTTGGCTGCTAATTGCAGCGAAGTGCCTCAACTAGGTTCTTAACATTTGGTATTAGAGCCGCTCGATCCTCTGATCTGAGGGGCTAAAGGTGTGGTAATGGAAAATGGTACCAGAATGCAGAACCTCAGAATAAAAATGGCGCTCCTTAAATTGAGGAAAGAGCTCTGCAGTTGGCGGCAGAATAATATTTTGGCGCGCAGTTGGAATACTATGTTTGGGGCAAAATTTTCTGCAATCTTCCATGCTAGGGATGGAGGATATGCGGAAAGTGATACAACAACAGCTATATGATATAGCTGGCAACTGCATGGTTGTAATAGGAATACAACACAGGAACTCAGCATAATTTTCCATCATTCCCTTAGGTAGATTTCCCTAGATATGATGGTGGAAACCATAGGGCTTGGGGTAAGAAAATATTACCGTCATCTTCAGATAGTTTCTTCGTTTAGTGACAATCAGAAATTTTTGCTGGCATCTATGCATTTTGATGACACAAACTATGGTCTGATACATATACCATATTGCAGTCCAATAAAGTTCAAATAAACTGAAATCTTGGCAATGCATTTTCAGAAATATGTATGAGTTGGAGGTGTATATTTAGTATTCTTTAGGAACAAAATCTAGAATCTGTGGTCTGCCCTTAGTGTCAACCAACTTCCTGAACTTGGCACTTCATTGAAATTGAAGCCCCCCCCCTAAAGAATTAATTGTTTATGAGAAATTGTTTCAGTAGTAATTTTAATTGTTCTGCTAATTTAAACTAGCAGTTCTAATCCAGTCTGATTGATTTTTAAGGCAGAAATGTTCCTTCCTTCGTCTGTTTCTATCTTTTTGATGCACTGATTTTTCTTATTCCTGATTATTTACTGCTATTAATCCTGTTTGTGATATCCACTAGAGCGCAAAGAATGGGAGGTTCGTCTTATGGAACTCATTCTGTAGTTCCATTCCGCAATTTCGAGGAGGAAATGAAACGTCCTGGAGTCTGGGAAGGTGAACAAGGTTCATCTTCTTCTGTAGCAGAGAAAGCTCACGATAATCTCGCGTCTTTATATCGTCCTCCATTTGCTTTAATGTTTCACGGGTCCTTTGAAAAGGTAATATGTCTGTCGGTTAAAAAAATTATTCTCTTTTCAGATTAAGCTGTTTCTGTTTCTTGTGTGTGTTTGGAGGGGGTGTGTGTTGTGGTTTTGATACTAGCTGGTTCTTTCTTTATTTCTCTATTAAGTTATTGAAAATGTGTCTGATGGTTTTTAGTGTATATGTATTTCTAATTTCTTCTGTGTAATTTACAACAAACAAAATACCTAGTAACATTCCTTTTCCAGCTGATGAACACTCTTCATTTAACTGGCTTACATGTTGAGAGAGTATGCACACAGCATGAATTTTATAATGTTTCGCTGGTAGGAAATGGAATGGATGTTTGTTATTTATTTTTCTTTCTTGAAACCTGGCAAGAGGCAGAACAAGTGGTGATTGTAGTTTTTGCAAACATCATCCTTTTCTTTGGCATCAAATGCTTTAGCTCGTTTCTTTTCTTTTCTCCTCATTCATATGTCCATTATGAAATGTGATTTTTGTTTAGTGGAATAGAGATGTTTATATAACCTTATTTCCGATCTGATGTTATCATTAACAGTAATTAATTATCGTATATTAGGACAATGAATTGGAGAATCTTTTTAATTACTTGCTGGGAGTTTTTGCACACAACTTCCTCCATAATAATAATAAGTTATAACGCATATCTTCAAATACTTGTTTGCTCCAATTCATTCCAGTGATTGCTTTTGATATCAACCTATTTGTCTAACAGGCTAAAGATAACGCAAGAATGCAGAACAAGTGGCTCCTCGTAAACATGCAATCCACCAAAGAATTTAGCTCCCACATGGTACTGGGTTCTCTCCCCCAACCCCTGCTTGTTTGACTTTGTATATGTACCTGCCTCTGTTTCTAATAGCTCTGAGGCCAAGTTTTCTAGATGCTTGTGTTGACTCACTTTTGTATTTGCTGCTTTGAAGCTTAACCGTGACACCTGGGCAAATGAAGCTGTTTCCCAAACCATCAAGAGTAACTTCATCTTCTGGCAGGTTTGTATTATTGATCAGTTCTCAATTTGAATAGTAGTCGTTCTGTAACTTTATGTTACTTTGTAACCAGTTGGATTCTTTCCCTTTATATGCATTTTTAGTACTTTATAAGTGATCCCCCCCCACCCCGGCCGACTCTTTGGTCTTAAGAACGCTAGTTTAAGAATGAGTGATTGCCCATATCCGACCCTTACTGCGCAACCTGAGAATGCAGTTATATGTTAAATGGCCAACACCACTTTTCTCCTTATCATGGCATAGTATGCTTTCTTCTAAAGGTAAGTGCCAATTGTGCCTCTGTCCCGGTGGTCCTATTTACGTACTGTATGCCTGCTATGCCATGCAAGAAAAATAAGTTAAAACTTCTATAAAGCTCCGAGTTTAATTGAGAACTAGAAATGTCGAGAATATGTGAAGTGCAAATGTCTTTTCTGTGACAAGGAAACATGCATATCCAGGCAGGCCTTTATTATGACATTTAGAATTACTGTGATTTGGAACTGCAGTCACGTATGCATGAATTTTATCATCCCTAGCAAATAGCAGTGAGATATGCATAAGTTCAGTATTATCATCCCAAGCTAATAGATGTCACTCTTCTCCTAGCAGATAAGAATAAAGGAAAGCTTACTCTTGTCTCAGGGAATAATTTCAAAGTAATTTATGTTGGATGGAGTAACTTTTAATTAGACCTAATGCACGAGTATCTTTACCTTTGTCCAAATTTTATATCATAGTCACTTTGATTTAAATCATATAATGAAAGGGGAAGGCGCTACTTTTACCACCATGTTGTACTAATTCTAATTTTACTGATATATGCTGGTGAATTTCTTTGCAACTATACGTAATGAGCTATACCTTGTTATTTTCTTGTATGAGTCATTAAATTTGTACTTGTTAGATGAGTTTCCTGGATACTGATTATTGCCAAATATTCTACGTGCTATAGATATATGACGACACAGAAGAGGGCAGCAAGGTCTGTACCTATTACAAATTAGACTCTATACCTGTCGTTCTAGTGATTGATCCAATAACGGGTCAGAAAATGCGCTTTTGGCGTGGAATGGTTCACCCAGAAAATTTACTGGAGGTATATGAGCTGTTCAACTTACTGAGACACACATGTTTGTTTACTACATTTTTGAATAAGCTAACATGCTTACTCTGACTGAGGGCTTCAAACTTTTAATGGAGGTTTTTATTCTCTTACTATGTCCTGAGCTTTTGTTCTTTTTTTTCCAGGATCTGTTACCATTCATGGATGGCAGCCCCTCAGATCATCATGTCAGTCTATCCAATAAACGTCCCAGAGAAAGTTCTCATACACCAATTCCTCAGCTTCAAAGTAAGCCAGGTATATTTGGTTCATTTTTACGGTTGCTTGGTGTTGTAGAACTCTCCATAACGGGGTGATGTTTTAACATGATACCCAAATATATTACAATGGGAGAAGGGGTATTGGGAATATCCTGGAGGCATTTTATCAACTTAAAAAAAGTATTCTCTCAGTATAACTCTTCATTGTGGAGTTGCAAAATCATCTTTAATGTAGCTGCTATTGTCAACTACTTAAAAGGGAGGCAGAAGTTGAGGCATTTTTGGCAGGGCTCCAAAGATCATTTCGCAACTAGCAAGTCGAAGAAGGCTCGAGTGTGATAGGAAATATATCCATGAACTTAGAGAGAAGTATTTAAGTTCTACATGACATATATGTTGTCTGGTCAACATAGAGTGTCGTAATACATTTCTGCTTTAGACTGTGTTCCCTTTTTCTCTTACACGTTATGGCTTTAGACTGTTTACCCTCTTTTCCCTTGCCCTTTAACTTTTTCTTTTTTTTTTTCTTTTAATTATGTAATTATTTAATGAACTGAGAGAATGATTAGAAATGCTTCATTGTCTGCAGATGACAATAATGAAGAGGATGAGGAATTACAGAGAGCACTTGCTGTCTCTATGGAGAATAATGCGGAGATTGATGGAGATGACTTGAAAATTGTGGATAACGCCGATGTCGAGGAGAAAGGGAAAAGACCTGCTTATTTACCTCTACCTGAAGAACCAAAGGGTGATAGGAATATGCTTTGTAGAGTTGGAGTCCGTCTCCCTGATGGGCGCAGAGTTCAGAGGAACTTCCTCCGCACTGATCCAATTCAGGTAAATGATTTCATTTGTTGGATAATTTTCATTTTCTGTCTCTATTTTGTATACTTCATTGAGTTCGTTCATATTTCTGTTGCCAAATTTCTGCCACTTTTCTCTGGTTGGATTTTCTTTTACATTTTCAAAGTGAGTTGTCTTGCTATGTCATAGTCCTTCATTATTAAGGTTCTTGCGTTTTTCGATTTATGTTAGTGATGCCAGAATGGTAAATAGATTATGATACACCCATGCCATTAAATATATTATGCTCCCCTTTTGGAAATTGATTTGAATCCTTGAGCTTTAATTCAATTATGTTCTCTTCTATGAGCTGTTGATTTCTTGGATTTTTTTCATGCCTCTTGTATCAGTATATTGTCTTGTTGGCAATCAATGCTTGTTGAGTTGTCAAGTGGATATGGTATGGTTGGTTTGCAGTCAATAACTCAATACATATAGTTAAACAAACCACTTAACTTAATCATAGTTAAAATTATGGATAATGGGTAAGCTTTGGATCATATTGGCATCATATCTGTTAAAAGTGTGCTTCAGCTTGAAGGGCAGAAATCGCTGTGCCTTATGTGTTTTTGTTTGAGAAAGCATGTTATATGTAACAACTTTAATACCAAAATTACTTGTTTATACATAGATTTCATTGAATTTTCCGTTTTATGTGCTAATATTTGTCGGAATGAAAGAATCTTTGTTACATAAAAAACTATCTATTCATGTGATTACCCCGCGACCCGCTTTGCTCTAGCACCAGACTGCTTTGCGCCTTAGTGAGCTCCTTGCACTCTTAACTACTTGGTGGGATAATAGATACGAATGGACAAAAGGATTGAGAAGGTATTTAGTTGTCAAATTTGTGAAGAATTTAAGCTGTTGGTTCCGGATCTCAACCTTCAAAGTTTATAGTGATGGGAAATTCCAATTCGTAAGTCTTAATGTAGGCCTTATTGCATTATCTTAGATCCAAAAACTTGCTGGTAGGTAGAATGTTGAGATTACTCATCAACTCTATTCGGTTTTGAGGATGTTGTGCAATTATCCACCTTTTTGGGTTTTAAGTAGATGTCTAGAGCTGAAAATCAAATATAACTACTTGAGTTCGATCAAACAAAAGCTCATTCGAGATTTTTTTTTTGGTTTCGCAAGGGTTTATTCCCTTTCGAGGCGTGTTGGACATATTATATGAGAACCTCGTCCAACGAGATTCGAACTTGGGTTTGCCTCTTTTGGGGGGACTAGTCCCTCCCACTAGACCAATCACCAGTTGATGTTTGAGATTGGTTTATTATACATACCAAACAAGCTAGACTTTTGAGCTCGTTTCTCAAAATTCAGATCAAGTACAAACACATATGTTTATAGGAAAATCAACCAAGCTTCAACTACTCGACGAAATTCATCTTGTTAACACCCCTATTATTGTCTAGTATATTTTCTTTGACAAGTGATCCCTTTTGATGTCAATCATTTGCTACAGCTGCTTTGGTCATTCTGTTTTTCTGAGCTGAAGGAAGATGGTACGAGGCCATTTCGACTGTCTCATGCTATTCCAGGTGCTTCAAAGTCTTTAGACTTTGATGTCAGTTCAACGTTCGAGGAGTCGGGTCTTGCCAACTCTATGATTTCAGTTACTTGGGAGTGAAAGATGACTAAATGTGAGGAACTTGAACGAATCAGTCTTATCTTGTGCATATTTATGTCAAGTGCATGGAAAACAATGGATACAAAAATTACTGCTGTACTTAACTGCACATAATTTCTCTGTTGGTTTTCTGCTTGCTTTTGAACTCCTGGAAGGACTCATGGATTTGTAAATTTCAATATTTTATTTTTCCCTTTCCCTCCTTTCCTTTAATGAATTATTTTTTCCTATTATCTTATTAATTTTTTTTGGTCCTCTAACTAAAACCAATATGTATCAAGTCCCATCTAGAAAATGTCAGGGCTCAGCTCCTCAAACTTCCTCAATTTAATATTACAGATTAAACTTTTTCAAATTATTCGATTTGACATGTATATAACAATATTTTTCTCTTAAATTTCAACATACAAATTATATTTCAAAATTTTAAAATCATTAAACAAAGCGTCTGTGTTTCAAATATTTGTTGTAACTATTTACATCAATCTCTTAAAATTAAAACCAAGCAAAATTTAGTCAATACTTATCAGTATGATCCAATTTAGTGGAAAATGTGACATGCCATGAAGTTATAATTTTAGAAATTGCTGAAAAGAATCTCATGCTTGTGCTAAAAAAGAAATCAAGTTTCGATATTTTAAAGTAGGGTTTTTCTAAAATAAGATTTTATAGAACATAAGTGTATATGAGATATTTTATTTCAACCATTAAAAAAAGTTAATAATAAATTTGAACCATAATTTTTGATCAAAATGTCCGATGATGATGTGATATTGTACATTTAGAAAAAATAAATATATGTTTAATTACATACTAACCCTTTAATTAATATGGTTTAAAAAATCTCTATAATCATATTAATTTCAAATCTCTTTTTAAAATAAAAATAAAAATCGAAAAAATTGCACTTTTCATGCTAAATTTCTGCCTACTTTATATATTTCATACAAACTTTTCGAAAAGACACATTTCGTACAAAAGTTGGACAACATATATTTTTTATATTTTATTCAGCCATTAGTTTTTGAATAAAAAATGTCACATGCCAAATATATGTCCGTTAAGTCATCATTTTTATCTTTTTAGAAAATATTTACAAGTGAGCACAAAATACCTAAAATTTTGAAAGGGGTAATTGCAATTATTGCAACCCCAATTCCTCTTCATTCACCTCCAGGACCATAACACCGACCCAACCCCAATTCTTTGTACCCACACAACCCCACTTTCATTTTATGATTAGGAGTTTCTATTTTGGCAATCTCAATTAGTTCTAATTTTTTTACACAAATCAAATTATTTTAATATCTTTTGTATTATAATAAATATTTTGAATTTTACCACCTAAAGGATAAAATATGTACATTTGAAATCCGTTGTATTTTTCCCCCTCAAATGATTTTATGCCAATTTCGATCGCCGAAAAACTCATATATGCGCCTCACATGTATTTTAAGAGTAAATTAGTCAAAACATGACGTGCATTTTTTACTTTTACAAATAAAATATTTTTCTACTTCAATTAGGATTTCTGGTTCTTTTACATGAGCGAAATATTTAGACTTGTAAGAAGTGTTGTGACTAACTTTGAAATTTCATGTGAGGGGCACATTTATATTTTCCGTTGAACAAAAATTAAATAGAATTATTTTAGGCGGTAATTAAGTGATTATTTTGTACATATGGGTGGTAAAGTGCCACAATATGTAACTTTGGGGGACAAGATTTTTGTCAAACTTTTAAAGTGAAGTTCATAAATCATATGAAAGTTATTTATAATTTTTTTAAAATAACAGGGGGTTTATTGCAAAATTTTAAAGTTGTGAGGGGTTATTGATAATATTTTAATTTAAGGGGATGCTTTTTCATCATTTAATGGGGTAAAATTGTCATTTCAACTTGAGATGAATATTTTTTGCCAATAATAAAAAAAAAGTACAGGGTTTTTTGCTAATAAAAATAACACATTTTTTTTAAGTTGGACAAAACACAAGGGGTGGTGTTGAAATTCACTCATAAAAAGGGGTAAAGTTGTCTTTGAGAAAATAAATTATTTTAACTTAAATTTTAAAGGGACACGTGTCACCCAGATAAATGTTATCTTATGTGCTTCCAATCCCTCGAAATCTCATTTTAGACGGACCCTTTAAAGTAGCCGTTGTTTCAATTTTGTTCTCTGAATGTTTCAATATGCCATTTTACTAGGGCTGTTCATTCGGTGAAAACCGAACCGAACCGAACCGAAATTTCGGATAACCGAAATTTCGGTTCTTGATTTTTTAGAACCGAAAACCGATCCGAACATCCTAATTCGGTTTTCGGTTTTAATCGAAAAATTTCGGTTCGGTTCGGTTTGGTTTCGGTTTAACCAAAATTTTATATTATACAAAATTTATTAAAATTATATAATCATATAATAAATTATTTATCATAAAAAACATCAAATTAATAGGTAACCATAATATTAAACATTATTAAACATCACTTAGAACTAAATAGTTAAGTGGTTCACATCTAATTATCATCAAATGACATAAAATAAACAACTAAAATCCATATCATAGGCATAAAATTAAGGAATTTTACAATTCAACTACATAAACTAACATTTAATAATCCTCAATTGACATAAATTAAACAAATAAAATTCATATCCATAGACATAAAATTAAAGAATTTTGAAGTCCACAAAACCGAACAATTTTTTTTAACTATTTGAACCAAAATTTCGGTTTTCGGTTAACCGAACAAAAATAACCGAACCGAACCGAAAACCGAATTAGGTCAAATCTCAAACCGAAAACCGAACCGAATAGCTATGGTTCGGTTCGATTTTCACCGAACTCATTTCGGTTCGGTTTGGTTCGGACGGTTATCCGAACCGTGAACAGCCCTATTTTAGACATCTGTCCTTTATTTCTGATTTACACTATTTTGGTCAAGTATTAAATAAGTTTTCAATTAATCATAATTTGGTTTACACTATATCAAAGGTCTTATTTACCATAATTTTTTATTTAATATACATTAAATTTTTTTTTTTGCTCGATTTAACTCTTACTTGAGCTAAGCTCAAAAGATCTGAAATATGAAGGTAAATATATTCTTCTTAACCAGCATAAATTTGTGCATCTAAAAATCTTAGTCAGTGACTAAAACAATTTTAAAATAAGAATGAACCCAAATAAAGTTTTAACATATCATATCATTTCATGTAAGAAAGAACATTTTTTAATATTTTACTCACTAAAATCCAAGATTCAAACACAGTCCAGTTGAACCCAAGAACCAAACATGGCCTAATTGTTTCAACGGATAAGTAACAACATAAATGGCAAAAAGAAACCCAACATTCTTGGATTCTTCTTTTAAAAGCACTACATTCAAGTAGAAGCCATTCCCAAACTACTATCTACACAACTCCCACATTCATCATTTCATGAAAATCAGAAAGGTTCTCAAGAATTAAGAGACCAATCAAAATTTTGGTAAACTACATGAATAGGCCCCCCATCACTCAAAAGATGTGTTAAAAGTCCTGCTTTACTTGCATCCAAGTAGTTAATGATCCACTTCAAAATTTCTTTTTCTTGCCCAAAATCAGCAGTATACCTGCAGGAGAAAAATGTTTTAGAAGCAAAAAGGGGAAAAAGAAAAATTTACATTTTCAGTGCTAATATGATGATTATTTCATTATATTCTATAGTTGCTAGTAATAAATGAACTCACCATTTAACAATCCGGGAGAGGTAGACCGTTCTCTTGGCAAGATCTACTTGCATTGCGTCATCCCTTTGGAAAAACTCTCTGGCTGCGTATCTCAAATCAGATTCAATGCTTTTGGGACTGAAAAATTTAACCAAAGGGCTTCCTCTTGTTGCATTGCATGTCCCAAAATGAATTAATTGATTAACTTTTGGAAAAACCAACTGCACGAAAACAAGCAACAGCATAGTCTCAGTTTAGCTTCCATTTTGATGCATATATGCAAAATCTAATGTTGTCAATCAAACTGTTTTTAATTTGAATCTGATCTACTTGATTAGGATCCTTCGTGAATAAACTATCGACTATACATATAATGAAATAATCCAATAATCTGAAATACATGGAGGGAGGGAGTCGATCCGTTACATCAAATATGTTAAATATTGGAATCTGATAATCAATTAGAATGCATATGCAATATGCACACGTGACTTGAATGGAATTTTCCATTCACCAAGCGAGGTCTGATAAATTATTCCGTGTTAAAATTCGGTACAATGGACTAGATATGGTTAGAGATTCTGAAAATAAATAAAAAAATGGATATGTATAATCTGAATCTGACCAGACAAACGAGAATTGTAATTACCTCAAGGCGCTTGTCTCCACCGCTAAAAGGCTTTATCAATGAGAATGGTGGTCTTCTGTTGCTTCTAAGAATACCATTTTTAATGGAGTTCAACGAGTAAGGGTACCCCCCTACTACATACATGAATTCCGAAAAGAATGATCTTCTATCAATCATTCCTCCTGGATGTCCAATTCGAATCACTCCATGAATTGCCATGCCATTGTATAGGTTCAAAAAGAATGCTAGCTTTTCATTTTCTGAAAGTGTGAAGAGGTTTACTCTTTGCAGATCCTCCACTAAATTTACATATCTGTAGTAATTAAGCAAACACAATATGAATAAAGATTATTAGAACATAAGTAGCAATGTTTGTCAAACTCATATTACCTCCGAAACTCTTCACTATTGCTGATTCCAATATAATCAAGATGGGTTCGATCATCAGAGGCGTAGGACTCGAGTATTGCTGACATTAAGCTCGTGAGCCTTTGGCTCACTGCAGCAGCATCCTTTGGCTCACAATCGTTCACTGTACCTCTGAAGTTGTGGCATTTTGGTATGAAGGCTTCGTGTTCAAGAAATCGATAGAAATGGTTTCCATCTTCAAATTCATTTTCACTGCATTGAGTAGATTGTATAATCAAATTAATAATATGCTTTGGAAAAAAATTAAAATATTTTTGTGAAAAAGAATTACTATAACTTACCCAAAAACATGATGAATGAAATGTTTTGTTGCAAGCTGCTTCCCAATCTCAATGGCCTAAATGATGTAGTATTATTAATATTTTAGCAGAAAATAGGATTTCAGTCGAGTTCAATCGATAAAATAACTATTAGAGTTCGGTGTTAAACTCGTTTTAAACTCGATTCTACAGGCTAAAAAATTTATAAGTACATATAAAATATTAAATTACTTGAGCTTGATTTTTGGTTTTCGTCTTTTAAAAAAAGTGTTTAATAATAAGAAAAATATATAAAACTATATATTGTTCAACTTGATTTATTTACGCTTGAAAAAGAGGTACTTTTATTTGTGTTGCGTTTTATACAGGAAATTGACGTAGTTAAGCATGACAATTCAAGACTAGTATAAATAATAATGTGCGAATTGCACTTTTAACCTTACGGGATAAGACCCTAAACACGTTTGCACTATTGGTCCCACCAACTCTTTTGGTACCAGAAATACAAAGTTGAAATTGTCCTGTGGTACCAAAAGTGCTAAACATAAAAGTGTAAAATATTTTAGAATTTTGAGATAAAAAATGCAATTTAATAATATACAGGAGTAAAAGTGCAAGTCATTTTAAATTACCAGGACCAAAAAGTACATCTATACAATTTAGGGGAAGCAAACTTGTTAAGCATCTTTTTTTTTTCTTTGGTTTCCCAATGATTTAATCCTTTTCGAGGCGCGTCGGACACATAAAGTGAGAACCTCTCCCAACAGAGATTCAAACCTGAGTCCGCTACTTTGTAGTGACTAATTCCTTCTAACGGCCAACACTTGCACAAAACAAAATAAAATAAACTAAAGGGGTAAGTTGTCCTTTTTTAAAATAATTCTTAATTCTATCTAACTCTGACTTTTCAAAGTCTCCATGTATTCACCTGTTGCTTTCAAGTGTTTATGGTTTACGTCAATCTCGCCTTAAATAGCTGAAATTCTTATGATCAAACTTAAAATTGAATTTAATCAGTAAGAACTAGTTCAAATTTTTTCCAAAAACAAAAATAAAAAAAATCTAATCAATTTCCATTCAGATCAAAATCTCCAATTCAATCTGGGAATTCTTATCCAAAGTATTTAAATTTTCATAAATTTAGAAAGGTACTAAGTACAATCCCGTTTTGGATTCAAGGTATCATTTTTTCTTTATCATATCTTTCTATTAAAAGGTATCACTGATTGAATGAACTAATTAATATCATAAAAAATTTACCACAATAAATTTCTTTTACTACAATTAGAAGAGAATTAAACATGGACCAATTGTCATAAAGAGAGGAATTGAATAGTTTTTTTTTCATGGAAAATAATAATGGTACTCAATTTAATTTCTTCAAAGAATTGAATCTAGAAAATGAAAGCCACTCATTTTGAGCACCAAACTTGTCTCTTAATGTTATTGGTTTTAGCCAAAGTAATCATGCTCAACCTTGTGGTCCTAATTATTAGTGTTTACGCATTTCAATATAACTAATTAATTGTATATTCTTTTGACTAAAGTTTTTATTTATTTTATGATTTTATCCAATTAATTTATGCAGAAATCCAGTTTGGTAAACAACTTCCAACGTCTCGATTTCGACCGACAATAACAGAATTTCACCCTACTAGTACAAATTAATAATAATTTTATTAATTACATCAAATCAACATATAAAAATACTTTAATTTTTTTTATTAAAAAAAGTCGACTTGGGCGTATCAGAATATTAATATTTAATTACCATAGCAGGCAGATATTAACACACAATTAATATCAAGATTAACGTTGTCACGTTGAGCATGAATGTGCACCACACCACAACCAATGAATGAATTAATTAATTAATACATGAATTAAAATAACTTTATCCAAAACTCATTAGAATAGAGGTTGATATTTATATGCTTGAATTTATTAAAATAACAGTCAAGTTGCATGCCATTAAGGTAGTCATTTAAAGATTCAAACCAGTACTTATTTCTAATTAAAAAGGTAAAATTAATAGCAACCCATAAGTTACGTCTATACAATATCGATATGTTCATATAAGACTTTATTTTTACGTGAATATGCATAAATGATCACTTTACCCACTACTATTTTTCTTAATATAGACACTTTATTCTTGTTCCACAACTACTCCTAAGAAAATGTAAAAAACAAGAGGGATGTGATGTGATATTTTTGCAAATAGGGGCAAACTGTTTTTACGCGTAACAAAAGGAGTAATTTGCAATTCACTCGCATATCGTAAATTTTTATTTAAATTTTGCGCCAAAACTGAAACGAACAAAAATTAAAGGACGGAGGAATTTTACGATGTTGGCCAATTGTATTTATTTATAAGAAGACATAATAGCTTATCAAATTCCAATATTCAAAATTGATGCGAATTTTTTTTAGTGCTCATATTTTGAAAAGAATATCTAAATAGAATAAAAAATATGTTTATTTTGTGAAAATAATAAAAATTAGTTTTGCGTGGGCGTACCTTTCTACGGCCGCAGTCCAAATGGTGTATGAGAGCCTCAACAAGCTCCGCACCAGAGAAACAATTCCTCACAATTTTCATTTTCCTAATCCTATCCTGAATTGGTACTTTCTGCCTCACCACCTTCACCACCGCCGCCATCGCATCCACCTCCGCCGCATCATCCGCCTCGTCAAATCCATATACTGGCGGAGCGGGCGCATCATCCGGACACTTACCTACCAAAATCTCCTCCAATTTCTTCTCCAACATCCCCCCATTCCTAAGCGAGTTCAAAACCACCAATCCTCCGATCAATTTCTCGTTAAAAAAAATCTGCGGCACGGCGGAGCCACCGGTTCTCTCCACCAGCTCCTTCTCCCTAGCAGGATAAACGTCGACATTGATTTCCACGAAGTACAGGTCTTTCTCGCGGAGAAACGAACGCACGGCGCCGCAATCTCTGCAATTCGAACGCGAGAAGAAGGTAATTCTCCCTCTCAATTGATGATCGCGATTCGAATCCTTCAAACTTTTCGTCACTTTCAGACCTAATAAATTGAATTCAGTTACGACGTCGTTTTTTATTAAATCCTCCTCGACGTCGTCGTTTGTGAGGGAGGATATGCGTTTTGTTATGGCGGCGGAGAAGCTATTGATGAATTTACCGATGGAGGCGGCGGTGGGGCTGTCGAGAGCCTGCGCCGGTGCCGGCGCCTCCTTGGAATGGAACGACGGTGGTTCTGGTTTTGGTAGCTGTGAATGAGGCTGGATCATCATCGTCAATACAGAATCTGTATTTTTCTGAGGTTTGGTGTTATCCCCTTCCATTCGTTTAGGTATGGAGGAAACCCGAACCGAGATGAAATGTAAACCTTTTTTCGGACGTGAGGTTTTTGTATGTATATATATTCGGGAGAGAGAAACAAGATGAAATGGAAAGTGAGAGGGAGCGGAGGAGACGGGAGGGGCGTTATATAAATTATGCTTAATTTTATTAATTATGTATGTATGGATATTTATTTATTTATAGAGGTTTAAATGGAAATTAGGAATTGAATTTGACTATGCTAATTAGCCAAACAAAAAACATTTATATTGCTATTTAACTAAATAATTCCCACTTTGAAATATTTCTATTTGAGATATTGTAATAATTGTTCTGAAAGATGGTACTTTATTAGTGATTATTGTTTATGTATGGTATATACATCAATACATGTACTCGTATTATTACTAAAATAGATATGAATTAAGAATTTCTTATCTTTAATTTTAATGTGGTTGATGAGAATACACGATAAAAAGGCTTAAAAATTTTTCTTTCCTTTTTATAGAATAAATTTAAAATTGAAAGGTGAGATGAATAGAGGAAAATGCACGACTCTACCCTGTGTTACGTGAAATTAGCACAAATTATTCTATGAATTTTTTTTTTCACCAAACTCCCTTGAATTTTTAAAAGCCTTGCATAATGCATCAACTCCTTGTAAGTTACTAACACCGTTAAAATACAATGAGTTTTGTGCAAACATTCAAAAGTACAAGGGTTGTGCAAACGTAAAAAAATACAAGAAGTTTTAGGTAGAAAAAATATGCAAAAAACAACAAAAATCACATATTGTTCGCATGAAACATACGCTCATTAAAAAATGAACAGGAGGAGACAAATGGGTGTTTTATGCAGGATGTTTGAACTAAAGAGAGTTTGATGAAAAAAATTCACATAATAGTTTAGTGCAAGTTACACATGATAGTATTATGCATTTTGTCAGATGAATAATTAGGAATATATTCAATAGATAAATATGATATGGGAGAAGAGGAAATTACTATGGTTGCATGTTATTTTGTAAAATGTGAACTTTTAATTATTTTTAAATAACATGAATTTTCTTTTTACTGAAATGGTGAATATATTATTAGATATTTTTTTATTAGTGAAATACAAAGAGAAATCAAATAACAAACCTAGTATAAAATTAAACTAATACTCGTTAAAAGTAGGATATTTTCTTCGTTTATAAATAAGTTTGAAACTTGTTTTGGAGATGAATTATGAAAATATATATATATATATATGCATTGGAATTGGTCATACTGGATAAAAATGATATACTATTGAAATAATCAAACTACGTTGATTGCATGTTGCTAATTTGAGAATAATCTTCTTTTTTTTTTTTTTAAATAATTATTTTACAATATCAGGACCCTTTCTACAAACCTAGAAAAGACTAGACAAGATCTTTCGTAACCATTTTTATTTTTATTTTTTTATTAAGGAGATAACGAGGAAAATAAAATTTTAAGGAACATAGTCAAATCCAAAAGAAGGGGTGACATTTGGACCTGGTTGATTCAGTCCACTATATCTAATGAACCGGCCAACTGACATTAAAAAATATTAGGCAGAAGATACATAAAATAAATTAATCAACTTGCCGGCCCACATATTTATTGCAAATTAAGTTAAATATGTATGAAGAAATAGTGTTTATGACATCATATCTAATAATAGGTCAATTTCTAGTCCCAAGCAAATCAACCATTAGAATTTGAACAGATCAAATCTAAGTAGTATTCGTGTAGAACGAGGCTATTTGAACTGACTTTTTGTTTGAGGTTTAAATCCACTAATAAGTTTTTATTCCAAGCAACTTTTATTTGGCAAAAAAGCACACGCCCTCATCCATATTTTTCAGTGAATAAATAAATATACGAGGGTCAAACGATATTCTTACAATTTTAATTCAATTTTTTTTTAGGAAAAAAGAAAATATATACCTTTTCCAGCCTAAATTTGTAGTATATAGAAATGTCAGTGATATTGCCAAAGCAATAAATGTTGTTGTCAAAGCAATTTCAATGAACTTCCTAAGGCCATCTCCAATGGTTGAGGGCTAGCCCCGGGCTCCGGAGCCCGGGGCAGCCCAGGGCCAGCCCGGGGCCCTGCTGGTCGTCTCCAATGGTTGGGGCTCCGTGGGGGAATTAATTCCATTTTTTTTCTTTGCCCACTCTCACCTATTATTATTATTATAGATTTATAATTTTTTAATATTAATATTAATAATAGTAATTATACTAGTACTCGTAATTTAATTATTAATTATATTAAAATATCAATATTAAATAGAATATTTAATTAAAGTAACTTAAAATTAATACATAATACGCAAACTCTCACCTATTAATATTATAGTTTTATTTTTTTTAAATATGGAGTATTAATTAAAATAACACATTAATTACAACAATACACAACATTAATTACACAACAATACACAACATAATCAAGGAAAAGAAAATAAAAATAGTCCTAAAGCTCTTTATAAACCTCATAAACATAGTGTTGGAAAAAGTAAGTTAATGGACCATTTTGTGACGTATTTTAAGTGGGACCCACTTTGAGTAAAGAGTCGGGTCTTGACGGAATTATATTCTACTCCGTGAGTAGATTAAAATGGTATATGGTACGTCCAAATCGGAATACGGGTGAATGAGAAATTAAATCTCAAAGTTCACACATGTAATGGAAAAAATTGGAAAGAAATGAACTTATCCCACATTGAAAGTGTGATAAAAAAAACTTGGGTTTATATATGATTTCTAAACCATAAGGGTTAAGAAATTATTACTAGAAGGCTCCCTCCTCGCGCGCGCGCGCGGGGGGGGGGGGGGGGTGCAAATCTTGGATTGGATTACCACACGGCCCTTCAAGACTTGTGTCGTCTCGAAAATCCTATTCGGGCATCTCTCATTTCTTTTTTGCCCATATATAATCATAATTTATTACATAACATACAAAAAAACAGTTTACATACATAAATACATATTATTTTTATTTAATCAAAAAACAAAAAAACAAACAGCTTAAATAAATAAAACAACAAAAAAATTAAGCAGCTTAAAGAAAGGCGCGTGTTTTACAAACCCACGCGGGACCGCGGGCTGGCCTGCGGTCTCCGCGCAGCCCGCGGCCCCGCCCGTTCCGCCCCGTTCCAGACCCCGAGCCCGAGCCCTCTCCGTCTCCAGCCGTTTCCTCCGCGCAGCCCGACCCCGACCCCGGCCCCGCAAGCACCATTGGAGATGGCCTAATGTTCGAAACATATTAATTGCAGAGTCATTAATTGATGAAATATGTTACTCTCTTTCTTCATAAATACACCTCTTTCCTTAGTTACTTTTTTTTAATACCTACCTTGTTACCTTATTATTTTTAACTAAGAAACTTATTCTTCTATTTTTTTTTACTCTTACTAATCAAAATTATGTGAAAATAGACTCTAGTTGCAATCAAGAAAATCTGTTAATTTTTTTTTGTGGTATTTAAAACTTTTGTAATCGAAAATGAGCAATTGTGATAGAATTAGTTATATCGTATTTGTAGTGATTGAATCCATTACTTAAATCTCACAATATTAAATCAAACTTTAAATATAAAAAAAGGAAGAAATTGCAGAGTTTAGAAAAAAAAATCTCTAATTTATTTATTTTTGTTATTCTTTTTCAATACTATTTCTTTTATATGCAATTAAAACATAATTGACAAAAATCCCACATATGATCTTAGGCTCTTCGTCATATTCAAATCATGGATTAAAGTTTAATTGGAAACATTTAATGGTTTCTCTTTTGAATCAATGGAAACGAAAAATATGATGTAATTTCAAAACTTTTTGTTTGTCTTTTGATTATCTTATTTTTCTTAAAGTTAACGGAAAAAATCGATTTTCTTTTCAATATTTAGCTGACCAAAGCATACCTTGAAATGAAATTTGATCCATGATCCAGATCATTATCTCATATCACAAATGCAAATTAATTTGTTACACATGAAAAACTAACGGATATAAAGACAAATTGGCTTAATTGTTTTTTGATAAATGACAAATTGGCATATATATAATTGAGAAATGACATAAGTGTTCATAACTTTTTTTCATTAATTTAACTAGTTCAGTTTGTTCACGGAAAAGAATTATAAATAAAAAGGTAGAAGAAAATGAATTCCATAATTGTATGTTGATAATGGTAAGTACTGAAAATAAAATAAAGATACATATATATTAATGATGAAAGATAACATTTTCAATAATAACTGGCTATGTAATTAATATGTTTGACCATTAAGGATAAGTTTGGAATTTTGTAAAAATTGTTGTGGCAATATCACTAGCCATATGGAAATGAGATTCCATATACTTGTTCCATATTTTTTTTCGAGCGCATTTACTTGTTCCATTTGAATTTGATAACATCTAAAACCATTTGTAGATCGAATTTAGAGTGATATACCAAATATTGTACTATCCCACATTACACCTTACAATTGAAAAAGATTCAGAACTAAGATTACTTTAAGGTCCAAATCGATTGCAAGTGATGCATCAATTTTGATACAAGAATGACCGACATACAACGCTATTGAGTTTGACGAAAAAGCTATAGTGCCCCTGAAACGATGAGACAATTACTAAACACTCCGAGGATCCGTGTGTTTTAACCCGGGTCGACCCGATGCAAATTCATCGCCTATAAATACCCTTTGTTAATATGTTACCATACCAGGTACGCATTAATGATCACACCTACTGTTTACTCCAGTCGATTTGTCTCCTCGAGTTGACTTGACTTAGGCACCCGAGGGTCGTCATTAGGTTCCACCCTGGCACGCCTTGACGAGCTTCTTTGAGTATAAACTTAAGTTCCCAATCGAAAAGGTGGAGTTATGATATATCTGACTATCATGGACTTTATATTGAGGAAGGTTGTTGACAACTAACACTCTTAATCTAACTTGTACACATAGCGAGAATACCCTTCTATCATATAGCATGATTCAACTAGTAAATTAATATCTTTACTATCGTTTCTCTAGTAGTTCACTATAAAATTAATTTGGATTGATACTATGAAGTATGAACGAGATTTCCTTGTCATTTGACCATTGTAATTACAAGAGTCTTGTTCGTTCGGTTCCCAAAAGAAGTCTTTGCAAGGCTTAAATCAAATCAAAGATGGGACATGAACATAGGAGGAGGGAGACTTTAATCCCCCCATTTGGGTGGTGAACTTAATTAATTTTGATAATCTCCCCTTTGTGAATTATTTTTTGATTTATTTATCTACCTTTACCCACCCCCCACCAAAAAAAAAAAAAAAAATCAAACATGACATAAATGGAGGTGAAAAAAATGGGTTATTGCTAGAAAAGTCAATATCAAAATATGAAGGTAACAATTTGCTAATACCAGAATAATTTTGTCTCCGAAAATTAAGTATGTTATATATATACCGTGCGATTAAATAATAAAACTCATAAAAATATTACAAAACCGAATTGAATTTGAACTTGATCTAACTAAGTGCACCAAACTTCAGGTGAGATAACACAAAAAAACAGGTGAAAAACTCTTACGGGAGATAACATAACATTACCAATGATGGTGGTTCCCTTGCCAAATTTAACTCATACTGAAGAACTATTGAATGTCATTCTTTCCAAATGAGAATAAATTTATTTTTATAAAAGTCATGTAATAATTCTTTACGAAAAATGAAAATTATCCTAAATCACATTCTTCGAATTTAAATAATTCCAAAGTCAAACAACAAATTGCGAAACTGATGAGCAAGAAGTATATAGGAGCTAAAAAGAACACGGTTAAAACATTTTCATGGTAAAAAAAATATTTCTTAAATTTCAGATATCGGCCATCTTCACCAGCTTATCATATAGAATCTTGTCATCCCTGCCTGTGTTGCTCTCCAAAAGAGCACTTTGAACAAGTTCCTAATAGTTAAAAAAAAAAAAAAAACTTACTGATCATGGGTAAGGTTACACACACACACACACACCCAAAAAAAAAGAAGAGCAAACCTTGACATCACGGTGTGTGAGGAATCTCCGTAGGTTATGGATGACCAACCTCAAATCTTCAACCTGAAACGAGAGAGACCGAATACAATCATTCATTGTGCTCTAGGCAAATCTCATTCACAATAGTTTAAAGTCAGCTTACCCTTATGTATCCAACACGATTTCGATCAAAAAACCTAAAAGCCTGTTATATGACAAGAAAAAAAAAAATCAATTTCAAAACATAAGTAAAGGGAAGGACCGGTAGATCAGATGTACATTAAGTAACATACCTGCAGAACTTCCTTGTTAATAACACTTGGGGTCCCTTTTTTCTCTGGTTCGACTTTTGCAGCTTTATCTTTACTACTAAGATCAAGATTGGTGACTGTCTCTGAAGTTTGCTGCTGTTCTTTCTTAGCCACATCTTCACCAACAGCATCACCATCAGTCTTTACTGCTTCTTCAAGAAGTTTCTGCATGGAGAAGAGCAGTATATAATAACCACATCTTCACATGAATATAGTGTTCTATAGCATTAAGCTTCTGAAGGTGTTTTACTGGTAAGAAATGAAACATAGTTTCAAGTTACAAGGAATACATTGATGTCTATGTGTATGGAATACCCTAATTTGCTGGGAATTCATGCTAACGAGGCCCTAGATTGACCCTTGTCTCTCTATAATAAGTACAGCATTAGCCCTTTTCTTCCTTTTACGATTTTCATTTTTATGGTACTTCATAACTAGTGGATTACCAACAAACCACTAGATGCAGGGAGAAGATGAATTAAGCATATTCTTACCTCTTTAGTCGAGTCATTCTGAGGGCTAGCCTCCGCCATTTCTTCATCTTCCTCAGGATCTTCCTCTGGATCTTCTTCTGGATCTTCCTCGGTTTCATCCTCGGTCTTAATTTTTAGTGAAGTTTCATCCTCAATCTTTATTTCTTTAACCAGTTCAGTAGCACTAGAATCTTCTTTCTCTATCTTTCCTTCTTTAACCTGTTCAGTAGCACTAACATCTTCTTTGATAACAGCATGGCCATCTTGGTGAATTTCATTGTTTCTATCAAGTTTTGTTGATTTTATATCCACTACCGCCTCATCTACCTTAGCACGCTTTGTTGGCGAGCTTTCCTCAATGTTATTCTTGGAAGTTTCTTCTCTTTGTCGTTTTTTGTTTCTTTTTACCACAAATTTGGTGCGCAACTTCTACAAGCCAAAGAAAAGAAGGCGAGAAGATTTTCAAAAACACAGGAAGAAATGATAAACTCACAAGACTGATGCCTAACCAACCTGAAGAAATTCTAATAGACGACACCCCATTTCATACTGAAGCATCTCGTAAAAGGTTTCCGCAAATAACGATAACTGCAATAATGAAATTTCAATAAGATAGGGTATACATAAAAAATATATCATGACAAAATGATAAAAGTGATGAAAAACTGCCAAGAATATGAATACAGACAACAGCCATAAAGAGTCAGTAATAAAAAAAATTCATGTCAACAAAACACACCTCAAAGGTTGACTCATCGATATCATTGTCACTATAATCCAAAAGTGAATCCAACGAAAGTGATAATGACTGGAGCTGTGAAACCAAAGAATATCATTAGATTTTCACTGATGGCTCTTATGTAAATAAAGTTTTTAGAATTCGACCTTACCTTTGAATCCTTGCTTCCTTTTGTTTGAAGTAATAACCCAGGATGTCGAGGTGGTTCATCACTCCTTTTTCTTTCTTTCACCTTATTTGCTTTGCTGCTAGACTCAATTTTTTCAGCGTCTTTTCTTTCTTTCTCACTCTTTCCTTCATCCATTTCCTTTGATTTCTCAGGATTATCATTCTGTGAAGCTTTTCGATTAACGCTGTCACTCTTCAGTACAGACCCAGATAAATCTTTCTTGTCTGCCCTTTTCTCTTCCTTTTTGTCTTGCTTCTCAGAAGCATCTGTTTGCTGTTTCAATTTGGGACTCTTGTCATTGGATATGATATCGCTTGTATTCTTTCCAACAGCTTCTTCATTCAGTTCCCCCTTACTCTGTTCAGGCTGAATTACCTTTTCCATCGCCTTTAACTCATCTTCAGCACTCTTACTGTTAGAATCTGCTGACAAGGCCTTTCTCTTTACAACCCTTTTGATTACTTTCTTCTTTGCTGTAACTTTAGTGCTACCCTCTTGGACCACAGTACTAGGAGCATCTTCTGATTTAGCCTTTGTTTTATTCTCAGCACTCTCGCTTTCCTTTGCAGCATTTACCTCGGGGGTTGTTGATTCATCTTTTTCCGGAGCACTGGCAGGCTTTTTCACATTTTTCTTTCTTACAAAAGTTTTAATGGATGTAGGATTAGCTGATAAGCCATCCTGTTGCTTATCAACATCAGATACAATGCTCTCCTCTTTAGCACCAACTTTATCAGATGCATCGTTCTGCTTTGTAGCATTTTCTGTGCTCTCCTTATTGCTGGCAACTTTTCTCTTGACAATCCTCTTCACAATTTTCTTCTTTACAGTTTTGGCACCACCAACAGCTGTCTGGGCTCCGGAATTTACTTCCGGGAGAGTCTTTACTCCATTTTTCTCTTTCTCAGCGCTTCCAACCACATCTTTATTTTCATTTGCTTTATCTTTCTCCTTCCCCTCTTTGTAAACTACATTTCCGTCGCCTTTTAGTTTATTATCATCTTTCTCCTTTTTACTATCCTCTCCAGACTTTCCTGGAGATGATGCCTCTTTCTTTTTCTGCATCTCACTTTTCACAGTGCCATCTTTTGGATGCTCGAGTTTCTTCTTATCTATATAATAGACAAATACAAGTCAGAATATGTGAAAGAATCAGATAGTGCGGTTCCAAGCTCATGTGTTACCTTTTGGGGCTTCCTCGTCTCCAGGTACCTACATACAAGAAGATAAATCGGTATGCATAAGAAATAAACCCCAGGGGCTATGGATGCACGGGAGTGTATAAGCAGGAGAAAATAAATAAAAGAAGTACAACTCTACAGTCCAGCAAAACAATCAAATCATTTCATTATTAATATGAACCCATCACATTTCTTAAGAGGGGCACCCTGTGATGCTTTTTTTAATGTACTCAGACCATCTCACTGAAAATAAATTAACTTGAATCCACCCCCATCATATTAGCTTGCACCCTTGCACTCCTATTACGGCTTGTTTGCAAAAGCTTTTGCTATACCTAAAAGTGCCGCTGGCAAACTAAAATCAACTCTTACTTTGCTTCTAGCTTTTACCTTATTTTTCCAAAGCTGAAGCACTAAAACCAAAAAATCAATAAATATCTTTTAGAAGTCAAAAGCTAAAAATCACTACAAATAAGTTTTTGCAAATTTCTCAATCACAATTTACCGTGCAAGTTTAAAAATATCAGCGTTGCAGCATAACTACAAACATACATTGTAATATTATCCAAACCCGTTTATGCGGAAAAAATCCTGAAGGCATTCAATCTAATAAACTAGTGGTGCCAAATTGGATGATCATGGCCAAACTCCAATACCTGGCAAACCGCCCAAAATATCAGGTTGCAGAAGCTCCAACCTGATGATAAGTCGAACCATCTTTGAAACACTTTAACCCGTTTTAAGCTACCCACATAACGAGGATAATATTTCATCATTACCTTCATAATATATGTTTTAAGATAATCCAGAATAAATTGTATATTTGACTTAATTACGTATAGAGTAATTTTGACATTCACAATCAGGGTCTTGGTTTATGTTTATGCTGACCAAATTTGTAAAATTTTCCATTTATTTTCTTAATGTATTCTTAAGATTAATAAATCGGCCAGGCTCGACGCAAGCAATAATTAATATTATCTAGTCAATAAGAATGGAAAAGGTGCAAAACTTCAAATATTCTAGACAATCAGTTCCACTGGACACAATTATCCAAACAGTAACATCATCAAAATGCAAAGATTGGATTCAGATAAGAATAAGAAGCATACCTCTTTCTTCAGAGTGTGCTGAAATTCCCTCTCGGAAACAGCTTTTTTGTGATTAAACCAATGCTCTCTCCATGAATCCAGTGAAGGAAGACAAGCAGAGAGATCTGGAACATAGAACACAGTTACCTCTTTGTGGCTGAAGAATCCATCTTTCCCAACTCTTTCGTAATGAACCTGCAATGCCATGAACAGTTTTATATAATGCAAAGGTGGCTGAAAGTTGGGGATGCATGTAAAGTTTCCTAAGTAATATATGCCAAAACTTCGAAATCGAAAGCACCAAAAAGATTTGATACAGTAATAACCTTAACAAATAATAGCTTGTAGTACTGAAGCAAACAAGTATTATGATACCTCAAGAAAACGGTTCCAGTGTAGACAGTTCTTCAGATCGAGATTAGTTATATTCTTAGCATACCTACAAATGGATCTATTTTAGCATAAAGAAACAACATGGTACCACAGTTTTAGATTATTACTTCGGGAACAAACCTCAGAGCTGTTCGAATTAAAGATGAGTCATCAATCGATGGATCCCCACCATCAACTGTGTCCCACGGGCCACCAATTGCCATTAAAGAGTTGTTCTTTTTAATAACAGCATATCTAAGCATATTGCAAAAATGTGGTATGCGGTCATCGTAGGCTCTTTCAGATGACAGCTCTGCTAGTGCATTTTGGCTTAGACCGCTCATCAAAATAATCTGACAACAGAAAACCAAAGCAAAGGTAGAAATTAAGATTTTACCCATGTGTCGCTCCAATGCATAAGAATATAAGATGTTGAAGAAACAACCCCAATATGTCAATTTTTATATTCCAAATAAGTTTTCTCAAGGTTAGTGGAATTTGTCAACCAGTCACTGTTCAGAATTATTTAGAGCTTAAAGTGGAAGCTGCATTCTAGCTCTCATAGGATATTCGAATATAAACTTAAAAGGCATGTTATAATATACTTCCAATTTGAAAGTAAGGCTTCATATGGGTTATCATAATGTAGTCTTGCACACAGAACAAACAATAATCAGCATAAAATCTAACCTTCGCATTCCAGACAGTAGTTTGTCCTCCTGATTTTGAAATGTCGGTAACCAGCTGTTTGGACGGTGATTCTTTCCTCTCCGTAGTAGCCTCTTCAACAGAGTCATGCTCAAAACTATTTCATCATGCATAACAAGAGTTTTTTCACTTAATCTTAAAATGAACTTATGATGCTTCTATTATGATACCATTGGAAAATAGCATCAGAGGTTCATTTAATGATGGGAACATCAGACTTTTGAACAGAGAAGTATTCTTAACCATAAAAAAATTGCACCAACAGTGTATAATAAGTCATATACTACGTAGTGTGATAAAGCAGAGTGTTTGTATGAAGCAAATGACAACTTCAATAATATGGCCATAAGAGCACCGAAGAAAAATATACCTCACTGGAGTATAAAGAGAGAGCTGCAGCTTCTTTTGAGGCCAACATACAACTACCTATAACCAGCCAAAATCAATTAGGTCAAATAAGCAGCTGAAATAACAACAAATTTCTTAAAGATGAAACAAGCCATACCTTGGCGCATTCTGGAGATATATAAAGCCGGGGATATCGCTTGTCCAATGATAAATAATCTCTTTCGGCATCGACAAAGTTGAATGCAAAGACCTACGAAGGGAAGTAAATAAATTAAAGGAATCACTGAAAATCTCTCAATTACATTTCAGCATCGTTTTCACCCATCTCTAACATGTTAGCGTTTTTATCTATATCTCAAAAAATATTTGGTTCAGGACATATCTTAACAACACAAATCAAGTCCATCTTCAATAATGCAAGAGTGGTGGCAGCGGTAACTACAAAATAGTGAATTTTATACAAATAGAGATCTGCTTGTAAATGAAGGCAGTATGAACGAATGATTCCAGATTACGAGCCCCAAATATGACCATAAATGACAACATAAAGTCCATAATTTTTTTGATGAAAGGGATATCCACAAGTTCTGCATTAAAAGATACTAAAGAAGATATCCAAAACCGCACAAGCAAAGTAGATTACAGGAATGTGGAAGATTAGCTGGAGAAGAAAGGAGTAAAATGACATCAAGAAGCTCTGCAGTAGGAGAAGTTGAATCGAATTTGACTAATAAAATATATCAGATCAGGAAGATTGAAAATGTGTGGAGGTTTGAACAAATATTCCAAGACGAAAGAAGGAAGAAGACACATTATCCAACTATCATGGATCTCAATCAAGAGTGATCAGCCAATGGAAGCTATTTGTGTTGAGATCTCGAAATGGAATCCAGCCATAAATATTTAACATGAATGAATCTCCATATGATGGAACAGCTAGGTTTTCGCGCAATTAATTTTACCTTGCAAACATACTCTCTCTTCTTTTCTTTAACAGGGGAATGAAGCCTTCACCATTATAAAACACCAAGTTAGGAAGGCTGCAAGATAGATAAGTTGCTAACAGACAGAACTTTTATAGGATGCAATTAAAACAGGATCCACCTATGCAATGCTTCACGGCGTGGGGATTCTCGCCGCAGAGATTTGATATCCTTTGCCTGTGAGGAGCCTCGGCGGTCCCGAGAGACTCTAGGAGGAGTCCGTTCACGCCTCAATTCAAGTCCACGTTTGGCCTCTCTATCTCTCTCCTTCGCCCTTCGCTCCCGTTCCCTTTCACGTTCCTTCTCGCGTTCCCTTTCACGTTCTCTTTCGCGTTCTCTTTCGCGTTCTCGATCTCTTTCTCTTTGTCTTTCTCTTTCCTTTTCCCGCTCTCGTTCTCGTAGTCGATCCTTCTCCCTTTCTCTCTCTCTCTCCCGTTCACGCGAGTAATCCCGGTCTTTATCTCTTCGTTCAAGTTCTCGGCCATATGCTCCCCTGTCATCTTTTCGTTCATCAACTCTCAAATGACTAACATGTCCCAACATGCTACTTCTATAATCTGATTCAAGCGCAGTGCCATGAAGGCCCTTTCCTGCCCCATAATCCCTACCAGGAGGCAAGCTCACTCCGTAGCCAGGATTCAAAGAGCTTTGAGTGTAAAGAAGATCATCGATACTTCTCTGAGGGGCTGCTCCTAAAATTGAAGCAGCATGCTGGCCACCATATGAAGAGCCGCTAACCATTGGCAAAGTACGCGATTCAAGGTCGCTTCTCCCACCATAAATTATGGGATCTTGAGCAGAATGACGAACCGTGGCCCTTGCTGCAAGATACTCAGATTGTCTGCCAGAAATTTGTTGCTACTTAGTGCACTATATTTGTTGCCTTATAATGAAACAGCACACAAAATTGATGCGTGCAAGACCACTATCAGAGCCAAGAATTCTCTCAAATTATCAACAAAAGAATTCCTCAATAAGGCGTCTTGGGTACCAAGTAAGTTATGATCATTATATGTACAGACAAAATATGTAAACATTGCAGCTGTCTTTTGCTAAAAGCAACTACTTAAACAACCATCACTCATGTAAATTACAAATAGCTTAGCATACCTAGCCCCTCCTTCAGCAGCGGCAGATTGGAGTGGATGAGCCTTCAGCATTTGTTCTTGCCTAAGCCCGGTTCCTTTTTCCAGACGATCATACAGCTTAGACTTGAAAAACATAAAATCATTCATCCAAATAAGGTTAGATATTTAATGACATAGGAAACAAGAGGGCATATAAGAGGTAAATCAGATTATTCAATACCTGATGTTCATGGCCAAAAGAAACTGAGTCGGCATATCGACTAGCTGTTTCACTGGGCAGATCTCTCCCCAGATATGCACTATGGTGTTCAGCATACGGGCGTCTGTCAATTGAAGGATATTCCGATATCCTATCAGAATATAATTGATCAACTTTGTGACCGTAACCACGATTTGAAGATGAGACATATTCATTGGCTGCAAACTTTGGCGAGTCTGTAATGGAAGATCCATAATTACTTCGACCTTCTAAAGCAGTAGTCATAGAACCTTTCGTATCCATTGGTGAAATCTGAAAGAAGTTGAACAATGAGCCGTCCTGAATTTGACAGATATCAAATAGTACTAACAATCTAAGGCTTCCTTAAGAGAAGAAAATTCCATCTTTCGCACACATTAAAAAACCAGAATTTCAGCTAGTATCACATAAAGAACATAGTTGAACAAGAAATCCTTGTAGAATAAGTCAACTATAATGTGAATTGCATATAACAACAAAAAGGAACAAGAATAGCAAGAATGGAAAAATCAAAGATGGATGGTGTAAACAGATGTATCTTAATTTAAAAAAAAAAAAAGGAGGGACAGAACCTATTCTTTTCTTCCAAAAAAGACTCATAACTCAAGAAATGGTCCCAACAAAATTAATACATTCCCACATGAACACGTACTCACCAATCTAGCCCAACTTTCATGTCCCAAAAAATTTCCAATAAATTACTTGAAAGAGTGCATATCTACCAAAACTGCAAAATAAATAACCCATAAAGCTACCATTTTTCCTGGAACAAAGGAGAATTGACTACTTATTAAGTTGAAGAATATACTTCTAATTCAAGTATCTTAACTCCGAGATCTCTAACATACTTTAACAACAATCACCAGCATCTATTGTGGAGACATTAATGCAATTAAATAATTCTTATGAACTTTCAACAACAAGAGATTCTATGAATTTCCAGATGTCAACCAAAATGTCTCCACCACTAGTCAAATTACACAATCCTATGTCATTACCATCACATTCTACAAATTTCCAGAACATATAAACTCGACCATGTTTTGCATTTATTTATTGGTCAAAAACAAAGGTGTGCAACTAAATACTTGACGCTGTGTGTAATCAAACATGAAACAAATACATTTAGGCACTCGCTCGTGCACATCTATATGATGCCATACTCGGTGGATTTTACCAGGCCCCCAATTTTCTATGATTGCAAATGTGGTTAACAATCTCTAACTCATTATTAGTTATCACTCCATCTATCACATCAATTATTCTCCACGGATCTCCAACATTGCTATAGCTACTTCGTACAGCAACAATAAAAGCAAAACCACTAAACAAAGTGTTCTAATGAGTGAAATTGGAAAAGATTTTTTAAAAAAAAACTTATAAAAAAAACAGCCAACAACCTGCTGTCCGGCTGAACTGTAGATAGAACTATACTGCCCTCCGTAATGGGAAGGCTGGGGGGCCGCAGCTGCAGATGTTGATGAAGAATGTCCATGAGCTCTGTAACCACCCAATTCTGATTCCTGTGCACCCCCTCCTAACAAATTTGCACCTCCCACCTATAAGAAATGAAAATTCACAAATAAATGATTAAAGCTGTACCAGGAGCTTCAATCATTGTACCTTCATAGGGCAACAGTAATTACAAATCATAAGCAAAATAAAGAGGGGAAACGTACGTTCTGAGGGTAGGGTTGCTGTTGACCATAAGCATTGGTTCCCCGAGAGGAATACATCGAGAAGATGTTTTATTGATTTCGTAAAGGTGAACTTTGCGGCGGTGGCGAGGGCGGCGACGGGGAGGTTCAAGTTGACGGCAGATAAATCATCAGTCGTTTTGTTGTGTAGAGTCAGAGACCTAACTTTTATTTATCCAATTTATATACACAACACTGGGCACTGGCTTCAATCTCGGGCATTGTCCGCTGCCCCGGGGACCCGGATGATATATTTTGGCAAAAATGCAATTTGACCCTAAAACTATTTTGACTTGCAATATAACTCCCATTTTCTTTCAATTGTATCTCTTAATTACCTGTACCTACATTAATTCATGATAATGAAATTTTACCATAAAATTTAGTCAAAATTGCAGAAAACGTCCCAAACTAATTAGTGATTTTCAGTTTTCGTCCTGAACTATATCACCTCATCGAATTTCGTCCCGTAATTTAATATTTTTTCGGAATATTGTCCCAAACTAATTACTATTTTTTTCATCCCAAATTATATTAACTCGTCGAATTTTATCCCGTAATTTATCATTTTGCATGAATTTAGTCTCAATATTAAATTTCTAATTTAATGGAAATAAGGTTCAATTTTGTAATTAATTTGCAACGAATTCTGCAATATTGTATAATTGTTCATGCTAAAATTTGCCACGTCATGACATGTAAACAGCCATATGGTAATTTAACGGATACATGTACAATTTCCATCTCATAATTAGCGGTGGGATGATATTAAAAAAAAATATTAAATTACGGGACGAAATTCGGTGAGTTAATATAATTTGGGACGAAACCCCAAGATCACTGATTAATTTGAGACATTGTTTATAATTTGCCTAAATTTTACTTCAATTTTAAATCATAACTCACGTGGAGTGCAGTAGCTGAGAATATGACTGAAAATCAAATCAAGCTATTCGATACTCGACTCGAGCTCGTTCGAGAAAAGCTCGTTTGAGCACGGTTCGTCACACTAATCAAACAAGCTTGAACATCTTTTTTCGTTCGATAACTTTTGAAGTTCGGCTCGAGCTCGATTTCGATAAGCTAAAAATTAAAAAATACATGTAAAATATCAAACTACTCGATACTCGGCTCAAGCTCGTTCGATAAAAGCTCGTTTGAGCTCGGCTCGATTGGAAATCAAATCAAGCTTAAACACAATATTTCAAGCTCGATAAAAATCAAACCAAGCTTGAACAGTGTGTCGTTCGATACTACTCGGCTCGATTACAGCCCTAGCTGAGAATAAGAGAAATTGTTTTGTGTAGAACGAAAAAGATTATTTTGTGCAATAATTGCAGTTAATTCGTTTGTCAATGTCATACATATGAAAATTGAATATTGAAATATCACTACTACTTAGATTAGAAAATTATATACATATATATATATATATATACATACTATATAATAACAAATAAAGATGGATGGTTCTTTGAATAGTGCACTTTAATAAGTTCAAGTTTCTGTTATGGACTCATGATATGAAACATGGCCTTTGTGATTTTGTTAATGATCTAAGATTTTGTGTTATGATATGAAAATAGGTTCAAGTTTAGCTGAATATTTACTTTCTTTTACTTTTTACTCGTCTAATTGTTGGTGAATGTTGTGAACGGGAAAATAGTGAAATTGTTACAATTTGTTCATTTTGCCATTTTCAGCTTCGGTTCTATTAGGGAGCGTTTGGTAGGATGTAGGGATTAAAGTGGATTAGATTGGAGCCGGATTGAAGGTCGTATTAAAAATACGTTTGGTAGATTTGATTGAGTCATATTACATTAAAATAACCTACCGTGATATATTTTGTAGAGTTATTAGTTTAGACATATATTAATATATTTTCACTAATTAATTGGCATATTATGTTAATTTAGATATATCAATTCACCGAAGTCATTTCTTTAATTTGTAAAAGAGTATGTGTTGATCAATGTGTGTTCAATATTTTAGTTTGAATGCCTCCATGTTTATTGTAAATTGATATAAATTATAATATGTGATTTATTTATGTAGAATGTGTTTCTATTTTCAGAGATTTTATAAGAATTTATGATATTTAATGATGTGTTCAAAATAAAATATGTAAATTTGAGGTTATAAGTGACATTTTACCTAATCAATATTCCCCCCGTTTAACTAATCCACACTTGCCTAGGTGGATTATAAGCTAGTCTTAATACAGGGTCGTGATGATTTAATCTATTTGACCCGGTATTAGAGCAATATCACCAATGTATAGTTTGGTTGTCGGAAAAGTGAGGGAAAGTGAAGGAAAGTCAGTTTTCTTTTTCTCCCACATTATGTTTGGATAGCATGAAAGGAAGTTATTATTTCCTTCAAATTTCCTACAAGAAAATTTTGTGAAGAAAAAATTTCCCCAATTTGATGGGGAAATCATAGGAAAATCTTACATTAAATTGCAAACATCCCTTGTACTTTGTCTAACTATAAAATCCCTCATTTGTGTTTTTTTTCTTACCGAAAGCACTTTGTGCTTATTTATTATTAGCGAAAAAACACTTTCTCAAGTCATATAACATTATACCCCACAAAATGACGCAAAAGCACCTTTTTTTACCTAAAAAAGTTATCAATAACCCCCTATTAACTTTAGGCCATCTCCAATGGTCACCTCCGGGCTCGGGGCGGGGGCGGGGTCGGGCTGGGCTGGGCTGGGAAAATGGTTGGAGATGGAGAGGGCTCGGGGCGGGGCTTGGCGGCGGGGCGGAACGGGCGGGGCCGCGGGCTGCGCGGAGCACGCAGGCCAGCCCGCGTGGGTTTGTTGGGGAAGAAAAGGGGCGCATGGAAACACGCACCCCTCTTTAAAACAGGTGCCGCCAAGTGGCGGCACCTGATTGGGTCTTTCTTTTATTTATTTTTTTGTTTTTCTTTTAATGAATTATGATATGTATAATTTAATGTGTGTATGGTTAATTTTGTATAATTAATGTGTTGTATGTGATTTTAATTAATGTGTTATTCTAATTAGTGTTTTATTTTAAAAAATGTGTTATTGTAATTAATGTGATTTTATTTAATGTGTTATTTTAATTAGTGTTTTATTTTAATGAATGTGTTATTGTAATGAATGTGTTATTTTAATTAATGTGTTATTTTAATTAGTGTTTTATTTTAATTAATTTGTTATTGTAATCAATGTGTTATTTTAATTAATGTGTTGTTTTAATTAATGTGTTATTTTAATTTATGTGATAGGTTTTAATTATATAGTATATAATATGATTAATTATTTAAAGTAATTTTAAATAAAATTATGATATACTAATAAATATAGAAATAGTCCATTTAATTTAACACTCACACAAATAATTTTTTTTAAAATACGAAATTAGTTAAAAATACAAAATAAACACTCATACAAATAAAATTTAGATTAATACTTAATATAAATTAAATATTTAAATAGACAAGAAAATTAAATTTAAACACTCATTTTTAACCGTATTTTGCATAAACATGTTCTATTAAGTCTTTTTGGAGTCTATGGTTGGTCACCTTGGAACGAATTGCTTCATGACGCAGCATATAATTATCCAACGTTTGCCTTCTTCGTGCAACATCTTGAAACTCTACTCCGCGACGGTCATAAATTCTAACGCATGCTCTACGAGACGTGCTAATGTCAGTATCATCATCGTCCGAGTCATCATCCTTGTATTCGTCACGTTCATCCTCCACAATCATGTTGTGTAGGGGTGGGCATTTGGTATCGGGAATTGGGAACCCGAACCGTACCGATCGGGTTTTTACCAAAAAAATCAAAATTTATGGGTTTTTCGGGTTTTGGGAAACCCGATTTCCCGATTATCATAAATCGGGACGGGTTTCGGGTAGGAAGTCCTACCCGATCGGGAACCCGGTTATATGTATACTTTAGTACCAATTTCTACCCAATTCCCAATTACACTCGGTTTTTGTTTTTTTTTTTCATCTCCACCCACGTTTTATATTAGAACTAACGTTTTCTCACTCTCTCTCTCTCTCTCTCAATTCTAAAACTAAAATCTGAAAATCTCACACATTCATTCAATTTCACTCTCAAATAAAAAATTGAAATACTTCCCTCAAACAAACCCTAGCCGCCTCATCTCTCTCCGTCTTCTCCTCTCCGGATTGATAAATCATCACAAAAAAGGTACGTATTTTTTCAGATTCAACTTTAGAATCTCAATCTCAATTCCTTTAATTTACTTATTGCGCCGATTCAGACATGTCTGCCCGAAGCTTCCTAATTTGATGATTATTAATTTGCATAAGCTGCTTTTAATTAGATGTTAGGTACTGCTATTAATTAGATGGTGGGTATTGGGTAAGAATTTAATTTATATCAATTGGGTAAAAATTGAAAATTTCACCCCTACCGGGTTTCCCGAACCCGAACCCGATTTCCCGATTTTTTTCGGGAACCCGAAATACCGGGTAGTGGATAAATCGGAACGGGTTTCGGGAAGGAAAATTTGAATCCCGAAACCCGAAACCCGATCCCGAATTTCCCGAATTCCCGAAAACCCGTACCGATCCCACCCCTAATGTTGTGGAGTATGATACAAGTTAACATGATATTTCCAAGATCTTGCGTATGCCACCCCCTGCCAGGTTGATTATTTGTTGTATTTCCTTTCTTGTATTTTCTTCCGTGTTATAAAAATATTTGTTTGCGTATTATGTATTAATTTTAAGTTACTTTAATTAAATATTTTATTTAATATTAATAATTAAATTACGAGTACTAATATTATTACTATTAATATTAAAAAAATTTAAAACTATAATATTAATAGGTGAGAGTGGGCAAAGGAAAAAAATGAAATTAATTCCCCACGGAGGCCCAACCATTGGAGACGACCAGCAGGGCCCGGGGCTAGCCCTCAACCATTGGAGATGGCCTTAAAAGTTAAAAGTAACCCCCTATTAACTTTAAAAATTAACAGTAACCCCCTATTAACTTTGAAGATTGATATATATTTGGTGACTAAAGATTATAAAATAGCATCAAATTAATTTATAATAAAGTTAATATAATAAAAACGTGATTATTCATACGTACAATAGTTTATCAACAAAGAAAACGTAATTCATAAACAAACAAAAATATTTATCAAGAATATTATGTTCCTAAACTTTCTTAACAATAAAAAATTGCAAGAAAATAGTTTTCCTCACAACCAAACATGTAGAGGAAATTGACTTTCTTTTCATTTTCCTTTTCCAACAAATTTCCTTCACTTTCCTGATAACCAAACAAGCTACAAATATTATAATAATCTATATTAAGTCATATAATATGACCTAATACATCCTATTAGGTCCTACCAAACGGCCCCTTATTGAATATGAAACTGTAATTGAACCTAATTACAGTTTGATGATCTTAATAGCCGAGTCGACTTGTTATATTGTGGAAAAAAAAAACTTATAATTTTTACTTTCTTTATGCAAAAACAATTTTAAAGCCACAATGATGCTCCTACTTATCATGATGGTGATGTAGAGGGGTGAAGATTTACGAGATTCGATGGGATCATTTTTTAATTTCTTATCTCACATCGTTAGCAATGGCAAAATAATACTGAAAATATAATTATGTTACGAATTTGTTTGGTACACAGTAGTTTCTAAATAATAGATCAATAACATATGAGCAAACTAGACAAAATTATTACCTAAATTTGTGTTTGACAACAAAGGTTATATTATATATCAAGTGAGTGAACTTCAATTATCTTTTTTATTATATTAATGTCTAAAAATAACATATTATTGATTGTTATGTGTCAACTTGCTGCTACATTTCTCAGCTATAAAAAATTGAAATTAATAAATGAGCATAATTTCACATAGGAGCATAAAAATAAGAGAGAATCACACTTTTATGAGCCGTCTTTTGCACATTCGTCCTTCCTAATTTTTTTGTAGCAGATGAATCCCTCTAATTATCAATGTAGTGTATCACAGATTCATTTTTCAGCTATTACACGGTCGGAGATTCGCATGTGTATTACTTGGAGAGCATTTCGCTCCTAATATTATATGTCAACCTGTCGAAAAATGAGTCAGTGATACACTAAATTGATAAGAGGGAAGCATCTGTCGAAATAAAAAAATTAAAAGGAACGAATGTGCAAAAATTGACCAATAAGAAAGACGAAAAATGCAATTCACTCTAAAAAAAATTATGTCCAAATACACGATGATATAAATAGTGTATATAAAAAATCAAATCGACTATTTTGTTTAATGTACATTGCTAACAATTTCTAACATATATGCTTCCACATAGAGCATTAAACACTCCCATAATAGGAAACATGTGATTCACATCAAAATCAACTTTTTGATTCATTCCAACAATAAATATCCGTTTTTTTTCCCTTTTTTTTCGCATCCTACAAGCTTTCTTTTTCCCCTCTTCATTATTTCATTCATTCATTCATTAGAACAAAAGACGATCATGAGAACTGAAAAAAATATTTAAAAATCAAAATCAAAGCTTTTCGTCTTCGTCGTAGATTCCAACAAACAGATTATGGAACTCAAATCTCTTTTCAGTCGGAAAAAAGAAAAACCGTCGTGCTGCCTCTCGCCGTAAATCAAGAAAAAACCAATAAACTCAAGATCTCCATCTCTTAATTCATCACATGTCCGGATTGAAGAAGAACTCGGATTAGCCCGGGCTCACATTGCATTTTCTTGTCCATGCTCAACTTAGAGAGTGTAGTGGTGAAATTTGTGAGTTATAGGATTATTTTGCAACTCACATTGTTTTCTTTCTAATAAAAGAGGTGGTAGTTTCTACTTTATGTTAAAGCTAGTCCTAATTCTGAAGTTAAGGACAATGATATGATGTTAAAGTTGGAGAAATACGAGATGAGATAGTGACAATGATTATGTTGTTAAAGTTGGAGAAATAATTTTCCTCAAAAAAAGTTGGAGAAATCATAGGTGGGATAAGCCTTGGATGCTTTACAAATGAAATGGCTATCCTATTTATACTACTCAACCCCCTAATGGATAGTTGAGATTAACTTGATATAATGGTTAGAATTTTAATTGGCATCTAGAACTTTTCTACCTACTAAAACATTCTACAACATTGTCTATTACATTTGACAAAGTTCTTAGTTGGAAAGGAGATACAAACAAGAGGATAAAATAAATTTGCAAATAGACCCAATTGATTCTAACATACGCACTTGAGGTATCAGACATACACAACCTAATTTGAAGGGGTAAACAAAAATTGATCTAAACATACTGACCAACAAGAAAATTATTTTAATGCATGATTGCGTCGAATTTATATAGGCGGATGTTGTAGGGAAGTCCTGCTAATCGCCGTGAGTTCGCTAAGATTTTGATTTGTCAAAGCTTGGGGGCCTTTGAACAGTTCCTACTCCCGATGAGCATATTCAAGGAACAAACCCTCAAATCATCTTCCTCGTAGAGACCAAGATAGATGATAGGAAAATCGATTTATTAAAAAACAACTTAGATCACTTTGGTGTGGCGGTAACTTCAGAGGGCGGATCGAGTCGACTTGTTATATTGTGAAAAAAAAAACTTTTAATTTTTACTTTCTTTGTGCAAAAACAATTTTAAATCCACATTGATGCTCCTATTTATCACGACGGTGATGTAGAGGGGTGAAGATTTACGGGATTCTATGGGATCCTTTTTTCTTATCTCACATCGTTAGCAATGGCAAAATAATACTGAAAATATAATTATGTTGCATTACTAAATAATATAATCTTTGAATTTATTTGATACATAGTAGTTTCTATAAATCATAGATCAGTAACATATTAGCAAACTAGACAAAAAATTTACCTAAATTTGTGTTTGACAACAAAGGTTATATTATATATCGAGTGAGTGAACTTCAATTATATTTTTTATTATATTAATGTCTAAAAATAGCATATTATCGATTGTTTATATGCCAACCTGCTGCTACATTTCTCAGCCAAACAAAAAATTAAAATTAATAAATGAGCATAATTTCACATAGGAGCATAAAAAGAAGAGAATCACACTTTTCGTTCTTTTTATGAGCCGTCTTTTGCACATTCGTCCTTCCTAATTTTTTTGTAGCAGATGAATCCTTCTAATCAATGTAGTGTATCACCGATTCATTTTTCAGCTATTACACGGTCGGAGATTTGCACGTGTATTACTTGGAGAGCATTTCGCTCCTAATATTATATGTCAACCTGCCGAAAAATGAATCAGTGATATGTTAAATTGATAAGAGGGATGCATCTGTCGAAAACAAAAAATTAAAAGGAACGAATGTGCAAAAATTGACCCATAAGAAAGACGAAAAATGCAATTTACTCTAAAAAAAATTATGTCCAAATACATGATGATATAAATAGTGTATATATAAAATCAAATCGACTATTTTGTAGTATGTACATTGCTAACAATTTCTAACATTTATGCTTCCACATAGAGCATTAAACACTCCCATAATAGGAAACATGTGATTCATATCAAAATCAACTTTTTGATTCATTCCAAAAATGAATCAATGATCCCATAATATTCATGTTTACTTTAAGACTTTAATATTTTTTTTACGCCAGATTAATAATAATTATACGGTCGGAGATTTGCACGTGTATTATTTGGAGGGCATTTCGCTCCTAATATTATATGTCAACCTGCCGAAAAATGAATCAATGATCACTAAATCAGTGTATCAGGAGGAACGACTGTGCAAAAGTTAACCCATAAGAAAGACGAAAAATGCAATTCACTCTAAAAAAATTATGTCCAAATACATGATGATATAAATAACGGATATATAAAATCAAATCGACTATTTTTTAGAATGTACATTGCTAACAATTTCTAGGAGCCCAAACTATGTGATTGAATAAATCCCTCTCTATCTGTTGCGGGTCAAGGGCCCCATCTCCTTCCCCTTCTTCAAACTCCGATTCATATTTTTCATAGAGAAATCTCTGATCAGAGATAGAACAAGATCCATTTTATAACATATCTAAGGGATTCCTCGGTGCGGGCTAGTTATAATAAGCATGAAGGGGCTAAATGAAATATATTGTTTTTATAAAAATGTTTCTAAAGCATTTACCTAAGTTTCCATTTTTGTAAAATATTAAATAGGAGGATATAAAAAATACCAATTGAAAGTATAAGTTCAATTTTAAATTTTTAAAATATATATGCTTCCACGTAAATAGCATTAAACACTCCCATAATAGGAAACATGTGATTCACATCAAAATAAACTTTTTGATTCCTTCCAACAATAAACATCCGTTCTTTTTCCATTTTTTTCGCCTCTTCATACTTTCTTTTTTCCCTCTTCATCATTTCGTTCATTCATTCATTAGAACAAAAGACGATCACGAGAACTGAAAAAAATAATTAAAAATAAAAATCAAAGCTTTTCGTGTTCGTCGTACGTTCCAACAATCAAATTATGGGACTCAAATCTCTTTTCAGTCGAAAAAAGAAAAACTGTCAATCCCTGCCTCTCGCCGTAAATCAACAAACACCAATAAACTCAAGATCTCCATCTCTTAATTCACGTTTCCGGATCGAAGAAGAACTCGGACAAGTATTCAAGAAATTCGACGTCAATGGCGACGGCAAGATCTCTTCTTCTGAACTCGGATCTATGATGGGTAGCCTTGGTCACTCTATCACAGATGAAGAACTCGATTCAATGATTCGGGAGGTTGATTCCGATGGAGATGGGTTCATTGATCTCGAGGAATTTATTGAATTAAATACAAAAGATGTTGATTACGATGAAGCGTTGGAGAATTTGAAAGATGCTTTTCAAGTTTTTGATGTAGATAAGAATGGTTCGATTTCTGCAGAGGAATTGCAGAATGTGTTGAAGAGTTTGGGAGAAGAGTGTACATTAGATGAATGTAAGAAGATGATAAGTGGGGTGGATGCAGATGGTAATGGAATGATTTGTTTCGACGAATTTAAGGTTATGATGACGATTGGATCGAGGTTTGATTAATGGAACCCAAGATTTAGTGACCAGAATCAACCAATCTTGTAAGATTCTCTGCACAATTTCTTCATTTTTTCTTTTTATTTTTTGCGATCTTAGAGATCGATTTTTTTTTTCTAGTGATAACAAAAAGTTAGGTTATTTTGATTTTTATAGTGGGAATCAAAACAACAAGGGAGATATATAAATTTGTATTCATCACGTGAGTAATTTTAATGGATTCATGTGACGTCAGCATGAATATTCATTATATGCTTAATTAAATCAATTAGAATGTATTTTTTTTTTAAATATTAGTTTCATGTTAGCAAAATTTATAAAGCAGAATCATGGATCAAATTTTGTTCAAGTGTATGTTTCGGTCAGTTAAATATTGAAAACTTTTCAGGAATTTTTCGGAAAAGTAATCTCAAGACAAATAAATAGTTCCAAAATTACATCTTATTTTCGTTTTCATTGTTTAAAAAACATAAACTTTCCGATATTTTAGACAAAAATGATGAAAAGTTTGATTCATGATAGGAACTCGTATCGGGATTGGAAATCGATCCCTAACCTAACCGGTCTCCTGATTCCACACAATTTTTTGAATTTTGTTAGAAATTTAAGGAGTAATTGTAACAAATAAAATTTCAAGTTTAAAAATATATATTAAACAAGAAATAATTGTACAAATAAAATTTTATTGATTTAAAGTAGTGGTTACAATCTCTATGATTCCTCTGATTCTAATCATCTAAGCGATAATCTTGAAAAAGATTGATTTGATCTTCTCCAAAATGATTTTGGAACTTGAATAACGTTAATCCAAAGCAATTGTGCTTAATGTTGGATCAAACGTGAAATGAATTGAATCTCCTTGACGAACGTCTCGAACTTCGTATTGGATATTCTGGATTTTTGAGGGATTTGATCTTTATTTTAACTTCGTGAATTTCCAATAACGTTAATCTAAGAGTTAAGTATATTAATCTTAGATTAAACGTTGGATTTTTCTTCACTTCTTGAAGAACGCCTTTGAATATTGGAAAGAACGCCTTGATTTGAAGAACGCCTTGATATTTTGGAAGAACGCCTTGAGAGAGTTTGCTTTTCTCCTTGCACTTCTTTTTGCTTTTTTGAATTGTGTTTTTGAGTTGTCTTTTTCTTCTTGAAGATGACCCCTATTTATAGGTGGGTTTTGAGAAATATTGTAATATTCTCCATATGACGTGGCGCAATTTGATTGGTTCTTCACATCTTGTATGACAAGAAATATATCTTGTTTCATTTTCTTCCCCTTTAAAAAGATATGACATGCCAATATTGCATTGTGAAGAAAATATTGCCTTGCTTAATAATTTCCTACACAAACTTGCCTTGTGTATGAAGATTTTAATTTATTTGCAAGAAATCTTGTATTCAATTAATCATTAGGATATAAAATTAATTAATTGATTAATTAATTATTATTTTAGGAATTAAATTTGATATAATCCCAAAATAAATTAATTAATGTCTTGTACTCAAATTTGGCAATAAAATTTAACTGCCTACAGTAATCAAGTGGGATGGGGTGGGATTTCTGTCTGGTTGGGTGGGGGTGGGTGGGTTTGGGGAAAATTCTTGCCCAAGCCTGGCTTGGCCAAATCCATCCAACCACCAAACAAGTGTATTGCACTTGCTTTGTGATTGGTCACTTTCCTGAAAGTTACATCAAATCCCAAGACAAGTGTATTACACTTGCCATGTAATTAATTTGGGTTCGGCCAAATCCGGTATGGGTAAGAATTTCCCGTGGGTTTGGTTTGTTTGTAATATGGGTCCCATGGGATGCGGGGTCGGGCTTTCTTGTGGGTTCATATTTAATGGGATTGTATTTTGTAGGGATGTTACAGAGCCGGATATATACATATTCTTTTATTAAAATAAGTAACATTAATAATACTTTAGCATTAATTTAAAAAAATAGTAGTTAATAATTTATTCATATTTTCATCTGAAAACATGAATATTAGATAAGAGTATTTGAACACGTGAGCTAAATTAAATAAATTTGTAATGTTAATAAACGTGTTTCAAGAAAAAATACTAGTCTAAATAAGAGGTGAAGATTTTATTGGTCCAAAACAAATTCTATATCCGCCCAATAACATTTGAATCGAAAAGTTAGATCCGAACAAAATCCGAATATGGCCAAATTCGATCCTACATAAATAGATCAGAGTCGGGATATGGATACAACCCGAATTCAACTCGTTGGCAATCCTAATTTTGCTAGTACAATGTTTCTATGGGCTACAATGTACTAGCAAAATAATATTGAAAAAAATATTTTATAGGACAAATTTTAATAAAAAATTATTATTTGAGTGTTAATTTTCATTCATAATGTGTAAAATGTTAATTTGAGTTAATTATGTAATTTATAAATAAATTTGGCTACAAGTTTCTATAATATATAAATTTTAATTTGTACTATAAGTTCAACAAAAATGATGTAGCCCAAATGGTAAAGATGTTATGTTTCACCCTAAATGTTAGTGTTCAAATCCCACATTTTACAAGAATTTTTAATTTATCTTTAACATTAAAAAAATTAAAAAATTGGAAAAAAAAAAAAAAGAAATTCAGAACCGGGCGGTTCGCCGGTTTTGGACCGATTCAACACGGTTCAAACTGGTTTTTGGATTAACTGGTTTTAGGTGGTAAATCGGACCGGACAACCTCCGATTTGCGGTCGAATCGATCGGACCGACCTGTCCGGTCGGGTTTTAATAACATTGAAAAGGAGTACATTGTCTTTCACTTGATTTCATATACACAAGAGGTAAAATACCCATTAGTCAATATCAGAGGAGATAAATGTCCATTAATACACAAATTATATGAGTTTAAATAAAAGAAACATGTTGGAAAGATGCGACAAAATGAGGTACCAATCACATCTATTATAGAATGAGCGTGTGTGCGCGCGCAATACCTCCTGAAAAATGAGATAAACTGATATTATTATATTTCACGAAAGAGTAGTATGTCTATTTTTATATCACATGAAGATGTATGTTGGGAATAACGAGTACATCCAAGTGCTCATTTGATTTTTTTTTCTGATGGCATTTTCAAAAATCAAAGAATTTTTAATATATTAGAATATTTTTGAAAAGTTGAATAATGAGACATAGGCTTGAATGGGCAGGATATCAATCCGAATTCGATTTAAATTCTACTCGATTTATTGAAGTTTTTATTCGTGGAAATCCAAGATACTTGATCCATAACCAAGTTTCACGGAGTGAATAAAAATAATTGAGAACTAATCCAATGACAAACCAATTGAATGTAGAAAAATCACAACTTATTTTTATTGGATTATTGTATTTTTGGTGCCACAATTACAACTCGCTGGCATTTTTATCCCATATTTTTTCAGCCTGGAACATTTGGTGCCACAACTTTAACATCGGGGAGAAAAAATTGAAGGGTTTTTTTATACGATCCCAAGGTTTTGTTTTCATGCATTTTAGACTTCCACTCTAATAAATAACTATGTTTTGGCTAGGAAAAATGGACAATGAAGTTTGGTATTTTATAAGCAAGAAAACCTTCAAAATAACTAATGGTCTTTTTTGTGGAGATTATCTGCATTAATTTGTTTGTGAGATTGAATTTGATAGACATATTTTAGCTTATATCTCACCTTTAAAATGAATTGTCACTGCCTATGATGTGTTGAATGGTTAAGATTCTCCGGTATCATGATAAATATTGAGATTCCCTGATAACGATATAATAATTTCAATATTTGCAAAAAAAAGAACATCATATATTATTTGAGAACATTAATCAATGACATACCAATTGAAGGTAGGAAAATCACAGCTTATTTTTATTTGATTATTGCATTTTTGGTGCCACAACTACAACTCGCTGGCATTTTTATCCCATAATTTTCAGTCTAGAACATTTGGTGCCACAACTTTGACATCGGTGTCAATTTTGGCGCCAATTGGCCCGAAATCCCCCCGTGTCACATGACATGAAAATTGGCCCGCACAAGGGGGATTTCAGGCCTATTTTGGAATTGCACCTCAATTGGCACCAAAATTGGTACAGATATTGAAGTTGTGGCACCAAATTGTGTCAGCCATAAAAGATATGGGATAGAAAAACTCCAACGAGCTATAGTTGTGGCACCAAAAAATGCAATAATCCCCTCACTTAACGGTGACTTTTAACAGCTGTACCAAATGTAAGTGGATTTGTTAAACTATGGTATCAAATGTGTCGGCCTAAATTTATATGATGCCACAAGTTAGAAATAATCGATATAAAGTTTGGCATCACAACTGCAATTCTCTCCAAATAAATAGTTCTAAAATTACATCTTATTTTTCTTTTCATTACATCAAAATAGAAAATTTTCGATATTTTTAATGAAAAGGACAAAAACTTGATCCATGATAGGAATCTGTATTGTGATTCTAAAATAAATAGTGTTGAATGGGTTGGATATCAATCCGAATTCGGTTTAAGTTCTACTTGATTTATTGATTTATTCATGGAAATCCAATATATCTGATCCATAACCAAGTTTCACGAAGTGAATATAAATAATTGAATCTAGGTCAATCCGACCGTTCAGTTAAAGATCCGTATTCCAATAAATATTAAAATATGATATTTGGTAAAAAATATTCTCTTAAGGGGGTGGGGCTGATCACTAAGAAATTGGCTAAATGCAGGTATATTGATTATTTAGTGGCAAATTAGTATAAAGTTTATGGCCCCCTTCTCCTAATTTCCTTAGCCAGTAACAGAAAGGAAGATTCATAATCGAGTAAATGAAAAACATATAATGAAATATGACCTATATTTTTCTTCTTTGTTAGGGGACATTTAAAAAAATGTAGACATTCACTAAATAATCAATCTAATCTCATGATAAAGGCTGCTTTACTTAATTAGTACATAAGCTCAAATAATTAAGTTATACAGTATTTTGTGAGAGCCAAATTAACTTAGGTCTTATTTTTATTTTTATTTATGCCTGCACATTCACAGCCCAAGGGCTTTATTGTAATTGATCCTAGACTTTGTACTTCAAGGGCATTTTTGTAAAATCCTCTATACATCCTTTTTGGCAATGTTAAACAGGGGTTTAAGCTCGTTTATGTTGAAAAAAGATAAAGCTCTTTCATTTCCTACCTATTAGCTTGGGAGAAACACAATGTTTGGTTTCATTATCAACCAGTTCCTATCAGGATTCCCACGATTCCAGCAAATAGTACGCCGCCACACTGAGTACTTCGACGGGTAAACTTTAGTTTTCTTCTGCATTTTAAATCAATTTTCGTTTATTTATTTATTTCGTGGAGTAATATCACTGTTGTTGAACGAACCCATATGTTTGTGTTTGAGATCTTTTTTTTGCTTTCCTGTTTGGTGTTCATATTATAGCTCTTTGTGCGATTCCAAGGTTTTATATTCATGCAATCTTATTTTAATTTGTTTTCTTTTTGCATTTTAGATCGACTGCTTGATTTATTTCTTGTATGGGAGAATGGTTTAAGGAGCCCGAAGTCTTGGGTATTTAGATTCAGTTTTCTTTTTGTTTTGGGGAGAAAAAATTGAAGGGTTTTTTCTACGATCTCAAGGTTTTGTTTTCATGCATTTTGGACTTGCCTTCTAATAAATAACTATGTTTTGGCAAAGAAAAATGGACAACGAAGTTTGGTATTTTATAAGCAAGAAAACCTTCAATAATGACTAATGGTCTTTTTTGTGGAGATTATCTGCATGAATTTGTTTGTGAGATTGAATTTGAAAGACATATTTTAGCTTATATCTCACATTTAGAATGAATTGTCACTGCCCATGATGTGTTGAATAGTTAAGATTCTCCGAAATGATATGGTATATGATGATAAATATTGAGATTCCCTGATAACGATATAATAATTTCAATATTCGAAAAAAATAGGAACATCATATATTATTTGAGAACATTAACCAATGACATACTAATTGAATGTAGGAAAATCAGAACTTATTTTTATTGGATTATTGTATTTTTGGTGCCACAATTAGAACTCGCTGGCATTTTTATGCCATATTTTTTCAGCCTGGAACATTTGGTGCCAAAACTTTGACATCGGTGTCAATTTTGGTGCCACTTGGCCCGAAATCCCTTCGTGTCACATGACATGAAAATTGGCCCGTATAAGGTGGATTTCAGGCCTATTTTTGAATTGGACCTCAATTGACACCAAAATTGGCACTGATGTTAAAGTTATGGCACCAAATTGTGTCAGCCCTAAAAGATATGGGATAGAAAAACGCCAATGAGCTATAGTTGTGGCACCAAAAATGCAATAATCCCCCCACTTAACGGTGATTTTTAACAGTTGTACCAAATTTGAGTGGATTTGTTAAACTATGGTATCAAATGTGTGGGCCTAAATTTATATGTTACCACAAGTGAGAAATAATCGATATAAAGTTTGGTATCACAACTGCAATTCTCTCCAAATAAATAGTTCTAAAATTACATCTTATTTTTCTTTTCATTATTTCAAAATAGAAAATTTTCGATACCTTTAATCCTAGTAACGGCGAGCGAACCGGGAATATCCCAACTTGAGAATCGGGCGGCTTTGCCGTCCGAATTGTAGTCTGGAGAAGCGTCCTCAGCAGCGGACTGGGCCCAAGTCCCCTGGAAAGGGGCGCTGGAGAGGGAGAGATGAAAACGACAAAAACTTGATCCATAATAGGAGTTCGTATTGGGATTCTAAAATAAATAGTGTTGAATGGGCTGGATATCAATCCGAATTCGGTTTAAGTTAATCTCGATTTATTGAAATTTTTATTCGTGGAAATCCAAGATACCTGATCCATAGCCAAGTTTCACGTAGTGAATATAAATGACTGAATCTAGGTCAATCCGACCGTTCAGTTATAGATCCGTATCCCAATAATTATTAAAATATGATATTTGGTAAAAAATATTCTCTTTATGGGGTGGGGCTGATCACTAAGAAATTGCCTAAATGCAGGTATATTAATGATTTAGTGGCAAATTAGTATAAAAATTAGATTTAGGGCCTCCTTCTCCTAATTTCCTTAGCCAGTAACAGGAAGTAAGATTCATAATCGTGTAAATGAAAAAAATATAATGAAATATGACCTATATTTTTCTTCTTTATTAGGGGACATTTAAAAAAATATAGACATTCACTAAATAATCAATCTAAACTCATGATAAAGGCTGTATTACTTAATTAGAACACAAGCTCAAATAATTAAGTTATACAGTATTTTGTGAGAGCCCAATTAACATAGGTTTTATTTTTATTTATGCCAACACATTCACAGCCCAAGGGCTTTATTGTAATTGATCCTAGACTTTGTACTTCAAGGGCATTTTTGTAAAATCCTCTATACATGCTTTTTGGCAAAGTTATACAGGGGTTTAAGCTCGTTTATGGTGAAAAAAAATAGAGCTATTTCATTTCCTCCATTTTCACGTATCAGCTTGGGATAAACACAATGTTTGGTTTCATTATCAACCAGTTCCTATAAGGATTCCCGCGATTCCAGCTAATAGTACGCTGCCGCACTAAGTACTTCGACGGGTAAACTTTAGTTTTCTTTTGCATTTAAATCAATTTTCATTTATTTATTTATTTTGTGGAGTAATATTACTGTTGTTGAACAAACCCATATATTTGTGTTTGAGATATGTTTTTGCTTTCCTGTTTGCTGATCATATTATAGCTCTTTGTGCGGTTCCAAGGTTTTGTATTCATGCAATCTTATTTTAATTTGTTTTCTTTTTGCATTTTAGATCGACTTGCTTGATTTATTTCTTGTATGGGAGAATGGTTGAAGGAGCCCGAAGTCTTGGGTATTTAGATTCGGTTTCTTTTTGTTTGGGGGAGAAAAAATTGAAGGGTTTTTTGTACGATTTCAAGGTTTTGTTTTCATGCATTTTAGACTTGCACTCTAATAATTATTTATTGTAAATGCTCCTAGATAATGGTGAAATAGAAAAATAGCCCTATGTGTTGTCTAATTATAATAAGAACTTTGTGTTATTTTTATTACCAAAATCTCCCTTGTGCTAATTTTATCTAGCCAAAAAATCCTCCCTAGTCAAAATGTTAATAATACCCACACCAAATGATGAAAAAAAAAAAACCTTATTCACCTAAAAATTGGCAATAATCCCCTCACTAACTTTCAAAATTCCAATAATCCCACTTTTCACTTGAAATTGACAATAACCTCCCTATAATTTATGTAAAAATTTCGAATGCGGTCTTTTGCTAATAAAAATTAGAACACCAGTTGGTTTTGATATATAAATAACACGGGGAGTATGTTTGCATTTAGCATCTTGGATAATTATCTGCAATATCTAATATTCTTTGAGGCATGTCATTGTAAATAATGTAAATACTACAGATTTTCTATTTTGGTTAAATAAGTTTGTTAGACATTGTACATTTGTCTACAATTTACTTTCTTTATATACAGTGTGTTACCTCTTTTCGAAAATAATGTTTACCTTTTCGGAAAGTTACTATTTTTTGAGTTGAGTCATTGGCACTTTGTACCCTCCAATTCTACATTTATCATTTTGCACCCTCGAACTCAAATAAACGCAGCATTTTCCACCCGTCGCCAGTTTTCAGCCAAAATTCCCATTGGGAAACATGTTGAATTGTTTAGTGAAGTACCATCACCACTTGTATCAACTTCAAACATATAACTTCAAAATTTCTACTAATGAATTTAATGATGAAGCCCTCATAATCTAGCCATGAACCACAATAGTTCCCTTGTTGGTGCATCCAAGAAAATAAGATCATTATCCTCTAATTCCTCTTCATCTTCCCAAACCCACGAAAAAACTCTTCTTCGAAAGAACACGTCTCTCTCCTCCCTCCAACTCACCAGCCGTTATCCAAGAACACAACATTTCCGCTGTACATAATCCGAACCTGCTAAATATAATAGTACTATTCAAACTTCACAAACTCCATTTGAGTATTTCATCAATGGACAAACCTTTAGTTGTTTCACTTCTTTGTCTGGTGGTGGTAGTCAGCTTGATCATCAGCCCTTCAAGTACACTCTCTCACCTGAAAACACCAAGATTAACAATTCATCGTCATAATCATCATTGATTCTACACCACTTCAGCCACTGCCTCTCCGTCCCACTTCGTCTGCACCTCCAATTCCATCTCAGATGGTGGCTGCTATCACCACGCCCTCCAGCTGCTGATAAATAAATTAAAAAACCTTTGATATTATGCTAAAAAAAGTGTGATATTTTAGTTTCAAAGTAATTTTTCAATTACATGATTCACCAACCCATGCGCTTGTTCAATTCCAATGTAATTAATTATTAGTTACATGTTTAACTCATGACTGAATAGTGAAATTTGTTGTTCCGGTGGGAGTTTTTGTTGGAAACTACACAGGGTGCAAAGTGCCTAGTTTACCTATTTTAAGGGTGAAAAGAGCCAATGACCCTTTTGAATTACAATAATTTCATATAAACTAACACTGATTTAATTTTATTCTCAATGATCAGATTTCGGCCGGACTTATGTGATCCACTTGCGGATCGTTTAGATGGTACATCCATTGTCAGAATGGGTGGAACTTGTAAGTGGTTTCATCAAAACTTGGTGCACAACAGACTCTCGTGGAGGACAAAGCTATTGAATCAACTTCAACTTGACTACATGGTTATGGTAGATGATGATGAATTCGACTGGATGTCAAATTACTTGAAAAATTGTAAAGGTTGTTAATATAATTCTCCATAAATAATTATTATATGTTAAAAATTAATTAATGTGATGTAATTATTTCAGAGGGAGTTCGTTCATTTTCATATCGTTAGGCGAATTTGCATATAGGTGAGTTCACATTATTGATTAAACTTATTTAAATCCATATTTCGAATGAATCCTCATTATTTCGCAACTCAATAATGTTATCTAACTTTGTTTGATTGAATGAATAGAGTGGAGGCAAGCAGAAGAATTTCTAGTCGACTCACATACATTGTATGTGAGTGAGTCACTAGATGGTCCACTTTTACCTCCAGAGAAGGGTCTTGAAATGCTGAATTTGAATGAACGTTGTCGTTTTCTGGTCGATGACGTAATGAATTTGGTGTGGGTGGCAGGTAATTAAAACATTTATGTGTTAATTATATTAATTATTACTTACCCCTGATTCTTACTATCCACAATTTTTTAAAATGTTCATCTTACGAAGTGCTTTATATGCAGCTGTGATGGTGAGTTAATATGCAATTCTATCTTTATTTTATTGCTTAGAATTTGTTGATGAAGATATATTGTTGTTTCAATGGCATTTTTGTAAAATTCTCTATACATGCTTTTTGGCAAGGTTTTACAGGGGTTTAGCTCGTTCATGTTCAAACAATATAAATCACTTTCATTTCCTCCATTTTCAAGCTTGGGAGAAACACAATGTTTGGTTTCATTATCAATCAGTGTCTGTCAGGATTCCCCCGATTCCAACGAATAGTACTCCGTCGCACTGAGTACTTCCACGGGTAAACTTTAGTTTTCTTTTGCATTTTAAATCAATTTTTGTTTTTTATTTATTTTGTGGAGTAACATCACTGTTTTTGAATGAACCCGTGGATATTTGTGTTTGAGATCTTTTTTTCTTTTCTTGTTTGGTGAAAATATTACAGCTCTTTGGCGATTCAAAGGTTTTGTATCATGCAATTTTATTTTAATTTGTTTTCTTATTGAATTTTAGATTGCTTGATTAATTTCTTGTATGGGAGAATGGTTGAAGGAGCCCGAAGTCTTGGGTATTTAGATTCGGTTTCCTTTTGTTTTGGGGAGAAAAAATTGAAGGGTTTTTTGTATGATTTCAAGGTTTTGTTTTCAAGCATTTTAGACTTGCAATTTAATAATTATTTATTGTAAATGCTCCTAGATAATGGGGAAATAGAAAAATACCCCTTTGTGTTGTCTAATTACAAGAAGAACTTTGTGTTATTTTTATTACAAAAATCTCCCTTCTGCTAATTTTATCTTGCCAAAAAACCCTCCCATGTCAAAATGGTAATAATACCCCCACCAAATGATGCACAAAAAAAAAAAAAAAAAACCTTATTCACCTATTAATTGGCAATAATCCCCTCACTAACTTTCAAAATTTCAATAATCTCATTTTTCACTTGAAATTGACAATAACCTCCCTATAATTTATGTAAAAATTTCGAATGCGGTCTTTTGCTAATAAAAATTAGAACACCGGTTGGTTTTGATAATAAAATAACACGGGGAGTATGTTTGCATTTAGCATCTTGGATAATTATCTGCAATATCTAATATTCTTTGAGGCACGTCATTGTAAAAAATGTAAATACTGAAGATTTTCTATTTTGGTTAAATAAGTTTGTTAGACATCGTATGTTTGTCTACAATTTACTTTCTTTACATATAGTGTGTTACCTCTTTTCGAAAATAATGTTTACCTTTTCGGAGAGTTACTGTTTTTTTAGTTGAGTCATTGGCACTTTGTACCCTCAAATTCTACATTTATCATTTTGCACTCTCGAACTCAAATAAACGTAGCATTTTCCACTCGTCGCTAGTTTTAAGCTAAAATTCTCATTGGGAAACATGTTGAATTGTTTAGTGCAGAACCATCACCAATTGTATCAACTTCAAACCTATAACTACAGAATTACTACTACTGAATATAATGATGAAGCCCTCATAAATCTAGCCATGAACCACATTAGTTCCCTTGTTGGTGCATCCAAGAAAATAAGATCATCATCCTCTAATTCATCTTCATCTTCCCAAATCCACAAAAAAACTCTTCTTCGAAAGAACACGTCTCTCCTCCTCCCTCCAACTCACCAGCTGTTATCCAAGAACACAACCTCTCTGCTGTACATAATCCGAACGTGTTAAATATAATAGGACTATTCAAACTTCACAAACTCCATATGAGTCTTTCATCAATGGACAAACCTTTAGTTCTTTCACTTCTTTGTCTGGTGGTGGTAGTCAGCTTGATCATCAGCCCCTCAAGTACACTCTATCACCTGAAAACACCAAGATTAACAACTCATCGTCAAAATCATCATCGATTCTACACCACTTCAGCCACTGTCTCTCCGGTCCACTTCGTCTGCACATCCAATTCCATCTGCGATGGTGGCTGCTATCTCCACGCCGCCATGCCCTCCAGCTGCTGATATATAATTACAACACCTTTGATATTATGCTAAAAAAAGTGTGATATTTTAGTTTCAAAGTAATTTATCAATTACATGATTTACCAACCCTTGCACTTGTTCAATTCCAATGTAATTAATTATTAGTTAGATGTTTAACTCATGACTAAATAGTGAAATTTGTTGTTCCGGTGGGAGTTTTTGTTGGAAACTACACAGGGTGCAAAATGCCTAGTTTACCTATTTTGAGGGTGCAAAGAGCCAATGACCCTTTTGAATTACAATAATTTCATATAAACTACCACTGATTTAATTTTATTCTCAATGATCAGATTCCGACCTGAGTTATGGGATCCACTTGCGGATCGTTTAGATGGTACATCCATTGTCAGAATGGGTGGAACTTGTAAGTGGTTTCAGCAAAACTTGGTGCACAACAGACAAAGCTATTGAATCAACTTCAACTTGACTACATGGTTATGGCAGATGATGATGAATTCGACTGGATGTCGAATTACTTGACAAATTGTAAATATAATGCTCCATAAATAATTATTATATGTTGAAAATTAATTAATGTGATGTAATTATTTCAGAGGGAGTTCGTTCATTTTTATATCATCAATTCGCATATAGGTGAGTTCACATTAATGATTAAACTTATTTAAATCCATATTTCGAATGAATCCGCATTATTTCACAACTCAATAATGTTATCTAACTTTGTTTGATTGAATGAATATAGTGGAGGCAATCAGAAGAATTTCTAGTCGACTCACATACATTGTATGTGAGTGAGTCACTAGATGGTCCACTTTTATCACCGGAGCAAGGTCTTGAAATGCTGAATTTGAATGAACGTTGTCGTTTTCTGGTCGATGACGTAATGAATTTGGTGTGGGTGGCAGGTAATTAAAACATTTATGAGTTAATTGTATTAATTATTACCTACCCCTGATTCTTACTATCTACAATTTTTGAAGATGTTCATCTTACGAAGTGCTTTATATGCGGCTGTGATGGTAAGTTAATATGCAATACTATCTTTATTTTATTGCTTAGATTTTGTTGATGAAGATATATTGTTGTTTCAAGGGCAATTTTGTAAAATTCTCTATACATGATTTTTGGCAAGGTTTTACAGGGGTTTAGCTCGTTCATGTTCAAACAATATAAATCTCTTTCATTTTCTCCATTTTCAAGCTTGAGAGAAACACAATGTTTGGTTTCATTATCAATCGATTCCTGTCAGGATTCCCTCGATCCCAGCGAATAGTACGCCGTCGCACTGAGTACTTCCACGGGTAAACTTTAGTTTTCTTTTGCATATTAAATCAAATTTTGTTTTTTATTTATTTTGTGGATTAACATCACTGTTTTTTAATGAACCCGTGGATATTTGTGTTTGGATCTTTTTTTCTTTTCCTGTTTGGTGAAAATATTACAGATCTTTGGCGATTCAAAGGTTTTGTATCATGCAATTTTATTTTAATTTGTTTTCTTATTGAATTTTAGATTGCTTGATTTATTTCTTGAATGGGAGAATGGTTGAAGGAGCCCGAAGTCTTGGGTATTTAGATTTGGTTTCCTTTTGTTTTGGGGAGAAAAAATTGAAGGGTTTTTTGTACGATTTCAAGGTTTTGTTTTCATGAATTTTAGACTTGCAATCTAATAACTATTTATTGTAAATGCTCCTAGATAAGGGTGAAATAGAAAAATACCCCTATGTGTTGTCTAATTATAAAAAGAACTTTGTGTTATTTTTATTACCATAATATCCCTTGTGCTAATTTTATCTAGCCAAAAAACCCTCCCAAGTCATAATGGTAATAATACCCCCACCATATGATGCACAAAAAAAAAAAAAAAAAAAACCTTATTCACCCAAAAATTGTCAATAATCCCCTCACTAATTTTCAAAATTGTTATAATCCCACTTTTTACTTGAAATTGACAATAACCTCCCTATAATTTATGTAAAAATTTCGAATGCGGTCCTTTGCTAATAAAAATTAGAACACCGGTTGGTTTTGATAATAAAATAACACGGGGAGTATGTTTGCATTTAGCATCTGGGATAATTATCTGCAATATCTAATATTCTTTGAGGCATGTCATTGTAAATAATGTAAATACTGCAGATTTTCTATTTTGGTTAAATAAGTTTGTTAGACATTGTACATTTGTCTACAATTTACTTTCTTTACATACAGTGTGTTACCTCTTTTCGAAAATAATGTTTACCATTTCGGAAAGTTACTAATTGTTTAGTTGAGTCATTGGCACTTTGTACCCTCCAATTCTACATTTATCATTTTGCACTCTCGAACTCAAATAAACGCAGCATTTTCCACCCGCCGCCAGTTTTAATCCAAAATTCTCATTGGGAAACATGTTGAATTGTTTAGTGCAGAACCATCACCAATTGTATCAACTTCAAACCTATAAATGCAGAATTACTACTACTGAATTTAATGATGAAGCCCTAAAAAATCTAGCCATGAACCACATTAGTTCCGTTGTTGGTGCATCCAAGAAAATAAGATCATCATCCTCTAATTCCTCTTCATCTTCACAAATCCACGAAAAAACTCTTCTTCGAAAGAACACGTCTCTCTCCTCCCTCCAACTCACCAGCTGTTATCCAAGAACACAACCTCTCCGCTGTACATAATCCGAGCATGTTAAATATAATAGGACTATTCAAACTTCACAAACTCCATTTGAGTCTTTCATCAATGGACAAACCTTTAGTTGTTTCACTTCTTTGTTTGGTGGTGGTAGTCAGCATGATCATAAGCCCCTCAAGTACACTCTCTCACCTGAAAACACCAAGATTAACAACTCATCGTCAAAATCATCATCGATTCTACACCACTTCAGCCACTGTCTCTCCGTCCCACTTCGTCTGCACATCCAATTCCATCGCAGATGGTGGCTGCTATCTCCACGCCGCCAGGCCCTCAAGCTGCTGATAAATAATTAAAAAACCTTTGATAGTATGCTAAAAAAAGAGTGATATTTTAGTTTCAAAGTAATTTCTCAATTACATGATTTACCAACCCTTACGCTTGTTCAATTCCAATGTAATTAATTATTAGTTACATGTTTAACTCATGACTAAATAGTGAAATTTGTTGTTATGGTGGGAGTTTTTGTTGAAAACTACACAGGGTGGAAAGTGCATAGTTTACCTATTTTGAGGGTGCAAAGAGCCAATGACCCTTTTGAATTACAATAATTTCATATAAACTACCACTGATTTAATTTTATTCTCAATGATCAAATTCCGACCGGACTTATGGGATCCGCTTGCGGATCGTTTAGATGGTACATCCATTGTCAGAATGGGTGGAACTTGTAAGTGGTTTCAGCAAAACTTGGTGCACAACAGACAAAGGTATTGAATCAACTTCAACTTGACTACATGGTTATGGCAGATGATGATGAATTCTACTGGATGTCGAATTACTTGACAAATTGTAAATATAATGCTCCATAAATAATTATTATATGTTGAAAATTAATTAATGTGATATAATTATTTCAGAGGGAGTTCGTTCATTTTCATATCGTCAATTCGCATATAGGTGAGTTCACATTATTGATTAAACTTATTTAAATCCATATTTCGAATGAATCCGCATTATTTCGCAACTCAATAATGTTATCTAACTTTGTTTGATTGAATGAATAGAATGGAGGCAAGCAGAAAATTTCTAGTCGACTCACATACATTGTATATGAGTGAGTCACTAGATGGTCCACTTTTATCTCCGGAGCAAGGTCTTGAAATGCTGAATTTGAATGAACGTTGTCGTTTTCTGGTCGATGACGTAATGAATTTGGTGTGGGAGGCAGGTAATTAAAACATTTATGAGTTAATTGTATTAATTATTACCTACCCCTGATTCTTACTATCCACAATTTTGAAGATGTTCATCTTACGAAGTGCTTTATATGCGGCTGTGATGGTGAGTTAAGATGCAATTCTATCTTTATTTTATTGCTTAGAATTTGTTGATGAAGATATATTGTTGTTTCAAGGGCATTTTTGTAAAATTCTCTATACATGATTTTTGGCAAGGTTTTACAGGGGTTTAGCTCGTTCATGTTCAAACAATATAAATCACTTTCATTTTCTCCATTTTCAAGCTTGGGAGAAACACAATGTTTGGTTTCATTATCAATCTGTTCCTGTCAGGATTCCCCCGATTCCAGCGAATAGTACGCCGTCGCACTGAGTACTTCCACGGGTAAACTTTAGTTTTCTTTTACATTTTAAATCAATTTTTGTTTTTCATTTATTTTGTGGAGTAACATCACTGTTTTTTAATGAACCCGTGGATATTTGTGTTTGAGATCTTTTTTTCTTTTCCTGTTTGGTGAAAATATTACAGCTCATTCAAAGGTTTTGTATCATGCAATTTTATTTATTTTGATTTCTTATTGAATTTTAGATTGCTTGATTTATTTCTTGTATGGGAGAATGGTTGAAGGAGCCCGAAGTCTTGGGTATTTAGATTCGGTTTCCTTTTGTTTTGGGGAGAAAAAATTGAAGGGTTTTTTGTACGATTTCAAGGTTTTGTTTTCATGCATTTTAGACTTGCAATCTAATAATTATTTATTGTAAATGCTCCTAGATAATGGGGAAACAGAAAAATACCCCTATGTGTTGTCTAATTATAAAAAAGAACTTTGTGTATTTTTATTACCAAAATCTCCCTTGTGCTAATTTTATCTTGCCAAAAAACCCTCCCATGTCAAAATGGTAATAATACCCCCACCAAATGATGCACAAAAAAAAAAAACCTTATTCACCTATAAATTGGCAATAATCCCCTCACTAACTTTCAAAATTTCAATAATCCCACTTTTCACTTGAAATTGACAATAACCTCCCTATAATTTATGTAAAACTTTCGAATGCGGTCTTTTGCTAATATAAATTAGAACACCGGTTGGTTTTGATAATAAAAATAACATGGGGAGTATGTTTGCATTTAGCATCTTGGATAATTATCTGCAATATCTAATATTCTTTGAGGCATGTCATTGTAAATAATGTAAATACTGCAGATTTTCTATTTTGGTTAAATAAGTTTGTTAGACATTGTACATTTGTCTACAATTTACTTTCTTTACATACAGTGTGTTACCTCTTTTCGAAAATAATGTTTTCCTTTTCGGAAAGTAACTGTTTTTTGAGTTGAGTCATTGGCACTTTGTACCCTCAAATTCTACATTTATCATTTTGCACCCTCGAACTCAAATAAACGCAGCATTTTCCACCCGTCGCCAGTTTTAAGCCAAAATTCTCATTGGGAAACATGTTGAATTGTTTAGTGCAGAACCATCACCAATTGTATCAACTTCAAACCTATAACTGCAGAATTACTACTACTGAATTTAAAGATGAAGCCCTCATAAATCTAGCCATGAACCACATTAGTTCCCTTGTTGGTGCATCCAAGAAAATAAGATCATCATTCTCTAATTCCTCTTCATCTTCCCAAATCCACGAAAAAACTCTTCTTCGAAAGAACACGTCACTCTCCTCCCTCCAACTCACCAGCTGTTATCCAAGAACACAACCTCTCCGCTGTATATAATCCGAACGTGTTAAATATAATATGACTATTCAAACTTCACAAACTCCATTTGAGTCTTTCATCAATGGACAAACCTTTAGTTGTTTCACTTCTTTGTCTGGTGGTGGTAGTCAGCTTGATCATTAGCCCCTCAAGTACACTCTCTCACCTGAAAACACCAAGATTAATAACTCATCGTCAAAATTATCATCGATTCCAAACCACTTCAGCCACTGTCTCTCCGTCCCACTTCGTCTGCACATCCAATTCCATCTCAGATGGTGGCTGCTATCTCCACGCCGCCATGCCCTCCAGCTGCTGATAAATAATTACAAAACCTTTGATATTACGCTAAAAAAAAGTGTGATATTTTAGTTTCAAAGTAATTTCTCAATTACATGATTTACCAACCATTGTGCTTGTTAAATTCCAATGTAATTAATTATTAGTTACATGTTTAACACATGACTAAATAGTGAAATTTGTTGTTCCGGTGGGAGTTTTTGTTGGAAACTACACATGGTGCAAAGTAATAGATTTTTGGCTTTTTATATACTTATATATATTTGAGTCTTTCATCAATGGGCAAACCTTCAGTTGTTTCACTTCTTTTTTGGTGGTTGTATTCAGCTTGATCATCATTCCCTCAAGTACACTCTCTCACCTGAAAACATCAAGGCTAACAACTCATCGTAAAAATCATCATCTATTCTACACCAATTCTGCCACTGCCTCTATGTCCCACTTCGTCTGCACCTCCAATTCCATCTCAGATGGTGGCTGCTATCACCACGCCGCCATCATTTCCAGCTGCTAATAAATAAACTAAAAAACCTATGCTAAGACAACAGTATGATATTTTAGTTTCAAAGTAATTTCTCAATTACATGATTTACCAATCCTTGCGCTTGTTCAGTTCCAATGTAATTAATTATTAGTTACATCTTTAACTCATGACTGAATAGTGAAATTTGTTGTTCCAGTGGGAGTTTTTATTGGAAACTACACAGGGTGCAAAGTGCAGCGTTTTAAAAAAGTGCTCAATTTACCTATTTTAAGGGTGCAAACTGCCAATGACCCTTTTGAATTAAAATAATTTCATATGAACTACCACTGATTTAATTTTATTCTCAATGTGATCAGATGCCAACCGGACTTATGGTATCCAATTGCAAATCATTTAGATGGTACATCCATTGTCATAATGGATGGAACTTGTAAGTGGTTTCAGCAAAACTTGGAGCACAACAGACTCCAAGGAGAACAAAGCTATTGAATCAACTTCAACTTGACTACATGGTTATGGCAGATGATGATGAATTCGACTGGAGTCGAATTACTTGACAAATTGTAAAGGTTGTTAATATAATGCTCCATAAATAATTATTATATGTTTAAAAATTAATTAATGTTATGTAATTATTTCAGAGGGATTTAATTCATTTTCATATCGCCAGGCGGATTCGCATATATGTGAGTTCTCATGATTGATTAAACTTATTTAAATCCATATTTCGAATGAATCCGCATTGTTTCGCAACTCAATAATGTTATCTAACTTTGTTTGATTGAATGAATAGAGTGGAGGCAAGCAGGAGGATTTCTAGTCGACTCACATACGTTGTATGTGAGTGAGTCACTAGATGGTCCACTTTTACCTTCGGTGCAGGGTCTTGAAATGCTGAATTTGAATGAACGTTGTGGTTTTCTGGTCGATGACGTAATGAATGGGCTCTGGGTGGCAGATAATTAAAACATTTATGCAGTTCATTGTATTAGTTATTACCTGCCCATGATCCTTACTATACACAATTTTTGAAGATGTTCATCTTATGAAGTGCTTTATATGCGGTTGTGATGCTGAGTTAATATGCAATTCTCTCTTTATTTTAATGCTTAGAATTTGTTGATGAAGATATATTGTTGTTTCTCATAGGCTTAATTTCTCTCGGTGTGAAATAGTTGAGTTTCAAAATTATTTTGCTACTCACATTGTTTTGTCTATGATAAAATAAATGGTTGTTTCTAATTTTGATGTTAAAGCTAGTCCTAATTTTTAGGTTAAGGAAAATGTCAATGTGTTAAAGTTAGAGAAACAAGAGGTAGGATAATGACAATGATAGTGTTGTTAAAGTTGGAGAAATCAGAAGTGTGATAAGCCTTGAATACTTTACAAATGTAATGACTACCTTATTTATACTACCCAACTCCCCTAGTAGATGGTTGATATTAACTTGATCTAATAGTTAGGATTCTACATCAACCTAGAAATTTCCTTTCAACGAAGATATTCTACTACATTGTCTATTACATTCTATAAAGTTCTTAGTGGGAAAGGAGGCTTAAACAAGAGGATAAAATACAAAAACCCACATACAAAATTCAACATTGCAGTATCTTGTATAGAACTTGCTTCGGCTTGGAGATAGAAGGGATCAATATCAAACAGAAACTATAAGGCCAAATCAAGGTCTTGCACAGTTACATCACCAAGTTAAAATAGAGCCAAATATTATTTATATTACCAAAAAAAAAACCTAAATTGGGGAAGTAGAGAAATATGTACGGGTAAAAGGTAGTGTAATTTCATTATAAATTAAGACGAAATCATAGCTCAATTGGAATTGTTCGTACACAAAATTAGGGAATAACGATGTTATTGAGAAGGAAGATTGGGAAAGAAGGGAACGAGAAGGGATATTTCTTTGTAATTGAATGAATGGTGAATTTGTCATAACTTCATTTCCCTAACAACTTGTGTTGCTGGTTACATGCTTCAAATTGGATACGTATCACTCTCACAATGCGAATGCAGTGTTAACTTTCCAACTAGCTTGATGAAGTGCATCTTTGTAGGAACGATTAAGAACATTATTTGCTTGAACAATTTCACCCTTAAGTGACATAATGAAAAGACTATCTTTCTCTTGTTCAATTTTTCTTATCGAAACTGTGATTGTAGACGTGGGTTGGTAGGTGTCATGAATGGTAAAATGATAAATAAAAATAAAAACCACAAAAGCTAATGGTATGCTATCTTTTTGCAAGGAAAAATGGAAAATGAAGTTTGATATTTTATAAGCAAGAAAACCTTCAATACTGACTATTGGTCATCATTATAAATATTGAGATTCCCTGATAACGATATAATAGTTTCATTATTTTGAAAAAAAGGAACATCACATATTATTTGAGAACATTAACCAAGGACATACCAATTGAATGTAGGAAAATCACAGAATATCTATTGGATTATTGCATTTTTGGTGCCACAACTACAATTCGCTGACATTTTTATCCCATATTTTTTCAGCCTGGAACATTGGTGCCACAACTTTGACATCAGTGTCAATTTTGGTGTAAATTTCCCGAAATCCCCCCGTGTCACATGACATGAAAATTGGCCTGCACAAGGAGGATTTCAGTCCTATTTTGGAATTGGACCTTAATTGGCACAAAAATTGGTAATGATATTGAAGTTGTGACACCAAATGTGTCAGCCCTAAAAGATATGGGATAGAAAAAAAAATCCAACGAGCTATAGTTGTGGCACCAAAAATGCAATTATCCCCCCACTTAACGGTGATTGTTTTACAGTTGTACCAAATGTGAGTGGATTTGTTAAACTATGATTTCAAATGTGTCGGCCTAAATTTATATAATACCACAAGTGAGAAATAATCGATATAATGTTTGGTATCACAACTGCAATTCTCTCCAAATAAATAGTTCTAAAATTACATCTTATTTTTCTTTTCATTATTTCAAAATAGAAAATTTTCAATATTTTTAATGAAAACGACAAAAACTTGATCCATGATAGGAATCCATATAGGGATTCAAAAAATCGATCCCTAATCGTCTCTCGATCCCACTTAATTCTCGAAATTTTCGTAGGAAATTAAAGAGTAATCATGTCAAATGGGTCGGATATCTGTCTTAACTCGAAGCAACTCACACACTGTCTTAAGCAGTAAAAGAAAGAGTTTCCTTCTTGAATAGTGGCGCCAATAATTATTATGTCTAAGTTTTCATTCTAATATGGAAATTATTTCCAAAAGTTTTCTGGGATTCTCGTACTCCCAATTAAATTATGATGGTATTCAATACATGCCATGTTATAATTCATGGGCCAAGAAAATCACTTTATCTATAAATAGAAGCACTTTGCAGTTACAATCTTGTAATATCATAGCCAAAAGAAAATAGAAGAAATTATGGATATCATGCCATTGCTGTCCGAACAAAGTCTTTACAGCAGGAATTCAACCCAAAATTTGAGAGAAGATTTTGCAACTAGATTACCTACGAAAGTGAAGACAGGGCTTGACCATGAGGACCTTTCAAAGTTTGATATTTCTAAAATAAACGGCCTTGCTGAAGGTAATAGATTTTTGGCTTTTTATATACTTATATATATTTGAGTCTTTCATCAATGGGCAAACCTTCAGTTGTTTCACTTCTTTGTCTGGTGGTTGTAGTAAGCTTGATCATCATCCCCTCAAGTACACTCTCTCACCTGAAAACATCAAGACTAGCAACTCATCGTAAAAATCATCATCTATTCTACACCAATTCGGCACTGCTTCTCCGTCCCACTTCGTCTGCACCTCCAATTCCATATCAGATGGTGGCTGCTATCACCACGCCGCCATCATTTCTAGCTGCTAATAAATAAACTAAAAAACCTATGCTAAAAAAACAGTATGATATTTTAGTTTCAAAGTAATTTCTCAATTACATAATTTACTAATCCTTGCGCTTGTTCTGTTCCAATGTAATTAATTATTAGTTACATCTTTAACTCATGACTGAATAGTGAAATTTATTGTTCCAGTGGGAGTTTTTGTTGGAAACTACACATGGTGCAAAGTGCAGCGTTTATCAAAATCAGAGGGTGCAAAGTGCCTAATTTACCTATTTTAAGGGTGCAAACTGCCAATGATCCTTTTGAATTAAAATAATTTCATATAAACTACCATTGATTTAATTTTATTCTCAATGTGATCAGATGCCGACCGGACTTATGGGATCCACTTGCGGATCGTTTAGATGGTACATCCATTGTCATAATGGGTGGAACTTGTAAGTGGTTTCAGCAAAACTTGGTGCACAACAGACTCCCAAGGAGGATAAAGCTATTGAATCAACTTCAACTTGACTACATGGTTATGGCAGATGATGATGAATTCGACTGGAGTCGAATTACTTGACAAATTGTAAAGGTTGTTAATATAATGCTCCATAAATAATTATTATATGTTAAAAAATAATTAATGTAATGTAATTATTTCAGAGGGATTTAATTCATTTTCATATCGTCAGGCGGATTCGCATATATGTGAGTTCACAGTATTGATTAAACTTATTTAAATCCATATTTCGAATGAATCCGTATTGTTTCACAACTCAATAATGTTATCTAACTTTGTTTGATTGAATGAGTAGAGTGGAGGCAAGCAGGAGGATTTCTAGTCGACTCACATACGTTGTACGTGAGTGAGTCACTAGATGGCCCACTTTTACCTCCGGAGCAGGGTCTTGAAATGCTGAATTTGAATGAACGTTGTCGTTTTCTGGTTGATGACGTAATGAATGGGCTCTGGGTGGCAGGTAATTAAAACATTTATGCAGTTCATTGTATTAATTATTACCTACCTCTGATCCTTACTATTCACAATTTTTGAAGATGTTCATCTTATGAAGTGCTTTATATGCGGTTGTGATTATGAGATAATATGCAATTTTCTCTTTATTTTATTGCTTAGAATTTGTTAATGAAGATATATTGTTGTTTCTTATAGGCTTAATTTCTCTCGGTGTGAAATAGTTGAGTTACAAAATTATTTTGCTGTTCACATTGTTTTGTTTATGATAAAATAGGTGGTTGTTTTAATTTTGATGTTAAAGCTATTCCTAATTTTGAGGTTAAGGAAAATGTCAGTGTTGTTAAAGTTAGAGAAACAAGAGGTAGGATAATGACAATGATAGTGTTGTTAAAGTTGGAGAAATCAGAGATGTGATAAGCCTTGAATACTTTACAAATGTAATGATTATCTTATTTATACTACCCAACTCCCCTACTATATGGTTGATATTAACTGGATCTAATAGTTTGGATTCTACGTCGACCTATAAATTTCCTCTCAACGAAAATATTCTACTACATTGTCTATTACATTCTATAAAATTCTTAGTGGGAAATGAGGTTTAAACAAGAGGATAAAATACAAAAACCCACATACAAAATTCAACATTGCAGTATCTTGTATAGAACTTGCTTCGGCTTGAAGATAGAGGGGATCAATATTAAACAGAAACTACAAGGCCAAATCAAGGTCTTGCACAGTTACATCACCAAGTTAAAATGGAGCCAAATATTATTTATATTACCACAAAAAAAAAAACCTAAATTGGGGAAATAGAGAAATATGTACGGGTAAAATGTAGTTAAATTAACACGAAATCATAGCTCAATTGGAAGTGTTCGTACACAAAATTAGGGAATAACCATGTTATTAAGAATGTAGGGAAATAAGGGAATGAGAAGGGATTTTTCTTTGTAGAATGATTGAGAAGAAGATTGGGGAATTTAAAATTGAATGAATGGTGAATTTGTCATTACTTCATTTCCCTAATGTTGCGTTCCAAATACTAATACGCAAACACGCAAGTATACGGTCGTTACAAGTAATATAAAACGATAAGTACATACCGAGTATCGAATCCCCACGAATGGGTAAAAGGTGGGAATAAACGAATCAATCGAAGGCTTATTTTATCTAAGAATGCTTGATACAATATTATCGAACCCAAATATATGATAAGGGTGATTTTATTTAACTACGAGCGATAAAGTAAATCTAACTACGAAAGCAAGTAAATGGGGAGTTAATTATGCGGTGAGGAGGATTCATAAGAGATTAGTTAAAGCAGATAAATCATGCAGTTGTTAGGTTAACTATGCAAACGATCCTAGATTTAGTTGTTGTTTGTGAGTTCAAATTAGTTAAGTCTCCCTATCGGTTTGACTTAACTCTACCAATCTACCCAAACTCTCCATCTCCGGATCAAGAACGAACATCGCTGTCAACCGATGCTCTAAGGGAAGTCCGAACCCAAAAGAGGATTCTAAGGCGCACCATTGTCACCCGGGACCTAAAACTAACCCAAATCTCCGAATAAAGAGAATCTAAGTTATTTGATGCATTTACGGACGAACCCATTATACAAACACGGACCAAACTAGGTATATGTCTATCCTAGGTTGAAATCCACAAATCGTCACTCACCTAACTTTCTACATCCTATGTCTAGGTTGCATTAAAGGTAGATGGCCAAAAGTGCGATAAAACAATAAACCCAACAAATCAAACATAACCCAACATCAAACATAATTAATCAAACGATAACAATGACTCGACAATTAATATATTGTGCTCGTGTTTGCTATTCAAGGATTCAATGACATTCATATGTATCTTTCGATAGCATACCAACCTATCAAATTAAACTAAGCCAATTTACGTATAAATGGACTAAAATCTAATCGATGTCATTTAAACTCAAACCTTAAACGAATATGAAACGACATAGGTATATGTCTATCCTAAAATCGATTCACAATCCAAATTCATAATCAAATCCTCAAAATCACTATATCTAGCAATCAAGAATCAATAACACTCATCTTAAAGGGTTGTCAAACCACAAGACGAACAATAAACACGGAATCGGATTAACGAACACATATAAGCACCATACTAATCATCAAGACATCATTAATCAAACAATAACATAAATTTATATAAATCCGGAGAATTCCAATACACAATCATTCATCCAAAAAGGAAATAACAAACTCATCTCCTAATCATAAATAACTAAGAAATGGAAAGAAATCACCTAATCGAAATGGAATCGAGACAAGGATTCTCCTCCCTTTAATCACCACCTAATCACTCCCCAAGGGTGGTGATTAACTCACCCCCTTGGTTGAGCCTTCAATACAAGAAAACAAAGGGAAAAACTAGAGAGAAAGCTTAGGGAGGCAAAGAGAAAAAAGAGGCACAAGAGTGGAATGATTCCAAGATCCTTTCTTTTGTTGTGACCTCTTCTCCTCTTAACCTAAGGAAAACAAGACCAAAAAGTCCCTAAAGTGTTAGAATTACAAGTGGGAGATACAAGGCAAAGTACAAAAAACACCCTCCAAACACGCTGAAAAACAGAGCAGGCCTCGCGGCCGCGAGACCAGGGCTCGCGGCCGCGAGCCTGCAGTCGGTGAACACCTCGCTGCAGCGAGGTTGAACCTCGCTGCAGCGAGACCTGGGCAGAAACTTTCTGCCACCAGCTCGCTGCCGCGAGGTTAAACCTCGCGGCCGCGAGGTACATGCAGTAGGTTTCCTGCTCTGCCGCACTTCTTTCCGAGCAGCATATCTTTTGATTACGAACTCCGAATCCGGATCCGTAAAGTCCGTAGCGTAGCTAACTCACTCATCTATGACATATCCAAAATTCAGCTCATTTGGATCATCCATCAAATATTTATGCATGTTCTAGTGAGCAGCTATCTACATTCTTGTACAATTTGCTCCGGGTTCTTCATTCCTTTGAAGCCCTTTTCTACATCTCCCTACAAAAACACACAAAACAAAAATAAAACACACAAACAACAACCAAAACATACAAATGTCCAACAAAGGACCAAAAACGCAAAAGAACGCGAAAATAAATAAAAGCACGCAAAACTCGAATCAAAGCAAGTTGTTTTCGGCTTAAGAAGACACGTAATAATGACTTTTTCACGACGTTATCACCTAACAACTTGTGTAGCTGGTTACATGCTTCAAATTGGACACGTATCACACTCAGAATGCGAATGCAGTGTTAACTTTCCAACTAGCTTGATGAAGTGCATCTTTGTAGGAATGATTAAGAACATTATTTGCTTGAACAATTTCACCCTTAAGTGACATAATGAAAAGACTATCTATTTCTCTTGTTCAATTTTTCTTATCGAAACTGTGATTGTAGACGTGGGTTGGTAGGTGTCATGAATGTTAAAATGATAAATAAAAACAAAAACCACAAAAGTTAATGGTATGCTATGTTTTTGCAAGGAAAAATGGACAATGAAGTTTGATATTTTATAAGCAAGAAAACCTTCATTAATGACTATTGGTCACCATAATAAATATTGAGATTCCCTGATAACGATATAATAATTTCAATATTTTGAAAAAAAAAAGGAACATCACATATTATTTGAGAACATTAACCAATGACATATCAATTGGATGTAGAAAAATCACAGCTTATCTATTGGATTATTATATTTTTTGTGCCACAACTACAACTCACTGACATTTTTATCCCATATTTTTTTAGCTTGGAACATTTGGTGCCACAACTTTGACATCAATGTCAACTTTGGTGTAAATTTGGCCGAAATCACCCTGTGTCACATGACATGAAAATTGGCCCGCACAAGGGATTTCAGTCCTATTTTGGAATTGACACCAAAATTGGTACTGATATTGAAGTTGTGGCACCAAATATGTCAGCCCTAAAAGATATGTGATAGAAAAAAAAAGCCAACGAGCTATAGTTGTGGCACCAAAAATGCAATAATCTCCCCACTTAACGGTGATTTTTTTACAGTTGTACCAAATGTGAGTGAATTTGTTAAACTGTGATATCAAATGTGTCGGCCTAAATTTATATGATCCCACAAGTGAGAAATAATCGATATAATGTTTGGTATTACAACTGCAATTCTCTCCAAATAAATAGTTCTAAAATTATATCTTATTTTTCTTTTCATTATTTCAGAATAGAAAATTTTCAATATTTGTAATGAAAACAACAAAAACTTGATCCATGATAGGAATCCATATTGGGATTCAAAAAATCGATCCCTAACCGTCTCTCAATCAACTTAATTCTTGAAATTTTCGTAGGAATTTAAGGAGTAATCATGTCAAATGGGTTGGATATCTGTCTTGTTGGGTAAGGGTATGTGGAGTGGCTTGTTTGTAGTCTGGGTTCCATGTGATGCGGGTTGGGCTTTGCTAGTGGGTTCAAATTTAACGAATTGTATTTTGCTCAGGGCGGGGGGGGGGGGGGGGGGAAGGGGAGAGGGATTTCAATCTGTATATGTTTCAATTTATTAGAATCTTTCTACGATTAAAGATTCAATTGTAATTATTCGCAATTCGAAATGCATAGAGATAATATGAATTTAAATTGATCTAATCCGTATCACACAATAAATGAAAAGTTATATGCATATATATATATATATATATATATATATAAAATTTTATTAAAATAAGTAATATTAATAATATTATAGCATTAACAACCTTGTTAATTAAAAATACTGGTGTAAATTTTAAAAGTGAAAGTTTTATTGAATTTGAAAAAATTAATTTGATATCGATCTAATCCTGTAGTCCATACTTGGAAAAACTAAATTCGAGCAAGATTCAAATCTGGCCCAAATTCAATTCTACATAAATGGATTGAGTGGGTTAGGATCAGAATTGAACCTGATCCAACCTTAACCCAACCCATTGACATTCCTAATTTTGCTAATTCATTGTGGTTGAGTTGGCCCATATAAAATGGTTTCTACTTTCTAGGGGTTAAGTTTGTTTTGGGATTGCCATATAAAACTTTTGCTGGGCAATGAGATATACTAACTGTTGTGGTGGGTGGGCCAGGGGATCTCTTTTTGCTGATAAGGCCCAACATTCATTGATTTAATTGCCCTATATAATAAAACTTTGGGTATTACAACTACTCATTTGTGGTAGAACAAACATGAGTCCGTCCAAAAATTAACTGATAAATCTATTTATGTTATTTTCTGTTATACTCAACTTCGGTCCTATTAAGTGATCTATTACATTTGGAACGAGTAATCTATTACATGTTTACGTTATAATTCCAAATAAAATTGAATATTTTGTAACTAATTAATAAACTTTTTGTTCTATTGTCTAAAAAGAAATAAAATCAGATTTAATACCATAATACCTTTAGAAAACAAAAAAACTAAAAATGGAACTGCTCTATTTTATCTATTTATTTTCTATTAAGATCCCCACTAGATCGGAAATCAAAATAAGCTACTCGATATTCCCGTTCAATAAAAGCTCATTTGAACACCATTCATCACCCAAATCAAACAAACTTACATATCATTTTTCCTTTGAAAACTTTAAAAACTCGGCTCGAGCTCGAGCTCGACTAGCTAATTTTTTTGACAAATTACATGTAAAATATCAAGTTACTCGTACTTGAGGTATTCGTATGACAATCAAACCAAACTCAAACACAATTTCAACATCGATACAAAACTCAAACCAAACTTAAATAGTGTATCGTTCGGCACCACCCACCACTCAACTCATTTACACACCTACTCAGAATCAAGGTACGTAATTACGTACTATACGTACCCTAAACAATTTAGGTTCTCAATTTTGAATGAAAGTTCAAGTAATTATTTTTGTCTTGTTCTCTTGCCATATATAGTTGAGTATTCTTTTTCATTCAAAACAGTTAAACATCACCCTCCATAAAACCAAATATAACTATTATTCGGGTTAGATTGTATTCTACTATGATTAGTTATTGAAAAATTATACACATACCTCACCTACTTATTGTTGCCTCTAATAGTATATTAAAAGGACCTAGCTAACATGTATATCTCTTAATTAAAAATAAGAATAGAAATAAAATTTGTATACGTAGACATGATATTTGTCTATGTAAGCAAGTCCGACATAAAATCTTATATATAAATGTCTATAATTTGTTTCAAATAAACAAAATATTAGAAGTCAATTAATTAATCAAATACCTATATGCTATATCATGGAAAAGCAAAATTGCAAAAATCGTCCCAAATTAATCACTGATTTTGGATTTTCGTCCCAAACTATTTAATTTGGCGAATTTCGTCCAATAATTTAATATTTTTTTTTGGAATATCGTCCCACCATAATTATAAGACGGAATTGCGCATTTGCCGATGAATTATCATATGGCTGCTTAAGTGTCATGACATGGTAAATTTTAACATGAATAATTATATAATATTGCAGAGTTCGACCCAAATTAATTACAAGATTGAACGTCATTTTCATTAAATTAGAAATTTAATATTGGGACTAAATTCATACAAAATGGTAAATTATGGGACGAAATTTGGCGAGTTGACATAGTTTGGGACGAAAAATCAAAATTAGTAATTAGTTTGGGACGATATTCCAAAAAATTATTAAATTATGGGATAAAATTCATCAAGTTAAATAGTTCGGGACGAAAATCCAAAATCAGTAATTAATTTAGGACGTTTTCTGCAATTTTACCTCATGGAAATAAACAATATGTATTACTTCACGGGAGCCCCCACAAAATACCATCCTCAAACTCGCACCAATCTACATCTACTTATAGCCTATACGGAACTTAACTTAATCTCTTTATTTATCAACACGAAAAAGAACGAAAAAAAACCTCCTCCTTTTCTCTTGGGATATTAATTGTAATGATTTCCTTAGATCCTCTTAATTTAACAGTAACCCCTTCAATGCAATTATATAAAATATTTTGAAAAGAATCAATTTCAATTTTATTTGATATTTCAAGCCAAATGAAGCGGGAATAAAATAATTCGAACAAATGGAGGATTATTTATCTATATATACTAAAGGAAATCATAATACAAATATGAGTAGCAGTCGATGTGTGGTATATTTGAAGGGATTAGTGCAGTCTATGTGTGGTATATTTAAAGGGATTAGTCCGAACAATGTGACGAATTAAAGTTTGAATCACCGTTGAGAAAGATGTTTACGTAATGTGTTCGATGATACATCAAAATTAAATTAAGTCATATATAAAACACTGATTCCTCAAGAAACGAAGGATAATATCCAAAAAATTCTTGTCCAAACCCCGGTAATAAGTTCGCCCCTACTCCCTAGATGTAGGAGATTGGGTCTCACCCATATACAAGATTGAGGTAGCTCAAAATAGTCCGACAAATCTACTTAATTAGCTAGATTGGTCAGACTCATTTAATCTTAAAATTATTGTGCTACACTCATCATATAATTGTCATACATATTCATATACATATACATGATATATAAATATAAATATATTTTGGGGAAATTCTTACCCAGACCAGGTTTGGCCGAACCCAAAGCAACTACATGGCAAGTGTAATACACTTGCTTTGGGATTGATTATAACTCCCAGGAGAGTGATCAATCACAAAGCAAGTGCAATACACTTGCTTGGTGGTTGGATGGGTTTGACCAAGCCAGTTTGAACAAGAATTTTCCATATATTTTGTGCAGTCAACTCCGAAACAACTTTCTAACTAACTACCTATTTTAATTCCTCAAAAAAAAAAAAAAAAAAAAAAAAACTCCTACTAAAAAATCATCATCTCTAGAACATAATTGATCTCATAGTGCATATATTAAAATATAATCTCATCTCATCACTCACTTGGCCTCCTTCGTTACGTAACCTATCCACCAAGCCCCCCCTCCCCCCCCCCCCCCACCACACACACACACTCTCCACTAGGTGTAACATGTAGTGTCTTTTATTCCACTCTTCTTTGTATCTCTTCTCACACAAAAACACACAAACACACACAACATAACTTTAGCCCATGATGAAAACAAACATGCATGCTAAACCTCTTCACTTCTCTTCCACTCTAATATTATTTTTCCTATCACTCAATACAATAATAAACCCTTCAAACTCTACCCTCGAAACCTCATCTACGCCGGATGCTCCCAAATCAAGTACAACCCTTCCACACCTTACTCGTCCAACCTCGACTCACTCCTCGCCTCATTAGTCAACTCAGCCTCCCTCTCCAAGTTCAACAAATTCAAAATCTCCCTCACCCAAAACGATGATTTGTGGATTAAGTATTTAATCCTTTGTAAAAAAATTATCCAAACAAGAGATTGCAAATAAATGGATTTCAAATCCATTCATTTGAAATCCCTCTTTATTGCAAATTCATCCATCCAAATGGGCCTTTATAGTTCTTAAGTAGGGTTTTGTAGGTTTCGGTGTGACTGAAACTTTTTCAAACTCTTTATTTGATGTGGTTTGACTCAGTTCGAGTGAAACACTCAAACAGACTAGATCCATACCCTACTCAAAGTGGGATACTTCAAATGTTTTACCTTTATTTGGATGGATGGATTTGGGTTGGGTGGATTTGAAATCCCTTGTCAAATCCATCTTGCTATTTGGATGCAAAATTAAATCCATTCATTTGAAATCCTGGATTTTAGTCCAACGGATTTCATGCCAATTTTAAGGAGAGAATTTCACTTTTGATACCACAATTATACCTACTTTAGGGATTTGATACCACAACTATTTATGTCGACACATTTGATACCATATCTCAAATCAACTTTACACATTTAATACTTCCGTCAAATTAATGACGGAATTGTCACGTGCCCGTTAGTTCTCGTGAAATCTGAATATGGGGGGAGACCCATTCCAGGTGGCATCGTTTTTTGGGGAAAATTGCTACGTCAGTTGCCCCAATTTCATTACATAAAATATGATCACATATGCAGATCCCTAATTGTCTTCTTCTTCATTCACAATCACAAAAGCAAAAATGTCTTACTTTTCAACTGCAAACTCCAGGCGTTATTTCAGCACTGGAAGGGTGTTGAAGTGTTTTTGTCAAGAAACCACCATTCTCAAGACATCTTGGACAAACGAGAATCCAGGTGTGAGATTCCATTCTTGTAAGAAGTCTTGAGAATGGTGGTTTCTTGACAAAAACACTTCAACACCTTTCAGTGCTGAAATAACGCCTGGAGTTTACAGTTGAAGAGGAAGACATTTTTGCTTTTGTGATTGTGAATGAAGAGGAAGACAATTAGGGTTCTGCATATGTGATCGTCTTTTATGTAACGAAATTGGGGCAGCTGACACAACAATTTTCCCTCCAAAAACGATGCCACATGGAATGAGTCTCCCCCCAAATTCAGATTTCACGAGAACTAACGGACACGTGACAATCTCGTGACACTTCCGTCATTAATTTGATGGAAGTATTAAATATGTAAAGTTGATTTGAGATATGATATCAAATGTGTCGACATAAATAGTTATTGTATCAAATCCCTAAAGTATGTATAATTGTGGTATCAAAAGTGAAATTCTCAATTCAGATTTCACGAGAACTAACGGGCACGTGACAATCTCGTGACAATTCCGTCATTAATTTGACAGAAGTATTAAATGTGTAAAGTTGATTTGAGATATGGTATCAAATGTGTCGACATAAATAGTTGTTGTATCAAATCCCTAAAGTAGGTATAATTATGGTATCAAAAGTAAAATTCTCTCCAATTTTAAGTGGATTTGAAATTCCTCCTAAAACTAGTTATTTGAAATCCATTTTAAAAAAAGTCCACATTGTATACTTTCAAAAATTACAATTTGATCCCAGATTTTCAAAAAATCTAGAATTGCAATTCAGTCCATAATTTTCAAAAAATTAAAATTTGCAATTCGGCTACTATTTTCAGAAATTCAAATTGCACTTTTGGTCCCTCAATTTTTAGAAATTACAATTTTGACCCCAGATTTTCGAAAAACCCAGAATGACAATTCAGTCCAGAATTTTCTAAAATTAAAATTTTCAATTCGGACCCTGATTTTCAGGAATCGAATTTGCACCTTTGGTCCCTCAATTTTTGGATATTGCAATTTTGACCCTAGATTTTCGAAAAATCAATAATTGCAATTCAGTCCAATATTTTAAGAAAATAAAAAGTTTCAATTCGGCCCCTGATTTTCAGAAATTCAAATTTACACTTTTAGTCCCTCAATTTTTGAAATTACAATTTGACCACAAATTTTTGAAAAACCAAGAATTGCTATTCAGTTAATTTCGGAAGATTAAATTTTCAATCCGGTCCCTGATTTTCAGAGATCAAAATTTTCACTTTTGGTTCCTTAATTTTCAGAAATAGCAATTTGACCCCATATTTTTAAAAAAAATCAGAACTGCAATTCAGTCCATAATTTTAAGAAGATTAAAATTTTCAATTCGGCACCTGATTTTCAAAAATCCAAATTTGCACTTTAGTCCCTTAATTTTCAAAAATTACCATTTGACCCCAGATTTTCGAAAAACCCAAAGTTCCAATTCAGTCTAGAATTTTCAGAAAAATTAATATTTTAAATTTGGCCCCAGATTTTTGAAATCCGAATTTGCACTTTTGGTCCCTCAATTTTCAAAAATTATAATTTTACCCCAAATCGATTAATGCGATTTTATCCCGAAATCAACAACAAGAATTAACTCATAGAGCAAATTATAAGGCACGATTGGGAATTTCAAATAAGAAAAATGATATATACCAAATAATGGATTTTAAATGAATGGATTTGAAATCCTTTGTAAAAATATTTATCCAAACAAGAGATTGCAAATGAATGGATTTCAAATCATTGGAATTTCAAATCCATTCATTTGAAATCCCTATTCATTTCAAATCCATCCATCCAAATGGACCCTTAAATTCAGACCTCTTATCTTATAATTTAAGAGGTGAACAGTGTTATACATTCCCACTTTTTACTCTGCACTCCAAAAGCTCGTTTATATTTTAAAATTCTACTTTTAAATAACCTCAACACTTCACTCCAACAATTCATTTATATTTTTACCAAATTACTTTTAAGTATTATTTATAAATAAATAATAATGATATATATTTAGTATTTATTATTTATTGATATAATAATAAAAATTAAATTTAAAAAATTATTTCAGAAAAATAATATGTATTTAGATGAAATAAATCTGAACTATATTTCGAGATTCGTAATTTTTTTTTTAATAAGAACTTACATTAAATATTTTTGCAACAAAGTACAAAATAATGTTGTACTTTGTTGCATAGAGTAGAATATACATTTGGCTTTGGACTCTCAAATTTGAGAGTCCAACCTTAAAAATTTAAATGGCCCTTAGATTGTAGCATGTTCCTTGGAGCACCCTTTTTGTGAAAATCTTATAATTTTTCTTATAATCTATACCATATCTAAAAACAAAGCTTTCCTGTACTCACAAATGGAAGTTATTTTTACCCAATTGACAAAAATTGTCCTAAAAATTTAAAACTCAACCGACAAGTTATCTTAAAAGAAGGGGCAAAGTTGGAAAAAAATATACCAATAAAGTGTTTTCCAATTTTAGACATACAGTTTCCTTCTTTAAAGCTTCAACAAACTGGGCCTTACAGTATTTTTACCTTTTAACTTCTCGTGTAAATCTTTTCCACACACTTTCTCTCTCCATTATCCCTCAAAACTCGGTCTATTTCTCTCTCCACCCACCCACTCTCTCTTTCTCTCTTGAGTCTTGACAATTCCCACTCTCTAATCTCTTCTTATCTCATAATTCCCTTCTCTCTCTCCGAAACATGGATCAGAATCCAAATTCTTTAATTGTTACAAATGTATTTGTTTTGTTCTTCATACACATGGGCTCTAATTAACTATTTTATTGTGCAAGTACTCAATGCATAATTCCAGCATTATTAAGGCCTAAAAAAATCAGTATGGTGCATCCTCTTCCACTATTTCTTTATTTTTTTGCTTTTACTGTTTTACTAATTTTCTGATTACACTTTTGTCGACTATTTTGCAGGTTATTCTATTCAATCGTGGATGCATAATAACAAGTGCAAATCCTTAATATCTCTATAAATTGCTATTCCTTTTGAATTTTCCTTCAAAATTAAGGTTATTGATTTCATAATTCCTTCTTCAGTTTGTTACTTTCAATTTTGGGTTTGTTGGAGTTATTTCGGATTTTATAAAATTAGTTCCTATTGTTCGTGTGGGTCTATTTTCATTTAAGGTTTCTGATTGGGCCTATTTCATTCTTCGTGTAGGTAACACTTGAACATATATTAATAGTTTCAATTGTTAATAAGATGAGGTATTGTTTACAATAACACACATTACACTTATACATATTTGTGCGCACGAGTACATCATGCGACGGTTGCTAGTTTGACATATAAGAGCTCCCTTGGAGATGATCTTAGGTGTCTTCAATTTAAAGAACGCTAAGCCGACCAAAATACGTGTTTGATGTGGATGATTTTTCGGTGATATGCTCCCGATGCTAGTTAGAATCAATCCACAATCACCAAGTTATCCCATGATTGGACCTGTCAATCTGGGACCAATCAAGCCCCGATAGCTAATAATAGTACTACTCCGTATATTGCATTCTCGATCCCATCTGGGCTATCAGACTTTTCATAAATAGATGACTGGGCCTATTAATCTGGACCAAAATCACGCCCTGCTTATCAAACAACCCCCAGTGAAAATTGTAAAAAGCCCTCGTCCAACACTTCATTAATTTTATCTTTTTTTTTTTTTATTGGTCTTATTTGTTTAAATTTTCTTAGAGTATTTTAATGTTTTGGGCATTATTTTTATTTTTAGGATTGATTTGTCTTCCAAAATTTATTCTTTATACTATCTTAAGCACTGTTTCTTGTAAATAATCTCGTCATTCTCACAAAAGGAGAGAATAAAAACTATGAGCCTGTTTGTCTCGCTTTTCCGAAAAAAATTTCGGTTTTCGGAAAGGCCAAACAAACAATCCAACCACTTTTCCAATTAATTAGCTACAGTAATTTTTTTCTCAAATCACTCTCCGAAAGGCCAAACAAACAGGCCACTTTTCTACTCTATTTCTATTTCTCTCTATATTAGAAAAGTCAAAAATTGCGGCTACTTTCCCAAACAACTCTCCCAAAACCCAAACAAACAACATTACGCAAATCGAGATTATTTCTCAAACCTCTACCACTTTCCCAAACCACTCTCCGAAAGGCGAGACAAACAGGCCCTATACAATTTACCACAAACACATTCATTACTTTCATATTTTCTTACGGTAAAATTGCAGAAAACGTCCCAAACTAATTACTGATTTTGGATTTTCATCCCGAACTATTTAACTTGGCGAATTTCGTCCCGTAATTTAATAATTTTTTGGAATATCGTCCCAAACTAATTACTAATTTTGATTTTTCGTCCCAAACTATGTCAACTCGTCAAATTTCGTTCCATAATTTACCATTTTGTATGAATTTAGTCCCAATATTAAATTTCTAATTTAATGAAAATGACGTTCAATCTTGTAATTAATTTGGGACGAACTCTGTAATATTATATAATTATTCATGTTAAAATTTACCATGTCATGACACTTAAGCAGCCATGTGATAATTCATCAGCAAATGTGCAATTCCGTCTTATAATTATGGTGGGACGATATTTCAAACAAATATTAAACTACGGGACGAAATTCACCAAATTAAATAGTTTGGGACGGAAATTCAAAATCAATGATTAGTTTGGGACAATTTTTGCAATTTTGCCTTTTCTTACCCCTCCCTTCCTATATCTGTGTCTTTTTTGTAATATATCAAAGGGTTAATTTCAGATATACTTGTACTATTACATATCTTTTACTTATTTTTCTTGTACTATTAAAACATTCACGTACCTCCTTATACTATTCAGAACCTTTACCACTGATGACCTCTCCTATGATTAATGGTCAACTCAATATTTTCTATTAAAATTAACAAAACTTACTAGAGTACCTTTTTAACTCTGATATCTGCAAAATTATAGTATATTTAAAAATATTTTAACAATCTATAGAACTATATAATGAAATAATGAAATATAAGAAGGGCAAGGAATTATTTTGGAATTGATATTGATGTGTGGAATAAGCTAGCGATATTAATTCAACAAGATTATAAAATAACGTGAATGTTTAAATAGTAGAAGGGATATACATGAATGTTTTAATAGTACAAGGGAGGTAAGTGAAGGATATATAAAAGTACAGGGGATGTATATGAAATTATTGAATGTATTTTTTTTTCTTTGGATTATTATTTAACGTAGTCAAGCTTTTAAAGAATGATGACACGTGATTTTCATATTTGTGTGAGTCTAAATATTGTATATATACATAACATATGTAAATATTATAATGTTATTAGATTCAAATTGTTAACATATCGGGTCATGTTAGATTCGTGTTCAATCCATCTATTTTGAATTATTGATCTTAATAATCGAACTTGATCTATCACACCTCACATTCAATAATATCATAATATAAACCGAATTGTGTATTCGATCCATCTATTTCGAATTACAAATCTTAATAATCAAAGGGGCCGTCTGGTAGGCCTATGGGATTAGTCCCAAATTAGATTGAAGGCTGAATTAAAGGCTATTGAATCTAACGTTTGATATCATGAATTAGTCTAACATAGATTATTCTAATCTCATTTAATCTTGTTTGGTAGGATTTACAAAAACACTTTACTAATATTAAAAATACTTCAATACTCAATTTACCCTTCACTATCAAATTAAATTTCAACTTCACGTTTCTCATAATGAAACGGTTATGTTCATCAATATATTTGACTCTGACATGAGTAACTTGGCCACGAGACACAGTCCTTCCGATGACCTCACTACAACACCATGTTTGACATGTGATTCCAATCTAAAATGTTCTTTTTCTTTTTTTTGAGAGAGAATTCCATTCTAAAATGTTAAGATGCCTGACAACAACTTAGAGACAGTAGTACTTGGAACCAAATGATTCTGTTGTTTTTAGAAGAGTATTTTTTACAACCGATGATAACAACGCAAATCGAGAAATCAAATATGTAATTTGTATTGTAGCTTTGTCATTCATATGTCTTCTTACCAGTACCTTTCCTAACAACTTATATAGTTACAACTAAAGGGAACTACAAATCAAACAATGAAATGAACTTAAAAGGATTACCGACTTAGCTAAATGTTCATAGTTAAAGCTAAAGTCTCCAGAAAATCAACCAGGGGATGACATCCTAAACTAAATTTGATAAACAGAACCTTAACTCTTGTCCAGCCAAAGTTCAGTTCTTATCAATTGTAGTTATTCAATTAACTTTAGGCTTTACTACTCAAACTTTTCTTCTCAAAAGTGTTAAAACCTTTTCCCATCCACAAACTCATAACGTGACATTTAGGAATTCAATTGTTGATTATTAACAGTTTGTTCCAGCATAATTTAGAAATCGCTAAATTTCACAAAATTAGGGTTGAAGCAAACGACTAAAACTTTAGAAAAGATGATGAATTTCTGGACTGTAAGCTCGAATCGCGTCACTGGTGACAAAGAGCAGCTAGGTTTTTGCAAGGCGTGGAGAGTTGATAATTTGATTTTAATAAATAAGTAATGGTTGAGGGCATGCATTATAGATATTTATTTGTTAAATTTGAGGACATAAATGACATTGTAAAATTAATAAGCTAATCTACTTTGGCCCAAATTAGCTAATCCACCCATGCATGGGTGGATTATAAATGGCTTTTAATACCGGGTCATAAGGATACAATCCATTTGACTCGGTATATGGGCTTTGCTACCAAACGACATAATAGCCCATATTAACATTGTCAATAGGGTCTAATACCCCCTATTAGGTCCTACCAAACGGCCCCGAACATGATCCTTCGCATCTCACATTCAGTAATAGGCAAAATTGCGAAAATCGTCCCAAACTAATCACTGATTTTAGATTTTCATCCCAAACTATTTAATTTGGCGAATTTTGTCCCGTAATTTAATATTTTTTTGGAATATCGTCCCACCATAATTATAAGACGGAATTGCGCATTTGCCGATGAATTATCACATGGCTGCTTAAGTGTCATGACATAATAAATTTTAACATGAATAATTACAGGGGCGGATCCAGAATTTGAGTGTTGGGGGGGCCAAATTACATTAGTGAAATTCTTTAAAAATAATGTCTAAAAAAATATTTATGCAAAATCTATGATATAAATTTATTGTAAACAATATTAATAATACGAAATAGATGTAAACAAGACTATATGAGTTCAAAATGCAAAGATTTTGAATGAAAAGTATCGAAGTTGAAAACTGCATTTTTTAGCATAATAAAATTCATCTATGATATAAATTTATTGTAAGTCTAAAGTTTAATTTTGGGAACTGAGGTTCAGTTTTTTCAAGATATTTTCTTTTGAACAATGCATCAATAAAAATTTATTTTTCAATCATTGTTTTTTGAATCAATAATTCGTCACATATATTAGGAAATAAGTTTAAACTTAACAAGTAAATTAATATAAAATATTATACTTTTTTTAGAACAAATATTATACATTAGTTTGATACAACATATAAAGAAAAAAAAAATCATTATTAGATTTCCTTAAGAATGCAATATCAAGAAGGAATTAATTCTTTTGTTAGGATTAAAGTTCGCGGCCAGCCCAACTTATACATAAAAAGAAAATTTTAAGCCTATATTATTAGTATTATTAATACACATATATGATATACAGACTATGCCACTATAAATATAAGGTAAAATTGCAAAAATCGTCCTAAACTAATCACTGATTTTGGATTTTCGTCCCAAACTATTTAATTTGGCGAATTTCGTCCCGTAATTTAATATTTTTTTTGGAATATCGTCCCACCATAATTATAAGATGGAATTGCGCATTTGCCGATGAATTATCACATGACTGCTTAAGTGTCATGACATGGTAAATTTTAACATGAATAATTATATAATATTGCAGAGTTCGTCCCAAATTAATTACAAGATTGAACGTCATTTTCATTAAATTAGAAATTTAATATTGGGACTAAATTTATACAAAATGGTAAATTATGGGACGAAATATGGCGAGTTGATATAGTTTGGGACGAAAAATCAAAATTAGTAATTAGTTTGGGACGAAAAATCAAAATTAGTAATTAGTTTGAGACGATATTCCAAAAAAATATTAAATTACGGGACGAATTTCGCCAAGTTAAATAGTTCGGGACGAAAATCCAAAATCAGTAATTAGTTTGTGACGTTTTCTGCAATTTTACCTAAATATAAATTTCATAAATTCTTGGGGGGGCCAGGGCCCCCCAATCATACAAGTGGATCCGCCCCTGAATAATTATATACTATTGTAGAGTTCGTCTCAAATTAATTAAAAGATTGAACGTCATTTTCATTAAATTAGAAATTTAATATTGGGACTAAATTCATACAATATGGTAAATTATGGGACGAAAGTTAGCGAGTTGATATAATTTGGGACGAAAAATCAAAATTAATAATCAGTTTGGGACGATATTTCAAAAAAATATTAAATTACGGGATGAAATTCACCAAGTTAAATAGTTCGGGATGAAAATTTAAAATCAATAATTAATTTGGGACGTTTTCTGCAATTTTACCCTAATATATAAATAGAATTGGATTCAAATTAAAATTTACCCAATTGACCGCCTTAAACATGCAATTTTCACACTCAATTTCGAGCCCATTAAAACATCTTCAGGTTTTCTTCCTAACCCTTTCAGGATTCGGATTATTTATTACAATCGCATAATTGTCTTCCAAAGAAAGCCCTAATCCCCGAATTCCTTGAGCTTCATCTACTTCTTCCCCCATGGACCCCATGGAAGCAATACTCGGTATTCTGCGGCTCTCTCTCTTTACATCTACTTTTTCTTTACGCAGTACTCTATCTATGTTAGTACGTATACAATAATTTACAATAATAGTACGTATGTGCTGGTGATTTTCTCTACTTGTTATGAGATTTTGTTTCTTATGGCTTTTGAGCTATTAGTTGCATAGCGTATGATGAATGGATTTTAGGGTTTTGAATGTGTTGCTCTTAGATGGTCAGTTATATATATATATATATATATATATATATATATATATATATTTTGGTTCTTTCCGGAGGAACTTTGATGAAACTATGATAAAGTTTGATGAATGTTAAATTAAATAGTCATTCTATAGATATGGTGGATAATTGAATGTTACACTTCCAAATTTTAGTAATAGTGCCTTTTGTTCTAAGTTTTTCTTTTAAACAGGTTTTGCAACCATGATGTATTTGTTTGAGAGTTACCTTGATCTGCGACAAGACACTGCTCTTAAGTCGCCCACACTTCCGAAGCCGTTTGTAGGAGTAATCAGTCAAAAAAAGTTTGAAAAATCCAGAGCTTACAATATTGAAAAAAGGTTCTATGTCATTTCTCATAATTATGGTATTTATGATTTGAGTGGAACACCTGTTTTCCTAATAAATGTTTGGTTATTTGTATTTTAATTATGGCAGTCGCTTACATCTTGTCCACAAATTGGTAATCGTGCTTATGGACTCCTCACTTTTGTACTTTGGGATATTGCCTTGGTTTTGGAAGGTAGTTATTGCTTTTATACCTTATCTTTGTTGATCAAAACTTGCTTTTGTCATATCTTTCTTCTCACAACATTGTTTTTCCTTTATCCACAGATGTCGGGAGAGTTTTTGGTGCATGCTAACATCAATGCGGAAAATGAAATATTTCACACACTTGCGTTTTTAGCTTGTCTTATGTTTAAGATAGTGGTGCATTTTCAATTTCATTTTTTGTCCCAGTTTGTTTGGATTTGTGGTTGTTCCACATCGACAACAAATTAAGCAATTATTTTCAAACTTTTATCTAACCGTTTGTTTTGAAATTTCTGTGCAGATTACCAACTTTGCATTTTCAGTATACTCGACTTTTGTGGTTGAAGCTCGCCATGGACTTAACAAGGTTTCTTCATTTATCCAAGCTTTTTGTAATATAATTTTGTATCTTTTCATCTTACATCCCTGGTTGTAAGTGCCTTTCTTTTATTTGATTATAGAAAACAGTACGATCATTCAGTTGGTACATCCTCAAAGAAACTATCTTAGTTATAGTGATTGGTGCACCGATTGTAGCTGCCATCATTGCTATAGTGCAGGTACTACTATCTGTAGCATTTATATGATGCTGATTAGAATATTTCAAGGGCGACATAGCATTGTTGTTTTAAGTCATTCTTTTTTAATACAGATAGTTGGACCATACTTGCCCGTTTATTTATGGACATTTAACTTTGTATTGGCTCTTGTAACGACGACTCCTTATCCAATTATTTCAGTTGGTTTCAACAGATTCAAACATGTAAGCTAGCTTTCTTAAAGCATATATATTTGTTTAACTTTACAGCCTTTTCATGATTCCTATATTTGAATGAAATATAGGCTGTTTTTGAAATAATTTTTTTTTTCGACATGCAGCTTTCATGTTGTAATCTAAGGGGCAAAATTGTGACTCTTGCTTGGGCGCTCAATTTTCCTGTGAAGAAGTTGTTAGTTTTTCCTGGGTCAGAAACTCCACGGGACAGCTATGTCAGTAAACTTGCGTTCTCGATTCCTTTCTGTAGGCGTATACTTGTTCTATTTCCTTATATATACCAGAGATTATCTAACTCTTGAAGTATGACCTTTATTGTTGATCAAGTGCTAGTTACTTCATATCTATCTCACCTTTTCTCACAGCTCGTAAATTGTTTAAATTTCATTTGCTTTTGATCTCTATTATGGTGTTATATGGAAGAAATGAAGAGAAAGTCTATGGATGCCAATTATATTGTGCAAAGAAATTGATGATTGTTTGCAAAATCAAAAACTTATTGTGTAGTGGGTGTAGAGAGGACATTGTACTGTATAATCTAGTTGAAGATAGAAATTTGGAATGAGTTGCAAATTGCTTGGGATAAAACCGATTGTTCTTCCTTGATGCATATTCATAGCCGACACGCTATTTCTTTTGCCACCCCTACTTATTGACTTTGGCAAATCTTATATGTCAACATTTGTGTAGGCATATACTTATGGAATTTTGAAGAAGAAACGGATTGCTCTTTGTGACAAGTTACTAAAACAGGTATCTGGGCTCTCTTGTTTCAGTAATTTTTCTTTTGCTCGAATAATTTGCATGTACTTGATGGATTGATTAATAATTGAAAATTCATGGGCTGATGCTTTGATTGTTTATGTTTATCGACACATGTCTAGATTCATAGATGGTTAGTCATCAAGTTTGTTGCCTTACAGGGGGATTCAATTTTTAATTTATTTTACCTACATCAGTTCTCATATAAATATGATGCAATGTTAGTCTAAATACATAATATTCATTTGTGAAGTGCTATTCCAAAAGGTATTTATGAACAATGTTGCCAGATTTATACCTTGAGGCATGAATTTGTCTTCAGAAATAATGATATGTCAGATGATATTCAGAGACATGGTTTTATCGAATCATTGTGTCAAGTACATTCGTGTGTTCAGCTATATTTAGCGCGACTTATATCATGTATGATGGTGGTGATTTGATACTCAACTACTATTATTAGTTCAAATTTAAAATGAAAATGTGATGTAGAAATAACAAGTTCCAACGCTACGTGTTCCTGTTAGCATGTAGTGAAGTATATGGTGATATATTTCCTTGTGCTGTTGTAATTTGTAATCCAGATCTGTAAAGTTCTAAGAGTTCCTTCATGTTTTATTCATTATGGTGAAACTGTGCAAAATACTTCTGTTTTGTGGCTGTACTATTGTTTTCCACTCATTCTCTCCTTTTCAGTAGCCATTTTTCCTTTTGTGTTTGTTTCTCCTTTTCTGTAATAATTCACTTGCTGCATTCATCGTAGTGCAAAGATGATGAAATTGTCGCTGTAGTTGCCCATGAACTGGGACACTGGAAGCTTAATCATACAATGTATTCCTTCATCACAGAGCAGGTGAGTCAGCTGTAATAAATGGTGTTAGTATTTCTGATGGTGATGATTATGCTTTAGTAATGTTGCAGTGTGTAATGTGGTAATGATCACAGTTGTGTTATGTTGTTAGCAATGTATATTTTTATGGTATATCTGGTACTTTTTTAAGAACATATGGTTGATGGTTGTCCTATTCAAATCCGAGAGTGTTCTTAAATGCCAGCTTTAAGTACTACATATATTTGGGGTGGTTTTTTTTGTTAGTTTTAGGATTCTCATGATACATGGGCCAGAAAATCCCTTATTCAGTTACAGAAAACCAAATCCACGGGGTGTTTTTGCAATGATTGAAAGCTCCATTTGACAAACGTGAAATTTGATAAATTGCACATATGGGAATTCGTCGACGTACTTATCACATATCCCTCCGTCCCAATTTTTTTGCTCCCTTTAGGTTTTGCGCCAAATTTTAGTTGAAGTTTCACTTTTGTTATATCTTTAGATTTTTTCCGTCAAAAGTAGTGGTGAAGATTTAGTATTTTATCTTTGCATTCTTTCTTCTATAGATGTTAGTTGCCCATGCTATGGATATACTCATTTGCATTGATTTAACGTTTTGAGTTTTCAGTTTTTTTCCGCTGGAATTTAGTTGTTTAAAGAAGCCTATTATGTAACAACTGTCGTGAATATTTTATATGACAGCACAATATGTTATCTCTTGCACATTACTGCAATACCAGTTATTTCTCGACAAGCTACTGGCTCCATATGTCAAGTAGTTTCTCATTTGCTCTGAAAGACTAGTACATGCATAACTCCTGTCTTGATGTGATGCAGATAGTGACTTTGTTGCAGTTTGGAGGATGCACTCTTGTTATGAACTCGAAAGATCTGTTCTTGAGTTTTGGATTCGATACACAACCTGTCGTTATGGGGTTTATCATATCTCTGGTACTGTTTTATACAATTGATTCAAAGCTCTTAATTGAGTTGCACGTGTGCTTTGTCTTTGCATCATTTTTTTTTTTATTTTTTGTTAATTTCCACATGCGGGTTCGAAATGCCATACTCCAATCTGGTCCAAAGCGCTAAAACTTTTTGCATGTTTGTGTGTGTCCATCCAACGGACTCCTTATGCATGTGTTTGTCTATTACGTGGCTGCTTTTAGTGGGAGGAATGCAATTTGGGAACTCATTGTTTTGATGTTTGGCTAGTTAGTTCTAGACGCATATAATATATGTTTCGGTGATTGCAGTATGCTGTGGTACCTCTTCAACGTCTTTTGAGCTTCTTATTTAATCATGTAAGCTGGGCATTTGACTTTGAGGTATGTAGGCCTATAATTATCCAAGTTAAAGTTTCTTGTCTCGAAATCATCATGATGCCTGAGAAATTTTGTTTTCTATGAAGGCTGATTCTTTTGCAAAGAAGACCGGTTATGGTTCACTTCTTCGTGCTGCTCTTATCAAGCTGCAGGTAATTTACTACCATTTCTCTTTAAATTAATTTGCTTGCCATTAAAGACCTATTACATGCTAACAACTTGTTTGACAGGAATTGGAGGACGTTTCGACCATAAACACTGATCCATGGTATGATGTTTTTCATTATCCTGAGCCATCCCTCGTCCAAAGAATAGCTGCTATGGATGAATCTGATGACATTAACTAAAAGATGGTTTGTTTCATGACTGTGGCCTGGATGTCTTTAACTTAGTATTTTGTTATATATAATGATGTACATAATAGAGATTAGCTTTTGAAATATTATGGGCCTGATTGTTTGGCGTTTTTCAAAAAAATTTCGTGTTTGAGAAATGCCAAACAAACATGTTTTTTATTTTCTGAAATAAATTTTTCATCTCTCAATTTTCTCAAACTACTCTCTCAAAACTCAAACAAACAACAATTTTTTTATCTCTAAACAAAACTTATAGAAATTTTACTATGATTTGACATAAAATAACTTATCTCTTAAACAATTTATCTTATAACAAACATGATTTGACATAAAGTCTTTCAAAAAAATCTTATACCTATTTTATTTTTTAAATCACTCTCGCAAAATCTAAATAAATAACATTACGTAAATCGAGATTATTACATAAACTTTCACCACTCTCATAAACTACTTTTCGAAACATCAAACAGATAGACCCTATACTTTTAAGTTATCCTCGTTAATGTTCTGCCAGAAAAAAGAAAAAAAATATGTGTTATTTTTTTTTTAGTTGGGGTGTTGGGGATAATATTAAAAGTTGTGAGATACGCTCGTCTCCTCTACCAAAACAAACGCACACACACTCTTTCAACTCTCTCTCTCTCTATACATATGTGTAACCATGTGTGCGTATTTTTTGACTATTTTTTTCTTATTGTTGTAAAAGTAAAAGTGAATTGTACTTTTCGTCTTTATGGGTCAATATTTGTATATTTGTTTTTTTTAAATTTTTTGCAGTAGATTTGTCCTTGTTATAGATAGAGTGTAACATATTCGTTCATGAATTTTTTTTCAAGATAGGCATCATAGTCAATTTATTTTCGAAATGTCTTTGTTGTCAAACTAATTTCCAAATGTACCTTTTCATTAAACTCATGAGTTTACTTTAAATTCAAAAAAAAAAAAAAAAAAAACCTAATAAAGATTAATTAATTAGCAACTGCGAGTTTACATTAAACTCAAGGATGTCAACTGCAAGTTTCAAATGACACATTTTGTCACATGAATGGCATTTAAATATATTGGTAGCTAAGTTGGAAACTGGAATGAGAAAGCAGAAGGGTACGTGTTATTATTGTAGTGAAGGACAAATACAACTAAGAAAAAATGTCAAATTAAGAAATATGAGAAATGAATGCCGCAAACTTGATCGAGAGAGAACAAATCGCTGCTGCTGCTCTGTATTTTTTGCAAAAAGGGGGTGAATTTGAAATATGATAACAGTCAAGGTTTAAAATGAGTTATTTAAAACTTGCAGTTGCCAACTGTGAGTTCTAGTGTGATTAATTAGCGATCCCGCTAATTAATTAATCTTTATTCGATTTTTTTTTTGAATTCAAAGTAAACTTGCAGTTGGCAACTGCGAGTTTACCTTAAACTCGAGGTTGCCAACTGCGAGTTTAATGAAAAGGTACATTCTGGGAATTAGTTTGACAATAAAGACATTTTCGAAAATAAATTGGCCATGAAACCTATTTCGGAAAAAAATTCTTCGTTCATCTTAAATTTATCGTAGCAGATGCATCACACTCATCAATGTAGTGTAACAACATTTGTCCTTGAATTCAAAATACATCAATTTTCGTTCATTTTGTGAGGCATTTTGGATTTAAGAGGGACAGATGTTTTACACTAAATTGATGAGAGGGACACACCTGTTACGAAAAGTTTAAAAGATACGAATATGTTACACTATATTTATAAAAGGGACTAATATGTTACGAAAAATTAAGAGGGACGACTTTATAGAAGTTTTCCCGTAAGAAAGAACGAAAAGTGCAATTCACTCTAAAATATACGGAGTAATAAGTAAATTTTAAACTCTTTTCCTTTTGTCAATGTCTCATTAGTCATATATGGATGTACAAAAATGTTAATCTTAAATTTTTTGTACTATAATACGTGGGATTGTTTACAATGAGATTTTATCAAATAGAGAACACCTTTTTCCTATTAACCCAGTATCCAATTTTATATTATTTATAAATAACCTATATTTACAAAGACAACTTCAACCTTAATAATTTGTGTTAATGGGACAACTTTAACCTTAATAATTTCAGAAATGAAAAGTTCTCTTTCTAATTGTCACTCTTCTTCGTTTTACTTCCATCATCAACCTCTTCTCCCGTTTTCTTCCGTTACAATCTCTAACATCATCTTTCAAATTCTTCTCAAAATCATAATTAAATTCTTTTTATTATTCTATTATTTCATCAATTTTAATTTAGCGATCACAAATGTCAAATATGATATCTCAAAATTTGGACTCCCGAAAAGCAAGCTATAACTTTTGTCACAAGCTTTTTCAGGTTTTATGATAAGGTTCACTGCAAGATATTTGAAAATTCATTTAAAACCTTTAACCATTTTTTTTTTTTTAAATTATAATAAATGGATTGTCCAAGAATATGACGTGGGTTTTTTTTTTCTCCATTAATTATTTTGGCCACCATACGTGCATCTTCAGTTCTTTTGGTTACTCTTAGCAAAGCAATTTCACTTCTCGAGTTGAGAAAACTTGCAATATAAAACAGCAAGATGATATATTTATTAGAAATTAGAGAACATAAACACTAAAATACTCAAATTCGCTCAAGAGATTAGTGGAGAAAATATATATGAAGCCAATCACTCTTCTATTTGATCTTATACTTTTATTGATTTGACTTATTTGAGATTAGTGGAGAAAATATATGAAGCCAATCACTCATCTATTTGATCTTATACTTTTATTGGTTTGACTTATTACAAATGATCAACTACATAGGTATCTAAGAATTTACCTAACATGAACATATAGTCTAATACATGTAACCACATTTAATTTTCATACTTCCTCTCTTACTTAGTAGTACATGAACTAATTAAAAGACGAATTCATAGAATAATGTAAGACTAATCTAGACACTTAATTTGCTATGAACTTATCTAGATTAATGAATCTAGGGGCCGTTTGGTTGGGTGTATGGGATTAAGTTGGATTAGATCAGAGCCGGATTGAAAGCCATATTAAAAATACATTTGATAGATTTGATTGAATCATATAATATTAAAGCAATCAATCACAATATGTTTGGTGGAGTTATGAGTTTAGACATATAAGATTATATTTTTACTAATTACTTGAACATATTATTTTAGTTAAATATATCAATTCATCGAAGCCATTTGTATAATACGTATAAGAGTATGAGTTGATCAAATTTTATTCAATGTTTTAGTTCGAATGCCTCCATGTTAATTGAAAATTGATATAGATTTTAGTTTGTGATTTATTTATGTAGTACGTGCTTTCATTTTAAGAGATTTAAGAAGAATTTATGATATGTTAAAATAGGTAATATGTAAATTTGAGGTTATAAGTGACATTTCACCGAATTCATATTCACCCGGATTAACTAATCTACCCATGCCTGGGTGGATTATAATCTATTCTCAATACCGGGTCGTAAGGATTTAATTCATTTGACCCGGTATTAGAACAATGCCACCAAATGTTGTATTAAGTCATATTAAAACATATAATATGACATAATACCCCCTATTATGTCCTATCAAACGGCTACCTAGTTTATATGTCAACAGTGGAGTCAACATTGATGAAATTTGCCGTTAGATGATCCAATCTCCACCCGATTTGGTACAGTCGTTTTTACTTGAGGATTTAGCTTAGGGAATTATTGACAAAAGATTTGCTCCGAAGATTACATATTTATCATGAGGCAATTCAGTAATTTTGAATATTTTATTTTTTGGTAATGTCCGATGTTATGTTATATCTAATGCAATATCATCATGGGATATTTTGATCGAAAATTATGGTCAAAATTTACCGTTAATTATTTTTTAGCGAGTATCTAAGGGTGTATTTGGATGGATTTTGGCCCGATCTCGCGGGTTTCGCGAGACCGAGCCAAAACTCTTTTAAATGAGTTTTCGCCAAACCCATAAAACCATAAAAAACCTATTCAAGAACTCACACTCAAACTCTTCAAACCTATAAAACATTGATTTGACACCTATCACCTACTTTTTTTCCCCAAATCTCACTATAAAAGACATTGATTTGATACATATCACCTACTTTTTTCCCTAAATCCCAACATCCAAACTCAATCCAAGTGGGGTTTCAACTTATTCAAACCACAAAACCCAACATCCAAAACAGTCTCAAAGGTTTCATCGAAACCAGCCAAACCAATTTTTTTAAACCGAGACCTGCGAAACCGAGTCAAAACCCATCCAAATAGACCCTAATATACACAATTGTTTCATTAACATTAAGTAATTGACCTTTTCTTTAAATTATATGTCTAAATAACTATCACTTCAGCGACTTTTCTCCTAATATACACAATTGTTTCATTAACATTAAGTAATTGACCTTTTCTTTAAATTATATGTCTAAATAACTATCACTTCAGCGACTTTTCGGAGAAACTATAGGGTCTATTTGGATGGATTTTTGTTCAGTTTCGCGGGTCTCGGTTTAAAAAAATGGTTTGGGTGGTTTCGATGAAACCTTTGAGACCTCATTTGGATGAGTTTTATGATTTGAATAATTTGAAACCCCACTTGGATTGGGTTTGGATGTTGGGGTTTAGGGAAAAAAGTAGGTGGTGTCAAATCAATGTCTTTTCTAGTGAAATTTGGGGAAAAAAATAGGTGATAGGTGTCAAATCAATTTTATAGCTTTGAAGAGTTTGATTGTGAGTTTTTGAATAAGTTTTTGACGGTTTTATAGGTTTGACAAAAACTCATTTGAAAGGGTTTTGGCTCGGTCTCGCAAAACCCGCGAGATCGGGCCAAAACCCATCCACATACACCCTATATTCCATAGGAATAATTGGACAAGTGTTGGGGGTATGATTTCACTTTTAAGTGATACTTTTTAAAAAACTAAAATTAATTTATCGTGTTTGAATCAACATAGTATATATATGGCATAAGATTTGAACTAATATATAACAATGACAAAATCATAATAAATATTTGGCTATATGGTTTTGTATAATATTTTCGAACAAATTTAAGCTGAACTCTCTAAAGTAAAAATGTCAAAAATATAATATATTTATTCAAATATTAGAGAATTCCAATTGTGGTATCAAACTATATGTAATAATCGAAGTCGACACATTTGATACCACAATTTAAGAAATCGAATAAATTTTGGTTCCGCCGTTTAAAATGATCGTTACGTAATGACGTGACAGTTAAGTCTTATTTGTAAAATTGATGCCATTATTTTTATGTTGACTGACAATTCTACCCTATAATATTTCATATTAGCAAAAAAACCCCACATATATTGGGGCAATGATGACCTCGCGACAAGGTGCATATCTCATTCCCTTAAATTTACTAAATGCCCTAATACTATAACATAAATTACTAGACAAGTAGTAATTGGATATACGGGTGGGAAATAACTATAATCATGATTATGATTTTTAATATTAGCAGTTAAGGGGGTATGTAATAATTTGATGTGCTTGTGATTTTTTTTAAGACGGGGAATATATAGTTACATCAATCATATATTGAATCTATTTAATTGATAACAAAGTACAAAGGATAGTATTAAATTAGAGAAAATATTCATATTCGTGGAAGTTGAATCCATGATCTTTTTGGCCATGGAGTCTCATCCTTAATCAACTCTTTAAGACCTCGTCGGCTTGTGAAAAATAATTTTCATTATCTAGTTTTTAGTTTTAATCACGAAATGATAGCATGATGTTTAGGTAGTATGTTGATTATAGTAGCTATATTGTGTGCAGTTCTCCACATGGATCTAAAATTAGTTTGTACTTATTATTACTTAAAGGCAATTTACCCTTCTGTCATACATAATCATAGCAAGATGTTCATTTGTGTTATTATAAAAAGGAGTATATTGTCTTTCACTTGATTTCATATACACAAGAGGTTAAAGTGTCCATAAGAAATATCACAAGTGGTAAAATACCAATTAGTCAATATCAGAGGGGATAAAGTGTCCATTAATACATAAATTACATGGGTTTAAATGAAAGGAACATGTTGGGAAGATACGACAAAATGAGGTATCAATCGCATCTATTATAGAATGAGCGTGTGTGCGCGCGCGCAACACCTCCATGAAAAATGAGATAAAATTCTACTCAATTTATTTAAATTTTTATTCGTGGAAATCCAAGATATCTGATCCATAACCAAGTTTCACAGAGTTAATATAAATCATTGAAGCTAGGTCAATCCGACCGTTCAATTGAAGATCCGTATCCCAATAAATAATAAAATATGATATTTGGTAAAAATTATTCTCTTTAGGGATGGGGGATGATCACTAAGAAATTGCTAAGATGCAAGTATATTAATGATTTAGTGGCAAATTGGTATAAAAATTAGATTTAGGGCCTTCTTCTCCTAATTTCCTTAGTCAGTAACAGGAAGGAAGATTCATAATCGTATAAATGAAAAACATATAATGAAATATGACCTACATTTTTCTTTTTTATTAGGGGACATTTAAAAAAAAATAGAGATATTCACTAATGTATTGTTTGGTTGTCGTGAAAGTAAATGAAAGTCAGTTTTTTTTTTCTCCCACTTATTGTTTGGATAGCATGAAAGGAAGTTATTATTTTCCTTCAACTTTCCTGCAGGAAAATTTTGTGAAAAAAAAAATTTCCCCACCAATTTGATGGGGAAATCCTGGGAAAATCTTGGGAAAAGTTTACATTAAATTGCAAAACACCCCTTGTACTTTGTCTAACTATCAAAATCCCCCATTTGTGATTTTTTCTTACCGAAAGCCCCTTTGTGCTTATTTATTATTAGCAAAAAAATACTCTCTCAAGTCATATAACAATTACACCCCCAAAATGGCGCAAAAGCACCCTTTTTACCCCAAAAATTATTAATAACCCCCTGTTAACTTTAAAAATTGATAATAACCCCCTGTTAACTTTGAAGATTGATACAAATTCGGTGACTAAAAAATATAGAATAGCGTCAAATTAATTTGTAAAAAAGTTAATATAATGAAAACGTTATTATTCAAACAATTTTTTATCAACAAAGAAAACGCAATTCATAATCAAACAAAAATATTTATCAAAAATATTATGTTTCTAAACTTTCTTAACAACCAAACAATTGCAAGAAAATAATTTTCCTCACAACCAAACATGTAGAGGAAAATTACTTTCCTTTCCTTTTCCTACAATTTTCCCGCACTTTTCTGACAACCAAACAAGTTATAAATAATCAATCTAATCTCATGATAAAGGCTGCTTTACTTAATTAGTACACAGGCTCAAATAAGTTATACAGTATTTTGTGAGAGCCAAATTAACTTAGGTTTTATTTTTATTTATGCCAACACATTTAATTGATCCTAGACTTTGTACTTCAAGGGCATTTTTGTAAAATCCTCTATACATGCTTTTTGGCAAGGTTTTACAGGGGTTTAAGCTCGTTTATGTCAAAAAAGATAAAACTTTTTAATTTCCTCCATTTTCACCTATTAGCTTGGGAGAAACACAATGTTTGATTTCATTATCAGTCGATTCCTGTCTGAATTCCCACGATTCCAGCGAATAGTACGTCGCCGCACTGACAGTGGCGGAGCTAGACAAGTATTCTAGGGGGGGCAAATTTTTTTTTATAGCAAACTCTATAGCTTTTTGAAGTTATGATAGTATGAGAAATTTTTATTTAAGATAAAGTAACACTATAATGTTATCCAACATAAGATAAAAAAAATATACTAGCAATTGTTTTATCCAACAAATGATGAAAAAAATCTACCGGCAAGTTTGTTAAGAGTCTATTAAATATACGGTTCAAAATATTTAGGAATTAATAAAGTACAAAAAAAAATTATGTAACTTAAGATGCGTTATAATTGATATTTGATAAAGAAATACAATAAATTAAATAAAAAGAGGAGAATGTTCAACATGAAATTCAAACTCTGGACCTAAAAGAATAACTTGACTTCCCTAACCATCAGACCAAATATCATGATTTGTTTTTTTTATGCAAATAGTATTTATATATATTATATTCAGAATTTTCTTGGGGGGAAGGGGGGTGAGGGGCTACCGCCGACCCCCCAGCCCCTGAATAGCTCCGCCACTGCGCACTGAGTACTTCGACGGGTAAACTTTAGTTTTCTTTTGCATTTTAAATCAATTTTTATTTTTTATTTATTTTGTGGAGTAATATCACTGTTGTTGAATGAACTCATATATTTTTGTTTGAGTTTTTGCTTTCCTGTTTGGTGAAAACATTATAGCTCTTTGTGCGATTCCAAAGTTTTGTATCATGCAATTTTATTTTATTTTTCTTTTTGCATTTTACATTGATTGATTTATTTCTTGTATGGGAGAATGGTTGAAGGAGCCGAAGTCTTGGGTATTTAGATTTGGTTTTTTTTTTTGGGAGAAAAAATTGAAGGAATTTTTGTACGATCCCAAGGTTTTGTTTTCATGCATTTTAGACTTGCACTCTAATAATTATTTATTGTAAATGCTCCTAGATAATGGTGAAATACAAAAATACCCCTATGTGTTGTCTAATTATAAAAAGAACTTTGTGTTATTTTTATTACCAAAATCTCCCTTGTGCTAATTTTATCTAGCCAAAAAACCCTCCCAAGTCAAAATGATAATAATAACCCCACCAAATGATGCAAAAAAAAAAAAAAAAACCTTATTTACCTAAAAATTGGAAATAATCCCCTCACTAACTTTCGAATGGGGTCTTTTGCTAATAAAATTAGAACACCGGTTGATTTTGCTAATAAAAATAACAGGGGGAGTATGTTTGCATTTAGCATCTTGGATAATTATATGCTATATCTAATATTCTTTGAGGCATGTCATTGTAAATAATGTAAATACTGCAGATTTTCTATTTTGGTTAAATAAGTTTGTGAGACATTGTACAATTGTTTATAATTTACTTTCTTTACATTAAGTGTTTTACCTCTTTTCGAAAATAATGTTTACCTTTTCGAAAAGTTACTATTTTTTGAGTTGAGTCATTGGCACTTTGCACCCTCCAATTCTACATTTATCATTTTGCACCCTCGAACTCAAATAAACGTAGCATTTTGCACCCATCGCCAGTTTTCAGCCAAAATTCCCATTGGGAAACATGTTGAATTGTTTAGTGCAGAACCATCACCAATTGTATCAACTTCAAACATATAACTGCAGAATTACTACTACTGAATTTAATGATGAAGCCCTCATATTTCTAGCCGTGAACCACATTAGTTCCCCTGTTGGTGCATCCAAGAAAAGAAGATCATCATCCTCTAATTCCTCTTCATCTTCCAAAATCCACGGAAAAACTCCTCTCCGAAAGAACACGTTTCTCTTCTCCCTCCAACTCACCAGACGTTATCCAAGAACACAACCTCTCAGCCGTACATTATCCGAACGTGCTAAATATAATAGTACTATTCAAACTACACAAACTCCATTTGAGTCTTTCATCAATGGGCAAACCTTCAGTTGTTTCACTTCTTTGTCTGGTGGTGGTAGTCAGCTTGATCATCAGCCCCTCAAGTACACACTCTCACATGAAAACACCAAGATTAACAACTTATCGTCAAAATCATCATCGATTCTACACCATTCGGCCACTGCCTCTCCGTCCCACTTCGTCTGCACCTCCAATTCCATCTCAGATGGTGGCTGCTATCACCAGGCCGCCATGCCCTCCAGCTGCTAATAAATAAACTAAAAAAACCTTTGATATTATGCTAAAAAAAAGTCTGATATTTTAGTTTCAAAGTAATTTCTCAATTACGTGATTTACCAACTCTTGCGCTTGTTCAGTTCCAATGTAATTAATTATTAGTTATATGTTTAACTCATGACTGGATAGTGAAATTTGTTGTTCCGATGGGAGTTTTTGTTGGAAACTACACATGGTGCAAAGTGCGGCGTTTATCAGAATCATAGGGTGCAAAGTGCCTAATTTACTTATTTTAAGGGTGCAAAGTGTCAATGACCCTTTTGAATTACAATAATTTCATATAAACTACCACTGTTTTAATTTTATTCTCAATGTGATCAGATTCCGACCGGACTTATGGGATCCACTTGCGGATCGTTTAGATGCTACATCCATTGTCAGAATTGGTGGAACTTGTTTGTGGTTTCAGCAGAACTTGGTGCACAACAGACTCCTGTGGAGGACAAAGCTATTGACTCAGCTTCAACTTGACTACATGGTTATGGCAGATGATGATGAATTCGACTGGATGTCGAATTACTTGGCACATGGTAAATGTTGTTAATATAATGGTCCATAAATAATTATTATGTGCTAAAAATTAATTAATGTAATGTAATTATTTCAGAGGGAGTTCATTCATTTTCATATCGTCAGGCGGATTCGCATATAGGTGAGTTCACATTATTGATTAAACTTATTTAAATCCATTTTTCGAATGAATCCACATTATTTCACAACTCAATAATGTTATCTAACTTTGTTTGATTGAATGAATAGAGTGGAGGCAAACATGAGGATTTCTAGTCGACTCACTTACGTTGTATGTGAGTGAGTCACTAAATGGTCCACTTTTACCTCCGGAGCAGGGTCTTGAAATGTTGAATTTGAATGAACGTTGTCGTTTTCTGGTCGATGATGTAATGAATGGGTTGTGGCTGGCATGTAATTAAAACATTTATGCAGTTCATTATATTAATTATTACCTACCCCTGATTCTAACTATGCACAATTTTTGAATATGTTCATCTTACGAAGTGCTTTATATGCGGCTGTGATGGTGAGTTAATATGCAATTCTCTCTTTATTTTATTACTTAGAATCTGTTGATGATGATATATTGTTGTTTCTTATAGGCTTAGTCATTGTACTAGTTGTAAGGAATATAGGATTATTTCTTTCGGTGTGAAATAGTTGAGTTATAAGATTATTTTGCTTCTCACATTGTTTTGTTTATGATAAAATAGGTGGTTGTTTCTAATTTTGATGTTAAAGCTAGTCCTAATTTTGAGGTTAAGGACAATGATAATGTTGTTAAAGTTAGAGAAACAAGAGGTAGGATAATGACAATGATAGTGTTGTTAAAGTTGGAGAAATCAGAGGTGTGATAAGCCTTGGATGCTTTACAAAGGTAATGACTACCTTATTTATACTACTCAACTCCCCTAATAGATGGTTGATATTAACTTGATCTAATGGTTAGGATTCTACATCGATCTAGAAATTTCCTGTCAACGAAAATATTCTACTATATTGTCTATTACATTCTATAAAGTTCTTAGTTGGAAAGGAGATTCAAACAAGAAGATAAAATACAAAAACCCACATACAAAATTCAACATTGCAGTACCTTTTATAGAACTTACTTCGGCTTGGAGATAGAGGGGATCAATATCAAACAGAAAATACAGGGCCAAATCAACCTCTTGCACACTTACATCACCAAGTTAAAATGGCAGATATTATTTATATTACCACAAAAAAAAATAAAAATTGGGAAGTAGAGAAATATGTACGGGGAAGATGTAGTGTAATTTCATTGTAAATAGAGACGAAATCATAGCTCAATCGGAAGTGTTCATACACAAAATTAGGGAATAACGATGTTTTTGAGAAGGAAGATTTGGAAAGAAGGAAACGAGAAGGGATTTGTTTTTTTTTTTTTTTTTTTTTTGTAGAATGATTGAGAAGAAGATTGGGGAATTTAAAAGTGAAGGAATGGTGAATTGGTCATAACTTCATTTCCCTAACAACTTGTGTAGCCGGTTACATGTTTCAAATTGGACATGTGTCACTCTTAGCGTGATGAACATTATGGAGGTCGAACAAGGCCGACCTCCTTGGAGAATTTCTGAAATTTACCATTTTGAGAAATACAATTTTAAAAGTAACTACTTTTTGAGTTACACTAATTTATAAGTATTTGTTTTTATGAAGTTGACTGCATATAAACTACCACTTATTTTATTCTCATATTCCAAGTGGACTTATGGGATTCGATAGCAAATTATTTAGAGGGGACATCTATTGTTAGAAAGGGGAAATCTTGTAAGTGGTTTCAACAAAATTGGGTGCAAAATAGTCTCATTTGAAGGGAAAGCTCTGGAGCAATTTCAAATTGCCAACATTATTATGGAAAATGATGATGAATTCGACTGAATGTCCAATTACTTGGCCAATGGTAAAATTTAGATTGCTTAATGCTTTATTAAGTGATTATTATATGTCAAAAGTTAATTAATGTAATTATTTTTTAGGATATTCATAGGTTGTCGGTTCATCAAACGAATTTACATATAGGTGATTTCACTTTATGGATTAAACTTATTTAAATCCACTTTACGAATGAATTTATAAATGATAAATACGACAATCCACATTACTTTTCAACTCAATAATGCTATTTAACTTTGTTTGATCGAATGGGTTGAGTGGGAGCAAATATGAGGTTCGACTCACATAAGTTGTATGTGAATGAGTTACTAGATGTTCATCTTTTAGCTCCAAAGCTTGGTCTTGATATGCTGCTGTGAAATGGCCGTTGTTGTTTTCTAGTCCACGGATTAATGAATGGGCTATGGGTAGGAGGTAATTAAAATATTTATGCAATTCATTGTTTTTTTTTTTTTGTTTCCCAAGGGTTTATAATCCCTTTCGAGGCGGGTTGGACACATTAATGTGGGTACCTCTCCCAACAGGGATTCGAACCTGAGTCCGCTACTTTGTAGTGACTAGTCCCTTCCACTAGACCAATCACTTGTTGGTTATGCAATTCATTGTAGTAATTGTTTACCTGCCCTGACTCTCAATCTACAATTATTTGAAGATGTGCATGTTACACGGTGTTTTGTATGCAGCTGAGATGGTGAGTTAATATGCAAAGTAAATTTATTTTATTGTTTAAAATTTATTGATGATGATATTTTGTTGTTTTCTTATAGGCTTAGCCATTGTACTAGCTGTAAGAAATATTAACTTAATTCTTTCGGACTGAGTATCATGAAGGGCTTTAGGAATATGAATGGCTAGTTATGGGTCATGAAGTTGATGGGAATGCAGTTTCAACTGTTGTAGTGGACTTTAACTACTTTCAAGATCAATCAACACGTGGTATGATTAATTATTTAATAATTATTTTAGAGAAATATAATACTAAGAATTTTTTTTGTTTGTTTTGAAATGGATAATACTAAGAATATAATCAAAAGTTAGTTTTATTATACTTCAGGGATTAACCAGGCATGGCGAGGGCTGTCAAAAGAAATCGCAACTAGGAAAGCTCTTCATGGTGTTGTTGTACACACCAAAGGGAGGATATGTATACTATTGCATCATTCTCTCATACTCATTATGAATCATGTATATGAAAGTCTATTCATGGTGATTATGACCATATTCTATGCTACATCTACGCCTTTTTTATGAACCAATCCACAAAACCTTTTTTTTATAGGTCGGAAGATTATTGCTCGGAGTTTCAGAACTGGTATACTTTTGTTTTTGATAAGGAAAAACCGGATTACTTGCTAGTAATATGTTTTGTGTGCTAAAAATATTGTTGAGATGCTAGAAATGTAAGATTATTTTTTTTGTAAATTTTCTTATTCATTTGCCTTGTTACTTTCTTGTTTTTAATAACGGAGCTCTAGGTAAACTTAACAATGCAAAGCCTGTTATCATTTATCATCTTTATCAGCCTTGTATATTTCCATCCAAGCATATCATTCAAAGTTAACATTTGCATTACTATGATTTTGGCATCCACCTCAACAACCAACCTGTTGAGGCCTCTTTACAATGAATTTCCAGGCCCCTTGCTATTTTAGTTTTCCATGTTAGTTCATGTGGTTCTAAAACTCAGACGGTACTCTATTTTCTTATCCACACGTACAAAATCCCATTAATACTTAAAGAACTCGTCCGCCTACTAATCTCACTCAGTTGAAAAACCACACCTATGTATATTTATATATTTTGAAGAAAAAATTATTTCATATTATATGCAGAAGAAATCACATTACATGCTGGTTAGGTGCTAAATTTACTTCTTCTTTGCTAAAACTTGACTTATTATTACACACAAGGTGATGAGGAATGGGATGGGAGTAGAAATCGTTGCATTCCGATGAAGTCATCAAGTCCTCGAGAATATTTATAGGTAACGTGCCCGCTCCGACCTTTTGAATGTTTTGGATTAAGAAGTTCAACTATTATGATATGTGTTGAACCCCACTATTTGTTGTGTTGTGAGCGTTTTTTTGAGAAATATTATGTTGTGAGTGTTGCTGGGGTCAGATTTATGTGAGATATATTTCCATTTCATTTCTATGTTTTACTGCATATTAAGATTTCAATGTGTGATTCATATGTTTCAAAATCATTTATGATGATAATGTGTAACCCATGTAAGTCTCTTCAATAACCTAGGTCCCAGTAACATATTGGAGACTTCTAATCTTGATGAAGACTGATTCATATTAGAGGAAATAGTTCATTACTATTACATTTAGGTAGTATTCGATTTCCCCAATTTGGGCAAATACACTCAAGAATAGTGATTTGAGATGAATCCACTCCAACTTAATTGTGCACAAGCAACACGAAGAGTTAGGAAGCGGTCCATCGTAGCTGGACATGAGTTGAAAGAGTTGGTTGTCAATGGTTGGAAATCGGATAATGAATTTTGGGCTGGTTACCTCCAAGTTTTAGGAATTGCTTTGCATGCCAAATTTCCGGCATTTAGATTAACATTGAAAAATATCAATTTCAAGATAATTGTGTGGAAAAACATATATGGTCAAATATGCTTGGGTTGATGAACATAAACGATCTTGGGTTTGATTCGAATTTAAATATAATACTAGTTGAAAATGACGATGTTTTGGAGAAATATGTCAAGGTATAAGTTTTAGTTGATCATTCAAAACTTTTTGTGATCATATTGAGCCATATACATGTTCACATATGTTTATTTAATCTAAGGAAATCATCATAACATTGTTTTATTACATTGTCTCTCTCAGAATGATGAACATTCGGGAGGTCAAGCAAGGCCAAACTCGTTGGAGAATTTCATAAATTTATCTTTCGAGAAATACTATTTTAAGAGTTAATTCGTTTTGAGTTACAGTAATTTATAAGTTTTTGTTTTTATGGAGTTGACTACATATGAACTACAACTTATTTTATTCTCAGATTCCAAGTGGACATATGGGATCCGATGACAAATTATTTAGATGGGACATTCATTGTTAGAATGGGGAAATCTTGTAAGTGGTTTCAACAGAATTGGGTGCAAAACAGATTCATTTGGAGAGAAAAGTTCCTGGACCAACTCCAAAACATGATATACCGGCAATTCTGTTTTCAAATTATTTGGTGCAAAATCATTAGGGGCCAACTCCTCCACGATATTGATTTCCGATTGCTCGCCAAAATTGATTTCAAGATCGTGTCAAATTCTTTCTCCCTCAATCATGTATGCTTCGCCCAACCTATTATCCTATTGTTGATAAAATATAAATGAAATAATATTAAACAATTTAGAATCTACTATGGATTAATGAAAAATATATGAATGCATAAAATACACACACACACACATATACTTAACCATGCAAACTCTATTCTAAATGTCCTTGTCCTCCACAAAAACCATGTTTTTCTCCTGATCAATCCACACACCCGAAGTTGAAAAACTGTGATTGTAGGCGTGGGTTGGTAGGTGTCATGAATGGTAAAATGATAAATAAAAACAGAAACCACAAAAGCTAATGGTATGCTATGTTTTGGCAAGGAAAAATGGACAATGAAGTTTGGTATTTTATAAGCAAGAAAACCTTCAATAATTTAGTCAAGGGTCTTTTTTGTGGAGATTATCTGCATGAATTTGTTTGCTTGTTGCTTGTGAGATTGAATTTGATAGACATATTTTAGCTTATATCTCACCTTTAAAATGAATTGTCACTGCCCATGATGTGTTGAATAGTTAAGATTCTCTGAAATGTTATGGTATATCATGATAAATATTGAGATTCCCTGATAACGATATAATAATTTCAATATATGAAAAAAAAAAGGAACATCATATATTATTTGAGAACATTAACCAATGACATACCAATTGAAGGTAGGAAAACGATAAAATCACAGCTCATTTTTATTGAATTATTGCATTTTTGGTGCCACAACTACAACTCGCTGACATTTCTACCCCATATCTTTTCAGCCTGGAACATTTGGTGCCACAACTTTGACATCGGTGACAATTTTGTAGCCAATTGAGGCCCAATTCCAAAATAGGCCCGAAATCACCCTTGTACGGGCTAATTGAAAGGGTTAAATCTAATGTTGATGCTTCCAATCCAAGATGGTCAATATCCATCTATACCTATGCCCATCGTAGATAAAATTGAATAATTAATGGCAACGTAGCTCCTAAACTAAAACAAGGTCATATGTAATTTAACTGTTTGGTTCTTTTTATTCCCGATTTGTTTTAAATGAATAATTAAATCTTACAATTATATTCAATAATATATATACTCTTGAAAAGCACTCAAAATGTCAACCTATGATTTACAAACAATCAATGATATATGCAGAAATATGAATGTGCAACAATCACAAAAAAAAAAATCAATAACTAACGAATACTAACTAAAATGCAATTAAATCTTTGATCATTTGAGTCTATGGGCATATATCCCAGTTTTGGCAGGTTTAAACATACGAAATCCAAAATCATGATGACAATTACACCCCTTTCCCTAATTTCGAAAAACATCCGCTCAAATCAATTCATGTATTTTTTAGTTCTATATTAGTCTAGTACCATTAAAAAAATCTCGAGAAAACACCATGCCACTATACCGCCCTTTTCTTTGCCATATTTTATGAAAGCCCCTGTAATAATTCATACTAGCACAAAAAAAATCTCATTTTGCCATGATGACAAATATACCCCTTGTCTTTAATTTTCGAAACCCCCACTCATGTAATCCACTTATCCACCCACCAATAATTGACAATAACAAGAAAAAACTTCAAATAAAATAAAATCCTTTAGAAAATATCATACCAATGGATAAGGAAATGAATCTTGAAATAAAAAATAAAAAGTAAATAACTCTCTTACCCTCGATGCCCCAAATATCCCCACGATTAGAAATTCGATTAGTCGTCGGAGCCAGAATGTCGTTGAAGATAGGGCCGGTCCAACACACCAGAGGGTCTAGGTGAACTTTAAAATAGACCCCCATCTTTTTCAAAAAGAAAACATGTATTATTAAAATTTATTTCCTTAATGTAAAGATATATAGTATTAAGCATTTACATGTTTTTTAAATTTGTTATAGATAGATAAAAATATAAATCAACTTAATTTTTATGAAATTCATCATTAAATTGAATAATCTCAAGAGTTCTAAAAACCTTATTTAATTTAATTTTATTCAACTTACATCTTCAACTCTCTCACACATAAAACAGCTTCCATTCAAATTCACCTACTATTGGAGGCTGCTTGAGAGGGAGGTTCTTCACAAACCTTCACAAAAGCAACCCTTCTTTAAATTTACTCTTCTCTTGGAAAATAAGTGCAGTGCAGAATATGATCCTCCCAATTTTAAACCAAGTCTCATAAGCATGTAGCAGTACTCTTTCAGAAACATACCAAGACACTAAGCAAAATATTGTAAAACTTATTCTATAATATCAAAATGTCATAACCCACCAAAAGATTATGATGACACCAATAAGAGTAAGGCGTGAACGTTACCAAGTTTTTATGGGTGTCCCATATGAAAATCTTTGAAGCGTGAGGGCATAATGGAGGTGCGACTACTTGGAGCACGCCGTGGCTGGGTGCTCCTTGTAGAATTCGGACGAGAGGGAGCGGGAGCACTCGTCGGAGAAGAGTTGATTGCTGATAATTCTTCTCCAGTCACGGTTGAAAAGCAGCACCAAAAGACATTATATATATAACATCTTAAAATTTTATAGTAATACTCATAACTTTATAAATTACCTTGCACTGTGCTTATAGGTAAACACAGCCTTTCATTTTGACGGTGACGGTGCATGCAAATTACAACAGTAATTGCTGCTGCACATGCCATAATTAAAATGAATGCTACTATTGCCCTTAGTTTGTTGTTTTGCATCACCACTGCTGATGGACTACTTGTGGGCGGATATCTAGGACAATAGCACACGTTTGCTTTGGTGCTGAAGTCATTACGGCTGATCCTGAAAAATGTAACAACGATTTTTATTTTTATTTTTATAATTTACTCAAAATGAGTTGATGTATTCCAAACTAAAAATAAATGAAGTTAAACGAATTAATAGTGTATTAGTTGAAGAGGAACTGAGGATTTACAATATTTAATTGTAGGCCCACTTTATTTTTTTAAATTAATGACTAATTTTGCCATTAACACGTTATTGGCAATTCAATTTTTACATGACCTTTCGACATCTAGTTAATTTTCTACATTTACAGATTAGTGTTGTTACTCGTCAGTGCAAGTTTTAATCAAGTCATCAATTGGTACCAAATCTTCAACTTTGTTTGAGAATGTTTTTATTAATTATTAATGCTCATGTAATCTTATCTTATGTTCTCATAATGTTGATTTGAACTATTCTATTTTGGTGTTGGATTAATAGTGGTGACTAATTGAGGTACAACTAGAGAACACTAAGAAACATCGATTTAATAAATGGTTATAAAAAATGATCTTTTTAAATTATGCGGCCCCTTAAAAATAGAGGTAAACAATAAATTAGGTCAAATGATTGCTTTATTGTAAGAGCATAGTTTTGATAAATACTAAGAAATGAAATTTTTAACCATGACATCCCGAATCAACATGTAGCATAAGAAATATATGCAAATTACATGCAGGGCTTGAAATTAGTACAATTCATTATTGAAAAAAAAAATGAGATTACATAAATAGAATCTACAAATGTGACATTTAATTTGTTTGAAGACTAGTCACGTTTCATTAGCCGCAGTTGGGGAAGCCAAAGGAAACAAAGTGAGCATGCAGCTTCGGCTCTGACGCAAGTCTTGGTGCAAATAAAATCCCCTTTCTTTAAGGCTGTGTTTGGTTTGAGGAATTGGTGATGTGTGGAAAATGAAAATCAATGAAAATCAAAATATATAAAATCATGAATTCTCAAAACTGTTTGGCTACAAAGTAAAATAGCATGTAAAATGAATTTATTGAAACCTATTTTCCTTTGTTTTGTTTGGTTGCGAAGAAAAGAGTGAGGAAAATCATATAAAAATATTTAAAAAAAAATTAAAACATGTTTTCCATGTTTTACCAATAATTTCTATTTAAAATGATCTGCATAGGTTAATAATCAATTAAAAAATAGAAAACGTATCAAGTATAAAAATTTTGCAATTAAAATGATCTGCATAGGTTAATAATTAATTTTTGGATATTGCAATTTTGACCCTAAATTTTTAAAAAATCAAGAATTGCAATTCAGTCCAGTATTTTAAGAAAATTAAAAATTTCAATTCGGCCACAGATTTCAGAAATCCAAATTTGCACTTTTGGTCCCTCAATTTTTGGATATTGCAATTTTGACCCTAAATTTTTGAAAAATCCAGAATTAAGATTCAGTTTATTTTCGAAGATTAAAATTTTCATTTCGGCCCCTGATTTTCAGAAATTCAAAATTTCATTTTTGGTCCCTTAATTTTCAAAAATTGCAATTTGACCCCATATTTTCAGAAAAATAAGGATTTCAAATCTTGGCCAAATTGAAAATCTTAATTTTATGAGAATTTTGGACTGAATTGAAACTCCGGGTTTTTCGAAAATCTGGGGTCAAATGGCAAATTTTTAAAATTAAGGGACCAAAAGTGAAATTTTGAATTTCTGAAAATCAGGGGCCGAAATGAAAATTTTAATCTTCTGAAAATTATGGACTGAATTGCAGTTCTTATTTTTCTGAAAATATGGGGTCAAATTGCAATTTTTGAAAATTAAGGGACCAAAAGTGAAATTTTGAAATTTTCACTTTTCTGAAAATATTTCTTCTGAAAATTATGGACTGAATTGCAGTTCTTATTTTTCTGAAAATATGGGGTCAAATTGCAGTTTTTGAAAATTAAGGGACCAAAAGTGAAATTTTGAATTTCTGAAAATCAGGGGCCGAAATGAAAATTTTTATCTTCGAAAATAAACTGAATATTAATTCTAGATTTTTCAAAAATTTAGGGTAAATTGTAATTTCTGAAAATTGAAGGACCAAAAGTGTAAATTCGGATTTCTGAAAATCTGGGGCCAAATTGACTTTTTTAATTTTATGAGAATCCTGAACTGATTCTTAATTCTGGATTTTTCAAAAATTTAGGGTCAAATTGTAATTTCCAAAAATTGAGGGACCAAAAGTGCAAATTTGGATTTCTAAAATCAGGGTCCGAATTGAAATTTTCAATTTTCTTAAAATACTGGACTGAATTGCAATTCTTGATTTTTCAAAAATCTAGGGTCAAAATTGTAATATCCAAAAATTGAGGGACCAAAAGTGCAAATTTTGTTCCGGAAAATCAATGTCTGGATTGAAAATTTGAATTTATTAAATTCTGGACTGAAATGTAATTCTGGGTTCTTCAAAAATCTGAGGTCAAAATTGCAATTTCAAAAATAGAGGGACCAAAGGTGCAATTCGAATTTTTGAAAATAGTAGCCGAGTTGCAAATTTGAATTTTTTGAAAATTCTGGACTGAATAGGATTCTAGGTTTTTTGAAAATTTGGGATCAAAGTGCAATTTTTAAAAACTGTTTTACATAGGGTTTTCAATTTTTCCTCAATTTTTTGGGGGAATTGGGTTTCCCTTATTTTAGTTATAAAATTTTCCTCAAGTTTTCTCGTAAAATATTTTCCTGACTGGATTTCCTAGTGAACAAACAAGTAAAGTATTTTACTTATCATTTTCATTCATTTTCCTCACCGTTTTCCGTAAACCAAACAGAGCCTAATAGCTTTCTCTTCTTCACCGCGATTCAACTCCTGATCTGGTGACGGGGAAATGCGTTTGTTTGTTGTAATTGGGCTGGGCGGTAAACTTATGGGTGGGCTCCCACAACAGTAGATTTGGGCTTGAGGGTATCTTGGTCTTTAATTTCTGCGTTCGTGTAGCTTTTGGCACATGAGATTTTGGGGTCTAATCATTTGATGATGGGACCGGTTAAGCCAGTTATTCCAAATCCATATATTCAGTTAGGGCTGTCAATGGGGCGGATTTCGATCCGGATCCGTTCGAATTCGGTCCGATTTATTAGGATAATTGTCCGATTAGAGATTCGATGGATCTGATCCGATTATAAAGATTCAAAATCCGAAACTTATGGAGCGAATATGGATTTAGGTCGATCCGATCCGTTAAAGGTCCGTATCCGACAACAAATAAAAATAAAGATATATATATACACAATTATTTATAAAAATAAGTATCATTAATAATATCATTAATAATATTTCAATGTCAATTTAAGAAGATAGTAATTATAATTCGTTTATAAATTTATTTAAACCAATATATTTATTCTACAAATATGAATATAGTAAAGAAACTTTGAAAATGTGAGCTAAAATTAAATAAAATTGAGAAAATAATAAACTTGTTTTAGGAAAAAAATATTAATTTAAAATTTTAAATACAAATTTATTGGATCCGAAAAATATCCGATATCCGGCCAAATCCGACCAAGATCCGTTGGATTAAAAAAATCTAGATCCGAGCACAATCCGAACAAGATCCGAATCCGAGAGGATTCGATCCAATATAAATGGAGCCGGATCTGGACGAGCCTGATCCGACCAGAATCCGACCCATTGACAGCCCTATATTCAGTGTTTATATATTTATACAATAATCATAATAATTATGCATTAAATCCCTAAGGTTACACATTTTGCCCTTTTGAAAACTACAAAATTTTGATTAGAGGGGAAAGTATAATAATATTAAATTAAACTCTAGAATTGTAATTTTTTAAGCTTAAGCCCAAAACTTGAATTTAATTTTTTTGCTGGGTACGTATATATTTAAATTGTGACTAAAACAATATATATAAGAAGTCATAACGCTAAAGGTACATAAATTAAGGACTATATTGCAAATACAGCAGTGACACAAAAACAAATTAACTTGAGTTAGTTACATTTCCCTCCAAATCTCCAAGCAAATTAAACAGAAAGAACAGAAGTTGTATATATGTATGTTAATGTATGTAACCATATGCGGCTGCTAATTTCTCTTTTATATATATAATTTCTCTTAATTTCCTTTCCGCCTCTCTCCAATCCATTTCAGTAGCTCCATAACTTTTAATTTTGATCATATGGGGGTTTCAAAAGAAATTAAGAATAAGAAAAGAAAAGATTGCAGGGTGCGCCCCCGTCGTCGTTTTAGGCGTTTCATGCAAAATCCGAGAACCGGGTTCTTCCGTTGTCGCAGGTGTCGGATCCAAATCGCATCATTCCAACATTTTCTCTGGCCATTCAGATTACAATTGCCTGTGCCTGTATGTATAATTGTACTCGCTCGCTCTGTTTTTCTTACAATCTTCTTCCGTTTTTATTGAATATCAGGAATTCTTTTATTTCTTCTCTCCATTTTTAATTTCAGTATGATGGAATCAGACTTTGGTTTTTACTCTTCAGCAATGTGTAAGATACATAAAAGTATTTTATTTAATTTAATTTAATTTGTCTTTTTACGATACAATTTTGGAAAAATATATAATATTTTTTATATAAATTTAATTGTACATGTTAAATATTTACGCAGGGTGAATGTGTTCTTGCATGGAATGAATGTACTCATAGTAATAGAGGGAATGGGAATTCCAGCAAGATTTATCTCCTGCTTCAACTGTCATATGCTACTGGGAGTGAAATATGTATTATTTATTTATTTATTTATTTTGTCATTTCTTTCTACTTTAAATTTATTTACATAAAATGTTTTTTTTTTTTTTTTTCAGTTGTACACAAGAACATACTTGATAAACTCGTAAGTTAATTAATAATTATGCTCTAGCTTGAATTTTGTAATTAATCTCTTGATCATTAATATTTAGTATATATGTTTTTGGGTTTTGGCAGGACATTGCTGCTGATCTGATCTGAACAGGAAATTACCATCCAAAATAATACTTGATCCAAAATAATTTGATCCAATATTTCCATCAAGTACGTACTCCGTTTTGATCATACTTAATATTTGTTAAAGACACAAGTGTACAACTTTCTTGAGATGTTAATAAGTGTCTATCGTAATATTTCTTAATGTGTAACCAATTTTATTCAATGTGTAATCTCTAGATCTATATTTTGATATTTGTATGTCCTATCTGCTGAAATAATAAATGAAGATATAATTTTAAAAGAAAAGTTTGGTAAAGTTGAATAAATTAAGTTTATCGATTTTTCAATTTATTTTACTAGAAAGTTGCACGTCTAGTTAATTTCATAGGTACATTTTATAAATGAGTAACAATAGCGTTATTATGTCAAAAAATAGAGTAAATTAATGATTGATATCAATTATGCATTTTTCACAAGTTACTTTTTTGTATCAAACTTGTTAACAAAAATAAGAAATACGAAAATATGGTAGTCGAATTTGTGTTCCATTAAACTCATCATGTTATTAATTTTAGCGGAATACTTCTTGGTAGACGAATTTGTGTTTCAATAGACCATTATTATCAGTCACAACTCTTCGTACACGTAAACCATTTAATTGAAATATTGTGTTCTTTGTTTAATTTTGAATCACACTATTTAATTAATTAATTAAAATATCATCCTTATACTAAAATATCTAAATCGACTGAAAAAACAAAGGACAAAAAAAAGGTTCTAACAAGATAGTCTGAAGTTAAAAAAATTAATTTTGCGTTGAAAGAGATTGTAATCTGGAAATCCCATTTTCCTTCTTTATACTGCATATTAAAAGAATTAACCTATTAAAATAATTTTGTTCTAATATTGTTCATAGACCATATGTGACTTCTTTACTAATAAATTAAGAATCTTTAGATCTTTAATTAATAATTGAAAAACACCACGAAATTGAACCATCTGAACTGTTTAAAATTTAAATGCATTTTAGTTTGCACAACCTTAACCTTTGGAACAATTACAAAAACTGCCCCTTAAATTTTAGCTATGATGCACGGATACTTCAAAGAATTATAAAATGCCGTGTCGGATACTTCTCCGATACGATACTCCTCGGATACTCATGGGATACGTATTCGACACTCCACGTGGCGTGTCGGTAAATATAATTAAAAAGAGAAAATGACACACTTATCGGATACTTATTTAGATGTATCCAACATATTTCAAATTTTAAATTTTGCTAAGCCGCCACAATTCGACAAGAACAATGTAAGAAGTCAAACCACATTTTGTATTATATACAACTGCAATACAAGATACTTTGTCTATAACGGGGCATGCTTTATATTACATAATAAAACAATGAACATGATGTATAATTAATAGTATTAAATTACTAAATAATTTTTTTTCTAAAAGTTATGCAATTTAGTACTTATGAAACTTAACTTAATCTATTTCAATTTGTATGAACATATAAATATATTATTTTACTTTTTTCAATATGCATAAACATGTAAATATTTTTTTTTTAAAATTCGTATTCATGTCGTATCGTATCCAGTAAATTTTTAAAAATTCGTATCGCCGTATCCGTATCTTGTCGTATCGTGCAACATAGAATTTTAGTTTGCAAACCCCTCCCCCCCCCGGGTGACTTTTATATTGTTGCGGTAACACCTGAAATCGACACTTTTCCCCTATAAAATACTAAAGGTTGACCTGGGTGAAAAAGCATAAGTTATCAACTTGTCGGGGCAAGAACATCAGTTTGCGTAATTTTGGGGAGAAAAGTTGGAAAGTTTAAAATTATTGGGGTTGATGTGCGAAAGTCGTTAAATCATAAACGTAACAGGAATATTCAAGAGAAACACTTATTGAAAAATGCGTAGAGAGAGTTGGTTACGTTTTCCCTCCAAAAATACGAGCAAAACTGAATCTGTATGTAATCTGAATCTCTGTATTTCAAGGAAATGTCGAATTTGCTGAAGCTATGTACTGTATCTATTGTGTTTTTCTTGATTCATTTTATTTTCTATTTTTGGAAATATGATATAATAAGATTTTCATACTTTCAAATTTACATTTCTTTGATTTTTTTTGGGGGGGGGGGGGGGGGAAATGCAAGATATTACCATGAGTTATGCTAAACCTGCAAGAAACTACCCTGTGAAATTTTTATTGCGCCAAACTTCCTTGTGTTTTTAAAAATCCTGCAAAAAACACACAATTTGTAAAAAATAGGTCGTTTTGGATCGACATTTTTCAAGAAATTATTTTAAAATTATATCACGTGAAGTTGTAGGGACCGACTTGAAGTGTTTTAAAAATTATTTCTTGAAATATGTCGATCCAAAACGACTTATTTTTTACAAATTGGATGATTTTTGCAGGGTTTTTGAAAACACAAGGAAATTTGGCGCAATAAAAATTTCACAGGGTAGTTTCTTGCAGGTTTAGCATAACACAGGGTAATATCTTGCATTTCCCCCCTTTTTTTTTTAAAGTATGCATATTTGATTATTATCTGTTATGAATCTAGTCTTCAATTGATGGATGCATTTGGAAGGTTACTAGTCAAGACTCTTTGAACTACATATGAAAAGTCATGTATTTTATTCATTGAACATCACTTAATTATTTTGTAACTCTTGGCTTTTGGGTTGCACTTATGACCCTATAAATAGATGCATTGTAAATGATTTAATATATACAAGAATATATGAATAATAAGAAACTCTCTCCCTATCTATCTTCTTCTTGGTTCTACTTTGTCTACTTTAATTTTTGTTCCTTTTATCATAGTTTTATAACACGTTATCAGCACGAATTTATTCTATCTTTTGATTCTAAACTACGCAATTAGATCAACCGGGAACAACGGAGGAAGTTCACATTTCTAATTTTCAAACATATAAGATCAAATCAATGAATAAGTATATTATGTCGACCTATCACATAAAAAGGGTGCTATGAATGAATTCCTTCGGATTCCAATTCCCCGGAAATTCAGGTATGTTAAGTATGGTTGATTGATATATGTTTTGATCCGTATATAAGAAAATATGTGTTCTTTTAATTACCTTGTATTTGAGAAGAAGAAAAAAATTGATTGGAAATCAAAACACTTTTTTTGCTAGTCATGATATGACTTACTCTCTTTAGATCGTGTACTACCACATATTTGTGACTGAGTGTGTCTGTGAGTTGAAAAAAAAAAAATTGTTGTTTGGAGACATACTTATAAATTCTATGTATGAAACTTCGGCAAAGCTCATAAACCAAATTCATATCTAAATTGAACATTTAATGTCTTTTCTTTAGTACTACTGGAAGAAGTCATGGAAGAATTATTTTATTCATACATATTTATAGGGGGTTAAAGGATTTAATTATATATTATGCATGTTTTGGGCCCAAAGTCTTCCCTATGTTATATCGAAAGAACAGATTAAAATCTATTTTCTTATAATCAGGTATCGAGTATTTTTGTTGGTTAAAATGCAGTAATGTCATTTTGAAGGAATTTGTTTGGCAACAGAGAACTTGCTCCAGTGCATACTTTGTTAATTAAAAATACAACTGAAATATGGCTCAGTCAAATTATTAAAAAACTGGAAGGATATGTAATCAGTGAACGATCACGGCCGGTAACATATATACACATACGACATACACATGATGTGAAATTATATCTCTTTCTATATGTGTGATTCTCTAGACCAATGATGATGCCAAGATTGACAAATTAAATTGTTGGGACTTATATGGCGTTTGATTGGTCAAATATTACATTCTTAGAATATTATGTTAGACTCAAAATTAATGTGATAAACTCAAACTTGAAGATTTTAATACTTTTGATGTTAGACTTGATGCTTAAGTGGTAAACTCAAACCCGCATATTTGAGTATATTTTTAGCAACTTAAAGTATACATTTTTGCCATATATTGCTTTTAATATCACATATTTGATCTTATTGCCTTTAATATTTTCGAGAAAAAAAAAAAGAATATGGAATGGATGGAAAAATGTTGGAATCCATTGAAATGTGAAGAGCCTCAGAAATACAATCATGAAAATTGGGCAAGTGCAAAAGATAAACTGAGGGCTATGTTTTCCATATATTTGAGTAAACTTCTGATATATCCTTTGAAATGTTGGAGGCACAATTTAGCCACTAAAATATTTGTGATACTCCAAAAGTATCGACATGATATGAATGATGGCACTTGAAGTTGCACCACTAACGATGTGTGATACTTACAAATTGTTGATTATGACTATTTGCACTCGAGGTTGCAATATTTTAAACTGACAAATGACTATACCCACAATTATGAAATTGTATCTCAATCGGGGTTATGTGGAGATAAAATATGATTGTAAATGGCTCGCGAATATGCAAAAATGAAAGAGAGGTTTTGAGAAATACTCTAAATTAATTTATTTTGAATAATGACCTCTTGATGAAAAATCATAACTCTAACCGGACTAATCCCCCAAAGTGTTAATATAAATTATTCATTCCCGGAAGTAAATGTAAATAATTTATTTCCCGGAAGAAAATGAAATTAACTATAGACATGACATGGTTTAGTCATGATCAAAATTTATTATTATGCATTCCATTACATCATGCCACTCGAAGACAAACAATTATAGACAAGGGTGTGCAAATTATTAGCACTTGCTAGAGTGGTGGAGTAAAAAGCATTGGTTTCGTATATGTCGCATCTTGATTTATATATCAATGTAAATTACAACGTTGATTAATGTTATGAGCATCTTGAATATGCACAATCATATAAGTATCATGTTAGATGCACAAGATTATGCGAGCATCCTGAAGATACATGGACAATTATGTGAGCATTGTAAATATCAACGGTGAAAATATTTATTTAGTTGACAGTAGGTTGACACACACAATTCTTCGAGATTGAAAATATTCTCTAACTTGAAATTAGCAAAAGCAAAAGTTGATACATATTGAGGTATACTATAAAGGCTCCAGAAGAGCAAATATAAATTGTCTGGATGAGCAAATATTTTTGTAAAAGAGGCTTTGTGCTCAATAAAATCCAAAATGGATTTGTTGAATTCAAAGAAATACGTCTTGAAGATCGTATTGACGAATATCATATGGAAATTATATATATGGAGGGAATATGAAATATACTTATCCTACATCCAATATTTCATGCCAGAAAATTTTTGTTGAATAAAATGTTATGCAACCAACATCTACATAACCCTCTACTTCTGGGCTTGAATATTTAGAGTAAAAATAAGCTCATGATAGTTCTTCCACAAAGATAACATAATACTTATTTAATGTCATTTCAATGACTTCATGTTGGTGCAAAGTTGTATCTAGTTCACCGAGAAAGCTATATGCGACCTCGAACAATTTCAAGGTACATGAGAGCTTTTCAAGGTACATGAGAGCTCTTATTGCACTTAATTATGGTACTTCAGGACCAAATATTTATTCATTGTCCTTTCCCGGGAAGAAAGTGATATTCATATATCTAAAGAACAATCAACCATGCAATTTGCTCAACGAATAAACATTTATCAAAATTTAATATGAAGTTATTCCTTTAAGTAATTTACGGTATTTGTGGGCTCTGCAGGAGTCCTCAAAAAAATTTAAATCATACACGCATACCGCAATAACAGAAAACTCATTTCGAAATCTTTCAATGCAAAATACATGGACAAATTGGATTGTGCACGAATCCTTCTTTTACGAGGTATTCATTTAGCTGGTTATATCAGACCAGATCGTCCTTACTCATTCCTTTAGGAATTTTAATATAAATATCACTGTCCAATGATCTATCTAATATGCGGTTACTTCATCGTAGTTATTGATCTCTGTGAGAATTCGTACAAGAAGTTGTGTCTTATATCTCACATTTTCATTATGTTTTCGTAAAATCATATGTTTGTGACATATAAATTTCACGTCTTTGGGTGTGCGGACAACTAGTCCAAATATCTTAAACGTCTGACGAGACGATATGGTTAAATCAAAATATCATGATAATTTTTTTGAGACAGTTTTCTCGCCGTTAGGGGGAGAATTGATGTCATTGCATGTAGAACGGCGTGAAATTATTTTATGTACATTACTTGTCTCAGCTTGGCCCACGCACAAATTGTACGAGCAAGAATTGAAAATTGCACCAACATGGATTGAAGTCCTTGAAGGACAATATCTAGCATACTAAAGACGCACTTAAAGCGTGAAATTACTATTGGTGCAAAAGAAAACTTCTGAAAGAAATTCCCTTATGAGGAAGAATCTGTTTCAAAATAAAGCGCTATAAAATAAAAATGACTGATCAGTCTAAATCATGAGATGCCCATTAAGAGGCACATGAAACAGAAATAAAAACATATGAATAAATCAAGAAAACTGGGATCGAAAGCAAATTAATTATAAATAATAGTTTTGCTTATTTGGGTCGAAATAAATAAAAGTTATAAATCAGGATCCTGAACCGTGAACGGTTATAAATGTCGACATAAATAAATAATTTGGCCTTATAGAAAGTTGCGATTCAAGATCGCTATTAAATTATAAAAGTATTTGGACTAGTTGTCCGCACACCCAAAGACGTGAAATTTATATGTCACAAACATATGATTTTACGAAAACATAATGAAAATGTGAGATATAAGACACAACTTCTTGTACGAATTCTCACAGAGATCAATAACTACGATGAAGTAACCGCATATTAGATAGATCATTGGACAGTGATATTTATATTAAAATTCCTAAAGGAATGAGTAAGGACGATCTGGTCTGATATAACCAGCTAAATGAATACCTCGTAAAAGAAGGATTCGTGCACAATCCAATTTGTCCATGTATTTTGCATTGAAAGATTTCGAAATGAGTTTTCTGTTATTGCGGTATGCGTGTATGATTTAAATTTTTTGAGGACTCCTGCAGAGCCCACAAATACCGTAAATTACTTAAAGGAATAACTTCAGATTAAATTTTGATAAATGTTTATTCGTTGAGCAAATTGCATGGTTGATTGTTCTTTAGATATATGAATATCACTTTCTTCCCGGGAAAGGACAATGAATAAATATTTGGTCCTGAAGTACCATAATTAAGTGCAATACGAGCTCTCATGTACCTTGAAATTGTTCGAGGTCGCATATAGCTTTCTCGGTGAACTAGATACAACTTTGCACCAACATGAAGTCATTGAAATGACATTAAATAAGTATTATGTTATCTTTGTGGAAGAACTATCATGAGCTTATTTTTACTCTAAATATTCAAGCCCATAAGTAGAGGGTTATGTAGATGTTGGTTGCATAACATTTTATTCCAAAGTGAACATGACTTTACTTGTGGTGGAGATGCTAAATCATGACAATATCTGAAACAAACTTTAGCAGCCACCTCTTCCAACCAACCACTCTGAAATTTTGACATTTCATAAATGTTTATGGATGAGATCTATGATTCAATATTTTCATAAACATGTGGGTTACATTCAATAAGAAATATGTCAACATTACTATATGAAGACAATGTCACTTGAATTGCTCAAATCGAAAATGAATATATCAAAAGAGACATATCGGAATACGTATCACCAAAAGTTTCTCTTCGCCAACAAGTCTCATAAAAGTGGTGATTTGGACGTTCATCAATTTCAGTCTTGCAACATTCTTTTCGATTTGTTTGCTAAAGCAGACGAATACATCATTTAGAAAGATGGTCCACAATATCAGAGTGCATCAATTTGTGGTCCTTGTGCCGACATCAGGGGGAGCGTGTTATTAATAAATTACTTGCACACTGTACTCTTTTTCCTTCGTTCAAGTTTTTATCCCAATGGGTTTTCTTGGCAAGGTTTTAACGAGGCAGTGTTACATGCTCATCAGTCCCGAATGGATATGTACTCTTTTTTCCTTGTTCAGATTTTTCCCACAGGGTTTTTTCAAACAAGGTTTTTAACAAGGCATATTCCATAGACAACGTGCATCCAAGGGGGAGTGTTATGAATCTAGTCTTCAATTGATGGATGCATTTGGAAGGTTACTAGTCAAGACTCTTTGAACTACATATGAAAAGTCATGTATTTTATTCATTGAACTTCACTTAATTATTTTGTAACTCTTGGCTTTTGGGTTGCACTTATGACCCTATAAATAGATGCATTGTAAATGATTTAATATATACAAGAATATATGAATAATAAGAAACTCTCTCCCTATCTATCTTCTTCTTGGTTCTACTTTGTCTACTTTAATTTTTGTTCCTTTTAGCATAGTTTTATAACATTATCAAGGTTTTACAGAATTAATTCGGTTAGTCGGTTTTAATTGGTGATTAGGGATTAATTTTACATAGTACGTACCATTATTGATTGTCTTTCTTGAAGAAAATAAAAATAAAAATCGGATTTTTATAGCTAAGAACTATCGACTACTAAAATAAACAAAATAACCTAGTGATGATAATACCTAAGACTCATATAAGTAAAGAAATTAACTAAAAATAACAGTAAAAATATTCTACAATATTTCCCCTCAATATTCTGTCCAAAACAAAACATTCATGCATCACATTTTGATACTTGAAAGAAAATCTCTGGTCAAAACGATTTAATAAATGTGCTGAACAATTTACATTTTCCTTGGGTATCTTGGTTATGTTTATCTAGCATATGCTTCACCTTGAGTATAATTGCATAAAATGTTGTTATGGTATTGAGTTGTAATCAGTCAAAAGAAAATAAAATGTTGTTCGAATTCTACAGCAATTAATGGGAATCTAACACTTGGTATTTTTTTTAAAATAACATATTAATGCGTAGAAGAGGGGGAAAATGCATATTACTACCCTGTGATATCAGAAACCTGCAAAAAACTATCTTGTGAATTTTTTTTTGCACCAGACTTCCTTGTGTTTTCAAAAACCCTGCAAATTACACACATTCCGTCTCCCTCCGTTAATGATTAACGGAGAATGGGTGTAATTTGCAAGGTTTTTGAAAACACAAGGAAGTCTGGTGGAAAAAAAAATTCACAGGATAATTTTTTGCAGGTTTTTTATATCACAGGGTGGTAATATGCATTTTTTCCATTAATAAAAATATAATCTTTTATTAATATATAAGGGGTAATTTAGGCAAGTCAGTTAAAAATTAACGGTGTCAATGATTAACAGAGAATGGGTGTAATTCGCAGGGTTTTTGAAAACACAAGGAAGTCTGGTGCAAAAAAAATTTCACAGGATAGTTTTTCACATGTTTTCGAAAACAAAGGGAAGTAATATGCATTCAAGTTTTTACCTTTTTCTATCTGTAGTTTGTTTGTTTGTTGTGTTTAATGTAGACAGTGCTTTTACATGTGTAATTGACATTGGAATTGGATGATTGATAGCATTTACATCTTTCCCTTGATCAATTTGTTACACCATAAGTCTCAGAATAATAAAGCATTAATTTGTATGTGGTGTGGTAACTAAACAAAGTTAAAGTAGTTTTCCTATGGCGTTTGAGAAGAAAAAGAACAAGTTCGGTTGGTTCGGATTATAAAAACTTGTATCAAGAGTTTTAGTACTCATCCCTATGGCGTTTTAGTTTTCCTATGGCGTAGTCTAAAGGCGTTAAGAATGAAGAAAAGAGTTATGAGAATGTGTCAGCCCTAAAAGATACGGGATTTAAACGCCAACGAGCTATAGTTGTGGCACCAAAAATGCAACAATCCCCCCACTTAACGGTGATTTTTAACGGATGTACAAAATATGAGTGAATTTGTTAAACTATGGTATCAAATGTGTCGGCCTAAATTTCTATGATACCACAAGTGAGAAAGAATCGATATAAAATTTGATATCACAAGTGCAATTCTCTCCAAATAAATAGTTCTAAAATTACATCTTATTTTTCTTTTCATTATTTTAAAAAAAAAAAAGAAACTTTTCGATATTTTTGATAAAAACGACAAAAACTTAGATTTATGATAGGAATCCATATTGAGATTCGAAAAAACGATCCCTAACCGGTCTCTCAATCCCACTTAATTCTTGGAATGTTCTTAGGAATTTAAGGAGTAATCATGTCAAATGGGTGGGATTTCTTGTCTTCTTGGGTAAGGGTAGGTGGAGTGGCTTGTTTGTAGTCTGGGTTCCATGGGATGCGGGTTGGGCTTTGCTAGTGGGTTCAAATTTAATGAATTGTATTTTGCTTAGGGATGTCATAGGGGAGATTTCAATCCAAATACGTTTCAATTTATTAGAATCTTTCTACAACTAAAGATTCGATTATAGTTATTCGTAATTCGAAACACATAGAGATAATATGAATCTAGATCGATCTGATCCGTATCGTACAATAAATGAAAAGCTATATATATAATATTTTATTAAACTAAGTAACATCAATAATATTATAGCATTAGTTTAAGAAGATAATGACTAATAATTCATTCATAATTTCATTATATATATATATATATATATATATATATATATATATATATATATATATATATATATATATATATATATATATATTCATCCAAAACATGAATATGTGAACATGTAGATAAAACAAAAAAGCATCGTAAAATTAAAAAGTTTGTTTCTAAAAAAAATACTGGTGTAAATTTTAAAAGTGAAAGTTTTATTGGATTTGAAAAAATTTGATATATGTCTAGTCCATACTTCGAAAAATTAGATTCGAGCAAGATTCAAATCTGACCCAAATTCAATCCTATATAAATGGATTGGGTTAGGATTAGAATTGAACCTGATCCAACCTTAACCCAACCCATTGACATTCCTAGTTTTGCTAATTCATTGCGGTTGAGTTGGGCCATATAAAATGGTTTCTAGGGGTTAAGTGTGTTTTGGGATTGCCGTACAAAACTTGTGATGGGCAATGAGATACTAACTGTTGTGGTGGGTGGGCCAGAGGATTTATTTTTGCTGATAAGGCCCAACATTCATTGATTTAATTGCCCTATATAATAAAATTTTGGGTATTACAACTACTCATTTGTGGTAGAACAAACATAATTTATATTATTCTTAATTAACTGATAAATCTATTTATGTTATTTTTGTTATACTCAACTTCAGTCCTATAAGTAATCTATTACATGTTTACGTTATAATTCCAGATTAAATTGAATATTTTGTAACTAATTAATAAACTTTTTGTTCTATTGTCTCGAAAGAATAAAATAAAGTCAGGTTTCATACGAGAATACCTTTAAAAAACAAAAAAAACTAAAAATGAAACTGCTCTATTTATTTATTGATTTTGTATTATGATCATCACTAGCTCGGAAATCAAAATAAGTTACTCGATATTCCCGTTCAATAAAAGCTCATTTGAACTCGGTTCATCACACAAATCAAACAAACTTGCATATCATTTTTCCTTTGAAAACTATGAAAACTTGGCTCGAGCTTGAGCTCGACTCGACTCGACTCGCTGATTTTTTTGGCAAATTACATGTAAAATATCAAGCTACTCGATACTTGAGATATCTTCGTTTAAGAATCAACCAAACTCAAACTCAAATACAATTTCAACATCGATACAAAACTCAAACCAAACTTAAATAGTGTATCGTTCGGCACCACATCCACCATTCAACTCATTTACACCCCTACTCGAATCAAGGTAATTACTCTACGTACCCTCAACAATTTAGGTTCTCAATTTTGAATGAAAGTTCAAGTAATTATTTTTGTCTTGTTCTCTTGCTATAGTTGAGTATTTTTTTTCATTCAAAACAGTTAAACATCACCCTCCATAAAACCAAATATAACTATTATTCGGGTTATATTATATTGTACTATATTTAATTATTGAGAAATTATACACATAGGTCACCTACTTATAGGCTATAGCATGGAAATAAACAATATTACTTCAGGGGAGCCCCCACAAAATACCATCCTCAAACTCGTACCACACCACCAATGTACTTATAGCCTAAACGGAACTTAATCTCTTAATTTATAAACACCAAAAAAAAAAAAAAAAAAAGAGAGAGAGAGAAAAAGAAAAAACTCCTCCTTTTCTCTTGGGATATTAATTGAATTGATTTCCTTATATATATCCTCTTAATTTAACACCTTCAATGCAATTATATAAAATATTTTGAAAAGAATCAATTTCAATTTTATTTGATATTTCAAGCCAAATGAAACGGGAGTAAAATAATTCGAACGAAAGGAGTATTATTTGCCTATATATACCAAAGAAAATCATAATACAAATATGGGTAGCAGTCGATGTGTGGTATATATTTAAAGGGATCACTCACAACAATGTGGTGAACTCAAGTTCGAATCATTGTTGAAAAAGATGTTCACATAATGTGTTTGATGATACATCGAAATTAAATTAAGTCAAATATAAAACATTGATTCCTCAAGAAATAAAGGATAATATCCGTAATCCAAACAATTCTTGTCCAAACCCCGATAATAACTTCGCCCCTACTCCTTAGATGTAGGAGATTGGGTCTCACCCATATACAAGATTAAGGTAGCTCAAAATAGTCCCACAAATCTACTTAATTATCTAGATTGGTTAGACTCATTTAATCTTAAAATAATTGTACTTCACTCATCATATAATTGATAAGTCTCCTATAAATGATATCTAATGTGATACATATTCATATACACATACGTATACATGACATATAAATATAAATATGTTTTGTGCAGTCAATTCCGAAACAACCTTCTAACTAACAATATACTTACTCCTATTTAAATTCCTAAAACAATAAAAAATAAAAATACTCCTATTAAAAAATCTTTATCTCTAGAACATTGTTGATCTCATAGTACATATATTGAAATATAAATTAAATTATAATCTCATCTCATCACTCACTCGTTACGTAACCTATCCACCAAGCATCCCCACACACACCACTAGGTGTAATATGTAGTGTCTTTTATTCCACTCTTCTTTGTCTCTCTTCTCACACAAAAACACACAAACACACACAACACAACCCATAATGAAAACAAACATGCATGCTAAAGCTCTTCACTTCTCTTCTACTCTAATATTATTTTTCCTATCACTCAATACAATAATAAACCCTTCAAACTCTACCCTCGAAACCTTCATCTACGCCGGATGCTCCCAAATCAAGTACAACCCTTCCACGCCTTACTCGTCCAACCTCGACTCACTCCTCGCCTCGCTAGTCAACTCAGCCTCCCTCTCCAACTTCAACAAATTCAAAATCTCCCTCACCCAAAACGACGCCGTTTACGGCCTCTATCAGTGTCGTGGCGACCTAACGAGCCCCGACTGCCACGAATGCGTCACCAACGCTGTCGCCCGACTCGGGGTCATCTGCGGTGGTGCGTCGGGCGGCGCGTTGCAGTTTGATGGGTGTCTTGTTAGGTATGATAATGTTTCATTTTTGGGAGTTGAAGACAAGGGTGTGGTGTTGGATAAATGTGGGCCATCGGTTGGGTATGATTCGGAGTTGTTTAATAGGAGGGATGCTGTGCTGGCGTATTTGACAAGTGGTACTGGGCAGTATTTTAGAGTTGGTGGGTCCGGGAAAGTACAAGGTATGGTGCAGTGTGTACAAGATTTGAGTGTGGGGGAGTGTCAAGATTGTTTGTTGGAGGCGATCGGACGGCTGAGAAGTGAGTGTGGAGGGTCAGCTTGGGGGGATATGTTCTTGGGTAAATGCTACGCGCGGTACTCGGACCGTGGGTACACTTCCGCAAGAGGTATTTTATAAAATTGCACTTTTGGTTTCATATTTTTAACTATTTTGTATTATTGGTATTAAGCTTTATAAAATTAAATTTTTTTTAAATATCTTGCATTTTTCACCCGTACAATTCTATATTTAGCATGTTCGATCGCCATATTAATGTTACATTAATTTTACACTATGATCTCACTGGATGTGATGAAAACCAAAGGGCATTTTTGGTTATTTGAGACTAAAAGTACAACTTTGTAAAGTGCACCTTTAATTATTGTATTATCATGTTTGGTTGTTTAATAATTAGTAATCACAAAGTAACTACCACAAAACATGATGTGTGTATGTATATTATATAAATCGGTTATATCAACTAGGTTTATTTTTTAATTAGAACTTTACAGATTTGGTATCAACTTTTTGTTGTAGTACTATGTAATATTAACGATAAAATTTCATCAAGAATTAATCTATTTTATGCTAAGCTTAGAACTTTACATTTTCACGAATCAAATTAGAATATGATGAATTATTCTCGCAATAGTGGAATATGAGTCAAATATAATTTAAAAAATAATGTCATTAACTACGTTTACGTGTTACACTAGAAATGTATCCAATGTTTGCAAAAAATAAAAATTAAGCCCCCAGGGCATATCTCCAACTGGTCGACCAATGATTCATATGGCTTGCTCCAGCGGCAAGGGTGGGGGTTCGAATCCCATTTGGAACTTGGATGGAAGCATTTCTATGGGTCTATCTAAGGGTCATTTGTGGTGAAGACCCCTTTGTGCGCAGAGTGTACAGCAGTATGGTGGGAACCCGGGGCTTGGTGGAGGCACATCCTGCGATTTACATCCTTCAGGGTTCTAGGGCAAGGGTTCTGAGGGTCCAGGATTAGTCAAGTGTAAGCTTGTACACCTGGGTTATCAAAAAAAAAAATAAATAAATAAAAAATAAAAATTAAATAAAACGACCACCTAACAGAAGTTGGAGAATAATTAATTGTGTTCTAACTAACTACGCTATTAATAATTTTTGGTCAATTTTCATTTTAGACGTTGCTTGCCAACTATCTAATTTTGGATAAAAAAGTGATATAACAATTAACAATGACAATTAAGATAGGGAAAAAGTTGAAGAGGAATCTATTATTATTTATCCTCCTCTTTTTGCTTTTGGAGATTATGAAGATAAGGTGAATTTTCAATTTGGTCCCGCAATTATTTCAATTTGAACATTCTGACTAAGCAATTTTTTCAAAATTGACGGATGCATTTGTAAAATTTTCAATTTGGTCCCGCAGTTAATTTTGATTAGCAGTTTCATTTATTCACTTAAAACTTATTGCATTTGTAAAATTAAAATTTAAATGATCTTTTTTTTTTCTGTCTTTTTGGTTTCTTGATTTGCAGGAAATGATGATGATATGGAAAAAACACTTGCCATAATTATTGGTCTAGTAGCTGGTGTTGCAGTGCTCATTGTTTTCCTCTCTTTTTTGAGTAAAATGTGTGACAAGAAAGGTATTTAAGGCTAATCTCCACATTTTTATTGGGTTATTTTAGTAATTTTATTTTGGGTTTACTTTAATAACTAATTTGTTCTCGGCGGTAGACCCGGTAAATGAGTTTAAAATACTATGTTTAAATCCAAACTTGTTTAATACACGCTTAATTTTTTTTGTTACATGACTCAATTCCAAACTCGACGCATCTCCTATTTTTTTGAAAAAATGCAAGATACCCCTGTGTTAAGTTCTGCAAGAAACTATCATGTAAATTTTTTATTGCATTAAATAATTTTGTACTTTCAAAAATTCAACAAAAAACACCTAATTTGTAAAAAATAGTTCGTTTTGGATCGACATATTTCAAGAAATAATTTTAAAAATATTTCACGTGAAGTTGTAGGGACCAATTTGAAGTATTAAAAATTTCTTCAAATATTTCGATCCAAAACGACCTATTTTTTACAAACTGAGTGTTTAATTCAAGGTTTTTGAAAGTACAAGGAAATTTGGCGCTTTAAAAATTTTACATGATAGTTTTTTACAGATTTAGCATAACATATGAGAGTATTTTGCAATATTTACCCCTCAATTTTTTTGCCGACCCAAGTCCTCTCATACTTTTCTTTTCGGATCCTACTCAATAAATAAAGTGACTCTAACAAGTGGACCTGAACTAGACTCACCCAAAAGTGTCTACTCATTTGAAAATGAACGGTTTTGTATAGGGTCTACTGGATAACAAAACCCATTTTCTACTAATTCAACATGTTTGGTGAAAAGCGGGTTTGGATCGACTCGTTTGATCTTTAGACCTGTTTTGTATCGGTTTGATCTATTTTATTTCTTTTCAAATAAGAATAATAAATTATTTTTATTTAACCATTGAATTATGAAACTAATCCAACATTTTGCTTTTCGACTTTTGTATTATATATCTGCAGGTGGTAAATAAGGAAAACTTGAAAGACACTATTGAAGAGCATCAATTGGTAAAAAAAAATAGCTTTTGTTTTGGATGCTTTTTCACTTTAATTATTACCTTTAGTGCAGTTTTCTCCAATCCCCCAAGAAAACTTAGAAGGATAGATAGGAATTGAATGTGCTTCTTTAAAAAAAAAAAAAAAAATTGCAATAAAAGAACAAATTAAGATTCCACACACCTACTTGTCATGTTGTAAAAAGTGCTCTTTCTGCTTGTAGATATCATTCACTTTATGGATACCTTAAGATGACTTCTTTATTCAAAAGTGTTATCACTTATTTGCAAAATAATTCACATATTTATTCATGTTTTTTTTTTGGGGATAAATATTCACATGTTTATTCTAATTAATAAATTTACATTCAATGTCATTTTACATAGCATTATTCTAGGCAATTTTTAATGTTCTCAAAGATTAAAAATAAAAAGGAGATCATCATATTATTCCTTAAAATGAACTAGTGTAGACCGAAGAGATAAGAGATAACACAACACTCGTATATTTTATTCACCAGAAGATTATATTATTCTATTACTAATAATTAAAATTATAATTTAATGTCAATGCCATATATATATATATATATACACTACAAGAAAACAACAAAATTTCAACGGAAATTTCGACCAAAATTTCGACGGATATTTATTCTGTCGAAATATTTCGACAGAAATTTGTTCCGTTGAAAATTTTCTGTCGAAATTTTTCCTTTTTCTAGTAGTGATATATATATATATATATATATATATATATATAAAGCTAGTTTGCATGGATGCTGATCAGTGATCACTAATAAACTGATGGGGACATTACTAAAATTAATTATGTCCCAATTATTGTAATGTGTGACCAATTTGATGATATAAAAATTGATTTACAATCAATAAACTCAATGGAGACAAAGATACAAGATTGAGATGTCTGCTAAAGATTTTTTAATCTTGATTTGATTTCAGTTAGGTACAAAACTAATTTGTAACCAGGGCTCTTATTTGTGAAATGTGAGAATAGTTTGAGTTATTTAGTTTTATGTTTTAACAAAAAGCTAATATTTGATACTTGGCTCTACCTTGTTCGATAAGAGCTCGTTTGAGCTCGATTCGTCAAACAAATCAAATGAGTTTGAACATGATTTCTCGTTTGCTAAGTTTATTAAAGCTCGTCTTGAGCTCGGACCTATAAAGCTAAATATTGAAAAAATACATGTAAATTACCAAGCTACTCGATACTCGGCTCGAGCTCGTTTGAGCTCGGCTCATTAAGAAATCAAACCAAGCTCAAACACAAAATTTCATGATAGATAAAATTCAAACCAAACTTGAACATTGTGCCGTTCGATACTACTCGACTTGTTTACACCCGTAGTGAGAAGGAATATCAAAATATCTAAAAATGTGGCTACTTTTTATTGTATACAAAATCATTTGTGCCCAAAAATGTATACATGTATGATGTATCCATATACATGAAAAAATAGAAAAAATTGTATTTTCCGTCCAAAGGCTGACAGAAGAACCCGAAATGCGATACATTTGTCAAATACATGACTTAATGTGGTCAATCATAAAAATTCGGCGACTGAAAATTAAAAAAAAATTCTACTTTTTGGGACTAATAAAATAATTCTTCCCTTAACGATCCAAAAGAAATTTCCTAAAAAGAAAAAGGTGATCTAAAGGAAGTCATCAAAGGTGATCAAGTGAAATTACAAAAGCACCCGCGGAAAATCTCAATAATTATAATTTAAGACATGATCTCCTGTCATCACACAATTAAGTTAATTTTATTCTACAAATTATGCTAGAAAAAACTTATTTGCTCTTCGTCCGTTCTTTAAAACTAAAATATGAATAACTAAATTTTAATGTCAAACTATAAAAATGAAAAAAAAATCAATGAGCAAATATTATAAACCAAATAATAGTTTCTTAAAGGAATGAAAAAAAATCGAAATGCCAAGTTCAATCAATATTTATCGATTCATAAAATTCCATTATATTTAAATTTGAGTTGAGCTCGACTCATATTAAACTCAATTACAATTATTTTAAGGTTAATTCGTTTAAATATCAATACTAAACACACAATTAATCAAAATTAACGAAACTAAAACTAAGCCTAAATTAATTGTTTGATTCAATTTGACTTGGTTACTCCCGTAACCATCACATATATCATCTATGTGTAAAAAGTAATTATACATCATATATTAAATAAATAAATAAACAAAATATGTATACACATATAAAATTTATGGCCCTCCACATTGAGGGTTTTAGGAACCTAAATTGCCTTGTTTGGGCCGTGGGCCGGCCTTGAAGACTACTATGAAATGTTGCCAGCACTTTGCAGGCGCCAACACGGGGAATTGGGATGCTGGTAAAGGAGGGGGAGGGGCACATATATTGTTGGTTTTTAATATTTTTCCCTTTAAATAATAATTATATAATTTTAGATTAAAAATAAAAAGATGTTAATAAGAAATTATTTTTTAGTTATAGTAATAAATTAAATATAAATATGAAATTTTATATTTAAAATATACACATATATATTTTGATGTTTACATGAAATACACATAAACTTTTATTTTCATATTAAAAACTAATCAAAACCTTACATAAACGGATAAGACGATGTAAATGATACTGATATGGCGACACGGGTTTTATGATTTATAAAATGACATAAAATATGCATGAGTTATATAATACATAAACAAAATATATAAACTAAAGAAATAAAATGTTGTACCAATTAATTAGTTATTAAAATTAACATGTTTGAAATGAATATTTCTAAATTTAAAATAAACAAAAGAACTTTGATTTTTGAACTGTTTGCTTGATTCCTTAACAGGTATATCATAACGTGTTCATATATCGCCTAGTCACACGACATATTATCATGTATGGAGTTTTGGATGAAAATTGAATTGATCACTAATAGTGCAACTGCCACCGGAGCCTCCTCCCCTCCTCAATTTTTACCGTCGGCTTACGTGCCGCCTCTGCCTCTGCCCTTCAATCGGTAAGATTCTCTTTCCCGTCCTCCTTTACACACGCGGTATGTCCTCACGGAATGATGAAATGAACAAGTATTTCTATGATGTATACCGAGGTGCCCAAAAGACCCTAGGGTGAAGGCTGCATGGGCTTTCAAATCATACACTAAGTACTGGACACATAAGGACTTCAAGCTTTGTTGAAAATCACTTTTACATCTCTATTGGGTGCAAATTCTTGGGTGAGGAAAGCTATTAGACCAACTTCAAATTACTACAATGTTCTAGAAAATGATGATGAATTGGAGTGCATGTCCATTACTTGACTCAAATGGTATTGTTTAATGTTCCATTAACAATTATTATATGTGAAAAGTTAATTAATGTAATTATTTCAGAGGAAATTCATATGTTTTCGATTCATCAGATGAATTTGCATATAGGTGAGTTCATTTTATGGATTAAACTTATTTATATCCACTTTACGAATGAATTTATAAACGATAAATTCAGTAATCCTCATAACTTTTCAAGTCGATAATATTATTTAACTTTGATTGATCGAAGGAGTAGATTGAGGCAAATAGGAGATTTTCTAATCGAATCACATATGTTTTATGAGAGTAAGCTACTAGATGGTCCTCTTTTAGGCATTCCCCCTATATATATTAGCCTTCTCCTCAAATGGACGGGGGATATTAACTTGATTTAATGGCAAAAAATGATCATTTAAAAATATTTACGAGATATTTCTCTGGACTCTTATAGAATTATTTCTATGGACAATTATAGAATGATCTAGTTGCCTACTGCCCTACTCTAGATTTTTGTATAAGAGTGGAGTAGTTAAAACAACATATTAAACTATCTACACGGAAGATTCTTCTACTTTATCTAAGTTTGTTTGTGTTTATGTAGATGAATTTGTGTTTTGGGTTTTCAATCGATCTTAGGGTGAGTTTGGCCCATCGATTGGAGCTCTTAAAATTACTTTTACATCTCTATTAGTGAGCTTTATATATAAATATGAAAATGTGTGTCGCGTTCAAACTATTGAATCGCAATTGTGTCGCATGTAATTTATATCATTTGTCTGAATACGAAATTGTGCGTGTGTTGTATTGTTTTAGTAATTTGTAGTTTGGATATATCACTTGTTTTCGAATCTTCTTTCGGTTTTAAATTTTTTGGTCTACCGAAATTTGTTAGGATTTGGTAAGTCTTTTATACATATTCAGTTTCCTGAACCAATAATAAAATATTATTAATATTACTTAACTTGATAAAAACATCATATTTGTGTATACTCTTTCATTTGTTCATCATAATCGAATCTTTAACGCATTAAATCGACCTACATTCATATTGTGTCTACGTATTTCAAATTACCAATTTTCGTAACAGCGTTATAATATTTCGTATCTCTTATCCAACAAAAAATCTATTTAACCGGACCGAATTTGGACTCGATTCGACTTGATATCCGCCCCATTGACAGTCATAGATGATATAGTCCAACTAATTAATTTTTTTTTATAAATACAAAAATAACTTGCCATTAGATCAAGATCGTAACTTCATAGTTTCTTAAATTAGAAAAAGATCTTAAGTATTATTTTTAATTAGTGTATTGCACCACAATTTCTATTTTGTTCTTACTAATGATAATAACAAGAATCTTGTATTTTCATTTTTTTTTTAGACGAAGAAGGATCTTGTTTACATAGAGAACAAAATAAAGTAGCTATAATGAAGTCTGCATTTGGAAAACAAAATCTCATAAATAGATATATAATCATTCTCTAGCCATCCAAAAACTTATGTAAGAAGGAAACTTACATTCAACACGGAAGATTCTTCTACTTTATCTAAGTTTGTTGTTGTTAAAGTACGATGAATTACTTACTTCCTTTTTTTTTCAAATGTAACAAAGTTTGTGTTTTGGGTTTTCAATCGATCTTATGGTGAGTTTGACCCATCGATTGGAGCTTTTAAAATCACTTTTACATCTCTATTACTCTATTAGTGAGCTTTATTTATAGATATGAAAATGTGTGTCGCGTTCAAACTATTGAATCGCAATTGTGTCGCATGTAATTTATATCATTTGTCTGAATACTGAATTGTGCTTGTGTTGTATTGTTTTAGTAATTTATAGTTTGGGTATATCACTTGTTTTCGAATCTTCTTCGGTTTTAAATTTTCGAGTCTACCGAAATTTGTTAGGGTCTCTTTGGATGGGTTTTGGCTCGGTTTCACGGGTCTCGGTTTAAAAAAATTGGTTTAGGTGGTTTCGATAAAACCTTTGAGACTTCATTTGGAAGAGTTTTGGCTCTTGGATTTTGTGGTTTGAATAAGTTGAAACCTCACTTGAATTGGGTTTGGATGTTGGGGTTTAGGGAAAAAATAGGTGATAGGTGTCAAGTCAATGTATTTTTTAGTGAAATTTGGGGGAAAAAGTAGGTGGTAGGTGTCAAATCAATGTTTTATAGGTTTGAAGAGTTTGAGTGTTAGTTTCTAAATAGGTTTTTAATGGTATTATGGGTTTGGCGAAAACTCATTTGAAAGGGTTTTGGCTCGGTCTCGCGAGACCCGCGAGACCCGCGAGACCGGGCCAAAACCCATCCACGCACACCCTTAGGATTTGGAAGTCTTTTGTCCATATCAGTTTCCTGAACCAATAATAAAATATTATTAATATTACTTACCTTGATAAAACATTATATTTATGTATACTCTTTCATTTGTTGTCATATTCGGATCTCTAACGGATCAAATCGACCTACATTTATATTATCTCTACGTTATTCAAATTACTAATTTTCGTAACAACCTCATAATTTTTCATATCTCTTTTCCAACAAAAAATCTATTCAACCGGACCGAATTTGGACTAGATTCGACTTGATATCCACCCCATTGACAATCATAGATGATATAGTCCAACTAATTAATTTTTTCTATAATTACAAATTTAACTTGTCATTAGATCAAGATCGTAACTTCATATTTTCTTAAATTAGAAAAAGATCTTAAGTATTCTTTTTAATTAGTGTATTGCACCACAATTTCTATTTTGTTCTTACTAATGATAATAACAAAAATCTTGATTTTTTTTTTGTTGAGTGGAAGAAGGATCTTGTTTACATGAAGAACAAAATAAAGTAGCTATAATGAATTCTGCATTTGGTAAACAAAATCTCATAAATAGATATATAATCATTCTCTAGCCATCCAAAAAATTATGTAAGAAGGAAACTTGTTAGTTACCCTTATTATTTATTAGTAGTTATTTCAACCTTACCACCAATTCCCAATTCATGAAGAAATCGTGTGATTGCATCTTCCATCATTATATATCTAATTAAAAAATATACACACACATATATATAAGTTTATAAGGTGTGATTTTCTCTACTAACATGGAAAAGAAAACAAACACCACCAACATGAAAGACCAAGATGAATATGAAGGGGTCTGAATTCACATCCAAGTTCGGAAAATAAAGCAAGAAATTGAGAAGATCAACAGCTTGGCTTTGCTGCAGCCGGAGACGAGGCCAACCCATCACGTGTGCACCCGTCAGTACAGCCGGTCGAGATCTCTGCTAGGTTCAGACGAAAAGGAAATTTATGTAGGCAACTAGTACATTACTCGTAGACCGTAGTTTAGTTATGAAGATTTTTCTCTTGTTTATTGTTCTCTTTTTGGTTGTTTAGCTTGTCTTGATTTGTACATTCATGATGAAGGATATAACTTTTTGGAAAATTGGTTTTTTGGTACCATAGGATAGACCTACTTACAGTTTTGATATCATTCGATATAAAAATACAAATTTGGTACCATATGATAGGTTTTCATTGCAATTTTGATACCAAACTCAATTTTTACCCAAAGTTAATGATAATTTAATCACTATTAAATACATAACATTCAATTTACCCCCTCATGGTTTAAAAATGAGCATTTTACCCCCTAAAATTTTGTAAAACTTTCACATTACCTCCCTGATATTTTTATAGGCGGCACTTTATCCACTTTTATTATGATAATGTGACATTTTATCTCTTGTGTTATGATAAATGTGACAATTTATCCCCCTATCTTATAAAATAGTTTGCATGCCTATTCTCAATTTCGACAAATGAGTTACAATCTCCGGCTGAAGCGGATAAATTGCTTCATTAAATATTTTTCAGGGGTAAATTGATTTTTTTTCAAATTATAGAGGAGTAAATTGAATATTACACATTTTTAGGGGGTAAATTGCCACTAACTTTATAGAAAATAAATTTGATACCAAAATTGCAATAAAAACTCCAATGATACCAAAAATATGAATGTAAAGGTCCTTGATAATACCTAGTATCCATTTGTCTAATTTTTTGTGTTTACAGAAATCTGAGTGGAAATAGCATTTCTGGGCCCATTCCATCTTCACTTGGGCCAATAAATAGCCTCGATATATTGTAAGTATACACTTTCATTTGTTTGCTTTCAACATGGCACAAGATTAAGGAAAAATGTATTAACATTTAGTCATTATTATATCTGAAAAATGAGTGTCCTTTTTTTTGAGTTTTATATCATGTAATTTATGAATGTTCCAGTTCAATTAATCCAAGTAGAACAATTACAATGACAGGGATCTCTCATTCATATAAGTCTTATGTAAGTACTGCAAACATATGACAAAAACACAAAAGGACTTCAAGTAAAAGCTTCAAATGTTGCGGGCGATTTCCAAATCTTGAAGAAACGGAAGCACACGAGTCCGACTGCCCTAAAGTGAAGAGTGGTTGAAAATCCATGGGAAAGACATATACTATGCAAACTGCTAATGACCTTTGAATTAAAACAATTTCATATTAACTACCACTAATTTAATTTTATTCTCAATGTGATCAGATGTCGACCGGACTTATGGGATCCACTTGCGGATCGTTTAGATGGTACATCCATTGTCAGAATGGGTGGAACTTGTAAGTGGTTTCAACAAAACTTGATAAATTCAGTAATCCTCATAACTTTTCAAGTCGATAATATTATTTAACTTTGTTTGATCGAAGGAGTAGAATGAGGAAAATAGGAGATTTTCTAATCGAATCACATATGTTTTATGCGAGTAAGTTACTAGATGGTCCTCTTTTAGGCATTCCCCCTATATATATTAGCTTTCTCCTCAAATGGATGGGGGAGATTAACTTGATTTAACGGCAAAAATGATCATTTAAAAATATTTACAAGATATTTCTATGGACTCTTATAGAATGATCTAGTTGCCTACTGCCCTACTCTAGATTTTATAAGAGTGCAGTAGTTAAAACAACATATTAAACTATATACACGGAAGATTCTTCTACTTTATCTAAGTTTGTTTGTGTTTATGTAAGATGAATTACTTACTTCATTATTTTTTTTTTCAAGTGTAACAAAGTTTGTGTTTTGGGTTTTCAATCGATCTTAGGATGAGTTTGGCCCATCGATTGGAGCTCTTAAAATCATTTTTACATCTTTATTAGTGAGCTATATTTATAGATATGAAAATGTGTGTCGCATTCAAACTATTGAATCGCAATTGTGTCGCATGTAATTTATATCATTTGTCTGAATATGGAATTTTGCTTGTTTTGTATTGTTTTAGTAATTTGTAGTTTGGGTATATCACTTGTTTTCGAATCTTCTTCAGTTTTAAATTTTTTAGTCTACCGAAATTTGTTAGGATTTGGTAAGTCTTTTATACAGATTCAGTTTCTGAACCAATAATAAAATATTATTAATATTACTTACCTTGATAAAAGATTATATTTATGTATACTCTTTCATTTGTTCTTCATAATCGAATCTTTAACTGATTAAATCGACCTACATCCATATTATCTCTACTTATTTCAAATTATCAATTTTTGTAACAGCGTTATAATTTTTTGTATCTCTTATCCAACAAAAAAATCTATTAAGCCGGACCGAATTTGGACTAGATTCGACTTGATATCCACCCCATTGACTATCATAAGTGATCTATTCCAACTAATTATTTTTTTATAGTATAACTTCCCATTAGATCAAGATCGTAACTTCATAGTTTCTTAAATTAGAAAAAGATCTTAAGTATTCTTTTTAATTAGTGTATTGCACCACAATTTCTAATTTGTTCTTACTAATGATAATAACAAGAATCTTGTATTTTCATTTTATTTTTTTAGACGAAGAAGGATCTTGTTTACATAGAGAACAAAATAAAGTAGCTATAATGAAGTCTGCATTTGGTAAACAAAATCTCATAAATAGATATACAATCATTATCTAGCCATCCAAAAAATTATGTAAGAAGGAAACTTGTTAGTTACCCTTATTACTTATTAGTAGTTATTTCAACCTTACCACCAATTCCCAATTCATGAAGAAATCGTGTGATTGTATCTTCCATCATTATATATCTAATTATAAAATATATACACACACATATATAAAGGTTTCTAAGGTGTGATTTTCTCTACTAACATGGAAAAGAAAATAAACACCACCAACATGAAAGACGAAGATGAATATGAGGGGGTCGGAATTCACATCCAAGTTCGAAAAATAAAGCAAGATATTGAGAAGATCAACCGCTTGGCTTTGCTGCAGCCGGAGACGAGGCCAGCCCATCATGTGTGCACCCGTCAGTACAGCCGGTCGAGATCTCCACTAGGTTTAGACCAAAGGGAAATTTCTGTAGGCAACTAGTACATTACTCGTAGTTCGTAGTTTAGTTCTGAAGATTTTTCTCTTGTTTATTGTTCAATTTCTGGTTGCTTAGGTTGTCTTGATTTGTACATATTTGATGAATGATATTAACTTTTTTGTTGTGCTATAGAACGACAAAATTGCTATTTAGTATGTTAAATTTGGTTCGCAATGGAACAGTCCTTTATCTTTTTGAGATCAACAAATAGGTTCTAGTTTTTTCAAATTTGATCTTGTACCTTGGCCTTGTTAAACTGACACTTTATGCAATTGATAATGTCAATGGTCTTTTATACTTTCAAGTAAGTTTTTCAGAAAATCAAAAGATCATAAATGGGGATTGAAGGACTAAATATACATAATTCGAAACAAAAATGACCAAATATATTGAGCACAAACAAAAAGGACTGAATATGCTACAAAAGATAAACGACCAAATATGTTACGACTAGGATCAAATATGTTGATTCAAAACATAAAAATATTATTGTTTCATCTTAAAAGTTATAGGACTGAATATGATATTTCTCCGTTTAAGAAAAAAGACAACACATAAAATTTTAACCAAAGATTCATCAAATTATAATAGTACCATCCTTAAATTCGACAGTAAGAATGTCTTAAATTAAAAGATCTAACCTTTAACTATTGAGCAGTCACCGATTCCTTCGACGACAGTAGTCTCACTCTCCGTGTAAGATCTCTCATGGCATCTATAATGAGGGACTTCTTCTGGATTCTATATTGGATAACCAACTCAGTTGTGTTTGAAACATTTTGTTTCAACAAGGTTTCATCCTCCATGATCTTGGTCGGGAAATGTCCGAGAGCAATCACACACAAAGCAACAATGGTCCGAAGAGCAGCTGTCTCGTTTGATACTCCAAGAGGAGCCTCCGATGAAATTGACTTGAGACTGTTCAAATCTTGTTTTTCTACTGCTTCTTTGTCATTGGATAGGAGAACTCTTAATGCAGCCAATAAACGGCCCTCGACTAACTCTGATCCTCCAATCCTCACCTTTTATGAAAACGAAAACAATTCATTAGATGTCATGTGCTATGGTGCCAATTTAAGAGCTAATGCCAATTTACTCCCCTATGATATGCATAATGCTCAACTTACCTCCCTGGATTTGAAAAGAGCATTTTAACCCCCTATAAAAAATTTAAATGAGCAATTTACGTCCTCCAACCGAAGAGTATAACTCACTCGTCGAAATTGAGAGTGGCCATGGAAAGTGTTTTTGTAGCATGGGGGGTAAAATGTAACATTCATCATAACACTGGGGTAATTTGCCACATTTATCATAACAGAGGAGTATTTATGTCAGTTTGTATCTTTTAAGTTTGAAAATGTGAGGAAGGCAGTGTGAAACTTTGATAGGATTACTGGAAGAGAGGGGGGGGGGGGGGGGGGGTGAATTGCTATTTTTCGAATCACATGGCGGTAAAATGAACATTATGCATATCACATGGGGGTAAATGGCCATGAACTCGCCAATTTAATCTGAGCTATAAATAGTGAATACAGCACTTCGGCCCCTAATCTTTAGGCCAATTTGCACATTATTTCTAAACATTTTGCACTTGTAACTTTTTATATTGTAGCAGTAGACAACCTTTAGCAGGTAGGCAATAGGCACATCTAAGAAAAAGTCGCACTTTATCCTGTAAGTCTTTAATCTTTCAACTGCACTTAACTCCTTAAACTTTTAACTGTTTCACATTTAAATCCAGCCACTGCCAAGTCGCAAATTACCCTTTAAACCTTTCATTCCTTAAACTTTATAACGTTAGTGCAAAACAATTAGGCGATAAAGTGCCGAAAGCTCAAAGGTAAGGGGGTATAAAGTGCGACTTTCCCATCTCAATAAAATGGTGCTACTATGAACACATTTTCATCATGAAATGCTGATGAGATGGTGAAAACAACGGTGTACAGAAGAAATTTCAATATCAATTAACTTTTTAGAGAAAACAAATGAATACATAAACTTCATATACCTTAAGATCGGAATTTTCACCATCTAGTTTTAGCTGGAACAGAATTTGTTGCTGCCATGGTAATGGAGAAGAGAAGTTTGGAGATGAGATTCCAGCAGTCATGCTTGCAGCATCAAGAAGTGCGGAGTCATATTTGAGTTCAATGCAGTCAAATGGACTTGAGGGTATTACAAATCCGTAATCTAGAAGAAAAAGATCGTTATTTAAACCGCCATAGTTAAGTTCCAATGGATCATCTCGCTTAATCTCTGATCCAGCAACCACCTGGGGTGAGCATAATTAATAATATCAGTAACTTGCACTAATAAAAGGGAAAAGACCAAACTACCCTTGTATGTAAAATTAACTCTAACGATCATGTTTTCTTGTATTTTATAAAAAGAATAGAAGAAACATCATACCTTTACAAGCATATTCTCAAAGTTTGCCTCTTTTTCTTGTACAATTTCGGCATTTGGTGTGAAGCTATGGTTGCACATATCGATAAGTGGGAGCAACATGGGTGCTTCCTCGTGAGTCCCATCTTGACGTTTAGGGCCATACAAACGAAATGCTCGAGAAGAAACAGCTGACATTGCCCATCCAAGTGATGATGCATCTATATATTGGCCTCCAAAAGGATGGTCATCTAGTTTGACTTTTTCAAGTTCATTCTTCACGGATTTCTCAAAGTCAAGAAGAAATCGGCATCTCTTGTTTACCTAGTACCAAAAAAAAAAGGGCATAAGTGTAGTTTCTCTAACTGGTCGACATGTGGACCTTATTAAGCAATATGGGGGTAATTCAATATACTTGCTTTTTGGTTTGATAAGTCTGGATCTAAGTTAGAAATTTTCGCAAAATGGGGCCTTTTGTGGTGATTTAGTTAATTAAAAGTCTCACATAAATGTAACTAAGTACCTGATGAAGAAGAGGAGCATATTGTAAATTCATGATATCCTCGCCAGGGAAGAAAATGGGGACGGTATAAGTTTCGGGAAGATTGCTTATGTATGGCCACCAGAAGGAACCTTTTTTAGCTCTTTCTTGGAGAAGCTTTAATCCCAGTTTCATAGCCCACAGCTCCTCTGTCAAATGCTCCAAGTGTCCAATTTACTCCTTATACAAAATTCAATAGCCTAATATTTTTAAGGAACAAAGTTACAAAACTATATCACAATTTTCCATAACTTTCCAAAATTATCCCACGTAAAAAGGCCTAAAATCATCTGTTTTAGTGTTTAATTTTCTTAACTTTACTAGGAATAAAGAATAACTTAAAAACTTTACCAATTTATTAAAGCTCAAATTAGAGATTGACTACATCTGCATTAATAATATTTTTCCACACTACGTCCAGGGTTTACATACATGAATACCAAGTGAAATACATCGCAACATGTAAATGTTGATATCATTGCGGCTTAGTAGTTTCCTGCCCTTCATCGAAATTTCACTTAAGGCATATAAAAATACAAAATACAAAAAAATTGTCTACACTTAATGATTAATAATGTTTAATCACCAGAAATTAGTTGGAATGTAGTGAAGACTAGTTTCCATGATTAACAAGTATGTCGATTAGAAAAGATGACATAATATTATCAATCAACAAGCAAAAAAGAAAATTAGTAGACCTCCTAAGAAATCGAGGAAAAGAAAACAGAGGTAAGGAAACATTAAACATGACAACACTGCTAATTTGTTACTCCCGTACTGCATACCTTTCGATTATTCTGTAGAAATCATCATAACATAAGATGATGACAACTTTTAAAGTGGAAGGGCTTTGCCAATATAATATAATAAGTATTACTAATAGTGATAATAACAATTATGAACAAAGTAATTTTGATAGTTAATATTGAACCTCCTCTACAATCTTAATTTGACATATTCTCCATTTATTTCAAGTGGCATTCGATAGTTATTTCTACTTTCTATCCATTTCTTATATTCCATTCTTCTTGAACATATCCTCATTTGATATTCTGCACCCAACTCAAACTTTATCATCCTCAAAAACTATAACAAGATGTTTCATATAATTGGCTACTTAATATTACAAATTTATAATTTGAGTGTAGTTCTGTTTTGGCTTTCCAAGTTCTTCTAGTCTTTTATGTGGATAATAGTTTGTGACAAATTTATACATCAAACTAAAAACACAATACTTCAGTTCAATTCGAGTATGAAAGCTGCATCAAAGATCTAACCTCGATTATATTACAATGGAAGATGAAACTACATCATCATCATCTATACCTTTGCACCTTCACAATACAGTTCTAATACACCCAATTACTATATTTCATTTAATTTTCAAAAAATCTAAAAGGTCACTTCTTTCTACACAAAACACAAAAAACCCTCTGAATGAAATACATGAAAGAACACAGCACAAAAATTGAAAGAACGTACCAAAAATTGAAATTCAATCAACATAGGCATCAAAACAAAGTAATTTTGAACAAATACTCCATCAAAATAAAAAGAACACTGATAAATAATATGGAAACAGACATACCAGGAATATGTTGAGCTAAATTAACTAAAACGGGGGAGTCTCCACCATATTTGGGTTCAAATTTGAGTGGAATGTGGTGTGGAAGGGTAATTAAGTCAGACCCTTTTGGGATATCATCAGAGGCCATTAGCCCGAGCCCGAGCCCAGTGGACTTTTCGGCTTCCAGATGGGCTATCTTGACGGATGGGTGCACAAACCCACCTTCTCGTCGGACCCATCTTATGAGGTCCGGTGGCTGTGGCACCAGTCGAGAAGGGTAGAGGCATGCCGACGCGGCGGCGCTCGTCAGTGGACGGGAGTGGTTCAGGGACGCCGCCATTAGCATCATTTTGTGTTGGGTTATTTGGCTGAATAGCCTCCAAATGTTTTTTTGCAAAACTAGCCTTTAATTTTTTTCCTTTATTTTTTCTTGAATTTAGTAACAATTAAATCTAATTAATCAATTAATTTAATAATAATAATACAAACCACCTATGTTTAATTTGCAAAAATAACCATATGAAAAGTTTAATTTATAAAAATAGCTTTTCCACATTTTTTTTTTCTAAAAACCAGCCTTACTTTTGGCAGAATAGCCTTACTCCACATATTTTTTGCAAAACTAGCCTTTCCTTTTTTTTTTTCTAGGTTTTAATAACAATTAGATTAGTTAAGGATTAAATTTAATAGAAAATTGCACATAAAACCCAATAAAATTAAAGGACACAAAATCAAACCCCGCCACACTAAATTTTAAAACTCAAACTAAAATCCCACAAAATTTAGAAAATATAAAATCAAACTCCGGGCTTTTGGTACTTTGCACCCTGTAATTATAAGGTTTTGACATTTTGCATCTTAACTTAAAAGTTTTGGCACTTTACACCCTGAAAATACAAATTAGTTGGTACTTTGCACCATAGTGTGTGTTTTGATGAAAAAATTAATTGATTGAAGAGTATAATAGTTATTTTCGAATATTTTTGATACTTTAAACCCTAAAAGTGATATATACTAATCTATATATCCATCTCATAACAATGTGATTGAACATGTGAAGCAAGTTAATCATAGACTTGGAATTCTCACTATTCACATGGCTGATTTGTTATTTTTTTAATCAAATTAGTCTTGATGATATTTTTCATGAAAATACATTTTATTGATGTCAATGGGTCGGATTCTGGTCGGATCAGCCTCATCCAGATCCGGCTTCATTTACATCGGATTGAATCCTGTCGGATTTGGATCTTGCTCGGATTGTGCTCGGATCGAGATTTTTTGAATCCAACGGATCTTGATCTGATTTAGTCGGATATCGAATCTTTTTCGGATCCAATAAATTTTCATTTAAAAGTTAAATAATTTTTTTTTCTAAAACAAGTTTATTAACTTTTCAATTTTATTTATTTTTAGCTCATATGTTCAAAGTTTCTTTATTATATTCATATTTGTAGAATGAAAATATTGTTTTAAATAAATTTATAAATAAGTTATAAATTACTATTTTCTTAGATTGACGGTGAAATATTATTAGGGTTTTTTTGCACTTTGCACCCTCGAAACATGGGAAAGAGGCACTTTGCACCCTCGAAATATGAAAATTTGATTGAAGAGTATAATAGTTATTTTCGAATATTTTTGATACTTTAAACCCTAAAAGTGATATATACTAATCTATATATCCATCTCATAACAATGTGATTGAACATGTGAAGCAAGTTAATCATAGACTTGGAATTCTCACTATTCACATGGCTGATTTGTTATTTTTTTAATCAAATTAGTCTTGATGATATTTTTCATGAAAATACATTTTATTGATGTCAATGGGTCGGATTCTGGTCGGATCAGCCTCATCCAGATCCGGCTTCATTTACATCGGATTGAATCCTGTCGGATTTGGATCTTGCTCGGATTGTGCTCGGATCGAGATTTTTTGAATCCAACGGATCTTGATCTGATTTAGTCGGATATCGAATCTTTTTCGGATCCAAAAATTTTTCATTTAAAAGTTAAATAATTTTTTTTTCTAAAACAAGTTTATTAACTTTTCAATTTTATTTATTTTTAGCTCATATGTTCAAAGTTTCTTTATTATATTCATATTTGTAGAATGAAAATATTGTTTTAAATAAATTTATAAATAAGTTATAAATTACTATTTTCTTAGATTGACGGTGAAATATTATTAGGGTTTTTTTGCACTTTGCACCCTCGAAACATGGGAAAGAGGCACTTTGCACCCTCGAAATATGAAAAATGCAGCACTTAGTACCCTCTTTTATTTTCAAGCAAAAACTCAAGGGCAAAATAAGTAATTCTATTGTAAATCTTTGGCACTTTGCACCCCCAAAATAAAATTAGCACTTAACACTCCCTAATTAAGAACAAATCAACAACTTGCACCCTCGAAACACAATAAATGAACACTTTGCACCCCAAAACACAAAATTAACACTTAACACCCTCAAATTAAAAAAAAAAAAAAACTCAAACCCCTCGTTTTTTCCGGCAAAGATGACCATTAAGGTGAAAAAAATTTAAGGCAAAATAGGTAATAATTTATGGGTTTTTGATATTTTGAAGTAGACAACGAGTCTTCGAGAATCTTCGAGAAGTTTACTAGTACTTGATTTAGTTATTTATGGTTATGTTGAAAAGAAAGATGGAGAGAAAAATGAGTATTCGAGTATTTATAATTGTATTTTGCAAAATTTAAGGAAAAAAAATGAATTACCTATTTTGCTAGATTTTTTTCACTCCAATAGTCAATTACTTTGACGAAAAAAATGAGGGGTTTGAGTTTTTTTAATTTGAGGGTGTTAAGTGTTAATTTTATATTTTGGGGTGCAAATTGCCCATTTATTGTGTTTCGCGGGTGGAAGTTGTTTATTTGTTCTTAATTAGAGGGTGTTAAGTGCTAATTCTATTTTGGAGGTAGAAAGTGCGATATTCTCAAGTTTTGAGGGTGCAAAGTGCCAATACTATTGAATTACCTATTTTGCCCTTGAATTTTTGCTTGAAAATAAAAGAGGGTGCAAAGTGCTAAATCTAAGTTTTCGGGGTGCAAAGTGCCTATTTCCCTTATTTCGGGGGTGCAAAGTGCAAAAAACCCTTAATGATACTTACTTTTCTAAAAAAATATGTATATATATCTTTCTTTTTATTTATTGTCGAATCGGATCGACCTAAATCCATATTCGCTCCATGAGTTTCGGACTACGGATCTTTATAATCGGATCAGGTCCACCGAATTTCTAATCAAACAATTATCCTAATAAATCGAACCGAATTCGAACGGATCCGAATTGAAATCCGCCCCATTGACAGCACTAATCAAATGCTATTAAGTTGGATACCTCTATATTTTTATTTCACTTTTTTTTTTTTATGTTTTTTTCGAGTGAATATGGATTTTTGAGTGCTCATAGAGGTATGTTGATCCAATGGTGTAAAAACATGGTGTTAAATCTTGAACCATAAAAGTAAATATCAACAATTCCTCTAATTTAAATAATTACCAAATTATCCTCACATTAAATTAAAAATAGATAAACAGTTACATTACTATGAAAAGAAAATTAAAAAAAAAAAAGGGAAGAGAGATTTATGAAAAAACAACAAATAAATTATGTAAAAAAAAGAGAGATTAGATTAATAGATAAAGATTTATTCATTGAAAAAGTTACGCTGAATTTTAATGAGTTTTATGTGAATTTAAAAACTTACATAAACATTTAATTTCTTAAAGTTTTGAGATATTGTAAAATGTGTAAATAAAAAATGGCTACATAAAAGACTAAGGGTCTATTTGGATGGGTTTTGGCTCGGTTTCGCGAGTCTCGGTTTAAAAAAATTGGTTTGGGTGGTTTCGATGAAACCTTTGAGACTTCATTTGGATGGGTTTTGACTCTTGGATTTTGTGGTTTGAATAAGTTGAAACTCACTTGGATTGGGTTTGGATGTTGGGGTTTAGGGGAAAAAGTAGGTGATATGTGTAAAATCAATGTCTTTTTTAGTGAAATTTGGGGGAAAAAATAGGTTGGTAGGTGTCAAATCAATGTTTTATAGGTTTGAAGAGTTTGAATATGAGTTTTTGAATAGGTTTTTGATGGTTTTATGGGTTTGGCGAAAACTCACTTGAAAGGGTTTTGGCTCGATCTCGCGAGATCCGCGAGACCGGGCCAAAACCCATCCACACACACCCTAAATGTTATAAAGGACATTTCATATTTTGTGTGTCGGAGGGATTTGTTACCGGGAACACGTGTCCACATGCGGCTGTAAATACCTTCCCGTATACTAGAAACCTCGTTGTTAGAGAGTTGTAGACTTGTAACAGTTATAACTTGAGGGGAAGTGTTCAGAGGATTATGAATTTTACTAATAGCGGATTTGTGGCATATTATTATTTTTGTAAAAATACCCCTTATGAGTTCATTATTTAATTTATTTATATAATTTTGCATTTTCTTCCTACATTTTAATACATCTATTTTATGTGCTTATAACTCAACAAGGGAATGTTCGAAGCTAGTAGCAAGAGTTTAAATTTCGGTACAAAACTTTTTGGAACTGAGTTCATACGGGTTTTTACCGAATGAAGCTCGAGCTGAGTATCGGGTATCTTAGTATTTTATATGTGTTTTACAAAAAAATTAGCTTATCGAGTCGAGCTTCAAAAGTTATCAAACGAGAAATCTTGTTCAAGCTTGTTTGGTTTGTTTGACGAATCAAGTTCAAACAAGTTCGAGCCGAGTATCGAATAACTTGATTGGATTTTCAGCCCTATTATAACGATATCTAATTTAAGCACCGTTTAGGTACAAAAATTATCATGGATCTTTTAGAGCTTCCAAGTTTCCATTTCTCCTATATATTTCTGATGAATACAAATACAGATGACTATAACGTAATATTTTCGTTGTTGATCGTTGAGATACTAAGCATCAAAAATTGGAAACGGCACTTCTCCCATTTATGAATGGATTCAAATGAAACCAAGTCATCAAAAACAGATCGCATGACTTTTGGAAGGATAATCCGGAAGAAAAATTCAGTGTTCATTTCCACCGGAAATTGAAGGCCCATTGTGAAACCTTTTTCACACGAAGGAAGGACGTAACTGTAACACATAATACAATTGATCCAAATATAAATACAATGAGACATGAATCCGAAAATAACCCTGTTAAAACTCACGAGAATTGCACATGGTGTAACAAATATTACGTAAAAAGAACACGAGTATAACTTTTTTTTTCCATTAGTGATGAACGCGCGAATAACTTTTGTACAGCAAACTTTAAACAAAAGAATGGTGAAAAATTAAGAAATAAACAAACAAACATCACACGCTATTATTCGGTGCACAATATACATATATATACATTAACCAACTTTTCATCTCAAACATAACTCTACTAAAAGAAAAACATATAAAGACCGAGTATTCTGTACAATCTTTGAGCCATCAAACATTAGAAGTTGTGCTGCAGAAAAGCATATAAATCACAATATTAACCTATAATTTTGTCCAATTACCAAATGATCAATAATAATCAAAGGAACAATTACAAACTTATAGAATATATTTTATAAATGAATTTGTTATTCCCAGTTTGGAGATTATTACTTTTGTTTCTTGGATGCTTTCTCTTTGGCCATTTTTTCGAACAAGCTTCCATCGTAAGCAGCTCGTATCGTATCTTTATGTAACATTCCATTTTTATCCTTGCAGAGAATATAAAGGATTTTCCACTCTACATAGCCAGCCAGCCTGCAGTATATACATAATGCAATGACATTTTTACCCTCCTATAAATCGTTTTAATTTCTTACGATAAACATACGTACAACAATAATGTATGCTAGCTAGTGTTATGATGGCAAAAACCGAAAAGGGTTCACTATAAAGCAGAAACTAAATTTACAAATTGTCCAGAAAATTGGTATACTATTCTAGTCTTTCGGATCACATGAATTTAATTTAATATCTAGTCAAAATAAAGGGTAGATAAGTCATTTTACAATGCAAATCATATTACCACATGGAGAATATTTTCTAAATGTAGGAGATTACTTGTTATTTTTAGGAACACGGGGGATAATTGCTAATTAACATAAGGGGTAGAGATATATTGGAAAGAAAAGAAAAAAAACCTATATATGGTAAAAATAATATTCGAAAGTGACATACCATCCGCCATAGTCCTTTGGCTCCCGGTTAGATTTGAGGAATGCATTCAGTTCCTCGGATGTTAAGGCGTTCGAATTAGATCGTGCATGCTTAGCAAATATCCCCTCGAACTTTGACGGAACAAACCTTCAAGAGTCATATACAACAACATAATAAATTAAAGTCAATCCCGTGGGACTAAAAGTGCAAAATATATTTAAAGAAATTGGAGTAAAGTAGAATTTTAAAATATATACGATACCTTCCTTCTTTGTCGTAGACACCAGAATCACTGCTATGCTTTGCCATTTGTATGTTTTTCACTTCAATAGGGAAGTGCAAAGAAAAGGGTTTCCCCTGCATTCATCAAAACAAAAGGCAACGTACATTAATCACGAACTTTCGCGTGACAATACACAATAAATTTAAATAAAAATTTTGCGAGTTTACCTAAAAATTCTACAAAAAATTGATTTTGGCAAAATCTTGTTTTCTACAATATAAATAAAAAAATTGACGGTACAAGAATTGGTTTTATAGAATTTGTGATTGCAAAAGCTACATTTGTATTTATGAACAATCAAAATTGTGACATCAATCAATGATTAAACACTACAAATAATCACAACATGCCAAAACTGAATTTAAATTAAAATCGCGATATAGACTACATAGACCAAAATCGAGGTCCTCATCGCCCGTCACTTCAAGTTGTGACACGTAGATTAAATTCCAATCGCCCGGTAAGAATTTATTTATGTCGGCAATATTAAATTGAAATTTTCAATTATTAACATGCTAATTTTAGTTAAACCAATAATAAGTGTCAAAATAAATAAATAATAAATTAAATATAGAAAAGGAATTACGGGTCTTGTTTTCCGACTTAAACCAAGGTTGATGAAGATGGCTGCAACAGACGACAATAAAATCCCACACCCAATTGCTCGAAACCCTGAAAATTAAATCATTAACCCAAATGTAAAAAATAAAAATAAACTAAAATTATTTAAAAAAAAAAAAAAAAAAACACCAACATACCTTCAAAAGTTTCCGATGGATAAATTACCCCATCCTTATTTCGATCGAAGAACAAAATATGTTTCAACAAAACATTTTGATCCTGATTTTCCAATCCTGCATTTAAATAAATAAATAAATTTAAGAAAAATTAACTCCAAAAATGAAATAAAATTATTTCCACAACAATTTCTTGCCTTCATGTTTAATAATTCCAGTATTTGATACGGAATCAGAATCTCCAGCCATAACTAAACCAAATTAATTGCTTAAGGAAAAGCAAAAGGAGAAAAAGCTCTAGAAGTGGGTATAGTGCGCAATGAATGTGCTAAAGGTGATTATGATTTTTGGGTATTTATAAGAGGTTGGGTAAATATTGCAATCATTAATAATAATGACGAAAAGAAAAATAATTGGAAATTAATTAAAGATATATATGGACACGCATAATGTGTTCACATTCGCTTCTTTTTTGCTATGTACCAACCGTTCACACGTCATTTATAATTATCACTCGCTTTGGTTTTATTTGCTATGCTTTGTTAGTTTCCTTATTCGACAATTTATTTTTTAAATTGAATTAAAGTATTATTCCTAATTTTTGGTAGCTAATTTTGGAAAAAAAAAGGATGAGTTTTAGGTAATAATCATAAATTATATAGGCACACGATTAAGTATTATCATGGATCAAAATTTCCATCTTTTCCTGAGAAAACATCGAAAAGTTTCCGTTTTTTAATTAAGCGAAACGAAAATAAGATGCAATTCCGAAACTATTTATTTGCCTTAAACTCTATTATTAGTCTAAACTTAGTAACTTTTATTACAATTTTTCTTTAGTGTTTCCGAAGCATCTCCGAAAAATCTCGAAAATTTTACAATAATTGGCTGGCCGAAACATACACTCGAAACGAAATTTTGATCCATGGTATTACTTGATTAGATTTTAATTATTTTCAATATTTTTAAATATATAACTTACGTGAAAATAATATATACTATAAATAAAAATGTACAAATAATAGTGCAATACTGCAATTAATTAAAGTTACTCTACGCAAATTTTTTTCTTTCTGATAATGTGATGAGGATGGTTATAATTAATAATGTTTATATTATTGTACTCCTATTATTGAAAACATATCACATAGAAACTCAGCAATTAACTATATTTTTAGAATTATGTGAGGAAAATTTGTAACTAGCTTATAGAAAGTAGATATTTTTTCATTTATATAATCCAAATGTAACTTTTTTTAATAATATAATCCAAAAGTAACTTTAATAAAATCAAATAGTTTTAAAATTACAACAATTTTAAAATGATTCAAGTTTTAGTTGCTAATTTTCTTTAAAATCACACTTCCTCAGGAACAATAACCAGTCAACTTGACTAAATTTATAAAATCTATAATAAATAATTTAATTAATATATTTCACTAATAAGTTGATAATATCACATGACACCGTATATATTACGTAATGTTTAAAAAGTTTAATACACCACAAATGTGAATAATTTAATATGATAAGTCACTTAAAAAATTGAAAAATTTAACCGATTATTGTAGTTAATGGAGTAAAATTAATGGAACGAATAACGGAGAATAATTAATTCGATCAAATTCAAATAGTTGATGTATGTGTCAACAACTCAACATCCATTAATTCTATTACTAAAATTAATTGTGATTATGACTTTTAACTCCAATATATATGATTAAGAAAATGACAACAAAAAAAAAAAATGCTTATCTGGAAAGACAAGAAGAAGAAAGCAAAGTAAAGAAAAAGAAAGAGGAATAAAACGTTAAACGTGTCTTTCCTCCAAACACAAGTAACAAATGTACTTTCTCATTTTCGGTGGATCAAAAGCAAGAGTCTTATTCAAGGCCCCAACTTTACATTTCGAGGCAGTGGGACAAAGGTCATTAATTTCTTTCCATTAATATATTCTCCATTACCTCAAAAAAAAAAAAAAAAAAAATATTCTCCATTTAATAAAGGTTAATTAACCAGAAACTTATTTGCTTTTAGTTGAAGTTTTTTTTTTTTTTTTTTAATTTCTCCTATAATTGTTTTTTTGTTCTTTTTAGTTTTTTTTAAGAGTTTCTATTGGAGAAACTGAAATCGAAAACACACTATTAAATACTTTTGAACGAAAAAATAAAAGCAAAAAAATGATTTTATAAGCTTTTGAAAACATCACCTAAAATTGAACATGTCCTTCATTATTTTAACACTAAGGGTGAGTTTGGCCTAGCGATTCGATAAACAATTATAGGAGAATTAATTTTACTAAAATTGATTTTGGTAATAATGGATTATTATAAAAATTAATTGTAGAATAATTGCTTTTGTAAAAGTAACACTTTAGTTGCTTCTAAAATAAGTTGATTTTTTGCTTCTCGAGATCCCAAAAGTGATTATGATCTTGGGGGTCAAACACCATGAAAATCACGACTGAACAGAAGTAATTTTTATAATCGGGGCTAAACACTTCCAAAATCACAATAAAGATGTAAAAGTGATTTTAAGAGCTTCAATCGCTGGGTCAAACTCACCTAAGTCTAATTAATTACTTAGGCCTTGTTCGGACAAGGTTGTAAAGATGAATTTTAGAAATAATGTGAGTTTATAAGATTACCTAATATTGCTTGTAGTTTAGAGTGAAACGATAAATACATCGTTACATCAATTAATATATATCGAAAAATCTATTATATCACTATAAAAGAAAAGCATAATAAACTATCAATACTAAATATTAAACTAAAAAAATAATCATACTACCAACGGGAGTCATGCACAAACCTCTAGTCAGGGATCTCAACTTTTGTCGCTAAATTACGGCCTTATCAACCACGCTAATGAACATGTTTAGAAAATGTTTTTATTGAAAGGGAAAATGTGCATTTGAGAGACATTAAAAAAGTTGAAAGATAGGGATCGTCTTTAATTTGTAGAATACAAGGTTGCTTTAAAAAAAATAAAAAATCAATGATAAATGCACAGTATAAATGAAAACAATTGTTAAGTCCACCTTATAAGGATTTAGACAATTCTCACCTTATAAAGTAGTTTTTGAAGTTGAGTTAAGCACAATCCAAGTAAGTGGACTTGGCCCAATCCATATGGTGAATTTAGGGCTGTCAATGGGGCGGATTTCAATCCGGATCCGTCCGAATTCGGTCCGATTTATTAGGATAATTGTCCGATTAAACATTCGATGGACCTGATCCGATTATAAAGATCCGAAATTCGAAACTCATGGAGCGAATATGGATTTAGATTGATCCGATCCGTTAAAGATCCGTATCCGACAACAAATAAAAAGAAAGATACATATACAAAATGATTTATAAAAATAAGTATCATTAATAATATTTCAACGTCAATATAAGAAGATAGTAATTTATAATTCGTTTATAAATTTATTTAAACCAATATATTCATTCAAAAATATTGACTAAAATGTCCCACGAACCAGGTTCAATAGGACAACCAGTCTTGGCTAACTTAAAAGAAAGCACTTAAGAGTATAACTCTATCCCATTCTCATGATGCAATAAGTGCAAGCCTACCGCGTTATTTTATAGGTTAAGGAAACACTTTTAATGACGTCTATATCTTGTCAAAACAAGTAGAGTATGGTAGGATGCTCTTGATAGATGCGGTCACCAATGTTAGTGTGAGCTGGGTCGGCTCGTTGAGAATTTCTTTATAGGCTGAAATTCTCTAAAGCACTCGCATAACCAAGAATATGTTCAGGGCCAAAACGAACACAACCGAGAACTTGAAACAAATCGGTTTATTACTGTGTTAAGTTTATTGTCTTGGTTTACACAAACAGACGACGGTTCAAGATGAAAATTTCACCGATTGGCTAAGTAAATCCGATAAGCTTTAACTAGGGAAGGTTCAAGATGAAATATTTCACCTATCTCGATGCGGTATTATTCCTAAAGAAATTTCGACATGAGGAGAACTATTTTATTCATGTGGGGGATTGTTGGAATTTATATTCTATATGTGAATAAAATTAGTTAAGAGTAAGGGGTCGTGTCTGTTTGATCTAAAGAGGTACCCTTTGGATCGAAACAGTACAATCCAAACATTGTGTCTCTTGCGAAAAGATATTTTTTGAGTCTATAAATAGGAGACTTAATCCGGCCAATTAAGTATCCTTTTTCCGACAATAATCAAAATAAAATTACTCTCATATCAACTTTAAATTTATGTCAAGAGTTTTCTATTTGCTTCGGTTCGCCGTGGGTTCATTATTTGTGCAAATAATGAACAACCGACTGTTGTATCTTGGGAGACTACCGGGAATCAAACTGTATGCACCGTGACAGCCCTGGAAATATTGTGTTAAGGAAATTTGTTTCGGCAAGCCTCGGTCTAATTTCCTTGTTTTTTACGTAAAGATTGAAGTGATCTTTGATTTCGATACAAGCAAGTATTTCTCACTATTTTTTGTGTTGGATCGAAATATTTAAGTACACAGATAGTTAGACACAAACGAAAATGCTTATTATAGTTTACCAAGACGATGTAATATGCCTATTTTCATATCACAGAAAAGGTAATTTGTCAAAGACTCGTCAAAATGTGCTGCTTCTTTTTCTTTTATTTTTCCTTTTTGTTTCGAAATAGCAACAAAGTTGTTCTATGTTATATCATTTTCTTAAAAAATGATTTACATGAGTCTAAATTAATTTTTTGATGTAATAAATAATGGGAACGGAATTGAGACTATTAAAGAAGATATTAAAAATATTAGTTCTTGATATTACACTAAAAAAAAAAAAAGCTTGCATACAAACTATTAAAGAAGATATTAAAAATAATCTATCCGTCTCATTTTTCTGAAATTCCTTCTCTCTCTCTCTCTCTCTCTAAAAAGTAGCTTCAAGGAGTTTTATGACAAAACAGAAATCAAAATCAGCTGCATATAAAGAATTCAATAGACTTTCACAAACTGAATTATTATTATCAGCTTAATTCCCTCTTGTTCTTTCCTGCATTTATTCGAACAAGACTTGCTGCAAAGATTCCAATAGTAGAATCAATATTTAGACCATCTGGAATGCTAACATTCCTCGCAGTTCTGTTCTTAAGGTCAAACAAGACAAACCTAGTTTTCTTTCTTCTTTTCTCAAGAAGAACAAGTCCTTTGTTCTTTGAATAACTTATTGCTCTAGTCAAGTAACCATTGCTTTCCGATTCAGCAATTGAAAACAACATAGTCCACGAATTTTCATCTCCATAATCGGTCATTGACCACGTTCGAAAATACGCCCTGTCGAAGTGACCACTCAGAGATAAACATCCACCCAACTCACCCAACTCCATGTCCCTAATCCCCAATCTACAGACAATCGAAGCGGGCAATGAGTAAAATTGAAAATCTTCAGTTTTTAGATCGAAAGCAACAATCAAATCTGGAGATTTTCTGGTTGCAGGTTTTCTTTCTCCAATCCAATGTAATGCCCCATTAAAGAAAACACCAGGATAATATATATTTGAAATCCTATAAAAAATATCATAATTAATTCGTTTCCAAGAATTTGATCTCAGGCTGTATAGAGACCAATGAGGTGTGTATTTTACTCCATCATAAGTTGATGATTTAGTCAAAACTTTGTAGTCATCTGAAACAGAATCATATCCAAAACCAAAAAGTAAGCTTTTAACCCCATCTTCATATGGCAGAACGTGGACCTCCTGAGTTAATGGATTCCTAATTGACAACATATGCATATCAGCATGATCATGATAATGCGAAACAAGTATAAGATCATTACAAGAAACAAAACTCGTTTCCTGAAACATCATCGGGTAGATGATTTTACGTGCAGTCTTAGAACATTTAGGACCGTATTTATTAGAGTTAAACACGTTTAAAGATAAAGAACATAATCTGTGGTCGTCTTTATTAACCATAAGTAGGCGACCGACCCCATGGGAGAAGTCGTGGATGTTGCGGAGTTGGTGATCGCGATGAATGTTGATCAAGTATGGATCGTCAATCATACGACACCACGCTTTACAGACGCACCTAAAGCGCAGCAGAGCCTCGGCTGGCACTTTAGACAAGATAACCATAAACAATTCATATGGAATATTAGAGGACATTTTTTTTTCCGATCCCTTTCTTTCTAACAATTAAGGATCATAATAATGTAAAACGAGAATTAATTCAAACAAATTAAGAAGATGATATGAAGGCATTAGAAGTCAAAACTATGTAAACTTCTAAAACATGGTAACGAAAACTACATAAGGTAAGGTAATAAAAATTTATTTAAAATAAGAAAGTTAACATATATACTGCATATAAAAATAACACATCGAATTTGGTTGGATATCAAATTTTTTTTAATTCAATAAAATTTACACCAATATATTTTCCTAAAACATATTTGTTAATTTTATGAATATATTTAATTTAGCTAAATACTAGAGGGGTAGAGGGCTTAGAAGACTAGGCACGACTGAACAGAAGTAATTTTTATAATCGGGGCTAAACACTTCGAAATTCACAATAAAGATGTAAAAGTGATTTTAAGAGCTCCAATCGCTGAGACAAACTCACCTAAATCTAATTAATTACTTAGGCCTTGTTCGGACAAGGTTGTAAAGATGAATTTTAGAAATAATGTGAGCTATAAGATTACCTAATATTGCTTGCAGTTTAGAGTGAAACGATAAATACATCGTTACATCAATTAATATATATCGAAAAATCTATTATATCACTATAAAAGAAAAGCATAATAAACTATCAATACTAATATTAAACTAAAAAAATAATCATACTACCAATGGGAGTCGTACATGCACAAACCTTTGGTCAGGGGTCTCAACTTTTGTCGCTAAATTACGGCCTTATCAACCACGCTAATGAACATGTTTAGAAAATGTTTTTATTGAGAGGGAAAATGTGCATTTGAGAGACTATAAAAAAGTTGAAAGATAGGGATCGTCTTTAATTTGTAGAATACAAGGTTGCTTTAAAAAAAATAAAAAAAAAATAAATAAACGATAAATGCACAATATAAATGAAGGATATTGAGATTAAATGTCCCACATTGATTAAAAACAATTATTAAGTCCACCTTATAAGGACTTATGCAATTCTCACTTTATAAGCTAGCTTTTGAGGTTGAGTTAAGCACAATCCAAGTAAATGGACTTAGTCCAATCCATATGGTGAATTCTAATAAAAGGAGATAAATCTGAAAAGCAAACATTTCCCAAATAAAAAATGCCATCTGGGATATATATGAAAGACACCCTCGAAAATATTGCTCAAACAAGACCTAAATTTTCATGATTATCTATGCAATAATACGTCCAATTGCATATGTCACTTTTTTGAAAAAATATCGTGCTATATTTGATTTTATGTACGTAATACAAAATAAATATATTTATGCATATATACCTTCTTATTAATCATTGCTAAAGAAATATAATGTACTTGCCTCATTTTCTAAATAATTTAACTTCATTATCAACTCATATTTCGGCTACAATCTCTCTCTCTCTCTCTCTGATGAATACAATTTCTAATTTTTGTTATTATTATTATTATTAGAGTGTACATATTTAAATGCCCTAGCTAGCTTGTTTAAGAGAGTCAGCCAACTTAAGTTCGAAGTATTTGCCAATTTCCAATTAATGGCTAGCATTTTTACCATTGCACTTTTTTTTTTTTTTTTGAAGAATAACGTGCTACATGTGTTTGTATGTATGTAATTACAAAACCTCAACCAGCACCGCTCAAATTCACTTATTTTAGGGTGTGTGTGGATGGGTTTTGGCCCGGTCTCGCGGGTCTCGCGAGACCGAGCCAAAACCCTTTCAAATGAGTTTTCGTCTAACCCATAAAATCATCAAAAATATATTCATAAACTTACACTCAAACTCTTCAAACCTATAAAATATTGATTTGACACCTACCACCTACTTTTTCCTTCAAATCTCACTAAAAAAGACATTGATTTGACACATATCACCTACTTTTTCCCCTAAACCCAATATCCAAACCCAATCAAAGTGGGGTTTCAACTTATCAAACCACAAAACCCAATAATCAAAATCCATCCAAATAAAATCTCAAAGGTTTCATCGAAACCACTCAAACTAATTTTTTTAAATCGAGACCTGTAAAACCGAGCTAAAACCCATCCAAATAGACCCTTAATGTTTCTTTTCTTCTTTTTATTTATGTCCACATATCTATATCCATCAACATTTAGTGGTCTACTACATGCAAATCTATTTTCAATCAGATATCACAAAATCCATTGTCACACATGGCTATCTCTTATAGGCTTCAAGAAAATAATGACACTCCAGATGAGATTTTTGTCGGAGGCATTTTGGCATCATTACGAACAATCTTTTACTAAGTACTCAATAATACATCGTTACATCAATTAATATATATCGAAAAATCTAGTATACCACTATAAAAGAAAAGCATAATAAACTATCATAACTAATATTAAACTAAACAAATAATCATACTACTAACGGGCGTCGTACATGCACAAAACCTCTGGTAAGGGGTCTCAACTTTTATCGCTAAATTACGGCCTCATTAGCCATGCTAATGAACATGTTTAGAAAATGTTTTTATTGAGAAGGAAAATGTGCAATTGATTTAGAAAATGAAAATTATATTTGAGAGACTATAGAAAAGTTGAATGATAGGGATCGACTTTGTAGAATACAAGGTTGCTTTAAAAAAAATCAACGATAAATGCACAGTATAAATAAAGGGTATTGAGACTAAATGTCCCATACATTGATTGAAAACAATAATTAAGTTCACCTTATAAGGACTTAGGCAATCCTCACCTTATAAGCTACCTTTTGAGGTTGAGTTAGGTCCTAGTCAAGTAAGTGGACTTAGCCCAATCCATGTGGTGAATTCTAATAAGGTATCATAGCCACATGTTAAAGTGGGTCGCCTCCTTCCGTGATGGGCTTCTCGTTCCCATGATGGGCTTCATTATCTGCCATCACACTTCACCCAGTTAACAAAGGTCTGAGTTGTCATTATTCCTCCAGTTATTCAAGCCTTGGAGTGTCATTATTCCTCCGGTTAACAAAGGTCCGGAGTGTCATTATTCGTGTGTTTGGTCTTCACCCTCATGTTGCAAATTCGCAAGGTTGGGCTTTCATATGTCACGTGTTGGGCTTGTTTCACCCACACATTCTACCGGCTCACACGTGAATGGGATGTATTGAGATTAATTGTCACGCATTGGTTGAAAACAATAGTTAAGTACACTTTATAAGGTATTGGAGAATCTTCAGCTTATAAGCTAGCTTTTAAGGTCGAGTTAGGCCCAAGCCAAATAAGTGGACTTAGCACAATACATGTAGTGAATTCTAATAAAGGAAAATAAATCTGAAAAGCAAACATTTCCCAAATAAAAATTGCCATCTGGGATATATATGAAAGACATGACTTTCGAAAATATTGCTCAAACAAGACCAAAATTTTCATCATTAGCTATGCAATAATACGTCCAATTGCATATGTCACTTTTTTGGAAAAGTATCGGTGCTATATTTGATTGTATGTACGTAATACAAAGTAAATATATTTATGCATATATACCTTATTATTAATCATTGCTAAAGAAATGTAATGTAATTGCCTCATTTTCTAAATAATTTAACTTCATTATCAACTCATATTTCGAATCTCTCTCACTCTGATGAATACAATTTCTAATTTTTGTTATTATTATTATTATTATTATTATAGTGTACATATTTAAATGCCCTAGCTAGCTTGTTTAAGAGAGTCAACCAATTTAAGTTCGAATTATTTGCCAATTTCCAATTAATGGCTAGCATTTTTACCATTGCACATTTTTATTTATTTTTTATTTTTGAAGAATAACGTGCTACATGTGATTGTATGTATGTAATTACAAAAACTCAACCAGCACCGCTCAAATTCACTTCATTTTAGGGTGTGTATGGATGGGTTTTGACCCGGTCCTTGCGAGACTGAACCAAAACCCTTTCAAATGAGTTTTCGTCTAACCCATAAAACCATTAAAAACATATTCATAAACTTACACTCAAACTCTTCAAACCTATAAAACATTGATTTGACATCTACCACCTACTTTTTCCTTCAAATCTCACTAAAAAAAATATTGATTTGACACCTATCACCTACTTTTTCCCCTAAACCCAATATCCAAACCCAATCAAAGTGGGGTTTCAACTTATTCAAACCACAAAACCCAAGAATCAACGATAAATGCACAATATAAATAAAAGGTATTGAGACTAAGTGCCCCACACATTGATTGAAAACAATAATTAAGGCCACCTTATAAGGACTTAGGTAATCCTCACCTTATAAGCTACCTTTTGAGGTTAAGTTAGAACCAAGTCAAGTAAGTGGACTTAGCACAATCCATGTGGTGATCATGAATTCTAATATGGTATCAGAGCCACATGTTAAAGTGAGTCGCCTCCTTCCGTGATGGGCTTCTCGTTCCCATGATGGGCTTCATTATCTACCAACACACTTCACCCAGTTAACAAAGGTCTGAGTTGTCATTATTCCTCCAGTTATTCAAGCCTTGGAGTGTCATTATTCCTCCGGTTAACAAAGGTCCGGAGTGTCATTATTCGTGTGTTTGGTCTTCACCCTCATGTTGCAAATTCACAAGGCTGGGCTTTCATATGTCACGTGTTGGGCTTGTTTCACCCACACATTCTGCCCGCTCACACGTGAATGGTGTGTATTGAGATTAATTGTCACGCATTGGTTGAAAACAATAGTCAAGTACACTTTATAAGGCATTGGAGAATCCTCAGCTTATAAGCTAGCTTTTAAGGCCATCTCCAATGGTAGCCGCGGGGCCGGGGCCGGGGTCGGGGTCGGCGGGGGAAACGGTTGGAGATGGAGAGGGGCCGGGGTCGGCAGCGGGGTGGAACGGGCGTGGCCGCTAGGGGTGGGCGCGGGTAGGGTATTTCGGGTATTGGGTATTTCGGGTCGGGTACCCGACTTGGCGGGTAGTGAATTTTCATACCCGAAACCCTACCCGATTTCGCGGGTACCGGAAGTTCGGGTACCCGAAATTTTCGGGTATTTCGGGTATTGGGTATTGGGTACCCGAAATTTCACACTTGTTTTTCAAGAATTTTTTCTCAACATATATATACGTAAAATTGTAAATAAATGAATTCAAACATTAATTGTACACAATAACTTCAAAACAAAACAATACAAATGTCTCAAACCTTCAAGATTCAAGTATTCAATAAATTACAATCAAATCAAACTCAAAGTCTCAAAGCATCAAAATATTAAATATCACAATCGCATGGCATGAAAGTTACAACTTACAATAGACATAAAATCACAAATCACATTCAATAATATTTCACATTTTAACTCATCATTCGGATCTTCACCAATCATATCCACCTACAAGCTTGAAAATCCAACTAAATTACTCGAATTTTTTTTTTAAATACCCGAACGGGTACCCGAATACCCGTTCGGGTGTGAAATTAATACCCAATACCCTACCCGAAAATATATTTCGGGTTCGGGTACCCGAACCCGAATGTCAAAATACCCGTTTTTTTGTCCCAAACGGGAAATACCCAAACGGGTCGGGACGGGTCCCAAAATACCCGACCCAAACGCCCACCCCTAGTGGCCGCGGGCTCCGCGGAGCACGCAGGCCAGCCCGCGGCCCGTGTGGGTTTGATGGAGAAGAAACACGCGCCCCTCTTTAAAAGAGTTGCCGCCAAGTGGCGGCACCTGATTGGTCTTTCTTTTATTTTATTTTTTTGTTTTTCTTTTAATGAATTAATGTGTGTATGGTTTATTTAATGTGTGTATGGTTAATTTTGTATAATTAATGTGTTGTATGTGATTTTAATTAATGTGTTATTTTAATTAGTGTTTTATTTTAATTAATGTGTTATTGTAATTAATGTTATTTTATTTAATGTGTTATTTTAATTAATGTGTTATTTTAATTAGTGTTTTATTTTAATAAATGTGTTATAGTAATTAATGGATTATTTTAATTAATGTGTTGTTTTAATTAGGGTTTTAATTAAATAGTATATAATATGATTAATTATTTAATCATATTTTAAATAAAATTATAATATACTAATAAATATAGAAATAGTCCATTTAATTTAACACTCATACAAATAAAATTTAGATTAATATTTAATCTAAATTAAAAATTTAAATACATACTAAAATAGACAAGAAAATTAAATTTAAAACTATAATATTAAGTGAGAGTGGGCAAAGGAAAAAAATTTAATTAATTCCCCCACGGAGCCCCAACCATTGGAGACGACCAGCAGGGCCCCGGGCTGGCCCTGGGCTAGCCCGGGCTCCGGAGCCCGGGGCTAGCCCTCAACCATTGGAGATGGTCTAAGGTCGAGTTAGGCACAAGTCAAATAAGTGGACTTAGCACAATCCATGTAGTAAATTCTAATAAAGGAAAATAAATCTGAAAAGCAAACATTTCCCAAATAAAAATTGCCATCTGGGATATATATGAAAGACATGACCTTCGAAAATATTGCTCAAACAAGACCAAAATTTTCATCATTAGCTATGCAATAATACGTCCAATTGCATATGTCACTTTTTTGGAAAAGTATCGTGCTATATTTGATTGTATGTACGTAATACAAAATTACAAAGTAAATATATTTATGCATATATACCTTATTATTAATCATTGCTAAAGAAATGTAATGTAATTGCCTCATTTTCTAAATAATTTAACTTCATTATCAACTCATATTTCGAATCTCTCTCTCTCTCTGATGAATAGAATTTCTAATTTTTGTTATTATTATTATTATTATTATTATTATTATTATTATTATTATTATTATAGTGTACATATTTAAATGCCCTAGCTAGCTTGTTTAAGAGAGTCAACCAATTTAAGTTCGAATTATTTGTCAATTTCCAATTAATGGCTAGCATTTTTACCATTGCACTTTTTTTTTTTTTGTAAGAATAACGTGCTAGATGTGATTGTATGTATGTAATTACAAAATAAATATATTTATACATATATACCTTTTTTGTAACTAAATTGAAAAAAACCTTCATATGATTTATAAATAAATTTTAAATAGGTTATTTTTTTTTGCTAATAAAAAATAAAATATAATTTCTTTGCTAATAAAAATAACACAGAGGTTTTTTGATAGTTAAACAAAACATAAGAGGTATTTTTGCATTTAACTCTGTATTTAATGACCTCTATTTGAGATGAGGAAATATGTGATAAGTCAAAACTTTGTAAAATAAACTTCATCTTGATTTTTAAATTCATATGGGATATTTAAAATCTCAATATGGTATTATAAATATATATATAGTTCAAGGCTTGTATATATGTTCTCACTTCTGACGTAATTAGTACTGACCAAATCCAGGCAATTAAGGTTAGGTGCATGCTTATCAAATTGCAATGTTTGATGGATAAAACGTGAAGCAAACGAACACGATTTCCTAAAGAGTTGTGAGCATTTGCTTTAATTCATTCATAGCGAAAAGACTGTTAATTAATCGACCCATTACTTTCGCTTCATTTAAAATGTATATAAACTTGGAAGCAATGTCATCTTAATAAATAAAATCTCCTTCATTCCGGAAATTCTTATCTACATCGAACCCAAAGTAATTACACGGTAATTGCAATATAATTGCTTTATGTATTGTTTGGTTATCGCGAAAGTGAGGGAAAGTGAAGGAAAGTCGATTTTTTTAATTTTTTCTCCCAGGGGTTCAACTCCTTGTGATATGTCTAATGGACAATTTACCTAAACCCTAAACCATAAACTTTAAACTCTAAATCAAACCATAAAATAAACATTATGTCATAAACTCTAAATTCTAGGCATTGCAATGGCTTTTAAATTATAAGTTTATATTTTTATTGTAATTTTTGAGATATTTTATATTCAAATAGTGATAAATGATTTATCATTTGAAAGTAATGAATATTTTTTATATGAGTTATTATCGTATAATTTAGGTGCTCTTTTGTAATTTTTGAAAGTTGAGTGGATTGCTAATTGATTAAAAAGATTATTTAAAGAAAAAAAATGTTAAACAAATAGTAGGTAACACAAATACCTTCAAAAGCATAAAAAGTTACGCAATGACGCTCTCATAATTGAAATTTACAGTCACTCACGCTTTCGCGCACACGCTCCACGACTTAGTTATCTAGGGCTGTACAAAGGACTGTGAAGTTTGAGGCTGTGATAATCATTTTCCTTTTTCTATTACCAAGTGATTCTGGAATAAGAAACCTCAAGGGGTCTTCTTGTAATTTTTAAAATGTCAGGGGAGGTTCCTAGTATAAATGACTAATCCAGAGTTCTGATCGTAGACCACCCTTTTACATATGGAGTACGAATAGATTCTGGAAGTCACTGGTACAATTAGAAGTTTGATAGCCAAGATAATACACAATAGAAAATTGCATTATTTTCAGTCCCTAAATGAGGGTTTATACTTTATATTGGTAGAATAAAAGATAGTAAATAGATGGATTTTGAGGGAATTGCACTTTTCATGCCAAATATTTACTTACTTTATACATGGCATATCACACCTTCCAGAATGACACATTTTATATCAAAATCAATCAACATTTTTCAATTTTCATACCACCGTTAAATTTTGGATGGAATCAGACACGTGCGCCGCACTTGACCGTTAACTCACTTAAAAAAATAAAAAATTCGGGCAGGGAGGGAGTTACGAATTTCACTTTTCATACCAAACATTTACCTACTTTATACATTGCATACCACACCTTTCAGATTGACACATTTCATACCAAAATCAATCAACCTTTTTCAATTTTCGTACCTACCGACGTTAACTTACAAAAAAAAAAAAAATACTCGCGGTAACTCAACCTCTTTTGTCACAACCAAAACGTGTGGTGTATTTTTGTAAGTAGGCCTTTTCTCATGGAGTTATTCGTAATTTACCTTTTCGAAAATAATCTTATCAATTCAAAAAACGTGATTTATTTCGGTTTCTTCAAATTGAGAAGACCATATGTGGTAGTACTAGTATTAATAAAATCTTCTTATCAATCATATATAAATAAAATTCATAATTGCCCTTAAATTTATACAGAAAAATTTGGCAGAAAAAGTTCAAATTGAGAAGACTGTATTTTATGATATTTGTACCCTTTCGAAAAAGAAGCAGGAATTTTATCGATCATATGATTTATTACGGTTTCCTCAAATTGAGAAGACCCTATGTGGTACTACTGTTTCAATTCAAAATCATCATATTCATTAATTGATATAATTTATAATTGCCCATAAATTTAAAAATTATTCCAATTTTTTACATAGTTATTAGTACTAATAACACCTAAGGGTAAAATTGAAACATTTTAGGGGGCAAGGGGTTAATTGTAAAAAAGTGACAAACATGAAATTCTTACCCTTTCAAAAAAGAAACGGGAATGTCATTTATCATATGATTTTTTACAGTTTCCTCAAATTAAGAATAGCATATGTGGTAGTACAGTGCCCACGAGTATTTTTTTTTTTTTTTTGTGAGTTAATGTCGATATGAAAATTGAAAAATGTTGATTGATTTTGGTATGAAATGTGTCATTCTGAAAGGTGTGGTATGCAATGTATAAAGTAGGTAAACGTTTGGTATGAAAAGTGAAATTCATAACTCCCTCCCTGCACAAAAAATTCCCTCCCTGCCCGAAATTTTTTTTTTTTGAGTGAGTTAACGGTCACGTGTGGTGCACGTGTCCGATTCCATCCAAAATTTAACGGAGGTATGAAAATTGAAAAAGGTTGATTGATTTTTGTATGAAATGTGTCATTCTGAAAGGTGTTATATGCAATGTATAAAGTAGGTAAATGTTTGATATGAAAAGTGCAATTCCCTCGATGGATATATTTTAGTGTAGTAAAAATTTAGTATTAAGCAAATTATATAAATAACTATAAATCTTGGAAACTCGAAAAGATTAGGAGGTAAAATGGAACAACGTTCAAAGGTTAGAGAGCAAAGTGAGATTTTCCCTTTTATATTGACAAAAATTGCAAAACACAGCAAGGAGCAATACATCAAGCTTGAACACAAAAGAATGGTGGAAAGATTAAGAAATAAACAAACAAACATTAATTACAATCAATTTGTTATTAATCATACAATATTTAACAATATACATATAACTAAAAAACACAAAGGCGTTCGTATTGTTCTTTACTATTTTTGGCCCATCAATTAAACACCAGAATTTAAGCTGCGAAGAAAACATATAAACCAATATTAACATATATCAAATGATCAATAAAATTCAAAGGAACAATGACAAATTATAGAATTTTACAATCAATTTATTATTTCCTATTTATTAGAGATTATTACTTTTATTTCTTGGATGCTTTCTCTTTGGCCATTTTTTCAAACAGGCTTCCGTCGTAAACAGCTTGTATCGTATCTTTCTGTAACATGCCGTTTTTATCCTTGCAGAGAAAATAAAGGATTTTCCAATCCACATAGCTATTAGCCCTGCAGTATAATCAAGATTTTATTCAATCAATTTGGATCAGACGAGTTGAATTTGATATCGTGACACAATAAGAGAGTCGTTTGACCGTACAAATCGTATTACCACTTGCAATACTAAATCACGGAGAACATTATCCGAATACGAGGGATAATTGCTTTTTGCGATTTTAATCTAAAGTGACGTACCATCCGCCATAGTCCTTTGGCTCCCGGTTAGATTTGATGAATGTACTCAGTTCCTTGGATGTTAAGGCATTCGAATTCGATTGTGCATGCTTAGCGAAAATCCCCTCGAACTTTGATGAAACAAACCTTCAAGTGTGATATGCAATCAAATAAGTAATCAGTCTTATGGGACTAAAAGTGCAAAATATTCTATAAATTTGGGATATATACGATACCTTCCTTCTTTGTCATAGACACCAGAATCACTACCATGTTTTGCCAATTGTATGTTTTTCACGTCAATCGGGAAGCGCAAAGAAAACGGTTTCCCCTGTATTCATCGAAACAAAGGGAGGTATGATGCGTGTGTGTTTTCATTATGTACCAAAATTTCGTTTCGAGTGTATGTTTCATTCAGCTAAATACTGAAAACTTTTTGAGAATTTTGCGAAAACACTAGAAAAATTTGTAAAAAGGAATACCGGAGTTTAAGACAAATAATTAGTTTCGAAATTACACCTTATTTTCGTTTTCGTTTTCGTTTTCGTTGATTCAAACACGAAAACTTTTCGATGTTGTCGACGGAAAAATAAAAATTTTGATCCATGGTTATATAAAAATTTGTAACACCTCTCTAATTAGATTTAGGATGTTAATCATCCATAAGGTACAATTAGTTCTCCATAGGGTGAAAATCCTCTGTACCACAATGGTGTATTACAAATAAATATTTTCAGGTTCGAATCCCTATTAAGAGAGGTTCCCACATTATGTGCCCGACGCGCCTCGAGAGGGATTAAACCCTTGGGAAACCCAAAAAAAAAAAAAAAATTATAATAATTATCACATATACATGTGTCAAATACTTATTTGAGATACACCATTATGGTACACAAATTGTGGTACAGAGGATCTTGTGCCATCTCCATATTATGTAATTTTTAACTAACATACTCAAGATAATAAAAATAGCCACATTGAAAACAAAACTGAGTTCCTTAAATATGTATGACCTTGTAAAATGTAAATAGGAACAAAAGGCAAAAGCTGGTAATGACTAACTTTAGTGAGACAATATGTAAAAAAGTCAATAACAAGCTAATTTAGGAAACAATTCTAAATTAGTGATTGCAGCAAAATAATTTTTTGAAATTGATTTTATGGACTTTTGTGATTGCAAAAGCTACAATTTGTACTTCATGGGTTCGTAGGCATCGGGGGCCAAACAACACGAAAAATCACAATATATATACCATATGTGATTTTGGCTAACAACGTCAATTAATCTCAAGATCGATCACGATATAAACCCGATAGGCCAAATTAAATTAAGTTGATTCAAATGCTACGTGGGTTTTATAAATTTCAATAATGCACATTTAGATTCAAAAATCTATAACATTTTATTTAATAGCAATACATAATTTATTAAAAAAAATAAATGCAATTTCTACTTTAAAGAATTAATGTTTCTAAATTGGAAAAGGTCCAATCTCACTAAAACTGGACAAAATCGAAATCCTCATAGCCTCAAAACCCAGAAAATTCTAGAATAGATCCAATTTTTCATAGACCATACATAAAATTTTGTATATATTTAGCAGATGTATTAATTTTATTCATGATCTATGAAAGACTGGTCTACACAACAAGTTTCCCCAAAAGGCAAAACCCCATGTATGAATTTTATACTTCCTCCATTCCATATTTTTTTATTCCTTGAAACAATTGATCAATCAATTTGTCTAAATTTCAAAAAATTATAATATTTTACTTATGATTTGATAATATCATATCACATTATATATATTACTAATATTTAAAAGGTTTAATACGCCACAAACGTGAGTAATTTAACATGAAGTCATTTCAAATATTAAAGAGTCTTACCGAGTACTGTAACTAATGAAGTAAAAAATAATAACACTTAGTGAATAATATATTGAGCCAAAGACAAAAGCACCCCCTATGCTTGGCTAACTCCCAAAAAACCCCATGTATTATTTAACTCCCAAAAACCCCCCATGTGTTCGGTTTTAAATACCACACTCAACACTCCCAAAAAACTCCCTATGTTATTTTAACTCCCAAAAACCCTCATGTGTTCAATTTTAAATAACACACTCAACTCAAGTATAATGTTACTTTTGACTTTTGGTGGAATGACAAGATTACCCTTATGTGCTTGTTTTTTTTTTAAATTTATTTATTCTTTTTGAAAAATTAAGTATATACTACTTGGGTCGAGGGTGATATTTAAAATCAAACACAGGGGAGTTTTGACGATTTAAATGATACATGGGGGTTTTTTTTTAGAGTTAGACAAAGCATAGGGGGTATTTTGTCTTTCGATGTCAGGGGTAAAATTGCCATATCAAAATCAAAATGTGAATAAATACTTGCAATTTTGGCATTTGAAACATACTCTCTTTTATAGGGGGTGTATTTGATACTTACTTGATATCACAGGGGATTTTTTTGGGAGTTAATATAACACAGGGGATTTTTGGGAGTTAGACAAAGCATATGAGGTGCTTTTGTCTTTCGCTCATAATATATTCCATCCGTCTCATTTATTTTGCTCTATTTGCTACAATACTCATGTCAAATTTTTCAATCTTTTAAGTAGCTTATCATATTAAATTGTTCACTTCTATAGTGTATTAAACCTTTTAAATATTAACATATATAGTGTCAAATGATATTATCAGCTTATTACTGAAATAAACTAGTTAAATTATTTATTATAATTTTTTTAAATTTAGTCAAATTAATCAATTGACCGCATAAAAAAAACAAAATAATTGGGACCAAGGTAGTCTTGCGGTGTCAAAAAAATCACGACGTGTCATTTTCACAATAATTCAGGTGTATGTTTAATCGAACTTATGAGCTATTAAAACCGTGGGGGCCGCACACCCAATTGCTCGAACTGGAATTTTCTATTATTAGTATACTATTACCCCTATTTTTATTTAATTCAATAAAAGATATCAAAACTAAATAAATAAAGAAAGAAAGAAAGAAGGGGACTTACGGGTCTTGTTTTCCGACTAAAAGTAAGGTTGATGAGGATGGCGGCAACAGAGGACAATAAAATCCCACACCCAATTGCTCGAAGCCCTGAAAAATAAATCATGGACCTAAATGTAAAAATTGAATTAAATTTTTTTAAAAGAAAAATACAAGTTGAAGTAAGAGAAAAAGACAAAAAAACTCTAGGCTGTATATGCATCTAGTTTACCTAGGTTTGGTTTCACTCAAATTGGGTCAAACCCCATCAAGTAAAGAGTTTGAAGAGGTCTCAGGCGAAACTCCAAGTTTCAAACAAATCGAAACCTACACAATCCTACTTGAAACCTATAAAGTCATTGATTTGACATCTGTCATCTATTTTTTACACATAAAGTTATTGATTTGACATCTATCACCTACTTTTCTTCTCCAAACCCCAACAATCAAACTTCAATCCAAGTCATATCTCAAAGTTTCAAAATCCACTAACTATTATTTAATAATATTTTACAATCTCAATATTCCATTGAAACCATTATCCAAATCGAGTTTCAAATGTTTGGGCGAAACCTCTAAAATCAATTATTGAGACCAAACCCAGCCAAACTACTTCCATATTAACCCCTAGATTTTGTAATACTCCTAAAAATTAAAAATCCTGTTTTATTTTAACCAGATACATTAAAAAAAAAATGTAATTCAAATGCGAAAATTACAAGTATTTGTTCCCAATTTATATTTTATATGATAATTTTACCATTGATAGCGAAAGACAAAACTCGCATATGTTTTGTTTAACTCCTAGAAACTCCTTCGTGTTATTGTAACTCATGAAACTCTCATGTGTTTGATTTTAATTACCACAATCGATCCAAGCAATATATATAATTGCGTTTTCAAAAAAAATAAATAAAAAAAATATATATAGGGATAATTTTATTAATTTGCCAAAAGTTAAAAGTCAAAGTCCACTTGAATCGAGTGTGATAATTAAAATCAAATAAAAAAAAATTCTGGGAGTAGTTAAAATAACACAGAATCTTTTTTAAAAGTTAACAAAACATATATATGGGTGTTTTTGTCTTTAACTTTAAAAGTAATTAAATGTTAAAAAACAAAATAACAAATCCACAAATTTTACAGAAACGCACCTTCAAAAGTTTCCGAGATATAAATTAGCCCATCCTTGTTTCGATCGAAGAACAGAACATGCTTCAATAAAACATTTTGATCCTGAATTTCCACTCCTACATGTAATTAAAAAAAATTAAGAAAAATATTATTCGCTAATAATCAAACAAAATTATTTCCACAACAATTTCATGCCTTCATGTTTGATTCCAATGTTTGAAAGAGAATTAGAATCTCCAGACATAACTATACCAATTTAATTGCTTATCAACAAAAAAAAAGGGGGGGAAATATCTACAGATATGTGTATAGTGCGTGATGAAGGTGCTAAATTTTGATTTTGACTAGGCTATTTAATTATAGGAAGTTGGATAAATATTTTAATCATTAAATTAGTGAAATAAAATAAACCACTGATAATGTTTTAGCAGCTGTTGAAAGATCATTTCTTAAAAAACGATTGTCGGTACAGCTATCCAACTTGACATGAACAAAGCGAGATAATGTAAATTTACCTCCGCGAAGTGCATAATGTTCAATTTACTCGTAATTTGAAAAGAAGCACTTTACTTTTCGGTGAAAATTTCGAAGAGCAATTTACATCTTTATGGTCAAGCTTCAGGTCAAAACATCAACTTGAAAAATCGAGATTTGTATTCAGTCGATTGTTAAGAAGAACTATTTTAATTCTCTATGCCCGATTAAAGTGATCAAATTAAGTTAATTATTCCATGGGCATAAAAAAATATCAAATTGTATAAGTGTGGAATAAATAAGATATTTCATATGTGTAGAATACTGAAAGTGCAATTACTAAACTTTGATGGATAATTTTGCAATTATACAATTATTAACAATTGTACTTAATAAATAGAGAGATTCGGTCCTTGATCCGTTACCACAAACAAAGTGTTCTCTTCCCACCATCAGAGAACAAGCTCTAGATAATCGAGTCTTGGGTGATTCAATTCATGATTAATTCATTCAAGTTTAAATGATCAATACAATCAAGTTTCGTAACAATGAACTCTGATAAGTTTGCTCAAAACCCTACGCGCAGTGAGCAATCCTCTTTTAATCGACTAACACCCGTGAACACTTACCTAGAGCCCTCTCTGCATACATTTGGCAATGTCATTGACGATATTAAGACTATTGCGTCCCGTTTGGTTTGCTTTAAGGCTTCTCTTCTTGGTCGTGATGGGAATAAGATTGTTCATTCCTTAGCACGAATAGGTGGAAATGGACATACTATGTTGTTTGATTTACCTAGTTCTATTATGGATTTTGTAATTACCAATATATCTCTTAAATTATAGTATAATGTTTCATCAAATAAATTATAAAAGAAAAAATGAATTGTATTTTTCATATCACAATTTTACCTACTTTAGATATTTAGTGCCAAACTTTAAAAAAAGACTCATTTGAATGATTTTTTTCCCAATTTCTTTTTTCGTCAATTTTTAGGGGCCAAATTTTGTGTTCTTTATATTTCTTGAAATCTCTTTACGAAAACTTTCTAATGGTACAAGTTTCAATTCCTGAAACGAAAATTCATTCAAAAATCACCATTAAAACTGAAGCAGATGTAAAAAAGTCATTCGATTTTGATATTAAATGTGTTTTTTTTTAAATTTGTTACCAAATATCTAAAGTAGATAAATGTTTGATATAAAAATTTTAATTAAAAAAAGAAGAAGAAGAATAAGAAATTGGAAATTAATTATTATAGATATATATTTACAGCTTCACAAGCATAATTTATTCACGTCACTTCGCTGGTTTTCTGCATTGTACTCTAACCGCGCGGCGCACGTCATTCTAAACAGCCGCTTGAGTTTTTTATTCGCAACTTTATTTTTGCTTCGTTTATTTTCCTTATTCGAAAATATATCTTTGAAATTGAATTATAAAATATAGTTCCTTATTTTTGGGAAACTCACATGTTACTGGAATGTTCCATGATAAGTGTGTAGCTGATTTTTTAGGAAAAGAAAGGTTTTGTTTTAGGTAGTAATATTAAATTAAATAGACACGACTAAGTATTACTTGATTTGCCCATATGTATCAATATATATTTATAATTTCTATTTCTTTATATTATGTAAATGTATTTAAATTAATTTATGAACAACTTATATTTATATATTACTTAAGTGCAACTTATATATTTTCAGACATGTAAAAGTATATACATTGGGGGTGCAATCAATTATAAGTTACTTTGTATACAATTTATTTTTCATGAATACGATGATTATTAGTTATTACCATGGGCGGACCGAGATAGGGGCAAGGGGGGGCTATAGCCCCCCTGGAAATTTTTTTTTTTAATATAGGTAATTTTTTTATAAAAAATTTAATATATTAGTCCAATATCAGCCCAAATATAATTTCAGTCCAATTAATATACACAACCCACTTTAACAATAACTTACTCTATCCAATTGTAAGCCCAATTTTAAGTCCAATTTTTCCCTACTCTCAACATCTCCAATTTTTTCTATGAGATTAGTCAAATTAGCTATGGATCGTCTTCAAGAGACAAGAGATGTTGGATGGGGAACTTTGTTGGAGGATGTTACTTTTTTTTGTTCTAAACATGAAATTGAAATTCCTTCAATGAGTAATGTTTATGTTCCATATGGGAGACCAAAGCGTAGGACTGAACAAGTGACTATCGAGCATCATTACAAAGTTGAGAGAATCAATTCGGTGATAGATAGACAATTGCAAGAGTTGAACAACCGTTTCAATGAAGTAAACACGGAGTTGCTTCTTTGTGTTGCATGCTTAAACTCATCAAATCACTTTGAAGCTTTTGACAAAGGAAAACTTGTTCGTCTTGCCGAATTTTATCCAAATGACTTTTCATTTCTTGAGCTCTAGACTCTTTCCAATCAACTTGAAAATTATATTAGGGATGTTCGATAATGTGATGATTTTTCTAGTTTGAAAGGGATTAGTGATCTTGCTAAGAAGATGGTTGCAACTAAAAGACATATCGCATTCTCGATGGTTTACAAACTTGTGACATTGGCGCTTATTCTACCCGTTGCAACTGCATCAGTGGAGAGAGCTTTTTCGGCTATAAAGATAGTAAAGAATCGGCTTCGTAACCGAATGGGTGATCAATGTCTAAATGATAGTTTAGTTGTCTTTATAGAAAGAGACATATTTAGTGGTATTTCAAACGATGCTATCACGGACTGGTTTCAAAAGATGAAAAATCGTCGTAGTCAATTATTAAAGTAAATATGTAGATATTTTGGGTTCTTGTGTGAATAATATAAATTTTATATTTAACTGTTTGATAGATTTTTTTTTGTATAAGTTTAGCCCCCCCTACCCAAATTCCTGGATCCGCCCCTGACTTATTACTAATATGGAGAGTTACTCAAATTATCCCCGAGAGTTAATTTAATTATATTAAACATTCTTCATGCTTGAAAAATTGTTCAAACTATTTCTCAATCATTGGATTCATTATAAATATTTTCATATATGACGTTAAGAAAAAATTAAATTTCAAAAATACCCCTACGACCATCCTTCATAGCCAAGCGTCGAGAGGGAGAAAGAAGAATAAGATTTTGGGTACTAAGAAAGATGATGACAATACTTGGTTTAAGTCCGGTCCGGAGATGGAGAGAATTATTGTTGACAATTCTAATGTCATTTTCACTTTGATTTATCGCCATGTGATTATCATAATGTTCAATTTACTTTTCTGTTATTTGAAAAAAAAAATTATTCCCCTATAATTTTTATGAGTAATGTACCTCCCTGAGTTAGAGAGTGTCTCTCACTCATGGATCAAAGTTTCGTTTTCGACATACGTTTCGGTCAGCTGAATATAAGAAATATTTCGAAAACTTTTCGGAAACGTTTCGGAAAAACTAGAAAATTTTATGAAATAAATTACTAAATTAAGAAAAAAAGAAAGTCTCAAGACAAATATAGAATTTCGAAAATACATCTTATTTTCGTTTCGATTGATTTAAAAACATAAATTTTTCGATGTTTTCGACGAAAAAGATGAAAATTTTGATCCATGATCTCACTCGCTCCACTATAAAAATGGGCGTGAAATGTATTGTGTGAAAAAGATAAAATTGCCCTTGAGGGGGGAGGGGGAATAAAATGGTCCACATTAAAGGGGGTATTATTGTCAATTCAATTTTTTCTGAGGGCTTAAAATTTTTAGGGAGACACTCTGAATCATTTTTAAAATCATAGAGGGTAAATTGCTCTTTTGCAAATTATAAGGAGATAAATTGAACATTACTTGTAATAATCACAGGGGATAAATTGCCATTAACCCTTTGTCCTTCAGATGAAGATCTTGACGCGGTTTTGGGTGCTTGAGATTGAGGGTGAGTTTAAGACAATCAACATCTTCTTTACCCGGAAAATTCTTGTGTAAATCAGATCTTTCGTTGACCATGAACAAAATTAGTGCATCCCTTACGCTGCCGAAGAGGTACACGGAGCCATTTTCTCCATGCATCACATTTGCAGGGCTGTTTGGGTTGCTTTTGGTTTGGTTTAAGGATTTTGTTTCTGGAGGCTTGAAGCATTACATCAAGTTATACGCGTGAAAATTTTAAATGTTTTTGGGGTGATTTGGATTATCATTATCGTTATTAAGTAATAAGTTTGGTACCTTAATGTAATTTATTCAAAATGTTAGTAGAGTTGGAAAATATAAATATGTTTCGACTAATTGTGGGTTTTATGTGGCAAAACATGATCATAATTACTTTTAAGTAGTAGTGTCAAATAGGTAGAAAGAAAGAAAAAAAAAGTGACAATAAATTAGTATATTGATTTTAACTAATTAAAAATTATAATCTATGGAATGGTTATATTGAAAAATGAAAAGTGAAACAAAATTTTATATTTTGTCCATGTAGACATAAAGCTCACGTGATGGAAATTCAACATAGGAATTCCCTATTAATTTTATTGCATAAAATTCACTGATATTTTATAAAAAAAATAGCATAGTTAATTAGCTAATGTTGTTAATAATATTTTGAAATTCTCATTTTACCCTTACAGGGGTAAGAAATTTTCGAAAGCACAAGAGAAACTTATGAGATAAAAGTAATAGAAGAGAGGTCATGTGCAGGTTTTTCAAAATACAGGTAAATTTTATGTTTTTTACCAGGAGGTCAATTATGTCATTTGTCTAATGCTAGTCGCATTTGACATGCGTGGGAGACACGTCTCACTGTTTATATCTACAAAAAAAAAAAGATTACATTGCAATATTTTTTAAAATAAAAGGAAATTTTATGCAGTAAAATCAATACAATTAATTTGTGCTCAAGTTTTTAAAATACATGAGGATATTAAACGTTTTACCCTCTAGAAGCCAACTAACACGAAAACGGAAACAAGCTTAAATTTTGAAAACACATCACCGGATGATACAAGAAGCTTGTACACAAAATGATGGAAATATTAAGAAATTAACAAACATTACACACTATTAATAATATCCAAATAAACAAACATTACACACTACTAATCGACCAATAAGACTGATTTTTTATATTATAGGTTTGTCCCATCAAAGTTGGAGGTGAATTTTTTGGCCTGAACAAACATGTTTTCTATTTTCTGAAATAAATTTTTCTATCTTTTAATTTTCTCAAACTATTCTATCAAAATCCAAACAAACAACAATTTTCTTATCTTTAAAAAAAACCTATTCAAAAACTCTATTCTGATTTGACTTGAAGTAACATATCTCTTACACAATTTATCTCACAACAAACATGATTTAACATAAAGTCTTATTTCCTGTGTTGTTTTATTTTTTTAATCCTTTGTTTTAGGGGTTGGTCCCTTTTGTTCTTTTGCTTTGATGGGGTTATATAAATTGTGAGTTCCCCCTCACGTTGTTAGATAAAAAAAAAAAAAAAAAGTCTTACACATCTTACACTTACAACCCAACTCTTCCAAAAAAACTCATACCTACTTTATTTCTTAAATCACTATCTCAAAACTCAAACAAACAACATTACGCAAATCGAAATTATTTCACAAACCTCCACTACTCTCCCAAACACCAAACAAAGCCCTTTACTTTCTATTAACTGAGAAACTCAAGTCTAAACTTAATCATACCCAACCATTAATCATAAAACACATATTTACTTTTGATTGATTAATGTAATCATAAAATAATCTGTCTCCAATTTACATTATCTTAATTTCATTGAAACCAAAAAGGAAATATTATATATATAATTTACACGTCATCTTATTTCACCAGAATTATGTAAGATAAAATAAGATCTTATAATCTATACTAACCTCAGGAGTACTTTTATTCAATGATTAAGTATATCAATTTGTTAATAGACACATCATCAATTATAAATAAAGTTACACACAAGATCCTTAAATTTTATAGTTCATATTATGTACATATTTAATCATGTTTAGCTCTAACCCAAATTAAATTAGAGAATGCAACATCTGAGGACTATCCCCTTTTGGTCCACCCTACCATCCTCATTGCCTGTAAAGAACAGAGACTCCATTAAGCATTTCAAAGTATAAATAAAAAAATCATAGCCTAAATAATAAATAGTACCATTTTAATGCTTGACCTCAACAAAATATGTGGTCTAAACATATTGCACTCTTTTGATTTTCTGATAGGGTTAATGGAAATTTACCCCCTTGATGTCATAATGTTCAATTTACACCCATGTGATTTGAAAAAGAGCATTTACCTCCCTCTGATTTTTTTAAATGAACACTTTACCTCCCTGAGTTGGAGATACTACCTCACTCGCTTAAATATGAAAGTGGGCGTGAAATGTATTGTGTGAAAAGACGAAATTACCCTTTAGGGAGATAAAATGGTTCACATAAAAGGGGGTATTATTGTCAATTCAATTTTTTCTCAAGGCCTAAAAATTTCTAGGGAGGTAGTGTGAATCATTTTTAAAATCACAGGGGAGTAACTTGAATATTATGATAATCACAGGGGGGTAAATTGTCATTAACCCTTTTATGATATAATCATTTGGAGAAGCCTTATAATCAATCACATATTATTTAAAGCAACTGAATTGCATTTTTTTGTCTCGGAACTGGATTTTTCGTCCCAGTCTTTTTAAAATCTGTTGCACAGTTTGTCCTTTCCATGCAATTTGGTACCAAATTGAAAACAAAGAGATTCCTATGGGACCACTAGTGCAAAACAGAGATTGTTCGATGGGACCAAAAATGCAGAAAAAGGGGATGGAAATGAGATGAAGGATGACAATTGCAAATTTTTTAGTTGGGACCAAAAGTGTTATGTTTAAGGTGCGAGACCTAAGGTGTTGAATGTCCAATCCTGTGAAACTAATATTGGACTTAAAGCATTTGTTAGCACACAAGAAAGAAAAACATCGATTTTATTTACGAAGTTTAATTCTTAAAAGATGACCAACCTTCTGGAGGCTGAGCTAGTTTTCGGTTTTGGGGCGACATCATATCTTTTTTCAACTGCATCAATATATCCTCCATTGTGTACTGTCTCTGCCAATCAGCAAGCATGGGGAAGAAACGAGGTTCAACCTATAAACATGATCACTTGTAAGTTTGTTTTATACCATGTTAGAGAGCATGAAATGTCTCCAAAAACGCAGTACTTACAACACCAGTTTCTAGATTAACACAGCTCATATTTATCCGTGTCTGAAACTTCACGCTTGGCGGCTTATCAGGATAATCTTTCCCACAAAATAACTTTAATTGGTAAATCCGCCCTTCATGTACAGTCTGTTAAGAACAAAAGGAGAACATTTTCATTCCATTATCATGCTATATTAGATAAACTTGTCCATTTTGTAGAAATGAAACAATGCAATACTTGCGCTTGCATTTGGTGATGAGACGGGATAGTAAAAGATATTTCATAAGATTTTTATATTTGTAGTCCCATGTGATTGGACCCTCAGCGCTTTTGGTCCCGAGCTTTACAAAATTGCACGTTTGGTCCTAACTTTTCAAAATATTTCTACAAAGTTGGTCCTATCTCCTTTTCCCCCACTTTGTGCACTTTTAATCCTATAGAAAATTCTCTGTAAAGACTTTTGGTCCCATAGAAATGTCTCGATTTTGCACTTCCGCTCTCAAATTGGACTCGATGGAAAGGGGGTGATAGGACCAAAATTCCAAAATAATTAAAAAAATGGGACCAAGATTGATTTTCTTTTGAAAAAGGAAGTGCCAAAAGTGTCGAGGGTACACAAAAGTGGGACTGAAAGAGCAATTTTTCCATGGTCTGTATATCGTTATTTGAGCATACTGATATGAAAGTGTAAGTTAATATAAAAGGATAACTAACATTAGGAGGACCGATGATAGTTCCGGTCCACGACTGCATGTATACATCATCAGCATCGTCCATCCCATAGCTCACGGTTCCATCTCCTATCCCTTTTTCTCCTCTCTCAAGCTCTTCCAATAATCGAAAGTTCCTAGGAACTAAAAAGAAAAAATTTTGTTACTAAACTTACAACATTACAGACCAATTTCATAAGAAAGAACATCCGAGAACATTTTCACAGAAGATAAAGCACTACTTCAATAATAAATAACAATACATCGTCAAGCTTTTTCATTCAAATGCAACAAACAGGGATAACGTGATCTTCAACTGTTTCTTAATGTAAATGACTAAATGGAATGGAAGCTCTCCGTAATATAATATCTAAGAAATGTTTACGGGCTTTATGGGTACAGAATTTGGGATATAAATACAACAAAAAGTCCAACACATTATGACATTTCCAAGTTCATGGCACCGAAAATAATTAGTAAAGATGAAAATCTCTGGAGCTCTTCTCTATCATGAAACAACCACAAGAACGAGTCATATCAAATTCAGTAAAACCCAGATGGGAAAATGTGTTTTCGGAGCACCACGAGCATTTACACGGGGAATTAATCACAACTACTTAATATATCCCACTTTTTCTATTAGAATGCCTAAATGACTCAAAAGGGCAGAATCCTTGTTTAAAAAGAATAGCTTCCAATTCTACTATACTCATTTTTATGGAGCAAATATGAGAAAACTTCCAAATCATAATCAGAAACCAAATTAAGACAAGAAAAATTAGCTAAATCAGAGCTAAATTACATATAAAAATCATGGATAGTTCACATCAAAACTTAATTTCAAGACCATTACTCTCAAACCCTACTTGATCAAAATTGAAATTCAAACAATTCAAAATAAGATGGACGAGTTTAAAAAGGGAAAATAAAACCATACCATAGATTTGAAAAGGCAGAAGAAAATTATATATATAAAGAATCAGGAAGCTTACTAACAACCCTTGACGATTCTTCAGAACCCATTCGTCTCTGCACTTGATTCAGGGGATATAGGGTTTTGGAGATGAAACTAACTGGAGTTTAATTTAGAATATATTAACAAAAAGGGACTTGGATTTTAGTGCTGCTGAGAAGTAAATTTGGTCATTTCTCCACTTGTTTGAGACCTTTTTGGCAGGACATTTTTTTTAGAGTAAAATTGCAGAAAACGTCACAAACTAATTACTGATTTTAGATTTTCGCTCCGAACTATTTAATTTGACGAATTTTTGCCCCGTAATTTAATATTTTTTTGGAATATCGTCCCAAACTAATTACTAATTTTGATTTTTTCATCCCAAACTATATTTACTCGCCAAATTTCGTCCCATAAATTTACCATTTTGTATGACATTAGTCCAATATTAAATTTCTAATTTAATGAATATAACGTTCAATCTTGTAATTAATTTGGGACGAACTCTGCAATATTATATAATTACTCATGTTAAAATTTACCATGTCATGATACTTAAGCAGCCATGTGATAATTCATCGGCAAATGCGCAATTCCGTCTTATAATTATGGTGGGACGATATTCCAAAAAAATATTAAAATACGGGATGAAATTCGCTAAATTAAATAATTTGGGACGAAAATTCAAAATCAATAATTAGTTCGGGACGATTTTTGCAATTTTACCTTTTTTTTATGATAAGAAAAAGAACAACAGCTGGCATATGGCGATAGCACCGTGTGTCATACTTTTAAGGGTCAAAATTACATTTTAAATCCTTTAATTTATATTGGATAGCGATTTTGAGGTGCTAGTATTTTTCTTCGGCGAAAAGTCTTGGTCCTTTAACTTTTTTTGTTTGCAACTTTAGAACATTTCACTATGATTTTGGTTCATTGCACCCGAAATTGGAAACTTATTTCTTGTCAGAATTTTTTATTGACGTGTGAAAGTTAACTATGTAAAATATTGTATTATTTCGTCATGTGCAATTCACATTAACAAATTTCAGCCGAAAGTTTTTAAGTCGGAGAGCAATGTATCAAAATTAAAATCAAATGTAACTTGTAACTATGGATCAAAATTTCGTTTTGAGCGTATGTTTCAATCAGCTAAATATTGAAAAAATTTCGAAATTTTTCGGAGATGTTTCGAAAACACTAAGGAAATTTTTTAATAAAAGTTACAAAATTTAGAAAAATAATAGAGTTTAAGGCAAACAAATAGTTTCGAAATTACATCTTATTTTCGTTTCGCTTAATTCAAAAACGAAAACTTTTCGATGTTTGCGCAGGAAAAGAGGAAAATTTTGATCCATGTTTATAACTATTAAAATTTTAAGATATCGGAATTGCTTGCTGAAGAAAAAAAATGTCTTAAAATTATCACCAAATAAAAACTATAGGATTACAAATACAATTTTTACCTGTTTAGGGTGAACCATATTTCTCCTAAATTTTGAAATATTTACGTTAACATTTCCTTTCTTTAGATATTCTATTTGAGTTATTATTCAATCTCTTCCTTCTCGGGCCTAAAAAACTTCATTTTTTGCACCTTTTTCTTTTGCTTTATTATTTTTTCTTAGCAATTTCTATTGTTCTTTAATTTTTTTTTAATAATAGTTCTTTGATTTTTGTTCTATCTAAATAATATTTTTAATTTTATTTCTTTCTTAATTTTTATAATACAATTTCTTCTTCTAATTTTTTTTAATTTAATATATTTCTACACAAATTTTCGCTTTACCCCATATAAATAATATTGATCTAGCTTTGATTTCGAAAATCAAAATTCGACGCTGTTCATAATTGTGAATGTAATTGTTGTCATTTGAAATTGTAATCAAGATACGTAGATGTTTTGAGTTCTTTTGCAACCATAAATGAGTATTATATTTAATTAAAGTAACATGTGGAGGTTATTTTTATCAAACTTCGCCTCCTCTTTTTTATGCATATTTTCTCTTGAATGAAATAGCTTTTAGGTTTGACTGTTTAATTATTATTTTAATTTTTTTATTTCAATTATTAAAGTAATCGTATAACCTTAGTCCTATGGATTAAAGTTTCAATTTCGATATGTTTCGGTCAGTTATATATTAGAAATTTTTTGAAAAATTTCAGAAAATCTTTGAAAAACTTGTAAATATAAAGAAAATATGTTAAAATAGAAACTACTCTATAGTCTCGTTTCGGAAAACTCAAATATGAAAACTTTTTTATATATTCGGTGAAAACTTATCGAAATTTTAATCTATGCTTAGCCCCCTCTACCCTTTATTCCTGGATAGAATTTAACTATCATATCTTCCTTCAGGGTCCTTTTGCTTGTTTGGTTCAAATCTAAATGATCCTTCAGTATTGAACCATTTAAAAATGAACACATTCCATTTTTATTCACCATCTCCTTGTTCCAATATGTTCAAGTCATTCAGTTGAAGTTTTTGATTTTTGTGACTATTTCTCTCGAAGCTATTTGGATTGATCGGAACTCAATCTCACATTGTCAATTGGACAACTTGAATAAACTTGAATAAACTTAAGAAATTATAATAGATAATCTAATTAACTTATCTTAATAATAATTTGATAATATTATACAACACATTAATTTAATATTTAAAAGGTTCAAAACATATTAATATTAAAAAAAACATTAATAAATAGGAACACAAAGCACATGGCAATGTTTTACAAATTCATATTTCTGAGCACTACAACAAAATCAAAAGTACACTTTAAGGTACGGACTTTGAACTACGTCCAAACCATTCAGCCATTTCATCATCATCATCAGATGCAAGATTTTCAATTCTTCCACCAACAACAGAAGATTTATATGTCATTATCTCATCATATTCCCTTTCATGAACTTCAGTCCCACATTTATCCTTCATTTTCATTTTCCGAAATTCTTGCTTTTTTACAGTCTGGGACGAGTCACTCTTACCTCCAACAACCGGAAAATCCATGAAATCGAACTGCTGGTCCCATGAGCCAGAATTATTGTGATCCAAACTCTCACTCTTAACAAATCTTATGGATTCATCAGCCTTGTCCCAAAATTGCTTCTCTTGTCTAGACCAAGGTTGTGTCTCATCATTCTTTGCGCTATTGCTTACGAGTTGAGATGAAACATCAGCTGTAGCTGAAGCGATCGGTCTTTTATGATCACATTTTAGACATACCATATTTCTTCTGAAATTGATGTAGTTACACCTGCATATAAATAGGAATATCAAATACATGTATCAAAAGAATATGTGATTTCATGGCGGAAATTGCACACTTTTAGTCCAGCGCCTTAAAATTCGCACCTTTTTTCCCAACTTTTTTATTTTTTTTGCACATATTGTCCTCTCTCTTGTCCAATTTTGGACCAAGATTGCAAAACATAGGATATCCTATCGTACCGAAAGTGCAAAAGAGAGACTAATCTATAAGACAAAAAGTGCAAAGCTTAAATAGGAAGGGGGCATAAGTCGAAATGTGTAAAAATAAGATTTGGGACCAAAAATGCTATTTCCGAAAGTGCGTGATGAGTATCCAGTTATGTAGGGCTAAAAAGGAATTTCACTGTAAAGACATTCAGGACGATTTCAGGATGTAAAACTTAGATTGATCTTAGGTAGGTTTCATTTGAATTGAGGGATTTGAAATCGATGAAGGGTTTGGAGAAATGATTAAATGAATCTATTATTGGGTGAATTTCATATCCATCATTTTAGTTAAAAGAATAGTATAAAATTACTAAGGATTTGAAATCCATACAACATTAAGATAATCCCTATGGATTTGAAATACATAGCTTCAAATCCCTCAATAAAAAATGAAGCATTAAAAAATCACATTAAGACATAGGAAAGTCTTACGATTCACATTCCCATTCTCCCGGATTAATTTTCCGCTTAGGGGGCTTCTCTTTACACAGCAAACACCTTGTATTTCTTGCAAAGTTCAAGAATTTGCATCTGCAATAGTTAACCACTTGAGAAACATGGTCACCTAAAAATTCCTAATCGACTAGAGTAAACTTATTTCAACATGTAATTACTTTTCACATATCCAGTCCCCTTTCTTCAACGGAAGTTGATCCTGATCTTCTGCTATTACTTTTAGTTTTTCTTGGGAGAAGGTATCACACCGCAAGCACTTCACATTTCGGGCAAAATTAAGGAACTTGCATCTAGAAAAATAATATAAGTTCGTTTTAGTAATGTTATGACATTGTAGAAAAATGACAGGAATGTAATAAATACTACTGACGTGGTTCTTACTTGGGACAAATCCAATCACCTTGCTTCATCGGAACAAGACTTTGACTTGTTTCTTGATTAGTATCATTTTCTGGCTCAGAAGCAGTGGCTTTTGGCAGTTCACGATCATTATCCTCGACCCTAATAGCCATCATTTCTTTCAACAAAGTCCTTACTGATTCTTTAACCTTCTTGTTTAAGCATGGCTTATTCTCTACAGAACTGAGTATGGGATCCAGACAGTACGTCAACAGGACACGCATGACGTCCACGGTTCTACCACCTTCATCCACACGGGCCTCTACATATGCCCTATCACAATCTCCTCTTAAAATGCAGGAGCTACAAACCTACTAATACGAATAATTTATCTTAAAATTAAGTACTAATAGAGGTTTTTTTTTTTTTGGAATTAAATTGTAAGTCAATACATACATTTCCTTCATTGATTCCTACATGAGCTCTTAAACGCTTTCCGGAGTTAACAACTTTCCTATCCGTGCTTGGACATCCAGACCCAGCAATCACTAGTATATCTTTCTGCGACAAGTATCTATAGAAAACAAACTTGATATGCATCATTAACAGCCAAATGGATAACTACAAAACGAACACCATAAGTAATTTCAACAATTTTATGAAAATATCAGGAACAGGCAGCATTTCATTTCCTTACCAGGCCTGAAATCGACTTATAAAAACCCGAGTATTTAAGTGCTCTTAAATCATTGATTTATATCATTCAGTAATAATATCAAACATGTTATAGGCATGCAAATGCTCCATAACTCATACACCTAGCATTCCCTATTAAACAACTTAAATAAAATGAAAACAATTCATTAATCACAATAGGACGAATTGTACCTTATAAGTTGGTATTGATCGCGGGAAAAATTCAAACAAGCAGTTCTTATCAAATTTGCTTCTTTTTTACCCAATTCTCCATTATTCGCAAAAGGATTCCCAATCGCATCAAAGTACCCTTTCTTCAACAATATCTCCATTAAATCTACCCATTCACGCCACGGATGCGTAATCTGAACCTTGGAAAGAACGTCATCGTTTTGAGCAGGACTAGGAGAATTGAATTGGGATTCTTGAACTTCATTTAGAACGAATTCAATTGCGGGGTTGGAAATCGTGGGCTTTCTTGTGATGTGGTTATGGAGATGTGAAATGGGTGAATAAAATGTAGGGTTTTGGAATTGGGATTTTAGGGTTTTGAGGTAGAAATTAGGAGTGAACATTCGAAAAAAATTGTTAATATTCTGTTGAAGGGTTTAAGCAAAGCTTATAGTTCAAAACTTTTTTTTTTGAGAGATATAGTTCAAAACTTCAAAATTCATATACGATTGTTGTTTGTACTTCCATTTTATTTTTTTCCCATTTTTTTAGGGAAATTTGTAATTGTTATTGGCAATAACATATACACCATTTTCGCACTTTGCATTATGAAGTTAAAGATACTTTGCACCATCGAATTGTATATTTCTGACAAAATAATAGATATTATGTAGGATGTCTTTCGCCAAATAATATGCAATAGTGTATTTCTGAGGTGCAAAATATCAATTATTCCAGTTGTCTTTTTATTTTCCTCCATGTATCAAGATTAATTTTGAGTTCTTAAACAAATGAACGTGTTTTCCTAAGAAAGAAAAAATGAACTAGTCCGGATTTCCTCATTACATATTAATGTTCTCAGGATTTGAAATTAAATTAAAAGTGTTTGTTTCATATCTACGAATAACCGTGCCAAAACGAGTATTTATCGGACGACTTTGATTTGAGTCAAATATCAAGTAGTTTGACATGATTTTCAGTCCTACTTACAATTTTGAAGCCCTTTAATCATCCTCTACATATTTTAGGATCTTTTGGGGGGAAATCATAAACTATCTACAAATTTAAGCATGAATTTATGAACAATATCTATATATTTATATATTAATTAATTAATTAATATTAATTAATATTTAATATACATATAATAATACGAGTTGGCCTAAGGAAATTTCTTCCCTTTTTTTGTGAAGACTAATATATCCCTATTTAAATTTTTTAATGTGATATTTAATTTTATGACAAAAAGATAAAAGAAAAAAATCCTAGAAGTATAATTTGACAAGAAGTCTATCCTACATTAACCTTATAATTATTTTTTAAAGTTTTACAACTCATTAAAACATTAATGATAGCAAAAAAAATATTATTCTATATATCTTCAAAAATTTCTTTGAAAAGTTCTTAAAAATTTATTACTTATTAAGGAACCTCAAAAATATTAAAGAGACTGGAAAAAAATTCTGTCATATTCTTGCTACATGAATAAAAAAAAGTTACTATTTAGTTAACCAAAAAATGTATAATGACTTAAGCCCAAAAAGTCAAAAGATAGAAATTGTTAAAATAAACGATTCGATAAAAAAATATGTGATGAAAATAGTAAAATCAATGGTAAAATGGATCATATAGAAAAAAAAAAGAGTTAAAGCAAAAAAAAATAGTGAATCGATTAAAAAAAAAAAAAAAAAGGTTAACAGGCAAAAAAATGGGTAAAATCGATAGAAAAAATGACATCAGCCAAACACGGGATAACAAAAAAATGGATCAAATCGATAAAAGAACAAACAAACAAAAAAATGGTGAATTGATAAAACAACAAGGTTAACCAGCAAAAAAAATGGATAAAACCGGTAAAATAATTGAGTAACATCGGCTAAACACGAGATAACAAAAATATGGATCAAATAGATAAAAGAAAAGAAAAAAAGAGTTAATTGGCAAAAAAAAAAAAGGGTCAAATATGTGAGAAAATATGTTAAATAAGCAAAAGAATAAGTAAAATCAAACTAAAATTGAGTTATACCGGAGAGAATTAGTTAACAAATGTGAAAATCAACTAATGGGGTAACTTGAGAATGGATGAATCGATTAATAAACTTGACAAACCATAAAAAAATTGTGAACGAACGGGTTAAAATAACAAAAAAAATGATAAACTCAATGTAAAAGCAGATAAAATCGATATTTCTTTGGTAAGTTTTTAAAAAATTATAACTTATTAAAGAATCTAAAAATAAAAGGCCACATTCGAGCTATAGGAATAAAAAGATAATATTTAATTAACTGAAAACTTATAATCAAAACATAGAATAGTTAAAATTGGTGAAAAATGATAAAATTCTATTAAAATTAAAACTATATATCATAAAAAAAATGGTAAAATCAATGGAAAAATAAGTTATATAGAAGAAAGACGAGTTAAAGAAAAAAATGCTGCAATTGATAAAACAAGGTAAGCCGGCAAAAAATGGATAACTGATAAACATGAATGATATTAACTAAACATGAGATAACAAAAAGTAAATGGTAAACTCAATGTAAAAGTAGATGACATCGATGAAAGAAAATGTTAAAATAACAAAAAAATGATAAACTTAGTGTAAAAGCAAGTTTACTCGACAAAATTGAGTAAAATTGGTAAAAACGAGTTAGATTAGTTAAAAAATGGATTAGGCATGTGATTGAAAATGAATGAACTGATAAAAAAAATGGGTAAAACTGGTTAAGGGTTTAGATGAAAATATAAGGGTCAAGGAAGAAAAGAATTGATATTGTTCATTAGTTCAAATGGTTATCTTAGAATAATAATTATGTAGACATGTAGTTTTATATTATAAATACTTAGTAATTATAGTTCATTTTTTATCTTCAAGTTTTGGTTTTAGCCTTTTAGGTAAATGTGAAATATAGTTTCTCCCCTTAAAGTATGGGGGTGGTATCAGTTACCCCCTAAAGTATCAATTGTAACATTTACCCCCCTATGTTATAGTTTTGTAGTTTTTATTCCAAAAATACCCTGGTCCCTTACATAATGAATACATTTCCTTATTAAAATAAATTTATCTCTTTATTAATTATTAATCCATTCATCCACCAAACAACATTATGTTTTAATTTCTTCATTTTTTTTTTGTTTCCTTCGATTTTATGGTCTCAAATTTCTCTTTATTATTTTCATCTCACTTTTTTCTTTGTTTCTGTTTCAATTTATTTTCTTTATTTTATGTTTCAATTTTTAATCTCAAATTTTTTCATTTTTTTTCATTTTTATTTGGTGATAATTATCTCATCTATATTCGGTACGAATTATTATTCAAAATGTTGATTAATTATCCTTCAAATTATTTTTCGCAAAATTCAAGTTTAACAACAAATAATATCATGTGTTAATTTCATCATTCCTTTATCAAAAAACAAAATCTTTATTAATTATCAATTCATCCATCCATCCATCAAACAATATTATGTTTTAATTTCTTCATTTATTTTGCTTCCTTCGGTTATAAAAGAATAAGATGAAAATGAAGAGTAAAAATTGAAATCGAAAGATAACAAAGAAATGAAGAAAATAAAACATAATGTAATTTGGTGTATGAATGGATTCATAATTAGTAAAGATGCAATTTTGTTTTGATAAAGTAATAAAAAAAAATTATGAAAGGGGTATTAGTATTTTTGGAATAAGTACTACGAAATTATAACAGAGGGGCGTAAGTGTTACAATTTATACCATAGGGGGGTAACTGATACCACTTTCATACTTTAAGGGGGAAACATGTATTTCATCATTTAGATATTTATGATAATAACTTTAAATTCTTGGGAACAACATAATATGATGAAAAATTATTATATGATTCAACTAACATAAGAAATTAGTTAGTCACGCAAAAAAAGCTGAAATAGGTGAGAAAATTGGTTGAATCAACATAATAATAGGTCAAATCTACTTAAATTGGGTTAAATCGGATAAAATGGATAAATTGATTAACAAATGGGATAAAACACAAAACGGATGAAATCGGTCAAAGAACGTGTTAAAATAACAAAAAAAATAGTAAACTCAGTGTAAAAGCGGGTGCAATCAATAATACATTAGACAACTCTTAATAAATGATCAATTATTAAAGAACCTTAAAAAAACCACCTTCGTGCTATATAAATATAATAAAGTACTGCTTAGTTAACTAAAAACTTATAATTAGATTAAGTTAAAAAAATCAAAACATATAAATGGTTAAAAGTGTTGCTAACGGGTAAAATTCGATTGAAAAATATAAGATAAAAATTAAAAAATGGGTTAGATCGAATAAAAAAGAATTAAGCAACAAAAAATGATAAAATCAATAAAACATTGAAGAAAACTGGTAAAATATTGAATGACATCGACTAAACACAGGATAACAAAAAACTAATCAAATTGACAAAGAACAATAACAAAAAGATTAGTTAAAATGACCAAAAAGAAAGGTGAAATAGTCGAGATAATAGGATAAATCAGCAAAAGATTAAGTAACATCGACTTAAATTTGGTTAAACCGGAGAAAATGAGTAAAATTGATAACGAATGTAATAAACCACAAAAATCCGTGAAATTGGTGAAAAAACGGATTAAAATAACACAAACTGGCTTAGATGAAAACATCAAAGTCAAAGAAGAAAATAATTGATATTATTCATTAGCTCAAATGGTTGTTTTAGAATAATAGTTGGGTAGACATGTAGTTTTGTATTAGAAATACTTAGTAATTATAGTTCATTTTTTTATTTTCAATGGTTGATTATAGATATTTATGATAACTTTAAATTTTGGGAACAACATAGTAATAATTAAAGCGATTTAATCAACGAAATTATGTGGTTTGTCATTTATACCATAGTATGATTAAAAATGATGATATGATTCAACTAACATAAGATATTAGTTAATTACGTGCAAAGCACGTGCACTTTTCTAATTTGATTTAAAGAAATTAGTTAATCACGTGCAAAGCTCGTGCACTTTTCTAGGGGGCCGTTTGGTAGGATCTAATAGGTGGTTTTAAGTCATATTGTATGAATTAATATGGGCTAATACAACGTTTGGTGACATTTCTCTAATACCAAGTCAAATGGATTAAATCCTTACGACCCGGTATTAAGACTATATTATAATCCACCCAGACATGGGTGAATTAGTTAATCCAGGTAAATATGGATTAGATAAATATCACTACTAATCTCAAATTTACATATTTCATTTCTAACATATCATTAAATATCAAAAATTCTTCTCAAATATCTGAAAATGGAAAAATATTATACCTAAATAAATCACAAATTAAAATCTATATTAATTTACAATTAACATGGAAGCATTCAATCAAATCTACCAAACATGTTTTTAAAATGGCCTTCAATCCGGCTCCGATCTAATTCACCTTAATCCCATACACCCTACTAAACAGCCCCTAGTATTATTAAAAGGATAAAAAATGGTAGAAATTTGATTTCCTAGTAAATAAATATATCTACATAAGTTGATCTTGATTTTCCTGAGTAAGGCTTGCAACAGATTTTAGTCTATCCACCAATATGTCCAAAGCTTCTTTCATCCACCACTGCTGGCAAACATCTCTTGCTTTAGCCACAGCCATCTGCAAAACCACATTGAATATATACATAAATAAATAAATATTTCAAGAAGAATTAAATTAAGTCATAATATTATAATAATAATAATTATTATTATTATAATTGATCTATTGTCATGTTTTAATACCAGATGCCAAAATGGGCTCCTTGAGTATGACTCTGCAGCTAACATACCAATTATATTTCCAAAACCTCAAACAAATTAAAGTGATAGGCACTAAACACTTTGAATATCTACTTAGCAAAAATGTCCCACCTTAATTACCATTTTTCTTCTCTAATAAATTTTTCTAATAAATTTTTTTAATAAATTCTTGTTAAAATTTAACAAGAACTTTTAGCATATGATATAGTTTGTCAAAATAGATAATTTAGGTTGAGAAAAGATAAAGGGAAGTAAGGAATATGTTAGTTAATGTCAAAAGTACTAAGGAATATGTTAGTTAATGTCAAATTAAAATATTAATTGAATTTGTTAATTTTAGAATATTAAAATATAGTTTGCAACTTTTGTAGTTCGTCGATCCAACAATTTTAATTTCTAATGATTGTCACATGAACAACAAAGAAAAACATGCATTTGGAAACATGAATTAACTCACACTGATATAAATTAATATAATTGTTTTATTAATATGTTAAATCATTTGAATTAAATGGTTGTCTTGAGAATTTGACTTTTTCTATGACGAGCTCGGCGTATCATGAAGAAAATTTGAACACTTTAGAGTTAAATAAAAAAATGTAACTATATTAACAAATTTATTGTAAAAAATGATATTGGTGAAAATCTGAAAGTTGAGAATATATTGAACTCAAAAAGATCAGAGATTCGACCAAGACAGAATTCAATGAACGAAATCGTCGAATTCGAATTTAATCAAGTTAGACATAATTCAGTTGGATTCAAATTTGACCTAATCAGACCCAAATCTAAGTCGTGTACATACCCATTCTCTTTTTCGGGCAGTTTTCTCGGGCCACAAATCGAGTTGTTGAGTCACGAGCAAAGGAAACATGAAACATTGGTGATAGAGTTCACGGGTCTTGCTCTTGAATATCCACCTCCCTAGCTCACACTGCAAAAAGAAAAGCATAATTTGTGACATCAAAGTTCAATTATAATTGCATACCCAAAAAATAAAAAATAGAAATTTCGATAAATAATTAAATAAATTTCAAAATTACCTCAACATGACCAAGAACCCCAGCTTCCTCTAATGATTCACGAGAAGCAGCTTCTTCAACAGATTCATCAAGCTCCCAACCTCCCTGTTCGTACACCACATTATTTAATTCACAAAAAATAAAAGAATTAAACATACCCATCAGAAAACATTAATAATCACACATTCCCAATAAAATATGATTTATACATATTTTAAGATTGATAATTATGTTAGGAACTAAGTAAGTTTTTTTTTTTTTTTTTTTTTTTTTTAGGGTTACACCTTCGTGAAAGATTGAAAGAGCAATATGACTCATTATAAATATTAAATTAGTAATATTAAAATAAAAAAAGTAAATGTGGCGCTTTATCCCCTGTAATCTAATAAAAGTTTCACACCATCTCCTGATATTTTTATATGTGGCATTTTATATCCATGTAATATGATAAATGTGCAACTTACCCCCTGTGATATGATATATATATATGACAATTTACCCCTAATGTTACTAAAATATTTTGTATGTCCACTCTCAATTTCGACACGTGAGTTTCACTCTACGGCCGAATGATTTAAATTGTTTCTTTGGAATTTTCACATGGAGATAAATCGTTCTTTTTTAAATCACATAAGATAAATTGAATATTATAAATTTCGCAGAGAGATAAATTGGCATTGACTCGATTATTTAAAGACACATTCATTGAACCCCACATAGAGATATGTACCCATGATATTAGATGATTCAACAATTGAAATGTGTTTGACTCGTTAAATTTTCGTAGCATGCGAAAAGAAAGTTCATATTAACTTAAAAAAAAAAAAAAAAACTTTTATTTAATTGTATTAACTTGGAAATTTAATGCAAGTGGATGTGAAGAAAAGAAGAAATTGAAATGGTCAACGACCTTCGGAAACATCATAGCCTGATTCTTTTTGGAACTGATCACAAGAACTTCCAAATCATCACCATCATTTGGTGTAAAACTCTTCCCATTCTTGAATCTATATGGTATGCATCTGCAAAAATCATGTTCAACAATTATGAAAATGTTTTTATTTCGGTCTTATACTTTATAAAATTGCATTTTTGGTCTCGAGCTTCAGCCCGTGTTTAGCACTTTTTGTGCGATAGAATTGTTTCGCCTCGCAATATGGTCTTAAATTTCATAGAAATGAGGTGATGGAACGAAAAAATACATCTCAATTTAGAAACTTATAAAGTGTACAATATGAAATGTCAAAAATCCAATACCAAAAATACAAATTTTTCGATAGATTTATATGTGTAACACAAAAATATTACATCAAAGTATAATAAGGGTTCCTTCCCGCATTTTTTAATCGAACTCGGTTAGCTTAATTTAGAAACATTAGTAAGCAATATGCAGAGATGGAGGAAATTTAAATAAAAGAAAACCAAGAAAATAAATAAAAATTTGACTACATTGATAAATGTAAGGTGCATTCTACATATATAATTTTGGTTTAGGAATATTTTAATATCAAGAAAACTTACCCTACAACGAGTCGATGATCATCTTCATTGTACCTCTGCAAAAGCCTCCCTGTACGAGAAACCAAAGACACCATTTTCCTAATTAATTATTTTTCTCTGATTTTATATATTGGACTATATATTTGTAATTGAAGAACAATTCACAGTTTATGTTACAAATAACTTAATCAAATAACATAAATGAATGGAGGGAGTGTCGTGTAAATGTATCTATTTATAAGAAGATAGTAAAAGCGCCAAATTGGAATGGATAAGAAAAGTAATTGGGATTTGGGACCGAGTCTGTTAGATAAGGGGAATATTGCATATTCTGTACTATATAATCGAGCACTTTGCAATTTCAGTATCATAGGATACGTAAATGCACATTTAATATCGCAATATAAAGTCTGATTGTAATGTTTATACCACCGTCAAATAATTGGACATAATTGACTACGTACAAAGCACATAGTCGTTACTCGTTATCTCGTCTTTTGGAGGAAAAATAATCACGTTTCCCTCACTTTTGGAAAAAATTAATATTATCACGTTATTTCATATTTTGGAGGGAAATAAATAGATTTTCTCACGTTTTTTACGTTCGGTGAACATGATCAATTTCATCTACTTCGGTCCAATTATTTGACAGGGTATTAACATTGAAATCAATATTTAAATTGTGGTATTAAATGTGCATTTTTATATCTTGTGGTGTTAATATTGTAAAATGCTATATTATATAGTACCAATTTTATAATTTTCCGGTTAGATCAGAGAATAAGCAAAATAAGGTGGGCGCTCCTAATTTCTGTCATTTTGTGGGCTGTCCCAAGAAAGATGGGGAAAATATTTAAAATTGGTCCCTTAACTTATGGCCGCCCGCAAGTTTGCCCAATAAATATTTGTATTAACAATTTTACACAATAAGTAACTAAGGTGGTGTTTGCAAAAAAATTGTGATTGTGCTTAATTATTAGAATCTAAAAAAAGGCTAAAAGTTGTAAAAAAGTAAAAGTAGGTGGTGTTTGCAAATTATGACAAGAAGTCCAAAAAAAGCACTTTTGAATGTTTGCAAAGAAATCATTTTTTTTCACTTTTTTCTCCCAAATTGTCAAAGTAAAAAAGCTAAAAGCATCGGCTCACCAGCTTCAGCTTAATTTATACTTTTTGATTTTTTTTAAGAGAAGTAGAAGTAAAATTTCAATTTGTAAACACTATTTAAATGCTTATTTTATCCTAAAAGTTCAAACTATTTATTTTAAGTTTTTGCAAACACCTCCTAAGTTGAAGCAAATTTGAGAATTTTTTTGGCTCCATTGTAAAAATAGCTTCACTTGTAGGCCGGTGATATTTAATTAAAGATTTTGACCATAAATTAAAGATTTTTTTGAATATGGATAATGTGCTACATGCCAAGTCTGATTTGGGCTTTTATAGGCTCTAGTCGCTATTTTTAAAGAAACAAAGAAATTCGAGATAGAAATAATGAAAAAAATTGAAACAAAAAATAAAGAAAACAAATTAAAACAATAATAAGAAAAAAATGGAAAGAAACCAAAAAAATGAAGAAATTGAAAAACAATTTTCTTTGATAGAAGTAGGAATTCATAATTAATAAAAAAAAAAATTGGATAAATTAATGAGGAAACAATTAATATTTTTTTTAGTTATAAAAGGGCCGGGCTGGAATAATTTGGAAATAAAAAGTTCAAAACTATAACATACGGGATAAGTGTTACAAGTAATATTTTATGGGAAAAAGATGTCCAACCCATACTTTAAGGGGACACACAGTATTTTCTCCAAAAGATAATAATAATCTTCACTTCTTAATTCGGATAATATCTAAATAATCAAAATAACAAATCATTTTTTTCAATAAACAATTCAAAACAAAAATGAAGATAAAAACGCAACCCTAGTCTCCTGTGTAGGGGTGGAATGTTCTTTTAAAATTTAAATAAGTAAACAAATATTATGATTTGATGTGTTGAGGAGACTATAAAATATATTTTAAATAATATAAGAAATTATTTTGCTCTCTTTTTTTAGTGATGGGTTTGACCCATACGTATATTTTATTCTTATTTCTTTTTAAGGATATTTTAGTTTAAAATCTTTTTTCTATAATAGAACTATTTTTTCAATGTAATTATCTCACATAAATTAATCATTTGACACAACTTATTCTTATTTTTAGGCTTAATTATAAAAATTCCTAAACTTTTGTGTTAACCTTTTAATGATAAAAAATAAAAGGGACCAACATTATAGGAATGGAGTATATGTTCCACTAAATGCATACATAATAAATAAAGACGCGTCCATAGACTTATGTCGCCGTACGTCAACAGTGACCTAATTAATTAAAGTTCATTTCGAGTAACGTGTTTCTCATTTTAATTAAACAGCAACCCTTTCCTAATCAAAATTTGATTAATGGGTAATGTTTGGCGAGTTATCTTCGTGTGATATATAATTAAAAAATAAATTATCAAAAAAAAAAATTATTTATTTGCCATATATAATAATGAGCTATTAATCTTTCTCCTCATGGAGGTGTCACACACGCTTCAAAATGAAACCGTGACTTCATTTTAATGTGAAAATTGACCGTTTTGACCCAATATTGACAAAATATAATAGACACTTGATCCCTTTAAAATTGTCTAATAGACAATTTACACCCCTATAATATTATCGAATAGGTACTTTACCCCTCCTGTGAAAACATAAAACCAAGAGGGAAACAATGTGTTTCTTGTAAAAAAATACAAGAGTATTTTGCTTTTTTTTTTTTTTATCACATGCATGGGTAAACTGCATTTTAAGAATAACACATCAAGTAACTTTCTATTAACTCATTAATTAATACATTATACATGTGTACATATGGGGCCGTTTGGTAGGGAGTATGAGATTAAGGTGGATTAAATTGAAGCCAGGTTGAAGGCCATATTAAAAATACATTTGGTAGATTTGTTTGAGTCATATCACATTAAAGCAATCTACCATAATATGTTTTTTAGAGTTATGAGTTTAGGCATATATTAATATATTTTTATTACTTAATTGAACATATTATGTTAGTTAAAATATATCAATTCATCGAAGACATTTATTTAAGATGTATAAGAGCATGAGTTCATCAATGTTTGTTCAGTATTTTAGTTTGAAAATACCTCCATGTTAATTGTAAATTGATATAAATTTTAATTTGCGATTCATTTATGTAGATATGTTTCCATTTTCAAAAATTTGAGAATAATTTATGATATTTAATGATATGTTTAAAAGAAAATCTGTAAATTTGATGTTATAAGTGATATTTTACCTAATTCATATTCACCCGGATTAACTAATCCACCCATGCCTGAGTGGATTATAATCTAGTCTTAATACCGGATCGTAAGGATTTAATCCATTTGACCCGGTATTAGAGCAATGCTATGCCACCAAACGTTGTATTAACTCATATTAACTCATATAATATGACTTATTAACCCCTATTAGATCCTACCTAACGGCTCCATGTAGTATTATAATAAAATTTGTTTATACTAGTAGCAATATTAATTATTGACTATATTTTGAAAAAAGACATATATAATGATAATTTTTTATTAATTACATATCTCTTTTAGAAAAATCAAAATTTTAAATTAAATTCAATAATTACTTTCCTACCAAAAAGTTTTGATCCTACGACTTCAAACTATAGAGTGAGCTAGGAAAATTTAGGTTTGGAAATTTGTTAACCAGTGCGTCAACATATGTCTATTGCATATCTTAATAAATTTCTTTTAATGTAACCAACAAAAGACAAAAGGAATGAGAAGTCGATACATCACCCTTCTATTTCCAAATTAATTGGTTGTAAACTTGTAATACGCGTGTATCATTGGCTCTGGTTAGTACAAGTTTTTTATTTTTTAATCTTCAAAAGTGAAATATTTTATCGGCTTATTATAATCATCTGGTTGTTAGGTATATAATTTAAAATAGATCACTACCTTATACTCCAATTTACTCTATAAAATATGATTTTGATCTAGATTGACCTAGTAAATCTGGCCTAATCAACCTTAATAAACCCTACAAAACAATTCAATATATATTTTGAGTTATGACTATTATTCATAACTTTTTACAATGCATGCATGAAGGAATTTATTTTTTTCTTAGTTATATATCTAATATTATATGTTGTTACAAGTTTAGATGAAATTTAGGTTAAAATGTTATATGCAGTACATAATAATCCAATATCAAATTTGTTTCACATATGCATAGAGACCTAAACATTTGTTCTATGATAAATATTTGGCTGCATGGACGTTTCAACAAACTCTTCCCCCCCCCCCCCCACCCCAATTAATTAACCTATTTCGATTTTTTTGTGAAGGGGACTATCTCTGTGTAATTGGATCTACTCGTTTGTTTGATTTTGTAATAATTATAAAACACGAATACTGATATCGTATGGAATCTCGATACTACCTGATCATTTTTACCTAACATCACCAACCAAATAATTTTTCTGAAAAATATATATTATAAATACTCTCTTTTTCCTTAATATTTAGGTGGCATGTAGTTTGTATATATAACCGTCTACGATCCCTCCGTCACCCCAGAATGAAGGGGGAGATTTCGTAGTTCTTGGTCTGTGAAGATGCGTAGTTAGGTACTCCATTTTTTTTTCCCATTGAGGCCGAACCTAAACTTGTGCTCGAGAGATTGTTGTCCATACACTGATAAGGGATGTATGGATTCTCGAGAAGAGAGGAGCTGTGGTGGTCCCCCCCGTACCACCTGGATCCCACGAGTGAATCGAAAGTTTGATCTACATTGGATCTCACCCGAATCGCCCCATCTATCCTCCTGAGAAGAGATTTGGGAGTATGGCGTGGGTTACTTCAGTGCTGTAGCACCAGGTGCTCGAACATTGGCTCGAGGCATTTTCTCTACCCCTTCTTACCCTGAAAAAGCAGGTGCACCTTACGTTCTTGAACTGATAAACATCTTTCGGCTAACCTAGCCTGCTCCGTCCCTCGGGACCAACAAGGAGTAATACAAGAATATTCACATGTTGTCCGTCGACTACGCCTTTCGGCCTGATCTTAGGCCCTGACTCACCCTCCGTGGAAGAACCTACAAGTTAATCATATACTAATTCTTTTTTTATTTTTCAGAAACGTATTTTCTATGTTTTCTAAATAAAAATAAATATATATATATATATATGTGTGTATATATATATATATATATATATATATATATATATATATATATATATATATATATATATATACTTACTGTTACTTTTTAGAAGGTTTGGTTTGTACCATAATAAAGAACTCGACCCAATTTTTAACAATATATCACTATAAAAAAAAAAAGTTAAAGCAAATTTCAATAAAGTGTTTTTTGTTTTGTTTTCTTACATGAATGTCAACATAAGTCTGCTATATTACTCCCTATGTCACAAATTATCTGTCCTTTTAAAGAAAAAAATTTGTCCCAAATTATCTGTCACTTTAGGATTTCAATACACATTAATTACATATTTTAGGGACTTTTAGAGAAAAAGTAAGAGAGAGAGTGTAAAACTTGAATAACGTGTAAATAGCTAATGGTGGGATAAATAAAGAATAAGAATATTTTAGGTATATAATTTATTTTTCCCATAAAAGTGAGGCTATGTAGTAGGTACCTTAATATGTGTGAAAACATGTAAAATGACACTTAATTTTGGGACATAGAGGGAGTAGTAATTAACCAACAAAAGACAAATGAAATAAAAAGAATTATAAACATTTTATCTGCAGACTGGTTTGAAACTACTCGTGTATCATTTGCATACGTCCATTTTCCGGTTGTTTTAGATTGACATACTTAGGGTTTTTTGGCATTTTGCACCATGAAATTATAGAGTTTTGGCTCTTTGCACCTTAATTTAAAAGTTTTGGCACCTTGCACCCTAGAAATATAATTTATTTGGCACTTTGCACCCTAGTGTGTGTTCTAGTGAGAAAAATTATTGGTAGAAGGGTAGAAAAGTTATTTTCGATTTTTTTTTCAATTTGTACCTTGGCAATATAGATATTGCACCCTTAAAATATAGAATGTTGGTATTTTGCACCCTAAAATTATAAAATATTAGCATTTTTCACCCCTATTTAAATTGTTTGGCACTCTGCACCCTAAAAATATAATTTGAATGACATTTTGCACCCTGATGTATTTTTCTTAAAAAAAACAAATTCAAGAGATAAAATGGTCATTTCTATGCACAACAATCATAAACTTGTTATTATAAAAAAAAAATTAATTTATTTTATTTTATAATAACTTATTTTAACATTTTTCTCAGTAAAATTTAGATTAAAAAAAAGACATTGTCTTCATTTTATTTTCAAGTATCCTCTAGATTATTTACTTTATATCTAAAATACACGTTTACATATCTAACATATTATTATATTGCATGTTATTTACATTATTTAAATTGTCATATTAAGTCGGGGTTAAAAATGCCCGAACTTATATTTTTTGGGTGCAAAGTGCCAATATTCTATATTTCAGAGTGTCAAAATCTATACTTTTAGGATACAAAGTGCCAAAAATTCAAAGATAACTATTATACCATTTAGTCAATGTATTTTTTCTTTAAAACACACTCTAGAGTGCAAAGTGCCAACTAAATTGTATTTTCAGGGTGCAAAGTACCAAAACTTTTAAATTAAAATGCAAAGTGCCAAAACACTAAAATTTCAGGGTGCAAAGTGCCAAAAGCCCGCATACTTACAATTTTATTTTGGTTTTCTAAAATCCTCATACGGGTTAATCTCTGTCAATAATAATTAGAATGTTTAATGACCAGTCATATTCACTTTTTTAAAAGCATACAATTAAGCAATTTATTCATTTTCTATTTTTCTTGGTTAGTTTTCTGAAACGTGTTTTGATGACAAATCGCAAGAATTTTAATTGCGTTGTATGTAAATAATGGTAAAATATCAAAAGTTATTTTACATATGGTATAATATCCATCTTTGTTTGATTTTAGAAAATACCGTAAAATAACATTAAACTTGAATCTTCTTCTTGTACCAAGTAACGTAAAGAATTTTTCAAAAAAGAACATAAAAAATTCCTGTCACGTTGAATTTTTCAAGTATTTTTTTTTTACCGTAAATATTATTATTAGTTTCAATTACTATCAAAGTGCAAAAAAAAATTAACTATTAATATTAGCATTAGAGTAGAAAAATATTCATATTACTGGAGTTGAACTCATGAACTATCAATTCTATTTATACGGAGAGAAAATTGTATTTTTCATGGCAAACTTTTATTTACTTTAGACATATGGTACCAAAACATTCAAAAAAGACATAGTTAATATCAAAATTAAAGGACTTTTTTCACATTTGCTTGTGCTTTAATCGTATTTTTTGGTATGCTTAAAATTATGCTCCAAATTTTTTACCATAACATACTTATGTGCCCCATATCATATCTAAAATTAATGTGACATGATTTCTTGTAGATTATGAGATATGATCTAATTTTTATTAATATCCCGAAACTTAGTTTTTTGCGAATATTTAATATTTATTGTTTTTCATGAACTGAAACTTGTACCATTAAAAATCTCTCATCAAGACCATTCCAATCATATAAAGAACGCAAATTTTGGCCCTCAAAAATTGAGATAGAAAGGAAATATGAAAAAAATCCTCAATTTGATATTAAATGTTTTTTTTTTTAATTTAATATCAAATATTTAAAATAAATTAAAATTTGGTATGAAAAAATGCAATTCCCTCGTCATGTGGATCCTACAATTATATTATATTATATCTAACGTTTGATGTAGACAAGTATGTCTAGTGAGCTCTTACATAGCCAGATAAGAACAAGTTGAAGTAACTTTTGACAAATTAATAATAAATTGATTGTGTGATTTGTGTCATTCTTGAACGTGACAAAAAACAAGTAGATGAGTGAATTTCTTGGCAAACACCAAGAAATTCAATAGAAGATAATTTACATTAATTATATTAATTAAGCAAATACATATTCAAGTGGTCGAAGTCACGTGCGGCTGAAAAAGTCAAGTGGCGCCCGCATAGTGAGAAAATCACCGGACAGTTCTGTCGGATTGTTGTCGATTTCTTGACAACTGCACATAAACTATACATTGCATTAGTGCAAGACTCTTCATAAATTGATGTTTTTATTTTACGGGTTTTAACTGGTTTTTATTATCTTTGATACATTGAATTTAACAAACTTCTGCTAAATTAATTTGGTCGGTGTAAACAAGATTTATATATTACTCTACTACTTTTCAATTATTTTTTATATCATATTTATATTTTATTTATCGTTTCGCGTAACATTTACTTTATATATATATATGAAATTTTTACGAATTCTAATAAAATCGATCAAAGTCTTTAAAAAATATCAAGTAAGAATGGTGATGTAGCACGATCTCAAGGGTTGATCGTCGTTAAGCTGACTCGTTCACATTGTTCGAGCATCAAGAACTCTATCATTGGTGATTGGTTTTCGAGCCTCATATAGCTAACACATATCTATTTATCTATGTAGTAACGAGTTTGAAAATTTAATAAGACGGAAAATAATTGAGCAAATACAAAAATTTAATGATTTAAAGTAAATGGATACAATTTCTATAATTGATTTTATTGTAATCTCAAAGTAATATTTCTAGAATTTGATCTTGAAAATAATGTTTATTTGATGTTTTTCAAGCCGATTCTAAAAGTTAATCCAATGACAATGTTGCTTTATCTTGGATCAAGTGTTGAAATAACTTGAATATTCTCGATGAACGACTTGAACTCCGTTTTGGATACTTTGATTTTGAAGGCATCGATCCTTCTTGAATTGTTGTAGATCTCCAATATTAATGTTCCGAGAGCTTCTTATAAGCTTTATCTTGAATCGAATGCGGGACTTCGTTCGATTTTTTGAAGAGCGCTAAGAACATCTTGATTTGATGAAGACCTCCTTGAATTTCACCGGCCAAGAACTCCCACCATCCCCTTGTATTTCTTTTCTAATGTTACTTTTAGAGTTACGTTTTATAAAGAAGTTGAAAGAGTGAAGCTTTTGTGTAACTTTACATTTATAACAATAAAAGTGGTCGTTGAGAGTTAATATACTTTATGTGCGAAAGTATTTTTAAGAAAAATAAATTCATTTAAAAAAAATGTTACTTTAGAACATTCAAAAAAATTATTAGTTAAAACAAAGGTGATTTACATTAAGATCTCCTGATGTTTAATTATATTACAAGAAACTCCCTGTAGTTTAAGAAATTACAAAGACATCCCCTGTGGTTTAACAAGTCTTACAAGGACACCCCCTACAACTTGTAAAAATGTTTACAAAAAATACCACGTAAAAGGTGTCCCTGTAATTTTTGAAACTAAATGGGGTTCCTTATAATAAGACTAAACTTCAGGGGGTCTGAGTGTAAATCACCCAAAAATAAAAGGATATAGAATTTTTTTCTTTCTAAAAACAGATTAAAAATAGCTACTAAAAGGATATAGAATATTTTTTCTTTCTAAAAAGGGATTAAAAAATAGCTCAATGTATTTGACATTTGAGTTGACTGCTTTTGGTCAAAATGGACGAGACCAACGTTACAAGTAATTACAATTTACAACCAATCAGCCATATATGTTGGATTTGAGTCGTTCCTTCAACTAAGTGGTCAGCAATGAACCAACAGTCCAAATCATGAAAGGGAACCCGTGTATTTTTACTGGATCAAATCGGGTAGGACCCGATTGGATGTACTAAGAACCATACCCTAGCTAGGTACATTTTGCTAATTGAGTGCTAATTAGGAGTTAATTTTTTATTTTATTCAGGGTGTTTTTTCTTATTGAATGTTCATGAGTGCACTGTTCTTTTGTTTTTCAGGATACATATTCCGAATTATTCCTGCAATTTAAGGGTGTAAAACACGATTTGTACAAGTTCAAATACGACATTAGTTTAAGAGGGTGAAATATATAAGAACCATAGTTAAGGGGGTAACTAGATTTTATCCAATTATTAATACTGATTTTTTTTTATGTAATTATTAATGTGTTATGGTAAGTAGGGTTTAAAATCAAATCTAGCTACTCGATACTGATTCAAGTTCGTTTGATGAAAACTCGTTTGAGTTTGGTTTGCCACACAAGTCAAACAAACTTGAGCATCATTTTCGTTTGACGACTTTTAAAGTTCGGTTCGATAAGCTAAAAATTAATGAAATATATATAAAATTTCAAGATACTCGATACTTGGTTTGATAAAAGCTCGTTTGAGTTTGGCTCATTTAACATACAAAATTTAAAGCTCGATAAAATTCAAGCCAAACTTGAACAATGTGTCGACACTACTCGGTTCGATTTCACCTCTAGTTGACTAGTTGTAAGTGTTACTATTAAAATTTGAAAATCTAAAAGGTTTTGTCAACTTTTACCGATAGTACCTGGCTTTCGGGAAGGCATCAACTTGCCATTCCATATTCTAGTGGGCTAGACCAATGGTTTTACAAGACAAGTAGACCCAATTTCAGTAGTTAACTTATTATTTTTTGTTTCATCTTGGGCCAGATCTATTTATTAAAAAAAAAAGTTGGGCCAGAACATTTTAATTTTTGAAGTTCAAGTGTTCAATATAGTCTCCATATTGTAAGGTAAAGATTTAGTAGATTCTTCATGCGTTAAACGGAAAATACATACTAGTTTCCGAAATTTATTGTATATAAATTCCTTCTATATAAGTTTGGTTGCTCTATTGAATTGGGGTGTAAGTGAGCCGACTATAACATATGTTCTAGCTTTGTAATTTACAGGCGAGCTTGAAATTTTGATTTGATTATAAAATGAAGCATGTCCGAATAAGCTTATAGTCGAGCTTCAAATTTTGATTATTAACGAATTACGACCGAATAAACTTTTATTGAAGAAGGTTAAGTCGAGTATTTAGTAATTTAATCTAATTTATATAGTATATTTTATCAATATTTACTTATCGGATCACGAACCTAAATTTTAAATTTATCAAATAAAACATATTGTTTAAGTTTGTTTGATACGAATATCAAACTGAACTCAAACGAGGTTTTAGGTATGGATGAAAACCTTTGTAGGTTTCCATATGCAAATATATATATATATATATATATATATATATATATATATAGGGTAAACACACCAACAGGTGATTGGTCTAGTGGAAGGGACTAGTCACTACAAAGTAGCGGACTCAGGTTCGAATCCCTGTTGGGAGAGGTTCCCACATTATGTGCCCGACGCGCCTCGAAAGGGATTAAACCCTTGGGAAACCAAAAAAAAAATATATATATATAGGGTAAACACCACTTTTGGTCCCTCTTATCATTAACTTTTTACAGAGTGGTTCCTCTTATTTTTTTTTTCCCACTTTAGTCCCTACTATGAATTATTTGTTTCACTTGAGTCCTTTTCAAGTGGTCAAAGGCGATTCCGATAACATGTGATATGCTCATGAGGGTAATTTTGTCATTTCAAGTAAACTAACATGGATATTTTCGTTTTTCTAATTTATTTAAAAAAAACTAAATTTCCAAACTAGGCTTTCATTCCAATCGAACTTAATCGTACATTTCGTTCCAAACTAAAGTTTTTTCCTAAAATATTTTTCAAACACCAAAATTGCTCACCAATTAAACAATATCTCAAATAGTCTCAATAGTGAACGGACGAAAATGCCCTAAAAATATTCATATGCATGTCACGTGTTATCGGAACCACCTGATAAGGACTAAAGTGAAACACATAATTCATAGTAGGGACTAAAGTGAAACAAATAATTCATAGTAGGGACTAGAGTGGGAAAAAAAACATAAAAGGGACCACTCTGTAAAAAGTTAATGATAAGAGGGACCAAAAGTGGTATTTACCCTATATATATATATATACATGTAAAAGTAACTAAAGTAGTGAAATCTAATTAATTTGATTAATAATGTACATTTATTAATACTAACAAATAAAAAAGCACTCCCAAAATCTCTTACAAAGAGAAAACATATACTTATATTAACAAGAAATTGCATTTTTCATATCAAATTATCAATTACTTTATACTTTTGGTATCATACTTTCTCAAAAAAATATATTTAATACCATGATTTTAATCCCTCGACACATTTCATTTCTCTTGTCAATTTTTGGACAAAAACAATTGGTAAGTCAGCAAAATGGATTTCCATGTATATTATGAGATTGATTTAATATCCCAAAACCTTGTTAATTTTCTATGGATTGTTTATTGCGTTTCTTGAATTGAAACTTGAACTATTAGGAATTTACTAGTCAAGAGCTATCCAGCCATATAAAGAACAAAATTTGGTCTTGTAACGAAGGAGTTCAGGCAGTTCCCATTCAAAAATTGACAGAAAAAGAAAATATGTCAAATGAGATGAAATCATGGTATTAAATATATTTTTTCAAAAAACATGATACATAATATATAAAGTAGGTAAAAATTTAGTATGAAACATGCAATTCCCTCCTCATATTACATTAATATATATACTTTATCAACTGGTAAACTTCAAAACCATATTAATTTTATACACTATATAAAGACATTGCATTTTTTGTTTGGTGTTCGACATTTTCTAAACACAAAATAATTTTGGGAAATGCCAAAACATGCCCATTTGATTTAAGGTCTTTTACTTGACACATTAAACTCAACATTCACTTCAAAGGAGTTTAATAAAATGCTCATAACAAGTCAACTCCAAACTTCAAACATACCAAGACTTTGTCACAACTCCTTACTACATCATATTTACATATAATCAAACAATTTGATTACTTCAACAAATAATTTCTTCGATTCGTTTTACAACTTCCATCATTGTAGGTCTCTTGTCAGGACTATGATCAGTGCAAGAAATCCCAAGATGCAACAATTGCACCATTTTCTCCTCATCAACATTATCATCACGAGTTAACTCATAATCAAACACTTCATTTGTCCACTTCTCTTCATCAATTGATTGCACCCAATTAGAAAGTTCAATCCCTTCTTTCAAAGCATCATCTGGTGCCTTACTAGTGAGTAGTTCCAAGATCAGAACTCCAAAGCTATAAACATCCGAGTTTTGAGAAACGTTCCGTGAATCGGTGACTTCAGGCGCTCGGTAGCCGTTCATATTTGATAACGAGGAAACGAGTTGAGTTAGACCGAACTCGGAGACTCGTGCTTCGTAGTTGCTTGTGAGGAATATGTTCGATGATTTAATGTTGCCGTGTGTGGTTCCCGAGCTAATGGAGTGTAGGTACTCGATGCCTCGTGCAGCGCCGAGAGCAATTTTGGCCCTCATTTCAAATGACAATGGTTGTTTGTTGTTTCCTGTTGTATCAGAATATCGATTGAATACATTAGCAAATTACATTGAATAATTTTTCAAGGTCGACTCAATAAACTTAATATTGACAAGTTATATGTAGAAATACCAAGCTACTTAAACTAATTCAGTCGAGCTCAATTTATTACACAATCAAACCAAATTCAAATGTAATTTCAAGCTCGATAAAAATTCCAAACAAGCTTGTTTCGGGAAAATGCAAGATACTCTACCGTGTTATGCGAAATCAACACAAAACTACCCAATGAAATGTTTATTGCATAGAATTTCCCCCTGCTATTAAATATTAGACACGAAAGCCCCCATCAAAATAAAATAGGCCGGAAAAAAATCGTACTGATGGGATTTCGAGCTACTTAATAGTGCACGGGATAATTTGCAATAAAAGAATTTCATTGGGAGTTTCATGCCTAATATTTACCAATATAAGAGGATTTTGTGCAAAACATATTTCACATAAGACATTGGGGTGTCTTGCATTTATCCCAAATTTTATGTTGTTCAATACCACTCGACTCGTTTACACCTTTATCTGCAAATATAGTAGCAAACTAGCAATGCAAATAGATAAAAACAGGGCAAAAAACATAAAGGCTCACCATGTAGAAGTGCAAACAAGCTTCCATTAGAGATGGGCTCATACAAAACAAGCTTCTCATCTCTACCATAAAAACAACCTCTAATATTCTCCAAATTCTCATGTACCAACATTCTCATCTCTTCAAATCTACACCTAAACTCTTCCTCAGAAACACAAACATGTTTCAATCTCTTCACAATCACTTCAACTCCGTTATCCAAATACGCCTTATAAGTCGAACCCACCGCCCCTTTCCCCATCACCTCAGCCGAAGAACTCAACAGCTCTTTCAAGCTAAACAATCCCACTTCTTCTCCGAAAAACATTAACCCATCATCCTCATAACCTTTCTTGTTTTTACCTTCTTCCGCAATTACAATAGGTTCTTGAATCCAAATCTTATGCTCTGTTTGGTTGAAAGCAGAGGAAGAATAAGGATTCCGACGTGGGATATTGGGTTTTTTGTATTTCCTCCAAGAAATGAAAAGAAAAACGAGAATCAAAACTAATACAATGGAAGATCCAACTGCAATTCCAGCTATTGCGCCATTTGAAAGCCCGTCATCATCATCGTCTCCATTGTTGTTGGTAACAGAGCAAGAAAACAGAGGTCCGCCACATAGATTGGTTCCAAGAAAAGATTGGGAGGAAAAATTACTCAACCGCAACGGAATCGAACCGGTGATTAATCCATTAAACGAGACATTAAACTGTCTAAGATCACTCACCCTATCCAATTCAGGAAGTTGTCCTGTAAATTGATTGTTCTCCAAGAACAGAGTTCTTAACATTGTCAAGTTATTGAACTCGGACGATAAATTGCCCGAAAAGTTGTTATTACCGAAATTAACACGTACCAAGTTCCGTAAACTGAAAAGGGTTTCCGGGATTTGGCCGGAAAAGTTGTTGCTTTCTAAGTGTAGGTCTTGTAGGTAAGTACACGAGGATATGTCGGATGGGATTGGACCGGAAAGGGAGTTTCTACGGAGGCTGAGGGCTCGTAACTCAGTCAGATTACCGATGGAATTTAGGGGCAGCTGACCGGTGAGGCCGTCGCCCGGGAGGCGAAGGGCGATGACACGGTTGGTTACGTTGTCGCATGTTACTCCTTGCCATGAACATGGGGTGGAGGAGTTGGTGGTGTTCCATAGGAGCGTACGGCCTCGCACGGAGGATTGGAGGCGGAGGAGGGCGGAGCGGTCAGCGGTCAAGTCGGAGGATATATGAGGAATGAAGAGAAGGATGGTTATTAGGAGGAGGTAGTAGGAAAATGTTTGGGATTCCATTTTTTTTTTTGGAAAGAAAGTAAGAAGGTTTTTGGGTTTTGGGGGATAATATGAATATGTATGTAAATTGTAATGTAATGTATTCAAAATTTGGCTCTTTGGGGTTTTTTTGAGAAAGAGTCAAATGGTATTCTCCTTTACCGTGTGGACTGAAATCTAAGGTTGCATGAAATTGACATAGTAGTACTATTCTTACCTTATAGTTTTTGGTACTACTCCAATTATTTAATCATGTTTCTTGTTATTGTTCGAGATTCTTTTAATTTGGTAAAAGTCTTTTTGTGTTGTTGAGTTGAAGCAAACAAATCTTTTCACTATTTGGTAAGATTCACTTTATATGAAGAGAATATATTTTAATATCTATCATTTTGTTTGTCCGTGTATAACGTAGAATTACGTGTGTTTATACTAAAATCAACTGTTGTTAGAAAAGATGCAAACTTTGACTTTAAAGTGCATTGACACACTTGACCCACACAGGCATCCATCGCGTGACGATTGCTACCAAAGTTATAGTCGACAATCTTCCCTTCTGCAATTTCTCTTGCTAGAAATCAAACTCGTGACATTGACTCTAATACCAACTTGTAGGATCTCAAAAACTACTACTCACCTAAAAACCAATTGATGTACATACACGCAAGAGTTCACGACATTCGACTATAATATGCAGCATTTAATATGGGCCTCCATGTATCAAACCCTGGCCGACTATTGGCCGGGTGGGTTGAGGGTCGGGTCGGGTCGGGTCGGGTGAATGGGATTTATATTAAAATATGGTTTTTGGGATTTATTAAGGGCTCGTGCATTTTACATATCCATAAAATATATTATCAATTTAATGTTATTTAGGTTGATGTGTGGTATTAACTTAATAACATATTAGGGTTATTAATTTGTTACATGTTTTATTAGTTAGGCAGTTCAAGAAGTTGGAAGGTTAGATAATCTAGTTTGAAAGGTTTGGCAGAAGTCATAGGGTTCTAAATCTTAAAACATTCACCACATTTAATAAGTGACATTCCCACTAATTGGAGGAGTATGCTTTTTCACCAGAATGTAGGGACTTAACTATTTGGAGTAAATGCAATTTTGCCAATATAAATTTAGGGACTTAAAAATGAGAGATAAACTTCAATTATTTTCCAGATCATTTATACAATTTTAGTCCAAGAGCTAGGTATATATACCATTAAAAAATAATAAAAATAAAATTAAGTTTTGAGTTAATAAAAATTAAGTCAACTAATTAAGCCAGATATATAGAAATATCTCAATAGTTGAGATGTATGTATGATCTAAAGTCAAGTCTTTTGAAAAAATTCGACAAAAGTCAATTATGTTAGTCTTGTGGTTTTTTTTTTTTTTTTTTTTTTTTTTTTTTTGTCAAATCGATATAAGTGCCCAACTATTTCCAGAAACATTGATAAAGTCTAGGTCCAAGTCCAAGTTGTTGGTGTGGTGGTGTGATAAATAAAATGATTGTCAGTTGGGATGACATTTTCATGACTTGGCTAAATAAAAATAAAAATCAAGGCGGTATTTTAGGCTTCTAAGAATAAATATATGTGATGTACATCATGTACTGAAGAATTCATTGACATGCATCTTTTTTTGAAAAATTCTTGTTAGCTAATTGACAAATAAATTGGATAATTAATGATACTGTTATACTAAGTAGTAACCATGGATCAAAATTTCCATCTTTTCCATCGAAAACATCGAAAAGTTTCCGTTTTTTAATCAGGCGAAACGAAAACAAGATGTAATTCCAAAACTACTTATTTGCCTTAAACTTTGATATTTTCCTAAATTTAGTAACTTTTTTTACAAATTTTCCTTAGTGTTTCCGAAACATTTCCGAATAGTCTCGAAAAGTTTTTAATATTTGATTGACCGAAACATACATTTGAACCGAAATTTTGATCCATGGTAGTAACTAATCAAATATGTTGCTAATTTGAAAACTAATCATATTTCTTGTCACTAGGGTTGTTTACGGGCAGATTCAGATGGGATCAAGGCAGATGTGGATCTGTCTCCCATTTATATCGAATCCGATCCAAATTTGAAACTCCCAAGTTCATCAGAATTGGTCCCAACTTTTCTTTAAATTCAATAATATTTTTAGTTCTACAATTTAACCAATACTTTTATATGAAATACGTTTATTCATGGGGTAAATGCAAAATACTCCCCTGTATTATGCTAAACCTGCAAGAACTACCCTGTGAAATTTTTATTGCGTCAAACTTCCTTGAGTTTTCAAAAACCCTGCAAAAAACACCTAATTTGTAAAAAATAGGTCGTTTTGGATCGACATATTTCAAGAAATCATTTCTAAAAATACTTAAAGTTGGTCCCTACAACTTCACGTGGTATATTTTAAAAATTATTTCTTGAAATTTGTTGATCCAAAATGACCTATTTTTTACAAGTTGGGTGATTTTTGCAGGGTTTTTGAAAACACAAGGAAGTTTGGCGCAATCAAAATTTCATAGGGTAGTTTCTTGCAGGTTTAGCATAACACAGGGGAGTAACTTGCATTTTTCCCTTTATTCATGCTACATTTTTATTCAACTTTGCTTAAGTGTTCAAATTTTCTTAAATATTCATTAAGCTTGAACATAACAAAGATTACCTTTCAATAGACAAGTTTTTACCACTTAAGTAAAATGATTTAACATATTAGGTTGGAAAACAAAAAAAATTGATATTAATATATAAAATAATTCATGTTGTTAGTTTAAAATATGCACCAAATGGAGACCGTGAGTAAAATATCAATACACATCCAATTAAAAATTTACCTGGTGACAAAATATTATTTGCTGCTAACTACATAAATAAATTATTATGTACACACACAATTTATTTATTTATTAATGGATCAAATTAACTATCCTTCTTATGTAATTTCTAAATAAATAAGAGTCTTAATAAATCGGAACAAACTCGAACATGATTCGTATTAATATTCGCTACGTGTAACTTTCGCTTCATCTCTTACGCCCATTTGGTTATCATGTTTGTCTTGCTTTTCCCAAGATTATTTCGTGTTTGGGAAAGCGAAAAAAATAAGTATTTTTCTTTCTTAAATAAATTTATTTCCTATCATTTTTTCAAATTATTTTTCCAAAAGTCTAACACAACAATTTTTTTTACCTCTAAAAAAATATAAAATTCTACTATGATTTGACATAAAGTAACTTATCAATAACATAACTTAGCTCACATAATAAATATGATTTGCCATAAAATCTTACGCATCTTACTCCTACAACATAAACTCTTCCAAAAACACATACCCTATCTTCTTTTCCAAACTACTCTCTCAAAACTCAAATATATAACATTACGCAAATCGATATTATTTTCCAAACTCATCTCCCAAATACCAAACAAACAAGCCTTGGTTTTTTGTTACAATAGCTTTATTGGGCCATTATTTTAGGCTAATCACATTTATTATCCTCAAGTATAAAATATTTTATATTCATATCGCTCTTGTTAAATAATTTATACTTAAACCTCTCCTATATAAAATATTTTGCTTATATCTTTTTTGTCAAAGAAATTATACTTAAATCTCTCCTATATTAAAATGTTACACCGATTAATTTTTTATACTTTTTCGACGAAAACGTGAAACGTGCAAATTACGTGACATTCAATAAGCGTATTGTAACACATTAAAAACTCGAAAATAGCGTAGGACGTGATTTATGAGTTATCAAATCAAGCAAAACACAACTACACATCTTGAATCATTGATATTGGGCCATTGGGCCCTTTGGGCTGATATGAAAATTGCGCAGATTAGTTTCAATCTATCCCATAACCCATCCTATCCAATTTTACGGGTTTTTCGAATATGGGTATCCAAGCCCAAATACCGTCCCGCTAAGTTTTTTTTTGTTTTTTTTAATAGAAAGTTAGAAACAAAAGGAAACATTACATTTAATATTCCAAATTTCCAATTGCAAATATTCTCTAGTACATATACTGGGATTCCCTTTTGTTTATCATCTGCTTTGCTTGTATACATATTCAAATTTTTGATTGTTAATCTCAAGGGTTTCATTTTCCGGGAATTATTTCTTGTATCATTCATCAAAAAAATTCTTGAAAAGAAAGAGAAATGGATGACGTGAGAGATAAAATGAAGGGTTTGATGAAGAAAGTCAACAACCCTTTTTCCTCTTCTTCATCGGGTAAATTCAAGGGCCAAGGCAGAGTATTGGGCTCTTCTTCTTCATCTTCATCATCGCCATCACCATCTTATCCATCACAATCATCATCCAATCCAAAGGCTCCACCTGTAAAGGTAAACAATTTCCCTCAACAGAAATTAGAGGATAAAAAGCCCGAAATCAAGGTAAATCCGAATGGTAACCCAAATTCTGAAAATGGGTTTGATCCATTCAACTCATTGGTCACTTCTGGTAAAAGAAACCCAAATGGGTATTCCTTAAATGGGTTTGAGTGTCCAGTTTGTGGTCAAATCTATACCTCAGAAGAGGAGGTTTCTTCTCATATTGAATCCTGTTTGAGTAATTCAGCTTCGAGTAATAGTAATGTGAATCCGGATGAAGAATCCGAGGGCGTTGAAAATCGATTGCAAGCTTGTGTGAGTGCCTATGTATCCGCGAAGCCTACTGATAATTCAATGGAGGTTGTAATTAGACTGTTAAAGAATGTGGTTAAAGAACCAGCGAATGCAAAGTTTAGGAAAATAAGAATGGGGAATCCTAAGATAAAGGAAGCTATTGGGGATGTTGTTGGAGCTGTGGAGTTGTTAGAGTGCATTGGGTTTGGATTGATAGAGGAAAACGAGGAGATATGGCTTGTAATGGAAGTACCTTCTGAGGAACAGCTTCGATTGGTTAAGAATGTTATAACGTTGTTGGAACCGAAAAAGGTTGAGGAGATATCATCTATTGTTCGAACTAAGGTAGAGAAACCGATCGAGCCTAAGAAGATTGATAGACAGGTAAACTGTCTGATTTCGTCATTGATAATGCTATGTTTTGTGGTTTATACTTGCTTCTAGATTTTAATTTGGTTTTTTTTTTCTTATTTAATTTGTTGTTTGGTGAATCTGTTTCCTTAATGAATTCTGAATGAATAATGATTGAATGTTTCATTTTAAGTAGATATGGAAAAAGAGAATGTGTTTGTGTAGGAAAAGTGTTGGAAATCGATTTATGCAGTCAACTCTATCGAAGAAATACGATGGGAACATCTAACATAAAACTTAATTTCAGTCATTCAAAAGGTGACATGATTTTCCGAAAAATACTCTTGATTAGCAGTTGTTTGTGTAATTTTCTGAAACTATGGAGAGCTAATCGTGAATAGTTCATACTTCACATGTCATTTGCGTAATTTTCGCTAACTTATAAGAGTGTTAGAGTTTTTCATGTATTTCATGAAAACAATGTAACATGTATTGTGAAGATGCTATATGCTATAAGATTATAGTCTTTCTTAATTATCATGCAAGGCAATTTGCAAGAGCGATCATCCTCTAACCTTTAAACAATAATTTGAAGCTAAAATTATGTTCCACAAACAATGCATTCTATTGGTATGCTTGCGAGTTGACTATAAGATCTTTTTGCTGCATTTTAACACATCATAACCTGTTCCAAATTGTATACTTGATTTTGTTGATCTAGGCATTACTTCTTTGTTGTAAAAATATGTAACCAGTTCAACGTAGGAGGGGAACGAACATTTTTTATTATTTTTGAACATTTTTGTAGATTGAGATGAAGTGCAACTGTTGAAATTTAAATTGTTCAACCTGTGTCAATTAATTGTATATTTAGTCCACAGGATCCTCACTTTTGGTCCCACACTTTACAAAACTGCACTCCATTTTTAGGATGTTTTGCACTTTCTTTAATCCTATTTTTGCTTTTTTGGTCCCATATAATATTCCACTTTTGTGCATTTGGTCCCATAGGACTGTCAATTTTGCGCTTTTGGTCCCAAATTGGATAAAAAAGGGGGAGTAGGACGAAAAGTGCAAGATCTTTTTGAAAATTGGGACCAAAAGAGCAATTTTTTGTGCTGAGGGTCTGGTCCTGTGAGATTAAATATGCAAGTTTACATTGAAATGCTAACTGTTATTTGTTTTCTTATAAACAGATTCGAGTTTTCTTTTCTGTCCCAGAAAGTGTGGCTGCAAAAATTGAGCTTCCTGATTCTTTCTACAACCTTTCAGCTGAAGAACTAAAAAGGGAAGCAGATACAAGGAGGAAAAAGTTAGAGGAATCGAAGCTTTTAATTCCAAAATCGTATAAAGAAAAGCAGGCAAAAGCTGCAAGAAAGAAGTATAATAAAACCGTAATCAGAATACAGTTTCCTGATGGAGTGGTGCTTCAAGCTATATTTTCTCCACTAGAGCTAACCAGTGCTCTATATGAGGTTAGTCCTTTTGATTTATTTACAGCACTGTATACGAACATCGTATTTTGAACGAGTCCTTAAACTTATAAAATACCGAACTATTTTAGTTCGGTAGAGGCTTTTTATACTACTCTGTCTGTAGAAAGGCTATTCCTCTTTATTTAACATTATCATACGAGACCGTGAATGCTTAAATGAATAAGTTAACAGTTCTGTTGTGCAATATGCATACCATGTAAGTCAACGTAGACATGCATGCATATTACATCTACGAAAAAAATCAGATTTATTCATTCTTTATTTTAGTAAAATACCAGAGTTAGCACTTACCCCCTCACACCCATTCTAAAGGTTGCAGATTCCCACCTTTAGTCGACCAACTGTCAAACTTTGCGGAATTTTCTATTGAATTTTCACCGTTTGGGTTTATTTAAGGACAATATAGTAGTTCAAGCCTATTCCCCGTGAAATTTGTAGCTATCACTTTCAAATTCTCGACGGTCGGCGTTAATTAGTAATGATATTTATCATCTTTATAGTTGAAACTCAGTGTAATTTATAATTTCGAAAAGACTTTCTTGCAATTCAATATACCTATGTAGTGAGCATAGAACAGAAAAAATTAACGAAATTCAATTGTAGGCCGAGCAAAGGTGGCAATCTGCAACATTTAGAAAAGGTTAGGGAGTAAAGTGCAAACACTCAAAGTTTAGGGGGGATAGTGCTTTTTTTCCCTGTTATGTTTCGGAATAAGAGGAAAAACATGTATCAGAAGAATACATTCAACAAAATTTCATAACTCACTACTATTGTAATGTTTTTATGAAAAAAAAAGTTTAGTTGAGAAAATATATTACTTATACATGGGTTTAGTTGAGGAAATACTTTCTATTTTCTAATAAATATATATTTTTTTTTAATGCTAGTTTGTGAGCTCTGCACTAAAAGAACCAAGCTTAGAGTTTGAACTTCTACATCCAGTTCTAATCAGACGTCGAGTGATACCACATTCTCCTGCACCAGGAGAGAGACCAGTAACACTCGAAGCGGAGGATCTTGTCCCTGCAGCGCTTATCAAATTCAAACCTATTGAAACTGATTCCATTGTTTTCACCGGTCTCTGTAATGAACTCCTCGAAATCAGTGAACCCCTCGTATCTGATTCAGCAGTTCGACCATTGTAAGTTCTAGTCGATATTACCACTGCATAATTTGGAAAGAAAGTTTAAATTCATATAAAATGAAGTATGTTTGGTTTTTGGATTTTAGTTAGTGAAACGATACCAAAAATGAAAATCTACGGCAAACGTAGCCTAACAGAAACCAGGCCATGCTCATGATCAGTGAGTTATAAATATGGCATGTGTGCAATTTTTGTTGTTAGCATTGTTTTTCTCATGTAATATTGTTGCACTTGATAATACATTTATTTGTTAGTTTCGTATCAAAAATTAATTCTTTTTGTGTATACTCGATTGACGGAGATGGATTTAAATGTGTCCCGCAAGGGTATATACGTAAATCCTAAGAGGAAAAGCCTTTAAGCATTTGCAGCAAACCAGTGTATCAAGCAAGAAATTGAGTGTTAATTGTATTTCAACATGGATTATTTTGCCTATTAATTGTTTTCTCTAGGGGAGATATTTGCATATCCTGTTTCACAAGGGGTAAATTTCAATTCTCTCATATTTCTTGCACCATGCATATGTTTGCAGAAAGGATGGAAATAGGTTAGTATAATTTCTTGTTCTAAAAAAAGATACATAAAAATAGAGTTAATCTAATTGCACTGAATTATTACTATCAAACTCGGGGGAAATGCAAGATACTCTCCTGTATTATGTTAAATCTGCAAGAAATTATTCTGAGAAATTTTTATTGCGCTAAATTTCCTTGTACTTTCAAGAACCTTGCAAAAAACACAAATTTGTAAAAAATAGGTCGTTTTGAATCGACATATTTTGAGGAATAATTTTAAAATTATTTTATGTAAAGTTGTAGAGATTAAGTTGAAGTATTTTAAAAATAATTTTTTAAAATATGTTGATCTAAAAAGTCCAATAAATTGGGTCTATTTTACAGGATTTTTGAAGTACTAGAAAGTTTGATGTGATAAAAATTATAGGATAGTCTTTTGTAAATTTAGCATAATACAAGGGAGTATTTTGCACTTACCCCATCAAACTGATTCATGCTAGTAACTTATTGTGTAAAATGTAAATACATTTGTCTCCATATTAGCTTTTATACATGAGTTCGATGTACTTTTATCTTTGATCGAGCTTTTAATGGAGGGGTACAATCTTATAGATTTATTGAATTTGCTTAGTAATTTCTAGATCGTATAAAATATTTCTCCCAAAATTATTTGTCACTCTTCCGTATATGTTATATTATGACACTAATGTAAAAGAGTAAATCGCAATTTTCGTCCTCCTTATGGGTCAACTTTTGCACTTTTGTCTCTCTTAAATTTTTCATAGTAGATTTATCCATCTTATCAATGTAGTGTAGCACATTCACCCCTCTTAAATCTTCCGCAACAAATGCGTTCCTCTCATCAATGTAGTGAAACGCATTTGTCCTTCTTAAATTCAAAATACGTAAAATTGACGTTAATGTATTTTGGATTTAAGAGGGACGAATGTGTTACACTACATTGATGAGAGGGACTAATGTGGTACGAAAAATTTAAGAGGAACGAATGTATTACACTACATTAATAAGAGGAACGAATCTGCTATGAAAAATTTAAGAGGGACGAATATGCAAAACTTGACCCATAAAAAGGACGAAAAATGCAATTCACTCTTATTTATTCATCTTACTCCTAGTAAAATTTCCAGCTCTTCTAAAAAAAAAGAATAAGAACAAGTAAAATTTTCAACTTTCTCCAACAATTTAAGTTGTTAATTATTTGGAAACAAAAATCAATTATTAAGTTGGAAGTTCATTTACTAGAGATGTGTTGAAAAGTTTAGCATACCATTTTCACCTAGCCTTTTCATCTAGTACTCTAATTGAAACCCAAGCTCTGATATTTCAAAACTGTTTGCCAGCATATGGAATTGGGATTATCCTATTATCTTAAAAAAGTTTCTGGTCAGATTCAATAGACTATAAAAAGTTTTAGGGATCCCATATAAATATATAAAATTAATTGCATTTAATATTTTCATCTACTATATCACATGAAACATTCTTTTAATGTTGACTAGTCTAGATCATATTCGACTGAATTCAATTTCTTTTAGGGGTAATCAATTTTTCGATGAATTCAAGTTATATTAAGTGATTTGATCGTATTTTGAAAGAATAAGTTTTTTTTAGAAACGGTATTACAGCATTAGTCATTGTATCATAAGTTTATTTCCTTCTTCTGACACAGCAACGCAATTTGAATCAGTATCGAAAGGAAGTGTTAAATAATTTCTTTTTTCCTTTCCTTTACCTATTGATGTAAAATGATGCTGTATTTAATAGAAAATTATTACAATCAAAGAGATTATCATATTTCCACAATTTTTAAGTAGATGCGAGATCTAGAAATTTCCTTTTCATGGTTATAGAGACGGTTTTTTCTTGGAATCCCCTCTTTTTCAATTTAAGGAATTGGTTAAGCGTTCAGTAACAAATACCAGTAGTAGATCCTATTCGATGAAAGCAAGCGAAGTAAAGAATAAAATAATACGAATATTTAGTTGTCCAAAGATAAATAAACTATCAAATTTATGTTAATAGGTAGACCGTGGCTCTAAAGCAACCGATTGCCTTTTCATTTCTCCTTCGCCGTTCTAGTTGTCGAGAGGTTGATTGGGGCTTTGAAGCAACCGACCGCCTATTGTTTTCTTCTTCCTCAATTTTATGTTGACAGGTCGATCTTTAAAGTAACGGATCGCCTTTTTTTTTTGGCCGATGGATAATCGATTTATCCTTTCGATTGTTGAGGGATATGGTCGATCAAACGGTCTATCTTTCCATCGTGGTCGATTTTGATGGATGGTCGATCAAACAACCAACACTTTTTGCTTGATCAATCATGAGGCATGCTTGATCATACGAGCAACATTGATCGAATTACAGTCATTGATCAATATATTTTGATCGAAATACATTTCTTCTTTGATCAAATTATCTTTGATCGAAGTATCATTCACCATGATCGAATTATATTGATCGATGTAGGTATTTTTTTTATTGAGTTGTTGTGGGTGACCGACAAAACGATTTATCCTTATTACCAACTTAATGGTTTTATCCTGTTTTCTTATTTTGCTCAACAGATTACCAACTTAATGATTTTCTTTTTTGTCAATCGTTGATCAGTGAGTCGATCGAGGCTTTCATAGCGTTCGACCGACTTGTTGGTCGAGTAGGCCCAACAAGGCTTTCATAACAATTGATCGACTTGTTGGTCGAGTAGGCCAATTGGACTACATACACAAAATTCTACTTTTACTTTTCATTGTTCTTCTTGCTTTTAAGTTCAAGATCACATATCTTACTTAAACGTCTGCGAGGTTTGAAATAAATTCCAGCTTTGTCACTAACGGTGTCTTGATTTTGTAGGCAATCTCTCATACGCAAAGATCCAACAAGAACAAACACATTGATAATTACGGGCTAAACGTGATCCAATATTTTTAGTCTATACTCCATATCAGTTTTTATATACCTTTATATGTGGTGAACAGGGCCGGTCTTCCCCTTAGGGCATTTTAGGCGATTTCCTAGGGCCCAGAGGGTAGAACGGACCCAATTTTTTTTTTTTTTTTTATATATATAATGTATATTTTTTTTTGTAATTTAATAATTAAAATGTGATTTATTTTTCATACATGGTCAGATGATATATAAGACTTAGGAATGTAAACAAAAATAGAATCGAACGATGTATATTAAAAATGATTAATTTTCTTACGGAGCTTGAGATTATATTTAATTGAATAAGACGAGCTTAAAAGAGCTTTAATCGAGTCTAACAGAACTCTAGTCTGAGTAACTTTACATTCATATATATATATATATATATATATATATAGTTTATCAAGTTGATCTCGAATCATATTTCTAAGACTATTAAATAGGCAAAAATTCATTTTTGGCACCATAGAATTAAGCGTTTTTCAATTTTGGTACCATGGTGTCAATTTTGGTACCAATTCTGAATATCATTTTCAATTTTGGCACTTCCGTCAGTTGACCGTTAAGTCAACTGACGGAAGTACCAAAATTGAAAAGGTCAGTCAGAATTGGTGCCAAAATTGACACAATGGTACCAAAATTGAAAAACTCCTAGTTCTATGATGCCAAAAATGAATTTTTGCCAATTCCCCTCCCATTTTAATAATAATAAGAATATTAATAATAATAACAAAATAGTAAAAAAATTATATTATAAAAAATATTTGGGTACACAATAATAATAATATTTTTTTTGCTACACATGTTATCATTAAAACCACTCCTTACAACATTGACTCAACTTCATCCAACAATTTCCGTTTTTTTTATGATGACAAAACATTCAACTAAAAATGTCTTCTAAGTCTTCAGTTTGGTCTTTACTCAAGGATGAAAATCACTTGGTTGAATAAGAATATACAATTATCTTCTAATTTGAACTTCCGCTTTTCAGTTGTATCCTTCTTTCAATTGTAAGTTGCTTTCTTTTCATTTTCTTCTTTCTCTTTTTCTCCTTATTATTCCAATAACGGAGACGTTGCTTAGATGAATTACTTCTTATCATTTGGAGTTAGAAGCGATTATTTGTTGATTCCCTTTAAATAGTTCAAAATTATATAAAAATATTTTAAGCCATATTTGAAAGTCGGGTTGAAATAATAAATGAACAAATCAATAAACTGCATTGATGTGCTATAAAAAAAAATATGAATAAAATAATGTAGAAACCAATTTTATATACTCATAGTTAAAATAAAATATTTTAAATAAGTATATATGAGAATGTATAATTTATTTATATTCTCAAATTTACATTTAGCCAATGGAGTTTATCTTAGTTCTCTTTTTTTAACTGTATCTTAAGAGATTTTCCTTAATTTAAAATTAGAAGTATTATGAAAGTTATGAATGAATATATTTTTTTTAATAAATTCAACCTTTATGAATGATAATTCATTTTTGATACCATAGAACTAGTCGTTTTTCAATTTTGGTACCATAGTATCAATTTTGGCACCAATTCTGACTGTCTTTTTCAATTTTGGCACTTCCGTCAGTTGACCGTTAAGTCAACTGACGGAAGTGCCAAAATTGAAAACGCCAGTCATTATGAATGAATATATTTTTTTTAATATATTCAACCTTTATGAATGATAATTCATTTTTGGTACCATAGAACTAGTCGTTTTTCAATTTTGGTACCATAGTATCAATTTTGGCACCAATTCTGACTGTCTTTTTCAATTTTGGCACTTCCGTCAGTTGACCGTTAAGTCAACTGACGGAAGTGCCAAAATTGAAAACGCCAGTCAGAATTGGTGCCAAAATTGATACTATGGTACCAAAATTGAAAACGCCTAGTTCTACGGTGCCAAAAATGAATTTTTGCCCTATTAAATATGGTCTAAAGTACCTTTTATTGATCAAACTTGGATCAAATATAAAGAAATTTGATTTAATTTTATTAGTCTTTGAATGGTTTATCCGCTTTCATGTTGCTTATGTCAAACATATTTCGTAGCAACGTTATACGAGTTTAAAAATTTATATTTTAACTATATATTAATTGATCTTTGATAAGTAAAATTTATTTTCTATTAATATGCATTTATTATACTCCTATAATTACATTATCACACTTAAAATATTTGTTTGCTGAAAAATATTTTCAAAATTAAGAATTAATGAAAACATATTTACAACTAACTATATCAAAAATCAAATGTATTTGTCATTTTAGCTATACAGAAAAAGGTAGTTGGAAAAAACTAAAACGTGTTATTTATCAATACTTTTATATTTTAAATAATATAAAAAACAATATTTATAGGGTTCCGAATTTTATTTTCGCTTAGCGTCCTCAAAATATTTAGGACCGACCCTGGTAGTGAACTTTTATTTGGATTTTTTTTTAATAAATAATGGAGATTAATTTTTATTAGGATTTTTGAGAAATACGGAACGGATGCATGAATGAAGATGATATATCAGAAGAAAAAAAATGAGAAAACTTTGGGATAATTTTGTCTACGTACGTCTTCATGAATTTCAGCTGCTATAAATAGCATGCATAATAAAAACAAAACAAGACAAATTTATCCTAACAATAAGCGGGATTTAAGGAAACTAAAAGACAATATTTTCAAATGGAATTCAACATAGGAGTTTGTAGAACTAGATATCGGCGTGCAATGCATGAATACGGTGTAATCAAGTTGAGTAGTATCAAACTTTGTTATAATTTTATCTAGTTTAAACAAATTTTTATCGAACGAGTTCGAGTCGAGTATTGAGTAGTTTGATATTTCACATATTTATTATCAATTTTTAGGAAAGATTTTTAGTTTATCATGTTGAGTAGTATCAAACTTTGTTATCATTTTATCTAGTTTAAACAAATTTTTATCGAACGAGTTCGAGTCGAGTATTGAGTAGTTTGATATTTCACATATTTATTATCAATTTTGAGGAGAGATTTTTAGTTTATCAAGTTGAGTAGTATCAAACTTTGTTATAATTTTATCTAGTTTAAACAAATTTTTATCGAAAGAGTTCGAGTCGAGTATTGAGTAGTTTGATATTTCACATATTTATTATCAATTTTTAGGAGAGATTTTTAGTTTATCGATACGAGCTTCAAAAGTTATCGAACGAGAAATGATGTTCAAACTTGTTTGATTAGTGTGGCGAACTGAGGTCAAACGAGCTTATATCGAACAAACTCAAGCCAAATATCGAGTAACTTGATTTGATTTTCATCCCTATGCAATATGCATTAATCATTCTTCTAATGACACATATATTCATTTTATTAATTACTCATATAATTTATTTATTTTTGGTTTCCAACTAATTTGTTCTTTCGAGATGTATTATCATTTTTGGTTTTATTAATTATCATTATTCATTCACAAGGTTGGTGCTTTTTTCTCTCTAATAAAATGATTTGCCACTTTCTTTTTTTTTTTTATAAAAAAGAAAACACGATTAGTATATTAATGTCATTACATAATTAGAAAACTATTGATTTACACACCAAATACTAATATTAAATTAGGAAAAAAAATTCACATTAATGAGAATTGAACTCAATACCTCTAATTTCTGGGGCCTTAGATTTACCAACGGGTTATAACATCATTGACACTTTCTATTAAAATGAGAACTTATTTTTACTATAATGCCCTCCGTCCCTCTTTTATAGTCCTAGGGAGTCCTTACTTCGTGGCTAAGCCTTGGGTTGGATTCTGCACCAGGGAAAGTAGAAAATGAAGTATTGATCCAGCATACCACAATAAATGTTTATTTAACTTTTTTTTAAAAAAAATATTTATTACATGATTACATCAATATTTTAAATCAGAAATTTCATTTAATCAAAATCAAATAATTATCAAACACATCAAATACTAGAATTAAACTAAGAGACAAATCACATCTTGGCATTAGTGGCTGAAAATCAATTAATCAAACCAAGCTACTCGATACTTGACTCGAGCTCGTTCGGTAAAAGCTCGTTTGAGCTCAATTCGTCACACAAATCAAATAAGCTTGAACATCATTTTTCGTTTCGATAACTTTTAAAGCTGGGCTCGAGCTCGACTCAATAAGCTAAAAATTGATAAAATACATGTAAAATATCAAGCTACTCGATAATCGGTTCGAGCTCGTTCGATAAAAGCTCGTTTAACAATCAAACCAAACTCAAACACAAAAATTTCAAGCTCGATAAATTTTAAATCAATCTTAAACAATGTGTCGTTCGACACTACTCGACTCGATTACACCCTTCCTCAGCCTTATCAATCTAACTTATTTAACATCATATATATACAAAAATAGATATTAAGAGAGAAAATATCATTACGTTTACACGGTTTCGCTTTCGTATACCACGATCAAAAATTTTGATTTTTGTTGGCATTTAATGTAGTTACGACATTTCTCTCTGAAATTTATGGATGGACTATGGAGTGACATAATCAGTACATGATGCCAAATTAGCACCGGTTAATATATATAAATCTTCAAATAGAAAAGATATACTTATTGCAATACAATAATTAAACCAAAAAAATCTATATTTTGATTTTTTTTTTAATTATGAAATAACTGGACGTAAACTCAATAATGAAACAAGTACTTTCCAATATACTCCATCCGTCCCATTAATCTTACTCTATTAGCTACAATAACCAGTTAAATTTTTCAATCTTTGAAGTGATTTTTCATGTTAAATTAATTACATTTATGGTGTATTAAATATTTTAAATATTAATATATGGTGTCATATGATATTATCAAATTATTAGTGAAATATATTAATTAAATTATTTATAATTTTTATAAATTTAGTCAAATTGACTGATCAAAATACCATTAATAAAGAAAATTGAGATGGAGGAAGTAATAATTTATTCCATGGCATCCATGCATGTTCTCATTTTCTTTCGGTGTTTGTAGTTATAATTTTACTATTTAAGATTTTAGTAAATAAAAAATTTAAATCTAAACCTACTCTGAATATTAACCTAGTATATATAACATTTTTCTATTTAACATGAATTATATAAAAATTTAAAGATCACTATTAATGATCTATCTATTATAATTTTACAGCTCGTTGAACCAAAATAAAAGTTTAATTGAATAAATCAACAAATATATAATTTGTTAATATCTATATTTTGTAACGGTACAATATGATTTTTCGCAATATGTAATTTTTTTCAATCATCTTAATTGAAAGTTATGAAACTTTGATCACACATTAATGAAATATGATATTAATGTAGAGTTTATATAAATAAAAAAATTTAAATACAAAACAATTTATCTCAGAACATACCACCATACTCTTCTTCATGCACTTGAAGAGCGAAAGACAAAAATTTTCCCTATGCTTTGTCTAACTCTAAAAAATTTCCCTGCGTTATTTTAACTCCTCAAAACCTCCATGTGATCTCAAAAAAATGTCAAATACACTCCCATAAAATAGAGTGTTTTTCAAACGCCAAAATTGCAATTATTTATTCACATTTTGTATTCGATATGACAATTTTATCCCTGACATTGAAAGACAAAAATACCCCTTATACTTTATCTAACTCCCAAAAAACCCCATGTGTCATTTTAAATCCCCAAAATCCCCATGTGTTTGATTTTAAATACCACACAAAATCCAAGTAGTATATACTTAATTTTTTAAAAAAAATAAATAAATTAAAAAAATAATTATAGGGGTAATCTTTTCATTCCACCAAAAATAAAAAATAAAATTATATTTGGGTTGAGTGTGATATTTAAAACCAAACATAGGGGTGATTTTTGGAGTTAAAATAACACAGAGATTTTTTTTAGAGTTAGACAATACATAGAGATGTTTTTATCTCTTGATCGCACATGAAAGGAGCGACTCGTAAAGAAAACTGAGTAAAACTCGATTTTAGAAAAAATAAGAGAATTATTGTCCAAAATAGATTTGATTAAAAACTCGTCCAATCACATAAAAAAAATATTGTACTTATTTTGTGATTAATCGTCATTCTAAAAATTAAATAAAATTACAAAATAAGTATTCTAACAAATCCCGTTCTTGATAAGAATTTCGGAAATAAGATCATATCCATTTTGTAATAAGGACCATCGGTGGCAATGGTACCACACGGCTGTACTGCTTCAGACCAGTGGCCCGACACGTGTCCCGATAATTTGCAGCTTGTGAGGTAATATTTCGGCGCCGTCACGTGGCCTATATGGAACTGATTTGTCGATAACTCTTACAAATTAATGATCCTCGATTGGGAAATAATATTGGACTGTTTGGATCTCATTCACTGATTTTTCAATTTGAACTTCGAGTTTGGATAAAAAGTTGATTTTTTACAAAATTGGAATAATAACTATCTGATTCTTGTCCATGAGAAAATATTCGGTTGGTTAAAAGATTATGGGTTCAATTTTTATTATAGCGTGTATTTTTATATTTTAATACTAGTTTTCATAATTAGCTTATTTGTGTACTTTCATAATAAAATAGATTCGAATAGATTTGAATTCTTAAAAATATTGCATTGATCTTGTTTGGATATTATATTTTCTAGAGTGGTTTGACTGAACTGCATTATCTGAAATTTTATTTCACCTTTTACTTTAAATTCCGCTTGATTGTTTAATATCAATTTCTTGTAGCGATTTTAGATATAATGTCTTAAGTATCAAAGATGACCTTGATTTTTGTGTTTTTTATACTACTAGGAAAGTGCACGTACGTTATATGTGTTTAATTAATTTTATTGGTATTTATTATAAATTAGAGTAAAATTAATTTGATTATGTCATCAATAGAGCAACTTAACCCGTTTTTACTTATTTAATTCATTATTCACCGGTTTAACCTTTTTTAGCCAATTTTATTTATTTTTACCATTAATAATTTTTTAACTATTTTACCCTTTTTTTATCAGTTAAAACATATTTTTACTATATTTACGATTTTGTCCTTTCATTTTTTTCCGCTTTAAACCATTTTTCTATAAGTTTTACCTTCTTTTGTTGGTTGATTTCACACGTATTTATCATATTAACCCGCTTTTAAACGTTTTTATCATATTAAATCGTTTTCACCTATATCACACATTTTTTCACTGATTTCACATGTTCTTTCACCAATTTCACCTGAATTTTCATTGATTAATTTGACACGTTTTCACATACTTTATTAATTTTCTACTGATTTCACCAGCTTTATATGTTGTTGTTTCACCAGTCTCATAATTTTTCACGAATTTCACTGAAATTATAGATTTCAGTGGAATTTTTTTTATCGATTTCACCCGAATTTTCATCGATTTCACCATTTTCCACCAATTTCATCCGTTTTTTACGAAAAGAATATCATGAAATTTCGAGGTTATGCATGTCTTGATATTATTGAATATTCTTTATATTTTTCTATTCTAGCCAAAGTAAAATTTCTTAATTAGCTAAGTCATAAGTATTTTTAATTCATTCATAATAAGATGCGATTCAGTCTTGATTAATTTTTTTGTAACATAATGATAATTAAGAGAATTTTATTTTGAATTTTATATTTAGAGTGTCTATGACTTTTTGGTGTACTAAATCTTTAAATTAATATTTTTTTACTCCAATAATTAATGATGCTAAAATATAATAATTTTATGTATATTTTTTGGGGGTTATGTAAAATAATAGTATTTTTTAATGGTTCGTTTTTATCTATAAGTGAAGAAGATTATAATTATAAAAATTGATGTAAGAGAGAATTTATAAATTTTAGGAATTTATGTAGTGTATAAATTAAATATAACAAGACTCCATGTCTAACTATACCTCTTTAATTACTTTTATATATTTACCATTGAATTAATATCACTTAACAATTTAAATAAGGACATTGATGTAAGAGAGAATTTATAAATTTTAGGAATTTATGTAGTGTATAAATTAAATATAACAAGACTCCATGTCTAACTATACCTCTTTAATTACTTTTACATATTTACCATTGAATTAATATCACTTAACAATTTAAATAAGGACATTTTAGTCCGCACAAAAAAGTTAAGAAATATTCATACTTTTATAATAGTAGAGATAGAGATAGAGATAGAGATAGAGAAGAGATAGAGATATATTAAATGAATAGTAAGTTAAAAAAATTGTTTGAAGAGCCATTAGAAAGAAGAAAAAAAAAACTACTTGTGGGCCCTTATCTAACTATGAATGCTAAAAGAGAGGAAAGTTGGATAAGAAAGTAAGATCATCTCCAATGTGTGACTGTGAGATAGCCCTAGGAAGGAAAATGGTAAGCTCCAACCGACCGAGGGGTAGGGGGTGCTCCAAGGAGTCCACACACCGGGTTGATGGATGCACCTGCAGGAGCAACATGTGGCGCCACCTGCTTTATTTATTTATTTGATATCTATTTTTTTTTATTTCAAATGTGAATTTTTTTTAATTTTTTTTACTAAAAATAGAGAAAAAATTTATGGAAGATTTAATAACATTGTATTTTAAATTAGAGATATAATATTATTAGTTTTAATTTTATATTTTCAAATTTGTCCACGAAAGTAAAAATAAGACATTGTACTATTATTATTATTATTATTATTATTATTGTTATTGTTATTGTTATTATTATTATTTACTATTATTATTATTATTATTATTATTATTATTATTATTATTATTATTATTATTATTATTATTAATCTTGCTTATTATTATTATTATTATTATTAATTTTTAAAATTGTTATTATTATTATTGGCATTATTATCATTATAGAGGTGAGAGTGGGGTGCTTTTAAAGTGAATGCACCCGAGTGGTTGGAGAGGCCATAAACGTAATTACGTTGTAAGTATTTGATTTTTTTTATATGTTTTGGAAAAACATAGATTTTGGTAAATTCGTGAAAGTTAAAATATTCCTTACGTTATAAAATGGCAACCGAACAATGTTTTTTTTTTTTAAATAACTTTCTAGAGATGTAAACAAGTAGTTGTTCAAATTTAATTTAAATATTGCGACCAACTTGAAATGAGTTTGAACTTGATGTGACTACTAAGTCATTCGTGGCTGAACGGACTTTTATAAGACGGAGTCGAGTTAATTCTGAGAGCGCAAAATTTAAATAACGTGTAAATAGCTAATGGTGAGATAAATAAAGAATAAGGGTATTTTAGGTATATAATTTATTTGTTCCCTAAAAATGAGGTTATTTAGTAGGTACCTTAATATGTGTAAAAACATGTAAAATAACAAATAATTTGGGACAGAGGGAGTATATCTTTTCCATGCAGAAATGAGACTAATTTTGGAAGGTTTTGCACATGGATTCCCTCGCGTGCATTGTGGCCTCCCTAGGGCGAGGCTACCACTGGGTTGCACATGAGCGGGTCTGTTTCGAATGATGTCCTCGGTGGGTTGGTCCAAGTGACTAAAGTGGACTGCTATATCAAATGTTTTGTTAATTTTTTGATTAGTGAGTCGAGCGTGAAGCGAGCTTTAAAAGACAAAAAAAATTGACCTAGTTTGTTTGATATGTATAGCGAACCGAGCTCAAACGAACTTTTATCGAATGAATTCGAGTCAATCTTGATATACCAGATTGTGTATCGCCTACGTGGCTCCTACAATTTACAAATTTCCTTCACCGAGTCAAAGAAACATGTCAACCTAAACTAAGACTTCTCGACCGACAGGATTGCTAATAATCCAGGTGGATCATGGCAAGATTGATTGACCCAAACCAAGCATCGTCGACATAGGTATGGTCGTTCGAACTTGGAGTTCGAACCCAACACAAAATCTCATTCTGAAAATTGATGATCGACCAAAGAGACCTAGTAAGACGCATTGCCGATCCACATTAATTACATACTGTAACCGACAATTTACCGCGTGGCAGAGCATCCTATGACTTGGATTGAATGCGCCGCACACGGTCATAGTCACGAACGTCACTTTATCCTGGTCATAGTCACAGACGCGATCTTAATTGACATAACCCGACTAATTTACGGATAAGCGGGGCAACCCGTAAGAATACTTCACCTATAAATAGGAATCTCATTTATAATATGAACACTCATTAATTACCCTACTTGATTGGACACTTCTTGTTCAAAGTTTAGCTTGGTCTAGTTTTATCTCATATATCTTCAGGTACTTCACACTTGATCATACATGTTAATTTTATATCTTCATGGTGTATTAGTTAGGCCTCACTCTAAATAAGAATTTATGTGATCACTTTAAAAAATTCCGTCCTAATATAAACTAGATATCTCATCACACGATTTCTACCCCAAATCAAATATATTTCTCTTTTTCTTTTCAATATTTTCAACCATCACTAACTTGACAAGGGCTTCACAAATGAACTTTCATATATTCTTTTTATGAACTCTCAAACATGTATTTTTTTTTTTACAAAACATAAATCTATTAAACAACTTTATGGAAAGTACATTCGGTCTTGCATAAACCATACACAAAATATTCCAAACATATTTATTGTATGCATTTATTTTATACATGAATTATGAAAAGATTATGCCTATGCAAAACATTATGTTAAATTGCACAAAAACTTAGGTTCTTCTAAACTTCACCCTATTTTTAAAATTCCTAATTAAAACTTTATCCAAACAATTAGATGAATGAACATATACAAAAATGTGTCTGAATTTTGTCTTCAATATCGAGTATTTATGGGACGGGAGGGTTTAATCGTTTGAAGATATTTGAATATACAAAAAACTATTTTACAGTGACGGTGCTAGCTACAACGTAAATTCTAAAACTTCACTTCCATCTGTTGTTGAATCGTCGGACCAGTAAATCGAGGATGTTAGTAGAATACGATGAATTGATCGAAGAACATATAACAACCATTCATATGTGTAAGTGTAGGCAATAGTTCTTTTTTCTTGATTGTTAATTAGTATCTCTACCTTTTATTGAGCTTCCGCATTTTATTCATGACTTTGTTTTGGATGATTTTAACTGTTAATGCATTAAGTATATACCTTCGGGTTTTCTAAAAAAAAAAAAAAAAAAAAAATTTGTATCTCTAACCAATTAATGTACAAATACCGCTATACATTTGATACTTGATACTAGCAACTTTTACATGAATTTTAAAAGTGGATGAAATCCGTCCAATATTCTCATTAATTTGGAGATGGTATTGCACGTTTTTATGGATTGTGTATCTTAAAATTGCCAAATTTCCATTAAGAGTCCGAAGTCTCATATTTTTGGTAGTAATTATGAGCATCAAACTTGCTTCTCGATAATTAACGATATTTTTGGTATTAAATATTAAAGTACAATTGTTGCTAAAACAAAAACAGAATAGACAAAATTAAGCATTTGGTAATAAATAGGAACTATTTTATCATTAAAAAAAAAAACGTTTTTCTTTCATTTCCCATTTCTGTCAGTGTTGTCAATTCCCAAATTACCTCGTGTATGCAGTTGTCTAACTATTTCCTTCTTATGACTATGATGGACTCCTTAAACCGGGATATTCTTGCATAGACCTGGTCTATGAGATTTCTATAGACCTTGTGGTAGTAAATACACCACATCATACATTTTGAGAGCATGACATCATCAAAATGTATGATGTAGTGCATTTACAATCACAAGGTCTATGAAAAGCTCATAGATCAGGTCTATACAAGAATTTTCCCCTTAAACCCCACTTGACTTTTCTAATTTCGAGCATTTCCTCTCTTTTTGAAAGATAATCATAGTATAAAATGTTGTTAAGAGTATAGATCAAAATTTCGTTTGAGTGTATGTTTCGGTTAGAGAAATATTGCAAACTTTTCAAAAATATTTTAGAAAACTAAGGAAAAATCGTAAAAAAATTTACTAAATTAAGAAAAATAAGAGGGTCTCAGACAAACAAATAGTTTCGGAATTACATCTTTCGTTTTGCTTGATTAAAAAACTTTTCGATGTTTTCAACAGAAAAGAAGAAAATTTTGAACGATAAAAGTCCTTACTCTTCCCGGTTTTCTTTTATATTTGTCGTTTTGGCAAAAAATAGATTGTTTACTTTTATTTGTCGTTTTAGGAGTTCAATATAGATTAACTCTTTTCTAACAATTTTACCATGCTTGTTAATAGTTGTAATTAATACTAATTAATGTTGTGATTATTTGATTAAAAAGATATTTTGAGATTTTTACTTAAGAAAATAATTATTTATTATATTTTTTAATATGTCTGCAACCCTTCAAAACGAAAAATTAAAAAAAAATAAACAGGAAGTAGTTAGCTACAAAAATCGAGGGATAAATTGACTACAATTTTTTTTTTAAATAAATTGACTACATTATTAGTGATTAAGAACATTTCTGAATTTTATAGTGGAGGTAAATTAATAAAACGTTCAAAGTTCTAGTTTTATATCTATGATTTATGTAAAATGATTTCCTTATGTGTCATGCATAACATACACAAAATTATCCTTAAAATATTTATTCAAAAGAATCTCCTTGTACAATTAAATATTGAGTTAATGACAATTTACTTTTTAAAATATGTATTTAAAACAATCTCCTTGTACAATTACACATTGAGTTAACGATAATTTACCCTTATGTGATACGTATATATTCAATTTATATTTATCTGATTTGAAAATGTGGCACTTTACTCCTTATATTATGATAAATATGTTTATTTACCACATATGTTATGATAATTGTGTATTTTACCCCCTATGTTACAAAAATATATTGTATGTACACTCTCAATTTCGGCGACTGAGTTACACTCTCTATCTGGAAAAAGGTAAATTGCTTCTTCAAACTTTTCGCAGAGTATAAAATTTTTCTACAAGTCATAAGATGATAAATTGAACATTATGCATTTTAGAGGAGGGTAAATTGACAAATAACTCATTAAATCTTTCACAAGAAATCCCTCTATTGTGCAAATAGCCCGTCGAGTTTCATTTGGAATATTTAATAGTATAAAAGGTTTTGTGTAATAAATGTTTCACAAATTGATTTGGGGGCATATTTCACATAACATTGGACAATTTCTTACATTCTATTTTCAAAAGTTCAAGAATTTAATTAAAAAGAAGTAAATAAAATGTAATGGTAAAGTTAAAAATATATACCAGTTAATATTGTAAAAAAACTTAAATACATCTTTGTCCCACACGCACTGCTATTTTCTGCAGTTGAAGCATTTCAGCTGATTTTTTGTATTTCTTTTTTTTTTTTTTTGCTTTTCCAATTTGCCTATAAAAGCTTGTAAAAGGGTTCTCTGTATTTAAACTGGTCTTTTGCTCCAAAAAGAAAGACATTTAGAAAACTTTTCTTCCTTTCTTGAAAATATGGAAAGAGACTTCTTGAAGTTGAGTTTAGAAAGTTCATTTTTTGCAGCTAATGAGGAAGATGTTGAAGAAAGCTACATGGATTCTGATTCTGGTGATTTACACAATACTCTGTTTTAATTAAATTCTTGCCTTTTTAATTGTTACAATAATTTGGGTAGTTTCTACTGATCAAAGGTTTGAACTTTATGCCTGAATTTGGGTTAATTTGCAATTGACAATATTTGCTAATTAATTGTAATAATTGGAAATTAATTGGGCTTGGACTGAAAAATTCTGAAAACAGAGTAATGGGTTTTATCTGAATTTTCAATATGAAGAAGTAACTTTTGTTAAAAATTGGAATGTTTTGAGAAAAAATAGTTAATAATGTGATTATTAGTAGTTTATGAGAAGAAATAAGGACCAAAAAAAATTGACAAAAAATAATATAGTATTTTGTAATTAGTTTATCTTTGTAAATTTGATAGTTATTGGAAATATTATTATGTAATGATTGATGTATCACTGTATTCACATTTGATAGTTCTATATTCTGATGAGGTGATCAATTGCTTCAAATTTGCTGAAATCATAATATTTAAGAAACCAAGATATGGTCCCTCCAAAAAAAAAAAACCAAGATATGGGAGTCAAAATAAATTTTTGCTTTGATTTATTGTTTCAAGGAAGTTGAAAAATTTTATCTAAGAAAAATGAAAAGTAAATAAATGGCTCAATGATTTCTTGTGATTCATACTTAAATTGATTAAGCCTCATGTAAATGTCAAGTATTGTATATTTCTTCAATTTGAATTTTGAACTGGAAAGCATATATGCGATTTTCGTATTTGATTTGGTGTTTTTATGCAATATTTTTGGATCGGAAGGATTTGGAACGAGCTTAGGAGTCCCGTGGGCCCCTCATTTAACGATGTTCAAGTCCGAACAAGATGAAAAATCGGCAAAATCGGAGTCTGATCTTCTTCCATCTCAAGGATACATACAAAACTTTGGGATTGCTTGCATGAAAGAACAATTCTTGAGTGGGAATACTCCTACACCTCCGACTCCCGTTCTTTCTTTGACTACGTCCGAACATAGGTGAGCTTTGATCATATGTAGTTAAATTATGTTTAATGGACAATTTACCTTATTGTAAAAAAAATGCAGATTTTTCCCTCGTGAAATAGAAAAACGGGGGATACGGATATGCATCCTTAGCGCGTGCGGTGTTATTCAGCAACTAAGACTCTATTTTTACGCTGAAATGACAATTTTACCCAACTATATTCCATATTTCCAACAATTTACCTCCCTAAGATTTACATAATGGTCAATCTACTATGATGGTTACCCCCTCGTGTTATCAAAAAGGGGTGGTTAATTAGTGGTGATAAATTTATTTCTTCTTATTTTGTTTAAGTAACACAGGGCTATTTTAGTCTTAACACAAAATCTACCTTTTGTTTTAGGAGTAATTCTACTACTAAATTCAATGGTCCTGCTCCATTGACCATTTTTTATGCTGGAAATGTGAATGTCTTTGAAGACATCTCCCCGGAGAAGGTACTCAATTTCTTTTATTTATTCACTAAAATTCATTTTTTAAATAAAAATATTAACATATTTTATTGCAGGCTCGAGCAATATTGTTAATGGCTGGAAATGAGTGCATGTATTCTAACATGGCTCAAACAAAAGAACATGTCCAAGCACCTATGTCCGTTTGTTCTCACCCGATCGATAAGTCCAGCGTTGGAGCTCCGAAGAAAAAAGTCGACATTCCAAGAATGGTACCGTCATCACGTACGTAACATACATAAATGTCTTAAGTCTTTTTTTTTTTTTTTTTTTTCCGACGTTGTAATGTTTTGATGCTCTTAGCTTCAGTTCTTGATGCGATATGATTGAGTTTTACGTATAAATGATATGTTTTCTGCAGCTGCTCGACAGTCACGCAATGCATCCTTGGCTCGTTTTCTGGAGAAGCGCAAGGAGAGGTACTTAATTTTGTATTATTCTTTCTTTACTTTGCGAAGCGAAATATTGATATTTTCATGTTGGAAATGGGATTTTATGTCACTTGGAAACATTTTTTCTTATTTTTATCATGTAAGACGAGAAAAATGTGATTTTAGTCCCATAACACTTTTAGTCCTGTACTTTAGAATAAAGTACTTATTAACTGCTCGTTCTTTTTTTTTTTTTTTTTTTTTGGGTGGTAGGGCGACGAAGAGTTCAGCACCATACAACCTCAACAGGAAGGCAGTCGAACGGGCCACTCCGGTGTCGATTGGTTATGATTTCTCTGCTTCTGGGGTTGGATCAGTTTCTTATAATATCTGAGATCTTTAGTTATTTCACTAATAAGTAGTAAGCATTATGTTTTGTTGTAATTTGCTAGTAGTAGTTTGTATTCTGGAGGAGTTAATTTACTATAAGCTTATAAATTTCAATAAACAAACCTTTGAGTGATATAATAAAACTATTTCTATACATATGTAACCTTTCTTTTATGTTAATTAATAAGCTTTGGCTGAAAAGATAAATTCATCATTGTTTTGTTCAGAAATTATTCAATTAGAATGCTCATATATTTATATGTACTAGGAAAGTGCACGTACGTAGTACGTGTGTCACGCCCCAAAAATTAAACGTGACTGGCCGTGCCGTCGCAACGAATTAAGACGACACGAAGCCCTCCATGTGAGTCTATTCAACTCTATAACAAAATATCGAGAAAGAATCATCTAATAATATAATAAAAAGGATCTCAATACAAAGCATCTAACCTCTTAACAAGCTAAAACAATATAAACCAAAATGCTAAAATCCACTCTAATCTAAAGAATAAATAAGATTAATTATATCTAATGATCTAGTTACTAATAAAATAAAGTAGCTCCACTTTTGATACGCCATCCTATACAACTCTTAGCTCCACGAACTAACTAAATCTCTGAAATAAAACATTGCGATGAGTGAGCCGCAAACTCAATAAGCAGTTTAAGATACAATCTTACCGGATCAAACATTTATAAAAAGTACAATAATTATACATGCAAATACTATACTTACATAATTAGCAAAACTATTTCAAGGAGTCAATAAACAGATTTAGAAAGATTAACAACAATTATTTTCAAAGATTTGTAAGCTCACAGACAAACACTACGACTACTATTATAACCCATGGCACGGGCGGTTAGCATATGGATATCCATGGTCCAAAACAAACATACTCAAACTGATAAACAGTTGGAGGCTAAAACAAAAATGTTCGGAACTAGCTCCTATCGCTAACCACAATTCCCCAAAGGGGCCCAAAACAAACGCATGTAAGAACTGAGAGCTTAACAAAATAATATCTTTCGTTCTTCAATTTCAAAATACTTTAGATCAAACTTTAGAATCATAACAACGAGGTATATCCTTCGAAAGATTTAAAGATATTATAGAATATAATAATACGAATAAAATACGAGTAGGAAAGCATCAAGAACTACTTACCTAAATCCTCAAATTTAAGATACTTCGGTTGTCCCTAAATTATAACTCCGAGATGCAATTGATTATTTCGATATGTTTATAATTACAAAACTACCTAACCTAATAGTTACCTTTGTCCGACCACTTCCTAGAGAAAAGGTAACATAATTGTTGTATATCTATCCAACTAGAGTTCTAATACAAGTGCACATTAAATACTTCGTGTAGACACACCTTTTTCTTTTAATCGGCCCATTCTAAAACATAAAATTAGAACCCAAAAATAATAATACTAATTAATTATGGACCGCCAATCTAATAATCAAGTTTTTAAGTGAATAAAAAGGTTAGGGTTATTACAACGTGTCTAGTTAATTTCATGTTTATTTTTTTTGTAAATTAGAGTAAAATTATTTTATTATGTCATCAAATAGGGCAAATTAACACGTTTTCACCTAATTCATTAGTTTAATTCATTTTTCACCTATTTAACCTGTATTTCACTGATGTTGTCGTTTCACCTATTTCATCATTTTTTCACGAATTTTCATCGATTTCACATTTATTTATCGATTTCAGTGGCCTTCTTTTTTACCGGTTTCACCCAAAATTTCACCCATTTCGCCGATGTTCGCCAATTTCAATCGAATTTTCATCGATTTCACATGTTTTCAATTATTTCATAGATTTGTTTTCATCGATTTCACCATTTTCCACGAATTTCGCCTGTTTTTCACGAAAAGAATTCCATGAAAATTCGAGGTTACGCATATTTTGATATTATTGGATATTCTTAATATTTTTCTATTCTAGCCAATGTAAAATTACGTAATTTGCTAAGTCATATGTATTTTTTTATTCTTTCATAGTAAGATACGATTCAATTTTAATTTTTTCTTTTGTAACATAATGATATTTAAGAGAATTTCATTTTAAAATTTTAAATTATGTAATTTGTACTAAATATTTAAATTAATATTTTTTCACTTAAATATATTGATAAAATATAATAATTATATATATTTTTTAGGGGATATTTAAAATAATAGTTTTTTCTTATGGTTTGTTTTTATCTATTTGGAGAAGAAGATTAAAATTATAAAAATTGATATAAGAGATAATTTATAAATTTTGAGAGTATATGTAAGAGATAAATATAATAAGACTTCATGTCTAATTATACCTCCTCAATTACTTAGTTTTTTTATATATTTATCATTTAATTAAATATTACTTACAATTTAAATAGAGGTATTTTATTCTACACAAAAAAGTTAAGAAATATTCATGTTTTTATAATAGTAGATAGATAGAGATAGAGATAGAGATAGAGATGTAATTTTTTATATGAATATACATAATGATGCTTCTTTATTTATCCAAAAGAAAGAAAAAAAAAATCAATTGTGACATCAACTTATAATTTATTACTCCACACTGTTTCTCACATACAGTATATAATTACAGGTAAATTATAGAAACACAAAAATTATTTAATTAGCTAATGACATAAATTAGTAAAATAAACTAATGTGGTTCTATTGAAAAAGACAGGAGAAAGGAAGCACCACATCAAGGTTCTTATAATTAGATTTCCAATTCACTTGATCATCGATTTCACGAGCCCAATCGAAACTGATTAATTTGTGTTCTGGACGAATTTAGGATGAGTTGCTGCGTAGATTGAACAATTAACATCAGCTTTTAAGTGAGAAAGGAGATGATGTATATCTGGACGCAAACTTTCAGCTGCTCTTCCAATTAGAGCCAAAACTTCTGCCCTCGGTTTACTGCTCGATTGCACTGGTCCTCCTTGTCCTTCATAATGTGCAATATGATGCCTGAAAAAAGAAAAGTTTCCGATTATAATGGTAGAGACGAATAGAAAATGACAAATGTTACTAGCGATTAACAAAAGTAGGCTTACAGAAAGTCGATAATATCTGCTATTTCTGATGCTTCAATAGGAACTGGTTGCTGTGAGTTCTTCCCAAAGACATCAACCATGACGTTCAAAAGCAACGATAGTGTCTGGCAGATAATGTCACAAAATAATTAATATAGCAAAGAAATCATCTTAATTTTTTACAGAGGATATTGCCAAAATTGAATACTATTTCAACAGGTCGCGAATATTTGGCAAATGATAATTGCGCATTAAAACCCATTCTTGAAGTTGCATTGTTTACGGTTTCATGGCGGTGGTACTAAAAAACACTCAGAATATCAGCCACTTCGCCTCATTTTCTTAGAGATGAAAATGCTAAATTTGTCGACAGCATAGCCAAAATAAGGGTACAATTTCAGGAGAACCGCAGCCTCAAAGCAAATATTTGCGCACATTTCAAGATATATTAAAATCAGCTAAAAGATTTGTGGCCTATTTCTAAGTATATAGGAGAATTAAATTAGGCAAAAAAAAAATTTGTCCTTTTAACTTTTGCTCAGACGCGAAAATGGGACACTTGTAGTTTCGACAAGCAATTTACATATTTTTCTCTTCTATTATGAATATTTCTTAACTTTTTTGTGAAAACTAAAATACCCCTATTTAAATTGTAAAGTGATATTTAATTAAATAGTGAATATATAAAAGAATAAAAGTAATTGAAAATGTATATTTAGACATGAAGTCTTATTATATTTATCTCCTACATAAACTCCTAAAATTTATAAATTCTCTTTTACATGAATTTTTGTAATTTTAATCTTAAGAAAACACTATTATTTTAAATAGTCCCTAAAATATATATATAAATTATTATATTTTAGCATCAATATTTACTTAAGTAAGAAAAATGTTAATTTGAGGATTTAGTACAACATAAGTATAAACACTCTAAATATAAATATTTAAAATGAAATTTTCTTAAATATCATTATGTTACAAAAAAAAAAAAAAAGTTGAATCGCCATCTTACTATGAAAGAATAAAAATTACTTATAACTTAGCTAATTATGTAATTTTACTTTGGCTAGAATATAAAATATGAAGAAAATTCAATAATTTCAAGACATGCATAACCTCCATGTAATTCGTGGAAAATGGTAAAATAGATCAAATATAATCATTGAAACATGTGAAATCAATGAAAATTCAGGTGAAATTGGTGAATACTGGCGAAGTTGATGAAAATGATAAAAAAACAACAACACTGGAATCGATGAAAATTCGTTGAAAAAAAGATGAAACCGGTGAAATGACAACAAAAGTGAAAAGCAGGTGAAATCGGTGAAAAAATGAATAAAGTCGGCGAAAACGTGTCAAATCAATAAAAATTCAGGTGATATTGGTGAAAAGAACATGTGAAATCAGTGAAAAAACTGTGTGAAATAGGTGAAAACGAGTAATATGATAAAAACGTTTGAAGTTATAATTGATAAAAATGGGTAAAACAGTAAAAAAAAATAAACTGGTAAAAATGAATAACATAGATTAAAAGAAAAGGTTAAATTGGTTAAAAATGAATTAAACTAATGAATTAAATAGGTGAAAACGGATTAATATACTTTATTTTATGACATAATAAAATTAATTTTACTCTAACTTATAAAAAATACCAATAAAATTAACTAGACACATACAACGTACGTGCACTTTCCTAGTGTTTTAAAAATTATGTAAATTTCTTATCGGAACTATAGGTGTCCCATTTCTACATTCCTGCAAAAGTTAAAGGACTAATATTGTTTATTTGCCATTAAATTAGGACAAAACTATTGCATTACTGAAAGGTTTACATGTAAAAATGAGTATAAAAATCTGTGTCATGTATGAACTTCCAGCAAAACATATTACTTACGTACCTTACTAAAGAGGGTGTGAGCATTGGCCAATCGAGGGAGTAAAGGACCCATAATACGGAAAGCTATTCTCAATGCAGCAATTGAGGTCACGGGTCTGAGATGCTTAATGATGAGATGTGTTCCCTCTAGCCACTCTAGAGGAAGGTTACTGAAGAATGAATGCAACAAAGCCACAACATTGCCTATACATAAAGCCAAAGGCAAGAAATATGGAGAGAGTGTTACTAAATCTAGAGAGACTAAAGAATTAATTCAGTGATATTTGAGCATACTTACCAATGGCTGTAGAGGTATTGTCCTGAGCAGCCCATGTGGGATCTAACAAAGCATAGCAAACTGTGGATTCTAATTCACCAACTGATCTTTTCCCATCAGTAAGCCACCAACTCTCTTTTATTACACGTGCAGCCTCTATATAAAGTTGAATGTGAAACTCCGGAGGAAGCTGTGCTAAAAGAAGGCCACAAGCTTGGATCAGCAAGCAGGATAATTGCTGACATGTATAACCACTTCGCCAAACAAAGTTGTTAGATGTATTAATTCCGGACCTAGTTGCACCTAAGGAGGAATCAGTGCTTCCCCCACCCCCAGATGGAGGAGAAGTTGGCAACCCTGAATTTTGGCCAACTCCACTTAAGCCATTATTGCTAGATTGAACCAGAGTCGGTTGTATGTGAACAACAATTTGCACAAGTGATGATACAATCTGGGATGCAGTCACAGGAAGAGAAAGGATTTCTATCACAGCTGTTTCAAGAATGAGCTGGGTATATGTGCCAGGATCTTGGATTTGGTAAAATGGTTTTTGACCTTCAGGAGCATTTGTTGGATTTGATGTTGATTGAGCTTTATGAGGCACTTGTCCATTTCTAGAGGAGTTATTATTCAGAGGTGGAATTACGTGATTCACCAGACCCAACAAAAGAGTGGCAAAATAATCCAGTGGAGGACAAATTGCAGCATTAGCTGAGTTTATATGCTGAGGGAAGGACTCCGAAAATGGAATCTAGAAAAACAAAAAAAAAGGTAAAAAAAGTTGCAGAAAAATAATAAATAATATTTTTTTTCAAGGAAGACGAGCTGTCATCTATCACCTTTTTCACGTCTAATACATTCAAAATCCGGAGGATTAGTTTCCCTGGGAGATGTCCATAGAAATAGGCAAGTATATCTCGCACAAATGTAAAATTCATAGGATAGTAATGAAGAAACGGTGAGTAAAGTTGCAGAACTCTATCAGCAGCGTCAATAGCATCATTTTCGATAAGTCTAAAGATGATCAAGGGAATCACTGGGAGCAAACGTGCAGCGATATCATCAAAAAATGTTGGATACCTGACACCAACATTTGTATATAAGATACCAAAGTGCACTCACAGTCTATAACTATTTTATCACATCAAATCATTTTGGTTACCAAATGAACATAAATAATATAAGTTCCATGTAAATATCATATTGTTTCTTCTTCCTTTTTTCTTTCCAACTTCCATAAATTCTAAATCTAGACGGTAACATGTTAACCAAAATAAATTCCTGGACATCACCTTTCCTTCCATGATAGATGACTTCCAAGTGCCTTTTGCAATTCGGCACGCTTGAAAGTTCCAGAGACGAGCCAATGCTCCGATGGCCCACGATTCATAAGATAAAGTTTTACCCTTTGTTGAAGCTCTTTGCTGTCAAGTACATTTATCTACTCCCAAAAAAGAGACATTTAGAAATACACATTATGTCTATTTTAACTTTTAATTATGAGTTTCTCAGTTAATTAATGATAAGAATAAATACGCAAAACATGAAAGAAGGGAATAACAAAACCAACCTACCACAATTCGCAAAGCTTGGGGATCATCATCACGGTCTATAAGTGCCAATAGTAAAATGTCTAAAGGCAATAGCTCATGGGTCCAAATGAAAAAGGTAAGGTTTGCACATGCTTTTAACATAAGATCCTGATCAGAGAAAAAGAATACCACAAAGTGTACTAGGACATGTCAGATGCGAATTTGGAATTGCTAAATGAGTTAAATGAAAGAGAATTACCTGCAAGGAACGCCCACGCTGCAGTTCCAAGTTAAAGTGATGCAGTAGGACATCCACCATGGTATATATATTAGCTGTAACTTCTTCAGGGGAAAATTCTCTCAAGACACGACCCTGTATATTATTGTGATGTCAGAGAGAGAGAACATCTTATGATTATGCATAACAAACACCAAAATCTTTCCATAAACAAAAATAAGTGATAGCATCAACTAGCATAATTTGTGATACTTACAAGATGTATAGTGTTGATGCTCTCAGGATGACTATACATGAGTATCCATGCACCAGCACAAAGATATTGGCGGTGTTGAGGAAAACTGTGATTAATATAAGTCATTACATAGGTTGGATCAGCTGACAACGTAAGAAGCTGGGTGCATTGATTAATCACAGTTGTTTCTGCCTGCCAAAGGCCAAGAATGTATTACAAATAAGTAAATCATGTCCACAAAACTATGATAATGTACATTAGAGGTAGTTTTTGCCAATTTTACGCAGAGGCCTCAAAAAGGGGAAGGCAGGAAATCTGGCTATTTGTTGGTTTCATCCAGAACTAACTGGAGAGTTAAAGATTTTGGTTGGTTTCACCTTTCTTTCAACAAATAAAAGATGCTGTCGTCTTGATCGGCAAAGATATTTTATTGCTCATCATGAGTACTTTTAAGTTCACTTAAGAACATATATCAAAAACCAACAGCGTGGTTGATTCACCTAATTCCCTTTGATCAGTTCTTATTTTGTCTCTATTATTTTGATCACTTAATCACCCATAAAATTGGGGGAACTCCAATTGCAGACGACCTCTCAACTCTAATATCACAAATGAGGTTGTCATACATCTTTTCAAAAAGCACAAAATAACCGCTTAACTTGCATCTTCAGTTAAATATGTGCACGGTATGTTGGGGACAATAGTTACTTCTTAAGCATTCAACTCTTATCCGTTTTGCATAACAGGGGCTCTGCATCTAGGTAATGCAATTCGCAGTCAACCTTCATGTGAGCACCAATTCGCGCTCCGAGTGCGTATTCCCGAGTTCGCACCACAATTCGTGAACTGCCAGGACAAGTGGGCGTCTTTCCTTTGACTTATGTCTTCCTTCAATCGTTTATTGCCACGGGGTCACAATTAATTAATTTAAGAGGCGCGTGAGTATGACCAATTTCCGTGTTGGCCGTTGAAGAACTTGCATTAAATGAAGTGCCCCCACATGTTTTATATTGCATTTATTGAATCTGACAAATTTATGTGTATAGATAAAATTTTAGTAAAGAAATTATAAATATAATACCTTGTGCAAATATAGTAATTAATTAAATAGTATAATTTCATACACGATAAATTATAATAGGTGATTATTTGAATACTCAAAACACTTATTTTTATAAAATTAGTATTAAATAATTCTTTTTTTTTAAGCTCTAACGACGCTCTTATAATTAAGCTTTCACAAACATGACGCTCTCACGCTCCCGCACCCGCTCTACGCTCGCGCTTTGCTCCGCGACTTAGTTACTCTGGTCTGCACTATGATTCACAAAGGCTAAATGGATCCAAGAGGAGCTCAAATTAATAAATAGATCCTATTTTTTATTACTGCCAATACTATGGTTTTCTCAAGGAAGAGGAGGAAATGCATAAAGTGAATAAAAATAAAAAAGGAAGGATATCAAGTACCTGTTGCCATGCTTGAATGGCCAGGCCCTTTTTATCTATTCGTCCAGCCAAGGCATCACGCAGAATCGAAGGGAAATAGCGAAGGGTCTTCTCTGACCAAGTATGTTGACTGGTTGCTAATATCTGATCCAACATTGTCTGGAATATCATAAGGTGCTCAACCTCAGCGATGCCACGAGTTTTTATAATGATGGCAAGATTAGTTACACATAAACGATTTAAAGTTTCGGTAAACTCGGTTGGACCCTGGGCGTGTGCAAGGAAAAATCAGTACCATTACTCATACCCAAAAACAATTTGTAAAAAGGTTATTTAAAATTGTTCTGCACCTTGTGTTCCCTCTTAACTAAGAAAAATTCCCTAATTGAGAATAGAAGATTCATGCACAAATTTTCGGCCAGCCTAAAAAGGCGATGGTCTCCGCGTTTCCCCTTCAGTGTACCAATCATTTTCGTGACATCATACATCAAGCCTTTGCACTTCCCTTGGTACCTACAAAAGCCATAAACATAACAGAAGACTATTCAACATTTCCATTTGATGCTTATCTCATAAATTAGCTTAACTAAAACCATAATAGCAGGCACGTCAAGTATGAATTGCATGATGAGAATCTCCCATGCTTCTTTTAGACAAGATCCCACTTTTTTTAGCCTAAATTCACTCGGCCTATCCCATGATTCTATAGTATATAATGATGTTTGACCAAATTGAATGTCACATGTTTAAGTATGTCAAAATAAGCTTATAGCCTGATGAGGATATGTACTTCTAACCATCCCTATAACTGAAAATGGCGGTAGCCTTGTCCCTAACGTATGCCATTTTTCATGTTTCCATTCCCTTGGTACTAAACATGTTCTCTTGTCCTTGACGTATAAATGAAGTGTTCTTGAACATGCCCAATATAAGAACATCGCAACACATTCTCACATGCTCATACGAGTCACATGTCTTAGTTGGAGTGAAGTGTATATGGCCCTACATCCTAACTCCTAACTCCTACCTCCTACCTCTAATATGAAAAGAAAATCTTACGCAACATAAGAAAACTCAACAAACAAAAGCCACCAGAAAAAAGAATATATATTCACCTATAGACGGAAAGCAAACGGTAGTTCAGAATTTCAAACACCAAAATAGAAGCAGCAGGTTTGCTCAATGAGGTTTGGTTCCTCTGGGCCAGTAGCTGCAATGGAAGTTCGAAAAGAAAAGTAAAAAAAGAAACAAGTATATAGTAAGTGCATACAATAGTAACAAACAATACTTCAAGAACATAAACTTCAATACATGCCTTTACATGAAACAAGAGAAAAATACGAAGTAGAATGCAGATAGACTTTCATAAACTACAACAATAACTGGAAGCAGCATAAAACTATAAAAGACATCCAGAAAAGCTTGTGATTTCCGTAAACCTCCTCAGAAGTACAAAAAGATCGGGTAAATCCAGAAAGCTATTCACCAGATACTTAAGATCTTAGTAAAGAGACTTATATTTTCATACAGGACATATTACTTAGCATTTCAACACAAAGTTCAGCGTAGAAATTTCACAATAAATATTTCATGAAAGGGCATCCAACATGTAGGTAAGATGCTTACGGTTTTCGCACAAACTAAAGCCAGAACATAACAATGGGGACACGTTTTACAAAAGTATATATATGTATTATGTATACATATATATTTATGGAACCAAGCCCAACGTTTTGGATTTGGCTTGCACGTCAGCATAGTATCCCAAATAACATATAACATTATCAAGCCCCCTCTTAATCTAGTTGTGGAAGGAGTATAAAAGTTTTTTGTCATTCCTTAAGATGCTTCAAGAAAATCAAAGTGAGTCATAAGATTTTACATTAACAATGAAAGGAATCTCCAAAAAAGTTAAAAAAATATGCATAAACACTAGTATTTATTAAATTAGATGAAAAGGCATCACTATAGAAAAATAAGGACAAGAAATACCGTCAATAGTGAACGAAACAAGGCATGAGGAGCAATGAGCAGTATTCGAACATATGTTTCAACCATAGCAATGCTAGGCACGACCTGCTCCAACACCAAGTCAAGTTAAGTTAATTTACCAAGTAGCATGTACAGAAGGAAGTTCATACATCATAATCAGTTCTCAGTGAAAAGCAGAATAAGCGTAATAGCATATGTAGTACTAATGATATACGATCCACTTTACTTTTTTCCAGGAAAAATAGTTAAAAGGAAACAATAAGTCTTGCTGATGTTAATATCTTCATACATAAGATCTGTTTTTTTTTTATCTGGATGCATCTGAAGGAAATTGTTTTGTGCACTGTCATATGCTTGAGAAATAAACAGTAAAGCAACAATATTTTTCACCTGTCCAGAAAACATGGACTCTTCCATCTGAAATGCCAGTTTCAAGAATAAATTTATTGAGAACCCAGATAACAATGATATTGGCAATGGGCTAACTTCCTGCATCACCATCACTCTCTCATTTGACTGTAGATTTGGTCCAGGTAATATTTCTGTTACTCCAGCAGAAGTTAACCAGTTCATGACTGTTTCACAAGCAGGTTGTGCCATGGTGTAGGAGACAACCCAAAACATCCCAATTGACCTTTCATCCATATTCATATAGTCCATAATGCGCTCACCTGATATTTTAACAAGTGAAAAAATAAGTAAAGCATGGAATTTGATTATTGAATAGGGTACTTCAAATAGATTCATTGAAAAAAAGGCAAAAAAGAAACTCCTACTATTACACATATATGAAAGAGCAAATTTATTCCCTATTATAAGCTTTACACATGGAATGGAATTTAAAATTAAGTTCTCCTTATAAGGTCTTGGACAACCCTTACATCTTGAGCTAGCTTTTGAAGTGAGTTAGGCTCAAGCCATATTAGGACTTTGTCAATTTATGTAACTCTAATATCTCCAATTTTAAATCGTAAAGATTCCACACCCAAGCTTCAGAGTTTCTCAATCTAGGTAACGTAATTTGCCACCCAAGGCCTGAAGCATGCTCTACTGCTCATGCACACCTTTTTCTGGATCCATGTTGAAATTTGGGAAATTCTGGAATTTAATTTGCGAGTTTCTCGAAAAATTGAGCGCTCTACTGGTTAAGTTGAGACAGTGTCAATAATAATTCGACAAGTGGCCTGTTTTTTCACGTCAACCCTTATTTTGCATTCTTGGAAGTTGTCAGGTGACAATGACTTAAGAATAGTTGAGTTTCTTGATAGTTTCTTGATGTATGTTAAGTATATAAAATCAAATTGCACTGCACACAGATAAATTCATCAACTAAGAAACACACTTTTTTACACATACTTGATGTATAATTGTATATATACCAGACATATAAATATTTGACATGATATATATATTAAATATAACATAACAAAATGGGTATTCTTTTCTAAATGAGATGTAATATGTTTTTTCTTTTGTTTCTGAAACAACACACCAATTGTATTAAAAGAATCGTAATACAAGATTACAAGGGAAAGTGCAGAGCAATTGGGCATAAACAACAGATATAGGGTCAGAAAAGAAGAGAAACTAAAAGATCTCTCTAAAGCAGTAATTTAATTTGAGAATTCCCGCAATGAAATATGAGTATAAATTTTAATTTTATTTTAGTGTTAACTAATTTGGGATACAAAGAATTTTCTTTTCTTTTTTAAATTTCAGAAAAACTCAATCAAGAGAAGGCAATCTTATTTTGCTACATGCTAAAAAGAATTAAGAATATTAATTTTGAGATAGTGGGACTGATTTTTTATTAGAAAACATGAACGATTTTGATAAAAAGAAATTGATGTATAAAATTAATATTAAAAATTAAGCTTCAAGGACGCTCTAAGAACGCTACTTTCCCAAATAGAACGCTCTCGCGCTCTAGTTCCAGCTTTGCTCCACGAATTAGTTACCTAGATGAGAACTTACTGTTATTGCCACTTGAATAAACCACTTTACATGATTAAGTGATGTATGCTTCATGCAAGATCCAGTTCCAGAGAACAGTAGGAAGATATGAGCTATCATTCTGCCCAACTACCAAACCTATTACCAAGCAACCCAATCATGAGTTTATTATAATATGGCTTCCCAGTCACTTTCACCTTCTACGTCAATTTGCCATTGAGTTCTATACTACTTGCTGCTTCTCTTTTCTCCTTGCCTTGCTTTGTTACTCCTCGAAATGGCAGCATCATTATTCTCAAAAAGCAAGTCATCTTTGATTACTAGGCCAACTTATTTGGCAACAACCACCCCACAAGAAGCCACTGTTCTATACACTCCATTCCTTGATGGTTGAAGGCCTAATGTATGGTTTTTAAAAAAAATGTATTATTGCCATTATAGGTTGCTTCAACTTTATTTCTGTGGATCTTGTGCCCCATGAGCAACACCTATCCAGGGTGATCTTGTGGTTGAGGTTACATATATTGCATTTCATGGGAAGCTAAGAGAAAATCTCAAGAGACTATGATTAAGATACTTACTGCAACTTAATTTTAGGGATGATTACCTTTGCTCCCCTGCCTCCACCATTCATCTATTTGCTTTCCCTTTTGAAGCTGCTCGTTGTTCAAATATTCTCTGGTTGATGTATTTAATGACCAAATACGCAAATTCTGACAACTACTGATGAAGTCCAGCAAGATACTTTGGGGATTATTAGGATCAGAGCTTCTATCTTCTTTATGAAATGAAAGAATCTTTTTGGTCGTCTCCACCTACCAGCAGATTGCAATAAAAAAGTTAAACATAACTCTGAATTGATTGATTGACATGCCAACATCTATATAGAAATAAAGATAAGAGCTAAATGGAAGTTTTACAAACATCAAAGCTTATTCAATAATAATATATAAAGATGGTATCGAAATTTGAAATTGTAGATACTGAACTTTACAACCAGTGAACTTCCAGATATTGAAAAGAAAACAAGAGTGTGATATGACATAACATCAGTGACACATAAAGAGAGACTACCTTTCTTGAGTCCATATTTAGAGCATTCATCACTAGCTCTACACGGATAATTTGTGCAAACAACCACGTAACATGATTTGTCCTGAGAATATGTTGATCACCATCTTGAAGCCGGGAAACTAGCTTGTCCACAAAGTCAACAAAATCAATGCATCCATGTTTCATGAGAAAAAAGAAAACATCTGAGAAGATAAGCCACTCCTGCCAGCAATTTGTCTCTGCAGATTAACAATTTGAAGTGGGAAAAGAAGATAAATCAATAAACCAAAATAGACACATAACTAAAGGATGGAAAGCTTGGCTTGAATAAATTTTAGCTTTCCCAATAATTCAGTTATGCACTTCTTTTACTAAGAAAATAACATAGCAGTGCACGTTTAAACTCCACAAACAGGAAGCATGCACTTATTCCGATACATATATCTGTCGGCCTCATCCATGAAGTCTATCCATACATTTATGTAAGTTGGGATACTATGAGATTCAAATTGTTAGAGTTAGAGCATGAGTTAGAGTTATAGCGTGTTAGGAGTATTAGGTTTAGGTTGGGTATTTTGGTATTTATGGAGTCTTATCTCTTTGTATAAATACCACTTCCTGGGTTCATTAATAAATAACAACTTTACACTTTATCCTTGCATCTTTTCTCTTATAACAAAAATTATGAAAGGAAAGAAGTGTAATTCAAATCTGGCATATCATATTCTCCCTGCCAGTACTATGTAGACAACAACTCATCTATCAGAGAAATTACGCGATTTAACTAAAACATCATCCTCCACAGACTATAAAAAATGAAGGAAATCTCCATGTTGGATGTGTAGAGAAAGATATACAGACTAGAATTACACATCATCTGTATCTCTACACATCCAACATAGAAATTGGAGCAAAACTTCGACAACTTATTATACCAAAGGAGGCTGCATCAACAAATATATGTTTGACATCTTAAAAGTTTTCTCACACTTATGATGTAAGCCCACTATATGCCAAATAATGCTGCACCTGGTCCTTTAAGATACTGAGTGGAGCAAAAGTTCTCATTTCAGCCCCTTTATGATCAAATAACATATCCTAATCACAACTCTTAAGAAAAATACTCCTTTTAGAATAGCAGAAATCCCAGAACGCATTCTGATATCTCTGTAAGTATAACAAGTATTCACAAAATTAAAATGAAGGAAGCCTTGCCTGAATTTGTCCACTTCAGTAATTCCACAATTCTATCAATTGTTGCCTCACTAATCATTTCGGAGGTAAATACAGCACCCGGAGTAGGTCCTTGTGCATGCTGTCTATGGCAGGGTGCCAAAAGAAGCACACGTCTCCACCAGTCGGGAGATGGAGTGTTGCGGAAAGCATGCCTCAAACACCGGAGAGCTCGCTCCCAGTCAAGAGTTCCTCTCTGAATGGATGCTGCAAGTTCCTATTCCAAATAATTTGTAAAACAAGATGGATAGATATTACGTCACCAATGCTAGTTTTGTCGTATAAGTAAAAAAGAAGTGGTTATCAAGCAATTATTTTATATACTATGTTTTACTTCAATTAGAAAATATTTCTATCTCTGTGTGTCTATTCTTTGCTCACATGGTTGAAAATTACAGTTTACTTCACTAGCGTTTGCATCTAAGAAACTTTATTCCCATTTCCTAATCCGGAATTAATTCTGAAGAAAATCAAGAATCTGATTAGAGTATCCATGTGGTGCAAATTACAATAATCACAATAGCCTCAGTTATCATTGTACTATACAATATAAAAGTACATTTTTGTGGGCAAAGCAAGTGCATTTTGATATTGTACTTACTCTATGAGAACAAGCATTATGTCTGATTTTGTAACTTTAACGGTAACTAAGAGTTATATTAGTAACTTCGTATTGGTCGAAATATCTTATTCATGTTGGAAAAACAAATAAACAAGAATAGTAACCTTGAACCATAATTCTACGATTCAAATATGTTGTAGGAGTTCCTCCTGCAATTTGTAAATTATAAGGCTTCTAGGCAAGATACCATGTATTATAAAATAACAAGCTCTCTTGGTAGAATTTTACACACGGATTTTCAAGTGTCTTAACTTTTAATGCAATCAAAGTAAATTTGTGCAAGTAGAGCCCTACACCCAATTTCACGAGTCCACTAACATTAGTTGCTAGCTTATACGGATTTAGTTTAAAAAATATCAGCAACTATGATAATGTTGTTTACTATTAACAATTTCTCAACCCTAACCAATGTGAATGCAACTTTATTTCATTTGTGAGAAATTCCTAGATTCAGTTTGCTGATCTTTAGGCTTCGTTAGAATATGTTCAATTCCAAACTAAGGAAAGATGTGGTATATTTCACAATTTATTAACAGAAAATGGCATTACCTCTCCATGCAAAGGTTCTCCAAGCACACTGGGATATGTAATTGGTGAAAATCTCATGTTAGTCACTTGCTCACCAGATACAGTGGCCTGAGGCAAAAGTCTAGGGGTGCCAAATGTAGGGCAGTGAAGATGTTGATCTAACATTTGCATGTGTGTTGCCATCATGTCTCTCCTTCTGTGAATTTCCAAAATAAGTGTAAAAAGTGCCTCGTCATCTGGTATATTCTCAATAAATTGCAAGCCACTTCGTATTAGTTCATAAAAAGGCACACGACACTTATTATCCTCAACCAGCAGCCAGATCACATCTAAACAACTGTGTAGCCATTCAATTAAGGCCTTATCAGGTTTCCAGCTTTTACCGCTATCAAACTCATCAGGTCCCTGCTGTTTCTGATCCCAATTAACAAGCCAATTCATCATGTGGTTAAAAACATCAGTATGTGTGACTGGCTTTAGATTAGACTCGAGGCCTATCAAAATTATCTTGCAGGATAACTGACGTAGACTGCTTATAGCATTTTCTCTGACCGATGTGGACTGTTGACCATTGTAAATGACATCATTTGACTTTAAGGGCGACAACGTAGTACAAGATGATGGCTCAGCTCCTGATTGTGCAGGGGATCCAATACCATGAATTGAAGGTAATGGAGATGCAGGATTTGACGACTGAAAAGTTGTTGTACTAGGAACCGTGTTTGTAGGTGGCAAGAGTCCTCCTGACTGTGACGAAGTTCCAGAAGTGACAGCAGCCACATTTTGACTCCCCTGACTAACAGATGACTCTGCAGAAGAAACCAGAGACAGAAGAGACGGCAAAAATGTATCCCAATTTATGTATCCTATATTGCACAAACTACGTAAAGCAAAAAGCAAGAACTCTGCCCTGGGCGCATGATTACAACATTGCACAACCAGAGATATTAGGATCGATTCTGTTACAACACGCATTTGCTCCTGGTCCTGGAAAATCAGCCAACAAAAATTAGTAAAAGCAACCAAACGACTTTGAATATAAGAGCATATATGACTAAGTCAATCTGAGAACCATTAGTATAACTGAAAGCTTACAGGGAATTGGCCCTGTATCTGCTCAAAATCATTAAGGAACTGTTCATTAGGGGGAGGAAGCTCTGTGTTGATAGCAGTAACCCGCTTCTGTGCCTTATTCCTGTACATTATGTCTACCAAGATCTATCAGAAGATTTTATTCATAGTTGAACCATAAACCAACGTTGCAATTAATAATAGCATAAATGCTCAAGGCAAAAATATTTCAGCAACAAAAGAGTAAATGAAAACGGCTATCCCAATAATTTATCTGCTAAAGTGTAAATAAATTGTCTCTCACCATCTAGTACGAGTAATTAGGTCTAGGGGTGAAAGGCGAACCGAGTAGCTCGTGACTCGCCTCGAACTCGGCTCCGGCACGAACTCGCTCGAACTCGTTCGAAATCGAACCGAGCCGAGCTTGAACAAAATCTCAGGCTCGGATGAAATTTTGAGCCGAGTTCAATCACTCCATTGTTCGAATCGTCAAGCTCGTCACCTTGAGGAGCAGTGGGGTACAGAAGGGCTAATGCTTTAAATACCAATTTTTTCTTCTTTTATCATGTCCATATTTTCCATTTTGGAACCAAATCGCACAAATCTTCAGAATGATTTGATTTCTCCATAAATTTTGTTCCTCACCATAAATGACCCTAACTTTTGGCCAAAGTTAATGATGAAATTTCATTCCAAATTGAAAAAATTGGGGGAAAGGAAACTAAGGTTTATTGGATATCAAGAAGTAACACCTTAGTTCAATTAAACTGGAGACACATTTTCTTAAATCGGTGAAGATATAGAAGAAAATGGAGGAAGGTGAAAAAAAAATCATGGAAAACAGACTATACATAGCATTAGCATTTCTCAGACTATACAAATATATAGTGTTTGGATCAATTCAACCTACGTCAAACATTTCAGGAATGATAACAGGCACAAGGGTCTTTGTAAGTCATAATCATTCATTGCGTATAAATTTTACATGGCAATACTAGATATTTTAATCAACTTTTTTTCAGTTTACAATGATCAAGATCAATTGTCTTCATTAGTAGCATAGTACCAAATAAACTCATGGCATCTCTCTAAATTAAGAAAGTGTTAGACAAGCAACTACCCAACCACAAGGCATGTATCGCACTCTTTTGAGTAATAAACAGTCACATGGAAATTGAATTTCACTTGCATTCCAAGTAGCTTGGGTTTGGGTGGTCTAGGTCTGAAAATTTGCTTTTCCATTCAATTAATCCCCGTGTGCTAATTATAATTGCCAATATCTTTCAGTCAATTCTATTAGCCAAAAAAAGACCCCTTTTTTTATTGGCAAATTTACATTAGATAAAAAAGGACTTATATAGGCAAAATGAAATTTTACTTGCTCTGCTCAGACGAATATACTATGGCTGAATAACACAAGGAGTGTTCTAACGATTACAAATGAAATAGGAATAGTAATTTCAACAAATTCATTAAAAATCATAACTTTAAAGAAACAAAGCTTATTCGCTGAAAAGATAATTTCAATTCAGACAAGTTGAGTCTATATAATTTAAAAGAGAGGAAAAGGTACTATGACTTACGGGGGGTCTCTAACTGGATCATCTGATTTATGCCTTGAACTCCTCTGCAAAATTTCGAAAACGGAAAAGGGAAATTGAATTGAAATTTGAAAATAATTAATTAAATCGATTAGTAATTAGAAGTTTTACAATCACGCACGCCTAAATAGAGATTGAAGAGGTCGAGGATAGCGGTTCGGGCCGGGTGGAAATGCTGAGCCCGAGAAGAGGTTGAAGAAGAAGGCCGCTGTTGGAACTGTTGTTGCTGCTGCGTCTTGTTCTGTTGGTCCGTTTCAAGTCCGGACTGGTTGGATTGGGTCGGAGTAGGAGCCCGCATCATTTTTACAGCATCAGAATTGAACGATCCTTAGGTTTTAAGCGACACGAGAAGGAGAAGATAAGAATTAACAGTAGGAAGCAAAGCAGCTGCCTCTTTGTAAAATTGAACCGAAGAGTATTTCGGGAGGCAATTTCAGAAAGGCCAATTTCAGAAATAGAAATTACAAAAAAGACAAAGAATTTTTTATCTCTTTATTTTCACTTAAAAAAAAATTATTAATAATTCTTAATAACAAAAAGGCAAAATAATTCGTAGTGAATGAACATTTTAATTTTGTGCAACTAATGGATTGAATTGCAATTATAAATTTTTTTTATAAATTTTGGGGTAACTTGTAATTTTTGAAAAGATAGGGACCAAAATAAAAATTCGGGTTAAATGCAAATTCGTAGCTTTTTTATAGTAATAGGGACACGATTAGGGTTATTACACTTGAGAAGAGAGTTGCAAAAGTCGATAACATGGATTTTAAGAGCATCTTCATTAGTTTGTCACTCCCCAGTACTTTGATTTTATTTCTTTGTCTCCTACAAATAGAGAACAAGTGGAAAAATCTAGTATTGTTATCCCCAAATTTGAGCCATTTGAATTGCTCCTCTTGTCTTATGGTCATATTGAATTCCTTAGAGCTCAATTTCAAGGCTTCGGAGAAAAGGATTATCCCTCCTAGCAAGGCTTTCATGTTTCCCCCAAATCCGATTTCTCAACTCTTTTTTTTCTAGCAAAGATATTACCAAAGACACTCTTATTCCACTCTCACATCACATGGTTGAAGGCGGAGAAGTAAGGGCATCTAAAATATATTCGGAGTTATCCCTAAAGGTTTGAATTAAAGGTTTACAACTTTCATGAGTGGTCCAAGCAAGTTCAAAATGAAAAGGTTAACAATAAGTAATAATTGGATGGTGATCGGAATGTGTACAAGGGAGATGAACAACATTACCTTAAGGGAATTTCGAGCGCCAAAGACTGTTAGCCATAGACCGGTCAAGACGTTCTCTGATCAAATCACCATTCTCTCAAGTGAACTTCGGTCCGTTGAAACCCAGATCAATGAAACACACATTATTGATCATCTCATTAAACCGATTGTAACGATTCCAACAGCGATTCGACGCCCAAGTTTCTCAAACGACAATATACTACACATTTTTCAAAGGGTATTATTAATTATTCGACACAAAATATTATAGGAATATTATTCTTTACAAAGTATTTCGTCACTTTATTTTATTTGATGAAATGTAGCTAATATATAATATTGTACCATTTGTTATGATAATATATTAATGTGACATGTTAATAATTTATTTAACAAGAGTGAGAATAGTAAGGGCCTGTTTGTTTGGTGTTTCGGAAAGTTGTTTGGGAGAGTAGTGGAGGTTTGTGAAATAATTTTGATTTGCGTAATGTTGTTTGTTTGAGTTTTGAGAGAGTGGTTTGAGAAATAAAGTAGTTATAGGTTTTTTTTGGAAGAGTTAGATTGTAGGTGTAAGATGTGTAAGACTTTATGTCAAATAATGTTTGTTGTGAGATAAATTGTGTAAGAGATAGATTACTTTATGTCAAATCAAAGTAGAGTTTGTATAGGTTTTGTTTAGAGATAAGAAAATTGTTGTTTATTTGGGATTTGAGAAAATAGTTTGAGAAAATTGAGAGAAGAAAAAATTATTTTAGAAAATAAAAAACATGTTTGTTTGATATTTCCCAAACACGAAATTTTTTTGGAAAATGCCAAACAAACAGGCCCTAAGTTGCCAAAGTAAATGATAAGGGGTATTATTGAAAATTATAAGATTAGGAGTGAATCAAGAAATTAATTACATACACACGCGCACAAACAGGGCCGAAGCACATGGTAGCAAAACGAAGAAACCCAAAGGTCAAAAGTGCAAATCTTGGTCCAAAGTGGGCTTCAATCAATCTGCTGAATACTGAATCCCGGTGAAAAAATAAGATCAATCTTGACCGTCCATTTTCTGTCACTTCTGATTAGGACAATACAGTCACTCCGACATCAAAATAAATACTTCTCAGCCCCCTCTCCCTTTCTCTCTCTCTCTCTCTCTCTCTGTTTGTATTAATCCCTTTTCATTGTACTGACTAAAATCATTTTCTTGATAATATGGTTTTCCAAGATTGAAGCTTTGGAGTTGAAGAAACAAGAAAAAGCAGCAAATAAAGAAGGGAAAAAAAATGGGTTTATTTTTCCTTGCTCTTTTCTTACTTGTATCTACTGCTTCTGCTGATGAAGGTCTGTGCTTTTTGCCTATTCACTTGCTTCCTTTAGCTGTTTATCATTTGGGTTTTTCCTTTTTAGCCAATTTTTTCATTATGTTCTGCATTTTATTTATATTCTTGAATTGGGTTTTGGTTATGCTCTTGTTCTGTTTTTTTTTTTTTGGATTTTTTTCCCCATTTTTTAGCTCAAGTTTTCTACTTTGAAAATGTAAGCTGGAGTGTAAAAAATTAAGACTCTTCTAAAGAAAGAAAGATCTTCCCCCCACAGGTTAATTAAGTTCTTTGAAAAAGAAGCCTATGCCTTAGAAAAAAAAATTACTTTTCTTTATTGAAATACTTCAATTTGTCCTAAGCCAGATTAGAAATTTGCTCTATTGGTTTCCAGCTCACATGGGTTTCCTTTAGGAAATGTAAAAAGTACATTGTACAAACATAAATAAATATATTGTTTGAGGACACAAGCACCCATTTTGGGCCCAATACATATTGCTGTGAAGAGCATTCTTTTATTTAATAGTTTGGAAATCTGACATGTCTCCATGTGACCAACTTAAATAATTGCAATATTTAATATAGTATCTTTAGCTGAAGTATTAAATTTTGAAAGACAACCTTCTAAATCTTTCTTTGCCACTTGCTTTTATTATTAGTTTTTGTTTGCAATATGGAAATGCTATATTTTTAGAAAGTTTGTGTTTTTTCTCGGTAAGAAGTTTTAGAAGGTTTTTGTGGTTTATGATGATATATATATTTGAAGATTTGGTGTTGAAATGACCTCCTGTATTTCAGTCTTAATTTTATAAAAAAATTGTGGAATTAATACTTTTAATGCTTGAGAAATGCTATATGGATGTTGATTTATAGGGTGTTTTGGGGGAATATGTATACTGCTAAAATGTTGGTCTAGTTAATATCAATATAGGCATATATGAGGTTGCGTATATTTCTTGGCCTATAATCATGTTCTCTCTCAAAATCTAGGTCCTTTAGTTCATTTTTGTAGTGGGGATAATAATAAAAGCATGACTCCTAAAACTTGTATACTACCAAATTCTAAGCCTGAGCCCGTCTCTAGCAAACTTCGAGGTTTGAAACTGTAATAGACTATAAATAAAAACTTTCGTGATATTTTCACCATAATTTTGTTATAGAAACGATCATTTTTTGAATACTTTCAATTGCAAGTTTCATTAGAATTATTGCATTGTTGGGTGATCGAGGTGACTAATTACCTAAATTTCGTTAAACTTTTGAAAGAGAATATGAACTCATTCGTTAAAATCTTGTCTATTTTTATCTCTTTTTGGGTAACGTTGATAAACATAGCGCGTCAACTGACAAACAAGTGATCGATAACTCAGCTCGCCACTTTTAGACACTAAAACTAATAAATTTATGACAGGTCCAACAACAGATTTAGGTGGTAAATTTTACCTAATTTTACTAATTTTCCACTAATCTATGTTTTAGACTCTGCTACAAAACAAGTTTGAAAATGATTAAGTATTATCTTATACGTAAATGACTTTATAAATATATTCAACATTGTTCTGTATATGTTACCAAATGTGCTGAAAGATTGATGTTTTCATGATTCATGAATATTGTTTCCTTTGACCTCTTTCATTTACTTTTACTCAATCATCTTATGTTGCTCTCTTCCTTTACTTGCAGGTGCTTTTATAGGCGTAAACATAGGCACATCACTTTCCGACATGCCAAATCCTACCCAAGTCGTGGCCCTTCTAAAGGCTCAACAAATTCACCATGTTCGCCTTTACGATGCCGACCGAGCAATGCTACTAGCCCTCGCCAACACCGGAATACGTGTCACCGTATCTGTGCCCAACGATCAACTACTAGGTATTGGGCAGTCCAATGCCACCGCAGCCAATTGGGTTTCCCGTAATATACTTGCTCACGTCCCCGCCACCAATATCACTTCAATAGCCGTGGGAACCGAGGTCCTCTCCACTCTCTCGAATGCCGCCCCAATCCTTGTTTCCGCCATGAGATTCATTCACTCGGCCCTCCTAGCTGCAAATCTCGACTCCCAAATCAAAGTCTCGACCCCGCATTCTTCTTCCATAATACTCGACTCTTTCCCCCCCTCCCAAGCTTTCTTTAACCGCTCGTGGGACCCGGTCATGGTCCCGTTGCTCAAATTCTTACAATCTACAAACTCGTTTTTCATGATCAATGTTTATCCGTACTACGATTACATGCAATCAAACGGCGTAATTCCATTGGATTACGCTCTATTTCGTCCTCTTCCTCCGAACAAAGAAGCGGTGGACCCGAACACTCTTTTACACTACACTAACGTGTTCGACGCTATAGTCGATGCCGCGTATTACGCTATGTCGTATTTGAACTTCACCAATATTCCCGTCACAGTAACCGAATCTGGTTGGCCTTCGAAGGGGGACTCTTCCGAGCAAGATGCGACTTTGGACAACGCTAATACTTACAATAGTAACCTCATTAGACATGTTCTTAACAACACGGGAACTCCAAAACATCCCGGAATTTCGGTCAGTACTTACATATATGAACTTTACAATGAAGATCTTAAGTCAGGACCCGTTTCCGAGAAGAATTGGGGGCTTTTTGATGCCAATGGAGTGCCGGTTTATATCCTTCGCTTAACCGGTTCAGGGACTGTTTTGGCGAATGATACTACAAACCAGACATATTGTGTTGCGAGAGGAAGTGCTGACCGGAAAATGTTGCAGGCGGCGTTAGATTGGGCTTGCGGGCCCGGGAAAGTGGAGTGTTCTCCTTTGTTGCAGGGACAACCGTGTTATGAACCCGATACTGTGGTTGCTCATGCGTCTTATGCTTTCGATGCTTATTATCATCGTATGGCTATGGCTGATGGAACTTGTGACTTCAATGGGGTAGCTACAATCACCACCACTGATCCAAGTATGTCGTTATCCTACCTCACTTAGGCAAGAACCTAAGCCATTACGCGAGTAAGTGTATATACACGTGTCTTGTGATCGGTGACATGACAAGTCTATATGCACTTTTCATGTTAATGATTTGGGCTCGTCACCCGTCTTGGACATTAAAAGATGGCTCCTTTCATGCTATTTCATACTTACGAGCTTTCAATACAGAAGAATATTCTACTTCTTGAAACCTTAAAAAACTAGAAACCTTTCATAATATTAAGACTGAGTTCTCTTTTGTCCCATTGCAGGTCACGGTTCTTGCATATTTCCGGGAAGGTATGAATCAAGTTGCAATAATTTCTTCAATTCCTTGAATAATTTTTCTTTTGCTTGTTCTTGAATATTTTTTCTTTTGCTTTATAGTGGAGGACGAAATGCGACCTTTGTAAACGGCACTTCACTAGCTCCGTCATCTAACTCCACGACGTCTGGTTCAGATTCCCAATTTTCAAGACATGGAGATATTCATCTAAACTTTGTACTAGGTTTAATACTCTTGAGTGCAGTATTTTTGTGATGTTTATCGTGATTTTTTTATGAAAGTTTCCGAACTAAATTAATGTGTAGAAGAAGAATTTGATTTTTCTGTTTATTGACAACATCCAACACTCCCGGTTTTGTTTCGTTGAGGAGAGTAAGGGTGGGCGCCGGTGGGAGATAGTTTGGGAATGAACTGATTCATTCATTTGTACAAACAAGTCAATATGATAATTTGGATTGTTTGTTGTAATTATCATTTGTTGCAAGAAATATGGCATCATATAAACTTGGCTTTTAATACATTAAAATGTATGATTTTATGCTGGAAAATTTGTGATATAATTAGTCAATTATGATGTAGAAACTTGTATTATGAAGATGACAAATAAACTGAAGGGTCTCTTTGGTTGGGTTCGGCTCGGTTTTGTGCGTCCCGGTTTTAAAAAAAATGGTTTGAGTGGTTTCGATGAAACTTTTGAGACCTCAATTGGATAAGTTGGATTTTGTGATTTGAATAAGTTGAAATTTCACTTGGTTAGGATTTGAATGTTGGGATTTAGGGAAAAATAATAGGTGGTAATTGTTAAAATCAATGTTTTTTTAGTGGGATTTGGGAAAAAAATAGGTGATATGTGTCAATCAATGTTTTAAAGGTTTGGTTTTTTTTATGATTTTATGGATTTGACAAAAATCCATTTGAAAGGGTTTTAACTCGGTCTAGCGCAATACGCGAGACTGGCCAAAATCCATCCACGTACACTCGAAATGTTTTGGGCATTTTTTTAGGGTTGACCCAATGAACGATTCAAATTTTGATGGGTTAACTAGATCTTTGGAAACGGGTTTGACTTGGTTTTTCTTTTTCGCCTTTTCTCTTATTTTGGAAACGGACCCAGAAATTAGAGAGCTTAGTAGAATATATATTCACCCATAATTTCTTTTAGGTTACCTTAGCCATTCGTTATTACATCAGAAATCATTTCAATAATTATTCAAAAATATAAAAAATATTATAAATAATAAATCACTACCAAACATAATATTAAATTAAAAAAGAACTCACATTAGTGGCAGACTTGCCAGTAATTACCACTTGGCTATGACCTTGTTGGCTTATTTCACTCACAATGTTGCTTGAGCCAAAACTAATTCGCCAGCTTGTCTGAAACAATTCAGATACATTTCAACCAAAAAGTAATGTACTAATTATCATAATAATAATATTATTACAATCATCATTTCAATTAACAATCCTATAATAATAAAATAAGGTATATCCTCTACTTTCTTTCTAAATCTTGAAATTCAAAATCTGGTCAATCTATTTGTGAACTTTTGAGAAAACAACCTAACTATTAGTGTAATATATATATTTGATCATTTTATTACTACAACCAAAATTATTGTAATAATTTTTCAAATATTTCATCGAAAACTTCCTACCCAATTTAAAACTCTAAAATAAGGCCAAACCCGAAATACATCCAAGTGAAATCAAATATCAAATCAGATTGACCTATACTGTAATCAATGGATATGACCAATCAAAATCGAGTCGATTGTAAGTCCATCCATCAAAATTTTCAAATATAATCCTGTAAAAATAAAAAGAAACACAAATATAAGAAAAAAACCTATTTCTTCGACTAAAACTCCACCGGGTCGACCCATTTTGCAATATGACATTTGAACCCACTAAGCCGGGTCGGGTCTACCCGTCATTGTCTAGTAATAGAATCCAAAAAAAAGACAAAAAGAGAAAAAATCGAACTTGATCAACTCGTCTTGTCATGTGTCGGATCCATTTACCACTGCGTAGCAAGAATCACATATAAACCCGAAAGAACCCGAGATCCTATGCTGCTTATAAGCATGTGCATTGCAGTATGGCTTATTGCAAAAACTACATTTTGGAAGCTTCAGCCAACACTTTAAACATAGTGCATCTTCACATGCTACCTCTTCAAGTTCTTCATCATTGCCTCTTATACATACACCACACTCTTTACATCTTTGTATGCAGAACTCACATCCCCTGCATTTGCATAGAACTCGAGTGCAGTCGTATACAATTCTTACGTCATCGCATATAGGACATACATCGACATCGATTGAAGGACTTTTCGGTCTTTGTTGTGTTTGATTTGGGGTGATTAGATTGTTGAGAACTTTGAGGTCTTCTTTTTGGATATTGTAAATGCCATTGATTTTGAGGCTTTGGAGAATGTGGTTGTTGTTGTTGGTTAGGAGTTTTACTGCTGTAATGACTCCATTAGGGGATAAGTTTGTGCAGCCTTGTACATGGAGCTGCAAAATAGAGGGCCAAATGTGAGTAGGTTGAAAATCAAATCGACTGATATTCTACTCGAGTTTGTTCCATAAAATCTGGTTTGAAATCGATTAGTTATATTTATCAAATTAATTTGAACAATATTTTTGGCAAAATCATACTAATAGTCTTTCGATTTTAAACTTCTTTTACACTTTTGTTCCTCGTGTCAAAAAATTTGCACATATATCCCTCTTACACAATATTTGTTACATCGATCATACTTCCAGCAATTTTCTTGCAAAAATTACATCACGTGCCATTCACATGATTTTTAAGAGATACTCCATCTTTTGAATTTACACTTATCTAGTCCGGTAAAATTCTTCCTCAACCTAGAGTATCCTTAGTCTTTGGTTGTAGGTTTTGAGTTCGGCTAAGTGAGCTGAAGTACTAGCGCTCTTTTGAAATAACGTGAATGGCACATGGGGTCATCTTGGTTGGAAAATTGTTCGAAATATGGTCGGTATAACAACTATTATGTAAAAGTGACATACATACAATTTTTTTGACACGAGGGATGAAAACGTAAAGAAGTTTAAACTTGAGGGATGATTAGTGTGATTTAGTCCCTTTTTTATAGCGTTGGAAGTCCCGTTCGAGCTCGAATCATGAGGCCTATTTTGGAAAAAATTCTAATATCAATCATTTTATTAAATTATCTGAAAAAATCGTAGAGTTATTGTAATCATAGAATAAGAATTTAATTTTCATCAAAAAAATAAAAATAAAAAAATAAATAAGAGTTTAATTGAAGAAAAACGGAGCTTTGCAAAAATGAAATGTTCTGTAGTGGAATGGATTTATTATTTAAATTTTAGAGTTAATCTAGAAACTGCCATCTGTTTCAATTTACTAACAAAATTTTTTTTCACGTTTTTGGTGGAAACATGTAGAAATTTGAACACATAATTCGACCTCTAGCAAGAATATAAAATAAATAAAAAAACATATAAATCAGAAGAGATAAAGACCAACCAATTCTCATCCTTACAACCTAGTTTCTTCTCACAAATATTAGGGGTAAATGCAAGAAACTCCCTGTATTGTCTTAAATCTTCACGAAACTACAATGTGAAATTTTTATTGCACAAAACCTTTTTATATTTTCAAAAATTTTGCATAAAACACCCAACTTATAAAAAATAGGCCATATTCGATCGACATATTTCAAGAAATCATATTTAAAATACTTCATGTTGCTCCCTACGACTTTGTGTGAAATCACGCTGGTCCCTACAACTTCACGTGAAATATTTTAAATTTTTTTTCTTGAAATATGTTGATCCAAAACGATCAATTTTTTTCTTCTTTCAAAATAGGTATTTTATGCAGGATTTCTGAAAATACAAAGATGTTTGGTACAATAAAAATTTTACCGGGTAGTTTCGTTCACGTTTTGCATAACAAACGGGAGTGGCCCGAATCATAAATAGATATAACTTGAACCAACAATAATTAAAGGCATGGCTTAAAACCAATTATAAATTTTAGTCACAAAATATCAAACCTTGCAAATATGAGGATTTTGTGCAATGATTCTCAAGAGGCCATCATCTGTAATCTGCACACAGTTAATCAGAGCAAGAACTCTTAGCTTTCCTTTAGCTTTGGACACAACTTTCATTAGAACATCATCTGTAATAATCGAACTCAAAGGTCGATCCACTTCGATTTCCAACCATGGGAGTATGTCACAATTTATAGCATCTCTCATTGATTTGCAAACTCTAGACATGCACAAAAGATCAAAAAGAGGGAGATAAGACAATACAAAGAAGAGGGATTCATGTGGTTCTATACAATAATTGTTATGTTCTTTGTTTTCTTCCATTAAAAGTGTGATTTTATTTGAGAAAAAGGTAAGAAGGTTTTTATTTGTGGAAAAGATGTGAGTTTTATGAGAAGATTAATAAAAGAGTTTTAGGCAAGAGGTAAAGATGATATATAGAGCATCAAAAAGGGAAATTTTGCATTTTTAATCTTGCAGGATTTGACCTCCAATATTTTTGGTTCTATACTTTATAAAATTGCAGTTTTAGTTTTGAACTTTTTAAATATTTTGTAGTATAGGTCTCGTCGTCTCATTTGAGACCAAAAGTCCAAAACCGAGACCATCTATGAGATAAAAATACTAAATAAAAACTATTTTATGGACCAACAATGTAAAAAAAGTTCAAAATTGAGACTAAAGGTACAATTCTAATAAGTATGAGAAGTGCAAAATAAATCTTAAAAATAAGATTGCCGACTACGTGTGATACTAAATGTGCAATTTTTTCCCCTTAAACACGAAGGAAAAAGTGTTGTGAAACTTCTTGTACGTTTTATAACCACAAGTATAATGATATTGACACATATGCACAAGGTGTGGCTTGTATTACATCTATTAATAATTTAATATTATCCAACTGAATTAGAAAAATCTTACTCCCTAAAATCATTTTATCTAACTCTCTTTACTATTTACGCGAAACTTTAGTTCATATTTTATGCCGAAAATTAGTGGTGTCAGATCAATACTTTATATTAAAGAATATAAATAAAATATTTGAGACATATATAGTACAATGTAACTCTAGATGAGATTATTATTTTCTTTAAGGGAAACTGAACAAAATTATGTGTTTCACTTGCAAGAAAAACACGTTTACAATAAGGATGTTAATGAGTCGGATTCTGGATCCAACATATAATTTGTATCCGAATTTGATTCCAAACTCTATAGGATTTAAATTTGTCCAACCAAATTCTAATCCAAAAAAAGTTTGAGATCCGAAAAGGTATGGTGGTATCTTCTGCACTTAAACTTTTTACTCTTCAACTCAACGTGGGATAGTATCTTCTTCACTTAATTTTTTTTTTTTTAAGAAAACCCATAGGTAGATATCATTATGTTCAATATCATCAAGTACAAAGTCATAGATAAATCTAGGAAGTTTAACAGCTAGGGGTAACAACTAAATCCAAATGTGCTCAAATCAATTGAATTCTAGATAAAAAATCCAAACCTTAAATATCATTTTTCCTTTGATAACATTTGAAGTTCGGTCAGAAGCTTGACTCGAGATTCAAAAAATTAAAAATATACGTAATGATACCAAAATACTCGATTCTCAGTTCGAACTGCTTTGATGAAAGCTCATTTGAGCTCGATCCATTTAACAATCAAACCTCCTTCAATCACAATTTCAAGCTCGATATAAAATTTAAACCAAACTTGAACAGAACATCGTTTGACACTACTCGCTCATTGCCACACCTATGTGCTTTCCCCAAAAGTTGGGTAGTATTTATTTTTGTTTGCGTTCGATATCTAATTTTTGCTATCAAACGATTTCTGAAATTGCCATTGTCATCTAGAAGTATTTTCATTAGCAATGTTTAAATCCAATGTCAAGGAAAAACATTACAAAGCAAAACAAGAGACCAAATTTGGAAAATCAGAGAACAATTTGAGAGAATAGACAATGCACACTATCTTTGGTCCATAGGTTGAACCGCAGTCTTGAAGAGAAGAATGTAGATCTTATCAATAGAGAAATACAAGAACCCTCCTAAAGAATATGTCACATATGACCCAAAACTTGTTCCAACAATGCAATGCCAAGCCGGTCCATATGTTGAGTCAAAGTCCTGCATAAATACCCAACACAAACTTGTCTTGAGCATTGCATTTATTATGACTTCAAATATCCAAGATTAAAGTTGATCATGCTTGGTTACAAATGTCAATCCATACAAATTCTAATCTTGATTTCTCTACCCCTTTCAATTATAAAACATATGTATTGCACGTGTCATGTGATTGGTCATTGTCTTAAAGATATCGTTCAACCACAAATTAGGTGTAATTGGAGTTACCACATAATTATTTTGAGTCTAAAGTGAGGCCAAGAACTATCAATCCATATGCTTTAATTGTTGCATTTTTATTTTAGAATACATTCATCATTAAACATGACATCAAAAATCATTTCAGTAATTTCCCAAGTACAAAGAATTGCAAATAACACACAACTACTAAATACACATAGTAGTGGGAGTTGAATCCAGAATCACCTTTTGGTCTTGGAAACCTCAACTTTACAAGTGATTATCACTATGCTACAACCTCATTGGCTGCTTAGTTGCATTAATTGCACACATTTCAAGTTGTAGTACTTCATCTCTATACTTAAGTGGGTATTATTCCCACCGTTTTTCAAATTAATTGACAAATTTCACATTTTTATACGGATTAAGAAATTCAATATTTAGTCAAATTTTTAAGATAAAATGTTAAAAAACCTTTCTATGATTGCTTTAATTAATGTTCTTGATTTTTGTGCACTCTACTTTATAAATATAAAAATAAGTAAGGGTAAAATTGAAAAAAAAAATGCATTTGGAAATTAAATGGAAAAGTAATTTGAAACATGAAAATTTTACAAATGTGCCGATTAATTATCGAAGCGGAGGGAGTAGTATCTAGCATGTCCAAGATCGTAATGCGGATTCATGACCAGCTAATATGAGTTGACCTGGCTCCAATTTACTGATTTAGTGTCAGAAAACTCTACATATTCTAATTTTATTTATACAAAATTAATTAATAAATTATAACACTCTAAAATAATTAATTAGTTAAAATTAGGTATTAATCATGGGTTTTAAACCGTATTTGCTTCCCATAGTAGCATGAAATAAATCTCACATCAATTAAAACATTTGTAATTTGAAAGCAAATTGAAAAATCTTCTCCATATATTTGTAAAGGGTCGTCTCCAAAATTTTCCCCAAAAGTTTCACGAAATTTCATTTTTTTTTAATTCCCAATTATGATAAAATGATAAAAATTATATTTCTAAACATATATACTATAATAAGTAAAAGTATTGAATTTAATTATACCTTTTTGAGTGCAAGAGCAAGGTGTTTGGTGTCAAGCTTCTTGTTGGACGAACTAGGAGAAATGGTACTGGAATCAGCAAGAATGGATCTGGCAGTAGCAAATGCATGATTTTGCAAAGGTAAAGGCATGTCTGAGGCTCTAACTCGTACGTTGAAGCTGCCGCCGCCGGCATGTAATAATTGTTTCTGGTCGGAATTATTATTATTAATCTTTTTCTTTTGTAGTATTAAACTGTTCAAGAATTTGCTTCTTCTCTCCAACTCTTCTTCTGCTGCCTCCATTTTAGCCTAATTAAAAGGCCCTTCATGTATCTATCTATCTTCCTCACTTTAATCAATGTATGTAATGTATGTATCAAGTTATGAGAGAGAGGGTGGGGTGGGGTGGGGTGGGGTGGGGGTCCAAAGAATTAATAGTAATAGTGTAATTAACAATTAAATTGGGAATTTTGTTTACTGAAAATCAAACTAAGCTAATCGTAATTTTATTCAAGTTCTATTATATAAATAAATAAAAATATCATTTGTTATTTTCTAAATTCAGTTTGATCTCGATTTGTTAAAAATTGATGAGTATATACGAGGGGCGAATTTGGAATTTTCTTACTAATTAATAGTAAAATAATAACCGTAGAAAAGTGGCCATAAACTATAGAGTCTTGACCAATTTGAAAGATCTCACTCGTTTTCGCATGTGCTTTATGAATTGCTTCAACACAAAATAAGAAACGATCTTCCCAGTTTCTGAAGTTGTAATCGATCCATTTGCATGGACAAAGTCTAGAAAAACCTCTGAAATTATTCCAATTAAGCCTTGGGCATATATTTAATCTGATATATTGCAAAATGATATGCTTAGAGTTGATCATAACACTAAGTTAAAACTCATTCAAAGTCAACTCATTTAAAATAAATTGTGTGTATAACCAATTTTGAGTTTAATAAGAAAATGAAAATCAAACTTAGTAAATATTCAAATGCCCTTTGCAGAACTTTTACCAAGTGTTTTTTTACACCTCTAATCAATTTGTTTTCTTGTCTCTTGAAAGGTCAAAGTTGCATAGCCTTTGATAATGCACTAGATCATGTGATAAGAAAAGGACATAAGAATCTCCAATGTAATGCTTTTTTCTTCTTTTTCATAATTTTTTGTTTTTTTGTTTTTGTATTTGTTTTTTTTCTCTTTTGTGTGTGTTGCTCTCGAGGGGCTTTTTTGTTTTTATCTTTTGTGTACGTGTAGACAAAGTCGTTGGGTAGGGCGTTGGAATGCAAAACTACGAGCAAATTTGCCGGGAATGGGGTTCTATGTCACCCTATTGTCAATTGTCAAGCCAATAATCCAATATTTTAGAAATTAGTTATTACTTTGATTTTGGGTAAACATTTTTTTGCTTTTTTTGGGACTTAATCTTAACAAAAGATGGAAACAAGAAAAGCTGTTTTATATTTATACGAGATGATTCACTATAAAGTAGCGGACTCAGATTCGAATTCCTGTTTAGAGATGTTCCCACTTTATGTGTCCGACGCGCCTCGAAAGGGATTAAACCCTAGGGAAACAAAAAAAAAATGAGATGATTCAATAGAGTTTCAGCCCTAATATTGTGTCAGGTATTGTACAAGAAAATTGAGCTTAAATAACAAAAAAATTAAGTGATAATATGGAAGTTGTCATTCTTTGTATGCAATTAGTGATAAAAATATTAATTTTGTCATAATAATAATAGTGACAAGTACAATAGTGACAAATTATATTTTTAAGCTGTCATTAATAGCTATTAATGACAAATATATGGTGACTTAAATTGTGACAATTGACAATTAACGACACCCTTGTAGTGACAACCTAGTGACAATAAATATTGTCACTATAGTTTAGTGACAACTTTTTGGTTGTCATATTTGGGTTATCGTTAAATATCAGTAACAACTTTTTACAATTCTTGTCACTGGTATGTTTATGAAAATCATTTTAGTGATAATATTTAAGTTCTTGTCACTTAATATATATATATATATATATATATATATATATATATATAATTTTATCATTAAAATTATTTTTTTTTACTGGTATCCAGGTACAAATTAATGGACGTGCTCCTCTAATTTGCGCAAGTTTTGTTGGTACATTGACTAACAACCATTTTGATATTATTCTAATTATGTTGTGTACAATCTGACCTCATGGTTAGTGCTAGGGGCACCATTGGCACCCATTGTATCAATTGGTCGCTTGATTAGTGAATATATCCTTGTCCTTGTAGAGGGAGATCGAGTTTTCTTTTGGCAACCTACTACGACGGAGGTCGTGGTCTCTAAGATTATTCTCTTCCGTACTCTTCGTCTAATAACCTTAGGGACAATTTTGCGGTCTACCAACGATGGACTTAGAGCTCGTTAGCTCTCATACGGGCTATTTATCATGTGGACTTCAGCTTCAACGGTCTTGAATTGTTACTTTGGATGGCCTTAAAACTTTTTATGAATGAAATCAGTCGGACCTTGACTTTATTTGAATCTTCATTCTAATCGAATGAGGCAAATCTATTTTATAACCGATCGAAATATCACAAATGCGATAATTTTGATTAGTACTCGTAAAACAATACTCGCTTAATTGACCAAATACAGAAATTGAGAAAATAATAAAAGCAAAAGGAAAAATAAATTGAATTTTATCCAACAAATAAATGCGAAAAAGAATAAAAGAGAATGCCAACGGAATTAAAATGAAAAATTGGATCCTCCTCAGGAGACAGTAGACACTGACGGACAAATTAAAGCAAGTTACGGTCTGTGGGACCATCTCCTTTTGGGTACTTTTGACTAGATTCTTTTACTTGAATCCCCTTTTACAGTTTCCACTAATTGAAAATGTTTTCCCAATTTTCGACTTAATTAACTTAGTCAGTCTTTTTTAAAAAAAAAGGGATTTTCACATGTCATCCCCAGAAAAGTTTTATTTTTGTAATTTTCACTTATAATTAAAAAAATATGACAGTGTCCTATAGAAATTGACAAATGAGTGCACGTTACCCCTCCGATCATTTTTAAGTAATTTTTAAAGGGTAAAAACGTTACTCGGGAAATTTTGTGCAATAAACAAAAAACTTTTAGGGGGTTTAGTGGACAATATTTTGTTGCAGGTGAATTTGTGAATTTTGATCCATTTTGAGTTTAGCCTTTGCTTTTCAAAATGCTTGGACCAAGAAAAAGGTCCATTTTATATAACGCTTGTTAAAATGAAAATAGATACCCATTTATTAAATGAAATTTTAAAGATGTCGGCCCAATTTTAATTTTTGCAGCTATTTAGTGATAAATACGTTTTGACATGATGAGACTGTGAGGAGCCTTTGGGCCTAGGTCTTCTTCAATTTTTTCTTTTCTATTTTTTGTAAAACTCGTTGATGAGGTCTTCGTTGAGATCGCCCAAACTAATTATTTGAAATTAAAATCAAATATTTGGAATTAAATTCAAGAAAAATTGAACCAAAATTGATCAATATGAACCCTAATGTACAATAAATTCTTTTTATTTTTACCAATAAACTAAAAATAGTTAATCCAGGAAGGGAAAGAGAAGAGAGTCCGACAACTTAACTCTCATGTGAATTTTCCTCCTAGTTTAATAATAGTGTTTAATTAGTATTTCTTTTTGTAATTTTATTGTAATAACATACATTTCTAATTTAGTACATGATATTGTTGTAATAATATTAACGTAATCATCGTTTTTCTGAAAAAAATTGTTCTTTTGAATCAAATTTTATAATAATTTTTGGTATAATTTTATGCTAGCTACTCCATTCCTAAGTACATATCGTTATAGTAAAATGAAAATATTCTCAAACATGTCGCTTTAAAAATCTTAGAGAGACTTAAATTCTCTTTTACAACTTTACCCTATCTCATTAATATCAATATGAGAAGTTGCAAATTTTATTTTTTTCTCTATTTTTTTCAAGAGTAGTTTAATTTGTGATATTAAACTTTTATTCTCCTAATTTTAGTAATTAATAAACGACATGTATTTAGTAATGAAGGGAGTACTATTAGTTAACTAATGGATAACATTAAATACTATCATCCACACAACATCTACACTAAAGTTGAAGAGAAAACAATCATGCAATTTGTTTGTAGATTTATATATTTAACTTTTAATAATCAATAAGAGCATTTAACAAGATTAAATTAAGTACACACAATTAATTCAAATTTACCACATATAAAATTAAGCAGACAAATATTATTAATTTCTTAATATCTACTCATTGCCCCTTCAACTATTGGAGCCATAATCAGTCCATTGTTCTGTTTCTCCACATTTCCATGCCATCCTGAAATAATTTCAGAATAGGCTTAAAAATAGATTAAATTGAGATTTATAATTAATTATGTAATTAGCAATAATTAATTACGTACCAATGGTCATATCATATCCACGATGTTTAAGTTCACGATATTCTTGACAAAGAGCACAAGACTCACAAAAACAGTGAACCAAACAGTCCCCACAAGGAGATTCGTGTAACAAATATTGTTGCCTCATTTTTGATCTATAGAAACAACTATACCAACATGGACACCCTGTCACACATGCTATAACTGTGTATAAGGCTCCACTTTGCCCACATGCTGCAACCATCAATTAATTACACACATTATTAAAATTTATGATAACTTTATTAAAGTAAATAAACACTAGTGAAAGTGAGACCCAACGATATCTTGATTCTGGTTTTAATTTTCGGGAAAAATGCAAGATACTTTCCTGTGTTATGTTAAACCTGCAAAAAACTACCATGTGAAATTTTTATCGCGTGAAACTTCCTTGTGGTTTCAAAAACCTTGCAAAAAACACCCAATTTGTAAAATATAGGTCATTTTGGATCGACATATTTCAAAAAATAATTTCTAAAACACTTCAAGTTGGTCCTTACAACTTCACGTGATATATTTTTAAAATGATTTCTTGAAAAATGCCGATCCAAAATGACCTATTTTTTTCAAATTGAGTGTTTTTTGCAGGATTTTTGATAACACAAGGAAGTGTGGCGCAATAAAAATTTCACAGGGTAGTTTCTTGCAGGTTTAGAATAACACGGGGGAGTATTTTGCATTTACCCCTTAATTTTCGCTAACGTGAATTAATTTCTTTTAGTTTATTATAGCCTTATAGGGAAGGTTTTTTTAAACCATATAATAAAACTCTATGTAATTTTGATATCAAGGATATATAAACTTATGTTTAGTACCATAATATAAAAATTGATTATTATGTTCATACTACTGTCAAGAGGAAAAAAACACTTTTAATACCAAATTTTAGTTCAAAATACGTACACATCTGGCATTAAACTTTTTGAAATAACACATTTCATACCAAAATTCACACAATCTTGACACATTTAATTTTACCGTCAATTTTCGGACGAAATTCAGCACGTGCCGCTCATGTGCCCGTTAAATTGACAATGGGAGGAAAAACATGCACAAGTTTCAAATACCCACAATTGACGGCACTTGCTGAATTTCAACCGAAAATTAACGAAAAAAGTAAACGTGTCAAGATGGTGTAAATCATATTATGAAATGTGTTTTTTGGACTAAAATTTGATATTAAAAGTGTTTTTCCCTCCTACTGTCAAGTAATTGCATGAAATTGGTCACATATCACTCTGAGGATACAAAAAATTGGGTAGGAATTGATGCTGAGGATAGTGATTATGATCATAATGATATATAGTGATGACAATTCCAACCAATTATTTGACGAAGTACATGGTCAAATTTCGTCCATTAATAGAATCAAGGTTGCTAAAAATCCTATTATATATATCACAACAAGAAACGGTAGTATCAACCACACATAAAATGGAGTAGCAATAGATCAATGTCATTGTCAAAATTGAACCACCACGACTTAGCAACAGTTTCAAAGCGTGTTTAATGGAGAAGTGACGAATGTATTCACCACGACTTTTAGTCATGGTGGGAATTAATATTCACCACGGGGTTAAACTATGGATGAAACATCCATCAAGGATTTGAGTCACGGTGAATGTTTCCATCACTGTTTCAAGCCGTGACTTATATTTAATTTGCTCAAACGGCAAACGGCTAATTAACCGTGACGGATACATAGTAGTAAATCATCTAGTTTCTTGTAGTGTATGTTTTAAAAAAAAATCCAGTTTATTATAATTTGTGTTTGATAGTCATATTTCTTTGCAATTTAATTGTAAGTAAATAAATTCTGATTTAGTGGTATTGATGTAATCATAATTCCTTAAAAAAAAAAAAAAAAAAAAAACTAATATGTATTTGGTTGATGAATAGAGGACTTACAACTAGATCCTTTGTCAACAATCTCAGCTATCTTCCCAAAAGTAACGCACGGACACCACAACGTTATGCAGCCTGCAAACAAATAGTAAGAATCTCTTAATAAAATTGAAGAAACCATGCTTATATCAGTATATGGGCGGCGCGTGAACTACACGCGCCACCATAACAACATAATTAGAACTAACGTACAGTTTCGAACGTCGGAAAAGCAATCACATAGGCCAGTGGACCATGGAACCTGAGGCTTAGGCTTGATACGAGGTCGCGGCTTCGGTTGATCGGCCGCGGAGTAATTATATTCGGCAGATGGTGAGCTCACCGGAATCCCGGTTGCCGGCGTGGTGGCTTCCGGCGATGTTTCCACAGAGAATTTCTTGTACTCGGTTGAATCCGATGAAGAATACATGAGATTAAATTATTTGGTTTTCCACAAATTATTTGAGTTATTGGATAAGAATTGAAAGCTGGATTTTAAAATATATATCATGCATGTTGTGGTATTATATTTTATATATAAAATAAAAAGAAGTAATTAAGTGTATGATAATAATAGTCAAATTTTGAAAAGTCAAGTGGCCAATAGACTTCAGGTCTTGGTATTTAGGTCAATCTATAGCAACTTAGATATTTACTTTTTCAAGGTAAAATTGCAAAAATGTCCAAAATTAATTAGTGATTTTGAATTTTCGAAATTATATTATCTCACTGAATTTTGTTCCGCAATTTAATATTTGTTTGAAATATCGTCCCAAACTAATTACTGATTTTAATTTTTCGTCCCAAACTATATCAACTCGCCGAATTTCGTTCCATAATTTATCATTTTGTATGAATTTAGTCTCAATATTAAATTTCTAATTTAATGGAAATGACGGTTCAATCTTGTAATTAGTTTGAGACGAATTCTGTGATATTATATAATTATTTATGTTAAAATTTACCACGTCATGACACGTAAGCAGCCATGTAATTATAATAATTTAACGGCAAATGCGCAATTTCCGTCTTATAATTAACGGTGGGATGATATACCAAAAAAATGTTAAATTATGGGACGAGATTCGCCAATTTAAATAGTTTGGGACGAAAATAAAAAATCAGTCATTAATTTGAGACGATTTTTGCAATTTTGCCTTTTTTCAACTTAGATAGTTGAACATGTTAATATTTTATAGTAATAATATGTTATATTAAATTTTTTATTCTAGTTTTTTGAGTCTTGACAGCTCAATTTGGATAAGAGTCGTTTTAGTCTTGTATTTTATTATTGAGTACGAGATTTGAATATGGGTTGGTCGCGTTGTGGATATAATTCTCTAATTTTTGGAAAAAAATTATAAAAATGAAACATGGTTCTTTTTTTTTTTTTTTTTTTGGCTTTTTAAGGGTTTAATCTAGGGGTGGGCACGGGGCGGGTTTGGAACGAGTTCGGGGCCAGAGATATGGGTATAATAAATTTCGGGATTGACACTTCTCATCCCAAACCCGCCCCGTAATAATTTGAGTACTCGGAAGCGGGTACCCAAATTATTGCGGGACAGGGCGGGACGGGATTACGGGTCCCATATTATTTTTATTCATCAATTTTTCATCCACCTAACAAAATAATATTACAATATTACGTAATTATATTTCGTCATTTTTCTTTTGCTAAATCGTATAACTTTTAACCATTATTACATTAAACATATCATCAATCCATCATAATTAATGATTATTTCAAATATATCCAAATACGACCACAAAGTGAAATCATATAATGAGCAAATGATAAAATACGATCAACATTGAGTCTCAATAAGAAAAATCCAATCCAAATACTATCTATAGTTGATACCAAAATAATTTATTCAAGCCCACACTTAAATTACACAAAAGATATAAATTTCTAAAATAAATAAAAGTCTGAATCCATATAATGACCCATAATATTGATTACTAATAACTAATGAAATATTTAAAGGATTATTAGGATAAAGTAAAAAAGTTCATTTATTAGATAATGTTAATTAATTAATAATTAGTTATATAACTAAAATGTATAAATTATACAGTAATAATATTATATAGGTGGGTTCGGGTATTCGGGGTTGGAGCGACCAATCTCAAACCCGTCCCGTATTCCCGTAATAAAATACGGGTATTCAAGTTCGTACCAAAAATACGGGTATTCAAGTTCGGGTACCCAAGCCCAAAATACACTCGTCCCGTTTGGGTATTTTAAAAACGGGACGGGTCGGGTTTGGGTTACCCGAACCCAACGCCCACCCCTAGTTTAATCCCTATTGGTTGGACACATTAATGTGGGTACCTCTCCCAACAGAGATTCGAACCTGAGTCCGCTATTTTTTAATGACCAGTCCCTTCCACTAGATTAAATTCAATATTTGAAAGTAGTCTTGCAATTCATATAATTTCTTTTTATTGAAAATTTAATTTCTTCACTAGATTATAATATGTATTGTAGAGTTAAAGTATACCAAAATTCCAACACCTTATAACAATTAATTAATTAGATAATTATAGTTTATTGAATGGCGACACACACCTTATTACATACATTGAATCACTCAAACATAAAGTACATTGAAAAACATAATAACATGTACTCTCCTATATGAACATATAATTTATAAAATAAAACCAAAAGGGAAACTGTCATTTTCCAATTTCATGACCACACAAATTATTATAATTAACAGGACAACAATTTGGCCTTCGCCTATCTATTCATTCCTCCTTGAACGAATGGGGCCATTGTCACTCCTTGATTTTGTTTCTCAGCATTTCCATGCCATCCTACAAATTTTAAAAAAAAAAATCTCAAAAAATTGTATGTAGCTTAATAATTAAATATATAGTTACACTTAACAAACCAATAATATTTTAAACATTAACTATTAGGAGAGGAGTGGTTTAACCATTAACTAATACTATAGATTAAAATATTGATTCTATAGAGCAGTCTCTATTTAGCATTTTTTATACCGAACAAAGCTCTTTAAAAAATCATGCATGAAACTAATCATAAATCTATTCAGAAATTCACACCTAAACTTTTGAAACCTATAAAATTTTGATTTGACATCTACCTCATATCCCCCCCCCTCAAACCTATATAAAAACACTGATTTAACATTTACTATTTACTTTTTTCTTTTCCCAAATTCCAAGATCTGAATCCAATCCAAATGGAATTTCAACTTTTTCAAAACCATAAAATCGAACATCCAAAACCTAACCCAATGAGGTTTCACCAAAGCCACTAAAATCATTTTTTTAAAACCGAGACCCGCAAAACTGAGTAAAAAAACCCTTCACAATAGGGCATAAAGTAATTAAATGAATAGAATACATTATGACACTTTAATTAAATGATTTACTAAAACTTTACCAAGAGCCATGTCAAATCCACGATTTTGAAGCTCCCGGTGCTCTTGGCACAAAGCACACGATTCACAGAAACAATGGAGGAGACAATCGTTACACGTGTCTCCTTCAAGCATGTATATTTTTCTCATCTTTTCTCTATAAAGACATGAATATATGCAAGCACAACCCGTCACACAAGCTATTAGAGTATATAATGCTCCACTTGCTCCACATGCTGAAAAAATAAAATTCTTATTAATTAATTAAGTATAAATCCATATTAATATTTAAATAAAAATGAATTATTTCCCTTTTTTTTTTTTTTTTTTTTTTTCACTTAGTACTTACAAGTAGATCCTCTGTCTACAATCTCAGCAACCCGTCCAAATGTTATGCATGGACACCAACATGTCAAGCAACCTGAAATAATTAATGGGGTGAAGTTAATTAATTATTTCACAATAATACAAAACAATATTTTAAATTTTTTTTAAACTTTGGTTAATAAATAAACCAATAAAATAAGGCTTTACTAGTGAATAAGATTTTCCATCTTAACATGTTTTATAAATAAAGACTTTCGTATGACAAAAAATATTGTACATTGGAACAATTAAAGTTGATATAATGCAACTCACAATTTGGAACATCGTCGAAGCAGTCACAAAGGCCAGTGGACCATTGCCCCGGTAAATTTCCGTGTTGGACCGGTACGCCGGTGGCTGGTGGTTGGCTGTAATGTTGTGGTGGTGATGGTGGCGGTGGTTGGCCGTAGGATGGTGGTGCTGTGGGTGGTGGAGATTTTTGAAAATCATCATCTTTAGGTTTCACCATGATTAATTCAACTAATTAATTAGAGGATGTGATAATTTATTTTAGAAATCAAGAAACAAATTGTGTAAAGGTATGATGAAATGTACCGAGTTACATGTGTTTATATATTTTAGAATTTAGTAGATCGACGCAAAGTTGACTGTAACCGCGTCAATGTGTAGCAAGTAGCTGCTGATTTAATTATTATAAAATAAAATGGCTGCTATTATATGATTTAACAAATAATATGTGGATCAATATAAGTTAAGTCCAACCCCAATAAACGTGCAATATAACTATTTTGTTTTTTGGGATAACTGTACTTTTTAGAAAGGTGTTCGATTACATGACAAAATTAATTGTAGGTGTTTCATATTTAAATCAGGTCTGAATTGGAATTTACAAAACATAAAAATACTAAATATGTTTACAAAGGAAAATCAGAGTACAAAAAATTCTAGTCTCAAGTTCAAATTGTAGACTCCAACTCAATTTTAATCATCATTAAAATGATTATTTGATATTTTTTAGAGTGTTACACCAAACACCAATTGAATATATATATATATATATATATATATATATATATATATATATATATATATATATATATATATATATATATATATATATATATATATATATTGTCACTAATTTGAATTAAGTGAAACTCGATTTACGCTTGAAAAATGGTGAAATAAGGGATGAGAGTTCCAAAATTTTAAGTTTTAAATATTGAAATTTGACTATATCTTAACTTGAGATAACAATCTCATGCAATTTCAGAATTTGACAAAGTCCATATACAGCTGAAAATTCAATAGATGGAACCCCAATAATTAATTAAGCTACCCCGCCATCTTTCCTGGTAATTGCTATTGACATAACACTATAACAAAATAATATGGATATTTAATCTAGTCATAAATTTTTGGTCAATTTGAATAGAACATATAGTATTCGATGAAATGAAATTACGTACCCGAAGAGGTATAACATGATGACTAAGCTGAAGCTTCATGATCAATGATCAAGAGATTATTAAAATTTAAAATAATAGTTAAAATAGATTTAAATAGAGTTGTTGATATAAATATAGATGTAATAATGTATTTATCGTCTAATTAAAAAAAAAACTAGTAATAATGTTGAAATAATCGTAATAATTATAAAGGCAATATATCACAAGTTGATAAATTACACGGCAACCCATCAACATGGAAGAGATAATACTTTTATTGCTATTATTTTAATTAATTTAGTCATTCATTTTTAGCCAACTAGAACTTAGAAGAGACTATCTATTTTGATGGATTTTGGCTCGGTTTCGCGGGTCTCACTTTCAAAATATTGATTTGGGTGGTTTCAGTGAAATAATTGAAATCCCATTTAATTATGTTTTGGATGTTGTGTTTTGTGGTTTTGAAAAAGTTTTTTACAATTGATTAAAGTATAATTTACATATGTTTCCGCTGCTTAAAATTGTTCTAGTTATTTTCAGTTAAACTTATTTCGGCCAAGTATAGATGAATAAAGTATAATCTTCACATTGAATAACTGTCAACAGTTCAATCCTCAAAGCCACTCATCTTACTTACTATTATTTCAAGGGAGTCTTTTAGTCAAAACTGTCTATTTTGACTAGAATTCTTTTTTCTCCTGTTTTTGAATTATTTTTAATTTAGTAAATACTCTATTTTATACCACTCCCATCCCACGTTAAAACTTCTATAACCTGTTTTTGAATTATTTTTAATTTAGTAAATACTCTATTTTTTACCAGTCCCATCCCACGTTAAAACTTCTATAACTGAGAAAACACCAAATTGAATTTTCAGCAAACCCACGTTCTCAACCATTGCACCCACTTCTTGCATTTCTCTCGGAACACATTATCACTTAACTAACTGGAAAATGAAAACACAAAACACATATTTTGGAGTTTCACGATGATGTCATAACTGAATTTGAAATTGGAGCAGAAAATGTGGATTTTCAGACTGTGAAGAACCTTTGATTGAAAAAAAATAAAATTCTGATTTTGAGAAGGGAAACATGAGTGATAAAGAGCATTTAATTCAGAAGAAAGAGGACAACAAAAAGAAGAAAAAGATACTGACCAGTGGTAGTGATGATGAATTGAAGGTATTAATATTACCTGTTTGTTTTTCTTTTCCCTTTCAATTCATTAATTGTTGTCTATTAATATATGAATGAAGTTCTAATTAGCCTGCTAATGATTTGATTTTGGTTTTCCCTGTTCCATGGGAATTTGCAGGAAAGAAAAAAGAAGAAAAAGATACTGACGAGTGGTAGTGATGATGAATTGAAGGTATTAATATTACCTGTTTGTTTTTGTTTTCCCTTTCAATTCATTAATTGTTGTCTATTAATATATGAATGAAGTTCTAATTAGCCTGCTAATGATTTGATTTTGGTTTTCCCTGTTCCATGGGAACTTGCAGGAAAGACAAGCTAACCTGAAGGAACGCCATGCTCAAAACCAGAGACTATTACGAGGTATATTTCTTTTTAGTATATCCGAGTCTTTTGCTGTTTTGGGTTATTCGACCACTTCCGAAACTGTTTTGATTGATCTCTATCTTTTTAGAAACTAGAGATGCTACGTTCAAACCAATACCCTTAGTGAACAAACCCATATCATCAGTTCTAGAGAAGATTCGGAAGCGGAAGCTTGAAATAATAGGAGTAATGAATACGAGGAAAACAGTACTCTAAAAGACAATAATATGGACCTTGACTTCGCCAATGTACAGAGGTCAGAAGAAAACATGGCAGAAGCAGGGGGAAAGGAGACAGTTCAAACTTGCGTGGGGGAAAAGTAAGTAGGTTTTCATATTGGTAAAAATTTATGTGTATTAAAGGTTCTCAAGTACTATAGGTCAAATTTCGATCATCTTTTGTTTTATTGGCTTCTTCAATAACCGATTTGGTGATACATTTTTTATTTTTGGTTTTTCAGAATTGCACTTTCATCTCAATTTTTAGAATGTTTTGCATTTTGGTTAATTGTTTTTTGGCTTTTTATAATGTTTTGCATTTTCATCTCAATTATTGTAACTTTTTTAACTAAATAGAGAGATTAGTGCTATTTTACAAACCTAAAAGGGCGATTATTGTACACTTCAGTGCTCAATTGGTTGAGGGAGAGATTTACTATGTTCATAGTGTACGAGTGATTATGGCTGATAAAAAATTTAAATTATTATCGCACCGCTATCAGTTACGTACTATTTGAGCGTGAGTCAAGGATTGAGAAATTCAGGCCACATAGTGATAATTTCTTACGAGAATTTCATTCCATCGTCATGCTCAAGGACATAGGAATTCACGTCCACAAAGAAGATTTATTGATAGGTATTGTAGCCTTTTTCTTTAAAATTTTAACTTTTTCAAAATATCAACATAATTGAATTATATATTAACTTATTCTTAAATACAGATGTTATTGGATTGGTTGTTTGTGTTACCCATTGTCGCTCGACTAATGAAGGTTTAAATATCCGAGAACTCTTGCTGATTGATAGCACGTAGGTCTTACCATCGAAATATTATGTTATTTATGATGAAAAGATTTTATAACTAATTACAATTATATGTCTGAAGCATGACAGTAGTCCGTATGATTTTACGTGATAATTTTGCCAAGGAAGAAGGAGAGATATTGTGTGGAACACTTGATCGCAACAATATAATTTTAGCAACCGGAGTTGTTGTGCAAGATCATGAAGGTATGTATTACATTTTATAAACATAAAATATTGCATACTATTTTAACCATATTGTACATTCTCCACAGGTTGGTCGATATACACACATCGTTTCACCAAATTCTACATCAATGACAACAATAGCTCTACAAATAAACTTAGGAGCTGGTATGAACAAAATATATATCAATTATCTAATTGACATTGAAATTGTATAGCAGTAATAATAAAATACAATTTTATATATTTTTTTGTAGGTTCTTTGTAGAACGTTGTGCTAAAAAATTAGTCTCATTGTTACGTTCAAGTAGGTTCTCTATTTCAAAATCATTGAAAATTGCCAATGCAAAACGGATATGGATACGTGAATATGGACATCATGCAGGGGTGAGTAACTCTAAGTTTTATACTTCGATTTTACTAATTAATCAAACAACTTCTATTATTTATTATGCAGATTAAGTTTTTCCGCATAATTGCACGGTTCCAAACTGTTGATGTGGACAACATGTGGTATGCATTATGCAATCATTGCCAAACTGAATGCATATCACACTTTGGACAAATGATTTGTATTAAATGTAGCGATGTGGTCGATCCTATTATCAGGTATTTATTATCAATTTATTTATTTTAATTGTTTACTTTATATTCTAAAAATTAAAATTAACTATATTTTATTTAGGTTTCGTGTCCATGCTACAGTAATGGATAGTACTGGATCTATAGACATAAAACTGCTACATGATCAAGCTGAGTATATATTTCGTGATAGAGCTATTTTTTACAAAAGTCTTCAAGAAAAGGTACGATACAAATATTAGCTCAACTTTAATTACTTATATACTAACACGTAGTGTTGTCGAACTGATGTGTTGTATTATTCAGCAGAATGGTAGCAATTTGTTGAAGGAACACATCTATTCCATCCTAACACGTGCATTTACATTTATTATTCGTGTACCGCCAACTTGGGGAAGATCGAATGTTCGTTCTGTTGTAAATTTTGTCTTACCTGTTGATTGGTCTGAAGAGTGCGCACATCTTCCAAATAGATTGTCTATTCTAGGCTAAGAAAAGTAAGTCCTTTTTTCAGTTCATTTTATTAAATCACATATTATTGTTACTGACTTTGCAACTAAAGATTATTAATAAAAGTATCATAACAATGTTATTGAGTTGCTAATAAGTTGTCATATGTGTTTTATGCAGATATCACTTCACCAATAAAAGTGTACAATATTGAACATAGGGATTTTCATCACTTTTAGAAAGATAGCGCATGATTGTTATGTTTTAATTTTGTTTTAAGATCATAAATATTTGTGTTTTTTTTGTCACAGCAACAATTATACGTACTAAAAATGTAATATGATACCGTGCATAGCACGGGTTTAGGCTAGTTTATATTATTATTATTTTTTTTTGACAGGAATAACAAGTCACATTAACCGGTCATTTTTTAGTTGATTTAAAGTGACATTACCTTCATGCTCTTGGTTTAATAAATAAAAAAACAATTATTTTTAGGGAATTTATAAAAATAAACCGGTACTTTATCATCAATTCATCATCATCATCTTCCTCTACCACAACTATTTCTCCACCCCACCACAGCCGCTCCCCTTGCACGCCACGCCACCACTGGCGGAGCTATTGAGGGACTGGGGGACCGCCCCCCAAGAAAATTCTGGACATAATGTATATATATATGTGTTATTACGTGGTAAAACAAATCATGACCTATGGTCTGATGGTTAGGGGAAATTATGTTATTTTCTGAGGTTATTTTTATATAATTTATTGTATTTCTTTATTAAATATCAATTATAAGGCATCTTAGGTTACACAAATTTTTTTGGTACTTTATTAATTCCTAAATATTTTAAACCGTATATTTAATAGACTCTTAACAAACTTGCCGGTGGATATTTTTCATCATTTGTTGGATAAAACAATTGCTAGTATATTTTTTTATCTTATGTTGGATAATATTATAGTGTTAATTTATCTTAAATAAAAATTTCTCATACTATCAAAACTTTAAAAAGCTATCGAGTTGCAATAGAAAAAATTTCGCCCCCCCTAGAATAATTGTCTAGCTCCGCCACAGCACGCCACCGCACCCAGTCGTGGTGCATATCTCGCTCAGGCACCGTATTATATGTACAAGAAGCTCCCAAATTTAAAATGTGATATTTCAGATCTTAAAATTACAAATCTCCAAGATCTGAAAATTACAAGCTTCCAAACTGAAATCTAATATAAAAATGGCAACTGTTTTGGTACCACCCTTCTTCCTAAAAAAAAGAAGCACCCTTTTCCAATAACCCATTTCCTGCAATTTGAGTAACGCCTTGAGGAAGTCAAGTTTCTCTCGTCGATCTCCCAAAGTTTAAAAATGAAAATGAAAAGTTTAAAAGAAAGAGGAAAAAATCAGTTCATTAGTGTGGGAACTTGTTTTTTATATGTTCAATTTCGGCGGGAGGTTTGGGTGGGGTGGTGGTGGGAGGAGGTTGGGTTGGTGATGAAAAAGGGTTTATTTTACAAATAAGTCAAAAATATATATTTTAGATAATTACACATTGGTCCAAACATTGATATGTTCTTTTAATCAGCGTCCATAATTTATTTTTAATTCATATATTTGATGAAAATCAAATTCTAAATATTCTTGACTAAATTTTGTAAAAATTATAATAAATATATTTCACTAAAAAATTAACAATCGAGCCGTTTGTCGATTTGAATTACAATTAATCTAGTTATACAATACCCAAAGTTGACTTCAATATTATAATCACATAGTTTAAAATAATTAAAATGTGAATTTATAAAATCATAAATCAATCTTAAGTTCCCAAATATTATCGAATTATATAATATTTATATTTAAGTTAAAACTAATAAAAATATATATAAAAATTTGGACCAATGTGTATTTTTTCAAACATTTATTTTACCTTATTTGCAAAAAAGAAAAAAAAACCATTCTTCTTCTTCTTCACCTCACCCACCCTCTGCAAGTCCCACCACCCACCCTCTCCCCCCCAACGCCACGTCTTTCCTCCCAGTCACCGGTCTTAAATATATAAAAAGTAAGATTCATTCAAAAATTGATTTCAAATTTGAAGGATTAATGAAATTTTCGGATCTAAGATTTTTTCTTTTGTTCATAACCCATTTCAGAAAATTAGAACAAGAAATTTTACAAATTATAATAAAAAAAAAACTAACCTACCCCCACCCTCCAAAATCCCAGGCCGCGGGCGACGACCTGGGATTTGGGTTGGTTGAGGTTACGGGGTGGGATAGGTGATGTTACATGGTTGGGGTGGGTAGAGGGTTAGTAATTATAATTTTTTTTTAAATTTTTCTATAAGGTTGAAATTAACAATTAGCAAATCATTTAGTAGAATTTTTCACCGGATTTCAAGTCATTTATTGCCACATGGCAACAGATGAGTGGAAAACTATACCAGTAGTTTAGCCAAAACTGAACTACCATTAGCCAACCCGTAAGTTCAACATTTGAAAGTAGTCTTGCAATTCATATTGAAAATTTAATTTCTTTACTAGATTATAATATGTATTGAAGAGTTAGGCTATGTTCACTTTGCATTATTGTTAATGGCCCAGATAATGAATTTGACCCAATAAATAATCCGCCTAATTGGTTTAATGGCCCGTTCGGCATATTATAGTGGCCTGATTAATAATCTATACAGCCCATAACATGATCTGTTTAGTTGGCCCAACAAATAATCATGGACAGTTTTGCCCCTGGGCCGAGACTTGATCTCGATCGTTCATAGCATTCAATCTCGTCCGTTTATTTTGGGGGTATAATTAAGCTTTAGGGTTGGGGGAATATCCAATTCATTTCTTCTCTCCACAACTCTCTCCTTCCACCGACGGCGCTAGGGTTTTAAGCTTCATCGTCTTCTCCCTCAATCACCGACGGCTCTTAACAATTTTTGCTTGATTTCTTGATCTTGTTGCATATGTGTTACAATTCATCCCACTATTTTCTCCCTATCTCTCTCTCTCTCTCACGCGACGGCGCTAGGGTTTCACGTAAATGTATTTTCCCTCAATCGTTGGTTGCTCTTACCATTTTTGTGCTTGATTTCTTGATCTGGGTGACTCCTCACAACAAATCTTCACTTGTCTTCCATTCCAGACGGTGCAAATTGGGTTTTCACATCTTCACCGTCCATTTGAAGCCTTGACACCGTGATTTTGAGGTAATATTTTATGGGTTCCATCTATTTCGTTATAGAAAATAAAAAGTGTACATCGTTTTATTTGAATTAGGGTTTCAACTTCTAGGGTTTCAACTAGGGTTTAAATTAGGGTTTAATATTCTTGTTCAATTTTCGTATATGTTTCAATGTTTTTCATATCTAACCTATGTTTTTTACACTTTCTGGCAGCAATGGAGTCATCCTCATCCTCTAGCTCAACTGTTTGTTTAGGGAATGCACATTGTTTCTGCGGTATTCGCATTAGACTGTATACTTCCTGGACGAAGGTGAACCCTGGCTGACGATTTTCGCGCTGCCAGCATTTGACGGTATGAATTATGCTTATTGTTAATGTTACTTGTTCGTTTGAATTGCGTGACTAATGAATGCATATGTTTTCTTTGGTAGGATGAACACTGTGATTACTTCGAATGGATCGATCCCGTAATGTGTGATAGGTCCCGTGTAATTATCCCTGGCTTGCTAAGGCGGGTCAACAATGCCGAGTCCGAAAATACCCGTCTTATACGTCGCATTGATGAATTGTCTACACAGATGCAAATTGTTGTTAATTCTGTACATGATCTTGAGTCTGAAAACATGGCATTGCGTCGCAAGCTAAAGCTTGTGATGATCTGTGCTGTGATTGTGTTTTTTTTTTATATATGTGCTTGATTATTTGCTCCTATTTTGGGATTTAGTACTTGCATGTTTTTATATATTTTGCTGACATATTAACCTTAGTTATAATCTGTAAATTTGGCATGTACATGATGGTTTTTGTTGGATATGCTTGTTCATACTATGTGTGTACATTCTTTAATTTATTTGTGATGGATTTCAGTGTTTGATTGTCCTGCAATTAAGGCAATACATATGAAAACTTTGTCAATGTAATTACCACTGTTGGATTGGGGGTTTAAACTTATGATGTTTATATTTTTAGGCTGGTTTTGGTATATTTGCCAGGTGATGTTTATATTTTATAGACTGATGGCCTTGTGTGTTGAGTAATGCATTTTAAAATCCTGGGAATGAAATAGTGCTAATTCAAGCTGTGTTTCAGTTTATTTGGGTTTGGTGCACTGTTTGGTGTGCACATATGAATATATATTTGTTGTGTGTGTACTATATCCTGAAAGTACCCCCAAAGGGAATATTGACCAAATGATGTTTACTTTTTTTTTTATATCTGATGGTCTTCTATTTTTGGTATTACATGTGATCATTGTGATGTGCTTTTGAAACTGTTGGGGAAATAATCCTCATATTTCTGCTTTGGGTTTGGTGCACTATTGGGTATGCAACACCTGACTAGTATAAATTCAAATATGTGTGCTCTATCATGAAAGTACCCCCAAATGGATTATTGGCCAAATGATGTTTAATTTGAACATTTGTGATGATCTTGTATGTTGTTCTAGTGCAGGTAATTCATTGTATATGTTTGTTTTGGATTGACAGTTGATTTTTTGAATACATAATGTTTGGATGGGCAGACTGAATTAGGCTTACTTTGGCCAAATGATGATTTCAAATAAACATTTCATCTGGTATTGTATGTTTAAAACCGGATTTTTTATAAAGTTTCTGCATTTTGATATCAAGTATGATCATTAGTAAGTTCAAATGTTGGTATGGTGATTTCAAATATGATCTTTTTTGTCTTATTTGGTACTGGGTTGAATAAAATTAATGAAGTATTATGATTTACCTGGTGCTATGTTTGTGGACTATTTATAGGATATGGATAGTTGTTCTTTTAATTCATTTCACTTCACAATAAAGTGGGGTGATTTATTGTAAACTGATATGATCATGTAATGCATTACTTGACCTTGTGTATCTCTATTAAATGCTTTAGTTGCCCATTTGTATTTCAATGTTACATGCACAGCTTCTGTATTTGACCAGTATTTATTATGGTGGTTGAACTTCTTACCTTTAAATCCTCACTTCAGACATCAATTATTTCTTTCTTTTCATTCCTTTCCTCTTCAAGCTAGAGACAAAAAAATCGTATAAGTTCTGTTCATATGAAATAAAAATTATACTTGTATCACTTAAACTTTTCAAACTTTAATGTGTTTATTTGCTATGGCAGGTTGCAAATATGACAAGGACACGAAGACAACGGAGTTTGAAACAATCCATCAATGATGGGTGGACATTTTCTGAAAATGCAAGTTTTGTGGACTTGCTTTACAATGAGTGCAAAACAGGGGATCTACGTGATCCGGACACGCTCACTGCTGCATGTCAACGTATCTCATCTGACATGTCTTCACAGTACGGTAGGAGGTTCTCCGTATATGGGATTAAGAAGAAGGTGGAGCACATGCGTAAGAGGAACGAAGCATTCAATGAATTTCTAGAAACCCCAGGGGTTATATATGATGCCTGGACAAACGAGACAGGTCTGAAATCTGTTTACTGGACAGTTGTGACTCCTAATATGGGTAACATTTCATTTGTGTTTACTTTATTGTGTTATTTATTATTATTTCTAATTTTTTTAACTATTTTTTGTAGGCTGAGCCGGAATGGAACCAACAATTTAGGCAGGATGGTGAGCCATTCCACCTAAAGCTTGCCTATATTTCTGATAACAAGGGAGTTGGGACCTTCCCCACTGACCTCATTGGATCCCCGGGGTGGCCTATCCATGTCCGAGACTCAGACGATGACGAGATGGCTGTTGTTCCAGTTGCCGCGGGCCATTCAGTGACTGCTGTCCCATTTGACGAGGGTAATGAAATTGGTGCCATTGTTGTTTATAAGGAAAGTAAAGTTGGGTCAACCTCTGCCGGTGGTTCTCGTGGTTCCGATGGTGATGGTGGTTTTGCTGTTGGAGGGGGTGATGATGGTGGCATGTTTGGGAAGAAACTGTGGGAGTTGGATGATGACTGTTAGTATTGCTGTTTTTTTGTTTATGAATGTTTTATTTTATCTAAGTATGTTTCAAGGACCCTTTTAAATTATGTTAAATATGTTTTTGGTTTGTTTGATTACCTGACAAAGATTTGTGTAAGTGCAAGTAATCATAGTTCGGACTTATGCACTTCCCTAATTTTATAATATATATGCTCTTATATTTTGTTTATCAGGTATACTTGCATATGTGTACAAGTTGGTTTTTGAATGTGTGTGTTTAAATTTTCGGACTTATGTGCAATAAAAGAAAATGTCCTGTATACAACTTGATTACCATAAGAAACCAAGGGAAAAAAAAGACAGTCAAGTAAAAAAAAACTCAAATAAACTTGTATAAAAATCCTATGTGCAATAATTGGTTTCAAGTTTTATCCTTGACCATTTGACCCACATTTTAATCAAACAAGGTAGAAGACAAACCAAACATGCAAAAGCAATCCAAAGATTCATATCTTCTGCAAAAATATTGCTTTCAAGAAGGATTTGATAACACATATAGACCTTTTAAGACTGATTTGATAACACATATAGTCTAGGTTGCTATAATTGTACATAGGGGCACATACTAATAATAAATCTCCATTTGCACCCCAATTTGCTACTATAAAATTCATACCATCTCCATAACAAATGTGTTCATAAAAAACTCAACTATAAAAAATGTCAAGTGTTTTCCCTCGTTCTCAATCTCATTTTTTTTACTCAGATAAATGGACAAAAGAATTTGATGATTACTTAATTGAGTTTTTAGCCAATGAATCTTATTACGCAAATGGAATTTTTACTCATAGTGTCGGTCACGTGATTAAGAGATCTCGGGATGAGGTTAACGTGTTCTTTCGTCGTTCTTTCACTACAAAGGACATAATGAGTAAAGTCGACCGCCTCAAACGTCGACATGGTGTATTCTCACACCTAAGGACCATTTCTGGGTACTGCTTGATTCCGGGTACAAACACGGTCAGAAACGACGGACTGGAAATCATGCGAAATTTGGCCATGGTAACTCACTTGTGTATATTCCTGGATTCCTAGCTTACTTTAAAGTTACTTGATATTTTTTGAAAGTGTGTGTTTGATTTTTCAATTGTAGGAGACTCCATTTTATGAAGCATATGCCCTAAGTGGAGAACCAAGATGGAACGATTTGTGCGAAATATTTGGACACCCACACGCCGAGTTCCCCGCACTTCCACCCCCCGCGTCCCCAATTAACCTTCAATGGTTCGATTTAAACGATGCCCCAATTGCAGGACTGGAAACACCACAACCTGAGCCCATCAACCCAACATATACAGAATTCTCCCCATGCGAAAATGACGACTTTTGGACGGATTTGGTTAACTACAGTGGAGCGGAGTCCGAAAATGAAGAGGTTGAAAATACTAGTAAAACCGTGGCTAAGTGTTTGTGGCCGGACGTGGGGACGTCTAGTGGTTTTAATGGCGGGAAAAAATAATGTTTGTGCAATTTGAGTATTTTCTGCTTTAAATAACGTGTGTTGTTACTTTTTTTCCCGTTTGTGTTTGTTTGGCGTTAAGCTTTTATGTAATGTGTGTTGAATAAGTACTAACCCGTACGTGTGTTTGAGAAAATACGTGTCTACAATTAGAATAGTTCGATTTTGCATTTTCTAAACGAAACATACTTTCATGTGCAAAAAATTTTAAAACATGGCAAGAATCATTAATTAATTAATCGAACTAAAATTAATTTAATGCTAACTTTTCCCATGCGAAATACGTAAGGCCAAGATATTCATCAAAATTACTAAAATGCAACAAAATTAAAAGTTCATCTTAACATTTCAAAAACAAATTTCACAAGGCCAAATATACATCATGTGATACTAAAATCCCACTAAAATACATGTACAATAAACTTCAATTAAGTCTACCCAAGTGGCCAAATCATAAGGCCCGAACCCTATAACGAAAGTTCTAGGATTAATCAAAATATACCCGAATGTCAAAAGTGCAAATATACCGAAAAGTTCACAAAATCATCAAATCAAATTCACAATACATAATTGGACCCGAAGATCATGAAACCGAAAATATGTAGTTCATCAAATCACCATAAGGCCGAATTAAGTCAAGGCATTTGGTTGTTTAACATCATGTGGGCAATGTGCCTTCGGTTCTTCTCGTTCGAGTTCAAAAATAAACTCACATGTTTGGCGTTATCCATAATCTTGAACGAGAGAAAGATTCGGTTCTCATCGGTGAGAGTGTCAATGCACTCGAGGGCATTTATAATCTTTTTTGCCTTTTCATCGTAAATGTCCTCCTCTTTTGCAAATTGGTGACTAAGATCACCAAAAACGGATTTTGCGGCATCTACGCCCCCATCGGATTCCGGCGTAGGCGTCTTCCGTTTCCTTGCTAACTTTTCAGACTTGAATTTTTCCTTTTTGATCTTCTTTGTTAATTTTTTTAATTTATGACCCGTATCTTGTAATCCCATGTGATACGGTGGGATTTCGGAGCCAAACTCCCCTCCGTCGGAAGCATCCGTCGTCAAATCGACACATGGACTACTATATACATAATCACTGCTATTTGGATATATCATAGGTTCCTTACCATTATTATTTGGCTGGTTCATCGCGTCATTCCTTACCAAATCCTCCACAATATCGACAACGTCCTCCGCGCCGTCTCCGGTGGCCCTATCCTTTCCGAATATCTCAACCCAGTCCTCATAATAGGGATACGTAAAACGCATATTGGCAACATCCGGATGTGCCTACGATTGAAAATGCATTGTTAAAGAACAATCGAGGAAAAACCGGATCATAGAGTTATTCCATGAAAAAAGTTAAGTAAGATTACCTTACCATAGAGTGCCCAAACATCATCATCAACCGTGATAATTTTACTAGTATCGTTCCATCCGAAGCCACTAGTCCCTTGCATACCAAAAATTTGGTAATAAATTTTCTTCCAAACCGTAAGTTTGGAGTTAATATGCTTGACGGATAGTTTGGAGGCGGGTATCCTTGCATTAAGTGCAATTGCTAAGGCTTGAAAGTAGCCCGAACGAAAACCATTATCGGACTTGTACCCCTTTGAGATTAATTCCTTCAAACAATCTAGCAAAGCTTGTTCTTCGACATTGTTCATTGTCCTCCGAGTACCTTTTTCCTTTCGTTGGCTTGTTGCCGCTTCACCGTATCGGGGAATGGAAGACATCTCAATCGGTGTACACCTACGTAAATGTACAATTCAAACATAATGTACGGTACACATGGTAATTGTAGATAACAATTCAAACATATTCATACAAGAAATTACAAAAAACATAACTTAAAAAATTCAATTCAAACAACAAATTAACCTAACAATACGGTATGAATTACGAAAGAAGTCAAGTTTTAGTGACACATACAACATCCATATCTTAAAAAATTAGAAACAATGAAAAATCACTCGCGCTACGAGTTCCATTTCATGAACATTTCACGAGCTAAGTTGTCACGAAAATTGTTCCATGCGTGTGACGTCTCAACAACTTCGACATAGTCATCTCCTTCAAATTTATTATCATCCTCACGGTTTTCAAGTAAATCAAATAATGGATCAAACCCCATAACATCATCGGGCGACGTTTTTCGCAAGAAGTTATGAATCAATAACAATGCCATGATCATCCGTTTTTGCGTTTGCAATGGATAGAAAGTAGGACTCCTCAATATTGCCCAACGCTTTTTTACTTGGCCAAAAGTGCGCTCAATGACATTTCTAGCTTGACTATGTTTCATGTTAAAATATTCTTTGTAATTTTGAGGGGCTTCCATACCAACTCCCCACTATTTCAAATGATATCGCACTCCCCTATACAGCGTAAGAAAACCTTCACCGTTCGTATATCCATTGTCACACAAGTAGTATGTTCCTACAATTAGAAGCATTAATGAGTTGCTATGTCATAACCCTTGTAATTAAAAATTTCATAAACTAAAAACTAAGTTTTACCCGTAGGCACTTTCTGTCCATTTGACCGATTAATTGCGTCCCTTAACACACGTCCATCCGCCGCGGACCTCTCCCAACCGACAAGTGCATAGGTGAACAATCCGTTAATATCACACGCCGCAAGTACATTAGTTGTTAGATCAGCTTTTCGGTTCCTATACCGTGGTCTATCAACCGATGGAACATTAACATGAACATAGGTTCCGTCTAGTGCCCCAATGCAACCCTATACGTACACAAAGTCTCTATTGTAATGCACAAGTTGAAGAAAAGACCCTATGCAAGTAGGAAAATTAAAGTTTGTTCCTTACCGGAAAACAACTCCACCTATCATCGTCACAATCATTTGGTATTGGATCCGGTTGAGAAAATAATATTGGGTGGATCTTCATCAAGCATGTCAACACACGGTAAAAACGCTTGCTAACGGTGGCGCCTGATCGACGGTAATCGGTTTTTACGATACGATTCTTTTTGTGATGGGCAAAAACAGTAAAAAAACATGGCAACTTGTTCACGCACGATCACATACTTAGTGTCATTCAAAACCCCCACGTTAGCAAGGAAACAAACCAACTTATCAAATGAATTAATATTAAGAAGTATATTATCCTTACACCTTATTGGATCTTTTTAAGTAATTCGTCGTAAGTTTTTCATTCACTTACGTCTCCTACTGATTAGGCTATATCATACGGGTCTCCTACGATTGCGGAGTTGTTTAGAAAGGAACCATAGAATAAACATGCCGATCCAAAAAATCCGATGAAATGCTAACATAATCAATTGTTTCTTCCAGTCATCCATTGTATATCCTAATACAAGTCCCAACAATTTGGAACCAAACACCAATAGACAATGAACCATTTATTAAAACCAACCAAATTTTCTTTCAATGATAGTAAATAATAACATAGGACATGTCGAACAGTGATAAAATTTAACATTACCATGTATAACAAAATACACGAAATTGTAGTAAATACTCATCAATTCCACAAATATAAATATCATTTTTTACAATACTACTTATAAAAAGTTACACAAAATTGACAATAAATACACAAAATTCCACATCTCATTTTGAATTTATATAATATTTTACAACATATCCATGAACATTATATCTACATTACCTTGTGTAACAAATTAAACAAAATTTTGTAGTAAACCCCAAAAAAATAAAAAATTTGTTAATGATTGTACAAGTTTTATGGAATTTACAAAGTTGAACAAAATGTACAAAATTGTACATTATCCACAAAATTCAACAAAATACACATACTAATTAATATAAAAACATGATAGCTCTAGTTTACCTCAATTTAAATTAGCTAGGAACTCCTTAAAAAAATATCCACAGGACACCCGTAGCCTTCCTCGTCCCTGTACAAGAAAAAAAATTTGTTAGCCGTGAAAAATCTTGGTTAAAAAAATGTGACTTAGTAGGGGAGAAATGTTTATAAAAATTCAACAAGAAATTCTTCACAATCCGACAGCTTTAGCTAACTCCAATCTTGAGTCCTGTGAAATTTTAATAAAAATTATAATTTTATATGAAGTTCAACACAATTTTTTCATAAAATAGAACAATAGAAACACAACAATTTATAAAAAAAAATTATACTACGTAAAAAAACATAAGAATTTTTAATAAAAGGCCGAAAACGTAAAAAAAAACGTAAAAATTGTACTGCATACGTACAAAAAAAGTATACTACATTTCCAAAAATTGAAGCTCAACCTTTTCATGCTATTTTGGAAAAATTGGTGAAGTAGGAGAAAACTTAAGGTTCAGTTGTGCAATTTTAAGCTAATTTGGAAGAAATGTTGAGTTCTCACCTGGAAATGGCGTCGACAATGGAGATGGGAAATGGGTAGATCTACTGTGCACAAGGGAGACCAGCTGGGAGTTTTGGGAAATGGGGGGAAATTGTATTTTATGTTTTTTTTGGTCTCTGGTTTTGTTGTTATTAAACCAAAATCAAAGGGCATTTTGATCTGAAAATAATTAGTTTGGCCCATTATATCTCAATTGGACCTAGGCCGAGCGAATTATAATTGGGCAAATAAGGGGGCCTGGCCCACAAATCGAGCAATTAGGACCGGGCAGCCCGTGAATTTATCTTGCAATCTGAACAGGGTATTAGCCCACCATTAAAATTATTTCCGGTCCAATTGATGGCTAATTGAAGGCCAATTGGGCAAACTGAACACAACATTAAAGTATAACATAATTCCATCACCTTATAACAATTAGGCTAAGTTCGGTTGGCCCGATTTGTTATTGGCCCAATTGTCAATTTGGGCCAACATAACAATCAGGCCAACAATTTAATTGGGAGTTTGGGTGTTAATTGTGGGCTGAACCCAATTACTTAATAATCCGTTCGGTATATCCGATTGACACAAAATTACTAATATGCCCTTAAGTTGAATGAAATCCAACCGTTGGAACTGAGCCTCAATATCAACCGTCCGATCGAACTGAAAATTAGCAGTCTAGGGTTTGAAGTTCATTTGTAACATTTTCAAAATTAGCCTCTCTTTTCTTTCCTTTTTTCTCTCTCGCTTCCTTCGTCACGAATCATTCCATCTTGGGTCAAAATCGAAGATATTCCTCTAGAATTCAAGCAAATATTGAACCAGGTATGTACGGGAACCCATTGTCACTTCGATTTTGTGATTTTCCCCAAAATTATTAACTAGTGTTTATGTTTTTTTCTAGATTTGAGGCTATTTCTTCGTGGTCTTTAGAGAATTCAAACCAATATTTGAACCAGGTACGTACGGGAACCAAATTCTCTTCGATTTTGTGATTTTCCCCAAAATTACTAATTAGGGTTTATGTTTTTTTCCAGATTTGCGGCTATTTCTTCGTGGCATTTAGAGAATATCAATATTTTAACCAGGTATACGTATTTTGTGTACGAATTTGTTTCTATTTTATATCTTTTTACAATTTTTTTACGTATTAATTAGGGTTTACGAAGTACTATGCTTACGTTTGCTAGCTTTAGCATTGTGTTACAGACATAATAGAAATAAAATGTGTGAAAATCTACTTTTTGCCTAGTCAATACACATTGAGTATATTTTTCTTTCTAAAAATTAGTGTTCGAATGTTCTTCAGGGTTTTTTTTTTTTTTTTTTTAAATCACTTGTGGATTTGTTTAATTGTTGTGTTTTTGTTGTGATTTCAGAATGGAGTCAAGCTCTACTAGTGCGGGCAGTAGCAACAGTTACGGAGGTGGAGTGGAAGTTCATGGACGTGTTTGCCCCTGTGGATTAACAGTTCGGATGTTTACATCTTGGACTAAGCAGAACCCGGGGAGGCGTTTTCTACGATGTCCAGGGGTTTCAGTGAGCTTCTTCTCTTGTTTTGCGTTTTTAAGATTTTAAATCAATTGGTGATTTTATGATATGTTGCTTATTTCTGTGTTTGTTGTTCTATTTCAGGGTCGGAAGTGTGATTTTTTTGAGTGGGTTGACCCATATATTTGTGATCGTGCTGCCCAAATAATTCCTGGGTTATTAGTACGCATGAGTCATGTGGAGGGCCATAACAGGGAGCTTCAAACTCAGAACACCGGACTACAAGAAGAAAATAGAGTCTTACTTGAATCTCTTGTTAGATTAGAAGCTGCAAATAGGTCACTGCTTTACAAGTTCAAACTTGTAAAGATCTGTGCAACTATTTGTTTGCTTGCATATGTGTTTTATAGTATGTCTTAATATGTGTTTATGTTATGATATTTTCCATGTGTGAATGTGTGGCATGTAGTTGATGCAAACTATGACCTATTTTGATTTTTGCAAACAGGTCACTTGGTTTAGTTAATTTGTGATTTTGTTGAATTGTTGTTATGAATGTAATGGGTGAACATTTTAGAGTATGTTGTTGAATATCTTTGACATATCTTTATGCTATAAATGGGTATGTAATGGTGTGCCATTTGATTATCTTGTAATGGGTGAACATCTTGTTGAATATGTTAAATACTTTTTATGTTTTAGAGTAAATGGTGGTTTTTGAAAATGGTGGTTATTGAAATGGTGGTTCTTGAAAATGAAGGATTGGTGTTGTTATGTGTTTGCATATATTGGTGTGCCATTTGAGGCCTATTGAACCGAGCCTTTCAATATATTGTCTTGAAAATTTACATGGTTTGTCTTGTTGGAGTTGTGTACTGACTTCATACTTATTGATGATATACCATACCCCTGACATATTAATTGCCTTTTACTGTGTTTAGAAATAGTTTATTGTGATCATAGTTGAGTGTGTTGTTGGATTTGTGTACTGACTTTATGACAGTGTACTTTATGGTGTTCATTTTTTGACTTTTATGAATGCTGCATAAAATGGTTTTCTAGGACTGCCTACCAATATCTAATATTGTGTATTTGCATAGTCAAAATTCAAACATGTTGCAATTGGTAAAATGAGCTTAGTTCCTGTAAAGTGTTTTCTTGTCTTGTCATATTTAATGTTTGATTTTGCTGCTAGGGTAAAATATTTGGTGATATTTATTAAACATTTACTTTTGATTAGACTATTTTAGTAAATGCATGTTGGTAGTAGATGTACACCAGCCCCTTTCATTTACTTTTTTAATAAATGACTTGGCTCCAATCTTGGTTATAAATCAACCCCAATTTGGCAAGCCAAACAAAACACTCATACCAATCTCAAAATACAACATAAGATAGAAAAGGTAAATATTTGAGTTATCCTTTTCCATTACACTGTTTTTTATTTGCTATGAATAATTCCATTTGTAAAACTAACAATTTTCTTACATTGTTTTTTTTTTGTTATTGTGACAGTGAATTATGCCATTGACACGGTCACAACGCGCTGACTACATGGCTCAGTTCGGTACTTGGTCTCCACATGAACGAGCCTGTTTCATTGGAAGATTGTTTGGATCTGCCCAACACAATGATATCCATGATGTTGCGACTCTTCGTCGGAGTATGCAAAGGATTGCAACACAAATAAATGCCATGTTCCAACCTCGTCGGTTTACCGTGGCTGCGCTCCGTGACATGCTCCACCGCATAAGACTCGAGTACGTGGAATTTTGTGAGTTTCTTGAGAACCCGTGGGTTGACTATGACCCACATGATATGGAAGTAATGGTTCTTGCCCCCTATTGGATGACTGTCGACCCGCTTGTAAGTACATATTTTTGTGTATTATACTTCATTTTTTTACATATTATCTAATCAACGCTTGTACTAATTTTACGTCTATTTTGCATGCAGAATGAACCTCCAAGTTATAGGAGGTTCAGGATGCATGGAGAGCCACATTACATGAAGCTGAGATACATTTTCGATATCAAGCATTGCACAGTCCTCCCTCCCGAAGTGGTTGGCAGTCCCGAATGGCCTATTCACGTCCGGGGCGATGATGAGTACGCCCTTGCAATCATCCCATTCAATCTTGGTACAGGTAATGTTCCTGAGGCTACTCCCCCCCCCCCACCCCGTGCGTGAAAATGATGTGGTTAATGGTTTAACTCCTGGTAATGTTGGTGGTAATGGAGGTAGTATTGGTGGTAATGCTGCCAATGTTGGTAGGGGTGAGGAGAATGTGAATAGGCTGTTTGGGAGTGGAATGTTGATTAGGTGTTCTGTTGTGTTTGCAAAGGATTTGGTTATGTAGTAGTTTGATATTATGTATGTTAGTATGTATGTTAGTGTGTAAGTTGGTATGTATGTTAGTAGTATGTAAGTTTGGCAGTTTGTTTTTATAGTTTGGTTGTTTTATATGTAATAGTGAAAAATCTATGTTGTGTATTTGTCATGTATTTGTAAAAGCACATGACGGGTGACTTTTTTTGAGAATATATATAAAATGTTACCATTGTGCAAAATGCAAAGTTTTTACTGTTTTTATTATATGTGTGCAGTATTTAATTATTCACATGCATACACAAGACCTATAAAGCACAATTTAATTATTGACATAAAGTCAAAAAGTTTCCAGATATTCACATGGATACACAGGATAAGGTTTTGATTATTGATCTTGCTAAAGTATTGTGTTTCAATTGTCAGCTTTAAACTGTTTCTATAACTTAAAATTGAATATACCAACAAAAAGTGTATTGTTTATCATACAATCTTGGCCGAAATAATTGCTAGTAAAACAATATAAAGCTGTTTTAGAAATGACAATACACTGGAAAGATTCTTGGGAAATTTTCTTTGTTATAATGTGTATTCAACCACACAAACTCATTTGAAGTGACTAAAGCTGTTTTTCACGTGCAATTCTTTGGACACAAACTTCCTCTAAAATTTTATATAAATGGTAAAATGGAGCATATTATTTCATTCAACTCATAGATTTTTTTTCCTTGCAATATGACCATAACAAACCCAAGACCTCAAGCAAAATTTTTATACAAAAAGAAATGGCTCCAAGAATTTGATGAAGTGTTCATACAAAACTTACACCACGAAATTGACAATTTTGATTTCGGTTCACATGCTAGCAAGAAAAATTGGCTTAAGGTTGCGATTGCGGAAGTGAATGAAAAATTTGACACCCAATTCTCACTTCGAGAGGCGGTTTTGAAATTTCGCAAATTACAAGAAAGGTATGATACATTCCGGGCTATTATATACACGTCGGGATTCTCGTTCGACCGTGCGACAAATCACGTCCTTGTTAGTGACATTTCGATATGGAATCAAATAATTCAAGTAACTATTTTTTCAACTTGTTATATTTTATATAAATTTATTTTACTATAGAAACAATTTATCTATCATATTATATATAGTTCTTTATCACATAAAAAAATTGTAGGAATACAATTTAGGGGAAGCTTACATGATAGAGGGAGAAACGGCTTGGGATGATCTAAATTGTATTTTTGGGGGACCGGGAAGCATATACATTCAAATGGAGGTGTTGGGGATTTTTCAAACGAGGCACAAAATGACACTATTCCGGGGTTGCATGTGCCCTTACCATATGTGATTCCAGATGATATCATTACGTTTCCACGTGACATTAATGGTGAAAATGACACTACGTTTTGGGAAGATCTTGCTAGTTTTGAAAACGATGTTGGAGGATTTCAAGGATAATAACGTGTTCACGGGGGGATTTTATGTGTATTGTAATATATTGTGCATTTTTATGGCATGTTTAGGTGTTTCATATTTCTTGCAATTATCTTTGGTTTGTTGCTACTAAATCCCCCGTTTTCAATTCGGAGGGGGTATGAGCTTGATTTTATGGATATATTTTTGTTTGAAATATTTCTATGATGTGGTTAAAATTGCATCAAACACCCTTAAATTTGCATAAAACATCCTTAATGAAAAATGAAGAAGTATTTAGTTCCTTAATAAAAAATTGCATAAAACACCCGTACTAAAAAATTGCATGAAACACCCTTAATAAAAATTTGCATAAGTAATAAAAAATTGCATGAAACACCCAACTTCAAAAAATTGCATAAAACACCCTTAATAAAAAAAATTGAACCCATGTATGAACGAGCCTTATATGAAAATTCATGCCAATAATATCTAGCATATATATATATATATATATAAATTCATATAACACCTAACATATCGCAAAATCACCCGATAATTAAATCCAGTATAATATATATGCACAAAAATACACGGTCCCATTTTGTAGTATATCAAAAAGACACAAATGGGCTATAATGATCAAAAGACAAAAGCATGCAGTATGCTTAGCAAGGCAAAAATAGCATCAAAAGAAAATTAAAAGGTTTTAACTAATATTCATAAGACCATAACATTACGGTTGTTTACCCTGAAGCAACAAACGTGCTTGAATTTCTCGATTGCGTTCGTTTGATCGCAGAAACAAGCGTGTGTGCTTCAGATTGTCCAAGATTTTGAAACACAATAAATTCATTTCTTCTCCACTTAGACCCGGTACACTCTCTAGTGTAGAAATGAATTTTGCCGCTTTCTCATCGTCCGTATCTTCTTCCTTCTTTAAATTTCCTGCAAAGCTCCCAAAAACCAATTTGGCATCCTCGATAAAAGACGTAAGAAAAGGTGCATACGGAGGTTGGGTGGCTGATTCCGGTTTCTTCCTCTTTTTTTCTTTTTTGATTTTCGTTTTTTGTTTCTTTTCGATCCCAATCTTTTTCACCCCAAATGGTTTAACTCCCGTGTTCAGTCTAGCTACTCCACCATCAGAAGCATCCGTGGTCAAGTCAACACACGGGCTATTAATATCGTATCCGGGAATGGAATAGTCATTAAGTACTTCATTTCCCTTCCACATTAGACCAACCGACGGGGTCTCGCTTAACAAAATATGCTCGACAACATCAACAAACCCCACAGCATCATCCCCGGTAGCTCGATCCTTCCCAAATAATTCACACCAATCGTCATAGTACCTCCATGATTTTGTCCTCATGTTACAAACCTCTTTGTTTGCCTACAATGAGAACAAATTGTTATTAATGGATTTTCGCATTCTTGTCAAATATTGATACAAAAAATAAACCATATTCATGAAGTTACCTTCACGTATTCGGCCCATACATCATTGTTCACCTCAAGTACTTTTGCACTATCATTCCAACCAAATCCACTAGTTCCTAACATAGCTACTAACAAATAATAATGCTTTTTCCATACGGTAAGTTTTGAGTTGATGTTTCTTACTCCAATGTTACAATTAGGTAGTCTTGCATTCATTGCCTTTTCTAAAGCTTGTAAGTACCCAGTTTTGAACCCATTGTCAGCTTTCCAACCATTGGCCACCAATTCATGCAAACAACATATCAAAGTTTGCTCCTCCAACGTGGTCAAAATCCTACGTGGTCCTTGTGTACTTTTGGGTACTCGAGATGTGCTTCCGTACCTTGGGATTTGTTCTGCGTCCATTCTTTTCAAAAAACATTCACATCAACCGATATTAGCATGGTTCAAAGCAAAATAATAATCCGAATACACAAACTCATACAAGGTAAATCCATTTAACCACAATCCAAAGGGGTTGCAAATAGGAAATAACAACACTACAATGTAACATACAAATCAATGAAACACACGAACATGAAGTGAGAAATACATAAAAGTACATAAGAAAAACAATCACATCAAATTATTTTTGTCACGGCTCTACTACTCCGACAAGTCCTTGTTACACTCATTAACGCATCAATAACCACTCGTTATACATATGACGAGCCATGCCATCTCGATAGGCATTCCATGCTTGTGATGGCTCTACTACTTCGATGTAATCACCGTCATCCCCCACCCCGTTTCCATCATCATCACTATCATCACTTTCCTCGTCACTAGATAAATCCGAATCCGACATGTCATTTGGCATAGTCATGATTTGGAAATTATGTATAAAAATACACGCCATAATTATCCGATTTTGAATCTTCACGGGGTAAAATGAATTGCTCCTTAGGATGGACCATCGCTTCTTTACTTGCCCAAAACAACGCTCAATCACGTTTCTAGCCATTGAGTGTTTCATGTTGAAATACTCCCTATAATTTTGAGGAGCGTCCCGACCAATACCCCATTCCTTTAGATGATATCGTACGCCTCAGTACGGTGTGAGGAAGCCTTCACCATTTGTGTATCCGTTATCACAAAGGTAGTACGTACCTATATAACAATGAAACTCATGAACAAACATTCAACTCCAAAACAACATAATTTAAAAGCAACGAATATACATACCAATTGGAACTCGGAGTCCGTTAGGTCATTGAATAGCATCTCTCAAAACTCTCCCATCAGCCGCCGAACCTTCCCACCCCGAAAGAGTGTAAGTAAATCTCCCATTTACATCACATGCGACTAGCACATTAGTGGCAGTTTCACCCTTTCTTGATCTATATCGCGGTTTATCAACCAAATGAACTTGAATTTTTACATAAATCCCATCAAGAGCACCAATGCAACCCTAAACATAAAAGTTTATTAATATCTATATAAACACAAACAAAAGCCCCGTCAAGGAATAATTAAATACTTATGTACCGGAAAACATCTCCAACGATCACTCTCCTCGTCTTGCGATATTGGTTCAGGTTGGGATAGTAGAATTGCATGAAGCTTGAGTACACAGTTCAAGACACGGTGGAAACACTTGCTCACTGTATCCCCAGATCGACGATAGTCAAATCCGACTATGCGGTTTTTCTTATGATGTGCAAGGACTGACAAAAATATTACAACTTGTTCATTGTGTGGGATATGCCTAGTGTTCTTAAGACCTCCAACATTCCGTAGCAAGTTACAAAACTTACTAAACGCACTCATAGTGAACCTTAAATTAGCCTTGCATTTCACATCACTCTTCATAGTTACGCGACATAAATACTTATCTTGTTTCGGTTTCCTACGAATCATGCTATATCTCTTCCTCTTCCTAGAAGACACATGTGCTTCGTGTGCAATAATGCATATACATATAAGAAACACACATATCCAAAAAAATTGACGGAGCATAAATAGCAAGAGTTCTTTCCTCCGAGGATCCATACGCAAGGTCGGTATCACATAAAAGTCAAGTTACAGGGGGTTTATTGTACTACATATCAAGTTAAAGCAATTGCAATGAAAATACTTTAGTACCTATTTTGTCACTACTTAATCATATTTTTGTTCACAGTTATAAAAAGTTCCAATTTTTCAGTTTATGCCATAAAAAAAACTACCCATGTATTTGAGTTTTGTTACAAATAAAAAATGTTCACAAATAAATCCGTACGAACTATATTAAATAAAATACAACAAAAGTCATTCCAAAAAAAAACAATATAGAGAAAATACAACTAAAATAATTCCAAAAAAATTAATATAGGGAAAATACAATTAAAATCATTCCAAAATACAAAGGTACTATACTGCCAACAAATTGTACGCCCATTAATTCCTGCCAACATAGACTATATGAAAAAAAATTCATTCCTGAAAAGGTAAATATCAAAATGAGACCCTTAGCTTGTGTGAAATACATAAACAAACAAACCACTTAAAATTTATGCTCCTCACCTCCAAGTTAGCTGAAAATTACGAGGTTGGTAGCTGACAATTAATTCAAGCAAGAAAAATGCAAAATCGTATATAATCGAGCTATTATTGAAGATGAAAGCTTAAAAATGGAGAAACCTACAAGTTAGTAGATGGCGTATATGCTCCTCACCTCCAAGTTAGTAGATGGTGTACGTGGTTGGTAGCTGACAATTAATTCAAGCAAGAAACCTGCAAAATCGTATATAATGGAGCTATTATTGAAGATGGATGCTTAAAAATTGAGATAAAAATGGAGTTCTAGGGTTGGGAAATTTCACTTGTTAGCGAGCGGGAGAAGATGTGAGAAGATGGAAGCTGGAGATTTTTTGTTTATAAGGTCCGATAATTGAGTGGCAAAATCAAGTAATTTTGATTAAAGTCCAGGGTCAATTCTAGAGTTTTTTTGGCAATTTGGGCCATATAATATAATTGCTGGGTTGGACCAGCAATTATAATCGGGTCAATTACTTGGTCTGACCCACATTTCTCATGATTATAACGGGCTGCCCGTTTTTTAATCTGTCAACCCGAACAAAAATCAGCCCACGATTAAAAAGTCCAATTGAGCTAATTGATGCCTAATTTGGCATACCGAACTGAGCCTTAATCAATTAGATAATTATAGAAATTTATGCAATGGCGACACACACCTTACTACATACATTGAAACACTCAAGTATAAAGTACAACATGAAAAACATAATCACAAGTACTCTCTCGTATGAACATATAAATTGTAAAATAAAACCAAAAGAAAGCTGTCGTTTTCCAATTCCACACAAATTATATATTATAATTAACAAGACAAACAATTTGGCCTTCGCCTTATCTATTCATTCCTCCTTGAATGAATGGAGCCATTATCTCTCCTTGATTTTGTCTCTCGGCATTTCCATGCCATCCTACAAATTCAACACAAAAATATTTCTCAAAAAATTGTATGTAGCTTAATAATTAAATATATAGATACAAGTAACAAACCATTAGTATTTCAAACATTAACTATTAGGAGAGGAGTGGTTTAACCATTAACTAATACTATAAATTAAAATATTGATTCTATATAGCAGTCTCTATTTACCATTTTTGATACCGAGCAAAAGCTCTTTCAAAGATCATGAAACTCATCACAAATCTATTCAGAAACTCACCTCAAAGTTTTGAAACCCATAAAATTTTGATTTGACACATACTTCCTATTTTTTCCCTCAAACCTATATAAAAACACTGATTTTACACTTACTATCTACTTTTTTTTTCCAAATTCCAACACCCGAATTCAATCCAAATGAAATTTCAACTTCTTCAAAACCATAATACCCGACATCCAAAACCTAACCAAATAAGATTTCAAAAGTTTCAGCAAAGTCACTGAAATCATTTTTCTGAAACCGAGACCCCTTAAAACTGAGTAAAAAGACCCTTCAAAATAGGGCATAAAGTAATTAAATGAATAGAATAAATTATCATATTTTAATTTAATGTTCCTAGTTAATTAATGATTTATTAAAAATTTACCAAGAGCCATGTCAAATCCACGATTTTGAAGCTCCCGATGCTCTTGGCACAAAGCACATGGTTCACAGAAAAAATGGAGGAGAAAATCGTTACACGTGTCTCCTTCAAGCATGTACAATTTTCTCATCTTTTCTCTATAAAGACATGAATATATGCAAGGAAACCTCGTCACCCAAGCAATTAGAGTATATAAAGCTCCACTTGCTCCACATGCTGAAAAAATTAAAATTATATTAATTAAGTATTAATCCTTATTAATAATTAAAAAAATGAATTATTTCGTATTCTTTTCTTCTTTTCACTTAGTACTTACAAGTAGATCCTCTGTCTACAATCTCAGCAACCCGTCCAAATGTTATGCACGGACACCAACATGTCAAGCAACCTGAAATAATTAATGGGATGAAATTAATTTTTCACAATAATACAAAACAATATTTAATTTCTTTTTAAACTTTGGTAATAAATAAACCAATAAAATAAGGTTTTACTAGTGAATAAGATTTTCCATCTTAACATGTTTTATAAATAAAGACTTAGCTGGTAAATGCACTGAAAAAGATTTATTTTCTTTTATAATATTTTCTCTTGATAAGTATTACGACAATATATTTTTGTTGGCAATTATGTTTGAAAGTGATATACGATAGTCGAAAATTAAACATCTGTATGACAAAAAATATTGTATGTTGAAACAATTAAAGTTGAAATATACTGTAATTGTGCAACTCACAATTCGGAACATCGTCGAAGCAGTCAAAAAGGTCAGTGGACCATTGCCCCGGTAAATTTCCGTGTTGGACCGGTACGCCAGTGGCTCCTGGTTGGCTGTAATATTGTGATGGTGATGGTGGCGGTGGTTGGCCGAAGGATGGTGGTGCTGGTGGAGATTTTTGAAAATCATCATCTTTAGTTTTCCCCATGATTAATTCAACTAGTTAATTAGAGGATGTGATATTTTTATTTTAGAAATCAAGAAACAAATTGTGTAAAGGTATAATGAAATGTACCGAGTTACATGTGTTTATATATAGAGTAAATAGCGTTTTTGATCCTCCTCATGAATTAACTTTTGCACTTTCGTTCCTTTTAAATTTTTTGTAGCATGCAGATTGGTCCCTCTTATCAATGTAGTATATCACATTCGTCCCTCTTAAAATTTTTATAGCAAATTCGTCCCTCTTATCAATGTAGTGTAACACATTAGTCCCTCTTAAATACAAAAACCATCACTTAAATTCAAAATACTGAAGTTGACAAAAGTTGATATACTTTGTAAGAGGGGCTTATAATGTGTTACACTACATTGATAAGCATGACGAATTTGCTATAAAAAATTTAAGAGAGAAGAATATGTTTTAAGAGGGACGAATACGATACATTACATTGATAAGAGAGACCAATCTGCTACAAAAAATTTACGAGGGACGAAAATACAAATTTCGACCCATAAAGAGGATAAAAAATGCTATTCTCTCTATATGAGCTGCTGATTGTAAATATATTATAGAATTTAGTAGGTCGACGCAAAGTTGACTTTAACCGGGTCACTGTGTAGCAAGTAGCTGCTGATTTAATTATTAAAAAATAAAATGGCTGATATTATATGTTATAACAAATAATTTGTGGATCAATTTACATAAAAATATGTTTACAAAGGGAAAAGTGGAGTACAAAAGTTCCAGTATAAATTCAATTGTCGACTCCAACTCAATTTTACTCATCATTAAAATGATTATTTGATATTTTTTAGAGTGTTATCCAAACACAAATCGAATATATATATTGTCACTAATTTGAATTAAGTGAAACTCGATTTACGCTTGAAAAATCGTGAAATAAGAATGAGAGTTCCAAAATTCAAATTTTTTAATATTGAGATTTGACTATATCTTAACTTGAGATAAGAATCTCATGCAGTTTCTGAATTTGACAAAGTTACTATTGACATAACACTATAACAAAATTATATGGATATTTAATCTAGTCATAAATTTTTGGTCAATTATATTTGAATAGAACATATATTATACTCGGTGAAATAAAATTACGTACCCGAAGAGGTCCCGCATGATGGTTAAGCTGAAGCTTCGCAATTAAGAGGTTATTAAACTAGTAATTTATCTTTGTATTTTTTATAGTGATTAAAATAGATTCAAATAGAGTTGTTGATGTAATGCTAGATGTAATAATGTATTCATCGTCTAATTAAAAAAAAACTAGTAATAATGTTGAATTAATCGTAATTATAAAGGCAATTACAAGTTGATTATACGGTAACCCATCAACATGGAAGAGATAATATTTTTATTACTATTATTTTAATTAATATAGTCATTCCTTTTTATTCAATTAGAACTTAGAAAGGACTATCTATTTGGATGGATTTTGATTCAGTTTCACGGGTCTCAATTTTAAAATATTGGTCTGAGTGGTTTCAGTGAAATTATTGAAATCCATTTGATTAGGTTTTACATGTTGGGTTTTGTGGTTTTGAAAAAGTTGAAGCCTCATTTGAATTGAGTTTGGATGTTTGGGTTTAGGAAAAAAAAGTAGGTAGTATGTGCCAAATCAATGTATTTTTTATAGAGTTTGGGGCAAAAAAATTAAGTGGTAGGTGTCAAATCCAGATTTTATATGTTTCAAGAATTTGATTTTAGGTTTATGACGAGTTTTGTCAAGCTACATTTGAAAATTCTGACTAAGTTTTATAAGATCGGACCACAAACCTTCCAAACATGCTATATGTATTCTAGATCTCAAAAGGAGAGAATTTCACTTTGGGTACCACAAGTAACCCTACTTTAAGGTTACGGTGCTATAAATTTAAAAACATACACATTTGACACCACATGTTAACTGCTCTTAACACATTTGGTACTCCCGTCAAATTTTTGTATGGAAAATTAAATTTTAGAATGAAAATTGATGAAAAATTTACAGAATTGGTCCTATAGTTATATATTGTTGATAAACTTTGCCTCACATATTTTATGACCAACAAATTTACACCATAATTCACAAGTTTGAAGCATTTCAGTCTCAATTGCAAATATAATTAATTATAAATCCTAGTTATAAATTTTATATACTATAATTATTAAATCTCTTACACTAATTAGATTTTATATATGATATATATAAATTAAATAATATTTTATAAAATCAAAAAAAATCAATAAATTTTTTTAAACTAATTAAATTTTACATATAGCAAATATAAAATAAATAATATTTATATAAAATTTGAAAAATAAATATCAATTAAACTTATTAATTTTTTAAATTGAAAAATCTTTTAAACTAATTAGATAATAATATATACAAATTTAATAGTATTTATTATAAAAGCTGGAAAAAATATTTTTAAAATTATAAATAATAATAATTTTAATTAATAAATTTATTTTAATTTAAAAAAAAACCCTAATTTAGTCTTAAAGATTTTTTTTTAATTTTAAAATTTAATAAGTATATTTAATTTTCATATTAAAATATTATTTAATTTATATATATATTATATGTAAAATCAAATTAGGTTGAAAGATTATTTTTCGAAATTAAAAATTCTAATAGATTTAATTTATATTTATCAATTTTATATAAAATATTATTTAGTTAATATTATAATTAGATTAGGAAATTTAATAATAATAATATATAAAATTTGTAAAACTTGTGAACTTTGGGGTAAATTTATCTGTCAGAAAATATGTGGGACAAACTTTGGTAGTAATCTATAACTATAAGACTGATTATGCAAATTTTTCATTAATTTTCCGTCCGAAATTGTATTCTCGGTCCAAAAATTGACGGAAGTATCAAGTATGTCGAGGACAGTTAATATGTGGTACCAAATGTTGGTGTAATTTTTGAAAATAAATATTTTATTGGATCTTAAAAAGATCCGGTATCCGACAAAGATTAGTTGGAGTCCAAAAATCCAGGAACGGAGAAGTTCTGAATCCGATCCGACATAAATGAAGGTGAATCTGACCCATGGACAGCCCTAAAATAATATTAGTTGCATGAACACAATATGGCTCAAAGTCAACAACCTTTCTATAGTTAACAACAGAACACAATCAAACGCACATATCATATTCCAATTTTTTTTTTTTTTTTTGATAAGCCATATCATAATCCAATTAGATTATCAAGATATTTAAAAGAAATATAATTTGATTTAAAAATGTTCTTACCAATATAAGAATCAACGAGGGATTGAGATGATTCTATCTGCGTCCAATAATAAATTAGAATTACAAATATAATTATGAAGATAATATTATTTTAATAGGTTACATCAACAATATTTTTTTTATGGTTAGTCTAATCATTACTTATTTTGATTTATGTTATCCATTTTCCATATCTCAACTCTCACCTAATATTATTCAAATAAAATCCCTTTTCTCCCAACTCGATCGAATTTTAATTTCTTTACAAGATTATAATATGTTTTGAAGAATTAAATGTATAACAAAATTCTATCACCTTATAACAATTAATCAATAAGAAATTATAAAAATTAATTGAATGGGGATACACTGAAATTTGACATTATTACATAGATTGAATGACTCGAATATAAAGTACAATATGGAAAAACATAATCACAAGTACTCTCTTTCATGAACATAATATAAATAAATTGTAAAATAAAGCCAAAAAGAAAACTCTCATTTTCCAATCTCACGACCACGCAATATAATATATATTATAATTAACAAGACAACATTTGGCCTTCCCCTTATCTATTCATTCCTCCTTGAACGAAGGGTGGCATTGTCACACCTTGATTTTGTCTCTCAATATTTCCATGCCATCCTACAAATTAACATATAAAAAATATCTCAAAAACTATATATGTAGCTAATAATTTAAAAAAAAAAGGCTAATAATTAAATTGATACAATTATTCAAACATTGATCATATGGAACCAGGGGCGAAGCCAGAAATTTTAGTCGCGGGGGCGAGATTAAAATGGAAAGTATATAATTAAATTATTTAAAAAATTATAATTATCTCAATTTATTTTTAATATGCCGATAATTCTTATGATACTTGATAATCAAATAAGATAATCAAAAATCTATTGCAAAATATATAATAAATAATATGCAATAACAATCACTAGACATAAAAAAAATATGAATCGACTTAAGAAGAGAGTTGAGTATACATTTAAATGGAAATATTAGTAACTAAAATTTTACTTTGGCATCTTAAATTGTGCTCTACGTTTTTTCATGATATCAAATTTGTAACGCCCCCAAAATTTCGAACACTTTTGATTGGATTTTTATTCCAATTTATGTGCTACATTTTATTTTCAAAGTTAAGCATTAAATTGAATTAAAGTATACAAATTAATTAAATCTTGTGATCTTTTGAACTTTGAAAAAATTAAAAATATTAAAGTTACTTTAAAATAATATTAAGTACCTTTTAAAAGTGATGTGGTCTATTTGCAATTTATTTTGGACATAAGTGCACAAAATTTTATGTTTGTGGGGCAAAAATGCACTTTCCCAAAGCTCAGGGGGCAAAGTGCAAATTCGCCCCAATCTTTTCAAATCCTGCAGAGGCAGAATAATGATTTCTTTTCCCTTGACACTCCAAGACTGCCATTTCTTGTTTGAATGAAGAAAATCCTACCACACAAGAAATCAAAACATTGGTGGGAGAAAAAAAAAAACAATGATAAACTTCTCTTCCCCATGTATATTGATTGATGTATATGTATATGAATATGATTTTGGGTTGTATGTATATATAGACCCACTCATTTATCCACTCTTCTTTACCTTACCACAACAAAAAGCACATAGAAGGGTTTAGTGAGAAAAAAATAAGAGAGAGAGAGAAGATGCAACACAAAGAGGATTTTTGGATTTTCACTACACAGTCTCGGTTTTCCGATCATTCCGCCTTTGTCCACCGTTGGATCATACCCAAGTTTTGCGTGAAGGTTCTACACACATGGGCTACGTAATGACCGTTCGGACCGTCGATTAGATCTCCGAGAGTGAATCGCCAGTCATTAGAATTGAGAAAAAGTAAGGATTTGAGGGCTTTTGATATGAACCACCACCGGAGTCACCACCACCACCACCGGAGCAGCCACCACCACCTTCGGAGGTCTGAAAATGAAGAGAGTTTCATCCCCTTCGTTGCTTTGGGTAAAAATCCGTCTATGCATGTGTTCTTTAATCCTTGTGATTTTATTTTCCTTTCTTCAAAGTATATATTAAGAAGTTTAGTTTATCCTTGTAGCTTTTGTGATAAGTTGTTGAGTTTATATTTAATATTAGATATTTAATGTGACTTGCTTTGGTTTTGTTTAGATATTGCTTATATGTTTGGATCTTGATTTATTTGTGTAAGAAAGTTAATGTTTTTAATATTCAAATTTTGGGGGTATTTTTGAAAGATTTTAAAAGTTGAAGGGTGGAGGTTTGCGATTTTTGTTGTGAGTAAAAAGGGACTGAAAATATAAGTTTTGTTTGATATTTGGTTAGGGTTACTTGAAAACCATTTGTGTTAAAGTTTGCTTCGATATTTTGCAAAAATGGAAGTTTTTGAAACATTTGGGGTTGTTTTTATGAATCTAAAAATAAGGGAGGAAATGAACTGTTTTGTCACTGTTTTTACATGGTTCTTTTATAAACTCTTGATTTATTGATTTGAGGTAGTGGTTTATTTATTTTAGTTTTAAGATTGAAAATTTGTAAATTTTCCGAAGAAAGTTTATAATTAAAGAGCTTTTTGTTTCTCATTGTTAGTTTGTGAAAAATTATTAAAACTTATTGTTAATTTCAATTTTATATTGAAATTATGCTTGATTATTTTTAAATATTACTTAATTGCTTGGATTTTGAATTATTTTTTCAAGAAAGTTGATTTTCTCAAGTATTCAAAACTATGAGGGTATTTTTGAAAAGTTTTAAACTTGTGGGATTTTTAAAGGTTCGATTTTTGGAAGTAGATACTTAATAATATGTTTTTATTTGATTTTCGATATGGTTTTAGTTAAAAATCATTTGATTTAAAATTTGTTCCAAATTTTCGAAAAAATGGATATTTCTAAAAGTTTAGGGGCTCTTTTTGTAAATCTGAAAAATGAAGGTAAAAATTTGCTGTTTTGGGGCTGTTTTATATAATTAGTATTTTGAGTTTTGAAAATAATTACTTTTAAGTGGAGTTGACGTTGAAAGTTCTAAGCAATTTTGTGCGATGTGTTAGTAGGAAATCATTGTGTAGGATTTTCATTAGTTATATTTCAGTAAGATTGTTAGATAATTCTAAGTCGTATATGTACTTGCTCAGGTTTCGGATACGCTTCATTTGTGGAGTTTTAGTCGCTATACTAAGCGACAAAGGTGAGCGTTGTGTGTTGAATTTGTATGTTGGTCCGATGTGCTAGTAGATCGAGTCAAACATTTACTTATGTTCTTAATAATCAAAGCATGTGTTATATTCTAAATTTCTTGCATGTCGTCACGAATAAGTTGATTTATTAGGTCAACATTACTAGCATGAAATCACTTAGCATTTCAACATGATTATCCAAATACATGCTACATCAAAATCTACTAGTTGCGAATATATTTTACGAAATTATTATGATATCCAGAATTTGCATTAGATAAGTTGTTAAATGTTGATAATATGTTAATATGTTTGATATGTTATGTTTTCGTTTGTTTCCGACTATATGTTTCCGATTATATGTTTTCGTTTGTTTTCGATTGTTTTCGATTTTGTGTGGGCCCATTTTGATTGGTATATGGACCCGATGCCAACCTGGACGGCAAGGGCCGGCGGGATTGTCAAGGTTACACATAGGCCTGGCCTTACAATCCAAGTGGGGAGGAACACTTGGGGAGTAAGGACGAACTTAGGCAAAGACATGTCGATGCATATTAGATAGTAAGGTCGCTCCTTACTTGGTGTATTTGGATGGACATCAGTCTGAGGATGGAGGGTAAGTGGAGGACGGCATCAACAATTCTTGGTTATGTGAATTTCGTGTTTCTTCCGTCTTGAATATATGCTTAATTTGCTTGATCACATGTTCACGTTATATAATATCTTGCATCCACGCATCACCGTGCAAATTCGCACATAACCTCACTAAGTTGGACGATCAACTTATGCGTTCCATGTTTCATTCTTTTCAGTTTCAGGTGTTCTGAAAAATAATAATCGAGTTGCGGTTAGGTTATCACGGTTGCGGCCCCACCCTAGTATTCGGGAGAGTAGTAATATTTTGTGATCGATTTATGCTCTTTTTCGATTTTGATTAAAACCTTGTTTCGAATGTTTGATTCGTTAAAGTTGATTTATATTTTCAAAAAGAATTCAAGGTTCTCATAAATTACTAATTTATCTCTCTCGGCTGATTTTGTTCAAATATCTTAATATATTGTGATTAAATGCTTCCGCTTTAAACATCTACTATAGAAAATTGATTTTTCCGTTAAAACTTAGTAATTTAAATTGTTCTTATTTCGTTTTAAACCGCTTCCGCTTTTAAACTTTTAATTTATCGTTTCCGTTAAAAAAAAAAAAAAAAAAGGGTTTCGATATTCTAACACTTGTTCAAAAAACAAATATAATTTTTCGACCGTTATCCGACGGATCCTCGGAGCCGGGCCATCACAAAATTCATCTATGATAAAATTACTATGAAAACTTTGAGCAATTTCTTTCTCAATATACGTTATTAAAGAACTAGATAAGAAATCGTTCTCCATTTTACTCCGCAACCTTGTCTTCACAAGTTTCATAGTTGAAAATGCACGTTTAGATGTCGCTGTGGAAACAGGAAGAACCAAAAGAAGTCGGATCAACCTGTCAATAAGATAATAAACGTTTGACTCTTCTGTCCTTGATAATACTTGGCACAACTCACAAAGAGTCGAGACATGTTGAAAATCAACATTTCCTCGAATTTCTAATTCAAAAAGCTCTAACTGATATCTAATATGTAATTTTTCTTGACTTGTTAAATCAGCTGGATAGAACTTTTCAACTAGTTCGCAGATATGATTGATGTTAAATGATTTATAGCCACACCTAGGATCCAAAGCCGAACTTAACTTAAGCAACTCTACTGCATTTTCATTAAATCTAAGTCTCATATCTTGCAATATGCGGTCTAATGTCCCATTAAATATATCCACTCGATAATGATGATCCATTGTCACAAGATTGCTTTTTCGAGCATGACCTTTACTTGATAGAGGAGGACCATTCATGTCAGGGATATATTTATCACGTTTCTCACAAAAAGTCTTCACCTTCTCAAACACCTTATTCCATCCATTTTCTCTAAAGTTTTGAATAACTTCTTTTGTATTTCTTACTGCATCCATTGCATTGATAATATCTTGAGATTTACATTGTAACATTCTACAAAGATCGTCTGGTCTTCCCAAAAGCTCTATTAAAAAATGCAAGATAAATACAAATTCAAATGACATCATCACATCATAAGCTCCATCTGCTACAGCTCTAGATGACAACACACTTGTATCATTTACAATATCACTCAATACAACAAGAGTAGGATCAAACATGTCAAGTAAGCTAATAAGAGACTTTAAATGAGAGCCCCATCTCATATCACCTGGACGTTGTATGGTTCCAATTTGATTTTTACCTCTTCCAGTCTCAAGCTCATCGTTGAAGTTAGTTCAACAATTTGAATAGCCCGAGCAATTTGTAATTGATCATGGCGTTTTGAAGAAGAATCAACTGCATTAATGATAAGGGACAAGTAAGAGAAAAAACTTTCGATGGAAATGTTACTTTGTGTAGTTGCTACTAATATCAGTTGTAAGCGATGAGCATAACAATGAATTAATGGAATCCACCCGCGGATGAATAGATGTTAGAAATTATTGATCTATATATCTAATCAATCACATACTTATAGCATGTCACATTAAATAATATTCCACCCTCTATATATAATGAGTAATGACTACAATGACAAATGAATCAACAATATATCTTCTTAATTTTCGAAAATAGAACTTATGTAGCAATAATATTAACTTTAATATATATAATTGCCACAATTAAACAGTAATTATTGAGAGGGGATGGTTCTCAAAGGTAATAATATAAGTAAAATATTCCACACTTTTTATTCCACGCAAGAGTCTTTATTGTTTAACATTTTCTATAACATAAGATTGTCTCAATTTTGCACTAATGGTCCTACGAATCACAATATGATAAAATTTGTAATAATATAATTTTATCAAAAGTGCAATTTTGTAAATTATGGAATTATCCCTTCAGGATCGGGATAAAAATAAAATTTTCTAGGAAAAATATTCACTTTAAATATGAAACCCACAATTATTAAATGATTGATTAATTAATCACTTTAAGTAAAGCATGTATTCGAGACTTATTCAAATGAAAACTTCCTTACTTTTTAGTTTTCAAAAAGTAATTAAACCACAAGGCCAAGTGACCTCGTCCATGGGTTGAGCTCAAGGCGACTAGCTAGGTTACATGATGCCTCAAGGTCGTGCAACACTGTCTCACTCGCGGGATGAGATTGAAGTGATTGTGGTTGTCGAGCCACACAACCTCGTCGATGGACTTTGATTAAAAGTGTTCGAGTCGTCGACCATCTTATGAGAAAACTATTTTAAGGGTTATATAAGTTTAAATTTGAAATCTTACATACTATTTCATAGCAGGGACTAATATAAAATTTATATATTGTTGTGTAATTGTGTAAGAAATTTCTTTTATATACGACTTAGTTATACGTAACTTTTTCGAATAATCTAATGCGAGGTAACACAATAAATGTCAGAAATTCCAAAAAATATGAGCTAAATATAACTAGAATATAATTTACTTCCGCTGCTTAAAATTGTCCTAGTCATTTTCAGTAGAACTTTTATATTAATGTGATGCAATGCAAGGAGAACCTTTTTTTCCCTTCTATTTAATCTATTAAATTCAACATTTGAAAGTAGTCTTGCAATTCATAGAAATTTATTGAAAGGCGACACACACCTTATTACATACATTGAATCGCTCAAATATAAAGTACAACATGAAAAACATAATCACAAGTACTCTCTCATATGAACATAAAGGAAACTCTCATTTTCCAATCTCATGACAACACAATATAATATATAATAATTAAACAATATAAACAAGACAACATTTGGCCTTCCCCTTATCTATTCATTCCTCCTTGAACGAATGGGGCCATTGTCACTCCTTGATTTTGTCTCTCAGCATTTCCATGCCATCCTACAAATTCAACACAAAAATACATCTCAAAAAATTGTATGTAGCTTAATAATTAAATATATAGATACAATTAACAATTAAACCATTAGTATTTCAAACATTAAATATTAGGAGAAGATTGGTTTAACCATTAACTAATACTATAAATTAAAATATTTTACAATTTTGATTCTACATAGCAGTCTCTATTTAGCATTTTTGATACCGAGCAAAAACTCTTTCAAATGGAGTTTGACAAAACTCATAAAACTCATCACAAACCTATTCAAAAACTCACACTCAAATTCTTGAAACCTATAAAACTTTGATTTGACACATACCCCATACTTTTTTTCCCTCAAACCTATATAAAAAACATTGATTTTACACTTAATATCAAGTTTTTTCTCCAAACCCCAAACTCTAACATCCAAACCCAATCCAAATGGTGTTTCAATTTTTTCAAATCTATAAAACACAACATCCAAAACCTAACCAAACGAGGTTTTAAAAGTTTCACCAAAGCCACTGAAATCATTTTTTTAAACCGAGACCCGCAAAACTGAGTCAAAAAACCTTTCGAAATAGGGCTTAAAGTAATTAAATGAACAGAATAAATTATGACATTTGAATTAAATGATTTATGAAAAATTTACCAAGAGCCATGTCAAATCCACGATTTTGAAGCTCCCGGTGCTCTTGGCACAAAGCACATGGTTCACAGAAACAATGGAGGAGACAATCATTACACGTGTCCCCTTGTAGCATGTACTGTTTTCTCATCTTCTCTCTATAAAGTAATGAATATATGCAAACGCAACCACCCGTCACACAAGCTATTAGAGTATATAATGCTCCACTTGCTCCAGAAGCTGAAAAAATAAAATTAATTAATTATTAACCTATTAATAATTAAATAAAAATGAATTATTTACTATATTTTTTTTTTCACTAAGTACTTACAAGTTGATCCTCTGTCTACAATCTCAGCAATTCGTCCAAATGTTATGCACGGACACCAACATGTCAAGCAACCTGAAATAATTAATGGGGTGACAATTTTTTCACAATAATAGAAGACAATATTTAATTTCTTTTTTTTTTTTTTTTTTTGAAACTTTGGTTTCAAAAAAATATATATTGACAATATATATTTTGTTTTGACAATATTTTCTCTTGATAAGTATAATGACAAAATATTTTTGTTGGTAATTATATTTGAAAGTGATATACGATAGTTGGAAATTAAACATCTATATGACCAAAAATATTGTACGTTGGAACAATTAAAGTCGAAATATATTGTTATTGCATGTGTAACTCACAATTTGGAACATCGTCGGAGCAGTCACAAAGGCCAGTGGACCATTGCCCCGGTAAATTCCCGTGTTGGATCGGTACGCCATTGGCTGGTGGTTGGCTGTAATTTTGTGGTTGTAGTGGTGACGGTGGTTGGCCGTAGGATGGTGGTGCTGTGGGTGGTGGAGATTTTTGAAAATCATCATCTTTAGGTTTCTCCATGTTTAATTCATCTAATTAATTAGAGGATGTGATATTTTTAATTTAGAAATCAAGAAACAAATTGTGTTAAGGTATGATGAAATGTACATAGTTACATGTGTTTATATATACTTTAGATTTTAGTAGGTCGACGCAAAGTTGACTGTAACCGGGTAAATGTGTAGGAAGTACTGATTTCATTATTAAAAAAAACTGGCTGCTATTATATGATTTAACAAATAATTTGTGGATCAAAATAAGTTAAGTCCAACCCTTAAATGTGCAATATAACTATTTTTTTTTTTGGGGGTTAACTGTACTTTTAGAAAGGTGATCGATTACATGACAAAATTAATTGTACGTGTTTCATAATTAAATCAGGTTTGAATTGGAATTTACAAAACATAAAAATACTAAATCAGAGTACAAAAAATTCTAGTATCAAGTTCAAATTGTCAACTCCAACTCAATTTTAATCATCATTAAGATGATTATTTGATATTTTTTAGAGTGTTACTCCAAACACAAATCGAATATTTATATATTGTGACTAATTTGAATTAAGTTGAACTCGATTTACGCTTGAAAAATCGTGAAATAAGGGATGAGAATTCCAAAATTTATTTAAATATTGAAATTTGACTATATCTTAACTTGAAATTGATATCTCATGCAGTTTCTGAATTTGACAAAATCTATAGCTGAAAATTCAATTGATAGAACCCCAATAATTAATTAAGGTACGTACCACGCCATCGTTCCTGGTAGTTGCTATTGACATAACACTATAACAAAATTATATGGATATTTAATCTAGTCATAAATTTTTGGTCAATTTGAATAGAACATATAGTATATTCGGTGAAATAAATTACCTACCCGAAGAGGTCTGACATACAAAATTACCTACCCGAAGAGGTCTGATATACCAAATTACCTACCTGAAGAGGTCTGACATACAAAATTACCTACCCGATGAGGTCTGACATGATGCTAAGCTGAAGCTCCATGATTAAGAAGTTATTAAAAGAATAGTTTAATATTATTTTTATATTTTTATGTGGGTATTTCTCTAGTTTAATACTAGTATTTGTAATTAATTTATATTTATGTTTTTATAATAATTAAAATAGATTCAAATTAATAGAGTTGTTGATGTAATGATAAATGTAATAATGTATTCAATTAATGTTGAATTAATCGTAATTATAAAGGCAATTACAAGTTGATTACACGGTAACCCATCAACGTGGAAGAGATAATATTTTTATTACACGGTAACCCATCAATGTGGAAAAGATAATAGGGAAATTTACATAGACACCCCATCTGTATAGGCCTAATTACAGGAACTTACCCTCCTGTTATAAATATTATAAAGAAACCCCCTTGACTTAACAGCCGTTAGTCAAATTTAACAGAAACTGTAAAATGTCCAAAATGCTCTTATTTTTATTCAATATTTACACATTAAAAAAAATAATAAAACTCAACCCTCCACCCACTCATCCACCCTTCCGCTTCCCTCTTCCGATCACCCCTGCCGACGTTGTCTCCGCAGCCAGACTCTTCTCCTATGCCGAATGTCACAACCCAAGTTAATTTGATGGAATTGGACGAAGAAGAGAAGGGAAGGTTGAGGTTGTCTGAGGAAGATGGAAAGAAGATAGAGTGGGATAATGGATTAATTTTAGCTGGGCCAGTGCAGGATGGGCTAGCTCAGGACGAGCTGATGATAAATGGGTTGGTGGGACCTGGGCTGATTGAAGGAAGCCTAGTTACTGGATTGGATGATTTGGAGCAGCCCAATATTAAATTATTATCAGATGGCCCAATTATTGATTTGTTTTATTTTTGTAAGAAAATATATGTTATTGAAACTTTATTTATCGAATTGTGTTATTGTAATAAATTTATTAAATTTTAAATTGGAATGTTTTATTTTTGTAAGAAAATATATATTATTAAAACTATGAATTAAAATTTCATTTTCAATGTATGTTTCGATTAGCTCAATATATGAATTTTTTCTATAAATTTTCAGAAATATTTCGAAAAAACTAGGAAAAATCAAGCAATGAAATTTATTGATTAAAATTCAAGGCAAATATAGAGTTTCGGAAATACATCTTATTATTGTAAATACATTTTAAATTGGTTTGTTACTTTATTCACCATTTGTATTACTGTAAATAAATTTATTAAATTTTAAATTGGTTTGTTTTAATTTTGTAAGAAATTATTTATCAAATTGAGTATTGTAAATAAATTTATCAAATCTTAAATTGGATTGTTTTAATTTTAAAGTTTAATAAATTTAATTACAATATTTATTACATAGTTACAAAGACACCCCCTGTAACAAAAAATATATTACAAATACACCCCTTGGGGGCAAAATTGGAATCATTAAAATAAATTGATGATGTCATCATCTGCCATAAAAAATTGACTCTGTAAGGGGTCTTCTTGTAATATTGTTTTGGCAGAAGGGGTGTCTTTAATTTGTAATATTTGTAACAGGAGGGTACGTTTCGGTAATTAGGCCTATGCAGAGGGGGTGTCTATGTAAATTTCCCAAGATAATATTTTTATTGCTATTATTTTAATTTAGTCATTTCTTTTTAGTCAATTAGAACATAGAAGAGACTATCTATTTTGATGGATTTTGGTTCGGTTTTGCGGGTCTTATAATTTCAAAATATTGGTTTGGGTGGTTTCAGTGAAACTAACGAAATCCCATTTGATTATGTTTTGGATGTTGGGTTTTGTGGTTTTGAAAAAGTTGAAGCCCCTTTTGGATTGAGTTTTGATGTTGGGGTTTTGGGGAAAAAAACAAGTGGAAGGTGCCAAATCGAGGTTTTATAGGTTTCAAGAGTTTGATTGTAGGTTTATAAAAGTTCTGACTAAGTTTCATAAGACCGGGCCATAACCCTTCCAAACATGGAAAATGCAAGATACTCCCCTATGTTATGTTAAATCTGCAAGAAACTTATATCCTGTGAAATTTTTAATGCACCAAACTTCCTTGTGTTTTTAAAAATCTTGTAAAAAACACCCAATTTGTGAAAAATAGGTCGTTTTGGATCGACATATTTCAAGAAATAATTTTAAAAATATATCACATGAATTTGTAGAGACCAACTTGAAGTATTTTAAAAAATGTTTCTTGAAATATGTCGATCCAAAACGACCTATTTTTTTATAAATTGGGTGTTTTTTGCAGGGATTTTGAAAACACAAGAAAATTTAGTGCAGTAAAAATTGCACATGGTAGTTTTTTCCAGATTTAGCATAACACAGGGAAGTATTTGGCATTTATCCCCTTCCAAACAGGCTATATGTATTCAATGAATCTGATCCGATCAACAAAGTTCGTGCTCAGAAACACATGAAAAAAATATAGATCTAGATCGATCTGATTTATTAAAGATTTGTATTCGACAATAAATATAAATACTATATATATACATAATATTTTATTAAAATAAGTAACTAATAACATTTTACCATCAATTAAGAAGATAGTAGTTAATAACTTGTTCATAAATTCTTTTTTATGCATATGCGACTTAATTAAATAAAATCTAAAGTTAATAAACTTATTTTAGTAAGTAAAAAAATCCTGGTGTAATTTTTTAAAATGAAATTTTTATTTGGTCTTAAAAAGATCCGGTATCCGACAAAGATCCGTTGGAGTCAAAAAATTCAGGGACGGTCAAGATTTGAATCCGATCCGACATAAATGTAGGCGAATCTAACCCATTGACAGCCCTATAATAATATTATTTGCATGAACACAATTCGGCTCAAAGTCAACTACCTTTCTATAGTTAACAACATAACAGAATCAAACGCACATATCATATTCCAATATATATATATATATTTTATAAGCCATTATCATAATTATGATCTCTCAAAAAAAAATATCATAATTCCATTAGATTATCAAGATATTTAAAAGAAATATAATTTGATTTAAAAATGTTCTTACCAATATAAGAATCAACGAGGGTTTGAGATGATAGACTGATTTAAAAATGTTCTTATCAATATAAGAATCAATTAGGGATTGAGATGATAGACTGATTTAAAAATGTTCTTACCAATATAATAATCAACTAGGGATTGAGATGATCCTATCTGTATGCGTCGAATAATAAATAAGAATTACAAATATAATTGTGAAGATAGTATTAAAAGATTCTTCTTATTTGGTATAGGATGTCTAATCTATTTTAAAGCTTTATTCAAAGGTTTATAATATATAACAAGTCTGGGAACACCTCTTTTTTGTCCACTATGTTTATTAATATAGAAGGTGGTACATGATCAAGGTGAATTAGATGGTTTTATCAACCCTTTTTTGTAAAAGATATTCTATAATTATGAAGATAGTATTATTTTAATAGGTTACATCAACAATATTTATTTTGATTTATGATATCCATTTTGCATATCTCAGCTCTCACCTAATATTATTCAAATCCCAACTAGATTGAATTTTAATTTCTTTACAAGATTATAATATAATTTGAAGAATTAAAGTATATAACAAAATTCTATCACCTTATAACAATTAATTAAATAGAAATTATAAAAATTAATTCAATGGCGATACACTGAAATTTGACATTATTACATAGATTGAATCACACGAATATAAAGTACAATATGGAAAAACATAATCACAAGTACTCTCTTTTATGAACATAATATAAATAAATTGTAAAATAAAACCAAAAGGAAACTCTCATTTTCCAAGCTCATGACCACACAATATAATATATTATAATTAACATGACAACATTTAGCCTTCCCCTTATCTATTCATTCCTCCTTGAACGAAGGGTGGCATTGTCACACCTTGATTTTGTCTCTCAACATTTCCATGCCATCCTACAAATTTAACATATAAAAAATATCTCAAAATATATACTATATGTAGCTAATATTTAAATTGATACAATTATTCAAACATTAATTATATGGAATCCACCCGCGGATGAATACATGTTAGAAATTATCGATCTATATATCTAATCAATCACATAATTATAGCATGTCATATTAAATAATATCCCCACCCTCTATATATAATGCCTATAACGACAAATGAATCAACAATTAATATATATCTTCTTAATTTTCGAAAATAGAACTTAGGTAACAATTCACTTTAATATATATGATCGCCACAATTAAACATTAATTATTGAGAGGGAATGGTTCTCACAGTTAATAATATAAGTCAAAATATTTCGCACTTTTTGTTCTACAAAACATTCTTTAATTGCTTAACATTTTTTATAACATAAAATTGTCTCTATTTTGCACTAATGGTCCTACGTACGAATCACAATGTGATAAAATTTGTAATATATTTTTATCAAAAGTGTAATTTTGTAAATTATGAAATTACCCGATCAGGATTAGGAAAAAAAAAATTTCTAGGGAAGATATTCACTTTAAATATGACACCCACAATTATTAAATGATTGATTAATTAATTATTTAATCCTAGTATTTAGTATTTACCTAAAGCCATGTCAAATCCACGATTTTCAAGCTCCCGGTGCTCTTGGCACAAAGCACATGCTTCACAGAAAAAATGGAGGAGACAATCATTACACGTGTCCCCTTCTAGCATGTACAGTTTTCTCATCTTCTCTCTATAAAGACATGAATATATGCAAGAACAACCCGTCACCCAACAAATTAGAGTATATAATGCTCCACTTGCTCCACAAGCTGAAAAAATAAAAAAATAATTAATTAATCAATATTAATAATTAAATAAAAATGAATTATTTCATAATTTTTTTTTCTTTTCACTAAGTACTTACAAGTTGATCCCCTATCTACAATCTCAGCAACCCGTCCAAATGTTATGCACGGACACCAAAATGTCATGCAACCTGAAATATTACCGTTGGTAAGTTTTACAAGAGAAATTTTTACTTGACAATATAAAATAATTTACTATATAATATATGAACGATCAGACTTAAACATTTTGTAACTACACCGAAATATATAGTTATTATGAAACTCACAATTTGGGACATCGTCGAAGCAGTCACAAAGGCCAGTGGACCATTGTCCCGGTAAATTTCCGTGTTGAACCGGTATGCCAGTCGCTGGTTGTTGGCTGTAATTTTGTGGTGGTGGTTGTGACGGTGGTTGGCCGTAGGTTGGTGGTGCTGTAGGTTGTGGAGATTTTTGAAAATCATGATCTTTAACTTGCCCCATGAATAATTCAACTAATAAATTATAAATGTAAGAAGGTGTGTATGATTACATTTATAGATCTAGTTACATACATGTCTTTATATATACTTTGTAATTTACTTGGTCAACCTAAGGTTTCATGTATACCGTGTCAATGTGTAGCAATTGGCTGCTACATTATTACAAGTAGGCAACGTACAATAAAAAATAATATCCTGGTTCAAAATGAGGTAACTTTAACCCCAACGAACGTGCAATATATTAGTGGCGTTGCCATGATATAATTGAAAAGTTTTATTTTCGTGGTATGTTTTGGTCAATCAAATATTAAAATATTTTCAAGAAGTTTTCGAATGTTTTTTTTAAATTTGTGAGAAACTTTTAGAAAAATTTGTAAATAAAAAATACATTAATTAAAGTAGAAACTAACTATGTCTTCGTTTTGGTTGACTCAAGAATACATCGAAATTTTGATCCATGTAAGGGTTATTATAGTGTAAGAGATTTTTTTTTTTAATGATAATAGTATATACCTTTAACGATAATATTATATCTAAGTCTCAAGTCCAATAAGGATTACTGGAGAAACAATTTAAGAAAAATAAAATTTTTAACAAAGTTAATGGTTTGATATAAATTAAACTTCTTGAAGAAAAAACTTTCTTTATGCAAAATTTCAATATAAAATAAGTACACAACTAACAAATTGCGGTCAAGTGGACTAAAATTTCGGTTATAGATTTTGCGGACCAGTGAAAGTTAAGGGATATAAAATGCTTGCTGGAGAATTAAGTGTCCTGATTTTGCGGACCAGTGAAAGTGAATGGACGTAAAATGCTTGCTGAAAAATTAAGTTTCATTCTGCGGACCAATGAAAATTAAGGGACGTAAAATACTTGCTGAAAAATTAAGTGTCCTAATTTTACGGACCAATGAGAATTAAGGGATATAAATTGCTATTTTGCTTATATATTAGGTTTTCTTTTTTTTCTTTTTTTTGAGATCATTATATATTAGGTGTTACCCAATCACGAATCAAATATATTATAAATAATTTCAACATAGCGCAACTTGATTTAGGCCTATTATTTTTGTGAAATCAAGAATGAGAATTCGAGAATTATATATTGAAATTTGTCCATTTCTTAACTTGAATTATCAATTGCGGAATTGGAATTAATTTGAGCAAGTCTATAGTTGAAAAATCAACATATGTACCTGGTAGTTGCTACTGATCATGACATGTAATAATTTTTTTTTGGTTTTCCAAGGGTTTAATCCCTTTAAAACGCGTCGGACACATAACATGGGAACCTCTCCCAACAGGGATTCGAACCTGAGTCGCTATTTTGTAATGACTAGTCTCTTCCACTAGACCAATCACCTGTTGGTGACATGTAATAATATACTCCCTCTGTCCCAATTTATGTGTCGTTTTAGAGAAATTATTTTGTCCCAAATTATTTGTCACTTTAAAATTTCAATGCACTATTAATTACATATTTTTCCATTTTGCCCTTATTTAATGTATCTAAAACTCTCTTTTAAGAGAAAAAGTAAGAGAGAGAATGTAAGGGTATTTTAGGAATATCATTTATTTTTTCTCTAAGATTGAGGCAATTTAGTAGGTGCCTTAATATTTGTGAAAACACCTAAAACGACACATAAATTGGTACAGAAGGAGTATATGGTTAATCTAGTCATTAATTTTTGGTCAAGATGGAAAAGAATATAAACAACATATTATTCTATGAAACAAAACTAGCATTGATGTTGAATCGTGTAATTAAAAAGCGATTATAAGTTGATTACACGGTAACCAACTAACCATCACCATGGAAGAATATGGAAGAATTATTATTTGCTGGGGAAAAAGCACTTTCCCCCTTGAACTTTGAGTACGTTTTCACTTTCCACCCTAATAATTTTTTAGTTCTCATTTACCCCCCCTTATCGATTTCAAAGGTTGCAGGTTCCTACCTTTCGCCGCCTCACGGTCAAATTTTGCGGTTTTTTCCGTCTAATTTTCACCGTGCTAATATTTCAAGTTTAGCCCGGTGAAATCTGCAATTATCACTTTTGAATTCTCACTATTGTTTTTAATTAGTATTGATACTTATCATCAATATAGTAACTCAGTGTAAATAATAATTATTAACCGACTTTATTTCCCTTAAGTATACCTATTTAGAGAGTATCTATATAGAAATAAAAAAAAAATATTGCTAATAGGTGAGGAGCAAACTAAAAAAAAAAGTTAGGGAGAAAAGTGTAAATCTCAAAGTTGGGGGGGGGGGGGGATTAAAGTGCTTTTTGACTTTAAAATCTAGTTATTTTGGTCATTAAAGGTGACCATATATATGTTTATATTCTATATATAACGAAGATACATCTTGATCACACACGGTCATAACCTTGAAAGAGTTCTTATTTAGAGTAATTTGCAAATTACACCACTTTGTTAGTTTTAATAATTAGTCAATACATCTTATCTGAATTACTTTTATTAGTAAATATCTCAATGTGTATATGAAATATAGCAATATATAACTACAAGAAAATTATGTAATTTTGTGACAAAATATTTAATAAAAATATCAAAGTTGTGACTTTTTGTATAAATTTAGTGACAAAAACTTTAGTCTTGTCACAACAATTATTATGACAAGTGCAATCGTGGTAAAATGTAATTTTTAAGTTGTTAATAACTAATAGTGACATGTACTTATGATAATATATGTTATGTTTTCACTTTTAATAGTGCATACTTAAATCCAAATATACATAATTAGCCTTTAGAAATAATACGAACTAGAATATATAAAATAATTTGATGCCCTAAACTTCACATACCAAAGTAGAAAACATCTAATTTTTCCACTTATAACCAATACATATTCACCAATTTGAAAGATGAATTCTTAAGGATGGGCCGATAAGTAGGCCAACAGGCCCACTAGTGGTGCGTTAATATAAGTCGTGGGCTCGGACTCCTGAAAGTAAGGCCTCGGGTCTGGGAAAGCATCTGAGATATTGGGCCCACCCACAACCACTCCGACCAATAAATTCGGGTTTGGATTTGGACTCAAATAATAACGAGACCCGGCTTTGCATCCTGTACGGGTCGGGTGGGCCTGTACCGATGGTAACGAACTGCCCCGGTGGGTAGATCCTTTGCGGGTAGCGTGGCCCATTATGTAAGACATTCTCCCCAAGAATGTAGTCCACCTAGTAGGCCCAATATTGGAAAAAAAATATGATGAGAAAATAGAAATGAAACAAATTTTGTGACCGTTGAATGTTCAGAACTTTAAGAATTAATGGCATTTTCACATAAATAGATGGGAATATGGGCAATAATTTTGACAGGAAATTGAATTCAGACAATTGTTGGCCGTGCATGTAGTTGGTGTTTCAATTTCTATTTTGATTTATGAAGGTCATAAAATTATCCATTAATCAATTTCAAACTAGAGTAATTCAATTTTATAATGATTATAAACGATAAAAATGTACTGCATAAGAAAAAGTTAAAAACTACAACTATCCAAAATACATATTTCTCTAAATTTTATTCAATTAAATGTACAACGTTCAAAGCATATATAAATACTTTAATATTTTAATTTGGATAATGGATTCGAGCTGAATTTGAACTAAAAATTTGTTAATCTCATAAGTTGAAAAAAGTATCCTTTAGAGTATATGAACGAATATAATTAAATTTTACTTTTCTATATAAGAAATTTAAGTCTATCTATGTGCGACTTTGAATTTACGTTCGTCACATTGTCAGAACTAATAACTTCATGGCTTATTTTGCATGTACATTTATTTGATATTATGTGAAATTCATTATACCTGACGCTTGGCCAATCGTTTGAGGAAAGCAGGGGAACAAAGAATTCTGCTAAAATCAATTAGGTTAAGAACCATTAAGCCATCTCAAAACGAGCCGACAACCGAACATGAGGGGGAGGTTGCTGGCGATGCTCGATTGGAGATGATAAAAGGCATGAGGGGAGCACCTCTGGCAAGGCGGGCAGGCAACTCGAAAAGACAGGAAGGCAAGCGGGCGGTCATTGGGCAACGCGTCCAGCAGGTCTCCCATTATCAATTGATATGGGGTGGTTGCCACTTGGCAGCCACCCATTGGTTCTATTTTTTTAGTTAACTGTTTTGTTTAATTAATTAAATTATAAATATTAGTTTCTTTTATTTTTTAAAAATTGTATTTTTTTATTTTATATTAGATTTAATAACGTGATTAGTTTAAATTTTAAAATTGAAATTTTCTATATTCCTAAAATTCATACAAATAATATATATATATATATATATATATATATATATATATATATATATATATATATATATATATATATATATATATATTTCAAATTTGAACAGTTTTTAGTCGTTTTTTATTTTCTTATTATTATGAATGCCTTAATTTTCATGATTGTGTAACTATTAAAAAAATTATTATTATTATTATTATCATTATTAAAATAAGTTTGAGTGGGGAGAGTGGGGAAAGTGAGAGTGGAGAAAATTGTGAAATTGAATTAATGGATGTTGATTGCCCTTCGGTTGGAGATAAGTTTTTTAGGTTGGTCGAAATGGCAAGAGGGCAAGGCAATTGGGCAATTGGACAATTAGGCAAGGGCTTCAGTTGGAGATGGCCCGGGGCGGGGGATATCCCCCGGGGTGTCATCCTCCACCCCCGGGTGAACTTGCACCCCTCGGTGCATCATCTCTAACCGAGGTGAAGGGGGATAATTAATTAAAAAAAAAACTTGCACAATCTCAATTATAATTTGTAATAATAATAATAATAATAATTTTAAAAATTAATAATACTAACAATAATATTTATTATAATATTATTTTTAAGTTCATAAATTGTATGTGTATCAATATTTTTAAATTTAATGCAAAATTCGTATTTATACGTTTTTTCTAAATTGTACAATTAAGATTATAAAATCTAAATTACTCATGTTTATACAACAATGTTGTTAAAGTAAATTTAAATAAGAAAAAAAAATTAAATATTTTTTATTAATTATTTATGTGTACCAATATTTTTAAATTTTTAATGCAAAAATCGTATTTAAAGAAAATGTCTAAATTGTACATTTAAGATTCACAATTTAAACTACACATGTTTATACAACAAAGTTTTTAAATTACATTTAAATTTAAATAAGAAAAGTCAATTTGTTTAGTGAAATTTTACATAAAATTTATATATGTAAATCTCAATTTTTTTGATAATTTTAATTTTATAAAAAAGTGTTTTTTAAATATTTAAAACCAATACAAAGCAATAAAATAATGAGCAGATGAGCACCATGTGTCCCCAAGGCGTCCAGTTGCCCCGGGGAGTGCCTAAGGGAGCCAGCCCCTTTGGGCTCGCCCAAGGGACATCTCCACCCACCCCTTATACTAACAGTCAAAAGTCCAAATCACATAAATCAAACACGTAGGATGGGGTTCTTAGAGATGAAGAAGGTCATTGGGTGACATGGTTCAGCCGAAGTGTGGGGGTCTGTACCATTACACAAGCAGAACTTTTAGCTCTTCGGGATGGGCTCCGATGTGCTTGGGAGAGGAGAATTGCGAAGCTTGCTGTTGAAGTTGATTCTGAAGCTATCTGGATTTTTGTTAAGAAAGGGACACGTAAAGAACACCCTTTGGATTGTATTATTGAGGACTGCAAGAAGTTATTGAGAAAACCATGGGAGGTGTTTTTTCATCATGTGAGAAGATATGTCAATTCTGTGGCCGATGATCTAGCGAGATTGGGCCATTACGTTGGAAAACATTTGAAGATTTGGGAGGAGCCACCTGAGTCAGTCCGACGGCTGCTTTTGGAGGATATGGAATGATTCCGACCCTTTTTGACCAAAAAAAAAAAAAACACGTAGGATGAACCATCATAGGTTGGGGTTTAACTTTGGAGAACCTTTATAGAGTTGAGTCCAGTTCTTTTAAAAAAAAAGTTAATGTGAATTTATCATCTATGATATTCATAATATTCAATTTATCTTTCCATAATTTGAAAAAGAACAGTTTATCCACTATAATTTTATAAAAGTTTCATACCGTCTCCTTGATATTTTTATATGTGGCACTTTACCTCCCTACGTTATAATAATGTGGCAGTTTACTCCCCTACGTTATGATAATGTGACAGTTTACCCCTATGTGTTATGATAAATGTGGCATTTTATCCCTATGTTACAATAACAATTTTCATGTTCATTCTTAATTTCGGCAAGTAAATTACATTCTCCGTCCTTTAAAGAGATAAACTGCTTCTTTAAATTTTTTATAGGGGGTGAAGTGTTTTTTTTTCAAACACATAACATAAATTGAATATTATGCATATCACGGATATATTGTCATTAACTCAAAAATAAAAATAAATATACAGGAGTAGTTGAGTTTTGACAATGAGGCATATCGACACAAGTCACAAAACAGAACAAAATCAAACGCACCTTATTTAGAGCTGTTAACACTTAACAGATCATAATCCAATTAGATTATCAAATATATTTAAAAATATTTATTTAAAAATGTTAATATCCAATATAAGTATCAACGAGGGATTGAGATGATTCTATATGCGTCCAATAATATATAAGAATTACAAATTTAATTATAAAGAATTTATTATTTAAATAGGTTACATCAACAATATTTTATGGTTAGTCTAATCAATTACTTTTGGGATGTTTTTTGGCTTTTCCAGAATTATTTCGTGTTTGGGAAATGTCAAACAAATATGTTTTCTATTTTTTACAATAAATTTTTCATCTCTCAATTTTATAAAACCACTCTCTCTAAAACCAACCAAACAATAATTTTTTATCTCATAAAATCTATACAAACGCTACTTCGATCTGGCATAAAGTAATCTACCTCTTACACAACTCATCTCACATATCAAACATGATTTGACATAAAGTCTTACACATCTTACACATATAATCTAACTCTTAAAAAAAACTACACCTACTAAGGGTGAGTTTGACCTAGCGATTCGAAAAGCAATTATAGGAGAATTAATTTTACTAAAATTGATTTTGGTAATAATTGATTATAAAAAAATTAATTATAGAATAATTGCTTTTGTATAATAGCTTTTGCAAAAGTAACAGTTTAGCAGCTTCTAAAATAAGTTGATTTTTTGCTTCTCGAGATCCCAAAAGTGATTATGATCTTGGAGGCCAAACATCATGAAAATCACGATTGAGCAAAAGCAATTTTTATAATCTAGGCCAAACACTTCAAAAATCACAATAGAGATCTAAAAGTGATTTTATGAGCTTCAACCGCTAGGCCAAACTCACCCTAATTTATTTCACAAACAACATTACACAAATCGAAATTATTTCACAAACATCCACAACACTCTTAAACTACATTCTCAAACACCTACCAAACATATCCTTTATATTTGAATTCATGGTATTCAATTTGTATATCACAACTCTCACCTATTATTATTCAAATCCAATCCCTTTTCTCCCAACTAGATCGAATAATTATATCAGGCAAATTTAATTTCTTACAAGATTATAATATGTATTGAAGAATTAAAGTATAATGAACAAAATTCCATCAACTTATAACAATTAAATAAGTAGATAATTATAAAAATTTATTGAATGGCGACATATTGAAATTTGACCTTATTACATGGATTGAATCACTCGAATATAAAGTACAATACGTAAAAACATAATCACACATCAATATTTGAGAGAAAATCTTGTTACTCTCTTTCATGAACATATAAATAAATTGTAATTTAAAATCAAAAGGAAAGTGTCATTTTCCAATCTCAATCTCATGACCACGCAATATATAATATTACAATATAGTAATTAACAAAACAACAATTTGACCTTCGACTTAATTATCTATTCATTCCTCCTTGAACGAAGGGGGCCATTGTCACACCTTGATTTTGTCTCTCAACATTTCCTTGCCATCCTACAAATTTAACATATAAAAAATACTCCATCTCAAAAACTATGTGTAGCTAATAATTAAATTGACACAATTATTCGAACATGTATCATATGCATGGATCAAAATTTTGTTTCGAGCGTATGTTTCGGTCAGCTAAATATTAAAATCTTTTCGAGATTTTTGAAAATATTTTGAAAACATTAAGAAAATTTTTGGGAAAACGAAAATTTCTGCAGAAATTTCGGGTCCAATATTATTTTTGTTTCGTTTAATTAAAAACGAAAATTTCTGCAGAAATTTCGGAAAAAAAATGAAAATTTTGATCCATAATTTTATGGAACTCACCCGCAAATGAATAGATGTTAGAAATGATCAATCTATATATCTACTCAATCACATGTTTTTCGCCTGTCACATCAAATAATATTTTGTTCCCCACCCTCGATAATGACTAATCTACAATATATTTTAACATTTTAAACATTAATTATTGAGAGGGGATGGTTTCAATAGTTAATAATATAACTTAAAATATGTTGCATTTTTTATATTATATAACAGTATTTATACGTATAACATTTTTGGTATCATAAGAGAGTCAGTTTTGCATTACTGATTCCATAGGACTTAAGGGGTGTTTGTAAGAGATTTTAAAAAGTACTTTTTTGTTTTTTTTTTTTTTGCGCTTAAAACACTTTGAGTGTGTTTGCAAGTAGGTGCTTCTGTTATTGTTTCTTCAACTGAAAAACAGGTAAAAGCAGGTTAACAAGAAGCAACCAAGGAGGTACTTCTTCTAAGTGGCATTTTTGTAATAATTAAAGCTGCTTTTTTTAAATATTTGCAAACACCTCTTGCTTTTGAATAAAAGTACTTGTTTTTTACTTTTGCTTTAAGCAACTGTTTTTAAGTTTTCAAAAGCATTTGTAAACACCCACCAAATCTAAAATATATTTTAACAAATTTTGTATAATAAAAAATACAATTTTATAATGTACTATAATGTATAATTAAATGTAGCTAGTTAATTAATGATTTATTAAAAATTTACCAAGAGCCATGTCAAATCCACGATTTTGAAGCTCCCTGTACTCTTGGCACAAAGCACATGATTCACAGAAACAATGGAGGAAACAATCATTACACGTGTCCCCTTGAAGCATGTACTGTTTTCTCATCTTTTCTCTATAAAGATATGAATATATGCAAGAACAACCCGCCACGCAAGATATTAGAGTATATAATGCTCCAGAAGCTGAAAAAATAAATAAATAAATAAATTAAATACTATGAATTATCTATAATTTCTTCCAAAAAAATCTTAATTAAATACTTACAAGTACTTGATCCTTGGTCTACAATCCCAGCAATCCGTCCAAATGTTATGCATGGGCACCAACATGTCAAGCAACCTGAAATATTTAATTGGGGTTAAATTATTTATTTTTGGTTATAAAAAAATAATTAATAGCATTTTCGAAAAGTTTAGATAAGTTTTGAAACTTTGGTTAAAAATAAAAAATTACTACAACAAAACTAGGGCTATACAACCGGTATTTTTCATTGTTATTTAGATGGGTGAAAATGTTAGTTAGATAAAGGTCTTTAATTAGGTAAACGCAACAACAAGAAATATTATTTTCCGTTGATAAAGTTTTACAAGGGAATTTTTTGTGACAATTCTATAAAGTAATTAATATAATATATGAACGATCAAACTTAAACATTTTTATTAAAAAAATATTGTTGTAACTATACCGAAATATAAATATAGTTATTATGAGACTCACAATTTGGGACATCGTCGAAGCAATCACAAAGGCCAGTGGACCACTGCCCCGGTAAATCTCCGTGTTGGACCGGTATGTCAGTCGCTAGTTGTTGGCTATAATTTTGAGGTTGTGGTTGAACCGACGGTTGGCCGTAGGTTGGCGGTGCTGTGGGTGGTGGAGATTTTTGAAAATCATGATCTTTAACTTGTCCCATGATTAATTCAACTAATTAATTAGAGGGTGTGATATTTCTATTTAAGAAATCAAGAAATAAATTATAAGTGTAAGAAGGTATATATATGATGAAATCTATATATAGATCTAGTTACATGTCTTTATAAATACGTCGGAATTTACTTGGTCAGCCCAAGGTTTCATGTACCGTCTCAGTGTGTAGCAAATGGCTGCTACATTATAATAAAAAAATTGCAAGTACCAGCATGGATCAAAACTTTTATCTTTTCCTTCGAAAATATCGAAAAGTTTTCATTTTTAAATAAAATGAAACAAAATAAAATATAATTTCGAAATTATTTATTTATCTTGAGACTTCCTTATTCCTTAATTTGGTATTTTTTTTAATAATTTTTTCTTAATGTTTTCGAAACATTTTCGAAAATTCTCGTGAATTTTCAATATTTAATTAGCTAACTGAAACATACACTCGAGAGATTTTGATCCATGATGATAATATTATATACCTTTAACGACAATATTATATTAAAGCCTTAAGTCCAATAAAGATTACTGGAGAACCAATTAAAAAAATAAAAATTTAAAGAAAGTCAATTATTCAAACCATGCATGAACCAAAATTTTAAGTTAATGGTTTCATGTAAATTAAACTTCTAGAAGAAAAAATTTTCTTTAGGCAAAATTTCAATATAAATAAGTACACAACTAACAAATATCAAATTATTCATCTTTATATATATAAATGCTTCATACCTTGTATCTACCTTCAAGAATCAATTTTTTCCTTTTATTTCAATAGCCTAAATCAGTATATTTTCTTGAAAAATACATTGTTTATTGCACCTTTCTTTTTGAGTGAGTTTATTTGTGTGGTTAAAATATTAGAAATAAAGATGAAATAATTGTTGTGAAGTTAGTATTATTTTTTATATGATCGAAAAAAGTGATATTGGGATTTATCTTTTACGACTAACATATTAATTCATAAAAAATTATTAGTGAAAGATTAATATATACTTTTATTGAGTGGGGTCTATTTAAAGTAATTATATGATATATTTTATATATATAATATTCATAGAAAATACAAAAGTCGAGTGGGGTCATGATTGCATTACTATATAGGAAAATGGGAGTACCAAAAATATATACAAAATTAGAGTACAAGTACAATTTGTCTACACCAACTCAATTAATTATAATCATAATTTTGACAATTATTTGATATTTTATTAAGTGTTATGCAATCACGAATTGAGTATATTATTAATAATTTGATTGTAGCGGAACTTTGTGAAATCAAGAAATTAGTACTCGATAATCATATATTGAAATAATTTGTCCATATCTTAACTTGAAGTATCAATTGCAGAATTGGAATTAATTTTCCAAGTCTATATTATATATTTTTAGTTGAAAAATCAAATCAACATATTTACCTGTATGCCATTGTTCCTGGTAGTTGTTACTGACATGTAATAATTTATATATTTATTGGAGAATTTTTGGTCAAGTTGGAAGATTCATATACATATTATATTCTATGAAACAAAACTCGTTGATGTTGAATATTCATATAAATAGTATTTTTTCAACTCTCCAAAATAAGTCCTTTTAAAACTAAAATCTTAAAGATATGAAAGTACAAATTTTTAATAAGTTAATACTTAATTCATTAATCTGTAAATACATTTTCCTTTTTTCGAGTAAACCTTAACCTTTTTCTATTTCATATGTGTTTTTGAGATGCAGTGTAAGCAATTTAGAGAATATTTGAAAACAACATGAAGATCTAAGTTGTATGTGATCTAAGTAATTTTACTGAGAGAAAATTCTAAAAGAAGTTTTTCAAAATTATAAACTAAGAATAATATATTTGTGAATATAGTTAACATGTTTAAGATTGACTATGCCACAAAAATTACTAAATAAAGTTTTATTTTATTTTATTTAGAGAAAAAAGATCACAAAAATCAGAATAACAAATTTAATCAATACTTATATTTTGTGAAAATGAAAAGGGGCTTTTGCACTTTGCACCCTCGAAACATGGGAAATAGGCATTTTCCACCCCTTAAACTTAGATTTAACACTTTGCACCCTCGAAATATAAAAAATACAACACTTTGCACCCTCGTTTATTTTCAAGCAAAAGTTCAAGGGCAAAATAGGCAATTCAATTGTAAATCTTTGACACTTTGGAACAATTTTCACTCTTTTAAGGGATAAACCAGCGCTTTGCACCCTTTTAAGGACAACGTGTTATTCCAAATCTAACCCTTGTGAAACTTGCAATTTTCCCTTTCGAAATTAGTGTTGATATTTATCGTCAATATAGTAACTCAGTGTAAATAATAATTTTAAACAGACTTTATTGCCCTTAAGTATACACATGTAGTGAGTATAGAACAAAAAAAAAATTGCTAAATTTGACCATCGACAAAATGGGAACCTGCAATATTAAGAGTAAGTGAGGGGCAAACTATAAAAAGAAGTTAGGGAGAAAAATGTAAATCTCATAGCTCGGGGGGATTAAAGTGCTTTTTTCCTTTATGTTTATTGCCGTGGATTTAATTAATCTAGTTATTTTGGTCATTAGAAGAGACTAAAAATGTATATATTATATAACGAAAATACTATGAATGATGAATTGCAATTATATCTTGATCACATTCACACGGTGAGTTTGGCCTAGCGATTCGAAAAATAATTATAGGAGAATTAATTTTACTAAAATTGATTATGGTAATAATTGATTATGATAAAAATTAATTATAGAATAATTGATTTTGTATAATAACTTTTGTAAAAGTAACACTTTAGTTGCTTCTAAAATAAGTTGATTTTTTGCTTCTCGAAATCCCAAAAGTGATTATGATCTTGGGGACCAAACACCATGAAAATCACGATTGAACATAAGTAATTTTTATAATCAGGGTCAAACACTTCAAAAATCACAATAAAGATATAAAAATGATTTTAAGAGCTCTAATCGCTGGGCCAAACCCACCCGTATATATCACTTTGTTAGTCATACCTTTGATATGAATTACTTTTATTAGTAAATGTCTCTGTGTATATGAAATATAGCAATGAATTATTATAAGAAAATTATGTGTTTCTTTTCATAAAATATTTAGTAATAATATGAAAGTTGACACTTGTTGCATACATTTAGTGACAAAAACTTTAGGGCCTGTTTGTTTGGTGTTTTCCAAAATTATTTCGTATTTGAGAAATGTCAAACAAGCATGTTTTCTACTTTCTGAAATAAATTTTTCACCTCTCAATTTTCTCAAACAACTCTCTCAAAAGCCAAACAAACAACAATTTTCTTATTTCTAAACAAAACATATACAAAATCTACTCTGATTTGACATAAAGTAACTTATTTTTTACACAATTTATATCAGACAACAAATATAGTTTGACATGAAGTTACATATCTACTTTTTCAAACACCAAACAAATCAACCCTTGGACCTTAGGCTTGTTACAATACTTATTATTACAAGTGCAACCAAGGATTGGTTTATGTGTTGTCTTGGGAGCCCTTAGTCATGGATCAAAATTTCGTTTCGAGTGTATGTTTCGGTCAGCCAAAAATTGAAAATTTTTGGAGATTTTTCTGAAATGTTTCGGAAACACTAAGGACAATTTGTAATAAAAATTACTAAATTTAGATAAATAACAGAGTTTAAGGCAAACAAATAGTTTCGAAATTACATCTTATTTTCATTTCACTTGATTCAAAAACGAAAATTTTTCGATGTTTTCGAAGGAAAAGATGGAAATTTTGATCCATGACCTTAGTCTCTCTAACTACTATTTCAAATCCCTATCAATATATACATATAATTATATATTAGTAATGCAGATATATATACACTATTACACTATTGGCCAATTTTCTTTCCGAAAGTAGGGAGTGGGACTGGACTAGGCCCAAAGCCCAAATTCAATTCACACCTTTTTTTCGATCATTTTATACTTTTGCTCTTTTACATCTATATTTTTGCCAATATAATTTAATGTTTCATGTAATTAGGCTCATGAAATTAATTGTCTTCTATATCAACTTTTTTATTGTGTATGTAATGCAAAATAAATTAAAAATAAAGTTATACTAGTTTATTTGTTATTTTTAAATTTTGTAAGAGGTGTGGAATTACTTATTGGAAATTCAATTATGTTAGAAAAATCAACTACGATTGATGAATTTTCTATTACAATCTTACGAGTTGTTTGATCATTTAAATTGAGAAAATTATTAAAAAAATTGATATTGATTTATCATAGTTTTAATTTATGACAAGATACAATTTTTGTACGTTAATAAACTCCCCCCTCCCCCAACCTCGAATCCTTCATTGAGGGCAATAGTGGCAAAGTATAATTTCTAGGTTGTCACTAATTAATAACTAATAGTGACAAGTACTTTTGGTAACATATGTTGTCACTTTTCATAATTATTGACAACCTTTACTCTTTTAGTGACAATATATATTGTCCAAATGTTCAGTGACAATTTATCCCGACCTAGATTGATTAATTATTTCCGAGCAAGTAGGTACAACTTCTTAGTGATTGTTATGAAATAGGAGTTTTTTTTTTTTTTTATACATTCATCTTCAGTCGTTGCATAAAAAATTATATTAATAACCATTCAATTTCAAAGATTTACAAATAATAAACTACTATCAAACATTAATATTAAACTAGATAAAAATCCACATTAATGGTAGTTGAACCCAAGCTCTTTTGATTGGATTTTTTGATATTTCACCAAGGGAATAATTCAGGCTTTTATTTTGTTGAATTGATAGTGTTTATTAATTAGTGATCATGAATCTGGGTTAAAGAAAAAAAAGTGTTACTGCCCTTTTTGATTCTTTATATAATTAGATCTTAGGTCACTAAAGAAAACTCCATTCTTATTTACTTTGATTCAGTCAAGCTAACTACTTGTACAAATAAAGTAATTGAACTTAGTACGCTCTATTTGGTTCACTTTGAATGCAAAGGAATGAAGACGTTGAGCTTAAATAACTCACTTAAAACACTTTTTAAAAGCTTATGTAGTACGATTAGATTGAATAAGTCCTTCAGGAATAAATATAAGTGTTTGTTCAATTATTCTTTTACTTGCTAATGCAATGTAGGAATTGGGTTCGTTATCATACCAAAACTATTCGTTACTCCACTGATAGTACGAGATGGAAGGATTAGTACATGTAACAACTTTTTATTTATCTAATTAATAATTATATAAGACGATATTTAGCCATTTGCATCAAACTCAAACTTCCTTCTCGTAAGTCAATTATATCTTTTCCGCTCAAAGATTGTAATTCTAAACAATTGAAAATGAATGAATTCTGTTTGATTAGTCACGCATTTAATGTGTAATAATTATGGATGTTATGTACGTGCATACTTAAATTCAAGGTGATTGGTCTAGTGGAAGGCACTAGTCACTATAAAGTAGCGGACTCAAGTTCGAATCCCTGTTGAGAGAGGTTCCCACTTTATGTGCCCGACGCGCCTCGAAAGGAATTAAACCCTTGATAAACCAAAAAAAATATATATACATAATTAGGCATTAGAAACAATGCGAACTAGAATATATAAATTTAACCTTTAGAATATCCCCTCTTGTCGGGCCTTCATACAAACAAATATATATAATAACTTGATGCCCTAAACTTCACATCCCAAACTAGAAAACAGCTCATTTTTCCACATATAACCAATTGGGATAACCAGTAAATATTAATAATACATAACAATTAATAGTAATTATCACTATATATATATATAGTAATAGAGAAGAGGGTGACCTTTGCCCACCACTCCCCTTATAATTAAATTCATCAATTTGAAAGATGAACTCTCAAGGATGGGCCGAGAAGTAGGCCAACAGGCCCACTAGCGGTGCGTTAATATAAGTCGTGGGCTCGGACTCCTGAAAGTAAGGCCTCGAGTCTGGGAAAGCATCTGAGATATTGGGCCCACCCACAACCGCTCCGACCAATAAATTCGGGTTTGGATTTGGACTCAAATAATAACGAGACCCGGCTTTGCATCCTATACGGGTCGGGTGGGCGTGTACCGATGGTAACGAACTGCCCCGGTGGTGGATCCTTTGCGGGTAACGTGGCCCGTAGCCCACCATGTAGGACATTCTTAAAGGATTGTCCCCAAGAATGTAGTCCACCTAGTAGGCCCAATATTGGAATAAAAATGATGAGCAAATAGAAATGAAACAAATTTTATAACCGTTGAATTTTGTCAGAACTTTAAGAATTAATGGGATTTTCACACAATGTTGATATAGATGGGCATATGGGGCAATAATTTTGATAGGGAATTGAATTCAGACAATTGTTGACCGTGCATGTAGTTGTGTTTCAATTTCTATTTGGATTTATGAAGGTCGTAAAATTATTCATTCATCAATTTCAAACTATAGTAATTCAATTTTATAATGATTATAAACGTTAAAAAATTCTATAGTGGATTCGAGCTGAATTTGAACTAAAATTTTGTTAATTTCATATTGAAAAATGTATCTTTTCAACTAAAACTTCGAGTATATAAGAAATTTAAATCTTGTAAAATTAGGCGGCTGGTATAATTATTAATTAGCACATACATTTATTTCACCTATTTTAACGCGACTTTGAACTTACGTTCACCACATTGTCAGAACTGATCATTTTCAACAGACATAACTCCGTGGATTAATTATTTTGCATGTATATTTATTTTATATTATGTGAAATTAATTATACCTGACGCCTGGCCAATCGTTTGAGAAGAGCAGGGGAGGCGGACGTCTCGCCACATGGCACGGCATGATTGGCGTGGCTTAGATAATTAGAATAAGCCAGAAGCAGAAATGATAGGGAGGTTACATGCTGCATGTTACTTCCTCCAGCTTTGAAAATCAGTCCCCCTATAAAAACAAGACAAAATGTATCAATTTTTGTTCACATTATCAAATACAAAGAAATTCAATGTCTCCACTTATAACCTTTCAAAAAATTAATATCAATCTATTTAAGTTTACCCCACCAAAAAAAAGAGGGGGAATGGGTAAAAAATATTGTACCTGGGGAATATTGAACCTGGGTATGAGAAAATCCTGGCAACACAGAACAAATAAATTCATCTGCATTTATCTGAAAAGATTTTAAATCTGCTGCTCTTCCCATTAAAACCTCCTGTCACATACGAATAAATTGTAAAATATACTACAAAAATTAAAATCTGATAAAAAGATTTTTTGAAATTAAACATATGGTCCTGATTGGGCTAATTCTCTAACAATATAAAAAAAAAAAATTCAAACAGTGCACATGTGAAAATCTTCCTTAAATCTAAGAGGCTACAAACCAAGTCCAATGAAGGAAAGTCATGACAGTTACTTTTATCAGCAAAAGCAAATATTGGAGCAGAGAACCATATGATGTATGGGCTAGAACTGTCCTTTCCTCTTCTTTCCGCACATGGATGCAGCAGTGAACTATGGGCCCCACAAAACTTAGACATAGGGTCTATTTGAATGGATTTTGGCTCGGTTTCGCGGGTCTCGATTTAAAAAAATTGGTTTGGATAGTTTCGATGAAACATTTGAGACTTCATTTTGATTGGTTTTGGCTCTTGGGTTTTGTGGTTTGAATAAGTTGAAACACCACTTGGATTGAGTTTGGATGTTGGGGTTTAAGGAAAAAAGTAGGTAATAGGTGTCAAATCAATATCTTTTTTAGTAAGAATTAAGGGGAAAAGTATGTGATAGATGTCAAATCAATATTTTATAGGTTTGAAGAGTTTGAGTGTGGATTTCTGAATATGTTTTTTATAATTTTATGGGTTTGACGAAAACTCATTTGAAAGGATCTTGTCTCGGTCTCACGAAACCAGCAAGACCGGGCCGAAACTCATCCAAACACAACCATTGTTATCTGATTTAATTAAAAAAACTATTACAAATGTAATGAAATTAACTCAAACACAATTAAAATCACAAGAAAAAAGTGAAGCATGATTCACGGGTGTGTTGTAATTAATCACTAAATTTCAACCATAGAATAATGTCCCAACAAAAAGGGCTCATTCACTCATAACAAAGACCCACACCTCATATTTTAGTCCCACAAAAATGATTAATAATTATATACTCCATGTGAATGGCAAACCAATATATATCCTTTCTTCAATTGGATACATTTTTAACAAAAATAAATTGTAAAAGATGGTAATAAAAAAATAATAAGAAAGAATAAAAAGACACGAGTAGAGACAAGGATTTGATAAGTACAGACAAAAGTACAGTAGTATAAATACAGGGCATATGTTTCCTTATTCGGATCGGATTAATTAATTAAACATCAAATTAATAGTAATAATTAATAATAATTAAAGCGGGGGAATTGAATCATTGATGATTAAAAGACAAACCTTGGAAAGGAGCACATTAATCCCGGCGTGTTTATTATCCCATCCGAATTCATTAATAGTGTCTCCAGCTCTTAAAACGACCTCGTTTCTCACTATGTATTCTCTGTATACCCGCCTCCGCGACGCCTTGTGCAACCATGCCGCACCCCAAAGCAATTCATCCTACATAATATACACATTTATCAAAAAATAAATAAATAATTAATGAAATATTTAATTCTAATTATTAATTTCATGAGTAATTTTACCTGGTAACCATTATTGTCACAGTAAAAAGGGCAGACAGCATAGTGTAGGCTGGAACTGTACGCACCACGGTGTCTGTCAGCAAACTCGAACACCTAAAATAACCAAAGGCCATTTTCACACATAACGGTCAATATTTCTTGTAAAATGAGCCTAAAAAGAATTACTCCCCTTAAATTTTTTTTTTATTTTTAAGAATTTCAAAAATATTAAACCTCAAAAAAAAATTTAACCAAATAATCACAAAATAATTGATATTAGTTATAAGTATTAACAAGAAGGAAGAAGGATAAAACTGATAGAAAAATAAAAAATATAGATATTCATCTAAAACGACAAATAAAACGTAAACAGAAGTTTTATCAAAGCGACAAATAAAGAAGGTAGAAAACAACATTAAGTGGAATCACTTTTTTAATGCATGGGATTAGGGGAGCATGTTTTGTAGTAACATTGTATGTTGCCATTAATTAAGCTAATTTACACATTTTTAGGCTTTACAAATTACATTCATGACTTATTAGTCAAATCAAGTGGAGTAATTTACAAATATGTGGGGCTCCATATAACTTTACAAATGTATTATAATTCAAAAAAATTGTGGGTATTTACACCTACATTTTGAGAATACATGCACTATAATTTGTTCATCTAAAAAGTTAGTTAAATGTTTCTATTGCCTCAATTATCACATATAGAAATATTATTTCTCAAATTAATTTGTGCATTAAAGAAGTCAACAAGCTGCAATGCAAAATATAGGTATTCATCTATTTAAATATTTCATCTCAAAAAAAAAAAATCTATTTAAATATTTTTGGCTAATTTTTTGTTCTTAATTTTGGCTAATTTTTCTCTTCTTTTTTGTTATCTTCATTTTAAAAAGCAAATCCAACTTTCATTAAAGTCCACGAGAACAAAATATATACTCCAAATGACATGTGTGCTCTTCATTATTAATATTGTAGATTTTCAAAATATAATAAAGACAAAATAAAAAGGAACTCTGAAAAATGCTTCCATGTATAACATCTAAAATTTTCAAAAATTAATATAACAAAATAGGAGTACTAACTAGGAGCAAAACAATTAGATTTAATTAAAAAAAATTGGTAAACCAAAAGACAAGACAACCTGATCAAATCAATTTTCAACAATTGTTTCTATCAAAATTAAAAATCTACTAAAAGTAGAAAAAACCATATTTCTATGTGAAAACACTTCACACTGATATGGCAATGTCAAACATCCACTCTTGTGCAGTATTTATTAACACACCAAAAATATCAGTAAATATAAATGCAGTTTCAGATTTTTCTACGTAAACGTCAAAACTCATTGAAAACACAAAATCATTAAATGAAAATTAAAAAATAAATAATACTAAAATTAATTCCAACTATATTATATGCACTCTGTTTTCTCCCCTGCTTAAATCACGTGTACGGAATAAAAGCTCTGTTTCTCCAAATAAAGAACAAAAAAATGGAAATGTATCGAAAACTCACTTTAACAGCACGATTGAGTAGCAGCCTAGAGTACGCCGGGTCACGTGACCGGAAAACAATTGACGCGGCGGCGAGAGCGGCGGCGGTTTCACCGGCGACGTCGGATCCAGGATTATTCGCATCAATCCTGTACGCAGTTCTCAAAGTATCCATATCCTCAGGCCTTTCCCAACAATTATGATCCGATAACGGATCCCCAACCTGTACATAAACGACGCCGTCGTGCGCTGTAGCTTTAAGCAAATAATCCGTACCCCATTTCACCGCCCTAATTGCATTTCCCAATTCCCCGCCCCCCATATTTTTCCCAAAGTCGATTACGCTCCACGACAACAATGTAGTGGTAAACGCCATCGGAAATCCGAATTTCACATTGTCCCCCGCGTCGTAGTATCCTCCCGTCAAATCCACCTGTAAAAACAAATCACACGGCTAAGCGATCTACATATCTGTAATTTAATTTAATTAATTAATAATAATAATTATGAGAAAGTATACCTCGGCGGAGGCGCCGTCGTGCAATGCGGAGTCTCTGCGCCACCGGACGCGTTGATCGGGAGGGAGTTTGCCGGAGCGTTGGCCTTCGAAGAAGAGAATGCTCTTGCGGAGGGCATCGTGGTAATTTTGTCCGAAGGCGGAGCAGTGGTGGAGGTGGAGGAGGATGAGGAAAAAGGCGGTGGTGAAAAATAGCTGAAAACTTGCCGGCAATTTATTTGGCGCCATTTTATTTTCAGTTACTGGGGGCAGAAGTAAGGAATAAAATTAAGGAGTGTGGGGATTAAGTGCTTTATTATAGTGGAGGGGTGTCATTGGATTCTTTGTGGGGAGTGACAGGTGGATGGATGTGATTGGGTGGTGTTGGGATACCGATGTGGGGTGTGGTTGACTGGTTCGGTGAAGGTTTGACCGGTTTAGGTGGACCGGGGGGTGTGTGTGTTTTTGTAGAAATTATTTAGTGTAACCGTTCACCACATCATCAAGTACACGTGATGCAACTCACCATTACACTTGAGACATGTGGATAGGGCTGAAATTCAAGTCAAGCTACTCGATACTCGGTTCGAGCTCGTTCGATAAAAGCTCGTTTGAGCTCGGTTCGTTAAATAAATCAAACAAGCTTGAACAAGATTTCTCGTTCGATAACTTTTGAAGCTCGACTCGATAAACTAAAAATTGAAAAAATACATATAAAATACCAAGCTACTCGATACTCAGCTCGAGTTCGTTCGATAAAAGGTTGTTTGAGCTCGGTTCCTTTAGAAATCAAACCAAACCCAAACACAAAATTTCAAGCTCGATAAAATTCAAACCAAGCTTGAAAAACGTGTCGTTCGATACTACTCGGCTCGTTAAAACCCCTACATGTGGAGTGATAATTTACATCATCCATGTTCTGGCAATGTGAACATAATTTTTTGAAATCCTATTTTTTCGGAACATGGCTAGATATATAGGATGATGTGAATTATCATTACACATATCCCAAATATATTGATAGACTGTACCACATATATTTAATAACGTGGTGAACGATTGCACTAAATAAAATATCGTGTTTTTGGGGGTGTGTGTTTTCATGGCAGACGGTGTGGGTATAATGGAAAAGGATAGGGGGGTGGTTTGATCACCGCCAATTGATGGGGAACACGTGGAATATCTGAAAAAGTTGAAGATGTGGGGTCGGGTCTTGGATATGCAGTTAGATTCAGGAGTGAAAGAATGTGCGGTTTGGTGGTTGGGGTGGAGGTTTGAAGATAATAGGGGAAATACTGTGATTATATTGCTTTGGATAAAGGGGGAAAAAATATATAATAAGTGGGCTGAAAATCAAACAAAGTTGTTCGATATTTGTCTTGAGCTCACAAGATAAATGTTCGTTTGAGTTTGGTTCGTCAAACAAATCAAACAAACTTGAATAAGATTTTTCGTTTGATAATTTTTGAAGCTCGGCTCGAGCTTAACTCGATAAGCTAAAAATTGAAAAAACACATGTAATATACCAAACTACTTGATATTCGGCTCGAGGTCGTTCAATAAAAACTCGTTTGAGCTCGGTTCGTTAAGAAATCAAACCAGGATCAAATACAAAATTTAAAGCTCGATAAAATTCAAACTAAGCTTAAACAACGTATCGTTTGATACTACTCGGCTCGTTTACACCCCTCATTAATAACTAAACATCTTAACAATTTTGTGGTAGATTAATGTATTATAGTTACATATCATTTTTTTACCCCAAGGGTTACATTCTTTTTCAGGCGAGCAAGACACATTAACTGAGAACCTCTCTCAACAGAAATTCAAACTTGAATTCGCTGTTTTACAGTGACTAGTCCATTACTAAACCAATCACATGTTGGTAGTTACGTATCGTTATTTTGCTAGAAAAGATTGGTGATATATGGATGTCCTAGTGCGATTGGACGATTTGTAATAGAGTATTGAAAATTTAATCATTGTTTACGAGCTCAAATGAGTAATCTCAACCATAGATCAAAATTTTGTTTCGAGTATGTGTTTCGGTAAGCCAAATATTAGAAACTTTTCGAAAATACTAAGGAAAAACTGTAAAAAAAAATTACTAAATTAAGAAAAATAAAATAGACAGACAAATAAATAGTTTCGAAACTACATCTTGTTTTTATTTCGTTTGATTCAAAAATAGAAACTTTCTGCTTTCGACAGAAAATATGAAAATTTTGACCCAACAACTCGACCTTAAATAGAAGTTAGAAAGACTCGAGAGCCAATTAACATCTCCAAAGTCCGATGATTATGGAAGGAATGTCTATTTCAAGTTTCAACATAAAATTGGGTCATCATGGAGACAATTATGGTAATAGACAAGATGTCTCCATTAATTGTGGATAGAAATCCGGGAGTACCTTGTCGATTAATCACGTCAAACGGTTCTAGGGTTTAGGCAAGGTATGACAATTGTTCATGATGAAGTCTTTTCCATAACCTAATTTATGGTTTTGCTAGAGTTGACTTTTCTTCAATATTATTTTGCAATCTTATACTTCCTCTATCCCAATTTATGTGTCCCAAATTATTTGTCACTTTAAAATTTCAATGCACTATTAATTATATATTTTTTCATTTTGCCTTTATTTAATGTATCTAAAACTCTCTCTTTAATAGAGAGAATAAGAGAAAAAGTAAGAGAGAGAATGTAAGGGTATTTTATGAATATTATTTATTTTTTCTCTAAGATTGAGTCAATTTAGTATGTGCCTTAATATGTGTGAAAACACCTAAAACGATACATAAATTGGGACAGAGAGAGTATTTCTAAAATACCCTTACACTCTCTCTCTTACTTTTTCTATTAAAGAGAGAGTTTTAGATACATTAAATAAGGACAAAATAGGAAAATATGTATTTAATAGTGCATTGAAATTCTAAAGTGACAAATAATTTGGGACAAAATTTTTTCTCTAAAACGAGAGATAAATTGGAAAGGAGGGAGTATATTAGCAATGGAGAAGACGAATTCAATTCACCGAGTCGCAAATTAAGCTTGTTCAACTACGTAGCACACACCATCTTAGTTTTTAAAATATTGAAAAAAAATTATTATCTCGAAACATCTCTGGATTTTTTTATCATATATTCGTACCATAATATGTCGATCGACAAGTAAATACATGAATTTATACAAATTATAAAGATAACACTTGCAATTGAATTAATGTGTATGTGATGTGTAATTCATTAATGAATCATACTCGGCTTTATAAAGTAGAAACGCAAAAATAAGTCGAGAATAGTCGATCCTATGAGCTATATTTAATAGTAAAATCAGAATATATCCTCTTAAAATTCAGTTTCCAAGTTTATACATGTAAAATACGAAGTAACACAATAAAAAACCAAAAAAAATACCCTTTTTTTATTAATATATATAAATACCGAGATAAATTATTACTTACTTTTCTAAGTAAAAGATTGTGACTACCTAGCTATTTGAAGAATTTGTCATTAATGATTCACTTTTTATTTACCATCTGTTATATAAATTAAATGTATATGCATAATGAATTAATGAAGTTTGTCTCAGCCAAATTAGCATATTAATTAACCTTGTCTCCCCTATTATTCTCAAATAAAATCATATAATCCCTATTACCCTAAGTTTTTTTTATTTTTATTTCCTTTTTATGATGACCCAGACACCATTCCATATCTATAACATTTATTTTTTCCAAAAATACTCTTTTACATAACATAATAATTTGACACCACTTTAGGGCTGAAAATCGAATCAAGCTACTCGATACTTGACTCGAGCTCGATTCATCATACTAATCAAACAAGTTTGAACATCTTTTTTCGTTCGATAACTTTTGAAGCTCAGCTCAAGCTCGACTTGATAAGCTAAAAATTAAAAAAATACATATAAAATATAAAGTTACTCGATACTCGGCTCGAGCTCGTTCAATAAAAGCTCGTTTGAGCTCGACTCAATTGAAAATCAAACCAAGATCAAACATAAAATTTCAAGCTCGATAAAAATCAAACCAAACTTGAACAGTGTGTCGTTTGATACTAATCGGCTTGATTACAGCCCTACACCACTTTCTAAGTCTTGACGGCTTGACCAATATTTATAAGGATATACTATATAAAAGTAGAAACAGTAAAAAAAATCACTTTTTTGGGGAGAAGTATTTTTTTCTTACTGTTACTATAAGAAGCTGCTACTATTACTAGCTAATAAGTAGCTAGGAGCTACTTTTACTATATCACTGTTTTTTTCCTTAATTCTAAATTTCTTTTTATTGCGCCAAAAGCAAGTCTTGTCTCCTTAATCAGTCAAAAAGTCTTCTCTTCTAAAAAGAGGACAAATTATAGTTTGAATTTTCTTCACATTTCCTTTTGTCCAAATATGCCTATATTATTTTTTTTCCAATGTTTTAATCACTTTGCATATTAAGTGGGTACTATATTTGCTTTGATGTTAATTGTTAAATACTAATTTGGTTCCAATTTCATGGGTCATGATAAAATTAAAGCTATATTACATTAATTATTAGCAAAATTGCAAAAATCGTCACAAACTAATCACTGATTTTGGATTTTCGTCTCAAACTATTTAATTTGGCGAATTTCGTCCCGTAATTTAATATTTTTTTGGAATATCGTCCCACCATAATTATAAGACGGAATTGCGCATTTGCTGATGAATTACCACATGGCTGCTTAAGTGTCATGACATGGTAAATTTTAACATGAATAATTATAAAATATTGCAGAGTTCGTCCCAAATTAATTACAAGATTGAACGTGATTTTCATTAAATTAGAAATTTTAATATTGGGACTAAATTCATACAAAATGGTAAATTATGGGACGAAATTTGGCAAGTTGATATAGTTTGGGACGAAAAATCAAAATTAGTAATTAATTTGGGACGATATTCCAAAAAAATATAAATTACGGGACGAAATTCGCCAAGTTAAATAATTCGGGAATAAAATTCAAAATCAATAATTAATTTGGGACGTTTTCAATTTTACCTTAATTGTTCCTAAATTTAAACTTTTTTGAAATTTTGTCTGCATGTCAAAAAGATTAGATAATATCCATAGTGCAAAATATTTGTTATATCAACCATATTTTCAACAATTTTCATTCTCTTAATTTTATTAAGAAGATATTTCGGTACACCATCCCCTGAATTACACATACCCAAAAGCAAAGCCCATAGCCAAAGAGTGAGGGCATGAGATCATATAAGTGGATACATGTTTTTTTTTTTTTTTTTGTTGAAAAAGAAGATAAACAAAAAACTCAATGTGAATTATATTGAATTAACTAAAATTAATAATGAAAACTTTCCTAATTGCGAAATGTCAAATTAAACCTCAAATGAAATAGATGTACTTGTGAAGATTAAGAACTTTTGCGGTAATGTTTATTGACCCTTTTTCTTCTTCTTGATTTGACTGATGATTTTGGTTAAGAAATTAAAGTCATAGTCCAAATTATTTGGCTTTCACATTTTAAAGAAATCAAAAGTTAAGATGCCAGTAATTTTTTAATCTCAATCTCAATAGAAATTGAGTTATTTTTATATGAAATTATTTTCATTTGTTAATTGAACATTCTTGTATTGCGAGAGTGGTTAAATAAATATAATTTAAAAAAAAAACCAATGTCATAAAAGTGAGGGAAATACACTTTTTACTTTTCCGCTTGCTGTTTGGATACCTGGTAATGAAGTTACTCCCTCCGTTTCATAATATCTGTCGCTTTGGAAAGATTTTCTTGTGCCATATTATCTGTCACTTTGGATTTTCAATAAAGCATTAATTGCTCTGTTTCCATTTTTGCCCTTGATGCTCATAAATTTTCTCAAACATTAGTGGAGGATAATTAATTAAAAGGGTATTTTAGTCTTTTTCAATTTTTTTTCAATAGAATTCAGCCATATTCAATGATTTTCTTAATTTGTGTGCATACATGTGAAAAGACATATATTTTGAAACGGAGGGAGTATTATTTTTCTTGAATTTTTGGAGTTTGAAAAAATTTCTCCACCATTTTGATGGGAAAATCCGTAGGGAGAAATTTAGAGTGAAATGCAAAAACACCCCTCATGCTTTGCCAAGCTATCAAAAACCACCATGTTGTATATTTATTACCAAACCCCCCATGTTATTATTAGCAAAAAAAATATTTCTCAAGTCAAAATGACAATAATATCCTTACCAAATGATGCAAAAATACCTCTTTACCCAATAAAATATCAGTTATGTTTATCAAAAATATAATTTCCTCAACTTTCTTGACAACCAAATATTTACAAGAAAGTAGTTTTCATGACAAGCAAATATGTACATAAAAATGTCTTTCTTTTCTTTTTTCTTTCCTTTCCTTTTTTTTTTTTTTTTTTCTTTTCATACAATTGTCCCCCATTTTCTTGACAATGAGGTGATTCAAACCTGCCAAGTAATTGGGCTGATAATTTTGGATCCATCCAGTTGTTATGTTGGGTCATGGGTCCGAAAAGACCTGCTCCAAACCCGTCCTGTAATTCTTTTACATATATTAGCTGGACCAAAATATATATCTTACTTTATGCGGTGTAGGCCCAGATAATGTAACCTGGGCCAGATTGCCATATATGGCAGTGACCCATTATTATTGATTCGGTTTTCCCACTAGGCGTGAGTTTTTCTTACAGAAGATAACTTGTAATTATTTTGACTCGAAAAAAAAAACTTACAATTATATAAGAGATATGTTAGTTTACGTCAACTCATAGTAAATTTAATATATGCTTTATTTAGAAATAAAAAAATTATTGATTGTTTGACTTTTGAAAGAGTAGTTTCAGAAAATTGAGAAGTGAAAAATTTATTTCAAAAGGTAAAAAAAACATATTTGTTTGGTATTTTCCAAACACGAAATAATTTTGGGAAACACTTTTCGAGTGCTTTGACACTTTGCACCCTAAGATTATATGGCCTATTTGTTTGTGTTTGAGAAAGTAGTTTGGGAGAATAGTCGAAGTTTGTGAAATAATCTCGATTTGCGTAATGTTATTTGTTTGGGTTTTTTGAGAGAGTGATTTGATAAATAAATTATATGTAGGTTTTTTTGAAGAGTTAGATTGTAGATATCAGATGTGTAAGACTTTATGTTAAATCATGTTTGTTTTGTGAGATGAGAGAATTGCATTTTTGGTACAGAGCTACAGGTCAATTCTCACTTTTGGTACTGAGCTTTATGGGTCCAACACATTTGGTACAAAGCTTTAACAAATTGTGACACATTCGGTACAACCGTTAGAAAATGGGGGTTAAATCACGTGACAGTTAAGTCTAATTGCAAAGTTAATGCCATTGCTTATGTTGATTGATAATTTTACCCCATAATATTCCAGGTTACCAAAAAAGCCCCACATCTCCAAATTTAGTGACGATTTTAGTCCACATTATTGCCAAATTTTAAAATTGACTCGAATAAGACCCGTGCGGACCAATTTGAATATTTTACTTATTTTATTGAAATAACTAATTTGATTTATAAATAATTTTAATATATTAAATAATAATTTAACATAAATATCACCAAAATTCAGAAAAGATATTTTTTTAAATATAAAATTTATATAATAGAATTTATCTATTTAATATTTATTAAAAAATAAATTATATAATCAAAATCTGTTTAATATTTATTAAAATAATAAATAATAAATAATTATCATTTTAGAAAATACTCCCCCCCCCCCCCCAAACCCCAATTTACATGCCGCCTGTAGGGGAGGGGAGGGGAGGGGAGGGGGTGGATGGGGTTTGGGATTTTTTAAAAAAAAATATTAATTATTTGTTATTTTAATAAATATTAAATATATTAATACCATTATATAAATCTTATATTTAAAAAGAATATATTTTCTTAATTTTGGTGATATTTATGTTAAATTATTATTTAATTTATTAATATTATTTATAAATCAAATTAGTTATTTAAATAAAAAAAGTAAAATATTCAAATTGGTCCCCACATGGTCTTATTCGAGTCAATTTTAAAATTTGATAACAATGTGGACTAAAATCGTCACTAAATTTGGAAATGTGGGGCTTTTTTTGTAACCTAAAATATTATGGGGTAAAGTTACCAGTCAACATAAGTTATGGCATCAACTTTGCAATTATACTTAACTGCCACGTCATCACTTAACGACAATTTTTAACGGTTGTACCAAATGTGTTGGACCCATAAAGTCCAGTACCAAAAGTGGGAATTGACCTATAGCTCTGTACGAAAAATGCAATTCTCTCGATAAATTATGTAAGATATATGTTACTTTATGTCATATCATAGTAAAGATTTTATAAATTTTGTTTAGAAATAAGAAAATTATTGTTTGTTTGGCTTTTGATAGAGTAATTTGAGAAAATTAATGGATAAAAATTATATTTCAGAGAGCAGTAAACATGTTTGTTTGGCATTTTCCAAACAGGAAATAGTTTTTGGAAACGCCACACAAGAAGCCGATAGAGTTTTGGCTCTTTGCACTATGACTTAAAATTTTTGTCATTTTACACCCTCGAAATACAATTTATTTGACACTTTGCATCCTAGTGTGTGTTTTGATGAAAATATTCATTTATGGATGAAAATTAATATATTAACTCTTGTGAATGATCAAAATATTTAATTATATTAGTATTTGATGGCAATTTACCAATCACTAATTTTCATAATATTCAATTTACCTTCATGTGATTTGAAAAAAAATACTTTATCCTCCCTGTAATTTTATAAAAATTTCACACTCCTTGATGTTTTTATATGTGGCACTTTACCACCCTGTGTTATGATTATATATGTGGCAGTTTGCCTCCCTGTGTAATAATAAATATGGCAATTTACCCTCCATATCACAAAACATCTTTCGTGACCACTCTCAATTTCAACAAATAGGGTAAATTGCTTCTTTAAATTTTTTACAAGGAGATAAATTACTCTTTTTCAAACACAAAAAAATAAATTGAACATTATAAATATCACATTTCGATAAATTGCCAATTAACCCTAGTGAAATACTACCTATGATATGACATGAAGTCAAGTTGTCCAATATGTTTTGTTGAGAGTTAACCTTAAAAAAAAAAGCACCCGTTGAAACTGCATACGTTAATAATTAGAAATTGGTCAAAAGTTCGAATAGACGAAATAACTACTTTAAAAAAGGGTTGAAAATAATAATACTAATATACTTGTTTAGGCCACGAAATCCGGCTCGACTTCGCCATTTACTGGGTAAATCAAAGCTCATTATCTTAATGTCCTTTCTTTTTGGTTGAGATTATGACAATGTTAAAAGTGGACTCTAATTAAAGTTTTATCTTTTATCATTGCCACAAATTAAAGTGTCAAATGATCATAGGGGATAGGATAAAGGTTTAATTCACCCGAGTCAATCACGCTGAATAATTATAAGAAAAGAATATAATTGCACAATTTTAAAATTACAAAAATATGTTACATTTTGTAATTGATCCTACTATTTTAATTAATCCCAACGATGACGATCTTTAATTTTGAAAGATATGAACTCATTATTGATGGTTTGATCTTTGTAAGCGATAATTCGGGGTGAGGGGTTACTGAGATTGCTCAATCTCGAATTAAAGTGTGAATTGTATTTAGATATTCTCGACTTGGAATGCTTCAACTTGAGTGTCTTCGATTTTCTTTAAAGAATTGTTGATCTCCACGAACGTCAGTTTGAAAGCTTTACAGCTTGATCTCGAATTAAACTTTGGAATTTTATTTGATATCATCGACAGGATAGTGTCTTCATCAAATTGTCATCAATAATGATTTACTTCTTGAAGAATATATACCCTATTGTCTTTGATTTTCTCTAAAGAATCGTTGATCTCCATTAATGTCAATTTGAGGATTTTACAGCTTGATCTCGAATTGAACTTTGGAATTTTTTTTGATATCATCGACAGGATATTGTCTTCATCAAATTGTCATCAATAATGATTTACTTCTTGAAGAATATACCCTATTTATAAGTTGAAGTACTTTGTGGGATTCCATAATAAATGCATCTGATTATGAGACACAATTCGATTGAATTAATTTGATTGTGTATTCTTCAATGTATAGAGATATTTCGTACAAATATTCCCTAGGGAGATTTGGCTTGCTTTGCAATATCCATTGAACTAATTTGCTTTAGGACTAAATTTAGTAGAATCCAAAATAATTCATAGAGAAAATAAATCAATAACTAATTTTTATTTTGAGAATACATTCATCATTATTACATCAAAAATCATTTCAAGAATTGCTCAAGAGAATAATAAATTATAAACTACCATCAAACAATAGTATTAAACAAGAAGAAAACCCATATTCGTGGTTGAACAGGAGCCTCATCCTTAACCAACTGATTAAAGTCTCGTTGGCAAATCAATAACAATTAATGACGCATTAATCGGTAGGCTAACTTGAATATATATTAAAATTACCAGATAAAAAAAGCATCAACAGATACCATAGGAGAGAAACTTATTGAAATAATTACACAAGCCGGACTTTTATAAAAAAAAGAAAAATTAAGTAAAATTGACTCCTAAAGGATACAAATAAACAAAATATAACAATTAAAACTCCTAAGTGAACAAAGTAACTTAAAGATTACCAAAAGATTCTACAAATCTCGTCTTCGATTCTAAGGATCAAAATTTCGTTTCGAATCTATGTTTTGGTCAATCAAATATTGAAAACTTTTCCAAATTTTTTGAAAATATTTCAAAAACACTAAGAAAAACTTGTAAAAAAAGTTACTAAATTAAAAAAAATAAGAGAGTTTAAGTCAAACAAATAGTTTCAAAATGACGTATTATTTTCATTTCGCTTAATTAAAAAATGAAAACTTTTCGATGTTTTCGATGGAAAAAATAGAAATTTTAATCCATGGTTTGAACGTCATTAGGTTATTAGATAAAAATATACATGTTTATGTGTCAAATTATATTAGTTTTCAGATCGAAGTTATGTGGATAAATGTTAAATTGTGGTTCATGTTTAGGACTAGACAACCAATGTGAAGAGATTGATCAAAATGGGGAGATAGTCGTAGTCATATTTAAAGGGCGAAAGTTTTTCTCATATTTCGGTCATAAGAAACGAGAGCTAATAATTAAAGGTGTAAATTACTTAATTGTGCAAAGTTAGAATTTACATTAATTAATTATTAAAGTCGAAACGGGATATCTTTTACCCTTTATTATTTTTTATTATTTTTACATTGTCAACATTTTAGATGAAATTGGTGCAACATCTAATGCCATCTCCAATCGAAATGGTTGTCCTTTTCCCATTTAATTCAATTTCACAATTTTCTATACTCTCACATAATAATAATAATAATAATAATAATAATAATAATAATAATAATAATAATAATAATAACTAACCAAAAATTGCTCAAGCTTATTTAATTCTTTATTTGTATGAATTTAGGGAATATAGAAATTTTAAAACTTAAAATTTAAACTAATCATGTTATTAAATCTAACAAAAAAATAAAAATACATTGTTATTAAAACTAAATAAATTAATTACAAATTTTAGACAATATTATTATAAATAAAACTATTTTATAAAATTTCTAAATAAACAAAACTAATAATTACAATTTAATTCATAAAAAAAAAAAAAATAACTTGGCGGCCACCCATCCAATTCATCGCGTTGCTCTTGCCCTTTGCCATCTCCATCCGACGGCGAATCCCCCTCACCTCGTGAACTCTTGGCGGCATCGGTTAGAGATGGCCTAATTAACTAGACCGGTCCTAATGGCACAATTTTTATTTTTTTCTTACATAGGCCCCAACCAACTAACGCATCCAAAACTGGCGGCAAAAAGTATATATTAATATTAATATAAATATTTCTAATCTTCTTTAGTTGCATGCGCATTTCCCCATCATTGCTAACCAACCACATGTTTTTGTTCAAAATTTAAATATTCATCTATTTAAAAAATTCAGATAAAATCATAAAAATACAAAGCAGACCACTTTTGGCAATTCAATATTTTTGTAGTTATCCTTTTAAGAAACTAATATAAAGTATATTGTATATATAGTTTGCTATTTACTAATATGGGGTTCACAATTATGTGCAGGAACGATACCAATTCATCTAAAGGGATTGAAATCCCTTTTATTCCATGCGAATATTTAAGAGGCAAAATTTGAAATTTATAACATTTTGAAAACTTTAGTTCTAAAACTAGTGTGACATTTTCGACCAAACACATAACTAGCTAGGAACTGATCAATAGAATTTTAAACATGTCAGATTTGAATTTTATGGAGCTTGAAGTTTTGTGTTTGAGCTTGGTTTGATTTCTTAATGAACCGAGCTTAAACAAGCTTTTATCGAACGTGATCGAGCCGAGTATCAAATAGTTTGATATTTCTATATGTATTTTATCAATTTTTAGCTTATCGAATCGAGCTCGAGCTGAGCTTCAAAGGTTATCAAATTGAAAATGATGTTCAAACTTATTTGATTTGTGTGACGAACCAAACTCAAAGGAGCTTTTATCAAATAGTTTGATTTGATTTTCAGCCCTAACTTTTCATGAATTAAGGTGATTTATGGAAAACAGAAAATAGACTTATTATTCTTCTTATTGAACTTGTGTTGCTAAAGATTGGTGTATTTGCAAAGATAATCTCAAGAACCTTAATTGATGGTGCTGGATTTTGTTAAACTTGAAATATAAATTAGAAATATATATGTATAAAATAATGAATTATATATATTAAATACCATTACACATAAAACTTAGAGGCCTTTTAAGCAAAATGCCAAATTTCCCTAAAGAAAAGGCCCAAAATCTTCAAATCTGACTCGGCTACACAAGTTCAATAAGAAAAATAATAAGTCAATTTTCTGTTTTCCATACTTAATTCATGAAAAGTGTTAGCCAATCACCATGGATTAAAATTTCGTTTCGAGTGTATGTTTCGGTCAGTCAAAAATTGAAAACTTTTCGAGACTTTTTCGGAAATGTTTCGAAAACACTAAGGAAAAATTGTAATAAAAGTTACTAAATTTAGATAGATAACAGAGTTTAAGGCAAACAAATAGTTTCGGAATTACATCTTATTTTCGTTTTGCTTGACTCAAAAACGAAAACTTTTCGATATTTTCGAAGGAAAAGATGGAAATTTTAATCCATGCCAATCACAAAATTATTAGACACTAAAAGGAAACATTTTTTTATGCTCACATGTGACATAGGAAAGTGCGGTCCAAAAGGAATGTCATAATTTACCCTGCATTATCTTTTTTTTTTTCTCAATTTACCCTGCATTATCAAATGTTGTGTAAATGTATCAAAATGTATATATATATATATATATATATATATATATATATATATATTTGTGTGGCTTGTGAAACTAATTTCTAACATAAAAATATTAAAATAAATTATCGATAAGAACTGCATCAAAAGCCGAAGTCCCAAAACTTCTGTAAAATAAAGAAGTTTTGGATATGAATTTCATTAATGTGAGTATTCTTTTAATTTATCTTGATTATTGATTTTATATTTGTACTTTAAAAATAATCGAATAAATTCAAATGAATTTTTGATATAACTATTAATATTAATTTAATAATACATTCACCGGTTAATCGAAAAAACATAAATTATTAAATGGTTCAGTAATTTGTACATTGTAGCCTTTTCGAATAGCTAAAATCCGTCTGTTGTAGAACTTGATTTCTGACGGTCATTTCACATTTTAGTAATAATTTCTTTAATTTGATTTCGTCGGAAAAAAATAGTAATTAGCCACATTATATTCCGAAACAAAATCACATTTGGCCATTGTTATATTCACATTGCTGTCATTGCACATGTATTAATATTTAATAAAATGCCAAAAAAAAATTCTTCATTTTTTCACATAATGTTAAGGAATTATGCAACTTTCCGGCCCCACAAACCAACACAAAATATTCACACACACATACACACACACACATGCGCTACAGAAAAAGATCACATATCCTCCCCAAGGGCACAATCGTCATTTCAGCAATCCATCACCACTACTTAAACAGTTAATCCCCCACAATTCAATCAACGCAATCCCCAAATTTTTTTTTCACACCATGAGAATCCCACGTCAGTTTTTCCTCATCACCATTTTCGCAACAATATCGTTATCGGCCGCCGCCCCTGATTCCGCCGCCGACGCCCCCTCCACCGCCCCCGACTTCATCCGTACGAACTGCGAAAACACATTATACCCGCAGCTCTGCTACCACTCCCTATCCGGCTACGCCAACACCGTACAGCAAGACCCTGCGCGTCTGGCGCGTGTAGCAATCGGCGTGAGCCTCTCACGCGCCAAGCGCGTGGCATTCTACATTGCAAATATTTCCCGCCAAGCCGAGTACGGAGCCGACCCCCGCGCCGCGGCGGCACTCCACGACTGCTTCGACGTGTTCGGAGACGCCGTGGATCAGATTAGAGGCTCGCTGAAGCAGATGCGGCGGCTGAGTACAGCAAGTGGGGAGGAGATTAGGTTTGAGATGAGCAACGTGCAGACGTGGATGAGTGCGGCGTTGACGAACGAGGACACGTGTACGGATGGATTGGAGGAGGTGGCTGATGGACCGGTGAAGGAAGATGTAATTGATCGGACGGTGAAGGTGAAGGAGATGACGAGTAATGCTTTGGCGCTGGTAAATAGCTTTGTGGCTAAGGTTATTGTTCCGTGAGGATTTATGGTATTTTTTTTTTTTTTTTTAATTTTTATGGAAGAGTGGTAGGGAAAATGAAAGTGTAATTTTCAAAGTACATATTTAAATTTTAGTAGTATTAAAATTTACATGACACACTGTTATTAGTCTTGTTTTGTGATGAATTTTTATTTCTTAAAAGGAATTTTTGATGATTTATTTAGATATTATTACTCTATAGTCATGTAATTTTTTTGATATTTTTATTTTGGTGCGCACACAAAGTTTTGGTTGAGAACGTAATTTTTTTAGATATGTGTATTTTCTAAAAAAATTGGAGGTTCAAAAGTAGCAATGTTAAATTACTTTTTTCGTCCTTTTATTTTTGTTGGGAACGTTCCAATATAACCTATTATTTCCTAATACAAAATTATTCTTCTAAAACAAAGCATTGATTTGACTTTACTAGAGGTGTAAACGAGTCGAGTAATATCGAATAACACATTGTTCAAGTTTGATTTGAATTTTATCGAGCTTGAAGTTTTATGTTTGAGCTTGATTTGATTTCTTAACTAACGAACCGAACTCAAACGAGTTTTTATCGAACGAGCTCAAGCCGAGTATCAAGTAGCTTGATAATTTACATGTATTTTTTCAATATTTAATTTATCGAGCCGAACTCGAGTCGTCAAAACTTATCAAATGAGAATTCATGGTCAAGTTTGTTTGATTTGTTTGATAAACTGAGCTCAAACGAGCTCGAACCGAGTATCGAATAGCTTGGTTTAATTTTCAGCCCTAGACATAACTAATTATCTATCAGTACTTTTGATGGCATAAAAATAAAAATTTATAATTTATTTTATTTTTGTAACTATTATGTTCCGTGTTAAAACTCAAGAGAACAAATAAAAAAACCGGATGATGTATTACTTTTTGGACTCCGTGAGAATGGTTTTCTCCAAAATAAAAAGAGTTGGGTCTTTTTAAAATAAGATTTTATAGAACATAAGTGTATATGAGATACCCCATCTCAGCTATTAAAAAAAGTCAATAACAAATTTGAATCACAAATTTTGGTCAAAATGTCCAATGATGATGTGGCATCGGACATTTAGAAAAAATAAACATATGTTAAATTACATACTAACCCTTTAATTAATAAAAATCTCCCTAATCTCTCATTAATATCAAATATCTTTCCAAAACAAAAACAAAAATCGAGAAAATTGTACTTTTCATATGAAATTTCTGCCGACTTTATATATTTCATACAAAACTTTTCAAAAAGACACATTTCGTACAAAAGTTGGATAATTTTTTTTATATTTCATTTGGCCGCTAGTTTTTGGATGAAAAATATCACGTGCCAAATATGTGTCCGTTAGCTCACCATTTTTATCTCTCAAGGGAACATTTACAATTGAACACAAAATACCTAAAATCTTGAAGGGGATAATTGCAATTATTGCAACCCCGCCCAATTCCTCTTCATTCACCTCCGAGACCACAACACCGCTCAGCCCCAATTCCTCGTACCCACACAACCCCACTTTCATTTTATGATTAGGATTTTCTTTTTTAGCAATCTCAATTAGTTCTAATTTTTTAACACAAATCAAATCATTTTAATATCTTTTGTATTATAATACATATTTTGAATTTTACCACCTAAAGTATAAAATAAGTACGTATGTGGTCTGTTGCATTTTTCCCCCTTAAATGATTTTATGCCAATTTCGATCGCAGAAAAACTCATATATGCGCCTCACATGTATTTTAAGGGTAAAATTAGTCAAAACATGACGTGCATTTTTTACTTTCTCTTTACAAATAAAATATTTTTCTACTTAACTTCGAATTTCCGGTTCTTTTACATGAGCGAAGTATTTGGACTTGTAAGAAATGTTGTGACTAAAGGGGCACAATATTTTCCGCCAAACAAAAATTAAATAAAATTAATTTAGGCGGTAATTAAGTGATTATTTTGTATATATGGGTGGTAAAGTGCAACAATATGTAACTTTGGGGGATAAGATTTTTGTCAAATTTTTAAAGTGGACTTCATAAATCATATGAAAGTTTTTATCAAATTTTTTTTTTAAATAACAGGGGTTTATTGCAAAAATTTAATGTTGTCAGGGGTTATTTATTAATATTTTAATTTAAGGGGATTTTTTTCATCATTTGATGGGGTAAAATTGTCATTTCGACTTGAGAGGAAATTTTTTTGCTAATAATAATAAAAAAAAGTACAGGGTTCTTTTTCTAATAAAAATAACATATGTTTTTTTTATTAAAAAAAGCACAAGGGGTGTTGTTGAAATTTATTCATAAAAAAGGGTAAATTTGTCTTTGAGAAAATAAATTATTTTAACTTAAATTTTAAGGGGACATGTGTCACCAAGATAAATGCTATCTTATGTGCTCTTCATCCCTCGAAATCTCATTTTAGATGGGCCCAAAATAGTTCCTAATAAAGAGAAATTGAGCTTTATTTTAGTAGATTCCGCAAAAAAATAAAAAGAAAAAAAAAATATAGGAGTATAATTCTTTTGGGTACTTTTTGGGGCATAAGGAGTAGTAGTAAAGAAGCTAACGAGAATAGTTTGTCAAATTGATAAATATGCTGAATTAATGTTTATGCTTCATATGACCCTTCTCTCAAAATTATTCTCATATCATAAGTCACATATAAGTTTTTATATTTTTTATGATTCCGATAATCCACCCAATTGTTTTTATATCCAAAAAATTATTTTCATATCATAAGCTCATAACATAAATTATTATAATTTTTATGATACCGATATCACGATATATTGTCCAAATAAACTCATAATTCATGATTTGTGCATAGCACGAGAATATACTGTCATGTTAAATTTTCGTCTCAAATATAAAAACTAATGTCACAATTGGACACACAATACAGTTAAGTTTAATTACTTTTATACCTATGCTTCAAAAATATCTTTGGAAGTAACTAGTAAGTAGTTTGACATTTTATTCTAAAAAAAGAAAATTACAAATCTTTTTTAATGGAATAACCATTATTCAAGTGGAGATTGAGAAAGCAGCACTAACTAATGTGTATTAAACTTATGGTCATCTTTATGAACATGAGTCCATCTTATAATAATTCAATTTTTTTGTGCTCTAATGCTTTTTCAAGCTTTAATTATGATGTTTTTCCTGTTTATTGACAAATTTAATTTTCAAATTTCATAAAATTATTAAAGGCGTGCATGTGAGGCTATCTTGGCCAGCAGAGGGAACGCAATTTAAAATTAACAACTTTTGACCTAATGAATTAATTAGTGGCATGCATAATTAATATAATTATTATGGTACACCAATCATTGATTAGGTGACCTAATTAAGAAAAAAATATGTGGACTACTAATTAGTGAAAAAGGCTTCTAGTTAATTTTTAACACTAAGAAATCAAATTCATATATAATAGGTTTAAATTTCATAGAAACATCTCAATAAATTGATTTTAACTTGAAATTAAGATTGGCTTTTTGAAAGTTAATTCAACGACAAACAATTTTGCATGTTAATTATTATATGGGTGTGTACATATGTAACCGAAAGTAGAATGTGAAAGTGGTTTAATTTTCATAAAAAAATTGCAATTTTTGAGGTCCTCTGTAATTTTTTTAAAAGAGCAATTTACCTTTTTGTATTGGAGAGTATATCTCACTCGCTCAAATATGAAAGTGGAAGTGAATATATGAAATTAATTATCCTTTCGGTGGAGGGGGGGGGGGGGGGAGTTAAAATGGTCTACGTAAAATGGGGTATTATTGTTAATTCAATTTTTTTAAGACTTAAAATTTCTGGAGAGACAGTATGAATCATTATTAAAATCACAGGGGTAAATTGAACATACATGAATATATTTCTCAAATGAAATATCATTCTAGAAGATCATCATTAGTACATAGCTTTTATTCAATTATTTAAATAACTAAATTGCCAAAACTACCTTTAACAAGGCACACATTTACGCACTATGTAAATTGAAGGATGAAGTGTAAGCTAATAATTGTGGATCACAAGTTTAGGACGATAAGGGGATGTCGACCCGTGCGAACATATAACAAGATTTTATTGTTCTAAGCCAGAAGACAAGTTACCGAATTGTTGGGGGAATCTATCTGTATTTGTTTGTTCCATTAATATACATATAATGTAACAAAATTAGCTATTGGTATAAAATTGCATGCCTTATTACAAGAAAAATGTCATATATAATATATACATATATATGGATATATCATTATCATATGGACAATTCTAGAAACTTGAGACATAATACTATAAATTGGGAGACTGGTTCAAGAAATTAATATAGAGTGGAGGGTGGGGGGTGGGGGAGGGGCGAGTTTATCCGTCCCTAAAATTAATTGACAATGATATATATATATACATTTCAAATCGAAGAGTACAAAGGGTATAGGTTGTGTATATACATTTCAAATCGAAGAGTACAAAGGGTATAGGTCCTCATGAGAATAGATTATCAACGAGAACTCTATTGAATTCAAAATGCTGAAGTAATTAAATGAAAAAACTATGAAAATTGTATACGATGCTCTTCATATCATAAAAATTCTTAGCATTTTTATTCTCAATGTAAATAATCAAACAATTCGCAAGGTAAGTAATCTTTCATCTCGTTTCTAAGCCTGTTTTTCACCAACTTTATTGTTTTTTTAGATGGTTAATTAATACAATGTTACATCAAACACTATATCAAATTGCTATTACATTTGTATCAAAGTAAACTAATTACTAGTGCTAGTATTAAACTAGAGAGAATACTCACAATTTATTGTTGATAATGATTGTTTTTTGTTGTGGTGGTAACATGATAAACTAATATAGTACGAATCAAACAATCTATATTAAAAGTAACATCATAAACTTTCATGTTCTCATCTAAGGTAAACTTAGCACAAAAATTATTGATAATCATGTCTTCTAAATTAAGTCTGAACAAATATTTTCATTGAATTAAATAGGTGTAATTAACAATTTAACATGGAAGTATTTTTGTCTTTTTATTAGAATTGTATCAGGCCCATGGATATATACGTAGTAACGGTAGTATAAGAAAATAAACTTCTAAAACTTTGAATTAGATCAATGGTTGAAAAATGTGAAATATAGTAATATTAATTTCTAAAAAAAAGGTTGTACTAATTTGTTTTTCTAAAAAAGTGACTGCATCCGTCCCTAGTTCTACCCGGTTCATTAGAATTTCACTTCATACTGTATTAACATATCTATACGGACCGAACAAGCCATCAATTCGTGGTTGAACCGGTTCAATCTACTAGTCCTATATGAGTTTCAAAAGGGTGAAATACACTTTCCTCCCTTAAAGTATGGGGGTGACACCAGTTACCCCCTAAAGTATCAATTATAACACTTACCTCCCTATGTTATAGTACTAAACATTTTATTCCAAAAATACCCCCATCCCTTTTGAAACGATTACATTATTTCTTTATTAATTTATCAAAAAATATCTATGTTAATTATGAATTCATCCATCCACCAAATAACTTATATTTTAATTTCTTCATTTTTTCGATTTCCTTCGATTTTATAGTCTCAAATTTTTTCTTTATTTTCGTCTCAATTTTTTCTTGATTTATGTTTCAATTTGTTTTCTTTATTTTAAGTTTCAATTTTTTATATTTCTATCTCAATTTTTTCCTCCATATTTTTCTATGTTTTTACTTGATAATAATTATCTCATTTATTTTCGGTACAAATTATTATTAAAAATATTGAGTAATTCTCCTTCGAATTCTTTTCACAAAATTCACGATTGACACCAAGCAATATAATGTTTTAATTTCTTCATTTCTTTATCAATTTTTTTATTAAATATGAATACATCCATGTACCAAACAATATTAAATTTTAATTTTTTCATTTATTTTGCTTCTTTTGGTTATAAAAAAATGAGATGAAAATGAAGAAGAAATTTGAGATTGAAAAAAGTATGGTAAAAAAAATGAAGAAATTAAAACATAATGTTGTTTTTGTGGATGAATGGATTCATAATTAATAAAGATACAATTTTATTTTTATAAATTAATATAGATATTTTTATTTATGAAAGGGGCAGGGATATTTTTGGAATAAAAACTACAAAACTATAATAGAGGGGGGTAAGTGTTACAATTGATACTTTAGGGGGGTAACTGATACCACCTCCATACTTTAAGGGGGAACTGTATTTCACCCGTTTCAAAATAGTTACTTTTATTTTCCTTTCCTTTTGTTAATTTTGAGTTATTATTGTCCGTGTGTTTTGGAATCATTTGCTCTTTGGCTCAAACAAGTTCTTGTATGGACAAGTTTTTGGAGGTTTATTGGCTCAAACAAGTTCTTGTATGGACAAGTTTTTGGAGGTTTATTGGCTCAAAACAAGTTCTTGTATGGACAAGTTTTTGGAGTTTTATTAATGTTTGGATTATTCTACATATTTATTGTGCATGTGGACAAAGAAAGAGAGATGGGCATGTAATGTTAGCCATGCACGTGAAATTGGGTAAGGACAGTTTAGAAAGAAAGGGAGAGATAATAAATATTGTGCATATGATTGCCTCAAGGGAGGGCTCCATTAGGTTCACGGGTTTGCAATTTTTAATTTTTAAGTCATTCATATAAGAATAAATCGCAATTTTCGTTCTTTTTATGGGTCGATTTTTTCACGTTCGTCCCTATTAAATTTTTGATAGCAGATCCGTCTTTCTTATCAATGTACTGCAACACATTCATTCCTATTAAATTTTTTCAGCTATTATATTACACGACGGAGACGGCCTTACGTGCAGAACACATGCATTACTTGAAGGGCATTTTTGTCTATTCACCTAATATAAAAAAACCCCACATTATACAACAATATTTACTATTTCACTTTAGTCTCTATTAAACATGTATTTTTGCATCAATAGGATATAACTATGTTTATTGCTGCAAAAATACATGTTTAGTAGGAATAATTGCAATTTTTAAATTTCTAACTCGTTTACATAATTAATTGGAACTATATGGATTCGTTAGAAGAATTAATCATGCATGTTTGTATTTATACATTGATTTGTTATGCACAACGCTAACGGCAACTTCTTCACATAATCTAAAATTTAATGTATAATGCTAAGGGATGTTGAATATTAGTTTTATTACAATTTTCAGTTTTTATGTGGTTTTAAGGAAAAAATAATAGTAATACTAAAATATAAACCAGGCAGTACCTTTTCTTTTCTTTTTATTGGGCCCGGCTTAAGTTTCAAACAGATACCAAATTGTATAATTTTTTTTATTGGGTTGATTTTAAAGTCCAACTGAGCGATTAACTTAAACCCATATAATTATTTTATTTAAATTAAATAACTTATATAAAAATATAATCCTATTTAGAACATAGCTATCCATAATGTTTGTTGGGCCTGTAATAGTTAATTTTTAAAACTCAGGCCCAATATTCAAACATTGATAATTTTGTGATTTAAATTCGTTTAGGAAAATTATGTGGCCTTTTCAATCATGTCTGAATAACTAAAACCATCACTAGTCTACCCTTGTTAATGGACTGGATCAGCCCAAATTTAAATTTGAATTCAAGTAAATGATTATATTGTAAAGTCGAATACTGGGTGGATATTAATATTTTTAATTTTTAGAATAGAATGAATTCGATATAAGTCGACGTGACAAACCAAATCTGATAATAAAAAAATAAGTACATTATTTATATAATTATTTATTAATTTATTTATATAATGAACTAACTCTAAAAGAATTGTTTTAAATTTACATATTTTGGAATTTGGGTTATAATCAAGCGGATCAAACCATTGTAAGTTCAGTTTGGACAATATGTTTCCAATTTTGTTAGACCAAACACCATTCGGAACGAGTTTCATCGGTCCAAATTAATACATGAAAATATTCTAAAGTACTTAAAATATTTTTCAATCACATCAATAATCATGTAATAATATAAATAAAAAAAAATAAAATTAAATCACACGACTTGACTCCTAACCTACATTTCCTTGAGAGCTACAACATCCGAAATATATTCAAACCACAACTATATTTTCAAACCCAACCTATTATTAAATTAATATTATTTCAAATTCCAAAAATTCATACCAAAATAAATGGAAGTCATGTTTCTCATAATTTTCAAGAAATATTTAGAAAACTCAACTAGGGTATATTTCATCCAAATCAAATAATACCAGGCCAATAAAGTCCAAACATGGTATAACACATTTTCGTCCTCCTTTTGCACAATCGTCCCTCTTAAATTTTTTGTAGCATATTCGACCCTCTTAAATTTTCATAGTAGATGCATTCCTCTCATCAATGTAGTGTTCGTAGTAGATATGTCCCTCTCATCAATGTAGTATAACACATTCGTCCCTCTTAAATCCAAAATACATCCTAAAATGGACAAAAATTAATGAATTTTGAATTTAAGAAAAACGAATTGATAATATGAGGGATGAATCTGCTAATTTTTTTTTTTTTTTTTTTTTTTTTTTTTTTTGAGACGGTGAATACATTGTTACATCAAACATTATATTGAATCGAAATTATTTCAATGATAACAAAGTGAACTAATTACTAGTATTAAACTAGAGAAAAACTAGTATGAAACTAGAGAAAATACCCACATTTATGGGGGTTGAACAAGAGGTCATGGAGCTTAATCCTTAATCACTTGGCTAAGACCTTATTGACTAATCTGCTAAATTTTTTTTAAACGAGATGAATGTGCAAAAATTGACACATAATAAAGATGAAAAGTGCGACTTATATATCCCGTTAAAACCTATCCATTGAAGGCCTATATCCATCATCTAGAAGTCAATAATTATTTTTTTTAATATTAGAAGAAAATTAACAACAAATCGTGGAGGATATAATAATTTCACATGTAAAAGTCCTATTTATAACATTAATTTGTCAAAAAGGTTAAAGAGAAATTCAAAGATGCTCATCCTGCCAGTCCACTGCGGTTATCTTTGTATCATCATGAGTTGAACAAAAAATTAGTTTTCATTAGAAATGATTTTTTTATTCAGATTACTTCCGTTTTCAATTATTATTGAGACACCTACTTATCCATCTATACATTTAGATATATTTTACTAGTTTCTAGCTTATCGAGTGGAATTCGAATCGAGCTACAAAAGTTATAAAACAAAAAAACATTGTCCGATCTCGTTAAATATATATGACAAATTAAGTTCAAACAAGTTTTTATTATATGAGCTCGAGTCAAGTATCTAATTGTTCGATTAAATTCTGAAGTTAAATTATTTTTAATTGTTTTATTCTAAATTTATATAAAAATAAGCGTTTCTTTTGAAATGTATGCTTAGATACGCTGAATCCTAAATTCAATGAAAGTTATGTTTAAAAAAAAATATTATCTCATGAAAGGAATAATATTATAGTCGTGGACTCGTGATATGCATCAAAATAAAGCTTAAACATCAATAGAAGAATCAATTAGGAAGTCGTTTTGCCTGCTTTTTGTTTCATTATAGTCTAAAAATGTATTATTTTTTTTATATGACAAAGAGACTGAAAGAGTTAAGTTGTCCAATAATTTTTTATCGAGGATAGCCATTTAAAAACGAATTAGAGAGATTTGTATTTGTGGTACTAAATTATATGTCGATTATCACTTATGATACTATAAATATCAATGTCGATATATTTGGTATCACAATTTAAGAAATTGAATCACGTTATGTACCGCTGTTAAAAATTACATTTAAGTGATGACGTGACAGTTAAGTTTTATTCCAAAATTGATGTCATTATTTATATTGACTGACAATTTTACCACATACTATTATATAAACTTTAGATTTAAAAAAAATATTCTTGTTTTGTCTGATTTATGTTAAAATATTATTTGATCTATTAATATTGTTTATAAACTCAAATTAGTTAAATAAATATATAAATTTAATAAATAAAATCTTCAAATTAGTCGTACATATTTTATTTGTGACAATTTTAAAATTGGACAATAATGTGGTAATATCGCCAGTAAATTTAAAGATGTAAGGTTATTTTATCAACCTAAAATTTTATGGGGTAGAGTATTACATTGAAGTAAAATATACATAAAATTAATATTCTATCAACATTAATACTATATTACAATACTATATTACAAGGAATATATTGAATATGTTGTGTACATATGCACGTGGAATTTATTTAGCCAATTAAGTACAAACCATTACATCGCACAAATCACAAGCCGGACGTGAAGGGCACACCTGCCGCCGGAATCCAAGAATCTCCGGCCAAAAAGTTCCCGACGGAAAACTTTACGGCCTCCGCCGCATTGACTATAACATGAAATCCCGGCCATTTTACCCTCCCACTAACACTAGCACCACCCCCCATATTCATATACTCACCATAATACAAACTACTTATACCAAAACCCCCACTCCATTCAACCCACCCCGCCTTATCAATCACCCCATCAATCACACATTTCATAAACACCGTTCTTGAATACAATTTCCATGGCCTCCCCAAATAACTTTTGACTCCTCCTAGGTCGTTCGAGGCCGCGGTGACACGCGAGTTGTGTACGATAATGCCCGTGTTTTCATTAGGGTCACTTCTTGCTTGCGCCGTGATTGTATTCTTTTGATTGCTCATAGGTTTTCTTAAGTATATGTTACAATTTTGGAAGACTGCGGTCGCGTCTCCGAAGATGAAGTCGATTGTCCCGTATATGTCACAGTCGCGATAGAACTGACGTTGGGAGTGGACGTATAGAGTATCTTGGTAGCCTTTGAAGCTGCATTCGTAGAAAATAGAGAAATCGGAGCCGGAGCGGAGGGCGACGGCTTGTTGTTTTTGTGGTCCCGCCGTGTTTTCGAACGTCATGCGTCGTGCTATGAAGCCAGTACCCGTGACGGCTACAAAGTAGAAATTCGTTGTAAGTATACATAATTTTGTCTTAAAGTTGAATAAATTTAGATGATGTGGTTATTTAATAAATAATAATAAAAAGAACTTGGAGTTTAGTGTAAATTAAAGATAAGGTATATAATATAATTATTAATTAGCCAATGATGTGTAATTTGTAAACATTGGTTGGAACTTCACGTGATGATGCAAAAGTAGGATTGGTTCATAAATAGAGACTATGTTTGACTCGTGACTTCCTGGATTTGCTTTTATTAATCTTCATGAATAAAAAATAGATAATTCTCTAGCCGTCAAAAACTGAAGTTGACAAGATTTTCAATATTAAACTTAATTAATTATAATTTATGTTCCTTTAATTACTAATTTAAAATTCGACCATATATAAGAATATATGATAGTTAATTTGAATTTTTTTTTGGGAAAACTTAATTTGAAAAATTAGAACTCACCAAAAGTTGCAGAACGAAAAGTCGTGGATCCATCTTGGGCATTCTTATTACCCGTAACAACTGTTCCATCAATTCCATCTCCAATAAACATCAAATTCTTCATTGATTTTTTCACCTCCACATTTTCTTTATAAATTCCTTTTTTAACATATATAACAAACCTCTTATTTCCCCTCCTTTGCTTACTCGCCGCACCCAAAGCTTCACTAATGGTCTTAAAATTGCCCGAACCATCTTGTGCCACCACGATATCGGCCTTTGGCGACGAGCTCGAAAATTGAAGCAATTTCCGGTCACCAATTGGAATCCACTCGGGTAAATCATCATCGGTTAATAAACGTCGATTTTTACTCTTTTTGTTGGTGTGAAGTGAAGTTGAAAATGTTGAAACCATAGCCTTGTTAATGGCTAATGAATTGCTAAGGAATTTTGGAAAGTCACTTATCATATATGAAAATGATTCCAAATGGGATGACAAGTTAAAATCAAGAAATCCATTTTTGCATGTTTGTTCATTGGCAATTGATGCACTCAACCATGTTTGCGCATCGAGTGGATTTGTTTTCGACCTAATCGAGCGATTAAGATGATAAATGGTGTCCTCATAAAGCTCTAAACAATCACTCCAAGCTAATTTGCTTAGATTATTGAAAGAACTCAAGTCCATTTTTGAAATAAGCTTGTGTGCGTTCTTAGCTTGAGCTAGAGTTTCTTTGAGACTTATGTCGCGAAAATCGAACGAATTTTCATCTAGGGTTGTTTGAGGGGTGGTGGTGTTTATGTTGATGAGAGAATCACATAATGTTGGGTAAGGGGTTTTTGTGCAAAGTGTTGCATGAGTTGAAGAAGTTGCAACCTTAACTTGTGACAAAAGAACTTGAAAAATTAAGATTGCTAGAAGAGATATGTGTTTGTCCATGGCGAGATATAGAGATATGTAAAATTTCAAAATGATGCAAAGAATTGGAAAAATGACCCCTTTTTATAGGGTTTCATGGTTTGACTTGAGGAACAAACAAATAATATCTATTTTAAGATTGTGGAAAAATGAAGATGCATGAGATGAAAGTCGTGTTAATTCATGGTTTGTCACATTTTACGTCAATCCATAACTACTTTAATTAAATAATAAAGTAATGGAGGTTCCAACATGTATGAATCAAATTTGTATAATAATAAAAAAAAAAAATTACATATGCATGAATCACGCACAAAAAACACAAAATAATTCTAAAAAAACACAAATTAACCCACAAAAGATTTATTTATTACATACTTATTTAGTTAATAGCAATTTATACCATTTGATATTCATAATTCCTGTAATTTGAAAAATAGTATTTTATCCCTCTATAATTTTATAAAAGTTTCACACTACCTCCTTAATTGTGTCATGATAATGTTGTAATTTATCCCCTTATGTTATAAAACACTTTTCATGCCTATTTTTAATTTCAGCAAGTGAGTTACACTCTCCGCCTCAAGGAGATAAATTGCTTCTTTAAATTTTTCATATTAAGGTAAATTGCTCTTTTTCTAATTATCACAGAAAAATAATTAATTAAACATTATAAATATCACATGGGATAAATTACCAGTAATCCATTCTTATGTCTCATAATTATGTCATACATGTTTCTTTATTGAAATTACATAAACTTTAACTTATGACACATATCAATAGGAGTATCTGACACAAGTGTGACATAAAAAATGTCATAATTATGTCATACATGTTTCTTTATTGAAATTACATAAACTTTAAATTATGACACATATCAATAGGAGTATCTGACACAAGTGTGACATAAAAAATGTTATGTGAAACATTAAGTATTTGATTACAAAGTTCAGTTGAATTTCATTACACCCTATAAAAAATGCTATATATATTTTATTTATATATATTATTCTACCCTATTTTTTTTAAAGAAAACTTATAGGATGATTTCATTAATGAATAAAGTCATTGAGTACAAATTCCTGGATAAAGCTCAACAAAAGGGGATATATATATGTTTAAATCAAACTATATAAGTTTAAATCAACTTTTTCTAACTTATTTTTAAAAGATTATCACACTTGTTTAAAAACCGATAAAGAGATATTAGTTTCTAAGAAATTATCAAATTAAAGTTGTCGGCACATTCCAATCCTTAATTAACAAAGACAACAACAATTAGCTAGAGCTAGATAGCTTGCGTAAATTAGAAATGCAATTTTTAAATATGTAGGGCTAAACTCCCCTAACCTGTGTTTGCAACGACCTAATTAATTAAGTCTAATTAAGGGACTGTTGGTAAGCCTGATTTAATTTAATTAATGTTGGATCAACTCTTTCAAAATAAATTAAGAGAAAAAATAATTAATTTATCCTAGCTAGTAAAATTTAAAAAAGAATTAAATTAGGAAATTGTTAGGACAATACTGTTTGAAAAATTAAATAGTTTACCAAATGCACACGAAATGCCTCGTGAAGGCATGATGCCGATAGATATATATAGTAATTAATATAAATATGATTTTCATTCCATCTTTTAGTTAGTTTAGGTGAACAGAACACATGTTGCTTAATTTCATACACAGTCCTAGTTCGTATTCTGCCACCTTTCTACAAGACAATTAATACTGTTTGCTGGACCTTATGTTTTCTCAATACTCACACGTGTCCTATATATCCACGTGGCAAATCTACATGCTTATATTTTATTTTATTTTTATTTATTTTTGTAATTTTAAGGGTGACATGGACATACCAATAACCAATTCAATGGGATTCGGTCCAACTTATCAATTATCACCAAGTGCTTTAGCTATAATTTGTATATAGATGGCCTAATTAAATACATAAGCTCGTTGGAGCTACGTTTACTGTTCAAATTTGATTTAAATTTTATCGAACTTGAAATTTTGTGTTTGAACTTGTTTAGATTATTAAATGAGCTCGAGTTGAATATCAAATAGCTTGATATTTTAAACGAATTTTTATCAAATGAGCTCGAGTCGATATCGAATAGCTAGCTTGATTTGATTTTTTGATCTTAATAATATATATTCACCAATTAAAGACTTGATGGATTTGATCTAGCTAGTCGATAAAATTTATAATTGAATACTTAAATGGGATGAATATGAATCCAAGTTCAAATCCAATAAAATCCTTGTGTAATTAATATCCAAAATTTTCTAATATAATATCTAAATATATTTTTTAGAAATATCTTATGCGCTGTGAAAATAAAGGATACACCTTGATATAATAAAGTTTAAGAATACTAAAAGTTTATGCAGTGGTATTTACTATTTAGTAATCATAGTAAGTGATTATTTGACACACTTTGGTGGATCAAATTAAAATATAATTACGTTGTATAGAAAGTCATATTTATGCTTATATTCTTGTATAATAACCTGTAATATTATTTATTAATTATTATAATTTAGTTTTTAGAACTAGATATTTTGAGTTTGACTTTATCTTAGAAATGTAAATCATAGATGACAATTAATTTATTTGAATTTTTGTGACTCCTTTTAAATTTGATTTCATTTAATTGCACCAACGGTAGATCTTGATCAGTTATTATCATCCTGTCCAAATCCAACATATTGCTCCATTTATGTTTGCCACTTATGCTTTTGTAAAAAGTAGTGGTGTCAAATAAAAGGTGGGTTTTAACAAAATTAATTCTAATTTAGGAAGGAAAGATTTTCAGTTTGAAACATTCCAAAATAGAAGTTATAGTCTGAAAATAAAAAATAGAATGGTCAAATCAAGATAATATAAACCAATTAAGTTAAGTGGAGTTACCAATTGTTAATTTGGAAATTTAACAAAAGAGCACAATATGTTACGTGTACTTTTTTTTTTGTTTTTGTTTTGATAAATATAAGATCAATGTTACATATTTTATTTATTGAAGTCATACTTAAAAACATAATCATATGAAGTTTGACTACTGCATCTCACAAAATGAATAACAATATCTTAAAAACAAATATTAGAAATTAAATACCATGTAAAATATGAGAAACCAACAACATGCCTTTCCGTTTCTTTAATAATTTAATATATCGTGTAGATGCAAAACTACTAAAGTCTTTTTTCTCTTTTTCTTTTTTGATAATTAAAACTACTAAACTTAGATATATTGGTTGAACATTAATTTTGAATTAAGATATTTAACGGTTCACAGGCTGTACTTAGTTCATTATTAATTTAGAGAGCAATTCGGCCACAAAATGGACTCAAAATGAAATAAAAGAAAAAATATATATATATATGCATGTATCTTAATTTTTTTCTAAAAAAAGAAGAAGAAGAAGAAAAAGAAAACGACAATTATTTTTTGGTGTTTTCCTGTTAGCAACGGAATGGAAATCAAGTCATTTGCCCCCAGGACATATCTCCAACTGGTTGACCAACAATTCATAAGGCTTGTTCCAGCGACAAGGGTGGGGGTTCGAATCCCATTTGGAACATGGATGGAAGCATTTTCATGGGTCTGTCTAAGGGTCATTTGTGGTGAAGACCCCTTTGTGCGCAGAGTGTACATCAGTATGGTAGGATCCCGAGGCTTGGTGGAGACACATCCTGCGATTTACATCCTTCAGGCTTCTATGGCAAGGATTCTGAGGATCCATGATTAGTCTAGCGTAAGCTTGGACACCTGAATTATAAAAAAAAAAATATCAAGTCCTTTAAGTCGTGTACTTGTACTTTTTAGCTTAATAAATACAGAAGTCAGGTGTACTTATAAAATTTGAGAAAGTTATTTAAAAGTTGAGATGTTGATGTTCTCATCACATGATAAAAACCGAGGAAAAACGATAAAATAGTTTTTTTCTTTTATTTTCTTTTTGGTAGAAAGATAAAGAGTACAAATGAGGCATTAGTGAATTTATTATCTTATAACTTCAAAAATATGAAACTTTAAAAAAGTAACCCTATATGAATTCAATTGGAGAGTGCGGATGATTGGTTTAGTTGAAGGAGATTACTTTCCCATAGCGTGACGAGCTCAAATTCGAATCATCGTTTGAAAGATTTCCATATAATGTGACCGACACCTAAAAATAATTAAATCGAGTCCAATATCTAAATACCCTTAAGAAAAACTAAAATAATAAAATCGAGTTAGGGAGTTCATTAAAATATTGTATTCTCGAAAATATGTAAAATTGACCTCATTTTTTTTTACAATTATTGTTATCTAAATTTAAAGCTTTTAACGCCACATACACAAGTACAAATGTTCTTTATTCACTTCGCTCTAATATATAATGACACGAACTTTCTTCATTTTTCAATTGGCTTCAATATGGTACAAAGACAAACCAATTCCTTAAACGATTTAACTCAAAGTATTTATCAAATTTTACAGAAACAACTATCAAAATTATTTCATATTATTAATTGAATTTAAAAGAAAAAAACAAGATCAGAAATGAAAACATTAATCATATCCTATTAGACTAGCAATATAACATTTTTAATGATAAATATACAAATAAAACATTACGAATAATTATAGCTTATTTATTTATTATCGGGTTCAAAATTTTGATTATTGTAGTTCCACGTTCTTCCATATATTTAGAGTTGAAATACAAATCCTTTTTAATCAAATCAAACTCATCAAATCCGATCCGATCCATACCCAATTAGCCGGAACAAATCCATATAGTACCTAGATCAAAATCAGCTACATTAACAATCCAAGTAGATGGATCTAAAGGATACCTTTAACCAACCAAAAGAACAGAAGGTGCAACAAGTACATATTCTCATTTAACAAAGAAGAGCTATTAAAAAAGATTAGTGCCTCAAAATCTTTATTTTTCTCAGCAACAAAAATGTGACAAGTGACAACACATGAAAATTTCTCTCATCTTATGACTCCATTAAGTATTTAAATTTATTTGGATGTCCTGAATTCATATAGCAAATATAGGTATAAAAAGATAATCCTCATACAGGGCATACATTTCTTATTTCACATACATATGATAAACTCTTGTACGTACGTACGTACGTACGCAGTGTGAAGGATTTATGTAATAACAGTTGGAGCAGATCGGCCAGTGTATTCTTGCATCTTAGAAAGCTTGAGAGCAACCTCGACCTATATACAAATAGAACCAGTCGAGAGTGAGTATATATATATGTCCATGTTTGAGAAAGAGAGAGACATAGAGTGGCAATTGGACATGTCTGGTCGGGTAAAAAATGGGTTGGTTTCGAAAGGGTTGGGTTAACTTGTGGGTCATGTACATTGCGACCCTTAGGCATAAAAGTTTGAATATAAGCACAATATATATGTCATCTCACCAGAGGAGCAAGGGCGTCTTGCGAATCTCTTCCAATCTTAGATGGATCTTTCTCGTATTGTTCTATATAAAGACGGATAGTAGCACCTTCCGAGCCAGTTCCAGAAAGACGGAAAACCTGTCCCATGACCATAAAATGTTGAAACATGTTTCCATGTGCTATATTCAAATATTTGTATTCCAAATTACTATTATTTTAAATATAGTTCTAGAAGTGAATTATTGAAAGTGTTTTGAACTTACCAATCGGGAGCCATCTTCAAATAGATATCGAATGCCCTGATGCTTTGAAATTGAACCATCAACCGGATCTTTGTACTCAAATTCATCAGCATTGACGACGTTAGAGACATCTGAGCGTATTCCCTTTATAATGCTGTAGTAATGAGGCAGTCACAAATAAATGAAATATATGACTGTTACATTTAAATGTAGATTCCTGGCATAACATAGCATAAATGTCAACTTATATGCAGATAAGATAAATATTTGATTAAATTCAATATTAAACAAAATTGAATTTGATTTTAATCTTTTTGGCATTAGAAAGAATAACGTCTGAATAATTAAAAAAAAAATTGACTTATCTTCCCCTATTCAACATAACCAAAAATCTCATTTCCTTTTCAGAAAGCCAATCCACCACGATATGTAAATCCTCCACCAGTGAATTCTACATAAAATTTCTTTTTTTTTCGAAGAAATTATGTATTTATTTTGTATATATTTAATTAGTTAATTAATTTTATTTTGTGTTATTCTGAAAGAAAAAAGAAAAAAATCAAATTCTTTGACTTGGGGCTCAGCTGGAGAGGCTCATATCAAGTTCAAGCATAAAATTTCGGGTTTATCAGATGGAAGAAAAGGAAACTTACTCGTTGACTTCACCAAGGGAGGATTGCAGCTTCACCAAATAGGCCATGAGTTCTTTTGCACCACCAGCATCAACATTCTTGAAAACAATAAATATTCAATTGAATAAAATATGTTCAGCAAACTATAACTGAGTCGAAAATTTTAAACATCATTACACAAACCTCGTAATCATATCGAGTGTAGTAATGGCGTCCGTATGTAGCCCAATGCTGGCGAACAATATCTTCAACACTCACAAGCTTATCTCCTTCAAGATTATCTTTGTTCTTATAAGCAAGAATAGACATCCAAGCCAAAACAGCCCATATTCCATCTTTCTCGCGTATGTGGTCTGAACCTGTTAACATATAATGACAAAACACGAGCAATAAATCTAATTTCCCAAAAAAAAAAAAAGACTCATTCTACCAACTTATACAAAACAATGAGTAAATTACACAAACTACCCTTGAGGTATGATCAAATTACAGCTGGCCCCCTCCCCCCCTCATGCTCACAAGCCACCCCTGAGGTATGCAACTCACTGCATTTACAACCCTACGGTGTCAATCCTAAACATCATCAAAGTTCACTTGAATTTCCGAAAATACCTTCCGTGAACTTTTTCAGATTGATCCAATTTCATGGAAGGAAATGCGCATGTAACACAACTCAGACCTTATGGGGTAACTGTTACAAGTTTTGATGTACATGGATGTGTTAGAAGTAATGTATAATTTGTGAGGTCTGAAAGTAATAGTGGTAGGGCTTTTTACAGAGGGTAACTATGTACTATGCAATAAAACCAAGGGTATTTATGTACTTTACATGATTATTTTAACGGTAGGATAGTAAATGTAGTGAATGTAAACCTGAAGAGAGTTTTGTGTAATTTGCAAAACATAAGGTCTTGGTGTAATATGACAATACCTTAAGGATAGTTTGTGTAATTTACCCTAAAAATAAATCGTATTAACCCACCAGTTCCAAAGCTTTCTTCACCGCAAACTGAACACATTCCAGCATCCATTAGGTTGCCAAAGAATTTCCAGCCAGTGGGCACCTTGAGAGACATAACTTATTTAAATCCTAAAAACAAGTGCATTCAAAAAATAAAGTTGTTTTTTAAACAATAAAACATATAAGTACCTCAAAGAATTTCAGATTCAGGTTTTTAGCTACGACATCAAGAGCGGCTGATGTGGGCATGCTCCTGCATCAAGAATACGATATCAAATAGTGAATCTAAAATTTTTCCTTCAACGAAATCGACTATAGGTTGTTTGGTTATCAAGGAAAAGAAAAAGGAAATGAATAAAAGTGATTTTCATGGTAAATAATTTACTTGGATGAACGAAAAATAAAACTAATTTCCTTCAGTTGCTTACACTTTCATGACAACCAGACACATTATAAGTGATGAACAATCAATAAAACATCAAAATTCATTATTGATCAAGGAAAAAAGAACATGAAATTCATTGCCCATAAAACACTCTAAAATAAATAAAGTACAGAAAGAGCCAGAGCAGAACCTAGCAACTCCTTTTAGGCCACCAGAAAAGTAAGGAATGGACTGCACAGCATTTGCGGCTATGATAGCAACAGAATCGGATGGGGTGACAAAAAACCTGGCACAAAAAGAAAGTAAATATGTAAAATAAGCTCATTTAAATCTCACCACTAATATTTAAAGATATAAATAAAATACCTTTTTCCGAGAACCATATTGCGGTCAGCGTCTCCATCAGCAGCTGCGCCAAATTCCGGTGGATCCTGTTCCGTGTTTGTTTTCCCCAGTCCCATACGAGCAACTAATTCTTTTGCATAGGTGAGATTGGGATCGGGATGCCCTCCACCAAAATCTTCCTGCCAAAATGAATATATGCAGAATAACAAATAAATATTGTTTATACCTATAATTTTATCAAAGGAAAGTACTTGAAAATATAAAATCAATACCTTAGGTACACAATTCAATAACGAGTTTTCTTGTGCACCTAATTCTTCCACAAATATACGTTTAGCATAAGCTCCCGCAACTCCATGAAGTGCATCATAACTAGCTCATGACACCCAGAAGTTATAAAATCAGTATGAAAAATTTCTTACTCAGCCCTGGTTCGACCAAACACTTTCAATCATATGGGAAATATAAATACACATGCCCTGTGATTGATCACTCTCGTAGGAGTGTTATCCAATCACATAACAAGTCTATTGCACTTGCCATGAAATGATTTGGCTTCGGCCGAGGTGGGTCTAAACTAAAATTACCCCCAAGTGCAAGAAAGGAAAAGATGTTCCACAAACGAGAATTCAATATATGCATACCAGAAAGTGAATTTTGGAGATGACAATAAGTTCTTGATAGACTGGAAATCAAAAATTGACCTGGGAAGGGATATGGATAAACAAAAGTTAGCAAAAAGCACAGTGATTAATTACTAAGCTATAAAACATGAAGAAAATTTGCATTCATGGAGAAACAGACTTTTAGATATCGTATAGTTCGACTATGTCTGGTTCATGAATACTAGTGCGTAAAAAACTAAGTAAAAAAACATCTTGCATCAAATAATGGACTTTAGGCTTTAATATTTGTCCATTTTCATTTTTCTTATCATTTGCCTAACTAAACTTCAAAAAATAATGCATAACGTTACTAAATTAGGATTTACCCCTTTTCAATACCAAGAATTTCCCTTTCAATAAAATGTCAGAATACCAATCGTATAAGAGAATGAAAAAATCGTATTTAAATTCTATAGAAAGATATACTTCATTAGTTTGACATAATCACTTGCTGAATCAAAAACATCAACATCAAATTGCCCCTCAGGACCACCAAAGCTAGTCAATCCTATTTGGGAGATATCCACCTGTAATGAGGTATGTATACACATCATATAAATATATAAACAAATTAATAAATTAATTAATAAATAAATCTGTGTGTTTCCAAATATAGTTTCATACATCAGGAAGGCCTTCTGCAATTAAGTATTCCTTAATTGTGGTAGTGTTTGAATAGATATTATCGGTGATTCCTTCTGGTGCAGGTCCACCATTTTCCATGTTGTATTTTATCCCAAAGTCCTGTCATACAAGCAGATAAAAGAGAAATTAAATGATCAAATAAGGAGCTTTCAATAGAACATCTCCAATTGCAATAACAAGCCATTCTTTTTCAATAAATCAGTATCCTTAATTTCATAACCATTCTCTTTTGATTTGAATTGGTAGTAGTATATTATAATATGCTAATCAAAAAATTATGTGCAATAATGAACAAGTCAAAATGGCGTGCAGACATAATTCAGGAACGAACCTCATGTGGGCCTCCTGGGTTGTGGCTTGCAGTAAGTATAAATGCTCCATTTGCCTTGGATCCCTGTAAAGGTTCACACAAAAGATTAAAATTAAGTGACACCTAAAATTTGTAAAAAATTGGTAAATTTTTTAGCCCCACAGGATTGGATCTTAAACACTTTTGGTCCCGCACTTTAATAAATTGCACTTTTGGTCCCAATTTTTTAATTTTTTTTTGCACTTTTGGTCCTATAGAAATTGCAAATGTGAGATTATTCTGTAGGACAAAAAATGCAAAGATTTGATGAGAAAGGGGGCGATAGGATCAAAGTTGCAAAGCATTCTAAAAAATTGGGACCAAGAGTGCAATTTTATATAGTATGGGACCAATGAGAGCTGGGTCCAAGACTATGGAATTAAAAATGCAATTTCACCAAAAGAAAATTAAGGAAAAGATTAAATGTGACATATTCAACTTGGTTACTTACATCATGGCCTACTCTTTCGCGAATAACAGCCGATACAGCAGGAGTAGACAACAAACCATTCTGACCAACCCAGATACGCCTTACTCCATTAGCAGCAGCCATTTTAATAATGATCTGATATTTAGTACAACAACAATTTATACATCATTGTAAAAAATAAATAAACAATCAAACATAGTTATTGGTTAGTTATAAAAGCATGTATGCCAAGAATCAAAGTTAGAGTTATAGAAAGAATACATACTTAGTCATTCCTTTTGGTTTTCTGTACTTTTTACAAGTTTTTAAGGTTTAATTAAATAGTATATATTATTTCTGGAAAATCGAGAACTATAAAGTAGTTTAACATCTAAACACACCATTCAATGGAAAAAAAGAAGGAATAAAAAATTAAGTGTAAATTGGCATCCACATGAATCAAGTATGTATGTATATACATCCATATTAAAAATAAACTTCATTTTTTCACTAAACAGAGCTAACAAAACAATGTGGCTTTAATCAATGAAATAAATTGCCAAAGAGTAGTACCTGAATAGCGTCCTTTGAATAGTAGCGGCCATCACCAGAGACGACAAGTGTAGCACCTGAATATACATGCAGCCAAATTTAAAATGTTGTATGGCATAAGAGAAACCAAGATTCCATAATCATCAAAGAAAGTGGAAGAGATTATTTAGTTGCCTGGATTGTACTATCATAACAGATGCGTGCACAGATTTCTTAACAAGTGCATAAATTAGTAGAGTGAACAAGTTAATAGAACATAACTTTCTTGAAATAATACATAATCTCGGTATAAAGAAAAGTAGAAACCCTCAGAAGGAATTCAAAGTTAATCGAACTATTGACTAAGACGTCTCCAGTCCTGTAGAATCAATCACTGATTACTGCAATTTCAGTAATAGTTATTTTTAGTCATTATTGCAGTTATTTATATGAATGCTGTAACTTTGGTAAACCATTAGCAAATAAAGATGTCATAAAAATAGAAATAAACGAGATTGAATTCGCTAACATACTAACACAGTGTACATGCACAAATAAAGAAAACTTGTGGACATTATTTGGAGCAGTTTAGATCATTTGATGGACAGTCATTTCAATAGAACTCATTTGGTATCATAGAATATGTGAAATCATGGTTTATATCAACCTTTATATCTTGATTGGGTTGACAAATTAAGTGGGTCAATCCATATACAAATGATAACCACTACTCTTAGGCACCAAGACAAGTAAAATTATTACGTGTCTCCATGGTCCAACAACTAGTGAAATTCACCTCACGTTACTAATTTGTCACTAATCCATATATCAGGCTCTGGTCGCAAACAAGTCCAAAGGTGGTAATATATTATCTATAATGACATAATTAATGTTTTCACCATTATTCTATATTTTCTTTCTAAATGTTCATCAAATGATAAGAAAAAAATCTTAATAGTGTAATATGATGAGATGGATTTCCAGTGTTGGTACCCCTTGCATTTACGATATTGAAGGTCATCATTCATCCATTAGTCATAGGAAAAATAGATCTTCTGTCAAATTTCTCGTGTATACAAACTAGAACACTTGCAATGAAATTTCTTTCGTAGGAGCTAAATGAAAAGTAGAAAGCATTGTTGTTTGTATATAATATAATTCCTCATTGGTTCATTTTAATTCAAGTTCAACTGAATGAAAAGAAGAGATATAGAAAGCTAAAGCACCTACCTCTGACTTTATCAGCTCCAAGAGCATTAAATGTCGACTGAACAAAATTTTCCAAGTAATGAGGTTGCTTAAATACCTTAACCTGAATCAAGCATGCCCAAATGTATATCAGATTCAACTACTAAGAATGTATTAGTTTAAACTAAGGTATACTGAATAGCCATTCTGAAAGTTTCAGAAATTTACACATAACTATTGATAAAGTTTCTCATTATCTAACAATTGAAGGAGATTAAGGCTATGTTTGGTTCATGAATTTCACTTTATAATGACAAGGAAAATGATAATCAACAAGAAATAGAGTTCTAAATGTTCCCTCATTTGATGCTAGAAAAGAATTTTCTTTTGCGTTTTACTCACTGAAAATCCAAGAACCAAACATAGCATAAATGAATCTCCAATGACATGCAATTGTAAATTATGCAACCCAAATCTCCAATCATGAGATCTTCCTCAGATTTTTTTGATAAATAGCAAATACAATAACATTTAAGAATTAAAAACTCAGCTAGTACACTACCAAAGCTTGAAACATAAGCTGAATTAAATCAGTCCATCAGTATATTGAATTCATCAGATCTACTTTTGATCATTACAAATCTTAAAAAAACAACAATCTGGATCAACTTCCAGTAAACCAATAAAATGCTTCACGAAAACATATGCATACAATCCCAAATTCACCAACCATTGCATTTTCTAAAACAAACCGAACAAAATTTCCAATCGAAAAAAGCAAAAAAAAAGTAGACGAGAGTCCCATCAACAACATTAACACGATTTATAAAAGTATAAATAAGAATTGATAGAATTCACATACCTTCTTTCTAAGACCAGAAGTTCCAGGCTTTTGGCCATCAAACGGTGTAGTTTCGACGCGGGAAACCTTGAAAATCGCCATGTTTATATAAACTGAAAAACAAAAACTCAAAGATTTAACAACTGAATCTAATCAACATACGAATATATATCTGTATATTATTATCGTATATGCACACAAGCTGTATGTAAAAAAGCCAGAAAGATGCTTACAGAGAATGGGTGTGAATAAGTGAAAGAGTGGAGTGAAGGGAGTAAACTGATAATAATATATAAATAAAGGAAAAATAAAGGGACAGGAAAAGAATGAAGAAAAAGGATTATTCTATGCCTCACGCTTTTTCATTTTGATCTCCGTTTTTCACTCTCTATCACGATTATTCCTTTTCTTTTTTTTCTTTTTCTTTTTTGATAATTTTTGTCACGATTATTCATTTTATGTGTCAGGACAAACAGAAAAGAAAAAGAATATTAAAAAAGGAATAATAAAAGGAAAAAAGGTAAACTTTATCGTCTATTTTTTTATTTATTTTTATTTTTATCAAAGGTATATAAACTTATCGTCCTCTTAAGTTTTATTATAGAAGAGTAATTTATACATCATAGACAATATCATGATCCGTAATGATTATTTTCTCTTTTGAGATGTAATTGATGATTAAATATATTTTAGAAAATTTAATGTAAGGAATTTACTATAATCAATAATTACTATAAATAAACGATCACATACTTATAAAATTATTAAGGTAAGTATCATTTATGGTCCTCTTATCATTAACTTTTATAGAGTCGTCCATCAAAAGTTTTTTTTTTCTACTAAGAGTTATTTGTGTCACTTTGGTCTTTTTGATAAGCATGACTTGCCACGTGAACTGCTGTTTTATTGGGAACTTACGCGTAACATTATCGCAATGAATGGATAAAAATACCCTCACTTGCAAGTTACTGAATATCGGAACATCCGTGTTCAATCTGAAAAAAGCACCAACAGGAAATAGATAACTCTTAAGTACGGACTAACATGAGAAAAAAAAACTTAAGAGGGACGACTTTGTAAAAAATTAATAATAAAAGGACCATAAGTGATATTTAATCAAATTATCATTAAAAAAAAAAGAAAAAAAGAGACAATGATCACGGACTAAAATAAGTATCCACGAGATATATTTTAAAGTGATTTCAGAAATAAGTTGAGAATTCATAAAGTAATTAGATTTTAGTAATGTTATTTGTTTTATATTTTTTAGACGAAATAAATAGTATGTGCAGAATTTAGAATGAGTTTTTTTTTTTTTCTCTAGAGAAAGAAGAGAAATAATGTAAGGAATAGACTATTTTATATCAAATCTACCCAATATAATTACTTTAAAAAAAAAAAGATCTACGCAATATAATATGAAGATAACCGGACAAATATTAGAAGTATAAAACCTACTTCCTCTTTAGAATGAATAGCATTTTTGGTCCTCCTTATGAGTTAAATTTTACATTTTAGTACCTCTTAAATTTTTTGTAGCAGATTGGTCCCTCTTATCAATATAATGTATCACATTCGTCCATCTTATAACACAATCTTCTCTCTTAAACTTTTTGTAGCAAATTCGTCCCTCTTATCAATGTAGTGTAACACATTAGTCCCTCTTACAAAGTACATCAACTCTTGTCCACTTAAGTATTTTGAATTTAAGTGATGTATTTTGTATTTAAGAGGGACTAATGTGTTACACAATATTAATAGGAGGGACATATTTGCTACAAAAAATTTAAGAGGGACAAATGTGTTATAAGAGGGACGAATGTGATATACTACATTGATAAGAGGGACCAATCTGCTAAAAAATTTAAGAGGAATGAAAGTGCAAAAGTTAATCCATAAGAAGAACCAAAAGCGCGATTTACTCTCCTCTTTATTGGGCTATAGCCACGGGGACAACTTTAGGCCCATATGCAATATGGTGTAGATTTTGATTTTTTTTTTTATTTAAACAATATGGTGTAGATGAAGTGACAAGAATAGAGTAGATGATCTTTTACCCTCTAACTTTCAAAATCTCAAGAAGTTCCAACAAAATACAAATTAAAAGAAAATGAACATATTGTACACATAATTTTTTGTTATTTTTATATTATGCATATTCATGTGTATACATGCCTACAAATTAAATCCAACATTTATGCATAAAGACATTGTTTAGACAAATAATTAAGCTTGGTAATACAAAAAAAAAATTGTATTTATACATATAAGATCAGCATATTACAGAAAAATATTTAAATGTATGAAATGTAAATTAATACTTCATATTTTAAGTATTTAGTTAGTATATTATAGAGAAAGAAAGAAAAGTCACTTCAATTTTGTTTTCCACGTCATGATTTATTATAATTTCAATGTATAAATACTTTTTAAATAATTTCAGTAATTTTGATAAACAAAATTATTGAGTAAAAAATAAAATATTGATATTGAATAGTCTCATTATTTAAATATTTACATATAATAAAACATACTCTTTTATAACTACAAAAGGCACGCTTTCATTTTATATTCATCATTAATATACCTAATCTAATTAATTAAGCATTTGTGTGCCTTAAACCAGCATATACATATAAGATCAGCATGTTACAGAAAAATATTTAAATGTATGAAATGTAGATTTATACTTTATATTTTAAGTATTTAGTTAGTATATTATAGAGAAAGAAAGAAAAGTCACTTCAATTTGATTTCCACGTCATGATTTATTATAATTTCAATAATGTATAAATACTTTTATTTAAATATTTACATATGATAAAACATACTTTTTTTATAACTGCAAAAGGCACGCTTTCATTTTATGTTCATCATTAATATACCTAATCTAATTTTTTTTATAACTGCAAAAGGCACGCTTTCATTTTATGTTCATCATTAATATACCTAATCTAATTAATTAAGCATTTGTGTGCCTTAAACCAGGACAAGCCTACGTTTAATAAAGGGATCAGATTCGATATGCTAAAATAAGTTTAGGATTTCAAGCTAGTGAGTGTGAACATGTTTACATGGATCAAAATTTTCATCTTTTTCGCAGAAAACATCACAAAAATTATGTTTTTAAATCAATTGTGACTAAAATAAGTTAAATTTCAGAAACTCTATATTTGTCTTGAAACTTTCCTTTTTTTATAATTTTTCCTTGTTTTTCAAAGAAATATTCAGGAAAAATTTCGAAAAATTTTCTATATTCAACTGACCGAAACATACGTTAATTCAAAACAAAACGTTGATCCATGCTTGTACATGCAAAAGAGTATATAGATTAATAATTACCTTTCTTTTAGTTAAGTAAAACATAAGTAATAAAAGGAAGAGATTGCACAATCTATCCCCCAAAATTCAACAAGAACTAAATATTGCAACATCCAAACCCAATCCAAGTGGGGGTTTTAACTTATTCAAACCATAAAACCCAAGAGCCAAAACACATCCAAATGAAGTCTCAAATGTTTCATCGAAACCCAAACCAATTTTTTTAAATCGAAACCCACGAAATCGAACCAAAACCCATTCAAATAGACCCTTTGCTCTTACTTTATTTTTGGAATATCCCAGAAAAACATTTCATTTACCAAAATAAAATTATTTTTCTCAAAATTAACCTTTTTTTTTTTATAATAACAATAATATTAACCACTTACATAAAATACGATTTAACACCACTAATTCACAATCACTATATTTGAAGAAATTACATAGTATAATCGCTTCACCACGTCATTAAGTACACGTGATGCAGTCTACCAATGTAGTTATTACATGTGAAGTGCAAATATTCACATTAATGGAAGTTGAACCCATGACCTAATTTGGTTCAGGGACCTCAATTTTGTCTGTGATTACCTCTCAGCTACAACCTTAAGTAGATTAATTATATTCAAGTACTTAAATAACATATAAAAAAATTGAACAATTTTACATTTGCTACACATCACATTCAAGGTGGTAAGAAGGCAATCAAAATAACCGGACAAATAGTGAGAGAATTTCACTCTTCATACCATAATTTAACCTACTTTAGGGATTTGATATCACAATTTTTTCTACCGACACATTTGATACCATAACTCAAATCAACTCGACACATTTGATACTTCCGTCAAATTGAAAACGAAATTGTCACGTGATTGTCACGTGGCCGTTAAAACTTTGCACATTTGATACCATAACTTATGTTGACTGATAATTTTACCCCATAACATTTCAGGTTACCAAAAAAGCCCCACATCTCCAAATTTAGTGACGATTTTAGTCCACATTGTTGCCAAATTTCCAAATTGACTTGAATAAGACCACGTGCTGACCAATTTAGAACTTTACACATTTGATACCATTATTTATGTTGATTGATAATTTTATCCCCATAGCATTTCAGGTTACCAAAAAAGCCCCACATCTCCAAATTTAGTGACGATTTTAGTCTACATTGTTGTCAAATTTCCAAATTGACTCGAATAAGACCACGTGCTGACCAGTTTAGAAAATTTTACCTATTTTATTTAAATAACTAATTTAATTTATAAACAATATTAATAAATTAAATAATACATTAACATAAATATCACCAAAACTAAGAAAATAGATTCTTTTTAAATATAAAATTTATATAATAGAATTAATATATTTAATATTTATTAAAATAATAAATTATATAATTTAAAACTATTAAATATTTATTAAAATATTAAATAATAAATAATTTTAATTTTAGAAAAAAAATCCCCACCCCACCCCCACCCCCGATTCCCAGGCCGTCGGCGGCCTGGGTCTTCTGTCCCAGGCCACCGCCGGCCTGGGACCGAAGATCCCAGGCCGGCAGTGGCCTGGGATCTGAGAACCCAGGCCGACGGCCTGGGTTCTGTTCGGGAATCGGGGAGGGTTGGGTGGGTGGGATGGGGATTTTTTTTATTAAATTATAATTATTTATTATTTAATTTTTTAATAAATATTAAATATTTTTTAATTATATAATTTATTATTTTAATAAATATTAAATTGATTAACTCTATTATATAAATTTTATATTTAAAAAGAATATGTTTTCTTAATTTTGGTGATATTTATGTTATTGTATTATTTAATTTATTAATATTGTTTATAAATTAAATTAGTTATTTAAATAAAATAAGTAAAATTTTCTAAATTGGTCAGCACGTGGTCTTATTTGAGTCAATTTGGAAATTCAGCAACAATGTGGACCAAAATCGTCACTAAATTTGGAGATATGGGGCTTTTTTGGTAACCTGAAATGTTATGGGGTAAAATTTGCAGTCAACATAAGTAATGGTATCAAATGTATAAAGTTCTAAATTGGTCAGCACGTGGTCTTATTCGAGTCAATTTGGAAATTTGGCAACAATGTGGACTAAAATTGTCACTAAATTTGGAGATGTGGGGCTTTTTTGGTAACCTGAAATGTTATGGGGTAAAATTATCAGTCAACATAAGTAATGGTATCAAATGTGTAAAGTTCTAAATTGGTCAGCACGTGGTCTTATTAGAGTCAATTTGGAAATTTTGCAACAATGTGAACTAAAATCGTCACTAAATTTGGAGATGTGGGGCTCTTTTGGTAACCTGAAATGTTATGGGGTAAAATTATCAGTCAACATAATTTATGGTATCAAATGTGCAAAGTTTTAACGGCCACGTGACAATCACGTGACAATTCCGTTTCCAATTTGACGGAAGTATCAAATGTGTCGAGTTGATTTGAGTTATGGTATCAAATGTGTCGGTAGAAAAAGTTGTGGTATCAAATCCCTAAAATAGGTTGAATTATGGTATGAAAAATGAAATTCTCTCGACAAATAATTGAACCAACTTCCATTTGTCACAGTATAAGCCTCTCCTATTTATTATAATGAGCATAGTGTACACATAATTTTTTTTTTATATATATTATGCATATTCATGTGTATACATGCCTACAAATTAAATCCAACATTTATGCATAAAGACATTGGTAAGACAAATAATTAAGCTTGGTAATACAAAAAAAAAAAATTGTATTTATACATATAAGATCAGCATATTACAGAAAAATATTTAAATGTATGAAGTGTAAATTAATACCTTATATTTTAAGTATTTAGTTAGTATATTATAGAGAAAGAAAGAAAAGTCACTGCAATTTTGTTTTCCACGTCATGATTTATTATAATTTCAATAATGTATAAATACTTTTATTTAAATATTTACATATGATAAAATATGCTTTTTTTATAACTGCAGAAAGCACGCTTTCATTTTATGTTCATCATTAATAGACCTAATCTAATTAATTAAGCATTTGTGTGCCTTAAACCAGGACAAGCTTACGTTTAACGTTTAATAAAGGGATGGAATCAAATTTATTCGGAGCAGAGCATCAGATTCGATTTGCTGAAATTAAGTTTAGGATTTCAGGCTAGTGACTGTGAACCTGTGTACATGGATCAAAATTCTTATCTTTTTCGCAGAAAATATCAAAAAATTTATGATTTTAAATCAATCGAAACTAAAAATAAGTTAAATTTCAGAAACTCTATACTTGCCTTGAAACTTTCTTTTTTTCTTAATTTAGTAACTTTTTTCCATAATTTTTCCATGTTTTTCAGAAAAGTTTTTTATATTCAACTGATCGAAACATACGTTGAAACAAAACTTTTATCCATATATGCTTGTGCATGCAAAAGAGTATATAGATTAATAATTACCCTTCTTTTAATTAAGTAAAACAAAAGTAATAAAAGGAAGCGATTGCACAATATATCTCCCAAATTCAACAAGATCGAACTTAATATTGCGAACAAAAACATTAATGTATTAATTTATAGAACATTGACGAATAACAATACATAAAAGAAAAATGCATGTAAAAATAATTATACAATTATTGATTAAGGAATAACAAACAACACATGTAATAAATTTCTTTAACATAACTAGTTGATTGCGTTGCAAACCCTTCGAATGATCCCATTTGTTCCGACAAGGGGCTGTATTTCTCCCATTCTGATCATGGCATTTGCAAATGCAGTTGAAAAAGCACTTGGGTTGCTACTAAATTCAGAAACGATCGTAGCTGATGATCCAGTGGTAAGGATTTGATCCGATTGAAGAAGACCCCTCCTTTGGTTCAAATTCCGATAGTAATTGTTGTCAAATGAATTGGGTGTGACCAAATCAAGTGGTGCTAAGTTTGTATCACCCCCGGTTTGAGGGCAATTGCGTCTTCTGGTGCTAGCGAAGTTAGGATCAATGTTGGATCCATTGTTGTATATCCTCGCGCGAAACAAAGAACATTGTGCTTGGCCTATTGTGTGTGCACCTACATGCATGCAACCATAAAAATGTCATCAATAAAAGATATATGTATCTATATTGGTTTATTTTCATTGAACGGGTCAAAAATAGGTCGATCAATGATTTTTTGTATATATAAAAAAAAAAAAAGAGTAGACATATTCCCTTGTATGTTGTTAAAATTTAGGTACTAGTATCACTAAATAGATAGTATGTAATTATATAGTAGAAAAAATTTGCAGGTCAAGTTCGAAAATTTTGAATATTAATGCATGGAACTAGTTTAATTTATTAATAACTCAATTAATTTGGTTCCATTTTACCTGATAAGGCAACCATGTCCCTTTCACTTAATCCCTTATTAGCAAAGGAAGAAATGAGTTGGGTGAGCGTAGAACCAGGACCAGGAAGATCACTATTTGCTAGTGAACGGCTGGCCGTGGTCGAATCTCGTCTCCCAAGCCTCACGGTCCACGACGGCCCACTAACCTATAAGATGATATAGAATCAGAGTCAGAATGTTAAGTAATAAATATTAAATATATCTCATTTTCTAACATTTTAACAATTTAAATTTTTAGATATGTTGAAGATAATATATACTTACAGCGACCGAGGCATCACGAGCTGCTAAAGTGAGTACATCTGCACAAGAAACAACTCCAGGACATGCACGTTCGACAGCAAGCTTGGCCGCCTCTATAACTTCGAACCCTCTAGCGGAACCAGCATTTGGACCCGCACTTTTCTCACTTTGAATCGTAGATGAATCGTCTAGCAAAAGCGAAGCATCACATCCTTGTACAAAGCAATCGTGGAAATGGAGTCGGATGATCGAAGCCGCCATCCTACGTTCACGTGAAATTGCTTGTCGGATCGAATTCCTAATTATAGTGGCTGCGTTTGGACATCTAGTGTCATAAAATGTGGAAGAAAGTTGTGCTTCACATGGTTTGAAAAGTATATTTGAGAACACAAACAAAAGTGTTGCAATAAGAACGAAATCAAATCGACCCATTTTTTAAAATTTAAAGTTGATCACAAGGACAAAGTTAAAATTTTATTAAATGTAAATTGCTTAATTGCAAAGTGAAGAAAGTTGATGGAGAAGAAGGGTTTTTGACACTGAATTTATAGAGAATAGAGGTGGCTACTATTGACTACTACAACGCGGTACTATATAATTTAATCATAGCTATAGGATTTGGTCTTTAATTTATGGGGCTAATTTTCAAATGGGATATTGTTGAACGTAATATTTTGTCAAACTAGTTAACGTATGCATGCAATTTTTAATACATATTGCCTTTTCTTGCTTGCGGATGGACAGCCAATAATATAATAATCCAAATTAATTAATTACATAACATGAAGACAAAAGGGTTTGGTAAAAAGCTAGCTATGGTAGTGGTAATTAAAATACAAAACGTTTAATTTTCTCATGATTGAGGAAGGTGAATGGAAATTCTTATGGCGGTGGTATAAAAAAAATATTAATTGAGTTCATTCTCATTTAGCCATTTGTAATTTGTAAAATAGTATTTCAAAGAATCAATTTATATTGGCTCCTTTCGTTGATGAGTGTAATTTTATATCCCCTAAATTGAAGTGGACAAAGTGTTACGTAAAAAATAAAAGTTAATCCACATAAAATAATAATATAAAAGTAAAGTGTCACATTAATAATAATATAAAAATTTTATGTGGATCAACTTTTGTTTTTCAAGTAACACTTTGCCCACTTTCAATTTAGGGGATATAAAATTACACTCATCAACGAAAGGAGCCAATAAATTGATTCTTTGAAATACTATTTTACAAATTACAAATGGCTAAATGAGAATGAGCTCAATTATTTTTTTTATACCACCGGCACAAGAATTTCCATTCACCTTCCTCAATCATGAGAAAATTAAACGTGTTGTATTTTTTTTCCCGTAAATTATTATTTTTTTTATAAGAAAAGGTATTTTTGTTAGGTCATATTTTTTTTAATGGTTTAAAAGTGTCAAGAAAACAGTGTGAGTCTTTCACAAAAATTTAGGAAAAGAACATGCATTTTTTAAATTACAGGAAGATTAATCGAACATCATTCATAGCAAGGGGATAATTTACCGTTGACTCTAAAAAAATGAAATTGATATATACACAAGTGTTTAAATATATACACTACAAAAAAATTTAAATTTTAGTAACAAAATAGTAAATGATAAAGTGACAAGAAATTAAATATTGTCATTAAAATGATATATATAGACATTAGTTACAAGAAATGTGAAAATATTGTCACTATTAATATTTAGGGACCGTTTAGCCTAGCGATGCAATAGCCAAATTTCACGATTGCATATCAAACGCAAATTAAAGACTGTTTGGCCGCTTCCTTTGATTTTGGATTCTGCAATTTAAACGTGAAGATCTCACGTTATATGGAAGTAGCCCATTAGGTACTTATTGCTGACCGTAATTTTGTAAAATTGTATTTCTCTATTTTGTCCTTTATTGCCTCCAGTCATACTAGTGTGCATGAAGCCATTTTTACTTTTCAATCCACCAAATAATTACGAAACCATACCAAATAATTATGAAGCCATATTCTTTTTTATCTATTTTTTTAATATTTTCAACAGTAATAAAATAGTAAAACTCGTGTAATTAGCTCATTGGCATGTTTATTATTTGCTTACAATATTTTGATACCCAAAATATCTTTTTCACTGTTATACTTAACTCTTGAATTTTTTTGTCTTAGTAGATTTACAAATAAGGTTAATTTAGTAAATATCATGTGAAAATGCAAATCTAGATCTAATTTAATCCGAACGCTTAATTAATTATAAAATAATTAATTATTGTATAATTACTTTTAACATAATGGATTCTCCAATAATCAATTCTACCACCGCTAGGCCAAACTCGCCCTTAGTGACACCCTAATTATAGTGACAACAGTTATCGTCACTAGGTTGTCGCTGAAAGGGTGTCACTAATTGTCAATAGTGACAACTTAAGTTTCATAAACTTGTCACTAATAGTCATTAGTGACAACTTAGAAATATATTTTGTCACTATTGCACTTGTCACTATTATTATTGTGATAAAATTAATAATTTTGTCACTAAATATATGTAAAAAGTGACAATTTCAACAATGTCACTTAATATTTTGTCACTAAAATTCATTTTTCTTGTAGTGATATATAACCATTCATATAAAACCGTTTAAAGAAAATCTATACTAATATGATATTAAGTTATAATATTATCAAAATTATCACTCTTTGCACATAATTATTAACAAAAAGATTTGCTTTGTAATAATTTAGATAATTATGTAAAATATTTTAAATTTAACTAATACCTAGTGGTGATAAAATAATAGCAATTAGTTGTTACAAATGGCAATTAAGGACAAAAGTTTACTACTATTTTAAATGGGAAGTTAAGCTATATATATTCTCTTGTATTATGTAACAAAACTCTTATGTGAAATTTTAAATGTATCAAGTTTTCTTGTACTTTCAGATATTCTGCATAGAATATAAATCCCCGTCGTAATTATGTATAATATTTTAAATTTAACTAATACCTAGTAGTGATAAAATAATAGCAATTAGTTGTTACAAATGGCAATTAATTAAGGACAAAAGTTTACTATTATTTTAAATGGGAAGTTAAGCTATATATACTCTCTTGTATTATACATAACTCTTACGTAAAATTTTAATTGCACCAAGTTTTCTTGTGCTTTTAAATATTCTGCATAGAATATAATTCCCCGTCGGACCATTTTCCATAGTTTTTTCGACAAGGGTACAACTATGTGATTTTTTTTTGTATTTTGTCTAACTCGTATCCTTATTAATTTCATTTGGCAAGAAATCTCCCTACACGTTTTTAATTAAACGTAGCATGAAATCTCTCCTTGTACTTTTTAGACTTAACACACAATATCATTATATCTAGGGATGATTTAGGTATATCAATAAAAAAACTTACATCGTCAGACAACTAAAAAGGTAAAAAAAAAGAGTGTTTAAGAATCTGATAGTAAAAAAAATTAATTGCTATAAAGCTCTAACATAAAAGTTTAATTTGTCATATTTATCGTAACACGGAGATGTACAATACCTTACATATATTTTCCCCATAATTCAAGTCAAAAGTAGAGCTAGAGCTAGAGCTATAGCAAATTGTAGAAGCATAAATTCAATGATTGATTAAACTAATCAACAGTCAATTACATGCACGCGAGAACGCTGACCTTTTTCGAATGTAAAAGATGCTTAAAACACAGAGATGACTACAAGAATTATTCAATGGAAAAATACACCTAACACACATTTTTTAATCAATAAAAAATTAAAGGTAGAAAGAAAGCAATTTTCAACTATATATTCTTAACTAATTTGCATAAATAATAGACATATATATGTACATATATTATAGCTAAAAAAATTAAGTTTAATTTTCGAATGTACGTATCAATTAAGATTTCTCTCAAAGTTATCAAGTTAATCTGTGATTAGCTTCAAATTAAAGCCATTGGCGAGTGTTCATTGGCAATCTTATACAAGAACTGAAGTAGACTTTTCAAAATAAATTAAAACGCGAAGATTTTTTCAATTCTTGTCTAAAAATAATTAAATTGAAACATTCAAGTCAAGAGGAATTATATTCTTCAAAAATAAATAAATGTGACAATTATAGTCACAATAGAATTTATTTTCAGTGTTTCAAGACTATGTATGCAGATTTTGTATCTGACTTATTTCTTTTCGGTATTGTATCAGATACATTACGTGGGTGCACCTCTCTCAGAGGATATTCAAACCTCAGTTTGTCGGGAATAATCTTTTTCAGTAGATCAAACACACATGAGTTCGTCACGTTGAATTATATATAATGAAAAGTTTCTCTGAATTGGTTCGCGACTTTGTTTTCCCTTATGAATTTTAGGTCTAATAGAAATTGAGTTTGCATTTTTTGTCTAATAGGTGAAATGTGGGGAAATTCTTACCCAGACCGGATTTGGCCGAACCCAAACTAATTACATGTCAAGTGTAATACACTTGCTTTGGGATTGGATGTAACTTCCAGGAAAGTGACCAATCACAAAGCAAGTGCAATACACTTGCTTGGTGGTTGGATGGGTTTGGCCAAGCCAGGCTTGGGCAAGAATTTTCCGTGAAATGTGACTAGTCAAGTGAAACAATAAACTGCTCTATTGTTTTTTTAGATTTAAAATAAAAAAAAAAAAATTATTCTCTTATACATTTTGGGGTCGTGGGGTCGTTAAAGAAACCAAGTCGGAGAGATTACTTTGTGTTGAGATATATTGCATAAGATCGGGTGTAGCAAATACATTTTATTGAAAATACATAACGTATTTGGTCCTCTAAATGAGAATTATTTTTAGTTTATTAAATTTAGTTTTTTGAGATACCTTTGATTTTATAATCACTTTTCGGATCCTTAAATACAAAAAATCGTAATTTTTCAAAAGCTACTAGTCACAATTCCGCAAAATCAAATCTTACAAATTCAAATTTGACTTTTTTTTTTTTTTGAGATGGTGAATACATTGTTACATCAAACACTATATCGAATCGAAACTATTCCAATGATAATAAGTGAACTAAGTACTAGTATTAAACTAGAGAAGTACTAGTATTAAACTAGAGAAAGGCTAGTATGAAACTAGAGAAAATACCCACATTCGTGGGAGTTGAACCCATGACCTCGTGGTCATGGAGCCTCATCCTTAACCACTTGGCTAAGGCCTCATCGGCAATTTGACTTTTTTTTTAGAACACTAAAATTTGAATTTTGCTAATATATATTAATTATTTCAGAGTGATTTTTTAACCGCTAGCCCAAGTGATCACCTATAATAAGTATGTGATTCTGCAATACCATATATTCATAAATATAGGAAATTAATTATGTATCATCATTAGTGTACATTAAGCGCGTCTTAATCAATCAATAATTGATAAATTTGTCAAATCAGGAACTGTATTAAAAATTTAATGAAAATTAAAGTGATAGTCAAGATCTCTATACAAAAAGTCATGATCAAGATATGGATCGACTTAGGACTTCAGTTTGTTATTTGTTATGTTAGACTCATATAATAATTATATATACTAGTGCTTAATCAGAAGACGAACATAAATATATTTAATTACAATATCCAATAGTTGGCTAGCTAACTACGCCCAATTAATAAATAAATTTGTTAATTACGAATCCCCAAAGTATAAAGTTAAACAGTACATATTATCGTTTGTTACTATTTTATCAAATTAATATATTTAAGAAAAAAAAATGAAATAACAAAAAATTCAAAGCATATGGTAGTTTGTAATTGTTGTGTTGTTTTATATACATGTGACTTCGATGTGATTTTCCGTTGAACTATTCTTATTACCCATATCGTTGATTCTCCAATCCCATAATTTAGATTCTGTATAAAAAAAATACGAAAATGGTTAATTATATCGTCTCGGATGATCAACTATAAGAAGGTTGTTCAACTCCCATTAATGTAATTTTCATCTAGTTTAATATTAGTGTTTGATAGTAGTTTATTTTTGTAATTTTTTATACTAAGCGAACAGTTATTGAAATAATTTCTGATGTAAGTAACGATTGATGATGAATGTAATCTTTAAAAAAAAAAAAGTTGGTATTTGATACGAATATGATTAATTATAAGGTTTGTCTTTGATATGATATCCGTGCTCATACCTTTATTCATTTACTTGAATATTCGTACTTGTAAGTCGTTTAATTCATTTCTTAATTCACATGTGAACCGATTTAACTACTTTGATACACGTTTCTTGGTTCATTTATATAAATCATACTTCATCAATCGTTCATCTTAAATTCGTCTACATACTTAAGTTATAAACTCCTTCGATTGTTGTTGTAACATTGCTAGATGATTTTGCTCAAGTCAAACAATTTACCAGAAATGAGGTACTTATTAGTTAATAGTACATGACTCTGTTCGTCTATCATTTTCGTTAGTCCATTATCGTCATTTCTTGACAGAGAGAAAATTTGACTTTACAAGGCAACTCACATTCATGTGACACTTTATTTGAAAGCAGGGTACTCCCAAATTAGATTTTTCAAACATACTCAACTAGAAGTAAATCTCCTTTATATATTCAAATTTGTTGGTGTTGCCGCCAAAAAAATCCAAACAAACACTCATTTCCAAATAGTTAGAAAATTTTTCTCGTTAATTTGACAAACCTCATAAAGCTTAGTAAGATATTTTTATAGGGAGTGAATAACAAATTAATCCATATGATAAATAAAAGGGAAAAATACATATTTATGTTTTTATAAAAGAAGCACAATGTCTCTCTCTAAATTTTTACATTTTTACAAGGGGTAAAATGTTCATTATGCAATATCACAGGGAGTTAAGGTTTTCATTCACGCATATCACATGAAGGGAAATTGCCTATTTACACATATCACAGGTCAGATAAGGTGAGGTGAATATGTTATCTATCAAGGGTAAGGTTAAATTGGTTATTTTTACATAAAAATGAAGGCTCGGTTGCATTATATAGTGTGTGTGCGCAACACCTCCACTAGCAATGAGGTAAATTGTTGATTGGTCTAGTGGAATGAACTAGTCACTACAAAGAAGGGGACTCAAGTTCGAATCCCTGTTGAGAGAGGTACTCACTTAATGTGTCCAACCCGTCTCGAAAGGGATTAAACACTTGAAAAAACCAAAAAAAATATTGTTCATTATTTCATATCACACGGAGGTAAATTGCTCATTATTTTATTTCAGAAGGAGATAAATTACTTATTTTCATTTCATATGGAAGAAAAATTACCCATTAAACGTATTACATGGAGTTGACTTGCGGGTAATTAACATAGTATTATATTACGGGTTTATTGGATTAGTCTTAATTATAATCTTATCAGATTGAGTTGAATTACGAGTTGGATAATTTCAAATAGGGTCCACAACTGAATGTACAATCTCACAGTCTTATTGAAAGTAAGGGATAGGGTTACCGGGTTTCCGGGACATAATCCATGACCAAGTCCAAGTCCAACCATTTACTTAGGAAAATTAACTAAATCAGATCATGTCTATATTCTTGAATTAAAATTAGAATCAAATTAAATCCCAGTGACATAAACATTACTAGCTATACGCAGGCCCGGCTTTGCCTATAGGCAAGTTAGGCAAAGGCCTAGGGCCCCCACTTTTGGGGGCCCCAAGTTTTATATAATTTAATTTTTTTTATAATACATATTCATGTATGAAAAGAAATTATATTTATGTACTAAGATAAAATTATTAATTTTTTTAAATTAAAAAACATTAATAATTTTATCTTAGTACATAAATATAATTATTTAAAAAATTAATAATTTTATCTTAGTACATAAGTATAATTTTATTTTTCATACATGAATATGTATTTTTATTCATTAATACAAATTATTGAACCTTTTTTTATTGTAAAATTATATTTTTATTAAAAATTATTTCTATACTATGACTTGATCAAATCAATCGATGTTTTTGTTTGCTTTTGTTATAAAACAGTATTTTCCAAAATCTTTGTTTATGTTAAAAGAAGCTTTCAAAACTGAAAAGTAATTAAAACATATTTACAATCGACTATATAACAAATATATTTTATTAGTAAAAATTATGTAATAAAATATCAAAACATTGATTTTAAATTAATACTTTTGTTCCGATTTGTATTATGAACTAAAAGTACTATCAAAAGTTATTCCTACCCAAATAGACAAACTAGTTGATTTATTTAATCTTATATTTAATCATATAAATTTGATTAGTTCTTATCCAAATACATATATTTGTTATAGAATTATATTCACTATAGCTGTAACAGTGGCTTCTGCTGAAAGAAGTTTTTTCAAATTAAAATTAATAAAAAGATGTTTACGTTCGACAATGACACAAGATATATTAAGTGACTTAGTTATTTTGTCTATAGAAGAAGATATGTTAGAAAAAATTAGAATATGAAGATTTAATAAACACTTTTGCATCTAAAAGAACAAGAAAAATAAATTTTACATAAAAAAATAAATTATATAAGGGCCCAATTTTCTTATTTTGCCTAGGGCCCCCAAAACCCTTGGGCCGGCCCTGGCTATACGATATACAAAGTCAAAATAATTCTTAGTTAACTTGAATTATATTGCAATTAATTAAGTGTCTATTTTGGTTGCTTTATGATTACTACAACTGTCATTGTAATAATGTCCTTATTGATGTTATCATGTTGGACTTTCCTTCTTAATGTTCCTAGTCCTTTTATATATAATATCTAACTTTTTTGAGACAGTAAATACATTAATCAGTCAATCAATTGAATTCTAATCGAATTTATTTTAGAGGTGTATCAATGTTTACAAATTAATTATAAAGACTAGTATTAAAATAGAGAATATCAACATTAGTGAGGATTTTTTTTTTTTAGAGGAAACACATCAAGCTTCATTAATCAAGAGAATCAGAGGTAACAATGTCATAAATCAAAGTAGGAAGAACATTGGCAGTAAAAGAAGACTTAATTCCTAAATTTGCTAAGGTATGAGCCGCCTGATTTCCTTCGCAAAAAATGTGTTGAGCCCGGAAGGACACAAAACGTGAGGAAAGATGTTGAATTTCGTTCAGTAAAGGTCCAATATTGCTTGTTGAAATGCTACTTTCAATGCCTTCAATTACAACTTTGCAATCGCCTTTAATTAGTGAGAATTAAGCACATGTATCTTTCTTATAGAACCTCAGCTTTAGTCAACGGACTACTACCTCATTGACAATTATATAACTAACTTTATATATGTTAATTGTCATATAGTTTTTTCTTATGTTTTCTGTTTAAATTGATATGAGTGTAATTTTTTAAACACGAGGATATTTAGTTATAATTTGACCATATCTTAGAGATAATTAGTGTTATTTTTTTTTTTTAAATACATTAATCATCAATCATCACATTAGAATCATTTCAATAAATGTCCTAGTACAAAGAATAACACTTAATAACCACAACCAAACACTAGTATTAAACTATAGAAAAATCCACATTATTGAGAGTTACGTTGAACCTAGAACCTCTTGGTCCATTAGTTGGTCGATTTACTCCATTAGTTGGCCGATCGTTAATGTGATCTCTATACTATGTTATGTTCTCAATTGCGACCTAGCCTGTCGTTAATGTGATCTCCACCATGTCGGGTATGGATTTCGTTCAGAATGATCCACCAGTTAGGATCATTTGTTTCTATTCCGACTCACTTTTGTACGAACTACGATACATTCCCGTACAATGCAACCCGGATTCACACAACCGACCTGAAGGAACAGTGCAACTATAAATACCCACAGCATTCATTGAAGAGGACACGTGATTTTGGACTCACCAAGTTCGGAGCTCACTAGATCATTTGTAATAGACTATCTACTATTTAGCTTGTAATAATCCGCTGATTTAATGAAGATCTTTGATTTTTCTTAGTACACGTCATACTACTATTTTTTAACCTCTTGACAGATAAGTAGTGTAGTTTATCCAAATGAATAATAGAGTAAAGTCTTGTTAATTAATTAAGTTACAGACCACGTCCATCTCCCCATGAGTTTCTCTAAAAGATATTCACTATCAATTCGTTATTCTCAATATTTTAATTAGTTCCCGAAATACAAATTAGGAAAAGGACTCTTTATTATTTTGTTGATGGGTTAATTGCAATTTACCCTCTGTAATATTCATAATATTCAATTTATCCCTTTATAATTTGAAAAGGAGCAGTCTACCCCCTATGAAAATTTTAAAGAAACAATTTACCCCCTTGAGCCGGAGAGTGTAACTTATTTGCCGAAATTGAGAGTGGACATAAAATTATTTGATAACTTAGGAGAGTAAATTGCCACATCATCATAATATAGGGGGATAAATTATTATATATATAAACTTTAGGGTATATAAAATTTAGGGAGGCAATGTAAAACTTTTATAAAATTACAAAGATGAAAGAGTTTTTGTAAATTACATAGAGGTAAATTGAATTACAGGGACCTTCCCTGAGGTTAGGTGTAATTACCGCCCAATCCCCTCCGACTATCATAATTACAGGGACCTCCCCCGAAGTTTCAAAAGGATCACAAAACCCTAACAGGGACTGACGGAATTGGACGGAATTCGTGAAATGACCGTTATGTCCTCGAGGTTTTTAATTTTTTTTTTTTAAAAAAAGGCAAAAAATTGTAAAATAAAAAAATATCTACACCCGATTTGATGATATTGCCCCTGCTTCTTTAGACAGTTCCCGCTTCTTCAAAAACACACACTCACACACTTACATAAAAACCCTTACCATCACTCAACCCATTCATCTTCCCCACCATCTTCAACCTCCATTGTTTCTCCAACTTCTAAAACTATCAAACCCATATTTTAACGAGAGAATTTCACTTTTGATACCGTAACTCAACCTACTTTAGGGATTTGATACCACAACTTTTTCTCCCGACACATTTGATACCATAACTCAACCTACTTTAGGGATTTGATACCACAACTTTTTCTCCCGACACATTTGATACCATAACTCAAATCAACTCGACACATTTGATACTTCCGTCAAATTGGAAACGGAATTGTCACGTGATTGTCACGTGGCCGTTAAAACTTTGCACATTTGATACCATAACTTATCTTGACTGATAATTTTACCCCATAACATTTCAGGTTATCAAAAAAGCCCCACATCTCCAAATTTAGTGACGATTTTAGTCCACATTGTTGCAAAATTTCCAAATTGACTCGAATAAGACCACGTGCTGACCAATTTAGAACTTTACACATTTGATACCATTACTTATGTTGACTGATAATTTTACCCCATAACATTTCAGGTTACCAAAAAAGCCCCACATCTCCAAATTTAGTGACGATTTTAGTCCTCATTGTTGCCAAATTTCCAAATTGACTCGAATAAGATTACGTGCTGACCAATTTAAAATTTTTTACTTATTTTATTTAAATAACTAATTTAATTTATAAACAATATTAATAAATTAAATAATACATTAAGATAAATATCACCAAAATTAAGAAAATATATTCTTTTTAAATATAAAATTTACATAATAGAATTAATATATTTAATATATATTAAAATAATAAATTATATAATTTAAAACTATTTAATATTTATTAAAATATTAAATAATAAATAATTATAATTTTAAAAAAAAATCCCCACCCCACCCACCTAACCCATCCCAACCCGACCCACCCCTCCCCTACCCCCAGATTCCCAGGACGCCGGCGGCCTGGGTCTTCTCTCCCAGGCCAACGCCGGCCTGGGACCGAAGATCCCAGGCTGGCAGTGGCCTGGGATCGAAGAACCCAGGCCGGCGGTGGCCTGGGACAGAAGACCCAGGCCGCCGACGGCCTGGGAATCGGGGGCTAGGGGGGAAGGGTGGGGAGGTGGTGGGTGGGGTGAGGATTTTTTTTTAAAATTAAAATTATTTATTATTTAATATTTTAATAAATATTAAATAGTTTTAAATTATATAATTTATTATTTTAATATATATTAAATATATTAATTCTATTATATAAATTTTATATTTAAAAATAATATGTTTTCTTAATTTTGGTGATATTTATGTTAATGTATTATTTAATTTATTAATATTGTTTATAAATTAAATTAGTTATTTAAATAAAATAAGTAAAATTTTCTAAATTGGTCAGCACGTGGTGTTATTCGAGTCAATTTGGAAATTTGGCAACAATGTGGACTAAAATCGTCACTAAATTTGGAGATGTGGGGCTTTTTTGGTAACATGAAATGTTATGGGGTAATATTATCAGTCAACATAAGTAATGGTATCAAATGTGTAAAGTTCTAAATTGGTCAGCACGTGGTCTTATTCGAGTCAATTTGGAAATTTTGCAACAATGTGGACTAAAGTCGTCACTAAATTTGGAGATGTGGAGTTTTTTTGGTAACCTGAAATGTTATGGGGTAAAATTATCAGTCAAGATAAGTTATGGTATCAAATGTGCAAAGTTTTAACGGCCACGTGACAATCACGTGACAATTCCGTTTCCAATTTGACGGAAGTATGAAATGTGTCGAGTTGATTTGAGTTATGGTATCAAATGTGTCGGGATAAAAAGTTGTGGTATCAAATCCCTAAAGTAGGTTGAGTTATGGTATCAAATTTGTCGGGAGAAAAAATTGTGGTATCAAATCCCTAAAGTAGGTTGAGTTATGGTATCAAAAGTGAAATTCTCTCATATTTTAACGTGTTCAAAAACCGTATTAGGGAGAAAGCACAAGGCCATTCCCATACGGTTTCTGGGTAGAAAAGCTTCCAACGAATCAAAGGTAAAATAAAAAATTGATCTTTTATTTTTAGTCGATTTTGATTTTTTTTTGTGTGAAAATAACTTAGTTAAGTATTACTCTTGTATATTCTCAAAAAATGAAGAATTTTCAGTCATCTAGGATTTTTTCACACAAAGTTTGATCACTGCTTCGTTTTTTTGATAAATTTTCTGAATATTTATGTGATAATATGATTATGTTGTGATTTCATAGTTTTGATTTTGATTGGTATTGTTGTTGATAAAATGAAGCAAAATATGGTTATGTTGTTGGAACTGTATGATAATATGGTTATGTTTTTTACTTTATTTTCAGTATTGCTTCTATTTTCTGAATTAGGAGAATATACAGGGGAGAAAATGAAGGTCATGAAACTGGAAAGTGATGAATCTGGTGGTGGTGAAAGTGAAGGTCAGGAAACTGATAAAGGTGAGTTAGGAGATAGTGATAATGTGGGAGTGAAGGAAAATGTAAGAGTTGAAAATACTCAGGGGGGTAAAAGAAATAAAGAAAAGCAACAAATGGCTGAAGAAAATGTACTGAGTGATTATGAGTCTGATGATCATTGTGAAGCTCATCATAGTTCAGATGAGGAATTTGAAGATGACCCAATGGCTGGGTATATAGGGAGGAATGAGTTCAAAGTTCTTGATAATGTTTATGAGCCTATGGAATTTAGAGTTGGGATGGAGTTTTCAACAATTGATCATTTTAGAGAGGGGTTTGAAATTTTGAGGCTAAAGAATGAAACGAACAAGAGTGACAGCAACTTGTAATGCCTTAGACTGCCAGTAGAGAGTTCATGCATCTTTTTTGCCTGATGGAGTTACATTCATGATCAAGTCATTGAAATGTGGGATTAAGGAAGCAAGTGCAAGCTGGATGGCTGAAAAGTTGGTAGATGTTCTGAGAGCAAATCCTGATATAAAGCCAAGAGGGATGAGGGATGAGGCATGAGTAGTCGGTCATTTTAGGAGATCAACTGAATGGATGAAGACAAAAGTTGATGGCATGGTTTATTGTGTGTTTGTTTTTGAAGAATTTATGTTTTGGTAATATTAATTTTGGACAAAATTTGGATGGTAGTTAAAAGTTTTGGATTGTAAAGGGGGATATTAGTAATGTTTTGGATACAGATGTTATGTTTTCAAAACATCTGAATGGTATATATATGTAATGAACCATATTAGCAATTATGGTTGGTTATTTATCCTATGAATTATTAAAAGGGAATTTGTGTTTTTATTTTAGCATTTGTGTATCAAATTTTATTGGGTATTTTATTTTAGCATTTATTCAATTTTCTTTGGTATTTTATTTTGCATAAAATATGAAAAAAATAGAATTATTACATATTTTCTTTGGTAATCTATGCATTTTACTTGGATTTTATTTTGCACAAAAATTGAAAAAACCAATTATTCTATTTTGAAACTAATTTCCCGAATTTATAAACAATAAAAATTGATTATAAATACAAAGTTAAAATACAACTCTGACACCCTTTCATAATCCTAAACCTTACAATAAACCCCCTTCCTATACAAGAAAATGAAAAGGGTAAAATTGTCCACGAAAAATGCTACAGTAAACAAAGGGGTAAAATGGGAAATTCAAAAATATAGGGTGATGACGTCAGCAAAAACTAACGGAACCCTAACGGATGTAAGCCTTTTGAAACCTCGGGGGAGGTTCATGTAATTATGATAGTCGGAGGGGATTGGACGATAATTACGCCTAACCTCAGGGGAGGTCCCTGTAATTAACCCTTATAAATATCATAATATCACATGGAGTATATAAATTACCATTAACTCTTTTATTGATCGACTAAGTCAATAAGTCAATATTGGGTGGAACACTTCTAGAAAAAATAAAAATTGCAACCGAAAATTAGTAAAATTCGATTGGAAAATTGAATTTCCAACCGATTTTGCAACCGAAGATATCGGTTGGAAAAATCTCCGTTGGAATTGAGTTTGCAACCGAATATTTTTCCAACCAACTCCAAAATCGGTTGGAAAATTTCCAACCGAATATATTTTCGGTTGGAAATTTTCCACCTAACTTTTTCGGTTGGAATTTCTCCCTCTTTTTTTTTTTTTTTTTGGCAATTTATAAACATAATCCAATAATTACATTTCAATTCCCATAAACACAATCCAAATTCATATTCACATATTAATTTTCATAAACACAATCCAAAATCAATAATCACATTTCAGTTTTCATAAACACAATCCAAAATCCATACACGTTTCAATTTCATAAACAAAATCAGAAAACATAATTCATAATCCAAAAACAATACAACTAAATCATTCATAATCAATAACTACACCACTAAAACTAAAGTGGAATAATCCACAATCCATACTCCAAAAACTCCCATATAGACTCACAATTTATTAGAGTTAGCAACTTCTGGTTACCAAAAAATTGGATAGGGGGAATGAGAATACAATATACAAGTTAAATGTACCAAGCAAAGTTGTAATATTCAAAAGAACATGGAAAGTGTTTTATGGACATTAGAAGGAAAACATAAAGTGCAAAAACTCTCAGAGATATCTAGTCTTTAAAATTATTAGGAACTTACTTGCAAATATGCCAAATATAAATCCACAATATCTTCCAATGTACTACCCTCGAAGTTCATCACCCTGTCATTGAAAATCCATATTCATTCAGCTATGGCAGATTATATTAAGTTTCCAGAACTACCTAGAATAATAAGTGGAACTAACCAATCATTAACAAGACTAAAAAGAAAGCTTCAAGCACTAATTTGGTCTCAGAAAATAATGCATGATCCGAGTCATGAGATGGCATTCATATGAAATGGAATGGACTGGAGTACTTATGAGGAGTTAGAACAAAATATCTTCATCTTAGGTTACTCTCTTACCTTTGTCTTTTGATTTAGTACTATGTAAAAGTAAAAAGCCAACAGGCTTAAAAGAGAAACTCAAGCCATTGCCTAGCTAGCTAGATTTTAATAAGTTAATAAACAGAACAGATACTCCCTTTCTTTTTTTACATTTTCTACTTCATGAACCTTTTTTCTGTCTAGCTGCTTGTAGTTGAAAACAAACAAATGCCTTATTGCTTTGGTTTTCTTATATTCTCCAACACAGAAATCTCTTTCATTCTCTCTTCAATACAAGAAATCTATGATTCTTTACACTTTAGTAATAGAAAAAGCAGTCCAAACAAGGTGCACATGCAATACACATTCTACTATTCAAATATTCAAATTGAAGCTTGAGATTCCTTTTAACTTTCAAATTATCACTGCATCAGCTTTTCATATAGGTGTGCTTCAATTTTGAACCAAAAGATCAGGTAGCTATCAAATAATAAACTAGTAAATCAAATAATTAAGCCCTATTAATCAAACCCTAAATTAATTAAATAATTTCTATCTAATACATACCTCTAAATTAGTAGAGGGCCGGGGTGGTGCTGGTGCGGCCTTGGGATACTGTTGCGCATTGTTGGTGGTGCGATGTCACGGTGAGAAAAGTTCTTTGTTCGGCTGTGGTGTGGAGTCACGATGAGAGAGAAAGGAAGTGAATGAGAAGTAAGTGAACGATCGTGTTTTTTTTTTTTTTTTTAAATATTTGAAATTGAATTGATTTTCGGTTGCAATTTTGGCCAAAATTTGCAACCGAATTTTGGATAAATATTGCAACCAAGTTTTAATCGATTGCAATCGAACCCTTTATTCGGTTGTAATTTTACCCAAAAATTGCAACCGATTTTAAATCGATTGCAAATATTATGCAATACAAATATTGCAATTTCAGCCTCGATTCCAACCGAATTAAAATCGGTTGCAATTTTTGGCTGAAATTGCAACAAATTTTTTTTCGGTTGCAATTTCACCCAAATATTGCAACCGAATTTTTTGGCTGAAATGCAACAAAAAAAATTTCGGTTGCAGTTTCACCCAAATATTGCAACCGAATTAAAATTGCCCAACATTACGACCGAAAAAAATTCGGTTGCAATTTCATCCAAAAATTGCAACCGATTTTAAAATCGGTTGCAAATAATGTGCAGATATTGCAATTTCAACCTCGATTATTATTTCGGTTGCAATTTTACTTAAATTTCCAACCGATTTAATTCGGTTGCAAAAATTCGATTGCAATTTTATGTTTTTCTAGTAGTGGAAAAGGATACTTAATTATTTTTTGAAAGGTACCTCCGAAAAAAAATTAGCCTTTTTTTTAGGATATTTCAAATGTCTAGTATTTATGCTTTAATAGTTATAATATTTAAATATTTGGCTCTAGGTGGGTCCTACTTTTTCGGTAATACGGATCTCCTGTTTCAAAGTGGGTATCCCAAATTGTATCCCAATAATTAATGTGTCAAGTTTTAATTTATTTAGATGCATCATACATAATTATTTTATTTTTCATTGTCTTCTTCGTTTCTACAATATATATTATTCTGCCATTGATTATAGTATTGCTCCATCTCAAAATTATAATAATTCATAAATTAAGGATACCACGGCATTACCATCCATATAATATATTCATCATTACATGAACTCATGCCCGCGGAAGTAGTTTCCATGAAAAAATCCAAGTACATCGTCAAGTAATTTATGTTGTTAAATTTATAAAAAAATATATATTAAATTAGAAAAATAAGATTAGGTATACAAATGAGATAGCTTCATCATGACCACCGCCGCTCACTATTAAAACATTTTTTTTTTAAAAATGTTAATGATGAATACATTGTTACATCAAACACTATTAATAAAATTGTAAATTGCAAGTTTTTGGGATTGATTTGTTCAAATTGAATTTTTATTAATTTTAAATATATTTAATGTATTTTAAATTTATTCTGATGAACATCTAATTCATCAAAGAAAAATTAAAATATGATGAACATTTATTAATTTGGATGGATAATTTTTCTATATTCATTTTGATGAACATTAATATTTTTTCAAATTTATGCCAATGAAAACTAAGCAGATTTAGGGTGAAGAGAGTATAATTGGGTGAGGTGCCATGTAATGGAGCTGAACACGTGTCAATTAATTATGATTGGGACACCATTTGAGACACCCACTAGAGACAGGAGATCCGCAACGCTTCTTCGGAGACCCAGAATTAAAAATTTGGGCTTTATGCTATGGTGGTGTTTTGGACAACTTATTAGAAGTGATTTACAGCTTTTTTCTTTGAAAAAATTACTTTGGACTATTTTCTATAACAAAACAACTTAAGCTTCTCTTAAAAAAAGTCATTTACCGTACAAAAGTCAAAAGCCGGAGGTTGGCTGCTTCTAGCTTCTGATGGCAATTTTGTAAATTATTCAAAGTTAGTTAGGACAATTTTATCCTTGTAATTTAAATGTTATTCCATTTTTGCCCCTCAATTCTCTTTACCTTTGTTCAGCTCTATAGTTTAATTCATTCTCTTTTCTTCTATCTTGTTTCAACACAAACTCAAGCAATCTCTCTTCCGTCTTCTTCCCCAAGAACAAGCGAGCAAAAATCTTTGATGTTTCTATTTTTTTATTGGCTTATTACCTTATTCTTTTGGTTTATTACCTTTGATGTAGTTCAAATTTTGATTAAATAGATCTAGGGAAGGTAAATATTCTAAGAATAAATTTAATTCACAATTTTTGTATATTGTTGATCTATTCCAGCAACTTGCAAACTTGTGTACACATAAATATCATTAATTTTTTGAAGAACTAAGTTTTCTTATTTTACTGATAATGTAAATAAATTTTATTTTTTTCTCCTTTAATTCTTTTCTACGAAGGGTTTTCAAAATGTCATTTAATTCTCAATATAGCAGGAGTCTTCTTTTTATTTTTTGTTAATTAGGATTTAAGTGAGTTTTTCTGCTAGTAACAATTGTGTCCCTCATTTTTAGTTGTTTACATGTTAGATTTTTTTAGTATAATTCATTTGATTCTTGGTTAAACAAATTGTTCTTTTATTGTATTTGCAGTGTTTATAATGTGTAAATGATTGGTGTATTGTTCTTGATATTTATTAATTTGCATGTTGTTAATGTAGTTATGGACTTGTATCTTGGTCGAAGAGTTTCACAATTTAACCGTGTCCCTTCACAATCACACTCACAAGCACACTCACATCAATATCCCTATCCTAATCACAATCACAATTCAATTCTCAAAGCAATGCCACAATTGGAATATCCACTGATAGGACTGTTGACACCATCCAAAAGGCAAGTTGGGATACACATACTACTGGGATATTTATTAAGTTATGTAATAGAATCAATGAAGGTGTTGAAGATTGATCATGGATTCTCAAGGAATGAAGAAAGAAAGCAGGAAAGAATTTTTATTATTCTGTAAAAATAATTTGAATGTATTGTACAAGATAGGATTAGAACTCTAGACCTATTTATAGGAAGGGAAAAAACTAACGGTTCAAAAGTGTACAAAAGTTGCTGAATAAATAATACACGCTTTCTTACAACTAAAAGTATAAAACCTAATTAATTAAATTAGCCCTCTTTCTTCAATTAACAGAACGCAGGAGCAACAAAATGGAGGTTTGCTTTGAATTGATTTGCTGCTTTGAATTAAGTTGCATAATCTCCAACACTCCCCCCTAGCGATTTGGAACGAGGTAACATTAATGCTTTTGTGATGATATCTGCGATTTGTAGTTATGATTGTATGGGCATTAATCTGATGAAACCCTTTGTTACCTGCTCACGCACAAAATGTAAATCAATTTCAATATGCTTAGTTCTTTCATGATAGATTGGATTATTTGCAATATGCATAGCTACATTGTTATCACAAAACAGTAAAGTAGAAGCTTGTATGTTAATCTGAAAATTGCTGAGAATTTGTTGTAGCCAAATAAGTTCACTTGAAACAGCTGCTAAAGCTCTGTACTCTGCTTCTGCAGAGAACTTAGAAGCAGTAACTTGTTTCTTAGACTTCCATGATATCAAAGAGTCCCCTAAAAATACACAAACCTGTAGTTGACCTCCTAGTATCTTTACAAGCAGCCCAGTCTGCATCAGAAAAAGACTTTAGTGTCATAGGAATTTTAACTGGATAAAAAAGACCTTGTCCAGGACAAGACTTAATATATCTTAAAACATGATATATTGCCTGTAAATGAAGAGTTCTAGGTTGAGCTACAAATTGACTAAGTTTATTAACAGCATAGGATAAATCTGGTCTAGTTATTGTAAGATACAATAATCTTCCAATTAATCTCCTGTAGTGAATAATGTCTTGCAAAGGATCACCATCTTCAGAGTTCAAATGAACCTTCGGATCCATAGGAAGACTAAGAGGTTTAGCCCCAAGATAGCATGTCTCTTCTAAGATCTGAAGAGCATACTGTCTTTGAGACAAAACAATACCCTTTGATGATCTAGCCACCTCTAATCCAAGAAAATATTTAAGATCTCCCATGTCCTTCAATTTAAACTTACTTTGTAGAAAGCTCTTTGTATCAATAATTTCCTGCATATTAGGACTAGCAAGTACTATATCATCAACATTTAAAAGAAGTGCTAAGAAAGATGTACATGATCCTCTAGTAAAAAGAGAATAATCAGCTTTAGAATGTTGAAATCCATAAGATAGAAGTTGTTCTTTGAATTTTTCATTCCATTGTCTAGATGCCTGTTTTAGTCCATATAATGACTTGTTAAGTCTACAAACAAGCTTAGTACCACAGTTCTTAAGATGTTTGTTATAACCTAGAGGAAGGTCCATGTAAACCTCCTCATGTAAATCACCATTAAGACAAAGCATTATCTATATCTAAATGACATAAAAACCAATCTTTAGAAGCAGCAATAGCTAATAAAGTTTTAACTGTTACCAATTTTGCAACTGGTGAGAATGTAGCATTGTAATCAATACCTTCCTTTTGAGTATATTCATTGGCTACCAGTCTAGCCTTGAACCTGTTTATGGAGCCATCTTGATGCCTTTTTATCTTATAAACCCATTTGCATCCAATGGGTTGCTTACCAGTAGGAAGAGGAACTATTGTCCATGTATTGGACTGTTCAAGAGCATTAATCTCTTGAGACATAGCCTCTCTCCAGTGAGGATTACTAACTGCCTGGTGATAGAACTGTGGCTCATTTTCAGAAGAAATGTTAAGCACATAAGATTTATAGGGGCAGAAAGATTGTCATATTTTAGAGTATTTGACAATGGATGATTAGTATTAAATTGATTATCAATCTGTAATGTAGAGTAATTACAGTGATAATCATTCAAATAGCTTGGTTTTCTAATAGATCTAGTGGATTTCCTTAAAACAATAGTATCATCAGTTGTATTGTCAGAATAACCTGAATTTCCAGAATCTGAAATATTTGATTGTGAAGGAATATAATCAGAATCATTAACTTCTGTCTCAAAATTATTATCAGTAAGATCAAAATCAGTATTATCAGAAAAATAAAAGGTAGAAGGGTCAGAGGGAGTAAAAATTCTACTAGGCAGAAAATCAGTAGAAGAATGATTAGAGTGAAAATTGTGAAAATGAAAAACAGATTCATGAAAAATTACATCTCTAGAGATGAAAATTTCATGACTTTTGAGATCAAATAACTTGTAACATTTAGTACCCATAGGGTATACAATAAAAACACAAATCTTGGCTCTTGGATCAAATTTTGATCTATCCCTTTGTAAGGTGGAAGCAAAGGCTAAACAGCCAAATGTTCTTAAAATGCTATAATCAAAAGTAGAGTTATATAAAAGATCATAAGGAGTTTTAAATTGCAAAACTTTAGTAGGAGCCTGTTAATCAAAAAAGCAGCAGTGGATACACATTCCGACCATAATGTAATAGGACATTTTGATTCAAAATATAAGGCTCTAGCCACATTAAGAAGGTGTTGATGCTTTCTCTCCACAACAGAATTCTGTTGTGGAGTCTCAACACAGGAATAATGATGTAAAATGCCATGTTCATTAAAAAGATTTGTAAATTGGAGTTCAGGAGCATTGTCACTCCTAAAGATTTTAACTTTGCAATTAAATTGAGTATTTACCATAGAGAGAAAGTTAGGTATGACAGTGGTTATGTCAGATTTGCGTTTAAGCATACAAACCCATGTGAACCTAGAAAAGTCATCAACAATTGTAGCAAAATACTTATCACCAGCATGAGAATTAACATGAAATGGTCCCCAAATGTCACAATGGACTAATTAAAAAATGCTAGAAGAAGAGGAAACAGATGTTGGAAAAGCAAGTCTTTTCTGTTTAGCCATAGGGCAAATGTAACAAGTATCTTTATTACAACTACTTAGAAAATCAAAAGCTAAAGTATTCCTAAGTTTGTGCATGGCCTTGTAAGACATATGACCCAATCTCCTATGCCAAGTAACACTAGATAATTTGTTGCAATGAGCTTGAATAGAGGCTGCTGTAGGTACTTGGTCCAGAACATATAATCCATCTAGTTTTCTACCATCTCCAATCATCTTCTTGTTTCAGTCCTGAATAGTGAAAGAATTATGTGTGAAATGTACTGTTAAATGATTCCTATTTAGTAGTTCACTAATGGAAATTAGATTAAATTTGAAATGGGGTATATAAAAAACATTTTCAAGAGAAAGTGAAGAACTGATTTTAATGTGACCAGTTTCAGTGACAGGAAAGGTACTATTATCAGGTAAAATCACTTGGGCATGTTGAATAGGGTTAAGGGAAAGAATTAAAGATTTGTTATTACAAATGTGCTTAGTTGCCCCTGAATCAAGTATCCAAGAATTAGAGAGATTCAAAGAATTTAAAATACTTGCAGTAGAACAAATACATGTTGCACAAGAGACATGTGCATTATTAGCAGTGTTGTCATTAGTGGAATTCAAATTCAACTGTTGTGAGAAAAGGTTCATAAGTTGCTGACACTGTTCTTGATTAAGACTCTGTAGTAATGGAATAAAAGAATTCTGGGTAGTGTCAGCAACAGATGAGTTGTCATCAAATGATTGGTTAATATGGTTAGGAGAAAAATTTGTAGTTTTATGCTTAGGTTTAAAACCAGGTGGATAGCCATGTAATTTGAAACATTTGTCTACTGTGTGGCCAGGGATGTTACAGTGTGAACATATAGGTTTCTCTTTTTTCTTGAAACTAGGATTGAAAGAAGGTTGAATGTTTTGTTGAAACTGGTTATAAGGTCTCTTCTGTGGTTGTGTAGTTGGAGTAGGATTGTTATTTGATGAAGGAGAATATCTGGCAAAAAAGGCAAGAGAATTGGTCAAATCAACAGAAGGTTTTGAACCAATTTGCCTCTGTCTTTCTTCTTGTGTAGCCAAAGAGAAAACTTTGGTAATAGGGGGCAAGGGATCCATTAGCATGATTTGACTGCGGAGAGCATCAAATGAGTCATTTAATCCCATTAAAAAGGCCATAACCGGTTCTTCTTGATTGTGTTCATGAACAATTTGTGGACCACCACAAGGGCATGATTTCAGAATAGGCTTATAATTTGATAACTCATCCCATAATGCCTTTAACTTTGTGAAATAGATGTTGACTGGTTGATTTTCTTGATGTAAATTTGCCAATTCCCTGCATAGTTGTAATTTCCTTGGTCCATTGTTTTGTTGGAATCTAGTGAGCAACTAATCTCATATCTTGCAGAATTGGTGTACATGATAGAAGAATGAATATCCTGTGAGACGGAACTGAGTATCCAAGAAACAACCACATCGTTGTTTCTTGACCAGGCAAGTTGTAAATCTGGATCTTCAAGGCCAGGATCAGTGATCGATCCATTGACAAAGCCAATCTTGTTTTTGACATTAAGAGCAAGAAGCATGGAGCGAGACCAAGATGCATAGTTATCACCTAAAAGAGGTTTCTGGATCAGGGTTAAGCCTGGGCCGTCTGATGGGTGTAAAAAGAAAGGATTTAAGGGATCTTCAGTGGGTGGTTTGGATCGTGGATTGGTGGTGATGGGTGTGGCAGTAGTAGAGGTTGAATCATCAGCCATGGGAAGGAGAAAAAATTTAATGGAGGATGAACAAGAAAATAGGGAATCAAGAAAGAAGAAAGAAAAAACAGGGGAATAATGATCAAAGGATGATCAAAGAACCCTACGAGATGATGATAAAAAAAATGTAAAAGACAGAATTCTGAAGCGGAAGACTGTATTTACACAACTGATACCATAATAGAATCAATGAAGGTGTTGAAGATTGATCATGGATTCTCAAGAAATGAAGAAAGAAAGCAGGAAAGAATTTTTGTTATTCTGTAAAAATAATTTGAATGTATTGTACAAGATAGAATTAGAACTCTAGACCTATTTATAGGAAGGGAAAAAACTAACGGTTCAAAAGTGTACAAAAGTTGCTGAATAAATAATACACGCTTTCTTACAACTGAAAGTATAAAACCTAATTAATTAAATTAGCCCTCTTTCTTCAATTAACAGGAGCAGCAAAATGGAGGTTTGCTTTGAATTGATTTGCTGCTTTGAATTAAGTTGCATAATCTCCAACATTATGTGTTGTCGAAACAAGAAATGAAAACCGACCAGTCTCACACTTTAACAAGACTGGTTGGGCAAGGGTTATTCAAAAGTTTCATGCTTCTACGGGTCGTAAGTAAACACGAACTCAATTGAAGAATCGTTGGGATGCACTAAAAAATGAATGGGGCATTTGGACTAAACTAGCAGGTAAAGAAACTGGTTTGAATTGGAATCATGAACGAGAAACGGTAGACGCAACTCCAGAATGGTGACAGAGAAAGTTGCAGGTTCTTAATTGAATTGTTGATTATATTTTATTAAAATAAATATATATGAATTGGTATGTTTGCATCCATTTGTATGCAATTCTTATATCACTGTGTTTTTAATTAGATTAATATAATGACATAGTTTGCTTAATGAAGGATATTATTTATAGTTTTTTGAACTTGTATTAGTATGTTTACATCCATTTGTGTGTCTATTTTCAGGCTAATCCAGATGCTGTGAAATTCAGAGAGAGGGGTCCTATTATGGTAGATGAGCAAGAATTTTTGTTTGCAGATGTCATGGCAAATGGGGCTAGTGCTTGGACACCCAGTTCTGGGATATTGCCAGAGCACCTGGAAGATGAAGTGGAAGAGACGGGAGTAATCAATAAAGAGGCTGATCCGACCATTGAGACCACCGAGGGGATTAACATAGATAGTCTTCCAAACCTCCATGCAGGGCCTTCAGAAGGTCCTCGGCGCAGACCAGGGGCCTTCCCAGCATGTGTATTTGCAAAGAAAGCCAAGAAGGTGACTAGTGCTGATAAGATAGCCAAGTGCCTCGATCGTTTGGTCCAAAGCGTTGAGAGTTCTAACACACCCAACAACTCACAACGTTCTTTCACTATACAAAGTTGTTTGGATGTGTTGGATAAGATGGAAGGATTAGTAGAAGGTGACAAACTTTGGTTGTATGCCTCACGTCTGTTCTTAAAGCCAAGTGTGAGGGAATTGTTCCTTACTAGTAGAATTGTTTCAAATGGTTCACTTATTATAGACGAACATGCAAAAAAAAAATAGCTTATATCATAACCAAATTTTAGATTCATAAGAAACCTTTAGCATTAGTTCCCAAACATAGTCCCCAGCTTCAAGCGCTTGAGTTACACGATTCTAATTAACTCCAGATTCGCTACTAAGCCATTGCCATAGAAAGTACCTCATTTTCAATCATTTGACCTTACTATAAACCCTGAAAAGGGTATAATCCTTTCTAGTAAGATGACTGAGCCTATAGGAAATTTCAGTCAACACATCCTTATTAGAAGCATTAACAACGAAATCCCCCCGCACAACCGCCTCAACTAGAAAGTCCACAAGTTTGTCCTCATCCAACAAAGACCAATCCACAGTAGCAAGCATCCTTGTATTCAACTTCAAAAGAAACAATGTGTGATTATTACAGTGGAAACCAAACTAAACCAAGTTAAGAAAATATATCGATTCATGTCTCGATGCAAATCATGTTTCATAAACAAGCCTAAAATTGCAAATATACTGAAACATCTCCTGGAAGATATGTAAACATCCTTGAAACACCTTAATCAAAATAATAAACATAAATTTGTATACTTTAGATTATTTGGATATATTTTTATGACTCCAACATAAAGTTAACTCTTGGGAACCATTGTAAAATTATAAATTCACAAAACATATGATTAATTTACTACAAGCTATTAAAAAAAGAAATCCATAAAATTCCAAATTGATATTCCAGAAGTAATCTGAAATATTCACCTCTTTCGAAATCAATTTGAGGGCATTTCATTCTTTAAACTAAAAATTATGGAAGTTGATGTATGTTATACAAAACACCTCAATTTGAACTAAAAACACTTATATCTCTAAGACTGCAAACACTAACAACTTTTAATTTTAAGTGCTTTTGGACTTTTTAAACAATCTCTAAAAAAAAAAACCAACCATGAATTTATTGACAACACGGCCTATATCTTTCACAGATTCTGTTTTCATTGCTATCATAGAACAAAAAGATGACCAAATCGTAATATTATGATTTCTCTTAATATTTTTTCTATAAATCAATAACTAGTTCACTTATGATATATCGATCATAAAAATATCTTTGTTAATTTTTGTTTTGAAAATTTAATTTTAATAGAAAGTAATCTTAGAATATTTTGAATATTATTCTATAACAAATATACATACGAAAAGAAAATTTCTCGTGAAAAGTTATGATATGTTGCATTTATGAAGATGAAAAGACTAAAATATTTTAAATTTTAGGCTAAATTCCACTTAGCTCCCTCCAACTATCTTCATGGCATACTTTGCCCCAACAACTATTAAATTTGTATAACATATTTCCGCGGCCTCGAACCAGCCTTCATACTTCAGTTGCACTATATAGTTTCTTTAACATATTTTCGTCAAAAGACCTTTAGAAAAATGCCCCTCACACTTTTCTATTTTACCTTCATATTTATTAAATAAAGGAATTGCATTTGTCGTATTAAATTTCCACCTACTTTAGACATTCGATATCAAACTTTAAAAAAAACATACATTTAATAACAAAATTGAAGGATTTTTTTTTTCCATATTTACTTTAGTTATAATGGTGATTTTTTATATGCTTAAAATTGTGCTCCAAAATGTTTACCATAGAAAACTAATGTGCCCTATATCATATTTGACATGAACAATAAATAAATAAATACTCTCTCCATTTGATTTTTGCAACTTTTACTTCTGACATGAAATTTATAAGGGTTAAAAAAAAAAAGTGTGAACATTTTAGATATCTTTATGCTGTAGTTTTAAAAATAATGGTTAAAAATTACTCATGTCAAATCATTACTTTATGTCAAATGGTATATTTGAAAAGAATTAAAAGTTTTAAGAAGAGAGTATTATTGGCCACATCCCAAAAATAAAATAAGAGACAAAATTTAAGGATGGAGAGAGCATTTGAAATTATTTGTCAATGTTAATAGTGATTATTTAAAATAATTAACTTATTACTAATAATTATTGAGTGACCAACTTATTCAAAAGCTTAAGTTGTTAGAGAGGATAATCATTTAATATTTATTATTTAACTCGCACCCTTAATTACGTGCATACGGTATATATTTTACTCAAGGCTGACATGTGAAACTTCAAAATGGGTGGTAGAGACAATCGAAAGCTTTACCTCCTTTTTGACATGAGCTCTGATATCATATTGAACGACCAACTCTTCAAAAATTGAAAATATATGTTAGAGAAATAAATCATTTAATATTTATCATTTATAAATAATTACTGATTACGACAACTCAAAATATTTGTAAATTGTAACCCTTTCATATTTTCTCAGAAAAACTATCACTGCATAACCATTTTTTTCCTATAATATATGTAGAGACCGAGTGGCAATTTTACATTATCACTTACTTTTGTTAGATCACAAACTCTTTTGTAGTGATTTTACATTACTCATGATAAATTGAATTGTGAAAAGTTAGTATTATATTTGTGAAATTTGTTTTTTTTTAACACATGATAATCTTGCAACTTTGGTATCATTGAACACAAAAATATAAATTTGATACCACAATTTAAGTTTTTGTTTCAACTTTCATACCAAACCCTATTTTTTTTCGGAGTTAATGGCAGTTTAACCCCCCCCCCCACAATGAAATATATAATATTCAATTTATCTCCTATGATTTTGAAAAAGAATAATTTATCTCTGTAAAAAGTTCAAAGAAGCAATGTATCCCTTTCAGCCGGAGAGTGTAACTCATTTTGCCGAAATTTAGAGTGAGCATGAAAAGTGATTTGTAACATATGAGGGTACATTGTCACATTTATCCTAACATAGGGGTAAACTGCCACATTATCATAACACAAGGGGGTAAAGTGCCACATATAAAAAATTCAAGAAGGCAGTGTGAAACTTTTATAGAATTACAGGTGGGATACATTAAATACTTCAGAGATGCAGTGTGAAACTTTTATAAGATTAAAGGGGGTAAAATGTTATTTTTCAAATCACAGGGAGGTAAATTGAACATTATGAATATCAGAGGGGATAAATTGTCATTAACTCCGTAGACAAATTGGAAAAGTTGCAATAAAAACTTAAATTGTGGTATCTTATATTTTCGAGTCTAATAGTACCAAAGTTTAAAAAAAATCAAATTTCCCTAGTATACTTTTTTTTTAGCTTAATTTCCCTATTATATTTACACCACCGCCATTTGTCGTTAAGCAGTTCCATCCACCTTCCTAATATATATAACTAAGAAATTCAACTTGAACATTTTATAGTTAATAATTAGCATATCTTATTTTAATTACCTTTACCATAGAACCAGGGTCTATCCCCTTCTATATATGAATGCTTTTGACATTTGAATTAGTTTTCACCAAACCTCTTTGTCTTATTGCAATGTATAATTTGACATTCTATTTTATTAGCTGTCGATCCGCAAGAAACAAAAGAAAATACAATATAAAATGCATTCTCACGTTCACTTAGTTTGACAAAATTACTAGTTCAACATTAAAATTAACCCAATATTTAATATGTAATCCAAAAAGACCAAATCCAATGTGATTAAATTAAATTTACTAACAACTTATGGGCTAATTAAATAAAGGTTTGTTTATTTGTAGCACCGCGTTGTAGTAGGTAATAGTATCCACCTCTTTTCTCTATAAATACATTGTCAAAATCCCTTCTTCACCATCAACTTAATTCTTCACTTTGCAATTAATTATATAAAGCAATTTCCATAAAGTATAAATCTTTGAAATTTATCCTTATCAACTTTAAATTTTCGAATATGGGTCAATTTAATTTCGTTCTTATTACATCACTTTTGTTGGTGCTCTCAACAAATATAATGAAACCATGTGAAGCACAACTATCGTCCACATTTTATGATAGTAGATGTCCAAGAGCAACTAGTATAATTCGAACGTCAATCCGACAAGCAATATCACGGGAACGTAGGATGGCGGCTTCGCTCATTCGACTCCATTTCCACGATTGTTTTGTACAAGGTTGTGATGCTTCGATTTTGCTAGACGAGACGTCTTCTATTCAAAGTGAGAAAACGGCATTTCCAAATTTAAACTCCGCTAGAGGATTCGAAGTCATAGAGGCGGCAAAGCAAGCTGTCGAGCGGGTATGTCCTGGAGTTGTTTCTTGTGCAGATATACTCACATTAGCCGCTCGTGAGGCTTCAGTTGCTGTAAGTATAAATATCTATATACATATTTTTCTTCATTTTACTTTTGGTGCGGAGTTTTAATTAATCGATAATATAAATCGTACGTGCAGGTGAGTGGGCCGTCGTGGACCGTGAGGCTTGGGAGACGGGATTCGACCACGGCCAGCCGTTCACTAGCAAATAGTGATCTTCCTGGTCCTTTTTCTACGCTCGCCCAACTCATTTCTTCCTTTGCTAATAAGGGATTGAATGAAAGGGACATGGTTGCCCTATCAGGTAATTTTTTTTATGAAATCAAATTTAATTGAATTATTTCAAATCAATTATACACTATATATGTTGTTTGGTTTGGTTGGTTGTATTGAATGTATCTGGGTCGGATTCAGTTCTGATCTAATCCACCTAAATCATTTTTTTTAAATAATTGATAAACATATAATGAAACTAATTTTATGATTGCATGCAGGGTCACACACGCTAGGGCAAGCACAATGTTTTTTGTTTCGCGCGAGGATATACGGAAACGGATCGGATATTGATGCTGGCTTTGCTAGCACTAGAAGGCGTCGGTGCCCACAAACCATCGGCACCGGCGATTCAAATTTAGCACCACTTGATTTGGTCACACCCAATTCATTTGACAATAATTACTTCAAGAATTTAAATCAAAGGAAGGGTCTTTTACAATCGGATCAAATCCTTACCACCGGAACATCAGGTACGTTCGTTGTTGAATTTAGTCGCAATCCAAGAACTTTTGCAACTGCATTTGCAAATGCCATGATCAAAATGGGAGAAATACAACCCCTTGTCGGGACAAATGGGATCATCCGAAGGGTTTGCAACGCAATCAACTAGTTAACTTTAATAATTTATATTTGAAATGTTATTTATTATTAATTCCTTGATTGATAAATGTACGTATTTGCACTTCAATTAATTATGTTTTTAATTTTGTTATTCATCAACGTTTTGTGAAATTATACATACATTGTTTTCATATTAAGTTGTCTTCATATTGTCAAGCTAGCATAATAAAAATTAACGGCAATTTTAGTAAATGCACTAAAAACCGCACCCTTGTTGAGTTATGGTTTGAAGATATTACTATTAATATAGTAAAATTACGTCCATGGATCAAAAATTTCATCTTTTCCATCGAAAACATCGAAAAATTTTCGTTTTTGAATCAGACGAAACGAAAATAAAATGTAATTCCGAAACTATTTATTTGTCTTAAACTCTGTTATTTTTTTATATTTAGTAACTTTTTTTACAAATTTTCCTTAGTGTTTCCGAAATATTTCCGAAAAGTCTCGAAAAATTTCCAATATTAGACTGGCCTAAACATACATTTGAACCGAAATTTTGATCCATGATTACGGCACCCTGGTTGTGTTATTAATAATTGATGTTATTCGTATTAGACCTATTTATAATAGCATCATTAATAACTTGAGGATCAAGAGTTTCAACAATGTTAACTAGTATACTCAGCACGTGTCTTAATGTGCTTTAATTTATATGTACGCGTTTTCACGTGCATTAAATTTTTTAAGCACAAAGATAAGAATTTATTTATGAGAAAAAATTAAAGTAAATATTGTTTTAAAGAAATAAATAAAGAAGTTGAAAAATTAAATTAATTAAAGCAGTAAGGGCAAAATTGAAATACCAAAAAATTGCTACACTATAACATAACTTTCTCTTTATAACAGCATAAATAATATATGTAACACAAGAAATTTTTTTTATATTGAATGGTTTGAGAGGTTATGGGCCTGTTTGTTTGGTCTTTGGGAGAGTGGTTTGGGAAAGTGGTAGAAGTTTGAGAAATAATCTCGATTTGCGTAATGTTGTTTGTTTGGATTTTGGGAAAGTGGTTTGGGAAATAATGAATATGTAGGTTATTTTGATAGAGTTAGGTTGTAGAGATTTAATTAATTAAATGTAAGATTTTATGTCAAATCAGTTAGTTATATATGATTGATTGGTTTGATTAAATTTGATATATATATTATATGTAATATATGTAATATATATATATAGACTGGCTGTGAGAGGTGTGAGAGGAGAGAGAGATGGTGGGACCGTGGGAAGCGTGATGTGTGAGAAGTGAGGAGAGAGGAGAGAAGAAAACTAGTAGATAGCAGAGTAGGCTTATAAAAAATACCTACTTTATGAAATTTCAGTCCATCTTTGAAACTTGTTTCTGAAATATTGTAGTAAAGGAAAATATTTCAGAAACAAGTGGATTTGTTTGTTCCGCATTTGGGAGAGGCGAAAAATTTTTCCCAAATGCGAGACAAACAGGGCCTATATTTTCCACTCAACGATGAAAGGGATAAGGTGTATTTTTTTATTTTCCTTTTGTTGAGGTCAAAAATCAATAGCCAAATAAAACTCACGATTTTTCTAAGAATTGGAAAACTATAGAGGAAGTCCACTGATGTCTTTTTCAACAATTCAAGGGTTGAAATGTTACTTATCCTATAGTCCAGGGGGTTAACTGTATTTTCCCTTTATATTATAATTATTTTAATATAGGACTGAGATATAGATTATTATTGTTTTTTCTCATCCTCAAATTTATTACATACACATTATTACATGTTGACTCATCATGCACAAAGAAGAAAGAAAAGATGAGAGAATACAGCCGCAGAAAAAAGAAGAAAGAAGAAAGAAAAGAAAAGAAGAAAAAAGAAAGGACAGACAGAGAAAAGAGAAATAGGGGGAGTAGAGTATTTACAGAAACTTGATCAAAATGGGCTGCAGCCCATAGTTTCATAAATTTATTCCGGAAAAAAAAATACTATTGCCTTCAATTTCAGAAATCTGATGGGTTGTTTGTCTCGCTTTTCAGAAAGACGAAATTTTTTTCCGAAACGCGAGACAAACGAGCCCCAAATGTCTAGTATGTACGCTTTAATAGTTATAATAATTAAATATTTGGCTCCAGGTGGGTCCTACTTTTTCGGCACTACGGATCTTCTATGATTCTTCCTCGGACCTGGTTAACTCCTGGACCATGTAGTCCAGGATTTTTCTTCCTTTTCTATTTTTTTTTCTTTTCTCTTTCTTCTTTTCTTTTTCTTTTCTTCATTAATAATTAAAATTATCTTATACAATTAAAAAAAATTGACATATTTTGTGTTGTAAATTTATAATATGATGTTTGTTTCTATCAAAATTATTTGCATTTTTCACGCATTATTTCTTCCTTAAAAATATTTAATATTTAAATTAATTCTATAAAAAAAATATCAATCTTAATTATTTCATAAATTATAGCACAAAATGACACAATGAATTTACAAATTCACATCTTTGGAAATAAATATAAATATAGCTAGAACAACATTGAACGATTACGAAAAATAAATAATATATATAAAAAAACTACCACTACAAGAAAAATAAAATTTAGTGACAAAATATTAATTAAGTAACATTGTTAAAATTGTCAGTTTTTGCATATATTTAGTGAAAAAAATGTTAATTTTTTCACAATAACAATAGTGACAAGTACAATAGTGATAAAATATATTTTTAAATTGTCACTAATGGCTAAGTGACAAGTGTATGAAGTTAGTTATCATTCTTGATAATTAGTGACACCCTTTTAGAGACACACTACAAGAAAAATAAATTTTAGTGATAAAATATTAGGTGACATTGTTGAAATTATCATTTTCTGCATATATTTAGTAACAAAAATATTAGTTTTGTCACAATAAAAATAGTGATAAGTGCAATAGTGACAAATATATTTTTAAGTTATCACTAATGGTGATTAGTAACAAATGTGTGGAACTTAAATTGTCACAATTGACAATTAGTGAGACCCTTTCAGTGATAGCCTAGTGACAATAAATATTGCCACTATAATTTAGTGACAACTTTTTAGTTGTCACTTTTGGGGTATCATTAAATGTCAACAGTGATAATTTTTTCACAACTATCGTCACTAGTGTATCTATAAATATCACTTTAGTGACAATATATAAATTTTTGTCACTTTATCTTTTACTATTTTGTCACTAAAATTTAAATTTTTTTGTAATGACAACTTAGTAACAATAAAATATTGTCGCTATAATTTAGTGATGCTTTTTTAGTTGTCATTTTTTGGGACTTCAGTAAATGTTAATAGTGACAATATTTTTACATTTCTTGTCAATAATGTGTCTATGTACATCATTTTAGTGACAGTATTTAAATTTTTGTCACTTTGTCATTTAATATTTTGTTACTAAAATTAAATTTTTTTGTACAATATTATTTTTATAGGAACAATATATTACTATAAGTTTGCAACAAAAGTATATAAATGTGTTTGATTTGTGTAAAAGATATTATAAGGAAGAAAAATTAAAGAAAGAATGAAAAAGAAAATAAAAAAAAAATGTAGACCACATGGTCTAGACCAGGTCTACAGAAGAATCTCCCTTCAAAATGGGTGTCCCAATAATTAATGTGTCAAGTTTAATTTATTTAGATGCATCATACACAATTATTTTATTTTTTATTGTCTTCTTCGTTTCTACAATATATATTTTTCTGCCATTTATTGTAGTATTGTACCATCTCAAAATTATAATATTTCGTAAATTAAGGATATTACGGCCTTACCATCCATAGAATATATTCATCATCATCAAATAATTTATGTTGTTGAATTTATAAAAAAATATATTAAATAGAAAATTAGATTAGGTATATAAATGAGATAGTTTCATCATGACCATCGTCGCCCACTATTAAAACTATAAATTGCATGTTTTTGGGATTGATTAGTTCAAATTGAATTTATATTAATATATTTAAATATATTTAATGTATTTCAAATTTATTCTGATGAACATCTAATTCATCAAAGAAAAATTAAAATATGATGAACATTTATTGGTTAGGATGGATAATATTTCTATTTTCATTTTGATGAACATTAATATTTTTTCAAATTTATGCCAATGAAAACTGAGCAGATTTAGCCATTTAGGGTGAAGAGGGTATAATCCGGTGAGGTGCCATGTAATGGAGCTGGACACGTGTCAATTAATTATGAAGGGAACACAATTTGAGACACCCAGTAAAGACAGGAGATCCGCAGCGCTAATTAAAAATTTGGGCTTTCTGTCAATATCTTTCACAAATTCTGTTTTTATGCTATCATAGAACAAAAGGATAACTAAATCGAAATATTATGATTTTTCTTAATTTTTTTCTAAAAATCAATAACTATTTATCTTTTAACTTATGATATATCAATCATTAATATATCATTGTTAATTTTTGTTTTGAAAATTCAATAACTATTTATCTTTTAAGAATATTTTGAATATTATTCTATAACAAATATACATACGTAAAGGAAATTTCGCGTCAAAAGTTAAGATATGTTGCATTTAAGAAGATGAAAAGAAACATTTTAAATTTTAGGCTAAATTCCACTTAGCTCCCTCCCACTATCTTCATGGCATACTTTGCCCCAACAACTATTAAATTTGTATAACATAGTTCCCGCGGCCTCGAACCAGCCTTCATACTTCAGTTGCACTATATAGTTTCTTCGGATTTGCTAGGAGCAGTTCCACTTTGGAGGAACTGCCGACAGTTCTCCACTCATTGCATGCCATGTGGCAAATTTGTGACCTGTTACCTGAAGCAAAAATACATATAGATAAAACTGAAATTACTTTTATACCCTCCTAAATTAATTCTGAAAAAAAAAAAAACTAAACTCTTCCTCTCCAACCCACCCAACCGCGCGCCCCCCCCCCCCAACCCAAATCCGCCGCCACCAACCTATCCCAGGCCGCCGCGGCCTGGGATCGTCGTCCCAGGCCAGCGGCGACCTGGGATCGACCGTTCCGACGGACGAACCCAGGCCACCACGGCCTGGGTTGCGACTTGCAGAACCCAGGCCGCGGTGGCCTGGGTTCGTCCGTCCCAGGCCCCGCCGGCGGCCTGGGACGGAGATCCCAGGCCGCCTACGGCCTGGGACGGACGAGCGGCGGCTCCCAGGCCGCCGCCGGCCTTGGGGTGGGGTCGTTGGGGTTAGGGTTTTACGGGGGGGTGGGTGGGGCGGGGTTTGGGGGGGGGGGTTGGTTAGGGTTTTATTTTTTTTAATTATAATTATTAATTATATTAATAAATATAAATTTTTGAGTCCATAATATTATTTGATTGTTAAAAATCAAATTTGTTTAATAAATTTGTATATACAAAAAGTAAAATTTATGTTTTTACTATATTTTAGGGATTTTAATAATATTAAATAAATTAAAACATTATATAAATTTTTTATTTGAATTTTTTTTAATTTTAAAGTATTATTTGATTGTATATTTTTTATAAATTTTTTTATACATTATATAAATATTTTTTAATTAGAACATTATATAAATTTTTTTATATTTTTTATAAATTTTTTTATACATTATATATATATTTTTTAATTAAAACATTATATAAATTTTTTATAAATTTTTTTATACATTATATAAATATTTTTTAATTAAAACATTATATAAATTTTTTTATATTTTTTAATTAAAACATTATATAAATTAATACATTTTTATACATTTGTGTATTAATTTAATTTTATGTTTTTTTTTTATTTTAATATGTGTTATTAATATAAAGGGGTAATTATGTAAAAACACAAAATGTGACCTGCTAACCGTGACCTGGTTAGCAGGTCACCATAATAATAATAAAATATTTTTTGTGAGAGGAACTGTGGGCAGTTTTCCACAAGTGGAACTGCCCATAGCCTCTCCCTAGTTTCTTTAACATATTTTCGTCAAAAGACCTTTAGAAAAATGCCCTCACACTTTTCTATTTTACCTTCATATTTGTTAAATTAAGGAATTGCATTTTTCATACCAAATATTTACCTACTTTAGACATTTGATATCAAACTTTAAAAAAAATACATTTAATATCAAAATTGAAGGATTTTTTTTTCCATATTTACATGAGTTATAATGGTTATTTTTGTATGCTTAAAATTGTGCTCCAAAATGTTTACCATAGAATGCTTATGCGCCCTATATCATATCTGACATGAAAAATAAATAATAAATACTCTCTCCATTTGATTTTTGCTCCTTTTAGTTCTGACATGAAATATATAAGGGTTAAAAAAAAAAGTGTGAACATTTTAGATATCTTTACGTTGTAGTTTTAAAAATAATGGTTGAGAATTAATCATATCAAATCATTATTTCATGTCAAATGGTATATTTGAAAAGAATTAAAAGTTTTAAGAAAGAAAGTATTATTGGCCACATCCAAAAAATAAAATAAGAGACAAAATTTAAGGATGGAGGGAGCATTTGAAATTATTTGTCAATGTTACTAGTGATTATTTTAAAAAGAATTACTTATTATTAATAATTATTGAATGACCAACTCATTCAAAAGCTTAAGTTGTAGAGAGAATAATTATTTAATATTTATTACTTAACTCGCACCCTTACGTGCATACGGTATATATTTTACTCAAGGCTAACACGTGAAACTTCGAAATGGGTGGTAGAGACAATCGAAAGCTTTACCTCTTTTTTGGCATGAGCTCTGATATCATATTGAATGACCAACTCTTCAAAAATTGAAAATATATGTTAGAAAAATAAATCATTTAATATTTATCATTTAACAATAACTAAGGATTACGACAACTCAAAATATTTGTAAACCTTTCATATTTTGTCAGAAAATTTATCACTGCATAACCAATTTTTTCCTATAAATATATGTAGGGCAATTCTACATTATAACTTACTTTTGTTAGATCACAAACTCTTTGTAGTGATTTTACATTACTCATGATAAATTGAATTGTGAAAAGTTATTATTATATTTGGGATTTTTTTTTTTTTTTTTACACATGATAAGTCATCTTAAAACTTTGGTACCACTGAACATAAAATATAACTTCGATGCCACAATTTAAGTTTTCGTTGTAACTTTCATACCAAACCTTATTTTTCTCCAGAGTTAATGGCAGTTTACCCCCTCCCCCATGAAATACATAATATTCAATTTATCCCCTATGATTTTGAAAAAGAATAATTTATCTCTGTAAAAAGTTTAAAGAAGCAATTTACCCCTTTCAGCCGGAGAGTGTAACTCACTTTGCCGAAATTGAGATTGGGCATGAAAAATGATCTGTAACATATGAGGGTAAAATACCACATTTATCCTAACATAGGGGTAAACTGCCACATTATCATAACACAATGGGGTAAAGTGCCACATATAAAAAATTCAAGAAGGAAGTGTGAAACTTTTATAAGATTATAGGGGGGTACATTAAAAATTTCAGAGATGCAGTGTGAAACTTTTATAAGATTAAAGGGGGTAAAGTGCTCTTTTTCAAATCACATGGAGCTAAATTGAACATTATGAATATCACATGGGGTAATTTGCCATTAACTCCGAAAATAAATTGGAAAAGTTGCAATAAAAACTTAAGTTGTGGTATCATATTTATATTTTCGTGTCTAATGGTACCAAAGTTGAAAAAAAAAATCAAATCTCCCTATTATATATATTTTTTTAGCTTAATTTCCCTATTATATTTACACCACCGCCATTTGTCATTAAGCATTTCCATCCACCTTCCTAATATATATAACAAAGAAATTCAACTTGAACATTTTATAGTTAATAATTAGCATCTTATTTTAATTACCTTTACCATAAAAACTATACCATAAAAACTAGTGTCAACCCCTTCTTTATATATGAATGCTTTTGACATTTGAATTAGTTCTCACCAAACCTCTTTGTCTTATTGCAATGTATAATTTGACATTGTATTTTATTAGCTGTCGATCCGCAAGAAACAAAAGAAAATACAATATAAAATTACTAAGTTTGACAAAATTACTAGTTCAACATTAAAATTAACCCAATATTTAATTTGTAATCCAAAAAGACCAAATCCAATGTGATTAAATTAAATTTACTAACAACTTATTGGCTAATTAAATAAAGGTTTGTTTATTTGTAGCACCGCGTTGTAGTAGTCAATAGTATCCACCTCTTTTCTCTATAAATACATTGTCAAAACCCCTTCTTCACCATCAACTTAATTCTTCACTTTGCAATTAATTATATATATAAGCAATTTCCATAAAGTTTAAATCTTTGAAATTTATCCTTATCAACTTTAAATTTTCGAATATGGGTCGATTTAATTTCGTTCTTATTACATCACTTTTGTTGGTGCTCTCAACAAATATAATGAAACCATGTGAAGCACAACTATCGTCCACATTTTATGATAGTAGATGTCCAAGAGCAACTAGTATAATTCGAACGTCAATCCGACAAGCAATATCACGGGAACGTAGGATGGCGGCTTCGCTCATTCGACTCCATTTCCACGATTGTTTTGTACAAGGTTGTGATGCTTCGATTTTGCTAGACGAGACGTCTTCTATTCAAAGTGAGAAAACGGCATTTCCAAATTTAAACTCCGCTAGAGGATTCGAAGTCATAGAGGCGGCAAAGCAAGCTGTCGAGCGGGTATGTCCTGGAGTTGTTTCTTGTGCAGATATACTCACATTAGCCGCTCGTGAGGCTTCAGTTGCTGTAAGTATAAATATCTATATACATATTTTTCTTCATTTTACTTTTGGTGCGGAGTTTTAATTAATCGATAATATAAATCGTACGTGCAGGTGAGTGGGCCGTCGTGGACCGTGAGGCTTGGGAGACGGGATTCGACCACGGCCAGCCGTTCACTAGCAAATAGTGATCTTCCTGGTCCTTTTTCTACGCTCGCCCAACTCATTTCTTCCTTTGCTAATAAGGGATTGAATGAAAGGGACATGGTTGCCCTATCAGGTAATTTTTTTTATGAAATCAAATTTAATTGAATTATTTCAAATCAATTATACACTATATATGTTGTTTGGTTTGGTTGGTTGTATTGAATGTATCTGGGTCGGATTCAGTTCTGATCTAATCCACCTAAATCATTTTTTTTAAATAATTGATAAACATATAATGAAACTAATTTTATGATTGCATGCAGGGTCACACACGCTAGGGCAAGCACAATGTTTTTTGTTTCGCGCGAGGATATACGGAAACGGATCGGATATTGATGCTGGCTTTGCTAGCACTAGAAGGCGTCGGTGCCCACAAACCATCGGCACCGGCGATTCAAATTTAGCACCACTTGATTTGGTCACACCCAATTCATTTGACAATAATTACTTCAAGAATTTAAATCAAAGGAAGGGTCTTTTACAATCGGATCAAATCCTTACCACCGGAACATCAGGTACGTTCGTTGTTGAATTTAGTCGCAATCCAAGAACTTTTGCAACTGCATTTGCAAATGCCATGATCAAAATGGGAGAAATACAACCCCTTGTCGGGACAAATGGGATCATCCGAAGGGTTTGCAACGCAATCAACTAGTTAACTTTAATAATTTTATTTGAAATGTTATTTATTATTAATTCCTTGATTGATAAATGTATGTATTTGCACTTCAATTAATTATGTTTTTAATTTTGTTATTCATCAACTTTTGTGAAATTATACATGAAACATTGTATTCGTTTGCAATACTAGTTCTATTTGAACTTGGGAGATTGTACAATTGTTTCCATTATTTTTTACATTTCAATAATTACTTGGTTAAAATATATTATTACTATTATATTATATTACCAATGATAAAGAGAAAGCTTTTTTACTTGCAAAAGTGCAGTATCACTTAAATTTTTATATAAGAGAAAATATTACTTAGTTTTTTTATAGATCTGAAAATTAACAACAAAAAACAAAGAGAAACACAAAATTGAAACCACCAACGTAATCCTGATGAAGAGACGAAGAGAATGAGACTAAAATTGGTTTGGGAAAGGCGAGAGAAATTTGAGTTGAAAAATGAAAGGGACAACATTATAATTAATTTTTTTTAAAGGGCATAAATGTCAATTAGTGGTGTACATCCTCAAGGGGTTGGTTAGTGGTTGGTTCATACACCCATACACCAATATACAGTTTATTAAGCTTAATGTACAATCATTTATGCACAATTTCTAATGACTCTTCAATGAGTAAGAGTCATAATATAATGTCCCAAAAGACTTTCTTAAGTTTTCGATGTGGGACATGCTTCTGGCTTTTCATTAATAATATCCACTTGTTTGAATTTCAATGACAAAACTTCATAAAATGATCCTGTAATTTTGAAAAAAAAAATTAGGAGATAGTCATGTAACTATATTGAACTCACATTTAGTTCTATTACTTTCACCCAATTTTAAATTTGGTCATATGCATAACAAATATCGCCATCTAACTTTTCATATGTTTCAATATTCGTTTTGTAATTATAAATTTGATCCTATTACCGAATGAAAAGTTTGTAATTGAGAAACATAAATTAAAACTTACTATCAAAAGTTGGAAGTTAGAAATTGAAACTTATTGAAAGTTTGAGGACGGAATTTGTTATGCTAGGACTAAAATTAAAATTGAATAAAAGTTAGAGGACCAAATGTATGATTGGTAAAGTTACAAGATTATTTTTTAGAGAATCCCAAAGTTACAGGACTAATTTTGAAATTTTACTCACCAAAAGATGTTACAGAACTAATCCCAAAATGACAATCTTCATATTAAATCTAACGGCGAAATCCACTTTTCCCCCTTAAAGTATGGAGTGGGATCAGTTACCCCATAAAGTATCACATGTAATGCTTACCCGTCTCCGTTATAGTTTTAGACTTTTTATTTCAAAATTACCCCCACCCTTTTATAACCAAAAAATTATTACTTTATTAATTATTTATTCATCAAACCACCAAACAACGTTATGTCCCAATTTCTTCGTTTCTTTTGTCTCAAATTTTTTTCTTTATTTCCATCTCGTTTTTGTTCTTTATTTCCGTTTCAATTCGTATTTTTGACTTTATGTTTCAATTAGTTTTGGAATAAAAAGTCCAAAACTATAATAGATGGGATAAGTGTTACAATTGATATATTAGGATTTAGGGGTAACTGATATAACCTCCATACTTTAACGGGAAACTGTATTTTATTCTAAATCTAAAAGACAGAACAATGGAAGAAAAGCAAGCACATTATAATCCCATGGGAAAAAAAAAATTATATAGTTTCTCTAATTTCAATCAATCTCCTATATGACTCTATACATATAAAGAACAACTTAATAGCTGAAACTCGGGCGAGGCCTTAGCCGCTATTCTGTCTATACATCATGCACTAAAAACAAACTCAATAACTAAAATGATTAAACTATAATATATACGAAAGAATGATCTCTCCTAATCTTGCATAGGACGCTTTCCATTTGGGTCTAATCTCGGGCTTGTAAGGCCCGATGTACTTACAGTTAGTGTTGCAGTTTGCGTGTGTGTCGTGGAGCTAAAGCTTTGAGAATTGGAAACGCCAGAAGTTCCGGTACCGGAGGATGACCCACTTGTTCTATGAGACCTTCTATATCTGGTTCCAGGGTACCCGGGTCTGGTTGGTTCTTCAAGAGTGCTCGGTTTCCTTGATAATATGACGACCACTCGACTCATATTAGGTCGTGATTTTGGATCGGATTGGACACAGAGTAACCCTATTTGTATGCAGATTGATATTTGATCAGGATCGACTGATGACACCAATAGAGGATCCATAATTTCAAGACTTCGTTGTTTTTTGTAAAGCTTGTACGCCTGGAGAGAAAACAGAATTCGTAAGGTTTTCTTTCTATCGGATATTTGCTCATGTTATTAATAATATATCTCACCTTGTCCTTTTTCCTTCAAAATAGTGATAATATATTTTGGTTATAATTGCATCTTAAGGCCTATATTTATATAATTCATAAATCAAGTTTTTACCCATTCAAGAAGGTTCTGTGAATCAGGATCCCGGTTAAAAGTCGAATTCTTTTGCCCACTAATTAGCTCAAGAACCACGACCCCAAAACTGAACACGTCTGCCTTTTCTGAAAGATTGCCATGCATTAGATACTCCGGTGCCATGTAGCCACTGTACCAATTTATCACATCAATCATAAGATTTGCCAGAATGCAGAATATATATATATATATATATACACACACACACACACATACATATATATATATATATATGTAACATCGAATTTTTTGAAGGGTATGAAAAATATACTTGGTACCAGCTACACGAGTGTTAACATGTGTTTGATCTTCAGGAAAGAGACGAGCCATGCCAAAATCAGCAATCTTAGGGACCCATTTATCATCAAGTAAGATATTGCTGGCTTTGACATCTCGATGTATAATGCAGCAATGAGCTTCTTCGTGTAGATAAAGCAACCCCTTTGCAATGCCGGTTATTAAATCATGCCTTCGCTTCCAATTAAGTATTTCTCGTCCATCAGACTCTAAAAAAGTAAAACATTTAGTGTCAATATTGCCTCATTTGAATCCTACATGAGGCTTTTAAAGCCAGGGCCGGTCCTACTCTTTCGGGGTATGGGGGCCCTAAGCAAGAAATAAAATCGGAGCCCTAGGTCATGATATTGTAAATCTAATAACAGATTTTCCTTTTTTGCTCTTATAGATGCCAATATATCTATTAAATCTTTTTCTTCCGGTTTTTCTAATGCATCATTTTCTATACATATACAAATCAAGTTAACCCTTCTTGTGGCACATCCAATAAATATGTTTTTACTAGTATCATTTTTTTTTCAAAAAAAAAACTTTTTCCCGCACAATTAACTGTTAAAGTTATAGAAAACGATGTCATATTAAAAAAGAACAAAAAAATTCTAAAATACCCTCAAATTTATAGAACTTAGGGGGCTTTCTAGATAGGGATTCTAAGCAAGTTAAATTGTCTAGTACTAAGACTTGCCCTGAATAAAACTATCTAAATATTTTCGATGCAAATCCACATTCATCACTACTCCCTTAGGCTATCTTTAGGGTATGTTTGATTCTTGGATTCTAGTGAGTAACATACTACGTAAAATATGTCTCTTGCATTAAATGATGATATGATAAAATTTATGATATATAAGTATGCTTAAATTTTTGTTCATTTTCACTTGCCATATCATTTTCATCTCTACAATTCAAGAACCGAACGTAACGTTAACACATTCATACCCTTGATTTCTGAATAAATGACATTACACGTAAAGATGAGTGTACTTGGTTAAAATTCACTCTTTGCAACCACTAACACAGATGATCAGGAAAAATCAATGATAATACAAAAAGAAAATTATAAAACAAGGCAAGAACTTACTGAATAAAAGTTTGTCAAGACTCTCATGAGCCACATATTCATAAACTAGTAGCTTTTCTTCACCATGAACACAATACCCCAACAAATTCACCACATTTCTATGCTGCACACGAGCTAAAAGCTTCGCCTCATTCTGAAACTCTTTCTTCCCCTGAAGTGAGCTATGTGAAAGTTTCTTCACAGCTATTTCTCTCCCATCACTCAATTTTCCCTATACAAATTCGCCAATACCCACAAGTCAAAATCAAATCTTTATTCAAAATATAAATATCCATCATATTTCTCATCAATGAACACAAAATATTTCCTTCTTTTGGGTGATACCCAAAAGCCCAGTATAGAAATACAAGTGATAAATGTAATCAAGAATGAATTTTGATGATGAAATCACCTTGTAAACTGGGCCAAAGCCGCCTTGACCAAGCTTTTGAGTATGATGAAAATTATTGGTAGCTGCAACAAGGGTCTCAAAAGAAAAATGTTTCTGTTCTTGTGCTGCAATTTTCTCCAAGTCCACTTCGTTTTGGTCTTTTATCAAACAGATTGTAAACACACATTCATTATCAATATAAGGATCAAAAACCCAAAATGAAAAGAAAAGGAGCTACAGCATATATATCTCTCAAAATCAAATTTCTAAACAAAATTAAATAATACTATAAATCACCTTTGCTTGAGTTGGAAGTGAAGGGCTTGATTAGGTTTTGGAAGAAGCGTTTTGATTTAGTCATCTCATCCTAAAATATTTCATTAAGATTGAGCTTTGGGATTTGTAATGAAAATATGTTTCGTTGTGAAATTGAGTTTTGACAGAATCGAGCGTGTTGACTCTTTGATGAATTGGTAAATTGTTTTTTCTGCAAGTAAAATAATATAATAATAAACATATACGTGTGATACAAAGACCTATCTATCAAATTAATCAACGAAAAAAAAAAAAAAAAGACCCATCTATCTATTTATTCAAAAAAAGAATGATGTCTTAGTAATTATGTGGTGCAAAAGTTCAATTATATTTATACAAGTGAACTATGAATTCCTTTCTCTAAATTTGCATTTTAAAAATTATCTCCGAATAATAATAGTATGAACTAAATTGTGATACATCTAATTCATAATTCACTTGTCGAAATATAATTGAATTGTTGTACTATGTATCGTCGATAACATGGTGCAGTTAATGCACTATATAATTTCTCGATATATTGACGGCTTGCTTAGTTTAACAAATTATCGGTATTCCTTTTTTTTTTTTGGGAAAAATAATGTATTATGTGTTTAGAATATATATTGAAAAAGAAAAATCACCATAATATAACCCTATGTTATCTTAAAAAATTTGCTTCAATCATTGGTTGGATTATTATTAGTTATTTCTTTATTTTGTCATAATTGGTGTAGTTATAAAATCTCTAGGTACAACTTGGCCACTTGGGGATATGATCAACTTTATTGTTCATTTACAAGCGATTCACATTGAATGTGAATGAACGAGGAACACAGATTTAGGTTTATTTCTTGAAAAAAAGTCGCTATCAGTTAATAGGAAATGAGTTAATACTTCACTTTTGCATTTTTTCGTCTCATAACATAATAACATGAATTAATTTTGAAATATTAATATCAATGCAATTGTTTATCAATAGGATCCATTAAATCATTTGAAGTAGTTAAATACTAACCCAAAAAAAAATTGAAGTAGTTAAAATATTTAACATACTTTATTGAAGAGGACTTTTCAAATTCTACTGCCGTAAAACATTCAGAAATTCAATCGAATTTTGACAAGATCCAACAAACTCGTAGTTTAATTTTAGATTCGGATCTTATCCAAATTCGACTCAATATAAAGGGAATCGGATCTGAATCAAACATGTTCCGACCCGAATATCAATTCAAAGTTAAAGGGGCCTTTGAGTTAATTAAACACTTAATTTATAATCCTTTACATATGTGTTAGTTTTATTTATATATATTTTTTTTTCTCAAGGGTTTAATCCCTTTCGAGGCAGGTTTGACACATTAAGTGGGTACCTCTCCCAACAGAGATTCAAACCTGATCTCGCTAGTTTGTAGTGACTAGTCTTTTTCACTAGACCAATCACCTGTTTAAACTTTGCTTTAGACGACTAATCTCAAAATTTTAAAAACAAAACAAATGGCTTATATGTGTTTAATATATTATATTTTGACTTCCCAATATATAAAATTTCAGGAAAAAAAACAAAATTTTCGGGTCGTGAAAATTGAGCCTGAAAAATGACTTCTCAAAATCAACAAAATCAGTGACCGAAAAACAAAACAAATGACTACTAAATGATTAACACGGAGTTTGTTATTTTTGACTTCCTAAAACTTAAAATTCCAAAAAAATTGAAACTTTTTGGGTTACGAAAATCGAGCCCTTGAAAAATGACGTCTAAATACCAGCAAAATCACTGACCCAAAAACAAAACAAATGGCTCATAAGTGCTTAATATATTATTTTTTGACTACCCAAAACTTAAAATTTCAAAAGAAAAAAAAAAATCTTCTCAGATCACAAAAATCGATCCCTGAAAAATGATGTCTCAAAATCAGCAAATTCCGTGACCGAAAATAAAACAAATGGCTACTAAGTGAATAATATGTTATTTTTTTACTTATGTAAACTTAAAATTACAAAAAAAAAAATGAAACTTTTTTGGGTTACAGAACTCGAGCCCATCCACTCCAAGTAAGTGGCTCAAGATCCTCTGTACCACTTTTGGTGTACCACTTAAGTGTATCACCACTAAGTAATTGACACATACATATGTTAGAATTATTATAATTGTCATATGTGTAAGTGTCAATTAATTAATGGTGATACACTTAAGTGGTACACCAAAAGTGGTACAGAGGATCTACACCCCAAGTAATGACTTCTTAAAATCAGCAAAATCAGAGTCCGAAAAACAAAACAAATGGTTTCTAAGTGCTTAACAGTACCATCCACTCCAAGTAATGATGAAACTAGGAAAAATGTTAAATATAGATATATCTTGCAGCAGTAATCAATGTTTTGAAAATAGGATCGGACCGGCCGGTCAAACCAATTCAACCATTAACTTGTGGGATTAAAGTCAGACAGCTGCTGAAGATTATAATTTTTTAGATTTATGACACTATTTTTATTGTTATTTTTCTTTAAACATATATATCATAAGTATAAAATGACATTTAGTTTCAGTCTTTTTTCCAACTAATTTTTATGATAATGAGTGTCCACATTTATATTTTATGCAAATTATTTTTATACACAATCATATTTTATAATTATTAATCTCTTAGTTTGTTTTATATTTAACTTACAATTTTATAGTAATTTCAAATAAATATAATCATGTTATATCTATAAAGACTTAATAATTACCGTTATGATAAAATAAGTTATATAAATATTATATAATTTAATTTAAATATATCTAATCTTGTTTTATTTTAATCAAGTATAGGATATTGTTTATTTTTTATGCACATAACATATATATTGAAATGAAATACATTTATTATTTTATTACGATGTCATATAAGTTCAACCAGTAAAATCAGTGATCAGTTGACCTTCTGGTTCGTTGTTCGATCCGGTTACAAAAACATTGCATTTTTTATATGCAGTTAGTACAATGGGGAGCTTCACGGGTTTTGACCCGGTAAAGATTCTTGCAAAATGTTCACATGTGTTGGACAAAGTAACATATTGAGTGAAGATGGGGTATATTTCAAACGAAGAAAAAAATTAATAATCAAATTCATGTACCAGTACATCAGACCTAAAAGTCAAATGCAAATCGTTTTTGGTCATTCATTATCATGCAAAAATAATAATAATTATTATTATAATTGTACCAAATCCCAAAGAAAAAAATCTTTCAGAGAGAAAAATACTTACACGACCACTAATACAAATGACTATTCATCGTGAAACTACAGTCTATGAGCCTGGGTAAATCGAGAACAGCACGTGCGTTCAACAACGTATATGTTCAAAATCGCACTTCAAGAATGCCCACAAATCGAAAGACAAGCATGAACTTCACCTTGCCATACAGATTTTAACTCTTGAAAGCTATTTATCAATGTCCTCCTGGATCTGTCCCTCTGTTAATCATGTTTAAATCCAAGAAGACGTTGCGATTATGAAAAATAATAAATATGAAATAAAGATAAGATAAAAATATCACAAGTATATTAGCTTAGATGGTGTCTAGTATTGATTCGAGAATAATTGGGGGGCAATTCGGATACAGAGTTGGCAGTCACGATAAAAATAATTGTGTAATTTATCTGATAGAACCGAAGGACAGAATGGTATTTTTCTCAACTGCTATAATTTTATCACATAGGGTAGAGGTGAATATCACATCCGTATGCATAGTGTCGGGATAGCCGGCATCTTTTACCTCACAAACCAAACATAAGATTAGGTGACAAAAATGTGCTTATCTCACCAAATCATAACTACCAATCCATTAAAATGTATTTGATTAACAAATTATATTTAAAGGTAAATTTAAAATATACTTTATAAGCTAAATAGGGATAGCAACAAATGGAGAAACTCGTACCCGCAAGATCCACGGCCAAGTTAGCTTGGGCATCGGCTTCAGAGTTTAAGTCCTGCCGAAGATATAAATAAGAATTTGATTTTAAAAAACTAATAATATGTAAATGATATGAAAGGAATTCAACAATGAGCAATAGATCTAAAACTAGAGGGGCTTTATGTATGATTAATCAAAAAGAATGTTTTGCTTTAAGCTTACCCTTAGAATGTGAATAATTTGGAATGAATTAAACCTATCCTTCAATTTCCTGGCTTCTTCATACAAGCTCGAGATGTTTTGGTTTTTCACCCTCCATAGACCTTGAATCTGTTCATGAAATTATTGCTTAGAATAGAACTTGATAAGTATAAGGCGCGATACAAATGAGTCCAAATTATTTGTTAAAGAAGACGAGGCCAATGATAAAATTGGAATACATATATATTTACACAAAAAACTCTAATACATATTCATGACTGTGGACATGCGATCATTACAGAACTTGGAAATTTGACAAATTCTTCAAGTAAAACAAACCTATTGTTACCAAAGCAAAAACTGTACGATCTGAAAATCACAAGCAATAAACACCAAATGGCACAAGAATACTACGTACAACCAAAAACAAACAAAGCTGTGCCATTAGCAAAGAGCAATCATATCAATAAATCATCAGGTAATTTCCATTGACAAACACAAGAACTCTTGCCATGGGATGATAAAATACACAATCTTTGCAAAAAAAACTTTCTCAATTTTTGCATAAAGTGAAGAGGTAAAAATGATGAGATAAATCAAGTTTACAGAAAAGTTTTAATATATTAATACAAACAGGAACACACACACAAAAGCGGGACATACCTGCATGCAAACAAGTTTGGAGTCACCTCGAACTCGAACACTAGTAAAACCTTTTCCAAGTGCATATTTCAACCCTAATATAATGCCACGATATTCAGCAAAATTGTTGGTAGCTATGCCTAAGCCTTCACGAACCCGACAAATCTAAAATTTGAACAATTTTAGAGATATATGTTCAGAAAAGAGGAAAAAGGATACACAACCTCTGACAGAAAACCAATACTGTTAGAAGATAACGAATGTAAGAGAATAGTGTTAATGTGTTATTGTTGTATTCAATAATATATAAGCCTAGTAAAGGTACTTATACAACAACATAAATATGATAATCCTAACACTCTAAGATATGCTTACCAAATTTCCATCATCAGATCTTAGTACAACTCCTGCACCAGCTTGTCCAGGATTTCCCTTGGAAGCACCGTCAAACTCAAAAGTACAAGATCGCTGCTAAAGATCACAAGGACAACATTTTCAACTTGGAAGTTAAATTCAGATTTAGTATTGATTCAGTTTCAGTGAAGAGTTTGGGCTCGTTTGATAACATAGATATCGTGACTTTGTCTTTTATCAACCCTGTTTATGTAAAGCGGGTTGACCCGGAAACAAATGATAACTTTAGGTCGTAAAATTTGACTTATTTCACTAATTTGCCACTAACCTACATTATTAAACTAACAAGTTAAAAATTATATTATCTTACCTGTAAAAACATAATTAATATCTTTATCAAAATTCTAGTTGCTAGAAAAAGTTCTTACTTGACAGGAGCAGCTGTTAAACATGGAATTTTTTACTCGTTGACTAATAATAAGAAAAATTGTACTCACACAAACTGATTGATTCTGGTCAACTCTATGGGGTTCTAGCTTGAAATGTTTTTTCATGGCATCGTTTGAAGTCAACAACAATGATCCAGCAGCATCCTGCAAAGTATATGAGAAACTATTTAGCAGAAGAGTTTAATCTATATAAATTGAGAATTATCAGAGACTGGATAATGGTCTCACTTACCCCATATTCTGAACAAAGAGCTTCATGTGACCTCTTTTTTGTCATGGGCTCATTAGACGTTTCGCCTCTGGAAGAAGGCTGCTGTATGAAAATTAGATTGCTTGTAACCATGCAATACTTAATAAATACCTCAAAACAAAAACAAAAAATGAGAAGGAAATAAGCACAGAATTTTAACTGGCATATAGTTCTTAAATTGAAAATTACATAAATGAATCTACTACCAATATGAGAAAAGGAGCATATCTCTTTTACAAAAGATCCAGCAGTGTAAATAAGAGAACCAAAAAAAATCGTAAAATTTGATCAGTGTTCAAATTAACAAGGTGGGTTTAATTTTCTTTGGAATGTTAAGCTATGATCACCGTATCTAGATTGTGATAGGGGACACAACAACACACAAATTGTACCATAAACACGTCCATATAGGATTGAAAAATAGAGATAATCAAAATGCAAACCTATGTCAAAACCATTTTCATACATGTTCAATATCAATAATAATTAAGGTTATCACAATAAACATCACAACACGTTTATATTATCTGACCGGAAGAGGGCACGGCACAAGAGTGCCAAAAAGTTCGCTATGTAAGTCAGAAGCTCTAATGGAGTAAAGAGCGTTTTTGAGCCCACAAGAGAGAAGATACTTCTCTGTATCCTTTGGCATGGAGTAACCTTTGTAAACACTGACAGGAGGATCACATATCTGTCAGGGGAAAAAAAAAAGAGTACAAGAGCCAAGTATCAGTAACATATTAATTTTCAAAATGAAAAGAAACTATGCCAAAGCAATATCACAGGAACCAAAGTTTGATCTCAATCATGATTACATAACAGCTAAAATTATAATAGCTAACTGATTTTCAGTACAAAAACCTAAGGGTGGCAAATAGGTGGGTTGGGCAGCAGGTCAAAACCGGGTTGGGTCATATTATAAAAGCTTTGATGTTATGTTTTGTTCACCATAGTTATAAGGATTTAAGGTTTAAAACATTCACTTATAAATAATAAAATTAGTTTAAGAATAATGATCAAAATTATATATAATGTATTTGTAAAAGAGGTAAATTGAAAAGAATATCAGTTTGTATTAATTTGAAATATTTAATTATTTAAAGATTTAGATACTTCAAGACATTCAATGTCATCAAAATATACATAGGTTTAGAAAGATTTAGATACTTCTTATCCGCTGTATCTTTGATTTTGTTTATTGTTGTTTTCCTCATATTTCTGAATCACTATTTTGACCATTTTACCTAAACCCAATCCGATCCAACCAAAAAAAAAAAAAGGTTGCATTTGACGAGTCAACCATGGGTCGTAACTCATATTGGCACCAGCAAAATACCCTAGCTCAAAAAATTATCACTCCCAGAGCTCCATTCACCTGCCAATCAAAGTAAATAACAGCAGCAAGAGTTGTGTGTGTGCGTGTTGGAGAGGTCAACTCGTAGAAACACAAAATGTGACTTTAAAAGATGTTAATAAGGAAAAACTGCTGTAAAAAGAACTCAAGCATTGGAAAAGACCGGCAATATGTAGAGTTAATAATATCTTATCAAGCAACTAAACATTGCTTTAAGCTTCAAAAATGTTGTGGTACGGGAACACTTAAGACCAATCCTGTCAGTTGAAATGTTTTGGGAAAGCTGCAAAATCTTACTGCAGATACCGAATTTGATTCTCTTTAGGTCGGAATGAGAAAGTTAAGCAATCTAATAATTACATGTTATCTACTCATTCCTTGCCCCTTTACTGCACAATCCTATATGAAATTTTGTATATGGAAAAGCTTATATGATTGGAGTCGGGAGAGTTTGAGACTCTGCGGTTCAGTAGGACCATGGATCATTTTAATAAGAAAATCCTAAGACTCATCTTGGCAGCTCTAGAGTTACAGGAATTTGAAGTCTCTCAAAGCAAAGACCAATACCATAATCAAAGTATATAATATCTCAGATAAATTGAACTCGACGGTTGATACTTCTTAAAATGTTATATCATAAAGCTCAATGACTTGGGTCTGTAACTTATTTGATTTAAGCATGTAGTGCATCCAAGGAGTAGGTCACTGATTATGATAGAAATATGATTTCACCAACCAATGTACCATTAAATAAAATAACTAAATTGCACCTAGTTGCAGGAAACGTGTATATCATATGATGAATATGTGAAACAAAAGAGAAAACAGATAAGTAGTCTAGATGTACTCCCTCCTTCACTTAAAGATTGACGGAGTTTGACACAAACTTTTTTCAGAGATATTTGTCTTTCTACATGAATTTCCACATACGACACTCAAAGTTCTAAAGAGTTTTGATAAGGGAAAGTGGCAGCCAAAAGAAAATATAATCTCATCATGCAAACTTTTGGGGTTTGTATAATTATTATGGTGCGTGTGTGTAACCTAGTTAATAGAGATGGACATGGACCAGCAAACAAGATATATATATATATATATATATATATATATATGGAACGTCTTTTAAGAACAGAAGTTATTATCTATTAGTTATATGGAAATATTTGAGAAAGAAGAAACAAATATTATATATATATAATCATTGCTATGAAACATCTTTGAAAGGAAAGGAAACAACAATTCAAAATGAAACAAAGGGAGCAATATTTTGAGAAAAAACCATCCATTGAAAATCAGATTGGATGGGCTCACTAATTTTAAGATCACCATAATAAAACACTATCATCTCAAAAATGGATTTACAGCAAAATCAGAAATTAAAATTTAGAGAAACAGTGATTACCGAAGTACCAACTTGAGCTTGACAATCACTTAAGCTTTTGTAAACACCCACAACATCACCCTTGCGAACAACAAAAAACGCTTCCTTGTCGTCCTTCATTGGAGGTTCAGGATCAAGTTTTCGCTTACGAGCACTACCCCTAACAGAAGTTTTTGATGAAAAACACTGAAGACTGAATCTTGTCGACAACAATTCTGAGTTTACGGTTCTAACCCCTGGATGTCGGAGAATTGTTTTCCATGTAGGAGAAAAAAATCCAGAAGATGGGCGCTTTGAAACGAGATGACCAGTCCTTGATAATATACTTGAACAATATCCACGAAACGAGCAGATCATTCCAGTGTTATCTCCTTTCTTGTTTTCTGAAATGAAGGTAATATTCTTTACTCATCAAGAAATCCACACAAAAAAAAAATGAACCAGCTTTTTGTTAATGCATTTGCAATTTTCAAAATTGACTTTCACTTAATGAGGGAGACAATTTACTATGGTGGCACAATTTACAAATGGTCAAGTGTGACTTCCAAGTGAAGAACAATTTTCAAGTGAAGGCACAACTTACTATGGTCGAAAATGCAAGTTTCAAGTGAGCTCAAGTTCCAAGTTTAGAAGACCACTCAAGTTCACTTTGTGCACTATAAATAGGTGGCATCCTATTCATTTGAAAATAATCACAAAATCAACTACAAGCAATATTCTCTTCTAGTGTTAGGCAGAAAATTGAGAGTGCAATTTTCAGAGTTCCTTCTTGAATCGAGAAATATTGAGAAGTGAGTTGTGAGTGTGAGCGTGAGTGTTTGTAAACACTTGTATTTTACTCCCTATAGTGAAAGTTCTGCAGCAGCCTGTGGAAGTAGCCATTTTGGGTGAACCACGTAAATATTGTGTCTATTTATTTTGCTCTATTCGTTAAATCTGGTTGTTGGAATCCCTAACACTTTTCAAGTTTTTCTTTATTAATTTATTTAGATTGTTGTGTTTTCAAGATAATATACAGCACAGCAGAAAAAATCTCAATTGTTTGTTAAAACTTTGGGTCAGTTAAAGTTGTCCTTCTCTTGGTATGGCCATTTGTTTAACATGATTATGTTTTTTGAAAAATATGCAAAGTTGGTTTACCATTTCCTAGAGGCAAATATGCAGAACTAATTTCAACTATTATTGATAATCACTATAGATACTTTATTTTTTTGAAACTACACTACTTGTATTAATAAATATAAAGTACAAGGGGGAGTGCAGAGGTTGCACTAAAAAGTATAATACGGCTCAATTAGAGGAAAATAAACGAGGCAACATAGAAAGAACCTTAACTACAAGGCCATCCAATTCGAAAATAGCATAAAAAGGGAATGCCTCTAAAAAATTTAGACAACTTCTTTAACTCTGAATTTGTTCACTTGGCAAGAACTTGTTTATCAAGATATCAAATTCCCCAGATAAATATTAAGAGAAGTGACAGTTTTGTTGAGTTCAGGGAGGAAACATTATGTGCAAGTGTCATGAGTATTTATTACATCATAGCTACATTCTCAAATAATTTATAACAATATCTTAACTAACTTAGCTTAAAGTACTATTACCAATTTGTTGAACAATTAACCAATCAACTTATAAAATCAAATCAAACTTCCTTGACTCAATTCATGACATTTATACAATGCACCATGGAGTACAGACTATTGTCTCACAACTATATACATATAAAAAAGGTAACAAGATCAAGAATAATAAATAAATTACCAATGAATGAGCCAAGGAACAATACGATAATTCTATGAACCATAAGCTTTAGAAATCACAAATCAAGAAGCTCAAGTGAACTAAGAACTGACTCCTGGATGACAAAATCAAAGATAGACGGCAAAAATCCATTCATGCACCACATCTTTCCTTGCCCCTTAAGGTTGTGACAATTAATACCCAAAGTTTTACTTATTTTTCAGTAAACAGGAACTTAAGGCCAAAAAAAAGAAGAAACAGCGTAAGGATTCGAGGGATCTTATTTAGATTCCAAGACTTAATAACTCAATCACTCATTCAAAATATATACCAATGCCTGTTTATCACATTCATTATACTTGCACTGTCTCAAATTTTCTGCATTGTGTAGTCAAAGTCAAGCTATTCAATCTATGTAACTAATATACCAGTTACAATATTAGCTCTCTTACAATTTGGACAGAGGCAGTAATATACAAAAAATCTATAGCTGTTCAATAAAAAAATTGAGTAGCTGATAAAAAATAAAAAAAATAATAGTTACACCTACATATAAACCCGGACGAAACCACCTCCATTTCTATAGAGTAAATAAACTAGGTAAATGTACAAGTACTGATTTAGGGACTTTTTACGGAAGAATCACTTGTATATAATCAGGACTTTTTACGGAAGAATCACTTGTATATACCTGAACAGTCTACGATTTATCAATTTTTCCTCCGAGAAGAGCATGAGTTCAAAGTACTGCCGAGGAAGATTCGGCATAACAAAAGATTCAGCAAAAATAGAACGCGAAATGCCGGACAAATCCACAGAAAAGATAAACAAAACAACAATTAGAAAACAAAAAATTGGGGTTTTGAATTGTACCTGTATTGTTGTACCAATTTGGGAAGGAGGAGGGATGAAAAAGATGGAGGGGGTGGGTGGGAGGTAGGTGGGTGAGTGGGAGGTGGTGAGTGGGTGGGGGTTGGGGGGTAGGTGTTAATAGGGTTAAGTTGTAACCGTTGGATATGAGAAGATCCTTTCAGATCGAACGGTAAATTGATATTCATGGCATTGGGACTGATCGGTACTAATTTTTCAATCATATGGGGTAAATGTGATAAAAATTCTAAATGTAAGATCAAATTTAATAAATATAGTATATTTAGTAGCTAATGTCAATTTATCCCCAGTGATCTTCGTAATGTTTCATATATCTCGTAATTTAAAAAATAGTATTTTATCTCCTGTAAAAAGTTGAAACGAGCGATTTACATTCTTTAATAGAAAATTGTAACTCACTCATTGAAATTTACCGTGGGTATAAAAAGTATTTTTGATATAGGGGATAAAGTACAACATTATCTTAACACAGGAGGTGAAGTGCCACATTTATCATAACCAGGGCTGACCCTAGACATTCGAGGGCCCTAAGCGAATTTCAAATTTGGGGCCTTTTGTTATGAAAAAAAATATATAATCAATTTATTTTTTTAAAGGCAAAATATTAATTAAATATTGACATATTATTTTCTCTAACATATTATTTTTGAGATAGATAATGTAAACAAACTTATTTAACTTTTAAAAGATTCAATCGTGAATTTGTTTATATAATTTTTAATATTAAAATATTATGTTAGCCGAAGCAAATTTTATAAGTATATGTACATTCTTAACTCTATTTCATTATTTTACAAATATCATAATTGATTGCTTGACTTTTATTTTATTTCTTGACATTCTTAACCCTATTAATTATATATTATCATGTATAGAAAAAATTATACATCATATATAAACTAAGAAAAATATACACATACATATAAAAATATGGATGTGACTAGACCAATTTTATTGCGGGTGAAATTTTGCAATGTACTAAGTAGAAAAATCATATTATAAAGAAAATAACCGTATTCTTTTATAATAATTAAGAAAGACTTTTTATTAAAGTACTTATTAAGAAAAAAAATTGACAGAAATCATTAAGAAAGAAAAAGGATTAAAAGAATAATTACTACGAAAGGAAAATAAAAAAAGACGAACATTAGCACCAAAAAAAAAGTTAAATAACATAAAATAATCAATATAAAAAAAACTCAATGTTGGGTCAAGATACATGTTATGTACATAAAATTAATAAAATTAAAAATGTTTATTTTTTATAATTTTCCTAAAGGCCTAAATATAAATTTTGGGATCCCCGGTTCGGCGTCGGCCCAAGTTACCTAACACTTGAGCCGACCATGATCACTACGCATGGAGATAAAGTGCCACATTTATTATAACATATGGGGTAAATAGTCACATTTACCATAACACATGGGATATAAGATAAGTATTTTTGCCAATTTGCATTATTTTTTAAGTTCAAAAATATCATGGAGGCAATGTGAGACTTTGATAAGATCATAGAGTAAATCGCTATTTTTTAGAGTGAAGTAAATTAAATATTATGCATATATGAAAATGATAAATTACCCTTAACTAGTATATTTAGTTATAGTTCTTGTATACGTGCACTTAATAATTTTTAAAGGTATGTTTTATTGTATCATTATAGTCTCTAAAGTATTGATTGTGACAATTTACTGCATGTAGTCTAAGAATTTGATGAAAGGTTTCATATTTAGATCACACACAAACTTTTCTAAGGCATGCCTTGGCCCGTGGTGGCGATCCGAGCCGAACCCACCCAAACTTTTCTTGACCAAAAAAAAAAAAAAACAAAAAAGATCACACACAATATATAGCAGACAAGAACATGATCCACTTGTATCAATCAAAATACTACTGCTAAAAAAATTTCTGAAGTGTTCTTGCGCAACCATACCTTGAGTGCAACCTTCATCTAGATAGGGATTTCCTTGATAACCCACCGTACAACGACATCGATGCCCGTAGCCATTGATCGGCTTATAGCACTCTGAATGGAGGCCCTTACACGCATAACTTGAAGAATTCGGTTCATGCACATGAATGGAGTTCCAAATCATCCCGTGCATCGCACATGGCAGTGCAACCCGTCTCATAGCTCCGGTTTTGTCGCCCCCGGTGATGAAGCCATATGCGTCACAACCCAGAATAGTGAATTTGTTTGCGGTGTTATTCACGGTCATTTATAACACTACAAAAAAAGGGGCCTTCACCTACGACCTGATTCCAACGGAAACAAATATGTCGCTATTAGTGACGGATTAGTAACCAAATACCAACAAAATTTCAATTAAAAAATCTACCTTCAATAATAGCGACAAATTACTGACGGAATGCCGAAAAAAATTATTTTTTGTAGGAATTCGGTTGTTAAGTTGTAGGAAAAAGTTATCATAGCGACAAAATCATACCAATGGAAAATTATCCATCGCTATTTAGATTTTACTAACTGAACAGCGACGGAACCATCAACAAAAATATATTCCGCCAATAATAACGACAAATAACCAACGGAAAATTGGGAAAAAATATTTTTCGTAGAAATTCGGTTGTTAAGTTGTAGGAAAAAGTTATCCATAGCGATGATTTGTTCCAACTGAAAATTTTCGTTGCTATTAGTGACGGATTAGTTACCAAATACCAACATAATTTCAATTGAAAATTCTACCTTCAATAATAGCGACAAATTACCGACGGAATGTCAAAACAAAATATTTTTCGTTGGAATTATGTAGCTAAGTTGTAGGAAAAAGTGTTCCACAGCGAGCAAATCTTTCCAACGGAAAACAATCCGTCGCTATTTCATTTTATTACCAAATATGTAACTGAACAGTGACGAAACTAACGTCATAAATATATTCCGTCAATAATAACGACAGATTTCCAACAAAAAACTAGAAAAATTAGAATTACGAAATCATTCACCAACAATTAAAAAATTACCGGCTTAATTGCATTTTAGTCACATAAAAATTGAACCCTTAACAGTTACAATACATACAAACACCAATTAAAAGCTTCTAAAAAAATTAAATTTATATTAATTGTCACAAATTGTAATGAATTTTAAGGAAAAAAATTATATCATGAAATTTACTTTCTTCTCATCAACCAATCAATCATCAAAATTCATTACACATCACCACTACTATGCTCATTTTCACTATTTTCTTGTATATTTTCATGTTCATCGTCTGAAAATAGATCGCCGAATGCTTCTTCGTGCTCCTCATCCTCCTCATTCACCTCTTCCTCGGCAATTGTATGAAGTTCTGTAGGATCCACTTCTTCTAAATCGCCATTGGTATCCAACAAAATATTCACATATGGAATTGTCAATCACGCCGTCCCTTTTTTCATTTATCCCTCTTGAATTGTCACCTTCATTAGTGTTTTCTGATTCAAAAGCACGCTCTTTCTTACAAATTTTATTTGTCTCTTGGACTTTTTGACTATTGCTTTCATCACTATTAATAGAAATAGCCCTTTTACGAGACTCCATGTAATTTAAAATTTCATCGTGAATATCCTTGGTTACTTTATCGCATTTTTTTACTGAGCTATTACCACCAATAAGGTGGTGTTTGATTCTATAGATTCCACCGTTATACATCACTATATGTGGCACTTTACCCCCCCCCCCAATGTTATGATAAATATGATAATTTACCCCTTATGTTACGAAACACTTTTCATGTCCATTCTCAATTTCGGGTGGTGAGTTACACTATCCGATTGAAAAAGGTAAATTGCTTCTTTAAAATTTTCACATGGGGTCAAAATGCACTTTTTAAATCATAAAAGGCTAAATTAAACATTATGCATTTCACATGGGTGAATTATTAAATAGATATGGAACAATATATCTTTCAAGTATCAATAACTTCTTATAGAGAATAAAAAATTAATGTCCGACCCCAATTTGTTATGTAATTAGGTGAATATTATATTATTCAATTAATAACTTCAATTTTGATTATATATTCACAAGATATCCGGATCCAACGAGCACAGTCAATGCAAAAGCTAATTAGGAAATAATTATTTAAGGCAGAGGTAATTAGGCTACGTATATGTGAGAATATATTATATACAATTTTAATTGCAATGCCAATTAGGCTAGATTCCAAAAATACTAAAATTAGGAGATATTCCCATTCAAAAGCAAACTCTTATGTTAAGAAGTCCATTAATTCCGAACTCTTTTATTTCATCTCTATACAAGTCAAAATCTCTTATAACATAAACTCTTAAAGCTATGATTTTGCCACAGAGTTGGAGAGATCAATACGTACAATTTGCAAAGGTAATTTTTTTTCTCGATCCCAATTATATTAAATTTAATACTTTTATTCGATGTGTTTGTGGATAGTACTTGAGGAACTTGATGTTAAAGAACTATAGGGGTTGAATGAAATATTGCTGCCTGAATTCTCCATGCTTTGATGTTGTCGTTTGTGTTCGAGGTCGAAATTTTGGTATGAAAAACATTAACCTTAATTACTGCCTTAATTACTCTGGCCCATCATTTAGATCTATTTCTTGCACGAGACATGCAGCAGTAACTGTTAGTTCTAGAAACAGAAAACAACAAATTCACACAATACCAACACCAAAATTTTTAATCTACTTTATATGATAATAATGATTATAAGAGGGATGGAATGGAAAAACCCGGTTCGAGGCGTGCAAAGCACTCCCTTTAGAATAGAATTCGCCGCTGCCCTGGTGCAAACTCAATCGACGTCTATTCCCAAGATACAACGAACCTTCAGGACTTCTTGACGTGCACTCGAACAAGAGAATCCCACGAACTAGAATGATCCCACAATCGCCTTATTTAATAAAACTATAACTCAAAACTTTCTTGAGATAATATTAAAACTATTTGCTATGATTTTCTTTAGGAAGATAAGTAATTGAATCTTTTGAAAGAAAGATGAAGAGTATTATTTTCTATCCTTTGAATTGGGGAGAGTGAATGGTATTTATAGAGGAAATCCCAAACTCAAAAAGCCATTAACGTTCTAATTTGAAGAGACACCTCTTCAAAGAGAACTTTTCACTTTTAAATGAAAAGATGGGAGAAAACGATTAAGTCTGAAACCCAATTCAAAATAGGCTTTTATATGGTGTGATATGGCCTATCAAATAATTATAGTCCCACCAATTTTATAATAAAAATTAAATGAGTAGTTTTATTTTATTTGAATCACAAATTATTTAACAATCCCCCACATGATTCAAATAAATAATAATTAACAAAACAAAAGGACTAAGGCGATTTTTACTATGTAATGGATGAAAGTATCTTGCGGATTTGAACTTTCACTTAGTATTAACGAGTATTCATTTGTAGAAGCCATAGTGAACATAAGTCTTGAACTAGGATTCTTTGTTACAAACTTCAACAAGTCATACACATAGTGTGAGTGATATCAAGTTCTAACGGGGTAGCACAGTTACGGCCGTGCGCTAGTATCTTGGTTTAACAAGTGCTCTAGAGATAAGTCCTAGTCTCATAGGTTGCGGCCTCACAACCACACTTGTATAGGTGAGTTCTTCAAGGGTAGTCTGCAACTCAATACCCTATTAATAAATTATGAACTCATTAGGAGTATATGTGTACTCGTCCTCTTTTGTTGCAGTACAACACTAGTTATTTCACGAGATGGATTCTATAATTTTAAGTTTTAGTGTTGTCCAATCACCCAAACAGTTTGTTTATTACCCATTGAACCTTTCAATTGGGATCTCCAATTAATAAGGTTGGGTTGCCACTATCGGTGATTTCAATTTATGGACTTCAATCCCATCCCCTTTGCAAATTCTCTAACTTGCAATTTTGGTAGCCCTTTAGTTAAAGGATCAGCAATATTCTTTTCGGACCGAATATAGTCTAAAGCAATTATTCCTTTATTTAAGAGATATTTTATCGTTTTTTGTCTTAAACGCAAGTGTCTCTTTTGCTCATTAGAATTCTTTTGCTTAGACTTTGCTATAGCTGCTTGACTGTCACAATGAATAGATATAGCCGGTATAGGCTTTTCTCCTAAAGGAATGTCTGATAACAATCCTTTAAGCCACTCTGCATGCTGGCCAGTTGCATCGAGTGCTATCATCTCGGATTCCATGGATGACCGAGATATACATGTTTGCTTGGAAGATTTCCAAGACACAACTGCACCACCAAGTGTAAACACATACCAGTGGTAGATTTAGATTCATCAGAATCACAAACCCAATTTGCATCACTGTATCCTTCTAGTACAGTGGGATAACCAGAATAATGTATTCCGTAATTTACAGTGCCTTTTAAATATCTTAACACCCTTTCTAAAGCGTTCCAATGACTAGTATCGGGGTTACTAGTGTATCTACTAAGTCTCCCAACAGCTTGTGCAATATCCGGTCTAGTAGAATTAGTAAGATACATTAGAGTTCCAATAATTTGAGAATATTTTAATTGAGCAACCGGATCACCACTATTTTTCTTAAGTTTGACAGAAGGGTCATAGGGAACACTCACAGGCTTACAATCGATTTTATCAAATTTCTTTAGAATTTTTTCTATATAATGTGATTGTGTTATTGTGATTCCTTCTTGGGATCTAATTACTTTTATACCAAGAATCACATCAGCCTCTCCTAAATCCTTCATATCAAAATTATTACACAAGAAAGACTTAGTTTCTTTTACAATATTCATACTAGTGCCAAATATTAAGATGTCATCTACATAAAGGCATAAGATCACACAATTTGATTCATATACTTTACTATAAACACATTTATCAAATTCATTAATCACGAAGCCATTAGAAAGAATAACTTGGTCAAATTTTTCATGCCATTGTTTTGGCGCTTGTTTCAAACCATATAAAGATTTTACAAGTTTACATACTTTATGTTCTTGTTTAGGTGCTATAAAACCCTCTGGCTGAACCATATATATTTCTTCTTCTAACTCACCATTTAAGAATGCAGTTTTCACATCCATTTGGTGAATAATAAGATTATGTATAGAAGCCAAGGACAAAAGAAGTCTGATGGTACTAATTTTAGTTACTGGAGAATAAGTATCAAAATAATCAAATCCTTCCTTTTGTGTAAACCCCTTGGCAACTAATCTAGCTTTATATTTGTCTATGGAACCATCGGCTCTTAGTTTTTTCTTGAATATCCATTTACACCCTATAGGTTTACAACCTTTTGGTAAATCAGTTAGAACCCAAGTTTTATTACTAAGTAAAGATTCCATTTCACTATTGATAGCTTCTTTCCAAAACATAGAGTCAATTGAAGATATAGCATCATTATAAGTGACAGGATCATCTTCAATAAGATGTGTATAAAAGTCATCTCCAAATGATTTTTCTTTCCTAGCTCTTTTACTTCTTCTAGGTTCCTCAACACTATCATTCATGCTTTCATCATTAGTATTTAAAGAACTAGTGTTAGAAGTTTTTGATAAATCAGATTTAATTTTCATTGGAAATATATCTTCAAAAAATACAATATCTCTAGATTCTATAATTGTACTTACATGAAATTCATCAATTTCTGATTTTATTATGTAAACTCTATAAGTAGGACTGTTTAGTGAATAACCAATAAAGACTCCATCTACTGTCTTTGGTCCTAACTTTTTCCTCTTTTTCTTAGGAATTTGTACTTTTGCTAGGCACCCCCACATTCTAAAGTATTTTAAATTTGGTTTTCGACCTTTCCAAAGTTCATATGGTGATTTATCATGTTTCTTATATGGTATTCTATTTAGAATATAACAGGCACTAATAAGTGCTTCTCCCCAAAAATTATTTGGCAACCCTGAACTAGATAGCATAGAATTTACCATATCAATTAAAGTCCTATTTTTCCTTTCAGCCACTCCATTAGATTGAGGGGAATAAGGAGGAGTAACTTGATGAATAATTCCATGTTCCTTACATATTTCATCTAAATAAAATTCTCCTCCTCGATCGGTCCTAAGATTTTTAATTTTTCCGTCTTGTTGATTTTCAACTTCATTCTTATATGTTTTAAACATATTTGACACTTCATCTTTAGTTCTAATTGCATATACATAACAATATCTAGAAAAATCATCAATAAAAGTAACAAAGTATCTTTTTCCATTTCTAGAATAAAGGTTAAAATCACAGACATCACTATGAATTAATTCTAATGTCTTACTTGCTTTGTGGTCTACTGAACTAAAAGGTTTTCTAGGAAGTTTAGATTGTACACAAATCTCACATTTGTCATGAAAATTAATATCAGATTTAGGTATTAAATCTAAGTTCATCATTCTCTTTATTGTATGAAAGTTAGCATGTCCAAGACGACCATGCCATACATTGGAAGAAACATCAACATTATAAAGAGAAAAAATATTATTATTAATATTACTAACTTTAAGTACATTTAACTTAAACAAGCCATCAAATATATAACCTTTTCCTACAAAGCTACTGTTTTTACTTAATACAACTTTATTTGACTCAAACAAAAGTCTAAAACCATCTTTTATAAGAAGGGATCCACTAATCAAATTTTTTCTAATATCGGGTACATGCTGCACGTTATGTAGAGATAGAATATTTCCCGAACTTAATTGTAAGTCAATTCTTCCTTCTCCAATAATCTTTGCAGCAGTAGCATTTCCCATATTTACGGATCTCCCGTTTGTAACCTGATAAATTGAAAATAAAGATCTATCAGCACATACATGAATATTAGCACCGGTGTCAATCCACCAATCAATTGATTCACAAGCTAGATTAATTTCAGAATTTGAAATTACTAACCTATCATCGGTTCCATCATTGGTACCGGCAACAACCACATTAGCTTGTTTAATTGATCCTTCTTGTGCTTTCATATTCTTGTCTTTGCGATGCCTACACTGCCTCGCAAAATGCCCGGGTTTTCCGCAAACAAAACATCCCCTCTTATTATTATTATTATTGTTGTTTTTATTAATATCACCTTTGGCTTTTAGATTATCATTATACTTTTTATTTCCTTTTTTCTTGGAGTTATTTCTCTTGTTTCCCTCAATGAGATTAGCATTATTGAAATCACTACGTGCTAATTTTTCCTTTTCCTTTTGTCTTTCATCTATTTGAAGAGAACCCATCAAATTATCAAGACTCATGGCTTCACGTTTATGCCTAAGTGAAATAGCAACGGATTGCCATGAAGAAGGAAGTTTTTCAATTATAGTATGAATGAGAAACTTTTCATCAACCTTAATCTTCCTTTGGCCTAATTCTTCATGGATAGCTTGAAGATCTTGAGCTTGTTGTACAATAGATTTGTCATCAGTCATTTTAAAGCTTAAGTATCTTCCGATTACATAGTTATCTAGACCTTCATCTTCTTTACCATATTTTCTTTCTAGTGCATCCCAAAGTTCCTTAGCGGTATCAGTAGAGTTATAAATGTCATATAAGACATTTGACAAGGCAGAAAGTATACGACCATGACACAAGTAATCTTTATCTACTGACTCACTAGATGTATCACCATCCTTAGTTTTTTCTTTAGATGTACTAGGATTAGTAATTGCTGAAAACAGCCCTAGGGAAGTTAACCAATAACGCATTTGTTTTTGCCACCTACGAAAATTATACCCATTAAATTTTTCAGGTTTTATAGAACTTTGTTCATCATTAATGCCCATTTTTTAAACTTTCAGCACTTAAAAGGCACACTTAAAACAAAACTGTTTTTTGCTCCGACAAATTAACTAAGTATTTTAGACAAACAGTTTATGTGCAAAGTTTTAATGTGTGAGATTTATATTAGCAAGCAACTTTCTGTTTCCTAATAGACAAATCACCAGTTCAATAGACAATAAATTCTATTCTAAAATTGTTAGTTCTAGAAACAGAAAACAACAAATTCACACAATACCAACACCAAAATTTTTAATCTACTTTATATGATAATAATGATTATAAGAGGGATGGAATGGAAAAACCCGGTTCGAGGCGTGCAAAGCACTCCCTTTAGAATAGAATTCGCCGCTGCCCTGGTGCAAACTCAATCGACGTCTATTCCCAAGATACAACGAACCTTCAGGACTTCTTGACGTGCACTCGAACAAGAGAATCCCACGAACTAGAATGATCCCACAATCGCCTTATTTAATAAAACTATAACTCAAAACTTTCTTGAGATAATATTAAAACTATTTGCTATGATTTTCTTTAGGAAGATAAGTAATTGAATCTTTTGAAAGAAAGATGAAGAGTATTATTTTCTATCCTTTGAATTGGGGAGAGTGAATGGTATTTATAGAGGAAATCCCAAACTCAAAAAGCCATTAACGTTCTAATTTGAAGAGACACCTCTTCAAAGAGAACTTTTCACTTTTAAATGAAAAGATGGGAGAAAACGATTAAGTCTGAAACCCAATTCAAAATAGGCTTTTATATTGTGTGATATGGCCTATCAAATAATTATAGTCCCACCAATTTTATAATAAAAATTAAATGAGTAATTTTATTTTATTTGAATCACAAATTATTTAACAGTAACTTTGAAATTTGTGGCACTATTTTATCTACGTATTTCAATCCATTTTTGAATTTTGCAGGAGAAATTAAACTATGCCTTTATTTAGTAAATTATATCGTGCACAGGTCCACTTAATTCATTTTTCTTTTTTACTGTAAATCAAAATATTTCATTTTTTACCTTAAGATTAAGTTAGCATTAGAAGCAAATCTCGGACGATAATTTAGAATTCTGGGAATCAAGACTAGGAGAATTGCCCAAAAATATGAACTTTTTGTGAATTAGTTAGCAGTAGTGTTAAAAATTTCTAACTTGATTTTTTTTTTTAACGTGAACCAAGACTATGATAATTTATTATGCTGTAGTGTTAAGAATTCTAACGTGATTTATTTTTAATGTTGATGGTTGAATGCATGAAAATGAATGTATTTTATAGAATTTTTGTATTTATCAATATGCTGTAGTGTTTATATACTAAATTTCTTTGGCTGGTCAATTCTTGGGTTTGTATATTGGGCAATATGTTGTATTTTTCAATATATTGGGCAACTCAATTTTCTGATATATAAAAAAGCAGATTATTAGATGGTAAGTTTCATTTTAATATATTTTTCTATCTATATTCATTCCTTTTCAATACTTTAACATAAAAATATTTGTAGAAAGCCGAACTTAAACGTACGCCGACAAAGGTGGAGTTATTCGAGCGCACTCACAGAAAAAGACAAGGAAAAGGAGATTATGTTTGCGAGAAAGCCAAACGAGTGATGGTAAGTTCAATTATTTTATTTTATACTATTTAGTATATTATTAACATTAAATTATGAGGACTCAAACCTTGAATATGTTTATTACGCAGGAGATTTATGACGAGACGATTGAGCAAAGTTATCCAGACCCGATTACACGTCCAGAATTTGACCCAGTACTATGGAACTAATCATCAGGTGGTATGTATAGAGGAAAAATGTATGGTTTCGGACCGAGTCAACAAGGAATTAATGCAAGCGGATTAGAGAAGTCTAGTCCACTGGATTATGGAAAAGTTGAGGAGTTGGAGAAGAAGGTGGAAGGGATGATAAAGAAGACCGACAAGATGTTTGAACAGTTGCCCGAAATGATGAGTACCATTGTACGTTCCATGTTACAAGAGTTGGGTTACAGTAACCATAAATATGCCGGGGGATCGGGTCGTAATCAACCAAATTACATGAATAACGAAGTTTCCAGTGACGAAGACCAAACTTCAGAAGACAGTTTTGAAAGACTTATGGACTACGAAAAAAGTGGACCAAGTGAGCGAGGCAAAAAATTATTGAACAAGACTAGTTGTAGCAAAGACAAATGCAAATAGTGATTATAATGTCTTTATTTTGTCTTTACTAGTGATGAATTTTGGTGTTTGTTTAGTATTTATGAACTCAATTTTATGAATTTTAAACATGAATAATTAGTTTTTTAAATTAATAATTTTTATCTAAATATTAGACGCCTTTTGTTAGCTATATTTATAATTACATTACAATTAACCTTTATGAGCTGCCCAAAAATTCTCAAAATTAGATTTGACCCGTGACTGATTGAGGTGCCGAAAACATACTCAGGCGTGCCCCAGGCGCCCAGGACAAACCCAGGCTTGGCCCGGGCGCCCGGGCTAGACCCAGGCATTGGCCCAAGCGCCCGAGACAGACCCAGGCGAGGCCACGGGCGCCCAGAACAAACACAGTCGTAGCCCGGGCGCCCTGGCCTAGACTCAGGCGAGGCCTCAGGCACCCGAGATAGACCCAGGCCAGGCCATAGGCGCCCGATATAGACCCATGCCAGGCCACAAGCGCCTGAGATAGACCCAGGTGTGGCTCGGGCGCCTGAGACGGACCCAAGAGCGCCCCAGGCGCCCAGTACAAATCTAGGATTGGCCCGGGCGCCCGAGCTATATCCAGGCATGGCCCAAGCGCCCGAGCTAGACTCAGGCATGGCCCAGGCGCCCGAGAAAGACCAGGCGAGGGCACAGGCGCCCAAGAAAGACCCAGGCATGGCCCAGGCGATCGAGACAGGCCCAGGCGCCCATGAACGACTCAGTCACTACGTTCCAACTGATTTCCTACAAAGTAGTGACACAAATAAGCTAACGAAAATATTATGATGCTAAATCCGTCGGAATTATTCCAACCGAATGGCGACAAAATACCGACAAATTTTAGCCAATGGAATAATTTTGATGCTATATTCCGTCACAGTGTTTCCAACGGATTTGCGATAGAACACCAACAAATTTATGCCGTTGGAAATCAGTTAGAAATTTTCCTACGCATTTCCAACAACAAAAATTGTCGCAAAGATATTCGGGCCCGATCGTTCATCCGACGCTTTTTCCAACAAAATTACCAACAAAAATGAACCGTCGCAACATTTACCAACAAATAAAAAAATCCGTTGCTGCATTTACCTACGGGGCCTTCACCTACGAATCAACTAACGGAAAAAAACCGTTGCTACGCATGAATACCAACGGAAATCAAGGCTTCACTAACGGAATCTGCCGTAGGTGAAGCCCAGTTTTCTTGTAGTGTAAAGGCAAACGTATAAATATTGGATTGTTAGAAGTGTTTCTTGTGCATGCCATTTTGAAAAAGATGGAGGGGGTGGGTGAGTGGGTAGGGGTTGGGGGGGTAGGTGTTAATAGGGTTAAGTTGTAACCGTTGGATATGAGAAGATCCTTTCAGATCGAACGGTAAATTGGTATTCATGGCATTGGGACTGATCGGTACTAGTTTTTCAATCATATGGGATAAATGAGGTAAAAAAAGATAAATGTGAGGTCAAATTCAATAAATATAGTATATTTAGGAGCTAATGTCAATTGATCCCTATGAACTTCATAATGTTTCAAATACCCCGTGTGAATTGGAAAATATCACTTTATACCTTGTGAAAAATTTAAAGTAATTTTATCTCGTTTAATCGAAGAGTATAACTCACTCACCGAAATTGAGAGTGAGCATGAAAAATGTTTTTTGTAAAAAGGGATAAAAGTGCAATATTTATCATAATACATAGAGTAAAGTGTAATATTTATCATAACACATGGGATAAAGTACATATTCATTATAACATAGGGTAGTAATGTCATATTTATATATGGGGATAAAGTATTACATATGGGTGTCAGTCCGTATCTTATTGAAGTTTAAAAATGTAAGGAAGGTGTGAGACTTTGATAAGATCATAAGAGGGTAAACATGGACGGACGCAGCCATATTTTGGGGGGAGGGGGGCCCAAGAATTTTAGGAAAAAAATGCTTCTATTTTTTTTTTTGGAAATTAGTATTATTATTTTACATTATTCGACCAACCACTGATCTAATTCAAAGTTTTAGAAGTTTATTTCTTATACTCCGCATATATACATGGGCCTAAAATAATTCTAATAAAAAGACAAGTGTTTTTTCATGTTAAATTGTCAATTACACCTACTTAAATGATTCATGAAAACATTCGTTTAAACTTAATTTAGATGACTATCAATAATTTTTTGTGCTAAGTTTATCAAAAAAATTTTGTGCTAAGTTTACCATTGAAGAGTACAAGAAAGTCTATGATTTTGAGCTTTGTAGTGTGCTGACTATAAATTAATAAGAAATAAGTTTAGTGTAACTATAAATAAAATAAATATGATAATATGAGATAATTATCTTTTTACTAAACTTGTAAATTAGTATACAAATACTTTGACATTGGACTATTGAAATTCAAAATGCAATCACTACTTCATGAGCCACTTTTCTTTTTTTTTCCCTAGTTAGCTGAATCAGAGAAAAGATAAAAGTTGATCGGAGACAAAATAAGATTTCACCTAAAGAGAACTATTGATACACCTCTTTATCAATAATCTCTAGACGACAAAAGAAGCAAACTTTATGCAGTAAACTTGGAATTAAAAGTAGAAAGAAGACAAAACGAAGATCAAGAATCAAGGCAGAATTGCAAGTTTCAACTAGTAGTCATAGATCACGAAAATCAGTCATGTCTTGTTATTCATGCATCCTGGGTGTCCCCCCGAACCTCAGCTGGTGCATTTATCCTCGTAAGAAACTCCAGAGTGTCCACATGTATTATATTGTGAGTATGGACTGTATTCTTATGGATAGCTATCAGATCAGCCACAGTCGCATCCAACGATGTTGATTGCGGCATAGCGAACTGAGAAACAGACGAGTAAATATCTCCTCGTAATTTCTGAGCAACAGCAACCAGTGTAGGGAACCTTGCCCTGTTGATCATCATTTGGTATCTGTCTGGAGCAAGGATCCTGAAGAACTGGGGGTAAGGATGGCTGCAAACAATTGCGAATGCAGCAGCGAGGTTTCGAACCTCCGATAAGACTCGTTGATCTCTAAGGACGGGTGAATTGGTGGCCATCAACATGTCACGACAGAATGTCATTGCTGACATTTCGTTCCACGCGAGAATTCCGCATATATACGTACACATTCCTCCTATGTTGTCGTCCTCGGCAGAGCGTAGCATGAACGTAAGTAATTTAGCCTTGAAATGCCTGTGGGCCCCCAGAGTTGTTCTTACAGCTTCTGCCTTTTTAAAACTAAACACAATTTCCACATCATCATTTGCTCTAACACCAAGCAGAGCAGCCAATTCAGTCAGCGTACTTTTCATAAACCTAGTATAGCTCGCGGCATTGATATTTTTGTATAGGATCAGCACGCATTGACAAAATGCAAGCAGGGCTTTTCTTGGGTCTTGGCACGTCTTAGGTTCAATTAACAACATTCCAGCAGTTTCTGGAAAGTTCCTTTCTACCAATTTCGCTCCGCACCTACCCATGGCTTTTTTGAAATGACTTTTCATATCTGGTATAACTGAGCAGATAATAGACCCGACATAGGAGTTTAGCAGGTGTGTGTCTATATCATCCATTTCAGACGCTATCATTGATGTCATGGTAGTTATGAGTTGATTCGGGTCAGTAGGGGATACAAAGAAATCCACATCAACAAGTCCCTCAAAGAAGTGACCTATTTGAATAGCACTTCCACCCGAGGGGCGTGCCAACACCTCTCTGTAATTATAAATTCGTGGTCTTTTGCTCCGGTTGCTTGTAATCAATACTTCAGCATTATGAGTTTCAGTTAAGTTGCTAAGATTGGCCATCCTAGTGCCGTCCACATTATGTGCCTGAGATATATTCGCCAGGTTTGTTCTTAGTGTTTCAATCGTCACGTTTGGGTTCGGTTGCGTTCCAGCCATGTGTTGCGGAGTGCTTCCAGTAGTACAATGGGGAGCTTGCACTGTCTCAAATTTTCTGCATTGTGTAGTCAAAGTCAAGCTATTCAATCTATGTAACTAATATAACAGTTACAATATTAGCTCTCTTACAATTTGGACAGAGGCAGTAATATACAAGAATCTATAGCTGTTCAATAGTGCATAATTAAGGTACCCAAATTTCATACATAAGAAACAATGGAGTAGTTAATAAAAAATACTAAAAAAATAAAAGCTACACCTACATATAAACCCGGACGAAACCACCTCTATTTCTATAGAGTAAATAAACTAGGTAAATGTACAAGTACTGATTCAGGGACTTTTTACGGAAGAAATCATTTGTATATTTTATCAATTTTTTTTCCGAGAAGAGCATGAGTTCAAAGTATTGCCGAGGAAGAATCGGCATAACAAAAGATTCAGCAAAAATAGAACGCGAAATGCCGGACAAATCCACAAAAAGGATAAACAAAACAACAATTAGAAAGCAAAAATTGGGGTTTTGAATTGTACCTGTATTGTTGTACCAATTTGGGAAGGAGGAGGCATGAAAAAGATGGAGTGGGTGGGGGTTGGGGGGTAGGTGTTAATAGGGTTAAGTTGTAACCGTTGGATATGAGAAGATCCTTTCAGATCGAACGGTAAATTGGTATTCATGGCAGTGGGACTGATCGGTGCTAATTTTTCAATCATATGGGATAAATGTGATAAAAATTCTAAATGTAAGATCAAATTCAGAGTTTTTTTTTCCTATATAGCTTATTAGACAAAAGTATTTCTCAAAATGACTCAAACTGAAAAGTATTTTCCTGAATGTATTTTTAGTTAAAATTGCTATTGGCAATATCGATTTTAGGTAAAATCGACACAATAAATGTCGATTTATCAGTCATCTCCGATAATTAAAAAAAAATTAAATTTAATAAAAATCGATATTAGCAACATCGATTCTTATTAGTTAGATTAATTGGCAACTAATTAATCCAAGTAAAGAATCGACATTGCTAAAGTCAAGTGTCAATTTTATACTATAATTTTTTTTTTAAATGTGAAGCAACCTCGATTTGATATATGTTGTTTAACTCAACCAACATATATCAAACCAAGAATTCAACACACCATCACAACCAAACAATGAATATATTATCTAAAACAATAAAGAACAACCCAAAAACATAATCAATTCACCATCACAATGTAAACTTAAACAAGTTCAATACATATCTCAGTTACAATAAAATCTATGAAACTATGTCCTATTATTCGTGCATTTGCGACGCATATGTCCTTCCTTTCCACAAGTAGAACAATGAATCATCCGTTTGTCGGTTTGAAAATCCATTTCATTGCGAATGCGTCTTGATTTTGGTCGACTTTTTTCCCGTTCAAGCTTGTAGTTTGGTTTGAACACCGGACCATAATACTCGTTCAAATAATACTCATTATCCAATGGTTCAAATCTACCACTTCATGTCCTCGAATAATTCTCAACGGTATAAAATGATGATACAAAAGATAAAGGATCAACATTTTGGTTACTACAAGAAGCAAGAACATGGGAACAAGGAACATGATAGGCTACCCACTTACCACAGGTGCATGTCCTTTTGCCAATGCGCACAATTTGAACATTACCTCCCTTCGTCATGCGACGACATGTGATTACAAAATAACTCCCACCGCCCCCACGTATAGAATTGTTGAAGATTGTTACATGCATACCCCCAACCTTCGAGGTGTTGTGAAGGAGCATTTGGTAAACCTTGGGGCTAAATCGATTTTGGGGTTCGGTGTTTGGTAGGCCAATATTTTAAAAAAAAATTAGAGGTTGCTTCACATTTTTAAAAAAAAAAATAGAGTATAAAATCGACACTTCTAATGTCGATTTTATCAGCAATGTCGATTCTTTACTTGGATTAATTAGTTGCTAATTAATCTACTTCCTCTGTCCCAATTTATGTGTCGTTTTAGGTGTTTTCACACATATTAAGGCACCTACTAAATTGTCTCAATCTTAGAGAAAAAATAAATGATATTCCTAAAATACCCTTACATTCTCTCTCTTACTTTTTCTCTTAAAGAGAGAGTTTTAGATACATTAAATAAGGGCAAATGGGAAAATATGTAATTAATAGTGCATTGAAATTCTAAAGTGACAAATAATTTGGGACAAAAAAAATTCTCTAAAATGACACATAAATTGGGACAGAGGGAATAATTAATAAGAATTGATATTGCTAATATCGATTTTTATTAAATTTAATTTTTTTTAATTATCGGAGATGACTGATAAATCAATATTGGTTGTGTCGATTTCAACTAAAATCGATGTTGCCAATAACGATTTTAACTAAAAGGTACATTCAGGAAAATACTTTTCAGTTTGAGTCATTTTAAGAAATACTTTTATGTAATAGGCCATATAGGGAAAAAAACTCACCTCCCAAAATTATCTAGAAGAATATATATCCTTATCTTCAAATAACATTTTATCTTGTGCACAACCTCTTATCCAGCAATTCAGTTTTTTCCAACTTCGCCTAATTAAAACTAACTTTTAATTGACTATTTCTCCTATGTACCTAAGTAATATAAACAGAAATAAAATTGTAAAATCACATCCACAAATTTTAAAGTTAGAACACCAATAAAACCGGGGTAAAAGCAAAATACTCCCCCGTGTTATATTAAACCTGTAAAAAACTATTTAGTGTTGCGCCAAATTTCCTTGTATTTTTTAAAACCCTGCAAAAAAACACCAAATATGTAAAAAATAGGCCGTTTTGGATCTACATATATCAAGAAATAATTTTTTAAAATATATTTAAAATAATTTCTTGAAAAATGTCGATCCAAAACGACTTTTTTTTTTTTACAAATTGGGTGTTTTTTTGTAGGGTTTTTAAAAACACAAGGAAGTTTGGCGCAATAAAAATTTCACAGGGTAATTTCTTACAGATTTAACATAACCAGGAAAGTATATTGCATTTTCCTCAATAAAACCCTATAAAAAATTGTTAATTATAAACTTGATTAGAGGAGTCCAACATACATAGACTCCTCGTACCATCAATGAAACTCCATATCATTAATCTAGTCGAACTAATCAATCATGTGATAATTTTTTTTTGACTAATCAATTATGTGGTAATTTAATTATCACAACATTGGAACCATGAATCAAAATTTCGGTTCAAATGTATGTTTCAGTCAGTCAAATATTGAAAACTTTTCAAGACTATTCGGAAATGTTTCGGAAACACTAAGGAACATTTGTAAAAAAAATTACTAAATTTAGGAAAATAACAGAGTTTAAGGCAAATAATTAAATAGTTTCGGAATTACATCTTGTTTTCGTTTCGCCTGATTCAAAAACGGAAATTTTTTCGATCTTTTCGTTGGAAAAGATGGAAATTTTGATCCATGATTGGAACATTATTTATTCAATATGGGCAACTTTTCATGAAGACAAATGCGAAAGGAATTCTAAACTGAAAACGGGATACATACAAGATTCAAAAAAAAAAAAAAAAAAAAAAATCTGTTTCAAGATACATATAAATCTTTCTATAAATATATTCAGCATATCCTATTTCATTATTCTGTGCTCCATAGCTTTCTTTAACCATGGAGAATTTCCACTTATTCCTTTTATTGCTTCTTTTCCTCCCTCTCCTGGCTTCATGTACCGAGAAACAGGTTATGTATTTATTACAATTCTTTTCTCACTAATTAGAAAATTAAGAATTATTTCTGATTCAATTTTCATGTAAAATAGGTATATATAGTATACTTTGGAGATCACAATGGAGAAAAAACTATTCGTGAAATCGAAGAAAACCATCTCTCGTATTTATTTTCCGTGAAAGATAGCGAAGACGATGCAAAATCTTCTCTTGTTTATAGTTACAAGCATAGCATCAACGGATTCGCGGCTTTACTCACTCAGGATGAAGCTTCTAAACTATCAAGTAATGTTACGTTTTACCCCCTATGTTATGATAAATGTGACAATTATCCTCTACTTTTGTCTTTCTAAAATTTTCATCGGAGGGTAAAACGCTCTTTTTCAAATTACTGGGCATAAATTGAACATTATGCATTTCAAAGCGGGGTAAATTAACATTAATCCATTAATTTTATATATAAGCGTGTGTGCTTGTTTGAGTAAATATGTATATATGTACATAGAGGGAATTTTGTTTTTCATACCAAATTTGTACATATTTTATACATTTGGTATTGAAAAAGACAAATTTAATACCAAAATTGAAGGATTTTTTGCATATTTTTTTTCTCCATCAATTTACAAAGCCAAATTTTGTGTTCTTTATATGGATGGAAAGCTCTTGACGAAATCTTTCGAATGGTATAAGTTTAAAGTTCATGAAACACAATAAATAATCCGTAGAAAATTAACAAAGTTTCGAGATATTAATCAAAATAAAATCATATTTCATTATTTACAAGGAATCACACCACAATAATTTCCAAATATGATATAGGGCACATAAGCATGCTATGGTGAAAATTTGGTACATAATTTTAAGCATACCAAAAAACTCAAATAAATATGAAAAAAGTCCTTCAATTCTGATATATATTAAATGTATCTTTATCTTAATTGTGTGCATATATGGATGATGATGATTGGTTTAATTTGAATTAATTACAGAGAAGGAAGAAGTGTTGTCTGTGTATCAGAGCAATCCAAGAAAATATTCATTGCATACTACAAGATCATGGGAGTTTGCAGGTGTACAAGAGACGAGAAATGTGAACAATTTGAAGAAAGATGATTTGTTGCTTAAATCTAGATATGGGAAAGATATTATTGTTGGCATGTTAGACAATGGTATGCATTCCAAAATCCTAACACAAACTATGGATCAAAATTTTCATCTTTTCCATCGAAAACATCGAAAAGTTTCCGTGTTTGAATCAGGCGAAACGAAAACAAAATGTAATTTCGAAACTATTTATTTACCTTGAAATCTGTTATTTTCCTAAATTTAGTAATTTTTTTTACAATTTTTCCTTCGTGTTTTCGAAACATTTCCGAATAGTCTCGAAAAGTTTCCAATATTTGTCTGATCGAAACATACATTCGAAACGAAATTTTGATCCATGACACAAACTCATACAAATAAACACTCAAATATTCTATGGTTTTGAAATATTAATATTATTGGTTTTATTTACTATACTTAGATTATTACTATATTATTTATTATATTAATGATTGACTGACTGGTCAACCATAGCCCGAGATAAAGAATAATGAAGCTTCGGTTCTAAAAATTTCTATAGAACCCAAATATTTTATTTATAAACATTTTTTTATTTAAGTATTTTGTGATTACTCGTTTAGAAAATCACATATTATGTGATATGAACAAAGGATTCTTGGAGGGAAAATAGAAAAAAAAATGTGTGGACTTGTTATTTAATTATTCATGACCAAATTTTATGTTGATTTTCATTTTCAGGGGTGTGGCCAGAATCAAAGAGCTTTAGCGATGAAGGAATGGGGGCCATTCCACAATCATGGAAAGGAATTTGCCAATCTGGTGATGCATTCAACTCATCAAGTTGTAATAAGTGAGTCCATTTATTTTTAATTTCCTTTATATTTTGAAATTATTCGAAAAAAATAATCTCCATATTTAGGCTGGTGGTAGATGTTATTTCCATTAATGTGTAAATGTAAATGAGCAAAAGACAAAAATATCCCCTATGTTTTGTCTAACTCTCAAAAATCCCCTTGTTATTTTAACTATACAAAAACTTCATGTGTTTGATTTTAAATACCACACTCGACCTAAGTAGTATATACTTATAATTTTATTTTTGAATTTTGGTGGAATGACAAAATTATCCCTATGTGTTTGTTTTTTCTTAAATTTATTTATTATTTTTGAAAAAACTAAGTATATATTATTTGGGTCGAGTGTGGTATATAAAATCAAACACAGGGGGTTTTGAGGATTTAAAATGACACATAGGGGTTTTTTTGGACAAAGCATAAGGGCGTTTTTATCTTTCGATGTCAGGGGTAAAATTGTCATATCAAAAGTAAAATGTGAACAAATACTTGCAATTTTGGCGTTTGAAATACACTTTCTTTTTTTGGGGTGTATTTGGCACTTATTTGAAATCACAAGAAATATTGTGAGAGTTAAAATAATACAGGGGAGTTTTTAAAAGTTAGAAATATACCACGTGAAGATTGCATGAGATATAGTATTTGGTATGCTGAATATATATCCAATATAAATAGTATTTTTTTCTGGAAAAGGAAAAGAATCAAACAGCATATAATAGGCTAGCTCATCAAATTGTAATAAGTGAGTCCATTTATTTTTAATTTCCTTTAAATTTTGAATTTATTGGAAAAACAAATCTCCATATTTAGGTGATCTTTCTTTAATTAGCTGGTGGTAGATGTTATTTCCACGAATGTGTAAATATAAATATACCACGTGAAGATTGCGTGAGATATAGTATTTGGTATGCTGAATATATATCCAATATAAGTAGTATTTAGATGCATGGATCAAAATTTCATTTCGAATCTATGTTTCGATCAGTCAAGTATTGGAAATTTTTTGAGACTATTTGGAAATGTTTCAGAAACACTAAAGAAAAATTATTAAAAAAGTTACTAAATTTATGAAAATAACATAGTTTAAGGCAAATAAATAGTTTCGAAATTACATTTTATTTTCGTTTTGCCCTATTCAAAAGAGAAAATTTATCGATATTTTTGACGGAAACGATGGAAATTTTAATCCATGGTTAATTGATGTAATAAATTGTGATACACAGTATATAGGAAAACAATAAACATGGTCTATATATGCATATGTTTCCGACATATCATTATTTGTTTGGTAACTTCGGCATTAGTAAAGGAAAAATGTTGACATGTCTCACCTTGTAGACAAACGGTTTCTACCAAATTTTTTGGATTTATACATATTTTTTTTTTTAGGAACATTTGGATTTATACATATTAGTGAAATGCAAAAACACATTCTATACTTTGTCTAAATAATAAAACCCTTTTCTGTATTATTTTATTACCAAAAATCCCTTGTGTTATTATTTTTGTTAGCAAAAGTTTTTATTTAAAATTTATTCATAAATCATAGGGAGATTATTGTCAAATTTTGTAACGAGGATTGTTGCTCATTCTTAAATTTAAGGGGGGATTTATTGCCAATTTTGTAAGTGGATAGTAGTGTTTTTGAATCTTTTGGTCGGGGTATAATTGTTTGTCTTAGGGGAGGTTTTTTTGTAAATAAAAATTAGCACAAGGAGAGTTTTTGTTAATAAAAATAACACAAAGAGGTTTTTGCTAATTAGACAAACTATAGAGGGTGTTTTGCATTTCACTCTATGTATAATTGTTGTTGTGAATAAGTAAAGCTAATTGATTTTAATTTTTCTTTCAGAGAACTTGGAATAATTATGTTTGTAACATAGGTTGGTTCTTGGTTGTTAAATATTGAATCAAATTTAACTTTTTTTTATCATATAACATGATATATAAGTTTTGATGTTGTTTAACTGATAAATGAATTTTTAACAAGCAGACTAACTGAATTTAAAATATTGGTTTAGTTTTTAAATTTATAAATTATTAAAACTTCACTTCTAATTATATTGGAATTGATTTTGAGAACTTGCTTCTTAAATCGTTTTGTATTTTTGGTCATATAGTTGTTTAACATTTTTTATTTTATACGGAGTTAATGACAATTTACTCATTGTTCAATTTATTTTTATGTAATTTAAAAAAGAATATTTTATCCACTTTAATCAAATTGTGTCCCTCACATTTTTAAACTTATAAAAAGTTACGAATTTTGTAAACCACCCTTATTTTATTATTATGATTAATGTGACATTACCCCCTATCTTATGACAAACGCGGTAACTTATCCGTGTTAAGATAAATATTGCACTTTAACCCTTTATGTTATAAAAATATTTTTATGTCCACTGTTAATTTCGGCGAATGAATTAAAATATCTATATGAAATAGATAAATTATTTCTTTAAATTTTTTATAGAGAGATAAAATATATATTTTTTTCAAATCATACGAAAATAAATTAAAAACTATGAATTTCATAAAGGATAAATAAAAAATACGAGAAAAGCCCCAAAAATAAAAAAAATAAAAAATAAAAAATAAAAATCCTATGTTATTCAATTATTGTGTTCTCGATTAAACCTAATTTTAATTACCATTTTACAGGAAAATAATCGGTGCTCGATACTACATCAAAGGCTACGAAGCATACTACGGTCCACTGAACCGAACCCTAGACTACCTCTCCCCTCGCGACAAAGACGGCCATGGCACCCACACAGCCTCCACAGTCGGCGGCCGCCGTGTTGACAATGTATCCGCCATCGGCGGCTTCGCTCGCGGCACCGCCTCAGGCGGCGCCCCTCTTTCTCGGCTCGCTATTTACAAAGTCTGTTGGGCGATTCCAGGTGTGGGCAAAGAAAACGGCAACACATGCTTCGAAGAAGACATGTTAGCAGCAATTGACGACGCCATTGGAGATGGAGTAGATGTGTTGAGTATTTCGATCGGAACTACACAGCCGACGCCCTACAATGAAGACGGAATTGCAGTTGGGGCTTTACATGCTGTTAAGAGAAATATTGTGGTGGCTTGTAGTGCCGGAAATTCTGGTCCTGGTCCGTCTACTTTGTCTAATCCGGCTCCATGGATTATCACAGTTGGTGCGAGCAGTGTGGATCGGAAATTCGTTGCCCCTGTTTTACTTGGAAGTGGGTTAAAAATTGAGGTAAATATTTTTCTTTTTTTTTTTGAAAAATATTGAGGTAATTAAATGATTAGTACTTGCTTATCAATTTACCTATTTATATTTGCCTAATAGAAAGTATGGAGATTACCTCCTCCTCCAGATATTAAAATTAGGAAAATTGAAATTGTGGTGTTATTCACGTGTGGGTAAATAGGATTGACTCTAATGTTTTGGTAGAGAAATAATTTTAATCCTAGATATATCTCATAATTAATAGAGTATATATTTTTCTGATATATATCTAATTGAAAAAATTTACTTCCCTATTAAAAAATATATGGACTTCCCCTTTGAAAAATGGAATACGAACAAGTAGTCCTTAAGTGATGATAAATTTGTGTGTTTCTTAATACAATTTTATGAGTATTTCAGTCTTAACATGAAAAATAAGTGCTCAAGGATTCGGCGAGTCCTTTTTCTAACATGAAAAGGAATGGCCATGTTTGTCGCTTTTTTGGTGTCATAAATAAATTGAGGTCATAGAAAAAAATTCGATTTTCGTAATGTTGCTTGTTGGAGGTATTTGTTATGAAATAAATAGTAGGTAAAAGTTAGAAATGAGTAATTTTTTTTAGACATTACGGAAAAAAGAGAAATAGTGTAACTGTGTAAGAGGCATGTTACTTTATGTCAAATGATGCTCTGCGAGATAAGTAGTTTAAAATATGTTACTTTACCATAAATCAAAGAAAGTTTGTTTTAACTTTATAATGATAAATTTATTTCTCAGAAAAATGTTAGTCTGTTTGGCTTTTTTAGAGAGCACCAAAATGCTCTCTGGAAAGCGTGATAAACAAGCCTGAAGTATTTTAACTGTTTTCTTACGAGGAGATGATTTCCCTATTTCAAATCAATTGACTTTTCTTTTTATGGATGTTTGCTTGCAGGGAGAAGCAGCAACTCCTCATAAGTTGGAAAAGAAGTTATATCCATTAGTATATGCAGCTCAAGTAATCAATTCTGATGTGCCCAAAAACTTATCCGGGTAATTCATTCTCATTCTCTCTTCTTTTTCAGTTAAATTCTTGATTAATTAGGAGATTTATCCATAAATCTGAGATGGGATTTTATATATTACAGGCAATGTTTACCGGGTTCCCTTTCTCCGAAGAAGACAAAGGGAAAAATTGTACTGTGTTTAAGAGGGAATGGAACGAGAGTCGGTAAAGGCGCGGAGGTGAGAAGGGCTGGTGGGATTGGATTCATCTTAGGTAATAGCAAAGCAAATGGTAATGAATTAGCAGCTGATGCTCATTTCCTTCCTGCCACTTCTGTCACTTATGAAAATGCTCTAAAAATTCTCAAATACGTTAGTTCTACAAAAGCACCAAAGGCATATATAGTTCCATCTAAGACAGAATTAGACACCAAACCAGCACCATACATGGCTTCTTTTACCAGTAGAGGCCCAAACACGGTTTCACCCGATATCCTAAAGGTAATGAAGTTTACTTTTATCCAATATATAGAATGGATCCTAAACATATTATAGAGCTAAATGCAAAAATACCCCATGTGCTTTGCCGAATTGGCAAAATTTTGCCCGTGTTATTTTTATTAGCAAAAACCTGCCTGTTTCTTTTTTATTAGCAAAAATTCTCATTTAAAATACATTCACAAATCATAGAGGTTATTGCCAATTTCCAAAGTTAACGGGGATACTTGCCATTTTTATAAGTAAATAGGGGAGTTTCACATCTTTTGGTTGGCTTATAATAGTCATTTTGGCCTGGAAAGTTCTTTTTGCTAATAAAAATTAGCACAAGGTGGGGGGGGGGGGGGTTGGTGATAAAAATAACACAAGGATTTTTTTGCTAATTTAGCAAAGCTTAGGGGTATTTTTGCATTTCACACTACAATATATCCCAGTACTTTGAATATTAATAGCCATTTGGATTTGCTTGACGTATGTACAGCCGGATATTACGGCTCCAGGGTTAAATATTTTGGCAGCATGGAGTGAAGCATCGTCTCCCACAAAGTTGGATATAGATCATCGAGTTGCGAAATATAACATTCTATCAGGAACTTCAATGTCATGTCCACATATAGGAGGGGCTTCTGCACTTCTCAAGGCCATACATCATAGTTGGAGTAGTGCTGCAATAAGATCTGCCCTAGTAACCTCCGGTATGCATGTACTTACATTTATATATGCATGTTAAAAGCAATTATGGAAAATAAAGTATGATGATTGTTTCGTTATTGAATTGTGACGTGAAAGTTATGGACGATATACAAAGATGGCGTTTATATATATATATATATATATATATATATATATATAAGTATCCTTAAAACTAGAGCTAAATGTGAAAATACCCCCTGTGCTTTACCTAATTGCCAAAAAAACCCTGTGTTATTTTTATTAGCAAAATCCCTCAAGTGTTCTTTTTATATTAGCAAAACCCATACAAATTTTTTCTCTAAGTCAATAAAGATGTTATTGTCAATATTATAAGTGAACCGGTGCTTTATTGCCAATTTTCAAAGGTAATAGGGGGATTTTTGTCAATTTTAGGTGAATAGGGGTGTTTTCGCATTTTATGTTGGAAGTATAATTAGTATTTTCATACAAAATATGGATCCTACTTGGGAGGAGTTGTTTTGCTAATAAAAAATAACATTGGGAGGTGGGTGTTTGCTAATAAGGAGATGTTTGCTGAGTAGACAAAGCATAGGGGGTATTTTTTCCTTTCACTCTTTGTCTATCTTTACTAGTAGAATATGAACTTTTATTTTTCTACTTATTCCTTTGCAGCGGAATTGAATAACAAGGAGGGCAAAATGATTACGGATGCATCTGGCAATCCTGCAGATCCTTTCCAATTTGGATCGGGCCATTTTAGACCAACAAAAGCAGCAGATCCCGGACTTATATACGATGCTTCCTATACCGACTATCTTCTCTTCCTATGCAGCAGCAATGACGTTCAAAATCTCGATTCTTCATTCAAGTGCCCCAAGAATAATTCACCTTCTCCAAGTAACCTTAACTATCCATCACTGGCAATACCCAAACTCAATGGTACGGTGACTATTGTAAGAACTGTGACAAACGTTGGAAGCAGTAAGAGTGTGTATTTTGTCAGCGTGAAACCTCCACTCGGGATCTCTGTTAAAATCTCTCCTCCAATTCTTTACTTTAACCGAACCGGCCAGAAGAAGCGTTTTACTATCACGGTAAAAAGACAGAGTGAAATGACAGATACCATTGAGAAAGGCAAGTATGGATTTGGGTGGTATACATGGTTTGATGGAATCCATGTTGTAAGAAGCCCCATGGCAGTTTCAGTAGCTTAGATTTATGGTTTAATATATTAATCATTATTGACTTTTTATAGATTTTTATTCGCAACCTAGCTCAAGGAAATTCATGATGAATTAAATATTAGTATATATGTTGATAAATTTACCAACTCATTATCAGATTGAAAATTTTATCCAGATCGGGTTTGGTCACATCCGAAGTAATTGCATAATAATTATAATACATTTTTTTTGGAATTAGATAAAACTCTTAAGAGAGCGATCAATCACCTTTTATCCAGATCGGGTTTGGCCACATCCGAAGTAATTGCATGACAAGTATAATACATTTGTTTTGGAATTGGATAAAATTCTTAAGAGAGTGATCAAACATAAAGCAAGTATAATATAAGGGTAAACGTCACTTTTGGTCCCTCTTATTATTAACTTTTTACAGAGTGGTCCCTCTTATGTTTTTTTTTCCACTTTAGTCCCTACTATGGATTATTTGTTTCACTTTAGTCATTTTCAAGTGGTCCAAGGCGATTCCGATAACATGTGATATGCTCATGAGGGCAATTTTGTCATTTCAAGTAAACTAACATGGATATTTTCGTCTTTCTAATTATTTAAAAAAAAACTAAATATATAATCTCTTCCAAACTAGGCTTTCATTCCAATCCAACTTAATCGTACATTTCGTTCCAAACTAAAGTTTTTTCCTAAAATCTTTTTCAAACACAAAAATTGCTCAACAATTAAACAATATCTCAAATAGTCTCAATAGTGAACGGACGAAAATGCCCTAAAAAATATTCATATGCATGTCACGTGTTATCGGAACCACCTGATAAGGACTAAAGTGAAACACATAATTCATAATAGGGACTAAAATGAAACAAATAATTCAGAGTAGGGATTAAAGTGGGAAAAAAACATAAGAGAGACCACTTAAAAAGTTAATGATAAGAGGGACCAAAAGTGATATTTACCCAATTTTGAAAAAAAATCTAGTTACATTCAAATTCAATAAGTGTAAATATGCTAGATTAATAGGATTTAAAGGCATGACCGCTTTATAATTTGTAAGTTTCTCCGAATTGCATTATGCAAGAGACACACAGGATATGCAGGAGACGCAAGTAGCGTTTGTATTTTTCCATGTGAGATTAGTGACAAATAAATTGCATTTTTATGTGAGATTAGTGACTAATTTATCATAATTTCCAATAATAAATGGTTCCTTCTTCTAAAATTTCAAGCTAATTTTTTCCATTTATAAAAGAAAATTAAAATTGCAAAAGTATGTAATAAGGTATTTAATGATACGCATGCCATTTGGTTCAGTTGGTAATATGTAGTAGTGTGGCCAGTGTTTTTAAAATCGGACCGGTCATATAATCGGAAGTCCTACTAGTTACTGGTTCGAGCGGTTAGATCGGGTCGACTATTAATTCGATCGGTATAATCGGTGTGACTTTATTATTATGTAGTATATATATATATTTGGATTATGTAAAATACAATTATAATTCAAAAAATTATCATTCTTTGTCAATATAATTTTTTATTGTTTCATGCAAATAATCAAAATGTCTTAAAAATTAAGATCAATGTCAAAAATATTGTTGGTCTCAAGTGGTCAGATGAGGTCTAGAGGGGGGAGGTGAATAGACCTTTGAAAATTTTGACTTTAAAATTTTTCTAACTTTTCTGCGAATATACTAAGTTGATCAAGATTTGTAAGTATATTAAGCTGATCTCGCACAAAGCTTCGAACAGCAGAGTTGACCACTCTTCTGATTATGACTTAGCTGATTTCAGTAAAATCAGATTTTATTCATATTACTTGCAGGATTTTATAAGTGTTTTTCACAAGTAAGCTTTTCAACTTAAAAGATTTGTCCCCAGTTTTTAAACTCCTTTTCAAAATCTTTTAAACAGTTTACTCAAGTGTTTAAGTATGCTCTTTGAAAATACGCAATAAAATAATGCAAGTGTAAACACAGGAATTTTTATAGTGGTTGTATGGATTTAAATCCTTTAGTTCACTCTTCCAAGTCACTTAGATCTTGGGTTATACTAGAAAACACAAAGTTAACACTTTACAATGCTTGCACCAGTTAACAAATGAAAATGCCACAAGTATGTAATAGAAAATCACAAAGAGGACCTATTCTACAGAGTTTTATCATTTCAATAAGATGGATAACAACTCCTCACAACACTCTCTAACAAAATCACTCAGATTTTTATATGTATTTCTTTGATCTTCAACCTCGGCTTTTGTCAACAAATGACTAAGCTGATGAGTGAGTTGTTCTCAAGTTGTTGAGACTTAGAAGAATTCTGCTTCGAAAATGTGTTGTTGTATCCCTTCTTCTCTCAAACTCTTGAACTATTTATACTCTCAGTTTGAAAAATGTCCGTTGAAGAGAGACAAGCTTCAAATCCTCGAGTACTGGTCCCCAATTCCTGAAAACGGCTCTCTGCAACTGTTACTGTACAGTCTGCTGTACTTTATGTCAGCCGCATTTAATGCACCCAGCTGATACGAGAATTTCTTCAATCATTTGCCATAAATACCCTCATTCTTCAGCATTTATTACCCCAAGTGCATTTATTACCGTTGGGTAGACTTCCTGATCATCTTCACTCAGCTGATTGAATCCTCTCGTCTAATGAAGCACTTAGTTGATCTCAATCTGAACCCATTGTTAACTCTACAAAATAGAGTTAATTTCTATGTATTTTTGCAGGAAATGGTATTAGTTTCTAGAGTTCTTAGATCGTTTCCATTCGGTTTAGCTTGGTTTATCTCGTAGGTGAGTCACGTACTCATTTTGGTATTTTTTTTTGAATATTTCAGATTTTCTCTTGAGCTTGTTGGAAGTGCAAATAGAAGCTTCTTCGCTGGAGCGGAAAATCTCTCCGCTGGAGTGAAATCACTAAGCAGACCCCCGCTTAAGCGAAACTAATTTTCAGCTGGGGCACAAGATTTCCGCGAATTTTACTTTTAGTGCCCTAATTTGACTTGGAAACATATATCTAAGTGGAGGAAGAGAGAAAAAGGGATCTTGGAACACTTTTTGCAAGAGGGAGACCAAGAACAAGAAAATATCATTCAAGAGCGTGAAAAACATCGGAGAACATAATTCTTGAAGATTAAGAATACATAAAAAATGTCTCAACAATATTATCTCAGTTACAATAACATCTATGAAACTATATTCGTGCATTTGCGACGTATATGTCCTTCCTTTCCACAAGTAGAACAATGAATCACCCGTTTGTCGGTTTGAAAATCCATTTCATTGCGAATGCGTCTTGATTTTGGTCGACCTTTTTCCCGTTCAAGCTTGTAGTTTGGTTTGAACACCGGACCAAATACTCATTCCAATAATACTCATTATCCAATGGTTCAAATCTACCACTCCATGTTCTCGAATAATTCTCAACGGTATTAAATGATGATACAAAAGAAAAAGGATCAACATTTTGGTCACTACAAGAAGCAAGAACATGGGAACAAGGAACATGATAGTCTACCCACTTACCACAAGTGCATGCCTTTTGCCAATGCGTACAGTTTGAACATTACCTCCATTCGTCATGCGACGACCTGTGATTACAGAATAAATCTCACCGCCCCCACGTATAGAATTGTTGAAGATTGATACATGCATACCCCCAACCTTCGAGGTGTTTTGGAGGAGCATTTGGTAAACCTTGAGGCTAAATCGATTTTGGGGTTTGGTGTTTGGTAGGCCAATATTTTTAAAAAAAAATTAGAGGTTGCTTCACAGTTAAAAAAAAAATTATAGTATAAAATCGACACTGATAATGTCGATTTTTTATTTCGATTAATTAGTTGCTAATTAATCTAATTAATAAGAATCGATGTTGCTAATATCGATTTTTATTAAAGTTAATTTTTTTTAATTATCGGAGATGACTGATAAATCGATATTGGTTGTGTCGATTTTACCTAAAATCGATGTTGCCAATAGCGATTTTAACTAAAATGTACATTCAAGGAAATACTTTTCAGTTTGAGTCATTTTGGGAAATACTTTTATGTAATAGGCATATAGGAAAAAAACTCTCAAATTCAATAAATATAGTATATTTAGGAGCTAATGCCTATTTATCCCCAGTGATTTTCGTAATGTTTCATATATCTTATCTCGTGATTTGAAAAATAGTATTTTACACCCTGTAAAAATTTGAAATGAGCAATTTACCTTCTTTAAAGGAAGATTGTAACTCACTCGTTCAAATTTACCGTGGGTATGAAAAGTATTCTTGTAAATAGGGGGTAAAGTGCAACATTTATGTTAACACAGGAGGTGAAGTGTCACATTTATCATAACCAGGGCCGACCCTAAACATTTGGGGGCCCTAGGCGAATTTCAAATTTGGGGCCTTTTGTTATAAAAAAATATATAATCAATTTATCTTTTAAGAATGCCAATTTATTTAATATTTACATGTTTATCTTTTACATAGAGTAGAGATTCTTATAAATAAGTAGAAAAATATTTTTTGTAAATAAGTACAAACTTTTAAAAGTTTGTTTACATTAACTTTTATACGTGTAAAAAGTTTGTACATTTTTAAAAATATTAAAAGTTAATGTAAACAAATTTTTAAAAAGTTTGTATATTTAAAAACTTTTATACAAAAATCACGATTCGATCTTTTAAAAGTTAAATAATGTATATTTAAAAATTATATAACTTAAATGTTAAAAGTTAAAAATGTAAACTTATATAATGTAAACAAACTTATCATAATTATAGAAAAATATATAATGTAAACAAACTTATTTAACTTTTAAAAGATCGAATCGTGATTTTTTTTAATATAATTTTTAATATTAAAAATATTATGTTAGCCGAACCAAATTTTACGAGTATATATACATTCTTAACTCTATTTCATTCTTTTACAAATATCATAATTGTTTGCTTGACTTTTATTTCATTTCATGACATTCTTAACCCTATTAATTATATATTATCATGTATAGAAAAAGTTATACATCATATATAAAACTATGAAAAATATACACATACATATAAAAATATGGATGGGGCTAAACCAATTTTAGTGGGGGTGAAATTTTTTTTTTGCAATGTACTAAGTGAGAAAGTAATAAGTAGAAAAATCATATTATATAAAAACCGTATTCTTTTTATAATAATTAAGAAAGACTTTTTATTGAAGTACTTATTAAGAAAAAAAATTGACAGAAATCATTAAGTAAGAAAAAGGATTAAAAGAATAATTATCACAAAAGGAAAATAAAAAGACGAACATTATCACCAAGAAAAAGTTAAATAACATAAAATAATCAAAATATAAGAAAAAAACTCAATATTGGGTCAAGATACATGTTATGTACATAAAATTAATAAAATTGAAAATATTTATTTTTTATAATTTTCCTAAAGGCCTAAATATAAATTTTGGGGCCCCCGGTTCGACTTCGGCCCAAGTTGCCTAGCACTTGGGCCAGCCCTGATCATAACACATGGGGATAAAGTGCCACATTTATCATAACACATGGGGTAAAGAGTCACATTCATCATAACAAATGAGGTAAAGTGTCACATATAAGATGAGTATTTTTGTCAATTCGTATTATTTTTTAAGTTTAAAAATATCAGGGAGGCAATGTGAAACTTTGATAAGATCATAGGGTAAATCGCTCTTTTTTAAATTAGAGTGAGGTAAATTAAATATTATGCATATCATGAAAGGGATAAATTATCATTAACTAGTATATTTAGTTATAGTTCTTGTATACGTGCTCTTAATAATTTATAAGGGCATGTTTTATTGGGTTATATGGAGTTTAGTACTCTCTCCAACTGGCTGACCAACAATTCATAAAGCTTGCTCCTGCGACAAGGGTAGGGGTTCGAATCCCATTTGGAACTTGGATGGAAGCATTTTCACGGGTCTGTCTAAGGGTCATTTGTGGTGAAGACCCCTTTGTGCGAAGAGTGTACAACAGTATGGTGGGATCTCGAGGCTTGGTGGAGGCACATCCTGCGATTTACATCCTTCAGGGTTCTAGGGGAAGGGTTCTGAGGGTCCAGGATTTGTCGGAGCATCTAGGGTGCGGGCAAGGTAACTCGCCCTCACATGCGGGATCCCAAGGCTTGGTGGAGGCACATCCTGCGATTTACATTCTTCAGGGTTCTAGGGCAAGGGTTCTCAGGGTTCCGGATTTGTCGGAGCATCTAGGGTGCGGGCAAGGTAACTCGCCCTCACATGCGAGACGACCCTGGAATTATGCCATGTGTCGTGCGTAACTATTAACTCGGCGAGTTGACTCGGTCTGTAAATAGACCATTTTATCCTTTTTGGTTTTAATTTTAAATAAAAGTTGAGATAATCTTCAATTAATAAATGACAGTTATAACCTTTAAATCAAAAAATTTGAAAAATATACTAATTGATTTATTTCCATGATTAATATCGATAGTTATTATGTAATTAGGGTTAAACCAATTTCTTCTCCACGATTATTCATCACGACTCACGATTAATCTTCATCACGCCACAAAATTCAATCTTCATCACGATTAATCTTCATCAAGATTAATCTTCTCCACGCCACAAAATTTAACAGCAGGATTTTTTTTCTCCACGAATTAATCTTCATCACCCTTTTTTTTTTTATCATAATCTTAATTTCAATAAACACACGTAGTTGCAAGTTTTTTTAATTACGGTTCAACTCGTAAAATCGCAAAATATAGGGGTCAATTTGCAAAAAACTGTCAAAGTCAATTATTATCAAAATTGGGGGTAAAGCGGTCTTTTTAAATGAGAGGCGGTTTTTTTTTTGTATAAGCAAAATAATTTAATTTGTATAATCGCAAAACATAGGGGTCATTTTGCAAAATTGTCAAAGTCAATTATTATCAAAATTGAGGGTAAATCAGTCTTTTTATATGAGAGGCGGTTTTTCTTTTTTAGAAGCAAAATAAGTGAAACGGTAAATTAGGCAAATTAAATTTAATTAAAGTCAAAAGTTACAAATTAATTTTGACCAAGTTACCTAATCAACGCTCCAGATCAATCTAAACCAAATGAACAGCATGATGAGACTTATCGTATGTGAGGGCGTAACTCACATGCCCGTATCTTAGATAAATCCAAGTTTTGTATCATTATAGTCTCTAAAGTATTGATTGTGACACTTCAGGCCCTCCATCCATGACTAAGTCGTATAAATTTTAACGATGTTAATTATAAGTTCAGTCGATGTGCGAATTTGCCATAAGGGGTAGTAAGGATACTTTTTTTATTTATATTAAGGGAAAATTTGAACCAATTAATTATTGTATTCCCTAAAGCACCATTAACATCTAATGTTGATAATTTTTGTGTTGATGAATATTTTACTTGGGAGTACTCTAGGTAACTAACTGGTATTTGCAAAAACTTAAAATAAATAGTTTTCAGCTTTAAGGATAAAATAAGTACTTAAGTAGTGTTTGCAAAATGAAATTTTACTTCTACTTCTCTTAAATAAAGTCAAAAAGTACAAATTAAGCTAAGGTGGTGTTTTCAATTGCTTGAACTTTTACATAGAGTAGAGATTCTTATAAAATCACTTAACAGTAGTTGAGAATAAAAAGTGGGTAGTGTTTGCATTTGAAGAGAAAAACTGTTATAAGTGGGTAGTGTTTGCAAATTAAGAGGAAAAAAGAATACTAGAAGCTAAAAGCTACCTTTCATCAACTTTACCTTTTCTGTATTTTTTAACTTATTTTTAGAGAAGTTAATTCATAAGCTGATTCTGAAAATACCATCTAAAGCTGGTGAGGATGTGCTTTTAGCTTATAGTTTGACATTTTTAACCAAATGGGAGACAAAAGTGGACAAAAGTGATTTTTTTGCACACACACAAAAGTGATTTTTTTGGACTTCTCGACATAATTTGCAAACACCACATACTTTTAATTCTCTACAACTTTTAACTTTTTTTTAGATTCTAATAATTAAGCACAATCACAATTTTTTCCAAACACCATCTAAGTCATGGAGCGGGTGCGCCAATGCATGTGCAAAATCGTGAAATTTTAAAATTTCGACATATGAGAGTGTCTATAAAGGGTCTTAAAAATAATATTATAATAAATAAAAAATATAATAAATGAGAAGTATGAAAAAAATTACTATACTTTTTTACTAAAATGTAAATTACTGATCGAAACTACAATAATTGCGCTTCTCCATCCATCTGCCGTTCATCTCTTGCTGGCAAGGATTCTATTGAAATTTTATTTATCTCTGTTATGTAAGCTCCGTTTAGCTAATTGATGTTATTTCATAATATTGGGGTCAAATAATAAATAATCTATTGTATAAGTGTTTCTATTTTATTGTATATTAGTATTTTGGTAGAACTTTTTATTATACCTTAATTTTGCAATAATTCATTAAGTTTAGCATTTGGAGGCGTCATAGTTATAAGTCAGTCTTTTTCTTTTCGGATTCAGCATAGAAACCAGGTTGATATGTAACTCGAGTCAACGAGTTTGGGTCAAGCTACGGCTTATAATATTAATTTGTACGAAATTTACAAAAAAAAACCCAAAACTACACTTTTCGGATCAGCAGCCGAACCGAATTGTTCAACATCTTGGCATATGATACAAATTCTGAAATTAACTAACCAGTCTAGATACCGAAAATTGGTTCGTTTGGTTCCATGACACATTATGTGATGTTGCTAAGAATAGAAATTCTCATCACCCATAAAACTGGCAGATTGAACCAGAGGAAAGCAGAACACTTGTATGCTTAATTACTTAAATGTCAAGCCAGTGCCCTTCGAACTATTTTTATTAAATTTTTGTAAATGATTTGAGTATTTAATAAAGTTAACCTCATATTGCTAAAGTTTCAAAATAGTGAACATGTCCATTAGATTCCATCATTTGTTTTCACTTCAAATTTGCGAAAATCTTTACTTTTAGTGGAAGTTTCAAATTGTAAAGCAACAACAATATTCAAAGCCACAAGCTTAATATACAAAATTTAATCAATATGAATTCAAAAATCCACATGAATAATGAACAATACCTGTGTAATAAATATTAGAAAGAGCTAAAAAATGATCGAAAAAATGTAGGAAAAAAAAAATTCTGGACAGTGATTTTATTTATTGTAAAAACCTGTGTAATTATAACAGGAAGATGCAGGTGGAGGGCTACTTTTACCACAACTCCATTTGGCAAATGTGATTTTATTTATTGCAAACAACCTTTCAACTGTTGTTGTAGGTCCAAAAGCTGTTTTGGGACTTCCAAAAGCTGTTGCATATTGTCACAAATAAAATGGGAGTTTAATTTATTTCAGGAAGCATTTAGAAAATGAAAATAATTAAATTAGTCTCTTTTCTTATTTATGTCCCTAATTATCAGCAGGCAAATGCAAAAATATATGAATACATCAATCAATCAATCAATCAATCATGGACAATAAATTTTCCAAAGTATTAATGAACTAATCTTTACAGCTCAAGTAGATGATTCAAGTTCAAAAACCAACTACCACACAAGCACTCATTTCAAATATACAAAAATCAACTAACCCGAGTAAATTACATTTATCTATATGCATATGCATCTTTTATTTATTATAGAAGGCCAGTGCCCCCAAATGGATTGGACGTTTGAGGGTGAGTACCCGAGGCAACAGGAAATGCCCCAAACCCGGAATCCCCAAAAGGATTTTGTGGGCCCATCAGTGAATTCTGGTGCTGTTGAGGTTGTGGATATGCGGGTTGATAGGGAGCAAACGGGTTGTGTTGATTTTGGGTCATAGCACCCATTTGAGAAGTGTTCGACATAGCAAATGGGTCGTTAACTTCAAAAGGGTTTGGAGCCGGGGCTCCGTATACTGGTTGCTGAGATGCTCTATATGCGCCTTCATCATATAAACTGTTGAGAGTAAGCGAGTCGAGCCCGCCGGCCTGCAAACGTGCACAAAGCAAGAAATTGCAATATTGATCGTACTCATCTCGTAGAATGCAAATGACAAAACAAACAAGAGGCCAAAAGGGAGAACTAGAACACTTTTTTCCCAAATTACTAATAATAGAAAATGGGAATTTATCACATATGTTATCTCATGAACTATATTCTGTTTTGACATTATTAAACATAATCCAATATTTCTTGATTTTCAAGTATATAATATAGTAGTATCAGCTCCTATATATATATATCTAAAAGACACAAAAGTTTCATTTAATTTGAGAAACTTGGTTTGAAGAAAGACTTGGAGAATTTATTTCAAATGACTTCAATAATGGATGGATTTTATATTCACAATGCAAAATGGTTACCATTTGATATAAACAGCTAAGCATATATCATTTTAGACATTAGCAAATAATTCAGAAAAAGTACCAATTAGCACTAAAAGACATACCAATTGCCTTTCCTGAGTTGAAGATAAGTTGGTGCTGGGAGTGGTAACCAAAGCAAGTTCCCATCCACTCGGGTCAAAATCTTTTGCTTGAAAAGCATTTGAGTCAAACGGTGTAGCGTCTGCACCATAAATAAGATAATTGTACTACCCCTTTAATAAAATAAAATTCATAATTTAAAGAAAGACAAGTATCCAGACCAGATGGGACTATGGCTAAAGCCAAAGCATTGTTTTCCTCAATTAAAGCAGCATCTCCTGTTGTCATATTCAGACCCTGAAATAAAATACCCATTAAAAGAACGTTAAGTTGAAATTTCCACCCCAGATAACATTAAAGCAATGTTTGGTTCTTAAATTTAATGTAAGTCCCAATATTCTATCATTTGATGCAAGATCCACAAACCAAACCTACTCTAAGCAGCACAATTAAGTATTGAGAAACTCACCAGTAGATCATCTGTGTCCAAGTTGGTTGGAGGAGGTGGAGGAAGAGGTGCCTCAACAGTTGAAACGTCAACCTCATCAGAAGGTGGTGGCCTGAGTTCCTCTGGAGAAACTTTTGTATCTTCTTCCGAAGGTGAAGGAATATCCTCTTGCTTATATGTAAGCATCAGCCTTTCAGGATAGTCCTGATATAGTCCAAATAAATCATATTCTTGATAAGTATTGATGTTATAAAGGTTACAGCACTTGTTGAGGGAATTTTAAGCAAAGGTAGACCGGGTTTGGACACAAGCGTATTGCAAATACACTTTTCATGTAATTATCCTTTTGCTACCACTCTGCTACTAAGAGTATTCTCCAACCAGAAAGAAAGTGTATTGTTATGAAAATGTTCCCGGCAAAATTGCCCTATATTTTATTGCTTGGTGTTTGAAATTTTTTTTTGGTCGCAATTCTAAAGCCCTGCAGTTTGAATTTTTTTTGACTGCATGACCGAACTGAAACTTTCGGTTAAAAATGAACCAGTATATTCAGTTCAGTGCAGTATGGCCGAGCACACACCCATGGATGATTGAAGCTACCAAATAGTTTTTCCCTTGAATAGAATACTAACCAAAGCTACACTTGAAACAGTCACCATCCTTGGTGCTTCTCTTATATACTCTTCCATGGTCACCAGAAACGACTGCGGAGGCTGGGAAACAAGAAACATGACAAGATGAAGTAGCTATCATCTATACACACACATATACATATTATATCTATATATATATACCTCTCTCAAGACTGGGAACTGGAAATTTCTAGCAAGTTCAAGTCCTTTGCAAATTTCGTAGAAATCAGAGAGACCAGCAGCCTGCAAGAAAATCATAAGCACTCACCAAAAGATAATGAAAGTCCATAACACTTCTACATACTGACCCTATATAAAATTATAAATCATATGTGGTACTGCAGAGCAAGAAACTAACCTGTTGTCCAGCTCGTTTGTAAATATCCAGGGCTTTGATAGCTTCATGTCTAGGCATCTCAAAAAACTGAAATTATAATCAGGAGAGGTCATGGACAAAAGTTTCTTACTATAATTATTCAATAAAATTCCATCTTAATAAATATCTATCACAAATTATATTCATTTCACCTTGTCAACAAGATTGATAATCCCATCATTTATGGCACAATATATTTTAAAGCTCTCTTTGAGCACCTGCAAGTCACAATAATTAGACAGCAAGAAAAGCATCCATAAATAATTCTAAAACCACTACGCCATAGTCAAAGTGAAATAATCAAATCCTTTATTTCAAAAATAAAGAAAAAAAACGTTGAAAAATTTGAGGCTAAACATCCATGAGCCTGCAATTTGGGGGTATATGTTTTAAGGGAGACCACATACCAAGGCAAGGGCATACTGAATCACATAATTGCCCACAGCTGCTCCTTCAGGCTGAAAATAAATGATAACTAGTCATATCAAATTTCGCATATGATTAAAAAATTACCGCATTATCATGAAAATAGAAAATCAATGATTATAGTGAAAGAATGATAGTGAAGTACCCGGCATCCAATAAGACGATATAACAGCTGCTGCAAAGCAGGCAACTGGTCTAAAAGTTCTTCACTGTCCAAGTCTCTAGTTTTACTGTAACCCTGAAAACAAAAGAATACAACAACAAAATTCCCTCAACCTCGTGAGTTATAGACTACGAAATGACTCCAACGGACCAAACTTTCTTTCGGGTAACTTTAATAGGCACATTTTTTACCGATGAACAGATTCGACTTAAATAACTTCTTTCAATAAATTGCTATATCTATTGGCAATAATATATCTTTTTTACAATGTGCACCCATATAGTTACTGGGGCAATGAATAAATCATACACGTACTATCTATGAAACAAAAACACACCTTGTCTTGGGCTTGTGCAGGTTTGGGGAGACGCTCGGCTTCAACATCATATTTAAGCATCCTAAAGCATTCTAGTCGTTCTTCCAGAAAAAGTCCATATGTTCGGACCCAGCCAGAGCAATCCCAAGCTGCAGAAAAGAGTCAAACATGCATCCATTAATTCTAAGGTGATCGTTATATGTTTCCTTACTTTTACTTTATTAAAGACCCCCAAAAAAAAAAGAAATCAGCAACTTGCCTATGGGACTTGAGTCATCCTTAAAATTGGACAACTGGAGAACACGCCCTCTCTGTTGAAAATTCAAGAGTTCCTCCCTAAATGTTGGATCACCTTCTCTCAATGTTCTATGAATAACTATAAGAGTTTTCAATGCAACCTGTTGAAAAATGGAAGGTAAACCATAAATAGGTATATCATAGAACCAAAAAAAAAATGGGAAATATAAAACCCATGGTCAAGGAAAAATTACCCACAATAGAAAAGGGTTCTTCACATAATTTCAGGAATTTTTTTTACTTCTAGCTATGTTTCCATTTCCCAAGACAAAGGGGACACCATACCACTTAACAAAGTAACTGTACTCTGTTGGCTAAAATTGAATTTTTTAACATTACAAGAAAAAACAAACAAATCGATTGACCCAAAGCATCTTTGAAGCTTCAAATTACTGAAATAAAATTTTCTTTAGAAAGTGATGATTACAGAATAGGGCAAAGCCACACTCAATTACATGACTTTTCCGCAAATGACAACATAAATAGGTGATATATCTTTACCAAAACGAGCCTTAATTTCATAAAGCAATGATTGGAACTAATCATGATAAGGTGCCAAATGCCACCTAGGACCTAGCGCATGATAATGGAAGTACTTAATAAATTACATCATTACAGAGATTTCAGTATTTCATGTCATGTCTATTGTATTCAAGCAAAACTCACAAAATTGATTTTTTTGTATAATTTAATTACTTGATAACCAAGCACTTATGGAATATTCCTAATAACATGACATGTTAAATGCTGATTTTAACAGCATTCAAATGAAATACATATAATGCAACTCCAGAAGACATCCGAAAATCCAAAACGAAAAGAGAATCTATCAAGATGTTCTTCATTTCTAAAAGGTAGGATAACCTCAAATCCAAGGGATAAACTCTTCAGATACGGAACATTACACTATTAATATAACCCGCAAATTAAAGCATATTGGGGAAGATACAAAGAACCTTAACCTTGTTGATATTCAACTATAACCTGATTCACCATCACCATAAAAATAAATGAAATTATCTAAGAAGCCAAGCACGCAGTCTACTACATTATAAAATGTCACCTAACAACCGACATTACTAGAGATAGTAGGGATAAGCTGAAAAGGTAGGATAACCTCAAATATCAAGTGATAAAAACTACAGATATGGAACATTACACGTTTAATTTAACCTGCAAATTAAAGAAAAATAAGGAAGATACAAAGAACCTTAACTTTGTTGATATTCAACTATAACATGATTCACGATCACCATAAAATTAATGAATGTCACCTAACAACCAATATTACTAGAGATAGTATAGAGAGAGGGAGAGAGGTCAACTATGACATCCTCGAGGACCATTTAATGCCAGTCTAACTGTTCTCTTTTTCTTCAGTTAGGAAAGGACTTGAAATTACAGAAGTGTTCCATAAACTATATCAAGGAGTTTTATGCAACCATCACAATATAAATGTGAAAAAAGGAACCATAACTAAATCATTGTCATCAACAACCTACAACTCCTAATATGAAATTCACCATTCAAGAGCACAAAAAGAAGTAAGAAAATAACAACGCAAAAATGTGATTAGCGAAGGATTTCCCTCAACAAGTTTCTAAATCTCCTAGGGTCAAAATTTGGACATCTATAATCGCACATAAATTTTGATGATCTCATAAAATAGCAAAACAATTTTGAAAAACATAAGAGTCAAGATCTACTATGGTAACCAGGAGAAAGTCTCGGGAGGCTGCATTAGAAATAGAGGATGCAACTCCACGTTCCAACTATTACACTCATAATGGAGCAAAAAATTGATCAATTCTAATTCGGAAATAACAGCAGTCCAACCCAAACAAGTAAGCAAAAGGAACATAAAAACAAGATTAAACTGAGAAGCCACAATTTTTCGAGGATCAATACCGTCCAGTTATGAGTCTTTGCCAATCTTCTTGAAAGTGCGTGTATGCAGTATGCAACATCAGCCCGGGGCCGAATTGCTGATGTGGCAACCAAAATTTCTGCAAGAAGCATCCAAATACTAACAACATTATTGCAAGTGAAGACATGATTCAACAAATGGCAGCGTATTCCAAAATTTAAACAACTTAATTTCCCCTTAGAAGAGAAACACAACATGTAAATCCTCATTTATTTTCTGCATATTAGAATTCATTTCCGAAATGAACTTTCTGCTAAGTATCCAATATACAAGCCCAAAAAATGAATTGTTTTCTGCAAATTCACGTAGTTTAGAAAGAAAAAAAGGTTCCGAAGATGAGTTTATCAAATTCCCTAAAATGTAAAGAAAACACAAAAAAAGTGACACTCTGCCCTTGAAATAAAAATAAGTCTAGTAACATTCTTATACTCTTGCCCGGATAAAGAATGCCAATTGGACCAATTCTCCGCCATACACGCAGAAGAAAAATCCACACCACAAACTGATGGATCTAACAATATGAATAACTGAAAGAAAAGAAAAGAAAAGAAAAAGAATAAACTCACTTCTGAGATGTCTCTCCTTGGGTGGGCACTCCACATGATTAGTAGCCTTCACAATTGCCACATCCACATCCTATTTTTAGACACCCCATAACCAAAAATCTTATTAAAAAAATAAAAAGAAATACTTTAACAAATCATCAAAAAATTGGATAATTATTTCAGCAACAATCACAAATCATAAAAATCTACATTCTTTTTCTTAATAATCAATTTTGCTAGTAAACATCAAACAACATAGTAGTTAAAAAAAAAACCCCTATAATCCCACAATTTTTTCGACATCAACTCAAATCCAACCCTAGAAACCCATAATCAGAACACCAAGCTTTTCCACTAGTTACTTTAATCCCAAAATTCTAGTCAAATAATCAAATCAAAATTTGAAGTACATATTTTCATAACTAATCAGAAAATCTCACTATATACTTGATTCTCACAATTCTCGGCAGATAATCAAATCAAAATTACAGTAAATGATTTACTGAATTAACTAAATAGGGTTAGCAAAAAATAGGACCTTGAAATCGGAATTGACATGGGCAAGGCCGACTTTGGTTTGGTCTTTAAGAGAGCCGTACACTTTTCTCCATGACTGAAGTGTCCCCATATCCCCTTCTCCGCGCAGATCGCCTCTAATTTCTCTTCTCTCTGAATTTTTTTTTTTTTAACTTTTTTTTCTTACTGTATTTATCTTTTTCTCTCTCTTCCTCTCTATGACTGAAAAGAGAAAATGAAAGAGAGAATATGAGAATGCGTTGTGACCAGTGTTTTTAAAACCGGACCGGAGACGAAACCGGAAACATAACTGGTTATTGGTTTTACTGGTCGAACCGGTTCGGCCAGTGGTTCAACCGTTATAACCGTTTAATTAAAATATATTTTTAATAATTATATAAGTAAATTAAAATCCATAATCTTGGAGAAGAAACATAATTATAGTAAAATAATTTTAATATATTTTGCAAGAAATTCAGTTTATATATATTTTTGTAATTTATCAAAATAATTGAACAACATTTTGTATCTATTTTAATTTAATAAATACCTTCAAGAGCTTATTTTTATATATTATATTCATATTGGGCCTATTTAGTATAAGAGCACATAATAGGGTAACATAAAAACAAATTATATTAATGGGTTGGACCCATTTTGAAACTAAATGACATAAGGAAACCCTAATAGTCTAATCCCCATCCATTGATTCTACCAAGAAGAGCCGTTTTATCTACTTTTTCCTATCTTCTTCTTCACTACTCTTTTCCCTCCTTGTCTCTACAATTAAGGCAGGTAGCTACCATTTTCTTCTCATAGTGCTTCTTCACCTTACCTTCTTTTCTTTTTTTTTTTGTACAAATTCACTTCCCCTTTCTTCTTCTCGTCTTATCTTTTAAGAATTATTTGGTTATTCTCTTGGATGCTACACAAGAACACAAATTATTAGTTGCAGGCATGAATAGGAAGTCATTTAAGTGCAAATAATAAAGGGGAAAAAAGGAAAAAAGTTGAAAAAAAAGGGGAAAAAGGAGTGAACCGCTGGTTCATCCGGTCGACTGGGTCACCGGTTTTGCCGGTTTTTGACCGGTTTTTACCGGTTCATACTGGTTTTTTGCAATCCTGGTTTTTTGGGTCAGATCGGACCGGATCATCTACCGGTTAGCGGTTAAACCGGGCTAACCGGCCGGTCCGGTCCGGTTTTCAGAACACTGGTTGTGACTATTCGCTGTGTTTATTTATTTATTTATTTATTTGTTTTTTTTTTTTAAATAAGTAATTCGCTGTGTTTATTTTATTTTATTTTATATTATTTTTGATAAATTCGCTGTGTTTCTTTGTTTGTACACCTTTGGTTGGGTGGCATCATCATTAAATCTTGGTACCTTTTAGACTAATAATAATAATGTTTGTTGTTGATCTAAAAAAAATAAAAAATAAAGTTTGTTGTTATTATAATTTCTAAAGTTGGTATATTTTTACAGATTAAATTTAATGCAACAAAATATTAAGAAAATAAAATAAATAAATGAAGTGTAATATTAAACCATTTAGTCTACACAAAAAAAAATCTTGTTATTTTACGCGCTAAAGTTAAAGAGAAAATCGTAGCATAATAGGCTGCGGTTTTTATGTGTATTTCGTATTAAACATGATGAAATACGGTAATTGTATATTTTGGAGATAATTTTAAAGTTTTGTTCTTACTCAAAAACATCAATCTTTTGTTATCAATCTAATATTATTTTTTTTTCTTTTTTCTTAATAATTATCTCTATAATAAATCACAGTCATAAATAAAATTTATTTAGCACATGTAAGAAGATTCTCAAGAATAACAAGAGTGTTGCATCATCATATATTATAAAAATTAACTTAGAAAAGGAGCTTAATTTTAATCCAAAAAATATCCTATGAAAATGAGTCTAACAGTAATTTATATAAGATTTTTTTTTTTTTTTTATAATATATATCGGAATATTTTTTATTAAATGTGGTCTTTTATAGTAGGTGAAATTGATTGTCTAAATAAATTATTTGGAGTGAGTGCAATAAAAAGAGAAACAATAACTATTTTTTGTAGGCTGCCAAAATAGAAAAGGCTAAAACCGACTTTTGAAGTTAAATTGCTATGGCAACATAAATAAAACTCTGGCATCATCATCGAATATTAATAAAGACATATTTTTTTAATTAAACCATAATTACTTTATTAAATCAGTATTATGGTATCAGAAAATATATTTTATTATACAATTAAATTACAAAGAAAATCATCTATCAAATACTAATATTAGACCCAAAAAAACTGTATTAGTGAAAATCGAATTCAAAATCTCTTGATTTTAAATTCTCAAATATTAGCACTATGTTACGACCATAATCGACCATATATTCTTCTACTGATTTATTTTCAGTTTTTAAAGACGTTATGAAATTGGATACACATGTGACATGTATATTAATTTAATGGGATTAAGGTACTTGTTTATACAAATACTAATGTTTAACCTTAAAAAACCGCAAGCAATGTTGCTCTTTTTTCTTTCTCGGTTTTTCAAGGGTTTAATTCATTTCGAAACGCGTTTCACTTACAATCTAATTGATAAAAGATATTATGTTGATTTTATTAAAAACAAAAAATAATATTACATATCTTAATACATGATTTTTATTCATCATTTTCCTAAGAATTAATATTTGAATTATATATTGTGTGATTTCTCCCCTACTCACAATTTTGGGTGGATTAATCCTAATTTTTTTAAGTTGTGCATTCGATCCCCTAGTCAAAATAAACAATATATACACCACACATTTTAAATTCCTACAAATTGATATCGTATTAAATTTGCCAACTTCACGTCCATATCAATTTCTTTCTTTCTATTTGATTTGGATATATTCATATATTTAATATCTAATAACTAGATTTAAGTCCATTGAATAGTCAGATTAATTTCAAATAAAAAACTCAGTTCGTTGACATAAATATTGGAAATGAATGGAATTAACTTAATAATTCCAGTATTCGGTATGTCATATTAATGAGAATAATATGGTGCGAACAGAATGAAATTTGATTTGAAAATGAGACTAAACCCATGTGCCATAAATTAAAAATAAAAATAAAACTATATCCAAGTGGGCAAAACAAAGTTTAAGGGTCTGTTTGTTTGGCCTTTCGGAGAGTGGTTTGGGAAAGTGGTAGAGGTTTGAGAAATAATCTCGATTTGCGTAATGTTGTTTGTTTAGGTTTTGGGAGAGTTGTTTGGGAAAAAAAAGTAGGTGTAGCCGCAATTTTTGACTTTTCTAATATAGAGAGAGAAATAGAAATAGAGTAGAAAAGTGGCATGTTTGTTTGGCCTTTCGGAAAGTGGTTTGAGAAAAAAATTACTGTAGCTAATTAATTGGGAAAGTGGTTGGGTTGTTTGTTTGGCCTTTCCGAAAATCGAAATTTTTTTCGGAAAAGCGAGACAAACAGGCCCTAAGACTTTAAGATGGTATATTCTATTCTATTGTATATTTGACAACATACAATAGTGTCACTCTGCAGTTTTTGTACCACTGAATATGTATATATATATTTAATACTATAATTATGATATTAGTTGCGATTTTCATACTATCGTCAAATAATTTTGCGAAAATGAATGAAATTGGCCACGTGGTCATTATCTCAGCCTCTCGAGGAAAAATATCACATTTTCTTCATTTTTAGAGAGAAAGTTATCACACGTGTTTTCATTCCAAAAGAACGAGAATATGACCACGTGAGATCGTTCATTTTCATCCAATTATTTGACGGTGATATGAACATTACAAATATTTAAATTACGATACGAAATGTACATTTACGTCTATAATAAGCAAATTGCTCTTTTGTAGGGTACGAAATATGGAATTTCCCCTTTATACTTATATATTGATTATTTATGACAAATCCCATGTGGAAGGAAGGAATAATTAATTGACTATTCCGTACTTTTGAGAATTTGAAGATTCTTGGCATCACAATTTTACTCCAACTCGCATACAATCACGTCATAATTTATCTAACAATAATGAATAATTTTTTTAATAGTAAATCGTACTTTTCATCCTTTTTAGGGGTTAATTTTTACATATTCGTTCCTCTTAAAATTTTCGTAGGAAATTCATCCCTCTTATCAATATAGTGTAACACATTCGTAACTCTTAAATTCAAAATGCATCATGAATTTAAGAGTAACGTATTTGTGACACTACATTATTGAGAGAGACAAATCTTTTACAAAAAATTTAAAAGAAACGAATGAACGAAAGTTGATTCATAAGAAGAATAAAAATTCCATTCACTCAATTATGTATTGCAATTTATAAATTTACATACCTCATGCAATTAAAGTTAAATAATTCACACCACATATTCTGTCCATCTTTTTTATTGTTGAATGCAGCTAAAAGTAGTTAGCCGACCATTCATATTTGGATGAATCCAAATTTGAAGCACTTTGTAATAATGTGGTCGTACAATTTCAGTCTCAGAAACGTCTAGAAGAACCGAAAACCATTAGCAAATGTCAAACTTTCGACGTCTTTCAGTCACATGGTTTTGGTATAATTTGTTGAACCAACAAAAAAGTAAATGGTAATGACCCATTTCGTGAAATTAAGAGATGTCAAGAAAGATGACGAGGACATCTCCAGTGATTTAATTTAAAAGAATTTTTATTAAATAAATTCAATTTTAAAATTTTAATTTTATTCTAATTAAATCATTAATAATTAATATTTTAATGTTATTCTAATTAACAAATATACTAACTAATTATATTAAATAATTTAATTTAGGAGGTTTTATTAAATAATTAATTAAAATTCTTTAAAATAAATGAATAAAAGAAATATAAAAAAAAACCAATCAGGCGGCGCCACTTAACTTAAAAAAGGGCGCGTACTTTCTTCCCATGCGGCCGCCTTGTTCCCTCCCCAGAGTTGCCCCGCCCTGACGACCCGTGCCATTATATTTTCATTTTCCAACCCACCCAGACCCTATCCCCACCCCTTTGGTAGCCAATGAATATGGCCTAACAAGTTATTTTAAAGCATTTATTTTAACATTAAATAAAGATTTTTTCATATATATGAGGTTGGAAGCTTGTAAGAATATCAATACACAATTTAATATCAATAATAGTAATCAAATCATGGATCAAAATTTTTATCTTTTTCGTTGAAAACATAAAAAAAAAAGTTTAAAAATTAATCAAGATAAAAATGAGGCTTATTTCTGAAACTTTATATTTGTCTTGAAATTTTCTCATTTTCCTAATTTAATAATTTTTTTCAAAATGTTCCCGATTTTTTCGAAAAATCATATATTTAGCTGACTGAAATGTACATAAAAACGAAACTTTGATCCATGGATCAGATAACTATAAGACTAGAACTTATGTGGACTTGATCTACGTGAGATCTTTAAAACCACTCTTAGACTAAATGATAATTATAATATTAATTTGTGGTAGCATTTGACTACCAAAACTAAAACCACATTTTCAAGTTATCCAAAAAAAGAAAAAAAAGATTATTCAAAGAAACATAAAATGTAGCTTTTGACCAACTAACCGCTAATTATTAAGATCAATTATTTCAATAAATTTTTCGTATAAATCTAGCATAATAATTTTATATATGTCTTTATTCAACCTTCGGTCAAAGTAGCCTTAAATAAATTATGGTTTGTAGAAAGTCTAGTTAATTAATTAGAAGGTTGGGTTATTATGTAAATTTGGAAATAATAGACACTTTCGTTTGGCATTTGGTTTCAATAGATAAAAGAAGTGATAACTTGTACGAAATAACCATGTGGGATAATTTGAATTTATAAATCCATTCAAAATTTCTCAAGAGTAAAGACTTAATATAAAATCATAAATTCACAATGAAGCATTTCAATTAATGTTGCTATAGATGTGTCCAACAACAAATGTACTTGCACCATTAATGTCCATTTATTTAATGTCACAAGATCACATACTTTAACATTGAAAGTGAATTTTGTTCCGGGCAATCCTTGTTGTACCACGTTATCAAACATATGTAAGGTAGCAAGTTTGTACAATTGTTACACATTGAGTGAAAACTCCCATCACATGTGTTTTCATTCATGTTCGACAAAAATGTATGATCTGGAAATTGCTTTCACAATTGTCATAACATAAATGATGTAGATTCCGACTTTAGAATTGAAAAATTGCATTAGCCTATTACACTATATGTTCTTGGCGATATGGTCCAAACATATTCATAAAAAATAATCAATCAATTAATGATCTTAAATGATTCATAATTGGGTATTTTAGTTTTTACCTAAAGCTAGAAAATTAGGTATTAGCTTGAACTAGAGTCTAGAGCATTTCATTGAGTATACTGATTTAAGATAATAATCAAGCAGTAGATATGCAGCATCAAGTTATTAGATGAGCATGTATATTAGAGCAAACGTCAATTTACCCGTGTGAAATGCATAATATTCAAGTTATCCCCTTTTGATTTGAAAAAAAGAAAAACTTTTTAACTTTCTGTAAAAAATTTAAAGAGCAATTTACTTCCTTTAGCAGGAAAATGTAACTCACTCGCTGAATTAAGAGTGGACAAGAAAAGTGTATTTGTGAAATAGATGGGTAAAGTGCCACATTGATCGTATTAAAGGGGTAATTATCATAACATAATGGGATAAAGTGCCACAATATATCATAATTCAGGGGGTAAAATGCCACATTTAAGAGTGGTAGTTTTGTCAATTGGTATTTTTTAGATTTAACAATATCAGGGGACGGTGCGTAACTTTTGTATGATTAAGAAAGTAAAATGCTTTTCTCAAATAACAAAAAGATAAATCGAACATTATACAAATCACATAGGAATATTTGCCATTAACTCTAATGAATTATGTATCAAAAGTAGCACCTCAAAATTTACTAGAGAAAAAACCATATGCAAAGTGAGGCTGAATTACAAATTCAATTATCATTTATCAAGGACAAAATATTACGATTTAAGCAAAAATAACAAATTCTTTTTTTTTTTTTTTAACATTATACTTGAATTTTTACCAACACCACCTCCAAGTGTACATTTCTGATAAAATTTCATAAGAATATCTCCTCTAGAAATGGAATCTTTACAATCCCTGAAGCTAAAACAAATGCAAATAGCCATGCTGGCATAATCCAAACAAACATAGCCACAATAATTTGTTTTCCTGCAAATTGCAATAAAAACGAAATTATTAATTTGAAAAGTTATTAATTTTTTATAATGCAATTGACAAGATACAAATTCAATTAGTTAGTAATGTCAAAAAATTAATTTGTAAACAACTCAAATTCCTTAAATTGTTGACATGAACAAAATCATAAATTTGTTTTAGGCATTGTACAATATATTGATGCGGGTAAATTACATTCTTCATCTCAATAATTGTACTTTTAAACCAATTCGGTCTCGTTAATTTCTCAATTACTTAAATTTGGTCCTCTAACTTCCCAATTATGCCAATTGCTCACATCACATTCTCACTCTTTTCTCTCCTCCCATTTCATCGTCAAACATAGATTAAGAATTAAGGTTCTTTTTCTACATTATTGCCGTGGAATATTACATTTTTACTTTTAATAAATTTACTCTTACATCATTTTGGTCTTGTTCATTTCTCGAATTTGGTCCTATAACTTTCCAATATCACCAATTAAGGACAACTTAGCGCGAAAATCGCTCACATCAACTGCACGTGATATCAAGTCGCGAAGTGAATTAAATTGTAATGTAATATGTCTCACAACCGAGAAAAAAAAATTTTGTGGGGGGGTTCATTTCGGTTTCGGATCTGGGACTTCTATTAGTTACGTATCAACATTCGAACAAAAATACTTGTATGCATCAAAATCCCACTATGTTTTTCTTATACAAATTAAGAATTCAGGTTCTATATCTACATTCTACATCACCAAAGAAAAGAGTCGATGGCAATTTAGTCCCTATGTGATATCCATAATGTCCAGTTTACCTCCAAGTAATTTGAAAAAAAACACTTATCCCCCATGTAATCTCATAAAAGTTTCACATAACTTCCCTGATATTTTTATATATGACAGTTTACCTCTCGTGTTATGATAATGTGACATTTTATCTCCTGTGTTAGTATTAAGAAATATGAGAGTTTACCCTCATGTGATATTCATAATGTTCAATTCACCTTCCTATGATTTAAAAAAGAGCATTTTCCTCCCCTATAATCATATAAACATTTCACACGCCTCCCTGATATTTTTATATTTAGCACTTTACCCCCTGTATTATGATAATGTGACAGTTTATTCCCCTGTGTTATGATAAATGTAGCAGTTTACCCTCTTGTGTAATAATAAATGTGTCAATTATCCCCCTATATTACAAAACACTTTTCAATTGCGCACTCTCAATTTTAGCAAGTGAGTTTCACTCTCCAACTGAAAATAAACCGTTTCTTTAAAATTTTCACATAGTGCTACCTTAATATGTCCCATAACTTTACTCTTAAATCAATTTGGTCTCATTCATTTCACATTTCAAAGTCAATGCAATTAAATAATGTTGCAACAATTAAATTCAATTATATTTAATAAAAATAATAATAAAAACATATATTAAAAGCATTAATTAATTACCAACAGAATTGGAAGTTTTTTCCGATTGATAAACGAGCCATTCTCCAGTCTCCCTTAGCTTCTTCTCCAAATCTCCTTCACTCTTTCCAATTGTATATTTCATCACATTATCAAATACACTATTTTTCTCTTCTTCTTCACTAAAAAGAAAAAAAAGATATTTATTACAAACCCATTAAAGAAATTCTTTCGGAGAAAAAATAAGTAAATTAAATCAGGGGTACCTGTTAGTGTCCCGATAAATGCCAGCACCAATTGCCCGTTCAATTTCCGAAACAGAGGGCTGCCGCAATTTTTTTCGTTTCAGATTTTTTTGCTGTAATTGTAATTCTTTTTCATTTATTTTTATTTTTGGAAGTTTATTATTAGGTTTGAAATTGGAAGGAGAAGAGTTATCGTTATTGGGTAGAGCTGAAGAAATCAATATTTTAGGTTTGGTGATGGAGTGGCAGTTGAGGATAATAGCCATTTTTAAACTGAAAAATATAACAAGAAAGTAGAAGAAATATTATTATTTGTATATTTTACATATAGAAATACAAATATTGAATGCCATTTGATAATTATTGTGATAATAATATATAAAGGATAATATTGTTATGGAGCCATATGGAAATAAATATCTCTTTCGTTTTCAACATGTCTTAGTATTTGTTTGCAACTCTGGTACCACGTGATATATCCATATCGCAACTTTCGTATTAATACGAAAATAAAAATTTGATATCACAATTAAGTAATTGTAACTTTCATAAGAACTCATTTTTTTTTGGAGTTAATGACAATTTACTCCTGTGATATTTATAATGTTCAATTTATCTCTTATGATTTGAAAAGGATCAATTTACTCCCTTATGAAAATTTTAAAGAAGCAGTTTACGCCCCTTCAGCCGGACTGTATGACTCACTTGCCGAAATTGAGAGTGGACATTTGAAAAGTGTTTTGTAACATATAACACAAGGGGGGTAAAATACCACATATAAAAATATTAGAGAGGCAGTTTTGAAACTTTTTACAAATCCAAATTAATTACTGCATGTTGATACTGCCTCTCTAATATTTACATGTGAGCTCGACAAGCTAGAAATTTACAAAGTACATGTAATAATATTAAGCTAATTGATACTCGACATGAACTTATTCGATAAAAGCTCATTTAAGCTCGGTTTGTTAATTAAACAATCAAACCATATTACTTTCCCGAACAATATGATCGGCTTGAAACTCCTCAAAAATGTCGCGTCAATGATTTAATGTCTTCAAATGTTGGACCAGGAGCTCCCATGGATGGATTAAAGCTCGAAATACCTCTAATAACCGCAACACAATCGCCTTCAAGAATCAACTTGGTCCAACAGAAATCAAGTCCGAATTCTATATCCTGAAGTGTCGTGCTTCAGGTCCTAATTGCCAGTTAATAACAAATCATTTTCATCCTTGTACGCATGATGATCTTCGTTATCTACCAACTACACTTCGTCCAAATAGCTTGTCATTTATTGTCCAGTTAACAAGGCATGGACCATCATTATTCGTGTGTTGTGCCTTTACCCACATGTCACAATTCGTAATGTTGGACTTTCATATATTACATATTGGGCTAGTTTCATCCAAACGTTCAGTCCACCCATACGTGAATGGGTAATGTTGAGATTAAAAATGCCCCACGTGGATTGGATAACAATTTTAAATCTACTTTATAATGTCTTGGACAATCTTGAACTTTTTAGCTAGCTTGTGAAGAAATCTAAGACACAACATCCCTTGATATAAAATATACAATTTTTACTAATTTATTATTATTAAAATTTTCTAGGTTTTTTTAATTTGCTACAAATTTTGATGTTTTCTGATCACAACGAAAGATGCAAAACCAAAATGCTGAAATCGATTTTCGAATCAAGAATTGGAAATGATGGGTGCTTGAAATTGAAATTTTAGTGCCCAGAAACTGAAAGATGATTTCAATGGTCGTAAATGTAGCATTACAAATTTTAAAATAAAAAACATGTCAAGTATTCACATGTCAAATTGGAAGTGGTAAGATGTTATACAAAACGGGTGAAGGATGAAAATATCCTCAAAAAGGGGATGTGCAACACACGTAATATCGTCTTCACTGTATAGTTTTCGAAAAATCTACAAATCAATGTAGCTGAAGGGACGAAAATATCCTCGAGAAAGGCTATGTGCAATGCACATAATATCATATTCGTTGTGTATTTTCCAAGAATCTACAAGTTAATATAGGTGAAGGGATGAAAATATCCTCAAGAAGGGGATGTGCAACGCACGTAGTATCGTCTTCATTGTATATTTTCTGAAAAATCTACAAGTTAATATAGGTGAAGGGATGAAAATATCCCCAAGAAGGGGGATATGCAACGCACGTAATATCATCTTTGTTGTATTTTCCAAAAAATCTACAAGTGAAACGCCAAAGTGCTAAAAAGGACCTAACTGCTGAAGAAAAAATGAGGGACGAAACTGCAAAAGTCGTCCCATATATAAGGAAGAAGAAACGTGTTATTCACCCTATAGTAAAACTAGGGATCTTGAACTGCTTCAAGTTGAAAGGTTTGATTGCATCGTTGCTATTAATTATAATTTTAAGACAATAATAAGTGTTCCATCCTATGTAATGTAAAAATCTTCCTAGATGAAATGGACCCTAGAGAACCAAAATTAAATTGTGCATCTTATATGGGTGCAAATTGCAATTGTACTAAGTCAGGCTTGTTCGAGCACGCTTATTTTAAAATAAATATAATTAGATGATACTTGCAGGGTAAATGCATAATATTTTCCTGTGTTATGTTAAACCTGTAAAAACTACCTTGTGAAATTTGTATTAAGCCATACATCCTTGTACTATCAAAAACCCTAAAAAAATACTCAATTTGTAAAAAATAGGTCGTTTTGGATAGACATATTTCAAGAAACCATTTTTAATCCACATGAAGTTGTAGGGACCAACTTAAAGTATTTTAAAAATTGTTTCTTGAAATATATCGATCAAAAATGATCTATTTTTTACAAATTGATTTTTTTTGCAGGGTTTTTGAAAGTATAAGAAAGTTTGACGACGTAATAAAAAAAGTTTAGGGTAATTTCTTGCAGATTTAACATAACACAGAGGAGTATCTTGCATTTTCCACGATACTTGCTTTAGAATAACCAATAAATAAATAAAATTATTATGTAACTACTAAAGTATAACAACAATAAATTTGTGTATTAGTGACAAAATTCTAAGTGGCAAAGTAAAAGTTATCACTATTTGCATGTGATTAGTGACAACAATTTTTAGTATTGTCACAATAATAATTGTGACAACTACAGTAGTGACAAAACTTTTTTTTAAGGTGTCACTAATAATATTTAGTGACAATAGTATGGTAATTAAGTTGTCACTATTCACAATTAGCGACACCCTAGCTTTTAGTGATAATCTAGTGAAAATTAATATTATCGCAAAGATTTAGTGACAATAATTTATTTATCATTTTTGCGGTAAAATACTGATAATTTTTTTCCAAGTATTGTCACTAATATGTCTATAAATGGACAATATATAGCTTATTGATAGTTAATCGATATATAACGGGAAAATTGCTTTTTTGGTATCATAGGATAGTCTAACTTGCACTTTTGATACCATTGGATATAAAAATACAAATTTGGTACTATAGGATAGGTTTTCATTGCAATTTTGGTACCAACCCCGATTTTTCTACAAAGTTAATGACAATTTACCCCCTATGAAATGCATAATATTCAATTTAAGGGGTTGCAAACATATGTCGTTCAAGCTTGTTTTGAATTTTATTGAGCTTGATATTTTGTGTTTGAGCAATATTTGATTGTTTAACGAACTAAACTTAAATAAAGTTTTATGAAACAAGGTCGAGTTGAGTATCGAGTAATTTTATTTTTATATATATTTATCAATTTTTAGCTTATCAAATCGAGTTCGAGCCGAACTTCAAAAGTTATCAAACGAAAACTTATGTTCGATCTTGTGTTGATTTGTGTAAACAGATTGAATTTCAAATTACAAAGACATGAAACAGTTCGGATATAATCCATTAAGGCTGCGTTCACTTGGCCTCACAAGTATTGGCCCGGATTTTGATATTGGCCCAATTATTAATCCGTCCAACAGTATAATTGGGCGTAGACCAGATTATAATAGCCCAGTAAATAATCATGACGGCCCGTTTGTCCATCTGTTCACTTGGCCCAATTAATAATCATGGACCATTTTACCCCTGGGCCGATGTATTGATCTATCTGTTCATTCCGTTTAATCTGAGCCGTTGATTCAGAGGTATAACTACTCTAGGGTTCCATATTTACTTTCTTCATTTCAACTCTACCCCTCTCTCTCTTGCGACGGCGACCTTGTAGAACTAGGGTTTGGTACTTGTTGTCTTCTCCACCAATTCCAACCGATCTACCATTATTTCTGCATTATTTGTTGGTCCTCTTGCCTCCTCATAACACATCTTCCCTTGGTCTTCCATTCTCGACGGCTAATACTAGGGTTTCACACGAAAACCGTCCGCCCCCTCAATTCCGACGGCTTTCATCTTTTTATCTCCTGGTTTCTTGATGTTGTTGCATCCCCATAATAAATCTTCACCTATATCTGATTATCGACGGTAAAAAATTCAAGGTTAACACGTTGATCGTCCGTTTTTATTTACCTACATAAGTGGGTTTCGATCTGGGAATTGATTCGAAGCATTCACAACATAAAGGTATGTATTTTTTAATTTATTGCTTCGATTAGGTTATGGTTTTGAAATATTAAGGTTTTAAAATTAGGGCTTTTCTTATACTTGGGGTTTTTTTTCTATATTTAGGGCTTTTCTTATAATTTTCACAACATACATAATGTATATTGCGTTAATTTTGTATTTATTATTTCGATTGGGTTAGGGTTTCGAAAAATTATGTTCGGTTTAGGGTTTTTCTTATAATTTGAGTTTTGATGTAATTAGGGCTATTTTTTGGGTTTAAATTATTTTCAGTTGTCGTTATAATTGATTATTTGTATTCTAACCTATTTGATTTCAAGTTGTGCCAGCAATGGAGTCATTATCCAACTCCACTGTTCGGTTAGGGACTGCACACTGTTTGTGCGGTCTTCGCGTTAGAATATATATTTCCTGGACGAGAGCGAACCCTGGTCGGCGATTTTCGCGATGCCAGCGTTTAACGGTACGTGGATTTGTTTATATGAATTTAATTTTTTTTCCACTTTGTTGATTTTTTAATGAATACATTCATGTTTCCTTGCAAGGATGAGCGTTGTGATTAGGGGTGAGCCTGATTCGGTAAACCGATCGAACCGTACCGAAACTAAACTGAAGTTTCGGTACGGACCGATTACCGAATCAAAAATTCGGTTCGGTAATCGGTTCCAGGCCCAGAACCAAAGCATATATGCTTTGGGTTTTCGATAAAACCGGTCGGTTTACCGAACCGAACCGATTTATCGATTGCTTTTTTTATTATTTTTATTTTTACTAAAATCAATTTCAATTTTACACTCAGCCTTCAAAATTCAATCGATTTGGTGAGAAATAAAACATAACTTTCCTTTTCCTTCCCTGCCTTCGGACCTCCATCCACTTCTGTACTGAGATTTTGAGATGTGGCTTTAATAATAGTAATAGGAGCCATGGTTTGAAGTTCTATGACTGCAAGGTCAAATCTTGTTATCTACTTCTTTAATTCTTCTATGTAAGTTCGTGACCCCAAAAGTATCTCCTATCCTTATTTGTGGTGTGAAGGTTGTTGCTTTTTTTTGTGTTTTTACTGAAATTAAATATTTGACTGGGTTTGCTTTTAATTTTGTGGGTTTTTCCATGGATGTAAATTCGCAAATCAGGAGTGGAGTACTGCTTTAATGTTTTCTGTTAATATTTGTATATCATTTTGCCCAAAAAGACATGATTTAGTTAAGCAAAAAGACAGGATTTAATTAAAAAAAAATCATTCAATTTTTTTTACCGAACCGGAACTGAACCGGATCGTTCGATTTTTTCCCGAACCGAATCGAAAATTTTGGTTCGGCAAACGGTCCGCGGTCTGAAAAGTACCGAACCGAAAAAATACCGAACTTGTGTCCGGTTCGGTTTGGTTTTTACCAAATGCTCATCCCTAGTTGTGATTACTTCGAATGGATCGATCCTGTAATGTGTGATAGGTCCCGTCTAATTATCCCTGGCTTGCTAGGGCGGGTAAACCTTGCCGAGTCCAAAAATACCCGTCTTCTACGTCGCATTGATGAATTGTCTGTGGACATGCAAATTGTTGTTAATTCTTTGCATGATCTTGAGGCACAAAACATGGCATTGCGTCGCAAGCAAAAGCTTGTGATGATCTGTGCTGTGCTTGTGTTCTTGTTGTACATATATGCATGATAATTATCGTTCCGTCTGTTTTTTACTTGCTTATTTTGCAATGTATATATATGCATGATGTATTTGTGTTCTTGTTGGATGTATGCAACTGCAAATTGTTGTTAATTATTGTTCCATCTGCTTTTTACTTGCTTAGTTTGCAATATATATATATATATATATATATATATATATATATATATGCATGATGTACCTATATCTTGTTGGATGTATGTGAATGATCTGTGATCTGTGCTGTGTTTGCTGTGTTTGAGTGTTCCATATTGTGATGTTACATCCTTGGGTTTGGTGAAATGTTGGACTTTGCAACACATGTAGTATGCATGTCAATCATGTTTTTTGGCCATATGATGTTGATATTTTTTGTCTGATGGTCTTGTATGTTGAGTTATGTAGAAGTGATAATTCTGAGAACTTGAATGGTAATGTCTGTTTGGGGGATTCATTCTCATGTTTACTCCTTGGGTTTGGTGCACTGTTGGGTATGCTACACATGTAATATAAAACTTATATATGTGTGCTTTGTCATGTAAGTGCCCCCAAAGGGTTCATTTTTTGGCCAAATGATGTTTACTTGGTTTAAATCTAATGGTCTTGTATGTTGAGAGTTATGAATTGAAAACTGTGGTGGGCTTGATTGGTACTCTCTGTTTGGTCCCAGTTGGATTATAATGTATGTATTGCACCAAATGATGTTTTGAAATAATGGGGTATTGCTTGTTTCCAATTATGATGCGCTGTGTGCTAGGTCCAGACTGTATGTATATGACCAGGTGATGTTGCAACACACTTTTCTGATGGTCAAGATTGTTGAGTCAATTCTTATGCTATTTGGAGAACTATAAGTTCATGTCTGTTTGTAGGGGCATCAAATGCTTAGGGTTTGGTACACTTTTAGTATGCAACATAGATTATTTCTTGAATATCTGTGTGCTCTATCATATAAGTACCCCTTCCCATTTGGTTAAATTTGAAACAAAAGACATCCCCCCTAATTTGACATTGTTCATTCCTCTTAAATAGCAACCAAAAAACTAGATTGTTACTGTCTGGGAAAGTGAACGCAGCCTTGATTATGTTGTCCATGTGATGATTTGAAACTAAGGCATCTGATGGTCTTTTATGTTGTACTGCTTTATTTTGGAAATGCATTGTTGACCTATACATTACATGATATTATATGTTTCAAGTATCAATTTCTAAACCAATCTAGTATTGTATATATGTATGTGAACAACTCATAAATATTATTTCCATGTTTGGTTTATGTTTGAGTGTATTTGGTATTGTTTGGATAATGACTTTTAATTTGCACACATGTAAGTTTGAGTGTATTTGGTATTGTTTGGATAATGACTTTTAATTTGTACACAAGTATTAAATTAGATGGAGTGTCTCAACCACTTAAACAGTATTTTAATAGCCTTTGCAATTAATGTTTTACTTGAATGGTTGTATATTTCATTTACCCCTTGAGGTGACCTTTTGGCTACTCCTTGTATTAAATGCATTTACTTACCCCTCTTCATATTCAACTCTGAATGGTACATATTCCCATGTTTACATTTATTGAAATGGTTGGTCTCAAACCCTCTATATATAGTCCTATACTTCTGTTTATGCCTCCATATCTTCTTCTCTCAAATTAGGGGAGTTTTAAATATCCTTTCTAAGTTCAACACTTTCTGTTTATTATTATTTAAGTTAATATTATGAACTAATATATTTCTTCTATTTTGATGCAAGTATAAACTGTCCATTATGCCGAGGACACGAAGGATGCGGGCTGAGGAAGGTAAGGTTAGTGATGGCTGGAGCTTCACTGAGACTTCTAGGTTTGTTGACTTGTTGTACCAAGAGAGCAAAGTAGGAGATCTGAAGGACTTGGAGTATTTGGTTGGGGTATGTCAACGTATTTCAGTTGCGATGACATCGGAGTATGGTAGGAAGTTTAGCGTGAGAGGGGTTAAAAGGGAGTTGGAGTATTTGAGGATGAGGAATAGGGAATTTGACAATTTTCTAGAAACCCCTGGAGTTGCATATGATGCATGGCACTGTGTGGCGCGTGTCAATCAAAATTATTGGGCTGTTGTACCTGCTGTTGTAAGTTAAAATCTACTGTCAGTTTTTAATAAGTATTTTGCAGTTTAAAATAATCTAATCCAGTGTTTAATTTTTGTGTAGGATGAGCCTGACTGGTTTAGACATTTCCGCAAAAACGGGGAGCCATTCTACCCGAAGCTACTCTATATATTTGAGACCAAAGGTGTTGCGTCTTTTCCCAGGGACCTAACTGGATCCCCAGGTTGGCCCATTTATATCCGGGACTCCGACGACGACGAACTTGCCGTGGTCCCGTTCAGTGCAAGTGATTCCTTGACTGCAATTCCCTTTGACCTGGGGAAGGAGATTGTAGTGGCTGGAGATGATATGGACGTAGCTGGACCCTCTGGTGGTGGTGAGGTTGGTTCGAGAGGTGGGATGTTCGGGGAAAATGCATAGGTTGTGGATTAACATTTTCTCTGTTTCATGTGTTTGGATGAAGTACCAAGGACCCTTATGTTATGTTTATCAAATGTTTATGTAATATGTTTTATGAACTGGACAAGTTAGCACTTGTCTAAAGGACTTTTTTTTTTGTGTTTTAAGTTTTTGTACGTTTGTGGTTGCAATGCACAATTTTATGTGGTGCATGTAATTACAAATGTATCGAATATTATGTCTGTTTAAGCAATTTATATAAACTTATATTTGTGTTTTACTATGTTTATTGATATGTGCATGAACATTATATATTGCTGCCAATTTTGTTTTGCATGTATAAGTTAGAAATTTAAACCCCTAAAAAAATGACATATGTAATAAGTAATTCTAGGGGAAAAAATATCAAAGGACATAACAATTATATATTCAATTTTCCAGTACGTATGTGTTTGTATATTGGACAGTTCAAACAAGTACTACAAACGCAAAAGTGCAAAAGTAAATAGTATTTATTGTGGTCAATGCATACATGCTCAAATGCATCACACATTATTAGTAACTACATGCCAAAATATATTCATGCCAAAATCTAGCAAATAGGAATAATATCTTCTGTAAAAATTGCTTTTTGTGTCATGATTTGATAATACATAGAGTCTAGGTGTGTTAAATTGCACATAGGACCCTATATTATCAATAATTTTTCAAACACACCCTTCTCAACTTTGTGCATCAAAACCATACGAAAAAGTTCAACATATTTACGAAGCATTTTTCAGTATTGTTTCTCAAACATGTCCACTGTTTTCCCTCGTCATCAATCTGATTTTTTTTACTCAAATAAATGGTCAAAAGAAATTGACGATTATTTGATTGAGTTTCTATCTACTGAGTCTTACTACGCAAATGGAATTTTAATTTATAGTGTCGGTCACGTGATGAAGCGAGCTCGTGACGAAGTGAACGTGTTCTTCCGTAAGTCGTTCACTACAAAGGACATCTATACAAAAGTCGAGCGCCTCAAACGTCGACATGCCCTATTTTCATACTTGAAGACAATATCTGGATATTGCTTGAATCCTGGTTTAAACACTGTCGGTAACGATGGACGAGAAATCGTTAAAAATTTGTGCATGGTAACCCTTTATATTTACAAACTTTTGTATTTAGGTAATGTTCTATATTTTCTGAACACTTGGGATTACTTTTTCGTGGAAGGAGTCACCATTTTACGAAGCATATGCCATAAATGGAGAATCCAAATATGATGACTTGTGCGAAATATTTAGATACTCGGACGACTTCCCTATTGTGACACCACCCGTGTCCCCAATTAAGCTCCAATGGTTCGAGTTAAACGATGCACCGATTGTAGGACAAGAAACCCCAACAGTTGATCCCATATTGTTGCCTCGGGTACAGTTCTCCCCATGCGAAAATGATGATTTTTGGAAAGATTTGTCTAACTACAATGGAGCGGAGCCCGATAGTGACGATGTTTCCAAGCCTAATAAAACGAGTCTAAGTGTCTGTGGCCGGATGTGGGTACATCGGGTGTTTCTAGTGACGGAAAAAATTAATGAGAGGGAGTTACGTAATGTGTGTATTTCATCCGTTAGTATTGATAATATGTATTTGTGTATTTCGTTTTTGTTTGGAGTCTAGATTGAGTTAATTATGTACTGTGTGTGAATGTAATTATGTGTTTGAGAATATTGTCATGTTATTAGCAACGTTATAATTTATGTTTTATGGTATGTTATTGTGTACCCTCTCAATTTTTTCGAAATTATTATTTAGTCCATCTAAGATTTTCCATACAACAAATGATAAAAAATGGCTAATTAGTAGAATTATTTGCACTTTGCACCCCCCGTAATATGCAAAATGCTAAACTTTAAAACTGTTACGCTCTTTATACGAGTATACGGTCGTTACAAGTAATATAAAACGATAAGTACATACCGAGTATCGAATCCCTATGAATGAGTAAAAGGTGGGAATAAACGAATCAATCGACGGCTTATTTCATTTAAGATCGCTTAATACAATAATATCGAACCCAAATATTGATAAGGGCGATTTTATTTAACTACGAACGGTAAAGTAAATCTAACTAAGAAAGCAAGTAAATGGGGAGTTAATTATGCGATAAGGAGGATTCAAAAGCGATTAGTTAAAGCAGATAAATCGTGCGGTTGTTAGGTTAGCTATGCAAACAATCCTAGATTTAATTGTTGTTTGTGAGTTCAAATTAGTTAAGTCTCCCTGTCGGTTTGACTTAACTCTACCAATCTACCCAAACTCTCCATCTCCGGATCAATAACGAACATCGCTGTCAACCGATGCTCAAAGGAAAGTTCGAACCCAAAAGAGGATTCAAAGGCGTACCGTTGTCACCCGGGACATAAAACTAACCCGAATCCCCGAATAAAGAGAATCTAAGTTATTTGATGCATTTACGGACGAACCCATTATACAAACACGGACCAAACTAGGTATATGTCTATCCTAGGTTGAAATCCACAAATCGTCACTCACCTAACTTTCTACATCCTATGTCTAGGTTGCATTAAAGGTAGATGGTCAAAAGTGCGATAAAACAATAAACCCAACAAATCAAACATAACCCAACATCAAACATAATTAATCAAACGATAACAATGACTCGACAATTAATATATTGTGTTCGTGTTTGCTATTCAAGGATTCAATGATATTCATATGTATCTTTCGATAGCATACCAACCTATCAAATTAAACTAAGCCAATTTACGTATAAATGGACTAAAATCTAATCGATGTCATTTAAACTCAAACCTTAAACGAATATGAAACGACATAGGTATATGTCTATCCTAAAATCGATTCACAATCCAAATTCATAATCAAATCCTCAAAATCACTATATCTAGCAATCAAGAATCAATAACACTCATCTCAAAGGGTTGTCAAACCACAAGACGAACAATAAACACGGAATCGGATTAACGAACACATATAAGCACCATACTAATCATCAAGACATCATTAATCAAACAATAACATAAATTTATATAAATCCGGAGAATTCCAATACACAATCATTCATCCAAAAAGGAAATAACAAACTCATCTCCTAATCATAAATAACTAAGAAATGGAAAGAAATCACCTAATCGAAATGGAATCGAGACAAGGATTCTCCTTCCTTTAATCACCACCTAATCACTCCCCAAGGGTGGTGATTAACTCACCCCCTTGGTTGAGCCTTCAATACAAGAAAACAAAGGGAAAAACTAGAGAGAAAGCTTAGGGATGCAAAGAGAAAAAAGAGGCACAAGAGTGGAATGATTCCAAGATATGTTGCAAGTTGTGTCCTCCTCTCCTCTTAACCTAAGGGAAAACAAGACCAAAAGCCCCCTAAAGGGTTAGAATTACAAGTGGGAGATACAAGGCAAAGTACAAAAAACACCCTCCAAACACGCTGAAAAACAGAGCAGGCCTCGCGGCCGCGAGACCAGGGCTCGCGGCCGCGAGCCTGCAGTCGGTGAACACCTCGCTGCAGCGAGGTTGAACCTCGCTGCAGGGAGACCTGGGCAGAAACTTTCTGCCACCAGCTCGCTGCCGCGAGGTTAAACCTCGCGGCCGCGAGGTTAAACCTCGCGGCCGCGAGGTACATGCAGTAGGTTTCCTGCTCTGCCACACTTCTTTCCGAGCAGCATATCTTTTGATTCCGAACTCCGAATCCGGATCCGTAAAGTCCGTAGCGTAGCTAACTCACTCATCTATGACATATCCAAAATTCAGCTCATTTAGATCATCCATAAAATATTTATGCATGTTCTAGTGAGCAGCTATCTACATTCTTGTACAATTTGCTCCGGGTTCTTCATTCCTTTGAAGCCCTTTTCTACATCTCCCTACAAAAACACACAAAACAACAATAAAACACACAAACAACAACCAAAACATACAAATGTCCAACAAAGGACCAAAAACGCAAAAGAACGCGAAAATAAACAAAAGCACGCAAAACTCGAATCAAAGCAAGTTGTTTTCGGCTTAAGAAGACACGTAATAATGACTTTTTCATGACGTTATCACACCCCCAAACTTAAACACTTGCTCGTCCTCGAGCAAAGAAAGCAAAAACAAATACTAAACATGCATGCTTAAGATCAAAATGCCAAAGCTTAACACTTTCAAATTATTCTTTAAACAAGCTCCACGTGTGTGCGTGATGGCTTCGGCTAGATTCTATTTTAGGTGAATACGCCCCAATAGATTAAAATAATCGGTTCTACTTGCATGGGCTCCTCACGTTAACTTAGACTATCTCCTAACCTTAGGTTTCAAACCTCATGCTCCAATCACATTATGAAACTAAGTTGTAGGTAATTTAAGAGTTTTGTCCCTATTCTTGAACTAATTGGCAATTTCAGTCCCTAGCTCTTTTCTCACCATACTTTGCTTTTCTTTTGATTTACAATGATAACATAGCACTTTGTGCTTTTACAATGATATTACAATACAAAACTCGCACTAATGATGATTGTTGTTCGTGCTTCTAAACATTCGACTTTTTGGGCTACTAGCACCATTCCAACGAAAATAGAGTAATTACAAAAATGATTCATGAATTTCATCAATGAAGGCTTAGCCTTTCTTTTCTCTCATAGAAGTGCATACATTTTAGCAACTTCTCTACTCGTTTCTTTTAAGAGCTAGGTGTTCAAAGGTTTTTCATTCTTAAAAAGGGTTCACTCCCCCAAACTTAAGTCATTTTGCTCTCTTCACACTTAGTTTTCAAACTGAAGATTGGAGAGAAACTAAGTTACGCTAGAGGAGTCATAGATCCTATTATCACTAAAGTTCTTTATCCACCTCAAATACAATCTAGCCTTAGCCAATGTGCTCAAATTTTGTAGAAGCATATTCAAATAATAATAAGAATTTGAAAAAATTTTGCGGGTCGACCTAGCATGTATGCAAGTACTTGTGACCTCTCTCCCCCAAACTTAAAACGCACAATGTCCCCATTGTGTGAATTGAGAAAAATGGAGGGAGGTCGACACGACAACCACGCAAGCACACAAAGAAAAGAAAAACAAACAAAACAAAGAAATCAACAAGGTAAATGATCGAACACGGCTCTATCCAATTCAAGCAAGCATAGATAATCTAAACCAATTAAGTACGGACATATAGATATATCATTGTAAGCGCAAAACAAACCAAACGGAATGCAAAAATGTAAAGGTTACGCCCTTTTGTCGATCATGGAGTCCGTGCATCCCGTGGTTAACTTCCGTCTCGGATCCTCAATCATGCTTGCCATTACTTTGTTATCATGCACAATCATCACATACAACACAACACAAACAAAAGCAAAATAAAACAAAACAAGACAAGATGATGAAAAAGGGAAATAATGCTTGTTTTAAGTCACGAGCTTGACTTGATACGAGGGATGAATTGATTGTCACCAAAACTACTCCCATCGTCCATGATTCCACAAAACAGGTTCATCAAAATCCTTAAGCTCTTCGCAATAGGCTGATCAAACCTCGCAAAGAAACAAAAAGATCAAAATTAGCACGAAGTATCAAGCTATCAAACACAAAACTAGCCATCAATATCATCATGTACTCCACACGTTACCACATTCCCCGGCAACGGCGCCAAAAACTTGTTACGCTCTTTATACGAGTACGTAAACTACGCAAGTATACGGTCGTTACAAGTAATATAAAACGATAAGTACATACCGAGTATCGAATCCCTATGAATGAGTAAAAGGTGGGAATAAACGAATCAATCGACGGCTTATTTCATTTAAGATCGCTTAATACAATAATATCGAACCCAAATATTGATAAGGGCGATTTTATTTAACTACGAACGGTAAAGTAAATCTAACTAAGAAAGCAAGTAAATGGGGAGTTAATTATGCGATAAGGAGGATTCAAAAGCGATTAGTTAAAGCAGATAAATCGTGCGGTTGTTAGGTTAGCTATGCAAACAATCCTAGATTTAATTGTTGTTTGTGAGTTCAAATTAGTTAAGTCTCCCTGTCGGTTTGACTTAACTCTACCAATCTACCCAAACTCTCCATCTCCGGATCAATAACGAACATCGCTGTCAACCGATGCTCAAAGGAAAGTTCGAACCCAAAAGAGGATTCAAAGGCGTACCGTTGTCACCCGGGACATAAAACTAACCCGAATCCCCGAATAAAGAGAATCTAAGTTATTTGATGCATTTACGGACGAACCCATTATACAAACACGGACCAAACTAGGTATATGTCTATCCTAGGTTGAAATCCACAAATCGTCACTCACCTAACTTTCTACATCCTATGTCTAGGTTGCATTAAAGGTAGATGGCCAAAAGTGCGATAAAACAATAAACCCAACAAATCAAACATAACCCAACATCAAACATAATTAATCAAACGATAACAATGACTCGACAATTAATATATTGTGTTCGTGTTTGCTATTCAAGGATTCAATGATATTCATATGTATCTTTCGATAGCATACCAACCTATCAAATTAAACTAAGCCAATTTACGTATAAATGGACTAAAATCTAATCGATGTCATTTAAACTCAAACCTTAAACGAATATGAAACGACATAGGTATATGTCTATCCTAAAATCGATTCACAATCCAAATTCATAATCAAATCCTCAAAATCACTATATCTAGCAATCAAGAATCAATAACACTCATCTCAAAGGGTTGTCAAACCACAAGACGAACAATAAACACGGAATCGGATTAACGAACACATATAAGCACCATACTAATCATCAAGACATCATTAATCAAACAATAACATAAATTTATATAAATCCGGAGAATTCCAATACACAATCATTCATCCAAAAAGGAAATAACAAACTCATCTCCTAATCATAAATAACTAAGAAATGGAAAGAAATCACCTAATCGAAATGGAATCGAGACAAGGATTCTCCTTCCTTTAATCACCACCTAATCACTCCCCAAGGGTGGTGATTAACTCACCCCCTTGGTTGAGCCTTCAATACAAGAAAACAAAGGGAAAAACTAGAGAGAAAGCTTAGGGATGCAAAGAGAAAAAAGAGGCACAAGAGTGGAATGATTCCAAGATATGTTGCAAGTTGTGTCCTCCTCTCCTCTTAACCTAAGGGAAAACAAGACCAAAAGCCCCCTAAAGGGTTAGAATTACAAGTGGGAGATACAAGGCAAAGTACAAAAAACACCCTCCAAACACGCTGAAAAACAGAGCAGGCCTCGCGGCCGCGAGACCAGGGCTCGCGGCCGCGAGCCTGCAGTCGGTGAACACCTCGCTGCAGCGAGGTTGAACCTCGCTGCAGGGAGACCTGGCCAGAAACTTTCTGCCACCAGCTCGCTGCCGCGAGGTACATGCAGTAGGTTTCCTGCTCTGCCGCACTTCTTTCCGAGCAGCATATCTTTTGATTCCGAACTCCGAATCCGGATCCGTAAAGTCCGTAGCGTAGCTAACTCACTCATCTATGACATATCCAAAATTCAGCTCATTTAGATCATCCATAAAATATTTATGCATGTTCTAGTGAGCAGCTATCTACATTCTTGTACAATTTGCTCCGGGTTCTTCATTCCTTTGAAGCCCTTTTCTACATCTCCCTACAAAAACACACAAAACAACAATAAAACACACAAACAACAACCAAAACATACAAATGTCCAACAAAGGACCAAAAACGCAAAAGAACGCGAAAATAAACAAAAGCACGCAAAACTCGAATCAAAGCAAGTTGTTTTCGGCTTAAGAAGACACGTAATAATGACTTTTTCACGACGTTATCAAAAACCATGTTTAATTTTCAAGTAATGGTTTGAAAAAATATGTACTTTTATAGTATTGTCGATTTGCACCCTAAAAAATTGAGAATTTCGGACTTTGTACCCCCAAATTAAAATTTCCACTTTAACATACTCTAATGAAGATGTATGCTAATACTTCCACCCCCGAAACACAATAAATTGGCAATTTGCACCCCAAAAAATCCCTAATTAGACATACTACTACGGATCAAACATTAAAATATTACCAAAACACATGACAACATAGGACCCATATTTATCCATAATCTACCAAAATATAAAAACATCAATACATGAATTTTTCCAAGTACCAAAAAAGGCCAAAAAACTAAATAAGCCAGGAGTGTCACCCATCACAAAATATAGGTGTGCAAATCACAATTAGGCCTTAGTTCTTCAAAAAAGCATTAGCTAACCATGTCATAACACGCGCAAAAATTCAAGTACCTTATGTGAGAACATCAACGCCGATGAAGATTCAAGGCATCTTGTTGTTTAGCATCATGTGGGTAATGTGCTCTCGATTCTTTTCGTTCGATTTCAAAAATAAACTCACGTGATTAGGATTATCCATAATCTTGAACGAGAGGAAAATCCGTTCTCAACGGTGAGCATGTCAATGCTCTCGAGTGCATTTATAATCTTTTGGGCTTTTTCATCGGGAGTGTCCTCCTCTTTCGCAAAGCTATGACTAAGATTGCCCCATGCACATTTTGCGGCAACTATGAACTTGTCCATGTCTACCGGGACGGATTCCGGCGTAGGCGTCTTTCGTTTCTTCTCTTTTTTTTTTCATTTTTCTCCTTTTTTATCTTCTTTGACAACTTCTTTGCATAAAGATGCGTATTTTCAAACCCCAAGTTATATAGTGGAATTTCGGGGAAGTTCTCCTCTCCGTCGGAAGCATCCGTCGTCAAATCGACGCACGGACTACTATACGCACCATCATTGTTGCTTGAATCCATAATAGGTTCATTTCCATTCTTGCTTGAGGGGTTAACCGGGTTGCTCCTTACTAATTCCTCCACCATATCGACAATGTCCTCCGCGCACTCCCCGGTGGCCCTATCCTTTCCAAATATCTCGACCCAATCCTCATAATAGGGATACGTTTTAAAACGCATATTGGCAACGTCCGGATGTGCCTACAAACGATAATGCATAAGTCTTCTTTGCATAAGAATAATCGGGTAACAAAAAATATTAGCTATTGGATAAAAATGTCAATTAAAGTTACCTTAACATAGAGTGCCCACACATCATCATCAACGGTGATTGTTTTACCGGAATCGTTCCATCCGAAACCGCTCATCCCTAGCATACCAAAGAGTTGGTAATAAGTTTTCTAACCACACCGTAAGTTTGGAGTTAATATGAACTACGGTTATCTTCGACGTCAGTAGCCTTGCATTAACCGCATTTTGAAGATGATACAAGTATCACGGGCGAAAACCATTATCCGACTTCCACCCGTTTGTTATCAAGTCCTTCAAACTTTGTAACAAAACGACTTCTTCGGCATTGTTCAATTACCGCCTAAGTCCCTTGTTCTTCTTTTTAGATGTAGCCGCGTCACCGAAGCGGGGAATGGACGACATACCTATTGAATTATACCTACATAGTTAACAAATCAAACATAATATGCGGTGGACATAGAAGATATACAATGACAATCAAAAGATATTAAATGACTATTATACATAGGGTCAACTAAAAAAACAATAACAACTTCAAACAATATATATCCAATTCAAACATACAATCTCATGAATTATTCTTCGAAATGATAGAAAAATAAATAATCCAAACAATACGATGTAAAGTAAAATACAATCTCAATTTTTAGTGATACACACAACATTGTTCAATTGGTTAAAGTACTTTCTCAATTCACTCGCGATCCGAAGTCCATTTCAAATACATTTCACGAGCTAAGTTGTCCTGAAAATTGTTCCATGCATTTGAGGTCTCAACAACTTCGATGTAGTCATCTCCGTTCATGTTAGTATCATTCTCCATATTCTCAATATAATCAAATAATGGATCATATCCCATAACATCATCGGGCGACGTTTTCCGTAAAAAGTTGTGAATCAATAGCAATGCCATTTTCATCTTGGTTTGCGTTTTCAATGGATAGAAAGCAGGACTCCTCAATATTGTCAACGCTTCTTTATTTGGCCAAAAGTTCGCTCAATGACATTCCTAGCTTGACTATGTTTCATGTTAAAATATTCTTTGTAATTTTGAGGGGCCTCCATACCAACACCCCACTCTTTCAAATGATACCGCACTCCCCTATACGGCGTAAGAAAACCTTCACCATTCGTATATCCATTGTCACACAAGTAATACGTGCCTACAAATAATTTTTATGAGTGAGTTGTTATGACATAACCCTTGCAATTAAATTCACATACTAAAAAACTAAGTTTTACCCGTAGGCACTTTCAATCCATTTGGCCGAGTAATTGCATCCTTAACACGCGCCCATCCGCAGCGGACCCCTCCCAACCGACAAGTGCATAGGTGAACAATCCGTTAATATCACAAGCCGCAAGTACATTAGTAGATAACTCACCTTTTCGGTTCCTATAACGTGGTCTATCAACAGATGGAACATGAACATTATCATATGTTCCGTCTAATGCCCCAATGCAACCCTATACGCACAGTTAGTGTCTATTGTAATGAACAAGTTGAAGAAAAGGCCCTATGAAAGTAGGAAAATTAAAGTTTCGCAGCCTTACCGGGAAACAACTCCACCTATCATCTTCACAATCATTTGGTATTGAATCCGGTTGAGAAAATTATATTGGATGGAGTTTCATCAAGCATGTCAACACACGATAAAAACACTTGGCGGATCGACGGTAATCGGATCTCACAATACAATTCTTTTTGTGATGGGCAAAAACACTCAAAAACATGGCAACTTGTTCGCGCACACTCACGTACTTCGTATCATTCAACCCCCCCACGTTATGTAGGAAACATACCAACTTATCAAATGAAGTAATATTAAGACGTATATTATCCTTACACCTTACGGGATCTTTTTGAGTAATTCTACGTAAGTTTTTAGCCCACTTACGTCTCCTACGGATTAGGCTATACCATACGGGTCTCCGACGATTTTGGAGTTGTTTATGACGAAACCATAACAAAAAACACGCCAATCCAAAAAATCCGATGAAACATTAACATAATCAATTGTTTCCTCCGTTCATCCATTTGTATATCCTAAAACAAGTTCGAACCCCGTATATTAAAACCAACCAAATAAATAGTTGATATGTCCACACTAAACTTAAATTTGGCATAACTTAGTAAAAAACACAAAGCAATAGCTTGTACACAAAGGAATAACTTAAAATTCAAATATACGATATGTCCACACTAAACTAAAATTAAAGTGATAACTTAACAAAAAAACAAAGTACCTAAATGCCACACTAAAAATAAAGTACCTAAAAACAAAGTACCTAAAGTACCTAAATGCCAAAGTACCTAAACACAAAGTACCTAAATGCCACACTAAACATGCCAACTTAATACTTTTCTTGAAGCAAATTGAAGGCAAAGTAGACATTATAAAACACATCAATTTAAATTAGCTATCACAAGACACCAATGCTTACAAAATACAAAAAAATATAACTCAAGTAAAAAATTCTATCAAAATACACAAACATGCCAACTTAATACATAAGTTGTACAAATTGAAGGCAAAGTCGACATTATAAACCACCTCAAGTTAAATTAGCTATCACAAGATACCAAAGCTTACAAAATATATAAAACTTGTACAAATTAAGCATAAAATATCTCAACTTAAATTAGATATCAAAATACACAAATTTGTATAAATTTCTCATACATTCCCAAAAAATACACAAATCACTTAACATTCCCCCAAAATCGGCAAAATACCATAATTAATTGTAATATACCTCAAGTGAAATTGATGGTCGAATTCCTTCTAAGATAGAGACTTTACACCCTCGACTTTTTAGTTGCATGTACAAGAAATAAATAAATTTAGCTAACATAATTTATTTTTCATGGCAAAATTGAAGGGGTCGAACAATTCATAAAAAATCAACAGGAAATGCTAAAATCCAACAGCTTGAGCCTCAAAATCCAATCTTCTTCTTGGGAAAAAGGAAAATTGTTCAAAAATTAAATAACCTAAAAATTTCGTAAAAGCTAAATTTCATGGTAATGACTACAAATTAATCAACATAAAAAGCATGGGGTCATTTTCGCAATTTAGTGTTTAAAGTATTTACTATTGAAGAACCTGAACATTAACCTGGGCTTCTTTGATCTTCGGGTTTGGCGATGGAGGTCTGGGCAGTGGGGAGAAGATGAAGACGGGCGGGATTGACTAAAAAAATGGGAGGGATTTAATTGTTTTATGTTTTTTTTGTCCTAAGGCAATTTTGTAATTGTTGGAAACTCCAAATGGCAATAAGGTCTTTTTGGTCTTGGTAATTTTGTAAATCCAGGGAAAAGGAGGGGCAAAATGGGCAGAGAAATTTTCAGTTGGGCCATTATCCTTCAATCGGCCGCCTGAATCTGAATTATTAATCACCCAATTAACTGGGCTGGCCCACATGTTGGACCGAATTTCACGGGCAGCCCGGGATTTAATCCATCCAACTGAACAACAGATTAGCCCCAATTAAAAAAAACTTAGTGGCCCAATACTTGCCCAATTGTGGGCTTATTTGGCAAAGTGAACACAGCCTAAGAATAGTAAACAGATTGATAACTAAAACCTCTTTACAACTTCTGCTGTTCTTTGACCATGCATAACATGCTAGTAAAATTGCACTACACAATAATGATTTTTCCTCAGATTCAAGTTATGCTCTACATTCTCAAACAATACATGATCCATAAAACTATAAAGTATTCTTTGCAGCTGTGTCAATCTTCAATCAATATATGGAGCGACTGATACGAAACTAAGACTTGTATAAACTTCTGATTGCAAACACCTTTAATATCGACAGAACCAGAAAGCAAATTCGAAATAATTTCCTTAATGCAATTTAAAGAATGCAAACATAAGACGGCAATCAGAATGCAAACTAAGTTTATGGTCCAGTAACTTTGCAGTTGTGTCAATCTTCACCAGCAGATTCCTTATCCTCCTCATTAGTACCTTTAGCATTAGCATTCTCACCACTAGTATCAGCATTCCTAATATCAACTTGAATTCCAGATCCAGTAGTAACATTTGATGGATCAACTTTATCATGTGGAGTAGGTTTGTCAACATCAATATCAGCTTGAATTCCAGATCCAGTAGCAACATTTGATGGATCAACTTTACCATGTGGAGTAGGTTTGTCAACATCAACTCCATATTTCTTCGAGTTTTTTCTAAGGGTCTCTATTCTATGGCTCACTTGCGAGAAGTCACACCGAGGTCTTTACCGATATCGGCGTAGACCCGTGTCACGGCCCGGCATTTTGCAGGGGCAAAATGGCGCGACATAGAGACCTGGGGGACGGGAGCGTAGCTCAGAGAGCTCGGGAGGGGACATGCCGAGGACTTTGCGGGAACACGGAGCCAAGCAGGGGCGAGGCTTCGCTCGTACGGGACGCTGCTCGAGGGAGTAGGGACGAGGCAGGCGCGGATGGTGAGCGCCATGGGCAGCCGGGAGGGCAGCCCAACCTTTGGAGCATAATACGGGACAACCGAGTGGCCGGGATAGCCCAACCCATGGGGCTGGTCCTTGGGGCGAATTTGCATGGGAATGGAGGATCTGGGAGGTCTCCAGAAGATTCTACGGTGTCCCGGATGGATCCGGAGAGGTCTACACATGGGCAGAACATTCCTGAAGGTTCTACAAGATTCTTGAAGGTTCCGGAAGGATCTAGAATGTTCCGGAAGGGTCCAGAATATTGTAGAAGTGTGTGGAATATTATAGAAGGGTGGAGAACCTTCTAGAAGAATGTAGAAGGTGGTGGAACCATATAGAAGGTTCTAGAAGATTGTAGTAGGTGCTAGAACATTGTGGGATGTTCTAGACACTTGTAGAACATTGTAAATAATTCTAGTTGTGTAGGAATTGTGTGGAAGGGTCTAGAGACTTAATCTCTACCCTTAGATCAAATCAATCATAGCCGTCCGTTAGAGTAGGCAAGTAGTATAAATAGGTAGGAGCTCATTTGTACAAACCATCCAAGAAATCCAAGAAATCCAAGCAATCTAAGTTTGAGTGAATTCTCTAAGTGCACTACTATCTTTCTTACCTTCTTCCCACCACACTTCCTTAGCAACCGTTCTTAGGGACGAGCGAGGCTGACTTAGCCGATTCCGACGGAGGGGCAGAACAATCGCTAAAGGCGTTCGTGGCTAAGTGCCGCACGGAAACTTTCGAGAAGTTTAAGTCCGTGACACCTGGCTGGGTTTAACAGCTACAAAAATATGAAATTCAAACGTGTTAATCATAAGAGACCTATTCAGCAAACAAGTTTAAGAAATGAAGTAGTAGTCTTTGATGGATTGACACGATCTAATGCTTCATCTAAAAAAATACCAAAAAAAAGCTTAATCATACCATAAATCAGTATTTACAGTGACATGATGCAAGCATTAGGCAGTGATTATACTGTGGGCAAACCCGTCTTTCACATTCTGTAGGCTTCCTGGAGTAGTTTGATAGCAACTACAGACGGATTTTTAATGTTGCTTATACGTACGATATCTGCTTCAATAGCACTTCTGTACTCAAACACAAGGTTGGTTCGAACGTACAAATTCTTAATTCCATTTATATGCTCTAACAACTCTTTCACATTCATCGGTTCCATCGCCATGTGTCACGACTTGTTACGTCTATTGAAGGAAGAAGAGGGATGTATGAATGAATTGGAATTAGGGTTTGGGATTGGTGAAAGAAAAAGTGAATTTGATAGAGATGTAATTAGGGTTTGTTTTGCAAATTGACCCCTATATTTTCCAATTTTAAGAATTGAATTATTTTGCTTCTAAAAAAATAAAAATAAAAACGCCTCTAATATTAAAAAGATCGCTTTACCCCCAATTTTGATAATAATTGACTTTGACATTATGTTTTGTGATTTTACGAATTGAATTATTTTGCTTCTAAAAGAACAAAGAAAAAATTGACCCTATGTTTTGTGATTTTACGAATTGAATTATTTTGCTTCTAAAAGAACAAAGAAAAAATCGTCTATTATATAAAAAAGATCTATTTATCCCAAATTTGGATAATAATTGACTTTGACAGTTTTGCAAAGTGATCCCTATATTTTTTTCCAATTTTACGAATTGAATTATTTTGCTTTAAGTAAATAAAAAAAAAATCCTCCTCTCAAATAAAAATGACCGCTTTACCCCTAATTTTTTCAATAATTAATTTTGACAATTTTGCAAATTGACCCCTGTATTTTGCAATTTTACGAATTGAATTATTTTGCTTCTAAAAAAACAAAAAAACGCATGTCATATAAAAAAGACCACTTTACCCTCAATTTTGATAATAATTGACTTTTGCAAATTCACCCCTATATTTTTTGATTTTATGAATTGAATTATTTTGCTTCTAAAAAAAGACAAAAAAAATGCCTTTCATATAAATAATTCTATTCGTAAAATTAGAAAACATAGGGGTCAATTTGAATAATTGTCAAAGTCAATTATTATCTAAATTGGGAGTGAAGCGGTCTTTTTTATATGACAGACAATTTTTTTTTAGAAGCAAAATAATTTAATTCGTAAAATCGGAAAACATATGGGTCAATTTGCAAAATTGTTAAAGTCAATTATTATCAAAATTGGGAGTAAAGCTGACTTTTTTATATTAGAGGCATTTTTTTTAAGCAAAACAATTCAATTCATAAATCGCAAAATATAGGGGTCAATTTACAAAATTGTCAAAGTCACTATAAGGAGAGATAAATGAAAAAGACATGTGCAGAGCCAACTTGTCTTTGTCTTTAACCATTTAAGTAGATTTTGTCGGTATCCTAATAAATGCACGTCAAACGCCTTGAGCCAAACACATGTTTGGCTTAAAAAATGGGCCAAACACCAAAATGATCCATTTTTGCTCAAATGTTGGGCGGAACACTTGGGCCAAAATTGCTCTTTTTTCAACTCAACGTGGATAAAATTATAGGGGGTAAATTGCTCTTTTTCAAATCAACGCGGGGAGGAGGGGTAAAAATTTAACATTATGAATATCAGACGGATAAACTGCCATTAACGCTTGGTATGAAAATCGCAATGAAAAATTAAATTGTGGTATCAAATTTGCATTTTCGTATCCAATGATACCAAAGTTACAAGGTGACCTATCATGTAGTACCAAAAAATCAAATTTCCCTATTTTAATATATTTTTCTACATTTGTTATCTGATTTTAATATTTAGTCTTACCCATAGATCAAAATTTCCGTCGAAACCATCAAAAAGTTTTCTTTTTTAATCAAACGAAATGAAAATACGATATAATTCCGAAACTACTTGTTTGCCTTAAACTCTTGTTATTTTTCTAAATTTAGTAACATGTTTTACAATTTTTCCTTAGTATTTCCAAAATATTTCCAAAAAACCTCAAAAAGTTTCCAATATTTATCTGACCGAAACAAACACTCGAAACAAAATTTCAATCCATGGTCTTACCTAAGAGAATATAATCCTTCACGGAAAATTAGGAATTCTGCAAATTTAACCAAAACGAAAAACAGGTAGTTCCTTGACAAACTATAGTATATTATAAAGTACCAAATTGTGTCAATATAAAGAGAAATAGAGCTAATCCAAGTATATCATAAAATGTTGAGGAAGATCTCAAATTGTAATTATATATCCATGTACACCAAATTATGATTAAAAAAATAAGAATAAAAATTTATACCCAAGTTCATTCATCACATTATTTCCTTAACTCTAATACAAACTACTACACCATTTTCTCCTTATGTAGGCAAGTTTCTAAGCAATCTCAAAGCACGAACCCAATACGGCTTTTCCAAAAGCACAATCTTCTTCAATATCGGAACTGCACCAGCCGCAAGAATCGCTGCATGGTTCTCTCCATCCATGCTCAAATTATAGAGTATCGCTAAGCTAGCTTCAACAGCACTATCGCTTCCCGATTCCATCAACTTCACCAATGGAAATATCCCCCCTTGAGAAGCAACGGCTCTGTTCGAATCCAAAAACCCTTCGGAAACTATTCGGTTTAGTTCTAAAACCGCAGCTTCTTGAACTTCGGAAGAAAACGAGCTTTCTATCTTTTCTATCAACCTTGGGATTGTTTCGTAAAGGGTTACTTCTATGTTTATTGGATTTTCGGATTCTAGATTGTGATTGGATAAAGAGGTGAGTTTAATTAGGCAAGAAGCTACCCAATCTTTGTATTGGAGGGGGATGTTGGAGACGAGGGTATTACGGAGGAGTTTTGTGAAATTGTGTGATGATAGAGTTTGGCGAAATGGGTCGCAGTCGAGAAGTCGTGTGAGTAAACGGGATGCTGCGGATATAGCTTGGCCGGCTTCTTCCAGTTCGAGGATGTGTCGTTCTGGCTCTTCATCTTCTATGTCGTACACGTATGCTGATATTCAATAACATTAGTAATCATAGATATCATGTAAAGATTATGATCCACTTCAATGTTGACAAGGCCAGAAGTGGACAGGGTCTTTACATATTAGAAGACGTCAATTTGTAATTAAGGTTTTTGGAGTATTAGATATTATTCTCGTATTGCATATTCAGCATTTTGAAATAGTCGACACGGATTAGTTCCAACGAGCCATAAAGGAATCACAATTTTGCCAAACAATTGACGTAGAAAGGCTATATAGATGTTCGAGGCTTGCAATGCACGAGTGTTAATTTTTTCTATAGTAAATCGTACTTTTCATTCTTTTTATGGGTTAATTTTTTTATATTCGTTCATTTTAAAATTTCGTAGCAAATTCATCTCTCTTATCAATGTGGTGTAACATATTTGTACAGAAGAGACAAATCTTTTACGAAATATTTAAAAGAAACGAATGAAAGAAAGTTGATTCATAAGAAAAATGAAAAGTTCGATTCACTCAATTCTATATTGGAATTTATAAATTTACATACCTCATGCAATTAAAGTTAAATAATTCACACCACATATTCTGTCCATCATTTTTTATTGTTGAATGCAGCTAAAAGTAGTTCGCCGACCTTTCATATTTGGATGAATCCAAAAGCACTTTGTAATAATGTGCTAGTACAATTTCAGTCTCAGAAACGTCTAGAAGAACCGAAAACCATTAGCAAATGTCAACTTTGGACGTCTTTCACTCACATGGTTTTGGTATAATTTGTTGAACCAACAAAAAAGGAAATGGTATGACCCATTTCGAGAAATTAAGAAAGATGATGAGGACATCTCCGATCATTTAATTTAAAAGAAATTTTATTAAATAAATTCAATTTTAAAATTTTAATTTTATTCTAATCAAGCCATTAATAATTAATATTTTAATTTTATTCTAATTAACAAATATACTAACAAATTATATTAGATAATTTAATTTAGGATTAGGAGGTTTTATTAAATAACTAATTAAAATTATTTAAAGTAAATTAATAAAAGAAATTAAAAAAAAATAATTAATCAGAAGACGTCACCTGACTTAAAAAGAGGCGCGTGTCTTCATCTCACGCGGCCATGAGCATAGCTGCCCACACCCCTCCCTCAGCCTCGTTCCCTCCCCAAACCCAAAGTTGCCCCATCCTGACGACCTGTGCCATTATATTTTCTTTTTCCAATCCACCCAGACCCATCCCCACCCCTTTGGTAGCCAATGGATATGGCCTAATAAGTTATTTTAAAGCATTGATTTTAACATTAAATAAATATTTTTTCATATTGTAAGAATTTTTTTTTTGGTTTCTCAAAGGGTTTATTCCCTTTCGAGGCGCGTCGAGCACATAAAGTGGGAACCTCTGCCAACAGGGACGCTTGTAAGAATACCGATACACAATTTAATAGCAATAATCGTAATCAGATCATAGATAAAAAATTTCATCTTTTTCATTGAAAACATCAAAAAAATTCTTTTTGTGAATAAATCAAAATAAAAATGAGGTGTATTTCTTAAACTTTATATTTGTCTTGGGATTTTATTATTTTCTTAATTTAATTTTTTTTTTCAAAATCATTCCTAGTTTTCTGAAATGTTCCCGATTTTTTTCGAAAAGTTCATATTTAATATACATAAAAAACGAAACTTTGATCCATGGATAAAATAACTCTAAGACTAGAACTTATGTGGACTTGATCTATGTGAGATCTTTAAAATCACTCTTAGACTAAAATAATTATAATATTAATTTGTGGTAGCATTTGACTACCAAAACTAAAACCACTTTTTCAAGTTATCCAAAAAAAGAAAAAAAGATTATTCAAAGAAACATAAAATGTATCGTTTGACCAACTAAACGCTAATTATTAAGATCAATTATTTCAATAATTTCTTCGTATAAATCTAGCATAATAATTTTATATATGTCTTTATTCAATCGGTCAAAGTAGCCTTAAACAAATTATGGTTTCAGGGCCGGCCCTGAGGGTAGGCCGCATAGGCGGCCGCTTAGGGCCACCGACTCGCGAGGGCCTCCGGCAAAAAATACATATATACATGCATATATAAATATAAATATAAATATAAATGTACTTGTATACTTTACAAACATGTGATGTAGTTGAAGTGGTAGTGTCTTTGCATTTCATCACAAGGGTCCTAGGTTCTAAAATTTTCATTGTCTTGTGTGTTTATTTTTTATTTTTGATATTTGTTTTGAGGAGCCCACATTTTAATATGAAAAGCCCAAAAACATTGCTTAAATTTTGAAAATCATATCCAATACATTCATAAATAATTTAGTGGATACTCATATTTAGACTATGTGACGGCCCGAGCCCCCGGGTCGGATCCGACGTGGATCCACCCCCGAGTCCGGGTCCGTGTTCGGTGATCACAACCAAAATTTGACCAAATTTTTTTTTTAACAACACAGTAATTCGAATCATAATACATAAATAACAACATAAAAACCCGGTACACTGCGATATGCAGGAGCGGGCTCAAAATACAACATAAGCGCAACCGCGCATTAACCACAGGGATCCAAACACTACTTAGTCTTTACATACTTAATCATAATTAATACATATTAATGCATAGCATAACAAGATTCAAAAGATAACATGACGACCCACGAAGACCGACAAACAGGATCTCGGAGACGGACAACACCAACGCTAGACATCAAACCATAGGAAGCCTGTATCTGAAAAAGAAGTAAACGCGAATGCGTAAGTTGATCGTCCAACTTAGTGAGGCTGTAGTGCACATGTGCGTGTGATGCATGGATGCGACATACTGTACATGAACATATATAACATTTCAGTAAATAAAAACATGCGATAACAATTTAATCACATTAAACAAGTAACCAACAGTTGCTGATGCCGTCCTCCTCTTACCCTCCAGTCCATATTATGACGCCCCCACCGAACACTCCAAGTAAGGAGCTACCTTACTAACTGTGCGCATAGACGTCTCATGCCAGGAGTTTGACATTCACTCCCCAAAGTGTAACCTCCACACTTGGCTCGTGAAGCGGGTCTACGGTGGATCGAGGTAACCCTCCGGCCCTAACCTTCCGGGTTACCACGATTCCGCACACCAAAAATAGGGCCCACACAATAATAACAAACAATACAGTACAGTAACAATCCAGTAACAATACAGTACAATAACAATCGAGTAACAGGGAATCAGTAACCAACTCAACAACAATAATCAAGACTATTCGGTATACAATATCAAGTACTCATAGGCACATAAGCATTAGCATAATAATTCAACAAGAATAGTTCGTCATAGCAGTCGAGTTATTCATTGTATCATACTTCACATGCTCGTTCGTTTAGGAACTAAATTACAGCTCTGACTCGACCTACTAGCACATTCATACATACGCACAAGTAACATACAGCACTCACCTGTATAGCTTACGATTCTCGAGGAAATGCGGAAAAGTAGCGTCTTCGGTTCCTGTATACGTTTATGTAACGATCTTAGAATCTAATTACTCCATATTAGTCGAGCAAACAATTGAATCGTGGTTGTTCAATATCGAAGCCACGATCAAAACTTGGACATTTACGTCCGATCTAAAGGTTCTATGGTTCGTTCATGAAGCGTGGTAAACATAGCCACAAAAGGGTTAAACTACAACAAAACCGTTCTAATTGAGCTTTAAAATGTTAAATTAAGGGTTTTAAGTTAAGTTATTACTTTCAAGATACTTTACATTCATTAATCAAACAATAACTTATTTTTAAATTTAGAGTTTAAGTTTATTTGAAATTATTATGTTATTTAAAATAGTTATTTAAATTCAGAAAAATATTATAATTTACAAATCAAACTTACAAAAGGAAATTCAACATATTTCTTGTAAAGATAAAAGATTAACTTTTTATTTCAACAACATTTCCAAGATTTTGAAACCTTCATTTTAACCCCAAAACTCTTTGAACCTTAAAATAAAAGAGTCATTCTTTCATAACCCAACAATATTCCTCACAAACATTTCAAGATCTACAAAAAGTTTCATAACATTTTTCAATCACCATAAAAATCTAACTTTCATAAATGTGTTTGTTTAAATAAAAGTTTGAAAAGTCAAACCTAGATCTTTAATAAAACCCCAAAACTAAGCTTTTTCACATATACAAATCAAAACTTCAAAACTTAAATACGAAAATCAAAACTCTAGATTTAGGATCAAGAAGTTTTAAAATGATAAAGAATGATTTATAGTCTTTCTACATAAACTTATTTCTTATAACATCTAACAAACAAAACCACCAAAAAGGGGGTAGAAATGGCTTACACCTAAACCTTGAGTAGTTGAATTCCTTCTCCAAGCTCACTGCCCTTGACTCCGGTGGTGGTGGCGGCGGCGGATTCCGGCAGTGGCGGCGACGGATTCCGGCAGTGGCGGCAGCACGGTGGCGGTCCGGCGGTGGTGATGGTGGTGGTAGTTCTATTTCCTTCCAAAATAAACACTCACTTCTCACTTTATTTTTATGACTCCCTCTCCCTCTTTCTATCTCTCTCTTACTACTACTCAAGAGTGAGTACAAAATGCACACAACTAAATCTGAAAATCAGATTTAATGGGATTAGTCAAAGATTTTGGGAGAAGAATGTAATAATTTATCACCTCCCAATCTCACCAATGGAAGAAAACTTGGGTGGAGAGTTTTTCTCCACCCAAGGGCTAACAATAGGCTAGCATAGCAGGCTTAGGAGAACACTCAATGCTCCCGGCAGATTTTTCAAAATTTCCAGCGAATTTGCACTTTGCCCCCTCAATTTTTAAAAAGTGCATTTTTGCCCCAAAATAAAAATAAAACGCGCGATCAAACCCATAATTTTTATAAACTTTTCTAAAACTTTCATAAGGTTTTTATCACCTTCCAAATCATTTTCAAGTTTTATTTTGGGTGCTCGAAAAATTTAATTGTACGTTTAAGCTTAAAGAAATACTAAATTTCATTGAAAATAAAATGCGTCACACAAAAATCGAATTAAAAATTTCAATAACTTCATTTTAAAATATTTGAGATTTACGGGGTGTTACAGACTAATTGGCCAAAGTTAAGATATATATTATCTAAATAAAAAAGTCAAAAAAATAAATCTTTATATTGCAATTTCAAATTTATTTGGAGTTGTAAGCCATGTGCCCAACGGATCCATAGGATTATCTCACTATTTAAATACTTTAGTGTTCGACCTTGCATATTTAATCATCCTTTCTGACAATTTTAAATAAATTATACCTATATTTTTTATCATTAATGGATGTTACGTGACGTAACTTTAATATTAATATGTTACTTTATATCTAAAATTAATACGTTAATAAAAATGTGTCTCGTATTACCATTTTTTTAATAAAAGCGTCATATATGATTCATTATTCATTATTGTTCCTTGTTTTTCTAATTAATAGTTTTTTTTTGTTTAATATGTTTTTATTAATTATTAACATAATATAAGTACATAAAAATTTAAGGGCCACTTTTTTAATGTCTGCTTAGGGCCGCCGAAAACTCAGGACCGTGCCCTGATGGTTTGTAGAAAGTCTAGTTAATTAATTAGAAGGTTGGGTTATTATGTAAATTTGGAAATAATAGACACTTTCGTTTGGCATTTGGTTTCAATAGATAAAAATGAAATGATAACTTGTACGAAATAACAATATGGGATAATTTGAATTTATAAATCCATTCAAAATTTCTCTAGAGCAAAGACTTAATATAAACTCATAAATTCACAATGAAGCATTTCAATTAATGTTGCTATAGATGTGTCCAACAACTAAAGTACTTGCACCATTAATGTCCATTTATTTAATGTCACAAGATCACATACTTTAACATTGAAAGTGAATTTTGTTCCGGGCAATCGTTGTTGTACAACGTTATCAAACATATGTAAGGCAATAAGTTTGAACAATTGTTACACACTGAGTGAAAACTCCCATCATATGTGTTCGAAAAAAATGTATGATCTGGAAATTGCTTTCACAATTATCAGAACATAAATGATGTAAATTCTGACTTTAGAATTAAAAAATAGCATTAGCCTATTTCACTAAATGTTCTTGGCGATGTGGTGCAACATATTCACGAAAAATAATTAATCAATTAACAATCTTAAATGATTCATAATTGAGTATACTGATTTAAGATTATAACAGATATGCAGCATCAAGTTATTAGATGCGTATGTATGATAATGAATTAGAGCAAACGTGAATTTATCCCTCTGAAATGCATAATATTCAAGTTATCCCCTTTTGATTTGAAAAAGAGGTCTTTAACTTTATGTAAAAATTTCAAAGAGCAATTTACCTCATTTAGTAGAAAAATGTAAATCACTTACATAATTGAGATTGGACATGAAAAATGTTTTTGTAATATAGGATGATTTCAATATTCCTTGTGTAATATCACCAACAGATTACTTATCATCTTCATTAGAACCTTTAGCAATAGTTTTCTTAGCACCTGCCTCATCAATATTCCTCGTGTAATATCACCAACAGATTACTTATCATCTTCATTAGAACCTTTAGCAATAGTAGCACCTGCCTCACCATTAGTATCAACATTAGCAATAGTAGCACCTGCCTCACCATTAGTATCAGCCCCAGGATCTGCCTCACCATTAATATCAGCCACATGATCAACTTCAATTCCAGATCCAGTAGGTTTGACAACATCTTCACAGCCATATTTCTTCGGGTTTTTTTTCAGGGTAGCAATTCTATGGCTCACTTGGAGAAGAGACACCTGGAAGGCTTCACCGATATCATTGTAGACCTGCTTGGGTTTAACAGCTACAAAAATATGAAATTCAAACGTCATACATACATATATATATATATCAAAAAAAAAATTCGCTTCTTTTATTTATTAGCCCCATGCCAAATTACAGTTAACACTGAAATCGCAGAAACCTATGTACGTGCGTGCATGTGTCTATTCTATCATTTCACATACCGATCGATCGAGCGAGGTGACTAGCAATTAATATCCACTCATCAATTTATCCAATGACCAGATCATCATCATCATAAAAATTAAATTGAATTTCTTCAAATCGTCAGCTCAAACGTCATACATACATATATATACTTGTCCACTAGAGTACTAGGAAATATTAACACAAAGGAGGTGAGGAACTCACTTGCAAGCCCGTCGTGTGCTTTAATAGATGCCAAGCACTGGATATGCATAGTCCATAATTTGGCTCTCCCTTTGCTTTTGCCGCCTTTCTCTTCGAACCCCCATTTTCCTCATTTTCCTCTTTTTCCTTCTTCCAATCGACTATGCTCTGGGAAAAGCCGTCTTTCACAGTCTCTATGGCTTCCTCCAGTAGTTTGATAGCAACTACTGGTGGGTTTCCAATGCTTCTTATCAGTGCGATATCGGCTTCGATCGCACTTTTGTAATCCAACATCAGGTCTGTTCGAACGTGAATACTATCAATTCCATTTATATGGGCTAAGAATTCTTTCACATTCATCGATTTAATCGCCATGAGTCACGACTTTAGGAAGAAAAGGATTTATGAATGAATTGGGGAATTAGGGTTTGCATTTAAAAATCAGTTTGAATCGGATTAAACATGTCCACAAATCGGTGAACCGGCAATTCGGATCCGATTTTTCTTTTTCTTTTTTTTATTTTTTTAATATTAAAAATTATTTGAAAACTTTTATAAGGATTTGAACAACTGGCTCTTGAATAAAGTATATCAATTTTGTTTAATTATATTTATATGAACTTACTAATTAATTATATTTTTATGAACTTACTAATTAGTATCATATTATGATTATGATAGATTATGATACAAGTTAGATAAATATTATAAGTATTTGTATATTTTTAATCAATTGTAGGCCGAATTATGTTTAAAAGGTTGCTAAGTCAGCCTCCCGTTGCACCTAAAAAGGTTTCTAAGTGAGTTGGAAAGAAAAGTGCACAAGTGAGAACTTAAGGAATGCTCTTATATTGCTTGGAGAATGCTTGGTTGGATTTACAATTGAGCTCCTACCTCTATTTATACTACTTGCCTTCCCTAATGGACGGCTAGGATTAATTTAATCTAAGGGCTAGGATTTGTTCTCTAGACCCTTCCACAAAACTCCTACCATGCTAGAACTATGTACAAGTCTCTAGATAGTTCTACTATTTACAAGATGCTACTACAAGTCTCTTGAGCCTTCCACAAGGTTCTAGTCCCTTCCGGCATGTTCTACACTTGTATAGGCTCTTCCGGCTCCTTCTAGTACCTTTCGGCATCTTCCGGACCCTTTCGGACCCATCCGGCACCTTCCGGCTTATTCTTGATCCCTCCGGAACTATGTGGAACCTCCCGGAACGCTCTTGAACGTTCCGGACTCGTGTGGAACCCTCTAGAGTCCTCCGGAACCTCTAAGGGCTTGTTTGGTTCTTGAAAACATCCCGGGCAGCCCCTGGGACGCCATTGTGCCACCCGACGGGTCGTGTCCTATCGCACTGCCCTCCCGTCGCCCGTATAAGTCCCTGCCGCACCCGGGCCGCGCCCCGGGTGATATTTTGCGCGCCCAACAAGGCCTCCCGCCTTGCCGACAGTCCCGTGATGTCCCTTTCGGCCTTTGCCTCGATCAAATGCCTTGCTCGCTCGGCCCCCGTGGTTGGGCAAAGTGCTAGGGCGTGACATTCTCCCCCACCTATTCCATCGACGCCCTCGTCGATGTGCCGCCTTTGAGTTGGCCCCCGGCCCATTGCTTGTCGGTTTTCCTTCGCCTATCCCCGTGATAAGATGCAAGGCCGACACCCTCGCTGTCCCGTGCGATGATTGCTCGCACGGTATCATCGTCGGCTTGTCCCTGTCCACAATGAATAATGCATTGATATGCGGTATGACAAAGCCATTTACCTTACGGAAGAAGTCGAGACCCAACACCATCTTATGGTCATCTAGTGGAGCTATGATGAAGTCGGCTTGCCCCTTCCAATCTCCAACGCGCAAGTCCACCCCGCGTGCTGCGCCGTTGAGTTGCTTTGCCGCCCCACTTGCTCCCTTGACTCAGCCTTCCGCTTTCTCGACCCGAAGTCCCAGTCGCTTGGCTTCCCGTGCGGGCAAAATGTTGTGCGTAGACCCAGTGTCCACCAATGCCTTTGCCGATTTCCCGTTGACAAGGGCATCCACGTACAATAACTCATGATTGTGTTGCGGCTTGACCTCGGCAGTTATGGTGTTGAGGAGTTGAAGTGATCCTAACCTGTGAGTTGTGTCCTCGGGTTGCTCCTCCGGATCACTCGGGTGCTCAACTATTGCTTAAAGCGATCCCAGCTTCGGGCAATCTCTCATCCAATGCGGCCCTTTGCATATGGTGCACCCTGTCCTCGGCAAGATTGGCTTCTTCCTATCCTCATATGTGGCTCGCCCAGTGGATGGTTTGGAATGGCTCTCCGACCGTTCCTTGTCTCGGGAAGACGATCCTCCGCGATCTGCCTCTCCCCCACCTTTACCCGAGTTGTCCCGCTATACAATTCGTCAGCTCAAACGTCATACATACATACATATATATCAAAATTGTTTTTCGCTTCTTTTGTTTATTAGCCCCATGCCAAATTACACACTGAAATCGCAGAAACCTATGTACGTGCGTGCATGTGTCTATTCTATCATTTCACATACCGATCGATCGAGCGAGGTGACTGGCAATTAATAACCACTCATCGATTTATCCAATGACCAGATCATCATCATCATAAAAATTAAATTGAATTTCTTCAAATCGTCAGCTCAAACGTCATGCATACATACATATATATCAAAATTGTTTTTCGCTTCTTTTGTTTATTAGCCCCATGCCAAATTACAGTTAACACTGAAATCGCAGAAACCTAAGTACGTGCGTGCATGTGTCTATTCTATCATTTCACATACCGATCGATCGAGCGAGGTGACTGGCAATTAATATCCACTCATCAATTTATACAATGACCAGATCATCATCATCATAAAAATTAAATTGAATTTCTTCAAATCATCAGCTCAAACGTCATACATACATACATATATATCAAATTGTATTTCGCTTCTTTTGTTTATTAGCCCCATGCCAAATTACAGTTAACACTGAAATCGCAGAAACCTATGTACGTGCGTGCATGTGTCTATTCTATCATTTCACATATCGATCGATCGAGCGAGGTGACTGGCAATTAATATCCACTCATCAATTTATCCAATGACCAGATCATCATCATCATAAAAATTAAATTGAATTTCTTCAAATCGTCAGCTCAAACGTCATACATACATACATATATATCAAAATTATTTTTCGCTTCTTTTGTTTATTAGCCCCATGCCAAATTACAATTAACACTGAAATCGCAGAAACCTATGTACGTGCGTGCATGTGTCTATTCTATCATTTCACATACCGATTGATCGAGCGAGGTGACTGGCAATTAATATCCACTTATCAATTTATCCAATGACCAGATCATCATCATCATAAAATTAAATTGAATTTCTTCAAATCGTCAGCTCAAACGTCATACATACATATATATACTTGTCCACTAGAGTACTAGGAAATATTAACACAAAGGAGGTGAGGAACTCACTTGCAAGCCCGTCGTGTGCTTTAATAGATGCCAAGCACTGGATATGCATAGCTTCAGTCCATAATTTGGCTCTCCCTTTGCTTTTGCCGCCTTTCTCTTCGAACCCCCCTTTTCCTCCTTTTCCTCTTTTTCCTTCTTCCAATCGACTATGCTCTGGGAAAAGCCGTCTTTCACAGTCTCTATGGCTTCCTCCAGTAGTTTGATAGCAACTACTGAAGGGTTTCCAATGCTTCTTATCAGTGCGATATCGGCTTCGATCGCACTTTTGTAATCCAACATCAGGTCTGTTCGAACGTGAATACTCTCAATTCCATTTATATGGGCTAAGAATTCTTTCACATTCATCGATTTAATCGCCATGAGTCACGACGTCTATTTTAGGAAGAAAGGGATTTATGAATGAATTGGGGAATTAGGGTTTGCATTTAAAAATCAGTTTGAATCGGATTAAACATGTCCACAAATCGGTGAACCGGCAATTCGGATCCGATTTTTCTTTTTCTTTTTATATTTATTTTTTTAATATTAAATATTAGTTGAAAACTTTTATAAGGATTTGAACAACTGGCTCTTGAATAAAGTATATCAATTTTGTTTAATTATATTTATATGAACTTACTAATTAATATTATATTTTTATGAACTTACTAATTAGTATAATATTATGATTATGATAGATTATGATACAAGTTAGATAAATATTATAAGTATTTGTATATTTTTAATCAATTGTAGGCCGAATTGTGTTTAAATTTATGTACTTTAAAATTAAATATACTTATTATATGATTATCACGTCATCCAGTCCAATCGATTGGACCTGTAAAGCCGGTGACCAATCGGCAAATCGACTCATTGTCCGATCCAATTTTAAAAACATGGATTTGTTCTACTAAATCAAATACGCTTTGGTAGTAGGTACTATTTAGCTTCATATTAAATAGAAAAATACTTAGCTTTGGTATGTATTGTTACTCTATTTTTTATTTTTTTTAAATAAATTATGATCATGAACAATTTTCTCTCATGAAAACCTTGGGATGTTTACACATAAATCAAGCAGGTTTTCTCAATTAAAACAAAATCATGATATCGCTACTTAATCAAATAATTAGTCAAACTATTTACTTTTTCACTATAAAGGCATTAAAAAATTTCAATTTCATAAATTATCCCCAAAACATTTCAAACGCATGTTTCACATCACGTTGGGGTTAATAGTGGAGGAGGATACAATAGCAGGCCCCAAAATCAAAAGATTTTGAATTCAATTTACATTATCTTTTAATTTAATAGTACTACTTGATAGTTGATTTTACATATAATTTAATTAAAATCAGTATATATTCTTCTGATTTAATAGTATAATTAATGATCAAAAATATTAGGAGTGACAAGTTTGATTAGTTATTTTTATATCAACCACACTGTATATTTACAGGTCGAACCGAAAAATACAAGGACTGTAGATTCATTCTAGTATGGTATTTCCATTAGGATTCGAATTTAAGTTTCGTCTCTGGACATCACAAGTCTATTAAAAAATATTGTTTTTATTATATGTTTAATTTTCTAGCAAGAGTCGTCTTACATCATTCTGAGTTTAGCATCTTGTATGATTAAATTAAGCAGATAATTTGACCTAATAATATATTCATGCACCAAACCATACACATAAGTTCGATTTTGATTATAAGCCTAAATCTATTAATTAATCATGCCTATAAAAAATGTTTAATTTAAGTAATTAAAAATTAGGTCGATTCGAAAAAGTGGGCCACTCACCTTATCCTGGTTGATTGCAATTGGGGCTCTCTCCCTATAATTCAACAATCGGGCCAAGAGCAAATTTCTATATTACATATTAACCCTTCAATTTTAACAGAAAAAATTACACTTCATGTCCTTTCCATATATCACATTTTTTTCCCATTATGTGATAAATATTTCACCTCTTCTCCCAATTAAAACCCGTTAATCAATGAAAGTAATTATGTTTCGAATTCGTAGTTAGGAATTAGGAACAATCCACATCTTTCACTTTTGCGTGATTTACACTCAGATCCTCTGAGATTTAATTAAATTAAAAAAAAAAAAAAAAAACCCTGAAGTTTCAAAAATTACGAGGACATCTCTTACAGGGTATTTCTGTAAATATTTTTACAAGATGTAGAGGGTGTCCATGAAAGACTTATAGAACCACTGGTAGGGCTGAAAATCAAACCAAATCATTCGATAGTAGGCTCGAGCTCGTACGATAAAAGCTCGTTTGAGCTTGGTTCGTCAAACAAATCAAACAAGTTTGAACAAGATTTCTCATTTGATAACTTTTAAAGCTCGACTCGATAAGCTAAAAATTGAAAAAACACATGTAAAATACCAAGCTACTCAATACTCGGCTCGAGTTCGTTCGATAAAGGTCATTTGAGCTCAGTTCATTAAGAAATCAAACCAAACTCAAAAAAAAAAATTCAAGCTCGACAAAATTCAAACCAGACTTAAACTGTGTCCTTTCGTTTATACCCCTAACCACACATAGGGTCTCTTTGTAATTTCTGAACGAGGGTTCCTTGTAATTTTTTTCCTGGCAGAAACATATGAACCGAACACTTTTATTTCATTGATAGACTAATTAATATTTTAGGTCAAATTTGTTAAAAACCGTCATTTTTAATAATATATTCACTTATTTTTTTCCTGGCAGAAACATATGAACCGAACACTTTTATTTCATTGATAGACTAATTAATATTTTAGGTCAAATTTGTTAAAAACCGTCATTTTTAATAATATATTCAATTTGATATTAAGCACAATAAAACAATCTAGTCCAATTTCATTCGTCAAGCCGAACGACCCCATATAGTACTACATAGTCAAAGTGTCAAATTGTATATTAATATTTTTAGTTAATTTTATATTCTTTTTTTTATATAGTTCCAATGGCCCTGTTTGGATCGGTTTTGGTTCTGTTTCGCCCTGTTTCGGTGTTTCAAATTGGTTTGAATGAGTTTGGCGAAACATTTGAAACGTGACTTGAATTGATTTTGGTTGGAATATTTTGATAAAAAAATAAAAATAAACGCCTCTCATAAAAAAAACATCGTTTTACCCTCAATTTTGATAATAATTGAGTTTGATATTTTTGCAAATTGGCCCCTATATTTTGTGATTTTACGAATTGAATTATTTTGCCTCTAAAAAAACAAAAAATGCATGTCATATAAAAGAGTGTTTTACCTCCAATTTTGATAATAATTAACTTTGACAATTTTGCATATTGACCCCTATATTTTTCAGTTTTAAGAATTGAATTATTTTGCTTCTAAAAAAATAAAAATAAAAACGCCTCTAATATTAAAAAGACCGTTTTACCCCCAATTTTAATAATAATTGACTTTGACACTTTTGCAAATTGACCCTATGTTTTGTGATTCTACGAATTGAATTATTTTGCTTCTAAAAGAACAAAGAAAAAACCGTCTGTTATATAAAAAAGATCGATTTACCCCCAATTTGGATAATAATTGACTTTGACAGTTTTGCAAAGTGACCCCTATATTTTTCCCAATTTTACGAATTGAATTATTTTGCTTTAAGAAAATAAAAAAAAAAATCCTCCTCTCAAATAAAAATGACCGCTTTACCCCTAATTTTGTCAATAAATAATTTTGACAATTTTGCAAATTGACCCCTATATTTTGCGATTTTACGAATTGAATTATTTTGCTTCTAAAAAAACAAAAAAACGCATGTCATATAAAAAAGACCGCTTTACCCCCAATTTTGATAATAATTGACTTTTGCAAATTCACCCCTATATTTTTTGATTTTATGAATAGAATTATTTTGCTTCTAAAAAAAGCCAAAAAAATGCCTTTCATATAAATAATTCTATTCGTAAAATTAGAAAACATAGGGGTCAATTTGCAAAATTGTCAAAGTCAATTATTATCTAAATTGGGGGTAAAGCGGTCTTTTTTATATGACAGACAATTTTTTTTTAGAAGTAAAATAATTCAATTCGTAAAATCGGAAAACATGAGTCAATTTGCAAAATTGTTAAAGTCAGTTATTATCAAAATTGGGAGTAAAGCGGACTTTTTTATATTAGAGGCATTTTTTTTAAGCAAAATAATTCAATTCATAAATCGCAAAATATAGGGGTCAAATTGCAAAATTATCAAAGTCACTATAAGGAGAGATAAATGAAAAGGACATGTGCAGAGCCAACTTGTCTTTGTCTTTAACCATTTGAGCAGATTTTGCCGGTATCCTAATAAAAGCACGTCAAACGCCTTGAGCCAAACACATGTTTGGCTTAAAAAATGGGCCAAACACCAAAATGATCCATTTTGGCCCAAATGTTGGGCGAAACACGTGGGCCAAAATTGCTCTTTTTTCAACTCAACGTGGATAAAATTATAGAGGGTAAATTGCTCTTTTTCAAATCAACGCGGGGAAGAGGGGTAAAAATTTAACATTATGAATATCAGATGGATAAACTGCCATTAACGCTTGGTATGAAAATCGCAAATGAAAAATTAAATTGTGGTATCAAATTTGCATTTTCGTATCCAATGATACCAAAGTTACAAGGTGACCTATCATGTAGTACCAAAAAATCAAATTTCCCTATTTTAATGTATTTTTCTACATTTGTTATCTGATTTTAATATTTAGTCTTACCCATAGATCAAAATTTCCGTCGAAACCATCAAAAAGTTTCCTTTTTTAATCAAACGAAACAAAAATACGATATAATTCCGAAACTATTTGTTTGCCTTAAACTCTTGTTATTTTTCTAAATTTAGTAACATTTTTTACAATTTTTTCTTAGTATTTCCAAAACATTTCCAAAAAACCTCGAAAAGTTTTCGATATTTGACTGACCGAAACAAACACTCGAAACGAAATTTCAATCCATGATCTTACCTAAGAATATAATCCTTCACGGAAAATTAGGAATTCTGCAAATTTAACCAAAACGAAAAACAGGTAGTTCCTTGACAAACTATAGTATATTATAAAGTACCAAATTGTGTCAATATAAAGAGAAATAGAGCTAATCCAAGTATATCATAAAATGTTGAGGAAAGATCTCAAATTGTAATTATATATCCATGTACACCAAATTATGATTAAAAAAATAAGAATAAAAATTTATACCCAAGTTCATTCATCACATTATTTCCTTAACTCTAATACAAACTACTACACCATTTTCTCCTTACGTAGGCAAGTTCCTAAGCAATCTCAGAGCACGAACCCAATAAGGCTTTTCCAAAAGCACAATCTTCTTCAATATCGGAACTGCACCAGCCGCAAGAATCGTTGCATGGTTCTCTCCATCCATGCTCAAATTATAGAGTATTGCTAAGCTAGCTTCAACAGCTCTATCGCTTCCCGATTCCATCAACTTCACCAATGGAAATATCCCCCCTTGAGAAGCAACGGCTCTGGTCGAATCCAAAAACCCTTCGGAAACTATTCGGTTTAGTTCTAAAACCGCAGCTTCTTGAACTTCGGAAGAAAACGAGCTTTCTATCTTTTCTATCAACCTTGGGATTGTTTCGTAAAGGGTTACTTCTATGTTTATTGGACTTTCGGATTCTAGATTGTGATGTAAAGAAGTGAGTTTAATTAGGCAAGAAGCTACCCAATCTTTGTATTGGAAGGGGATGTTGGAAACGAGGATATTACGGAGGAGTTTTGTGAAATTGTGTGATGATAGAGTTTGGCGAAATGGGTCGTAGTCGAGAAGTCGTGTGAGTAAACGGGATGCTGCGGATATAGCTTGCCCGGCTTCTTCCAGTTCGAGGATATGTCGTTCTGGCTCTTCATCTTCTATGTCGTACTCGTTTGCTGATATTCAATAACATTAGTAATCATAGATATCATGTAAAGACTATGATCCACTTCAATGTTGACAAGGCCAGAAGTGGACCAGGGTCTTTACATATTAGAAGACACCAATTTGTAATTGAGATTTTCGAAGTATTAGACATTATTCTCATATTGCATAATCAGCATTTTGAAATAGTCGACATGGATTAGTTCCAACGAGCCATAAAGGAATCCCGATTTTGCCAAACAATTGTCGTAGAAAGGCTTTATAGATGTTACAAGGCTTGCAATGCACGAGTGTTTTCTCTGAATTGACATGAGTCCAAATTTGTCTTTTTGTTTTTTGCTTTTCAAATCCAACCTCGTTTAGAGTCGTTAACAAATAGGACACCTGCCATTTAGATACATCCCGTGCATTGCAAGCCATGTAGCATATAAGAAACAGGAAAACAGACCCTCTCCATATTTTCTATCAAGAATTATGACTCGAATGTAATAAATATATATGTGTGTGTGTGCGTGTTCAACTCACACAGCTGTTCAGGATAAATGCAATTAAAAAGATAGCAAAAATCGCACGTTGTCCCCTTACATAATATCACATTTTACTCCCTAATTGTTTTGTATTTACACTTGCCCCCTTTAGCGTTTTGAATTGTTTTAGTAGCTAAAGATAATATATATCTTACGAACATGCATGGTTTTCTAGAAGTTATTTCCCGTACGTACCTTGTAAAGCTTTCTGGTGGAAAACTGTTTCTAGGCCAGATTCAATCTCAGATGAGATAATTTCTTCGGCAGAAGTCTCGATCACTATAATGAACTCCAGAATAGATGCAGCTTTTCTTTGCAAATCTGGAATTTGTGTCTTCAAGATATCCACAAGGCAAGAGATGAAACTTGAATCGAAAAGGTCTCGATCAGTGGTCCGCATTCTGTCAAAGTAGTTGTTCAATGTGAATCCTAATTATGAACGGTAAATAGTTGATCCAAATGAAAAATAGATTTACTCAAGGATATGGGAATTAAATTACTTAATGAGTTTTGACTAAAACAGCAATCTGGATTAATTGTTACAGAATATATAACAATACAGATTACATTTCTAGCTAAAATGTCGAATTTGAGGAACTAAAATTTATTGCTGGAGGAGGATGTTCAAACGAGAAACATCCCAAATATGTTTTTACGCTCCATAATTAGTTCCAAGAAAGAAATGGAACACTTGCAAATGAGCATAGGACAAAAAAATTATTTTGATGAAGAACCTAAAATTATATTATTAACAAAAAGACCACTTGCGAAAAGGCACAAATTTCCAAAGCCAGCTTATATCCAACACAACCTGAAAACATCAACTGAACTTGAACTTTAGTTTTGAAATTGATGAGGAAAATGTAAACGAACAACAAAAAAAGCTCAATGTTTTACCATTTGATACAATAAAAACATTTCCTTAGTGTATTACCCTCTTAAATCCAAGAACCAAACATAGCATTAAGAAACTATTGAATGGCCAACTCTTCCATTAGCTTAAGCTGTTAAATAGGATAATCATTCAATATCAATAATATTTAACAGAAATAAATTCACAGCTTTCGAATATTTATTATTTTTAATAACATCCTACTATGTTTCGATGTTAATTCACTAAGACTATATGATCTAGCAAAAGGACCATAGAGTTAAGCACTTTCTCTTCCGTTTTCAAGTCACATCTACATATGGGTCCGTTACTTAACATTAAACACTTGCAAATTTCAAGAAATTTACTTAGGTTGTCCAAGAAAATTCCAATATTAACTCAAACAAGAAAAAACCTGGAGGTTATAGCTGCCGCGGAGTTCCTACTCACACCCGATCCCTTTTCTGACTCGTTCACTGGTCCATCATAAAACTGAAACACAAGATTATCAGGGAAATTGTTCCATAAGGTATGAAACTGTTTGATCCCTGAAATCAATATATAATAGTAGCATACCTTCGATTTCATCTCTCTGTTAGGGTCTAAAATCCGAGTAAGAATATTCAGAATCTGCGGCTCAACATAATAGTTTTTTCAGCAATCCAGTTTAAAATGTTTGAAATATCACTTCAGAGAAATTTTATTCAATTGCAATACCAATCCTGTGAAGCTGTGAGATATTTCCAACTTATACTGTTTCAGCAAATTTATGAGTGGGTGCAAAACTCCTTCTGCTTCAATCGTCTGGAGAACATTATTGCTGGATCAAAATGCAATTAAAAAAATTTCATTATATAGTCATCAATCCAAATGGATGAAGTTCAATAGCAAATTCATAAAACTTGGAAATAGATTAGTACAAGTTGTTTTTCGACGACTTTCCATTACAATACAAACACAAAATAAATAAGGCAAAAATTAATAATATGTTAAAAGGAAAATGTAACAATATATTATAAATATATATAGCTTATTTGCTTTTTTCGGAAACTTCCATACAAAAACTTTTTTATAACACAGTTCTATTTTCATATAAAATCCAGCAATATATTATTACCTGACGGAAAGCTTGTCCAAAGCTCGGATAACAGCCAATCTAATAGTGTCTCTAGGATGATTAATTAACTGAACAAGATTCTTAATTGCACCAGCTTCTTTAAATGAGATACGCATATGTTCATTAATACATGCATCAGCAATGGCCCCTGCAGCTCTAGCAATAGCCGACTCATCTTCAAGTCCAATAATTAAAACCAATCGAGCAACACCATCCACCAAGGGCAAAATTGTCAATCTCTCACTCGAAGAGCTTTCACTCTTATATTTATTATCATCTTCCAATTCTATTGCCCCTATACGAGCAAGAAACTGTTGTTGTGTTCTTCCAACCATAGCGTTCATCTTTATCTCATCTAAGTCCACATTCTTGTTGTCTATATTCAATCCAAGTAGTAATTCAGAAGCCCCGTATTTCGAAGGAGCTTTTGAGGTTTGTTCGATTTCTGTGCCATCGGGTAAAGAAGGCCATGAGTATAAAGATGGTCTAAAAGACTTGTATGCTTCAGCACCCACTAAAGGGACAAGAACTAGACCTTCCTCCATGATAAGTATTTTATTATACTCGTCTTTAGCAAGTTCTAAAAGTGCATTTCTTGCTTCCTTTCGAATTATTTTAGATTCTTCCACATCAGCCTTTAAGAGATTTGCCTGCATTATTTTTGTAGTGATAAGATTCTGGCTGGAGTACTAAATTAAGAAGACGTTGGTAATTTGAGTTATGAGTAACATAATAAAATGAGATAAACTGAGAGAGAGAATAAAAATATCATAAATTTGGTAGCTTAGATTATTTGTTTTATTACTCGTAAAGTCAACCGATTAACTATGGCCAGTTCATCTTCTACAAATATGTATGAAACAACTTCCAATGCACATATTATAACACTATTAAATCTTTTCTTGATTGGCAGTAAATCATGCATTAACAATTATTCATCAAACAAGTCTGACCAGTTTAGGAATGACACCAGCTTCAACCATTATCGTATGATTGGACTTGCTCAATGTTAAATTGGCCAAAATACCCCCAGCAGCCTCCTTGACTTTCAAATCTTCATCTTCCAAGAACTTGACAAGTAAAGGAATGAACTCAGAGCTAGTCATTCTCTCTCTAAGCTTCTCATCTACAGACAAATTCCACAGAGTACATATGCTCTGGTCCTTCACCTGCAAATACCCGTAAAAGCTTGACTTATTCATATATCCAAGAAAACAAACAGCACGTTTTACTATGTTTGATTCTTGGATTTTTACTTTTTCTAAAATCCAAGAACCAAACATAGCCTTATATTTAACTTTGTTTGTACATCAGAAGATAAGGAAGATCGTCTGAGAAGGGCAGTAATCTCTTCAATTGCACCACTCTCAGCTACCAAGTCTCTGTATACATTAAATGATGATATAACCCTCAGAAGACCAGCGGCTCCTTCACATGCAGAAGTAGACTCCGATTTTAGCAAGTTGACAATGAGATTGAGTGTTCCAGGAGGATATTTCATGATGTTGTCTACGTATTGTTTCCCACCAAGTGAGTACTTCCAAAGAGAAACAACAGCTTGTTCTCTATCTTGAGGATCGTTGTCTAAACCGAGCATCCTAATGAATAATGCCACGTAACCATCACTAGAATTTGATGACGATTCATCCCTTAATGTATCTACATCCTGAAATCGATTGGGTAATCAGTGTTTCATTTTCATCCATTAATCCATTAATAGCTAACAGGGTATCAATTTCCTACTGAAATATACACAAAATTCAGTCTTTAAATTGGAGCACGAAAAATATTGTCAGCTTCTCATGGCATGACATAGCATAAGGTATGTCTACATTACTTAAAAAACCTCCACAATTAAGAATTTTTTATAATTTTCCAATATTCTCAGCAAATATAATTCAATTCTCATGGCATTACATACACATAAGATGGAAGCATTGCTCTAAAAAATCCAGCACTGCCTCACAACATTCCAGAGCTCATAATCCTAAACATGAACTTTTATCAAAAACATAAAAAAAATCACCTAATTTACACTTAATGTATCCTAATACACTCATTTACGCATATATGTATCTCAAAAAATCAAAATAATAAAAACCCATATGTATTCAACTATTTATAGAACTTACAGAAGCTGAAGATGTTTTTTTGGCAACAAAAATTTCACGTTGACCATCATCACTACAAGCCCTAACCAACCCGGGAAAATACAGGGCATTTGGGTTTCTTGAAAAAGAATTGGTTTTCGACTTTTGAACTGAAAAAAGTTCCACATGGATTACATTTTTCGAGGTTTTGGAGGGTCCAAGAAAGTTGGGGGGCTTGAATTTGAGATGGGATGGGATATTTAGGGCCATTTGTACTGTTTTTGTATGTGTGATAAGTTTGTGTAGAAATTGGAATGGGATTTTGAACAGGAAATGAATGGAGAGTTCTGGGGTTTAAGTTTTCTGGTGATTATTAATGGAGAAGATTTTTTTAATAGTTTTTATGTTAATAAAATAGAATAAATTGGGATAAGGGAATTTAGTTAAATAAAAATAAATAAAAAGGAAAGTGGCTAAAAGAAAAATGGGACAAAGGATTTCAGCTAACTATTAAATAATATTCTTTAAAATTATAAAATTAATGATATGTAAGTTGTCGAAAAGTGTATTCTTTACAATAATAAACACGATTGTAAAAACTTTCATTTTTTTTCCAAGGAAAGAAGAAACTACTTTATGCAATGTTTCCCCTTTTGGAGGTAAATAAATAGAAGTGAAGAAATTATAAAAAAAAATAGATACAAGTGAAGGTCATGTCTGGATAGTTCATAACCTCGAAAATTTATTTATGGATTTTCTTTCCTATAATTTTAATTTACTTGATATTGATAATTTTTAATTATGTGGATTTAATAATTAAAATTAAAATTCATATCTTTGTTGTAAAGAATTCAATGAGTGACCAAATTTTGAAACTTAATTAATTTGATTTATTTAAATTAATATTCACTTGAATTATTATTCTTGTGCAAATTATGAATTATAAATACTCACTCTTGTATTATTTTGAGGATTTAAATGCAAGAATAAAATAAAAAGAAAAATTGATGTATTATCTCAAGACTTTGAGAACTAAAATGTGCTACCCACTTTTTGAGGGTGTTAATGCAATATATCCATTAAATATGAAAAAAATAAGTCAATTCCTCTCATTTTCATGTCATCTCCTCCATTTACACACACAAAATCTGTACTCTTAAAAAGTTCATATCTTCTTCATTTCTTAACCAAATCAAGTAAATGAGTAATCAAAATTGATCTACTCGACGAGAGGAACACAATGATGGTGGTAATTGAAGGAATAGAAGGTGTTTTTGGGCAAAAATGGGAAATTGAAGTGGCGGTTTTAAGTGGATTTCTTTGCATGCTCCTTTTCCGGTCATTTCTTCGACAATCGGGCTTTTACCACGGTGTTGTAGGCGAAGAGGGAAGCTTATTGATGGTGGTTGCAAATTTTTCGGCAACGCCCAACAGTGGTCAACTCTGGTCACCGGTGCGGTCAACGGGAGAAATTATGTAGTACAACCGCTGCACCACGTCATCAAGTACACGTGGTGCAGCCCACCGATACACTTGGGGCATGTGGATTAAAAATCCACATCACCCATATTCTGGCAGTGTGAACACAACTTTCTGAACCCCTATTTTTTTGGAACATGGTCAGAACATGAGGTGATGTGGATTAATAATCCACATGTCCCATGTGTATTGGTGGGCTGCACCACGTGTACTTGATGACGTGGTGCAGCGGTTGTACTAAATAATCTCTCGGTCAACGGTGGCTAATCCAACAACGGCATAACTTTTGCATTTGTATTTGTATTTATAACATCTTAAATAATTTCATAAATTAACTGTTCGATTGAGTGATATCTGTAACGACCGCTAGCAATAATTTTGTCACTTAAATTAGACTTAAAAAATAAGTCATTGATATCCATTCTTAACTATTATTTTCTAGAAATTATTTAGTGCAATTGTTGCAGCACATTATCAAGTACATGTTATACATCTTTATTAATGCATTTTTTATATATGTAGTGAGAATGCACATAATTCATTTTCTGGGTCATATTCTCCCCAAAAAAAAAAAAAAAGAATATATGGAAATTGCATTTAGATTGGATAGAAAATAGGTGATATAGATTTTCTTTCCACGTGCGAGAAAGGCATTGGTGGGCTGTAACGGTTGCATTATATAATTTCTTCATTTTATTTATTTTTTGAGAATAAAGTCATTGATATATTACCAAAAGTAGAAATACGTAAACCCTGAAATTAGTTAATTACCCAAAAAAGACAAAGATAAATTATTCTTGAGTTGAGGTTGAGTTTTTACATTTTCTTAATACAAAAACATACATGAGGAAAATAGTTTCCAATAGGTGATAAGTATCAATTTTTAGAAGTAATAAAAATATAAAATTCCTTGTAAAAATAAACATTTTTATTATGTTTTCAATTGTTAATTTTTTTAACAATTTCTTTTTACGCAAAAATACAAAATAATGATTTAAAAAAAAAAAGGTTATAGTAGCTATCAACTTTAAACCATTCACCTACTGTTTTGCAGATTGCCACTACTTTCTTACAAATGCTGGAATGCTTAGCCGATCCTAACTTTTTCTTTGGAAGCTTATCTATAATATTCTCCCTACTAAAGGAAGATTGTTATTTTCTTCCTATGTCGAATGCGAATTGCCCGACTTGTGGGTCGAAGGTTGAAATGACGGATCATAACTTCCTTTGGTGCCCCTTTGCTAAAGCAATTTGGTTCAAATCTAAACGGTCCTTCCGTAATAATTTAGTAATGAATCAAAGATCTCTTATACAATCTCTTTTTGACTGAAGCTTATAGTTTGGATTTCTTAATTTTTGCGGCTTTAGCTTTGGAAGCATTTTGGACCAATCGAAATGCCATTGTGCATATGAAATTCTATCTATTAAAGTGGTTTGTACCATTATTGCTCGTTGAAAAATTCAAGATGTTTGTTATGAGAATGATTCTCTTCAAGCTATTGCAAATATTCGGAATCGTAGGAAAGATTCGAGATTGGGTTGCTCGTGGCTTAGTTGAAGAAATTCACTGTTTTTTAGTATGTTGGCCAAAGTGAAATTTCGTCTCATCTCTCATGATTTCTCTTTTTATTTAGTTTTTCTCTTTTAGGGAAAGGTTCAAGTTTTTACTTAAATATGTAAGCTTTTTAGGTTCAACATGACTGAATAATTTAACTTATTATCTTGAGCCAATTCTAATATTAGTAGGTTATTTTACATTTAAAATCTTAAGATATTTATAGAATTGATTTAAAAAATAGGGTCATGGTAATTATTCAAATATCAAAGGGTGTTTCTATAGTCTTGACGGCATGCCTTGTGACTAATAATAACTTATTCTTCAGGGTAATTTCTTTTTAACAATGCAGCTCAACATAACACATGCGCAAAAAAAAAAAAAAAAAAAAAAAATTCAGAAATCAAACAAACATAGAAGAAGAAAAGACATTATATTTTATATATATAGATTCCTATGTGCTCATTTTACAAGAAATAAAAAATCAAAACAATAACAAAGAGATTAATGCCAAAATTACATCAATGATAATTTCTACAGCTCATAAAAATAAAAGTAACAAAATTAGTACCAAACTATAAAAGCACACATTTAAATAAAATAAAAATGTTCTACTTAAGTAAACCCACAAGGACCTAGCTCTCTTCAGCCACTTTATTTTGGGTTTAACTAAAATTAGTTTTGCCCAGGTCGAAGGAGTGAAAAAACCTACGTTTCGTACCTAGAACTCGCCACTAAAATATGCTCTGAAGGATTAGTGGGCATTGAAAAAATCCGACCACTTCTCCAAAATCCATTCATTCAGCTTTGGGTTCATGAAGAACGCAAGGACGAACACTATTGCAATAATAATGAGCAAGATGGCCATAAAACCAGGATTTTTGGATACCTTCTTTAGTATTGTTTTACAGTATTTATCTGCATCCTTATATAGAGCAACATCCACTCCGCCACTTGATGCTTTCTCGTTCTGAAAAAAATAAATAAACGAGCCATTACATCTACAGATATTATAATTGTTAAATGGACTTGAACGAGGTATTAGTCTATTAGACGAAATTTTATTGCCAACCTTTTTTCTGAAACTCTTCAGAGTTTCACTTAGTGCTTGTAGAGAAGCCTGATTTGAGGAAAGTACCCTCCATTCCTCAGTGAGCTTACGTAGGATAGCAACACTAGCTTCTATGTTATCCACGTAATTCTTGTCCTGTCCAAAGTACGGTTATAGCATTCATCGACTAAGATTTAAAGTACAAATTTATACAATATGGCAAGGAAAATTGAAAGACGGTAAATTGCATATAAATCTGAGAGAGACAAAATCGGAAGTGAATAGAAATTCTCAAGAGAATAGAGATTGGCCATTAGTCAGAAATTTTGCTGCACTCATTTTCTAAAGATAACACTAAGAATTTCACTCCACAAACTAATATGTTATTAGAACAATATAGATAAAGAAAAAGAAATGTTAAGCTAATTTTCCTCATCGAGTATTTTTAATTACTTCACCCATTTTTGACCCAACTAAAACCCACTACCCATACAAATTTTAACCAAAACCCAGCAAAAACTAAGAGAAATATGGGTTGGGGCGGTCCGGGTAACCCATGAGTCATGACTTATATTGCCACCCATAATAATTGGCACAATAAAGGATTGTAAACATCATATAGTGAAATAAAGCTTACCCACTGCTTGTAACAATCGGAATTCTGAGTCAAACACCATATGAAGATGCTAGTTGCTTCCTGAGATAAAGCTGGGGTCCCTGCATCGAACCATTTGTCAAATGCTCCACATTTCAAATACTTCAAAAAATAATTATTTGAAAGAAATATATTCAGTTCCTGTTTACCTTCTCCAACTGCTTTCATAGCGAAAGCCTGTATCTGCTGGGAGACTTGCTTCATTGCTTTGCTCCCAGGAGAACCAGCAAGAGCAACCTCTTTGAGAATAGGGTAAACTGCCTCAAATCTTTCAGTAGCCTATTATTCGTATAGATTCAGATATTCATACAAAATCAGGCATAATACTTGCAAAAAATTCATAACAATGGTGTCAAAAATTTCAATTACTCGTACCTTAACTCGTGCAGAAGATGCAGGAAATGTTACATGTAACAGTATGTCAAGGGCTTCAGGCGGAATCAAGCGCTCCCCCTTCCTAACAGCACTATTTTTCAATATAATGCGAGCTTTTGGTGCAGCCAGAATTCTGCTCAATATGACAAAATTTTAAATTAATATGCAAACAATCTTTGACAGTAAGGTGGACCAATTGTTCAAAAAAAAATACAAGACTTTAAGGGCCTGTTTGTTTCTCTTTATGTTCAATTACGTTTTAATCGAAAACATAACAATTTCTTTCGTTTTTCAACATAAAACAACCCAGAAATTTCAGTTTTCGAATACCTTGTCAAATCATTAAAATTAACATTTTTTTATTTGAAAATAATTGAGAAAAAATTATACGGTTCTTGATTTGACATGATTTGACATCACTAAAAATTAAAAATATATGAACTCATCTCTCTTCTTGATATGAAGCCTTAACATAATAGTGGCCTCACATGTTCAAAAATAAACATCCAAAACTAATGCAAATATAATTTCAAAATTTAACTCTTAAGAGTCTTAACCAACCTATTGATAAATTATATTACATGCATTAAATAAACTACTAATAGTAAACCCAAAGCACTCCAGACACATTTAAACTTTTTATGCACATATCCTGATGGAATCATTCAAACCTCCAAAACAAATCAACACCCTTGAAACCAAAAACAATCCAAACATTTCCTAACCTTTCCACTAGTTGCAAAACCAAGTCCCTGGACTGCGGATTAGAACCTGATTTTCCTCCAAGTATTGGCAAAATATGATGTGCCCACAAGTACATTCCTACAGCTAGGTCTCCTTGGCAGGCCTACACAAAAAAGGTTAGCTTCAGACTGGAATACATACATTCACAAGAAACAAAGATAAACATATCCCCGTGAGCAGTATTAATGCTACGTTGATAAACATGGATCTACTGACCTGAACTATCATCCATACAATAACTTGAAGCTTATCTTGTCCTTGATGCTTAGGGTCTTCCCTCAACTTTGGCATTAGATTGATTAGTACATCAGGTTTTCGGCGTAATACCATTGCTAAAACTAAAAAGATAGCGACCTGCCATATCACCGGTGTATAAATAGATATCAAAATACTAGACAATGTAAGAGTTTTCAATACTGACAAATTTATGTCATGGTAGGTTGCATAATCAATAAAAAAAAAGTGACAGAGATGTCATATAGCCATAGCAGAAACACTTAGAATTTAAAAGTTATCACTAGGACCATTCTTTAAAACTTTGCTAATGCATATTGTGTAATAAGACATTATACACTACGCATTAGCATTTTAAAGAACAGTCGAGCCGGACCCGACGTGGCTTTAACTAGGATTATTTTTTAAACAGATCCATTTTTAACTAGTAAAAAATGACGCATATTTGAACAGGCCCATTTCGACCCAGCCCAACCCGGCTGTTTGCAACCTTACGTGTAACATTTAGATTGAATTTTTCCCCAGCAGCGCCATGGATAGAGAATTCTGACAGATTATTACCCAACCCGAGTACGAGAGACAAACAAATCTATACTACAAATTGCAAAACCAAGTCTGGAAAATTGGAAACAAAGAAATCCTCCAATATTGAGGAATTCAGTAGAACATGTGAAAAAGATGAGAGATGATTTTCCAAAATTTGCACCCTATTTATGATAATTGTCACCAATAGGAACATAATTAACTTGAATGATGTTCTTTGCAACCAAAAGGTGTTATAAAGGCATAAGAAACTCAATCACCCAGCGCCATAATCATGATTTGCAACGTCAGATAAATAAGGAATCCCAAAACTTATTAGAAAGACACAAAGTTGTATACCAGTTCCCATATCCTCCGTGCCATCATTACAGCCAATGGACATATTGCAGATAATAGACTAAGTTCCCTTTTTCCAACTCAATGCACAAGATATTATTGAAGCCTCAAAATCTCAAACAGAATTAGCAACCAGGAATCAGATATTCCATGCATCCACTAGCAAACTGATTTTGACTCGTGTTACAAACTACTAAAGCATCCAACTTCAAGACTTCACAACGAAACCAACCGACGAAAAATACCTCAAAAGAAAAAATAACTACTACGCACTCCCCCCGAGAAACTAACCACAAAGTTGCTCAAAGTACATGAAACCGACGAACACTTATTCATCACTCCCCTTAGCAACAAACTTGAGAATCACACCAACCCAACAACGTAATAAATCTGCACAAAATAACTGATGGAGGTAATCCCAGTTTCAATGAACTAACCAAATATCAATCTAAAAATGTGACCCGCTTGTTTTTCTTTTAAACGTGGATCTTATAGACAAGGGATGGTGGAAGGGAGAACGTGACAAATTGGGGCTGGCTAGAACAGATCAGGATTGGTTATGAACATGACTAATTACTATCAGGGAAAGAAATTCCAATGTGACAGCTGGACGGGGGTGGTAGGTGAACACGTGGCTGATTTTTTTTTTCTCCTAATGGCGGTGGGACAGTAACGATAAGACAACGGCTCTTTAACTTTGTATGGCCAGCCGCGGCGGCGATGAGTTAGATGGTCGCCGCGGCGGCTAGGGTTTTACTCTATCTTGTTTACTCTTTTTTTTCAAAACCCTAGGTAAAAAAAAAAAACCTAAGCTCTTGATACCATGTTATAAGAGAAAAGATGCAGGGAGAAAGTGTAAAGTTGTTATTAGTAATGAACCCGAAAGGGGTATTTATACAAAGAGTTATGACTCCATAAATACCAAAATACCCAACCTAAACCTAATACTCCTAACACGCTATAACTCTAACTCTAACTCTAACAAAGACTTCAAAACCAAGGGACAAGAAAGTTTTGTTCCTAATTTTACTTATATACAAAGGATTCAAAAGTGCAGTTGAGTTTTATAATATGAATTTGCACTATTTAGCAAACAAAATACATTTCCTCAAAGTTAGATTCACAGGATTCAAGAGGCACACATTGGATGATATTATCTATAACATTTTCCTACTGTTTCCGACCTCACATAAAAGTGCTTCTCCTTTTCATGAATCTATATAAAAAAGCATGAAACAATCATTGACAAATAAAGCAATGAATAAAAATTTAAAGAAAAATTTGGAAAGTTGCAGGGGAAGGACAACATTTAAATATTTAATAAAGTGAAATTTTGTAGACACTAATAAATAGTTCTAACATGAAATTTTATATGTCAACTGAAAGAAATTAGAAGAAAGTAAGGGCATATTAACCTGAGACTTTGATGATGCTGGTTTCCCTCCTTTCTTTGAGCTTTTGGACCCATTCTGTTGGATTGCCAAGTCAGCAAGAATGCCATCCAATGACCACAACACAAAGGTCCCTAATGCCTCATAAGAACGGTGGTTGATCCAATCAACTGATGTCTTGTAAACAGCTTCAGAAATGTAAGATACAGGGACCTGTTTGTAAGTAACAAAGCAATTAGTAGACTCCGAGTATATCATGAAATCTGAATTCATTTGAGTCAACCAAGACACTATTAACAGTCATCAAAATAGAATCAGTTTTTTTCCACTAAACCGAACTTATCATAAGACTACAGACGCCCACATTACTATTTACATATTAAAGCCAAATTTCCTCAAGTTAATAGCATCTTATTGGCATAAAATGTTCCAAGCACAATGCTGACCAATTTACATCACCACCTCACAGTATCATGACTGTATATTATATACATTACTCTCGTCAATAAGTTATTAATGCATAGAAAAGAAATGTTATGCAAATGAATCACATTATGTCTAAAAACTCACATCAGCAATTTTCGCCACAGCAGACTCCCGGAACAACTTCAGCCACGGAAACTGAGACGCAGTCACAGCCGAAAATGCGCGGCCGAAATAATCCGCAAATCTCATCAATTGTATGTCTTGTTGGCCTTCATACGATCCCTATCACCCCCAAAAAATTATAATAATAAATAAAATTCAACCAAAAATTCAAAAACAAAATTGAAAAACTAAACAGAAAAAATCTCACCGAAACATCAGCAAGATAAGCAGCCAGGTCATCAGCATTGATCTTCGCGGAGGCTTCCGCTATCGTAACCCGAGGCTTCTTCACCTTCTTCGGCTTCTCCTTCTTATTCGCCACAGCTGCATTATTCTCTTTAGCTTGGCTGCTGAAATCATCGTCATCGTCATCATCCGTATTCCTCGATCTCATCGGAATGTCATCGTCGTCGTAAATAGCGGCGGCGCGCTGTGCTTCCAATATACGGCGCCGTTCCTCAGAATGCTTCTCCAATCCTTTGAAAACGCTGGTTTTCTCTGGAAGAGTTCCGGATCCATTAACCCTAGATGAACCCGACGCCGTTTTGTTGGCCTGATTTTTCCTTTTTTTGACGTATGTGACTTTCTGCCAGCCGTGGTTGTTTTCCGGCTCGGCGGAGAGAGTAATTTGCTTGTCGTCTTCCATTTTGGGGAGGTGAAATTGAAATTGAGAATTTGAGGGTGAGAAATTGATAAATTACAATTTACAGGTTTGGTTTGAAACAGGGGAAGAAGATATCGATGAAGAGAAAGAAACGGAGAAAATAAGATTAGGTGGTAATTATGCAGTTATAATTTGAGGTGCTAATAATTCTTTTAATTTAAATATGTATTAGAGTTATAGTTATCTTAAGATATGATTGATTAGTATATTAATCCTACTCGAATTTAATTTCTGTGTATCTATATTTTATTATCAAAATGAATAATAAAAATATGATTTTTTTTTCTATACTCGAGTTTAGTTTCTTTGTAGCTAGAGATATTTATAATTTACCTACTTAATATTTAATGCTTTAATTAATTGTAAAATATTCTAGATTTTCAAACAACTTCAAGTTGTAAGAAAATTTTCGAAAATTATTTGAAAAAATGTATATCAAAGAAAAATATTGAAATAGAAGTTAATCGAAGTAGAAATAACTAAAAGAAAAATCATAATATTAATCAATAATTTTGCATCTACTAAAGTAAAAAAAATGTAAATTTTACATGAAATTGTCTATTATATAAGCCACCACTTTAGGATTTCACCTAAGGCTCGAGAAGTCTAGAACCTGCCTGATAAAATTTAAAAATGTTTGAGCTGAAATAAATCTAAATTGGATCATTGAAGCTACCAAATTTGAATAGGTTTTTGGCTCGATTTTTAATACCTTATTTTTTTATTTTAGAAAATTATTTATATGGTTTCAATGAAAATTTTGAAGTATCATTTAAATTGAATTTTTGTGATTTTCAAAAGTTGAAATATGATTTATCAAAGAAGTGAGTTGAGATGCATTTGCATTCATATATTAATCAGTTTGTTTAAATGTATTATGGTTTAGCTTAGACGGAGTATATGAATTCAATTTAAGGATTTGTAATATTTTCTTTGAAGTGTTTCTCACTTTTAACATCAATTCTAATTTTTTTTTTTTTTTTTTTTTGAGAATCAAATTTTTTTTTTTATTATTTACTTTATGTATTCTAGATATATTTGATTCAATTATTGGTTAAGTGAATTAGTAATCATCCCTAAAAAATCAAAACCGTTTTCATTTGATTGTCCCATTATAATTTGATTTGGCTAAATAATATACTAATAGTAATTGTTTGTAAATTAAAAATAAAATTGGTGCAATGTTGGGCTGCAATTGCGAATTCTTTTATGGACCAATGGTCTGTCTAAATCAAAATTAAGGCCAAGCCAAGCCCGTACTGTAAATAAGCGGCCCAGGTACCTAACACTGAAAATTCTTTAATGGCCCAATTTTGAAAAAATATGTGTGTTGGATCGACCTTTTTAAGAAATATATCATAATTGGTTTCTTGAAATAAGTTGATGTGAAACGATCTATTTTAAACGTGTTGGGGATTTCGTGCTCGGTTTTTAAAAGTATAAGGGATTTCATGCAATAAAATTTGACAAGGTATTTTCGTACAGGTTTCACACAACACAGAGGAATATGTTGTATTTTCCCCAATTTTTTTGTATAGTAATTCTTAAGAGGAGGAAGAAGATGAATGACCCTCTACATATAAACGAGAACATCTTTGTTCCCACAAAATATACATTTAACGATTAACAACTCAACAACACAAAAATCTTCTTCAAAAGCATAATAGAAGACTCCACCAACAACACATAATTCTTCTTCAAGAGCATAATAGGAGACTCCACACAGTTTTCTTTTAACCTCGCATTTTTCGTCCTCTTAAGGATCGACTTCTACACGTTCGTTCTTATCAATATAATTTACCATATGCATCCCTCTTAAATTTTTTGGCCAAGATGGCCTCACGTGCAATATTTAGAGGGGCATTTTCGTCCATTCACCTAATTAAATAAAAAAAATACATAAAACATACTTAAAACCTCCAAACTAAATCTGAATTACACAAACACACCTACAACGTTCACACTTGACTAAAATAGATGAAAATGAATGTATTTTGGATTTAATTAGGTGACAAATAATGCACCTGAGGCCGTCTCCGCCGCATAATAGCTGAAAAAATTTAAGAAGGATGAATGTGTTATACTACGATGGATGCATCTGCTACGAAAATTTTTAAGAGCGACGAAGATACAAAAATTGACTCATAAGAAGGACGAAAAATACGATCCACTATTTTGCATTTAACTCGATGTCAAATCTTCTTTGTGTCTGACCACTTTGAATACAATCATTCGATATTTTTAGAATACATTTTAACACTCACTACTTTGTGTCGATTAATGTGACTTAAACGGCAACTTTTCTTAACACGTCTCTCTTTTACACTATAATTATTATACCCAATTATAACTTATGCCACAAAATTATTATTCATCATGTTAATCATAACATATACAAAATTCAAGATACACTTTGAACAATGAACAAATTTCATAGTGCATATTCTGTGCTGGGCAATGCAATGCAATGCAATGGGGTCATTTGATCACATGTTGGCAAGTGGGTTTTGCCCAGTATCATTTGTCTGCCCTTTTCATAACGCCATATATCAATCAATGAAATAGGCCCCTACAAACTAACTAAAAAAAGTAAATCTCTTTAACCTTTTTTACATACATATATTCATATGGGTAAGTGCATATAAATAGGTTGACATGAAGCACATGGCGGGGGCTAGAAAGATCTAAATTTTTGGTCCTACTTAGGAAGATATTAATTATTTAATTTTTTCATTGAAAAATATATATAACATAATTAATGGTATCTTTTACAAGTACATGAGAGAGGATTGTTAGTTTAACTTATATTAATTAACGTGATTAACGAATATGATTGATATGTTTTTTTTTATTTTTTATTATATGCTAATCTAAGTAAGCAATTATTTGTACGTGCCTTGGTAATAAGTGTAAAGGATAATATCAATTTATTTTCCTATAAAATATATAATGTTCAATTTACCCCCCTTTGATTTGGAAAAGAACATTTTACCCTCCTATAACAAATTTAAAGAAGTAGTTTAATTCCTTCAATCGAAGAGTGTAAACTCACTTGGTGAATTGAGTCGGCATGAAACATATTTTCTAACATATGGGGTAAATTGTCATATTATCAAAATACAGGGGGTAAAGTGCCATATAAAAATATCAGAGAGACGGTGTGAAACTTTATAAATATCAAAAGGGGGGTAAAATGATCTTTTTCAAATCACAGAAAGTTAAATTAAATATTATGAATATTATAGGTCCGGGGTAAATTGCAATTAACTAAAGTGTAAAGAAATCTTTTGCTAACAAATTGATTCTTGCGAATTTGTCTAAAATCATAATAAAATAAAGAAAGAGGGACATATATATATATATATATATATATATATATATATATATTTAATTTATACTAAATAAAAGGTGCAAACCACTTAGCAAATTAATTAACAATTTGTGTCAAAAATGTAATAGAAATATTGCATGAGATCATAGAGAAAAAGCATTCCCCACCAACTTTTCTTTTCCTTTTTAGTTCCACTTATACTTATGAAGTGATTTAAAGGTCTGGGGCAACTGACATTGTTGAAGATGAGTTCATCTATATGTGATCAACCTTTTTGTTGCTTTATTTAATTTCTGAAATAAACAGATTGAATTATGGTGTATCATCTTTTCTAGAGTGTAGTCCAATCAAATTTATGAGCATTCAAAACTCTATTACCGACAAAACTGATGTTATGTGTTCAACTCCCACAAATATAGGTATTTTTTTTAATTTTAAATTAATTTTTGGTAGTTGTTTATTATTTATAATTTTTAATATTTTGATAGTTATGGAAATAATTTATGATGTAATGATTGTTGGTGATAATTGTATTTAAAAAAAAGTGTTGGTGGTGTTTCATTTTTCACGATTTAAAAGAATAATTATCATCAAATATTAACAATGATAAACTATATATGTGACAGTGACACCACATTGGTGCTACTGTAAAATGACTATATATTTATAATTAATTATTAGAGGCAATAATTCAGACATAGTTTCGGTTACTATTAGGGTCGGCCCTACTTATTATGGGGTTGTATGCAAAACAAAAATTAGAATACTTAGAAATGTGGATCTATTTGGAAGAATTTTGACTTTGTTTTGCGGATTGTGGTTTAAAAAATGATTTAAATGGTTTCGTTTAAATATTTTGTACTTTATTTGGATTGAGTGTACATGGATGTTGGGTTATGTTGTTTTGAAAGAGATGAAATTCGATTTGAATTGAGTAAGGAGTTTAGGGGTAGCTGGTATATATCAAATTAATTTTTTTAATAGAGTTTGGGTTGGGTTGGGTTGGGTCGGGTTGGGGTGGGGTGGAGGGGAGTGGGAGTCTCTGATATCTTATATGTGTCAAATCAATATTTTATAGGATTTCAAGAGTTTGGCCATCTGGGTATGAGTTTGTGAATAAGTTTGAGTTGAATTTAATGGGATTTGCCAAACTCAATTTAGAAGAATTCTGACTCAATTTCATGAAACCTGCAAAATCGGCCAGAACTCTTTTAAATAGGGTAAAAAGACATGAAAATATTGATTACCTTGTTCTAGTTTTTATAACCTATCTTAGATTAATTTTACTAAAATGGATTATGGCAATATTTGGCCTAGCGATTTGAAAATCAATTATAGGAGAACTAATTTTACTAAAATGGATTATGGCAATAATTGATTATGATAAAATTCAACTATAAAATAATTATTTTTGGATAATAGCTTTTGCAAAAGTAACACTTTAGTTACTTCTAAAATAAGTTAATTTTTAGCTTCTGGAGATCCCAAAAGTGATTATGATAGTGAGGGTCAAACACCATTAAAATCACGATTGCAATTTCTATAATTGGGGCCAAACGCTTCAAAAACCACGATGAATGTTTAGAAGTGTTTTTAAGAGCTCCCACCGCTGGGCCAAACTCACCCTAAATGAGAAATCCAGTTAATTTTTTTTACTTAGTCGGAAACCTATTTTTATTAATTTTTAATTTTCAAAATCTTATTTCGATTAAAGCATATAATTTAAGCATAAAGGATATAATTATATACCATATGCATATTAATAGTGCATGACTATTACTTGTCAAAATCAATAGATAGCTAAAATAGTAAAATGTATAAGACTAAACTTTTAATTCTCTTATAATTGTGATCCGTAAGGCGTTTCACATAACTGTCAAAATAGATAAACAACTTTATTTAAGATGATATCAAAATCAAACTGCTAAATATTCGATTTAGTTTTGATCTATAAAAACTAGTTTGGACTCAATTTGTATACGTATTAAACCAAAAATGAACTTTGATAAACTCGATGTACAGTTTGTTTGGGCTAAGCTCACTTAAATATCAAAATTATATCTTAAGAAGAAAATTAAACCAAATTTGAAGAGTGGGTTTTTTTACTTTACTTTGCATGTTTACATTTCTAGGTCTCTTATATGTGATTTATGTGTGAGAAAAATAAATTATATTTCATTTAATAAATTCATAATACTAAAATGTATGCACATATATACAAAAAGAATTGGGGCTCTATTCATTTGTTTTTAATTTGTCTGGCCGGTCATAAACTTCATAAGTTATCGCTAAAAATAATATTTTACCTCTATTCATTTGTTTCTAATTTTGATGAAACTAGTCTTTTATTTGTAAACTTAACTTATTTTTCCGTTTATATTTGAGCTAGATGCATGTCGTTTTTACAAACTTTTGATTTTATGAAAGAAAGAAACGGTAAATATAAAATGATTCATTTATAATTAGTTGCTAAGTCATTTTATATACATTGAACTAATATTTTCTAAATCTACATCAAATTTGAGGTGATGCTTATATGTTATTTTAGATAAAGGTGTATATAATTTAATTATTTCAACCATTTGATTAATGGGTTTTATAGAGAAAACTTTTTTGACAAAATGAGTCATGTCTAAAAGATGGTGAATTAGTATTTGGGCGTTTCAAAATGGAGATTTCATGGGGTTTTTTGCACTTTGCACCCCCGAAACATGGGAGATAGACACTTTGCACCCTTGAAACTTAGATTTAACACTTTGCACCATCGAAATATGAAAAATGCAGCACTTTGCACCCTCTTTTATTTTCAAGCAAAAAGTCAAGGGCAAAATAGGTAATTCTATTGTAAATCTTTGGCACTTTGCCCCCCAAAATAAAATTAGCACTTAACACTTCCTAATTAAGAATAAATTAACAACTTGCACCTCCGAAACACAATAAATGGACACTTTGCACCCCAAAATACAAAATTAACACTTAACACCATCAAATTAAAAAAAAAAAAACTCAAATCCATCATTTTTTGGGGCAAAGTTGACCATTAAAGTGAACTTTTTTTAAGGAAAAATAGGTAATTATTTATGGGTATTTGATATGTTGAAGTAGACAATGGGTTCGAGAAGTTTACTTGTACTCTATTTAGTTATTTATTGTTATATTGTTGAAAGATGGAGAGAGAAATGAGTATTCGTGTATTTATAATTGTATTTTACAAAATTTAAGTAAAAAAATGAATTATATGTTTTGCCTTAGATAATTTTCACTCCGATAGTCAACTTTGATGAAAAAAACAAGGGGTTTGAGTTTTTTAAATTTGAGGGTTTTAAGTGTTAATTTTATTTTGGGAGGGTGCAAAGTGCCAATACTATTGAATTACCTATTTTGCCCTTGAATTTTTGCTTGAAAATAAATCAGGGTGCAAAGTGCTGCATTTTTCATATTTCGATGGTGCAAAGTGCTAAATCTAAGTTTTGAAGGTGCAAAGTACCTATTTTCCATGTTTCGGGGGTGAAAAGTGCAAAAAACCCAAATTTCATACCTAGACCGTATTTACGAGAATTGCATGACTTTTTTTTTATTAATTATAAATTCATCCATTTATCAAACAATATCATATTTCAATTTCTTCAGAACTATTTTTTTCTTCAGTTATAAAAAAAAAGAGATGAAAATGAAGAAATAATTTGAGATCGAGAAAAGGAAGGTAAAAAATAATGAAGAAAACATAATGTTGTTTGGTGGATGAATAGATTCACATTTAATAAAGAAGCAATTTTATTTTGATAAATTAATAAGAAATGAAAGGGACGGGGTACTTTTGAAATAAAAACTACAAAACTATAAAAGACGGGTTAAATATTACAATTGATATTTTAGGGGGTAACTGATACCACCCTCAAACTTTAAGGGGGAACCTGTATTTTACATTATAAAATTTGATGGATTATTAAATAAGTTTGGGGAACATTAAATTGACTTGGTCCATCAAGGCAACATCCAAATGTGCATCTAGGCAATATAATTAATTGCATGGTCAATTCTATCATGTCATGAATACATTAATACATAACGAATTTAATAAAAAGAATATTGAGCATATACGCATCTATAAAGTGAATAAACAATTGCGTGATAGAAAAGATGGTTTTGTTATTTGGCAAAATATCCTTTTTGACGTGGTCAAAATTTAAAAATGGTAATTTTGAGATATTTGTTGGATCCAAAATTACAAATGTCTAGCTAACTAATTAACTATGCTTATGTTTGATTTAATAGGTGATTAGGACGTATTTATGTAGAATATTTTGACATATTTGTTGCATTGTTCAGCCGGCAGATATTATATTTTAAGGAAAATTTATAATTTTATGAGTTGTCTAACATGGTTCCATATGATTGTCTACATTTTATATTGCTTTGATGTAAATTATTTTAAATTAAAAAACTTTTAATATTTAATTTGGTGTCGAATATTTTATGTACACGATATTTAAAAGGACATGGCTTCACATATCTAACGGTCTGGGCCGGGCCTGATGATGATGTTGGAGGAGAAAATATTAACGTATTATTTTTACTAACAAATCTCTTTGTGTTAATAAAATTATAGCAATAAAAACAATATACGCACTAAAACCTAAACACGTATCGTGAGCTAGGGGACGTTTTACTACATCTATGAACAATTGTATATTTTCTAATAAATACCTAATATGTGTAGAATATCTCCAAACGAAAATTCGAATTTGAGTATGTTAGATTGTGGAGATCATTCCCTTCCGTTATTAGACCTATCACTCACCTAACACGGAATAATGACCATTTGGTGAGTCATCTTGTGGGAGTGATTAATCTCCAAATGAACACAATTCAAATTCTCGTTAAGATAAATTACTACTTAATATATCTTACGTAATGTGTCCCGGTTGATGATTATTAGCTAAATAACAAACAATATACAATTCTCTCCCTCTCTATGTGTTTGATAATTAAGTAATTCGACCCATTTTGTGTCTGAGTTCTTTTATAAAAAAAAAGTTATAAACATTGCTCTTTTTAGCTCATTATATCAATAATAAAATAGGAATATTGGCAAAAAAAATGTGGATCACAAGATTATGAGGACGGGGCTAAGCCAATACCGGTCCTACAAATTCGGCACCTATAGGCAAACTCTAAAATCAAGGCTCTATGTTATAAAAAAAAAATATATACTCACTTTTTTTTAAATGCAAAAATACTAATTAAAAATTTACATATTATTTTCTTTTTAACATATTACTTTCCAGATAGATAATTAAATTACAAATCCATTAATCTTTTTAAGAGAATTAATCGTGAATATACTTTTATAATTGGTAAGTTTGAAAATATTCTTTTGGCTAAAATAAATATTATAAATATATGTACATAATCAAATTTCTAATTAACAATTATATGTAAGTAAGTTTAATTTTACTTACCAAGATCAAAATAAGAATCATTAACAAAGAAGAAAATTAAAAGATGATTAAGAAAGAAAAAAAGTTAAAAAGAACATAGGAAAATTAAAATAAAATAAATGACTAGTGGGATTTCAAACCTAGACCTCTCATTCACGATGAGAGACTCTGATCAAGTAAGAAAAAAGGCATGTTATGTCATAAAAATTAATTTTTTTTATGGAGGCGACGGTTTATATATAAATTTTGGGGGCTCTTCACACTGGGGTCCCTAGGCGCCAATCTAAGTTATCTAGCACTTGAACCGTAATTGGAATGAGTTATTTGTGAAATGTCTTCTGTGATCGGGTTCTTTTAAGAATTAAAAACTATGCATAAAGACAATTATCTTATAATCAAAACTAGCATAGTCTTATTGCCATGCACAAAATGACTAAAAGAATGACATAACCATATAGATTGGACCTAATATATAAATATTTTAATTAGTTAAACAACAAAATGCGAACACTATTATTTATCCCCTTCATATATATAAATGATGATGCTTTTGCTCTCTACTATTTATTCTTTAATTAAAGTAACTTTACTTAATCATTGACCTTCATGATATAATTGAAGAATATTATCACTTACAATGAGTGAAACATATTTCAATTTGGGATGAATTTTTGCTAATAAAAAATAATATAGATTTTAAATTAATTATAATTAATCTGTCACGAGATTGAATTAAGATGGCTCCAAGACTATAGGTACAGCTAAGCTTATGAAATTTAATTTGATTTCTGCAGAATTTAGTACTACTAGCATTATTATTAGTACTTGAATGAAGAGGGGAGATTTTTTTTTAATTTGGTCAACACGTAAATTCAGGTGTGTGTCGCTTTTATGAAACGGTTAAGAAAATAGTACGTAACGTTTTGAAATATTTCTAAGACTTTGATAATATTTACTATTTTTAGCCTTTTGATTCTTTCAAACAACATTATTTTGAACAAACTAAAGTTGTGATGTTATTATTATTATTTTTTAGGATATTAAGAAAAAAAAAAAACCAAAGAGGTAGGTAATTCACACTCACTATCCCCAAGGTTCACGATAATTACCAATTTATCCCTCTTATCTGAAAATTTTATTATTTTATATTAAAAAACTGAAATAGGTATATATATTCAATTATAAATAAAATTAATGTCTCTTTATTAAAAAGTTAGAAAGAAAAAAATCCCATTATTGAAAGTTCTTACTGGGCACCCAAATTGAGTGTGCGGGTGACAACAATTGTTCTGTGGCACTCAAACTGAGTGTGCAGGTAGAGTCACAATCGAATGTCGTGGGCGCTTGTGTGAATGCACTATAAGGAAAGGATATGCGCATTTCCTAACAACAATTGATTTTGGGACAAGTGGCAGCGCCTGAGGTCCTACATTTTGAATAGCTATTACTAGTTAAGTAAAATTAATCAAAAAATTAAATATTTATCTTTTAAAATAATTTAAATTATTACTCAAATAAAACAAAATTTTCTTTAATTGTACTAAAACGATGTTATTTTATTTTTGTAATATATTATTATTTATTTTACTGAAATTTAAATGGGTGTAGGGAAAAAAATTATTGTACTATCAGGAACATTACAATCTAGTCCTCCTCGATCAAAAAGTCATTTTGAAAAATTATGAAATATTTATGATGATGTCATCATTTGCCATTAAACGTTAACGCTATATATAAGAGTAATTTTGTCAGACGTTGTAAAATGGAAAAAAAAAAATTAGTATTTGTAATATCTAAAGCTAGATTAGTGATTTTTGTAATTAGCATCAACCTTAATGAATCTTTGTATCCTAAATCACATTCATCGAATCTAGTCAAAATTAAAATAAATCCGGAGAATAAATTATCCAAACTAATATTCACAAGAGCAATATTTTACATCACATTTAAAACCATCAAATGTTTATCACTTATCTTTATTCTTCTTGATGTTTGACAATATGTGTATATGAGACATTTTAAATATTTCTTTAAATAAAAAAAATTAATAAAGCAGTATTACTATATATAGTGTAACAATTTTATTGCACTAATAAATTAATTATGATATTATGCTGCAAACAGAATGAATAGTGTAATATATATACATATTAATACTCTAAAGCAAAAATTAATGTAAAATTGATCGTTTCTAAGAAAAAGAAAAGAGAATCTCTATAAACTTGAAATAAGGAGCAAATTGTCAAATTGTAAAATAACACAATAAAATTGAAGAAAATCTTTTTTTTTTTTTTGGTTTTTCAAGGGTTTAATCCCTTTCGAGGCGCGTCGGACACATAAAGTGGGAACCTCTCCCAAGAGGAATTCGAAGATGAGTCCGCTATTTTGTAGTGACTAATCTCTTTCATTAGATCAATCACTTGTTGATAAAATTGAAGAAAATCTTTGACTAAGTAAAGAAACCAAGTGGAAACGGCCAGAAAAAAATATGTGACATTTTTGGTTAGTAAACCGACTAATGTTGAATTATCAAAAATGGAAAGAAAAAAAAAAAAAAAACTGACTAAATGTTGACCTAAGTCAACAAAGATGAAGTGGGCAGTTACACAGCAGCTGAGAAACTTGGTGCAAAATGTGTAAATAACCAAAATTATGAGACCCTAAATGCAATTTTAGCAAAGGTTGATGAAACGTGTAATGCGAAAAGCAAGGCATGGGCGTATAGTGTGGATCTATCTACAAGTGCTAAAATTAGTAAACGAAAAGCTTTAAACGGACCCCCAATAAGGGCATTCACCGGGGCCCACTGACATAGCTGTTGGGCTTTTACACGTGTCAGTTGATTAAACAGCATGAAAACTAACAATATCAAAGAATGAGTGGTGGCAGAGGCGGCTCGGTTGGTGGCGGATCGTGGTGGTCCGCCGTGGCATTTTAAATTGTTGGTAGATGTGGCCCCACAGAGTATTCCTTTTTACTTTTCTCTTTTCATTGGGTTTTTTAGAGAGTAATTATATGTAGAAATTTGGTGGACTTTTTTTATATATGTTTCTTTTTTTAATTTCAATTCAAATGAATAAAAAGCATGGATTAATATTTTCATCTTTTCCGTCGAAAATAAGGAAAAAATTTCATTTTTGAATCAACGAAAACGAAAACGAAAATAAGGTGTAGATTCAAAACTATTTTTTGCCTTATAATAGGTAATTTTTCTTCCTTTAATAAAAAAAAATTCTCGAAAAGTTTATAATATTTAGCTGACTGAAACATACATTCGAAACAAAATTTTAATCCATGATAATAAATTTAATTTTTAGGAAATCAAAGGTTTGTTGAAAAAATGGTCTACACTTTGGGCAAATAATATTAGCTCAATTTAAGGAGCCAACATCTCCTTCTATTTTTAATATTCCTTTTTATTTGTGCAAATGTTACCAACTCAATAAATTCGTGAGATTTTTATTATATATGTCATAATGTAGGTATCATATTAAGTAACATTAAATTTGTTAATATTTAAAAAATAATAATATTAGTAACTATAAATATTTAAAATAATAAGTCACTTAGATAAGATTGAATGAAAATGTTGGAAATAGAGAAAGCATCATTGAAATGAGGATGGTTAACGCTATTTGGAAGGGTTTTGACTTGGTTTCGAGGATCTTGATTTCAGAAAAAATAATTTGGGAGGTTCAAGTGAAACTTTTTAAACCTCGTTTGGTTAGATATTGGATGCTGAGTTTTGTGATTTTGAAAAAACTGAAATCCCACTTGGATTGAATTTGGAAGTTGGGGTTTGGGGAAAAAATAGATGGTAAGTGTCAAATCAATATCTTTGTTATAGAATTTGAGGAAAAAAAAGTAGATGGTAAGTGTCAAATCAGAGTTTTTTTAGTTTTTAAAAATTGTGAATTTCTGAATATATTAGTAAAGGGTTTGACGTAAATTCATTCGAAAGAGTTTGGATCCCGATTTTGCGAAACTGGCAAGACTGAACCAAAACTCATCCGCATTTGGTCTAAATATTGTGATTTTGGGAGACAAATGATAGAAAAAATAAAGAGTAAAAATAAAAGAAGCAAGGGTGAAAAAAGGTAAATTGGGCATGTGGTGCTCATGTACTATAACCACAACATGCACAGAAATTTTTCAGAATAGCATAGGGAATTGAAAAGATAAGGCTGTCATTAAAAGCCGTTAAACTCTCCGTTCGCCGTACTCCGTTAGTTATCCACCGTTTTAACGGAGGTGGTACTACCGTGGTAGTGATGTCGACTGCGGGGGCCATTTGGTCAATTTGTCATCTCTCCTGAGGGGGGCAGCTCTGACACTGAGTGTGGTTATCATTCATTCTACAACTCCAATATTTCCCACGCGCTTGTGTGCCAAACTTTTACACGCGCCATTTCATGGTAAAAAAATAACATTTCATGGATTATTACTTTTAGAAAAAGTTCAATTCGCCCCCTAATCTTTGGACATTTTTTCATTTTGTCTTTAATCTTTGCTAGTTTCCACTTAACCTTCACAATAATTAAAAATATATCACGTAGCCCATCTTATGCAAAGAGTTAGAATCTAACAAAATATTTCGTCCAAATTTAATGATGCGGCTTTGAACGTTTTCGCATTTTGTCATCCCAATCTCTGAATATCTATCTTGATCCTGACTATAGTCACGTGGAGTTTGAACAACATAATATTCTCACAGATTTCACCGACGAACATCCAAAGGTGATCTGAAACTTTTTTAACAGCTGAGAGGAGGTTAAGTGAAAACTCTTAAATGTTAGAGAGTAATATGAGATAACATTTAAAGATTGGGGTAAAGTGATATTTACCCATTATTTTTTTTGTCCAATAAATAGTTGTATCTATCTTATCCTATCAAATTTTAAATAAGATTGTGAATTTTCAAATCCTAGTTCAAATATGATTATGAGTATGTTGTTAAAGAACTGTCAAAGAAGCAACATCTCAATCCAATCAATATCTTTCAAATCTGTCAATTATCATTTCCTCTAAATAGTGTAACAAAAATAGTAAAATCAGAGCATAGTGGGAGATAATAATAGAACTAGTTACATCTTTTTATGGCAAGAAATTCAAGAGAATCCATGTCAATTTGTTTATGGGTTATACACGATATGATAAAAGTTCATGATTTTTTTCTTCCTTAGAATCAAATACACTATTTGTGCGCTTGTGCTTTCAATTACACTTGCTAATTTAAGATGTTGCACCAATCAATTTTTCATTGTTTTGTTAGGCCATTTCAACAAGTGGAGAACATAAATTAAGTATATCCGATTGTGGAATAGCTTAAATTAGTGAAGTGATATGACTTATTTACAAGTACTACATTTTAGATAACTAAATGATAATATAAATTTATTCGAGATTTGGTTCAAATTCGATAGATAAAAGATATCTTGTTTGAGCTCTATTCGTAATTACTGAGTTGAAAGAACAATTTTATACTTATTATTTGATATGTTAAAACTTGAGTCAAGTTAGAAATATAATAAATAATCACACACACATATATATAAAAGTTATACTTTCTCCGTCCGAATTATCTTTATCCCTTGGTACAGTTGGCCAGTCAACTTGACTAAATTTGTAAAAATTATAATAAATAATTTAATTAATATATTTCACTAATAAGTTGACAATATCATATGACACCATATATATTAATATTTAAAAGGTTTAATACACCACAAATATGAATAATTTAATATAATAAGTCACTTACAAGATTGAAAAGTTTAACCAGGTACTGTAGCAAAGGGAGCAAAATAAATAGGACGGAGGGAGTATAAAAATATGTATATGTACTAGAACTCCACCCCTATTCAACACATCTAAAATTTATTCAAAGTTGATTTATGTAATTAATGAACCAAAACTCAAATACAATGACAAATCCAATAAGAACATTAAATTAATATTTACACAATATTTCATTTGACACTACTTTTATACATTCATGTCAAAACCTCAAATAATTGAGGGGAAAATAATCTTATCGTTTACAGGAGATAGGGGAGTTGAATTTATAATATTTGTAATTAAATAATTCAAAGTACAATAATTTTGAATTAATTCGGATGTACGTACATTTATTCAAAAGATTATTAACTTACGTGTCCAATCTAATTTAATTCTAACAAGTTGAGTAAATCAATGGTAAAGACACGCATTTCTATCTTGTATGTTTAGCTGAGAATAAAGTTTGATTTAGAATATTTTTCCGTACTTCAAAACAAGAAAAATTAAATTACTAATTCTAATACCTAAGTTTCAATTGGGTAAATTCAAAAAATAAATCACCTTGGATAATTTTTGCACGTGCTGTACGCACGGGGATTCTGATAAAATCTCAGCCTTAGTGCATTTGCATAGAACTTATCAAAGTCATCTTAATTAATATGCACAAATTTAAATTCTGTCATTCAAATAAAAAAAAATTTAAATTCTGTCATTAGGTATGAATCTTATACAATTTCTGCAAAGATTGTTAACTCGGGGTTCTAAACGAGCTCAATAATTTTATTTTTTACTTATATTTGTGATATGGTATTTGAATAAGTACTATGTACTAATTAAACTGATTCAAACTGCTAATTAAATTCATTTTTTTATTTATCGCTTCAGAAAAAAATGTATAAATTTATATGTCGTTTTAGGAATATAATGTAAAAATAATTATTTTGTACTAATTTTTACCATTCTTCTTAATGTTTGTAATTAAAAGGGTGTATTGAAATTATTGCTTAAAAAAATTACTATTTATTATATTTATTAATTCGTATGATTTTCACTAAAACGATAAATAAAAAAAGGGTGGGATTATATTTTCATTTTACTTTCAAAGCTTCGTGTCAAATCAACCAGTACGAGATTATATTTTAGTAATTTAAGTGAGAATAAAAATGCAAACTACGATTAATTACACATGATAAAATAAATTTAATAATTGTCAGAGAATTAATAAATTATTAACTCCGATAAAGTTTATCTCAATCCTACTAAAGGTACAAGGTACTCCTTTTTATTTCTATGATATTATAAATTGCAGGGAGTTGACTAAGCTAGTAGGTTAAGAAGTTAACCCCAAATCTAAGCAATTTTTATTTTAATCATCTTAACACTTTAAGCTCAAAATTCAGAAGCAAAATTAAATGTAATATAAACTAAAGCCTAAAGGTAATGTTCAAAGTTCGGGCAAATTAACGCGGTTTATCTCGCACATCATACATGAGATAATATTAGGGGTGCATATGATTTTTAAAACCGTACCGGATCGTCCCATAGCGCACCAAATCGTATCGAATGTTAGGTTTTTTTCTCAACATCGAAGATCTTGGTATGAAGAAAACCGTATCAAATATTTTGGTAGGGTTTAGATTTTAGACTTCTCATACTGTAAAAAGCTGTACAATACCGAAATTGAGAAAAAACATGAATTAACTACTCATGTTTTGATATTTGCAATTAAATTTTATAAATTTTTGTTTTTCACTTTATAATTCAAATATTATCGAGTACTATATTATTTAAAATTTATATTATAGTCCATCATAGTTTATTGTTAGTACAATGTTCATGTTCTATTGAAAAAAATAAATTATGCTCGAATTTTGCAGAAATTAAATTTGTTATATGTTGAAAACTTAAAATGCGAAAATTCTAGACAACAAATATCCAATAATAAGCTTTTTCACATAATAAAAAAAATGATCAAATAATTAATTAATTAATTTTACTCAATTAGGTCGAATTATAGTGTTAAATTTGTGAAATTTTTCTTTTTCAATGTTTTTATTTAATGTAAAAAAATACTTTGTTAGATATTATAATACTAATTTTTATATAATTGTCAACTATGTAATCGACTATATAAAAAAATTGCATGTTTGTTTTAAAAAACCGCAAAACCAAGTTTTGTTTGTATGATTCATAAAATTTTAGTTTGATTTTGAGTTTTTTTATACCGCACTAATTGGTGCGATACAAATTTTGTTAAAAAATCGCAAACCCATACCAAGTTTTGAGTGTTTTTTTTAACTGCACTAATTGATTCATATGTTTATTTTTTCTCGTTATAATCACGAAGTGCTTTCTCCAGAGAATAATCAATCACAACATATGCATATATACATACACATTAAGATTGTATTTAGATTGATGCATACACACAATCACATCAATCGAATCTGAAATAATTTTTGTTTATATAATTATCAAATGCCAAATGAAGGGTTACAAAATAAAATGAAATACCTTCCCTTTCCTTGTTTGTCGTTTTTAGCAAATTTTTTTTTATTTGTTGTTTTAGGATTTCAGTGAAAAATTAATTTTTTTTTTCAATTTTACTCTTCTTACTAATACTTATAATTAATGCTAAGATTATTTGATTAAGAAAATATTTTAAAATTTTTGCTTAAAAAGATGATTATATATGATATTTCTTCATTTATAGCAATCCTTCAAAATGATAAATATAATTAAAAAGAAAAAAAAAAGAGGGAGTTCCAATTAAAAGTTGGACTAAGTACTATATTTGTATGTAAATAATCTGTACTACAAGCTCTTCACTAAATAATTGAACATTAATTAGGCCTATCAACTATATAATGTAAACCAAGAGGTAACATAACTTAATTACTTTATTTGGAAAGTCACTTAGTTTTTACTAAAGTACATAATAAATGAATGAATATCCAGCTGTTAAACTCAGTTAATGAGGTTATTAATGACAAGCACCATTAATGAAATTAATTTCAAAACACCACTCTTAATTTTTTTTTAAATTTTTTGTATTCACGGAAAAAAACAATAATAGTCCTGTAATTTTGGTAGGGACGCAAAAATAAGATATTTGTAGTTTTGGTAAACAATTTACATCCTTTAGGTTTTAATTTATTGAATTTTATTCCTCTTACCCGTAATTTTAATCCTAATTTCGTCGGAAATAAAATTAATATTCATAAATTACTACATAAGTAGACAAACTGAGAATTTAACATCTTTGCAAATAAAGGATAAATTCAAGAGGGACGAATGTTAGGGGTGCACATGGTACGGTTCTGCGGTATTTTTAACAAAATTTGTACCATACCAATTAGTGCGGTTTTTAAAAACTCAAAACCAAACTAGAGTTTTATGAACCATACCAACAAACTCGGTTTTGTGCGGTTCCGGTACGGTACGGTACGGTTTTGCGGTTTTTTCGAACAAACTTTTTCGTGCAATTTTTCATATATAATTGATCACATAGTTGACAATTATATAAGAAATTAATAATGTAATATCTTATAAACTATTTTTTTACATTCAATAAAACATTGGAAAAGAAAATGTTCACAAATTTTACGCTATAGTTCGACCTAATTGAATAAAATTAATTGATTAATTATTTGATCATTGTTTTATTATGTGAAGAAACTTATTATTTGGTATTTGTTGTCTAAATTTTTTGCATTTTAAGTTTTCAACATATAACAAGTTTAATTTGTGCTAAATTTGAGCATATCTTTTTTTAATTGATCGATAGCAATGTAGTAATTATAAACTATGATGGACTATAATATAATTTATATAGTATTCAATAATATTTGAATTATAAATTTATAAAAGTTAGTTGTAAATTTAAAAAAAAGAATAGTTAATTCATGTTTCTTTTCAATTTCGGTACGGTACGGTTTTTTACGGTATGAGAAGTCTAGAACCAAAACCATACCAAAATACTCGGTACGATTTTCATTCATACCAAGACCTTCGGTTTTGAGAAAAAAAACCTAACATTCGGTACGGTTCGGTACGGTACGGGACGGTCCGGTACGGTTTTGAAAACCATGTGCACCCCTAACGAATGTATTACACTACATTGATGAATAGAACGCATCTGCTACAATACATTTAAGAGAATTTAAAAAGGACGAATGTGTTACACTACATTAATAAAAATGACAAATCTACTACGAAAAATTGAAGAGGGATAAATATACAAAAGTTAACCCATAAAAAGGACGAATAGTGCAATTTAATCCTATTATTTTTTTTTGCCTTCAATTTCACAGTTGTGATTACTATTGATATGTGAGATTCACAATTATTTGGTACTATGTACTATTCACATGCTTTTTCTAAGGGTACTGCTCTTAGTGGCTGAATATCCCTTTTTTTTTTTTTTTATTCACAATTAATTGGTACTATGTACTATTCACAATTAAGATAGATACATGTATATATATATATATATATATATATATATATATTATATACAAGTGTGTAGCTAAAAAACAAGTGTGAATTACGAATAATCAAATATGATAAAGATTTATTCATAAAAAAAGTTCTTTAGCTGGGGTTAGAATAAATTAATATTTTAAAATAATAATCAATAAAGTAAAAAATTCTTTGAATAATATAAAAAATAACAACTATTACCATAGTACAGGTGTAACAAATTATTACCACGACCACATACTTTTTTACTCCATAGTACTAACAGTAAAAAAAGAGAAAACTTCATCTTATCTAATTGTTCTGTTGCTGACTTGCTGTAACAAAAAAAAAAAAAAAATCATCAGAGTATTGAACTTCGCGCCCCCACCTTCACGAGCCTATTCGTACGTACCCCCACCCCCACAACCCCCTACCCACCTACCCTACCCCACCCCTCCCCCCCACCCTATTATTATTCACTACCCCTCCCCCAATAGCATCACTGCTTCTCTCTCCCCCAGAACACACACACAAAAAGGTGTCAAATCCAAGCTTTTCTTCTTCCAATCCCCAATAACACTTCTTCTTCTTCTCCAAATATCTTTTTCAAGAAAAAGAAAAAGAAAAATGAAAAGGGAAAACAACTTCGGCAATACTATGAACAACAATCAGGATTTGCAGAACCACAACAATTTCTCCAGTTGCAGTTCTTCTTCGAGCAAGCCAAACAACAAGATGTGGACGTCATCACCTGACGGAGGAGAAGTTGTTGATGACGTCGACGAGCTCTTCGCCGTCTTAGGTTACAACCTCAAGTCATCGGACATGGCCGACGTCGCTCAGAAGATCCAGCAACTCGAGCAGGTAATGGGCTCCGTCCAGCAAAACGCCGACGTTTCACACCTAGCTTCGGATACTATTCACTACAACCCATCCGATCTATCCTCCTGGCTCGACACCATGATTTCCGGTCTTAATCCCGATTTTACCCCCGCTCTCGATCCGATTCCGAAAAATAGTGTTATTGATTTCGGGTCGGATCTCACCGCTATACCCGGAGAAGCCATTTACCCTCCCAGTAAAAAACCGAAAACCTCCCCCTACCTCTCTCTCCCGTCCGAACAAGTCGGGAATCCGACCCGACCCGTCGTACTGGTCGACTCACAGGAAATCGGTATCCGGCTCGTGCACACTTTAATGGCGTGCGCGGAGGCCGTACAACAGGAGAATTTCACGTTAGCTGAAGCTTTGGTGAAGAACGTAGGTTTCCTTGCCGTTTCTCAAGCCGGCGCCATGAGAAAAGTCGCCACCTATTTCGCCGAAGCTTTAGCTCGGAGAATCTACAAACTATATCCCACGCCGAACAAACAGGACACCGCCTTCTCCGATTTGTTGCAAATGCATTTCTACGAGACGTGCCCGTACCTGAAATTCGCCCATTTCACAGCAAACCAAGCCATACTCGAAGCTTTTGAAGGTAAATCGAAAGTTCACGTCATCGATTTTGGTATGAATCAAGGTATTCAATGGCCCGCTCTTTTACAAGCTTTAGCTCTACGACCCGGTGGCCCACCCGTTTTCAGATTAACGGGTATCGGACCCCCTTCACACGATAACACGGATCATTTACAAGAGATTGGTTGGAAATTAGCCCAAATTGCAGAATCGATTAATGTCGAATTCGAATACAAAGGCTTCGTAGCTAATTCGTTAGCTGATCTAGAATCTTCCATGTTCGATTTAAGGGAAGGCGAAACCGTGGCAATAAATTCGATCTTCGAATTTCATCAATTGTTAGCTAGGGTTGGCGCAATTGAGAAGGTTTTGGGATTGGTCAAGGATTTAAAGCCCGAAATCTTGACAGTGGTCGAGCAAGAGGCGAACCACAATGGGTCCGGTTTCTTGGATCGGTTCACGGAGTCGTTGCATTATTATTCGACCCTATTCGACTCGTTGGAGAGTGGTGGCGAGGGGGTGGTGAGTGACGAAGATAAGGTGATGAGTGAGGTTTATTTGGGTCAGCAAATATGCAATGTGGTGGCTTGTGACGGTGTGGATCGGGTCGAGAGGCACGAGAGTTTGGATAAATGGAGGATCCGATTCGGTGAGGCTGGATTCGAGCCGGTTCATTTGGGTTCGAATGCGTATAAGCAAGCTAGTATGTTGTTGGCATTGTTTGCGGGTGGGGATGGGTATAGGGTGGAGGAAAATAATGGGTGCTTGATGTTGGGTTGGCATACAAGGCCATTGATTGCTACTTCAGCTTGGAAATTGAGTTGACTCATTGGGTTGACCCGGTTTATGATTTGAGGTTGAGACCCAAACAAGGCTCTATTTGGGTTTAGTCCTTATTTTTTTGGTTTCATTAAGTTAAATTCTCTAGTTGAATCAAAGTTTGATTTGTGCTCTTTTTTGTTTTACTTTTTTTTAGGGTTTGAAAAGTTGGAAATTTTTCTTGTGTTTGATTAGTGGAAATCTTGTAATTCTCAAGGGTGGATCTGAAATAGTAGTTTGTGTATTTATGGAAAAGTTTTTTTTTTTAATTTTCTTTTTGGCATAATAAAAGGGAAGTCTCTTTTGGGATTCTTGAATATGGGAAGAAGGGCCAACTTTGGAACTCTATATTGATTGGTATTGGACCATGAAATTTTGTGCTCAACTTAGTTTAAGATTTAACAAAGTGGTGATTTTAATTGGAGATATTAGTTCAAAGGTTGTTGCACTTTTGTGTTGTATCATTGTATATAACCTTAATGAAGTGCTAATGGTGTAATTACACGGCTGATACTTGTCTAGACTAGGTCTTTCATAGATCATGAACAAAATCACTGTATTCATCAAACATATTTGCAAGATTTTGTGTTATTATTTATGAAAGATCAGGACTAGACAAGAATTTTCTTAATTACACCACTTAAAAAGTTAAACATCTTGTGAATTTAGGTGCTTCTTTTTAATAAAATTCGACATTCGATTGTGTAGAGATTGATAACTTAGCAAATAATGGATAAATCTAGATGAAATTCGAAGCTTAATGACTTTACAAGCTATTATGGATTGGTATCCATTCGATCGCACTTTATTTTGGTTGTGAAATTTTTCGTAAGTGTTTTTTCTGAAATTTTAGATAAAATATTGAGATTACAAAATACTCCTAGATAAATGGGGACTTTGTAAGCTCTTTAATGGAGTAACTAATACTTCATTTAATTAAATGAAGCGATAATCGAGGGAATCAACGTCAAAACATGAATAATGTAGGTACAATTAGTTAGTTAATTTAATCTTCATGACATGTTAGCTGGATGCTTAAATCATGAAGTCGATTAAACAACTTAAATTCTTGTACCTTTCAATTGAAGTCCCTATCACAAGAGTCTTAATCAATTTGACGTAACTTAATTTCTTCATTAATGCTTGTTGTGCACAATTATTATCGAATAAATACTAATTAAATCATAACATGATCCCGACAGCTTTTATTAGGTTCAATCCCATTGGTAGTATAGTTGCATCATTGTTACAATTAGGTCACGAAATGTTAATTAAGTATTTATGCTACAAAAGATATTTTCTTTTAATAAAGTATAATAAAATTCATATTTGGGCGGCAAATGGGGTTTTTGCTCATTTGTTTTTTATTAATTATTAATTTTCATATATCTCATATTATAATAATATGCATCATGCTCAACTTACTCCAACAGTATCGAAAAATATTTTTTTCTTCCTGGAATTTTTAGATGTTTATTTTATTTTTTTCTTTAGAACCACTGCACTTGTGACATGTGAAGTGTTAACCATGTCACTCCATATTCTGGGTCATGTTACAGAAAAATAGGATTCTAAGAAAGAGTTAATGACAATTTACTCCATGGTATTATCATAATGTTCATCCCATATAATTTGAAAAAAAGCAATTTACCCCTCTGTGGTGTTAAAATTGATTAAAGTTGCCTCCCTAAAAATTTTAATCCTTCACAAAATAGAATTGACAATAATACCCCCTTTTATGTGGACCATTTTATCCTGTAAAGGGTAATCTAATCTATTTATATAATATATTTTACGCTCACTTTCATATTTGAGCGAAGGAGATTCACTCTCCAACTCAGAGAGGGATTGTAACTTATCCCCTGTGATTATCATAATATTTAATTTACCTCCTGTTATTTGAAAAAGAGGGATTTACCTCCTCTATGATTTTAAAAATGATTTACACCACCTTCCTAGAAATTTCCTTGTGATTATTATAATATTTAATTTACCTCCTCCTATTTGAAAAAGAGGAATTTACCTCCCCATATGATTTTAAAAGTGATTTACACTGCCTTCCTAGAAACTAAAAGCTTTACAAAAAAAAATTGAATTGACAATAATACCCCATTTTATATGGACCATTTTACCCCCTAAAGGGTAATTTCATCTCTTTAAATAATAAATTTCACGTCCACTTTCCTAATTGAGCGAGTGAGATTCACTCTCCAACTTATGGAGGTAAATTGTTCATTTAAAGAAATCATAGGGGGTAAATTGCGAATAACCCTTTTAAAAAATGTGTTCACATTACCAGAACATTGACGATGTGGATTATCACTGCACATGTCACAAATAAATTGATGAACCACCCCACGTATATTTGATGACGTGGTGCATCGATTTCACTTCATAACTTCTCCAAGATAACGTGTTCCAAGATGAATGCGAATTGAAAATAATTATGTAAACTTGATGTCGTTTGTGAGCTGGGTTCAGACCCACCAACTCTTTATTGAGTCTCTAGTCCTTTTTTATTTCATTTCCCTTGTTGAAAGTTTGTTATGTGCTCCTTTTTCTTTTCAGATATTTACTTTTAGGCTTTCAAAAGTTGATTTTTTCTTTTGAGTTTATTGAGTGGATATCCTGTAATCTTAAATAGTTTGTGTGTATTTAATTATAATAAATGTTTTATTTTGTAATAATCAAAGTAAAGTCTATTTCTGGATTCTTGAATATGCATCGTGGGGCAACTTAGATTGATTATTGGACCATAAGATTTTGTGCTGCACTTGGGTTAAATATCTAGTGCTTGTATCCTAAGCTGGTTCACTCATTCATTGAAGAAATAAGGCCAAATATTTTGGGTCCATTTGTCTGGTTTTCTTATGGAAAAATTATAAAAATTGTATGTTGGGCACCCTAATTGAATGTGCGGATGACAACAATTACTTAGTGGCATTTTAACCGAGGGTGTGGGTGGAGTCACAATCAAATATCGTGGACGCTTTTGTGGATGTAACATAAGGGAAGGCGGTGCATCTTTCTTAATACCAATTGATATTTAGTTAACCGGTAGGCTGGTAGCGTCTGAGTTCGTACATTGTCCTTTAATTTTGAGACCCTGAAAAAAATAGTTCTTAATTATTTAGCGTTTCAAAGAAAAAAAAAAGTTCCTCCTTTTAATAAATTTGTAAGTGCAGGTCAAAAAAAAAATTTAATCAAATAAAAGAAAAAAAGACTGAAGTTGAAATAAAATGGAATTTAAAAGACTAAATGCGTACCTATTGTAGTTACATGCCTATTATTAAAATAATCCTAAATTTACAGGATTGTTGTTGCGATTTTGCTGTTTTCTCGTGGTGTTTTTAGAGTTCTAGAAGAACTTTAAAACTTTATCGATTTACTCATATTTTAAATTCCACATTAATCGGGTTCTAACTCAAGTTTTTCTAGATAATGTCTTAACATGAAATCCTAGAGAGAGAAAAAGATAAAAACACTCCTTATGCTTTGTGTAACTTCCGAAAAATCCTTGTATTATTTTAATTCTCATAAATTCCACTGTATTTGGTATTAATTATCACACTCGACTCAAATAGAATTTGACTTTTGAATTTTGGTTAAATGATAAAATTACCCCTATATATTGTTTTTATTTTATTCATTTTGAAAATCAAAGTATATACTACTTGGATCGATTGTGGTAATTAAAACTAAACACAAGGGTTTTTTTGGGAGTTAAAATAACACAAGTTGTTTTTCTTTATTTTTTTTTTAGTTAAACAAAGCATAGGGGATATTTTTGTCTTTCGCTGTCAGCGATAAAATTGTCATATCAAAACTAAAGCATGAACAAATACTTACAATTTGAGTCACACTTTCTTTTGGAGGGTGGGGGTGTTTTTGACACTGATTTGATAACACATGGGGATTCTTGAGAGTTAAAATAACATAGGGTGGAGGGGTTGGGAGTTAGACAAAATATAGGAGGTATTTTTGTCTTTTTAAAAAAAATACTAATATGATTATTAGTTGTCACATATTTAGCTATAATTGGGTTGCTGCATCAAGTGACGTGATGCAGCGGATGTACAAAATAATTTCGAGTTTCTCAAAATATTTCTCTTCTGAAATTTATTTGCTTTACTTGTGCCTAAGTTGGTCATGTTTTGCCCATGCCTAATTTGCCATTTTTTGGAACTATTTCACCAAAACAATTCTCATTTATTGGGCTCATGGGCTGGGATGGTACGCGGATCACCACACTTCGGCCCAAAAAATGCTGCTGCCTCAGATTTGACCCTTTACCTTATTTTATTTTGTAGTGTAAAATTAGATGAAATTTGTAGTATAAAAATCAAATGATTGATTTGATTTTATGGACAAAGAAAATAAAGTTTGGTTGTTGGGAGTTGATTTTGGTGATTGGAGTTAATTTTTCTGATCAACAGTTAAATTTTAGGTTTTATAATTTCATTTTTTTTTGCTAGGTTATAATTTCATTTATTGCTTGTACTAATAAAACACCAAGGCCATTTTTTTACCAGATTATATTATACTATGAGATGAATTTTTTTTATCACACTTTGACGTCATACATTTAGTTTTTTTTTTCTTTTTTCTTTTTATTTCCAAAGGGTTAAATTCATTTCGAACTTCTCTTAATAGGGATTCGAACCTGAATTCGCTATTTTGTAGTGACTAGCCTTTTCTATTAGACCAATTTAAAATTTATGTAGACCCATACATATTCTTGTAGAGTGGATCCATCGTATGACACCAAGATTTGTGTGGCCCACACTTACACCTGTACGGTGGATCGATCAAACATATGAATTGAGGATACAAAATGATAATTTTCTATTTTCAGGATACATTTGAAATTAAACAACTGGTTTGAGGATGCAAAATATTTATTTTCTATTTCATGGATGTAATTTATGAAATCTACATAATTCGAGATACAAAGTAAAATTCATCTTTAAAAACCAAGAAATTGTTAAGGTTGATAATCTCTAGTTTGATTCTATTCGAAGAATGACACGATATTGATTGATCCTGTTTAGTTTTTAACGAGTTATGAACATGCATTAAAGTTACGTTTTCAAGAAGTGTTTCGATTAGTTAAAATTTCAAAGTTTTTCGAGATTTTTTGGGATATATTTGAAAAAATTGTGAACTAAAGATATATATTAAAGCAGAAACCACGTCATATTTTCGTTTCGGGTAACTCAAAACAGAAACATTTTCTATTTTTTAGATGAAAATATCTCAAAATTTTGATCCATAGTTATGAGCCTAGTATAAATTGGGCTTATTGGTCTTTGGGCTTCCCATCGTTTTACGAGCCTAGTATGAATTGGTCTGCAAGAAGCCTTTTTAGTTGAAGCCCAACTAAAATGGTAGCCTCTTGTCTTGTTGAACAATTGGACGTCTGAAGTTTAAGAAGAACAAGTGCAGATATATAAAACATCCCAAAGTTAAATATGTCTATGTTTACAATTAAATGATTTTTCCGAAGCCAAACATGAACTATAACTCTTAAAGAGATAGCTATGAATCAATGATTTATAATTTTATATTCTTGATGATGAATTCTATTTGACCTCTCAATTCGAAACTCTTTTCCATTATCACAAATCACAGCACCATGTCATTAAGTATATGTGGTGCAACCTACAATTATACTTGTGACATGTAGAGTGATAATCCAGATCAATACATGTTCTGGACCATGTTCCAAAAAAATAGAATTTTAAAAAATGTGTTCACGTCGCTATAGAACATTGAGTGATGTCGAATATCACTCCACATGTCACACGTGCATTGGTGAGTTACACCACGTGCATTCCCTACAACCAAACAATACATTGGTGAGTTACTCCACATGTCACACGTGCATTGATGAGTTACTCCACATATCATCCAACTATATTATCAATCCTTACAAGTATCCTTAGACCATCTCCAACAAGCAATGTATAACTCAAAATTATAAGTTTTTAAAAAAAAGTGAGCTCCAACGGAGCTCTTATAATTTATGAACTCTTAATGTATTGTTTGGTTGTCGGGAAAGTGAAGGAAAATCGATTTTCTTTTCTCTAAATGTTTAAGTTTGGACTCTCAAATATAAGAGTCAAAAGTCAAGTGAAATAATTGTTATATGCAGGAAAGTAACTACGTTTGTACTTTCCAAAAGACATATAAAGTGAAAACCTTAAAATATTAACGAGTTGTTGGAGTACAGAGTAAAAAATGGGAATGTATATTAGTGTTCACCCTTTAAATTTTAAGATAAAAGACTTGAATTTAAGAGTCGTGTTGGAGATGGCCTTCGGCATCTTCAACGACCTTTCAAATTAAAAATTTAAGGGATGAACAATATTATACATGCGATCCCACTTTTTACTCTGTACTCTAACAACTTGTATATATTTGATGATTCTACTTTTGAACAATCACACCACATCGCTCCAACAACCCTCTCATGTTTTAGCAAAGTATTTTTAATTATATTTTATATACAAAAGTATGAATATATGTACAGAAGGGAAAGTACAAAAGCTTAGGGCCTGTTTGTTTGGCGTTTCACAAAAAATTTCGTGTTTGGAAAATGCCAAACAAACATTTTTTCTATTTTTTGAAATAAATTTTTCATCTCTCAATTTTCTCAAACTACTCTCTCAAAACCCTAATAACAAACAATAATTTTCTTATCTCTAAACAAAACATATATAAACTCTACTCTGATTTGACATAAAGTAACCTATCTCTTACACAATTTATTTCACAACAAACATGATTTGACATAAAGTCTTACACATCTTACACCTACGACATAACTCTTCCAAAAAAATCTATACCTACTTTATTTCTCAAACCACTCTCTCAAAATTCAAACGAACGAAGACAAAAACACCCCATATGCTTTGTCCAACTCCCAAAAACCCCCCTGTGTTATTTTAACTACCAAAAAACCCCCTGTGTTTGATTTTAAATACCACACTCGACCCAAGTATTATATACTTATAATTTTATTTTTGACTTTTGGTGGAATGACAAGATTACCCCTATGTGTTTTTTTTTTTTAATTTATTTATCCTTTTTGAAAAAATAAATATATACTACTTGGGCCGAGTGTGGTATATATAAGCAAACACATGGGGGTTTGAGGATTTAAAATGACACATAACGGGTTTTTTGGGAGTTAAACAAAGCATAGGGGTGTTATTGTCTTTTGATGTCAGGGGTAAAATTGTCATATCAAAAGCAAAATGTGAACAAATACTTGCAATTTTGGCGTTTGAAACACACTCTCTATTTTGGGGGTGTATTTGGCACTTACTTGAAATCATAGGATTTTTTTTAGAGTTTAAATAACACGGGGGGGGGGGGGGGGTGTTTGGGAGTTAGACAATGCATAAGGAGCGTTTTTGTCTTTTGCTCAAACCCAAACAAACAACATTACATAAATCGAGATTATTTCACAAACCTCTTCTATTTTCCCAAACTATTTTCCCAAACACCAAATAAACATGCCCTTATATTTCCAATTTTCTGCAGCTTTCCCGCCGCCAAAGGGTATTTGACAATTCAATTTGGCCTCCCATATTTGAGAAGCCAAATTGATATTTTTTAATGAGTTTTAAAATGGAAAAATTGTTTTTTTGGTACCATAGGATAGGCTGACTTGCACTTTTGGTACCATTGGTATGATGATGTGATTTTTTTACCCATATTGTTATGATAAATATGGCAATTTATCCCCCTATGTTAAATAAAATAGTTTGCATGCATACTCTCAATTCCGAGTGAGTTACAATATCCGACTGAAGGGGGTAAATTGCTTCATTAAAATTTTACAGGGAGTAAATTGATTTTTTACAAATTATAGAGGGATAAATTGAACATTATGCATTTCATAGGGGGTAAATTGTCATTAACTTTGTAGAAAAATTGGGTTTGGTACCAAAATTGCAATGAAAACATATCCTATTGTACCAAATTTGCATTTTCGTATCCAATGGTACCAAAAGTGCAAGTCAGCCTATCCTATGGTACCAAAAAAGCAATTTTCCCGTTTTAAAATATAACATGTCTTTTGGAGTTTAATTTTTGTGTAAAAGTTATATTTTAAGTTATACCATTTCCAAGAGGTCATTTATAACTCAAATTATAAGTTTTGTAAAAAACTTGAGCTCCAACAGAGCTTTAATAATTTATAAACCATTTAAATGTTTAAGTTTTACCCCTGTGAAATTTTAAAGAAGGAATTTACCTTTTTTGAATCGGAGAATGTAATTCACTTGCCAAAATTAAAAATGTGTATGAAAAATATTTTGTAATATAGTGGGATAAATTACCACATATATCATAACATCGGAGAATAAATTACCACATTTATCATAACACAAGGGGATAAACTGCCACATTATCATAAATTGGGCAGGTAAAGTGCCACATATAAAAATATCAGGGAGACAGTGTGAAACTTTTATAAAATTACAGAGAGGATAAAATACTCCTTTTCAAATCACATGAAGATAAACTGAACATTATAAATTTCATAATATGGTAAATTGCCATTGACTCAATTGTTATTATTTTAAATGAAATAAGGGCATAAGATATGATTTTCATATTGTATCACATTTTATTTTGGAATATACATTCATTTTTATTTAATGATTTAATCCTTCTTCTAACTCAATATGGTTACATTCATGAACCTCCTTTCGCTCTCAAATGGTAGGAATCTACATGTTCTTTTAAGTTTTGATTGTAAAATCTTAATTCAAGTCGTTTACGTACGTTACCAAGTGGCAATCAATTAAATAATTTAGAAACATATATGAGTCACATATATTGTTCAAAGAAAAAGGTTGTCATATAATATGACAAACCTTCTTTTTTGAACAATGTTTTTAAATATAGAATTATGTAAATTGGGCACAACAAAATTATATATACAATTAGGGGCCGTTTGGTAGGACCTAATAGGGGGTATTAGGTCATATTATATGAGTTAATATGGGCTAATATATCGTTTGGTGGCATTGCTTTAATACCGGGTCAAATGGATTAAATCCTTACGACCCGGTATTAAGACTAGATTATAATCCACCCACTCATGGGTGGATTAGTTAATCCGGGTGAATATGTATAAGGTAAAATATCACTAATAACCTAAAATTTTCATATTTTCCTTTTAACATATCATAAATTATTCTCAAATCTCTAAAATGGAAACACATTATACATAAATAAATCACAAATTAAAATTTATATCAATTCACAATTAACATGGAAGCATTCAATCAAGTCTAGCAAACATATTTTTAATATGGCATTCAATCCGGCTCCAATCTAATCCACCTTAATCCCATACACCCTACCAAACGGCCCCTTATATTATTATACACGTAATAAAATATTCAACAATAATGGAAAATTATATGTCTAACTCGGTAGATTCAATTCACTGAGATGCTGGATGAGCGACAAGAAGAATTTTTGAAATGTTATTAATTTTTCTTTTATTCGATAAGAAAATGTCGTTTTAATTTGAGTTTCTTAAAATGAAATGAATAGTAAAATTTATTCATAGGAAATAGGAGGTTATTTTAGAAGTTACATTATAGAAGGAAAAAATGAATAATCTAAGAAATACTATGTTATTTTTTATTAAATGAAAGTTATTGTGCGAGTTAAAGTAGAATACGGACATAGGGGTGTAATCGAGCCGAGTAGTGTCGAATGACACAGTGTTCAAGCTTGGTTTGATATTTGTCTAGCTTGAAATTTTGTGTTTGAGTTTGATTTGATTTTAAATCGAGCCGAATTCAAACGAGCTTTTATTGAATAAGCTCGAGTCGATACCGAGTAGCTTTATATTTTACATGTAGTTTTTTTCATTTTTAGCTTATCGAGTCAAGCTCGAGCCAAGCTTCAAAAGTTATCTAACGAAAAATGATGTTCAAGCTTGTTTGATTAGTGTGCCGAACCGAGTTCAAACGAGCTTTTATCGAACGAGCTCGAATCAAATATCGAGTAGCTTGATTTGATTTTCAGCCCTATACGAACATATCACATACATGTTATTTCATGTCAAATCGAAATATTATTTGTTTAAATTTTTTTTTAGAAATGTAAGATTCAGGCCAGTCTTATATTTTTTTAATTAGGTCTGTCTTATACCACACCCGTTTACAAATTAATCTAATGGATGCGGTTTTGTTGATTCATCAAATTGACAATATTTTTATATACAAATATTTAGTTGATTTTTTTTTTATTACAACAGGTCCACAGAGTACCTTCTTTTTTTTGATAAAGTGGTCCACAGAGTACCTTCTAATTTTCCCCCTACTATTATAATTTGAGAGAGACACATTGGAACTATATAAAAAAAACAATATAAAATTAACTAAAAATATATTAATATACAGTTTGGCGCTTTGACTATGTAGTACTATATGGGGCCATTCGGCTTGACAATGAAATTGAATTGGGTAAATATCAATAATGGTTCTTTTTATAAGTTATTTTTTATAAAGTGGTTTATTTTGTATTTATTTCATATTAGTTCTTATTATGAAATATTTGTTTCACTTTGGTAATTTATAATTTATAAGGAGTCTTTACTTATAGTGACATACTTTAGTCCCTCATAAAATTATTTTGTATCAATTTAGTCCATCATAAAATTGTTTATTTATCAATTTAGTTCATCATAAAATTGTTTTGGTACTTTAGTTCACATTAGACCAACTTAAAATGACCAAAATGAAACAAATAATGATGTTTACCCATTCTATAAAAAATTAATGATATGGAGGACCATTAATGATGTTTACCCAATTGGATTATATTGTATTATTGCACTTAATATCAAGAGGGACCATTCTTTAAAAAATACAAGAGGGACCATTCTATAAAAAATTAATGATAAGGAGGATCATTAATGATGTTTACCCAATTGAATTAGATTGTTTTAATGCACTTAATATCAGACTCCCCCGTCTCATTGTTTTTGTTCTTATTTCCTTTTTGGGATGTCCCAAAATATAACTCCATTTCTGTCTCAAAGAAAAACAAAAGTTTACTTTTTTAACAAATTGTTTAAAACTTCGTGCCAAACCTAAAGGGAGCAAAACAATATGGGATGGAGGGAGTATTAAATATATTACTTTTACAAGTTTGACCTAATATATTAATTAGTTCATCAATGAAATAAAGTGTTCGGTTCACATATTTCTGCCAGGATTTTTAGATTTAACAAATGTATCCCTCATATAATCATATTTGTTACAAAACTAAACTTAATATGATCAAATAAATCTTTTCATTTCATAATTTTCGTACTAATGAGTTTACTTTCATGGATTAACCAAAAAAATTCTGAACATTATTTCATTGAGTTCACGAAGTTCAAAATTAGAGAAAAACGTGAAAAATGTGTACGGCCCCCGACTAAGAATTGGTCCAAAAGTACTTCCACTGGTAAAAAAAAGAAAATTGACGGGTAAATGAGTAAATCTTATTATTATTATTACATATATAAAAAAAGTGCACAAGCCGAGTCTCAAAGTTGGGGAAAAAACAAGAAGGGCTGATTTACATTCAGATCCCCTGAAATTTCGTCATATTATAAGGAACTTCATGAGATTTTAGAAATTACAAAGAGACCCTATGTAGTTCAACCAAGATAAGGTGAGTGACCCATTTTTTCCAATCGACCTAATTTGTAATTACTCAAATCAAACATTTTTAATAAGAATGATTATTTCATAGATTTAGGCTTATTATCCAAATCAAACGGCCCTATATGTATAGTTGGATGCATCTATCATGCATATCTAAATTATTAGGTCAAATAATCTTCTTAATTAGATGCTAAACCCAATGATGTAAGATGACGTTTGCTATAGCTCTTTTATGATTTTCTTGCATTTTTCGGTCCGAACTGTAAATATATAATCTAGTTGATAAAAAGAAGAATTGGATGACTAGATTTTTGGCTCATGAACAATTTATTTAATGACTAATCAAACTTGTCACTCCCAATTCTTTTGATCATTAATTATATTATTAAATCAGAAGAATATATACTGATTTTAATTAAATTATATATAAAATCAACTATCAAAGTAGTACTATTAAATTAAAAGATATTGTAAATTGAATTCAAAATCTCTTGATTTTTTGGCCTGCTATTAAATCCTCTTCCACAATTAACCCCAACGTGATGTGAAGCCTGCGTTTGACATGTTTTGGGGATAATTTATGAAATTGAAGATTTTTAATGCCTTTAATAGTGAAAAAAGTAAATAGTTTAACTAATTATTTGATTAAGTAGCGATATCATGATTTTGTTTTAATTGAGAAAACCTGCTTGATTTATGTTTAAACATCGGGTTTTTTGCACTTTGCACCCTCGAAATATGGGAAATAGGCACTTTGTACCCCTGAAACTTAGATTTAGCACTTTGCACCCCTTGAAATATGAAAAATACAGCATTTTGCACCCTCTTTTATTTTCAAGCAAAAAATCAAGGGCAAAATAGGTAATTTTATTGTAGATCTTTGGTCCCCCCCTCCAAATAAAATTAGCACTTAATACTCCCTAATTAAGAACAAATTAACAACTTGCACCCCCGAAACACAATAAATGGACACTTTGCACCCCAAAATACAAAATTAACACTTAACACCCTCAAATTTTTAAAAAAAAAAAAAAAAAACTCAAACCCCTCATTTTTCCGGCAAAGTTGACCATTAAAGTGAAATTTTTTTAAGGCAAAATAGGTAATTATTTATGGGTCTTTGATATGTTGAAGTAGATAATGGGTCTTCGAGAAGTTTACTTGTACTTTATATAGTTATTTATGCTTATATTGTTGAAAAGAAAGATTGAGAGAAAAATGAGTATTCGAGTATTTATAATTGTATTTTGCAAAATTTAAGTAAAAAAATGAATTACCTATTTTGTCTTAGATTTTTTTTCACTCCGATAGTCAACTTTGACGAAAAAAATGAGGGGTTTGAGTTTTTTAAATTTGAGGGTGTTAAGTGTTAATTTTGTGTTTTGGGGGTGAAAGTTGCTGATTTGTTCTTAATTAGAGGGTGTTAAGTACTAATTTTATTTTGGGGGTACAAAGTGCGAAATTCTCAAGTTTTGAGGGTGCAAAGTGCCAATACTATTGAATTACCTATTTTGCCCTTGAATTTTTGCTTGAAAATAAAAGAGGGTGCAAAGTGCTGAATTTTTCATATTTCGAGGGTGCAAAGTGCTAAATCTAAATTTCAAGAGTGCAAAGTGCCTATTTCCCATGTTTCGGGGGTGCAAAGTGCAAAAAACCCTTAAACATCCCAAGGTTTTCATGAGAGAAAATTGTTCATGATCAGAATTTATTTTGAAAAAATAGAGTAAAAATACATACCAAAGTTAAATATTTTTCTATTTAATATGAAGCTAAATAGTACCTACTAGCAAAGCGTATTTGATGTAGTAGAACAAATCAATGTTTTTAAAATCGGACCGGACAATGAATCGGTTTGCCAACTGGTTATTAGCTTTACTGATCCAATCGATTGGACCCGATGACGTCATAATGATATAATAAATATATTTAGTTTTAAAGTATATAAAATTTAAACATAATCCTACAATTGATTAAAAATATATAAAAACTTATAATATTTAAATTAAATTATATAATATTTATCTAACTTGTATCATAATCTATCATAATCATAATATGATACTAATTAGTAAGTTCATATAAATATAATATGATTATATTTACTTAATTAAAAATATAAAAGTGTAGGTTAAAAAATAAACTAAGAGATTAATAAATTTTAAAATATAATTATGTATACAAGTCTAATATTCAAAATCAGATTTGCATAATATATTGATTGGACTTTCAAACTTTGACACACTTTATCCTAAAAATATAAAGTTGAAAAGAAATATCTTATAGAATTTTTTTTAATGAGAATGTCATAAAACTAAATTTAATTCTAATTTTCATTGGTAGTGTGTAAAATATTAATTTGAGTTAATTATCATGATCTAATTTATAAATAAATTTGGTTACAAGTTTTCGATAATTTATAAATTTTTATATTGAAAGTTAAACAAAATTGATGTAGCTCAAACGATAAGGATATTATACTTTATTCAAGAAGTCAGGTGTTCAAATCCTTCGTTTTATAAAAGTTTTCAAATTATTTTGATGCTATATCACTTTCTCTAGCTATAGTTTGAATAACACTTTCATTTGCCTCTAAAAAACTTTTAAATTGGTCATTTTTTTAGCAAAAGTCAAATCTTTAAACAGATAATAATCTTTCATCTCTAATTCTATCTATCTATAATTCTAGAATTAGTCTTCTTTCAATCTATATTTCTCCATTATTATCAAATTGCTCATTTTATGGTTTTCTTTTTAACTTCATCATTCTTATCTTTGGACTATGATGTATTTCATTGGTCAAAACATACCACTACTCAACATCATCACATCACCACCACCATGTCATATATTCACCAACGTTTAGAAAAACATTGCAGTCCGTAAATGATCTTTTAAAAAAAAAAAAGATAACAAATAAGTTCATATTTGTTAAGCACACCAAAATATATTGTCTTTACATTCTCTCAGTACTCATTGATATGACATGTAAAAAATATTAAAAAAGAACATCACAATTTTTAAAAATAATTTAAAGTCAAAATAACCGTTCCATATATAACAGAAAAAAGTTTTGCCTATTTGAAAAGCAATTAACAACTAAATAGAAAAAAGATAAAGAAATATCATCATATTCAAAATGATCTTAACAACAATTAAAATATACGTACTACATAAAAATCTATACTTTCCATATTTAGATTAATGATTCAATTTAAGTCTTTATGATCAAACAAAAATTCGTTCATAAAACAAAAAAGTTTGAATTAAACCAATGGAGTTATTTTACCTTTTTAGATATATACATATATACAATCAATCACTTCAAGATTTAAAAATAAATTTATCATTTTCATTTTACAGCCTCAGCATTTGATCCAACATTTCACCTTCTGATTACTTTAGAGTAATAATAAAAGGAAGTGGGTTCTTTACCTGATCTCTGCACACATACCATATCTTTCATTTTCACCAATGTGGCGGGTTAAGGAACCAATAATTCTTTGAGTACAAATCATTATAAAACTGAAAATTAATGATGTGAAGATAAGAAATATATCAATATAATTACCCTAGCTAGCAAGAATAGTGAGGCAAGAAGAATTTAGGTCAGGGCATCATGAATTATATTGATATATTTCATATCACGGGACAAGGATGTAGGTTATGATGGTTTTTTATTTAAAACCAATCAATCTTTTAAACTGTCATAAAAAGTATGATAGGGATAATTGAAAAGAGACACATAAGTTACAAAAGTTGAAACAAAGAGGTAGTGGGAGATATGGTTTCTGGAAAGAGAGAAAAAAAGGGGTACAATTATAATTTTTTTGAAAATTAAAAGAACGTATGAAAGGATATGATGGAGTTGTTTCACATAAATTGGATATTTTTTATAAATAATGAAATTCAAAAAAGGAGAAAAAAGAATTTCAGTCAAAATTGAACTCTTTGACCAAAGCACCCCTTGAAATAATAGTAAGTTAAATTAGATTAAATTTGATTAAATTAGATTATATTAGATTAGATAGATAGATTAGATTAGATTAGATACACTAAATAAGAATGAATTTGAATTATTATTTGGCAAATACAATAAAATTCAAATTAAAAAGTCAAAAGGTCGTAGATTAATGACAAAATTGAAGCTTGAAGACCAAGAATTCTAAATTCCATTCCCATTAATATATGCAATTATTAATGTATCCATCTGAAAAAACGTTTCAAAAAAAAGAAATCTAACCAAGAAAAGCAAATCCCATTTTTCAAGAAGGAAAGTGGCCGAAAAAAAAGACTAAATTGTATATCCACGTGACATAACTCCCCAAAAGACCCGGGTCGGTTGAAGCGGCATCGTATATTTCCTTTTCCTGTCAAAAAAATCCACCGGATCTCACATCTCTATCAAATTAACTTTTTCTTTCACCAATCCCAAACCCTAATTCCATTCATTCATGCATATATATGTAACCCCACCCCCCTTTCCTCCTCTGCCCCTTTTCAATTTCCCCTAAATCAAACCAAAACAGCTAATTCAATATCTTCAAGCTTTATCCCCATTGTGAATGGTGGAAATCTCCAGTGCGCAGTTAATGGTCATCCCTTCTTCGTCGAGAAGAGGGATTTCGATTTCTTTCTGTTTCGGATCCTGTATGGAAGGCTGGTACTACCGCTGCATCGGCGTCGACCCCTGATTTTACCGAATTAAACGAACCCCTCTTTTTTTGTTTGATTCGATTTATTTTCTATTTTTTTAGATAAAGATATTGAAGAAGAAACAATAATGTTGCTCTACAAACAGAAGAAGAATCAACCGGTGAAGGGAAACCGGTTCTTAATTAGTGTTACGGTTATTGGAAGCGCTGGCCCGATTCGATTTGTCGTGAATGAGGAAGAGCTTGTTGCTGCCGTCATTGATACCGCGTTGAAATCGTACGCGCGTGAGGGCAGGCTCCCGATTCTCGGATCTGATCTTGATCGTTTTATGCTCTATTGCCCTATTTCCGGAACTGAAGGTAATAATCAATTTTTTTATTGATTGATTTAATGATTGAATTTTGATTGGGTTCATTGTTTATTTGATTATAATGCCTAAACACCCCTTGTTTTTTTTTTTTTTGATCTAATTACCCAAAAAAAAAAAAAATATATCTTGTGTTATCTTTATTAGCAAAGCAAAAAACTCATTGATTTACCTAGCTCACCACATCTACTTGAAAGTTAAGATTTCATCCCAGACAAATATGCAAAAACACCCCTGTTTTTTTACCTAATTAGCAAAAGATAGAAAAAAATATTTGTGTTATTTTTTATTAGCAAAAAACTCCTAGATTTTACAGCTCACCACATTTAATTTGAAAAAAAAAGACTTGATCGCAGACAAATAGATGAAAATACTCCAATAATTCATAGGGGTTAATCGCGAAGAACAAGTGTGTTATGGGTTATTGCTATATTTTTAAAAGAACATAGGGGTGTCGTCACTTTAAGCGAATGAAGTGTTTTCGTGTTTTATTGAAAAAATATATGTTTGGGGTATAATTGTTACTCTTCTTGCAATTCATTGAAAATACTTGGAACGACAAGCAAACCAGGGGGCTATTGCAAATAACAATAACGCAGGGGCTTTGTTACCAATTCGAAAGTGCACAATGTCTTTTTGCATTTTACTTAATTTATAGTTTGGATTAACTTTGGATTGAATCTTTCTTTTGTGAAGCTCTGAGTCCATGGACTTCAATTGGGTCGGTCGGTGTTCGAAACTTCATGCTTTGCAAGAAACCTCAAACAGAGAAAGACATTGATGGCGGTGGCGAGAAGGCATCTACGATGGCTCGAAAAGGATCCGGAAGTTGGAAGACATGGTTCAATAAATCTCTCAACCTTAAGATCTCTTCTCACTGATGGGCTACTTTCTTTATTGTTTGGTTTGTTTTTTAAATTTTCAAGATTGTATTTTTTTCAGGCAGCTTAATGTGATGAATATTGGAATCGTAATGGTTTGATTCCTGAATAAAATAGACCTGTTTCCAAGTTTATGTTTTATTAGTATTTGTTTGTTTCTTCTTATGGAGTTTGTTTTGTGAAATTGTTTGAAGTTTGGTTATTGAATCAAATAATAAAAAATTGGTTTGAGCAAAAATTGCAATCTCTGTTTAATCACTTATGGATCTGTTAATAATATGGTCATCAACAGAGTAGTTGTTATGGCCCAGTTCTGAATGATGCATTTTTATTTGATTCAGTTTTTCCAAAATTTTAATATACTTAATATTGGGTTTTTGGCATTTTGCATCCTTGAAAATAAAAAATAGCACTCAGGACCATCGAATTAAGAATAATTCAGCAATTTGCACCCCTCATTAATTTTAGTAGAATTGACAAACCTTGTAAACAAAGTCGGGGGCTAATTGTGTAACTCGACTCTTGATGGGGGCATTATGTCGAGTAACTGATTTTCGGATTATTTTTTCCCCCCGAGAAAATCATTACATTAATATTAATAAATCAGAAAATTTTCGAATTACAGCTATGCCTTCACCGAGGATTTACTTGCATGTTTGATATTAGAGTGAATGACACTTTTTGTCGACCTTATGAGCCAACTTTTGCATAACAAATTCGTGTCTCTTATTAAGTAGTGTAACACATTCGTCGTCGTGGGCTAATTATGTAACTCAACTCTTGATGGAGCATTATGTCGAGTAATTGATTTGCGGATTCTTTTTTTTTTCCCCGAGAAAATCATTACATTAATATTAATAAATCGGTAATTTTTCGAATTACAAACAAATTACAACTATGCCTTCACCGAGGATTCACTTGCATGTTTATTAGAGTGAATGACACTTTTCGTCGACCTTATGAGCCAACTTTTGCATAGCAGATTCGTGTCTCTTATCAATGTCGTGTAACACATTCATCGTCGGGGACTAATTGTGTAACTTGATTCTTGATGGAGCATTATGTCGAGTAACTGATTTGCGGATTTTTCCCCCCCTAGAAAATCATTATATTAATATTACTAAATCATAAATTTTTCGAAATACAAATAAATTACAGCTATGCCTTCCCCGAGGATTCACTTGCATGTTTGATATTAGGGTTAATGACACTTTTCGTCGTCCTTATGAGTCAACTTTTGCATAGCAGATTCGTATCTTTTATCAATGTAGTGTAACACATTCGTTCCTATAAAATGGACGTATATTGATGTATTTTGGATTTAATAGAGACGAATGTGTTACACTACATTGATTGCTACGGAAATTTAAGAGGGATGAAAGTGTGACACTACATTGATTGCTACGAAAATCAGTCTTTGGATATATCATGACAAATTATTAACCGACAATATCAAATTATCAGTCTTTGGATGTAATTAGTTACAACAAATTTAATTATGTCATACTAACAATTACGATAACATACTTTTAGTAGGTTAATTGTCAATAATAACTTGGATGTTATTTGAGCAGCAAATAAAGATATAATGAATATGAAGAAGATTTGGAAAAGTAGCTGTATTTTATTTCTATAAATTCTATACAACCCTTTAAATTTGAGTGAAATTCAAAAATATTCTCAGTACTTTATCTAATTAGAATTTATTTTATGTTATTTTTATTATAAAAAAAAACCCGTCTTATTTTTTTTATTAGCAGAAAAATCTCTCCAAAGGCAGAGTACATATTTTGCAGAAAAAAGATAATTATACTCCACAAAAAATGCGAAAACACCCAAATTCACCTAAAATTTTGACAATAGATTTTTTTGCTAATAAAAAATGAACATAAGAAATTTTTACTAATAAAAATATCACGAGGTGTTTTGCCAATTAGGCAAAGTATAGGGGATACTTTTGTATTTATTGGACAAAAGTGTTCAAAATAACAATTGTTAAAAAAATTGATATTTAAAATTCAAATCTAAAATTAATAAATTCAAAATGTAATTAATGATCATTTTGATGAAAGAGTCTTACACGTTCTAATATACAAGTGTGAAGTTAAGTGTCATCCAACCCTGACGAGGCCTTATTCTGGTTAAGGAGGAGGCTCCATGATCAAGAAGTCATGGTTTCCAACTTCCATTAATGGGGATATTTTATTTAGTGTAATACTAACATTTTCTCTAGTTTAATATTAACATTTATAATTAGTTTACCTTTATACCAATGTAATAGATTCGATTCGATATAATGTTTGATGTAACGATGTAATCACCATCTCAAAAAAAAAAAAAAGTTAAGTGTCATCCGTCGAACAAAATATATATATATATATATATATATTAAGGAGGAAATTGCATTTTTTATACCACATTTATACCTACTTTAAACATTTGATACCAAACATTCAAAAAAGACACATTTAATACCAAAATTGAATGATTTTTTTCACATTTACTTGATCTTTAATGGTGATTTTTCGTATGCTTAAAATTATGCCACAATTTTTTTATAAAAGCATGCTTATGTATCATATATCATATCTAAAAATTATTGTGGTATGATTCCTTGTAGATTATGAGATATGATTTAATTTTGATTAATATCTCAAAACTTTGTTAATTTTTTGCGGATTATTTATTGTGTTTCATGAACTGAAGCTTGTACCATTATAAATCTCTCGTCAAGAGCTTTCCAGCAATATAAAGAACACAAAATTTGACCCCCGAAAATTGATGGAGAAAGAAAATGTCAAAAAGGTCTTTCAATTTTGGTATTAATTGTATTTTTTTTGAAAATTTAATACCAAATATATAAAGCGTATAAAAATTTGATATTAAAAATACAATTCTCGTTATAATTAAGTACACATCTTCCACTTACTTTGCAAATTGTACATCACATTTATAATCAAGAGGTTCAATGTTTTTATGTTTTCCCGAAATCTCACTATATTAAAAATTATCCTACAAATAAACATTCCGATGTGACATTCTAAATGCTGTTTTTCAAACAAAAAATATAAAATTAACATACTCAAAATTTCATTTTTTCTTTTTATTTTTATCAAATATTGTACATTAAAACCAAGGAGAACATGTGCGTGCTTCATGCGAAACAAATTTCATCTAATATAACGTCACCAATTTTTACATTTAATTGATACCGGCCCTATATATCAACCATATAAAAATTAATTAATAAAATTCTATATACACAAATCAAGCACGCTAGGTGCAGCAGGAGTGACGTGTCAAAGTATTTTAATTTGTGGTAGAAGAAGTTGGTATATTCCCTTCCTCGATCCCTAGATTCTTTTATAAATAATAGAACTATACGGAACTTATAATTCTCAAATTTATTAATTTCATATCTTAGCAATCATAATGTTATATAAGTTTGTGGAGTCTAATTAAATTGTTATATACTCCTTTCGGCCCAATTTTTTTATTCCCTTGATATAGTTGAACAGTCAAATTTTTAAAAAGTTATAGTAATATAAATCTAATTAACTTATTGCAACAATAATTTATATTTTTTTAGAATAATGTAATAATATTATATAATAACATATATATTAATATTTAAATAGTTTAAAACAGTATAAATGTAAAAATTTATTTGATAAGTCAGTTAAAAGATTAAAAAGTTTGACTTTTCATTATAGTAAATTGAGTAAAAATTTTGGGGCTAGAGAGTATATTAAACTTGTAACTTAACCCATATTTAATAAGACTGTAGTTATTATTTCCCAAAAAATTATTACGATTGGACAAGAGATCAGAAAGAACAAAAAAATTAACTGCATGCGCTAACTTTTACTAGTATTTTTCAATCATAATTGCTTGAATCATGACATATATATATATATATATATATATATATATATATATATATATATATATATATATATATATATATATGCTCAAAATTAAGTAAATATATATGCTTTTTTGTTTTTGTTTTTGTTTTTCTCTTCAATTATAATGCAATGAATCAAACATGACATATGCTCACATCTAAGTAAACTTGCATGAGTGTACTTGTTAAGCAAAGAAGGTTGGTTGTGAAGGCACATGGCTTCATTCTTGGCCAATCAAATTATTTAATGATCATGATGAGGATTTCAACGTAATTTTCAGCCAGGTTGTTCAATTATAGACAAGGGGAAATATGCAGCTAATCTTGGTACAAAGTAACGTGTATGTGTTATCTTAGAGATCATGTAAGATCTACATGCGGGGAAATTTGATCTCAAACCGGGTCTGGTCAAGCTCTATATATGGTAAGTGTATTACACTTATTATGTGTAAGACTCTCTACTTCTAATCTTGTCAGGACTAGAAGTGGATCAAGGTCTTTACAAATGGTATCGGGGCCGACTTTGTGGTGTTGTCTACGGGGACGGTCTTGGGCTATTGATATGGACTCGACGAGGACGTCGACTATTTGAGCTGGGGAGAATGTAACACCCCGATTCCACATTGATCGTGGATGCATTGTGATGGGGGCTATTTTGTATTTAGCCAGATCGAATTCTTTGACATGATCACAATCGATCTGGAGCATTTCAATCTCGATCAGTCCTCATCATTATCGATCGAGTCTAGCCGAAGTATACATCAACGCTTTATACGATGCTTCAACTGGTCAGGATTCGCTTCAAGCAGATTATGGGCTGTAAAAAAGACTCCTACAGGCTCCAGAATTCTACTTTATTAGAGCAACGCATATTAGCTTATAAATATCAGAATAATAGATGTATTAGGGACTTTTTTTTCGCCTTCCACGCCTACTATATTATATTAGCTCGGTACTCTAGCTCAATAATAAGCATATTCTTTGTATTGCGTCATCCTGAATAGTTTGACCAGGCCTCAGATACTTTGCAATTCAGATCAATAATACTCGATAAAGTTCCTTTTATCTATCTTTGTGTACAAGTTTTATTTCTTTATTGATTTTACTTAATATAAACAAAATTCGGTAAAATCAAATTGTTAGAATGGTTGCATTTTGGGCTAATTGATTGTTGACAGGGCCAGAGGCCCAAAAGTGGATCGTGGTCTTTACACTATGAGATTTGATGTAACTTCGAGGGAGGTGATCAATCACATAGCAAATGCAATATACTTACTTTATGATTGCATGTGTTTGATCTTTTTCTAGACTTAATATGTATTACAAAAGTGTATCCTACAATGACATGTACTAATAGTTGTCTAATGGAAAATCGAATAATTATAAAAAAAAAATGGAAATTGGAATAGTAACAATATTGCTACTAAGTCTTCAGTTTAAAAGTTACTTTATATTACTTATATTATTTTGAATTACATGAAACAATTAAGTAACATTAATTAGGAGTACCCCTTTCTCAAAAATAAAATAAAATTAGGAGTGCCACAAATGCATGTACCACATACGTAATAATGAATTGGGCTCAACTATTGGGCTTGAGTTCTGGAGTTTTGTGCATGGGCCTTGGAAGTTAAGCCAATGTGTCTAGGCCAATCTATTATTGGATGCTACCTAAAGGGCTAAAGTGCGATTTGTTCCAAGCTCTTCATAAAATTGCAATGTGATTCACATCTCATATTTTTTCTTACATTTTAGCCCACTAATCTTTCCCCAGCCTCTAGTTTTTTAGCCCACTAATCTTTCTCCAGCCTCTAGTTTTTCTTTGGCCCACTGATGACTGATCTACTTGCAAGAAGATGTCATGTGACTCACTAACTTTTCATAAACGTTTTGGGAAACATTAGGAGAATTTAGGAAAAATCGTAATTTTTTTATTAAATTAAATAGAATAAGAAAGTCTCAAGACAAATAAATAATTTCGAAAATACATATTAATTTTATTTTTATTAATTAAAAAATATAAACCTTACAATGTTTTTGACAAAACGATGGAAATGTTTATCCTTGTGTGAAACAAAAATTTAAAAAAATATATATAAAAGAGGTAATCAGTTATCCTCATTGTACACTTAATTGAAAAATTGATTAAACTCGTGCTTTGCATGGGAAATTTTTTCTTTTATATAATAAGTTTAATCAAAATTATAGCACCAGAATCAACAAACTATTCTGTTTATAATATATATATTACAAATATTTCAATAATAATAAAAATAATGAGTAGTAGAATGGATAATAAGAGAATTACAAGCAAATTAAAGAACTTTCCTTTTGTAGATACATGATAATTCATGAGTTATTTGACCAAAAACTTTAAATAAAATTGCAATTATGGTGAGGTTATTTTTGTGAATGGAAGAAAACCTCTTTATGGTAAGAGACCTAGTAAGAACTTTATTAAAATTAAAAAAAAAAACTTTTAAATTTTAATTTCACCAGTCAAATCTTTTTTCAGGATTAAAAGAATTCGAAAAAATTATAATAATTTTTTTTGTTCAAATAATAAGATTGTGATAAAACACCGTCTTACAATTACAGGTAATTAATCCTTTGGCTTGGAATAATCAATCTTTAAGAAATTATTAAACCAAGTCAACAAGGATTAAAGTAACAAATCTAATTAAATAAAACCTATATATATTATTATCAAATATGACATGTCAACAAATTGCAAATTCACCTCTACAATCTCGATCGAACATTGTTAATTCAATTATCATCAACTATATGTCAGGTTTCTTACCTTAATTAATAATCTCATCCTTCAATATCCTAAAATCTATTGTTACATCTATAATTACTTTTCGGTCCGAACGGTAAACAAACATTCCAATAGATAAAAAAATATTACAGCAATAACGAGATTATTATCATAATAAAATACTATTGAATGACTACATATAAATATTTGAGATTGATTAGACAAATTAGGTTATTATAATGAAATTTGGTCACTACGTATAATAAATATTATAACAAAATTGCATTTTTAGTCACATTGGATTGTACTCTTAGCACTTTAGCTCCCGTGCTTTAGAAAATCGTATCTTTGGTCTCAATTTTTAAAGATATTTTGTTCACCGAAAGAAATAAAATATGTCCTTGCTACGTTTTTATAATACTATGTTGTCGCCAATACGCAATTTCTGTAATTTGATCTCATGAATTATTGAATTATAAACCTTATTACAACACACAGTGATGTCTGCACTTACACGTGTTATGCTAAATTTGTACTAAATTATCTTGTGAAAATTTTATTGCACCATACTTCCTCATTTTTACTTAAACCTTATGAAAAATACCCAATATGTAAAATAAGTTGTTTTGAATTGACATATTTCAACTATTTTTAAAATACTTCATGTTGGCCCTATAATTTCACGTGAAATATTTAAAAAAATTAAATATGTGGATCAAAAGCAATCTATTTTTTACAAATTGGTTGTTTTTTGCAGGATTTTTAAAATTACAAAAAAATTTTGGACAATAAAAATTTCACAGATTAATTTCGTGCATACTTTATATAACACAAATGATTATCTTGAATTTTCTTCAACGATACTTCACACACACAAAAAGAAAAAGGGCAAGAAAAAAGAAAATGATTAAAGTAAAGAACATAATTTAGGATGAGTTTCTGTTTGGCCTAGCGGTTGGAGCACTTAAAATCACCTATAGATCTCTATTGTGATTTGAAGTGTTTTGCCCCGATTATAAAAATAAATTCTGCTCAATCATGATTTTCATAGTCAAATCATGATTTTCATAGTGTTTGACTCCAAGATCATAATCACTTTTGGGATCTTGAGAAGCAAAAAATCAACATATTTTAGAAGCTACTAAATTGTTACTTTTGCAAAAGTTATTATACAAAAGCAATTATTCTATAATTAATATTTATTATAAGGCAAAATTGCAAAAATCGTCCCAAACTAATCACTGATTTTGGATTTTCGTCCCAAACTATTTAATTTGGCGAATTTCGTCCCGTAATTTAATATTTTTTTGGAATATCGTCCCACCATAATTATAAGATGGAATTGCGTGTTTGCCGATGAATTATCACATGGCTGCTTAAATGTCATGACATGGTAAAATTTAACATGAATAATCATATAATATTGCAGAGTTCGTCCCAAATTAATTACAAGATTGAACGTCATTTTCATTAAATTAAAAATTTAATATTGGGATTAAATTCATTCAAAATGGTAAATTATGGGACGAAATTTGGCGAGTTGATATAGTTTGGGACGAAAAATCAAAATTAGTAATTAGTTTGGGACGATATTTCAAAAAAATATTAAATTACGGGATGAAATTTGCCAAGTTAAATAGTTCGGGACGAAAATCCAAAATCAGTAATTAGTTTGGGACGTTTTCTGCAATTTTACCTTATTATAATTAATTATTATCAAAATCAATTGTACTAAAATTAATTTTCCTATAATTGCTTCTTATATCGCTAGGCCAAACTCACTCTTGGTACAATAAAAATTTCACAGATTAATTTCATGCATACTTTATATAACACAAATGAATATCTTGAATTTTCCCCGACGATACTTCACACACACAAAAAGAAAAGGGTTAATTACAGGTACCTCCCCTGAGGTTAGGTGTAATTACCGCCCAATCCCCCCGGACAATCATAATTACAACCGTCTCCCCTGAGGTTTCAAAAGGATTACATCCGTTAGGAATCAGTTAGTTTTTGCTGACGTCATCACTTAATATTTTTTGAATTTCCTATTTTACCCCTCTATTACTGTAGCATTTTACGTGGACAATTTTACCCTTTTTAGTTTTATGCATGGACAGGGGGTTTATTGTAATGTTTAGGATAATGAAAGGGTGTCAATGTTGTATTTTAGTTTTATCCTTAAAATAAATTTTTATTGTGTATAAATGCAGGAAATTAGTTTCAAAATAGAATAATTGGTTTTCTCAAGGTTGTTGCAAAATAAATTCCAAGTAAAATGCATAAATTACCAAAGAAATCCATAGAAAGATTCTACTGTTTTCATAGCTTATACAAAATAAAATACCAAAGAAATCCATAAAACAAATGCATTAATAAAAACACAATTTTTTTGCCAAAATGATTCATATGATAAATAACCAGCCATAATAGCTTGTATAGTTCATTACAAATACCATTACATCTGTATCCAAAATATTAACAAAACATTACTAATATCCCCCTTTACAATCCAAAACATTTAAATAACATCCAAATTTTGCCCAAAATATTACCAAAACAGAAATCCATAAACAAAAACACAATAAACTGGATGTTAATTAAATGCCATCAACAGAAATCCAAAAACACATCATAATTCATCAAAAACCATATCAATAACATAAATTCTTAAACAAATCCAACAAATTCATTCATCAGGTAGAACTTGTGAGGATTGGGAGATTGGGGGGGGGGCTTCTTGAGTGTTCACCACCACAGTTTCACTTCTTGATCTCCTTAGTTGATTAAGCACTTGACTTAGTGGGATATCATCATCAAAATCAACTCATCTAGCAGCATTTGATGGTCCAGCACCTCCATCTTCAGCTACCTGCAAATGCAATGAATGAGTTAATAAAAAACATTCATTTTACCTCTTTATCCTAGTATTAAAAGCATGTCTAGACCATATACTAACATCTATTGCCATTAACCAATCATAAGCTTGGGGTTTTACCTCTTTTAACTTTCTCATGGCAAAGTCAAACATGGCCCTATTGTATGCCCTTGCAGCTGCCCAGTACCATTTTTTTACCACCAGGCCATGATAGAGGGTCCTCATGTTTGCATATATGTGTCTGGCACATTTTCTATTGATAGCAGTAGGCACTTTCTCAAGAATAGCCTCAACAAGCCCCTGAAAAATACCACACAGTAAAAATACAATTAAACCCAAGTACATGTATTACATAATAAATAAGTCCTTACCAGCTTACAAATATTACAAATAAGTCCTTCTAACTAATGAGACTTAATATATTAAACCTTCAAAGAAATAATATCTTACAACTAAGTTCATACCTTTTGCCTGTCTGTCATGAAAGTCCAAGGCCTTTCTTCATTGAAGCCTCTCAACATGTTCTCCAAGCAGTGAAAGAAAAATCCCCAACTATCCTTGTTCTCACTTTCAACCACAGCAAATGCCAAAGGAAAAAGACCATTATTCCCATCCAGTCCAATGGCAGAAAGTAAAATCCCCTTATGAGGTCCTTTTAAGTGATACCCATCAAAGCCCAAGAATGGACTACCTCCAGCTAAAAATCCTATCTTCAATGGTTCCAAACCCAAAACAAATCTTTTAAATGTAGGAGCAGGTGGAATCAACAACATAATCATATTTTCGTTCGTTTTATCAAAAAAACAACACCAATCAAAATCAAAACTATGAAATTAAAACATAATCATATTATCACATAAATATTCAGAGATATTTTCCAAAAAAAAAAAAGCAGTGATCAAAATTTTGTGCCAAAAAAACCCTAGGTGACTAAAAATTATTCATTTTTTTAGAATATACAAGAGTATTACTTAACTAAGCTATTTTCAACAAAAAAAAAACAAAAATCGATTGAAAATAAAAGATTAATTTTCGATTTTACCTTCGGTTCTTTGGATGTTTTGTTGCCCAGAAACGGTACGGGAATGTCTTGTGCTTTCTCCTTAATACGGTTTTTCAACACACTAAAATGGGGCTTGATAGTTTTTGAAGTTGGAGAAACAATGGTGATTGAAAATGGTGGGGAAGATGAATGGTTTGAGTGATGGTGAGGATTTTCTTGTAAGTGTGTGAGTGTGTGTATGTGTTTTGAAGCGGGAAATGAAGCAGGGGCAATATTGTCAATTCGGGTCGAGATACTTTTGGGTTTTTTTTTTTTTTTTAATTAAAAAACTGAAGGGCATAACCGTCAATTCACACATTCCGTCCAAGTTCGTTAGTCTCCGTTAGGGTTTTGTAATCCTTTTGAAACCTCAGGGGAGGTGGTTGTAATTATGATTGTCCGAGGGAATTGGGCGGTAATTACACCTAACCTCAGGGGAGGTACCTGTAATTAACCCAAAAGAAAATGATAAAAGTAAAGAACATAATTTAGTCTCAATCCATGTTGCAAAAGTGGAAAAGGCAATTCGATTTTAGGATATATACGCACTTACTAAATTTGTCCTATGCTGCTAGATATGCATAGGTGTCATTCGTAAAAAAGCAAAAGATAAAATAAAATAAAATGTTGTCCCTAAAGAAAAGATCCTACCAAGTGGGTATGTATTATTTTTTGTGGCTTGCTAGAAAGGTTCTTTTTAGATATTTATATTATGTTTTGGTCAGAGGTTGTCCTTATTTATCTCTGCAGAAAGATACCATTTCTCCCTCATTTTTACATCTTCAATTTTGGGAAGAAATTAAGACAAAAAAAAAATTCATAATTAATTTTCAATGGATGTTTTGGGTCTTCTGCGGGTTCGGGTTAGAAGAGGAATAAATCTTGTTAAACGTGACACTCTTAGTAGTGATCCTTATGTTACCATCTCCTGCGGCTCTCTGGTTTGTTTTTTTTCTTAAATATTTTTCATTTTTTTTCTTGATTATTATTAATTTTCGTGTTCATATTAAATTTAAATAATTTATCTTGTGTTATTAATGATTTTTCATGTATATAAATGTATTTGCTTTATTGGGTTTGTTTGATTTTGCCAATTGATTGATGTGAAATTTTAGTTTCTAAATTCTGTTCAAATTCTTGGGAAGAAACATTTTTGGGTATTATTTTGGTGTTATTTGCAAATCACACCCCTGCATTTCGTCCTAATTAGCTAATACATGATGAACATATTAAGTTGCCATTTGGCAGACAATCCAGGTGCATTTATTTTTTCATTAAGTATGTAATGACAGATATGCCCTTGTCTTATCTGCAAAACACCTTTTTGTTACTTTTAATTGTTAGATAAACCCCTATGTTATATTTTGAAAAATATAAAAATGATGTCCTCGTTATGAAACTGAGAGTTAATGGTATTTTATTCTCGTGTGATATTCATAATGTTCATTTATCTCTCTGTGATTTGAAAAAGAGCAAGTTACCCCCTTTAATCTTACAAAAGTTTCACACCGTCTCCCTGACATTTGTATATGTGGTATTTTACTCCCTGTGTATGATGATGTGGCAATTTACTCATGATTATGCAGTAATTTATTATTTACCCCCTATGTTTTACAAACTACTTTTCATGCCACTCTCATGCTGAAGGAGGTATGATGATGTGGCAATTTACTCATGATTATGCAGTAATTTATTATTTACCCCCTATGTTTTACAAACTACTTTTCATGCCACTCTCATGCTAAGGAGGTAATTAATTGCTTCTTTAAAATCTTCACGGGGAGTAAACTGCTCTTTTTTCAAATTAAATGGTGTCAATTGGCATTAACATGTATTACACAAATTTTGGCTCACCAGTGTCTTGAAATTCTGAAAGTTCCCTATTTTCATTGAAATTTTGCCAATTTAATCATTTTTTGAATTTGTTTCGAAAACAACAAATTTGTCTAAAAAACGTTACAAAATGATTATATGTTTTCAATAATTAATTATTGAAGCTCAAATTGTACATTTCACATAATTAATTCACTAGCAAGTTTGTGAATTTGCCTTTGTGTTGGTGCAGAAAGTAAAGACTGGAGTAGTGAAGGATGATTGCAATCCCATATGGAATGAGGAGTTAACTATTTACGTTAAGGACCTCGATTCTCCCGTTACTCTCGTGAGTATTTTCCGTATTTATAATCATTATATTTGCATATTTGGTTTAATATGTATAACGAATGTAGCTCAAACGAGCTTTTAAACATACAAATCTACCTTGATTTGATTTTTAACTTGGTCATAATTATGTTGTTGTACTTGTCTCAGTCGGTGTACGACAAAGACACGTTTACGGGAGACGACAACATGGGAACCGCTAAAATAGACATCAAGCCTTTAATCAACTGTCTGAAAATGGGATTACAAGGTCTTCCGGAGGGCACGAAAGTCGATAGAATTCAGCCCAACAGCGAGAACCAGTTAGTCGAAGAGAGCTGCATCATTTGGAACAAAGGAGGTAAAATGACTCAAGACATGATTCTTAGATTAAGTAAGGTCGAATGTGGTGAAATCGAAATCCAGATTGAATGGATTGATCTTCCAGGTAGCACAGCTCTTCAGGATTAATTAAAGGTTTAATTTGATGAATAATTGTATGTTAGATCATAATAAGATGATTAAGAAGTTGATTGTAGACAATGAGATGACTTGTGTTGGAAAATAAGTGATGATGTCTTAATTTTATGAACTCCTAATCTTGATTTTTTCTTGTTGTGTAAACTCATTTATCTTTTTCTTGATTTTACTATATTATTAAGAATTTAGACATGTTCTTTTTTGCTTCTGTTTTATTAGTATGAAACTTTGTCACGTATTAGTAGGTTTGATCGGAAAAGTAGGTTTATATGAAACTCGAAAAATACATAGAACTTTGGTCTCTTCTGGACGCTTGAAATAGAAAATCTATATGAACTCCTATACCTTGCGACTCTTGTCTCGAAGAAAAGATGATCAAGTTGTTGTTTGTTGGGCAACTCGAGCGAACAAAATGGAGATTGGATTTGATCTATATATATTGGTTGTGGACCGATAATTGTTAATGCACGAGGTGACTAGTCATACTTGACGAAGTATAAGTCTGAAGTCTTCGAAAACAAAGGGTACTCGGATTTTTTTTTTTTTTGGCCTGGGCTCGGTCAACTAAAAGCGGACCCAAGCCCATTGGTTATTGATTGGCCTACTTCATGATCTTCACTGACGACTTTAGTCAGTTCAGGTACATGTAATTAGTGAAGTACAAGTCTGAAGTCTTTAAAAACTTCAAAAAATTTAAAAATAAATAGAAAATCATTTCAATCGTGAACCCATTTAATCGAGATGAAAAATGTGATCGCAAAGTAAAGCAAATATATATTGTACTAAAACATTAAACATTAAATAATTTAACTCTTATTAAACTTTGACACTTATTATTACAACACCAAGACAAACAAAGGTGTCACAAACATGACTTGATACAAAAGGATCCAATAAATTACAATTTTATATGTATAGTAATTTTAAGAAATTGATTATTGATGTACAACAATCTTTATTTATTTAAGTATATACTACACTCTTTGAAATTCGTCATGATCAAATCAAAGTAAGATAATAAAGTATTTATTGTTTATTTTTTTCTAGAAAGTAAGCATCAACTAGATTTGTAAGTTCATATACGAGGCTCTGCAATTGTAATGGGGGTGGAATGTTTTCGTTCGTCTTCTCAAATTCGAAATTATATTTTAGAAAAATTAAATTGAGATCAGAATCTTCAACAATTTGAAGAGTAATTTTTAAGTTCTTATACAACTTCATAAGATCTCCTTCTAAAATCTTGTAGGTAATTGATTTGTTTTCCAAATCAACTTCTTCCAATTTCTCAATTGAACTTATTTTTTCCCCTCCTGCCAAAGAAAAAAAAAAAAAAAACCCTTTGATTTTAGCAAATTGTTTTATTATTTGTTTAACGTGAAAAATATATTACAACTTGTTATTTAATGTAGTTCATGGTAATTTACCTCCACATGATTTGGAAAAAAAGCACTTTAACCCTTGTAATCTTATAAAAAATTTACACTGCCTCCCTGACATTTTTATATGTGGCAATCTACTCCTATGTTATGATAATGAAGTAATTTACCCACTGTGTTAAGATAAATGTTGCAATTTACTCCTATGTTACCAAAACATTTTTCATGCTCACTCTCATTTTCGGCGAGTGAGTTACACACTCCAGCTGAAGGAGGTAAATTCCTTATTTAGAATTTTCACAGTGGGATAAAGTGCTCTTTTTCAAATCAGAGAAGGATAAATTGAACATTATTCATTTCACAGGAGATGAAATGGACATAAGCTCTTATTTAATATCTAGTATCTAGTACCAGTGAACATAAACCATAATACTTTTGGTTCCACACTTTACTAAAATTGGATTATTTGTTTTAATTTCTCAAATATTTTGCACTTTTAACCATCGCATCCTTTGGGATCAAAAGTGCGAAACTGAAACAATCTTATAGACCAAAACATATAGGACCAAAAATGTAAGTTTATAAATTGTAGGACCAAATATGCAACTTTACCAAAGAAAAATAAAGGCAAAAACTTGAATCAAACTTTGATCTTACAAATATTATAACGCACAAAAATAATGCTTCCAGGCGAACCCAGATTTCCTTCAAGCAATTCGATACTCTCAAAAATGTGAGGACATATTTCAGTGAAGTAAAATTTATTTGTGCTGAAAATTTCAAGAAATAGGTTTCCCGGGGACTTTATTTCAATTTGAAATTCAAGATTGCCATTTAATGCCATTATTTCTTCTGTTTATGATTAATTATATTATTTATTTAAGCAAAAGAATGGGCTAAATCTAATTGCTATTCAAAATATTTATAGTACGATTCTACACTTGTTCATAGATTACCTAATGTTAGGGATCTATCTATATTTGCAACGGTAGACCAATGCCTAAAATTTGGGATAGAAATTGTCAAGTACTCCCCCTGTTTTTATTTATTTGTCGTTTTGGCAAAATATTTGTTTACTGTTATTTATCTTTTTAGGAGTTCAATATAAAATTATTTTTTTAATTTTAATTTTCTTGTTAATGATTCTAATTAATACTAATTAATATCATGATTATTTGATTTTAAAAAAAATTGGGCTTTTATAAAAAAAAGTGATTATTTATTGTATTTTTTAAAATGTGTTCAATCCTTCAAATAACAAGTAGGGGTGTTCATAAACCCGTCCCACCCGCCCGACCCGCCCGACCCGCTCCAACCCGCCGGCAACCCGTCGGTTTTATTTTTAAAATAATCAAGTACGGGTTGGTAATTTGTAAACCCGCAAGTTATGGGTCGGGTGACGGGTTTGATTAAAAAACCGACCCACCCTTAACCCGCACTTAATCATCCTTGATGTACTTTTTATTCATTGTTTAATAAAAGTTGATATAAAATATACGAAGTATTTATTAACAAATGAAGAAGAACAAATAAACAAACTTTCTTCAAGTTTTTTATTTATATTAATGTTAATGGTACATATATGTTAGTACATTTTTTCCTAAAGAGTTTGTTGTTGGAAAAATCGAGAAGGAACTTCACTAATCTGTTATTGTTTGTAATGTGTGAGTGATGATTTGTAATGAATTTTTTTTGGAGACTTGTAATATTATTTTTGGAGGAGACTGTTGATTTAAATAGTAAGAAATCATTGATTATATTCTAGTTTTGTACTTTTTTCTTCTTGAATTTAATTTCAAAAGTAAGTAAACATATTTGACACATTTTATTTGTTGTTTGAAGAACTTAAAATTATATGCTTAATTATTTATATTTAGATGTCAAGATTTTATGACATTGTTCCGTTCAACCCGCCAACCCGCCCGCCACCTGCCCGCATCCATTCCACCCGAACCGGGCGGTTTATGAAAATAAAAACGCGAGTGCGGTTTAAAAAATTGGCAACCCGCACGTGTTGGGTCGGGTTGATTTTTTCTTGTAAACCCGCCCAAACCCGATACTAAATTGGAGCCACGCATGGTAAATGACATAACAATTGTGTACAATTTATCTGCCCTTGTGGACCTGCTTCGAAATTATGGATCAAAATTTTCATCTTTTCCGTCGAAAACATCGAAAAGTTTTTATTTTTAATCAAGCGAAACGAAAACAAGACGTAATTCTGAAACTATTTGTTTGCCTTAAACTTTGTTATTTTTCTTAATTTAGTAATTTTTTTTACAATTTTTCTTAGTATTTCCGAAATATTTCCCAAAAATCTCAAAAAGGTTTTCAATATTTGACTGACCGAAACGCACACTTGAAACGATATTTTTATGGCTAGCGATAATGCCAGAACAACAATTGTTGTTGCCAGAGCAATATTTATATATTTCCAAAACTACCCTTCTCATTAAATACATTTCAATATTGATTTTAGTGCACAAATTTAATTTCTGCAATTAAAACATCCAATTATTATTTTCAGCTTTTGTCTTTATTCCATGCTAATTAATGTCACCACCATCACACTTTTTTTATAAATTGTTTTATGATAAATCACCACCATCACACTTTTTTTTTTTGATAAATCACCACCATCACACTTCAGCAAACCCACATCTTCCTCCATATGCACAATATGCAAGTTCTTCTTTCTTTTACTTTTTGTTGGTTTCAGAGTTTGGTTAGTAAATGGATAATAAGTTTTACACTTAATTTCATTTGAAGATGTTTACTGAAGAATTTGTAATTAAGGTTCATAATCACACCATTGATGCTCCTCGTATCAACTACTGAAATTTCCAGTCCATTCTTGAAAAAAAAATGAAAGATTAAAAGAAAAAGTAAAAAGGGTTGCGTTTGGGAAAATAATAAAAAATGATGTTGAATTATAATTTCATGCTAGTTGTAATGAACTAAAAAATTTCGGAGAAATAAGGGAAATTAGAAAATGAGTTATAATTTCATGATTCATAACTCTTTGGATTAAAAAAATCAGTCTCAATTATGTATTAAGATAGAGAGATCTAATTTTAAGGTCCATTTTATTTTCATTTGACTAAATATCTTTTCACTTCTCCTTTTCCTTTTCATGAGTTACAAAGATAATTAGATATATAAAATTGGTGAAGATAGAGGAAAAGTATTAGGAGTGATCAATTAATTTGGTGAAGAGTTCTCTAAACAAAAAAAAATTTAATTTGGTGAAGAGAAAGGAAAAAGCTGATTGATAATATGAGACATTAATGAAGAGAGAATTGAGGATATAATAATTAAGGTGAGAGAAGGATAATTAAGGCAAGGGCAAATTAGGTAGTTGATAAACATTGCTCTGACAGCAACAATTGTTGCTCTGGCAATATCGCTAACCTATTTTTATCCATGCTACAAAGGAGTAGTTAGTTGACCACACGTCGAACAAGAAAACAAGTTGGAACAAGAAAACAAGTTGATCGTGATAAATGTATAATAAATGAACATATTTGAATGGACCGTGGCCTAAATTCGTGTTAAATGTTGTTAAATATTAATTTAGAAGACTCTATTGGCTACCATTACCTAAGATTTTGGTTTGAAGCTTATAAGTACCCACATATAATATATTTTCACCACAATTCTCAGTTTGAATTCATTAAATGTTGTTATAATCTATTTGTACTTATCTGATGCATGATTTATAAATGCAAATATACGCAATCACAATAAATAATATAATAATAAGTAGAGTATCATCTCCATAGGAAATTAATGAGCAAAACTAACTAATTACTAAAGGATCACTCTTTTTTTATTCAAATTAAATTAATCTTTGAAATTAGAATATAACTAAGCAATAAATAGAAGTAAAACTAAACTCTAAATTGACATGATTAACTATAATGATTAAAGCCTAGGATTACAGCTTTCTTCAATGTCAAACTGATTACTTTTATTTTCCCAACAATTCTATTTCAATTTAGGTTCATTGCTAGTCTCTTAAGTTTCTACAATTTCTTTCCAAAATATTGTAAAACTTATCCAACCTAATCAAAGAGCTATATTCCTATGCCAATGAAGTTAGGCCAAATTAAATGAATCAAGGACAAGCCCTAATTGTGACTACTTGAGGCAATTAAGTATATTTATATCTTAACTGCTAAACAAATCACCCAATTCGATGTGGGTGCAATTCGTACAAATGTAAACCAAAAATGTAAGTTTATAAATTGTAGGACCAAAAATGCAACTTTACCAAAGAAAAATAAAGGCAAAAACTTGAATCAAACTTTGATCTTACCAATATTATAACGCACAAAAATAATGCTTCCAGGCGAACCCAGATTTCCTTCAAGCAATTCGATACTCTCAAAAATGTGAGGACATATTTCAGTGAAGTAAAATTTATTTGTGCTGAAAATTTCAAGAAATAGGTTTCCCGGGGACTTTATTTCAATTTGAAATTCAAGATTGCCATTTAATGCCATTATTTCTTCTGTTTATGATTAATTATATTATTTATTCAAGCAAAAGAATGGGCTAAATCTAATTGCTATTCAAAATATTTATAGTACGATTCTACACTTGTTCATAGATTACCTAAAAGTTAGGGATCTATCTATATTTGCAACGGTAGACCAATGCCTAAAATTTGGGGTAGAAATTGTCAAGTACTCCCCTTGTTTTTATTTATTTGTCGTTTTGGCAAAATATTTGTTTACTGTTATTTATCTTTTTAGGAGTTCAATATAAAATTATTTTTTTAATTTTAATTTTCTTGTTAATGGTTCTAATTAATACTAATTAATATCATGATTATTTGATTTAAAAAAAAAATTGGGCTTTTATAAAAAAAAAGTGATTATTTATTGTATTTTTTAAAATGTGTTCAATCCTTCAAATAACAAGTAAAAAAAAAAAGTGAGGGAGTATACTAAATTGGAGCCACGCATGGTAAATGACATAACAATTGTGTACAATTTATCTGCCCTTGTGGACCTGCTTCGAAATCATGGATCAAAATTTTCATCTTTTCCGTCGAAAACATCGAAAAGTTTTTATTTTTAATCAAGCGAAACGAAAACAAGACGTAATTCCGAAACTATTTGTTTGCCTTAAACTTTGTTATATTTCTTAATTTAGTAATTTTTTTTACAATTTTCCTTAGTATTTCCGAAATATTTCCAAAAAATCTCAAAAAGGTTTTCAATATTTGACTGACCGAAACGCACACTTGAAACGATATTTTTATCCATGCTACAAAGGAGTAGTTAGTTGACCACACGTCGAACAAGAAAACAAGTTGGAACAAGAAAACAAGTTGATCGTGATAAATGTATAATAAATGAACGTATTTGAATGGACCGTGGCCTAAATTCGTGTTAAATGTTGTTAAATATTAATTTAGAAGACTCTATTGGCTACCATTACCTAAGATTTTGGTTTGAAGCTTATAAGTACCCACATATAATATATTTCCACCACAATTCTCAGTTTGAATTCGTTAAATGTTGTTATAATCTATTTGTACTTATCTGATGCAGGATTTATAAACGCAAATATACGCAATCACAACAAATAATATAATAATAAATAGAGTATCATCTCCATAGAAAATTAATGAGCTAAACTAACTAATTACTAAAGGATCATTATTTTTTTATTCAAATTAAATTAATCTTTGAAATTAGATTATACTAAGCAATAAATAGAAGTAAAACTAAACTCTAAATTGACATGATTAACTATAATGATTAAAGCCTAGGATTACAGCTTCCTTCAATGTCAAACTGATTACTTTTATTTTCCCAACAAATCTATTTCAATTTAGGTTCATTGCTAGTCTCTTAAGTTTCTACAATTTCTTTCCAAAATATTGTAAAACTAATCCCTCTTAAATAACATGTATAACACTTTAGTCCCTCTTATATAATATGTGTTACACTTACGTCCATTGTGTTGCTCCGTAAATTTTATAGTCACTGCCCATTTTATTATATTGGTTCCAGACAAAGTTCTTCTCGTCCAACAGTGCAGAAATTTCGGAATTTTTTCTCCGATTTAAATTTCTCAAGTTCACTTTTCAGCCTCCTCACTTCAGATTGAAGTGCCTTGTTTCGGGAGGGGTAAATATCACTTTTGATCCCTCTTATCATTAACTTTTTACAAAGTGGTCTCTCTTATATTTTTTTCCCAATTTAGTCCCTACTATGAATTATTTATTTCACTTTAGTCCCTACTATGAATTATATGTTTCACTTTAGTCCTCATCAGGTAGGGTTGAAAATCAAATATAAGATGATATTTTCCACGCTCATCAATGATATTTTCTTGTTCTTGGTGTCTCCTCTTGTCAAAAAGTAGACTGAGATCCCTTTTTCCACCTCTTCCTCCACTTAGATATAAGTTTTCAAGTCAAATTAGGGCACTAATAGTAAAATTCGCGGAAATCTTGTGCCCCAGCGAAAAATTAGTTTCGTCCGGACGGATGTCTGCTTTGTGATTTTGTTCCAGCGGAGAGATTTTCCGCCCTAACGAAGGCTTCTGTTTGCACATCCAAAAATCAAGAGAATATCTAAAATATTTGCAAGAAAATACCAAAATGAGTACGTGAATCACCAACGAAATGAATCAAGTTAAACCAAATAAAAATAATCTAATAACTCTAGAAACTAATATCATTCTCCGCAAAAATGGAGTTTACATTATCTAATGGTGGAATTTTTATGGGCTTCCGAATTGCAATGATCAATACAGTTAATTAATTAATTAGTCTATTACGTGGGTATATTTTTGTGATCATTTCTTGTATAGCTCAATATCTCTATGTTAATGTAATGACAGTCATTGTAGGTCGATATTTTAATCTAATTATGTAATGGGTAGATTAGATCAAATTTTTATATAGAGGCTAAGAAATCGGCTGGAAAATACAAATTTGCAAAAAATATTATATGTTGTGATCAAAAGTGTTAATTTAATTTTGACGCGTGAGATTAAAGGTATTGAATGTCAATTCTTTTGGGATTAAATATACGTTTTTGCCGAGAGTTTATTAGTGAAAAAATATCAAATGACAATATTAATCTTGTTACCTTTCTTACTTATAAATATAATAGCCTATTATATCACATATGCACAAAATCCAATTAAAATATTGCTAAATGACACTAATTGTTCATCATATTTAAAGTTGGTTACGCTTTCGTCCCTCATATATAAAGTATTATATTTTCATCATTCTTAGATAATATATTATATATTTTACACTTTTGTCCCTTGTAGAAAAAGTGTTAATCTTTCATCTCTCTTAAATAACATGTATAACACTTTAGTCCCTCTTATATAATATGTGTTACACTTACGTCCATTGTGTTGCTCCGTAAATTTTATAGTCACTGCCCATTTTATTATATTGGTTCCAGACAAAATTCTTCTCGTCCAACAGTGCAGAAATTTCGGAATTTTTTCTCCGATTTAAATTTCTCAAGTTCACTTTTCAGCCTCCTCACTTCAGATTGAAGTGCCTTGTTTCGGGAGGGGTAAATATCACTTTTGATCCCTCTTATCATTAACTTTTTACAAAGTGGTCTCTCTTATATTTTTTTCCCAATTTAGTCCCTACTATGAATTATTTATTTCACTTTAGTCCCTACTATGAATTATATGTTTCACTTTAGTCCTCATCAGGTAGGGTTGAAAATCAAATATAAGATGATATTTTCCACGCTCATCAATGATATTTTCTTGTTCTTGGTGTCTCCTCTTGTCAAAAAGTAGACTGAGATCCCTTTTTCCACCTCTTCCTCCACTTAGATATAAGTTTTCAAGTCAAATTAGGGCACTAATAGTAAAATTCGCGGAAATCTTGTGCCCCAGCGAAAAATTAGTTTCGTCCGGACGGATGTCTGCTTTGTGATTTTGTTCCAGCGGAGAGATTTTCCGCCCTAACGAAGGCTTCTATTTGCACATCCAAAAATCAAGAGAATATCTAAAATATTTGCAAGAAAATACCAAAATGAGTACGTGAATCACCAACGAAATGAATCAAGTTAAACCAAATAAAAATAATCTAATAACTCTAGAAACTAATATCATTCTCCGCAAAAATGGAGTTTACATTATCTAATGGTGGAATTTTTATGGGCTTCCGAATTGCAATGATCAATACAATTAATTAATTAATTAGTCTATTACGTGGGTATATTTTTGTGATCATTTCTTGTATAGCTCAATATCTCTAAGTTAATGTAATGAGTCATTGTAGGTCGATATTTTAATCTAATTATGTAATGGGTAGATTAGATCAAATTTTTATATAGAGGCTAAGAAATCGGCTGGAAAATACAAATTTGCAAAAAATATTATATGTTGTGATCAAAAGTGTTAATTTAATTTTGACGCGTGAGATTAAAGGTATTGAATGTCAATTCTTTTGGGATTAAATATACGTTTTTGCCGAGAGTTTATTAGTGAAAAAATATCAAATGACAATATTAATCTTGTTACCTTTCTTACTTATAAATATAATAGCCTATTATATCACATATGCACAAAATCCAATTAAAATATTGCTAAATGACACTAATTGTTCATCATATTTAAAGTTGGTTACGCTTTCGTCCCTCATATATAAAGTATTATATTTTCATCATTCTTAGATAATATATTATATATTTTACACTTTTGTCCCTTGTAGAAAAAGTGTTAATCTTTCATCTCTCTTAAATAACATGTATAACACTTTAGTCCCTCTTATATAATATGTGTTACACTTACGTCCATTGTGTTGCTCCGTAAATTTTATAGTCACTGCCCATTTTATTATATTGGTTCCAGACAAAATTCTTCTCGTCCAACAGTGCAGAAATTTCGGAATTTTTTCTCCGATTTAAATTTCTCAAGTTCACTTTTCAGCCTCCTCACTTCAGATTGAAGTGCCTTGTTTCGGGAGGGGTAAATATCACTTTTGATCCCTCTTATCATTAACTTTTTACAAAGTGGTCTCTCTTATATTTTTTTCCCAATTTAGTCCCTACTATGAATTATTTATTTCACTTTAGTCCCTACTATGAATTATATGTTTCACTTTAGTCCTCATCAGGTAGGGTTGAAAATCAAATATAAGATGATATTTTCCACGCTCATCAATGATATTTTCTTGTTCTTGGTGTCTCCTCTTGTCAAAAAGTAGACTGAGATCCCTTTTTCCACCTCTTCCTCCACTTAGATATAAGTTTTCAAGTCAAATTAGGGCACTAATAGTAAAATTCGCGGAAATCTTGTGCCCCAGCGAAAAATTAGTTTCGTCCGGACGGATGTTTGCTTTGTGATTTTGTTCCAGCGGAGAGATTTTCCGCCCTAACGAAGGCTTCTGTTTGCACTTCCAAAAATCAAGAGAATATCTAAAATATTTGCAAGAAAATACCAAAATGAGTACGTGAATCACCAACGAAATGAATCAAGTTAAACCAAATAAAAATAATCTAATAACTCTAGAAACTAATATCATTCTCCGCAAAAATGGAGTTTACATTATCTAATGGTGGAATTTTTATGGGCTTCCGAATTGCAATGATCAATACAATTAATTAATTAATTAGTCTATTACGTGGGTATATTTTTGTGATCATTTCTTGTATAGCTCAATATCTCTAAGTTAATGTAATGAGTCATTGTAGGTCGATATTTTAATCTAATTATGTAATGGGTAGATTAGATCAAATTTTTATATAGAGGCTAAGAAATCGGCTGGAAAATACAAATTTGCAAAAAATATTATATGTTGTGATCAAAAGTGTTAATTTAATTTTGACGCGTGAGATTAAAGGTATTGAATGTCAATTCTTTTGGGATTAAATATACGTTTTTGCCGAGAGTTTATTAGTGAAAAAATATCAAATGACAATATTAATCTTGTTACCTTTCTTACTTATAAATATAATAGCCTATTATATCACATATGCACAAAATCCAATTAAAATATTGCTAAATGACACTAATTGTTCATCATATTTAAAGTTGGTTACGCTTTCGTCCCTCATATATAAAGTATTATATTTTCATCATTCTTAGATAATATATTATATATTTTACACTTTTGTCCCTTGTAGAAAAAGTGTTAATCTTTCATCTCTCTTAAATAACATGTATAACACTTTAGTCCCTCTTATATAATATGTGTTACACTTACGTCCATTGTGTTGCTCCGTAAATTTTATAGTCACTGCCCATTTTATTATATTGGTTCCAGACAAAATTCTTCTCGTCCAACAGTGCATAAATTTCGGAATTTTTTCTCCGATTTAAATTTCTCAAGTTCACTTTTCAGCCTCCTCACTTCAGATTGAAGTGCCTTGTTTCGGGAGGGGTAAATATCACTTTTGATCCCTCTTATCATTAACTTTTTACAAAGTGGTCTCTCTTATATTTTTTTCCCAATTTAGTCCCTACTATGAATTATTTATTTCACTTTAGTCCATACTATGAATTATATGTTTCACTTTAGTCCTCATCAGGTAGGGTTGAAAATCAAATATAAGATGATATTTTCCACGCTCATCAATGATATTTTCTTGTTCTTGGTGTCTCCTCTTGTCAAAAAGTAGACTGAGATGCCTTTTTCCACCTCTTCCTCCACTTAGATATAAGTTTTCAAGTCAAATTAGGGCACTAATAGTAAAATTCGCGGAAATCTTGTGCCCCAGCGAAAAATTAGTTTCGTCCGGACGGATGTTTGCTTTGTGATTTTGTTCCAGCGGAGAGATTTTCCGCCCTAACGAAGGCTTCTGTTTGCACTTCCAAAAATCAAGAGAATATCTAAAATATTTGCAAGAAAATACCAAAATGAGTACGTGAATCACCAACGAAATGAATCAAGTTAAACCAAATAAAAATAATCTAATAACTCTAGAAACTAATATCATTCTCCGCAAAAATGGAGTTTACATTATCTAATGGTGGAATTTTTATGGGCTTCCGAATTGCAATGATCAATACAATTAATTAATTAATTAGTCTATTACGTGGGTATATTTTTGTGATCATTTCTTGTATAGCTCAATATCTCTAAGTTAATGTAATGAGTCATTGTAGGTCGATATTTTAATCTAATTATGTAATGGGTAGATTAGATCAAATTTTTATATAGAGGCTAAGAAATCGGCTGGAAAATACAAATTTGCAAAAAATATTATATGTTGTGATCAAAAGTGTTAATTTAATTTTGACGCGTGAGATTAAAGGTATTGAATGTCAATTCTTTTGGGATTAAATATACGTTTTTGCCGAGAGTTTATTAGTGAAAAAATATCAAATGACAATATTAATCTTGTTACCTTTCTTACTTATAAATATAATAGCCTATTATATCACATATGCACAAAATCCAATTAAAATATTGCTAAATGACACTAATTGTTCATCATATTTAAAGTTGGTTACGCTTTCGTCCCTCATATATAAAGTATTATATTTTCATCATTCTTAGATAATATATTATATATTTTACACTTTTGTCCCTTGTAGAAAAAGTGTTAATCTTTCATCTCTCTTAAATAACATGTATAACACTTTAGTCCCTCTTATATAATATGTGTTACACTTACGTCCATTGTGTTGCTCCGTAAATTTTATAGTCACTGCCCATTTTATTATATTGGTTCCAGACAAAATTCTTCTCGTTCAACAGTGCAGAAATTTCGGAATTTTTTCTCCGATTTAAATTTCTCAAGTTCACTTTTCAGCCTCCTCACTTCAGATTGAAGTGCCTTGTTTCGGGAGGGGTAAATATCACTTTTGATCCCTCTTATCATTAACTTTTTACAAAGTGGTCTCTCTTATATTTTTTTCCCAATTTAGTCCCTACTATGAATTATTTATTTCACTTTAGTCCCTACTATGAATTATATGTTTCACTTTAGTCCTCATCGGGTAGGGTTGAAAATCAAACTAAGCTACTCGATACTCGACTCGAGCTTGTCCAATAAAAGCTCGTTTGAGCTCAGTTCGTCACACTAATCAAACAAGCTTGAACATCTTTTTTCGTTCGATAACTTTTGAGGCTCGGCTCGAGCTCGACTCGATAAGCTAAAAATTCAAAAAATACATGTAAAATATCAAGCTACTCGATACTCGGCTCGAGCTCGTTCGATAAAAGCTTGTTTGAGCTTGGCTCGATTGAAAATCAAACCAAGCTCAAACACAAAATTTCAAGCTCGATAAAAATCAAATCAAGCTTAAACAGTGTGTCGTTCGGTACTACTCGGCCTGATTACAGCCCTATCATCAGGTGGTTCTGATAACACGTGACATGCATAGGAATATTTTTTTGGGCATTTTAATAATAAGAGAGACCAAATGTGGTGTTTAACCTTTCGAGAGCTTTCTCCTATATTACTTACATCATCTGCAGCATCCTGCAGAATATGTAAAACCATCAAATTAAGAATAGTAAAGTAACATACTTTTGGTTCCGAGTTTTGTTGAGATCGAGAGATGGGCAACCAATTCACAAAAGCCAGCCAATTTTTCATCCACGGCTTTCTCTTCATTTCAAAAGATCAATGTATAAACACAAGAGAAGAAAAAACAACAAAAGCTTAATTTCCAATCTAAATACTTAAATTGTAGAGGAAATTCCTTAGAATAACTCAAGAAAGAGCATTTACACGAGGAATTTTCATTATTTGCATTAAGCATTAGCATATAATCTCAAATAACAAATTTCCCAAATATCACAATTAAAAAACAGGGAAATACTGACCATATCTTTTCTTGTAAATCAAGGACTCCCTTTCTTTGAAACCCAACAATAGATATGTACTCGGTTGTATTAATTAAGATAGTTGTAAATAAGGTAATTATTATCAGAATCAAAACAAGTTCAAGAAACTAAAACTTACCATAAAGAATTTCAAGAAAATCGAAATCTAAGCCACTATAAATATTTTCAAATCCTGAAAGATATTCTTACCTAATTACAAGTAGGAGTCTTATCCTATTGTTTGCTATAAATTTTGCACAGAGGTACCCCTCGATGTCGAGCGACCCTTGGCATCAAGAAGTGCCAAAATATTATTTTTGTGAAAATTGATATCGAGGGATTCTTGGCATCAAGAGGTTGACGTCAAGGGATATTTGGCATCAAGGGATTGACATCGAGGTATACTTGGCATCAAGGTGTGCCAAAATATTGTTTGTTGTAAACCTGTCAGTGAATCCCTCGACGAGCCAACAGCTCGACGTGAAATGCCTCGATATGATAAAAAATAAATGCTGGCGTGCCAATGTTTGTGCGTGCAAACATAACGATTCAAAATCAGACATGTTGATATCGGTAAATTGATAGTGTAAGTGTCCTGACAGAGACATATTGATATCAAAATGAGTTGTCCTGATAAGGCTGACTTCTAAACGACTGTGACAGAGTAGGCAAACACTACCCCTAGTTCTTTTCTATGCCTGCCTGGCCGCAGGACTTAAATAATTTATGAAAATCTCTCTTAAGTGCCAAAAAACTTATGACCAATCGATGGCCTGCTTAACATATCAGCGGATTTGAAAATCAGCAAATGCCTTGACAATCAATCAATTTAAACGTACACCTTGACAGAAAACATAATCTTGACAGGAAACAGCATATCAATGGAAATCAATTGACGTAAAGTATATTTATGTAAAAGAGTCAAAACATACGAGCCAAACGACTTCCCTTAATAACAAAAGAATATTGGCAAGTTCCCTGATGTACAAATATTACAAAAATATACAAAACGATAAGTCTCCTGTTTCGGCATAATCTGCCAGATGAGTTGATAAACCTTTTAAGTTCTGAAAATTGACTCCTTGATCGGCAGGTGAACCCGCCGATGAGTTGATAACGCATGATAAATCAATTAGTTGACAGAAAGTAACATTGACGACGGAAAACCACCGTCAATGGTTCGCCCAACCTTGATGGATAACCACCAATCGGGCTCCTGATCAGCGGGTGGCCACTGATCAAGGCATCGACGAAGCAGATGGCTACTCAGCCGATAGCCGTCAAGCAGATGGCTACTTGACGACGAGCTCATCAAGCAGATGATACTCGATGAGTTTGTCACATAAATACGTGGGCACTTACATGACAGTTACCAGCGTGCTACTTGGTTGATACGAGTGGTTTCGCTCGAGTCAGTGTCAGCTGACGGCGGAAGAGAGCGGCGGCTTACTGTGAGCGGCGGCGGCGGCAGCGGCAAGACTTCAGGCGGTCAGGGATCACTGGTGGCTGAGGAGGGACAGACTGATATCAACGAGTTGACAGACTGATAACTTGACAGAAAACAGCTGTTAACTGCCTGCTATCAAGGGGTTTCGCTCGAGACAGCGTCTGGACAGCGGAAGCAGCGGCGGCGGCGGCTTAGTATCGGCGGCGGCGGCTTATGTTCAGCGGCGGCGGCGGCGGCTTAGTATCGGCGGCGGCGGCGGCTTAGTATCGGCGGCGGCGGCGGCGGCAAGACTTCAGGCTGTCGAGAGTTGCTGGTGGCTGAGGAGGGACGGTTGATATCAGGGGTTCTACAGGGTGTTTGCTGAAAAAGAAGCAGCGGAGCGCTGGACTTCCGGTGAGGCGTTGAGCCGATCAGTGTTAGACTGAAAAAGTTGTTGATTGAGTTGTGTGTCCCGCGTGAATGGCAGCTGGTGTATATTTATAGTTGCTGAAAAAACAAGCTGATGCCAGAAACTGCTCTCCTGATGGCCGAAAATCAAGGAGCTGATGGCCACTATCCCACTTCTCCCACTACTTTGCTATTTCCCACTACCTCCACTATTTCAATGGTGGTTCTCTCTATTTTCCCTGCTGAAAATTAATGCTTAATGGAAGTTGGAGAAGAAAGAACGTGTGTTTTATTTAATTTGAATTTGAATTAAAGATAACTAACTAGAGATATTTAAGGAATTTGTTATTTAAACCAACTAATATGATTTGTCTTTATCCCTTATTAATTATCTCTAATTAATACTAATCTTCAATTAAAATAATATTTAGACAAAAACAACAAGCTGGCCGATTTTTAGGGTTGGGCCCAGGTCGAGTTCGGGCTGGTCGGGCCATTTTGGCTTTGGGTCAAGCCATTTTGGTCTTGTTTTGTAATTATAATTTGCCCATTTAACTAATTGCCCAATTAACTGATTAATGGCCCTATTTATCAAGTGGGCCACTTAATTAGATTTGGCCCAATCAATTAATCAACTTAATTAATTAATCCAAAAACATTTATTGAGTTAATTGGGCTTAGTTAACCATAATTTGGTCTTAGTTGTTAATTAATTAAATTTGGCCCATAAATTAGTTAACTTTATCAATTAATTAATTTATGTTTGGCCCAAAATTAATTAATTGTGCAAATTGGGTCGAGTCTCCAAATTAGCCTCATGATCAAATTATTATTTCGGTCGGGTCAATCTCGGATTAAATTGGGTCAAATCCGATCCGACCCGTTTTGGATCCATTGAGTTCGGTTCTCCCGCCATTTCCGGCTCATCGTCGAGCCGTCATTTCTCGATTTATCGAGGGTGATTTTTTGGGTACAAACAATGCCCCCCGTAAGTCGTATTCGATGTAATTAATTTAAAAATTAATTTAATCGAATTAGACTTAGATTGAAGTTTTTCTTTCTCTTTTAAAGATGAGAAATTGGGACAATGCTTTATTTAATAAACAACTATCGGCTTTATAAAACCGAAACTATTTGTAGAAAATAGACCAAATTACAATGGCCCTGATGATGGCGGATCTCTCTATATCAGACCAATATGGATCTCTCGATATCAGATCTCTCTTGATATCAGGACACCTATTGATACCAGCGCGTCGATATCAGTTGGCCTCTCGATAGCAGTCAGCCAAAATTTTGGTAGTTAACCAAATTCACTTCTTCAAGTGACTGATGCAATGGCCTGATGGCCATAGACTAGTTTTCATTTCCTTAGTAGAATTTCTTTTGGCTTGGTTTATTTTCTGTTTTTCTCCAAAACCGAAACCAAATATGACTAAGTACCAAAAATCGAAGCCATTGATTTTTCAACTCAACAAACAACTTCGCAAGCAAAAACACAACTTTCTTGTCAATAAGACTTAATTGAAATCAAATCAACCCAAGAGACTTAAACGAAATGCCTTGATGTAAAAACTTGAAAATCGGGGAAACAAAAATTTAAAATAAAATAGAAGTATTTGGACAAAACTTGAAAATAAATGCAACTAATAGTATTAATTTTAAAAAGTTAGTCTAACAAAACAGAAAGGGAAATAAAAACAAGACTAAACATAAACCTAATTTATACTTACAAAGGGATCGGCGCGCTGAAATACTATTGACGCCGTTCGATTTCGAGCTCCAAGGCTCGCTGATGTTCCAGACACATCGATTCCCAAAGAGTGGGCCTAAACTTTTTCAAATATCTTCCATTAATGGGGTCTCGACAGAGATTCCCATCTGGCTTCTTCAAGATGTAGCCCCCTCCTCGAGTTATCGAGAAGACTTCATATGGCCCTTGCCACGTTGCGCTCCATTTACCATACTTTTTCTCGCGCTGATGAAGTGGCAGAACAGCTCTCCAGACCATGTCCCCGACGTCAAAGTGTTTCCTGCGTATCTTTTTATCGTAGCATCGGGCAACTAGCCTTTTTTGTGCCTCGATTTTATCTAACGCGGAAACCCTGATCTCGTCGAGCTCATCGAGCTGCTGGAACATATTTTCAGTATACTCTTCGGGCGTCAGCTCGTTTTGCTGCATCACCCGCAGAGATCGGACGTTGATCTCCATCGGTAGAACGGCTTCCTGTCCGTAAGTTAGCTTATACAGAGTGGTGCCTGTACTTGTCCGTTTGCTTGTCCGATAAGCCCACAATGCCTCTGACAGCATCAAATGCCAAGCTCTTGGGTTCTCCTCGATCATTTTCGAGATAATGTCCTTGAGGACTCGATTAGAAGCTTCTGCTTGGCCATTCCCTTGTGCATAATACGGTGTTGAATGGACCAATTCGAAACCCATCGATCTGGCAAACTCCTTGATCTCTTGACCGACAAACATCAGTCCCCTGTCAGTGACAATGGTCTGTGGCAGACCAAACCTGTGAATGATTAAGTCCTTGATGAACTTCATCACCTCGGCCTGATTGGCCTGTTTGAGCGGTTTAGCCTCTACCCACTTAGTAAAATAATCCGTGGCCACAATAATGTATCGATGATGCTTGGAAGACGAGGGATGGATCTCCCCGATGATATCGATGGCCCAGCATCTGAAAGGCCATGGCTTGATTATCATGTTCATTTCCTCGACGGGCATCCTTTGGACTGTCCCTAAGCGTTGGCATTTCTCACAACCCCTTGCCAATTGAATACAGTCTCCCACCATCTTTGGCCAGTAATAGCCATATCGGCGCAGCAGCCATGCTAACTTGTGACCATTTTGATGGGCCCCACAAATTCCTTCATGAGTCTCCATCATAATTCTCATGGCCTCTTGCTGATCGACGCATAACAGGAGCACGCCGTCATGGCTTTTTCTGAACAGTTGATCGCCTATCAAGACATAATTGACTGCCCTGAGCCTCGTCTGTCGAGACGCTCGGTCCGACGGATCAGCCAGATATTTTCTGATCGGCTCTCTCCAGTCATCAGGGTCCTGAAACACACTCAAAACAGTCAGGACGTTGTCTCGATACATAAATGAAGGACAGTGTCGTCTCCTGACGACATAGAGGGATTCCTCGATGTCATCAGGGAGATCAACACCAGCCGCCAGTTGGGCCAAACTGTTGGCCTCGCTGTTGTTTCCTCTCGTTACATGATAACATGTAACATCAACAAACTCCGACAACAAAGACATCGCAGTTAAATAATATTTGTCAAGTGTTGGGTTTCGGCATTTGTAAGTACCTTGTATTTGCCTGATAACCAACTGCGAGTCCCCGACGATGACGACAGACTTGCTGTCGAGCTCTCTAAGCATTTCCAGTCCAATTATCAAGGCTTCGTATTCGGCCTGATTGTTAGTACATTCAAAATCAAATTGAATTGATAACTTAGTTTTTACATTTAATGGAGAAATCAAGACTATACCTGCTCCAGACAGCCTGTCGGTTCTAGACCCATCGAAGGCCAGTGTCCATGGCCTGATCTCTACTGTCATCGAGTCTAGTTCCTTGAGAACGGCTTGATCGATATCGAGACATGGATGGTCAACCAGAAAATCAGCCAATACTTGGCCTTTGACTGCCTTTTGCGGTACGTACTGTAATTGATACTCCATCAGCTGGATGGCCCATCGACCGATCCTTCCTCTCATTACAGGTTTAGCTATCATGTACTTTATCACATCAATACCAGAAATAACCAATACTTTTACAGGCAGCATATAATGACGTAATTTCTTACCAGAGAAAAACAGTGCAAGGCATACCTTTTCAATCGGTGAATACCTTTGCTCTGTTTCTGTCAGGTGCCTGCTCAAATAATAGATAGCTCGTTCGAATCCACTTTCATCGTCCTGTGCCAGAAATCCGCCGACGGTGTCTTCCGTGGCAGATATGTATAATTTCAAGGGCTTTCCCTTGACATGCGGCATCATTACAGGCGGCGTTGTCAGCTTATCTTTGATATCCTGAAACGCCTGCTCATGCTCCGTTTGCCAGCAAAACTCCTCTTTGTCCTTCAGCTTCAATAAAGGCGAGAAGACCTTCGTTTTTCCAGCCAAGTTAGAGATGAACCTCCGTAAAAAGTTGACCTTGCCAAGGAACTGCTGTAATTCCTTTTTCGTCGACGGGGGTCTGGCTGTCAGGATAGCCTTGGACTTGTTTTTATCGATCTCAATCCCTTTGCGGTGCACTAAAAAGCCAAGAAAATTGGCTGACGCCACTGCAAAAACACATTTCAAGGGGTTGAGTTTCAATTTATGTTTTCTCATTTTGGCAAATGACTTCGCCAAATGTATCAAATGTTCATCATAACTAGCCGATTTAATAATAATGTCATCGATGTAAATTTTTACAAAGTCATCGATGTACTCACTGAAAATGCAGTTCATGGCTCGTTGATAAGTGGCTCCGGCGTTTTTGAGTCCGAATGGCATCACTTTCCATTGGAAGGTGCCTATCCCGCCGGGACATTGAAAAGCCAACTTTGGTACGTCGTCGACAGCCACAAAAATCTGATTGTAACCTGCACTTCCGTCGACGGCTGTCAGGAACATATTGCCAGCGGCAGCATCGATTAGCATGTCCGCCATTGGCATCGGATACTTGTCTTTGGGAGATGCAAGATTCAGGTCTCTGAAATCAATGCATATCCTGATTTTCCCGTTTTTCTTCATTACGGGAACTACATTCGCTACCCACTCCGGATATCGGGCCACCTCGATAAAACTGGCCTTTAACAGCTTCTCGATCTCCTCCCTGATCAGTCTGCAGACCTCGACAGACATCCTTCGCAGGGGCTGTTTCCGGGGTAAGTATCCTTCAAGTATCGGAATACGATGTTCTACCAACTCCCTGCTTAACCCAGGCATCTCGTCGTAATTCCAGGCAAAACAGTCCTTGTACTCCGTCAATACTTGGATCAATCGATCCTTCTGGCCATCATCAAGCAATGCGCTGATGTAAGTTGGCCTATGATCTTCCTCGCTGCCTAACTCAACCTCGATAACAGGATCCTGTACTTGGATCTTGATGTCGTCAAGCTTGGCTGGCGCCGTTGCTAACTCTTCTAACTGAATTTCATCGCCGACCGACGGTGGCGCTTCTTCCTCGAAGATGAGATCTCCTGTATAGCATTCGGCCACATAGGCCCGAAACCTCTTGATCAAATCGGCACATGCTTCCTGCTGCGGCCCGATAACAACAATCTCATCAATTTCCAATCTGTCGGCCTTACAGGCCGATGGTCTTTCGTCATCAGGACAATTCATTAATCCTGACAGTGCTCTTCTTGCTGCCCTGACTCCTTGACGTTGCAGGGCCGACTTAGTTCCTTGGCTAAACAAGCCATTTCCAATTGCGTCAACTTCTTGCTTGAAGTGACTTCCTTCGGTCGTCCGTATTTGTCCTGCCCGATAAATCGATAAGGACCAACATCATCTCGATAATATGCTGCCTCGACAGCGTTGACCTTGGCGGTGAATGGCCTGTTGTCGGCCATAATAATTTCAGGTTCGGGGGAGTCTCCCCAGATTAACAGACATTGATGAAGAGAGGACGGTACACAAAGGGCTGAGTGAATCCAGTCCCGTCCCAACAACACATTGTAAGAGGTGGCAGCATCTACCACGAAAAATGCAATTTTCAAGCTGGTCTTTCCGATCTTCACCTCGACAGGCAAGATTCCTAGTGTATCAGCCTTTCCCCCTGTGAAGTTACTGACTAATACTTTTGTCTCCATCAGGTCCTCGCTGACCTTACCCAGCTTGTACATCGTCGACGAGGGCATTACATTGACGGCTGCCCCGTTATCGACCAGCATTCTGTCAATGGGTTTTCCGTCGATATGCCCTGATACATACAATGGCCTGATATGTCTGGCCATAAAGGACGGTGGCTTTTGGAATATTGTCTCGATTTTTCTGTCCCAATCAGTCTCTTTCTCGTCGTCAACCGATAGCAGCTCTAGATCTTCTGCCATTTGTACAACTGGCATACCCTCATCCCAAAAACCATCAGTGGAATATTCCAACTCCTCGTTGACAAATTCAACAAGTTCAGAATCGATGGCGTTGCACTCCATCACTGTCGAGCCGTTCGTCGGCTGACTGGTGGCAGCATTTTCTACTGTCTTTATTTCTACTTCATCGATGGGTTGTTTCTCAACGGGCTGTTTTTCAGCTTCCTGTTTCTCGACTTCCTGGCCAGATTTGGCCTTGACAGCTTGGCCAGGCTTGGCCTCATTTTCCTTATCATCCCTGTTGTCGAAAATCTCGGCAAATTTTGCCTTGAGATCGTTTCCGTCTTCCTCGTCGGACAGTAGGTCGTCCTCTTCCATCGCCTTTGTCAAATCGATAGTGCCGAATTTAACTTTCCCCGGGGTCCATTTGGAAGTGTCGATCTGCATCGAGCTCTTGGCCTCGATACTGTCGACCCCTTGGCCAGATTTGGCCTCTATCGTTCCCTGTTTCAATTCCCGTTCCGCTGACGGAGGTTTCTTTGCTGGTTCTCTCATCGGGGCCTTCCCTTTAGCAATTTCCATTTCCTTTCGTTGGCGTAAGTAACGCCTGTACTGTGTCCGAGTCATCTGATCGACCCTTCGATCTCCAGGAAATTTCGGGTGCCTGACGGGAACCCATCGATCCACCTGTGTGTCGGCGGGAGTATGAACAGTCCGCGGCCTTGATGAGCCTGGCGGTGTATTTTTTGGCGAAGGACCGTGCGTCCTGTCTCTGTGACTGGCGGTTGGTCTGACCTGCCTGATTGGTGCCTTGTCAGGGGATCTCTCCCTGATTCTGCTGTTACGGCTAGTACCCTCCTGATGTTGTCGAGGTACTCCAGTCTTAGCCCGTTCTCGGCCTTGCCCCACTGTTGCCAATGCATGTTCCGTGTATTCCATGGGAAATGGAACTGGACATGGCCCCATCGGTCGAGGTGGCGGTGGTGGTGGTGTCGCCTGCGGTTGCGGTGCTGTTTGATATGGGTATCCTGTCGGCATTGCATTTATCCAGGGCATGTATGGGCTGTATAATGCTGGATTGAGGAACAATGGAATCGTTGCCAACTCTGTTTGGCATCTTGCGCACAAACCCATCTCCCTGATTGCCGGCGAGCGTTCTGGTTCCTCGTCAACGTATAGGTGTTCACCCGTTGACGGATCTGTGACCATTATCACATTAATCCCCACTTCATTTTGTTGGAAAGGGTTGGCGTCAACCGTCATCGGCTTTGTGATCTTCCAATCCGGGGTGAACCTCAAGATGCCCTTGTCAAGGTGATCCTGCACCATCCACCTGAAGACTAGACACTCGTTTGTTGTGTGAGTCCAAACATCATGATACTTACAATACGTTTTACCTGATATTTTCATTGATGGTGGAATCACGTGGTCTCCTTTGAGACGGAGGATCTTGTCGGCCAGCAACTAATCGAATATGGCCTCTGTTTTCGAGACGTCGAAAGAGTATCGTCTTTCCCTGTCGGTTTTATATTCAGCGTCTCGACGCACCAAATTACTTGGCACTTTGATAGTAGGCTGAGGTTCTTTCGGCTTAGCGAGGGCCGGACAGACGGTGTTCTTAGGGCAGACCACTTCTGCTAGCCCTATCTCGATACCCTGTTGTTCAATCGGTCTGCTGACCTGATTGATCTTCTCCTCGCTAGAGTCGGCCATACTCACTTGATAATAGCTCCCTCTGGGTTGTCGGCCGTTCTCGTCTCTCAATACTCGTTCATATCGGACCGCGTGATCGGTCAGTTCGAACAAGTCTTCGTGGTATTGTGCCATCATGATCTTTCGTAATTCGAAATGCATGCCATGGATGGCAATTTTAATGCATTCCCTTTCCGGCAACGGGATGGCGCAGAACCCCCTGGCCCTGATGAACTTTTTCATGTATTCTTCGACAGTCTGTCCTGTCAGCTGCCTCATGTTCGACAGCTCGATGACGGACACCTCGAGTGGGGCTTGATAGTGGTTCATCACAAAAACTTTTTCCATGGATGGCCAATCGAGGACCGATCCAGGCTTTAGATTGGCGTACCAGTGGAACGCCATTCCCGTCAAGGAGTTAGGAAACAACTTCAATTTTAACTCGTTTGTCATGTTGCCACATTCCAAAGAAAATCGAGCCAGATGCTCTGTGGCAGATTGTGATCCCTCGCCTGAAAACAGTGTGAAATTCGGCGGTCTGTAGTTCAATGGGAATGGGATCTGATCGATATACTCCGGGTGAGGCTTATTATACCTTGCTGCCCTGTTTCCTTGTCTCCTGACAAACATTTCTTCAGCTTGGTTCACCGTCAGGAGGTCCTCTGTACCCTCTACAGCTCGATGAGCAATCCTGTCATAAGCCATTGAGTTGGCCTGATATCCATCTTGGCCGTATCCGGCGGCCTCTAATCGGTCATCTTCGGACCTGCCCCCCGAGTCTTGACGGGTGTTCCTTGCTTTGGAAGTGCTTCCTTTGTTCCTTTCCTGGACATTAGATTGTCCGTTGCCTTGTCTACAAGGCGTCTCGTCTCTTGATGAACTTCCCCCGATCGGGATCGCGGGGCCTTTTCCTTTGTCAACGGCAGTCTTCGGCGGCCCAGTCCAGGCCTGCGCTTGTATGCCATTGGCAAGAGCATTGATGCTCTCTGCGAGTGAGGTCATCTTGGCCTCTAAGTGCATCAAAGAGTTATTTACAGTGTTGCTGGCTTCTGTGTTGGCCTGACTAGCAGCAGTGGCCGAGCCCAGCATATGTTCAAACTTGCTGACAACGTTAGACCATTCTTCCTGTTTGGTCTCAAGGTCCCTGGTGAAGTTACGGACCTCAGCAGTCAGCTCCTCGATTCTGTCGGCTCCTTCCATAGTCAATGGAACCGTTGATAGATTTTCCAAAGTATGCGTTAAGTCAGAGCGTGTCCTTGTCAAGGTTGATCGAGTCCTCCGTGGTACCTGTGATGTCATCTGATGACAACAAAACAATAACCACTTCGTATCAGCTGATTGACCGTTTGGCAAAGAGATAATCAAGTGTCAGCTAGCCAAAGTTGGCTGATAATCGTTTCATGGCAACTGAATTAAAACACAGAATCATTTTTATGCCCCCCGAGCCATAAAATGGTGTGGCTGGTGAGGTTTTTTGACAAAAATAACGCTGAGAAATTTTCAAGTCCCACTGGGCGTGCCAAAATATTGTTTGCTATAAATTTTGCACAGAGGTACCCCTCGATGTCGAGCGACCCTTGGCATCAAGAAGTGCCAAAATATTATTTTTGTGAAAATTGATATCGAGGGATTCTTGGCATCAAGAGGTTGACGTCAAGGGATATTTGGCATCAAGGGATTGACATCGAGGTATACTTGGCATCAAGGTGTGCCAAAATATTGTTTGTTGTAAACCTGTCAGTGAATCCCTCGACGAGCCAACAGCTCGACGTGAAATGCCTCGATATGATAAAAAATAAATGCGGGCGTGCCAATGTTTGTGCGTGCAAACATAACGATTCAAAATCAGACATGTTGATATCGGTAAATTGATAGTGTAAGTGTCCTGACATAGACATATTGATATCAAAATGAGTTGTCCTGATAAGGCTGACTTCTAAACGACTGTGACAGAGTAGGCAAACACTACCCCTAGTTCTTTTCTATGCCTGCCTGGTCGCAGGACTTAAATAATTTATGAAAATCTCTCTTAAGTGCCAAAAAACTTATGACCAATCGATGGCCTGCTTAACATATCAGCGGATTTGAAAATCAGCAAATGCCTTGACAATCAATCAATTTAAACGTACATCTTGACAGAAAACATAATCTTGACAGGAAACAGCATATCAATGGAAATCAATTGACGTAAAGTATATTTATGTAAAAGAGTCAAAACATACGAGCCAAACGACTTCCCTTAATAACAAAAGAATATTGGCAAGTTCCCTGATGTACAAATATTACAAAAATATACAAAACGATAAGTCTCCTGTTTCGGCATAATCTGCCAGATGAGTTGATAAACCTTTTAAGTTCTGAAAATTGACTCCTTGATCGGCAGGTGAACCCGCCGATGAGTTGATAACGCATGATAAATCAATTAGTTGACAGAAAGTAACATTGACGACGGAAAACCACCGTCAATGGTTCGCCCAACCTTGATGGATAACCACCAATCGGGCTCCTAATCAGCGGGTGGCCACTGATCAAGGCATCGACGAAGCAGATGGCTACTCAGCCGATAGCCGTCAAGCAGATGGCTACTTGACGACGAGCTCATCAAGCAGATGGCTACTCGATGAGTTTGTCACATAAATACGTGGGCACTTACATGACAGTTACCAGCGTGCTACTTGGTTGATACGAGTGGTTTCGCTCGAGTCAGTGTCAGCTGACGGCGGAAGAGAGCGGCGGCAGTGGCGGCGGCTTACTGTGAGCAGCGGCGGCGGCAGCGGCAAGACTTCAGGCGGTCAGGGATCACTGGTGGCTGAGGAGGGACAGACTGATATCAACAAGTTGACAGACTGATAACTTGACAGAAAACAGCTGTTAACTGCCTGCTATCAAGGGGTTTCGCTCGAGACAGCGTCTGGACAGCGGAAGCAGCGGCGGCGGCGGCTTAGTATCGGCGGCGGCGGCGGCGGCTGCTTAATGTCGGCGGCGGCGGCGGCTTATGTTCAGCGGCGGCGGCGGTGGATTTTGGGCGGCGGCGGCGGCAAGACTTCAGGCTGTCGAGAGTTGCTGGTGGCTGAGGAGGGACGGTTGATATCAGGGGTTCTACAGGGTGTTTGCTGAAAAAGAAGCAGCGGAGCGCTGGACTTCCGGTGAGGCGTTGAGCCGATCAGTGTTAGACTGAAAAAGTTGTTGATTGAGTTGTGTGTCCCGCGTGAATGGCAGCTGCTGTATATTTATAGTTGCTGAAAAAACAAGCCGATGCCAGAAACTGCTCTCCTGATGGCCGAAAATCAAGGAGCTGATGGCCACTATCCCACTTCTCCCACTACTTTGCTATTTCCCACTACCTCCACTATTTCAATGGTGGTTTTCTCTTTATTTTCCCTGCTGAAAATTAATGCTTAATGGAAGTTGGAGAAGAAAGAACGTGTGTTTTATTTAATTTGAATTTGAATTAAAGATAACTAACTAGAGATATTTAAGGAATTTGTTATTTAAACCAACTAATATGATTTGTCTTTATCCCTTATTAATTATCTCTAATTAATACTAATATTCAATTAAAATCAAATTTAGACAAAAACAACAAGCTGGCCGATTTTTAGGGTTGGGCCCAGGTCGAGTTCGGGCTGGTCGGGCCATTTTGGCTTTGGGCCAAGCCATTTTGGTCTTGTTTTGTAATTATAATTTGCCCATTTAACTAATTGCCCAATTAACTGATTAATGGCCCTATTTATCAAGTGGGCCACTTAATTAGATTTGGCCCAATCAATTAATCAACTTAATTAATTAATCCAAAAACATTTATTGAGTTAATTGGGCTTAGTTAACCATAATTTGGTCTTAGTTGTTAATTAATTAAATTTGGCCCATAAATTAGTTAACTTTATCAATTAATTAATTTATGTTTGGCCCAAAATTAATTAATTGTGCAAATTGGGTCGAGTCTCCAAATTAGCCTCATGATCAAATTATTATTTCGGTCGGGTCAATCTCGGATTAAATTGGGTCAAATCCGATCCGACCCGTTTTGGATCCATTGAGTTCGGTTCTCCCGCCATTTCCGGCTCATCGTCGAGCCGTCATTTCTCGATTTATCGAGGGTGATTTTTTGGGTACAAACACCTATATATTTCAAAGGCTTCAATTCTAGAAAATTAATTAATATCGCTTCTTATAGTCTTTAGTTTTATTTCTCAAAAAATAAGCATTTGAAATCATGGAACATGGCAGTGAATGTCACACAGACGTGTACTGGGACATAAACAAGGTTAATCAAATCACGATAAGTACCAATTCGGGTTCAAACCCTCCCAGTTCCTTGTCCTCGATACCTCTGGTTGAAATCGACATCAATCTTTACTTTAAATGTACAACTATATTCGAGAATTGGGCAATAGACGAAGAAAATAACATGGAATTTTTGACAACGGAACAAGAACCTATAATTGAGATTTATGTTCCTATCGATCACAAGAAGGAGTTTTTCTCCGATCATACGCACGAAACTATCCAAAGAGCACTAAGTGGCTGGCCTATGTCAATTAACTCGCGCGAAGAGCTAGTTACGGATGTAATTTGCGAGGCAGAAAAAATGATTGAATCGATTAGGATGAATTCTCGTGGACGTTATATGTTGAATGTTGCTATAGAAGTGACTAATCAACACAATCACGTTTATGAAGCAAGATAAATGCTGTCCGAATTTTATTTCAGAATGGCTTAGGAGTAGTCATCGCTGTCCGAACTGTCGTTTTGAGATGCCGACGAATTAGATGGACAAAGTTTGTATTTCTTTTTATGTTATTTACTAAATTTTTGAATGGAATGTTTAAATCAATATATATTTTTTTTTAAATCGATGTCCAATCTAGATAAATGCACTGTTGCTTTGATTACTTTTTGTTAATTAATGTGATAATGTTTGAGGTTAAATCTCCCTAGTAAATGTTGATGATCTGATCAAGCTAAGACAGAGACAGTACTTTGTTTTATTCATCTCGTATTCAAATTGTAGAATATAATTTCTTAATAATGTTTGATGAGTATGTTTTTCATATTAACAGGAGAAACAATTAATTCTTGATGGAGACAAATGTATGAAATATGTTATTTGTAATTTTTTTTGTTTGTAAGATGGTGAATTCATCGTTACATCAAACTTTATATCGAATCGAATCTAAATACTATATCGATTTACAAATGCTAGTAACTAACTAGAGAAAATACCGATAGAGAGTTGATACATGGCATTTTGATCATGGAGCCTCATTTGGCTCATGAAACGATTTCCGTCAAAATTTGTTAAAAAAAAATTTCTCATTCTATCAAATTAATTTTGAGCTTGAGTTAATTTCATCAAATTTTCATTGTTGTTGATTTTTTTTTTTTATTATTAGATTAATAGTCGTAAATTTTATAGTGGATCCTGATTAAAAAAAAAATTATTGCTCCGTAACTGATTTGTAGAATAAGGACGAAATTATGTAAGAGGGACGTAAGTGTAACACTTTATCTATGAGGGACAAAAGCGTAACTAATTTTAAACTTGATGGACCATTAGTGTCATTTAACCTTAAAATATATAAAAGAATTTTATAACCAAGACTCGGTTATAAAAAATAGATGAAAAATATGAATAATTAAAGTCTGATTAAAATTGATGAAAATGAAAGTAATGCAACGATAAATACATAAATAGTTCACCGAATCAATGTAAAATTCAGGATGTTATTGTTGGAATTTTAAGTTTTTAAAATTCAAAATAATGATTTGTAACAATCAAATTGATTGTGTAACCTTAATGCCATAATTCTCCTTTATTGCCATTATGTGGCTATTCAAAATCATTTGACCTTAGAGGTCTCATTCACACTATAAATAGGGGTTAGTTGTCTTATGAAATCACACACCTCACTCTAGCTTAACTTGCATCACAAAAAATTATACTATTCTCTACAAATTACTTGGGCACTTTAGATAAAGTTTGCTTCATTGTTTTCTCGTGAACGTGCTTACGGGAAGACTCCGGCGAGGCCAAAGATTTTATCTTGGGGAATCGATCAGCCGCCAATACCTACACGAGGGGAGGCAATCGTTTTCTTAGGACAAGCGTCTATTGACGTGACTCCGGATCAGGCTAGCCGTTTTACTTTTAAGTTTTTTTTACATTATTTTTGTCTAAATTACTAATTTCATTATACTTGTGATTTGTGATTGTTATAAAAATAAACCAAGTTTTCCAACAATCTAAGAAAACGATTTTATATAATTAATTTGTAAGTCAAAATTACTGCTTATAAAATTTCGATTTTGTTAAAAAATTTGCTTAAAAGTTTTATAAGCATCTTTAACCGAGGACCATGACAAAACCATGACAAATTAAAACTACTTTAGCAAGTGAAATCCATATTTTAAAATATATTTCTATGACATATATTTACATTAAAAGGATACTGGTTCTTATTTGGTTTAAATTGGCCAATTAATGTGTGATATTTTTTTTTTTACTAGAAAACGTTTCATATATTCTGTTAATCTTGGATTTATTCTAGAGGGATTTATTTTGTCATTACTTGCTCTCTAATTAATATCTTGAAACGTTTTATATATTGTTCACTCCTAATTGATTTACAATACTAAGTAATTGTATATTGATATTATTTCCTAGAGTTATGGTCAAATAACACCACATCATTTTGATAAGACATATAAAGATTTCTTAATCAAAATTACTATTCAATTTCACCTTAAAATTTAAGAAAAAGAACACAAAAATATAAGTTATTTTGCAAAATTCTATCATAGCCTTCTTACTAGCAAAAGGGTGAAAATTTAAGAAAAAGAACACAAAAATATAAGATATTTTGCAAAATTCTATCATAGCCTTCTTTCTAGCAAAAGTAAATTCCAATGCGATCCAGAACTTTAACCAACTCCACTGGGGATAGAACCCAGAATGTTTGGTTTCATAGACCAGCGCCTATCCATTGGGCCATGCAGTACCGCTTATTGATGACTTCTTATAATGTATAATATATATAATCATACATTTAAAGAATTCAAATTGGTAACAAAATGTGAAATCAAATAAGGATATTATTAAGGAAAAATGTAAAAATATAAAAAGAGTAGGGGGTGGGCACGAGACGAGTTTGGGTTAAAAATATGAGTATAGCAAAATTTTGATATTGACACATTTCATCCCAAACATGCCCAGTAATAATTTGGGAATTCAAAAGCGGGTATCCAAATTATTGTGGGACGGGACGAGACGGGGCGGGTTTACGAATTCCATATTTTGTTTTACAAATCGCCATTCCTTCATGAATTTAACAAATTAAATTATAATATTTTATATAAAGTTTAGTATGTAGTAGATTAATAATAGTAGTAATTTAATTTGTAGAGCAAAAAAACTTTGTATGCTGTGGCGTAGGTGAGAAGAAGAAGAAGAAGAGCCGTAAAGAAATGTAATGTTTTAATAACTAGTGTAAGATTTAAAATGAATATTATGGTAAAGTAAGAAAGGTCTTCAGATGATGTTAACTAATTAATTAATTGATGTTAATTATATATATAATAGTAATAAAAAAATATAAACGGGTTCATATATTCGGGGTTGGAGAGTCTAATCCCAAATCCGTTCCATATTCCCGTATTATAATACGGATTTCAAGTTTGAGTATATATTTTAAAAAGGGACAAATCGAATTTGAGTTATCCGAATCCAATGCCCACCCTAAAAAAAAACCATATTTAAATCAATCAAGTCCAAGAAGTTTGAGAAAATGTTGCAGATGCCAAATCTTACAATATTTTTTTATGCCAAATCATACGTATTTAGCTCAACTATAATGGAAAAATTTGAATTACATAACAATTAATAAATCTCTTCCTTTTGTCAAATGAGTATCAGCAACCCTACAATATTAAGTGCACTAAATAGTCACTATAAATACCAGAAAATGTTGTAAGAGAAACACACATTCTCAATGGGGAAAATTGCTTTTTTGGTACTATAGGATTGGCTAACTTGCACGTTTGGTATTATTGAATACAAAAATATAAATTTGGTACCATAGAATAGGTTTTCATTACAATTTTGGTACCAAGCCCAATTTTTCTACCAAGTTAATGTCAATTTATCCCCTATAAAATACATAATATTCAATTTACCCCTCTATAATTTGAAAAAAAATCAATTTACACCTTGTAATTTTTTAATGAAGCAATTTACCCCCTTCAGTCGAAAAGTGTAATTCACTTGCCTAAATTGAGAGTAGACATGCAAACTATTTTATAACATAGGGGGATAAATTGCCACATTTATCATACCACATGGGGTAAAATGCCACATTATCATAATAAAAGTGAATAAAGTGCCGCCTATAAAAATATCAGGGAAGCGATGTGAAACTTCTACAAAATTTCAGGGGATAAAATGCTCTTTTTAAACGACAAGGGAATAAATTGAACATTATGCATTTCATAGGGGTTAAATTATCATTAATTTTAGGGAAACATTGGGTTTGGTGCCAAAGTTACAACAAAAACCTATCGTATGGTACCAAATTTGGTACCAAAATTGCAAGTAAATCTATCCTATGGTACAAAAAAAGAAATTTTCCCCATTCTCAATTCTCATCTTAGGATTGAAAAATCTAAGGAAATTAAGTTAAGATATAGAATCAACAATGGCCACTCTCATTTGCCCTGATCATCCTTCTCCTGTTGCATATGCTGAAGCTCTTAGAAACAGGGGCGGACCTAGGCAGTGTTTGTTAGGGGGCCGAATTTTATTTGGTAGCAAATTCGATATTTTTTTCGATGTTTTAATAAAATAACATAAAGTAATACTAAATATTATTTTATCTAACAAAAAATGAAAAAATATATAATAATAAGGATTCTTAAATAGTCAATATGCAATAAGAATTTAAAGAAAACTAATGCTGCTAAGAGAAGATATGAAAAAGTTCAATGGACCATTAACATGTGAAATATAAAGGTAAAATTGTAACATTAATATAAAGTTAAAAGGCCAACGAAGAGATCATGAAAAACAATGATTAACGAACATAATATAAGGAGGAGTTCAACGAACCCGAATGTATGTGAAATGGAGAAAATAAATAAAATAACCTTGATTTTTTTAACTCGAGAATGAACTTTAAAGTAAACTCCCATTTTTTTAGAAAATCATACACAAATATCTAATTACATAATTAATGGTTTAAAAAATTGATAATCCAGAAAGTACAAGGATAATTTATAATATAGAATTTAGTTATTTAGTGTTGGTCCCAAGTGGTCAGAAGAGGTTTAGAGGGGGGGGGGTGAATAAACCTCTTTAAAATTTTCTTTCAAATTTAACTTTAAAACTTTACTCCAACTGAACAGTCTAAGCTGATCAGATTAGTAAGTTACAATTCTGTTCGCGAACAAATCTTTGAACAGTCTTGTTGACCACTCGTCTGATAGTTACTTAGCTGATTTTGCAGAAATCAGTTTTAATACTTAGAGTACTTGCAGCGGATTTTCAAAGTGTTTTTCACAAGTATTCTTAGCAGTTTGAAAAATGTTTCCCCAGTTTTATAAACTCCTTTTTGTTCTTTTTCAAACAGTTAACTTAATGTGTTTTTATGCAAACAGAAGATATGCAGTTTTGAAACAATGTAAAAACACAAGTAATTTTTATAGTGGTTATATGGATTTAAATATCCTTTAGTCCACTCTTCCAAGTCACTCAGATCTTGGGTTATACTATAATCACAAAGTTTACAGTATACTCTGCTTGCGTCGAACAACAAATGAAACGACCACAAGTTCGCAATAGGAGATCACACAGAAAACCTATCCTCTGAAGTTTGATCACTCACAAAGATGGATCACAACTCCGCACAACACTCTTGTTTACAAAATCACTCAGAAGATGTATTTTTCTTGATTCTTCAACTCTGCTTTCGTCAACAAATGACTCAGCTGATGAGTGAGCTGTTCTTGAGACTTAAAGAATTTTGCTTCGGAAATTTCTCTCAGAAAGTGTGTTGCTTGTTCCTTCTTCGTCTCTTGCAGCTATTTATACTTGAGGATTGAAAAATGTCCGTTGAAGAGAGACAGGATTCAAATTCCTCGAGTACTGGTCCTTAAAATCCGCGAACGGCTCTTTTGCAGTCTGTCCGTACTGTAAACAGTACTATTCTGCAGGCAGCATTAAATGCAGCATTAAATGCACTCGGCTGATGCGAAGCTTTTCTTCAATCATTTGTCTTAAATATCCTCGTACTTCAGCATTTATTACACCAAGGGGCATTTATTACCGTTGGGAACACTTCATGATCTTCTTCACTTGGCTGACGAAAGTATAAGTCTGATGACGAACTCGGCTGATCTCAAACTTGAACAAATCTGATTTGAGTCGGCTGATCTTCACTAGTCTGATAACTTCTCTTCAGCAGATCAGAAGTCTTGGACCTTGAAACTTTGACTCTTCTGATGTCTTCATTTCTTAGTCAAAATTCCTTGATAAGTTTATCAGCTAAGTCACTCCATACTTAGCCAATTTTACGAAGTTTTGGAATGCATCAAAACCTCCCTTATCAAACTTTCTTCAGTGCCTTCATCTTCATCTTCATCCAACAATTTCCCCCTTTTTGATGATGACAAAACTTCAGCTTAGTACCTGTTGAATACCTAAACTAAAGATTGTAATCCTCAAAATTTTCTGAGATAGAAAAAGTTTATTGGATTGAACTTGAACATTTTATTGATATAGAAAGTGAATTACATGTACAAATTCATCAGATGAGATTTCTGAAAAAGTAAACTGATTACAATTGATTTTTCAATTTCTAACTATCAGCTTCTTCATCAGATTCGAGCACTTCTTCATATTCATATGATGATTCTTCATCATCATCTTCTTCATCAACTTCTTCTTCCAGGGTTGCTTTGGCAGCTTCCATCTTCTCTTTAAGTTCTTGTTCTTGAAGAGCTTTCAGAGCTTCCATAGCTTTTCTGGCAGAATCTGTATTTTTGTACTTGGTGTCTTCTTTTTCAATCTTATCTTCTTCTTCCACCTTTCCAAGTACTTCAGCCTTGTCAGTAGTGTCTTCAGTTTCCTTGGCTTTAATAGTTGCATCAGTTTCTTCCAAAGTTGTTTCTTCAGCAGTAGACTCCTTTGCTGGTTCATCAGTAATGGTCTCTTTAGCTGGTTCTTCAGCAGCAGGTTCCATAGCTGATTCTTCAGCAGCAAACTCCTTTGCTGGTTCTTCCCTTTTATCTTCCCCCTTTTTGTCATCATCAACTCTGATGACAGTAGAAGGTTCAACAGCAGGGTTGAGGGCAACTGTTGGAATCCTTACTTCAGCACATAAAGCTTTTAGATTCTGATTAACAACGTCATGACTAGCTGTCAGATGATGAAGGTCAGTGCTGATGACATCAGTCTTATCATTAAAGTAGTCAATGTTTAGGTTGATAGTTGCAATTTCATTTTGAACTTCCTGTGCAGCCTTTGCTACTTCTTGCAACATCCCCAGATTTATTTCCTTCTCTTCATGACTGACTTTAATGAAAGTTGCAGTTAAATCAGCAATCTTGTGCTCAGCTGATTTCAAGGCAGTGTGAAGATGATTTACATCACCCTTCACATCTTCAACGTTACGGTTCAGCTCTCTTAAGCTATTCACTAACTCTAGTGAATGATCTTGAGGAATAGGAATCTGATCAATAGCTAACTTGATAGAACTGCTGGTTAGAAGATGCGTTCTTTCCACTTGATGAGTGTGAGATTCAATCAATTCTGTCTTCATCTTCTGTAACTGCAGACTATTCCTCTCTTCCATATCTTTTATTTGATTTTCAATAAGTAATTGGAAGGCTTCCATCAGTGATGAGTGTTCATCACCTGATGAAGTAGAGGCATCAGCTTCTTCCTCTTTAGTCTCCTGATGAACAGGGACATCTTGCAAATCCGTCATCTGATGATCTTCAGAAGTCTTAGATGGCCCTTCAATAGCCAAAGGCTTGTCAGCAGACTTGTGCTTGTCAGCAGACTTGTGCTCATCAGTGACATCATCGTAGAACAGATTTGTAATGGTTCCATCATCATTAAAGCATGTAGTCTGTCTAATCTGTCTTACAATGATCCAAGGGTTGACAGGAGCATTGTTACCCTTAGGGACTTCATGGTACGGTTGTACTTCCTTGCCAAAAATGATTTGTTGAATACTTGGCAGCAGTGGCAAGTCACTTGAACATCCTTGCTGATACTTTGACTTTTTAACCCATCTCTTCAGAGCAGTCATAACAGCAAACTTAATTGCTCTCTCTTCAGCATCTTCAGATTTCTTTTTCTTTTCAGGCAAGGTGTTTTTAATCTTCTTGGCCTCCTCCAATGCAAAGCTTTTTGCATAGTTATGCATGACTTCTCTTACATAACTGGGATCAAGGGCCTTTTGGATGGAGTTTGTCTTCAGCCAAGTCAGAACCCAGTGTTCTTCATCAGCTAACTCCTTCATGTTTTGAAGTTCAGTTATTGAGCTATTCAGCCTGATATCTCTCCATTTGATATATCTTGGTTTCTCCTGGGTGAACATAGTCCTCAACATAATCTTCTGATCATAGTATGCTAGAGACTTCTCAAACTTCTTGAAAAGCTCCTTATCAGCATATACTATCTCAAAAGCTTTCCTGACTTCAAACTTGTCTTTGGACTTGGTTTTGGGAGCAGGCAGTAGTATCTTCTTTTTGTCTTCTTCAGTCTGCCCTTCACCAATCTTGATGCCACCTCCATGGACAGGTCCATAGGCATCAACCTTGCTTTGTTCAATCACCATGGCCAATTCAGCATCTTCAGCAGCTTTTCTCTCTGCTGCAGACATTCTTCTTCTGGCCTCATCCTTTGCTTGTTGAGCTTTGCTCAATTCAAGAGCTCTTTTCTCTTCAAGCTCATCTTGCTTCCTCTGTTCAGCCTCCTCTCTTGCCTTCTTATCAGCTTTGGAGACTTTCTTTCTCCTTAGCACAATTTTTCTCTTCCCTTTATCAGCGGGGGCTGGTCCAGCAGATGATATAGGAGCAGCAGCAATGGGATAGATGATTTGGACATCTGGATCTTCTTGAGGTTGGGGAACCTCAGCTGTTGGTGCTTCCTTACTTGGCTGTTGTTCATCAGCTTCGTCAAGCACAACAGTTTCAACTGTTTCGGCAGGCCTTTGAGTAGCTTCAGGATCTTTCCTTGCTACATTTTCCAGATTGGTAGGTTCTTCAGGAAACGTCATCTGCTTTCTAGCAGTTTTCTTTGTCAGACCTTGAACAACTCTTGAAGTAGCAGTATCCTTCTGCTGACTTCTTGTTCTCTTAGAAACATTCTCAGCAGGTCTCTCTGCTGATGGAGTTCTTGATGGTGATGCAGGGGATCCAGTCCTTACATCAGCCATTATGTTCTCAACAATTTTAGTGGCTTCAGCAGAAGTCACTCTCTCCAACTGCTTTGTTTCTTTCTTCTTGGGCTCATCAGTAGCCCTCTTCCTTTTAGTCTCAACAGCCAGACTTGCTGTTTTGACTAACCTCTTTTGCCTCTTGGCAGGAACCTCCTTTGGTTCCTCAACTTCTTCTCCTTCAGGCTCATCAGCCTTCCTCTTCTGAACAGGTAGGTACTTGTTCATTGCTTTGGACTTGTGAATTTCTTTGCCATTTGACATGACACAGCCCATCTTTGATAAGAGGTAACTTAAAGTGATTCTGTGGTTGGTGTAAGGGCCTTTTCCCTTCTTCACTTCCAGAAAATCAGCAAGTATATACCAAATTATGATGGACCAGTTTACCTCTATTCCATAGTATACGGCAGCCATGATGCTGAAACGCTTCATTGTGACAGCATCTAGAGAAAAAGTACAATTTTCAATCAGCTTAGACACCATATCAGCCATCCGCTGATATTCATCCTTAAGCTGTTTCTTTCTGATGTTGCCAGACAACATCTCTCCTTCCTTGGCGCAGATCGCCCAAAACTGTTGGTGCTTCTCTTCAGTCAGCACGATAACTTCGTGTCTTCCAGACTTAGGCAAACCAAACTGTTCATGAAGAACTTGTGGAGTGATGACAACAGATTTGTCACCCACTTTTGCTTTGATTTCTAGTTTGTGATAGTCAGCCTTTGCCGTTGAGTAATACTCCATAACCTGGTCAGTCCAGATTATTCCCTCGTTGTACTCCATGAAATTTATCAACTGTGCCGATTTGAATTTCTCCAACAATTCTTTCATCAAACTTGTACCAGATTGATAATAGGCTTCATAGTCTAAGAACATACCTTCAGCAGCCATTTTAATCTGTTGAGAGTTAGTGAAAAGGAAAGGATTTTTGCAGAAAACTTGTTTAAAATTTTCTCACAAGTACTTTTGAAAGTTTAGGGTTCGTAAAGAGCTACTCGACTGATCAGATGAGGATTTATAGAGTTGGGGTTTTTCGGTTTCCGTGATATCTGCCAACCGTTAGATCCGTTTTTCTGTCAGTGCTGATCGTGCGGCGTCAGTTACGACCTTTCGAATTCAAAAGATATTTTAATGAGGAGCGGGAAAATGTACCGCCCGACAGTTTACTTGTAAAGGCGTGTTTTGGATAAAACGTTTTTAAATAGTTCGCTTTTACTTAAGTAATCAGATGAGTATAAAAACACTTATCTGATGGACTATTGTCCTGATGACAATGCTGTTATCAGAGAATGCCAATAGCTGATAACCTTCCTCAGCTGTTTGTCAATCCAGCTAGATAAAATAACTTCAATCTTCGATAGTTGAGTCTTCTGATGAAAACATAACTTCAACTAACTGTCATTAACAAATTTCATCTTTAATTCAGAAGTACCGCTAGTCTTACACGTTCCCCCTGAGTTTTAAGAATTCATAAGTTAACTAGTCTGTTGAGAGTTAATCCTTGAAGATAATAACGAATTGCTAAGCTGTTGAACTCCAGTCTTCTGATGAGTTCCCCCTCAGCTTATGCTTCCAAATTAAGTAGTCCTAGCTCAGCTCTTAAGGTTGAAAACCTTACTTCACTTAAAGGTTTGGTGAAAATGTCAGCAATCTGATTATCAGTATGAACATACTCAATCATTACATTGCCTTTTTCCACATGATCTCTAATGAAATGATGCTTGATCTCAATATGCTTAGTCCTTGAATGACTTGTAGTGTTCTGAGTAAGAGAGATTGCACTTGTATTGTCACAGTAGATTGGAATTCCACTGATCTTGATATTGTAGTCTTCTAGTTGATGCTTCAACCAAAGTATCTGTGCACAACAAGCTCCAGCAGCTATATATTCAGCTTCAGCAGTAGATATAGAAACTGAGGTTTGCTTCTTACTCATCCATGAGATCAGACGACTGCCTAAGAACTGACAGGCACCTGTTGTGCTCTTTCTGTCAATCTTGCAGCCAGCAAGGTCTGAATCTGAATAACCAATGAGTTCAAATCCAGATTCTCTAGGATACCACAATCCCAATTCTTGAGTGCCTTTAACATACTTCAATATTCTCTTGGCAGCTAAGAGATGAGATTCTTTGGGGTTTGATTGAAATCTTGCACAGACTCCAACTGAGTACATTATGTCAGGTCTGCTTGCTGTTAGATACAACAATGAACCAATAATGCCTCTATATTTGGTTATGTCCACTGATTTGCCATCTTCATCTTTATCCAAACGAAGACTTGTAGACATAGGAATGGTAGCTGTTGAGCTAGTTTCCATACCAAATTTCTTAAACAGATCTCTTGTGTACTTTGCTTGGCTGATGAATATTCCATCAGGCAACTGTCTAACTTGCAATCCAAGAAAGTAATTAAGTTCACCCATCATGCTCATTTCAAACTTATTCTGCATCAGCTTGGAGAACTTATCACACATCTGTTGGTTAGTTGAACCAAAAATAATATCGTCCACATATATTTGCACAAGTAATATATGATTTTCCCATTCAATAGTGAACAAGGTTTTATCTACCTTACCTTTACGAAATCCTTTAATTAAAAGAAAATCAGATAGGGTATCATACCATGCTCTTGGAGCTTGTTTTAGTCCATAAAGGGCTTTCTTCAGACGATATACTTTGTCCTCTTCTTGATAGACTTCAAATCCTGGAGGTTGTTCAACATAAACTTCTTCTTGCAATTCTCCATTGAGAAAAGCAGACTTCACATCCATCTGATAGACAGTGAAGTTCTTGTGAGCAGCATAGGCAAGAAACAGTCTGATTGCTTCAAGTCTTGCTACTGGTGCAAAAGTTTCATCAAAGTCAATTCCTTCTTCTTGACAATAACCCTTGGCCACTAGTCTTGCTTTGTTTCTGGTGACAACACCATCTTCATTCATCTTATTTCTGAATACCCACTTAGTGCCAATTACTCTTTGATGACTTGGTCTAGGAACTAAGTACCAGACTTCATTCCTTTCAAATTGATTCAACTCTTCTTGCATAGCTTCTATCCAGAAGGAGTCATTTAGAGCTTCTTCAATTTGTTTAGGCTCTATTTGAGATAGAAATGTGACAAACATAGCATCTTGTGCAGCAGCTCTTCTTGTCTTCACTCTATCTAAAGGATCACCAATAACTAGTTCAGGTGGGTGATTCTTGAGCCATCTGAGATCAGGTTGCAAATCAGGATGTTGTCCTCTGTTATGATCTTGCAACACTACTGTTGGAGTTCCAGTAGTAGTCTGTTGAACACGTGTCGTCTGTTGAACAGTCTCTGGTCTGTCAGCTGTTAGCAACTCGTCTGTTAGACAATCAGCACTGTGATTATGAACAGCACTTGAATTAGCAGCTGAACTTAGATTAGGTAGTATGATGGGAACATATTCTTCATTTCTTCCAACGTCCAACTTCTGTAAATCAGTAGACAGATCTTGATTTACACTTTGATTCTTTTCAGAAAATTGACTTGGCTCATCAAATACTACATGGATAGATTCTTCTATTAGTAATGTTCTTTTGTTGAAAACTCTATAAGCCTTACTAACAGATGAGTATCCTACAAAGACAGCTTCATCAGCCTTTTCTGCAAATGCAGTAAGGTGATTTTTCCCATTATTCAATACAAAACATTTACAACCAAAAATCTTAAAGTAATGAATGTTTGGCTTTCTGTTGTTCCAAACTTCATATGGAGTCTTGTTCTGATTTTTGTTGATCATACATCTGTTCTGGGTAAAACATGCTGTATTTGTTGCTTCTGCCCAAAATCTTTGTGGCAGCTTAGCTTCAGCTATCATGGTTCTGACAGCTTCTTTCAGTGTTCTGTTTCTCCTTTCAGCAACACCATTCTGTTGAGGGGTTCTAGCAGCAGAATACTCATGATGTATTCCTTTGATATTACAATACTCTTCAACAGTAGAGTTTGTAAACTCTGTCCCTCTATCTGATCTGATCTTCAATATCTTGATACTCTTCTCATTCTGGATCAGTTCCATCAGATTTGTGAGATGTTCCTTGGTTTCACTTTTCTTCTTCATGAAAATCACCCAAGTATATCTTGAATAATCATCCACAACAGCTAGGCAGTATTTCTTTCCACCATTGCTGACTGGATCAATGGGTCCAAATAAGTCCATATGCAACAGCTCCAATATTCTTCCAGAAGATTGGTGCTTCTTTTCTTTGAATGATGACTTGATTTGTTTACCCTTCTGACAGGCGTCACAGAGCTTGTCTTTGCTCATGACTGCTTTTGGAATCCCTTCTACCAAGTCATTCTTGATTAATCTGTTTATGGTCTTGAAGTTTAAGTGATTCATCCTCTTGTGCCATAGCCAACTGACTTCACTTGGTGCAGATGCCACCAAACAAATACTTGAATTCTTGTCAGCAGAATTCCAGTCAACTATGTAGATATTTCCTTGTCGTCTTCCAGATAAAATTACCTTCTTTGTACCAATCTGTTCAACGTAGCACTTATCTGTTGAGAAGATGACTGAATATCCCTTGTCACAAAATTGACTTATGCTCAGCAGATTATACTTTAGGCCTTTAACATAGGAGACGTCAGATATCTCTATGTTTCCCTTGATTAATCTTCCTTTAGCTTTAATCTTGCCTTCTTTGCTGTCTCCAAAAGTGACTTTTGGACCATCCACAGCAACTGCATCAGTCAACTCATGTATGTTTCCACACATGTGCCTTGAACATCCACTGTCCAAGTACCAAATCTTCTCTACTTTACTCCTACTCCTAATCCTAACCTACAAAACAAAAAATAAAATTGTTTTAGGTACCCTTATTGAGAGGGTCCTGAAGGATTAGTTCCACCCTTGACAACCCAAGATGTTGAAGTCTTAGGCTTCTTAGGTTTCTGAGTTTTAGGAGCATGAACAGTTTCATTTTTATCATAGTTATCAGATAAGTCATGTTGATGATCAGTATGATATGAATAATGTTCATAAGCAGGGTAAGGTGCATGATATGCAGGATATGCATGCATTGGATGAGCAGGGTAAGGTGCATAGTAACTAGGAAATTGAGGTGCATGATACATAGGATGATATGCAGCAGGTTGCACATAATATGACTCATTTCCATACCAAGCATTTTGATTTTTCTTATTCTTATGCTTCTTTGGTTTACTAGATGCTTGCTCATTTGATTTTGACTTAGTTTTACCAACAGATTGATTCAATTTAGCTTTATCAGCAGACTTCTTAGGACTCTGCTGTTTGGTCTTACTAGTCTGATTTCCTACACTAGGCTCTTTGCTCTTTTTAGCCTTAGGAGATTTCTTCTCCTTTACCACTTTCTCAGTTGAGGTAGGTCTAGAGGTTTGAACATACAGAATGACCTTACTATTGTCAGCTGATACAAATTTTTCAGTATGGTTCAACTCTAATTTTTCCTTTTCTAAAGGTGTCTCCTGTTTACTAGATGTATGCATGGATGCAACAGTAGACTTATCATGAGACTCAATGATTTTCTCAAGTTCCATGATTTTTCCTTTATAAACCTCACATTCAGCTTTCAGAGATTCATGCTCTTGCTCAAGCTGTTTATATTCAGCTGATTCTTTTGGCTTTTCAGCTAAAAGTTTCAGTGAACTATTTTGCTCTTTTAGCAAGTTCATCTCTTCCTTAAGCTTAACAAACTCTCCAGCAATAGTAGTATTATTCAACATCATTTGCTCTAGAGAATTAAACAGTTCATTTTCTTGAGGAGTTACCTCATCCTCAGAGTCATCAGATTCCTTTGCCATCAGGCACAGGAGAGCAGGTTTTTCTTCATCAGACGATTCTTCATCAGACGAGTCTGAGTCTGAATCAGATGAGTAGACAGCAGCTGGCTTTTCTGCTTCAGCCATCATTGCCTTGGCTCTCTGATGCTTTCTTTCTTTTCTCATTTTCTTCTCTTCCTCAGTGTACTTCTCTGCTTTTGGATATGGGCAGTCTCTTATGAAGTGTCCCAATTTCCTGCAGTTGTAACACATCAGTTTTGATTTATAATCTTCTTTATCCTGAGAAGAAAAATTAGGTTTAGAAGTAGAAGCAGCATGATTGTATTTGTTTTTCATCTTTCTCTTATAGAACTTCTTGAAGTTGTTCATCAATAATGCTACATCTCCAGCAGTGTACTCCTTTTTGTTGAGTAGAGTGGCTTCATCAGATGAGTCCACTTCTTTGCTTTTCTGTGCTGGTCTTCTGGTATTTTCAGCAGCAACAAGTGCAGCTGTGGGTCCTGAAGTTGAGGTTTCTTCAATTCCCATCCTTGGCAGTTTATACTCATAAGCCTTGAGTGCGGAGAACAGCTCTGTTAGAGAAATCTTGCCCAGATCTCTTGATTCTTCCATTGCTGTCACCTTCATGTTGAACTTGGGAGGTAGAGCCTTCAGTACTCTGACAGAAATCTCTTTGTCAGTGAAAGTCTTTCCCAGCTTCAAAACTTCATTCAGAGTTCTGGTGAATCTGATGTCCATCTGATCAATGGTTTCTCCAGACTTCATCTTGAAGTTGTCCAGCTTCTCCAAGGCAACACTGAGCTGATGCTCTTTAATAGCATCATTGCCTTCACTCATGTCACGAACCTTATCCCACATCTCCTTTGCAGTTTTGCAATGCTTGACTTTGTCAAACCGATCATTATCCAGGGCTTTGGTCATGATGAATCTTCCGACTTTGTCCAGGTTGAACAGCTTTATTTCTTCTGCTGTCATTTCTGTTAAGTCTTTTTCCACCACTATTTGAGCTTCATCTACGATGATGGTCTTGGTGAATTTGAATGGACCTTTAATGATACATGTATGCATGTTGTCATTATAGGCAGCAAGGAAAATCTCCATTCTGATTTTCCAGTCCTCAAAAGACATACCAGCAATGTGGGGAACATGGCTGATACAATCCATTTTTCAAAAAGTTTTTGTTTTTCAAAAAGATGCTCTTTTGAAAAGCTTTTGAAAACCTTTGAAAAACACTCGGATCAAGCTCGTTGATCAGGCAGCTGATTCTAATGAACCACCCGCTCTGATACCACTTGTTGGTCCCAAGTGGTCAGAAGAGGTTTAGAGGGGGGGGGGTGAATAAACCTCTTTAAAATTTTCTTTCAAATTTAACTTTAAAACTTTACTCCAACTGAACAGTCTAAGCTGATCAGATTAGTAAGTTACAATTCTGTTCGCGAACAAATCTTTGAACAGTCTTGTTGACCACTCGTCTGATAGTTACTTAGCTGATTTTGCAGAAATCAGTTTTAATACTTAGAGTACTTGCAGCGGATTTTCAAAGTGTTTTTCACAAGTATTCTTAGCAGTTTGAAAAATGTTTCCCCAGTTTTATAAACTCCTTTTTGTTCTTTTTCAAACAGTTAACTTAATGTGTTTTTATGCAAACAGAAGATATGCAGTTTTGAAACAATGTAAAAACACAAGTAATTTTTATAGTGGTTATATGGATTTAAATATCCTTTAGTCCACTCTTCCAAGTCACTCAGATCTTGGGTTATACTATAATCACAAAGTTTACAGTATACTCTGCTTGCGTCGAACAACAAATGAAACGACCACAAGTTCGCAATAGGAGATCACACAGAAAACCTATCCTCTGAAGTTTGATCACTCACAAAGATGGATCACAACTCCGCACAACACTCTTGTTTACAAAATCACTCAGAAGATGTATTTTTCTTGATTCTTCAACTCTGCTTTCGTCAACAAATGACTCAGCTGATGAGTGAGCTGTTCTTGAGACTTAAAGAATTTTGCTTCGGAAATTTCTCTCAGAAAGTGTGTTGCTTGTTCCTTCTTCGTCTCTTGCAGCTATTTATACTTGAGGATTGAAAAATGTCCGTTGAAGAGAGACAGGATTCAAATTCCTCGAGTACTGGTCCTTAAAATCCGCGAACGGCTCTTTTGCAGTCTGTCCGTACTGTAAACAGTACTATTCTGCAGGCAGCATTAAATGCAGCATTAAATGCACTCGGCTGATGCGAAGCTTTTCTTCAATCATTTGTCTTAAATATCCTCGTACTTCAGCATTTATTACACCAAGGGGCATTTATTACCGTTGGGAACACTTCATGATCTTCTTCACTTGGCTGACGAAAGTATAAGTCTGATGACGAACTCGGCTGATCTCAAACTTGAACAAATCTGATTTGAGTCGGCTGATCTTCACTAGTCTGATAACTTCTCTTCAGCAGATCAGAAGTCTTGGACCTTGAAACTTTGACTCTTCTGATGTCTTCATTTCTTAGTCAAAATTCCTTGATAAGTTTATCAGCTAAGTCACTCCATACTTAGCCAATTTTACGAAGTTTTGGAATGCATCAAAACCTCCCTTATCAAACTTTCTTCAGTGCCTTCATCTTCATCTTCATCCAACATTTAGTTATTGTAAAGTTTTATATAACACAAGGTAATACTAGTAAATGTTTATAAGGAAGAAAACTAAAACTAATACTGGTCGGCATAAGGAAAAAAATTAAAACAGCGCATGAGGAAAACATTAATATAAAAGGACCAAACATACATATTTATAAATAAACACTAAATCTTTTAAGATGTCATTTTTAAACATCTATTCACAAAGTTTTCATAAACACTAAATAGTTGTAATCTGTTTTCCCTCTAATTAAAAATTCTCGGCACTGGTCACTTTCTCTTTTTTCTTTTTCACATTTCTTTTAACTAATTCTAGGCAGTCTAATTGTGACACACGGTTACTTTTCATGATTTAAATAGATCTATGTGGCTAATTTTAAATTAAATGGAATTCAAATTAAAAGATTGTTTTATCCTTTTATTACGTAGGATGGGGTACTGATGAGAAGGCTATTATTTCAATACTTGGGCATCCAATTCAAAGAAAACTGATTAGACAAGCATATGAGGGTTTGTACGAGGAAGATCTTGTGAAACGCCTTGAATCTGAGCTTTCTGAGACTTTGAGGTTATTAATTAATAGTTTTGTTTGTGATTGTATAACTAATTAAATTTTATGTTGTGCTTATTGTTTTCGATAGTAAGAATTATGAACCCCATGAGAGACATGCGCCTAAAAAATAATTAAGATAGGTAATTCAACTTTTAAATTAATTCAAATGTATGTTAATTATTTTACATAATACTTTTTAAACAAACTTTTATATAAATTTAAGGGTGAAATACAGTTTTTACCCTTAAAGTATGGGGGTGGTATCAGTTACTTTCCTAAAGTATCAGTTGTAACACTTACCCCCTCTGTTATAGTTTAATATTTTTTATTCCAAAAGTACCCCCTCCTCTTTCATAAATAATATTTTATTATTATTAATTATAAATCCATTCATCCATCAAACAACATTATATTTTAATTTCTTCAATTTTTTTATCATACTTTTTTCAATCTGAAATTTTTTCTTCATTTCTCATTCTTTTATAACCAAAAGAAACAAAATAAATGAAGAAATTGAAATCTAATCTTGTTTGGTGGATGGATTTATTCATAATTAATAAAATAAATTGATGAAGAAATGAAGAAATTAAAACATAATATTGTTTGGTGTTAAAATTGAATTTTGCAAGAAAGAATTTGAAGGAGAATTACTCAATAATTTTAATAATAATTTGTACCGAAATAAATGGAATAATTATCACAAAATAAAAACATAGAAAAATTGAGATAGAAATATTAAAAATTGAAACATAAAATAAAGAAAACAAATTGAAACATAATTATAAAAAAAAATGAGATGATAATAAAGAATAAATTTGAGACCATAAAACCGAAGGAAATCGAAGAAATGAAGAAATTAAAATATAATATTGTTTGGTGGATCGATGAATTCATAATTAACATATATATTTTTTGATAAATTAATAAAAAAAATAATGTATTTGTTTTAAAAGGGACGAGGTATTTTTGAAATAAAATGTTCAATATTATAACATATGGGGGGTAAGTGTTACAGTTGATACTTTAAATGTATTATTCACTGCTTAATTATTATTTTTCATAATTCATAAATTTAAATTTGTTTCCAATTAATTAATAGGAAATTATGGTATAGTTTTTGTGTGGGCTTATCATGGCATCAACTTGACTCTTATTTGCTTTGAAATAATTTTATTGTGAAGATCGATTATAAAACATAGATAATCTTGGAATCATGGTGGATCCTTATGATCAAAAGCTTTTTAGATATATCTATGCAATAAAATTTTGAACAAATACAGAAAACTATATACTAATGGATACTGGATTCAGAAGATCGACCGCGATGTTGTAGTACTAAATGTTGCAATCAAGAAAACCCCAATCCCTTATTATCGTGTAATTATTGAAATTTTGGGCATTCGAGCGCCTGACGAACGTATAGCTATTAAGCGTGCCTACCAAAACCGCTACAAGCGCTCCTTAGAGGAAGACTTGGTTCAACATACCAAAGACGATCTTTGAGTGAATGGTTATTTGTTTGATTTCGTGAACTTCATTCTTGTCCTTCGACTTGAAGGTTTTTAATTTAAGGGGCGAAATATAATATTATAAAACTTCTCTATTAGTTAAATAGTATTTACTTGTAATTTTTTATAATTTTTAAATTTGTATGCATATGGATGTGTAATTTCTTCATTATAATATTTTTGTAGGCGAATGTATGATTACGATCACCTCCCGGTGAGATACCTAAACGAAAATTCGAAAATTCAAAAGTAAAGTCACGTCATGTAACGTATGTTATAATCAAGGCAACATCTAGACCCAACCATTAATAAATCTGATAAAAATCAAAGAACGCGCGAGACAATGATATATTATCTTAATTCAACAAGTATTTCATATACATAAAAGAGTGATAAAATTGGAAAAATGAAAACAATAACAACAATAATATATAATAAGTGCTGAAGTTTGAAAACTGTAGTAGTACTAATTTAGATTATATATCATCCCATGTCTATTCTCCATGATATAGGAGGAGCAACCCAAGTGGCAAAATCCAATTCCTTGAAACCATAACATTTGTTCCTTGAAAAATCTTCTCCATCAATACGATGATACTTTTGTGTATCCAGATCGACTAAATACAGCATAAAGAAACTCTTCCCCCTCGAGTTTGATCAAGAAAACTTTCTCCACTTTGCTCCGTACGTAGCCTACTTGGCGAGAGGCAATTCTTGTAGATTTTCCAACTACTATTTTCATCTTCATGTTCATGCTGGTTATTTTTTTTGGTTTCCCAAGGGTTTAGTCCCTTTCGAGGCGCGTCGGGCACATAATGTGGGAACCTCTCCCAACAGGGATTCGAACCTGAGTCCGCTACTGTGTAGTGACTAGTCCCTTCCACTAGACCAATCACCTGTTGGTAGTTCATGCTGGTTATAGACATGATCAAAAGTCGCAATATTTCCCCTGGCATCTACACAATACAATAGTCCCCTATGCAACACGGGGTTGCAATTACAAGGCACAAATCGCGTCTCTCTCATGCACCTAAATTTGTATCCAACTCAAATCAGACCAAATTCATTTTGGGCCATTTATTAAAGATAACTCAATCCGACCCGACCCACACTTATTTCTAAGCTAAATTGACACTTAAGAAGAAATTGGGACAGAGAATGCATATAAGTCAAAGAGCTTGGGTACGCCGATACTCAGTAACCACTTTGATGTATTTAACAAGCCCGCTAAATGAATTAAGGTCCAACTATCTAAAAGTTGCCTAATTTTGTTCTGTCGATCGAAGTTGATTTCGTCCGATCAAAATTTCCATCTTTTCCTTTGAAAGTATCGAAAAGTTTTCGTTTTTGAATCAAGCGAAACGAAAATAAGATGTAATTCCAAAACTATTTGTTTGCCTTAAAACTCTGTTATTTATCTAAATTTAGTAACTTTTATTACAATTTTTCCTTAGTGTTTCCGAAACATTTCCGAAAAGTTTCCAATATTTGGCTGACCGAAACTTACACTCGAAACAAAATTTTGATCCATGAGTATAGACGACCAGCAATCAAAGGCAATGCAATTTACTAATAATTTCAAAATTGACTCGATATTTAACTAACTTGGCCGCCCTCCATAATTATTCAAGTCATTTTTTTTTTCATAAATTCGCCGGAAGGGCTGAATTCGTTAAACATGATAAAATATAGGACTAAATCCGAGGACTAAAGGCACATAGGACTAAAAATTAATAAGTGACAAACATACAGGATTAAAAAATTAATAGTGCCAAAAATATATCCCTTGTGATTTCCCCCAAACCGACACGATGTCTTCGATCTATTAACTCAGAAGATCTCTAGGACTTGAAAATCCTAAATATAATAGATGACCGACCTAATTCTTTTCGGTTCCATTTAGTTTTGGTATATATACACTCCAATTGATTCTCCAATTCCAATTAGAGAAAATATTCCTAGCTATTGTTCGCCGGCCATCGTAAAGGTAAGCCCCTCTCTCTCTACATCACTCTTTTTATTATAATAAATCTGATTTTGCAAAAAAAATTCTAATTAGTTGATTTCATTTATAATTTTATTGTAACCAGTAGGTATTAATTAAAATAAAACTTTTTATTTTATTTTATTATTCTTTAAACTGTGTGCATGTCTCTTGAGATCTTTCCATGTTTATTGTTCGTAGCACTTCAATTTTATTGTTAATTTGAACAAGAACATATGAATTTGTGTTTAACAGATTATTTGATCACTTAATATGATGATTTTTGGCTCTTTGGACAAACTAAACCATGATTTAATCGAATTACTTGTCGTCATATATATGTTTCTAACCAAATCTATCTATGCTTTGGTTTGTTTACTTAGCCGTACGTTAGCATTTACCATGACCTGTATACACAAAATAATTTCAATATATAATACTTACTGTAATAATCTTTGATATTTTCTTTCCGGTGCAGATTATGTACTAATTAATGGCTAAAATTCAATTTTGGTACCATAGAATAGGGCAATTTTCAATTTTCATACCAAAAGTCCAAAAATCATACAGCCGTTAAGTTTTGCCACGACCGTTTAGTCTCCTCCGTTAAGTGCATGTGAGGGGCACGTGGGGCACTAATCTGCCCGTTCAATTTTGGTACTAATCTGCCCGTTCAATTTTGGTACCGTAGAATTGGGGAATTTTCAATTTTCATACCAAAAGTCCAAAAATCATACCAATTCTCACTTAGCCGTTTCAAAATAGGGGGAAATGCAATTGTCTAAAATTGAGCAGGTTGTTTTTGCAATTATTGCCTTCTTCCTCCTATGGACGATCGCGGGCTTCCGGTGGCCGTTTATCGAAATTGGTTGAAGATTTTTGTTCCTCTTGTCATGGACGGAGCTCAACTGTCTATGGCAGCCACTGGCAGCTACAATAAACCTATGGAAAATGATGTCCACGGTCATGGAAAACTAATGCAACAAGAATTACGAAGTTTGGTTAAGAATCGAAGAAGAAATCACGATTTGAAATTTCGAAAATTTTGACTACAATTCGAAAATTAGAACTCAAATTTCGAATAGATTACTCAAAGGATTGAAAAGATCTTTATATGTCCTCAACCAATTCCGACCAAAAGCCACCAGAGCCGGCGGTCGTAGGGGTGGGATCGGGACTGGTTTTCGGGAATTCGGGTATTTCGGGACGGGATTTTGAGTTTCGGAATTTCAAATTTAAGTCCCGAAACCCGATAGATCAACCAAGGTCCCGTGAGTTTCGGGTACCCGATTTAATTTTAGGATTTCGGGACGGGTTCGGGAGTCCCGGGAATCTAAGTTGCAAATTTAAATTGTGCAAATTAAACCTTTTTTTTAGCTTATTGTTAAAATGAAATGAAAAAAAAAAGTAACATGACTACTAGTCTACTTTAGAACAAACCAATTCAAACATATCACCACAACCATTCAAAAAAAGAAAAACATAACGGAATTTGGTATGAAAAATGAAATTTGCCCAGTTCTATGGTACCAAAATTGAATTTTATGTTCCAACGGGCAGAATCCGACCCACGTGCTCAGCCCGCCCACGAAGACTTAACGGACACGTGGCAGAAACGTTAAGAAAATTAACGGAAGTGCCTTTTTTGAAACGGCTGAGTAGGAACTGGTGTTATTTCTGGACTTTTGGTATGAAAATTGAAAATTACCCTATTCTATAGTACCAAAATTGAATTTTTGCCACTAATTAATTAATTGTGATGGAAATGCGAACAAAGGGACAAAGACAACCTCCTTGGCTTTTGACATCGTACGGAGTGGGTAATGACAAACACTCTTTCTATAATGTAGTAGAGAATCAGTTCCATGTCACGAGCATTCCTGAATTGCGCGGCATGTGCTTCTACCTACGGGTGGCTGGTTTTAGTGAGCCCCTCGGGCGACTGTTGCATCTGGAATCCCGAGTCCATGGAGAAAATCGAGCTCCCAAATTTGCCGCATCCATTGGATTATACCAATTGTGTATTGTCTAAACCACCTAGAGACCCTGATTGTTATATCTTGTTCACTTCAGACTCTTGTCGCACCTTTTGCCAAGTCGGAGTTGACGATGAATTTTTCATTAAACAATCACTACAAGAAAAAGGGTTTTCAGTAACGAAAATTTTCGTTGGTGAAGCCTCGATTTCTGTTGGTATTCAAGCGTAGCACGGATTTTTTCCGTTGGATATTCCGTGTGTGAAGGCCCCATATGTAAATGGAGTGACGGATTATTTTCCGTTAGTAAATATAGCGACAATATATTTTTTGCTGGTAATTCTGTTGAAAAATGTTGTACAATTTTGTTGTTGGTAATTCTGTTGGAATATTACTAATAGAATTCCGTCGCCTAAAATTTGTTATTATCATGTCGCCAATTGGTTGGAACACTGCAACGAATTTTGTATCAGAATTAGTCTCCTAGATTTTACGCGTTAATTGGTTGAACAAACAAATGATACCGATATTATTATTATAAGATGCAAAATCCTAATTAATATAATCTGATTGTTTAGCCTGGCCTTATATACATAATTTTATGTGCACTATAACTTTGTGTAGATACTAACACATCAGAGTGTCGATGTCAAGGGAAAGTAGTTCTAAGGATAATTTGGTTCAGTGCAATTAATTATTAGTATATACGTGCAGGGTCAGGTCAAGATATGTTAACTTGTCTTCTTTTTCAATCATCCACTTGTATTTATTACTAATTTTTGCTAAATTGGGCTTGGTACCAAAATTGCAATGAAAATTTATCCTATGATATCAAATTTATATTTTCGTATTCAATAGTACCAAAAGTGCAAATTAACCAATCTTATGATACCAAAAAAGCAATTTTCCCCATTGAGAATGTGTATTTCTCTTACAACATTTTCTGATATTTATAGTGACTACTTAGTGCACTTAATGTTGTAGGGTAGCTGATACTCATTTGACAAAAGGAAGAGATTTATTAATTGTTATGTAATTCAAATTTTCCCATTATAGTTGAGCTAAATACGTATGATTTGGCATAAAAAAAAATTGTAAGATTTGGCATCTGCAACATTTTCTCGAACTTTTTGGACTTGATTGATTTAAATATGATTTTTTTTTTTAGGTGGGCATTGGGTTCGGATAACTCAAATTCGATTCGTCTCGTTTTTAAAATATATACTCAAACTTGAAATCCATATTATAATACGGGAATACAGAACGGATTTGGGATTAGACTCTCCAACCCCGAATATCCGAACCCGTCTATATCTTTTTATTACTATTATATATATAATTATACACTTTACTTATACATCAATTAATTAATTAATAACATCATCTAATGAAGACCTTTCTTACTTTACCAAAATATTCATTTTAAATCTTACACTAGTTATTAATACATTACATTTCTTTACGGCTCTTCTTCTTCTTCTTCTCACCTACGCCACGGCATACAAAGTTTTTTGCTCTACAAATTAAATTACTACTATTGTTAATCTACTACATACTAAACTTTATATAAAATATTGTAATTTAATTTTGTTAAATTCATGAAGGAATGGCGATTAAAAGCAAAATATGAAATTCGTAAACCCGCCCCGTCTAGTCCCGTCGCTCAATAATTTGGATACCCGCTTTCGAATTCCCAAATTATTACTGGGCGGGTTTGGGATGAAATGTGTCAATATCAAAATTTTGCTATACCCGTATTTTTAACCCAAACTCGTCTCGTGCCCACCCCCTACTCTTTTTATATTTTTACATTTTTCCTCATAATAATATCCTTATTTGATTTCACATTTTCAGAACAGTGTTTAATAAGTTACCAATTTGAATTCTTTAAATGTATGATTATATATATATATTATTAATTATACATTATAAGAAGTCATCAATAAGCGGGACTGCATGGGCGATAGGCGCTGGTCTATGAAACCCAAGTTTCTAGGTTCGATCCCTAGTGGAATTGGGTTAAAAGCTGCTAAGCTAGTGTGGACCTAACAAATATCCTGAATTGTGATATTAGTAGCAATTATGAGAACATTCTCGTTAAGGACCAGTAACCTTATAAAGCAAGCCCAATTCAAAGCCCATCTCCTCCAACCCCCAAACCCACAACCCCCCCCCCCCACCCACCCAACCAATCAAGCACACACAAGAAATATTTGTACAATCAATGACGTGGTGCAGCAACAAACGGTTGAAATTTGTCAATTGAGTCGGCCTATTCGAAGTTTTTAGCAGCTCAGGAAATAACTCGGAGCCGCAAGGCCCAAATAAGGCCCAAAGGAAGCCCAAGATATCTGGACTAAAATTTCGGACGTTCCGAATGAATTCGGCATCCGTGAATCCCAAGGTAAATTGATCCATTATCCTTGTTGAATCTATTTTATCAATAAAGCAATAATTTTTTTTAATATGGATCAATCAACCAATGGAGTTCAAATAATTATAAACCAATAAATAATTTAATTATAAGTTCAAAAGATTTTTATCAATATATTTTTTATGGCTCTCAAGCTCTCATGTTCGATTTCAATCATTTCTTGACCTAATTTAAGCACGGGTAAAATTTATCTAAATTCGACCACACAATTGTAGTGTGTGTTTAAGTCAGATTTCTTTAATCTTGGAGTTGATCAAGTTGACAATTGACAATAATATCTCCGTTAAATTGATAACTCTGACCTTCTTTCGTGGGCCGATTAGCCGGTTGAACTATTTTAACATACCCTTGTTATTTAAAATATTTATAGTATTTAAACTTAATACTCCATAATTCAGAAATATTAAGACAAAATATACAAAAGAAATAGAACATATTTAAAGATTTTGTATAAAAGTAGAGTATTTAATTATTAGATAAGTTATGAACCATGCATGATGGCTGCACTGATATTTTTACACTTTTGATTCCCTTTTGAAGCCATACAAAAATCAAACATCCCTTTCTTGAAAATAAATAAATTTATTCAAGTACTAATAATTAATTACTATTTATATTCATATCTAGCGCCAGATCACATGGTTTTCAGAAAATTTCTCTTAAAGACTCATTTTTATCTCCATCATGTTGAATTTCTTTTTCTTTAAAGTACTTCTTTTTCATGTTTTGTATCTTTCAGCCAGGATTTATTTAATTATTTATTTATTTTGCAATTTGTGAGAAAATGCAATTAATCTTTTCTCTTGAGTCATTTACTTCTAAGTATTAATCAGATCTCATTGTACACAACAATATTATTGCAAGGCAAGAATTGAGGCATAAAAATGAGATAAATGAAAATAGACATAAATTAAGATAAACATAACAACATAAACAAATTAAAATAGACATAAATTAAAAACATAACAACATAAACAAATTAAAATAGAAATTTTCATTTTTTTCATTTTTTCTTTTCCTTCTTCTCCTTCTCCTTCTCCTCCTTCCTCTTTTTTTGCCCACTTCCGCTGGGTTTGCTTGGGCTGGGGTTGCTTTTTTTTCCTGTGCAGGAGTTCACGTGTGCAGTGAACTCATTATAAGTGCACTCATACTTTACTTCACACTTGGTACACGTATACCCAGAGTGTTTCCTGCCACCTTGCGTTCCTTTTTTATTATTTGCATCCATCATTAAGAAAAAAAAATTAGCAAGAAGAATTAAGTTGGTGGATGGGTTGTGTGTGATAGCGAATTCATGTGGTCCTATGTAATTAATCATGAAAAAGGAATTGCACACACACCCCATCCACCAACTTAATTCTTCTTGCATGCGTTTGTTTATATAATGGGGGAATGGGGGGAGGCTGAGAAGTAGTAAGAGATAGTAATTAATTGCACATCCCCCCACAAGCTATAAACCTTGGATTCTGATAGCGAATTCATGTGGTCCTATGTAATTAATCATGAAAAAGGAATTGCACATCCCCCCACAAGCTAGCCTTATGTGTTTGAAAAAGGGAAGCATCATTCTTTTCCTATTGGATGATTAAGAAGGTTGTTCACAAACATTAGCCTGCTGGAAATGAAAACCCGTACGTACACTATTTAATTTTTACTCTCACAAACATGCACACACTAAGAATCAAACATATTTATTATATTATAATATTACTCCCATGTATATATATATACTAGAAAAGTGTACGTGCTTTGCACGTGTTTAATTAATTTCTTTTAATTAAATTAGAAAATTGCACATGTTTTGCACGTGATTAACTAATTTCTTTTAATCAAATTAGAAAAGTGCACGTGTTTTGCACGTGATTAACTAATTTCTTTTAATCAAATTAGAAAAGTGCACGTGTTTTGCACGTGATTAACTAATTTTTTTTAATCAAATTAGAAAAGTGCACGTGATTAACTAATTTCTTTTAATCAAATTAGAAAAGTGCACGTGTTTTGCACTTGGTTAACTAATTTCTTATGTTAGTTGAATCATATCATCATTTTTAATCATACTGTTCCCAAAAATTTAAAGTTGTTACTTGAAAATAAAAAATAAACTATAATTACGAAGTATTTCTAATACAAAACTACATGTCTACATAACTATTATTCTAAACCAACCATTTGAGCTAATGAATAATATCAATTATTTTCTTCTTTGTCTTTGATATTTCCATCTAAACCAGTTTGTGTTATTTTAATCCATTCTTTCACTAATTTCACCGATTTTTGTGGTTTATTACATTCGTTAATCAATTCACTCATTTTCTCCGATTTAACCAAATTTAAGTCGATTTTACTTATTCTTTTGCTAATTTATCCTATTTTCTCGACCATATCACCTTTCTTTTTGGTCATTTTTAACTCATCTTTTTGTTCTTGTTCTTTGTCAATTTGATCAGTTTTTTGTTATCATGTGTTTAGTCGATTTCATTCAATATTTTACCAGTTTTCTTCATTGTTTTATCGATTTTATCATTTTTTGTTGTTTAATTCTTTTTTATTCAATCTAACCCATTTTTTAATTTTTATCTTATATTATCATAAATACCTAAAGGATGAAATACATTTTTCCCCATTAAAGTATGAAAGTGGTATTAGTTACCCCCCCTAAAGTATCAATTGTAACACTTACCCCCCTCTGTTATAGTTTTGTAGTTTTTATTTCAAAAATAATGATACCCCTTTCATAAAAAAAAAAAATCACACTTAAGTATCTCTTATATAAAACGTGTTACACGGAGTCGGAAAGTGTAACTCACTTGTCGAAATTAAAAGTCAGCATGAAAAGTGTTTGTGTAACATATATGATAAATTGTCATATTTATCATAATATATGGGGTAACCTACCACTTTATCATAAAATATGAGTGTAAAATGCCGCTTATGAAAATGTCATGGAGACAGTGTGAAATATTAATGACATTATAGGAGGTAAAGTGCTCTTTTTTTATTAATTGAAAAAATAAAAAGAACACACAAACAACGTTCATTACTGAGTGGAATGCAGAAACACTGTCGTTTGTTTAAATATCAACCTCCCTATGTTATTTTTATTAGCCCCTCTGCGTTATTATTTCTTAACCAAAAAATTCATTTGAGTGAATTATTAAGTGAATGCGGGGTTATTGCCTGTTTTCAATCATAGTAGTCCTTCTATGTTTATTTGTGTATATATATATATATAATAATAATAGAGAACTCAGATTTTATAATAAACTAAATTTGTTCGGTTCAGTTGTTGATTAAATATACTAAATGGTTTTTATGTTGGATATTTAGTCTTCACAAAAAATTCAAGAAACTCTATTTTCTGAACTCGTACTTTTATTTGTATATAGATATGTATTGAAGAATAAATGAATTTAATTAAAACCGAGTACACATTCACGTGAGAATTAAGAGAAGATAAAAAATAAATTTACTCCATATAATAATTCAGAAAAGAAAAAAAAAATAAGGTAGTAAGAGATAATTAAAATCAAATGTATTTAATTTTCTGAAAGGTCACTGCTACCTTAACATCTGAGAACGACAACGTATTTTAAAGCCTGAAACAACCCCCTCCTCCAACCCCCCCTGACACACACATATATATAGGGCGGGTGTTTATTTATGGATTGTTTTTTCACCGTCCATAGAAATCAAGCTAAAATATTAATCAAAATCTTTAATTAACTCGACTTCAAGCCCGGCCGTGGAATCAAATTTATAGCAATTAATATATTATATACATTGGAGTTATATATTTTTAAATCTTTACAAATTATTTCTTATAACACCATCATCTATTTATCCTTCTAAACTACAATATATATAAAATCAATTAAATAGTTTTGCTCAGAACTCCCAAATCAACAATGCTGACTGAAACGATGCAAATTAAACACGGCCAAAATTGATCATAAATATTTAAATGCCTACATTGTCTTATGACTTGATTCCTAGCAATTTTTAAATCGATGTAATTAGTGAAAAAAAATATTAAAATTGATGAAGTCGATCTTAAAAGGTTTAAATTCATGAATATTGATGAAAGTGAGTTAAACCAGTGAAATAATGATTAAGTCTAAGAAAGTCGATCGGTGAAAACACGCGCGAGTTAAATTGTTCAAAAACCTTTTTTATTTTTTGTAATTTATTTTTCTGATTATTTTTCACTAAAATTCAAAGTGTAAACATTGCTAGCTTTAAATGATGGTTAATTGTTTCCTATAGATATTTGGTTACAAATATTTTGTGTAAGTGAACCAAGAAAGAAAGAGGAAATATTTTGTGCATTTGAATGGAACGATCTTCTTAAATAACAATTTCAATTTACCCGATATATATGGTTTTCATAATAATGTTTAATGTGATATAATAATGTTTAATTTATCACATTGTAATTTGAATTAAAAAAAAAAACAGTACGTTGAACTTGTCATCTATTCCAAATCATCCACTTTTATTTATTATAATTTTTTCAAGTGATCGATCGATGTTACATAAAACAAGACTTAATTAATTTGCATTCCCCTACCGTTACAATTGTCAACGTGCTCAACAAATTGTTGGTAGGTACAAAAATACACGGATCCACACTTGTTACATGTATAGCTTCGCATGTTTGGAGGAAGCTTCTCTTCAACTTCAACTCCCTTCTTAATGCTACTGCTTCCTCCGATTTCTTTGATTATTATTTAATTGAAAACTGGAAAAGGATATATATATATATATATATATTTTTTAATAAATTTGGAAAGGAGGCAAGGAAATGAAAAATAGTTATTGCTTATATTAATACAAACCGAAGACACGTTTTTGTACAAGTTTGAAGGAACTAGTGGCTGAATTTATATCCTTCAAATACGTTAATATATGTTGTACCTAGATTTTGTATTAGGTTTCTATTCAAATTCAACAATCTTTTCTAGTTCTAATTCACAATCATTAACTTTGAATATGAGCCAAATGAACTGCCCGATTAACCTTCCCGCGCATGTGAGGGCGTAACTTGGGTGCCCGCAACCTAGAAAAATCCCAGTTACTTTGAATCAAAGTAACTAAGTCAACTGTACTACGAAATTCCGGTGGATTAATTCAATATCAATACGGCAAGGATTATAAGTTAAAAAGTGATAAAATGCCCTTGCAAACCCAAGATAATTAAGGAAATGTTTGGGGTTGATTTTTGATGAAAGCCCTCCAAAAAATAAAAAAACTGCAACATAATGAAAACTTCAGCCTACTCAACGAAATCAAACAAAAAATTGTGGCTTGCCTAAGTGCGTACGTGCCATTTCCAAGTTAGAAGAAATAAGAAATCACCCAATCTTATGTATTATCAGGCAAGATATTTTCTTTGTGAAAATGTTTCATAATTTGCATCGTAAACGTATTTTCTTATCTGCTAACCTATGCCACAAAAAAAAAAAAAAAAGTATGCAACATAATATTATAAATTAGCGAAAACACAATAACTGGGCTGAGACAACGCGCATTGAACGGTGCAATTACACCCCTAGTATATATATATGAGTAGATTTTTTTAATTTTTTTCATATCAATTCGTATAGAGATAACGAAAATTTACATAACCAAATATGGTTTACCAAAACTCTAGAAAATTAAGGACTTCCAGTCCTTATTTTTCATAGGTGCCGATACATTATGTATACTTCTTCTTAATTGATCACTTGGAAAAATTAGTAATAAATACAAGTGGATGATTGAAAAAGAAGACAAGTTAACATATTTGATTGAAAGGTAAAGTGGAGTGAAAATTGAAAGGGTAAACACCACTTTTGGTCCCTCTTATCATTAACTTTTTACAGAGTGGTCCCTCTTATGTTTTTTTTCCCACTTTAGTCCCTACTATGAATTATTTGTTTCACTTTAGTCCTTTTCAAGTTGTCCAAGGCCATTCCGATAACATATGATATGCTCATGAGGGCAATTTTGTCATTTCAAGTAAACTAATAGGGATATTTTCGTCTTTCTAATTATTTAAAAAAAAAACTAAATATATAATCTCTTCCAAACTAGGCTTTTATTCCAATTCAACTTAATCGTACATTTCGATCCAAACTATAGTTTTTTCCTAAAATCTTTTTCAAACACCAAAATTGCTCACCAATTAAACAATATCTCAAATAGTCTTAATAGTGAACGGACGAAAATGCCCTAAAAAATATTCACATGCATGTCACGTGTTATCGGAACCACCTGATAAGGACTAAAGTGAAACACAGAATTCATAGCAGGGACTAAAGTGAAACAAATAATTCATAGTAGGGATTAAAGTGGAAAAAAAAATATAAGAGGGACCACTCTGTAAAAAGTTAATGATAAGAGGGACCAAAAGTGGTATTTATCCAAATTGAAATTTATAACGAGTCCTACTCATAATTGAAATAAAATAATGGATAGAAAATCTTGACCTGACCCTGCACGTACTAATAATTAATTGCACTGAACGAAATTCTTTTTTTTTTTTTTTTTTTTTTTTTTTGAGAACCCTGAACCAAATTACCTTTGACCTACTTTCCCTTGACATCGACACTCTGATGTTTTAGTATCTAAACAAAGTTATAGTGCACATAAAATTAGGTATATAAGGCCAGGCTAAACAATCAGATCATATTAATTAGGATTTTGCATCTTATAATAATAATATCGATATCATTTTTTTTTTCTTTTTTTTTTGTGCGAAAAAGTGGACATATCGGTATCATTTGTTTGTTCAACCAAACGCGTAAAATCTAGGAGACTAATAAAACTTAGCTCAAGTTAACTACCTAGAACAGTTTGGTATGTGTAAATGTGATCAATCAATCGGATTTGCCACAGAAAACGTGAAAGTCTAAATATATCTAATTATAACAAATTCCAAAGTTTAAATATATTTAAAAATAAGTTCTATGTTGAAAAAAGAAACTTTATAAGTAGTAAATTTATTTTTGCTAATTGTGTCCCTATTATATTTCGAGGGAATTGCACTTTTCATACCAAACTTTTGCCTACTTTATACATTTCATACCAAACATTTCAAAAAGACACATTTCATACCAAAATTGAATAACCTTTTTCACATTTCATAATGCCGTTATTTTTTTGATGAAAATTGTCACGTGACAAGCACATGCCCGTTAAGACAAAAAAAAAAGGGGGGAAACGAAATTATCAAAAATTAAGGGGTATTTGCAATTATCTTCAACCCCAATCTCCTTGCCGGACCAATTATCTTCACCACCGAAAGCCGCCACCTCAACCGCCCTAACCACCCAACTCCCTCATCTGTTACATCACCACCACCTCCTCCCCGTCCGGAACCGGATTCGTCACTGCCACCCGAGCCTCCGAACCCTCCTCCTCCTCCACCTAGGTCCTCTCCATCCCCACAGAATCACTACCAACCCCACCCTCACCCTCGAAATTCACTCCCTAATTCCACCAAAGGAGATTCACCAAAATTTGAAACAACAGTGAATAATGTAAATCCAAGATTGATTTAGCAAATCAAATTTTTGGGTGTATTTGGCAACCCACTTGTAAATTAGATAAAATCGATAAAAACTAAAAAGAAAAAATGAGCATCATGAACAAACCTGGAAAATAAGCTCTGCTCAATAAAACTTTTAGATTTGGCGAACAATTTGAAGTGAATATTGCAATAACATATTTTCAGGGCAAAGAAAAAATGAGCATCATGAACAAACCTTTGTCGGAACGGAAGAATTACAATTTTGATTGAGTCAGACTCGGATGATGAACTCAGTGAGTCGGCGACTCACTGGACTGACACTTCAGGTGAGATCTCCGATTGGCTGCGCTTGAAGAACATTGGAAATCTCTTTTTCTTTAAGGATTCCATGGTTTACAATATGGAGAAAACCCAACTTTCACATGAAATTGGAAAAAGCACCAAATTCATGTCTCATTTTTCTGCCATTTTGGGTTTTTGGTTGAACAATAAGAAGAGAGAAGTATTGGTAGTAGTATAAGATTTGAAGGGGGGTGGTGGTGGTGGTGGTGATGGAGTTTCAGTGGCTTTGAGGGAGATGGTGGTTAGGGGGTTCAGATGGCGGCGGCCGATGGTGAAAGAGTCCGGCGAGGAGATTGGGATTGGGGTTGGAAGATAATTGCAAATACCCCCTTATTTTTTGATAATTTCATTTTTCCCCTCTTTTTTTGACTTAACGGGCATGTGCTTGTCACGTGACAATTTCCATCCAGAAACTAACGGCAGTATGAAAAGTGAAAAAGGTTGTTCAATTTTGGTATGAAATGTGTCTTTTTGAAATATTTGGTATGAAATGTATAAAGTAGGCAAAAGTTTGGTATGAAAAGTGCAATTCCCTCATTATATTTCTCATAATTTCTCTTACATACAGAATATTACCTAAAGAGAATTAATTCATGTAAAAAGCACTGTGAGTTGGGAAAAAAAAAATTATCCACTATGAAAAAAATTAATAGATCAATTTACTCTTTCAATTGAAGAGTATAATTCACTCGCCAAAATGGAGAGTGATCATGCAAAATATTTTTGTAACATAGAGGTTAATTAAGTGCAATATTTATCATAACACATGAAGGTAAATTGTCATATTTAGCTCAACACATGGGGTAAATTATCATATTTATCATAACACGGAGATTAAGTGCCACATATGAAGGGGTAGTTTTGTCAATTAATATTTTGTAAGTTTAACTTTTTCAAGAAATTGGTGTGAAACTTTTATTTGGTTATAATTTACAGAGAAGAAAATTGTTTTTTTTTCTTCTTCAAATTACAATGCGAGAAATTAAATATTATGAAAATTATATGGGGTAAATTGCAATTGTTATTTTAGAAGATCGTTCCATTCAAACGCACAAAATATTTTCTCTTTCTTTCTTGGTTCACCTACAAATTTGTAACCAAATATCTATAGAAAAAAATTAACCATCATTTAAAGCAATGACATATATTTATTCAATGTTTACACTTTGAATTTTAGTTAAAAATAATCAGAAAAATTACAAAAAAACGAAAGGTTTTTGAACAATTTAACTCGTGTTTCCACTGAGACTTAATCATTATTTCACTGGTTTAACTCATTTTCATCAATATTCATGAATTTAAACCCTTTAAGATCGACTTCATCGATTTTAATATATTTTTCTTACTAATTACATCGATTTAAATCAATTTAACCGAGTTAACTTGTTTTCCACAACTTTTTACCGATGTACACTTTGACCAATTTAACCATTTTCATTGTTTCTAACAAATTTTCACTAATTTAATCGACTTAAATAATTTTTTAATTGATTTAACCCATGTATTTTTAATCATCGATTTCATTTATATCTCACCAATTTAACATGCCATTAAGTGGGGATGCGACCAAAAGAAAACCATACTACAAAATTGGAGTTTCATGTCAAAAATCTAATAGTATAGGGGAATTAATCAAACTCAATAAACAATTTTTATACAATAATTTTGTGCAAATTTCACGTAACAAATTAGAGTTTCTTTCATTTATCGTTCGGTTGGATGTAAACCTTTTTAGTAACAACAAATAAGATTAGGAATTTGTGGGGTCACTCGATAGTGAAATGTTGCTAAAATGCTAATGCAATGGATAATTGTTAATTAGCAGCTAATGAGCAGTACAAGGTGCTTTTTTTTTTTTTTTTGAAAAATTAGTACCTATCCCGGTGGATTTAATTTATTTGGGTGTTGGATTTAATAATTTTTTATCCTTTTATACCAATATGACATTTATCCAACCCCAATTAATTAAATTCACTGAGGTAGAATCTAAATAATTTGAAAATCTTTGTTAAACAAGAATATATGACTAAATCTGATGACTAAAGACATATAAGACTAAAATTGATTAAGTGACAAACATACAGGATTAAAAATTAATTTTGCCAAAAATATATTCCTTCTGATTTCCCCCAAACCGACACAATGTCTTCTAATATCTAAAAGGGAGGAATTTTTTTAACTCAGAAGATCTCTCGGACTTGAAAATCCTAAATATAATATATGCCCTAATTCTTTTCTGTTCCATTTAGGTATGGTATAGTCCAATTCCAACGGACGAGAGATTAGAGAAAATATTCTAATTAGTTGATTTCATTTATAATTTTATTATAACCAGTAGGTATTAATTAAAACTTTTTTTATTTTATAATTCTTTAAACTGTGTGCATGTCTCTTGAGATCTTTCCATGTTTATTGTTCGTAGCACTTCAGTTTTATTGTTAATTTGAACAAGAACATATAAATTTGTGTTTAACAAATTATTTGATTCGCTAAAGTAGATTTTATTATGTAATTTGATGATTTTTGGCTCTTTGGACAAACTCATCCATGATTTAATCGAATTATTTGGAAATGATAGGCTAAGTATACGGATGTTCGAAAATGGCAATATCAGAAACCACAAATGAAAGAAAACAATTAAAAAAGTAATATTGAAAGGCTAGCCTAACTAAAATACGTCCCTTTGATAAGCAAATTTTATGACATTTTATACCATCAGACAATTATATATATATTTACATCAATATGCACCCTAGAAAAAAAAAAATTGATATCAAAAATATATTTTAATTCATATATAGATCGTTTCCGTCGAAATGTTTAGACATTTCAATTTTTGAATCAATAGAAAAATTAAGTGTAATTTGAAACTCTTTGTTTGTCGTAAAATTTACTTAGTTTTCTTAAATAAATAATTTATTCAAAATAACTTTTCTTGGTGACAAAATGATTTTCATATTTCTCCACCAATTGTAGCTGTTCTTCATCGACTTCAACCATTTCACCTATTTTTATGAGGTGGTTGGAGGGGAGGGGGGACTATAATTTATTTAACGGGAAAATTACTTTTTTGGTATCATAGGATAGGCTGACTTGCACTTTTGGTACCATTGGATACGAAAATGCAAATTTGGTACCATAGGATAGGTTTTCATTGCAATCTTGGTACCAAACCCAATTTTTCTACAAAGTAAATGGCAATTTACCCCCTATGAAATGCATAATGTTCAATTTATCCCTCTATAATTTGAAAAAAAATCAATTTACCCCCAGTAAAATTTTAATGAAGCAATTTACCCCCTTTAGTCGGAGATTATAACTCACTTGTCGAAATTGAGAGTATGCATGCAAACTATTTTATTTAACATAGGGGGATAAATTGCCACATTTATCATAACAAAATGGGTAAAATGTCACATTATCATAATAAAAGTCGATTAAGTGCCGCCTATAAAAATATCAGGGAGGCGATATGAAATTTTTACAAAATTTCAGGGAGTAAAATGCTCTTTTTTAAACCACGAGGGGTTAAATTGAACATTATGCATTTAATAGAGGGTAAATTGCCATTAATTTTGTAGAAAAATTGGGTTTGGTACCAAAAATTGCAATGAAAACCTATCATATGGTACCAAATTTGTGTTTTTATATCCAATGATACCAAAAGTGCAAGTCAGCCTATCCTATGGTACCAAAAAAGCAAATTTCCCTTTATTTAACCCTCACTTTTCCCATAAGTTTCATCGGTTTTTTCTTATCAATTTTTTTAGTAACTTCAAGTGCAATGTTAGAAACGAATATCGGAAGGGGAATTGGAATTGTAATAATATCAGTGATAGGTATAGTTACATCTAGACATGACTAAGGAAAATTTTCTAGAATTTATGACTAAAGATTTCTTAATCAAAATTACTATTCAATTTCACCTTAAAATTTAAGAAAAAGAACACAAAAATATAACATATTTTGCAAAATTCTATCATAGCCTTCTTACTAGGCAATTACTATTCAATTTTGCAAAAGTAAATTCCAATGCGATCCAGAACTTTATATTACGAGGCAGCTTTTAACCCAACTTCACTGGGGATCGAACCTAGAATCTTTGGTTTCATAGACCAGCGCCTATCGGCCATGCAGTCCCGCTTATTGATGACTTCTTATAATGTATAATACTAAATATAATCACACATTTAAAGAATTCAAATTGGTAACTTATTAAACAATGTTCTGAAAATGTGAAATCAAATAAGGATACTATTATGAGGAAAAATGTATAAGAATAAAAAGAGTAGGGGGTGGGCACGAGACGAGTTTGGGTTAAAAATACGGGTATAGCAAAATTTTGATATTGACACATTTCATTCCAAATCCGTCCAGTAATAATTTGGGAATTCGAAAGCGGGTATCCAAACTATTGAGCGACAGGACGAGACGGGGCGGGTTTACGAATTCCACATTTTGTTTTTAATCGCCATTCCTTCATGAATTTAACAAAATTAAATTACAATATTTTATATAAAGTTTAGTATGTAGTAGATTAATAATAGTAGTAATATAATTTGTAGAGCAAAAAAACTTTGTATGCCGTGGCGTAGGTGAGAAGAAGAAGAAGAAGAGCCGTAAAGAAATGTAATGTATTAATAACTAGTGTAAGATTTAAAATGAATATTATAGTAAAGTAAGAAAGGTCTTCAATAGATGATGTTAATTAATTAATTAATTGATGTATAAGTAAAGTGTATAATTATATATATAATAGTAATAAAAAGATATAGACGGGTTCGGATATTCGGGGTTGGAGAATCTAATCTCAAATCCGTCCTGTATTCCCGTATTATAATATGGATTCCAAGTTTGAGTATATGTTGGTCCCAAGTGGTCAGAAGAGGTTTAGAGGGGGGGTGAATAAACCTCTTTAAAATTTTCTTTCAAATTTAACTTTAAAACTTTGCTCTAACTGAACAGACTAAGCTGATCAGATTAGTAAGTTACAAATCTGTTCGCGAACAAATCTTTGAACAGTCTTGTTGACCACTCGTCTGATAGTTACTTAGCTGATTTTGCAGAAATCAGTTTTAATACTTAGAGTACTTGCAGCGGATTTTCAAAGTGTTTTTCACAAGTATTCTTTGTAGTTTGAAAAATGTTTCCCCAGTTTTATAAACTCCTTTTTGTTCTCTTTCAAACAGTTAACTTAATGTGTTTTTATGCAAACAGAAGATATGCAGTTTTGAAACAATGTAAAAACACAAGTAATTTTTATAGTGGTTATATGGATTTAAATATCCTTTAGTCCACTCTTCCAAGTCACTCAGATCTTGGGTTATACTATAATCACAAAGTTTACAGTATACTCTGCTTGCGTCGAACAACAAATGAAACGACCACAAGTTCGCAATAGGAGATCACACAGAAAACCTATCCTCTGAAGTTTGATCACTCACAAAGATGGATCACAACTCCGCACAACACTCTTGTTTACAAAATCACTCAGAAGATGTATTTTTCTTGATTCTTCAACTCCGCTTTCGTCAACAAATGACTCAGCTGATGAGTGAGCTGTTCTTGAGACTTAAAGAATTTTGCTTCGGATTTTCTCTCAGAAAGTGTGTTGCTTTTTTTCTTCTTCGTCTCTTGCAGCTATTTATACTTGAGGATTGAAAAATGTCCGTTGAAGAGAGACAGGATTCAAATTCCTCGAGTACTGGTCCTTAAAATCCGCGAACGGCTCTTTTGCAGTCTGACCGTACTGTAAACAGTACTATTCTGCAGGCAGCATTAAATGCAGCATTAAATGCACTCGGCTGATGCGAAGCTTTTCTTCAATCATTTGTCTTAAATATCCTCGTACTTCAGCATTTATTACACCAAGGGGCATTTATTACCGTTGGGAATACTTCATGATCTTCTTCACTTTGCTGATGAAAGTACACGTCTGATGGTGAACTCGGCTGATCTCAAACTTGAACAAATCTGATTTGAGTCGGCTGATCTTCACTAATCTGATAACTTTGCTTCAGCAGATCAGAAGTCTTGGACCTTGAAACTTTGACTCTTCTGATGTCTTCATTACTTAGTCAAAATTTCCTTGATAAGTTTTTCAGCTAAGTTACTCCATACTTAGCCAATCTTTGAAGTTTTGGAATGCATCAAAACCTCCCTTATCAAACTTTCTTCAGTGCCTTCATCTTCATCTTCATCCAACAGTATATATTTTAAAAACGGGACGAATCGAATTTGAGTTATCCGAACCCAATGCCCACCTAAAAAAAAAATCATATTTAAATCAATCCAAGTCCAAAAAGTTCGAGAAAATGTTGCAGATGCCAAATCTTACGATTTTTTTTATGCTAAATCATACGTATTTAGCTCAACTATAATGGGAAAATTTGAATTACATAACAATTAATAAATCTCTTCCTTTTGTCAAATGAGTATCAGCTACCCTACATTATTAAGTGCAGTAAGTAGTCACTATAAATACCAGAAAATGTTGTAAGAGAAATACACATTCTCAATGGGGAAAATTGCTTTTTTGGTACCATAGGCTAACTTGCATTTTTGGTACTATTGAATACGAAAATATAAATTTGGTACCATAGGATAGGTTTTCTTTTCAATTTTGGTACCAAGCACAATTTTTCTACCAAGTTAATGTCATTTTACCCCCTATAAAAAACATAATTTTCAATTTACCCCTCTATAATTTGGAAAAAAATCAATTTACACCTTGTAATTTTTTTAATGAATCAGTTTACCCCCTTCAGTCGGAAAGTGTAATTGATCACTTGCCTAAATTGAGAGTAGACATGCAAACTATTTTATAACATAGGGGAATAAATTGCCATATTTATCATACCACAAGGAGTAAAATGCCACATTATCATAATAAAAGTGAATAAAGTGTCGCCTATAAATATACCAGTGAAGCGATGTGAAACTTCTACAAAATTTTAGGGGATAAAATGCTCTTTTTGAAACGACAAGGGAATAAATTAAACATTATGCATTTCATAGGGGTTAAATTATCATTAATTAATTTTGGGGAAACATTGGATTTGGTACCAAAGTTGCAACAAAAACCTATCCTATGGTACCAAATTTATATTTTTGTATCCAATGGTACCAAAATTGCAAGTAAATCTATCCTATGGTACCAAAAAAACAATTTCCCCCCTTCTCAATTCTCATCTTAGGATTGAAAAATCTAAGGAAATTAAGTTTAGATATAGAATCAACAATGACCACTCTAATTTGCCCTGATCATCCTTCTCCTGTTGCAGATGCTGAAGCTCTTAGAAACAGGGGCGGACCTAGGCAGTGTTTGTTAGGGGGGCCGAATTTTATTTGGTAGCAAATTCGATATTTTTTTCGATGTTTTAATAAAATAACATAAATTAAATTACAATAAAGTAATACTAAATATTATTTTATCTAACAAAAGATGAAAAAAATATAATAATAAGGATTCTTAAATAGTCAATATGCAATAAGAATTGAAAGAAAACTAATGTTGCTAAGAGAAAATATGAAAAAGTTCAATGGACCATTAATATGTGAAATATAAAGGTAAAATTGTAACATTAATATAAAGTCAAAAGGCCAACGAATAGATCATGAAAAACATTGATTAACGAACATAATATAAAGGAGGAGTTCCACGAACCCGAAGGTATGTGAAATGAAGAAAATAAATAAAATAACCTTGATTTTTTAACTCGAGAATGAACTTTAAAGTAAACTCCCATTTTTTTTAGCAAATCATACACGAATATCTAATTACATAATTAATGATTTAAAAAATTGATAAATCCAGAAAGCACAAGGACAATTTACAATATAGAATTTAGTTATTTAGTTATCTTAATTCAACAATGAATAAATATTAGTATTTCATATACATAAAAGAGTGATAAAATTGGAAAAATGAAAAAAATAACAACAACAATATATAATAAGTGCTGAAACTAGTTTAGATTATATATCATCCCATGTCTATTCTCCATGATATAGGAGGACCAACCCAAGTGGCAAAATCCAATTCCTTGAAACCGTAACATTTGTTCCTTGAAAAATCAGAGGAAGTTGGAAGGTTGAAGAAAGTAATTGACGTGTAAAAATTAGATGTGACAGAGGAGGAGGGGAGTTCAATATAATTTTTTGTTGGCAAAATAGCAATTTACGTCCCTTAACTTTCACTAGTCCGCAGAATTAGGACACTTAATTTTCCAGCAAGCAATTTACGTCCCTTAACTTTCGCTAGTCCGCAGAATTAGGACACTTGATTTTCCAGCATGCAATTTACGTCCCTTAACTTTCACTGGTATGCAGAATTAGAACACTTTATTTTTCAGTAAGCAATTTACGTCCCTTAACTTTCAGTGGTCCGCAGAATCAGGACACTTAATTTTTTAGCAAGCATTTTAGGTCCCTTAACTTTCAATGGTCCGCAGAATCAGGACACTTAATTTTTTGACAAGCAAAATACATCCTAACTTTTCTATACCCGCAATTTTACTCCACTTGACAAAACAAACACCAACTTGACAACCACTTAACAAACCGTCTACAACTATTTAACAACATCAATATTAATTCAAATCCCCAAATTAATTGTCCAGTTGGTAATTATGGAATTTTCAGCGAGTTGTGGACTAAAATTGCGGTCAAATGGACTAAAATTGTAGGTATAAAAATGTTCTAGATTTCGCAGACCAGTGAAAGTTAAGGGATGTAAAATGCTTGTTGAAAAATTAAGTATCTTGATTTTTCGGACTAATGAAAGTCAAGGGATGTAAAATGCTTGTTGAAAAATACATCCTAACTTTTCTATACCCGCAGTTTTACTCCACTTGACAAAACAAACACCCACTTGACAATCACTTAACAAACCGTCTACAACTATTTAACAACATCAATATTAATTCAAATCCCCAAATTAATTGTCCAGTTGGCAATTATGGAATTTTCAGTGAGTTGTGGACTAAAATTGGGGTCAAATGGACTAAAATTATAGGTATAAAAAAGTTATAGATTTCGCAGACCAATGAAAGTTAGGGGACGTAAAATGCTTGCTGAAAAATTAAGTATCTTGATTTTTCGGACCAGTGAAAGTTAAGGGATGTAAAATGCTTGCTGAAAAATTAAGTGTCCTGATTCTGATATTTAAAAGGAATATTAGGATAAAGTAAAAAAGTTCATTTATTAGATAATGTTAATTAATTAATTAATTATATAACTAAAGTGTATAAATTATATAATCATAATATTATATAGGCGGGTTCGGATATTCAGGGTTGGAGAAACCAATCTCAAACCCGTTCCGTATTCCCGTAATAAAATATGGGTATTCAAGTTCGGGTACCCATACCCAAAAAACACTCGTCCCGTTCAGGTATTTTAAAAACGGGACGGGTCGGGTTTGGGTTACCCGAACCCAACGCCCACCCCTACTTAAGAAGAAATTGGGACAGAGAATGCATATAAGCCAAAGACCTTGGGTACGCCGATACTCAGTAGGGGATGTCTTAAGTTAGTACATGTTCTGTTGGGAACACATAAGGAATCCCTCTATTTGTCATTAGATTGAAAATGAAAAATGAGATTTCAATCTCGGCCTTTAAAAAATTGGATCGGCTACCTATTAAGTAAGTGATTGAGTTGGGTAGATTTTTGAATTCTTTAAATTAATCAAATATTAATTATGTTTGGGCTTTTGGCACTTTGCACCCTGGAATTATAGGGTTTTGACACTTTGCTTGCACCCTAACTTAAAAGTTTTGACACTTTGCACCCTAAAAATATAATTTAGTTTTGGCACTTTGCACCCTAGCGTGTATTTTGAAGAAAAAATTAATTGATTGAAAAGTATAATTGTTTCGAATATTTTTGGCACTTTAAACCCTAAAATTATAGATTTTGAAACTTTGCACTCTGAAATATAGAATATTGGCACTTTGAACCCAAAAAATATAATTTCTGACATTTTTAACCCCGACTTAATATGATAATCTAAATTATGTAAATAACATGCATTATAATAATATGTTAGATATGTAAACGTGTATTTTAGATATAAAGTAAATAATCTTGAGGAACTTGAAAATAAAATGAAGACAATGTCTTTTTTTAATCTAAATTTTACAGTGAGAAAATGTTAAAATAAGTTATTATAAAGTAAAATAAATTTAGAAAAACAAGTTTATGATTGTTGTGCATAGAAATGACCATTTTATCTCTACATCGCCGATATTCATGAGTGTGTTTTTTTTTTATAAAAATACATTAGGGTGCAAAATGTCATATAAATTATATTTTTAGGGTGCAGAGTGCTAAAAAATTTAAATCGGGGTAAAAATGCTAATATTTTATAATTGATTTAATTAAAATGTTAGGGCACAATTTGATACTCCAAATTGGACTGACTAAACTTTTTTTTTTTCTAAAAAGTGGACTTAATAAACTCATATTTTAAAATTAGATAAATTAACATTTTAATAAATAAATTTTAAAAATTTCAAACAAGCCCTCAACACCACCACCACCTCCAGCCTGCGGCGACTGGAGTCGTGTCCAGTCACGACTGAAATGGTGGTGGTGGTGAGATTTTAGTATATAGAGTTGGAAGGGTTTGGAGGAGATATTGGTTGGAAATGAAGCTACGGGGAAGGGAAGGGAAGGGAAGGGAAGGGGTGGGGTGGGGGTTTACGGTTGAAATGGGGTTGGTGGTTTGGTAGGGATGAAGACCTTATTTCCATTTTTTTTTTTTTGTATTATTTTAAATAAAAAAAATTGATTTTTTTTTTTTTTTGTTATTACCTATTAATCAGGTTGTTTTGAACAATAATGACATGTGTCTACTGATTAGGGGGTTCCTTACATGTGCACAACTCAATGGGTTCCTAACTTAATAATGGCTCAAGATCCTCTGTACCACTTTTAGTGTACCACTTAAGTGTATCACCACTAAGTGATTGACACATGCATATGTGAGGATTATTATAATTGTCATATGTACAAGTGTCAATTAATTAATGGTGATACACTTAAGTGGTACACCAAAAATGGTACAGAGGATCTACACCCCTTAATAATACTCCTACTCAATAACCACTTTGATGTATATAACAAGCCCGCTAAATGAATTAAGGTCCAACTATCTAAAAGTTGCCTAATTTCTGTCGATCGAAGTTGATTTCATCAGTATAGACATCGATTAAAATTTTCATCTTTTCTTTCGAAAATATCGAAAAGTTTTCGTTTTTGAATCAAGCGAAACGAAAATGAGATGTAATTCCAAAACTATTTGTTTGCCTTAAACTCTGTTATTTATCTAAATTTAGTAACTTTTATTACAATTTTTCCTTAGTGTTTCCGAAACATTTCCGAAAAGTCTCGAAAAGTTTTCAATATTTGGCTGGCCGAAACTTACACTCGAAACGAAATTTTGATCCATGAGTATAGACGATCAGCAATCAAAGGCAATGCAATTTACTAATAGTTTCAAAATTGACTCGATATTTAACTAACTTGGCCGCCCTCCATAATCATTCAAGTCAATTTTTTTTTTTTTATAAATTCGCCGGAAGGGCTGAATTCGTTAAACATGATAAAATATAGGACTAAATCCGAGGACTAAAGGCATATAGGGCTAAAAATTAATAAGTGACAAACATATAGGATTAAAAAATTAATAGTGCCAAAAATATATATCCCTTCTGATTTCCCCAAACCGATATGATGTCTTCTATTAATTCAGAAGATCTCTCGGACATGAAAATCCTAAATATAATAGATGCCCTAATTCTTTTCGGTTCCATTTAGGTTTGGTATATATACATTCCAATTGATTCTCTAATTCCAACGAACGAGAGATTAGAGAAAATATTCCTAGCTATTGCTCTCTCTACATCACTCTTTTTATTATAATAAATCTGATTTTGCGAAAAATTCTAATTAGTTGATTTCATTTATAATTTTATTTTAACCAGTAGGTATTAATTAAAACTTTTTATTTTATTTTATAATTCTTTAAACTGTGTGCAGGGGCGGATCCAGGAATTTGAGTCAGGGGGGGCTAAACTTATACAAAAAAAAAAAGTCAAACAGTTAAACATAAAGTTTATATTGTTCACATAAGAACCCAAAATATCTACATATTTACTTTAATAATTGACCACGACGGTTTTTCATCTTTTGAAACTGGTCCGTGATAGCATCATTTGAAATACTACTAAATATGTCTCTCTCTATAAAGACAACTAAACTATCATTTAACCATTGATCGCTCATTCGGTTACGAAGTCGATTCTTTACTATCTTCATAGCCGAAAAAGCTCTCTCCACTGATGCAGTTGCAACGGGTAGAATAAGCGCCAATGTCACAAGTTTGTAAACCATCGAGAATGCGACATGTCTTTTAGTTGCAACCATCTTCTTAGCAAGATCACCAATCCCTTTCAAACTAGAATAATCCTCACTTGATCGAACATCCCTAATATAATTTTCAAGTTGATTGGGAAGTGCCGAGAGCTCAAGAAAAGAAAAGTCATTTGGATAAAATTCGGCAAGACAAACAAGTTTTCATTTGTCAAAAGCTTCAAAGTGATTGGATGGGTTTAAGCATGCAACACGAAGAAGCAACTCCGTGTTTACTTCATTGAAACGGTTGTTCAACTCTTGCAATTGTCTATCTATCACCGAATTGAATCTCTCAACTTTGTAATGATGTTCATAGTCACTTGTTCAATCCTACGCTTTGGCCTCCCATATGGAACATAAACATTACTCATTGAAGGAACTTCAATTTTATGTTTAGAACAAAAAGAAGTAACATCCTCCAACAAAGTTTCCCATCCATCATCTCTTGTCTCTTGAAGACGATCTTTAGCTAATTTGACTAATTTCATAGCATTCACTATATCTTGATATTTTCTTTGTAAAGCTTGAGACATGTCATTAGTGATCCCTAATATCGACGTCATCAAATATAAATTGAAGACAAAGGAAAATGATTGCAATATTATCAATAGATTGCTTGCTTCTCCATTCTTATCGGTGCACTCCTCAACTATGAAACCAAGAATATCAATCACAGAAGAGAACATGTGAATTACACTCATCAAAGTACCATAATGTGATCCCCAACGTGTGTCACTCGCACGAATGATAGTTCTCTCTTGGTTGAGACCTTTACCACTTTCAATTTCATTATTTGATAAAGCCTCGACTACTTTTTCGAATTGCTTGTCAAGAAGAATATCGACGTTTAGGAGATCTTCCAAAAATATTGACCACCATTATAACCCAATCAAATAGTCAGGCCATATAAGGGCTATTGGGCTAATATATTAAATTTTTTGTTAAAGTGGGTATACTAATTAGACTTAAAATTATATTTGGGCTATTGGACTAATATATTAATTTATTTGTTAAAAAAAAAAAAAAATTCCAGGGGGGCTATAGCCCCCCCTTGCCCCTATGTGGATCCGCCACTGACTGTGTGCATGTCTCTTGAGATCTTTCCATGTTTTTTGTTCGTAGCACTTCAATTTTATTGTTAATTTGAACAAGAACATATAAATTTGTGTTTAACAGATTATTTGATTACTTAATATGATGATTTTTGGCTCTTTGGACAAACTCAACCATGATTTAATCGAATTATTTGTCATCATATATATCTATGTTTTGGTTTGTTTACTTAGCCGTACGTTAGCATTTACCATAACCTGTATACACAAAATAATTTCAATATATATAATACAGTAATAATCTTTGATATTTTCTTTCCGGTGCAGATTATGTACTAATTAATCAATTGTGATGGAAATGCGAACAAAGGGACAAAGACAACCTCGTTGGCTTTTGACATCGTACGGAGTGGGTAATGACAAACACTCTTTCTATAATGTAGTAGAGAATCGGTTCCATGTCACGAGCATTCCTGAATTGCGCGGCAAATACATATGTGCTTCTACCTACGGGTGGCTGGTTTTAGTGAGCCCCTCCGGCGACTGTTGCATCTGGAATCCCGAGTCCATGGAGAAAATCGAGCTCCCAAATTTGCCGTATCCATTGTATTATACCAATTGTGTATTGTCTAAACCACCTAGAGACCCTGATTGTTATATCTTGTTCACTTCAGACTCTTGTCGCACCTTTTGCCAAGTCGGAGTTGACGATGAATTTTTCATTAAACAATCACTACAAGAAAAAGGGTTTTCAGTAACGAAAATTTTCGTTGGTGAAGCCTCGATTTCTATTGGTATTCAAGCGTAGCACGGATTTTTTCCGTCGGATATTCCGTGTGTGAAGGCCCCGTATGTAAATGGAGTGACGGATTATTTTCCGTTAGTAAATATAGCGACAATATATTTTTTGTTGGTAATTCTGTTGAAAAATGTTGTACAATTTTGTTGTTGGTAATTCTGTTGGAATATTACTAATAGAATTCCGTCGCCTAAAATTTGTTATTATCATGTCGCTAATTGGTTGGAACACTGCAACGAATTTTGTATCAGAATTAGTCTCCTAGATTTTACGCGTTAATTGGTTGAACAAACAAATGATACCGATATTATTATTATAAGATGCAAAATCCTAATTAATATAATCTGATTGTTTAGCCTGGCCTTATATACATAATTTTATGTGCACTATAACTTTGTGTAGATACTAACACATCAGAGTGTCGATGTCAAGGGAAAGTAGTTCTAAGGATAATTTGGTTCAGTGCAATTAATTATTAGTATATACGTGCAGGGTCAGGTCAAGATATGTTAACTTGTCTTCTTTTTCAATCATCCACTTGTATTTATTACTAATTTTTGTAAAATTGGGCTTGTTATCAAAATTGCAATGAAAACCTATCCTATGGTACCAAATTTATATTTTCGTATTCAATAGTACCAAAAGTGCAAATTAGCCAATCTTATGAAACCAAAAAAACAATTTTCCCCGAATGTACATGTATTTCTCTTACAACATTTTCTGGTATTTATAGTGACTACTTAGTGCACTTAATGTTGTAGGGTAGCTGATACTCATTTGACAAAAGGAAGAGATTTATTAATTGTTATGTAATTCAAATTTTCCCATTATAGTTGAACTAAATACGTATGATTTGGCATAAAAAAAAATTGTAAGATTTGGCATCTGCAACATTTTCTCGAACTTTTTGGACTTGATTGATTTAAATATGATTTTTTCTTTTTTTAGGTGGGCATTGGGTACGGATAACTCAAATTCGATTCGTCCCGTTTTTAAAATATATACTCAAACTTGAAATCCATATTATAATACGGGAATACAGAACGAATTTGGGATTAAACTCTCCAACCCCGAATATCCGAACCCGTCTATATCTTTTTATTACTATTATATATATATATATATATATATAATTATACACTTTACTTATACATCAATTAATTAATTAATAACATCATCTAATGAAGACCTTTCTTACTTTACCATAATATTCATTTTAAATCTTACACTAGTTATTAATACATTACATTTCTTTACGGCTCTTCTTCTTCTTCTCACCTACGCCACGGCATACAAAGTTTTTTGCTCTACAAATTAAATTACTACTATTGTTAATCTACTACATACTAAACTTTATATAAAATATTGTAATTTAATTTTGTTAAATTCATGAAGGAATGGCGATTAAAAGCAAAATATGAAATTCGTAAACCCGCCCCGTCTCGTCCCGTCGCTCAATAATTTGGATACCCGCTTTCGAATTCCCAAATTATTACTGGGCGGGTTTGAGATGAAATGTGTCAATATCAAAATTTTGCTATACCCGTATTTTTAACCCAAACTCGTCTCGTGCCCACCCCCTACTCTTTTTATATTTTTACATTTTTCCTCATAATAATATCCTTATTTGATTTCACATTTTCAGAACAATGTTTAATAAGTTACCAATTTGAATTCTTTAAATGTATGATTATATATATTATTAATTATACATTATAAGAAGTCATCAATAAGCGGGACTGCATGGGCGATAGGTGCTGGTCTATGAAACCAAAGTTTCTAGGTTCGATCCCCAGTGGAATTGGGTTAAAAGCTGCTAAGCTAGTGTGGACCTAACAAATATCCTGAATTGTGATATTAGTAGCAATTATGAGAACATTCTCGTTGAGGACCAGTAACCTTATAAAGCAAGCCCAATTCAAAGCCCATCTCCTCCAACCCCCAAACCCACAACCCCCCCCCCCACCCCACCCAACCAATCAAGCACACACAAGAAATATTTGTACAATCAATGACGTGGTGCAGCAACAAACGGTTGAAATTTGTCAATTGAGTCGGCCTATTCGAAGTTTTTAGCAGCTCAGGAAATAACTCGGAGCCGCAAGGCCCAAAGGAAGCCCAAGATATCTGGACTAAAATTTCGGACGTTCCGAATGAATTCGGCATCCGTGAATCCCAAGGTAAATTGATCCATTATCCTTGTTGAATCTATTTTATCAATAAAGCAATATTTTTTTTTAATATGGATCAATCAACCAATGGAGTTCAAATAATTATAAACCAATAAATAATTTAATTATAAGTTCAAAAGATTTTTATCAATATATTTTTTATGGCTCTCAAGCTCTCATGTTCGATTTCAATCATTTCTTGACCTAATTTAAGCACGGGTAAAATTTATCTAAATTCGACCACACAAATGTAGTGTGTTTTTAAGTCAAATTTCTTTAATCTTGAAGTTGATCAAGTTGATAATTGACAATAATATCTCCGTTAAATTGATAACTCTGACCTTCTTTCGTGGGCCGATTAGCCGGTTGAACTATTTTAACATACCCTTGTTATTTAAAATATTTATAGTATTTAAACTTAATACTCCATAATTCAGAAATATTAAGACAAAATATACAAAAGAAATAGAACATATTTAAAGATTTTGTATAAAAGTAGAGTATTTAATTATTAGATAAGTTATGAACCATGCATGATGGCTGCACTGATATTTTTGCACTTTTGATTCCCTTTTGAAGCCATACAAAAATCAAACATCCCTTTCTTGAAAATAAATAAATTTATTCAAGTACTAATAATTAATTACTATTTATATTCTTATCTGGCGCCAGATCACATGGTTTTCAAAAAATTTCTCTTAAAGACTCATTTTTATCTCCATCATGTTGAATTTCTTTAAAGTACATCTTTTTCATGTTTAGTATCTTTCAGCCAGGATTTATTTAATTATTTATTTATTTTGCAATTTGTGAGAAAATGCAATTAATCTTTTCTCTTGAGTCATTTACTTCTAAGTATTAATCAGATCTCATTGTACACAACAATATTATTGCAAGGCAAGAATTGAGGCATAAAAATGAGATAAATGAAAATAGACATAAATTAAGATAAACATAACAATATGAACAAATTAAAATAGACATAAATTAAAAACATAACAACATAAACAAATTAAAATAGAAATTTTCATTTTTTCATAATTTCTTTTCCTTCTTCTCCTTCTCCTTCTTCTTTTTTTGCCCACTTCCGCTGGGTTTGCTTGAGCTGGGGTTGCTTTTTTTTCCTGTGCAGGAGTTCACGTGTGCAGTGAACTCATTATAAGTGCACTCATACTTTACTTCACACTTGGTACACGTATACCCAGAGTGTTTCCTGCCACCTTGCGTTCCTTTTTTATTATTTGCACCCATCGTTAAGAAAAAAAAATTAGCAAGAAGAATTAAGTTGGTGGATGGGTGTGTGTGTGCAATTCCTTTTTCATGATTAATTACATAGGACCACATGAATTCGCTATCACACACAACCCATCCACCAAGTTAATTCTTCTTGCTAATTTTTTTTTCTTAACGATGGATGCAAATAATAAAAAAGGAACGCAAGGTGGCAGGAAACACTCTGGGTATACGTGTACCAAGTGTGAAGTAAAGTATGAGTGCACTTATAATGAGTTCACTGCACACGTGAACTCCTGCACAGGAAAAAAAAGCAACCCTAGCCCAAGCAAACCCAGCGGAAGTGGGCAAAAAAAGGAGGAGAAGGAGAAGGAGAAGAAGGAAAAGAAAAAATGAAAAAATGAAAATTTCTATTTTAATTTGTTTATGTTGTTATGTTTTTAATCTATGTTTATCTTAATTTATGTTGTGGAATATAATTTTTATTTCACACTTCGTACAGGTATAACCAGAATGTTTTCTTCCCCCTTGAGTTCCTTTCTTACTTGAATCCATCTAGTTAAGAAAAAAAATTAAAAAAAATTAGCAATAAATAATAAATAATAAATAATAAGAGATAATTAATTGCACATCCCCCCACAAGCTAGCCTTGTGTGTTTGAAAAATATCAAACAAAACCACTACTAGGACTGGCGATAAATGTAAAAATATCAAACAAAACCACTTTTTTAACTCTCATATAAAACTTTGGGCCAAAAGTAAAAAGGAGCAAAAATAAAGGACTAAAGGAGTATCAGATCTGAATTCTACAAAAATGGAGATGAAATCATGGTATGTATAATGTCCTGTGATTTAGGGAGACTCAAAATTTTGATTGCCGTGCTACACTGAAAACGTGCGGCTATAGCATAACTAGTTTTCCTACTTAACTTCTTATACTATCAATTAACTTCGTTAAAAACTGTCAAAAATTAAGTAAAACCTAGGAGCAAGATGTAAACTTTTTTATTGAAACTGATGGCGAACCTGATAGTCTTTCCAGCTACAGTAAGTTGCAGCAGACTGTATGGTAATTCCTTTCTCTCTCTCCAAATCCATAGAATCCATCTTAGCTCCAACGCCATCCTTCCCTCGAACCTCGTGAATCTCGTGGATCCGACCTGTATAATACAAAACGCGCTCCGTCAGCGTTGTCTTACCGGAATCAATATGAGCAGAAATCCCAATGTTGCGGAGCTTCTGCAAAGATTCCTTCCACCAACCGTGCTTCTCTTCCCTCAGCCGTGCGGCGGCAGCGCTTCCGGCGGAGAAATGGCGGAGATTGAAGTTTCCGGTGTTGAATGTAATGTTTGGGTTCTAATATTGGGATTGGGAAATGTTAGGTTTGATTAGGCCCCAAGATTCCACGGGACTAAACTGATGGACCTAGCATAACCAAAACCCAACTCAAGCATATAAACAAAATGCAGAACATAATTTGGTAGAGACGGGCTCATGCTTATAATTTGGTTGTATACAAGTTTTAGGAGTCATGCTTTTTTTATTATCCCCACTACAAAAATGAACTAAAGGACCTAGATTTTGAGAAAGAACATGATTATAGGCCAAGAAACATACGCAACCTCATTTATGCCTATATTGATATTAACTAGACCAACATTTTAGCAATATACATATTCCCCCAAAACACCCTATAAATCAACATCCATATAGCATTTATCAAGCATTAAAAGTATTAATTCCACAATTTTTTTTATAAAAGTTAGACTGAAATACAGGAGGTCATTTTCAACACCACATCCTCAAATATATATATCAACATAAACCACAAAAACTTTCTAAAAATATAGCATTTCCATATTCCAAACAAAAAACAAAAATAAAAAGCAAGTGGCAAAGAAATATTTAGAAGGTTGTCTTTCAAAAATTAATACTTCAGTTAACGATACTATATTGAATATTGCAATTATTTAAGTTGTTCACATGGAGACATGTCAGATTTCCAAACTATTAAATAAAAGAATGCTCTTCACAGCAATATGTATTGGGCCCAAAAGGGATGCTTGTGTCCTCAAAAAATATATTTATTTATGTATGTACAATGTACTTTATATATGTCCTAAAGGAAACCCATGTGAGCTGGAAACCAATAGAGCAAATTTCTAATCTGTCTTAGGACAAATTGAACCATTTCAATAAAGAAAAGTAATTTTTTTTTCCTGAGACAGGCTTCTTTTTCAAAGAACTTAACTTGTGGGAAGATCTTTCTTTCTTTAGAAGAGTCTTAATTTTTTACAGTTGTTTTTTTCCACTCTCACTGCTAACTCCACCTTACATTAACAAAGTTGAAAACTTGAGCTAAAAAATGGGGAAAAAAATCCAACACAAAAAACAGAACAAGAGCATAACCAAAACCCAATTCAAGCATATAAATAAAAAATGCAGAACATAATGAAAAAATTGGCTAAAAAAGAAAAACCCAAATGATAAACAGCTAAAGGAAGCAAGTGAATAGGCAAAAAGCACAGACCTTCATCAGCAGAAGCAGTAGATACAAGTAAGAAAAGAGCAAGGAAAAGAGCATCTCCAATGGCAGCCGCGGGGCCGGGGCCGGGGTCGGGGTCGGCAGGGGAAACGGTTGGAGATGGAGAGGGGCCGGGGTCGGGGTCGGCAGCGGGGTGGAACGGGCGGGGCCGCGGGCTCCGCGGAGCACGCAGGCCGGCCCGCGGCCCGCGTGGGTTTGATGGAGAAAAAAGGGGCGCGTGTAAGTAACCACTGCGTACGAGTTGCAGAAACCCTAGGTTAGTCCACTTGAGCTTTGTAGAGATGAATGCGCCGTTCGCTATTTGGCTGAGTCTTAATATGAACTTTATATGATACAAAGGGGTTTTAGGGTTGGGCTGAGGAGATTTATATTTCTATTGGGCCTTTCAGTGCAGTTAGTGAATGTAGGCAATTTTTTTTTTTTTTTTTCTAATGAATTAATGTGTGTATGGTTTATTTAATGTGTGTATGGTTAATTTTGTATAATTAATGTGTTGTATGTGATTTTAATTAATGTGTTATTTTAATTAATGTGTTATTTTAATTAATGTCTTATTTTAATTAGTATTTTATTTTAATTGATGTGTTATTGTAATTAATGTGATTTTATTTAATGTGTTATTTTAATTAATGTGTTATTATAATTAGTGTTTTATTTTAATAAATGTGTTATAGTAATTAATGTATTATTTTAATTAATGTGTTGTTTTAATTAGGGTTTTAATTATATAGTATATAATATGATTAATTATTTAATCATATTTTAAATAAAATTATGATATACTAATAAATATAGAAATAGTCCATTTAATTTAACACTCATACAAATAAAATTTAGATTAATACTTAATCTAAATTAAAAATTTAAATACATACTAAAATAGACAAGAAAATTAAATTTAAAACTATAATATTAAGTGAGAGTGGGCAAAGGAAAAAAATTTAATTAATTCCCCCACAGAGCCCCAACCATTGGAGACGACCAGCAGGGCCCCGGGCTGGCCCTGGGCTAGCCGGGGCTAGCCCTCAACCATTGGAGAACCGGGCTCCAGAGTGAACTTTATTTGCTGCTTTTTCTTGTTTCTTCAACTCCAAAGCTTCAATCTTGGAAAACCGGAAAACCATATTATTAAGAAAATGATTTTAGTCAGTACAATGAAAAGGGATTAATACACACAGACAGAGAGAGAAAGGGGGGGAGGGGGATGAGAAGTATTTATTTTGATGTCGGAGTGACTGTATTGTCCTAATCAGAAGTGTCAGAAAATGGACGGTCAAGATTGATCTTTATTTTTTCACCGGGATTCAGTATTCAGCAGATTGATTGAAGCCCACTTTGGACCAAGATTTGCACTTTTGACCTTTGACTTCACTTAATGGCAAAGAGAGAGGGTTTTGGTGGGCACAAGATTCTCTGTACCACAATTTGTGTATCATAATGGTGTATCACAAATAAGTATTTGACACATGTATATGTGATAATTATTATAATTGTCACATGTACATGTGTCAAATATTTATTTGTGATACACCATTGTGATACACAAATTGTGGTACAGAGGATTTTCATCCGTTTTGATGGGGTGGGGTGGGGTGGGTGGAGAATTTTTCAAAAAGTGAATTTGACCGTTTCTTCCCTTTGACGGATTTGCCCCTCTTCACATCATTTTCATTGCTTTTCATACATTTCTTTTTGCAGTTGGATTTAGCATGACTAATGAATGTTGATCTTATGATATTAGTTGTTGAGACATGAGTTATTCGTCTAATAATATGACAAATGTGTTGAGTTTCAATGTTATTAAATGATTAAATCTGAAAAGAAAAAAAAAACATGATTAAATCTGTCCAATTCAAACAAAATATTTCAATTTTTTTTTTCGAATATACTAGAAAAATTTGTAAAAATAACCACTAAATTAAGTAAGAAGATAATATCAAGGCAAACAAATAGTTTCGGAATTATAACTTATTTTCGTTTCGGTAATTTCGACGAAAACGTAGAAATTTTAATCCATGGGATTAAATGTCGCATTCCTAGTGTATCTCCCATAAACTAGATGTTTGTGACCGGTAAAAGAAAAATAGTCAAAGATTTTACTATGAAGTATTACAAAGAGAAGTCATGTTATGGTGTAATAATTCTTTGATATTCCTATATTTAATCATCTAACTTTTTAACTTTTTTTTTATCTATCCCATTTAAATATATATTTTTTATTTTTTTTATCATAAATAAGTTTTTATTTTTTGTGTTTAGAAAATGTAATACAGACGGAAATGCTGAAAAATTAAAACATGTTTGAGAATTAATGATAATATGGAATACTAAAGTACTAATTAAAGGTAATATCGCAATCCCAATAAGGGCCAAATATGTTATTTGAGAAGTGTAGGCAGTTAAATTTTATTGCCTGATTAAGTCCAATATATATTAATTATTAATTAATTTATTTTGGGATTATATCAAATTTAATTCCTAAAATAATAATTAAATAATTAATTGACATATTTTATATCTTATGACTAATTAAATATAAGATTTCTTGCAAATAAATTAAAATCTCCATACACAAGGCAAGTTTGTGTAGGAAATTATTAAGCAAGGCAAGATTTTCTTCACAATGCAATATTTGCATATCATATCTTTTTAAAGGGAAAGAGAATTAAACAAGATATATTTCTTGTCATACAGGGTGTGAAGAACCAATCAAATTGCGCCACGTCATATGGAGAATATTGCAAATTTTCTCAAACCCCACCTATAAATAGGGGTCATCTCTAAGAAGAAAGACACAATTCAAAAAGCAAAAAAGAAGTGCAAGGAGAAAAGCAAACTCTCTCAAGGCGTTCTTCCAAAATATCAAGGCGTTCTTCAAATCAAGGCGTTCTTTCCAATATTCAAAGGCGTTCTTCAAGAAGTGAAGAAAAATCCAACGTTTAATCTAAGATTAATATACTTAATTCTTAGATTAACGTTATTGGAAATTCACAAAGTTAAAATAAAGATCAAATCCCTCAAAAATCCAGAATATCCAAGGCGAAGTTCGAGACGTTCGTCAAGGAGATTCAATTCATTTCACGTTTGATCCAACATTAAGCACAATTGCTTTGGATTAACGTTATTCAAGTGCCAAAATCATTTTGGAGAAGATCAAATCAATCTTTTTCAAAGATTATCGCTTAGAGAATTAGAATCAGAGGAATTATAGAGATTGTAACCACTACTTTAAATCAATAAATTTTATTTGTACAATTATTTCTTGTTTAATATATATTTTTAAACTTGAAATTTTATTTGTTACAAATTTTTGGCACGCCCAGTGGGACAATCTCTACCTCTCATCTCTTTTCTCTAAAAAATCAATGCCCCCAAAGAAGTATCGAACTCTAACTGAGTTGATGGATGATCCAAAGACTAAGATGGTTGAACAAAGAAAGGAAGATGGCGATCAAAGAAGTCCATCTCATTCTGCACATTTTGAAGGTTCCAACCAAGACGATGGTTCTTCTAGCACTGAATCTTCATTTTCAAGTAAGGTGCCTGCCATGACAACAAGTACTGCAACCATTGAGGAACAACTGTTGGCCTTGACTAAGGCAATGGAATCGTTCGCTAAACATGCACAAGATCAAGATGCAAAGATCGAGAAGTTGTTGAGCCAAGCGAACCATGTTGAAGGAAGTCATGTGATGGGAAAACAACCCGTAAAGGTCGAAGATGGTGATACATCAATGAAGCAAGCGAACCATATTGAAGGAAGTCATGTGATGGGAAAACAACCCGTAAAGCTCGAAGATGGTGATACATCAATGAAGCAATACTCAAATGCGAAGGATGAAGAGTTCGAGGAGTCTGAAGAAGACGAGATGCCCATTAAAAAAGCAAATTCAAAGGGTAAGTCTAAAGAACTCCAAATTTCATCTGATGACATGATCCCTATAGATCAACTGAAGGAATTTATTATGGGAACCATCAACTGCAAGTTAGAGGGAGGCCTTAAATCATCTCTCGCTTATACAAAACCTTATACTCAAAGGATTGATAGAATGAAGATGCCAATTGGCTACCAACCTCCAAAGTTCCAACAATTTGATGGCAAGGGAAACCCAAAACAACATGTGGCTCATTTCATTGAAACATGCAATAACGCTGGAACCTATGGAGATTATCTTGTGAAGCAATTCGTTCGATCACTCAAAGGAAATGCATTTGACTGGTACACCGACTTGGAGGCTTGTTCCATTGATAGTTGGGATCAACTTGAGCAAGAATTCCTTAACCGCTTTTATAGCACTCGAAGGACAGTCAGTATGATTGAACTTACAAACACCCGCCAATGGAATGAAGAAGCTGTTATTGACTATATCAATCGTTGGAGGAATTTGAGTCTAAACTGCAAAGATCGACTTTTCGAATCTTCGGCAATTGAGATGTGTATTCAAGGAATGCACTGGGGTCTTCGTTACATCCTTCAAGGAATACAACCAAGATCATTCGAGGAGTTAGCCACTCGAGCTCACGATATGGAGTTAAGTATGATTGCAAGTGGAGCTGATGGACCACCTATTCAAGATCCTCGTAAATTCAAAGATAAATCTGAGGCAAAAAGAGGAGGCAAACCTTTTCAACAAGTCCCAAATAAAGAATCTTTGGCAGTAAATATTGCGCCTCTCAAAGTAATAAGCAAAGCAAATGAGAAGAATGTTGAAAATAATGGTGTTAAGAGGAATATGCCCCAAGAAAGGGAGCAAAGAAAGTCGACTCTCAAAGAGATGCAATCCAAGAAATATCCATTTCTCGATTCTGATGTCCCTGGCATATTCGATGATCTACTTGAAGCAAACCTTGTCGACTTGCCCGAGATGAAGAGGCCCGAAGAGTCTGGGCGCTCTGATGATCCAAAATATTGCAAATATCACCGTCTTGTTGGACATTCTATCCATGATTGTTTTGTCTTCAAGGATAAAATCATGCAATTAGTTCGTGAAGGCAAAATTTCATTGGAAGAAGACAATACAATTGCAAATGTCATGTCATGCAATGCAACTCAAGAAAAGGAGATCTCTTCTAATGAATTATGTTTGTCAAATGACAAGAATGTTGAAGATTGCTTAACTGCGATATGTTTTAGCGATGAAGACCTGTTGTTTGGTTCCAAGCTTCATAATAGGCCTTTGTTCGTAAGTGGATACGTTCGTGAGCAAAAAGTTAATAGGATGTTGATTGATGGAGGTTCCGCTGTCAATTTGTTACCTCTTCGCACGCTAAAATAAATAGGAATCCATGTGGAAGAACTTTCGAGCAGTCGTCTGATGATACAAGGATTTAATCAAGGGGGCAAAGAGCTATTGGTGTTATAAGATTGGAACTGCTAATGGAAGATATGCTATCAACATCACTCTTTCACGTCTTAGATGCTAAGACGTCTTATAATGTCCTTCTTGGTCGACCGTGGATTCATGAGAATGAAGTAGTCCCATCAACCTTACATCAATGTTTTGGATATTGTCGAGATGGAGTGGTGAAGAAGGTATTAGGCGACGAGAAGCCATTTACTGAAGCCGAATCGCATTTTGCTGATGCAAAGTACTATATGGAAAACACAAATGTCGAGAAGGATAAAACTGATGAACCAAAGAAACTTGATAATTTAGAAGCTGAGAGCAAGGACGAAATGAAAAACATCAAATTGAAAGAAAAGCAAGAGGAAGTTCCTTCGATCAAAATCGAGTCACTTAAAGAACTTACATTGCCACTAACAAAGCTTGATGGAGAGAAACCATCTCGTCCGCCGTTTAAAGGATTCATCCGTCCCTCTCAAGGAGCTGAAGTAGAACATGGGACATTATTTTCACAAGCAAGTGGAGAAATCTTTGGTCCAAAAGCCTTTGAACTCTTAGTCAAAGCAGGGTATAACCCACAAGAAGACTCTTCCTTAGGAAAATTCCCTCCCAAAAGAAATTTTGTCCCAAATTCTCGTGTTGGACTTGGATTCAAACCACCAGAACCTGTTCGCATTGCTATAAAGAGAGTTAGCAGCAACCACATTACTGGAGAAGTGTACTTTTCAACAAATGTTGATCAAGGTTGTAAGAAACCGACGAGAGTATCTGTCTTTGATAGACTTGGCCCTCAAATATCTGTCTTTGATAGACTTGGTCCTCAAGGGCAACCTTTGACCCAAAAATTCGATCGCCGAAGACTGGGAGTTTCCAATTTATCAAAATGCTCCAAGAAAATTGAGGAATCGTCCGCTTTCAAAAGATTACGAAATTCAATCCCAACTCGTATGAAGAGGCGTGATAATTTGATTATATCATGTGGCGAAGTACTGAAGGGTAAGTGGGAGACTATTATTTTCACAAAAACTCAATGCAATGGCGAGGATGATAGAGAGAGTGTTGCATCTTCATATCATATTACTCTACATGAGGAAGATGCTGTCGAAGAACAAGACATTGATGATGCTCCTCCCGAACTCGAAGAAGATGTTAGATCCACCGTAGATGAATTGGAAGAAGTGAATCTAGGAGATGTTAGCAATCCTGGACCAATTTTTATGAATGTTTTGCTAAAGATTGACGAAGAAGGAGCATATGTCAAGTTATTGCGTGAATTTCGAGATATGTTTGCTTGGTCCTATAATGAAATGCCTGGTTTAAATCCAAAAGTGGACGTTCATGATTTTTCCGTGAGAAATGGAGTTCGTCCTATCAAACAAGCTCAAGGTAGATTTCGTCCAGGGTCAATTCCATTCATCAAAGCTGAAATGAACATGTTTATGAAAGCTGGTTTCTTTCAAGAAGTAGAGAATTCTACATGGGTCTCTAGAATTGTGCCTATACGTAAAGGAACTCGTCAAACTCAATTTTGTGTCGAATTTGAGAATTTAGATGCTCCCAATGATTTTCCATTACCTGATCCAGAACTTCTGATCGATGGATTCCATAGATATAGTCAGAAGTCTGGAGATCAGCATTGATGTCAAAATAATCGCCACACTCCTTGATAAGAGTATAAACTATCAAAACAACTCCTTGACACGAGTCAAAACTGTCTACAAATCTTCAAAGTTCAAGCCAAAGCCAGTGGACGAGACGAAAAGGTCTACAAGTTCAAATCAACTTCTCCCAGGCACGAGTCAAAACTGTCTGCAAAATTGTCAAAGTTCAAATCAAAGCCTCCAGTAGATGAGATGAAAAGGGTCTACGAAATCTTGAAATAAAAAAGCTCCATGATGCATGAGCCTAAACTGCGTGTTACTCCTGACCCGCACGAGTATAAACTGTGAATGGCATCCACCAATAGTAATTCATGTGGTTAAAATGATAACATACTCCACTAATGGCATTTATGTGGTTAAACTTTAATCCCCACCTAGTTCGAGGTGGTTAAGAAACGAACACTCCTGACCCGCATGAGTATAAACTGTGAAAGGTCTTCCTGCAAAAAAAAAAAAAAAAAAAAATCCTCCTTTTGAACTACGTGATGACTTGATTCCTTTTGGGATACGTAGGCAGCTTAGACCATTTTATAAGTTCAGTCATATGTTAAACAAACAAAAAAAAAATCTCCTTTTGAACTACGTGATGACTTGATTCCTTTTGGGATACGTAGGCAGCTTAGATCATTTTCTAAGTTCAGTCATATGTTTAAAAAAAAAAAAATTGACTTGCGATCATTCTTTGTTTAATGCTACTATGGACTACAAGATATAGAAATAAATAGAAAGATAAAAAAAATAACATCTTCTATTATTAATCTCGAAAGTAGGAGTTCATTACAAGAAAAGAAAAAGCAAGAAACGAAGGAAAGAACTACAAAAAAATAAAATCTCAAACAAAGGGCTTCAAATTCTTCAGTTCCTTTTGAGCAGTTTTCAAGCGCATACGCGAAGTTTCCAGATTATCTTTCATTTTGTCAATCAAGGGAGAGGTGTCCTTTAATGTCGCAACTTCTTCTTCAATCTTAAGAATGTCAGCTTGAGCAGATTTGAGCAACTTTTCTTGGCGCTTCAAGGATGAAAGCAGTCTTTTCTTCTTTTGTGCTAAATCAATGAGTTTCTCCTCGATTACCTCCGAATCTTCCTTCGTAGAATTAATGTGATCAGCCTCCTTATCTTCTTTGTTTTTAGCCTCACGTAGACGACCTTGAGCCTCAGAAAGTTGTTGAGCAAGTAATTCCTTAGAAGAATTTTCGCTTGATGTTGATCTCGCAGTATCATAAACGACAGCCATATCAAAAAACGAATCTAACAATGTTACCACATGGGAGATGTCAACATCCTCAAACATTCTCATCGTCTGCATCACAATATAGACCTCATCTTTGATGGAAGAAATTGAGTCGAGCGAGGTCCTTCCTATCTTTTGACTAAGCTCATTCCATAAAGTATTCAAAAATCTCTTTCTGTGCTCAAGTATTAACTTTTCACCCACAAAGACTGAGCAAGCTGCATGAGTAGGTGTTTTGCCTTGTGGAACTTTTTCTTGCAAAGTGGAATCAACGACTATCTCCGTAGCACCTCGAGATTGGGCATCATCACTAACTGGGGAGTTCTCTTCTACCTGTTGAAATTAAGCAATAAGCGCAAGTTTAGAAAAAGAGATATTAATCAATAATGGATGAACTAATAAGTAAATACCACTTCGACGGAATCTTCCAATAAAGGCTTTTCATTTGGAAGGTCATTCGACATATTGAAATCTTCTTGGTCCAAAGATTTCGAAACTTGCTTTTGTCTTTTCCAGTTACGGTCTAAGTTGATGCTACGACTTTCCTCCAAATCAATAGGAATTATCTTTCTTTTTATTTGTGTGGAAACATCGAACTTCTTTTGGAGGCCTTCATCAACTGGAGAGTCGGAACTATGTATCGAATTCTCTGCAATGAAAATCTCTACATGTAAGAAAATTTATGCATAAAAAGTTAACTTTGTCATAAACTATATGTAGAGATCGAATTACCTTTGAAAGGTTCCTTTGGATGCTCTTTACCTTTAGGAGAAGCCACGCTCAATTGCATAGTGATTAAATGCTCCACGTTTTCTTCAAGGTATCGTCCATGGACTTTAGCCCACCATTTTCCGTAATCTTTCGAATATAGTCTCTTCACACCAGAAGGTATGCCAGGAAACCTCGCTGTAGTTCTAGACTTAGACAAAGGGCTAATTCGCCAATAGCGCAGTCCTTCCTCCAAAGAAGCCTCGCGAATATCATGCTTGAGGATGCCTGGGACTTCTTGAAAGTATCCAAATTGACGGCTGAATCGATGGGGACTATAAGGTTCGACAATAAACTTTTCGCCTCGCCTCAAAGTAAGATAACTAGAACGGAGACTAGTAAAATAATTCTGTTGGGACTCAGAAACGTTAACGTTATCAACATACATGCAATCCACGATTTTCTGGTCAATATTACAAGTCCAAGTAATATAGTCTCCCTTATGAATTTTTCTACGAGCTCCTAAAGGATCATAGTATTTTGCGCCTCCTTCGCCAGAATATAATACCATGCTAGGACCACGTAATTGTTGGTGAACTTCAGAATGAGTCTTGAAGTACTGTGCGAGCCAGCCATAAACGAAATGTACTGGAAATGGAAAATTCGCACAAGGTTTTGGAGATTTTGAAATGGTGTTAAGACCCTTGTAGATAGCCGCCAATACTGGAATCGCAAGGCTCACTCGACGACCGCTCGCCATAAGACTAGCCACCTTAAAAGTACTTGGACGTATCGAGTTGACATTCTCGGTGGGAAGAGCAAAGGTACAAAGCCAACAAGCTAAATATGCCGCCAAGTATGCATCATCTTTTATATTGCCTCTAACTTTGAGCTTCGAGAATACGCCTTCTTCCAAAGGAGACCATGTCTTATGATCTTTAAAATCATCAAGAGGATTATGAGTGGATTTAGGACGAACGCTTTTCTTCTCTTTTCGCGGAGGAGGTGGTTCGTACTTCTTTGCTTTCTTAGACCAAAATTGGATCCATCTCTCAATCGAAACTTGGGAAATGGTTGTCACCTTTGCCACTTGCTTGAAGTAAATGAAATGCGTGGAACAAGTATTTGCAAGATCGAGGTACGAATGGTTCTCCCTTCTCATCTACACCATTTAACTCCGCTTCACTAGGGATTACCTCATCATAGAGGATGCCCAAAATAGGAAGACCTGCAATAGAGTAAAGATCCCATAATGATATGGATAATTCACCCCAGGAAGATAGTAAAGTATTGGTTTGAGGACACCACGACTCGCAAAAAGCCTTCATGATGTTCGTATTATGATCATATGTGTATAAAGAAGCGTGCACCGAATTAAAAAGTTTAGCTGCATATAGCGCAGTCTTGCATCGACTCAAGACATCTTCAGTCCACTCCCAATATCCCCTAAAATAACGGAATTCTCCAGGCACTTCAAAGGGATCATCGCCTCACTTCATCTTATTACCAATGAGTTGACGGCCCAAAGATGGGAAAGGAATAGCGTCACTCGATGGTTTATGATGAGCGGAAAGCAAGATTAAATGTTTTTGAGCCTTATTTGGAGATTCCGTATATTCTCGAGACCATTTGTCCAAGTGAAGAGAATTTCTTAGTGCCGCCCACCTCTTTGAATATTTGCCGATTAAAGGCGTTCCAACAGTCAAAATCGTGCTCTTTTCGATTGGTTGATCCTTATCGTCTCGAATAGTCAAACGTTCTTCCCCAGAAGAAGTGCGGTCGCCAACAAAGATTACCATCCTAACAAAAATAGGAAATCAAATAATGGGGGCATTAGATAAAATTGGTTTAATAATTCAAATATTTGAAAAAAAAATATTGAATTTATGACTAATTTTATTTTTACTCTAAAGATTTTGATATTCCAAGAAATAGCTCTCCGTGATGGTATAATCCCTTAAAAAAAAAAACTCTGCGAAAAATTAAGGGAAAGTTTTAATTAGTAAAAAAAAAAAAAAGAAAGGGGGGAACAATCTGCGCAAATATATATGTCATGAATATTTATATGTATATATATAAACGAATCATATACACACATGAATGTATATTTATATATGCATATTAGCCGTGAATATATATATATAGAGAATTGCATTTTTGGTACACAGCTATATGTCAATTCCCATTTTTGGTACACAGCTTTATGTGTCCGACATATTTGGTACACCTCTTTAACAAAGTTCGACACATTTGGTACAACCGTTAAATAAATTGCAAAATCACCGTTAATTCAGTTAGTTCGACACATTTGGTACACCTCTTTTACAAAATTGGCATGCGCGCGGCACATGGCTGCCCAGAAAAAAAAATTGAAACTTGATAAACTTTTTTATTATATTTTATTCTTCTTCCAATATTAAACTATAAATGACATTATAGTTTATTATATTTTACATGTCATATAAATAATAAATACATATTTTTTAATAATTTTTATAAATATGATCAATTAAAGTATCTTGTTTATTATATTTTATTCTTCTTGCAATATTAAACTATAAATGACATTATATAGTTTATTATATTTTACATGTCATATAAATAATAAATACACATTTTTTAATAATTTTTATAAATAATAAACCATAAAAATAATAAACTATTTTTATAAATAATTTTTAAAAATTGAAACTTGATAAACTTTTTTATTATATTTTATTCTTCTTCCAATATTAAACTATAAATGACATTATATAGTTTATTATATTTTACATGTCATATAAATAATAAAGACATATTTTTTAATCATTTTTATAAATAATAAACTATAAAAATAATAAACTATTTTTATAAATAATTTTTATAAATTGAAACTTGATAAACTTGTTTATTATATTTTATTCTTCTTCCAGTATTAAACTATAAATGACATTATATAGTTTATTATATTTTACATGTCATATAAATAATAAATACATATTTTTTTATAAATATGATATGATAAATATAATAAATACATATGATAATTTTTATAAAAGTTTATCAAGTTTAATTTTTTTTTGGGCAGCCATGTGCCGCGCACATGTCAATTTTGTAAAAGAGGTGTACCAAATGTGTCGAACTAACGGAATTAACGGTGATTTTGCAATTTATTTAACGGTTGTACCAAATGTGTCGAACTTTGTTAAAGAGGTGTACCAAATGTGTTGAACACATAAAGCTGTGTACCAATATATATATATATATATATATATATATATATATATATATATATATACAGGCACAATGAACAGAATCCATGAGATTAAAGCAGAATGAATGAAATACTAATATATTCAGAGACAAAGTCGAGGTAATGGTTAACCTTGATAAGAAAAGGGGCCGAATGCAAAGCAGGTTGTTGAATGAAGAAACTGCAATTGGGTGCCACGATGAAAAGAAGAAAACGGATTGACTCTGAAGAAAGATGTAAGAAAGATGTTGATTATTTGAATGAATGAAGAAAGGGAGTTATGAAGGCCTTTTATAGATGCAGAAAACTGAAATCAATTGGAATTCTTTTAGGACTTGGGAACATTCATTAAGGGAATAAAGATGAGTTTGGAAGTAGAATTTGAGATGATTGGAAATAAAAATTAAACTCAGATTCCAACGAGTAATCGATTTGGTCAAGAAAATATAAACAAGAGAAGTGTTCTTTAATTTGTTTCCTTAAACTCGAAAATACTGTTGTAGAATTTAATTGGTCTGTACGGTTTTGGAAATGAGATAATGTTCAAGAATCTGCAACTGGAATCAGTCCGTGAGGAAGAAGGACTTAAAATGCAATTTCCCACATTTTTTCCATAAAAGGGCCATAATATGTTGGGCCATTGAATGGGCTAAAGAAACAATTCACTCCAGTTTCTTTTTTGCTAAATGGGCTTACATTTGAGAATTTAAATAATGCATATAATGGAGTAATAAAGTGCCGAACACTCACTTCAAACTCAAGATTTAATATGCCAACAAAGTGAGCCCGGGATTAATTATGGATTAATCGTTTAATGAGAACAATTAGTTGGCATTGTCTCCAAAGTTCATAAAATTTGCTGCGATCATCCAAATTTTTTATCGTGTCACAATATTTTTTCAAGTCCATGTTATGTTGAAATCGCGACTTATCTACTCAAAAGCAAATGCATGTTCGTAAATAAGTCTCGAAGGGGCATTTGTAGGCAGTTAAATTTTATTGCCTGATTAAGTCCAATATATATTAATTATTAATTAATTTATTTTGGGATTATATCAAATTTAATTCCTAAAATAATAATTAAATAATTAATTGACATATTTTATATCTTATGACTAATTAAATATAAGATTTCTTGCAAATAAATTAAAATCTCCATACACAAGGCAAGTTTGTGTAGGAAATTATTAAGCAAGGCAAGATTTTCTTCACAATGCAATATTTGCATATCATATCTTTTTAAAGGGAAAGAGAATTAAACAAGATATATTTCTTGTCATACAAGGTGTGAAGAACCAATCAAATTGCGCCACGTCATATGGAGAATATTGCAAATTTTCTCAAACCCCACCTATAAATAGGGGTCATCTCTAAGAAGAAAGACACAATTCAAAAAGCAAAAAAGAAGTGCAAGGAGAAAAGCAAACTCTCTCAAGGCGTTCTTTCCAATATTCAAAGGCGTTCTTCAAGAAGTGAAGAAAAATCCAAAGTTTAATCTAAGATTAATATACTTAATTCTTAGATTAACGTTATTGGAAATTCACAAAGTTAAAATAAAGATCAAATCCCTCGAAAATCCAGAATATCCAAGGCGAAGTTCGAGACGTTCGTCAAGGAGATTCAATTCATTTCACGTTTGATCCAACATTAAGCACAATTGCTTTGGATTAACGTTATTCAAGTGCCAAAATCATTTTGGAGAAGATCAAATCAATCTTTTTCAAAGATTATCGCTTAGAGAATTAGAATCAGAGGAATTATAGAGATTGTAACCACTACTTTAAATCAATAAATTTTATTTGTACAATTATTTCTTGTTTAATATATATTTTTAAACTTGAAATTTTTATTTGTTACAAGAAGTTCCACCATGAGATTTTTAAGTTATTGAAAATGAAAATGAAAAAGGAAAAGAAAAAGAAAAAGAACAAGCATGTTTTATTTAGAATTTTACTGGAATAGACAGTTTTCTCCCCTGAGGGTAAGGTAAGGTCAAAGGTAAGCAGAAATATTAAAAAATAGGTTAAATAATGATTCTGCATGATGTGTCAAAATCTTTTATACCACAATTTGTGTATTATATTTAATAGTGATTTAACTCCTAATTCTAGAATTTTCAATAATGCCCCTTATTATTTACTTTGGCAACTTACTATTCTCACTCTTGTTTAATAAATTATTACCATGTCACACTAGTATATATTATCATAACAAATGGTGCAACATTACATATTAGCTACATTTCATCAAATAAAATAATGTCACGATAATATTTTGTAAAGAATAATATTCATATAATATTTTGTGTTGAATAATTAATTATAACGTTTGAAAAAATGCATAGTATATTGTTCGTTTGAGAAATTTGGGGGACGAATCGCTAGTTGGAATCGTTGCAATCGGTTTAATGGGATGATCAATAATGTGTGTTTCACTGATCTGGGTTTCAACGGAGAGAGAATGCTAGAGAGGATGGTGCTTTGATCAGAGAACGTCTTGACCGGTCTATGGCTAATAGCAGTGTTTTTAAAATCGGACCGGTCATTGAACAGGAAAACCTACCAGTTACTGGTTCGATCGGTTAGATCGGGCCGTTCACTGATTCGATCGGTATAACCGGTGTGACTTTATTATTATGTAATATATATATATATATATATATATATATATATATATATATATATATATATATATATATATATATATATATATATATATTATCTAAAATACAGTTATAATTCAAAAAATTATCATTCTTTGTCAATATAAATTTTTATTGTTTCATGCAAATAATCAAAATAAGAAAAAGAAGAAGAGCCGTAAAGAAACGTAATGTATTAATTAATTAATTGATGTATAAGTAAAGTGTATAATTATATATATAATAGTAATAAAAAGATATAGATGGGTTCGGATAATTTTTTTATGCCAAATCATACGTAATTTGCTCAACTATAATGGGAAAATTTGAATTCCATAACAATTAATAAATCTCTTCCTTTTGTCAAATGAGTGTCAGCTACCCTACAAAATTCATGTAGTCATGTTCATCTTTTCACAGAAAATAAATAAATTATTAAATCAACAGCCCTGTCCACTTTTCATTCTTAGTTCAAATCCTAATTTATTTCAACTTTGAAAACAAAAATAAAAACCAGAAATATTACAAAATTTCACCATATTAAATATTTGATACCACGTAAATGCTTTACAACATTTATAGAAAGTCATTACCAATTCATGTTGGCTCAGTTGGTAAGGAACAAGTTTATTCCCCTCAGAAGGTTGTGAGTTCGATTCCCATTATCGACGTGAGAACTGTGTTGGTGGGTGATCTGTAAGAACCTCTATAAACGACCTTTGGTCCCTGATGCATGCCCTGGCCCGTGGTAGCGACCGGAACCGAACCCACCCAAACTTTTGTTGGAATTTACAATTTATATGTGAATAAAATTAGTTGAGAGTAATTAAGGGGTTGCGACTGTTCGATCTAAAGAGGTACCCTTTGGACCGAAACAGTGCAATCCAAACGATGTGTTTCTTGCGAATAGATATTTATGTGCCTATAAATAGGAGACTTAATCTGGCCAATTAAGTATTCCTTTTCAGACAATAATAAAAAATTACTCTCTTCTCTACTCTAAATTTATGTCGAATCTTCTATTTGCTTCGGTTCGCGACACAAAAAAAAAATCATTAAAGTTTCCAACTGAGTCCCACTGGCGTTATATCCAATTTTAAGTGCACTAAGTAGTCACAATAAATACCAGGAAATGTTGTAAGAGAAATACAAACAAAAAGTCATGATTAAGATATGGATCGACTTGGGACTTCAGTTTGTTATTCGTTATGTTAGGCTCATATAATAATTATATGTATTAGTGATTAATCAGAAGACGAATATAAATATGTTTAATTACAATATAGTAGTTGGCTAGCTAACTACGCCCATTAAGAAATTAATTTGTTAATTATTATCTACACTCAAATTTCTAATTACGTATCCCGAAAGGATAAAGTTAAACAGTACATATTATCGTTTGTTACTATTTTATCAAATTAATATATTTAAGGGAAAAAAAATGAAATAAGAAAAAATTCAGGTAGTTTTGTAATTGTTGTGTAGTTTTATATACATGTGACTTCGATGTAATTTTCCGTTGAACTATTCTTATTACCCATATCGTTGATTATCCAATCCCATAATTTAGATCGGGTATATAAAATATGAAAATTGTTAATTATATCATCTTGTATGATTAAGAAGGTTGTTCAACTTCCACTAACGTGGATTTTTCTTTAGTTTAAATTTAGTGTTTGATAGTAGTTTATTTTTGTAATTTTTTGTACTAGACGGACAATTATTGAAATAATTTCTGATCTAATTAATGATTGATGATGAATGTCTTCTTAAAAAATGATTAATTTTTTGGTATTTAAAGTTACGCCCTCACTTGCGGGAAGGTTAATCGGGCCGTTGATTAGGTAACTTGGTCAAACTCAATTGGTAACTATTGACTTTAATTAAATTACAATATACATAATTTACCCTTTTAATTAATTTTCTTAAAAAAAATAAAAAAATCGGCCAGTACATTAAATTACCACTTTACCCCCATCATTTTTTTGGTATTTTTGATATTATCGTTCAAATGATCCTCGCCGTTCAAATGATTCTCGCCGCCGCGGAGAGACTAGTTATCGTGTCCATAATTTTGATATTTTTTCGGATTTTCGAAAAAATTGTATACTAGATGGTTATGCATGACCAAGTCCTTCGTAATTTGAAATTTTTTCATAATTTAAAAAAAAAAGTACGATTCGATTGTTATTTCAAAGAAATTGTCTATTAGATGGTTATGTGAGACCAAGTCCTCCGTAATTTGAATTATGTTTCATAATTTAAAAAAAAATACGAGTCGGTCGTTATTTCGAAAAAATTGTATACTAGATGGTTATGCATGACCAAGTCAACCATTAAATTATATTATTAAATTTTAAATTATTAAATTATATTTTCTTAAGGCCTTCAATATAATTAAATTATTAGGATCAACCGGATATGTAGTAAATGATGAACTCCCACGAGTGTGGGTATTTCTCTAGTTTCATACTAGTCTTTCTCTAGTCTAATACTAGTAATTAGTTCATTTTGATATCATTGTAACAGTTTCAATTCGATATAGTGTTTGATGTAACATTGTAATTAGTGTTTAATGATTTTTACTTTTTCGTGCTACCTATTCCCTTTAGTAAAGATCTGGATATAAATGAAAATGTAACTAATCTGACATAAATGAAAATGTAACTGGGTCGAGTCTGATCCTACCCAAATTCAAATTCAAGCCATTAATATGTCCAACTCGCATCAAAGGAATTAAACCCTTATGAATTTACTCAATCCACTTAATTAAATTTTCAGTCTTTACCCTAATAACTACATATACTTATAATAATAATGTTGTTTTAGATTTTTTTCCTCCTTTACTTGTTTGCTTCCAATAATCCAACATATTACTACATAACATATATAAAAAGAAAAGACAGGCAGGCATGCATTATATAATAATAAAAAGAAGACACATGCATGTCAGGCCGCGCAGTGCAGTTTATGATTCTGCAGGCAGCAACAGCAAAACCGTACGTACACTATTTAAATTTTACTCTCACAAACACACACTAAGAATCAAACATATTTATTATATTATAATGTTACTCCATGTATACATATATATATATATATATATATATATGTATTGAAGAATAAATGAATAAAAGGTACGTACTACTAATTAACAGGAACGGATTTAATTAAAACCGAGTACACATTCACGTGAGAATTAAGTATTGGAACACAAAATCTAAGATCATCTCCAAGAGATAATGTATAACTCAAATTATAAGAAAAAATATAAGTTTTGGCAAAAAATTGAGCTCCAAGAAAGCTTTTATATTTTAAGACCTACAAAAAATTATAAGTTTGGCCTCTTAAATATAAGAGACCAAAGTTATTTGTTAAAAGTTCTTTTTGCATTGAAAGTACAAAACTTTTGTACTTTTTCTATAGAAAATTAAAAATAATTTAAAATAATAATTCATGTTAATTTTTTGAAATAATAATATTTTAATTATGTTACTTTTACGAAATATTTAATTTAAATTCATAGAACACGATAATTTAATTTAAATAATTAATGTACTTTTCCTATAGAAAATTAAAAATAATTTAAAATAGTAATTCATATTATTTTTTTGAAATAATAATATTTAATTTTATGTTACTTTTACGAAATATTTAATTTAAATTCATAGAACACGATAATTTAATTTAAATAATTAATATCATATTAATAAATAAATATTATATATATATCCCACTATTATTTATATTTGAATCATAATTAAAAATATTTTATTAAATTTAATATAGATGTTTGAGTGAAATGGTATTGTAGTTTAAAAGTAGAATCTTAAAATATAAACTAACTGTTGGAGTGCAGAGTAAAAAGTTTCTCTTCAACTTCAACTCCCTTCTTAATGCTAGCTACTGCTTCCTCCGATTTCTTTTTCGTCATCGGCCTTGACAATTGTTTTTTCCTTAGTCTTGTCGGTCTCCATCTAGTTAAAAAAAAAAATTAGCAATAAATAATAAATAATAACATTTATTTATTTATTTAAAACCAAAAAGAAAAAGAAGAAGATGCTACGTATGTTTTATGCACGGTACCTGGTGAATAGCAGTTTAGAAGAAGAATTAAGTTGGTGAAGTATGTTTTATAGATAGATGGGTTGTGTGTGTGTGTGTATGCATGCGTTTGTTTATATAATGGGAGAGGCTGAGAAGTAGTAAGAGATAATTAAAATCAAATGTATCTATTAATATATTATTGCTGGTGACCAACTAGATTTGCGTAAAAACCAAAAATGCTAGTATATATGTCATAATATAATTATTAAAAAAATAAAGTACATGTCATAATATTGAAAACCAAAAATGTTCAAAGTATATATTATTGCTATAAAATAATTTTTGTTTACTACTAAATGGCAACAGTACTTGAGATCTAGAGTGATGTCATGTGTTCAAATATTAAAAAATTAATGAGCCTACACGCCATTCTCTAGAATTCTATTGAATTCTCAAATTATGAATTTGAAGTTGAATTAAACAATTGCAGAGAAAACGTTGAAGATAAAACAGAGAAAGAAAAATTAGAGTTTATTTCTGTAAAATAATGAATTGTGTTCCAACTAGGTGTTGAACCCAGGTATATATACAAGATAAAGCGGCTAATAAAAAACCTAAACCTATACATACAACTTATAAAATAAAACACGTTTTCTATAAACATAAACTAATTAAATAAAACTATCCTCAATTACTTTTACAATTGAGCCCTAATTAATTTCTTTTACTGATGAAACCTTCGTGACTTTTGCAGGTTTGTTGAAGAAAATCTTCAACCTTCAATACTCCCCCTCAAGATGGACCGTAGAGATCAAGGAGAGACATCTTGGAAATGAAACGCCGGAATTGAGGTAATAACAAAGCTTTTGTAAATATGTCTGCTACTTGTTCTTCAGACGAAATAGGCAGTAGATGTATAAATTCCTTCAATACCAAATCTCTAGTAAAGTGACAATCAATGTCAATGTGTTTTGTTCTTTCATGAAAAACTGGGTTGTTTGCAATATGCCGTGCTGATTGATTATCACAGAAAAGTGCAATTGATGAATTTTGAAAAACTCCCAAACTGTGAAGTATTTGTTGTAGCCATACTAACTCACTTGAGACAGCTGCTAGGGACCTATATTCTGCTTCTGCAGAAGATTTAGATACAGTTAATTGCTTCTTGGACTTCCAAGAAACTAGTGAACCTCCAAGAAAAACACAGAACCCAGTGACTGATCTTCTAGTATCAACACATGATGCCCAATCAGCATCTGCATAGGCTGTAACTTTTAGACTAGAAGTAGATGAATAGAACAGTCCTTGTCCAGGACAAGACTTAATATATCTTAGGATATGATGAGCTGCCTGTAGATGAGGAGTTCTTGGCTTAGACACAAACTGACTAAGTCTATGCACAACATAGCTTATATCAGGTCTTGTGATGGTTAAATATAGGAGACGCCCAATAAGTCTCCTGTATAAAGTAGCATCTGGTAGAAGTTCACCTTCTTCAGAGGACAATTTTACTTTAGGATCCATAGGCAAATGTAAAGGCTTAGACCCCAAATATCCAGTCTCATCCAAAATTTGCAGAGCGTATTGTCTCTGATTTAAAACAATTCCCTTTGATGGCCTTGCAATCTCTAATCCCAAAAAATACTTTAGGTCACCTAGATCTTTCAATTTGAACCTAGTATGAAGAAATGCTTTTAAATCTGACCTTAAGTTCATCCCATATAGCCTTGGCAGAATTTGTATACATGATGCTTGAGTGAATTTCTTGAGAGACTGAATTCAGAATCCAAGAAAGCACTACATCATTATTACGGGACCATGCACTCTGGAGATCAGCATCAGAAGGACCAGGATCTTGTAAAGAACCGTTGATAAACCTCAATTTATGTTTAACATTGAGGGCTAACAACATGGATCGTGACCATGAAGTATAGTTATCACCCCGTAGAACTTGTTGGACAATTATAAGACCAGGATTATCAGAGGGGTGAAGAAAGTAAGGATGTGAAGGATCCTCCATAGGAGGTCTGGTACGAGAGGAAGTGAGGGTGGAAGTTTCATCATTGGAAGCCATTGATGATAAAAAAATAAAGAACAGTAGAAAAAAAAAACTGATCAAGAAATTGATCAAGAAGAATCAGAATAATAGGAGAAAAAATGAATTTGAATTCGTTATAGGATGCGGAAATCGTGGATAATCACACTGCTGATACCATATTGAATTCTCAAATTATGAATTTGAAGTTGAATTAAACAATTACAGAGAAAACGTTGAAGATAAAACAGAGAAAAAAAAATTAGAGTTTATTTCTGTAAAATAATGAATTGTGTTCCAACTAGGTGTTGAACCCAGGTATATATACAAGATAAAGGCGGCTAATAAAAAACCTAAACCTATACATACAACTTATAAAATAAAACACGTTTTCTATAAACATAAACTAATTAAATAAAACTATCCTCAATTACTTTTACAATTGAGCCCTAATTAATTTCTTTTACTGATGAAACCTTCGTGACTTTTGCAGGTTTGTTGAAGAAAATCTTCAACCTTCAATAAATTCCTTTTCGTGATTCACTTTCTCAATAAAATTTCAATAACACATTTTTCAATGTAATGTGGCCAGCCAGCTGTGGAAAATTGCACAACAATGAAAAAAACATCCACTTAATGGAAACAAAATGTACTTCTAGGATTGGATCACTAATTGATTTAATATTTTGATCAAAGTGAATCACGTATTTGAAGATTAATCTGAGCCAACTATGATAAAAAAATATGGTCAAAATGGGGAGAAGAACAAACATGTGGGCAGGCCAGAAAAAGAGAGATGCATACCTCTTTTAAATTTGATTTACTTAGATATTTTTATTGGTAAAGAACTTCCATTGAATTGAAGGCGAGTAAGTCAAAGTTGAATTGGGTTTTAAAATTTAACTAAATATACTGTTCAAATTAATTTAATATGTATATCGAATTGAGCTTAAAAGATCTGTAATCGATCGAACTCGAGTTAATTGAGAAGAAAAATATAAAAATAAAATGAAAAAGGGTACGTATCTTTTGTATTCTAGTTTGTTTTTGAGGCACCCAGTCCCAGTGTGAGCTAGTTCCGCTCTGTTTGTTTCAATCTTTATACAAGGTCTATAATGCATGTGCAGACATTCAATTATCACTAAGCTGTTAAAGTTGGTTTGGATGCAGGTCTTATCTTAGAATTATTTTCGCGCTAAGCTGTTAAAGTTGTGTAATCATTGAATTAAAATACATTTATTTTACAATCAACATAAAAAAGTTTAAATCTTTATTACAGTGTACAACTTCTTCATGACGCATTTAATCATATGTTTCGAAGAATATAGATCTTCTTGGAGAGATTAATGTGTCATAATTAATTGGTCATATTGAGTAGTATTATGGATAATATTCAGAGGAAGGAACTCACATTTATTGGATCGATGTTTTAATATTATTAAGTTTTAATAAATTTGAATTGCATTTATATAGATAGATATTTACCCAATCATACATGTGTTGAATGTAATGTTTGGGTTCTAATATTGGGATTGGGAAATGTTAGGTTTGATTAGGCCCCAAGATTCCACGGGACTAAACTGATGGACCTAGGCCCGTATGTAGTCAAATGCTATAAACCGTTTGGGCTAAAGGCTCCTGGCCCAATTCTGTTTTCCTACCCCGGCCCAGTACTAAGAGCACTTTTTCTTTGATTGTTATTTAATTGGAAACTGGAAAAGGATATATATATATTTATTTTTTAATAAATTTGGAAAGGAGGCAAGGAAATGAAAAATAGATATTGCTTATATTAGGCAAAATAGCAATTTAGGTCCCCTAACTTTCACTAGTCTGCAGAATTAGGACACTTAATTTTCCAGCAAGCAATTTACGTCCCTTAACTTTCACTAGTCCGCAGAATTAGGACATTTAATTTTCCAGCAAGCAATTTACGTCCCTTAACTTTCACTGGTATGCAGAATCAGGACACTTAATTTTTCAGCAAGCAATTTACGTCCCTTAACTTTCAGTGGTCCGCGGAATCAGGACACTTAATTTTTCAGCAAGCATTTTAGGTCCCTTAACTTTCACTGGTCCGCAGAATCAGGACACTTAATTTTTCGACAAGCAAAATACATCCTAACTTTTCTATACCCGCGATTTTACTCCACTTGACAAAACAAATACCCACTTGACAATCACTTAACAAACCGTCTACACCCACTTGAATTAATATTGATGTTGTTAAATTGTTGTAGACGGGTTGTTAAGTGATTGTCAAGTGGGTGTTTGTTTAGTGAAGTGGAGTAAAATCGCGGGTATAGAAAAGTTAGGATGTATTTTTCAGCAATCATTTTACATCCCTTAACTTTCATTGGTCCGAAAAATCAAGATACTTAATTTTTCAGCAAGCATTTTACGTCCCTTAACTTTCACTGGTCTGCGAAATCTATAACTTTTTTATATCTACAATTTTAGTTCACTTGACCGCAATTTTAGTCCACAACTCGCTGAAAATTCCATAATTGCCAATTGGACAATTAATTTGGGGATTTGAATTAATATTGATGTTGTTAAATAGTTGTAGACGGTTTGTTAAGTGATTGTCAAGTGGGTGTTTGTTTTGTCAAATGGAGTAAAATTGCGGGTATAGAAAAGTTAGGATGTATTTTGCTTGTCGAAAAATTAAGTGTCCTGATTCTGCGGACCAGTGTAAGTTAAGGGACCTAAAATACTTGCTGAAAAATTAAGTGTCCTGATTCCGCGGACCACTGAAAGTTAAGGGACGTAAATTGCTTGCTGAAAAATTAAGTGTCCTGATTCTGCATACCAGTGAAAGTTAAGGGACGTAAATTGCTTGCTGGAAAATTAAGTGTCCTAATTCTGCGGACTAGTGAAAGTTAAGGGACGTAAATTGCTTGCTAGAAAATTAAGTGTCCTAATTCTGCGGACTAGTGAAAGTTAGGGGACCTAAATAGCTATTTTGCCGCTTATATTAATACAAACCGAAGACACGTTTTTGTACAAGTTTGAAGGAACTAGTGGCTGAATTTATATCCTTCAAATACGTTAATATATGTTGTACCTAGATTTTGTATTAGGATTCTATTCAAATTCAACAATCTTTTTTAGTTCTAATTCACAATCATTAACTTTGAATCCGAGCCAAATGAACGACCCGATTAACCTTTTCGCGCATGTGAGGGCGTAACTTGGATGCCCGCAACCTAGAAAAATCCCAGTTACTTTGAATCAAAGTAACTAAGTCAACTGTACTACAAAATTCCGGTGGATTAATTCAATATCAATACGGCAAAGGTTATAAGTTAAAAAGTGATAAAATACCCTTGCAAAGCCAAGATAATTAAGGAAATGTTTGGGGTTGATTCTTGATGAAAGCCCTCCAAAAAATAAAAAAACTGCAACATAATGAAAACTTCAGCCTACTCGACGAAATCAAACAAAAAATTGTGGCTTGCCTAAGTGCGTACGTGCCATTTCCAAGTTCGAAGAAATAAGAAATCACCCAATCTTATGTATTATCAGGCAAGATATTTTCTTTGTGAAAATGTTTCATAATTTGAATCGTAAACGTATTTTCTTATCTGCTAACCTATGCCACAAAAAAAAAAAGTATGCAACATAATATTATAAATTAGCGAAAACACAATAACTGGGCTGAGACACCGCGCATTGAGCGGTGCAATTACACCCCTAGTATATATATATGGGTAGATTTTTTTAATTTTTTTCATATCAATTCGTATAGAGATAACGAAAATTTACATAACCAAATATGGTTTACCAAAACTCTAGAAAATTAAGGACTTCCAGTCCTTATTTTTCATAGGTGCCGATACATTATGTATACTTCTTCTTAATTGATCACTTGGAAAAATTAGTAATAAATACAAGTGGATGATTGAAAAAGAGGACAAATTAACATATTTGATTGAAAGGTAAAGTGGGGTGAAAACTGAAATTTATAACGTGTCCTACTCATAATTGAAATAAAAAAATGGATAGAAAATCTTGACCTGACCCTGCACGTACTAATAATTAATTGCACTGAACCAATTTTTTTTTTTTTTTTTTTTTTTTGGAGAACCCTGAACCAAATTACCTTAGACCTACTTTCCCTTGACATCGACACTCTGATGTGTTAGTATCTAAACAAAGTTATAGTGCACATAAAATTATGTACAAGGCCAGGCTAAACAATCAGATCATATTAATTAGGATTTTGCATCTTATAATAATAATATCGGTATCATTTTTTTTTTTGGTGCGAAAAAGTTTGGGTTCGGCTCCGTTCGCCACCACGGGTCAGGGCATGCCTCAGGGACATATCGGTATTATTTGTTTGTTCAACCAAACGCGTAAACTAGGAGACTAATAAAACTTAGCTCAAGTTAACTACCTAGAACAGTTTGGTGTGTGTAAATGTGATCAAACAATCAGATTGCCACACGAATTGTAGCTCCTGGAAAAAGAAAAAAATTTATAATTAATTGATCAATAATAAATCTAATTAGTTACCTTTGCAAGACCAGGAATACATGGAGGCCATGCATTTTCCACGATGAACTTCCAAGTGGTTGATCACATCTACAGAGAATTAAACATTAACATTTAAAAAAAATGAGAGTCCGGTTAATTAATTAAATTTTAAATAGTACGTAATGCATAATATATTTGGTCACTCTAAACCTTAGTGATTATTAGTACAAACTTCAATGTCGAAAGCTCAAAATTTAAAACCATTTGCACCAATGGATTCTTAAGGCATGAAAATGGGGTAGTCAAAAGGACTTCGCCGGAAAACGCGAAAGTTTAAATATATCTAATTATAACAAATTCCAAAGTTTAAATATATTATATATATTTTATAACAAATTCCAAAGTTTAAATATATTTAAAAATAAGTTTTATGTAGAAATAAAGTGCCACATATGAAGGGATAGTTTTGTCAATTAGTATTTTGTAAGTTTAACTCTTGCAAGGAATTTGTGTGAAACTTTTATTTGGTTACAATTTACAGAGAAGTAAATTGTTTTTTTTTTTTTTTTTTCAAATTACAATGCGATAAATTAAACATTACGAAAACCATATGGGTAAATTGCAATTGTTATTTAAGAAGATCGTTACATTCAAAGTTTCAAACGCACAAAATATTTTCTCTTTCTTTCTTGGTTCACCTACAAATTTGTAACCAAATATCTATAGAAAAAAATTAACCATCATTTAAAGCAATGACATATATTTATTCAATGTTTACACTTTGAATTTTAGTGAAAAATAATCAGAAAAATTACAAAAAAGCGAAAGGTTTTTGAACAATTTAACTCGTGTTTCCACTGAGACTTAATCATTATTTCACTGGTTTAACTCATTTTCATCAATATTCTTGAATTTAAACCCTTTAAGATTGACTTCATCGATTTTAATATATTTTTCTTACTAATTACATCGATTTAAATCAATTTAACCGAGTTAACTTGTTTTCCACAACTTTTTACCGATGTACACTTTGACCAATTTAACCATTTTCATTGTTTCTAACAAATTTTCACTAATTTAATCGACTTAAATAATTTTTTAATTGATTTAACCCATGTATTTTTAATCATCGATTTCATTTATATCTCACCAATTTAACATGCCATTAAGTGGGGATGCGACCAAAAGAAAACCATACTACAAAATTGGAGTTTCTTGTCAAAAATCTAATAGTATAGGGGAATTAATCAAACTCAATAAACATTTTTTATACAATAATTTTGTGCAAATTTCACGTAACAAATTGGAGTTTCTTTCATTTATCGTTCGGTTGGATGTAAACCTTTTTAGTAACAACAAATAAGATTAGGAATTTGTGGGGTCACTCGATAGTGAAATGTTGCTAAAATGCTAATGCAATGGATAATTGTTAATTAGCAGCTAATGAGCAGTACAAGGTGCTTTTTTTTTTTTGAAAAATTAGTACCTATCCCGGTGGATTTAATTTATTTGGGTGTTGGATTTAATAATTTTTTATCCTCTTATATCAATATGACATTTATCCAACCCCAATTAATTAAATTCACTGAGGTAGAATCTATATAATTTGAAAATCTTTGTTAAACAAGAATATATGACTAAATCTGACGACTAAAGACACATAGGACTAAAATTGATTAAGTGACAAACATACAGGATTAAAAATTAATTTTGCCAAAAATATATTCCTTCTGATTTTCCCCAAACCGACACAATGTCTTCTAATATCTAAAAGGGAGGAATTTTTTTAACTCAGAAGATCTCTCGGACTTGAAAATCCTAAATATACTATATGCCCTAATTCTTTTCTGTTCCATTTAGGTTTGGTATAGTCCAATTCCAACGGACGACAGATTAGAGAAAATATTCTAATTAGTTGATTTCATTTATAATTTTATTGTAACCAGTAGGTATTAATTAAAACTTTTTTTATTTTTTAATTCTTTAAACTGTGGGCATGTCTCTTGAGATCTTTCCATTTTTTTGTTCGTACCACTTCAATTTTATTGTTAATTTGAACAAGAACATATAAAATTGTGTTTAAAAAATTATTTGATTCGCTAAAGTAGATTTTATTATGTAATTTGATGATTTTTAATTGGTTCTTTGGACAAACTCATCCATGATTTAATCGAATTATTTGGAAATGATAGGCTAAGTATACGGATGTTCGGAAATGACAATATCAGAAATCACAGATGGAAGAAAACAATAAAAAAAGTAATATTGAGAGGCTAGCCTAACTAAAATACGTCCCTTAGTTTTTACCAATTCTTAATTTTAAGACTTTAATAAGAAAATTTTATGACATTTTATACCATCAGACAATTATATATATATATATACATCAATCTGCACCCTAGAAAAAAGAAATTGATATAAAAAATATATTTTAATTCATATATAGATCGTTTCCATCGAAATGTTTAAACATTTCAATTTTTGAATCAATAGAAAAATTAATTGTAATATGAAACTCCTTGTTTGTCGTAAAATTTACTTAGTTTTCTTAAATTAATAATTTATTCAAAATAACTTTTCTTGGTGACAAAATGACTTTCATATTTCTCCACCAATTGTAGCTCTTCTTCATTATTAACTGGAAAAGACAAAGAATTGAAGACGGAAGAAGAAGAAGAATTGAGAGATGAAGATAAAACCTAGTTTTCTATATTTTCCCTAAATCGTTTTCAATAGAATTAGGATAGGCGGTGCTATTTTCAGTTAGTTATTTACTTATTTGTTATCATTTATCTATTTACTTATCTACCCTTCTGTTAGTTAGGATATAGTTATATATATAGCTGTTAGTAGAGTAGTTGTTCCAGAACTTCATTTTATCAATTGTAATCTCCATTATAAACACAATTTTACAGTTATACAATTTACAGTTTTCTTCCAAGAATCAATTCCATTTACAATTTACATATTCCATTTATGAATTCTTGTATTATCAACATTCATCGAGTTCAACCATTTCACCTATTTATATAAGGTGGTTGGGGGGCGGGCGGGGGACTATAATTTATTTAACCCTCACTTTTCCCATAAGTTTCATCGGTTTTTTCTTATCCATTTTTTTAGTAACTTCAAGTGCAATGTTAGGAACTAATATCGGAAAGGGAATTGGAATTGTAATAATATCAGTGATAGGTATAGTTACATTTGGGGAAAAATTGTTTTTTTTTTACTATAGGATAGGTTGACTAGCACTTTTGATAATATTGGATACGAAAATGCAAATTTGGTATCATAGGATATGTTTTCATTGTAATTTTGGTACCAAACCCAAATTTTCTACAAAGTTAATGGTAATTTACCCCATATGAAATGCATAATGTTCAATTTATCCCTCTATAATTTGAAAAAAAATCAATTTACCCTCTGTAAAATTTTAATGAAGCAATTTATCACCTTCAGTCGGAGATTGTAACTCACTTGCCGAAATTGAGAGTATGCATACAAACTATTTTATTTAACATAGGGGGATAAATTACCACATTTATCATAACACAATGGGTAAAAAATCACATTATCATAATAAAAGTGGATTAAGTGCCGCCTATAAAAATATCAGGGAGGCGATGTAAAGTTTTTACAAAATTTCAAGGGGTAAAATGCTCTTTTTAAACCATGAGGGGTTAAATTGAACATTATGCATTTAGTAGGGGGTAAATTGCCATTAACTTTGTAGAAAAATTGGGTTTGGTACCAAAATTGCAATGAAACCTATCCTATGGTATCAAATTTACATTTTCATATCCAATGGTACTAAAAGTGCAAGTCAGCCTATCCTATGGTACTAAAAAAGCAATTTTTCCTTACATCTAGACATGACCAAGGAAAAATTCCTAGAATTTATGGTCAAATAACACCACATCATTTTCATAAGACATATATAGATTTCTTAATCAAAATTACTATTCAATTTCACCTTAAAATTTAAGAAAAAGAACACAAAAATATAAGATATTACAATTCAGCTTTTAACCAACTCCACTGGGGATAGAACCCAGAATGTTTGGTTTCATAGACCAGCGCCTATCCATTGGGCCATGCAATCCCGCTTATTGATGACTTCTTATAATGTATAATATATAAATCATACATTTAAAGAATTCAAATTGGTAACAAAATGTGAAATCAAATAAGGATATTATTATGAGGAAAAATGTAAAAATATAAAAAGAGTAGGGGTAGGCACGAGATGAGTTTGGGTTAAAAATATGAGTATAGCAAAATTTTGATATTGACACATTTCATCCCAAACCTGCCCAGTAATAATTTGGGAATTCGAAAGCGGGTATCCAAATTATTGTGGGACGGGACGAGACGGGGCGGGTTTACGAATTCCATATTTTGTTTTACAAATCGCCATTCCTTCATGAATTTAACAAAATTAAATTACAATATTTTATATAAAGTTTAGTATGTAGTAGATTAATAATAGTAGTAATTTAATTTGTAGAGCAAAAAAACTTTGTATGCTGTGGCGTAGGTGAGAAGAAGAAGAAGAAGAAGAGCCATAAAGAAATGTAATGTACTAATAACTAGTGTAAGATTTAAAATGAATATTATGGTAAAGTAAGAAAGGTCTTCATTAGATAATGTTAACTAATTAATTAATTGATGTATAAGTAAAGTGTATAATTATATATATAATAGTAATAAAAAGATATAGACGGGTTCGGATGTTCGGGGTTGGAGAGTCTAATCCCAAATTCGTCCCGTATTCCCGTATTATAATACGGATTTCAAGTTTGAGTATATATTTTAAAAAGGGACAAATCGAATTTGAGTTATCCGAATCCAATGCCCACCCTAAAAGAAAATCATATTTAAATCAATCAAGTCCAAAAAGTTTGAGAAAATGTTGCAGATGCCAAATCTTACAATTTTTTTTTATGCCAAATCATACGTATTTAGCTCAACTATAATGGAAAATTTTGAATTACATAACAATTAATAAATCTCTTCCTTTTGTCAAAGGAGTATCAGCTACCCTAAAATATTAAGTGCACTAAGTAGTCACTATAAATACCAGAAAATGTTGTAAGAGAAACACACATTCTCAATGGGGAAAATTGCTTTTTTGGTACTATAGGATTGACTAACTTGCACTTTTAGTATTATTGAATACGAAAATATAAATTTGGTACCATAGAATAGGTTTTCATTGCAATTTTAATACCAAGTTAATGTCAATTTATCCCCTATAAAATACATAATATTCAATTTACCCCTCTATAATTTGGAAAAAAAATCAATTTACACCTTGTAATTTTTTTAATGAAGCAATTTACCCCCTTCAGTCGGAAAGTGTATTCACTTGCCTAAATTGAGAGCAGACATGCAAACTATTTTATAACATAGGGGGATAAATTGCCACATATATCATACCACATGGGGTAAAATGCCACATTATCATAATAAAAGTGAATAAAGTGCCGCCTATAAAAATATCAGCGAAGCGATGTGAAACTTCTACAAAATTTCAGGGGATAAAATGCTCTTTTTAAACGACAAGGGAATAAATTGAACATTATGCATTTCATAGGGGTTAAAGTATCATTAATTTTGGGGAAACATTGGGTTTGGTACCAAAATTACAACAAAAACCTATCCTATGGTACCAAATTTGGTACCAAAATTGCAAGTAAATCTATCCTATGGTACAAAAAAAGAAATTTTCCCCATTCTCAATTCTCATCTTAGGATTGAAAAATCTAAGGAAATTAAGTTAAGATATAGAATCAACAATGGCCACTCTCATTTGCCCTGATCATCCTTCTCCTGTTGCAGATGCTGAAGCTCTAAGAAACAGGGGCGGACCTAGGCAATGTTTGTTAGGGGGCCGAATTTTATTTGGTAGCAAATTCGATATTTTTTTCGATGTTTTAATAAAATAACATAAATTAAATTACAATAAAGTAATACTAAATATTATTTTATCTAACAAAAGATGAAAAAAAATATAATAATAAGAATTCTTAAATAGTCAATATGCAATAAGAATTGAAAGAAAACTAATGTTGCTAAGAGAAGATATGAAAAAGTTCAATGGACCATTAACATGTGAAATATAAAGGTAAAATTGTAACATTAATATAAAGTTAAAAGGCCAACGAAGAGATCATGAAAAACATTGATTAACGAATGTTGGTCCCAAGTGGTCAGATGAGGTCTAGAGGGGGGGGGGGGGTGAATAGACCTCTGAAAATTTTTGAACTTAAAAACTTTTCAGTCCTCTGTCAGCAGACTAAGCTGATGAAGAACAGTAAGCAGACTAGTCTGATCGTGAACTAATCTTGAACAGACGACTGACCACTCTTCTTACAGTGACTTAGCTGTTTTTCAGCAAAACAGTTTTCCAAGAGTATACTTGCAGCGGATTGTTTCAAAGTGTTTTTCACAAGTAAACTAAGTTCTAAAAAGATTTTATCCCCAGTTTAAAACTCCTTATAAAATCTTTTGATTGAATCAAAGTGTTTAAGATGCAAACTTTAAAATATGCAAGAATGCTTTAAATGCAAGATAACACAAAGAATTTTTATAGTGGTTATATGGATATAAATCCTTTAGTCCACTCTTCCAGATCACACAGATTCTGGGTTATACTATAATCACTTAGATTACAATATTTCTCCACTTACACCTAAACAACTAATGAGAAGGCTGTAAGCTCACAATAGGAATTCACAAAGAAAACCTATCCTCTAAAGTAGAATCACTCACAAAGATGGATTCTCACTTCGTACAACACTCAGCTATTACAATATCACTCAGATAATGTTTTTCTGATTTCTTCAACTGGGTTTCTGTCAACAGATGACTTCCACCAGACGAGTGAGCTGTTCGAGCTTTTGAGACTTAGATAAATTTTTGCTTCAAAATTTCGATCTCTGATTGTTGTTGTGTGTTGCTCGATTTGAAATTCAGCTCTATTTATACATGGAGATGAAATTATGACCGTTGAAGGCAAGTCACAAATCAAATCCATCCTTCAGCTCCTTTTGAAACGGCTCCCTGCAGCATTCCGTACTGTGTACAGTACCTTTCTGTCCATCGCATTTAATGCTGCATTTAATGCACTCTGCTGATCCGAGGATATCTTCAATCATTTGCCATTACTACCCTTCTCTTACAGCATTTATTACACCAAGTGCATTTATTACCGTTGGACTAATCTCTTGATCTCTTCCACTCTGCTGATCAAAACGACTCTGCTGATAGATACTCTGCTGATCAAATACTGAACTCATCTGATTTGACTCGGCTGATGATCTACCCTTCTGTTCGCTGATTCAGCAAGAGATCACTAGTCTTCTGAGCTTTGAACTTTGAACTCTTCTGATGTCTTCTTTTACTTGTTCAAAATTCTTCTAAGGGAACTAAGCTTTCCATACTTAGCTGATTATGATGTTTTGGAAATCATCAAAACCTTCCCTTAATTACTTGTCTTCTTTCATCTTCATCTTCATCCAACAATTTCCCCCTTTTTGATGATGACAAAACTCCAGCTAAGTACCTGTACCTAAACTAAAGTTTTGATCCTCAAAAATTTCTGAGATAGAAATGATATGTTGGAGTCAAACTTGCAATTTTATAGATATTGAACTGATTACATTTTACAAGTTGAAAGATGAAAAGTACAAAATACTTTAAAAGATTACAAGGATTTTTAATATAAAGAAAATCTAGCCAAGGCTAGTCTTCTGTCTTCTTTTCTTCCTTAGTTTCCTTGTCTTCTTTCTCAGATTCTTCTTCAGATAATTTAGAAGTTTCAGCTTCCAAATTTTCCATGAATCTTTTCTTCAGCAGCTCTAACTTCCTTTTCTTGACATCTGGATCAAGCTGTTCTTCAGCTGAATCTTTGGCAGCAGCTAGTTCTTTGTCTGACTTGGCTTTTGCTTCAGATTCTTCCTCATCAGCTTGGTCTTCTTCTTCTGTGATTTTCTCATCTGTTGGTCTGCTTGATTCTGCAACATTTCTTTCAGTTTCACCAGCAGATTCTTCTAACACTTCAGTTGCTTCAGCTTGGTTGTCTTCTTCCTCTTCAACAGATCTTCTGACTCTTTCATAGGAAGTTCCAACTCTCATCTGTCCAAATATCCTTTCTTCCCCCTTTTTGTCATCATCAGCAGGGATAGACGGATATTGTGGCACAACTGGTGTGATTAAAAGTGAATCACATAGAAGTTTGATGTTTTCTTCCATTGCATTAATCTGAGCTTGCTGTTTGAGTTGATTGGCTTTAACAGTCTTGACTTCCTTGAGCAAGTCTTCTCCTTGATCACCTAATTGGATTTGAGTTCCCAGAATCCAATTTGATGAAGCATTGAAGTCTTTCGTCATGTTGCCCATGACTTCATCTTCTGCTTGGAGTGCCAATTCAACAGTCTGTTCAATGTTTTTCCAACCTTCAGTAGTGCTTTGTGTCCTTCTCCTGAGTATATCCATATCCTGACATATAGATTGTACATTCTGAGCAGTATCTTTCATTAACTCAGTAGGAACAGCAGCAGCAACCTTCTGAATAGGTTGATGAACAGCAGCTAACACTTCTGCTTTTAACTCTTCTTTCATCTCCTTCATGGATTTGGTAAACATTTGATGAATGGAGTCTAACAGATTTGTCTCTGTTGTAGCAGCAGGTGTTTCTTTGGTAAGTTGCTCTGTTGGTTGATTTATCATTGCAAGGGACTGATCTGCTGGTTCACCAGCATGGCTTGGAGTGCTTTCCTGCTCCTTAGCTTGATCATCTCCTTTATCAGCAACTTCTTTTTCCTTGTCCTGATCTGCTGGAATTTCTTCTTCCTTCTTTGATTCATCAGCAGCATCAGACTTATCATCCTGCACTTTGTCTTGATCAGATGGGTCTGAAGTACCCTCAATTTGCTTTGGTTGATCAGAGGACTCTGCTCCTTCTTTATCAGCAGGTGATATGATCTTCTTGACAGTGTCAACTGTCCTTATCAAACCTTCATTGTCCACTGCTGACCTGTTACAGATCCAAGTAAAGTTGTCAAGAGGAATAAAAGGAGATGATTGTTCCTCAGGCAACTCTTCATAGGGTCTGATGTTTGGACCATAGACAATATGTTTGATGTTTGGAAGTGGGACTAGTGAGCTTGGTTGTCCTCTTAACTTCCTTGCTTTCTTGGCCCAAAGCTCCATTGCTTGAGCAATAGCCAACTTAATAGATCTTTCTTTGAGATCTACTGAGTCATCAAAATCCTCAGGAATGGATGCAAAGATCTTCTTGGCCTCTTCCTTGACTATGTGACATGTCCTCATCCTTAACCTGTCCAGAAAGAATTCTGAATCAAGTGCTTGAATGAGTGAATTTGTCTCAAGCCATTTCAATACCCAATCTTCTGTAGCCTTGAATTCTTTCCACTTAGCCATTTCAGCAGGACTCTTTGTTAATCTGAATTCCCTCCATCTGTTGTATTTAATCTTTTCAGAATGGAAGAGTGTCAGACGGTTGACTCTTTCATTTTCAGCGTCTAGTCTTCTGAGAAATTCTTCAAAAATTGCAGGGTCTTCCCTGACAATTTCAAGAGATAGTTTGATTTCTTCTCTTCTCTTTTCCTTAACCTTAGGTGCAGGCATAGCTGGGATTGGTTTATTTGGATCCCTTGGCTCACCAATAGCTATCCCACCAGTACGCTGAGGACCATGAGCATCCTTGATGCTTGCTTCAATGACAGCAGCCAACTCTGCTGCCTCAAAAGCATCTCTCTGCTCCTGAGTCATTTTGCTGGCTTCTTCCTCCAGCCTTTTTAACTCTAGGCTTTTCAGCCTATCTTCTTCTGCTTTCTCAGCAGCAATCCTTTGCTTTTCAGCAGCATCCAGTCTCATCTTCTCTGCAACAGTCACATAAGTTGAGGTTTTGCCTAACCTCTTTCTTCTAGATTCAGGGCTTTCAACTGCTTGGATAGGTGTTGCAGCAACTGGAGTAGGATGTATCAACAGAATTTCTCCCTCTAGTGGTGTACTAGTCTGCTGTTCCTTTTCTACATCAGCAGATAGTGCAGCAGTTGAGGCTTCTGTTGTCATTTCAACTGTAGGAACACTTTCAGGCTCAGCAGTAGCAGCCTTAGCAGCTTCAACAACTGGTTCTTCAACATTTAATGGCCTTTCTGCTTCAGTTGTTGTTTTCCTCACAGTTTCAACAGGCTCTTCAGGGAAAGTGACCTTTCTCTTAGCCTTTGACTTAGGAATTTTCTTGACAGCAGGGGGGTTGGCAGTAGGAGGTCCCCTTGCTTCACTCCTAGTCCTTAGTCTCTTCAACCTTTGAAGAGGAATTTCCTCTTCAGATTCAGTTCCTTCAGAGGATGACCCTGTCTTCATATTTTCAATTTCAACAGTGAAGTCATCTACCACCTTCTTAGAGACTTCAATTTCGGGCTGTGCTGATTCAGACACAACAGCAGACTGTGCTGTTGGCTCAGCAGACTGACTAGTCTGACCTTCCTTCTTGCTCTTCTTAGAAGGGGTCTTCTTTGACTGTTTGGAGGCTTTTCTCTTTGGTTTTTCCACCAGTTGCCTCACTGGTTCGTAGAGTTTGAACTCTTTGCTTCCATGGGTTTGCTTTCCTCCACCCATAGGACATTGTAGAGATGCAAATAGATTGCTTAACAAGATGGCATGAGAATGCCTTTTGTCACTTAACAGCTCATAAACATGAGCAGCCCAGTTCACTTTCATCCCATAGTAAATGCAAATCATGGTGTAGAGCCTTTTTCTGGGTAAACCATCCAGAGAACCCGTAGCACAATCCAGAACCTTTGCTATGATATCAGCAAATCTCTGGTATTCATCCTTCAGCTGGGTCTTCATCAAAGTCCCAGTCATCTTCTCTCCCTTCTTAGCACAAATTTCCCAAAATTCCTCTTCTTTTTCTGACCCTAACGAGGTCACATCTCCTCCCTTGTCTGTCAACTTATAAACTTCATTAAGAACAGCAGCAGATACAGCGATTTTCTTACCACCAATGACAGCAGTCATAACAGTGTCATCATCGTTGAATTTTCTGGTCATGTAGAAATGGTAGACATCCTCTAAGTAGACTCTTTCTTCGTGAGCCTCCAAAACAGGAACCAATGATGCTTCTTTGATCTTTACCAGTAGAGAGCGCATCAAATCGGTGCCAGAGAAATGAAATTTGCTGTAGTTGAAGTATCTTCCCTCAACAATCTTGTCCATTTTCAGAGATTAGAGAGTAGATTCTGCAAAAGAACAGTGAACTTTTCGAAGCAGTAGGGTTTGAGAGTTAGAGAGTTTGAGAGTTTTTGAGTGCGTAAGATGACTATTCTGTTCAGATCGGATTTTATAGGTTTCCTTTTGATTTGGTTTTCGTGATTTATCCAGACCGTTGATCTAATCTGACAGTTTTTAATCGTGCGGATGAGAATCGCGGATTTCAATTTTATTATTTTAATGTCAGATGGGCGGAAAACTCTATCGACACTAATCTGTTTACTTATAAAAGCGTGTTTCTAAAGATACGTTTTATGACCATGCTTATATAAGATATCAGATGAGTAGAGTTTAACTTATCTGACAGACGAGTGATCTGTTATCTGATATTACTAGAGAATGCCAATAGCTAGTAATCTTCCTCTGCTGTTTGTCAATCCAGCAAGATAAAATAATCTTCAATCTTCAAGAATTAAGAACACGTCTTCTTGATAAACTTAACTTCAACTAACTGACATTAACAGATTTCATCTTTTAGATCAGAAGTACCGCTAGTCTTACACGTTCCCCCTGTCTTTAAGAATTCATAAGTTAACTAGTCTGTTGAGAGTTAATTCTTGAAATAAATAACTGATGACTAAGCTGTTGAACTCCAGTCTTCTGATGAGTTCCCCCTCAGCTTATGCATCCAGGTTAAGTAATCCTAACTCAGCTCTTAGAGTTGAAAACCTTGCTTCACTTAGAGGTTTGGTGAAGATATCAGCAATCTGATTATCAGTATGAACATACTCAATCAAAACATTGCCTTTTTCCACATGATCTCTAATGAAGTGATGCTTGATCTCAATATGCTTAGTCCTTGAATGACTTGTAGTGTTCTGAGTAAGTGAAATTGCACTTGTATTGTCACAGTAGATTGGAATTCCACTGATCTTGATGTTGTAGTCTTCTAGTTGATGCTTCAACCAGAGTATCTGTGCACAACAAGCTCCAGCAGCTATATATTCAGCTTCAGCAGTAGATATAGAAACTGAGGTTTGCTTCTTACTCATCCATGAGATCAGACGACTACCTAAGAACTGACAGGCACCTGTTGTGCTCTTTCTGTCAATCTTGCAGCCAGCAAGGTCTGAATCTGAATAGCCAACTAGTTCAAATCCAGATTCTCTAGGATACCATAATCCCAATTCTTGAGTGCCCTTAACATACTTCAATATCCTCTTGGCAGCTAAGAGATGAGATTCTTTGGGGTTTGATTGAAATCTTGCACAGACTCCAACTGAGTACATTATATCAGGTCTGCTTGCTGTTAGATACAACAATGAACCAATAATGCCTCTATATTTGGTTATGTCCACTGATTTGCCATCTTCATCTTTATCCAAACGAAGACTTGTAGACATAGGAATGGTAGCTGTTGAGCTAGTTTCCATACCAAATTTCTTGAACAGATCTCTTGTGTACTTTGCTTGGCTGATGAATATTCCATCAGGCAACTGTCTAACTTGCAATCCAAGAAAGTAATTAAGTTCACCCATCATGCTCATTTCAAACTTATTCTGCATCAGCTTGGAGAACTTATCACACATCTGTTGGTTAGTTGAACCAAAAATAATATCGTCCACATATATTTGCACAAGTAATATATGGTTTTCCCATTCAATTGTGAACAAGGTTTTATCTACCTTACCTTTTCGAAATCCTTTAATTAAAAGAAAATCAGATAGGGTATCATACCATGCTCTTGGAGCCTGTTTCAGTCCATAGAGAGCTTTCCTCAGACGATATACTTTGTCCTCTTCTTGATAGACTTCAAATCCAGGAGGTTGTTCAACATACACTTCTTCTTGCAATTCTCCATTGAGAAAAGCAGACTTCACATCCATCTGATAGACAGTGAAGTTCTTGTAAGCAGCATAGGCTAGAAACAGTCTGATTGCTTAAAATCTTGCTACTGGTGCAAAAGTTTCATCAAAGTCAATTCCTTCTTCTTGACAATAACCCTTGGCCACTAGTCTTGCTTTGTTTCTGGTAACAACACCATCTTCATTCATCTTATTTCTGAAAACCCACTTAGTGCCAATTACTCTTTGATGACTTGGTCTAGGAACTAAGTACCAGACTTCATTCCTTTCAAATTGATTCAACTCTTCTTGCATAGCTTCTATCCAGAAGGAGTCATTTAGAGCTTCTTCAATTTGTTTAGGCTCTATTTGAGATAGAAATGTGACAAACATAGCATCTTGTGCAGCTGCTCTTCTTGTTTTCACTCTATCTAAAGGATCACCAATGACTAACTCAGGGGGGTGATTCTTGAGCCATCTGAGATCAGGTTGCAAATCAGGATGTTGTCCTCTGTCTTGATCTTGCAACACTACTGTTGGAGTTCCAGTAGTAGTCTGTTGAACATTTGTAGTCTGTTGAACAGTCTCTGGTCTGTCAGCTGTTAGCAACTCGTCTGTTAGACAATCAGCACTGTGATTATGAACAGCACTTGAGTTAGCAGCTGAACTTAGATTAGGTAGTATGATGGGAACATATTCTTCATTTCTTCCAACGTCTAACTTCTGTAAATCAGTAGACAGATCTTGATTAATACTTTGATTCTTTTCAGAAGATTGACTTGGCTCATCAAATACTACATGGATAGATTCTTCTATTAGTAATGTTCTTTTGTTAAAAACTCTGTAAGCTTTACTAATAGTAGAGTATCCTACAAAGGCAGCTTCATCAGCCTTTTCTGCAAATGCAGTAAGGTGATTTTTCCCATTATTCAATACAAAACATTTACAACCAAAAATCTTAAAGTAATGAATGTTTGGCTTTCTGTTGTTCCAAACTTCATATGGAGTCTTGTTCTGATTTTTGTTGATCATACATCTGTTCTGGGTAAAGCATGCTGTATTTGTTGCTTCTGCCCAAAATCTTTGAGGCAGTTTAGCTTCAGCTATCATGGTTCTGACAGCTTCTTTTAGTGTTCTGTTTCTCCTTTCAGCAACACCATTTTGTTGAGGGGTCCTAGCAGCAGAATACTCATGATGTATTCCTTTGATATTACAATACTCTTCAACAGTAGAGTTTGTAAACTCTGTCCCTCTATCTGATCTGATCTTCAATATTTTGATACTCTTCTCATTCTGGATCAGTTCCATCAGATTTGTAAGATGTTCCTTGGTTTCACTTTTCTTCTTCATGAAAATCACCCAAGTATATCTTGAATAATCATCCACAACAGCTAGGCAGTATTTCTTTCCACCATTGCTGACTGGATCAATGGGTCCAAATAAGTCCATATGCAACAGCTCCAATATTCTTCCAGAAGATTGGTGCTTCTTTTCTTTAAAAGATGACTTGATTTGTTTACCCTTCTGACATGCATCACAGAGCTTGTCTTTGCTCATGACTGCTTTTGGAATCCCTTCTACCAAATCATTCTTGATTAATCTGTTTATGGTCTTGAAGTTTAAGTGATTCATCCTCTTGTGCCATAGCCAACTGACTTCACTTGGTGCAGATGCCACCAAACAAACACTTGAATTCTTGTCAACAGAATTCCAGTCAACTATGTAGATATTTCCCTGTCGTCTTCCAGATAAAATAACCTTCTTTGTACCAATCTGTTCAACGTAGCACTTATCTGTTGAGAAGATGACTGAATATCCCTTGTCACAAAATTGACTTATGCTCAGCAGATTATACTTTAGGCCTTTAACATAGGAGACGTCAGATATCTCTATGTTTCCCTTGATTAATCTTCCTTTAGCTTTAATCTTGCCTTCTTTGCTGTCTCCAAATGTAACACTTGGACCATCCACAGCAACTGCATCAGTCAACTCATGTATGTTTCCACACATGTGCCTTGAACATCCACTGTCCAAGTACCAAATCTTCTCTACTTTACTCCTACTCCTAATCCTAACCTACAAAACAAAAATAAGATTGTTTTAGGTACCCTTATTGAGAGGGTCCTGGAGGATTAGTTCCACCCTTGACAACCCAAGATGTTGAAGTCTTAGGCTTCTTAGGTTTCTGAGTTTTAGGAGCATGAACAGTTTCATTTTTATCATAGTTATCAGATAAGTCATGTTGATGATCAGTATGATATGAATAATGTTCATAAGTAGGGTATGGTGCATGATATGCAGGATATGCATGCATTGGATGAGCAGGGTAAGGTGCATAGTAACTAGGAAATTGAGGTGCATGATACATAGGATGATATGCAGCAGGTTGCACATAATATGACTCATTTCCATACCAAGCATTTTGATTTTTCTTGTTTTTATGCTTCTTTGGTTTACTAGATGCTTGCTCTTTAACAGACGACTTAGTTTTCTCACTAGTCTGATTAGTTTTAACCTTATCAGAAGACTTCCTAGGACTCTTCTGTTTGGGTTTACTAGTCTGTTTTCCTACACTAGGCTCTTTGCTCTTTTTAGCCTTAGGAGATTTCTTCTCCTTTAACACATTCTCAGATGAGGTAGGTTTAGAAGTTTGAACATACAGAATGACCTTGCTATTGTCAGCTGATATGAATTTTTCAGTATGGTTCAACTCTAGTTTATCCTTTTCTAAGGGTGTCTCCTGTTTACTAAGTGTATGCATGGATGCAACAGTTGACTTATCATGAGACTCAATGATTTTCTCAAGTTCCATGATTTTTCCTTCATATACCTCACATTCAGCTTTCAGAGATTCATGCTCTTGCTCAAGCTGTTTATACTCTGCTGATTCTTTAGGCTTTTCAGCTTTAAGTTTCAGTGAGTTATTTTGCTCTTTTAGCAAGCTCATCTCTTCCTTAAGCTTAACAAATTCTCCAGCAATAGTAGTATTATTTAACATCATTTGCTCTAGAGAATCAAAAAGTTCATTATTTTGAGGAGTTACCTCATCCTCAAAGTCATCAGAGTCCTTTGCCATCAGGCACAGGAGAGCAGGTTTTTCTTCATCAGAAGATTCTTCATCAGACGAGTCTGAATCTGAATCAGATGAGTAGACAGCAGTTGGCTTTTCTGCTTCAGCCATCATTGCCTTGCCTCTCTGATGCTTTCTTTCTTTTCTCATTTTCTTCTCTTCCTCAGTGTACTTCTCTGCTTTTGGATATGGGCAGTCTCTTATGAAGTGTCCCAATTTCCTGCAGTTGTAACACATCAGTTTTGATTTATAATCCTCTTTATCTTGAGAAGAAAAGTTAGGTTTAGAAGTAGAAGCAGCATGATTGTATTTGTTTTTCATCTTTCTCTTATAGAACTTCTTGAAGTTGTTCATCAATAATGCTACATCTCCAGCAGTGTACTCCTTTTTGTTGAGTAGAGTGGCTTCATCAGATGAGTCCACTTCTTTGCTTTTCTGGGCTGGTCTTCTGGTGTTTTCAGCAGCAACAAGTGCAGCTGTGGGTCCTGAAGTTGAGGTTTCTTCAATTCCCATCCTTGGCAGTTTATACTCATAAGCCTTGAGTACGGAGAACAGCTCTGTAAGAGAAATCTTGCCCAGATCTCTTGATTCTTCCATTGCTGTCACCTTCATGTTGAACTTGGAAGGTAGAGCCTTCAGTACTCTGACAGTGATCTCTTTGTCAGTGAAAGTCTTTCCCAGCTTCAAAACTTCATTCAATGTTCTGGTAAACCTGGTATCCATCTGATCAATGGTCTCTCCAGATTTCATCTTGAAGTTGTCCAGCTTTTCCAATGCAACACTGAGCTGATGCTCTTTGATAGCATCATTTCCTTCGCTCATATCACGAACCTTATCCCACATCTCCTTTGCAGTCTTGCAATGTTTGACCTTGTCAAACCGATCATTATCCAGGGCTTTGGTCATGATGAATCTTCCGACTTTGTCCAGGTTGAACAGCTTTATTTCTTCTGCTGTCATTTCTGTTAAGTCTTTTTCCACCACTATTTGAGCTTCATCTACGATGATGGTCTTGGTGAATTTGAATGGACCTTTGATGATACATGTGTACATGTTGTCATTATAGGCAGCAAGGAAAATCTCCATTCTGATTTTCCAGTCCTCAAAGGACATACCAGCAATGTGGGGAACATGGCTGATACAATCCATTTTTCAAAAAGTTTTGATTTTTCAAAAAGATGCTCTTTTGAAAAGTTTTGAAAACCTTTGAAAAACACTCGGATCAAGCTCGTTGATCAGGCAGCTGATTCAAATGAACCACCTGCTCTGATACCACTTGTTGGTCCCAAGTGGTCAGATGAGGTCTAGAGGGGGGGGTGAATAGACCTCTGAAAATTTTTGAACTTAAAAACTTTTCAGTCCTCTGTCAGCAGACTAAGCTGATGAAGAACAGTAAGCAGACTAGTCTGATCGTGAACTAATCTTGAACAGACGACTGACCACTCTTCTTACAGTGACTTAGCTGTTTTTCAGCAAAACAGTTTTCCAAGAGTATACTTGCAGCGGATTGTTTCAAAGTGTTTTTCACAAGTAAACTAAGTTCTAAAAAGATTTTATCCCCAGTTTAAAACTCCTTATAAAATCTTTTGATTGAATCAAAGTGTTTAAGATGCAAACTTTAAAATATGCAAGAAAGCTTTAAATGCAAGATAACACAAAGAATTTTTATAGTGGTTATATGGATATAAATCCTTTAGTCCACTCTTCCAGATCACACAGATTCTGGGTTATACTATAATCACTTAGATTACAATATTTCTCCACTTACACCTAAACAACTAATGAGAAGGCTGTAAGCTCACAATAGGAATTCACAAAGAAAACCTATCCTCTAAAGTAGAATCACTCACAAAGATGGATTCTCACTTCGCACAACACTCAGCTATTACAATATCACTCAGATAATGTTTTTCTGATTTCTTCAACTGGGTTTCTGTCAACAGATGACTTCCACCAGACGAGTGAGCTGTTCGAGCTTTTGAGACTTGGATAAATTTTTGCTTCAAAATTTCGATCTCTGATTGTTGTTGTGTGTTGCTCGATTTGAAATTCAGCTCTATTTATACATGGAGATGAAATTATGACCGTTGAAGGCAAGTCACAAATCAAATCCATCCTTCAGCTCCTTTTGAAACGGCTCCCTGCAGCATTCCGTACTGTGTACAGTACCTTTCTGTCCATCGCATTTAATGCTGCATTTAATGCACTCTGCTGATCCGAGGATATCTTCAATCATTTGCCATTACTACCCTTCTCTTACAGCATTTATTACACCAAGTGCATTTATTACCGTTGGACTAATCTCTTGATCTCTTCCACTCTGCTGATCAAAACGACTCTGCTGATAGATACTCTGCTGATCAAATACTGAACTCATCTGATTTGACTCGGCTGATGATCTACCCTTCTGTTCGCTGATTCAGCAAGAGATCACTAGTCTTCTGAGCTTTGAACTTTGAACTCTTCTGATGTCTTCTTTTACTTGTTCAAAATTCTTCTAAGGGAACTAAGCTTTCCATACTTAGCTGATTATGATGTTTTGGAAATCATCAAAACCTTCCCTTAATTACTTGTCTTCTTTCATCTTCATCTTCATCCAACAACGAACATAATATAAGGAGGAGTTCAACGAACCCGAATGTATGTGAAATGGAGAAAATAAATAAAATAACCTTGATTTTTTTAACTCGAGAATGAACTTTAAAGTAAACTCCCATTTTTTTAGCAAATCATACACGAATATCTAATTACATAATTAATGGTTTAAAAAATTGATAATCCAGAAAGTACAAGGACAATTTACAATATAGAATTTAGTTATTTAGTTATTGTAAAGTTTTATATAACACAAGGTAATACTAGTAAATGTTTATAAGGAAGAAAACTAAAAATAATATGGTCGGCATAAGGAAAAAAATTAAAACAGGGCATGAGGAAAACATTAATACTAAAAGGACCAAACATACATATTCATATTGAGCTTTTGGGGATTCGAACATTCGACATGAGACTCCTATTAACACTTATAACTAGGCCACTTTCTTTTGTTCTAATTATTCACATATATGTGGTGTTTAATTATTTTATTTTGGTCAAGGTATGAGTCTGATTTGAACTATTTTTGGAATAGAATTTAAAGTACCTAATAGCAAATTTCGATAATAAATGACATATATGTATATTTTTACATGATTTATTTATAAATAAACACTAAATCTTTTAAGATGTCATTTTTGAACATCTATTCACAAAGTTTTCATAAACACTAAATAGTTGTAATCTGTTTTCCCTCTAATTAAAAATTCTCAGCACTGGTCACTTTCTCTTTTTTCTTTTTCAGATTTCGTTTAACTATTTCTAGGCTGTCTAATTGTGACACACGGTTACTTTTCATGATTTAAATAGATCTATGTGGCTAATTTTAAATTAAATGGAATACAAATTAAAAGATTGTTTTATACTTTTATTACGTAGGATGGGGTACTGATGAGAAGGCTATTATTTCAATACTTGGGCATCCAATTCAAAGAAAACTGATTAGACAAGCATACGAGGGTTTGTACCAAAGAAAACTGATTAGAGACAAGCATACGAGGGTTTGTACCATAGTAGTAAGTATCTGACGATTCACGATACGAATCGTACGATTCGATACGATTCCAGGCCTTGACGATACGACTCGGTCGAAAGAATCGTCGGGTGTTTGTTTCGCAACGATTCGTTTGCGATACGATAAAATATTAGTAAAATTCATAATAGTATCTCATCTAGGGAATTATTTCCAGTAATTAATTCCTTGTAATGTTTGTAAATTTCCTTGAGATGAAGCTAACTCCTTGTAGATAAAATACTTGTAATCTCCTCATCTTCTACAAGATCTTTCCTATTGCAATTTCATCATTCACTTTTGTGCCTTCTTAACGATAAGCACTCAAAAGTGCAATCCAACGCGACATCTTCCTCGATCGAACGCGACATCTTCCTCGATCGAAGAGAGAACGATAGGCTCTTCTTGCGCCTAGTAACTCTTCCGGTGATCGATCTTGTGCATGCAATTTTTCTATTAGCACATTTTATTGAGATCCTTTGTATAATGACTCTTGCAGCAATCGAGCATATATCTCTTTCCCAAGGATGCAATGCATAGTCCAAATAAAGCACAATTGCATCCTAATTCCTAAGACCAACAAACAATTTATTTATATATCTACCCAAACAATTTCTTAAATATTTATTAATTAATATTGAGTTCGTAAAAATATATATGTAATTGATTAGGTAGGTACGACCGCCTTTCCTAAAGTTTTGCCTTTGTTCCGGATGCCATTTCCCCAAAATGTAAATCAATGCATTTTCATCGACACCAACTCCTACAAATTTACAAATTATTTTGTGCACCTACCGCATATTTTTTTGGGACAAGTACTCAAACAAGGTTTAATCCAATTACATTGACCACTCTTCATGTTTGAAAAATTACTCAAATATCAATATTATTCATGATGTACTACATTCATATTACATTTATATATACCCTTACTACGTTCGATCATAAAAAAAACTGAATTCCAGATATGCATCTGGGTACCATCAAAGGAACCACAAACCACACGGGTGGCACCAAGTTCACCTTTTTTCTTTTCACCATTATTAACCATTCTTTCACCGATTTGACCCAATTTATCTCATTTTCCCCATACAGTCACCCGTGTTTTCACATCAAAGTTTTTTTATGACGTCGGCATAGACCATGTGAAATTAACGCCATAAGGAAATAGCTTGTATAATTTTTTTTTTTAATCCAGGTGTCCAAGTTTACACTAAACTAATTCTGGACCCTCAGAACCCTTGCTCTAGAACCTTGAAGGATGTAAATAGAAGGATAATTCTTTCTATATAATATTAAGTACGACACAGAGATAAATTTTTAGAATATATGTATAGTTGGCGTGTATTATGTAATTATGAGAGTAGTTACATTATAAATTAGAAACTTTAGTACAAATTAAAGTTTATAAATTATAGAAACTTGAAGCCAAATTTATTTATAAATTAGATAATTAACTCAGATAAATATTTTACACATTATGAATAAAAATTAATACTCAAATCATAAGTTTTTTATTAAAATTTGTTATATAAAATATTTTTTTTCAATATTATTTTTAGGATAAAGAGTCAAATCGATATAATATGCAAGTTTGTCTTTGAATATTAGACTTTTATACATAACCATATTTTAAAATTTATTAATTTCTTAGTTTATTGTATTTTTAACTTACATTTTTAAATTATTATAAAGAGATATAATCATATTTATATTTATTTGAGCATACAAATTATTATCATATTACCGTTATGATATAAGTTAGATAAATATTATATGATTTAATTTTAGTATATTATAAAAAAATTTATATATTTACTCAATTGTAGGATATAATAATTAAAATTTTATGCATATTATATATACTTTAAAATTAAATATATTTATTACATTATTATTACGTCATTCGGTCCAACCAACAATCTGACTCATTCGACCAGTAAAACCAGTGACCAGTCGACTTACCGGTTCACTGTTCGGTCCAGTTATGAAAACATTGTCTAACTGCCGTTTAAGGATGGAATTATTATGTTGGCGCCATAGATGTTTGACAATTACAATTGAACACGTGGGAATTAATTTGTTGTAGATGGTGTAAACGTCGTTAGTTTAATCGTCTGACATTTGGTGCTTTACATGTCATTAGGCCTAACTAGTTTATTTTATTTTATTTTCTGTTTTTTTTGGTGAATTGGGGTAATTAGTGGATGATGAGTCAACTCATAAATGTACGATAATTTAGGTTATAAGCACGCTTAAGGATAGAAGATAGAATTTAAGGGGATTCTGGGGTGCCGCTTGATGTGTCCAAATTTTGTACTTGAGGGCAATTAAGAGATTACACTAAGTTGCATAAATAAGAGATTTGTAACATCTTTATCATAAACTCTCGTAACGTCTGTAACGTCTTTGTATTTATTACTTGTAACGTCTTTCCTGAAAAGACTATAGTACCCCTGTACCTACCTATAAATAGGTAGCCCTATTTCCAAACAATGGGAACTGAATTCACTATTACAATTACAATACAATTTTTCTCTTTGTATGCAGAACTTACTTTATTATTGTGATGTTGTTATAGATCGAAGGGCTTATTTCATTTTTGCCCTGAACATTTTTATACAACATCATAATTGGCACCGTCTGTGGGAACCAACTGGTCTGCATCATTAAAAAAAAATAAAAAAAATAATTTTAAGAAATTTGCTTCGGGCCTGCCGAGCCCAAAGCCCATACCAACTATTTTACATGTCAATTTTGGTTGATGAAGATTTTTCCAAGAAAATCACACTTCAAATATAGGTTTTCAACCTCCGAACAACATTTTTATTCAACCGCCACATTGTAATAAAAATCCTTCCACCCGCTTCGTCTTTGTTTAGATTGACAAAAAATCGGCACAATAATTGCACTAATTCACCTTTGAAAAATGAAAGCCGAAACGAAATATACGCCGGAACAACGGGCCGCCGATTCATCTCCCGATCAATTTTCTAGAAAATTGGTGCAAAGTTGACCTCGAAGTATCTCAAGATTGCATAACTACACAAGGAGTCGGTAAAATTTACACTTATGTCTTGTAGTTAAAATTAAATTATATTATTTATTTACGGACGCATGAAACCAATAATAAATGAATCTCTAAAACTACAAACGGTAAACCGATGGTCTCTTTGCGATCAAGAAGGGTAAATTGATCATCCCTAAAAAAGTAAAGGGTAAATCGATCATTGCTCAACGATCAAAAAAGGGTAAATCGGTCATCCCTAAACGATCGAGGGTAAATCGGTCATCTCTAGAGATCAAAGGGTGAATCGATCATCCCTCCGCAAAATGCTAGGGGGTAAATTGGTCATCCTTCAGCGATCAAAAGGGGTAGTCCGGTCGTCTCTCGGCACCAAAAAAAAAAAAAAAAAAAAAGACAACAACGACGATAGAATACTATCAAAGTAAAAAAAATAGCGTGAATCAAGTTACACTTGTGGCTGAAATTATATTTATTTTTACTACATTTACTTTCAAGTGATAATATTTGACCACACAAATTTGTGTTTTACATGCAATTGTGACTTTGGGAGGCAACATTTGACAAACAAATATCTCAAAGAAGAATATTTACTCCATATAAGAAAGAGCAGCTAAAGAAAATGAGCATCCCTACTCTTCACCAAATTTACAAATGAGGCTCAAACTTTTCAAAAGTACCGTAATACATCAGCATGTGGGTCTTATGTTAGTATCAGAGGGAGCGTGTCATGAATAATTTTCTAAGCACTGTACTCTTTTTCCTTCGTCCAAGTTTTTGTCCCAATGGGTTTTTCTTGGCAAGGTTTTAACGAGGCAGTGTTGCATGCTTATTAGCCGCATATGGAGGTATGATGTTCGTAGCTACAATGCTCAAATACTTTAATCAAGTTTCGACAATAAAGGCTCGCGTAATTATTCCCGAAACTGGGGGGCAATATGATGTGTCCAAATTTTGTACCCGAGGGCAATTAAGAGATTACACTAAGTTGCATAAATAAGAGATTTGTAACGTCTTTATCATAAACTCTCGTAACGTCTGTAACGTCTTTGTATTTATTACTTGTAACGTCTTTCCCGAAAAGACTATAGTACCCCTGTACCTACCTATAAATAGGTAGCCCTATTTCCAAACAAAGGGAACTGAATTCACTATTACAATTACAATACAATTTTTTTCTCTGTATGCAGATCTTACTTTATTATTGTGATGTTGTTATAGATCGAAGGGCTTATTCCATTTTTGCCCTGAACATTTTTTACAACATCACCGCTAATACCACATTAGGTGGTATTATCACACAATGTGTATCACATTGTATGATATAAGGAGTATAATGTATATAATAGAATGTGACAAACATTGCGTGGTAATACCACATAATTTGAAATAAATAATACATGATGTGGGGGTCATACTAAATATATGGGGTTAATAATATGTAATGTGATCATGTACCAAACAATGTGATACACATTGTGTGGTAAAACTACCTAATGTGGTATTAGCGGCACCTAACGTAGCGGCACCCTAGAATTTCCAGAATTTAATTATATTATAAGTACGACACCAAGTCCTATCATTTACCGCATATATTTGTGGAAGAAGTACTAAAACAGGTTTAGTGTAATTACATTAACCACTTTTTATGTTTAAAGAATTACTCAAATTATTCTTGATACATTACATTCATATTACAGGTATATATTTACTACATCCAATCATAAAAAAAAAAGAAATTCAGATATACACCTGACTACCATCAAAGGAACCACAAACCACACGGGTGGCACACCAAGTTCACCTTTTTTTTTTGCACTATTATTAACCATTTTTTCATCGATTTGACCCATTTTATTTCCTTTATCCCCATAGATTCACCCGTTTTTTCACATCAAAGTTTTTTTTATGACGTGGACATAGACCATCTGAAATTAACGAAATAGTTTGAGTTTGTATAATTTTCCAAACATTGAAAGTGATCAGTGTAACTACGTCATGCCTCAGGAGTAATTTAAATAATTCTTTCTATACATTAAGTACGACACAATGATAAATTTTTAGAATATATGTATAGTTGGCGTGTATTATGTAATTATGAGAGTAGTTAAATTTTATTTACAAAATAACAACTATATTACACTTTAATTTTTTATTTAAGTAGTTGTTCCTATAAGTCCTTTTTTAAGTCTATAATTTTAAGACTTTCGACTGTATTTCTGAAGGACATAACTGTGAAACAAAAATATTGGTGTAATTTTTTTTTACACCCTAAATAAATATAATGTTCAATTTAATTCTCTAAACTTTGAAAAAAAAAATTCCATGTTTAAATATTAAAGAATCAATTTGTCTCCTGCCGTCGAAGAATGTAACTCAATTACCCGAAATGAAATATGGACGTAAAACGTATTGTATTAAAAGAAAAAACTACCCTTTAAGGGACACGTAAATTGGTCCACATACAAGAGGTAAAATGTCATATTTGAAAATCGAATATTGCAGAGGATAAAATAGTCACACGTACAATAATAAATTGACACACATAGCACATAGGGCTAGGGCTGTCAATGGGGCGGATTTCAATCCGGATCCGTCCGAATTCGGTCCGATTTATTAGGATAATTGTCCGATTAGAGATTCGATGGACCTGATCCGATTATAAAGATCTGAAATCCGAAACTTATGGAGCGAATATAGATTTAGGTCGATCCGATCCGTTAAAGATCCGTATCCGACAACAAATAAAAAGAAAGATATATATACAAAATGATTTATAAAAATATCATTAATAATATTTCAACGTCAATTTAAGAAGATAGTAATTTATAATTCGTTTATAAATTTATTTAAACCAATATATTCATTCTACAAATATGAATATAGTAAAGAAACTTTGAAAATGTGAGATAAAATTAAATAAAATTGAAAAGATAATAAACTTATTTTAGGAAAAAAATATTAATTTAACTTTTTAAATACAAATTTATTGGATCCGAAAAATATCCGATATCCGGCCAAATCCGACCAAGATCCGTTGGATTCAAAAAATCTAGATCCGAGCACAATCCGAGCAAGATCCGAATCCAACATGATTCGATCCGATATAAATGGAGCCGGATCTGGACGAGCCTGATCCGACCAGAATCCGACCCATTGACAGCCCTAAATAGGGCCAATAGCTACATGTATATACAATAACAAAGGAGAGTAAATTTTTGGTTACTTTGTGAGTAAATTGACTTGATCTAATTATAATATATAAGCTAGGGAGAGAATTTTTGTTAAATCATATTCTTTTAAGATTAAAAGATATATATAAGAGAAAATGAAATTTTTTTAGACATTATTGCAGAGATTGAACGTAAGTTGAAAATAAATAAATTAAAGAAATTGGTAAAGTTGAATCGGAAATTAAAGAACCTGAAAAAGCTCTGGTGAGAGTTCCAAACTCGTCGGATGCTGCCATTGATGGAAGAAGTTTGGGTGTCTGTTTGAAAAGAGTTTTGAGTTTATTTATTAATTTATTATTTGTAAGGAAGAAAATTGATTGTTCAATTTTGGAGTATAAAAGAATGTCTGAAAAAATACTCAAATATATATATATATATATATATATATATATATATATATATATATATATATATATAGAGAGAGAGAGAGAGAGAATTTCACTTTTGATACCATAACTCAACCTACTTTAGGGATTTGATACCACAATTTTTTCTCCCGACACATTTGATACCATAACTCAACCTACTTTAGGGATTTGATACCACAACTTTTTCTCCCGACACATTTGATACCATAACTCAAATCAACTCGACACATTTCATACTTCCGTCAAATTGGAAACGGTATTGTCACGTGATTGTCACGTGGCCGTTAAAACTTTGCACATTTGATACCATAACTTATCTTGACTGATAATTTTACCCCATAACATTTCAGGTTACCAAAAAAACCCCACATCTCCAAATTTTGTGACGATTTTAGTCCACATTGTTGCAAAATTTCCAAATTGACTCGAATAAGACCACGTGCTGACCAATTTAGAATTTTACACATTTGATACCATTACTTATGTTGACTGATAATTTTACCCCATAACATTTCATGTTACCAAAAAAGCCCCACATCTCCAAATTTAGTGACGATTTTAGTCCACATTGTTGCCAAATTTTCAAATTGACTCGAATAAGACCACGTGCTGACCAATTTAGAAAATTTTACTTATTTTATTTAAATATCTAATTTAATTTATAAACAATATTAATAAATTAAATAATACATTAAAATAAATATCACCAAAATTAAGAAAACATATTATTTTTAAATATAAAATTTATATAATAGAATTAATATATATTAAAATAATAAATTATATAATTTAAAACTATTTAATATTTATTAAAATATCAAATAATAAATAATTTAATTTTAAAAAAAAATCCCCACCCCACCCACCACCTCCCCACTACCCCCCGATTCCCAGGCCGTCGGCGGCCTGGGTCTTCTGTCCCAGGCCACCGCCGGCCTGGGTTCTTCGATCCCAGGCCACTGCCGGCCTGGGATCTTCGGTCCCAGGCCGGCGTTGGCCTGGGACAGAAGACCCAGGCCGCCGACGTCCTGGGAATATGGGGGTAGGGGAGGGGTGGGTCGGGTTGGGTTGGGTGGGTGGGGTGGGGATTTTTTTTTAAATTATAATTATTTATTATTTAATATTTTAATAAATATTAAATAGTTTTAAATTATATAATTTATTATTTTAATATATATTAAATATATTAATTCTATTATATAAATTTTATATTTAAAATGAATATATTTTCTTAATTTTGGTGATATTTATGTTAATGTATTATTTAATTTATTAATATTGTTTTTAAATTAAATTAGTTATTTAAATAAAATAAGTAAAAAAAATTAAATTGGTCAGCACGTAATCTTATTCGAGTCAATTTGGAAATTTGGCAACAATGAGGACTAAAATCGTCACTAAATTTGGAGATGTGGGGCTTTTTTGGTAACCTGAAATGTTATGGGGTAAAATTATCAGTCAAGATAAGTTATGGTATCAAATGTGCAAAGTTTAAACAGCCACGTGACAATCACGTGACAATTCCGTTTCCAATTTGACGGAAGTATCAAATGTGTCGAGTTGATTTGAGTTATGGTATCAAATGTGTCGGGAGAAAAAGTTGTGGTATCAAATCCCTAAAGTAGGTTGAGTTATGGTATCAAATGTGTCGGGAGAAAAAGTTGTGGTATCAAATCCCTAAAGTAGGTTGAGTTACGGTATCAAAAGTGAAATTCTCTCTCTCTCTATATATATATATCCAAGGTGGTTGGGCCAAGTGGTAGTGACTTGCGACCCCCAGAGGCGAGACTCAAGTTCGATCCCCACTGGAGACACCACACTGGGGAGGACCTATACCCTGTGCACTCTTCGGTCCGAGCTGTAAATACACAGTCTAGTAGATAAATATATATATATATATATATATATATATATATATATACCCAATTTATCTCATTTTCCCCATACAGTACCATGATTTCACATCAAAGTTTTTTTATGACGTCGGCATAGACCATCTGAAATTAACGCCATAAGGAAAAAGCTTTCATAATTTTTTTTTTATGATCCAGGTGTACAAGTTTACACTAGTATATATAGTTGGCGTGTATTATGTAATTATGAAAGAGTTAAATTTTATTTAAAAAATAACAACTATATTACACTATAATTTTTTATTTAAGTAGGTGCTCCTATCAGTCCTTTTTGTAATCTATAAATTATAAAAATAATATATATATATATATATATATATATATATATATATATATATATATATATATATATATATTAATAATAATCATATATTTCAATAAATATTTCAAATTATATATACAATATAATTTATTAAATTTACTAATTTATCAAATAAATTCATTTAACTAATGCGTAAACAATTCATATTTATAAAATATATTATTAAAATTCTGTTTATTTTAATTTTCAATACATATAAAAATACCTTTTCTCCTATTTATAATATTAATTAAAACTTATAGGCAATTATTAAAATTTTATCTTTTCTAAATTATAAGTTACTGTAATTAGATCCCAAGTTTCACCATTTACAAGACATTACAAATAATTCAATAACACCCAATGACAAAATTGGAATATTTTAGGGGACAAATGGTTAATTGTAAAAAGGTGACAAACCTGAAGGAAATTTTTATAATACCCAATTCGTAAAGATGATTTTTATAATTAGGCCTTACTTGATGAAGTATTCATAATTGGAAAATGATTATATAACAGCCCATTTCTTCACCGTCTTTTGTACAGCCTTATTTAATGCTTTCAAACTTAGTTGTGTTACCTATTACCTGTTTAACATGTTACTTCTTCAAATAATTTTTCTCATATTCTACTGACTGTACAAGTGGACTGTGATAAAGGACTGTTATGCTAGTAGTGTTCTTCATTATTTACGCTTAATATTTTGATGGTTTCTTCAGAATCTATTTGAATGTATTTGTATGCACAAAACCCCATGTAGGGTGTACTACTACTAGCCAATGGTGCCCATTTCCTGTCTTGGATATATCACTTTGTACCCTAGAAACATGCTCGTCTTTCACTTAGCACTTTTGAAAAAATTTAATAGCAGATTGCACACTAGAAATTATATTCACTATAAAGAATACGAGTATTCACCACAACCAGAAGCATTGGTGAAAAGCTTAAAAACGTTGTTGAAACTCAACCATCACGACTCCAGAACGATTTTTATCGATGGTATGTGGAGAGGTGGTGGATGTATATTATCAATGGTGGAAACCTCCACCACGACATCATATTTCTATCACGGCTTCAAGTAGTAGCTTGTGTTTTTCACAAACGGCTAATTAACCGTGGTGAATACATAATAGTCAATGTATCTTCAAATTTCCTATAGTGATTTTTGCTTTACTTTGCACCATACTTGTTTTTTTAATCATTAGACTAACTATTGGGAGGAGATTTTAGTCCATTTCCCTTAAAAAAAAAAAAAAACATCAATTGAGTGACATGTGCGAGTAAGGGTAAATTTGACAAATTGCTCCAAAAATAAGAACGAAAAATAATAGTTTTATTTGAAATATTAAAATATATGAGTTAAATTTTACGAGATGTTGTTTTTCACTCGACGGACGAACTCAAATATAGAGAAGATCGTCGTCATTTTATCCAGAAAAAAAATTATGATATTTATGTTAGGAAGCCCTAAATTGTTACTTTTTTAAAAGGAGGTGGATGAGGCTGATGTTTACGGGCAGAAAAGCAATCTAAGAGAGTTGTTGATTTTTGTTGGAAATTTTGGAGTGAAATAAACTATTTTACTATTGGGGGATGGAGAAAATTAAATATACTTGAGCTGATATTTAACAGGAACATACTAAAATATATACCCTCTCAACGGCTAGTCAAATGACTGTAGAAACAAGCAGGGTGTAAAGTAAACCAAAAATATGATTTCCATGATGCAATATGTTGTTTATAAATTTTGAGGGTGGAAAGTGTAAAAGGAGCTTATTTCCAGAGTGTAAAGTGGGATTAAACATATGGAGTATATTGTAGTATATACTTGACAAAAATATACTTTTAGTCACGCAACAGTGAACCATTAAACTAATTTGCATTTTCAATTTCGATTAGTGATGAAGGTTTAATAATGATGATAAAATTTATTATCGCACTAATTTAGTGACGATTTTTTTTTTGTGGTCCAATAAAACTTGTTTTTTCTAAATATTTATAATATATATTTATATATTGTCCTTCATTTTGTCCTTATAAAGAATCGTGATTCTCTGCTAGGAGTGTTACTGAGTCAGAGTAGTGTCGAAGGACATAGTATTCAAGTTTGATTGGAATGTTATTGAGCTTCAAATTTTGTGCTTGAGCTAGATTTATTTGTTCAACAAGCCGAGCTCAAATGAGCTTTTATCAAACGAGCTCGAGTCGAGTATCGAGTAGCCTGATATTTTATATGTATTTTATCAATTTTTAGCTTATCAAGTTGAGCTCGAGTTGAACTTTAAAAGTTATTGAACAAAAAATGATGTTCAAGCTTATTTGATTTGTGTGACGAATCATGCTCAAACGAGCTTTTATCGAATGAAAAAAACGGAGAGAGTATATGTGAGTGAAAAATGATGTTGGATGTAGAAGAAAACAATTGATCAAACGTTTACATTAAATTTCATTAGGGGTGGGATCGGTACGGGTTTTCGGGAATTCGGGAATTTCGGGACCGGTATTCGGGTTTCGGGATTCAAATTTTCCTTCCCAAAACCCGTTCCGATTAATCCTCTACCCGGTATTTCGGGTTCCCGAAAAAAATCAGGAAATCGAGAACGGGTTCGGGAAACCCGGTAGTGCTGAAATTTTTAATTTTTCAGTTTTTTTTAATTGGACTTTCCATGACCCAAAATAAAGGAAAAAAAGTTTAAATTGGCCCATAAATCATATGTTTTTCAAGGAAAAAAAGTTTAGATTGGCCCAAACAATTTCATGATCTCATCCCGAACAAAGAAGTGCTATTTTAGTCTGACTTTGCTATAAATACAATAATCGAGTGATATATATATATATATATATATATATATATATATGAAATATATATCACCCGAAACCCGTACCGATTTATAATGATCGGGAAATCGGGTTTCCCAAAACCCGGAAAACCCATAAATTTTTGTCTTTTTGGTAAAAACCCGATCGGTACGGTTCGGGTTCCCAATTCCCGATACCAAATGCCCACCCCTAAATTTCATAAATAAATTAGGTAGGTGATAACTTTCCTTATAAGAGATTTTTACTGAAAAATTCCCGACTTTTGAATATCAACAAATAATCCATATATATTTATTCGAGATTTTTCATCAATGCTAACCATAAGAACATGCTCTCATACATTTTATCTCTAAAAACATAGTAAAGAGTAATATGTCAAAAGAAAAAGTCACAAGTCTACTAAAGAAAAAAGGACATTAAAATAAAAGGAAAACAAAAAATATAAGTAAACAAAGGAGTTGTCTGTGCTGTGATGTGGAATTGTGGAGCCTTTATTACACTACACTTTGCGCCCATTTTTGGTGCTTTAATTACAACTTCATTCTAAAAAAGTAAATCCAGTCAAACTTTAATTAACACATGTAATGCAACTAGAAGATAAGTGGAAATTAAATGATCCCTTTAACTATTTTACATTAAATAATAATAATAATAAAATTAAATTGGTAAAGTTGCAGTGATACACGTTAATGTTCATCGTAGAAAGATCTCAGTAAAGAATAAATCCAAACGCTTTTGTTTGTATATATCGAATGGTCCAAGAGAATAAGGGTTAAGCATATGGCCATATGGGTCAAATTCAACCAGTTCCAATTTTGCTCTGTTCTATGCCTAACTAGTACTCTATAATTAATTATAATAATACAAATATATATGTCATTTTATTTTCCAGAGACACGAGTTGGACAAAATTAAACTTGGATTGCCGCGGTTGACAAAAATTGGAGCAGTGAAATGGGTTGGTAGAGGTGACAATTTTCTCCTTTTGCAAGTAAAATATATATATAAAAATAAGTAATTTGTCTTGATTGAGGCCTTAATATTTTATTAATTCCTGATTTTATATTTTGCTTAAATTAATTTTTCTGTAATTTGAAAAAGTTACTGTTAAGAAAAGGGTTTTTCATGGAAGGTAAGCAAGAAATAGAGATTAAAGGGCAACCATACTAATATTTCAAAACAACAGAAATTAACATAAATTTAAAAACAAATTAAAATACATTTAACCTAAGAAATTTTAGCTTTTTCATTTTTCTTTTCGTTCTTCTCATTCTTCTTTTCTCCGCTGCTTTCATTGTTGCTTGGGCCGGGGTTGCTTCCTCCTCTGCATCCGTTGACATGTACAGTAAATTCAGCGTATGTACATTCAAATTTTATAATGCATAAGGAACAAGTGTAACCACTATGTTTTCTTCTTCCCTGAGTGCCTATTTTACTTGAGTCCATTTTGGTTAGAAATTTGAATATATACTTAGAGCTTAGCATCTGCCTCTTTAAATAGAGGGCTAAGGAACGATTGAAATAGTAAAACCGAATATGATAGCCAGGTGGAGCTGTGGTTAAGCTCGTGAATTCTGCTGTAAATCGTGGGTGAAGTCTGCAGAGCCAATTTCAGAAATGCCATAACTAGAAATAAAATTTTCAGAAATGCCAAATACCTATTTATTTAAAAAATAAAAAGTTACTGTTAAGAAAAGGGTTTCTCATGGAAGGCAAGCAAGAAATAGAGATTAAAGGGCAACCATACTAATATTTCAAAACAACAGAAATTAACATAAATTTAAAAACAAATTAAAATACATTTAACCTAAGAAATTTTAACTTTTTCCTTTTTCTTTTCGTTCTTCTTCTTCTTCTTCTTCTCCTTCTTCTTTTCTCCGCTGCTTTCATTGTTACTTGGGCCGGGGTTGCTTCCTCCTCTGCATCCGTTGACATGTACAGTAAATTCAGCGTATGTACATTCAAATTTTATACGGCATAGGGAACAAGTGTAACCACTATGTTTTCTTCCTCCCTGGGTGCCTTTTTTTTACTTGAGTCCATTTTGGTTAGAAATTTGAATATATACTTAGCGCTTAACATCTGCCTCTTTAAATAGAGGGCTAAGGAACGATTGAAATAGTAAAACCGAATATATTAGCCAGCTGGAGCTGTGGTTAAGCTCGTGAATTCTGCTGTAAATCGTGGGTGAAGTCTGCAGAGCCAATTTCAGAAATGCCATAACTAGAAATAGAATTTTCAGAAATGCCAAATACCTATTTATTTAAAAAATAAAAAGGAAAAATGTTAAAAAACTTAAATCTCACCTAATAATAACAAAAACCCCCTCAAACTTTATAATTTTTTAACAATAACCCCCAACCCAACCCAACTTAACAAAAATTAAAACAAACAAACAAAACATACACTCACACACACAAACACAAATCGCAGAAGACGTAGAGTAAAGAGAAAGAAATTTTCCTCTTTCAATTTCTCTCTAAATCAAGCAAATCGGAGATGGCGGCCGAACTGATTATCGATGATGGTGATAGAAACCTGCGGGAATGGCCATTTGAGGTAAGAATTTCGAGTTATTTCCCGCAATTTCTCCTCGGTTCGCGTGAGTTCTGCTATTGGCGTGTGGCGTGTGGGATAGCAACACGCCACACGCCAACATTATACTAATTTTTCATTGTTGGCGTGTGGCGTGTGGAACTCCCACACGCCACACGCCATGAACAATGGCATGGCGTGAGGAACTCCCACACGCCACACGCCATGGACAATGGCATGGCGTGTGGAACTCCCCACACGCCACACGCCAGCCAGACAGAACATTGATTTTGAGTGTTTTTGTTGTTTGTTTAGTAGGGATACAAAACATTACCCACCTCTGCCCTATAGGGAGTACTACCCCCCTTTCACTACAATAATGTGATCCTAAAAGGAGAGGCAACACAGCGTTGTGCGCTGGGCGAGATTCGCGATATAGTAAGTTTGCTCAAACCTCAGCACTGGGAGACTATAAATGCGTACCACCAGATTGGGAGTTTTCTTTACCTAACCGACAACGGCAAATTCAAGTCGTCGGTGTTGCACACAATGTTCCTTCGAGTATGCACACACGTGCCAGGTAAAAGTAAATACGAACACTGGTTTTGGTAAATGGAAAGCCAGTTAGGTTCGGGATCGAGGAGTTTGTCCTCGTATCGGGGATGCGAGTTTGGCCAGTGAGTGATGATGACAGCGAAATAATCGAGCAAGGGGGTCAGTTGAAAGACCAATACTTTCCGGGTTGGGGGAAGTCTGAGGTTTCTGTTGATGCTCTGAAAATGAGTATCGTGGACTTGTTGTCTCGGCGTGGATCGAATAACGAGGACGTATGCAAGTTGATATACGCGTGGGTGATATCTGCCGTGTTGATGCCAACTCGGCCCACAAAATATGTTCATAACGACACATTCGCGGTAAGCAAACTTTAATTTTAATTTTTATTATTTCTTTTAAGTTTTAAAAATAACAATGCTGATGTAAATTTGTATATATTTAAGGTATGTGACGATCTCGCGATGTGCGAGAGATATCCTTGGGGAGATAAGCTATGGAGAACGACTTTTATTGATATTGTAAAAAATTTGGGCACTGGTAATGAGAACGTCCCCCTCCGTAGATGGAATGCGTATGGCTTCCCACACATTTTTCTGGTATGTTTGTAAAATCAATTGTTGATTTCCATGTATTTTTTTAGTTATTTTTTTGTAAATGTTGGATGTTTTGACTAATGTTTTGAATGTGAACAGTATTGTGTGGTGGAAGACATTGTGGGCATGGCCGATGCGGCCAATTTTGTTGCAAGGGTCAGCCAAACTGTTCCGAGATATCCGCGAATGTTACGTTGGAATTTCAGGAACCTTAATCCCAACGCTGATAATATAGACGAGTTCTTGCGGAATGTTCATGTATGTTATTCGTTTTTATTAATAATTTTTTTCCGACGTATCACTTGAAAAATTTATTATAAATAACTTGTATATATTTATTTTTTCAGGCTGTGATCCCACGGCTAATGCCGGATAACTCGGAGTTGGAGACGGAGTATTACCAATTAGCTATAGAGTTACGGCGTGCCACTCGTGGTGGCCGCCTTACGTGTTATAAACAATTAACTATGTTTTTGACACAGGAGTATCTGGTTGTTCGAGATGATGAGGGAGTTCCCGAATTCCTCAACCGGCCATCCACCCTAGCTGATTCTGCTCCAGCAGAAGGTGCTCCTCATTCTACTCCTGAGCCTCGACGTCAGAAGCGTCTCCGAATAAGCCAAGATGGTGCATCTACTTCTCAAGATCAACCATCATCTTCTGAAGCACCTGCCTGGGCACGTGCATTGGAGCAAAGCCAATATTTTATTAATTCCTGATTTTATATTTTGCTTAAATTAATTTTTCTGTAATTTGAAAAAGTTACTGTTAAGAAAAGGGTTTCTCATGGAAGACAAGCAAGAAATAGAGATTAAAGGGCAACCATACTAATATTTCAAAACAACAGAAATTAACATAAATTTAAAAACAAATTAAAATACATTTAACCTAAGAAATTTTAACTTTTTCCTTTTTCTTTTCGTTCTTCTCCTTCTTCTTCTCCTTCTTCTTTTCTCCGCTGCTTTCATTGTTACTTGGGCCGGGGTTGCTTCCTCCTCTGCATCCGTTGACATGTACAGTAAATTCAGCGTATGTACATTCAAATTTTATACGGCATAGGGAACAAGTGTAACCACTATGTTTTCTTCCTCCCTGGGTGCCTTTTTTACTTGAGTCCATTTTGGTTAGAAATTTGAATATATACTTAGCGCTTAGCATCTGCCTCTTTAAATAGAGGGCTAAGGAACGATTGAAATAGTAAAACCGAATATATTAGCCAGCTGGAGCTGTGGTTAAGCTCGTGAATTCTGCTGTAAATCGTGGGTGAAGTCTGCAGAGCCAATTTCAGAAATGCCATAACTAGAAATAGAATTTTCAGAAATGCCAAATACCTATTTATTTAAAAAATAAAAAGGAAAAATGTTAAAAAACTTAAATCTCACCTAATAATAACAAAAACCCCCTCAAACTTTATAATTTTTTAACAATAACCCCTAACCCAACCCAACTTAACAAAAATTAAAACAAACAAACAAAACATACACTCACACACACAAACACAAATCGCAGAAGACGTAGAGTAAAGAGAAAGAAATTTTCCTCTTTCAATTTCTCTCTAAATCAAGCAAATCGGAGATGGCGGCCGAACTGATTATCGATGATGGTGATAGAAACTTGCGGGAATGGCCATTTGAGGTAAGAATTTCGAGTTATTTCCCGCAATTTCTCCTCGGTTCGCGTGAGTTCTGCTATTGGCGTGTGGCGTGTGGGATAGCAACACGCCACACGCCAACATTATACTAATTTTTCATTGTTGGCGTGTGGCGTGTGGAACTCCCACACGCCACACGCCATGAACAATGGCATGGCGTGAGGAACTCCCACACGCCACACGCCATGGACAATGGCATGGCGTGTTGAACTCCCCACACGCCACACGCCAGCCAGACAGAACATTGATTTTGAGTGTTTTTGTTGTTTGTTTAGTAGGGATACAAAACATTACCCACCTCTGCCCTACAGGGAGTACTACCCCCCTTTCACTACAATAATGTGATCCTAAAAGGAGAGGCAACACAGCGTTGTGCGCTGGGCGAGATTCGCGATATAGTAAGTTTGCTCAAACCTCAGCACTGGGAGACTATAAATGCGTACCACCAGATTGGGAGTTTTCTTTACCTAACCGACAACGGCAAATTCAAGTCGTCGGTGTTGCACACAATGTTCCTTCGAGTATGCACACACGTGCCAGGTAAAAGTAAATACGAACACTGGTTTTGGTAAATGTAAAGCCAGTTAGGTTCGGGATCGAGGAGTTTGTCCTCGTATCGGGGATGCGAGTTTGGCCAGTGAGTGATGATGACAGCGAAATAATCGAGCAAGGGGGTCAGTTGAAAGACCAATACTTTCCGGGTTGGGGGAAGTATGAGGTTTCTGTTGATGCTCTGAAAATGAGTATCGTGGACTTGTTGTCTCGGCGTGGATCGAATAACGAGGACGTATGCAAGTTGATATACGCGTGGGTGATATCGGCCGTGTTGATGCCAACTCGGCCCACAAAATATGTTCATAACGACACAATCGCGGTAAGCAAACTTTAATTTTAATTTTTATTATTTCTTTTAAGTTTTAAAAATAACAATGCTGATGTAAATTTGTATATATTTAAGGTATGTGACGATCTCGCGATGTGCGAGAGATATCCTTGGGGAGATAATCTATGGAGAACGACTTTTATTGATATTGTAAAAAATTTGGGCACTGGTAATGAGAACGTCCCCCTCCGTAGATGGAATGCGTATGGCTTCCCACACATTTTTCTGGTATGTTTGTAAAATCAATTGTTGATTTCCATGTATTTTTTTAGTTATTTTTTTGTAAATGTTGGATGTTTTGACTAATGTTTTGAATGTGAACAGTTTTGTGTGGTGGAAGACATTGTGGGCATGGCCGATGCGGCCAATTTTGTTGCAAGGGTCAGCCAAACTGTTCCGAGATATCCGCGAATGTTACGTTGGAATTTCAGGAACCCTAATCCCAACGCTGATAATATAGACGAGTTCTTGCGGAATGTTCATGTATGTTATTCGTTTTTATTAATAATTTTTTTCCGACGTATCACTTGAAGAATTTATTATAAATAACTTGTATATATTTATTTTTTCAGGCTGTGATCCCACGGCTAATGCCGGATAACTCGGAGTTGGAGACGGAGTATTACCAATTAGCTATAGAGTTACGGCGTGCCACTCGTGGTGGCCGCCTTACGTGTTATAAACAATTAACTATGTTTTTGACACAGGAGTATCTGGTTGTTCGAGATGATGAGGGAGTTTCCGAATTCCCCAACCGGCCATCCACCATAGCTGATTCTGCTCAAGCAGAAGGTGCTCCTCATTCTACTCCTGAGCCGTCAGAAGCGTCTCCGAATAAGCCAAGATGGTGCATCTACTTCTCAAGATCAACCATCATCTTCTGAAGCACCTGCCTGGGCACGTGCATTTGAGCAAAGCATTGTTGGAGTAGATGGTGCATCTACTTCTCAAGATCAACCATCATCTTCTGAAGCACCTGCCTGGGCACGTGCATTGGAGCAAAGCCAATATTTTATTAATTCCTGATTTTATATTTTGCTTAAATTAATTTTTCTGTAATTTGAAAAAGTTACTGTTAAGAAAAGGGTTTCTCATGGAAGACAAGCAAGAAATAGAGATTTAAGGGCAACCATACTAATATTTCAAAACAACAGAAATTAACATAAATTTAAAAACAAATTAAAATACATTTAACCTAAGAAATTTTAACTTTTTCCTTTTTCTTTTCGTTCTTCTCCTTCTTCTTTTCTCCGCTGCTTTCATTGTTACTTTGGCCGGGGTTGCTTCCTCCTCTGCATCCGTTGACATGTACAGTAAATTCAGCGTATGTACATTCAAATTTTATACGGCATAGGGAACAAGTGTAACCACTATGTTTTCTTCCTCCCTGGGTGCCTTTTTTACTTGAGTCCATTTTGGTTAGAAATTTGAATATATATATACTTAGCGCTTAGCATCTGCCTCTTTAAATAGAGGGCTAAGGAACGATTGAAATAGTAAAACCGAATATATTAGCCAGCTGGAGCTGTGGTTAAGCTAGTGAATTCTGCTGTAAATCGTGGGTGAAGTCTGCAGAGCCAATTTCAGAAATGCCATAACTAGAAATAGAATTTTCAGAAATGCCAAATACCTATTTATTTAAAAAATAAAAAGGAAAAATGTTAAAAAAACGTAAATCTCACCTAATAATAACAAAAACCCCCTCAAACTTTATAATTTTTTAACAATAACCCCCAACCCAACCCAACTTAACAAAAATTAAAACAAACAAACAAAACATACACTCACACACACAAACACAAATCGCAGAAGACGTAGAGTAAAGAGAAAGAAATTTTCCTCTTTCAATTTCTCTCTAAATCAAGCAAATCGGAGATGGCGGCCGAACTGATTATCGATGATGGTGATAGAAACCTGCGGGAATGGCCATTTGAGGTAAGAATTTCGAGTTATTTCCCGCAATTTCTCCTCGGTTCGCGTGAGTTATGCTATTGGCGTGTGGCGTGTGGGATAGCAACACGCCACACGCCAACATTATACTAATTTTTCATTGTTGGCGTGTGGCGTGTGGAACTCCCACACGCCACACGCCATGAACAATGGCATGGCGTGAGGAACTCCCACACGCCACACGCCATGGACAATGGCATGGCGTGTGGAACTCCCCACACGCCACACGCCAGCCAGACAGAACATTGATTTTGAGTGTTTTTATTGTTTGTTTAGTAGGGATACAAAACATTACCCACCTCTGCCCTACAGGGAGTACTACCCCCCTTTCACTACAATAATGTGATCCTAAAAGGAGAGGCAACACAGCGTTGTGCGCTGGGCGAGATTCGCGATATAGTAAGTTTGCTCAAACCTCAGCACTGGGAGACTATAAATGCGTACCACCAGATTGGGAGTTTTCTTTACCTAACCGACAACGGCAAATTCAAGTCGTCGGTGTTGCACACAATGTTCCTTCGAGTATGCACACACGTGCCAGGTAAAAGTAAATACGAACACTGGTTTTGGTAAATGTAAAGCCAGTTAGGTTCGGGATCGAGGAGTTTGTCCTCGTATCGGGGATGCGAGTTTGGCCAGTGAGTGATGATGACAGCGAAATAATCGAGCAAGGGGGTCAGTTGAAAGACCAATACTTTCCGGGTTGGGGGAAGTCTGAGGTTTCTGTTGATGCTCTGAAAATGAGTATCGTGGACTTGTTGTCTCGGCGTGGATCGAATAACGAGGACGTATGCAAGTTGATATACGCGTGGGTGATATCGGCCGTGTTGATGCCAACTCGGCCCACAAAATATGTTCATAACGACACATTCGCGGTAAGCAAACTTTAATTTTAATTTTTATTATTTCTTTTAAGTTTTAAAAATAACAATGCTGATGTAAATTTGTATATATTTAAGGTATGTGACGATCTCGCGATGTGCGAGAGATATCCTTGGGGAGATAAGCTATGGAGAACGACTTTTATTGATATTGTAAAAAATTTGGGCACTTGTAATGTGAACGTCCCCCTCCGTAGATGGAATGCGTATGGCTTCCCATACATTTTTCTGGTATGTTTGTAAAATCAATTGTTGATTTCCATGTATTTTTTTAGTTATTTTTTTTAAATGTTGGATGTTTTGACTAATGTTTTGAATGTGAACAGTTTTGGGTGGTGGAAGACATTGTGGGCATGGCCGATGCTGCCAATTTTGTTGCAAGGGTCAGCCCAACTGTTCCGAGATATCCGCGAATGTTACGTTGGAATTTCAGGAACCCTAATCCCAACGCTGATAATATAGACGAGTTCTTGCGGAATGTTCATGTATGTTATTCGTTTTTATTAATAATTTTTTTCCAACGTATCACTTGAAAAATTTATTATAAATAACTTGTATATATTTATTTTTTCAGGCTGTGATCCCACGGCTAATGCCGGATAACTCGGAGTTGGAGACGGAGTATTACCAATTAGCTATAGAGTTACGACGTGCCACTCGTGGTGGCCGCCTTACGTGTTATAAACAATTAACTATGTTTTTGACACAGGAGTATCTAGTTGTTCGAGATGATGCGGGAGTTCCCGAATTCCCCAACCGGCCATCCACCCTAGCTGATTCTGCTCCAGCAGAAGGTGCTCCTCATTCTACTCCTGAGCCTCGACGTCAGAAGCGTCTCCGAATAAGCCAAGATGGTGAATCTACTTCTCAAGATCAACCATCATCTTCTGAAGCACCTGCCTGGGCACGTGCATTGGAGGAAAGCATTGTTGGAGTAGATGGTGCATCTACTTCTCAAGATCAACCATCATCTTCTGAAGCACCTGCCTGGGCACGTGCATTGGAGCAAAGCATTGTTGGAGCAAAGCCAATATTTTATTAATTCCTGATTTTATATTTTGCTTAAATTAATTTTTCTGTAATTTGAAAAAGTTACTGTTAAGAAAAGGGTTTCTCATGGAAGGCAAGCAAGAAATAGAGATTAAAGGGCAACCATACTAATATTTCAAAACAACAGAAATTAACATAAATTTAAAAACAAATTAAAATACATTTAACCTAAAAAATTTTAACTTTTTCCTTTTTCTTTTCGTTCTTCTCCTTCTTCTTCTCCTTCTTCTTTTCTCCGCTGCTTTCATTGTTACTTGGGCCGGGGTTGCTTCCTCCTCTGCATCCGTTGACATGTACAGTAAATTCAGCGTATGTACATTCAAATTTTATACGGCATAGGGAACAAGTGTAACCACTATGTTTTCTTCCTCCCTGGGTGCCTTTTTTACTTTAGTCCATTTTGGTTAGAAATTTGAATATATACTTAGCGCTTAGCATCTGCCTCTTTAAATAAAGGGCTAAGGAACGATTGAAATAGTAAAACCGAATATATTAGCCAGCTGGAGCTGTGGTTAAGCTCGTGAATTCTGCTGTAAATCGTGGGTGAAGTCTGCAGAGCCAATTTCAGAAATGCCATAACTAGAAATAGAATTTTCAGAAATGCCAAATACCTATTTATTTAAAAAATAAAAAGGAAAAATGTTAAAAAACTTAAATCTCACCTAATAATAACAAAAACCCCCTCAAACTTTATAATTTTTTAACAATAACCCCCAACCCAACCCAACTTAACAAAAATTAAAACAAACAAACAAAACATACACTCACACACACAAACACAAATCGCAGAAGACGTAGAGTAAAGAGAAAGAAATTTTCCTCTTTCAATTTCTCTCTAAATCAAGCAAATCGGAGATGGCGGCCGAACTGATTATCGATGATGGTGATAGAAACCTGCGGGAATGGCCATTTGAGGTAAGAATTTCGAGTTATTTCCCGCAATTTCTCCTCGGTTCGCGTGAGTTCTGCTATTGGCGTGTGGCGTGTGGGATAGCAACACGCCACACGCCAACATTATACTAATTTTTCATTGTTGGCGTGTGGCGTGTGGAACTCCCACACGCCACACGCCATGAACAATGGCATGGCGTGAGGAACTCCCACACGCCACACGCCATGGACAATGGCATGGCGTGTGGAACTCCCCACACGCCACACGCCAGCCAGACAGAACATTGATTTTGAGTGTTTTTGTTGTTTGTTTAGTAGGGATACAAAACATTACCCACCTCTGCCCTATAGGGAGTACTACCCCCCTTTCACTACAATAATGTGATCCTAAAAGGAGAGGCAACACAGCGTTGTGCGCTGGGCGAGATTCGCGATATAGTAAGTTTGCTCAAACCTCAGCACTGGGAGACTATAAATGCGTACCACCAGATTGGGAGTTTTCTTTACCTAACCGGCAACGGCAAATTCAAGTCGTCGGTGTTGCACGCAATGTTCATTCGAGTATGCACACACGTGCCAGGTAAAAGTAAATACGAACAGTGGTTTTGGTAAATTGAAAGCCAGTTAGGTTCGGGATCGAGGAGTTTGTCCTCGTATCGGGGATGCGAGTTGGGCCAGTGAGTGATGATGACAGCGAAATAATCGAGCAAGGGGGTCAGTTGAAAGACCAATACTTTTCTGGTTGGGGAAAGTCTGAGGTTTCTGTTGATGCTCTGAAAATGAGTATCGTGGACTTGCTGTCTCGGCGTGGATCGAATAACGATAACGTATGCAAGTTGATATACGCATGGGTGATATCGGCCGTTTTGATGCCAACTCGGCCCACAAAATATGTTCATAACGACACATTCGCGGTAAGAAAACTTTAATTTTAATTTTTATTATTTCTTTAAAGTTTTAAAAATAACAATGCTGATGTAAATTTGTATATATTGAAGGTATGTGACGATCTCGCAATGTGCGAGAGATATCCTTGGGGAGATAAGCTATGGAGAACGACTTTTATTGATATTGTAAAAAATTTGGGCACTGGGAATGAGAACGCCCCTCTCCGTAGATGGAATGCGTATGGCTTCCAGCACATTTTTCTGGTATGTTTGTAAAATCAATTATTGATTTCCATGTATTTTTTTAGTTATTTTTTCGTAAATGTTTGATGCTTTGACTAATGTTTTGAATGTGAACAGTTTTGGGTGGTGGAAGCCATTGAAGGCATGGCCGATGCGGCCAATTTTGTTGCAAGGGTCAGCCCAACTGTTCCGAGATATCCGCGAATATTACTTTGGGATTTCAGGAACCCTAATCCCAGCGCTGATGACATAGACGAGTTCTTGCGGAATGTTCATGTATGTTAATCGTTTTTATTAATAATTTTTTTCCGACATATCACTTGAAAAATTTATTATAAATAACTTGTATATATTTATTTTTTCAGGCTGTGATCCCACGGCTAATGCCGGATAACTCGGAGTTGGAGACGGAGTATTACCAATTAGCTATAGAGTTACGACGTGCCACTCGTGGTGGCCGCCTTACGTGTTATAAACAATTAACTATGTTTTTGACACAGGAGTATCTGGTTGTTCGAGATGATGAGGGAGTTCCCGAATTCCCCAACCGACCATCCACCCTAGCTGATTCTGCTCCAGCAGAAGGTGCTCCTCATTCTACTCCTGAGCTTCGACGTCAGAAGCGTCTCCGAATAAGCCAAGATGGTGCATCTACTTCTCAAGATCAACCATCATCTTCTGAAGCACCTGTCTGGGCACGTGCATTGGAGCAAAGCATTGTTGGAGCAAAGCCAATATTTTATTAATTCCTGATTTTATATTTTGCTTAAATTAATTTTTCTGTAATTTGAAAAAGTTACTGTTAAGAAAAGGGTTTCTCATGGAAGACAAGCAAGAAATAGAGATTAAAGGGCAACCATACTAATATTTCAAAACAACAGAAATTAACATAAATTTAAAAACAAATTAAAATACATTTAACCTAAGAAATTTTAACTTTTTCCTTTTTCTTTTCGTTCTTCTCCTTCTTCTTCTCCTTCTTCTTTTTTCCGCTGCTTTCATTGTTGCTTGGGTCGGGGTTGCTTCCTCCTTTGCATCCGTTGATATGTATAGTAAATTCGGCGTATGTACATTCAAATTTTATACGGCATAGGGAACAAGTGTAACCACTATGTTTTCTTCCTCCCTGGGTGCCTTTTTTACTTGAGTCCATTTTGGTTAGAAATTTGAATATATACTTAGAGCTTAGCATCTGCCTCATTAAATAGAGGGCTAAGGAACGATTGAAATAGTAAAACCGAATATGATAGCCAGCTGGAGTTGTGGTTAAGCTCGTGAATTCTGCTGTAAATCGTGGGTGAAGTCTGCAGAGCCAATTTCAGAAATGCCATAACTAGAAATAGAATTTTCAGAAATGTCAAATACCTATTCATTTAAAAAAAAAAAGGAAAAATGTTAAAAAAACCAAAATCTCACCTAATAATAACAAAAACCCCCTCAAACTTTATAAATTTTTAACAATAACCCCCAACCCAACCCAACTTAACAAAAATTAAAACAAACAAACAAAACACACACTCACACACACAAACAAAAATCGCAGAAGACGTAGAGTAAAGAGAAAAAAAATTCCTCTTTCAATTCCTCTCTAAATCAAGCAAATCGGAGATGGCGGCCGAACTGATTATCGATGATGGTGATAGAAACCTGCGGGAATGGCCATTTGAGGTAAGAATTTCGAGTTATTTCCCGCAATTTCTCCTCGGTTCGCGTGAGTTCCACGCCACACGCCAACAGTATACTAATTTTGCATTGTTGGCGTGTGGCGTGTGGGAGCACACACCATGGACAATGGCATGACCTGTGGAACTCCACACACGCCACACGCCACACGCTAGCCAGACAGAACATTGATTTTGAGTGTTTTTTGTTGTTTGTTTTGTAGGGATACAAAACATGAGTACTACCCCCCTTTCTCTACAATAATGTGATCCTAAAAGGAGAGGCAACACAGCGTTGTGTGTTGGGCGAGATTCGCGATATAGTAAGTGTTGGATGAAGATGAAGATGAAGGCACTGAAGAAAGTTTGATAAGGGAGGTTTTGATGCATTCCAAAACTTCAAAGATTGGCTAAGTATGGAGTAACTTAGCTGATAGACTTATCAAGGAATTTTGACTAAGTAATGAAGACATCAGAAGAGTCAAAGTTTCAAGGTCCAAGACTTCTGATCTGCTGAAGCAAAGTTATCAGATTAGTGAAGATCAGCCGACTCAAATCAGATTTGTTCAAGTTTGAGATCAGCCGAGTTCACCATCAGACGTATACTTTCATCAGCAAAGTGAAGAAGATCATGAAGTGTTCCCAACGGTAATAAATGCCCCTTGGTGTAATAAATGCTGAAGTACGAGGATATTTAAGACAAATGATTGAAGAAAAGCTTCGCATCAGCCGAGTGCATTTAATGCTGCATTTAATGCTGCCTGCAGAATAGTACTGTTTACAGTACGGACAGACTGCAAAAGAGCCGTTCGCGGATTTTAAGGACCAGTACTCGAGGAATTTGAATTCTGTCTCTCTTCAACGGACATTTTTCAATCCTCAAGTATAAATAGCTGCAAGAGACGAAGAAGAAGTAAGCAACACACTTTCTGAGAGAAAATCCGAAGCAAAATTCTTTAAGTCTCAAGAACAGCTCACTCATCAGCTGAGTCATTTGTTGACGAAAGCAGAGTTGAAGAATCAAGAAAAATACATCTTCTGAGTGATTTTGTAAACAAGAGTGTTGTGCGGAGTTGTGATCCATCTTTGTGAGTGATCAAACTTCAGAGGATAGGTTTTCTGTGTGATCTCCTATTGCGAACTTGTGGTCGTTTCATTTGTTGTTCGACGCAAGCAGAGTATACTGTAAACTTTGTGATTATAGTATAACCCAAGATCTGAGTGACTTGGAAGAGTGGACTAAAGGATATTTAAATCCATATAACCACTATAAAAATTACTTGTGTTTTTACATTGTTTCAAAACTGCATATCTTCTGTTTGCATAAAAACACATTAAGTTAACTGTTTGAAAAGAAGTTAAAAGGAGTTTATAAAACTGGGGAAACATTTTTCAAACTGCTAAGAATACTTGTGAAAAACACTTTGAAAATCCGCTGCAAGTACTCTAAGTATTAAAACTGATTTCTGCAAAATCAGCTAAGTAACTATCAGACGAGTGGTCAACAAGACTGTTCAAAGATTTGTTCGCGGACAGATTTGTAACTTACTAATCTGATCAGCTTAGTCTGTTCAGTTAGAGCAAAGTTTTAAAGTTAATTTTGAAAGAAAATTTTAAAGAGGTTTATTCACCCCCCCTCTAAACCTCTTCTGACCACTTGGGACCAACAAGTGGTATCAGAGCGGGTGGTTCATTAGAATCAGCTGCCTGATCAACGAGCTTGATCCGAGTGTTTTTCAAAGGTTTTCAAAACTTTTCAAAAGAGCATTTTTTTTGAAAAACAAAAAGCTTTTGAAAAATGGATTGTATCAGCCATGTTCCCCACATTGCTGGTATGTCCTTTGAGGACTGGAAAATCAGAATGGAGATTTTCCTTGCTGCCTATAATGACAACATGCATACATGTATCATTAAAGGTCCATTCAAATTCACCAAGACCATCATCGTAGATGAAGCTCAAATAGTGGTGGAAAAAGACTTAACAGAAATGACAGCAGAAGAAATAAAGCTGTTCAACCTGGACAAAGTCGGAAGATTCATCATGACCAAAGCCCTGGATAATGATCGGTTTGACAAAGTCAAGCATTGCAAAACTGCAAAGGAGATGTGGGATAAGGTTCGTGACATGAGTGAAGGAAATGATGCTATTAAAGAGCATCAGCTCAGTGTTGCCTTGGAGAAGCTGGACAACTTCAAGATGAAGTCTGGAGAAACCATTGATCAGATGGATACCAGATTCACCAGAACTCTGAATGAAGTTTTGAAGCTGGGAAAGACTTTCACTGACAAAGAGATTTCTGTCAGAGTACTGAAGGCTCTACCTCCCAAGTTCAACATGAAGGTGACAGCAATGGAAGAATCAAGAGATCTGGGCAAGATTTCTCTAACAGAGCTGTTCTCCGCACTCAAGGCGTATGAGTATAAACTGCCAAGGATGGGAATTGAAGAAACCTCAACTTCAGGACCCACAGCTGCACTGGTTGCTGCTGAAAATCAAAGAAGACCGGCTCAAAGAAATGCTGAAGTGGACTCATCTGATGAAGCCACTCTACTCAACAAAAAGGAGTACACTGCTGGAGATGTAGCATTATTGATGAACAACTTCAAGAAGTTCTATAAGAGAAAGATGAAAAACAAATACAATCATGCTGCTTCTACTTCTAAACCTAACTTTTCTTCTCAGGATAAAGAGGATTATAAATCAAAACTGATGTGTTACAACTGCAGGAAATTGGGACATTTCATCAGAGACTGTCCATATCCAAAAGCAGAAAAGTACACTGAGGAAGAGAAGAAAATGAGAAAAGAAAGAAAGCATCAGAGAGGCAAAGCAATGATGGCAGAAGCAGAAAAGCCAGCTGCTGTCTACTCATCTGATTCAGACTCAGACTCGTCTGATGAAGAATCGTCTGATGAAGAAAAACCTGCTCTCCTGTGCCTGATGGCAAAGGAATCTGATGACTCTGAGGATGAGGTAACTCCTCAAGAAAATGAACTGTTTAATTCTCTAGAGCAAATGATGTTGAATAATACTACTATTGCTGGAGAGTTTGTTAAGCTTAAGGAAGAGATGAACTTGCTAAAAGAGCAAAATAGTTCACTGAAACTTTTAGCTGAAAAGCCAAAAGAATCAGCTGAATATAAACAGCTTGAGCAAGAGCATGAATCTCTGAAAGCTGAGTGTGAGGTTTATAAAGGAAAAATCATGGAACTTGAGAAAATCATTGAGTCTCATGATAAGTCGACTGTTGCATACATGCATACATCTAAGAAGCAGGAGACACCTTTAGAAAAGGATAAACTAGAGTTGAACCATACTGAAAAATTCGTATCAGCTGACAATAGTAAGGTCATTCTGTATGTTCAAACTTCTAAACCTACCTCATCTGAGAAAGTGGTAAAGGAGAAGAAATCTCCTAAGGCTAAAAAGAGCAAAGAGCCTAGTGTAGGAAATCAGACTAGTAAGACCAAACAGCAGAGTCCTAAGAAGTCTGCTGATAAAGCTAAAGTCAATCAGACTAGTGGTAAAACTAAGTCAAAATCAAATGAGCAAGCATCTAGTAAACCAAAGAAGCATAAGAACAAGAAAAATCAAAATGCTTGGTATGGAAATGAGTCATATTATGTGCAACCTGCTGCATATCATCCTATATATCATGCACCTCAGTTTCCTAGTTACTATGCACCTTACCCTGCTCATCCAATGCATGCATATCCTGCATATCATGCACCTTACCCTGCTTATGAACATTATTCATATCATACTGATCATCAACATGACTTATCTGATAACTATGATAAAAATGAAACTGTTCATGCTCCTAAAACTCAGAAACCTAAGAAGCCTAAGACTTCAACATCTTGGGTTGTCAAGGGTGGAACTAATCCTTCAGGACCCTCTCAATAAGGGTACCTAAAACAATTTTATTTTTGTTTTGTAGGTTAGGATTAGGAGTAGGAGTAAAGTAGAGAAGATTTGGTACTTGGACAGTGGATGTTCAAGGCACATGTGTGGAAACATACATGAGTTGACTGATGCAGTTGCTGTGGATGGTCCAAAAGTCACTTTTGGAGACAGCAAAGAAGGCAAGATTAAAGCTAAAGGAAGATTAATCAAGGGAAACATAGAGATATCTGACGTCTCCTATGTTAAAGGCCTAAAATATAATCTGCTGAGCATAAGTCAATTTTGTGACAAGGGATATTCAGTCATCTTCTCAACGGATAAGTGCTACGTTGAACAGATTGGTACAAAGAAGGTAATTTTATCTGGAAGACGACAAGGAAATATCTACATAGTTGACTGGAATTCTGTTGACAAGAATTCAAGTGTTTGTTTGGTGGCATCTGCACCAAGTGAAGTCAGTTGGCTATGGCACAAGAGGATGAATCACTTAAACTTCAAGACCATAAACAGATTAATCAAGAATGATTTGGTAGAAGGGATTCCAAAAGCAGTCATGAGCAAAGACAAGCTCTGTGATGCATGTCAGAAGGGTAAACAAATCAAGTCATCATTCAAAGAAAAGAAGCACCAATCTTCTGGACGAATATTGGAGCTGTTGCATATGGACTTATTTGGACCCATTGATCCAGTCAGCAATGGTGGAAAGAAATACTGCCTAGCTGTTGTGGATGATTATTCAAGATATACTTGGGTGATTTTCATGAAGAAGAAAAGTGAAACCAAGGAACATCTTACAAATCTGATGGAACTGATCCAGAATGAGAAGAGTATTAAGATATTGAAGATCAGATCAGATAGAGGAACAGAGTTCACAAACTCTACTGTTGAAGAATATTGTAGCACTAAAGGAATACATCATGAGTATTCTGCTGCAAGAACCCCTCAACAGAATGGTGTTGCTGAAAGGAGAAACAGAACACTAAAAGAAGCTGTCAGAACCATGATAGCTGAAGCTAAACTGCCTCAAAGATTTTGGGCAGAAGCAACAAACACAGCATGCTTTACCCAGAACAGATGTATGATCAACAAAAATCAGAACAAGACTCCATATGAAGTTTGGAACAATAGAAAGCCAAACATTCATTACTTTAAGATTTTTGGTTGTAAATGTTTTGTATTGAATAATGGGAAAAATCACCTTACTGCATTTGCAGAAAAGGCTGATGAAGCTGTCTTTATAGGATACTCTACTGTTAGTAAAGCTTATAGAGTGTTTAACAAAAGAACATTACTAATAGAAGAATCTATCCATGTAGTATTTGATGAGCCAAGTCAATCTTCTGAAAAGAATCAAAGTGAAAATCAAGATCTGTCTGCTGATTTACAGAAGTTAGACGTTGGAAGAAATGAAGAATATGTTCCCATCATACTACCTAATCTAAGCTCAGCTGCTAACTCAAGTGCTGTTCATAATCACAGTGCTGATTGTCTAACAGACGAGTTGCAAACAGCTGACAGACCAGAGACTGTTCAACAGACGGCAAATGTTCAACAGACTACTACTGGAACTCCAACAGTAGTGTTGCAAGATCATAACAGAGGACAACATCCTGATTTGCAACCTGATCTCAGATGGCTCAAGAATCACCCTCCTGAATTAGTCATTGGTGATCCTTTAGATAGAGTGAAAACAAGAAGAGCTGCTGCACAAGATGCTATGTTTGTCACATTTCTATCTCAAATAGAGCCTAAACAAATTGAAGAAGCTCTAAATGACTCCTTCTGGATAGAAGCTATGCAAGAAGAGTTGAATCAATTTGAAAGGAATGAAGTCTGGTACTTAGTTCCTAGACCAAGTTATCAAAGAGTAATTGGCACTAAGTGGGTATTCAGAAATAAAATGAATGAAGATGGTGTTGTCACCAGAAACAAAGCAAGATTAGTGGCCAAGGGTTATTGTCAAGAAGAAGGAATTGATTTTGATGAAACTTTTGCACCAGTAGCAAGACTTGAAGCAATCAGACTGTTTCTTGCTTATGCTGCTTACAAGAACTTCACTGTCTATCAGATGGATGTGAAGTCTGCTTTTCTCAATGGAGAATTGCAAGAAGAAGTGTATGTTGAACAACCTCCAGGATTTGAAGTCTATCAAGAAGAGGACAAAGTATATCGTCTGAAGAAAGCCCTTTATGGACTGAAACAAGCTCCAAGAGCATGGTATGATACCCTATCTGATTTTCTTTTAATTAAAGGATTTCGTAAAGGTAAGGTAGATAAAACCTTGTTTACAATTGAATGGGAAAATCATATATTACTTGTGCAAATATATGTGGACGATATTATTTTTGGTTCAACTAACCAACAGATGTGTGATAAGTTCTCCAAGCTGATGCAGAATAAGTTTGAAATGAGCATGATGGGTGAACTTAACTATTTTCTTGGATTGCAGTTTAGACAGTTGCCTGATGGAATATTCATCAGCCAAGCAAAGTACACAAGAGATCTGTTCAAGAAATTTGGTATGGAAACTAGCTCAACAGCTACCATTCCTATGTCTACAAGTCTTCATTTGGATAAAGATGAAGATGGCAAATCAGTAGATATAACCAAATACAGAGGCATTATTGGTTCATTGTTGTATCTAACAGCAAGTAGACCTGATATAATGTACTCAGTTGGAGTCTGTGCAAGATTTCAATCAAACCCCAAAGAATCTCATCTCTTAGCTGCCAAGAGGATATTGAAGTATGTTAAAGGCACTCAAGAATTGGGATTATGGTATCCTAGAGAATCTGGATTTGAGCTTATTGGTTATTCAGATTCAGACCTTGCTGGCTGCAAGATTGACAGAAAAAGCACAACAGGTGCATGTCAGTTCTTAGGCAGTCGTCTGATCTCATGGATGAGTAAGAAGCAAACCTCAGTTTCTATATCTACTGCTGAAGCTGAATATATAGCTGCTGGAGCTTGCTGTGCACAGATACTTTGGTTGAAGCATCAACTAGAAGACTACAACATCAAGATCAGTGGAATACCAATCTACTGTGATAATACAAGTGCTATCTCACTTACTCAGAATACTACAAGTCATTCAAGGACTAAGCATATTGAGATTAAACATCATTTCATTAGAGATCATGTGGAAAAAGGCAATGTAATGATTAAGTATGTTCATACTGATAATCAGATTGCTGATATCTTCACCAAACCTCTAAGTGAAGCAAGGTTCTCAACTCTAAGAGCTGAGTTAGGACTACTTAATTTGGATGTATAAGCTGAGGGGGAACTCATCAGAAGACTGGAGTTCAACAGCTTAGTAATTCGTCATTATCTTCAAGGATTAACTTTCAACAGACTAGTTAACTTATGAATTCTTAAACTCAGGGGGAACGTGTAAGACTAGCGGTACTTCTGAATTAAAGATGAAAGTTGTTAATGACAGTTAGTTGAAGTTATGTTTTCATCAGAAGACTCAACTATCGAAGATTGAAGTTATTTTATCTAGCTGGATTGACAAACAGCTGAGGAAGGTTATCAGCTATTGGCATTCTCTGATAACAGCATTGTCATCAGGACAGTAGTCCATCAGATAAGTGTTTATTATACTCATCTGATTACTTAAATAAAAGCGATCTATTTTAAAACGTTTTATCCAAAACACGCTTTTACAAGTAAACTGTCGGGCGGTACATATTCCCGCTCTTCGTTAAAATATCTTTTGAATTTGAAAGGTCGTAACTGACGCCGCACGATCAGCACTGACAGAAAAACAGATCTAACGGTTGGCGGATATCACGGAAACCGAAAAACCCCAACTCTATAAATCCCCATCTGATCAGTCGAGTAGCTCTTTACGAACCCTAAACATTCAAGAGCACTTGTGAAAATTTTGAGCAATTTTCTGCAAAAATCCTTTCGTTTTTCTTCTAATTTCTACAGATCTGAAATGGCTGCTGAAGGCATGTATCTTGTGTATGATTCCTACTATCAATCTGGTACGGATCTGATGAAAGAACTACTTGAAAAGTTCAAATCTGGTTCGCTGGTAAACTTCATGGAATATCACGAAGGAATTATCTGGACTGCCCAAGTGATGGAGTACTACAATAATGCAAAGGCTGACTACAACAAACTGGAGATTAAAGCTACAGTGGAAGGTAAAGCCATTACTATTACTCCTGCTGTTCTTCACGAGACGTTTGGGCTTCCTAACAGAGGACGACATGACGTCATCGTTCTGACGGAAGAAAAGCACCAACAGTTCTGGGCGATCTGCGCCAAAGAGGGTGAGACGTTAACTGGAAATATTAGGAAGAAGCAACTGAAGGATGAATATCAGCGGATGGCTGATATGGTATGCAAGCTGATCGAAAACTGCACATTTTCACTGGATGCTGTTACCATGAAGAGGTTCAGCATCATGGCTGCCATTTACTATGGATTGGAGGTCAACTGGTCCATTATAGTTTGGTACATATTGGCTGACTTTTTTGACAATAAGAAAGGAAAAGGCCCTTCCACCAACCATCAAATCACACTCAGTTATCTGCTGTCAAAGCTGGGCTGTGATATGAAGAATGGAAAAGAAATTCACAAATCAAAGGCATTGTCCAAGTACTTGCCTGTTCAAAAGAGGAAGGCTGGTGAGCTAGAAAAAGCTGATGTTGAGGAACCAAAAGAAGTTCCTGCCAAAAGACCAAAGAGGTTAGTCAAAACAGCAGACCTGGCTGTTGAGACTAAAAGGAAGAGGGCTGCTGATGAGCCCAAGAAGAAAGAAACAAAGCAGTTGGAGAGAGTGACTTCTGCTGAAGCCACTAAAATTGTTGAGAACATAATAGCTGATGTAAGGACTGGATCTCCTGCATCACCATCAAGAACTCCATCAGCTGAGAGGCCTGCTGAGGATATTTCTCAAAGGACAAGAAGTCAACAGAGAAGTACAGCTGCTATCACTTATCGTGAAGGTAGAACAAAGAGGTCTGCTAGAAAGCAGATGACATTCATTGAAAAACCTACTGATCTGGAAAATGTAGCTAGGGAGGATCCTGAAGCTACTCAAAGGCCTATTGAAACAGTTGAGACTGTTGAGACTGACAAAGCTGATAAGCAACAGCCAAGTCAGGAAGCACCAACAGCTGAGGTTGCTCAACCTCAAGAAGATCCAGATGTTCAAATCATCCATCCTATAGCTGCTGCTCCTATATCATCTGCTGGACCAGCTCCTATTGATAAAGGTAAAAGAAAGATAGTGCTAAGGAGAAAGAAAGTCTCCAAAGCTGATAAGAAAGCAAGGGAAGAAGCTGAACAGAGGAAGCAGGATGAGCTTGAAGAGAAGAAGGCTCTTGAGTTAAGCAATGCTCAAGCAGAAAAGGATGAGGCCAGGAGAAGAATGTCTGAAGCAGAGAGAAAAGCTGCTGAGGATGCTGAACTGGCTATGGTAATTGAACAAAGCAAGGTTGATGCCTATGGACCTGTCCATGGAGGTGGCATCAAGATTGGTGAAGGGAAGGATGAAGAAGATAAGAAGAAGGTACTACTGCCTGCTCCCAAAACCAAGTCCAAAGACAAGTTTGAAGTCAGGAAAGCATTTGAGATAGTCTATGCTGATAAGGAGCTTTTCAAGAAGTTTGAGAAGTCTCTAGCATACTATGATCAGAAGCTAATGCTGATGACTATGTTCAACCAAGAGAAGCCTAGATATATCAGTTGGAGAGACAACAGGTTGAACAGATCAATCACTGAACTTCAAAGCATGAAAGAGTTAGCTGATGAGGAACGTTGGGTTCTAAGTTGGCTGAAGACAAACTCTATTCAAAAGGCTCTTGACCCCAGTCATGTAAGAGACATAATGCATAATTATGCAAAAGGCTTTGCACTGGAGGAAGCCAAGAAAATCAAGAGCACCTTGCCTGAGAAGAAGAAGAAGTCTGAAGATGCTGAGGAAAGAGCAATTAAGTTTGCTGTTATGACTGCCCTGAAGAGATGGGCTAAGAAGTCAAAGTATCAGCAAGGCTGTTCAAGTGATTTGCCACTACTGCCAAGTATCCAGCAAATCATTTTTGGCAATGAAGTACAACCTTATTATGAAGTCCCTAAGGGTAACAACGCTTTTGTCAACCCTTGGATCATTGTAAGGCAGATTAGACAGACTACTTGCTTTAATGAAGATGGAACCATTACTAATCTGTTCTACGATGATGTCACTGATGAGCACAAGTCTGCTGACAAGCACAAGTCTGCTGACAAGCCTTTGGCTATTGAAGGGCCATCTAAGACTTCTGAAGATCATCAGATGACGGATTTGCAAGATGTCCCTGTTCATCAGGAGACTAAAGAGGAAGAAGCTGATGCCTCTACTTCATCAGGTGATAAACACTCATCACTGATGGAAGCCTTCCAATTACTTATTGAAAATCAAGTGAAAGAGATGGAAGAGAGGAACAGTCTGCAGTTGCAGAAGATGAAGAAAGAATTAATTGAATTAACTATTAAACAGACGGAAAGAGCACATCTTCTAACTGCCAGTACCATCAAATTGGCTATTGATGATCTACCTATTCCTCAAGATAATACATTGCAGTTGGTAAACAGCTTGAAAGAATTGAATCAAAACGTTGAAGATGTGAAGGGTGATGTAAATCATCTTCACACTGCCTTGAAATCAGCTGAGCACAAGATTGCTGACTTAACTGCAACTTTTATCAAGGTCAGTGAAGAGGAGAAGAACATCAATTTGGGGATGTTGCAAGAAGTAGCAAAAGCCTCACAGGAAGTTCAAAATGAAATTGCAACTATCAACCTCAACATTGACTACTTCAATGATAAGACTGACATCATCAGCACTGACATTCATCATCTGACAGCTAGTCATGACGTTGTTAATCAGAATCTGAAGGCTTTATGTGCTGGAGTAAAGATTCCAACAGTTGCCCTCAACCCTGCTGTTGAACCTTCTAATGTCATCAGAGTTGATGATGACAAAAAGGGGGAAGATAAAAGGGAAGAACCAGCTAAGGAAACTGCTGCTGAAGAACCAGCAAAGGAATCTGCTGCTGAAGATTCAACTAAGGAAGAAACTGCTGCTGAAGATTCAACTAAGGAAGAAACTGCTGCTGCAACCATTCAAGCCAAGGAAACTGAAGACACTACTGACAAAGCTGAAGTGCTTGGAAAGGTAGAAGAAGAAGAAAAGATTGAAAAAGAAGATACCAAGTTCAAAAACACTGAATCTGCCAGGAAAGCCATGGAAGCTTTGAAAGCTCTACAAGAACAAGAACTTAAGGAGAAGATGGAAGCTGCCAAAGCAATTCTGGAAGAAGAAGTTGATGATGAAGAAGATGATGAAGAATCATCTTATGAATATGAAGAAGTGCTTGAATCTGATGAAGAAGCTGATAGTTAGAAATTGAAAAATCAATTGTAATCAGTTTACTTTTTCAGAAATCTCATCTGATGAATTTGTACATGTAATTCACTTTCTATATCTATAAAATGTTCAAGTTCAATCCAATAAACTTTTTCTATCTCAGAAAATTTTGAGGATTACAATCTTTAGTTTAGGTATTCAACAGGTACTAAGCTGAAGTTTTGTCATCATCAAAAAGGGGGAAATTGTTGGATGAAGATGAAGATGAAGGCACTGAAGAAAGTTTGATAAGGGAGGTTTTGATGCATTCCAAAACTTCAAAGATTGGCTAAGTATGGAGTAACTTAGCTGATAGACTTATCAAGGAATTTTGACTAAGTAATGAAGACATCAGAAGAGTCAAAGTTTCAAGGTCCAAGACTTCTGATCTGCTGAAGCAAAGTTATCAGATTAGTGAAGATCAGCCGACTCAAATCAGATTTGTTCAAGTTTGAGATCAGCCGAGTTCACCATCAGACGTATACTTTCATCAGCAAAGTGAAGAAGATCATGAAGTGTTCCCAACGGTAATAAATGCCCCTTGGTGTAATAAATGCTGAAGTACGAGGATATTTAAGACAAATGATTGAAGAAAAGCTTCGCATCAGCCGAGTGCATTTAATGCTGCATTTAATGCTGCCTGCAGAATAGTACTGTTTACAGTACGGACAGACTGCAAAAGAGCCGTTCGCGGATTTTAAGGACCAGTACTCGAGGAATTTGAATTCTGTCTCTCTTCAACGGACATTTTTCAATCCTCAAGTATAAATAGCTGCAAGAGACGAAGAAGAAGTAAGCAACACACTTTCTGAGAGAAAATCCGAAGCAAAATTCTTTAAGTCTCAAGAACAGCTCACTCATCAGCTGAGTCATTTGTTGACGAAAGCAGAGTTGAAGAATCAAGAAAAATACATCTTCTGAGTGATTTTGTAAACAAGAGTGTTGTGCGGAGTTGTGATCCATCTTTGTGAGTGATCAAACTTCAGAGGATAGGTTTTCTGTGTGATCTCCTATTGCGAACTTGTGGTCGTTTCATTTGTTGTTCGACGCAAGCAGAGTATACTGTAAACTTTGTGATTATAGTATAACCCAAGATCTGAGTGACTTGGAAGAGTGGACTAAAGGATATTTAAATCCATATAACCACTATAAAAATTACTTGTGTTTTTACATTGTTTCAAAACTGCATATCTTCTGTTTGCATAAAAACACATTAAGTTAACTGTTTGAAAAGAAGTTAAAAGGAGTTTATAAAACTGGGGAAACATTTTTCAAACTGCTAAGAATACTTGTGAAAAACACTTTGAAAATCCGCTGCAAGTACTCTAAGTATTAAAACTGATTTCTGCAAAATCAGCTAAGTAACTATCAGACGAGTGGTCAACAAGACTGTTCAAAGATTTGTTCGCGGACAGATTTGTAACTTACTAATCTGATCAGCTTAGTCTGTTCAGTTAGAGCAAAGTTTTAAAGTTAAATTTGAAAGAAAATTTTAAAGAGGTTTATTCACCCCCCCCCTCTAAACCTCTTCTGACCACTTGGGACCAACAGTAAGTTTGCTCAAACCTCAGCACTGGGAGATTATAAATGCGTAACCCCAGATTGGGAGTTTTCTTTAGCTAACCAGCAACGGCAAATTCAAGTCGTCGGTGTTGCACGCAATGTTCCTTCGAGTATGCACACACGTGCCAGGTAAAAGTAAATACGAACACTGGTTTTTGGTAAATGGAAAGCCAGTTAGGTTCGGGATCGAGGAGTTTGTCCTCGTATCGGGAATGCGAGTTGGGCCTGTGAGTGATGATGACAGCGAAATAATCGAGGAAGGGGGTCAGTTGAGAGACCAATACTTTCCGGGTTGGGGGAAGTCTGAGGTTTCTGAAGCACCTGCCTGGGCACGTGCATTGGAGCAAAGCATTGTTGGAGTTGTTGGTCGGCTTAATGATATGGATCAGAGCTTTACTGGTCGGGTGAACGAGATAGAACGTAAAATTACTGGGCAGCTCAACCATCTGACATCAACGGTGGAGAAACTCAATCGAATAATGATTGGAGAAGGCGACAATGAAGGAGCCGATAATGAAGAAGGCGACAATGAAGGGGGCGACAACACTGCTGATAATGATGCTGGTGATAATGATGATGATCAGGTCTAGTTGTTGTATTGAATTTTATTTTTGTGGTTTTTTTAGAGATATTGTTGGAATTTATTTAAAGGATTATTGAATTTTATCTAAATTGTTTTTCAGACTATATTGTTTATTAGATTGGTTTTGGAGTTGTGTTTATCTAAATAGTAGATTTATTAAATTGGTTTTGGATGGTGTTGCACAAATTGGTTTTGGGTAATGTTTGATATGACTTTTCAATATACGCATTTTCAGGGTGATCATTTGGGTAGGAGTTCACCAACGCATTCTCAGGGTAATAATGCCGAAGAACCAAGGCAAGAAAGAAGAGTATAGAGGATAAGAAATCCTAGTAGGCTTATTACATCTCCTTTTACCGCTAATGTTAGGGAAAAAAAATCCACTAAGTGATTAATTTTTTTTTTTTAATATTTAATTCGGTTAGGGACCATTTGTATAAAATTATGTGGTAAAATTGTAATTTTTGAATGACAATTTTAATTTTGTGCATCCAATGTTACTGAAACGCAATTAGGAATTTTTTATAAATTTTGGGGGTAAAACTGTAATTTTTGAGAAGTTAGGGACCAAACTACAATTTCGTGTTAAATGCAAGCTCTATTGAGTGAACAATTTTAATTTTGTGCATCCAATGTTACTGAGTCGCAATTATGAATTTTTTATAAATCTTGGGGGTAAAATTGTAATTTTTGAGAAGTTAGGGACCAAACTGCAATTTCGTGTTAAATGCAAGCTCTAGTGAGTGAACAATTTTAATTTTGTGCATCCAATGTTACTGAGTCGCAATTATGAATTCTTTATAAATTTTGGGGGTAAAACTGTAATTTTTGAGAAGTTAGGGACCAAACTGCAATTTCGTGTTAAATGCAAGCTCTAGTGAGTGAACAATTTTAATTTTGTGCATCCAATGTTACTGAGTCGCAATTATGAATTTTTTATAAATTTTGGGGGTAAAACTGTAATTTTTGAGAAGTTAGGGACCAAACTGCAATTTTGTGTTAAATGAAAGCTCTAGTGAGTGAACAATTTAGTTTTGTGCATCCAATGTTACTGAGTCGCAATTATGAATTTTTTATAAATTTTGGGGGTAAAACTGTAATTTTTGAGAAGTTAGGGACCAAACTGTAATTTTTGAGATTTGTAAGCAAACAAAATGCGAACCTTGTACATTAATATTTAAAGTTGAGCTCATTTTAACAGTTATTGCATGTGGCACATCCACACGCCATTGCTTTGTTCTTGGCGACAAAGCAATGGCGTGTGGATGTGCCACGCGCCACACGCCATAACTGTTAAAATGAGCTTAACTTTAAATATTAATGTACGAAGTTATGATTTACGGAGGATATAATGTTCCTGTAAGTGTTACTTCTCCATTTGGGTGAGAAATTGACAAAATCTTAGAAAATTGATCAATATGTACGAATTTATGATTTACGGAGAACATAATGTTCCTATAGGTTTTACTTCTCCATTTGGGTGAGAAATTGACAAAATCTTAGAAAATTGATCAATATGTACGAAGTTATGATTTACGGAGGACATAATGTTCTTGTAAGTGTTACTTCTCCATTTGGGTGATAAATTGACAAAATCTTAGAAAATTGATCAATATGTACGAAGTTATGATTTACGGAAGACATAATGTTCCTGTAAGTGTTACTTATCCATTTGGGTGAGAAATTGACAAAATCTTAGAAAATTGATCAATAAGTACGAAGTTATGATTTACGGAGGACATAATGTTCCTGTAAGTGTTACTTCTCCATTTTGGTGATAATAGGGTTTAGGGTTAGGGTTTAGGGTTTAGGGTTTAGGTTTTAGGGTTAGGTTTAGGGTTTAGGGTTAGGGTTTAGGGTTTAGGCGTTTGCAGTTTGGTCCTTACGAACTTGCATTTAATAATTTGCAGTTTGGTCCCTACGAACTCATATTTAACACCGAATTGCTGTTTGGTCCCTAACTTTTTAAAAATTACAGTTTTACACCCAAAAATTATAAAAAATTCATAATTGCAATTCAATCCATAATTTGCAAAAAATTAAAATGTTCACTCACTGAGAATTTGCATAGAACACGAAATTGTTGTTTGGTCCCTAACTTTTCAAAAATTACAATTTTACCCCCAAAATTTATAAAAAATTCATAGTTTCAATTCAATCCATAATTTGCTCAAAATTAAAATGTTCACTCAATTCGAATTTGCATAGAACACCAAATTGCAGTTTGGTCCCTAACTTTTCAAAAATTACAATTTTACCCCCAAAATTTATAAAAAATTCATAATTGCAATTCAATCCATAATTTGCTCAAAATTGAAATGTTCACTCAATTCGAATTTGCATAGAACACGAAATTGCATAAAACATCCATTACATCAAACGTTGTTCGATAAACATCAAATACAACTTACAAATTCACTAAACATCTAAGATTCACTTTCGTGGTTGCCCGAACTCTGGCCGCGTTGGGGACATCTAGTGGCGTTGTGATCGGTAATTCTGCAAATTCCGCACTTGTATTTTCTCTTCGATTTTTCAAGGCATGATACATGTCGTGTCTTTTTAGGCCTTCCACAGGTTATTTCTTCGGTTGGAGGTAGCACTACTCTCGCCATAACATGATCGGGAATGTTAATCCATTGGTCTTGCGATGGAACGGGTTATATGAGCTCAAAGTATGCTTGACGCATATTATTGATCGAGTAGTATTCGCTAACATGCTCCAACACATATGCCCCACTATCTATTGGTCGTTTGTCCATGGCAGCTGCAATTGTGTGCTCACACGGTATTTGCTCAACCTGAAAGACGCCACATGAACAAGTTCTTCCAGCTAAATCCACATTTCCGGACCAGTCGGTAGATTCCACTTTCCATGAATCATGCCCTATTTCATATTTACGCCACCGATACGCCTTTTCATATCGCTCATTTATCAACTTATTCTTCGATGGGATCAATACACCCGACCATCGATCAGCCTCAGCACGACGCTCTCCAAACCACTTTGCCATCAAATCAACAATAAAGTTGAGAAAGTAACATATGGGAAAATCTTTGACATCTTTGATACGATTATTAAGGACCTCAACTTGGTTAGACGTCTTTATCTCATATCTGTTCACGCGATGGTGGATTCTCGCCCATTTCTGAAATGTTACCTCGTTCTGTAGCCAATCTGCACATCCCGGGCTCTGGATTTTCAAGACACCCCAATATTTTTCAAACTTACTCTCGCTGTACGCGTAAGCAGCTTTGTAAAAGCACCCGGCTACCTCATCTCTCCCAAACCTTTTTATCAAGTTCCCTTTTAGGTGGAAGTAACATGCCCCATGTTTAGCTAAAGGGTAAACTTATTTTACCGCTTTAGTAAGCCATGTGCCCCTGTCTGAAACAATAACCAGATCGGCACTGTCTGGTACACCCTCTTTCAAGCACTCGAGAAAATAAGTCCAACATGCCGCATCCTTGTTGCCTTTAGCTACCCCCCATGCAATTGGATAACAACGATTTTCACCGTCCGTCGCAGTTGCAATTAGGACGATTCCTTTATCTATGCCCTATAAATGTTGCATCAATTATAATTACATTTCTTAGGGACTGGAATCCTCGAGTAGCAGCTCCGAAAGACATGAAGAAATACATAAACTGGTTTTCGGAGTCCGTATGGATGCGAGTGAGCGTATTAGGATTTTTTTGCTGAATCATGTAAGCAAAGGAGGGTAGATTGGCAAAGTTTTCTTCGAATGTACCCATAATCTCAGCTTGAGCAACTTGTTTCCCCCTCCAAGTTGTCATATAGCTAACGTTAACACCCTCTTCGGCTTGCATGAAGTTTATCAGTGCATTTGGTGTTGGGACTTCATTGGCGTTCATATATAATCCCTTTGTCCGTAAACCAACCATCCGACTTGTTGCTTGGCTATGACGGGCACCTCTATTCGCTATCCCACAAGTGTGAACGTTTGTATATGTTCGAATAACAAATTCTGGGGACTTAGGTTCCTTAGTCGCATATAAACGCCATGGACAACCAGGAGTCTTACACACAGATATCCTCCTATTAGGGTCACACTTATATGTAGTAATCTCCCATTTTTTTGTTACCGCAGTATTATCGAGCTCATCCTTGAACGCTTCTCTGTTTGGCCACCGTTGACCAACTATCCACCCCGATTCATCACTCCTCCCCTGAGAATAATTTTTTTCAACAGAATCAGCATTATCAAAGCCTTCGTGACTAGGTGGTTCATAACCACCACCACCAACATCACCATAACCACCACCACCACCTACATCACCATAACCACCACCACCACCCACATCACCACCAACATGACCATCTACATCGTCACCCACATCGCCACCCACATCGTCACCCACATCATCACCCACATCACCACACTCGTTGTCAACGTCACGGTGTTCACCATTTACATCAGCACCACCATAATCATCTCCGCCGTCAAAGTTACGGCAGTCATAACGAACATTATGACCTTCGTTGTCATGCGGAGACCACTGACTATATGGAGGAGAACAACATAGTGGTTCAACTTCCTCCACTATACGTAAAGTTGGATTAGAGGCAATGATCTCCTCATTAACATCATCTTGTGCACTTGATCCTCCTTTAACACATCCTGGTTGGTAAGTGGAACTAAGTTTGTCCATGAGTTTTTTTCCTTTACTCCGGGTCATAAGTTTCTTCGATTTCTCTTTTCTACCCGGAGATGCCTCTATCCTCATAATTTCTTCTCTCGGAGAAAAAATCAAGTACAAATGTAATTTAGCAGAATTACAGACAAGGTGCTTCGTTAACTCCCAATCTTCTTCATCTGATACTGTCACTATCACGTTATCTATTTCTTGGTGCTTAATCTCAAAAATATCAGTGTGCCGATCCAATTTCAATTTCTTGCAAATTTTGTCGAGTAGTTACTCAAACGAAATTGCCGTATCCACCATTATTGGTTTCCCCGAATCTCCACTCCAATGCAATTTATCATCGATTTGGCGTGTAAATTCACCGCCATATAGAAGAACTACTATAAGTTTGTCCATTCCTACAAGTAAAAACAAAAATTAATACACAAGCTATCTAAATAAAAAAAATGCATCAATAAGGACAATACTGCCAGGTTGGCGTGTGGCGTGTGCAAATATCCACACGCCACACGCCATGAAGGTTTTTAGGCGTGTGGAGTGTGGCTAGAAGACTTGCCTCACGCCATGAACGTTTTTCGGCGTGTGGCGTGTGGCGTGTGGCATGAAGACACGCCACACGCCATGCTTATATTCATGGCGTGTGGCATGTCTTCTTGCCACACGCCAAAAAACGCGAACTCCAGTTCGTTTCGTTTGAGCAATTTTTGTTAACTACTTTGCTAAAAAATACATCAAAACTTCAATTAACTTGCAAATGCTTACCTTTTATGTTGTTTTTCCTCCTTTTCTTCCTTGATTTGAGTGAAATTTGTGTAAATTGGGTTAGGGTTTGGGGTTGGATTTTTGGAGAGAAATTTGATTTTGGGGTGGGTTGATTTTGAAGTTTTGAAAATTTTGGGGTATATTTGTTAAAATTTGATTTAATTAGGAAGAGTTAATTAAATAAGATTAGTTGGTTAATTAGTATTATGGCATTTGAGTAATTGTGGTTTTGTGAAATGGCATTTTTGAAATTTTTGTTTTGTTTTATGGCATTTTTGAAAATCTTTGAAGTCTTCAAGTGTGGCCCTATGAATCATGAAAAGGATGTGTGTTTGAAAAAGGGAAGCAGAGTCTGTCTCATTTGAAAAAGGACATGCAAAATTGTTGTTGGGATTCTGAAAATTATTACTCCTACTTTTCAGGATTCTCTGAAAAGCCCATGATCATTAGTTATTTAAATTAAAAATTTTAATGATTTTATTTTTTAATAATAAAAGATACTTTATTGGATTATAGTCTCACATCATTTGTTCATATATTACTAATTTTATCATTAGTAAAATCAATACAAATCAAGACATAAAACTAGATTTTTTTTTTAGCAATCACATTTAAAAGGATTGTCTAGCAGGTGATCATATGATATTAGGATTTGATCCATCTCCATATCCACATTTATTTAAATATTAAGCAATTTACCTCAGAAAAGTATAACTAACATAACGAGGCAATTGTCATATTTATTATAACACAGAAGGTAAATTATCATATTAGTAAAAGGACATATTATCATATTAGTAAAGTTTAATATGGTTTTTTTGCACTTTGCACGCTCGAAACATGGAAAATAGGCATTTTGCATCCCCAAAATTTAGATTTAACACTTAGCATCCCCAAAATATGAAAAATGCAGCAATTTGCACCCTCATTTATTTTCAAGCAAAAATTCCAAGGTAAAATAGGTAATTCAATAGTATTAGCTCTTTGCACCCACAAAACTTGAGAATTTTGCACTTTGTACCCTCAAAATAAAATTAACACTTAACACCCATTATTTAAGAATAAATCAGCAATTTTCACCCCCGAAACTTAATAAATGAACACTTTACATCCTAAAACACAAAATTAACACTTAACACCCTCAAATTTAAAAAACCCAAACCCCTCATTTTTTTTCAAGGTGCCCATTTAAATATTTCATGGAACATCACCGTCGGACTTTATGTCAATTTTTGTGACCAACTTTCCAATAGCCCCATTACTTCTGACAAATTGTGTTTTATTTTTTATTTTTTATTTTTTATTTTTGATAATTTTATAGACTAGTGTACATATGAGAGCAGAAATGATCTAATCTGAGGCAAGGGTTGTGGTCGTTATATATAAATTGCAAGTAGCAACTTCGTTATTAATAAATGTGAATATATATAAGTGTAGGCAAGTCCAATGCAAGAATGTAAAATTGAGTAAGCAAAATGCATTATAGAAATTCAAATAGTGTTTTGCATATTCAAAAAAAGTCTTTCACTCCAATGCATGTGTATGCAAAATGAATATGCATTTTATTTTCATTTTTATTTTATTATATAATCTATTATATTTATGAATTCATTTTTTTCCGAGAACTTTAATAAATATTAAAAAATATTAAGTCAGTTGAAACATTCAAATTTAAAACATTATAAATTAAGCAGCAAATTCAAATCTTGAAAAACTTGAAAAATTAAATTTTAAAATGCAAAAACTTTTAAAATTTCAAGTTTTGAACAATATAAATATTCAGGAACTTTCAGATCTCAAATTTTGAAACTCAAATAGACTAAAAAAAAATCAAATTATTTAAATTAAAAAAATTATTTAAATTCGTTTAAAATCTCAAATATAAATATATAATTTAAATCAAATTTGATACAATACGAAATGACTATAAATAATAATATTATAATCTTATCTCACAAGTTGGTAGTTATTTGCTCACTATTTATTCCCTCCAATTTTTTCATCCCCATTTCTCTCTCCTCAAAAGTTTGTAAATATATGATTCCAAAATTGAAAATGTAAAATAGATCTCAATTTCCTTATCCCCATTAAAGTGGAAAAAGTACAAAAAAAAAATGTATGCAAATTGAAATTTAGAGTTTTGCATTCCTATTTGCTTACTTGCATTGGACTTGCCCTTAAGAAAAAAATGGAAGCATTTAAGTCAATAACAGCAATTGACACTACCTTCTAGGTATTATATATCACTATTGTTTTTTCAAAATAAATGTTAAGTAAATCACTAGTAGGAGTAAGAGGTCACGATATATATAGTGCATGTTGGCGTCACCTTTCATCGATATCTCAATTTTTTCTACCCATAATTTATAGTTTTATTTTATTTAAAATCGGTTTGGGGTCTGATTGTTTGGTATTTGAGAGAGTAGTTTTGGAGAGTATTTTGGGAAATAAGGTGGTGTAATTGTTTTTGGAAGAATTTAGGTTGTAAGACTTTATGTCAAATAATGTTTGTTATTTGAAATAAGTTGTGTAAGAGATATATTACTTTAGTCAAATGAAAGTAGAGTTTCTAAAGATTTATGGGAGTAGTTAAAGAAAATTGAGAAAAGATAAATTTATTTCAGAAGATAGAAATGATGTTTGTTTCGCTTTTCCCTAACATGAATATTTTTTTAGAGGTACGTAGCAAACAAACTGACCCTTGTGTTTTTCCATACGTGAAATTTCTTAATGCTACATTACTCTTTCACCTAAAATAATACGAGTAGAATTTTTTTTTAGTAGATTACATTCATGAAAAGTTATTTCAATCATTGTTAAACTGTAAAGAATTTAAACAATACGAGACCCTTTTTTTTTAATGAAATATATGTTTGTCTTTCAGGGTAACTAATATAAGAAAAGCTTAGGGAAAATCAAAGAAATGAAAAGGCTAAGAAAATGACTTGTGCAGGATTTATAATATGTAATCAGATATGTGTATAAATTAAAATAGTCACCTATATCCAATTATATAAGTTGACAGAATTCTATAGTCCATCTAAATAGAAGAAACTATTTTGTGTATCTATTGAATTCACCCACCATAAATAAAATCAAAATAGTTGCATGTAGTACATTCCCAAATGTACAGAATTGCCGACAGATATATGTAGATTTACCTAGTCTTAATTTATTCCTAGTTCGTACCCAATTTTTATGTTTTTATAACAAACAACAAAAAATTTATTTCAAAGTTTCATACATAAGGAAAGGAAGTGGAAACAACAAAAAATTATTTCAAACTTGTTGAAAAAAATTATAATTCGAACATTAATGTTTTATAAACAATTCGATCATTTATTATTAATTTAAAGAAAATAGAAATAATTAATAAGATTGTTGGTCCCAAGTGGTCAGAAGAGGTTTAGAGGGGGGGGTGAATAAACCTCTTTAAAATTTTTCTCCAAATTTTAACTTTAAAACTTTACTCTTACTGAACAGACTAAGCTGATCAGATTTGTAAGTTACAATTCTGTTCGCGAACAAATCTTTGAACAGTCTTGTTGACCACTCGTCTGATAGTTACTTAGCTGATTTTGCAGAAATCAGTTTTAATACTTAGAGTACTTGCAGCGGATTTTCAAAGTGTTTTTCACAAGTAATCTTAGCAGTTTGAAAAGTAATTCCCCAGTTTTATAAACTCCTTTAAACTTCTTTTCAAACAGTTAACTTAGTGTGTTTTCATGCAATCAGGAAATATGCAAGTTTGAAAAGCAATGTAAAAACACAATCAATTTTATAGTGGTTATATGGATTTGAATATCCTTTAGTCCACTCTTCCAAGTCACTCAGATCTTGGGTTATACTATAATCACAAAGTTTACAGTATACTCTGCTTGCGTCGAACAACAAATGAAACGACCACAAGTTCGCAATAGGAGATCACACAGAAAACCTATCCTCTGAAGTTTGATCACTCACAAAGATGGATCACAACTCCGCACAACACTCTTGTTTACAAAATCACTCAGAAGATGTATTTTTCTTGATTCTTCAACTCTGCTTTCGTCAACAAATGACTCAGCTGATGAGTGAGCTGTTCTTGAGACTTAAAGAATTCTGCTTCGGAAATTTCTCTCAGAAAGTGTGTTGCTCCTTTCTTCTTCGTCTCTTTCAGCTATTTATATTTGAGGATTGAAAAATGTCCGTTGAAGAAAGACAGGTTTCAAATTCCTCGAGTACTGGTCCTTAAAATCCGCGAACGGCTCTTTTGAAGTCTGTCCGTACTATGAACAGTACTTTCTGCAGGCAGCATTAAATGCAGCATTAAATGCACTCGGCTGATGCGAAGCTTTTCTTCAATCATTTGTCTTAAATATCCTCGTACTTCAGCATTTATTACACCAAGGGGCATTTATTACCATTGGGAACACTTCATGATCTTCTCCACTTGGCTGACGAAAGTATAAGTCTGATGGTGAACTCGGCTGATCTCAAACTTGAACAAATCTGATTTGAGTCGGCTGATCTTCACTAATCTGATAACTTTACTTCAGCAGATCAGAAGTCTTGGACATTGAAACTTTGACTCTTCTGATGTCTTCATTATTTAGTCAAAATTTCTTGATAAGTTTATCAGCCAAGTTACTCCATACTTAGCCAATTTACGAAGTTTTGGAATGCATCAAAACCTCCCTTATCAAACATTCTTTAGTGCCTTCATCTTCATCTTCATCCAACAATTTCCCCCTTTTTGATGATGACAAAACTTCAGCTAAGTACCTGTTGAATACCTAAACTAAAGATTGTAATCCTCAAAATTTTCTGAGATAGAAAAAGTTTATTGGATTGAACTTGACTTTTCATTAATATTGATAAAGAGTTACATAGTACAAGTTCATCAGATGAGATTTCTGAAGAAATAGATAAAGTAAACTGATTACAAGGATTTTACAAGTTCTAACTATCAGCTTCTTCATCTGATCCTTCCAGCACTTCTTCATATTCATAAGATGATTCTTCATCATCTTCTTCATCAGCTTCTTCTTCCAAGGTTGCTTTGGCAGCATCCATCTTCTCTTTAAGTTCTTGTTCTTTAAGAGCTTTCAGAGCTTCCATAGCTTTCCTGGCAGATTCTGTATTCTTGTACTTGGTATCTTCTTTTTCAATCGTTTCTTCTTCTTCTACCTTTCCAAGATTATCAGCTTTGTCAGCTGTTTCTTCAGTTTCCTTAGCTTCAACAGTTGCAGCAGTAGTTTCTTCCTTAGTTGGTTCTTCAGCAGCAAACTCCTTTGCTGGTTCTTCAGTGATGGTTTCTTTAGCTGGTTCTTCAGCAGCAGATTCCATAGCTGATTCTTCAGCAGCAGTTTCCTTAGCTGGTTCTTCCCTTTTATCTTCCCCCTTTTTGTCATCATCAACTCTGATGACAGTAGAAGGTTCAACAGCAGGGTTGAGGGCAACTGTTGGAATCTTTACTCCAGCACATAAAGCTTTTAGATTCTGATTAACAACGTCATGACTTGCTGTTAGATGTTGAATATCAGTGCTGATGACGTCAGTTTTATCATTGAAGTAGTCAATGTTGAGGTTGATAGTTGCAATTTCATTTTGAACTTCCTGTGAAGCCTTTGCTACTTCTTGCAACATCCCTAAGTTGACTTCCTTCTCTTCTTCACTGACTTTTATGAAGGTTGCAGTTAAGTCAGCAATCTTGTGCTCAGCTGATTTTAAGGCAGTGTGAAGATGATTTACATCACCCTTCACATCTTCTACGTTTTGGTTCAGTTCTCTTAAGCTGTGAATCAACTGCAATGAATGATCTTGAGGAACAGGTAGCTGATCAATAGCTAACTTGATAGAACTGCTAGTTAGAAGGTGCGTTCTTTCCACTTGGTGAGTGTGTGATTCAATCAATTCTGTCTTCATCTTCTGTAACTGCAGACTATTCCTCTCTTCCATCTCTTTAATTTGATTTTCAATAAGTAATTGGAAGGCTTCCATCAGTGATGAGTGTTCATCCCCTGATGAAGTAGAAGCATCAGCTTCTTTCTCTTTAGTCTCCTGATGAACAGGGACATCTTGCATATCCGTCATCTGATGATCTTCAGAAGTCTTAGCTTGTCCTTCAATAGCTAAGGACTTGTCAGCAGACTTGTGCTCATCAGTGACATCATCGTAGAACAGATTAGTAATGGTTCCATCATCATTAAAGCATGTTGTCTGTCTAATCTGCCTTACAATAATCCAAGGGTTAACAGGAGCATTGTTACCCTTAGGGACTTCATAGTACGGTTGTACTTCCTTGCCAAAAATGATTTGTTGAATACTTGGCAGCAGTGGCAAGTCACTTGAACATCCTTGCTGATACTTTGACTTTTTAACCCATCTCTTCAGAGCAGTCATAACAGCAAACTTAATTACTCTCTCTTCAGCATCTTCAGACTTCTTTTTCTTTTCAGGCAAGGTGCTTTTGATTTTCTTGGCCTCCTCCAATGCAAAGCTTTTTGCATAGTTATGCATGACTTCTCTTACATAACTGGGATCAAGGGCCTTTTGGATGGAGTTTGTCTTCAGCCAAGTCAGAACCCAACGTTCTTCATCAGCTAACTCCTTCATGCTTTGAAGTTCAGTTATTGAGCTGTTCAGCCTGATATCTCTCCACTTGATATATCTTGGTTTCTCCTGGGTGAACATAGTCCTCAACATAATCTTCTGATCATAGTATGCTAGAGACTTCTCAAATTTCTTGAAAAGCTCCTTATCAGCATAGACTATCTCAAAAGCTTTTCTGACTTCAAACTTGTCCTTTGGCTTGAGTTTGGCAGCAGGCAACAATATCCTCTTCTTGTCTTCTTCTTCAGTATTCTTGCCTTCTCCAATTTTGATGCCACCTCCATGGACAGGTCCATAGGCATCAACTTTGCTCAATTCAATCACCATATCCATTTCAGCATCCTCAGCAGCTTTCCTTTCTGCTTCAGACATGCGTCTTCTGGCTTCATCCTTTGCTTCTTGAGCTTTGCTTAACTCAAGTGCTTTCTTTTCTTCAAGCTCATCCTGCTTCCTCTGTTCAGCTTCCTCCCTTGCCTTCTTATCAGCTTTGGAGACTTTCTTTCTCCTTAGCACTATTTTTCTCTTGCCTTTATCAGCAGGGGCTGGTCCAGCAGATGATATGGGAGCAGCAGCAATAGGATAGATGATCTGGACATCTGGATCTTCTTGAGGTTGGACAACCTCAGCTGTTGAAGTGACTTGACTTGGCTGTTGCTCATCAGCTTTGTCAGTAACAGTCTCAACAGGTTCAGTAGGCCTTTCAGCAGCTTCAGGGCCTTCTCTAGCTACATTTTCCAACTCTGTTGGCTGTTCAATGAAGGTCATCTGCTTTCTGGCAGATTTCTTGGTTCTCCCTTCACGGTAAATGGTTGTAGCAGTGTCTTTCTGTTGACTTCTTGTCCGTTGAGAGATACCCTCAGCAGGCCTCTCTGCTGATGGAGTTCTTGATGGTGATGCAGGGGATCCAGTCCTTACATCAGCAATTATATTCTCAACAATCTTAGTGGCTTCATCAGTAGAAGTCACTTTCTCCATCTGCTTAGTAATCTTTTCCTTAGGCTTGACAGCAGCCTTCTTCTTTTTGGTTTCAACAGCTAAGTCAGCAGTCTTGACCAATTTTCTCTGCCTTTTGGCAGGAACCTCCTTTGGTTCCTCAACATCAGCTTCCTCAGGCTCACCAGCCTTCCTCTTTAGAACAGGCATGTATTTGGACAATGCCTTGGATTTGTGAATCTCTTTTCCATTCTTCATTTCACAACCCAGTTTTGACAGCAAGTAACTGAGAGTGATTCTGTGGTTGGTAGTGGGGCCTTTTCCTTTCTTATCATCAAGAAAGTCAGCTAATATGTACCAAACTATGATGGACCAGTTGATCTCCAGTCCATAGTATATGGCAGCCATGATGCTGAACCTCTTCATGGTAACAGCATCCAGTGAGAATGTGCAGTTCTCAATCAGCTTGCACACCATATCAGCCATCCGCTGATATTCATCCTTCAGTTGCTTCTTCCTTATGTTTCCAGACAACGTTTCTCCATCTTTGGCGCAGATCGCCCAGAACTGTTGATGTTTGTCTTCTGTCAGCACAGTGACGTCATGTCGTCCACTGTTAGGAAGCCCAAACGTCTCGTGAAGAACAGCAGGAGTGATAGTGATAGATTTGCCTCCTACTGAAGCCTTAATCTCCAGTTTGTTGTAGTCAGCTTTCGCTGTGTTGTAGTACTCCATCACTTGATCAGTCCAGATAATTCCTTCGTGGTATTCCATGAAGTTTACCAGCGAAACAGCTTTGAACTTTTCGAGCAGTTCTTTCATCAGATTCGTACCGGATTGGTAGTAGGAATCATAGACGAGAAACATACCTTCAGCGGCCATTGTAGATATGTTGAAGGTTAGAAAAACAAAGGAAAGTATGCAGAAGATTTGCAGAAATTTCTCACAAGTACTTTTGAATGCTTAGAGTGCGTAAAGAGCTACTCGACTGATCAGATGGGGATTTATAGAGTTGGGGTTTTTCGGTTTCTGTGATATCCGCCAACCGTTAGATCCGTTTTTCTGTCAGTGCTGATCGTGCGGCGTCAGTTACGACTTTTCAAATTCAAAAGATTTTTAATGAAGAGCGGGAATATGTACCGCCCAACAGTTTACTTATAAAAGCGTGTTTTGAATATATGTTTTAAATAGTTCCGCTTTTATTAAAGTAATCAGATGAGTAACATAAATACTTATCTGATGGACTATTGTCCTGATGACAATGCTGTTATCAGAGAATGCCAATAGCTGATAACCTTCCTCAGCTGTTTGTCAATCCAGCTAGATAAAATAACTTCAATCTTCGATAGTTGAGTCTTCTGATGAAAACATAACTTCAACTAACTGTCATTAACAAATTTCATCTTTAATTCAGAAGTACCGCTAGTCTTACACGTTCCCCCTGAGTTTAAGAATTCATAAGTTAACTAGTCTGTTGAGAGTTAATCCTTGAAGATAATAATGAAGTACTAAGCTGTTGAACTCCAGTCTTCTGATGAGTTCCCCCTCAGCTTATGCTTCCAAATTAAGTAATCATAACTCAGCTCTTAGAGTTGAGAACCTTGCTTCACTTAGAGGTTTAGTGAAGATATCAGCAATCTGATTATCAGTATGAACATACTCAATCATTACATTGCCTTTTTCCACATGATCTCTAATGAAATGATGCTTGATCTCAATATGCTTAGTCCTTGAATGACTTGTAGTGTTCTGAGTAAGTGAGATTGCACTTGTATTGTCACAGTAGATTGGAATTCCACTGATCTTGATGTTGTAGTCTTCTAGTTGATGCTTCAACCAAAGTATCTGTGCACAACAAGCTCCAGCAGCTATATATTCAGCTTCAGCAGTAGATATAGAAACTGAGGTTTGTTTCTTACTCATCCATGAGATCAGACGACTACCTAAGAACTGACAGGCACCTGTTGTGCTCTTTCTGTCAATCTTGCAGCCAGCAAGGTCTGAATCTGAGTAGCCAACTAGTTCAAATCCAGATTCTCTAGGATACCATAATCCCAATTCTTGAGTGCCTTTAACATACTTCAATATCCTCTTGGCAGCTAAGAGATGAGATTCTTTGGGGTTTGATTGAAATCTTGCACAGACTCCAACTGAGTACATTATATCAGGTCTGCTTGCTGTTAGATACAACAATGAACCAATAATGCCTCTATATTTGGTTATGTCCACTGATTTGCCATCTTCATCTTTATCCAAACGAAGACTTGTAGACATAGGAATGGTAGCTGTTGAGCTAGTTTCCATACCAAATTTCTTGAACAGATCTCTTGTGTACTTTGCTTGGCTGATGAATATTCCATCAGGCAACTGTCTAACTTGCAATCCAAGAAAGTAATTAAGTTCACCCATCATGCTCATTTCAAATTTATTCTGCATCAGCTTGGAGAACTTATCACACATCTGTTGGTTAGTTGAACCAAAAATAATATCGTCCACATATATTTGCACAAGTAATATATGGTTTTCCCATTCAATTGTGAACAAGGTTTTGTCTACCTTACCTTTTCGAAATCCTTTAATTAAAAGAAAATCAGATAGGGTATCATACCATGCTCTTGGAGCTTGATTCAGTCCATATAAGGCTTTCTTCAGACGATATACTTTGTCCTCTTCTTGATATACTTCAAATCCAGGAGGTTGTTCAACATACACTTCTTCTTGCAATTCTCCATTGAGAAAAGCAGACTTCACATCCATCTGATAGACAGTGAAGTTCTTGTAAGCGGCATAGGCTAGAAACAGTCTGATTGCTTCAAGTCTTGCTACTGGTGCAAAAGTTTCATCAAAGTCAATTCCTTCTTCTTGACAATAACCCTTGGCCACTAGTCTTGCTTTGTTTCTGGTGACAACACCATCTTCATTCATCTTATTTCTGAAAACCCACTTAGTGCCAATTACTCTTTGATGACTTGGTCTAGGAACTAAGTACCAGACTTCATTCCTTTCAAATTGATTCAACTCTTCTTGCATAGCTTCTATCCAGAAGGAATCATTGAGAGCTTCTTCAATTTGCTTGGGCTCTATTTGAGATAGAAATGTGACAAACATGGCATCTTGTGCAGCAGCTCTTCTTGTTTTCACTCTATCCAAAGGATCACCAATAACTAATTCAGGAGGGTGATTCTTGAGCCATCTGAGATCAGGTTGCAAATCAGGATGTTGTCCTCTGTGTTGATCTTGCAACACTACTGTTGGAGTTCCAGTAGTAGTCTGTTGAACAGTTGTAGTCTGTTGAACAGTCTCTGGTCTGTCAGCTGTTAGCAACTCGTCTGTTAGACAATCAGCACTGTGATTATGAACAGCACTTGAGTTAGCAGCTGAACTTAGATTGAGTAGTATGATGGGAACATATTCTTCATTTCTTCCAACGTCTAACTTCTGTAAATCAGTAGACAGATCTTGATTAATACTTTGATTCTTTTCAGAAGATTGACTTGGCTCATCAAATACTACATGGATAGATTCTTCTATTAGTAATGTTCTTTTGTTAAAAACTCTATAAGCTTTACTAACAGATGAGTATCCTACAAAGACAGCTTCATCAGCCTTTTCTGCAAATGCAGTAAGGTGATTTTTCCCATTATTCAATACAAAACATTTACAACCAAAAATCTTAAAGTAATGAATGTTTGGTTTTCTGTTGTTCCAAACTTCATATGGAGTCTTGTTCTGATTTTTGTTGATCATACATCTGTTCTGGGTAAAGCATGCTGTGTTTGTTGCTTCTGCCCAAAATCTTTGAGGCAGTTTAGCTTCAGCTATCATGGTTCTGACAGCTTCCTTTAGTGTTCTGTTTCTCCTTTCAGCAACACCATTCTGTTGAGGGGTCCTAGCAGCAGAATACTCATGATGTATTCCTTTCATGTTACAATACTCTTCAACAGTAGAGTTTGTAAACTCTGCCCCTCTATCTGATCTGATCTTCAATATTTTGATACTCTTTTCATTCTGGATCAGTTCCATCAGATTGGTAAGATGTTCCTTGGTTTCACTTTTCTTCTTCATGAAAATCACCCAAGTATATCTTGAATAATCATCCACAACAGCTAGGCAGTATTTCTTTCCACCATTGCTGACTGGATCAATGGGTCCAAATAAGTCCATATGCAACAGCTCCAATATTCTTCCAGAAGATTGGTGCTTCTTTTCTTTGAATGATGACTTGATTTGTTTACCCTTCTGACATACATCACAGAGCTTGTCTTTGCTCATGACTGCTTTTGGAATCCCTTCTACCAGATCATTCTTGATTAATCTGTTTATGGTCTTGAAGTTTAAATGATTCATCCTCTTGTGCCATAGCCAACTGACTTCACTTGGTGCAGATGCCACCAAACAAATACTTGAATTCTTATCAACAGAATTCCAGTCAACTATGTAGATATTTCCCTGTCTTCTTCCAGATAAAATTACCTTCTTTGTACCAATCTGTTCAACGTAGCACTTATCTGTTGAGAAGATGACTGAATATCCCTTGTCACAAAATTGACTTATGCTCAGCAGATTATACTTTAGGCCTTTAACATATGAGACGTCAGATATCTCTATGTTTCCCTTGATTAATTTTCCTTTAGCTTTAATCTTGCCTTCTTTGCTGTCTCCAAATGTAACACTTGGACCATCCACAGCAACTGCATCAGTCAGCTCATGTATGTTTCCACACATGTGTCTTGAACATCCACTGTCCAAGTACCAAATCTTCTCTACTTTACTCCTACTCCTAATCCTAACCTACAAAACAAAAATAAAATTGTTTTAGGTACCCTTATTGAGAGGGTCCTGAAGGATTAGTTTCACCTTTGACAACCCAAGATGTTGAAGTCTTAGGCTTCTTAGGCTTCTGAGTTTTAGGAGCATGAACAGTTTCATTTTTATCATAGTTATCAGATAAGTCATGTTGATGATCAGTATGATATGAATAATGTTCATAAGCAGGGTAAGGTGCATGATATGCAGGATATGCATGCATAGGATGAGCAGGGTAAGGTGCATAGTAACTAGGAAATTGAGGTGCATGATACATAGGATGATATGCAGCAGGTTGCACATAATATGACTCATTTCCATACAAAGCATTTTGATTTTTCTTGTTCTTATGCTTCTTTGGTTTACTAGATGCTTGCTCATTTGATTTTGACTTAGTTTTACCACTAGTCTGATTGACTTTAGCTTTATCAGCAGACTTCTTAGGACTCTGCTGTTTGGTCTTACTAGTCTGATTTCCTACACTAGGCTCTTTGCTCTTTTTAGCCTTAGGAGATTTCTTCTCCTTTACCACTTTCTCAGATGAGGTAGGTTTAGAAGTTTGAACATACAGAATGACCTTACTATTGTCAGCTGATATGAATTTTTCAGTATGGTTCAACTCTAGTTTATCCTTTTCTAAAGGTGTCTCCTGTTTACTAGATGTATGCATGGATGCAACAGTTGACTTATCATGAGACTCAATGATTTTCTCAAGTTCCATGATTTTTCCTTTATAGACCTCACATTCAGCTTTCAGAGATTCATGCTCTTGCTCAAGCTGTTTATATTCAGCTGATTCCCTTGGCTTTTCAGCTAAGAGTTTCAGTGAACTATTTTGCTCTTTTAGCAAGTTCATCTCTTCCTTAAGCTTAACAAATTCTCCAGCAATAGTAGTATTATTCAACATCATTTGCTCTAGAGAATTAAACAGTTCATTTTCTTGAGGAGTTACCTCATCCTCAGAGTCATCAGATTCCTTTGCCATCAGGCACAGGAGAGCAGGTTTTTCTTCATCAGACGATTCTTCATCAGACGTGTCTGAGTCCGAATCAGATGAGTAGACAGCAGCTAGCTTTTCTGCTTCCGCCATCATTGCCTTGCCTCTCTGATGCTTTCTTTCTTTTCTTATTTTCTTCTCTTCCTCAGTGTACTTCTCTGCTTTTGGGTATGGACAGTCTTTAATGAAGTGTCCCAATTTCCTGCAGTTGTAACACATTAGTTTTGATTTATAGTCATCTTTATCCTGAGAAGAAAAATTAGGTTTAGAAGTGGAAGCATTGTTGTATTTGTTCTTCATTTTTCTTTTGTAGAACTTCTTAAAATTGTTTATCAACAGTGCAACATCTCCAGCAGTGTACTCCTTTTTGTTGAGTAGAGTGGCTTCATCAGATGAGTCCACTTCAGCATTTCTTTGAGCTGGTCTTCTTTGGTTTTCAGCAGCAACCAGTGCAGCTGTGGGTCCTGAAGTTGAGGTTTCTTCAATTCCCATTCTTGGTAGTTTATACTCATACGCCTTGAGTACGGAGAACAGCTCTGTAAGAGAAATCTTGCCCAGATCTCTTGATTCTTCCATTGCTGTCACCTTCATGTTGAACTTGGAGGGTAGAGCCTTCAGTACTCTGACAGTGATCTCTTTGTCAGTGAAAGTCTTTCCCAGCTTCAAAACTTCGTTCAGAGTTCTGGTGAATCTGGTATCCATCTGATCAATGGTTTCTCCAGACTTCATCTTGAAGTTGTCCAGCTTTTCCAATGCAACACTGAGCTGATGCTCCTTTATAGCATCATTGCCTTCACTCATGTCACGAACCTTATCCCACATCTCCTTTGCAGTTTTGCAATGTTTGACTTTGTCAAACCGATCATTATCCAGGGCTTTGGTCATGATGAATCTTCCGACTTTGTCCAGGTTGAACAGCTTTATTTCTTCTGCTGTCATTTCTGTTAAGTCTTTTTCCACCACTATTTGAGCTTCATCTACGATGATGGTCTTGGTGAATTTGAATGGACCTTTAATGATACATGTATACATGTTGTCATTGTAGGCTGCTAGAAAGATTTCCATTCTAATCTTCCAGTCCTCAAAGGACATACCAGCAATGTGGGGAACATGGCTGATACAATCCATTTTTCAAAAAGTTTTTATTTTTCAAAAAGATGCTCTTTTGAAAAGTTTTGAAAACCTTTGAAAAACACTTGGATCAAGCTCGTTGATCAGGCAGCTGATTCTAATGAACCACCCGCTCTGATACCACTTGTTGGTCCCAAGTGGTCAGAAGAGGTTTAGAGGGGGGGGGGGTGAATAAACCTCTTTAAAATTTTTCTCCAAATTTTAACTTTAAAACTTTACTCTTACTGAACAGACTAAGCTGATCAGATTTGTAAGTTACAATTCTGTTCGCGAACAAATCTTTGAACAGTCTTGTTGACCACTCGTCTGATAGTTACTTAGCTGATTTTGCAGAAATCAGTTTTAATACTTAGAGTACTTGCAGCGGATTTTCAAAGTGTTTTTCACAAGTAATCTTAGCAGTTTGAAAAGTAATTCCCCAGTTTTATAAACTCCTTTAAACTTCTTTTCAAACAGTTAACTTAGTGTGTTTTCATGCAATCAGGAAATATGCAAGTTTGAAAAGCAATGTAAAAACACAATCAATTTTTATAGTGGTTATATGGATTTGAATATCCTTTAGTCCACTCTTCCAAGTCACTCAGATCTTGGGTTATACTATAATCACAAAGTTTACAGTATACTCTGCTTGCGTCGAACAACAAATGAAACGACCACAAGTTCGCAATAGGAGATCACACAGAAAACCTATCCTCTGAAGTTTGATCACTCACAAAGATGGATCACAACTCCGCACAACACTCTTGTTTACAAAATCACTCAGAAGATGTATTTTTCTTGATTCTTCAACTCTGCTTTCGTCAACAAATGACTCAGCTGATGAGTGAGCTGTTCTTGAGACTTAAAGAATTCTGCTTCGGAAATTTCTCTCAGAAAGTGTGTTGCTCCTTTCTTCTTCGTCTCTTTCAGCTATTTATACTTGAGGATTGAAAAATGTCCGTTGAAGAAAGACAGGTTTCAAATTCCTCGAGTACTGGTCCTTAAAATCCGCGAACGGCTCTTTTGCAGTCTGTCCGTACTATGAACAGTACTTTCTGCAGGCAGCATTAAATGCAGCATTAAATGCACTCGGCTGATGCGAAGCTTTTCTTCAATCATTTGTCTTAAATATCCTCGTACTTCAGCATTTATTACACCAAGGGGCATTTATTACCGTTGGGAACACTTCATGATCTTCTCCACTTGGCTGACGAAAGTATAAGTCTGATGGTGAACTCGGCTGATCTCAAACTTGAACAAATCTGATTTGAGTCGGCTGATCTTCACTAATCTGATAACTTTACTTCAGCAGATCAGAAGTCTTGGACATTGAAACTTTGACTCTTCTGATGTCTTCATTATTTAGTCAAAATTCCTTGATAAGTTTATCAGCCAAGTTACTCCATACTTAGCCAATTTACGAAGTTTTGGAATGCATTAAAACCTCCCTTATCAAACATTCTTTAGTGCCTTCATCTTCATCTTCATCTTCATCTTCATCCAACAAAGATAAATAATGTAAAAGGTAATTATCAAAACTGAAAGAGAAAAAAAAAAGGAAATATTTTGGAACAATATTTTAATTAAAACAAATGAATAGTGATTTGGAGACTCCAGCATTCAAAACTCAAAATTTGGAGTTTGCAATTTAGTCCATTGTCCAAATTCTTCAGATTTGAAGGTGGACGGGCTGATGACTTTTGCTAAATTGGGATTAACAAAAAAAAAAAATACAAAAGAAGAAAGGTAGTGATTAACTTTATGGGCTTGATTAATTCTCCAATATGATTATAAACCATTTGGTTCGCCCATCACAATCACAGGGTCTCAATAAATTGCAATTCCAAATATTTATGTATACAAATTTAAGTAAAACATTTAATATTTGATAAAAAAAAATATTATAAACTGGAAGTAGGGCTATTAAATGGGTCGGTTTCAGATCCGTTTTCATTTAATCGGATTGAATTTAGGTCAAATCTGAATCTTGTTCGGATCCAAACTTCTCGGCTCAAATGGATCTTGGTTTGATTCGGTCGTATATCGGATCTAATAAAATTTTCATTTTCACCAGTAATTTTACCCAAAAACTAATCTGCTAGTTTTACGATTTTATTTAATTTTATCTTACATGCTCAAACTTTTTTCTAGTATTCAAAATATGCATAAAAATAAATTTATGAACGAATTACAAACAAATTTATAAAAATAGTAGGAACTAACTTGAAAAACAAATACAAAAAAATCATTATGTAAAAAGTTAATGATAATATGATTATTAATGATGTTTAGTTTGTTTACCCAACTCATGTCCAGGAAAAAGCAACCCCAGTCCAAGTAAATCCAGTCCCAATGGAAGTGGAAATGAGGTTCCCAATGGATTTGCTTGGGCTGGGATGCTTTTTCCTGGATGATGAGACAATATTCATGTAGAAGACAATATATACATGTATAAGACAATATTCTCTCTTCCTTATGATGAGTTGGCGGTGCATGGTGATGGGTAGGAGGGGGATGACGGCCGTGAACGGGTGGTTGATGGCCATAAGTAGGCGGGGGTGGCGATTGACGATGATGAGTCGGAGGTGCATGATGATGGCCGCGAGATGGTGGTGGGTGGCCATGACGTGGCGGAGCATGCTTTGGAGACGGTGGTGGGTGCACGTGACTCGGAGGAGGTGGGTAGTTTGGCGAGGGTGGAGGATGGTTGGGAGTTGGTGGTGGGTAGTTTGGAGAGGGCGGAGGAGGAGGAGTATGGTTGGGAGCTGGTGGGGGGTGGGTATGACTCCTCTCTGGGGAGGGGGGAGTGTGTCTATGATCATGACTCGGAGGTGGGGCTAGTGGCTGATGGGCTTGAGGTGGTGGCTGATCAGCGCTAGTAGTACTGCTGCTCTTTGCAAAGATCAGCAGCACTAAGAAGAGACATGTGTGTGATATGGCTCAAGATCCTCTGTACCACTTTTGGTGTACCACTTAAGTGTACCACCACTAAGTGATTGACACATGCACATTTGACAATTATTATAATTGTCAAATGTGCATGTGTCAATCACTTAGTGGTGGTACACTTAAGTGGTACACCAAAAGTGGTACAGAGGATCTACGCCCGTGTGATATAGGTATAGCTGCTACTTTCATTTCATAAAAAAGAGTGCTGTAATATTGAATAATAACATAAGTATAATTAACCCCCTCCCTTCCTTCTGCCGAGGTAGAAGAAACCCCAACTTGAGTAGTGAAAGTGGAAAGAAGAAGGATCCCAATATATATGAATTGAAACAGTAAAAATGAATATGATTGCCAGCTATTGTTAAGCTGTAAATCGTGAATTCTGCAAATATAACTAGGGAGAATCATGAAAAGGCATTTTGGGATTTGAAAAAGGTGAAAATTATTGCTCCTATCTTCAGGTAGAGGCAGAGGCAGAGGCAGAGGAGAAACCTCTGACCCATTCTCTTCTTTGTGCGCGTGGCGTGTAACTCACGCTTTATTATTTTTTTATCTTATGGTCCCTTGTGTTCATTTTTCTACACTTCCATCCCCCAATAAATAATATTGTACCAGAGGTTCCCTATATTTTTATAATGTATAATATATATAACCACACATCTAAAGAATTCAAATTGGTAACTTATTAAACACCGTTCTGAAAATGCTGAAATCAAATAAGGATATTATTATGAGGGGAAAAAAAAAAGGAAAAATGTAAAAATATAAAAAGAGTAGAGGTGGGCACGAGACGGTTTTGGGTTAAAAATATGGGTATAGAAAAATTTTGATATTGACACATTTCATCCCAAACCCGTCCAATAATAATTTGGGAATCCCAAAATCGGGTATTCAAATTATTGCGAAACGGGACGGGACGAGGCGGGTTTACGAGTTCCATATTTGGTTTTAAATCGCCATTCCTTAACTAGTTTAACAAAATTAAATTACAATATTTTATATAAAGTTTAGTATGTAGGAGATTAATAATAGTAGTAATTTAATTTGTAGAGAGAAAGGGGGGAGAGGGCTGAGAAGTATTTATTTTGAGGTAAAATTACAGAAAACGTCCCAAATTAATTAGTGATTTTGGATTTTCGTCCCGAACTATTTAATTTGGCGAATTTCGTCCCGTAATTTAATATTTTTTTGGAATATCGTCCTAAACTAATTACTAATTTTAATTTTCGTCCCAAACTATATCAACTCTCCAAATTTCATCCCATAATTTACCATTTTGTATGAATTTAGTCCCAATATTAAATTTCTAATTTAATGGAAATGACGGTTGAATCTTTTAATTAGTTTGGGACGAACTCTGCAATATTATATAATTATTTATGTTAAAATTTACTATGTCATGATACTTAAGCAGCCATGTGATAATTCATCAGCAAATGTGCAATTTCCGTCTTATAGTTACGGTGGGACGATATTCCAAAAAAATATTAAATTACGGGACTAAATTCGCCAAGTTAAAAAGTTTGGGACGAAAATTCAAAATCAGTGATTAATTTGGGATTATTTTTGCAATTTTGCCTTATTTTGATGTCGGAGTGACTGTATTGTCCTAATCAGAAGTGTCAGAAAATGGACGGTCAAGATTGATTTTATTTTTTCACCGGGATTCAGTGTTCAGCAGATTGATTGAAGCCCACTTTGGACCAAGATTTGTACTTTTGACCTTTGGGTTTCCTCGTTTTGCTACCATGTGCTTCGGCCCTGTTTGTGCGCGTGTGTATGTACTTAATTTATTTCACTCCTAATTCTAGAATTATAAATAATGCCCCTTATTATTTACTTTGGCAACTTACTATTCGCCCTCGTATTCATTAAATTATTGCCATGTCACACTAATATATATTATCATAACAAATGGTACAATATTATATATTAGCTACATTTCATCAAATAAAATAATGTGACGATAATATTTTGTAAAGAATAATATTCCTATAATATTTTGTGTTGAGTAATTAATGATAACGTTTGAAAAAATGCATAGTATATTGTTCGTTTGAGAAACTTGGGGGTCGAATCGCTAGTTGGAATCATTGTAATCGGTTTAATGAGATGATCAATAATGTGTGTTTCACTGATCTGGGTTTCAACGGAGAGAGAATGCTAGAGAGGATGGTGCTTAGATCAGAGAACGTCTTGACCGGTCTATGGCTAATAGCAGTTTTTTTAAAATCGGACCGGTCATTGAACAGGAAAACCTACCAGTTACTGGTTCGATCGGTTAGATCGGGCCGTTCACTGATTCGATCGGTATAACCGGTGTGACTTTATTATTATGTAATATATATATATATATATATATATATATATATATATATATTTAGATTATGTAAAATACAGTTATAATTCAAAAAATTATCATTCTTTGTCAATATAAATTTTTATTGTTTCATGCAAATAATCAAAATAAGAAAAAGAAGAAGAGCCGTAAAGAAACGTAATGTATTAATTAATTGATTGATGTATAAGTAAAGTGTATAATTATATATATAATAGTAATAAAAAGATATAGATGGGTTCGGATAATTTTTTTATGCCAAATCATACGTATTTAGCTCAACTATAATGGGAAAATTTGAATTACATAACAATTAATAAATCTCTTCCTTTTGTCAAATGAGTGTCAGCTACCCTACAAAATTCATGTAGTCATGTTCATCTTTTCACAAAAAAATAAATAAATTATTAAATCAACAGCCCTGTCCACTTTTCATTCTTAGTTCAAATCCTAATTTATTCCAACTTTGAAAACAAAAATAAAAACCAGACATATGTTAGTACAAAATTTCAACATATTAAATATTTGATACCACGTAAATGCTTTACAACATTTATAGAAAGTCATTACCAATACATGTTGGCTCAGTTGGTATGGAACAAGTTTATTCCCCTCAGAAGGTTGTGAGTTCGATTCCCATTATCGACGTGAGAACTGTGTTGGTGGGCGATATGTAAGAACCTCTATAAACGACCTTTGGTCCCTGATGCATGCCCTGGTCCGTGGTAGCGACCGGAACCGAACCCACCCAAACTTTTGTTGGAATTTACAATTTATATGTGAATAAAATTAGTTGAGAGTAATTAAGGGGTTGCGTCTGTTCGATCTAAAGAGGTACCCTTTGGACCGAAACAATGCAATCCAAACGATGTGTTTCTTGCGAATAGACATTTATGTGCCTATAAATAGGAAACTTAATCTGGCCAATTAAGTATTCCTTTTCAGACAATAATAAAAAATTACTCTCTTCTCTACTCTAAATTTATGTCGAATCTTCTATTTGCTTCGGTTCGCGACACAAAAAAAAAAAAAAAAAAAAAAAGAAGAAGAAGAAGTCATTAAAGTTTCCAACTGAGTCCCACTGGCGTTACATCCAATTTTAAGTGCACTAAGTAGTCACAATAAATACCAGGAAATGTTGTAAGAGAAATACAAACAAAAAGTCATGATTAAGATGTGGATCGACTTGGGACTTCAGTTTGTTATTCGTTATGTTAGGCTCATATAATAATTATATATACTAGTGATTAATTAGAAGACGAATGTAAATATGTTTAATTACAATATAGTAGTTGGCTAGCTAACTACGCCCATTAATAAATTAATTTGTTGGTGGGAACCCGGGGCTTGGTGGAGGCACATCCTGCGATTTACATCCTTCAGGGTTCTAGGGCAAGGGTTCTGAGGGTCCAGGATTAGTCAAGTGTAAGCTTGTACACCTGGGTTATCAAAAAAAAAAAAAAAAATTAATTTGTTCATTTTTATCTACACTCAAATTTCTAATTACGTATCCCCAAAGTATAAAGTTAAACCGTATTATCGTTTGTTCCTATTTTATCAAATTAATATATTTAAGGAAAAAAATGAAATAACAAAAAATTCAGGTAATTTTGTAATTGTTGTATAGTTTTATATACATTTGACTTTGATGTAATTTTCCGTTGAACTATTCTTATTACCCATATCGTTGATTATCCAATCCCATAATTTAGATCGGGTATATAAAATATGAAAATGGTTAATTATATCATCTTGTATGATTACGAAGGTTGTTCAACTTCTACTAACATGGATTTTTCTTTAGTTTAAATTTAGTGTTTGATAGTAGTTTATTTTTGTAATTTTTTGTACTAGACGGACAATTATTGAAATAATTTCTGATCTAATTAATGATTGATGATGAGTGTCTTCTTAAAAAAAAAAAAAAAGTTGGTATTTGATATGAAAATGATTAATTATAAGGTTGTTATTTAATATGATATCCGTGCTCATACCTTTGTTCATTTACTCGAATCGTACTCGTAAGTCATTTCATTTCTTAATTCACTTGTGAACTGATTCAACTACTTTTTTTTTTTTTTTTGAGATGATGAATACATTGTTACATCAAACACTACTAGCTTAATCCCGTGCTATGCACAAAATCATAAACTCATTTTTTTATTTAGTTAGTTACCCTAAGTGGGGATCGAGATATAACACGTTACCCACTTGTATTTACGAAACTTACCCGAATTCCCTTGTATTTTAAAAAATATTTAATATAATCTATTTTCTTCCATGAGAGTAAATCCCACTCACATTTTGTGAAACTAAAATTTGATTTGTATTTATTTAAATTAACAAATTACTAAAACACCCTAACTTGAAGAAAATTATATTCTCCCGCACCCCTACACCTACCCCATACCCACCCATCCTAGTAACCAACCAAAACCTCCCTCCCCAAGAGAATTTCTCCTAAAGATGGTACCAAGTATTTTTCGTTTCCTTTTTTTTTTTAACATATTTTAAACTATAATAATTCTATTAATAAAATAAAATAAAACTATAAAATTCTACTAATAATATGTCAAAGATATTTATTTTAATAAATAATAGGTAGGATAAATGATATATAGATATTACATCATATAATTATGTAATATATTAATATCATATCATTTTCATCAATAAAAAAAATGCAATTAATATGTAGGAGCCATATTTTTTCATGTGAATTGGTATATGCAGATTTTCCAAAAATACGGGTTGTAAATTGGTATATGCAGATCTCCCAAAAACACGGATGTGTATCATATTTTTTCTTATGAATTAGTGACATCAGGGAAGTTATTTTGCACATTTCCTCCACAGATAATGTGCTAAACATAAGTATGAAATTATGTTTATATCCGAAATTAAAAAAAAATTTACTTCAATTCCATACCCCTAACGTGTTCTGATATGACAAAAATGAGTACCATTTAAGTATATTATTATGTTTCATCTAATATCAACTATGATAAAGGTTGGTATTGAGGGCCTCAACCAAATAGCTTACGATGAATTGAAAAATCATCATAACTCAATAGATACAAAATAAACAATTCTAATTATATGGAGATATAGAATTTACAAATTGGAATTAAACCTTTGTTAACAATGTTTATGAGCAACTTATTTCTTCTTCCTCCTTCTCTGCTTCTTCTTCTACTTCTTCTTCTTTGTTCTCTTCAATTTTTTTGGTATCATAGAAGTTCTTTCCCGTGGATTAATACACATGTAAAAAGAGAATAAAACACACATTTAATTATATTTTAAGATATTAGATCTTTTGTTTTATCTGTAATACAATATATGAATTTAATGAAACAAAATAAAATCAAACAAATAAAAAATTTCTTTAAGAAAATACTAAAATTGTAGAAAACCAATATAGTTCACAAATTTAAGTTAAAATAACCGTTCACAAATGCTCAAATGATACTAATTTTTGTATTTAAGACTCATATAATACATATATATCTCATAGTTGTCATTTGTCACCAAAAGTCATGTCCAAAAAAAACAGCAAAATAAACAGAAGATTGAGTGAAAAAATTCAGATTCTTGGAAAAAGTTTTAAAGTTATCAAAAATTTTTAGGAGAGAGATAAAAAAATTATTAAAAATATTTTTCCTTCAAATAGTTCATAAGACAAATTTTAAATTTCAAGAGGGAAATTTATGACGTCGTTTTTCAACAAATTAGAGAAACGATAGATTCATTCCATTAAGATGAAATTCAATCATTCGGTTTTCTTCTCTTAGCCCTCAGCTAAAGAAGCGTCTCTATTGCATCAACTTTAACGTTTCAAGTCTATGACCACAAAACTTGAAAGCGTGCACAAACTTTGATTAGAATTATCTAACATATTGCAATATATAATAATTGCAAAACATGTGTTGATTCTATTCACATTGTCGCTCTCCCACTAGGTCCGGCATATGTCACGTTCTCAAACTAAATTGAGTTAAATATTAGATCAAGCTCATAAGCTAATCAAATTATCTTGACTCATGATAAAAAAAGAATATTTTACACTTATGATTGCTCTCAAGCAAACCAAGTTCTAATTTCATAAAAATTAATGGAAAAACAAAATTTCCATTTTAAGAAAAAAAAATTATTAGAACGTCATTAATAAGTGTTGAAGTACTTCCATTCGAAGCCAAACGTTTGAAAATATTTTCAGAGTTTTCAAAAATAAGATTCATAAATTTTCTTGATTTTAAATCATTTTCTACATGCATTAGAAAATTAAAATTGGCTTGAAGTGTTTCCAAACACTCCCACTTGCTAGCCATTTCCTCAAAAATATTTTTCTGGACTAACATAAAAAATTTCAAAGAAAAATAATTTTCGATTTTAAGACATTTTCCAAGCACAAAAATCAAGAAAAAAATTTTACATTTTGAAAATTAATTTAAATTCACCATACAATCAGAAATAAAATTCTGAACACATAAATTTTTTTTGGGGCAAAAAACGGACATCGGAATACGCCGCATGCGTGACACTGCCATGGAGTACAATCGCTGACGTGGAAGCTGACATATCATGCCACGTGGATATCCACATTGTGCTGAGCACACCTGTGGCGCCTAGCTGGCTGCCATGTGTGTGCTAACTGGGCCGTTGACAAAACCAACACCTTCATGCGCTTGTGTGGCGCGTGTGTCACACGCGCCGTCCTAACGGTGTTTTCCTACGAAACGCTTCCGACTACCCCAACGTTTTCGGGCCTTCTGATTCCTGTGGTGAATTCCATTTTATTTTGACCTTTGAAAGTACTTGTTTGAGAAACCAACAGCTGCGATCGAGAGTGGGTATGAACAAAGTAAATGTTCATCTTCTTCAAATTTCCAGCAACTTGAAGAAATGCGACATGAACTTCGATTGGCAATATCTTCTTCGTTATATGTCCGAATTATGCATACTATATATGATTGAAAACCTCTCGACGAGATCTTTCTAACGGTACATGAATCATCTTATAGGACGCAACATATAATTCGCAGAAAATTAAACAAATTTCGGCCAAATAATAAACAAAACATCATATCTCAATTCCTACATATCCAATGAGCATGAAATTTTGCAGAGATGATAAATAACATGTAAGCATGTTATGTACAAATTTTCGGACCAAAATAATAAGCACATTTAAATCCGCAAATAAAATGTCAAACAATTTAGACATATATGACAGAAACTTTAATCGACCATATCTTTCTCATTTCTAATCCAAAAACAGATTTCCATACATGGCTGAAAAGATAATTTCAAGAGGATTCAAATGGTATATAGCACGCCACATGAATCCAAGTACTGAATCGTGAATTTTCATTTAAATTTTCAGAAAATAATTCAATCAATAATTTTTCCAGAACATATTTCTCAACAAAAAAATCTGAAAAAATACAGTTGCATTCAAGAACTTAAGATCATGCTCCAGTAAAATTTTCAAACCATTCTAACGAGGGAATCACAAACTGTCATTAAATGTCAAGCATGAAAATTGTTTCAAATTTCATGAGATTATTAAAAGTAAACATGCTTTCAAACACCACATAGCATACCAACTCAACCAACTTTGGCTCTGATACCAATGTTGGGTTTTAAATCCGAATCAACCGTAATTTACTTATTTGAATCGGATCGGATAATTGCCAGTTACTTGAAGTACATATTTCCTATATGCCTATGTCAGTCAGAGTGAGTGTAAGAAGAAAATAAAAATGAACTGCTCCCTGAACCAAAAAGCATGAATCTCGTCTTCATTATACTGGCTAGCTACTTGGGCTGGGGGTTCTTGTAATATTAAATGTAATGTAGTTACAAAACTAAGTTCACTTTAATTGAGATCCGACTCATGCAATGAAATTGGAAGCTAGCTTCTTCAAAAATATTATATTAATTGATCAAGTAATGAGATAGAACACTGTTTCTCAAGTTTCTAAGTTTATACTTTATCATGCTTACAAGACATAGATAAGTGGATTATACTGTTGGTCCCAAAAGTGGTCAGATGAGATCTAGAGGGGGGGGTGAATAGATCTCATAAACTTTTAAAACTTTTTCTCTAACTTTTTCTATCAGCAGACTAAGCTGATCAGGAGTTCGTAAGACTACTAAGCTGTTCGCGCACAAAGCTTTGAGCAGCAAAGTTGACCACTCATCTGATTTCACTCAGCTGATTCAGATGAAATATCAGAGTTTTAGAGACTAGTTGGCAGCGGATTTATCAAGTGTTTTTCAACCAATCTGTTCCTCTTTAAGTTTTCTCACTCAAAAGATTTTATCCCCAGTTTTTACAACTCCTTTTAAAATCTTTTGGTTCAGTTCGTATGTTTGAGTTCTTTTGAAAATAAGCAAGGTAAAGAAACACTAAATCAAACACACATAATTTTTATAGTGGTTATATGGATAAAAATCCTTTAGTCCACTCTTCCAAGTCACAAAGATCTTGGGTTATACTAGAAACACAAAGTAACCAGTATACAATGCTTGCGCTGATCAACAAATGAAAAGCCACAAGTGCGCAGTAAGAAATCACAAAGAAATCCTACCCTCCGAAGCTAGATCACTCACATAGATGGATCTACACTCCTCACGCTATTTTCAGTATAGGAGCTCACAAAGAAAACCTACACTAAGAAGCTATATCACTTCACACAGATGGATATACACTCCTCTCTTTTCTCAGTTGAAAGTCACTTAGACAGACAACGCATGTTCTCTGTTCTTCAACGAAAAGCTTCGTCAACAGATGACTTCGCTTGTGATCAGACGACTCAACTGATGGATCTTGCTCTATAGATTTGATCTTGAATTTTGCAAGTCTCTTTTTAGATCTTCAGTTAGTCTTCTATTTATACTCTTGAATTTGAATTTCTGCCCGTTGAAGATGAGACAGAAATCTACAGTCCTCGAGTTCTGGTCCCCAATTTCTGGAACGGCTCCCTGCAACTGCTACAGTGTAGTCTGCTGTACCTTCTGTCAGTCGCATTTAATGCACACAGCAGGTTACCGTTGGATAGCTTGCTGACCATCTTCACTCTGCTGATGGGAGTACTCTGCTGATGATCACTCGGCTGATGATAACCAATCTGATCTTCACTGATCTGATATCCCACTCGGCTGATTCGGTCACATAGCTTCCAGACCTTGAGATAGGTTTCACTAAGCTGTTCTTAGTTGATGACTTAACCTTTTGATCTTCAAAACCATTATGGCCTTTTTGTCATCTTCAAAACCTTCTCCAATATTAACCAACAATTTCCCCCTTTTTGATGATGACAAAACCTTCAACTAAGAACGTCTTCTAAGTCTTCAGATTTGGTCTTCATACCTTGAGATGGAAATTTATTGATCTGATACAACTTTCAAAAAAATACCAATAGTTGGTTCTTTTCCCCTTTCTGATCTTCTACTTAAAGGGTTCTTGGTTGCATCCTTTATTTTCCCTTTTTTTTTCTTTTCTGATATTCTGCTTAAAGGGTTCTTAGTTTATCTTCCCCCTTTTTGTCATCAACAAACATACTCGGTTGCATTTCTTTCTTCCCTTTATAGGATTGCAAACTTAGTATGCTGAAGACAATTAGGTGAGTACTAAGCTGATTTGGGTAGTCTTCAATGCTGTTTATCACTCCAGCTAGAAAATTTCCCTTAACTTCAAGAATTGATACCACTTGCTGAGAGCACTTGTTGGTATTTGAGGTCTGATTCCATTTGTAGTCTGATGCTACTTGTAGTCTGATACTACTTGGATGAATGTAAATCAGATTAGTCAGCTGATATCACTTGTTGATGTGATAACACTTGCTGATACCACTTGATGAGCTCCTTACCACTTGATGTAGTACATTCTTGAATAATACTTGGCTGTTGAGTTCCCGTCGGCTGATAAGAAGCAGTCTTCTGATAGCTTCATTTTGACTTATTGAAAACTTCATCTTTATTTAGGAGTACCGCTAGTCGTACACGTTCCCCCTAAGTTCAAGAATCCGTGGTCAAGTAGTCTGATGAGAGTTTCTCTTCAAGACACTCAGCCGTTGAATTTCAGTAAGCTGTTCTGGGTTAGTCTTCTGATAAGTTCCCCCTCAACTTATGAATCCAAAATCAACAAACCACTTTCTGGTCATGATTAAAACAAAGCTCATAAGCGAGGTAAGATGCATGAAATGTGTGATAAACATGCATATTGAAATGAGGATGGCAATCAGCACAGTGAACATGATCAACATGATAATTTGAAGAAGCATAGTGCATGTCATAATAATTATCATAATGTGATTCAAATTCTTGCCAGATAATTCATTTTTGCCTCGATTTCTTACCCGAGTTATTTAATAACTCACCTTAGATTTAGCAGACTTGACATTTAAATTTTCCTCCTATCAGCAGCCTATTCGGCTGATGGGTTTTAGTAGTCTGATTCGTCTTAGGTAGCTTACTAGGTGTTCTAACCTTTGAGCATCAGTAGACTTCTTCTTTTAAGCCTCTGATTTCTTTTTGTTTAGAGAATGATGCAATTTCTTCTTTTAAGTTCATTTATATCTTCAAAATAAATTGCATACTCAGCTTTTAGAGTTTCATTCTCATGCTCAAGCTTTTTGGTAGTCAGCTGAATCTTGAGGTTCTTCAACCTGAAGTTTCAGTGATCTGTTTTGCTCTTTTCAGCAGAGTCATCTCTTTCTTAAGCTTGGCAAATGCACAGACAATATTTGAATTTGTAATATAGCATTTATTCAACCGATTCAAATAGTGCATTTAATTAATAGTAGAAGTTACCTCAGTTTCAGAATCATCAGATTCTATGACAGTTAAGCACAGTGTTTCAGGTACTTCTTCAAATTCTTTATCAGACGACTGACAGTCTGAATAAGATGTGCAGGGGTTTATTAGCTTTGCTGCATCAGCTAACTTTGATTTGCTCTTTCTAAGCTTACACTCCTCTTTGGCACTCTTTTCCTTTTTAGCAAACTTTCCAGATGATGAGTGAGAATGATCTTTGATCAAGAGTCCATACTCCTCTTCATAGTAGTCTCTAAGTTTTGCTTTGGAGGAATCCCTGTTTTCCTGAAAATGATCAGAAGAAGATGAAGTAGCATTTTTATATCTTAATTTCATTTTCTTCTTGTAGAACTTCTTGAAATCATTCATCAGCAGGGTAACGTCGTCAGCAGTGTAGACTTTTTCTGAACTCAGCAGAGTCTTCTGTTTTGACTTGTCTGCTGATTTTCTTGTCTTGTCTGACGTCATTAGAGCAGCAGTAGGGTCTGAACTGGTTGACACTTCTAATCCCATTCTTGGCATTTGATACTCAAAAGCTTTGAGGGATGAGAACAGTTCGGAAAGGGAAATCTTCCCTAAATCCCTTGATTCTTCCATGGCTGTCACCTTCATGTTGAATTTAGGTGGCAAGGCCTTCAGAACCTTTGCGGTGATCTCCTTGTTCGAAAATTCTTTACCAAACCTTAGAACTTCATTCAGAGCTTTGGTAAATCTGGTATCCATCTGATCAATCGTTTCACCAGACTTCATCTTGAAATTTTCAAACTCCTCAAGAGCCACACTGAGCTTGTGTTCTTTGATAGCGTCGTTTCCTTCGCTTAGCTCGCAGACTTTATCCCACATCTCTTTGGCAGTTTTGAAATGCTTGATCTTCTGGAATCTTTCTTCGTCTACAGCTTTGAACATGATGAGCTTAGCCTTTTTATCAAGGTTTACTAACTTGACTTCTTTGGGAGTCAGCTCATCCAGCTCTTTGTCAACTATCTGATCTGGTTGGCCAGCAACCTTCACAGTCTTCTGAAATCTGAATGGTCCTTTTGTAAAACAGGTAAGCATGTTGTCGTCGTAGGCGGCAAGAAGGATTTCCATTCTGATTTTCCAACTAAAGAAGTCCATAAGGCCAATGTGAGGAACATGGCTTATGACATCCATTTTTCAAAAAGTTTTTGATTTTCAAAATATGCTCTCTTTTTGAAAAATTTGAAAAACACACCTTGGATCAAGTTCGTTTGATCAGGCAGAGGATCAGATGAACCAATCTGCTCTGATACCACTTGTTGGTCCCAAAAGTGGTCAGATGAGATCTAGAGGGGGGGTGAATAGATCTCATAAACTTTTAAAACTTATTCTCTAACTTTTTCTATCAGCAGACTAAGCTGATCAGGAGTTCGTAAGACTACTAAGCTGTTCGCGCACAAAGCTTTGAGCAGCAAAGTTGACCACTCATCTGATTTCACTCAGCTGATTCAGATGAAATATCAGAGTTTTAGAGACTAGTTGGCAGCGGATTTATCAAGTGTTTTTCAACCAATCTGTTCCTCTTTAAGTTTTCTCACTCAAAAGATTTTATCCCCAGTTTTTACAACTCCTTTTAAAATCTTTTGGTTCAGTTCGTATGTTTGAGTTCTTTTGAAAATAAGCAAGGTAAAGAAACACTAAATCAAACACACATAATTTTTATAGTGGTTATATGGATAAAAATCCTTTAGTCCACTCTTCCAAGTCACAAAGATCTTGGGTTATACTAGAAACACAAAGTAACCAGTATACAATGCTTGCGCTGATCAACAAATGAAAAGCCACAAGTGCGCAGTAAGAAATCACAAAGAAATCCTACCCTCCGAAGCTAGATCACTCACATAGATGGATCTACACTCCTCACGCTATTTTCAGTATAGGAGCTCACAAAGAAAACCTACACTAAGAAGCTATATCACTTCACACAGATGGATATACACTCCTCTCTTTTCTCAGTTGAAAGTCACTTAGACAGACAACGCATGTTCTCTGTTCTTCAACGAAAAGCTTCGTCAACAGATGACTTCGCTTGTGATCAGACGACTCAACTGATGGATCTTGCTCTATAGATTTGATCTTGAATTTTGCAAGTCTCTTTTTAGATCTTCAGTTAGTCTTCTATTTATACTCTTGAATTTGAATTTCTGCCCGTTGAAGATGAGACAGAAATCTACAGTCCTCGAGTTCTGGTCCCCAATTTCTGGAACGGCTCCCTGCAACTGCTACAGTGTAGTCTGCTGTACCTTCTGTCAGTCGCATTTAATGCACACAGCAGGTTACCGTTGGATAGCTTGCTGACCATCTTCACTCTGCTGATGGGAGTACTCTGCTGATGATCACTCGGCTGATGATAACCAATCTGATCTTCACTGATCTGATATCCCACTCGGCTGATTCGGTCACATAGCTTCCAGACCTTGAGATAGGTTTCACTAAGCTGTTCTTAGTTGATGACTTAACCTTTTGATCTTCAAAACCATTATGGCCTTTTTGTCATCTTCAAAACCTTCTCCAATATTAACCAACATATACTAAGTATCATATGATAAATAATTAACAAAATTTCAGATTATAAAAATTGGAACTTGAGATACTTATACTCAAAATTTAACATATTGTTTTCACAAATTCCAATGCATGGGTACAATTTCTAACAAAATATAAAATATATACTCAAAAAAACTATATAAGAAAATTTACCATAAAGAATACAGGGAAATTCTTACCCACATCGGGTTTGGCCGAACCCAAATTAATTACGAGGCAAGTGTAATACACTTGCTTTGGGATTGGATGTAACTCCCAGGAGAGTGACCAATCACAAAACAAGTGCAATACACTTGCTTGGTGATTGATGGATTTGGCCAAGCCAGACTTGGACAAGAATTTTCCAAGAATACATATTAAACAAAAAGTAATACAATTGTTTTTTTTTTGAGGAAATTATGGAAATTCAATTGTCGATGATAAGTTTGTGAAAGAATTGTGTCATGCTTATTACTTAAAGAGTTAAAGTCAGTATAGCTAATTACAATAGATTAACAGGAGTATATATATGTGTTTGCTATTAATTTTGACTCGATTATGCCCCGATGCCAAGGGATTGCTTGCGTATAAATTTCATATCGAGGAACACCTCGACGACGTCGAGTAGCCACCGGGCGTGTCAAAATATTGTTTGCGATAAATTTTACATCGATGGGTCGACGTCGAGGGATTGGCATCGAGCGACCTCTGGCATCAAGGGTATGTGCCAAAGTTCAATTACGATACAGTGGTCGTCGAGGTATGCTTGACATCGAGGGATTGACATCGAGGTATGCTTGGCATCAAGATGTGCCAAAATGCTATCTGTTGCAGACCTGTCAGTAAACCCCTCGACGAGCCAGCAGCTCGACGAGAAATGCCTCGATATGATATGGAAAAAGTGCGGGCGTGCCAATGTTTGTGCGTGCAAACATAACGATTCAAAATTAGACATGTTGATATCTATACATTAATAATGTGAGTGTCTTGATAAAGACATATTGATATCATAATGGGTTGTCCTGATAAGGCTGACTTCTAAACGATTGCGACAGAGTAGGCAAACACTACCCCTAGTCCTTTTCTATGCCTGCCTGGCCGCAGGACTTAAACAATTTATGAAAATCTCTCTTGAAATGCCATGTTTTATAGCCAATCGATGGCCTGTTTGTCATATCAACGTATTTATAAATCAGTAAACAGGTCGACGATCAATCAGTTTTACACAATCATCTTGACAGAAAACAACAGCTTGACAGAAAACAGCGTATCAATGGAAATTAGTCGACGTAAAGCATATTTAAGTAAATGAAACGAGATATACGAACTAAATCACTTCCATTAATAATAAAAGAAAATTAGCACGTTTCCCGATGTACAAACATTACAAAAATATGCAAAATGATAAAGTTCTCCTTTCTTGGCAAGGTCTGCCAAACGAGTTGATAAGTCGATTAAGTTCTGAAAAATGACTCCTTGATCGGCAGGGAACCCGCCGATGAGCTGATGAAACATGACAATGCATTAAGTTGACAGAAAGTAACATTGACGAAGGGGGTCCACCGTCAATGGTTCGCCCAACCTTGATGGATGGCCATCAATCGGGCTCCTGATCAGCGGGTGGCCACGGACCAAGGCATCGACGAAGCAGATGGCTACCTAGCCGATAGCCGTCAAGCAGATGGCTACTTGACGACGAGCTCATCAAGCAGATGGCTACTCGATGAGTTTGTCACATAAATACGTGGGCACTTACATGACAGTTACCAGCGTGCTACTTGGTTGATACGAGTGGTTTCGCTCGAGTCAGTGTCAGTTGACGGCGGAAGAGAGCGGCGGCGGCGGCGGCGGCTTACTGTGAGCGGCGGTGGCGGCGGCAAGACTTCAGGCGGTCAGGGATCACTGGTGGCTGAGGAGGGACAGACTGATATCAACGAGTTGACAGACTGATAACTTGACAGAAAACAGCTGTTAACTGCCTGCTATCAAGGGGTTTCGCTCGAGACAGCGTCTGGACAGCGGGAGCAGTGGCGGCGGCGGCTTAGTATCGACGGCGGCGGCTTAATGTCGGCGGCGGCGGCGGCTTATTTTAAGCGGCGGCGGCGGCGGACCTTGGGCGGCGGCGGAAGATTTTGGGCGGCGGCGGCAGCAAGACTTCAGGCTGTCGAGGGTAGCTGGTGGCTGAGGAGTGACGGTTGATATCAGGGGTTCTACAGGGTGTTTGCTGAAAAAGAAGCAGCGGAGCGCTGGACTTCCGGGGAGGCGTTGAGCCGATCAGTGTTAGACTGAAAAAGTTGTTGATTGATTGTGTGTCGCGTGTAGCAGCCTGCTGTTGTATTTATAGCTGCTGCTGGAAAATAAGCTGATGGCTGTCAACTGATCTCCTGATGGCCGAAAATTGAGGGGTTGATGGCCACTTTCCCACTTCTCCCACTACTTTGATATTTCCCACTACCTCCACTATCTCAATGGTGGTTTTCTCTTTATTTTCTGCTGCAAATTGATGTTAATGGAAGTTGGAGAAGAAAGAACGTGTGTTTTTGTTTAATTTGAATTTTAGTTTGAATTGGTAATTACTTATGAGAGAATTAAGGAGTTTGTTATGTAGCCAACTTGGTTAGCCTTTAACCTTATCTCATAATCAAATTTCCAATCAATAATTAAATAAAACAAGAAGTGGGTTGACCAAAAGGGTCATGGCCGATTTGGGCTGGGTCGTGGGCGGTTCGGACCTGGTCGGACCATGGTTGGTCTTGGGTCGAGCTATGTAGTCTTGTAGTTTGCCCATTTAATTAATTACCCAATTGATTAATCAATGGCCCTATTTATCAAGTGGGCTACTTAATTAGATTTGGCCCAATTAATTAATCAACTTAATTAATTAGTCCAAATTACTTATTGAATTGGGTTTAATTAACCATAATTTGGCTTTTAATTCTTTAATTAATTAAACTTGGCCCATAAATTAATTAATTTAATTAATTAATTAATTTATGTTTGGCCCAAAATTAATTAATTACAAAAATTGGGACAAGCTTCAAATTGGGTTTAAGGCTTAATTATAACCTCGGTCGGATCACCTTTCGGGTAAAATTAGGTCCGATCTTATTCGACCCATTTGCATCGATTGGGCTCGGTTCTCTTGCCATTTTTAGCTTGTCATCGAGCCGTCATACCTCGATTTATCGAGGGCGATTTTTTGGGTACAAACAATGCCCCCCGTAAGTCGTATCTGATAAATTTTATTTGATAATAAAATTTTATCGGATAGACTTAGTTTTAAAATTACCCCCTTCTACTCCTCAATTGACTTTTATTATGCTATGATAATTAAAAATTGGCCATTTTTAGCCAATTAAATTATACTAGCATTTTTGGGATTTTGAAAATTTTCCCAATCTGTTAATTCATTTGCCAGATGTCAACTCCCCAACTCACTCCCAACTTCCCGGGTAAATTCAATTGGAATCTGTTTCTAGTTCCCAATTAAATTAGAAGTCTATTCACTACACTTTTCCCAACACCCACTTTTTCCTTTTTCAAATAAAACAAAACTCTTACACACTGGGCCCCACCTTAACTTTTCACCTTCTCTCTCCCTCCTTTCTTCCTCACACGGCCGACCTCACTCCCAAACCCCTCCATAGCCGATTTTTCTTGTTCAAAAATCAAGCTACCTACTTCATTTTCTTCCTCCATTCTTGCACCATCGGATTCCCCATCTCCTAAGGATTCTAAAACCGTAATTCTTCTCCCAAAAACCTCCAAATTCGAAAAAACCCATTTCAAATATTCAAGAAAGACTCCATAGCCAAAAAGCTTCGAGAGCAAGCTTTTCTAATCCGTTTTACCCGTTTTCTCACTAGATTCGGGTTCTCCTTTACCCAAGGAACATAAAACCCGACTTCAAAACCCAAATACTCACCAAATCCGAAAAACCCATCTCCAAGAATCCACCATAGCCGAAAATCCGCGGCCTCAACCCTCTACTCCGAAATCGAACCGTTTTTCGAGGCCTTAGTATGGCGGAGGCGAGGATAAATCGGAAAGATGTTCGTATTGACACCCAAGTCCTCGAAGATACCCCTTTTGGCACCACCATCGGTCTACCTCCCCCAAGGGAGCACCCTCTCATATGCTCGAAAGAGTCTCTCCCTTTCGCCACAGGGCTCAAAGAATTTTCGTCTACTACGCGCGGGTGGCCTTGGGCAGGCTCCGTGAACCACTCCGACTGGCTCGTGTGGTGTACCCGAGTCGAAAAGACTTTCGGTTCGATGTGGCAGGACGGTGGCATTTACAATGCCATCCAATTTTGCAAGACGGGACTTGCTCTCAACCTCCCCCTGCTTCGGGCAGCCGTCCAATTCTGGTGCAAGGAAGACAACACATTCCACTTCGCCCACGGCCCTATGACGCCCACACTGCTCGATATTATGGCTATCACTGGACTCAGTCCCGCGGGACGTTATGTGGACCCCTCACCATCGGCGAGCGACGAAGCATATCACTTTCCGTCGGCTTCGGGTACCGGGGACAGTGCCGTTTCATATGGACCGGTGATCGGTCGATACAGAGACCTTCCTGATTCTGTCGAGGTATCGCGCACCGAGCATGTACACTTTTTGACCGTGTGGCTGTCAAGGTACCTTTTTTGTAATTCCGCTCTGTCTGTGACGAAAGAATATAATGCTGTAGCTTTATCTATTGCGGATGGCGCGCGTGTAGCATTGGGGCCTGTGGTATTTTCTTCTTTTTGTACTGGTATTGAGGAGTTTTTGGCCTCCGGTTGCACTTCTCTACAGGGGCCCATATGGCTTTTACAGATTTGGCTATTGGCTTACTTTCCATCATTTCGTGTCTTTGAAGGGAATCCCATTGGGGATGAGATTTATGCGTCCTATGTAGCTCGGCAAAGGCTGCCCCCTTGTAATTTTCACTATTTTTTCAGCATGCTTTATGACAGGACGAAAGGTCCCGAACCGGACTTTTCGGTTTTCTATCCGTCGGTGCTCTCTAGGTACAGCCCCTCGATGTCCGCTGAGGGTCTCCGGGACTATCAAAGATTATGGGCGAGCTTTTTGACGTCTAGGGATATCCCGTCGGGGCTAAAAGTGACGGCTGCTAAGACCCCGACAAAAAGGAAGCCAATGAAGTGTTCGGCTCGTTTCTATTCTGCTCACTATGTAGCTCGACAGTTCGGCTTAGTTCAGATGATTCCTCGTTACGGCGTTTCTTTCGCCGAGAGGAATGAGAAGTTAATGGAGTTGGAAGATATGGATAGCTTTGACGAGCTACGGAGATGTTGGCGGGTGGCCCGTGACGGATTTGTTTTTCGGCCCTTTACTCCCAATCCCGTTGGCTCGCCGGAGTTTATTAGTTGGTGGGATGGTTATCTTGCTCTGACTCGTCGGGAGACCTTTCATGCTGCAGCTGCTCGATTCACAGTGCCTAATCACCCTGAAATTATCTCTACTGACGGGCCCTTTTTGGAGCACTCAGCTGCTGCCACCAAGAAAGCGTCGAAGAAAGGTGCGTTTTATGTAATTTCTAGTTTTGAACGTTTCTATGATGTAATTTGGGACCCCGATGATAAGGATAAAGTGTATGAGCTTGCTACTGTCAATTTCGAGTCATTGAAAAATGTTAGGATGGGTAAGGCCATGCTAGAACACGCTAAGTTAGCCAAAAAACGTGGGGGTCCCGGTGAGATCCCTCCTTGGCATGCATTCTATAAACCATTTGGCCCTTCCCTTCCTTTACTCCCTAGTTTTGTCGAGTCCTTGGGTAATGTGTCTACCCCCGTCGAGCCTCCTTTGAGTACTACCTCCCGTCCTTGTAGTCGTCAATCTAGTTCCCAAGTCACCTTTACGGGGTATCAAGCCGATGACTTGCGAGATATGTCGACGATTTACCTTTTATGTGACTACAAGGATGGGAGCACCATTACCCTTGACGACCCAGGTAGCTTTCCATTGTTTTCTTTCTTTGATCGCCTTTAATGTACTAACACGTTTGTTTGTTTTTTGGCAGGGAAAAAATCAGCAGCCCCTTCTGTTGACAAGAAAAAGAAGGTTGTCAAGGAACCGATTATCCCCATGGCCATTCCGCTGCAGGTCATCAGTCCGTCAGGACCCTCGCCCGCCGCTTCTCAATCCTTGCAGACCTCTGAAGCTCAATCCTCTGTTGACAAGGTAACGGACCCCCTTGTCGTATATATCCGACGCTCTCGTCGGCTCTTCTATCAGCGAGGTGGCACGAGTGCCATAATCGTGAGCAGTTCCGACGAAGAGGTAGTCCTTGTCTGATTTACTTATCACATTTTTCAACTTACATTGATGTCTCGCTTTCTGTCAGGAAGCAAGTTCTAAAGGAAGACGTCAAGCTGCTAAGGACGACCTCCCACCTCGAAAACGAGTTAGGTCGATGGCTGATAGCTCGTCTGACAGCGAGGACGATGGGTCGCATTTTCAGCGAGTGGAGGTTCCATCTCGTCCGCCCTCTTCAGTTCACATCGAGGAACCTCTCGTCGACACCGTTGTCGACGGTACATCGAGCGATGCAGCTGCAGCCCATCGAGAGGTTGAGCCTTCTGTCCCCGAGCCTGCTCATGTCAAGGAGACTCCTGTTTCAGTTCCTCTGCCTCGTCGAGAGGTAATTTTCATCATCAAGTCATTCGGAAACCCTTCGCTTATTTTGTACTTGGCTAATTATGTTTCTCTCTTATTTTCGCAGATCCCTTTGTCTAATCAAGCCAAGGATACCGCTCAACGACTCTCCCAGATGCTGGCTCGATTTGCTGGTACTCACGCTCCGTCGATGAGCTCTTCCTCTCAAACCCTGTCGACAGTATCGGACCAATCTAATCAACCCCCTTTTACCCCCGAAGAGCTTGCTCAATTCGAGGGGCTACTGTCGAGCCATCAGAGCCAGCCGTTGGAGGTCCTAATGATCAATATGGGACCGTCCCTTGATGACTTAATGAGCCGGCTGTCCTCCGCCAGACTCCCTGACGATAAAGCGCCTTTTTATTCTAACTTTGCTAGGCAGTTTGCGAAGATGAGGGGTGATTTCAAGGAAAATGACAAAGCTATCAAGGCGAGGACAACTTCTGCATCTCCTGTCGAGGCCCTCCAGTCTCGATTTAACGAGCTCTACGTTCAGGGTTCTGGCCTCAATGATTCACTCACTCATCTCCGAGATGCCGAAGCCGACTTGGTTGCAGCCATTGCCAAGCTGCAGATGGATCTGGACTCGGTCCGAGGCAAGATGAAGGAAGTTGTTGGCGAGGCTGATTCAGTCACGGTGGAGTTGTCTAACACCGCCGATCTGCTCGACGAGGCGAAGGCTGCCGAAGACGAAGTGATTGCCAAAGCAAACGCGACGGCAGCTGATCAGGCCAGAATCGAGACGGCCCTCAAAGGATTTCTCACCAAGTTTACTCAGGATTTCTTGCGTTGATTGTTTTCGGCCTGCGAGCAGTTTGATACGGCACATGTGCCTTAGTACTTTGATTTCTCAGACTTAGTTTATTTCTCTGTTTATGCATTGGCCTGATGGCCACAGACTCATTTACTTTTCTGTCGATGTATTGGCTTGATAGCCATAAACTCATTTACTTTTCTGTCGATGTATTGGCTTGATAGCCATAAACTGATTTTCTTTAGTAGACTTTTCTTTTGGCTTTATATCGTATTGTCTTTATATCGAAGCCAAATAGCCTAAGTACTTAACCCCCGGTCCCTCGATTTGATCCCTTGACGGACCATCTCTCGCAAGTGAAACATAACTTGATTGCCAATAAAATCGAGCCAACTTATTAAACTTAAACGAAATGCCTTGATGTAAAAGATTTGCAAATCGGGAAACGAATATGTAAATTAAAATGGAAGTATTTGAATTAAAAACGAAAGTAAATACATCTAAAAATACTAATTCAAAGATTTTTAGCCTAAATAAACGAAAAACGAAGTAAAAACGAAAGCTTAAAGTAAATCCTACTTATATTTACAGAGGTATCGGCGCGCTGAAATACTCTTGACGCCGTTCGATTTCCATCTCCAAAGCTCGCTGATGTTCCAGACACATCGATTCCCAAAGAGTAGGCCTAAACTTTTTCAAGTATTTTCCATTAATGGGGTCTCGACAGAGATTCCCATCTGGCTTTTTCAAGATGTAGCCTCCTCCCCGAGTTATCGAGAAGATTTCATATGGCCCTTGCCACGTTGCGCTCCATTTGCCATACTTTTTCTCGCGCTGATGAAGTGGCAACACAACTCTCCAGACCATGTCCCCGACGTCAAAGTGTTTCCTGCGTATCTTTTTATCGTAGCATCGAGCAACTAGCCTTTTTTGTGCCTCGATCTTGTCTAACGCGGCAACCCTGATCTCGTCGAGCTCGTCGAGCTGCTGGAACATACTTTTAGTATACTCTTCGGGCGTCAGCTCGTTTTGCTGCATCACCCGCAGAGATCGGACATTGATCTCCATCGGTAGAACGGCTTCCTGTCCGTAAGTTAGCTTATACGGGGTGGTGCCTGTACTTGTCCGTTTGCTTGTCCGATAAGCCCACAATGCCTCTGACAGCATTAAGTGCCAAGCTCTTGGGTTCTCCTCGATCATTTTCGAGATAATGTCCTTGAGGACTCGATTAGAAGCTTCCGCTTGGCCATTCCCTTGCGCATAATACGGCGTTGAATGGACCAATTCAAAACCCATCGATCTGGCAAACTCCTTGATTTCTTGACCGACGAACATCAGTCCCCTGTCAGTGACAATGGTCTGCGGCAGACCAAACCTGTGGATGATTAAGTCCTTGATGAACTTCATCACCTAGGCCTGATTGGCCTGTTTGAGTGGTTTGGCCTCTACCCATTTGGTAAAATAGTCCGTGGCCACAATAATGTATCGATGGTGTTTGGAAGACGAAGGGTGGATCTCCCCGATGATATCGATGGCCCAGCATCTGAAAGGCCATGGCTTGATTATCATGTTCATTTCCTCGACGGGCATCCTTTGTACTGTCCCGAAGCGTTGGCATTTCTCACAACCCCTTGCCAATTGAATACAGTCTCCCACCATCTTTGGCCAGTAGTAGCCATATCGGCGCAGCAGCCATGCTAACTTGTGACCATTTTGATGGGCCCCACAAATTCCTTCATGAGCCTCCATCATAATTCTCATGGCCTCTTGTTGATCGACGCATAACAGGAGCACGCCGTCATGGCTTTTTCTGAACAGTTGATCGCTTATCAAGACATAATTGACTGCCCTGAGCCTCGTCTGTCGAGATGCTCGGTCCGACGGATCAGCCAGATATTTTCTGATCGGCTCTCTCCAGTCATCAGGGTCCTGAAACACACTCAAAACAGTCAGGACGTTGTCTCGATACATAAATGAAGGACAGTGTCGTCTCCTGACGACATAGAGGGATTCCTCGATGTCATCAGGGAGATCAACACCAGTCGCCAGTTGGGCCAAACTGTTGGCCTCGCTGTTGTTTCCCCTCGTCACATGGTAACATGTAACGTCAACAAACTCCGACAACAAAGACATCGCAGTTAAATAATACTTGTCAAGCGTTGGGTTTCGGCATTTATAAGTACCTTGTATCTGCCTGATAACCAACTGCGAGTCCCCGACGATGACGACAGACTTACTGTCGAGCTCTCTAAGCATTTCCAGTCCAATGATCAAGGCTTCGTATTCGGCCTGATTGTTAGTACATTCAAAATCAAATTGAATTGATAGCTTTGTTTTTATATTTGATGGAGAAATCAAGACTATACCTGCTCCAGACAGCCTGTCGGTTCTAGACCCATCGAAGGCCAGTGTCCATGGCTTGATCTCTACTGTCATCGAGTCCAGTTCTTTGAGAACGGCTTGATCGATATCGAGACATGGATGGTCAACCAGAAAATCAGCCAATACTTGGCCTTTGACTGCTTTTTGCGGTACGTATTGTAATTGATACTCCATCAGCTGGATGGCCCATCGACCGATCCTCCCTCTCATTACAGGTTTAGCTATCATGTACTTTATCACGTCAATACCAGAAATGACCAATACTTTTACAGGCAGCATATAATGACGTAATTTCTTACAAGAGAAAAACAATGCAAGACATACATTTTCAATCGGTGAATACCTTTGCTCTGTTTCTGTCAGGTGCCTGCTCAAATAATAGATAGCTCGTTTGAATCCATTTTCATCGTCCTGTGCCAGAAATCCGCCGACGGTGTCTTCCGTGGCAGATATGTATAATTTCAAGGGCTTTCCCTTGACAGGCGGCATCATTACAGGCGGCGTTGTCAGCTTATCTTTGATATCCTGAAACGCCTGCTCATGCTCCGTTTGCCAGCAAAATTCCTCTTTGTCCTTCAGCTTCAACAAAGGCGAGAAAACCTTCGTTTTTCCAGCCAAGTTAGAGATGAACCTCCGTAAAAAGTTGACCTTGCCAAGGAACTGCTGTAATTCCTTTTTCGTCGACGGGGGTCTGGCTGTCAGGATAGCCTTGGACTTGTTTTTATCGATCTCAATCCCTTTGCGGTGCACTAAAAAGCCAAGAAAATTGGCTGACGCCACTGCAAAAACACATTTCAAGGGGTTGAGTTTCAGTTTATGCTTTCTCATTTTGGCAAATGACTTCGCCAAATGTATCAAATGTTCATCATAACTAGCCGATTTAATAATAATGTCATCGATGTAAATTTTTACAAAGTCATCGATGTACTCACTGAAAATGCAGTTCATGGCTCGTTGATAAGTGGCTCCGGCGTTTTTGAGTCCGAATGGCATCACTTTCCATTGGAAGGTGCCTATCCCGCCGGGACATTGAAAAGGCAACTTTGGTACGTCGTCGACAGCCACAAAAATCTGATTGTAACCTGCACTTCCGTCGACGGCTGTCAGGAACATATTGCCAGCGGCGGCATCGATTAGCATGTCCGCCATTGGCATCGGATACTCGTCTTTGGGAGATGCAAGATTCAGGTCTCTGAAATCGATGCATATCCTGATTTTCCCGTTTTTCTTCATTACGGGAACTACATTCGCTACCCACTCCGGATATCGGGCCACCTCGATAAAACTGGCCTTTAACAGCTTCTCGATCTCCTCCCTGATCAGTCTGCAGACCTCGACAGACATCCTTCGCAGGGGCTGTTTCCGGGGTAAGTACCCTTCAAGTATCGGAATACGATGTTCTACCAACTCTCTGCTTAACCCAGGCATCTCGTCGTAATTCCAGGCAAAACAGTCCTTGTACTCCGTCAATACTTGGATCAATCGATCCTTCTGGCCATCATCAAGCAATGCGCTGATGTAAGTTGGCCTATGATCTTCCTCGCTGCCTAACTCAACCTCGATAACAGGATCCTGTACTTGGATCTTGATGTCGTCAAGCTTGGCTGGCGCCGTTGCTAACTCTTCTAACTGAATTTCATCGCCGACCGACGGTGGCGTTTCCTCCTCGAAAATGAGATCACCTGTATAGCATTCGGCCACATAGGCCCGAAACCTCTTGATCAAATCGGCACACGCTTCCTGCTGCGGCCCGATAACAACAATCTCATCAATTTCCAATCTGTCGGCCTTACAGGCCGATGGTCTTTCGTCATCAGGACAATTCATTAATCCTAACAGTGCTCTTCTTGCGGCCCTGACTCCTTGACGTTGCAGGGCCGACTTAGTTCCTTGGCTAAACAAGCCATTTCCAATTGCGTCAACTTCTTGCTTGAAGTGACTTCCTTCGGTCGTCCGTATTTGTCCTGCCCGATGAATCGATAAGGACCCACATCATCTCGATAGTATGCTGCCTCGACAGCGTTGACCTTGGCGGTGAATGGCCTGTTGTCGGCCATAATAATTTCAGGTTCGGGGGAGTCTCCCCAGATCAACAGACATTGATGAAGAGAGGACGGTACACAAAGGGCTGAGTGAATCCAGTCCCTTCCCAGCAATGCGTTGTAAGAAGTGGCAGCATCCACCACAAAGAAAGCGATCCTCAAACTGGTTTTTCCAATCTTTACCTCGACGGGCAGTATTCCTAACGTGTCAGCTTTTCCCCCCGTGAAGTTGCTGACAATCACCTTAGTCTCCATCAAGTCCTCGCTGACCTTTCCCAGTTTGTGCATCGTCGATGCAGGCATCACGTTGACGGCTGCCCCATTGTCGACCAGCATTCTGTCGATGGGTTTTCCGTCGATATGGCCTGATACATAAAGTGGCCTGATGTGTCGAGCCATAAATGATGGTGGCTTTTGGAAAATAGTTTCAACTCTTTTATCCCAATCGGTCTCTTTCTCGTCGGCGACCGATAACAGCTCTATGTGCTCTGCCATTTGTACCACTGGCATACTGTCGTCCCAAAAGCCATCAGTGGCATACTCCAGCTCCTCGTTGACGAACTCAACAAGCTCAGAATCGATAGCGTTGCATTCCATCATTGTCGAGCCGTTCGTCGGCTGACTGGTGGTAGCATTGTCTACTGCCTTTGTTTCTGTTTTCGTATCGACCGCTTGCTTAGCGACCTCTTGTGTCTCGATTTCCTGCTGTTCAATAAGTCGATCGACCTGTTTCTCGACGGACTGTTTTTCAGCTTCCCGTTTCTCGACTTCCTGGCCAGGTTTGGCCTTGTTTTCCTTATCATCCCCGTTGTCGAAAATCTCGGCAAATTTTGCCTTGAGATCATTCCCATCTTCCTCGTCGGACAGCAAGTCATCCTCTTCCATTACCTTAGTTAAATCGATAGTGCCGAATTTAACTTTTCCTGGGGTCCACTTGGAAGTATCCATTTGTATCGGGCCCTTGGCTCTACTGTCGACCACTTGGCCAGTTTTGGCCTCTCTCTTTTCCTGTAACTGTTTCTGTTCCGCTGACGGTGGTTTCTTTGTTGACTCCTCCTTCATCGGGGCTTTCCCCTTAGCAATTTCTAGTCCTTTCCGTTGGCGTAAGAAACGCCTATATTGCGTTCGGGTCATTTGGTCAATCTTTCGGTCGCCAGGGAACTTCGGGTGCCTGACGGGAACCTATCGATCCACCTGTGTGTCGGCGGGAGTATGAACAGTCCGCGGCCTCGATGAGCCTGGCGGAGTAATCTTTGGTGACGGACCATGTGTCCTGTCTCCACGACTGGCGGTCGATCTGACCTGCCTAACTGGTGTCCTGTCAGAGGATCTCTCCCTGATTCTGCTGTTTCGGTTGGTACCTTCCTGATGCCGTCGAGGCATCATGGTTTTAGCCTGTTCCCGGCGTTGTTCCGCCGATGATGTTGCGCGTTCAGTATTTTCCTTCGGAGTTGGGACCGGATACGGCCCCATGGGTCGAGGTGGTGGTGGTGGTGGCATCGCCTGCGGTTGCGGCGCTGTTTGGGGGTTTGCCTGCGGTTGCGGCATCACCTGATAAGGATACCCTGACGGCATTACATTTGGCCAAGGCATGTATGGGCCATATATCGCCGGGTTGATGAACAGCGGGACTGTCGCCAATTCGTTTTGGCACCTCGCACACAGACCCATTTGTTTGTTTCTCATGTCATAATCTGGATCATCGTCTGAATACAGTTTCTCGCCTGTCGGTAACTCCGTGATTGTTATGACATTTATTCCTACTTCATTCTGTTGGAATGGGTTGGTGTCAACCGTCATCGGTTTCGTGATCTTCCAATCCGGGGCAAACCTCAAGATGCCCTTGTCAAGGTGGTCTTGCACCATCCACCTGAATACTAGACACTCGTTTGTTGCGTGAGTCCAAACATCATGGTACTTACAATACGTTTTACCTGATATTTTCACTGATGGTGGAATCACGTGGTCTCCTTTGAGGTGGAGGATCTTGTCGGCCAGCAACTGATCGAATATGGCCTCTGTTTTCGAGACGTCGAACGAGTAGCGTCTCTCTCTGTCAGTCTTATATTCAGCGTCTCGACGCACTAGATTATTTGGCACCTTGATAGTGGGTTGAGGTTCTTTCGGCTTGGCGAGAGCCGGACAGACGGTGTTTTTAGGGCAGACCACTTCTGCCAGCCCTATCTCGATACCTTGTTGCTCAATCGGTCGGCTGACCTGATTGATCTCCTCACTAGAGTCGGCCATACCTACTTGATAGTAACTTCCTCTGGGTTGTCGGCCGTTCTCGTCTCTCAATACTCGTTCATAACGGACCGCGTGATCGGTCAGTTCAAACAAGTCTTCGTGGTATTGTGCCATCATGATCTTTCGTAATTCGAAATGCATGCCATGGATGGCAATTTTGATGCATTCCTTTTCTGGCAGCGGGATGGCGCAGAACCCTCTGGCCCTGATGAACTTTTTCATGTATTCCTCGACAGTTTGCCCTGTCAGCTGCCTCATGTTCGACAGCTCGATGACGGATACCTCGAGTGGGGCTTGATAGTGGTTCATCACAAAAACTTTTTCCATGGATGGCCAGTCGGGGACCGATCCAGGTTTCAAGTTGGCGTACCAGTGGAACGCCATTCCTGTCAAAGAGTTAGGAAACAGTTTCAATTTTAAATCGTTAGTCATGTTGCCACATTCCAGAGAGAATCGAGCAAGATGCTCAGTGGCAGACTGTGATCCCTCGCCAGAAAACAGTGTAAAATTCGGCGGTCTGTAGTTCATCGGGAACGGGATCTGGTCGATATACTCCGGGTGAGGCTTATTATACCTCGCCGCCCTATTTCCTTGTCTCCTGACGAACATTTCTTCGGCCTGATTCACCGTCAAGAGGTCTTCTGGACCCTCTGCAGCGCGGTGAACTGTCCTGTCATAGACCGATAGATTGGCCTGATGTACTTCATGGCCGAACCCGACGGCCTCTAAGCGGTCCTCTTCGGACCTGCCCCCCGAGTCTGGTCGATTCCTCGTTTTAGAGGTGCTTCCTCGTTTATCCGGGACATTAGATTGTCCATTTCCTTGTTTATAAGGCGTCTCGTCTCTTGACGAACTTCCCCCAATCTGGATCGCGGGGCCTTTTCCTTTGTCAACAGCAGTCTTTGGCGGCCCAGTCCAGGCCTGCGCTTGTATGCCATTGGCAAGAGCATTGATGCTCTCTGCAAGTGAAGTCATTTTCGCTTCCAGGTGCATCAAGGAGTTATTTACAGTGTTGCTGGCTTCTGTGTTGGCCTGACTAGCAGCAGTGGCCGAGCCCAGCATATGTTCAAACTTGCTGACAACGTTAGACCATTCTTCCTATTTGGTCTCAAGGTCCCTGGTGAAGTTGCGGACCTCAGCAGTCAGCTCCTCGATTCTGTCGGCTCCTTCCATAGTCAGTGGAACCGTTGATAGATTTTCCAAAGTATGCGTTAAGTCAGAGCGTGTTCTTGTCAAGGTTGATCTAGTCCTTCGTGGTACCTGTGATGTCATCTGTCGATAACAAAAGAGCAACCACTTAGTATCAACTGATTGACCGTTTGGCAAAGAGATAATCAAGCTGTCAGCTAGCCAAAACTGGCCGGTAATCGTTTTATGGCAACTTAATTAAAACACAGAATGCCCCCCGAGCCATAAAATTGTGTGGCTGGTGGGGTTTTTGACAAAAAGACTTTCATGTCCCACTGGGCGTGCCAAAATATTGTTTGCTATTAATTTTGACTCGATTATGCCCCGATGTCAAGGGATTGCTTGCGTATAAATTTCATATCGAGGAACACCTCGACGACGTCGAGTAGCCACCGGGCGTGTCAAAATATTGTTTGCGATAAATTTTACATCGATGGGTCGACGTCGAGGGATTGGCATCGAGCGACCTCTGGCATCAAGGGTATGTGCCAAAGTTCAATTACGATACAGTGGTCGTCGAGGTATGCTTGACATCGAGGGATTGACATCGAGGTATGCTTGGCATCAAGATGTGCCAAAATGCTATCTGTTGCAGACCTATCAGTAAACCCCTCGACGAGCCAGCAGCTCGACGAGAAATGCCTCGATATGATATGGAAAAAGTGCGGGCGTGCCAATGTTTGTGCGTGCAAACATAACGATTCAAAATTAGACATGTTGATATCTATACATTAATAATGTGAGTGTCTTGATAAAGACATATTGATATCATAATGGGTTGTCCTGATAAGGCTGACTTCTAAACGATTGCGACAGAGTAGGCAAACACTACCCCTAGTCCTTTTCTATGCCTGCCTGGCCGCAGGACTTAAACAATTTATGAAAATCTCTCTTGAAATGCCATGTTTTATAGCCAATCGATGGCCTGTTTGTCATATCAACGTATTTATAAATCAGTAAACAGGTCGACGATCAATCAGTTTTACACAATCATCTTGACAGAAAACAACAGCTTGACAGAAAACAGCGTATCAATGGAAATTAGTCGACGTAAAGCATATTTAAGTAAATGAAACGAGATATACGAACTAAATCACTTCCATTAATAATAAAAGAAAATTAGCACGTTTCCCGATGTACAAACATTACAAAAATATGCAAAATGATAAAGTTCTCCTTTCTTGGCAAGGTCTGCCAAACGAGTTGATAAGTCGATTAAGTTCTGAAAAATGACTCCTTGATCGGCAGGGAACCCGCCGATGAGCTGATGAAACATGACAATGCATTAAGTTGACAGAAAGTAACATTGACGACGGGGGTCCACCGTCAATGGTTCGCCCAACCTTGATGGATGGCCATCAATCGGGCTCCTGATCAGCGGGTGGCCACTGACCAAGGCATCGACGAAGCAGATGGCTACCTAGCCGATAGCCGTCAAGCAGATGGCTACTTGACGACGAGCTCATCAAGCAGATGGCTACTCGATGAGTTTGTCACATAAATACGTGGGCACTTACATGACAGTTACCAGCGTGCTACTTGGTTGATACGAGTGGTTTCGCTCGAGTCAGTGTCAGCTGACGGCGGAAGAGAGCGGCGGCGGCGGCGGCGGCTTACTGTGAGCGGCGGCGGCGGCGGCAAGACTTCAGGCGGTCAGGGATCACTGGTGGCTGAGGAGGGACAGACTGATATCAACGAGTTGACAGACTGATAACTTGACAGAAAACAGCTGTTAACTGCCTGCTATCAAGGGGTTTCGCTCGAGACAGCGTCTGGACAGCGGGAGCAGCGGCGGCGGCGGCTTAGTATCGACGGCGGCGGCTTAATGTCGGCGGCGGCGGCGGTGGACCTTGGGCGGCGGCGGAAGATTTTGGGCGGCGGCGGCGGCAAGACTTCAGGCTGTCGAGGGTAGCTGGTGGCTGAGGAGTGACGGTTGATATCAGGGGTTCTACAGGGTGTTTGCTGAAAAAGAAGCAGCGGAGCGCTGGACTTCCGGGGAGGCGTTGAGCCGATCAGTGTTAGACTGAAAAAGTTGTTGATTGATTGTGTGTCGCGTGTAGCAGCCTGCTGCTGTATTTATAGCTGCTGCTGGAAAATAAGCTGATGGCTGTCAACTGATCTCCTGATGGCCGAAAATTGAGGGGTTGATGGCCACTTTCCCACTTCTCCCACTAATTTGATATTTCCCACTACCTCCACTATCTCAATGGTGGTTTTCTCTTTATTTTCTGCTGCAAATTGATGTTAATGGAAGTTGGAGAAGAAAGAACGTGTTTTTTTGTTTAATTTGAATTTTAGTTTGAATTGGTAATTACTTATGAGAGAATTAAGGAGTTTGTTATGTAGCCAACTTGGTTAGCCTTTAACCTTATCTCATAATCAAATTTCCAATCAATAATTAAATAAAACAAGAAGTGGGTTGACCAAAAGGGTCATGGCCGATTTGGGCTGGGTCGTGGGCGGTTCGGACCTGGTCGGACCATGGTTGGTCTTGGGTCGAGCTATGTAGTCTTGTAGTTTGCCCATTTAATTAATTACCCAATTGATTAATCAATGGCCCTATTTATCAAGTGGGCTACTTAATTAGATTTGGCCCAATTAATTAATCAACTTAATTAATTAGTCCAAATTACTTATTGAATTGGGTTTAATTAACCATAATTTGGCTTTTAATTCTTTAATTAATTAAACTTGGCCCATAAATTAATTAATTTAATTAATTAATTAATTTATGTTTGGCCCAAAATTAATTAATTACAAAAATTGGGACAAGCTTCAAATTGGGTTTAAGGCTTAATTATAACCTCGGTCGGATCACCTTTCGGGTCAAATTAGGTCCGATCTTATTCGACCCATTTGCATCGATTGGGTTCGGTTCTCTTGCCATTTTTAGCTTGTCATCGAGCCGTCATACCTCGATTTATCGAGGGCGATTTTTTGGGTACAAACAATATGAACACAAGTTTTGTTTTTTTGTTTTTGAGAAAATTTATGTTATATATTGCTCCAAATCCATATCCATTTGTAAATTTTTCTTTTTAATAGTCACAATCTTATAATCTATGAACCATATAAATAAATTAACAATAAGGCTTTGAATAATCTACTCCCCTCCATTTGTTATATTCCTATAATTACATTCTATCACACTCTTAATATTTCAAAATTAAGAATTAATAAAACATATTTACGACTGAAACAGACATCTCTCTCTCTCTCTCTCACAGATGTAAAACAATTTTATGAGAAAAAAGGGTTGTTTGCACTTTGCACCCCCAAAACTTAGATTTAGCACTCTGTACTCTCAAAATATGAAAAATGCAGCACTTTGCACCCTCGTTTATTTTCAAGCAAAAATTCAAGGATAAAATTGCACAATCAAAACTTGAGAATTTTGCCCTTTGTACCCCCGAAATAAAATTAGCACTTAACACCTGTATTTAAGAACAAATGAGCAACTTTCATCCCCGAAACACAATAAATGGGCACTTTGCACCCCAAAACACAAAATTAACACTTAACACCCTCAAATTTAAAAAACCCAAATCCCTCGTTTTTTTCTTTAAAGTTGACTATCGGAGTGAAAAAAATCTAAGGCGAAACAGGAAATTCATTTTCTTACTTAAATTTTGCAAAATACAATTATAAATATTCGAATACTCATTTCTCTCTCCATCTTTCTTTTCAACAATGTAACCATAAATAACTAAATAAAATACAAGTAAACTTCTCGAAGACCCATTGTCTACTTCAACATATCAAATACCCATAAATACCTATTTTACCTTAAAAAAATACACCTTAATGGTCATCTTTGCCGGAAAAAATAAGGGGTTTGATTTTTCTCTTTTAATTTGAGGGTGCTAAGTGTTAATTTTGTATTTTGGGGTGCAAAGTGTCTATTTATTGTGTTTTGGGGGTGTAAGTTGTTAATTTGTTCTTAATTAGGGAGTGTTAAGTGTTAATTTTATTTTATTTTATTTTTTTTGGGGGGGGGGGTGGGGGGCGCAAAGTGCTAAAGTTTTACAATAGAATTACCTATTTTGCCCTTGAGTTTTTGCTTGAAAATAAAAGAGAGTGCAAAGTGTTGTATTTTTCATATTTTGAGGGCACAAAGTGCTAAATCTAAGTTTCGAGGGTGCAAAGTGCCTATTTCTCATGTTTCGGAGGTGCAAAGTGAAAAAAACCCAAAAAAAATGTTTATCCATGCAAATAGCCAAATAGAGATCAATATGAGATTAAACATCGATTAAGATTTCCTTTTTTCATGTTTCAGACAATTATATACTATAATAATTTTGTAACTTTTTGAAAGTTTTTGAGGAACATTTGAAAATTGGGAATAAAGGAACATATAATTTAAACAAAAATTGTTTTAGAATTTTTCGTTTTGATTGACTAACAAATTAAAAAGTTTCGATGTTTTCAAAGTACACATTCAATTCATGAGATTAACCACTTTGATTCATTAATAAAAGACTAATGGAGTAAAATTGTCGGTAATACATATGAGAATTACACTTGACAATGACAAGTACTTAACTTAAGAAACCAATTTTGTATTTTTCCCATATATGTTAGAGGTACATCAAGTTTTTTCCGAGTGGAACGCCAGTGATTTATCGAACATAGTGGTAAACAATATCTATCATTTTAGTTAGGGATGTCAATGGGGCGTATTTCAATCCAGATCCGTCCGAATTCGGCTCGATTTATTAGGATAATTGTTCGATTAGAGATTCGATGGACCTGATCTGATTATAAATATTCGAAATCCGAAACTCATGGAGCGAATATGGATTTAGGTCGATCCGATCCGTTAAAGATCCGTATCCGACAACAAATAAAAAGAAAAATATATATACAAAATGATTTATAAAAATAAGTATCATTAATAATATTTCAACGTCAATTTAAGAAGATAGTAATTTATAATTCGTTTATAAATTTATTTAAACCAATATATTCATTCTACAAATATGAATATAGTAAAGAAACTTTGAAAATGTGAGCTAAAATTAAATAAAATTGAAAAGACAATAAATTTATTTTAGGAAAAAAATATTAATTTAACTTTTTAAATAGAAATTTATTGGATCCGAAAAATATCCGATATCCGGCCAAATCCGACCAAGATCCGTTGGATTAAAAAAATCTAGATCCGAACACAATCCGAACAAGATCCGAATCCGATAGGATTAGATACGATATAAATGGAGCCGGATCTGGACGAGCCTGATCCGACCAGAATCCGACCCATTGACAGCCCTAATTTTAGTTACAAGACTTAATTGTCAGTTCGAAAAGTTAAAGTACTTTTCTCAGTGGGCATTAGTTACAAAACCTTTTTTACAATTTTTATACGTCAACAAGGGGGTTAATCATTCACGTCAGCAAGGGGTAGGTGACTTGGCGGATACGGTGGCAGAAAATCTCAGTTCGGGTAGAAATATAGCTAAATTGTCAATTATTTTGGTTACATGAATTTTTACCAACTCGAAAAGTTACAAGATTTTTTTTTTCCCAACAAGCAATAGTTACGGGGACCATTTATGCACTTTTTCCATTAAGTATTTATATGAGTTTTTGACAAGTTAACTCATTGTGATATGTTTAATGGGCAATTTACCTCATTGTGAAATGAAATAATGAGTAATTTACCTCAATGTGATATGAAATAATGAGCAATTACCTCATTTATAATGGGTGGAGTTGCACACACACACACACACACTCTATAATGCGACTAAGATTTATTTTCATGTAAAAAATGACTAATCTAACCTTACAATTGACAACATATTCACCTCACTGCGTAAAAATACAATTTACCTCCCTGTTATATGCATCAATAAACTTTTTAGTTCCCTGTAACATTGCATAATTGACATTTTACCCCATTGTAATAAAGTTTAAATCAAGAGGGATGCAACATAAAAGATTTGGCTAAACACTGGGATATATTTCACCAGGAGCAGATCCAGGTTTGAAAAGTTGAGGGGACCAAAATATTATACTATTTATAAAATATTATGACAATGATATTCGATAAACGGATTGTTAATAAATGATTATAAAATAAATTACAATAATCTAGTACCAATGCAACATAAACATACTAAATTACCAACAGGTGATTGATCTAGTGGAAGAGACTAGTCACTACAAAGTAGCGGACTCAGGTTCGAATCCCTGTTAGGCGAGGTTTTCACTTTATGTGCCTGACGCGCCTCGAAAGAGATTAAATCCTTGGAAAGCCAAAAAAAAAATACATATACTAAATTAGAAAAAATCAATGTTAAACAGTTAGAGTAAATTAAAAATATGTCACCTAAATAATTAAATATATTTATTAATATACATTATTAAATGTGATAAGATAAGTATGAGACGAAATAAAATGAAAAATTAGAAAACAACTTAAATTATGATAGAAGAATATTTAGAAGAATATTTCAAATGATGTCTAAAAACATGGAGATAGAATGCGATTAACGACTGTCCAGACTCCAGTGTCCACAAATAATTAAAAGAGGACTTAATCTAATTTTATTTTATTTTTGTAAAAGTGATTTTATGATTATTTCGTTTATGTTATTTAGGGTCTATTTGGATGGGTTCTGGCTCGGTTTTGTGAGTATTGGTTTAAAAAAATTGGTTTGGGTGGTTTCGATGAAACCTCTGAGACTTCATTTGGATGAGTTTTGACTCTTGAATTTTGTGGTTTGAATAAGTTGAAATCCTACTTGGATTGGGTTTGAATGTTGGGGTTTAGGGGAAAAAGTAGGTGATATGTGTTAAATCAATGTCTTTTTAAGTGAGATTTGGAGGAAAAAATAGTTGGTATGTGTCAAATCAATGTTTTATAGGTTTGAAAAATTTGAGTGTGAGTTTTTGAATAGGTTTTTTTATGATTTTATGGGTTTGACGAAAATTCATTTGAAAGGGTTTTGGTTCGGTCTCATGAGATCGGGCCAAAACAAAATAGAAAAAATAATGCATAGAAGTATCTTGCATTTTCCCCTTATTCCCAGAGGCTCGCTCGGAAAGGCTGCTATGCCATACCTTTTGACTTAACTCTACTCTTCAGTTTGTCCCAGATTTAAAATCGAAAAAGGCGTGGGAGGACGTTGCTGATGTCCTAAGAAATGTATATGTATATTACATAGATGATATAGCGCAAAATTAGAGATGTAAACAATTTGAATTGATTACATATTGTCAAGTTTCTTTTATTCTCTTATCAAGCTTTAGATTTTGTTTAAACTTGTTCTTTAAACGATTACCACTCTAATGACTTTTAATTGAGTCGAACATGAGCTGAAATGACTTGATTTTTATTATTTATTTAGTCAATTTTTAGCTTGTGAAGTAGATCACAAATCGAGTTTCAGAGGCTATTACACGAAGAAAAAAATTTGTTTAAGTTTTGATGTGATATTTATAACGAATATATCTTAAACAAGGTTTTATTGATTGAATTTGAGTTGAATGTAAATACTCAATCGTATTTCTTAGTTTAATTATGTATAATTTGAAAACTGGTCCCCAAAATTTGCATCCAAAAGTGTTGGCTCGGCCTGCCCAGCCTATTAATGTATATTAAAACGTGGTTGCCTGAACTCATGGTACATAACGTTTGTTTTGTTGAATATTATGTTTCAATTTATAGATTTTGTGGTACTTACAATTAATTGTGAATTAACAGGCTCCGAGACAAGAAAATGTGGTTGGTTTTGAAGATGAGACGGATAAATTAATCGGATATCTCCTCGAAGATTCAGAAGCACTTGAAATTATTTCCATCATTGGTATGCCTGGTCTTGGTAAAACAACAGTAGCATGGAAGATCTACACCCATCCTAAAATCGAATATGAATTTCCCACTCTAATTTGGGTTGTTGTTTCTCAAGAGTTCAACATAAAGGATGTGCTTCTCACTATTATAAAGAAGTTCACCAATCAGGACATGTCTAGTAATAGTGTTGCAGATTTAGCGAAAATTGGTTCGTGAGTATCTAAGGAGAGGAAGATTCTTGATATTCATGGATGATGTGTGGACCCCTGATGTATGGACCCAAATACAGAATTTCTTGCCAATGGAAAATAATGCAGGTAGAGTATTGATAACCAGCCGCCATAGGGAAGTCGGTAAGCGTGCAAATCTTTCGAGGGAACCCCATAACTTATGGTTCCTAACGCCCGAGGAAAGTTGGGAGTTACTTAGATTAGAAGTATTTGGTAAGCCTGACGGTGTTCCATCCGAGTTGGAAAATTTTGGAATACAAATAGCTGTCAAATGTCATGGACTTCCTCTTGCAATAATAGTGATAGGGGGGATTCTCATTGATAAACTTTCTATGGGAGACGCTGAAAGGAACGAGGAATGGAAATCAATCTCTAAGAATACAGATCTTTATATAACTAGAGAAGATAAGGATAATCGTATGGGAAAGATAATAGCATTGAGTTATACTAAATTGCCTTATGATTTGAGAGATTGTTTTCTATATTTGGGGATCTTTCCGGAAGACACTAAAATCCAAGCCTCAAAACTGACCCGTTTGTGGATTGCAGAAGGATTTATAAAACAAAAATATGAGAAGAGCTTCGAGGATATTGCACAAGATAATTTGAAGGAGATTATCAACAGGAACTTAGTGATGGTTGATAAAATAAAGCCCAATGGTGAAGTTAAAACATGTAGCGTTCACGACACCATACGTGAATTTTGCAAAAATGAAGCTGCACTAAGAAACCAAAACTTATTCCAGGAAATCAGAAAGTCGTCCCAGCAAGGAATTTTTGTACCTCCACCTGCGGAAATACAAAAATGTCGCCGCCTTTGTATCCATTCTTTTGTCAAGGAGTTCGTATTGAAGAAAACAAAGTACCCACTGGCCCGTTCTTTTCTGAGTTTCTCTGCACCCATCAAGTTGGAGAACAAAGATATTCCATCCGTCACTGATGCCTTTGAACTACTTAGAGTCTTCGACGTCAACTCCATTAAATTCCCCAAATTTCCTGTTAAGATTACCAACCTAATTCATCTGAGGTATCTCACTCTTACAGGTGATGAGTTCAATATGCTTCCTGAAGCCATGTCAAAGCTTTGGAACCTACAGACTCTTACGGTGGACACAATGTGCAATACCCTCGAAATCAAGGTAGACATACGGAAAATGATGCAGTTGAAGCATTTGAAAACAAAAGCATCCATTATACTCCTTAACGTGGATAGTAAAGGGGAAGGAGGTGAGAATCTTCAAACACTTAGTAGATTATCCCCCAAAAGTTGCACAAAGGACGTGTTTAAAAGAGCTAAAAATCTAAAGACATTGGGTATTCGTGGTGACTTAGAAAAACTGGATTCCATGTGCTTGGGGAAACTGAATCTTCTTCAAAAACTGAAGATGATGAATCATGTAGTGCATAAAAATGCATCTGAAAATCCATTGGGTTCCCTTCCCTGCACATTACCAAGAAAGCTCAGATGTTTAACACTGTCCAAAACCTATTTGGATTGGACAGAAATGTCTGCACTGGGAAATATTCCTACCCTCCAAGTGCTCAAATTGAAAGAGAATGCATTCAGTGGAGATTCATGGGACGCTTTTACCATCGGCTTTCTTCAACTTGAATATTTGTACATTGGTCGCACAGATCTAATGTTTTGGATAGTCAAAGGTGATCCCTTTCCTAAACTTAAAACCCTTGTAATTGAAAACTGCGAGAGACTCCAATCAGTTCCAGATGACCTGGTAAGAAAGCTTGACAAGTTGTACCTACAACGTGTCACACCATACGCAGTTAATTCTGCCAAGAAAATAGACAAGGAAAGAAAACTGATGGAAGAAGAACTAAAAATCAAAAGTGGTGGATTCAAGCTCATCATTGCTCCTGGAGATGAGCAAATCTAAGACGTACCTTAGCAGCCGGCTGGTAAGTAAGAATTTAAATTTTGTTGTAGTACTTGAAGGAGGAGAGAATTTTACTTTTGGTACCATAAGTTACCCTGCTTTAAGGATATGGTATCATAAATTTTTCATCCGACATTTCATATCATTACTTATCTGCCAATTACACATTTGGTACTTCCGTCCAATAATTAATGGAATATCCAATTTTAGATGGAAAATAGATGAAAAATTTGCGAAATTGGTCCCTTAAAGCTCACTAGCAAAGTTTACCCACATATTTTTTGGCTGACACATTTACCTCACAGTTTACAACTTTGGAGCATTTCACTTATAATTGCAAAATTAATTAAATTATTAATCCCATTAATAAATTTTACATATTAATACTAAAATTTAAATTAATTAGATTTTATATATAATATAAATAAATTAAATTTATATAAAATCTGGAAAAAAAACTTTTTAAAATTATATAAATATTATTTATCCTATTTAATAAACTTTATATTATAAGTATTAAAATATTTAAAATAATTAGATTTTTATATATAATATATTTTAATTAAATGATATTTTATATTTAAATTAAATGATATTTTATTTAAAACCTCAATTAGAAGATTTCAGAATCCTTGTGCAATTACTACAAGTTTAGGAACATCAACGTAATTTCAGAATTAATTCCAATTATTCCAGCAAAATCAGAAGAAAAACCATACTGTGGATCGCACAACCAATTTATTCGATCAACAAAATGTGAATCAATTACCTCAATGGACATGAAATTGGTGTTGCCAATTGAGTTTGAACAGCTCCAAAGAGTGATTCCAGGAGAGAAACACAAAAAAATCGAAGATTAATCTAAACCGATTTTTTTTGAATTTTTCTTGAAATTAATGAAAAATAGAATCAACAGAGTTGTTCGAGAGAGTGAGAGTGATGAATGAGTTTAGGTTCGCACAAATCAAACCAAAATCAATGGAGATATGATAGGTAAACTGAAACGGAGTGGGTGTTCAAGGTGGGTTTAGTTTCACAAAGAGAAAAATTTAGAGAGTGAAGTTTAGCAATCCATTTTATTTTTTATTAAATAGGATTAATAATATTTATGTGATTTTAAAAGATTTTATATTATTATTTATTTTATATTTATTATATGTAAAATCTAATTAGCATAATTTTTTTTAATTTAAAAAATCTAATAAATTTAATAGATATTTATTTTTCAGGTTTTATACAAAATATGATTTAATTTAAATATATTATATATAAAATCTAAACATAAAGTCTAATTACCTTAAAAAATTTAATTAAAATAAATTTATCCAATAGTATTAATAATTTAACTATTTTTAGAATTGGGAGTGAAATGCTTCAAACTTATAAATTGTGGGTTAAATTTGATGGTCCAGAAATATGTGGGGCAAACTTTGCCATCAAGCTTTAACTATGGGACCAATTTTGCAAAATTTTCATCCATTTTCCGTCCAAAATTGAAAATTCCATCAATTATTGAACGAATGTATCAAATGTGTAACTGTCAGATAAGTAATGGTACGAAATGTATCGGATGAAAAATTTATGGTACCATATCCTTAAAGTAGGATAACTTATGGTACCAAAAATGAAATTCTCTCTTTCAAAAGTATATACATATTGATGTTAGGGGTGGGATCGGGACGGGTTTTCGGGAATTCGGGTATTTCGGAACGGGATTTCGGGTTTCGGGATTTCAAATTTAAGTCCCGAAACCCGACCGATCAACCAAGGTCCCATGGGTTTCGGGTACCCGATTTAATTTCGGGATTTCGGGACGGGTTCGGGAGTCCCGAAATGCGAAGTTCGCCAGCCATCTGTGGAGCCGGAGAATAAGATGTTGTTGGTAGGATGGAAGGAAACATCGGTAATTGAAGCCCGATGGCCTCGGAGAACTGCCACTGGGTCAGGAGGAGGTCGCTTGCTCTTTCTTTTTTCCACTGTGGCAATATGTAAAACAGTTTGGCTGCAACTAACAAACCATGTTACCAAGAGCATTAGTGTGAGGAAGAATCTTTGCAAATGGAAAGTAAGAACAATTAATTTCCCTAGTGCTTTTATACGGAAATGTTTACTTCAAAAATACACATACATCACCATCAAATTAGAAACTATACTTACGAGGATTATCCCAAAGTGTTCTTTCAGTTAAATCTCCAGGTACAGAGTTAGAATTAAAGCAAATGTGTATGACATAATTATGTAGCCAACACTTAGATCTGAAGAAATTATCTAACGAAGAAAAAGGATGTCATTACCAAAGACATTGGCAACATTAAAAAATGTGGATTGATCTAGTACCCGCCATGAGAAAAATAAAAAACTCATTAATTTCACAAAATATTCACAAGATTAAAGCAGATTTATTTTACTATTAATTGGGACGGATTCCTCGATCGGGATGGGGTCAAATCCCGAAACCCGTCCCGGTTTTTCTTGACCGGGTTTCGGGATGTCCCGAACCCGGAAAAAACCCGTTTTCTTCCGTCCCAAATGGGAAAACCCGATTGGGACGGGACGGGTACCCGAAACCCGGTCCCATTTACCCAGCCCTAATTGATGTTAGTCTTTTCACATTATATCTGATCAACGAGTTAATGTCAATTTATTTTCTTACAAAATGCATAATATTCAATTTATACCTCCGTAATTTGAAAAAGAGCAATTTACCCCTTGTAAAAATTTTAAAGAAGTAATTTATCTCATTTGGTCGGAGATTTTAACTTAGATGCTGAAATTAAGAGTAATCATGAAAAATAATTTGTAATATAGGGTGTTAATTGTCATACTCATCATAACATAGGGAATAAATTATCATATTATCATAATACAAGGGGGTAAAGTACTTTTTTTTTTTTTTTTTCAAATTACAGATGGTGAAAGTTTCATAATATTATAAGGGTAAAGTGTTCCTTTCAAATCACAATAAATTAAATTGAATATTATAAAGGGATAAATTATCATTAAACAATATGATCAAGTAATGCATCATAAGTTTGTCTGATCTTGAGAAATATGAAAAATGAACTCAAACAAAATTTGAAGTATTTGCAATTTTTATAGCAACTTTACAACGACGACTCTGATTCTTGCAGGTAGCATAATCAAACTGTTATCGTGCCAACGGGTCAAGATATGCTATCAATCGATTGCCCTCAACTAGCCACCTTCTCTAGTGTCACTTCTTCCTTGTTTAACTGAATAAATTCTGAACTCCTTACGATTCAATATCTCGAACATCACAAAAAATTACCTCTTTTTTTTTTTTTTTTTTTTTTTTTTTTTTTGTATGTGGTTTTATATTTAATCTCCATTTGGTTTGTGTGTTTCATGTATTGTTCATGGTACCAAAAGTGAAATTCTCTCAATTCAGAATTAACGAACACGTGAGAATCACGTGTCAATTCCGTCATTAATTTGACGGAAGTATCAAATATGTAAAATGAAATTGGAATATGGTGCCAAATATATCGACAAAAATAGTTGTGTTACTAAATCCCTAAAGTAAGTATAATTATGGTATCAAAAGTGAAACTCTCTCTCACTAAAACAAATGTCACAACCCTCCGTAATATTTGAAGCCTGCTAAAACAAAACCTATTAAACTATAAATATAAAAGAAATGCAAAAAATCCTTCTGTTAGCTTCTAAAAAATTTAAAAATCCCCCTGTTAATTTGCAAACTCCCCACTTCGTACTATAATCTAATTTACATTAGCCAAAAACCAAAAATATCTTCACGTATAGGCCCTAAAGACTCAAAAATTGTTTACATGCCCATAAAAATTAGTTCATCGTTTGGAGTTACATATAACAGTCATACACATACGATTATAGTGTAGCTTACAACCATACAAATTTAAATGAAAAAATATCAAATGAAAAATAGTGTTCATACCTGGGATTTTCTTATTCATGCTCCAAGTAATGCAAGCAAGCTGCTACAAGTTAAAGATGGAGTAAATTAGAAAAAAAGAAGGTTGATTTGGCCGAAAGAAGTTCAGTAATGGAGAAAGAAAAAAAATCAAGGATGAAATTAAAAATGGGGTACAAGTGAACCCTAGGATAGCGAATAAGAATCACTAGTTTAAATTATGAAGTTAATTGACATTAGAAGCATATATAACATCGGTGAAGTCTAAAGTCTAGACATTTCTCTCATTGATATTCTACTTAGCCTTTAATTGTAATCTTCAAATTAGTTAATTCTTAGTTTTAGTAATTAGTAATTCAATCAAACAATAATACTTCCTCTCTAGTGAATTACAATAGGGACTGAAATAGTGAATTTGGTAGAAATTTAGATTCAAGTCATCCTTTGTTCGACACTCTACTTACTCTTTATTACTTTTGCAATACGTTCACTTGCGTTTGTCTGTGCGTTTAAAACCACAATAAGTTAGAAGCAAGATCAGCAGCCTAATCCTCTATTGTAAAGCTCCCGTTGAAGATCAAGTTTAAACACTTTCAAATCAGAGTATTTTTCAACTGAATGTTGTGAGAATTGTATATTCAATCTTTGTGAAGAGATATAATTTCGTATTTAGATTTTCTAAGTGATTTCATAAACATCATTGAGCACTACAACAAATATTGGCTTAAGCGACACTCAATATTGGTTGCTAAAGGTGGGAAAATGGTTACTGAAACCTTTAGCAGCCAGAACAAGGTTGGTCACAATACACTGGCTACTAAAGCTACGCAGCGACGAACAACTATTTTGGAGGCTGAAAGTGTGTGTATAGCGGCCATCTACCATTAGTCTCTAAAGAACACCACCATTAGCAACAATATTTTCAGTTGCAAATGTACAGATGGGTGGTTGTTGTTGTGTTAAATAGTCACTAATGTTATGTGTATAGTTACCAAAATATCATGTATAGTGACCAACCACTAGTGGTCCCTAAAAGACAAGTCCATTAGCGACATTTTTTTAGTCGTAAATGTAGAGATTGATGGTCGTTGCAGCATTGCATGGTCACTAATGTCATGTGTATAGTAACAAAAAATTCTTGTGAAGTGACCAACCACTTGTGGTCCCTAAAGACACCTCCATTAGAAACAATATTTTCAGTCGCAAATGTAGAGATGGATGGTCGTTGCAGCATTGCATGGTCACTAAAAATATGTATATAGCAACCAAAATTTTTTATGTAGTGACCAACCACTAGAGGTCCTTAAAAGCCACAATCATGAGCGACAAATTTTTTAGTCGCTAATGTATGGAAGTATAGTAACTGCATAATCACATGGTCGCTAATGTCATGTGTACACCAATCAAATTCCATATTAACCGACCAACCACTAGCAGTCTCTAAAAAACACGGCCATTACCAACCATTTTTTTAGTTGCTTATGTTGTATGACTGGTTGTTGTAGAATTACATGGTCATTATTGTTACATGTACAACAACCAAAATTCATGTTTAGTAAACAATCATTAGTGGTCTCTAAAAGACATGTACATGTGCAACGTTCTTGTAGTTGCTAATGATTTATGTATATCAACAAAATTTTATGTTTAGTTACTAGCTACCAGTGGTCTTTAAAGATGAAGTCATAAGCGACAATATTGTTCCTTTTTAATGTGATAGGTAATGGTTACTATAACATTATTTTTATGGCCATAATTTTACATTTAACAACCGCATTTTTTTGGCTAGTGAAACTCATTTTTTTACCAACCACGTCTCATAGATTAAAACGATGGTTGCTAAAGTTTGATTACTTTAAACTATTCAGTGACCAAAAAATGGTCAATAAATATTGTTGTTGATATGTAAGTTTAGTGACAAAATATTCGGTAACAGTAAGTCGTAATACAATTATAAAATCTGAACCAACTCTGTTACTAAAATATATCAAAATTAACAGTTACATGAACAATTAAAGCTAGCTGCCCTAATCGAATATAAAAAAAATATCTAATTACATGTGATAATACATAAATTTTCATATAATAAAAAACGAGATCTTGCAAAAGTGATTTTTTGAAGTCAAATACAATGAGTTTATACTCTAAAATAATCATTTTCTATCTTCTTCATTAGCTCCTTTTTCGGTGCGCTTGTTAGCTTTTTTTCCTACAGAATTTTCCAACGTATGTTGGAGTCAATCTACTGGAAATCCCCAACATTGTTTTTGTACTTTTCATCTTTATCAAGGGAACAATATAATCGACTTACAAACTGCAACAAATTAAAATATAATCAGAGATAGGTCTATACCAAAAGACAAAATGGTAAAAATGTAAAAGTAAATGCAAAGAACCAATGTATGTGACATTTGCAAGAAGCTCAACTGAAAAAGTAATTAATCAACACTTTGTTATCATTAGGGAGAGGAAAATGTAGATGAAATGAAGACCATAAAACTAGCCAAGTCTAGGACACAAAATCCAGTAAATAAAAGTAAAAAGATTAACATACCAAGTTATATTTTATCTAACTCTTAATGTGAATGACTTATATATTACACAATAATTATGCATAATTTTACACAATAAAAGTTGGATATGCACTTTGAATAGACAATTTCAATCCAAAAAGTCTAGCTATAACCAAAGATGTAGCATATGCATAGCAATACAATTACAATAAATATTACCAGATATAGTTTGGATCTATAACACATACGTATAGTCAAATATTCATCCATATCATAATCAAACCAAACAAACTACAATATTATTAAATAGAACTAACCTTTATTCCTATATCGCAGAAAATCCATCAAATCAATCCATTAATCTGCATTTTGTTGTACAATAATCACAACATATAGTTCACTTAGAACCAAAAATAACTATAAATGTTTTTTGAAAGATATAAACCTGAAAAAGGATTACATCAGCTCAGAGTTTGATGATAAAACCAAATTTACAAATAAACGTGGCTCTTAAAAGGAAGAGGACACAAATGAATTCCGCCTCCAACTAATCCGTGGCCCCAAATCCTGTTTCAAAATAAAGCTAAAAACAAAAGAAATAAAAGAAAAAGTTAACCCTCAAAGGAGCATTTCACAGTTTATAAACAAGGCTATACCAGAGATATCTATGAGGCATGTTCTTATAAGAAAACCACATCCTAACTCCATTTACATACTCATATGAAGTGAAGTTGTTAAGTTTGATCCAACTTCTATCAATTTTTATATATCATAGATAAAACTATAATTCAATAACTGTTACTTCAGAAAACACCGGTAACATTGCAATAAGAATAGTTTACTAGACATTACAATTAACTTTAAAAAATGCAAAAACAACTCTCTTTCCTGTTTTTTGTTTGGTGAAAACATAGTAGCTATGTTTTTGTTATACTATCATCCATCTATGAAAAGTTATCCTCATATTCAGCCATTCATGAACATAATGAACGCCTAGTTATATTCCTTCATGTAATCATATCTACAAGTATACAAAGAGTGTATTATTAATATTATGCCTTAAAAACTTTATGTTCAGTTCATAAAGTGATAGTTTATTGAGGTAATAAAATAGTTAATATATAAATAAATTAATATAGACATACTTAAAAAGATGCTCTGAAACGTTCTTAAACTCAATTTTTCAAAGAATGACTTAGATCTGAATAATCTTGGCACACTGAAGCCTGAAAGTTAAGATATCAACTATGAACTTAAGTTGCAGTTCTAGTGATGAATAAACTACTCATTTATACAGCAAAAACAAAGTAATTCAAGAGTGCAATTCATTGGTTAGTACATGTGAAATATGTTTTATTCTCTTATGATGCATAGACAAAGGTGACTCAAGCAGATAATAAATTTCACAAGAAACACAGCATACATTTAGTTCTATTGAGACAAAATTGATTGTTTCAGAAAAAACAAATAAAACATGGATTAGAAAGAATTAAAAATTAAGATTGACCTGTTTCCTTTTGAGATGCCTCTCACAAGTATTGTTATGTTCCCAATTCCTCTAAGCCTCTTTCAACTGTGGCATAGACTTACAAAATTTTAGTATCCTCTTTTGAAAGTTTAGTCTCCAGAACTGACTTACGAAATTTTAGTGGGGCGGATTAAGTGTGGAGTTCTACAGTACCGCCAAAAGTGAAGATCTTCTCTTGGCTGGTGCTTCATAAGCAACTTAATGTTTCTACAGTAATGAAGAAAAAAAGAACTTATCAATGCCTATCTCCCAATTGATGTGTATTATGTAAGAATGATGAGTAGTAGGTGGACCATCTCCTATCACGTTGTGGATTTACCTCTATACTATGGTTGAAATTGGCAGAGAAATTCAATATTTCTTGGAGTAACCCACTTCTTTGTCCGGAAATTTTAACCTTACAAAGTCCAGGAGGAAGGAAAAGAGGTTTGATTTGGAAGAAGATGATTATGCAATCTATTTGGTGGAACATGTGGCTTGAAAGGAATGGAAGGATTTGGAGCACACAATTGAGGAAATATGGGAAAAATGCAATTCAATGAAATCAGGTACTATTATACTCTCCAAAATTGGGAATTCCTTTTATCTACTTTGAAGTTACTGCTCTTCAATCTACTCTAATAGTGAAATAGAATACTAATTGGCTAATCACGTTCCAAAATTTGGGAAAATAAACTATACAAGCATGAATAATAAAATCACATAAAGCTACTTAAACAAAGTTCTTAGTTTCGAATTTTACATTACCCGTTCTTCTTCTCCTGAACCTGTCTCGTGTCCACCACATTTAAGGCCATACTTCTAACCAAAGTAGAGCAAAGTATATAAACTCGCCTTAGCCTTCTTAATCATATTGCTACATCAACTGTAAGGTTTGAGATAAAGAGAAAGACCACTTTATTTTCGCAGAGGAATTTCCAGTCATAGATATTAAACACATATTAGAATAATTAGATAGCTTATAGGCAGCCACTATATCAGCAACAAAATTGGACAGATTCGTGTCCCTTTACAGATTTTTTATAACAAAACTATAATTCTGAACCCGATCACAAAATCTCGGGATTTATTGGATACCCGGAATACCGCTTACATGCGACTGAAGATTTTGGGCAAAACAATATGAAACAGAAAACCAAACCCCATTCCCAAAATCCATTATTCCCCAAAACCCGTCCCTATCCCACCCATAAGCACAACTAGAGCTCTAGCAATCATTTGCTTAAGCATTAATCACAATAACATGAGAAAATAAATTATCAGACGGCATAGTACTATAAATTTGCAAGGGAGGTCTTACGATTTGAGTAACTCACTGTGAGAGTTTGACCGTATGAGGGCCGCCGATTGTCGTTTGTCGTGGTCAAGGGCATACGTATTTTTGTGATTTCAGGTTCTCTTTGCCAATCAAAGTAGGGAACAAACACAAATTGTAGATTAGGGATGGTTTTTGGGAATTGGGTCTCGCACAACAAATTTTCCTTGAGATTGATTCTCTCTCTAGGATATACATCCGTTTAAGTTTATTATAATTATTATAAATATAAAATGACTTGCTTTTTGATTGATATATCTAACATTTCAATAATTTTTTTATATAGTACAACAAAAAGTACTCTCTTAAAATTCATTAAGTTTGTTTAATGAGTTTTAATTTTTTAATGAGTTAGTAATATATTAAAAATACCATGTTAGTATTATGTAATAGGAGAAAATTAATTACTGCTTACTCTTCTTTAAAATTTATGTAGATATTTTTTTATCTAAGGGTGCCTCTAGATTTTGTGTTGTAATTAATTAATTAGTAAAAATTATTTGCAATAAATATATCTCTAAGAGACGTTGATGTCAATAGAGTCGTAACCTATTGTCAAATTTGAAGCTCTAGAACCAAACGGTCATTGGTTCGATTTTCACTAATGTGGATATTTATTATAATTAATTACTAATGTTTGTAGCTGATTATTCATTGTAACTTTTTAACTAATGTTGGTATTTGTTATTGAAATGATATAATGATTGAAGTATGAATGTATTCTCCGTCTAATAAAAAAAACATGATTTTTAATAAATCAAAATTCGATTTCACTAAAAACATCTTTTATCGAGTTCCATTTTTTCATGACTTCATATTTATAAATTAGTAAATTATTATTAGCAAAATTGATTTCACTAAGACGTCACTTAACCCGTAGCAATTATTAGTTTACCCCCTATATTATTTCATAAGTATCAATTTACCATCATGTGTTATTTTTTTTTTAGCATCCCTCGTGTGTTATTATATATGAGTTACTTTACCTTCTGTATTTTTTTATGTGGAGAAGTGTAAATTCGTCTTTTTACACCAACATTTTCATCTCTACATTTAAATTTAGACGAGTGAAACTCTCCAGCGAAATGAGGTAAATTAATCATTTACAAATTTAAGGGGGGTAAATGCTATTAAGTTAACATTTAATACTTAATGACAAACCATATAGAGGTGACAAATCATTAATGATATAGATAAATGAGTTAATGACAATTTACCCCTCTTTGATATAAAAAAAGGTACTTTACCTCCTATAATTTTATAAAAAATTCATACTGCCTCCCTGACATTTTTATATGTGGTATTGTACCTCCCTGAGTTATGATAATGTGGCAATTTGCCCCCCTATATTATGATAAATATTGTATTTTGCCCCCTGTGTTATGATAAATGTGATAATTTACCCCCTTATGTTATAAAATACTTTTCTTGCTCATTCTCAAATTCGGCAAGTGAGTTACACTCTCCTGCTCAAGGGGGTAAATTGCTTCTTTAATTTTTTACAGGTGATAAATTACTCTTTTCAAATCTTAAGAGGAAAAATTGAACATTATGAATATCACAGGGGTAAATTGCCATTAACCCATAGATAAAGTATCGAAATGAAATTCTATTTTTTTTCCTTTTAAAAAGAATGTATATATTTTTAATAGTTATTGAATTTTATTAACAATTAAGAAAGAACTAATTTACAAAATTTATACCAAGATTATTTTATCAAAATTTCATCCAGCCCAAAATTATTTGTTGGCGCCTTAATTGTATTACCTCCAGCTTTCGCCCGCCAAATTACAATCGTCCCTTTAATCAATTCTCTCATTTAGGGTTTACACGATCAGGATTAAACAATAAAAAAAATTCATCCCTTCCCTTCCTGTCGCCTATTCTCTCTACACACACACATGAAATAATTCTCCAGCCTGCCACTTGTTAAGGCCTTTACTTACCAGTTACCAAAGTTTGAAATCTTGATTTCTCTGCACTAATTAATTGTCAAATCTTTTATATTGTTTATTAAGGGTTGTTCCCATATGTGATTTTTAAACATGTTCTTTCATTTGAAAGTTAAAGTTGATCAGGAATTTCTTATTCAAATGTATGTTTCTTTAAAAATTCTATCTGTTTGGCTCATTTATTCTTAATTTGTGCTTTAATTTTGTGTGAGATGTAAAAGTTTGTTATATTCAGTCTTAATCGGTATAAGTTTTGTTTTGATAAATCAGAATCCAACATTGTTTGCTTTTTGCTAATTACATAAAATTTTATCTACTATATAAGTCTGATCTATATATGAACATTACAACTCTATTCAAATCAATTTTGACTCTGTTTATTTGGTTTTGGTTTAAAAAATGGTTTGAATGGTACATTTGAAACATTGTTTGGATTGAGCATGGTCGAGAGGTAAAAGTAGTTGGTAGGCTTGATGATTATTATGTTTGAATATATAAGTTGAAAACTGAGATTTACAAAACCTATGTCTAGATTTCATTCGAAATAGGTTTTTGGCACAATTTCGCGCTTCGATAACACTGGGTCAAAACCATTCCAAAAGGAGCATGTAACTCCAATAGTTGGTTGATACAACACTACAGGTTATGCAATCGTTGTTTTGTTGTATCTCTATCTGTTTTATATAATATCACCTATTTAGTTTTAGATGATGGAATGTTTATCTTCCACTATTGTTAACTTGATACATTTGTGATGTGATTCAAATAATTAACTGTTTGTGGAAATTCCTACCATTAGGACTAAGCAAAATCTCTTCAATGCTACAAGAAATTTAGGCACTAAGTGTAGGCTTAGATTTCTACATCATGGTACTAATAGCTCATATTATTTAACTTTATCTGGTATTGATGGTTAAGGTATCATAAGTTTCAACTAATAATTGGAATTGTGTCTTTCTTAATGTTCTTTCAATTTTAAATATAGTGCTCGAAGAGAAAAAAAATCATGTTCATCGTATGTTCTTGTTTTAGGTAGGATAACAAAACTAGAACGTTCATTGTCTCATATATAGCATGTTAATTGAGTAGAGTCATGTGTCTCTTTGAATACATGTCTTCGAGCTTACAAAGTTATTATGTTGATTATCCAATCTCAAATGTTAATAACATAAATGTCCTTGGAGGAGTATAAATGAAGATCCATTTCAACAAATGAACAAGGGGCTTAAGTTGAAGGAAGCATTGATACCATCAGGTCAGAATCCCAACTTAATCTAAAGACAAGCTTGGCCAAATTTTTTGATTTCTTGAGAATCATTTCTTAACCAAATTAAAAAAGAGAAGATTTTGTTGAGTAATTTGATCAAGAACTTTCTGGAATGGTTTTCAAAGCTTATGTTTGATAGTGTGCTGGTCTCATCACGGTATCATGATTTATGTTATTTGTGCAGAGGACCAAGTTTCTTGAAAAACAGCCAAAGTTGATACTACGTCACGCCAAATTGTTCGTGGTGTAATTCCAGGAACAACAGGAGTTGGTTATCCTCCCTATCTGACTTTGAGAACTATGCCTCCACTGTAGGTTCATTTGCCACTAGTCTTTACTCAATACTACTATGATATTTATGTATATTCTATGGAGTAATAAATAAGAGTGGAGAGGTGACTTAATGTGTGGTGTCTAGTTGAGTGAAGTTTCCATATAGCTAGTGACTTATTCATTGATTGGTGATTTGCAAGTTCTTTCATGGAAATGCTTTAGGTTTTGTTACCTCCTAGCTCCTTGGAAGTTGAAAGCTTGAGAACTACAAGTTTAATTAGATCTAGTACTGTTTATTTGCCCTTTAAATGTTGCTCTCCGTAGTGTATAGTTTGTCTTAATCTGAACTCCGCACAATCCTGTTTCAGCGAACCCCGTTGCTTCAACCATCATGGCCAGTCAGTCCCCTTGCAATGCCGACTACGATAACTTACGTTCTCATATCTCAGCCTTTGTTTCTTATGGCTCCAAACACCATCAAATTTCAAAGTTCACATTTTTCTGCACATGTGCCCCCATTGAGACCTTAGCAATGAACTTCTTTTCAGAAACGGAGAGCAGGTTCAGGCCCTAGGCAACTCAGATCGTTTCCTCCAGTCCCCACCCACTACCTCTCTCTACTATTACCCATGGAATAATTAAAGTCTTTTGCTGTTTCTTTCCTAAAATTAGCAAAAGTAAAAAAAATAAAAAATTACTACAATTCCAGTATAGGCTTATAGCTATCTTTTATTTATTTGAGCTATTGTTATAGCTATCTACTAGTACTGTGTATAGATTTTTTTATCATGAAACTCAAAAAGTGGATTTCCATTTTAACTTTTTCTCATGTATCTTTTGGAAAATTCTACCCAAGCCTGGCTTGGCCAAACCCATCCAATGACCAAGCAAGTGTATTGCACTTGCTTTGTGATTGGTCACTTTCCTAGAAATTATATCCAATCCCAAAGCAAGTGTATTACACTTGCCATATAATTAGTTTGGGTTCGGCCAAACCCGGTCTGGGTAAGAATTTCCCGTATCTTTCCTTCATTTCCAGTATAAGTTTTTCTTTCAAGAAATAGCGTGCTCGCCGTCTATTCCTCACTTAAAAGGCATAAATGGTAAAAATTGTTATCTAACACCTTTTGTTCTAGCTTTAAAGAGTTTCAACTTTTGATTAATTGATTTGTTTTGAATAACATTCTTATTAACTATTATTATTATTTACTTTGTCTTCCTGAAGGGGCTGTTGGAATTCAACTATACATGTCGACATCTCACATTACGATCACATGATTTAGAAAAATTACATTTATACTAATAGTAGAAGGAAAGGTGATCCCCTCCACTAAAGTTAAAAGTTATTTTGGCCGTATTACAAAATTTACTATCTTGGGAGAGCTTTACCGTTGTTTCATATTCTATGTTTTCTTTGGATCATTGTAAAAAAGATTAATCTCATTATTTGCATTGTTGATTGAACAATATCATGGTTTTGGCTCCATTTGTCAATTGAAAATCCTAACGATTTATACAATTGATTATTTAAATCCATTTGTAGTTCATGCCATTGAAGAATTGTTCAGAAAAATTTGATACAACTTATTTTTACTAATAGTGACCATCTTAATATTGTGGTTATTAATATAACTTCAGCAATCATAGTAAACTCGTTAATGGGGTTTACGTTTAGCAACTAAAAGGATTGGTTGCTGACATCAAGCTCAAGGGAGCGGGTAGCGACCATATTAAAATTGTTGCTATTAACATGATATTAGTGACCATTTTAAACTTGTTACTCGGGGGTTACGGTTAGCAACCATTCTACATTCGTTGCTGGAAATTCATGCTTAGTGACCACAGTAGTTAGTTGCTGACATGCAACCTAGGAGAACAAATAGTGACCATCTTAAGATCGTTGCTATTAATATAATCTTAGTGGCCAATATAGGTTAGTTGCTGGGGATTTACAGTTAGTGACCACAGTAATTGGTTGTTGATGTTCAACTCTAGAAATTAGTGCGACCATCCAAAAATATTGTTGCTAAAAATGGTCGCAATAGATGTATAGCTATAGCAACTAGACAATTTGTCCCTATAAGATCAAAGTGTGGTTACTATGCTCGTCTTAGACCTTCAGTGACCATTCACAGCCACCAATTGACTTTTGGTCACAAAACAATCAAAGCAAACAGAACATAGCAACCAATTGATTTATGGTGGCAAAACATAGACATATAGCAACCAAATCAACTTTGTCGCTGAGATTTCGGTTGCTAAAGCCAATATTTGTTGTAGTGGAGTCTTCTAGCTTGTTGATTATCATTTGTTGGTAAAGCACAAATTCTTGTACTGGTACTGAGTGTTCTAGTATAACCTAAATCTTCATGTTGGATAAAGATGAAGACTTAGAAGTGAAGGGAAGTTTTGATGATTTCCAAAAGTCATCAGCTAAGTAATAAAAGCTTAGCAAACCTCTAAAAATATTTAACCAAGGAAGACAAGCTAAATCAGACAGGTTAAATATTTGGCCCAAAGGACTACTGACATGTTGCTGCATTCGAAATCAGATTGATGGATTTTCAGCAGACTCAAAGCAGATGAGTTTGACTTAAGATCAGCAGAGTGTTCATCAGAAGAGTAGTTTCGATTAGCTGAGCTAAAGTGATAAGAAAGTCATCTCAACGGTAATAAATGCACTTTGTGTTATAAATGTTGCAAGAGAAGAGTATTAAAGACATTCCTCGGATCAGAAGGTGCGTTTAATGCGACTAATAGAATGTACAACAGAGTGCACAGTGCAACAATTTGCAGGTAGCCGTTCCAGAAAGGTGGACCAGTACTCGAAGCGTAGAAATCTATCTTTCTTCAACGGATAGAATTCAACAGTTAGAGACAACACAACATATTTGAGAGCTGAAATTCAAGAGAAAAAATCATCTAAGTCTCAAAACTAAAGAACAAAATGCTACCAACTTAGTCATCTGTTGACAGAAAATCGAAGTTGAAGATCACATACAAATAAAAATCTGAGTGATTATGTTAGAAGAGTGTTGTGAGAAGTATAGATCCATCTTAGTGAGTGATCTTGCTTCAGAGTGTAGGATTTCTTTATGATTTCTTACTACGAACTTGTGGCCTTTTCATGTGTTGATTGGCGCAAGCATTGTATATTGTAAACTTTGTGTTTATAGTATAATCCAAGATCTAAGTGACTTGGAATAGTGGACTAAAAGATTTCAATCCATATAACCACTATAAAAGTTCGTTGTGTGTTTGATTTCCACCTTGATAGAGATGGTTCTATTTCGTCAGGTATTTATTCGAGTGTCTGGAACACGAAATATAAGAACTAGATTAAGAAATTTTTGAACTATGATTCATACTCAATATTTGACCTCATGTTCGGGACTAGAAAAAAATTTCAAACGGTTTGAAAAAAAAGAGAATATTTAACTTGCATATTTTCAAAGGGTATTTCAAACATTCAAAATGCTTAAAAGATTTGTAAAGGAGTTTAAAACTGGGGCTAAAATCTTTTAAGTGAAGGAAACCAACTTGTGAAGAACAATTATAATATCCGCTGCAAACAAGTTAACCAAAAACTCAGATCTTCTTAAAATCAGATAAGTCATATCAAAAGAGTGGTCAACTCTGTTGACTAAGCTTTGTACGCAATCAGCTTAGTCGTCTTACGAATCTTGATCGCTGACTCTGCTGATGAGAAAAAGTTAGAGAATTTGTAAAAAGTTTTTAGAGGTCTATTTAACCACCTTCCCCTCTAGACCTCATCTGACCACATGGGACCAACACTTCGTGATTTAGAAGAGTGGAATAGAAGATTTCTTGCATGTCGAACCATTCAAAATAATCTTGTGTTTACTTTCTTACATATCGCATTGCATAATTTTATAAGCTACGTAAAACATAAAAGAAGCATTCTTTTAAACTGAGGAATTTTATTTTAAGGTTATAAACTTTGAAGTAGAAACTTGTTTGAAGAAACATACTTTTATAATCTGCTGCAACAACTTTTTGAAACTCTAAGTTACTTAAGGAGACAAGTAAAATTAGTGAAGTGGCTACCCTACTGATCAGCTTAGAGGTAAAAAAAACTTGGTAGTCTTACCTTGCTGATAAGCGTACTCTACTTAGTCAAGTTAGAAAACAAGTTTTAAAAGGTAAAGTGGTCTATTCACCCCTCCCCCTTCTAGATCTCATCATGGCTACTTTGACCAACAACCTTTTTAAATTCTTGAGTAGCTTTTCTCTAGCAATAAAGTAGAATATTAAACCATGAAAGATTAGTTAATTTGTTTGTATGTTGAATATATAATGTGATGTTATACTTCTTTGGGAAATTTACCTAGACACTTCCTGGGTATAAGCCTAATTACAGGAACTTACCCTTCTGTTGTAAATATTACAAAGACACCCCCTATGCCAAAACAGTATTACAAGAAGATACCTTATCAGAAATATTTAATGTTTTTCCAATTTTGCCCCAAAGGGGTGTATTTGTAATATAATTTTTGTTACAGGGGGTGTCTTTGTAACCGTGTAATAACTATTGTAAATAAATTTATTAAATTTTAAAATTATAACAAACGAATTTAAAACTTAATAAATTTATTTACAGTAACACAATTCGATAAATAAAGTTTTAATAACTTTAAAATAACTCAATTATTTAATAACATATATTTTCTTAGCAAAAAAAAAAAACTATTTTAATATTTAATAATTTATTTACAATTACACAATTGGTAAATAAAGGTTCACTTTAATAACAAATATTTTTCTTATAAAAATAAAAAAAAAACCAATTTAAAATTTAATAAATTTATCTATAATAACACAATTCGAATTCATGAAATCCAGAGAATTTTCGGGGATCTAGGGCTTGGTGATTTTGTTACGGGATTATGGCATTTTTGGTGCCACAACTTAAGCTCACTAGCATTTTTACCCCATATCTTTTTGGGTTAGCACATTTGGTGCCACAATTTCAACTTCGAGGCAATTTTGATCCAAACTGGGACCCAATTTCAAATTTTGCCCGAAATCGCCTATGTGCGGGCCATGTGACATGTAAAATATGAATTTTGACCAAATCAAAGTGGAACTTTGAGTTTTTCTACATATGTAGGGACATATTATAAAGGTGGGAAAGTACAAGGGTCAATTTGCAAATTGGGATAGAGGGGCTAATTTTGCTAAGATGGAAACATCCGCCATTGACGTGAGCTTGGAAATGGGGAATCTTCAATTCAACACCACATTGGACAAGGTTGCTACCAAAATGACCGCCACACCGAGGGGATTCTACGGCTGAAAGGGGAGGCGGTGGGTCAAGCTCCATCGCCGATGGTGGCGTAAAATAAAAAAAAGCACCAAATTCGTAGATCTGAAGATAGAGTGATGGGATGAACTTGGAATTGATAATTAATGCTTGGGATTTGTAGAGGACGTGAAGACGAGTCTATAGCCATCAAATAGAGCTCAAACCGTGTCCGGAGTCGCCAAAAAAGTGAAAAAAAGGGCAGCTGGAGCTTGAGAGCGACGGCCATTGAGGGTTTTTTTTTGTAAATATTAAAAACAACTAAGGGCATTTTGGACATTTTACTTGTACCGTTAAAGTTGTCTAATGGCCGTTAAGTCAAGGGGGTGTCTTTGTAATATTTGCAACAATAGGGTAAGTTCCTGTAATAAGGCTTATACCCAGGGGGTGTCTAAGTAAATGTCGCTATTTTTTTTGGCATATTTGGGCAAAAATGTCAACATGCACTCAGTTGTTTGTTATTATGCAGAAAGTGAATTATGTTTAGCTCAATGAATTGTATTTTTTTTCCAATTTAGTTAATAGGTTGATTTAACTTGTAGTAACAGTACAAATGATTTTGTTCATTTTACCATTTTTTACTATGTGAAGAAAATTATTTCCAACCTAATATATTTTTTAATGGAATTTTTAGAACCTGAGAAAATGGTATGATAGAATGAATAAAAAATGGCCACAAAGTTATTATAACAATATGGAAAATATCTTCAAATAAAATGTGAATCCACAAATTAATGTATAGTTTTATCCACTCATAAATTTTATAACATGTTAGAAAATTTTGATTCAAAATGATTTAGATTCAACTCTCTTCAAATACTTATCCAACAATAATATTTCAAATCAAAACCAAAACCAAATAGAACTAGTTAATTTGATGAAAACTTGCAAATAATTCATATAATTTTTCTCAAGCATAAGATCAAGCAAACATATTTTGGCGGGGCGATATAGTAACTATTTCGCAAGCGAGTTCCATCACTTAAAATGCAGCGAAGAACAAAAATTAAGCACTCATGAACATTGAAGAGATATATGATTATTTTATCATAAAGTAATAATATCCACTAATAATGAATATTACACATTCTATAGAACTCTTATATTAAATAGCTACAAGGAAATAAGATTCATAACTGAAATTTCTTGGATTCTCATACATCACACAAATTCCCATTCATATTTTCTATAATCTTGTATATAAATACCATAAGACCTTGCTGTCCAATCACATTCAGTGCGATGACAAGGATTCATAACCCATAATGCATTATAAACAATAACATTCAACCGTTGCAGATGACCCGCTCGAAGGTTACAATGGAATAAGGTACTGAAAGGTTTCACACAAAAATCAAATTTGAATTCTTGGTTTATTGTTAATGTGTGATTTCCAAGATCATCATCTTTAGACCATCAGTGTACCAATAACGGATCCCAATATGAAGGAAGAATATTAATCACATGGACATGAACTCTAGGGTATAGGAAGCAAAAGCTTTTTCCTTCATGAACAAGAGTTGCAGCAAATATAAAAATTAGTAAAATGAATTTGGTCATTTTATATAGTTCCTATTTGTTTATTGTAAATATATGTAATATTTTGGAATCATTAGCTTATGATTAGACCATGTTATATAGTTGATGTTTATTTCTCCATGTCTCTAAAAAAAGTAAATACATAATTGTAATAAATTCGGGGTAATTTGAATTTGATTTGCAAAATTTGTTATAGGATATTAATAATTACTGAGATTGTCATAATCTGGTCAGTAAAGTCTTCTAACTTAAAGCATATAGTAATACAACTTTTGGTAACTCTGAATTCGATTTCCAAACCTACAATATGATGTTATAATGGCTAGCCCAAATGTTAGAGTACCAATTGTTGTAGGATGTGCATGTTTTTAATTTTGACTATTTTACCTATATTTTCCTTTTTAAACGAGTGAAAAAGAAAATTAATTAATAATCTTCCCTCTCTTCTTCATTTCTTAGAATTCGTCATCTTGTATTCATTCGTTTCGAATCTCAAAAATTGTTGGTGCCAAATAATTTATTTTTGATTTATATTAAATTATTCTTATTTGCCTTCTTTATTTGTTTAAGAAAATTAATTAATGTTCTTCTCTCTCTTCTTCTTTCGATAGAATTTGTTTAAGAAATTAATTAATGTTCTTCTCTCTCTTCTTCTTTCGTTAGAATTTGTTTAAGAAATTTATAATTTTGACTATGTTTCCCTTATTTGCCTTTTTTATTATACGAGCGAAACTGAATATTAATTAATGTTCTTCTTTCTCTCATTTTTTTCTTTAGAATTTGCCAAATTTTATTTGTCCCTTCATAATCTCTCAATTTTATGTCCCATAGATTTTTGTTGGTCCCAAGTGGTGGATGTTTAGAGGGGGGCGAGAGTGAATAAGGCTCCATGTTTTTACATTTTTCTTTGATTTAAACCCTTTAATAAAGAGAGTTTTGGCCTCCTTAAGCTAATCCGGTGAAGTTGATGTCCAGTGATGCTGAACTCTACTTGCTCCTCTTCAATTTATCCCCATGTATGAACTAGTCAATACTGGAAAGTCATTTTGAGATTATGCACCGGAAAACCTAGCTTAATTCCTCGACAAAATAAGATACACACTCATACACAAAAATTTGTCAGTGGCTCCTAGAGCTCCAATTGCTTGGATAATTCAATGGATCCTAGAGCTCCAAACAACCTAATTGCTACCCCCGTTTTTCTTTTGACAGTTTTGTGCTGAAAAGCTTCAACTGCCCTTCAGTCTCCTCGTCAATTAGCCTTAGTTGAACCTTCTTGGATAGTTGTGTTAATCAAATAAATTTAACCATGGAAAGAACAATTATGATTTGAACGGAGTTTGAATAGTTGCCGCAAACTGATCGAGATATTGCCGCAAATAATCGGAGATAATATTGAGAAGTAAACTGAAAATAAATCTTGAGTTGATCGAGAAAAAAATATATATATCTACAAAACACCAAAGCCCCTTTATTTCTACATAAACAAAGCTCCTTTATTTCTACATAAAGTACCAGGTCCAAAAATGAAACTAACAGCCCTAAGGATAACTAAAGAATAGCGTTTTTATTTATTTACAAATCCCTAATTGTGATTTAATCCTGCCAACTATCTGTTTGTACCCATATAATCACCCTCGATTAATCGAGAAATGACGGCTCGATGATAGCCAAAATTGACAATAGGGCCAAACCCAATTACTCCAAACTGGACGGAACGGATCGGATCCAATTTGATCCGGAAATTAAGCCGACCGAAACAATAATCTGGCCACGAGCCCAATGTTAAACACGACCCAATTTTCGCAATTAATTAATTTTTGGACAAAATAAAAATTAATTAATTGGTAAATTAATTAATTTATGGGCCAAAGTTAATTGATTAATAAAGCCAAGTTATGACTAAACACAAACGGGCCCAATCAACCCAATGATTAATTTTGGCTATTAAAGATTAATTAGTTAATTAAATTAATTAATTAATTGGGCCAAGTCTAAATAATAGGCCCAAATGATAAATAAGGCCATTAAGTAATTAATTGGTTAATTAATTACAATTAGCATACAAAATCAAAGTGGCCCAATTAATCTAGCCACTCGACCCAAGGTCAACCATGGCCCGATCAGCCCAGGTCGACCACAGCCCAGCCACAAATCGGCCAAGCCTATTTTCGGCCCAATGTGTGTTTAATTAATGTTGGAGATAATTAACTAAAGAGATAAGGATAAAGCCATATTAATTGGTTTAAATAACAAACTCCCTAAATATCTCTTAGTTAGTTATCATAAACTGAATTTCAAATTAAACACACGTTTCTTGTCCCTGCAACTGCCATTAACACCATTTTTCAGCAAAACAAAGAAGGGAAACCATCTCTAAAAATAGTGGTGTAGTGGAGACAATGGAGGAATTCACAAGTAGTGGAAGAAGTGGGGAGATAGGCCATCAGCTCAGCAGTTATCGACCATCAGGAGATCCATCAGGAGATCAATTTCCAGCCTATAAATACTACAGGACAGCGATACGCGCAAAGACACACACAACTCAATCAACAAAATCAGTCTACAATGAATCGGCTCTACGCCTCATCGGAAGTCCAGCGCACCGTTGCTTGTCTCGTCAGCAAACACTTGCCAATCCCTTGATATCAACCGTCCCTCCTCAGCCACCAGCGAGTCCTGGCCGCCTGAAGTCCAGCGCCGCCGCTCAAAGTTAGACGCATAGCTGCTTCCGCCGTCAGCAACGCTGTCTCGAGCGAAACCCCTTGATAGCAAGCAGATAGCATGCTGTTTCTGTCAAGTTATCAGTCTGCCAACTTCTTGATATCAGTTTGTCCCTCCTCAGCCACCAGCAGGACATGACCGCCTGAAGTCCAGCGCCGCCGCTCAAAGTAAGCCGCACAGCTGCTTCCGCCGTCAGCAACGCTGTCTCGAGCGAAACCACTCGATATCAACCAAGTAGCAAGCTGTTAACTGTCATGTAAGTGCCCACATATTTATATGACAAACTCATCGAGTAGCCATCTGCTTGATGAGCTCGTCGTCAAGTAGCCATCTGCTTGACGACTATCGGTTGAGTAGCCATCTGCTCCATCGATTCCCTTTTCAGTGGCCACCCGCTGATCAGTAGCCCGATTGGTGGTCATCCATCAAGGTTGGACGAACCATTGACGATGGTCTTCCGTCGTCAATGTTACTTTCTGTCAACAAGTTGTACTATCATACTTCATCAGCTCATCGGCGGGTTTACCTGCTGATGAAGGAGTCAATTTTCAGAACTTATTAGACTTATCAAGTCATTTGGCAGATCATGCCAAAACAGGAGACCTCTATCGTTTTGCATATTTTTGAAACATTTGTATATCGGGAACTCACTGATTTTATTTTATTATTAATGGAAGTATTTTGGTCCGTATCTCTTGATTCTTTTACTAAGTATGTTTTACGTCAACTGATATTCATTGATATGTCGTTTTGTCAAGTTTATGTCTTCTGTCAAGGTGAATGTTCAAACTGATTGATCGTCAACTCGTTTGCTGATTTACAAATTGGTTGATATGTTGAGCAAGCCATCGATTGGTAATAGAATGTTGGCATTTAGGAGAGATTTTCATAAATTGTTTAAGTCCTGCGGCCAGGCAGACATAGAGAAGAACTAGGGTTAGTGTTTGCCTACTCTGTCACAATCGTTTAGAAGTCAACCTTATCGGGACGACGTATATCGATATCACTATGTCTTTATCAGGACATTTATGTTATTATTACACTGATATCAACATGTCCATTTTTAAATCGTTATGTTTGCACGCACAAACATTGGCACACCCGCATTTATTTTATATCATATCGAGGCATTTCACATCGAGCCATTAGCTCGTCGAGTTATTTCCTGCCAGATTTACAACAAACAATATTTTGGCACGCCTCCATGCCTAGCATCCCTCGATGTCAACTGTATCGCAGACAATATTTTGGCACATCTCGATGCCAAGTGTTCCTCGATGCCAGTTGTCCCTCGATGTCAAAATTAACGCAAACAATATTTTGGCACGCCCGGTGGGACTTGAAAATCTTTCCGTATTCCTTCTGTCAAAAACTCACCAGCCACACAATATTTTGGCTCGGTGGGACTTGAATGTTTCTCTATAATTTATTTTCCAAAAAACGATTATCAGCCAAGTAACATTTTGGCTAGCTGACACTTGATAATCTCTTTGCCAAACAGTCAATCAGTTGACAATAAATGGTTATTCTTTTGCTGTCATCAGATGATACCACAGATACCAAGAAAGACTCGATCAACCTTGACGAGGACACGTTCTGACCTGACACATACTCTGGAAAATCTATCAGCGGTTCCACTAACTATGGAAGGGACTGACATAATCGAGGAACTGACAGAGGAGGTCCGCAACTTCACCAGGGACCCTGAGACCAAACAAGAGGAATGGTCTAACGTTGTCAGCAAGTTTGAAATCATGCTAGGCTTGGAAACTGCTGCTAGTCAGGCCAATACGGAAGCTAGCAACATTGTAAATAACTCCCTAATGCACTTGGAAGCAAAGATGACATCACTGGCCGAGAGCATCAACACTCTCGCCAACGGCATACAAGCGCAGACCTGGACTGGGCCGCACAGAACTGCCGTCGACAAAGGTAAAGGCCCCGCGATTCAGATCAGGGGAAGTACATCAAGGGATGAGACGCCTTACAAACAAGGCAACGAACAATCTAATGTCCCGGACAGGAGAGGAAGCACTTCCAAAGCTATGAACAACCGTCCATACTCGGGGGTGGGTGGGCAGGTCCGAAGAGGACCGATCAGAGGCCGTCCGATACGGCCAGGAAGAACATCAGGCCAATTCATCGGCCTATGACAGGACTAATAATCGAGCTGCAGAGGGGCCCGAAGACCTCTTGACGGTAAATCAAGCTGAGGAGATGTTTGTCAGGAGACAGGGAAACAGGGCATCGAGATATAATAAGCCTCACCCAGAGTATATCGACCAGGTGCTATTTCCAATGAATTACAGGCCGCCGAACTTTACTTTGTTCTCGGGGGAGGGATCACAATCCTCCACAGAGCATCTGGCTCGATTCTCTTTGGAATGTGGCAATATGAGCAACGAGCTGAAATTGAAACTGTTCCCAAACTCCCTGAGAGGAATGGTTCCATTGGTACGCCAATTTGAAGCCTGGATCGGTCCCCGACTGGCCATCCTTGGAAAGGTGTTCGTAATGAACCATTATCAGGCCCCGCTCGAAGCGTGTGTCATCGAGCTATCAAACATGAGACAACTGACAGGACATACTGTCGAGGAGTATATGAAGAAATTCATCAGGGCCAGAGGTTTTTGCGCCATCCCGTTGGCAGAAAAAGAATGCATCAAGATTGCCATCCATGACATGCACTTTGAATTGAGAAAGATCATGATGGCGCAATACCATGAGGACTTGTTCGAGTTGACCGATCATGCGGTCCGTTACGAACGAGTGTTGAGAGATGAGAACAGCCGACAACCCAGGGGAAATTACTATCAAGTGGGTATGGCTGATTCCAGCGAGGAACAAATTAATCAGGTCAATCGACCGATCGAGCAGCAAGGTATTGAGATCGGATTGGCGGAAGTGGTCTGCCCCAAGAATACTGTCTGTCCAGCCTTCACCAAACCGAAAGAACCTCAGCCTACCATCAAGGTGCCAAACAACTTAGTACGTCTAGATGCTGAGTACAAGACCGACAGGGAAAGACGTTATTCCTTTGACGTCTCAAAAATAGAGTCCATTTTCGATCAGCTGTTGGCCGAAAAGATCCTACGACTTAAAGAGGACCATGTGATTCCATCGTCGATGAAGAGAGCAGGTAAAACGTACTGTAAATATCATGATGTATGGACTTACTCTACAAATGAATGTCTAGTGTTCAGGTGGTTGGTACAGGATCACCTCGATAAGGGCATTTTGAGGTTTGCCCCGGACAGGAAAATTACTAAGCCGATGGCGGTTGATACTAATCCTTTCCAGCAGAATGAGGTTGGAATAAATGTGATAACAGTCACCGATCCATCGACGGGTGAGAAACTATACGCTGACGGAGACTACTCGATGATAAACAAGGAAATGGGCTTATGTGCGAGATGCCAAACTGAATTGGCAACAATTTCGTTGTTCATCAACCCGGCAATATATGGTCAGTACATGCCTTGGCTAAATGCAATGCCGTCAGGGTATCCGTATCAAATAATGCCGCAACCGCAGGGAATGCCTCAAACAACGCCGCCACCATAGGCAGCCCCACCACCACCACCTCCACCTCGACCGATGGAACCTTGTCCAGTTGAAGCCCCGATCAAATATACTGAATACGCAACATTAACGGCGGAGCAACGCCGAGAACAGGCTAAGGCCAGAATGCTTCGACGATATCAAGAGGGCACTAGCCGTGACAACAGAATCAGGGAGAGATCCCCTGATGGAACACCAACAAGGCAGGTCAGATCAACCACAAGTCGCAGAGACATGACACATGGTCCGTCGCCAAAAACTACAACGCCAGGCTCATCAAGGTCGTGAACTGTTCATACTCCTGCCGATACACAGGTGGATCGATGGGTACCTGTTAGACACCCGAAGTTCCCTGGCGATCGAAGGGTCGATCAAATGACCCGAACACGGTATAGGCATTACTTACACCAACGAAAAGAGTTGGAAACTGCCAAGGGAAAAGCCCCGATGAAGGAATCAGCGAAGAATCCACCATCGGTGGAACTGAAGCTGAAACAGGGAATGAGTGAGGCCAAGGACTCGATACAAATGGACACTTCCAAATGGACCCCGGGGAAAGCCAAATTTGGCACGATCGATTTGGAAAAGATAATGGAAGAAGATGACTTATTGGCTGACAAGTAAGATGGAAACGATCTCAAGGCAAAATTTGCCGAGATTTTCGACGACAAAGGCAATAAGGAAAACTAGGCCAAACCTGGCCAAGCTGTTGAGGCCAAATCTGGTCAGGAAATCGAGAAACAGGAGGTCGGGAAACAGAACATCGAGAAAGAAACAAAGACAGTGGAAGATGCTGCCATTAGTCAGCCGACAAACGGCTCGACGATGATGGAATGCAACGCCGTTGATTCTGAACTTGTTGAATTTGTCAACGAGGAGCTGGAGTATTCCACTGATGGTTTTTAGGATGAGGGAATACCAGTAGTACAAATGGCAGATGACTTAGAACTGCTATCGATCGATGATGAGAAAGAGACCAATTGGGACAGGATAGTTGAAAGTATATTCCAGAAGCCACCGTCTTTCATGGCCAGGCACATCAGGCCATTATATGTATCAGGGCTCATCGACAGAAAACCCATCGACAGAATGCTGGTCGACAATGGGGCAGCCGTCAACGTAATGCCATCATCAACGATGTACAAGCTAGGTAAGGTCAGCAAGGACCTTATGGAGACGAAAGTGATTGTTAGTAATTTCACAGGGGAAAAGGCTGATACATTAGGAATCTTACCTGTCGAGGTAAAGATTGGAAAGACCAGCCTGAAAATCGCTTTCTTCGTGGTAGATGCTGCGACATCATACAATGCCTTGCTGGGAAGGGACTGGATTCATTTAGCCTTATGTGTGCCGTCCTCCTTGCATCAATGCTTATTAATTTGGGGAGACGCCCCCGAACCCGAGATAATAATGGCCAACAACAGGCCATTCACTGCAAAGATCTACGCTGTCGAGGCGGCGTACTATCGAGACAACGTAGGACCTTACAAGTTCATCGGGCAGGATAAATACGGACGACCACAAGAAGTCACTTCGAGCAAGAAGTTCACGCAACTTGAAATGGCTTGTTTAGCCAAAGAACTAAGTCGGCCTTGCAACGTCAAGGAAGAGGGGCTGCACGAACAACACTGTCAGTCTTGATGAATTGTCCTGATGATGAGGAACCATCGGCCTATAAGGCCGACATATTGGAAATCGATGAGATCGTTGTTATCGGGCCAGAGCAAGAAGCATGTGCCGATTTGATTCGAAGGTTTCGGGCCTATTTGGCCGAATGTTACACAGGAGATCTCATTTTTGAGGAGGAAACGCCACTGTCGGATGGCGGTGAAATTCAGTTAGAGGAACTAGCAACGGCGCCAGCCAAGCTTGACGACATCAAGATCCAAGTTCAGGACCCTGTCATCGAGGTTGAGTTAGGCAGCGAAGATGATCACATGCCAACCTACATCAGCGCATTGATCGATGATGGCCAGAATGATCGATTGATTCAGGTGTTGAAGGAATACAAGGACTGTTTTGCATGGAATTACGACGAGATGCCAGGATTGAGCAGGGAATTGGTAGAACACCATTTTCCAATACATGAAGGATACTTACCCCGGAAACAGCCCCCTGAGAAGGATGTCCGTCGAGGTATGCAAACTAATCAGGGAAGAAATCGAGAAGTTGTTGAGGGCCAGTTTCATCGAGGTGGCCCGATATCCGGAGTGGGTAGCAAATGTAGTTCCCGTGATGAAGAAGAACGAGAAGATCAAGATATGCATTGATTTCAGGGACCTGAATCTTGCATCTCCAAAAGATGAATACCCGATGCCAATGGCGGACATGTTAATCGATGTTGCCACTGGCAATATGTTCCTGACAGCCGTCGATGGAAGTGCATGTTATAATCAGATTTTTGTGGCTGTTGATGACGTACCAAAGTTGGCTTTTCAATGTCCCGGGGGAATAGGCACCTTCCAATGGAAAGTGATGCCATTCGGACTCAAAAACGCTGGAGCCACTTATTAACGAGCCATGAACTGTATTTTCATTGCGTCAGCCAATTTTCTTGGCTTTTTAGTGCATCGCAAGGGGATTGAGATCGATAAAAATAAGTCCAAAGCTATCCTGACAGCCAGACCTCCATCGATGAAGAAGGAATTACAACAATTCCTTGGCAAGGTCAACTTTTTACGGAGGTTCATTTCCAACTTGGCTAGAAAAATGAAGGTCTTCTCGCCTCTGTTAAAGCTGAAGGACAAAGAGGAATTTTGCTGGCAAACGGAGCATGAGCAGGAGTTTCAAGAGATTAAAGATAAGCTGACAACGCCGCCTGTGATGGTGCCGCTTGTCAAGGGGAAACCCTTGAAATTATATATATTTGCCACGGAGGACACCGTCGGTGGATTTCTGGCACAAGACGACGATGAAGGATTTGAACGAGCAATCTACTACTTGAGCAGGCACTTGACAGAAACGGAGCAGAGGTACTCGCCGATAGAAAATGTATGTCTGGCGCTGTTTTTCTCTTGCAAAAAGTTACGTCATTATATGCTGCCTGTGAAAGTATTAGTTATTTCTAGTATTGATGTGATGAAGTATATGATAGCTAAGCCTGTGATGAGGGGACGGATTGGTCGATGGGCCATCCAGTTGATGGAATATCAGTTGCAATACGTACCGCAAAAAGCAGTCAAAGGCCAAGTATTGGCTGATTTTCTAGTTGACCATCCATGTATCGATATTGATCAGGCCGTTCTTAAGGAACTGGACTCGATGACAATGGATATCAAGCCATGGACATTGGCTTTCGATGGGTCTAGAGCCGATAGACTATGCGGAGCAGGTATCGTTTTGATTTCTCCATCGAACGTAAAAACTAAGTTATCGATTCAATTTGACTTTGAATGTACGAATAATCAGGCCGAATACGAAGCCTTGATAATCGGACTAGAAATACTCAGGGAGCTCGACAATAAGTTTGTTGTCATCGTCGGGGACTCGCAGTTGGTTATCAGCAGATACAAGTTACTTCTAAATGCCGAAACCCAACACTTGACAAATATTATTTAACTGCGATGTCTTTGTTGTCGGAATTTGTTGATGTTACATGTTATCATGTGACGAGGGGAAATAACAGTGAGGCCAACAATTTGGCCCAATTGGTAACTGGTATCGATCTGCCTGATGACGTCGAGGAGTCTCATTACGTCGTCAGGAGACGACACTGTCCGTCGTTTATGTATCGAGACAATATTTTGTCTGTTTTGAGCGTGTTTCAGGATCCTGATGACTGGAGAGAGCCGATCAGAAAATATCTGGCTAATCCGTCAGACAGTGCATCTCAACAGATAAGGCCCACGGCCGTCAATTATGTCTTGATGGGAGATCAGTTGTTCAAAAAAAGCCACGACGGCGTGCTCCTGTTATGCGTCGATCAACAGGAAGCCATGAGAATTATGATGGAAGCTCATGAAGGAATTTATGGGGCCCATCAAAATGGCCACAAGTTGGCATAGCTATTGCGCCGATATGGCTATTATTGGCCAAAAATGGTGGGAGATTGTGTACAGTTGGCAAAAGGTTGTGAGAAGTGCCAACGGTTTGGGGTAATTTAGAGGATCCCCATCGAGGAGATGAATGTGATAATCAAGCCATGACCTTTAAGATGTTGGGCCATCAATATCATTGGGGAGATTCACCCGTCATCCTCTAAACACCATCGATACATTATTGTGGCCACAGTTTACTTTACTAAGTGGGTTGAGGCCAAACCACTCAAACAGGCCAATCAGGCCGAAGTGATGACGTTCATCAAAGACTTAATTGTTGCGTTCCAAATACTAGTACGCAAACACGCAAGTATACGGTCGTTACAAGTAATAAAGTGATAAATGAGTGTCGAACTCACGAGGAATTATTCAATTAATTACCAACTAACGTCTTGTTACTTCGATTTAGATTTGTAAGTTGAGTACGGTAAAGTGGTGGTGGTTTTGATACTACAACTAAATGAGGTGATTAAGAAACTAACACTTGACTTAATATATGTAAAGACTTCTACGATTTTACGTCACCTAGTTCAATTCAAGACAAACGACTCAACAATTGACAACCACACTCATGTTTGTTGTTCAAGATTTCATAAAATATTCATAGGTATCTTCCGAATAGCGTATGAACCTACCAAAGTAGACTAATCCAATTTATGTCTAAAAGGATTAAGCATAAGTGATGCATTAATTCCAAACCTTATTAGAACATGAAATGACCTAGGTATATTCTTATCCTAAAATCAAATCACAACCTAGTTTTTCAATCTAATCTTTAATCCATTATGCCTAGCAATTAAAGATCAATTCATTTCATCCTATGGTTGATCAAACCACAAGTTGACAAAAGCTCAAACTAGTTTAACAAACACTTGTATACAAGCATAGCAACAACCATTAACTCATCATTTAAACAAGAATCAAGAACCAAACATAGGATCAATAAAAACATAGAATAAAGAAGATTAGCTACTCATAACATTAAATAAATCATTCATTACATTAATGAAACCCATAAATGTAAATGAACAAAAGAAGAAAGATAGAGTTAGAGCAAGCTTAGGTGATGAGGTCTTCAACAACTTCTCCCTCAATGCCTTTTTATCTTCTTTGGGGAGTCCAAGTGAGAGTTCTTCTTTTCCAAAGTGCAAACCCTTCTCTTTTCTTCAAAAGAGGCAAGAGGAAAGTAAAACTGTAGAATGTCTGAAGTTGTGTTGAATGATTTCACCTTTAACACTCTAACCTAGCAAAACTACCAACTTCTAATGCCTAAGTTACCCTCCAAACAATGGCAACTAAGGCCAAAAAGTCCCCCATGATGCCTAAAAATACAAGTGGGATCAAAGGGGGAAAATACAAGAAACCCCCTGCCTTTCCCGCAGCAGAAATGTGCTGGTAGCAGGGACCTCGCCGCGGCGAGCTTTAGGCCGTAGGTTTCCTGCAGATTTTCTGCTCTGCCGCACTTTCTTCCGAGCAGCATATCTTTTGATTCCGAACTCCGATTGCGGATCCATGAAGTCCGTAGCATAGCTAACTCACTCATCTATGACATATCAAAAATTCAGATCATTTGGATCATCCATGAAATATTAGTTGCATGTTCTAGTGAGCAGCTATCTACATTCTTGTACAATTCGCTCCGGGTTCTAATTCCTTTGAAGCTCAAGCTTCACTCGCGGGGTGGGTAGAGCGATTCGCATCATTGATACACAACTCCGAATCTCTCTAAGATGTCAATACCTACAAACCACGGAGAAAATGATCAAAACGAGAACAAACACACAAAAACCAAAGAAAGGCCGAACAAAAGGGCCAAAAGCACAAAAGACACGAACACACGCAAAGACAAACAAAACTTGGATCAAAACAAGATGATTTGGGCTTAAAGAGATAGGTAATAACGACGTTTTAATGGCGTTATCAACACCCCCAAACTTAAACACTTGCTCGTCCTCGAGCAAAGAAAACAAAACAAACATACTTAAGATCGAAATGCTAAAACTTAACACTTTCAAATTATTATTTAAACAAACTCCATGTGTGTGTGATGGCTTCGGCTAGATTTTATTTTAGGTGAATACGTCCCGATAGGTCAAAATCATCGGTTCTATTTGCAAGGACTTCTAATGTTTGACAAAGAATCTCTCCTCACCGTAGATTACAAACTTAATGCTCAAATCACTTCACGGGACTAAGTTATAGGTAATTTAAGAGTGTTGTCCCTATTCTTGAGTTAATTGACGATTTTAGCTCCTAACTCTTTTCTCACCATTCTTTGCTTTTCTTTTGATTTACAATAATGGCGAACTTGATGCAATTTTGCTTTTGTGGGCTACTGACACCACTCTCTTTTATTCTTTTGTGCACACATATAGATTTTTCTATTACAACTCTTGCACTAGATTAATGAGATAGAGTAATTATCAAAAATGATCAATGGATACTAACGATTGAAGGCTTAGCCTTTCATTTCTCTCATAGAAGTGCGTACATTTTAGCAACTTCTCTACTCATTTCTTTTAAGAGTTAGGTGTTCAAAGGTTTTTCATTCTCGAAAAGGGTTTACTCCCCCAAACTTAGGCCATTTATGCTCTTTTTACATTTAGATTCCAAGCTAAGGATTGGAGGGATTCTAAGTTAAGCAAAAGGAGTCCTAGATCCTATTATCGCTAAAGTTCGTTATCCACTATAAATATAATCATAGCCATTGCCAATGTGCTTTGAACTTTGTAGAGCATGTACAAATAATAATAAGAATTTGAAAAATTTATGACGGGTCGACTTAGTACGCAACAAGTGACCTTACTCCCTCAAACTTAAAATGCACAATGTCCCCATTGTGTGAATTGAGAATGACGGAATAAGGTACGACACGACAAAAACAAGAACACAAACAAAACACAAGCAAAACAAAACAAAACAAAACGAAACGAAACGATAAACGAGCGAGCACGGCTCTAAATAAGTTCCAACAAGCAAACATTATAGATTTAAACGAGTAAACATTCCAACATCTCTTAAGAGTTAATAACAAAACCAACACAAGACGAGAATATAATTAAAACATTGTAAGCTCAATTTAAACCGATGGGACTGCGTAAATTTAAATCCAACGTCCCTTTATATATGCTTCCCGTGGTTGCTCCTGTCTTCAGTGGTTTCGTGCATTGAGAGCACGCTCCATTGCTTTCCCGTACTCTCCCCTTTTATTTCAAATGCGCAAATTTTCCCCCAAACTCATGTTGCAACTACACGACTTCAATAAATTAATACCCCGGCAACTCCACAATCAAAAACTAGCAAAGTTGGCAAAACTACTCTCACGAGCAATTTATCGAACAACTTCCGTGCACACCCAAAATTACTACTTTTCTACTGCTTTTACTAGAACTTCCACCCAAAATTTTTCAACACCAAACAACCAATACCATCATGCAAAACTAAAAAGGAGTTCAGCCATACTTACCTCTTGATGCACAAATTCAATTTAAATCCCCAAATTTCGAATTTTGAAGCTTTGGTGGGGGAATTTCGATTTTGGTGTAAATGTGGGAAAAGTGAGAGTTTTTGAGGTAATTGAGTGAGTGATTTTCGAGTTAGGAGTTTGTGTGAGTAAGGTAGAATTTGGGAGGGGAAGAAACTGAGAGTGAAGGAGATTTTTAGATTGGGGGAGGAAGAGATGGTGTGAGAGAGATTTTAGAGTGAGGGGGAAGATAGTGTGTGAGACTTGTTTGAAATGGAAGGTGAGTAGTGTGTTTAAAAAATAACGTCTCTTTTTTTTTATTTAAACAACACAATTACTCACCTTTCTTTTGTTCACGACCCATGGTTCGTTTAGCTTGATCTCGCTCGATTGTGCTTGTCAATCTTCGATCTTTCACGCGGGCTCATTTACCTACAACACAAGACAAGAAAACGAAAGCAAAAACAAAAACAAGAACGACAAAAAACACAAACACACGACAACAAAGGAAAAAAAAAAAAAAGCTCGGGTTGCCTCCCGAGAAGCGCTTGTTTATAGTCAAGAGCTCGACTTGAAACTTCTATTTTCTTTTAGCGTGGCCAATAATCGAATAGGATCCCATCGGGATCAAGTATGAGCCCCGGTCTCCTTGCTTTTAAATTCGTCCCACGCTTTAATTTTTCCATTGTACGGTCTTCTGGGACGGATTTGAACCACATATCAAATCGGAAACTTTTATCTCCCGGTTCAAATCTCTTGTAATCTTTACCCATAATTATCCACGTTTCTTTGCTCGGGTGGATCCACTTGTCTTCTTTGGGGATAACCAAGTCCACATAAGAATATTTGATGACCATTTGATCCGACCCTTCATCCATGATGAATTTATCTTCCTTTGCAAGCTCTTTCGATCCACCTTGTTCTTCCTCTCTAGTATGAAGCCCATTTGTTTCGAACATTTCACTCGGTTCACTAAAACTTTCTTTAGGAGCAATTGGCCCATCATAGGATTTTTCATTCATCAATGTGAAGCCTTTGCAATGCTCATTTATACCTTGTTTGGATGATTCGGTTGTACTCGGCAAAGTTCCAGGGAGTCTTATGAGTAAAGCTTGTGAGATTTGCTCCATTTGTGTTTGAAGATCCCTTAATGTCCCCGAGTCTTCTTGCAACTGTTTGGAAATCTCTTCCAATTTAGAATCATTGTTAACCATGTATTTGGTGGTGTGCTCCATGAACTTAGTGAATGCTTCTTCCAAAGATTATTGTGCCTCTACCGGAGGTTGAGAATATTCATGATAGTTTGGTTGGATGAATGAGGTAGTCATCAACATATCCGGGTGTGGTCCACCTCCCCACTCATTGTTCCTTGGATAATACGGGTTATTTCCCCATTCGATATTGTAGCCATTGTAAGGGGGACTCGGCTCATAATGATTACCCATGTATGAATTCTCATATTGAAAATGAGTTGGACTCATTGGGAAATCGGAGATTGTGCTCTCCCCCATGCAATGCATACAATAACACAGTGATCGACCCTCGGTTGACCTTGTATAGCAATCATGGTAGGCCATCGTACCTGGGAAGACAAAGATCACAACGTAAATAACAAATCCAAGCTAAGATATACAAGAATAAAAACTGGCAAACAATCGTTACAACTGCCCGGCAATGGCGCCAAAAACTTGTTGCGTTCCAAATACTAGTACGCAAACACGCAAGTATACGGTCGTTACAAGTAATAAAGTGATAAATGAGTGTCGAACCCACGAGGAATTGTTCAATTAATTACCAACTAACTTCTTGATACTTCGATTTAGATTTGTAAGTTGAGTACGGTAAAGTGGTGGTGGTTTTGATACTACAACTAAATGAGGTGATTAAGAAACTAACACTTGACTTAATATATGTAAAGGCTTCTACGATTTTACGTCACCTAGTTCAATTCAAGACAAACGACTCAACAATTGACAACCACACTCATGTTTGTTGTTCAAGATTTCATAAAATATTCATACGTATCTTCCGAATAGCGTATGAACCTACCAAAGTAGACTAATCCAATTTATGTCTAAAAGGATTAAGCCTAAGTGATGCATTAATTCCAAACCTTATTAGAACATGAAATGACCTAGGTATATTCCTATCCTAAAATCAAATCACAACCTAGTTTTTCAATCTAATCTTTAATCCACTATGCCTAGTGTTGGTCCCAAGTGGTCAGAAGAGGTTTAGAGGGGGGGGGGGGGGTGAATAAACCTCTTTAAAATTTTCTTCAAATTTTAACTTTAAAACTTTACTTTAATTGAACAGACTAAGCTAATCAGATTAGTAAGTTACAGTTCTGTTCGCGAACAAATCTTTGAACAGGTTTGTTGACCACTCGTCTGATAGTTACTTAGCTGATTTTGTTAAAATCAGTTTTAATACTTAGAGTACTTGCAGCGGATTTTTAAAGTGTTTTTCACAAGTAATCTTAGCAGTTTGAAAAATGTTTCCCCAGTTTTGTAAACTCCTTTGAATTCTTTTTCAAACAGTTAACTTAATGTGTTTTTATGTAATCAGCAAATATGCAAGTTTGAAAAGCAATGTAAAAACACAAGTAATTTTTATAGTGGTTATATGGATAAAAATCCTTTAGTCCACTCTTCCAGATCACTTAGATTCTGGGTTATACTATAATCACACAGATTACAATATTTCTCCACTTATACCTAAACAACTAATGAAAAGGCTATAAGCTCGCAATAGAAGATCACTAAGAAATTCTACTCTCTGAAGTTTGATCACTCACAAAGATGGATCACAACTCCGCACAACACTCTTGTTTACAAAATCACTCAGAAGATGTATTTTTCTTGATTCTTCAACTCTGCTTTCGTCAACAAATGACTCAGCTGATGAGTGAGCTGTTCTTGAGACTTAAAGAATTTTGCTTCGAAAATTTCTCAGAGATTGTGTTGCTTGTTTCTTCTTCGTCTCTTTCAGCTATTTATACTTGAGGATTGAAAAGTGTCCGTTGAAGAGAGACAGGATTCAAATTCCTCGAGTACTGGTCCTTAAAATCCGCGAACGGCTCTTTTGCAGTCTGTCCGTACTGTAAACAGTACTATTCTGCAGGCAGCATTAAATGCACTCGGCTGATGCTAAGCGATTCTTCAATCATTTGTCTTTAATAACCTTGTACTTCAGCATTTATTACACCAAGGGGCATTTATTACCGTTGGGAAGACTTTATGATCCTTTCCACTTGGCTGACGAAAATACAAGTCTGATGGTGAACTCGGCTGATCTCAAACTTGAACAAATCTGATTTGAGTCGGCTGATCTTCATCAGTCTGACGTTTTTCCTTCAGCAGATCAGAAGTCTTGGACCTTGAAACTTTGACTCTTCTGATGTCTTCTTTACTTAGTCAAAATTCCTTCCAAAGGGATCATCAGCTAGGTTACTCCATACTTAGCCAATCTTTGAAGTTTTGGAATGCATCAAAACCTCCCTTCTAAATTTGTCTTCAGTGCCTTCATCTTCATCCTTCTCCAACAATTTCCCCCTTTTTGATGATGACAAAACTTCAGCTAAGTACCTGTCAAATACCTAAGCTAAAGATTGTAATCCTCAAAATTTTCTGAGATAGAAAAAGTATATTGGATTGAACTTGACTTTTTATTGATTTTGAAAAAGCATTACATGTACAAGTTCATCAGATAAGATTTCTGAAGAATAGATAAAAGTAAACTGATTACAAAGATTTTACAATTTCTAACTATCAGCTTCTTCATCTGATCCTTCAAGCACTTCCTCATACTCATAAGATGATTCTTCGTCATCTTCATCATCAGCTTCTTCTTCCAAGATTGCTTTGGCAGCTTCCATCTTCTCCTTAAGTTGTTGTTCTTTAATAAGCTCCATTGCTTTCCTGGCAGATTCAGTATTCTTGTACTTGGTAGTTTCTTTTTCAATCTTTTCTGCTTCTTCTACCTTTCCAAGCTTTTCAGTCTTGTCAGCTGTTTCTTCAGTTTCCTTGGCTTCAGCAGCATTTTCCTTAGCTGGTTCTTCCTTCTCTTCCCCCTTTTTGTCATCATCAGATCTGATGACATCAGAAGGTGCAACAGAAGGGTTGAGAGCAACTGTTGGAATCTTCATACCAGCACACAAAGCCTTGAGATTCTGATTGACAACATCATGACTTGCTGTTAGATGATGAATATCAATGCTGATGACGTCAGTCTGATCATTGAAGTAGTCAATGTTAAGGTTGATAGTTGCAAGTTCATTCTGAACTTCCTGTGAGGCCTTTGCCACTTCTTGCAACATCCCTAGATTGATTTCCTTCTCTTCCTTACTGACTTGAATGAAGGTTGCAGTCAGATCAGCAATCTTGTGCTCAGCTGTTTTTAAAGCAGTATGAAGGTGGTTGACATCACCCTTCACATCTTCTACGTTCTTGTTCAACTCTCTCAAACTGTGCACTAACTGCAGTGAATTGTCTTGAGGGATAGGAATACTGTCAATTTCTCTTTTGATGATCTCTTCTGTTGATCCTTGAACAGTTTCCAGCTGAAGTTTGTTGGTTTCTGCCAACTCTGCTTTAAGTTCATCCTTCAGTTCCTCCTTAACCTTCATTAGCTGTTGCTTGTGCTTGTCTTCCAGTTCCTTTAGTTGGTTTTCCATAAGCATCTGGATTGCTTCCATCAGTGATGAATGTTGATCAGCTGATGAAGCAGACGCAGTAGCATCAGCTTCCTTCTCATTCGTCGTCTGTTGAACAGGGACTTCTTCCATATCCGTCATCTGATGATCTTCAGAAGTCTTAGCTTGCAGCTCAATAGCTAAGGACTTATCAGCTTCCTTGTGTTCATCAGTGACATCATCGTAAAATAAGTTAGTGATAGTGCCATCATCATTGAAGCAAGTTGTTTGTCTGATTTGCCTCACAATGATCCAGGGGTTAACAGGAGCATTGTTGCCCTTTGGCACTTCACTGAACTCTTTAACTTCCTTGCCAAAAATTATTTGCTGAATGCTTGGCAGTAGTGGCAAGTCACTTGAACAGCCTTGCTGGTATTTTGACCTTTTTACCCATCTCTTCAGGGAGGTCATAACAGCAAATTTAATTGCCCTTTCTTCAGCATTTTCAGACTTTTTCTTCTTATCAGGCAAGGTGCTTTTGATTTTCTTGGCCTCCTCCAATGCAAAGCCTTTTGCATAACTATGCATGACATCTCTTACATAGCTGGGATCAAGGGCCTTTTGAATGGAGTTTGTTTTCAGCCAGTTCAGAACCCAACGTTCTTCATCAGCCAACTCCTTCATACTTTGAAGTTCTGTCATTGACCTGTTCAGCCTGTTGTCTCTCCAACTAATATACCTTGGCTTTTCTTGGTTGAACATAGTTTTCAACATGAGCTTTTGATCATAGTATGCCAAGGACTTCTCAAACTTCTTGAACAGCTCCTTATCAGCATACACTATCTCAAAGGCTCTTCTAACTTCAAACTTGTCCTTTGACTTGACTTTGGGGGCAGGCAGTAATATCTTTTTCTTATCTTCTCCATCTTTGCCTTCTCCAATCTTGATGCCACCTCCATGGACAGGTCCATAGGCATCAACTTTGCTCATTTCCAAAACCATAGCCATTTCAGCATCCTCAGCAGCTTTCCTTTCTGCTTCAGACATGCGTCTTCTGGCTTCATCCTTAGCCGCTTGAGCTTTGCTTAGCTCAAGTGCCTTCTTTTCCTCAGCTTCATCTTGCTTTCTTTGTTCAGCTTCTTCTCTTGCCTTCTTGTCTGCTTTAGAGATTTTCTTTCTCTTAAGCACTATCTTCCTCTTCCCTTTGTCAATGGGAGCAGGAGCTGGAGCAGCAGATGATAGGGGAGCAGCAGCAATAGGATAAATGATTTGGATTTCTGGATCTTCTTGAGGTTGAGTAACCTCAGCTGTTGGTGTGACTTGGCTTGGCTGTTGCTTATCAGCTTTGTCAGTCGCAACAGTCTTAACTGTTTCAGCAGGCCTTTCAGCAGCTTCAGGGTCTTCCCTAGCTACATTTTCTAAATCCGTTGGTTCTTCTATGAAAGTCATCTGCTTTCTAGCAGACTTCTTAGTTCTTCCTTCACGGTATGTAGAAGCAGCTGTATCTCTCTGTTGGCTTCTTGTTCTTTGAGAGATACCTTCAGCAGGCCTCTCTGCTGATGGAGTTCTTGATGGTGATGCAGGGGATCCAGTCCTTACATCAGCAATAATGTTTTCAACGATTTTAGTGGCTTCAGCAGCAGAAGTCACTTTCTCCATCTGCTTGGTTTCTTTCTTCTTAGGCTCATCAGCAGCCTTCTTCTTTTTAGTCTCAACAGCTAAGCTGGCTGTTTTGACTAACCTCTTTTGCCTTTTGGCAGGAACCTCTTTTGGTTCCTCAACATCAGCTTCTTCAGGCTCTCCAGCCTTCCTCTTTTGAATAGGCATGTACTTGGACAATGCCTTGGATTTGTGGATCTCTTTTCCATACTTTGTGTCACAGCCCAGTTTTGACAGCAGATAACTGAGTGTGATTCTGTGGTTGGTGGAGGGGCCTTTTCCTTTCTTCTCATCAAGGAAATCAGCCAATATATACCAAACTATGATTGACCAGTTGACCTCCAGTCCATAGTAGATGGCAACCATGATGCTGAACCTCTTCATGGTAACAGCATCCAGTGAGAAGGTGCAGTTCTCAATCAGCTTAGACACCATATCAGCCATCCGCTGATATTCATCTCTCAGTTGTCTCTTCCTTATGTTTCCAGACATCACTTCTCCCTCCTTGGCGCAGATCGCCCAGAATTGTTGGTGCTTATCTTCCGTCAGTACAGTGACGTCATGTCGTCCACTGTTAGGAAGTCCAAACGTTTCGTGCAGAACAGCAGGAGTAATAGTGATAGATTTACCTCCCACTGTAGCCTTAATCTCCAGTGCGTTGTAGTCAGCTTTCGCTGTGTTGTAGTACTCCATCACTTTATCAGTCCAGATCACTCCCTCATTATATTCCATAAAATTCACCAAGTTCGCAGATTTGAACTTCTCCAGAAGTTCTTTCATCAGTGTCGTACCAGATTGGTAGTAGGAATCATATACGAGAAACATACCTTCAGCGGCCATTGTTAATCTGTTGAAGGTTAGGAAAACGGAGAGAAATATGCAGAGAAATGCAAGTAAATTTTCTCACAAGTACTTTTGAATGTTTGAGGTGCGTAAAGAACGACTCGACTGATCAGATGGGGATTTATAGAGTTGGGGTATCTTGAATTCCGTGATATCCGCCAACCGTTGGATCCGTTTTTCTGTCAGTGCTGATCGTGCGGCGTCAGTTACGACGTTTCAAATTCAAAAGATATTTAATGAAGAGCGGGAATATGTACCGCCCGACAGTTACTTATAAAAGCGTGTTTTGAATAAAACGTTTTAAATAGTTCGCTTTTATTTAAGTAATCAGATGAGTATAATGACATAGTTGTTATCAGAGAATGCCAATAGCTGATAACCTTCCTCAGCTGTTTGTCAATCCAGCTAGATAAAATAACTTTAATCTTCGATAGTTGAGTCTTCTGATGAAAACATAACTTCAACTAACTGTCATTAACAAATTTCATCTTTAATTCAGAAGTACCGCTAGTCTTACACGATCCCCCTGAGTTTAAGAATTCATAAGTTAACTAGTCTGTTGAGAGTTAATCCTTTAAGATAATAACGAATAACTAAGCTGTTGAACTTCAGTCTTCTGATGAGTTCCCCCTCAGCTCTTAGAGTTGAGAACCTTGCTTCACTTAGAGGTTTAGTGAAGATATCAGCAATCTGATTATCAGTATGAACATACTCAATCACAACATTGCCTTTTTCCACATGATCTCTAATGAAATGATGTTTGATCTCAATATGTTTAGTCCTTGAATGACTTATAGTGTTCTGAGTAAGTGAAATTGCACTTGTATTATCACAGTAGATTGGAATTCCACTGATCTTGATGTTGTAGTCTTCTAGTTGATGTTTCAACCAAAGTATCTGTGTACAGCAAGCTCCAGCAGCTATATATTCAGCTTCAGCAGTAGATATAGAAACTGAGGTCTGTTTCTTACTCATCCATGAGATCAGACGACTACCTAAGAACTGACAGGCACCTGTTGTGCTCTTTCTGTCAATCTTGCAGCCAGCAAGGTCTGAATCTGAATAACCAATAAGCTCAAATCCAGATTCTCTAGGATACCACAATCCCAATTCTTGAGTGCCTTTAACATATTTCAATATCCTTTTGGCAGCTAAGAGATGAGATTCTTTGGGGTTTGATTGAAATCTTGCACAGACTCCAACTGAGTACATTATGTCAGGTCTGCTTGCTGTTAGATACAACAATGAACCAATAATGCCTCTATATTTGGTTATGTCCACTGATTTGCCATCTTCATCTTTATCCAACCGAAGACTTGTAGACATAGGAATTGTAGCAGTAGAGCTAGTTTCCATACCAAACTTCTTGAACAGATCTCTTGTGTATTTTGCTTGGCTGATGAATATTCCATCAGGCAACTGTCTAACTTGCAATCCAAGAAAATAATTAAGTTCACCCATCATGCTCATTTCAAACTTATTCTGCATCAGCTTGGAGAACTTATCACACATCTGTTGATTAGTTGAACCAAAAATAATATCGTCCACATATATTTGCACAAGTAATATATGATTTTCACATTCAATTGTGAACAAGGTTTTATCTACCTTACCTTTTCGAAATCCTTTAATTAAAAGAAAATCAGATAGGGTATCATACCATGCTCTTGGAGCCTGTTTCAGTCCATAGAGGGCTTTCTTCAGACGATATACCTTGTCCTCTTCTTGATAGACTTCAAATCCAGGAGGTTGTTCAACATATACCTCTTCTTGCAATTCTCCATTGAGAAAAGCAGACTTCACATCCATCTGATAGACAGTGAAGTTCTTGTAAGCAGCATAGGCTAGAAACAGTCTGATTGCTTCAAGTCTTGCTACTGGTGCAAAAGTTTCATCAAAGTCAATTCCTTCTTCTTGACAATAACCCTTGGCCACTAATCTTGCTTTATTTCTGGTGACAACACCATCTTCATTCATCTTATTTCTGAAAACCCACTTAGTGCCAATTACTCTTTGATGACTTGGTCTAGGAACTAAGTACCAGACTTCATTCCTTTCAAATTGATTCAACTCTTCTTGCGTAGCTTCTATCCAGAAGGAATCATTGAGAGCTTCTTCAATTTGCTTAGGCTCTATTTGAGATAGAAATGTGACAAACATGGCATCTTGTGCAGCAACTCTTCTTGTTTTCACTCTATCTAAAGGATCACCAATGACTAATTCAGGTGGGTGATTCTTGAGCCATCTTAGATCAGGTTGTAGATCAGGATGTTGTCCTCTGTCTTGATCTTGCAACACTACTGTTGGAGTTCCAGTAGTAGTCTGTTGAACATTTGTTGTCTGTTGAACAGTCTCCGGTCTGTCAGCTGTTTGCAACTCGTCTGTTAGACAATCAGCACTGTGATTTTGAACAGCACTTGAGTTAGCAGCTGAACTTAGATTAGGTAGTATGATGGGAACATATTCTTCATTTCTTCCAATGTCTAGCTTCTGTAAATCAGTAGACAGATCTTGATTAACATTTTGATTCTTTTCAGAAGATTGACTTGGCTCATCAAATACTACATGGATAGATTCTTCTATTAGTAATGTTCTTTGTTAAAGACTCTGTAAGCTTTACTAACAGTAGAGTATCCTACAAAAACAGCTTCATCAGCCTTTTCTGCAAATGCAGTAAGATGATTTTTCCCATTATTCAGTACAAAACATTTACAACCAAAAATCTTAAAGTAATGAATGTTTGGTTTTCTGTTGTTCCAAACTTCATATGGAGTCTTGTTCTGATTTTTGTTGATCATACATCTGTTTTGGGTAAAGCATGCTGTGTTTGTTGCTTCTGCCCAAAATCTTTGTGGCAGCTTAGCTTCAGCTATCATGGTTCTGACAGCTTCCTTTAGTGTTCTGTTTCTCCTTTCAGCAACACCATTCTGTTGAGGGGTTCTAGCAGCTGAATACTCATGATGTATTCCTTTGATATTACAATACTCTTCAACAGTAGAGTTTGTAAACTCTGTCCCTCTATCTGATCTGATCTTCAATATTTTTATACTCTTCTCATTTTGGATCAGTTCCATCAGATTGGTAAGATGTTCCTTGGTTTCACTTTTCTTCTTCATGAAAATCACCCAAGTATATCTTGAATAGTCATCCACAACAGCTAGGCAGTATTTCTTTCCACCATTGCTGACTGGATCAATGGGTCCAAATAAGTCCATATGTAGTAGCTCCAATATTCTTTCAGAAGATTGATGCTTTTTGCTTTTGAAAGATGACTTGATTTGTTTACCCTTCTGACAGGCGTCACAGAGCTTGTCTTTGCTCATGACTGTTTTTGGAATCCCTTCTACCAGATCATTCTTGATTAATCTGTTAATGGTCTTGAAGTTTAAATGATTCATTCTCTTGTGCCATAGCCAACTCACTTCACTTGGTGCAGATGCCACCAAACAAATACTTGAATTCTTATCAGCAGAATTCCAGTCGACTATGTAGATATTTCCCTGTCTTCTTCCAGATAAAATTACCTTCTTTGTACCAATCTGTTCAACATAACACTTATCTGTTGAGAAGATGACTGAATATCCTTTGTCACAAAATTGACTTATGCTCAGCAGATTATATTTGAGGCCTTTAACATATGAGACGTCAGATATCTCAATGTTTCCTCTGATCAGTTTCCCTTTAGCTTTAATCTTGCCTTCTTTGCTGTCTCCAAATGTAACACTTGGACCATCCACAGCAACTGCATCAGTCAACTCATGTATGTTTCCACACATGTGCCTTGAACATCCACTGTCCAAGTACCAAATCTTCTCTACTTTACTCCTACTCCTAATCCTAACCTACAAAACAAAAGTAAAATTGTTTTAGGTACCCTTATTGAGAGGGTCCTGAAGGATTAGTTCCACCTTTGACAACCCAAGATGTTGAAGTCTTAGGCTTCTTAGGCTTCTGAGTTTTGACAGGAGCATGAACAACATCATTTTTATCATAGTTATCAGATAAGTCATGTTGATGATCAGTATGATAAGGAAAGTGTTCATAAGCAGGGTAAGGTGCATGATAAGCAGGGTATGCATGCATTGGATGAGCAGGGTAACGTGCATAGTAACCTGGAAATTGAGGTGCATGATACATAGGATGATATGCAGCAGGTTGCACATAAAATGATTCATTTCCATACCAAGCATTTTGATTTTTCTTGTTTTTATGCTTCTTTGGTTTACTAGATGCTTGCTCTTTAACAGACGACTTAGCTTTATCACTAGTCTGATTAGTTTTAGCCTTATCAGATGACTTCCTAGGACTCTTCTGTTTAGGCTTACTAGTCTGTTTTCCTACACTAGGCTCTTTGCTCTTTTTAGCCTTAGGAGATTTCTTCTCCTTTACCACTTTCTCAGATGAGGTAGGTTTAGAAGTTTGAACATACAGAATGACCTTACTATTGTCAGCTGATATGAATTTTTCAGTATGATTCAATTCTAGCTTATCCTTTTCTAAAGGTGTCTCCTGTTTACTAGATGTATGCATGGATGCAACAGTTGACTTATCATGAGACTCAATAATTTTTTCAAGTTCCATGATTTTTCCTTTATAGACCTCACACTCAGCTTTCAGAGATTCATGCTCTTGCTCAAGCTGTTTATACTCAGCTGATTCTTTAGGCTTTTCAGCTTTAAGTTTCAGTGAGTTATTTTGCTCTTTTAGCAAGTTCATCTCTTCCTTAAGCTTAACAAATTCTCCAGCAATAGTAGTATTATTCAACATCATTTGCTCTAGAGAATTAAATAGTTCATTTTCTTGAGGAGTTACCTTATCCTCTGAGTCATCAGATTCCTTAGCCATCAGGCAGAGGAGAGCAGGTTTTTCTTCATCAGACGATTCTTCATCAGACGTGTCTGAATCTGAATCAGATGAGTAGACAGCAGCAAACTTTTCTGCTTCAGCCACCATTGCCTTGCCTCTCTGATGCTTTCTTTCTTTTCTCATTTTCTTCTCCTCTTCAGTGTACTTTTCTGCTTTTGGATATGGGCAGTCTTTGATGAAGTGTCCCAATTTCCTGCAGTTGTAACACATTAGTTTTGCTTTATAATCATCTTTTTCTTGAGAAGAAAAATTAGGTTTAGAAGTAGAAGCATTGTTGTATTTGTTCTTCATTTTTCTTTTGTAGAACTTCTTGAAGTTGTTCATCAACAGTGCAACATCTCCAGCAGTGTACTCCTTTTTGTTGAGTATTGTGGCTTCATCAGATGAGTCCACTTCTATGCTTTTCTGTGCTGGTCTTCTAGTGTTTTCAGCAGCAACCAGTGCAGCTGTGGGTCCTGAAGTTGAGGTTTCTTCAATTCCCATTCTAGGCAGTTTATACTCGAATGCCTTGAGTACAGAAAACAGCTCAGTAAGAGAGATTTTTCCCAAATCCCTTGATTCTTCCATTGCTGTAACTTTCATGTTGAACTTTGGGGGTAGGGCCTTTAGTACTCTGACAGTGATCTCTTTGTCAGTGAAGGTCTTTCCCAACTTTAAAACTTCATTCAGAGTCTTGGTGAATCTGGTATCCATCTGATCAATGGTTTCTCCAGACTTCATCTTGAAGTTGTCAAGTTTCTCCAAGGCAACAGTGAGCTGATGCTCTTTAATAGCATCATTGCCTTCGCTCATATCTCTGACTTTGTCCCACATCTCCTTTGCAGTTTTGCAATGTTTGACCTTGTCAAACCGATCATTATCCAGGGCTTTAGTCATGATGAATCTCCCAACTTTATCTAGATTGTAAAGCTTTATTTCCTCTGGAGTCATCTCATGAAGGTCTTTTTCCACAACCGTATCCACTTCATTGATATTTATGGTCTTTGTGAATCTGAATGGACCTTTAATGATACATGTGTACATGTTATCATTATAAGCAGCAAGGAAAATCTCCATTCTGATTTTCCAGTCCTCAAAGGACATACCAGCAATGTGGGGAACATGGCTGATACAATCCATTTTTCAAAAAGTTTTGATTTTTCAAAAAGATGCTCTTTTGAAAAGTTTTGAAAACCCTTTGAAAAACACTTGGATCAAGCTCGTTGATCAGGCAGCTGATTCTAATGAACCACCTGCTCTGATACCACTTGTTGGTCCCAAGTTGTCAGAAGAGGTTTAGATGGGGGGGGTGAATAAACCTCTTTAAAATTTTCTTCAAATTTTAACTTTAAAACTTTACTTTAATTGAACAGACTAAGCTGATCAGATTAGTAAGTTACAGTTCTGTTCGCGAACAAATCTTTGAACAGGTTTGTTGACCACTCGTCTGATAGTTACTTAGCTGATTATGTTAAAATCTGTTTTAATACTTAGAGTACTTGCAGCGGATTTTTAAAGTGTATTTCACAAGTAATCTTAGCAGTTTGAAAAATGTTTCCCCAGTTTTGTAAACTCCTTTGAATTCTTTTTCAAACAGTTAACTTAATGTGTTTTTATGTAATCAGCAAATATGCAAGTTTGACAAGCAATGTAAAAACACAAGTAATTTTTATAGTGGTTATATGGATAAAAATCCTTTAGTCCACTCTTCCAGATCACTTAGATTCTGGGTTATACTATAATCACATAGATTACAATATTTCTCCACTTATACCTAAACAACTAATGAAAAGGCTATAAGCTCACAATAGAAGATCACTAAGAAATTCTACTCTCTGAAGTTTGATCACTCACAAAGATGGATCACAACTCCGCACAACACTCTTGTTTACAAAATCACTCAGAAGATGTATTTTTCTTGATTCTTCAACTCTGCTTTCGTCAACAAATGACTCAGCTGATGAGTGAGCTGTTCTTGAGACTTAAAGAATTTTGCTTCGAAAATTTCTCAGAGATTGTGTTGCTTGTTTCTTCCTCGTCTCTTTCAGCTATTTATACTTGAGGATTGAAAAGTGTCCGTTGAAGAGAGACAGGATTCAAATTCCTCGAGTACTGGTCCTTAAAATCCGCGAACGGCTCTTTTGCAGTCTGTCCGTACTGTAAACAGTACTATTCTGCAGGCAGCATTAAATGCACTCGGCTGATGCTAAGCGATTCTTCAATCATTTGTCTTTAATAACCTTGTACTTCAGCATTTATTACACCAAGGGGCATTTATTACCGTTGGGAAGACTTTATGATCCTTTCCACTTGGCTGACGAAAATACAAGTCTGATGGTGAACTCGGCTGATCTCAAACTTGAACAAATCTGATTTGAGTCGGCTGATCTTCATCAGTCTGATGTTTTTCCTTCAGCAGATCAGAAGTCTTGGACCTTGAAACTTTGACTCTTCTGATGTCTTCTTTACTTGGTCAAAATTCCTTCCAAAGGGATCATCAGCTAGGTTACTCCATACTTAGCCAATCTTTGAAGTTTTGGAATGCATCCAAACCTCCCTTCTAAATTTGTCTTCAGTGCCTTCATCTTCATCCTTATCCAACACCTAGCAATTAAAGATCAATTCATTTCATCCTATGGTTGATCAAACCACAAGTTGACAAACGCTCAAACTAGTTTAACAAACACTTGTATACAAGCATAGCAACAACCATTAACTCATCATTTAATCAAGAATCAAGAACCAAACATAGGATCAATAAAAACATAGAATAAAGAAGATTAGCTACTCATAAAATTAAATAAATCATTCATTACATTAATGAAATCCATAAATGTAAATGAACAAAAGAAGAAAGATAGAGTTAGAGCAAGCTTAGGTGATGAGGTCTTCAACAACTTCTCCCTCAATGCCTTTTTATCTTCTTTGGGAAGTCCAAGTGAGAGTTCTTCTTTTCCAAAGTGCAAACCCTTCTCTTTTCTTCAAAAGAGGCAAGAGGAAAGTAAAATTGTAGAATGTCTGAAGTTGTGTTGAATGATTTCACCTTTAACACTCTAACCTAGCAAAAGTACCAACTTCTAATGCCTAAGTTACCCTCCAAACAATGGCAACTAAGGCCAAAAAGTCCCCCATGATGCCTAAAAATACAAGTGGGATCAAAGGGGGAAAATACAAGAAACCCCCTGCCTTTCCCGCAGCAGAAATGTGCTGTTAGCAGGGACCTCGTCGCGGCGAGCTTTAGGCCATAGGTTTCCTGCAGATTTTCTGCTCTGCCGCACTTTCTTCCGAGCAGCATATCTTTTGATTCCAAACTCCGATTGCGGATCCGTAAAGTCCATAACGTATCTAACTCACTCATCTAGGACATATAAAAAATTCATCTCATTTGGATCATCCATGAAATATTTATGCATGTTCTAGTGAGCAGCTATCTACATTCTTGTACAATTCGATCCGGGTTCTAATTCCTTTGAAGCTCAAGCTTCACTCGCGGGGTGGGTAGATGATAACGCCGTGAATATGTCGTTATTACCTATCTCTTTAAGCCCAAAACATCTTGTTTTGATTCGAGTTTTTGTGTGTCTTCTCGTGTTTTCGTTTCTTTTGTGCTTTTGGCCCCTTTGTTTGGCCTTTGTTCGTCTTTTGTGTTTTTGTTCTCGTATTGATCGTTTTCTCCGTGGTTTGTAGGTATTAACATCATAGAGAGATTCGGAGTTGCGTATCAATGATACGAGTCGCTCTACCAACCCCGGGAGTCAAGCTTGAGCTTCAAAGGAAATAGAACCCGAAGTAAATCGTACAAGAATGTAGATAGCTGCTCACTAGAACATGCATAAATATTTCATGGATGATCCAAATGAGCTGAATTTTGGATAGGTCATAGATGAGTGAGTTAGCTACGCTACGGACTTTACGGATCCGGATTCGGAGTTCGGAATCAAAAGATATGCTTCTCAGAAGAAAGTGTGGCGGAGCAGAAAATCTGCAGGGAGCTTACTGCCTGAGCTCGCGGCCGCGAGCTCAGGGCTCGCGGCCGCGAGCTGCCAGAAAAGCTGCGTGTTTTGAAGGTGTTTTATGTCCTTTTGCCTTTTCCCTCCCACTTGTAATTCCAACTTCTTTTGGGGACTTTTTGGCCTTAGTTGCCTTGTTTTGGAGGGTAACTTAGGCATGGAAAGTTGGTAGTTTGCTAGGTTAGAAGGTTTGGAGGAAATCATTCACAACTTGATCACTTCACTTTACATCTTGCCTCCAAAGGAAGAAAAGCTTTGTTTTGGCACTTTTGAAAGAAGAACTTCACTTGGACTCCCCAAAGAACAACAAGGGCTTGAAGAAGAAGTTGATATTGACTTCATCACCTAAGCTTACTCTATCTTTCTTACTTTGTTCATTTACATTTATGACTTTGTTTAATGTAATGAATATGGTGTTGATTAATATGAGTAGCTAATCTCCTTTATTCTAAGGTTTCATTGACCCTATGTTTGGTTCTTGATTCTTGATTAAATGATGAGTTAATGATTGTTGCTATGCTAGCTTATATACAAGTGTTTGTTAATCTAGTTTGAGCTTTTGTCAACTTATGGATTAGCTAACCATAAGATGAAATGGATTGATCTTTAATTGCTAGACATAGTGGATTAAAGATTAGATTGAAAAACTAGGTTGTGATTTGATTTTAGGATAGAAATATACCTAGGTCATTTCATGTTCTAACAAGGTTTGGAGTTAATGCATCACTTAGGCTTAATCCTTTTAGACATAAATTGGATTAGTCTACTTTGGTAGGTTCGTACGCTATCGAAAGATACGTATGAATAATTTACGAAATCTTGAACAACAAACATGAGTATGGTTGCCAATTGTTGACTCGTTTGTCTTGAATCGAACTAGGTGACGTAAAATCCTAGAAGCCTTTACATATTGTTAAGTCAAGTGTTAGTTTAATAATCACCTTACCTTAGCTTTAAATATCACACCACCACCACTTTACCTTAATCTTCTTACAAATCTAAGTCGAAGTAACAAGACGTTTGTCGGTAATTAATTGAACAATTCCTCGTGGGTTCGACACTCCTTATCACTTTATTACTTGTAACGACCGTATACTTGCGTGTACTACGCACTCGTATTTGGAGCGTAACAAGTTTTTGGCGCCGTTGCCGGGGAGTTGTAACGATTATTTGCCAATTTTTATTCTTGTATATCTTTAGCTTGGATTTGTTATTTACGTTGTGATCTTTGTCTTCCTAGGTACGATGGCCTACAATGATTGCTATCCAAGGTCAATCGAGGGACGATCAATTTGTTATTGTATGCATTGCATGGGGGAGAGCACAATCGCCGGTTGCCCAATGAGTCCAACTCATTTTCAATATGAGAATTCATACATGGGTAATCATTATGAGCCTAGTCCCACTTACAATGGCTACAATATCGAAAAGGGAGATGGCCCGTATTATCCAAGGTACAATGAGTGGGGAGGTGGACCACACCCTGATATGATGATGACTACCCCATTCATCCAACCGAGCTATCATGAATATTCTCAACCTCCGGTAGAGGCACAATCATCTTTGGAAGAAGCATTCACTAAGTTCATGGAGCACACCACCAAATATATGGTTGCCAACGATTCTAAGTTGGAAGATGTTTCCAAACAGTTGGAAGAGGTTTCCAAACAGTTGCAAGAAGACTCCAAACAATTGCAAGAAGACTCGGGGGCATTAAGGAATCTTCAAACACAAATGGAGCAAATCTCGCAAGCTTTATTCATAAGACCCCCTGGAGCTTTGCCGAGTACAATTGAATCAGTTGCTCCTAATGAAAGCTTTAATGAACCGAGTGAAATGTTAGAAACAAATGAGCTTCCTACTAGAGAGGAAGAACAAGGTGGATGGACAGAGCTTGCAAAGGACGATAAGTTCATCATGGATGAAGGGTTTGATCAAAAGGTCATCAAATATTCTTATGTGGACTTGGTTATTCCCGAAGAAGACAAGTGGATCCACCCGAGCAAAGCAACATGGATAATTATGGGTAAAGATTACAAGAGATTTGAACCGGGAGATAAAAGTTTTCGATTTGATATGAGGTTCAAATCCGTCCCAAAAGACCGTACAATGGAAAAACTAAAGCGTGGGACGAATTTAAAAGCGAGGAGGCCGGGGCTCATACTTGATCCCGATGGGATCCTATTCGATTATTGGCCACCCTAAAAGAAAAGGAAAGTTTAAAGTCGAGCTACCGACTTTAAACAAGCGCTTCTCGGGAGGCAACCCGAGCCTATTGTTTTTTTTTTTCTTTGTTGTTGTGTGTTTGTGTTTGTGTTTGTGTTTTGTGTTTTGTGTTGTTTTTGTTTTTGTTTTTGCTTTCGTTTTCGTGTCTTGTGTTGTAGGTAAATGAGCGCGCGTGAAAGATCGAAGATTGACAAGCACAATCGAGCGAGGTCAAGCTAAACGAACCATGGATTGCGAAAGGCGTAAGGTGAGATTATGTTGAATTAATTGATCGAGTGGAAGGGGAAATTTTTCTACCCAACCCTCGCGGCCGCGAGCTTCATGCTCGCCGCCGCGAGGATTTGGCAGAAACTTTCTACCCAACCCTCGCGGCCGCGAGCTTCCAGTTCTCGCGGCCGCGAGACGTTTAAAAGAAAAAAAAATTTCGAAAAAAAAAAAAAGGGGGCAAAGACATATACTCCCTCACATTCTCAACTTTCAAACACAACATCCACCTTACCTCCCTCTCTCAATCGACTCTCACACCATTCCTCTCAAACACTATTAATTCATCTAATATCTCACTCAATCAACCAATTACTCACACAATCACTCCCTTAATCAATCAAAAATCTAAATTCCCCCACTTACACTACACCAAATCCGAATTCAACACTATAGGGTTCGAAAATTGCAATTCTCCGATTCCGATCAAGAGGTAAGTGTGGCTTGACTTAATTGGTATTGGTGTATTGGTGTTGAGTTGATTTGGTATTGAAATTTTTTGGGTGGAAGCTATTATAAACTTTGAAGATAATTAGTGAATTGGGAAGTGCACTCTAAGTGTTCGATGAATTGCTTCGTAGAATACTTTTGCCAATTTTGCTAGTTTTCGATTGTAAGTTGCCGGGGTATTGATTTGTTGATATTGGGTAGTTGCAACATAAGTTTGGGGGAATTTTGCGCATTTGACATAATTGGAAAGAGTGCGGGAAAGCAATGGAGCGTGCCCTCAACGCACGAAACCACTAAAGACGGGAGCAACTGCGGGATGCATACATAAAGGGACGTTGTATTTAAATTTACGCAGTCCCGTCGGTTTGAATTGAGCTTACAATGTTTTAATTATATTCTCGTCTTGTATTGGTTTTGTTACTAAATCTTGTGAGATATTGGCATGTTTACGTGTTTAAATGTATAATGTTTGCTCGTTGGACTTAATTAGAGCCGTGCTCGCTCATTTATCGTTTTGTTTTGTTTTGTTTTGTTTTGCTTGTGTTTTTGTTGTGTTCTTGTTTTTGTCGTGTCGTACCTTATTCCGTCATTCTCAATTCACACAATGGGGACATTGTGCATTTTAAGTTTGGGGGAGTAAGGTCGCGCTTGTTGCATGCTAGGTCGACCCGCCAAAATTTTTCAAATTCTTATTATTATTCGAACATGCTCTACAAAGTTCAAAGCACATTGGCTAAGGTTAGGTAATATTTAAAGTGGATAACGAACTTTAGCGATAATAGGTTCTAGGACTCCTTTTGCTTAACTTAGAATCCCTCCAATCCATAGCTTAGAATCTAAATGTAAAAAGAGCATAAATGGCCTAAGTTTGGGGGAGTAAACCCTTTTCGAGAATGAAAAACCTTTGAACACCTAACTCTTAAAAGAAATGAGTAGAGAAGTTGCTAAAATGTACGCACTTCTATGAGAGAAAAGAAAGGCTAAGCCTTCAATTGATAATACTCATTAATCATTTTTGGTAATTGCTCTATCTCATTGTTTTAGTGCAAAAGTTGTAATAGAAGAAAAGAGTGTGGTGCTAGTAGCCCACAAAAGCAAAATTGCATCAAGTTCGCCATTAGTGCTAATATCGTACTGTAATATTTTTGTAAAGCACAAAGTGCCTTGTTTCATTGTAAAAACAAGTGTGGTGAGAAAAGAGTTAGGAGCTAAAATCGTCAATTAATTCAAGAATAGGGAAAACACTCTTAAATTACCTATAACTTAGTCCCGTGAAGTGATTTGAGCATTAAGTTTGTAATCTACGGTAAGGAGAGATTCTTTGTTAAACATTAGAAGTCCATGAAAATAGAACCGATGATTTTGACCTATCGGAAATTATTCACCTAAGATAGAATCTAGCCGAAGCCATCACACACACACGTGGAGCTTGTTTAAAGAATAATTTGAAAGTGTTAAGTTTTAGCATTTCGATCTTAAGTATGTTTGTTTTGTTCTTGTTCTGTTTTATTTGCTCGAGGACGAGCAAGTGTTTAAGTTTGGGGGTGTTGATAACGCCGTGAATATGTCGTTATTACCTATCTCTTTAAGCCCAAAACATCTTGTTTTGATTCGAGTTTTTGTGTGTCTTCTCGTGTTTTCGTTTCTTTTGTGCTTTTGGCCCCTTTGTTTGGCCTTTGTTCGTCTTTTGTGTTTTTGTTCTCGTATTGATCGTTTTCTCCGTGGTTTGTAGGTATTAACATCATAGAGAGATTCGGAGTTGCGTATCAATGATACGAGTCGCTCTACCAACCCCGGGAGTCAAGCTTGAGCTTCAAAGGAAATAGAACCCGAAGTAAATCGTACAAGAATGTAGATAGCTGCTCACTAGAACATGCATAAATATTTCATGGATGATCCAAATGAGCTGAATTTTGGATAGGTCATAGATGAGTGAGTTAGCTACGCTACGGACTTTACGGATCCGGATTCGGAGTTCGGAATCAAAAGATATGCTTCTCAGAAGAAAGTGTGGCGGAGCAGAAAATCTGCAGGGAGCTTACTGCCTGAGCTCGCGGCCGCGAGCTCAGGGCTCGCGGCCGCGAGCTGCCAGAAAAGCTGCGTGTTTTGAAGGTGTTTTATGTCCTTTTGCCTTTTCCCTCCCACTTGTAATTCCAACTTCTTTTGGGGACTTTTTGGCCTTAGTTGCCTTGTTTTGGAGGGTAACTTAGGCATGGAAAGTTGGTAGTTTGCTAGGTTAGAAGGTTTGGAGGAAATCATTCACAACTTGATCACTTCACTTTACATCTTGCCTCCAAAGGAAGAAAAGCTTTGTTTTGGCACTTTTGAAAGAAGAACTTCACTTGGACTCCCCAAAGAACAACAAGGGCTTGAAGAAGAAGTTGATATTGACTTCATCACCTAAGCTTACTCTATCTTTCTTACTTTGTTCATTTACATTTATGACTTTGTTTAATGTAATGAATATGGTGTTGATTAATATGAGTAGCTAATCTCCTTTATTCTAAGGTTTCATTGACCCTATGTTTGGTTCTTGATTCTTGATTAAATGATGAGTTAATGATTGTTGCTATGCTAGCTTATATACAAGTGTTTGTTAATCTAGTTTGAGCTTTTGTCAACTTATGGATTAGCTAACCATAAGATGAAATGGATTGATCTTTAATTGCTAGACATAGTGGATTAAAGATTAGATTGAAAAACTAGGTTGTGATTTGATTTTAGGATAGAAATATACCTAGGTCATTTCATGTTCTAACAAGGTTTGGAGTTAATGCATCACTTAGGCTTAATCCTTTTAGACATAAATTGGATTAGTCTACTTTGGTAGGTTCGTACGCTATCGAAAGATACGTATGAATAATTTACGAAATCTTGAACAACAAACATGAGTATGGTTGCCAATTGTTGACTCGTTTGTCTTGAATCGAACTAGGTGACGTAAAATCCTAGAAGCCTTTACATATTGTTAAGTCAAGTGTTAGTTTAATAATCACCTTACCTTAGCTTTAAATATCACACCACCACCACTTTACCTTAATCTTCTTACAAATCTAAGTCGAAGTAACAAGACGTTTGTCGGTAATTAATTGAACAATTCCTCGTGGGTTCGACACTCCTTATCACTTTATTACTTGTAACGACCGTATACTTGCGTGTACTACGCACTCGTATTTGGAGCGTAACAGTAGAGCGACTCGCATCATTGATACACAACTCCGAATCTCTCTAAGATTTCAATACCTACAAACCACGGAGAAAATGATCAAAACGAGAACAAACACACAAAAACCAAAGAAAGGCCGAACAAAAGGGCCAAAAGCACAAAAAACACGAACACACGCAAAGACAAACAAAAGTCGGATCAAAACAAGATGATTTGGGCTTAAAGAAATAGGTAATAACGACGTTTTAATGGCGTTATCATTAATCATTCATAGGTTTGGTCTCCCACAAACCATTGTCACTGATAGGGGACTGATGTTCTTCGGTCAAGAGATCAAGGAGTTTGCCAGATCGATGGGTTTTGAGTTGGTCCATTCAACACCGTATTATGCACAAGGGAATGGCCAAGCAGAAGCTTCTAATTGATTCCTTAAGGACATTATTTTGAAAATGATCGAGGAAAACCCAAGAGCTTGGCATTTGATGCTGTCAGATGCATTATGGGATTATCGAACCAGCAAACGGACGAGTACTGGCACCACTCCATACAAACTAACTTATGGACAGGATGTCGTTCTACCGATGAAAATCAACGTTCGATCGCTTCGGCTGATGCAACAAAATGAGTTGATGCCTGAAGAATACATTGAGAGTATGCTCCAGCAGATCGATGAACTAGACGAAGTCAGGGTTGCCGCGTTGGATAAAATCGAGGCACAAAAGAGGCTTGTCGCCCGATGCTACGATAAAAAGATACGCAGGAAATAGTTTGACGTCAGGGACATGGTCTGGAGAACTATTTTGCCACTTCATCAGCGCGAGAAAAAGTATGGCAAATGGAGCGCGATGTGGCAAGGACCATATGAGGTCTTCTCGATAACTCGAAGAGGGGGTTACAGTTTGAAAAAGACAGATGGGAATCTCTGTCGAGACCCCATCAATGGAAGATACTTGAAAAAGTTCAGACCAACCCTTTGGGAATCAATGTGTCTAGAACATCAGCGAGCCTTGGAGCTGGCAATCGAGCGGCGTAAAGAGTACTTTAATGTGCCAATCCCTCTGTAAATATTAGTTAGATTTATTTTCAGTTTTGTTTTTATTTCCATTTCCGTTTGTTTAGACTAAGTTTTTAAATTAACGTTAGTAGTTGCATTTACTTTCTATTTTTGTCCATGTTGGATGAAGATGAAGAGCAAAGAAGATAAGTAATTAAGGGAAGGTTTTGATGATTTCCAAAACGTCAAAATCAGCTAAGTATAGAAAACTTAGTTCCCTTAGAAGAATTTTGAACAAGTAAAGAAGACATCAGAAGAGTTCAAAGTTCAAGGACCAGAAGATTAGTGATCTCATGCTGAAACAGCGAACAGAAGGGTAGACCATCAGCTGACTCAAATCATATTAGTTCAGAGTTTGATCAGCAGAGTGACTATCAGATGGGTTGCTTCGATCAGCAGAGTAGAAGAGATCAAGAGATTAGTCCAAAGTAATAAATGCACTTGGTGTAATAAATGCTGCAAGAGAAGGGTAGTAATGGCAAATGATTGGAATTTACTCTCGGATTAGCAGAGTGCATTTAATGCAGCTACAGGAAAGTACAGCAGAGAAAGGACTGTAGCAGGTTACCGTTTTGATTTTCTGGCTAAGGCTATGGATTTGAAGATTTGATTTCCTTCAACGGTCATAAATTCAAATTCAAGTATAAATAGAGCTGATTTCAACGAGCGAGATACACAACAACAATCTGAGATTACACTTTGAAGCAGAAATTATTCAAGTCTCAAAAGCTCGAACAACTCACTCGTCTGGTGAAAGTCATCTGTTGACAGAAACCAAGTTGAAGCTTAAATTGAAAATACATTCTGAGTGATTTGTATTAGCTGAGTGTTGTGCGGAGTTGTGATCCATCTTTGTGAGTGATCAAACTTCAGAGAGTAGGATTTCTGAGTGATTTCCTATTGTGAGCTTATAGCCTTTTCATTTGTTGTCTAGGTATAAGTGGAGATATATTGTAAACTGTGTGTTTATAGTATAACCCAGAATCTAAGTGATCTGGAAGAGTGGACTAAAGGATTTTTATCCATATAACCACTATAAAAATTCTTTGTGTTGATTTGCATTTAAGTTTTTCTTGCATATTTCAAATCTGCATAACTTCACTTTGAGTTGATTCAAAAGATTTTAAAGGAGTTTCAAAACTGGGGATAAAATCTTTTGTAAGAACCTAAGTTACTTGTGATGTGAAAAACACTTTCAAACATCCGCTGCAAGTATACTCTCAAGAAAACTGTTTTACTGAAAAACAGCTAAGTAGTTGTGAGAAGAGTGGTCACTCTGCTGTTCAAGATTTGTTCACGATCAGCACAGTCTGCTTACTGTTCTTCATCAGCTTAGTCTGCTGACAGAAGACTGAAAAGTTTTTAAGTTCAAAAATTTTCAGAGGTCTATTCACCCCCCCTCTAGACCTCATCTGACCACTTGGGACCAACAAGTGGTATCAGAGCAGGTGGTTCATTTGAGTCAGCTGCCTGATCAACGAGCTTGATCCAAGTGTTTTTCAAAGGTTTTCAAAACTTTTCAAAAGAGCATTTTTTTGAAAAATTAAAACTTTTTGAAAAATGGACTGTATCAGCCATGTTCCCCACATTGCTGGTATGTCTTTTGAAGACTGGAAAATTAGAATGGAGATTTTCCTCGCTGCCTACAATGACAACATGTACACATGTATCATTAAAGGTCCATTCAGATTCACAAAGACCATAAAGATCAATGAAGTTGATACGGTTGTGGAAAAAGACCTTCATGAGATGACTCAAGAGGAAATAAAGCTTTTCAATCTAGATAAAGTTGGAAGATTCATCATGACTAAAGCCCTGGATAATGATCGGTTTGACAAGGTCAAACATTGCAAAACTGCAAAGGAGATGTGGGATAAAGTCAGAGACATGAGTGAAGGAAATGATGCCATAAAAGAGCATCAACATACTGTTGCCTTAGAAAAACTGGATAACTTCAAGATGAAGTCTGGAGAGACCATTGACCAGATGGATACCAGGTTCACCAGAACACTCAATGAAGTTCTAAAGTTGGGAAAAACCTTTACTGACAAAGAAATCACAGTCAGAGTACTAAAGGCTTTATCTCCTAAGTTCAACATGAAAGTGACAGCAATGGAAGAATCAAGAGATTTGGGAAAGATCTCTCTTACAGAGCTGTTCGCTGTACTCAAGGCATTCGAGTATAAACTACCTAGAATGGGAATTGAAGAAACCTCAACTTCAGGACCCACAGCTGCCCTGGTTGCTGCTGAAAATCCAAGAAGACCAGCACAGAGAAGTAAAGAAGTGGACTCATCTGATGAAGCCACATTGCTCAACAAAAAGGAGTACACAGCTGGAGATGTAGCATTGCTAATGAACAATTTCAAGAAGTTCTACAAGAGAAAAATGAAGAACAAATATAACAATGCTTCTACTTCTAAACCTAACTCTTCTTCTCAAGAAAAAGATGATTATAAAGCAAAACTAATGTGTTATAACTGCAGGAAATTGGGACACTTCATTAGAGACTGCCCATATCCAAAAGCAGAGAAGTACACTGAAGAAGAAAAGAGAATCAGAAAAGAAAGAAAGCATCAGAGAGGCAAGGCAATGATGGCTGAAGCAGAAAAGCTGACTGCTGTCTACTCATCTGATTCAGATTCAGACACGTCTGATGAAGAATCTTCTGATGAAGAGAACCCTGCTCTTATCTGCCTGATGGCAAAGGAATCTTATGACTCTGAGGATGAGGTAACTCCTCTTGACAATGAATTATTTAATTCATTTGAGCAAATGATGCTTAACAATACTGGTATTGCTGAAGCATATAAAAAGCTTAAGGAAGAGATGATATTGCTGAAAGAGCAAAATAGTTCACTGAAACTTACAGCTGAAAAGGCAAAAGAATCAGCTGAATATAAACAGCTTGAGCAAGAACATGAATCTCTGAAAGCTGAATGTGAAGTTTATAAAGAAAAATCATGGAACTTGAAAAAGTTATTGAGTCTCATGAAAAATCATCTGTTGCATCCACGCATACATCTAGTAAACAGAAGATGCCTTTAGAACATGATAAGCAAAAATTGAACCATACTAAAAAATTTATATCTGCTGACAATAGTAAGGTCATTCTGTATGTTCAAACTGCTAGACCTACTTCACCTGAGAATGTGTTAAAGGAGAAGAAATCTCCTAAGGCTAAAAAGAGCAAAGAGCCTAGTATAGGTAAACAAACTAGTAAGCCTAAACAGAAGAGTCCTAGGAAGTCAACTGATAAGGCTAAAACTAATCAGACTAGTGATAAAGCTAAGTCGTCTGTTAAAGAGCAAGCATCTATAAACCAAAGAAGCATAAGAACAAGAAAGATCAAAATGCTTGGTATGAAAATGAGTCTTATTATGTGCAACCTGCTGCATATCCTCCTATGTATCATGCACCTCAATTTTCAAGTTACTATGCACCTTACCCTGCTCATCCAATGCATGCATACCCTGCTTATCATGCACCTTACCCTGCTTATGAACATTTTCCTTATCATACTGATCATCAACATGACTTATCTGCTGCATATGATGAAGATAAAACTGTTCATGCTCCTGTCAAAACTCAAAAGCCTAAGAAGCCTAAGACATCAACATCTTGGGTTGTCAAAGGTGAAACTTATCCTTCAGGACCCTCTCAATAAGGGTACCTAAAACAATTTTATTTTTGTTTTGTAGGTTAGGATTAGGAGTAGGAGTAAAGTAGAGAAGATTTGATACTTGGACAGTGGATGTTCAAGGCACATGTGTGGAAGCATACATGAGCTGACTGATGCAGTTGCTGTGGATGGTCCAAAAGTTACTTTTGGAGACAGTAAAGAAGGCAAGATTGTAGCAAAATGAAGCTTAATCAAGGGAAACATAGAGATATCTGACGTCTCATATGTTAAAGGCCTAAAGTACAACCTGCTGAGCATAAGTCAATTTTGTGACAAAGGATATTCAGTCATCTTCTCAACAGATAAGTGCTATGTTGAACAGATTGGTACAAAGAAGGTAATTTTATCTGGAAGAAGAGATAGGGAAATATCTACATAGTCGACTGGAATTCTGTTGACAAGAATTCAAGTGTTTGTTTGGTGGCTTCTACACCAAGTGAAGTTAGCTGGCTATGGCACAAAAGAATGAATCATTTAAACTTCAAGACCATCAACAGATTAATTAAGAATGATCTGGTAGAAGGGATTCCAAAAACAGTCATGAGCAAAGATAAGCTCTGTGACGCATGTCAGAAGGGTAAACAAATCAAGTCATCTTTCAAAAGCAAGAGGCATCAATCTTCTGGAAGAATATTGGAGCTGCTACATATGGACTTATTTGGACCCATTGATCCAGTTAGAAATGGTGGAAAGAAATACTGCCTAGCTGTTGTGGATGATTATTCAAGATATACTTGGGTGATTTTCATGAAGAAGAAAAGTGAAACCAATGAACATCTTACTAATCTGATGGAACTGATCCAGAATGAGAAAAGTATAAAAATATTGAAGATCAGATCAGATAGAGGGACAAAATTTACAAACTCTATTGTTGAAGAGTATTGTAGTATCAAAGGAATACATCATGAGTATTCAGCTGCTAGAACCCCTCAACAGAATGGTGTTGCTGAAAGGAGAAACAGAACACTAAAGGAAGCTGTCAGAACCATGATAGCTGAAGCTAAACTGCCTCAAAGATTTTGGGCAGAAGCAACAAATACAGCTTGCTTTACCCAAAACAGATGTATGATCAACAAAAATCAGAACAAGACTCCATATGAAGTTTGGAACAACAGAAAACCAAACATTCATTACTTTAAGATTTTTGGTTGTAAATGTTTTGTATTGAATAATGGGAAAAATCACCTTACTGCATTTGCAGAAAAGGCTGATGAAGCTGTTTTTGTAGGATACTCCACTGTTAGTAAGGCTTATAGAGTTTTTAACAAAACAACATTACTAATAGAAGAATCTATCCATATAGTATTTGATGATCCAAATCAATCTTCTGAAAGGAATCAAAGTACTAATCAAGATCTGTCTACTGATTTTCAGAAATTGAATGTTGAAATAAATGAAGAATATGTTCCCATCATACTACCTAATCTCAGTTCAGCTGCTAACTCAAGTACTGTTCAAAATCACAGTGCTGATTGTCTAACAGACGAGTTGCAAACAGCTGACAGACCAGAGACTGTTCAACAGACTACTACTGGAACTCCAACAGTGGTGTTGCAAGATCAAGACAGAGGACAACATTTAGACCTGCAACCTGATCTCAGATGGCTCAAGAATCACCCACCTGAGTTAGTGATTGGTGATCATTTAGATAGAGTGAAAACAAGAAGAGCTGCTGCACAAGATGCTATGTTTGTCACGTTTCTATCTCAAATAGAGCCCAAACAAATTGAAGAAGCTCTCAGTGACTCCTTCTGGATTGAAGCTATGCAAGAAGAGTTAAATCAATTTGAAAGAAATGAAGTCTGGTATTTAGTACCAAGACCAAGTCATCAAAGGGTAATTGGCACTAAATGGGTTTTCAGAAATAAGATGAATGAATATGGTATTGTTACCAGAAACAGAGCAAGATTAGTGGCCAAGGGTTATTGTCAAGAAGAAGGAATTGACTTTGATGAGACATTTGCACCTGTAGCAAGACTTGAAGCAATCTGACTGTTTCTTACCTATGCTGCTTACAAGAACTTCACTGTCTATCAGATGGATGTGAAGTCAGCATTTCTCAATGGAGAAATGCAAGAAGAAGTGTATGTTGAACAACCACCTGGATTTGAAGTCTATCAACAAGAAGACAAGGTATATCGTCTGAAGAAAGCCCTCTATGGACTGAAACATGCTCCAAGAGCATGGTATGATACCCTATCTGATTTTCTTTTAATTAAAGGATTTCGTAAAGGTAAGGTAGATAAAACCTTGTTTACAATTGAATGGGAAAACCATATATTACTTGTGCAAATATATGTGGACGATATTATTTTTGGTTCAACTAACCAACAGATGTGTGACAAGTTCTCAAAGCTGATGCAGAATAAGTTTGAAATGAGCATGATGGGTGAACTTAACTATTTTCTTGGTTTGCAAGTTAGACAGTTGCCTGATGGAATATTCATCAACCAAGCAAAATACACAAAAGATCTGTTCAAGAAATTTGGTATGGAAACTAGTTCTACAACTACTGTTCCAATGTCTACAAGTCTTCGTTTGGATAAAGATGAAGATGGCAAATCAGTGGACATAACCAAATATAGAGGCATTATTGGGTCACTGTTGTATCTAACAGCAAGCAGACCTGATATAATGTACTTAGTTGGGGTCTGTGCAAGATTTCAATCAAATCCCAAGGAATCTCATCTCTTAGCTGCCAAGAGAATACTGAAATATATCAAAGGCACTCAAGAATTGGGATTGAGGTATCCTAGAGAATCTGGATTTGAGCTTATTGGTTACTCATATTCTGACCTTGCTGGCTGCAAAATTGATAGGAAAAGCACAACCGGTGCTTGTCAGTTTTTAGGCAGTCGTCTGATCTCATGGATGAGTAAGAAACAGACTTCAGTATCCATATCTACCGCTGAAGCTGAATATATAGCTGCTGGAGCATGTTGTGCACAGATACTTTGGTTGAAGCATCAACTGGAAGATTACAATATAAAGATCAGTGGAATTCCAATCTACTGTGACAATACAAGTGCAATCTCTCTTACTCAGAACACTACAAGTCATTCAAGGACTAAACATATTGAGATCAAGCATCACTTCATTAGAGATCATGTTGAAAAAGGCAATGTTATGATTGAGTATGTTCATACAGACAATCAGATTGCTGACATTTTCACAAAACCTTTAAGTGAAGTAAGATTTTCAACTCTAAGAGCTGAGCTAGGACTACTTAATTTGGATGCATAAGCTGAGGGGGAACTTATCAGAAGACTAAAGTTCATCAGCACAGTCATCCGTTATTATCTTCAAGGACTAACTCTCAACAGACTAGTTAACTTATGAATTCTTAGAGTCAGGGGGAACGTGTAAGACTAGCGGTACTTCTGATTAAAAGATGATATTTGTTAATAACAGTTAGTTGAAGTTATGTTTTCAACAGAAGATCAAGTTATTGAAGATTGAAGATTAATTTATCTTGCTGGATTGACAAACAGCAGAGGAAGATTACTAGCTATTGGCGTTCTCTAGTAATAACAGATATCAGATCACTCGTCTGTCAGATAAGTTAAACTCTACTCATCTGATACATTATATAAGCATGGTTATAAATCGCATTTCTAGAAACACGCTTTTATAAGTAACAGATAGGTAACGATTGAGTTTCCCGCCTGTCTGACATTAAAATAATAAAATTGAAATCCGCAGCTCCCATCCACACGATTAATAAACTGTCAGATTGATCCAACGTATCAGATTAATCACGATAACCCAAACTAGGAAACGTATAAAATCCGATCTGAACAATACAGTCGTCTTACGCACTCATAAATTCTCAAATTCTCTAACTCTCAAACTCTCTTGCTTTCAAAAGTTTACTGTTTTCACAAAATCTTACTTAACAATCTCAGAAATGGAGAAAATCATTGACGGAAGGTACTTGAACTACAACAAATTCCACTTTTCTGGCACCGATCTGATGCGCTCAATCATGGAGGCATCTTTGGTTCCGGTTCTTGAAGCCCACGAGGAAAGGGTTTATATAGAAGACGTAGACCGCTTCTACAAATTCAGAGAATTCAACAAAGAAAAATATGTTATGTCGGCTACCATTGGAGGTAAAAAGATTGCTGTTTCTGCTGCCGTCTTACATGAGATTTATAAATTAACGGATAAAGGAGGAGATGTAGCAGACTTGGGGTCTGAAAAAGAGGAGGAATTTTGGGAAATTTGAGCTAAGGAGGGAGAACAGATGACTGGAACCCTGATGAAGACTCAGTTGAAAGATGAGTATCAGAGGTTCGCAGACATCATTGCGAAGGTACTGGATTGCAGTACAAGCTCTTTGGATGGGTTACCAAGAAGACGGTATTACACCATGATTTGCATCTACTACGGACTAAAGGTCAACTGGGCTGCTCACGTCTATGATCTGCTGAGTGACAAGAGGACTTCGCATGCCATTTTGCTTAGTCATCTGTTCATGTCACTACAGTGTCCAATGGCAGGAGGGAAGATTACCCACGCCAGCAAAGAGTTCAAATTGTATGAGCCAGTGAGGAGTGTGGCTGCTCCCAAAAGGAAGGCTCCTACAAAGGCTAAGAAGACTCCTGCTAAGAAAAGCAAGAAGGAAGGTCAGACAAGTAAGTCTGCTGATCAAACAGCAAGCACTGCTGTTGAAGCTGGATCAGCACAAGCTGAGATTGAAGTCCCTGAGAAAGTGATAGATGACTTCACTGCTGAGCTTGAGAAGATGGAGACAGGTTCTTCTCCTGAAAGAACTGAAACTGATGAAGAGGTTCCTCTTCAAAGGTTGAAGAGAATGAGAACCAGAAGTGAGGCAAGGGGGCCACCCCAAGCTAAGCCACCCACCAAAAGGATTGCCAAATTTAAGGCAAAGAGAAAGGTCACTTTCTCTGAAGAACCAGTTACAACAGTTAGAGAATCACCAACATCAGCTGAGAGGCCTATTACTATTGAAGAACCTATTGTTCAGGATGTTGTTGAGCTAGCTAAAGAGCCTGCCAGAGAGGCTGTTGTTGAAAAGATTGGAGAATCTGCTGAAGAAGTTGTTGAACAGCAGACTGGCACAGCAAGTGAAGGGAATGTACCACTTTTACACCCTACTCCTGTTGCTGCTACTCCATTACAAGTGATTGAGAGTCCAGAGGCTAGAAAGCTAAGGACTGAAAAAACTGTGATTCCTTACATATCTGCTGCTGAACAGAAGAGAATAGATGATGCTGAAAAGCAGAAGAAGGCTGCAGAAAAGGCAGAGGAAGATAGGTTGAAAAGCCTTGAGCTAAAAAGGCTGGAAGAAGAGGCCAGCAAAATGACTCAAGAGCAAAGGGATGCTATTGAGGCAGCAGAGTTGGCTGCTGCTATTGAAGCAAGCACCAAGGATGTTCATGGCCCAAAGCATACTGGTGGCATAGTAATTGGTGAACAGAAAGATCCCACCAAACCCAAACCAGTTATGCCTACACCAGCAATACAACCTAAAAGAAGAGAAGAGGTCAAACTGACACTGGAGATTGTCAGAGATGACCCTGATGCTTTCGATGAGTTTATTAAAAGGTTGGATGCTGAGAATGCAAAAATTACTCGTCTGACGATGTCCAACAAAGAAAAGATCAGATACAATAGATGGAGAGACTATCGTCTGACAAAGAGTAAAGACCAGATTGCAAGCTGGAAGATCTTTGCTGATGAAGAAGCTTGGGTACTAAAGTGGCTTGAGACAGGTTCTCTTACTCAAGCACTAGACTCAGAGTTCTTCCTGGACAAATTGAGACTGAGGATCAATCAAGTTGTGAAAGCAGAAGCAAAGAAAATCTATGAATCTGTTCCTAAGGAGTTTGCTGATGATGAAGACCTCAAGGAAAGATCAATCAAATTGGCAGTTTCCCAGACAATGGAAACTTGGGCCAAAAGGACTAGAAAGATGAAGGGGCAACCAAGCACTATGATTCCCCTTCCTAGTTTTAAACAGATTGTCTATGGTCCTAATATAAGGCCATATGAAGAGTTACCTAAGGATCCAATCTCCCCGTTCATAGCACTTGATAATTTTTCTTGGATTTCTCACAGGTCTACTGTGGACAATGCAGGTCTGATGAAAACAGTTGAAACTGTTAAGAAAATTAAGCCACCTGCTGATGAAGATAAGAAGAAAGAAGACACTTCTGTTCCTGAAGATAAAACCAAGGAAAAAGAAGGGTCGTCCGATGTTGCTGATCAACAAAAAGAAAAGGAGGGTACACCTGACCCCACCGATCAGAACAAAGGAAGAGATGGCAAATCTGACCCAGCTGAGGAATCAAAGGGAGAAGAATCTATTCCAGCTGATCAGATTAAAGAAAAGGAGGCTGCTGCTGAGCAAGATTATCAGACTAAGGAGAAGAAAAGCACTCCTAGTCATGCTGATGAGACCAAAGAAGAAGAGCCTGCTTCTGGTCCAGCAGATCAGATTACTGAACAGATACCTATTGCAGCAGAACAGATCAATGAAGAGGCAACTCTTGCCTTACCTCCTATTCAAACAGAGATTCCCTCTACTTCTCAAGGTGAACATCTATATCTGTTGGATTCCATTCAACAAATCATTTCAAACTCAATGAAGGGATTAGAGGAGAAGATTACTGCTAATCTGTTGACTGCCTTGAGTCAACCAACTCAGAAAGCTGCTCCTATTCCTACTGATGTGATTGAGGAAACTGCACATGATGTGAAATCTATCAGACAGGACATGGATGTTATTCAAGCAAGAACAAAAAGCACAGCTGCTGGTTGGAAACAGATTACTGATACAGTTGAGATGGCCATTACAACTGAGGATGAAGCCTTAAAGAATATGATGGCAGGTTTCAAGTCTTCTGCTGACTTGTTGCTTGCAACCCAATTCCAGCTGGGTGAACGAGGAGAAGTTGTTCTACACAACATGGATGCCTTCAGAGCCACTAAACTTAGACAGCAAGCTCAACTGGATGCTTTAAAAGAGAACATCAAACTTCTATGTGATTCACTTAAGATTACACCCATCCTACCAAACTATCCAATCAACCCTGCTGATGATGACAAAAAGGGGGAAGATAGGATATCTAGGGAAGATGCAGTACCTTGTGATGAAGAAGAAAATGCTAAAAGAGAAGGAACTAAAACTGAAGTCCTGGGAAGTTCTGCTGAAAAGACTGATGAAAATAATGAAGGAACAAGCAGACTAACAGAGGAGAAGATCATAGAAGAAGAGGAAGCTGACAATGCTGAAGCTGAAGCAAAAGCTAAGTCTGATAAAGAGATAGCTGCTGCCAAAGACTAAGCTGAAGAACAGCTTGATCCTGATGTCAAGTATAAGAAGATAGAGCTGCTGAGGAAAAGGTTCTTTGAAGAGTTGGAAGCTGAAACTTCCAAACCAACTGATGAAGAATCTGAAAAAGAAGACAAGGAAACAGAAGAAGAGAAGAAGGAAGAAGAATAGTTTAGGCTAGTTCATTTATGTTTTAAAATCCTTGTAATCTTTTATCACTTTGTACTTTTCATTTTTCATAACTTGTGATCTGTAATCCTTTCAAATATCTATAAAATTGCAAGTTTGAATCCAACAGACTATTTCTATCTCAGAAATTTTTGAGGATCAAAACTTTAGTTTAGGTACAAGTACTTAGCTGGAGTTTTGTCATCATAAAAAAGGGGGAAATTGTTGGATGAAGATGAAGATGAAGAGCAAAGAAGATAAGTAATTAAGGGAAGGTTTTGATGATTTCCAAAACGTCAAAATCAGCTAAGTATGGAAAGCTTAGTTCCCTTAGAAGAATTTTGAACAAGTAAAGAAGACATCAGAAGAGTTCAAAGTTCAATGACCAGAAGACTAGTGATCTCATGCTGAAACAGCGAACAGAAGGGTAGACCATCAGCTGACTCAAATCAGATTAGTTCAGAGTTTGATCAGCAGAGTGACTATCAGATGGGTTGCTTCGATCAGCAGAGTAGAAGAGATCAAGAGATTAGTCCAACGGTAATAAATGCACTTGGTGTAATAAATGCTGCAAGAGAAGGGTAGTAATGGCAAATGATTGGAATTTACTCTCGGATCAGCAGAGTGCATTTAATGCAGCTACAGGAAAGTACAGCAGAGAAAGGACTGTAGCAGGTTACCGTTTTGATTTCTGGCTAAGGCTATGGATTTGAAGATTTGATTTCCTTCAACGGTCATAAATTCAAATTCAAGTATAAATAGAGCTGATTTCAACGAGCGAGATACACAACAACAATCTGAGATTACACTTTGAAGCAGAAATTATTCAAGTCTCAAAAGCTCGAACAGCTCACTCGTCTGGTGAAAGTCATCTGTTGACAGAAACCAAGTTGAAGCTTAAATTGAAAATACATTCTGAGTGATTTGTATTAGCTGAGTGTTGTGCGGAGTTGTGATCCATCTTTGTGAGTGATCAAACTTCAGAGAGTAGGATTTCTGAGTGATTTCCTATTGTGAGCTTATAGCCTTTTCATTTGTTGTCTAGGTATAAGTGGAGATATATTGTAAACTGTGTGTTTATAGTATAACCCAGAATCTAAGTGATCTGGAAGAGTGGACTAAAGGATTTTTATCCATATAACCACTATAAAAATTCTTTGTGTTGATTTGCATTTAAGTTTTTCTTGCATATTTCAAATCTGCATAACTTCACTATGAGTTGATTCAAAAGATTTTAAAGGAGTTTCAAAACTGGGGATAAAATCTTTTGTAAGAACTTAAGTTACTTGTGAAAAACACTTTCAAACATCCGCTGCAAGTATACTCTCAAGAAAACTGTTTTACTGAAAAACAGCTAAGTAGTTGTGAGAAGAGTGGTCACTCTGTTGTTCAAGATTTGTTCACGATCAGCACAGTCTGCTTACTGTTCTTCATCAGCTTAGTCTGCTGACAGAAGACTGAAAAGTTTTTAAGTTCAAAAATTTTCAGAGGTCTATTCAACCTCCCCTCTAGACCTCATCTGACCACTTGGGACCAACAGTCCAAGTACTTCCGTTTTAATTTAAATCTTTGTTTCCCTGACTTTCAAGTTTTTACATCAAGACATTTTGATTAAGCCATATGAGATGATTCGATTTTAACTAAATCTTGTTGACAAGAAAGTTGTGCTTTTGCTTGCAAAATGGTTTGTCGAATTGCAAAGTTAATGGTTTGGAGGTTTGGATACTTAGTTTATTTTGGCTTCGATTTGAAAAAAACATAATATAAAGCCAAAAAGAATTCTACTGACAGAAAAGAAAATCAATCTATGGCTGTCAAGCCATTACATCAGCAAGAAATAAATGAGTCTGTGGCCCTCAAGCCATTAACAAACGAGAAAATAAACTAAGTTCTTGGTATCAAAAGTCTTAAGGCACATGCGCCTACATCAATGGCTCACAGGCCAGGCAATTAATGTAGAAAATCTTGAGTGAACCGTCTTAAGAATCCTTTGAGAGACGTCTCGATCCTGGCTTGATCGGCTGCAGCTGCGGCCGCCTGTGCAGTCACTTCATCCTCAACAGTCTTTGCCTCATTGATCAACTCGTCAGTGTTGGACAGCTGCTCTGTAATCGATTCTGCCTCTACCATAACATCCTTCATTTTGCCTCGAACCATGCCCAGCTCCTCCTGTAATTTGGCTATGGCCGCGACTAAGTCAACCTCGGAATCCCTGAGATGTTTAAGTGAGTCGCTAAGGCTGGAACCCTGGGCATACAGCTCATTAAACTGCGCAAGAAGAGCCTCGACAGGGGACGCAAACGAAGCCTTTGCCTTAATAGCCCGATCATTGTCTTTGAACTCGCTCCTCATTTGGCCAAACTGTCGTGCAAAGTTGAAATAAGAAGCCACTTTGTCATTCGGAAGGGTGGCAGCGGACAGTTTGCTCATCAAATAGTCAAGGGATGGCCCCATGTTGATCATCAGGACTTCCAAGGACTGACTTTGATGGTTCGACAACAGCCCTTTGAAATGAGCAATCTCGGCAGGAGTAAAGAGTACATGGCTCAATTGCTCGGACAATGTCAATGGAGACGGAGAAGACGAGCTCATCGATAGAGCTCGAGTGCTGGCAAATCGAGCCAATACTTGCGCAAGCTTCTGAGAGCTTTCCATAACTTGGCTCGACAAGGGAGTCTGAAAAATCAGGGTAAAACGAGGTCAGTTGGTAGGTAAATGAGGAAGTTTGAATCGACTTGATAATGAAAAATTATCTCTTGCGAAGGAGAAGGAGCCGAAACAGGAGCTTTCTTGACAAGAACTGTCTAATGGGCAAGAACCTCAGGTTGTCGAGCAGCCACGTCTCCTGATTCGTCGTCAATAGTGGTGTCGACGAGAGGTTCCCCGAATTGAATCGGAGAGGATCGATGGGGTGGAATTTCCACTCGTTGGAACTGCTGTCCGTCATCATCACTGTCCGTCAAGCTGTCAACCATGGTCCTGAATTTTCTTCCGAATCGAGGGATCATCCTTGGTAGCCGGACGTTTGCCCTTAGAACTCACCTCCTGACAGAAAAGCAAGGCATCAAGGTAAGCCCAAAAATATAATAAGTTAATCCAAATAAAAACTACCTCCTCGTCAGAACTGCTTACGATTATGGCACTCATGCCACCTCGTTGATGAAAGAGCCGACGAGAGGATCCGTAACCTTATCGACGGAAGAGTGAGCCTAAGATTCTTGAATAAATGGAGAAGTAGCAGGGGAAGGTCCTGTCGGACTAACAATATACAGCGGAATGGCGAAGGGAATAACAGGCTCCTTGACAGCCTTCTTCTTGCCAACGAGAGGAGCCGACGGTTTCTTTCCTGCAAAGAGACAAACATGTCAGACATAATAATGATCAAGGGAGGAAAACAGGAAAAGCTACCTGAGTCATCGAGGGCAATGGTACCCCCATCCTTGTATTCGCATAAAAGATAAATCGTTGACATGTCCCGGGAGTCATCAACTCGATATCCCGTAAAAGTAACATGGGAACTAACTTGACGACTACGAGGACAGGAACTAACACTCGTGCTAGGGATGGCAGGGGGAGCCACATATCCCGACGACTCGACAAAGTCAGGGAGTAAAGGAAGGGAGGGGCCAAAAGGTTTGTAAAATGTATGCCAAGGAGGAACCTCGCCGGTACCCCCTCGTTTTTTGGCTAACTTAGAATGCTCCAACATGGCCTTACCTATCCTAATATTCTTCAAGGACTCAAAGTTAACGGCAACATTTTCATATACTTTATCTCTATTATCAGGATCCCAAACTACGTCATAGAATCGTTCGAAACGAGAAATGATGTATAGTTTACTTTTCTTCGATGCCTTGACGGTGGCAGCAACCGACTGCTCAAGAAAAGGTCCGTCTGTAGAGATGAATTCCGGGTGATTGGGCACGGAGAACTTGGCTGCAGCGGCATGAAACGTGTCCCGACGAGTGAGGGCAATATAAGCATCCAACCACTTGATGAAATCAGGAAAGCCAACGAGGTTGGGAACGAAAAGCCGAAAAACAAAGGCATCACGCGCCGTGCGCCAACAGCGCCGTAATTCATCAAAACTATCCATATCGGCCACTTCCATGAGTTTCTCGTTCCGTTCAGCCAAAGAGACACCATATCGGGGAGTTATCTGCACTAATCCAAATTGACGGGCCACATAATGCGCGGGATAAATACGGGCCGAACATTTGAAAGGTTTCCTCTTCGACGAATCCTTGGCCCCGGTGACCCTCAAGCCCGACGGGCTATCCCTTGACGTCAGGAAGCTAGCCCACAACTTTTGATAATCTCTAAAATCATCAGCTGACATCGAGGGACTGTAGGCCGACAGTATCGATGGATAGAAGGCCGAAAAATGTGGTTCAGGGCCATTGGTGGTGTTGTAACATCTGCTGAAAAAATAATAGAAATTGCAGGGTGGCAATTTCCGTCGAGCCACATACAAAGCGTATATCTCGCCACCAATAGGGTTCCCTTAGAAAACACAAAAGTCCGGAAAATATGCAAATAACCAAATTTGCAACAACCAAATCAGCCCCTGGAAAAAGTTGCAACTCGAGGCCAAAAATCCCTCGATACCAGTACAAAAAGTCGAAAAAACAACAGGACCCAACGCTACTCTCTCACCCCCGGCAAGGGAGATTGCAATGGCATTATATTCTTTAGTCACTGACAAGGCAGAATTGCAGAAAATATACCTTGATAACCATAAGGTTAGAAAGTGCATGTGTTCAGTATGAGACACCTCGACAGCTGCAGGAAGGTCCTTGTATCGACCGATTACTGGTCCATAGGATACGGCACTATCGCCAGTGCCTAAAGCCGAGGGAAAGTGGAATGCATCATCACCCGCAGACGGCAATGGATCAACATAATGTCCCGTCGGACCGAGGCCACTGATGGCCATATTATCGACGAGAGTAGGTGTCATCGGGCCATGAGCGAAGTGAAAAGTGTTGTCTTCTTTGCACCAAAACTGTACAGCTGCCCAAATAAGAGGGAGATTGAGGGACATCCCTACTTTGCGAAATTGGATGGCATCAAATATGCCACAATCCCGCCAAATTGGACCAAAGACTCTCTCGACTCTAGTACACCAAATAAGCCATTCAGAATGCATCGTGGAACCCGCCCACGGCCAACCGCGTGTGGTGGATGAAAACTCCTTCCCTCCCGTAGCAAATGGAAGCGATTCCTTCGAACAAATAATCGGATGCTCATCCGCCGGAGGTAAATCTGCCACGGTGTGAAAGGGGCCAATAGTGGTACCAAATGGAGTATCTCGAAGGAATTGGGTCTCAATATGCACATCTTTTCGACTAATTCTAACCCCGGCCATGTTATCTTTGTGAAAGTGGCTCGATCTCATGACGGGTATGAAGGATTTTGAAGTTTTCGGCTATGGTGGAAATCTTGGGAGATGGATTTTTGGTTTTGGTGGCTTTTTGGAGAAGAAACTTCGGTTTTGGAGTTCTTTGAGAGAGAGGGAGTGCGATTTAGTGAAGGAGAGGAAGAAAAATGGGGTTGTAGAGTGGATTTGGAGAAGAAGATTTTTGGTTATGGAGTTTTGGGGAGAGATGAATCGGCTGTGCGAGGAAGGAAAAAGGGAGAAGATGAATAGTATAAAGGTGATGTGGGGCCCAGGGATGTGTAAGAGTTGTGTTGAAAAAGGAAAAGTAAGTTCTTGGGAAGAGTGAAGTGAGTAGACTTCTAATAAAATTGGGGGGTAGAGAGTGATAGGCTTTAATTGTATCAATTATATCCGGGAAGTTGGGATATAAAGTGGGGAGTTGACATCTGGCATGTGAATTATCATATCGGGAAATTCTTGAGAATTCCAAAAATGCTATATTTGGCTAATAATGTTCAATTTTAAATACAAAAGCATGTTCAAATTAAATGCCAATCGAGCGATAAAAAAGGGGGAATTTTTAAACTAAGTCTATCCGATAAAATTTTATTATCAGATAAAATTTATCAAATACGACTACGGGGGGTATTGTTTGTACCCAAAAATTCACCCTTGATTAATCGATAAATGACGGCTCGATGACAACCAAAATTGGCAATATGGCCGAACCCAATTACTCCAAACGGGTCGGAACGGATCGGATCCAATTTGATTCGAAGATTAAGCCGACCGAAACAATAATCTGGCCACGAGCCCAATGTGAAACACGACCCAATTTTCGCAATTAATTAATTTTTGGGGCAAATATAAATTAATTAATTTATGGGCCAAAGTTAATTAATTAATAAAGCCAAGTTATGACTAAACACAAACGGGCCCAATCAACCCAATGATTAATTTTGGCTATTAAAGATTAATTAGTCAATTAAGTTAATTAATTAATTGGGCCAAGTCTAAATAATAGGCCCAAATGATAAAAAAGACCATTAAGTAATTAAGTGGTTAATTAATTACAATTAGCATACAAAATCGAAGTGGCCCAATTAATCTAGCCACTCGACCCAAGGTCAACCATGGCCCGATCATCCCAGGCCGAACACAACCCCAGCCACAAATCGACCAAGCCTATTTTCGGCCCAATGTGTGTTTAATTAATGTTGGAGATAATTAATTAAAGAGATAAAGATAAAGCCATATTAGTTGGTTTAAATAACAAACTCCCTAAATATCTCTTAGTTAGTTATCATAAACTGAATTTCAAATTAAACACACGTTTCTTGTCCCTGCAACTGCAATTAACACCATTTTTCAGCAAAACAAAGAAAGGAAACCATCTCTAAAAATAGTGGTGTAGTGGAGATAGTGGAGGAATTCACAAGTAGTGGAAGAAGTGGGGATATAGGCCATTAGCTCAGCAGTTATCGACCATCAGGAGATCAATTTCCAGCCTATAAATACTGCAGGACAACCATATGCGCAAAGACACACACAACTCAATCAACAAAATCAGTCTACACTGAATCGGCTCTACGCCTCATCGGATGTCCAGAGCACCGTTGCTTCTATCGTCAGCAAACACCTGCCAATCCCTTGATATCAACCGTCCCTCCTCAGCCACCAGCGTGTCCTGACCGCCTGAAGTCCAGCACCGCCGCTCAAAGTTAGCCGCACAGCTGCTTCCGCCGTCAGCAATGCTGTCTCGAGCGAAACCCCTTGATAGCAAGCAGATAGAACGCTGTTTCTGTCAAGTTATCAGTCTGCCAACTCCTTGATATCAGTTTGTCACTCCTTAGCCACCAACGGGACATGATCGCCTAAAGTCCAGCGCTGCCGCTAAAAGTAAGCCGCACAGCTCCTTCCGCCGTCAGCAACGCTGTCTCGAGCGAAATCACTCGATATCAATCAAGTAGCAAGTTGTTAACCGTCATGTAAGTGCCCACGTATATATATGACAAACTCATCGAGAAGCCATCTGCTTGATGAGCTCGTCGTCAAGTAGCCATCTGCTTGACGGCTATCGGTTGAGTAGCCCTCTGCTCCGTCGATGCCCTTTTCAGTGGCCACCCGCTGATCAGGTGCCCGATTGGTGGTCATCCATCAAGGTTGGGCGAACCATTAACGGTGGTCTTCCGTCGTCAATGTTTCTTTCTGTCAACAAGTTGTACTATCATACATCATCAGCTCATCGGCGGGTTTACCTGCCGATCAAGGAGTTAATTTTCAGAATTTATTAGACTTATCAAGTCATTTGGCAGATCATGCCAAAACAGGAGACCTCTATCGTTTTGCATATTTTTGTAACATTGTATATCGGGGAACTCACTGATTTTCTTTTATTATTAATGGAAGCATTTTGGTCCGTATCTCTTGATTCTTTTACTAAGTATGCTTTACGTCAACTGATATTCATTGAAATGTCGTTTTGTCAAGTTTATGTCTTCTGTCAAGGTGAATGTTCAAACTGATTGATCGTCAACTCGTTTGCTGATTTACAAATTCGTTAATATGTTGAGCAGGACATCGATTGTTCATAGAATGTTGGCATTTAGGAGAGATTTTCATAAATTGTTTAAGTCTTACGGCCAGGCAGGTATAAAAAAGAACTAGGGGTAGTGTTTGCCTACTCTATCACAATCGTTTAGAAGTCAGCCTTATCAGGACAACATATCTCGATATCACTATGTCTTTATCTGGACACTTATGTTATTATTACACTGATATAAACATGTCCATTTTTAAATCGTTATGTTTGCACGCACAAACATTGGCACGCCCGCATTTATTTTATATCATATCGAGGCATTTCACATCGAGCCATTGGGTCGTCGAGGTATTTGCTTCCAGATTTACAACAAACAATAATTTGGCACGCCTCGATGCCTAGCATCCCTCGATGTCAACTGTATCGCAGACAATATTTTGGCACATCTCGATGTCAAGTGTTCCTCGATGCCAGTTGTCCCTCGATGTCAGAATTAACGCAAACACTATCTTCTCTCTTTCTTTTGCAACAACCCTTCATTTGAATGAGAAGAATCATCGATTTGTTGTGCTACTTGCTGAGTTCCTTCTGCGTCATCGCCATTGGAGCTCGAGGTAGGTTCAATTTTTTGATTAATGTCTTGTTGTAATACCTCCCCCCCCCCCCACCCCGCAAGATGGATTGTATAAGTTTCTTACACCCTGGTAAGGGCTATTTTACACTATAAATATCTATTGAAAGCTTTGGATAAATAAGGTTGTTTCGATCTCCTAAATAAATCGAAAGCTAGGTGAAAGAGAAGAAGTCGACTCAACAAGAAAAAAATATGTCACCAAGCAACTGCAAGAACCCGAATTCTTATAGGGAATTGCATAAGATCCTTATTTGATTAGGTTACCATATATAGCTAGGAGACTAGAATCTATATAAACTTGGCTCTATCAATATATTAGGGCAACACTTACATACACCAAAAAAAGCCAACTTTCGCTGTAATTCGCCTTCTATATAGTCAATACATTAGCCTTTGCTATTTTTCCATTGTTCTTGTGTTCAAATTCTTATTATGTTGCTAAGTTATTCTGCTAGTGTTATACCATCCCGAGCAAAGTAAATAAGCCCATACTTCAATTTAGCATGTAAGTCTTGATATTATATAATTTATTGGTATTATCGAACAACTACCAAATTCGGTAAAATCAGTTGGCGCCCACCGTAGGGATAAGTTAATTATTCGATTGACATATGTCTCGCCCAAGGAAAAACGGACGCAACGACGGAAAAAGAAATACAACACAAGGAGCCCCCGCAACTGAGGATTTGCACGAAAACTCTAGCGATGAGGATATAAACGATCCACCACCCGCTATAGAACAACAGGAGTCCGATCATGCTAGGACTTAAGGAGTGCGCCCCGGATCAAATAGACAGGGCTCTTAGGGGCAACAAATCACCAATGATAACTCACCCCTAGCAAACCCACCAGCTCTACCAAGCAGACAGGAAAAGTTGAAACAGATGGTGCAACTCATGGGTTCACTAAAACAAGAAGACAACAGGGGCACAACCAGCAAGAAGACTTCCTAGAGAAGTAGAACACGTTTTCGATCAAGCCGATAGCCCAGGAACTGATCAGCGGTCTCTAGTTACTCCACCGCCCATCATTGGAAGACCAGTCGAAAACAATATTCAGGCTGGAGGAAGGCCTAATCGGGCAAGAGCCAATGCTCAACCCGTATGGGCAAATTCAGGAGAACATTCCATTATTCCTGTCGATGGCGATATGATCAATCTGATTAATAATCAACCCCGTACAGTATGATACCTAAGAAGGGGGTGAATTAGGTATATAACTTTTTCAATGAGTTTTTTCCCAGAAGATATTTAGTGAAAAGTTCCAGTAACTTTAAATAAAAGTTAATTGTTCCAATGATTTTAAGACTAAAGTTACGATAGGATTAAGTTCCATGTTCCAGTGAAGTAAGGTGCAAATAATAAGTAGAGTAAGAATGCAAACACAATTTATAGAGGTTCGCGGCCCAACGGCCTACTTCCTCTCTTCCAGCACCCCTCGGTAAAATCCACTAATAGATCGTGCCTTGCAAGACAAACCTTCGCCACTCAAGATTACAAGATATCAATTCTTACTCTCGATACGAACTTGCTAGGACACCTCCTATCGCTCCAACAATGTGCTTGCTAGACCTCGGCCTATCGCACTAACATGTGCTTGCTAGAACCCTCCGTTCTATCGCACCAAAAATGTGCTTGCCAGGTAACAAACTATCGCACTAAACAATTGTGCTTGCTAGGACACTTCCTATCGCACTATTACAAGTAAGATGATTTTAAAGAAGTACAATGAAAACTCCTCTCGAATAAGATGTACACAAGTATGCTAACTAGTATTTCTTTTAACCTCTCAAAATATCTCAAGAGCAAGGGTTAAAAAAAGATTTTTGTTTTTCACAAAATATTTTCCCAAGTGTAATTCAAAAACGAATTTTGCTTTTCAAAAGATTTTCACAAATTAAAAGCTTGAAAAAGCAAGAGTAATTTTCTCAAAGTAAAGCTCTGATTTTTCTCTCAAAGTTGGTTTTTGTAAAATGATTCAAAAGAGCTCAATTTATAGGTGAGCTAGCAACATGTAAAATGGGCAAGATTTTCTTTAATAAATCTTTCCTTCAAAACAAAGATGATTTTGTCACATGTAAAATATATTCTGGCGATTTTGAATAGATGTGACAAAAATGTGATTTAGTAAAGTTATATGAATGAGCCCATGATTTAATGCCATGTTAAAGAGAATTTTTCCTCACAAAAAGATTTGTGAGATTTGCACAAGATCAATTAAAATTGGAATGATTTCGGCCAAGGGGTTTTAGGAAAGAATTTAAATTAAGGTGGACTTTTAAACATGGCAGATTAAAATAAAGGAAAGATCTTCCTTCTTATAAAAGATTTGTAAATAACGTAAGCAAGAATAAGTGATATGCAATTTTCGGCCAAAATATGTGAAAATCATTTTGAATGTATCTCAAAAAGTGGATGGGCATATTTTGATTAATTAATATGGCCTAATTAAATGAAAGATCATTTTATTAAAAGACTTTGGGCCATTTGACTTGCTCTTAATAGTTTGAGATAAATTGAACTTACGTGTGTTGGGTTGTCTCGATTGTCAGAACAACATAGAGTGTGAAATTTAAAATTTTTTCGAAGCACCCAAGGTCCCATATATTAGATCTCCATATTATGTAGACAAAAAGCATGAATCAAAACACATAATGTTATTAAAACAAGGGAGTTTCGAGTTTTACCTCACCACAGGCAAGATGGTGGCAACCTTCAACTCTGATTCTGATTCTGGTTCACGGGAGTGATCCAAATGTCTCACCTCCAGAGTTTAGTCCACACCAAATGGATTCTGGCAACACCTCTTAGTCTTAGGCTAAGAACTAGATCTAAGAGGTTTGTTAATGCAGGACTGTGCAGATATACTTGGCAGGGCAAGATTCAGCATGGAGGAACGAGAGAGAATTCACGGCGGCACTATAGCAGCTCACGGCAAGGAGGAGGCGGCGGCTACTTGGTGGAGGCGCAGGGTTTGGGTGGCGGCGGCCAGGTGCAGAGAAGACTAGGGTTTTGTGCTAGGATGTTAGCTTTTTGAGCTCATGCAGAACCCTTTTATAAGCCTCCTTCTTGACCTAGGTTTGCAAGACTTCTTATGGGCTTTTAATTATAGGCCCATGTCTTGCAAGCCTTCTTTTAATTAACAACCTTAATTAAATACCCAGCCCATATTAATTTATAAATTAATATTTCCTTTAATTAATTTATTAGCAATTTAATTAAATCAACTAATTAATTAATTTTCCACTTGAATTAATACTTTAATTCATTTAATTGATTTAATTACTTTTAAATTAATTAATTCCTTTCATATCCTTTCATAACAGTCACCGTCCAATCGTATTGTGTATGACCCTCTGGGTTCACCATCAATTGGCAGCAGGCCCACGAATTCCTCGTGATTTAATTTATGAACAATAAATTGCTCCGGTCAATTAAACAACCTTTAATTGACCACTCCTAGAATCAAATCCTCTAATAACTCAGGAGTACCCACACTTCATGGTCGATGTCTAGCCACAAGCCCAACTTCAGGTGAATTGATATTTGTGAACATCGTCTCTTATAATTGCCATGTACATACGGTCCTTCTATCGACTAATATTCCCGATCAAAACTTAGGGTGTGTGAATTGATCGGCACCTCTAAATATGTCTCGATAACTATACTTTCTAATTCGGGATAAATGTTCCAGTGTGGCTGCTAAATTTGGAAACCCCTTTCATAATCCGTCACCAACTTCGGCCGTAGATTCCTTGGATATATTATCTAAGAATCGTAAAGGAAATTCTCTCATCCATTACGATGAGTCAATAGATTCCATATTGGTACTAACCACTCGCATACATAACTATACGCACCCAACCTAGGCATGTTATGATCAGGCTAAGTGATCTATACCTAGATCTAAGTACGCGCATTCATGCATCCAATTCGCCCTAGCACCTCAAGTCAAAGGATTAACTCGTACACTATTATTAGCCTTGAGAAACTTCCCATCACCGATATGCGTCATGCGCTTCCAGAATGGGTTTCTCTGTTCGGGTCGTTCGATGCGTTCAATCCTCCCTTGAACCACCTACTCATATGCACTGACCTCAAATGCCTTGCTCATGAAACGCTACAAATTCACTCCATGTGAATCATGCATACTCGTACAAGTCTTGGCGATTCCTACGATACCCCATCTCGTTCGGAATCTATGACGTGGAACAGTATTAAGATTACGACCTTAGAGACTCTTTCATGATTGCACTCAATACTGAAGTGAATCGTCCCATAGTCAAATGTAATCTAAGGATTTCATCCAATCGCTTAAATGTATTCGCGAGAGATGAAGTTGGCCATTGTTTATCCTTATACACATATAAATAAACGTGCGTATTATTATAAAATCAAAGATTGTCTCATACAAAATAGACCTATTACAAGCTTATTGAACTGGTTTGCTGGGCACTATCCTATCAACGTGACCTCAATTTTCTTATGTCGAAAATTGGGCCCTTCCAAGGGTGCGTGGGTCTTCAAACTATTTTTTGATTTGGTCTTTCTTTATTGATGGACTTGTAAGATCTTTACTGGCTCTTTTCTTCTCAATTAAGCTTTATTCGTAAATGGGCATTTTTCTTCAAATGATGAGCTTCTCAATAATTCCTGTTAAGATTAAACTCAAGAAACAAGCTCAAATATCAAGTTGTTTGTTAATCATTAATCATTCGGCTTACAATCTCCCCCTTGATTGACACACAACTTTGATGCAATAAAATAAATTATTAGGAGGAACTCCCCCTCCATGAATTCATTCATGAAGCAATTATAATGAGGCAATTATAAAAAGTGTTAATGCAATTATATCAAGTTAATGCATCAAATAACTCCTCCCCCTTTTTTGTCAATCAAACATATTTTTCTTATTCCCAACTTAGAAAAGTTCTTCAATCAAAGTAACAATATATCTTCAGCGGAAGTCAGTTGAGCATAGTTAAAGAACATTTTCCAAGATGAATAATTCAAGCATTTGATTATTCAAAGCAACAGTATATTGGAACAACATGTTTCGAAGGATTTTTAGTTTCATGTTCCGAAGCTCAAATATCACATGTAGCACATATAACAATCTCATGATAGTAAAGTTCAAAGATAGATCAGATAAGCATATAATGCTCCCCCTCAATTATGTCTTCATACAAGAATGATAATCATCAATATAATTTCAATTTATCCAATTAATCTCATAATGATTATCAAATCCACAATATAATATGTGTTGGTCCCAAGTGGTCAGATGAGGTCTAGAGGGGGGAGGGGTAAATAGACCTCTGGAAATTTTTGAACTTAAAAACTTTTCAGTCTTCTGTCAGCAGACTAAGCTGATGAAGAACAGTAAGCAGACTGAGCTGATCGTGAACAAATCTTGAACAGCAGACTGACCACTCTTCTTACAAATACTTAGCTGTTTTTCAGCAAAACAGTTTTCCAAAGAGTATACTTGCAGCGGATTGTTTGAAAGTGTTTTTCACAAGTAAACTAAGTTCTTTAACAGATTTTATCCCCAGTTTTGAAACTCCTTATAAAATCTTTTTGGAATTCAAAGTTTGTAAATATGCAATCTTTAAAGTATGCAAGAAAACTCAAATGCAAGATAACACAAAGAATTTTTATAGTGGTTATATGGATAAAAATCATTTAGTCCACTCTTCCAGATCACTTAGATTCTGGGTTATACTATAATCACACAGATTACAATATTTCTCCACTTACACCTAAACAACAAATGAAAAGGCTGTAAGCTCACAATAGGAAATCACTCAGAGATCCTATCCTCTAAAGTAGAATCACTCACAAAGATGGATTCTAACTTCGCACAACACTCAGCTATTACAAAATCACTCAGATAATGTTTTTCTGTTTTCTTCAACTGGGTTTCTGTCAACAGATGACTTCCACCAGACGAGTGAGCTGTTCGAGCTTTTGAGACTTAGATAAATTTCTGCTTTGAATGCAAAATCTCTAATTGTTGTTGTGTGTCTCGCTCGTGTAAATCAGCTCCTTTTATACTTGAATTTGAAAATAAGACCGTTGAAGCAAATCAAATCTTCAAATCCATAGCCTTAGCCCGACATTAGAACGGTAACCTGCTACAGTACCTTTTCTGCTGTACTTTCATGTAGCTGCATTAAATGCACTCTGCTGATCCGAGAGTTAATTCCAATCATTTGCCATTACTACCCTTCTCTTTCAGCATTTATTACACCAGGTGCATTTATTACCGTTGAACTAGTCTCATGATCCCTTCTACTCTGCTGATCGAAGCAACCCGTCTGATAGACACTCTGCTGATCAAATACTGAACTAATCTGATTTGAGTCGGCTGATGGTCTACCCTTCTGTTTGCTGTTTCAACAAGAGATCACTAGTCTTCTGGGCTTTGAACTTTGAACTCTTCTGATGTCTTCTTTTACTTGTTCAAAATTCTTCTAAGGGAACTAAGCTTTCCATACTTAGCTGATTATGATGTTTTGGAAATCATCAAAACCTTCCCTTAATAATTAACTTCTTTTCTCTTCATCTTCATCCAACAATTTCCCCCTTTTTGATGATGACAAAACTTCAGCTAAGTACCTGTACCTAAACTAAAGTTCTGATCCTCAAAAATTTCTGAGATAGAAATAGTATGTTGGATTCAAACTTGCAATTTTATAGATAATTGAACTGATTACATATTACAAGTGTTGACAGATGAAGGGTGCAGAATAAATAAAAAGATTACAAGGATTTTTAATATAAAAGGAAATCTAGCCTAGACTAGTCTTCTCCCTTCTTCTCTTCTTCAGCTTCCTTGTCTTCTTTTTCAGATTCTTCATCAGATAGTTTGGAAGTTTCAGCTTCCAATGTTTCAAAGAATCTTTTCTTCAACAGCTCTATCTTCTTAAATTTGACATCAGGATCAAGCTGTTCTTCAGCTGAGTCCTTGGCAGCAGCTATTTCTTTATCAGATTTGGCTTTTGCTTTAGCTTCAGCATTGTCAGCTTCTTCATTTTCAGCATTGTCTTCTTCTGTGATTTTCTTACCTGTTGGTCTGCTTGTTCCTTCCATATTTTTATCAGTTTCACCAGCAGATTCTTCCAACACTTCAGTTTCTTCTTGATTTTCTTCTTCCCTTACAAAAGAGGTTCCAACTCTTTTCTGTCCAAATACCCTCTCTTCCCTCTTTTTGTCATCATCAGCAGGGTTGATTGGATATTGTGGCAAAGCAGGTGTAATCTGAAGTGCGTCACAGAGAAGTTTGATGTTTTCTTCCATGGCATTTATTTGAGCTTGTTGTTTGAGTTGATTGGCCTTAAAATCTTTTACTTCTTTGAGCAAATCCTCTCCTTGATCACCCAATTGAATTTGAGTTCCTAAAATCCAATTTGATGAAGCAGTGAAGTCTTTCATCATATTCTCCATGACTTCATCTTCTGCTTGGAGGGCCGTTTCAACTGTTTCTTCAATACGTTTCCAACTATCAGCAGTGCTTTGAGTCCTTCTTCTAAGTATGTCCATATCTTGACAAATGGACTTAACATTTTGAGCAGTATCTTCTATCAGATTGGTCGGATAGTAGCAACTGTCTGATTTGGTTGACGTACAGCAGCCAACACATCTGCTTTTAACTCCTCCTTCATTTCCTTCAATGATTTGTCCATCATTTGTTGAATAGAATCCAACAGAGATGTTTGCTGTAAGCTCTGAGAAGTAGAAGCAACTTCAGTTTGAGTTGGAGGTAAGGCAAGAACTTCCTTTTCAGTGGATTGTTCTTCTGCTTGAGTAGACTCTTTTGTGGTCTGATCTGCTGATCCAGAAGCAATCTCTTCTTTTCTGGTTTCATCAGCCTGACCAGGAGTGCTTTCCTTCTCCTTAGTCTGGTCATCTAGCTCAGCAGCAGCCTTTCTTTCACTAATCTGATCAGCTGGAATGGTTTCTTCTTCCTTTGATTCATCAGCTGTGTCAGACTTGTCACCCTTGTCTTTGTTTTGATCAGATGGGTCAGATATACCCACCAAATCTTCCTTTTCTTTGTCAGCAGGGGACTTGATCTTCTTAACAGTCTCAACTGTTTTCATCAAACCTTCATTATCTACAGCAGACCTGTGAGAAATCCATGTAAAATTGTCAAGAGGAATAAAAGGTGAGTATGGTTCCTCAGGTAGCTGTTCAAATGGTTTGATATTTGGACCAAAGACGATGTGCTTGATGTTAGGAAGAGGGACCAATGAGCTTGGTTGTCCCAACAGCTTCCTAGACTTCTTTGCCCAGAGCTCCATTGCTTGAGCAATAGCCAACTTGATTGATCTTTCCTTGAGGTCTTCTGAATCATCATCATCCTCAGGGACAGACTCAAATATTTTCTTTGCTTCAGCCTTGACTATGTGACTTATTCTCAATCTTATCCTGTCCAGAAAGAATTCTGAATCAAGTGCTTGAATTAGGGATCCAGTCTCAAGCCACTTTAATACCCAGGCTTCTGAAGGCTTTCCACTTGGCCATTTCAGCAGGGCTCTTTGTCAGTCTGAATTCTCTCCATCTGTTGTATCTGATCTTTTCAGAATTAAACAACGTCAGATGGTTGATTCTTTCATTTTCAGCATCTAGCCTCTTGAGAAATTCATCAAAGATAGCAGGGTCATCCCTGACAATCTCCAGAGCCAATCTGATCTCCTCTCTTCTTTTAGGCTTTATCTTTGGTGCAGGCATAGCTGGTATTGGTTTGTTAGGATCTCTCTGTTCACCAATAACCACTCCACCAGTATGCTGTGGTCCATGAGCATCTTTGGTGCTTGCTTCAATAGCAGCAGCCAATTCTGCTTGCTCAATAGCATCCCTCTGCTCTTGAGTCATTTTGCTGGCTTCTTCTTCCAGCCTTTTTAGCTCTAGGCTTTTCAGCCTATCTTCTTCTGCCTTTTCTGCAGCTATCCTTTGCTTTTCAGCAGCATCCTGTCTTTTCTTTTCAGCAGCAGTTAGGTAAGTGGCAATCTTACCAGTCCTCTTCCTCCTTGATTCAGGACTTTCAACTGCTTGAAGAGGGGTTGCAGCAACTGGAGTAGGATGCAGCAAGAGTGCATTTCCTTCAAATGTTGTACTAGTCTGCTGTGCTTCTTCAATTTCAGCAGATAGTGCAGCAGATGAGTCTTCTGTTGACACTCCAATTGTGGAAACAATTTCAGTTTCAGCAGCAGCAGCTTTAGCAGCCTTGTCAGCAGGCTCTTCAATAGTTAGAGGCCTTTCTGCTTCTGTTGTTGTTTCTCTTATTGTTGCAACTGGCTCTTCAGAGAAAGTGACCTTTCTCTTGACCTTTGATTTTGCAAGTCTCTTGGCAGGGGGGTTGGCAGTAGGAGGTCCCCTTGCTTCACTTCTTGTTCTCAATCTTTTCAACCTTTGAAGAGGAATTTCTTCTTCAGATTCAGTTCTTTCAGGAGAAGAACCTGTCTCCATTTGTTCAATCTCCTTGGTAAATTCTTCAATTATCTTTTCTGGAACTGCATCTTGAGTTTGTGCTGATCCAGCCACAACAGCAGACTGTACTGTTGGCTCAGCAGGTTGACTAGTCTGACCCTCCTTCTTGCTCTTCTTAGAAGGGGTCTTTTTGGATTTTGCAGTGGCCTTCTCTTTGGCTTTGCCACCAATTGTCTCACTGGTTCATATAGTTTGAACTCCTTGCTACTGTGGGTTGTCTTTCCTCCACCCATAGGACATTGCAGGGACGCAAACAGATTACTGAGTAAGATGGCGTGAGAAAGCCTCTTGTCACTCAGCAGCTCATAGACGTGAGCAGCCCAATTAACCTTCAGACCATAGTATATGCAAACCATGGTGTAGTACCTTTTTCTAGGTAACCCATCCAAAGAACTCGTGCTACAATCCAGCACCTTCGCAATGATGTCTGCGAACCTCTGATACTCATCTTTTAATTGAGTTTTCATCAGAGTACCAGTCATCTCTTCTCCCCTTTTCGCACAGATTGCCCAAAATTCATCCTCCTTTTCTGACCCTAAGCTGGTCACATCTCCTCCCTTATCTGCTAACTTGTAAATTTCACTAAGAACAGCAGCAGAGATAGCAATTTTCTTACCACCAATAACAACCGTCATGACAGTTTCATCATCATTGAACTTCCTGGTCGTGTAGAAGTGATAAACGTCTTCTAAGTAAATCCTATCTTCATGTGCTTCAAGAACAGGAACAAGTGATGCCTCTTTGATCTTTTCCATGATGGAGCTCATCAGATCAGTACCCGAAAAGTGAAATTTGCTGTAGTTTAGGTATCTTCCATCCATAATCTTGTCCATTTCTGAGATTAGTGAGTAGAATTCTGCAAAACCAATATACTTTCGAAGCAGGAGAGCTTGAGAGTTAGAGAATTTTAGAGTATTTGAGTGCGTAAGACGACTGTACTGTTTCAGATCGGATTTTATAGGTTTCCTTTTGATTTGGTTATCGTGATTAATCTGAAACGTTGATCTAATCTGACAGTTTACTAATCGTGTGGGTGAGAATTGCGGATTTCAATTTTATTATTTTAATGTCAGATGGGCGGGAAACTCTATCGACACTAATCTGTTACTTATAAAAGCGCGTTTCTAAGTGTACGTTTTATGACCATGCTTATATAAGGTATCAGATGAGTAGAGTTTAACTTATCTGACAGACGAGTGATCTGTTATCTGATATTACTAGAGAATGCCAATAGCTAGTAATCTTCCTCTGCTGTTGGTCAATCCAGCAAGATAAAATAATCTTCAGTCTTCAAGAATTAAGAACAGATCTTCTGATAATATAACTTCAACTAACTGTCATTAATAAATTTCATCTTTAGAACAGAAGTACCGCTAGTCTTACACGTTCCCCCTGTCTTTAAGAATTCATAAGTTAACTAGTCTGTTGAAATTTAATTCTTGAATATAGTAGTGAATAACTAAGCTGTTGAACTTCAGTCTTCTGATGAGTTCCCCCTCAGCTTATGCATCCAAATTTAGTAGTCCTAGCTTAGCTCTTAGAGTTGAAAACCTTACTTCACTTAAAGGTTTGGTGAAGATATCAGCAATCTGATTGTCAGTATGAACATACTCTATCATAACATTGCCTTTTTCCACATGATCTCTAATGAAGTGATGCTTGATCTCTATATGTTTAGTCCTTGAATGACTTGTAGTGTTCTGAGTAAGAGAGATTGCACTTGTATTGTCACAGTAGATTGGAATTCCACTGATTTTTATGTTGTAATCTTCTAGTTGATGTTTCAACCAAAGTATCTGTGCACAGCAAGCTCCAGCAGCTATATATTCAGCTTCAGCAGTAGATATAGAAACTGAAGTTTGTTTCTTACTCATCCACGAGATCAGACGACTACCTAAGAACTGACAGGCACCTGTTGTGCTCTTTCTGTCAATCTTGCAGCCAGCAAGGTCTGAATCTGAATAACCAATGAGCTCAAATCCAGATTCTCTAGGATACCACAATCCCAATTCTTGAGTGCCTTTAATGTATTTCAATATCCTCTTGGCAGCTAAGAGATGAGATTCCTTGGGGTTTGATTGAAATCTTGCACAGACTCCAACTGAGTACATTATATCAGGTCTACTTGCTGTTAGATACAACAAAGAACCAATAATGCCTCTATATTTGGTTATGTCCACTGATTTGCCATCTTCATCTTTATCCAAACGAAGACTTGTAGACATAGGAATTGTAGCAGTTGAGCTAGTTTCCATACCAAATTTCTTGAACAGATCTCTTGTGTATTTAGCTTGATTTATAAAGATTCCATCAGGCAGCTGTTTGACTTGTAAACCAAGAAAATAATTAAGTTCACCCATCATGCTCATTTCAAACTTATTCTGCATCAGCTTGGAGAACTTATCACACATCTGTTGGTTAGTTGAACAAAAAATAATATCGTCCACATATATTTGCACAAGTAATATATGATTTTCCCATTCAATTGTAAACAAGGTTTTATCTACCTTACCTTTATGAAATCCTTTAATTAAAAGAAAATCAGATAGGGTATCATACCATGCTCTTGGAGCCTGTTTCAGTCCATAGAGGGCTTTCCTCAGACGATATACCTTGTCCACTTCTTGATAGAATTCAAATCCAGGAGGTTGTTCAACATATACTTCTTCTTGCAGTTCTCCATTGAGAAAAGCAGACTTCACATCCATCTGATAGACAGTGAAGTTCTTGTAAGCAGCATAGACTAGAAACAGTCTGATTGCTTCAAGTCTTGCTACTGGTGCAAAAGTTTCATCAAAGTCAATTCCTTCTTCTTGACAATAACCCTTGGCCACTAATCTTGCTTTATTTCTGGTGACAACACCATCTTCATTCATCTTATTTCTGAAAACCCATTTAGTGCCAATTACCCTTTGATGACTTGGTCTAGGAACTAAGTACCAGACTTCATTCCTTTCAAATTGATTCAACTCTTCTTGCATAGATTCTATCCAGAAGGAATCATTTCGAGCTTCTTCAATTTGTTTAGGCTCTATTTGAGATAGAAAGGTGACAAACATAGCATCTTGTGCAGCAGCTCTTCTTGTTTTCACTCTATCTAATGGATCACCAATCACTAACTCTGGTGGGTGATTTCTGAGCCATCTAAGATCAGGTTGCAGGTCTGAATGTTGTCCTCTGTTTTGATCTTGCAACACTACTGTTGGAGTTTCAGTAGTAGTCTGTTGAACATTTGCAGTCTGTTGAACATTTGCAGTCTGTCGAACAGTCTCTGGTCTGTCAGTTGTTTGCAACTCGTCTGTTAGACAATCAGCACTGTGATTTTGAACAGCACTTGAGTTAGCAGCTGAACTAAGATTAGGTAGTATGATGGGAACATATTCTTCATTTCTTCCAATGTCTAACTTCTGTAAATCAGTAGACAGATCTTGATTAACACTTTGATTCTTTTCAGAAGATTGACTTGGTTCATCAAAAACTACATGGATAGATTCTTCTATTAGTAATGTTCTTTTATTGAAAACTCTATAGGCCTTACTAACAGTTGAGTATCCTACAAAGACAGCTTCATCAGCCTTTTCTGCAAATGCAGTAAGGTGATTTTTCCCATTATTCAGTACAAAACATTTACAACCAAAAATCTTAAAGTAATGAATGTTTGGTTTTCTGTTGTTCCAAACTTCATATGGAGTCTTGTTCTGATTTTTGTTGATCATGCATCTGTTCTGAGTAAAGCAGGCTGTATTTGTTGCTTCTGCCCAAAATCTTTGTGGCAGCTTGGCTTCAGCTATCATGGTCCTGACAACTTCTTTTAGTGTTTTGTTTCTCCTTTCAGCAACACCATTCTGTTGAGGGGTTCTAGCAGCTGAATACTCATGATGTATTCCTTTGATATTACAATACTCTTCAACAGTAGAGTTTGTAAACTCTGTCCCTCTATCTGATCTGATCTTCAATATTTTGATACTCTTCTCATTCTGGATCAGTTCCATCAGATTGGTAAGATGTTCCTTGGTTTCACTTTTCTTCTTCATGAAAATCACCCAAGTATATCTTGAATAATCATCCACAACAGCTAGGCAGTATTTCTTTCCACCATTGCTGACTGGATCAATGGGTCCAAATAAGTCCATATGTAGTAGCTCCAATATTCTTTCAGAAGATTGATGCTTCTTGCTTTTGAAAGATGACTTGATTTGTTTACCCTTCTGACATGCGTCACAGAGCTTGTCTTTGCTCATGACTGTTTTTGGAATCCCTTCTACCAGATCATTCTTGATTAATCTATTGATGGTCTTGAAGTTTAAGTGATTCATTCTCTTGTGCCATAGCCAACTAACTTCACTTGGTGCAGATGCTACCAAACAAATACTTGAATTCTTGTCAACAGAATCTCAGTCGACTATGTAGACATTCCCTTGTCGTCTTCCAGATAAAATTACCTTCTTTGTACCAATCTGTTCAACGTAGCACTTATCTGTTGAGAAGATGACTGAATATCCTTTGTCACAAAATTGACTTATGCTTAGCAGATTATATTTGAGGCCTTTGACATATGAGACGTCAGATATCTCTATGTTTCCCTTGATTAATCTTCCTTTAGCTTTAATCTTGCCTTCTTTGCTGTCTCCAAATGTAACACTTGGACCATCCACAGCAACTGCATCAGTCAACTCATGTATGTTTCCAGACATGTGCCTTGAACATCCACTGTCCAAGTACCAAATCTTCTCTACTTTACCCCTACTCCTAATCCTAACCTACAAAACAAAAATAAAATTGTTTTAGGTACCCTTATTGAGAGGGTCCTGAAGGATTAGTTCCACCTTTGACAACCCAAGATGTTGAAGTCTTAGGCTTCTTAGGTTTCTGAGTTTTGACGGGAGCATGAACAGTTTCATTTTTATCATAATTAGCAGATAAGTCATGTTGATGATCAGTATGATAAGAATAGTGTTCATAAGTAGGGTAAGGTGCATGATAAGCAGGATATGCATGCATTGGATGAGCAGGATAAGGTGCATAGTAACTAGGAAATTGAGGTGCATGATACATAGGATGATATGCAGCAGGTTGCACATAATATGACTCATTTCCATACCAAGCATTTTGATTTTTCTTATTTTTATGCTTCTTTGGCTTACTAGTAGCTTGCTCATTGACAGACGACTTAGTTTTCTCACTAGTCTGATTAGTCTTAACCTTATCAGAAGACTTCCTAGGACTCTTCTGTTTGGGTTTACTAGTCTGTTTTCCTACACTAGGCTCTTTGCTCTTTTTAGCCTTAGGAGATTTTTCTCCTTTACCACTTTCTCAGATGAGGTAGGTTTAGAAGTGATTTAACCGGATTTCGTTGGGTTAATTGAATATCAGTGAATTTGTGATATCGGGGGGTTTTCGATATTTATATATATATTATATAGGGCTCTGTTACTTTATTCCGGATGGATCGGTTACAAAGAAAAGCAATATTCAAGATCAAGAAGTAAAACCACAAAACAAAGCTAAGAACACACTGATATGAAGGTAAAAAGCTCTTCAATAATATTGAGTATTCTTAAGTTCTGCTGTTGTAAGCAGTGTTAAATCCTGTATTCTTAGAGTTCAGGGATTTCGTAGCCGTCTAATACAATGATTAACTAGGTATTTATATAATGTTAAACCTAGCGTTACAAGGAAACATAGTCCTAATAGGACTCGGCCCAAATATCCTTCTTGGGTCCGGAGTATAATCTTCTATCGAAGCGAGCTGCACTTGGCCGGGTCTGTAAGATGATCCCGATCTGTTTGAATTGGTCGAATCGATCTTACCTTCTTCATTCGATCCGAGTAGTATGTAGGGTGCGAAATAGCCCCCATCAAGAAGTTTGAACATACAGAATGACCTTACTATTGTCAGCAGAAATGAATTTTTCAGTATGATTCAATTCTAGTTTATCCTTTTCTAAAGGTGTCTCCTGTTTACTAGATGTATGCATGGATGCAACAGTTGACTTATCATGAGACTCAATAATTTTCTCAAGTTCCATGATTTTTCCTTTATAGACCTCACATTCAGCTTTCAGAGATTCATGCTCTTGCTCAAGCTGTTTATACTCAGCTGATTCTTTAGGCTTTTCAGCTTTAAGTTTCAGTGAGTTATTTTGCTCTTTTAGCAAGTTCATCTCTTCCTTAAGCTTAACAAATTCTCCAGCAATAGTAGTATTATTCAACATCATTTGCTCTAGAGAATTAAATAGTTCATTATCTTGAGGGGTTACCTCATCCTCTGAGTCATCAGATTCCTTAGCCATCAGGCAGAGGAGAGCAGGTTTCTCTTCATCAGAAGATTCTTCATCAGACGTGTCTGAATCTGAATCAGATGAGTAGACAGCAGCAAGCTTTTCTGCTTCAGCTACCATTGCTTTCCCCTTTTGATGCTTTCTTTCCTTTATGATTCTCTTCTCTTCCTCAGTGTATTTCTCTGCTTTTGGATATGGACAGTCTCTGATGAAATGTCCCAATTTCCTGCAGTTATAACACATTAGTTTTGCTTTATAATCATCTTTTTCTTGAGAAGAAGAGTTAGGTTTAGAAGTAGAAGCAGCATGATTGTATTTGTTTTTCATCTTTCTCTTGTAGAACTTCTTGAAATTGTTCATCAATAATGCTACATCTCCATCAGTGTACTCTTTCTTGTTGAGTAGTGATGCTTCATCAGATGAGTCCACATCTTGGCTTCTATGTGCTGATCTCCTGGTGTTTTCAGCAGCAACTAAGGCAGCTGTGGGTCCTGAAGTTGAGGTTTCTTCAATACCCATCCTAGGCAGTTTATACTCGAATGCCTTGAGTACAGAAAACAGCTCAGTAAGAGAGATTTTTCCCAAATCCCTTGATTCTTCCATTGCTGTCACCTTCATGTTGAACTTAGGAGGTAAGGCCTTCAGTACTCTGATGGTTATCTCCTTGTCTGTGAAGGTTTTTCCAAGCTTCAATACTTCATTTAATATTCTTGTAAATCTTGTATCCATCTGATCAATGGTTTCAGAGGATTTCATCTTGAAGTTATCCAGCTTTTCTAGAGCAACACTCAGCTGATGCTCTTTTATGGCGTCGTTCCCTTCGCTCATATCTCTGACTTTGTCCCACATCTCTTTTGCAGTTTTACAATGTTTGACCTTGTCAAACCGATCATTGTCCAGGGCTTTAGTCATGATGAATCTCCCAACTTTGTCTAGATTGAAAAGCTTTATTTCTTCTGGAGTCATCTCATGAAGATCTTTTTCCACAACCGTATCAACCTCATTGATTTTTATGGTTTTTGTGAATCTGAATGGACCCTTAATGATACATGTATACATGTTATCATTATAAGCAGCTAGGAAAATCTCCATTCTGATTTTCCAGTCCTCAAAAGACATACCAGCAATGTGGGGAACATGGCTGATACAATCCATTTTTCAAAGAGTTTAGATTTTTCAAAAAGATGCTCTTTTGAAAAAGTTTTGAAAACCTTTGAAAAACACTTGGATCAAGCTCGTTGATCAGGCAGCTGATTCAAATGAACCACCTGCTCTGATACCACTTGTTGGTCCCAAGTGGTCAGATGAGGTCTAGAGGGGGGGGTGAATAGACCTCTGAAAATTTTTGAACTTAAAAACTTTTCAGTCTTCTGTCAGCAGACTAAGCTGATGAAGAACAGTAAGCAGACTGAGCTGATCGTGAACAAATCTTGAACAGCAGACTGACCACTCTTCTTACAAATACTTAGCTGTTTTTCAGCAAAACAGTTTTCCAAAGAGTATACTTGCAGCGGATTGTTTGAAAGTGTTTTTCACAAGTAAACTAAGTTCTTTAACAAATTTTATCCCCAGTTTTGAAACTCCTTATAAAATCTTTTTGGAATTCAAAGTGTGTAAATATGCAATCTTTAAAGTATGCAAGAAAACTCAAATGCAAGATAACACAAAGAATTTTTATAGTGGTTATATGGATAAAAATCCTTTAGTCCACTCTTCCAGATCACTTAGATTCTGGGTTATACTATAATCACACAGATTACAATATTTCTCCACTTACACCTAAACAACAAATGAAAAGGCTGTAAGCTCACAATAGGAAATCACTCAGAGATCCTATCCTCTAAAGTAGAATCACTCACAAAGATGGATTCTAACTTCGCACAACACTCAGCTATTACAAAATCACTCAGATAATGTTTTTCTGTTTTCTTCAACTGGGTTTCTGTCAACAGATGACTTCCACCAGACGAGTGAGCTGTTCGAGCTTTTGAGACTTAGATAAATTTCTGCTTTGAATGCAAAATCTCTAATTGTTGTTGTGTGTCTCGCTCGTGTAAATCAGCTCCTTTTATACTTGAATTTGAAAATAAGACCGTTGAAGCAAATCAAATCTTCAAATCCATAGCCTTAGCCCGACATTAGAACGGTAACCTGCTACAGTACCTTTTCTGCTGTACTTTCCTGTAGCTGCATTAAATGCACTCTGCTGATCCGAGAGTTAATTCCAATCATTTGCCATTACTACCCTTCTCTTTCAGCATTTATTACACCAGGTGCATTTATTACCGTTGAACTAGTCTCATGATCCCTTCTACTCTGCTGATCGAAGCAACCCGTCTGATAGACACTCTGCTGATCAAATACTGAACTAATCTGATTTGAGTCTGATAGAATAGTGTCCTGCAAGCCAACTATTTGGCTGCATTTAATTAAAAGGACCATTCAATTGGATTAATAAATGCATTTTATTATTATATGGTCATCTTTATCTGATGTAATAATTATCTACGCATAAGGATAGAAGTCCTTAGATCACAGGGCTATGGGACAACCCGTGGACTGATCTCCAAGGCCGTGATCTAGAACATATTCAAGAGTCGTAGAATCCAATCGAGATAGGACATCGTTGGATTCGGTTAGACTCTCACTATTGTGTATACTCCGATGAACTGGAGAACGATGGGGTCCACGAGCGTGACTGGGATAGTCGATACACATAAGTGGGTGGCTTGCTGGGATGGCAAGCGCACTGAATACCCCAATTAGGAAATAACTCACCATGGAAGCGGTAGTCGCATATCGGGGTTGAAGTTATTCCAATTTACAATAGTATACGAGGAACGATCCCTAACTACTTGAGATGATAGGGTTTATCTGGTGCGAGAACGTCTATACTTTGATGTGAGTTCCGACTGACTGGGGATTACCAGAAGGTCTCTGTGGACTCATGTTGGGTATAGAGGAACTCGTATGCAGATTCATATCATCAACAAAGGATCCATTGACCCGACTTGATAGGTTGGGAAATTCTCCTATGGATTTCTGTGAGAAATTAATTCTGGTAAAATCCTCGGCCGAGGTATCTGACGGCTTTATGTAAGTAGCTCATAAAGGTTAAGTCAAAGAGAATTATTTCGAGACCAGAATGCATAAGGTCAAGACAAAAGAAAAGGGAATCCGATTAAAGACCATACCCTTAAGTCTAGACTGGGAGATTGATCGATGGAGAGATTATGTCGTATATGGAAATTGTAAATGATAAAAGGTTCACTGAATTAATTCACCAGTGATTGGGCTCCATGGGCTTGTGGCTGGACATCGACCGTGGAGTGTGGGAGAATTCCCAAATTGGCAGGGGTGCTAATTTTGGAATGATCAATCGACAGAGTGTTCGATTGATTTAGAGTAAGTCTTACTCGAATAATTAAATAATATTTAATTATAACCCACGGCCAATTATGTGGTGAACCTACGGGGGCATACACAATACACATGAAGCGAAAGCGAGGAAATAAGAACAACCGAGTCGACTGGGTCGACTGGGTGAATAATCGACTGGGTCGATTATTATGGGTGGGTCGACTGGGTCGACCCAATTGGAACAAATTGAGATCCAATTGGAATTGGATCAGGATCATAAATTAAATTGGAATTTAATTTGTGGATTAATTAATTAAGTTGGATTTAATTAATTAAAAGGGATTTTAATTAAATGGGCTTAGAGTCTGATTTAATTAAATGGGAGATTAAGTTAATTAATTGGGCTATTTAATTAGGAGATTAAATAAAGCCTGGTCAAATTAATTAACTGGGCCATGAATTAATTAGAAGACTTGGTCTTCTTATTAAAGAGAGCCATGGCCCATGTAGGAGAGAGGAAACCTAGTCCTATTAGGACTAGGTTAGGGAGATAACTATAAGTAGCTATCTTGTAGTTATTTTTCACACAACTCCATAAGCAAAAATTGAGCAAGAGCAAAATTTTCTCTCCCTCTCCCAAGCATAAGTCGACCGAACCCTGTTCTTCCTTTGGAAGAATTTTTCGTTTTCGATTTTGTTCCTAAATCGTTCCTATTTCCTAGATCTTAATATATCTTGTGTTCTAGCTGATCGAGATATATTATTTTCGTGATATTGTGGTGTATCAACTCGTAGAGGCGCAACACGTGGGGCGCTCCTGAAAAGCCTGGATCGATTTTTGCTGGAGCAGAATTCAGAGTTCGTTTTTGCTAGCCGAGGATTTGCAAGGAGATAGGTATAACGTGTAAACTTATACTATCGTTTTATTTATATTCATATATATACAACTAGAGAATATCCTGGCAAGATTCCGTAAGAGGTCCTAAAATTTTATATTCCGCTGTGCCTAGGGCTGTTTATCTTACCGAATGCCAACAGAGTCGGCTGATGGTCTACCCTTCTGTTTGCTGTTTCAACAAGAGATCACTAGTCTTCTGGGCTTTGAACTTTGAACTCTTCTGATGTCTTCTTTTACTTGTTCAAAATTCTTCTAAGGGAACTAAGCTTTCCATACTTAGCTGATTATGATGTTTTGGAAATCATCAAAACATTCCCTTAATAATTAACTTCTTTTCTCTTCATCTTCATCCAACAATATGTCAAGTATTAGCATGAGTTGAATTTTCTTCATAAATAATTGCACAAAAACATTTATCATTATGAAAGCGAAATGCATGTGAATCATATAAAGTCATGGAATGTTCAACAAGTGCAATATAAGTCATGATGCTATATGTAATACCCCTTAATTACTTTGTTTATTTTTTTAGAGTGTGTTAATTTTCATGGTTGGAGGCAAAATAAATTTATATTTTCTAATTTGTGGAAATATTTGAGTTTGGGGTCAGAATGACATTATAAGAAAGTTTAAGGGTTAAAAATTATATATTTAATAAGTGCGAGGGCCAAAATGCAATTTTGACAGAATTTAAAAAAATATATTAACACAGCAGCAAGACGCGTCTTGCTGCTGTGATCGATGAAACCAGGTGGAGAAAATAAAACACCTCCAACACCCATCTAATTCTCTATAGAAATTGTGGGAAAATAAATTAAACAAAAACAATTTTTCTTTTCTCTTTTTAACAAAACACAGCCGAGAGAGATAAGAGGAAGACTATGGTGGCAGAGAGAGATCGATGGGCTATGGACGAAAAAGATTGGAGAAGAATTTGGTGCTTCTTTCCCCAATTTCCTTGAAGGTAAGATAAATTTATCACTTTTTTTTATATATTATTCTCCTTTATGAATATATAGTTAGGGATTGAAATTATTATTTCAATTTTTGGATTTGAATGATCGAATTTGGTTAGATTTGAATTGGGGAATTTTGAAAGGGGTGTTCAAACTCCATGTTTAAGTGAATTTGCTTAAGGATTTCTCATGGGCTTATTGGAATGCTATTAAGAATTGGTTTCAAGATTATGAATAAATATATGATTCTAGATGAATTAATTTTGTCAAACTTTTTAAATTATGATTTAATTCTATTTTTCAGGTTGATTATCAATTTGGGTCTTCATAAATAAGTTTTGGTGAAGTGTGTAACTATACGAATTATTGACTTTTAGTTGGTTTTATCTAAATTAGTTTAAGTTAGCTATAAACAAGCTATAAACAAGCTTGTTTGATAAAAACTTAAAACATTATATTTCTTGAATTAGAGATCTTTTGGGTTTAATAGATTCATTAAGGTTATCTAATTAATGTATAGTTTGAATGTTACGTAGATGTTGAGTTAATTATATTTAGATGACCAAATCTTTGAGGCAAGTTTCGGTTTAGACTTGTGTTGGTCCCAAGTGGTCATATGAGGTCTAGAGGGGGGGAGGGGGGTGAATAGACCTCTTCAAATTTTAACTTTAAAACTTTTCACTCGACTGTCAGCAGACTAAACTGTTATAGAACAGTAAGCTAACTAAGCTGATCGTGAACAAATCTTTGAACAACACAGTAGACCACTAATCTGATAATTACTTATCTGATTTAGTCAAAATCAGTTTTAACACCAGAATACTTGCAGCGGATATTTTAAGTGTTTTTCACAAGTAAGTTTGGTAGATTGAAAGATTTTATTCTCAGTTTTATCAAACTCCTTTAAAAATCTTTTCAAACAGTTTTTCAAGTGTTCTTATGCAGTTTAGTAAATATGCTAGAAAATAATGCAAGTTTGAACACACAGAATTTTTATAGTGGTTATATGGATTTAAATCATTTAGTCCACTCTTCCAAGTCACTTAGATCTTGGATTATACTATAATCACAAAGTTTACAGTATACTCTGCTTGCGCCAATCAACAAATGAAAATGCCACAAGTGCGCAATAGGAAATCACAAAGAAGACCTATTCTACAGAGTCTTATCACTCACAAAGACGGATAAGAGCTCCTCACAACACTCTCTTAACATAGATTAACTCAGAAAATGTATTCGTTTTGCTTCAACAAGTTTCTGTCAACAAATGACTTCAACAGGTGAGTGAGCTGTTCTTGAGCTTCTTGAGACTTAGAAAATATTCTGCTTCGTAGATAATCTCTTAGTTGTTGTGTTATTTTCTTCTCTTCGTCTGTTGATCTATTTATACTCACAGATTTGAAAAATATCCGTTGAAGAAAGAAAAGATTCACATTCCTCGGGTACTGGTCCTTAATTTCTGCGAACGGCTCTCTGCACAATGACGGTACTGCAGACTGTACTTTCTGTCAGGCAGCATTTAATGCACCTAGATGATACGAGGTTTTCCTTCAATCATTTGTCTTTAATACCCTCATATATCAACATTTATTACTCCAAGTGCATTTATTACCGTTGGGCAGACTTTCTGATCCTTCAACTTGGCTGATGAGAACATAGGTCTGATGATGAACCGTGCTGATCCCAAACTTTCTGATTTTCACCAAACTGATTTCTTCCTTCAGCAGATCAGTAGTCTTCTGGACCTTGAATCTTTGACCCTTCTTTTTTGTCTTCTTATTTGGTCAAAATTATTCTAAGGGTTTTAACTAAGTGTTCCATACTTAGCTGATCTTGATGTTTTGGAAATCATCAAAACCTCTCTTAAATTCCTTGCCTTCAATACACTCTATCTTCATCTTCATCCAACAACTTGAAACTTAGAATTCTTTTCTTATAACTCAAGTTAGGGATTGAATCTCCTAGAATAGGAAAAAATATATCAAATTAATGAATTCTTGGAAGTAATATGTAAATGACAAGTTATGATAAACTAACCAAATTGAAACATGAATCCTTGTAACTTGTTTTTCTACGAAAAACACCTATGCTAGAACTTCTTAAGACATTGAAAACGAACCATTAATTTTAAATTGTTTGTAACTAGATATTAAGATTTTGGTTGCACAGTTGTGGGTGATGCTAATCAAGATTTTGGGTAATGAACTCAAAAGGTGAGAGCTGCATACTTGCTTTCGTAATGTATGTAATTGTATTATTTGAATACTCGGTCGGTTACTATGTGTTATATTTAAGATTGCTAGATTATATGGAATGCTGGTTTTTTTGCTTTTGTGCTATTTAAATGATATATCCACTTATGTACTTGTAATGTGATTAATTGCGAGATTTTACGATTGTTGAAGAAAGTTGTCTGCGATGTTCACAGTATTTGCTTACTTGAGTTATTTTAATATTTCTAGAGATATCCAATTTCGGTAGCCTCAATACTTGTTATCGTGGAATAGAATAGCTAATGTGCAATCTATGATGCTCATATTGCTTGCTCTTAAATCATTACTGTTAATACAGGGCGTGTATTACTTTATCTCCCCTGTTTATAGTGAGTGATAGTGATAGGTTCAGATAAATCTGGAACAAGTGGAGACTTGCCAGGTTGACTCCAAAATCGATCATTATCTTGGTCTCGTATATCTCGATATATGTGACCTTAATTGGCAGCAATGCATTTAGTGAGGGATGGTAAGATTGGCCCCTTACCCTTAGTGATACAGTGGGATTTAATTATCCTTATAGTGAATGCATGGATATTTTAATGTTTTCCTGTTTTCTTGAACGTGTGGTTATTTATATAACTTATGAATGTGAAAAATGTGCTATGGAATGTATTTCATGAGTGATGGTAAGATTGACCCCTTACCCTTAGTGATACAATGGGATTAAATATCCTTATAGTGAATTACTGGTTATTTTTAATGTTTTCTTGTTTTCTTGTTTTCTTGAACGTGTGGTTATTTACATAATTTATCAATGTGAGAGACGTTTTATTGAATGTTTAAGTTGTCATTTATTGTATATTTTTTTTTTATAACAAATCTTTTTTAGCAAAGTGCATAAAATTCACTTATGCACGTGCACTAGCCTCACTAAGTTGATTTATTCAACTTAATCTTTCAAATTATTACTTTTCAGAGTTACAGGAGAGCGAAGATGCCGAGAAAGGGCTCATATCCTGAATGGTCTCGTGCTCTGATACCTTTTGAACAAGTGTTCTAGTTAGATATCAGTTTGTTATGTGGATAGTCCTTAGAATAGATGTAGCATTGAAGTGAAATTTTGTCCATTCCAATTTGACTTGTAGTCATTCAAATTTTAAGTTTAAGTTTCTTTTGATTAAATTGTAGTATATTTAGTATTGTTTCAGGGTCGCAACGACTTGAGGAGGGCCATTTCGGGTCAATCTCGGGTTGGGCTGTTACATTATACTTCAGATAATGTGCATATATTTAAGAAAATGCAAGGGATATTTGGGTTTTTACTTACCGTATTATTACCTTGATTACCTCAAAGTGGAGTACTTTTACCTTTCATTCTTATGGTATCTCTTTATTCGATTGATGTTTGAAATACCCAAAGAATTATGTTCTGAACTCTCAAATCAAGTTTCCTTACTGGTTTCACCAAATCAGTGATCTTCGGTATTTGTTTTAAAATTGATATCGCTGCTTACTCCAATGATTTTTATTTAATCAAGGCCACCATAGAATTAATATTTCAACATATTTCAAAAGCTACAATAAAGGGCCTTTTGTACCAGTTAAGAGAAAATCACTTACGCATTTTTGGTACCCAAATTTTCTTGGGTCCTTGCGAGTTAGTCAAAATATCTTTAGGCGTCCATATAAGTTTATTTGCGGAATTTCTTTTGTAAATGCAATTAAAGGATTTGTGACCGGCTTTTCCATAGAAGTTGCAAGTATGATACGACAATGAAGAGTTTTTAGCAATTTTACTTAGTTTATCATATCAATGTCCATGTCCAATTCCGGCTCTATTTAGAGAAACGTTTTGCATGCCAAGAAGTTTATCAAGGCTCTCTTTTCCTTTCATAATTTTTTCTAAGCATCTAGTTAAATCAATCACTTTTGCTTTAAGATTTAAATTTTCTTTTGAAAACAATAAATTTTCATTCTTCTGTTGATCTAACTTTTCAAAAATTCTTTCATTTTCAAATCAAAATCTTTTTTTTCTTTATTCAATGAAAGAATTTTCTTTTTGAGTTTCTCATTTTTTAAAGTGAGGTTTTCGAGATTCTTTTTAAATTCGATTAACATTTTATTCCATTCATCTTCACAATCGAAAATATCATCTAAATCATCACAACTTTCAAAATCATGTAAAGCGTGTACCTCTTAGTTAGTCATGAAACATAGGTTTCTGGATTCGTCTTCCGATTGTTCTTCTTCGGATTCTGGATCATCCTATGATGCTATCATCCCCTTGCTTTTTCCCTTTTTGAAATTTTTCTCGGATTTCTTGAGTAGGGGACACTCGGACCTCAAGTGTCCATCTTCACTGCACTCATAGCATTTGATCTTGAAAGTTCTCATGGGATCTTTTGAGAACCTTTTGTTAAACCTTCGATTGGCCAACTGATTTAATCTTCTGATTGTTGTCACCATTTCCTCGTTTATTTATTTTTCGTCCATCATTTCAATGTCACTATCGTCTTCCTGCACATTGTTAGTTTTAAACGCAATATTTTTATCTTTAATTTGTTTTATCTCATCCTTAGAAAGGATAGTGAGCTCATGAGAAATGAGAGATCCAGTTAGTTCAGCCATCGACATGTTATTAAGATCTTTCGCCTCTTGTATTGCAGTAACCTTTGGTGTCCATTCTCTAGGAAGAGATCTTAGTATTTTCTTTACTTGTTCACTATGAGGGTAGACTTTTCCAAGTGCGGACATAGGGTTAATAATCTCAATGAACCGAGTATACATGTCACTGATAGTTTCATCGGTTTCCATGGTGAACATCTCGTATTGGTGTACGAGAATAGTGATGCGTTGCTCTTATACTTGGTTTGTAACTTCGTGAGTGACTTGAAGCATCTCTCACATATCTTTTGCGGTAGGACACGAACATACCCGATTGTACTCATATTTGATGAGGGCACATGCCAACAAATTTTTGGCTTTTGAGTTTATTGACACCATTCTTTTATCTACGTCGGTGAGTTTTTTCAAAGCCTTAGAAATTTGCTTTTTACCTTCGGTTTTCATAGGTATGGATGGTCCCTCAAGAATCACATTCCACAGATCGCAATCGAAGGAAATCATAAAGTCTTCCATTATGTTCTTTCATATTGAGTATGCAGTGCCATCGAATAGTGGAGGCATGTTATGTGATTGTCCTTCTGCGAAAACATCATTGTTAAAGGTAGACATAAGATCGTTAGCTCTCGGAGGTTAATCCGCACAGTTAAATAAGTAATAGAGAACCTGGCTCTGATACCAATTGATACCTAAGAGGGGGGGTGAATTAGGTATATAACTTTTTGAACGAGTTTTTTCCCAGAAGGCAATTAGTGAAAAGTTCCAGTAACTTTAAATTAAAGTTAATTGTTCCAATGATTTAAGATTAAAGTTACGATATGATTAAGTTCCAAGTTCCAGCGAAGTAAGGTGCAAATAATAAGTAGAGTAAGAATGCAAACAAAATTTATAGAGGTTTGCGCCCCCAAAATAGCACCCCTGGGTAAAATCCACTAATAGATCGTGGCTTGCAGGACAAACCTTCTCCACTCGAGATTACAAGATATCAATTCTTACTCTCGATACGAGCTTGCTAGGACACCTCCTATCGCTCCAACAATGTGCTTGCTAGACCTCGGCCTATCACACTAACATGTGCTTTCTAGAACCCTCTGTTCTATCGCAACAAATATGTGCTTACTAGGTAACAACCTATTGCACTAAACAATCGTGCTTGCTAGGACACTTCCTATCGAACTATTACACGTAAGATGATTTTAAAGTAGTACAATGAAAAATCCTCTCGAGTAAGATGTACACAAGTGTGCTCACTAGTATTTCTTTCAACCTCTCAAAATATCTCAAAGTTTTCAAGAGCAGGGGTTAAAAAAAGATTTTCGTTTTTCACAAAATATTTTCGCAAGTGTAAATCAAAAATGCATTTTGCTTTTCAAAAGATTTTCACAAATTAAAGCATGAAAAAGCAAGAGTAATTTTCTCAAAGTAAAGCTCTGATTTTTCTCTCAAAGTTGGTTTTTGTAAAATGATTCAAAAGAACTCAATTTATAGGTGAGTTAGCAACATGTAATATGGGCAAGATTTTCTTTAATAAATCTTTCCTTCAAAACAAAGATGATTTTGTCACATGTAAAATATATATGCCGATTCTGAATAGATGTGACAAAGATGTGATTTAGTAAAGTTATATGAATGAGCCCATGATTTAATGCCAAGTTAGAGAGAATTTTTCCTTACAAAAAGATTTGTGAGATTTGCACAAGATCAATTAAAATTGGAATGATTTCGGCCAAGGGGTTTTAGGAAAGGATTTAAATTAAGGTGGACTTTTAAACATGGCAGATTAAAATAAAGGAAAGATCTTGCTTCTTTTAAAACATTAGTAAATAATGTAAGCAAGAATAAGTGATATGCAATTTTCGGCCAAAATAGGTGAAAATAATTTTGAATATATTTCAAAAAGTGGACGGCCTTAATTTGATTAATTACTATGGCTTAATTAAATGAAAGATCATTTTATTAATAGACTTTGGGCCATTTGACTTGCTCTTAATAGTTTGAGATAAATTGAACTTACGTGACTTCAATTTTCTTGTGTCAAAAATTGAGCCTTTCCAAGGGTGCGTGTGTCTTCAAACTATTCTTTGATTTGGTCTTTCTTTATTGATGGACTTGTAATATCTTTATTGGGTCTTTTCTTCTCAATTAAGCTTTATTCGTAAATGCCTCTTTCTTCAAATAAGGAGTTTCTCAATAATTCATGTTAAGATTAAACTCAAGAAACAAGCTCAAATATCAAGTTGTTTGTTAATCATTCGGCTAACACAGTACGAGTTTCAGAAAGAGAGTCGAGAGAATGGTGCAGGAACGGGTAGAACAGAGATTGTTAACTACCCCATGGCCTAGAACTAGGGAAATTCAAGAAAGCATTGCGGCATGCTCTCCATTCTGCCGAAAAATCAAAGAATCCCAGGCTTCAGGACAGCTGTCGGGCCGATTACCTCATTATGATGGTACTACTGATCCTAAAGACTACAAATTCAGTTTCACGGAGATAATGAACCTATATGCTCACTCTGCTGAATACACTGCGAAATTGATGGTCCCCACTTTCGAAGGATTGACACTAGATTAGTTTGGAAAACAACCTTCGAACTCAATATTTAGTTTCAGGGAGTTGTGCGACAAACTCACCCAACAATTTGCGGTAGCATCCAATGCAGCGCACCACCATTAAGACAAATATATCCAAATATTGACTCGAAATCATCTACATCAAATTGGAGCTAGAATCAGTATAACCTTCCAATTTCAATTCTCCTCCGCCATATACCAAGAACAATTATTTAGTCATTTTCAGATACTTTAGAATTGACTTTACGGCTACCCAATGCTGCTCTCGTGGGTTAGACAAATAGCGGCTAGTTATGCTCAAGGAGTACGCTATTCTGGTCATGTACATAACATACCATATCGTGCTTCTCTCCTCAGAGGTCTTTGGGGCCATAGACTTAGAGCGAGCAATACCATGTCTAATCGGAAGCAATCCTCTCTTAGATTCTTTCATACTGAATATCTTCAATATTTTATTCATGTTCTTTAATTGAGAGATGCCCAACAGTCCTTTTAATCCATCCACACACCTTTAGTTATGCGATTCATATCGCGACCATGTGATAAACATTTATTAACTGCAAATAGAAAATCAATGTGAGGATAACTAAAATATAAAAAACAAAGTTACAGAGTCCCCTCCCCCCACCCCAATTGATGATGTAGATCCGTCCATGTATTTTACCAATCACATGGAGTTAAATTGGAATTTTTTGCATTTTGCATCCCCGAAACATGGAAAATAAGCACTTTGCATCTTCAAAATATAAAAAATGCAGCACTTAGCATCTTCTTTTATTTTCAAGCAAAAATTCAAGAGCAAAATAGGTAATTTAATAGTATTGGCACTTTACACCCTCAAAACTTTGAGAATTTTGCACTTTGCACCCCAAACTAAAATTAGCACTTAACACCCTCTAATTAAGAATATATCAGGAACTTCCACCGCCGAAACACAATAAATATTTTGCACCCCAAAACACAAAATTATCATTTAACACCCTCAAATTAAAAAAACTCAAACCCCTCATTTTTTTTTGTCAAATTTGACTATCGGAGTGAAAAAAATCTAAGGCAAAATAGGTAATTCATTTTTTTCCTTAAATTTTGCAAAATACAATTATAAATACTCGAATACTCATTTCTCTCTCCATCTTTCTTTTCAACAATATAACCATAATAACTAAATAAAGTACAAGTAAACTTCTCGAAGACCCATTGTCTACTTCAAAATATCAGAGACCCATGAATAATTACCTATTTTGCCTTAATTTTTTTTTCACCTTAATGGTCAACTTTGCCAGAAAAAAGAGGGGTTTGAGTTTTTATTTTATTTTTTAGGGTGTTAAGTGTTAATTTTGGGTTTTAGGGTGCAAAGTGTAATAACTAAATAAAGTACAAGTAAACTTCATGAATACCCATTGTCTACTTCAAAATATCAAAGACCCATAAATAATGACCTATTTTGCCTTAATTTTTTTTCACCTTAGTGGTCAACTTTGCCAGAAAAAAGAGGGATTTGAGTTTTTATTTTATTTTTGAGGAGGCTAAGTGTTAATTTTGTGTTTTGGGGTGCAAAGTGTCCATTTATTGTGTTTCGGGGTGCAAGTTGTTGATTTGTTCTTAATTAGGGAGTGTTAAGTGCTAATTTTATTTTGAGGGTGCAAGTGTCAAATATTTACAATAGAATTATCTATTTTGCCCTTGAGTTTTTTCTTGAAAATGAAAGATGGTATAAAGTGCTGCATTTTTCATATTTTGAGAGTACAAAGTGTTAAATCTAGTTTCAGGGGTGTAAAGCGCCTATTTTTTATATTTAAAATAACGAGGGAAATTAATTAGCTATTCACTCCTATTTATATAAACCAGTTGCGGTGAAAAATTGTTTGAGTTGAGTAAAAACCTTCTTGAATTATAGATTCTATTTTCCAATCAAACTCCTTTCCGGAAGAAAGCCAACTTTAAAATTTTAAAAAAGAAAAGAAAAGATGTTTTGCTGGTACTAGTTCATCGTATAGTAATATTTGTCCCAAACAATTTTTCTAAAACTTAGGGTCTATTTAGATAAGTGTTATATCAATGTTTTATAGGTTTGAAGAGTTTGAGTATAAGTTTCTAAATAAATTTTTTATGATTTGATGAGTTTGACGAAAATTCACCTTAAAATTTAAGAAAAAGAACACAAAAATATAGGATATTTTGCAAAATTCTATCATAGCCTTCTTACAAGTCAGCTTTTAACCGACTCCACTGGGGATCCAACCCAGAATCTCTGGTTTCGTATACCAGCGATCTATCCATTGGGCTATGGAGTCCCGCTTATTGGTGACTTCTTATAATGTATAATATATATATATCCACACATTTAAAGAATTCAAATTGATAACTTATTAACAGTTCTCAAAATGCTGAGATCAAATAAGGATATTATTATGTCAAAAAAAAAAAGGAAATATATTATAATGTAAAGATATAAAAAGAGTAGGGGTGGATACGAGATGGGTTTGAGTTAAAAATATGGGTATAGCAAAATTTTGATATTGACACATTTCATTCCAAATCCGCCCAGTAATAATTTAGGAATCCGAAAGCGGGTATCCAAATTATTGCGGGACGGGATGGGACAGATTTACGAGTTCCATATTTTGTTGTAAATCGCCATTCCTTCATGAATTTAACAAAATTAAATTACAATATTTTATATAAAGTTTAGTATGTAGTAGATTAATAATAGTAGTAATTTAATTTGTAGAGCAAAAAAACTTTGTGTACCTTGGCGCCGTAGGTGAGAAGAAGAAGAAGAAGAAGAAGAAGAGCCATAAAGAAACGTAATATATTAATAACTAGCTTAAGATTTAAAATGAATATCATGGTAAAGTAAGAAAGGTCTTTATTAGATGATGTTAATTAATTAATTAATTGATGTATAAGTAAAGTGTATAATTATATATATAATATTAATAAAAAGATATAGATGGGTTCGGGTATTCGGGGTTAGAGAGTCTAATTCCAAATTCGTTTCGTATTCCTGTAATATAATACGGATTTCAAGTTTGAGTATATATTTTAAAAACGGGACGAATCGAATTTGAGTTATTCGAAACCAATACTCACCCCTAAAAAATATCATATTTAAATCAATCGAGAAAATGTTTGCAGATGCCAAATTTTACAGTTTTTTTTAAATCGAGCCAAAACCCATCCAAATATACCCTAAACAGAAAGTCATGATTAAGATATGAATCGACTTGGGACTTCAGTTTGTTACTCGTTATGTTAGGCTCATATAATAATTATATATACTAGTGATTAATCAGAAGACGAATATAAATATGTTTAATTACAATATAGTAGTTGGCTAGCTAACTACGCCCATTAAGAAATTAATTTGTTAATTATTATCTACACTCAAATTTCTAATTACGTATCCCCAAAGTATAAAGTTAAACAGTACATATTATTTTATCAAATTAATATATTTAAGGAAAAAAAATGAAATAACAAAAAATTCAGGTAGTTTTGTAATTGTTGTGTAGTTTTATATACATTTGATTATCCAATCCCATAATTCAGATCGTGTATATAAAATATGAAAATGGTTAATTATATCATCTAGGATGATTAAGAAGGTTGTTCAACTTCCACTAACGTGAATTTTTCTTTAGTTTAAATTTAGTGTTTTGTAGTAGTTTATTTTTGTAATTTTTTGTACTAGACGGACAATTATTAAAATAATTTCTGATCTAATTAATGATTGATGATGAATGTCTTCCTTTAAAAAAAAAAGTTGGTATTTGACATGAAAATGATTAATTGTAAGGTTGGTATTTGATATGATATCCCTGCTCATACCTTTGTTCATTTACTCGAATCGTACTTGTAAGTCCTTTCATTTCTTAATTCACTTGTGAACTGATTCAACTACATTTTTTTTTTTTTTTTTTTTGAGATGGTGAATACATTGTTACATCAAACACTACTAGCTTAATCCCTTGCTATGCAAAAAGTCATAAACTCGTATTTTTATTTAGTTAGTTACCTTAAGTGGGGATCGAGATATAACAAGTTACCCACTTGTGTTTACGAAACTTACCCGAATTTCCTTGTATTTTAAAAAATATTTAATATAATCTAATTTCTTCCGTGAGATTAAGTCCCACTCACATTTTGTGAAGCTGAAATTTGATTTGTATCTATTTAAATTAACAAATTACTAAAACACCCTAACTTAAAAAAATTATGTTCTCTCGCACCCCTAACCCATACCCACCCATCCCGGTAACCAACCAAAACCTCCCTTCTCGAGAGAATTTCTCCTAAAGATGGTACCAAGTATTTTTTTTAATATATTTTAATCTATAATAATTCTTTTAATAAAATAAAACTATAAAATTCTACTAATAATATGTCAAATATATTTATTTTCATAAATAATAGGTAGGATAAATGATATATAGATATTAGATGATATAATTATTTAATATATTAATATCATATCATTCTCATCAATAAAAAAAAATGCAATTAATATGTAGGAGCCATATTTTTTCTTGTGAATTGGTATATGCATATTTTTCAAAAACAGGGGTTGTGAATTGGTATATGCAGATCTCCCAAAAACACGGATGTGTATCATATTTTTTCTTATGAATTAGTAACATTAGGGAAATTATTTTGCACATTTCCTCCACAACATAATTATGAAATTATGTTTATATCCGAAATTAGAAAAAAAAATCTTCAATTCCATACCCCTAACATGTTCTGATATGACAAAAATGAGTACCATTTAAGTATATTATTAAGGTTCATCTAATACCAACTATGATAAAGGTTGGTATTGAGGGCCTCAACCAAATAGCTTACGATGAATTGAAAAATCACCATAACTCAATAGATACAAAATAAACAATTCTAATTATATGGAAATATAGAATTTACAAATTGGAATTAAACCTTTGTTAACAATGTTTATGAGCAACTTATTTCTTCTTCCTCCTCTTCTACTTCTACTTCTTCTTCTTCTTCTTCTTCTTTGTTCTCTTCAATTTTTTTGGTATCATAGAAGTTCTTTCCCGTGGATTAATGCACATGTAAAAAGAGAATAAAACACACATTTAATTATATTTTAAGATATTAGATCTTTTGTTATATCTGTAATACAATATAAATTTAATGAAATAAAATAAAATCAAACAAAAAAAAATCTTTAAGAAAATACTAAAATTGTAGAAAACCAATATAGTTCACAAATTTAAGTTAAAATAACCATTCACAAATGCTCAAATGATACTACTTTTTGTATTTAAGAATCATATAATACATATATTTCTCAAAGTTGTCACCAAAAGCCATGTTGAAAAAAAAAAGCAAAATAAAAAGTTCTCACCAAATAACATGTCATATATCAGTAAACGTATATTGACAAATAAAACAGGTGTTGGTCCCAAGTGGTCAGATGGTGTCTAGAGGGAGGGGTGAATAGACCTCTAAACTTTTTGCAATTTTTAACTTTAAAACCTTTTTGTTAACTTAAACAGACTAAGATGTTATCAACAGTAGGTTCCTCGGCTGATCGCGAACAAATCTTTGAACAGCTTCGTAGACCACTAAACTGATAGTTACTTAGCTGATTTTCTCAAAATCAGTTTTAATACTTAGAGTACTTGCAGCGGATTTTTCAAAGTGTTTTTCACAAGTATTCTCAGCAGTTTGAAAAATGTTTCCCTAGTTTTATAAACTCCTTTTAAACTATTTTCAAACAGTTAAGTAAAGTGTTTTATGCAATCTTGAAATATGCAAGTAAAAATGCAAATAAAAACACAAGTAATTTTTATAGTGGTTATATGGATGTAAATATCCTTTAATCAACTCGTCCAAGTCACAAAGAGCTTGGGTTATACTAGAAACACAAAGTAACCAGTACACTCTGCTTACGCCAATCAACAAATGAACAGGCCGTAAGTGCGCAGTAAGAAATCACAAAGAAATCCTACTCTCTGAAGTAATATCACTCACTAAGATGGATATCTACTTCTCACAACACTTTGTTTTACAAATTCACTCAGAAGATGTGTTTAGCTTTGTTCTTCAACTTCACTTTTCGTCAACAAATGACTAAGCTGATGAATGAGCTGTTCTTGAGACTTAAAGAATTTTGCTTCGAAAATTTCTCAGAGATTGTGTTGTTCTTCTTTCTTCTCGTCTCTTTCAGCTATTTATACTTGAGGTTTGAAAATGTCCGTTGAAGAAAGACAAGATTCAAATTCCTCGAGTACTGGTCCTTAATTTCCGCGAACGGCTATTTTGCAGTCTGTCCGTACTGTCAACAGTACTATTCTGCAGGCAGCATTAAATGCGGCATTAAATGCACCCAACTGATGCGAAGCATTTCTTCAATCATTTGTCTTTAATATCCTTGTACTTCAGCATTTATTACTTCCAGGGGCATTTATTACCGTTGGGAAGACTTTATGATCCTTTCCACTTAGCTGACGGAAGTGCAAGTCTGATGGCGAACTAAGCTGATCTCAAACTTGAACAAATCTGATTTGAGTCGGCTGATCTTCATTAGTTCGGATATCTTTCCTTCAGCAGATCAGAAGTCTTGGACCTTGAAATTTTGACTCTTTTGGTGTCTTCTTATACTTAGTCAAAATTCCTTTTAAAGGGATCATCAGCTAGGTTACTCCATACTTAGCCGATTTTGAAGTTTTGGAATGCATCAAAACCTCCCTTCTAATTTTGTCTTCAATGTCTTCATCTTCATCCTTATCCAACAACAGGAATATGTTACGTTGAAAACGAATCGATCACACAATAATAGCTAACAGATATTGTACTCCAATTAATTGAAGCTTACGAAGAAAAAGAAAAAAGAAAAGCAATGTTTTCTTTACATTCCACCTCAATCTACACATTTTGTAATGTAATTATACCGCTACATCAAGAATAAAATACAATAGCAAATGAGCATACGATCATGAAAAAGTACAAAAATAACAAAAGATAAATCTACCAAGCCTTTTTTAAAAAGCTTGCTAATGACAAAAAGTATGGTTGTCATTCTCCACATCTCACCAACCATCTACACCAACAAAAAAAAATTAAAAAAATAAAAGATAAGAAAAACGAACATCATAAAATGCAATATACATATTCATTCAACTTATCTTTTAATTTGATAAAAGAACTTATGCAATTCTTGAACCAAAAATATCTTGTTCTTTGTCCGTCGCATTTTGTCTCTCTTTACACCAACACACACACACTTATATATATATATATATATATATATATATATATATATATATATATATATATATAGCCGACGTCTCCAGACTTCCTAACGTTGCCGTCAACCGCCGCATTCCAGTTTAGAAATTTTAAACCGATTCCCTTTCGGAGCACGCGCTGAACACGCTGTCTGTCGGGCTTCCCCATGGACGGATCTAGCTAGGTTTTTGAAAAAATTAGTTTAGTACTATTATTTTATAAATAGTTCACATTAGTCCTCTAATCTTTTAATGCTAAATTGCATCCATAATTTATAAGCTATGTTTGTGAATGAAGTACAAAAAAGTATATAGTGTAACCTTTAATTGATTATTTGATTCGTTTGATATTAACGCTTCATGTTACAACCATAACAATCAAGCGAGCAATAATGAAGTTGGTCAAAAATAGGCGTAGAAACAAAATGAAAGATCAATACCTTGTGTGGATTGTTTGATTATTAACATTGAAAATAAATTTGTTGAGATTTTTGGTACTTATTTGTAGATGAATTTACGAAATGTGAGAACATCGTGTAGAATTTCGATAATTTTTTCACTAAATTATTTAAGATTTGTGAATTCATGTATTTTTTTTTTTTTGAAGTGATGTATTTTTCAGTAATATTTAAAGTAAATAAAATTATATATCAAATATCATTGTCAATTAATTTTGATGGTGGTTAAACTTGGCCCCCCCAACTCTCCAATCCTGGATCCGTCCCTGAGCTTCCCCAACCCTTAGGATCGACTAACCCATGTGCAAGTGTCGTTCACATGGAACCTTTCCTCTCTTCGGCCTTCAAATTTCTCATTTGAATATTTGCTACTACCACCAAGATCCGCACCGACGGCCGCTCCGCCCGGGCTTGCACCCAGTGTTTTGCAGCGACCGACGCGCCCTCCTATTCATCGGGGCCTAGCACTTGCCCCGATATATTATTCTATTTGATATCATATATATATATATATATATATATGATATCAAATAGAATAAAATATTAAAAATAATAATTAGAAGAATTTAAATTGAGCTCCATTCAATCCTTTTGCAGTAACCTTTTGTCATTTGACTGAACAGAATGGTCTTTTATTTTTAGATGAAAAAGAAGAGGTCTAGGGAATATAAAATGAGAAAAAAATGAGATCTAATTTGTTATTCATAGATAAAAACGTGGGTACTTTTTTTTTTTTTTTTTTGGTAACAAAAAATATGGGTAAGTTATAGGAATGATTTGCATTCTATTAATAATGACATTAAATTATTAAACGTGTGTATTTTTTTTTTTTTTTGGTAACCGAAAATGTGGGTAAGTTATAGAGATGATTTGCATTCTATTAATAATAGCATTAAATCGTACCATTTAATAAGGAAACATTAGTTTTTCAAATACATGTGATATTGAAAACTATAAGCTAGGAAAGATATGTATATGATAAAGTATAACATTAAGCCTATAATTTTAAAATATATATATATGATATCAAATAGAATAAAATATTAAAAATAATAATTAGAAGAATTTAAATTGAGCTCCATTCAATCCTTTTGCAGTAACCTTTTGTCATTTGACTGAACAGAATGGTCTTTTATTTTTAGATGAAAAAGAAGAGGTGGTCTAGGGAATATAAAATGAGAAAAAATGAGATCTAATTTGTTATTCATAGATAAAAACGTGGGTACTTTTTTTTTGGTAACAAAAAATATGGGTAAGTTATAGGAATGATTTGCATTCTATTAATAATGACATTAAATTATTAAACGTGTGTAATTTTTTTTTTTTTGGTAACCGAAAATGTGGGTAAGTTATAGAGATGATTTGCATTCTATTAATAATAGCATTAAATCGTACCATTTAATAAGGAAACATTAGTTTTTCAAATACATGTGATATTGAAAACTATAAGCTAGGAAAGATATGTATATGATAAAGTATAACATTAAGCCTATAATTTTAAAATAATATATTTAATTTCTTAATTTACGTTGATTAGTTTAATTATGACTATATAACAAAAACTGAATAAAGTTGTGAATTACTATTAACCAGTCATAGTCATAATTACTGTGATAATAAAAATAATTTAAAATTAGGAAAAAAAGAATTTCAGTCAAAATTGGTCAAAGACCATTCCCCTATATATAAGCAGTTAAGCACATATGATAAGATATCGAATCGAAACTATTCCAATAATAACAAAGTGAACTAGTATTAATCTAAAGAAAGGCTAGTATGAAACTAGAAAAAATACTTACATTCGTGGGAGTTGAACCCATGACCCCCTGATCATGGAGCCTCATCCTTAGCAACTGATTCAACCACTTTGATACTCATTTCTTGGTTCATTTATATGAATAATACTCCATCAATAGTTGATCTTTTCCTTCGATTGTTGTTATCCTTCTATGTTCTATGTTCTATGTTCTATGTTCTATTTTCTTAGAATAAGCTAATTTTTCTCAAGTGAAACAATTTAGCATAAATGAGGTACTTATCAGTTAATACATGACTATGTTCGTCGATCATTTTCGTTAGTCCGTTATCGTCATTTAGAGAAAATTTGACTTTAGAAGGCAACTCACATTCATGTGACACTTTATTTGAAAGCAGGGTACTTGTTAATGTATATTATTGTAAACATATATGAATATGCAAATGTAGAGCTTATTGATTACAACTGATAATGAAAGTATGTATTCTGTACAAAGTTAGCCTATATATAACTAATTAACTACCTCAGGGGCAACTTAGTAATTTATATTATAAAGGCGCGCAGGCCCATATAAAAGAAATAAACATTAAATAAAACCAATCTAAATTATCCCTAAATTGATTTGAGATTAGGGCTCATCACATTCATCTTCTATTTCTTCAATTTTCTCTGTAATTTCTTCTTTCTCAATTAACATCCCCCCACAAGATGGTGAGTATACATTGCGTATACCCATCTTGGATAGAATTTTGTAAAATTGCGGTCGTGGAAGGGCTTTTGTCAAGATATCTGCTAGCTGTGAATTTGAAGAAATTGGGATCAAAGTTAGATATGCTTCTGCTGGAGATGATCCCTGACAAAGTAATGGTCGATCTCAATGTGCTCTGAACGTTCGTGAAATACTGGATTCTTGGCTAGATGCAGAGCAGACGTGTTATCACAAAAAACTGGAGGAGGTGCAAGCGGCTCAGTCTGTAAGTCTTTAAGTAATTGCTTTATCCAGATTATTTCACTTGTGATAGAAGCTAATGCATGAAATTCAGCTTCAGCTGAAGATTTAGACACCGTAGGTTGCTTCTTAGACTTCCACGAAATGATTGGATTTCCTAAGTAGGTGCAATATCCTGTAGTTGATCTTCCGGAATCCAAACAAGATGCCCAATCCGAATCACAAAAACCTGATAATGAACAATTAGGATTCTTAGTATAAAACAAACCTTGGCCTGGTGTTGCTTTAATGTACCTTAAAAGATGATGTACTATTGTTAGATGTGCTTGAGTAGGATTAGACATAAAAACTGACTTAGTTTATGAACAACAAAGGTTATGTCTGGTCCTGTTATTGTGAGATAAATTAGCCTACCAACTAATCTCCTATAAGGAGAAGAGTCAGGTAATAGTCATTGTTCCTAAATTTATTCTTAGGATCCATAGGTAAATACACAGGTTTACTGGCAAGATAGCACGTATCCTGTAAAAGCTGAAGAGCACAGTTTCTTTGAGAAATAATTAGACATTGTTTAGAATAGGCTAATTCAATACCTAAAAAGTATTTTAGTTTTCCCAAATCCCTTAATTTGAAAACTGTACCTAGTTGTTGTTTAATTGAAAAAATAAGACTTGTAGTAGGGCCTGCTACCATTATATCATCAACATAGCCTAGAATAGCAATGAAATTCATACCTGTTCCTGAAGTAAAAAGTGAATAATCAGACCTATATTGGGAAAACCCTATTGTACGTAGCTAGTACATCTGTCAATTTATGATTCCACTGCCAGCTTTCCTGCTTTAGTCCATAAATAGACTTGTTTAACTTGCACACTAATGTATCTGTTGGGAGAACTGATTTTGGATTGTAACCTTTAGGAAGCTGCATATATACTTCCTCTTTTAAGTCACCATTTAGGAAAGCAATAGTTATATCTAATTGATGTAAATCCCAAACCTTTAGCCATAGGCAAAGCTAGTAATACCCTAACAGTAATTAGTTTTGCAACAGGTGAAAAAGTTGCATTATAATCTATTCCTTCTTGTTGCGTAAACTAATAAAGTTGATCACAAGGACAAAATTAAAATTTTATTAAATGTAAATTGCTAATTGCAAAGTGAAGAAAGTTGATGGAGAAGAAGGGTTTTTGACACTGAATTTATAGAGAATAGAGGTGGCTACTATTGACTACTACAACGCGTTACTATATAATTTAATATAATCATAGGATTTGGTCTTTAATTTATGGGGCTAATTTTCAAATGGGAGTCTTTGGGCATAAAGAAAAGATTGGCTGCTTCTAAAGCTCTCTTTCTTCTCTTAAGAAATTTCTAGGCTCGGTTCGGGATTATGTGAAGCAGTTCGGAATCAGAACCTCCCATTTCCTTTGACTATCGATCGGGATTAAAATTACCCTCTGGGGAGGTCCGTTTGATAGAGAGATAACAGGAAAGCCTTCTCTCAAATTAGAGGAACTAGTTAAAGTATGCATGCAATTATTATTACATATTGTCTTTTCTTGCTTGCGGATGGACAGCCAGTAATATAATAATCCAAATTAATTACATAACATGAAGACAAAAATGTTGGTAAAAACTAATTCAAATGTCAAAAGCATTCATAGAAGGGATCGACGCAGCTAACTATGGCAGTGGTAATTAAAATACAACACGTTTAATTTTCTCATGAGTGAGGAAAGTGCATGGAAATTCTTATGGCGGTGGTATAAAAAAATAATTGAGTTCATTCTCATTTACCCATCTGTAATTTGGAAAATAGTATTTTAAAGAATCAATTTATTGGCTTCTTTTTTTGATGAGTGTAATTTTATATCCCCTAAATTGAAAGTGGGCAACACTTAATGTGAAAGACAAACGTTGATCCACATAGAATAATAATAATAATATAAAAGGGTCCGCATGGGCAGCTCAACTGGTCTCAGGGGTGGAAGTTGGAACAAGTGACCAAGGATCGAACCTCACCAGCGGCAGTGTGGGAGCAACCTCTCAAAAAATGAGGGGGGCTCCTTGTGCGCAGTGAGTACTGGTCCCAGCCTCTGTTGCCGGTTGAGTCACCATGATTTACCTCCTCTCACAATCCCGTCGGACAGGGGGTGAGGGGCGCCCGGGGTGAGCGATTTCACCTTTTGGAACAATAATATAAAAGGTAAAGTGTCACGATAATAATAATACAAAGGAAAAACTAAACACATAAAATAATACAGAGGGTAAATTGCAGTATGTACAGTAACACAAATGAGGTAAGCTGACATATCCACATGCAATAACACTGGGTTCAAATAGTTATATGTATAATAATAGAGGGGGTTGTTTCTTTTTCCGTAAATAAGTTGATTAGGTCTAATTATTATTATAGTATATAAGAAAAGTTATTTTTGTTAGGTCATATTTTTTTTTATGGTTTAAAAGTGTCAGGAATACAGTGTGAGTCTTTAACTAAAATTAGGAAAGCATCTAAAAAAAAACTAAAATTAGGAAAGAAAAATGCGTTTTTTTTTAAATTACAAGAAGATGAATCGAACATAATTGATAGCAAGGGGGTAATTTACCGTTGACTCTAAATGAAATGAAATTGATATTTACAGTAGTGTTCACATTAATATACTCCCTCCGTTTTTCTTTTTAATTGTCATTTTGGAGGATTGCACATGAATTAAGGAATGTCATAAATAATCATTATTTTGAAGTAAATAACCTTTAGAATTTCAATGGTGGAAATGATAGGCTCTGTTTGTCCATTCTTTTTAGAGAGCATCAAAATGGTTTCTGACAGTTCCGCTAAATTAAGGGGAATTTTTTTTTTTTTTTTTGATAACCCAGGTGTACAAGTTTACACTTGACTAATCCTGGACCCTCAGAATCCTTGCCCTAGAATCCTGAAGGATGTAAATCGCAGGATGTGCCTCCACCAAGCCCCGGGTTCCCACCATACTGCTGTACACTCTGCGCACAAAGGGGTCTTCACCACAAATGACCCTTAGATAGACCCATAGAAATGCTTCCATCCAAGTTCCAAATGGGATTCGAACCCCCACCCTTGCCGCTGGAGCAAGCCTTATGAATCATTGGTATTTTAAATATTTGTCCACATTATAGAGCTTCCTCCTATATAAACCGATGAAATCAACATAAGAGAGAACAAGAAATGCATTAATTGAAATGACAACTACTGTCTTTTTGTTAATAATAAATTTATATGTAAGACAGACCATGGACATAGACAACATTGATATTTAATAATAAATTTCTTCAATTTTGTTAATTAGATAGATGGAGGCCATATTTTGTTTGGTATGCTTCTTAATTTGATTTGCTTCATATCCAAATCTGCTCTTGTCACAATTACTGTGCTCACAGATTCTTTGCTTATCTCATCCACATTATTATATTTCAATGATTCATCTAAAACCTATAAAAAAATTGTTAAAAAGAAACAATTATATGAATTAACTGGACAAGGTGGTTATTTAATTTGAATTTTTATATATGATGAAAATGAAATATATCTTATAGTCTAATTTGTCATGAATTAACTAATTTACATGGCTAAAGTAAGCTTGAAGATCACCATCAAGCTCCTTCGGTTCCAACACAAAAATTTACTTACTCCTTGTAATTAAATAGGCATATTGTATTTTGAAAAAGGAAAACTTTATTTACCAAACTAGTAAAATTCATGATAGTACCTCATCTAGGGAATTATTTCCAGTAATTAATTCCTTGTAATGTTTGTAAATTTCCGCTTACTCCTTGTAGATAAAATACTTGTAATCTCCTCATCTTCTAAAAGATCTTTCCTATTACCAGTACCAATCTCTCTTATTGCAATTTCATCATTCACTTTTGTGCCTTCTTAACGATAAGCACTCAAAAGTGCAACAAAAATAAAGAGATAATTAATATGAGTTGTAGACCTTTTTCTCGGCGTGGATCGAACGCGACATCTTCCTCGATCGAAGAGAGAACGATAGGCTCTTCTTGCGCCTAGTAACTCTTCCGGTGATCGATCTTGTGCATGCAATTTCTATTAGCACATTGTATATATTGAGGTCCTTTGTATAACGACTCTTTTAGAATAAATATTGAGGTCCAAATAAGCACAATTGCATCCTAAGACCAACTAACAATTTATTTATATATCTACCCAAACAATTTCTTAAATATTTATTAATTAATATTGAGTACGTAAAAATATATATGTAATTGATTAGCTAGGTAGGTACGACCGCCTTTCCTAAAGTTTTGCCTTTGTTCCGGATGCCGTCTCCCCAAAATGTATATCAATGCATTTTCATTGACACCAACTCCTACAAATTTACAAATTATTTTGTGCACCTACCGCATATTTTTTTGGGACAAGTACTCAAACAAGGTTTAATGCAATTACATTGACCACTCTTCATGTTTGAAAAAATTACTCAAATATCAATATTATTCATGATGTACTACATTTATATTACATTTATACCTTTACTACGTTCGATCATAAAAAAAACTGAATTCCAGATATGCATCTGGGTTCCATCAAAGGAACAACAAACCACACGGGTGGCACCAAGTTCAGCTTTTTTCTTTTCACCATTATTAATCATTCTTTCACCGATTTGACCCAATTTATCTCATTTTCCCCATACAGTCACCGTGTTTTCACCTCAAAGTTTTTTTATGACGTCGGCATAGACCATGTGAAATTAACGCCATAAGGAAATAGCTTGTATAATTTTTTTTTTTAATAATCCAGGTGTCCAAGTTTACACTAAATTAATTCTGGACCCTCAGAACCCTTGTTCTAGAACCTTGAAGGATGTAAATCGCAGAATAATTCTTTCTATATAATATTAAGTACGACACTGAGATAAATTTTTAGAATATATGTATAGTTGGCGTGTATTATGTAATTATGAGAGTAGTTACATTATAAATTAGAAACTTTAGTACAAATTAAAGTTTATATATTATAGAAACTTGGAGCCAAATTTATTTATAAATTAGATAGTTAACTCAAATAAATATTTTACACATTATGAATAAAAATTAATACTCAAATCATAAGTTTTTTTATTAAAATTTGTTATATAAAATATTTTTTTTCAATATTATTTTTAGGATAAAGAGTCAAATCGATATAATATGCAAGTTTGTCTTTGAATATTAGACTTTTATACATAACCATATTTTAAAATTTATTAATTTCTTAGTTTATTGTATTTTTAACTTACATTTTTAAATTTTTATAAAGAGATATAATCATATTATATTTATATGAGCATACAAATTATTACCATATTACCGTTATGATATAAGTTAGATAAATATTATATGATTTAATTTTAGTATATTATAAAAAAAATTATATATTTAATCAATTGTAGGATAATATTTAAAATTTTATGCATATTACATATACTTTAAAATTAAATATATTTATTACATTATTATTACGTCATTCGGTCCAACCAACGATCCGACCGATTCAACCAGTAAAACCAGTAGCCAGTCGACTCACCGGTTCACTGTTCGGTCCGGTTATGAAAACATTGCCTAACTGCCGTTTAAGGATGGAATTATTATGTTGGCGCCATAGATGTTTGACAATTACAATTGAACACGTGGGAATTAATTTGTTGTAGATGGTGTAAACGTCGTTAGTTTAATCGTCTGACATTTGGTGCTTTACATGTCATTAGGCCTAACTAGTTTATGTTTTTCTTTTCTTTTTGGTGAATTGGGAAAATATTGGGGTAATTAGTGGATGATGAGTCAACTCATAAATGTACGATAATTTAGGTTATAAGCACGCTAAGGATTGAAGATAGAATTTAATTATATTATAATTACGAAACGACACCAAGTCCTATCATTTACCGCATATATTTGTGGAAGAAGTACTAAAAACAGGTTTAGTGTAATTACATTAACCACTTTTTATGTTTAAAGAATTACTCAAATTATTCTTGATACATTACATTCATATTACAGGTATATATTTACTACATCCAATAATAAAAAAAAAAAATGAATGGGACGCGTGATCCATTCGTTTCTAATATGTAGGGGGGCTTTTCGGTACTCTTTTACTTGGTTCAAAAACCCGATAGTCAAAGGAAAGGGGAGGTTCTGATTCTGGGACGGAGCCTGACTACCATCAAAGGAACCACAAACCACACGGGTGGCACACAAAGTTCACCTTTTTTTTTTTTTTCACTATTAGTAACCATTTTTTTATCGATTTGACCCATTTTATTTCCTTTATCCCCATAGATTCACCCGTTTTTTACATCAAAGTTTTTTTTATGACGTGGACATAGGCCATCTGAATTAACGAAATAGTTTGAGTTTGTATAATTTTCCAAACATTGAGTGACGTTCATTAATTTACATTAATATAAGGCGCGTTTGTGTGGTTGACATATAATTGATATTGAACAAAATGTAAATGTACACAGCTTGTGTGTATCAATGTGGGACACTTCAATCATAGATTTCCCAATTTGGCTCCCAATCTTAATGTGCATATGGCCTGAGGGTGCTTCAGATTTCATGAATACTTTTAATGGTTTCTTCAGAATATGTTTGAATGTATTTGTATGCACAAAACCCCATGTAGGGTGTACTACTACTAGCCAATGGTGCCCATCTCCTGTCTTGGATATATCACTTTGTACCCTAGAAACATGCTCGTCTTTCACTTAGCACTTTCGAAAAAATTTAATAGTAGATTGCACACTAGAAATTATATTCACTATAAAGAATACGAGTATTCACCACGACCAGAAGCATTGGTGAAAAGCTTAAAAACGTTGTTGAAACTCAACCATCACGACTCCAGAACGATTTTTATCGATGGTATGTGGAGAGGTGGTGGATGTATATTATCAATGGTGGAAACCTCCACCATGACATCATATTTCTATCACGGCTTCAAGTAGTAGCTTGTGTTTTTCACAAACGGCTAATTAACCGTGGTGAATACATAATAGTCAATGTATATTCAAATTCCCTATAGTGATTTTTGCTTTACTTTGCACCATACTTATTTTTTTAATCATTAGACTAACTATTGGGAGGAGATTTTAGTCCATTCCCTTAAAAAAAAAAAAACAACATCAGTTGAGTGACATGTGCGAGTAAGGGTAAATTTGACAAATTGCTCCAAAAATAAGAACGAAAAATAATAGTTTTATTTGAAATATTAAAATATATGAGTTAAATTTTACGAGATGTTTTTCACTCGACGGACGAACTCAAATATAGAGAAGATCGTCGTCATTTTATCCAGAAAAAAAATTATGATATTTATGTTAGGAAGCCCTAAATTGTTACTTTTTTAGAAGGAGGTGGAGGAGGCTGATGTTTACGGGCAGAAAAGCAATCTAAGAGAGTTGTTGATTTTTGTTGGAAATTTTGGAGTGAAATAAACTATTTTACTATTGGGGGATGGAGAAAATTAAATATACTTGAGCTGATATTTAACAGGAACATACTAAAATATATACCCTCTCAACGGCTAGTCAAATGACCGTAGAAACAAGCAGGGTGTAAAGTAAACCAAAAATATGATTTCCGGGATGCAATATGTTATTTATAAATTTCGAGGGTGCAAAGCGTAAAACGAGCTTATTTCCAGAGTGTAAAGTGGATTAAACATATGGAGTATATTGTAGTATATACTTGACAAAAATTTACTTTTAGTCACGCAACAATGAACCATGAACCCTTTAATTTATTAAACTAATTTGCATTTTCAATTTCGATTAGTGATGAAGGTTTAATAATGATGATAAAATTTATTATCGCACTAATTTAGTGACGATTTTTTTTTTTTTTTGTGGTCAAATAAAACTTGTTTTTTCTAAATATTTATAATATATATTTATATATTGTCCTTCATTTTGTCCTTATAAAGAATCGTGATTCTCTGCTAGGAGTGTTACTGAGTCAGAGTAGTGTCGAACGACATAGTATTCAAGTTTGATTGGAATGTTATTGAGTTTAAAATTTTGTGCTTGAGCTAGATTTAATTGTTCAACAAGCCGAGCTCAAATGAGCTTTTATCAAACGAGCTCGAGTCGAGTATCGAGTAGCTTGATATTTTATATGTATTTTATCAATTTTTAGCTTATCAAGTTGAGCTCGAGTTGAACTTTAAAAGTTATTGAACAAAAAATGATGTTCAAGCTTATTTGATTTGTGTGACGAATCAAGCTCAAACGAGCTTTTATCGAATGAAAAAAACGGAGAGAGTATATGTGAGTGAAAAATGATGTTGGATGTAGAAGAAAACAATTAATCAAACGTTTACATTAAATTTCATAAATAAATTAGGTAGGTGATAACTTTCCTTATAAGAGATTTTTACTGAAAAATTCCCGACTTTTGAATATCAACAAATAATTCATATATATTTATTCGAGATTTTTCATCAATGCTAATCATAAGAACATGCTCTCATACATTTTATCTCTAAAAACATAGTAAAGAGTAATATGTCAAAAGAAAAAGTCATAAGTCTACTAAAGAAAAAAGGACATTAAAATAAAAGGAAAACAAAAAATATAAGTAAACAAAGGAGTTGTCTGTGCTGTGATGTGGAATTGTGGAGTCTTTATTACAACTTTGCTTTCTTTCGTCCACTTCGGAATTGGACTTTGCGCCCATTTTTGGTGCTTTAATTACAACTTCATTCTAAAAAAGTAAATCCAGTCAAACTTTAATTAACACATGTAATGCAACTAGAAGATAAGCGGAAATTAAATGATCCCTTTAACTATTTTACATTAATTAATAATAATAATAAAAAAAAAATTAAATTGGTAAAGTTGCAGTGATGCACGTTAATGTTCATCGTAGAAAGATCTCAGTAAAGAATAAATCCAAACGCTTTTGTTTGTATATATCGAATGGTCCAAGAGAATAAGGGTTAAGCATATGGCCATATGGGTCAAATTCAACCAGTTCCAATTTTGCTCTGTTCTATGCCTAAATAGTACACTATAATTAATTATAATAATACAAATATATATGTCATTTTATTTTCCAGAGACACGAGTTGGACAAAATTAAACTTGGATTGCTGCAGTTGACAAAAATTGGAGCAGTGAAATGGGTTGGTAGAGGTGACAATTTTCTCCTTTTGCAAGTAAAATATATATATATATATATATATATATATATATATATATATATATATATATATATATATATATAAATAAGTAATTTGTCTTGATTGAGGCCTTAATATTTTATTAATTTCTGATTTTATATTTTGCTTAAATTAATTTTTCTGTAATTTGAAAAAGTTACTGTTAAGAAAAGGGTTTTTCATGGAAGGTAAGCAAGAAATAGAGATTAAAGGGCAACCATACTAATATTTCAAAACAACAGAAATTAACATAAATTTAAAAACAAATTAAAATACATTTAACCTAAGAAATTTTAGCTTTTTCATTTTTCTTTTCGTTCTTCTCATTCTTCTTTTCTCCGCTGCTTTCATTGTTGCTTGGGCCGGGGTTGCTTCCTCCTCTGCATCCGTTGACATGTACAGTAAATTCAGCGTATGTACATTCAAATTTTATAATGCATAAGGAACAAGTGTAACCACTATGTTTTCTTCTTCCCTGAGTGCCTATTTTACTTGAGTCCATTTTGGTTAGAAATTTGAATATATACTTAGAGCTTAGCATCTGCCTCTTTAAATAGAGGGCTAAGGAACGATTGAAATAGTAAAACCGAATATGATAGCCAGGTGGAGCTGTGGTTAAGCTCGTGAATTCTGCGGTAAATCGTGGGTGAAGTCTGCAGAGCCAATTTCAGAAATGCCATAACTAGAAATAGAATTTTCAGAAATGTCAAATACCTATTCATTTAAAAAAAAAAAAGGAAAAATGTTAAAAAACTTAAATCTCACCTAATAATAACAAAACCCCCTCAAACTTTATAAATTTTTAACAATAACCCCCAACCCAACCCAACTTAACAAAAATTAAAACAAAACAAAACACACACTCACACACACAAACACAAATAGCAGAAGACGTAGAGTAAAGAGAAAAAAAAATTTCCTCTTTCAATTTCTCTCTAAATCAAGCAAATCGGAGATGGCGGCCGAACTGATTATCGATGATGGTGATAGAAACCTGCGGGAATGGCCATTTGAGGTAAGAATTTCGAGTTATTTCCCGCAATTTCTCCTCGGTTCGCGTGAGTTCTACTATTGGCGTGTGGCATGTGGGATAGCCACTCCGCGGTTCGCGTGAGTTCTGCTATTGGCGTATGACGTGTGGGATAGCAACACGCCACACGCCAACAGTATACTAATTTTGCATTGTTGGCGTGTGGCGTGTGGAACTCTCACACGCCACAAGCATGAACAATGGCATGGGTGTGGAACTCCCAAACGCCACACGCCATGGACAATGGGATGGCGTGTGGAACTCCCCACACGCCACACGCCAGCCAGACAGAACATTGATTTTGAGTGTTTTTGTTGTTTGTTTTGTAGGGATACAAAACATTACCCACCTCGGCCCTACAGGGAGTACTACCCCCCTTTCACTACAATAATGTGATCCTAAAAGGAGAGGCAACACCGCGTTGTGCGTTGGGCGAGATTCGCGATATAGTAAGTTTGCTCAAACCTTAGCACTGAGAGATTATAAATGCGTACCCCCAGATTGGGAGTTTTCTTTACCTAACCGGCAATGGCTAATTCAAGTCATTGGTGTTGCACGCAATGTTCCTTCGAGTATGCACACACGTGCCAGGTAAAAGTAAATGCGAACACTGGTTTTTGGTAAATGGAAAGCCAGTTAGGTTTGGGATCGAGGAGTTTGTCCTCGTATCGGGGATGCGAGTTGGGCCAGTGAGTGATGATGACAGCGAAATAATCGAGCAAGGGGGTCAGTTGAAAGACCAATACTTTTCGGGTTGGGGAAAGTCTGAGGTTTCTGTTGATGCTCTGAAAATGAGTATCGTGGACTTGCTGTATCGGCGTGGATCAAATAACGAGGACGTATGCAAGTTGATATACGCGTGGGTGATATCGACCGTGTTGATGCCAACTCGGCCCACAAAATATGTTCATAACGACACATTCGCGGTAAGCAAACTTTAATTATAATTTTTATTATTTCTTTAAAGTTTTAAAAATAACAATGCTGATGTAAATTTGTATATATTGAAGGTATGTGACGATCTCGCGATGTGCAAGAGATATCCTTGGGGAGATAAGCTATGGAGAACGACTTTTATTGATATTGTAAAAAATTTGGGCACTGGGAATGTGAACGTCCCTCTCCGTAGATGGAATGCGTATGGCTTCCCGCGCATTTATCTGGTATGTTTGTAAAATCAATTGTTGATTTCCATGTATTTTTTTAGTTATTTTTTCGTAAATGTTGGATGTTTTGACTAATGTTTTGAATGTGAACAGTTTTGGGTGGTGGAAGCCATTGAAGGCATGGCCGATGCGGCCAATTTTGTTGCAAGTGTCAGCCCAACTGTTCCGAGATATCCGCGAATGTTACGTTGGGATTTCAGGAACCCTAATCCCAGCGATGATGATATAGATGAGTTCTTGCCGAATGTTCATGTATGTTAATCGTTTTTATTAATAAAATTTTTCCGACATATCACTTGAAAAATTTATTATAAATAACTTGTATATATTTATTTTTTCAGGCTGTGATCCCGTGGCTAATGCCGGATAACTCAGAGTTGGAGACGGAGTATTACCAATTAGCAATAGAGTTACGACGTGCCACTCGTGGTGGCCGTCTTACGTGTTATAAACAATTAACTATGTTTTTGACACAGGAGTATCTGGTTGTTCGAGATGATGAGGGAGTTCCCGAATTCCCCAACCGGCCATCCACCCTAGCTGATTCTGCTCCAGCAGAAGGTGCTCCTCATTCTACTCCTGTGCCTCGACGTCAGAAGCGTTTCCGAATAAGCCAAGATGGTGCATCTACTTCTCAAGATCAACCATCATCTTCTGAAGCACCTGCCTGGGCACGTGCATTGGAGCAAAGCATTGTTGGAGTAGATGGTGCATCTACTTCTCAAGATCAACCATCATCTTCTGAAGCACATGCCTGGGCACGTGCATTGGAGCAAAGCATTGTTGGAGCAAAGCCAATATTTTATTAATTCCTGATTTTATATTTTGCTTAAATGAATTTTTCTGTAATTTGAAAAAGTTACTGTTAAGAAAAAGCTTTCTCATGGAAGGCAAATAAGAAATAGAGATTAAAGGGCAACCATACCAATATTTCAAAACAACAGAAATTAACATAAATTTAAAAACAAATTAAAATATATTTAACCTAAGAAATTTGAACTTTTTCCTTTTTCTTTTCGTTCTTCTCCTTCTTGTTCTCTCCGCTGCTTTCATTGTTGCTTGGGCCGGGGTTGCTTCCTCCTCTGCATCCGTTGATATGTACAGTAAATTCAACGTATGTACATATTCGCGGTAAGCAAACTTTAATTTTAAATTTTATTCTTTCTTTAAAATTTTAAAAATAACAATGCTGATGTAAATTTGTATATATTGAAGGTATGTGATGATCTCGCGATGTGCAAGAGATATCCTTGGGGAGATAAGCTATAGAGAACGACTTTTATTGATATTGTAAAAAATTTGGGCACTGGGAATGAGAACGTCCCTCTCCGTAGATGGAATGCGTATGGCTTCCCGCACATTTTTCTGGTATGTTTGTAAAATCAATTGTTGATTTCGATTTATTTTTTTAGTTATTTTTTCGTAAATGTTGGATGTTTTGACTATTGTTTTGAATGTGAACAGTTTTGGGTGGTGGAAGCCATTGAAGGCATGGCCGATGCGGCCAATTTTGTTGCAAGGGTCAGCCCAACTGTTCCAAGATATCAGCAAATGTTACGTTTGGATTTCAGGAACCCTAATCCCAGCGCTGATGATATAGATGAGTTCTTGCGGAATGTTTATGTATGTTAATCATTTTTATTAATAATTTTTTTCCGACATATCACTTGAAAAATTTATTATAAATAACTTGTATGTATTTATTTTTTCAGGCTGTGATCCCGCGGCTAATGCCGGATAACTCAGAGTTGGAGACGGAGTATTACCAATTAGCTATAGAGTTACGACGTGCCACTCGTGGTGGCCGTCTTACGTGTTATAGACAATTAACTATGTTTTTGAAACAGGAGTATCTGGTTGTTCGAGATGATGAGGGAGTTCCCGAATTCCCCAACCGGCCATCCACCCTAGCTGATTCTGCTCCAGCAGAAGGTGCTCCTCATTCTACTCCTGTGCCTCGAAGTCAGAAGCGTCTCCGAATAAGCCAAGATGGTGCATCTACTTCTCAAGATCAACCATCATCTTCTGAAGCACCTGCCTGGGCACGTGCATTGGAGCAAAGCATTGTTGGAGTAGATGGTGCATCTACTTCTCAAGATCAACCTTCATCTTCTGAAGCACCTGCATGGGCTCGTGCATTGGAGCAAAGCATTGTTGGAGCAAAGCCAATATTTTATTAATTCCTGATTTTATATTTTGCTTAAATTAATTTTTCTGTAATTTGAAAAAGTTACTGTTAAGAAAAGGGTTTCTCATGGAAGGAAAGCAAGAAATAGAGATTAAAGGGCAACCATACTAATATTTCAAAACAACAGAAATTAACATATATTTAAAAACAAATTAAAATATATTTAACCTAAGAAATTTTAACTTTTTCCTTTTTCTTTTCGTCCTTTTCCTCCTTCTTCTCCTTCTTCTTTTTTCCGCCACTTTCATGTTGCTTGGGCCGGGGTTGCTTCCTCCTCTGCATCCGTTGACATTTATAACAAAAACCCCCTCAAACTTTATAAATTTTTAACAATAACCCCCAACCCAACACAATTTAACAAAAATTAAAACAAACAAACAAAACACAAACTCACACACATAAACACAAATCGCAGAAGATGTAGAGTAAAGAGAAAAAAAATTCTCTTTCAATTTCTCTCTAAATCAAGCAAATCGGAGATGGCGGCCGAACTGATTATCGATGATGGTGATAGAAACCTACGGGAATGGCCATTTGAGGTAAGAATTTCGAGTTATTTCCCACAATTTCTCCTCGGTTCGCGTGAGTTCTGCTATTGACGTGTGGCGTGTGGGATAGCCACTCATCGGTTCGCGTGAGTTCTGCTATTGGCGTGTGGCGTGTGGGATAGCCACACGCCACACGCCAATAGTTCATGGGGTGTGGCGTGTGGGATAGCAACACGCCACATGCCAACTGTATACTAAATTTGCATTGTTGGCGTATGGCGTGTGGAACTCCTACACGCCACACGCCATGAACAATGGCATGGCGTGTGGAACTCCTACACGCCACACGCCATGGACAATGGGATGGCGTGTGGAACTCCCCACACGCCACACGCCAGCCAGACAGAACATTGATTTTGAGTGTCTTTGTTGTTTGTTTTGTAGGGATACAAAACATTACCCACCTCTGCCCTACAGGGAGTACTACCCCCTTTCACTACAATAATGTGATCCTAAAAGGAGAGGCAACACAGCGTTGTGCGTTTGACGAGATTCGCGATATAGTAAGTTTGCTAAAACCTCAGCACTGGGAGATTATAAATGCGTACCCCCGATTGGGAGTTTTCTTTACCTAACCGGCAACGGCAAATTCAAGTCTTCGGTGTTGCACGCAATGTTCCTTCGAGTATGCACACACGTGCCAGGTAAAAGTAAATACGAACACTGGTTTTGGTAAATGGAAAGCCAGTTAGGTTTGGGATCGAGGAGTTTGTCCTCGTATCGGGGATGCGAGTTGGGCCAGTGAGTGATGATGACATCAAAATAATCGAGCAAGGGGGTCAGTTGAAAGACCAATACTTTCCGGGTTGGGGAAAGTCTGAGGTTTCTGTTGATGCTCTGAAAATGAGTATCGTGGACTTGCTGTCTCGGTGTGGATCGAATAACGAGGACATATGCAAGTTGACATACGCGTGGGTGATATCGGCCGTGTTGATGCCAACTCGGCCCACAAAATATGTTCATAACGACACATTCGCGGTAAGCAAACTTTAATTTTAATTTTTATTATTTCTTTAAAGTTTTAAAAATAACAATGCTGATGTAAATTTTTATATATTGAAGGTATGTGACGATCTCCCGATGTGCAAGAGATATCATTGGGGAGATAAACTATGGAGAATGACTTTTATTGATATTGTAAAAATTTGGGCACTGGGAATGAGAACGTCCCTCTCCGTAGATGGAATGCGCATGGCTTCCCGCACATTTTTCTGGTATGTTTGTAAAATCAATTGTTGATTTCCATGTATTTTTTTGTTATTTTTTCGTAAATGTTGGATGTTTTGACTAATATTTTGAATGTGAACAGTTTTGGGTGGTGGAAGCCATTGAAGGCATGGCCGATAAGGCCAATTTTGTTGCAAGGGTCAGCCCAGCTGTTCCGAGATATCCGCGAATGTTACGTTGAGATTTTAGGAACCCTAATCCCAGCGCTGATGATATAGACGAGTTCTTGCGGAATGTTCATGTATGTTAATCGTTTTTATTAATAATTTTTTTCCGACATATCACTTGAAAAATTTAATATAAATAACTTGTATATATTTATTTTTTCAGGCTGTGATCCCACGGCTAATTCCGGATAACTCGGAGTTGGAGACGGATTATTACCAATTAGCTATAGAGTTACGACGTGCCACTCGTGGTGGCCGCCTTACGGGTAATAAACAATTAACTATGTTTTTGACAAAGGAGTATCTGGTTGATTGAGATGATGAGGGAGTTCCCGAATTCCCCAAACGGCCATCCACCCTAGCTTATTCTGCTCCAGAAGAAGGTGCTCCTCATTCTACTCCTGAGCCTCGACGTCAGAAGCGTCTCCGAATAAGCCAAGATGGTGCATCTACTACTCAAGATCAACCATCATCTTCTGAAACACCTGCCTGGGCACGTGCATTGGAGCAAAGCATTGTTGGAGCAAAGCCAATATTTTATTAATTCCTGATTTTATATTTTGCTTAAATTAATTTTTATGTAATTTTAAAAAGTTACTGTTAAGAAAAGGGTTTCTAATGGAAGGCAAGCAAGAAATAGAGATTAGAGGGCAACCATACTAATATTTCAAAACAATAGAAATTAACATAAATTTAAAAACAAATTAAAATACATTTAACCTAAGAAATTTTAACTTTTTCCTTTTTCTTTTTGTCCTTCTCCTCCTTCTTCTTCTTTTCCGCCACTTTCATTGTTGCTTGGGCCGGGGTTGCTTCATCCTCTGCATCCGTTGAAATTTATAACAAAAACCCCCTCAAACTTTATAAATTTTTAACAATAACTCCCAACCCAACCCAACTTAACAAAAATTAAAACAAACAAACAAAACACACACTCACACACACAAACACAAATCGCAGAAGATGTAGAGTAAAGAGAAAAAAAATTTCCTCTTTCAATTTCTCTCTAAATCAAGCAAATCGGAGATGGCGGCCGAACTGATTATCGATGATGGTGATAGAAACCTGCGGGAATGGCCAATTGAGGTAAAAAATTCGAGTTGTTTCCCGCAATTTCACCTCGGTTCGCTTGAGTTTTGCTATTGGAGTGTGGCGTGTGGGATAGCCACACGCCACACGCCAATAGTTCATGGGGTGTGGCGTGTGGGATAGCAACACGCCACACGCCAACTGTATACTAATTTTGCATTGTTGGCGTGTGGCGTGTGGAATTCCCACACGCCACACGCCATGAACAATGGCATGGCGTGTGGAACTCCCACACGCCACACGCCATGGACAATTTTTCTGGTATGTTTGTAAAATCAATTATTGATTTCCATGTATTTTTTTAGTTATTTTTTCGTATGATAGTAATTATTGAAACCGAATATGATAGCCAGCTGGAGCTGTGGTTAAGCTCGTGAATTCTGCTGTAAATCGTGGGTGAAGTCTGCAGAGCCAATTTCAGAAATGCCATAACTAGAAATAGAATTTTCGGAAATGCCAAATACCTATTCATTTAAAAAAAAAGGAAAAATGTTAAAAAACCTAAATCTCACCTAATAATAACAAAAACCCCCTCAAACTTTATAAATTTTTAACAATAACCTCCAACCCAACCCAACTTAACAAAAATTAAAATAAATAAACAAAACACACACTCACGCACACACATAAACACAAATCGCAGAAGACGTAGAGTAAAGAGAAAAAAAAAATTTCTCTTTTAATTTCTCTCTAAATCAAGCAAATCGGAGATGGCGGCCGAACTGATTATCGATGATGGTGATAGAAACCTGGGTGAATGGCCATTTGAGGTAAGAATTTCGAGTTATTTCCCGCAATTTCTCTTCAGTTCGAGTGAGTTCTGCTATTGGCGTGTGGGATAGCCACACACCACACGCCAATAGTTCATGGCGTGTGGCGTGTGGGATAGCAACACGCCAACAGTATACTAATTTTGCATTGTTGGCGTGTGGCGTGTGGAACTCCCACAAGCCACACGCCATGAACAATGGCATGGCGTGTGGAACTCCCACACGCCACACGCAATGGACAATGGCATGGCGAGTGAAACTCCCCACACGCCACACGACAGCCAGACAGAACATTGATTTTGAGTGTTTTTGTTGTTTGTTTTGTAGGGATACAAAACATTACCCACCTCAGCCCTACAGAGAGTACTACCCCCCTTTACTACAATAATGTGATCCTAAAAGGAGAGGCAACACAGCGTTGTGCGTTGGGCGAGATTCGCGATATAGTAAGTTTGCTCAAACCTCAGCACTGGGAGATTATAAATGCGTACCCCCAGATTGGGAGTTTTCTTTACCTAACCGGCAACGGCAAATTCAAGTAGTCGGTGTTGCATGCAATGTTCCTTCGAGTATGCACACACGTGCTAGGTAAAAGTAAATACGAACAGTGGTTTTGGTAAATGGAAAGCCAGTTAGGTTCGGGATCGAGGAGTTTGTCCTCGTATCGGGGATGCGAGTTCGGCCAGTGAGTGATGATGACTGCGAAATAATCGAGCAAGGGGGTCAGTTGAAAGACTAATACTTTTCGGGTTGGGGAAAGTCTGAGGTTTCTGTTGATGCTCTGAAAATGAGTATCGTGGACTTGCTGTCTCGGCGTGGATCGAATACCGAGGACGTATGCAAGTTGATATACGCGTGGGTGATATCGGCCGTGTTGATGCCAACTCGGCCCACAAAATATGTTCATAACGACACACTCGCGGTAAGCAAACTTTAATTTTAATTTTTATTATTTCTTTAAAGTTTTAAAAATAACAATGCGGATGTAAATTTGTATATATTGATGGTATGTGACGATCTCGCGATGTGCGACAGATATCCTTGGGGAGATAATCTATGGAGAACGACTTTTATTGATATTGTAAAAAATTTGGGCACTGGGAATGAGAACGTCCCTCTTCGTAGATGGAATGCGTATGGCTTCCCGCACATTTTTCTGGTATGTTTGTAAAATTAATTGTTGATTGCCATGTATTTTTTTAGTTTTTTCGTAAATGTTGGATGTTTTGACTAATGTTTTGAATGTGAACAGTTTTGGGTGGTGGAAGCCATTGAAGGCATGGCCGATGCGGCCAATTTTATTGCAAGGGTCAGCCCACCTGTTCCGAGATATCCGCGAATGTTACGTTGGGATTTTAGGAACCCTAATCCCAGCGCTGATGATATAGACGAGTTCTTGCGGAATGTTCATGTATGTTAATAGTTTTTATTAATAAATTTTTTCCAACATATCACTTGAAAAATTTATTATAAATAACTTGCATATATTTATTTTTTCAGGCTGTGATCCCACGGCTAATGCCGGATAACTCGGAGTTGGATACGGAGTATTACCAATTAGCTATAGAGTTACGATGTGCCACTCGTGGTGCCCGCCTTACGTGTTATAAACAATTAACTATGTTTTTGACACAGGTGTATCTGGTTGTTCGAGATGATGAGGGAGTTCCCGAATTCCCCAACCGGCCCTCCACCCTAACTGATTCTGCTCCAGCATAAGGTGCTACTCATTCTACTCCTGTTCCTCGACGTCAGAAGCGTCTCCGAATAAGCAAAGATTATGCATCTACTTCTCAAGATCAATCATCATCTTCTGAAACACCTGCCTGGGCACGTGCATTGTAGCAAAGCATTGTTGGAGTAGATGGTGCATCTACTACTCAAGATCAACCATCATCTTCTGAAGCACCTGCCGGGGCACGTGCATTGGAGCAAAGCATTGTTGGAGCAAAGCCAATATTTTATTAATTCCTGATTTTATATTTTGCTTAAATTAATTTTTCTGTAATTTGAAAAATACTGTTAAGAAAAGGGTTTTTCATGGAAGGCAAGCAAGAAATAGAGATTAAAGAGCAACCATACTAATATTTCAAAACAACAGAAATTAACATAAATTTAAAAACAAATTAAAATACATTTAACCTAAGAAATTTTAACTTTTTCCTTTTTCTTTTCGTTCTTCTCCTTCTTCTTCTCTCCGCTGCTTTCATTGTTGCTTGGGTCGGGGTTGCTTCCTCCTCTGCATCCGTTGACATGTACAGTAAATTCAGCGTATGTACATTCAAATTTTATACGGCATAGGGAACAAGTGTAACCACAATGTTTTCTTCCTCCCTGGGTGCCTTTTTTATTTGAGTCCATTTTGGTTAGAAATTTGAATATATACTTAGAGCTTAGCATCTGCCTCTTTAAATAGAGGGCTAAGGAACGATTGAAATAGTAAAACCGAATATGATAGCCAGCTGGAGATGTGGTTAAGCTCGTGAATTCTGCTGTAAATCATGGGTGAAGTCTGCAGAGCCAATTTCAGAAATGTCATAACTAGCAATAGAATTTTCAGAAATACCAAATACCTATTCAGTTAAACAAAAAAGGAAAAATGTTAAAAAACCTAAATCTCACCTAATAATAACAAAAACTCCCTCAAACTTTATAAATTTTTAACAATAACCTCCAACCCAACCCAACTTAACAAAAATTAAAATAAATAAACAAAACACACACTCACACACACAAACACAAATCGCAAAAGACGTAGAGTAAAGAGAAAAAAAAATTCCTCTTTCAATTTCTCTCTAAATCAAGCAAATCGGAGATGGCGGCCGAACTGATTATCGATGATGGTGATAGAAACCTGCGGAATGGCCATTTGAGGTAAGAATTTCGAGTTATTTCCCGCAACTTCTCCTCGATTCGCGTGAGTTCTGCTATTGGCGTGTGGAACTCCCACACGCCACACGCCATGGACAATGGCATGGCGTGTGGAACTTCCCACACGCCACACGCCACACGCGTGAGTTCTGCTATTGGCGTGTGACGTGTGTGAAAGCCACACGCCACACGCCACACGCCAATAGTTCATGACGTGTGGCGTGTGGAATAGCAACACGACACACGCCAACAGTATACTAATTTTGCATTGTTAGCGTGTGGTGTGTGGAACTCCCACACGCCACATGCCATGAAAAATGGCATGGCGTGTGGAACTCCCACACGCCACACGCCATGGAGGTATGTGACGATCTCGCGATGTGCGAGAGATATCCTTGGGGAGATAAGCTATGGAGAACGACTTTTATTGATATTGTAAAAAATTTGGGCACTGGGAATGAGAACGTCCCTCTCCGTAGATAGAATGCGTATGGCTTCCCGCACATTTTTCTGGTTTGTTTGTAAAATCAATTGTTGATTTCCATGTATTTTTTTAGTTATTTTTTCGTAAATGTTGGATGTTTTGACTAATATTTTGAATGTGAACAGTTTTGGGTGGTGGAAGCCATTGTAGGCATGGCCGATGCGGCCAATTTTGTTGCAAGGGTCAGCCCAACTGCTCCGAGATATCCGCGAATGTTACGTTGGGATTTCAGGAACCCTAATCCCAGCGCTGATGATATAGACGAGTTCTTGCGGAATGTTCATGTATGTTAATCGTTTTTATTAATAATTTTTTTCCGACATATCACTTGAAAAATTTATTATAAATAACTTGTATATATTTATTTTTTAAGGCTGTGATCCCACGGCTAATGCCGGATAACTCGGAGTTGGAGACGGAGTATTACCAATTTGCTATAGAGTTACGACGTGCCACTCGTGGTGGCCGCCTTACGTGTTATGAACAATTAACTATATTTTTGACACAGGAGTATCTGGTTGTTCGAGGTGTTGAGGGAGTTCCCGAATTCCCCAACCGGCCATCCACCCTAGCTGATTCTGCTCCAACAGAAGGTGCTCCTCATTCTACTCCTGTGCCTCGACGTCAGAAGCGTCTCCGAATAAGCCAAAATGGTGCATCTACTTCTCAAGATCAACCATCGTCTTCTGAAGCACCTGCCTGGGCACCTGCATTGGAGCAAAGCATTGTTGGAGTAGATGGTGCATCTACTCTCAAGATCAACCATCATCTTATGAAGCACCTGTCTGGGCACATGCATTGGAGCAAAGCATTGTTGGAGCAAAGCCAATATTTTATTAATTCCTGATTTTATATTTTACTTAAATTAATTTTTCTGTAATTTGAAAAAGTTACTGTTAAGAAAAGGGTTTCTCATGGAAGGCAAGCAAGAAATAGAGATTAAAGGGCAGCCATACTAATATTTCAAAACAACAGAAATTAACATAATTTTAAAAACAAATTAAAATACATTCAACCTAAGAAATTTTAACTTTTTCCTTTTTCTTTTCGTTCTTCTCCTTCTTCTTCTTCTCCTTCTTTTCTCCGCTGCTTTCATTGTTGCTTGGGCCGGGGTTGCTTCCTCCTCTGCATCCGTTGACATGTAAATAAAATTCAGCGTATGTACATTCAAATTTTATACGGCATAGGGAACAAGTGTAACCACTATGTTTTCTTCCTCCCTGGGTGCCTTTTTTACTTGAGTCCATTTTGGGTAGAAATTTGAATATATACTTAGAGCTTAGCATCTGCCTCTTTAAATAGAGGGCTAAGGAACGATTGAAATAGTAAAACCGAATATGATAGCCAGCTAGAGATGTGGTTAAGCTCGTGAATTATGCTGTAAATCGTGGGTGAAGTCTGCATGGCCAATTTAAGAAATGCCATAACTAGAAATAGAATTTTCAGAAATGCCAAATACCTATTCATTTAAAAAAAAAAAGGAAAAATGTTAAAAAACCTAAATCTCACCTAATAATAACAAAAACCCCCTCAAACTTTATAAATTTTTAACAATAACCTCCAACCCAACCCAACTTAACAAAAATTAAAACAAACAAACAAAACACACACTCACACACACAAATACAAATCGCAGAAGACGTAGAGTAAAGAGAAAAAAAATTCCTCTTTCAATTTCTCTCTAAATCAAGCAAATCGGAGATGGCGGCCGAACTGATTATCGATGATGGTGATAGAAACCTGCGGGAATGGCCATTTGAGGTAAGAATTTCGAGTTATTTCCCGCAATTTCTTCTCGGTTCGCGTGAGTTCTGCTATTGGCGTGTGGTGTGTGGGATAGCCACACGCCACATGCCAATAGTTCATGGCGTGTCGCGTGTGGGATAGCAACACGCCACACGCCAACATTATACTAATTTTGCATTGTTGGCGTGTGGCGTGTGTAACTCCCACACGCCACGCGCCATGGACAATGGCATGGCGTGTGGAACTCCCCACACGCCACACGCCAGCCAGACAGAACATTGATTTTGAGGGTTTTTGTTGTTTGTTTTGTAGGGATACAAAACATTACCCAAGGGAGTACTACCCCACTTTCACTACAATAATGTGATCCTAAAAGGAGGGGCAACACAGCGTTGTGCGTTGGACGAGATTCGCGATATAGTAAGTTTGCTCAAACCTCAGCACTGGGAGATTATAAATGCGTACCCCCGGATTGGGAGTTTTCTTTACCTAACCGGCAACGGCAAATTCAAGTCGTCGGTGTTGCACGCAATGTTCCTTCGAGTATGCACACACGTGCCAGGTAAAAATACGAACACTGGTTTTGGTAAATGGAAAGACAGTTAGGTTCGGGATCGAGGAGTTTGTCCTCGTATCGAGGATGTAAGTTGGGCCAGTGAGTGATGATGACAGCGAAATAATCAAGCAAGGGGGTCAGTTGAAATACTAATATTTTCCGGGTTTGGGGAAGTCTGAGGTTTCTGTTGATGCTCTGAAAATGAGTATCGTGGACTTGCTGTCTCGGCGTGGATCGAATAACGAGGACGTATGCAAGTTGATATACGCGTGGGTGATATCGGCCGTGTTGATGCAAACTCGGCCCACAAAATATGTTCATAACGACACATTCTCGGTAAGCAAACTTTAATTTTAATTTTTATTATTTCTTTAATGTTTTAAAAATAACAATGCTGATGTAAATTTGTATATATTGAAGGTATGTGACGATCTCGCGATGTGCGAGAGATATCCTTGGAGAGATAAGCTATGGAGAACGACTTTTATTGATATTTTAAAAAATTTGGGCACTGGGAATGAGAACGTCCCTCTCCGTAGATGGAATGCGTATGGCTTCCCGCACATTTTTCTGATATATTTGTAAAATCAATTGTTGATTTCCATGTATTTTTTTAGTTATTTTTTCGTAAATGTTGGATGTTTTGACTAATGTTTTTAATGTGAACAGTTTTGGGTGGTGGAAGCCATTGAAGGCATGGCCGATGCGGCTAATTTTTTTGCAAGGGTCATCCCAACTGTTTCGAGATATCCGCGAATGTTACGTTGGGATTTCAGGAACCCTAATCCCAGCGCTGATGATATAGACGAGTTCTTGCGGAATGTTCATGTATGTTAATCATTTTTATTAATAATTTTTTTTCGATATATCACTTGAAAATTTTATTATAAATAACTTGTATATATTTATTTTTTCAGGCTGTGATCCCACGGCTAATGCCGGATAACTCGGAGTTGGAGACGGAGTATAGCTATACGACGTGCCACTCGTGGTGGCCGCCTTACGTGTTATAAACAATTAACTATGTTTTTGACACAGGAGTATCTGGTTGTTCGAGATGATGAGGGAGTTCCCGAATTCCCCAACCGGCCATCCACCCTAGCTGATTCTGCTCCAGTAGAAGGTGCTCCTCATTCTACTCCTTTGCCTCGACGTCAGAAACGTCTCCGAATAAGCCAACATGGTGCATCTACTTCTCAAGATCAACCATCATCTTCTGAAGCACCTGCCTGGGCACGTGCATTGGAGCAAAGCATTGTTGGAGTAGATGGTGCATCTACTTCTCAAGATCAACCATCATCTTCTGAAGCACCTGCCTGGGCACGTGCATTGGAGCAAAGCATTTTTGGAGAAAAGCCAATATTTTATAAATTCCTTATTTTATATTTTGCTTAAATTAATTTTTATGTAATTTGAAAAAGTTACTGTTAAGAAAAGGTTTTCTCATGGAAGGCAAGCAAGAAATAGAGATTAAAGGGCAAACATACTAATATTTCAAAACAACAGAAATTAACATAAATTTAAAAACAAATTAAAATACATTTAACCTATGAAATTTTAACTTTTTCCTTTTTCTTTTCGTTCTTCTCCTTCTTCTTTTTTCCGCTGCTTTCATTGTTACTTGGGCCGGGGTTGCTTCCTCCTCTGCATCCGTTGACATGTACAGTAAATTCAGCGTATGTACATTCAAATTTTATACGGCATAGGGAACAAGTGTAACCACTATGTTTTCTTCCTCTCTGGGTGCCTTTTTTACTTGAGTCCATTTTGGTTAGAAATTTGAATATATACTTAGAGCTTAGCATCTGCCTCTTTAAATAGAGGGCTAAGGAACGATTGAAATAGTAAAACCGAATATGATAGCCAGCTGGAGCTGTGGTTAAGGTCGTGAATTCTACTGTAAATCGTGGGTGAAGTCTGCAGAGCCAATTTCAGAAATACCATAACTAGAAATAGAATTTTCAGAAATGCCAAATACCTATTCATTTAAAAAAAAAAGGAAAAATGTGAAAAAACCTAAATCTCACCAAATAATAACAAAAACCCCCTCAAACTTTATAAATTTTTAATAATAACCCCCAACCCAACCCAACTTAACAAAAATTAAAACAAACAAACAAAACACACACTCACACACACAAACACAAATCGCAGAAGACGTAGAGTAAAGAGAAAAAAAAATTCCTCTTTCAATTCCTCTCTAAATCAGGCAAATCGGAGATGGCGGTCGAACTGATTATCGATGATGGTGATAGAAACCTACGGGAATGGCCATTTGAGGTAAGAATTTCGAGTTATTTCCCACAATTTCTCCTCGGTTCGCGTGAGTTCTGCTATTGACGTGTGGCGTGTGGGATAGACACACACCACACGCCAATAGTTCATGGCGTGTGACGTGTGGGATAGCAACACGCCAACAGTATACTAATTTTGCATTGTTGGCGTGTGGTGTGTGGAACTCCCACACGCCACACGCCATGAACAATGGCATGGCGTGTGGAACTCCCACACGCCACACGCCAGCCAGACATAACATTGATTTTGAGTGTTTTTGTTGTTTGTTTTATAGGGATACAAAACATTACCCACCTCGGCCCTACAGGGAGTACTACCCCCCTTTCACTACAATAATGTGATCCTAAAAGGAGAGGCAACACAGCGTTGTGCGTTGGGCGAGATTCGCGATATAGTAGGTTTGCTCAAACCTCAGCACTGGGAGATTATAAATGCGTACCCCCAGATTGGGAGTTTTCTTTATCTAACCGGCAACGGCAAATTCAAGTCGTCGGTGTTGCACGCAATGTTCCTTCGAGTATCCACACACGTGCCAGGTAAAAGTAAATACGAACACTGGTTTTTGGTAAATGGAAAGCCAGTTAGGTTCGGGATCGAGGAGTTTGTCCTCGTATCAGGGATGCAAGTTGGGCCAGTGAGTGATGATGACAGCGAAATAATCGAGCAAGGGGATCAGTTGAAAGACCAATACTTTCCGGGTTGGGGGAAGTTTGAGGTTTCTGAAGCACCTGCCTGGGCACGTGCATTGGAGCAAAGCATTGTTGGAGTTGTTGGTCGGCTGAATGATATGGATCAGAGCTTTACTGGTCGGGTGAACGAGATAGAACGTAAAATTACTGGGCAGCTCAACCATCTGACATCAACGGTGGAGAAACTCAATCGAATGATGATTGGATAATGCGACAATGAAGGGGCCGATAATGAAGAAGGCGACAATGAAGGGGGTGACAACACTGCTGATAATGATGCTGCTGATAATGATGATGATCAGGTCTAGTTGTTGTATTGAATTTTATTTTTGTGGTTTTTTTTAGATATATTGTTGGAATTTATTTAAAGGATTATTGAATTTTATCTAAATTGTTTTTAGACTATATTGTTTATTAGATTGGTTTTGGAGTTGTATTTATCTAAATGGTAGATTTATTAAATTGGTTTTGAATGGTGTTGCACAAATTGGTTTTGGGTAATGTTTGATATGAATTTTCAATATACGCATTTTCAGGGTGATCGTTTGGGTAGGAGTTCACCTACGCATTCTCAGGGTAATAATGCCGAAGAACCAAGGCAAGAAAGAAGAGTACAGAGGATAAGAAATCCTAGTAGGCTTATTACATCTCCTTTTACCGCTAATGTTAGGGAAAAAAAATCCACTAAGTAATTAATTTTATTTTTTTTGTAATATTTAATTCGGTTAGGGACCATTTGTATAAAATTATATGGTAAAATTGTAATTTTTGAATGACAATTTTAATTTTGTGCATCCAATGTTACTGAAACGCAATTATGAATTTTTTATAAATTTTGGGGGTAAAACTGTAATTTTTGAGAAGTTAGGGACCAAACTGCAATTTCGTGTTAAATGCAAGCTCTAGTGAGTGCACAATTTTAATTTTGTGCATTCAATGTTACTGAGTCGCAATTATGAATTTTTTATAAATTTTGGAGGTAAAATTGTAATTTTTGAGAAGTTAGGGATCAAACTGCAATTTCGTGTTAAATGCAAGCTCTAGTGAGTGAACAATTTTAATTTTGTGCATCCAATGTTACTGAGTCGCAATTATGAATTCTTTATAAATTTTGGGGGTAAAACTGTAATTTTTGAGAAGTTAGGGACCAAACTACAATTTCGTGTTAAATGCAAGCTCTAGTGAGTGAACAATTTTGATTTTGTGCATCCAATGTTACTGACTCGCAATTATGAATTTTTTATAAATTTTGGGGGTAAAACTGTAATTTTTGAGAAGTTAGGGACCAAACTGTAATTTTTGAGATTTGTAAGCAAACATAATGCGAACCTTGTACATTAATATTTAAAGTTGAGCTCATTTTAACAGTTATGACATGTGGCGTGTGGCGCGTGGTACATCCACACGCCATTTCTTTGTTCATGGCGTGTGGCGTGTGTCACATTCACACGCCACACGCCACACGCCAAGAACAAAGCAATGGCGTGTGGATGTGCCACACGCCACACGCCATAACTGTTAAAATGAGCTCAACTTTAAATATTAATGTACGAAGTTATGATTTACGGAGGATATAATGTTCCTTTAAGTGTTACTTCTCCATTTTGGTGAGAAATTGACAAAATCTTAGAAAATTGATAAATATGTACGAAGTTATGATTTACGGAGGACATAATGTTCCTATATGTTTTACTTCTCCATTTGGGTGAGAAATTGACAAAATCTTAGAAAATTGATCAATATGTACGAAGTTATGATTTACGGAGGACATAATGTTTCTGTAAGTGTTACTTCTCCATTTGGGTGATAAATTGACAAAATCTTAGAAAATTGATCAATATGTACGAAGTTATGATTTACGGAAGACATAATGTTCCTGTAAGTGTTACTTCTCCATTTGGGTGAGAAATTGACACAATCTTAGAAAATTGATCAATATGTACGAAGTTATGATTTACGGAGGACATAATGTTCCTGTAAGTGTTACCTTCTCCATTTGGGTGATAATAGGGTTTAGGGTTAGGGTTTAGGTTTTAGGGTTAGGGTTTAGGGTTTAGGCATTTACAGTTTGGTCCTTACGAACTTGCATTTAATAATTTGCAGTTTGGTCCCTACGAACTCATATTTAACACGAAACTGCAGTTTGGTCCCTACGAACTCATATTTAACACGAAATTGCAGTTTGGTCCCTAACTTTTTAAAAATTACAGTTTTACCCCCAAAAATTATAAAAAATTCATAATTGCAATTCAATCCATAATTTGCAAAAAATTAAAATGTTCACTCACTGAGAATTTGCATAGAACACGAAATTGCAGTTTGGTCCCTAACTTTTCAAAAATTACAATTTTACCCCCAAAATTTATAAAAAATTCATAGTTTCAATTCAATCCATAATTTGCTCAAAATTAAAATGTTCACTCAATTCGAATTTGCATAGAACACGAAATTGCAGTTTGGTCCCTAACTTTTCAAAAATTACAATTTTACCCCCAAAATTTATAAAAAAATTCATAGTTACAATACAATCCATAATTTGCTCAAAATTGAAATGTTCACTCAATTCAAATTTGCATAGAACACGAAATTGCATAAAACATCCATTACATCAAACGTTGTTCAATAAACATCTAATACAACTTACAAATTCACTAAACATCTAAGATTCACTTTCGTGGTTGCCCGAACTCTGGCCGCGTTGGGGACATCTAGTGGCGTTGTGATCGGTACTTCTGCAAATTCTGCACTTGTATTTTCTCTTCGATTTTTCAAGGCATGATACATGTCGTGTCTTTTTAGGCCTTCCACGGGTTATTTATTTGGTTGGAGGTAGCACTACTCTCGCCATAACATGATCGGAAATGTTAATCCATTGGTCTTGCGATGGAACGGGTTGTATGAGATCAATGTATGCTTGACGCATATTATTGATCGAGTAGTATTCGCTAACAAGCTCCAACACATATGCCCCACTATCTATTGGTCGTTTGTCCATGGCAGCTGCAATTGTGTGCTCACACGGTATTTGCTCAACCTGAAAGACGCCACATGAACAAGTTCTTCCAGCTAAATCCACAATTTCGGACCAATCGGTAGATTCCACTTTCCATGAATCATGCCCTATTTCATATTTGCACCACCGATACGCCTTTTCATATCGCTCATTTATCAACTTATTCTTTGATGGGATCAATACACCCGACCATCGATCAGCCTCAGCACGACGCTCTCCAAACCACTTTGCCATCAAATCAACAATAAAGTTGAGAAAGTAACATATGGGAAAATCTTTGACATCTTTGATACGATTATTAAGGACCTCAACATGGTTAGACGTCTTTATCTCATATATGTTCACGCGATAGTGGATTCTCGCCCATTTCTGAAACGTTACCTTGTTCTGTAGCCAATCTGCACATCCCGGGCTCTGGATTTTTAAGACACCCCAATATTTTTCAAACTTATCTCGCTGTACGCGTAAGCAGCTTTGTAAAAGCACCCGGCTACCTCATCTCTCCCAAACCTTTTTATCAAGTTCCCTTTGAGGTGGAAGTAACATGCCCCATGTTTAGCTAAAGGGTAAACTTATTTTACCGCTTTAGTAAGCCTTGTGCCCCTGTCTGAAACAATAACCAGATCGGCTCTGTCTGATACACCCTCTTTCAAGCACTCGAGAAAATAAGTCCAACATGCCGCATCCTCGTTGCCCTTAGCTACCCCCATGCAATTGGATAACAACGATTTTCACCGTCCGTCGCAGTTGCAATTAGGACGGTTCCTTTACATCTATGCCCCATAAATGTTGCATCAATTATAATTACATTTCTTAGGAACTGGAATCCTCGAGTAGCAGCTCCGAAAGACATGAAGAAATACATAAACTGGTTTTCGGAGTCCGTATGGATGCGAGTGAGTGTACCAGGATTTTTTTGCTCAATCATGTAAGCAAATGAGGGTAGATTGGCAAAGTTTTCTTCGAATGTACCCATAATCTCAGCTTGAGCAACTTGTTTCCCCCTCCAAGCTGTCATATAGCTAACGTTAACACCCTCTTCGGCTTGCATGAAGTTTATCAGTGCATTTGGTGTTGGGACTTCATTGGCGTTCATATATAATCCCTTTGTCCGTAAACCAACCATCCGACTTGATGCTTGGCTATGACGGGCACCTCTATTCGCTATCCCACAAGTGTGAACGTTTGTATATGTTCGAATAACAAATTATGGGGACTTAGGTTCCTTAGTCGCATATAAACGCCATGGACAACCAGGAGTCTTACACACAGATATCCTCCTATTAGGGTCACACTTATATGTAGTAATCTCCCATTTTTTTGTTACCGCAGTATTATCGAGTTCATCCTTGAACGCTTCTCTGTTTGGCCACCGTTGACCAACTATCCACCCCGATTCATCACTCCTCCCCTGAGAATAATTTTTTTCAACAGAGTCAGCATTATCAAAGCCTTCGTGACTAGGTGGTTCGTAACCACCACCACCAACATCACCATAACCACCACCAACATCACCATAACCACCACCACCACCTACATCACCATAACCACCACCACCACCCACATCACCACCAACATGACCATCTATATCGTCACCCACATCGTCACCCACATCATCACCCATATCACCACACTCGTTGTCAACGTTACGGTGTTCACCATTTACATCAGCACCACCATAATCATCCCCGCCGTCAAAGTTACGACAGTCATAACGAACATTATGACCTTCGTTGTCATGCGGAGACCACTGACTATATGGAGGAGAACAACGTAGTGGTTCAACTTCCTCCACTGTACGTAAAGTTGGATTAGAGGCAATGATCTCCTCATTAACATCATCTTGTGCACTTGATCCTCCTATAACACATCCTGGTTAGTAAGTGGAACTAAGTTTGTCCATGAGTTTTTTTCCTTTACTCCGGGTCATAAGTTTCTTCGATTTCTCTTTTCTACCCGGAGATGCCTCTATCCTCATAATTTCTTCTCTCGGAGAAAAAATCAAGTACAAATGTAATTTAGCAGAATTACAGACAAGGTGCTTCGTTAACTCCCAATATTCTTCATCTGATACTGTCACTATCAAGTTATCTATTTCTTGGTGCTTAATCTCAAAAATATCAGTGTGCCGATCCAACTTCAATTTCTTGCAAATTTTGTCGAGTAGTTACTCAAACGAAATTGCCCTATCCACCATTATTGGGTTCCCCGAATCTCCACTCCAATGCAATTTATCATCAATTTGGCGTGTAAATTCACCGCCATATAGAAGAACTACTATAAGTTTGTCCATTCCTACAAGTAAAAACAAAAACTAATACACAAGCTATCTAAATAAAAAAAAAATGCATCAATAAGGACAATACTGCCAGGTTGGCGTGTGGCGTGTGCAAATATCCCCACGCCACACGCCAAAAAATGCGAACTCCAGTTCGTTTCGTTTGAGCAATTTTTGTTAACTACTTTGCTAAAAAATACATCAAAACTTCAATTAACTTGCAAATGCTTACCTTTTATGTTGTTTTTCCTCCTTTTCTTCCTTGATTTGAGTGAAATTTGTGTAAATTGGATTACGGTTTGGGGTTGGATTTTTGGAGACAAATTTGATTTTGGGGTAGGTTGATTTTGAAGTTTTTAAAATTTTGGGGTATATTTGTTAAAATTTGATTTAATTAGGAAGAGTTAGTTAAATAAGATTAGTTGGTTAATTAGTATTATGGCATTTGAGTAATTGTGGTTTTGTGAAATGGCATTTTTGAAATTTTTGTTTTGTTTTATGGCATTTTTGAAAATCTTTGAAGTCTGCAAGCGTGGCCCTGTGAATCATGAAAATGATGTGTGTTTGAAAAAGGGAAGCAGAGTCTGTCTCATTTGAAAAAGGACATGCAAAATTGTTGTTGGGATTCTGAAAATTATTACTCCTACTTTTCAGGATTCTCTGAAAAGCCCATGATCATTAGTTATTTAAATTAAAATTTTTAATGATTTTATTTTTTAATAATAAAAGATACTTTATTGGATTATAGTCTCACATCATTTGTTCATATATTACTAATTTTATCATTAGTAAAATCAATACAAATCAAGACATAAAATTAGATTTTTTTTTTAGCAATCACATTTAAAAGGATTGTCTAGCAGGTGATCATATGATATTAGGATTTGATCCATCTCCATATCCACATTTATTTAAATATTAAGCAATTTACCTCAGAAAAGTATAACTAACATAACGAGGCAATTGTCATATTTATTATAACACAGAAGGTAAATTATCATATTAGTAAAAGGACATATTATAATATTAGTAAAGTTTAATATGGTTTTTTTGCACTTTGCACCCTCGAAACATGAAAAATAGGCATTTTGCATCCCCAAAATTTATATTTAACACTTAGCATCCCCAAAATATGAAAAATGCAGCAATTTGCACCCTCATTTATTTTCAAGCAAAAATTCCAAGGTAAAATAGGTAATTCAATAGTATTAGCTCTTTGCACCCACAAAACTTGAGAATTTTGCACTTTGTACCCCCAAAATAAGATTAACACTTAACACCCTTTATTTAAGAATAAATCAGCAATTTTCACCCCCGAAACATAATAAATGAACACTTTACACCCTAAAACATAAAATTAACACTTAACACCCTCAAATTTAAAAAACCCAAACCCCTCATTTTTTTTCAAGGTGCCCATTTAAATATTTCATGGAACATCACCGTCGGACTTTATGTCAATTTTTGTGACCAACTTTCCAATAGCCCCATTAGTTCTGACAAATTGTTTTTTATTTTTTTATTTTTTAGTTTTTATTTTTGATAATTTTGTAGACTAGTGTACATATGAGAGCAGAAATGATCTAATCTGAGGCAAGGGTTGTGGTCGTTATATATAAATTGCAAGTAGCAACTTCGTTATTAATAAATGTGAATATATATAGCAAGTCCAATGCAATAATGTAAAATTGAGTAAGCAAAATGCATTATAGAAATTCAAATAGTGTTTTGCATATTCAAAAAAAGTCTTTCACTCCAATGCATGTGTATGCAAAATGAATATGCATTCTATTTTCATTTTTATTTTATTATATAATCTATTATATTTATAAATTCATTTTTTTCCGAGAACTTTAATAAATATTAAAAAATATTAAGTCAGTTGAAACATTCAAATTTAAAACATTATAAATTAAGCAGCAAATTCAAATCTTGAAAAACTTGAAAAATTTAATTTTAAAATGCAAAAACTTTTAAAATTTCAAGTTTTGAACAATATAAATATTCAGGAACTTTCAGATCTCAAATTTTGAAATTCAAATAGACTAAAAAAAATCAAATTATTTAAATTAAAAAAAATTATTTAAATTCGTTTAAAATCTCAAATATAAATATATAATTTAAATCAAATTTGATACAATACGAAATGACTATAAATAATAATATTATAATCTTATCTCACAAGTTGGTAGTTATTTGCTCACTATTTATTCCCTCCAATTTTTTCATCCCCATTTCTCTCTCCTCAAAAGTTTGTAAATATAGGATTCCAAAATTGAAAATGTAAAATAGATCTCAATTTCCTTATCCCCATTGAAGTGGAAAAAGTACAAAAAAAAATGTATGCAAATTGAAAGTTGACACCTATAAAAATGTATGTAAAATAGGCTAAGAAAATGACTTGTGCATGATTTATAATATGTAATCAGATATGTGTATAAATCAAAATAGTCACCTATATCCAATTATATAAGTTGACAGAATTCTATAGTCCATCTAAATAGAAGAAACTATTTTGTGTATCTATTGAATTCACCCACCATAAATAAAATCAAAACAGTTGCATGTAGTACATTCCCAAATGTACAGAATTGCCGACAGATATATGTAGATTTACCTAGTCTTAATTTATTCGTAGTTCGTGCCCCAATTTTTATTTTTTATAACAAACAACAAAAAATTTATTTCGAAGTTTTATACATATCACACGGAAAGGAAGTGTAAACAACAAAAAATTATTTCAAACTTGTTGAAAAAAATTATATCGAACATTAATGTTTTGTAAACAATCGATCATTTATTATTAATTTAAAGAAAATAGAAATAATTAATAACATAAATAATGTAAAAGGTAATTATCAAAACTGAAAAAGAAAAAAGAAAAAAAAAGGAAATATTTTCGAACAATATTTTAATTAAAACAAATGAATACTGATTTGGAGTTTGCAATTTAGTCCATTGTCCAAATTCTTCAGATTTAAAGGTGGACGGGTTGATGAGTTTTGCTAAACTGAAAAACATTAATGTTAATGGGCTTGATTAATTCTCCAATATAATAAAGTAATAAACCATTTGGTTGGCCCATCACAATCACATGGTCTCACCAAGCTGCAAAATATATTTGCCTTTTGGTGAAGGAAAAAAGCTCCTCTCAATAAATTATAATTTCAACCATTAAATAATATTTATACATACAAATTTAAGTAAAGTATTGAATATTTGATAAAAAATAATTGTATACAGGAAGTAGGGCTATTAAATGGGCCGGATCAGGTTGTCCAGATCCATCTTCATTTGTGTCGTATTGAATTTATGTCGAATTCGGATCTAAACTTCTCAAACTTGTTGAAAAAATTTATATCGAACATTAATGTTTTATAAAAAAATGGATCATTTATTATAAATTTAAAGAAAATAGAATCTTGCGTAAAGTGAATAAGTGATAAAAATGTGGTAAATATGATTTTTACAAACAAAATAGTGATATATATATATTATTAAATTATCATTATTGATAATTAGTGATTCATATACAGATAACAATTAATAAAATGTTCAGTAGCTAATTTTTTTTAATTATATTTATTCTTATTAGGTTGCCACCAACACAGGTCACTAATTTCAACATTTACACTTTGCACTGAAGTAATAAAATTATTATTGTTAAATGTTTAAAACAGATACCACCATGGACGGATCCAGCTTTTTTTTGGGGGCCCTGGCCCCCCAAGAATTTCGAAAAAATTAATTTAGTACTATTATTTTATAAATAGTTCATATTAGTCCTCTAATCTTTTAATACTAATTAAATTGCATCCACAATTTATAAGCTATGGTTGTGATTGAAATTATAAAGAAGTATATAGTGTAACCTTTAATTCATTGTTTGATTCGTCTGATATTAACGTTTCATGTTACAACCATAATAATCAAGCGATCAATAATGAAGTTGTTCAAAAATATGCGTAGAAACAAAATGGAAGATTAATACCATGTGTGGATTGTCTGAATTTTATGAAATGTGAGAACGTCGTGTAGAACTTCGATAATTTTTTTACTAAATTGCTTAAGAATTTTGAATTCAATGTATCTTTCAGTAAATATTTTATTCTTAAATAAATAAAATATATCAAATATCATTGTCAATTAGTTTCGATGGTAGTTAGACTCGGCCCCCCACTCTCCAATCCTGGATCCGTCCCTGGATACCACATAAAGAATAATAATTTGGATATTATCACTGATTAAACGATTACCAGGGATCATTAATTGTTGAAGCACAGTAAAATAAAATTAGAAACTAGTAAAGCACTAATGTGATAAATTTTTCAGCATCAAGGGGATTATTTATTTTGAATATTAAAAAAAGAAATAGGAGTACAGCAATAATATTTGACAATTGTTTTTTTTTAAACCGACCTAATAAACCGTGGATTTTAGACAGGAAAGCGCATTAAATAAAAGTTCTCTTATTGTGATGTTTTCAGTAGTATTCGAATTTCGAAATTGACTTCGGGAATATCAAATCTCTATCACTTGACTCAACTACCAAATACTAGTAGGTTGAATTAGTATATTAAATAATCAATTTCTACATTATGAAAAGGGATTAGTTTCGGATACCTCCCATGTACTATTACATATTCTTCACGCATCTCTCTCATACTACTTAAATCTTCATTTACCTCCCCTGTATTGAAACCTTCACTTATTCCCCCCCCCCCCCCCCCCACTAACTGTCTACTCAATATTGTCCGTTAAAACTAACGAATTTACTTATGAAAATATCATTTTGACCCTGATATTTATAAGAATATCGTACATTTTTATATATTTTAGTTATCTAAAGAATGGTTTGATAAAATAATGAAATAAAAAAAGCAAGGAATTCTTTCGGAGTTGATGTTGAGGTGCGTGGAATACGTTATTAATATTAATTTCATAATAATATCAAATGATGTGATATTTTTTATTAATGTAAATATTTATCTATCACTATTCAATTATGTATACAAATTCGGAATTTTACTTTCTCTTTATTTAAGTTTGTATCGATGCACTTTGAAAAATTAGTTTTTTTGAAGATTTTAGTATTAAGTTATTAAAAGAAATATTTATCTTTCACTATTCAATTATGTATACAAATTCAAAATTTTACTTTCTCTTTATTTAAGTTTGTATCGATGCACTTTGAAAAATGAGTTTTTTTTGAAGATTTTAGTATTAAGTTATTAAAAGAAATATTTTAACAATTAATTTATAAATGTTATTTAGAGTTTTACTGATATTTTGACAGATATCACGGTTAAAATGACACTCGCTTAAGTTACGTTAATTTCAACTGAGAATATTGAGTTGAATGTTTATCTCAAAAGGTTTAAATAATATAAGGGAGGTACGTGGTGATTTAAATAGTACAAGGGAGGTAATTGAAATTAACCCTTATGAAATGTCATAGAATATGTTCCAAAAAAAAATTGATATAGGACTAAGAACAAATCTTAAATTTCGGAAAGCAGCTCAGTAAATAACTCGGAGCCTCAAGGCCCAAATGAGGCCCAAATGAAGCCCAAGATATCTGGATTAATATTTCGGACGTTCCAAATGAATTCGGTATCCGTGACTCCCAAGGTAAATTGATCCATTATCCTTGTTGAATCTATTTTATCAATAAAGCAATAATTTTTTTTAATATGGATCAATCAACCAATGGAGTTCAAATAATTATAAACCAATAAATAATTTAATTATAAGTTCAAAAGATTTTTATCAATATATATTTTATGGCTCTCAAGCTCTCATGTTCGATTTCAATCATTTCTTGACCTAATTTAAGCACGGGTAAGATTTATCTAAATTCGACCACACAAATGTAGTGTGTGTTTAAGTCAGATTTCTTTAATCTTGGAGTTGATCAAGTTGACAATTGACAATAATATCTCCGTTAAATTGATAACTCTGACCTTCTTTCGTGGGCCGATTAGCCGGTTGAACTATTTTATCATACCCTTGTTATTTAAAATATTTATAGTATTTAAACTTAATACTCCATAATTCAGAAATATTAAGACAAAATATACAAAAGAAATGGAACATATTTAAAGATTTTGTATAAAAGTAGAGTATTTAATTATTTGATAAGTTATGAACCATGCATGATGGCTGCACTGATATTTTTGCACTTTTGATTCGCTTTTGAAGCCATACAAAAATCAAACATCCATTTCTTGAAAATAAATAAATATATTCAAGTACTAATAATTAATTATGGTTTTCAGAAAATTTCTCTTAAAGACTCATTTTTATCTCCATCATGTTGAATTTCTTTTTCTTTAAAGTACTTCTTCTTCATGTTTAGTATCTTTCAGCCAGGATTTATTTAATTATTTATTTATTTTGCAATTTGTGAGAAAATGCAATTAATCTTTTCTCTTGAGTCATTTACTTCTAAGGCTGTGTTCACTTGGATGGATTAGCCTACAATTGGGTGGGTATTGGGCCAATAAGGATTTTTAATTGGGGCTAATCTATTGTTCACTTGGGTAGATTAAATTCCGGGCTGCCCGTGAAAACCGGTCCAATATGTGGGCCAGCCCAGTTAATTGGAGGATTGTGAATCTGGATTCAGACGGCCGATTGAAAACTTATGGCCCAACTCATTTTTTTTCGGTCCATTATGCCCTTCCTTTTCAATGGAATTACAAATTTACCAGTATTAAAAAGTCCAAAATGCCATTGGGAGATTCCGAAAATTACAAAATTGCCTTGTGACAAAAAAACATAAAAACAATAAATCCCTCCCATTTTTCCCTCCCTCCCGCTCGTCGTCTACTGCCGAAAACTCCATAGCCGCGCGCAGGTTGAAGGAAGCCCAGGTGAGAGCTAGGTTTCTTCACAATAATTAAATCCTTTTATTGCTAAATGACCCCATACTTCCTATGTTGATTAATTACTAGTCATTTTCATGAAATTTAGCTTGAACTAAATAATTAGGTTTTTTGATTTTTGAAGAATTTTCCTTTTTTTCAGTAAAGAAGATTGCACTTTGAAGCTCAAGAAGGTGTATTTTGGCATTTCTTGTTGAACTTTTTTTTTCTTTTTTTTTAAACGTAAGCGGACTAATATTTTTTTTTCTTATACAGGGGATTAAAAAGAAAAGCACATCGTGTAGAATCTCTACCTTGGAGGAATTCGACCATTAATTTCACTTGAGGTATATATCGTATCTTGCCCAATTTGGGGGAATTAAGTAATTTGTCGATTTTTTTGGGAGTGTTTGAGAAATTTGTATAATTTTGTTTATTTTGGAATCTAATTTAACTTGAGGTATTTTATGATTAATTATTTCTTTTTTGCTTTGAGTTGGGGTAGTTTTATGTATTTTTTATAAGTTGGTGTATTGTTACTTGAGGTATTTGATGTACTTTGTGTTTATTGTTCAAGTTTTTTAGTAAGCTATGCCAAATTTGGTTGGTTCTAATATGGGGTTTTAATACGGTGTTCGAACTTGTTTCATATGTGATTATGTCTATTTTGAGAGAATATGAGTAGCACAAGCTATGTATGGTGTACAAGTATGTGTATTTCCATCTTATTTTTTACTTGAAATACTTTGTGTTTTTTGTTCAATATTGACACTTTCATTTGTGTTCAAGTTACTTGAGGTATTTGATGGGCTTTGTGTTTTTTGTTCAAATTTTTTAGTAAGTTATCCCAAATTTGGTTGGTTTTAATATACGGGGTTCGAAGACAATATGTGATTATGTTAGATTATGAATTGTACAAGTATTTGTATTTTCATCTTATTTTTTAGTTAAGGTCCTTAGAGTTTTTTTGTTCAATATTGGCACTTTAATTTGTTTTCAAGTTAGTTGATGTACTTGAGGTACTATGTGTTTTTGTTCAAGTTTTTTAGTAAGTTATGACAAATTTGGTTGGTTTTAATATACGGGGGTTCGAACTTATTTTAGGATATACAAATGGATCAACGGAAGAAACAATTGATTACGTTAATGTTTCACCGGATTTTTTGGATTGGCGTGTTTTTTATATGGTTTCGTCATAAATAACTCCAAAATCGTCGGGCACCCGTACGGTATAGCCTAATCCGTAGGAGACGTAAGTGGGCTAAAAACTTACGTAGAATTACTCAGAAAGATACAGTAAGGTGTAAGGATAATATACGTCTTAATATTACTTCATTCGATAAGTTGGTTTGTTTCCTACATAACGTTGGGGGTTTGAATGATACGAAGTATGTGAGCGTGCGCGAACAAGTTGCCATGTTTTTGAGTGTTTTTGCCCATCACAAAAAGAATCGTATTGTGAAATCCGATTACCGTCGATCCGGCGCCACCGTTAGCAAGTGTTTTTACCGTGTCTTGACATGCTTCATGAAACTTCATCCAATATTATTTTCTCAACCGGATCCAATACTAAGTGATTGTGAAGATGATAGGTGGAGTTGTTTTCCGGTAAGGCTGTGAAACTTTAATTTTCGTACTTGCATAGGGTCTTTTCTTCAATTTGTTCATTACAATAGACACTTTGTGTACGTATAGGGTTGCATTGGGGCATTAGACGGAACCTATGTTAGTGTTCATGTTCCATCAGTTGATAGACCACGTTATAGGAACCGAAAAGGTGAGTTAACTACTAATGTACTTGCGGCTTGTGATATTAACGGATTGTTCACGTATGCACTTGTCGGTTGGGAGGGGTCCGCTGCGGATGGGCGCGTGTTAAGGGACGCAATTACTCGGCCAAATGGATTGAAAGTGCCTACGGGTAAAACTAAAGTTTTTAGTTTGTGAATTTAATTGCAAGGGTTATGTCATAGCAACTCACTCATAAAAATTATTTGTAGGCACGTACTACTTGTGTGACAATGGATATACGAATGGTGAAGGTTTTCTTACGCCGTATAGGGGCGTGCGGTATCACTTGAAAGAGTGGGGTGTTGGTATGGAGGCCCCTCAAAATTACAAAGAATATTTTAACATGAAACATAGTCAAGCTAGAAATGTTATTGAGCGAACTTTTGGCCAAGTGAAGAAGCGTTGGGCAATATTGAGGAGTCCCGCTTTCTATCCATTGAAAACGCAAACCAAGATGATAATGGCATTGCTATTGATTCACAACTTCTTACGGAGAACGTCGCCAAATGATGTTATGGGATATGATCCATTATTTGATTCTATTGAGAATATGGAGAATGATACTAACATGCCCGGAGATGACTACATCGAACTTGTTGAGACCTCACATGCATGGAACAACTTTCGGGACAACTTAGCTCGTGAAATGTATTTGAAATGGACTTCGGATCGCGAGTGAATTTTTAAAAGTACTTTTTTCAATGGAAATTGTTGTATCACTAAAAATTGAGAATTTAATTTACTTGTATCGTAGGATTATTGATTTTTCTATCATTTCGAAGAATAATTAATTCATGAGATTGTATGTTTGAATTGGATGTATATTGTGGGACTTTCTTGTGGTTGTTTTTCTTGACCCTATTATGTTTTAATTGACAACAATGTAGGTATAATTGTATAGGTATGTCGTCCATTCCACGCTTCAGTGACGCGGCTACATCTCAAAAGAAGACAAAGGGAAACAGGCGGTCGTTGAACAATGCCGAAGAACTCGTGTTTCTACAAAGTTTGAAGGAATTGATAACAAATGGGTGGAAGTCGGATAATGGATTTCGCCCGGGCTACTTGACACATCTTCGTAATGCGGTTAATGCAAGGTTGCCGGCGTCGAAGATAACCATAGTTCATATTAATTCCAAACTTACGGTGTGGAAGAAAACTTATTACCAACTCTTAGGTATGCTAGGGATGAGCGGTTTCGGATGGAACGATTCCGGTAAAACAATCACCGTTGATGATGATGTGTGGGCACTATATGTTAAGGTAATATTAATTTTTGTAGACACGTTATTTTTATGCAAAGAAGACTTATGCATTGTCCTTTGTAGGCACATCCGGACGTTGCGAATATGCGTTTTAAGTCGTATCCCTATTACGAAGATTGGGTGGAGATATTTGGAAAGGATAGGGCCACCGGTGAGTGCGCGGAGGACGTTGTCGATATGGTGGAGGACTTAATAAGGAGTAACCCGGTTAACCCCTCAATGAAGAATGGAAAGGAACCTATTATGGATTCAAGCAACAACGATGGTGCGTATAGTAGTCCGTGCGTCGATTTGACGACGGATGCTTCCGACGGAGATGATAACTTACCCGAAATTCCACCATATAACTTGGGGTTTGAAAATACCCGTCCTTATGCAACGAAATTGCCAAAGAAGATAAAAAAGGAGAAAATTGACAAAAAAGAGAAGAAACGAAAGACGCCTACGCCGGAATCCGCCCCGGTAGACATGGAGAAGTTTTTAGTTGCCGCTAAATGCGCATGGGGCGATATTAGCCATAGCTTTGCGAAAGAGGAAGACACTCCCGATGAAAAAGCGCAAAAGATTATAAATGCTCTCGAGAGCATTGACACGCTCACCGTGGAGAACCGGATTTTCCTCTCGTTCAAGATTATGGATAATCCTAATCACGTGAGTTTATTTTTGAAATCAAATGAAAACTACCGAGAGCACATTGCACACATGATGCTAAACAACAAGATGCCTTGAAACTTGATCGGTGAAGATGTTCTCACATAAGGTAATTGGTGTTGTTTGTGGGATGGTTGATTTTGTGCTTATTAATATGGTTGTCTATTGCCTTTTGATGAACTAATTGCAAGATGCACGCGAATATTTATGCATTGTGATATTTTGTTAAACTATGGAACTCCATACTATTTTGTAAACTATGGAACTCCATACTATGTTGTTAAGGTACGTTGAATCGTTAAGTGGATTATATTTTGGTGGATTTTTGTAATGTACATATGTTGTAATAAACTAGAGTGTAGGGACTTTGGAAAAATTTGACAATTTATGCTAAACAAAAAAAAAATATGGATAATCCGAAAAAAAAAGAAAAAAAATCACTACGGGGCTTTTCGAAAATCTGACTTAGGGGGTTTATCATAATAACTAAAGTTTAGGGATTGAGAAAAATTTGACAATATTGGAAAAAAATAAAATAACCGGGGGTTCACGTTAATAAACTCAAGTATGTGGACTTGAAAAAATATGATAAAAAAGAGAAGAAAATATAATATTGCTAATAACATAATAACATTCTCGAACACATAGTAACATTAGAACAAATTACATAATGAACTTCATATAGACGCCAACCTCGAATGAAAAACACATTACATAAACACATTACATTCCATCATTGAATCCACCCGACGTCCCCACATCCGGCCACAGACACTTAGACACGGTTTTTTTAGGCTTCGATACATCGTCATTACCTGGATCAGTTCCATTGTAGTTTGACAAATCTTCCCAAAAATCATCATTCTCGAATGGGGAGAACTGTAACAGTTCAATATTGTTTGGATCAGGTATTGGGGTGTCTTGTCCGACAATTGGTGCATCGTTTAACTCAAACCATTGGAGATTTATTGGGGACGCGGGTGGTGGCTCTACGGGGAAGTCGAACGGGTATCCAAAAATTTCACACAAGTCATTCCATTTTGGTTCTCCAACGATTGCATATGCTTCATAAAACGGAGTCTCCTACACACAATGCAAAAACAGAAGTTTTGACAAATTTACAAATAACAATAATCAAAACCATAACAAGTATTGTGGGTTACCATGCACAAATTTTTAATGATTTCCTGTCCATCGTTACTGACAATGTTTGTATCGTGATTGAAGCAATATCCAGATATTGTCTGTAAGTGTGAAAATAAGGCATGTCGACGTTTGAGGCGATTAACTTTAGTATAAATGTCCTTTGTAGTGAAAGAACGACTAAAGAACACGTTAATCTCATCGCGAGTTCTCTTCATCACATGACTGACACCATAATTAATAATTCCATTTGCGTAATAAGATTCAGTGGCTAAAAACTCGATTAAAAACTCATCAATTTCTTTTGTCCATTTTTCCGAGTAAAAAAAATGAGATTGAGGCCGAGGGAAAATATTTGACATGTTGTTTATACGGGTAAAACTTTGAAGACAATATGATGAAAGAAGACTTAAGCAATATTGATGGACAAAATTCTTAGCCAAAATGTGTGAATTTATACTAGTAATATAGGGTCAATTTGATTATTTTATATTGTTAAGGGGACCTATGTACAATTTATTCAAAATAGACCCTATGTGTTTTCATTAGATTGACATAAAGGATGTTACTTTGCAGAAGATATGATTCTTCTTTCCTAGATTTTGGTCTTCCTTGCTAGATTTTTACAGAAACACATTTTGGCACTTAGCAAAAATTTGGCAGTGTACTTGGCTGAATTTTTGGCTTTATTTTGTCACTGTTGTGCACAACTTTTTAAGGCAGACGTTTAACTTGAATTCTTTGTTGGCCTTTTAGTGATTGTGAATTTTGTAAATAATGTACTGATCACAAGTACTAATAATGTACATATTTAATCAAAACTAATGTAAAAAACTAATTTATGACTTGCAAGATTAATGTACTGATAATAAACTTTCATATATATAGCAAAAGTAGGCATTACATAATAATCGATTTATTTGCCATTACATGCACTGCACATGAAACTGTGCAATGTAACAACAAATAAATAAAACTGAAAAGTGTGAAAAAAACAGCCCGTTGGACAAGTACACTTGTCCAATAAAGTAGCATGATCAAAATACATATATAATGGCCTTGGTACCCAAAACACAAACCTAACACATAATAACAAGCAAACAAACATAACATTATCTAATCAACATCATCCCAGGCCTTGTCCCCGAACATACCATCTCCACCACTTGAACCGGCAACACCACCAGCAGACGGTCCAGCTCCATCACTACGAGGCAAAGCAAGAACAACCTCCTTCCCCAAATCAAAAGGCACTTCAGTAGGATGGGCAGGGACGATGGCAAGCTCATCGTCATCAGAGTCCCATACGTAAATGGGCCAGCCAGGGGAGCCAGTTAAGTCTTTGGGGAAAGTCGCAACACCCTTTGTATCAAAGATAAAGGCCAACTTCAGGTGATGTGGCTCACCGTTCTTGCAGAAATGCCTAAACCATTCAGTCTCCTCCTACAACATCAAAATTGAAAACATTATTAAATGCAAAAATATCAAGATGAATATTGTTTAAAAAAAATGTTAAAACACTTACAGAAGCAGGTATGTAGTTCCAATAGTGCTGATTGACCCGACTCACGCAATGAAAAGGATCAAAGTAAACTCCCGGTGTGTCGCAGAAATTTGTAAATGTGTCATTCCTCATCCTTAAATATTCTATCTTTTTTTTTATCCCAGTCAAACTAATCCTCCTATTAAAGATTGAAGTCAGCTCCTGAGATATGCGTTGACATACCTGAGTTAAGTGGTCCAAGTTCGTAAGATCACCTAACTTGCTCTCCTGGTACAACAAATCCACAAGCTTTTCAATCTCACTTTCAGTCCAGCCTTCGGTTACTACTCCTTCGGCAGCCCTCATCCTGCGTGTCCTCGGCATTATGTATATTTTAGCAAGCTGAAATATATGGATATAGTGTATTAGTTGAATCAATTAAAATAAAATATAAATAGTAAATAGTAAACTGAAATTGCTTTAAAGGAAGAGAAGATAAATACCTATTTCAAAGAAGAAGATATGGAGACAAAGACATTCATAGGAATATATATATAGAGGGTTGGGTCCAACCACTTCCATAAATGTATACATTGGAATGTGTTAAATATGAAATGGGGCAAGTAAATGCATTTAATACAGGGAGTACACAAAAGGTCACCTCCAATGTTGAAGTATACAACAAGGAAAAGTAATGCATTAAATGCAAACAGAAGGCCAAAAGTCTTTATATTCTGAGACACTCTATCCAACATTTATTACTTGGGTACAAGTGACAAAAACAGTTTAGTCAAACAACAACAAATTGGCCAAAAATATGAGAATAATCAAATTATGCAACTGAACATATATATACAGCAGGACAATGGTACAACATTAAGTCATATATATCACATTTTACCATATAAATGACACATTAGTATAACACATACAGCAGGACAATGGTACAACATTAAGTATAACACATACAGCAGGACAATGGTACAACATTAAGTCATATACTCTAGGGTTTGGCATAAAAGACCATCAGATATCAAATTATTTTGATCATCATTTGGCATGAAATGGGTGTTTTTTCTCAATTCATAATCCTCACCATACAATACCATCAGATTTAAACCAAGTAAACATCATTTGGCCAAAAAAGAAACCCTTTGGGGGCACTTACATGACAGAGCACACATATATAAGTTGTATGTATAGCATGCCCAACAGTGCACCAAACCCAAGGAGTAAACATGAGAATGAATTATCCAAACAGACATTCACCAACCTAAACATACAATGCCATCAGACAAAAAAAGTAAACATCATATGGCCAAACCTAAAAGGATATATAACATCATAATTCCCAAACAGCCAGCATATATTACCTTAACCAAGCATGAAATACATTACCTGAACAAAGTCAAGGCCATCACAAGTAAAAAAACCAAGCATCATATGGCCAAAGTCCCTATTTGGGGATACTTTCATGATAGATTATGCAAACAGCAAATGCAATTCACATGTGCTGCAAATCAACAGTGCACCAAAACCCAAAGAAGTAAACATAATAATCTGGAACCATCAAACACAGCACAGCTCACACATGCAATTCACAAACATCCAACAAGAACACGAAATACATCATGCATATATACACATTGCAAAAGAAGCAATACCAAAGCAGATGGAACAATAACTATCATGCATATATATAAAACAAGAACACAAGCACAGCACAGATCATCACAAGCTTTTGCTTGCGACGCAATGCCATGTTTTGTGCCTCAAGATCATTCATAGAATTAACAATAATTTGCATCTGCATAGCCAATTCATCAATGCGACGTAGAAGACGAGTATTTTCAGACTCGGCATTGTTTATGCGCCCTAGCAAACCAGGGATAATTACACGGGACCTATCACACATTACAGGATCGATCCATTCGAAGTAATCACAGCGTTCATCCTAACAAGGAAAAAATAATGTAAATTAGAAAATCAACAAAGTGGAAATAAATTAATTGCATATGACCAAACCTCATACCGTCAAACGCTGGCAGCGGGAAAATCGCCGGCCAGGGTTCACTCTCGTCCAGGAAGTATATATTCTAACGCGAAGACCACACAAACAGTGTGCATTCCCCAACCTAACAGTGGAGTTGGATGATGACTCCATTGCTGCCACAAATTGAAATAAAATATGTTAGAAATCAAATAATCAATTATAAGAACAATTGAGATTAATTCAAACCCTAACAACCCTAATTATATTTGGGTTTAAATAAAACGAAAAACCCTAACCGAACATAATTTTTACAAACCTAACCCAATCGAAACAATATATTCAAAATTAAAGCAATATATTTCATGTATTTTGTGAAAACAACTCCAATTATAAGGAAAACCCCAATTATAAGAAAAACCCTAATTTTAAAATCATACATATTTCGAATCCCTAACCTATTCGAATCAGTAAATTATAAAATATACCTTCATCAACGGTATGTGAGAATGCTTCGAATCAATTCACATATTCAAACCCCCTTGCACGCAGGAAGATAAAAAACGTACGGTCAACGTGTGAAGCACTAATTTTTTACCGTAAATAATAAGATATACGCGTAGATTTGTTATGGGGAGGCAACAACGTCAAGAAATCAGGAGATAAGTTGTGGAATATTTTCGGAATTGAGGAGGCGGACGGTGTTCGTGTGAAACCCTAGTATTAGCCGTGGAGAATGGAAGTTTCAAGACAAGGGGAAAGCCGCAGAAGGAAACAGGACCAACAAATCTTGCAGAAATAGTATTTTTCAGTCGGAATTGATAGAGAAGACGACAAGTACCAAACCCTATCGCCGCCGCAAGAGAGAGAGAGAGGAGTAGAGAAGAAATGAAGAGGAAAAGTCTGGAACCCTAGAATCGTTATACCTCCGAATCAACGGCTATGATTAAAAGGTATGAGCGGCTAGATTAAGAGGTCGGCCCAGGGGTAAAATGGTCCACGATTGATAATTGGGCCAAGTGAACAGATAGACAAACGGTCCGTCCCGAAAATTAATTGGGCTATTATAATCTGGCCTACGCCCAATTATAAACTTGGACGGATTAATAATTGGCCCAATATCAAAATCTGGGCCATTTCCAGTGAGGCCAAGTGAACACAGCCTAAGTATTAATCAGATCTCACTGTACACAACAATACTATTGCAAGGCAAGAATTGAGGCATAAAAATGAGATAAATGAAAATAGACATAAATTAAGATAAACGTACATAGATTAAAAACATAAAACATAAACAAATTAAAATAGACATAAATTAAGAAAAACATAAATTAAAAACATAACAACATAAACAACTTAAAATAGAAATAGAAATTTTTTCATTTTTTCTTTTCCTTCTTCTCCTTCTCCTCCTTCTTCTTGTTTTGCCCACTTCCGCTGGGTTTGCTTGGGCTGTTGCCTTTTTTTCCTGTGCAAGAGTTCACGTGTGCAGTGAACTCGTTGTAAGTGCACTCATACTTGACTTCACACTTGGAACATGTATATCCCGAGTGTTTCCTCCCTCCTTGGGTTCCTTTTTTGTTACTTGCATCCATCTTAACTAGAAAAAAAATTAACAAGAAGATTCAAGCTGGTGGATGGATTGTGTGTGATGTGTGTGTATGCATGCGTGCGTGTTTATATAATGGGGGAATGGGGGGAGCTGAAACAACCCCCTCCTCCAACCCCAACAACCCCCCCTTCCCCTCCCCTGACAATATATTACAATTACATTAACTAATTTAATTAAATTACCTAAGACGTATATATTACAACCTGACCCAATATATTACAACCCCAAGAAAATTTGTCACTATTTCTAATTTAATTAAATTACCTAAGACGTATATATTACAACCTGACACAATATATTACAACCCCAAGAAAATTTACCACAGAGAGAGAGAGAGAGAGATATATGAGATGGATTACAGCTTTGATGCTGCACGAGATGGGAAAAGGGGGCAGGGTAATTCTTGTCACATCAATCATGTACTAAGAGCAAAAAACTCAAAGAATTTTTTTTTTAATAAAATTAATTATGAGATTAATGTGTCATAATTAATTGGTCATATTGAGTAGTATTATGGATAATATTCAGAGGAAGGAACTCACATTTATTGGATCGATGTTTTAATATTATTAAGTTTTAATAAATTTGAATTGCATTTATATAGATATTTACCCAATCATGTGTTGAATGTAATGTTTGGGTTCTAATATTAGGCCCACGGGACTAAACTGATGGACCTAGGCCCGTATGTAGTCAAATGCTATAAACCGTTTGGGCTAAAGGCTCCTGGCCCAATTCTGTTTTCCTACCCCGGCCCAGTACTAAGAGCACTTTTTCTTTGATTGTTATTTAATTGGAAACTGGAAAAGGATATATATATTTTTAAATAAATTTGGAAAGGAGGCAAGGAAATGAAAAATAGATATTGCTTATATTAATACAAACCGAAGACACGCTTTTGTACAAGTTTGAAGGAACTAGTGGCTGAATTTATATCCTTCAAATACGTTAATATATGTTGTACCTAGATTTTGTATTAGGTTTCTATTCAAATTCAACAATCTTTTCTAGTTCTAATTCACAATCATTAACTTTGAATCTGAGCCAAATGAACGGCCCGATTAACCTTCCCGCGCATGTGAGGGCGTAACTTGGGTGCCCGCAACCTAGAAAAATCCCAGTTACTTTGAATCAAAGTAACTAAGTCAACTGTACTACGAAATTCCGGTGGATTAATTCAATATCAATACGGCAAAGGTTATAAGTTAAAAAGTGATAAAATACCCTTGCAAACCCAAGATAATTAAGGAAATGTTTGGGGTTGATTCTTGATGAAAGCCCTCCAAAAAATAAAAAAACTGCAACATAATGAAAACTTCAGCCTACTCGACGAAATCAAACAAAAAGTTGTGGCTTGCCTAAGTGCGTACGTGCCACTTCCAAGTTAGAAGAAATAAGAAATCACCAATCTTATGTATTATCAGGCAAGATATTTTCTTTGAGAAAATGTTTCATAATTTGCATCGTAAACATATTTTCTTATCTGCTAACCTATGCCACAAAAAAAAAAAAGTATGTAACATAATATTATAAATTAGCGAAAACATAATAACTGGGCTGAGACACCGCGCATTGAGCGGTGCAATTACACCCCTAGTATATATATATATGGGTAGATTTTTTTAATTTTTTTCATATCAATTCGTATAGAGATAACGAAAATTTACATAACCAAATATGGTTTACCAAAACTCTAGAAAATTAAGGACTTCCAGTCCTTATTTTTCATAGGTGCCGATACATTATGTATACTTCTTCTTAATTGATCACTTGGAAAAATTAGTAATAAATACAAGTGGATGATTGAAAAAGAGGACAAGTTAACATATTTGATTGAAAGGTAAACTGGGTTAAAATTGAACTTTATAACGTGTCCTACTCATAATTGAAATAAAAAAAATGGATAGAAAATCTTGACCTGACCACGTACTCTGATGTGTTAGTATCTACACAAAGTTATAGTGCACATAAAATTATGTATATAAGGCCAGGCTAAACAATCAGATCATATTAATTAGGATTTTGCATCTTATAATAATAATATCGTATCATTTGTTTATTCAACCAAACGCGGAAAATCTAATTGAGGAGACTAATAAAACTTAGCTCAAGTTAACTACCTAGAACAGTTTGGTGTGTGTAAATGTGATCAAACAATCTGATTGCCACAGAAAACATGAAAGTCTAAATATATCTAATTATAACAAATTCCAAAGTTTAAATATATTTAAAAATAAGTTTTATGTAGAACAAAGAAAATTTATAAGTAGTGGTATTTATAACAGATTGCCCACGCCACTTTTTCCGACGGAATTTCCGACGAGTGAAATCCGTCGGAAAATCCATTTTCCGACGAATTTTGCTCGAAATCCGTCGAAAAATCCTTTTTTTTTTGTAGTGGTAACCTCATCTAGGGAATTATTTCTAGTATAATGTTTGTAAATTTCCTTGAGTTGAAGCTTACTCCTTGTAGATAAAATACTTGTAATCTCCTCATCTTCTACAAGATCTTTCCTATTACCAGTACCAATCTCTCTTATTGCAATTTCATCATTCACTTTTGTGCCTTCCATAACGATAAGCACTCAAATGTGCAACAAAAAGCTGCTACCCGGCCAAAATAAAGAGATAATTAATATGAGTTGTAGATAGCTAGCATTTAAAGGTTTAATGCAGTTACATTGATCACTCTTCATATTTGAAGAATTACTTTATATATATATATATATATATATATATATATATATATATATATATATATATATATATATATATATATATATATATATATATATATATATATATATATATATATATATATATATATTGAAAATGGGATTGGTCATACTTATCCAATAATTTAGAATGAAAATAGGAAGAACTCGCTATTCACTCGGTTTTTGGTACATAATCATTATGTAGGAGAGATGGCCGAGTGGTTCAAGGCATAGCATTGGAACTGCTATGTAGGCTTTTGTTTACCGAAAAACTGAATTCCAGATATGCACCTGGGTACCATCAAAGGAACCACAAACCACATGGGTGGCACCAAGTTCACCTTTTTTCTTTTCACCATTATTAAATTTATCTCATTTTCTCCATACAGTCACCCGTGTTTTCACATCAATGTTTTTTTATGACATCAGCATAGACCATATGAAATTAACGCCATAAGGAAATAGCTTGTGTAATTTTTTTTTTTTTTTTGATAATTCAGGTGTCCAAGTTTACACTAGACTAATTCTAGACCCTCAGAACCCTTGTTCTAGAACCTTGAATGATGTAAATCGCAGGATAATTCTTTCTATATAATATTAAGTACGACACAGAGATAAATTTTTAGAATATATGTATAGTTGGCGTGTATTATGTAATTATGAGAGCAGTTAAATTTTATTTAAAAAATAAAAACTGTATTACACTATAATTCTTTATTTAAGTAGTCGTTCCTATCAGTCCTTTTTGTAGTCTATAATTTTTGAGTTTTTCGACTGTATTTTTAAAGGACATAAGTGTGAAACAAAAATGTTGGTGTAATTTTTATTTATCCCCAAGTATAATGTTCAATTTAATTCTCTGTAATTTGGAAAAAAAAAAAAAAAAAAAGGAAAAGCATTTCATTCCATGTTTAAATTTTAAAGAATCAATTTGTCTTCTTCCGTCGAAGAATGTAACTCACTTGTCCGAAATGAAAAGTGAGCGTAATTCCACATCATACCATTTGCACATATGTGTGTTAGTACGAAAGAAGCGAAATACGATCATTTGATAGTACTCGATCAAAGTCGTTTTCGCAATGTACAACATAGAAAACTATGACCAAAGTATGTAAATCAAATTTGGAAACCTTGTAATATCCCATTCTTCTTTTCTTTTTTTTTTGTAAGTTTTTTATATGAAGGGATGTAGTAGTGCATTATAGTACTATTTGCTAGACGTCTATATATGTTTAATAGTACTAAGCAAAGAAGCAAATCTAATGTTGGGATTTTATTAGAAAAATAATCTTTTTATGCCTAACTGCCTTTGAAGGATGGAATTATTATGTTGGCGCCATAGATGTTTGACAATTACAATTGAACACGTGGGAATTTGTTGTAGATGGTGTAAACGTCGTTAGTTTAATCGTCTGACATTTGGTGCTTTACATGTCATTAGGCCTAACTAGTTTATGATTTTCTTTTCTTTTTTGGTGAATAGTGAAAATATTGGGGTAATTAGTGGATGATGAGTTGTTATAAATGTACGATAATTTAGGTTATAAGCACGCTTAAGGATTGAAGATAGAATTTAATTATATTATCAGTACGAAACGACACTAAATCCTATTTATGGAAGAAGTACTAAAACAGGTTTAGTGTAATTACATTAACCACTTTTTATGTTTAAAGAATTACTCAAATTATTACTGATATATTACATTCATATTACAAGTATACCTTTATTACATCAAATCATAAAAGAAAAAATGAATTTCAGATATACATCTGGGTACCATCAAAGGGATCACAAATCACACGGGTGGCACACCAAGTTCACCTTTTTTCTTTTCACCATTATTAACTATTTTTTCATCGATTTGACCCAATTTATTTCCTTTATCCCCATAGATTCACCCGTTTTTTCACATTAAAGTTTTTTTTATGACGTGGACATAGGCCATCTGATGAAATTAACGAAATAGTTTGAGTTTGTATAATTTTACAAACATTGAAAGTGATCAGTGTTACTACGTCATGCCTCAAGGAGTAATTTAAATAATTCTTTCTATACATTAAGTACGACACAAAGATAAATTTTTAGAATATATGTATAGTTGGCGTGTATTATGTAATTATGAGAGTAGTTAAATTTATTTACAAAATAACAACTATATTACACTTTAATTTTTTATTTAAGTAGTTGTTCCTATCAGTCCTTTTTTGAAGTCTATAATTTTAAGACTTTCGACTGTATTTTTGAAGGACATAATTGTGAAACAAAAATGTTGGTGTAATTTTTTTTTTACACCCTAAATAAGTATAATGTTCAATTTAATTCTCTAAACTTTGAAAAAAAAAACTCCATGTTTAAATATTAAAAATGCAGCAATTTGCACCCTCATTTACTTTCAAGCAAAAATTCAAGGGTAAAATAGATAATTCAATAGTATTGTCTCTTTGCACCCCCAAAACTTGAAAATTTTGCACTTTGTACCCTCAAAATAAAATTAGCACTTAACACCCTCTATTTAAGAATTAATCAACAACTTCTACCCCCGAAACACAATAAATGGACACTTTATACCCCAACTCCAAATCCGGGTATGGACAGAAGGCGTGTGGAATCAACGACCAATCACAATCTCTTTGGCCCGCGAGAAAGTCACAAAATTAACACTTAACACCCTCAAATTTTAAAAACTCAAACCCCTGTTTTTTTACCATTTAAATATTTCATGGAACATCACCGTCGGACTTTATGTCAATTTTTGCGACCAACTTTCCAATAAGCCCCATTAGTTCTGACAAATTGTTTTCTATTTTTTATTTTTGATAATTTTATTGACTAGGGTACATATGAGAGGAGAAATGATTTAATCTGAGGCAAGGGTTTTGATGTATTATGTAAATATCAAATTAGGCGAAACATTAGAATTTGATATTGTGGAAGAACGAGTTTTGATGATATCAAATTCAGCAACTCTTTCGGAAGATCTGCCCAATCACTCTCCATTGTAATTTCACTTTTAATTAGTGCATGTCTGATTTTTATTGTGATAGCATTAGGATGCCGCCTGCCTCTTTATATATATATGATATCTTCTATTACATGGAATTCTAATGCTATTTATTATATTTAGGATTTTCATGTATTACTAGTAGTGCATGTGTGATATCTTCTGAGTTAATATATATATATATATATATATATATATATATATATATATATATATATATATATATATATATATATATATATATATATATATATTGCAATAATTGGGTTTAAATTAAGGCAAAATAAATTGTGAGTCAGAGTCATGAATTAACTAATTTACATGGCTAAAGTAAGCTTGAGGTGTGCATAGGCATTGGACTGTTTCTTTTATACGTGGTTCGCCATCAAGCTTCCTTCGGTTCCAACACAAAAATTTACTTACTCCTTGTCTTAGTTTTGTATTTTGGTACAACATGACACGATGCGACCTAACTTATAATATATTTTTAAATTTTTGGAGTAAATTTGAAATCTTATGAAGTGTGAGACCAAAAGTGCTTAAAATCCAAAAATACAAACTAATGATTTGTTTAAGTTGCGATAGATATTACTTACATTATCCATATAAATAAAGTATTATGCATATATATACATAATTTATTTAATTACTTATTAAATTCATATCTTCGAATAAATTTGAGACCATAAAACCGAAGGAAATCGAAGAAATGAAGAAATTAAAATATAATATTGTTTTGCGGATCGATGAATTCATAATTAACATACATATTTTTTGATAAATTAATAAAAAAAATAATGTATTTGTTTTAAAAGGGACGAGGTATTTTTGAAATAAAATGTTCAATATTATAAAATATGGGGGGTAAGTGTTACAATTGATACTTTAAATGTATTATTCACTGCTTAATTATTATTTGTCATAATTCATAAATATAAATTTGTTTCCAATTAATTAATAGGAAATTATGTTAATAGTTTTTATGTGGGCTTATCATGGCATCAACTTGACTTTATTTGCTGTGAAATATTTTGATTGTGAAGTTCGATTGTAAAACATAGATAATCTTGGAATCATGGTGGATCCTTATGATCAAAAGCTTTTTAGATATATCTATGCAATAAAATTTTGAACAAATACAGAAAACTATATACTTATGAATACTGGATTCAGAAGACCGACCACGATGTTGTAGTACTAAATTTTGTGTAATTGTTGAAATTTTGTGCATTCGAGCGCCTGACGAACGTATAGCTATTAAGCGTGCCTACCAAAACCGCTACAAGCGCTCCTTAGAGGAAGACTTGGTTCAACATACCAAAGGCGATCTTTGAATGAAGGTTATTTGTTTGATTTCCTAAACTTCATTCGTGTCCTTAGACTTGAAGGTTTTTAATTTAAGGGGCGAAATATAATATTATAAAACGCTTGCTACTTTCGTACGACATAAGGTATGGATAATTGAAAAAAATTGGAGCAAAATCATACCATGATCGACAAATTAGGCTATACTTGATTTGATATTGTGGAAGAACGAGTTTTGATGATATCAAATTCAGCAACTCTTTCGGAAGATCTGCCCAATCACTCTCCATTGTAATTTCATGTAGTAGTGCATGTGTGATATCTTCTGAGTTAATATATATATATGTGTATATATATATATATATAGTGCAATAATTGGGTTTAAATTAAGTAACAACCATATTACAATTTAATTTTTATTTAAGTAGTTGTTCCTATCAGTCCTTTTTGTAGTCTATAATTTTTGAGTCTTTCGACTGTATTTTTGAAGGACATAAGTGTGAAACAAAAATGTTGGTGTAATTTTTATTTATCCCCAAGTATAATGTTCAATTTAATTCTCTGTAATTTGAAAAAAAATAAAAAATAAAAAGGAAAAGCATTTCATTCCATGTTTAAATTTTAAAGAATCAATTTGTCTTCTTCCGTCGAAGAATTTAACTCACTTGTCCGAAATGAAAAGTGAGCGTAATTCCACACCATACCATTTGCATTGTTTTAGTACTTCTTCCATAAATATATTTGACTTGTGACTTAGATTAAGCTTCACAACTCTGCTCATAGTCATGTCACATTCCACTCCATACCATTTAGACATATGTGTGTTAGAAGCATTCCAGCTCGTTAAAGCTCGTTCAGGATCATCGGAGATTCTAGACATGAACGAAAGATGCGAAATACGATCATTTGTTAGTACTCGATCGAGTCGTTTTCGCAATGTACAACATAGAAAACTATGACCAAAGTAAGTAAATCAAATTTGGAAAACTTGTAATATCCCATTCTTCTTTTCTTTTTTTAGTAAGTTATATATATATATATATATATATATATATATATATATATATATATATATATATATATATATATATATATATTCTTGTTTCCCACAGGTTTAAACTCTTTCGAGGCGTGTCAGACACATAAAGTGGGAACCTCTCCCAACAAGGATTATATATATATTTTTTTTTTCTTGTTTCCCACAGGTTTAAACTCTTTCGAGGCGTGTCAGACACATAAAGTGGGAACCTCTCCCAACAAGGATTCGAACATGAGTCCGATACTTTATAGTTTTTAGTACCTTCCACTAGACCAATCACCTGTTGATGTAAGTTTTTTATATGGAGGGATGCAGTAGTGCATTATAGTACTATTTGCTAGACGTCTATTTTATGTTTAATAGTACTAAGCAAATAAGCAAATCTAATGTTGGGATTTTATTAGAAAAATAATCTTTGTATGCCTAACTGCCTTTTAAGGATGGAATTATTATGTTGGCGCCATAGATGTTTGACAATTACAATTAAACACGTGGGAATTTGTTGTAGATGGTGTAAACGTCGACAATTTTTTTTTAATATTTTACTTACAAAAATATGACAATTTCCATACATTTTTTTATCTCTACATTAGTATATATACTACTATTTATTTTGGAATATTACAAAAAAGAAATAGGAGAATAGATTTGTTTTGTAATAATCAGATGAAACTAGAATCAATTACAACAGATGACTGCCAATTTTTAGTCTATTTGACAATCAGTTTCTAAACCATGAAAAGTTAATAAAATAAGTTCTCAAAAAGACAGAGAAATTTAGAATGACAGCTTAGAAACTAATAATAAATTATAAAAGGGTAAATATTACTTTTGGTTCCTTTTATCATTAACTTTTTACAGAGTGGTCCCTTTTATATTTTTTCCCACTTTAGTCTCTACTATGAATTATTTATTTCACTTTAGTCCCTACTATGAATTATGTGTTTCACATTAGATGTCAGGTGGTTCTGATAACACGTGACATGCATATGAATATTTTTTAAGGTATTTTCGTCCGTTCACTATTGAGACCATTTGAGATATTGTTTAATTGGTGAGCAATTTTGGTGTTTGAAGAAGATTTTGGGAGAAAACTTTAGTTTGGAACGAAATGGACGATTAAGTTGGACTGGAATGAAAGTCTAGTTTGGAAGAGATTAAATCTTTGGTTTTTTTCGAATGATTAAAAAGACGAAAATATCAATGTTAGTTTACTTGAAATAATGAAATTGCTCTTATGAGCATATCACATGTTATCGGAATCGCCTTGGAACACCTGAAAATGACTAAAGTGAAATAAATAATATACAGTAGGACTAAACTAGGAAAAAAAAATAAGAAGGACCACTCTGTAAAAATTTAATGATAAGAGGGACCAAGTGTGACGTTTACCCATTATAAAACTTAAATTTATGCAAGCAGCTTTACTAAATAACTTGGAACCTTAAGGCCCAAATGAAGCCCAATTATCTGGATAATTTGTTTATGACGTTCATCATTTGTTCATATATTACTAATTTTATCATTAGTATTTAAAATTTAAAATTTATAACAAATAAAATCAATACAAATCAAGACATAAAACTAGCTCTTTTTTTTAGCAATCACATTTAAAAGGATTGTCTAGCTGGTGATCATATGATATTAGGATTTGATCCAATTCCATATCCACATTTATTTAAATATTAAGCAATTTACCTCCTTCTGCCGAAAAGTTTAACTAACATAGTGGGGCAATTGTCATATTTATTATAACACATTAGGTAAATTATCATATTAGTAAACGGATACATTATCATATTAGTAAAGTTTAATATGGGTTTTTTGCACTTACACCCCCGAAACATGAAAAATAGGCATTTTGCATCCCCGAAATTTAGATTTAGCACTTTGCATCCTTAAAATATGAAAAATGCAGCAATTTGCACCCTCATTTATTTTCAAGCAAAAATTCAAGGGTAAAATAGGTAATTCAATAGTATTGGCTCTTTGCACCCCAAAAACTTGAAAATTTTGCACTTTGTACCCCAAAATAAAATTAGCACTTAACACAAATAAATCAGCAACTTCCACCCCCCAAACACAATAAATAGGCACTTTATACCCCAAAACACAAAATTAACACTTAACATCCTCAAATTTAAAAAACTCAAACCCCTCATTTTTTTACCATTTAAATATTTCATGGAACATCACCGTCGGACTTTATGTCAATTTTTGCGACCAACTTTCCAATAAGCCCCATTAGTTCTGACAAATTGTTTTCTATTTTTTTTATTTTTGATAATTTTATTGACTAGTGTACATATGAGAGGAGAAATAATTTAATCTGAGGCAAGGGTTGTGGTCGTTATATATAAATTGCAAGTGGCAACTTCGTATTTAATATATGTGAATATATATATATAGTGTAGGTAAGTCGTCACGATATATAGTGCATGTTGGCGCCACCTTTCATCGATATCTCATTTTTTTCTACCCCTAATTTATAGTTTTATTTTATTGAAAATCGGTTTAGGGTCTGGTTGTTTAGTATTTGAGAGATAGTTTTCGAGAGTATTTTGGGAAAAAAGATGGTGTGATTTTTTTTTTTGGAAGAATTTAGGTTGTAAGACTTTATGTCAAATCATGTTTGTTATTTGAAATAAGTTGTGTAAGAGATAAATTACTTTATGTCAAATGAAAGTAGAGTTTCCGTGAATTTATGAGAGTAGTTTAAGAAAATTGAGAGAAGATAAATGTATTTCAGAAAATAGAAATTATGTTTGTCTCGCTTCTCCTAAACACGAATTGTGTAAAAGTAGATTATTATTATTATTTTTTTTTTGTTTAATAGAATTCGTTCATGAAAAGTTATTTCAATAATTGTTAATGTATAAAGAATTACAAATAATACGATTAGAACTTTTTTTTTAAAAAAAAAATACATATATGTTTGTCTTTTAGGGTAACTAATGTAAGAAAAGCTTAGGGAAAATAAAATAAATGAAAAGGCTAAGAAAATGACTTGTGTTTATAATATGTCATCAGATATGTGTATAATTAAAATAATTACCTATATCCAATTATATAAGTCGACTATAGTCCATCTAAATAGAAGAAACTATTTTGTGTATCTATTGAATTAACCCACCATAAATAAAATCAAAATAGTTGCATGTAGTACACTCCCAATTGTACATAAATAAAATAAAAATAGTTGTAAGTGTAATATATATCTATTTCTCTCATTAAGTTATCACTAAACGCATCTCTAATTTCAATAGTGACAATTTAAATTCGAAACTTATATGAAGTAAATCCAGTTTCTTTAGTATCAGCGGAAATACTAAAACACTAAAACACAAATGTGAACAACTTTTCAACAACAAGGGCACTATTTATTTTGGAATATTACAAAAAAGAAATAGGAGTATAGATTTGTTTTGTAATAAAGAATATAAATAATCAGATGAAACTAAATAATATTACAACAGATGACTGCCAATTTTTAGTCTATTTGACAATCAGTTTCTAAACCATGAAAAGCTAATTAATAAAATAAGTTATCAAAGAAACAGAGAAATTTAGAATGAAAGCTTAGAAACTAATAATAAATTGTAAATCATAAATTTAAGCAAGCAGCTTAGTAAATAACTTGGAACCTCAAGGCCCAAATGAAGCCCAATTATCTGGATAAATTGTTTATGACGTTCTAAATGCATTGGGCCATAACTCCCAAGATAGGCCGTTCTTTGAAAAGCCCAAATCCAGTTAGAATCAAAGACCGTTCTCTGAAAAGCCCATGATCATTATTTATTTAATATTTGTAATGATCCTATTTTTCGTTAATATAAGATACTTTATTGGATTATAGTCTCACATCATTTGTTCATATATTATTAATTTTATCAAATTTAGTATTTAAAATTTAAAATTATAACAAATAAAATCAATACAAATCAAGACATAAAACTACCTTATTTTTTTAGCAGTCACATTTAAATGGATTGTCTAGCAGGCGATCATATGACATTTATTTAAAAAGAGTAATTTATCTCATTCTGCCGAGAAGTTTAACTAACATACTGGGGCAATTGTCATATTTATCATAATTCAGAGAATAAAATGCCACATATATCATAACACATTATCATAACACATTGTGGTAAAGTGCTATAAGAATAAATGTGGGTTAAACATATACTAACATATATCATATATGTGTTAAATTTTGTCTTTTTTTTTGTTAAACATTTTTTTCTTGAGTATTGACGTTTAGTAATTAATTGATATACTAACATATATGTGGGTTTACAATAAAACTTTTAACAAAGTTTTCTTGTTTCAAAATAAAAATATTAATTAATAATAAAACTATCATCACTACAACAATTATGTGCTTTAGAGGCATTAGAAAATGTCAGATAAAAAGTGTTGTGGTGGCATTTTCAATTATGATGGCATTTTTAAGAAGTGCCATTTACAGCGATGTAGCTAAATGTATTAATGTCATTAAATTATCATTTTAGTTACATAATTAAAATGCCACATGAACTAAATACTCTCACATTATAGAATGACACAAGAAAGGAATTAATTGACATGATAAAGTATGACTAAAAATTAGTTTTTTGACACTTCGTAATGACACAATTGAATTACTTAGTTGCATTTGAAAATGTCACCAATGGATACTTTGTGTGGCACTTGTAAATAACATGAATGTTGTCAATAGTTACATTTCTAAATGTTACAATTTTTCTATTTAACGACATCTATGAATGCCACCTATAATGCTATTAATGACCTCATATAATGTCACAAACAATAATTGAAAAGACATTTTATAGTGCCACCATAAATATAAATTGTCATCAATAAAATTCCACCTTCAACTTATATAATGATCTCATAAATGCCACAAAACAACTAAAAAGAAATTTCATAATATTTTCATAAACTTAATAAATAAAATAGCACTTCAATTCATAACGGTATTACGAGCAACCATTAAATAATACAGTATTCCATAACCAACAAAAATTGTATATATTCATTTAAGAAGAAAAAAATGTGTACATAGGTGGGAACCTTTAATTCCCAAGTCATGCATCTATTCTTCTGTGACAATATTTTCAGACTTGCACAATAATTCTATCAAATTTTTCTACAAGTGTTGAATACACTCAATCTATCATGCAAACATGTACATGTTTGTGCCATTTAGGTGCAGTCCCTAGCAAACCCAAGCAAAACGAGATCCGTTTTCCAGCTATATCCATGAGCAACAAATCCAAAAGAGTTCCTAGTCATTGTAATTGCTTTCCTTTCAAGTCATGTTCTTTCTCTATCTTCCATTCTTCCCTTCAAATTCAAGCATGTTTGAGCTCCAAGATTTTTTCCAACAAAACTTGAGCCAGCAAAAATTCGATACCTGCAAGGCCACTCCCGATTGGCATTCTAGTAAGTTATGTCTGAATGGAAGTGTAAAGCTGAATTGTGCACAAGTCATGATACCCTCTAATACAGGCCATGAATTAGAAATATAATTACCTACATTATACCCTCTAATAAAGGCCATGAACTTCGCAATTGAAAAATATAACATATAATCCGTGAAACAGTAGAATATTATAGGAGCTCAAAACCTCAAAGTCCTGAATTCTCTCAAGTTCTCCATTTAGTTTCAAAGAAATTAGCATAAAGCATCAGTGATTACAAAAGATACTAATTTTTTGGGAGTAGCAATCTACCATCATAATTGTCATTTTATATTAGAACGGAGTGAAGACACCAACAATATGTTGTAGATGAATAACAACCTAATATGGGAAAAAGCCTCTTACTACTTAGTTAAAAAGAAATAATTAGAATCATCGAACATAATAGAACATAATAAGAGATTTACCTTCAAGAAAATACTAGATGGAAGGAGAATCAAACAACTACTTGTTATCCCCTTCGGTTTAAATGCCACTGTAATTCACCAATACAAAAATAGCAACACGTTGTAACACAAAAGAATGATTAAAAAAAAGTATTATGAAATATAGATTATATGTAAAAAGAATTCAAGGAAATTAATGTGACAGTAATACTTCGATGAAGAGAGCAGAGTACCTTGAAAAACAACAAGAACTTTAGTCATCAAGATCGATACCTTTTACTTTCATTTCATACAAGGGGACAGTCAGTTCAACGGAGCCCCTAACCTGTTTTGCACGTGAGACAGAACTATGACATGTTAGTACACAAAATTTATCAGCTCGATTGCACCACTGCAAGATGACAATAATACAATAGTGAGAAAATATGATGTGCACTTTCTTGGATTGGATGCCGCTGATTCCTCTTTCCATCATGTTCCATATTCTGGAGCTTCATGAGTGATAAAGCCCCTAAAGACCAACCAAACATGTTGCTGAACAAAAAAAAGGGCAAATGTTTTTCTTGATGAAGTACCTTTTGTTCATGGTTAAATGAAAAGAAAAAGATTCACACGAAGCTAATTAATTACCTATTCTGGTTATGCAAATTAATTACTAAAGCAAACAACAGGCTCACACTAAAAGGATGCCAATTTTTCTCACACATGTTGTCGAGCAGGTGATGGGCAAACAAAAACTGAATTCAAACAATCATCAATCTCTTAAAGTGAAGACTAATTTTTGGTTCTCATTACAAGACTGACTAAAAAATGACTTATTTTCTCACTTTGTCAGATATCCATAGACGAAATTCAAAATCAATTAACAAAACTTTGAAATTTAATGAATACCAAGTAAACTAAGAACAAAAATAGTCAATTGAAATCAATTCTATTTTGCCGAAATCTAAATAAAAGAGGAATAAAAAAGCAGAAGTTACGTCGCCGGAATTTCGTGCTGTCGCCCGTGACAAAGGCGCAACTGTCCATCCTTTTGTCCAAGAACAAGTGCGTGGCTGTGTGCGTGTGAGTGTTATTTCTTTCCCTTTCCTTTTAGCTCTAAGAAATATGTTGACCTGTTTTTCTTTTTTTAATTTGATTTAATCAGAAAACTAATTTAGGCCCATAAACTTATTTATTATTTATTTGTAGATCTAATGTTAATTTTAATTTGCCCCCTTAAAAATGTATAGTGTTCAATAATTTAAAAAATAACAATTTATCTTCTTTTAAACAGTTTAAAAACAATTTACCTTACTCAGCCGAAGATTGTAACTAACTCGTCAAAATTGAAAATAGACATGAAAAGTATTTTTGTAACGTAGGGGTACATTATCACATTTATCATGATATAGGGGGTAAATTGTTAAGAGGGGTAATTTTATCAATTAGTATTTTTAAGTTAAAAAATGTTAGGGGAGACAGTGTGAAATTTTTATAAGTTAGAGAGGGGTAAAGTTCTTTTTGTCAAATCACATGGTAGTAAATTGAACATTATGCAAAATACGTGGGGTAAATTAATTTTAAAAACCTTTCAAGTGCTATATATATATATATATATATATATATATATATATATATATATATATATATATATATATATATATATATTGAGGTAAAATAAAACGAATTAAGCTCGAATCAATTTTAATTAAGCCGATCATTGATTTGACTCAATTAGCTCAACCTTTCTAAATAGATTTTATAATTTTTAACTAATTGAATCGAGATTGAACCAAGTTTTAAAATCTATCAAACTTTAGTATTCAAGATTAACTTTTATGTATAATAAAGTACTTGCTTTTAGTTAATAAACATCATTCTTATATTCACTATATAAGAAAAATTATCTCCATAAAGAAAATAATGCTACATTTTTTTAAATGAACTAATGCCACATTTTTTTCAAAGTCAAATAAATATAAAAATATGTGGCACTATAAGATTAAATGTCACGCTTCTTATAATTGTGACATTTTATATAAAATGATGCTAATTTTTAAGATAATGTCACAAAAAAAAACCAATAAGGTGACATTATTTGTGGAAATATCTAGTTGTGGCATTTTAAGACAAAACGTCATCGCCTTTTAGAGAAAATGCCAATAAATATGTTAAATTACTGCCACTAAAAAACCAATTAACGTGACATTTTTTCAAAATCTCATCTTATTGAATTTCTGTGACATTATAAGATCAAATGACACAATATTAATTAGTTAATGCCACCAATAAGCTAATTATTGTGACATCTATCAAGAATGTGATCTTATTATGTAGTATTGGCATTTTGAATAAAATGTCAATACATAAATGCCATTAAAAGTCATATTTGTTGTAGTGCATACAAATAATTAATAGTAATATTTAAAACAGTTATATATTCGGTTGAGCCGTATTGGCTCAAGTTCAGCTCATAAATTAATTAGATTTAATATAATGGTTCAAACTCGGTCAGACTCACAAATATTTGGGTCTGGGTCAGCGTTAATCGGATCGAGCCATTGGGCTTCGGATAGGCCCCACTCAAATAATTAACAATTATGATTTATTTAAATTTGTTATGCATACCAATACACGATAAGAATATAATCTTACATATAACTCCGCTTAAACTATAAAGGGTCAAATACAATTTTAACCATCTGCTGCACCACATCATCGACACAGCCGTCATACAAAATATTTCCCCCTAACTTTACTCTCATCATTAAGTATCCCAATCACATGCATAACTATTTTATTCAAACACAAACTACATATAATACTAGGTTGATACAATTAAACTTTCACACATACCATAATTGGTTCATTCTCAAATTCTTAATAATATAGAAGATCTTAATCAATTAGGGTTGGAGATGATGGTTCTCAATACCTTTGGGGTCGGGGATATCCTCATTCAATTTCTCATACTCTATAGTCCATGTGATAATATTATCATCCCCATTATATTAAAGTATGAAAAGTTACAAATAATATGATTAGACCCTTTTTTTTTAATATATGTTTGTCTTTCAGGGTAACTAATGTAAGAAAAGCTTAGGGAAAATAAAAGAAATGACTTGTGCATGATTTATAATATGTCATCAGATATGTGTATAAATTAAAATAATTACCTATATCCAATTATATAAGTTGACAAAATTCTATAGTCCATGTAAATAGAAGAAATTATTTTGTGTATCTATTGAATTCACCCACCATAAATAAAATCAAAATAGTTACATGTAGTACACTCCCAAATGTACGTACACAATTGCCGACAGATATATGAAGATTTACCTAGTCTTAATTTATTCGTAGTTCGTACCCAATTTTTATTTTTTATAACAAACAACAAAAAAATTATTTCAAAGTTTTATACATATCACAAGGAAAGGAAGTGGAAACAACAAAAAGTTATTTCAAACTTGTTGAAAAAAATTATATCGAACATTAATGTTTTATAAACAATCGATCATTTATTATAAATTTAAAGAAAATAGAATCTTGCGTAAAGTGAATAAGTGATAAAAATGTGGTAAATATGATTTTTACAAACAAAATAGTGATATATATATATTATTAAATTATCATTATTGATAATTAGTGATTCATATACAGATAACAATTAATAAAATGTTCAGTAGCTAATTTTTTTTAATTATATTTATTCTTATTAGGTTGCCACCAACACAGGTCACTAATTTCAACATTTACACTTTGCACTGAAGTAATAAAATTATTATTGTTAAATGTTTAAAACAGATACCACCATGGACGGATCCAGCTTTTTTTTGGGGGCCCTGGCCCCCCAAGAATTTCGAAAAAATTAATTTAGTACTATTATTTTATAAATAGTTCATATTAGTCCTCTAATCTTTTAATACTAATTAAATTGCATCCACAATTTATAAGCTATGGTTGTGATTGAAATTATAAAGAAGTATATAGTGTAACCTTTAATTCATTGTTTGATTCGTCTGATATTAACGTTTCATGTTACAACCATAATAATCAAGCGATCAATAATGAAGTTGTTCAAAAATATGCGTAGAAACAAAATGGAAGATTAATACCATGTGTGGATTGTCTGAATTTTATGAAATGTGAGAACGTCGTGTAGAACTTCGATAATTTTTTTACTAAATTGCTTAAGAATTTTGAATTCAATGTATCTTTCAGTAAATATTTTATTCTTAAATAAATAAAATATATCAAATATCATTGTCAATTAGTTTCGATGGTAGTTAGACTCGGCCCCCCACTCTCCAATCCTGGATCCGTCCCTGGATACCACATAAAGAATAATAATTTGGATATTATCACTGATTAAACGATTACCAGGGATCATTAATTGTTGAAGCACAGTAAAATAAAATTAGAAACTAGTAAAGCACTAATGTGATAAATTTTTCAGCATCAAGGGGATTATTTATTTTGAATATTAAAAAAAGAAATAGGAGTACAGCAATAATATTTGACAATTGTTTTTTTTTAAACCGACCTAATAAACCGTGGATTTTAGACAGGAAAGCGCATTAAATAAAAGTTCTCTTATTGTGATGTTTTCAGTAGTATTCGAATTTCGAAATTAACTTCGGGAATATCAAATCTCTATCACTTGACTCAACTACCAAATACTAGTAGGTTGAATTAGTATATTAAATAATCAATTTCTACATTATGAAAAGGGATTAGTTTCGGATACCTCCCATGTACTATTACATATTCTTCACGCATCTCTCTCATACTACTTAAATCTTCATTTACCTCCCCTGTATTGAAACCTTCACTTATTCCCCCCCCCCCCCCCCCCACTAACTGTCTACTCAATATTGTCCGTTAAAACTAACGAATTTACTTATGAAAATATCATTTTGACCCTGATATTTATAAGAATATCGTACATTTTTATATATTTTAGTTATCTAAAGAATGGTTTGATAAAATAATGAAATAAAAAAAGCAAGGAATTCTTTCGGAGTTGATGTTGAGGTGCGTGGAATACGTTATTAATATTAATTTCATAATAATATCAAATGATGTGATATTTTTTATTAATGTAAATATTTATCTATCACTATTCAATTATGTATACAAATTCGGAATTTTACTTTCTCTTTATTTAAGTTTGTATCGATGCACTTTGAAAAATTAGTTTTTTTGAAGATTTTAGTATTAAGTTATTAAAAGAAATATTTATCTTTCACTATTCAATTATGTATACAAATTCAAAATTTTACTTTCTCTTTATTTAAGTTTGTATCGATGCACTTTGAAAAATGAGTTTTTTTTTTAGGATTTTAGTATTAAGTTATTAAAAGAAATATTTTAACAATTAAATTATAAATGTTATTTAGAGTTTTACTGATATTTTGACAGATATCACGGTTAAAATGACACTCCCTTAAGTTACGTTAATTTCAACTGAGAATATTGAGTTGAATGTTTATCTCAAAAGGTTTAAATAATATAAGGGAGGTACGTGGTGATTTAAATAGTACAAGGGAGGTAATTGAAATTAACCCTTATGAAATGTCATAGAATATGTTCCAAAAAAAAATTGATATAGGACTAAGAACAAATCTTAAATTTCGGAAAGCAGCTCAGTAAATAACTCGGAGCCTCAAGGCCCAAATGAGGCCCAAATGAAGCCCAAGATATCTGGATTAATATTTCGGACGCTCCAAATGAATTCGGTATCCTTGACTCCCAAGGTAAATTGATCCATTATCCTTGTTGAATCTATTTTGTTTTATCAATAAAGCAATTTATTTTTAATATGGATCAATCAACCAATGGAGTTCAAATAATTATAAACCAATAAATAATTTAATTATAAGTTCAAAATATTTTTATCAATATATCTTTTAAGGCTCTCATGCTCTCATCTTCGATTTCAATCATTTCTTGACCTAATTTAACCACATGTAAGATTTATCTAAATTCGACTACACAAGTGTAGTATGTGTTTACATCAGATTCCTTTAATCTTAGAGTTGATCGAGTTGACAATTGACAATAATATCTCCGTTAAATTGATAACTCTGACCTTCTTTCGTTGGCCGATTAGCCGGTTAAACTATTTTAACATACCCTTGTTATTTAAAAGGGTTAATTATAGGGACCTCCCCTGAGGTTTTGTCAAACTCGCGCCCATTCTCCTCCAACTATCATTATTACAGGGACCTCCCCTGAGGTTTCAAAAGGATTACATCCGTTAGGGTTCCGTTAACTTTTGCTGATGTCATCGCCAAATTTTTATTGAACTTCCGATTTTACCCTTGGATTATTGTAGCTATTTTGGTGGACAATTATGCCCTTGTTATGTTTAATTCATATGAGGGTTTTCTTTGCAATATATATGTATAAGTATGGGTTCAAATGTTATAAATTTACATGAAACTTATAATTTGTTTATTAGTGTATATAAATTCTAAAATAAAAATATAATAACATTTCAATATTTTTTCATAATACTTTTACAAATAATAAATTATGATTAATTATAAGAAAAATAATGTATAACATAAATAAAAATGTAAATACATTCAACTTTCACATTTAACCTGAAATGTAAATTTTAAAAAAAATTATAATTTAAATATAATCATGAGAAGAAAAAAAAAACTTGAACATAAGTTATTAGACATTATAAAACTTCTCACATGTTCATAATTAATCCGTACTAAAAAATTCATAAAATTTTAACTAATTTTTTTTTTTGTACAAAAAGTAAAAATATTCATTCAATTATCTGATTTAATAAAATAATTATTATAAAAATATAAATATTATAAATAATTATTATAAATCAATAAAAAAATTAATATATATTATTTAAAAAAACTACCCACCCAGCCCCCACCCCACCCCCGCCCCTACCTCATCGTCCCAATAAAAAACTCCTTCCAGACCGGCGGCCTCGGCCTGGAAGGAGTCAGGCCGTCGTGCGGCTTGGGTTAAGAGCCCAGGCCTGCGACGACGACCTGGGTTAAAGAACCTAGGCCGGCGACGCCTAGGGTTTGCCGTCGCAGGCCTGGGTTCTTCAACCTAGGCTGCGCGACGACCTGGAAGGAGTTTGTGATTGGGACGATGATGTAGGGGCGGGTGTGGGGTGGGGGCTGGGTGGGTAGTTTTTTTTTTAAATAATATATATTAATTTTTTTATTGATTTATAATAATTATTTAATATTTATATTTTTATAATAATTATTTTATTAAAACAGATAATTGAAAGAATATTTTTACTTTTTGTAAAAAAAAAATTAGTTAAATTTTTTTTATTTTTTTAGTACGGATTAATTATGAACATGTGAGCAGTTTTATAATGTCTAATAACTTATGTTCAAGTTTTTTTTTCTCTCATGATTATATTTAAATTATAATTTTTTTTAAATTTTTAAAAATTACATTTCGGGTTAAATGTGAAATTTACATTTTTTTTGCATAAAATTTATTTCTTAAAAGTTAGGGTCTAATGTGCAATTATGATTTATTATTTCTATTCAAAATTAGGGTTAATTACAGGGACCTCCCCTGAGGTTTGGTCAAACTCGCGCCCAGTCCCCTCCAACTATCATAATTACAGGGACCTCCTCGAGGGTAAAAGGGTAAAAACACACGTTCCGTCCAAGTCCGTCGACTTCCGTTAGGGTTTTGTAATGTTTTTGAAACCTCGAGGGAGGTCTGAGTAATTAGCATTCTTCGAGGGGAATGGGCGCGAGTTTGACTAAACCTCAAGGGAGATCCCTGTAATTAACCCTATTTAAAATATTTTCTTTCAGAAATATCAGGACAAAATATATAAAAGAAATAGAACATATTTAAAGATTTTGTGTAAAAGTATAGTATTTATTAGATAAGTTATGATTATGAACCATGCATGATGGCTGCACTGATATTTTTGCACTTTGATTCCCTTTTGAAGCCATACAAAAATCAAACATCCATTTCTTGAAAATTGAAATATATTCAAGTATTAATAATTTAATAATTAATTACTATTTATATTCATATCTGGCGCCAGGCCACATGGTTTTCAGAAAATTTCTCTTAAAGACTCATTTTTATCTCAATCATGTTGAATTACTTTTTCTTTAAAGTACTTCTTTTTCATGTTTAGTATCTTTCAGCTAGGATTTATTTACTTATATATTTATTTTGCAATTTTTGAGAAAATGCAATTAATCTTTTCTTTTGAGTATTTATCAGATCTCATTAAACACAACGATATTATTGCAAGGCAAGAATTGAGGCATAAAAATGAGATAAATGAAAATAGACAAAACTGAAATTTAGGTTAATTGGTTCGGAATATCAACATTTTCAATCGCATACCTTATAAAATTGTACTTTCGGTCCAAAAGTTTTGAAATATCTTGCACTTTTTGTCCCTTTCTGGCTTTCTTTATAATATAGCATTTTGGTCTCTCCTTTTAAATAAAATATGTTCACTTTTGGTCCTATATAATCGTCTCTGTTTAAAACTTTTTATTCCATAGAATTGTCTTAGTTTTGTATTTTGGTCCAACATGACACGATGCGACCTAACTTATAATATATTTTAAAATTTTTGGAATAAAATTGAAATCTTATGAAGTGTGAGACCAAAAGTGCTTAAAATCCAGTCTTATGGGACAAAAAAAAAAATTAACTCATGATTTGTTAAAGTGGCGACAGAACATTATATACATTATCCATTATTTATTATGCATGTACATAATTTATTTAATTACTTATTAAATTCATATCTTCGCTCCATTCATTTCAAATCAAGATTCTTTAATTAAAATCAATTGAAGACTCTGATCACTGGATAAAAGGAAAGAATTGAACATTCTTTTTCTACTTTTACTGTTCTTTTTCATCTCACTTGTCATTTTCATGTTCTTTTATTTCATTTCACCTTTGCTTTTTTGGGTTAAGATACAATAATTTACAGATGGTCCTCAGATCATCTAATATACAAATTCCCATTTTTATGAAACTTTTTTTTATACACTTACCTGAAGATTTTCGTAATAATAAATAAAAAAAAAGAAGGAAAAAAAGAACTGTGTTGAAGTGGGCCTATTATACATATCCTGAATTATCATATTAGTAGTAATAATTATTTATTAGGACATTCCACTGAGGACCAGCAAGCCCAATTCAAAGCATACATGATAGTAAGGTCCCACCTAGGGCAGTTATATAATTGGTCGGACTCTTTGATCCAAATTCATTTATATCGGATCGAATTCTACTGGATTTGAGTTTTGTTCAGGTAGTGTTCGGATCTAGATTTTTCGAATCCAATGAATCTTGATCGAATTTAGTCAGATATTAGGTGTTTTTTAGGATTCAATAAAATTTTCATTTAAAAAATTACATTAATATTTTTCCTAAAACAAGTTTATTAACTTTACAATTTAATTAAATTTTTGCTCACATGTTTAAAAATCATTTACTAATATTCATATTTTTAGATGAAAATATCTGTTTAAATTAATTTATAAACAAATTATAAATTACTATATTCTTAAATTGATAATGAAATATTATTAATGATATTTAACTTTATAAAATATTATAAATATATATACATATATATTATTCTTTTTATTTTTTATTGAATATGAATCATTAACGGATCGAATAGACCCAAACTCATATTTGCTCCATGTGTTTTGGATTACGAATCTTTATAATAAGATCGAGTTCATCGAATCTCTAATTAATCAAATAATTATCCTAATAAATTGGATTGAAATTCGCCTCATTGACGGCCCTACCCCAACCCCAAACCCAAACCCTCCACACACATGTAGGGAAAGTCAACAAAAAAAATTATAAATCAAATAAATTGGACGACGTTTGTAATGTGAGGTTTTTTTTTTTTCTAGTTTAATACTAACAGTTTGGTAATGCTTTATTGTTTGTAATTATTTATATATATTTGGACAATTATTTAAATGGTTTCTGATATAATGATTGATGAAAAATGTATTATGAAAAAAATTGGACGACTATAGTGTATTTCATAAATATTCTTAAATCAGTGTAAGATCAAGTGCAATTATAAATAAATAAATTATATCAAATAAATTTTTATATATAACTAATTATGCTAATAGTGTATGTCGTCACGGGTTCTATATGACAATACACGAGTTAATAATATATTCAGAGTTTCATTCTTGTACATGAATTCTCGTCTAACTATATTAAATATTTTGGAAGCCCTACACAATATTTTTCATGTACTATTAGTATTTAATTTGCTAAGCTAGTGTGGACCTAACAAATATCCTGAATTGTGATATTAGTTGCAATTATGAGAACATTCTCGTTGCGGACCAGTAACCTTATAAAGCAAGCCCAATTCAAAGCCCATCTCCTCCAACCCCCCACCCAAGCACACACATATTATTGGTACAATCATTGTATGAACGACGTAGTGCAGCAACAAACGGTTGAAATTTAATCAAACTAGTGTCTGCATATCAATACATGGTGGGAAAGAAGTGTAAATTGAGTTGGGCCTACTCGAAGTCCGACGACTCGATCCGATTAAATTTGACTCGAACTCAAATAACTATGAATCAGACTGATTTTGAGCAATTATATTAAACCTGGTTAATTTATGAACTGAATTTAATATTAGGGTAAATTATGAATATACCCTCAGGTAAGACCTAATTACAAAAATTCCCCTCACGTATTGGGTATAACAAAAATCCCTCTCAGATTTGTAACCTTCTTACAATTAACCCCTTGTCCCTAATATGTTCAAATTTTTCCATTGGAAGTTATCTGTAATGTTTATAATATGTTATAAATTTTAAAATTTGGGTGTTAATTATTATATCTTGTAAATTTTAAAAATAGTAATCATATATTTACCACCAGAATAATTGATATAATTTATAATTTTCCATATATTTCAATTTATTATACAACGTAAACTTTAATAAATTAAAATATCTTATTTATAATACAATAGAATTTATTAAATTTACTAATTTATAAAATAAATTCATTTAACTAATGTGTAAACATTTCATATTTACAAAATATATTATTAAAATTCTTTTTATTTTAATATTTTACAATTTAATTTCTAATAAATATATAAATACCTTTTTCTTTTTTACAATATTTATTAAAACTTATAGACAATTATTAAAATTTTATCAATTATTCTGGTAGTAAATATATATTTATCTCTTTTCTTAATTATAAGATATAATAATTAGATCCCAAGTATTAACATTTACAAGACATTACAAACAATACAAATAACACTCAATGGCAAAATTGGAACATTTTAGGGGGCAAGAGGTTAATTGTAAGAAGGTGACAAAACTGAAGAAATTTTTTATAATACTCAATACGTTAAGGTGATTTTATAATTAGGCCTTACAACTTACGTACTTGAGGGGAGTAGTCATAATTCACCCTTAGTATTTTTCATGTATTATACCACGTTATACATACTACAACATATGCACCAAATAATTTTCATAACATAGAAATCATTTAAATTCAGCTATTATGCAAACCAACCACCAAAAAGAAGATAAACTTGTGGCCAAGTGTGAAGAGAGTGACGTTCATTAACTAACATTAATATAAGGCGCGTTTGTGTGGTTGACATATAATTGATATTGTACAAAATGTAAATGTACACAGCTTGTGTGTATCAATGTGGGACACTTCAATCATAGATTTCCCAATTTGGCTCCCAATCTTAATGTGCATATGGCCTGAGGGTGCTTTAGATTTCATGAATACTTTTAATGGTTTCTTCAGAATATGTTTCAATGTATTTGTAAGCACAAAGCCCCATGTAGGGTGTACTACTACTAGCCAATGGTGCCCATCTCCTGTCTAGGATATATGTCCCTTTGTACCCTAGAAATAGACTCGTTTTTCACTTAGCACTTTCGAAAAAATTTAATAGCAGATTGCACACTAGAAATTATATTCACTACAAGGAATATGAGTATCCACCACGACTAGAAGCGCTGGTGAAAAGCTTAAAAGCGTTGTCGAAACTCAACCATCACGACTCCAGAACGATTTCTATGGATGTTATGCGGAGAGGTGGTGGATGTATATTATCAATGGTGGAGACATCCACTACGACATCATGTTTCTATCACGGCTTCAAGTAGTAGCTTGTCTTTTGCACAAACAACTAATTTGCCGTAGTGAATACATAATAGTCAATATATATTCAAATTCCATATAGTGATTTTTGCTTTACTTTGCACCATACTTGTCTTTTTAATCACTAAACTAACTGTTGGGAGGAGATTTTAGTCCATTTCCCGTTAAATATCACTCAATTTCCCTTAAAAAAAATCAATTGAGTGACATGTGCGAGTAAGGATAAATTTGATAAATTGCTCCAAAAATAACATCGAAAAATAATAGTTTTATTTGAAATCTTAAAATATATGAGTTAAATTTTACGAGATGTTATTTTTCAGTCGACGAACTCAAATTTAGAGAAGATCGTCGTAATTTTATCCGGAAAAAAAAGTGATATGATAATTAAAAGGATTAATTATACAAAAATTGTGAACCTTGAACCCTTTTAATTCTAATTTTACAAAAGCGCACTTCTGATTTTAATTTACTAGCAACCGTGGCACACAGTACCTGCGCACATAACTGCTTTAAATATAAAGAAATTTATATATATTATACATATTTGATATAGGTAATTTTATATAATTGATGTAACTAATTGTTAAATTAAGAGTTAACATCACATAGTACTACAATTTATATTCTTTGCTTTTTGCTTTTGCTTCCTTCTCCATGAGGGCAAAAAAAACTAATTTTAAACAACCACAAAAAATTAATCCAAATAACCTTAAAGAAAATTCACAAAATGGATCTCCCCTGCCAGGGAAATTCTTATCCAGGCAGGGTTTGGCCGAACCCAAAGTAATTATATGGCTTTTGGGATTGGATGTAACTCCCAAGAAAGTGACCAATCACAAAGCAAGTGCAATACACTTGCTTGATGGTTGGATGAGTTTGGCCAAGCCAGGCTTGGACAAGAATTTTCCCCCGTGCCATCCCCACCAATTTTATTTTTCTTTTCACTAACCTGTTAAAGAAAAAAAAAGGAAAAAAAAAAGAGAGAGAATATTAAAAAGACATAAGTTTAAAAAATTTCTAGTTAAAAATCAATTGAGGCAAATAACATACTGCTCTAAACCGAAATTAAAGCAAGCATTTACAAATGAAAATATAAGAAGAAAAAGTAAATTCAGAGACTACATCTACTAACTATTTTTTTTTTTTTTTTTACTACTAACAATATTTTTTTTTTTTTTGAGAAATACATCTACTAACTATTTAATGCTGAAGAAATACATAGAGCGAGAGAGAGATAAATGTGGGGAGTGGAACTATGGGAATTAGGAGATGCTACATGTTGGGTATTGCCTTATGGGTTTCTATGAATGACACATGTCCAAAGTGGACCAACTCATTCTGCTTTTATATTCAAAAAGTAGACCTACTTATAGGACACATGTAAATCAAACAGAGCGGAAGGCAATACCCAGCAGGTAGCCTCTCCTAAATCGAACTATGGATAAGTTCAAATTTACGGTTGGGTTGGGCGAAATGGGCGCTAAAAGAGTGGAAAAAAGAAACGTGGGTAAAGATAAGTAGAAATTTATCTTGCAGTTATATGGGAGGGAAGCAGAAAGGATAATTTTGGAAAGTGGCAACTTTTTGGTGTAGTATGGTGTCACAACCGTCACTTCATGAGTAAAAACAGATTTCTCCTTTTTATATACTAGCAACCGTGGCACGCAATTGTTGCGTGCATGACTATTTATGATGTAAAGAAATAACTTTTTACATGACATGTTCAGAATAAATCACTGTCATGGATTTTGCCATCATCAGTAACATACTTGGGCAAAATAAAATAAGAAAAAGGTAATTAATTTTAAGGAATAAATCAATTCTGAAAAAAAAAATAAGATATTTAAAAAACTAATTTTTAGACCATCAAAACTCACTCTAAAGTCTAAATATGAAACTGCAACTTACTTGGGATGATCGAAAAATTAGAGCTTCAAATATCTCTCTCAAAATTAAAATTGATGATGTTGACTACATACATTAATCAAAAGAGGGACTGTATTTGTAACTATAAATAAAATATTTACCGTGCTTAATTATTATATTAATAGAAAATTATCAATGCAAAATTTTTCGGATAGTGGATTTATGAGTTAGTGGGAAGAAGTTAAATAACTGTAATAAAAAATAATACACGGATCAGTTGAGGGGTAATTGTGGAAAGTGGCAAATTTTTGGTGTAACATGGTGTCATAACTTCCATTTTGTGAGTAAAAACAGGCTTCCCTTTTTTAATAGTATTGATTAAACTATTTGCATTTTCAGTTACGATTAGTGATGAAAGTGTAATAATGATGATTAAATTTATTATCGCACTAATTTAGTGACGAATTTTTTTTTTTTTTGTGGTCTAAATAGAATAGTATTTTCTAAAAATTTATAATATATATTTATATTTTTTTCTCCCACATATTGTCCTTCATTCCTTATAAAGAATCGTGATTCTCTACTAGGGGAGTTATTGAGCCAAAGTAGTGTCGAATGACATAGTATTCAAGTTTGATTTGAATTTTATCGAGCTTGAATTTTGTGTTTGAGCTTGGTTTGGTTGTTCAACGAGCCGAATTCAAATGAGCTTTTATTGAAAGAGTTCGAGCCGAGTATTGAATAGCTTGATATTATATATATATTTTTTCGATTTTTAGCTTATCGAGTCGAGCTTTAAAAGTTATCGACGTAAAATGATGTTCAAACTTGTTTGATTTGTGTGACGAACCGAACTCAAACAAACTTTCATCGAATGAGCTCGAATCGAGTATCGAATAACTTATTTTGATTTTCAGTTTATTCTCTACTAAATCAACATATGCTCACATAATTACATCGCCCTACTGATATAATGTTGAAAGAACCATAAATTATTAGAAAAACATGCAAATTATGTTGTTTATCATATTCTCTCCGTTTTTTATTATTTGTCGCTTTGGCATGTCATTTTAGGAATTCATTGTAAATTTAATTTTTCCTACCAATTTTATCCTTCTTGTTAGTGATTTAATTAATGCTGTGATTATTTGGTTAAAATGATATTTTGGATTTTTTCTTCAAAAAGATAGTTTCTTAATCTGTGCTCAATCTTTCAAAACGACAAATAAAAAAACGGAGAGAGTATATGTGAGTGAAAAATAATGTTGGATGTAGAAGAAAACAATTAATCAAACGTTGAAATTAAATTTCATAAATAATTAGGTAGGTGATAACTTTCCTTATAGGAGATTTTCACTGAAAAATTCCCGACTTTTGAATATCAACAAATTATCCATATTTATTCGAGATTTTTCATCCATGCTAACCATAAGCATGGATCAAAATTTCGTTTCGAGTGTATGTTTCGGTCATTCAAATATTGAAAACTTTTCGAGACTTTTCGGAAATATTTCGGAAACACTAAAAGGAAAAATTGTAATAAAAATTACTAAATTTAGAAAAATAACAGAGATTAAGGCAAACAAATGGTTTCGGAATCACATCTTATTTTCGTTTCGCATAATTTAAAAACGAAAACTTTTCGATATTTTCATAGGAAAAGATGAAAATTTTGATCCATGACCATAAGAACATGCTCTCATACATTTTATCTCTAAAAACATAGTAAAGACTAAAGAGTGATATGTCAAAAGAAAAAGTCATAAGTCTACTAAAGAAAAAAAGACACTAAAATAAAAGGAAAACAAAAAATATAAGCCCTTGTTCCTGCCAATTTTACCCTTGAGTTAGTTCCTTTTTTTTTTTTTTTTTTTTTTTTTTTTTAAATATTTCTTGTTCAGAATGCTACAAATTAAATGGAACTTCTTGGGTGGTTACTCATACCTACATATATATGCACATTAAAATCTCTTAGCAAACATTCATTTTATGGGAAAACAATGTTCTTGCACAAAATAAGAGATGGTCTTATTACATCTATTTTCTCGCTTCCAAGAATCTTTTGGGCAATGTAATCTTTAGTTTCAAGAAATTGATCCCATTTTTCAATACATATATTTTATTAAATTTAGGTTATTATAAATTTCATACCAAAGAAGTTTCCATAGATATAATTTAGATCTCACCTTGAGAAGAGAACATAAATACAGTATTTCTTAAGTAGCAAAAAGTAGCATTGAAAAAATCAAATGTCTATTATACAAAGTTTGTTTATCTTTTACGGACAGCTTTAAAAAATTCATACATATAAAAAATTGTCAAATTCCAAATACACCCTTATGCTCCCGTAAATATGGGCAAATTGGTCATTCCATGGCAATAAACATATTCTATTCTCTTCTTCTGTTCGTTCCAACTTCGCTATGTTCATTAACCTCCCTGTAATTTGAAAAAGAGCACTTTACCCCCTTGTAATTTTATAGAAGTTTCACACCACCTTCGTGGCATTTTTATATGTAGCCATTTAGCCCCTTGTGTTATGATAAATGTGACAATTTACCTCTTATGTTACAAAACACTTTTCATGTCCATTTTGAATTTTGTCAAGTGAGTTACACTATCCGGTTGAAAGGATAAATTGTTTTTTTTTTAAATCACAAAAGAGTAAATTGAACATTATGCTTGTATTTTAAGAGAATATTAAGATCATTTCATTCTTTTGTTTTCAGTATTAACAATTCGAGCAACTGCTACATCATCTATTTATGTTTATGGTCTAAATATAACAGTTGTATGAAAAAATATGTAGATCTATCAAATCGGTATAGTGAGATTAAAATAATTGTCACTTAGTATAGGTATACAGTAACAATTTTAAAATTCACATATTTGTTAGAAAACCTAACATTTTATATATTAAAATTTGTTGTTGCAAAATTATCCCATAATTTAAGGGTGTGTAATTTATCCCAAAAAAATTATTGATTTTTCCAAATACCAAAACACAAAATAGGTTGGAAAACTTTATGTAAGTGGACAAAATAACAGAGAATTTTGATTTTCCATGTATCATGCATCTTAAAATACACACGAGAGAATTACACTTTTAGTACTAAAATTTTACCTACTTTATGCATCTGAAATCAAACCTTAAAAAAGACACCGTGAGTACCGAAATTGGAGAATCTTATTCACATTTGCTTTAACCGTTAATTTGTGGACGGAAAAACATCACGTACGTAACACGTGTCCGCTAAGTCATCATTTTCACTTCTTCAGGGGTATTCACAATTAAGCAGAAAATACCCAAAAATTGACAAAACCTCTGCACGTGGCTTATAATATTGATCGTAGGCTACGTATTTGTATTGATGTATTAATATTTGTATACAAATACAAAATTATGCCTACAAATATGTTAAATTAAGATGAACATAGTATTTGCTCCCTCCATTCCATTCTAATTCTCCCTTTAGAGATTTTTTTTACTAGTTTTAATTGAATTGTCGTTTTAGAATTTCAGTGAATCATTAATTACATATCTTCCAATTTTACCCATATTTACCTCTTATTTTTCAATCTCTCTTCTACTTTAAGAATATGAACAGAAGAGGCATATTTTATATATAACTCTAACATTTTTCTAAATTTTGAATTAATATTAGCTTCCTTATTACATACGCAAAAACTTAAAACGATAATTAAAATGAAATGGAGGGAGTATTTCAAACTTAGCAAACTTTAATTCATGACAGTGTGTGCACTCCACATTGCAATCAAGAAGTATATACATATAGCGTCCTAATCACTTTAATTAAAATGAAATGATAAATGCATTAATTAGTCTGTAATTAATTAATACATTGTCGGGTTGAATTGTCGTAAGCCTTGAGAATGCGTGTTGGGCCTGTGAGACAGACAGGCATCCCCTTTAAGAAAAAAAATGGAAGCATTTAAGTCAATAACAACAATTGACACTACCTTCTAGGTATTATATATCAATATTGCTTTTTTCAAAATAAATGTTAAGTAAATCACTAGTAGGAATATTATATTTACCAAATATATATACTTATTTAATTATAAAATAAATAAATATATGCATATGTCATATAAATATAGTTTGACCATATAAAGCTGGCTTTTGTGTTTCCATTCCATCGTGTCCCTTGCTTTAGAAGTTTGTTTCATCAATTTTTATATAATTATATCAAATAAAGATTAAAATTTACTAATGTATATTTCCTTCACTAAATTTATATAACCAACATTTAATATAGTTGAAATGACTAATATATACTTCCTCAGTCTTTTTTTATTTGACATTTTGGCAAAAACAAAAAATATTCATTTTTATTTGTCGTTTTAGAAGTTCACTGTCAAATTAATTTTTTTCTATCAATTTTGTCCTTCTTGTTAATGCTTGTAATTATTTTATTAAAAAGAAATGGATATTATTACATTTTCTTAATCCGTGTGCAAACCTCCAAAACGACAAATAAGAGAAAAATTCGAAGGGAGTATATCAAAATATAGCAATTTACACCAAATTCGAACACTATCGCGAGAAATGCTCACGTACGTATTGTATTTGACACCTTAAAAGGAACTAAATCAGGTTTATCAATTGAATTAGTTTAAAAAATAAAAACAAAAAATAATACTGAAAAATAAGTTAATTATAATGAGATAATGATGAAATATAAGCATTCATATCATTTGAACAGAAATGTAAACCCTAAAGTAGAAAACATTCCCTAAATTCTAATCAACATACATACATATATTTTGCCCTTTTTAATTATTTACCTAATTTTACCTTCACTTCTTTTGCTTTTTTGAGTAAGCTGAACCTATTCAACAAGATTGACAGTCTACCTAGCTAGAATACAAATAGACATACAGAATTAAGAACCTTTAGCAGAATAACTTCTTAACTACACTGATGGTGAAATATCAAAACTGTCCCCATAAAAATCAATATTTCAATAATTAATAGTCAACTTAAAACTGTTTTTACATGCTGCACTACTTGTCTGCATTAGGTACCTTTGCAAGGTAAAAAAAAAATTCTAGTCTCACACAATTCAGCTCCCAATAATTAAATTTGGTCATATATTTTAGAAAATGCAGTTTTTCCCACAATATTTAAATTAAATATATCTACTTTTGGTCCCGATGGTCCCTTTCGATTCAATTCGGGATCAAATATGCAAAAGTAAGATTGGTTTTAATTTTTATTATGAGATTAAAACTGCAAAACATAGACTATTTTCTATTTTTTGGGACCAAAAGTACGGAGAAGGGTAGATAGGATCGAGAGTGCAAAATATTCTGAAAACATGGAACAATCTTATACTAATTATATTTTTAAAATACAAGAAAAAAATTTACGAATTCAATTCGAGTAAAAACTTACTAGCATTTTGCCCTCTTAAAATGATAGAATCTTAAAAAAAACAATATTATTTATAGCAAAGTTACTCTATATTATATTTGAAACTCTTTTTTTTTTTTTTTATCATATCATATTTGAAACTCCCAACTTTGCTAATTAAAATAGTACTTCAAGAGTTAACCAATGTAGTGCAAACCCATAACAAAAACACCATTAATTGCTAGTTGACAAAAAGAAAAAAATAATGGAATTATATCTTTTTTTTATTTTTGTTTAAAAACAAAAAAGAAGAAGAAGTTGAGTAGATGAACAATAGTAACTACAGCAATAAATACATAGGACAGTAACAGAAGGTACAGAATAACAAATAAAAAGTAACACTGCAACGGAAGCAATAACATTTAAAGCTTTGCTACAATTAATTCTAATTAATTCAGAATGAAAAATAAATAAATAAAAGAACAAAAAAGGCAAATAGCATAAAGAACTTACACAATCTTTCCCTAGTTGAAATCTAAAACTAACCATTAGAATCTATAGTAGCAAAGCCTTTTATAATATGATCTGATCCTTTTTTTTTTTTTTTTTTGCATGATCAATTAATTATGAAGAGGGTTTGGTCCCGTGTGTACTAATCTCTTCTCTTCTTCATAATCCATACTCCGCGATGGACTTAATACTGTTTTTTCATGGTATCGAGAGCCAAATAAACGAGTTTTTCTCGCGGGGGACCACCGCGAACTTTTATTACCGGGACTAATTTTCTCGGCGCATGGTAATAAAAAAACTTCTGAAGAGATCAAGAGGATCCATGTAATGAAAATTGCAATTCTTGTTGTGGAAGAATCCCATCTCCTTCTCCTTCTTCTTCTTCTTTCTCCTTCCATGAAAACCCTCAAGAAAGATAAATTAACAATGCAGATATAATTTATGTATCCTCAATTTGATTAAGCCCAAATTGTGTAAAACCCTAAAAGTAAGATCTTTGAAGTGATGGTGGGTATAGTACTAGAAATGAAAACTGGATGGTGAAATATGATGTAGAATTTTGGAAATTCTCTTAAACCCTACTAATTAGAGAGAGAGAGAGAGAATGTAAGAGAGAGAGAGAGAGAAGTGAAAGATTTGAAAGGTTTCCTTATCTTATGGGTTTTAGTCACATGATCTTGACCCTTGATTCCTGGAACCTTCTTATAAGTACATATGTTATTTTGCTTTTGAATCTTCGAAGTGTGGACCTATTTAACTTGTAATCTAAACAAAAGAATGGGCGTGATGTGCATGTTATATATAAGTTTTCGAGAGCTAAATGCAAAACACCCCTTCTAATTTGTCTAACTAACAAAAAAATTATGGGTTCGATTTCTTTATATTAGCAAAAAAATCGATTTTTGATTTTTTTCGTAAATCATAGGTAGATTTTTGTTAATTGTTTAACAGGGGGATTATTATCGAATTTCAAAGTTAATAAGGGGTTATTGATATTTTTTTAGGTTAAGAGGGGTGTTTTTGTACATTTAGTGGGGGGTTTATAACTGTCATTTCTACTACGGAGGTTTTTTTTTGCTAGTATATAAGAAAATAACACAGGGGGTTTTTGTTAGTTAAAATAATACAGGGTATTCTTTGTTAGTTAGACAAAATACAAGGGATATCATTTCAGCTAGAGAGGAGTTTTTTGCTGATAAAAAAAGAACACAAAGGATTTTTTGTTAGTTGAAATAATATAGGGAGGGGTTTTGTTAGTTAGATAAAATACAAGGGGTGTTTTTGTACATTTAGTGGGGGGGTATAAACGTCATTTCGACTAGGGAGGTTTTTATTGCTAGTAAGAAAATAGCACAGGGGATTTTTATTAGTTAAAATATACAGGGTTTTCTTTGTTAGTTAGACAAATTACAAGGGATATTTTTTATCATTTGATAGGGTATAAATCTCGTTTCAGCTAAAGAGAGTTTTTTTTTCTGATAAAAAAAGAACACAAGGGGCTTTTTTGTTAATAAGGAGGGTTTTTGTTAGTTAAATAAAATACAAGGGATGTATTTGCATTTCACTCAAAGTTTTGGGTATATAAATGGTGTTTTTGTTTTGTGGTTGGAGAAAGAAAAATGGGAGAGTGTGGGACTGTCCATTATTAATAGCCGGTGTCTGCGGACTCTGTATATTTAATTTAATTACTAAGTAATATTTTTTTAAGTTGAAAATGGAGGGCTTTGTAAATTGTGATCAATTGGTACCATTTTTGTGTGGCCTCTCTAAGTAAGTTGTTTACTTTGCATTAATTATATTCTAGTCTAGCTAGCACAATAGGTTATGACATTATAATTATTTTAAAAAAATAAAATTGTTCGAAATTAATTTTGATTTCTTGTTATTATATACATGTCTTTGTGATATTTGAAATTGGAAAAATAACTTCTTCATTTCATGAAAAATACACATTGTTTTCTTTGATATTGCGATTTGGGAGAGGAGTAAATATTTTAATTTATTAGTACGTCGTTTTCTGAAATAGAATTAATTAATATTTATTAATTTCTCAGATATAATCATCAATTGTTTCTTAATTGGGAAAAGAAGTTATTACTTCTACCAATCATAAAAAAAAAAAAAAATTGCATTTTACTCATATTATCTATTTTATTATGATGTTATGATTATAATTCGAATACTTTTTGAAAGTTTACTTCCTTTTAAGTCTATCAATCTATGTTCGGGCTTGCTAACCGCAGTTCCGCTTTGGCGGAACTGCGGACAGTTCGCCATAGACTGATTGCCATGTGGCAATTTTGTGACCTGTTACCGGAATGTTTATTACACTATAGGCTATTCAGAAATGACTTCTATACCCCTGTCTTGTTGTTATTCCCTTCTTCTTCTTCTTCCATTCTTCTTCACGACTAGTTTGATTTTTTTTCATTTCTCAACGGAATTTTGCAAGATTAGTCTCATTCTCTTCGTCTCTTCATCAGGATTACGTTGGTGGTTTCAATTTTTCGTTTCTCTTTGTTTTTCGTTGTTAATTTTCAGATCTATAAAAAATCAAAAAATAACTTAATTTTTGATTTCTTAACGTTTCGTTGCTTTTACTTCCAGGTTTCTGTTTCTAGAGCTATTTAAACGCATTGGCCGGCTTCAATTTTGTGTTTTCAGCTCGGAATTAGTGGATTTGAAGATCGGGCCACGAAGAACATTTTCGGGCTGTTGCTTTTTTCACGGTTCGTTGCATTTTCTTCCGGATTTCTATTTCTGGAGCTATTTAAACGTATTGATCGGCTTCAATTTTGTGTTTTCAGCTCGGAATTAGTGGATTTGAAGATTCGGGCCATGAAGAACATTTTCGGGCTTTTGCTTTCTTCACGTTTCGGGCTATATTTTAAAATTGATCATCATTGTTTCTGGAATTATATAACCACGTTTCTTTTGTTGAATTGTTTCTGGGATTTGAAGATTAACAATTGATTAATTTTAGAAACATAAATGGATTTGAAGCAGTGTGGATTTGAAGAAATTGCCGTGTATATATATGTATGTATGTATTCTGGTTTGATTAATAATACAATTTTAGCAGGTCACTTAATACAACCACACAGAAATGTATGAAGAAATTGCCTGCTAAATAGCTGTATGGATTATGTATTTGAGCAACAGAAATAGCAGGTCACTTAATAGCTGTATGATTTTGTATTGAAGAAATAGCAGGTCATAGATTTGGTAAAAAGCTGTATGATTATAATCACTTACGTTTAACCAAATCTATGACCTGCTATTAAGTTACTTAAAAAGCTGTATGATTATAATCAAATTGGATTATGTAAATTGAAAATATTATACGTAAATGAAATAAATGGGATTTTTTTATTTTAATATGTGTTATTAATATACAGGGGTAATTATGTAAAAGCACAAAATGTGACCTGCGTGACCGGGTTAGCAGGTCACCATAATAATAATAAAATAATTTTTGTGAGGGGAACTATGGACAGTTTTCCACAAGTGGAACTGCCCATAGCCATTCCCATCTATGTTTGACTTTCCGTGTTAAAAGAGTAGGCCATAATTGTTTATTGTTTTTCAATTTTCATGTGGTCTATGGATTCAGAATCTAAAGTATGCTGTGACTGTGTCCAAATAATTGAATACATAATAAAAGAAATGGACACAATAATTCATGCCGTGTTTTTAATTCAACATAGAATGAGTGGAAATTCATATTAATTATGTTTATCATGTGATTGACATAATAGTCAATTTAATTGACTGGGGTAGATCTGCAAATTAAATTGGGTCTGTTTGTTTGTTTGGCGTTTTTCAAAATTATTTCGTGTTTGAAAAATGTTAAACAAACATGTATTCTACTTTTTTAAATAAATTTTCCACCTTTCAATTTTCTCAAACAAACAACACTTTACTCTGATTTGACATTAAATAATACATCTCTTACACAATTTATTTCACATAACGCAGGGTCGGCCCTAGACTTTTCGGGGCCCTAGGCGAAGTAAAAAATCGGGGCCCTATATTGAAAAAAAAATTATGTAAATTTTACTTTTATTACTTTAGTAGATGCAAATTTGTTTATTGTATCTTCATATTCTAGTTTCTCTAACATATCTTGTTCTATAGATAAAATAGTCAAATCATTTAATCTTTCTGTGACATAGTTGATCGTAAAAAATGTCTTTATCAATTTTAGTTTTGAAAAACTTCTTTTAAAATAAGCAACTATTACGGGTATAGTGAATATTATTTTATAGCAAATACACGTATTTAAAAAGAAACGTTTTTACTTGACCCTTGGAATTCTTGATTTTTTATTTATCGCATTATTATAAGAGCCGCCAATGTTTATTTGCATTAAAAAAAATTGAAGTAACTTAAGTTGGAGTGGCGCATCGGCAGAATGTAGTTTGTTGGGTTAATATTTAATTTTTTTCATTTTGGACTGAGCTAGATGGATTAGAATATATACATGCATTAATGCATATATGGATTGGGGGCCCCAACTGAATGGGGCCCAGGCAATTGCCTAGTTGGACTAGGCACAAGGCCGGGCCTGACATAACGAACATGCATGATTTGAAATAAAGTCTTACACATCTTACATCTACGACCTAATTCTTCCAAAAAAAACTTACACATATTTTATTTCTCAAACCACTCTCCCAAAATCCAAACAAACAACGTTTTAGGGCGGCAAAACAAAATTGCAAAAATGGTCCCAAACTAATCTCTGATTTTGAATTTTCGTCCCAAATAATATTAACTGTGCGAATTTTGTCCCCTAATTTAATATTTTTTTGGTACCATTAGATTGACCATGAGCAAGAAATTATGGATTCGATTTCACTGGTGCGAGTTTTCTTCGAATTTGATATTAATGTTTGATAATTAATATTTTATATAATTTCACTGTAATTGTACTTTTTTTTTTAAATTTATTGATATTAATGTAATAGTAGTTTCTCTGAAAACAGAATTTGTATATATATCAAAAAATTCTTATAGGTCCATTAATTTCTCGAAATATTACAACCAAACAACCCAAATTAATATGCAACCAACCCCATCCCCACCCCTGCACACAAATCAGTGATGGATTTTATCTTTGCCAAAATAGGTGCCTGAAATTTTTAAATGAAAGGCTATCTTCAACTTAATTAAAGCCAATTGTTAAATTTGTTTGTCCATTTAAAATTAATAATAATGTACTAACGAGTCGTACGCACTAAATTAAATTGTACTAGCTAGTGAATTTATTTGACCAATTGCAATGACAGCTAAACTTAACAATCAACATGGGCGGATCGAATTTTATTTTATAATATATAGTATGGTCAAACATTATAAATCAATTGCGAATAATTATTATATATTAATTAATTACTAATTATTGAATATTTAATTGATTAGGTGAGGTTTATTTGCCTACAAACATTAGGAGAAAATACTGGTGGATGGTTGAATTAGAGACATTGGTGCGTAAAACTAGAGCAACAAGACAAAATAAAATTAGCTCTTTTTCTAATTAGAAATTATGTCAAACTCGAATTAATAAATAGTAGTGTTTACACTTGTAGTGAGATTAGGTATGTCTCTTCGAATTTAAAACTAAATTTTAATTGGGTTCTTAATTAATTAACAATATCTCAAGTCATCTAGTATCTAGATCAAGTCCATGGAAATTTGGATGCATTCGATTTTTTTTTTATGAAAAGTAGTGCATGTAATGTAACAATTGATCAATAATTGTTAATAAATAAATGCTTATACAATTCCTTAAGAGAAAGATATTATTCCATTTATGCAAAAGTATATAAAAAAGCTTTAATTCGGATTTATTTACGTATAAAATAATTCATATCCAAAATACTAGGGCTGTCAATGGGTCGAATTCTGGTCGGATCAGGCTCGTCCAGATTCGAATCCATTTATATCAGATCAAATCCTGTCGGATTCAGATCTTGCTCGGAATGTGCTCGTATCTAGATTTTTTGAATCCAACGGATCTTGGTCAGATTTTGCCGGATATCGAATATTTTTCGAATCCAATAAATTTGTATTTAAAAAGTTAAATTAATCTTTTTTTCCTAAAACAAGTTTATTATCTTTTCAATTTTATTTAATTTTAGCTCACATTTTCAAAGTGTCTTTACTATATTCATATTTGTAGAATGAATATATTGGTTTAAATAAATCTATAAACGAATTATAAATTACTATCTTTTTAAATTAACGTTGAGATATTATTAATGATACATATTTTTATAAATCATTATATATATATATATATATATATATATATATATATATATATATATATATATATCTTTATTTTTATTTATTGTCGGATACGGATCTTTAACGGATCGGATCGACCTAAATCTATATTCGCTCCATGAGTTTCGAATTTCGGATCTTTATAATCGGATCAGGTCCATCGAATCTCTAATCGGACAATTATCCTAATAAATCGGACCGAATTCGAACGGATCCGGATTGAAATCCGCCCATTGACAGCCCTACAAAATACATTGAACTCGGGTCCATTACAAAGTTTCAGGGTAATTAGGTAGCTAAAATGGATATGGAGGAATTTGGGCGGGATAAATATGCAATAGCTTGGACTTCAATACATTGACTGGGCCTGGGCCTGGTCCTGGGCTTGCTTTAAGAACTTGGACTTAACACTAAGACTTGAGTTTGAGTGCATTAAATTTTTTGGTCATGTATCCAAAAGTACTCTAATTTTTTTTTTTCTTTTTTTTGAGATTGCCAAAAGTACTCTAATTACGAATCTATAAAATACTGAATATGTAATATTTTTAATATTAATTAAGTAATCGTGTAGTTCAATGAAAAAGTCTGTGTATAATAAATAAGATCGATCCTGCCCCATTTTACTTTTCGCGAGGAAAAAAATGATAACCGCGTATGTTTTGAGAAACTTGCATATAACCTCTCCTTTTATTTTTATTGCATAGAATTTCCTTAATAATAATGAAATTTGAGGTTTGGACACTAAAAAGTAGGGTTGTGTGCGGATTGAGTATCCGACTTGAGGGTACTGAACTTTCACACCCAAAATCCAATCTATTTAGGCGGTTAACCGAATTTTGGGTACTCGAAATTTCACATGCACTACTTTTCATAACTAGAATAAATGAATTTAAACATTAAATTGTACGCACTAACTTCAAAACAAACACAACGCAAACGTCTCAAGTCTTCGAATTGAGCAATTTTTTTTATTCAATACCGAAGGTGTCCCGAAATACCAGTTTAGGTGTAAATATTATACCCAAAATCCAATCTGAAAATATATTTTGGATTCGGTTAAAAAACTCATTTTTTCATCCCTAACGGAATACCAAGTCGGGACAGATGCCAAATTACCCGACCCAAACGACCAACCCTACTAAGAAGTATGATTTTATGGATTTCAATTTGGACTGAAAAAAATTAAGGTTTGATCTGAGAACTTTTCAAACTCTTAAGTGTTTCTTAGGGGTTTGACCCAATTTGAACCAAACCATTTCCATACGTACCCTACTAGTCCAATGAGTTGTTGGTTAATTTTTGGATGATAATTAAAATTGGACGATTTAGCTCATTGAGTCGAAGAGGGTAAATTAGAAAACCCAATATGTTTGTTTCTGACATTATGAATTTTGCTCTGGCTATATCAACAGCCTTCTTGTATAGTATAACAATGGGTGAAGATCTGTAAGATATATATATATATATATATATATTAAATTTATCACTACCCAGAAGAAGTCTATATATATTTATATAAAAGAAATCTTTATATATATTTAAATTGATATTTGGTTTTGATTCTGTGCACTTGCCTCCACGTCCTGGCTATTTATTCATTTGTGTCTCTCTTTGGACCTAAAATCAAACCATACAACTTAATTCTTAACTCGAGCTCATTCCAGAAAAGCTCGTTTGAGCTCAGTTCGTCAATAAATTAAATAAGTTTGAACAACCTTTTTCGTTTCATAACTTTTGAAGCTCGGCTCGAGCTTGCCTCCTTAGGCTAAAAATGACAAAATACATGTAAAAATTACAAGTTACTCGATACTCAACTCGAGCTCGTTCGAATAAAAGTTCGTTTAAGCTCAGTTCGTTAAACAATCAATCCAAGCATAAACATAAAATCTCAAACTCGATAAAATTCGAACCATACTTAAACAGTTTGTCGTTTAATACTACTCGACTCATTTACACCCCTATCTTTACATTTATGATGTTGAACGATTTTTATTGGACATGTTGAGGGAAAAAGACACCAAATGACAAAAAGGCACAACAAAAGAATGCAATTTCCACTCTCATGTTATACAAAGTAAAACCATTAACAAGAAGTAAACAAATTGTATGTAGAATAGGATAAATTTCAAACAGGGAACAAACAACCAAGTTCAACGAGTTTTCCAGCCACTTAAATACAACAAGATATGACTCATTCATCGAATCTACTCCCTTTCTATTTGGATCGTAACATGACTTATGTTGTATTCCCTCTTAATATAGTCGATGACTTTGTCCAACACGAGGTCAGCATCAGCTTCAGGCTTGACTTTGACATGGCAAGCTAATAACACTTTCCCGACAGTAATCGCCCAAATATGCAGTTCATGAACGGCGACAACCTCATCCATTTCGCAAAGACCCTTTTCGAGCCTCGTTGCATCAATCTCTCTTGGAGTGCTCTCCATGAGAACCTCAAGAATGTTCCGGAGCATCCGAATTGTGGTTCCCAAAACAATTACGGAAAAAATAAGAGTACAAATCAAATCAATGATTTTCCACTCTGGTTTATACCAGATAAGAGCTCCACCGATCATAACCCCAATACTTTGTATGGAATCTCCAAGAACATGAAGATAGGCCCCCTGCACATTTATATTTCGCTGCTTCTTCTTCTTTTTATTCTCGAGCAAAGGAACAGTGGGCTTTTCATCGTGACTATGATGATGCTCGTTGTGTTTATGGTCATCGTGCCTAGTGACACTCACTCCATGGCTATGTGTGTGAGTGTGATCATCCTCGGAGCCATGATCATGATCCTCATGCCCATGATCGTGCCCGTGACCGTGACCGTGACCGTGATCATGCCCATGGCCATGGCCATGGCCGTGATCATGTCCCAATAAAACAGCCATGATTACATTAACCAACAAACCAAAAGCAGATACTACGAACATCAAGAACCCCTTCACTTCACCTGTTTCATTAATTAATCGAAGGATGGCTTCATAAACGAGAATTCCAGCAAGAAGCCATATCATTTGAATCGAAACCAAAGCACCTAATATTTCTATCCGAAAAAACCCGTAAGACTGACGAGGGGTAGCTTCCCAACCAGCAGCCCACAACGAAAACAACGAAATAGCAAAGGCGGCAACATCTGAAAGCAAATGAGCGGCATCAGTCAAAATCGAGAGACTATTGGCTTTGATACCCCCAACAACCTCGACACTCATAAAAACGACGCACATAGCAACTGCAATCAAAAGTTTTCTCATGGAAGCTGAACGCTCTTGTGCGTCCTTAGAACTGGTAACGGCATCGGAGAAACCACACGCAGCCCCTGCACATGGCTTGCTTCCGCCAGTTCTAGGCACATCATTACAAACCTCAATAACATGCCCATGCTCTGAATTATGTGCATCCATCTGAAAATAAGCAAAACTAATTGATTTCAAAACAAGGAACGAATTCGAGAAAATTGACTAAATTACGAAAACATATATCTACAAATCAACAAACTGTAATTTCAATTCACTGGAGCAAAACTAAACTTAGAAATACAAAATAAGAGGCGCATACCTTTAAAATATCAATCAATCACAAATTAATAACACGATATTCAATAATTGAAGTTTCTACAGCACAATTAATATGGAGAGAGAAAACAGGAATATCTCTACCACATACTTGCAGCCATTACAACTGTTTCATCGTGTCGTCGTGCATATTTAAATTATTTAAAAATCAACCAAAAAAAAGGACCGAAACAGAGAATTTAAACCAAATTTCATAAGCATTCGTTATCTACTGAAACTAAAAACAAAATAAGGTACCAGAAAAGAGAAATTCGGCCGAATTTCCTGCTTATTTTCATGCTTTTCAACAATTAGATCTTACATTTTTATAAACGGATTGAAATAAATAATAACAAAAATAAAAAACTGTTCTACCTTTCTGTTGGATTGTACAGCAATGGAAGAAGAATATACCAACTTGACTTGAATTGGTTCTGGCTATAGTAAAATTTCTAGGGCTTTCTTTTCATGTTTTTGTGATTATTTTATTTGACGGGGAGCAACTATTTATATATGAAGTATTTATTTTACTGTACTATGCGCTTTTACTTTTATGCCCTCTTCGGCCCTTTTCCACCTTACTCTTTTTATCTTATTTATTCTAGTAATTAACCATTTATTATAAATTTAAATTAAGTATATACAATTTACAATATATTTTTTCGACCAAAAAAAAGGTTTACTATATTTGATTAATGCTATTTAACAAATTAATCAAATCAAATTATAAAGATTTTGTTTTAGCATCCAATGATGGTCAACCACCATTTCAGCAAATCATATTTTTACACCAAATTTTTTGGTGGAATTTGCATCTCCTACCATTTCACCATTTTTTACACTAAGTCCTATATTAATCACCAAATATAGGAAAATAAATAGAATTAGGTGTAATTGTCCCTATTTTGATTAATTAGTGTCTAATTGCATGATTAGCAATGTATTGACATGTTTATTATAATTTATATGTATTTAACTATATTTTAAATAATTTATCGGTTTTTATTAAATAAATACACTAATTATTTATTAATAAAAAATTATTGTTAATAACAATAAAAATTCTTTACATTATTGTTAATTAATTGTATAATAATCATTTAATTTATTGATTTTTATCAAATAAATACACAAATTATAATTAATAATTAAAATACAATACATGATAACTAATCATTTAATGAAATATATTGTTAATAAAATGACAATAAGCTACATTTATATTATTAAATCTAAATAATACATGAAATAAAATACATGACGACAAACTCCTTAATTAATGAAACACACAGTTAATTGAACAACATAAAAAATACTAATTCAAAAGAAGGAGTATATGTCTTTTTTTAGATGAAAAGAACGTATTATATTATGTAAAAGGTTTCATTTTTAAGTTAACTAAATTAGAATTCTACTTAATTATTAAATCTAGGAAAATTCTAATGCATATTAACTAAAAACTAGGGAAAATTGCATATATAATACAATATGAAACTTCTTGGTATCACTCGATACAATATGCACATTTGGTACCATAATTTAAATACTGATTGCAATGTTCATACCATCGTCAAATAATTGAACCAAAATGGATGAAATCCACCACGTACACCGCACATTACCATTATCTCGTCTTTTGGAGTGAAAACCGTCATGTGAAAACGTGAGAAAAACGTTATAATTTTTCCTCCAAAAAATTAACTAATGTGATAATATTTCCTCCAAAAATAAGGAAAACATGATTATTTTTTTAAACTTCCTTTTTATTATATTCACAATTGTACAAATAAATCAACTACCTACGCGGAATAACAATTTAAAGAATATGCTATCTAATACATCATTCTTGAAAATAAAAATTTAATGTACTCCTTCCGTTTTTTTTATAATTTGTCACTGTGGCAAAATTTTCTTGTTTACTTTTATTTGTCGCTTTACGATTTCAATGTAAAATTTATATTTTTCTACCAATTTTACCCTAATTACTAATATTTATCATTAATACTAATTAATGCTAAAAAAAATTATTAAAATAATATTTTAGAATTTTTGCTTTAAAAAATGACTACTTATAATATTTTTTAATTCGTGTACAATCCTCCAAAGCAAACCGCTAAAAAAACAGAAAGAGTACAAAATAAATTATAAGTTTGATTAGACACGTAATTAAGTTGAGATTAACTAACAAGTGGATGTCGTGTCTGATAATGATGGGCTTATATTCAACTAATAAATAGATTACGAACACCTAACCCCATTACTGTCAAAGAATATATGTTTTATTTTTCCGGGAAGATTCAAAATAGCCATCATTTTCCGAAATGTACGAATGATAAAATTATATTCCATTATAGATAAGCATGACCGCCACCACAATTTTGAGGGCCTGGGCGAATTTTCAAAATAGAGTCATAAAAAAAAGAAAATTATGTTTCGTAATATTTTCAACTAATTCTTCTTACAGAAATAACATTTTTTTTTTAAAATACATTCATCATTAATCATTACATTATAAATTATTTTAATAACTATCAAAGTGCAAAAATTACAAATAATAAACAACTACCAAACACTAATAATAAATTAGAAACAAGTTTTCAAATATCATTTTATGAAATAATGTGTGCTACTAATTAAAGTATGTTTTGACTTGTACAATATCAATAAATAACTCTAATTTATTTATGTATGTATGAATTTGTTTATTACTGGGTAAATAACATTTTTTGTCCATCTTATCATTAATTTTTTATAGAGTGATTCTTCATATGTTTTTTTCCGAATAGATTATTTGTTTCACTTTAGTTCCTACTATGAGTTATGTGTTTCACTTCAGTCCTTATCAGGTGATTCTGATAACACATGACATGCACATGAATATTTTTTAGGGTATTTTCGTCCGTTGACTATTAAGGCTATGTGAGATATTGTTTAATTCTTGAGCAATTTTGGTGTTTGAAGAAGATTTTGAGAAAAACTTAGTTTGGAACGGAATGGACGATTTAGTTGAATGGGAATGAAGCCCTAATTTGGAAGAGGTTAGATATTTAATTTTTTTTAATTCTAGAAAAGCTAAAATATCCCTGTTAGTTTTCTTGAAATGACGAAATTGCCCTCATGTGTATATCACATGTTACAAGAACCGTCTTGGACCACCTGAAAAGAATTAAAGTGAAATGAATAATTCATAATAAGGATTAAAATGAGAAAAAATATATAAGAGGGACCACTCTATAAAAAAAAAAGTAAGAGGGATCAAAAGTGACGTTTACCCTTTATTACTCCTATAACATTGTTACGAAGAGGGTCTTGAATCAGTTAAAATAAGTGAATAACTCTACTTAAATCTAACACCGGCTTATCAGTTTAGAGAATTTAGAACAGCCTTACTTGAGTCGGGTTTATCGGATATTGGTTTCACTGGGTATCCATTTACTTGGTCTAACAGGTGGGAATTTCCTCGCACGGTTAAAGAACGTTTAGACAGAGCTTGTGTTTCGCAAAGTTGGATTCAGAAATTTCCTTACAGTCAAGTCCAGCACCTGACCTTTGGGGGTTCAGATCATGCGCCTATCCTTATTAGAGTTCTTGATCAAAAAATTGAAAAGCAAATTCCAAGAAAACGTAGATTTTTATTTGAGTCCATGTGGATGAACGATGAAAAGTGTGCTATGGTTATTATTAAGGATTCGTGGGAAACAGCTGGCTTATCTTCTAGTGTTGAGAACGTTTGGGATAAACTGAATTATTGTAAGGAAGGTCTTGCGTTATGGAGTCGTGACTCTTTTGGGTGTGTTTTAAAGAATATCACCAAATTGCGGGAAAGAATCGATGCTTTACGTAAAGGAACCATGACTTCATTGACTAAACAGGAATTGCAGTTCCTATCTAGGGAACTTGAGGACACGTTGGATAAGGAAGAGAAAATGTGGCAGCAAAGGGCTAAGGCTCATTGGATGAGGGAAGGAGATCGCAATACCAGATACTTCCATAGTCGAGCTTCGGGGCGTAAGAGAAAAAATCGCATTAAGGGTATTAAAAATGAGGAGGGCAATTGGTGTAGTACCGACCGTCAAATTGAGGATGAGGTTGTGAAGTATTTTTCCAATATCTTCACTTCGAGTCAGCCATCAAAGGAAGAGCTATTTATGGTGTTAAGTGCTTTAGAGACAAGAGTGAGTTCTGCGGATAATCAGTTTCTCCTTCAGCCTTACACTGCAGATGAGGTAACCCGAGCCCTTTTTTCTATGTACCCCCTCAAATCCCCTGGTCCTGATGGTTTTCCCCCTTTATTCTTTCAAAAGTACTGGTCTGTTGTAGGGAATTACTAAATGGGTTTTAAATTTTCTTAATAATGGTATCTTCACCGAATCCTGTAATCACACCAATATTGCCCTTATTCCTAAATGTACTAATCCTGAGAAACTTACACAGTTCAGACCAATCAGCCTTTGTAATGTTGTCTATAAAATCGCCTCCAAGGCCATAGCTAATCGTTTAAAACCCTTAATGAATTCCGTGATTTCGGAAACTCAATCAGCTTTCGTTCCTGGTAGACAAATCACCGACAATGTACTTGTAGCCTTTGAAACTACTCACTTTATGAAAAAACGAACTAGGGGTGACGTGGGCCATATGGCCATTAAGTTGGACCTTAGTAAAGCCTATGATAGAGTAGAGTGGGATTTTCTTAGGGCTGTGATGATTCGTTTAGGATTTCATGTGAGATTCGTGGACTTGGTTATGTTGTGTGTTACATCTGTTACTTACTCCTTCGTACTTAATGGTGCTCAAATTGGTTTTGTTAAACCGGAAAGGGGTATCCGTCAAGGTGACCCTCTCTCCCCGTACTTATTTCTTTTTTGTGCAGAAAGTTTGAGTTCATTGATCACTCAGGAGGAGAATAGGGGTAATCTTACTGGGATTGCTGTTTGCGAGGCTGCACCTAGGGTTTCTCACTTATTGTTTGCAGACGACACATTGATCTTTTGCCAAGCCACATCAGATGCAGCTATTCGGATCCACAATATCCTACATGCGTATGGTATAGCTTCTGGACAGAATATCAATCTTGAGAAATCTTCAGTGGTCTTCACGAAAAAATACAACGGAGAATACGATTATGTCCATCTTATCTTATTTTCCGATTCAAAGGGAGCAAAAGCACGATCGATATTTGGGTCTTCCATTGTCAGTTGGGAGATCAAAGAGGGAAGTTTTTGATTTTATTAGAGAAAGGGTTTGGAGCAGAATTCAAAGTTTGAGGGTCAATTCTCTTTCAAAGGCTGGTAGGGAGATTCTTATCAAATCTGTCATTCAAGCAATACCATCCTATTTGATGAGTTGTTTCAAGCTTCCGGCATACCTTATAGCGGAGATTGAGTCCATGATCGCTAGCTTTTGGTGGGATGATAAAGAAGTTAAGAAGATGCATTGGATTAAATGGGATTCCCTATGTGCGAGTAAAAGGGATGGTGGATTGGGTTTCCGGGACTTAGGCTCTTTCAACATGGCGTTACTAGCTAAACAAGCTTGGCGCATTCTGATTAACCCGGGCAGTCTACTTAGCAGGATATTTAGGGCACGTTACTTTCCTCACTCACACTTTTTGGCTGCTTCTCTTGGGTCTAACCCGTCTATTACTTGGAAAGGTGTTTGGGAATCTATCAAATTTCTGGCAGCAGGGCTTAGATGGAGAGTTGGCGATGGCAAAAAAATTCGTATTTGGGAGGATAGTTGGCTGCCACGTCCTCATTCTTTTAAGGTTACATCTCTTCCTCATACTATTCCTTTAGATAGTACTGCTAATATACTTTTTGACACGATTGGTTCTTGGAATCGTTCTTTGATTGAAGGAATTTTTAGTGAGGAAGAGGCTAAGATTATTCTTTCTATTCCTCTTGGAAATCATGTTGGTGAGGACCGGTTACTTTGGCATTTTGATCGCACAGGTCAGTTTACGGTAAAATCTTCGTATAGACTGATCCGAGAGTTAAAACACCTTGATTTAGAAGGAAGATTAGGTGTATCCAACTCGGGATCTTCACGTAACTGGAATTGGATTTGGAGGTTGGTTGTCCCTCCTAAAGTACGATTATTTGTTTGGTGTTGTTGCACTGGTGCTGTTCCGGTCCGCGAAAGACTTAGACAACGAAAGGTGCTGGAAGATAGTTCATGTCCGCGCTGTAACCTTGAGTCGGAGTCTATCCTTCATTTCCTGCTGTTTTGCACATTTTCTCGTCAATTTTGGGCCTTGTCAGGCTTCCCGCAATCCACTTACGCCAGCAATGTTGATAGAGTGGAAGTCTGGTTCCTCCAAGTTTTTTCTAAAACTGATCCTCAACAAATGGGTCTTTTTATTACAATGTGTTGGTGGCTATGGTATGGAAGGAATAAGTTACTTTGGGAAAAGGAAGACATACTTCCACTTACTTTGGTACTACTTGCTGTTGATTATTATAATAGATTCCAACATGCTTCAATTCATCATCGACTTCCTCCATCTGTTCGCTCTCGATCAAGATGGCATCCTCCCACAGGTTCGATTATTAAATTAAATGTTGATGCTGCTTTATCTCGTTTAGGAGATTTGGTGGGTTTTGGGATTATTGTTCGGAATAAAGAAGGTTTATGTGTAGGCTGGAAATGTTTAACTGTTAAACTGCCTCTTGATCCAGAATCTGCGGAGGCATTGGCTGCACTCCGAGCCATGGAGTTTGGGTTGAGTTCAGGTTGGAATCGTCTCATTCTTGAAGGAGACTGTTATGCAGTTATGAAGGGAATCTCAAATCCTTCTCCTAGTTTTGGCTCGCTGGGTCATATTTTTGATGAAATTAAGGGTTTTAGCTTCTCGTTTGGATTATTTTAGAGCGTCACATATCATCCGCGAAGAAAATAGGGCAGCCCATCACTTAGCTAAGTTAGCGGTTTCAAATTTTCAGTTTTCTGTTGAGCTTCCGAATTCCATTCTTGACATTGTACTTTCGGATTCTCCGTGATATTTGTTTTACTGGTTGTTTCTCAAAAAAAAAAAAAAGACAAAATAACCTTTTAAGTTTAATTTGACGGTTGAAACTCAATTGCAATTCGACTTGATAAATTAATAAAAAATATCAAATTACTCGACACCGACTAATATATATTCTCATAAAGCTCGTATGGATATAAATTAATTGAAATAAATAAAAACGTCAAACTCGAAAATATAACGCATTTGTATTTATAGAATTTTCGAACCTTTTGACACGTGGGCCTTAGACGTCCACGTGAACGGCCTAGTCTTTGGGCCTAGTCCCCGGCCTTGTAGATAAGTACTAATTAAATCCCAACATCATGTTCATGTTGGTTTAATTATTATATATGGAACATTCAGCAAACAATCATTTCAGACAAAGATTTTTTGTCAAGTGCCATTATTTTCAGGCTATTTTGTCTTAATCAAGGTTAGATTTATATGAAATTGTGCTAAATATGAAACAAATAAATTTTAATAAATTCAATAAAATATGATTACAATTGAGTACGAATACTTTTATTAGTCGAATTTGAGTCTACTGAAGTATGAAAGTCAACCCGGATAGAACTAGCTAGACTAAGATAAGATGCATAATTAAATTATTTTACATTGTATATAAATTATTTATTTCTTGAGTTTTGTTGAGGTGATGAAGTATGTAATAATTATAATTTATCCTCCAAAGTCCAAAGAGTGCATGTTTGTTAATATTTTTCTAGTTTGTATACATGTGATACTTATTTATAAATAACTTAAATTAAAGTTAGTGGTTAATTTGTAAATATATAATTCTTCGTGTGATCAGAACATTTCATGAGGAAGCCCGACATCAACATAAAGTCTGAAATTATGTTTGAGTCGAGATTAGAAGCCCATAGAATTAGAATTAGGGAAATGACATTCTAATAAATTATGTAGGCCCACAGCTGCTAATTAACTAATTAAGTTCGATTAATTATCAGAAAATCACACTTTCCTCTATGAAATTACAATCAAGTTGCACTTACCAGCTTCTGAACTTCAATTTTTTACACTGTTCACTATGAATTTATATTAGTGTTGCACTTTCTCAATTGAACTCTTTTCTGGCCAAAGTTCAAAGGGGAAAGTGCAATACAAAAGTTCAGAGTTAAATATGCAATTATGATGTAAGTTAAGGGGAAAAGCGCAATTTTAATGTAGGTTGGCATATTTAAATATTATGTTTAATTGTAATAAAATATATAATAGTCCTACAAGAAAAAAATAGTACAAAATTAACAATTATAAAATATATAGAAATATATTACTTAGACATTACATAGTGAGAGATGGGTATAAAATTAAGCATATACGATTATTTTATGTTTAAGCTGATCTTACAAGTTTCGAATTATATTCTTCAAATGAGGTTTCAAGTTTTTAAAATTTGTAAGAAAAATAGAGTTTGACAATCTAAATCGTGAATTTTTTAAATGATAATTATTATTTGAAGAATAATGAGGTGAACTTATTAATTATTGAAGCAAAATTAATACTTTAAATAAAATGCCTTCCCCTCATGAACTTATAGTTGAGTTGTATTTTTCCTCCTAAACTTACATTCTTGTTGCACTTTTCACCCTTAAATTTTTTGTTGCACTTCCCCCTGAACTCTATCGCCTGAAAAGAGTTCAGAGGGAAAGTACAACACCAATATAAATTCAGAGTGGATAATGCAAAAAATTAAAGTTCAGGGGGAATGTGCAACTAATCTATAAGTTTAGGGTGGGGAAGTGTGACTTTCTCATTAATTATTCATAAATTTCCAACTTCAAAGTTTGGTTTCGATCGGCAGAAAATGTTATTCCCTTTGTTTTTTTATATTTGTCATTTTGAAAAAATAATTATTTATTTTTATTTCTCATTTTAGAAGTATAATGTAAAATTAATTATTTTTCTTTTAATTTTACCCTTCTTGTTAATGCTAATTAATAATGTGATTATTTGATTAAAATTGTGTTTTGGGACATGCACATGAATATTTTTTAGGGTATTTTCGTCCGTTCACTACTGAGGCTATGTGAGATATTGTTTAATTCTTGAGCAATTTTGGTGTTTGAAGAAGATTTTGGGAGAAAACTTAGTTTGAAACAGAATGGACGATTAAGTTGGATGGGAATAAAGCCCTAGTTTGGAAGAGATTAGATATTTAATTTTTTTTTTAAAATTTTAGAAAAATGAAAATATCCCTATTAGTTTTCTTGAAATGATGAAATTGCACTCATTTGTATATCACATGTTAACGAAACAGTCTAGGACCACCTGTAAAGGACTAAAATGAAACAAATAATTTATAATAAGGACTAAAGTGAGAGGGATCAAAAGTGATGATTATCCTTTATTACTCCTATAACATTGTTACGAAAGAGGGTCTTGAATAAGTTAAAATAAGTGAATGACTCTACTTAAATTCCAAAATAAAACCAAAATATTCAACTCAGGTATCGTTGACAAAAGAACTTTTTAAGTTTAATTTGACTGTTAGAACTCAATTTCAACTCGACTTGATAAGCTAACAATTACCAAAATTTAATTTATGAAAAATATCAATTTATTTGATATCGACTCGTGTGTTATCAATTATCATCAAGCTCATATGGATATAGTTCATTGAAATACTATGTTTTAAATAAAACAGTCAAACTCGAACAATATATCCTACTTACTCATTTACATATCCAACTCTGGTATATAATATTATGATGTATGAAAAATTAATTTACATGTCAATTACTAAACAATAATATATATCGCAAATTCGCATTTATAAAATTTTCGAACTTTTGACACATGGGCCTTAGACATGCACCTGATCGGCCTAGTCTTTGGGCCTTGTCCCCGGCCCTGTATATAAGTACTAATTAAAAATTAAATAATCATTTCACACAAAGATTATGTTGACTAACATTATTTTCAGGCTATTTTGTCTTAATCCAGGTTAGATTTATACGAAATTGAGCTAAATATGGACTGGGATTGTAGATTGATTGAACCTACACGAAGCAGGGCTTGAAACAAATAAATTTTAATGAATTCAATAATATATTTGAGTCAAATTGAGCATGAATATTTTTATTAGGCCCTATAAGTCGAATTTGAGCCTACTGAAAATCAACTCGAATAGAAACCGACTAAGAAAAGATGATTAATTAAATAATTTTATATGGTATTTAAATTATTTATTTCTTGAGTTATGTTGAGGTGATGAAGTATGTATATAATTATAATTTATCCTCCAAAAGAGTGTTTGTTACTCCCTCCGTTTTAATCAACTCGAATAGAATCCGACTAAGATTGAATAATTAAATAATTTTGTATGGTATTTAAATTATTTATTTCTTGAGTTTTGTTGAGGTGATGAAGTATGTATATAATTATTATATATTATCCTCCAAAGAGTGTTTGTTACTTCCTCCGTTTTTTTATTTGTCATTTTAGCAAAATTTTCTTATTTATTTGTATTTGTCGCTTGAGGATTTCAATATAAAATTAATGTTATTTTACCAATTTTGACAATCTGAATCGTGAATTTCTTAAATAATAATTATCATTTGAAGATTAAAGATGTGAACTTATTAATTATTGAAGCAAAATTAATACTTTAAATAAAACGCCTTCCCCCTAACTTATAACCAAGTTGCACCTTTTCTTCTAAAACTTACATCCTTGTTGCACTTTTCATCCTGAAATTTTTTATTGCACTTCCCCTTGAACTCTATCGCCGGAAAAGATATCGGAAAAGAGTTTAGGGGGGAAGTGCAACACCAATATAAGTTCAGAGTGGATAATGCGAAAAATTGAAGTTCAGGGGGAATGTGCAACTAATCTATAAGTTTAGGCTGGGGGACGTGTGATTTTCTCATTAATTATTCATTAAGTTTAGATCGGCAGAAAATATTACCCCCTTTGGTTTTTTATATTTGTCATTTTGAAGAAAAAAAATTTATTTTTATTTGTGTTTTAGGAGTTCAATGTAAAATTAATTATTTTTCTTCTAATATTTACCTTTCTTGTTAATGCTCATTAATAATGTGATTATTTGATTAAAATGGTATTTTGAGATATTTACTTCAAATAATCTATTTATTACATTTTTTTAATCTGTCTACAAACGATAAATAAAAAAATGAAAGAATGTCTGAAAATCCAGATTTAGATTGAACCTATATATATTATGACTCAATTAATTAAATAATAATAACACGTTCGTACCGTAATTAAAAAGAAGAATCTTAAAGCTAATTAATTTTAGTGGCTACAAGGGTTAATTTTGGGAAGGTTTGGTTTATTATTATTTCAGTACGCATTATAATTGTGACAATGACGTTAGCCGAATGGTTTAAAGGACATATTTACACGAGTGGAGATGATTTCTAAATAATTGAGTAGTACACTCTGAATTTAATTTTGTTCAATATATAATTAATGAATTCAACAAGTAATAAATTAAAGGAGAGTATTTGAGCAATCAAGTATATATCTTCAATTTTATTTTGTGTAAAACGTAAAACACCTCATTTATATTTTCTATTTGGCAAAAAACACCATGTGTTACTGTACATTATTAGCAAAAATACCCCCGTATTTTAATATTTAATAAAGTCACTACATCAATTTGCAAATTAAGAGTTGACTATAGGTTTGGTGTCTTGCTATAACTTTTAAGAGAACATTTGGGGTTATTGTCATTTTTAAAGTTCAGAAGGGAGTCATTGTTAAAAAAATTAAATTAACTGTTTTGAATACGGAATTAAAATTAAAGTACACATCTATAGAATTTTCTAACACAACTAGGTTACATGGAAAACCTAGGTCTGTATTGGATTGAGCCTGGCTGGGTTTGGTCTCACCCACATCAGGTCAAACCCCATATGGTAAAGAGTTTGAATAAATTTCAGTTCAAACCTAAGTTTCATTTCAAAACGAAACCTATACAGACCTACTTGAGACATATAAAATTATTGTCTATCATCTACCTTTTACACATAAAGTTATTGATTTGACACCTACTACTTATTTTTCTCCCCCAAACCCGTACAACCAAACTCCAATTTAAATCAAATCTCAAATTTTCAAAACTCATTAACTATTATTTAATAATATTTTATAATCTCAATATTCCATTGAAACCATTATACAAATCGAGTTTTAAAAGTTTCATCAAACTTTTGAAATCACTTATTGAGACCAAACCGAGACCAAACTCAATCAAACTCCTTCCATATTAACCCTAGGAGTTTCAGTTAAAGTTTTGTTATCTTTTATATATAGTCTAGAATACAGAATTTGTTTGTTACAAACTTGTACTCGGAAAAGGGATAGAAAATTTTAAGGTTCAACTTAGATAGTCAGCTAAATATGAATGATTTTTAATTTAATGATTAATGATAAATGTATTCTAAAAGGAAAGATAGTAAAGAGCAATTTATCAACTTCACTCGGAGAATATAACTCACTTGTCGAAATTGAGAGTGGTCCACAATGAAAAGTGTTTTGTAATAAATGGGTGTAAATTGCCACATTTATCATAATACAGAGTGATAAATTGTCACAATTATCATAATATATACAAGGGGGTAAAATGCCACATTATCATAATACCAGGAGGGGGGTGTTAAAAGTTTCACATATAAAAACGTCAGAGAGACGGTGTAAATGTTTATAAAATCACGCGAGGGTGGGAGGTGGGGGGAAGTGCTCTTTTTCAAATTACATGAAGGTAAATTGAACATTATGAATTTTAGATGGGTAAATCGCGATTAACTTGCCAACAAAATATTGAAGATGAAAACTAATAATGTGTATGGTTATTCGTTGGATATATCACTAGCTAGCAATTTAGGTGCATAAGAATATATTGTATATGGTTGCACGAGTGCCAATAAATGGAGAACAAACAATGTATTATTCGTGCTATAATATCTCTTAACTAATGACTAAAGGTCATGATATTTATTAGCTAGCCAATTGGTTGAGTCATATAGAGAGTAGTAAAAGCAATTAAGGCAATAATTGAAGATCTTAATTGATACTTAAATCTCTTGGAAGACACAATTAAACCTCATTAAATCATTATGGTTTGAAAGTAATTAAGCTTTCGGATAGACAAAAGAAGTGCAGAATCTCATCCAAAATGTGGTGTTTGTTTAGTTTCATATTAGGTGTAAGTTAATTACTTATTCACTATAACTTGTATTAATTATTTTAATAAAAATTAAAGTGATCGATCGCCGATCGGTATAATGTAATGATGTAAATCGTCGTTTCAATGGAAAATCATGCTAGTTGTGGATTTTTTTGTGTATTTTTTAATTTAAGCATGGATTAACTTGTTTTTTTATTGGAACATACATAATGAATAGTTGAAAATTGTGCAAATTATATAGTATGAAAATTTAAGTTTTATATTTCATCCCGAAGTTATTGATAACTGAGGTACGTGTGGGCCACGTAATTCAATTAATAGGAATTTTCACATGTGTCGTTGAATCATCTCTCTCTCAGTCTCTCATCTACACGACAATTCCACCTGCTGATGTGGACGCCAACTAGGATAAAATTAGATTAAAAAATACGAGAAAAATATGGAATGAACACCATACTCAATCATTAACAATGAAGTACTTCTTCACCATCCCCATTACAAATGCCGCGCCTAGCTATCATCCTCCGTAACCTTTCTTTTCCGCAAATGAACCCGAATAGGGAAAAAATCTTTACACGCTCGAATCAGAAAATAATACTTTAATCAGCAAGTCATAGTTACATGACGAAGAATAAAAGTTTCCCCATATATATATATATAAATATATATACTATGATAATTAACCATTATAATTATTTAAATTTAAGTTAGTAAATCAAAATTTTCTTGAAATATGTGGTGTGTGAGTGAGAGAACAGATTGGAATGTAAAGAAATGTGAAAAGCACCAGACCCTTTCCTTCTGGCGGGGGGTGTGGGGGCCGACTGCATATCGAATGCATGCTGTGTGAACAATGTATAGGTGTAAAAAGGTACTCCTTAATTCACATATGAAATAAAAAAGAATACTCAATATTTTAATTATAATAATCATAAATAATAATAAGACATTGAATTCCCAATGACACACTTCTCATAATCTCATCATTGTCAAGTCGCTTTTACTCAGAATTTCACGCCTCACTTTTCTAATTTCAATTCAATTCTCTCTACAATAATAACTCCATTTGTCCTTTTCACCCCTATCTTTTATCAGTAAATTCTATCACAAATCGGGTTAAATTCTATCACAAACCGGGTTTGACAGCATTCAGAGTATTCATATCACAAATATAATTTTTGGGATAGTATAATTTTTTTAGAAGAGCGATAAATCACAAAACAACTACAATTCTTCAATATACTTGTTTTAGGATGTCGGATATTGGTTTTCCAAGAGTTTAATCACTTTCAAAGCGCATCAGAAACATTAGCTGAGAATCTCTCCCAACAGAAATTTGATCTTAGGGTTGCTACTTTGTAGTGACTGGTGTCTTCTGCTAGGTCAATCACCTGTTGGTAATGCTAAATAGATTTGTCAATGAGGTCTTAGTTAACTTCTAAGGTTGAGGCCGCAAGACATGGGTTCAACTCCCACTAACATGGAATTTTCAGTAGTTTAATAATAATGTTTGATAATTGATTTTCTTTGTCATTTGATTGTAAGTCAATAGATTTTCTGATTTAGTGATTTTAATGTGTGATAATAATGTAATGACTTTGTCTGAAAAAATGACATTCTAATCAATATTAAACTTGTCTAACTACATGTTTGATCATCTCATCATCGAAAAATTCGTGTCCAGATCTGGCTTGGTCAAACTTGTCTAACTATATGGCAAGTGTATGCACTTGCTCTGTGATTGGTCAGTGCTCTCCTATAAGTTTCATCAAATCCCAGAACAAGTGTATTACACTTGCAATGCAGTTACTTTGTATTCGACCAAATCCGATTCAGGTAATAATTTCCCTTTTTTTATGTGTGTGAGAGAGAGAGACAGAGAGAATATAAATATTATAGCATGGTCAACCTGTTGTTGTGTCCCTTTGTTGTATAACCCAAAAAACCATTCTCTCCTTTTCCTCTCAATCTGCCCTTCTCTCCCCTTTGTTTCCTTGTTATGTCTTTTTCCTCTGAAACTCAATAACCCTATTGTCTACTTATCTTGAGCAAAGTGAATTCACTTTAGTATTTATAACTGCATACCCACTTTTTTAAAAAAAAAAAGTTAAAAAATACTACTATTTATTAATTTGAATATTTTGCTCGATCTAGAGAGGAAAAAATGTGGATGTTGCAATGCAATGGACATAGCCATGACCAAGATTTGAAGATGTCGGAATACGGCCGGAAGCTTCGGCCGTTAGTGCCAAGGCCAATTTGTAGCTGCAACAAGATGATGAAGACAACATCTTCTTGTTGTTATTGCATTCAAAACCCTAATTTTCTTTCATGGAATCATCCCCTAATTATGAGTACGCAATATTTGTTTAATCCTTTTCTTGCCCTCTTTTTATCAATTTTCTTTTCTATTATTGTGTCATACTTTAGTGTCACATATGTGCATCTATCCTAGACGCGTGTAGACACTTCTAAATTAAAGAATGAGTTCATTAAATATATATATAAGCATATTAATTTGTGACATGAATTTGTTAGAAAAGTCTATTTTTATTTTCATTTTCTTCAAATTACTAACAAAACTCATGTTCGAATTCTCGATGATCAACAAAATGTATCTGACTATGTCTTGAGAGAAATTAAGTCAGGTCTTACGTTTTTTACGACTAAGAATTACATGTGATTTTTTAATAGGTGGTGTGAGTAGTAATGACTATGGAGTAAAAAGAGAGATGAGCATGAACATGAACATGAACATGCCTTTGGTGAGTTCAAGATGGAACCCTACACCGGAGCAATTGCAAGCTCTCGAAGAAATGTATCGAAGAGGAACTCGAACGCCATCGGCCGAACAAATACAACAAATTGCTTCAAAGCTTAGAAGGTTTGGTAAAATTGAAGGTAAAAATGTTTTTTACTGGTTTCAAAACCATAAGGCAAGGGAGAGGCAAAAGAAACGACGTCAGCTTGAGTTACTTGCTGCTGGGAAAAAGAAATTATGCCACGTTGATCAAACCCTAGAAGAAAAATCAATAGGTACACTCAATAATAGTAATTAATTACATTTTGTTTTTGTTTCTAGCTACATATTTTGGCATGTTATGAATTTTTTCATATAACTTTTTCTAAGATTAGATTTCAAACACACGTGACTTATATAATTATTTAATTAAAAGAAAAATATTTATATTTGTGATTGATTGTTCTAAGATGAATCTTAGACAATAATCAATATATCAAGTTTATATTGTGAATAATTTTGGTGGTAATTTCCTTATTAGAGCATTTGCTAAATATAGAAACCCAACTTTGTGTGCCACATTGACCCAATCACAAGTTATTGAGCTAGAATACTTCAAAAAATTAGCCAATTACGAAAGGTCGAGTCTTTTCAGCTTCTTTTATTCATGGATTAAAATTTCGATACATTTTCATCCAAAATACGAAAAAAAAAAAATTAGTTTAGAGTCAATGGAAAAAACAAATAGAGTACTTTCTATTTGCACATGTTATATTTTAGAAAATTTTCGAATCGAAATTTTTTCTAATTTTGAACTTATGGATATTTAAATTGTATTATATATCAACTAAAAATACTAATTGTTTTGTCTTGTTTTAATTTTAGTTTGTGCATGTAGATAATAAAGAGTTTAATGGCCAAAATTAAATCAAACTTCTAAACTAATCTTGATGTACATTTTATTATATTTATCTATAAAATTCAGAAAAGTAATTAATGAATTGATTTGCAGGACTGAGCAGGAGATATTTTGACATTGAACATCCTAAGAATTTGGCTACACCTACAAAGGTCTGTAATTTACATTTTCCTATAAAAAAAAAAAAAAACAGTACTTTGTCATAATTAATTAATCTCATTGCACAAATCTCAACATCTGACTTTTTTACATTGCAAGAAAAATTAATTATGGCTTAATTATATGATATGAAGGTCAATAAATTGAATTCAACAAAGAAAAGGCTTTTGTATGATGGAAATAGAATTGAGGCTAAAAAGCTGCTTGTCTATACTTTCTGTTGGAGCTGTTTTTTTTAAATAGAATTTCTTGGGAAAAGTGCAAAAAAAAATAATAATTATTTGAAAATTCAATCAGCTTTTCATTTAATTGTTAGTACCAACATTTTTTCAGGACTCTGAATCAATGCATGGATCAGAAGTACTGTTAGCAGAATGTAAGAAAGCAAAGAATGAATTAAAGTGCTGGGAATTGGGCTTATCTTATACTAATTACTTGCCACCGGACAAAACTGTACACACAATAACTGCAGAGAATGGGATTAAAGAAATTAATCACACACTTCAGCTATTTCCAATTGGGAGCAATAATGATTTGGGAAATTCAATTGCAACTCATCATATGGGAGAAATTCACCAAATTGGAGGAACTAAATTTATGCCAAATGAGTTTATTGAGTTTCTTCCAACCAAAAATTGATTGTGGTGTTTTTATTTAATTTTCATCATCTATTCAATACTAGCATTTAATTATTGGTTATGTAACTTTCCTTCAATTATGTTGGTGTTTATATTTATTATATTTATATATGTGTGTGTTGTAATGATTAATAATATTTAGGATTTGGAGAAGTGTTTTATTAATGGCAATTGATATGCATCATTTGTTTCTACTTTTCTGATAATTAATTTCGTGTTGGAATATTATACTCCCTCTGTTTTTTATTTGTTGCTTTGACAAAAAAATATTATTTACTTCAACTTATCGTTTTAGGGGTTCAATGTAAAATTAATTAATTTTTACTAATATTATCCTTCTTGTTAATGGTTGTAATTAATGATGTGATTATTTGGTTAAAAGGGTATTTTGAGATTTTTTTCTTGAAAAATGTGGCTATTTATTATATTTGTGTAACATCCTCAAAAACGACAAATAAAAAAAAAGGGGGCAGGGGTTTATAAAGAACCGTGTTTTAAGAGTTGTTTCCAATATTGTATTATTATTAATTGAAAAAAAAATTAGGTTTATATTTATGAAAGGTAAAAATGTACATTGAGAAAATTATTAAGTTATTGTATTTATAACTTCAGATCAATTTTTCAAAATATCTTGAAGACATTAATTTAAGATATTTAGACCTTGTTCAAATAGCAAAATGTTTAAATTTATTACTCTTATTTTTTTATAGGGTGATTTTCACTTAGACCCCCTGAGGTTTAGTCTTATTACAAGAAACTCCCTGTAGTTTTAAAAATTACAGGGACACCCCTTAAGTGGTGTCTTTTGTAAACATTTTTACAAGTTGTAGGGGGTGTCCTTGTATTACGGAAACTACAGGGGGTTTCTTGTAATATAATTAAACATCAGGGAATCTTAGTGTAAATTACTCTTTTTTAATTATATACTTAACTCTTATTATCGATTTTCATTTTTTTTTTTTTAAAGTTGTGGTTAGAATTGTTGGAATGAAAACCGACCATGCAATCTAGATAGAATCTAAATATATAATAATAATACTGTGTAGTACTATGTAGCTTCAGCCAAGAACAGATTAGCCCTGCCTTGCTTTGTCCCAACAATATAATAAAAACAATGAACAGGTCAAAAGACTAGCCCATTTGTAGCCCATCTGTTTGCTTGGTTTTTCAAAACAAAATTAAGATTTAATTTATTATTGTTATTTTTTTATTTTCAATTTTCTTTTTCATTATTTTGGCTTGGTATAGAGACAATTATTGCTTATACTTCTTCATTAGATTTACCACTTTTTGATAGAATGTTTAGGATTTAGAGCTAATTTGTGAGTTTTTCCTTGGGACAATTAATTATAGGTATGCATTGGTTTGCAAACCTTTTTACACACACTTTTGCAGAATAGAGGTTGGAGGTAGAGGTAATGGATAGGATTTTAATTCGAATTTGATTTAATTTTTTAGAATTTTTATGTGATGTAAAATTTGATTGGTCTAATCCTATTAGGCATGTCAAGGGTAAAATTCTACAAGATATTTGTTTGGAAAATCATAACAATTGGTAACATTAAGGTTGTGTTCGCAAATTTTAACAGATAAGTTCAAGTTGTGAGTTAAATTCAGTATAAATAAAAGCATCATAAGCTAGGTTGCACGGATACTTCGAAAAATGGCCCCGTGCAGTATCCAGTACTCCGAGGATACGGATACGCGTCCGATACGCGTGGGACACGCGTACAGTACGCCATCTGGAGTATCCTAATTAAATTAAATAAAAAATAATTCTGATACGGGTATAATACGTTTTTTTGGAGTATCCTGCAGGTTTTGGACACGTTTTGGATATGCATGGGGTGTTTTTGTTAGTTTTTCAAAGTTATGGGTAAAAAATTAATAAATTAAAAGTTAAAAAAACGTGTATTTTGAATGGTCTTGGATACGGGTGTCCATCCTCGTGATGTTTAGTTGAAAATTTCAAATCAATTCGGGTTTATTACTAACTTTTTCAATTTTTGATATAACTTTTGTGTATTTTGAATGGTCTTGGACAATTTTAGTGTATAATTTTTATGTGATGTTGTCGAACCCGAAATTAAACTAGTAGACAATATATATTTTAAATATGATCTATTTCTTTTGTGGTATAATAGAACGATCAAGTTAGTTATGTTGTTATGCATAATATAAAATTATTTTATTTCATATGCGTATCTTTACCGTATCGAATCCTATAAATTTTAAAAATCCGTATCGCCGTATTCGTATCGTATTATAACGTATCGCCGTATCCGTATCCGTGCAATCTAGATCATAAGATAAGTTTACGACTTATGAGCTTTAAAGACCCTATTTTGAAGGATTTTGAACCAATTTCAATGGTCTCGATTTTAGAAAGATTTCAGCGAAACCTTTGAAACCACGTTTGGTTAGGTTTTGAAAGTTGAGTTTTGTGGTTCTGAAAAGATTGAAACCCCACTTGAATTATTTTGAATATTAGGTTGGGTTGGGAGGGGGGGGGGGGGGGACGGTAAGTGTAAAATCAATGTATTTCTTAAAGAGTGGGGGGAAAATAGATTGCAAATTTGTAATGAGTTTCATGGGTTTGACAAAAATTCATTTGTAAGGGTTTAGGCCCGATCTCGTGAAATCCGCAAGACTGGACCATAATCCACCCACAGAGAGCCAAAATAGCATATTTTGGGAGAAGTTGAAGCCGAAGTTAATTTTGCAAACACTAAATTGATGCGTTCGAGGTGAAAAAAAAACTTTTAATAAGTTGTTTGCAAAAACAACCTAAGTCAATCACTATGACAATTAATAACGTTCTTAGCGACAACCAAAACTAGCATTGGCAATGAAATATGTCGTTGTCAATTATTATTTTAAATAAACAATTCCATATTCCTTCAAAATCATTAACCAGGCATGTAAATACAAGAAGTTCATGAATTGGAAAAACCATAAAGTAGATTCAAACAATTTGGAGAACATCAAAATTAGTAGGAATGTAGAATATATCAATTTCCAATATAAGAGAACAACACTATAGAAATATGATGGAAAGGAATAATGAACATTATTATTATTATTATTATTATAAGATAATTAACTCCAATCTAAAATCATTATTTTGTGAGAATTAAGTACATAAATAAGAAAACTAAATAATTCAACAACTCAACCAAATTAATATTACAATGGTAACCTTAAGAAGCATAAAGAGGCTCAGGATCCACATTCCTTCTTATCCTGGAAAAATCAAAACAAATACGGTAAATACCGCACTTTTAGCTGTCATTCGTACGCAGAAGGCTCATTAAGCTAAGAAATATAATAAAATGAACAATCATGAAAAATAAATGAGTCGATGGAAAAATCTTTCTTTTGTTTGCGTTAAAACGAGTTTGGCCTAGTGGAAAGAGCACCAAAACCACTTTTAAGACATCTTGTTTGGCCTCGTAAACGAAAATCAATTGTTAGAAATTGATTTTACGAAAATAATTACTTTTGCAACAACTAAGCCAACTCGCACTCTACTTATATGAGATAACACACTCGGAAAAGAGAAGGAGCAACAAAAAAAAAAGTACAATTTATCCATTACTCAGTACTCACCAATTGTCCTCAGCCCATTTACAGCCATCAGTGTCTACCACGTGCAGGCTATACGCGTGCCTTGAACTCGAAGACTTGTTCTCAAAACTATTAAGAGCCATATAAGAAGATATTAGGAAAAAATGAAAATCGTCAAGTTAATTTCATATCTAAATGTAAACCATTATTAAGGCCATGGTTCTTGATTTTAAGTGAGAAAAAACACATGGTAAGATATATCATTCTCACACAAATGATAGAACTTCAGGCTTTAATTTTGTTCATTTGGATTTTATTTATCATCTTTCTCACTAGAATTCAAGAACCAAACATGGCGTAAGAGTTCAGTGCAGGCAAGAGACCTCTGATGAATCAAATCCCCGTGAATAACTACTAAGGAACCGGCTTTCACTTCAATAGGAACGAAATCCTTTTTATCATAGGAAGGAGATGGATTGTCAAAGTGAACTCCTGTATCGTCTCTGATAAATCTTCTCACAAGACCATCTAAAACGAGGAAAAAAATAGACAATTTTAATTTTAACATCCACTATTTTATTTTATTTTAATCGACGAAAAAAACAAAAGTGAGCATTATAACAATATTACTACCTTTGTGAGATCCAGGAATAGCCCAAAGGCAACCATTTATAATTGTTGCGTCTTCTAGAGCTAACCAAAGTCCCGTGCAAGTTGGAGGATCGGTGTATAGAAATGAATTGTCCTGATGTGGGACAACTTCACCACCAATTCCAGGTTGCTAAAAATGAAAGTCATATATATTACACTTTGAATGAAAAATTATACGAAATAAAGAAATTTATAAATAAAAGATGGTAGCCAGATTTGACTCGAATATTAATTTATTTAAGCAAATCATGTTCTGGAATTATGAATATGTGGCCTTTTAAAATACGTCATCAAATCAAATGAAGTCTTGCAGTCCAAGGAAGTAAGAACCAATCAAATTAGTGTCTTCCATTCCAAAGAAGGCATTCTCAAAACTCCTTTATATAGATATTTGAGTGAAAAGTTTCATTCAAACTGACTGATAACGTGGGGCGATATGATTTGCATTTGACTCTTTGGAATGAAAGACACTAATTCGTTTGGTTCTTACTTCCTTGAACTACAAAACTTCATTTGATTGGTCAAAACATTTCATCTTGACATGTGGCGTATTTTAAATGGCCACATCTTCATGATGCCAGAATACGATTTGATTTGCTTAAATATATCAATTTGACTCGTGGCATAGTATAAGAATTAAATTTAGGAAAATTGTCAAAGTACAAAAATAAAGAATTTAAACTTATAACTAACATATTATTTTATACGTGTCATCATTTGATAAACTCAGCAGTAAAACCAAATTGATTAAAAAATCCCACTTGAAAACAAGGGTATAATGAAGTACCTTGAAAATGTACATGGATTGAATGGGTACTGGCCTTTTGTAACCCAAAGAGAACAGTAAGCTTGACAATTTCTCTGAGCTCGAAAAGCTCTTAAATGTAGGCTCTTTTTCATGTAATGCTGCAAGAAAATACATGGCATCATAATATGGCACATTAAGCACACTACACAATCTGTATTGATGTTGTGCTTGAACGAGGACCATAAAACTGAAGACAAAACGAAACATTGTTTTTTTTTTTTTAATTAAAAAGTGAAACATTAATACGTAGGAAGAGGTAAAAAAATGATATATGCTGCCAAGATACAACGTTATAGTTTCAAGTATACCATGGCCAACTTTATTTATTGAGAGTTGCTTTGGTTGCTTCAAGTTGCCGTCTTCATCAAATGCTTTTTCTGTGAAAAATGCAAAGAGATACATGACAATTTAAGCCGAAACTCCAAAGAGACGACATTAAACGAAGGAAAAGTATGCATGAATTCTATGCAATACAAAATCGAAAAGTGGTACAAGAAACTAATTTACATTTAACTTGAAGAAAAACACTTAAATAGTTGTCCCAATCATGTCAAGGGGGAAACAAAAGATATAAGAATCGAAACTATACCCTCCTACAATTTGTATGATGTATTTCAATCCAAATCCATTTTCCACATTTATTAAGAAAAGAACAGATGCTGCCTTGTTTTATTTCCCACACCTTTCTACTGAATTCAAAACAATACTCAATAACTTAAAAGCTATGGTTCTTGGAGAAAGCAAAATGACAAGGAAAATGAAAATCAACAAACAATTAGCTATTTGATTGATACACATCCAAGAAGAGTATATAAAGTAAATTTACTTCAAAATCAATAAACAGGGCAATAAACACAAATCAATAACTCCATACCTTCAAAGAAGAATGAAATCTTTTCAGCACTTTCAAAGAAGTAATCATCAGTGGTATGCTGCTGAACCCAGATAACAGAACAAAAACAAGTCAAAATTATTACTCTATCATTTAATAACCACATGTATTCTACAAAAGAGAATAAAAAAAATCCATAAATAAGTTGAATTTTTACTTGGTTCTTAGTGGAGAAAATGGAAGCTTTGGTGGAACAATCAAATCCAGCAAGTAATTGCTCCATTTTTAACCTAAGGGAGCTAATCTCATCTGGGTTTGAGAAAGATTCCAAAACCAAATAACCCTTAGAATTGAAGAAATCAAGCTGCTCTGGATTCAGGTTTCCAGATATTCCCATCGCTGATTTTTTTCTTCTTTCTCTTGCGGTGTAATCACTGAACAACACCTTTGTATATTGTATACTATTAGTAAAATATTTATTCCAGGAAAAATGTATATATAGGACTCTAAAATCTCAAGCCTCAGGAGAAAAATAAGAAAATAAGATAGTACTTGTTTGGTTGGATTTTCTAGAATTATTTCCATTTTAAAAAAAGCAATTTTTATTATCTTTTCTTTATTTTCTTTATTTTTATAATCCCTAAAAAAAATTATAGGACAACTTCGATACAAGTAACATGTTTTTTACATTATTTTCTTTTTCATAATTTAAAGAAATTTCAACTAATTTTTCAAAATAAAAAAAGTAATATTATTTATTTTTCTCTAAAAAGTCAACCAGATCTGTTTCTAGTTCCAAAAGGTGAAATCGCTCACCTCGGGCGCCCCTCACCCCCTGTCCGACGGGATTGTGAGAGGAGGTAAATCATGGTGACTCAACCGGCAACAGAGGCTGGGACCAGTGCTCACTGCGCACAAGGAGCCCCCCTCATTTTTTGAGAGATTGCTCCCACACTGCCGCTAGTGAGGTTCGATCCTTGGTCTCTTGTTCCAAATTCCACCTCTGAGACCAGTTGAGCTGCCCATGCGGGCCAGATCTGTTTCTTTCTTTTTATTTTTTCGAACCCAAGTTTAAATCTTTGTTGGAAGAAATTTCAACATAATATATCCTATAAGTCTCGAAAAAGATTAAACCCAAAAAAAAAAAACTATTTTCAAGCGCAAAATTTGCAAAAACCATTTTTAAGAATCCATCAATTATCTAAAACTTCACAGAGAATGCCAAACAACCCGTCTATCCAACTTCCACCTTCAAATTTTCTTCTTATTTGAAGAGTTCATTTTTCTTATGTGTGAGGCATGTCGCTTGGGTAATTTTTCTTTTTGTTATTTATTTAATTTGTTTAACTAAGATTTATAAATATGTAGATGAATTTATAAATATCTAGATGAATTGAAGTATTCAAATACGTTATAACTTACCAATATGTGATAGATTTAGTGAAAAACACTACAAAATAATAAACTTAGGTTCGAATCCCTGTTGAAAGAGATTATCACTTTAATGTGTCTGACGCGCATCGAAAAATATTAACAGTTAGATTTGTTTGTTCAATGTGTTTCATACCAACACAGAGTACATATTTTTCCTATTATCAACACAAAAGGGAATTGAGAAGAGAAGAGTATGCACAATAGTTGCTTCAAAAAATCACTACGCAAAGTGATGTTCACTCACGTTTGGCTTGATTAAAACTCATTCAAGCTCGGTTTCTAACAATCAAACCAAACTCCCGATAAGAACTTGAAAAATATTCTATCGACTCTACTCGACTCGCTTACAATTCTAGCTAAAGAAAAGGCCACAAATGTTTGAAGAACAAAAATGAAAGAGAAAGGAAGCCACAAAATGAACACTATATTTGAACCCAAATTTAAAAACTTCTCTAAGTTATGTAAAATGTCAACCTATTCCTGTGGGTATTACACATCTGAAAGAACTAATGTACAATAGAAACACGGACATACCACCCCGTCCAAATCACATCATATCAATCTGCAACTTGTTAGATTACAATAGCTGAGACGAAAAATCAATTTGTAACTAATGCCCGGGGCAACTCATGCCTTCTTTTCATTCTCTTCTGGCATCATCGTGTATAAAAAGACGCAATTACCCCTCATAACCGGCAAAGAATCATCGTCTGCAGTTTCAAAAAATGCAGTGTCTGCCCTCTCTCAAAGGGGGAGGAAAAAAATGAAAGAATCACAATCAAGTAATGGAGTGAGTTAGCAGCTACTTCTGCACACAAATAACAGGGACAAAACCACCTCTCGGGTCTTGTTCACGTCCCAGATGATGATCTTGAATCTTCAGTCTTGTTAACTTTACACATGCAATCTGGACAGGGAAATGAATATATCGAATCATTCGGTCTCTTTAGTTCAATACCTTTTGAATCGCTATGTGATCGCATACTTAGCATTTGCCGCTTGAAACTTTTCCACCTGAGACAAGAACCAATCATAATGATTAGATAATAAATAGGAAAAATTCTTCTGATCAAGGGTGACATGGGCATATCATTAAATTCTTGGCGACTAAGCAACCAATACGCCTAAAATTATGGATTCTATCTCTAGGCCATCAAGAGTGTAAAAGAAAGTGATCATTGAGCATGTTGTTAACACTGAATTGATGATTGTTGATCCTCTGACTAAGGTCGTTCTACTGTTTAATTTCAACCATCATGTAGTGAATATATGAATGGTTCCCTAATGTGATTTAATGAATCTCTTATGATTGGCAGAGGAAAAGGGAATCTGGAAGGTGCAAGTAAATCTATAATTACACCTAACCCCAATAGGGTGTTTCCGTAACTTCACTCAATCTCAGTAAGTAACTATTTTATAGAGTGAAAAGACAATGTAGTCGTAATTCAAATAAAAGGAAACTTTCCGAAGAACACGAGGGACAGAGAATAATCTACTCTTATCGTAAATAAGTCAAATGACAGTTGGCAAATGAGTTAATGGCAATTTACCCCCCCTGTGATATTCATAACGTTCAATTTACCTCCCAGTGATTTGAAAAAGAGCACTTTACCTCCCTGTAATCTTATAAAAGTTTTACACCACATCCCCCTGTGTTATGATAAATGTGGCAATTTACCCCCGTGTTATGATAAATGTGGCAATTTACCCGTGTTATGACAAATGTGGCAATTTACCCCCGTGTTATGACAAATGTGGCAATCCCCCCCCCCCCCCCCACACCCACCCACCCACATGATAAACAAAACACTTTTCATGCCCACTCTCAATTTCGACAAGTGAGTTACACTCTTTGGATGAAGGAGGTAATTGCTTCTTTAAATTTTTCATAGGGGTAAAGTGCTCTTTTACAAATCACAGGGGGGTGAATTGGTAATAGATAGTTGGAAAATATATGGATTATCAATGTTCAAGAAATTACCCAATATTTGGATTATCGAATAATAACGCTAACTTCCGTTTGTCTGGCCTAATTGTCCGGGAGTGTCCATTGTATAAGTATCTTCTATGCCCCAAAAGAAAATGAGGAAAATTTCCACCTTGAGTTGTAACGAATACTTCACTATGAAGACAAACAGTGTAGTCTATAGCAGCCATTCTGGACGAGTAATTCTGAAAATTAAAACATATATTATGAGATTATGAAAAGTTTTTGTAGTAATGAAAATAGATCTTGATCTAAACCTGAAATGGAGCTAATTCCTCAGCAGATGCTAGCATATCTTTCGTTTGTAATAATGGAAACATTTCCAATAGAGGAGCCATCTGCCTCTCAGAGTCGTATATTCTTCCGGATGCTAAATATATAGAAGTACTTTTGTCAAATCCCATGCCTCTCAGCACCAAGCCTACCTGATCGATACTAAATTCAGTTAGACTTCTAATAAATCTGAGCTGGTTTAGAAGCAAAACACAAAATTATAACAATAAAGAGGGAAAAAGTCGAAACTATCCTGAATGCATATCATAATCTGAATCAACTTACTCCTTCCTGACACTCTATCAATCCATATCCAACTAATGCCCAGACTGGTATTTTAGTTCACGTGTTTCAACGTTTTGGAGTTTGGGAGCGAAAATAAACACTGGAACATAGTTTGGAAGAACAAGTAAAAATATAGAATTTCGAGAAACATGTGGGCCTAACATAGGTTTTGAAAATTGGGAAAATGTATTTGGATGTGTTTTTTATGTAAGGTGCTTTAAGAAACACATGCGGATATTTCATTTGGATGAAACTGTCGAGTTTCGAAGTTTTGTGATTTAAAATATGAAATACAGAAAATAGTGAGCGAGAATGAATCCTGATAAGGGGCCAAGTATTTTGCAGTCACGAAGAATTGTCTATGAATTTTTAATGAACAGGAAATTTTAGTCAAAAGGTATGTGCAAATCCAATGCAAATGGGATAGAAATCGAAGTTCAAGAAAGCACCGACTTTTCCTTTTTTTAAAGCTTCTAAGTTATTGATTGACCATCTCATCTAAAAGTCTAAGATGTTACAGATAGATGCGTAATATTATTTCTAATACGTCCCCTCACGTGTAGGTGACATTTCTTTCACTCAAGGCTCAACGTGGAGCTATATTTTATGGATAGGTGCAGTGAGACTTATATACACCTCTTCTGGGTCTTTGCAACCATATTGAGTGACCACCCCATCTATAAGCTATAAATTGTTAGAGAAGAGAGAAAAGATATTTCATATTTAAGAATTTCTAACATACTTCATATCTCAGAAAACAACAGGACCATGACTACTCATCATAGAAAACGTGAAACTGAAGTGTATGAGAAAAGGGGGAAGAAAGTTGTAGATGATGAAAGATTGAAGAGTTGTACCTCTAAAGGTGTTAAGGGGCACTTCCCATTTAATCTGATGGCGCCAGGACGTATAACTCGACCAGGTTTAGTAAACTTTCCTTTCCAACCTCTTTCCCTTGCAGCATCCATGTCTTCTTTTTCTTGCTCCCCACCATCATATATACAACATGAGAAAGCAACCATATCCTACAAATGAAGATGGTCAATGCCGGATTTTGCTATTGCTTACATACAAACGAATTTCATATATGTTCTAACTAACCTCCTCAAAGCGAAGATGTACGGAAATATATTTGCCACTGTTATTTGCACTAAGGCTTTTCATTCTTGAAACCAAAGTTTCGCCTAGAGTTAATATGGGATTCGAAAATCTTAAAGCTTCATAATTTGCCAAGCATCTAAGTCGTTGAACCGCTGGGGGAGCATCAAATGACAGTCGATTTGCAAATGGAGAAATCCTTATAATCCTGAGATAACCAATTACAGAAGGGAACAAATTTGAAAATATGAAGAATAAAGCAAAAAATTGTTCAGTCGATTACCAAAAAGAATAGTAGCGATGAAAAAAATTTGGTAAAATTGCATATCTAGTCCCACAGGACCCTCAATACTTTTGGTCCCATATTTAAAAAAAAATTGAATTTTTCGTCAGTTTTTAAAAATATTTTTCACACTTTTGGTCCATTCACCCCCTTTCTATTGAATTTAGCACCAAAATTGCAAATTGAGTGTCCTATGAGACCAAAAGTGCAGAATCTGAAGAGAGAGAGAGAGAGGGGGGGGGTTAGTACTAAAAAAGCATGATCTTCTAAAAATTGGGACCAAAAGTGACAATGGTTCATTCCTGTAGGACAACAAATGCAATTTTGCCGAAAAAATATAGACACTGATAAAAAATCTTTATATAAGCAATACTTGAGTTCAGATTACATAAATGGATCTATGAAACAAAAACATTAAGAATGGCAAAGGCTAAAAAGCAAGTAAATAAGAACAAGAAACTTGAAAGACTCACTTTTCTTCAAGTAGCTTTGGAAGAACGGTATCCCTATAATATTGGATGGATGACCATGCTTTTATCCTGAAGTTGTAAACGTTGCTCATGTTGTAATCAAATCGCTCCATTATGTACCCTGGAATTGTGCTAACTATTTGAACATCATTTGCCAGTGTGTTCACAAAGTATTCTTCATCATATATTTCACCAAATTTACTGCATATGAAAAACTAGCATCAGGCATTTCTATCCTTTGAGACAAAAAGGATATCAGTGCGCAAATCAAATATTGTCTTGTCTGTTTACACATAGTTCCAAAGTGATTCGTTGACATGTAGATACATAGACAACAATGACATTTTGAAATATATACAAAATATTCATCAACTAATCAAATCCTAGTACGAAAAATCAATTTATGTCACCTCCTTGATAAAAAAATAATCAAATTTAGTACATGGTGAATTTTTGGGTTGATTTATATAGATGTATTTGTCACTTAGTCAGATCTAGCAAGGATGCGTGCACTCAGAGAAATAATTTACTGTAACTGCTGCACCACGTCATCAAGTACACGTGGTGCAGCCCACCAATACAATTCCCACATGTGGAGTGAGAATCCACATGACCCATGTCACACACACACATATCACTGGAACACATGCCCCAAATGCGGGCATGTTAGCATATATTTTGTTAACTGATGCCACTATTGGGCAGTGATAAGAATACCACACACCTTGGATCTCTCCAAATGCTGTGAAAATGGAAATTTGGAATCACAAGAGTTGCATTGAGATAGCCTGCTACAGCTACAGCGTTGCATATCTAGAAGAAGCACAAAAACCAAGTGAGAAGGTGCATGTTGCTAGGCCTACAGATACGAAAAAATAAGGAACTTTTGGCCATAATAAAAACTTCTAAGAAGTAAGATATACCGATGTTCTTTGCTGATTCAAACCACCATTAGCCTCTACAAAAATGTATCCATTGGACTCAGGTAAGCCTACAATAAGAAATAGATCTCCAAGGATAAGCATTTAATATATACGGCTCAAGCTCAATCCAAAAGAAGATATGCAAATAATCAACTGCAAAAGTGCAAATTCATGCATGAAAAAACCAATATAAAGTAGAACAAACCAATTTTGATTCACAGAAACTATAGAACGCGTTAAAGATGTAGTTATGAATCAGCATTCAAGAAACCTTGTAAATTGTACCATTCATAACAGCAGACCACGACATATTAGTTAACAAGAGAACATCATCAGAGGTGATTCAACCAAGAGAATGCATTTGTGGTATCATAATAGTCAGAACCTAAAGATACATCATAGTGGTTGTCTACGAGTTATTTAAATAAAATGAATCGTGCTTACAATACAGCATAGATGATACAACCTCAAGTACCCCCATCCACAGTAAAATGAACCAAAAGTCACATAGAGCATAATAAAAGAAACAATGGCGGAGTAATTATTGCCCCCCTCTCTGTAGCAGTTATATTGTGTATGAATGTATGAAACTATAGTACGGTCAATACTAGCATCAAACCCCTAAGTTTTCCATCTAATCACTCACACAGTCTAGAGTTAAACTTCAGGCACACATTAACCCCTCTACAACAAAAGAGCAATTTGTCTTCTTAAGCATCTTATTGCATCTATTTGCAGATATTACTAGCAGGAATATTTAGTCTGTCAGCACAAGAAGAGAAAAAAAACACATACTAGCAAGCATTTTTCTGTAAGAATCCATATCAAAGCTTTTCCAGTCTAACCATAAAAATATGTGTCTTGGTATTAAAGGTCTTGTAGAGACTTAGGACTTACAGAAACTAAGTGTTTTTGATTGTATATGTTATATGCAATTAATTATATGGTCCAATCTAGTTTCCCAAAGACATCTGAATTATTTAGGCTACTTTAAGTATGGCGAACAGTACTGTTCAACTTACAGTATTCTCCCAAAGCAAATTTGAAGAGATTGTAGTATAGTACTAACCTACCTTTATGACCATTGGTGATTACCTACATTTTCACTTCTCCCCCTCTTTTGTATTCCCCCGTGTCAAATTTTCCTCATCTGTCCAGCAATTAACCACCATTGAAATCCTGAACCTCATCTCATTTCCCGATCAAAATTAATAATTCATACTTCCATAAGTATCATCTACCCTCTGAATACCATGGTTTCACATTGCTAAATTCATAAACCTAACATCAGGACCTAAATACTATCGCCTATTCTATTATGATGGCATTGGCAACAGTAGAAATTGTTAAGAAACCTAAGAGCAATCTGGAAAATTCAGAATCATGCTCTTGTCTACAAAAAAATATTTCCCATCATGTTTTCAAAGAAATTACAGGACCAGCAAATTGTTGCAAATTTTCAATTCAGAAGTCGCAAATAGTTTAAGAAGAGTGATTCGATTGAAGACAAATTTACCAAGTATGACCATTCTGCACTGAAGTTTCTTAATTCACATGCTTATGCTAATCCTGTAGAAACACTTGATTCTTTATACAGAATAATTTTTTGACTTATAGGTCAGACGGTTGCAAACGGTATAATAATACATAAAATGTAATAATTAAATCCAGGTGAAGTTGTGGAGGAGAAAACGACTTCTGCGTAACTGGAATCTAATTTTGAAAGCAAAAAAGTATCAAGCCCACAATCGCCTAATCATATGAAGTATGTAGCATGTTAACTCTTTCAACATAATTTAAAGCTAACCTTTATGGCAAGGATGGTGAAAAAAGTTTCATACCTTCCGAAGACATGTTGGTGCATGGTCTCCATTCGCCACCTTTATAAGAGTGCTTCCATACAGTTGATATCTATGATGAAATCCAAGACTTCAGTTAAATAATGAGAAATAGAAGAACATAAAACTTTAGGTGAAGGTAAATTAATGAGACAATTGCAGCTCATTCTTTTGGTACATATGTGTGATACGACACCAAGGCATGCTAGTTTTTAGAACATCAAATGACCGAATAAGCGTATTATGTCTTTTATAAATTCGATTGGTTAAAAATTATCCTAAATCAATCGATTGTTCCCATTAAGAATTCAACTATTTTTGAAATTTATTAGAGTCAACAAAATGCTGAAATTGTTGAGAAATACAAAGAGAAAATAAATAGTGATATATGCAAGAATCATGGGGTCCCATGCATAACATATGAAAATACATAATTATGTAAGAGGAACCAATGAACTCTCCTTAATATACAGTTTTGGGTATTTTTGCTCATAACAGGGCCTTAATCTAAGCTCAAACCAGTCACTGCATGAGAATCGACAAACGGGGAATCTGACCCTCAATATTACAATCAATAGAAAAATATTTTCTAGGAGAGATAATCATCATCTTGGTAATTAGAAGTAAAAGTACAAATCAATCGGTCAATCCACATTTCTTGAAGTCCAACTCCACCACAGTTTTACACTATCAAATACGAATCAACCTCATCAAATCACACCAACCATCTTGTCCTAGTGTCAACTAGTATAATGCAGAGTAATTCAGTAGTATCGGACTATATCTATCTTCATTCCCCATAAACCTCTAACTCAACATCTACACCTCTACAAATAGATGAGACAGAAAGAAAACTTCTTTCCCCATTAAATTTCAATATTGAGGATCTCCAAAGTTCATGGAAATAAGGTATCAATAAAGTTCAGATGAAGGGAAGAAAAAATATATTCTGTTCTATGTAGTAGATTCTAAACAAACACCAAAGCATAGGTCAATTTCGGCCGAATAAATATCGGATAAAATGAAATGGAGTGATTTTAAATCCAAAGATCCCCAGCTAGCAGAAAGCTAAATTAGCCTTCAATTAAATCAGAAATTCAAACTACCATAAATCCAAGGTTCACATATTCCAAACTGAAAGCTAAATGGTTTTAACCTAATTAGAAATCTAAACTACAGCAGGAAATTTTCCGATACAGCTCACTAATTCCACATTCAAAAACTAATGAACAAGAATTTAATAAATGCTCTAACAATTTCAGTTAATGACTCCAAAACTAAGGAATAAGGAACAAAGGAAAACTAACCGCATCGCCAGATGAACTGTCGGAGTCCATTTCTGTGCGGACCTTAGCGTACAACTGAGGGCTCCGATACACAGAACCAGGGGAAGGCCTGTGCTTGATAACAGGAACGACATCAAACGACACCGTCCCCATGTAAAACAGCATACCGGATATATACAACAGCGGTGCGAAAAGAAAAATCCCCTGCCGCTTCAATAGCACGGAGAGTAGGATCCACGCGAGGCGCTGGGCGAGTGTTTTCGGAGCGGGTCGACCCGATTTAGAGCGTTGGCGAGAGCGAGGAGAGCGGCTGAGCGGCGACGATGGGGGCGAGGATGGGCTGGTGTGTCCGCTGCTGCTCGCGAGCCGGTTGTAGGCGTGCATCGCTCGGTTTCTCTTCACATCATAGATACATACAAAATACATACAATACAAGGTGCGTTTGTATGTATAGGTAGAGAGAGAGAGAGAGTGTGCGTTGTTTGTTTTTCTGTAAAACTGTTCTGTGTTTGTCTGTGGCACGTGACGTAAGGGGGATGCACGTGATGGAGGTACAGGACAACAAACAGTCCGGCAGGAATGATGAGGATGGATTGAGGAGGAGGACGATGGAGTGTTGCAAGATTGGGGTGTGTTTGGGTGTAGGAATTGATTTTGACCGTTTGTGGGGTCAAAGGAGAAATCCTTTTCTTCTTTCTAATAGGAGTATTTTTTTATCATTCCCAAAATTTTGCTCATTTTGTGTATACTTTTTATATAAATATGAAAAGACAAAGTTCCGAAATTCGTCAATTTTCGATTTTCCACTCGAGCTATAATACCTAGTCGAATTTGGCCTTAGTTTAATACTCTCTTTGTCCTAAATTTTTTTATCCATTTAGTTTTGGCACGGAGTTTTAGACAATTTATTAAAAAATAAATTTTTATTATTCTTTAAGAGAAAAAGGGAATCATATTTTGGGACGTCCCAAAATAGAAATGGAAGCAAGAAAAATGGGACGACGGATGTATTATTCCAGAATGTCATTTAGATAAATTGTCATTATATGCATAAGAAACTAAGTTGTTACCTTCTCCAAGGGGTCTCTTATATCCCATATTATAAGAGATAGTATAAGAATTGGACAAAAAATCAACTCCAAGGGAGTCTTTATAATTTGAAAAAGCCAAATTTTTTTAAGTTTGGACTCTCATATTTGAGAGTCCAAACTTAAATATTTAAAATTGATTTTGTAGACAAAAGTACAAATCATAGTACTTTTCTACACAAATCATAGTACTTTTCAAATTATTATATATTAAATATATATATATATATATTATTTTATTTATATATTAATAAAAATTAAAAGTAATTTGTTTAAATATAAATGAGTTGTTGGAGTGATGTGATATGATTGTTTAAAAGTGAACTCTTAAAATATAAACTAGCTGTTGGAGTGCAGAGTAAAAAATGAGAATGTATAACACTGTTCATCATTTAAATTTTAAGATAAGAGGCCTAAATTTAAACGGACTGTTGGAGATGGTTCTACCTATAAAGAAAAATAACAAAACAATAAATAAATTAGTATTATTCTTTCATCTAACGAGATTTTTTAATTTGCTTCATGGCGATAGTGCTACTAAATTTGAAGCTCAACCATTTGTAGGATATCAATTCGTTGTTATTTTTTTTTCCTAATCTATAAAATATTTTTGTAAAAAGAAAAAAAAAATACATACTCATTCCATTTAAAAAATCTACTTACTATTTTACAAAATATCAATTGACTATAAGCAACATAGCATGAGACAAATAAACTGAAAAATGTATCGTACCATATCGAGTGTATTGATATGGTATTCAAAAATTCAATTTGATACTGAATATTTGAAAATCACAATATTCAGTATTGTAGGAACTTAGCTAATAAAATCATAATATTGTCTACATTTCTAACAACAACAGTGACATGACAGGTTCGAGATGATTGGTCTAGTGGAAAAAACTAGTCACTACAAAATAATGAATTATGAATCTATGTTCGAAACTCTGTTAAGAGAGATTCCCACTTAATGTATTATCTAGCGTGCCTCGAAAAATGATTAAACCCTTAAAAAAACAACAAAGGTGAGATGACTACTAACTCAATTCATCTTTGAATAGGATCACAATTAACATCACATCACACCAAAGTAGATTATGAAATGGACCAAATCAAATTACCTAAAACAATAGGGTTTTTTTGCACTTTATACCCCCAAAATATGGGAAATAGGCATTTTGCACCCCCAAAAACTTAGATTTAGCATTCTGCACCCTTAAAATATGAAAAATGCAGCACTTTGCACCCTCTTTTATTTTCAAGCAAAAACTCAAGGGCAAAATAGGTAATTCAATTATAAATTTTTGACACTTTGCACCCCCAAAATAAAATTAGCACTTAATATATTATCTAACATGCCACGAAAAAGGATTAAACCCTTAAAAAAAACAACAAACGATGAGATGACTACTAACTCAATTCATTTTTGAATCGGATCACAATTAACATCACACCAAAGTAGATTATGAAATGGACCAAATAAATTACCTAAAACAATATATACAACTAGTGTCCATCCATTTACACCCCTACCAATTAATTACTAATTGCCATATTTATGAAAAAAACTAAAAAAAGAAAGTCGTTGGTTTTGTTTTGGTCTCTACACAAACATGGAACATTGCATCTGATAATACAGCTCAATATTGAATATAAATATATAAAATAAAATAGCTTAACCCAACTCTCACGCACTTTCCATTAACAAGTTGGCAAGCACATGGTTATAGCTTATGTTTAACATAATTTACATCTGTCTCGCCTCGTGTCACGTAATTTTATTTTATCACCAATTAGTACAATTTCCTTGTTTGATTATATTGTAAAATCGTTTTATTATACTAAATTAGCTCAATCATTGGAGAGATACAATGACAATACACAATGTATATGGCTTGCACGAACTATAAATCGTATTGGTTTAAGCAACGAGATTTACTTTCACGAGAGAGCGATTTTAAAATGCATGATACCACACTATTTATGTGAAATTTGTACAAAATTTTTCTGTATTTTTTTTTGCATAAAATTTTCTTATACTTTCAAAACTCCTGCATAAAACACACAACCTCATTTAGTTATTAACACGGTTGATTTTGCAATTGAATTGCTTGAATTACTCCTAGATATATTAAAAGTACAAGAGAATTTTGTGCAAACGTTCAAAAGTATAAGGGAGTTTTGACTGAAAAAATTATACAAAAAATAACAAAAATCGTACATTATTCACGTGGAACACATACGCTCGCGTTAAAATTTGGAAGTATTATTGTTGGATAAACTGCATTGCTGATATTGACCCCAAAAAAAGATGGTAGGTACATCTAGGCCATGAATAGCCAACCATCGTACTATAAAATTTGGATAGGTTTGATCTATAGTCATTTGATTAGGCCCTCCTAAAACGATCAAAGTTTATCAGAAGCCTAGTCTAAAATTCCTGAAAATTTAGCTTTTTATGATTATATTGGCAATAATCCGGCAAAAGGAGGATTATTCAGAACATGCTAATGGATAACATAGATGGAATAGCAATTGGGTGGTTAAGACACCAAACCACCTGAGCACTTGGCCCAATGTGAGTTGGATCGCTTAGCTACGCTTTATAATTGAAAAAATGAGCACCGTGGAAATACATGCCGCTCAGCCAAAGAACAATCAAATTATCACTATATTTATTCCTTTTTCTACTTCTTTTTCCAAGTGCAAGATAACCCCACAGGGTTGTGGTTTTTTTTTCTACCAATTGGGGCTCTCCCTTCACCACCCCCATGGGATGGTCTACAGGATTCATAACTACTGTGAAATATATATACGAATCGTTTCTGGATTATAACTTGAAACCCCCATTTCTGGATCCACTTCACATCAATAACCCGGCCCGTTCCCCCTTCTTCCTTACCCTGGCAAGTCTTTGCAATTCAGTTGATAACCTTTTTAGTCAATGAAATCGTAAAACTATATGATTGATGGATTGGATATTTGATGTAGGGATTTTAGAAATTTCACAGAGTAATTTGGTGTATGTTTTGCATAACTCAAGATAGTATCGTGCATTTTTCCCTTTAAATTCTAATTTGACTGGGTGGTTTTGTTTTTTTTTCTTTCCCCTTTCTCATTCAAATTCTTTTTAGCATATACACTATCATTTTTGTTGGGCAAAGTTGTATTTTTTACCATATAAGGTGATTTGCAACTTTGGTATCGAGGTATATATACATCATACTACAAAGATGAGTTAAATGCAATTTACCTCTCTGTGATATTCATAATGTTCAATCTACCTCACTGTAATCTTATAAAAGTTTCACACCACCTCCCTAACATTTTTATATGTGGCACTTTACCCCTCCATATTATGATAATGTGGCAGATTTACCCCTCTGTGTTATGATAAATGTGGCAATTTAATCTCCATATTATGATAAAGTGGCAATTATCCTCCTATGATACAAAAATACTTTTCATGCTCATTCTCAATTCCGACAAGTAAGTTACACTCTCCGACTGATTTAACTTTTTTATACGAGGGTAAGAGTGCTATTTTTCAGAGCATATGAGAGTAAATTGAACATAATGCATTTCAGGGGTGGAAATTGGCATTAGCTCCTACAAATATTTTTTTTTAGTAGTTATAATTTGGTTCACATTCTGTTGATGCAAACGAATTCAAAACCATGACAAATACCTTAGTTAGTGGTATAGTATACTTTGTTAAAGTATCCTGAACTCACAATAGTATTTACCCAATTACCCCTCGACCAAGGCTAAATGCCTAAAATAGGTGATGCCCATTGTTAAGCGCACGCCTAAAAGAATAATTGTTGGAGTGGGAGAACGCCTAACCTTTTTTCTGGAATGGGACAATAAAAGGCAATAAGTTATGGGAAATATGATAAACTTATCTCCCATGATTAGAACTTCAAAATTATATCAAGTAATTAAATCAGAAAAACTTGGCGCTCCAATGCAAAAGTTTTCAATGGAAAAAAGTGAACTTTAAGGGTTAATATGAAAGTAGTTTGGTTGTGTTTCGTCTCAATTTGACCTCAACAAGTGGTTTCGAAGGTTTCAGCGAAATCTTTGGGGTTAATATGAAAATAGTTTGACTGGATTTGGTATCAATAATTTGTTTCATCCGAAACCTCTGAAACTCGATTTGGATAATGGTTTCAATAGAATATTAAGATTGTAAAATATTATTAAATAATAGTTAGTGGATTTTGAAACTTTGAGACAAGATCACACCTCAAAATTCTATAAATAGAGACTCTCAGTCAACATGGAAAAGAGACACCCTCCACACAAACAATCTCACACTCTACGAGTCAATCAAGCATATATGCTATCAACGACTTGCTTCTAAAAACTCCACAATGCGGACTTCGCGCATCTAAGCTAATCATAGCTTATGGTGACTTGCACCCCTATTTATCTCTTTTATGAATCAATAATTTTTAATAAGATACAATATTGGCGATTTAAACACTGCTTACGTGTCACTCTATTTAGATTAATATGTATTCCCAATATTAATTAATAAGTCGTTTCAATGTTCATATATTTCTCATTTCGATACAATTTCAACACACACACATGCATCGTTTGCACGACCAACACTGGTAAACTTGTACTCTAATTGCTCCATACCCACATCTAATAGACATTTAAATTGTTTAAGTCATGCGGACAAGCTGACATATAGAACCATCAAGGGGTAATAGCTTGGATTACACCATCAATTGTTTAACTTAGTCAAATTTCACATAGGTTCACTACATGGTCATCATGGGACGATTGTTATGTTGTACGTCGTTCATCAAACGTACTAGCACGCTCGCGCATTAGTTTAGTTACTCCTGACAGTAGATTGGACCCGGGACTAATTTATGTCAAACAATTATAAAAAATATTACTGTTCAATAAAAAAATTGATTTGTCATTTTATTATTTTATGTATCCTTAAAAAAAACATGTAAAATATTTAATATTTTACTGTTTGAAATATAGATTTAGGGATTTTACTGTAAAATATTTAATATTTTATTATCCTTAAAAAAACATGTAAAATATTTTACTGTTTGAAATATATATATTTAAAATAATGTTCCTCTATTCTAAATTTCGTCAGGGTCCCTTAATATATTGGACCAGCCATACATGTTCTCATTCGGGTAAAGCATCCACCCCCCCCCCCCCCCAAAACTTTGTAAATTTTATTAAGTTCACGGGAGATGAATGCAAATAGTTCAAAAAGTTTAGGTGACCTAAATATCTTTTGCATATATTAGGCTTTTTGCACTTTGCATCTCTAATACATGATAAATAAATATTTTACATTCTCGAAACATAGATTTAGCATTTTGCACTATCGAAATATGAATAATTCAGCACTTTATACTCTCTATTTTCTCAAAAAACTTAGGGACAAAATAGGTAATTCTCTTTTCGATCTTTGACACTTTGCATCCCCGAAACACGAGAAATATTATTTTGCACCTTCGAAATAGAATTAACATTTAGCACACTTAAATTAAGAACTCATCAACTTGCACCTCGAAACACGAGAAATAGACACTTTCAACCCCCTATACACAAAATTAGCACTTAGCACCTCAAAAATTAAAAAAGTTAAACAACTAACACCCCCTCGTTTTTTGCGACAAAGTTGACCACCAGGGGCAAACAACCTAGGAGCGAAATTGGTAATTCATTTTCTCTTTTCCTTAAATTTGAAAATACGATTATGAATACTAGAATACTCATTTTTGTCTCCATCTTAAAAATTTATATTTGTGATATGATTCAGTAAATTTTATGTATTAACTTTCCAGAAACACTTCGAGTTCTTTTGAAAATTTTGAGGATATTCGAAAAATTGGTATTGAAAGAAATATGTTAGAAATATTCTAGTATTCATAATCACATTTTGCAAATTTTAAGAAAGAAAAAATGAATTACCTATTTTGCACCTAGATTTTTGACTCCGGTGGTCAACTTTGCCGAAAAAACGATGAGGTGTTCATTGTTGAGTTTTTCTTGATTTGAGGTGGTAAGAGCTAATTTTGTGTTTAAAGGGTTCAAAGTGTTCATTTCTCATGTTTCGAGGGTGCAAGTTGAAGAGTTGTTCTTAATTCGAGATGGCTTCTATTTCGAAGGTACAAAATTCCCATTTTGAAGGTACAAAGTGCCAAAGATCCAAACATGAATTTTACATATTTTATCCTAAATTTTTTTGAAAAAAATAAAAGAAAATGAATTGTTTATTTTCGAGAGTACAAAGTACAAAGTGCCTATTTTTTAATTTTTATATTTTAAAGAAGCAGCGAAAAACCACATATATCATAGGTGGAACCGTGGAAGTGTCATGATTTAGAAATAGGGCCATCTACAAATTAACAGGTTAATTAACTAGGGCTTATATTTTTAATCTCAGTCAGGCCCATAGATAATTCGGATAATTAAAAATTGAACCCAAGTTTAATCAAATTTCCATCCAAACTGATTAAATTAGATTACAGCCAACCATGACTAGGATTAACACGAGCATAGACAAGTTATTCATTGTAATTAATTAGGACATAAGCGTACAATTATGGCTAAGGGAATTTTGAAAAGAGTAAATCGCGCTTTTGGTCCTCTTATGGATTAACTTTTGTACTTTCGTCCCTCTTAAATTTTTTGTAGCAGATTGATCCCTCTTATCAAAGTAGTATATCACATCTATACCTCTTATAACAAATTCGTCCCTCTTAAATTTTTTGTAGCAAATTCGTCCCTCTTATCAATGTAGTGTAACACATTAGTCCCTCTTACAAATACAAACTACATCAATTAAATTCAAAATACTAAAATGGACAAAAGTTGATGTACTTTGTAAGAGGGACTAATGTGTTACACTACATTGATAAGAGGGACGAATTTGCTACAAAAAAATTAAGAAGAAGAATGTGTTATAAGAGGGACGAATGTGATACATTACATTGATAAGAGGGACCAATCTACTACAAAAAATTTAAGAGGGACGAAAATGCAAAATTTAATCCATAAGGAGAACCAAAAATACTATTTCACTCTTTTGAAAAACCAATCCAAATTGGTTAAGTATGCAACCGACGTGAATAAGTTTATGCTGAATTTTATGAATTTTGCCAAACTCTATTTGAAAGAATTATGACTCAATTTCGCGATGTAACTAATTACAAGAATAACGCGAAATAACCAACCGATGGCTAACGGAATTTTGGAAAACCAATCCAAATTGGTTAAGGATTTAACCACAAATAAGTTTGATGGGTTCGTGAATAAGTTTGTATTGAATTTTATGAATTTTGCCAAACTCTATTTGGAAGAATTCTGTCTCAGGTTCGCGATGAAACTAATTAAGATGATATGCGTACAATAACCAACCAATGGCTAACAGAATTTTGAAAAACCAATCCAAATTGGTTAAGGATGCCACCGCAAATAAGTTTGGTGATTGGAACTGAAGAAAACGTTCCAAAGTTTGGTCCAAGGCGGGCGGTGTCGAGGTTGGAGGCACGGCCCGTGCAATGCCTTGCAGAGGTTGGGTGAATTCGGCCAAATGGACAACGATGCGCTCAGCCTGATCAACATATGCTGTCACTGGTGGGACTACCGGTGCCCCCCTCAGAAGGATCAGAGGTAACCCGTCGGCTAGTACGACTATCAGCTCGATTGTCTGTCATCTAATCATAAGAATGGCTCAATAACAAAACGAGACTCAACCCCAAAATCCCACGAAGTAATTAAACTCAAATCATACCAAACTATATATGTCGTATATATAGGTAAATTGCCAACACGTGAAATACTACCTTAATACGACACCCTATCACACTCCTCAAGATAAGAAACAAGAAATGCACATGAAATTATGCATGATGACCAAAAAGACATAGAACACGACTCAACGTACAACTTCCGAGGATCCATGACTCGATTTTGAAATCCTCAAATTTTAAAGAAAATAAAATGAATTACATATTTTGCCCCTAAATTTTTTTGACCCCGTTAGTCAACTTTGCCCAAAAAATGAGGGGTGTTAGTTGTTGAATTTTTCTTAATTTGAGGTGCTAAGTGTTAATTTTTTGTTTGAGGAGTTCAAAGTGTAAATTTCTCATGTTTCAGGGTGCAAGTTAATGAGTTGTTCTTATTTCACGGATGCTAAGTGCTAATTTTATTTCGAGGATACAAAATGTCTATTTCTCATGTTTCGGAGGTACAAAGTGCCAAAAATTCAAAAATAAAAATGAATTACCCAATTTTTTCCTAGATTTTTTGAGAAAAATGAAAAAAATGGCAAAGTTTTAAATTGTTCATATTTTGAGAGTACAAAGTACTCACCTATACCTATGATCCGTTAGAATTAAAATAAAATTCTTTGAGCCAACACAAATTAACAGTTTAATTAACTAGGGCTTATATTCTTAAACTCAGTCAGGCCCATAGATAATTCGGATAACTAAAAATTGAACCCAAGGTTAATCAAATTTCGGTCCAAACTGATTAAATCTGATTAGAGCCAACCATGACCAGGATTAACACGAGCATAGACAAGATATTCATTGTAATTAATTAGGACATAAGCGTACAATTACCAAATTGGTTAAGGATGCAACCGAGTACTGAATTTTATGAATTTTGCCAAACTCTATTTGAAAGAATTATAATTCAATTTCACAATGTAACTAATTGCGAGAATAAGTGCACAATAACCAACAGATGGCTAAAGGAATTTTGAAAAACCAATCCAAACTGGTCAAGGACGCAACCGCAAAAAAGCTTGATGATGAGTTCGTGAATAAGTTTGTATTGAATCTTATGAATTTTGCCAAACTCTATTTGAAAGAATTCTAACTCAGTTTCGCGATTAAACTAACTAAGAGGATATGCGTACAATAACCAACGGATGGCTAACGGAATTTTGAAAAACCAATCCAAATTGGTTAATGATGCAATCGCAAATAAGTTTGGCGATGGGTTCGTGAATAAATTTGTACTGAATTCAATGAAACCGAGCTAAAACCTATCCAAATAGAACCTATATGTTTAAGATCAGTTCCATCCATCATTGGGATTTATCATATCACACATCAACATATCAAAAGATCAACTTTGGCACTAAAATTATTCAGAATAACATAACTAAAAAACTAACATAAAAAAGCTTCTTTATTGCTCATTGGTTTGCAAAATCAAGAAGTAATATCCCTTGGATTTAATGAGGTACACTTTAAAAAGCTAAAACAAAGATGGAATTCATCAATCATGTAAAGTTCCCAAAATATCCTCATCCCTGTACAAATGGTACCTGCATAATCTCACCCCAAAAAGTTCCACAAAACACATAAAAAAAATTAATTAAATAGTATTAAAATACTAAAATTCAAAAAAAAAAAGGAAAATAAGGACTTACTCTTTGTCACCCAATTTAACTTGGGTTCCACCATATTCAGGCAAAAGAACAGTATCCCCTTCCTTTACAGCAACAGGTACAACATTCCCTGATTTGTCTCTTAGACCCGACCCGACTGCAACTACTTTACCAGAGTTCAACTGTAGACAAAACCCACATCACAAAATCAAAATTTGACCAACAAAAACATCAAATCCAAGAAAAAAAAAGAAGGTATTATTATTACCTTGGATGTTTTTTCTGGGAGGAGAATACCGGCTGTGGTTTTGGAAGGGGGCACGATTTTCTCGATGAGGACTCTGTTCAGAGTTGGGATCAAGCGTCTAGCCATTTTTACAATATATTTAAATTTATAAATTTAATTAAGGGTTTGATGAGAATTGAAATGAATAAATAGAAAAAGAAAAGAGGGGAATGGAGTTCAAGATGTGAGTAGAAGGTTCTAGGCTTTTTTCTTGTTGGAGATGGGTTTAATTTTTAGGGTTTAAGGTTTTATACTTTTATTGTTAGGTTGGCCCAAAATAAAACACGTTTTTAGCTTCTCATTTATTTTTAGTTTTTAAATATGTTTTTTTTTTAAATTAATTATAATTGATGATTGATAATCTTGCTTTGGTTATATGTGTTTTAAGAAAATATAATAAAAATAATGTTTATATCCAAAACTTTATATATGTCTAGGAACATAATCACGAAATCAACTGTGATGATTGGTCTAGTGAAATGGACTAATCACTATAAAGTAACGAATCCAGGTTTAAATCCGTGTTGGGAGATGATTTCACTTAATGTATTCGACGCGTCTCAAAATGAATTAAAATCCCAGTGAAACAAAAAAGGAACCTAATCACGGAGATGAATTAAGATGGTTAATTGATCAAACAATTTAGAAATTGTAATTATGTTATAACATCTGAAAATGACCACTAGATAATATCTTCCCAAAAGAAAAAAATGACCACTAGATAAAATTTATTTAACAACGGGTTATTGATCAAGTAGAAGAATCTGATCACTACAAAGTAACGAACTTAAGATCAAATCTTTGTTGGAAGAGGTTCCAATTAAATAAATTCGACGCGTATTGAAAGAGATTAAACTCCTTGGAAAACTAAAAAATAAACTAGATAAAATTTATTTAGACGTTAATAGTTTGAAGTACTATTTACTAGTTTAGAAAGTTGGTTAACCACAAGATATAATTCATATAAATGAACTAATATAAGTGAATAATCCAAAATATGTGGAACATTGAATAAATTCTAAAATAGTTCCTTACTTTCCATTTATTTATATATTAAAAAGTACGAAAAATATGTATGGAAATTGTTTCAGATATTGGGTCATCAATTTGGTGAATTCATTATGGGCTATTTCAACAGTACTTTAGAGCCCATGTGTGAATATATATAGTTTAAAAATCAATCTCTATGTGGCTCATAATGAAGTATTAAATAAATCTGTAAACATATATTTCTTTTATTTGGTTCTAATTATCATTATTGGTTGAGTAAAGTGTCAACTTTAGAATCATAAACTCTTTTATTTTTAAATAAATGAGAAAATTGGTATGCTCTATACACAATCATTTTGTATTGCCAAATTATATAGTAATAATTGATATAAAAAGAAAAAAATAAAAAAAAGTAATCACAAATCAGCCCAATAGAGACAAAATCCAAGAAATTGTAATGTGGAAGTGAAATATATAAAGCCCATTCTCTGCGTAATAAAGCAGATTAACATTCCAGCAATTGGGCTTTATTTGATGATTGAAGAAGCCCACATTAATCAATAAATATTTCTAACTTTTTTGTAAGCGTAAATTGAATAAATTTAAGACAAAATTGCAAAAATCGTCCCAAACTAATCACTGATTTTGGATTTTCGTCCCAAACTATTTAATTTGGTGAATTTCGTCCCGTAATTTAATATTTTTTTGGAATATCGTCCCACCATAATTATAAGACGGAATTGCGCATTTGCCGATGAATTACCACATGACTGCTTAAGTGTCATGACATGGTAAATTTTAACATGAATAATTATATAATATTGCAGAGTTCGTCCCAAATTAATTACAAGATTGAACGTCATTTTCATTAAATTAGAAATTTTAATATTGGGACTAAATTCATACAAAATGGTAAATTATGGGACGAAATTTGGCGAGTTGATATAGTTTGGGACGAAAAATCAAAATTAGTAATTAGTTTGGGACGATATTCCAAAAAAATATAAAATTACGGGAAGAAATTCGCCAACTTAAATAATTCGGGACGAAAATCCAAAATCAGTAATTAGTTTGGGACGTTTTCTGCAATTTTACCTATATTTAAAGCTATTTTTATATATGACGTTTGATAATATTTAGTCATAAATTTATTGATTTCCTTTGCTTGTTTTTTATAATCATCGATAATTACATCAAAAATCATTTTAATAAATAATAAAATATAAAAATTACAAATAATAAATCACTACTAAACACTAACCCATTACAGTTTATCAGAATTTGTCCCCAAATTATTCACAAAGTGAAAATGATATTCATCTCATCCACATCAATCATTACATCAGAAAATATTTAAACTTATTTTCATCAAATTAGGTAAACAGACCAACTTTCGAACTAGTATTAAAATAGATAAATATATAATAATTTGTTATAATTTAAAACGAGAGCACGTATTGGTTGTATATTATTTTTTCATGAAGCAAAATGCATATTTGAATTATCAAGTTAATAAAAGCATTTTCGACATTAGCAAAATCCTTTATAACTGCATATTTCATCTAAACAGAAAAAAAATTAATTATATTTTTAACTTAATTTCATATACTACATGTAAGATGATACTCCTTTAGCCTAAATCAGCATTTTTTATATTAAACACATGACTACCTTTTTATATTTAAAGACATGACCTGAATGATTTGATGATGTGTGTTTGTAATTGATATATATTAAACATCAAAGGGGTCTGATTGTAAGCTCAAATATAGTATGAAATTATTATATGAAATCATTTTACTAACATATTCATAATAATTAGTAATCTTAATACAATTTTTTATTTTTATTTGATATTATATTTAATTATCTTACATAAAATATTATGTTGTAATTAGTGAACTATAAAACAGACAATATGAGTTTAAGTATTTTTTTACCAACATTTTACTTCTTACATTTTAACAAATTAATAGCTAATTCAAATAATAATAACTAGCATAAACCCGTGCTATGCACGGAGCTATACTAATTATTTTATAGAGTTAATCTTTTCGTCCTCCTTATGGGCCAACTTTCGCACATTCATCTCTCTTAAATTTTTGGTAGCAGATTTGTCCCTCTTATCAATGTTGTGTAACTCATTCGTCCCTCTTAAATTTTTCGTAGCAGATTGATGCGTTCCTCTCATCAATGTAGTGTAACACGTTCGTACATCTTAAATTCAAAATACCATTTTCGTCAATTTTATGATTTATTTTGGATTTAAGAGGGACTATGTGTTATACTACATTGATGAGAGGGCCGCATCTGTTACGAAATCAAATAATAATAATAATATACACGAATTTAAAATTTAATTAATAACTGTGTTATTCTAATGAAACATAAATTTTATATATAATAAATTAACTTTTTATTTCAAGTATTAATGATAAAATACTCATAATTATGTATTTAAAGTTTTAAAAAGTAAACATTTAAACTAAACGATGAAGGTCATCCCTAAACTCTAAGGTATGGATATTATTCGGAAAAATTGCATATTTGATATCATACTATATGGCGCTCTATTATATTGATATCACTGGATACGTAAATGCATATTTAGGACCACAATTTAAATATTAGTAAGATTTCTATCATGATATTACTTTCTCACAAGATAATTTTCCTCTAGACTAAAATAGTGGCCACAACGAATTCCGTCCATTTCTGACGGTAGTATAAACATTACAACTTATATTTAAATTATGGTAATATATATTCATTTACGTCTCCAGTGGTACCAAAAATTGCAAAGTGTCCTATTATCTAGTATCAAATAACTCTAGTTACACAATATGATGAAGGTTAAATCTAATTAATTAATTGCATGTGTATGATTTTTTTTTAATGTACTAAACTGTGTATTACAATTCGAACCGAATAATGCAATGTATATATGTTCTCCCCAGTAGTTTGTATCCAGTAGGATTCGAACTTGAATTTCGCCTATAAAACTCGCAAACCACTACCACTTGATTCAATCACTTCGGGATATGATTCTTCTATACTATAAATGATAATGATAATAATTTTGCAAGCAAGTAGAATATTTCATGCCCTCATTAAAATAAAGATGGAATAATATTTCAAATCAGCGATTTTTAGTAAAGTCTTTAATTAATTGACACCCACTAATATACAATTATTTCTCACTTACATTAACAAATTAAATCAGGAAATGTAATATATATGCACCCTTTGTGACTATGTCCCATCATCTTTTTGAAAGAAAATTATGGAGGACATTCATTCTAGGACCATTTTATTTCTAGCACGCAAAAGAGTAAGTTCATGGCAAGGTACAAGCATATGACTTTTTCCATAATAAACAAAAGCAAAATCCAAATATAAAGAGACTAAAAGTACTTTTGCTTTTGGACCATCACAAGAATATTCATGCAATAAGAGTGGTGCACAAACACTTGGTATCTTCTATAATTTTTATTGCATGTATATCCATATGTAATAATTATAAGCAAAGTGCAATATTCGTGTCATTTCAAGAACTATATATGAGAAAATTAATTCTAGTACTCGATCCACTATCTATGTTAAAACACTACATACATTTCATGTGGAGCAAATATCAACTCATTGGTAGCATTCAATTCACTCAAACGAGTATGTCAAATACGTATTTAAATACTCTCTCCGTCCCAATAATTTTGCTCTCTTTAGGTTTGATACGGAGTTTTAGACAATTTGTTAAAAAAATAAATTTTTGTTATTTTTTGAGAGAGAAATGGAGCCATGTTTTCCGATGTTCCAAAATAAAAATAGGTGCAAGAAAAGTAGGACGGAGGGAGTATATGTATTTATAAAAATGTATGAAAAAATTTCACATGTGCGATTGATGTGCCTAATATATGGTTCTATTTTCTTTAATAAACCCGTCATTATATTTTTAAAGTTAACAAAGCATGCCCTATTAATTCGTTTATTGATTGAGAAATACACCCTTATGTACATAATTATTTGCCGAGTACAATATTGTGTTTGTTCTAATTGACAAATACCCCACTGTTTTATATTTGTTGGTATATATCCACTCGAGTTCATATATATAAATATAACTCACTAAAATTTATTGAAATATGTACCCATCAAAAAGTATTTACATTAATTAATTTACTAAAATTATGAAGAAAACAAAACTGGTAGTTAATTTTTTTTTAATAAATCAGGTGTCCAAGCTTACACTAGACTAATCATGGACCCTCAAAACTCTTGACCTAGAAACGTGCTTTAAAAGGGATTACATCAAATTTAAGAATACCTTTGTAAAACCAAATAAAATAACATGAATAAATATGCATATAGCTTAATAGGATATACAGACTTGCATGAAGATGCTTCATTTCTTGGAAAATGATAATCTTGATTCATAATAGAGATTGTAAATATGAAAAAGAGAGAAAATATTATTGATTTTTTTGAATCTGAATTGTGTACAAAAGTATGAATTGATGAAATAATACAAAGTAAGGGACTTATTTATACATACATGTAAGTCGGTGGACTAAGACAAAGAAAGGGAAAAAGAAAAACTAAAACGCTAACGGAAACAAAATCCTTAATTATTCAAATTGGGAAAATTGCGTTTTTGGTACCATAGGATAGACCAACTTGCAATTTTGGAACTATTGGATAAGAAAATGCAAATTTGGTACCAACAAAATAGGTTTTCATTGCAACTTTGGTACCAAATCCATTTTTTCTCCAAAATTAATAGCAATTTACCCCCTATGAATTACATAATGTTCAATTTATCCCCCTATAATTTGAAAAATAATAATTTATCCTCTGTAAAAAAATTAATAAAGCAATTTACCCCTTTTAGCTGGATAGTGTAACTCACTTGCAGAAATTTAGAATAGACATGAAAAAAATTTTGTAATATAGGGGGATAAATTGGAACATTTATCATAGTCCCCGTTAAATTGATAAAAATCACACATAATGAACATACAACAATTTCTCTAAAAGATTTGATAAAAATAACAAAGTGTACTTAAATCATTGAAAATATTCTTAACAAAAGTACCTTGAATACCTGACTTGGTGCACTTTGACTTGCACTTGTATCCATGGATTGAAATTTCGTTTCGAATGTATGTTTCGGAGAGCCAAAAACATTTTGAGACTATTCGAAAATATTTCAGAAACACTAAGGAAAATGGAAACTACATCTTGTTTTCGAAATTACATCTTGTTTCGTAATTACATCTTGTTTTCGTTTCGTCTGATTAAAAAATGGAAACTTTTCGATGTTTTTAATGGAAAAGATGGAACTTTTGATCGGTGCTTGTATCAACATTGGAATACAAGTGCAAGTCAAAGTGCACCAAGTCAGGTATCCAAGGTACTTTTGTTAAGAATATTTTTAATGATTTAAGTATATTTTGTGATTTTTATCAAATCTTTTAGAGAAACTGTTGTTTGTTCATTATATGTGATTTTTTATCAATTTAACAGAGACACTAAATGTGTCAAGAGTATGTAAATTGTGGTATCAAATCTGTTTTTCTGCAAAGCATGGTACCAAATGTGTTTTCTGGGGTAAAGTTTGGGCCCAAAAGTGTTTTGACCGATTTCTCACGTGCAAAACTCGTGACCAATTTGAACTTGACGCGCGCGTGACGGTCACGCGCGAAATTTCCGTCCAGAATTTAACGGAATGACTAAATGTGTCAAGACTCTCTGAATTGTGGTACCAAATCTGTTTTTTTGCAAAGCATGGTACCAAATGTGTTTTCTGGGGTAAAGTTTGGGACCAAAAGTGTTTTTCCCTCTAAATATTTAGTATATTACAAAATTTGAATTCAAAAATGTTTTTGATACAATTCATTGGAAATACATATAAAATAACAATATTGCAAATCAAAATCAAACACAACTAATTTCATGAAAACTTTTATATCATTCATATAATTTATCTCAAGTGCATGATCAAGCAAACATATTAAATTCGGATAGTATAGTTATCATTTTGCAGTTAAGTTCCATTACATAAAATGCACCGAAGAACTAAAAATAGGCATCCATAAACTTTAGAGATAACAAATCTCTTGTTCTTATTTTTCAAAAATTCATAATATCAAATAACTCATAATATCGAAGATTACAAGATTTTAATTTAAGACCCTGACACTAAAAACTGAAAGGAAATAAGACTCTCAAAGGAATTAAAGAAAACTAATAAAAATGACACGATTGTCTTGGATTTTTCTGCTTCACATATCTTTCCAATCATATGCCTTCTGGTCTCCTATGTAAACACCATCACTCAATGCTATCCAATCACAATGAGATGGTGTACAATTACCTTCAACACTTTTCGCATTATAAGCATCGAAACTCGAAATCTTATTACCCCATTGAAGGGTACAAAAGAATAAAGTCGTATAAGGTTTCACACAAAAATCAAATTTAAATTCATCGTCTACTATCAGTGTATGATATCCAAGATCATCATCTTTAGATGCGCAGTGTATATATAACAGATTAGAATATTCAGGAAACTTAGGAAGATAATTAATCACGGAGACATACTGTCTAGGCCCCGACAAGCAGCTTTTTCCTTCATGGATAAGAGTTGCAAAACAGAGGAAGATTAGAAAAATGATTTTCGTCATTTGATATATTTTTAATTGCTTGTTGGAGAATTACTAAAATGTGTTTGCATCATTAGTTACAACTAAACCATGTTATATAGTCGAGTGTTATTTCTCCCTATCTCTAAAAAAGGTAAATATATTATTGTAATAATTCTGGATTATCAAATTTACTATAGGGGTTCATAATATGGTCAAGGTTTCTGGAGAAAAATGGGTATTAACAATTATGGTTATATCTAGGGCTGTATCTTAGGATAAGAAATTTTGCAGGTAAAGAAATTTATTTATTTGAACTAATCTACCTTTGTTGGCGAATCTTTACTATATATATATGCTATAAACAAAATCTAAGTAAAATTTAAGATATATTAAATAGATTGATAATTTAATGTAGATTTAACCATAACACGGGAATAAACTAGTTTACTAAATAAGACAAATCCACATTATTTATGCTCTTTTGTATGACAGGATTGGAAAAACCATGTATCCATTATTATGAAGGTATAGATAAGCATGACCACGTGTCTTTTGTCCTATCAATATTCTTACCAAAAATATATAATAGAATAATAACTAAATAATTTTTTTTATAGTACCAGAATAAACTAGTATGATAATGAAGGCAAATTAGAGTAACGGTCATACTCTAAAAGAAGAAGATGTTGAATAACATTAATTAAATTTACTTAAAAAGAAGATTATAAAGAGGTCAAACTGTGCAAATTTTTCCTATAATAGTTGTAAGAAAAAATGCAAGTTAGAAGGTCTTAAACAGAAACAAACTTAAAAATGAACTCAAGTCAATAAATAATTAAGGAAAATGATTATATAACAGCCATTTCTTCACAGCCTTTTGTACTGCCTTATTTAATACTTTCAAACTTAGTTGTGTTACCTATTACCTATTTAACAGGTTACTTCTTCAAATAATCTTTCTCATATTCTACTGGCTGTACAAGTGGACTGTGATAAAGGACTGTTATGCTAGTAGTGTCCAATAATTAATTAGATAATTAAATGATAACATATGAGAATAAATCAAAATATGTCGCATTTGAATGAAAAAAAAATGTACTTTCTGTTTTTATTTTTATTTTTGCCTTTCATTTACACATAACATGTCTGGATTTGATCCATGATTTACTTACTTTTTCAATGGGTTAATGCAAATTTTTTCCCTGTAAATTGTCTGAAATCCATAATCTTTGATCCCATACCAATACCCTCCGCACCTCCCGATTTGGAAAATAGCATTTTATTTGTCTTGTGAAATTTTTAAATGAGCAGTTTGCCTTCTTTCAATGGAAAGTATAACGCACTCCGAAATTGAGAGTATGCATGAAAATATTGCTTAAGAAGATTAAAGTGGATATCGGGTTTCAGGATCTCAAATTCAAATCCCGAAACCCGGTAGATCAACCAAGGTCCCGAGAGTTTCGGATACCCGATATAATTTCGGGATTTCGGGACGGGACCGGGTGTCCCGATAAACTATTAATTTTTCATAGTTTAATGCAATTTTCAAACCGCCTCGGATCTTATGTGTCAATATTGGTATGCCATTTCACCATTTTATGCACAACATGTAGACTCATAAATATATCAAAACCTCAAGATCTAATTAAGGGATATTATTGGAGAAGTTTGAAAATTGAAATCCTCTGAGATGATATATGTTGAAAAACTCGGACGTCAGCGAGCAACGGACAGTGGCGGACGGCGGGAGTTGAGTTGTGGTGGAGTTAAGTATTTTGATTAGATATATTAATTTGTATGTTTGGATTTTAGAGAAGAAGAATACGCAGAAGGAGATGTGAATGGTTGAATTTTAGATTTAGATTAGTATTTTGATTATATATATATTTTTAATTAAACTATGTAATCGGGACCGGGTTCCCTGATCGGGTGGGGATCAATACCCGAAATTCGTCCCGATTTTTCTTGACCGGGTTTTGTCCCGTCCCAAAAGAAAAAATACCCGTTTTGTCCCGTCCCAAATGAGAAAAACCCGACCGGGACGGAATGGGTACCCGAAACCCGGTCCCATTTACCCAGCCCTAGTAGCTGATAGGGAGCAGTATTGTGCCTCAGCAGACGAATGAGACACCGTTGGCTGTCTTTTTAATTTCCAAGAAATCAATGAGCTACCCAGAAAGACACATAATTAAGTAGTGGATCTCTATGTGTCAATATATGATCCCCAATTTGCATCATAAAGCAGAAAAGGGTTATTTTAGGATTAGAAATGTAAAATAGACAGGTGTGCCCTTAAGATAATGAAGTATATGATGAGCCGCTGATACATGACAAGTTGCTGGCTTTGAGAGGAACTGACTAACCTTATGCACATCAATGCTTATGTCAAGATAAGTTAAGGTCAAACAAATCAATCTGCCCACAAGTACTCCTTTTTTAAGAAGCATCAGGCAGTAAGTTGTAGTTGTCACTAGATAAATGAGTTCTGGGATCCATATGAAGCAAGATAGGCTTAGCAGCCAGATATCTAGTCTCTTCGAGAAATTGTTATGTGTACTACCTTTGTGATATTACTAATCCTCCAGTAAAATAAACAAGTTTTGACCATGAAAATATTTTAGCTTATCCAAGTCTCTGAGTTTACAATGAAGACTAAGTTACAATGAAGACTAAGTTGACTTTTAAAAGTTGAAATAAGATCTAGATCAGGGCTAGCCAAAATTATATCATCAATATAAACTAGTAAAGCAATAAAAGACTTATTTAAACCTTTAGTATAAAGAGAATAATCTGAAAGAGATTGAAAAAAGCCCATAAATTTAAGCACAATGGTTAATTTATTATTTTATTGCCTACTAGCTTGTTTCAGACCATAGATAGATTTAATGAGCTTGCAAACCTGTTTACCTGAACCTATGTTAGTTTGACATTGAGGAGGAGAGTAGCCTTGAGGCAGTTCCATGTAAACATCCTCTGCTAAGTCGCCATTAAGAAAGACATTGTTTATGTCCAGCTGATGTAAAAACCAATATTTAGCCACATAAAAGGCCAAAAGAACCTTGTCTGCAAGCAATATAGCCACAGGGGAAAAAGTATCCTTGTAGTCTATTCCTTCAGTCTGTGTGAACCTTTTGCAATTAACCTAGCTTTAATTTTGTCAATGGAACCATCTGACGTTCTTTTAGCTTCAAAAACCCACTTACAACCAATAGGGTGCTTGTTAGGTTGAAGGGAAGTAATAATCCAAGTCTTATTCATATCCGTAGCATGTAGTTCATCATTAATTGCTTGAACTCATTCTTTATTTTTTATAGCCTGTTTGTAAATAGTAGGTTCATATATAGCAGAAATATTTGCAATGAAACTCTGAAAAGTAGGAGAAATATGATCATAAGATATGATAGAAAATAATGGATATTTAGTATCAGATGTAAGAGAATTAGTACAGTGATAATCCTATAGGTAAGAAAGTGGCTTGGAAGACCTTGAAGATTTTCTAATTTGTGGTGCAATAGTATGATCAACAATCCTCTCTGGGGTTAAAGTAGTGGTGGATTGTGGAGGTTGAAATGGTGTAGGATGTGGCTGAGAGAGATGGTCATAAAAAGATTGAGAGGAAGGTAGTTGAGAAACATGTAAGACGTGTGAAATATCAGGGGGTAGGAGGAGGGATAGAATGAACTGGGAATATGAAATATGACATCTCTAGATAAAAAAAATTCTTTGTTGAAGTTGTCGAGTAATTTATAACCTTTAATAACAGGGTCATAACCCAGAAAAGTGCATTGCTTTGCCCTATGTTCATGTAATGTTGAGGCTATGTCAAACAACCAAAAGTTTTTAAAAAATAATTGGTGTGCTGTCGTACGCAACCAAAAATAAAACCTATACTCCTAATAATATAGTAGAGCGAGTAAGGATTGATCCCACAGAGAATATCTAGTATAATTTTATGCTAAATAGATTAAAATAAATGGGGGTATAAGTGTGATGGAATTCAATAATTAAGGAGTAATGCAAATTAAATTTAATCAATGTAACAAATATTGGTCCAAGTCAACATCCACTGTCAGAATCATATAACTGATCATCGATGCAAATATATATAACAATTCACACTTTGAATATTCACCGTGGAAACTAATCCCCTATCTCTCCTTAGTTTTAATTAATCAGAAAAAGAGATCCAATTAATCCTAACTACTAAATAACCCAAGATAAGCACTAAAGGTTTAATATAGCAGATGCTTTAAGAATTAGAGAGATCAATGAAACTAAACAATTCAAACACAAGCGGTTGGATTTAATTTAGTCGATTTATCTTCTTAAGATTAACAATTTCTGACGCAGCAAATTATTGAATCTTAAATGCTTCACAAAATTAGATGGATCAAACAATTACGGATTTGATATCTAATCAAGCAGTAGATTGAAAAGAATAATATACTAGTAGGCCTCCTAGCAGTTAAACCAAACAACCATATTAATTATGACAGAAGAGCAATCGATATTCAAAACATAAATCGTATAATAAAACTAATTAGATCTCACAGTTTTCTTGTTTTCGAAGCTTCAGTTTTCTTCGACCAATAACAAAGATTTAGCCACGTAAGGCCATTAATAACTCTAGGTGTATGTGGGAGGAAAAAATGAACTAGGTGGTTTTCTAAAGTCGTATTTATAAAAGAAGTCAACACAACCCTAAAAGAATCCTCTAAAATTGATATCCAATCTTTATATTGTAAGAATAATATAAAAATTAGGATATTATCTCAATGTAAATAGGAGAATGCTGATTTAATCCTTTCAAATTCGTCCATCAAGGATTGCCCCAATATCAAGTCAATATATTAGACTAGATATTTAGGAAACTTTCCATAAAACAGGTACAACAACTTTAAGTACGATTTCGTCTAGGTTCCCTTCAGAATCTTGAAAATCCCCAATGATGAAAGTTGTAGAAATTCCTCTTACCGATCTAAAGCATCTTGTATCATCTCATTTGGATCTCGTATGAGAATTTTACGCCCTTAATACGAAGTAGTGTCAAAACTGTCCAGAAATTGTCTACTTAGCTTCTTTTGTACTTAATGCCTCCAATTGTATCCTAGATCAAAATATAAGAATAATGAGCGTGGTTCAGTATCAAATAAATATTAAATAGTAAATAATAATGCATAAAAACTTGACACTTTGAATTCTTATCAATAATAATCAACATATTTATTATGGAGCAGATTATATGGACAAGAGTGCTTAAGTAAAGGGGATGGAGTCATGTCATGAGAAAAACAGCAGTAAGCACACACTCATACAAATATTCAGTATGTATCTTAGAATGAAACAATAAATGACTATGTTAAAAATATATTGATGTTTTCTTTCCACCACAAAGTTTCACTATGGGGTTTGGACATTTGAAAGTTCATGCAAAACACCATTTTCACTAAAAAAAATTGGTTAAAAGAAGTTCTTTAGCATTGTGTGATCCAAAAGCCTTGATAGTGGTGTTAAGATGGGTTTGAATAAGTTTGGAAAAATAAGGTATGATGGTTTTAGCTTTTAATATATGCTTTATAAAAAAAAACCCAAGTAAATCTTCTATAGTGATCAACAATTGTTATAAATATCTAAAATCATTGTGGGATGGAACATGATAAGGACCCCAAATATCACAGTGTATTAAGTCAAAAGGGTGGAGAGACAAATTATTAGCAGAAGGGAAAGACACATTTCTGTATTGACAAAGGACAAATATCACAATGGAAAGAATCAGTGGGAATTAAGCTAATCTAGAAAAAGAAGGGTGGCCTAATCTAGCATGCCATGTTTTTATTGTAGCCACTTTATTACAAAAAAAATCATTGATAGAAGTATGGGAACTGGAAGCTGTTGGGATGTGTAGGCCCTGTTGTAAACTACCTTGTTTGGTTGTGTTGTCCATACTGAATGCATTTTCTGTTGGTTGAGTTTGATTTGATGGTGATGAGGAACATTCTTGTTTGAACTGAGAATGCTAGAGAGATGTTGAAACTGATCAAGTGTAAGTGCATGTAAAAACTTAGTGACAGTTAATGGAGATGAATCATTAAATGAACTTGAACTCTAAGAGGTTGATGTAAAATTTGTAGGCATGAAGTTAGATTGTCTATACCTAGGAGGAAATCCATGTAGTTTGAAACATGTTTCAATAGTATGGCCTGGGAGATTGCAGTGAATGCAGTAGGGTATGGATTTACCTCTGGAATTAGGAGCACAAGCGGGCCTATGAGAGTAATTAGGATTATAAGAAGACCTCCAAAAAGTTTGAGTAAATGGGGGTTTGAGAGTGTAATTGGTAGTGGGAGGTCTTGCTGAAAAATTCTGGGGTGGGGATGGTTTCAATGAAAAGGCCATGGAGTTCTTGGAATAAAGACTGGGTGTGTGAGAAACAGGGCTTTCAATTTTTCTTTCTGGGATATTAATGCAAGGGCTTCATTAACTGTTGGTAATGGTTCCATAAGCAAGATCTAACTTCTAGTATGTGCATAGGAATCATCAAGCCCCATTAAAAAAATGATTAGATATGCATTTTGAAAATATTCTTCTAACTCCCCACACTTGCATGCAGGTCTTGAATTGATAATCTCATCCCAGAAAAGTTTAAATTTTGTGTAGTATGTATTGACTGAATGGTTTTCTTGAGTGAGTTTAAGAATGTCTCTTCTCAGTTGATAAAGCTTAGGACCATTACCTTGTTTGAAACGTTCTTTAAGTTCTTTCTAGATGTCAGTAGCCAGTGTATGATATTTGAATACTGGACTCTATATCAGGGGAAACAACATTAAATAGCCAAGAACACACAATTTTGTTATTGCGTTCCCATAAGTTGATTAATTTTGGGTCAGTGGTGGGTTTTTGAAGAGAACCATCTACAAACCCAAGTTTATTTTTTACTGTGAGACTCATTGTCATAGCTCTTGTTACGTTCCAAATACTAATACGCAAACTACGTAAGTATAAGGTCGTTACAAGTAATATAAAACAGTAAGTTCATACCGAGTATCGAATCCCCACGAATGAGTAAAAGGTGGGAATAAATGAATCAATCGACGGCTAATTTCATCTAGAAATCTTGATACAAAAAGATCGAGCCCAAACATATGATAAGGGTGATTTTATTTAACTACGAGCGGTAAAATAAATCTAACTACGAAAGCAAATAAATGGAGAGTTAATTATGCGGTAAGGAGGATCCATAAGCAATTAGTTAAAGTATATAAATCATGCGGTTGTTAGGTTAGCTATGCAAACAATCCCAGGTTTAGTCATTGTTTGTGAGTTCAAATTAGTTAAGTCTCCCTGTCGGTTTCACTTAACTCTACCAATCTACCCAAACTCTCCATCTCCGGATCAATAACGAACATCGTTGTCAACCGATGCTCTAAGGAAAGTCCGAACCCAAAAGAGGATTCTAAGGCGTACCGTTGGCACTCGGGACCTAAAACTAACCCGAATCCCCGAATAAAGAGAATCTAAGTTATTTGATGCATTCACGAATGAACCCATAATACAAACACGGACCAAACTAGGTATATGCCTATCTTAGGTTGAAATCCACAAATCGTCACTCGCCTAACCTTCAACGTCCTATGTCTAGGTTGCATTAAAGGTAGAATTAAACCCGATTATATGATTACGACAAATCAAAGTACTTAAACAATAACCTACTACAATCATTGGCCAAAAGTGCGATAAAACAATAAACCCAACAAATCAACATCAAGCCCCATTAAAAAAATGATTAGATATGCATTTTGAAAATATTCTTCTAACTCCCCACACTTGCATGCAGGTCTTGAATTGATAATCTCATCCCATAAAAGTTTAAATTTTGTGTAGTATGTATTGACTGAATGGTTTTCTTGAGTGAGTTTAAGAATGTCTCTTCTCAGTTGATAAAGCTTAGGACCATTACCTTGTTTGAAACGTTCTTTAAGTTCTTTCTAGATGTCAGTAGCCAGTGTATGATATTTGAATACTGGACTCTATATCAGGGGAAACAACATTAAATAGCCAAGAACACACAATTTTGTTATTGCGTTCCCATAAGTTGATTAATTTTGGGTCAGTGGTGGGTTTTTGAAGAGAACCATCTACAAACCCAAGTTTATTTTTTACTGTGAGACTCATTGTCATAGCTCTTGTTACGTTCCAAATACTAATACGCAAACTACGTAAGTATAAGGTCGTTACAAGTAATATAAAACAGTAAGTTCATACCGAGTATCGAATCCCCACGAATGAGTAAAAGGTGGGAATAAATGAATCAATCGACGGCTAATTTCATCTAGAAATCTTGATACAAAAAGATCGAGCCCAAACATATGATAAGGGTGATTTTATTTAACTACGAGCGGTAAAATAAATCTAACTACGAAAGCAAATAAATGGGGAGTTAATTATGCGGTAAGGAGGATCCATAAGCAATTAGTTAAAGTAGATAAATCATGCGGTTGTTAGGTTAGCTATGCAAACAATCCCAGGTTTAGTCATTGTTTGTGAGTTCAAATTAGTTAAGTCTCCCTGTCGGTTTCACTTAACTCTACCAATCTACCCAAACTCTCCATCTCCGGATCAATAACGAACATCGTTGTCAACCGATGCTCTAAGGAAAGTCCGAACCGAAAAGAGGATTCTAAGGCGTACCGTTGGCACTCGGGACCTAAAACTAACCCGAATCCCCGAATAAAGAGAATCTAAGTTATTTGATGCATTCACGAATGAACCCATAATACAAACACGGACCAAACTAGGTATATGCCTATCTTAGGTTGAAATCCACAAATCGTCACTCGCCTAACCTTCAACGTCCTATGTCTAGGTTGCATTAAAGGTAGAATTAAACCCGATTATATGATTACGGCAAATCAAAGTACTTAAACAATAACCTACTACAATCATTGGCCAAAAGTGCGATAAAACAATAAACCCAACAAATCAACATAACCCAACATCAAACATAACTAATCAAACGATAACAATGACTCGACAATTAATATATTATGCTTGTGTTGCTACTCAAGGATTCAAGGATGTTCGTATGTATCTTTCGAGTTGCATACAAACCTATCGAGTTAAACTAATCCAATTTATGTCTAAGTGGATTAAAATCTAATCGATGCATAAAACTCAAACCTTTAAACGAATATGAAACGACATAGGTATATGTCTATCCTAAAATCGAATCACAATCCAAATTCATAATCAAATCCTCAAAATCACTATGTCTAGCAATCAAGAATCAATGACTCTCATCTCGAAAGTTGTCAAACCATAAGATGAACGATAAGAACGGAATCGGATTAACGAACACATATAAGCACCATACTAATCATCAAGACATCATTTAATCAAACAATAACATAAATACATATAAATCCGGAGAAATCAAATCCACAATCATTCAACCAAAAAGAAAATAACAATATTCATCTCCTAATCATAAACAACTAGGAAATGGAAAGATATCACCTAATCGAAATATAATTGAGAAATGGATTCTCCTCTCTTTGATCACCACCTAACCACTCCCCAAGAGTGGTGATTAGCTCACCCCCTTGGTGGAGTCTTCAAATACAAGTAAAAGCAAGAAAAACTAAAGAGAGAGTTGAGGGAGGCTTGAGAGGAAAAGGGAGGCCAAGAGTGGAAGATTGAGGAAGAAGTGAGTAAGTTGTGTCCTCTTTTGCCTCTTAACCTAGGGAAACAAGACCAAAAAGTCCCCTAAAGGGTTTTGAAATACAAGTGGGGGAAGAGGGGGAAGATACAAAAAGCCCCCTGTTTTTCCCGCATAAAATATCTGCTGGAACAGGGGTCTCGCGGCCGCGAGAACAGGCCGTAAGTTTTCTGCACTGCCACACTTCCTTCCGAGCAGCATATCTTTTGATTCCGAACTTCGATTGCAGATCCGTAAAGTCTGTAGCGTATCTAACTCACTCATCTATGACATATCCAAAATTAAGCTCATTTGGATCATCCATGAAATAGATTTGCATGTTCTAGTGATCAGCTATCTAAATTCTTGTACGATTTGTTTCGGGTTCTCTTTTCTTTGAAGCTCTTTCTGCGCAAAGGTTTGCATCTACAGCCACCGAGTCTTGATTTGATGGAATTGCACTGAATCATAACCTCTCGGACTTCTCTTTAGCCTTGCAAAATTCTCATACCTACAAACAGAACAAAAACACGACAAAAAACAACGAAACAAAAGAAAACACACAACATCCCAACAACGGACCAAAAATGCAAAAGAATGCGAAAACAAGCAAAATCACACACAACTCGAATCAAAGAAAGATATTTTGGGCTTAAAGAGATAGGTAATAACGACTTTGTCACGACGTTATCAGCTCTACACCAGGATTGGTAGTTATCCTCACTGAGAGGGTTTATTCACCAGATTCAACCTAGGGCCGTCTGCTGGGTGAAGAAAATAGGGGCTGCAAGGATCTTCTACAAGGGGTCTTTTGTTTGGTATTGGTGGTGTAGAGTCAATCATGATGAAAAAACGGAACCAATCCAAGTGAGGTTTCAACTTTTTCTGAATCACAAAACTCAACATCAAAAACCTGATCAAATGATGTTACAAATTTTTTTCCGAAACCACCAAAACCATCTTTCTGAAACCAAGACTCACGAAACCGGACCAAAAATATTCTTGCAACCCCAATTGCTAGACAAAACACATCGTAAATTTGCTTATAGAACCACAAGAACAACAGAAAATTACCACTTCTAATCATAAAAACCATCATCCAAAGTTGTTGACTTGAAGGGAACATATATACTTCTATATCATAACTCAATTGTATCTAATGTACAAGCTGGGCCATTGATGTAATGGCGCCATTAGCCTCCAATAATGATTTTGGACAAGCTAACTTGTGGTGCCCGCATTAAAGGTGATCACAAGTTGCTATCCAAAGGTTTTTAAACATTTTCATTTATCATAATTTAATAACTAAATGATTTCATTGAATAGATGAGTTGTTGAATCGAGTGAAGTAATTGTTCAGATTTTTTCTTTTCGATCTTATTATTCATTATTGAATTTGAAATAATGTTTGGACTTAGTCCGATTAAATTTGGACATATTGCAAACAAGTTGAACAGATGTAAGCTCTATTTGAAAGAGTTTTGACCAAATTTCATTGTTTTCGCAAAATTGAAATTGAGCTAGAACTCTTCTAAATAAAGTTTGACAAAATTCTTAAAATTCAACTCTTTCACAAACATATATTTAAACTCTTTGAACTTTATAAAATATTGATTTGACATTTACTACTTACTTTTTTCCTCCTGGTTTTTATTAAAAGCGCATTGATTGATTTGACACCATCACATATATTTTTTTCCTCGAACCTCAACATACAAATCAATTTCAAATAGGGTTTCAGTTTTTTTAAAACCACAAAACCAACATGCAAGTTCAATCTAAATGGGGTTTCAAAAATTTTACCGAAACTATCTAAACTATTTTTTCGAAATTAAAACCCATGATACATACCAAAACACTTCCAAATAAACCCGTAGAGTTCTAGTATATATATTGACTTTTTTTCTCTCCATAGTTTGACATTGTTAGTTCATTAAATTGAAGTACTCGAACCGAATAAAATTATCAAACAATATTGCTATTCAAATTTATTTAGCTATGTATTACAGTGAACAAAGTCAATCTCGGACGATATGATTTGATATTCAACTCAATTTTGGGAGAAAAATGATAATAATACAAATATCACTATATAAATAATTTTTTTTATTAAATTACATTCAAATTATAAATATAATCCATCATTAAATACTTGTTTTAAATTAAAAATTTATAATAATGAGAATTGAAATAAAGACATTAATCATAGAGTCTCAGCCTTAATAAGAACTATTGCATGATTGACAAAACATGCAGTGATTGGCCATTGGATAACTTTAAGAAACCAAATGGCGTATGAATACTTTTTATTAGGACATTTTTGGGGTTTTCCAAAAGAAGGAAAAACAAAGGGGAATATTTCACAATTTAATTAATTTTCAACGCTTCATTCGCCTAAAAAGACTAATTGGCAATCAGAATCTAATCACCCAAAAGTAAGAAAGAAAACCAAATGCTTCAATTAAATTTATCACTTTGGAATTTATGGTCCATACACATGGCAGCGTAGAAAATGAACGAGTCTATATTACCTTTTTCATTCATTTATTTTTTATAAGCAAAGGTATAAAATCGGCAAAAATTCAATTTTGGTACCATAGAACTGGGCAAATTTCATTTTTCATGCCAAAAGTCCAAAAATAACACCAGTTCCTACTCAGCCGTTTCAAAAAAGGCACTTCTGTTAATTTTCTTAACATTTCTGCCACGTGTCCGTTAAGTCTTCGTGGGCGGGCCGGGCACGTGGGTCGGATTCTGCCCGTTGGAACATAAAATTCAATTTTGGTACCATAGAACTGGGCAAATTTCATTTTTCATACCAAATTCCGTTATGTTTCTCTTTTTTTGAAATGGTTGTGGTGATATGTTTGAATTGGTTTGTTCTACAACAGACTAGTAGTCATGTTACTTTTTTTTTCATTTCATTTTAACAGTAAGCTAAAAAAAAGTTTAATTTGCACAATTTAAATTTGCAATCCCGGGACTCCCGAACCCGTCCCGAAATCCCGAAATTAAATCGGGTACCCGAAACCCACAGGACCTTGGTTGATCTACCGGGTTTCAGGACTTAAATTTGAAATCCTGAAACCCAAAATCCCGTCCCGAAATACCCGAATTCCCGAAAACCAGTCCCGATCCCACCCCTACGACCGCGGGCTCTGGTGGCTTTTGGTCGGAATTGGTTGAGGGTTTATGTTCCCATTGTCGTGGAGAACTCGTACATATAAAGATCTTTTCAATCCTTTGAGTAATCTATTCGAATTTTGAGTTCTAATTTTCGAATTGTAGGTCAAAATTTTTGAAATTTCAAATCGTGATTTCTTCTTCGATTCTTAACCAAACTTCGTAATTCTTGTTGCATTAGTTTCCCCTGACCGTGGGCATCATTTTCCATAGGTTTATTGTAGCTGTCATAGACGGTTGAGCTCCGCCCAAGTGGCTGCCATAGACGGTTGAGCTCCGTCCATGACAAGAGGAACAAAAATATTCAACCAATTTCGACAAACGGCCACCGGAAGCCGGCGATCGTCCATAGGAGGAAGAAGGCAATATTTGCAAAAACAACCTGCTCAATTTTAGACAATTGCATTTCCCCCTATTTTGAAACGGCTAAGTGAGAATTGGTATGATTTTTGGACTTTTGGTATGATAATTGAAAATTTCCCAATTCTACGGTACCAAAATTGAACGGGCAGATTAGTACCAAAATTGAACGGGCAGATTAGTGCCCCGCGTGCCCCTCACATGCACTTAACGGAGGAGACTAAACGGTCGTGGCAAAACTTAACGGCTGTATGATTTTTGGACTTTTGGTATGAAAAATGAAATTTGCCCAGTTCTATGGTACCAAAATTGAATTTTAGCCGTATAAAATCTCACACACACACCTACACAAAACTTATTGCTCTTTTTCCTATTTTTCCTTTTTTTTTAAACAATGACTTACTTATTTCAGTATACCAACATATATCATATAGGAAAAAAAATTAGAGAAGTGGTGATTATATCATTACGTCAACCTATTATATTATTTTGATAGGATTCGTAGTTCAAGACCCCTAATATATTAGGGTTTTCAACTCAACTAATATTAAATAGAATGATCATGCGTTAAATTTAACTTAATTCATTTTGAAGTGCATCAAACATATTATGTGAGAATTTTTTCGGGAATTCGAACTTTGAGTATTGTCATTTTATGAAAGCTAATTTATTTCACTAGACCAATTACTCGTTGATATTTCATATATAGTTTTACTGGATGTGCCAAACTTCGATAAAGCTCAATCCATCAAACATAAAAGAAGAGGCAAAACTTTTATAATGCTCCATTAGTGTGTACTTGAATATTTGTTCTTTTTGGTAATGTTTGTACACATCAAGATTAGTGGCAAGGTTAGTATAAGAACTAATGCCGTGTTTGGTTTCATTTTGATCTAGGTTTTTGTTCTTCGAAACATCATTTAAAAATGTTATGAATGAACCAAACACACGAAACAAGGATTCAACTTAAAATAATAATATCTCAATCAAATCAATCATCGTACAATATAATACTGTCAATTAATTTGATACAAAAGACATGATTTGACATCCATCATTAATGTTTTTCCCCTGAAACTCCAACATTAAAAATTCATCCAACCCGCGAATAAATTTATATATAATAAAGTTTGAATTTAATAATATAATATAAAAAAAATCATCCAACTCACTTTTTCAAACTCGACAACATTATTTTAAACTCAAAAAATTCTAACCAAAACACATCCAAATCATATCTCGATTATTTCGCACACAGAAATTTCTAGATAATTTTTACAATACTCAACAAAAATATTTTCTTTCAAACCAAACAAAACAGGACCAAAATACATCCAAACCATACCTAAACTTCTACTAATTTTCTTCGTGACATAAGTAAAAGCTAGAACTAATGTTTTTCTAGCTACTTATCTCCTTTTCGACATAAGTAGCTCGCTAGCGACTGTCGACTGAGAAATTTTAAATATATAAATACTAAATGGTGCATGACAATGACATCAAAATTTTACCAGAATTAGACCGTGTTTGGCTCAACGATTGCAAAATTAATTCTATAAGAGTTGACTTTCCATGATTAATTTTGAAAAATTTATTAAGATTTTCACCCTACAATTCAGTATTGCACACTCTATCAAAACACACAACCCACAAATACATTATTTAATTTTGTACTTCTTGAACATATTTACAAACACAAGCTATATAAAATATCAAAAAACTATATCTACCATTTTTGTTAGTTTTTGACGAGCGTGGCCTCACAAATTATTTAAATACAAGCTCGACCAAAAAATCTTGTCTTGAAAAGTTAGATGTACACATTATACGACTTTGACCTAACAATTAGGTCCATACTTGAAGATACACTAAGATCCGACAGGCTTGGCCATTGTGGAATATTGGGAGAAAGAAAGAGGTCAACAATTGTGTGTGCCATTTGACGCCAAGTAGTCAACTTACTTTCAAGAAAAAACAATTTATATAACATCTTATCTTGTACCCATGTATATAAACATAGATAAAATATAAAAAATATATGGCCAAATTGTATTTTAAGTCGGCCACAACATTTCTAGTCCCACACTTTATAAAATTACACTTTTAGTCTTAATTTCTTTTTTAAATATTTTGTAATTTTGATCCCGTACTTTGTGAAGCTGCACTTTTGGTTCGTGTTCTTTAAATTTGTACTTCTAATCCCATAGACTAGTCTCTACTCAATATTTTGGTTCATGGGGAAGGTTGTCTCAATTTTTCAGTTTTGATTTCACAAGATGAGAACTAGAAATACAGAACATTTTAAATACCCGAGACCAATTGAAAGTGTAATTTTATAAAGTGTTGGTTCAAAATTAATGAGGGGTCTAATCCCCGAAGGGGAAAAAAATATGCAATTCTCCCCAAATATATGTACGTCTATACAATCTAATAAAAGAGTTTAATTTGCACTTTTAATCCCGCACTTTATGAAGCTACACTTTTGGTTAGTGTTCTTTAAAATATTTTATACTTCTAGTCTCATAGACTTGTCTCTATTCGATATTTTAGTTCATAGGGTTGTCTCAATTTTGCACTTTTGATTTCACTAGAAATAATATAAAACATTTTAAATACTCAAGACCAATTAAATTGTAATTTATAAAGTATTGACTCGAAAATAATGAGGGTCCAATCCCGAAGGAGGGAAAAAAATGCAGTTCTCCCCAAATGTGTGTACATCTCTATACTATCTAATAAAAGAGTTTTGCACTTAGAGTTTCTAAAATATTTTGCACTTTTAATCCCGTATTTTATGAAGCTACACTTTTGGTTCATGTTCTATAAAATATATTGTACTTCTAGTCACAATAGAATATAGACTATAGTCTCTATTTAATATACTGATTTATAAGTTTGTCTCAATTTTACATTTTTGATTTCACAAGATGAGAAATCAATTAAAAATTCAAAACATTTTTAATACTCGAGACCAATTAAAAGTAAAATTTTATAAAATATTGGATCGAAAGTGATGAGGGGTCCAATCGCGAAGGAAAAAAAGAACGCAATTCTCCCCATATATGTGTGTTTTGTGAAAAAATTGATTTAATTTGATAGAGATGTCATTTTAATGCGCCTAGTCTTCCACGATTGTAGCTAGGTTGAGATAAATGATAATGGATTAGGACATCTAAGGGCAAACCCAATGCTAGGGGCTAGGGGTCGAGCTCCGGAGCTCCCCAGCTGCCCCTGCCTCCACCCCTGCTTGTCCAAATCCAACCCTGGAGCTTTTCATTTTATTTAATCTTAATTTAATTCTTTCCCATTCTCACCATTATAATAATTATATAATAACAATACTAATAATAATAATACTATTACTAATAATAATAATAACAAATACAATAATTTAAATAGTAATAATAATAATATAAACTAATAATATTAATAAAACCATTCATTAAATTGCCGAAGTACAACACGAAAATACATCATTGAATTAAAACAGTCCTACCATGCAACAAAGAAAAATAAAATAAAATACAAGAACACACATTATTGTCAATAGGATATGACAAGATTTTAATTAATTAAGATAAAAATCACCTCTTCCTTCACGGTGTTCCAATTAAATTAAATCGTATTGTTCCAATTATTTTTCATTGCTAGTTATTAAATTTCACATTGGTGATTTAATATGATAAATATATTTGTTAAAAATTTCAACACAAAAATATGCTTACAAAAATATTATAGTTGAAGTATGAATTTGAATTTTTTTTGTCTAAGTGTTAAATTATATTTTCAAAGTGATTGAAAAATTATATTGTTAAAATATATATAACCACCTATACTCTAATTAAATGATCTAGTTGTAATTTTTTTTAAATAAAATTAAAAATTTAATTTAATTTAATAGATTAAGATGTCATAAAAAATATGAACAAAAAAAGTTAGAACAAAAAAATTTTAATTAAAAATTATATTATAAATTACATAAATATACTACACTATTAAATAATAATACACACATTAAAAATCAAACTAAAAACAAAACTAATAAAAAAAAAACCGTCCCTCGCCAAGATAGCCAAGGTAGCAGGGGAGCTCCAAAGAGCTCCCCAGCCACCCCCAACCCTCCCTCCAGCCCCACCTCCCCCACCACCCCCTCCATTAATTATTAATACCCCAGCCCCTCCCACCAGCTAGACCACCCCCATTGGGTTTGCCCTAACCTATCGCTATACCAGAATCTTTTTGAAGTGGAGGGGACCTATCATTTGTGGATCATAATTTCTTTCCTTAAAGTTAAGACAATACTATTAATATGTTTTAAGACAATAATGTCACATCAATGTGGTCGTGCCGGAGTGGTTATCGGGCATGACTAGAAATCATGTGGGCTTTGCCCGCGCAGGTTCGAATCCTGCCGACCACGTTTTTGCATTCCTGTCATTTGTGGATGATCATAATTTCTTTCTTAAAGTTAAGGCATTAATTATTAATATGTCTTAAGACAAAAACGTCACATCAATGTGGTCGTGCCGGAGTGGTTATCGGGCATGACTAGAAATCATGTGGGCTTTGCCCGCGCAGGTTCGAATCCTGCCGACCACGTTTTTACATTCTTTTCTTTTTAGTGCTATTGGAGAATTTATTTTCGTAAATGGTGCAATACAATGCATGACTCGCTTAAAAACATTAAATCACATTTTTTTTAAATAAATGTATACATCATTATAATAAAAGATCTAATTTGGTCATAAACATTCTTATTGATTGGTCGTTTTTTTTGCTTGGCCTTCTTAATTAAAATATAATCTAGATATCAAGGAGAAATATTATATTATATACACATGGATTTGACTACATTCACTTAAATGACTTGAACCTAACAAAACTTAAAAGTTAACTCATGAGGTGATGACCTTATAATTAGTATTTAATCTCACTACTCAAAATATGAATATCCACGATCACAATATACTATTGTAGAAAGTCTATAGTGGTTGTCAAAACTCAACCACAACGTCCTAACAACGGTTTAGAGGTAATCCTTCCAAGGAACACGAAAGTATATATCCATCACGGCTTTGATCATGGTGAATGTCTACACTATGGTTGTTTCTACCATGACTTCACTACGGCTTGTGATAATATTCAACCACGACTTTCCTAGACCATTAAATGTTGGGTTGCCAAAAATCTCTTTCTTGTATTGTCTTGAAATCCAATCAATATGGAACATTTTATAAGTCTTAACAATTATCAAACTTATAGCGACCTATTTGATACCAGAACTTGTAGAATGTTAATTAAGTAATTTCAGAAAGAGTATATCATACTTTTCGTCCTTCTTATGAGTCAACTTTTGCACATTGGTCCCTTTTAAATTTTTCGTAGTAGATTCTTCATCTTATCAATGTAGTATAACACGTTCGTCCAACTGAGAAATTTCGTATCAGATGTATTCATCTCATCAATGTAGTATAACACATTTGTCCCTCGTAAATCCAAAATACATCTTAAATTGACGAAAAATAATGTATTTAGAATTTAAGATTGACAAATATGTTACCCTACATTGATGAGAAACTCATTTGTTACGAAAAATTTAACAGGAACAAATATTTTACACTACATTGATAAAAATGACAAATCTACTACGAAAAATTTAAGAGGGACGAATTTGTAAAAGTTAACCTATAAAAACGATAAAAAAAAAAAAAGTATTCCAGAAATTTGTCGGGGTGGTGCAAAAATTGGTCCAAAATAATTGGTCCAAATGTCACATCAATGTGGTCGTGCCGGAGTGGTTATCGGGCATGACTAGAAATCATGTGGGCTTCGCCCGCGCAGGTTCGAATCCTGCCGACCACATTTTTGCATTCTTTTCTTTTTAGTGCTATTGGAGTATTTATTTACGTAAATAAATGGTGCAACACAAATCATGACTCGCTTAAAAACATTAGATCACATTTTTTAAAAAAATAAATGCATACATCATTATAATTAAAGATCTAATTTGGTCATAAACATTCTTATTGATTGGTCGTTTTTTTTGCTTGGCCTTCTTAATTAACATATTCTAGGGTGCCGCTACGTTAGGTGCCGCTAATACCACATTATGTGGTATTACCACACAATGTGTGTCACATTAGGTGGTATAAGTACCATAGAATGTGATACACATTGCGTGGTAATACCACCTAATTTGGAATAAATACTACATGATGTGGGGGTCATATTAAACATATGGGGTTAATACTATGTAATGTGATCATGTACTATCACATGTGGAGATCATACCATACAATGTGATACACATTGTGTGGTAATACCACCTAATGTGGTATTAGCGGCACATAACGTAGCGGCACCCTAGAATTTTCCATAATGTAGTTATCAGGGAGAAATCGATAGTATGAGAAAGTGGTCCAAATTAACTTGAGGATCTAATATCATATTATATACACCTGGATTTGACTACATTCACTTAAATGATTTGGATCTAACAAAACTTAAAAGTTAATTCATGAGGTGATGACCTTATAATTAGTATTTAATCTCACTACTAAAAATATGAATATCCACCATCACAATATACTATTGTAGAAAGTCTATAGTGGTTGTCAAAACTCATCCACAACGTCCTAACAACGGGTTCGAGGTAACCTTCCAAAGAACATGAAGGTATCCACCACGGCTTTTGATCATGGTGAATATTTACAATATGGTTGTTTCTACCATGACTTCAACTACGGCTTGTGATAATATTCAAGCACGACTTTCTTAGACTGTTAAATGTTGGGTTGCCAAAACTCTCTTTTTTGTAGTGTCTTGAAATCCAATCAATATGGAACATTTTATAAGTCTCAACAATCATCTAACTTAATAGCGACCTATTTGATACTAGAACTTGTAGAATCTTTAATTAAGTAATTTCATAAAGAGTATATCATACTTTTCGTCCTTCTTATGGGTCAACTTTTGTACATTTGTCCCTCATAATTTTTTCTTTGCAAATTCGTTCCTCTTATCAATGTAGTATAACACGTTCGTCCAGCTGAAGCATTTCGTATCAGATGTGTCCCTCTCATCAATGTAGTATAACATATTTGTCCCTCTTAAATTCAAAATACATCTTAAAATTGACGGAAACGGATGTATTTTGAATTTAAGAGTGACGAATGTGTTACACTACATTGATGAGAAACTCGTCTGTTACAAAAAATTTAAAAAGAACGAATGCGTTTCACTACATTGATAAGAATGACGAATCTACTACTAAAAATTTAAGAGGAACAAATTAGCAAAACTTAGCCTATAAAAATGACCAAAAGTGTGATTCTCAGAAATTTGTCGAGGTAGTGCAAAAATTGGTCCAAAATAATTGGTCCAAATGTCCCGTATATAATGCAAACTCAAGTACTTAGTGCACAAAAATAAATGGAAGGGACCAAGAACAGTCCATGCACATAGATATGAGCCAATGGTAGGCCATCAGAAAAGGGCTGAGTCTGAATGGCTCGAGTCCACTAGTTAAAAAGCTAATATTGTGGATAAGCAATATGTATCTATTTTCTCCGATCTCTAAGGGCAGGTTTGTTTGACGTTTTCCAAAATATTTTCGTGTTTGGGAAATGCGAAATAAACATGTTTTCTATTTTTTGAAATAAATTTCTCATCTCTCAATTTTCTCAAACTACTTTCTCAAAATCCAAACAAATAACAATTTTTTTATCTCTAAACAAAACCTATACAAACTCTACTCTGATTTGACATAAAGTAACATATCTCTTACACAATTTATCTCACAACAAACATGATTTGACATAAAGTCTTCCACATTTTACACCTGCAACCTAATTCTTCCAAAAAAAAACCTACATCTACTTTATTTCTTAAATCACTCTCTCAAAACCCAAACAAACAATATTACGCAAATCGAGATTATTTCACAAACCCCCACTACTCTCCCAAACTACTTTCCCAAACACCAAACAAACATGCCCTAAGTCTTTGAACATAAATATTCTTCTTTTTTCAATATATCTTCTTCGAATCTGCTACACCTTTTGGTCTTTTGTCTTGCATTGGATCCCTTCATTGAACTATGACACAATAATGATTATACCTCATCTATTTACTTTTGATCAGTTTCTCAATATGTACACTACTTTATCATTTTCAAAAGAGTGATGTTGAAATCAAGGTAAAAATGGAAACAATCAATCTTGTTAGGAGATAGACACACTTTATTATGGGGCTCTGATACCATATTAGAATTCACCATATGGATTGGATTAAGTTTACTTAACATGGTTTAGGTCTAAGAATTCACCATATGGATTGAACTAAGTCCACTTACATGGTTTGTGCCTACATCACCCTCAAAAGCTAGCTTATAAGATGAGGGTTGCCTAAGACCTTATAAAGTAGACTTAACTATGATTTTCAACCAACATGGGATATTGAATCTCAATACTACCCCTTCACGTGTGGGTGAACTGAATGTGTGGGTGAAGCAGGTCCAACACGTGATATATTAATACCAAACCTTGCGAATTGTAATATGTGGGTATAGACCAAACACACAAATAATGACACTCCCGGATTTTGTTAACCGGAGGAATAATGACACTCCAAGACTTGTTAACTGGAGGAAAAATGACAACCCAAACCTTTGTTATATGGGCAAAGTGTGTGTGTAGATAATAAAGTTCATCATACGTACAAGGAGGAGTCCATCACGGAGGGAGATGACCCACTTTAACCTGAGGCTCTGATACCATATTAGAATTCACCACATGGATTGGACTAAACCCACTTATATGGTTTGGACTTAACTCAACCACAAAAGCTATTGATTAATACATATATTGTGGTGATGTTATGCTCTTACAAAACATGTTATGGTGCATTTTTAGCCATAAGATCTAGAAAATTCTCCTACACCTCTTGTCAAGAATTTCCCTTATTAGTACTTCATTTTCTGAAAAATGCAAAAATTGTCTTGTAATCAGTGTTTTTAATATCGAATTGGATCAGGTGGTTGGACCGATTCAATCGCGAACCGACGACCAATCCGATCATTAAAGATTCTAAGACCGAATAGCCTTTGAACCGCAATGAAACAGTCGAAACGATTGGTTTGACTACCAAACAGACAAAATGGTTCAACCAACTGACCCACAATTGGGGTTTGAACTCACAACATTGTGAGTCTAATTGTGCCTTTATAACCATTAAACGAAGTACTTTCGTGTGAATTGTTGAAAACATTATATACTTATCATTTAAAAGAAAATAATTAATCAAATTTGAAATTAAATTTTGTAAGTACTTTAATGGATGAAGAATGGTTTTTTTTCCAAAATAAAGGACAAATAATAAAAGAAGCTCGGATTTCGCTTTTTTCACTTAAATCTAAAATTTGTGAAGACTTCTTGTCTTCTTCATATATACATTATTTCAAAGAACTAAATAGTAATATTTTATATAGTTATATTATTTGGTTTGTGTCACCTCAATTTTTATAATTTCATTTTTGAAAGATCAGTTTTGAAGATGTAGCTCAGATAATTTAAAACTAATCGTCATTTCATTCGTTTGTATTCAAGTATTAAAAATTTGAGCTCAAATGAATTATATTCTTTTTTATTTCTATAAATTTAGGTTGTCAAATGTTAAAAATCAATCAATACTTATGGTATAGTAAAAGATATTAGATATCATAAATTTTTTCATCTAATTCTGACATGTTATTATTTAGATAATTTTTTATTGGAGTATAACATATTACATATATTCTAAAATTATATTTATCTATTATATCATTATGACGCCATACTGATTTAATCAATGGTTGAACCGATCAAAAGAGTAAAATATAAAATTGATAGATATTTGATTATTTAATTTGTCTGGGCATTTATTAAAAACATTGCTTGTAGGTTCGTAGCTAAAGCTCACTAGTAATAAAATCTTCTTAAAATTCAGGTTGTCAATTAAGCCATATAACTTCCTTCAAATAAAAAAAATTAAGCCATATAACTAAATTTGGCAGTTTTAGTCCTCTTTCAATCCGAGATTCTTAAAATTATACAAAATGTCTTGTAACCCATGAGGTCCTCTTTCATACTGACAATTAAATAAATTAGAATATTTTAAATTTTTAATCATGTTTCAACCCAAAATTCTGAATTTCGCAAAATTGAGTCGCGTGAGGTGCTCGATCATTCTTCCCTTCCACGCGACAACTAATTCGGGAAATTTTTTTTTGTTATATAAGTTGTTGAAATTTGTTCTCAGCCCCCGGTTATATACGACTAGTGTATATCTTGATTTTCAGGTCATGTTTGTGTTTTATTTGTCAATTTCAATATTTTTCTTTGAGAATGAGCATGTTTGTCAAGCCAATTTCTTGTCCAAGTCTGGTTTGACCAAACCCATCCAACCACCAAGCAAGTGTATTGCACTTGCTTTGTGATTGGTCACTCTTCTGGGAGTTATATCCAATCCCAAAACAAGTGTATTACACTTGCCATGTAGTTGATTTGGGTTCGGCTAAATTCGATCTGGGTAAGAATTTTCCGTTTGTCAAATATTAGATAAACTAGTTTGAGGGAGTAGTGCGAAATAATATCAATTTGCACAAATTTATTTGTAGAGCCAATTTAAGAGATAGGCAACTTAAGTCAGCGTCTAGGACCCCAATGTGAAGGGGTCTCAAAATTTTATATATAAATTTTTTCAGTGAACCAGTTCCCGTAGTAGGGCACGTTATTTCGGCAGGAGAAGGGGTGTTTGATCCGAAGAATGGTCAAGTCAAGTAGGTGGCCTAGTTGTTCCATATAGTAAATATAAAAGGGATTTTAATGCCTTTTTCGAGTCAAAGATAAGTAGGGCTAGCTAAGGTCATATCCAGCCGAAGCAGGCAATAGCCCTCTCTTGCCTGCCTGTTTGCCTGCCTGCCTGCCTTGCCAAGTTAGTCATCTCCAACCGAACCAACAATTCAAAATATTTATTTCAATCTCAAACTTTCCCCACTCTCACTTAACTACAACAACAACAACAACAACAACAACAACAACAACAATAATAATAATAATAATAATAGTAATAATAGTAATGGAATAATAATAATAATAATTATTATTATTATTAGATAACTTTTAAAGAATTAAAATAGAATTTTAATATAATCTAATGGAGTAAGAATTTGATAACGTTAAATACACAATAAACGTTCAACTTAAAAGAAATTAATGATAGTGAGTTAAATTTGTCAAACGAGACCTATAGTGAATTAACTTATATCTTTTTTATACATTTAAATTTCATTCTTGCAGGACAACTTATAACTTATAAATTTGTCCTCCCAATTAACTTAGAACTTGTAGGCAAAATAACAACAACAACAAAAAAAAAAAAAAAAAAAAAGAAGAAGAAGAGAAAAGGAAGTCACGGCAATAAGAAAAATAAAGCAACAACAATAATACATTACAATTAATTAAGAAAGTTGGCAGCAATTGACAAAAAACAAAAAAAAAAAAAAATAAAGAGAAAGGGGTAGAGGCGTGTGAGCCTCCTGGCAGGCAGGGAGGCAACCATTGCCTCCCTGCCTGCCAGCAGGCAAGCATCTCCCCCTGGATGCCTGCCTGCCAGCTCCGGGGGGAGCTCTTCTCCAGCCGAAGGGGGGGGTTGTTGCTTGCCTCTCCCCTTCGGCTGGAGATGGCCTAACGGACGATGAGGATGAAGTGAAGGTTTATGAGGGAAATTGATTTCGGAGCTCTGACTGATAGTTCCATATAGGATATCGAAATCAAGAAGGTCGGGTCAAAAATGGAGTAAATTAAATATAATATTTTATAGTTTCATTCACTCAACATGTTCCTTTGATTTTTCTCTTATATTTCAATGATTGTTTTTGTAGTAATTATTTTTTTAATCTTTTTTTTTCTTAATGATCTTTTTTTAAAATATCGTTTTCTTGATAAGTGTTTTTCTGATTTTTCTATACTTACTACATTGAATAAAAGAATCTTACTCTCCTCCCCTCCCCAACCCAAATAAAGTTGGTAGAACTCCACCCATGTACCAAACATCTAGTAATATTGTTTTTCTTTTACTCAATCAAGACTTTCATATGAAATATTTTTGTACCATAGTTATGAAAGTATAAAATTTTTATTTACAATATAGTTAATAATTGATCTTGAAAAGTAAAAATTTAAATTTACTAATTGCACTTGTTACGGAATTATATGTACTTGTAAAATTTGTATAAACAATATTTTTAAAATTAAAATTATAAAAATATATTCACGATTAATGTCAAATAAATTAAAAAGGTTTGTCATTAATTTATCTATCTGAAAAATAAAATGTAAGTATTTCATTAGTATATTTGCAATTAAAAAAATGAGATTTTTTTCTTTAAACTTAGGGCTCCGATTTAAGAATTTGAGAGAGGATAAATTATTTCAGAAAATAGAAAACGTGTTTATCTTGCTTTTCCCAAAAACAAAATTATTTTAGAAAACCGAGTCTAACATCCCAAAAAAAAATTTTAAATGCAGTTTCCAAATAATTTTTTCCCATAATTTGTACTTGGTTCATTTTTAATTGTGTGTGATGTATGTATTATTTCTTATCTTGTTAGTAGGTTAATTACAAAAAACATGGAAAAAATGGAATGTCAGAGTTCACACTAAGACCTCTTTGACCCGAGGGGTCTCAAATTTTTCACTAGGCTATGACCGCATTGGCTCATATTCATTTATTGTTAACTTTTTTGTGAATTTTAAGGCTTCCTTAGGTTCATTAGTTAGTCCCAAAGCTAAGAGGGATTGGCTTGGTCAGTATTTTCGAGCACCGCCGCCATATTAGCTTCAATCAAATCTTCCTTTGGAGCCCAATCGTCAAAATCAACGGTGTCCACTGTTTGGAGCTTCATGGGAAGGAATAACTAGGAAGCCGGCCACTGGATTGGCTGCCGCCAAACAAGAAAGACTGGAGCCTTAAGGAGGGGATGATGAATTGGAAAGCCCCGGCTGTCGGAACAAGAAATGTTGGAGCCTCAAGAAGTGAAAGATTATCGAGAGCATGAAGGGGGAGGGGGTAACCGTGGCCGAAATGGCGACCGCAACTGGGATTCTGGTGGAGAAATTCGTCGAATTTTTGAAATACACTTCTTTAGAGGCCGGCAGTAGAATGTAAGGAGTAGGAATGCTTCTTAATTCTGACAACCGGTTGTTTCATCTACGTATAAGCCCGCCTTGTATGTATGGGCCTTGCAAATATTAGTCTTATAGTCAATAGCATTTTCAAACAATCGAGAATTATAATTGTACCAAGAATTTTAATAGTATATGGCCCTGTATATAGTCATCGCCATTTTTTTATTTATCTTTATTTTTCAAAATCAAGTTTGCCCATGTATTTTTCATTTAGTCAAATTTTAAATTAAACATATATTGATCATATATCAGGCGAGGGACCTCAACTCTAACATTAAGGTTGTGCTAGCAAGTACTCTAATACATACTCTAATACATAAATCGAAGTTGTAGATTGTGAATTAAATTTATTGTAGATAAAACATCTCAAAAAAGTTGACAACCTAGGCTGGCCCTGTGGCTAGATAAATTGGGTCCTCGCCTAGGAATCCAACTATAGAAGGGCCCAATAAATTTATAAGTACATTGATTTTTTATTTTTTAATTTAATTTTTTTATTTAAAATATATATTATGTATTAGAGAGTTAAAGATGTAAGATGAAAATAATATAATCATATAATGTAGTAAGAACTTTTAAGATTAACCCAACCTAATTTTTGAAAAAGTAAGAATATGAGTTGTGAAATTTTTTGATAGTTTACAAATGAGGCTTGTTCCTTATTTATACTAACCACCTTCTCGAACGAACGGTGGAGATCAGCTTAATAAAGTAGATAAGAATAATCCTCTAGAGTGGGAAAATAGCTAAAAGTACAAAAAAAAGTGTATTTTTTTTTGTTCCGGGATTACTGGTAGATTCATCAAATCGAAACTGTAATACCAAAATTATGTATGCGATATTTTATTTTTATTTCTATTGAAGTCGGTAAATGCTTCTTTTACCATTGAAAAAAATGTCATCCATTTCAAATCAAGTTACATTTCTCCTCCTCATGAAAAGCCTAGCTCCCGTTCTCTGATTTGTTGCTTCGCTGAAGTTCTTAAGTCCTCCCGTCGTTCATTTCTTGGCAAGGATTCCTCGTGTCCATTTAATTAGGGAAATTATATTTTTAATACTATTAGTTTACATGAAATTTACCAAAAAAAAAGGCCAAAAACTACATTGTTCGTTTTTTTTTTTTGTTACAAAACTAATTAAATTGTTCGGTAAAATGCTAAATGAAATGTTAAGTTATCATTTTATGTCTCCTATTAAATATTAAGAGAAAAATCAAGTAGATCCCCGTGGGGATTTGAAACGAGTAAAGATTACTTTTGAGGATCTTGAAACCATATGAGGAAGACATATCTGGGAGCATCTAGTACATATAAGGCCTTTAGTGATCCTCCTTTTGTTGGAGGATTTTTTCCAGTCTTGATATAAAAGCTTTCGAAAGAAGCTGCAATTGCATCACTTGCAGGTGCAAACGAAGGTGCAGCAATTATTTTGGATTCTTTTAATACCGAAAGGAGGTATGAACTTGAATCTTCCTTCGCCTCTTTGGATGTACATATACTAAGTTAAATTGAGAATCAGAATCAGTATCAATTCACAAATAACCAATATTGATATACCTTCTTACGGTCGTCCGTTATGTGATGTACAAGGACTTTGAACACCCCCTCCAGTTTTGTCCACACAGAACTATCCTTATGAGTATGTCGGATAGGTCATTATGGTGACTTAAAAGGATGGTAGGGGATATTTATTTCCTAATGATAGGGAATATTTTGAGGAGGATTTCGATGGTGCGAACCGGAGGTAGGTTTTGTCTTTTATGAATGGATAAGGTAGCACTCAAGGAACTTTCGCGGGGCTGGAGAAGGATCAAATCTTCCTCTGGAACCCTATCGTCAAAATCAACGGTGTCCACCGTCTCGAGCTTCATGGGGAGGAATAATTGGGAAGCCGGCCACTGGATTGGCGGCTACCAAAACAAGAAAGACTGGAGCCTCAAGGAGGGGATGATGAATTGGAAAGCCCCGGCCATCGGAACAAGATATGGTGGAGCCTCAAGAAGTGAAAGATTATCAAAAGCATGAAGGGGGGTAACCGTGGCCTAAATGGCAACCGCAATTGGGATTCTAGTGGAGAAGTTCGTCGAATTTTTGAAATACACTTCCCTAGGGGCCGACAGTACATATAAGCCCGCCTTGTTTGTATGGGCCTTGCAAATCTTAGTCTTATAGTCAATAGCACTTTCAAACAATCGAGAATTATAATTGTACCAAGAATTTTAATGTTATCTAGCCCTATATATAGTCATCGCCATTTTTTGAATTTATCTTTATTTTTCAAAAACAAGTTTGCCCATATATTTTCAATTTAGTCAAATATTAAATTAAACATATATTGATCATAAATCAGGTGAGGGATCTCAACTCTAACATTAAGGTTGTGCTAGCAAGTACTCTAATACATAAATCGAAGTTTTAGATTGTGAATTAAATTCATTGTAGGTAAAAAGTATCTCAAAAAAAGTTGACAACCAAGGTCGGCCCTATGTCTAGATAAATTGGGTCCTCGCCTAAGAACCCAACTATAGAAGGGCCCAATAAATTTATAAGTGTATTGATTTTTTATTTTTTAATTTAATAGTTTTGCTTTAAAATATATATTATGTATAAGAGAGTTAAAGATGTAAGATGAACATAATATAATCATATAATGTAGTAAAAACTTTTAAGATTAAGCCAACCTAATTTTTGACAAAGTAAGAATATGAGTTGTGAAATTTTTTGATAGTTTACAAATGAGGCTTGTTCCTTATTTATACTAACCACCTTTTCGAACGGACGGTGGAGATCAACTTAATAAAGTAGCTAAGAATAATCCTCTAGAGTGGGAAAGTAGCTAAAAGTACAAAAAAAAAGTGTAATTCTTTTTTGTTTCCTGAATTACTAGTAGATTCATCAAATCAAAACGATAATACCAAAATTATTTATGTGATATTTTATTTATATTTCTATTGAAGTCGTTAAAGGCTTCTATTACCATTGAAAAAACTATCATCCACTTCAAATCAAGTTACATTTCTCCTCCTCACGAAAAGCCTAGCTCGCGTTCTCTGATTTGTCACTTCGCTGAAGTTCTTAAGTTCGTCCATCGTTCATTTCTTAGCAAGGATTCCTCGTGTCCAGTTAATTAGAGAAATTATATTTTTAATACTATTAGTTTAAATGAAGTCTACCAAAAAAAAAAGCCAAAATTATTTGCACCAAAGTTACAAACACAGTCTAAGGATAGGCCAATATAATTTTAAATCATACTTTGTAGCACCGACTCCAAAGTTCAAACCATAAAAATCCTTATGCCTTTTTATCCAATCTTCTAATATTGTACTTTCGTAGATCATCTTCCCCAACCAAATAATTGAATACTTGCCAATTTGCAAAAGGTGGATAATAATTTAAACAAACATCAAATCTGACACGTATTAAAATCCCCCCCATGATCACTAACCAAAACATGCCAAAATATTTATTGTAATTAACATGGAATATTGATTAGTTAGGCATATGAATCTAAATATTAGTTAAAAATTTATTGAATCTGATTCCATTAACCAATCTCATTATTCAAGTTAGATATGTATTTTTTAATTATTTTACAGGCGCATATATTGTTTACATAATTCATGACAAGACAATTTTTTTTTTTTTTCGCATTTAAAGTAATTTGAGCAGAATAAGGGTACTGCCAAATTAAATAATTTTTTTATTATTGAAACTGTACAAAATAGCAACAGAACATGTGGGGTCATGGACATGTGGTTTTGTATTATTAAGCCAAATATTCCTTCAAATTAAATATAAAGAAAAGGGTCTCTAGAATTTGCCAAAAGCTTAGCTTATACGATATGTACTATTTTGAAAAAATGGATTTATTTGGGAAATTTAATCTCATATGAAGTTATAAGCAGATAAAGATTAATCATAATGAATTACATAAAAAATTAAAATTGATGATGCAAAATAATGAGGTGACTCATCTTATGTACAAATGTCAATTGTATGAAGAACACACGACATTGGCATATTAATTGTAATGACGGTGTAGTAGTAGTAGGATGTTGAAATTACTAAAATTTGATTCTTACTTTTTTTTTTTTTTTTTTCAGCTTTTGGTGAAATATGGGAATGGTTTTTTATTCAGTTTCATAAGATTATACCCCATTAATTTAAATTATATAATATAATTCAATAATTAAGAATGCTCAACTAAGTATTACACTCGATAAGATTTATATTTCTGGTGGGAATTGAACCCAGGACCACAATGGTTTTGGGGCCCTCATTATTTTTAGCCCGACACAATATTATAGTATATATTTAATCGCAAATATTAAAATATTTTGTATTTTTGGTCGAATCGACTTTTTTGGACCAAAATTGTAGAAGGTAATCATATTCAACCAAAATTGCTAAATATATACTTTTACGTAAGACCAAAAGTGTAATATATAAAATGTGAACAAGTGCAACATAATTGAAATTTTTTAATTTCAATTATAATATTTTAGCATACGAGACTAAAGATATTGAAAGTTCAAACCTATAGAACTAGAACATAGTTTTGCCATAAAAACATGTGATTCATATTTTATAGTGAGTTAATGGCAATTTATCCCTATGTAGTATTTATGATGTTCAGTTTACATCATTGATATTTGAAAAATAGTATTTTACATCATTGATATTTGAAAAATAGTATTTTATACTCCTATAATCTTATAAAAGTTTCACGCCATCTCCCTGATATTTTATATATGACAATTTACCCCTCTTCCCCCTGTTTTATGATAATATGACGATTTAAGCTGCCTATGTTATGATAAATGTGACAATTTACCCAAACGTTACAAAAATATTTTTCATGTTAACTCTCAATTTCAGCAAGTGAATTACACTCTCCGACTGAAAAAAGTAAATTGCTTTTTCAATATTTTCACATAAATGATAAATTGAACATTATCCATTTCAGAAGGCTAAATTGAGTTCAGCTCATTTCATAATTAGTACCACTTTTTGCTATATATGACTAATTATAGATTGAACCAAAAGTAATCTCGAGTCACGAGGCTCGAATCAACATATTATCTATGTAGCCTCTTTTAAGATATCCTAAATTAAAATAATGCTACTCGTGCTTTTCTTGATAAAAACTCACCTATTTGTATCCAAAAAAAAAAAAAAATTCACCTATATGCAAGTGAAGAATTTGATCCTTAATTACCAAGTGAACTAATTTTTATAAACTAATTAATATCAAATTTCATTAGTGTGGATACTTGCTCTCTCTGATGTGGGTATGTGAGTATTTATTCTAGTTTATTACTAGTATTTGATAGTTGTATATTATTTATAATTCTTTGTAACTGAATGGTTATTAAAATAAGTTATGATGTAATAATAATAAAAAAAAAATATAAAATTTCACTAAAGAGTGTTAAAAAATCAACTAGTTGGATAGGTAAAATAATTAGGTATTCATTCTTCTAAGTTCTACATAATATTTTAATAAGAACCATGGTGCATGATATCCGATTCTACGTTCCAACAAATCAACGACCATATTCTTTTTCATGTCTACGCACATACCCCGTTTAACCTCATGCTATTTAAAAAACGTAGTATTGGTTGAAATGCTTAAACAACACACAAAAAAATTGGCCAAATTCACATGTTTGGGTTTTGACTTTTGGCACAACATACATGATTTCATCCGGAATAAAAGCAATTAGATGATTTTTACTTGAATTAAGTGAACCGGTGGTTGTATGTATCGATTAAAATTTTTATTTTTTTCATTGAAAATATTGAAAAGTTTTCGTTCTTAATCAAATGAAACGAAAAAAAGATATAATTCCGAAAGTATTTATTTGTCTGAGATTCTCTTATTTTTCTTAATTTAGTAATTTTTTTTACAATTTTTCCTTAGTGTTTTCGAAATATTTTTGAAAAATCTCGAAAAGTTTATAATATTTGACTAATCAAAACATAATCCCGAAACGAAATTTTGATCGATCCATGGTTTATCACATGAAATATTTGTTCCCTGATTCATTTGGTCGATCCTCTATCACAAATGAAAGGAGGATAATGTTCACAGCCTAAGAACCTCGGATTTGAGAGCCTTCTCGATTGATCACCAATCCTTGCTCTCTTTTCCTTTATTTCGCTAACACATACAAACACACACTATATCTAATCCGGATCCATCCTACATCACACTTGCCAAAGATGGATTTTTTTTTTTTTTGGATTTCCAGACAAATTCATGTATTTTAGATCTGACGTGATCCATTTCCAGAATTGTCAGACACATTACACGACAATCCAAAATTATTATACTATGAAAACCAAAAGATAAACCACTTTGCATCTCCCATTTCCCATTTATATTATGCTATACTTTTGTACTTAAATGTTTTGATTTCACGGTATGTGAAATGGTTGCACATGTTTCTTGCCTTCAATTTGTTGCAAATTTAACATGCAATTTTTGTGAAATTTCGAATCATATATAGCTACCTCTTGATTCCATAAGAATATATCAATAGAATTTCATTCTTGATCTAGAATTTTGAATATTATGTCCAAGTTCACACCACGCCATAAATATTAAATTGTTTATTTAGTCCCACCTAGAATATTTGAGACAAATTATATTATCATGTGAATCATTTTGATAAAATTATAGGAGTATTATTAAGAATTAAATAGATGATTCACTATTCAGCTTTCTACCTATGGGTAAAAGCTGGTCGTCTTTGTTTGGGCCCAGCCCATATTCTCTCACCAAATAAATTCGTTCGAGTGCATTTAACACGTAACATAACTCTTTATGCCTAAATTTCATAACCAACTTAGATAAGTGTACCAACCATAAATGAAATGAAAAAGAAATAAGTCTGCCTCTAAAAAATTTTGTATACATATGTATGAATAGAGAAAAAAAATTAAAATATATGTCAATTTAAGATTTCAATTTTATCCTTATTTATTATACTTAAAAATTCCATTTTATTTATTCTAATGCACTATATTAATTAAGGGAATTTTAGGTATATTTTTTGTTTTTTACTAAAATTCATGCTACTCTATTTATTTGAATCATTAATATCCGTGCAGCACTCTAAATCGATAGTGTATTGTAGTAGAATGAAGAGAGTATAATTCATGTCAATTTACAATTTATTTAGATATGTACGTACACCACACACTTTATTTAGACAGCTACCAAAGAATTGTTACATTAACATGGGAAATTAATAGGACCTCATCACTTTTATTTCATAAATTACAAAATTGTATTTTTGGCCACTTTTTTAAATATAATTTGCATTTTTTTTTTCATCGATTGCGCCAAAAATGCAACATTGAGACAACCCTGGGATATGAAAATCAGCAACGCTCAGATAATGTTATGGGACAAAATTAAAGTACTAATAGAGATTATTATATGAGATCAAATTAAATTGCAAAATTTTCATGGATTAAGACTAAAGTGTAATTTTATAAAATACGAAGTTAGAACACAAAACTTTTAGAAATTGAGATTAAAATTACAATTTTATGAAGTATGAGAACAAAAGTTATTGATAATTCAATCTTATATAACTAAAAAGTGCAATAACTATTGAAGATGTCATACATAACAATAAACCATAAATATGTCATAAATCGGGTACGATATTTATTTTATTTTATACCTCATTCATGTCATATATATAATATCTTTGTCTCCAATATGTATAATGGTTATACTATATATTAATTATAAGGAAATACATGATATAAATTTTAGACCATGGTATAAACATGATGGGGAAAGTCATATATAATATACTAGTTATCTTCTCAGTTTCGTGTGCATAAGGATTTTTTTTAGATTGATCCAAAGAAAAAGTAAAAAATAAATTGTATTAATGAATTTAATGAAAAAACAGGAGGAATTAAAATACTATATAATTAGATAACTAAAATATTAAGGGTAAAATAGAAAAATAGAAAAAATTGATGTAACATGACAACTGTTGAAACTTAATAAAGTTTAGGAATTTTTGCACGTCAACCCCCAAATTATTTCAGTTTTCGCACATTCCCCCAACCCCTCCCCCCAAAAAAAAAAAATAATTTCATTCAAGGCACATCAACCAAAACAATGTTTAGAGTAGCTGAATGTCGATTCTGCAATAGATTGGGATATTTCATTGCCTTTCTGCAAATGCTTCAATTCCGGTGGAAGACTTGGCCAGAATTTTGATTGCGGGTAAGTGCACAACTAACTTAAAACTAGGGGGAGAGGCTCGTTTAATGCGTTTTGGGGGGGGGGGGGGGACTTTGCGAAAATTGAAAAAAACTGTGGAATGACGTGCAAAAATCTGTAAAGTTTATCAAAGCACAAAGAATAATTGGTATCTAGTCTTATATCAAAACAAAGACAATAAGAGTAGCAAAACTAATGAAATTTCTACCATTGGATAAGCAATTAAGATGAAAATATACATAATACATGGATAGATAAATAACTAGTACCAAAAGCTATGAAACACGGATACTCCAAAAAAATATAAAGTACTGTATCGGATACTATAGTTTGACATCAGAACATTTTAGCTAGGGGGCTTTTTTATGAAATATTATGGGTCAAATTTAAATTATATTAAAATGATAAAGTTTCTAGGACTAAACATAGACGACTTGTACCACTACTCAGTCTCTTATTCAAGTCTCTCTTATAGGTCATGAAATCTCAAATATAAATTTATTCTATTTTTGCGATATGTTAAGAATGAATTATGGTTAATTTTGTAGTTAAATTTATTATATTCAATAAATTTCAAGAATCCGTATTGCCATATCCATATCTGTATGGTACTGTATCCAGTGGCGGATCCACATAGGGGCAAGGGGGGGCTATAGCCCCCCCTGGAATAATTTTTTTTTTTTTTTATATATACGTGTTGTAATTTTTTTTTTAACAAAAAATTTAATATATTAGCTCAATAGCCCAAATATAATTTCAAGTCCAATTAATATACCCACTTTAATAATAGCTTACTCTTCCAATTGTAAGCTCCAATAATATTGCAATCATTTTCCTTTGTCTTCAATTTACATTTGATGGCGTCGATATTGGGGATCACTAATAACTTGTCTCAAGCTATACAAAGAAAAGATCAAGATATAGTGAATGCTATGAAATTAGTCAAATTAGCTAAAGATCGTCTTCAAGAGACAAGAGATGATGGATGGGAAACTTTGTTGGAGGATGTTACTTCTATTTGTTCTAAACATGAAATTGAAGTTCCTTCAATGAGTAATGTTTATGTTCCATATGGGAGGCCAAAGCGCAGGATTGAACAAGTGACTATCGAACATCATTACAAAGTTGAGAGATTCAATTCGGTGATAGATAGACAATTGCAAGAGTTGAACAACCGTTTCAATGAAGTAAACACGGAGTTGCTTCTTTGTGTTGCATGCTTAAACCCATCCAATCACTTTGAAGCTTTTGACACAGGAAAACTTGTTCGTCTTGCCGAATTTTATCCAAATGACTTTTCTTTTCTTGAAGTCTCGGCTCTTCCCAATCAACTTGAAAATTATATTAGGGATGTTCGATCAAGTGATGATTTTTCTAGTTTGAAAGGGATTGGTGATCTTGCTAAGAAGATGGTTGCAACTAAAAGACATGTCGCATTCTCGATGGTTTACAAACTTGTGACATTGGCGCTTATTCTACCCGTTGCAACTGCATCAGTGGAGAGAGCTTTTTCGGTTATGAAGATAGTAAAGAATCGACTTCGTAACCGAATGAGCGATCAATGGCTAAATGATAGTTTAATTGTCTTTATAGAGAGAGACATATTTAGTAGTATTTCAAATGATGCTATCATGGACCGGTTTCAAAAGATGAAAAACCGTCGTGGTCAATTATTAAAATAAATATGTAGATATTTTGGGTTCGGTCGTGGTCAATTATTAAAGTAAATATGTAGATATTTTGGGCTCTTATGTGAATAATATAAACTTTATGTTTAACTGTTTGATTTTTTTTTTTGTGTATAAGTTTAGCCCCCCCTGACCCAAATTCCTGGATCCGCCCCTGACTGTATCCATATCCCCGTAACTGTATCCGGGCGACGTAGACCAAAAAATTTCGTCACTCAATTATCCATATACTATTAGAATCACCTTTTGCACTTCTTTTTCGTCACTCAATTCAAGTCCTCTTTGACTTCTCTCGACCTCCTATTCTATTTTTCCTCGTTTTGTTCTTGTTAAATTTATTACTAGATTCCATCTTTATTGGAGTATACTTTATTGTAAATATGCATTAATAACAATGTATCTGAATTTGAACCCACAAATTTTTCCCATTTAATTGGGTTTTTCGAGAGTGTTTTTTAGGATTTTCTTGATTTTCCTATTTTTCAAAACAATTGTTCATTTGAATTTTTTTAAAGTTGTATTTGATAAAGTAGGGTGAGAGATTTGATATTTAAAAGAATATTGTTTTTTGAAAAAATAGAGAAAACTTTTACGAAAAGTCAAAATTTGAAGATAATTAGCGTATTCGGCTTTTCGGAGCGCCCTAATACTTTCAGAAAAAGCAAAACAAACAAAGCATACCCTTAAAATCAAAACAACTTTGAACATATGCTTAGATATAATACCAAAATGTGAAAAGATCTCTTGCTATTGCTATTTTATTTTGTTGTCATACAATTGTGTGTGTGTTTGAGTGTGTGTTTCTTGGTTAATTTGGTGTGCTATTTATTTTTCTGAAAAATCCATGATACCCTCCCATGTTACGGAAAATCTGAACAAAACTCCCCTGTGAAGTTTTTATTGCACCAGTCATCTTGTACTTTCAGATTCTCTGTACAGTATCCCTTTACCCCGTTAGTTGTTTCACGCCCTTAATTTCTATTTTTATGCAGGTTTTGCTTAACACAACAAAGGGAAAATTTTTGCCCAAGCCTGGCTTGGCCAAATCCATCCAACCACCAAGCAAGTGCATTGCACTTGCTTTGTGATTGGTCACTTTTCTGGAAGTTGCATCTAATCCCAAAACAAGTGTATTACACTTGCCATGTAATTAGTTTGGGTTCGACCAAACCCGGTCTGGATAAGAATTTCCCCACAACGAAGTATTTTGCATTTTCCGCTACTCACACACACTATATATATGTATTATCTCCTTCTATTCCTTCACCAAACTCAAATACCCACACCCACAATTCATATTCATGCACATAACCAATGATTAGATAACACACACAAATACACACACAATTCAATACACATAACCAAGTGGGCAAAGGTACTAAATTTGAACAAAAACTGTCTTTTATAAATGTTGATTGAAGTGGGGCTATTACCTCAATTCAAGAAAAATAAATAGCTCACCGAATTAACCAAGAAACACAAACTCAAACACACACATCAAATTAATGGAACCATCCCATATTCATCACACGGTGGAGATGTCCATGGAGACGGAGGTGCACAGGGTGGCGCCGCCACCTTACCGGAGCACACTTCAAAAGCTAAAAACACGCCTCAAAGAAACTTTCTTTTCCGATGACCCTCTCCGCCAATTCAAAGGCCAGAATTTCAAAACAAAATCAATTCTTGGGGCCCAATACATATTCCCTATACTTGAATGGGGACCTAAGTATAGTTTTAAATTATTCAAATCTGATATTGTTTCTGGTCTCACAATTGCTAGTCTTGCCATTCCTCAGGTTTTATTCAAATTTTTTTTTATTTCATTTCTTTTAATTACTTATATGTAATTTAAATTAATTTGGGTATACTACTCTGTTTTTTATTTTTAAAAACAGGGGATAAGTTATGCAAAGTTGGCTAATTTGCCTCCAATTGTTGGTCTATGTAAGTATATTAATACTTCATACAAATTCAAATAATGGGTTTTTTTTCTTTTTTCAAAATAAATGATCATATTTTAAAAAAATTGCAGATTCAAGTTTTGTGCCACCATTAATATATGCTGTTCTTGGGAGCTCAAGGGATCTTGCAGTTGGTCCAGTTTCAATTGCTTCATTGATTATGGGTTCAATGATTAGACAAGAAGTGTCACCTGTTAAAGATCCAATTTTGTTTCTTCAATTAGCATTTTCATCAACTTTTTTTGCTGGGCTTTTTCAAGCTTCTTTGGGGTTTTTAAGGTTTGATTTTAATTTTTCTTCTTAATGGCTTCCCTTTTATTTTTATATTTTCAGAAACAAACAGAGCCTAATAAATTCAATTTTTTTTTTTAAATTTTTTTTTCAGGCTTGGATTTATTATTGACTTTCTTTCAAAAGCAACTTTAATTGGATTTATGGCTGGTGCTGCTATAATTGTTTCACTTCAGCAACTAAAGAGTCTACTTGGAATCACACATTTCACTAAGAAAATGGGCATAGTTCCTGTTTTGAGTTCTGTTTTCCATAACACACATGAGGTATTTTTTTTTAATTTTAGAAAAATATAAGTATTCATTTTTCCTTAAGTCCTTTTCTTTTATTTGAAAAATTAATTTGGATAAAATTATATTTTTAGTCCCACGGGACTGGACGTTTACCATATGTGGCCGCACTTATTAACCCCAATTTCTAAGATACGCTGCTCTTTTAGTTCTGTCCCTCACTATACGTTCGATTTGGGACTAAAAGTGCAAAACTTAAATAATTACGTGGGATCAAAAGTACATAGACTATTCTATGAGGAAAAAATGCAATAAGATGGATGGAAAGTGGTGATGAAACCAAAAGTGAAAAATTGGGGTCACAAGTATAATATTACAAAGTACAGGACTTGATTGTCCATTGTATATAGTAAACTATGATACTTATCGATAAAGGTAATAGGTGTGACGCTAAAATGTGACACTAAATAGATATGTTTAAACTTTTTATCATAGCTTCCTTCTTGGGTAGATCAAAACAACTGTTCATTCGCTAAAATAATTTTTTCCTAAATGTAAAAAATTAAATACTATATTATTAATTTCTTATCAATTAAAATTTTTCAGAAGAAAAAAGAAAAACTTTTAAGATACATCAAAATTCACTACTTTTAACTATTGTTTTCCATGAAAGATATACAACCAAATATATTATTGAGTAAATGACAATTTACCACCCTTAATATTCATAATGTTCAATTTATCCTCCTGTGATTTGAAAAATATCACTTTATCCCCCTGTATTATTATAAAAGTTTCACACCCCTTTCCTGATATTTTTATTTGCTGCAGTTTACACCATGTACTGTGATAAATGTGGCAATTTACCCCCCACATTTCAAAAATACTTTTCATATGCCCATTCTCCTGGTAAAGGAGATAAATTAATTCTTTAAAATTTTCTCAAACAAATAAAATGCTTTTGTTAAAATCAGAAGAAGATAAATTAAACATTATTACTCGATTCATCACTGAAAAACAACTTTTATTCCTTAGATTTGATTCTTATAATAGGACCAAAATAAATGTGATTACTTTATGAATTATATTTTGGCACTAGTACGACCAATTTCCCTATTTTCATGACTTGCGTCTCCTACAAGAATTTCTTCACTTTTGCCAAGAAAACAAAAGAAACAGCATATGAAGACAATTATACACGTGTTGACACGTTATTGTTGTCTGCAACCAAATAAAATTGTGTCCATTTATTCAGTTCACATTTATTTTTTTTTATAGATAAGGAACCAATAAATTATTGATTTAATTATTTTTGTTTCTTTGTGATTTTTATGCAGTGGTCATGGCAAACAATATTGATGGGATTTTGCTTCTTGGTGTTCCTTCTCTTCACAAGACATATAGTATGTATATATACAATATTTCTTTTTTTTTCTTTTTTTTCCCTTTCTTTTGTGTGTCATTTGGCATAATTCGAAATTAAGAAAATCATTGCTGCAAGAGTAAAATGCTAATGGGCCTCCTTTGTTATTTTTAATTGACCAAAAAGCCCTTGTATTTTTTTTAGCGAACAACCCCATATTAATAATTTATTAGCAAGAAAAATAAAATATGTGTTATCATTTTATTAGTTATGTGCACTCATTTGAAAATTAAGAATTGATCGCAAGGGGGTTATTGTTATTATTTTACGAGAACATAGGGGTTCTTACCGGTTTTTTAGTCAGCAACTGTGTTTTCGCATTTTATTCCCAAAAAAATATAACATCGAGGGGTATATTTGTCACTTTCCCTTTCCCTACAAGTCATAATGAATCCTATAACTTAACACAATATCTTCATCTTGTTAACACAGGGTAATAAAAACAACATAGGCCTTTTTGCTAATTAATAATAACATACGGGGTGTTTTTGCATTTTACTTACTCTTGTTGTAATATTTAGTATATTGTAACCTTTTTGTCCACATTTAATAAAGTGTAATTATGCCTCTTCCCAAGATAGGTTAAAAACCATTATCTGATCTTTAGATACTTATACAAATATCTTTGTCCTTTAGTCTAAATCGCATATTTAGTCCGCTAACTTTCAGCTCACGACAAAACTAGTTCCTTTTCTTTTTCTTACGCGCCGTTTGGTCCTTATACAGGGCATGAGGAAACCAAAGCTATTTTGGGTGTCTGCTGGAGCTCCTCTGCTAACTGTCATACTCTCAACTCTTTTGGTTTTTGCATTCAAAGCTCAAAATCATGGCATTAGTGTTGTAAGTTTCTATATAATTAAACTCAATTATTCATATAAAATGTTATTTTCTAATTAATATTTATTTCTTGAATTAATTAGATTGGGAAACTACAAGAAGGTCTAAATCCACCTTCATGGAACATGTTACATTTTCATGATAGCTTCTTAGGACTTGTAATGAAAACGGGACTTATAACCGGAATCATCTCGCTTACGGTAAGTCATTAATTTTTTTTATGTACTTGTAACGGTTATTTCTGTTGAAAGAAGTTTCGTATAATAGTGCAATGTATGAAATAGGGCCCCGATTATAAATTTCACCTTAGACCCTCCGGAAAAAATAGGACCGGCCCTTTTCGTGTCAACTATTAAATCTCAATTATGTTTGCTTTACATTTAAATTAATGACATAAATATTTTGTAAAACAGGAAGGAATTGCAGTTGGAAGAACCTTTGCTGCATTGAAAAACTATCAAGTTGATGGTAACAAGGAAATGATCGCGATCGGGCTAATGAACATAGTCGGCTCTTCGACTTCTTGTTATATTACCACAGGTAAAAATTAAATAAAAAAAATAAGATATGCGCGAAATTTATAATTATGTTTAGATTAACTAAAGACAAACGAATTTAGGTGCATTTTCAAGATCAGCAGTGAACCACAACGCGGGATGTAAAACCGCGGTTTCAAACATAGTAATGGCAGTGACAGTTATGGTGACGCTTCTCTTCCTAATGCCACTCTTTCAGTACACACCAAACGTCGTTTTAGGTGCGATAATCATCACTGCGGTCATTGGACTTATCGATGTCCCTGCCGCTTGCCAAGTTTGGAAAATCGACAAATTTGATTTTCTTGTCATGTTATGTGCCTTCTTGGGAGTCCTCTTCATCTCTGTTCAAAACGGACTTGCCATCGCGGTAAATTCTTCGTTTATTTACAATTATTTTCAAATATTCGTAAACGAATTTTATCTGAGCTAAATGCAAAAATACCCCCTATGCTTTACCTAATTGGCAAACGCCCCCCTCTGTTCTTTTTTTTATTAGCAAAAAATTCATTTGAAATTTTTTCATATATCAACAGGGAGGTTACTGCTAATTTTCAGAGTTAACAGGGGGGTTATTGTCAATTTTTTAGGTGAATAGAGGTGTTTTCGCATTTTATTATCATTTTTCCGGTAAATATGTAGGAGGGGTTTTTTGCTAGAATAAAAATAGCACAGGAGGGTTTTTGTAATAAAAATAACACATAACATTTTTGCTAATTAGGCAAAGAATAGGGGTATTTTTGCATTTCACTCCTTTTATTCTGTTATTTTGGTTCTAAAATATGAGTTTGAATTTGATATCTTGTTAATTAGGTGGGAATATCTATTTTGAAGTTACTATTGCAAATCACAAGGCCGAAAACTTTCCTGTTGGGAAATATACCCGGTACGGATATTTATCGCGATCTTCATCATTACAAAGAGGCGATTGGCATCCCCGGGTTCTTGATTTTAAGCATTGAGGCTCCGATCAATTTTGCTAATAGTACATACCTCAAGGAAAGGTTAGTTTTTGAATCCTAATTCAATCGCCATTTTTGTTCGACGTGATGGCTCGTTTTTCAATATGACGTTCGTTTGTTGTTTGTTTTCTAGGATTACAAGATGGATTCAAGAACATGAATCGGAGGATCAAAATGCGAAAAAACAATCTGGACTTAAGTTTGTCATTCTTGATTTATCCGGTGAGTTATCTTACGGATATTTCCAATATGCCCCTTCACGTATCTTCTTGCGATCATCGTTAATCGATCTTTTCTTCAGCTGTGAGTGGACTTGATACAAATGGTGTCTCATTTTTCAAAGATTTGAGGATGACATTAGAAAAGAAAAACTTAGAGGTAAGCTGTTTGAAACACTTAGTAATTAGACTTCTCATTTTATTTTTATTTTTTTTTAATTTTTTTGTCTTGGAAATAGTCTAATGTTTGTGTTTGTTATATATGTGTTTAATTTTACAGCTTGTATTGGTGAATCCACTTGGTGAAGTGATTGAAAAATTGCAAAGAGCAGATGATTCAAAAGAATTGGCAAGACCTGATTGTTTGTTTTTGACAGTTGGGGAAGCAGTAACTTCCCTTTTGTCAACAGTTAAATCATCTAATTATGTATAATCTTTATTTCTTTTATTTTTGTTTTTGGTTGTGGAATGATATTTCTCAATTACTGGTTCAAATTAAATAATTTTATGTAACTTTTGCTACCCAAAAATATAGTGTAATTTCTCACTTGTCTCGGGTCTTGGTCTTTTAAACTCGACTCACTCTCTTTAGAAGATGTATACCGAAGGATTTGTAATGAGTGAGTTGGAGACGAAAATGGGGTATATATATACATAGTCAAAAACTTTCCGATGGGAACACAAAATATGTCACAAAGGTTTAATCTCTTTCGAGGCGCGTCGGCATATAAATATAATTCATCATTAACTCAATTTTGTTTCATAGTCTAAATATAGATTATTAAATTATTGAGGATTTAAGGTTTTGCAAAACTATGTTATTTTGATTGTTTTATTGAATTTCCTAATCATGGATAGTTACTCTAAGATGTTTGTTGATTAGATCTAATATCGTTATCGTACTCGGAAGACGGAGATTAAAATTAGATTGAATAAATTGAACCGTAGTTGAATTATAAAGTGCGAAATATAATGTGCTCGACAATATCTCAAAATGGTTAAAAACTTAAAATCAAATCAAAGAATTAAATAACTTTGAGAACAAAATTTCTACAAAATTTGACCATAAATATATTCACTTAAAGATGCTTAATATAGGGAGGTCATTAACCAGTAAGGTTACCGATTCGATGGTTATTTCATAATGACGTTATGCTGGCTGACCCAGTAATTAAAACGATTAAATCAATCCAACCAGTAACCAGTAATCTACCGATTCGATCTCCGGTCCAGTTCTTTAAAACAATGGAATACTGTGATAATTGGGTTCCATTAAGTTAAATATTATGAAATTTGCTACACAGATAACAGTAAGAGTGATCAATATTATAAATGAAGATTTTTCTCTGTAAAATGATAATATCCATTTCAATTTCTTATTTACAGATGACAACAAAAGTTGTAATGAATCATAATGCAAAATCCATGCTCAAATGGGATGCATGTATTGCCTACTTGGTATCAATTTGTAAGAGTTAAATTAGGATTAATGAGTTTTGAATGTTGGTGAAATTCAATCTCAACGCTTACGGCTCGTATTCCGATCCCTCTACCTCCATGTAACCGCGATCGAGAATATTGACGACGATTTCAAGTTGAATCGAGAATATAAAAGCTCATTGTCGTTTTCTCTGATAGAGTGAATATCCAACAAACGCAGACATTAGAAAGGTCCAAAGCACCTACACCCACAAACGGAATCGCCTTAATTAGTACATATATAGGATGACACTACATTAATCATCTTGTTGAAATTAGAGAACAAGATTAATTAGTGGGATTAATTAGTGGGAAGTTAATTACAGTATTAATCGCATGCCATCTTTCGAGTCGTTTAATCCTCGATTGCATATCTTCGATTACGCCTTCAAGAGGAGAAGCTTCTCTACTCGGTGATGACTCGGAAGATGAACTGCTACCCTGTTCAGCACCAAAAAATCACAAGAGAATTTGAGGAAAATACAAACTTTCTTAAAGTGCTTTAAATTAATTTGATTTTCACAAAACCACAATTGCAAATCAAAATCAATTACTATCTATGTATGGATCTTCTATTACTTAGTTTATCAAACTGTTTTAAATAATTTAAACAATTATCATTGATGGTGACATAAAAAAGCTAAAAGTTAAGTTGGAACAAAAAAACGACGAAACGAGCGTAACGAAGAATTAGAAACTACCAGTACTTTTAAGTTGAGCTAAATGCAAAAATACCCCTGTGCTTTGCATAACTGGCAAAAAAAAAACCGTGTTATCTTAATTAGCAAACCCCCAACTTGAAATTCCTTTATAAGTCAATAGGGAAGTTATTATCAATTTTCAAGTGAACAAGGGGGTTATCGCCAATTCTCAGAGTCAACAGGAAGATTATTGATAACTCTTTAGGTTAAGAGGGGTGTTTTTGCATTTTTTGTGAGGGTATAGTTGTTATTTTTCCTGCAAAATATGTATTCCGACATGGGAGGTTTTTTTTGCCAACAAAAATAACACGGGGGTTGGCTAATAAAAATAACATGGTGTTTGTTTTACAAATTAGGCAAAGCATAGGGGGCATTGTTGCATTTCACTCTTTTACGTTCGATTTAAAAAGACAAAAACTTCAATCCAGAATACCTGAGACTGTATATATTCAACAAGTTCCTGCAATCTTGTAGCTTGCTGTGAATGAATCCCACTTGAACTCCTCTCTATAGCAGGTAATCTTTCAAGAATTATCTGAAGATAACTCTGAGATCGAAAGAAAAGAGTTCGGTAAAAATTTAAGAGACACATTTTACTTATCGTATGCTAATTGACCCTCGAGTTTCGAGGAAGAACCTTTGTGGTATATGAGCCATCGAGTTTAAGAGTCGAGCCAGCAGCCACTACGGTCTCTTTATTAGCACCCTTTATTTGAAGGTAAGGACTTGGGACATCTTGTAAATGATCAACCTCAACAAGAATCTATAAAAAAATTAAAAAAATGAAGAAAATGAATTGAAATATAATTGAGGTATATGATATTGAAAATAAACTAAACAATGGAGTATAAACCTTTCCATCTTGGTAAATATAGGCCGATGCTTCGATGTACGCGACAGCTTGATAACTGAAACCAAAGGAATATAACATGAAAATATCGACCAGCAATATTTAAGATTTATTTATTCATTCTACACTCGAATTTTGATAGTCAAAGTTCAATTAATAATATGTAGAGATGAGTAAAATCAGATAGTTTGCTTGCACGAAAAGAGAAAAAAAAAGGTATAATCCAGCAAGATTATGCATTTGAGTCAATACCATATTTGAGCCGAAACGAAAAAAGAAAAAAGAAAAAAATAATGGATATTTGACGTACCCGAGATTAAGAAGGCCAGCCACTGTACTTATGCCGATATCAAAGTCCACTTTTGGCTGAATTATGAAGTTTCCTTCTCTAATAGGCTTCAGAAGGCAGAGAAAGAATCAAATAAGCATGCCGAAACCTAAATGCAAAATGCTACTAAAAAAGAAAAGGTACAATTACATTTCCAGTCCCACAGGACTACCTCTCAGCACTTTAAGTCCGCGTATCGCATTTTGGTCTTATCGCCCCATTTCTATCCAATTCAGGACCAAATGTACAAAACCGAGATAATCCTATAGGTCCAAAAGTGGAAAAAAGAGACTATTCCGTGGGACCAAAAGAGCAAAAATTGATTCGGAAAAGAGGGCAATAGGACCAAGTGCCGAAAGTCTAATCATGTAGGACCAAAAATGCAATTTTTCTTAAAAGAGACTCGTAATCTCAAAAAAAAAAAAAAAAAAAAAGGTACAGACCTCTCGGATGAGGAGCGCAAATCTACCCTCACATATTCTAACTCTTATACAATCACTCTCTGTCAACTGTCCATTTGAAGGTATTCCGGACAACCTTATATATATATCGATGAAGTTCTGAACTGAACTCCATATCTTAGTTGGATCAAGAATTTTAAGAATGTCTTGATAAGCCACCTGTAAATAATAATAATATAGGACCCATCAAAATAAAACGCATTGCCGAATTTTCAAGCAGCACAGAAGAAGAAGAAATAAAAAGTTACCTGTTTATTACTTTTCAACACAAACAATGAGCTTTCGGGTGATAGCACAGGGTCAAAGTCATTTCTAATCTTCAGCTGTAACAGAGAGAATAACAAATTAATCAGAAAAAATTGAGAGACAAACTCATTTTTCTTTTTCTTTCAATAACCATAATATTATTTTTAAAAAAAAAATTAAAGGAACTAACATGAGCTTCAACAAGATGTGGTTCAATGTGTTGGAACATTGGAAACACGGTTGTCATAATTTCGTTTTGGGACATGAAGCAACTAACTCTACTTTTGTCTCTTTGAACTCTAGAAATAAGATGTGAATGGACTCCTCCAACCTGTTTCATAACAAGAAATTACTATAAAAATTACTCAAAAGTCGAGAAATCTTGAAAGTGAAAGAAAGTAATGGATTATTATTGCTTTTTTCTACTTACAACAGCAATCCATAAGTCCAGAGGTTTACGGATGTTTGGGTGCAAAGCATAGACACCTTCAAAAATTACCTTGCCAAAACAAGAGGGTGCATCTTTTTAGACAATGATGATGAAAATTAAACTAGGTTTAACATTATACACACACGTATGTATGTATATATATATAATTTGAGATTATTGATGAAGCAAAGCAATATTTTTGGCATACCACACCACAATCTTCAGATACTTCGAGTTCTTTGAAACCACTGCGAGCACCACTCTCTAGATCAAAGGTAGGTACTTTTGTTCTTCGGCAATTTTTTATGTCATTAATGTTCTGAAATAGCCAGAAGAAAAAAAAAATATATATATAACCAAAACAAAGAGAAAAAAATGATTTTAGTAGCTATAAATCAACCTTCCATGGGCACATGTTTCTGTCTAATGCTTTCAAAGGTTTCATCATATTGAGAAGGTCTTGGAACTAGTTCAACACTTAATAATTTAATGATTAATCTTTATATCCAATCAATGATTGGTAGGAGAGATGATATTATGAAAAATATACTAAATATAAGTATGAGTTAACTATCATATATTTGGTAGCTTAGATTATTTACAGCATAGATTTCGAGTGGGTGAAGTTAGGTGAATTGGGAAGACAAGATGCACGTCAGATGGGGGTAATCTTGTAATTTGACTGGTACATGGGTGGAAGAGCACAAATTGTTTGTGTGCATTATGTCGGTTTTCTTTTTATGGGCCAACCCAATTCTTTAATCTCACTAACCAAACATAAGATAAGGTGAGATAACTAACAAACGCACTTTTTGCATATCCATGGCCGAAACAAGGCTTATGTATAGTGTAAGTATGTAACCATGCATTTAAGCTCTGATCGCGTTATCATACAGAGAATATCTTCAAAACCAGTTATTGAATATAAACTAAAAATAAGAAAAATATGTGGAAACAAAATAAAATGCATACTTTTGACAGTAAAGCCAGATCAAGAGAGCTGAAGTCATCGTACTTAAAATCCTTCATTTGTTCAGATTTGTAGTAGCTTTCGAGGGAAACAACTTCACAACCGACAATGTTTGCCATCTTACGAGCCAAACTTGTTTTTCCTGATCCACTTGGACCTCCTATTACAACAAGATTAAAAGGAAAAGAAAGGTAGCATAAGAAACTAGATTTAATTCCCAAATGACATGGAATATTGAATTATCATCACATACTAAAAGGCTTCATAGAAGAAGTAAAAGATTCTAGTTTGGAAACAAAAGTTCAAACAAACTAGATATGATTTGGAGAGAGAGAGCCTACCAATTCCAACTATGACTGGAAGACCTTTATTCTCCAACAAAGCCTGTAATAGTTTTATACACATGTAAGTTTGTTGCTTATTGAACATCAAATAGTACATGAAGCAAATAAACGATCCAGCTTACTTGTATTGCTTGTACAGCAAGAAGCAATCCTCTATCTAAGTCATATGAATCAGGCATCGGAGCAAGATGCAGGGCATCCCTGGAAGAGGAAGGGCCTGTGATTGTTTCGTGAGTATAATAATATAACACAATGAAAAAAAAAAAAAAATCATTTTTTTCTATAAATTAACCTGCACATACATACCAGTAATAGATCCATCAGTTAGGAGAGGATCTTGCGGGACAAAATGCCATGTTGGCAGAAACGGTTCCATTTTGGACTTGGTTGGTGATCGAGTCCATGGCTGAGATAAATCATCAATCCGGTTAACCAGGTTCGGAGCTATACGAAGTGGCTTTGGAGATACCATCAACTTTTCTTGAGTATTTGGCAAAGGTGCACTCGACACCGGTGGGGGTGTGTTAAGCCGAGGTACCCCTGCAACATGAATAAATATATTAAAAAGACATATCGCAAATATTTGCATCAACATAAGGGATAAAGACCTATACAGTATACACACACACACACACACACGAGATTAGGTGAAACTACCTCGCCTCCTAATATTTCAAGAATTATCAAAGCCTCCTCTACTTAAAATTTTACCTAACAAATACCCTCCTTATTTTCAAAAATGATCCCACATTTACCTATTATCAACGTTGATTTGAATCTGATATGCCCCTAGGTTAACCATCTCTCTATCACACACATTTGACATGCACAGATCAATTCAGTCATTATTGAAAACCACTTCATAACCATTTAAGTATCCTCAAATTTACTTGATTCAGTTTTAAGATATCATAGTAATTGAAGGGAGTGATACATTGACCACACGTTTAAATCATTAAAGCCGACCTATTTTACAAATAAATATGAGGTAAAAAAAACAGGAAGAAGCAAAAACGAGATATCCAAGTTCAAACCTTGACTCTCGAGGATCATCTCAAGATACGATTTAGTGATCCATGGTCCAGTGATACCCATCCTTGATGATTCAATTCCAACTATCTACAGAGGATAGACATTTCATATTCATTGCTTATAACGTTTAATAAGCATCTAGATTTGAAAACTTATGGTTATGAAATGATCTACTAAACTAAATAGTTCGTGCAGGCTTCTAACAAAAATTTCCTGTTTAGTTATAAATAAAGGAAGATAGAGAGTCCATACTTTTCTATTTGTGCCCCTGAGTACCAAAAAGGTCTCCCCAAGAGTATCAATTGTTTCCAATGACACTGAAAGATTTCCATCAATAATCGAGGTTGATGCTCGTTTATAACTCACTACCACTGTGTATCCCAAGGCCAGTAATCCACCCAGAGTCATTCTACCAACCTGATGCATTTTAGATATGATGAGTGATGCAAGATAAGTGAAAGGTATTATTTCTAAATCTTTCTTTACGATAATAAAAACCCTCTGATAGTTAAGCCCTTTCATAGAGAATATTATAGAAAAAAAGGAGCTAATGGCAATTTACCCCCCTCTGAAATGCATACTGTTCTAAATGTCACATGTATCATAACACAGAGGTATAAAGTGCCACATATAAGAGGGGTAGTTTTGTTAATTCGTATTTCCTTTAAGTTTAAAAATGTCAGGGCGGCAGTGGGAAACTTTTATAAAATTATAGGGCCGTTAGGTGCTCTTGTTCAAATCACAGGGGGTTAAATTGAACATTATGCATATTACAGGGGTTTCAATTGCCATTTACTCTAGAAAAAAGTTGCAGGTGGAAATAGTATAGTTTACCTCAAATTCAGCTCTTGGTCGGATGATGAAATTTTTGTCAACAATCCTCTGATCACCTAATGATAGATAGTACTTGATACCAGATTGTCGAACCTTGACCCAATCATTTATCCGAGCCTCTTCACTTGCAGAAGGTGGCCTCAAGTACATCTCAATAAAACTAGCACCAAAAAATCCACATGCTCAGATTCAACCAACATAACACCAAATAATAAAAGGAAATGACAAATGAAATTGCAACCGACCATCTTTATCGAAATTACGGTGGCAAAATGCTTTGAGCTCAACAAACTTACTTGTCGAGTTGTGCTTCCTTTCCATCAAAAATGTAGGCAGCATGCCCACTTTGAGACTGTTCCAGAGAACGAGATCCCACTTAAGGAGGTATAGAAAGATATAATATCAAATCATGAAGCGATTAAAATTTCAGCAAAATTACATGTTAAGTCCACTGGTTTTTAATCCGTGACAAAAGTAGTCCTTAATTTTCCGAACCAACACATTTTTGGTAAATTCAACAAATAAATCTTTTATCTTTTGGGTTTAATTTAACACACTGAATCCTTTATCTTTTGAGCTATCAAATTTAGTTCCCTAGTAATAGGTTTTAGAAATTTATCTTTTTATTTTATTAAAAAAATACATGTATATGGATTTTTTTATATTAATTGCATAAAAAATCATATTTTAGGCCACAAACTTATCCAAATTCACCCTATCGGACTAAATGTGTTAAGTTCAGGTGTACATAAATTTGACCAAAAGATAAAGGAATAGATTGAGTTTGACCAAAAAGATAGTGGACCAATTGTATTGAGCCTAAAAGATAAAAGGATTAAATCTGGAAAATGTTAGGACCACAGGTGTAGACCCAAAAGATAAAGGACAACTTATTCTCAAACTGAAACATAGAGGACTAAATATACAATTCTGCCTAAAATTACTAGGTTCTGAAACGCATACATGGAAGATTCTTAGATAAGATAAAGAATAAAATTTTCAGGTCAAGAATTGTACATAGTTTTAATTAACCACAAGACTTCACCACATGAGTTAGTCCAAACGGAAACTAATTCTAACGTACCTCACTCTTGCACTTGAGCTTGTAAATTGGCTCTCTAAATGATGAAACAAAACTGTTGTTAATTCTGATCTACAAAAGAAATACAGCCATTGAAGAACAATGAAGAAAAATAATCGTTAAAATTCTGAAGACTGAGGTACCAAAGGCCAACCTGTGCATGATGAAGGTCGGGCTCAATATGCTTTCTAAATAGTGGGAAAATGCTGTCAATCAGATAATCCAACGAACAAGACTCTCCAATATCATGTTGAACTTTTGAAAGTAAACTAAAATGAACTCCACCAACCTAATATCCCATACATATGGAAAATTTAATCAAAAGCTATTATAATTTCTAATGACAATATAAGTACTAATGTATATAATAAATACAAATTTTTACCACGGCAACTCGTATATCCAGAAAAGATCGTAACTTTGAATGCAGAGCATAAGTACCATCAACTATAACCTACAATCAAAATATGGGGATTTAAACTCGGTATGGATGATTTAAATTCGGTAGGGATTTAAGAAATTAAAAAAAAAAGGCATAATATTCAGGCAATCTTACCACCCCTGATGAAAGGCTAGTAATAGTTTTCGAACCAACGCGTTTTCTTCCTTGAAAATCGAACACCGGGGTCAATGCATCGCGGCCGTTAATCAAGTCCTATTTCGCAAAGATTGCTCGGTTATAAAATGCATATTTAAAAAATTTAACAGAATAAGCATTATAAAGCTCCAACATGTTTCAGATAGCATCTCTTCCTAAAGCCAAACACCAAATATGATAATACCAAAATAACTCTTTAGGTAGCAAGTATAGAACAATGGCGAATATGTTAATTATGTCATAACCAAAAAGATTATATAATTTTTGGACTTATTTGGCGTTGGAGTCTAAAGTATAGGTCAATGGCAAATTAGTAAAATGCGACAAAATTGACCACCTGAAGGTAGATAGAAGACCTAACCAAACCTCTTCTTTTTTCCTGCTAATCGAGTTCTTTTACATACCAACAAGTCTACAAATATTCGATAATGTTTAAAGCCAAATGAAGATGAATAATTCTTAGCTTGATGATAATGCTAGAGAAACACAAAAAAAACATACCTCAAGATTGTGCAATAGAAGGTCAAAATCTATTGAATCCAAATCATTCCCGTCATCAACCCCAGTACGATAGTTCTCCATCAAGATAACAGTGCAACCAATTACAGATGCTACCTTTTCAGCTAAGCTTCAAGAACCACAAAATACAAGAACATATTGGGTGTAAAACAACCAACCAACACATAATAAATGATCCAAGACATTTGAAAAAATCGTAAGTAGGTGAACAAGAGACAAACCTCGATTTGCCTGATCCACTTGGACCTCCAATTCCAACAGTGACCACCCCATCTTTCTTCGATCTAAGTTCTTGAATAGATTTCACCAACAAGTAATATCCATGATCAAAAGACTGAAAAGATTCAAAAACTCATACACTTAGAAATCGAAAAATTTACAAAACTTAATTAAAACCAAAAGCATAAAAACTCTACCTAGTCTTAAGCTTGAAATGTTACAACCCAATTAACTCAATAATCAAATAAAAGTCAAATGCAAACATTAAGGTAACCATTAAACTAAAATGGGGCCATCCAGGAAAATGTTAAGGACCCATTAAAACCCAAATTCAGTTTCCCACAAAAACAAGATAATATACAAACAACCCACATGAATACAGAATTATACTTGATCATAATGTTACCCAAAAAATGAAAAATTCAATACCAATTCGAGAATTCTTAGAAAGCAATAGATTGAAATAAAGCAAATTAAAGGGGAAATAAGCATCATTACCACATGGAGAGGGAGAGACTGTAGAATCGATGAAGAAGAAGAAGAAGAAGTGGAAGTGGAGGGCTGCTGTTGGTAGAAATCACGCCCACCCTCTTGGAATACACGTTGCATCACCTCATCGTCCATTTATGAATTTTTTTTTTCTTTTTTTGGAAGAATTACAAATTTTTGGGGTTTTTTTTTATGTTGATAGTATTAAAAATCCAATCTTTGATGGAGTGTTAAACTTTGGGAAATGAATCTTTCGGATTTTGCTTTTTTGGGGTTCTGTTGCTATAAGGAAGTGTAGAACATTGGTAAAGGTTTGTTCTTCAGTTTTAAATTAGGCCTACGCATTGTACTATCAGCCATAAATAATATTTTGATAATAAGTAACAATTTTCTCATTTTTTTAAGACGAGTTCAAATTTAAATCATCGTTTTTTTATAATAAATTTAAATCATATGAAAATATAGTGATTTGCAAAGATTATAATTTCTTTGTGATTATAGAACTAAATTTTAATGATGATATAACTTATTGTGTACAAAAAAATTAGGGGTGGGATCGGATTTTTTGGATCGAGTATCAAAATTGGTGTGTGTTGATCTTTCAATCCCGAAACCCGTTTTAGCCCCATGGGTACCCGACAATTTAGGTACGAGAAAATGCCATTACAGCTTCGTGTAATCCATATATTACATTTTTTTTCATATAAAAAATTAAAACTACTTTAACTCAATTATAAACACAATAAAAGATGTTACAATAACAATATATAACATGTTATAAAACACAATTGCATGAATTAACAACTTTGTAAATGTAATGAATTCTAAAAATCAAATAATATGCAATAACTTCATAAAATAAAACATGAGTCTCAGGTCTCCAACAATATTACAATTATATTGTAATAATCCATATTTCCAATCAAAGACTCCTCAAATGTCGGATTAAGAGTTAAGTTCAAAGTTAATATTCGACAATGCAATATTGAACTACACCAAAAACATCAAAAATCAAATTAGAAGTTCACAATATGTAAAGTTTGACACTCATACTTCCATAATCAGGATTAATTCAACTACGAGCTTGAAAAACCATCTAATCAAGGTTCAAGCATCGATGAATCCATGCACAATCCAATCAAATCTACGAGAAAGCTTTTTTACATTAGATGCTTAGAAATAGTGACATTATAAAATAACATTTTTTTTACTTCCCAATGGTTTAATTCCTTTCGAGACGGGTTTGACACATTAAGTAGGGTATCTCTCCCAACAGGAATTCGAACATGAGTCCGCTACTTTGTAGTGATTAGTCCGTTCCACTATACCAATCACGTGTTGGTCATTATAAAATTACATGACAACATGTTGTAACTTTAAAATTTTTAGTACTTAGAATTTAGATAAAATCTCATAGTATATATCAAATTCATAATGTGAAGATCTTTCTTAAAGTTGTATTGTGATTGTTTGATGTAATAAAATAAAAAATAGTCGTTCAAAAAAAGTATAAATGTCTCAAAATAATTAAAATTACTTCTCTCTAAGTTTTTCAAATCATACAAATTTTCATCCACATTTGTTGGTTGAGAATCCGAGTTGAGCCACTCTAAAGTACAAATTAGATCTTGAGCAATTCAAGGAGACAAAGAACTCATATATAAATTCTACCTCCGAAGCAAAGGTGGATACTATGATAGCCAATACATAACAAGTCATCCTTGATGGAAACAAAAAGCGATGAGTTTGTACATTTCACCAACTCAATGTGTCAAACTCCTCCAGAATTGGCTCGGAATCCTTATTTATATACTGGTTTAACTCGAACTTCACTACTTTATCCTTCCCCTTATCTTGCTTTCACTATCAAATTAAGACACGAGCTTGTTGTCCTTGAAGAACAATGTCATTCTAACATGTCTTTGTATGTTGGGGGTTCCATCTATTTTAATCTTTGGCAACATGTCTATGAAGCGGAACTTCAATTAAGCAAATATACGATGTGGATAACATAAGATTTTACATTTTAATGTTTTATTAATAGATCCCGAATATTTGGCGTATTTTTCCTTCATATTTTTAGACATGGAACTCAAATTGAAGTCAAGAGAATATATATTCAACGAATAAGAATTCCGTCAACTGCACTAATTTCTCTAAAAATAATGTTTATTCCGACATGCAAAGATCCCCCAATGTGTAGTGTCAACATGGATCAAAATTTCCATATTTTTCGTCGATAAAATTAAAAAAATTCCGTTTTTGAATCAAGCGAAATGAAGACAAGATGTAATTTCGAAACTATTTATTTGTCTTAAACTCTGTTATTTTTCTAAATTTAATAACTTTTAAAATAATTTTGCCTTAGTGTTTCTGAATTTTTTTCGAAGAGTCTCATTAAATTTTTCGTACATATTCAAAGAACTCCTAACATACTTACTGGTAGATCTAATATGAGATATAGCCATGTGATCATCATTGCCCGTGAATCCATCTTGCACAACAAGATTAATTATATGAGTAAGGCATCTCATGTGTATATATTTTTCATCTAAAATGCAATCATTTTTTCTAAGAACTAAATCAGAAATGGATAGATCATTAGATAAAACATTATCCACATTAATTGACCACGAAAAGATTTTTAATTCCTCAATCTTTCAAACATTTTTCATATCGATAGCAATATTTTCATCTTTATGATAAAAAGTGGACAGTTTTTTTTTTTTTCATGCAAGTTCCATTCATCATCGTTAAAATGTATGGTGAGACACATACAATTTACCTTTTGAACATACGTTTACGTATAAAAATGGTAATGCTTACCCTTTGAAAGTGCCCTTTTCTAAAGGATATTAACTTTAATCTTTCATTCATATACATTTGTGAATACATTTGATAAATATATTTAGTAAGTTAAAAATAACGAGGATAACTATATAATGAATAAATTGGTGGAAGTGAGCACAAGTATGTCTAGAAACGGAATGAATATTAGCACTTTCCCCCCTGAGTATTTAACTAACTCTAACGGCCTCCACAAACGCACTTCATCCATGTAAAGACGTAAGTAACCAGATGTATTTGTGAAAGGACTCTTATGCCCCTGATGCTTATAACAGAATGCAACATTAAGCAATAGTGGGAGACGTTAACCAACAGGTGATTGGTCTAGTGGAAGGGGCTAGTCACTACAAAGTAGCGGACTCAGGTTCGAATCCCTGTTGGGAGAGGTTCCCACTTTATGTGCTCGACGCGCCTCGAAAGGGATTAAACCCTTGAAAAACCAAAAAAAAAAAAAATAGTAGGAGAGGTGGTCACGTGCGTAAGTGAGAGGAACTCATTTAGTCATTTAATTTTAATTTGGGCTGGAAAAATAAAATTACGAACCCAATTGGATACCCAAAGACCCATTTGGGTGCAATATATATTAAATCCGGATACCCGAAATATTAATATTAATTACTCGGGTAATCGAGTATTTACTGAAAATTTAGAACAATCAATTTTTGTTCCCAAACATTACGAGACCCAATTAGGTCAAGTCGGGTACCCAAACACCCAAGCTCAACGACCCCAAAAAAAAAATCTAAGAGAAACTTTATGTTGTACACAATAACATATGAATTTGTAATAGATAGAATACAAGAAAATTGTGGGTCAAATTTAGCATAACACTGTAAATTCTCATATTCATATTTCCAAAAATTGGATGCTGAAAATTTGAGTTTTTGAATAAAATATTTTAGTATTTACTTTATTGCAATTACTGGCAGACAGATATGCAACTAAGGATGTAATAATTTGTGGTCATTGACTCTAATAATATTTCATTTATGTGGACATTACATTAGATTACAGGGTCATCATTTCAATTCCTAAATAGTTGATGATATTGATCCACCTTATATTTATTGGATCATAAATATAACATGGGCCATTGGCCAGCCCACCTTAATACCCCATTAACAATTAGCTCTCTCCGTTCCAAAACTCCTATTTAGGGTTGTCAATGGGGCGAATTTCAATTCGGATCCGATCCGAATTCGGTCCGATTTATTAGGATAATTGCCCGATTAGTGATCCGATTAAGTAGATCCGTAATCCAAATTATATGGAGCGAATACGGATCTAGGCTGATCCGATCCGTTACATATCCGTATCCGATATATATTACTATATGTTGTTTATATATTATGTATTTAAATAAAAATAAAAATAAAACTATCTTTGTTCCACTAAAATCTTTTACTATATTAAAAATAATTTTAAAAAGAAATGCATGAGAGATGTTGGTGTAAGTTTATTATTAATTTTATTATAAACTTCATAAGTGGTCCTTTGATCTTCCCACTAACTAATGATTTTAATTCCCACTAACCCATTATTTTGCCCCACTAACTTGAGCATTATGTGAGTCATAAAGTAAAAGACTCTACACCTTCTTAGTGTCTTTGATGGCAAGACACTATATATAGGTGAGCCATGTATAAGGTCCCTACACTCAACACTCTTCACTAAAATACACCATCTAAAGGAGGTTGCTAGAGTGTAGAAGAATCTTATACGCAGCAGGATTTCTTCCAAACATCAATGGCTGGAGGTATGATGATTCATTCCGCATTTAGTTTTCATATATGCTATCTAGTAAAAGTATATATGTATGTTCAAATATCATTGTATTATTTTATAAAGTCTAACATTTGGTATCAGAGCCATTGATACATTCGTCTTGATGTTTTTACAAAACTTGGAAAACTTTATGTCAACGTTGTTGAGAATCTTGCATATGGGCTAATTTTTCAAGTTTCATAAGTTCTTTTCTGATTTGGTAATGAAATCATGGTTGACTTAATTCAGTTTGTGGAAAATTTGGATTGTTCGTCTTTTCTCTTAAAATTGAAAATGATGCTTTAATTTTTTATTTAAGTATCACTGATGTGCTCAAGTGCCGAGTTCATTTCGGATTGTGAAATTTGTTAACAAGCAAACTTTTTGGCTTCTACTCTAGTAAAAGAATGTTCATTTTATATGAATAATTTTGTGAAGTTGTTTTTAAGAAAATTATGGATAATAGCTTGAGCTCATATAGTATCCTGATTTGGCAATTTAGAGATTGTTGAGACCGAGAGAACTTGATCCTTAAAAGGTTTTCAATTAATTATTGTGGATTTGGTTTCTGGATTTTGGAATCTTTGATTTTCCAATATTTTTCCAGTATATTGTTTATTAGGCTGCATATGGTTTAAGCACTTAATGGATTGAGCCTAAATTGTCCACTTATTGTAATAATTTTATAAAGATTAAAATTATTCTTACATTTAGTTAGTATGTATAAATCAATTATAATTATACATGCTATGTGAAGATGAATAATTTGAAATTGTAATTTTGTGAAATTACATGTCTTGCATAGTCTAATGTTTTGAATTATGCAATATTTTATGTTTGAGAATTATTAAGTGAAAAATTCTTATAAGGCTTAATTTAATGTCTAGTGATCCATATAATATTATTTGATTGAGGAGTAGCCACAGCATCTTCAATTGAATGAAATTATATATTGAGTTTGGTTATGATGATCACATAAAGAAATAAAGACATTAATTGTAATTAGTTATACTTAATATAACGAATTTTTATCCCACATGAACTATTTGTTATATTTATATAACTAATTAGGATAAATATCAAATTATATTTCCTAATTTACCCACAGGGATTAGGAAAAGGAACATAATTTGATAGTTTATCGCAAAGAATTAAGATGAATATCAACCTGGCTTCATAATAGAATGAATAATTATGAATTGAGTAAGCAATTTGATAGTTCCATCATACAATCTTAGTTGAATCTAACTGAATTAAAATTTCAGCCCACAGGCAAATTTTATGTCCCTAGATTCAATTCTTACATGTTTTGCATTGGTGAAACATGAAAATTTTAAGTTAAACCTCAAATTTGAACATAAGCAATTTTAATTTTTATGCAGCATCACTAACTGTTGATTTTGCTGATATTAAATGTGATGTTCCTAAAATGATATAGTGAGCATTTTGTTGTAATGAAATCCATATATGGTTTAAAACAAGCATCTCATTGGTGGTACTTTAAAATTCCATTGAGTAATTTCTTCATTAGGATTGAATGAATTTTCATGGATTAGTTTATATACCATAAGGTTAGTGGGAGTAAAATATTCTTGTTTTGTACATGGATGATATTTACTTACAACCAATGCTAAGGGTATGTTACATGAGGTGAACAATTTCTCTCTAAAATTTTTAATGTAAAGATATGGGCGAGACATCATGCGTCTAAGACTGTCTTGGATAACCTATTTCAATAAAATTTAGAGAGAATTTGGATGACAAATTGTTCATAAATAGTAGCTCCCATTATGAAGGGCAATAGTGCTCTAAATGACATTGAGAGGGAACAACTAATAAACATTCCATAAAGCCCTGATATCGCATTTGCGATCGGAATGTTGAGTCGATATCAAGTAATCCAGATATAGATCACTTAAGTGGTGATGTACATTTAAGTAATCAGAAATTTACATGCTTATGTATAAACGGGCGGTAAATTTGGAAGTAATTTGGTTATCTAGATTCAAACTTTGTTGGATATGTTAATTTTCATAGATTAACATCTTGATATGTTGGCCAATAAAGTTGTATGCTTGACTGATATTTCCACTATAGATGCCGATTTTTCCCGTTTTAAAGATACTTTGTATGGTGTATGATTAAGTAGTTTCATATTGGATACTAGCATTGTGGATTTCGTGCTATGTCATAAAGAACGTACTAATTCTGATAATTTAGTTATCATTAAGCACGATAATACTAAATTGATAATTATTGATCCTTAGACTAAAGGCATGCAAATATTTAAATCTAAGGATCATATAAAGAAATAGTAAATGTATAAGGTTTCAGTGAAACTCTTATAAAGTGATGATATTTCTCATATTCAGGTGCACATTAAGTTCATTTGAGAAAATCATCTGGAGGACCTAGAATAAACATAAGGTTTATTCATTAAGAAATGTTGGGCTACTTTTGAGAAATAAAATACATTGTGATACATGGAAGATAATACTCGTTCTAAGAGGACCTATCGCCATGATTCGTGTTTTTGATTTCTATAAGTGTTTATGGGATTTAGATATCATTATTCGGACCAAGTGGGAGAATGTAAGTTTATTATTAATTTTATTATAAACTTCATAAGTGGTCCTTTGATCTTCCCACTAACTAATGATTTTAATTCCCACTAACCCATTATTTTGCCCCACTAACTTGAGCATTATGTGAGTCATAAAGTAAAAGACTCTACACCTTCTTAGTGTCTTTGATGGCAAGACACTATATATAGGTGAGCCATGTATAAGGTCCCTACACTCAACACTCTTCACTAAAATACACCATCTAAAGGAGGTTGCTAGAGTGTAGAAGAATCTTATACGCAGCAGGATTTCTTCCAAACATCAATGGCTGGAGGTATGATGATTCATTCCGCATTTAGTTTTCATATATGCTATCTAGTAAAAGTATATATGTATGTTCAAATATCATTGTATTATTTTATAAAGTCTAACAGTTGGTGGACTGACCAGATAACTAATTGGGTCTACAACATATTAATTTATACTATTTAATAAGAAAAATCAAACCATAACCATTCATCCTTCAATTTTTATCTTCTCTTTCATTTCTCAATATTGAGTTTTCTTCTTCTTTGTCCCAGTTTATATCTTTTTTACGTATATTTTTGTTTATTCTTTTGTTCTAATTTTTATAGTTTATATTTGTCCATGATATTCCATCTTCTACAATTTTTAGGCAATAGTTTCGATGAAGTAAGTAAAATTTTACATTTTTAATTCACGATGGTGGAATCTGCAAGTGATTTGGAGGAAAACGGAAAAAAAAAATTAGCTTGCTAAATGGATCCGGATAATTTATCCGGATCTGGATAATTTATTCGGATCCGGGATATAAGCCGGATTCGGATCCGGTTGCTAATATTCCAGATCCGAGCGGATCCGGATTTGGATAAAAGAAATGAAAATCAAACTCGGATCCGGATCTGCCCTGACCGGTCCGAGTCCGACCCATTGACAGCCCTACTCCTATTTATTAATTTTTTTCAAAAAAAAAAAAAATACAAGAAGGTTTTATTGATGCAGTATCTGAGCAAAGGTATTGAAATCGAGTCGAGTAGTGTTGAAAGAGACACTGTTTAAACTTGGTTTAAATTTTATCGAGCTTGAATTTTATGTTTGAGTTTGGTTTGATTGTTAAACAAGTCGAGCTTAAACAAGTTTTTAGCGAACGAGCTCGAGCAAAGTCTCGAATAACTTGGTAATTTACATATATTTTTTTAATATTTAGCTTATTGAGCCGAGCTTCAAAACTTAATATACAAGAAATCATGTTCAAGCTTTTTTTATTTGTTTAATTTTTAGCATATTGAGTTCAATTCTCTTGTATACGGAGCTCATACATGGATTGTATATGGAGTTCAATTAGCTTGTATTTTTCATTTGTTGGTGTATATGGTTATTTAAACCTAAGCACATTTATAAAACCCAAAACCTAGAATTTATTATAATTGAATTTCACTCTTACGAAAGTGATTTATTTCAAGACCTATATATACAAATAAACTTATTTCATAATTAAATTAAAATAAATTTGGTTTGAATAAAATTTATATATCCAAGAGTCACTTATAAATTGAAAAGTTGGATGATGAAACTGTAAAACATAATTTTTTAATTGGATCAAGATATTCAATTGAATAAGTATGAATAAAGGATCCATGGCTGAAGTTAGAAAGTCAAATTCTCATCGAAACTTAATCTTCCGCTTCTTTTGGATTTCTGAAGTAGGAGATAGAATCTCGCTGATTATCTCGTAGTTTTAATTCGTTTATATATTCTCATACGTTTAGAAAAAACGATTATATATATTGTTCATGCACTAATAAATGTAACTTTTAGTATTGCTCATATTTCGAACTTTCTCGATTTATTGTTGACATTGTAAGTGATGACTTAGCTTATAAATGAAAATTTTGGTTTGAATTTCCTTGAAAAATATTTTTTTTAAAAAAAAGTCATGTATATTTTTTTATCTAATATTAGATGCTTCTTTCCACTATGATCAAATGTCAACGCCCACCTTTTTGCCCACTACTAGTGTTATGTACTCTCCACTTGAATTATTTCTATTTTCTTCCTCCACTATTGTTTCTATTTATATTGTGCGTGTATTATTCATTGACCACGCTCATTTGCGCCGTTTGTTGCGTATACATACACTATGGGAGAATATTTTTCCCTGAAATAGGCCTTACACCACTCCGGTGGACCTTCACCTTCCTATAAAGTTTATTCTTTAGAAGGAAGGGGGATGGGGGGTTATTTAATCAGCATTTTTAAAAACAAAAGAGCCTCTCAAGTAGCTGAGTAGTATCGAATGATATATTGTTTAAATTTAGTTTGAATTTTAACGAGCTTGAAATTTTGTGTTTGAGTTTGGTTTGATTTTTTAACGAACCAAGCTCAAACGAACTCAAACCAAGTATCGAGTAGCCTGGTACTTTACATGTGTTTTTTCAATATTTAGCTTATCTAGCCGAGCTTCAAAACTTATTAAACGAGAAATCACGTTCAAACTTGTTTGATTTGTTTGACGAACCAAGCTCAAACGAATTTTATCGAATGAGCTCGAGTCAAGTATCGAATAACTTGGTTTGATTTTCAGTCCTACTCTCAAGCACAATAATAGAATTACACTATGGTAAACTGTAAAATTATGTCCTTAATTGGTATTCAAAGAGTACATTGACAAATTTTTACTTAATAAGAAAAATTATAACCTAATTTTGAAGCTAACTAACTCTACATATATAATGTAATAATATTATTGATTTAAATTTATGTACGTAAAACATGTTAGTAAATGTGTGAAAGCGTATAAAATAAAATGAAAATTTTGATAATGTAAGGCAATTCGAAGATTTTTATTATTGAAATATCACACTATGTTTCTCTATACAAGATTTGAACCAATTTTAACCATTTGCAAAGAAAAAGAGGTATTTGTCTTATAAAAGTAATTATATAGTTATCATGAAACAAAGAAAAAGACAAAATAATTCCTATTGCATGCATTATCTAAGAACACATCTGGAAAAAGAGTATAAATACTAATTAATGTCAAATTCATTAATCCTCACCCTTTAAAACAGATTGATTTTCATAAATCTATCTCATATTTATTTCATGTTCATCTTATAAAGCATAAAGAACATCATAAGTACTGAAAAAGAAAATATTTACCCATCGCTCTCGCTTCAATTTTGACTTTATGAAAATTAATTAAGAAAGAAGCAATTGTTCCTCCTTCAAATAAAAGGGTAGTTTTTTTTTTTAATAAAAGGGTAGGTATTGACCCTTATAATTGATTCTTACTTTTGAAGCTTTTCATCTGACTTTTGTTTGAATCAATGAGTACAAAATAGGAAAACCATGAATGATTATTTTTCGATCTGATTTTCTAGTAATATTTCTCCATTGATAACGCTCTCGTGTATTTATTTTAATTAGCAAATAAACTATTATATTATACTCCTTGTGTAAATACTAATAGGTGATTGATTTAGTGAAAAAAATAGTCATTACAAAGTAATGGACCCAGATTTCGCCTTGAAAGGGCCGGATTAAACCCTTGAGAAAAAAAATATATATATACTACTTGTGTGAACAATGATATTCCTGTGCACATTAAGTGTCATGTACGCATGATAAATACAAAAAAGTTATATTTTCTTCAAAACACTTTTATAAAATTATTGTTTTCAAATCCAATTCCATTCCAATAAAATAAGATACTATACCAATTATCCAATTATACTTATAGATAGATAGATGATTATAAATACTGATCAATGATTATAAGCATTATTTAGGAGTGGGTAAGACACAAGCTCGATTGGATAAGAAGGGTTGGGTCGGGTTATGATTTTTAGACCCAAATCCAAGCCGGAGTAACCAATGTTCAACATCACATCAGGGTATTCGATTCATTGCAAGACGTGTAGGGTTTGAGTTCAGCAACTCAGTTGGGCCGTTGATCAAACAAAACATTGAAACTTTGGTACTATTAAACAAAAAAATGCAAATTTGATACACACGATAGGTTTTCTTTGCAACTTTGGTACCATTTGGACGGAAACGAACGATAAAACCTCTTGGGAAAAAATTGAAAAATCTGACATAGGTTGATCATGTGCAGGGGTGCAAATCATGCGAGTTCGTCTCCGTCTAGATAATATCAAAGCTGCAATGAAACATATCATGTGATATCAATATATTTTCGTGTCCACTTATACAAAAATTGAAACATACCTAATCTATCATGGGTAAAAAAAGTAAACAAATTTCTCAAAGAGAGCTCACAATTAGAGCGTATGTGTTCCACATCACCATATAATATCTCCACCATTTGCTAAAAAGAATTCACCTAGAATTGGATGCCCCACGATGAGAAAAAATATAAAAAAAAATATAAAAAAATGCAGAAAAGTCTTCTTTAAATCTGAAACTCACTCCACGTCATCATCACCTCATTCTTACACACAGTACACACACTGACACATTACATTACATATCATATGAATGTGTTTGACTTTTATTTTTTGACAGATAGTGTGATTTATTTCCATTAATTCCCCAGACCAAAACAACAAAAGATACAAAACCCACTCTCTCTTTTTTCTCTCTCTCATTTTTCATTTTTGGGTTTGATTTTCCTTTTTATTTTTATTTCAAAGTGAATTTCTTTCAAGAAATAAAAACCTAAAAAATTCAATGGAGGGTCTGCCCTCTGGTTATCGCCCCAACGTTGGAGTTTGTCTCATCAATGATGATAACATGGTAAGGAAAAATTAAACATTTTTATTTTATTTTTAAATTGTTTTCTTGATTTAGTAATTTGTTTACTCTGTTTTTTGTTTAATTAAAAATGTAATCTTTTTTGTCTATATTGTTTAATTTTGCATATTGTTTGTTTTGAGCCATCAATTCTCATATTTAATTTCTGGGTTTTGTGTGATTTAGTGTAATTTTTTATTTTTTCTTATTTTGGGTAGTTCCCAAAATTACTTTTGGAAAAAAGTGTTTGGTTGTCAATTTTCTTAATCACTTTTAGATCTCTATAGTTATCCACAATTATACAAAATCAATTTTTATTTATTATTATTATTAGAATTAATTGCAATCACCGAGTCAAAGCCCTTAACTTTCTTAGCTTTTTATGAATTAATTAGACATTAATTGCTTAGCTAATTACCCCTGTCTTTCTTTGATGACAGAACATTGGTGTACATCTAATAACACACTTTATTAGGATTTAAAATTAAAATAATGTTGTGAAATTAGTTACTCTTTATAAGAAAATTGTAATTAAAGAGATTCAATTAAGTTTTTGCATTTTGTTTTCAGGTGTTTGTGGCTTCTAGATTGAATGTTCCTGGAGCATGGCAGATGCCTCAGGTAAATACTCTGTAAAAATATAGTATAATTTGTCTATTTCATTTTTTTTTTTCAATTTTCGCTCGTTTATGTGGAATTTGTCTAGATTTTTCCTGGGTATTTCATGTTTGTTTTAATGGAATTAAGGCCTAATAAACTCGGTTCAGAAGTTAACTCTTTCGGAATTATTTGTATTGTTGTTTACTTCTTACATTACATTACCAAATTATTTGCCATGATAAAAGCTAAGAACGCGATATTTAGCATATGTCCGCGTAAAATTTAATTTTGAAGATAGTTATATTAAATTATATTATATAAATGTTTTTATTATGTATTCTGAAATGAACTTATATAATTACTTTGTAATTAATTTTCTTATAATCTTTGATTATCAGGGGGGTATTGAAGAAGGTGAGGATCCGAAATCTGCAGCAATCAGAGAATTGAGGGAAGAAACTGGAGTGGTATCGGCTGAAATAATAGATGAGGTCTGTCTCAAAAAATTGATTCTTATAAGTCCATTTTTTTTTCAATAAAGGATATCGTAAATTAAAGATTTTACATGAAAATTTTGATTCGATATATTAATCTTGCTCAACACATGGAATCCTTATTGAATTAATGGAGAAAATCGGATGCCAAAGCTGAATATCATATTCGATCACATACACACGTTCTTGGTTCCTGTGAGAAATCCGCTTGAACGCTTGAACGGGTGGATTTTTCTAACAATATATTAAAAAGGGTATTTATGTCCTTTAAATGATTCTAACCTCTTAAGTCGTTATGTTGTCGTTATTTGGCTACTTTGAAAGAAATAAACTACCGACAGGACACTCTAACGGGTGGATTTTTCTAACAATATGTTAAAAAGGGTATTTTTGTCTTTAAACGGTTCTAACCTCTTAAGTCGTTATGTTGTCGTTATTTGGGTAGTTTGAAAGAACCAAACTACGACATTTATAACGGCTTTGAAATCCGAAAGTTGTTGTTTATTTGTTTTGAAGAAGTCGTATTAATTAATTTATCAGGTTCAAGAATGGCTGACGTACGACTTTCCCCCGGCCGTGAAAGCAAAAGTTAATCGTCTTTGGGGAGGAGAATGGCACGGCCAAGCACAAAAATGGTTAGTATATTTATTTCGTACATAAATTTCAATTTTAATTATTTAAAAAGTGGCGAGCAATGATAATGTTTGTTAGTATATTTTAGATTATTAGCATGTTAAATAATTAACTCGGTTAATTTAATTTAATAGGTTTCTAATGAGATTGACATCAGACGAGAGTGAAATCAATTTATCGACTGGTGAAGCCGACCCAGAATTCGCAGAATGGAAATGGACTACCCCTGAAGAAGTCATTGAGCAGGTACATCAATTTTCAATCTTTTAATTCCTTGATAAAATTATGGATTTTTGTTGTAAAAAGACTTATTTGCCCTTACCCGTGACCTCGACCAGGCAGTGGACTACAAGAGGCCGACGTACGAGGAAGTTATGAAAACTTTCCGGCCTTACCTAACTTCTGGAAGAGCTACAAAATGTAACTCAACAAAATGGTGAAAAGTATTTCATGTATTTTGCAGATTTTGTTTGTTTTGATATTTTACTCGTTTTTCTGAACTGTTGTTACTGTGTTATAATGTTTGGAGTTGTGACTGTTTGTAAATGTGTATGGGGTCAAAAAACAAAAAGGAACTTTAGATTAGGTGGTTATTGTTATAAATTTCTTCAATAATCTAAGTTTGTTCATAATATTTGATATTTGAATGTCCCAAATATTAACGAGCTTAAGGATAATTACAACTCGAGCTAATGTCAATTCATCCCCTTGTAATATGCATAACTTTTAATTTACTGTCCTGTGATTTGAAAAAGAGAAATTTACCCCCTATGAAATTTTTAAAGAAGCAATTTACCTTCACTAGCTGAAATTGAGAGTGAACATGATATTAAAAATGTTTTGTAACATAGCAGGGTAAATTATCATATTTACTATAATACATGGGTCATTGGGGTAAATTGTTACATTTTTATAACACATGGAGTAAATTACCACCTATAAAATCTTTAGGAAAGCGTATGAAATTTTTATTAAATTACAGGAAGTAAAATACTCTTTTTCAAATCAAAGGGAGATAAACTAAATATTATGAATATGAACGGGGTAAATTTTCATTAATTTGTATCTAATCTCAATATTTTTTTTCAATTAACTTGTCATATACTTATTTTGTAAACAATTATAACATGGAATAGACGAGTTTGAATTAATATTTATTGCATATGGTTGGATTTTGTTTTCTTAATGAGATGGGTGTTTTCTTTAATGACATGTGTCCAGATTTATTTTATTTTGTATATTTTAAAATTTTGATTTTATATATAGTAGTGACAAATGGAACACATAGGAGATGCTTATTTGCATTTCATGTAGTATCTAGCTAAAACACCGTATAAGTAAGTTATCGGATCATATCGCAAGGGTTTGGGCGGGATCGGGTTAGGGTTCGGATCTGGCCCGACCTATCTACTGGCTACAAGAGTTGGTCTTCATAGGGTTGCGTGTTTGAGTCGGGTTTTTTGGGACGTCCCGCGATCCGATCGGGTATTTTTCGTTTGGGACTGAAAACGGGTTTTTTGATATTTCGGGCTTAGGTACACGAACCCGAAATATATTTTCGGGTCGGGTTTCAGGTATCATATTTACATCCGAACGGGTATTTTGTGACCCGTTCGGGTAATGAATTAAAAAAAAATTGGTCCAATATTATTATATTTCGTCTATTATAACTTTTAATTTGATTGTGATATTTTGGTGCTTGGAGTTTTATTGTAATATTGTTGTATGTTGAATACTTAATACTTGTATATGTTGTGTTATGTTTAAGAGTCCTTGATTGTAATATTGTTGAAGACTTGATAAGTTTGTGTTATGTTTATTTTAAAGTTATTGTGTACAATTCAATATCTGAATTCAATTATTTTACAATTTTACACACACACACACACACATATATATATATATATATATATATATATATATAACAAAAATAAACAAAAAAGTGAAATTTAGGGTATCCAAATTTCGGGTACCCGCCAAATCGGGTCGAGTTTTAGGTTTAAAATTTGACTACCAGCCACATCGGGTACCCGATCCGAAAAACTCGCACCGCTCCCACCCCTAGGTCTCCGGCCACAAGTATGGAAAGCCCATAACCTTTGGGTGTACGTGCCTGCTTCTTTTGGGTCATTCCTCAATCCGTTGATGAAAATTTTCTTTCAGGCTGTCCTCAAAAAATAAAATAAAAAAGTTCTTTTGGGCTAAAATTCTTAATTCGAAAGGTTGAAAAATAGGATTCGGGTCTTAATTCGAATTCAATCCTATATCCAGGATACATCTTATCCAATTAGAAATTAATAATTCCAACTAAATGGAGCGTACATGACTATTGAATTATCCGTTTTCATTAACTAATAAAGTAATATATCCTCTTATTTTGCATAAATGATATATAACTGATTTTTTTGGGCCCAAGAGATCGAATTGGTTAAAACAATCTACTAATTGAATTTTGTATTCGTTTAATTTTCGATATTTCTTTGTGTATTGATTTCCTTTTCTCATTAATTTCTATGTCAATAGATACATAATACGTGACATTTAAATAAAATACAAATTTAAACTAGAAGATACATTTGTGATATTGGAAAATAAAAGATATTTTGCTCTCAAAGAAGTAATTATACAATAAACACATTTCTACTATAGTTTTATTTTTAATTTAATATTAGTACAATAAATATAGGCTACTTATAGAAATTCTTTAGGATTTATATAATTCTGGAACTAACTAAAAAATATAAACGCCATTTATAAAATCAAATTCACTAAATTAAATTCATTAGTTCACAATATAAACTCTCAATTTCATTTCAAATCATATTATACCATTATTCTCACCAAAAAAATCATCTTTTCCTGCTCCATCGCCTGAGCTGTCTTTCTCTACGCTTTGATTGATCACACAATTCTTCTTCAAAGCCAGGAGGCCTTTCGGGAGTAGTTGAAGTTGAAGCTAATTCACCAAGCACTCCATTTTCAATTTCTCCCGTTTCTTGGACTTCGTGTTCCCGATTTTCCTGTTTTCGATTCTTCCGACCCTTATTATTGACTTGACTCTTTGACGGCTTCCTTTTTCTTTTTCGACTTTTCGTGATCGTCGAATTTGGAGTTGGATCAATTACTCCTTCTCCAGCAATCATATACTTGTTGGTACGTGTCAGAACAATGTCTTCTGACTCGCAGAGTTTTTGTAAGTGGTGTTTTAGTAATATCGAGTGGGCCCATGGTAAACTGTTATATTCTTTCTCTAGAAATTGGGATATGGAATTTTCAGTTGAACCTCGTTTCTCATTCAATTCACGGATGGCCCTTTCTATCATCTGAAAAAGTAGGAAATTAAAGGATCAATTTTTTTTCTATTATTATTTTTATATATTTAAACAAATGGTGTAGGTAAAATATGTCCAAAACAAGAAAATGTATGAAGCAAAAAGTTCCAACAAAGATCAATGTATTTATCAAACTCAAATAACTGTATTTTCAATTGTGACCCATAAATTTAAACGCTTGTCAAACATACGTCCATATGAACTCGCAATGACATTTAACATGACAAATATCGGAATGAATTACTTGTTTTAGAGTTAAAGAAAAGTGCACAAGATATACTCCCCTTTTTATATCCTAAAATCACTTTTTTATCAGATTCTCTTCATACTCTCCCCTACTCCGTTTAATTTATAGCTAAGATCGATATTTTTTTATTAAGTTGTATACGCTACAACTTAAATCACTAGCGCGCACTTGTTCACAACTACGTAGGTCAACAACAAAGCTTAACCCCAAAAGATCGAGAAGCCGGTTTCGTGTGAAATCTGATAACATGAGATAATATTAGGACGTATAAAAAATTTAGAGGGGAGTTTTGTGAAGGTTTTCAATAACACGAGGGTTTTCTTGATTTACTTAAACATATTTAGGGTTTTGGTAATATTAAGTAATTTCATAAAGTATTTTTTGTGATTATGTATGTTCAAACACTTAACTTCACAACCGAAAAAAGATAAACAATAATAATAATAATAATATATAAGTCCTAAGTTTCTTCTGCCATGCAAGAAACTAATTCGAAATCCATACAAACACATTTAGGGCAGACAATAAATTAATAAGGAAATTAAATATTCTAAACACGGAAGAAAAATCATAACCCTAATTAACAAATCAACGCAGAATCACATCAAAACATGACTACCACAGTTAAATTAAAAAAAAATTAAATAAAATTAATAAAGATTAAAACATGTTTATAAATTAGATTAAAATATTACCGCAGAATAAGGAGGATGATCAGGGGTTTGATACTGAGAAGACAACTTGTTCAAGCGATCTTGAACGAGGGTTTTCTCCAACGTAGTTAAGGGCCTGTTTGGATGAGTTTCTGCAAGTTTCAAGATGAGTTTTTGAAACTTTTCCATCGATCGGTATATAGCTTTCTTATTTAGGAGTTCTTTTTATTTTGTGAATGATATGAGTGTGATGATTTTTGGCATTAAAGTGTTTAGGTTACATATATATATATATATATATATATATATATATATACAGTTATACACTTAATTTTGGAAGTTGTTAAGACTTCCGATTTTCGAGGATTTATTGTTAGAGAAAGAAAGGGAATTGACTTCGGATTTGGTTACTTGATGTTGGGGTAAGATTTACGTTGTATGTTTTGAGATTTTTTTAATAAAGTCTATACTTTTATATTACTAAAATTGGCTAAAATTGTAATTAATAAAAGTCCCCATATCTAGTTCTCTATTTTATTATACTAGCCGCTGTAGCACGCGGTACTCGCGTGCGTTGAATTCTTTGAATTATAATTAATCCTAGCATATTAATTTTTTGTAATATATCAGACTAATTTTGAATATGCAAAAAATATATGCAAAGATTCAACTTAGAAAAGTTCAATTGTGGCTTTGTCATGATAATCAAAGTGAAAAAATGTAGTTTTTTTATTGGACAGTTTTTGTGTTTTGTAATTTTAAATTTTGAAAAAAAGTAATTTTGGAAAGTGATAATTTTTTGGTGTACCATGGTATCACAACCGCCACTTTATGAGTAAAAACAAGCTTCTCTTTTTTAATAGTATAGATTACTAAAATTGACACTAATTATAATTAATAAAAGTCCTTATATTTAGTAGACGTATAATCTTTATATGAACCCTATTTTTTAGCAGGGTTTTTTGCATTTTGCACCCTCGAAAATAGGCATTTTGCACTCTCAAAACTTAGATTTAGTACTTTGCACCCTCGAAATATGAAAAATACAGCACTTTGCACCCTCGTTTATTTTCAAGCAAAAATTCAAGGGCAAAATAGGAAATTCAATAGTATTGGCACTTTGCACCCTCAAAACTTGAGAATTTCGTACTTTGTACCCCCAAAATAAAATTAACACTCAACACCCTCGAATTAAGAACAAATTAGCAACTTTCACCCCCAAAACACAATAAAAGGGCACTTTGCACCCCAAAACACAAAATTAACACTTAACACCCTCAAATTTAAAAATCCCAAACCCCTCATTTTTTTCGTCAAAGACTATCGGAGTGAAAAAAATCTAACGCAAAATAGGTAATTCATTTTTCTACTTAAATTTTACAAAATATAATTATAAATACTCGAATACTCATTTCTCTCTCCATCTTTCTTTTCAACAATATAACCATAAATAACTAAATAAAGTACAAGTAAACTTCTCGAAGACTCATTGTCTACTTCAACATATCAAAGACACATAAATAATTACCTATTTTGCCTAAAAAAATTCACTTCATTGGTCAACTTTGCCGGAAAAAATGAGGGGTTTGAGTTTTTTTTTTTTTTTTTTAATTTAAGGGTGTTAAGTGTTAATTTTATATTTTGGGATGCAAAGTGTGTGTTTTAGGGGTGCAAGTTGTTAATTTGTTCTTAATTAGGGAGTGTTAAGTGCTTTTTTTTTTTTTGGGGGGGGGGGCGTAAAGTACAATAGAATTACCTATTATGCCCTTGAGTTTTTGTTTGAAAATATAAGAGGGTGCAAAGTGCTGTATTTTTCATATTTCGAGGGTGCAAAATGCTAAATCTAAGTTTCGGGGGTACAAAGTGCCTATTTCCTATGTTTCAGGGGTGCAAAGTGCAAAAAACCCTTTTTAGCAACTTTTGAAAAATAAGATGACTATTGGCTTCACCATTAACTCACCTTTGTCCTTTGAACATCATAATCAAGAGGTATTAATTAGTGTACCAACATATGATTGGTCTAGTGAAATGGATTAATTACTACAAAGAAACGAATTCATGTTCAAATCTATGTTAGGAGAGGAATTTCCACTTAATGCGTCTTAGGTGCTATTTTAAAAAAAAAAATTGAGATGGAAGACATCTCCAACAATTATAGTTCCGACGAGATTCACTAGTGGAGTATATCTCGACAATATATTTTCAAATTTAATATAATTTTTTTTGAGATTGTTGTTGGACTTAACATAAATTTTAGATAAATCGAGTTGGAATGAGTTGTCATCGTGTCGAATATGAGCTCAAATATATTATTTAAGATTTTTAATGTGTTATAAAAAATTTAATTTGAACCGAGGTCGAAATGTCAAATAGAACATAATAGCAAAATTAGAATTTGGGGGTAAAGACACATACATGTTTAATAGAATGAAAATTAAAGAAATTGTGGGAATGAAAATTACAAATCCATAGAGCAAAATTGTGGAGGTGAATATTGCAAGAAGATATGTACTATAAATTCCAGAAAGCAAAATTCCTCCAACCAATTAAATCAAGTTGTACATTATAGTACTGTGTCATAGACATTTTCCAGAAAAAATAAACCTGTTGGATATTTATACATTAGTGATTACTAACTCCATTTAAGTATATAATTAATGTATAAATATTAATAATCAACACTTCTTCATATTTTTTAAATTATTTCTTGAAACATGTCAATTCAAAACGATATATTTTTTTGTAAATTGAGTATTTTTTTGCAGGATTTTTGAAAGTACAAGAAAGTTTGACGCAATAAAAAATTCATAAGATAATTTCTTCCAGATTTAACATAACACAGAGAAGTATAACTTTAAATTGAATGATTCTGAAATTTAAAGTATAAAGAACCAAATTCAGATAGATATTAGAAGAAACTTAAACTAGTGAGAACTCAAGAGTGACATGAAAATTTTATTAAATCCAAAATTTAATTTTTTTTTAATTGAAATTCGGCTAAAGTATGATTCTCGATGGACTTCAATATAATAAATGTTTTGAAAATTCGTAAAGGTCCAATCAAAATAGATTTTAGGTAAGCAAGACCGAGTGGACTTGGTAATAAACTAGGTTGCACGGATACTCTGAAAAATGGCCTTGTGCAGTATCCAATACTCCGAGGATATGGATACGCGTTCGATACGCGTGGGATACGCGTACGGTAAGCCATCTGGAGTATCCTGATTAAATTAAATAAAAAATAATTCGAATACTGGTACAATACGTTTTTTTGGAGTATCCTGCAGGTTTTGGATACGTCTTGGATATGCAGTGGGTGTTTTTGTTAGTTTTTCAAAGTTATGGATTAAAAAATTAATAAATTAAAATTTAAAGAAAACTTGAATTTTGAATGGTCTTGGATACAGGTATCAATACTCGTGATGTTTACGTGGAAATTTTAAATCAATACGGGTTGAGTGAATAGCAAATTAACTCCCCGTGTTATTATAAATAGGCAATTTAACTCCCTGTGATAAATAAAAGGGCAAAATACCTCCTTGTGATATCCTAAATAGGCAATTTAACTCCCTGTGATAAGAAAAAGGGCAAAATGCCTCCTTGTGTTTCTATAAAAGAAGCACATTGCCTCCCTTTAAATTGCTCATTTATTCATATCACAGAGAGGTAAATTGCTCATTATTTCATTTCATAGGGAGGTAAATTGCCTATTTTTATATCACAAGGAGGTAAATTGCTCATTGTTCATTTCACAGGGAGTTAAATTGCCTATTTTTATTTCACAAGGAGGTAAATTGCCCATTAGACATATCACAGGGAGTTAACTTGCAAAAAATCCAATACGGGTTTTGTCTAACTTTATCAACTTTTGATATATACTTTTGTGTATTCTGAATGGTCTTGGACAATTTTAGTGTAAAAGTTTTATGTGATGTTGTCCAACACGAAATTAAACTAGTAAACAATACATATTTTGAATATATTCTTTTGCTTTTGTGGTATATTAGAAGGATCAAATTAATTCTACTGTTATGCATAATATAAAATTATTTTATTTTATATGCGTATCTTTGCCGTATCGAATCCTATAAATTTTAAAAATTCGTATTGCCATATCCGTATCGTATTATATCGTATCGCCGTATCCGTATCCGTGCAATCTAGGTAATAAACAACGATTGGAATATATATTGAACCAAGGAGAAAGAAAAAAGAAATGCTTGAATACCGGAATTATAAAAGAAAGAAAGATTAAAAGGAAGTGTTCCAAGTGATATTCGAACCATGATTTCATGGGTTTACACCAATGTTATTAAAATCGGACCGGACCGGCCGGTCCGACCAGTTCGACCGAGAACCGGAAGCTGGTCCGGTCCAGTTAATTCGTTGGTTTTAACGGTTCGATCAGCGGTTCGTTCGGTTCGACCAGTAAAATCGCTAAACCAGTAAGCTCACCGGTTCGTTCTCCGGTCCGATTTTAAAAACATTGGTTTACACGCAGCATCTTATCAAATCAGCCAAAGGGCTAAACATGATTTACTTTGTCTACTACTTATATTTAAGGATAAATTTACTGGTCTTCTCGTACAAGTATATACAGAAGATGATATGGCTCGTCATAAAACATACATACCATTACACTATTGACAATGATTCTTCGTATACTAACTGGTGTCTGGTCCTGTGAAAACGGCTAGCCTCTAAATATAGTGAGCTCATATTTGTCTATGTGTGAGATATTCTGTTTATTTGGTGTTTGGAAAAGTAGTTTGAGAGAGTAGTTTGGGAGGGTAGTGGAGGTTTGTGAAATAATCTCGATTTGTTAATGTAGTTTGTTTGAGTTTTGAGAGAGTGATTTGAGAAATAAAGTAGGTTCAGGTTTTTTTGGCAGAGTTAGGTTGTAGGTGTAAGATGTGTAAGACTTTATGTCAAATCATGTTTGTTGTGAGATAAATTATGTAAGAGATATGTTATTTTATGTCAAATCAGAATAAAATTTATATATGTTTTGTTTAGAGATAAGAAAATTGTTGTTTATTTGGGTTTTGAGAAGTAGTTTGAGAAAATTAAAAGATGAAAAATTTATTTCAGAAAATAGAAATTATATTTGTTTGGCATTTCCCATTTTTGATAAACGCCAAACAAACAGGTCCTTTGTCTTAAAATTCTAGAAATTTCTAGGCTTATCATGATATATCATGAATGTGCTAATATCATTTTGTAGCAGCATTCACATTTCAAACTTCCTAGATTGTACTATAAATGTGTATTTACCACTTAAATGTAAGTGAACCAATTGAATGAAAAGTTTCCTCTGAAAAAATTACTTTCATCCATTAATTAACTACAAAAGCAAAAGGGATTAAGCTAGGTCCATCTTTTTAGAATACCCCTTGGAAATCTCAAATATATAATATATATTAATCTTTATTTTTTAGGATTCGGTCAAAACATTTCAAGTAAATATTTCAGTAGTATTTCCTTACCCAACATGACATATTTTATTTGTAAATAAAGAAATACCCTTTTTGTAAGGGCATCTTCATTGATGGAGTGGGAGAGGGAATCCATTTTGTTCACCCACTACTTGAAGTGGTGGGGTGGTGGTAGTCTAGATCGCCCCACCCACTTCATTAATTGGCTGCAATGCGCCTAGTCCCATTATGTTCTTTTTATCTTTTTATCTTTTTTTCTTTAGGTATAATTTAATTTTTAATAGGGAAAATTAATAAAAACATTTTTACTATGACAAATTATTAAAAATGTTTTATTTTTAATCCTAACCTTAATTTAATATTATTAATTGTATAATTTGTGCTTTTATTTAAAGAACTTAACATTAATTTAATTTTATTACTTGTAATATTTTAACTTTATGGACAATGTTAAATATATTATTTAGCTCTGTTATTATTAATTTTATTAAGTGAGAGTGGGAAGATATAAGAAGTAAATTTGATTAAAAATATAATTAAAAAAATTTATGAAAATTTAATACGATTTATGGATTAAAACAATTATACGTTATATAACTAATTATTATTAATGTCAATGTTAGATTTCTTATTATTAATGACAATGTTTAATTTAGTATCATTATAACTATTACTTATATTATTTTTATTTGATTATTATTAATATTATATATTTAATATTATTACTGTTATTTTTATTGAAATTAAATGGAATAAGAAGATTGAGTCATTGAAAATGACCCTAATAAAAAAAAGGAGTTATAATGACTAAATTTTTTTTATTGAGATAATATCTTTAATGACTTAATCTTCAATGAGTAAAAAAATAAAATAAAATGGAAAATATTGAGTCATAAACAGTTTTTTCATTTTTGAAATCCGGATTTCACGTCCGGATTCCGTCTATTAATTCTCCCTCTCTTCTCATCTTGAGGCAAACCCTCATCTTTTATATTTTCTTTATTTTATAACCTTATTTTGTATTTTGTAAATCTGTTGTAAAAATAACTCCAAACATATAAAGGCTTGAAGACATTTAAAGGTAGCATGGGGGTCAATTATTAAGGTAATATTTACTGTTTTAAAAGGAGAGGGGAGATCCAATCGATAAAAGAACTGGACAAAAATAAGTTAAATTATCGAAAAAAAGTGGCACTTTGCTAATGACATTTTATATAGGGTTAATTACAGGGACCTCCCCTGAGGTTTGGTCAAACTCGCGTCCATTCCCCTCTAAGAATGCTAATTACTCGGACCTCCCCTGAGGTTTGAAAAACCTTACAACCGTTAGGGTTCCGTTAATTTTTGCTTACGTCATCATAAAATTTTCGGTCGATTGCCAATTTTGCCCCCGACTTACTATAGCAAATTTGTATGGACTATATTACCCCTCTCAGCAAAGGTTACATTGTTGCATGAGAATGGATCTAATAGCAATGTCAAATTACATTTGTGGATTAAAATGTTGTTAAATTTATATAAAATGTGTAATGACTTTATTAATATATATTCATATTTAAAATAACATTTTAAATATTTCTAAAGTATTTTCTTACTTATTGTAAAATATATGCAAAGAGAAATACACTAGTAACTCTTATATAACAAATTATTTCAATGAAGGCATGTAAAATTTATATAATTTGTAATTTAAAATGTAAAATGAATAAATTAACAGTAATGTGTAGATATTAATTTCAATCTTTTCTCACAATGTTTTTAAAATTGAAGTACAAAGAAGAGTGAATAAATTATTGTTAATCATAAGAAAAATTAAAGATAAATAAAAAGATCATTATGAAAATGCAAAAATATTAAGATTTATCCATATCCAAACCGTAATTTCAATAATATCAATTTCTTTTCATAATTCTAAAAAAATTTAACAACAAGGATAATAAATAAAAATTATGATTAATAAGGAAAAATTTGAACAGAAACAGCATTATAAAATGCTAAAATGTTAATAATTAAGAAAATCAATTATTTTTAAAAAAAATTAAATAATACTCATTCAAATACACATTTAATAAAATAAGAATTATTAATTTATTTATTGATTACTTAAACCCAATACTATTAAATAATATTTACTATAAAATACTAAAATAAATCTTGTTTGTTTACATAATTAATAAATTATTTTTTATGCTATTGATAAATTATACAGTATTGAAATACACATTTTATAAAAATTTAACTAAAAAAAGCAATAAATATTTTTTTCACAAAATTTAAAGATGCTAATTCAAATACCCTTTTATAAAATAATTTCTTATTTACATATTTATTATTACTATTACTTGCATAATTAATAAACTATTTTTATTTTTATTTTTTATGTGATATAAATCGGGGTGGGGTTAGTTTTTCTTTTCTTTTTATGTGTAAATTTAATTTTATTAAAGTTTGGGGACTGATAGGCAAATATAAATTTTTGTAAGGTTTTGTAAACCTTAGGGGAGGTCGAAGTAATTAAATTTGATGAGGACAAGAGGGTAATTTCACGCATTCCATCCACCTCCATTAGTCTCCGTTAGGGTTTTGTAAGGTTTTGCAAACCTCAGGGGAGGTCTGAGTAATTAGCATTCTTAGAGGGGAATGGGCGCGAGTTTGACCAAACCTCAGGGGAGGTCCCTGTAATTAACCCTTTTATATATAACAACATTTTTCAAACTGTCACTTGTAATGGCGTGACTAAAAGTTAAATGTCACTATCATAACAAAAATTGCCACTTGTAACGGTGTGACTAAAAGTTAAATGTCACTATCATAACAAGATGTAACATTATAAAATGCCATAATAATATTAAAATGTCACTAAATAGTATATTTAACATTTATAATCCCTGATATTTTTAAAAAATGTAACTGTATTAATTTTTTCTCATATTTCCTTCAAAATGTCATCAAACTTGATTCCACCAAAGATTATTTTTGTTGTAGTGACTTGAGAGTAAAGCTTACTTTTAAAAAGTTTGAGGCTATGTTTGATTCTCGAATTTCAAGTTTTAAAACGCTAGGAAAAATGTTTTCTCTTGCATCTAACGACGCAACGTTGAGCTTCATTTCTTGTTCATTTGCATTTTAATTATCATTTTACTCACTCAAATCCATAAACCAAACATAGCCTGAGTGAGTCAAAATATTATTTAAAAACATAAATATACATTATTCACTAATCACTACATCATTGTTTTGAAACTACGATAACTTAGGGTGTGTTTGGATGGATTTTGGCCCGGTCTCGCGGGTTTCGTGAGACTGAGCCACAATCCTTTCAAATGAGTTTTCGTCAAACCCATAAAACCATCAAAAACCTATTCTGAAACCCATACTCAAACTCTTCAAACCTATAAAACATTGATTTAACATCTACCACCTACTTCCCCCCCCCCCCCCCAATTCTCACTAAAAAAAATATTGATTTGACACATATCACCTACTTTTTCCCCTAAACCCAACATCTAAACCTAATCCAAGTGGGGTTTCAACTTATTCAAATCACAAAACCCAAGAGCCAAAACCCATCCAAATGAAGCCTCAAAGGTTTCATCGAAACCACCAAAACCAATTTATTTAAATCAAGACCCGCAAAACCGAGCCAATACCCATACAAATAGACCCTTAAGTTTTTCACTAGTACACTGAATGTAAATCAAACGGCATGTGGGGAAAGGGCGAAGATTGGGAATTTAGGGTTCAATTGGGGATTTTAGTTTTCGGCGAAAATTGAATGGTGATCAGAGGGCTGAAGCAATAGAAGCGCCATGTTTGCATTAACAAAGACTTTAAGAATAAATTGGGGATTTGAAATTGGCTAACTGGAAATTTCGAATTTGACTGTAGAGATTGACTAAATTTGCATCCCCAAATTAAGTTAATTTAGCATTTTGCACCCTAGAAAATTAATTATTTCACTTTACATTCCCGAAACACCTTAGGCTCTATTTGGATGGGTTTTGGCCCGGTCTCGCGCCAAACCCATAAAACCATTAAAAACCTATAAAACATTGATTTGACACCTGCCATCTACTTTTTTCCTCAAATTTCACTAAAAAAGACATTGATTTGACACCTATAACCTACTTTTTTCCCTAAACTCCAACATCCAAACTCAATCAAAGTGAGGTCTCAAAGGTTTCATCGAAACCACCCAAACCAATTTTTTTAAATTGAGACCCGCGAAACCGAGCCAAAACCCATCCAAATAGACCCTTATTGACTTTATTTTGCATCCTTCAACAGATTTTGGTCAACCGGTGTGAACGTGAGCATGTCTTTCCCATATTTACATAATGGAAAAATTGCGACCTCGAAGAAAATTTCAATATAGAAAGAGAAATTACATCATATTGTACAATACATTGTCAATTATGGTGGTGCGAGTATTTCTTTTGTATTTTATTCTTATATATATATGTTGGCATGTTGCATTAATAAATCTTTTTGTTTATTTAAAATTTCAAAAAAGATGTAGGATGTGACTTTTTTATGTGGTATAAACTAAGATTTTTTGACAAAGCTAGGATAATAATGCTTGAATATTACTTAATGAAGGATGTTTGAGGTTTAGATCGAGAAAACTAGGGGTAAATGCAAAATACTCTCCCGTGTTATGTTAAACCTGTAAGAAACTACCCTGTGAAATTTTATTGTGCCACATTTTCTTGTGTTCTTAAAAACCCTGCAAAAAACACTCAATTTGTAAAAAATAGGTCATTTTGGATTGACATTTTTCAAGAAATCATTTTAAAAATATATCACGTGAAGTTGTAGGGACCAACTTGAAGTGTTTTAGAAATTATTTCTTGAAATATGTCGATCCAAAACGATCTATTTTACAAATTGGGTGTTTTTTGCATGGTTTTTGAAAACACAAGAAAGTTTGGCGCAATAAAAATTTTACAGAGTAATTTCTTGCAGGCTTAGCATAACATAGAGGATTATCTTGCATTTTCCCCGGAAAACTATGTTTAGACTCAATCTACTATCAAACGAAGAAAAAAGGGGCATGCTTGTTTCTATTTTGTTTGGTTTGATTATAATTTGACTCCAATAAATAATTTTTATATCGATTTTATATACCGACAATTCATAAACTCCAGTTTCTAATTAAACTTCGTTAAGGCATTAGATAACTTAATATAACTGATATAGCAAGTATTCAATCATTGACATGGACACTACATGTCAGATTAGTAAATCAGAATCAAGATTATATATGACCTATTCGATATATGCAAGGACTGATTTTGTTCGACATACTCCAAAATCTGAACCTGGCTTGATCCCTTAAAATTCCTTCTCTTCGACATAGATCAAATGGGTCGAATCAGCTGAGATTCGACCTGAGCAGGTTGGAGCTCTTATGACGATCAACAATCACTATATGTTGAACGTGGGTAATTTATGTCCCTTCGAGTGATTCTGATACCGAATTTTGCTACATTATCCCGTCAATATAGTTCTTCGACTGAGATACTTCAATTGGGTCGAATCAGCTGAGATTCGACCCGAAAAGATCCGACCCGAAAACTTCTTTGGCAAAATATAAACAGAAGGCATATATGACTCTTCAAAGGTAAGTGATTCAACAATTATTAACGTACTTCTGCTATTTTGATCATCAACTATACTGACTTTATCATCGGAGGGTTTACGCCGAATCAACCAACCGGCAACACCTAACGAGTTCCTTTGAACGCAGGATTATGATCCTAAAGAGGAGTTCTATTCGATCTGACCAACGTGAGTTCCTTACTGTAGAACGGATATCAGCAATTACGTGGCACGATATAATTGGACCAAGTACTCAGACGAAATATCCCTTCATCAATAACATCACTGCATAAGCCTTTCAGACAGAAAGCAACGGAACGCGCATATCTCTGTTAAATTCATATCTACCTTGTTGTTACCTTTCAAACTATTTTTAATGATCTAAACAATTGTTGCTTATAGAACTGTAGAACGTGAATGATGTTGTGAAAACAAAGAAAATCCTACATTTGAGAATCATTAACAAGAACTAATAAATTCTAACAATCTTAGGAAGAACAAAAAATAGCAGATGATGAATCGGACAAAGTAATGTTAGATGAACAAAATTTAAGATGACTATAAACTGAAGGTTGTGGAGTTTTTCACTTACTTTGTGAAGGCAATGTGCATATGAAATAAATCACTTATGATATGTAGACAACGACTTGAAGCAGTCTATTTCCAAGGCCTTTCTGTTCATTCTCTATTAGCATAGCTGAAGCCAGGACTGAAGGGCTAGATTCATCTACCTCGATTAGTTCAATTGTAGGTATGTATCCCATATGACAAGGAAGTTTCTCCAGTGAACAACATCGTCGAACAACCAGACGCTTAAGTCTCGGGAAGTTGGTGCCACATGATGTCCAATGCACTAGATTCAAGTCTTCCATAAGCAAGGAGATCAATCGAGGGAATTCCCCTTCCCTTGTATCCCATTCTGGTTCCATTGGCTCCAAATCTATGTCTACAAAGTCACTTTTTTGTAGTTTGAGCAGTTCAAGATTTGGCAAGGAACCAACTGTTGCCATAAACCTTAAAGGGATTTTACACAAACTCAGAGTTAATTTTTTGATGGAAGGTGGAAATGTAAGGTAAGACAAGAAATCCCGTGTTACCATTGACCAATCAGATGAACACTTCAATGTTTCGAGTTTATGTAGAGAAGCGAGATCAAAGGCATCATGAAGTGCAACGTTACAGAAAACTCCAAGTTTCTTTAGGTTGGGAAACTTTTGAAGAACCTCGTTTGTAAGTCCACACAACTGGATATTTGTGAGCGTTTGCAGATCCTCTTGAATAACATTTTTCCCATTTCCAGGACAATACCAGATGCAAGCTTTTTTTGACTTGATATGTCTCAGTTGTGTCATCTCCCACACTTGAAATGGGAGAGCGAATGCCCTGAATGATGGTAGTCTACCAATAATTAACGTTTGTAAGTTCCAGAATCTAGATATCGAGGGGGGTAAAGTTGAACGACATGTGAACGCCAAGTACCGTAGGTTGACTAGTTGCAATATTTCCATTGGGAACTGAAGAAGTTCTATCTTAAATACATCCAATATCCTTAACAATCTTAAGCTAAAAATTACAGGATCTAGAGCATTTGATGCACGACCAAAGTACAAGGAAGAACGAGCAAGTGTCATCATTAACTCAATGTCATCATTAATTTCACTACGACACATAATTATTGTATCTTTTGGGATATTGGGGACACCCTTGTGTCTTACCCTCAGGAAGTTCTCCGCAACAGCATATATCTGGCTGAAATCCCTCAAGAGACCATGAATGCTAAAGGTCTTTACTTTTCCATTGAAATCTTGTTCACAAACCATGAGAAAGTTTCTATGAATAAGAGCCCTTAAGTAGTCCTCTGCAGTCTCTTCCAAGGTCGTATTTGCAATCGGTATTATAAATCCCTCAGCAACCCATAACCTAATGATTTCTGAAGCCTTAATCTCACGATCTTCACTGAAAGCTCCCATATAGAGGAAACATGGTTTCAGATAGTGCGGCAAATGGTTGTAACCCATGTCTAAAACTTCTATAGAGAACTCATGACTTACATATAATGATTCAATCTTTTCCTCCACAAACTCCCAGAAATGTCGTGTCTTGGATGTCAAGAGTATCCCCGCTATCACGATAATCGCTAGGGGATGTCCATTAAAAAATCTACAAATTCTTTTTCCAATTTTTTCTAACTCGGGAGGGCAGTGTTCCCGTGCAAACACCTTCAGGCATTGTAGCTCCCAGCATTCATCCAAAGTGAGAAAACGAGCATAGTGAGCAACTGTTGAAGATCTAGCTACATTAGAATCCCTAGTCGTCAACAAAATTCGACTTCCATTTCCGACATCTGGAAAGAACCTTCTCAGAATTTCCCAGTCCTCATAAAACCATATATCATCCACCACAATTAAATACCTTGTACCACTCAATGTTTTATATAGATATTTTCCTAACTCATCATCACTTTCCCTATGCATCCTACTAGTAAACTTTCTTAGGGATTCAAGAAGTCTAACTAGACTATCGCGCAAAGTAAAGTTCATTGAAATCGTAATCCAGAGACGAGTGTCAAAGTGATTATTAATTGATGAATCATTATAAAGTTTTCGAGCAAGAGTCGTCTTACCCATGCCTCCCATCCCTATGATAGCGATTTCTTCGAGTTGTGATTGTTGTCCAGTGATAATTACATCCTTTAGGAAAGCAAATTCTTCCTCCATCCCGACCAAAATGTTCCTCAAACTTGGATCAGGATCTGGTGATGATGATGATGATGAAACAACAATAGGTGAGCTTAAGTTAACTGCCGGTACTGGAGGAGCATCTTCTTTCATAATCATTGCAATCTCTTCATTGATGGAATCAAACTCTTCCATCAAATCTTTCAAGTCCAATAGATGAGTTGAAACTGATGAAAGAATTCGATCCGACATGTGGGCTTCGATTATGTCTTCTCCCTTCTGTGAGGCAATTACGATTCGACTCTCTAAAATTTCTATTATTCCCCTCGTCGTCGAATAATAATTTTTCAAAATATTTATCTTCTCAAAAAGGGACTGGATTTGATGTTTGTGATCAAGAATCAGATATTGTTGGTGATATGAATTCAGTACCTGCTTAAGAATCAATGAAAAGGACTCGACGGCGTAAGCCATAGCTGAATTCTCTCTCTCTCTCTCTCTCTCTCTCTTTTTCTTCTTCTTCTTCCACGATCTCAGATCTCACTCCCAAGTTAGGACCAATTAATGCACTATAAAATAAATAATTAGCAATTTTTTATTGTATATGTATATAGGAATCAATCATACCACGTTGAAGAAGAAATAGTCGTACTCGAACGCTAAACACCGGAAAGAAGAACTCAGAATTGTCTTCAGCATGATTTCTTATTGGGATTTTCGCACTTCACCCCCGAAAAGTTTTATTTTCGCACTTTCCACCTTAAAATTGAAAAAACATGACAGTGCCCCCTAGAAGTTGACAAATTAGTACACTTTGCCCCTGGTCATTTTTTAAGTAATTTTAAAAGGGTAAAAACGTCACTCAGGGGGTTTTGTGCAAAATAAAAAATTTAGGGGGTTAAGTACACAAAATTTTAAAATATCTAAATGCGAAAAAATAAAAAATGTTTAGTTATCTTTTTGTACGAAAATTCAAATTTAGAAGTTTTTTTTTACGAAATCTTCATTAGTCTTAATTGTTTATTTATTTATTTACAAATAAATCATCTCCATACTAAAAATATTTTTAATCATATCAAAGAATTATTGACATATAAGAATAGAAGTTGACATATATCGTAAATTAATCACTTAGCAACTTCGAGGAGGTACTGTCACGTTTTTTCAATCATAGGGGGGAAAGTACGAAAATGAAACTTTTATGGGAGTAACGTGCAAAAATCTCTTTCTTATTGAATGAGCTAAATGCAAAAATATATACCCCATGACTTTTGCCTAATGGTCAATAATCCTCATGTGTTCTTTTTATTAGCAAAACACCCCATGTGTATCTTTAATTTATTAACAAAAATCCAATTCGAAATTCCTTCATTAGCCAATATGAGGTTATTGTCAATTTTCATAGTTAACAAAGAGATTATTATTATTATTATTATTATTATTATTATTATTATTATTATTATTATTATTATTATTATTATTATTATTATTATTATTATTATTATTATTATTTTAGTAGGTGAATATGAATGTCTTAGTATTTTATGGTGGGAGTATAATTGTTATTTTTTTCTGAAAATATATACTCGGAGCTTAATATATTTGTATAATTACTATAAAGAATTATACATAGCTTTATTGTTCTATATAATTCATTTTAGATGTTATCAAAAACTATAAAATCATATTTGTATAATTAATATATTTGCTGTCAAATTGTGTAACATCTCCCGTGCCATTCTTAACATCCTGTTTGTTTCAATTTTTAATTATAATTAAAATGGTATTATGTTAATTAAGTTTGTTAACTTATTATGCCTCATAATTTAGTTATACCTTGTAATTCCACATCTAACTAAGCTTTTTAAGTTTATTTTGCTTTTTAAAACATCTTAGTAAGAATTATATTATGTTAAGTCTTTTAACATCTAATGTCTCCTAAGATAACTATACTTCTTGAGTTTATTTTGATTTTTAAAATCACATAAGGGTATTTTAATTCGTACAAAAAGTTAAGAAATATTCATACTTATAATAGTAGAGAAAAAGTAGCACATGAGCATTTTTCCTATATGTCAAATTGAGCATCTGGTCGCCGATTAGGTCTTAGTCAAATGGTTAAAGATGAAGTTCCATGACCAGTAGGTCATGGGTTCAACTCTCACGAATGTGGGCTCTAGTTTCATATTAGCTTTTCTTTAATTTAATACTAGTAATTAGTTCACTTTAATATCATTGGAATAATTTCGATTCGATATAATGTTTGATGTAACAATGTATTCACAATCTCAAAAAAAAAAAAGTTGAGAGGTCATGGTTTTTTGTTTGGTATTGTTGTCCAGTGCCACTTGCATTATAAAATGCAAATCTCCTTAATTTCCGGTTATTTGACTTAGTAATGCAGATAGCTGACAATGAAATATAAACATACCTAACCAACTAAATTAATATCTGATAACGCCATGAAAATATCGTTATTACATGCTTTCTTAAGCCAAATATTTGCTTTGATTCGAGTTTTGTGTGTCTTTTGCTTGTTTTTGTCTTTTGGCCTAGCTTTAGGCTTTTGTGTGTTTTCTTTTATTTTTCGACGTTTTTGTCGTGTTGTTGTTCTATTTGTAAGTTTGAGGATTTTATAAGGCTAAAGAGAAGTTCGAGAGGATATGGTTCAATACAATTCCAAAAAAAGCTTAAAAGGAAAGAGAACCCGAAGCAAATTATACAAGAATGTAGATAACTGCTCACTAAAACATGCACAACTATATCATAGATGATCCAAATGAACTAAATTTTGAATATGTTATAGATGAAGGAGTTAGCTACGCTAAGTACTTTATGGATCCGCAATTGAAATTCTAAATCAAATGATATGCTGCTCAGAAGGAAGTGTGGCAGAGCAGAAAACTCACTACCCATACCTCACTGTGGTGAGGCCCCTGTTCCAACATCTCTAAATCTGCGGCAGCAAATGGACCTTTTTGTATTTTTTTCCTTTAATTCCATTTGTAATATAGGCTTTTTGGGGGGCGCTTTAGTCTTGGTTGCCATAGATTTTGGTTTAACTTAGACACTTTTAAGTTGGTGTTTCTCTTGCTAATAGGGTAAGAAAGTTGAAATCCAACACAACTTTTTTTTCCAAAAGTTCATATAGCTAATTGATTTTTGAGTTTGAATTAATTTTGCTTAAAATTTTGTTGTATTAATTGGCTGAAATATATTGGATGAAGATCAGTCAACCATCATCCAAGTATCACTCCTAAACAGTGTTGTTAAAACCGGACCGGACCGGCCGGTCAGATCGGTTCGACCGCGAATCGGAAGCTGGTCCGATCCGGTTAATTAGTTGGTTTTAGCGGTTCGTCCGGTTCAACCAGTAAAACCGCTAAACCAGTAGCCTCACCGGTTCGCTCTCCGATCCGGTTTAAAAAACATTGCTCCTAAATACGAGCATGTTGTGTCACTCAATGTATATATGAATTAATCTCACCATTTTGAAGAAATATGCTGAACACCGAAATAAATAATTCAAATTGTTTGCAGCATGATTTCTTCGTTAATTGAATTCAAGCATGATATCTCTAAATATTTCAAGTTGAATTGTCGGACCAAAGGCGTGGATCAATTTGGCATGATTTCAATGTATTCATCGATTTTGGATCGGTTCAGTCTGGTTTTTTAGCCAAGCAGTTTTAGGAGGTAAATCGGACCATATCAATCTTCGATTCACTTTTGAACCGATCGGACCGGCCGGTCCGATCCAATTTTAATAACATTGGATCAAATGTGAATTCAATTCGAAGTACATTTTTTATTTTGGAAGTCCTAACAAATCAAATATTAGGTCAAATATTTGTTACTTGTATCCAATCCTAACATTTTAAAAATCACAATAGAGATTTAGAAGTGCGTTGGTCCAAACTCACCCTAAATATAGGAGTAAATGCAAAATACTCCCCCGTGTTACGTTAAACCGCAAGAAATTACCATATGAAAATTTTATTGCGTCAAACTTCATTGTGTTTTCAAAAATCCTGCAAAAAACACCCCATTGATAAAAAAAATGTCATTTTCGATCAATTTTGTAGTATGCACGCCTGAAGATGTAAACTCTATTGGGTACAAATGAGTACTTATACGAAAATAAAATGAGAAAAAAAAATTGTGGGATACAAGACATGACTTGTTGCACAAGAAATATCTGAAATTGATTATGATGAAACATGTCACGCTGCGGTATTTAATTAACTTTGCGGTTGCGGTCTCTGAAAGACTAGACATGCGTCTAATGGATGTAGTTACCGCCGCATATTTTGTATGGATCACATGATAGTGACATTTACATGAAAATCTCTGAAGGATTTAAATCCATGTAGCGCATAATAAAGGTCTCATGGATTATATTATATTATACTACCACAATTCGTATGAGTTAAAATATTCTGATCAGATGTGGTATAATCGGCTTAGTGATCACCACGCAAAAGAAAGATTTGTGAATAATTCAATTTGTCCTTGTGCTTTTTCCAAACAATTTGAAAAATGGTTTTTTCCATCATTGCATTACATGGACGATTTAAATCTCGTTGACACTCCCGAAGAGCTCACATGAATCGTAAATTACTTGAAGAAAGAATTTGAGATAAAAAAATCTCGGAAAAACAAAATTTTACATCGGCTTGCAGATCGTGCATTTATTAGATATTATATCATTTATTAGATATTATATTTGTCCATTAATCGACATATACAAAAAATATTCTGAAAATATATTTTATGGATAAAACTCATCTATTGAGTAGTCCCATGGTTGTTCAATATAATGAAAGATAATGAAAGTCCCATGGTTGTTCGATATAATGAAGAACTATTAGGTCATGAAGTACTTTATATGCCATTGAACCCTTATAATATCTTGCAATTTGTATAAGACCTGATATAGCCTTCTTGGTTAATTGTTAGCAAGATATAACTATGCACCAACACAAGAACATTGCAATGGCGATAAAAATATAGTATGCTATTTTCGTGGAACAACTAGCATGGGCTTGTTAAATTTCTGATTCATATAAATGTAGATCTCAAAATTGACATGTATTTATGGTGCTACAATTCCATGACGATAAATGAAATAAATTTTAGTATCTATTTATCCCTACCACTCTGAAATTTAGCATTGCATGAATCAAGTCGTTAATGTTTATGACTGAGATCTACGTTTTAATATATTCAAGAATGATGTGAGTTGCCTTCAACAAAGAATACATCAATTATTATATGAAGACAATGTTGACTATATTGGAGATTATATAAATATATATCACCTAAGTCCTCTTCACCCACGAGCTTTGGATTAATGAGGATATTGACGTTCATCAAATTATGTCAAGAAATAATTTTATTTGCTAGAGCATTGTCAACTATATCATTCATATACATGGTCCACCTCATTAAATGCGTCAACTTGTGGACTTTGTGTCACCATTAGGGGGAGTTTGTCATCAATAATAATCTACGTACTGTAATCTTTTTTCCTTAGTTCAAGTTTTGTCCCAATGGATTTTCTTGACAAAGTTTTTAACGAGACAGTTTTATACGCTTATTGACCACATATGAATGTGTACTCTTTTTTCCTTGTTCAGGTTTTTTCCATCGTATTTTTTTATAAGGTTTTTATCGAGACATATTCCATAAAGTCATGAACATCCCAGGGGGGTTGTTATGAATATAGTCATATTTTGGTGGATGTTCACGAGGGAGTTTTGTAACTCTCATGAGACTTGTAACTCCTACAATTATAACCCCATCATTAAATATAATTTGTAACTCTCGTGTCTATTGATTCTTGATTTTCGTATTAGTCATATAGTCTTATAAATAGATGACATTATTATATAATTGATGAGAAGAATAATAAATAAAATAATATAATATTCTTTACCTTTAGATTTTTCTTTACATTCTACTAGATTGTTCCTTTTAACTTAATTTTATAACAAGAAGAATCTTTTGCCAGATAAAATGAAGTCGACGACAAGGGGTAAAAGACAAGAGTACTGTTTACTTTAATAAAGTAAATAGTTTTTACTAATAAAACGTTCCGATTTCCGACAATTTTAATAAAGTTAGTGTTTAACTGTTCATAAACAGTTTTTTTCATTTTTGAAATCCGGATTTCACGTCCGGACTCGGTCTCCAGTCTATTTATTACCCCTCTCTTCTCATTTTGAGGCAGACTCTCAAACACTGCCATCTTTTATATTGTGTTCTGTAAATTTTGAGCATATTTTGTGTTCTGTAAATCTTTTGTCGAAATTAATTACTTCAAAAATAGATAAAGTCTTGAAGACGTTTCATGGTAGCTTGGTGGTCATTTATTAAGGTAATATTTACTGTTTTAATTAATTTATTTATTTAGTTTTATAAACTACCTTAATAAAATGCTAAAATAAATGTGTTGAACTACAATTTAGGAATTGGAAATTCTTAGCTAAAGAATTCTTGCTTGTCAAATGTATTTTGAAATTTTAATATGATTTATATAAGTACACAGAAATTTATTATACATAAGGATATTAAACATGATGTTTTCAAATAAATGTTTGAAATAGTGATTTAAGAAATAAAGTAGGTGTGTTATTTTTTAAAGAATTATATCTTAGTTATAAAATGCGTAAGAGGAAGATTTTATGTAAAATCATGTTTGTTAAGTGAGATAAATTATGTAAGAGATATTTTTTCCATTTCATTTTTTTTGGGGTCTGGCTTTAGACTATTTGTTAAAGAAATAAAATTTTATTATTCTTTAAGAGAGAAATGGAGTTATATTTTCGGACAACTCAAAAAGGGAAATAAGAGCAAAAACAATGGAATGGAGAGAGTAGATTATTTTATGTCAAATCAGAGTAAAATTTGCATAGATTTTGTTTAAAGATAAGAAAATTATTGTTTACTTAATTTATTAGAAAATAATTTGAGATAATTAAAAGATGAAAAAAATATTTTAAAAAGTAGAAATCATGTTTATTTGATATTTTTCAAACACGAAAAAATTTAATAAAATGCCAAGCAAATAGACCTATAGTCTTTTTGATTTTCATTTAATATGTCTTACGCATCTCGAAAAAGATAAACATTCTTAAAGAATAAAATAAAATTAAAAATAGTCAACCTGATTTTCTTACATGTGAATATTTGCAGAAATGATTCCTCGCAGTAGAGGTAGAGGCCGAGGAAGAGGAAATCCCTCTTCTAGAGCAAGAAGAAGGTTTACATCACAAATTGGAAATCCGAGCTTAATAGTTGAGAACATTGCAAATATTGCATCATCATCATCGGGTAATATCCCACAAGATCAAAACAATTCATCATTCAAAGAATTTCTAGATCAAAACAATTCGTCATTCAAAGAATTTCTTGATTTTATGAAACAGAAAAAACAAAAGAACAGTAATATTCCCCCATCTAATGATGATGAGGACTCATATAATGAGGAGCAAATAACCTCAAACGAAGTAATACTCGTTATTGAAAATAGCGATTTACAATGGAAAGAATCCCCTTGGACGATTATGTCAAGGTATCTTGATGAAGCATCATATGCAAATGGATCATACAAACAGCAATCATACTATGAGAGTATCCTGAATTTTACAGGAACTGTTGAAATTCAGCATTCGTATGGGAATACCCGAACTATTAATTATAGTAAAATAATAATCAAAAAAATTATATCCATTCAAGAATGGGGAATCTCGCCCCTCAAAGCAAAAGAATTTTTTCATCCTAAATTAAGGACTCAAATAAAATTTAACTATTGGGATTATATCCAGGCTTTTCAAAAAGCTCTTCTTTATGAAAATGCAAAGAAAAAACATTCTTGGTTAATACAAATTTGTGGGGAAGTTTATAAACACCCAATACCAAATTGGTTTATCCAATGGTGGAATTTTCATGGCCCTTCAGGTAATATTATACCCGAACCATTCAAAGGATTATATACAGAATGGGTGAAATTATCACCAAAGATGAAAGAAATCGAGAATAAAAATAAAGAAAAATGGATCGAGGAAATTTCCCCGATGAATTTCTTTATAGAATTTTCGATTCCATGGATATGGAAATGGACACCACGGTTCGGTTATACCGAGAAAAATATACCGTGCATCCACAGAAATTATCATATTAAATTTTGGAATAAATTATTAGTAATTGATCCAATTACTAATAGATTATTATATGGACAAGAAATTGTAGATTCAATCAAGGAAGTTATTAATAACTACCAAGTACCTTATCATAAGTCTCAAGAAATATGTCCAGACAATTTAGATACATCATATCTTAATTTAGATACACGTGGCCTTATCAGCCATACAATTTGATTAATTTAGATACATAAAATCAAAAAATATTTGATAAAAAATCTGGAGATGGTATCTTAATTTAGATACATTCAAAAAAAAAAATCAATAGCAGGAGAATCTCAAATGGAAATCAAAAGCAGAAGAATCTTTTTTGCTTAATTTAGATACATAAAATCAAAAAATATTTGATAAAAAATCTGGAGACAGTATCTTAATTTAGATACATAAAAAAAAAAATCAATGGCCTTATCAGGCACACAATTTGATTAATTAGCAGGAGAATCTCAAATGGAAATCAAAAGCAGAAGAATCTTTTGCAAGACAAAATGAAGCTGCAGACAAGAAGTAAAAGAAAAAAGTACTATTTACTTTAATACAGTAAATAGTAATATTTACTATTTATAGATAGTGTTGTGTTCTATCTGTTTATTTGGATGTTTTTTTTTAAAATAATCCAGGCTCCGTCTATTTAGTTTTACTATGTATTAAAAAAATAAAGATTAAGTAGTTGTTTTGCATGTATCGGTCTTATTTTGCATTTATGTAAAAAATAAATAATGTAATTAATTGTAGTTTTCTTTTAATAATATTTGTGTGTTTTGTGATAGTTAGATAAAATTATTAGATAGTATTATTCAACATATATACAAGGAAAGTTTTGAAAATTGGATAAAAGACTATGGGCATGTTTGTTTGGCGTTTCTCAAAAAAAATCGTGTTTGGAAAATGTCAAATAAACATGTTTTCTATTTTCTAAAATAAATTTTTCATGATCTCTTAATTTTTTCAAACTACTCTCTCAAAAGTCAAACAAACAATAATTTTTTTATCTTTAAAAAAAGCCTATATAAACTTTACTCTAATTTGACATAAAGTAACATATCTCTTACACAATTTATCTCATAACAAACATGATTTGACATAAAGTCTTATATATCTTACATCTACAACTCAATTCTTCCAAAAAAAATCTATATATACTTTATTTCTGAAACCACTCTCTTAAAATCCAAACAAACAACATTATGCAAATCGAGATTATCTCACAAAATCTCCACTACTTTCCCAAACACCAAACAAACAGGCCCTACATCTCTATAATCAATTATGAAAAATTGAAACCAAATGTTATATCACTTAAACACAACTATCTCAAAAGTAATTATGATATAATTAATTATTATAAAATAATTATGAAATCGTTTGATCAAATTCTTCCTTACTTATATTGTATTTTTATGCGTGTATGACATCCCGAGTATATTGAAGGTTCGTTAATATATTTAGGTTTTTTTAATCAAGTCTTGACAAGTGGACAATAGATGCGATGTCGAATCAATTTAAATAAAAAAAAAAAACTACATAACCAATTTTGATTTATGGTAAGTGCATCCTGGTTATAAACTTATGGTGAAATATGTAAAATTGTATGCTACAATATGATTTATTGACATTTGTCATTATTATAACTATAATTTTAACCATTATACAATATATAATATCAATCTAATTTTATAATTGTACAAAAATAAATATCTAATTTGATAAAATCACAGTAGAGATTTAAAAGTGTGTTGGTCCAAACTTATCCTAAATATAGGAGTAAATGCAAAATACTCTCACGAGTTATATTAAACCTGCAAGAAACTACCCTGTGAAATTTTTATTGCGTAAAACTTTATGTTTTCAAAAACCCTGCAAAAAACACCCATTTTGTAAAAAATAGGCTGTTATGGATCGATTTTTAAAATACTTCAAGTTAGTCCCTACAACTTCACGTGATATATTTTTAAAATTATTTCTTGAAATAAGTCGATCCAAAGCGACCTATTTTTTACAAATTTGGTGTTTTTTCAGGGTTTTTGAAATACAAAAAAATTTGACGCAATAAAAATTTCACATGCAGTTTCTTATAAATTTAGCATAACACAAGAAAGTATCTTGCATTTCCCCCTAAATATATTATCAAAAATAATGCCAACAATATCCATATCTACAATCAAATTTCATCTCAACATTATATTCATTTATTTCCCCTTCTCAAAGCACTACACCAAAGCTTGAAATCTCTAATCATACATATCTTGTTTCTCCTCATTTTTCTTTGAGAATCAAGAATCTTTCCTTAAATAAACACACAAATAAACATATGTATACGAGTGCCATGAATACCAACATAAATTATTTTGACGCTAAGTACAAACTTACAGCCTACTCATAATTAAGAATAAAGAATAAGAAAAAGGTATAAGAGGTATGTTATACAATTTATGACGATATATGAAATAAATTTTAGTATTCACTTATCCTTATCATTTTGAAATTTAGCATTGCATGAATCAAGTAGTAATATATTTCAGAATAACATGAGTTGTCTTCAACAAGGAATACATCAATTATTATATGAAGACAATGTTGACTATGTCGTAGATGATATAAACACATACTCCATCTGTCCCAAATTATCTGTCCTTTTAGAGAAAAAATTTGTCCCAGATTATTTGTCATTTTAGGATTTCAATACACATTATTTACATATTTTAGTTACTTTTAGAGAAAAAGTAAGAGAGAGAGTGCAAAACTTGAATAATGTGTAAATAGCTAATGGTGGGATAAATAAAGAATAAGAATATTTGAGGTATATAATTTATTTTTTCCATAAAAGTGAGGCTATGTAGTAGGTATTTTAATATGTGTGAAAACATGTAAAATCACACTTAATTTGGGACAGAGGGAGTATCACATAAGTATTCCACGAGCTTTGAATTAATGGTGATATTGACAATCATCAAATTATGTCAAAAAATAATTTTATTTGCTAGATCATTATCAATTACATCATTCATATACATGGTCCACCTCATTAAATGCGTCAACTTATGGACGTTGTGTCAACATCAGCGGGGAGTATGTCATCAATAATAATCTTACACACTGTAATCTTTTTTCCTTAGCCCAAGTTTTATCCCAATGGATTTTCTTGACAAAGTTTTAACGAGACAGCTTTACACGCTTGTTGACCCCATATGGATGTGTACTATATTTTCCTTGTTCAGGTTTTTTCCATCTGCTTTTTTGACAAGATTTTTAACGAGACATATTCCAAAAAGTCATGAACATCCAAGGGGAATTGTTATGAATATAGTCATATTTTTGTGAATGTTCATGGGGGAGTTTTGTAATTCTCATGAGACTTGTAACTCCTATAATTATAACTCCACCATTGAAGATAATTTGCAACTCTCGTGTCTATTGATTTTTGATTTTTTATTGGTCATATAATCTTATATACTCTAATTTTTCTTTACATTCTACCAGTAATTTAGATTTATTGTTCCTTTAACTTAGTTTTATAACAAGAAGATTCTTTTGCAAGATAAAATGAAGTTGACGACAAGGAGTAAAAGACAAGAGTACTGTTTACTTTAATAAAGTAAATATACTAATTACACGTTCAGATAATTTTAATAAAATAATTAGTGTTTAACTGTTCATAAACAGTTTTTTTCTTTTTTGAAATCCGGATTTCACGTCCGGACTTGGACTCCAGTCTTTTTATTACCCCTCTCTTTTCATTCTCAGGCAGACTCTCATGCACTGACATCTTTTATATTTTCTTTGTTTTGTAGAAATTAATTATTTCAAAAATATATAAAGTCTTGAAGACATTTCATGGTAGCTTGGTGGTCATTTATTAAGGTAATATTTACTGTTTTAATTTATTTATTTACTTATATAAACTAGCCTTAATAAAATGCTAAAATAAAACTACAATTTAGGAATTGGAAATCCATAGCTAAAGAATTCTTGCTTGTCAAATGTATTTTGAAATTTTAATATGATTTATATATGTACATAGAAATTTATTATACATAAGGATTTTCAACATGATGTTTTCGAACAAATGGTTGCAAAGTGTAAGCATGTTTAGCCCCTTTGATTTTGAAATAATTTATAAAAGAGGGTAAAATAATAGAGCATGTTTGTTTGATGTTTCAAAAATTCAAGTAGTTTTGAAAAAGTGGTGGAAGTTAGTGAAATAATTTCGATTTGCATAACGTTGTTTGTCTGAATTTTGAGAGAGTGATTTGAAAAACAAAATAGGTGTAGATTATTTTTTGAAGAATTAGATTGTAGTTCTAAAATGTATAAGATTTTATATCAAATCATGTTTATTATGTGAGATAAACTGTGTTAGAGATATATTATTTTATGTCAGATCAGAGTAAAGTTTGTATAGATTTTATTTAGAGATAAAAAAATTGTTGATTGTTTAATTTTTGAGAGAGTAGTTTGAGAATATTAAACGATGAAAAAATTATTTCAGAAAGTAAAAATCATGTTTATTCGACATTTTCTAAACACGAAAAAAATTTGGGCAAAACAGGTCCATAGTCTTCCTGATATCTTTCCTTATCTTTGACGGGGGAGATTTTCACTTAATATATCTTATGTGTTTCGAAAAAGATAAAAACTCTTGAAAAATAAAATAAAATAAAAAATAGTCAACCGAATTTTCTTACAAGTGAATATTTGCAGGAATGATCCCTCGCGGTAGAGGTAGAGGCCGAGGAAGAGGAAATTCCTCTTCTAGAGGAAGAAGAAGGTTTACATCACAAATTGGAAATCCGAGCTTAATAGCCGAGAACATTGCAAATATTGCATCATCATCGGGTAATATCCCACAAGATCAAAACAATTCGTCATACAAAGAAATTCTTGATTTAACGAATCAGAAAAAACGAAAGAATAATAATATACCCCCATATTATGATGATGAGGACTCGTATAATGAGGAGCAAAATTATAGAGGTCGATGTGGCAGAGGGAATATAATCTCTCAAATACATGGTAAAAGATTAATTGCGGAAAATATTTCCGGCATGGGTGAATCATCCACACCTCCAGAAGGGAATTCCCAAACTTTTGCAAATATTTTGCAAGACAATGAATATGATGACAGCATAAATTATGCTGAAAACCATAAAAAAGAAGTTATACTTCATTTAGAATATTCTGATCTGAAATGGCAAGATGATCCATGGTTTCTTATGAATCGATATATTGATAATACTCAATTTACTGCTACATCATATAAGCAGAGAAATTTTTATGAGAATTTGCTTAAAGCAACGGAAAGCTGTGAAATTACTCACTTTACTTCAAATGATAAAAAAAGTTATATTTTTAGCAAGATCATTGTGAAAAGGATTTTTTCAAGTCAGGAATGGGGAGTATCCACATTCAAAGAAAAAGATTATATCTTTTCTGAGAAAAATATTTCTATTAAATTCAATTATTGGGATTATATCTCAGCTTTTGATAAGGTCTTATATTACCAAAATAATAAGAAAAAACATACTTGGTTCATAAAAATTTGTGGAGAAGTATATAAATCTCCAATACCAAATTGGTTTGTTAATTGGTGGTCATACCATGGTCCTTCATATGAAATACTTCCTGAAAAATGGAAAACCTTATACTCTGAATGGATAGATTTATCCCCACAAATATCTAAGTTAATAACTTCCCATAGAGCAGATGAGCTTATAGCCTCTATGCACTTTTTTATTGAGTTTTCTATCCCATGGATATCAAAATGGATCCATATGGTAGGATATACTGAACACCAGACCCCTTGTCTTTATAGGACTTCTTTCTCAAAATTTTGGGAAAAAATGAACAAGATTGATCTAGCCTCGAAAAAATTATTCGGAGCAGAAACTGAAGAATTAATTCAGTCTAAACTATTAACATACAAAAGTAAAGATCAGGAAGATACTCCTAGTCCATTCCAAGTCATATCTGGAAAATTAAAAATGAAGAGACAAGATTTGTCTAAAGCTGAAATTATTAGAGCTTATATGGAATAAATGAAAAAGGATTTTAAGAAGAATTTCAAAGAATTCTTAGATGATGATTCAAAATCTGACACATTTATGGCATCGGCATCAAAAGGTGAATTAGCAGGGAAATCCCAAGATCCCTATGAGGATGATGAAGATTTGCTTAATGTGAATGATCTGGGAACCATATTTGAGAAAATCATATCAGGAAAATAAAGGTTGTCGGAAGATAAGACAAAAAAGTAAACATATCACTGTTGATGAACAGTAAAAGCCAAAAGTGATACTTTCTTCAAGATGTCACGGGCAAGCAAAAAAAAAAAAGTAACAAAATAAATTGAAGACTCATTTCAAGTCCGGATATCCGCCTATAAATAGCTGAAATCCCAGCTTTGGAGATCATCTTCCACTACTACTACTCCTACTACTACTAATACGCTCTGAAAATTTCAGTATTGTAATATTATTACTACTTTTAAGTTTGTAAAATATTTGTAAGATATCTGAAGAATTAAATAAAAGCTTGGTTTGAAGGTTCCATTGAGGTACTCTTCTTTACTTTTCTGTTTTGTTATAAATATTTATATTTGTGTGTTATATTTAGCCTAATAACAGGCTAAACAACCTTAATCATGTGTTGAACCATATATAGCTATGTATCAGAAATCACATGTGTTTTAGTATTATTTTGAACATGGGTCATGAGTAATATAAGAAATTAGGATTATGGTTAAGAAATACTTCTGGCAAGAATAATCTTATTAATTCATCAGTAAATATCTTGCCCCCTCTTTGCCGTTTTAAGGCGTTTTCTTGGGTTTTTTGATATTGAACATGAGTTTATTAAGATTATTATTTGACGGATTTATTTGATTGTAAAACTATTTTGTATGCTACAATATGATTTATTGACTTAGATATGATTAATTTACAAACCCTAAAATAAAATCTTAATTGAAGATGTAACTATTGTATTGTCGTAATTAATACATTTTAACCTCTCAAAGATGGCAAATATTACTTGTTATCTAGATTTTTTGTATTAAAATTTGAAATTGAGTTTTAAATGTTTCGAGAAAATACTCAATTCAATTTTTTTAAAATCAAATCAGAATGAAACCAAAATCAAAACTCTTCCCTAGTAGCCCTATGATTCTATTCAATCCGAACAAATTTCACAAACGAAAATTATAGTTCAAATTCGACTTTTTATGTACATTGCTAGCTTGTTTTGATTTTCGAAGTCCTACCTAATCAAATATTAGGTTAATTCTTTGCTAAATGTATCCCGTCCTAACATTTTAAAAATCACAATAAACATCCATATCTACAATCAAATTTCATCTCAACTTCAAATTCATTTATTTCCCCTTCTCAAAGCACCACACCACATATCTTGTTCTATTCCTTATTTAACTTTGAGAATCAAGAAACTTTCCCTTAAATTAAAATTGGATTTTGATGCTAAGTACAAACCTACAAAACCTGTTTTTGTTGTGTTGAAGTGGTGGCACTACTTATTATCATCAGAAACCTTGAAAAATGTGTAAGAAAGAATCAAGTTCTTGATACCATCCATTCTCGGATCCGTTTCGAACTCGGGGTCTATGTAAAAGAAGACCTGCGAATTCATTTTTATAAACATTAAACGAGATCATTACAACGTCCATTTGACATTGATGAATAGGGAAGAAAGTACTCACTGGCATGTCAATCTGTTCGCCAGGAAGAAGCCGTTGTTCTTCAAAGCAAAAGCATTGTATTTTGTTGAAATAAACTGCCGCCTGAAAAAAAATCACCCATTGTATCAACTATATACTTTCATCTATAAAAACGACGCCTTTTCTGAAATGCACGAAAACAAAGCTCATTTCCGAGTATATATACCTTCATCGGAGTAACATTATAAGTAGATACACCAGTTATTGGGGCTGAACTTTTATTCTCAGCAGTGTAAAATGCAAGAGCACTTTCCCCTGGCTTCACCCTTACCTATATTCGAACAACACAAGATTATGATAAAGCTATAATTTTTATTTTCAGATAACCAAAAAATTTACGCACCAACAACAAATTCGATCCTCATCTACATATGATAAACAAGGCAATTACACTAAGTACCTCTCTCTGAGTCGGAACAAATTTCCATTGCATCCCATCAGCGACATCTGCATTGAACTGCACAACAATCTCCCTGTAAAAACAGGTGAATCCAAATTCCAAACATAATAATCTACGAACGAAGAGGGTAGACATATGTTAAGCTGTTATAAAAGTCACACCTGGAAGTAACCGTGCCATCGGTGGCATGACGAGCAATCTTTTCTTCAACACTCTGAAAATACCAAGAAATACTGCATTAGTATTGTTAATTTATTATCAAATACCAGATCATTACAACAGATAAAAATGGACTTCATGGCCTGTGACATGCATAATGTTCAATTTACCTACCTTTAATTCGGAAAGAGCACTTACCCCTCCCCCCACCCCACCCACTACGGTCTTATAAAAGTTTCACACTACCTTCCTAATAATTTCAAACTTAAAAAGAATACGAAACGACAAAACTACCCCTCTTATATGTGACACTTTACCCCCTGTGTTATGATAAATGTGGCACTTTACCCCCCCCCCCCCCCCCCCCCCCGTTACAAAAACACTATTCATGCACACTCTCAAATTCGGCGAGTGAGATACACTCTCCTGTTGAAGGAGGTAAATTTCTCCTTTGAAATTTCAGCATTATGCATATCATAGGGTGGCATATTGGCATTAGCTCGATAAAATGAAGTGAGATTAACAACCTCTCGACGCTGGACAGTACCGCCATAACCAGTAGCTTGACAAAACCTCCTATAAAGAGGAACTGCAGCATAAGTACACCCCACCATTGCAAAGACCAATCCCGTCAAGTAAAAAAGCATCTTCTTAGATTTTTTTTCTGTGGTGGCACTGGCAGCATCTGTACTTGTAGCATACTGCCGACCAAAAGTTATACTCCTACACAATTTCTCCAAATTATAGTTCTTCGATTTAGATAGATGATTAGTTCGAGAATATATATTTTTACCATTTGCTCCCATAATTGTATCTTGAGCCTACACCATCAACCAGACACCTTGATTAACAAAAAGGATTAATCATAATCAATTAATTGAGCCATTCTTTCTATATTGTGATGTAAAAATAATAGAGAAAGAGTTATTTTACCTGGATAAAGTGGGGGGCCGATGAAGACGAGTCTTGATACAAGAGAAGAAATGGGTTCCTCTAGAAAACCGGGAAAATGACATATCGTATGAGGAACTTAATAGCTGCCGTAAGAGTTCTGTTTGGCTGGTCAGGGAAGAAGAAAAGAAAAGGTTTAGCAAAAAAAAAAAAAACCAAAAATATAATCTTAGGAAATTGGATTAAGACATAACATGGTTCTTGGTTCTGCATGTAAAAGCCTAATAACATCTAAATGATGATTCTGTCACCATCAAATGTATTTGAATTCCGGTGAGGAAAAACGCGATCACCTTACATTAGAAGAAGCTTAGTTTCTTTTTGATAAATAGAAGAAGCTTAATTTAACAACCTGTAAGCCTAAAATATGAATGCATCAATAAAATTCTATGATCCTAAGTACCAAAACGATAGTACGATTCAAGAATTGACAAACTGTATGCCTAAGCAAAACGTAAATGCAGCGAAAAAATTAATGTAGAACATAAATGCTGAAAATGAATCCAAGTCCCAAGAATCCATACAATCCACTCATCCAAAATAAATCCTACAAAAAATTTAAAACACCAGGCCAGCATTTCACCAATACAGATCTTACATGGAAACAAGATCAGCAATTCTTCAAAATATCGAACCGAAAAAAAAACAGAAACATCAGCTGGTCAATACATATAGAACATGTCTTCATATTGTAAAGAATACAACTTTTTAATAAAATTATCTACATATTAATTCTGATTAATTCACACATTAATACAAGTTTACTCAAACCAAACAATAAAATCATGTCCCCTGAAAATTTATCAAAGCATTATACTCAATTTCACTTTACACATTTGCACATAAAAATAACCTGAAGTCCTAAAATCCAAAGCAATCCCATTCACATCATATCAATAACAAATACATTATGAAGTACATCGTATCAATAAAAGCTCAAACAAATTCAAGGATAAATCATCAAAAAAAATTCAACAAATATTGCAAAATTTTAAATTTAATCATAAACACATAAAAAAGAGAAAACAAAATCGTCCATGGAGGAACTTACCGACGGGAAAAAGCGAAACGAACCTGTGAAATGGGACTGATAAGGACTAGCTGTAATGGATGCTAACAAAATTTTGGGCGATGGAGAAATCTTTATGAGGGTACCTTCCGTAATTTTGAAGAGAAACAGAGGATAATTTAGACTTCGTCATTTCATTATTGGGCCAATAATGTCATTGCAGGGGATGAGTCCAATTAGTTATTGGCTGGGCCGATAATGGCTCAGTTTATTCGGGTCGGCCCGATATTTTATTGGCAACAAAGCAGATCATATTTAAATTTTAAAGGATGGGCAACTTTAATGTACTCTTAAAAATTTGTCCTACAAATTCAAATTTCTATTCTTTTTTATCTTTAATTTTTCTTGTAAATTTTTTATGTCAATTGTTTATGTATACTTAGTGAAACGATTTAATTATTATAACAATTAGTGAAAGATTATAGTGATACAAAAAGTAATAACTAAATTTTTAGTATAATTTTTTATTTACCAAGTTGTTATTAAACATATGTCATGAACTTATCACTAATTAACATTATTTTACATTTGAAAGATTATAACAAAAATACATTCAAGTCATATTTCAATTGTTTCGAACAAATTTGGAGAGAACTTTGAGACATTCAACCTAAACATTTTCATCAAAATCAAATCAAAGTAGAATCAAATAGGGCCAACGTAGAGGCTTTTGTCTGGTTTTGACAAGCTTCAATCTCAAAATGTTAGTTTGGGTGGTATGATGAATTCTTGAAACACTTCTTAGATTGAATTTCAATGTTGAATTTTTTGGATTTTTTGGATTTTTTGAATTTTGAAGATTTATGATGTGATTTTTTTTTTTTGGTTACAAAGGACATAAACTACGGAAGTACAATTAAACTAAATTACTGGTCCCTTTCAAAATTCTGTAATATCGGGAACCATCTCAAAAGTGCTCTTCTCTTCCATTGGAATGACCAAGTCATGCAAGTGTATCCGCACAAGCATTTCCTCCTCTCGTATGAGCGATCTTACTTTCCCATGGCATTCCAAGCATATATGAAAGAGTTTTGGTTCTATTTTGCTTGATTTTGATTTCAAAAAAATGGTTTGAATATACTCGATGAAACTACAAACCTTGTTATAATTAAGTTTGAATGTTTGGCCTGCTTGGGTTGATTTTTGCCCAAAGTTTCGCACAACAAAATGGATCAAACATCGACCCAATTGCATTTGGCCCGTAATGTCAGCGAAACAAACCGTTACATTAGTGGTTCAAAGTGGGGCTGCACGAATGATGCATGTGCAATGTTGCATTGGCAGAGGGAACTTTTCATGCACATGATATCGGGTGATACTTGTCTAGATCAGGTTTTTCATAGATTACGAACAAAATATGTGCACTCACCAAGTATATTTGGAAGATTTTTTATATGACCTATAAAAAACCGGATCTAGACAAGAATTTTCCCATGATATCATTAGTAGTTGGAATGTAATATAAACTATCATATTAGCATTTTTTTGGGTAAAAATCATATTAACATATTGAGTATATACAGTTGGGGTATAAATTATATTAACACGTTTCTTATTAACATCCATACATGCAATACCGATTGTATTGCTATGTACATGTGAACTATATATAAAAATACAATATTATATGATATCTATAATAATAATATTAGACATATAACTAATTGGTTCCCGATATCCTAATATAACTACAATTAAATTTATCTTATGAATTAGAATTCAATCTTTATAATTAAAAATAAACAAAATTTATCCATCTGATAGTTTAAATATATATTATATTATTTTTAACCATCATTAAATTATTATTATTATAACCATAATTTTAACCATTATACAATATAATATCAATCTAATTTTATAGTTGTACAAAAAAATATATCTAATTTGATAAAGTCTTTAATGTCACTATCTATTATTTTAATAATATTTTAACATCTCAATATTCCAACCAAAATTAATTCAAATCGTGTTTCAAATGTTTCGACAAAATCATTCAAATAATTTTGAAACATCGAAACATGGGGAAACAGAGCCAATATCAATACAAACGAGCCCAAACTTGATTTGAACACACCCAACCAATCACAAAACAAATGATAATGTATATATCATATGATTAGAAAGTATTATCGAATCCCAAAGTGAGGATATTGTATTTGTCTTGTGAATAATTGAGCGTAGCAAGTTTGGACAAAGATTTTTTTATGGTTTAAGAGGAAAAATAAGTATGGTGGATATAAAATCATTGTACATGCTCCATATGGGCGTGGCAAAATCGAGTTTGATCTCGTTCAAATCGAGTCAAATCTCATTAGATAAAGAGTTTGAAGATATCCCAATTCAAACCTATATTCAACTCAAATCGAAACCTACAAAACCCTACTGAAAACCTATAAAATTATTGATTTGATATTTATCATATTTTTTCCACACATAAAATAATTAATTTGACATATATCATATATTTTTTTCTTCAAATTCAACAATCAAACTTCAACCCAAACCACATCTCAAATTTTCAAAACTCCACCAACTAATATTTCACTGAAACTATTATCCAGATTAAATTTTAAAATTTCGTCAAAAATTCTCAAATCATTTTCTAAAATTCAACCAAACTATTTCCAAAAAATATAGTGGCTCAACGCGTGAAATTGGGCCACAATTTTATATAAGGCCTATTATTTTTTGCAGGTATGGGGCCACGAGTAATGGCACGATATTATGGATGTGATAAGATAAGGCTCACAACCCAATACACTGAATTTCTCATAAGTGCAGATTCTCTTGTCTTTTTCTTAATACAGAACCTATTTGGGGAAGGTGTTTTCCTCAAAATTATTTTATCTATTTTTTTATTTAAAAAAACTTAGACTAAAGAATTCATTATTAATTTTTCTGGTCCATATTTAAATATTGACCATTTCCTTTGATCCCAAGCTCCACTCTCCCTTGGCCTTTCTTTTTCATTTTTCATTTTTTCTTTTTATGGAATTTTTGACGGCAGAAAGGCACCGACAGCACTAGCTGACGTAGATTAATATCTTTATCCATTTAAAATAATGATATTGTAAAAGGTCATATATATATAAAAAAAACTCGTAAAATAAATCTTGAATTATTTAAACATGAATTTTTTTGATATAACTTTTTTATCGCATCAAATTAAAAATGAGACTATCTACTTAGACCGGAAGTATTAATGCTAAGTATTAAATTGTTGACTAATTAGTTGGAACATTTCAATCTCTAAACATAAATAGATTTGGCTATTATTTAAATTGTTAACAAATTATTTGGAACATTTCAATATCTATAAGGTAGGTCCAAATAAATAGATTTGGCTGTTATTTATTGCCTTGTTGTTAATAAATGATTATTTGAATAGATGTTTCGCTCATTTTATTTATCTTTATAATTTATTTTTATAGTTTGATAATTAATGAAAGTATTATGATGTAATGATTGATAATTAATGCATGAATATATTTACAATATAAAAAATTAGTTACTTAGTACCACGAAATTGTATTTTTCTAGTCCCAGAATCTAAATAATTTATTATGAATCCCAAATTTTCAGAAATATTTTACTCCTATATTTTTTGTCATATGCTTTACTAAATTGCACTTATGGTCTTAATTTTAAAAATATTTTGCATTCATAAAATAGTATCAATTTAGCACTTAATTTCCGAAAAATTAACTTAATTTTCCTTATTTCATGCAGAAGGAGATGAGTGGATCAAAAGTGAAAAAAATGAAAGTTTGGAATCAAAAGTGTAATTTTACAAAGTACAGAATCAAAAGTACTGATAATCTAATGCTATGATAAAAAAATATAATATTTCTATTTAATTATTACAAGTTGTTGGAGATTTGATTTAGTTGTTTAGACTTTAGACACCTATTATTTAAAAATGAGAAAGTCAAAGCAATTGAATAGGATTAAGGAACTAAATCACTAATTATTGAAATATTATTTTCTAATTATATTTTATATTTTTACAGTATTTACAAACAAACAACAGTTACTAAATATAGTAATGTTGATAAAGTACATTGAACTATTCAATTTTCTACTGAAAAAGGCGACCCCAAAAAATATTTGAATTTTCAAATTTGCCCTTTCATATATACTTTAAATTCAACTATTGTGTTCGTGAAGGGTTTAATTTTAATATTATTAGTAGAAATTCTGCGAGAGAAGTCATTTTCATCTGCTGCCATTTTTTCTGGAGTGCGAGGAAGAGCTCTTTCCCCGCCTCTTAAGCTAATTTGTCAAAATGATTCAGGTAAACAATTAAGCATCTTGATTTCTTTGCGTTTAAATTAACAATTCATGATCAGTTTTTGTTTGTTTGTTTGATTTTGCGTGAAATAGGTTAGAAATAGGTTAGGAAGAATCAAATTTGGTCAATTGGTTATGGATTTAGTGTTAAGATCTATTCGATTACTTTTGACGAAATTCAGATTCATTTTCCTGTGTATTGGTACTTTTTTTACTTGTTTAGATGGACTATAGGTCTCTTCTGTTTTCTCCTCCTCTGTTTTTAATGTTGATTTTGCTTACCTTTTCAGTATGATTTAGTTTGTGTTTTCTCTTGGATTTTAGTTAAATTGCTTGTTATGTTTTCTTTTGAAATTGTATTATTTTGTATATTTCTTTCATGGATGGTTGTTGTCGCCATTGAGGATCTTTCATATGATGCATTTTGGAGTTCTGTTACTCTTATGCGATATCAAGTATAAAAATCGAAAGCTTTCCGATCATTTTGAGTAACTCTATAATTTTCAGTCTTTTAAAAAAAAGAAAATGGGGTTGGTGTGTCGGTTTCGTTTCTGTACATTTTTCGTACTATTGACCTCCTAACTCTACTAAAATCTATGCATTTTGTGATTCATATTCTAGTTGTCAATATAATATTTGATTTTGTATTTGAGCAAGTAAAGCTAATGAGACCAGATAATATGTATTTCATTTGCAAAGATCAGCTTATGCATGCTCATATTCTGTGGTCCTGGATCTTGTTTTTTGAGCATTTAGGACTTACCTCTTGATTTGTGCATGTCACGCCCCAAATTTTTATACTTATATATTACTTTACCGGCGTGATAGCTGCGTCGTTATTTCGGTCATGCCAGCGCGCAGCCTTCACATTTAAACTCAATTCCCAAATATAACAATAAAATAACACGAAATTAATATCCCAACGATCTGTTCGAGCTGTTGGAATAAGTATCTAAAAATGTCCACCAGGAACAATTATTATAATACTAAGTTGAAGTCAGTCCCAACTAACAAAGTCTCAAAGTGAGAATGCCTAAACTCCAAGAGAAAATAACAAAGCATAAATAACAAGTGGGTTCCTATCACTACTTAAATTCTGAAAACAAAACCTTCCCACTTCGAGTTGTCTAACGATCTGCAAAATATCAAGCAAGGGGTGAGTTGCTCACTCAATAAGAAGTTTAAGGCACCTCTGTCAAATCCATGACATATAATAATGCAAACAGACAATGTGACACTCTCTTTTTTAACCGAAGCATGTATGAGACAAACATTCATTTCAACTCACAAATTAACACTATGGTCACCATAAATCCCGTGACAAGGACGTCAACTTATCGAATACAAATACAAATAGTCGAAACTGGTTCTGAAAGGTAACCAGACTCAAATTTAATACAATGCAATGGATGGAACTAGCTCCTAAGTCGACAATCCCCCGAAGGGGCCCAAACAATTCATAGGAAAATTTGAGAGATTAAATCATAAACAAATGCGGCATCTCCATGTCATCAAACAAGGGCTCAAACAGTTCAACTACATAATCGATGAAACACTGTCAATTTGCACACTTGGACTGTTATTCAAATGTAAGACATTGTCCCAAAAATCTGTTTTAATAAAAAGTAACTTACTAAGGACAATGAGATTTCAAATAACAGTCTTAAGCATAATATTTGCATGGAATAAGAGGAGAAAGTGCCAAAAACCCCTTACCTCAAATAATTTAACGTCACCCTATCTTGAGCACCAAAAATCTTACCTAAGCTGGATCCCTAAAATCTAAACGTAATAAAACACAAAAATAAGCTATCCAAATCGGAAGATTAATTAACTAGGAAAACCGAAATTTAAATCTAGGACCCCTGACCAATTAATGCTTTAAAGTTGAAATTGTTTCCAATTCCCCTGTAATCCAACACTAACCATTAATTAATTTTTTGCACCAATGACTTAGTTCTGCAGGTTCATATCCAATTAAATAATAATATTTTCTATAGTAAATCATGCGATTTGATTAGTATATACCATAAACTATACCTAGAATAAAATATTACTATATTGAACTCTCAATTGGAACCGTGTATGCCATTGCCTATATATTCTTCCCCAAAATGCAATACCAAGTGAATTAATAGGTATATCAACTCCTAATGAATACTAGCATATTCTACAATTACTTAGACAATGAGGATTGAAGTAAAAATTTGCTTACCAGGTTCAGTTTCGGCGGCGCAGAAGGTAGGAGAAACAGATTTGATTTCTTTAAACCTAAGTAGTGCTTTAACTATTCTTAAATCCCTTTTTTTTTAATAAAATTGCAATACTACCCCTCTAATTTATAAGATTACACTTTTGTTATTATGCTAATGAAAAATAATCTCTAAACTTACACCCACATTACTTATTAATAACAATATGTATGAAACTTATTTTAGCCTATTAAGTGAGATTAATATCGGGTTATTACAGTGCAACTTGCAGAATTAAGTTTTCCTAGTTGGTTATTGGGTTTTATCTGGGGCAGCCATTTACTTTTGGTGTATATTAAAAGTTGTTTCGAGTAACGGTAAACTCCTCACACTTCTTAATTACAGTTACCACCTCTCCAACTGTTGCCCTACTAATATTTTGATATATATGCACCAGTTTTATTGATGGTTATGGTAATAAATCCTGCACATTATTCCTAGATTTTTACTTTCTTGGCACTGGAAGAACACTTATTTTAATAAGAACCTATGAACTCATAAATTCTATTATTCTATATGTGGAAGAAACTCTATTATGCATTAATTGTCGTTAACAACATATTGTTTAAGCTTTCCTGATATTATTGTGAATAATATCAACTTGCTTCTCATTTGTGCTAGTCAGTTATGATACTATTAACTTTCTAATTTCGATGAATAGAAAGTGCTGATAGTTCTTTTTACATGCCAGAACATGCCTTTCAACGATTTCTTCACTGAATATGGTGAAACAAATTTGTATGAAATCCAAGAGGTTGTTGGCAAGGGAAGTTATGGTGTTGTGGCTGCAGCAGTTGATACCCACACGGGAGAAAAAGTAGCTATAAAAAAGATAAGTGATATTTTTGAGCATGTCTCTGAAGCCAACCGCATTCTCAGAGAGATCAAGCTCCTTAGGTTCCTTAAGCACCCAGATATCGTACAGATAAAGCATATTATGTTACCTCCATGCCGGAGAGAATTTAAGGATATATATGTCGTGTTTGAATTGATGGAGACAGACCTTCACCATGTGATCAAGACAAATGACAATCTTACTCCTGGGCATCACCAATTTTTTTTGTATCAGTTGCTTCGTGCTTTAAAATATATACATTCAGGTTTGAAATTTCTTTGAAGTAAAGATTTCCTACTTTTTTGTTCTTATATTAGTTAATATGACTCCTAATTTTTCTTTCTGCAGCACATGTATTCCACCGCGATTTAAAGCCCAAAAACATCCTTGCTAATGCAGACTGCAAGCTGAAGATATGTGATTTTGGGTTAGCTCGTGTAGCATTTGGTGACTCCCCATCTGCTGTTTTTTGGACTGTATGTGATGTGTCCTATGGTGTTATGAAAGATATATCTTTATGAATTGTCAAAGCTTTTTCATTTTTCTTTCTTAGTTTGAGGATCAATAAACTCATTTATTAATGTTTGTTATACATAAAAATCTTCGAATTTAATTTCTTTCTGAACTGCTGATTATCTAAAGGATTACGTGGCGACTCGGTGGTATCGAGCTCCTGAGCTTTGTGGTTCCTTCTTTTCCAGAGTAAGTAAAATATACTAGAGCTGGAACTCTCTCAGTTTTGGTCCCTATTAAATTGTCTTACCGTCAATTTTCATGTTTAGGCTTTTGATTAGGCTCCAGTCTTGCTATGTAATTCTGATATCTGTTTTCATTAGTGGTTCTGTTATTATATCAATACGCTTAAAGTTTTAGCTCGTTGTACTATTTCTTGCGGTTCAACATTCCTGAAGTGCCTGTAATTATGATTGTTAGCTAATATCATCATTGAGTTGTGAATTCATTGGTGCAGTTTTCATTATTACAAATTTGAAAGTTTTGTTTTTTAACTTTCTGAAGATCCAATCTTAAGTGGATTTTAACTAATCACGTCTTTAATCTACTTGACTTTGTTCATTGTTTTTTTCTGGGAGTGGAGACTTTCTTCAATTATCAGCTAAGTCTGGTTTTAGTTTCACGTTGATGATGCTTAAGAAATATTAAATTACATTTTGAAACCTATGCAAAGTTGGGTGTCTCCACAATGGTCAATTATATAAAGAAAATATCTCCATTATAGTAAAGCTTTTTAATTATAAACAAATATATAAATAAAGCTATGTAGTTTAACTCTAGTCTGAAACCCTTCAAAGTTCAAACTAGTTCCAATACTTATTATGTTGTGCATCTCGGTCTGAGTCTCTTCATCTAGTTTCAGCTAGGCCTAAGCACATGAAATGTTCAAATTTATTACCCTTCTGATATTGTGAGAGATACATTGCACTCTGGATGTGTACTGCAAATGTCTTATCAAGGGTCATGTTCTGAGCATGTCTTGCTTTCAATTTTGTATTATCCGACTGATCAAATTTGAGCATTGATTCAGGCCAGTAGTTGATTAAGATATGTTCCTATTTTCAAGATATCTTTGAGATGATCCCTGGATTTTCTACACATGAAATATTTTGATGAGGATTAATTTAAACTATTTCCAGAAATAAGACCATCTGTATAATATGAACTCTACAATCTGAAAAATTGTATCCACGAACTTTTGTTTCTTTAGAAGACAATTATCTATGGAAGATTTTATGTGGTAACTTTCTTAACCTAGTCCCTTTTGCAGTATACCCCTGCTATTGACATCTGGAGCATAGGATGCATATTTGCAGAATTGATTACAGGCAAGCCGTTGTTTCCTGGGAAAAATGTGATCCACGAATTAGATCTTATAACTGATCTTCTTGGTACACCTTCTGCTGAAGCCATTTCTAGGGTCTGTTCCTATTCTCACCAGTTCACTTATCTCTGTGAAAATCCTTGGTTGTTTATTCAATTCTAATTCATTGATTCTTTGACAAGCTGGATTTTTGTGCTACCTGCAGATTAGAAATGAAAAGGCCCGGAGATATTTGAGTAGCTTGAGAAAGAAACCACCTGTATCCCTCACCCGGAAGTTCCCTAATGTTGACCCCATGGCTCTTCGTTTGCTTCAGCGTTTGGTTGCATTTGATCCCAGAGATCGCCCATCTGCTGATGAAGTAAGAGCAAGTGTAACCACGTGTTTGGTTTTTCAACTTCTTTAGATTATACAATGGCACAAATGCACTTTTAGTCCAACAAAGTTGGACTCTTAGCACTTTTGTTGGTCCACTTTTTTTAAAATGTTGAATTTTTGTCCTATTGCCCCCTTTTCCATATAACTTTGGTACTTATGATCCTATAGATAGTTTTGGACTGAGAGGAGCTGTCTCAGTTTTGTACATTTGGTCTCAATTGAATGGATAGGTGTAAAACATTTTAAAATTTTGGGACCAAGAGTATTGAGGGTCCATTTCTATGGGACTAAAAATATAATATACCATTATTTAATTCAAATAAAAATATTAAGGATGTCCGCCATAATATTAGCAACTATTTTGTGGACTTTAGGCACTGAGAGATCCCTACTTTCATGGGTTGGCAAATGTGGAAGATGAGCCTTCAACTCAACCAATTTCAAAATTTGAGTTTGATTTTGAAAGGAGAAAGTTGACAAAAGATGACGCGAGGGAGCTGATCTACAGGGAGGTACGCTCATAGTTAATCATGTGTTGTTAATATCGTTGTGCTTACTTTAGCTGTTACTTACTTGTATCTTAATTAAGCGAACAGATCTTGGAGTATCATCCCCAGATGCTTCAGGAGTACCTTCGCGGCGTGGACCAGATTCACTTTATGTATCCAAGGTCGGGTGTTAAAAGAATCATTATTAAGCAATTATATCATTCATATTTAAGAAAATCAAGATTATTTTCTTCACCATTCTTTATGAAATGCAGCTCATATTTCTTTCCTATTGTATCCATTTTATTCATTCTTATCTTCTGATAATTCCCAAGTATTTTATATTGGATATTATATTTTGACCTGTGTCTGCACAGCGTTCATTGATTTAAGCTATATAGAAATGTTTAAATAAGTGAAATTTCCTTTTTGAAACTAATAGCGTATATGGCTTCTGGTTATTCATCCATACGTATTCTCATGTGTACAAATTTGTCTGCTTAATTTCTTGAATTTTGCATAATGTAATACAAAGTATTTCACTTTGAAAATGTATCTGTTAAATTGTTCACATAAACTACCCCTAAAACATTGCAGTGGAGTTGATCAGTTTAAGCAACAATTTGTCCATCTTGAGGGGTATCCTGGTAAAGTAGAGAGGCCTCCGCTGATAAGACGTTATGCCTCGTTGCCAAGGTAAGGCGGCTTAGATTATTCTAAAAACAATCGAGTATTTTGAATCGAGTTTAATGTAATAACGCGCTTACACATTTTACAATCAGGGAACGTGTCTGTGCTCCAATAGATGAGGATCGTGACAACGATAGTGAGTCTAAGAGTCTCAATGTGGTTGCTATTCCGCCACGCCCATATCATATGACCCCCAAAAAGTCAGTGGATATCGTAGGATCAGAAGTTCCTAATACAACTTCGAAAACGAAGCAAAATGGTCGTAAAAATGCATGCTACAGTGCACGATGCCTGTTAAGAAGTTCTAGCATTAGTGCTTCCAAGTGTATCGGTATAGAAGGTGCTGACTACTGAGAGGTAAGTGTTTCTACGACGTAGTATTGCATTAGATGCACTACGGAAAACATGCACAAACCTATTCTCTGTTTTCGTCATCTCTTAAGTTTTAGTTGAGCGTATTTTAAATTTGTTTCTGATGTCGAAAAAGCCATAAATTTTAGGTGTGGCTTGGGGTCATGCATTTAATTCCAATTACATAAGATTTGTAGCGTTCCCATTAAATTTTTTTCCATTCTTGCGACGAAGAACTTTACTTATAATCCTCTTCTACATTGTTGTTTCTTTTTGGCTAGCAGGTGTGAAAGAAAGAAACCACGCCTCTTAATATAATGTCAGAAAATAACTTACGGTTATCGAATAGTGATTAGGATGTGATCATGACTGGTTTTCCACTCTACGGAACTTGCTTTCATTATCTTATCTGTGTTTACGGGAGGAGAGCTTCCGACCAGAATGGTAATAATTAACTTTGTGTGCATGATTCTTGATTTATGCTTGGACGAATTTGTGTCGTTTGTTCTCTTTTCTGTACAGCTTAACTGGTTGCAGCATTTCATTGTAGTTAATTTATTGTGTAAACATTTGATATTTATTCAAATTATGGCTATGGTTAAAAGTTTCATGGTCCGTAATTTTCGTATTGACTGTAGAACAAGTACATGCATTCTATCAATTGGAAGTTTGTTGCAGAATTTTACACACAATCTTATGAATTTGATGTGATCGGTTATGTTAAAAAGGTGTGTAAAGTTAGATATTTGTGCAAAATATTTACAACATGAATTGAATATATTTTGGTTGGAATTTTAAAAAATACACAATAATATTAAGAAAAAGAGTAGAGACTTTTATGGGTTTTGGATGAAAATTTCAAATAGTATTTATTTAGAAATTGTAGAATTGTATTACATTGTGGATGCAGGAAACCCCGAACAAGTTATGATCCGAATCACTATAGTGATAAGTCGGGTCAAAATTGTTGGATTCGTTTGGTTTTAGTATAATTAAATATGATGTTCTAAAAAAAAGCTCTATAAAATATGGTAGTTTTACGTTGCGGATGCAGGAAACCCCATTTAAGTTATGATCCGAAATGTAATAGTGACGAGTCGGGGAAAATTATTGGATTTGTTGGGTTCTAAAAATAAAAGCTCAGTAAAATCTAATGTAAATAGTGTTTTTAGTTGTCGAAATGAGCCAAATAGTGAATATTGACCCAAATAAAATAGATCTTGATGTAATAAATAGGTCTTAAAGATGAGTGGCGGTTGGATAAAATAAACAAATTAAAACCAATTTGATTCCAAATCGAGAACACGACTGCCAAATTTGGACCTAACTTTGTAAATCCCCTAAGAGCCCGGACTAGGAGGAGTTCATGATTCATGAGAGATATGCGTAGGATCTATCTAGGGAATTTGTAGAGGAAGTGCCCGACCTCCTTCATGAGCTTGGGCAAACATTCAAGAGATCGTCTTCTATAAGCCCACGACTTTTGATGAGGCATCCACGCGCTTAACCTTTTGTCTTAATTGTGGAAATAATTGATGCTACAGTTAGTGTTGTATCCTACATTCCTAACAGTGGCATCACTTGACGCTCATCAAATCAGAATAATATCAAATTTGGATGAGAATAATCATAAAAATAATTCATTCGCATAATAGGGGAGCATTCCCCATGATACACTAGGTCAATCATTCTTTTGTAAAGACATACAATGTCATTTAAGGTACACGAAATTTACATTCCTAACAGTGGCATCACTTGACGCTCATCAAATCAGAATAATATCAAATTTGGATGAGAATAATAATAAAAATAATTCATTCGCATAATAGGGGAGCATTCCACATGATACACTAGGTCAATCATTCTTTTGTAAAGACATACAATGTCATTTAAGGTACACGAAATTTACATTACACAGTTCTTCTATTTCTCATTTGCTCATCTTCAATTTAAGTTCAAGATCAAATATCTTACATAGACATAGTGTTTTTAGTTGTCGAAATGAGCCAAATAGTGAATCAACTGAACTAAATTGACCCAAATAGATCTTGATGTAATAAATAGGTCTTAAAGATGAGTGGCGGCTGGATAAAATAAACAAATTAAAACCAATCCGATTCCAAATCGAGAACACGACTGCCAAATTTGGACCTAACTTCGTAAATCCCCTAAGAGCCCGGACTAGGAGGAGTTCATGATTCATGAGAGATATGATTAGGATCCATCTAGGGAATTTGTGGAGGAAGTGCTCGACCTCCTTCATGAGCTTGGGCAAACATTCAAGAGATCGTCTTCTATAAGCCCACGACTTCTGATGAGGCATCCACGCGCTTAACCTTTTGTCTTAATTGTGGACATAATTGACGCTACAGTTAGTGTTGTATCCTACATTCCTCACAATGACATCAATTGACGCTCATCAAATCAGAATAATATCAAATTTAGATAAGAATAATCATAAGAATATATCCATTCGCATAATAGGGGAGCATTCCCCATGATACACTTGTGCACCAACATAGAGATTTTGGGTACAAATCCTAGGTCAACCATTCTTTTGTAAAGACACACAATGTCATTTAAGCTACACGCAATATACATTACACACTTCTTCTATTTTTCATCTGCTCCTCTTCAATTTAAGTTCAAGATCAAATATTTTACATAAACATCGTTCCGTTAACGGTATTTTAGTTTTGTAATCGAACTTGAGGACGAATAAGTCCAAGTTAGCAAGAACAATGAAGAACACTTTGATAATAAAAGTCAATTTTTGTTATTTTATACCATTACTTTGTTTTACAGTTTTAGTATGGGTGTCAAAATGATTTTGTTTTGATGAGCATATTGTCACGGCCTCAGATTTTCAACGGGCTCGCGCGGCACCTCTGCCCCAGAGGCCAGCCTTAATCACCGAACAATACACTGGTTTCGCCCTGCCTTGGGCTCCTCAGGAGATCGGCTCCAGATCCCGACCAGGTTTGGGTAGGGTTGGCCTAGTCCCCTCTTCACCGTCAATTCCATGAATAGCGACAAGCTCCCCGCACTTAACCGGGTCGGCCTGTCTGGACTCTGAAGGGGATGTGGCCTTGTCTACGCCACAACCTTTCTGGAGCCTTTCTTTAACCTTTTAAGCTCATCCACCAGCAATTGTCCGTCCTTCAATGCCGCTGTCACGCGGGGCGTGACATTCTCCCCCACCCAACTCCGTGTACGCCCTCGTACACGTGCCACTCGCCCGAGGTGTCCGATCCAACGACCCGTGCCGACTCCCACGGCCCCCTTGGCGGTGCTCACGGCCCCGAGCCGCTCGGCAGTGCCCCCTGCACCTTTTACACTCTCGGAGGGCTTCTTCGTGGGTCACCTTGAGGGGATACCCAGGACCGTCCAACAGTGCTCGCCCCATGCCAAACTCAACACTGTGATGGGAGTGCCATCCCGCGCTACTCCAACATCACCTCCCCGCCTTGTGTGAGAGTGCAGGACGCTGCGACGCAACATGCTGGTACGGCTCTGATACCACTTGTCACGGCCTCAGATTTTCAACGGGCCCGCGCGGCACCTCTGCCCCAGAGGCCAGCCTTAATCACCGAACAATACACTGGTTTCGCCCTGCCTTGGGCTTCTCAGGAGATCGGCTCCAGATCCCGACCAGGTTTGGGTAGGGTTGGCCTAGTCCCCTCTTCACCGTCAATTCCATGAATAGCGACAAGCTCCCCGCACTTAACCGGGTCGGCCTGTCTGGACTCTGAAGGGGATGTGGCCTTGTCTACGCCACAACCTTTCTGGAGCCTTTCTTTAACCTTTTAAGCTCATTCTTTAAGAACGTGGTCAAGTATTGGGGACTACCGAGGAGTATCGTGAGCGACCGAGATCCCCGATTCACGGGTAAGTTATGGACCGAACTCTTCAAAATACTTGGCTCACAATTAAATTTTTCCACAAGTTTTCACCCGCAAAGCGACGGCCAAACTGAGAGGGTGAATGCCTTGTTGGAATGCTACCTACGGCACTTTGTGAGTGCCAACCAAAGGGACTGGGCGAAGCTTCTTGACGTGGCACAGTTTTCCTACAATTTGCAAAGGAGCGAGTCCACCGGGCGGAGTCCATTTGAGCTCGCAACGGGACAACAACCACTTACACCCCATGCCTTGACGACATCGGTGGAAAGTGCGAGGAGTCCAGGGGCAGCCAAGATGGCTAAGACTTGGGAAGAGCACGCTGATCTCGCCCGTTCTTGCCTGGAGAAAGATCGGAAGCGTATGAAGAAATGGGCGGACGAAAAGAGACACGCTCGCGAGTTTCAAGTCGGCGATCAGGTGCTAGTAAAGCTATTGCCGCAGCAGTTCAAGGCACTACGAAGCTTGCACAAGGGACTTATCCGAAGATATGAGGGGCCTTTTTCGGTTGTGGCTAAGGTAGGCAAGGTATCTTATCGCCTTGACTTACCTAGTAATTTAAAAATTCATAATGTCTTCCACGTAAGTATGTTGAAACCATATCACGGGGACGAGGAAGACTTAAGCCGAGGGCAATCTCACCGAGCACCACCCGTGGTGACTAAGTCATATGACAAAGAGATCGAGGAAGTGCTCGGGAGCAAACCACAACGCAAGAAGGGAGTGACTCCCACCACTCTCTACTTGATCAAATGGAAGGGGCTACCGGAATCCGAGGCGACATGGGAGACAAAAGAGGACTTATGGCAATTCCGGGACAAGCTCGAAGCGTATGAGGCGACGAGGGCGTCGCCCGATTAGGTGGGGGAGAGTGTTACGGACCACCCGACGGGAGGCCAAAGTTCGCACCAAAGACATAGCCGACGGGTGGGCATATGCGTCCTAGGGGCTGCCCAGAACAAATTGAAGCAACCAAACATGCCCTTAGAGGTTCCGGAGAACTCTAAAGGCTTCTACACATATCCGGGACATTCTAGAGAGTTCCGGGACAGTCCGCATTGCTCCGGAAGGGACTAGACGGGACCGAAAGGTGCCGGAAGGCACTAGAAGGCACCGGGAGAGCCTACACAAGTCTTGAACATGCCGGAAGGATCTAGAGCATTGTGGAAGGCTCAAGACACTTGTAGAACATCTTGTACATAGTAGAGAACTCTAGAAGCATGTACATAATTCTAGTATGTGTAGGAAGTTGTAGAAGGGTCTAGAGAATTAATCTCAACCCTTAGATCAAATCAATCCTAGCCGTCCACTTGAGATGGCTAGTAGTATAAATAGGTGTAGGCCATTCATTTAAGGATGTCCGCCATAATATTAGCAACTATTTTGTGGACTTTAGGCACTGAGAGATCCCTACTTTCATGGGTTGGCAAATGTGGAAGATGAGTCTTCAACTCAACCAATTTCAAAATTTGAGTTTGATTTTGAAAGGAGAAAGTTGACAAAAGATGACGCGAGGGAGCTGATCTACAGGGAGGTACGCTCATAGTTAATCATGTGTTGTTAATATCGTTGTGCTTACTTTAGCTGTTACTTACTTGTATCTTAATTAAGCGAACAGATCTTGGAGTATCATCCCCAGATGCTCCAGGAGTACCTTCGCGGCGTGGACCAGATTCACTTTATGTATCCAAGGTCGGGTGTTAAAAGAATCATTATTAAGCAATTATATCATTCATGTTTAAGAAAATCAAGATTATTTTCTTCACCATTCTTTATGAAATGCAGCTCATATTTCTTTCCTATTGTATCCATTTTATTCATTCTTATCTTCTGATAATTCCCAAGTATTTTATATTGGATATTATATTTTGACCTGTGTCTGCACAGCGTTCATTGATTTAAGCTATATAGAAATGTTTAAATAAGTGAAATTTCCTTTTTGAAACTAATAGCGTATATGGCTTCTGGTTATTCATCCATACGTATTCTCATGTGTACAAATTTGTCTGCTTAATTTCTTGAATTTTGCATAATGTAATACAAAGTATTTCACTTTGAAAATGTATCTGTTAAATTGTTCACATAAACTACCCCTAAAACATTGCAGTGGAGTTGATCAGTTTAAGCAACAATTTGTCCATCTTGAGGGGTATCCTGGTAAAGTAGAGAGGCCTCCGCTGATAAGACGTTATGCCTCGTTGCCAAGGTAAGGCGGCTTAGATTATTCTAAAAACAATCGAGTATTTTGAATCGAGTTTAATGTAATAACGCGCTTACACATTTTACAATCAGGGAACGTGTCTGTGCTCCAATAGATGAGGATCGTGACAACGATAGTGAGTCTAAGAGTCTCAATGTGGTTGCTATTCCGCCACGCCCATATCATATGACCCCCAAAAAGTCAGTGGATATCGTAGGATCAGAAGTTCCTAATACAACTTCGAAAACGAAGCAAAATGGTCGTAAAAATGCATGCTACAGTGCACGATGCCTGTTAAGAAGTTCTAGCATTAGTGCTTCCAAGTGTATCGGTATAGAAGGTGCTGACTACTGAGAGGTAAGTGTTTCTACGACGTAGTATTGCATTAGATGCACTACGGAAAACATGCACAAACCTATTCTCTGTTTTCGTCATCTCTTAAGTTTTAGTTGAGCGTATTTTAAATTTGTTTCTGATGTCGAAAAAGCCATAAATTTTAGGTGTGGCTTGGGGTCATGCATTTAATTCCAATTACATAAGATTTGTAGCGTTCCCATTAAATTTTTTTCCATTCTTGCGACGAAGAACTTTACTTATAATCCTCTTCTACATTGTTGTTTCTTTTTGGCTAGCAGGTGTGAAAGAAAGAAACCACGCCTCTTAATATAATGTCAGAAAATAACTTACGGTTATCGAATAGTGATTAGGATGTGATCATGACTGGTTTTCCACTCTACGGAACTTGCTTTCATTATCTTATCTGTGTTTACGGGAGGAGAGCTTCCGACCAGAATGGTAATAATTAACTTTGTGTGCATGATTCTTGATTTATGCTTGGACGAATTTGTGTCGTTTGTTCTCTTTTCTGTACAGCTTAATTGGTTGCAGCATTTCATTGTAGTTAATTTATTGTGTAAACATTTGATATTTATTCAAATTATGGCTATGGTTAAAAGTTTCATGGTCCGTAATTTTCGTATTGACTGTAGAACAAGTACATGCATTCTATCAATTGGAAGTTTGTTGCAGAATTTTACACACAATCTTATGAATTTGATGTGATCGTTTATGTTAAAAAGGTGTGTAAAGTTAGATATTTGTGCAAAATATTTACAACATGAATTGAATATATTTTGGTTGGAATTTTAAAAAATACACAATAATATTAAGAAAAAGAGTGGAGACTTTTATGGGTTTTGGATGAAAATTTCAAATAGTATTTATTTAGAAATTGTAGAATTGTATTACATTGTGGATGCAGGAAACCCCAGACAAGTTATGATCCGAATCACTATAGTGATAAGTCGGGTCAAAATTGTTGGATTCGTTTGGTTTTAGTATAATTAAATATGATGTTCTAAAAAAAAGCTCTATAAAATATGGTAGTTTTACGTTGCGGATGCAGGAAACCCCATTTAAGTTATGATCCGAAATGTAATAGTGACGAGTCGGGGAAAATTATTGGATTTGTTGGGTTCTAAAAATAAAAGCTCAGTAAAATCTAATGTAAATAGTGTTTTTAGTTGTCGAAATGAGCCAAATAGTGAATATTGACCCAAATAAAATAGATCTTGATGTAATAAATAGGTCTTAAAGATGAGTGGCGGTTGGATAAAATAAACAAATTAAAACCAATTTGATTCCAAATCGAGAACACGACTGCCAAATTTGGACCTAACTTTGTAAATCCCCTAAGAGCCCGGACTAGGAGGAGTTCATGATTCATGAGAGATATGCGTAGGATCTATCTAGGGAATTTGTAGAGGAAGTGCCCGACCTCCTTCATGAGCTTGGGCAAACATTCAAGAGATCGTCTTCTATAAGCCCACGACTTTTGACGAGGCATCCACGCGCTTAACCTTTTGTCTTAATTGTGGAAATAATTGATGCTACAGTTAGTGTTGTATCCTACATTCCTAACAGTGGCATCACTTGACGCTCATCAAATCAGAATAATATCAAATTTGGATGAGAATAATCATAAAATAATTCATTCGCATAATAGGGGAGCATTCCCCATGATACACTAGGTCAATCATTCTTTTGTAAAGACATACAATGTCATTTAAGGTACACGAAATTTACATTCCTAACAGTGGCATCACTTGACGCTCATCAAATCAGAATAATATCAAATTTGGATGAGAATAATCATAAAAATAATTCATTCGCATAATAGGGGAGCATTCCCCATGATACACTAGGTCAATCATTCTTTTGTAAAGACATACAATGTCATTTAAGGTACACGAAATTTACATTACACAGTTCTTCTATTTCTCATTTGCTCATCTTCAATTTAAGTTCAAGATCAAATATCTTACATAGACATAGTGTTTTTAGTTGTCGAAATGAGCCAAATAGTGAATCAACTGAACTAAATTGACCCAAATAGATCTTGATGTAATAAATAGGTCTTAAAGATGAGTGGCGGCTGGATAAAATAAACAAATTAAAACCAATCCGATTCCAAATCGAGAACACGACTGCCAAATTTGGACCTAACTTCGTAAATCCCCTAAGAGCCCGGACTAGGAGGAGTTCATGATTCATGAGAGATATGATTAGGATCCATCTAGGGAATTTGTGGAGGAAGTGCTCGACCTCCTTCATGAGCTTGGGCAAACATTCAAGAGATCGTCTTCTATAAGCCCACGACTTCTGATGAGGCATCCACGCGCTTAACCTTTTGTCTTAATTGTGGACATAATTGACGCTACAGTTAGTGTTGTATCCTACATTCCTCACAATGACATCAATTGACGCTCATCAAATCAGAATAATATCAAATTTAGATAAGAATAATCATAAGAATATATCCATTCGCATAATAGGGGAGCATTCCCCATGATACACTTGTGCACCAACATAGAGATTTTGGGTACAAATCCTAGGTCAACCATTCTTTTGTAAAGACACACAATGTCATTTAAGCTACACGCAATATACATTACACACTTCTTCTATTTTTCATCTGCTCCTCTTCAATTTAAGTTCAAGATCAAATATTTTACATAAACATCGTTCCGTTAACGGTATTTTAGTTTTGTAATCGAACTTGAGGACGAATAAGTCCAAGTTAGCAGGAACAATGAAGAACACTTTGATAATAAAAGTCAATTTTTGTTATTTTATACCATTACTTTGTTTTACAGTTTTAGTATGGGTGTCAAAATGATTTTGTTTTGATGAGCATATTGTCACGGCCTCAGATTTTCAACGGGCCCGCGCGGCACCTCTGCCCCAGAGGCCAGCCTTAATCACCGAACAATACACTGGTTTCGCCCTGCCTTGGGCTCCTCAGGAGATCGGCTCCAGATCCCGACCAGGTTTGGGTAGGGTTGGCCTAGTCCCCTCTTCACCGTCAATTCCATGAATAGCGACAAGCTCCCCGCACTTAACCGGGTCGGCCTGTCTGGACTTTGAAGGGGATGTGGCCTTGTCTACGCCACAACCTTTCTGGAGCCTTTCTTTAACCTTTTAAGCTCATCCACCAGCAATTGTCCGTCCTTCAATGCCGCTGTCACGCGGGGCGTGACATTCTCCCCCACCCAACTCCGTGTACGCCCTCGTACACGTGCCACTCGCCCGAGGTGTCCGATCCAACGACCCGTGCCGACTCCCACGGCCCCCTTGGCGGTGCTCACGGCCCCGAGCCGCTCGGCAGTGCCCCCTGCACCTTTTACACTCTCGGAGGGCTTCTTCGTGGGTCACATTGAGGGGATACCCAGGACCGTCCAACAGTGCTCGCCCCATGCCAAACTCAACACTGTGATGGGAGTGCCATCCCGCGCTACTCCAACATCACCTCCCCGCCTTGTGTGAGAGTGCAGGACGCTGCGACGCAACGTGCTGGTACGGCTCTGATACCACTTGTCACGGCCTCAGATTTTCAACGGGCCCGCGCGGCACCTCTGCCCCAGAGGCCAGCCTTAATCACCGAACAATACACTGGTTTCGCCCTGCCTTGGGCTCCTCAGGAGATCGGCTCCAGATCCCGACCAGGTTTGGGTAGGGTTGGCCTAGTCCCCTCTTCACCGTCAATTCCATGAATAGCGACAAGCTCCCCGCACTTAACCGGGTCGGCCTGTCTGGACTCCGAAGGGGATGTGGCCTTGTCTACGCCACAACCTTTCTGGAGCCTTTCTTTAACCTTTTAAGCTCATTCTTTAAGAACGTGGTCAAGTATTGGGGACTACCGAGGAGTATCGTGAGCGATCGAGATCCCCGATTCACGGGTAAGTTATGGACCGAACTCTTCAAAATACTTGGCTCACAATTAAATTTTTCCACAAGTTTTCACCCGCAAAGCGACGGCCAAACTGAGAGGGTGAATGCCTTGTTGGAATGCTACCTACGGCACTTTGTGAGTGCCAACCAAAGGGACTGGGCGAAGCTTCTTGACGTGGCACAGTTTTCCTACAATTTGCAAAGGAGCGAGTCCACCGGGCGGAGTCCGTTTGAGCTCGCAACGGGACAACAACCACTTACACCCCATGCCTTGACGACATCGGTGGAAAGTGCGAGGAGTCCAGGGGCAGCCAAGATGGCTAAGACTTGGGAAGAGCACGCTGATCTCGCCCGTTCTTGCCTGGAGAAAGCTCGGAAGCGTATGAAGAAATGGGCGGACGAAAAGAGACACGCTCGCGAGTTTCAAGTCGGCGATCAGGTGCTAGTAAAGCTATTGCCGCAGTAGTTCAAGGCACTACGAAGCTTGCACAAGGGACTTATCCGAAGATATGAGGGGCCTTTTTCGGTTGTGGCTAAGGTAGGCAAGGTATCTTATCGCCTTGACTTACCTAGTAATTTAAAAATTCATAATGTCTTCCACGTAAGTATGTTGAAACCATATCACGGGGACGAGGAAGACTTAAGCCGAGGGCAATCTCACCGAGCACCACCCGTGGTGACTAAGTCATATGACAAAGAGATCGAGGAAGTGCTCGGGAGCAAACCACAACGCAAGAAGGGAGTGACTCCCACCACTCTCTACTTGATCAAATGGAAGGGGCTACCGGAATCCGAGGCGACATGGGAGACAAAAGAGGACTTATGGCAATTCCGGGACAAGCTCGAAGCGTATGAGGCGACGAGGACGTCGCCCGATTAGGTGGGGGAGAGTGTTACGGACCACCCGACGGGAGGCCAAAGTTCGCACCAAAGACATAGCCGACGGGTGGGCATATGCGTCCTAGGGGCTGCCCAGGATAAATTGAAGCAACCAAACATGCCCTTAGAGGTTCCGGAGAACTCTAAAGGCTTCTACACGTATCCGGGACATTCTAGAGAGTTCCGGGACAGTCCGCATTGCTCCGGAAGGGACTAGACGGGACCGAAAGGTGCCGGAAGGCACTAGAAGGCACCGGGAGAGCCTACACAAGTCTTGAACATGCCGGAAGGATCTAGAGCATTGTGGAAGGCTCAAGACACTTGTAGAACATCTTGTACATAGTAGAGAACTCTAGAAGCATGTACATAATTCTAGTATGTGTAGGAAGTTGTAGAAGGGTCTAGAGAATTAATCTCAACCCTTAGATCAAATCAATCCTAGCCGTCCACTTGAGATGGCAAGTAGTATAAATAGGTGTAGGCCATTCATTTGTAACCACCAAGTTCTCGAGAGCAATACAAAGCATACTTTACAAAGCTTTCTTACTTTCCACTTTCACCACTTTCTCTTCAAGTAAAGTTAGGCTGACTTAACCGATTCCGCAATGGGCGGTAAAGTGCGCAAGGGGCGACAAGGTTGAGTGCCGCACGACACTTGAGAAGAACAAGTCCGTGACAATATGGTATGGTCTAACTGGGTTAAAATGAATTGGGTCAGAATGAATTACTTTTTATAAGTGGGTTCGAAATGGATCTAATTCAATTGGGTTGGTTGGGTCAGATTGTCTTTTAGTATATTTGTGTTGTATTTGTGTTAACTAGAAATTAGACAAAATCCACTACATTTATTAGAAATATAGTTATTCACATATTCAGAGATAAAATTAATTTTATAATATATAAAAATATACGTTGTTCTTAAACTACGTCTAAAATATCCACCAATAAAATTATTTTCTTTGGTTTTTTCTACATAATTTGTTTTATGAAAATACTCCTATTAAAATGACGAGAATCATGTTAATGTTATTAAATTCATATGTTATGGGTTCAATCGTCCACACAATATTTAAAGGTCAATTAAAAACAAAAACACAAAAATACAAGAAATTAGAGTATATAGTAAAATTTCATAAACAGCAAGTCCGTTGTTTTTATTTTTATATATACAATCTATATTTCATAAGAAAACAAGCTACTCAACTCTATATAGTAGCAAATAGCAAATTAACTTCCCGTGTTATTTTAAATAGACAATTTAACTCCCTGTAATAAATAAAAGGGCAAAATAATTTCATGTGATATCATAAATAGGCAATTTAAATCCATGTGATAATAAAAATTGTAAAATAACTCCCTGTATTTTTATGAAAGAAACACATTGACTCCTTCTAAATTACTAATTAATTCTTATCACAGGAGTTAAATTGCCTATTATTTCTTTTCACAAGGAGGTAAATTGCCTATTTTCATATAACAAAGAGGTAAATTGCTTATTTACTTCACAAGGAGTTAAATTGCTTATTTTTATTTTACAGAGAGATAAATTGCCGATTAAACATATTATAGGGAGTTAACTTGCAAAAAACCCAATTTACATTCAATAGCATATTAACATGAAACAAAAGTTTCAAATATTAGATTAGTAAATTGATTTTTACCCCAAAATTTTTTTTTATTAGTAATAAATAGATAAAAGAATTGAACAATTTGATGAATAATTAAATATGAGTAAAAATACTAATATACTAATAAGATTCTGATATCAAAAGGCATTTCACGAATATATTTCTTTTCGATAAATTCAATCTTATGATATTAAAATCTTCAAAACTCAGACATCAAATGAAAATAAGGAATAAAAAAGTAATATCACTTTTTTTTTTTTTTTTTTTTTTTTATATATATATATTTAGAAAAATTAGTATTTATTTTGTCCTTTCATTCATGAACGTTCTATCGAACAAATATTTCAAATAATTCTCTATTCATAACCAAATATACACACACACGCACACACCAATTGCGACGGAGATGGAGAAGTGAAGACCCAATTTGCTGTCTTCTTAGCATTGATTAGGGTAATTTACAACGCCCCAATTAAGATTTTAATGTAATATGTTCAATTTAGGCTGATTTTTTTGTGATACGATTTAAAGAAGGGATTCACCTATGCATTATTATACTTAAGAATCAGGTTGTATACAGAGATATAAATGAGTTATTTCAAGTTTGGTAGCTTGGAATTTTTCATTGAGTTTGAAATTGATTTGATTTGATTACTGGATGATTCGAGCTTGTATGAGTTTAAGTTGAGTTCATATAGGTCAATTTTGAACAGCTTGATATGTTCATATATCTTGTAGTATTTTTTAGCTTATTGCTGTATTTTATAAGCTACTATAGAGTGATGAATGATGTCTTAGATAAGTTTATGATTTTGTGATGAATCGAGCTCAAGAGAGCTTTTTTTGATCAAAAGTTGAATCTATGGTTTTATTTTCAGTCCTATGTTGAGAATTCTGAAACTGCCATGGATGCTGCATGGTAATAAGCCACTTTGCACTTGTTTTCACAGAGATGGAAAGATAAGGAAGACAATGGTTTCGTCATTGTTCTACAACCTTTTGCGAAGTTGATTTAGAAACATTTTAATGCATGCTGTAATTCTGCTGTATGTCGGTGGCAGTCTCGGTTGTGCATTTGTACAGTATGGTATGAGTTTTCTCTCCCTTCGTTACACTTTTTCTGCTGCTCAGGTTCTTTTGACAAATATGTGAATTTTGAATACCTGAAATCATTAACACATGTAAAAGACTGCAGCGAGGACAAAAGTGGGCTGTGATGATATTGTTACAGAAATAATAAAGTATACTAGTCTGTATGAATAAGGTTAATGTAAAATCTGCGCATAATAAACTCATTAGAATATAAGAATTTTGATAGTTCACTGCTGAATAAAAAAGTGACTAGAAATCTGAAACATCATTCTCAGTATCCCATTTCCCGCGAATATCAATATCTTCTTTCACATATAAGATGTTCTTGAAATAATCTCCTACATTTTCATTAATTGCAGCTCAATTACTCGAAAAGCATAATCAAGTTAGGTAATCAAGTTAGGTACATTTACTCCAAGCACATTTTCATATAATCCTATTCAGTAACAAAAAATTCTGTGAACTCTCATCAACTAGACTCAAAGACGTTTTATCGTTTCAACCTTGACAGCATCAAAGTGCCCAGATTGAGCATAAAGGTCATGTGAAAGAAATACTAGCTTTTACTATGTATATGTATGCATGAGTCAAATTCTGTGTTGGTTTGGCTTTACTTAGGCTCTGTATTCAAGACTACTAAGCAACAATGACAATTCCCAGAATGAACTTCCTTTTATCAGGGTTTCAGTGACAAATGCTTGAGACATGCTGTATGTTTTGAAGCTGAGAGAGCATATAGGAATGTAATTGGCAGAAGCCTGAGGTATTATTGGAATTGTCTAATTGTGAAGATTCTTTTGACGAATACCATTTGAACTCTCTTAAATTTCATGTAGGTTTAATAATTTTATTCCACCATGCTTCCGGTCAAAGCACAAGTTTCCAGAAAAGTTTTTGAAGGATGTAGATGGTTATGAAAAGGTATGTATCTTAAATCATTTAAAGATGCTTGATAAGATGTGGCAATTCTAGGCATGAGTTCATACACGAGATACATATTTTCTTCTATGCTGACTTAATTTCTAAATTCTGATTAACCTAATGCATCTCCTTATCTTGTTTACTCTTTTTTTTTTTTGGCTTCATTTTATTCTTGAAACAACTTTTTCTTGCAATTAATGTTATATCCAGTTGAGAATCTACAAGAATTAATTTCTTATGCATGTTGAGAATATGCTTTTTGTAGTATATTGGAGTTTTCATTATCTTGCAACTTGATTTGCTTGTAGGAATCAGTTTTGATTGGTTACAGTGGACTTGATGGCCTAATTGGCAATGATAGATCCAGAGAGAAGTTCCGTGAGAATCTAAATGGCAAAAGTTTTGATTTTAATGCCACCTTGGCACAGAAACATTTCCCTTGCATTAAGTTGGGTCACTTTCCTAGTGTGGAATTATATGATGGTATCACTTGCTATTCTGAAACCACAGAATCTCTAATACCCCAAATTCTGGAAGGATGTTTTCCTAGTCGTATTGATGCAAATTGGGTGGATCCGAATTGTTTGTACCATACTCCAGATTCTATATATGCAGAGATTTCAGATACCAATGCTTCTTATCTCCTGGAAGAAAAAGTCGAAGAATCTACCATGAATTCCCAGTCATCAAATTGGAAGACAGAAAGAATGGATGCTTTACAATCGACTGTAGGTAAACCTTGCAGCATTGCCGGGCTTGAGACCCAAGAAACTGACATATCAGTGGCAGAAATTCTTGATAAACATATCAGCTGCATACCTGGGCTGAACAAACGACAGCTCAGTCAGCTAGAAAACTGTGGTTTTCACACGGTGCGCCATCTTAAAAATTAATTGGGGACCAGTGCATTTCACCTTAGATGTTGAAGCCTGATGTATCTGCTTGTTTACTTGTAGTTACGGAAACTGCTACACCACTTTCCTCGCACCTATGTTGATTTACAGAATGCTGAGGTGGAAATTGATGATGGACAATACTTAATCTTTGTTGGGAGAATCATGTCCTCAAGGTCAGCTTTCATACTCAGGATTTATCTGTAATTATTATCTTTAACATCAACAATATATCATTCTGAATAATCTGTTTCAAAATCAGGATAGAAGGGTAGATGTCCTGTACTTTATTTGTAGGACTCACAGTTAAATCCTTGTTTACAATCGATCAACTTTAAGGCCTCGTCTCTGTTGGCTGATGTCCAATACTTTATTTTTAGGACTCAGTTCTTATGCATAGATCCTTTTTTGCTCTTTTATAAGGAAATATTTCCACTACTTATTTTGTAGGCTGTAGCTTCCCAAGATATTGATTTGATTCCTTGGGCGTTGTTATTTTTTCCAGCATATCACCGTGTTGTGACTTAACCAATAATCATGCTTGATTAAAGTCATAGTATTATTTTGAATAGGGATATTTCCATACTTTTACATTTCGATGAAAGACAACCTTGTTTTCAATTTTCTCTCTTTATGTCTCTTCGTTTCTGTTTTTCAGAAGATCAGCTTTTTTAGTTCCTTCAGATTGCCTTATGCTTTGGTAGCATTCTTCTTTTAGTACTAAGGTTCCATTCCAACTAGGCTTCTTAAATATTGTCAGGGACTGGAATCTATGATTATAAATTTTTTTCAGAACTTCCTTTTACAATGAATGGCACTCGAGTGTGTTAAGGATATAACTGTATGTTGTTTTCATAGTAAACAGTTTTTTTGTTGCTTTCCTGGCTTCACTCTATTTCAATTGTGTAGCTATGATGCATCCCCTTTTCTCTATTTTTTTAATTTTCTCTTTTTTTGGTCATCAATACTACTCATCTGATTTGCAGACGTTTCATGTCTGCATTCCTCTTTGTTTTATTTATTTCCGATATTACACATCTGATTTTCAAGAGTTTTTTGTTATAAATTTTGCACCTAAACAACAGTGTTTTCCCTTTAAAGTCCTCCCAAACGTAGTGGTAAATAACTGACTTGAATTCTAAAGCTACAACCTTTTTTCACTCAGGGGAATTCGGGCTAGTGGTTCATTTGCATTTCTGGAGGTCATTGTGGCTTGTGAGGTTGCTGACATCAAGACAGATTCTGAGTGCATAGCAAATGAATTTGACGATAGAAGGAAGAGAACAATATATTTGCATTTGAAGAAATTTTTCCGTGGTGCTCGTTTCACATGTCAACCTTTTCTCAAAAGTATTCAGGAAAAGCATAGAGAGGGAGATACTGTGTGCATTAGTGGTAAGGTGGGGCTGTTAACTAGTCATTTATAGTGTAAAAAGTTAACATTTGTTTTTCTATAATGTTCTTTGAAGGAATAATCCCTTCTGGTCAGAGAAAACTTGTGGATATAGAATGGAAAAATCACTTTCCGTTTTGATAGAAGAATGGAAATTTACCAAGTCAAGTTAAGAAAATTGTAGTTTTTGATACCATAAGTTTATATGGGAGTTGATGTACCCTGAAAAGTTTAGCTCCCTGATCCAAAAGTGCTACTTGTTTTTGAGATGGAAAAATTCACTTAAAGAACATTGGGAAACATATATTATAAAATAGCGGTGGTGATTGTACTCAAGTAACACGTATCTACCAGTGATTTTTGCATTGTTCTTCTTCTTCATCTTCTTTTTTTAAATAAGGAAAGAGAGTTGGAAGAGATTGCTGCATGTATATTCTGAAAGTTATCAATTTGTTTGGATGCATCACTGGAGTGGCAAGGTCTTTGCTGATTGAAGTAATTGGCAATTGGTTGGCTGGTTTATTAGTTTATTCTTTATTGACAACATACACACACATGCAATCATGAAATACATATATTAGATTGTTCATATTGGCGTCTTTGCAGAACTGACTTCTAAATCTTGATTTTTGAAAGGTGCGGACCATGCGTAGTAAAGATCACTTTGAAATGAGAGAGTACAACATTGATGTGCTTAAAGACGAAGGAGATTCAAATGTCCATGCAAAAGGGAGGCCATATCCAATTTATCCCTCAAAAAAGGGTCTCAACCCTGAATTTCTTAGAGATATCATCTCAAGGTTTGATTCTTGAGCCTTTTTCCTGTTAATAACTATTTCTAAAGGGTAAGAGCCTATCAGCCTATTTACCTATCCTTAGTTCACAAATTTTTTCAGTCAATCAAAATTGGTTGGATGATTTAATCTAGTCTCCTTTTCATTATTCCTTGTTGAACTTTTTAAAATAAGAGATAGTTGAAAAAAAAAAAAAACTAGAAATAACGTGGTTCGACCATTCGGCCCACGTCCACGGAACAAGTGCTCAAAGAGCTAGAAGAATTTCATCACTCTTGTTATTTTGATGTTGTCGCTAGAACTACATATTTGTAGCCAAACTAGAGTATCAGACTTTTTAACACAACAATGTTATTGAAAAAAGGTTTCAACAAAATTGGCAATGAAAGCCACAACAGCAATTAAAATAATGGTGAGTATCGGCAATGAAGGTCGTAAAATGCAAGCAAATGGTGAAAAGAAAGCAGGCTGAATCAACCCGCTCTTATACCATCTTAAAGGGGTGTTTGTAAATGCTTTTGGAAACCCAAAAGCAGTTGCTTAAAGTAAAAGTAAAAAATAAGTACTTCTATTCAAAAGCAGTGGGTGTTTGCAAATATGTAAAGAAAGCAGCTTTATTATTATAAAAATGCCACCTTGAAGAAGCAATAAAAAAAGTACCCCCTTAGCTGCTTCTTGCCAACCTGCTTTTACCTGCTTTTCAGTTGAAGAAGCAATAGCAGAAGCACCTACTTGCAAACACTATCAAAGTGCTTTAAGCAGAAAAAAAGCAAAAAAGTACTTTTTAAAAGAATTTGCAAACACCCCTTAAGAATTATGACGAGAAAGTTTTACGTTATTTTACAATACAATTTACAATGCCCATAGGGCTCAGTATATACATAATTGGGGTGATTCAAAAAGGAAATAAATCATATATCCCTAAGCTAATAGGATCTAATCAAATAAACCCTAATTTAAACAAACCTCTTGAATGTGGTATATTTCCACATTGCTATTTCTATTTGGCTTCTTAGTTGATACGTAGTAATATACGCCAGGTAATTGGTTAAAATTTGAAATTCTAGTCATAGTTTTTTAGTTAGTTTCAACTAGTAATTCAATTTATTATTTATCAGTTAATACATGTTACATTCTCTAGGAATTTAGTACTTAAAAGTCTATGAACAGAGTAGGAATGTAAACAGGATAAGCTATTTATACATTCAGAGATATAATAAATGATACATTACAAGTTCCCTTGTTTTATAAAACATTACAAGGTGTCATATGTTATGCTGCATCCAATGTCCATATTTTGATGCTATGTCACCTCCCAGTTACTTCTTTACAGCAGTAGATTTGGTATAAATGTAATTTCGCTAAATCTCAGATTATGTATTTATTCTCTAATATGCTGCTCAATTACATTTTTCAGAGCTTTAAAGACTTTGCCGATCAGTCTTGATCCTATCCCTAAAGACGTTACTCAGGAATTTGGACTTGTATGCCTGTCTGATGTATGGCTTTGAAACCGTAGTTTCTTCGAATTCTATTTTGTATATTCTTTATTAGTTATTAAAGACTACTGAGTGGTGTTTTTTAATGGCAATCAAATCATCATGGTTCTTCTTCCCTTTGGGTCATAAATAGCTACTTTTCTTACTTTTAGTTTTTTCTTTACCATGCTGATATTGATTTCAAATTTGGTACTCCCACCTACTCCATTACTTCTAACGCCCAAGTTGATCCATTAGCGTATTTTCAAGTTATACTCACCAAGTGGTGATAAATTATGCAGGCATATATTGGAATTCACCAGCCAAAAAGTTTGAATGAGGCTGATTTAGCCCGCAGAAGGCTTATTTTTGACGAGTTCTTTTATGTTCAGGTATAATGACATGTTTTTGTTATCCATTTGCTCCGTCATATTCATTGCTTTTGAGTAAACTGTCAATCACTGTCTTGTATTTATTTTTGAGCCTTGTTCATATTGGTTTTAATTGTGCAAAATCCAACTGTCCGATGTTGCATGACACAATTTGACACATTGAAACCCCAGGACTGTGTTTGCTTCACCTAAGCTATCATCTTAGCCATTCTTTATTGGAACTTTCTGCAAGTTACCCCATCTTTTTGGCTTACTGGATCCCTGTCTTCTTTAATGTAGGTTGTATTTTCTCTCCCTGAATCTATCTTGTATACCAGAAATTGTTGATATTTTAAATGTTATTATTTCAAAAGCAATTTTGTGACAGAGTTCCACCATTTTCGCTCCTGATACCCTCACTAACTCAATCAGAATTACACACTGGAAGTTAATCTATGAAACAAGAAAGGAATTATTAGAGTGGCATCCAAAAAGACCAGTCTGAACAGTTGTACTGCTTTTTCTTTCTGTATTATTTGACCTACTTCAAATTTGGGTTCCACTTCACCATCATACTTTATCTTCTGAATTTTAATCATATCCATAGTTTAGTCCCCTATATTTAAGTGTGTTTTATTAGTCACAAACACTTTTTTAAAAATATGAATGCATGATGATTTCACTTGTGAAGGAATTCTTAATTGGTGTATTGGGTGTACATTTTGGGGCCAAAATGCAAGTGTGGCTTGCTTTTGCGGGGGTGGGTGTAGGGGCGGGCGGGAGCGGTGTTAGGACATACTCCCTCGATCACATAATTCTTGCTCCCTTGAGGTTTGGCATGGAGTTTTAGGTTAGAGTAAAAAAGTGAAACTTTTAAATATATTTACATTAACGCCCTTAAAAGTAGTGGTGTTGAATCATTCCTTATGTGGGAGGTTAGTTTTGAGAAAATATGATTTTATTTAGGAAAGAGGTTCTTGTTTTGGGACATCACAATAAGGAAATAGGAGTAAGAGTTTTGGGACAGAGGGAGTATTTCTTTGTATTGTCCTACAATTAACTAATTATTATCTGTAGCTTGACCTTAGCTTTTATCTACCAAGTAAAAAGGTAGAGGTGTTGACATGGCACAAAAGACAAAATATGAACATGCTGAGACAGTCAACAAAGTAATTGTAACCATACTAAAGGCATGAGGCAAACATAGTTTGAAACATCAACTGAGAGTTTAAAAGTATTCTCAGAAAAAAATTGAAATAAGCTTCTGCAATCATGTACTTGAGTCACGAGGTTAATATAGTTGAGAATCTTGAGACAGGAACTGAGTTCAAAATTAATTTCAGAAAAAGGGTTCCAGTAGATTAGTGTTTGTGAATTTGATATTTTTTTTTGATCTACTATACAGTGTATTTACAGCTCGGACCAAAGAGTGCATTGGGTATAGGTCCTCGCCATTGTGGTGTCTCTAGTAGGATTCGAAATTGGGAGGCGCAAGCCACTACCACTTGGCCCAACCACCTTGGGTTTTGTGAATTTGATATGAAAGCCTGTAGCTGGTAGGATTTAGCAAAGCCCACGAGTATTGACTAGATAAATGGCAGAATGCATGAGGATACACAAATTCTGGATGATCACTGTATTTTTTTTCTTTCTTCCCGTATCACCCCGAACCTTTTTCCTCCATTCATCATCTTTTAGACCTAAATATTTGTCGTACCTAAATGTTTGTAGTCTTATTATTCAACACATCATTTTGGTTCTAAAATCAGATTCTTATCTAAGAGGAGGCCTTGAATGTGTTCATAGCATGTGTACGTGTGTCCTTTGGCATGTCCTCAATGTTTCTAAATGTACAAAATTAAAATGTTTTGCAATCTCATCCCTGCACGCCGACCATTTCATGGAGCGTGAATGAAACAAGTATGTATCTGACACAAACTCTCACCCACTATTACCTAGTATCTTAACCTGTACTCGAGACATGGAATTTGAATTGCAGTTCATTCCAGATGGTAGCCAAATCTGAAAAAAGAGGTTATTTGAATTCGGAAACCCCCGTCCACATCACCATTCAATATTTCTTGACCCACTATTAGCCAAACCACGTGAGCATGTTTGTGGAGAACTGTTGCACTTTTGGTTTTGACTTCTTTGGTTGATTTTACTAAAAAGTTTGTCGAAGGTTGAATGATTTTGTTGGATTTTAAAAAGTGAAAATGTTTTCAATCCGAATGAAAGTAAATGAGTTAAATCAATCTCAAGAGGATTTTTCGGAAAGTTTTTCCTCTTATGGAACAAGATATTCATCAGAATATTTTTCATTTTAAAATTCAAACTAAGAATTGCTACAAGAAAGAAGGTTCCAGTTCCATAACGGAAAACTAGGTGTCCGATATCTTAGTTTATTGAAATGCGCTTGAGTTCAGCAGATTCTGGGAACTTTGTTCTTTCCCATGGAGAGTGCTTAGCTCACTTGGTGCTAACCATATCTTTGAATTTGGAAATTTCTCATTGGCTTTGGGGCAATATCAACTTCACAAGTAATTTATGAGGTCCTTTCAAAAACATAAACTAATACTTTGGATTTGGTGATGCTATTTAATGTGCAATAACTAAACTTACTGCCTCTTCTGTGAATCCATCAAAGCCTGCTTGTACTTGAATTTTATGGTGCTATTGATGTGTGGAATTTTTCGCCTTGGCACTTGTTTAGCAAAATGTTGTAATATGTCATTCTCATATCGAATATTTTCTTTCAGCTGGGAAGGTTATTCCAGATGCTTGAGGGTCTTGGAACAGAGCTAGAGAAAGATGGATTGCTTGAGAAATACACCAAGACTGAGTTGAGTGCAATATCAATGGAAGAATGGTCCCATCTCACGAAAGAGTTCATGAAGGTTCTTCCATATACACTTACCTCCAGTCAGCTACGTGCCACCTCAGAAATCATTTGGGATCTAAAACGACCAGTTCCAATGAATAGACTATTACAGGTCTTAGACTTTCTCCATCTTTTTTTCATATAAGATTGACATGAGCACAAGCTTTACTTGGTCTTTGCTTGTATGCTTGATTGGAATGCGAGCAGTCCTAGGTACCTTGCTTATTTTTAAAAGTCTTTATTGTAATTAACTTGGCCCATTTTAAATATTAGTTCCCAAGTATCCTGTTGAGGCCAAAAGTTCCACATGGATTGGATATCAAGACTAAGTGCTCCTCATACGGTCTTAGGAAATTCACACCTCTTGAGCTAGCTTTTGACGTGAGTTAGGCCTACCCCGTATAGGTGGACTTAGCCCAATATGTGTTTTTGACATGGTATCAAACTCAAAAAGTCTCATGTTAATGTGGGCCACCTTCTTCGGTGATGAGTGTCAATTGTCCTTGTTAACATGTTTTAATTTCTTAGCCCTCACGCTTCACCAAATTCAGGATGTTGTTGTCTGTGTGTTGGGCCCTTATTTGCAAAGTTGGAGTGTTAAAGACTAAATTGCCCACATGGATTGGATATCAAGACTAGGAGCTCCTTATATGGTCTTGGGCAATCCTCATTCTTGAGCTAGCTTTTGAGGTGAGTTAGACCCAACTCATTTAGGTAGACTTAGCCCAATCCATGTGTGTTTAACATATCCGTTCTTAATCTTTATTGGGAGTTAGACTATGTCGGTTGTTACTCCATCCTGCTTGTGGACCAAGGAAGAATATTGATTGGTGGTCTAGGTTTTTTGGATGTTGAACTTTATACCAGGCATGCCAATTTTAAACTAATTTTTCTTGAATCTAGCTTAGACTTCGGAGTCGAATCATTTTCAGTTCTGTAAGCCTGAGTGCATAAACCTTTTCAAATAAAATCACACAGAGGGCAACTAGGTCTAAATCAATAAACGAAATTAATTATGTCATTACATAAATCTTTTAAGGTTTCGAATGAGAGATAGATAAGTATTTTTTTTTTTTTTTGCAAAAACATAAGAATATGATATGTTTTTTCAAGTGGTCTTAAATCATCAAATTCATAGTTCGTTGTTATTCAAGTAATAGTGAGAATGTTGATCAATTCCGTGTTCTTCTGACTCTGAACTAAATGGATGATCTTGACGCCGCAAGGATAACAAAATTAAACTTTCTGCGAGGTTTTATTAGATGAATTGTTTTGCCATTTGATTGTTATACTATTTCACATTTTTGCCTCATATAACTGGTTCTGAGGCTGAGGTACTAGTGAAACTGTGATTCGATGCAAGTCTATTGCTTTGAGATAACTTAATTGGCCTCCCCCATTTATTAATAAACTAATACAATATTATCCATCTGATGTTTCACGTTAAATGCAGTTGTTTTCTATTACAGTACATATAATTCTCCATCTGGATGTAATTCTTTCTTCTGGCCAAGCCTCTTTAAGATACAAAGAATTTTAGTTCTCTAATTACTCCTTTTTTCCTGTTTTTGCCTCTTCATAGGGTGATGTTGGATGCGGGAAAACTGTGGTAGCATTTCTAGCATGCATGGAGATAATTGGCTTGGGATATCAGGTGATATATTTATACCTATAATTTATGTATAGTTTTATATGTCCGAAATGATGATTGATAAATATTGATTGAATTACATTATGTCTAGGCAGCTTTTATGGTTCCAACGGAGCTGCTGGCTATCCAGCATTATGAGCACCTTCTTGGCTTGCTAGAGAAAATGGAATTGGACAATGAAAAACCTTCGGTTGCTTTGTTGACAGGTTCAACCCCGACGAAACAAGCACAATTTATTCGGAAGGTAGTGTTTAGACAGGTTGTTTCTAGGATATTCCTTATATACTACTTGAATTCATCTTTAGCCCTATATTGTTCTGATAGGGTCTTCAAACTGGGGATATTTCTTTGGTAATTGGAACTCATGCTTTAATAGCTGAAAAGGTGGAATTTTCAACCTTGCGCATTGCTATTGTAGATGAGCAGCATCGTTTCGGTGTTGTCCAAAGAGGACTCTTCAATAGCAAGGTAGCTTCTTGCTTCTACACTACCTGTAATGTTTGCCGGATGGGTTTATAGAAGCAGCTTTGTCTAATATTTATATATCGACGCTGAAGCATCAGGAATTTGCCGTTAGGTTGAAGTAAAGAAGTACCACTTCCGCTCTCATGTATCCTAGGTTTGCGATACCAATATGCAAGTTTTGTTGGTTTGCAAATGACCTTCGGCCTATTAGAAACAGAATATCAGTCATGCTATTATCAATTTACTACCAAAATTTAATATAATTTTGTATTAATTCACCCAATAAGATTTAATATATTATTTTCTATTGGTTTACCTTGGGATCTTTTGGACCTTTGATTTGATTTGTCAACATCTTTATATTGATTTCTTCATATTTCTCTCTACCCGTTTTCACAGTCCTTCCGTAACCATAAAAAATGTTTTAACCACAAATCAGTGTGTCTTTGTGATAAGTGCTAATGCATGAGTTGCTTGTTTGGTGGTGGTCCTTTCTAACCCTGCATAATCCAAGATCGAAAATCTTTATCAACTTATCCTGAAAGGAAACCAGTATAATTGTGTTCGTCATCTAATTACATGTCATAATTTGTTATTTATGTGTTTGATGATGCTCATAACTGTGCAGTTATACTTTAACACCTTCACTTCCCAACTGGATCCCACTAGTTCAAAGGACAATTTGAAAAATGACGTTGTCGTGGCTCCACATGTTCTGGCAATGTCAGCCACTCCAATTCCAAGGTCGCTTGCTCTGGCTTTGTATGGCGATATGTCCCTAACTCAAGTATGTACTCTTTCATTTGATTTGCACCATCAATGAGTTTTGCGGATTCTCTGCACTACTCTCTGATTTTACTATGGGTTTAGAATGGAATAATTAAAATTCTGCTTCAAGTCAAGCTAGTAGTTCTTCTCCATGCAAAACTGGTGGCTTTTATATATTTCATTTTACTAAATACTTGCAAAGTTTTTTCATTGAAAATCACTTCCTGATTCCATTATCTTTCTGTGATTAAAGTTACAACTTGAATCAATCCGTGAGCGGAGTTAGAGCAATATACTCATGTATGTCATGTTAGCTGATAATTGTATTCCTAATTGTTCTGGCTAGGCTATTTTTCTGTAATAAGTTCTTTTAAACGCAGTTTTTCTACTTTCGCATGTTATAATGTTTCAAATGTCTTTAACCTTTGGAGTCTTTAAATGACAGATCACTGATATACCTCCTGGAAGAACACCAGTTAAAACATACATCATTGAAGGAAATGAAGATGGATTTGAGAAGGCCTACCAGGTAATCTTTTTCACTATGAAAAAAGGTCACTCTTTATGTTTAAGATAATATTAAGAATTTCAGACATAATGTAGTTGGAAAATGGAGAATATACGAAGTCGGAATATAATGAAGGGGCGCAGTTTCAAGGCTCAAAGTTTGCCAAGAAATACTCAAAACCAAAACCTAGGAAGGAATAATGAAATAACGATGAATGAATTCCGCAAAGAGTTGTTTTTCTCGAGACTAAAAAGACCTTATATGGAGTAATAAATAAGTATAATTGAATTAAGAAAATAAATTGTTAAAAAGGGTCAGTTGGCTAAATAAAAAAAGAAGAAAATAATACTCCTAATATATATTGAGGAGGAGTAAACTGTAATCTAACCAATTCAAAAAATAAAAGATAAAATGGCCCCAACAGTTACTATTAACTAAGATGTGAGCCTCTCTTCTTGTCCTAATGTCAGAAAATCGAATCTGTAGACTTTCGGGCTCAAACCTAATGGCTAAGGTTTGTAAATTAGTCAGGCTATTTTGTCACAGATATTTTGGGGTGCAACTTGTCACATTTTGACTCCATTTCTTCACCGATTTTTTCTGAAATAATTTCTTTGATATTTTAACTCTTGCAGATGATGATGGAAGAACTAGATGGAGGAGGGAAAGTATACGTCGTCTATCCAGTAATTCAACAGTCTGAACAACTGCCTCAGCTACGAGCTGCTTCAGCCGATCTTGAAAATATCTCTGAAAGGTTCCCTAATTATAACTGTGGATTGTTACACGGAAGAATGAAAAGTGATGAGAAGGATGAAGCATTGAGAAGTTTTAGATCTGGACAAACAAACATATTGCTCTCCACACAAGTAATTGAGATTGGAGTTGATGTACCAGATGCATCCATGATGGTGGTAATGAATTCCGAAAGATTTGGAATTGCACAACTGCACCAACTTCGGGGTCGAGTTGGACGTGGAGAGAGGAAGTCTAAGTGTATACTTTTAGCTTCTACAACTTCTAGCCTAAAACGGTTGAAGGTGTTAGAGAAATCATCAGACGGATTCTACCTTGCGAGTATGGATCTTCTCCTTCGTGGACCTGGGGATTTGCTTGGGAAAAAACAGTCGGGACATATACCGGAATTTCCTGTAGCTAGATTGGAGGTAGATGGAAATATTCTTCAGGAAGCACATCTTGCTGCACTGGTAAGTATACGTCGTCAAACTATCCTTTGTTTTTATCGATTTCTTTAGCATGGTTACCTCCTACGATTTTCTTAATTAGCGAAAAAGACCCTGTGCTATTTTTTAATAGCAAAAAACCCCCCGTGTTATTTTTTTATTAGCAAAAAGAAAAAGCCTTTTACGCCAGAGTACATATTCTGCACGAAAAATGAAAATTATACCCCTTAAAAAAAACATCCCTATTAACCTAAAAACTATTAATGATCCACCTGTTAACTTTGAAAATTGGCAATGACCCCGTGTTCACTTAAAAATTGACAATAACCTCCCTATTGTTAATAAAAAGAACACAGGGGGTTTTGCTTATAGAAATAATGTAGGGAGGATTTTCGCCAATTAGGCAATAGCATAGAGGGTACATTTGCATTTAGTTCTAAAATTCTCTCTAGATATTAATCTTTAATTACTGGGCTAGTTACCCTAGACAACCCTCAGGTTAGGTGAAATTACAGAACCGAGTTTCAATCATATTTTTAAACTATATTTTCTTTTACAACTTCAGCCCTGCCGCTTAAGATAAGTTTCTTTTTGGCGAGTATTCAAACATTAGGGGGTAAACATGTAATTGCACGTAACTTCAAGGGGTATTAGGTAATTTTCCCTTTATTCTTTTGATAGACACGTGTCTTAATTGCTATTTGAGCAAGAAAATTACTTACCTTAACATATTACTTACTAAAATTCAAAAGCCAAACATTATGTATTCCATTTCCACCTAGTTACTGACAATTACCTGTATTACATACATTGATTTTCTTTTGGTATATATACTTGTGAAGTTTATTTGATCTTATTTTTGTACCTTGATCATGAGCATTAATTCCACGCTCTACCAACACGAACCCAGATCCGAATCTCTGTTGGGAAAAGTTCCCACTTAATGCGCCCGACGCGCCTCGAAAGAGATTAATAGTGGAAAAAACAAATATTATATGTAGTATGTAATTAATGAAATTTATCAATTTTGTTGTGGTTGCAGAAAGTTTTGGTAAATTCAGATGATTTGGAGAAATTTCCAGACCTCAAAGCAGAGCTTAGCATGCGACAACCCCTGTGCCCTTTAGGAGACTAAGGCTTCATTGTGTCTTTTTTATGCTGTTCAATTAATCAAAAAAGCCTTTGAATCACAGTAGAAATCAATCTTGTACATATGTTGTAATATACTTTGTTATCAACTAGGTAGGCACCCTGTGTATATTGTTTCTATTTCCTTTTCGTGTGTAAGCAACTTGAAGTTCAAATTGTTGCATCTTTTTGAATATTTATGACATCGATATTTTGCATTTTTTCGTTTAGCATTATTTTTAGGGTGAGTTAAGTCTAGTTTAAAGTGTTATATGCTAGTTTGTTTTACTTACTTGTTCGTTTGTTCACGTAGGAATAGGGCTGTAATCGAGCCGAGTAGTATCGAACGATACACTGTTCAAACTTGGTTTAATTTTTATCGAGCTTGAAATTTTGTGTTTGAGCTTGATTTGATTTTCAATCGAGTCGAGCTCAAACGAGCTTTTATCGAACGAGCTCGAGTCGGGTATCGAGTAGCTTGATATTTTACATGTATTTTTTCAATTTTTAGCTTATCGAGTCGAGCACGAGTCGAGCTTCGAAAGTTATCGAACGAAAAAAGATGTTCAAGCTTGTTTGATTAGTGTGACGAACCGAGCTCAAACGAGCTTTTATCGAACAAGTTCAAGTCGAATATCGAGTAACTTGATTTGATTTTCAGCCCTACGTATGAAGGACGAGTCAAATGGGTTGGATATCAAGACTAAGTAATTTTCATCATTTAAGTTAACTTTTTAGGTGAGTTAAGCCGAACTAATCTGAATGTACTTGACTTAATCCATATGTTTAATTTTGTTGTAAACATTAATTTGCTTATAAAGTGAATAAACAGAACCCGATTATTCCCCATTTTCTAATCTAACTCTCAAAAAAGAAAAGAAAATACCTATGATACTAATTGATTAGAAACTTGGTTAAAAAAGGTAACGAAATACTCCCTCCGTCTCAATTTTCTTGCTCCTATTTTTATTTTGGGACGTCCTAAAATATGGCTCCTTTTTTCTCTCAAAAAATAACAAAAGTTTATTTTTTTAATAAAGTGTCTAAAACTTCGTGTCCAATTTAAAGGGACCAAAATTAATGGGACGGGAGGGAGTAAAACAAAATTAAATCAACAACCGTGGAGCGAATAAAGAAACTCTAGGCATGTATCACGAAGAATTACTCCAAAACATAATCTCAATCATGAAATTTTGAGGGAAAAATTTTATTCGGCCTCTTAACCTTTGAACGGTTTTTTTACCCCTAATCTTTGCGAATTTTCACTTAACCCCCAACTATTAAAAATATATCAGATAATCACCTTAAAAAGCAAAAAACTAAAATTTAACAGGATCTTCCGTCCAACTTTAATTTAATGATGTGACTTTGAATATTTTCATACTTTATCATCCCAATCTTTTAACATTTTATTTTATCCTTGACAAAAACCACGTGGAGTCTGTAAAATGAAATATTCTCTGTCAACGAATGTTTAAAAGCAATAATCTGAAAAAAATCTGATATTTGAGGGGATTAATTAAAAACTCATAAAAATAGTTAGATGACAAAAATGAAAAAACTTTTTTAAATGAGTAAATCGAAGTAATTCACTTCTTGTTCGCCGCACAAAATTAGTATCACAATGAAAGACAAATTGGTCCCAGTTGTTCCCCCTTGAGAGTCACCGTGGGTCCCCCAAGCATGTTTCTCCAAAGCCTAATCATAAAGAGTGGGTCCCATAGTGGATGATTTTGCGGATTTCTTCGCACTATGTTTGCTTAATGCCAACAAAAGAATTCATTTATGTCCACTTTGTGCGTGTGGTTTCACATTATTAATACGTTGATAAAACAACTCTTTATAACAAAGAACATTTTTCTTTTAAGTGGAAAATTTGTCGTCGTATCAATTCCTATATCAAATTTAATTTATTAATATTAAAGTAAATAGATAAATTAGAGAAATACTTATATAAATGAGAATTGAACTCTCAGGACATGTTTGTTTGGTGTTTGAAAAAGTAGTTTGGGAGAGTACGTAGCGAAGGTTTGAGAAATAATATCTTGCGTAATGTTGTTTGTTTGAGTTTTGAGAGAATGATTTGAGAAATAAAGTAAGTATAAGTTTTTCTGGATGAGTTAGGTTGTAGGTGTGAGATATGTAAGACTTTATGTCAAATCATGTTTGAGATATGTTACTTTATGTCAAATCAGAGTAGATTTTGTATAGGTTTTATTTAGAGATAAGAAAATAGTTGTTTGTTTGGGTTTTGAAAGAGTTGTTTGAGAAAACTGAGAGATGAAAAATTTATTTCAGAAAATAGAAAACATGTTTGTTTGGCATTTTTCAAACACGAATTTTTTTTGGGAAATGCCAAACAAACAGGCCCTGAGGTAACAAAGATGAATTATTATATATATACTCTGCATGAATTATTAATACTTATATTAATGGCTGTTTGTTTTGTTTTTCGGGGTATTTTAGAAATCTGGAGAATTTTAAAAATATTTTTGATTTTTATGTAATTGAAAGATGTTCTTTGTTTGGATTTTTAGAAATGAAATAAATAATAAGTTTATTTTGAGAATGTTGTAGATTGTTTTTAGAGATTATGAAAAAAATTTGTATGAGGTAAATTACTTTATATGTCAATTTATATTTGCTATGTAAAATTAGTAGTGTAAATAATATGTTAATTTATGTTAAATTAAAGTAGAGCTTTTTAGTCTTTTTAAACATGAAGATTATTTTTTTATGATGAGATTATTTTTAAAAACTGATAGATAATTTTATAGGAGCAGTTTTCCCTTCTTAAGTTGTTTCAAATTAATTTTTGAAAATTGCCTTCCAAAAACACTTTTCTCAAAAAATTAAATATCTCTCTCAATGAAGAGTTTTTTCAATTGTGTCTAAGCTTAATTGTTGACTCCATCAAAATGTTTCATTTTTTGTAATAAATGAAAAAGAAAAAAGATATAATTTTAAAACTCTTTTTGTCTTGAGAATATTTTATTTTTCTTAATTTAGCATTTTTTTGGTTAACGGAAATAATTTTGAAAAGTTTGTAATTTTTTTAAGTACTTAAGCGATACAAACTAGAAACGAAAATTTAATCCATTAATAGAGATAGGGAGGTTGGACTTTCGGGCATCTCCTATGTATCAAGGGGAGAGTGAATTTGGGGGACTTTGGATCAGGGGATAAAAAAAGTGAAAAAAAATGTATCAAGGGGAAAATGGCCATTTTCCTCTTGAATCTTCCTTTGACAGCTTGAAGCGGTGAAGCAAGCGACCCTTCGCTTGCCTCACCGCTTCAATCTATAAATTGCCAGCCAACAGGTGGCTGACACTTGTCGGCCACCTGTTCATTCTTAAATTTTTTTTTTTTGTTTTTATTTTTTTTTGTTTTTATTTAATAAAAAATCCTTTTAATTTAAAAAAAAAATTTAAAATACCTTATTTAATAAAATATAACTCTTATTTAATCTTAGTTTTATTTAATTTGTGTACTATTTTTAAAAAGTTAATTTTAGTATAAAAATATAACTTTTATTTAATAAAATCAAATTTAATGTAAATTTAATGTAACTATTATGTTGGAAAATTTAATGTCAATATTAAATTATTTTTATAATTTCCAAATCATGTCAATCAAGTATTTAGTTGTTGTATTATTGTGCACCAATTTTAAAATTCCTTTAAAAGTTAATTATTAGAAACTCGAATTTAATTTAATTAATAAAAATGAAACCTTAAAAGAACTTTACGAACCTTACATATGATTTTTATTTATTATTATTTAATTTTTATTATTATTATTATTGCTATTATTATTATTATTATTAAGTGAGAGTTGGGGAATTGAGAATTTTAATTAAATGGAATTGATAGATTAATACATTGAAGATGACTTATGAAAATGAAAGGGGAAGCTGGACTTGGATTCTGAGGGGAAGCTGGACTGAGTGAGGGGAAGCTGGACTTGGACTGAGGGATACATAGGAGATGGCCTTCGTTTATTTGTTTCTCCACCAGCATTCTTCTCAATCAAATGGAAAATTATACCGAACCCAGTTGATAAATTATATAGTTAATTTTTTTGTATGAGATCTAATAAAAAAAATTACCATGCATGTATAAATATACTTGCTTTATACTTAAAGTTAGTTAAATGAATTACCAATTTTGTGTTATAATTTTCCCAAAAAAGTAATATTTAAACTTTATTAAAAGAGTTTAGTGGAATCAATTTTCGATTTAGTTTTAGAAAATTTCCATACAAATTAGTACAAATTAAATGTCAATATACTATAACTAAATTCGCACTATAAGACAATTCAACATACCAAAGTTTGAAATACACTCAAGTCTTTTTTGACCCAATTTTCTATAACACACAACCAAGTTTTTTCCTGGGTTTTGGTCTCATGTTCAAGTCACATTCTTAATTTCTTATTCGTAAAAACCCATTTCCTACTGCTTGACAATTATAACCAAATTTCATCTTGTAACTTTCATTAATTCCAAAAGTCAAATTGTGGATGTGTTGAATTCAAAGTAGACAAAGGTTTGAAATATTTCTAGTAGTCCGGACTACAATGAAGTTGTAACTTGAAATCCATCCATTTTATGGTTCATTTGGAAATTTTAGAATTTATTTTATTTTCTTATTATTTTTAATAAAAAATTATTTTCTCTTGATCCGAGATTTGATGTGTAGAGTCTTGTGAGAAGAAAAAATCCAAACAAATTCATGTTCAATCTTCAAAGGGCTGGTCAATATTTTAAATATATGTACTTTCAAATGCTTGAAATAATGCAATCTCGGAATCAAACTTTATCTTCTTTTCATTGAAATTACCAAATCCTTGTCTATATATACCGAGTCTCAATTAATGTCAACAAAGAACAATGATCAAACTTTTCGAAAAATTATTTCAAAATAAAAATCAAATTTTGCATCAAAAGAGATTAATTTCAAAAGGATATATTAGCCTTCATTTGAGAAAATTTTCAAGTCAAATTTAAAATTAGCGAACGAACAAGTCGACATAAAGTCATAACTTGAACGTACATATATAGCCCAATTTAGGAAATATTATTTAAAAACTTTACCAACTTTTAACTTTCGTCATTAACTAAATCAAATTTGTTTTGTTCAAATTGTACCCAATTGCTATTGTAGTTCCTAACTAAACATTATGGTCCTATTTGGTTAAGTTCTGGTTTAGTTTAAATTTCACGAAATTGAACCGAAACCTAATTAAATAAGTTTGAGTATATGTTTCGCAAAACTTAGGTTTTAATTTCAAAGTAAAATGATAATTATTTGACAGATATCACATATTTTTCTCTATATAAAAAATATTGATTTGATACATCATATTTTTCTCTCTTTAAAAATATTAATTTGATACACAAAATACATTGTTGGATGCAATAGAGTAAATAAGAAACTAAATCTTAATTGCTCAAATAGCCAAACACAGAATAGACACACAATCAAAGAGTGTAGAAGAGGGACGAAAAAGATGGATGCAGATAAAATACACACAAGAGATTCTCTTTGAAAAATCTCATAGATGGAGAAATTGAAAGAATAGTAATACTTCAATGGGGCTTTCTATGGTTCAATTAACTTGTACCTCTGGAACCTTTTAATACCCCATCTCCACCCAGGAGCGGATCCAGGAATTTGGTATAGTGGGGACTAAAATTTAATAATTGAAATATATAAAAAAAAAGTCAATTCTATATATGTTTTAGATGTCTCAATATAATTATCCGCAATACTTCATCCGCGGTTATACCACTTTATTGAGGACACGTTTTGCACGTTAATTGAAGGGTTATATTCCATAGGTACAAGGCAAATGGAAGCATAGAAAGCTCCTACTTCAATTAAAATTCTTTCAACTTTTTTTTACATAAAATAAAACTACAACTCTACTCGACTCTATTTTTCGTCTAACTCTATTATTTCTGCATACTATCAATGAAAATGAAGACTCTAAGCATTATCCAAATTCAAATTTGAGACAACCCATATCTCCTTATCTCTATCCCCATTTTTATGAATTAGGATATAAGTCTAATCATTTAACTAATCCAATTTTCATGATCTTATCTTCTTGAGAATCACAATTAGGGCATCTCCATTGAGGAAGTGGGAAGGTGAGTCTATTTGAAGGGGGGAAGAAAAATGGTGTTTAATGGGTAAATGGATGAATTTTGATAGGTGGTTGAGGACCTCTCAACCACCGCCTAGATGTGTGGGGCGGTGGATGAGTGGACCGGCCCACACATCTTCACTTTTGGGGCTGGGACGTGCCCAGCCCCTGTTTTTTGTTTTTTTTTATGTAATTGGGCTGGGCCTTTTCCTTTTCTCTTTTTTTTTTCTTTGTTGTAATTGGGATGCCCGGCCCTATATCTTTTTTATTTTTTTATTTTTTAATGTAAATATTTAAAAATATATTCTTTAATATCTTAACATTAATTAATTTTTATTGTTTGTGCATTTTGTACTTTTATAATTTGTAATATTATAATTTTATGTACAATGTTTATAAATTGTTATTATTATTTAGCTCTATTATTATTAATTTTATTAAGTGAGAGTGGAAAAATATGAGAATTATAATTTTGTGGAATAAATAAAGTTACATTGAAACTAAATACGATTTCTAGATTAAAAATAGAATACTGGTTACATAAGTTAAATACGATAAATTAAATTAGAAATGACATAACCCTATCAAATATATATTGGAAATATTACACATGACCACCATTTGGACCGTGTGTTAACCACGCATGTTCGACTAAGTCGGCTTGAAGTTGGCGATTGACTTCTACTGATCGTATCTGGTGACACCGGAACATATATTCTTCTAAGGATATGGTGGCAACAACATCGGCAATAATAGTGGCACTGGCGATGAATTTCCATATATGAGTTACTAATTATTGTAATGCTATTGTATTGTTATTATTAAATATTTTTTATTATTAATGTCAATGCTAAATTAATTATTATTAATGACAATGTTAAATTATTTATTATTAATGCTAATATACTAATTACTTTATTACTATTATTATTATTATTATTATTATTATTAAATGAATGAGAATTGGAATTAAGTAGAATGTGAAGATTGGAAAAATTAAGTGATGGGGAAGTTTGAGAATTGAAATTAAATAGAATGTGAAGATTGAGTCACTGAAGATGACTATAAAAAGAGGAGTCTGAAGGGGAAGGAGAGTCTGAGGGAAATGGAAGTCTGAAGGGAATGGGAGTCCATACCCATTGGAGATGGCCTTATGTTGAATTTGAAATTCAAATTCCAAAATACAAATCATATCTTATCTACAATATCAATTCAGATAGTATTTCAATTATTTCTCGAAAACCATATAACTCCTTTTCTTAATACAAAAATCAAGAAAAATCGAGTCAAATTCAATTTAAATGAGCCTAACTTCCCTACATTAGCATGCATATGAATTAAATAGCTATAGATGTTTGATTTAAAAAAAAAAAAAAGGAAAAAAGTAGCTATAGATGAAGTGAGAGTTGGGTAAATTATTTAATTAAATATCTCAAAAAAAAATTTAATTTAATTAAAAAGAGTTGGAGGCTCAAGGTATTTGCCAATCATTTCAGCAGCTGACCCTGAAGTGAATGGGACAAGTCAAGACAAGGGGGACCCCCTGCTGTTTTGTCTTCACAAACACAATCCAACCTGCAACGAAAATTACTATATTAACCTTTTTCAATATATCCCACCCCCATTTAGATGACACGTGGCGTGCATTAAACGGATCAGACGTTTGACTTGACGACAACAGTCACACCATTTTCCCAAACAAATTAAATACAACTCCAATTTGATTCCCCATTTCAAAATCTTCGGCCATGTTTGGTTTTTTTTTTAAATTATTTTGTATTTGAAAAATGTGAAATAAATATATTTTCTATAATTTGAAATAAATTTTCCATCTTTCAATTTTCTCAAATCAAATTTTTAAAATTCAAACAATAAACATTACATAAATCGAAGTTATTTCACAAACTTCCACTATTCTTCAAAATACCAAACAAACAAACCCTTCATTGGTCATTACAACAACTCCCACATTTACTTTTAACATTTCAACTTTCTATAATTTCTCTGTCCCCTTTAAACTTTATCATTTGTCCGAATCTGAATACAAATTCTTCTTGTCTAGGTACAGACAAGTATATAATTTGAGGCTTCTTTTCTTTAATTTCTACATTTAATTTGCAATTTTGTTTTATATAATTCTTCATTTCATGGAGTTTTTTCCTAATAATTTTACTAATTTGGAGTTAACCATAGCCATGCCGGGCTTCTCTTCTTCTCCATCCCTTCCCTCTTCTGGTAAATTAAATTCCTCCAAATCTATTTTTTTTTCATAATATATAATTTGTTCTTTTTCTTTTTGGAGTTAGGGTTATTTGATGATCAATTACAAAGTTGTAACTTATAGGGTTCTATCCTTTTTTTTTTTTTGCATGAAAGGTTCTTGATCATCTTTTATAAATTTAAAATCTTTTATTTATTTTTTGCTTAGGTGAATTTTAATAAAATGAAATTATGAAATCAATAAATTTTATTTGAAACCCTAAAAAAGATTCCTTGATCATATTTATATAGGGGAAAGTGGCGGCAATGCAATGAAAGAATTGGACATAAATCAAGTACCCGATCAAGAAGAAGATTGCATGGAAGAAGAAGAAGAAAGCCCGAATGGTGGCCCGGCCCGAAGAAAGAAACTCCGTCTGACCAAAGAACAATCACGACTTCTTGAAGAAAGCTTCAGACAGAATCAAACCTTAAACCCTGTAAGAATTAACCCCACCCACAAAAAAAAAAGATTTAATTAATTACAAATTACATATTTTTAAAATTAATTACTAACTATAAGTGATGATTAAATATTTTATTATAAATTGAATGCAGCAAGAGAAAGTGGCTTTGGCAGTGGAATTGAAATTGAAGCCAAGGCAGGTGGAGGTGTGGTTTCAAAACCGTAGAGCAAGGTACGTTCATACGAATTATTTAATTAATTTGGTTTTTTTTATTTTTAATTTTTAGAATTATATGAAATTGTTTGACTAATCAATTATTTATGTTTTTATATAGTACTAAGAATATATATATACTATTGGCTATATAGTAGTAGTACTAATGCGACCTGAATCAGATTCTACACAATTTTAGGGATCAAATTCAAAAGCAGAAAGTGATACCTCAACCAACAATTAAGGTGTTATTTGCAAAGTCAAAATTAACAAATTTTTATTAATTAGCACATATGTACTCATTCCTTATTAATTTCATATTTAATTGAGTTGGGAATAATAATCACGGATCCAATGTTTCTGATTTTGAATCAATCGAAATGAAAATGAAGTGTATTTTCAAAATTCTATATTTACTTTGGAACATTATTTTTTTCTTAATTTAGTACTATCTTTTTCATAATTTTTCCTAGTTTTCTAAAAAACTTCGAAAAGTTTCCTATATTTTGCTGACCGTGAGTATATATATATATACATATATTAGGGCAAATTGGCATGCATTAGATATTTAGAACTAGGGGTGTTCATAAACCCGTCCCACCCGCCCAACCCGCCCGACCTGCTCCAACCCGCCCGCAACCCGCCGGTTTTATTTTTAAAATAATCAAGTACGGGTTGGTAATTTGTAAACACGCACGTTATGGGTCGGGTGACGGGTTTGATGGTTAAAAAACCGACCCACCCGCAACCCGCACTTAATCATCCTTGATGTACATTTATTGTTTAATAAAATTGTGAAATAAATTACATTTATTAACTAATGAATAAGAACAAATAAACAAACTTTCTTCAAGTTTTTTGTTTATATTTATGTTAATGGTACATATATGTTAGTACATTTTTTCCTAAAGAGTTTGTTGTTGGAAAAATCGAGAAGAAACTTCACTAATTTGTTATTGTTTGGAATGTGTGAGTGATGATTTATAATGAATACTTTTGTGGAGACTTGTAATATTATTTTTGGTGGTTGATTTAATTAGTAAGAAATCGTTGACTATATTCTAGTTTTGTATTTTTTACTTCTTGAAATTTAATTTCAAATGTAGGCGAACATATTTGATACATCTTATATTTGTTGTTTGAAGAACTTAAAATTATATGCTTAATTATTTATATTTAGATGTCAAGATTTTATGTCATTGTTTTCGTTCAACCCGCCAACCCGACCGCCACCCGCCCCCACCCATTCCACCCGAACCGAGCGATTTTGGAAAATAACAACGCGAATGCGGTTTAAAAAATTGACAACCCGCACGTATTGGGTCGGGTTAATTTTTTCATGTAAACCCGCCCAAACCCGACCGCGTTCACCCCCTATTTAGAACGCAATCATTTTACAAGAAAAAAAGAAGCGTAGATGGGTCTCATTTTACTACAACTTTATGACTCGGGAAGATATATATTAGGGTAATTCCCATTTACCCCTCTTCAATCATCATCATTGCATGCATGCTTTGCTAGAATATTCAAGTTATCGAGCACGCGTCTGCACGTGAGGTTCAATTGGACCGAAATGGCACCAAAATTGCTTTAGAATGTTAAATTGTGGGGTGAAATTGTCGATTCGAAAACATATGGGGTACGGTAGACTTACTAACGCATTTTAGATTTGAAACCATTTTTGAATTTTCCCTATTGTCTAACTATTCCAAGTATATTTATGTTTGTTTTAGTCAAAATTCATCTAGGTCCAATTTATCTAACGAACCAGTCTCAGTATGTAATAATCTCAAGTTCGATAAAATTACAAATTAAACTTGAACCAATTAATTAATTTCAAGTTTGATAAAACAACAAACTAAACTTGAACAATTAATCGTTCGATTTCATAATTTTAGACCCTCTACTTGCATGGTAATCAATATTTTATATATATATATTTATCATCTTTTGTTTGTTTAGCAAATTAACTTGCCTATATATGTTAAAATGAAACCTTGTTCATTAATTTTAAACAGGAGTAAGCTGAAGCAAACAGAAATGGAATGTGAGTACTTGAAAAGATGGTTTGGAACATTGACAGAACAAAATAGGAAGCTACAAAGGGAGTTGGAAAATTTAAGGGCCATGAAGCCCGGCCCGAACAACGTCCACGCGGCCCACATGGCCTCTACCCTAAGTAGTACTATGTGCCCTCGTTGTGAGCGCGTCACCACCACGACTCATGTACTCGACAAGGGCGACACCACTACCGCCACCACCGCGGGAATGCCGCCGTTTCTTCAGGCCAGACGTCAACCCTCCGCCGCATGTTACAACTAATCTAGTTAATTAGCTTTTAATGGTGTAGGAGTATATCATCTAGAAGTAAAATATGTTCATGTTAGTCATATATATATAGAGTAGTTCTTTTGTTCATAAATTTAATGTGCTTAATTGGATATATGCTATGATCTATTAACATCATGACTAAACTAAGTTAAGTTTTTCCCTTAGTGTTATGTTTTGTTGGGTGATGGAGCTAGGAAAAATTATTTGGTGCATCTGTTTGACGATATTGTGCAGTTAGCACATTATTTGGAATATAATATTATTTTTTCTTATATTCAGAGGATAGTATTATTCTGTGATATTACATTTATCGTTCGTGTATTGTTAAAGATATATAACTGAATTGTTTATACGGAAAATTCTTATTCATATCGGGTTTGGTCGAATTCAAAGTAATTACAAGGCAAGTGCAATACACTTGCTTTGAGATTGGATGTAACTTCTAGTAAAGTAACCAATCACAAAACAAGTGCAGTACACTTGCTTGGATTGGGGAATTAAGGGGGATTATTTTCACAATTGTGGATTGAAATTTCGATTTCAAGCTTAATTAGGTGAGTGGAAAAAAATATTAACTTTCGGAATTTTTTTAAATTTAAGAGACATATCGATGTCCAATCATGAAATAATTATAAATTGCAATATAATATACAATGTCGTTATACGATAATTAAAGAACACCCCCTATGGTTTAACAAGTCTTACATGGACATCCCCTACAACTTGTAAATTTTTTTACAAAAAACACCTTATAAAAGTTGTCCTTGTAATCTCTGAAACTACAAGGAGTTTCTTGTAATATAATTAAATCTCAGGGAGTCTGTGTGTAAATCATCCTTAAAGAAATAATGTTCAAGTTTCATTGAATTTTTTTAAAAAAAAAAATTGAATGATCTTTGTCTTTTCTTGCTTCAAAGTAAAAAATAAAAGCGTTTCCATGTTTTTGGTGTAAACACTAATTTTTAACCATACTTATGCAAGTTATATATAATGTGGAACTCGATCATGGGCAAGTCATCAATGGGTTGTTGGATCTTGGGTATGGGCCGGGCCAGATAAACTACTTCATGGGCCTTAAACAATGCCTCGACGTTTAATTGAAGGAGTAACATGAAATTGCTATTTTTTATTTTAGATTTTTTAATTTCGACAATTTTAACTTGTGAGAAACTGCATTAAATTTTGGTTTGCAACCTAGACTAATTAGTTTACAACTTTACATGGTCTTCAAAAGAATAATAAAATAAAGACTTAATGTAAAATAGGCTGCCTATGTATTATGTCATTGTCATAATAATGTGAATAACATCCTAAATTCCTTTATTATTTACTTATAACATCCATTAAAATTTAGTTTTTTTTTACATTTCATGTACGTTTAAAGTTTTGCTATTTACATCCATATGGGCTTGGAGTATGAATAGAACATTTTAAGTTCTTTATGGGCCTATAGAAAAGGTTAGATCATATTGGGTTCATAAAGTGGGGAGATATGATGCAATTAGGGCTGTCAATGGAGCAGATTTCAATCCGAATCCGTTTGAATCCGGTTCGATTTATTTTCTGCTAGTTAATCGATATGTGCGAGACACGTATCTTTTCCGTCCAGAATTTAACGGCCAAACCTAAATTGAAAAATGTTGGTCAATTTTAGTATAAAAAATGTGTCATTTTGATAGGTATGGTATGAAATGTATAAAGGTACCAAAATTTTAATATGAAAAACGCAATTCATTCAATTTATTATATAGATAAGGTTGTAAATGGAGAGGATATTAGTCAAAATTCTCTCAAATCATTTAGACTTTTTGTTCAATTACGATGAACCTAATCCAATTAACAAAATCTTTAACTTAAAATTGCATGTATATGAATTTAGATAGATTGATACCTTATGATCATAAATCTAATAAATAAAATAAAAAATTTATAAACATAAATAATGTACTATTCTATAAGTAATATTAATAACATTTCATCATCACTTTGTTAGAATTGAAGATACTTCATTGAATCCCATAAAGATATGAAATTTGACTGAATCCAAGTACTATCCAAAAGACTCGAAAATTTCAGACAAGATCCAACTGTATGAATAGATAGCATAATTCGACCCCAATCCGACCCGTCAATATATAGCCCTACTATATAGGTAAAACAAACGTTTTAGCTCGTAAATTAAAAAGTCAGAGACTATATATGAGGAGTTTCTATAGTTTCTTTCCATTTAATTTAGCAAAAAAATATATTGATCGAAAAGGAAGATATAATAAGGTCTTATTTGGGTCGATGGATTAGAAATTGTAGTTGAAGAAAATTTTGTGATAAAACAATTTCAAATAACTTATATATTGTGTGGATTTCAAATGCATCATTTTAGTTAAAAGAATAGTATAAAATATAGAAATTTGAACGCTAAGAAATTTAATATGATAAAAGTGCTATACATGGTTAATAAAATAACATTTCGTGTGACATTTTACGAGGCTCTTATAGAATTAATTATATCATTTATTAATTCTTTTAAATAATTCAAATATTTATTTGACTTGTCAATATGATTGTCGAGCACGTAGTCGCTTGGAAAAAACATAAAATTAAACAATCATATGTTTCTTCTGTTGACGCTAGTTAAAAAATTATATCCTTCTCTGTCTCTTTTTTTTTCTTTTTTTTTTTCTTTTTTTATTTCTTTTTTTTTTATTTCTACGGATTAATTAAGGAGTTCTTTGTTAGGTTTTATTTGGATTTTGATTGAGCTATATGAACTTTATTTAACTAACCAATCTCATGTTTTTATGACCGAATTTAGTAATATTTTGCATTACTTTTTAATTCATTGTACCAAAAATAATTTTCCACCATACAATAATATTAAATTTTTTACATAATCATAATTTTATCAGTTTCATTTAAATTTAAGTTCCATTTCCCCAACCACACACATCTAAGATCGGGCACATGGGCCCTCTCATGGGAGTGAGTGAGGAGTCCAATGGGCCGACATTTAACAAATTAGAACACATGAAGTGATGGAATGAAACACTTGATGTTACACCATAATTGGTTCTTTTTTATCCTTTTCCTCTTGTATTTCGAATATATATTTGGTTTTATTTTTATGTTAAAAATGATCAATTTAAAGAAGATCAAATCTTGATTTCGATTGGCACGTACCACTAATTGACTGATTTAGTTGAAAAAACTAGTCATCATAATTCTCATTTAAAATATTAGATGCACATCGAAAGAAATTAAATCAGATCTTAGACCCGAAAACCATGAAAAACGTAAAAAAGAAAATCTTGATTTACACATAACAATTATTTACTCTAATATTCCAATCTAAAAGGCTAAAACAATAAATATTTGCATGTATGGCACATATAATGACATTTACATCTGAGTATGATATATTTATGTTGATTCTGAAAAAAATAAAATAAAAATTTGAGTATGATATGAACAAGTGCCAAAATCAAATTAAATTACTACATATGTTACATCGAATTTGATCGATAAAATAATGTTGACTTCAATTTGTTATTAATGTCAACCAAAATTTGAATAATATTTAATTTTTATAACATTATAATTAAATTCGGTTTGAACTATATCAAATAAGCTAAACAATAATAATAAAAAAAGGTCTATTTGAATTTATTTATGCTAATTGAGAAATCGGTTGTTAATCCAATAATTAGAGCCATTGCATTTATTAATTAGAGCACCCAACTCACAGGAGCAGAGAAAATTTAGAAAATAAATTTTTAAAACAAAGAAAATCTCTTCTGATTCAGAGGCAGAATTTTGACCCACCTTATGAGATTTTATTCTCTGTAGCTCACCAACTTTATATACGTATGTAAGAAATACTAATAATATTGTAATTTTTATAACTTTTGTGTACTTAATAAATAATAATAATAATAATAATAATTATAATAATATTTGAAGGATCTATTTTGATCTAGCTATGGTCCAAACAAAACATTGTTTTAGCTTAGGATTAAAGTGGGCAGGTTGGCCCCACACAAAAAGCATCAACTTTTCTTTAACCATATGATAATGTCACTCAATCATGTGTTGTAATTATTTTTCTAAATATTATTTTGTGGATGGTGACATATGTTATTAGATTTTCTTTTAACTGCTTTGTTTAAATTTTTCTATTTGTATTTTACAAGTCATTTTTAGGAACATAACCTAAGTCAAATAATATAATTTACATGAGGGGGATAAGAAGAAAGTGAGAGCGATTGTCAACAAAGATTTATATAACTGTTGGATCTAAATCGAATACATAAACATAATGATCATAAGATCTAATTCGATTTAATACCGAAAACCTTATTGCCTAACCATGTCGATTATCAAGAGATTAAAAGTAGATCTGAAACTTTAATGCAGCAGAAACTTACCTTGATTCATGCCAGCAATCTTGATGTTATTGATGATATAGTGATGATGGGTTTTATGATCTTCCACTTGATACACACCTTAGAACCTTAATACTCATGCAGAAAGGGATTGCAGAGAATATGAGTTATGTAACTCTATATTTTGTTGTTGTGTTGTGTACAAGTGGGGATCATAACCCCTTATATATAATAACCTACTAGGGTTAGTATATGTTCTATTATTTTCAATTCGGCCCTTCATCAAATTGAAAATCACAAACTGGTATCTACACTTTTATTCCATGATAAACTTAATACCCATAGTCCAAAAGTTAACATAATTAGACCACATAATTATGGACTTTACTTTATAATAGCAATACACACTAAATTAACATATTAGGCCCACATAACCATTGAAATTTTCCAACAATCTCCCACTTGGGCCACATATGTTATCAGATAAATCTGTATATCCTTATGAGCTCAAAATTTGCTATTATTTCCTTAGGTATTCCAAACAATCTCGTCCATTGATTTAGTCGGCAAAGGACTAAAGGAGCTTTCGTCACAAATAGCGTAACTAAACCCATCAATAATCACATATACTAACAAAACCAAATGACATAGATCTATCATGGAGCGTAGCATGAAAATTACATGTAATGTGATCTTAAACATGCCTATTCTCAACTGATCCTCCTTAATCTTTATTGAGATCAACTTTAACATAATCGTACAGAGAGCAAAAAACTGAAAACTTTATTTCTGCAGAAATATCCAAATATAATAATGGATCCAAAATTAACATGTATAAAGCAACTAAACTACAAACTCCCACTAAAACATGAAATCCTTACAGAAAATTACACCCATATGAGCAGTATGCTCATGAAAGATTTTGGGTGGTAATCCCTTAGTAAGCGGATCCGCAATCATGGAGTTTGTCCCAATATGCTCTATAGAAATATGTCCACTCTGTACCCTTTCCTTCACAACTAGGAACTTAATATCAATGTGTTTTGACTTAGTTGAACTTCCATTGTTGTTAGAATATTGAACTGCTGAATTATTGTCACAATATAACTTTAGTGGTCTTTCAACTCCACTCATAATGCGCAACCCAGTGACAAAATTCCGCAGCCATAATCCTTGATTAGATGCCTCATAACAAGCTACAAATTCTGTCGCCATGGTGGAAGGAGTCACTAGTGTCTGTTTGACACTTTTCCAGGAGATAGCTCCACCGGCAAGTAGATAAATGTAGCCTGATGTGGATCTTTTAGTGTCTTGGCATCCAGCGAAATCAGAATCAGAATACCCAATGATCTCCAATAGATCTGATCTTCTGTATGTGAGCATGTAATCTCTCGTTCTATGCAAGTACCTTAAAACCCTCTTGGCTGCTTTCCAATGATCCATCCCAGGGTTGCTTAAGTATCTACCAAGCATCCCAACAATAAATGCTATGTCGGGACGTGTACAAACTTGAGCATACATCAGACTTCCAACTACTAAAAGCGTAGGGGATCTTTTGCATTTCTTTAACTTCAAGCTCATTTTCAGGGCACTGATCGAGACTAAATTTGTCTCCTTTAGCAACAGGGGTGTCTCCTGGTTTACAATTCAACATGCCATACCTTAAAAGCACTTTTTCAATATAGTTCTTTTGTGATAATCCAAGAATACCTCGAGTGCGGTCTCGATGTATCTGAATTCCTAATGCAAAAGAAGCTTCCCCAAGATCTTTCATATCAAATTTCTTTGATAGAAATTTCTTGGTTTCGTGCAACATATTTATATCATTTGTGGCAAGTAGTATGTCATTAACATATAAAACCATAAATACAAATTTACTCCCACTGAACTTTTGGTAAACACAATCTTTAACAGTGTTTGTTTCGAAACCAAATGAGACAATTACTTGATGAAATTTACAGTACCATTGACGGGAAGCCTGCTTAAGTCCATAGATGGATTTTCTTAATTTGCAAACCATCTTCTTTGGGTCTCCAGACACAAAGTTTTCCGGTTGCACCATATAGATCGTTTCATCAATGTCACCATTTAGAAACGCCGTCTTAACATCCATCTGATGTAACTCAAGATTCAAATGCGCAACAAGTGCCATAATCGTCCTAAAAGAGTCTTTCGAAGATACTGGAGAGAAAGTTTCTTTATAGTCGATGCCTTCCTTTTGAGTAAAGCCTTTAGCTACAAGACGGGCTTTATATCTTTCCACATTACCTTGTGAATCCTTCTTGGTTTTAAATATCCATTTGCAACCAATTGGTTTCTTTCCTTCAGGTAATGGGACAAGATCCCAAACTTGATTGTCTTGCATAGACTTATACTCATCGTTCATGGCTTCAATCTATTTGAGAGAATTAATATCTTGCATGGCTTGACGGAAGTTGATTGGATCATTTTCCGTCGATCCATTATGTTCCTCATTTTCTTGGAGAAACACTATATAATCATCTGGTATAGGATTTCTCCTCTCTCTCGTGGATCTCCTTAAGGGTGGTTCTTCTTGAGGTTGTTGAGGTTGAACTTGAGGTTGTTGAGGTTGAACTTCAGGATCAATCATCTAAACTTTAGTTGGGGTTCGATCAACATTGTCTTGTTGAGGATTCAAATCTGCTTCTCGACTAAATGCAAGAATGAAAATCTGAACAGTATCAGAAGTAGTAGGAGGAGATATAATTGATTCCTCCTCCGTGATTGATTCTTCTTCAAAGACAATGTCTCTAACCTTATTTCTCCCCCCAAACTCAACATCCTCAAAAAATATTGCGTTTCCCGTTTCAAAAATTGACCTTAATGTGGGATTGTAAAACTTAAAGCCCCTAGATCGTTCAGAGTATCCAATAAAGTAGTTGTTCACTGTTTTGGAGTCCAATTTTCCTTCTTTGGGCCTATAAGGCCTAGCTTCAGCAGGACATCCCCAAATGTGAAAATGCTTTAGACTAGGTTTGTGGCCTGTCCAAAGCTCATAAGGTGTTTTGACGGCTGCTTTAGTTGGTACTCTATTCAGAATGTAAGCTGCTGTCTTTAGTGCTTCTCCCCAGAGTGATTCTGGCAAGGTAGAATGACTGATCATACTCCTTACCATGTCTTTAAGTGTTCTGTTTCGTCTTTCAGCTACACCATTCATGCTAGGTGACCCCGGCATGGTGTATTGTGGGACGATTCCACATTCCTCTAGGAATCTAGCGAATGGTCCTGCACGTTGTTCACCTGAACCATCGTATCTGCCGTAGTACTCACCACCACGATCAGACTTGACGGACTTAATTCTTTTGTTGAGTTGGTTCTCAACCTCAGCTTTAAAAGCTTTGAACATGTCCAGAGACTCTGATTTTTCATGAATGAGATACAGGTACCCAAAACGTGAGTAATCGTCTATGAATGATATGAAATATTGTTGGCCATTCCAAGAAGCCGAAGGGAATGGTCCACAAATATCTGTATGAATCAACTCTAAGACGTCTGAAGATCTATTGGCACCTAATCTTCTTTGTTTGGTCTGTTTTCCTTTAATACACTCGACACAAATATCGAAGTCCGAAAAATCGAGTGAATCTAGAATATTTTCTGACACAAGTCTCTCAATTCTAGACTTTGAGATGTGACATAAACGCTTGTGCCATAATTTTGAAGAATTTTCTTTATTTATTTTGCGTTTAGTACCACGTGATTCCACATGCAGGGTTTCATTATAAGAAGTAATAGTATCAAGTAAGTATAGGTTATCATACATGCTTAATGAACCAGTTCCAATAATATTGGAATTTAATGAAAGACTGAATTTACTGTTTCCAAAAGAACAATGATAACCAAATTTGTCCAATAAAGAAACAGAAACCAAGTTTCGTCTAAAAGACGGCACGACAAAAGTGTCTTTCAAATCCAAATAATGACCAGTTCCTAACAATAACCTAAAATGACCTATTGCTTCTACTTCTACCGATTTTCCATCGCCCACAAAAAATGTGTCTTTCAACATCATTTGGCTTTCGGTAGCTTAGGCAACCATGCATAGAAACACTTATGTGGGTAGTAGCACCAGAATCTAACCACCAAGTGTTTATTGGTACTGAAGCTAAATTAACTTCAGAACAGACCAAATTAAAGAAAGAACCCTTAGCAGCATTATTTTCTGATTTTATTTTATTGCCCAAGTTATTCCCATTGAGCATGGAAATGCGATCATTATTCTCAAATAGTGAATTGGTAGATATAGTAATAGCAGACATTATAGCTGTTACAAAGAACGAATTTTAAGTTAGGCACATGTTCACAAATTGAATAATTATAGAATAATTATTTACTTTATGAAAGACATTAATTCAAATAATTATTAAATACATAGCAAGATACCTAGCACAGCATTAATATCAAGTCTTTGGACAGTAATATTAATTGTAAGTGGTACTCTTGTTGTAGTGATCGAATGTTGAAAATAAATCCTGTCAAATAAAGAGTCTATCTTTGGATCGACTAATTACCCACATGGACACCTAATAATAATCACACATTCATCACCACAGGTGTATATGCAATTCGGCCAAACATTATCCTTCCTTTGGGCCGGTTTAATATTCGCATGAATTTGCATACACAAATTCATCTTAACATTCTCTATAAGCCAATCTACACAAGAGAGGTCACTTTGGCGACATGTTGCTTCAATTGGTTATATTGGATGTTAGACTGACTCATAAAGTCACTGTTATGTATAAAAATTATTCGAATTTTATTGCCAAACCAGGCAATTTCCTTAAATTTTTTTTTTAAAGCCAAACAGGCCCTAATCAAATCTGTCCAAATTTGATCCTAATCCAAGCATGTGACAATACGAGTCCGGTCTCAACCGGATTAAGATCCAATATTAAACTAAGTCCAAATCTGATCTAGACTAGAAAGAACCCAGACCAGAACCAGACCGAACCTGTGCATATCCGAATAAACCTAATACCTGGATCGGTTATCCAACCCAATACTTAACCCGTAACTGAACTTTCCGACCCTAAAGATCCGAATACGTGAAACGGATCTTGTCTCCTTCACCCGAAGAAATTTACTTGAGATTTCGTCGGAAACAACTCAAATCGACCGGTAAACTGGAATTGATGTCTACGAAGGCGTAGAAACACCGAACTCACGCAATTACTACAACAAAATCACAGAAATTCAAAGAATCGAAACAAATGAAATTCAATCGACCAAGCCGAACTACCGGTGACTGAATCTTTATACGATTACAAACTGAAACGGCTTCGGGATGCCGTGTCTAAGAGTGTCGGCACGGAATTGTGGCCTGGAGGGTGCATCCTTCGGCAAGCTTGAAGCGGCGGCGTAAGTTGGAGAAGAAGACCCGTAACCCAATTCGCTTAATTTCCTTTCCTTTAATTTTTTTTTCTTTTTTTTTTCTTTTTTTTTTTTTTTAATCCTCAATATAAACTGTAGTTCGTGAATCTAGTCATAAAGCATATTTCTACTAGATCTCCCTTAAGGTATCATGCGGAGGAATACTTTAATTGCATAAATATTAGACTTGAATCATAATTAATTCAAGATCAAGAAAATAATAAAACCTAATTTGCGTAATCAAGATCTACAAAGCATGAATTCTATAAACAAGATCAAGATAGCAAAAAATCCAAACTTGCATAATCAAGATCTTTTAAACATAATTAACATAAGAACCAAATTCAGATTTTTATATATCATAAACATGAGATTATGAAAATCTCATGTAATCGAACATGGGTGGCTCTGATACCACTTGTTGGATCTAAATCGAATACATAAACATAATGATCATAAGATCTAATTCGATTTAATACCGAAAACCTTATTGCCTAACCATGTCGATTATCAAGAGATTAAAAGTAGATCTGAAACTTTAATGCAGCAGAAACTTACCTTGATTCATGCCAGCAATCTTGATGTTATTGATGATATAGTGATGATGGGTTTTATGATCTTCCACTTGATACACACCTTAGAACCTTAATACTCATGCAGAAAGGGATTGCAGAGAATATGAGTTATGTAACTCTATATTTTGTTGTTGTGTTGTGTACAAGTGGGGATCATAACCCCTTATATATAATAACCTACTAGGGTTAGTATATGTTCTATTATTTTCAATTCGGCCCTTCATCAAATTGAAAATCACAAACTGGTATCTACACTTTTATTCCATGATAAACTTAATACCCATAGTCCAAAAGTTAACATAATTAGACCACATAATTATGGACTTTACTTTATAATAGCAATACACACTAAATTAACATATTAGGCCCACATAACCATTGAAATTTTCCAACAATAACTACTTAATTGACAACATTACCATTTTATATCACTAAGTTTTGAAAACATAATAATGACAAGAATTATACATAACTAATTAATGTTAACAATTTACAGTAGTGAAATTTTTTGTAATTAGACCTTATCTCGAAAAAATATTTGTAGTTTGGTAGTACTAGTAGTGTGCTACTATCTTTGTATGAGCACAATCTAGTGTATATGTCAATCAATGAAAAAATTGCATATTTGGTACAATACAATATGACAATTTATAATATTAGGACTAATCTAATTTTGTTCTTGTCTGAGCTAAGAGAATTCAATGAATCGTCTCCCTCCTTGGGCTGGAGGGTGCCCTACGGAGTGAATAATAACTTCCGTCTAGGCGAGGTTTGACTAACTTAGTATATGAGAAGCAAAGCTGGAGCTCGGGTATGATATATTCCATCAAGAGAACAACAACTAGGAAAAGGCTTCGGTTAGAGAGAGCTTGATCCAGAACTGTTTTGATTTCGTTCCAGTAGACCCCCCTTTCCTTATCAAGGAGAAAAATAGAATGATTGAAGAGCCGGTACTAATATCGTGGATTCGTGTATTTCAGTTAAAAGATTTGAAATAGCAAATCCTTGAGAGTAAAAATAGCACTTGGACCAATTATTGGGCTTAGGACATTTAATACTATAATTTAAATGTTGGTCGTAATATTTATACCATCCTCAAATAATTGGACAAATAATGGACAAAATTGGTCTCGTGCACTACACATGACCACTTGATAATTTTTCCTTCAAAAGACAATATAACGACCACGTACAACCGTACACAGCCAATTTCGTCCATCTTCGTCAAATGATTTGACAATTGTATGAATATTGCAGTCAATGTTTAAATTATGGTACTAAACTTGCATTTACGTATCCAGGTACCAATTAAGTTTGCAAAGTATCCTATTATATGCTACCAAATATGCAAACTAATTTTCCGTCAATCAATATATTAAATGTGCATTTCCCAATTAAGATGAATACAAGGATGTGTTTTGTAATAAGTCTAATGATTTTTTTCAGAGAAAGAAAAAGTTATCTTATGTTAATTTGTATGAACTATGTTAATTGGTCCAGTAGAAGGTACTAGTCACTACAAAGTAACTAGTCACTATGTCAATCTGCCTCGAAAGGGATTAAACCCTTGGGGAAGAAAAAACGCAAAACCATACATATTTTGAACGCTTGAAAACTCAAAATAAAGAAATATTTTCTATATTTTAATTTAATTTTCTCCAATTTTATTTAATTAGACACCTGGTCCTTTCTATAGTTTTCTAATACTATTTGAATAATTATACTTTTGATCGAGGGACAAGTAGACACTATGGATTGTATGCATGATTTTAAACAAAAACAAATATATATATATATATATATATATATATATATATATTTAAATTTTCTCCTATTTATAGGTATAATGATGTCCCCATTATAAACAAATGCTACTTAAATGTATATGCTGTGTTTGGACTGGCTCTTCTTCTCTGCCTTAATATAGACACTGTGGTCCCTCTCGTTGTTTCAACATTATGCATATGTTTTTGCTTTCATTACAACCTGTGTACTGGACAAAACCATTTTTTAGATACTTTTGTATGAATTAAATTAAATAATTAATAACGTGATCTTCAAATTCCTGCAAAATACAATAAAAACATAATAACACAGTCATATATATATATATATATATAGGGTAAATCTCACTTTATGGTTTTTTTTTTCTTTTTTTTTATAGTTTGGTCTCCCTTATATTTTTTTAAACATTTTAATCTTCACTATCTGTGATTTGTTTCATTGTAGTCCTTCTCAATTAAGCGGTTTCAGGGTGGTTCTGATGTCACATGCATGATTTGCAAGACTAGCATTAAGGTTTTTTTCCGGAAAACTCACGCAAAATAACATGATTTTGGACAATGTTCTTCAACTTTTTGTTCAACAAAGGATATGAAAAACCTATTATTTTACATGAATTTCCCAAAAAAAAAACCTCATATTACTCAAGTGCAAATCACGTGACGTTGGAGCTACCTTGAAACCGTCGGAGAAGAACTATAATGACACAAATAATTGATAGTGAGAATTAAAATGTTAAGAAAATCATAAAAGGGATCAAATTGTAAAAAAATACACAAATATCTATTTGTGTATTTTTTTACAATTTTGTTAAAGGGTCAGATTCAAGTCGTATCATAATTGACTTGAATTCAACCCATCTATATATGACCGGATTTGAATTTTACCTGAAGCTGGAATTTCGACTATATCGGGTCATATTTGGACTAGGTCAAATTCGAGATTTTTTTTAAACTTAATAAATTTTTCACTTTTAAAATTCTCACCAACAACTTTAAAGTTAAATTACGAATATCTCACTAGATAAGGTTAAATACTAAAATCCCTTTATAAAAATCTTACTGTAATAAGAAAATTTTATTTTACCGTATTAATAAGGAGTGAAGTAAATAAAAATATCAATAAATAAGATAAGTTAACATGCAAATAAGTGAGCTAACCGGCCCATGAAGGCCCAACACAATCCTACCTTAGCCCAATCGGCTTCTCAATCGTATTTTCTTTTTGACTTGACCGTTAAACCTCACCCTAAATCGTCAATGTAAAATGAGTTCAAGGTTTAAGTATTCAAAACAACTAACTATGCCTAACATAATTCAAATATGTTTGCATCTTAACATAATTCGCATAAATATAACATATGCATATATTGCCCAAATTTTTAACAACAAAACCTACAAACAATATACTATAAATAACAACTTTCATCATTAAAAATTGAAAGAAACATTTCTGAGTGATACAGGGGTGAAACCGATTTTTCGAATCGGGTTGACTCTTTCTCCAAGATCCAGGTACTTTGTGCCTTCAAGTCCTGCAAAATAAAAACTACACGTTAGTGGAGTGCTGACGGAGCCTCCTCCGATGCTTAAGTCAATAAAGTGAAAGTAGAGAATATTTATACCTGCGAATAATGTTCATTTAGGTATGAGGATTCCTGCTTTTGGGGGGATATTTATGTACATGCATGGGAGTTCTTTTGTGAGTTTGTGCACGTTCCTTGAACAGTGGAAGAGATTGATTTGCTAAATATCTCCCTAATATGTAGGAGACTCGCGAGAAGAGTCCTCAGAGATGAGGGTTACATTTTGAGGAGAGCCTTATCTACATGGGAAATGAGCCGCTTGTCTATAAATCAAGCCCATGTCCCGTTTCTGACTAAACTAAGTCCTCAAATGTACTCGCTTCACATTCAGCGACTCTGGGTTTGTCATACTCATCGTTCACTTTGAGGAACAACAAAGGGTCTATGTCTTCTTTATACTCACAAGTGGGATTTGTTGGTTTAATAATCCTAATGTGGATCTTATTCCTACATCATTGGGAGATCTTCTTCATCTCTACTCACTTCCATCAACATTTTGATTAAGTACCAAGATAATACTATGGGACTAAAAATTCAACTTTGCCAAGTACCATGCAAATATCATGGGACTAAAGTTCAATCTTGTCAAGTTCTAATAGTTATTTATTGAGAAAGCTACGACCAAATAATTAATGTTTCAAATTGAATAAATTAATTATTTTGAAACAATTCACCCATAATATCGAGCCACTTTTAATTGATCAAGCTAGTTTGCAATATATTCTCATAATTTTTTCTACGTAGGATATATAGTGTGTTGTATTTTGATTTCAATTCTCCACTCATGCCTTGTAGCATTAACCGTTCCAACACAACCGGCTCTTTTTTCACTAATTATTAGGGTTGAAAATCAAATCAAATTACTCGATACTTGACTCGATCTCGTTTAGTAAAAGGTCTTTGAGCTCGGGTCGTCACACAAATTAGCTTGAACATCATTTGAGCTCGATAACATAAAAAAATTGACTAATAAAAAATCAAGCCACTCGATACTCGGTTCGAGCTCGTTAACCAAATCTCGTTTGAGCTCAGTACGTTAATAAATCAAACGAATCTCAAACATAAAATTTCCAACTCGTTACAATTCAAATCAAACTTGAACAGTATGTCGTTCGATACTAATCGACTTGTTTACACCCCTACTAATTACAATACCAATTAGATTTTTCATTCAAAAAACAAGTTAGTAATTAAGTATTAATTCAATCTTTCAATCCCAAAAGGTGTAAAAAATAAAAGGAAAAAGGAAATTTAGAAAAAAAGATAGGGGAAAGGATGAAATAGGACCCATGTGAATGGTGCATATACCAAAATGTGAATGAAAGGTGTATAATCACGACTTAGGAATGCAAAATAAACTCTTTTTCATCCCCTTTCTTTTTCAAACCCAACTTTAATTGGTCCCCAACCCATACCCGACCCCTCTCCCCAGACCATGTCCGTTGTTTACCCTACAGTCACCGTGACTCTCTCAATCTCAATATAAATAAATAAATAAATAAATAACTATATATATATATTTATTTATTTGTAGTCTAATAATAAGTAGATATTATTAATTCAATTAATTTTTTTTGAAGCAATTCAATTAATTAATTGCATGTCTTTATTGTTATCTAAGCCACGGATTAAATCTTGTTGGTTCAAAGGCCACTTGCACGAGACATTTAATGAAATGTTTATGTGATATTATCATTTTATGGAAAAACATGAAATGTTAGGCTATGTTACTGCAGAATTTTCACCCGAAATAATTAAAAATAGAGTGTAACTAACTTGTCGAAATTAAGAGTGGATATGAAAAATATTTTGTAACATAGAGGGATAAATTGCCACATTTATCATAACATGGGCCGGGGTGGGGATAATTTGCTACATTATAATAACATAGGGTGGTATGGGACACATATAAAAATATTAGGGAGACGATGTGAAACTTTTATAAAATTACAAGGGAGTAAAATACTCTTTTTCAAATTACACGAAGATAAATTGAATATTATGAATACTATATGGGATAAATTGCCATTAACTCATTAGAATATATCTAGCATCATAAGCATGGATTAAAATTTCGTTTCGAGTGTATGTTTTGGTCAGCCAAATATTGAAAACTTTTCTAGATTTTTCGGAAATGTTTCGAAAACGCTAAGAAAAAATTGTAAGAAATGTTACTAAATTTGGAGAAATAACAGAGTTTAAGGTAAACAAATGGTTTTGAAATTACATCTTCTTTTCATTTCACTTATGCAAAAACAAAAACTTTTCGATATTTTCGACGAAAAAGATGAAAATTTTGATCCATAATCATAAGTTTTAGCAGAGCATGTATCACGAAACATTCCCGGACCGACCCGATTCCCATTTGAACCAATCCAAATTACTTAAATAAAAATAAACGTTAAAAGGGTTTATATGCAATGCTAAAATAATCTTCCTAACATTAGATGGAATTACCTCTTAATGTGTATCAATAGTTACTAGGGGAAAGAATAAAATGATCTCATAATTAAAGTGTTCTGACGAGTTTACCCATGCATATGCTTTTGGGCCGACATTTTTACCATATAATTTATAAATTTGAAGTAATTAAAGTATTTTTCGACCCAATTGCAAAAATTAAACTCATGTATGGGACATGTGTTCAATAATTTGGAAAATTTTGACATTTGGGGATCAATATTTTGACAGAATATGAAAGTGCAGAAAAGCTGATTAACCCAAAATATACTCCCTCTGTCCCAAATTATCTGTCCTTTTAGAGAAAAAAATTTGTTCCAAATTATCTGTCACTTTAGGATTTCAATACACATTAATTACATATTTTAGGTATATAAGAGAAAAAGTAAGAGGAAGAGTGTAAAACTTGAATAACGTGTAAATAACTAATGGTGGGATAAATAAAGAATAAAAATATTTGAGGTATATAATTTATTTTTTTTCCATAAAAGTGAGGCTATGTAGTAGATACCTTAATATGTGTGAAAACATGTAAAATTACACTTAATTTGGGACAGAGAGAGTAATTAATTTCAATTTAGATATAAACTAATTAATTAGGCAAAATATCACTTCATCCCCTTTTCGCCATCCCTTGGCTGGTACGGGAAGGTAGGAGTTTGGTTTTTTTTATTTTTTTTTAAATTTTATTTTAAATTTTCATAAAAGACTTTATTGATTCTTTTAGTTGAAAAATTATAAACAATTTATATGCAGTTGTCGGCTTTAATATTAAACCAAAATGTTCAATTCCTAATTTTTGTGGGTAAGTTGCAATAATCAATTTTGAAATTTAGTCAAAATGCTCAATTCTAATTTTGGGGTTAAATATATATGCAACTATCAATTTTAAAATTCAGTCGAAATGTTAATTTTAGGGGGTTATATATGGAATTATTAGTTTAAAAAATCAATAAAATTCCCGTGATTATCAAGAACATGGCATGTACGTGAGGTTAATTTTTGCAATTAAATCGAATAGTACCAAAATTACTTCAAATATGTAAAGTATGACGTAATATTATCAACCTAATAAATATGTGGCGTAAACTTGCTAACGAGCTATAATTATGACACTATTTTTGCCTTGTCACGTAATTACCACAACGACTACATCAAAACTTCATTTGAGCCTAATTTATAATTTAAAAAGAATAAAAAATAATTGAGTCATTAGTTGTGGGTTAAATATGCTATGTCGAATAAATCCGACTTCATGAGGTTGTAAGTTACCAATAGTTTGCAAGTTTACTAATAATTTTTTTTTGTGATTGATGGAATTCGATCGAATCAAATATGATATAAAATTTTTAACAAAAGAATTTAGATTCACCTTCATGTGACATCCATTATTTGGCAATTTCTATGCAAAGTCGAGTACGATTTAATTAAGTGGTTAAGAAATATGAATATTCATGAGATTGAATGCTTTCGAATTTTCATCTATATTTAATTAACGCTTTCGGGATGAACTCTCCGTAACATATCCAATTTCAATCCGATAACAATATGGTCATACTCGATCTATCCAATCTCAATGTAACAGTTAACTAAGCTTAAAAAAAATATAACTATATAAAATCACATATTAAAAAAAAATAAAAATAAACATTGCACATATCATAGGAGTAAATATATGTTTGAATTGAATTTTAGTTGAGGTCAGGAGAATGCCCTTATCTGTCACATGCTAAGTTCATTGCTGGATTTGAGACCAACCAAGAAAAACCCATCACATTTTTAAATTAATTTTAAATTTCCAAATAATCAATGTGGGGACTATTTGCAGCCGATCGAGTTCCTTTTTAGCCACTCACATTTCTTGCTTAGGTAGAAAGTAGAAACACTTTTAAAATACTTATTTATGTCATTGAACATTTTGCATATTTTTTGAAATTATTATAAAATATAGATTGAAACATTAGATATTTGATTGAGTTAGATAGGATTGAAACATTTAAAATACTTATAAATGGATAACTTTTTAAATTATTATAATAAAAATATAGATTGAAGAGTTAAATGGTACTTTTGTAATTTCATGTAACTTCAAAAGTCATGTAAAAATTAGTAATTTGGCTTCCAAGTTCTATTTTCACATAGATAATTAATCATGTTCACTTTTGTGTTCAACATATTTGATCCTCTATCTTTTTGAGTCAAGAACATTTATTCTCATATTCATCACTTTTAGTTATTTATCTTTTCTATAAAGAAAAAGAACCTATATATAAAATCTCTTTATGCTGCTGAAAATTAAATAAAATTATTTAATACTCGACTCGAGCTTGTTCGATAAAAGTTGATTTGAGCTCAGTTCTTCATGCTAATAACAAGGTTGAACATTATTTTTTATTCGTTAACATTTGAAGCTCGGCTCAAGCACGACTCGATAAACTAAATTAATAAAATACATGTAAAATATCAAGTTACATGATACTCGGCTCGAGCTTGTATGAGTTTTGCTCGTTTAACAATCAAACAAAGCTCAAACACAATATCTGAAGGTCGATAAATTTTAAACCAAACTTGAACAGAGTGACGTTCAACACTACTCAGCTCAAAATACTCGATACTCGGCTCGAGCTTGTTTGAGTTTTGCTCGTTTAACAATCAAACCAAGCTCAAACACAATATCTGAAGATTGATAAAATTCAAACCAAACTTGAACAGAGTGACGTTCAACACTATTCGGCTCAATACTCGAGCTTGTTCGAGTTTTGCTCGTTTAACAATCAAACCAAGCTCAAACACAATATCTGAAAGTCGATAAAATTCAATCCAAATTTGAACAGTGTGACGTTCAGCATTACTCGAGTCAATTACACCCTAATATACTAGTTGCATAAAAGGTCATTCTAAGCCACGAATCAACCGGAATCACTTATGTTTAGTTTTGAAGGAGACTTAATAGGCCCAAAAAACGGAGAGACTATAACACTAAATGTGTCTAGTCAAAAGAGAAATGTGTTACATATAAAAATTAGATCAAAATTAAAATAAAAAAAAAATTGAAATAAAGAAATTTGAGACATAGGGAAGGAGTAGTTAATTTCAAAAAGAAAATGGATGGGTCCATCCATTTCTCTCTTTTCCTGCACAACAATAGAAACATAAATCCACAAACCCTCTGCCAAACCCTTCCTTCAAACTCAGTCCCTACACCAAGTTGGAATCCTATCCTATCAATAATTCATTCCAATTCTCTCTTTTCTCCTCCTCCTCCTCCTCCTCCTCTCTGTTAAAAAAATCTCCCCCTATATATATATACACACAAAAACACATACTCTGTACTTAATTCCACTCAATCTTTTTCAGTACTCAGTAGTACTGGTTCTTAAGAGTTCTTACAACCTTATTTGAAATCCTAATAAAAAGGAAGATGATAAGTTTCCACGATCTGTACGTGGTTCTGACCGCGGTGATCCCTTTGTACGTGGCCATGATGCTGGCTTACGGCTCGGTGCGGTGGTGGAAAATCTTCACCCCGGACCAGTGTTCCGGGATAAACCGATTCGTGGCCGTGTTCGCGGTCCCACTCCTTTCGTTCCATTTCATCTCGAAGAACGACATCTACGCTATGAACTTCCGTTTCATAGCCGCGGATACGCTACAAAAGATCATCATGCTTGTGGTTCTTGGATTATGGGCGAATTTCACTAGGAACGGGAGTTTGGAATGGTCAATTACCATTTTCTCCCTGTCTACATTACCCAATACACTTGTGATGGGAATCCCATTGCTCATTGCCATGTACGGGGATTATTCGGGGAGTTTAATGGTACAAGTCGTGGTTCTACAATGTATTATTTGGTACACGCTTTTGTTGTTTTTGTTCGAATATCGTGGCGCGAAAATGTTGATCATGGAACAGTTTCCGGAAACAGCAGCTTCGATCGTGTCGTTTAAGGTCGAATCCGACGTCGTTTCGTTGGACGGTCAGGATTTTCTGGAGACGGATGCGGAGATAGGAAATGACGGGAAGCTTCATGTTACTGTTAGGAAATCGAATGCTTCTAGAAGGTCGTTGGGTCTTTCCGGTGTGACTCCACGGCCGTCGAATTTAACAGGGGCGGAGATTTATAGCTTGAGTTCTTCGAGAAACCCGACTCCGAGAGGGTCGAATTTTAATCACTCGGATTTTTATTCGATGATGGGGTTGGGGAGGTTGTCGAATTTTGGGAATTCGGATACGGGTCGGTTATCGAATTTCAACGTGGGTGATATGTATTCTGTTCAGTCTTCGCGAGGGCCTACTCCGAGGCCTTCGAATTTTGAGGAGAATTGTGCTCCGGGTGGGTTGATGAGCTCGCCGAGATTTGGGTATTATCCGGCGACCGCGGCGCCGCCTACGGCGGCGGCGAATGCTTACCCTGCTCCGAATCCTGAAATTGCTTCGGCGGCGCCGAAAACTGTGAAAACCCATCATCAGGGTGGGAAAAATAGCCATGATGCTAAAGAGCTTCATATGTTTGTTTGGAGCTCGAGTGCTTCGCCGGTGTCGGAAGGGGGCGGAGGAGGTGGCGGTGCTGGTGCTGGTGCTGGATTACATGCTTTTGGTGGACCAGAAGAGCAATCTGGGCGGTCCGATCAAGGTGCGAAGGAGATCAGGTTGTTGGTTTCTGATCACCCTCAAAATGGGGAGGTGAAAGGTAAATATTGTTATCTCCATTAACACTTTTGTTATTTTCTTTATTGTTGTTGTAGATAAGGTGTTTGATGTATTGTCTAAGTGGGATTTTTTTTTAATGTAGCTGTTCCGCAAAATGAGGACCATGGTGGGGAGGACTTCACCTTTGGTGGTGGTAAAGGGAGAGATCATGGGGAAGAGGAGAGAGAAAAGGATGGGCCTATCGGGCTTTCGAAACTAGGCTCGAGCTCCACCACCGAACTCGACCCGAAAGCTTTCGGAGGTAACGATGGTGGACCCGCAAAACATATGCCACCAACAAGCGTCATGACTCGTCTCATCCTGATCATGGTTTGGCGTAAACTTATCAGAAACCCGAACACTTACTCCAGCCTCATCGGCCTCATTTGGTCCTTGGTCTCGTTTAGGTAAGTTAATCGAGACCTTTTCGGTAATTTATTAAGTATTTTTCATCGTTTTTAATTTAAAAAAAAAAAAAAAGTTGTTATTTTTTGTTTATATTTATAATAGGTGGGATGTACATATGCCTAAAATCATAGAGCAATCTATTGCAATACTCTCGGATGCTGGCCTTGGAATGGCTATGTTTAGTTTGGGTAAGTAACATTTAATAAACATATATTTATTTTTTTTTAAATTTTTTTTCCTATTTGGTTGTTATAACCGTCTTCTATCATATGTATTATAATTTTGACCATCCATTTTTGGTGAAAAAAATAATACAATAAATGAATTGGCTACTCGACACGTGGGTCCTATGAATAAATGTCTTTTTGCGGTCCTAAACTTAAGGATGATGTAAACATGGTGCATTAATCTATGGTGGTTGTGATTAAATTGACTAAATTTCTAAAAATCATGTTTGGTAGGTGAACTTAGCTCTTTCATCAACTTTAATCTTTTATCCATTTTTTTAAAACAATAAATAAAGGGGCGTTTTCACAAACCCCCATAGATTTATCGTAATTACAAAAAAGTCAATGTGGTTTAAAAAATTACAATAACACCACTTAGAGAGAGTTTTTCATAAATATTTTCACAAATTGTAGGGGGTGTTTATGTAAGGGGTGTTTTAATATAAAATCTATAATAGAAGGGCGTCTTTGTAATTTTGAAACGTTAAGGGATAAGGGTTCCGATGGTAAATCACCCTATAATCTTTGTTTTAACCATGGATCAAAATTTTCATCTTTTCCATCGAAAATATCGAAAAGTTTTCGTTTTTGAATCAGGCGAAGCGAAAACAAGATGTAATTCTGAAACTATTTATTTGCCTTAAACTCTGTTATTATCCTAAATTTAGTAACTTTTTTTTACAAATTTTCCTTAGTGTTTCCAAAACATTTCCGAATAGTCTAATTTCCACTATTTGACTGACCGAAACATACATTTGAACCGAAATTTTAATCCATGGTTTTAACATTAACAAGTATAAAAAAAATAAGAAAAGAAAATAAAATTATTATTCATAATGTCATATAATTAATATTTTTATTATTATTATTGATTGACAGGACTATTTATGGCTCTTCAACCGAAGATAATCGCATGTGGAAACACGGTGGCCACTTTCGCCATGGCCGTGAGGTTTCTTACTGGCCCAGCAGTTATGGCCGCAGCTTCCATTGCTGTTGGCTTACGTGGCACCCTTCTCCATGTTGCAATTGTGCAGGTAACCCCCTCTACTTTCTCATTATTCAATATTTGGTCTATTTCAAATTCATTACTTTATGAATATGTTAAAAAACATTATTTAATTATTCGAAAAAGCATAAAAAATAAAAAGTAATTATTACCCTCCTGTAGTATATATCATGTTCAATTTACCTTTCCGTAATTTAAAAGAGGAACACTTTACCACCTAATTTAAAACTTAAAAAAAATACAAATTTACAAAACTACCCTTCTTAAATGAGATACGTTAACACCTTCTCATGTGCTATGACTTTTACGCCCGATTATGTTACAAAAACACTTCTGATGTTCCTTTTGACAAGTGAGTTACGCTTTCCAGTTGAAGATGCTAAATTGTTCCTTTAAAATTTTCACAGATAAATTGAACAATATACATATCAGGGGTAAATATTTAGCTCCAAATTATATTTTGACGTATTTTTACCAAACAGGCGGCACTTCCACAAGGGATTGTACCATTTGTTTTTGCTAAAGAGTACAATGTTCATCCACAAATTCTTAGCACTGGGTAAGTACAATTAATCTCAATCTATATATATAATATTAAATTAATTAAACTCTATTTATTTATTTCTTTTTCAATGTGATAATGATTCATTATTTTTCCAAAATTTTCAGGGTCATTTTCGGAATGTTGATAGCGTTACCGATTACTTTGGTCTATTATATTCTTCTTGGATTATAATTTTTTGTTTTAATGTGGCTCGTGACAAATTGAAGCAACAAATTCACTTATATGGCTTGCATCAACACTTATTTACAGTGGATTTTGGAGAGAAAAAGCCTTAGAAAATTGACTTAGATAATTTATTCCCTGATTTGAGGAGTATGCCCCCATTATCAGACAACATATATTCCATGGAGGAAAAGATTAATGTTGTCTAGCCTTTTGTGGAGGGGGGAACAACACAGAAGAAAACAGGGAACCTGCAAAAAATATGGTCCAATGTCAATTTTCTTAATAGTTATTGCACATGTAAACCAATGATTATTTAATAGTGTATAATTAATTTTATTTATCTAATCTCAGTCAAATTAGTGTGTCTTTAAGGGGAGAGGAATAGTTAATTATGGTGTATTTTCCCATTGGTGTTCATTATTAGTTGTAATTGTTTTGTTTCATTTTTGGTTTGTTTGACAATGTAAATTACTTAAATATGATTAAAATGGTTGAAGGGTTTTGTTGATTATTAGTAATTCTTTCAAGAGGATATACAATGGTGATAATCACTTAATATCTCTAACTTAGAGTGATAATTTTTTATGGGTAAATTTTACCCACAATTATTGAATTTTGAGTTATTCGCATCCATCTCTCCCGTCCCTAAATGGCTTAAAATTATATCCGATTACCCATCAACTTTTACATTTGCTCCACGATTCGAGGACAACTCAAGTTAGTCAAAATTGTAAAAGACAGTGTTGTTTTCTATCAAATCCCACTAATTTATCATATTTACAAGCACGGTATCTCATAAATTAGACAGGCACGCTCATACATCAATGGCTCAGAAAGTAATTATTACTTTGGCTTAAAAATATAGCGCTAAAACGACAAAAAATATTGTTTAAAGTTGATTTAATCGAACTCATACGTAATCTTTTAATAAATCCAATGATCTTCTACAAGTATTATGAATTCACATGACATAACATGTATATTTATGGAAAATGATTATATAACAGCCCATTTCTTCACATCCTTTTGTACAACCTTATTTAATGCTTTTAAACTTAGTTGTGTTACCTATTACCTATTTAACAGGTTACTTCTTCAAATAATTTTTCTCATATTCTACTGGCTGTACAAGTGGACTGTGATAAAGGGCTGTTATGCTAGTAGTGTCCTATATTTATAGCATTTGATCAATATATTTTCCCTAATTTTCACATGGAATTGAGGAGCCCCTCAAAGCACACTATTTTCTTGATTAAGATACCTAGTGGATGTTGAACTTTTGAGCTTTTTGGTACAAAGCATGCACTTAGGTTTGTGAGATAATTGATGGTAAATTAAAGTTAAGGGAGTCAAAAAAGGGGCTTTTCTTGCTTTTTTGAAGTTTTTGATGCGCCCACAATCCTACCCTATATGAGAGCCATCACTCTTGATAAGGTGGTGGTGGGTTCAATTCAACAATTCAAACCTTTTTCTTTAATGTATGATGATCAAAATACTTGCACGTGATTCTACACATGGATGCTTCAAATTCATTGAACATGTCACAAGGTATACTCTCACAATTATTCTTTATCATTTTTAGGGTTAGTTAGAGCCCATAGGCATCTCCTTTTTCTTTGCTTTGTACACAAAATTGGAGTGGGTATTTTGTGTTGTGAAAGTTTTAAAATAGTACTAATTAGTAATATTTGAGTTTTAATTATTTTTGCACTTCTTGAAAATCCAAGTAAATTGTCAAATTATAGGGATTGCTTGATTGTAGGGATCAATTATAGTGATAATTTGTATTGTGTCTTGTGTATTAATTGATATATGTGATCTCAAGAAAATTAAAAATGTTTTAAACTTAAGACAAACAACATTTTTAAATCAATTAAATTATTTTTTTGCCAGTACTCTTAGTAAAAAAACTTAAACACATATCTTTTTAATACATTTTGTAAATGCATGAAAAGCGAGGAAATTTAAGAAATCAACTAAAATATCTAAATCCTATATTAGGAAAGTCAAACTAAAAAGACCTTAATATTCTTACGATGTTTAATTTCTTTTAAATATATTTCGAATACATGAAATTATATCGACAAAAATAGTCTATATGTATATCATTTTATTTATTTATTTATTTATATACGTAAAAGTATGAGTTGGTTCCGCCCCCCCCATAACTAATATACACCCGTATCTAGTTTCATCAAATTAGATTTACTTTTTTCATTTGAGATAAAAGAAAAAAGAATAAGAGTGAGATAAGCAGAATATTTATGTTTAGAAAAAGAAAAACGATTGGTTACTATAAAAGATGTCATATAAAGTTAAAGTTTACTATAAAACATAAATATTTCAGATTTGAGTGATTTGCTATCCTCAAATAGTTAGTTGTTTGGCAGCTCAAAGATTTCAGGTAATGTCTCCAAGATACTAATTTAACAAGGAAAAAACACTTTTAATATCGAATTTTTGTCCAAAATATATATTTGATACTAAAATTTTTTGGAAAAATGCATTTCATGTCATGATTCACATCATCTTGACATATTTACTTTTGTCGTCAATTTTCGGACAGAATTTAACACGTGGCGTTAATTGTGAATCTTTAAAACCCGTGCATGTTTCCCCTCCCATTGTCAACTTAATGGGCACATGAGAAGCACGTGCTGAATTTCGTCCGAAAATTGACGGTAAAACTAAATGTGTCAAGATTGTGTGAGTTATGGTATGAAATGTATTTTTTCAAAAAAATTTGGTACCAGATGTGTTTTTTGGATTAATGTTTGGTATCAAAAGTGTTTTTTCCTCCTAATTTAATTGACCCTGGTTTCAAGGGCTTTCCGTTTACTTGGTGAGATCGTTGACTCCATCCTCGTATAATCAAAGAACGGTTAGACAGGGGGTTGTGCAAACATGAAATGGATTGAAAAATTTCCCGTAATCTCAGGTTTTGCAACTTGATTCGTCTAGTTCCGACCACTTACCCTTATCGAAATCAGGGACTCTCCCACCAGAACTCGTACTCACAGACAAAGACGTTTTAGATTCTAATCGATGTGGCTTAACCATGGAGATTTTTCGAACATTGTTCGAGATAGCTGGGAAAATTTACAATTTGAAAATGGCATATGGAAAAATTGAATCATATATGCATAATCTTTGGGGTTGGAGTCAAATGACTTTTAATCATGTCTTGAAGCGAATAATAGAAATAAAAAAGGTTCTCGATCGACCTAGCTATTACGTAATTTTTTTAGAAAAGATTATTAATTAATTTCTATTAGTTCTTATTATTTAATTCATTATTGAATCTTATACTAATGACTACTTGATTAGGTTTTTTCAATTGTTCATTACTCGTATATTATTTTAAAATAAATCAAAAGTTAAATTTTACAATAAATTTAAAATCACAAAAAATTAATCAAACACATACAATGTAAGTGTACTTTTCTTGTTAAATTATGACTGAATATCAAATCAAGCTACTCGAGTTCGTTCGATAAAAGCTCGTCTAAGCTCGGTTCATCACAAAAAACGAAACATCATTTTCCGTTTGACAACTTATGAAGCTCGGTCTTGAGCTCGATTCGATAAGCAAAAAGTAGACAATATACATTTAAAAATATCAAGATACTCGGCACTTGACTCGAGCTCGTACATTAAAAACTCATTTGAGCTCGGTTCATTTAACAATCAAAACAAATTCAATACAAAATTCAAACTAAACTTAAACAATGTATAGTTCAACGATGCACTGTCAATCGACCTTGCAATTTGTATAACAATGGATTAATTATTTTAGGTTGGAATAAGTTATTAACAAACTAAGAAGTAGAAAAATGACGTGCTCATTCAATTATTCTAGAACAATATGACGTTTATATTTATATGTTTAGAATATCAATTAATATTATTTACCAAGGCAAATTTAGATACCAGTGAAGATATATAGCATATAGCATCATTCTCTAGACAAAATAAACCTTTTCTTGACTAATTAAATAAATACTTCAGATTCTTAATTAATGTGATAGAAAGAATTACTAATTAATTATTATGTGGTTTACAAACACTTAAACTAAGTACCACGCTGTCTAACCACGTACTCCCTTTTTTTTTTTTTTATTTATTTATCACTTTGACTTAAAAAAAAAATATTTACTTTTATTTGTCGGTTGTACTTGTCATTAATGCTAAAATTATTTAATTAAAAAGGTATTTTGGAATTTTTCTTAAAAAATTGACTACTTAACATTTCTTAATTCGTGTGCAATCCTCCAAAACGATAAATAAAAAAAAAACGAATGGAGTACATTACTACTATAATTTAACATTTTATTGTCCAAAATATCTTTTTCGCGATTCCTTTTTTGGGATAAATTATTAGATTATGCAACTAAACCGGATCTGTAATCTTTAATAAAGCATGTAAAATGCAGACACGTGTGTGCATCTTCTATGTATAAGGCAAATACTTCAACTAATGATGCCTAATTTGCTTGGATTAATATTTGCTGGTTCGGATTAAAATTTAAAGAATGTCATATACTTCTTTATTTTTTTATTTGTTGTTTTAGTAATTTTTTTTATTTTTATTTGACATTTTAGAAATTTAATGCGTAAGAAATTAATTATTTTCATTGACCGGCTTTTCATTTTGAAGGGGAACAAACGCACCTCTTTTTTATACATTGGATTTCACGCGAAATCATCTACGCATATGCCAATAAAGATATGCAAGTAGGAGTATAATTTATTATTTTATAACATCAAACTAAACATTATTATAATTATGCATAATAAATGAAGGGTTATTGTTTGTAAAACAAGTCAATTAATTACGGGAAACCAACATACCACGGGAGAGAGTGATTGGTCGTTGAGCACTTTAATTAATTAATATCAGGCGCTACAACGCTGTAATTCTCCACAAGTCTTTATTGATTAGTTGACCACCTCTTGTCATAATTTTCAAAAAAAGAAAGAAATTTAAATTTACAGACATACATAATGTTCAATTTATCTTTTGTGATTTAAAAAAAACACCTTACCTCAGTCTGTGAAAACTTCTTAAAGAGCAATTTATATTCTTCAGCCCTATTATCAATGTGATGCATTACATTGATAAGAGGGACGCATCTGTTACGAAAAATTTTATGAGGGACGAAAGTGATAAAATTAGACCATAAGGGGACTAAAAATGCGATTCACTCTTTAATTTTCAATTTAGAATATAGAAACACAAAAAGTTATTGATGTAATGCCAGTTTACCCCCTGTGATTTGAAAAATAATAATTTGACCCCTCTTCAGTGAAAATTTTAAAAGAGCAATTTACATCTTTCAACTGGAGAGTATAAGTCACTCGCGCATGAAAAATATTTTTGTGACCCAGAAAAGTAAATTGTCACATTTATTATAATACTGGGATAAAGTGTCACATTTATCATAACATATGAGGAGGGAGGGGGGGAGGAGGTAAGTGCCACAAATAAGTTTTAAAGTTTAAAAATATCAGGGAGGCATGTGAAACTTTTATAATATTACAAGTGAGGTAAAATGCTATTTTTCAAATTACAAGGAGGTAAATTGAACATTATGCAATCACAGTTGACTAAATTCCCGTTAACTCAATTCCTTTCGAGGCTCGTTAGACACTAGTGGACAACTAATTAACATAAGGGGGTTTGACTGGCAATATATTGGTTGTATATGCCAATAGAGATAGTTTAGGGGTGTAAGTGCAAATAACCCAATCTATATCTTGTTTAATTGCGATTATATATATTTTTTTCGTCCAAAAACACTTCCACGAGAAATTTAATGCAATATATGATCCTACCATATTTGGGAGAAACATTACACGTTAGGCTGTGTTATAGCCTTTGGGGGGGGGTGTTACCTGAATTAATTTAAGATTGGCTGCACATTTTCAAAATTTAGAAAAAATTAATTTGGCAACCTTAAATTTTTTAGGAAAATTCTTGTCCAAGCCTGGTTTGGCCAAACCTATCCAACCACCAAGCAAGTGTATTGCACTTGCTTTGTGATTGGTCACTTTCCTGGAAGTTACATCCAATCCCAAAACAAGTGTATTACACTTGCCATGTAATTAGTTTGGGTTCGGCCAAACCCGGTCTGAGTAAGAATTTCCCAATTTTTTATTATTTCACTTTCCCTTCTTGAAACACCTTAAATGACTATTGTTGGTCCCAAAAGTGGTCAATGAGATCTAGAGGGAGGGGCGGGGAGGGGGTGAATAGATCTCATTTACTTTAAAACTTTTTCTGTCAGCAGACTAAGCTGATCTGATTCGTAAGTTTACTAAGCTGATCGCGCACAAAGCTTTGACCAGCAGAGTTGACCACTCATCTGATTTCACTAGGCTGATTCAGATATACTTAGAGTTTCAAAACTTGTATGCAGTGGATTTTATCAAGTATGTTTTTCAAACAAGTTTCTCTTCAAAGTTTTACCTCAGTTTAGTAAATTCCTCAATTTAAAAGCTTTGTCTTTTAAACGTTTGTTGAAAATATGCAAGTTAAAACAAGTAATCAAACACAGGGAATTTTTATAGTAGTTATATGGATAAAAATCATTTAGTCCACTCTTCCAAGTCACACAGATCTTGGGTTATACTAGAAAACACAAAGTTAACAGTATACAATGCTTGTGCCAAACAACAAATGAAATGGCCACAAGTGCGCAGTAAGAAATCACACAGAAATCCTACTCTCCGAAGCTAGATCACTCACACAGGTGGATCTACACTCCTCACGCTATTTTCAGTATAGGAGCTCACAAAGAAAACCTACACTAAGAAGCTATATCACTTCACACAGATGGATATACACTCCTTTCTTTTCTCAGTTGAAAGTCACTCAGACAGACAACGCAAGTTCTCTGTTCTTCAACGAAAAGCTTCGTCAACAGATGACTGGGCTTGTGATCAGACGACTCAACTGATGGATCTCGCTCTTAAGATGTGATCTTGAATTGTGCAAGTCACTCTTTTGATCTTCAGTTAGTCTTCAATTTATACTCTTGGATTTGAATTTCTGCCCGTTGAAGATGAGACAAAATTCTGCAGTCCTCGAGTTCTGGTCCCCAATTTCTGGAACGGCTCCCTGCAACTGCTACATTACAGTCTGCTGTACTTTCTGTCAGTCGCATTTAATGCACTCAGCTGGTTACCGTTGGACAGCTTGCTGACCGTCTTCACTTGGCTGATGGGAATACTAAGCTGATGGCTACTCGGCTGATTCAAGAATGAACATATCTATCTTGACTCGGCTGATGATCACCAATCTGATCTTTACTGATCTGATATCCCACTCGGCTGATTCGGTCACATCGCTTCCAGACCTTGAGATAGGTTTCACTAAGCTGTTCTTAGTTGATGACTTAACCTTTTGATCTTCAAAACCATTATGGCCTTTTTGTCATCTTCAAAACATTCTCTAATTTATATCAACAACTATACCTTGTACTTTCAACATATTCAACCACCTATCTTAATATCGTTTGAAAAGAAATTTTCAACTGTCGGCAACGGGATATATGATATCTAAGGCAAGAGTTCTGAGGGTCCAGGATTAGTCTAGTGTAAGCTTGGACACCTGGGTTATCAAAAAAAAAAAAAACAAATTCCCTCTATTTTCTACTGGAAACGTCATTTTTTTCTTTTAAATGATTGTTGAACGAGTCTTTAAATATTTCCTTTAATTTAAACTTCGACCAGTTTTTATTCTTTTCTTGCTTCTTAAAGAACAAATTCACAATTAGTAGGAATGGCAAGGAAGCAGGGACAATGAAACTTACTGTTTTTTTTTTTTTTTTTGGTTTCCCAAGGGTTTTAATCCCTTTCGAGGCGGGTCGGACACATTATGTATAAAAAATTTTATGCATATTCAAATTTAATTTGATATATTATAAAAAAATTAATATATCAAGATAAATAACCATTCAAAGAATTCAACACACACGAGTACCACGTGCCACGGCGACTAGTACTATTAAAATGAGAAGCCATGTCATGGTGTAACATGCTACATAATTTTTTTGATATTCCTATTTTGTCCTTAGTATCTAAATTAACCTGACTATTTAACTTTTAACTTCTTTACTTATCTCATTACATCATTTAAATGAAATTTATCTTTTACTTTTTCCCAAAAGGAAATTCTTATTTTTTGTGCGTAAATTTTTTAATGCACTTGTAACACGTGATTAGGATGATTATTCTAGAAGGAAATTAGTGTTTTTCTACACCATTTGTTGATTTTCCTATTTTGCTTCTTCTATTACACCCATTAATAAAATTTATCTTTTATTTTTCTTTGGATCAAGTCCTAAAAGAAATCCTTAATTTTTGTGTTTAAAAAAATTTATTCACGCGGGAGGAATACTAATTAATATACAATTTAGTGTAAAACCAAATTGTGAGTTATTTGTTAAGTACCGAGAAAGAACTTGATTAGTTACGTTTAGGTCTATGGTCTATCTTTGAAAAAGAATAATTAGTTTAGGGTAATTTACACTCGTTACCCTCCAGTAACTCTAATTGCACTGGCTACCTTATTGTTTTGAAAATTACAATAATCCTTCTTATAGTTTAACCTATTTATCAAAACATCCCTTACAACGTCAACACCCCTTAATTACAAGAATATATACCCTATAAATTAACGACAAAGGGTATTTTGGAAACAGGCTAAATCAGAAAGGGTGTTCTTGTAATTTTCAAAACAGAAAGGGGATTTTGGTATTTAGGGTATACTTGAGGGAGTCTGAACAAAAATTAACCTTAGGTTAGTTTACCAAAAAAAAAAGAAAAAAAGAAAAAAAGAAGTTTCTAACAATGAGGAGCCTACAAAATCTAAGCAATCCCACAAATTAAGTCCATATTTCCGTCTAACTAGATAAGCAATCCCCAAATCCTATGTGCTAATTTAATTCTATTAAAATCTGCTAACTGTTGCCATTTCATATCATATACTATACAATTAACTTATTAAAAAATGCATAACATATTCTCATTAAGATTAGTTGAGGAAAATAAAAGCGACCATCGTTATCGTTATCGTTATTCGTCATATCAAATACCACTGCACCACTATCATATATCTCATGTGGTACATCCAATCAATATAATGTGGAATGAGATCCCACATAGTCATATTTTCCCCTAGAATATAAGATTTTAAAATTATATTTACATTGTCCAGAACATGGATGATATGAATTCTCATTCCACATGAATTTTTTTTATGGGATTTTTGCACGTCATCCCCCACTTTTTTTCAATTTTCGCACTTCCCCCCCCCCCCCCCCCCCCGAAACGCCTTATATATGACCGTGCCCCCTGATTTTATGTATGTTTGTGCACTTACCCCCCTGAAACGCCTTAAATGTGACTGTGCCCCCTGCTTTTATGTATGTTTGTGCACTTACCCCCCATACCAAATTCCGGCCAGATTTTCCAGCGGAACTAAAGCACCTGTAAAGCACACAAAATTTAAGAGGGCAAAAGGGTAAAATTATCCTTATTTCCCACAAAACCTAACATCAGTTAAAAACGTGAATTGAAATTGAGAAAAAAATTAGGGTTTATCTCAGTTAGGCTTAATTTCTCCTCCATTTACTGAAATTGAGTGAATCATGAACAATTTTACAAATTCATATCGTCTCTCTCTCACACAAAACTCATGATTTAAAGAAATCAATATCAATATTTCTTGTTGCTTTCCTATTCCTTTTTTATGGAGACCCCTTCATTACATACACCGAAAAATCAAGTCACCTAGGAGTTGGTACTGGATATGGAATATTGCCGCACCGCTGGTAATATTACCCTTTTGCCCTCTTAAATTTTGTGTGCTTTGCAGGTGCTTTAGTTCCGGTGAAAAATCTGGCCGGAATTTGGTAAGGGGGGTAAGTGCACAAACATACATAAAAGCAGGGGTCACAGTCACATTTAAGACGTTTCGGGGGGGGGGGGGGTAAGTGCACAAACATACATAAAAGCAGGGGGCACGGTCACATTTAAGGCGTTTCAGGGGGGTAAGTGCACAAACATACATAAAATCAGAGGGCGCGGTCACATTTAAGGCGTTTCGGGGGGGAAACTGCGAAAATTGAAAAAAATTGAGGGGTGACCTGCAAAAATCCCTTTTTTTTATTGATAAGTTATACTATATAATTAATAGATCTATAAAGAAAAAGGAACATAAACCATGTTTTTAAGTTTATTTTAAAATTCAAAACAATCAACGTGCGGATTATTTCTATTTGCAGCCGAGCTTCTCTCAGCCACTCATGTTTCTTGCTTAGGTAGAAGTAGAACCCTCACATCCAAAACAATTAAATGTTGAGACATAGTTAATTTCAAAAAAATTGGATGGTTCCAACTTTTTTTTTTGGAGACATAGTTAATTTAAAAAAAAAAAAAAATTGATGGTTCCACCTTCTTCTTCTTTTTTCTTTTTTCCTTTAGGCGAAACAAAAATCCACGAACTCTTCCAAACACTTCCTTCAAATTATTAAGTCCCTACACCAAGTTGGAATCCTACCCAATCAATAATGCATTGAGATATGTTTAAGCATCCATCACCCTTTAGATTATATTTATACTATCTGAATCTCAATTTTATTTAAGTACATGCAAATTTGTTAGGATTTAGTCCCAACAAATGTTAATCTATAAGTAAAATATATTGACTTATATAATAAATCATTTGAAGAGTTTTGAAAACTTATGCAAATCGGGTATATATCTAGTTCTATTATAAGCGATTGACATTTGATGTAAGATTTATAATCCATCTCCAACGAAACATGGATCGATCGGGTTCGTGATCTTCCTTAATGCAAATCCTCTAATTCCTGATATGAGACTGTATTTCCTTCTCCAAATGCATAGAATGAAACAATAATAGTAGATATAAGTGAGCTATTAATATGTCACCCAAATAGAGCAATATTTTGAATTTTTTTTTTCAGAATACATTTATCATCGATCATTACATCAGAAATCATTTCAATAACTAACAAAGTATAAAAAATTACAAATAATACACCACGATCAAATACTATTATTAAACTAGAGAAAAACCTATTTTAATGAGAGTTGAACTCCATGACCGTACATCTTAGTCTAGCGTCAGCAACTTTGTCAGTGATTACCACTAGACTATGAAACACCTCCATTTTTTTTATGGGTTAATTGAAAGTAACATTGTATTATTAAATTCGATACTTTACAATGAGACTTTGCTTTTCTTCAAAGATTTTTTTTTTCTCTTCTTTTGGACTTTTCAAGAAGTATTTTTCCTTAATTTCCTTTTAAAATGAAAAAGGCAACTCCTAAAATAGCCCACATGCACACGGTATGGGCATGAGGAGATGCACATGACCGGAACACTGTACGATGATTTATATAATTCATAGCCGGGCCTAGGACATTGTTGTCTACGTCGAGCACCATGCAACCATGCGCATACGTTTGTCGCCATGCAATTGATAGATCCTAGACACATGCAATTTTTCCCTTCATTTCATGTTATATATATATATATATATATATATATATATATATATATATATATATATCATCGATCTAATACATACCCTAATTTGTAAGGTCATTGTCCCTTCTAGTTGGCTTGTAATAAAACTAGAATGTATAAAAACATAAACATATGAATAGATTGATTTGGAATTCCATTAGTCTTATTCAATTAATTGGTACTCAAGTTGGGTCGGACTTATCTTCTTGTACCTTTGGTTTGGATGTAGGTAGGAGCATGTTCTATGAATGGTCTTGTTAATTGTATGTATCGGTTGAATTTACTCAATTACAAGTTATGTACTTTTTTTTTTTGGTTGATTATTCTGTTTAGAACGATGTATGGCACCTACTAGAGAGTACATTGAGTTCGATTGAGTTGGATTTTGAATTTTCAATATTGGCTGGACTATTCTGTCGGAATTTGTCATGTTTGTGATTGATTATTTTTTTATAGCACTGTTGTTTAATCAAATATAAAATGATGGCACCGATCTGTGAGTATCCCCATCGAGTTAGGTCTTGAATTTTCAGTGTGTACTATACATATAAGTGTGTGCACAAGGCATGTTTGGGACGGGTTCCGGACTAGAGATATTGGTATAGTATATTTTGGGATTCAAGCTTTTAATCCCAAACGCGTCCTTTTATAATTTGGATACCCGTTTATGGGTACCCAAATTATTGTGAGACATATTGAAATTGCGAATTTCATATTTTTTAAACATAAATTCTCCACGGACCTAACAAAAAGTAAATTGCATAATCAATTTCTCATCCTTTTTCTTATGCTAAAATGTGTAAATTTGTTTATCAATTATCTACATAATAGTACTAGAATAGTAGGTTTAAGTAAAAAAAAAATCCTTATTAAATGTTGTTAATTAATTAACTAAATTACCTTGTAGATATAGCTATGTAAACTATATAAGTTTGTTAAATATTAAAAAGATATAGGCGTGTTTGGGTATTCGAGGTTGGAGAGATCAATTCCAAATTTATCCGTATTTCAGTAATAAAATACGAATTTTTCAAATTTGAATACTCAAACTCGAAAATACTCACCCTGTTCGAGTTTTTTAAAACCCAAACCCGATGCCCACCTATATATATATTATACCTATGGATTAAAATTTCAAATGTTTCTAAAAAAAAAATCTTCTTATAAATCAGTTGAAACGAAAACACGGAGTTCTTTATACGGTATATGTTTCTTTGATTTACAATATGTTTCTATGTTTTTCGATCCTAAAGTTCCAAAAATTAATTTCTACTAATATCTATCTTACAAAAACATGTTAAGGAAACAAAATTCAATCCATATTATAAATAATCCGAAATATATTAGTATCATGTGAATTTAGGGCTGAAAATCAAACTAAGCTATTTGATACTCGGTTCGAATTCGTTCGAGAAAAGCTCGTTTGAGCTCGGTTCGTCAAACAAATCAAACAAGCTCGAACATGGATTTTCATTTGATAAGTTTTGAAGCTCGGCTCGAGCTCGACTGGATAAACTAAATATGAAAAAAGTACATGCAGAATATCAAGCTATTTGATACCCGACTCAAGCTCGTTCAATAAAATCTCGATTGGTTTAGAAATCAAATCAAGTTCAAACACAAAATTTCAAGATCAATAAAATTCAAACCAAGCTTGAACAATGTCCCGTTCGATACTACTCGATTCGTTTACACCCCAACATGTGATGTCTATAAATTTGAGGATTATTTTAATTAAAATATTGCTTTAATAACACGAGTCATGAGCGTGCGTCGTTTTTCCTTTTTTTTTTTTTGTCTTCCATATTTTTCAGCCATAACATATTTAGATCCAATATGTAATTAATTAAAAACCGAACCATGAGATCATGCTGGTCCATAGAGTATATAAGTTAGGCCCATTATAAATTCTTTTATGGGACCAAGCCGAATGAAGCTACTCAATAATTTTTGGAGTGACCGCAACTTTTAGTCCGGGCCAATTTTTACACATTCGTTCCTCTAAAGAAAATCGTAGCAGATTAGTCCACGTTATCTATATAATGTAACATATTCGTCCCTCTTAAATTTTTCGTATCAGATGCGTCCCTCTCATCAATGTAGTATAAAACATTTATCCCTCGTAAATCTAAAATATATCCTAAAATAGACGAAAATTGATATAATTTAAATTTAAGAGGGACGAATGTGTCACACTAAATTGATAAGAGGGATGCATCTGGCACAAAAAATTAAAGAGGAACGAACGTGTTACACTACATTGATAATAGGGATGAATCTGCTATGAAAAATTTAGAAGGGATGAAAATGCAAAAATTGACCCATAAGAGAAAAAAATGCGATTCAGTCTTTTTCATTTTTTTCGTAAATATAGTCAACATACCAACCTTTTTTAGGCTTAATTCCACTTTGCACCCTATAAATAGGAGCATTTATCACTTTGCACCCTATAAATAAATTTATCCCACTTTGCACCTTTCAAACCACTATTTCATTTCAGATTGCACCCTCAACCATGTTCAACCCATTTTAGTTGCCGGAGTAAGGGTAAAAAGGTTCATTCACATTATTAACCACCCCAATTTTCCCCAAAAAATAATATATGGGCAAAATTGACGTAGTTTCATAATAACTTAAAAAAAATAAAAAATAGAAAATAAGTCTTACCGAGGTTTACTCAATTTCTCATCTTTCTTCTTCAAGTCGAGTCCAGTGCCGCCTTCTTCTTTTTCACTTTACATATAATTATTGAAACTAATCTAGAGTAATTCTGAGAATGTACGTGTAGTTATCCCTAATTACTAATTCTACAAACAAGTATAATAAAGTTGTTAACGAAATGAAAATCAAAACGTAAATAAGATGAGAAATTGAAAATATGGTAAACACAATTCATTCTCTTTTCTTAGCAACCAACTCATTTTTCTTCAAACATAAAAAAAAAGACGGCACTGGACTGAAGGGCTGAATTTGAAGAAGAAAGTGGAGAAATTGAGAATATAGTACCCGTAAAACATGTTTTCTATTTTTATCCTTTTTTAAGTTATTATGGTGATATGTAAATTTTGCTTATATATATATTTTTTAGGGAAATTGGGGTGGTTAATAATGTGAATGGACAAATTTACCCTTACTCAGGCGACTTAAATGGGCTGAAAATGATTGAGGGTGCAATCTGAAATAAAATAGTGGTTTCTAGGGTGCAAATTGGGATAAATTCTTTTGTAGGGTGCAAAGTGAAAAATGCTCCTATTTATAGGGTGCAAAGTGGGATTAAGCCACCTTTTTTACAGTGTATTTATGGCATGCTCCAATAAGACTACAAGTCTATTTTCAGTCATAAATATGGAATATGGGCTTTAGAATTTGACAAGCTAAATGGTCCAGCACATACCCAAGAAAAACTTGTGGACTGAAATACAAGTGTATAAAAAGTTAAAAACACAATATTGACTGGGTTTCAAATGGTAGGTCCAATTCAGGGGAATTAGGGTTCATCTTGTCCTTTCAAAATAGTTGGTTTTTTATTCAGTTCTTATCCACAATTTCTGACAAGTCTATTAATATTTTTAATTTCTTGTGGGGTTTTACAAGTTAAATCTGATTTACTGACAAATTGTTCACAACATGTGTCATGTGTTTTCTTTTACTACTACACATTTTAATGAGTTTAAATGGCCAGTAATTAACTGGTCCCCTTAAATCGGTTTCATTTCATAAAGCATTGATTGATGACTCGGACAACATTTGTCTGAAATCATTGTTCAAGTGGGATAAGGAAAATAAAATGGTGAGTGTGTGTGGATTGGGACTTGATTGGTGAAAAAATATTTAGTGGCTACAAAGGGTAATGTGAAGTGGCTCGACAACCGATCAAGTCAAGTTCGAGTCGGACTGCCTATTATATTAAGTATGAATACTAATTATTCCTTCTCTATAAAAGCTATAACTTAATCTTTTAAGAAATAAGGTCAGATTTAAAAAATAATCATGTCTATATCAGTTGTTTGGTTCGTAAGATTGTAATTCGGGTCGTCTCGAAAAAGTGGTCAACCTCCCTTATTTGGAGCGGTTGTAATTGTGCCCCCTGTGATTCAGTAATCTTTCCAAGATAGAATTTTCACTTTACACCTTTATCCTTATATTTTGCTTGTAAAAAATATCTTAATAGGGTTCTTATTATCAAATCCTATAATTTTGGACATAATCATGTCAACGAATCGCTTTTTTTTTTTTTTTTAATTAATGGACTGATTATAGTTTTAGGCCAAATTTGTAATCGAATATCATTTTTACTAATCTGTCAATTTGTGATATTAGATGCACTAGGTAATCCGGTCTAATCCCGTAGGACAAACCGAACGGCCCTAAATGAATTGAATCTTCAATAAGCTAAATGCTAAAATGTAGTTTTTATAAGTGCATTTTATTTGTTTTGATCATATGTTTCAGGGTTTAATTTGACACTCTTTTATTCAACAAAAGATAATAATTTAGAGTTGGGTCAATGCAGCTTCCGGTTGGCCCATATTTCGTGACCCATTTTCTAATACTATCATTTATTGCTAAATGTCTTATCTTGGTTAAATTTCTCCCATTTTCTTTAGATGGGCCGGACAAATCCTCGAACCGTGAGAATAATTTTTATTTGGGTAATTATCAATAAAATAATTAAATCTTTACATAAATGAATGGGCTAGTTTTGCTAAAAATATAATTAACTGGATTTGGAAATATATGTTCAAGCCCAATTAGTTACATATTACACATCCTTTATAGTTCCGGGACTAGGCCTTCAACCAGAATCCAAAAAGTATGGTCAATTTATATTTTTGGTCCTATAGACATGGCCGGCCAAGTTACTAGATAGCAATTTAAATTTCCAATTATCATTTTTTTTCTTAATATAAAGAGGAGATGTGCCCATATTATATGTCTTGATTTGGTGCGTTAATATGAGTTGAAGACTTTTGTTTGTTAAGATTATGTTTAATATATGACTGAATAAAGCAAATGACGATAATATAATATATGATAATTAGGTCATTTATTTCTATTAAAATTAAATAGTAATACATAAAAGTAAATCAATTGTTTGTAAGAAAATAAAAAACATCTATTATCACATCTTCAACCTTAGCAGAACAATTGAGTAGTTGTTTATTTTGTGCAAAAAAAGCAAAAAATTGGTAAGTGTTAACATTTATTTATTAGAGACTGAAAGTTTGTTAAATATTGATTAATAATAGATCTATATGTATGATTCCAGCAATAAAGATATCCAAATTATCAAAGTTCAACAAAACTAAACTAAGACAAATTAGTTGTTGTATTTTAGTCTAAATAAGCATAAGCCAATTTTGGCAAGTCAGTCAAATCATTACCATGCAACATAACATAAATTCATCCAGCCAAACAATAAAGTCACTTTTCCAATTATTTTTATAGGCTTCTAAGTTAAAGAAGAAAAGGGTAGATTTATGGCTCATTTATGAGTAACACATTAGGGTTAGGCTCATATATTAAATAATGAGGAAATTGGTCCTCTCTCTACATATTTTTTGAGCAGTCAAATTCTCCCATAAATTACTGCACTCATATAAACTCGAAATTGTGGTAAGAGAGAGAAACCAAAGATTCCATACCACTTTCGCACTAATGTCTTTCCTGATGGAATCAGGTATCTCTAAATCGAATTTATGTATTGGGCAATTAATACATGTTAATGTCGATCCATTAATGTTCCATGCCTTATGTACATAATTGCTAACAAAAAGTGAACAACCAACTTACTCTTTGGACATTATTGCATATTCTTTAAGAGTGCGAGACTGGCCAAATACAGTAAGATGTCGCTAACACATTTTTTCGACAAAAGTACCCAGGACATCTGCAACCAAATTAAAGAGAATCACACATGCTTTCGAAAATAGTAAAAAAAAAAAAAAAATCCTAAGAATGAAGTATTTGTCAAATTTAACTTACCTATTAAGGCTTGATTACCAGCAAGCTAGGATACACGGATACTTCGAAAAAACACAAAATACTGTATCGGATATACGGGAATCGGATACGGCCAGGATATGTGTGGATAGGTATTCGATACTCCATGTGGCGTATCAGTAATAAAATTAAATAAAATTTAAATTTGATATGTAGTGGATACATATTTGGTGATTAGGACACAACATGGGGTCTTTTATGTAATTATTTTAAAATAAAAGGGTCAAAATCAAATTTTAAAAAATCCATAAAGTCTAGGGTCTAAAATAAACAATTACTTGTCTCTTCATTCTTTATTCAGTCTCTCTCCTAGCCTGGATCATCAAATCAAGGATAAAATTTCAATTTCATTGATGCGTTAGTTTTAAGTTTTAACTTACTTATTCTATACTTGTTTTATTAAGTTAATTGAATGAATTAATTGCTCAATGTTGCTCACCATTCTTAATATCCCACCAAAAGCTCTATATTTCATGGAATCTTGATTAATTGTTGCTTCTTTCTTTTTTTCTTTGGGATAAGTTAATGAAATCTTCTTATTCTTCTACCTATAAAATATAGTTGTGAAACCAAGATTTGTCTCATTTCCTCTGTTCCAACTATATTAATATTTGGGAATCTAGGTAGTGTTATTATTTTACTATTTATCCTGGTCTATGATTATAAAATTGCTTGTACTTTTCCAGGTTCTAAATAGATAAGTAATTTAAATAGTATTGCACTATGGCAACAAGTAAATGTTGAAGAAGTTGCTCTGGCAATGGACAGTTACCCGTTGTGGCAGTATGTTACAAAGCAAGGGAAAACATTCAATGGAGGTGGTAATCAAAGTGCAACTTTTGTAAAATACCATATAGGGGCTCATAACCAAGAGTTAAATCACATTTGCTAAAGATTACTGGGGTGGGATTAAGGTTTGTCCTAAAGTAATGGTTGGCCAAGTAAGTGAAATGGCCATGTTAGATGATGAACAATAAGAAGAAGAGATAATAGTAGGCCAAAAATGGTTCCCCTTACCTCGTTCAACTCCGGACTCTACCATGCCTTCTACATATTCAAATTATGTGGATGCATTGAATCCTACTTCTTTTAGACAAGAAAGTTATGGGCATAAAAAAAGAAAGGTTGTTAGTGATATAGAGAAAGCTTTTAATTTGCAAAATAGAGAGCAACTAGATGGTGAGATTGTAAGAATGTTTTACTCCGGTGCCATTCCGTTTAATCTTGCAAGAAATCCCTATTTTATTACCGAACTTTCTTTTGCTGCTAATGCTAATAACCCGGGTTATATCCCCCAGGTTATAATGCTTTAAGAACAAAATTATTGCATAGGGAGATAACTACTATTGAGAGTTTGCTTGACAGTAGTAAAAGTACATAGAGAAACAAATGAGTAACTATATGTAGTGATGGTTGGACAGATCCCCAAAGAAGACCACTTATTAACTTTATGGTAATTAATGATTGTGGACCTATATTCATATGTGCTACTAATTGCCAATGACAATATAAATATAATATTTTTATAGTCAATTTGATCGAAGAGGTGATAACGGAGATTGGGGTTTCTAATGTAGTACAAGTCATTACTGATAATGCCCCTGTTTGTAGACCAACTGGATAGCTAATTGAGCAGACATATCCTCATATTTTTTGGACTCCATGTGTAGTGCACACTCTCAATCTTGCATTGAAAAATATATGTGCTGCAAAGAACACAAATGCAAATGAAATAACATATGTTGAGTGTCACTGGATTACTGAAGTTACTAGTACGTCTGTAATGATTCGCAACTTCATCATAGGCCATTCTATGAGACTTGCCATCTTTAATGATTTTTCTAAACTTAAATTGCTTGTTGTTGCTGATACTATGTTTGCATCTATGATTGTCATGTTGAAAAGGTTTAAACTTATAAAGCTACAATTGCAATCTATGGTTATTAGTGAGCAATGGTCTTGCTACCATGATGATGATGTTGATAAAGCAAGTGCTGTAAAAAAAATTTGTTAGATGATATAAGGTGGGCTTTAGTGGATTACATCCTTACTCTCACGGATCCTATCTATACGATGCTTAGGTTTTGTGACTCGAATGAACCATGTCTTCGTTCGGTGTATGAGATGTGGGATGATATGATATTGCAAGTGAACAATAGTATATTTGCACGTGAAAGGAAGTTGGATTTTGATGAATCAAACTTTTGGAATGTTGTTCGAGTAGTGTTGAAAGATAGGTGGAGCAAAAGTAACGATCATTTGTAGTGTTTGGCTCACTCTTTAAACCCAAAGTAAGTGATTGACTGATTTCTCTACATATTTCCCAATGAAGACATTCGAAGAGAAGTGAATCTGGAACTTGCCAATTTTTTTGGATGTCTTGATGATTTTGCCGATAGAGATTTTATAAGAGATAGATCGATTATGCAACCATTAAGGTGGTGGTTAGTTTATGGTTCAGCATCCCCTAACCTTCAACCAGCTTGCATTAAGTTATTTTGGCAAGTTTGTTCCTCTTCTTGTTGTGAGAGGAACTTGAGCACTTTTTCATTTATTCACTCAACGAAAAGGAACTAAATCACCCCGCAACGTGCCAAAGATTTGGCATTTGTTCATAGTAACCTTCGCCTCTTATCAAGAAAAACTTCACACTATATGCAAGGGGATACGAGGATGTGGGATGTCGCTGGAGATGCTTTAGAGTCTTTGGACGAAATTGGTATTCTACAAATTGTAAATCTATCGCTTCATGAGTCGGAGTTGGAGTCCGATTTATTTGTCCTTGATGTTAATTAAGAAAATCATCATGTTTAGTTTGATCTAGATTACTAGACAGCTCCTATTACATAACTTTTGTTCATGTTAGTGTGGATTGCTTTTGATGTTGGAATTATCTAACTTAGTTTGATTTTGATTACTAGAAAACTCTTATGGCAGAATTTTTGTGTATGTTAAGAATGAATTATATTTTCTTTTGGAGTTATATAATTTTTGTGTATGTTAGAGTGAAATATTTTTGCTTTTGGAGCTTAATTGAATGATTTAGTTGCTTATGCATAAATATAAATTATATTTTTACCTCTGTATCTATGTCGTATCATATTCAATAAATTTCAAAAGTATGTATCACCGTATCCGTATCGTACTGTATCCGTATCCCCTTATCTATATCCGAGCAACATAGCCAGCAAGGCTTTCTAGAGCATTCAAAGGTGCAGAGTTAAATATCCGGGTACTACGTGGGATAACATCTTCCCAATTTAGTCGCACTGCAGTTCTCATATTTATTTTCCATTGATATGGATAATGAAAATTGTTGTTATGATCAGAAAGGATAATCAATTTTTCTTTGAGGATTGTATAAGTCTCATAAAGTTTTAACATATCCTAAAAATGTTTATATCGTCCCCCAAAAAGCGTAGATATCAATTTTTCTTCCAAATTGGAAGAAATCAAATTACAACATTACACCTTATAGATCACACACCAAATAAATTTAGACGTTTGAAAATGTTTATTTGTACCTGGGAATCTATGAAAGTAATACATTGGTATTTTGTGGTACTTGAAACAGAACGTCTTGGGTGTAAATTTTTTCGTAAACCCTCATTTTTACTCTCCACGAAACAGTTCTTGGGTGATTTATCTGATATAGAGTTGTTGAGTTGCCATGAATCTATACATATTTAACTATAAAAAAAATGAATGGTTACAAATTACAGATCATAATCCATTCTTTAGAAAGAGTGAAGGTAACATTAGAATAATAAGTAGAATATCTGGATAATTAGTCAAACGATTAAAATATACAAATAATGAACAGAGAAATAGTTCGCTTGAATAATTAATTACGTCTCAATAATGTTAAGGATCATACACCAGAACCGTCATACAATTAACATAAGTTCTTGTAAATTAATTCTATTAGAAGCTCATGGGAAAACCTATATAAGGAATTTAACAAAAAATATTTAGAAATGAAAAATTCCTAATCACAATAATTGTATGATTATTCCAATTAAAAAAACTAAGAAAAACCTAACAATGTATAATATATCTTATATTTTAATGAATCAGTCCCATATTAAAATTTTATTTTATAACTCAAATGTAGACATCCTCAGAATAAATGATTTACCTCTTCTGCTTTCTTTCCAACACAACCGAACATAGAAAGTATGGCTATGTAATTGTTATAATCCATCTTTTCTTTATATTGAGGGATCAAAGTGGGGAAATTTGTAAGAGATTGCGGGTTGATTGGCTGCCGTGAAGCGGTTTGAGCGGTCAGTTATGACGACAGTTGAGGTTGAAAGGACTTTTATACTGTTCTCTGATCTCTGATAACGATGGATTTGATGTGGAATGATGAAATTCCTTTTGATTTATGTTACGTAGATTAATAAACTATAAACACAATGATGACAATACATTAATTGTCAGCCTTATTATGATAAAATTTGTGAAAGAGTTGTTCATAAAAAAATTGTTTGAATGAATTGATTAGATTAGCTTTAGGGGGTAATCAATCAGCGTAAATTTTAAACGGATTTTTTTTACCTAAATCGGGTTTGGTCGAACTCAAAGTAACTATATGAAAAGTACAATACACTTGCTTTATCATTTAATGAAACTATTAAGAGAGTAATCAATTACAAAGCAAGTGCAATACGACGTAACTCCTTACTTTGCAAGGGTCAACATCCAAGTCCTCCGCGTTGTCCACGAAGAATAGTTGTAGCATAAAATCAATGTTAGTCAAACCGTCTATGGGATTGAGAAAATGTGAAATCTGATCCATATAAATTTATTGCATAAATTCCCTCCATCACCTACCACGATTGTAGATCAAAAATTATTCATTGAGTGATACATATTTTGTGTCAACAAGACCTCCAGCATTACGCAATAAGGTACACAATTTACTAAAGGCAGACATCGTGAATCGTAAGTTAAACTTACTCTTTACATCAGTTCGAAGGGTAACACGTTCTAGATACTTAGCTTGTTTTGCTTTCTTACGAATAATGTTGTATCGTTTTCTTTTCCTACCATTCAATCCGGAATTTGACTCCATTTTGTGTGCAATAATACAGAAACAAATTATAACGACAAATCTCCAAAAAAATTGATACAACATCTCAAGTAAGAGTTCATTCCTCCTAGAATCCATTTGCACAGTTTGTAATTAAATTCATTATCATATAGTTACCCAGTAGCAATGTACTCAATACTTGAGTAATATACACACAAAAATTACGAATAAGTACTAGGACAACTAAGAACAAAGATCAAACTTAGTCAGCTTAATTGCAAAATTTGCATAAGGCAGTACAATTGCATAAGGCAGCTTAATTGCAAACAAAAATAGGAATTCATGAACAAAAATATAACATACTAGCATTTATAACAGCAAACTATTTTAAGAACAAAAATTGCACAAGATTTATAAAAGACAACTATAAGAACAAAAATAATACTAAGGCAGCTTAATTGCAAAATTTGCATTAGGCAGCTTAATTGCAAACAAAAATAGGATTTCATGAACAAAAATATAACATATTAGCATTTATAACAACAAACTATTATTTTAAGAACAAAAATTGCACAAGATTTATAATTGCTCAATGCAGCCTAAATAATTCAAAATTGGAGGCCGAAGGGAACTACGTTAAATTATTCTGCCCAAAGTTATGTTACAAAGTTCAAAAGTACGAATTTTTACAGAAACAATTTTCAACCAAAAAAAAAAATTCAGCTCACTTCGTTCCTTCTTCCTTGGGGTTCGATTCACGGCTTCAAGTCCTATTTATGAAGATGTACAATTAAATAAATTCATAACGATGCCATTGAATCAAAAAAATGAAGACATTTGAAAATGGAAAATGTGCTATGGCTCTCTTACCTTTCGCGAGCTGGAGAAGAAAGTGGGAAGGAAACTTTTTTTTTTTTTTTCATTCCTTATCATGGAAGATAAATTAATGGCATTTTGGTGTAAATAAGTGGAACTTTCAAGGACAATTTCAGATGTTTTAATATAATTGAGGCCGGATTAAATAATTTCTGGGCTACAGACCCAATTGTAATCGGCTGGATAAGTGGGCTGGCCCACACTTTCCTGAGATTATAGCGGGCATCCCGTCTTTTAATCATGGAAACCGAACTAGAAACAACACACCCTTAGTATTACAGATTTTTTCAGTTCACTACACCTAAAAATTATACTCTTATTATCTGTACATATATTCGCTTTCTGAGTGCTAGGCAATGTTAGGGGTTTGGGGATGTATTGATTAGCCCTGTTTAACTTGTAACAAAATTGTTATAAAAGATTGATGGTTATCTTTCAATGATTTTTTTAATGATAAATACAATACATCAACATTATCATAATCAATCTAAGAACACATCATTATTATTTAATTAACAACTCACACTAATAAGAATTAAATCCCTGATCGAATGATTGACATGTACCAAATCCACTTAAATATACAATATCCAATTATTTTGACAACTTTTAGACAACTGGATTTTAGGGGCTTTTGTGGATATTAATATATATTATCAAATGGAAGTTAATTCCCCTATTTGTGAATGTGCCTTTTGTTTTTTATTTTCACCAACCGTAATTAATAAAATTATCACGGAAAATAATGTTAAGAAGGAGACTTGACTTTTAGATAGTTCGAGCATTGCGATTTGCGGCCCGTTGACCGTCCCGCAATATATGTAAGTATAATAAGGTATCGTATTCAATATATTTTAAAGTTTGTTTCAAAATATTTAAAGAATAGGCAAGAAAATCTCAAAATTGACAAGTTTGTCACACACTATGCTGAGAATTTTACCTCGAACTTATAAAGTTGAAGCAATTATAGGAATTTTTGATCTAATTGTGAAAGTGAACTAAGTCATAGCAATTAATTGAAATGTTAAACTAGGATGGGCCCAATATTATTTGAATTATAATGGCCTAGGAAAACTGGAATGCTATTATTTCTATTATGGCATAGGTATACATTTTTCTTTTCCTTTTTGTTTGGATTCCTCTCCTCGTAAATCACAATAAATATAAGCCTCTCCGTTACGTTCACGGATCTTAATTTTGCGAAGCGATCTATTTCTAGTCCATTTTTATTTCTATTTTTGATAAAAGTAACTGAAATGTTGAATTATATCGGTTGAGCCCAATGTAGAAATTATTTGACTTATAATGGCCTGGGAAAACAGAAATGCTAACTTTTTTTTTGGGCTGGTAATTTCCTCTCCTCGTAATTCAGACAAAATTATAAGCCTATGAGTTAAGTCCATGATATATACAAGAATATTTAGACGACTAAATTAATAGACTTATAAGCCTTTGAATTTATGAATTTCGTCGTCTATAAATCAAAATATAAATGCAGATAAAAGCTACAAGCATATTTCCAAAATTAATAAAATGTTGTCGAATATGTCAAGCTTGTGCTTTTGATATTATCGAAGAATATCGTACTATTTTTGGTATTTAAGTTGATTCAGTAATTTCAAAACATGGATCGTGTGCCAAACCCAAAATCGGATCCATTCGGTATTGTTTGGCACACACAAAACCCAAAGTACAATTTTGGGCATTTTTTTTTTGTTTTTTCTTTTGAAATTTTTATGGTGAAAGACAAGTTATACACAAGATATGAATGAAATTGTAATTTATTAAAATTCAGTTATAGCAGTTGGTTCGATAAACTGAAAACAATATTAGTTCGGTAGTTTGGCTCTTACCAAATTCAATTTGAGCATGATTCAATGTATATTTTTTTTTTGTTTCCCAAGGGTTTAATCCCTTTCGAGGCGTGTCGGGCACATAAAAGTGGGAACCTCTCCCAACAGGGATTCGAACCTGAAACCGTGCACACTTTTACTATGAAATATACTAGAATCCTAAAATTTCATAGTAATATTAATCATATATATAGTGCAATTTGTACGTAAAAGAGACGAAATCGTCCCATGACACCTTTTGTTGTACAATTGTTGCCCCTGGCCTGCTTTGATCCCCCATCCAACAAAATGTTACTTTCAGTACTTGGATTCCTTTGGCCTTTCCAAAGATTGTGTATGTGTATTTTCTAATTTAATTTCATTTAAGTATTTCAGTTGTATTAATAATTATATTATAAATATATTCAAAAAAATTATGAGCATGCAGGACCACCATAGACCCACTAGCTAGACTCTTCCTCCCCCATTATATAAATGCAAGCATTATGTTTGCATTTTAGTTTCATCCCAAGTTTCTCAAGAAAATATATATATATATATATATATATATATATATATAAGCTTGTGTATGTGTATGTTCTAATTTAATTTCATTTAAGTATTTCAGTTGTATTAATAATTATATTATAAATATATTCAAAAAAATTATGAGCATGCAGGACCACCATGGACCCACTAGCTACTCTTCCTCCTAAACGCAAGCATTATGTTTGCATTTTAGTTTCATCCCAAGTTTCTCAAGAAAAAAAACAATATATATATATATATATATATATATATATATGTAGCAGCTACCTAATTAACAATATAATGTATAAATTACATGTTGTGTCCGATGGAGACTACCGCCAGGCTCTTAATCTTTTAAATGAATTAATTATTTTGAAATGAATGTTTCTTATTGTTAGGCTTGTTTTCATCATTTTTCTTTATATATATAAGGGACTTCAATAACCGAGAACTTTAATTACACAATTTCTTAGTACAAGTTTAACAATATTTCTGCTTCATAACTCAAGAATACTGGCATCTCAATTCTAATTCATGATTTCTACAAATTAACATACAAAGATTTAGTAAATATGAACACCCCGCCTTTTCATGGTTTCAATATGTTTTGGCTGTTATATACTAACTTAACTAGAATTCTAGAAAGATATTGAAAATCGATCCAGCTAATAAGTCAATCTAAAGACTAAATAAGGTGGATGTGGTAAGTTATAGGATTAAATTTGATAATCTAATATATACAAGACTAAATGTGGATAATGGCAAAGATACAGGACTCCTGTAATTTTTTCAATTAAAATTTAAAAATTAAATTATGGCTTGTTGTAATTATTATACACGACGCTAAGTCAAAAAGTTAGGTCAAAAAGGGATTAGAATCCACTTATCAGTTTCCAATTGGGTTTCTCTTGGGACAAACAGCTAGGTCGAAAAGGGATTAGAATACTTTTGTGGATCAGACAGGAATTACTATAATATTATCTATAAGTAATTCTCTATTAATTAATTATTTGATACGAAGAAGAAATTACAATGGAGAAGTGTTTCCGATCAAATCATTTTCACCATTTCTAGCCTTATCCTTCACGAGAATCTCGAATTTTAGGGCCCGGATCCGGTCTTTCAAGATCGAAAAAACTTGATTCCACTTGGGATACGAGTTGTTTTCGAAATTCTTTGTGAGACATTTACCTATACAAAAGAATCAGGGCGCAGCGTCCATTTCAATCTTTTCCAGGCAATCGTCTTGCATTAACAATACTAACATATATATAACACATTTTTTTTTCATTTATGATATGATATAAGAAAATTTATATCTGATATTTATAGGGTTATTTAAGGATATCAAATTACTTTTGATACATATTAATTAGAATATATATTATTATTTAAAACTTATTTTAATTGATTGATTATCACAAAAAAGACGAATTATAAGAAAATTAATAGAATGGAGGTAATACGTCTACTCTGTTGTAATCAACTAGGGGAGGAAGAAAAATTGATACATGTATCTGTACGCATCAATTTATTAATGATGATGAAAAAAAAAAAAGCATGAGTTTCTCCGAAAAAGCAAGCTAGAAGGGGCCCTAAAATGAAGATCAAAGCTTAGATCATCTCCAAGAGACCATACATGTATAACTTAAATTATAAGAAAAAATAAAAGTTTTGGCCAAAAATTAAACTCCAAGGAAACTGTTATATTTTAAGACCCTTAAAAAATTATAAGTTTGGCCTCTTAAATATAAAAGGCCAAAGTTAATTGTTAAAAGTTTTTTTTGCATTGAAAGTACAAATCTTTTTGCATTGGAAGTCTTTCAGCTTCACCAACGCTCATTTCTTCTTAGCATTTAGCTATTCATCTCTGTCCATTCCCTTGGTTCCGTGCATAACTTTTTTGTGGCTTCTTTTTCTTTTTCCACTCATAGCTTGGTGAAAGAAAACACAGTGGATACACATGCTCTAAGTGTGGAGTACTACACTTTGAGCATGTGTACCGACTGTGTTTTTTTCACTAGGAGGGCCGGCGAACATAAGCTAGGAAGAAGAAAAATCTTGGTGACTATTGTCTGATCGAGTTGTAAGGGTTTTATAGATGGGCTTTTGTGTGAGAATTGATCAACAAAAAAAAAATAAAAGGCATCATTGCAATTGCTCTTGGATTGGGACATTGCTGGCAAGCTGAACAAGAAAACACAAATCTCAAAAATCGTACTGGTCTGAAAATTTTAATTTCCCGGTATTTTTTCCATATTCATCCTTGATCTTCATTCTACTTTTCTTTCTTGTTTGTCTTAAAAGAGAAATTCTTATTTTTTGTGATTTTCTTTTATAAAAATTTGAACTTAAAGTGAAACTTATCCGTCAGATGTTTACGATGGACTTAAATATTCAAAATCAATTTTCAATAAGGTTGAGAATTAATCTGACATTTTCACACGGGCCATTTCTCATTCCTAATATTTAGCCATTATTGCACGCAAGAGGTGAAAAGTGATGTCATGGGTTCAAATATTAAAAACTGAGCCTACACGCCTTCTCTAGATTTCCTTTTCCTTGATTCACTTTCTCAATAAAATTTCAATAACACATTTTTCAATGTGGCCAGCCAGCTGGATCCTGCATAAGGACAGACCTGTGTAGACTTTAATTGTAATTGCTTTAGGAAGTTGCAAAATAGTAATTTTGCAAATAAAAAAAAAAAAAAAGGGAGAGCAGATTTTTAGTGTTTGCACTTGAAAAAGGAACTTATTTGGTATTAATAATTATTCAATTACATATGTACCCTCACTATTGCCCAATTATCAAATATTGATAATTTATTAAGGGTAAAATGTGACAAAATTGTTTCTAAAATATTACGAAATTGCGACATTACTAAATAAAACACCTATTATTTTTCCAGAAGTATTTCTATATGTTTTCTTGTTGAGAAGCAATAAAAGTGTTTGCACAACACCTCTGTAGTCTGTATGTGATGGCCTTTTACTTTACCTCTATTTAATATTTTAATTTATGCACAACCTGTGTAGAGTAAGGTACACATAGTGGCCCGGTCTTATGCAATTAATGCACGCGTTATCCATCACCCATATTTTCCTTTATATGTAGCATTATATAATAGATGCATGGCGTAGAGAATTAAAATGATGGTGCCTCTAATCCAATATTTTGAAATGAAAAAATAGTAGTTTTAGGTTGTGTTCGTTTGGGTTGATAAAATTATGGCCCAGTTGCTAATCTTGGCTCATAACATAGTTGAGCCAATTTTTTTATTACATGTTCGGGTATTTATCGGACTTGTAAGTTGATGCGGCCCAATAACCTTATATACTGTTCGGTTGGCCCGATAACTATGAAATTATGTTTATACCCCCCACTTATCTCAAGATCTGACCGTTGATTGTTAACCAAATAATAGCCATTGGATGAAATCAAAACTCCCTAACCCTAGAATTGAGGCTCATTTCGCGATACCCTCTTCTCCTCTAGGGTTCCCATCCGTTTGAAACCACTTCCGCCGCCGCGTATTTCTCCGTAGTTTTGGAGTCGTTTAGGGTTAAATTTGAGAGGAATTTGTTCCACCGCTACAAGGTATGCAAGTTTATATGATAATTTCCATGTTTTCTTCGAATTTCATGTGTTTAATTTTTGTTTCTCCGTTTAGGGTTTAGGGTTCAGCCGCCGCGTCTTTCTCCGAGCATTTTTTGTCGTTTTCAGTCAATTCTCCGAGGGCATATCTACCACCACTGCAAGGTATGCAATTTTCATTACAAGTTTTCAATTTTTCTTCGAATTTCTAGTGTTTAATTTGTGTTTTTCAATTCACGGTTTAGGTTTTCTCCAACACGTCTTTCTATCGCCGCTGCAAGGTATGTAATCTTGTTATTAAAGTTTTTCCAACATTTTCTTCAATTTGTGTTTAATTTATGTTTTATGTTTTTTTCCCTCAAGCATACCAGTTTCCTTGCCATGGAGAACCATCAATCTAGTAGCAATAGTTCTCAAAGTGGCGCTTCCGTGGGAGGCCGAATGTGTCAGTGTGGAGCACCAGTTAAGCTTTACACTTCGTACACGAAGATGAACAATGGACGGCGTTTTCTCCGGTGTGGTGGTGTTCAGGTGAGTATCAATATTTTGATTCTTTTGACATTGATCATTTACTTTCATAAAGGATAGTGTAGACTGTTCTTGATTTATTAACATGATATGATCATGATCATTTATAATATTGTGCAATTTATGTTGTTCTCTTTGTCTCTGTCTTGTGTTTATAAATGTCGACCTGTTTGGACTTTATTAGAATCAGTTTAAAAGCACATGTAGTTTATAGCCATGAAGCACATTTTTTTGAGGTTTAGGCACCAAAAGCACATTTGTTGGATCTTTTTCATGAGTTTACTTGACCTGAGTACCAACATAATAACTTATAATAGATTAAAATTGTTCTACTTTTGATTACATGACTAGTGAGTGTATTTTTTAACCTAAAAAGTTTGTAACATATTTCAATATGGCCCTGTTTCAATTATGTTTCAAACATGTTGTAACATTCTCAAATTTTAATTGGTGGGGAAACGCGTGACTACTTTGAATGGGTAGACCCTTACATGTGTGCCCAGACACTCAATAAACCCTGGGCTAATGGTAAGGGTCAATCATCTGGATGATGAGAACCGGCGAATGGATACAGCCCTTGTGGCCACGGAGGCAGAAAATAGGAGGGAGTATTTTTTTGGCCAGATATATTTGGCCGCTAGCACAATAAAATCCAACTGTTTTTCGTAGAAAATGAAGAGCTCCCCAGAGGTACAAGCTTTATGTGGAAGTAAAACACACAACAAAAGATTTACGTTCTTTACTAACTGAAAACGATCGGGCACAGGCCGACTAAACAAAACATAATTATGCTGAACAACATTTACACCTACAACAACAAGAAATAAAAAAAGTGAGATGATCCATACAAAAAAAAAAAAAAACAAATGTTGACATAAACTATTACAAAAAGAGAGATAAAGCACACGTGAATCATACCCCACAGTGGAAGAGGATGCATTATCCGCAGATTGTACGTAGATGGAATAAGCAGGATAATCAAAATAGAAGTGGAAGAACAAACATGCGGCACAAAAGGTGTAGGAACACTATTCCTCAAAGTAACCAAATTAGGAGAAGATTTGAGTAAGTAGAGTTTGTGGCGTTTCTTAGCAAGAATCTCCACCTTCTTATTCAGATCCATTGCTGCATACCGGATACGAGCCTTCTCATTACGAGCAAACCTTGGAGCACGATTACCAGGAACCAAAATCCGCAGGATTTGAACATCTGCAAGCACATAAGGAGCTAGAAGACAAAGAGTAAAGGAAAAAAATCAAAATTATTAGGAAGTCTCACTCTCACATAATGTGGTGAATATAACAGTAGAAAGAACAACAACGATAATACATATAACAATAAAAATCCACATCGTGAAAACCCCACCAAATAAATTCTTGAACGAACTAAAGCAACAACTTCATTCAAAGATGGAGAAGCCAAAGAAGACGAAGTAGTAGGAAGCAATCACGAAACTCCTGCAAGTAATGCCACATTCTTCTCAAAATCCATGGCTGCATATTTATCCCTCATCTTCTCATTGAACAACAAACGTTTTTGAATGTCTCATTCAACATCAACAATAGGCAAGATTGCCAAATAGATGACTAGGGCTGGGTAAATGGGACCGGGTTTCGGGTACCCGTCCCGTCCCGATCGGGTTTTTCTCATTTGGGACGGGACAAAACGGGTATTTTTTCAGTTGGGACGGGACAAAACCCGGTCCCGAAAAATCGGGACGGGTTTCGGGTTTTGATCCCCACCCGATCGGGGAACCCGGTCCCGATTACATAGTTTAATTAAAACATATATATAATCAAAATACCTAATCTAAATCTAAAATTCAACCATTCACATCTCATTCTACGTATTCTTCTTCTCTAAAATCCAAACATACAAGTAAATGTATCTAATCAAAATACTTAACTCCACCACAACTCAACTCCCGCCGTCCGCCACTGATCCGTTGCTCGCCGACGTTCAGTTTTTCAACATATATCATCTTTCAATTTTCAAACTTCTCCAATAATTTCTTTAATCAGATCTTGAGGTTTTGAGATCATTTCTGAGTCTAAATGTTGTGCATAAGATGGTGAAATGGCATACCAATATTGACACATAAGATCCGAGGCGGTTTGAAAATTGCATAAACTAAAAAAAAAAATAGTTTATCGGGACACCCGGTCCCGTCCCGAAATCCCGAAATTAAATCGGGTACCCGAAACTCTCGGGACCTCGGTTGATCTCCCGGGTTTCGGGATTTGAATTTGAGATCCCGAAACCCGATATCCCGTCCCGAAATACCCGAATTCCCGAAAACCCGTCCCGATCCCACCCCTATAGATGACATCCAACGCTTAGGAACACAGAGCAAATGCAAGAAAGAAAAAGTCAATACTAGGAACGGGAACAAAAGAATTAATAATAATTATAAAAAAAAGAACAAAACAACCATAGAGAATGCAAAGGGCCCGTTTGTCTCTTATTTGGGAAAAAATTCACCTTCCCCAAATGCGGAACAAACAGGTCCCCTTGTTTTTGAAATATTCTCATTGGGCTGAAATTTTATACAGTAGGGCTTTTTTTTAAAAAAAAAAAAATCTACTCTACTACTTACCCTCTCTCCTCTCACCTCACTCATCACTGCTCCCCACCATCATTCTCTCCTCTCTCACAAGGCGTTACATATATATATATATATATATATTATTTTCCACATATATTACATATAATATATATACATTAACTTTAATCAAACCAATTAATCATATATAACTAACTGATTTGACATAAAATCTTACACCTAATTAGTTAACTTCTTACAACCTAACCTATCAAAATAACTTACATATTCATTATTTTCTAAATCATTCTCCCAAAACCAAACCAACAACATTAGGCCATCTCTAAGAGCAAGTGTAAAACTTAAATTTTACGAGTTTTATTAAAATTATGACAAAAAGTGCTCGTCAAGAGCACATGTATAATTTAGGAGTTGTTAAGATTTATAGGTTTTGATGGTCAAATACAAATTGCTATTTGCAATTATTTGCAGGAAAGTACAAAAACTTTTGTACTTTCCTGCAAATGAATAAATTATTTAGAACAAAATTAAATTTCATTAGCCGGAAATCTGAAAATCCCTCTTCTTTACTTCAACCACAGTCTCTGCACATAAATTAAATCATCAGCCAAAAATTCTTAGCCTTCAACCAACTTCTACAATTCTTTACTTCCCAACCAACAAAATTAATTTCAACATCAACAAATTTACTAATATAAAATTTACATTGAAAAGATAAAAAAAATTACCATTTCTATAGATTAAAAAAAAAGAAAAAAATCAAAGGTAAATATGAAGAAACAAACTGAAAATACAAAACATACTGAAAAAATCAACCTCTCCCCCTCCCCTTTAACTCCAGAGTAAATCCTTCTCATTTCCCCTCGTAAACCGTCGAATCAGACCCTACCCATCCCTTAGAAGTCGTCAAACCCCATTATCCCTCCCCCATAGTAGATCTCCGACCATTCCCTCCCCACCAAGAGCCGTCGTGCCCGCCGCATATAGTTTTTTTTTTCACGAGAGCTATTGAAATCTGATTTTAGGGTTTTTTTTTTTTAATGAATGATTTTAGGGCTGATTATTGTTATAAAATCAAAAAAAACTATTTACATTTGTAAAGTTGTTGTTTTTAGGTTTTGTACGTTTTTTTAATGAAAGATTTTAGGCCGCGTTTGGATGGCTTTTACCTGGAATCTGATTTTCAGGTTAATGCAAAAAAGCAACCAAACATGACCCTTAGATTTTTTTTCCTAAGGTCTCGTTTGGGTGGCAATTTTTCTGCATTAACATGAAATCTAATTTTCAGGTCAATTCAAAAAAAGAAGCCAAACACGGCCTTACTGTTTTCTTGTTTTTACGGCAGCATTAGTTAAACTTATGTTTAAACTAAAAATAGTATTATGTGTAGAATTTTAATATTTATACATGTGTGCAGATGGATCAAAATCGTGACGGGATCTATGAAAACATGTTTCCATCCGATGGAGAATTCATCCAACGAACCTTGTTTGGAGAGGACCATCCGTACCAACATCCACAAGAATCAAGTCTACCGGATTTGAACTTCAATTAAACACCGTCGAACACGGGTTTCAACGTCGAGGAAACACCAACAAACATAGAATTGAATATCGAAGAAACTATGAACATTCGAAAACACGGAAAAACATTTCCAATGAAGAGGATCTCCTTATCACTTCCGGGTACCTAAACATGAGTTTAGATGCGATACGAGAAAACGGTAAAAAAAGTGAAGCATTTGGAAGAGAGTTCATAAATATTTTGTAACTCATTGTCCCAGTGGAGAGAGCGAACGCTCTCAAGATGCTCTTGCAAGTCGTTGGCATCATATCAATGGTGACTGTAACAAATATTTTGAATGTTATACCCAAGTTAACAATTTACAAAAGAGCGGCATCACAGAGGCAGACAAAGTATAATACTAAATTATTTTATTTGTTGGAATTTAAACTTTTACGCATAATGAGCACATGTTGATATTTTTTTTACTTCTATTACAGGTATTGCATGCCAAAGAAATGTTTAATCAAGCAAAAAAAAAGACATTTTTGGATCATTGTTGGAACGTAGTCAAGGACAATCCAAAATTGAACTTGCTTAAAATAACTCAACACCCCAACAAATCATCAAAAAAGAAAATTGGCTCATGTCCTCGTTCTTCGCTTGCAACCTCTGATTTTGAGATGAAATGTATGAAATGATTATAACAATTGGACTTGTTTATATAGAGAAAAAACGTAGCCGTTGTTGCTTCGGAATATGACATTGAAAGTTATATTTTAGAATATTGGCCGTTAGAATAAAAAGGAATATGACTGTTGGAATCAAATCCATACTAATTAAATTAAAATGCATACAAATTAAAATTAAAATTGTAAATTAAAATTTTATAATTTGATTATCATTCTAAGAAATTTGTTACTATTGACAATTAGCGAAACCTCTTTAGCGACAGATTAGCGATAATTAATGTTGTCACAATGATTTAGTTATAATATTTTGATTATCATTTTTGGGCATTGCTAAATGTCAATAATAAAAATTAATATTTTTTTAAAAAGACTTTTTTTTATTATGAAATAAAATCAATTACTATTATAAATATATCATTATTATATATATAAAATAATAATTAAAGTTATTTGTTAAAATATAAACTAGCTGTTGGAGTGAAATTGTATAGTTGTTAAAAAGTAGTCTCTTAAAATATAAACTAGTTGTTGGAATGCCGAGTAAAAAGTGAAAGTGTATAACACTGTTCATTAGTTATATTTTAAGATAAGAGGCCGAAATTTAAGAGCGATGTTGGAGATGGCCTTACACAAATCGAGTTTATTTCTCAAATCTCTACCACTCTCCCAAAGGTCAAACAAACAAGCCCAATGGATTTCACCAAAAAAGAAAAGAAAAAAAGATAACACACACACGTGCAAGATAAGAACAACACATGTCCATTGTCTCCTTCTTTCGGATTACAACAATGTGTTATTTTTAGTAGAAAACATTTCGATGCATTCATAAAAATGTAGCAATGGACCTATATACACATTAAGTCATGTAGCTGCGATCTATCTTGATCGATGATTAATTTTTGTTCAAAATAACATTTAAATGTCTATTTGCTAATTAATCAGAACTAACAAATAAGTTCATATTTTTGGGTTTGATATAAGATACTAATTGATGCACTTCGAAAAATTTCACATTTTTTGTTTCATTTTTAGGAAGCTAACTTGTAAAAAATTTATAAGAACAAAGTATTTCAAGTATTTATATCTTTCATTCTTTAGAATCGAAAACAAAACCTTAAAGAATAAGGTGTAGCAATCTTTCTTTGATTAATAGCAGCCAAATGACCTACTATAGGATTCATTTACATTTTCACAATCAAATTCGAGAATAAAACATAGTGTGAAGTTGACTGGGAAAGATGACGAGAAGGCAATATGAAACTTTCAACTGAGGAGAGCAAGCAACTACATCATACTTTCATGTTTGCAGTAACATTCATATTAAAAAAAATAAAGAAAAATAAATAAATTTGACTTTCCTATGCTTTTCGAACTGAGAATTAAAATCGTAAAGCATAAGGTGTGGCCATCTTTCTTTAATTAATAGCAGCCAAATACTTCGGGACCTTATTCAAAGCAAATAAAAAAGTTAACCTTAATCATAGAGAAGGAAGAATAGAGAATTGATATCTTGGAGAATATCACTATTTGAAAAAAGAAAAGCGGAAGAAAAAGGAAGGATAATTCATTCGAATAAATCAATGTGCAATGGATTCTCAAGTAATACTTCTACACTAATAATAAATTGTCAAATAACCAATAGGGGTGAAAATCGGACCGAGAGCTCGTGACTCGGCTCGAACTCAGCTCGACATGGGCTCGATCGAACTCGTTCGAAGCCTTGCCGAACCGAGCTTGAACATGAAGCCAGGCTCGATTGACTTTCTGACTCGAGTCTGAACATATGTTGGTCAGGCTCGTGAAGCTCGTGAAAGATGGTTTGTTCTTGAAGTGTAACAATGGTGGAAAAGCTCAGTTCAACTTCCAAGAAAGTATGCAATGGTTGAGGAAAAACGTACAACAAAAAGGAAAAATAAAAGTAATATTTATATTATTAATTTAATGGTTTACATTGAATAGGGTTTAGTTTATGTATTTTTTTGCTGACAAATTCATTACGTGTTCCAAAGACAGGACATACCAATTGATGTAAAAGTAACTTTTGTCTATTGAACAAGATTTTTTTTACTATTATTTTTTAAAGTTGCATTTGAAAAGTACAGGGCAGGTAGGGTAGCTAAAGGCTGCAGAAGCATAAAATAAGATTGATCCAACACTTTTACTTCTCCAAGCCGAGCCGAGTACTCGATGAACATAGTAAGTATAGTTCGAGTCGAGTTCGAAAAATAGAATGTATGACTGGCTCGAGCTCGAGCCGAGCCTGAGCAAGTTGGCTTAATTTTCGAGCGAGCCTTAACAGTTGTGTGTTCGGTTCATTCAAGCTCATTTTCAGTCCTAATAACCAATCAACATTGGTGTACTTATTAACAATTTCAATTCAAAGAAACTTATGATTACTTCTATTTAACATCAGCTGACAAATAACTATGTACACAATCAATTTTAATATATTTTCCACTCCCAACTACCAAACTAAAATATGGTTTCAAATTCAGATTTTCATCTAATTACATGTCAGCAATACAAAAATACATATTTATTTGTACTAAGGCATAAGTCATCAATGGAGTAGATCTTTCACAACACAGAGAGCATGTACAAAAGACTTAAAAACGTGATTGGAACATTTGGATCAATTAGTAATTCAACTAAGGATTAACATCTCTTTTCACCAAATTGTTGTCTATACTTTCCGATCCAACACTCAAATTTGCATAGAATTAGCATTTTTTATTGAAGAGCTTCATTAATATGAGAAATTCATAGTGCCAAATCAGACAAGATACTTATATCAGAACTAACAGTGATATAAGCTGATAAAATGGTAATGTTTTCAATTCCAAATACAATCAATTTGTAGTTCCTCTGCACTATATTGAACCAAATTCTTTATAAGTAAGAGATAGATGATAACCACATAAAACTTAATGAATATATGGTTCATCCATATACAAATAAAAATCATTTACAGAAGAAAATGCAGTCCCCTATTTATGTAGCAAAAGTTCTGATCTTAAATAAGATTCCATGTTTGTGATTGCAATCAATTTTCCTTTTCAAGCAAACTAGACCAAAATACCATCAGACTATCATCCATAAAATGACCAAAAAAATGTAGACTATCATCCATAAAATGACCAAAAAAATGTAGAAAATGCATATGCATATATGTACACAAGTAATAGAAGTAACATAACAAAAACATTAGACAACATCCATTAAAGCGACCAAGTCAATGTTGGAATTGAAGTGCATACATATTTAGAGGATATAAAACAAGAAACAGAAGTCCACGCACCTCCGAAAGAAAACGAAGAAGCAAGAACACATGGCCAAACAACCCACAATAGAAATGAACCAAAATAAGTAGAAGAAATAAATAGAACAATATAACAAAATCTATTGACAATCATAAATCAGCATTCCAAGATAACAACAAATAAGAAGCATAACTGGAATTAAGTTTGTAACAATTCTTTCCAAATTGTGACAATAAATCATATATTCAACCTACTGAAGTGGAAGGTCAATAATTGTTGAAATGTGAGATATTTTGCTTGAAGGTTCTAGAAAGTTCAAGTTTGATCAAGATATTTCATGTATAAGTTAGTGCCTATTTGGTAGAAGTATCTAGAATAATAACAATAAATCCTAGGTATCTAAGATAAATGAGGATAAATCTAGTACATGTAAATTGTACTAGAAACTAAGATAGAACTAGATATTCTAGAGTGTTCCATAAACAAGTATAAATATGAGTACACTACTCAAATGTAATGACTAAGAAAGATGAAGCAATTGAATAAATTTTTTCTCTCTAAAATTTATTCTCTTCCAATTAACTACGAAAACAATTAACATATCAAAAAATCAAGTTGATATCAATTTTACAATTGATTCAATCCTCAAAAACCAAACAATAACTTAAACTTTTGCTAGTATACACAAAAAATAAAGTTAAGGATTTTAGTCAATTAACTTTTTGATATTATTATGAACATGCACTTGGTATTTTGATATAATCTGAGCTTAATTGATAATGTATGAATGATCTGGTGGCTATTATTTCTCAAATTATCCTCAAGAAGAATAGGGTAACCAAAGACATTGAGAAACTCTTGGTTAACAATGGATGGCGTTCGCTCCTTGTTTTCCAAAATCAAGTTCAGCCAATTCAGCCGCATAACAGGGTTAGCGACACTGATTTGACCCTTTTTTCGCGCAAAGGCATGGACTGCTGTAAAAGGTTACTCTTGTGTTCAGAGTATATTACTTGGGCTCGACTACTCTATGAAGGAAATTTGGGGGCGCCCAACCGAGAAGGGGATGAAAAAATCGCTGGAAGAAATTAAAGAGCAAGGAAAAGATGATGGCGACATTTTGGAGGATCGAACTCCATAACTTGGAGATGAAAGCAGCATGGCGCTTCGTGCACATTGAAGACAAAATAAGAAAAGAGATTTTGGATGCAAAAAAAACTTGGCCTTAGGACCTTGGTGGGCTGTAGAAACCCTCAGCCTCCTTTATTATGTACCTCCAGGATTATTATTTTGTTGAGTCTCCTGTATTATGAATGTTTATATTCAGTTCTAGTAAATTAATATTAATTGCACTCTTCAAATCAACTTCAATATTCATATGTTTGACAAATATTTATATTTTGTTGAGCCTCACGTATTATGAATGTGATTTATTCAGTTCTAGTAATTCCTCTTGGAAACTCATTGACATTTTTAAACTTCATTCTTTAATTCCTTTTGGAATCTCATTGACATTAATTGCAGTCTTTAAACTTCATTCTTAATATGTATGTCAAATATCTATATTTTGTTGAGCCTAAAAAATATATTGAGACTAAATATCTCACATTGGTTGAAAACAATAGTTAAGTTCACCTCATAAGGTCTTGGGCAATCCTCACCTTACAAGCTAGCTTTTGAGGTTGAGTTAGACTCAAGCCATGTAAGTTACTTAGCTCAATCCATGTGGTGAATCTTAATATGGTATCAGAGCCCAGGTTGAAGTGGGCCACTTCCTTCCTTAATGGGCTCTTCCTTGCATGCATGATGTGATTTATTCTTCACCCATACGGTCTGGGCAAATCCACGTGTTGGACTTTTACCCACATGTCCATAATTCTCAAATATTGGGCTTTAATATGTCACGTGTTAAGCTTGTTTCACTCACATATTCAGCCCGCTCATACGTGAAGGGGGAGTATTAAGACTAAATATCCCACATTGGTTGAAAACAATAGTTAAGTCCACTTTATAAGGTCTTGGGTAATCCTCACCTTACAAGCTAGCTTTTGATGTTGAGTTAGGTCCAAGCCATGTAAGTGGACTTAGCCCAATCCATATGGTGAATTTTAATAACTACTAATTCAAAAAATTAGATCTGCAAAAATCATTCTGGAAATGATAGAGAAGAGAGAATCAAAAGAACAAAGTTAAAGCAATGTGATCCTAAGATGCTTACAAAAGTGATTGTTGGAAGAAGCATATAAAAGAAAAATACCACAACAAGTGAAGAGTTAAGTTGTAGAGAATACAATGATTAAACTGTAACAATAAAACACAACATTTTTAGGAAAATCGTTTGAAGGATGACATGGAACATAAATAATAATAGCAAAATTTAATAGAAAAGAAGAATTAAAAAAATCATATCCACAATTAACTCAATTAGTCTCAGTTGTTTGACAGAGTTTGAAGATTAGAATGAGAACTGTTGGATAGAGGGGCGTAATTGCAAACTGGGATTAATTTGTATTACACGCGCTATGAAGCCTAGTAAATTGGTTGCACGTGGGTCAATGGAAAATAAGCAATTGGGGGCCATTATCAACCCTTTAGCTTTTATTTCAGAAAAAGTGAGTAATTTCCTATATTTGTGATTGGTGTCAGGTGTTTTAGGCCTGAAAACAATGGGGGTGGATTTGTTTGAGAAATTATAATGGAAAAGAAAATCTTGGACAATTCAATTTGAGAAAGATAAAATCCAAAACGGTGTCGTTTAAAGGTTAAATGGGCCGGAAAAAAAAATAGAGATAAAATAAGGACAATTGTTCCCTCTAGAAGTACGGTCTTATATAGAGTAATATAGTTATTAGGGGGATTGGTATAATTGGGTTAGAAAATGAACTATACCTTATATTTTTTTTTTCAATCTCATGATATTCATATCGTAAATTTTATTTTATTTTTTCGTATAAAAGCGCGTCGAAGAAATTACATGAAAATCTCTACCATCATAAATTCAAATTTATTAATAAATAAATTTTATAGACAAATTGTACGTGGAAGCTAATTTTAAATAATAACGATTCAAATAAAGCACTTTATTGAATGTTACATATATTTTATTAACTTATAGCTTATTAAATTAAACTCGAATCGAGTCTCAAAAGCTAACACACAAGAAATTCTTTATTATTATCATAATTTAATTTAACTTCTCAAACACAAGCATGCACATTCTATCAACAACGTCAAGACATTAACAAGGATAAAATGTCAATCCTTTTACTAACGGCCATAAAGCTAATTCCAAAATTACTAAATTAAGATTAAAAAAAACAAAAAAACGAAATTACTATTTTAAGATACCAAATATATATGTCAAAAGATTAATGGAAGTATTATACCATTAAACAATTAAACTGCATACAAAATAATATCCATCCACAATTCTCCAATCTAGCTTAACCATCAATTGCCCATAACCATATTCTATATATTTTCATCTCTCAAATCCACTTCAAACCTTTTCTGGTTTTCAAATTAATTTCCTTAATAAATATTAAATTTATTTAAAAAATGTCTGCAAGAGATATAACAACAATTGAAGAAGGAATAAGAGCACCCGATGATCAATACACAAAAGGTTCAATTGAAGATGGCACTACTTTCTGCACCTCAGCTAAAGTTGTTTTACTAACTCAAAAGGTAGATATATGTAGTTTCAATTTAATTTAGTTACACTTTATAAAGAACAATTTTATTTAAATATCTTACTTATTTTTAGGTTATAGCGGAGGCGATTGGGACGTACTTTTTGGTATTTATAGGGTGTGGTTCGGTTGCTGTAAATAAAATTTATGGATCGATAACATTTCCCGGTGTATGTATAGCATGGGGCTTGATTGTTATGGTTATGGTCTACTCCGTTGGCCATATTTCCGGTGCACATTTTAATCCGGCTGTCACGGTTACATTTGCAATTTTTCGACATTTTCCTTACAAAGAGGCGAGGTTTTATTTCTTCATTTTTTTTTTAAATAATTTTTTTACGTTTTTCTTTTTAATTTTTGTTACGCAAGAATATTCAAAAGCTAAGACCTAAGTCCTAAGTGGTAATTTATGTCCTTAAGTTTTAGTAATACGATCCATGTAGAATAATTGATCGATTCATCGAGTCTATTAAGAATAATTTATTTACTTGAGTCGTTGTAGTAAAATCGGACACAAGTTGTCATGAACCAAAAAAAAATGGGAAAGTTTATTGTAACTTTGGTACCATTAGATCGGAAAATGCAAATTTAATATTACAGTTTAAGTTTTTATTATAATTTTTATACCAAACTCAATTTTTCTTCAAGAGTTCATTACCCCTTATGATATTCATAATGTTCAATTTACCTCCCTGTGATTTGAAAAATGTACATTTTACACCCTCCCTCGATAATTTTATAAAAGATTCACACCGTCTCCCTCACATTTTTACATGTGCACTTTACCCCTATTTGTTATGATAATGTGGCAATTTAGCCCCTCCCCCCCCTTGTTATGATAAACGCGACAATTTACCCCCTTATGTTACAAATACTCTTCATGCCCAATCTCAGTTTCATCAAGTGAGTTACACTCTCCGGCTGAAAGCGGTAATTTGCTTTTAAAAAAAAAAATTGCACTTGGTATGAAAGTTGCAACGAAAACTTAAATTGTGGTATGAAATTTGTATTTTAGTGTCCAATGATACCAAAAATCAAATTTTCCAAAAAAAAAAAATACATACACCATGTTAAGGACTAAAATGACATGACATGATTTCACCAGGTGCCTCTTTACATATTGGCTCAGTTATTAGGTTCAATTCTTGCTAGTGGGACGTTGTACCTTCTGTTTGATGTACATAAAGAAGCTTTTTTTGGAACTGTACCAGCTGGATCCAACGTACAATCACTGGTGCTTGAGTTCATTACATCTTTCCTATTGATGTTTGTCATTTCTGGTGTTGCCACAGATAATAGATCGGTGTGTAAATCAACATTTATTGTGTATTTAATTATAAATCATCCATCAAATTATAATATATTGAAGTTTATTGAAGGCTTAATGACACTAATGGTCCCTCAATTTAGAGTTTCTTACGTCCCTCTTAGATAATATGTGTTACACTGATCACTTATCCTGTCAATTTCCAGCAAAAATGTATTTTTGGCGGGGGTATATTCGGAATACCATGTTATCTAATATATTACACCTTCGTCCCTCTTATATAATATGTGTTATAGTAAAATATTAGATAATATGGTATTCCGAAAATTACTCGGCCAAAAATATATTTTTGCTGGAAATTTATGAGGGACCAAATCGTAACAAACTTTAAGCATGAGGGACCATTACTGTAATTTAGCCTTTATTGAACTTATGTAATTACTTAAAAATTTACTAATATTTTTTTTTTCCAGATTGGAGAGCTGGCTGGAATTGCAATTGGGATGACTATACTCATTGACGTTCTTGTAGCAGGGTAATTTCAATTCTTCCAATAATCTTTCAAATATTTAAATATTTGATTAATATTCTCAATTCTTCCAAAAATATTCAAATATTTAAAAATTGATTAGGATTAATTTTGGAGAAACGACAAAAAAATAATTTAGTATTTTGAAAAGTTGAAATTGATTGTTTGAGTTGGGTTAAAAAATTGGTGAAGATCAATGTTTTCAGATTCATATCGAACAATGAACCAATAAGTTAATTGGTTATTGATTTTAATTGGTTGAATCGATCGGGTCACTTATTGAACCGGTATGACAAACCTATTTAAAGTTAAGCTGCTGACACTATAATGGTTTTAACCATAAGTTAGATCCAAATTCGATTTGTTATTACTTTTTTAATTGGATCGAATTTTATATTAACCAATCCTATTTAAGGTTAAGGAGCTTATACTAAAATGATTTTTAGTTAGGTCCAAATTCGATTCGCCATTATTTTTTATTTAATTCAACGGAATTATAATTAGTTTGTGTTAGGGTATGTCTAAATTGTAACATGGGTCGTGACCAATCTTGCCAACAACATCGATTGGTATCTAATCATATTATAAAAAAAATAAAACCTAAGTTGATAAATATTACGATTCAACAAATGGGGATATGAAATTGTATGCGATTTTCGCAAGACTAAAACCCTCCAAATTTTGAAAATCAATCCAAACGCATCTACAAGTCCTTAATAAAAACAATTATGCAAAACTAAACCAATCCAAAAACCCGTATTTGATTTCTAATAAACTCAAAAATATGTTTCTCCCAAAATGAAAATTTCCTTTTTCTTAAATAAATTAATTGAAATATAAATGTTAATATGCAGGCCAGTTTCAGGGGGTTCAATGAATCCGGCAAGGAGTATTGGGCCAGCCCTGATAATGCATGAGTATAAGGGGCTTTGGGTTTACATAATTGGGCCTTTTTTGGGAACAATATTTGGTGGGCTTGCTTACAATCTCATTAGATTTACGGACAAACCACTTAGAGAATTAACCAAAACTCCATCTTTCCTCAAGAGTCTATCCAGAAGAACTTGAGATCGGTATGATCCGGTATTTGGTCCGACCCAAATACCCGAATAACAACCTTATTTTTTTTTGTTTATTTATTTTAGAATAAATTTTTTATTAATTAGAAAGGTATAAGTTAGGTAAATAGTGATCATGAATGTATGTTACTTCCCTTTAGCCCGATTCTTTGACTGTGGCTTGTAGGAAAATATTTTTAGGGAATTGAACTAAATATTTATATTAGTAGTTGTTGTTAATAGGTAATTTGGGATTATTTTACATGAGAAAACAATTCATTTTTTATTTAATTTGTTCTTTCTCTTTAATGACTCCTTTAATTTGTTTGTCTCTTTGTTTTACGTAATCAAATAATAAAAGAGATTTTGCAATTATTCTATGTTGTGTTATTAGCTATCATATGATGAACATCTCTGATTCTCTGTTTATTCTGATTAAGAATATTTTACTCTCCCTTCATCTTTTTTCTTTTCTCTATTAGCTACAGTATCCGATTAATTTTTTCAATTTTTTAAGTAATATATCATGTTAAATTATTCTTATTTATGGTGTATTAAATCTTTTAAATATTAATATGTACGGCGATATATGATATTATTAACTTATTATTGAAATTTATTTATTATAAATTTTATAAATTTAGTTAAGTTGACTGATCAACTGTAAAAAGAATAAAACAAAAAAGGACGAAGAGAATATTATATTATATTGGATTAGTTCATTCAAAGGTGAACCTCTTTCTGAAATTAAAAAAAAAAATTTAAATCAAGAAATCACACTTTTCATATTATATTTTACCATATTTTACATATTTGGTACCAAAATTTTTAAAAAGCAAATTTATAACTTGATGGCTCTAGACATATTTAGTTTTTCCGTAAAAACTGTGAACCATTCCATGGAATTATCATCAAGCTATAATAATTCCTTAACTTAATGTCTAATTGAGGAATAATAGTAGCTCTAGTTGTTGCTCACAATGAATATTTAAACTCTCTAAGGCAGATATAATCTATTGGTTCAAATATTTGATGGTAAAATTAAATTATGGTATTGAATGTGGTTTTTTTAGAAAGTTTGGTACTAAATATGTAAATAAAATAAAATGTGATATTAACTTAGGTAAAAAACAAAATCACAAGGAGTTATATTTTAATTTTGAAAATACCACTTGGGTTAAATTGCTATTAACTCCACAAAAAGAGTATATAGATATATAATTATATATATAGATATATAATTATATACTACTACAAAACATGCTCCAACAGACATGAACTGATGCAATCTAGGTTTAGTCACATGGTCTCTGATGTCTGAACATGTTTTGCATCATGCCATTTCTAAATGGGACTGAAAGTTGAATAATGTATATAATTCAATTATTTTTATAATTTGTTTATATATTATTCTGATTAATTTGTCTTACTCATCGAATTTGTGCCTTAAAAATTTGGACTCTACATTATTCCACATGGGAGTAATATTTTATATATGTTTCAAATGGCCAATGTTTAATTTTTTTTTTTTTTTGATAAATTGATGCTAATGTTTAATCGATCCAACTTTTAATTTTAGAAATTTGTCCATGCGAAACTAGAGCAATTGTACTAGGTTAGGTAAAATAAGGCATGATGCAAATGATAGGGATTAATTGTTTTAAAATATGTTATCGAAAAAAAAAAAAGTTATTTTAAAATATGTCTAAAAAATAGTTTTAAAATGTGGCTTTTAATTTTGTGACACACTATGAAATATACTTCATTGCATCTTCAAGCCTTCACCTCTGCCTCAATGCAACAATGGCGGAAGCAATTGCCTTGTGGAGTGTAGCGTTGTGGATAGGTGGGGTAGAGTCAGGGGCGGATCCAGGATTTTCGGTCGGAGCAAAAATAGTATAAAAAAAAAGGTCAATCAAACAGTCAAACTTAAAGCTTATATTATGCATTAGAAAATATAGATGTAATACAAAAACGGGGAGGTGGAGTTTGACAAAAATAACCCCCACGAGATATTTTAATTACATATGACACCCCGTTATAGACCTAAAAAAACCCAAAATATCTGAGCTAAGAAACAAATTTTTTGGGCCTTTGTTTTTTCTTTAACTACAACACTATTATACTAAAAAGAAATTTTTTTTGAGGGGGTTCTAGTCCCTCTCTCCGTTCGCCCATGGGTAGAGTGTCAATTATTTAAGCTAAGAAATTGCTGATTGAGCTAATTTTCTGAGTTTTTTTTTTTTTTTTTTATTACTACAACACTATTATACTAGAATTTTTTTTTGAGGGGGGTCTAGCTATTTTTGATAGATTTGTATTTAAAACAATGACATAAATCAAAAGAGATTAAAAATATTAGGACAATGAAATATATGTGAGAATTTACATACATTATTAAAACTGACGTATTTTCAATAAGCATATTCTGATGTGGCTTTGTAATCGATTACTCTTCTAGGAGTTTTATCCAATCATAAAAAAAATATATTGTACTTGTCATATTGTAACTTTAAGTTCGATTTAAAATTAGTATTTCTCGATAATATAAAAATTGTAGGCAAATGTATCAAGAATAAAAATGAAACTATATGAACAAATTCAAATGTTCGGGTTGGGCCTGGTCTAGTGGATCAAGGCCGGTAAGAAATAGTACAAAGCCCGAGTAGGTTAACTTTTCGAACGTAAATCTATGTGTCGGTCATGGCCAAGATGCACATGCCCTACTTATAAGATTCAGAACCCCTTTTATTTTTTCACTAAAAAAGAAAAAGACCAAAAAAAAAAAAAAAGTAACCCTTTTATTTCTACCTTACTCTTTACTCTTCTTTTTGTTTTGTTCTAGATGTCCATATTCATGCTTAATTGGGGCAATACATAAACGCAATGATTAGATCTAAGACCTTAATTAAGCAATGGATTGTAATCATAATAACTGTTTTGCACGTGAAATGTAATTAACAAAAAATTAGGTGAAATCTTCGAAGCTTTAGTTTAGTTGCAAATAACTTTTTTATTCGAGCATTTTGTTCGATAAAAAGATCGCTTAAGCTCAGCTCATGACATAATTGAAACTAGTTTGAACAATATTATTGTGTTTAATAACTTTTGAGGCTCGATTCGATACTCAATTCGATAAGCTATAAACTGACAAAATACATGCAAAAATATCAAGCTACTCGAACTCGTTCAATAAAAGCTCGTTTAAGCTCGGTTCAATAGCAGTCAAGTTAAGCTCAAATATATCTTTAAACCCGATATAAAATTGAAATCGAATTTGAACAATGTGTCCTTCGACACTAAACTACTCACTTACACCACTACATGCGTGTAACCTTAAATATTATTAAAGTTAGCTTGGTAATATATATAGAAGTACCGTTCACTTACAAATAAATTTTCGCTATATAAACCCTTTCCCGCCATTGTAAGACCACATTCATTTTAAGGAAGTACTTCCTATGTTTCAAATTAAACGGCACATTCCTTGTTTTCACATAGATTAAAATGCCTCAAATACCCATCAATATAAATATATTTTTTAATTTTTTTATTAATGAATGGTGATTATTGAGTTTCTCAACTTAAATGCAAGAAAGAAGCAACATTGAGAAAAAATGTCTTGAAAACCTAAACATCCAATTAATTTAAAAAAAAATTGATAAATTTGCCAATTAATTTTAAACGAAGAATATAAGTATCCTTGTGTGTTACGACGGCTTTGCTAGATGACAACGGCTAGTTATGTCGTCTATAGAGGGATTCGGGTTGTTCGCAAATATATATAAACTCAAGTTTATAAAAGCAAATTTAAGTTCGATTAATTCATTATATATACATATCAAAAAAAATTAATTAATTAATTTTATTAAATTAACACAGAAACTTGACTTGAACCCGACTCATTAAATTAATTTACCAAATACAAAAACATAAACTATTTAATATTCAAACCAAGTTCGCTCGATAAAAAGTGGTTCAAACATAGATCATTTAACAATTAAATTAATCTAGACAATGTCAAACTTGATACAATTCGTAACTAAATTTGAACAAAGGTTTGATTCGTCTAATGATGAACACCTTTTCATTTCCATTTGATGCCACGTGTGAGATCCTTTGGAACCCACATGTGTCTGTTACTGACCGTCGGATGATAATAATCTAATGCCAAGTCAACCACATATATACTATGGGACCCTAATAATTTAGTCACCATAATTAAAAGGACAAGGAGGAACATATGCACATGTCACATGATGCACCGCTAGAGCATTTGGATATTAGTATTGAGTTTTCTTGTAATTACTTGTGTCAAAATCTTTAACTTGAATTTGATATTATTATTGTTATATATAATGGATAAAAGAGGTCTTCACAAAAGCTAAATGTGAAATCTTTTGGTGCTATATATGGTGTTAGAAATTGTTACATTAATATATATTAATAATTTCACAAAAATTGTCATAAAAAATCAAGTAAAATAAAAACATATGAATGTTTTTACTCATCTGATTTGATTCTTCTAAAACGATTTATTAAATTTATCGAGTTGTTTCAGAAGTATAAAATCGGCTTACAATTAAATACTCGTTTGATTGAAAATTTTCAAATACAAATACAATATAAGCAACCAGTATTAAAATATAACCAACTAGATATTTAAATATAAAATGTTAATAGTTTATGAATGACACAATATTAATACTGATACACGGAATTTTGTTGGCATGAGTATCAAGAGCAATGTTATTAAAACCGGACCGGACCGGTCGGTCCGACCGGTTCGACCGCGAATCGAAAGCTGGTGCGGTCCGGTTAATTCGCTGGTTTTAACGGTTCGATCAGCGGTTCGTCCTGTTCGACCAGTAAAACCGCTAAACCAATAGGCTCACCGGTTCGCTCTCCGGTCCGATTTTAAAAACATTGATCAAGAGGTTAATATATATGTTAAGTCACAATCAAATGTTCTGGGCGCTTATGTGTGTGAATGTACTATAAAATTTAGATATGCGCATTTTATAATATCAATTGATTTTGAAACAACGGTTAACACCTGATGTCCTACAAGTTTTAGTCAAAAGTTAAAAAAATAAAACTCTTGGTTATCTTTACATTTATGCTATTATTAAATGCAGATTGATAACTAAGACCATCTCAAACAGACCTCTTAAATTCAGGCCTCTTATCTTAAAATTTAAGGGGTGAATAGTGCTATACATTATCACGTTTTCCTTTGCACTCCAACAACTTATTTATATTTTAAGATTCTACTTTAAATAATCACACTTCTGACTTCACCACTCCATTCCAACTTTAATACACTACTTTTATTTTTGAAATTAAACTTAGGACTCTCATATTGAAGAGTCCAAACTTATAATATTTTGGTAGTCTTATATTTTAAAGACTCTGTTAGAGTACATATTTTGTGCAATTCTTATAATTTGGGATATAAGGACTCTCTTGTAGATGGTCTAAAAATGTCAAATTATTATATTATATGAAAGAGCAATTTTGGAAAGAATAATTTTATTTATGAAAAATGGAGTACAATTATGAGTGAGAATTTTGGGACAAAGGAGTACACCCGAAAGAAAACCAAATAACGCAAATATTTATTTATTAGGAGTAACTAAAATTAAAGTTGAAAAATTAATTGCAATGTCATCAAAATACTATTACCAAAGCATATAAGTACATTCATAAATAGTAGAGTTGTATATGGAATCATTAACCACCACTTTCACTTGACTTCACTTGTGCATCTTCTTCACATTCTCAAACACAAGTCTAAATCTTTCTTCAAACCCAAAAAAAAAATAAAGAAATAAACCCTTCTCCAAAGCAAAGAAGTGATTCCTAATTTACAATCTAATCACCAAAAATCAATCAAATATTCCTATTCCTATTCCTCTCAATTTTCTCCTGTTGTGAGTTTAATTTTTTTTTTTGGATATTTACTCTTCATGCGATGTTTAGTGATAAAAATGCAATTTTGTTAATGGGTTCTGATATTTATGTGCAGATGATCAAAGGGTTGTGAGATATGCGAATTTAGTTGCTGTTTATAGAAATGGCGGGTGAAATTGAAGAGCCTTTCAGATTGAATTTTCAGGTACCCTTTTTGATTTTTTAGCTTGTTTTCAAGATTTAAGATCTGTAATTTACATGTCATGATTATTTCTTTTATGAGGTTTACTTTTGTGGGTATTATTGTAAGTTTCTGGGCCCAAGTATAATTATTGAAAAATAAAGGTAGTGTCATTTGTTTCAGAATAATTTTTGGGTTATTTTACTAACTAAATGAAATTTGTAAAATGGAATATATATTTGTTGATTCATAAATGAAAATAATAGTACAAGTTGTAATGAATGAATTTGATTTTTATGTTGTGGATCTGGATCATGATTATGACAATTTATGTACTTGATTTGAGAATGAACAGGCAGATTCTTTTCATTGTGGCTCTATCTCATTTGGAAGGTTCGAAACCGAAGATCTATGTTGGGAAAAAAGATCATCCTTCTCGCACAATAGATATCTCGAAGAGGTCGATAAATTTTCAAAACTAAGGTCAGTTAGTGAGAAAAAAGCATACTTTGAGGCCCATTTTAGGAAGAAGGGAATTCCGGGTCAGAGTTCGCCTGTTTGCCCGGACGAGACCGAATACCAAACAAGTGAAAATGACATCTCGGAGAAAAGTGACGAAGTTGGTCAAGCGGATGTGGAAAACCATTTTGAGCCCTTGATCTACGAGCCACAAATTGAAACTTTATTTGATGATAATGATGAGGCTGAATGTGTTTCCGAGCAAGTCGAGGTAGAAGAAGAAGGAAATTATGCTAATCATGGAGATTTACTTTGTTTGAATTCTATGCCGGGGACTGAATTGAAAGAGAATTTTGATGGTGAAGTAGCTGAGATTGATAAAAGCCATTTGTCGGATATAACCGTTGGTTTGCTCCCGGAAAATCGTTTTACCGAGGAATGTAGCACCACGAGTCCAAAACACGAAGAATATTCATCTCACAAGGTTTGTTTCTTTTCATGCTGTTGAATTTTTAATAGAGTGATTTACGTTCGGACCCCCTCATGTAAACTCTAATTACAGAAAACCCCTTGTAGTTCCAAAAATTTCAAGAACACCCTTACAGAGGTGTGTTTGTAAATTTTTCAATAAGTTGTAGGGGGTATTCTTGGAGGGAATTTGGAGGCTGGAAGAGATTTTTGTTAAATAGTCCAAACTAGAAGGGAGGTTTTAGTAATTTCCAAAACAACAGAGGTAGTCCGGGTAATACCTTTAAACCTCAGGGACTCAGGCTGTAAATCACCCTTTTTAACATGAAAGAAGAAAAGGTGAATAGAGAAATGAGCTACACAAAAGTTACGTGGTTCAGTCATTCGGCCAACTCCGACTTAAAACAACTATGAATTCATAACCTACTATGAACTAAATCAAATTATTTGTGCACGATTTTTTATTTGCATAATTGGACTGGCACCTTAAATCCTAGTACGTGTATACAGATTTAGTAACTATAATTGTTCGACATGGATTTAATATGAATTATACACTTACTTAAGATGCAATGGCTGAAATTTGCTTTGACAAGTTTATATTTTATTTGTTTTATTTCTGAAGGGGATGCAGGAAACAAAAGAAGATGAAAATTTGAAACCAAGATTGACACCACACGTTAGTGTTGCACGGAGCAGGGGACACATCTCGAGCAAAGAATTTAAAGGCTCGGAAAAGAAAACTAGTAAAAAAGTTAACAACGGTCGATTGAGATCCAAAGTAGAGGCGACAACTTCAGAGGCTCCAGCTCAGAATAACTCTGAAGTGCACAAAACCTCAAGAGATAAGGTTGGGTTTGCTTTAACTGTTAATTCGCCATCTTATTTAATATCGTCGTTCATTTTCTATAACTTTTTATTGCTTCCTAGATTTTTATTTTGCTTCTAGCCTAATGAAAATCGGTCTCATTTTGACAGCCTGGTTCAAGAACAAAAGGAGTTAATGGAATAAAAAGGTACTTGATTTTTGCGTTACTTTTATGGATTCCGAGTAACGTTTCTTTACTCTTAGCCAAACTTTATGTTTTTCCTTTGTTTATGATTTTAGTGGTGAAAAAGAATCAAGAAACAGAACACTTGTGGAGCAAAGTGCAAACAGGTTCGTAATCAAATTAATTCTTGAGAACCTCGATCGAGTTCATGTATCTAGTTTATTTAAATCTCATGGATAATTTTGTAATTTAGGGTCAAGCCTGTCACCATTGGTACAACTAAACCGGGGGCAAAACAGGACAACTCGAGGTTCAATTTGATAACCGATGAACGTGCACAGAGAAGAAAACAGGCAAGATAGATACTTTTCTATCAACCAATCCTTTCTTTCGATTAGATTTTGCATTTTTCATAATTTTTAATGGTTTTATTTCTTTCAGTTTTATATGAATTTGGAGGAAAAGATGCGCGCGAAGGAAGCTGAAAAGCACCAAATTCATGCCAAGACTCAGGTAATGTTATGTTGGAAATTATTTATTTTTAATCTGGAGAAGGAACACTCTTTCATTTAGTTTTTAAAACTTGAAACTACAGACAGATTTCTGCATCTCATTTAAGGAAATCATTTGGGATTTGATAGTATAGTTTATTTCATATCATTTATTTTCTTAGGAAAAAATATTGTTTATTCAAGAAGATAATACTTTATTCTTAGCTAAATGTTTGGTTTATGTTTTTGTAGGAAAAGACAGAAGCTGAACTGAAGGAGTTGAGGAAAAGCCTCAACTTCAAAGCTAAGCCAATGCCTTCGTTTTATCGTGGTGGAGCTTTACGCGAGTCCGATAGAAACATGTTACCTCAAAAAGTATGTATCGCAGTATTTAGCTTAGTGATTTTACTATTCCATTTTTGTTTCTTAGAAAATCGCAATCTTTAGTCCAAGAGTACAGAACTCTCGACACTTATAGTCCCACGCTTTAAAAAATAGCACTTTCAGTCCCAACTTTTGTGTTATTTTTATTCCCCCCCTGGTTATTTTTTATTAGCGAAAAAACCCCTCCCAAGCTGAAATGACAATTATACCCCCACCAAAAGATGCAAAACACCCCTCTTAACCTAAAAAATTATCAATAAAGCCCATATTAGCTTTGACAGTTGGCAACTACCCCTTGTTCACTTAATAAATTGCGGAAAACCTCTATATGATTTATGAAGGAATTTCAAATGATCTTTTTTGCTAGTAAAAAAAGAACGCAGGGGGATTTTTGCTAATAAAAATAACACGGGAGTTTTTGATAGTTAGGAAAAGTACACGGGATTATTTTGCATTTAGCTCATTTAAAGTATAGCAGTTTTGGTCTCAACGTTGGTCTATGTTTTGCACTTTTGGCACGTTTAGTCCCATAGGTTCGTCTCTGTTTTGAGCATTTTGAACGAAATTGGATGATGGGAGGGATGAAATGTTCAAAAAAGTTGGGACCGAAATTCTTGAAAGTGCGGGACTTAAAGTGCTGAGTGTTTTGTTGTGTGGAAAAGTAACTTTCCCATTTTATTTCATCTTGTTCCAAATTGTGCATTATAAATTATTAACTTTTACACTTTCACGAATTCTCCAGGCTACAGCTAGCAATATTAAACCGCGAAAACTACGAACTAATTGTTCAAGTGATAGTAGTAGAATTTCTAGCATAGCACCGTTAAACTTGGAGGAAGAAACTGAGATTGCCATTTTCATCGATAAAAATGCAAAGAAAACCGATTCACCACACGTCTCAGGAACAATAAGCTGCCATTCAACCGTGACCTCGGACAGCATTCCTTCGTCTCCTTCTGCAGAAACTAGCAAAAGTGGATTTAATAGTGTCAAAAATGGGATGAAAGAAAAAGACGAGAAGAAGAAAATGAATTTACGTAAACAAAAAGTACCAGAAGGTAATGATTTGTGCAAGGGAAAAACAATGGATGTAAATCAAAAGTCGAGAACTGGTAAAAGAACTACCTACACTGCATTCAAAAGTGGTCGCGTTGCCTTGTGAAAATGTGATTACAATCTCAACTCTAGTAAGTAAGCTAGTCTTAAATCGTGCGTTAGTTTCGTTGTTTGCTTTATTGTCAATGCAACATGTAAAGTACATTTGTAGTTGAATAGACATCGAATATGTGCTTCGTATAACAGGTTATTGCAACCGCATGACTGATTGTATGTGGTGTTGGATTTGTTGTACAATGTATGTTTGTATCATTGCATCAATGTATTGAAGAAGCGCTTTAACTGCAGTTCCGAATTCGTTATATAAGGTGGAGCACTTACTCTATAGGAGTGGGATGGGGACGGGATTTCAAGTTTTGGGTTTTCATTTTTACTACCCGAATCCCGTGTAATTAAGCGGATACCCGGTATTTCGGTTGGCCGAATATTTCGGGATTCGGGACCGGGGTAAAAATAATATGACTTTAATTGTCTAGATTTTTGCTTTGAGTCCAATTTTAAAATTTAATAATAAAAAATAATAATTACACAATGCATTTTTTTGGTTTTTTTTTTGTTCATAGAACAACTCAATTTTCATGTTTGTTGAACCTTTTGGACGTAAATCTTTACACGTGCATTAGTTTGGATTAATATTCGTTAAAAGTTCGGGATTTTGGTTTCCCATTCGAGGTGGGGGATAATGCTTGAATCCCGTCTCGATTTTTCTTTACCGGATTTTTGGGTTTTTCAAAACTCGAAGAATTCAATTTTTCCTGTCCCAAATTATAAAAACCCTTCCATAACGGGACGGTACCCGAAATCCGATCCCGGATGCCCAACCTAGGAGCACTATATGCCGTGTTTAGTCTAAAACTTCATCTAATTTATGAAGAAATATACATTGTTCACTAAATTTAAGAAAAAGGGCTAAATAGATATATCCCTAAACTAAATACACAATTTAATGTATTAGATGTAACAATTACCCCAAATCTATGAAAAATATTAGTCACCCTTTTGGTCCATTAGTCAATGATTAAAATTCAACATCGTTATTTTTTTAGGATTAAATACAAAAGAGTATAATATAGTCAATTTTTAACACATATGTCACATGTTATACCATTATAATATTATATCTATAATACCTTCATTGAATGAAGAAAAATTTAATTGCAGCCTCCACAAAGATGTTTTAAGCTGCCGAATGAAGGTATTATAGGTATAATGGTAAAATATATGTGACATATAGGGTAAAAAATTAAATATATATTGAATATGATAAAGGCTCTTTCATATTTTATCCAAAAAAGTTAACACTTTATACCCTATAACTTTTAAACGTTTTTTCATTTTGTCCCTTAACTTTGCGAGTTTTTATTTAACCCCTTAGCTATTAAATATATCTAAGGCAACGTCATAAGATGTAAAAAGTTAGAATGTAATAGAATATTCCGTTCAGCTTTAACAATGATGCTTTAATATTTTTTCATTTTACCATCCAACCTTTGAACGTTTTTTTCACTTTAACTCACAATCTTTGAATGTTTTTGCACTTTGCTACCTAACCTTTGAATAGATTCCGTTAGCGAACGTCCTAAGGTAATGATTTGAAATATTTTTAATTTCCGAGGTGATTAAGTGAGAACTCACAAAGATTAGGGGCAAAGTTGAAAAACATTAAAAGGTTAAAAATTCAAAATTAACCCTTTTGGTCGGCAAATTTAAGAATTTTATTAAAAAAAAAACTCGAATAGGAAACCACTATATAATAGGTAAGAAGAAAATTCAAGGTAGCCATAATAATTGTACAACACTTAATTAAAGCTTATCCACCTATTTGAAGAAATTGGTTTGCTACGTGGTCCATAATCTTTTAATAATAGCACTTTTTCCCGTTTATGTGATAATCTTCATGTTCTTGAATTTCAAAGCCATCCACCTAATTACAAATGAACAGTTGTATAGGTATTAATTCAGCAATAAAGTGTATGTGTCATATTCATTTGATTTGACGTTGTAACTTTTATGCATGTCATTTTTTTTATCCAATTAAATCAATGTTCCCCGTCATTTTTAGTCTTTATGGTATGGCAAAAAAGTGTATCTTTTACCTATTTGGAGTGACAGATGGGAAAGCAAAGGAGCCTCATGACCTTTTGCTAAGGCATAATAAAGTGCAATTTAAAAAAATTATGTAAGACATTTTATTACTATTATTAATTTAAACAAATCACAAAAATCCCAAATCCCTTGTGAAAGTTGTAGCAGCCAAAAGTAACGAGTTAATGTCAATTTATCTTCCCGTGAAATGCATAATGTTCAATTTACCCATATGTGATTTGAAAAAGAACTTATTACCTCCCTGTGAAATTTAAAGAAGCAATTTAATTACATTCCTCATTCGGATAGTGTAACTCACTTGCCGAAATTGAGAGTGGGCATAAAAAATATTTTTGTAACATAGGGGCTAAATTGTCATATTTATCATAGCACAAGGGGTAAATTGTCACATTTATCATAACATAGAGGATAAATTGTCACATTTATCATAACACAGGGTATAAATTGCCACATATAAAAATGTTAGGGAGGTGGTATAGAACTTTAGTAGATTACAAGGGGTAAAGTGCTTTTTTTTTTTTTTCATATTCTCATAAAAAAAATTGAATTATCCAAGCTAGTTTTGTGTCACTGCAAATAGGAGTTAAAGAAAAGAAAAAGGATGTAAAAGTTTTCGAGACCTGTGTGTATAAAAGTTTTTCACTTTTTATCCTCTAATTTGGCTTATTATATAACTAAGTAAATGTAAAAGTTATTCTTTTTTCTTTCTTTTTGTGCCTCCCCAAGAGTAATGTCGTGGCCTTTCTTTTTCTTATATCACAATAAATTATACCTTTGCAATTGTATTATACAATTTGTGAACAGTTACGGCCAATTATTTAATTATTTGACCAAGTATATTAAATAACTAGATGTCATTCAAACCAGTTAGGTCATATAAAAGATATGTAATCCATCACAAGATATATGTAAATAAATTGAATTGAGCGATAATTATATTTATAATAATTATGTAATCAATTACAAGATTTATGCAAATAAATTGAAGTGAGCATGTACTAAGAAATTTCGGTAGCTAAATTATGAACATTTTTCCGTCAAAAACATCGAAAAGTTTTGGTTTTTGAATCAAATTAAAAGAAAACAAAATGTAATTCCGAAACTATTTATTTGTTTGAGATCGACTATATTATTTTTCCTAATTTAGTATAAAAAAATTACAATTTCCTTAAAATTTGTAGTAGAACTATTCAATATATATGAATACACATAGTCAAATTGATGATGCAATGATCAAATTAAGTAGGTGAAAATTTTTAAATAAAATGCTGAGTTGTGACACTACCAAACGTAAATGCCAAGATTGTTGATGTAATGATAATCAAGATGATCATGATCAACACTTTAATCATATCCAAAAATATGCCCAAAAAAAATTTAAACTTCACCTAAATTTTGCAAAAACGAAGCACCTAAATAATATATTTTAATCGGTCGTACCTTCCTCTGATTATTACATAAAAATAAATTATCAAGAACAAAATAACCTACATAAAATTTAAAGCTAGATTAATGAAATAAGAAAACAAGAAGAAGAGGAAAAATAATCATCATGACAAAGTTTCTTGATCCTTCAATAGCTATTGATGAAGATTGATCTTGATGCGGTGGTTTTCTATAGTAAAAGGGGAACCAGGGCAAAATTGGCTCCGGTGGTGGTGGCGTGACACCGGAGATATAAGGCCCCGGCGGGGGATTCAACGGAAAGTATCCGGCGGCCGGAGGTGTATTCGAAATTTCCGGCGGAGCGAAAGAAGCCGGTGGTGTGGTGGAAACCGGCGGTGTTGTAGTCACCGGAGGGTTGTTTCCGGGGCCGGTTGGTGGCGGGAAGCACGGATACGGGCACTCTTGTGCCGTCGTGGTGGCCGTATAGTCGAGAATTATTGTGAAAAACACAAGTAGTGAGAGTAGTTTGAGTAGCTTTGAGGCCATGTCTTTTGGAGATGTTTTGAGAAGGAAGATATTGAAAGGGAGTGAGATGAAATGAGAAGGGAGTGTAGACTAAGTAAAATATTGTGAGGTGGGGATGTGGGGTAGTATATTTCCTTTTAGTAGAGTTTCCCTTAGTTTTGTGGAAGTGCAAAAAGAAGCCAAAGGTTCAAAGTTGGTAGGGTAGAATATTAAAAGCAAAAGGCTTAGGTCACTTTTGATTGTCATTTTTGGTCACCGATTGATAATATTGTTCATGTATATTGAACATTTTTATTTTTAATTGACTTAGAGAGTAGGGAACATTGAGGAATTTATGGATGTAGAATTTTAGTTTAAATTTGTAGATATGACAATGAATTTCTTGGGGTAAATGCAGAATACTCCTATGTGTCATGCTAAACCTGTAAAAAACTACCTTGTGAAATTTTTATTGCGCCGAACTTCTTTGTGTTTTCAAAAACCCTGCAAAAAACACTAAATTTTTAAAATATAAGTCGTTTTGAATCGACATATTTCAAGAAATCATGCTAAAAGTATATTACGTGAAGTTGTAGGGACCAACTTGAAGTGTTTTAAAACTGATTTCTTGAAATACGTCGATCTAAAACGACCTATTTTTTATAAATTGGGTGTTTTTTGCAGGGTTTTTGAAAATACAAGGAAATTTGGCGCAATAAAATTTCACAGGATAGTTTCTTGCAGGTTTAACATAACACAGGAAAGTATCTTGCATTTTCCCCGAATTTCTTAGTGAACTTAGTATTAATTTTTTATTTATTTAAGACGTTTTAGTCTCACTAATTTCACAAAGCGCTGTCAGGATGACTTCGCTAAGTAATTACATTTTGCATAATTTATTTTGTATCTGCATTCAAGCATTTCCAGGTAAAATGCACGAGACACCCTATGTTTTCGACAAAATGCAATAAATTATCTCATCTTGAGCTTATTGCACCAAATCTCTTCTATTTTTATAAACTCTACATGAAATTCCCTTTACATCTAATTTCGTTTAATTTTTGACAGGTGTGTGCAACACTTGCGCTCACTGAAATTGATACTTAATTTTTTTTTATATATTTAATTAATTAAAATGCACAAAATTAAAGCCCCTTGCGTTATGGGCCTATGGTGAACCTCCATGAAACTACTTTGTATTAAATTTTATTTTATTGCTTAGTTTATGAATAATTTATAAAATTAAATTATTTTAATAACTTTCGTGCATCTTTTGGCCACTATTTCCATACATGTTCAGTTTTGGGGGTGAATGCAAAATACTTCCCTATGTTATGCTAAACCTACAAAAAATTACCCTGTGAAATTTTTATTGCGCCAAACTTCCTTGTGTTTTCAAAAACCCTGTAAAAAACACCAAATTTGTAAAATATAGGTCGTTCTGGATCGACATTTTCAAGAAATCATGTCAAAAGTATATCACGTGAAGTTGTAGGGACCAACTTGAAGTGTTTTAAAACTGATTTCTTGAAATATGTCGATCCAAAACGACCTATTTTTTATAAATTAGGTGTTTTTTGCAGGATTTTTAAAAACACAAGTAAATTTGACGCAATAAAAATTTCACAAGATAATTTGTTGCTGATTTAGCATAACACATGGAGGTATCTTGCATTTTCCCCTCAGTTTTGCGTATAATAAATACTACAAATGACTATTTTGTCAAAGAAAATAAATCAGTAATTCTCTTTTCCTATTATCAAATATTTATGTATATGGTTCCGCAACAAGTTTGAGCCCTGGACTAGACTCTAGTCTCTAGGTATTCCTCTACTTTATTAATTCCAATAGTTTATTTACCTAGCTCTATGCTCTAAAAAGAGTGTATTAAAAAATAATATAAATTACTATCGTGATATATAGTTGATTTTTTTACAAACTTTATATAAATGGTATAATTAATGCATCAAATGGGTTAAATCAAAATTAGCTAAAAAATGAGTTTAAACCGGTGAAATTAGTTAAAAATGTGCTAAATCCATTAAAATTTGGTGAAAACAATAAAATGAGTGAGAAACGAGTTAAAAACATTAAAATTGATTCAATTTTATAGTTAATTAGACATTGAATTCGTACAAAGGGATGTCATTTTAATTATTATTATTAGTTTCAATCATGTTAAATCTTGCCGGATCGAGTTTGTCTTCCTTAATACTTTAGGAAAGAATAATCTACTTTTGGTACTCGATGATAAGATTAGCCTAGACACTAATGGAAAATAATGATTTTTATTCACCATTAACATAAAAGATTAAAAGCTAAATATTTAACGATAAAATTAAACAATCCCGCTTGAATTATGGAACAACTATTAAGAATGTTATGAAAAATAACATGTAGTATCTACAAGATTTTAACACTATAACTATAAGTATAATTGTGCATGCAGTTTTTAAAATTAGTTCTCAGTTAATATTGTTTGGAGAAAAAGCAAATAATTATGAATTAGTAGTAAGGAAAAACGAAAAAAATTCTCAACCTTTCACATATCTAATGTGCTCCTGCAGCATCAATATTGTGAAGACTTTAAAAAATACTTTGAATTGACCTCATTACTTTTTGTGGCTGAGCAAAATAACAAGTATATGAGAAACCATAAAAGACGAGTCCTACCAACATGTGATTGGTCTAGTGGAAGGGACTAGTCATTACAAAGTAGCGGACCCAGGTTCGAATCTCTGTCGGGAGAGGTACCCACTTAATGTGCCAACCCGCCTCGAAAAGGGTTAAAACCTTGGAATACTTAAAAAAAAAAAGTCAGAGTCCTACCAAATGGTGATTGATCTAGTGGAAGTGACTAGTCACTACAAAGTAGCGAACCCAAGTTCGAATCTCAATTGGATATGTCGGACGCGCCTAAAAAGAATTAAACCCTTAGAAAACTGTAAAAAAAAAAAAAATCGAGTTTAATTACTGTGTTCTCTTGCATTATATACTACAACTAGTTGACTTTCTCCAGTATGAATGTTCATCTGCTGAATTAGTTTGAACATAAATTTCTTACCCATTTCGATTTAACCCATTTAAATCCATCAATTTGCAAGAAGACTTGACAATTCTGCCTTGCAAACGTGAACACCAAAATCAAATGTTCTTAGTTGAATTTGTAACTATTGATTTCATTAATTCTCCCACTACTCGAACTTGCTAATAAATTTGAGGTCACACAAAAGTTTATGCATATATACTTACCATATTCGAAAAACGAAAAGAGCAACTAACTAACTAATTAATTATCAGGCCCGGCTTAAGCATAAGGCAAATTAGGCCAATGCCTAGAGCCCCCTTCTTAAATGGCCCCAAATTTTATAAATTTAATACTATAATTAATTATGAAGAAATGTATGTTCTTTCGTACATATATGATTATCAATTAATGATAAAGATTAATTATTCAAACTAAGAGTAATATGTTACGAATGCGAATTCATTAATTATAAGATATTTTTTTTTTGATAATTTCATTATAAGATAATTTTCACAATATAATCTAACAATTATCTATGGTAAAGAAATTTATGAAAACTAACACGAGGAAATTGCATTTTCATACTAAATTTTTACCTACTTTAGATATTTGGTATCAAACCATTAAATAATACATATTTAATACCAAAATTGAATGACTTTTTTCACATTTTCTTTCTCAGTGATTTTTTGGGGCTGCAGATCCTCTATACCACACAAATGTGCCACATTTGTGTACCACCATTATAAAAGTGACACATGTCAAAACTAAATAACATGCATTGCATAAGATTATATTCTCAACCCTTTCTCCTTCTTATCTCCATTTTTCGTTTTAACATTTTCTTTTGTAAATAATAATATCGACTTTTATATATTTAGGCTGCGATTTAATGACATTATATATTTGTGTACCATTATTTGTAAATAATACCGACTTTTAATGGAAATTAGCGAAATAACAACTCAAAATTTTGAATTATACTTTAAAAAACTATTTTTTTATTTTGAAATAAAATCAATTAGTAGTATAAATATATCATTATTATTTATATAAAATAATAATTAAAATTATTTTAAAAAAATATAAACTAGCTATTGGAGTGAAATGATATGATTATTAAAAAGTAATCTCTTAAAATATAAACTAGTTGTTGGAATGTTGAGTAAAAAATGAAAGTGTATAATATTGTTCATTAATTATATTTTAGAATAAGAGACTGAAATTTAAGAGAGCTGATGAAGATAGCCTTACTATTATTTTTGCACATTTTAATTTTGAGTAAAAGTTTGAAAAAATATTTACTAGTCATAGATTATGACCGAATTAAATATTAATTAAATGGATTTATCAGTCACTTGCTATGATAAATTATTATATTATACGATATAATTATTTCTCAAAACCATATAAAGTTTCATCTTAGAAACCCAAAAATTAAAAATCTTAAAATATAATTAATGAACAAAAAAAGATGTTAAAACAAAAAATGGAGATAAGAAGGAGAAGGGTGGAGAATATAATCCTATGCAATGCATGCTATTTAGTTTTGACATGTGTCAATTTTATAATGGTGGTACACAAATGTGGTACATTTGTGTGGTATAGAGGATCTGCTGCCATTTTTTGGGGGCCAAATTTTGTGTTCTTTATAAGACTGGAAATCTCTTGATTAGAGCTTTCTAATGGTACAAGTTTCATTTCATGAAACATAAAAAATATCCGCAGAAAATTATAAATGTCCCGGGACATTAATCAAAATTAAATCATATCTCATAATTAACAAGAAATCATGTCACAATAATTTTCAGATATGGTATTCTATACACAAGCATGCTATGGTAAAAAAATTGAGCATAATTTTAAGCACACCAAAAATCACCATTAAAGCTTAAGAAGATATGAAAATAATCCTTCAATTTTGGTATTAAATATGTTCTTTATTTTATGGTTCAGTACCAAATATATATCTCCGAAATTTTGATATGAAATTTTCTCAAATTAAAACTAAGAGAATACATTTGTGATTGTAAGTAACAAGAATATTTTTATTTTTGTTAAAAAACGAAACACCTAGTTTAGCATATACCTTTTTTTGTTGTTTGATAGGGGTAAAAAAAAAAGGTTTAAAGTATATATTTGCTTGAGGGCCTCATTTTATAATTTCGCCTAAGGCCCCGAAAAGCTAGGCCCGGCCTTGTTAATTATGTCAAGAATCATTCACAAAATAGAGGATGCCCTCCACATTGGCCACACGGCGGAGGAGAACAAGCAAAACCCTAAAGAATCCGACGAGCACAAGGAACATGGTGAGCATTTGAAGGAATTCATGCACAAAATCAAGAACAAGATGGGCGGCGGTCATAAGAAGAAACGTCGTAGGAAAGTGCAACGTGAAAAGGGAAAGGTATATGCAGAAGGCGAAGAAGAAGAGGAAGAAAGTGGGAGCGAAAGTGAAGGAGAACAAGGAGAAGGAGGTGGTGAAGAGGAAGGAGAAGGAGATGGTGAAGATAAAGGAAGTGGTGGACTCATCACTTCTTTGTGTGAAATGGTGAGCGCTGGACTTAAGTTTGACATTTCAACTGCATTGACTGAAATGGTGAGCGCCATAAGTGAGTTTGAATTTTAGTTGGAACGAATCATTTTATGTTTCTTTTCCTAGAATATTGGAAAAATGATACATTCATTAGTCAAAATTTCTTTTGCTTTTGCCTAAAATGTCGCAACATTTCAGTTTTCGAATTAATGGACATGGAGTGTAGTTGTGAAGCTGTTTGTTTGTCTTGAGACTTTCCTAATTTTCTTAATTTAATAATTTTGTCGTATTTTTTCCTGATATTTCTGAAATATTTTCGAAAAGTTTTAGCTAATCGAAACATACTCTAGAACTAAATTTTAATCCATGGGTATATTGAAAATATACACTTTTACTGCCTTAGAGGCTCTAGGCAAAATGTAAAATTGGGCCTCCACGTTGTAAAACATATGTATTGAAATTAATATTATTCATTTTAGACAAAAGATATAATAAACTTTTATTAACATATTAGATAAAATGATAATAAATCGTAAGTATGTTTTTGTTAATTAATTTCAAAACACTTATTTTAGCGAAAGAAACTATTACAAGTAAAATGAATATTATTTTAAGAGTTACACGTTATGATGAATGTGGGTTGTTAATGTTGCGGATAAAAACATAGCGATCTGAGCTAGGTAGGATCCGACCAATTATGCATCTATGATGTATAACTTGTACGCCTTCTACTAGAAAGACCAAGTCGGAGGAGTTTCGACTTTGCATCTGTCGATGCTTAAATCAATAAAGTTTATATAACTTGAAAGCATATTTAGACATAAGAGAATGTGAAAATAGATATATTAAGTTTTAATGTGTACCTTTGAGGGTAATCAACCGGTGATTGGTCTAGTGGAAGGGACTAGTCATTACAAAGTAGCGGACTCAGATTCGAATCCCTGTTGGGAGAGGTTCCTACTTTATGTGCCCGACGCGCCTCAAAAGGGATTAAACCCGGAAACCAAAAAAAAAAAAATATACATGTAGCCGAAATAATGAAGATTCCCTATTTTCACGAGATGGTATGCATGTTTTGTAACTGGTTCCTTATTTATCTCATTTCAAGTTATGTACATGTTGCTGGCAAGATTTTCTGTCAAATAGGGCATAAATTGACGTAAACAACATAATAAAAATGTAAATTGACAATATACCACATTAAATGATCAATTTTAAAACTCAACAACCACTTAAGTGGACCAAAAATTTGATCAACTTCCTTTTTCAAAAATAAATTATAATAAGTATATTTATCTTTAGAGGGAACTTTAACCCTTTTTTCTTCCAAAGTAGGAACTACACTACAAAAAAAGAGGTCTTCAGCAACGTCATGATTTCAATGAAAATAAAAATTGTTACTATTAGTTACGAACTTATAACAAAATACCAACATAAATATTTTTCATCAATAGTAGCGACAAATTACCAACAAAATTCTAGAAAAATAATATCCGTAGTTATTATGTTGTTAAGTTGTAGGAAAAATTGATCCATAGCGACGGAATCATTCCATTGGAATATAATTCGTCACTATTTTTTTTGTCACCTACAGATTTGTAATTAAACAACGACGGAAAAGATGTTTCATCAATAATAGCGACAAATTACCAACTGTATATCTAAACAAAATATTTTTGGTAGGTATTCCGTTAACTATTCGTAACTATTTTTTTAGTCAGTTACAAATGTGTAATTAAACAACGATGGAAAGGATGTTCCATCAATAATTGCGACAAATTACCAACTAAATATCTAAACAAAATATTTTTCGTAGATATTCCGTTGTTAAGTTGTAAAAAATATTGATACATAGCGACGAAATCATTGCAATGTTTCCAACAGAATTACCAAAAAAAATATTGTACAAAATTTTCCAACATAATTACCAACAAAAAATATATTATCGCTATATTTACTAAGGAAAATTTATTCCGTCACTCCATTTACCTATAAATTAATTACCTAGTTTTGTGGAAGTGCAAAAAGAAGCCAAAGGTTCAAAGTTGGTAGGGTAGAATATTAAAAGCAAAAGGCTTAGATCACTTTTGATTGTCATTTTTGGTCACCGATTGATAATATTGTTCATGTATATTGAATGAGAGTAGAGAACATTGAGGAATTTATGGATGTAGAATTTTAGTTTAAATTTTTTATTGAGTGAATAGCATTTTTGGTCCTCCTTACGAGTTAAATTTTACATTTTCATCCCTCTTAAATTTTTTGTAGTAGATTGGTCCCTCTTATCAATGTAATGTATCACATTCGTTCTTTTTTTTTTTAACACATTCTTTCCTCTTAAATTTTTTGTAACAAATTCGTCCCTCTTATCAATATAGTGTAACACATTAGCCCCTCTTAAATACAAAATACATCAACTTTTGGCCACTTTAGAAGATAGTTTAAATTTAAGTGAAGTATTTTGTATTTAAGAGGGACTAATGTGTTACACTACATTGATAAGAGGGATGAATTTGCTACAAAAAATTTAAGAGGGACGAATGTGATATACTACATTGATAAGAGGGACCAATCGAACGAAAGTGCAAAAATTAATCCACAAGGAGGACCAAAAGCACAATTTACTCTTTTTTATATGAAAATGAATTTATTAGTGAACTTAGTATTGATTTTCAATCTATTTAAGATAATTTAGTCACAGTAATTCTACAACGCGCGGTCAGGATGACTTCACTAAGTTCTTATCGTCCCAAGTATTCTTACATATGATCTAAAGTAAATTAGCATTTTGCATAATTTATTTTGTATCTGCATTCAACCATTTCCAGGTAAAATGCACGAGCCCCCCCAAAGTTTTCGACAAAATGCACGAAATTATCTCATCTTGAGCTTATTGCACCAAATCTCTTCTATTTTTATAAACTCTACAGGAAATTCCCTTTACATCTAATTTCGTTTATTTTTTGACAAGTGTATGCAACAGTCGCGCTCATTGAAATTGAAACTTAATTTTTTTTTATATATTTAATTAATTAAAATGCACAAAAGCCCCTTGCGTTATGGGAGAAATTATGTAGTACAACCGCTGCACCACGTCATCAAGTATACGTGGTGCAGCCCACCAATACACTTGGGGCATGTGGATTAAAAATCCACATCACCCATATTCTGGCAGTGTGAACACAACTTTTTGAACCCCTATTTTTTTGGAACATGGCCAGAACATGGGGTGATGTGGATTAATAATCCACATGTCCCATGTGTATTGGTGGGCTACACCACGTGTACTTGATGACGTGGTGCAGCGGTTGTACTACATAATTTCTCGCGTTATGGGCCTATGGTGACTCCACGAAACTACTTTGTATTAAATTTTATTTTATTGTTTTGTATTAAATTTTATTTTATTGCTTAGTTTATGAATAATTTATAAAATTAAATTATTTTAATAACTTTCGTGCATCATTTGGCCACTATTTCCATACATGTTCAGTTTTGCGTATAATAAATACTACAAATGACTATTTTGTCAAAGAAAATAAATCAGTAATTCTCTTTTCCTATTATTAAATATTTATGTATATGGTTTCGCATAGGGGTGGGCGCGGGTCGGGTATTTAGGGTATTGAGTATTTCGGGTCGGACACCCCGACCTGGCATATAGTGAATTTTCACACCAAAAACCCGACCCGATCTAGCGGGTACCCGAAATTTCACTCTTTTTTTTTTTTAAACATATATGTATGTAAAATTGTAAATAAATGAATTCAAACATTAATTGTACACAATAACTTTAAAACAAAAGAACACAAATGTCTCAAGCCTTCAAGATTCAAGTATTCAATATATTACAATAATTTTTTTTTAAATACCCGAACGGGTCCTGAAATACCCATTCGGGTGTGAATCTAATACCCAATACCAAACCCAAAAATATATTTCGGGTTGGAGTACCCGAACCCGAATGTCAAAATACCCGTTTTTTTGTCCCAAACGAAAAATACCCAAACGGATCGGGACGAGCCCCAAAAAACCCGACCCAAGCCCACCCCTAGTTTCGCTTCCGCAACAAGTTTGAGCCCTGGACTAGACTCTAGTCTCTAGGTATTCCTCTACTTTATTACTCCCTCTGTCCCATTTTAAGTGTCGTTTTAGAGAATTTTTTTTGTCCCAAATTATCTGTCACTTTAGAGTTTCAATGCACTATTAATTACATATTTTCCCATTTTGCCCTTTGCTTTTTCTTTCTCTCTCTTACTTTATTACTCCAAGAGAGATAAAAAGAGAAAGATAGAGAGAATAAGAGAAAAAGGAAGAGAGAGAAAGAGTTAAGGGTATTTTAGGAATATCATTTATTTTTTTCTAAAATTGAGGCAAATAAGTAGGTGCCTTAATATGTGTGAAAACACCTAAATCGACACTTAAAATGGGACAGAGGGAGTAATTCCAATAGTTTATTTACCTAGCTCTATGCTCTAAAAAAGAGTGTATTAAAAAATAATATAAATTACTATCGTGATATATAGTTGATTTTTTACAAACTTTATATAAATGGTATATGCATCAATTGGGTTAAATCTAAAGTAGCTAAAAATGAGTTTAAACCGGTGAAATTAGTTAAAAATGTGCTGAATCCATTAAAATTTGGTGAAAACAATAAAAGAGTGAGAAATGAGATAAAAAAATTAAAATTGATTCAATTTTATAGTTAATTAGACATTGAATTCGTACAACGGGATGTCATTTTAATTATTATTATTAGTTTCAATCATGTTAAATCTTGCCGGATCGAGTTTGTCTTCCTTAATACTTTAGGAAAGAATAATCTACTTTTGGTACTCGATGATAAGATTAGCCTAGACACTAATGGAAAATAATGATTTTTATTCACCATTAACATAAAAGATTAAAAGCGAAATGATGACCTAAGCTCGCTACAACTACAACTACAAGATTTTAACACTATAACTATAAGTATAATTCTGCAGATTTAAAATTAGTTCTCAGTTAATATAGTTAGGAAAAGAAGCAAATAATCATGAATTAGTAGTAAGGAAAAACGAAAAAATTTCTCAACCTTTCACGTATCTAATATGTTCCTGCAGCATCATTACTGTGACGACTTTAAAAAATACTTTGAATTGACCTCATTACTTTTGGTGGCTGAGCAAAATAACAAGTATATGAGAAACCATAAAAGTCGAGTCCTACCAACAGGTGATTGGTCTAGTGAAAGAGACTAGTCATTACAAAGTAGCGGACCCAGGTTCGAATCCCTGACGGGAGAGGTACCCACTTAATGTGTCAACCCGTCTCGAAAATCATTAAAACCTTGGAATACTTAAAAAAAAAAAGCGAGTCCTACCAAATATTGATGATTGATCTAGTGGAAGAGACTAGTCACTACGATGTAGCGAACCCAAGTTCGAATCTCAGTTGGATAATTAAACCCTTAGAAAATTGGGAAAAAAAAAAAAAGAAAGATCAAGCCTTTTCGAGTTTAATTACTTTGTTCTCTTACATTACGTAATACATACTACAGCTAGTTGACTTTCTCCAGCATGAATGTTCATCTGCTGAATTAGTTTGAACATAAATTTCTTACCCATTTATTTAAAATTTAACCCAATTAAATCCATCAATTTGCAAGAAGACTTGACAATTCTGCCTTGCAAACGTGAACACCAAAAATGTTCTTAGTTGAATTTGTAACTATTGATTTCATTAATTTTCCCACTACTCGAACTTGCTCATAAATTTGAGGCCACACAAAAGTTTATGCATATATACTTACCATATTCGAAAAACTAAAAGAGCAACTAACTAATTAATTAATTATCAGGCCCGGCTTAAGCATGAGGCAAATTAGGCCAATGTCTAGAGCCCCCTTCTTAAATGGCCCCAAATTTTATAAATTTAATACTATAATTAATTATGAAGAAATGTATGTTCTTTCTTACATATATGATTATCAATTCATGATAAAGATTAATTATTCAAACTAAGAGTAATATGCTACGAATGCGAATTCATTAATTACAAGATAATTTTTTTTTTGATAATTTCATTATAAGATAATTTTCACAATATAATCTAATAATTATCTATGATAAAGAAGTTTATGAAAACTAACACGAGGAAATTGCATTTTCATACTAAATTTTTACGTACTTTAGATATTTGATATCAAACCATCAAATAATACATATTTAATACAAAAATTGAATGACTTTTTTCACATTTCCTTTCTCCGTCAATTTTTGGGGGCCTAATTTTGTGTTCTTTATAAGACTGGAAATCTCTTGATTAGAGCTTTCTAATGGTACAAGTTTCATTTCATGAAACATAAAAAATATCCGCAGAAAATTAAAAATGTCCCGGGACATTAATCAAAATTAAATCATATCTCATAATTAACAAGAAATCATGTCACAATAATTTTCAGATATGGTATAGAACACACAAGCATGCTATGGTAAAAAATTTGAGCATAATTTTAAGCACACCAAAAATCACCATTAAAGCTTAAGAAGATATGAAAATAATCCTTCAATTTTGGTATTAAATATGTTCTTTATTTTATGGTTCAGTACCAAATATCTCTGAAATTTTGATATGAAAAATACAATTTCCTCAAATTAAAATTAAGAGAATACATTTGTGATTGTAAGTAACGAGATATTTTTATTTTTGTTAATTAAAAAACGAAACATCTAGTTTAGCATATACCTTTTTTTGTTGTTCGATAGGGGTAAAAAAAAGAGGTTTAAAGTATATATTTGCTTGAGGGCCTCATTTTATAATTTCGCCTAAGGCCCCCGAAAAGCTAGGCCCGGCCTTGTTAATTATGTCAAGAATCATTCACAAAATAGAGGATGCCCTCCACATTGGCCACACGGCAGAGGAGAACAAGCAAAACCCTAAAGAATCCGACGAGCACAAGGAACATGGTGAGCATTTGAAGGAATTCATGCACAAAATCAAGAACAAGATGGGCGGCGGTCATAAGAAGAAACATCGTAGGAAAGTGCAACGTGAAAAGGGAAAGGTATATGCAGAAGGCAAAGAAGAAGAGGAAGAAAGTGGGAGCGAAAGTGAAGGAGAACAAGGAGAAGGAAGTGGTGAAGGGGAAGGAGAAGGAGATGGTGAAGATGAAGGAAGTCGTGGACTCATCACTTCTTTGTTTGAAATGGTGAGCGGCGGACTTAAGTTTGACATTTCAACTGCATTGTCTGAAATGGTGAGCGCCATACTTGAGTTTGAATTTTAGTTGGAACGAATCATTTTATGTAAAATAATTTTCTTAATTTAATAATTTTGTCGTATTTTTTACTGATATTTCTGAAATATTTTCGAAAAGTTTTAGCTAATCGAAACATACTCTAGAACTAAATTTTAGTCCATGGGTATATTGAAAATATACACTTTTACTGCCTTAGAGGCTCTAGGCAAAATGTAAAATTGGGCCTCCACGTTGTAAAACATATGTATTGAAATTAATATTATTCATTTTAGACAAAAGATATAATAAAATTTTATTAACATATTAGATAAAATGATAATAAATCGTAAGTATGTTTTTGTTAATTAATTTCAAAACACTTATTTTAGCGAAAGAAACTATTACAAGTAAAATGAATATTATTTTAAGAGTTACACGTTATGATGAATGTGGGTTGTTAATGTTGCGGATAAAAACATAGCCATCTGAGCTAGGTAGGATCCGACCAATTATGCATCTATGATGTATAACTTGTACGCCTTCTACTAGAAAGACCAAGTCGGAGGAGTTTCGACCTTGCCTCTGTCGATGCTTAAATCAATAAAGTTTATATAACTTGAAAGCATATTTAGACATAAGAGAATGTGAAAATAAATATATTAAGTTCTAATGTGTATCTTTGAGGGTAGATTGTTCTAGTGGAATGGATTAGTCATTACAAAGTAGCGGACTCAGATTCGAATCCCTGTTGGGAGAGGTTCCCACTTTATGTGTCCGACGCGCCTTGAAAGGGATTAAACCCGGAAACCCAAAAAAAAAAAATATATACATGTAGCCGAAATAATGAAGATTTCCTATTTTCAGGAGATGGTATGCATGTTTTGTAACTGGTTCCTTATTTATCTCATTTCAAGTTATGTACATGTTGCTGGCAAGATTTTCTGTCAAATCGGGCATAAATTGACGTAAACAACGTAATAAAAATTTAAATTGACAATATATCACATTAAATGATCAATTTTAAAACTCAACAACCACTTAAGTGGACCAAAAATTTGATCAACTTCCTTTTTAAAAAATAAATTATAGTAAGTATATTTATCTTTAGAGGGAACTTTAACCCTTTGTTCTTCCAAAGTAGGAACTACACTACAAAAAAAGAGGTCTTCAGCAACGTCATGATTCCAATGAAAATAAAAATTATTACTATTAGTTACGAACTTATAACAAAATACCAACATAAATAATTTTCCATCAATAGTAGCGACAAATTACCAACAAAATATCTAGAAAAATAATATCCGTAGTTATTCTGTTGTTAAGTTGTAGGAAAAATTGATCCATAGCGACGGAATCATTCCATTGGAATATAATTCGTCACTATTTTGTTTGTCACGTACAGAATTGTAATTAAACAACGACGGAAAAAATGTTTCATCAATAATAGCGACAAATTACCAACTGTATATCTAAACAAAATATTTTTGGTAGGTATTCCGTTAACTATTCGTAAGTCAGTTACAAATGTGTAATTAAACAACGATGGAAAGGATGTTCCATCAATAATTGCGACAAATTACCAACTAAATATCTAGACAAAATATTTTTCGTAGATATTCCGTTGTTAAGTTGTAAAAAATATTGATACATAGCGACGAAATCATTGCAATGTTTCCAACAGAATTACCAAAAAAAATATTGTACAAAATTTTCCAACAGAATTACCAACAAAAAATATATTGTCGCTATATTTACTAACGAAAATTTATTCCGTCACTCCATTTACCTATGGGGCCTTCACACACAGAATATATAACGGAAAAAATCCGTTGCTACGCTTGAATACCAACGAAAATCGAGGCTTCACCCACGAAAATTTCGTTACTGAAACTCCCTTTTCTTGTAGTGCAATAGACCCATCACATGACTTGAACGTACAAATTTTGTAGATATAAACTATATTTAATGCCTACGTTGTTTGATTTCGATTTCTAACTACAAAATTTGTACGTTCAAGTCACGTGATGGGTCTATAGCCCTACAAGAAAAGGGAGTTTCAAATTTTCGTTGGTGAAGCCTCGATTTTCGTTGGTATTCAAGCGTAGCAACGGATTTTTTCCGTTATTTAATCTAAATTTTACTGAGAGAAAATATTAAAATAAGTTATTATTTTATTTTTAATCTATACTTTATATCTGATCAAAAATTGGGGATTTCGATTTCGATAAATGAAGACAACGTCTTTTAAAAAACTGATTAGATTTTATCCTAATAATTAGTAGGTAGCAAAAAAAATGATGTAAAAAGTGTTATATCCAATTTAAGCTAGTTTGATCAGGTGACATGATGGATTATGAGTGCGTGGCAAACGTAGATTGATCGAGTGTCTTGCCACTAGTCTTCTGTAGTATCATGGAAGACAAACGTCTAGCATTCCAGCGAACTTTGTGTGCTAGAAGCCATCGTCGAAAAATTACTAAGAGAGAACAAGAGAAATTTTAATCTTATAGAGAAAATTTATCTCTCCTATTTTTTTTGGAATAGAACAAAGGGGAGCTCTATTTATATCACTCAATAGGGGAGAAATTATTTTTCACAAATAATGTCGGAGAGTTACATTTTAGTCAAATGGGCTTAAAATCCTAACACCTCTCTTCTTTTTTGGCTTAAGACCCAAAACATCGTTTATTAGACCTGGTGACAATTTTTTCATTTATCCAAATAATAATCAAGGTTAAATAAACCATTTTCCAACAGATTATTTAAACTACATGTATCCTATTTTGGAGAAGCTAAAGTACTAAAATTAACTTTTTTTTGCCATTTTCCACAAAAATTCTCTGAGAACAGGATCCATAGAAAACGCATTTGCCGGTACAGGGTCCAAGTAGAATAACATTTAAATTCAGAATTCATCTTGGATCATGTGCGTACGGCGTACCTTGCATTAATTAAAGTAAATCATAAGATTATCTCGCGCGCAAATCCAAATTGGTACTATTAGCAAATAAAAAAAATTAAAAAAAAATTATTTTAGTGTTTACATTGAAATACCAAATACACGCATATACATATAAAAATTTTCTCTAATAAAACGCACAGGGCCTGTTTGTTTGGCGTTTCCCAAAAAAAATTCGTGTTTTTATTTTCTGAAATAAATTTTTCATCTCTCAATTTTCTCAAACTAGTTTCTCAAAACCCAAACAAACAACGATTTTCTTATCTCTAAACAAAACATATACAAACTCTACACTGATTTGACTTAAAATAACTTATCTCTTACACAACTTATCTCACAACATGATTTGACATAAAATCTTACACATCTTACACCTACAACCTAATTCTTAAAAAAAAATCTACATCTACTTTATTTCTCAAATCACTCTCCCAAAACTCAAATAAACAACATTACGTAAAGCGAGATTATTTCACAAACATCCACTACTTTCCCAAATTACTTTCCAAAACACCAAACAAACATACTCATAACTTTTTTTAACCCCAATTAAAGTGCATTGACATGCTTATCTCACATTTTTTCTAATCTAAAATTTTGTCTCACGATTTATAAATTTGAAGCAATTTTGATACTATTTCGCCCCAATTGCAAAAATTAACCTCACGAATGGGCCATATGTTCGATAACTTGGGGATTTCACTGAATTTCAAAAGTAATTATTGATATTTCATTTTGGCTGAATCTAAGAAATGATAATTGCGCCGTGGACTAAATTTAAAATTAATTACTGCATGTTGACCCCCAACAACTATGAATTGTACATTTTTGTTAAATTTTAAAATTGATACCTGCATACTTATCCTCGAAATATTCAGTAAAATTGAATAATTTTTAATAAAGTTTGAATAGGTATAAAATAATTAAACATAAATTGTTCATAACTTTCAACTAAAACAATCAATAAACTCTTATACAAAATCTAAAATAACTCATATTTTTTAATAAAATAATACATAGGTGATGAAAGGCAAAAAGAAAAGGATAAGAAAAGAAGAATAAAGAAAAGTTTCAATGCAAGTTGAAATTACTAAAGCGTCATTTACTTTGAATCTTTTTACTGAATTTGCCAGTTTGGCCGTGTCGACAAAAGATGGAAAGGCACTTTTTAGGTAATTAATTCTAATGCTTGGTATAAGCACAACTACTTTCCAGCCAATTATTTCGACAATTAAATATAATTAAAACTCATTCTTAAAGTTTTAAGACATAATTTTACGCAAAGTGTTAGAATCTTGTAAAACGCTATAACTTGATTTTCCTTTTAAAAGTTCAAAAGTAAAAAGAAATTTTGTACTTTTTTTACCTTTTGGTATTCAATCAACTTTTTCTTTAGTAGATATATATTCTTCGAGCGTATATTGGGATTGAAAATCAAATTAAATTACACGATTCACGATTTGAGCACGATTCGTCACATAAATTAAACAAACTTGAACATCAATTTTTTTATAAGCTCGACAAGCTAGAAATTTACAAAATACATGTAATAATGTTAAGCTAATTGATACTCGACACAATTTATTCGATAAAAGCTCATTTGAGCTCGGTTCGTTAATTAAACAATCAAACCATATTACTTTCCCGAACAATATTGATCGGCTTGATACTCCTCAAAAATGTCGCGTCAATGATTTGATGTCCTAAAATGTTGGACCAAGAGCTCCCATTGATGGATTAAAGCTCGAAATACCTCTAATAACCGCAACACAATCGCCTTCAAGAATCAACTTTGTCCAACCCAAATCAATTCCGGATTCTATATCCCGAAGTGTCGTACTTCAGTTTCTAATTGCCAGTTAATAATTAACAAAACATTTGCAACTTTGTATGCATGATGAGCTTTGTTATCTATCCACACACTTCGCCCAGGTAACAAAGCTTGGGTTGTCATTTCTTCGTTCAGTTAACAAGGCATGGACCGTCATTATTCGTGTGTTGTCACTTTACCCACATGTCACAATTGGTAAGGTTGGGCTTTCATATGTCACACCTTGGACTAGTTTCATCCAAACGTTCAGTCCGCCCATACGTGAAGGGGTAATATTGAGATTAAAAATATCCCACGTGGATTGAATAACAATTTTAAATTTACTTTATAATGTCTTGGACAATCCTAAACTTTTTACCTAGCTTGTGAAGAAATCTAAGACACAACATCCCTTGATGAAAAATATATTAATTTTCACTACTTTATTGTCTTTAAAATTTTCTAGATTTTGTAATTTGCTACGACAAAATGTGATGTTTTCTGATCACAACAAAATGGGGAAATCGGATTTCGAATCAAGAATTGGAAATGATGGGTGCTTGAAATTGAAATTTTAGTGCCCAGAAACTGAAAGATGAAAGGGGTAAGATGTTATATAAAACGGCAAACGGTAAGATGCAATATAGGTGAAGGGACGAAAATATCCTCGAAAAGGGGATGTGCAACGCAGGTAATGTCGTCTTCACTGTGTATCTTTTCAAAAAATCTACAGGTGAAACGCCAAAGTATTTAAAGGGACCCAACTGCTGAAGAAAAATATGAGGACAAAATTGCAAAAATCGTCCCATATATAAGGAGGACAAAAGACTCATCCAATAATATGTGAACCTTCCTATGTAATGTAAAAACTTCCTAGATGAAATGGACCCTAGAGCACGAAAATTAAATTGTGCATCTTATATGGGTGCAAATTGCAATTGTAATTGGTCAGGCTTGTTCGAACGCGCTTATTTTAAAATAAATGAAATATAATTAGATAATACTTGCTTTAGAGTAACCAATAAATAAATAAATAAAATTATTATGTAATTAATATAACACCCTACAAGAAAATTGTGTATTAGTGATTAAATTCTGAGTAACGTGACAAAGTAAAAGTTATCACTATTTGTATGTGATAAGTGACAACAATTTTAATATCATTACAATAATAATTGTGACAACTACAATAGGGACAAAAATTTCTTTGAAGGTGTCACAATTAGTGACAATAGTATGGTAATTAAATTGTAACTATTCACAATTAGCGACACTCTTTTAGTGAAAATCTAGTTAAAAATAATGAATATTATTAAATGTCAATAATAAGAATTTTTTTCCAGTTATTGTTACTAATATGTCTATAAATTGATGACATTCACAAAAATTTAATTTTTTTAATTAATGACACCTCAAAATAGATATTTATCTCGATCATTTGAGATTACACACAAAGATGACAAGATTATGACACATATTAATTGACACTCTCAAACGTGTGGTCACAAGGTTTGTTTAACATCAAATCAAACAGAAAAAATCCTTGTTCATATACAAACTTCATTTTCATTGATGTATTTCTGAATAATTGACCGCCAATAAAATATTAAAAATTGAGTAAAAAAAAAGCAACAAACGTGACAAAGCCGCACCCACTATCAAACAAAAGAATATGAAAATAAAGATGGAAGCGTGGAAAAGTGAAATGAAATGAATGACCACCTAAACACATGCTAACTTGACACCTCAAATTTAATAATTTAATTTAATTTAAAGACTATAGGTCTGACTCTCTAATATTCCAAAATTTGGGACCCATGATTTGGTGAAACCGAAGTTGATCTCATCTTTTATGGTACTGATAAATTCTGACATAAGAATCAGAGATAAAAAGTTATGGGATGAATGGATAGATGAATAGTAAAACAATTGTAGAAGCTTCATAAGTTTATTTAATTAATTAGTTTCCATTTTTGGATGAAAATTTTATTTTTTTATTAAGAGTTATAAGGTCGGTTTTGTCACTTATATTGATGGATCATAATGTACAAATTTAAATAAATATAATTACCACATCACATCGATATTTATTCAAGTCAAGTTTGACTGATCCAAAAATATTTATACGACAGCTGTAAATACTTTAAAATTGAACAGTATTCCTAGGAATATAATTAAGTCAGGTTCAATATGAAATTTTCAATCGAAGTGATATGTTGGAAAACCTTTCCTAGGAAAAGGACAAAAGTGAAAATAAACCTCAAAATTGGATCATATTTACAATTTATTAGTATTAGTATCAATATAATTATGAAATGACACTTTTCACTAATAGGTGATTGACCTAGTGAAGTGAATTAGTCACCACAAAATAGCGGAACTCTGATTCTAGTACTTGATTTTAATACTTGTTAGAAGAAATTCTCATTTAATGACGCGCTTCGAAATTGATTAAACCTTTTGAAAAAGAAAATGAATTGACATTTCTTCTATATTATTGAATGTTTAATATGATAGTCAATTAATTATATAAAAAAAAGAAAAAGAAAAAGAAAAAATGAGCCATCATTAATGAATGCATCTTAATGCATAGGCGAAAAAAAAGATTTAGATAAGCCGTCCCCTATTATCCCATGCCACACCCCACCCACCCCATACACAAAATGGAGATTAATTTATTTTGACGGTGTGAGAAGATAATATTCAACATCAACACATGAAGACATGCTTAGTGACATCTCAATCCAACTAATTGGGGGGCCCAAAATACCAAAAACATCATATTTTTTTTCTTTTTCTAATGAAATGTAAGTAAGACAAATTTGAAAGGCAAGAAAAAAAAATAGATAAAGACGTTACACCAAGAAAATACGAAAAGGGAAATTAAATTAAATATTGATTACAATTGATAACTTAGACTAGCTTAACGCATAATTAACAATGATCAATATATATATATCAAGAAACAAAAATCAAAGAGGGTTATTACAAATACGAAATACTCGATTTAAATCGAATATTAAATTAAAGCTAGAACCAACCTAGCTATAATGAATATTATTATTGTTCCACTTCCTCATATGCATAAAAAATTATTGCCTTCTATTTTCATATAACAAGAACCCCTAAAACACTTGTGATCATGATCAAGAATGGTAATAACCCCATAGCAAAGATCCGACCCGAACCTGAATTGAACGTGTCGACCGGATACAAATTACCCGGCGGACCATTTATGTATATGTAAGGTTGGTTCGGTGGGTACTGGCCGCCACCTCCGCCGCCACCTTCACCTCCACCTCCACCACCACCGCCACCGCCGCCACTAGGTGGTGGGGGACAGTAGTTGCTAGGTGGTGGCTTACTCTTCGGTGGTGGCGGTGACGGTGAGGGTGGTGGCGGTGATGGCGGCGGAAGAGACGGCGGCGGAAGACATGGGTTGTTGCAAGGGCATCCACCACACTTGTTCTCTAGATCAGGTGGAGTGATCTCATCAAGCTTTCTTGAATTAATTTGTTCTTCACTTTGAACAAAATTGAAAAGGATGAGAAGAAATGTAGTGAATTGCAATATTTTGAGCTTGGCCATGTTGAAATTAAGAGAATATTTCTTTTGTGGAATGATGTTAGGTTTTGGACCTTTTTTGTAGGGGCTTCAAGAAGAGTGTAGTGAAGTGTTGGAAGGCGGTTTGTTTACTTTTCTAGGTGCATGAAGAATTGGAAAAATAAATGATATTTAGTAGAATTCTAAAAAAAAAAAATGGGTATTTAGTAGGAATTAAATTGAAGTGAATGTGATATGATCTTATTTCTATGTATGGGGTGTTGGCTTAATTTATAAGGCAATTCACACTATATAGCATGTGGGTGGTCTACTTTAATCAAGGCCCCACAAACTTAGGCATTAATTATTTGTTTGCAATTTTATATAATATTTATTAGTCTCCTTCATATACACTGCATCTATGTATATATAGTGCTCATTTTGATTTAATATTTAATTTGAGCTCTCAAGCTTAGTTCGAATTTAACTCAATAAGACCAAAAACTGATAAAATGCATGTAATAAATATATTGTGTTATTTGAAATTTTAGTTAAAATTAAATAAACATAGAAATACAATTTGAATTTATGAGGATCATTTAAAACAAATTTTATAGCGTGTTCTTCAATGAATTCAACTTCTTTACACTCTAGCTTGTCCAATAATTGTGCACTTATTTCTTGCAATATAATACATGTGTCTTTAACGTATGCTTGTAAAAGTTTGGGCACTACAAATAATTTGAAGTTATATTTAATTATGATGGATTATATTAATTAATATTAATTAGTCATGTGGATGACCTTTCCTCATCCCTAATTAAAGGTTGCATGACAACGAGGAAGAATATGCGGATTGGGCATTATTGGAAAATGAATAAAGCAAATTCTTGGGGAATCATGCAAAGATGATAACCCAAAACTACTTTTTTCATTTCTGAAAAAAAATAAAAAAATAAAAAAAAACTTTTTCTAAAGAAAATTTTGTACAGCCAATTTGTTGTAAAATATATTTAGGCTAAACAGCTGAGGTCTAGGTCATTTATTTAACACATTAAATTTGGCTATCTATATTTAAATAAATTAATATTGAAAAATATCACCTTTGGAAAAACATATCTTCGCATTTGGTGTTAATGGCAAGTTACCCAGTATGATACTCATAATGTTTAATTTACATTTCTGTTATTTGGAAAAAGAGCTTTTTACCCCACTATAATCTTAAAAAAGTTTCACATTGTCTCCTTGATATTTTTATATGTGGCACTTTACTCCCTATGTGTTATGATAATGTGGCAGTTTACCTCCCTTTTGTTACAAAAATATTTTTCATGCTCACTCTTAATTTCGAAATTGAGTTACACTCTCCTGCTTCAGGAGGTAAATTGCTTCATTAAATTTTTTAAAGAAAGGTTAATATCTTTTTCTTCAAATCAAATAGGATAAATTAAACCTCTCCCATTTGCAAGGTCTTGCGTTGATTGTGCACCAAAGGCAAAAAGAAAATAACAAACTAGCAACTTTATTTCAAGTCTAGGCATTGTAAAAAACGTTATTTTTGGAAAACATATTCTTTTTATCTAATTTAAAACATTCAATGAATATGGAGAATATATCTACATAAATATTCAAAGAAATAGTAAAACATATTTTTTAAGCATACATAATATAAACGATTATCATGAATCGAAGTCAAGAACAAATTAGTTTCTAAAGTTTGAAAAATCGCAATATATATATAAGAAACTTGTGGTTTTGCTCGAAAAAGAGTAGAACAAGAAAGTACTAGTGTGTACTTCTTGTATATATTATTTTACTCGTAACAACAATGAAAAGACCTGAGTAATAGCCTAGTGGTAATCACCGATAAAATTAATGGATCATATTGAATAAAATGAGCAATGAATAGTAAAATGAAAATAAATAAAAATATATATATATGATGAAAATTAAATACATTTGTCATAAACCGCTTAACTTGTGGAAAATTGATGAACTAATTCGATGTTGATGCATGCTATTAAAAAATTATAAATCTATTTAATTGATTTTTGTGTTTGAATTTAGTTTTATTCTAACAGATCTAATGATTTTATATAATAATATCAAATGTATGTAACTCTAGTTTTCACATTTTTCCTAAATTAGTCAATATATTCACATATTGACTAAGTGAACTTATTTTTCGGTTATGCCACTGCCAACAAATCTTGATTAACCAGCTCTCATTGCTCAACGAAAACATTATTTGTTAACAAATATATTTTGAAATTTCAATAAATTTAAAAGGTTTAAAAAATAATTAAGAAATGAAAATTTTGCACAAAATTAATGACGTATATATACTATTTATCTTATATTAATATTCGGCAAAATTGTAGAAAACGTCCTAAGGTAATCAGTAATTCTGGATTTTTGTCCTAAACTATATCACCTCATCGAATTTTGTCCCATAATTTATTTATTTTTTAAATATCGTCCCACCGTTAATTTATGAGACGAAACGTGTCCGTCAAATTGCCACATGGTTGATTACGTACGTGTCCTGACGTGACAAATTATAGCATGAACAATTAAACAATATTGCAGAATTCGTTCCAAACTAATTACAAGATTAAACGTCATTTCAGTAAATTAAAAATTTAATATTGGGAATAAATTCATGCAAAGTGATAAAGATAAAATTTGACAAGTTGATATAGTTTGGGGCGAAAAACCAAAATTAATAATTAATTTGGAATAATATTCTGAAAAAAAATATTAAATTATAGGACGAAATTCGATGAGGTAATATAGTTCGAAACGAAAACTCAAAATTACCCAATAATTTAGAATGTTATCTGCAATTTTGCCTTAATATCTAAATATAAAATAGTAATTATTTGGTGAGTGGACGATGTATGAAGTATGAACACATCAGTGTGACAAAAACGGAATCACATAAAGGAACATGATCATCACATGGCAGCAAGTATAAGCAAATGACCTTTAATTTCTTTGGACGGCAGATGTAATATCTTTATCAATTCAAACGTTAGGTAAACAAACGAAAATGAATACAGACAAATTTTAAGATTTAATTTAATGCATGTAATTTTTAGTTGGGAAAATTGCTTTTTCGGTACTATAAGATAGACTAACTTGTATTTTTGGTACTATTGGATATGAAAATGCACATTTGGTGTCATAGGATCAATTTTCATTGCAATTTTGGTACCAAAATCATTTTTTCTAGAATTTTAATGGCAATTTATCCCTTCTGAAATGCATAATATTATTCAATTTACCCCATTATAATTTGAAGAAAAAAATCAATTTACCTTCTTCAGCCGAAAAGTGTAACTCACTTGTCGAAATTGAGAGTAGACATGCAAACTATTTTATAAAATAGGAGATAGATTGTCATATTTATCATAACACAGGGATAAAATGCCACATTATCATAATAAAAGTGGATAAAGTGCCGCCTATAAAAATATCAGGAGACGATGTGAAACTTTAACAAAATTTCAAGTGGTAAAATGCTCTTTTTTAAACCACGAGGGGGTAAATAGAACATTATGCATTTCATAGGGGTTAAATTATCATTAATTTCGGAGAAAATTTGAGTTTGGTACCAAAGTTGCAATGAAAACCTATCATATGGTACCAAATTTGTATTTTCATATACAATGATACCAAAATTGCAAGTAGGTCTATCCTATGATACCAAAAAGAAATTTTCCCTTTTTAGTTTATTCTTGAATGGAAAATCATATTACTATGAGTCACAAATAGTTCACATGAAAAGCTTTTGTTTTGTAAAATTCCACGTCTCGAAAAAATAATATACAAAAAAAAATGTCAATTACCTTATAAGTGAATATTATTTTCATTTGTTGAACAATTCATATAATAATAAAACATAAATATATATACGAGTCATGAGAAAGTGATTTCTGAAACTAGAGTTAGGAGGAAAAACACTTTAGATATCAAATTTTAGTTCAAAAAACATATATGGTATCAAATTTTTTGAAAAAATGTATTTCATATCATAATTCACACAATCTTGACACATTTAGTTTTACCGTCAATTTTTGGACGATATTCAGCATGTGCCGCTCATGTGTCCGTTAAATTGACAATTGAAGGGAAAACATGCACAAATTTTAAAGACCCACAATTGACAGCACTTGCTGAATGTCGTCAGAAAATTGACGAAAAAAAAAAATATTTCAAGATGGTGTGAATCATGGTATGAAATGAGTTTTTTCAAAAAATCTGATATCAAATATGGCAAGAAATGTCAATGAGATAATTGTCTAATGGCAAAGCAGGGGCGAATTCAGAAATGAAATTTTGGTATATGACACTTAACAAACGTTAAATTTTCTTGATAGTGATATTCAAGTTCGCTAGTTTACAAAATCTTAAAAAATAAAAACACTATAAGATGGATTATCAATTTGAGGTACTTTCTTAAGATTTTTTATTATTATTTTTTTAAAGGTGGACAATTTGGGAAAAAAAGTTTAATGTGGCTACATCATCTCCCCCAAAATATGGCTAAATCCGCAGCTAGTTCTAATATTATGAAGTTTTGGGTTCGATATAAATTAGTGTTAGTATTTTTCTAGTTTATTAATGATGTTTGTATTTATTTTTGTACTTTGTTAGTAAGTGATAAAATTATGATGTAAAAGTTGATGTATAATGTATTCACCGTATAAATAAATGAAATTAAGTTGAGATAAATACTTGGAAAACTAGATTTCTTGGGCGGATCTAGGAATTTAGTGAATTATTTCATATATTCATGAAAAAATATATGAGATACAAAAAAAAAAAAAAAGTTGAAGTTTTACAAAATAACTATCATAAGTTACTTTAATTACATATGATACCATGTTAATTATGACCCCAAAATAATCAAGAACATCTATGTATCTTAATTACAATTTCAAACAACACAAATTTAAGTGACAACTGATCATGACAATTTTTTATTTTATGAAATAGGTTCCGAATAGCGTAATTTTAAATACAACTAAAATATACCAACAAATGATTTGCCTAGTGGAAGGGACTAGTCACTATAATATAGCAAACTCAAGTTCTATTCATGTTGGAAGAGGTTTCCACTTAATGTGTCCGACGCACCTCTAATTAAAGAGATTAAGTTAGGTCTAAGATATGAATATCCTTTGAGAAAAAATTACAATTAAATATGTCTCTCATCATAAAGATAACTAGACTATCATTTAGTCATTGATTATTCATTCGGTTACGAAGTCGATTCTTTACTATCTTCATAGCAGGAAAAGCTCCTTTTACTACTACAACGAGTATCGATGTATATTTTCTGTTATACTAAAACAAGCTCGCATATGTTCAAGTCCATAATACAATGAAAATGGACTTATCATCTGGGCCCAAACATATACTTGTAATAGCAGAAAACTTATAGCGACTTTTATAATATTCAAATAATTTTAAATTACACAACACATTCTAAAAAAGAGAGATAACTTCAAAAAAAATTGAGAAAAAAGAGAGTCCCTATATAGATCAGCCACCAATTTTTCATAAGAGCTAGCTAATTATTACTTGAAAGACTGAGTTCAATAGTATGTTTCATTATAACAAAGAAAATATAAAGAATGCACTTTGTTTAGAGTGGAAGTAGCATTATGAAGAGTTGAAAATAAAACCAAGATACTTAATATATATTTAACTTGGGCTCGTAGAACAAAAGTTTGTATGGAGCTCGATTTATTATTGTGTATATCCAACAAAGGTGAAGAAAAATTTTCATTTGATAACTTTTGGAAGCAGAGTTCAAATTCAACTCGATAAGTTTATAATATAACAAAGTATATAAAAATATTGAGCTACTAGAGTCCTTTTTTTTGGTTTGATTAAAGCTTCTTTGAACTCGGTTTATTTAACAATCAGATCAAGCTTTAACACAATTTCACAACTAGAAGCATAAAAAGACGAAGATGCGGTCTGAACAAATTTACAAAACTAATTGACATGGCTTCTTTGTCGAGTAATAGACACTACCCAAAACCCGTCCCACTTACTCTTTGTTGATTTTTTTGAGTTTTTTAGTTTTAGGGTTTTTCCGAGTTTCACTTCGTTAAAATCTAATCGCAATTGAAATCCGATCCTAAAGACCACCCCTAAGTTGAGCCAGGTCGGAATATAACTATAATGAAATCACTGTGATGCTTAAGTCAACCTTATAGTATTAAAAATTCATAGGGATAGTGTATGACTTAAAATGAAAGAAAGAAATTTGGACTAAAAATGTGTAGCTAAGGTCATTTTCAACCCACTGAGGCAATCCCCGGGGTATCCCATGTCCTGGTCTACCTCGTCTCCAACCACTCCGGAGTGGTACATATTAATAATAATAATAATAACTTTCCCACTCTCATATTTTTTTCAATAATAATAATAATAATAATAATTTATATGACAATATTATTAAATTGAATTATAAAAAATAAAAATGTAAATAATTATACTTTTTGTCTTAATTTTACTTTGTAGACAGATTTAAAAATCAAAATTAAAACTAATTATATTACATATTTAACCTAAAATATAATGTTTATAAGACTTGCACGAAATTTATAAATAAATTTGTCCATTTTTAGTTAAATTTTTTAAAAACAAATTCATGTTTTTTTAATTTAAAAAATAATATATATTTAATATATATCAGGTGACGCGCACCTCTGGTGGGCTTGACGCCAGGGCCGGCCCTTGACTTTTCGGGACCCTAGGCGAAGTAAAAAAAGAGGCCTATTGAAAAAAAAATTATGTAAATTTTACTTTTCTTACTTTACTAGATGTAAATTTGTTTCTTATATCTTTATTCTAGTTTCTCTAACATATCTTGTTCTATAGATAAAATAGCCAATCACTTAATCTTTCTTGTGACATAGTTGATCGTAAATAGGTCTTTATCAATTTTAATTTTGAAAAACTTCTTTCAGAAGAAGCAACCGTTACAGGTATAGTTAATATTATTCTATAGCAAATACATGTATTAGGATAAGAATCAAATACTTTTATATGATCAAGAACATCGATTGGCTTACATATATGGGCAGGAAAAACTTTTGATAAAACTCTTAGTTCATAATATTGATTTAAGGGGAAAAAAAAGAGACGTTTGAACAATTCAACTTGACCCTTGAAATTCTTGATTTTTTTTAATCGCATTATTATAAGAGCCGCCAATGTTTATTTGCATTAAAAAAAAAAATTGAAGTAACTTAAATTGAAGTGGCACATTGGCAGAATGTAGTTTGTTGGGCTAATATTTTTTTTTCTTCATTTTGGGTTGGACTAGGTGTATTAGAATATATACATGCATTAATGCATATATGGGTTGGGGGCCCCAACTGTATGGAGCCCCAGGCAATTGTCTAGTTGGACTAGGCACAAGGCCGGCCCTGCTTGACGCGCAAGGGGTTGCTTTGACGCACCCCACGGCTAGCCAGCCATGGGCATCTCCCACCCACCCCGATGATTGGAGATGCACTATTATATGTATGCATACCAGGATATTGTCCCGCGTCAATCACAGGATATTATTTCCTAATTTTATGCTGCAATAATCCACGTTGAAATTGTTTCTCTAATTATCTCTATGGAGGCCTAATTTTAAGATAACAATATTGCAAAGAAAAAGGAATGAACAATTTTTTTTTTCATGGTAGCAAGATCGGGAGATCGTTGATCTTTGACGAGTAACAACCTACTTTGTGTTTGTTTTGAGATCTCGTATTCCGACTTCGGGCTGGGCCGGCGCAAAGATCAATCTCCCTCGATTTTGCCCGAGTTGGGACTAACCCTAAAGATCCTTAATCTTTGTCTTATTGGATTGGTTCGAAGCTAACTTGATTTCCATGATCAAGGGCCCCTTTTCAATTTTGAACTACGGGCTCGTGATTTGTGAAATATTGAAGGGACGGACATACAATCTGAGAACCTATGTTTGACTTTTTCTTTCAAGTTCGCTATACACTATATGGTTATCAATCGGGTCTTTTAAGCTGAGCCTGAAATGGCTCAATTGCAAATTAAATATTTAATAATAATATTCAAAATACTTATATATCTCGAGTTGCCTCATATCATTTGAGGCTATTAAAATGACTCAAATTCAATTCGACTCACCATTATTAAAATTCGAGAGAAATTTAACTACACAAATTTAACTACACGGGCGAACGAGCATCCTCTTCTACTTGGTTTGCCTCAGCATTGAGCTGGGCCGTACTACTTTGTAAAGAATTAATTGTTAACAAATTCTCATTCAATATACCTTTCTTTTGTCCGGTAAATTTATTCTAAAATTTTCTACTCCACTTGTTATATTTTTCATAAAAGATGAATATGGCTTCTGTTTCACTATATTTCATAGGAGGACATGTACCCAATACACGAGTTAACAAATGAAATGCAATCGATGAAAATATGAACACAAGGGCCCATGCATGGGGCGATTTTGTGCTGATCTCACTTATTAACACAAGTCGTCAATTAAAACGTGAAAACGACTTGGAGGTAATCGCCCCTACATACAAGTACTACGTTACAAAAGAAAAAGGAAAGAGCATCAAACAGCTGCTGCAATTGCGGAGTTGCTATCAAACCGACACACTCCTAAATCATTAGCATACAGAGAATCCGATTGTAACATTTATGTCGCGCCAATTTTGGTGATCAACCTGAAAGAAGTAGGATCCAGCACAGGCAAGAATTGGATAGCTTTCCAAATGTATAAAGAAAAGGAACGAAAAGCAAAGCACTAATAACGTTGTGCTCATGCCCCGTACTCATCTGCAAAAATGATGCGTGCCATAGCTTTCGAAGTTCGATTTGGGTACGTTTTGATACATGGTTGCTTCCCATGAATTTGTGTTTTCCCATATATTATTGTAAGGGACAGAAAAAAACTGTTGCGACTCGTATGGAGGCAACTCATCCAGGTAAGTACCACTACTGTTAGTACTACTACAGCATTCAGTCGGGATATCAAAACCTTGTGCCATCTCCGACAACATGTTCTGCAGTTCCTCAATTGTACAATTCTTGTCCTGTTTCCAAAAAAATTCAAGAGGACGAATTAGCAAAACCGATTAAAACAACCAATATTCTACGCAAAAAAGTAAAATATTGTGCAAAACACATTTGGATCGAGTATTTTACACTGGCAAAAGTATTTCAAATGATTCCATCATTCTAGTGTTGATGGACTCAAACTCATCAATTTTGACTCGACAAAAATGCAAATAAGAATTCCAGATCCATTAAAAATCAAGATGATTCTTTTTAAAAGGAAATCTGATATTACGGATCCGAGAACCACAGCTCCAATCTAATTGATGCCTAAGACTACAATTAAGGGAAACACGCTTAAACAAAATCGAACACAACACTATAAAGAAGTAAAATTACTGAGATTTCACTGCATAAATCGAATCATGTATAACAATGAAGATGTAGCCGAACAGAGAGGGCTCTCCGACATGTTGATCAAATGAAAATTGAACAGAATTCTGAATTCATAAGTGGACAACATTCTCACCTCTTTCCTAGCATCTTTCATTAGAGAGACCATTTCTTGAACAAAATCGGTAAATCCCTGTAAAATGTAATCGAATAGACACATTTTCAGGAACAAAGAATTGCATCTAGAGACGAAAAATAAAATAAAATTAATGCGTATGCACCTACCTCTACCTCATCTTCCTCTTCATAAGGGTCGTATAACCCAGCATCATATAATTGCCTCTTTCTTCCATCAGAGAGTACTGTTTCATTCAATAAATCAATCAAAATTTGTTAGTACTTTGTACCCTTTCATTTTCAAGAAAATCCAATCAAATATTGTTTTCAGGGTGAAAACATACCTGAATATGCTTCTTGAATTTCCTGAAATTTTTGTTTGGCCTCCCCTAGAAGCGAAGGGGTTCTAGACCACTTGTCCGGATGCCATTGCTGAAACAAATTTAAGGCAATCGATTGTGTTAGAATTAGTATTAACATTAACATCCCAAAAATCAAGAATTCAATAATTTCACTACAATTTAGCATATTCCTTCTTCAATCAAACACACATATATACACACATAAAATGAGGTGACCTTTACAATTTAGCATATTAAACACCCAAAATCAAGAAAATTTCACAACAATTTAGCATAACCTTTCTTCAATCAAACACACACACACACACAAAGAAAATGAGGTGACCCTTACAATTTCGCATCCAAAACCCAAAATCAAGTATTCAATAATTTCACAACAATATAGCATATCCTTTCTTCAATCAAACACACACATACACAAAGAAAATGAGGTGACCTTCAAAATTTAGCATATTAAAGACCCAAAATCAAGAATTCAATAATTTCACTACAATTTAGCATATCCTTTTTTCAATCAAACACACGTACACACACATATAATAGGAGCTGACCTTTACAACACACACTATTCAAAAAAAGCACTACCAAAACATGAAATCACTAAAAATCAACAAACCCATCTAATATCCAACAATTCTCCACATAAACACACAATCCACTCAATTAGATGTTAATTCACATTTCTTCTTCACACACACACACACAGAGATACCAATTTGCATTCATTACAATCAGAAATCAACAAATTGAGAAATTAATTAACACATAATCAAAAACAGAGTAAAGGACTAAACTGAAGCATACCATTGCGAGTTTACGATACGCGCGGCGAATTTGTTCATCAGAAGACACATTACTAACGCCAAGAACGTCGTAATATGAAGGTGACCCTTTACCAAACTCCATCTGAAACGCCCACCCAAAAAAACGTAAATGGAAAAAGTAAAGTGTATAATATATATATAGAGAATGTTGAATATAAACGATAATTATGAATGGTGTAAGGCGGTTCGTTAACGGGTCCCATTAAGATGAAGAACAGTTTCAGAAGCTAAAAATATCTAGTAGAAACTCCAATGGCATCTGGAATGTTCTAGCTACTATTTGTTATACGCCACATGTGTGTGTGCGTGTGTGTGTAAAAAAGATTTAATTGCGCGGAGATATTTTTGTTGTATTTTACGTGTGTTATGTGTAAACTGTAAAGATATTTGCAACATATTATGTATGAATATTTGGGAGTTAATGTCAATATAGCCCCTGCATAATATTTAATTTATCACACTATAATTTAAAAATAAGCAATTTTTTTTCTGTAAAAAAATTAAAAAAAGAGCAATTAATTTTTGCTATAAATACATAGATTATTGTTACAATAATATTTTATGAGCGAAAAATAAAAACATTCAATATGCTTAATCTAATTTTTAAAAAGCTCCATGTGTTATTTTAATTTTCAAAACCTTCTCTGTGATTTTAAATAAGTGTCAAATACACCCCTCAGAAAAGAGAGTGCGTTTCAAACATCAAAATTGTAAGTATTTGTTCATATTTTGCTTTTGACATAATAATTTTACCCCTGACATCGAAAGATAAAAACACCCCATATGCTTTGTCTAACTCCAAAAAAATCCCACTTGTATCATGTTAATCCCCAAAACTCCCCTGTGTTTGATTTTAAATATCACAGTTGACCCAAGTAGTTTATATTTAATTTTTCAAAAAGAATAAATAAATTAAAAAAGACAAACACATAGAGGTAATCTTGTCATTCCACCAAAAGTCAAAAGTAAAGTTATAATTGGGTTAAGTGTGGTATTTAAACCTAAACACAGGGAGTTAGACAAAGCTTAGAGGGTGTTTTTGTTTTTTGCTCAATACTTTACCAATAAGTTGATAATCATGCAATTAGATGATACTTAGATAAATAGGGACAATTACACCAAATCCTATTTATTTTCCTGAATTTAGTGTGGAAAAAGGTGAAATAGTAGAAAGGTGGAAGATGCAAATTCCTTCACCAAAAAATTTGGTGTAAAATTAGAATTTGGTGAAATGATGAAATGATGGTTGATCATCATGGGAGACTAAGATTAAATCTCTGTATTTTTTTGTGTTGTGATTATTTAATGATTTAGGATAGAAGGAAAAAAACATTTAAATTTAGTGAAAAAATGAAATTTGGTGTACCACGAGAAATGCACAAACTCCTATTATTGTACAATTGCTAGCAATTGATGAAAGAGACATTAAAGGATTGTAGCTATTGATGAAATAGACATTTTTATTTTTTATTTTTATTTTTCTAATTAAACTGATGAAATAGACATTGAATTAGATATTATATGCTCCATTTTTTTTACTCTTAAGTCTTATTTTGAGAACAAGACTTCTTTTTTTCTCTTAGAATAATTCTTTTAATGTGCCTGTCAATTGTGCCTCTCATTTTCTAAGATGATATATCTTATGAGAATGTTTGTAATATTGAATTTCTTCAAATTTGAAGTATCTTTCTAAGATACTGTTTATTGGGGGTAGAATTTTCTGAGATGTGAAAGTACTTTGGGAATAATAGGAATAATATTATTTTCATTTTGACATATTTCTGAAAATATATTTTGCAATAATCTAAATTGATTTTTTAATCGCATTTATGCTTTATAGTGTAGAAGATGACGACTTCGACTTTTTATTTTTAAATTCGGTTTGGTCTAAATCAAAATGTTATAATCTTATTTTTTTTCTTTAAATAAATGCATGATATTATCAAGTGTTATGCAAAACCTGCACAAAATTACCCTGTGAATTTTTTTTGTATCAAACTCCCTTGTACTTTCAAAAACTCTGCATAAAACTAAATCTCCATTAGTTACTAAGGGTGAGTTTGGCCCAACGATTGGAGCTCTTAAAATTACGTTTACATCTCTATTGTGATTTTTGAAGTGTTTGGCCCCGATTATAAAAACTACTTCTGTTCATTCGTGATTTTCATTGTGTTTTGCCCCCAATATCACAATCACTTTTGGAATCCTCAGAAACAAAAAATCAACTTATTTTAGAAGCAACTAAAGTGTTACTTTTACAAAAGCTATTATTCTATAATTAATTATTATCATAATCAATTATTACCAAAATCAATTTTAGTAAAATTAATTATCCTATAATTGCTTTTCAAATTGCTAGTGATTCGAAAATCAATTATAGGAGAATTAATTTTACTAAAATTGATTTTCGTAATAATTGATTATTATAAAAATTAATTATTGAATAATTGTTTTTGTATAATAGCTTTTGTAAAAGTAATACTTTAGATGTTTCTAAAATAAGTTGATTTTTTCCTTCTCGAGATCCTAAAAGTGATTATGATCTTGGGGGCCAAACACAATGAAAATCACGATTGAACAGAAATAATTTTTATAATCGGGGCCAAACACTTCAAAATTCAAAAATCACAATTAAGATGTAAAAGTGATTTTAAGAGCTCCAATCGTTGGGCCAAACTCACCATAACACCGTTAATTTTTGCATGATTTTGTTTGCGTAAAACTCCCTTGTACTTTTGAATGTTCGATCAAAACTTTCTTGTACTTTTGAACGTAAGCGCAAAACTCCCTTGTATTTTTTAATGTTTGCGAAAAACTCTCTTAACGTTTGAACAAAACTCTCTTATACTTTTTAATATACTTATGGGCAATTTAGGAAATTCAATTAAAAATTAACGATGTTAGCAACTAATGGAAACTGAGTGTTTTATGCAGCATTTTTTAAAGTATAAGAACATTTTATTTAAAAAAAAATTCAAATAATAGTTTGATACAAATTTCGCATAATAAGGATAGTTTCGTGCATTTTTCCCAAAAAAAAGGAAAAAAAAAAATCTTATTATCTTAAAGTAATAGTCCCACTACATTGTCATCCTAATCAAATTCATTCCATAAATTGCCCCTTCAATCAATTCAAAATACAACTGTGAGTTTTTGTAATAAAGTAGTGTATTTTATCAAACCACCGCCCCGGCCCCGCTACTTCTCGACTTTTTAAACAACAAAAGATATTTTTTGATTTGGACAACAAAAGATTGAAACCAAACAATTCGCCCACTGGCCTATTGTTCCTTTTTCTCTTTTTTCTTTTTCTTTTTTTAAATTTTTGTTTTTATTTATTTGTTATTTAATAAAAATCCTTTTATTTTTTAAAAAAAATTCTTTTAAAATACCTTATTAAATGAAACGTAAAACTCTTATTAGATCTTAGTTTTAGTTAATTTGTGTATTATTTTTAGAAAGTTAATTTTAGTTTAAAAATGTAACTCTTATATAATAAACTCAAATTTAATTTATTTAGTTCTAATTTAATAAAAACCTTTTCTTTTAAAAAAAATCCTTAAATTTGTGTATTATTTTGGAAAAGTTAATGTTAATCTTAAATTACTTTTATTATTCCCAAATCATGTCAATCAAGTATTTAATTGTTGTATTATTGTGTACCAATTTTAAAACCCTTTTTTTAAAAAAAGAATCTTTATTAAAATATAACTCTTATTTAATTTTAGTTTTAGTTAATATGTGTATTTTCTTTTAAAAGTTAATTATTAGAAACTCAAATTTAATTAAATTAATAAAAATGAAAATTTAAAAGAACTTAGTGAAGCTTACATAATATATTTTAAAAATTATTTCTTGAAATTTGTCGATCCAAAACAATCTATTTTTTACAAATTGATTTTTTTTTTTTTTTTGCAGATTTCTTGAATACACAAAGAAGTTTAATGGAATAAAATTTTTACAGGATAATTTCTTGCAAATTTAACATAACTCAGAGGAATAACTTGCATATTCCCCATAAAAATGTATAAAAGTCTCATTTCTTTAACTATCAGATATATCTCCACGGTTCACGCCAATCAAAATAGAGCAAAAATGATCCCAATAGCATATAGGTTGATATTAATGTCATAATGTGACTTAATATTATCAATAGCAAAAAGTTGAGACTTAAATTTTCAACCGGATATTGGAGTTAATGGCAATTTACTTTCTATGGTAGTCTTAATGTTTAATTTATCTCCCGTTAATTTTATAAAAATTTCACAGTGTCTCCCCGATATTTTTATATGTGACCCGTAACCCCTGTATATGATAATGTGGTTGTTTACCCACCCCACCCCCCTCCCCGGGTTATGATAACTGTAGCAAGTGATTGTCACTTGCGACCCCTAGAGGCGAGACTCAAGTTTAAATCCTACTAAAAATATCAAGTTGGGGATGACCTATACCCTTTGTACTCTTCGGTCCGAGCTGTAAATACACAGTTAATAGATTAAAAAAAAAAAAAGAACAAAGAACAAACCATAGTAAATAGTGCCTTTTAAATATTTTTATGGAATAATTTGTTAGCAACTTGATACGATCTTCTGGTACCATTGTTCGTTTTTTACTTTAATGGACGTAAGAAGAACCATAATCTTACTTTTAAGGGACGTAAGATGGACCACAATCTCACATAATGTGGAGAAAACCATAAACTCATATTTATTCCATAACTATATATGATAACATAATAAACTCAGAATCGTAACACAACTATAGAATAATGAACGGATTAATGATTATGCAATTTGTTTGGTAGCACTGTCTGAAGCTTAAAGCTAATTAGACTAAAATCTCATCACTGACTCTGTTTGGCAGGTAAATTAGGAGCTAATATCAATTTACGTTATGTGAAATACGTAATATTCAATTATCCTCCTGTGATTTGAAAAAGAGCATTTTTTTCCTTTCTGAAAATTTTAAACGAGCAAATTACCTTCTTCAAGTGGAGAGTGTAACTCACTCGCCGAAAGTAAGAGTAGATATCCAAAGTGTTTTTGTAATATTAGGGAATAAAGCGCAACAATTATCATAAACAAGGGGTAAATTGTCATATTTATCATAACACAGGAGAAGGGGTAAAGTGACTCATTTATCATAACAAAAGAACGTAAAGTGCCACATATAGAGGGGTAGTTTTGTCAATTTATATTTTTTATAGTTTAAAAATGTCATTGAGGTAGTATGAAATTTTTATAAGATTACAAAGGGTAAAATAGTTTTTTTCAAATCATGGAAAGATAAATTGAACATCATACAGAACCCGGGGAGTAAATCATCATTAACTCGATAAATCAGTACAACAAACCAACACTTAAAAGGATAGTTTAAAAATTCACTTATATTTGTGTTAATGTTATAAACTACAGTTTGATACTTGTTTACCATCGACTCACTTAATTTCTAAACACTAGTGAAATGCCAAAATACCCCTTGTGTTTGCAAAACTATAAAAAAAAATCCGTGTTATTTTTATTACCAAATATCTCCCTGTGCTTTTGTTTTTAGGAAAAGACTCCCTCTCAAGCCAAAATTACAATTATATCCCTACCAAAAGATTCAAAAACACCCCTCTTGACCTATAAAATTATCAATACCCTCCCTCCTAACTTTAAAATTAGCAATAACCTCCATGTTCACTTACACAATTGATGGAAGCCCCCTGTGATTTATGAAGGAATTTAAAATGAATTTTTGCTAATAAGGGGTGTTTTTGCATTTAGCTCCAAAGTTGAATGGTATATCTTAATATAATATCTAATCTAAGAAGAAAGTTCCAAATTTGCAGTTATGTAAATGATCTACTTTATTACCAGAAGAACATTCATCAGTATTTTACAAACAACAATGTATGACTTACACTTAAAATCATGGTAGAGTTGTTTCCACAGTTTTCCCATTGAGTATATTTGGAAGCTTTGGAAAAGATGGCTCCTCTTCAATTGGGGGTACAATAGACTTTTCAGGTGCGGCCATGGGCTTTTCCCCTTCAGTTTCGTTTTTCGGCTTCGACTTTTTATTTTCATCGTCATCTTTTAGTTTTGTTTCGTCTTTTGACAACCCAGCCTTTCGCCTTATCTCTTCAAATTTGTCCATGATTTTCTGCCTCATGGTTGTGTTTCTAGCGCGTGCCTCGGCTGGTGCTGGTAAGAGAAGAGACAAAAGGCCTAGAGATGCAGCCGTTAAATCACGCCTAGACGTAGTAGTAGTAGTAGTGGTGGTGGTGCATGGATGTTTCTCCTTTTCTTTTACCTACAAGCAATTCATGAAAGATAATAATGAAATCCTTTACGTTTGCTCGAATCATAAACAACGATGTCTAATATCATTTACTCAAGGCCAATCGGAACAAAATGTTCAAGAGTTTACGATTGATTGATCTTAATTTTTCTCTCTCCTTATGTTATGATAAATGTTGCAATTTACCCCCTATGTTACAATAACAATTTTCATGTTCCCTCTCAATTTCGGCAAGGGAGTTGCACTCTCCGGTTGAAGGACGTAAATTGCTTATTATTTTCACAAGGGGATAAAGTGCTCTTTTTCAAATCACAGGGGGTAAATTGAACATTATGCATATCATAGGAGGGGTAAATTAGCATTAGCTCCCCACAAAAATAATACACTACAAATTAGACTCTCACTAAGAACTATACTGAATTCGAAATACGAAAATTTGTCATAAAATAATTATCGAACTTGAACACTACGTTCGCTCATGTCATAAAATTCATATACGAAGCACTATAGAAATTGTGTCAAATTTTCATAATAATTTTCTTCTTCATGTACGAAATCAAACGTTCTTTCTCTGTTATTAAGATTAGGTCAATGTTTGTTATGAAGACCTTAATAATAAGAATATCACCAATTTAAACAGAAACAAATCCTTTAGCCTAAATAACGTCATATACATGACTTTTAATATATCCACTTTCTTTACAATCATTTAAATAGAAACAAATCACGACGACTTCCGGGGAACAATTCGATGCCAAATAACGTCATATACATGACTTTTAATATATCCACTTTCTTTACAATCATTTAGCTTAAGAGCTAGGTCAGTTATATCTATTCTATCACTCCATGTTATGAAGAAATCTTAATACGTTTGTATACCTTTATTGTGATTTGTTTCTAAGTATATGGTCTCACCAATATGTGAAATTCCGAGAGCATTGCGTATAAGTTCATGGCTTAATACTAAGGTTTTTCCATGGATAGTTAGGCTACTTGAATTTAAATTATAAAGCGAAGAATTCACAACATAACAATTAAATCAACATTTTAGACAAGTAGTGACACCAAAACCTAACGCGAAACCATTATATATAAAATGTTGATCTAACTGTTATCTGGTGGATTCTTTCGCATATTATGTTCCAAATGAACTTATCAAGCTCTTGAAATTACACATATTGGTGAGGCTATAAACTTAGACCCAACAACAATGAATTAAGGTGTAGAAACGTAACAAGATTCTTCAAATTAGGGAGTTATAGAACATATAGAGTCACGTATATGACCTTGTTATTCGGCGTCAAATTGTTCCCAGAAAGTTGTCGTGATTTGTACGTATCTTACTTGAAACACTTACTGAACCCTAGTAAGGGTAGCACGAACGAACTGGTTATTTTTAGTTCTAGATTACTTGAACTATGCTGTGCAATCGTTGCAGTCCAAACCAAAGACCACAACTTGTGGCTGCATTTTTATGCTTCAGATACCATTAACTTCTATTATATTCGATTTTTGTTGACTTGTTACGCTATAAATATTGTACTCAACAATAGCACAAGTTGAACAAGAAAGAGTACAATTTGTTTCTTCGTCAACAATACCACCTAATTCAGCCGTGGAAATGATCCCTCAAGGTAATATTTAAACACTAACATTTATTAGCCTATTGCAGTAAAAAAGAGTGTACGGTCTTGCATTAAGCATCAAATATCCTACTGTGTGTCATATCAGACACTCAGATCATCCCTCCAAGCTTTTACTACGAGTTCGGATAATATATCCATTTCACGAGATATAAATGAAGCTTCATAAGTTTGTAATTGAGGAGTTGAAGCAATCTATTCGAACTTGAAGATTTTCTTTTTTACGACAAATAAAGCTTGAAGATTTTTCTTAACGAAAAACATGTCAAAGAAAGAACAAGGATAATCGAGCCTTATGCTACATTTAAAATTGAATTTTTCCTCAATACTAAAACATGATGAATATAAGATACTTTTAGGTCTCTAAAAATTGTTAAAATTAGAAGTTCAAGATAGTTTCAATCCTCCCACAAGGCCAATATTACAAGAAGTAACATATTGGAGCCATTAGATTTTGCTTTCTAAATCTTCAGTAACACAGAATTAAACAAGAAAATATGCACCACAAGAAACAGAGGTCATAATCCCATCATCCTAATTATCAAAAAAAAAAAAAAAAAAAAAAACAATTATCCTTATATCAGCATCCAAAATTTCCCAAAACCATTCTCCAATTTATTTTATAATTTCCCAAGACCATGTTTAATAACATTGGTTGATTAAGGTCAAATTGGGATTCTAAAGACTACAATTATTATTATTATTACTATTTATATTATCTTAAGTAAAGCAACACAAGATCCCTAAAAAAATCTAAGTATAAAATACCCAAATAAAATAAAAAAATATATGTCAAATAAAGAACAGAAAATGAGAGTAAATAAAAAAAAAGGTAGAGTCTTTAAACCTGGAGAGGAGGAAAAGCTTGTGTGTTAACCATTTTGACATTTGACAGTTTGGAGTGGGTCCCATTTGCTCCGGCCACCGGAGGAAGGGGGCAGGATATCGGTTTGAGGTTGGACATTGACATTGTGCGGCGAGATCAACGGTCCCGATTGGTTGGTAGAATTTTATGGGTGCAGTGGTAGCTGTAGCAGAGTTCAAGTGCATATTCTAGCAAAATTCCTAAAACTAAGCAATAGAGTGGGAAAAATAAAAATTAAAAAAGCAATTATAGTCCTTTAACTTTCGTATGACACGAAAATGGGATATATGTAATTCTGATAAGTAATTTATATCTTTTAAGTTTTAAATTATGTCAATTTTAGTCCTCTTACCCGCAATTTTAATTTTAAATTCGTCGGAATTTAAATTAATATCCTTAAATTGGGGGTTTGTCTTTTTCTAGTTGTCACTCGGTGATAATTCACCACGTCACCTTATCAAATTAGACTAATATGGAGGAAAAATAACAACCTATTTTAATTCATTTATTTCCCTACCTATTAATTATTAGGGCAAAGATATTATAAACCTCAATTTGTTTGCTTGTGTAGAATTTTATAGATATTAATTTAAATTTCGACAAATTAAGGACTAAAATTGCGTATAAGAAGACTAAAATTACATTAACTTAAAATAGAAAGAATGTAAATTGCTTATCAAAACTACAAGTGTCTCATTTTCGCGTTTTACTAAAGTTAAAGGACTATTATTTCATTTAACAAAAAATTAATCAAAAATATAACTTTAAATTCTGAAAAAAGATTCATAGATGCCAAACAACTAGATTTGACCAAGATTTGAATCCATTAAGTAAATTATAAATATGTTAAATGACATTTTGTCACTAAAAATATATTTTAGAAACATATGAAGAATAAGATGACAAATAATTTCATAATATATCTTAGCTTTCAGTCCACACTCCGCACTTCATTATGTAATAAATTATCAAAAATATAACTTTAAATTCTTAGAAAAGACAAAATTGATCACATAATTAATAGTCATTCGCGAGTCTGCACCATAAATACTGAACTGTTAATTTTACACTATATCTTATAAAACTGAAACAATTTTGAAACTTTCTCGCTCCAATTACGAAAATAAACCTCGCGCTGAACTGTCAATTTTACACTATATCTTATAAAACTGAAATAATTTTGAAACTTTCTCGCTCCAATTACGAAAATAAACCTCGCGCGAGTCTTCTGAATTTAAATTGAGAATCTTGAGATAAACTTTCGCAAATAGACTGAAAAAGTCTCAAATTTGTATGTTGTGGGTCAAACAAAACTGGCCATCAATCAGTAGTTATTTGAACACTTTTTTTTTTTTATATTTTTCCCTTTGAAATTTATATTCAAGAAAACATATAAAATACCAACTACAACATTAAACAATCCAAATATGTATGCACAAGTTACCAAGAGAGGAGACAAGCACAGAAGAAAGTGTCTTTCACTAGCACGTAGTAGTGTTACATAAGCTAGCTTTGATAAAAGTTACAAAATAATAAAAAAAAATTTAAAAAAACTATTATAATTCAACTCTTTTCACCTACCATTTTTTCTTGCATATAGTTTGAGGCTCGTGCTTCTTTGTATGTAGAGTAGGCTTTCAATTTCCAAACCTACCTCAACTTTTCCAAATCAATGAAGATGAATCCGTAGCTACCCAATAAATGTTGATTTCCATGCAAAATCTTGGCAAACCAGCAGTCTTTGCTTGTTATAATACCTTAGGCCATCTCGGGTATGGACTCCCATTCTCATCAGACTCCCATTCCCCTCAGATTCACCTTTCCCTTCAGACTCCTCTTTTTATAGTCATCTTCAGTGACTCGGTCTTCACATTCTATTTAATTTCAATTCTCAAACTTTCCCACTCTCACTTAATTTTTCCAATCTTCACATTCTATTTAATTCCAATTCTCGTTCATTTAATAATAATAATAAAGTTAATAGTAACTTAAATATTGGAATTAATAATAAGTAATTCAACATTGTCATTAATAACTAATTTAGCATTGACATTAATAATAAAAAATAATTAATAATAACAATACAATAGCATTACAATAATTAATAACTCATATATGGAAATTCATCGCCGGTGCCACCATTATTGCCGATGTTGTTGCCACTGCCGTTGCCGCTGTTATTGTCGCCACCATTGCCTTGATTGGACGAGCCTCCAGATGAACCTCCAAATAAAAGAGTCCGAATGTCTTTTTCACGGATATCATTTCTCATGTCATGCCAATATGCCTTTGCATTAGGAGTCATAAAACTGCAATCCATTTTCATAACATTTTTCTCCGATTTAATGGTGGTCATGTGTAATATTTCCAATATATATTTGATAGGGTTATGTCATTTCTAATTTAATTTATCGTATTTAAATTATGTAATTCTATTTTTAATCTAGAAATCGTATTTAATTTCAATATAACTTTATTACCATTTATTCCACAAAATTAATTCTCATATTTTTCACTCTCAATTAATAATAATAGAATTAAATAACAATAACAATTAATAAACATTGTACATAAAATTACAATATTACAAGTTAAAAAGAGTACAAAATGTTCAATAAAAATATTTAAATGATAATAGATAATTTATATTATTATTTAATAAATAAAAAAAAAGTAAGTAGATGAAGTGCCGATTAATTAAAAGTTTAAATATATATATATATATATATATGGGCTGGGAGTTGCCCAACCCAAATAAGTAAAGTTAAAAAAAAAAAAAAGATGAAGGTAGTGGGGCTGGCGCGTCCCCAATAGGAAAGGTGTGGTGCGGTGGGTTCATATTTGGGCGGTGGGTAACCACCTCCCACATTCCTCTCAATTTTCATTCCTTTACTCATTAAACATTATTTTTTCCCCCTCCTTATAGATTCACCTTCCCACTTCATCAATGGAGATGCCCTTAGGTTCGCCGCCATTTCGACCTCAAAAATATGTTTTAAAATAATATTTATAATATTTATACCTAGTTATATATACTTATCAAGTGAGATGAAATGTATTTTCAAGGAAGTAAAAATGTATTCAATATTAATTTAATATTGTTTCCTATTCAAATGCTTATTTCATCATATAAAATTTAACATGCCAAAGTTGATAAAATGTCCAATATATATATATACTTATACATGCTTAATATGTTCACCTTGCAAACGTATAAAGTTGGAGAAGATACATGGAAACAAATAATTAGATGTCCTAAGTTTTGGTCCATTTAATTTGCAAAAAAGTTGTTTGTTCGGATTTTGTTATTGTAACTAGCTACTAGCTAGACACAATTTTCGAGAGGATAATTGTCACTACAATTGTTCCAATTATTGTAGTTACGTTTAATATTTAGACACGCCACTGCAATTAGCATGACGAATGTTATACGTATGTTATACTGACAAATGTTATACGTAAAAGTGACACTACTACACTGACAAATGTAACTAGCTACTAGGTAGACACGATTCTCGAGACGAAAAATGTGACTACAATTGTTTCAATTATTGTAATTACATTTGACATTTAAACACACCACTACAATTGACATAACGACAAATGTTGTTATACTTGAAAGTGACACTGTATTGATAAATGTCCAATATAACCATCATAATTAGAACATTAGAAAGTGTGACAAAAAATAGAAAATATCAATAAACAATATAATTGATATTTATAAGTTGTGACATTTTCTATAATTATGGTTATATAAATTTTGAATAATACTTTAATTTTTGAAAAAGCCATCAAGATTGCTGCCAATTAAAATAACTTTTGTTGTAGGGATCTATACAACAAATCTCAATCAACACTTACATATAGTTTTGTATAATTACATGTACTATTTTGATTGATTGCCAACTACCACAAAATCTCAAGAATTATCGATTATCTTATCGAAATTCATGCATTGGGAAAATTTGTGCCTACACCAAGTGGATATCAATTTACTGGGTGCATGAGAAGACAAGTACAACATCCAACCTTCATATATACCTAGAAATAGTACTATATATTTGAGGCTCTTCATTCTAGGCATTGATTAAAGTTTCTTTTTTATTTATGATTCACAGCTCAATATAAAAAACTTTTTAAAAAGTTTTCAGAAACTTTTTGAAAAAATTATGAAGAAAATCTTAAATTAAGAAAAAGAGAAAGTTTCAAGACAGATATAAAGTTTGAAAATACACCTTATTTTTATTTCGATTGATTAAAAACAGAAAATTTTGGATATTTTCGACTGAAAGAATGAAAATTTTGATATGTGATTCTAGGTCAATCAGAGTATTGATGATAGCCAAGGAAAATTCATCAATATAACCTCTAGTAAATAATCAACTAACTTAATAATGTGTTAAATAATATACTTCTTAATTTAATTTGGTAAGATCAGTTTTTTTTCACCCTTATTCATTTAATAAAATAAATTATATCTCGTGCAACCAAAACCCAAAGATCAGTCTTTTTTCCCTAATTCATTTAATAAACCAATTTAAATATTTTTGCCAATGAACACTACGTACGACCTCATTGACTTGAGGCTCGTTCTCAAATCTCAACATAGTTAATTTGAAGAAGAGAAAAAAAAAACACGATTAGAGTTACCTTTGGAGAATTAAGTTTTTAATATTCAAGCGCAATCTTATTAATGGAAGTCATAATTCATTAGAGGCTCAAACAACGGGAATTTTTTTTTTAGTCCTTTAACTTTACCAGGGATGCGGAAAGGGAACATTTGTAGTTCTGACAAGCAATTTACATTCATTATATTTTAAGTTGCCGCAATCTTAGTCAACTTATCCATAATTTTAGTCCAAAATTTGTTAGAATTAAATTTAGTGCCCATAAATTGATGTGCAAAACAAATTTTGGGGTTTTGTCCCTTTAGCTGCCACGCGGTGGTAATTCATCACGTCACCTTGTCAAATTAGCTTAAATTGAAGTAAAAGTAATACCTTATTTCTCTAATTTTCTTTCCTACCTCCTAATTATTAGGGGAAAATGTTGTAATGTCTCAATTTGTTTGCATGTGGCAATTTATGGGTATTAATTTTAATTTCGATGAATTTATTTAGGATTAAAATTAAGGATAAGAGGACTAATAAAAGATGTAAATTGATTTTTTTTTTTTTTTTGAAATAAGATGTAAATTGATTGTCAGAACTAGTGTCCCATTTATGCGTCTTTGCCTGTGTTAAATGATTATTATTATTACTTTTTTGGCCTCAAACAACTCCGTGGAGACCCAATTTTTTTAGAAAAGAAAATTGTGATCTCCATTTTTTATATTATTGATTTTTACGAGTAATTTTCATTCTCTAACTTTTTATTAACCCGAAAATCGCCCCTTCTTCTTAAAATACTATTTCGAAAATCAGGCCTAATTCTTAAACGTATATTCATCCATTTTCTCATATTTTCCTATTTAATTTTTTGGAAATAATTATTTATGATTTTAGAAAGCTTTTGTCATCTTTTTTATTTGTAATGATAAAATTTAAAAGGAAAAGAAAATGTTTTTGAGTATTTATTGTGGAATGGAGGGAGTATTCTACTAGATAATTTGTTTTTGAGTATTTTCCTATTTCATTTTTCAGAAATAATTATTTATGGTTTTATAAGAAAGCTTTTGTCATCTTTTTTATTTGTAGTGATAAAATTTAAAAGGAAAAGAAGATTTGAATTTGAGTTTTTTCCTCAATTGAACTTATTTCTAGAACAAATCTCTCTTGAGGTAAGGTTTTATACAATGATCAAATGTTTATTCAAAATTATTTCCTAGTCCATTTTTGGACGAAGACGTTGACATTGTGAAAATTCAGTGATTATTTGGGAAGAGGAAGTAGTTGTTGTCGAACCTCTAGAAAGTTTATTTGTCATTTTCTCTAATAAAGTATTAATTGTACTCTATTTTTCTCGCATTTAATTACCTACATAATTTTTTTTAAATTACCATTTTGCCTATATCCAATATCCGTTGAGATAATCATATGTAACTGCAATATACTCCAAATCAATTAATAGCATGAAACATGACCATAAAGAATTATAGGCCATAAAATCAGTTGTGGAGCAAAATGTGACAAAAATCCGCAAAATATGATGTTTTGGATCTTGTCTTGTTCATTATTTCAGAAACGTCATTTCCTATTTTTCTCTCAAATCATATTAATTTGTCTTAAACATTGGAGAGGCTTCGTTTTAATCACTCCAACTTAGTTTTCATTTATGTGTTTTGCGTGCCTTAATCCCGTGAAAAAAGAACGAGCAATCGTTGGATCAACTTATTTTGAATTGTTAATTAACCTAGATTCATAATAATTACAGATCAATATCGTGGACACATTATTCATTTTATTTTAATATGTAATACTGCACAAAATATTTTGTATCAGTGACAAGATATTAAGTGACCATAACAAAGTAGTAACTATTTACATGTGTTTAATGATTGTGACTGATACAATGATGACAACAAATATTTTTAGGTCGTAATTAATATTTATTAATGATAAATGTATAATATTTCGAGTATCCTTGGCAAAGTGATACATGTTAAAAACTAGTGACAATATAAGTTGTTACACTAATTCTCATTAATTATTATTAGTGACAACTTAATTGATAATACTTCTTCACTAGAATATTTGTGAAAAATATTATTATGACAAAGTCTTAACTATTTCCACTTAGTATGTGTAATTTAATTTGCAACAACTCTCGATCCCCTCCAAGGTATTAGAAAGGAAATAAGGTCGTTCAAGGGATGTATTTCAAATCGAATTAGACTAGATTTATAAAGTTGTTAAAAATGCTTGATTTTGATAAGCATGAAGTATGTTTACCATCAATTTAGGAAAGTATTAGTCAGTAATTTATTTATAATCTCATTTGTGTGCACATTTTCATGTAATAAGACGAGTTAATTTTGATATCTTAATATTAATATCATTGTTTTCTAAAGTGATATGTTAAATCATTTGGAATAAGTGGTTAAATGTGTTGAGAATTGATCATCTATTGAGCTAAGATAAATGAAATATAATATTAATAAATTTGTTTGAAAAAAAAAACTATTGGTGTAAAAAAATCGAGATCCAAGCAAGGTTCATAGATGCCAAAAATCTAGATTTGAGCAAGATTTAAATCCATTAAGTAGATATGTTAAATGACATTTTGTCACTATATATATATATTTTTAAGGGGGATTCTAGGGTGCCGCTACGTCATGTGCCGTAAATTTAATTTAAACCGTTAGATTTTAGTTATGTAATCAATACCACACAAAATTCAACTTATTAAAAATATGAAAAATAAAATGACAAAAGGTGACCTGTTAGACCGGTTAATCTAATTTTTATTAATTTTAGTGCTCAACTATGAAAAATATAAAAAGTGAAAATTCACAAAGACCATAAAATTGATATCCAAATAATTGACAACTAGCAAGTGGGCACGAAAGAAATTAGCTAAATTACAAATTCTGGAGAAACAAAAACTATGAAATTCACAAATGGTAATTCAATTAGAATAGCATGCCAGGTTTGAATTGACCGAGTCATATACCTGCGAATCCATCTTTTCCAAGCTTTTGTGAAGCTTAATTGCTAAGGTGTACTTAAAAAGACAATCCATTTATCAACAAGCATTGAAGAGCAAGCAAAGATACAGGTGTAGTAAATTACCGCGAAGGAGTCTTTGATGGTAAACCGAGTTAACAAAGAACAACAGGGGAATTGGAGATTTTTTCAGAAATTTAACTTTGAGACAAGTTAGAATTGAAATCAGGAACATTTACCTAATATATAAGAAAATCGTTGATCTTAGAGACAAGTTAGACGATAATTGGTCCAATTAATTGATGAAATTCAAAATAGTTCATCGTAGGGTAATGTATAATTAAGTTACTTGTAATGAAAATCGATAATCGATTCAACTACTTGACCCAAGTCAATATTATTAACCTTAATAATGTAAAATTGAACTAATCATAATCCAAATTGATAATTGACTCGATTAGTTGATCAAAGTCGTCATTATTAATCTTAGGGTAATGTATAATTAGGTTAATTGTAATTCAAATCGATAATTAGCTTGACTTATTAATCAAATTCAACATTGTTAATCTTAGGATAATGTATAATTACGTTAATCGAAATCTAAATCGATAATTGGCTCGACTAATTGACAATTCTCAATATTGTTTATGTTAAGATAATGTATAATTAGGTTAATCGTAATTCAAATCGTTAATTGGCTTAAGGTAATGTACACTTAGATTATCATAATTCAAATCAATAATTGGCTCGACTAATTAAGTGATGTCAGCACTATAACTTATATGTGACAATATGAGCTCATATTACATCATCAAGTAGTATTTATTAAACATTATGTGATATTATCACGCAATATGTATCATATTGCTTATATTGCATAAAATTAACCTCATATATTTAGTGTGACCCATATCATGTACTATTTATTCCACATTAGGTGGTTTTACCATGCTATGTGTATCACATTTAATAGTATAACTCATACGTGACAATACATGTTCACATTACATAGTATGACCCCACATCTGTAGTATTTATTCCACATTCGGCGGTATTACCATGCAAAAATCACATTTGATAGTACGGACTCACATTGCATAGTATTAACTCCATATGTTTAGTATGACCCCACATCATATAATATTTATTCCACATTAGGTAGTATTACCAAACAATGTGCATCACATTATATGGTATAACTAGTATAATCCACACCGTGTAGTATTTAATCCACATTAGGTGGTATTACCATGCAATGTGGATCACATTATATGGTATAACTCACATGTGATAGTACGGACTCACATTGCATAGTACTAACCCTATATATCTAGTATAGCCCCCACAAAATGTATTACTTATTCCACATTGGATGATATTACCACGTATTGTGCATCACATTAGATGGTATAACTAGTATAATCCACACCGTGTAGTATTTATTCAACATTAGGTGGTATTACCATGCAATGTGGATCACATTATATGGTATAGCTCACATGTAATAGTACGGACTCACATTGCATAGTACTGACCCTATATATCTAGTATAACCCCCACATAATGTAGTATTTATTCCACATTAGATGATATTACCACGTATTGTGTATTACATTGGTATAACTAGTATATAATCCACACCGTATAGTATTTATTCCACATTAGGTGCTATTACCATACAATGTGTATCATATTATATGGTATAACTCACATGTTTTAGTATGGGCTCACATTACACAGTAATAACCACATATGTCTAGTATGACCCACATCATGTAGTATTTATTCCACATTATGTTGTATTACCACGCAATGTGGATCACATTCTACGGTATAACTCACATGTGACAGTACTGACTCACATTACACAGTATTAGCCCACATCATGTAGTATTTATTCCACATTACGTAGTATTTATAACTCACATGTGTATTATTCAATTTTTCCTTAATTAATGTAAAATTATTCAAAAAAAAAATTACATACTATTTATTTTAAAATATTATTGTAATATTCATTAATTTATTTCCATAATAATTTATTTGAAAATAATTTACTATTCGATGTGAGTACATATATACTATACTATCATTTATCGTGGTATAGTACCACTTATTGTGGTAAAATTATTATGACCTGTTGGCAACTTGTTGAGCAGGTTACTAATTAATGATGTGTCATATTCTTATTGGTTATAATTAGCGGCATGTGACGTAGCGACACCTTAGAATTTTCCATTTTTTAAACATATAAAGAATAAGATGACAAATGATTTCATAATATATCCTAGCTTTCAGTCCGCACTCCCCACTTCATTATGTAATAAATTATCAAAAATATAACTTTAAAATCTGAAAAAAGATAAAATTGGTCACATAAAGGTCATTGGCGAGTCTGCACCACAAATATTGAAATGTCAATTTTACTCTATATCTTATAAAACTGAAATAATTTTGAAACTTTCTCGTCCCAATTGTGAAAATAAATCTCACTTGCAAATCTGCTGAATTTGAATTGAAAATCTTCAAAGAAAGATTTACTTTCGCAATCTGACCGAAAAAAGTCTTAAATTTGCTTCAGATATGCATGTCCTTGGAGAAACACAACCTGGCCAGCAACAATTAATTATTTGAAATTTTTTTAATCGATTTCCCTTTAAATTTATATTCAAGAAAACATATAAAATACCAACTAAGTGTAGCAAAATGAGTATACGTAAAAGGAAAAACTTAAAATTTAAGTACAATAAACAATATAATATGGACAGAAAATTTAGAGCAAAAGTAACGAAATAAACCAAAACCGAGGCCCGTGTGAACACGGTGTCCTTAAGACAGATTCGCTCCCTCACCCTTCCGGTTGTGCTCGAGGTTCCTTCGAACGCCTGTCTCCCAGGATACAAAGGCTCCAACAAAGTACTTTGCACCAAAGCTTTGTTAGACGAACTGAAACAATTAGAACTCTAGGAAAGAACGAGTAAGAGAGAATTGAGTGAATTTGGTGTGTCTAGAGTGGAAAAAGAAGCCACTATTTATAGGAACGGAGGAGGGTAAAATCGGAACAAAAAAATTTATGGAGATTTCCGTTACGGGAGTTACAACTCCTTAAATTCTGAGGTTACACAATTTAAAACAATCGTGGTTACAATTTTTCCAACAATCCCCCATAGGAATGAAAATTGAATAAATTCCTAACACGATGTTCTAATAGGATAGAGTTCAGCGGTAGACACTTGCATAGGATAGGTAGGAGTAAACCTTTGAACCTTCCCTTGAGAAAGTATGTTTACTTTACTGGCTGATCAGTAGACACGGTGTCCTTGAACTGTTCTGCTGTTTATGTAAATGATGACATACTCCTCACACGCATCTTTCCTCGTAACGTTTCAATTCTTACGGTTATGTCCGTTTTGGCCATGGACATCTGCCTAGTTCAACAAGAGTTTCTAAGAATTGTGCCATATACAATACCCTTTGAAGCGGCCCTTTTCTCTCTCACATAGGTGATTCATTTCCTTAGAGTATCCCGAGTTACTCTCTTTACAAGAATCATTAAAAGCTTTGCTTATCCTTACTCAACCGTTATCACTGTTTTCATCATAGGAATGGACTTGAGGGTAAAACCCCCACAGTGACTTAACTAAACTTTTGCAGTTAAGTTGTCCATTTGAAAATAGATCTTGGGATCTCCAGTCAACTAGGTTGGGTCTTCCTTCGCTAAGTTTTTATTCCATGGGCTTTAGTCCCATTCCTCTTGATGACTTAGCAACTATTTCTCTTGTTAACCCTTTGGTTAGCGGATCCGCTAGATTATCCTTTGACTTTACATAGTCAATAGTAATCACTCCAGTTGAGAGTAGTTGTCTAATGGTATTATGCCTTCGACGTATATGCCTAGATTTACCATTGTACATTTTACTATGTGTTCTTCCAATCGCAGATTGACTATCACAATGAATGCATACTGTTGACACAGGTTTAGACCATTGTGGAATACCCTCTAAGAATTGGCGTAGCCACTCAGCCTCTTCATCACATTTGTCTAGAGCTATAAACTCAGACTCCATTGTGGATCTGGCTATCACAGTTTGTTTAGAGGATTTCCAAGATACAGCTGCACCACCTAAAGTGAATACATATCCACTGGTGGATTTTGAATCTTTTACATCAGAAATCCAGTTTGCATCACTGTATCCTTCTACAACAGTTGGATATCTTTATAGTATAGCCCATAGTTACGAGTATACCTTATGTATCTCAGTAACCTCACTATGGCTTTCCAGTGGTCAGTACCAGGATTACTAGTATATCTGCTTAGCTTACTTACAGCGTATGCTATTTCTGGTCTTGTACAACTCATCAGGTACATTAGACTTCCAATAATCCTTGAGTACTCCACTTGAGAGATGCTCTCACCTTTATTCTTTGATAAAGGTTGACTTGGATCTATAGGAGTTTTAGCCTCATTAGAGTCATCCTTATTGAATTTTCAAGGATTTTTCCAATATAACTGGACTGACTCAAAATGATGCCATCTGATTTTCTCGTGATTTTGACTCCCAGTATCACATCTGCTAAACCCATATCTTTCATTTCAATCTAGCATTCAACATATCCTTTGTGGATTTAATCATCTTATCATTACTTCGAACGATAAGCATGTCATCAACATAGAGACAAAGAATGACATAGCCATCTTTTGTTTCTTTCACGTAAATGCATTTGTCGCATTCACTGGTTTTAAAACCTTTCTCGAACATCACATCATCAAATTTCTGATGCCACTGTTTCGGAGCCTGTTTTAAGCCATACAATGACTTAACCAGTTTACAAACTTTCTTTTCTTTTCCTGGAGCAGAAAAACCCTCAGGTTGTCCTATGCAAATTTCTTCTTCCAAATCTCCATTTAAGAAAGCTGTTTTTACATCCATTTGATGTACTTCTAAGTTTCGCAAAGCTGCGATAGCAAGTATCATCCTAATGAAAGTTATTCTCGTCACAGGAGAATACGTATCAAAGTAATCAAGGCATTCTCGTTGCCGATAGCCTTTAATCACTAATCTGGCCTTGTATTTACCAACTATTTCATCTGGTTTCATTTTCCGTTTGAAAATCCACTTATATCCTAGTGGTTTGCAACCTGGAGGAAGATCAACTAACTATCAGGTATTGTTTTGCAAGATGGAATCAATTTCACTATTGATTGCCTCTTTCCACAAAGGTCCTTCAGAAGATGTTACAGCTTCTTTGAAGGTTTGAGGTTCAGTTTCGAGCATATATGTTAGAAAATCTGGACCAAAAGATTTTTCTATCCTTGTTCTTTTACTTCTTCTTGGCTCAACCTCAGTTGGCTCATCATCAGTTACCTGTTCAGATTCATGGTCTTGACTATGAGTTCTTTTTTATGAACTCACTTCTTTTCTCGTTTTTGCTGGAAATATATCTTCAAAGAAAGATGCATTTCTAGATTCCATTATCGTGTTTTTGTGAATCTCAGGATTTGTAGATTCATGCAAAAGAAATCGATAAGCATTACTGTTCTGAGCATAACCTATGAATATGCAATCTACAGTATTCGGTCCTATCATTTCTTCCTTGGGTGTAGGAACTACCACTTTGGCAAGACACCCCCACACTCGCAAGTATTTGTAAGAAGGTGTTCGACCTTTCCATAATTCATATGGAGTTTTCTCCTGATTTTTCCAGGGTATCTTATTTAAAAGATAATTGCTAGATAGGATAGCTTCCCCCCACATGTTCTGTGGTAATCCAGAACTTATCAACATTGAATTCATCATTTCTTTCAATGTTCGATTTTTCCTTTCCGCAATTTCGTTTGATTGCGGTGAATAAGGTGCTGTTACCTCATGTATGATTCCGTGTTCAGCACAAAATTCACTAAATGGTGAAACATATTCACCACCTCTATCACTTCGAAGTACTTTGATCTTTTTATCAAGTTGATTCTCTACTTCTTTTGTGAATAGAATGAATTTATCTATCGCTTCACTTTTTGCTCTTAGCAAGTATACATAGCAATATTTAGTACAATCATCAATGAATGTAATAAAATAATTATAACCTTCCCTTGATTGCACACATTTAAGATCACTTATGTCGCTATGTATCAAGTCAAGTGATTTAGTATTCCTTTCAACCTTTTGAAAAGACTATCTCGTTAATTTAGCTTCAGTACAAGTTTCACACTTGTGCTTTTTATCAATTTGAAATTTAGGGATATGTTTCAAATAAATTAATCTACGCAGGGAATCATAGTTAACATGTCCTAGTCTACCATGCCATAGATTAGGATACTCAAGCAAGTAAGCAGAATTATTAACTTTATTAATAATTTTGGGCTTAATAGCCATTACATTCAATTTGAACATTCCACCACACTCATATCCATTTCCGACAAACATACCACTCTTGGTTAAAATAAATTTGTCAGACTAAAAAATAAGGCGGAAGCCATGCTTGTTCAGCAGCGTCCCAGAAACCAGATTCTTGCGGATATCTGGCACATAGAGGATATCCTTCAAAGTCAGCTCCTTCCCAGAGGTCATTTTGAGAATTACATTCACTTTGCCTTCTATAGCTGACGTAGCTGAGTTTACCATGAACAGTTTTTCTCCATTCTGGACTGGCTCAAAAGTGGTAAACATTTTCTCGTCAGAGCACACATGCTTTGTAGCCCCTGTATCTACCCACCACTCTTTAGGATTAGAGTCAACCATATTCACCTCTGAAATGACAGCACAGAGGTCCACGTCACCACTGTCTTCAACAACATTGGTTACATTGGGTTTCTTCTTTTTCGGTAGCCTGCAATCTGCCGATTTGTGACCCATTTTGTCACAATTGAAGCATTTCCCTTGAAACTTGGTTTTCTTGGAAATACCGCATTTTGGTCCCATCTTGGACCTTTTCTTATTCTTGTTATTCTTGGAATTTTGGCCATGTTCCACCACATTGACCTTAGGCTCACCAGACATAAGCCCTCTTTTTTCCGATTTCCTGTTGTCCTCTTCAATACGAAGCCTAACAACAAGATCCTCCATGCTCATTTCCTTTCGCTTATGCTTCAGGTAATTTTTGAAATCCTTCCATGTAGGGGGTAGCTTTTCAATGACACAAGCCACCTGGAAGGTTTTGCCGAGCTCCATCTTTTTAGCCTGCATTTCATGAAGAATCAGCTGAAATTCTTGCACTTGGGTCATAAGTGGTTTGGAGTCCACCATCTTGTAGTCCAAAAACCGACCCACAACGAATTTCTTGGTACCAGCATCTTCAGTTCTATATTTGCGGTCCAAGGCTTCCCAAAGTTCCTTTGTAGACTTTTTGTCAGAGTATACATCATACAATGAATCACTCAGACAATTCATAACGTAGTGTCGGCAAAGGTAGTCCGACTGGTTCCAGCCATCAAGAGCAATAAGGAAGACAGTATCTTGCTCCCCTTCTTTCTTGGGTGGATCCCCGGTTAAAAACCTCGCCAGGCGCAAGGTGGTCAGGTAGAACATCATCTTTTGTTGCCACCTTTTGAAATTCAGCCCGTTGAATTTCTCCGATTTTTCGGCTTGGCTCAGAGGTGCCACAGCTCCAGCTTGGCCCATAGGTGCCACAGTTTGGTTTAGTATTGAAGCTCCAGATGAGTTCTCAGTAACCACCACATCAACTTTTGATTCGGTTGCCATTTCTGAAACCAAAAATAAACTATCAAATTCCTCGAAGGAATTTCAGAATTTTTTTTGGATAGTATAAAGAATTTTCTCCAAAATTTCCTATTCGAAAACCGTTATGTTCGAAAATATTTTTTCAATCTTGCAAACAATTTTTCTATCCCAAGATAGATATTTATAACCAATTTTGAAATCAAATTATTATTTCTCAAATCAAATTTCCAAGGACTCCCAAATTTTCTTGTTCAAACTATGTAAATTTTGGAAATAAAATTTAGATGGAGGTCCAATTGTGCTAATTCTTTGCAATCAAACTTTTGTAAAGTATTTGGATATATATATCCAAGCAGAACAACACCAAATTGATTGTAAAACTTGTAACCAATCAATGTATATAAAGTTACGTACTGTAACGTTAATATAATCAGAAAAATTTCCTTTCCTTTTCCTTGGCCGTAAAAGATCTTGAATTTTACGTAACAATAGAGTTTGTTACAAATTTCAAAACCTCCAGCACAAGTTGCCTCAATTTTTAATTGCCAAGTGAGGCCTAAATACTTTTTATTAACAGTAGAGTATGTTAATATAATGTATTAGGCTAAGGAATGTGTAATTGTGATTTGTGACTATGTCTATCTTCGAGAAAAGTGACATTGAATTCGATAATTTGAGTTATGTTCAATAAACATAAGAAACCGAGGTTTTTTTTATTTAGCTTTAACTCGACTTTGGGTTCACACCAACTCATTGTTGTGTCCAGTGTTTTAAAAACTAGACCGGACCGGCCGGTTCGACCGGTAACCAGTTATCAATCCGGTCCGATTAACCCTCCAAAACCAGCTTTGTTCCTGACCAGTTTGAACCGGCAAAAACCAATTAAAAACCGGTAAAACTAATGAACCAGTGAACCAATTGAACCATTGGTTCACTTATAAAAATAAAAAGTTTACCCTATGGATTTTTATTTCTCTTCCGCGGCCTTTAAACTTCAACAATACTCATATCTTTTCTTCTATTTTTCACTTTGAAATAAAAAAAATCAACAAGAAACAAAAAAATCTTATATATAATAAGTTATATAAATATATTTGAGTATCAAATTCATTAGAAAAGTTATTTTTTTCACAAACTTTATGTAATTTTATTTTTTTTATATAATTCAATGACAAAATTCATCAACAATTTCTCTTTTTCATAGGTGATTAGTAATAAAATTATTGTTTTTGATATGGTGTTTATTATAATTTGAATTATTACGTTGATATCATGTTATCATACTTGTAATTTTGTTGCTATCATTCATTCTTAACTCAAATTTTGTAGGAAAAATAATTGATAATGAGATAAACATTTAGTTTATGGAAATAAACTTGAAAAAATGAATAATATATTTTTTTAAATAGTTGATTACATATATTAAAATTAAAATTAAAATATTATATTGTAATGATGTTACACCGGTTGAACCAGTGGTTAAAACGATTAAACCGATCTAACCAGTAACCAGTGAGGCTACCAGTTCGATGTCCGATCCGGTTTTTAAAACATTGGTTGTGTCCAGCATGTTCGAATTCAATGTAATTCATGTAAATGCGCCATGCAGTCACTTTTCTCGAAGATTGACATAGTCACAAATCACAATTAAACATTCCTTAGCCTAAGAATAAATATAAGAATAATTTCCTTTTCAATTTTTCCAACACTAAGACATTAAACAATCCAAATATGTATGCACAAGTTGCCAAGTGAGGAGACAAGCACAGAAGAAAGTGTCCTTCACTTAGCACGTAGTAGTGTTACATAAGCTTGCTTTGATAAAAGTTACAAAATAATAAAACGGGTGATATTTACTTTTGGTCCCTCTTATCATTAACTTTTTACAGAGTGGTCCTTCTTATGTTTTTTTCACTTTAGTCCCTACTATGAATTATTTATTTCACTTTAGTTCTTATCAGGTGGTTCTGATAACACGTGACATGCATATGAATGTTTTTTAGGGCATTTTCGTCCGTTCGCTATTGAGACCATTTGAGATATTGTTTTTGGTGAGCAATTTTGGTGTTTGAAGAAGATTTTGGGAGAAAACTTTAGTTTGGAACAAAATTGACGATTAAGTTGGACTGAAATGAAATCCTAGTTTCGAAGAGATTAAATCTTTAGTTTTTTTCAAATGATTAGAAAGACGAAAATATCCATGTTAGTTTACTTGAAATGACAAAATTGCCCTTATGAGCATATCACATGTTATCGGAACCGCCTTAGAACACCTGAAAAGGACTAAAGTGAAACAAATAATACATAGAAGGGACGAAACTGGGAAAAAAAATGTAAGAGGGACCACTCTGTAAAAAGTTAATGATAAGAGGGACCAAATGTGGTGTTTACCCTAATAAAAAATAAAAAATAAATTAAAAAAACCATTATAATTCAACTCTTTTCACCTACCATTTTTTCTTGCATATAATTTGAGGCTCGTGCTTCTTTGTATGTAGAGTAGGCTTTCAATTTCCAAACCTACCACAACTTCTCCAAATCAATGAAGATGAATCCGTAGCTACCCAATAAGTGTTGATTTCCATGCAAAATCTTGGCAAACCAGCAGTCTTTGCTTGTTATAATACCTTAGGTTCGTCGCCGTTTCGACCTCAAAAATATGTTTTAAAATAATATATACACCTAGTTATATATACTTATCAAGTGAGATGAAATGTATTTTCAAGGAAGTATTCAATATTAATTTAATATTGTTTCCTATTCAAATGCTATTTCATTATATAAAATTAATATGCCAAAGTTGATAAAATGTCCAATATATATATATATATATATATATATATATATATTTTTTTTTGATCTACTAGACTGTGTATTTACAGCTCGGACCGAAGAGTGCAAAGGGTATAGGTCCTCCCCAGTGTGGTGTCTCCAGTAGGGTTCGAACTTGAGTCTCGCCTCTGGGGGTCGCAAGTCACTACCACTTGGCCCAACCACCTTGGTTTCAATATATATATACATATACATGTTTAATATGTTCACCTAGCAAACATATAAAGTTTGAGAAAGTCAGAAAGATACATGGAAGAAAATAATTAGATTTCCTAAGTTTTGGTCCATTTGCAAAAAGTTGTTTGTTCGGATTTTGTGTGAATGTAACTAGCTGCTACGTAGACACAATTTTCGAGACGATAATGGTCACTACAGTTGTTCCAATGATTGTAGTTACATGTTACATTTAACATTTAGACACGCCACTGCAATTGGCATGACGACAAATGTTATAAGTGAAAGTGACACTAATGTAACTAGCTACTAGGTAGACACGATTCTCGAGACGACAAATGAGACTACAATTGTTTCAATTATTGTAGTAGCATTAGACATTTAGCCACACCACTACAATTGACATAAAGACAAATGTTGATATACGTGAAAGTGACACTGTATAGATAAATGTTCAATATAACCATTATAATTAGAGCATTATAAAGTGCGACAAAAATAAAAAAAGAGAGAATTGCATTTTTTGTACACAGTTATAGGTCAATTTCCACTTTTGGTACACAACTTTATGTGTCCAACACATTTGGTACACCTCTTTAACAAAGTTCGACACATTTGGTACAACCGTTAAATAAATTACAAAATCACCGTTAATTCCGTTAGTTCGACACATTTGGTACATCTCTTTTACAAAATTGGCATGTGCGCGGCACATGGCTGCCCAGAAAAAAAAAAAAAAAGGAAAAATTGAAACTTGATAAACTTTTTTATTAAATTTTATTCTTCTTCCAATATTAAAATATAAATGACATTATAGTTTATTATATTTTACATGTCATATAAATAATAAATACATATTTTTTAATAATTTTTATAAATATGATAAATTAAAGTAACTTGTTTATTATATTTTATTCTTCTTGCAATATTAAACTATAAATGACATTATATAGTTCATTATATTTTACATGTCATATAAATAATAAATACATATTTTTTAATAATTTTTATAAATAATAAACAATAAAAATAATAAACTATTTTTATAAATAATTTTTAAAAATTTAAACTTGATGAACTTTTTTATTATATTTTATTCTTCTTCCAATATTAAACTATAAATGACATTATATAGTTTATTATATTTTACATGTCATATAAATAATAAAGACATCTTTTTTTAATAATTTTTATAAATAATAAACTATAAAAATAATAAACTATTTTTATAAATAATTTTTAAAAATTGAAACTTGATAAACTTGTTTATTATATTTTATTCTTCTTCCAGTATTAAACTATAAATGACATAATATAGTTTATTATATTTTACATGTCATATAAATAATAAATACATATTTTTTTTTATCATTATATAAATATGATATGATAAATATAATAAATACATATGATAATTTTTATAAAAGTTTATCAAGTTTAATTTTTTTTGGACAGCCATGTGCTGCGCACATATCAATTTTGTAAAAGAGGTGTACCAAATGTGTCGAACTAACGGAATTAACGGTGATTTTGCAATTTATTTAACGGTTGTACCAAATGTGTCGAACTTTGTTAAAGAGGTGTACCAAATGTGTTGGACACATAAAGCTGTGTACCAAAAGTGGGAATTGGGCTATAGCTGTGTACCAAAAATGCAATTCTCTCAATAAAAAAAATATCATTAAACAACACAATTGATATTTCTAAGTTGTGACATTTTCCAAGATAATGGTTATATCAATTTTGCTAATACTTTATTTGAAGACTGCTGCCAATTTAAATAACTTTTGTTGTAGGGATACGACAAATCTCAATCAACACTTGCAAATAGTTTTGTATAATTACATGTACTATTTTGATTGATTGCCAACTACCACAAAATCTCAAGAATTATCGATTATTTATCTTATCCTTATCGAAAATCATGCATGGGGAAAATTTGTGCCTACACCAAGTGGATATCAATTTACTGGGTGCATGAGAAGACAAGTAAACCATCCAACCATCATATATACCTAGAAATAATACTATCTATTTGAGGCCCTTCATTTTAGGCATTGATTAAAGTTTCTTTTTTCTTTATGATTCTCAGCTCAACATAAGAAATTTTTAAAAAATTTCAACAATTTAACCTCTAGTAAATAATCAACTAGATTAATTTGTTTTTGAGTATTTTCCTATTTAATTTTTCAGAAATAATTATTTATGGTTTTAGAAAGGTTTTGTCATCTTTTTTAGTTGTAGTGATAAACTTTAAAAGGAAAAGAAGATTTGAATTTGAGTTTTTTCCTCAATTGAACTTATTTCTAGAACAAATCTCACTTGAGGTAAGGTTTTATACAATGGTTAAATGTTTATTCAGAATTATTTCCTAGTCCACTTTTGGACGAAGACGTTGACATTGTGAAAATTCAGTGATTATTTGGGAAGAGGAAGTAGTTGTTGTCGAACCTCTAGAAAGTTTGTTTGTCATTTTCTCTATTAAAGTATTAATTGTACTCTATTTTTCTCGCATTTAATTACCTACATAATTTTTTTTAAATTACCATTTTGCCTATATCCAATATCGGTTGAGATAATCATATGTAACTGCATATACTCCAAATCAATTAATAGCATGAAACATGACCATAAATAATTATAGGCCGTAAAATCAGTTGTGGAGCAAAATGTGACAAAAATCCGCAAAATATGATGTTTTGAATCTTGTCTTGTTCATTATTTCAGAAACGTTATTTTCTATTTTTCTCTCAAATCATATTAATTTGTCTTAAACATTGGAAAGGCTTCGTTTTAATCACTCCAACTTAGTTTTCATTTATGTGTTTTGCGTGCCTTAATCCCGTAAGAAAAAGAACGAGCAATTGTTAATAGAAGGCAACAAAAGAAAACATAAGAGAAAGTAGCAATAGTTGGATCAACTTATTTCGAATTGTTAAACTTTTTTATTTTTTTTGGTACAAAAGGATAGAGAAAGAAATTAGCTAATATCTTCCTCTAACAAGAGCAACAACTCCTGTGGAGCTGTTTCCCAAAACCGGTGCTTCTCCATAAGATCATGACCCAATTTGGCTAACGCATCCGCACAACCGTTACCACTTCTCTTAGTAAGCACAACCCGACTCTCCCATGGCATTCTAAGAAGCACACGACAATCTTCAATAACTCTCCCCAAGGGGTGTTGTTCCATGTTCGCGTATTTAATCAACTTCACCACAACTTCGGAGTCGATCTCCAGTTGCAGCTTAGGGACCCATCTTTCCCAAGCCAACTTCAGTCCTTCTCTTGCCACAATAAGTTCCGCTGTAGTGATAGAGACATCTCCAACCTTGCAAGAAAATACGCCTATCCAATCACCCACATCGTTCCTTAGGAGACCTCCCGCAGCCGCACTATTTCTACTAGTCAAGACACTCACATCCGTATTCATTTTGTGCCACCCCCTCATCGGTTTTTCCCATTTTCTAGAGTTGTTGTCAGCAACTTTCTTTTGTTTCCTCGTAGTGGGTAATCTCGAGAGGTCCTCCGCCAAGCATTTTGCCTCATAAATGGTTTGTTCCTTCGAAACCCGAGCATTTTGGAAGATAAACTTGTTTCTCGCTTTCCAAATAGACCAAGTAGTCGCAACAAATATCGTAACCCAAGGTAGATAAGGCAATATAATGTTGTCAAATTTCTCAATAGTGATGTTGTTTTTAATCCACCTCTCCTGATCCATTTGAAGTTCCAGACCACACCCTTTTATCCCCTTCATCCAACGTGAGAGGAATCGGTACCGACAAAATTTTCTCCCAAATCTGTTCCGGTAAGGCAGTGAACAATCTGCCCTTATCCCAAGAATTCTCATCCATCAAGTCCCCAACTTTCCAGTTATAATTACACATAAATATCGTGGACACTATTCATTTTATATTAAAATGTAATATTGCACAAAATATTCGGTATTTGTGACCAGATATTAAGTGACCATAACAAAGTAGTAACTATTTGCATGTGTTTAGTGAAAAAATATTTATTTTGTTACAATAATGACTGTGACTGATACAATAATGGCAACAAATATTTTTTAATTGTCATTAATATCTATTAATGATAAATGCAAATATTTTGAATATCATTGGCAATTAGTGATACATGTTAAAAACTAGTAACAACAAAGTTGTAACACTAATTCTCATCAATTGTTATCATTAGTGACAACTTAATTGATAATAATTCTTCTCAAGAATATTTATGAAAAATATTATTATGACAAAATTTTAATTATTTCCACTTAGTATGGGTAATTTGCAACACCCTCCCCTCCAAGGTATTAGATATAAATAGGGTTCGCGGGATGTATTTCAAACCGAATTCGACTAGATTTATCAAAACTTTCTCCAGTTAAAGATCTGATAGATATAATTTAATTCATATATCCAGAATATGAAATACATGAACGAATATGAATTTAGATCGATCTGATATTTTAAAGATATGTGTACTAGACTGATAAAAATTTATATATACAATTCTTTATTTTGATAAGTATGAAGAATGCTTACCATTAATTTAGAAAAATATTAGTCAATAATTCATTTATAATATTATTTGTGTGCATATGTCCATGTAACAAGACGATTTAATTTTGATATCTTAATATCAATATCATTGTTTTCTAAAGGAGAGAACTGGATTTTTGGTACAGAGCTATAGGTCAATTCTCACTTTTGGTACTGAGATTTATGTGTCCAACACATTTGGTACATAGCTTTAACAAATTGAGACACATTTGGTACAACCGTTAAAAATTGCCGTTAAGTGATGACGTGACAGTTAAGTTTAATTGCAAAGTTGATGACAATACTTATGTTGACTGATATTTTTACCCCATAATATTTCAGGTCACCCAAAAAGCCTAACATCTTCAAATTTGGTGACGATTTTAGTCTACATTGTTCCCAAATTTTAAAATTGACTCGAATAAGACCATGTGCGGACCAATTTGAATATTTTACTTATTTTATTTAAATAACTAATTTGATTTATAAATAATATTACTAAATTAAATAATAATTTAACATAAATATCATCAAAATTAAGAAAACATATTTTTTTAAATATAAGATTTATATAATAGTATTGATATATTTAATATTTATTAAAATAATAAATAATTATAATCAAAAAAAAATTCCAACCAGGGAATCGGGGTAGGGGGTGTTGAATTGACTCTGCCCTAATTTCGCTATTTCACGAAATCAAGCGAAAAGCACTAAGTTTTAAAACAAATCTCATAATATTTCTTCGCCCATAACTGAATGTTGTTAGTTATAATATAGTATTAGTATACAAATTCCAATTTCTTAATCTTTTAGAAATTCATTATGCTTCTTATGGAAAATTCTTGTCCGAGCCTGGCTTGGCTAAACCCATTCAACCACCGAGCAAGTGTATTGCACTTGCTTTGTGATTGGTCACTCTCTTGGGAGCAGGGACGGATCCAGGAATTTGGGTCAGGGGGGCTAAACTTATACACAAAAAAAAAAATCAAACAGTTAAAAATTAAAATTATTTATTATTTATTATTTTAATAAATATTAAATAGTTCTTAATTATATAATTTATTTTTTTAATAAATAATAAATAGATTAATGCTATTATTTAAATTTCATATTTAAAAAGAATATGTTTTCTTAATTTTGATGATATTTATGTTAAAATTATTTAACTAATTAATATTATTTATAAATCAAATTAGTTATTTAAATAAAATAAGTAAATTTTTCAAATCGGTCCGCGCGTGATCATATTCAAAATCAAGTCAATTTTGAAATTTGACAATAATGTAGACTAAAATCGTCACAAAATTTGGAGGTGTGGGGCTTTTTAGGTAACCTGAAATATTATGAGGTAAAAATATCAGTCAACATAAGTAATGGCATCAACTTTGCAAATAGACTTAACTGCCACGTCATCACTTAACGGCAATTTTTAACGGTTGTACCAAATGTGTCACAAGTTGTTAAAGCTCAGTACCAAATGTGTTGTACACATAAAGCTCAGTACCAAGAGTGAAAATTGACCTATAACTCTGTACCAAAAATGCAATTATATCTTTTCTAAAGTGATATGTTAAAGGGTAAATTACGAATACCCCCCTCAGGTGAGACATAATTACAAAAATCACCCTTACGTATTGGGTATTACAAAAATCCTCATCAGAGGTTTGTCACCTTCTAACAGTTAACCCCTTGCCCCATAAAATACTCCAATTTTGCCCTTGGGTGTTATTTGTATTGTTTGTAATGTCTTATAAATGTTAAAACTTGGGATTTAATTATATCTTATAAATTAGAAAAAAAGATAATTATATATTTACTACTAGAATAACTGCCCATAAGTTTTAATAAAATTGCAAAAAAAAGGGTATTTATATATTTATTAGCAATTTAAATTGTAAAATATTAATTAAATAGAATTTTAATAATATAATTTACGAATATGAATTGTTTACACATTATTTAAATGAATTTATTTTATAAATTAGTAAATTTAATAAATTATATTGTATTATAAATAAGATATTTTAATTTGTTAAAGTTTATACTGTATTATAAGAAATATTTATTGAAATTTATGAGAAATTATAAAGTATATCAATTATTTTGGTGGTAATATATGATTATTATTTTTATATTTACAAGATATAACAATTAACACCCAATTCTTAAAATTTATAACATATTATAAACATTACAAATAACTTCCAAGGGTAAAATTGGAACATTTTAGGGTCAAGGGGTTAATTGTAAAAAGATGACAAACTGGAGGGGGATGTTTATAATACCCAATACGTGAGGGTAATTTTTGTAATTTGACCTTACCTGAGGGGGGTATTCGTAATTTACCCTATGTTAGATCATTTGAAATAAGTAGTGACATGTGTTGGGAATTGATCATCTATTGAGGTAATATAAATGAAATATAATATTAATAAATTTGTATGAAAAAGAAACTATTGTTTAAATTTTGAAAGTGACGATTCTATTAAATCTGAAAAAATTCAAGATCCAAACAAATCCAAACAAGATTCATAGATGCCAAAAATCTGGATTTGAGCAAGATTTGAGTCAATTAAGTAAATATGTTAATTGACATTTTGTCCATAAGGATATATTTTAGAAACATATGAAGAATAAGATGACAAATAATTTCATAATATATATATCTTAGCTTTCAGTCCACACTCCTCACTTCATTATGTAATAAATTATCAAAAATATAACTTTAAATTCTTAGAAAAGACAATTGATCACATAATTAATGGTCATTCGCGAGTCTGCACCATAAATACTGAACTGTCAAATTTACACTATATCTTATAAAACTGAAACAATTTTGAAACTTTCTCGCTCCAATTACGAAAATAAACCTCGCGCTGAACTGTCAATTTTACACTATATCTTATAAAACTGAAATAATTTTGAAACTTTCTCGCTCCAATTACGAAAATAAACCTCGCGCGAGTCTTCTGAATTTAAATTGAGAATTAATCTTGAGATAAACTTTCGCAATTAGACCGAAAAAGTCTCAAATTTGTATGTTGTGGGACAAACAAAACTGGCCAGCAATCAGTAGTTATTAATTTGAACTTTTTTTTTATATTGTTCCCTTTAAAATTTATATTCAAGAAAACATATAAAATACCAACTAAGACATTAAACAATCCAAATATGTATGCACAAGTTGCCAAGTGAGGAGACAAGCACAGAAGAAAGTGCCTTCACTTAGCACGTAGTAGTGTTATAAGCTAGCTTTGATAAAAGTTACAAAATAAAAAAAATAAAAAATAAAAAATAAAAAACTACTTATTATAATTCAACTCTTTTCACCTACCATTTTTTCTTGCATATAGTTTGAGGCTCGTGCTTCTTTGTATGTAGAGTAGGCTTTCAATTTCCAAACCTACCACAACTTTTCCAAATCAATGAAGATGAATCCGTAGCTACCCAATAAGTGTTGATTTCCATGCAAAATCTTGGCAAACCAGCAGTCTTTGCTTGTTATAATACCTTAGGTTCGTCGCCGTTTCGACCTCAAAAATATGTTTTAAAATAATATATACACCTAGTTTTATATACTTATCAAGTGAGATGAAATGTATTTTCAAGGAAGTATTCAATATTAATTTAATATTGTTTCCTATTCAAATGCTATTTCATTATATAAAATTAATATGCCAAAGTTGATAAAATGTCCAATATATATATATATATATACATATACATGTTTAATATGTTCACCTTGCAAACATATAAAGTTTGAGAAAGATACATGGAAGAAAATAATTAGATTTCCTAAGTTTTGGTCCATTTGCAAAAAGTTGTTTGTTCGGATTTTGTGTGAATGTAACTAGCTGCTACGTAGACACAATTTTCGAGACGATAATGGTCACTACAATTGTTCCAATGATTGTAGTTACATGTTACATTTAACATTTAGACATGCCACTGCAATTGGCATGACGACAAATGTTATAAGTGAAAGTGACACTAATGTAATTGGCTACTAGGTAGACACGATTCTCGAGACGACAAATGAGACTACAATTGTTTCAATTATTGTAGTAGCATTAGACATTTAACCACACCACTACAATTGGCATAACGACAAATGTTGATATACGTGAAAGTGACTATAGATAAATGTTCAATATAACCATCATAATTAGAGCATTATAAAGTGCGACAAAAATAGAAAAATATCATTAAACAACACAATTGATATTTCTAAGTTGTGACATTTTCCAAGATAATGGTTATATTAACTTTGTTACTACTTTATTCTTTTGAAAAAGCCATGAAGACTGCTGCCAATTTAAATAACTTTTGTTGTAGGGATACAACAAATCTCAATCAACACTTACATATAGTTTTGTATAATTAATTGTAAATTTTGATTAATTGCCAACTACCACAAAATCTCAAAAATTATCGATTATCTTATCGAAAATCATGCATGGAGAAAATTTGTGCCTACACCAAGTGGATATCAATTTACTAGGTGCATGAGAAGACAAGTACAACATCCAACCATCATATATACCTAGAAATAGTACTATATGCCCGCATGGGCAGCTCAACTAGTGTCAGAGGTGGAATTTGGAACAAGAGACCAAGGATCGAACCTCACAAGCGGCAGTGTAGGAGCAACCTCTCAAAAAATGAGGGGGGCTCCTTGTGCGCAGTGAGCACTGATCCCAGCCTCTATTGCCAGTTGAGTCACCATGATTTACCTCCTCTCACAATCCCGTCGGGCAGGGGGTGAGGGGCGCCCGGGGTTAGCGATTTCACCTTTTGGAACAAAAAATTGTACTATATTTGCCTTGAAACTTTCTTTTTTTCTTAATTAAGAAAAAAAGAAAGTTTCAAGGCAAATATAGAGTTCGAAAATACACCTACTTTCATTTCGATTTATTCAAAACAGAAATTTTTCGATATTTTCAACTAAAAGAACGAAAATTTTGATATGTGATTCTAGGTCAATCAGAGTATTGATGATAGCCAAGAAAATTTCATCAATTTAACATCTAGCAACATAATCAAACTTATGTGTTAAATAATACTCCTTTGGTAAGATCAATTTTTTTTTCACCCTTATTCATTTAATAAACCAAATTAAATCTCGTGCAACCAAAACCCAAAGATAAGTCTCTTTTTACCCTAATTCATTTATTAAACAAAATTAAATCTCGTGCAACCAAATCCCAAAACAACTTACAAAATCTAATAATTAACTTCAAGGGCTAAGAGTTTATATTGAGAATTATCAAAAAGATATAATATATACATATTGAGTTTTTAGCCATCTACCCGGTATCATGATGTAAAATTTATTAGGCAACCTAACTTTCTATCATATAATATCAAAAATTTAACCTCGATCCTATATAAACAAAAATCAGATAGAATTAATGACTTTATAAGGCTTTTAGAGTAGACTTCAATATATATGATGCACGTCAGACAAATATTATTTCATTCATAAGATAATAAATAAAGATAACTTCCACAAATAAGAAACTAATTATTCATCAAAATTATGAATTCAAGACCCAAAAAAATTTACAAACAACCTCAACCCCCCTTGTGTAGGATTGAAGGTGAGGGTGGTGTTGACGAATATGATAAGTTTAATTTATTTTTTAATTCTTTAATATTTACTCATGCAATTTCTTCTAACTTGAACAAAGAAAAAAAAAAGGTCTACAAAATATTATTTATTACAAAATATATTGCATGAATTTTAGACAATCTTACCTAGGATTTTGTCCAGATATTCAGGTCGAACAGACAACGAATCAAAAGTACACCGTAGACAAAGACTGCTCGCTTCACAAGAATAGCAAGGAAAATCACTCACCTTTTCAGATTCTGAATTTTGATTGAACAAAACTTCAATAGAAACAAAATTTTTGAAGAAATTTAGGTTTATAGAATTAAGAGATGAACTGAAGGGGCTGCCCTTTGGATGAAATATTGAGCAGATTTATATAGACGACAAGTTATACATAAGAAAGAGTAAAACGCAAAAAAACACCCCAGTGAAATTATTAATTGGCGAAAATACCCATGTGTTATTTTTAATAGCAAATACCCCTAGGATTCATAATTATTAAGGCCTTTTAATTTGTACAAAAATGAAAAATTATTAACGAAAAACCCTAGGTGTAATAATTTTATTAACTAATTTCTCTCTTTTGAAAAAATAAAAGTTGACAACATGCGTGTTATTGTCAAATTTTTTTAAATTAAAGGGGAAGAGGGTAAATGTCAATTTTTTAAGTGAACGTTGAATAAAAAATAACAAGTAGGGGTATATTTATTTTCCAATTATGAAGATTAATTACTCCAACATAGAGCGAGTAATATAATAATACGATATTGAAGAAGACTAAATGCCTTTTATCTTGTTAACAGGAGTTTTTTGTCAATTAAAAATAACACGATATGCGTTTTGCATTTTCACCCTGCATAAAATATGGGAAATCTGCATATTTGGTATTATACAATATGATACTTTGTAAATTTAGTACCATGGAATACGTAATGCATATTTAGTACCATAATTTAAATATTGGTTGCTATATTCGTACCATCGTCAAATAATTTAACGAAAATGGATAAAATTGGCCATGTACGGTTGCAGGTGGTCGTTATCTCGTCTTTTGAAAGAAAATTATCACGCACACTCACTTTTGACGGGAATATTATCACATTAATTATCTCGTCTTTGGAGAAAAAACGAGAACTATTCTCTCACATTATCAGGTTATAACTTGATAATTTTGCTTTGCTTTCAAAAAACGAGATAATGGTCATGTGCAGTGCACGAGGCCAATTCTGCCAATTTTTGTCCAATTATTTGACAGTGATATAAATATTACAATCAACATTTAAATTGTAATAGTAAATATATATTTATGTATCCAGTGATGCCAATGTTACAAAGGATCATGTTGTATGGTATCAAATATGCAATTTTCACCATAAAATATGATAAGAGTTCTTTTTGGCTCGTGTGGTGTATAAGTAGTTGTGTGTCGTGCTCACGTGACAAAAGTCTTTGACCGACTGGTGAGTTTGTATGCTCCTTCTAATGCACGGCGCAACAACCAATTTCAAAGTGACACACATACATGCAGATGCAGTGTCTATTATATATCTTGTATTTATTTGGGGAAATTTAATTAAACCCCCCACTAATTTAGGTATATGACTTGACAAATATGGCACTAGAATTAAAGTTAATGGTGTTTCTTTTTTAGATGGTGAATACATTGTTACATCAAATATTATATCGAATCGAAAGTATTACAATGATATGAAAGTGAAGTAATTACTAGTATTAAACTAGAAAAAATATCCTCATTCGTGGAAGTTAAAATCATGACCTCCTGGTCATGGAGCATCATCCTTAACCATTTGGCTAAGGCCTCATAGACAAAGTTAATGGTGTTCGCTTATGTACTATTTCAAGAAATAAGAGTATCAGTAACGCATAAAATGTAGTAGCGAATTGTTCAAAAATGTTGTCAAAACTCAACCACCACGACTTTGCTATGGTTTCATGTGTGGTTTGTGGAGAAATGAGACATGTATTCATCACGGCTTTTAGCCATAGTGATAATATTCACCACGACTTTTAGTCATTGTGGCAACATCCACCACGGTTGCGAGTCGTGGTGAATGTTTTCACACCACTGTTTCAAGCCGTGATTTATATTTTGAACAAACGACTAATTAATCGTGACGGATACATAGTAGTCAATTACTCTAATTTCTTGTAGTGTTTGCTTCAGAGATGGAGCCAGGATCTAAAATGGAGCGGGATGAGACTAAAATATTAATAACTATGCTAAAAGTATATATCATTTTATAAATTAATTATTTATATATCTACAATTTTTTTTGCTAAGATAAGAAAATGTGTATATGTTATAGTGATAACTTTAATAATGATTGATATAAATAATCTAGCATAAGGACCTCGATTTTTCTCGAAATATATATATATATATATATATATATATATATATATATATATATATATATGATGATAGCTCAAATATATGAGTGAATGCCACCGCCATAATTTAATTTAACTAAATTATTCAATAAATTTTACTTAGACATCCTAACTTGTATTCCACATGAAACAATAACAAAAGTACCTACTCAAAACAGTCACCAACCACATTTGCATGTGACGTTTTCTTCTTTTCAACAACATTTCAACCATTTGTAGTAGGTTCAAAAGAAGCCAAATTAAAAAAAAAAAAAATCAAATGTTCTGAATTTCTAATTTAAAAAGATGAAAGCAAGTCATGTTACATGATTAATTTATTGTATATATGAAATACGGAGTATGAAAAAATAGTTTAAAGATTTTCCTTTTAAAAGAGTTACTCTAGAAATTAACTTTTTATACAATGAAGCGTAATATGAGCATATCAAATTTATTAGTACTTATAAATATTATTATAGTCTTATTATATTCAAGAAAATAATTTTGACAAACATAAATAAGGACGACAAATATTCTGAAGCTGTTATTAATAGATTGTAATGACAACTAAAAAAAATGTCTCCAAACTATTGAGATATTTTCTTTGTTGTCATTGCTGTACTAAATATAAGTACACTAATTCTTTATAAGATAATATAAATTTTAAATTAAGTTTGCAGAGAAACACGAAAGTCGCATTAATTATAAACAAACATCTTATAATTTGATGAAGTATTCGTCACAAAAGCCTATGTTTCATCACAAAGGGTAAAGGATATAATTCTTGTTCAAATTCGGTTTGATCGAATTTTAAGTAATTATATGACGAGTGCTTGCTTCGGTATTGAGTGAAATTTCTAAGACGGTGATCAATCGCAAAGTAGGTGCAATACACTTGTCATATATACAATACGACATATTATGTCTCAAGTATACTTGTATAGAACCAACAAGCAACGAAAGACCTCGTCGACAAAGTCTAGTTCGTCACAAAAATTTGTTACCAAATTAACATCGTCACCTATTCATTGAGAAAAATGCAAGATATTTTCCTTTGTTATGCTAAACCTGCAAGAAACTACCTTATAAAAATTTTATTGTGCCAAACTTCCTTGTATTTTTAAAAACCCTGCAAAAAACACCCAATTTGTGCAAAATAGGTCATTTTGAATCGACATATTTCAAGAGATAATCTTAAAAATATATCACGTGAAGTTGTAGAGACCAACATGAAGTATTTTAAAAATGGTTTTTAAAATATGTCGATTCAAAATGATCTAATTTTTTATAAATTGGATTTTTTTGCAGGATTTTTTAAAATAAAAATGAAGTTCGATGCAATAAATATTTTACAGAATAATTTCTTGCCGGATTAAGATAACACCGAAGAATATTTTGCATTTACCCCTATTCATTAGTTTTCTTTATGAAGTTTTCACACCAACACAAATATTGTCATAAAAACTTAACTTTATGTCAACAAATGAGTTTTTGATCAGCCTTCTTACATTTATTTTGTCACATAGTAAAATTATCAATTGGAATATGTGCCCATGATTAATGATGAGACAGTTTGTCACGTACCGTTAATGAATAAGGATCAGATAAACTTAAAAAATTAAAAAATAAATAGAATAAGGATCAGATCAAATGCAGATATATAGATAACCCAATTGTTCTGACAATGAGTTTTGTCACTATTTATAATTCAATCGATCATAAGTACCATTTAACTCATAGTTTATGTTTTTCACCTATAACTTAAACAATAAGTACAATTCCATGCACCAAACTTACTATTTCAAGAATTGCATCAAACAATAAGATATCATTTGTAACGGCAAAATTATGTTTCTTAAAATATAAAAGCTCGTTTATATACCCTTGAGCTTCAAATTCTTGAACATCTGCTGATTTGAATAATCACATATACTTATTTTCTTTTAATTCGTGACTTCCAAAGATTAAAGCATGTTTGTTTTGGCATCTTTCAATTGTTATTATTATTTTTTTTTTTAATGTTTGAAAAAAGCGAGACAAACATTATTTATATTTAAGGTTGCATATCAATGGGTTGAAGTCGGACCGGATCAAGGTCAATTCGGATTCGAGTCCGATTTCCATTCTTCCAACCGGATTTGTATCCGTATCCGCTCGGATCTTGAATATTAGCGATTGGATCCGAATTTGGTGGATATCCTGGATCTGGATAAATATCCGGATCCATTTAGCACATTTAAATTTTATTTTCTGTTCCATTTTTCTCCTAACCACTTGCAGATTCTACCATCATGAATCAAAATGTAAAATCTTACTTGTTTCATCGAAACTATTGTCTGAAAATTGTAGAAGATAGACTATGGTGGGCAAATATAAACGATAAAAAAAAAATAGAACAGAGGAATTTAACCAAATATAAATAGAAAATAGGATAAAGAAAAAGAAAATCTAATATAAAAAAAATGGAGGAGAAGACAAAAATTGAAGGAAGAAGTAGAGGGAAATCCAATATAAAAGAGGGAAAAATACTTTTGGTCCCAAACTTTACCTCAGAAAACACATTTGGTACCATGCTTTGCAGAAAAACAGATTGCTTACCACAATTTACATATTCTTGATACATTTAGTCATTCCGTTAAATTTTGGACGGAATTTTCGCGCGTGACTGTCACGCGCGCGTAAGTTCAAAATGGTCACGAGTTTTGCACGTGATAAATCGATCAAGGGGTGAAATGCAATTTGGGCAAGAGAGAAAAACACTTTTGGTCCCAAATTTTACCCCAGAAAACACATTTGTTACCATGCTTTGCAGAAAAATAGATTTCGTACCACAATTTACATACTCTTGACACATTTAGTGTCTTCGTTAAATTGATAAAAATCACATATAATGAACATACAACAGTATCTCTAAAAGATTTGATAAAAATCACAAAATATACTTAAATCATTAAAAATATTCTTAACAAAAGTATCTTGGATATCTGACTTGGTGCACTTTGACTTGCACTTGTATTCCAATGTTGATACAAGCACCGATCAAAATTTTCATATTTTCCATCGAAAACATCAAAAAAATTCCGTTTTAGAATTAGGCGAAACGAAAACAAGATGTGATTTCGAAACAATTTATTTGCCTTAAACTCTGTTATTTTCCTAAATTTAGTAACTTTTTTTACAAATTTTCCTTAGTGTTTCCGAAACAATTCCGAACAGTCTCGAAAAGTTTCCACTATTTGGCTCTCCGAAACATACTTTCGAAACGAAATTTTGATCCATGGATACAAGTGCAAGTCAAAGTGCACCAAGTCAGGTATCCAAGGTACTTTTGTTAAGAATATTTTTAATGATTTAAGTATATTTTGTGATATTTATCAATTTAACGGAGATACTAAATGTGTCAAAAGTATGTAAATTGTGGTACGAAATCTGTTTTTCTGCAAAGTATGGTACCAAATATATTTTATGGGGTAAAGTTTGGGACCAAAAGTGTTTTTCCCTCTTACACAAATTGCATTTCACCCCCTGACAGATTTATCACGTGCAAAACTCGTGACCATTTTGAACTGTCACGCGCGAAAATTTCGTCCAAAATTTAACAGAATGACTAAATGTGTCAAGAGTATATAAATTATGGTACGAAATCTGTTTTTCTGCAAAGCATAGTACCAAATGTGTTTTATGGGATAAAGTTTGGGACAAAAAGTGTTTTTCCCTCTAATATAAAAGAATGGTTAGAGTTTTGATTTATCTTATCAAATAGCATTAATTAATATGTTGTACATATGTCCCAATTGGTTATCAAGACAATCCAATAACATCTCTTATACATTTCTTTTTAAGATTATTTTTAATGTAGTTAAAGGTTATAGTGGAACATCAAATATTTTTATTTTTATTTTGGTTTACATACATAATATATAGATAACATAAGGTAATATATATTATATATGGATAATGGATCGAATTAGGCTAGATCCATATTCACTCCATATATTTCAGATTTCTAGTCTTTTTAATCGGATCAGAACCATCTAATCCTTAATCGGATAAAAATCCTAATATATCGGTCAGCATACGGATCGAATTCGGATTAAATCTTGCCCATTGATAGCCCTTTTTCTTCTTTCTGAAATAAAATTATTTTCTTTCAATTTTCATAAACTACTTTCCCAAAAACCAAACAAATCACAATTGTCTTATTTAAAATAAAAAAAAAAAAAAAAAACCTACATAAACTCTATATGATATGACATAAAGTAATATATCTCTTACAAAATTGATCTCAAATAACAAACATAATTTGGCATAAAGTCTACACTTCTAAAATTTTACGCCTACAACCTAAACTACACTCACATTATTTCTCAAGTTACTCTCCCAACAATTCAAAGAAAAAATATTACACAAATCAAAATTATTTTACAAACCTCTATTACTCTCCCAAATACCAAACAAGTTGGCCTAATATTTCACCATATTCAATAATCATAACATATCCAACATATATATAAAAAGTTTTTATGCAGGAAGACCATAAATCAATCAGTCAATTAAGCACTTGAGACATGAAATATAAAGACATAAAGTAGATAATCACAACCATACAATTAAGTAGGTACATATGAACTGATAAACATGAAACATAAAATCCTCAAATAAGACACCGATAGTTATTATAATTAACTACAACTCCAAAACTATTATTTCAATTTCCCTATTTAATAATTGTGGTTGTCAAGGTCATTATATAGCCAAACAAAATTGTTTCTCACTATATGGATGAATAAATAGACACGTTAATATTATCACATAATATATGTTTATGCACTTTTTTTTTTAAATAATATATCTTTAATATACCTCTCTCCAAAGCCCCCACGATCATTGTCCTCCACCAAATGCATCTTAGATATCTGCCTAGGGCTCCAATTATTGAAGGGCCTCGATATTTTTACGTGCGTGTAATATATTTTTTATAAATAAATAAGTTATGTGTATTTTTTTATGCATAGATGTATGATGCATGGTTAGATAAAAATGTCAAATTGAATCGATTGAATACACATTGTCAAGTTAGGTTTGGTTTCGCTTTTTTTTTTTTTTTCAAACGACTAGATATTGTGTTTATATTTGGTATTTAAACGAGTAGAATTCAGACAAATTTTATTTGAGTTGAATACTAGCTAGTTCGAATAACTTGATATCTTTATATAAATTTAGTCGGTTTCTTGCTTATGAAATTAAACTCGAATCGAACTTCAAAGGTTATTACCCAAGATTTTGCTAAAGTGTATTTTGAAATGTATAAAGATCATAGCTCAAACAAAACTTCGAGTTAGCACTACAAAAAAATGCCATTTCTAGCTAAATGGAACGAATAGATAAGTGTTTAAGTATTCATTTTAGTCATACAATTTCAGATTAACTTTAACTATTATCTCATACTCACTCGGTCCCATTATTTTTATTTCATTAGCTACAGTATCCGATCAAACTTTTTAATCTTTTAAGTGATTATGATTAATTATTCAAATTTATAGTGTATTAAACCTTTTAAATATTAATATATATGGTGTCATATTATATTATCAAATTATTAAATATTAATTAATTAAGTTATTTATAATATTTTTTAATAAATTTAGTCAAATTGACCGATAAATTGTACCAATAAATAAAGAAAAATTGGACATATTATATTTGTCTTATATATTATAGAATTCAATTTTTGTTTGTCTAATGGAAAATTCTTGGCCAAGCCTGGCTTGGCCAAACCCATCCAACCACAAGCAAGTGTATTGCACTTGCTTTGTGATTGGTCACTCTCCTGAGAGTTACATCCAATCCCAAAGCAAGTGTATTACACTTGCCATGTAGTTGCTTTGAGTTCGACCAAATCCGGTCTGGGTAAGAATTTCCCTTGTCTAATTGTCTGGATTCTAGCTGGACAACATTGATTATTAATTTAATTTAGTAGTGATTTTCATAAATGGACACCTTTTACTTACCAATCTAAGTAAATTTTCCTAAATGGACACCTTTTACTTACCAATCTAAGTAAAATTTTGATTATATACCTAACCATCTTAAAGTACATGTTAGAGCAAAAGTACATAATATTAGGCTAAGAAATAAATAATCTTGCAATTATTATTTTATAAAGCGATTGCACATGCAAGAATCCAGGACCAAGAACACCACCTACCAACAAATTAAGTTAAAATGGAAACGAATTCAACTTCCAACCTACTTCATACACAAAAGTACAACATACTACGTGCATATTTTAGCCCCTTTCATCTATTTGCACTAATTTTTTATTTATTTTTAATTAAAGCGGTGAATACATCACTAAATCTACTAGTATATTAGTTCGAATATATATCTGAATATATTCGATCATTACCATATTACAAAGACAAACCAACTAGAAGTACTAATATTAAACAAGAAAAATACTCAAAGTAATGGAAATCGAACTCAGAACCTCTTGATTTTGAGCCTTAAGTTTTGTTACTAACCTACGAAAACATCGACCATCTTCTCGTTCATTCATAAGAAAAATTTACTTTCATATGATATGTAAATAATTTTCCACTTATATTACTAGTTGTTAGTTACTTTTATAAATGATACTTGATCACATTTTGGAATTTTACAAAACAAAAATTATTTTTCTCAGAAAAATTCTATCCGTTAACATAATAATTTTAAATAACTAATTTTCAACTAACATTTATTCATGGGCATAAGTGTAAATTTTTTCAAATTCCCTTAAAAGAAGCTGTAATAAAACTTATAACTACCTACAAGAAAGTTCAAAACAGCCATCAACCCCACTATATATCCATCACAAACTAGGTTTAATTATCATGTTGGATTCGACAGTGACATAATTGAAAGCAATTTGTCATGTAAAAATTATAAATGCAAGTTGCTATAATAAATAATAATATCATATTTTAATTTATAAGTCTTAAAAAATATCAAGCTTAGCTGTGGGAATCTTTGCGGGTAGTTGGAGGAAAAAATCCTCAATTTGTAATCTAGTTTATAAATGTATCTATAATTAGTTTGTTTTGTTTTTAGATAAACGATCGTTACATAAATATTACTGAATCATAAAATCTATTGAATTATAAAATTAAATTACAGTAAAAATCAATAACTAATACTAATATTAAATTAATTAGAGGAAAAACTCGCACTAGTGAAAGTTGTACCATCAATATTACTATGGAAATTTTGTCCAAAGAAAAGTTGGTTGTCATTAACTCTAATATTCTTGAAAATATTTTTTTTACAAAATCAATCCTACAAATTTGATAGGAAAATCTCAAACTTCTGACTATCCTACATTTGTTCTCAAGTTTGTATCTTTATTAATTCATGGCTTTCTCCTTTTTTCTCTCCAACCTATTAAAAATTAGTTTAATTTATGCTAAGACCCCTAATATAAACCCTAATTACCAGAAATCTCCAACTGTTAAATAAATTATAAAATACTCCCTTAAGTCTAAGATAGTAACGAGAGCATAAACTTTCATATTTTATCTATTTATTGATTCTGACGAGTAAAAAAAATTTATTCTTTAACTTAGATGTGTTATATAACTATATTCACGATACTTGTAGTATTTGATTTTGTTACGAGAAAATTTAAAAATGAAATGTCATAAAAAATTAATATAAGCTAATTTGTATTTTAAATTTCGTCTAGGCCCGTAATATGTGGGGCCGACCCTGACTACTTGGAATCTAGTGTACTTTTAAGAGGTTAGCCTTGCAACCACAAAAAGCAATTATTGTCACTTAATATATCATACTAAATATCATTTAATTTTTTTTCACTAAAAAGAAATTTTCTTGTTATTCCCCGAAAAGGCTAACATATTTGTCCTGATTGGTGGTACCTCATATGTCCGACCCGAACTTATTCGGGTCTCTCGGACTCCCATTTCTTGATATTGGGCTCTCTTATTCTTTCCAGGTTAATGGGCCTTTCATGTTTTTAAATTAAAGGCAGAAAATATCTAATTATACAAAATATCCAACATAAAACAATTAATCTAATTCAACTGTATGACCACTGGGAATGTGGATTTACATTAATATTTTCTTGATATGATTTTGAGAATTTAAATTACAAAATAATTGATCATGTATAGACCACTTTTTAAATTGGTACATGCATTGTTTTGGTTAAGTTAAACCTACTTTAATTTTATTGTTAATTGTTAATATCATAAAAGGACTTATTAATTAAGAAAATTATTAAATCGTTCTTAAAAGAAACTTTAACTTTTTTTTTTTTTGAGATGCAAATTTTAGTAAATATTGGATGGTGAAGGATTAAGTTAATGTGCTAGGTATCACAGTCCAAATCAGACCCCTAAAAACCAGCCCTCAAATTAACCAGTGTGAACCGGTAAAACCAGTGAACCAGTGGTTCACTCAATTTTTTTTTTTTTTTTTAAATTTAGAGTTTTTTTGGTTATTATTATTTATTTGAACTCTTGTTTAACATTTAATAGGATTACATTTATATATTTTAATTGGAATAACATTCATTATTTTAGTGTTTTAACAATCAATGCAATATTACACTTTTTTTTTACATAAAGAAGTACATAGCAATTTTCTCATCATTGTGAATAATATTATTTTTTGTATGAAATTATGCAAATCAATTACCATATAAACATCAACTTACAATAGAACCCAAATGAACAATCCAAAACTTTGAAAATGAGATGAACTTTTAATTTTGTTGTCTTGTTTTAATATATAAATATTACATAATAATAAGTCACACCGGTTATACCGATCGAACCAGTGGTCGACCCGATCTAACCGATCGAACCAGTAACCAGTAGAATTTTCGGTTCAATGACCGGTCCGGTTTTAAAAACACTGGTCCAAATAAATCGTAGCTATTAAGTTAAACTGAATTTTTTTTTTTTTTTGAGATGGTGAATACATTGTTACATCAAACACTATATCGAATCGAAACTATTCCAATGATAACAAAGTGAACAAATTACTAGTATTAAACTAGAGAAATGCTAGTATGAAACTAGAGAAAATACCCACATTCGTGGGAGTTGAACCCATGACCTCCTGGTCATGGAGCCTCATCCTTAACCACTTGACTAAGGCCTCATCGGCAGTTAAACTGAATTAAAAACTGTTAAATTATCTGTCAATTTCATTTAGGGGAAAAATCAAACAAGCCCCCTAACTATAGTGTTCTGTATCGTTTTACCCCCCTGAACTCATAATGAGCCAAAATGTCCCCCGGAACTACCTGAGAAAAAAGTTGATTTATTTAATGTTTCAATTTGTATAGTATTGTTTTTTAACTTTATATTATACAATTCAACTTTTTGTCTAATTATTTGGACTATGGACAACCGTGATTATTATTCATAAGTTTAGTAGTAATTTTCATAATGGACACCTTAACTTTACTAATCTAAGTAAAATTTGATTATAAAATCTAACATCCAAGACTGGAAATCAAATTAAGCTACTCGATGTTCGACTTGAACTCGTTCAATAAAAACTCGTTTGAGTTCGGCCCATCACACAATTCAAACAAGCTTGAACATAATTTTGCTTGATTACATTTCAAGTTCGGTTCGAACTCGACTCGATAAACTAAAAATAGAAAAAATACATGTAAAATATCAAGCTACTCAATATTCAGCTTGAACTCGTTCGATAAACACTCGTTTTAGCTCGGCTCGATGTAAAATCAAACCAAACTAAAACACAAAATTTCAAATTCGATAAAAATCAGAGGAAAATGCAAGATACTTCCCCGTGTTTTGCTAAACCCGGAAGAAACTACCTTGTGAAATTTTTACTGCGCCAAACTTCCTTGTATTTTCAAAACCTTGGAAAAAATACCCAATTTGTAAAAATAGATCGTTTTTTAATAGGCAAATTCCAAGAAATAATTTTCATATATATCTTGTGAAGTTGTACATGTAGAGACCAACTTGAAGTATTTTAAAAATAATTTCTTGAAATATGTCGATCCAAGATGACTAATTTTTGCAGGACTTATGAAAATACAAGGAAGTTTGGCGCAATAAAAATTTCACAAGGTAGTTTCTTGCATGTTTAGCATAATATAGGGGAATAATTGCATTTACCCTTAAAAATCAAGCGAAACTTAAACAATGTATTGTTCGACACTACTCAACTCATTTACATCCGTACATGCCAGAGGGTAAAAATTAATTAATCCAGATATTATTATAATCCAAAGCGATTGCACATGCAAGAATCCAGGACCAAGAACACCACCTACCAAAACAATTAAGTTAAAGGAAACGAACTCAACTTCCAAACCTACTTCATACACAAAAGTACAACACACTACAAATTCTAGCCCCTATCGTCTATTTGAACCTACTTTTTATATTTATATATATATATGATCCCGTGAATACATCATTAAACTTATTAATATATTAATTAGAATATTTATTTAAAAAATTTCGATGGTTACCAAGTTATAATCCTTGGTAGTAGTTTATTATTTATAATTCGTTACAATTAATTAGGCAGTTGCTGAAATAATTGTTGAAGTAATAATTGACGATTAATGTATTTAAAAAAAAAAAAAAAAGTAGCTAGAAAAATACACACTAGTGAAAAACAAACTCAAAAATTCTTGATTTTGAGCCTTAATTTTTGCCACAGGATACGACCTCATCACCCATTTGCTCGTTCATTCATGAGATAAATTTATTTACAAATGATATGTAATTAATTTTCTTTTTGGAATATTATAAAATAACAATTTTTTTTCCTCAAAATCACTCTATCCGATTTTATGATAATTTGACACCGGTAATTTCCAACTACTATTTATTTGTGGACATATATGTAAAATTTTCCAATTAAATTAAATTCCTTTAAAAGAAGTTGTAAAAAAATAAAACTTAAGATTACCTCCACGGAAGTTCAAAAGAGCCACCAACCAAACTATATACTCAACACAAACATAACCTTTTTATCATATTGGATTCGATAGGGACACAATTGAAAGCAATTTGTCATGTAAAAATTATAAATGCAAGTTGCCAATAATATCATATTTTAACTTGTAAGTCATAAAAATATCAAGCTTAGTTGTGGGAATCTTTGTGGGTAGTTGGAAGTGAAAAATCCTCGATTCTTAATCTAGTTTATTAATGTATCTATAATAGTTTTTTTTTTCCTATTATTGAATCTATTATAGATATTTTTTTTCTTAGAAAAATGATATTACATCAGTATTACTAAATCATAAAATCTATACTCAGTTTTGTATTTAGAAATTAATGGAAATTTTGATTGAAGAAAAAATGGTTGTCATTGACTTTATTAATAGAGTAAATCGCACTTTTCATCCTTCTTAAATACTAATTTTGCACATTGATTTCTCTTAAATTTTAGTAGCAGATTGATCCCTCTTATCAATCTAGTATAATACATTCGTCCCTCTTAAATTTTTTGTAGTAGATGCGTCTCTCTAATCAGGGCCGGCCCTGAGCGTAAGCCGCACATACGGCCGCTTAAGGCCACCAATGTATGAGGGCCTTCGAAAAAATAATACACACACACACACACATATATATATATGTGTGTGTGTGTGTGTGTGAATTGTATTAACAAAGTATGTAGCACAGATGGTAAAGCTCTCATACAGTTAGTGTAAGGTAAGTGGTTCGATTCTCTGTATCTCCATATATTATTTAATTTTTGTTATTTGTGTTGTGGAACTAATATTTTAGTATGATCCAAAGGCATTATTAAAGAAATTAGGCCCAATATATTCATAATTAATTCAACGGAACCCCATATTTTTTGGACTATTTGACCCATAAATTAAGATAGATATTGTCTAAATTAAAAAGTTAAAAAAAATAAAATCTTTATATTGTGATTTCATATTTATTTGGAGTTGTGAGTCATACAACCAAGGAATCCATTGGATGATAGGAATATATCAAAATCTTTTGTTCGACTTGATAATGTTAAAATCTATTATCTATTGTATTTATTGTATCAAACTTGGATAGTATTTGAAGAATGATACTTATAATATAGATGAGATGGACTTATCTTTCGAGTTGAGAGTCATGAGATGTATTTTACCAAAAGAAATAAAAGACTTGAATTGCATTTCTCAAATAGATGGATTACTTATAGAATATTGTTAACTATTTCCGTTGCAGCTGCAGAGAGTACATTTTCGAAGTTAAAGTTGATTGAGTCTTACCTCCGATCAACCATTGTCACAGGAGATATTGAATCAGTTAGCCATATTGTCGATTGAAAAATATATGTTAAAGAAGGTTGATTATGCAAGTATAATTAGTGATTTTTCTTTAAAAATGCAATGAGAGTAATATTTAAGTAATATTTTACTAAGAGTTTATGTGTTTATGTTACATTAATAAATGCAATCATTTTCTTATTAAATAAAATTGTGTCTCGTATTACCGATGTTTCTTACAAAGCGAGATTATATTTTATTCATTATTTTTCTAATTAATAGTTTTGTTTTTAGTTTAATATGTTAATTTACAAAAAAAGAATTATTAGTTATTAACATAATTAATTGTACATGAAAACTTAAGGGCCACAATTTTAAAGTTTGCTTACTGCCACTAAAAAATCAAAGTCGGCCCTGTCTCTAATCAATGTAGTGTAACATATTTGTCCCTCTTAAATTCAAAATACATTTATTTTCGGCCATTATAAAATATATTTTAAATTTAAAAGGGACAAATATGTTATACTAAATTTTGGGAGTACTAATAATATTTGTCCCTCTTTTTCTTATATTCACCGGCCCAAGAAAATTACTCCTATTTAAACTTTGATTCTTCCAATTCTAAATTAACAGTTACACAGTACCAAATCCAAATAAAGCCACTACATAGACTTAATTATTATTAGTAATAACAAAAATAGAGCCACCACTTGAAGTTGAAAGTATTATCAATAATTTTGAGATATATTTACAATTGAAGGATACAAGAAAGTCTAAAATGTATACTTAATTGTTCATTTAGTTGTCTTGATATTTTCATATACTACCGTAAAAACTGAACGATCACTTTCATCAATGAAGTTAATGAAAAATAAATTTAGAAACATGAAATATCTATACCTTGCAGATTGATTGATTATTTTCATTGACATTTTTTTGGGAGAAATTTGATATTGATTCTATTATATAGATGAAAACTATGATATGAAAGAATATCATGTGCAACTTTGATGATTTCTTTTATTGATTTTATTGCATCTTTTTTATTTAATATGGTTCTCATCTATAATATATATATTCTTATGTAAATAAAATATATTAAATATAAATGTCTATTAGTTTCATCGATAGTTAAACCACGCTCCCCCACCCCCCCCCCCCCCCCCCCGACTCTCCAATCTTGTATCCGTCCCTAGATAAGAGCGACGTATTTAAGAATCTACCACGAAAAAATGAAGATGGACGAAAGTGCAAAAATTGACCCATATGAAAGACCAAAAGTGTCATTCACTAACTCTAATATTCATGAAAATAATATTTCTACAAAATTAATCCTACAAATTTGATAAAAAATCTCAAATTTATGACTATCGATCTTCCATTTGTTCTCACGTTTGTATCTTTCTGAATTCATCGTTTTCTCCTTTTTTTTCTCCCAATCTAGTTAAAATTAGGGTTTAATTTTCTTTCTGACCCCTCAGATAAACCCTAATTACCAAAAATTTACACGGTTGTTAGTTTTTACTTAAGTAATATAATGTTTCAATATCCTCAATATTTACAAAAAGATGTGAATAAAATGAAAAAAAAGAGTCAGCCAACCCCCCCTCCCTCCTCTCTCATCCCCTTCAACCGCCTGCCGAAACCTTTCTTCCCCCTCCCGTCAACAGTGTCGATACTGCTTTGCGACCAAATTGCTCTCAAACTGATCACAATAATAATAATTTTTTTTACATATTTTATCACTAATAAATTTATAAAAATTATTTTATTAACAATATTTATGTTATTGCCACTTAATATATCACACATAATTTCACTTAATTTTTTCACTAAAAAGCAATTTTCTTGTTACTCCCAAAAGAGGCTAACGTATTGTTCCGACACGTCATCGTGTAGGAACCTGATTGATGGTACCTCATATGTCCGACCCGAACTTATTCGGGTCTCTCGGACTCCCATTTCTTGAAATTGGGCTCTCCTATTTTTTCCAGATTAATGGGCCTTTCATGTCTTTAAATTAAAGAGAGAGAAAATTAGTAGGCCCAATATCTAGTACAGATTTTCTTTTGTAAATTGTACAAAATATCGAGGATACAACAAATTATATTAAATTGAACGCCACTGGCAATGTGGATTCACATTAATATTTTCTTGATATATACGATTTTGAAAATTAAATCTCAAAATAATTGATTGATTCATAGACCAAATAAAAGTTAAACTTAGCTAGTTTACTTTTATTGTTAATTGTTAATATCGTTGAAGGACCTATTAATTTAGAAAATTATTAAATCAATTTTTAAGTCGTTCTTAAAACTTTTACCCTTCTTTTTAATGTTTTTAAGTTGATTTATTTAATGTTTCCAATTTGCCTAGTATTGTTTTGTAACAGCCCATCATATATACCTTTTTCATATTGGCTTCATTTCACAACTTAACTTTTATAAAGTATTGAAGAAAATGTCATTTATCTTAAAATGAACAATCAACTAAGAATATTTGTCCCACATAGTACGAAGTTCATTTTAAAAGGTTGTAAAATTATATTGTATATATTTTAGCATAAACGAGAAAAACTAGGAAAATATCGTTAGTTTTAGCCAAATCCATCCAATTCCAACGTAAGTGTACTGCACTTTCTATATCATTGGGTTCGACCAAATTCGATCTAAATAAAAATTTCCCGAAAAATTATTTAACTTAGCCGGCCAATACTTATGGGCCAGCTGCCACCAAATTAAAGTGAATCAATAATTATTGTATATATCACCTTCTATCTAACAACAAAATTCTCTTCTTGTAGTTCCCGTTATCCACAAAGGTCCAATTGTCAATTATTGTCATAAAACATAATACAACAAAACAACTCATGCATATCGTTAGTCTTTAGGCTTGACAACCCCAAAATTTGAACAACTTTTTCTTGCTATGCTAGCTTTACAATTCCAAACTCAAGCACCATTTAACAACCTCATCTAAAGTCTCATCTCAAGCTTACTCAAAAAATGCAAAAGAGAATTCGTCAAGTCTTTACCTCTCTAAGAGAACAAGCATGTGTTAGCTACGCGAAAATCGCAACTATTAGTGGGTTTTGCGACATTGATCTCATGATTGTGAAAGCAACTTCTCCTGATGATTTACCACTACTAGATAAGTACGTGCATGAGTTCTTGAAGATTTTCTCAATCTCTCCATCCTCGTATAGAGCATTCGCTCTTAGATTTACTCGTCGGTTTGATAAGACAAAATCATGGCGAGTTGCACTTAAGTGTTTAGTTCTCCTCCACCGTCTCCTTCGTTCGTTATCCGACAATAGCTCCTTAAGGGCCGAACTCTTATGGGCTCGAACCAATGGTTTGTTTTCTCTCTATCCATGTAACTTTCGTGACTACTCCTCATCTGATTCAAAGGGTTACACGGCTTTCATAAAGTCGTACGCCCACGTACTCGATGAAGCCCTTGATTGTGCTCCCATTGAAGTAGAAGAACGAGAAACCCCATGCCTAGAGTCAAGAAGCTTATCCCACAAAATGGAAGACATGGGAAGAATTATAGAAATATTGCCTCAATTCCAAAGCTTAATAGAGCGTATAATGGATTGTTGGCCTACCGGTGTAGCTACAAGAAACTTCTTAGTACGGTCAGTCATGAAACACATAATTCGCGATAGCTTTATATATTACACTGCTTTCAGAAGAGAAATTGTGATGGTTCTAGACAATCTCATTCAGATACCGCATCGTAGTTGTGTAGCCGCCTTTAATATCTACAAAAATGCATCCATCCAATCCGATCAGCTCTTTGAATACCATGAATGGTGCAAATCTATGGGATATTGTGGATACTATGAATATCCTTTTATTGATCGAATTCCAGAAATTCATATTCAAGCACTTGAAATACTTCTCAACGAAATGTGGCAGTTGACTGACCAGTCCTCTTCGTCAAATATTTCCACAATGATGTCGAATGTGCAATCTCCATTGAGTTTAACCGATGAAGATAGCGATCCAAGAATAATTCAACTGAAGACAAAGTTTGATCAAGTAAAGAAAGATGTTGAAATGGAGCCATTGATACAATGGGAAGTTGATAGAAAAAGTCTTGATTGGGAGGATCTTTTAGAAGCCTCAATTAGTACTACTTCATGCATGGATTCAAGAAACAATAGGCCATATGAAAATTATTTGGATGAAGCAAATGGATGGAAGTTGCAAGTATACAATCCATATGCTTTTCAAACTCCAAATCCATATTATCAGCAGCCACATAAAACAAACTTCTATCATGGATCATGCCCTAGCACCCCTATGCACATTTTGGATCTTTGAACAATTTGATTGGTTTGGGGTTATTTGTTTTTTTCTTTTCTTTTCTTGTTTTTGTTGTAGAATTATATGTAAGACAGTAAGAGGCAAAATTGGTTTGATCCTTTTGCAGGCCGAAAACATGAAATAGTAACATATTTTTATTTATTTTTTTGGTTTAAAAAAAAAATAGTGACATGCAAAAACATATTCCTATTCCCTTTCTTAATCTTGTAATTTAAGTTTGAAGCTTCTATACCTTCATATAAATATATTAATTTCTTGGTTTTTTTTTTACTTTTTTTATTTCAAATGTCTTTACTTATTTTTGTATTAGAGGAAATATGTGTTATACATCTAATGGAAAATTTCCCCCTCTGAAATGCATAATATTGAATTTACCCCCTGTAATTTGAATAAGAACACTTTACCCCCTTGTAAAATTTTAAAGAAGTAATTTACATTCTTTAGTCGGAGAGTTTAACTCATTTGTCGAAATTGAGAGTGGACATAAAAAATGTGATTAACACAGAGGCAAATTGCCACATTTATCGTAACACAAGAGGATAAAATGTCACATTAATTTAACAAAAGGAGGATATAGTGTTATGTATAAAAATATCAGGGAGGCAGTGTGAAATTTATAAAATTATAAGGGGGTAATTTTTTTCTAATAATAGGGAGGTAAATTGCAATTAACTCATTTGTTATATCAATGTATAATTTTCCATTCTATCTTTTATTGGCCCAACAATAATAAATAATTAGTCTAAAAAAAATTCCAACTAGTTTTTAAATGTTAAAAAAATTATATTTTTAAATAGTATAAACTATTAAAATTGAAACTACTAATTTTAACTTTTATATAACAAAGAAATTCTAAAAATAAATAAGAAAAAAAAAATCTAACACTTCTTGTTGAATAAGAAAAAAAAGGGGCAATTTGAGTATACAGTAAGCTGTTCCTTTGAAAAATGAAGGATTCAATTTGAAGTAGATAGAGTCACAGAAAAGGAAACAAATTCACTTCTTCAAATCTCTATAAATTATTCAACATAGAAACACAAAACGGCGACGTATGTCTCGGGCCCTTTCACTTTCCCCATTTTCAGTCATCAACCCCATTAACAAAAGGTTTGAACACTCTTTTCTCTTCTGGGTCCTTTTCTTTCTGTTCTTTACAACGATTGAGTTCCAAAATTAGGAAATTTTATTGCAGATTAATTGTTAAAATGTCAGCAATAGCTACAAAAACCGTTTTAAAGCCTCCCGCACACCCAACTTACGATTTGAAGGCCGTTATACAGCTCGCCTTGTCCGAAGACGCCGGTGATCGAGGTGAAATTCACTGTTTATAAATTTATTTTTATTTTTTAATTAGTTTATCCCATTCAGTTAAAAATCCCTTTTTTTTTATTGTGCGAAGCTTTTGGATATTTTTACAGTTTTGTAGCTCTGTGGTTAGAGTAAAACTGTGTCGTTTGGAGGGAAGATTGCAAGTGAGGTGATAAACATTATCTGGGAATGAAAAATTGAACATTTAATTTGGGACTGAGGGAGTATGTGCTTTTTTTTAATAGTATTTTCAGTTTTTTGTTGAGTGTTGAGTGTTGTTCTTGATTTGATAATTGTTTACTAATTAACCGGGCGAGAAAATTCATTATCTATATAAATTTGATGCTATTATTTAGTTCATTATGTATGCTTATGCGGTGATAGTATATGGATCAACAAGAATCTTGTTTGGTTATGTTCACATTATGTGATTGTAGTTTATTGAAGGGCCCGACTGAGAAAATTTTCTTTATTCTCGTTATATGATGTTGGTTTGTTGATTGACTGACCCTATTGAGAAAGTCAGCTCTATATATAAGATATAGAGTAATTAATGTCCATGAGGGGTACAGAGCAATATTGTATATATATATATATATATATATATATATATATATATATATATATATATTTTGATGGTTATATGGTTGTGTCCTTTGTCTTTTATTGACGGCTTAGATAAGAATAGGAAGTTGTAAATGGAAGATGCATCTTAGTTTTACTACTAATAAAGGCAAGTTTTTTATTGAAATATAGGGGATGTGACTTGTAAAGCAACGATTCCAATTGAAATGGAAGTGGAAGCTCATTTCTTGGCAAAGGAGGACGGAATTGTGGCTGGTATTGCTCTAGCTGAAATGGTTTTTAAGGAAGTTGATCCTTCACTTAAGGTAACTAAATACATAGATCTCTATAATAGTCTATATGTATATGCACACACACGCACATACGTGGGTGTGAGTGAGTGTGTGTATGCTTTTGATGATTTGTTTTGTGCATGTAACAAAAAGCAATGGTAGATAGATTTTAATAATCGTATTATGTATTCATCAGGTGGAGTGGTACAGAAAAGATGGTGATAGTGTACATAAAGGTCTACAGTTTGGTAAAGTACATGGTAAGTGAGAAGCAATCTCGGAATTTTCTTAACACTTATTGTAGAAAATCGAGTTTAACCTTTATTCTTGGTTAATGTATTATGAAATATGCAGGAAGAGCCCATAGTATTGTTGTGGCTGAAAGGGTTGTTCTTAACTTTATGCAAAGAATGAGCGGAATAGCGACTCTAACTAAGGTGTGTTCTTTAATCCAATCTTTCAATTATATTATGAGATCCATAATTTATTTATCCAACCATTAGAACCTCAATCTGTAAGTTGGTTAATATTTAGCAAAATTTACTGCTAATTTAACAATATGAAGAAGACATTGCCTTAAAGCACACGAACATTCAACTAAGAATTTGCAATCGATATTCCGCTAAAATGAACTCAAATTGATGGTTAGTCAAAGAAGTCAGATATGGAAAAATTGGATTTAAGTCTTCCATTGATTTTTTGCACTTTTGGACCCATAGAATTGTCATATTTGGCATATTTAGTCTAGTATGCCCGTCTCACTTTTCACTTTTGGATGGAAAGGGTGTGACATAACATTTTTTAAGAGTATGTGACCAAATATACATGTTTATACGGCGGGGAAGAAAAGTGTTGAAGATCCGGTCCTGTGGGACTGTTAAGTACAATTTTACCAGTCAGATATCATACTTCTGATGCATAGACAGAATATCCGTGAGAAATAAAAACATTGAAATAGTTGATCCACTAAATATGTATCTATATACCTGTATATGTATGTCATGGAAATGGAAATGGTGACATTGAACTACATCGCAGGCTATGGCAGATGCTGCAAGCCCGGCATATATATTGGAGACAAGGAAAACTGCTCCAGGTTTACGTTTGGTGGATAAATGGGCGGTCTAGATCACTTTCTCCATTCTCTTCCAATCTTAATACATATATGTTTTTCCATTTTCATTTTTTTCTGATCTTTCACCGAATAAATTTGCAGGTCTTAATAGGCGGAGGTCAAAATCACAGGATGGGTTTGTTCGATATGATCATGATAAAAGATAATCACATATCTATTGCTGGAGGGATCAAGAATGCCCTAAAATCTGTGGACCTTTATTTAGAGCAAAATAATCTTCAGATGGGTGTTGAGGTAATTTGTTAAATTTGAAGTTGACTACCCCATCGTATTATGTTCGTATCTCTCTCTTTATGTTTTATGATTGAGGACTTGTTTGATGCTAACAGGTTGAAACCAGGACACTGGAGGAAGTAAACCAAGTACTAAATTATGCGTCTACAAATAAGACATCCTTAACTAGAATAATGCTGGACAATATGGTTGTCCCGCTGTCTAATTCCGATGTTGATACTTCGATGTTAAAAGAGGCTGTTGAGCTAATAAATGGGAGATTTGAGACTGAGGTATGCTTTCATTGTATTTTTCAGGTTGATTATCCTTCGAAAACCGTTTAAAGAATGTTCATTTTAATATATCAAATAAAACTCAGTAGACGCATTTTCCCTCATTAATGGATCAGTGAATGAGTAGATCAAATTAGATAAAATTGCATTTTTAGTCCCAAAGGACTGAACTCTTTGATCCCGCACTTTTCAAACCATACTTTTGGTAACTAATTTTTAAAACTAAATAACACTTTGGTCCTATCGTCCACATTACATCCAATTTGGGACTAAAAGTGCAAAACTAAGACATCCCTATTGGACCAAAAATGTATAACATAAACTATTAGAGTTAATGGCAATTTATCCCCTGTGATATTCATAATGTTCAATGTTCCTCCATGTATTTCAAAAATACTACTTTACCCCCTGTAATCTTATAAATGTTTCACACAGCCTCCCCGATATTTTTATATGTGGCACTTTACCCATCTGTGTTATGATAAATGTGGCAATTTACACCCCTACGTTGTGAAACACTTTTCATGCTAAATTGGCGTTGACTCTAAACTATTATATGAGACCAAAGGTGCAATTTTGTAAAAGCTCGGATCTAAAGTTTTGAGCGTCCGATCCAAGATCAAAACAAAAGGGTTGTCCAAGATTGTTACTTAAAAGACGAGCTTTATCAAATAACTAACCATATCATCTTTTACCACCATCGATTATTGTATTTGCTTCACAAGTTGATCTTTTGAGTTATTCGAAGCATGTGAAGACATTCATTCTTAGTTTGCATATGATTTTATTATACTTGTTTCTATGGCAGGCATCTGGAAATGTCACGCTTGAGACCGTACACAAGATTGGACAATCCGGAGTTACATACATATCTAGGTACTCGTGCTTTTCGCTTTACATTGTCATAGTTCTTACCTTGCATTAAATTTCGTGATGTGATAAGTCAAGTAATGGCTCCTCTCTTTTTTCCTTAAGAGGGGGTAGGGTGGGGGTCGGAGAATTCCTTCCATCATATAACTAAATTTACAAATCTAAGGGGGCCTTATCTACAAATCATTGTTAAGAAAGGGATTATTACCTAGACACACCTGACGTTAAGTGAAATTATAGATTCACTCTACGATATTTTGATATTTACCAGGATACCCTCTTGCCCTTAGATACCGATAAAATACTAAGAGATCACATAATAAAAAGATTGGTATTATGTCCCCAAAAGAACCCTACTTTGAGATAGAGGCCATGTTGAATACATGACTTCAGTTCTAACTCATCTAATTTCTCAACCCTAATGCTACAATATTGAATTTTGGTGTAATATTGATATTGTTGCAAAATGAAATTTAGCCTCTAGATTTATGATTTAGTTACATTTTAATCTGCTAAATTTGCAGTGGTGCTCTCACTCATTCGGTCAAAGCACTTGATATTTCGTTAAAAATCGATACGGAGCTTGCACTTGAAGTTGGAAAGCGTACGAAACGAGCATGACGAATGGTCCTTCAATCTTTTCAAAGTATGACGAATGATCCATTTATCCTTTGTTCTATAGATCAAATGAGGAGGGACAACTGAAGTAGCACAACATTCAAATAATTAAGTGTTCTAATAATCCCAGCAAAGAAACGATTCTTTTTTATTTAAAAGGGAAATTTCTAGTAAATTTTAAGTTTTGGACTATGCACTGTTTAATTCGATAAACATACGTAATATTCTTCATCTTAACTACAACTACCGAGATAATCTAGTTATAATTTTTTTGGTATTTGCTACATATAGAATGAAATAGATATTTTTTATTTATTTAGACATGCTTTAGACCATATTTTGGATACGTGTGTTAAGTTCTTATAGATATGTTTAATGAAAATAAAAGATATAAAAAAATGATTATTTTACCAAAAGAAAAATTGATGAGAAAGTGATCTTGTAATTTACTTTTGTTAGGTCAGTGAAGTATACTTAAAAAAAAATATGGAACCCATAATCTCGTCCTGTCCCACAATAATTCAGGTACTCGAATTATTACGGGACGAGTCTGAAATTTAAAATATTAATTTCGAAATATAATATACCCATGTCTTTAATCTCGAACCCGTTCCAATCTCGTCCCTTGTCTTTTTTCTTTTTTTGGTTTCCCAAGGGTTTAATCCCTTTCGAGGCGCGTCGGGCACATGGAGTGGGAACCTCTCCCAACAGGGATTCGAACCTGAGTCTGCTACTTTGTAGTGACTAGTCCCTTTCACTAGACCAATCACCTGTTGGTATCTCGTCCCTTGTCAACCCCTACATTTTACTATATAATCTTTTTAGTATCTTGGGGGCGGTCATATGATAACTGAATTATAACCATCATCTAACAGAAAAACAAGTACCAATCTAAACTTAGGTGGTGTTTTCAATAACTTATAAGAATCAATTTTTTGTTTTTTTTCCTTTAAAAGTGTTTATGATGGTGTTTTCAAAATCAGATTATTAATTAACTTCTCTAAAAATAAGTTAAAAAGGATAGAAAAGCAAAAGCTGATGAAATGTAGCTTTTAGCTTCTAGTGTTCTTTTTTCCTCTTAATTTGCAAATATTATCCACTTATAACATTTTTTCTCTTAATATGCAAACACTACCCACTTTGTATTCTCAACTACTTTTAAGTGATTTTTCAAGAATTTCTAATCTATGTAAAAGTTCAAGCAATTGAAAACACCACCTTAATTCGTATACTGTCTCATAAGGTAGAGTTTGTCCGACCTTTCAAAAAGGTCGGATCCACAACTATAAATTGGATCGATCATAACAACATTCTTTGCCCACTTGAATCTGACCTCGGGTGTCCTTAGGCCATCTCCAATGGTTCAGGGCTAGCCCTGGGGCTGCCCCTCCGGGGCAGCCCCAGGGCTAGCCCTGAGCCCTGTCGTCGTCTCCAGTGGTTGGGGCTCCAGGGGGGAATTACTTCCATTTTTTTTCTTTGCCCACTCTCACCTATTATTATTATAGATATCTAATTTTTTAATATTAATATTAATAATAGTAATTATATTAATACTCGTAATTTAATTATTAATTATATTAAAATATTAATATTAAATAGAATATTTAATAAAAGTAACTTAAAATTAATATAGAAAATTAATACGCAAACAAATATTTTTATAACACGGAAGAAAATACAAGAAATGAAATACAACAAACAACAAAGGAAATACAAGAAACAACAACGGAAATACAAGAAATCAAAAATACGGGAAATACAAGAAAGGAAACACATAAAAATATTACATTTTACTGATTACCCCAGTCGGGACCTTCATTAGATGCATCTCCAAATAAGTTCGTTGGAAGACTTTTCCTTGCTATTTCTCTTCTTTTCTGAGTCCAATACGCCTTTGTAATTGGAGAGAATGATGAAGTGTCCATCGTCATAACCCGTTCCTCTTGTAACTTTTCCGTGATTCCCACTCTCGTTGCTTCTTCTTCCCGTTGACGTTGAAGACACTCCGCATGCCTTCTCTCTCGTCCAGCCTCGAATTCAATTTGAGTTTGTCTGGACAACTCCATGGCTATCAATTTTTGGCTTTCAAAATCAGAAAGTTGCGAACTCGACGAAGCCTTCCCTTTTCCCTTCTTGGCTTTTTTATTACCAATAGGTCTTTCAGATCTTGAACTCGAGTGGGGAGTCTCGGGATTTTCTTCGTCGCCTAGTGGAGTTGTTTCCGATTCAAATTGAGTTTCTGGTGGGGTTGGAATATAGTAATCGGACGTTGGTTGAGATCGGTTAACCGGAGGTGGTTGAGGCGTTCCAGCTGTTGACCTGAACATGATCCACTCTGATGCAACTTCCCATGTGTGTTGGAAGCACCAATTTTTCTTCATATCGGACTTGTACAAACGCAATGCGAGATCATGCTAAAAATTACAAAAAATAGTTAATATAACATATTAATAATTATTTAGCATATAATTAACTTAATATTTACCTCGTCCATTATTTGGCCTCCACTTCCCACTTCCCTTCTGGCTTTTTGAAGTGCTTCGTTCCATTTTTGCATGCTGTTGCAGATGTGATTTTTCCATCTACTAGTGAGTGATTCTTTTGTTCTGCGTTCGTAATGAACTCCAGTACTTTCAAGAAGAACATACATTAAAAGGATGACTCTATCCCAGAAATTTCCCGCAGCCTGGTCTGCCCCGACGATGTTGTCCTCCGATATCTCGATGTAAGCCTTTGTCAAGGCTACATCTTCAGCGGGAGTCCACTTTTTAGTTGACATTGCCTAAAAATTTTTTGCTTTCTTTTTTAGTTAGAGAGAAAGATATTGAGAGGTGTGATTTCAGAAGTGAATACAACTCCCTTTAAATAGGAAAAGCTATAGGGTGTATTATGTAATTTTCTAAAAATTGAAGGGTTGAGATCTGATCGGTACAAAATAAAGAAGGGTTGAGATTGGTGCAGAAAAAGAAGGGTTGAGATCTGATCGGTACAAAATAAAGAAGGGTTGAGATTGGTGCAGAAAAAGAAGGGTTGAGATCTGATCGGTACAAAATAAAGAAGGGTTGAGATTAGTGCAGAAAAAGAAGGGTTGGGATTGGTGCAGAAAAAGAAGGGTTGAGATCTGATCGGTACAAAATAAAGAAGGGTTGAGATTGGTGCAGAAAAAGAAGGGTTGAGATCTGATCGGTACAAAATAAAGAAGGGTTGAGATTGGTGCAGAAAAAGAAGGGTTGAGATCTGATCGGTACAAAATAAAGAAGGGTTGAGATTTGATACATTTTGCCTATTTAATAATCCAATCTCACATTGTAGTGAACACATTCATTCTTAAATTATATCTGATACATAAAATATTCACTCTACAAAAAAATTTCACTCTACAAAAAATATTCACTCTACATAAACGATTTACTTTCTCAAGATGAATCCATACGATGATTTTGGCGGTTATGGCAATTATGACGTATCATCTTCTTCCCGAAACCAATTTTGGGAAGATTATAACACCAGGGTTGCAGAAGAAGAAAATGAACGTGTTCGAGCACAAGAAGAAATTGATGATTTACTTTTCAGTGAAGATACAGAAATTGTGCCTGTTCATGGTGGTTCTGTTCCTGGTCGTAGAGTTTTAGACAGGAACCACCAAGCACGACACCTACAACTGATGAACGATTATTTCATCGAAAGACCGTTGTACTCTGATGAAACGTTCAGGCGCCGTTTCCGTATGAAGCGTCCTCTTTTCCTCCGTATCCTTGCGGATTGCGAGCGTGAAAATCCATATTTTCGTCAAAGATACGATGCCGCCAATCGAGCAGGGTTTTCACCAATTCTGAAGGCAACAATTGCCATGCGGACGTTGGCATACGCAACTCCCCACGATGCTCAAGATGAAAACTTTCGTGTTGCAGAGAGTACTACATGCGAAATTGTCCGCGAATTTTGTCAAACAATTTTGCGCGTATATAAACACGAGTACCTTCGTGCCCCAACCGCCGCCGATTTGGACCGTCTACTTAAGAAATCGGAACGACGTGGATTTCCGGGGATGATTGGCTCGATCGACTGTATGCATTGGACGTGGAAAAATTGCCCAACCGCATGGCAAGGAAGTTTTTCTGGAAGGTCGAAGAAACCTACGATTGTTCTTGAAGCTGTTGCATCACATGATACGTGGATATGGCACGCTTTTTTTGGCGTGCCGGGAGCATTGAACGACATTACAGTACTTGGTCGTTCACCTCTATTCGATAACCTCACTTCCGGTAACGTTCCCGCGGTTCAGTATGAAGTGAATGGAAATACTTACCACATGCCTTACTATCTTGCGGATGGTATATATCCGAAGTGGGGAACGCTAATACAGTCGGTGAGAAATCCGAGAACACATCAAGAACAAGTATTCTCGCGATATCAAGAATCGTTCCGCAAAGATGTTGAATGAGCGTTCGGAATTCTCCAAGCTCGGTTCTCAATCGTTAATCAACCTGGCAGGGGGTGGCATACGCAAGATCTTGGCAATATCATGTTAACTTGTATCGTACTCCACAACATGATTGTGGAGGATGAACGTGACGAATACTTGGACGCTGACTCGGACGACGATGATTCTGACATTAGCACGTCTCGTAGAGCACGCGCTACAATTTATGACCATCGCGGAATAGAGTTTCAAAATGTTGCGCGGAGAAGACAAACTTTGGATAATTATATGCTGCGTCATGAAGCAATTCGTTCCAACATGACCAACCGTAGACTCCAAAAAGACTTAATAGAACATGTTTATGCAAAATACGGTTAAAAACGAGTGTTTAAATTTAAGTTATTTTGTATTAATCTAAATTTTATGCTTATGACGTGTTTATTTTGTATTTTTAACTAATTTGGTATTTTAAAAAAAAATTATTTGTATTGATTATATTAATCCTCGTAATTTAATTATTAATTATATTAAAAATATTAATATTAAATTTTTATTTAATCAAAGTAGAGTTAAAAAAATATTTATTGTATGAATGTTAAATTAAATGGACTATTTCTATATTTATTAGTATTTTAGTAATTTTATTTAAAATTACTTTAAATAATGTTGAACGATTAAATAATTAATGTTAAATTAATGTTTATTTGTATTTTTAACTAATTAATGTTAAACCTAATAATTAATCATATTAAATTAAATAAATAACCTATCACATTAATTAAAATAACACATTAATTAAAACAACACATTCATTACAATAACACATTATTTAAAATAAAATATTAATTAAAAATAACACATTAATTAAAACAACACATTAATTACAACAATATACAACATTAATTAGGTTTAAATACACAACATAAATACACAACAATACACAAAATAAATACACATTAAATAGGAAAGGAAAATCAAAAAAAAAAAAAAAAGAAAGGGCCAATCAGGTGCCGCCACTTGGCGGCACCTGTTTTAAAGAGGGGCGCGTGTTTCCACGCGCCCCTCATCTTCAAGCTCCGCTCACTCGCTTCAGCGGGCTGGGCGCAGGGCTCCGCCGAGCCCTGCGCCCAGCCCGTTCCACCCCGCAACCCAGCCCCGCCCCCGCCCCGGACCGCTGGAGATGACTTCCGCCCGCAGCCCCGCCCCGGCCCCGGCCCCGACCCCGATAACCACCGCTGGAGATGGCCTTATGAACTAGCTAAATCGCCTGAATTTTGAGATATCTTACACCTTATTTTCGAGACTTTGTATATTTTGTTGAACTTGGTGTAACATTATTATTGTGCATGAAACCCGATGGTTTATATATATGTGATATTGTCATGTTAGGTTTGTATTAATCGAATAAAAACAGTTTAAATGCAAGCACATTATTGTAAAAACTCGGGGATGACATATATTAGAATATATGACATGATTGATGACTAGTTATTACAATAATATAGAGAGAATTGCATTTTTGGTACACAGCTATAGGCCAATTCCCACTTTTAGTACACAGCTTTATGTGTTCAACACATTTGGTACACCTCTTTAACAAAGTTCGACACATTTGGTACGACCGTTAAATAAATTGCAAAATCACCGTTAATTCCGTTAGTTCGACACATTTGGTACACCTCTTTTACAAAATTGACATGTGCACGGCACATGACTACCCAACAAAAAATTAAACTTGATAAACTTTTATAAAAATTATCATATGTATTTATCATATTTATCATATTTATCATATCATATTTATATAATGATAAAAAAATATGTATTTATTATTTATATGACATGTAAAATATAATAAAATATAATGTCAGTTATAGTTTAATACTGGAAGAAGAATAAAATATAATAAACAAGTTTATCAAGTTTCAATTTTTAAAAATTATTTATAAAAATAGTTTATTTTTTATAAAAATTATTTAAAAATGTCTTTATTATTTATATGACATGTAAAATATAATAAACTATATAATTTCATTTATAGTTTAATATTGGAAGAAGAATAAAATATAATAAAAAAGTTTATCAAGTTTCAATTTTTAAAAATTATTTATAAAAATAGTTTATTTTTTATAAAAATTATTAAAAAATATGTATTTATTATTTATATGACAGGTAAAATATAATAAACTATATAATGTCATTTGTAGTTTAATATTGCAAGAAGAATAAAATATAATAAACAAGTTACTTTAATTTATCATATTTATAAAAATTATTAAAAAAATATGTATTTATTATTTATATGACATGTAAAATATAATAAACTATAATGTCATTTATAGTTTAATATTGGAAGAAGAATAAAATATAACAAAAAAGTTTATCAAGTTTCAATTTTTTTTTTGGGCAGCCATGTGCCGCGCACATGTCAATTTTGTAAAAGAGGTGTACCAAATGTGTCGAACTAACGGAATTAACGGTGATTTTGAAATTTATTTAACAGTTGTACCAAATGTGTCGAACTTTGTTAAAGAGGTGTACCAAATGTGTTGGACACATAAAGCTGTGTACCAAAAGTGAGAATTGACCTATAGCTGTGTACCAAAAATGCAATTCTCTCCAATAATATAGGACAATATAATATAATACTTCAGTTTTTATTTTCTGTAATGCTAGAGTTTTATTTAATGTCTTAATTGTAACTGTTTCTGTTTATTTATTATATTGGGCTTTCTCTTAGGCCTCGTTTGGTTGACTGATCAATGAGATAGATAAGATTAAAATTAAATAACCGACCCATACATCGTAAAAATACTATCTTGCCCTCGAAGAAATATATGGGCACAAAAATCAGGTAATCGTGTTTTAATTGTTAATTTTTACGAAAATAATCTCATGTTTTAATTTATACTCAATTATGAATTAAATAAAGAAAGAAAAAAAAATACCCCACCCTAGGTTCGAAGTTGAGCTCGCAAAAACGAGAGAGAATGAAATGTGTTTCGGAGTTATTTTTAATAAAAGAGTGAATAACATTTAATATTTGGTCCTTTTTATGGTTGAAATTTTTATTTTCGTCTCTCTTAAAAAATTTTGTGCTATATTGGTCTCTCTAATCAATGTAATGTATCACATTTGTCCCTCTTATAACACATTATTCTCTCTTCAATTTTTTGTATCAAACTCGTCCTTCTTATCAATATAGTGTAACACATTAGTCCCTCTTAAATACAAAATACATCAACTTTCGTTCAATTTAGAATATATTTTGAATTTAAGTGATGTATTTTATATTTAAGAGGGACTAATGTGTTACACTACATTGATATGAGGGACGAATTTGATACAAAAAATTTAAAAGGGACGAACGTGATATACTACATTAATAAGAGGGACTAATCTGCTATAAAAAATTTAAAGAGAAAGAAAATGCAAAAGTTAATTCATAAAGAAGACCAAAAGCACTATTTACTCTTAATAAAACATGTAGAAATTGTCATTACTCCATTGGGCATGTTTGTTTGGCGTTTCCCAAAAAAATTTTGTGTTTGGGAAATACCAAACAAACGTGTTTTTTATTTTCTGAAATAAATTTTTCATCTTTCAATTTTCTCAAATTACTCTCTCAGAACCCAAACAAACAACAATTTTCTTATTTCTAAACAAAACCTACACAAACTCTACTCTAATTTGACATAAAGTAAACTATCTCTTACACAATTTATCTCACAACAAACATGATTTGACATAAAGTCTTACACATCTTACACCTACAACCTAACTCTTCCAAAAAAAACCTACACATACTTTATTTCTCAAACTACTCTCTCAAAACCCAAACAAACAACATTACGCAAATCGAAATTTTTCACAAACCTCCACTACTTTCCCAATCAAAATTCTGGCACCCACGTCTATTGTTAGCATAATTGCAAACATGATTAACAAAACAGTTAATGAATTCTTGTTCCTCAACATTATTTGCAATAATTCAATAATACTAAATACAATGATATTTTGAAGAATTATGATTGAATTTTTATATTAGCTAGATAACATAAATGAGTATGTAATCAGTGATTCATAATATTAATATAATGTAATCATTAATTCTTAATATGTAATACAATAATAATCTGAATCTGATTATCCAAATTTATATGTTATCTTTATTTGAAGTAATCCAATAATACGAAATACAGTTATATTTTGAAGAATTCGTATCCAGAAAAAAATGTCCCTCCCATGAGCAATATTTTTTATTTTTGTTTACTCCCTTATTTATTCAACTGTCTTTTGATGTGGGCCCTTTTGACATTATTCACAATTTATTTCTTTGATTTTGCGATCGAATAAGAAAGGAAAAAAATATTATAGCAGTATTTCTTTTTCCATGTCAATCTTTACTTAACTACCAAGGGCCTATTTGGAAAGGTTTTGATTCGGTTTCGTGGATCTTGATATTTAAAATAATATTTTGGGTGATTTCGATGAAACATTTGAAACCATATTTGGTTATGTTTTGGATGTTAAATTTTATGATTCTGAAAAAGTTCAAACCTAACTTAGATTGTGTTTTGATGTTGGGTTTTGGGGAAAAAAATAGATGGTATGTATGTGTCAAATCAATGTCTTTTTTTATTGAGTTTGAGGAGGAAAATAGGTGGTATGTTATGTGTCAAATTAATGTTACAATAATATTATTGTAAAATTAAAGGAAACAGAGTTATAAGAACAATTAAATGAAATACAGAAATTGTATAAGAAAATAAAACTAAGTTCGAAAATACAAAATCGAAGCGAACCGAGGACTGTTTGAAAACACATGACATATATGGATCTGGTTTGACAACCAAACCAGGTCAAACCCTGTTTGTCAATGGGCCTGGGAGGGTTTCGGCCCAGACCTTGGCTTGTCAGCCCCTGTCTATAGTTTTTTTCTTTTTCTTTTTTTTGGCTTTTTGCTTTTTCATTTTTTTTCTTTCTATGTTTTCTATAATTTATCTAATCTATATATATATATATATATATATATATATATATATATATATATATATATATATATATATATATATATATATATATATATATATATATATATATATATATATATATATATATATATATGTCACAATTATATTATTTATATTCAATTACATCAATTAATATCATAATATTTGTTTTTTGCATTATTAATTTTTATATTTATCATTTGTTATTAAAATTTGTAACTATAATTTTAAATGTTCTATTCAATTATTTTAGTTGGCAAACATAAAGTTCATTTTAATATGATATATATTTTAACATAAAATATTATTAATTATTTCACAAATATACATTCTATTTAAATGGGGATAAAGTGCCGTCTATAAAAATGTCAAGGAGACTGTGTGAAACTTTTATAAAAATAAATGAGATAATGCTCTTTTGTAAATCACAAGGGGGTAAATTAAACATTATACATTTCGTAGGGGGTAAATTATCATTAATTTTGGAGAAAATTTGGGTTTGGTAAAAAATTTGTATATTATTTATATAACAAAATTGTATATCTTATAATTTACGTCGTGTCTGATATTATATATATCTTATAATTTACAAAATAACAAAATTATTAATTATTTTATTTAAATAAATAATTGTTTATCATTATCTAAATTAATATCACAATCATATATAAATAATTACAATCAATTTTCAATCATTACAATTTAATAACTCATTATCTTAATTATTACACAATAAAATATTATATTTCAAATCCTATTAAGTTATTGATTTGACACCTACTACCTACTTTTCTTCTTCAAACTCCAACAACCAAACCACCATCCAAATTAAATCTCAAATTTTCAAAACCCGCTAACTATTATTTAATAATAATTTACAATCTAACTATTTCATTCAAACCATTATCCAAATCGAGTTTCAAAGGTTTCGTCGAAACCTCCAAAACCATTTTTCCAAACCAAACCAAGATCAAACCCAGTCAAACTACTTCCATATTAACCCACAGTGTCCTTAAGACGAATTCACTCCCTCACCCTTCTAAGGTTTGTGCTCGAGGTTAGCGTTTGTCTCCCAGGATACAACGGTCCCAACAATCAACCTTTGCACCAAAAGCTTGCTGGACGAACTGAAACACTTGCACTCTACAAACTGGAATAGGAAGGAAGGAATTAAGAATTGTTCTTCTTTGGTGTGTCTAAACAGTAAGAGGAAAGACTCTACTTATAGGGTCGGAATGAGGGCAAAGTCGGAATAAAAAAAATTAATGGCACCAATTACAAATCGGAGATTCATCCATTTCAACAGTTATTGAATTTGGCAGCAGTTACAAAACGTTTGTAACAATTTTTAATTGTTTTAATTATTTGGCCCATAAAGAAATGTAATTTTTCTTCTTTGGGCCGAAAATAAATAGCAAAACTGGGCTTGCCCGAATAGGCTTTTCGGGACGACATTCGTGTCCACAGGTCATGGGTACGCACAAGTCTTGAAGGGCCGAGTATAAATTCGATCCAAGATTTGCAAACCCCCTCCCCCCCCTGCGCGCAAGGAGGGAGCCTTCAAGTAATAATTTCTTAACCCTTATGGTTTATAAATCATATATAAATCCATGTTTTTCTTATCACACTTACAATGTGGGATAAGTTCATTTCTTTCCAATTTTTTCATTACATATGTGAACTTTGAGCTTTAATTTCTCATTCACCCGTATTCCGATTTGGACGTACCATATACCGTTTTAATCCACTCACAAAAGTGGGTCCCACTTAAAATACGTCCAAAATAGTCCATTAACTCACTTTTTCCAACAATCCCCCACATGAATGAAAATTGAACAAGTTCCTAATAGGATATTCTAAGAGGATGGAGTTCAGCGGTAGACACTTACATAGGATAAGTAGGTATTACCCTTTGAACTTTCTCTTGACGATACTATACGATTTGGAGCCTTGACGATACGACTCGCCGAAATAATCGCAGGGGTGTTTTTCTCGGAACGATTCATACACGATACGATACGAATCATATGTATCGTGATACATACACAATACATGCGATTCTTTGAGTTTTCGGATCATGGGTCCGGACAGGGTCGACCCGGTTCGACCCGGTATTTTTTTACAGCCAAACCCACCATTTTTTACCCTAATTTCAGATTTTTTTCACCTATCTTTGTGCGCCTCTTCCTCCCAAGTAAATCCCAGAATTTTTTTACTTCATTTCATCAATTTCTAAACATTTACATCTAATTTCTTGGCCAAAAAATCAAAATATCGTGTTCCTATGGAAAGTATCGCGATTCTAGTTCGATTCAGACTGATTCACTCCGATTCAAATCTGAAAATTGGTGGTTTCTGCACAATTCCGGCGTGTTCAAACTCGGTTTTGGTCATCTAAGCTTTGTTGAATGTTGAGGTATAACTATATAAGTAATATTCAGTTGTAAATGGTGTTACTTATATATTCAGTTGTAAACTTGGTTTTGATCATCTACGTAGATAAAGAGTTCGATGAAATGTTCTAAGAAGGAAAGAAAGTTGAGGCCTGATATGATGAATCAACTTTGTGAGTTTTAATGTGTGTCCAGGTGTAGCTATATCCACTTCTAGTTGTTCTAAACTGAATATTATTTGGAATAAAAAAAGCATCAACAATCACTAAAAGACAAGATGAAACACACGTGACTTGTTTCAAATTAGTTTTTTCATAATAGCCATTAAAGATTATTAAATTCTTTCATAGTGTATCTCTACATCATGAAACTGGTGTGCGCATAAACTAATTGCTCACACAATTGAATCTTTGATTTTTGGAAATGAAACTGAAAAAGTGACAAGGGTCCGAATTAGAGTTATAGACTTTATTTGGTTATTATATAAGTATTTAAGATTTTAAGTAACTTTATTTGTTTGATATTTGGATTAAAATTTCATTTGTTTGATTGAAACCTTTCGATATATATTAATGCTATTATTTACTTGTTATTGATGCTATTATTTACTTGTTATGCTTGAAGGTGCTAGTTAGCTCTTTTGTTGATTACAATAGTAAGGAAATATGATGATACATGGAAGCATTGTCAAAAGGTTGAAGTAGAAGGAGGAGGAGGAGATAAGCGTAGGCTTAGAGTACAATGCAATTAGTGCTCGCATCAATGTTGGGGTGGAACAATAAGGATGAAACATCATCTTGCCGGGACAAAAAAAAGATGTTATTGCATGCACAAGTGTTCCCGATGATGTTAAAGCATTTTATGAGAAGTTTTTTCAATCTAAGCAAGAGATCAAAAAAGCTACTAATCTTGAAAACTTGAGTGAACAAGTGGAAGATGTTCCTAAGGAAAAAAGGAACAATAGAGAAATTTGTTTCTAAATTAAGGTGGAAAATGATCATCCAAAATGCTTAAGCAAATGACAATGAATGAAGCTTTGAAAAATCAGGACCTAGTCATTCGAGATATATGCCGGTGTATATATGGTAATGCTTTACCATTCAATTTGGTGAGAAGTCCATTGTTCAAACAAATGATAAAATCGATTGGTGAATATGGTAGAGGTTTGAAACCTCCCTCTTATCATGAAGTGAGACTTTCTTACTTAAATAAAGAAGTTGATCATGTCAATGAAGATCTTGAAATATACAGAAAAGATTGGAAGAAATGGGGATGCACGCTAATGTGCGATGGTTGGAGCTATAGGAAATCGAGATCACTGACCAATTTCTCAGTTAATAGTCCAAGAGGGACTTTTTTTTTAGATTCGTCGACATTAGTGATGTGATCAAAGACAGTTAGAAAATGTTTGAATTGTTGGACAATGTAGTTGAGGATATTGGAGAAGAAAATGTAGTCCAAGTTGTGACTGATAGTGCCTCCAATCTTGTAGTAGCTGGGAGGAAACTAGAAGAGAAGAGAAAACATTTGTTTTGGTCTCCATGTGCAGCCCATCTCGTCGACTTGGTGCTAGAGGACATTGGGGAGATTCCGGTCTTCCATAGTACCATCACAAAAGCAAAAAGGGTCACAAAATTTATTTACAGGCATCAGTGGGTCCTTGCTTTATTTAGAAAACACTCAGAAGGAAGAGAATTAGCAAGACCTGGAGTGACACAGTTTGCTACAACTTTTCTTACATTAAATCGCATAATGGAGTAAAGGGATGCCATTAGAACTTTATTTGCTTCAACAGAATGGAGAACTAGTTCTTATTCTAGTAGGGTTGAGGGAAAGAAAGTGGAGGACATAATTTTGACAGACAAAAAATTTTGGATGGTCATCCAATATTGCTTGAAGTGTGTGAGTCCACTTGTCAAACTATTGAGGCTATGGTGATGTAAAGCCGGCCATGCCATATATTTACAAAGCAATTGATAGAGCCAAGGAGCAAATAGCCAAGAACTTCAATCATAAGTTCGAACACTATAAGAAGGTGTGAAAACTTACTGATGATCGGTGGGAGAAGCAAATACACAGACCTCTTCATGTAGCCGCATACTTTCTTAATCATCAATACGTGCTCGTTAAGTTTTATGCAATTAGTTCTTTTTTTAAAGATTAAATTAAATGTATATTCAATTTAAAAAAATAAAAAAATTTATTCTTGTTTTATCAGGTTGCATTTTAGTGAGACATTTAAGTGTCATAGTGAAGTTTGTGTTGGTTTATACAAAACCATTGAGAGAATGTATCCCGATTTAGAAATTGAGATTGATAGACATATTGATAAATTCAGAGATTCGAATGGGCTTTTTGGAATGCGTATAGCCGTGCAGACACGGGATAAAAAACAACCTGGTAAAGTTTTAACTTTCCAATTTCATAATTTTAAACTTTAGTTTTTAGTTATAAAGTAGTAACATACCTTTTTTTTTAATAGCTCTTTGGTGGGAAAACTATGGTGGAGAATGTTCGGAGCTACAAAGACTAGCTATGAGAGTTTTGAAACTCACATGTAGTGCTACCGGATGTGAAAGAAATTGGAGCGTGTTCGAAAATGTGCATACAAAGAGAAGAAATTGTTTAGAGCAACAAAGGTTAAATGCTTTAGTTTTTGTGAAATACAATCTTCAGCTTGATGTGAGACAAAAACGACGAATAGAGCAAGGAGATACTTATGATCCTATAGTTTTATCCGATATTGAATCGGATGATGAGTGGATCACTGAAAAGGAGGACCCATGCTTACCCGAAGATGATTCTTGGATGGAGATACATGAAAGCTTCACTATTTAAGAAGGAGCTCCAAGTTTAAAAAGAAAGAGAGGTAGATTTATTCAATTTAAATTTACAAATCTTATAACGCATATCATTAAAATATATCTTTTACATAGGTCCAAGAAATTTAAATGTCAATGCCAATGCCAATAAAAAAGGAAAAGCTAAAGTGGTAGAGATTGAAGAGGTTGCCAATAAGAAGGGAAAAGCCAAAGTAGTAGAGATTGAAGAGGTTGATGAAGATGAGGAAGAGGAAGAAGAAGATTTTATGACATTGGATGATGAATTAGATCTAAATGACATTATTGGAGATAATCTTTAGTTTATTTATGATAAAATTATCATTTGGATATTTTGATGTTAATTTAGAAAATATAACTATTTATTTTTATTTTGTGACTTAAAGTTCAAACTTGGAACTAAGGGTATATTTCTAAATGACGTTTTTTACTTTAATTTGTTAGTCTTTACATGTTTTTTTTTTTATTATGAAGAATATATGATTTATGCATTATAATTGATTTGTATCTTACGATACGATACACGATACACGATTCGATACAATACAACAGGTCACCGATACGCGATACGATTCACGGTTCAATAACTTTGATCCCGAGTTACTCTCTTTACAAGAATCATTAAAAGCTTTGCTTATCTTATCCCTTACTCAACCGTTATCACTGTTTTCATCATAGGAATGGACTTGAGGGTAAAACCCCCACAATGACTTAACTAAACCTTTGCGGTTAGGTTGTCCCTTTGAACCTAGATCTTGGGATCTCCAGTCAACTAGGTTGGATTTTCCTTCGCTAAGTTTTTATTCCATGGGCTTTAGTCTCATTCCTCTTGATGATTTAGCAACTATCTCTCTTGTTAACCCTTTGGTTAGCGGATCCGCTAGATTATCCTTTGACTTTACATAGTCAATAGTAATCACTCTAGTTGAGAGTAGTTGTCTTATGGTATTATGTCTTCGGCGTATATGCCTAGACTTACCAATGTACATTTTACTTTGTGCTCTTCCAATCGCAGATTGGATATCACAATAAATGCACACTGCTAGCACAGGTTTAGACCATTGTGGAATACCCTCTAAGAATTGGCGTAGCCACTCAACCTCTTCACCACATTTGTCTAGAGCTATAAACTCAGACTCCATTGTAGATCTGACTATCACAGTTTGTTTAGAGGATTTCCAAGATACAGCTGCACCACCTAAAGTGAATACATATCCACTGGTGGATTTTGAATCTTTTACATCAGATATCCAATTTGCTCATTGTATCCTTCTACAACAGCTGGATATCTTTATAGTGTAGCCCGTAGTTACGAGTATACCTTAAGTATCTCAGTAATCTCACTATGGCTTTCCAATGGTCAGGACCAAGATTACTAGTATATCTGCTTAGCTTACCTACAACGTATACTATATCCGGTCTTGTACAACTCATCAGGTACATTAGACTTCCAATAATCCTTGAGTACTCCACTTGAGAGATGCTCTCATCTTTATTCTTTGATAAATGTTGACTTAGATCTATAGGAGTTTTAGCCTCATTAGAGTCATCCTTATTGAATTTTTGAAGGATTTTTCCAATAAAACTGGACTGACTCAAAATGATGCCCTCTAATTTTCTCGTGATTTTAACTCCCAGTATCACATCTGCTAGACCCATATCTTTCATTTCAAATCTAGCATTTAACATATCCTTAGTGAATTTAGTCATCTTATCATTACTTTCGACGATAAGCATGTCGTCAACATAAAGATAAAGAATGGCATAGCCATCTTTTATTTCTTTCACGTAAATGCATTTGTCGCATTTACTGGTTTTAAACCCTTTCTCCAACATGACATCATCATTTCTGATGCCACTGTTTTGGTGCCTGTTTTAAGCCATACAATGACTTAACCAGTTTACAGACTTTCTTTTCTTTCCCTGGAGCAGAAAAACCCTCAGGTTGTTCCATGTAGATTTCTTCTTCCAAATCTCCATTTAAGAAAGTTGTTTTTACATCCATTTGATGTACTTCTAAGTTTCGCAAAGCTGCGATAGCAAGTATCATCCTAATGGAAGTTATTCTCGTCATAGGAGAATATGTATCAAAGTAATCAAGGCCTTCTCGTTGCCGATAGCCTCTAATCACTAATTTGGCCTTGTATTTATCAATTGTTCCATCTGGCTTCATTTTTCTTTAAAAAAATCCACTTATACCCTAGTGGTTTTCACCCTGGAGGAAGATCAACTAACTCCCAGGTATGGTTTTGCAAGATGGAATCAATTTCACTATTGATTGGCTCTTTCCACAAAGGTCATTCAGAAGAAGTTACAGCTTTTTTGAAGGTTTGAGGTTCAGTTTCGAGCATATGCGTCAGAAAATCTGGGCCAAAATATTTTTCTATCCTTGCTCTTTTACTTCTTCTTGGCTCAACCTCAGTTGGCTTATCCTCAGTTACCTGTTCAGACTCATGGTCTTGACTATGAGTTCTTTTAGATGATCTCACTTCTTTTCTAGTTTTTGCTGGAAATACATCTTCAAAGAAAGATGCATTTCTAGATTCCATTATCGTGTTTTTGTAAATCTCAGGATTTTTAGACTCATGCACAAGAAACTGATAAGTATTACTGTTCTGAGCATATCCGATGAATATGCAATCAACTATATTAGGTCCTATAATTTTTCCCTTGGGTGTAGGTACTACCACTTTGGCAAGATACCCCCACACTCACAAGTATTTGTAAGAAGGTGTTCTGCCTTTCCATAATTCATATGGAGTTTTCTCCTAATTTTTCCGGGGTATCTTATTTAAAAGATAATTGCTAGATAGGATAGCTCCCCCCACGCATGTCCTGTGGTAATCCAGAACTTATCAACATTGAATTCATCATTTCTTTCAATATTCGATTTTTTCTTTCCGCAATTCCATTTGATTGGGGTGAATAAGGTGTTGTTACCTCATATATAATTCCGTGTTCAGCACAAAATTCACTAAATGGTGACACATATTCACCACCTCTATCACTTCGAAGTATTTTGATCTTTTTATCAAGTTGATTCTCAACTTCTTTTGTGAATAGAATGAATTTATCTATTGCTTCACTTTTGCTCTTAGCAAGTATACATAGCAATATTTAGTACAATCATCAATGAAGTTAATAAAATAACTATAACCTCCCCTTGATTGCACACATGTAAGATCACTTATGTCGCTATGTATCAAGTCGAGTGGTTTAGTATTCCTTTCAATCTTTTGAAAAGACGTTCTCGTTAATTTAGCTTCAATACAAGTTTCACACTTGTGCTTTTGATCAATTTGAAATTTAGGGATATGTTTCAAATTAATTAATCTGGGCAGGGAACCGTAATTAACATGTCCTAGTCTACCATGCCATAAATTAGCTCTCAAGCAAGTAAGCAGAAGCATTAATAATTTTATTAATTTTCTTTGGCTTAATAGCCATTACATTGAGCTTAAACATTAAGCCACATTCATACCCCTTTCCAACAAACATACCACTCTTAGTCAAAATATATTTGTCAGATTAAAAAAACAAGGCGGAAACAATGCTTGTTCAGCAGCAGCCCATAAATCAGATTCTTGCGGATATCTGGCACATAGAAGACATCCTTTAGAGTCAGCTCCTTCCCAGAGGTCATTTTGAGAATTACATTCCCTTTGCCTTCAATAGCTGACGTAGCCGAGTTTCCCATGAATAGTTTTTCTCCATTCTGGATCAGCTCAAAAGTGGTAAACACTTCAGAGCACACATGCTTTGTAGCCCCTGTATCTATCAGAATATGTGTATATATATATATATATATATATATATATATATATATATATATATATATATATATATATATATATATATATATATATAACATGACTAAGTATTAATTTCGGGCTCATTTTGTGTTCGATTTACACATGATTATAACAATCGTAAGTGAGATTTCTAATATATTATATAAACTATTACTATATAGGTTCATCGAAAAATTGTACATAATACGGTGCGTATACTAGTTGAATTTTTAATGAAAGTATCGTAGTTTTCCTTGAAAAGCGTTAATTGCAAAAACAAAACAAATATGATGATTATTATCGGGAAGAACTGTCATCGTTTTCTTTTATATGGTTATCATAGTTTTTTTTTGGATTACATAAACTAATTCAGTTGACATATAATTAATGTCCAACACACGATTTTAACATTAACCTATCCAAATATACAAATCAAAATTGCCTAAAAAGTCTACACCAAGAGCAAAATTTATTAAAAGCCTCCATCAACAATTTAAATTGCATTACATATCAACGAATAAACCACACACATTAAAATCATGAAGTTGGTATTTCAATAACATCTAAATTGAAGTGTCCTCCAACTAGATTCAAAACATCAATTTGAAGGACAAGGTGGTCCATGTGGCAAGCCAACACAGCCAACAAAATTTGTTTACAATGTATCCTGCAGTTCTTGCAACAATTCTCATGAACTTTAGGATTCCTATAACAAGTGCAATATAGTTTCTCATTTCACTTGTTAAAGCATGAATCAACAAATATAATTGTTTTCATATTTATGAGTTCTTCGACACCTGCTTCTATTGTTAGCATCATTGCAAACATGATTAACAACACAGTTAATAAATTCTTGTTGCTCAACATTATTTGAAGTGATTCAATAACACTAAATACAATGATATTTAGAAGAATTGTGCTTGAATTTTTATGTTAGATAACATAAATAGGTAATGTAAACAATGATGTAATATGTAATACAATAATAATCTGAATATAATTATCCAAATCTATATGCTATATTTATATTATTTGAAGTAATCCAATAATACTAAATATAATTATGTTTTCTAAGGTTGTGTTCGTTTCGATTGATTAGGCCATGATTAGTGTAATTGCGGGTTGAATTATTGGGCCAATCGGAGAGAGTTGGCCATTCGAATGGTTGGATAATTTTTGGGGCTGCCCGCTGTAATCTCGGTTATGTGTGGGCCAGCCCATTAATTCCCCTGATTATAATTGGGTCTCCAGCCCAGCAATTAGGTAATCCGGCACCAATTAAATAACTTCATCTGAAATTGTCCATGCACTTCAAATTATTTACGGTTAATTGCCATTGATATTATCACAATGATAAAAATGAAAAACAAAAAAAAATCTCAATCTCTCTTCCCTCCATCACGACCAGGTAAAAAGTGCCCTAGAAAATGAGCTGCCATTTTTAATTTCTTCTCAAATCTTTGCTAATAAAACCATTTCTTTGTTGTAATTTTTACCACATGAGTACGAAGCCATCACCCGCACACCAAGCAAGAAGGAACGAGGTTAGCTCAATTTTTTTTTTATGAATTTTTTTTCTGCCATTGTTATGTTCTAGAGGTTATCATGGAGGTTAGCTCAAGCAGGAAGCCATCACCCGCACATTCTTAGTTTGTCTGACTCAAATTGTTATGTTTCGAATTTTTGTTATATTCTGCCATTTTTATGAAAAAAAATTCTGCCATTGTTATGTTTTTTTTTTTTTGCAATTTTTGTGTTTTGTCTATTTTCCTAAATTTCGGTATTTAGGAAATTACCTAGTACTTTATTATTCGTAATTTCTGTGTGTATATTTGATTTCAGACTGTGCAAATGGATTCTAGGAGGAATGAACTCTTACTTCAGATGTTGTATCAATTCTTTTGGAGATTTGTCCTCATAATTTGTTTATGTATTATAGCACACGAAATGGAATCATTTCCGGAATGAATGGTAGGAAAAGAAAACGATTCAACATTATTCGTAAGAAATCAAAACAAGCTTAGTACTTAGAACATGTTACTCTTAAAACTGATGTCAAGAGTAAGTTTAACCTACGACTCACGATGTCTTGCCTTTAGTAAGCTGTGTATCTTATTGCGTAATGCTGGAAGTCTTCTTGACACAAAATATGTATCAGTCAATGAACAAGTAGCTATATTTTTTGCTGTTCTTGCTCATCATAAGAAAAACCGCATTATTAGTTTTGAATATCGTCGGTCGGGGAATACTGTGAGCAAGTGTTTTCATCGTGTATTGCGTTGCTTGCTCAAACTTTATTCAATTCTATTATCTCAACCCGAGCAAGTATTAGACAACGATGAGAGCGATAGGTGGAGTTATTTTTTGGTAAGTAAAAAATTGTATTAATATTTAAAAATTAGGAATTTGGTGTTTACGGGTTCATGAAGCTTCTATTTGTTAATACAAACATTTGTAATTGGGTATATAGGGTTGCATTGGGGCTTTGGATGAGAGTTATGTAAAATTAAACGTTCTAGCAATAGATAAACCCCGATATAGATCAAGAAAGGGAGAGATTTCAACGAATGTCTTAGTTGCGTGTGATGTGAACGGTAGATTCACATACGCACTTGCGGGGTGGGAGGGTTCAGCTGCTGATGCTAACTGAATAATAACATTTAAGAGAACCTATTTAAACTCATTTGAAAAGGTCGGATCCCACGATTATAAATTGAATCTACCGTTATCTGACCCGAGTGTCCTTCAGAATTAGGTAAATCGCATGAACTTTGATCGTATTCTAGGTATCTTACGCCGTATATATGTTACACGGATATGGATACCAAAAGTGTTAATATGCATTTACATTTGATGATTTTCAAGAAATTGACATGACCATAGTTGGACTCAATCGTACTTTACATTACGTATATATAAAGGGGGATTTGCGGATGAATAGTGCTCTTGGTGTCCTCACTACATTCAATGAAATTACTCTTCTGCCCTTCTATTTTATTTTTCGCGCATTGTGTTATTTCATCCAATTTACTATATATCTAAATAAGTATAGTGTTAAAATATGTGTTCCGTGGAAAAACTTGGTACCAAAAGTGATTCAATTTTAACTTGTGGTATCAAATGTGTCGATCTCAATTTTGATTTGTTAACGGCGGTATCAAAAGTGATTCAATTTTAACTTGTGGTATCAAATGTGTCGATCTCAATTTTAATGGTACCACAAGTGAGAATCAACTTATATTTTAGTACCACTAATGTAAATATCTCATGCCTAAAGGAATTGTTTTTACGAATTAATGTTTAGAAATTTGGAATAAAATATTAATTGGTGCGTTCACTTGATTTTTTTTTTTTACTTCAATTAGTTTTATAAGCAATATATATATTTGTAAACATGACTAAATATTAATTTCGGGTTCTCTTGGTAAAAAAATGTTGTATACTTTTTGTGTTCATTTTACAAATGTTGTAAGCATCCATATGGTAAGTGGGACGATATTCCAAAAAAAAAAAAATACGGATTCTTAAAATCACTTATAGATAATAAGTAAATAAGTAATCCAATAATACTAAATAATATTTTTGATTTTTGTTTACTCCCTTATTTATTCAACTTTCTTTTTGGTGTGGGCACTTTTGACATTTTTTTATTTCTTTGATTTTGCGATTGATTAAGAAAGGGGAAAATATTCTAATAGAATTTCAGTTTCCATGTCAATATTATGTGAATTTCTATTTCACATAATTTCTATTTCCATGTTAAAATTGACCAATATTTTTCATATTTAATTTGGCAGCTAGTTTGTGGACGAAAAGTCCCGCATGAGTGGCACATGTAAGTTAAGTAAAAAAAAGGGGGGAATGAAATTATCTAAAAACTAGGCGGGCTATTTGCAATTTTCGACTTCTTTCTCCTCTTCCCATACGGAGCCTCGGCTTCCGGTGGTTGTTGATCGAAATTGGTTGAGAACTTTTGATCCTCTTGTTTTGGCCATCATTTCTCATTGTGTAATTTTTAGCGGTCGTTGACGGTGGAGCTACGCCCAAAGGGAGACGCTCTTTTTTTTTGGAAAAATTAGGATTTATGCCAAAATGCGTCGCTCCTTGGACGGAGCTCCACCATAGACGGCAGTTGAAATCACCCAATGAAAAATGATGCTCATGATCGGGGAAGCTATTGCAACAAGAATCACGAAGTTTAGTTAAGAATTTAAGGAGAAATCACGATTTAAAATTTCAAAGATATTGACCTATGCTATTTTGTAATTATAATTCAGAATTCGAACAGACAACTCATCAGATTGAAATGATCTTTATATGTACTAGTTTTCCACGACAAGAGGATCAAAAGCCCTCAAGTAATTTCGACCAACAGCCATCGGCCATCGTACGGTAAGAGGAAAAAGAAGGCAGAAATGGCAAATACCCCTGCCCAATTTATAGATAATTGCATCTCCTCCCCCTCCCCCCCTCTCCCCCCGATGTTAGCTGAAAGGTTATCTTCGATATATGATGATAACAAACAAGGAATTGGCTAATAAGAGTTCAAGGTTGGGAAAACTCTTGGGAGTTCACCACTTATTTAATGACACTTGGCAAAAGCTCCATCCTTAACTTGCTATATAGGTTACATTATTTTTTACAAATTGTCTTAAATGCCCCTTCATTTATACACTTTCTTCTTACACATATTTTAGTCTTCTTTTTCTTATTTTTCAGTCGACTTCTTGCCCATTTTCAGTCTTAATATTCCCAATTTCTATAGCTTCATTTATACATCTTCTTCTTACCTTTTCCATCGATTCATCCTTTTTTAAGAGAAAAATTCGAACTCCTACCTCAAGTGGCACTCCTGTATCATAAATCTCAAAGTCACTTACTACGAATTTCAAAATATGTGGGATTTCACAGTGGAGAAATTAGGGATTTCTAAATTTCAAAATTAGAGTGTTGAGGTAAGTCAATCTTTATCTCAACCTGTTATTGTGCTTAGATTATTTAATTTAATTTGCAATTTTCGGTTTTGAAGATTTTGGAAGTTGTGGGACTTCACATCATAGACAAATTTAAAGAATTGGTAATATGAGCACTTGCGGCCAAACCTTGATGCTAAATTTCATATTAGTATGCTATGTATTATTGATGGATGTTGAAATAAGTCATAAGAATAATTCCTCCTCAAATTTCGTTGTTTTTATATATTGAAGGCTTAAGGAGCCAGTTTAATAATTTACGACTACATCGTTACTAATATTAACTGATAATTTGAGCTTCAATTTTTGTTATTACTATTATTGTTCGCTGCTTTATCATGTTTATAATGCTTTTCATTGTTCTAGACTCAAAAATTATGGTAGATTTTATAGGTGTGGCTTCATTTTGAATGCCAATGGAGTTCCGAATTGTTGCGTCTGAGCAAATTCGTGCTTGAATTAATATTTAATATTTCCACACTACAGCACAAAACCCAGGGCATTTTTTTTAAAAAAAAAAGGAAAAATTTGAGTGAACCACGAATGACATGAATTTGCGACTTGGTGATTATATGCATTTTTTCTTACGATGCTGATAAATAAAAAGATAATATGTAAAAAAAAATTACATGTTAAGATTGAAGAGGATATCAATTCAAAACTTTGGATCAAATGCTCTACTGAGAAGAGATCTTAAATTCAAGAGACTATTTTTTAATAAGATCTTAAATAATGACCAGATTATCATGGAAACATGCATCTAATTATATTATTCAAACCTTTGAAGATTCTTCTAGTTTTTCATTTAGTTGGATCCAGTTTGAATTGGCCTGATTGTCCAATAAATGGATGTCGAAGTAAGTCATAAGAATAATTCTTTGGTTTGCTTGTTTTGAGAAGCTCAAGTTTTGGTTGGCTATTGACTTTCCATTTTTAAGTTTTGGTAATCTACTGGAAATTTAATCAGATTGTATCATAAGAATTATTGATGAAGAGGTGTATCTAGCTTGCATTTTGTAAACTAAGAAGCCAATTGTTTCTGCATACCATCAGATAGAAGAATTAAAATTTGAAGAATGCTACATGAATTATTACCCTATTTATTACATCGTAGATGCTTCTTTCTCTGCAATTTATCAACACTATTATTGCAGAATATGGTTCCGAGGACTTGGAGTTCATTAAATTTGTTAATCCAATATTTTAATATTTTCAGGAAAGAAGATGGATTTAAAAGATGAAGATTACGTTTCTTTGAATGAGTGGAATTCAGAGAGTGATAATAATTCAAGTCCCGACAGTGATAATAATTCAAGTCCCGATAGTGATAATAATTCACGTCCAAGAGATAAAGTAGACTCGAACTTCGATGATATTGATCGTGAGGCAACCCTTGATCCAATTTTACATTCAGTTTTTGAGTCTCCTAATGAGGCTGAAGATTTATATGTCCAATATGCTAAAATAAAAGGTTTTGATGCCCGAAGGTATCATAAAAGATCAAATCCAGATGGTGTAGTAAAGTCTATGGAGCTTGTTTGTAATAGGCAAGGATTTCGTAAGGCACGTACAGAAGAAAGTAAATTTGTTCGAAGATCTAGAGATGAAACCAAGTGTGGATGTAAAGCTCGATGTCGTATAGCACATGATAGTAAGGATAATGTAAGTTAACCACAATCATCCATTAGAGACACTGAGTACGGCACATCGTTTGAAATGTAACAGGTATTCTTTTGAAATTATGAAGTACTCTAATTATTTATAGTTTCATAATTGCAGTCAATTAGATCCTAATTTAAAGGGAGAAATATTGATGTGCAGGTATATGATACCTACTCATAAGGTCCTGTTAACTCGGATGAGCGATGCTGGCATTAGGACTTGTAGAACAATGGACTGGTTAGAGTACATGGAAGGTGGCTCGGGAAAATTATCATTTACTAGGAAGGAAGGATATAATTTTATGACTAAAGTGAAAATGAAACTTGTTAGGAACGGCGATGTGAACACTGCCATTTCCTTCCTTGAAGGCTTGCAAGTAAATGATGAATATTTTATATTCAAGTACACAATCGATGAAAGTGATAACTCTTTGAACAGGTTATTTTGGGCTGATGGTTTTTCTAAGGCTGAATATAGACTCTTTGGTGATGTATTGTTGTTTGATAGCACCTACAAAACAAACAGTTACAAGTTTCCATTGGTAATCCTATATGGAGTCGACAATCACTTGAGAACTTGCATTTTTGGAGCTGCCATAATGTACAATGAGACTATTGAGTCATATAGATGGTTGTTGAGGACATTTCGTGAAGCAATGGACTGGAAAGATCCTATATCAATTTTGACAGACCAAGATGCGGCAATGCATCATGCAATTGAAAAGGAGTTTCCATATGCAAAACATAGGTTTTGTAGCTGGCACTTGCAAAAAAATTGTAGACAGAAACTTCGGATACCAAATTTTTGCAATTCTTTTGCAAGTTTCTTGAAGAAAAATATTTTCATTGAAGAATTTGAGGTTAAATGGTATGAGTTGATTCAAGAACACGGGCTTTTACAAAATCATTGGGTTAAAGAATTATATGCCAAAAAGGAATTTTGGAGTGAGGCACACTTTCGAGGTCACTTTTTCGGAATGATGAGGAGCACCCAACGAGCTGAGTCTATTAATTCTTCTTTGAAGGAGAGGGGTGGTACATATGGATTCAAAATAACCCATTTCTTAAAGTTACGGAGGACTTAGTGTTACATACCCATCTAATAGACAATTTGATCGAAATAATAACCAAATCAATATTTTATTTTTTTTATAAATTTTTTGTACCTATTATCAAGTTACGGAGGACTTAGTGTTACATACCAATCTAATAGACAATTTGATCGAAATAATAACCAAATCAATATTTTTGTCTTTTTATAAATTTTTTGTACATATTATCAACCCTAAACTCTAAAACCCTAAACCTAAACTCTAAAATCTTAGACCCCTAAACCCTAAAATCTTAGACCCCTAAACCCAAACCCTAAACCCTTATAAATTATTTTGAAAAGTAATGAATTATTTTTTATAATCATTTTCTTATTTTTTATAATCATTTTCCTTATCAAATTATATAATCATTTTCCTTATCAAATTACGTTAGTAATATTTTGCGACCAAAATAAAAGTAGACCACCCGTGGGAGGACGTGTAAGAAAGTACATTAAGGTACATCCGGTTGAGAGAAATTGGTGGGTTTGGCAGTGTACATTAATGCATCACGTGAATGTACTCTTAGCATAAAGGAGTGGCTAGGGATTGATACACAAAATCATCCTTCACGTGACACAACACTTTTATTATCAGAAAGCTTTATCTCCTTCACTCTATATATTTTGGGCAATTGAATGATGTAGTCTAACCATACATCAACATTGAGCAAAAATTGTCTTATGACCGATCAAGCTGGCACTTCAATTAAAAACAAAAATTGTCAAATTTATGGTTGTTGTTTGGAATCTCATATCGAGGAAGACGGAAGCAATCGAACATTTTCTTGCGAACGTTGTCAATATATCACAAGCCTAAAAATACAATTTGAAAATTTTCTTCAACTTTTGGCAGGTAGGTACTCCAATGGGGAATTTTTAATGTATTTTAAATCTCTGCATGTTTGTGTGTTCGAAAAATTCAAAATTGCTATGCAATTTTTTGAAGCATCACATAAGGCAAACATCCCTCCTCAAAATCCGTAAGTTTTATAATATCATACATATGATAATTTCTTATACCACCTTTTTGGCTATCTTCAACATGTCACCTCAACTTATATCACATTGATGTTTGTACTTTTCAAAAAATCCTCTCTATTAATTCCTATCTATTCATTTAATATATTTAAATGAAACTTTATTTAAATTCTCGGCCCATTAATTTTTATTGTCTATTAGACCAATGTTTTAGCTAGTACTAACTAGCAAAGTCATCTAATAGACCACAACATTAATTACACAAGTCACTTGTCATCTTCAAATCAATTATGACTTTTGCCTCAATTTATGGACAAACTATAATATTGAGCAAAAAAATATAATTGTCTTCTTCACTTCATTCCAAGGAAGCCATTAAAGAGGAACATTTATTTCTCACAACTAACAAATCAACAAAACTTGTGCTAATATATGAAAGAAAAAGAGGATATTTTGGAAGGAGTTAAATGCTACATTAACATGACGGATATAAACAAGTAAGTACTACTCATGAATGCCTTTGCCAAAATTATTTAAATTTTAATATTTTTGTTTTATCCTTTACGCCAAAATAGTATGCCTTTGCTTGTTGAGTGTTACATTTTTCTCTCTCGCTGCTAGTCCACATATACCTAAATTATTATGAAATATCTTGCTCATCAACGGCTAGTTGACCAAATATATCCAATTAAATTAGAAAGAAAACATGATAGATTAATTGACAATTCACATAAAATTAGCTGCTTAGTGGTTCATTCGAAGAGTGAATCACATGAAGGGCAATGTCTAAACTGACAGGAACCTAATTTATTGAAATTTTTGGTAGTGGAACAATAGAAAACTCAATAATAACTAAATGAACCTTGGAAATTCCTTATAACATTAGAATTTGCCTTAAGTTGGATCATGATAGATCCAAGTCTTATTGGGCCAATTTGCATTCTCCTTTAAGAAAATAATGAACATATCTAATACAATTTCTAACACAATTAAATTTAAAAAATCATTCTTGTTCTTGCACAAGTTGACGATATTATTTTATTAACAGGGAATCAACCCCAAAAAATGGGTGTATGGCTACCAAACGGGCAATTGATGAAAAAAAAGAAAAGGATGTTAGCTATAAACAGTCCAAGTGTAAATTTGGAGTAAGTTGGCAAGTACCAAATCTTTCTCCAATTGCTCTGAAGCCATCCGAAAGTCCTACATCTCAATGGCCGCATTTCACTAGTGATTGGACTAAACTCAAACAAGTTAAAGGCAAAAATGTACATTTTGTGAGTTAATTCTAACAAGTCCTACATTTCAATGGCCTCATACAATTTCTTAACATTGTATTAATTATTATTTTTAATAATAACACAGAATACAGAGCCTATTCCATGTAAAGTAACTACGAGAGGACGCGATGACAATTCAAGCCCAAATATGAACTCCTGTGGAGAAAATGTGCGTTTCGAAACTGCTAAAATATTACATGTGACCCATGATATTTGTTAGATCTTCTTATTACAATTAATTTCTTTTGTTTCAGTTAAATTCGTTCTTTCTGATAGATTTTTTCATTATATAATGACTTCAATCTATTTTGACTTGAATAGTACTTAATACAAAATAAAGTTATATATATATTTTTTAAAGTATCGCAATATATAATCATAATATAGATGTAACATGGTATTCTCGTGGTACAGGAATCAATATTGGACCACCGGACTTCTCTTCCAAAATTGTTGGAAGTAAATAAATTCCTTACCAAAGAGCAATTAGATGTCATCGGGTCAATGGGTTTCGGGTCTGTCACAAAAGTAGGTCTCGAATTGATGGATAAAAAGTTATTGACATGGTTGGTAGATGCCTATAACCCCGAAAGCGGAATTATAAATGTACAGGGCAAACAAATACAAATTACTACAAACACGGTTAATGCAGTCTTTGGCCTACCAAGTAAAGGACATATCTTGCCAAATCCGAGTTCCTCATCTAAATCCAAGGGACGAACATTATACGAGAATTTTTTTACACACAACAATACAACAATGGAATTGCCACAACTACATAAGAAGCTTCAAGCTTGTTCATCTCATGGAACAGAATTCAAGGTTTTATATTTGGTGTTTGTATTCACTGTAATTCTTTTCCAAGATCTTGCCAAAGTTTAGACCTTCGGGAAATTGGAATATCTAATCAACTTAGATCGAATTCACGAGTACAATTGGTCTAGTCAAGTGTTGTACAACCTTGTCGAAGGGGTTAAAAAATTCAAAATTAATGGTGTTAAGAATCTCACAGGATGTGTGATATTATTGGAGGTACAAATTGTCAGATTTATTGAATTCAAGATTTTATATACTTATTTAAGGCATATTCTCATAATATTGGTATTCATGAAATGTAGATGGCATTCCTATCTTCACTGGTGAACAGTTGCCTAAGTGGGGGCAAAATCTTGAATCCAAATTTACCTCATATTCAACAGTGGACACAACTTAAGGTCAACAATTTGATTAACTATTTTAACTTAAAAGGGGGTTATTGGAACAATGCGGTGAGTATATTTAAAAGTCCGTTATCTATATTGCATTTTTCTTCAACAACAAGGAAAATATACCAATTTTTTTCAAATAATTGCAGATTTGGGTCGAAAGCGACAATAAGGAAGAGAAGGTAAAGAAGGAACCTCATGCCAACGTTGAGGGTCAGACTTCATCATTGGGTTTTGAAAGCCAATTGAGATATTTAGGAAAACAAGTTGAAGTGCTTACTAATAGATTAACAAATTCAGAAACTGGGGTGAGTCAAATGTTACTTGTTAATTACCATTTTGCAAGACATTGCATAGCTTCTTCAACAACGCATGAAATTAACCACATGTTGTAATACATTGCCGATTTCAAAAGAAAGTTATACTAAGCAAGACAACAAAATGAAGGAACCACAAACCAATCAAGATTGTGGCCAAACTTCATCGTTGGATTCCGAAACATATTTGAGATAATTAGGCAAACAAGTTGAAGTGCTTAATCAAAGAATGACAAATGCGGAAAATGAGGTGAGTCGAGTGTTGCTTCATAGGTACCATTCAAATAGTTCAAACAAGAAGTGCAATCATGTTAAAGAGTTGGCGGAATTGGTAGAAAAAATGGCAGTTATTGTATCTAACATTCCATATCTACATCAAAAGTTTGGAGAGAATACAAGCACAGAAGGTCCACAACATTTATTTCATAAAGATACTAGTATGGAAGAGGAATAAGAAAAGGGTAAACAAAAGGAAAATTCCAAGTGTCATGATCATGAACTCACACCGAGCATTTTTGACATGATTTGCTCCAACATGCCGGAAGATGACAAAGTTGCGGAATATCTCTTTTCTAAGAGAATGAATCAAGAGTAAGCATTTTGTTTTTGGTTTAAAGTTACGCTTACTTTGAACAATATACTCTTCTTCATTTATTGTATTAATTGTTAACATACAATAATAGTTATAAAGCGGTTGAGTTCTCCACCAATTGGATTATTCATAGAGCAAGATTTAGTAGTTTGAACAAAGGAGAATGGATTAGCGGTGAAGTAAGTATTTTCATAAACTAATCCAAGTAAGACGATAAATTCCTAAAATGATGATTAAGAAGTTTTATTAACGGGATTGTCATCATATTGAAGGTAATTGATGCTCTTGCGTATATGATTTGGGCGGAGGGACGTGGATCCGGGAAATCATCTAATCATTGGATTCTTCCAGCCATGTTTAGCGTATGTACATGATTTAATTTTTTTTAAACTAAACTGAATATTAAGAACTAAAAATGCAGAATATGGATGGAAATTCAATGGCCACTGATCAACAAATCGACAAGACAATATTTGGTGAGCAAGGATGTCTTCGGGGCCCCACGACAACTTGTGAAACAATTACTATCCCTCTCAATGACACCGAAAAACATTGGTATATGTGCACGATCGATGTACATAACATGCAAATAATAATATCCGACTCCTGTTTGGTAGAACAAGATATTTCTACTAATAGAAGGAGATATATCATCAAGATAGTAAGACTCTTTAATAATGCTCCATCCTCGTCTCGTATAAACGTGATGTCTATATCACTTTATGTCTAACATCATGTTATTATATTTCATTTCAAAGTGTGATCGATTAGAGATGATTGCTAAGGAGTGGGGTGAAGGAAATTTTATAAATGATAATTGGGTGTATAGATTCAAATATGTGAACAACCATTCTTTCCCACAACAACGAAACTGGTGAGTAATATAAATAACAGTCAATTTAAGTTCTTCGCATAAAAACTAATTTTATCAGTCAAGGTGTATTTAACGTATTGTACAAGCAGGTACGATTGTGGACTTTACGTGTGCCTAATGATTTTGTTTCCTTGGAAAGTAGATCGATTGTTAAGTGAGGTAAAAAACAAGGGGAATAAACCGACTATAAATAATATGTTAATTATATTGTATTTTGGAATTACCACTCAAATTTTGCATATATTGGTTTTGTAGGACGAATCACAAAATGCATGTGCAAGGATCATGGTTAAACTATATAACTCTGCAGAAAATAAAGCGAAAAAGGGGTATGATAAATGAAAGTTATTCTTGAAAACTTGGTTATTTTTCTAGTGTTAGTTTTAGTAAACTTGATTATCATGCAGGATGGGGTATGACAATTGTGTTCTTCATGATAATGTGATGTTCTCTATGGATGACTTTGACACTCTAGATATCACTTTGAATTATGTGTTGGATAGGATAATGTCCTCAGATGTCCTTGAGGGGAGAGTAATTGATTCAGATTGTCAACAATTGGAGGGAAAAGTGCCTCAAAAAGACGAATATATTCCTTTGAATGAAGACAATGATCTAATTAACCTTGTTCAATTGTACACCGAAGCTAGTCAAAAATACATGGATGTAAGAATTATTACTTTATAGTTTGCAATATCTAGTATTTCTTAATGAATTATTGTGGCAATATTAAGGATATACTAGCTGGAGCTGTTTTTGTAATGGGTTTTTATTACTATGGTCTATGGACAATATTTATGTCAAATTCGAGTTGAATTAGCAGTACTTGCACCAAATTTCTGTATTGATTAAAATTGCTCACATGAGTGTCATTAGCTCTTCAAATAACCGAAAAATTGGAAATTTCATATACCATTCCTAAAATGAAGTTATGTTAGTGAATCTGAAAGGCCAAACATATCAGAAAATTGTCTTATATCAAAACATTTCCTAATACATAAAACTCGATCCCCTGGCTTAATATAATTATCTAGCATAAACACATCTTAACATTTATAATGAAATAAAAGATGGACATGGATACACAAACCTATTAAAGCTTTGCTTGAAGAGAGATATAAATAGGGCTGGGTATAGACATAGGAAAGTTAAAGAACATAATTTCAAGCCCAAAAAAATACATCACTATATTAAAATTGGGAAAATTGCTTTTTTGGTACCATAGGGTAGGTTGTCTTGCACTTTTGGTACCATTGGATATGAAAATACAAATTTGGTACCATAAGATAGGTTTTCGTTGCAATTTTGGTATCAAACCCAATTTTTCTACAAAGTTAATGGCAATTTATCCCCTACTAAATTGCTTCCTTAAAATTTTACAGGGGGTAAATTGATTTTTTTTCAAATTATAGAGGGATAAATTGCCATTAACTTTGTAGAAAAATTGAGTTTGGTACCAAAATTACAATGAAAACATATCCTATGGTAGCAAATTTGCATTTTCGTATCCAATGGTATCAAAAGTGCTAGTTAGTCTATCCTATGATACCAAAAAGACAATTTTCCCTATAAAAATTTCTTGGTTTTATGGAGTAATACATAAGCAATTTTGTAAGATCAATCTTAATAACATTACTGGTTACACTTAGCAGGCTTAAATATATTATCTTAAGGTCAACAATGTTGACTTTGATCAATTAATCGAGTAATTCGTCAATTTGTATTAAAAATAACCTAATTATACATTACACTATTGTGAACAATGTTGACTTTGGTTAATAAATCGAGTCATTTGTCGATTTGCATTACGATTAATCTAATTATACATTACCCTAAGGTAAACAATGTTAATAATAATTATACACTTTTATACCCAAAAAAATTATTCATTTGAATCCAATTTATATTTAAGTTAGGCCTAACAAAATTAACATTTTCAAATTTGGACCAATGCGTAATTTTGATATTCAAGGGTAACTAGAGAGTGATACAATTTAACAATTTTATCAACATCTTAAGTAATTTTCTGAAAAAAATCAGAATTTAATTTAAACAAAAAATATTTTTCATTGAATTTTCAGTTTCTGAACAAAGAAAAATCCACCAAAAATAAATTAATATGATACAAATTTATAAAAATCACCGAAAAATCATAAATTATTTTCTAAATGTAGCGATAGTCGCCGTCGGAAAAATGGCTTCTGGAGTGGGCCTCACGCGCGGCACGCGGCACTTGCCGTGCGTGGGAGTGGTTGGGGTCCTCCAGCCGGGTCGTTTCAGACCCGATTTTTCTGTAAATCGGGTCAGCGCGATCCGGTTCCATTAATCTTCATTTTTTTCCCTTTTTCGATTATTCCAACATCCAATTGCATAGTCATCTGTGATACAGTTGCAATGGCATATTTAATATACCTTCGTCGGCAGAAAAGCTACAAAAATCTCTTCATCGGCAGAAAAACTTCAATGGAATGGAATGGGGTGGGGTGGGGTTGGGTTTTATTATTTTAATTAATTATGAAAAAATATTTTAATAAACAACATAATTTAGGAAAATCTCTTCATCGGCAGAAAAGCTTCAATGGAATGGAATCCTAAAGTCTCTTCATCGGCAGAAAAGCTTCAATGGGTGGGGTGGGGTGGGGTGGGATTTTATTATTTTAGAATTAATTATGAAAAAATATTTTAATAAACAACATAATTTAGGAAAGTTTTAGTAAAAGGGTGTTAAGGTAATTACACCTAAATCCATTGCAAATTGTGACTTGCTATGTTTACCTATATAGCAAGTCACCCATGAATTTTTTATTATAAATGATTGGCTATGGAGTATGAACTCCTTTGAGTTTTCCACAACTAGAACTCTTCTTAGCAAGCCTTGCCCAACAAACAATTCTTCGATTTATTTGGCTAATCTTATTATTTCTTGAGTCATAATTTCTTATAAAGAATTGTTTATTCGGCCAAAAATTAAAGTGTAAGGTCCAAGTTAATTAATAGTTTAAGCCCAATCTTGAAGGATGTTCAGAATCCTATATTAGAGGTCCAACACCTTCTGAAAAGCCCAGTTGGCCTACTAATGGATAAATTAAAATTCAAGAACAAATTTTTCCCTCTTTAAAATATTTTCAATTTTCAGATTTTTGCCTAGCTATTTTTCGAAATCTATAATTGATTTCGAAAAAATTACTTCCTATTTTATCCTTAATTTAAAAAATAATCTTGCTTTTAAACAAGAGTCAAATTTGGTCTTAATATTGGCTACAATAAAAGGTAAGTATATTGGTAAATATTGTTTCTAGAATAAATCACTGTATTAAGTAATGTAAACATACATAGTATATCCTGCCTAAAATATTTAAATCAAAAGCCACATGATTTATGACCTGAAAGCCAGATGATTTATAATTATTAGAAAGAAAAAAAATAAAAAAAGTAGGAGCATGTAATTAGTCGGGTTCGGTCTTAATCTTATCTCTTCAGTCTTTAAAGGCTTTTGATTGCGAATGGATAATCACAAATATAATCAAAATACAGTAAAAATTAAGGACATGTTTGTTTGGCGTTTCTCAAAAAAAAATTGTGTTTGGAAAATGTCAAACAAATATGTTTTTTTTTTTTTTCTGAAATAAATTTTTCATCTTTTAAATTTCTCAAACTACTCTATCAAAACCCAAACAAACAACAATTTTCTTATCTCTAAACAAAATATGTACAAACTATACTCTGATTTGATATAAAGTAACATATCTCTTACACAATTTATCTCACAACAAACATGATTTGACATAAAGTCTTACACATCTTACACATACAATATAACTCTTCCAAAAAAAATCTACACCTCCTTTATTTTCCAAACCACTCTCTCAAAAATAAAAACTCAAACAAACAATATTACGTAAATCAAGATTATTTCACAAACCTCCATTATTTTCCCAAACACCAAACAAACAGACACTAACTTTTTTATATTTTATAATAATTCCTTAACCTTGGTCCCTGATAATTAATGCATCTATCACACTGATGGTGAAATTTACCGAGATATTTTACATTAACCGACAAATTAAAAGGTTAGTGGGATTATGGGACAAGTCTTGTCAGTTCATAGGTGAAAAGTGAATTTCCAAGTAAATTGTGAAAAACCAGATTTTATTAAAGTTGAAGTACTACACTACTATATTCATCAAAAAAAAAAGAAGTACTACACTACTACTTAAAAATTAAAAGTCGAATTTTAACACTTTTACCACCATAAAACTAAAAAAAAAAAAAGGTTTAATTTGAATTGGTGTTGGAATAGTTGCGGAACTTTTGAAACAATTGAATTGATTTCGAAGTTTCAGATTTTGATCAGGAATTTTTATAATGTTTTTAGATATTTGTGATTTTGTGTAAAATATATAATTATAATTTGTGTATTTTGATTAGATTTTATAAGATAACATAATGCTAAAAAGTGCTTAGTTGGGTTAGCAAATGTGAAATAATAGATTGTTTTTGAATTTCCGATTCTTTTCATTATTTTCTAGTTTATATAGATATAAATAGGTGATTTTTTTTATTAATTTTCGATTCTTTATAAATAATTTTCAATTCGTTAAGATTATTTTTAAATGATTTTTTAGGTTTTTAGAAATTATTAATTTTCATAAAAAAAAAAATCAAGGACTAAATTGTTATAAACAGGTTTTATGGGTGTTTAAGTGTAATACTATTATAGTGATCGAACGAAAATACCCTCATGAATATTCACGTACAAGTCACGTAAAATCGGAGGCGTCGTGTTCAATCTGAAAAGGAGGGTTCAGATAAAGTAAGTAGCTCGCTAAAGCATTCGCTTCTGAAAGAATTTGAACTAATTGTGCCACAGTTGAGCGTTTCTGTCCAATCGCTACATAGACACAATACAATGTCTCACTCTCAGAGGCGGCCTTTGAGTTCAATTGCTTTTGGTTTAATATGGTATCGATAGCAATAGCTGTTTTTCCAGTTTGTCGGTCCCCGATTATAAGTTCTCGTTGACCACGACCTATGGATTTTTATTGATACCTAACATAATGCATGCAAAGTTCCTTGACCCAACCAATTCCTTAAAATGAAAGGATTCGAAAAAAAAAACATTTTCTACAACCATGAAAAGGGGCTTTCTAGATTTCGGGACCTGGGTAAGTGGAGGGGAGCTGCTACAATTGCTTTAGCGGGAGCAAACAAACAACTTTTAATAAGGACTAACGTGAAAAGAAAAAAAACTTAGAAGAGACGATTCTGTAAAAGGTTATACGTAATGATCCGAGGAGCCTTTGTCATCCCCTTTCATGTTAAACAGAAAATTAAGCGAACCATTCGATATTTCTTTTAGTTTCTACCGCTGATATAGTCAAAAGGTAAAATGATTACTCCTAAATCAATATTTGTATCCTCATACTATACTTTTTTGGGGTTTGTTGGATGAAGATGAAGATGAAAGAAGACAAGCATTTAAGGGAAGGTTTTGATGATTTCCAAAACATCATAATCAGCTAAGTATGGAAAAGCTTAGTTCCCTTAGAAGAATTTTGAACAAGTAAAAGAAGACATCAGAAGAGTTCAAAGTTCAAAGCTCAGAAGACTAGTGATCTCTCGCTGAATCAGCGAACAGAAGGGTAGATCATCAGCCGAGTCAAATCAGATGAGTTCAGTATTTGATCAGCAGAGTATCTATCAGCAGAGTCGTTTTGATCAGCAGAGTAGAAGAGGTCAAGAGATTAGTCCAACGGTAATAAATGCACTTGGTGTAATAAATGCTGTAAGAGAAGGGTAGTAATGGCAAATGATTGAAGATATCCTCGGATCAGCAGAGTGCATTAAATGCAGCATTAAATGCGATGGACAGAAAGGTACTGTACACAGTACGGAATGCTGCAGGGAGCCGTTTCAAAAAGAGCTGAAGGATGGATTTGATTTGTGACTTGCCTTCAACGGTCATAATTTCATTTCCATGTATAAATAGAGCTGAATTTCAAATCGAGCAAGAACACAACAACAATCAGAGATCGAAATTTTGAAGCAGAATTTCTCTAAGTCTCAAAAGCTCGAACAGCTCACTCGTCTGGTGGAAGTCATCTGTTGACAGAAACCAAGTTGAAGAAAATAGAAAAACATTATCTGAGTGATTTTGTAAGAAGCTGAGTGTTGTGCGAAGTGAGAATCCATCTTTGTGAGTGATTCTACTTTAGAGGATAGGTCTTCTTTGTGAATTCCTATTGTGAGCTTACAGCCTTCTCATTAGTTGTTTAGGTGTAAGTGGAGAAATATTGTAATCTTTGTGATTATAGTATAACCCAGAATCTGTGTGATCTGGAAGAGTGGACTAAAGGATTTCTATCCATATAACCACTATAAAAATTCTTTGTGTTACCTTGCATTTAAAGTTTTCTTGCACATTTTTAAAGTTTGCATTTTCAACACTTTGAATCAATCAAAAAGATTTTATAAGGAGTTTTAAGCTGGGGATAAAATCTTTTAGAACTTAGTTCACTTGTGAAAAACACTTTTTAACAATCCGCTGCAAGTATACTCTTGGAAAAATGTTTTGCTGAAAAACAGCTAAGTCACTGTAAGAAGAGTGGTCAGTCGTCTGTTCAAGATTTGTTCACGATCAGACTAGTCTGCTTACTGTTCTTCATCAGCTTAGTCTGCTGACAGAAGACTGAAAAGTTTTTAAGTTCAAAAAATTTTCAGAGGTCTATTCACCCCCCCCCCCCTCTAGACCTCATCTGACCACTTGGGACCAACAAGTGGTATCAGAGCAGGTGGTTCATTAGAATCAGCTGCCTGATCAACGAGCTTGATCCGAGTGTTTTTCAAAGGTTTTCAAAACTTTTCAAAAGAGCATCTTTTTGAAAAACAAAAACTTTTTGAAAAATGGATTGTATCAGCCATGTTCCCCACATTGCTGGTATGTCCTTTGAGGACTGGAAAATCAGAATGGAGATTTTCCTTGCTGCCTATAATGACAACATGCATACATGTATCATTAAAGGTCCATTCAGATTCACAAAGACCATAAAGATAAATGAAGTAGATACGGTTGTGGAGAAAGACCTTCATGAGATGACTCCAGAAGAGATAAAGCTTTACAATCTAGATAAAGTTGGGAGATTCATCATGACCAAAGCCCTGGATAATGATCGGTTTGACAAGGTCAAACATTGCAAAACTGCAAAGGAGATGTGGGACAAGGTCAGAGACATGAGTGAAGGGAATGATGCTATTAAAGAGCATCAGCTCAGTGTTGCATTGGAAAAGCTGGACAACTTCAAGATGAAGTCTGGAGAAACCATTGATCAGATGGATACCAGATTCACCAGAACTCTGAACGAAGTTTTGAAGCTGGGAAAGACTTTCACTGACAAAGAGATTTCTGTCAGAGTACTGAAGGCTCTACCTTCCAAGTTCAACATGAAAGTGACAGCAATGGAAGAATCAAGAGATCTGGGCAAGATTTCTCTAACAGAGCTGTTCTCCGCACTCAAGGCTTATGAGTATAAACTGCCAAGGATGGGAATTGAAGAAACCTCAACTTCAGGACCCACAGCTGCACTTGTTGCTGCTGAAAACACCAGAAGACCAGCCCAAAGAAATGCAGAAATGGACTCATCTGATGAGGCCACTCTACTCAACAAAAAGGAGTACACTGCTGGAGATGTAGCATTATTGATGAACAACTTCAAGAAGTTCTATAAGAGAAAGATGAAAAACAAATACAATCATGCTGCTTCTACTTCTAAACCTAACTTTTCTTCTCAGGATAAAGAGGATTATAAATCAAAACTGATGTGTTACAACTGCAGGAAATTGGGACACTTCATAAGAGACTGCCCATATCCAAAAGCAGAGAAGTACACTGAGGAAGAGAAGAAAATGAGAAAAGAAAGAAAGCATCAGAGAGGCAAGGCAATGATGGCTGAAGCAGAAAAGCCAGCTGCTGTCTACTCATCTGATTCAGACTCAGACTCGTCTGATGAAGAAAAACCTGCTCTCCTGTGCCTGATGGCAAAGGAATCTGATGACTCTGAGGATGAGGTAACTCCTCAAGAAAATGAACTGTTTAATTCTCTAGAGCAAATGATGTTGAATAATACTACTATTGCTGGAGAGTTTGTTAAGCTTAAGGAAGAGATGAACTTGCTAAAAGAGCAAAATAGTTCACTGAAACTTTTAGCTGAAAAGTCAAAAGAATCAGCTGAATATAAACAGCTTGAGCAAGAGCATGAATCTCTGAAAGCTGAATGTGAGGTTTATAAAGGAAAAATCATGGAACTTGAGAAAATCATTGAGTCTCATAATAAGTCTACTGTTGCATCCATGCATACATCTAGTAAACAGGAGACACCTTTAGAAAAGGAAAAATTAGAGTTGAACCATACTGAAAAATTTGTATCAGCTGACAATAGTAAGGTCATTCTGTATGTTCAAACTTCTAAACCTACCTCATCTGAGAAAGTGGTAAAGGAGAAGAAATCTCCTAAGGCTAAAAAGAGCAAAGAGCCTAGTGTAGGAAATCAGACTAGTAAGACCAAACAGCAGAGTCCTAAGAAGTCTGCTGATAAAGCTAAAGTCAATCAGACTAGTGGTAAAACTAAGTCAAAATCAAATGAGCAAGCATCTAGTAAACCAAAGAAGCATAAGAACAAGAAAAATCAAAATGCTTGGTATGGAAATGAGTCATATTATGTGCAACCTGCTGCATATCATCCGATGTATCATGCACCTCAATTTCCTAGTTACTATGCACCTTACCCTGCTCATCCAATGCATGCATATCCTGCATATCATGCACCTTACCCTGCTTATGAACATTATTCATATCATACTGATCATCAACATGACTTATCTGATAACTATGATAAAAATGAAACTGTTCATGCTCCTAAAACTCAGAAACCTAAGAAGCCTAAGACTTCAACATCTTGGGTTGTCAAGGGTGGAACTAATCCTTCAGGACCCTCTCAATAAGGGTACCTAAAACAATTTTATTTTTGTTTTGTAGGTTAGGATTAGGAGTAGGAGTAAAGTAGAGAAGATTTGGTACTTGGACAGTGGATGTTCAAGGCACATGTGTGGAAACATACATGAGTTGACTGATGCAGTTGCTGTGGATGGTCCAAAAGTCACTTTTGGAGACAGCAAAGAAGGCAAGATTAAAGCTAAAGGAAGATTAATCAAGGGAAACATAGAGATATCTGACGTCTCCTATGTTAAAGGCCTAAAATATAATCTACTGAGCATAAGTCAATTTTGTGACAAGGGATATTCAGTCATCTTCTCAACAGATAAGTGCTACGTTGAACAAATTGGTACAAAGAAGGTAATCTTATCTGGAAGACGACAAGGAAATGTCTACATAGTTGACTGGAATTCTGTTGACAAGAATTCAAGTGTTTGTTTGGTGGCATCTGCACCAAGTGAAGTCAGTTGGCTATGGCACAAGAGGATGAATCATTTAAACTTCAAGACCATAAACAGATTAATCAAGAATGATTTGGTAGAAGGGATTCCAAAAGCAGTCATGAGCAAAGACAAGCTTTGTGACGCCTGTCAGAAGGGTAAACAAATCAAGTCATCTTTTAAAGAAAAGAAGCACCAATCGTCTGGAAGGATATTGGAGCTGTTGCATATGGACTTATTTGGACCCATTGATCCAGTCAGCAATGGTGGAAAGAAATACTGCCTAGCTGTTGTGGATGACTATTCAAGATATACTTGGGTGATTTTCATGAAGAAGAAAAGTGAAACCAAGGAACATCTTACCAATCTGATGGAACTGATCCAGAATGAAAAGAGTATCAAGATATTGAAGATCAGATCAGATAGAGGGACAGAGTTTACAAACTCTACTGTTGAAGAGTATTGTAATATCAAAGGAATACATCATGAGTATTCTGCTGCCAGAACCCCTCAACAGAATGGTGTTGCTGAAAGGAGAAACAGAACACTAAAAGAAGCTGTCAGAACCATGATAGCTGAAGCTAAACTGCCACAAAGATTTTGGGCAGAAGCAACAAATACAGCATGCTTTACCCAAAACAGATGTATGATCAACAAAAATCAGAACAAGACTCCATATGAAGTTTGGAACAACAGAAAGCCAAACATTCATTACTTTAAGATCTTTGGTTGTAAATGTTTTGTATTGAATAATGGGAAAAATCACCTTACTGCATTTGCAGAAAAGGCTGATGAAGCTGTTTTTGTAGGATACTCTACTGTTAGTAAGGCTTATAGAGTTTTTAACAAAAGAACATTACTAATAGAAGAATCTATCCATGTAGTATTTGATGAGCCAAGTCAATCTTCTGAAAAGAATCAAAGTGTAAATCAAGATCTGTCTGCTGATTTACAGAAGTTAGACGTTGGAAGAAATGAAGAATATGTTCCCATCATACTACCTAATCTAAGTTCAGCTGCTAACTCAAGTGCTGTTCATAATCACAGTGCTGATTGTCTAACAGACGAGTTGCAAACAGCTGACAGACCAGAGACTGTTCAACAGACGGCAAATGTTCAACAGACTACTACTGGAACTCCAACAGTAGTGTTGCAAGATCATAACAGAGGACAACATCCTGATTTGCAACCTGATCTCAGATGGCTCAAGAATCACCCTCCTGAATTAGTTATTGGTGATCCTTTAGATAGAGTGAAAACAAGAAGAGCTGCTGCACAAGATGCTATGTTTGTCACATTTCTATCTCAAATAGAGCCTAAACAAATTGAAGAAGCTCTAAATGACTCCTTCTGGATAGAAGCTATGCAAGAAGAGTTGAATCAATTTGAAAGGAATGAAGTCTGGTACTTAGTTCCTAGACCAAGTCATCAAAGAGTAATTGGCACTAAGTGGGTATTCAGAAATAAGATGAATGAAGATGGTGTTGTCACCAGAAACAAAGCAAGACTAGTGGCCAAGGGTTATTGTCAAGAAGAAGGAATTGACTTTGATGAAACTTTTGCACCAGTAGCAAGACTTGAAGCAATCAGACTGTTTCTAGCCTATGCTGCTTACAAGAACTTCACTGTCTATCAAATGGATGTGAAGTCTGCTTTTCTAAATGGAGAATTGCAAGAAGAAGTGTACGTTGAACAACCTCCAGGATTCGAAGTCTATCAAGAAGAGGACAAGGTATATCGTCTGAAGAAAGCCTTATATGGACTGAAACAGGCTCCAAGAGCATGGTATGATACCCTATCTGATTTTCTTTTAATTAAAGGATTTCGAAAAGGTAAGGTAGATAAAACCTTGTTCACAATTGAATGGGAAAATCATATATTACTTGTGCAAATATATGTGGACGATATTATTTTTGGTTCAACTAACCAACAGATGTGTGATAAGTTCTCCAAGCTGATGCAGAATAAGTTTGAAATGAGCATGATGGGTGAACTTAATTACTTTCTTGGACTGCAAGTTAGACAGTTGCCTGATGGGATATTCATCAGCCAAGCAAAGTACACAAGAGATCTGTTCAAGAAATTTGGTATGGAAACTAGCTCAACAGCTACCATTCCTATGTCTACAAGTCTTCGTTTGGATAAAGATGAAGATGGCAAATCAGTAGACATAACCAAATATAGAGGCATTATTGGTTCATTGTTGTATCTAACAGCAAGCAGACCTGACATAATGTACTCAGTTGGAGTCTGTGCAAGATTTCAATCAAACCCCAAAGAATCTCATCTCTTAGCTGCCAAGAGGATATTGAAGTATGTTAAAGGCACTCAGGAATTGGGATTGTGGTATCCTAGAGAATCTGGATTTGAACTAATTGGCTATTCAGATTCAGACCTTGCTGGCTGCAAGATTGACAGAAAAAGCACAACAGGTGCCTGTCAGTTCTTGGGCAGTCGTCTGATCTCATGGATGAGTAAGAAGCAAACCTCAGTTTCTATATCTACTGCTGAAGCTGAATATATAGCTGCTGGAGCCTGCTGTGCACAGATACTTTGGTTGAAGCATCAACTAGAAGACTACAACATTAAGATCAGTGGAATTCCAATCTACTGTGACAATACAAGTGCAATCTCTCTTACTCAGAACACTACAAGTCATTCAAGGACTAAACATATTGAGATTAAACATCATTTCATTAGAGATCATGTGGAAAAAGGCAATGTTTTGATTGAGTATGTTCATACTGATAATCAGATTGCTGACATCTTCACCAAACCTCTAAGTGAAGCAAGGTTCTCAACTCTAAGAGCTGAGTTAGGATTACTTAACCTGGATGCATAAGCTGAGGGGGAACTCATCAGAAGACTGGAGTTCAACAGCTTAGTCATCAATTATTTCATTCAAGAATTAACTCTCAACAGACTAGTTAACTTATGAATTCTTAAAGACAGGGGGAACGTGTAAGACTAGCGGTACTTCTGTTCTAAAGATGAAATCTGTTAATGTCAGTTAGTTGAAGTTAAGTTTGTCAAGAAGACGTATTCTTAATTCTTGAAGATTGAAGATTATTTTATCTTGCTGGATTGACAAACAGCAGAGGAAGATTACTAGCTATTGGCATTCTCTAGTAATATCAGATAACAGATCACTCGTCTGTCAGATAAGTTTAACTCTACTCATCTGATACCTTATATAAGCATGGTCATAAAACGCATTATTAGTAACACGCTTTTATAAGTAAACAGATTAGTGTCGATAGAGTTTCCCGCCCATCTGACATTAAAATAATAAAATTGAAATCCGCGACTCTCATCCGCACGATTAAAAACTGTCAGATTAGATCAACGGTTTAAATAAATCACGAAAATCAAATCAAAAGGAAACCTATAAAATCCGATCTGAACAGCATAGTCGTCTTACGCACTCAAAAATTCTCAAACTTTCTATCTCTCAAACCCTCTTGTTGCGAAAGTTCACTATTTTGCAGAATTTACTCACAAATCTCAGAAATGGACAAAGTTATTGAAGGAAGATACTTCAACTACAGCAAATTCCATTTCTCTGGCACCGATTTGATGCGCGCTTTACTGGAAAAGATCAAGGAAGCATCTTTGGTCCCAGTCTTGGAAGCACACGAAGATAGGGTTTATCTTGAAGATGTATACTTCTACACTTCCAGGGAGTTCAACGATGATGACACCGTTATGACTGCTGTCATAGGTGGTAAGAAAATCGCTGTATCTGCTGCTGTTCTTCATGAAATTTATAAGCTGACAGACAAGGGAGGAGATGTGACCTCGTTAGGGTCAGAAAAAGAAGAGGAATTTTGGAGAATCTGTGCTAAGAAGGGAGAGGAGATGACTGGGACTTTGATGAAGACCCAGCTGAAGGATGAATACCAAAGATTTGCTGATATCATAGCAAAGGTTTTGGATTGTGCTACGGGTTCTCTGGATGGCCTACCTAGAAGAAGGCTTCACACTATGATTTGCATTTACTATGGGATGAAAGTGAACTGGGCTGCTCATGTTTATGAGCTGTTAAGTGACAAAAGGCATTCTCATGCCATTCTGCTGAGTAACTTGTTTGCTTCTCTGCATTTCCCTATGGGTGGAGGAAAACAAACCCATGGAAGCAAAGAATTCAAACTCTACGAACCAGTGAGGCAACTGGTGGAAAAACCAAAGAGAAAAGCCCCCAAACAGTCTAAGAAGACTCCTTCTAAGAAGAGCAAGAAGGAAGGTCAGACTAGTCAGTCTGCTGAGCCAACAGCACAGTCTGCTGTTGTGGCTGGATCAGCAGAGCCCGAAATTGAAGTCTCTAAGAAGGTGGTAGATGACTTCACTGTTGAAATTGAAAATATGAAGACAGGGTCATCCTCTGAAGGAACTGAATCTGAAGAGGAAATTCCACTCCAAAGATTGAAGAGACTAAGGACTAGGAGTGAGGCAAGGGGACCTCCTACTGCCAACCCCCCTGCTATCAAGAAGATTCCTAAGTCAAAGGCCAAGAGAAAGGTCACTTTCCCTGAAGAGCCTGTTGGAACTGTAAGAAAAACAACAACTGAGGCAGAAAGGCCATTAAATGTTGAAGAACCAGTTGTTGAAGCTGCTAAGGCTGCTACTGCTGAGCCTGAAAGTATTCCTACAGTTGAAGTAACAACAGAAGCCTTAACTGCTGCACTATCTGCTGATGTGGAAAAGGAACAGCAGACTAGCACACCACTAGAGGGAGAAATTCTGTTGATACATCCTACTCCAGTTGCTGCAACACCTATCCAAGCAGTTGAAAGCCCTGAATCTAGAAGAAAGAGGTTAGGCAAAACCTCAACTTATGTGACTGCTGCAGAGAAGATGAGACTGGATGCTGCTGAAAAGCAAAGGATTGCTGCTGAGAAAGCAGAAGAAGATAGGCTGAAAAGCTTAGAACTGAAAAAGCTGGAGGAAGAAGCCAGCAAAATGACTCAAGAGCAGAGAGATGCTTTTGAGGCAGCAGAGTTGGCTGCTGTCATTGAAGCAAGCATCAAGGATGCTCATGGTCCTCAGCGTACTGGTGGGATAGTTATTGGTGAGCAAAGAGATCCAAGCAAACCAATCCCAGCTATGCCTGCACCTAAGATCAAGGAAAAGAGGAGAGATGAAATAAGATTATCTTTAGAGATTGTCAGGGAAGATCCTGAGATCTTTGAAGAATTTCTCAGAAGACTAGACGCTGAAAATGAAAGAGTCAACCGTCTGACACTCTTCCATTCTGAAAAGATTAAATACAATAGATGGAGAGAATTCAGATTGACAAAGAGTCCTGCTGAAATGGCTAAGTGGAAAGAATTCAAGGCTACAGAAGATTGGGTATTGAAGTGGCTTGAGACAAATTCACTCATTCAAGCACTTGATTCAGAATTCTTTCTGGACAGGTTAAGGATGAGGACATGTCACATAGTCAAGGAAGAGGCCAAGAAGATCTTTGCATCCATTCCTGAGGATTTTGATGACTCAGTAGATCTCAAAGAAAGATCTATTAAGCTAGCTATTGCTCAAGCAATGGAGCTTTGGGCCAAGAAAGCAAGGAAGCTAAGAGGACAACCAAGCTCACTGGTCCCACTTCCTAACATCAAGCACATTGTCTATGGACCAAACATCAAACCCTATGAAGAGCTGCCAGAGGAGCCAACAACTACTTTTATTCCTCTTGACAACTTTACTTGGATTTGTAACAGGTCTGCAGTGGACAATGAAGGTTTGATGAGGACAGTTGAAACTGTCAAGAAAACAATATCACCTGCTGATGGAGAGAAAGATAAGTCATCTGATCAACTAAAGCAAATTGAGGGTACTTCAGACCCATCTGATCAAGACAAAGTGCAGGATGATAAGTCTGATGCTGCTGATGAATCAAAGAAGGAAGAAGAAATTCCAGCAGATCAGTTAAAGGAGAAAGAAGTTGCTGATAAAGGAGATGATCAGGCTAAGGAGAAGGAAAGCACTCCAAGTCTTGCTGATAGCTCAGCAGATCAGTCTCTTGCACTGACAACTCAACCACCAGAGCAACTTACCAAAGAAACACCTGCTGCTACAACAGAGACAAATCTGTTAGACTCCATTCATCAAATGTTTACCAAATCCATGAAGGAGATGAAAGAAGAGTTAAAAGCAGAAGTGTTAGCTGCTGTTCATCAACCTATTCAGAAGGTTGCTGCTGCTGTTCCTACTGATTTAATGAAAGATACTGCTCAAAATGTACAATCTATATGTCAGGATATGGATGTACTTAGGAGAAGGACACAAAGCACTACTGAAAAGGTTGGAAGCAGATTGAACAAACTGTTGAATTGGCACTCCAAGCAGAAGATGAAATCATGGGCAACATGATGCAAGAATTCAAGGCCTCATCAAATTGGATTCTGGGAACTCAAATCCAATTAGGTGATCAAGGAGAAGATCTGCTCAAGGAGATGAAAGCATTCAAAGCCAATCAACTTAAACAGCAAGCTCAGATCAATGCAATGGAAGAGAACATCAAACTTCTATGTGATTCTCTTCTAATTACACCAGTTGTACCACAATATCCACCTGTCCCTGCTGATGATGACAAAAAGGGGGAAGAAAGGATATTTGGACAGATGAGAGTTGGAACTTCCTATGAAAGAGTCAGAAGATCTGTTGAAGAGGAAGAAGACAACCAAGATGAAGCAACTGAAGTGCTAGAAGAATCTGCTGGTGAGACTGCTAAAAACATGGAAGAATCAAGCAGACCAACAGATAAGAGAATAACAGAAGAAGAAGACCAAGCTGATGAGGAAGAATCTGAAGCAAAAGCCAAGTCAGACAAAGAACTAGCTGCTGCCAAAGATTCAGCTGAGGAACAGCTTGATCCAGATGCTAAGAAGAAGAAGTTAGAGCTGCTGAAGAAAAGGTTCTCTGAAAATTTGGAAGCTGAGACTTCTAAATTATCTGAAGAAGAATCTGAGAAAGAAGACAAGGAAGAAAAGAAGACAGAAGACTAGCTTGGCTAGAATTTCCTTATATTAAAAATCCTTGTAATCTTTTAAAGTATTTTGTACTTCTCATCTTTCAACTTGTAAAATGTAATCAGTTCAATATCTATAAAATTGCAAGTTTGACTCCAACATATCATTTCTATCTCAGAAATTTTTGAGGATCAAAACTTTAGTTTAGGTACAGGTACTTAGCTGGAGTTTTGTCATCATCAAAAAGGGGGAAATTGTTGGATGAAGATGAAGATGAAAGAAGACAAGCATTTAAGGGAAGGTTTTGATGATTTCCAAAACATCATAATCAGCTAAGTATGGAAAAGCTTAGTTCCCTTAGAAGAATTTTGAACAAGTAAAAGAAGACATCAGAAGAGTTCAAAGTTCAAAGCTCAGAAGACTAGTGATCTCTCGCTGAATCAGCGAACAGAAGGGTAGATCATCAGCCGAGTCAAATCAGATGAGTTCAGTATTTGATCAGCAGAGTATCTATCAGCAGAGTCGTTTTGATCAGCAGAGTAGAAGAGGTCAAGAGATTAGTCCAACGGTAATAAATGCACTTGGTGTAATAAATGCTGTAAGAGAAGGGTAGTAATGGCAAATGATTGAAGATATCCTCGGATCAGCAAAGTGCATTAAATGCAGCATTAAATGCGATGGACAGAAAGGTACTGTACACAGTACGGAATGCTGCAGGGAGCCGTTTCAAAAAGAGCTGAAGGATGGATTTGATTTGTGACTTGCCTTCAACGGTCATAATTTCATTTCCATGTATAAATAGAGCTGAATTTCAAACCGAGCAAGAACACAACAACAATCAGAGATCGAAATTTTGAAGCAGAATTTCTCTAAGTCTCAAAAGCTCGAACAGCTCACTCGTCTGGTGGAAGTCATCTGTTGACAGAAACCAAGTTGAAGAAAATAGAAAAACATTATCTGAGTGATTTTGTAAGAAGCTGAGTGTTGTGCGAAGTGAGAATCCATCTTTGTGAGTGATTCTACTTTAGAGGATAGGTCTTCTTTGTGAATTCCTATTGTGAGCTTACAGCCTTCTCATTAGTTGTTTAGGTGTAAGTGGAGAAATATTGTAATCTTTGTGATTATAGTATAACCCAGAATCTGTGTGATCTGGAAGAGTGGACTAAAGGATTTCTATCCATATAACCACTATAAAAATTCTTTGTGTTACCTTGCATTTAAAGTTTTCTTGCACATTTTTAAAGTTTGCATTTTCAACACTTTGAATCAATCAAAAAGATTTTATAAGGAGTTTTAAGCTGGGGATAAAATCTTTTAGAACTTAGTTTACTTGTGAAAAACACTTTTTAACAATCCGCTGCAAGTATACTCTTGGAAAACTGTTTTGCTGAAAAACAGCTAAGTCACTGTAAGAAGAGTGGTCAGTCGTCTGTTCAAGATTTGTTCACGATCAGACTAGTCTGCTTACTGTTCTTCATCAGCTTAGTCTGCTGACAGAAGACTGAAAAGTTTTTAAGTTCAAAAAATTTTCAGAGGTCTATTCACCCCCCCCCCCCTCTAGACCTCATCTGACCACTTGGGACCAACAGGGTTATTTGCACTTACATCCCTTAAACTATAGTTATTTGACAATTATCCTCAAAACTTTTAATTTTATGACAATCACACCCCTTGTCTTAACAAACCATCCATTCCACTTATTAAATATCCATTTTACCCTTCTCCCTTAACAACGATTTGTATTGAATTTTTCTTACAGAAGTACTTATATTGATTCTAGTAATTTGAGCTTAGGAACGTGAATATTGTTATATTTATATTGCAATTTTGCCTAAATAATCACACAAAACATAGAATAAATCATGCCATTATTCTAACCCAAAAAATCAGACGATGATATTGAAAAGTACGTAATCGAAAATTGTAATCAGGACATCAAAATAAAAACATCATATGTAATAGCACCATGCTTAATATTTCCAACGAAGTACTATTTTGATGCCTGTTAGCAAGTAATGCAAGTTGGCAACTAGTGGGGGCCACCAACTTGTTTGTTAATGCAAATTGCATTGCAAGTTACAAGTTTGTTAGAATCTCTCTGCCACTTTTTGGATGAATTTAACAAGAAAATGCAAGTGGAGCAAACGGCTTTGGCAGAGACTGTCTCCATTTGAAGGCCTATAAATAGGTACCTCATTTAGTTCATTCTGCACACCATCCGAACAATACCGAGAACACCATCAAGCATTCTCTCCTCAAAAATTCTTTCAAGCCTAGTTTAGGCAGAAATTTTGAGCGCAAAATTTCAGAATGTTTTCTTAAACTGTGAAAGATATTGTGTGAAAATTAAGTGAGTAATTTTCTTCGGTGAGTCGAGAGTTGTGAGTGTTTGTAAACACGGTGTAATTATCTCCCTTTATTGAAAGATCTGCAGCAGCCCGTGGACGTAGCCTATTTTGGGTGAACCACGTAAATTTTGTGTTCATTATTTTTGCTATTCCATTAAATCTGGTTGTGGTTTATCCTAACAACTGGTATCAGAGCTCAGGAATTTTTTTTCCGGGCCAACCAGATTTAAGTGGGAGCAATGGCGGCAGACGAAGGGAAAATGAGACTCGAAAAGTTCGATGGTGCGGACTTCGGATTCTGGAAAATGCAAATAGAGGACTATTTGTATCAGAAAAATTTATTCTTGCCTCTCCAAGAAGATAAGCCAGAATCCATGAAGGAGGATGAGTGGAAACTCCTTGACAGACAAGCTCTCGGACTTATCCGGCTGACGTTATCTCGCAATGTCGCTTTTAACATAGCGAAAGAAAAGACCACGGCGGGTCTTATGAAGGCACTCTCAAATATGTACGAGAAACCTTCGGCCTCAAATAAAGTGCATTTAATGAGGCGGTTATTTAATTTGCGGATGACTGAAGGGGCATCGGTGGCCCAACATCTCAATGAACTCAGTACAATCACGACCCAGTTGAGTTCGGTCGAGATTGAGTTTGACGATGAAGTACAGGCGTTGTTACTTTTGTCCTCCCTTCCAGAAAGTTGGAATGCTACGGTCACGGCTGTGAGTAGCTCGTCGGGAAGCAGTAAGTTAAAATTCAACAATGTACGTGATCTCGTTCTAAACGAAGAGATCCGGCGGAGAGAGTCAGTCGAAACTTCGACCCCCTCTGCTTTGTCGACGGAGTCGAGAGGCCGATCGACAAACAACAATCGTGGAAGATCAAACCACCGAGGAAGATCAAAGAATGGGAGATCCAGATCGAGAAATCCCAGCAATCTCAGAAACTCAAAGACTGTTGAGTGTTGGAATTGCGGAAAGGTCGGACACTACAAAAATCAGTGCAAGAGTGCACCGAAGAATCAAACGACGAAGATCGAAGCTAATGTTGCATCGACATCAACACAAGATGATGTGTTGATATGCTCTTTGGAGAGCAAGGAAGAGTCTTGGGTGTTAGACTCTGGAGCATCATTTCACGCTACTTCGCAGAAAAGACTCTTTGGAGAGTACGTGTCTGGAAACCTCGGTAAGGTATATCTTGGAGATGACCAACCTTGTGATATTGTTGGTCTAATGATTCAAAACTAAATTCATAAGGAAATAGCTCAAAGAAAAAGTCTATCTGAATCGACTTGAGCCTTTCTATCAAACTTAACAAACTCAACAAGGAGAGGTTCAGTACCCTTCAAAACGAAAAGCCACCTAACATGATCAAAACCAACAAAAGAACCGATAGACCCAAGAACTGAGAAAACGACATATTTAGACATAACAACAAAAGAGCTACAAACTCGAAGACTCTAACAAGACGAAAAGCAAAATAAAAGGCGCCAGACAATCATCTCCATTCCTTGCTTTGGGGGGGGGGGGCACCGAAAATATGCATGATAAAATTTGCAAAATCAAATATGTGTGGAGATACAAAAAGATCATTCCCAATTATTGAAAAGCAACCAAAAAAAATGGAGTGTGCCAAAATCATCGAACTTCAACTTCAAGGCCAGTATAGCAGTCAAATGCGCCCCTACACTCTCTCAATGCTATTTTCTCAAGTAGAAAACAATCCCTATTTCTTACACTCAAAATGGGATTCTATTAATTAGTTCTCTACTCTACAACTTACTTAATGTTACAAGTCATGTACCATATATATATAGATGTAATAAGGCGGTGAGTTGTGCATTTAATTTCCTGTCCACCGCCTCAACTAAGTTGTTTGATTGGCTTGCTTCAATATGAAGCAATCAAAGTCAATTACAACTTTTCTTGTTAATTACCTTAACTAAGAAGTAATTCTTCTTAGTTAAGAAACCATTAACCGACTTTAATAAGGAGAAACGTGGCTTTATTAATAACAGATATAGTAACATCAATAGCATTCAAGAACACAAAAACATCTATAATATGATTTCCAATTCAAGAACATCTATAATATGATTTCCTAATATGAAAATCCTTCAACACAAAAAGAAGTAAGTCTATAATCGCACGATGATATCATAAAAGCTAAACAATATTGCAAATAGTAATGTTTACTGTGCAACGCACTTCAAAAATCATGTTAAGCATTGTGTTATGTCATCAACATATTCACTTACACGTCGTCAGCATCATCCTTATGATCCCTCACGATCAGCATTGTCAGTTGGACCATCACCAAAACCAGGATATATCAGACTATAAGCATCAACATTAGCAATAGTAGCAGGAACATCAGCAGGAACATCAGCAACAGCAGGAACATCAGCAACACCCTCAACAACATTTCCAACAGCATCACCCTCAGCAACATTTCCTCCAGCAGGAGTTTCGGGATCATCTTCACGGTATCCATATTTTATTGGGTTATTTCGTATAGTCCCCAACCTGTTTTTGACTTGGCCCACAGATATCCCGGGAGCTTCACCGAGATCAGGGAGGATGTCCTTGGGATTAACAGCTACAATATTTGGAAATTCGTACATAAATACATATATATAGAAACATTAACACACAAAGGAGGAGGGATCACCTAATAACCCGCCATGTTTTCTAATGGATTCCAAGAAACGGGCATGCAATGGTTGACTCCATATGTTGGATTTCCATTCCAGTGGTGGTTTTTCCTTTGCAGCCTTTCTGCCCTTGTCTCCCTTCTTCGGATCCATTGTAATATCATTAAATCCATCCTTCGGTGGTTTTTCCTCTGCAGCCTGTTTGCCCTTGTCTCCCTTCTTCGGATCCATTGTAATATCATTAAATCCATCCTTCGGTGGTTTTTCCTCTGCAGCCTGTTTGCCCTTGTCTCCCTTCTTCGGATCCATTGTAATATCATTAAATCCATCCTTCGGTGGTTTTTCCTCTGCAGCCTGTTTGCCCTTGTCTCCCTTCTTCGGATCTATAATATCATCATATCCAGGGACGGACGTCAATGGGGACTGGGGGGGGCCATGGTCCCCCCAGGAAAAAAATATTTTTTTATAGTTATATATATATATATATATATACTTGCCATATTTGACAAAGAATAGTATGTGGCGGAGTGGTAAGGTTTATGATGTTTTGTTGAAGGTCTAGTGTTCAATCCTTGTAGTTGTCATTTTTTGTTTCCTTCTTTCATTAAAATTGAATTGTGTTTTGCATTAAAAAAGTACACATGACTTTTAGTTCGGTGGGCATTATTAATATTTGGAAAAGTTCTTGGACATTGTGTAGGAGTCTTATGTTCAATTTCTTAAATTAACCTTTTTTTTCATGAACATTCAATTTATTTTGAACTATTTAAGACATGATTTAAGTGGGCATTATCTGATAGACATTATAATAAATATATACTAACATAATCATTATATTATGCACAATTTTACAATAAATATCTAATATTCAATTTCTATGTTTGATCAAATTCCTTAATTTGTAACCGTTTGTTGAGTGGACTGACTTAATTCATTTGGCTAATACTCTTAAAATTAAAAAGAAATTAGTTATTTTTTCCCCACTTTTTCTAGGATGAAATTATAGGATTGTTTTATCTTATGTTAGTTTTTTTGTTATTTTTATCAAAAATCGATAAAATATCGAGTTTGATACAGAAAAAAATTTCGCCCCCGAAAAAAAATGGTTTAGCTCCGTCCCTAATCGGCCCCCCCAAGAAATGGGGTCTAGGTCCGTCCCTGATCATATCCATCCCTCACACGCTGCTTACATTCCTCCAACAGCTTGATTCCTAGCACCGGAGGAACTCCACCATCTCTTAGATTTCCGATAACGCGGTCGATAGCATCTAAATAAGCAGATAGAATGGTAGTTCGCTCGAAATGATCCACTCCACGAAGATAGATCAAAAATTCCTCCACGTTCTTTTCTTTAAATGCCATCACGTTCTTTTCTTGAGATGCCATCACGTTTGGGAGAGGAAGGTTGGGGATGGGGAATAAGAATAAGGGTTTGTAGATTTAGGCCGCGTTCGGTTTGTAAAATTGGCCCAAGATTAGCCCTTATCTGCCACACTAAATGGACTCCAATTTTCTTAACTCCTGTTCGGTTGGGCTCACAATTTTACGGGCAGCCCGTGCTAATCCATCGAAAAGTGGGCCAGCCCAGCCTTATACGGTTGATTATAATCCTGCACCCCCCTGTCCGATTAATAATAGTGGCCCAATTTGATATTTTCACAACCAAAAATGCCCCTTATTTTGTGGGTAATTACAATTTAACCGAAGCAAATTAAATAAAACATCCAAAATTTATTTCATTTCCCACCTTATCTTCCCTCTCTATTGCTCTCAGCTCAAGGCACGACATTGGGCAATTTTTTCTCTCTCTTCAAAATCTTGTTCGGCCATTAATTCTTGAGCTTGAACACACTTTTTTTTTTTTAATTTGTGATGCTATACTAAGTAGGTGTCTTCTAAATTGTAGGTTCCAAAGAGCACTTTGCCTCTACTTGAAGAATCCGTACTTGGTAGCCAAGGTAAAGTATTGGGGTTTTCTTCTTTAGCTCCGTAAATGAAAAATTTAAGAGGAAGATGTTTTTTGCTAAGATCCGAGTTGGGTTTGTATATATCCATAGTTCCCGTAGTGCAATTTTATGATATGCTATTTGGTGATTTGAATAGTACTTAATACAAAATAAAGTTATATATATATTTTTTAAAGTATCGCAATATATAATCATAATATAGATGTAACATGGTATTCTCGTGGTACAGGAATCAATATTGGACCACCGGACTTCTCTTCCAAAATTGTTGGAAGTAAATAAATTCCTTACCAAAGAGCAATTAGATGTCATCGGGTCAATGGGTTTCGGGTCTGTCACAAAAGTAGGTCTCGAATTGATGGATAAAAAGTTATTGACATGGTTGGTAGATGCCTATAACCCCGAAAGCGGAATTATAAATGTACAGGGCAAACAAATACAAATTACTACAAACACGGTTAATGCAGTCTTTGGCCTACCAAGTAAAGGACATATCTTGCCAAATCCGAGTTCCTCATCTAAATCCAAGGGACGAACATTATACGAGAATTTTTTTACACACAACAATACAACAATGGAATTGCCACAACTACATAAGAAGCTTCAAGCTTGTTCATCTCATGGAACAGAATTCAAGGTTTTATATTTGGTGTTTGTATTCACTGTAATTCTTTTCCAAGATCTTGCCAAAGTTTAGACCTTCGGGAAATTGGAATATCTAATCAACTTAGATCGAATTCACGAGTACAATTGGTCTAGTCAAGTGTTGTACAACCTTGTCGAAGGGGTTAAAAAATTCAAAATTAATGGTGTTAAGAATCTCACAGGATGTGTGATATTATTGGAGGTACAAATTGTCAGATTTATTGAATTCAAGATTTTATATACTTATTTAAGGCATATTCTCATAATATTGGTATTCATGAAATGTAGATGGCATTCCTATCTTCACTGGTGAACAGTTGCCTAAGTGGGGGCAAAATCTTGAATCCAAATTTACCTCATATTCAACAGTGGACACAACTTAAGGTCAACAATTTGATTAACTATTTTAACTTAAAAGGGGGTTATTGGAACAATGCGGTGAGTATATTTAAAAGTCCGTTATCTATATTGCATTTTTTCTTCAACAACAAGGAAAATATACCAATTTTTTTCAAATAATTGCAGATTTGGGTCGAAAGCGACAATAAGGAAGAGAAGGTAAAGAAGGAACCTCATGCCAACGTTGAGGGTCAGACTTCATCATTTGGTTTTGAAAGCCAATTGAGATATTTAGGCAAACAAGTTGAAGTGCTTACTAATAGATTAACAAATTCAGAAACTGGGGTGAGTCAAATGTTACTTGTTAATTACCATTTTGCAAGACATTGCATAGCTTCTTCAACAACGCATGAAATTAACCACATGTTGTAATACATTGCCGATTTCAAAAGAAAGTTATACTAAGCAAGACAACAAAATGAAGGAACCACAAACCAATCAAGATTGTGGCCAAACTTCATCGTTGGATTCCGAAACATATTTGAGATAATTAGGCAAACAAGTTGAAGTGCTTAATCAAAGAATGACAAATGCGGAAAATGAGGTGAGTCGAGTGTTGCTTCATAGGTACCATTCAAATAGTTCAAACAAGAAGTGCAATCATGTTAAAGAGTTGGCGGAATTGGTAGAAAAAATGGCAGTTATTGTATCTAACATTCCATATCTACATCAAAAGTTTGGAGAGAATACAAGCACAGAAGGTCCACAACATTTATTTCATAAAGATACTAGTATGGAAGAGGAATAAGAAAAGGGTAAACAAAAGGAAAATTCCAAGTGTCATGATCATGAACTCACACCGAGCATTTTTGACATGATTTGCTCCAACATGCCGGAAGATGACAAAGTTGCGGAATATCTCTTTTCTAAGAGAATGAATCAAGAGTAAGCATTTTGTTTTTGGTTTAAAGTTACGCTTACTTTGAACAATATACTCTTCTTCATTTATTGTATTAATTGTTAACATACAATAATAGTTATAAAGCGGTTGAGTTCTCCACCAATTGGATTATTCATAGAGCAAGATTTAGTAGTTTGAACAAAGGAGAATGGATTAGCGGTGAAGTAAGTATTTTCATAAACTAATCCAAGTAAGACGATAAATTCCTAAAATGATGATTAAGAAGTTTTATTAACGGGATTGTCATCATATTGAAGGTAATTGATGCTCTTGCGTATATGATTTGGGCGGAGGGACGTGGATCCGGGAAATCATCTAATCATTGGATTCTTCCAGCCATGTTTAGCGTATGTACATGATTTAATTTTTTTTAAACTAAACTGAATATTAAGAACTAAAAATGCAGAATATGGATGGAAATTCAATGGCCACTGATCAACAAATCGACAAGACAATATTTGGTGAGCAAGGATGTCTTCGGGGCCCCACGACAACTTGTGAAACAATTACTATCCCTCTCAATGACACCGAAAAACATTGGTATATGTGCACGATCGATGTACATAACATGCAAATAATAATATCCGACTCCTGTTTGGTAGAACAAGATATTTCTACTAATAGAAGGAGATATATCATCAAGATAGTAAGACTCTTTAATAATGCTCCATCCTCGTCTCGTATAAACGTGATGTCTATATCACTTTATGTCTAACATCATGTTATTATATTTCATTTCAAAGTGTGATCGATTAGAGATGATTGCTAAGGAGTGGGGTGAAGGAAATTTTATAAATGATAATTGGGTGTATAGATTCAAATATGTGAACAACCATTCTTTCCCACAACAACGAAACTGGTGAGTAATATAAATAACAGTCAATTTAAGTTCTTCGCATAAAAACTAATTTTATCAGTCAAGGTGTATTTAACGTATTGTACAAGCAGGTACGATTGTGGACTTTACGTGTGCCTAATGATTTTGTTTCCTTGGAAAGTAGATCGATTGTTAAGTGAGGTAAAAAACAAGGGGAATAAACCGACTATAAATAATATGTTAATTATATTGTATTTTGGAATTACCACTCAAATTTTGCATATATTGGTTTTGTAGGACGAATCACAAAATGCATGTGCAAGGATCATGGTTAAACTATATAACTCTGCAGAAAATAAAGCGAAAAAGGGGTATGATAAATGAAAGTTATTCTTGAAAACTTGGTTATTTTTCTAGTGTTAGTTTTAGTAAACTTGATTATCATGCAGGATGGGGTATGACAATTGTGTTCTTCATGATAATGTGATGTTCTCTATGGATGACTTTGACACTCTAGATATCACTTTGAATTATGTGTTGGATAGGATAATGTCCTCAGATGTCCTTGAGGGGAGAGTAATTGATTCAGATTGTCAACAATTGGAGGGAAAAGTGCCTCAAAAAGACGAATATATTCCTTTGAATGAAGACAATGATCTAATTAACCTTGTTCAATTGTACACCGAAGCTAGTCAAAAATACATGGATGTAAGAATTATTACTTTATAGTTTGCAATATCTAGTATTTCTTAATGAATTATTGTGGCAATATTAAGGATATACTAGCTGGAGCTGTTTTTGTAATGGGTTTTTATTACTATGGTCTATGGACAATATTTATGTCAAATTCGAGTTGAATTAGCAGTACTTGCACCAAATTTCTGTATTGATTAAAATTGCTCACATGAGTGTCATTAGCTCTTCAAATAACCGAAAAATTGGAAATTTCATATACCATTCCTAAAATGAAGTTATGTTAGTGAATCTAAAAGGCCAAACATATCAGAAAATTGTCTTATATCAAAACATTTCCTAATACATAAAACTCGATCCCCTGGCTTAATATAATTATCTAGCATATACACATCTTAACATTTATAATGAAATAAAAGATGGACATGGATACACAAACCTATTAAAGATTTGCTTGAAGAGAGATATAAATAGGGCTGGGTATAGACATAGGAAAGTTAAAGAACATAATTTCAAGCCCAAAAAAATACATCACTATATTAAAATTGGGAAAATTGCTTTTTTGGTACCATAGGGTAGGTTGTCTTGCACTTTTGGTACCATTGGATATGAAAATACAAATTTGGTACCATAAGATAGGTTTTCGTTGCAATTTTGGTATCAAACCCAATTTTTCTACAAAGTTAATGGCAATTTATCCCCTACTAAATTGCTTCCTTAAAATTTTACAGGGGGTAAATTGATTTTTTTTCAAATTATAGAGGGATAAATTGCCATTAACTTTGTAGAAAAATTGAGTTTGGTACCAAAATTACAATGAAAACATATCCTATGGTAGCAAATTTGCATTTTCGTATCCAATGGTATCAAAAGTGCTAGTTAGTCTATCCTATGATACCAAAAAGACAATTTTCCCTATAAAAATTTCTTGGTTTTATGGAGTAATACATAAGCAATTTTGTAAGATCAATCTTAATAACATTACTGGTTACACTTAGCAGGCTTAAATATATTATCTTAAGGTCAACAATGTTGACTTTGATCAATTAATCGAGTAATTCGTCAATTTGTATTAAAAATAACCTAATTATACATTACACTATTGTGAACAATGTTGACTTTGGTTAATAAATCGAGTCATTTGTCGATTTGCATTACGATTAATCTAATTATACATTACCCTAAGGTAAACAATGTTAATAATAATTATACACTTTTATACCCAAAAAAATTATTCATTTGAATCCAATTTATATTTAAGTTAGGCCTAACAAAATTAACATTTTCAAATTTGGACCAATGCGTAATTTTGATATTCAAGGGTAACTAGAGAGTGATACAATTTAACAATTTTATCAACATCTTAAGTAATTTTCTGAAAAAAATCAGAATTTAATTTAAACAAAAAATATTTTTCATTGAATTTTCAGTTTCTGAACAAAGAAAAATCCACCAAAAATAAATTAATATGATACAAATTTATAAAAATCACCGAAAAATCATAAATTATTTTCTAAATGTAGCGATAGTCGCCGTCGGAAAAATGGCTTCTGGAGTGGGCCTCACGCGCGGCACGCGGCACTTGCCGTGCGTGGGAGTGGTTGGGGTCCTCCAGCCGGGTCGTTTCAGACCCGATTTTTCTGTAAATCGGGTCAGCGCGATCCGGTTCCATTAATCTTCATTTTTTTCCCTTTTTCGATTATTCCAACATCCAATTGCATAGTCATCTGTGATACAGTTGCAATGGCATATTTAATATACCTTCGTCGGCAGAAAAGCTACAAAAATCTCTTCATCGGCAGAAAAACTTCAATGGAATGGAATGGGGTGGGGTGGGGTTTTATTATTTTAATTAATTATGAAAAAATATTTTAATAAACAACATAATTTAGGAAAATCTCTTCATCGGCAGAAAAGCTTCAATGGAATGGAATCCTAAAGTCTCTTCATCGGCAGAAAAGCTTCAATGGGTGGGGTGGGGTGGGGTGGGATTTTATTATTTTAGAATTAATTATGAAAAAATATTTTAATAAACAACATAATTTAGGAAAGTTTTAGTAAAAGGGTGTTAAGGTAATTACACCTAAATCCATTGCAAATTGTGACTTGCTATGTTTACCTATATAGCAAGTCACCCATGAATTTTTTATTATAAATGATTGGCTATGGAGTATGAACTCCTTTGAGTTTTCCACAACTAGAACTCTTCTTAGCAAGCCTTGCCCAACAAACAATTCTTCGATTTATTTGGCTAATCTTATTATTTCTTGAGTCATAATTTCTTATAAAGAATTGTTTATTCGGCCAAAAATTAAAGTGTAAGGTCCAAGTTAATTAATAGTTTAAGCCCAATCTTGAAGGATGTTCAGAATCCTATATTAGAGGTCCAACACCTTCTGAAAAGCCCAGTTGGCCTACTAATGGATAAATTCAAATTGAAGAGCAAAAATTTCCCTCTTTAAAATATTTTCAATTTTCAGATTTTTGCCTAGCTATTTTTCTAAATCTATAATTGATTTCGAAAAAATACTTCCTATTTGATCCTTAATTTAAAAAAAAATCTTGCTTTTAAACAAGAGTCAAATTTGGTCTTAATATTGGCTACAATAAAAGGTAAGTATATTGGTAAATATTGTTTCTAGAATAAATCAATGTATTAAGTCATGTATACATACATAGTATTTCCTGCCTAAAATATTTAAATCAAAAGCCACATGATTTATGACCTGAAAGCCAGATTATTTATAATTATTAGAAAGAAAAAAAAAGTGCAATATAATTAGAAAGAAAAAAAAAAAAAAGTAAAGAGCATTAGTCGGGTTCAGGTCTTAATCTTATCTCTTCCTCTTCAGTCTTTAAAGGCTTTTGATGGCGAATGGATAATCACAAATATTGTCAAAATACAGTAAATATTTTAAGGGCCTGTTTGTTTGGCGTTTTCAAAAAAAATTCGTGTTAAGAAAATGCCAAACAAACATGTTTTTTATTTACTGAAATAAATTTTTCATCTCTCAATTTTCTCGAACTACTCTCTCAAAATTCAAACAAACAACAATTTTCTTATCTCTAAACAAAATCTATACAAACTCTACTCTGATTTGACATAAAGTAACCTATCTATCTAACAACAAACATGATTTGACATAAGATCTTACACATCTTAGACCTACAACATAACTCTTCCAAAAAAAACTTACATCTATTTTATTTCTTAAATTATTCTCTCAAAACCTAAACAAACAACATTACGCAAATCGAGATTATTTCACAAACCTCCACTACTTTCCCAAACACCAAACAAACAGACCCTAACCTTTTTATAATTTTTAATAATTCCTTAACCTTGATAATTAATGCATCTATCACACTGATGGTGAAATTTACCGAGATATTTTACATTAACCGACAAAAGGTTAGTGGGATTATGGGACAAGTCTTGTCAATTCATAGGTGAAAAGTGAATTTCCATGTAAAAGGTGAAAAACCAGATTTTATTAAAGTTGAAGTACTACACTACTACTTAAAAATTAAAAGTCGAATTTTAACACTTTTACCACCATAAAACTAAAAAAGAAAAAAAAAGGGTTTAATTTGAATTGGTGTTGGAATAGTTGTGGAACTTTTGAAACAATTGAATTGATTTCGAAGTTTCAGATTTTGATCAGGAATTTTTATAATGTTTTTAGATATTTGTGTAAAATATATAATTATAATTTGTGTATTTTGATTAGATTTTATAATATAACATTATGCTAAAAAGTGCTTAGTTGGGTTAGCAAATGTGAAATAATAGGTTGTTTTTGAATTTCCGATTCTTTTAATTATTTTCTAGTTTATATAGATACAAATAGGTGATTTTTTTTTATTAATTTCGATTCTTTATAAATAATTTTCAATTCATTAAAATTATTTTTAGATGATTTTTTAGGTTTTTTTAAATTATTAATTTTCATAAAAAAAATCAAGGATAAATTGTTATAAACAGGTTTTATGGATGCTTAAATGTAATATTATTACAGTGATCGGATGAAAATACCTTCAAGAATATATGCGTACAAGTCACGTAAAATTGAAGCCATCGTGCTCAATCTGAAAAGAATCAAAATAAACAATCAACTTTTAATAAGGACTAATGTAAAAAAAAGAAATTTAAATAGACGACTCTATAAAAAGTTATACTTAATAATGTGAGGACCATTTATGTCATCTACTCTTATGTTATGCAATGTTGTTAAAATCGGACCGAACCGGCCGGTCCGACCGGTTCAACCGTGAACCGGAGGTTGGTCCGGTCCGGTTTACCCCCTAAAACCACCTTACTTAAAAACCAGTCTGAACCGGGTCGAACCGGTCCAAAACCGGTGAACCGGTATGGACCGGTTCAACCCGGTTCCGAATTTTCTTTTTTTTTTTTTATTTTTATTTTTTGATTTTTTTAAATGTTAAAATTAAACTAAAAATTCTTGTAAAATGTGGAATTTGAACACCCAACCTCTCAGGTGAAACATAACTTCCTTACCATTTGAGCTACATCATTTTTGTTGAACTTTTAGTACAAATTAAAACTTATAAATATAGAAACTGTAGCCAAATTAACACTTTATACATAATGAATGAAAATTAATACTCAAGTAATAATTTGTTATTAAAATTTGTTCTATAAAATATTTATTTTCAATATTATTTTTAGGATAAAGAGTCAACTCGATATATTATGCAAATTTGACTTTGAATATTAGACTTTTATACATAAAAATATTTAAAAATTTATGAATTTCTTAGTTTTTTGTATTTTTAACTTACAATTTTAAATTTTTATAAAGAAATGTAATCATATTATATTTATATGAGCATACAAATTAGTATCATATTACCGTTATGATATAAGTTAGATAAATATTATATGATTTAATTTAAGTATATTATAAGATTTTGTATTTTTTAATCAGTTGTAGGATAATGTTTAAATTTTATGCATATTACATATACTTTAAAATTTAATATATTTATTACATTATTATGACGTCATCCGGTCCGACCAGCGATCCGACCGGTTTGACCAGTAAAATCACTGACCAATCGGCTCATCGATTCACTATCCGGTCCGGTTCTGAAAACATTGATGTTATGTAGAAAATTAAGCGAACCATTCGACATTTCTTTTAGTTTCTACCGCTGATATAGTCAAAAGGTAAAATGATTACTTCTAAATTAATATTTGTATCCTCATACCATACTTTTTTTGGGGTTATTTGCACTTACATCCCTTAAACTATAGTTATTTGACAATTATCCCCAAACTTTTAATTTTTTGACAATCACACCTCTTGTCTTAACAAATCATCCATTCCACTTATTAAATGTCCATTTTACCCTTCTCCCTTAACAACGATTTGAATTGAATTTTTTTAAAGGATTACTTATATTGAATCTAGTAATTTGAACTTAGGAACATGAAAATTGTTATGTTTATATTGCAATTTTGCCTAAAAAATAACACAAAACATAGGCTAATTTATGCCATTATTCTAATCCAAAAATTCAAACGTTGATATTGAAAAGTACGTAATCGAAAATTGTAATCAGGGCATCAAAATAAAAACATCATATGTAATAGCACCATGCTTAATATTTCCAACGAACTACTATTTTGATGCCCTGGTTAGATTTTTCTTAAAAATACCATATGCAATAGCACAGATTCTTTGAAATATTAGGCCTTGTGTTATTGCATGTTATGTTTTTATTTTGATACACTGGTTATAATTTTCATATATAGACTTTTCAACATCATTGTCTGAGATTTTGGGTTGATTCTTCTAAGAAACTAACATATATTTTGTGTGATTTTTAAAGAAAAATTGTAATAAATAAATTAAAATTTAATATTCTTATGTTCATATTACTAGAATCAGTTCAAGTAGTTTTAAAGATCAATTCAAATAATTGTTAAGGGGAGAAAGGGTAAAATGGACATTAAATAAGTGTATTGGGTGGTTTATTAACAGAATAATTGTGCTTGTCAAAAAATAAAAAGTTTTGAAGGTAACTATAAAAAAAAAAATATTATGGGGTGTAAGTGCAAATAACCCCCCTTTTTTTGTTGTCAAAGTTTTTGATTTCAAAGAGAAATTGAGTTCAATGAATTCTATCGAGACGAATTTTGGGATTCCTATCAAATTGCATCATAAAGTGGACTACCTTAATGTATAGCATTCAACAATAAAATGATGAAAATCCTTTTTATTTTTGAAAAGTCAAATAATTTTTTCCTTTTTAGTTTTAGAAAAAAAAAAAGTTATCCTACAATCATATTTCTCTAATTTAGAATTTTTTTTTTAAAAAATCTTCTTTTATTTCTGAAAATACAATAAATGAACTATACTTTGATTTGATATAAAATTATATCTATATATATATTTTGTCATAATTCATCCACATACAACTTTGATTCGATTTAAGGTTATTCATCTTTCAAATTTTTCTTTCTATTTCTATAATCTCTAAAAAAACCTACTTATTTTCAAAAAATTAAACCAATTATTATTATATCTTTGAAGAGCAATTATTTTATTTTTTTAATCAAATACCCGAAATCGAAGATAGTTATAATTTATAAAGAATCAGAAAAACAAAAAAGTAACATGCCTAAACCTCAGGCTCGAAGTAATTAAAACTCTATCCTTTTTCTTGAAAGTTGAAAAAAAAAAAAAGAAAAATGAAACCCAATTGTGTGGGATTTGCCTTTACCAAGAAATAAGTAGGGCCTTTTTATGGACATTGGATTAGTAGTTTTGTGGGCCCCACGTTGCAACTCCAAATTGGGAAAGCATAAAGTAAAAAGGTTATTGGAATCTCCAATTAGATCACAAATGACAATATCTTCACATGGAGTGACTCATATATCTATGATGATAATTGACAAATTAATTGACATATTTATCTTTTGATACAGATAAAAAAATTCAATAACTATTTACTTTTTTAAGATAAAATCTAAATATACCCTAATGATTGTTTTAATTAATGTTATTGATCTTCGTATACGCTAAATTAAACCTCGAAGTAAAGAATGGTAAAATTGAAAACAGATGCAGTGAAAATAAAATATGACAAGTAATTTGATCCATGAAAATTTTGCAAATGTGTCAGTTAATGTGGGAGTAGTTTATATTCGACTCAATCATAAAATACATACATATTCCTCATTTAAATAACATAAATTTGATCACTTTGATTTGAGTTAAAATTTCTCAATCTAACATCCCAAAAATGCTAAATAAGAAATGACAATTTATGTCATACAAAACATTAGGTGTTATCCAAATATTATGGCATTATAATTTGGTAATTAAGACAAGGCCAAGAAGATAAAGTTCAGCTCAAAAATATTGAAAAATATGACCCGTCTTTCGGCACACATACCTTGACAGAGATATATGTCTTCTCACCAAACAGAAAGCCTAACTTTTTTACTAATTTTCTTTTTTGGTTATAAATACCAGAAAACCTAACTAAAGCTAACTAGAACGTTATAAAAATAAAAATAAATTAATGTTACAAAATATAACAAAAGTCATAACATCTTTCAACTGACCCAATATTCCATATGATGGCTCATATTGGGCAAAAATTCAATCTTGGTATCATGTAATAGATCAAATTCCATTTTTCGTACAAAGTTGTCAAAAAATATGCTTTCGTTGAAAATTAACGGAAGTTTTCATGTTCCTTTAAGTACGCACATGAGAGTCACAAAATGAGGCAGTTTTGCATGGGAAAAAGGCAAAATAAGTACTACTCTCTCCGTTCCCTTTTAGATGTCGTTTAAGGTTGTTTCACAATGATTAAAATATTATTAAATGCTCTAGATTTTAGGAAAATTAAAGGATAGTTTAGATGTCGTTTAAGGTTGTTTCACAACGATTAAAATATTATTTAATGCTCTAGATTTTAGGAAAATTAAAGGATAGTTGGACAAAATTACACTTGATAAATGCATGGTTATTTATTTTGAAAATTGGGAAATATTAAGTATAGTATTTAGGATTAAAGAAGGGTAAAAATATCAAATTAGCATTTAAATCTATCTTGAAATTATAAAGTGACATGTATTGTGGAATTTTTTTTTCTCTAAAGTGACATGTAAAAAGGAACGGAGGAAGTATAATTTATGTTCGCTGATAAATTTATAGAAAAGTCAAATAATTTTTGTCTTGTTTCGGTTGAATTGCAAAAATGGGCATCACGCCTGGGCCTCGTGATTTAAAATTGAGATTTTGACCTAAAATTTTATCAGAATTGCATATTGAACCACTAAAAATTAATTAATTACTATTTAAGTAAAATGAATTGATATTTTATTTTAGGGTAAATTACATAGTATCTCCTGGCCCGGCTATAATAAGCATAATTATAAAAACTTAGCCACAAACTTCACCAACGCGGTTTTCATCATTTTTATCTATATTTTCACTATTTTCATCGATTTAAACCATTTTTTACCGATTTAGCCCACTTTTCATTATATTTATCTATTTTTTACCTATTTAGCTCGAGCCCCCTTTCTTGTAATTATAAGGGAAATTAAATTAAACTGTATATGATACAATTGATCAATTAGATCAGCTTATCACATAATTAACATGCAAAAGATTAAAAAACAATGAAAACGATGAAAAACAGACTAATTCGATCAAACATGAACTAAATCGGTGAAATTGGTGAAAAAATTGATGAAAATGGTGGAAGGCTAAATTGGTGAAACATAGATGAAAACGGTTACAAATCGGGCTAAAATGGTCAAAAAGAGGGCCAAACTGGTGAAAATTTGATAATTACAAAATGGTGAAAATGGGTTAATTAAATATGTGGGAAACGATTTAAGTCTATTAAAACGGTGAATAAATCGATGAAAACGGAGAAAAGCTAGTAGAATTGGTAAGAAAAGGGCAAAATTGATGAAAATGTGTGTTAAACTGGTGAAATACGGTTTGAATTGATGAAATCGGTGAAAAAATGGATTAAATCGGTAAAAAAAAAGAGGGGGGGCTAAATTGATGAAATTGGAGAAAACAATAAAAATTGGTGTACAGCTAGCTAAATCGATTAAATTGGTGAAATTGATAAAAATGTTGGAAAAGGGGTTAAATCGGTGAAAATGGTTTAAATTGATGATAAAGGGCTAAATCGATGAAATTGGTGAAAATTCGAATAAAAACGATGAAAATTTTATTGACAATTATATTAGTTTAATTATTTCATACATATTTAAACTTTATGACAATTTTACAATTTGATTATTTTTTTGGGGATAATTATACAATTATCAGTTTTTAAAATTTGCCAAAATGCAAATTTGGATTAATAAGTCAACAACACATGCTGGGCACGTGAATTTTTCTACCACTCAGTTAGAGTTAACGGTCCACGTCGCACTTCCGTTAAAAAACTTCATGAAAAAATGGTATTTGAAACGCCATGACAAATAAACTTTAACCAATTCTATAGTATGAAAATAGAAAGGTCCTCAACATCTTTTGGTTATTGAACGATTGAAAAACATAATTATATAAGAATAAATTACTATTAGTAAAGTAACTTTTAAAATTAATAATTATAGTTTTAGCAGACAAAACCAAAAGTTTGTTTGATTTATGCTATATAATAGTAGGTAATTTTCTTGTAGTACATAGTTTTTCACAAAAGTATAGCAAGACAAAATCAATTTGGCCTATGTGGTTGAGCTTTGGCTTGGTCTCACGTGTTTTACGAGATTGGGCCGAAATATATTTAAATAAGTTTTCGTCAGATAATTTTTTTCAGAAACTCACATTCAAACTCTCAAATCTATAAAACTTTGATTCGACACCTACCACCTACTTCCCCCCCCCCCCCAACCCAAACTCCAAACTCTATAAGAATGACATTGATTTGACACACACCATCTACTTTTCCCAAACCCCATGCAACATTAAAATCTAATCAAAGTGGAGTTTCAACTTTTTCAAAACCACAAAACCAACATCCAAAATCTAATCAAATGAGATTTTAAGGATTTCATCGAAACCACCCAAATTATTTTTTTAAAATTAATTAAGACTCGCAATAGCCAGAACACTTCCAAATAGACCCTTAAAGTTGTATTATAGAAAGAATGAAGCAATTTCGAGTGTTATTTGAGAATGGGAAGCATAGTCGCGTACATAGTATTGTAATATTTTGACCCCAATTAAGTCAATTTTGTATAATATTGAATTTTTAGAATATTTATTTGTTTAATTCGTTACGGGGTTGAAGATTTTACCATGGCTTACACAATTTGATAAATTACAAATAAACTCTTTAAGCATAGTTGTGGATATAGGTTCTTCCCTATATTAAAAAAAAAAGTTCAATTAGATGTTGTTAAGATATTAAAGAGTGTTGATAAAGGAAGCTACTTAATTAATTTATTGCTATGGATTTTTTTAAAGAGTATTTATATTATATACCCGACTTAATTCATTTTGAGGGATGTCAAGCATATATAAATAATCGGAATCTCTCTTAACAAGAATTTTTGGATTCGCTGTATTGTAGTGATTAATTTCTTTTACTATATCAATTTGATTACTTTGAAATCAAGATACTTGTTTGATTCGTAAATTTCATAAAAGAAATCCTTGTCCACAACAACGAAAAAACTAGATACATTTTGGTAAAGTTTGACCTAACAATCAATTCAAAAGTTTAAATTAAGGAACCACATGTGATTGAGGGTATTATTCGGCGGTACTCAGCTGATTTATATTGACTAAAATTATTTCTACGTGTATGCATGTGTTTACTTTAGGGATAATTGCATCTTATCACATTCCTTGGGCGATTTTTTATTTTATTTTTGTAAAGTTAAATTTATTATTCAATAGAAAAGTTATAAACAACAAATACATGATTAATGACTTCAACATAATCAAAAGACCCAAACTTCACATCATTAATTGTGACGAAACTTGGTAAATAAAAGAGCCGAAGTACAAACAAAGAAACTATAATGGTAGCGAAAAGAAAAAGGGGATTTATTTTCAAAATAAAGGCCATGATCTCTTGAACAAGAGATCACAAGTTTCTATGAATTAAGTTCCTTAACCAAAAAGAAATGAATTATATAATGATTCAAAAGTACTAAATTCATAAGGAAATAGCTCGAAGAAAAAAAGCCTATTTATTTGACGTTTCCCAAAAAAATTTCGTGTTTCGGAAATGTCAAACAAACATGTTTTCTATTTTCTGTAATAAATTTTTTGTCTCTCAATTTTCTCAAACTACTCTCTCAAAACCCAAACAAACAACAATTTTTTTATCACTAAATAAAACATATACAAACTCTACTATGATTTGACATAAAGTAATCCATCTCTTACACAATTTATCTCACAACAAACATGATTTGACATAAAGTCTAACACATCTTACATCTACAACCTAACTCTTAAAAAAAAAAACCTACACATATTGTTGGTCCCAAAGTGGTCAGATGAGGTCTAGAGGAGGGGGAGGGGGGTGAATAGACCTCCGAAAATTAAAAAAAAATTTCTCTCTTTTTCTATAAGATGAGTTAGCTTATCAGCAGGGTAATATAACTCAGCTGTTCACTCAGCTGATCACTTAGCTGATCTTTGCACTCAACTGATCACTCGGCAGATTTCGCTTATCAATCTTATACAGTCAGAGTTTCAAACAATGATGCAGCGGATTTATAAAGTATTTTTCAATCAATGTTTTCAACTCAACTTGAACTTTAAAACACAAAGAAAGTTTTACCCCAAGTTATAGATTCCTCAATTTAAAAGATTGTTCTTTTAAAAACGTTTGTTCACTTATGAAAATATGCAAGTTAAAAACAAGTAATCAAACACAAGAATTTTTTATAGTGGTTATATGGATAAATTCTTTTAGTCCACTCTTCCAAGTCACTTAGATCTTGGGTTATACTAGAAAATACAAAGTAATCAGTATACAATGCTTGCGCCAAACAACAAATGAAATGGCCACAAGTGCGCAATAGGAAATCACAAAGAAAGCCTATTCTACAGAGTTTTATCACTTCACAAAGATGGATAACATCTCCTCGCAACACTCAGTATAGGAAATCACTCAGAAGACCTATACTACGAAGTTATATCACTCACAAAGATGGATATAAACTCCTTCTCTTTACAGTTTAATGTCACTCAGACAAACAAAGGTTTGATCTTTGTTCTTCAACAATTTTAGCTCTGTCGACATATGACTTTGCTTGTGATCAGACGACTCAACTGATGGATCTTGCTCTATAGATGTGATCTTGAATTGTGCAAGTCTCTCTTGAATCTTCAGTTTACCATCTATTTATACTCTTGAATTTGTAATTTTGCCCGTTGAAGGTTGGCAAAATTGCATTTAAGTCCTTGAGCAACGGTCATAATTTGAATGGTAACTTTTGCAGACTGTCGCACTGTTCACTGTACGCTCTGCTGTACTTTCTGTCAGTCGCATTAAATGCACTTAGCATGTTACCGTTGGAGAGCTTACTGACCGATTTTACTTAGCTGATGGGATCCACTCCGCTGATGATCACTAGTCTTATGCACTAGTCATCTCATGATCAGACATCTGATGATCACTCATCTCATTTCCACTAAGCTGAGTTTTACTAATTTGATTTTCAATCTTTCACTAATCTGATTTTCACTCTTATCATAAGATTGAATCTTCATTTTTTGAATACTTCTGTTCTTGAATGATTTTCTTTTAAACCAAGTATCCAATCTTCAAAGGCTTACTAAGCTTCCGTAACTTAGTTGATGGCACCTTTTTGTTATCATCAAAACATTTTAACTACTTAATTAACTCAACTGATAAGATTACTTAGTTGTTCTTGAGTTAATAAATTCTTCCAACACATACTTTATTTCTCAAATCATTCTCTCAAAACTCAAACAAATCTAAGTTATTTCACAAACCTCCACTACTCTCCCAAACTACTTTCTCAAACACCAAATAAACATGCCCAAAATATTACGCAAATCGAGATTGTTTCACAAACCTCCACTACTCTCCCAAATTACTTTCCCACCAAACAGGCCCTTTGGTGTTTTGAGAGAGCGGTTTGAAAAATAAAGTAGGTGTAGATTTTTTTTTGGAAGAGTTAGGTTGTAGGTGTAAGATGTGTAAGACTTTATGTCAAATCATGATTGTTGTGAGATAAATTGTGGAAGAGATAGGTTACTTTATGTCAAATCATAGTAGAGTTTGTATAGGTTTTATTTAGAGATAAGAAAATAGTTGTTTGTTTGGGTTTTGAGAGAGTAGTTTGAGAAAATTGAGAGATGAAAATTTTATTTCAGAAAATAGAAAACATGTTTGTTTGGCATTTTCCAAACACAAATTTTTTTTGGGAAACGCCAAACAAACAGGCCCAAAAGTCTTTCAGAATCGACTTGAGCCTTTCTATCAAACTTAACAAACTCAACGAGGAGAGGTTTAGTACGTATCCCTCAAAACGAAAAGCCACCTAACATGATCAGAACTTACAAAAGAACCGATAGACCCAAGAACTGAGAAAACGACACATCTAGACATAACAACAAAAGAGCTACAAACTCGAAGACTCTAACAAGACGAAAAGCAAAATAAAAGTCGCCAAACAACCGTCCCCATTCCTTGCTTGGGGGTGGGGGAGTGGGGAGGGGAACACCGAAAATATGCATGATAAAAATTGCAAAACCAAATTTGTTTAGATATACAAAAAGATCATTCCCAGTTATTGAAAAGCAACAAAAAAATGGAGTGTGCCAAAATCATCAAACTTTAACTTCAAGGTCAGTATAGCTGTCAAAGGCGCCCCTACAACAATGGTCTTGCTCAAATGCGATGGAGGAAGTGTTTAAATCGCATTGGTTGCTGGAGATGAGGTTGGTGACGAACGATCGTGAGCATATCTGAATGGTGGTTGACGGATATGCGTGATTGGTGGTGAACAGTTATGTCACGAACCACCTCAATGTGGGTGGTACAACCTGCCCTTGGCACGATGAAGTCGACAAAAATGTGCTAATTGAGAACTTTGGTGGTAAGAGAGTTGAAGAAGGTTTGGTACCATCCTAGAGAAATCGGGATGTAAATTTTTTTTTATTTATTTACTAGACTGTGTATTTATAACAAATGTGATGTCATCTCAAAAATTTAAATATACACGTGATGGATTAATTATGATTAATTTTACTAGTTTAAACATTTTATGGTATTTTAAAATTTCAACAGTTATATGAGCAAGGAAAAATATATATCATTGTACTAAATTTTTTAAAGAAACGTCTTAAGTTTGTAATTATTGAAATTTTAGGGAGTGTATTTACAGTGGTACCAAATCTTAAGGTGTGTGGATGTAATTGTTTCATTTTGTATTGCCGAACAACTAAGAAAGAAAAAGGGCAAAAAATAAAATAAAAATAAAAAATAGAAAAAGTAGAGAATCTATTTAAGATAGGTAAGTGAAAGCTTTACGTCACTTCCCATGCTTAAGAAGTAAGAACAGTATCTAGATAGTCAAAATAAAAATAATTGTAAAATGTTCTAGAAACTTGTGTGATGCGTTCAAATTAGATTTTTGAAAAACTTATGTTTATTTAAACGTCATGTTTGATCTATGTTAATAGAAAGTATATTTAAAATTGTGTAACAAACCAAGAAGATTTTAAAAATAAAACAACTATGGTCTTATTTTTCATGAAATAATTTTAATAAAAAGTTAATTGGTGTTTGTAATTATATCTTTCACATAATTCTAAAAAAATTCAAAATAAAATGACATGTAACTACAAGAAAAATCTCAAATTCAAGAGGAACTATTTGTTCAACAGTGTGACACTGTGTACTGGATAAATTGATTTACTTTATGACAAACGATGGTGATCATATTATGATCAATTTATAGAGTGCTACTCATTACTTCAAAAATTAGGGCCTATGTGGTTGGTTTTTTACCGCGACATCATGCTAAAATCCCTTCAAATGAATTTTCGTCAAACACAAGAAACTTATCACAAATTTATTTAGAAGACAATATTTATATTCTTGAAACCTATAAAAATTTGATCTGACACATACCACATATTTTTCCCCATAAACTCTATAAAAATAATATATATTTGACATCTACTACCTATTATTTTCCCTAAACTGAGAACATCTAAACTCAATTTAAGTGGGATTTCAGTTTTTTCAAAATCACAAAACTTAATATCCAAAACCTAACCAAATGATGTTTCACCGAAACCACCAAAACCACTTTTTCTGAAACTGAGTCAAAACCCTTCCAAATATGCCCTAAATCTTAACTAGTTTGCTACACTAAAATTTGTATAACGTATGCATATTTTTTTTCTAAGACATTACAACGATGATATTATTTTAAAATTTAAAATAAAATTTCATTTGTGGTATGAGTTTTTTTGATCTAATTTATATACACAATTAATTTCAAATTAGATAATTATTCATTGCACCGGCAACATATGAATGTCTAATGCATTTTGTATTAACGAAATTAAGTTTTTTCTTGAAAAACAAAACCAATAAATTAGACCAATCTTTTTGACAACTATTGTTCTTACTATAAATTAGCAAATTTTCAATTCAAGACGTAATATAACATGCACAATGCACCTTTTAATTATTTCACGTGTTAACTAGAAAAATTTCTAATTAGTGTGATATGATATGAACTGAAATTAAGGAATATTAAGGAGTTCATAGCAAGTATTTTTATTAATTTAATCTTTCTACTTTTATTTGAAAAATATTATTAGTATTTTCCCATTTACAAACCAACAGGTAATTGGTTTAGTGGAAGGGACTAGTCACTACAAAGTAGCGGACTCAAGTTCAAATCCCTGTTGAGAGAGATTCCCACTTTATGTGTCCGACACGTCTCGAAAGAGATTAAACCCTTGAGAAAAAAATCCCATTTACAGAGAGAGCATGAAACAAATTGCTCATTGCTTCATTTTATGTCTGTGACACGCCAAGTGATGAAATATTACTGAAATATATAAAATATTTAGAAATAATAAAGGCCGTTTGTTTGGCCTAAAAAATCATGCATGATTAGGTCAAATTATGGATACTTAGGACAAATTTATTCATTTTGGTTAAGTTTCATCTTTATATGGTTTCCTAGATTAGATAGTGGGGCAAGTCCATTTAATTGTTACTAACTGCATCCTGAAGTTTTTTAGTAGGCAAATACTATGGGGCCCTGTTTGTTTTGTATTTATGGGAGTACGTAGTTTCAAAAATAAATTGAAAATTATGAAAATGTCTCAATTTTTCGTAATATTTTTTTATTTGGATTTTGTGAAACTAGTTTCAGATATAAAATTTTGTAGGTTTCCTTAGAGATTATGGAAATAAGAAAAATAATGTATATATAAATTTATGTCAAATCATGCCTGTTATGTGAGATAAGTTGTGTATAAATATATATAATTAAATTACAATCATTAAGATTTTTTTTTTATTTGAGGAAACACCATACTAGATACAAGTTTTATTAATGATCAATATTGTCAAGTACAAAATCAGCAATAAATCAAGAAGATCTAACAAGGGTAAATAAATATCAAGCACCACTCTATAAGACTCGTTTATTTACCTGAAATGATATATAATAATTTGACAATTCCATTGTTCAACATCAAATAATCAATTTTTATGATTTGATTGCAAATATTTTAGGAATCCAAAATCCAATCTTTTTACAATGTTCGTATTCGTTTCCACACTAAAGATTTGAAAGGCATTAATTATTGTCATATATTCTTTATATATAATATAATACATAATTTAAACAATATACTATAATATACAAAAAATTACATTAATTATGTTTTAATTTTACATATAATGTATTATAAACATTTATAAGTTAATTAGTATATATAATAATTATTAGGGATAATTCGAACAAATATTTGGAGTTAGATGAAATTACATATTTACCCATGAGTTGCAAAAATTAACAATAAATTCCCACTTAGAGATTTGCTTAATATTTATTTATCATCGTAATGGCAGGGCTAATGCCATGTTACAATTTTAAAAGCCTCATTTAATACTTGGTCAATGTTGACTTTTAATTTGAGCACTATTTCAGACAAAATGTTATGGAGAACTGCACGTGGGGTAAAATTTCATCTTCACCCCATTTCCCCCCTGCCCCTGTTAAAGGGTAAAAATATACTCCTATTTCCTATTTTTATCACTTGTACGGTTTTTGCATTGATTAATGAAGAATACATGTTATAAAAATATCAGCGAGTGATTAATCTAGTGGAATAAATTATTAACAAAGTGATATAAATATGTTCGGCTCTTCTCGGAAAAAATTAATTAAATCACGTTTAAGTGTTGAATATCCTTTGTAACAAAAGAAATGCTATAAATATTGTTCGATTTCGACTAATAAAATAACTCAGGAGATTGTGACAATTACATATATCATGCGGGAAGCAATTTTCTCGGAAAAAAAATACCTAGTTGTAAATTCCAAATTAACAAATTTCGACCAGACCTTTTTCGGTGGGAAATTTTCTATTTTTCTAGTAGTGCTATTTGTTAACTCTTCATATACTGATTATGGTTAACCAAAAAGTAATTAAAAGGATAATCAATTCCTTTGAAAATGATCAAACTTTTAGGTTGCTAATTTTTTAAGGAATTTTCTACTTATGGGAGAAAATTAGTGATTAGGGAGATTGTAAGAAACTATTGCATTGCTTATATCGTAATAAAAATACCAAAAGAAATTAGTAGGGTACAAAGAATTCTTTATAGCCATAGGCATCTTCCTCCATTACCCAAAAAAAAAAGGTAGAGCTTTTCCACTAATTATAGATAATTAGAAAATTAAAAATGACATTCAAATTTTGGCATGAACGTTAACATCTTGGTATTAATTTTATACTCCATTAAGTTTTTTATTTGAATTTTATTATGTTAGGGCCTGTTTAAATTACTTTATTATTGAATTATTTGGAAGATCAATTTTTAAATAATCTCATCAAATTAAGTTACATTTTTTTTTATCTTCTCTATTTGTCTCTATATAATTGTTCATAACGTTATAAAAAATTAACCAATATTAAATCTTCGTTAATTTTTCATCTTTTTAATAACTCAGTTTTTTATTATTCAGTCAAAATATATGTAATGTTTTATGACAATCAAATTTTTTTATCTTAATGAATTACCCTAACTTAATGGAACAATTTTATTGGATTAGTAATATAAGAAAGATAAGCTAAACATACATGCATGATGCATATCAAAATTTCCATTTTTTCCGTCGAAAACATCGAAAAGTTTTCGTTTTTTAATCAAGCGAAACGAAAAGAAGATGTAATTTCGAAATTATTTGTTTGCCTTAAATTATGTTATTTTTTTAAATTTAATAACTTTGTTTACAATTTTTCCTTAGTGTTTCCGAAACATGTCCGAAAAGTCTCGAAAAGTTTCCAATATTTGACTGACCGAAATATGGTAAAAAATTCAATTCACGATGCGATCATGTATTATGCATAACTTGTATCAAAGTATCAAACTATCTAAGAATTTTATAATAATATGCGATTTTTATTATTTTTTGCATATAATTTTTAGCACAAAACTTCATTGTTCTATTGAACGCTTTCGCAAAACTTCCTTGTACTTTTGAATATTTGCGTAAAACTCCCTTGTACTTTAATTAATATTTAGGGATAGTTTAGGCAATTCAATTAAAAATTAATGGTGTTAGTATTTAACGGAAATTGATGTGTTTTATGTAGAGTTTTTGAAAATATAAGGAAGTTTGGTAAAAAAAAATATTCAAAAACTAATTTTGTGCAGGTTCGTATAACTAAGTATATGTTTTTACCCTTACTAATTCCTAACCACATAATTTACTTTTACTATAAAATAGAAAATAAGAGGCAAATATTTTCCTCCAACCACCAAAGTTTGGTGATGTATCCTTTCACCTCATCTTCTCTCTCACCTGTCAATAAACTTTAAATAGTAGTTGAAAAAATAAAAATTTAAGGTATTTTATTTTGCTATTCTTATCCTGAAACAATATCTGTTTATGATCAATATTCTATGTGGTACTGTACTTTTTTTTTAATATATAAATTGGATTTAATAGATCTGTTTTTAAATGTCTCGAAAAAAGAGAAATTATTTGTTACAGCAACCCGTACAAATGCAGTACTACAAATACTGAAATGAGAATAATACAATTTTTTAAAAAATAGATTGTTGGATATTAAATTAATAGGACATAGAGTAATTCTGACTTTTTATAAATTACCGTAAAAATATATTTTATAATTTCTTTTAGCAAAATACGCGAATAGTAATAATTAAGGTTTTTTTTCTTTTTTTCTTTTTCCGGAAGATAGGTTGGTGGATGTTCAACGTGAGACTTGAAAATAAAATAATACCGATTTTTGTAAATGTTTATATAAAATACCTTACACAGCATTTTTTTTTGATAAATGAAATACAGTATATTTTTAAAATAGCAAAATGCCAAAGTCATTGTCTTAGAAAATTTGTGCATGAGATTGGGTTGGTCCATGCTACTTTTGTCCAATAATAAATACTCAAAATCTTTGAAATCTAAATACAGCTGCTGACTCAGCAGCCATAATACTTTATTTATCACACTGTTTCTGACCAATAGCATTGCAGAATTAAAAAATAATTAACTAAGAACAAAACTATCAAACAATTCAATTAAGTAGTTATAAATCAAATTTTATTAATGACTAAATGAATCAGCATGATGACCAATGGATGTATAGGAAAGGACCACTTATCTATTTAACACCATGTCACCATGCCTAAATCCAATACATTATTTTGTATATCCATTGCACGAATAACGTATTTAACCGATAAGATACTTTCTTCATTTTTAAATATATGTCGTTATAGTAATAATTTTTTTTCTAAATACATGTTTTTAGAAATTTAAGAGAGACTTAAATTGCTTTTTGACAATTTTACCCTTCTTATTAGTGAAACAGAGAAATGGATACGGGAAGTTGAAGATTTTTTTGATATTTTCTAAGGGTAGTTACCTTAATTGTTGTGTAACAGCTTTAACGACATGCATTTAGGGTGAGTTTGACCCAACGATTAGAGCTCTTAAAATCACTTTTACATCTTTATTGTGATTTTTGAAGTATTTGGCCCTGATTATAAAAATGACTTATGTTCAATCGTGATTTTCATGGTGTTTGGCCCTCAAAATCATAATCACTTTTGGGATCTCGAGAAGCAAAAAAATCAACTTATTTTAGAAGCAACTAAAGTGTTACTTTTACAAAAGTTATTATACAGAAGCAATTATTCTATAATTAACTTTTATCATAATCAATTATTACCATAATCAATTTTAGTAAAATTAATTCTCCTATAATTGATTTTCGAATCGCTAGGCCAAACTCACCCTTATAAATGAAGTGAGTAAAATTTAATCAATAATACAGATTAGTTGAGAATTATTCTTTGACAATTTTACCCTTCTCACTAATGAAATAGATAAAATGAATATGAGAAGTTGCAGATCTTTTGATTTTTTTAAGGGTAGTTTTGTACCATAAGACTTTTATTCTACTAAAATTTAGGTAATTAATAGTTTCCGAAATTCTTGTGCAACAGCTTTAAACGACATGTATATAAAAATGGATTGAACAAAATTTAATCATTAAATACATAAGGAATAGTTGAGTCAAAAAATTCATCTCTATCTACAAAATCTAAAATTAAATAATTTATTCTCATAATATTACACCACTTCATCCATGCAATAAATACATTATTCCGAAAATCCCCATTAAAGAAAAGAAAATCAAATACATGGATTTTTCATTTCATTTTCATTATAAAGACTAAAACATGATTTGATGTGATACATACTGATAGATACATATTTACGTGAATATATAATACACCTAATACACACACAGAGAGAGAGAGAAAAAAGAGGGGTGTGTAAAGAAAAAGTAAAGGTACATGAACACATGTGAATGTGTATGTATATGGGGTATATTGGATGAATATTTTAAAGTAGTTGAAGAGTGAAAATGAAAGTTATGCCGGGAAAGATGGGTAAGAGAGAGAAATCACAACAATTGTTCTTATTATTTTTGAAGATGCAGAGGCAACAAAAAATGGTTATGGAAACAAGAGCCATTTGTAGTGCTTCAACAATTAGAAAAGGAAACTTCTCTCTTCTCTTCCTTTTCCTACTTTTCATTCTAGTCCTCTTCATAAACTAATTTTATACAGCAACCCTTTTCTTCTCTTTGTCAATTAAGCATCAAGACTTGATTTTTATTTTTATTTTTCATTTATCTGGAAAAGCCCACATCTTTTCTTTGATTTTCCTGATCTGGGTTTTTTTCTTTTTGCTTAAATATTGGTGAGATAGGTTTTGTGTACTGAGTAATTGGTGGTTGGACTTGTTTTTGACCATTTAAGGAAAGGTTGATTATTTGATCTAATTTTTCAGGTTTTTTGTGATAAGCTCTGGATCTTGGGTTGTTTTTTATGAAAGAGGCAATCTTGGAGTTAAATGTTGATGATTCAGGGATTGGTTAAATCAATTGTTTGAGGAATTTAGAATATGTTTCCTTCTATAATTCATATCAATTTTCTGTAAATATAGTTAGGTTTGAGGCAAATTAGTCTTCCCCCTGATTTATAATTTTGTGATTGTTTAGGGGGAAATTGCCCTTTTTCTGTTCTCTTTCTTGGTTTAAAAAAAAAAAAAAAAAATACAGGGGTTAAGGATAAAAAAAAAAAAAAACCCATCTTTTTGTTGTGGGTTTTTATAGTTTTGTTAGTCATAAATCACATAAAGTTTAATAATTTGTAGAAGGAAGAGTATACCATTTTTTTCTCTATAAGGCCAGTTTTACTGGTCTATGGGACTGGATAGTTCACTTCTGGAATTAATAGAGAAAGTTAGATCTTGGATTTCTTGGAAAAATAATTATTCAAAGTCAATATCAATTGGAGTTGAGATGAACTGTTTTCATTGCGAAAAGAACATACTAAGTTCTTGCACCAAATACCATTGTCAAAGCTGTGGGCGATTATTGTGTGAAAACTGTGCTCAAGGCCTTGCCTCTGTGGATACAACGAGTCATTCAAATTTTGCGGTTGAGTCCGTTTTTAATATCAAATCATGCAAGCTTTGTTTTGAACTCGGCCCGCTTAGTGATAGTGCTCGAAGATGCAGTGGTAAAGTTTATCCACGAGATAGCCCGGAACCACCCTCACCGAGTTTTAGTGGTGAGAGATTTGGTGTTCATTCTCCCTCTTCGCCTTTCGTTCATCGCTCACCAAGCAGGTATAAAGTTTCGATTCTTTTGCTACCTGTTTACGATACCTCTTTCTACAATTTTTCGGTAACTCTTATATTTAACTGATAGAACAACTCTTAAAGTTTTAACCTTTATCCGAACATGAAAAAATAAATGTTTTTCTGGTGAATTTAGTTGGTAACATATGTCGATATCATGAATTGTTATGTTCCAACTCCAAAATGTGGTATCGGTTAAAAAAAGATTTATTCTCGGTTTCCATCTTAGCTAGGTGGAATAGTCTTCATGTTCTATTTGGATCTTCATTATATTTGGATCGATCTTCATAGTTTCTTGGATTTCATATTGTCCAAGAACTTATAATGTGAACTTAATCATGATTTATAATCCATGTGGGATATTTAGTCTCAATATAATTGTCAGGCATAACTATTAAGTTCTAATGTTTACTAAACAACCATGTATATGTCTAAACAGCTACTTGTTAACATATATTGATATCGTCAATTGCTTCTAATTCCATGAATATGTTACTAACGTAAAATATAAATTCGAAGCCGGTTTCCAACTTCGCTAGGTAGACTAGTACTTGGATTTTCATTACTTTATAATTGGTGTCTTTTAATGCCTAGGTTGCTAAACTTTAGTGACCTATTTACTATATTTGCTAATTCTTGGAGTTAAAAATTTGTATTTTCTACGTTATTGTTGTAGTAGAGAAGAATATGTTATTAACGTAACATATAGATTTAAACCCGGTTTCCAACTTTCGCTAGATGGACTAGTCCTTGGATTTTGATTACTTTTTTAATTGGTGTCTTTTAATGCTTAGGATGCTAAATTTTGGTGATATTTTTCTAATTCTCGGAGTTTAATTTGTATTTCTACGTTGATTATTGTAGGAGCGATGAAGATGAGGGAGAAGAGTCGACAAGTCAAATCTTTGGCACGTCAAGTGAATACTATCGTGATACTTCTGATGTAGATTCAAGTAGTATTATTAGTGCTAGACATGAACAACTTTATAGTTTTACGTCTGTTGGATCAAGCCCATCAGACAGCCCCTCTAGGATCCATATTACTTCCAACAGAGTCGGGCATTATGTACAAACGGGAACCCCAACCGAGGGTCCCTCTGACCAAGAACAGGCTATTTTAGAAAAGCCTACTAAAGGGATTCAAGAACTACCAAAACCGTTAGATTTTGAAACGAACGGTCTCATTTGGTTCCCTCCTCCACCCGATGACATGGACGATGATGGGGAGAATAGTTTCTTTACTTACGATGACGAGGACGATGAAATCGGAGATTCCGGTGCTGATTTTTCACCGACTTCTAGTATTGATACCGTGTTTTTATCAAAGGAAAAACAGCATGGAGATAACAAGGAACCTCTAAGAGCTGCCATTGAAGGGCATTTTAGAGCCCTCGTTTCTCAGCTTTTGCAGGCTGAGGGTATAATCGAGAATAAAGAGAAATGTGCTGGATGGGTTGATATAGTAACGGCAATAGCATGGCAAGCTGCAAACTTTATAAAGCCGGATACAAGTAGAGGAGGTAGCATGGACCCTTGTGACTATATAAAGGTCAAATGTGTAGCTTCCGGAATTCCCCTTGAGAGGTAAATAAATACCGCTCGATGTTAAAATATTTCGAATTCCCACATTCCATTTTTACCATTTTAGCCCTGAAAAGGATCGAAAGAACCAAAATATATACATGACAAGTACAGTACACTGATCCTGTAACTGGTTAACACGACCAATTACGAGGCATGTTTCATGGTTGTTGAGAGTTTTTTTTTTTTTTTTTTTTTAATGCAGCAAACTTATCAAAGGAGTAGTTTGTACGAAGAATATAAAGCACAAACGTATGACCTCACAATACAAAAACACTAGACTACTTCTTTTAGGAGGAGCACTTGAATACCAAAGAGTTCCCAATCAACTTGCATCTTTTAATACATTACTTCAGCAGGTATTCACCCGTTCTTCTTATTTATCATAACTCTACTTCTTACGAGATCATAGTATTTCGCATAAATCATATTATTTATCGTTTTTTGCATCAGGAAAATGATCATCTTAAGACAATTGTTTCGAAGATAGAAGCCCATCGACCTAATGTTCTTCTAGTGGAAAAGAGTGTATCTTCGTTTGCTCAAGAGCAACTTTTAGCTAAAGATATCTCTTTAGTTTTAAATGTTAAAAGACCACTATTGGAGAGGATTGCAAGATGCACTGGTGCTACTATAACTCCGTCTACCGATCTTATTTCCACAACAAGGTTGGGGCATTGTGAGCTTTTCCATTTGGAGAAAATATCAGAAGACCACGAGTCCGTAAACCAATTCAAAAGAAAACCATCCAAAACTTTAATGTTTTTTGAAGGTTGTCCTAGGCGCTTGGGTTGCACGGTAATAATATATTCAAACTTTTTCATGAATTAATGTGTGTTTTTATTTAAAAAAAGGGAACTCCTAATGGAAACTTATTTATAGGTTGTACTTCGAGGCTCACACCGTGAAGAACTTAAGAAAGTGAAACATGTTGTCCAATATGCTATATTTGCGGCTTATCATTTGTCACTAGAGACCTCGTTTCTTGCTGATGAGGGTGCTTCTCTTCCTAAACTGTCAACAAAATCCTCACACGTCATTTCAGAGAAAACAACACATGATAAGGAAGAAATTGACGCTTCTAATATTGATATAGTATCTGCCGATCTCAATTTGGAGCTAGGATTGCAAGAATCTTTATCTGAGCTCGGTGAAGCTAGTTATGATGATGCTTTAATCCAAGACGAGTTTAGATACAGAAATGCACTATTGGAAGCATGTGATGAGAATTTAGCATTGAACACGACACTCCTAGAGCCGGATTCAGGTGAAGCCTCTATGGAATACTATTCGGCTAATGAGAGCCAACAGAGCATTTTAGTTGCTTTCTCCAGCCATTGTATGTTGAATGGAACTGTATGTGAACGCTCGAGGCTCCTTCGTGTGAAATTTTACGGACCTTCTGATAAACCACTAGGGAGGTATCTCCGAGATGATCTTTTTGATCAGGTAAACTTTGTTTTTCTTTTATATTAGGATGCTTTATGACTGGACGGACTACCCCTGATTTTTCGGAAATTACAAGGACCCCCCTTCTGATTTAGACTACTTACCAAAACACCCCTTACAACCCTCTACAGCTCTAGAAATGTTTACCAAAAACCCCCTGTAAGGGTGTTTGTAATTTATTGAACTACAGGGGGTATTCTGTAATTAGGATATACTTGAGGGGGCCCGAGTATAATTCACCCTTTTTATTATTTCATAGAAAAATTATTTTACACACTCAGTGCACGAAATTTCCTTGAATATACTTATATGTTTATTGTATGTGTTGCCAGTCGTCTCTTTGTGGATCATGCAAGGAATCAGCCGAAGCCCATGTGGTATGTTACACGCACCAGCATGGAAATCTTACGATAAACGTGAGGCGTTTGCCCTCGGTTAAGCTTCCCGGAGAACAAGATGGCAAGATTTGGATGTGGCATAGATGCCTTAGGTGTGCACGTATTGAAGGTATTCCACCAGCCACACCAAGGGTAGTTATGTCCGATGCTGCTTGGGGACTTTCTTTCGGAAAGTTTCTCGAACTTAGTTTTTCAAATCATGCCTCTGGAAATCGTATTGCAAATTGCGGTCATTCTCTACAAAGGGACTGCCTTAGATTTTACGGGTAGGTGTCATTTTCTTATTGGTAAAAAACATTTGTTTTTGGTGATTTACGACGGGACCCCCCTGAGGTTTAGTCGTCTTACAAGGAACCCCTTGACGTCTCAGAGATTACAAGGAGACCCCCATTGGTTAAAACTATGTACCAAAACACCCCTACAGGTTCAACAATCCTTACAAGGACATCCCCTACAACTTCTGAAAATGTTTTAAAAAAACCCCTGTATGGGTGTCCTTGTAATTGCTGGAACCACAGGGGGTTTTCTGTAATTACGGTAAGCCTCAGGGGTTTGAGTGTAAATCCCTCCCCCCCCCCTTTTTATTTATTTATCTCATTTTCTCTTTGACAGGTTTGGAAGTATGGTTGCTTTTTTCCGGTATTCTCCTATTAACATCCTTGACGTCCATCTGCCTCGTTCGATGCTTGAGTTCGATGCTTCTGGTTCACAGAGCTGGATCAGAAAAGAAGCAGCTGAGGTTCTTGCAAAACCCAAAACATCTTTTCATATTTTTTGGAAAATCTGACTCCTTAATTACTATATTTCCTTGTCTTAGCTTCTGAGCAAAGCAGAAGCTCTTTATGGAGAGATATCTGGTGTTCTTCAAGAAATGAAGCAAAAAAGCTTATCTTGCATGAATGAATTCTCCGATGCAAACGAGTTGCATGATCATGTCTTGGAGCTAAATGATATGCTCGATAAAGAAAAGAGTTATTGTGAAGTGAGTACTTATAGAGCTGTAGTTTTTACTCTATTTTAATTTTGTGACATGGCAAATGATACATGACTTTGTTTATGATCAGGATTTGCTCCAAGAGACTCCCGTTTTAGATAAACAGGAAGTCGACATTCTTGAAATAAACCGTTTGAGGCATTCCCTTCTAATGGGCTTGCACGTTTGGGACCGGAGGCTATATTTACTCGACTCCCTTCTTAAAAGAAGCTCTAGTCCCAAGGCTCCAAATGATGCTTTACCTCTTATTGAATCGAAAGATTGTACCTTTGACCTTGGTCAAACAGAAAATATTCCCGAGTATCAAAATGTTGAGGAGTACCCCAACAATGAGGAATATTATAGTACAGATGAGGAGCATGCTAACAATAGTACTTCTTTAGAACGACTTCCATCGGCTGCATCAATCTTATCTGATACAATCGATTTTGCATGGTCCGGTGCTGATCAAGCAACCGTAAAATCTCACTTGCTCGATGTAATAAATGCCGAAAATCCATCAATCAGAAGAGTGATGGCACCAACAAGAGTTTATTCATTCGACTCGGCTCAAAGGCTTCAAGATAGAGTAAGGAAAGGAATGAACCCTTCCTCTCTGTCCACTATCCGTTCTTTTCATGCTTCCGGGGACTTCCGCCACATGATTAGAGATCCCGTTTCAAATGTACAAAGAACTCACTCTCAAATATCACATCGTGAAGTGGATAAGCTAAATCTTTCGTTTGGCGATTCTCCTTCTTTTATCTCTTCTATATCTCTTTTACCCGAAGGAGCAAGATTTATGGTCTCACATAACAACATTGTTATTGCCGTTTACGAGAATGAGCCAACGAGCATTATATCTTACGCTCTTAGCTCCAAAGAATACGATGATTGGATTTGTGATAGGCCAAGTGAAGGAGGATCAAATTCAAATGTGAGTCTTATTCACAAAGTGAATTCTCTAGCGTCCGATCTTTCAACGTGGCAGTCGTTTGGTTCACTCGATTTGGATTACATGCAATATGGAAATTATAACACTAGTGAAGATTCTTCTTCAACTCCTAAGAGTTCTTCACCTCATGTTAGAATATCTTTTGAAGATGATTCAAATGGTGGTGGAAAAGTGAAATTTTCGGTTACGTGTTATTATGCAAAGCAATTTGATGCTCTTAGGAGGAGATGTTGTCCTAGTGAAGTGGACTTTGTACGTTCATTGTGTCGATGCAAGAGATGGAGTGCTCAAGGGGGAAAGAGCAATGTTTATTTCGCTAAGTCCTTTGATGAACGTTTCATCATTAAACAAGTAACGAGGACTGAGTTGGAGTCGTTTGACGAGTTTGCCCCCGAGTATTTCAAGTATTTGACGGGTGCTCTCAGCTCCGGAAGTCCCACTTGCCTCGCTAAAGTTCTCGGTATATATCAGGTACGATCAAATTCAATCTCATCCGTAGCTTCTTTTGAGTACTTCACTATATTTACATGCTAATTAAATATGTTAACATATATAGGTCATAGTGAAACACTCAAAAGGTGGGAAGGAAATCAAAATGGATTTGATGGTAATGGAGAATCTCTTCTACAAAAGAAACATTTCAAGAGTCTATGATCTAAAAGGCTCGGCACGATCCCGTTACAATTCGGACACGACGGGACCAAACAAAGTACTCTTAGACATGAATCTCCTCGAAACACTCCGAACAAATCCAATACTTCTTGGAAGCAAAGCGAAAAGGATCCTCGAAAGAGCCGTTTGGAACGATACTTCGTTTTTAGCGGTAAGTCCATCTTTCCCACAAATTGAACGAACTCGTTTTAATTAGCATTCGTGCTCGATTTTTCCTAATTTTTTTTTTGTTTCAGTCTGTGGATGTAATGGATTATTCATTATTGGTTGGAATTGATGAAGAGAGGAAAGAGCTTGTTTTAGGGATTATTGATTTTATGAGACAATATACATGGGACAAACATTTGGAGACATGGGTTAAGGCTTCTGGTATACTTGGTGGACCAAAAAATGCTTCACCAACTATTATTTCTCCAAAACAATACAAGAAAAGATTTAGAAAAGCAATGACAAATTACTTTCTTACTGTACCAGATCAATGGTCTTCATAACTAATAGTAATTAATATTACTATTTTTTTTTTCATTTATATTTTTATTTTTATTTTTACATTATGTGTATTAATTTCTCCCTTTTTTTGTGGGGTAATAATTTAGCTTTGTTAGGAGGTTTATATGTACCAATGTTGTAATAATTGTTAAAAGGATGAAGATGATTTTCTTCTCTCTTTGTTTCTTCATTTGTAAAATATTTATAATGAGAAAATAAACTTAGGCTATTCTTGATTTGAATTTGAATTTTTTTTTCTTCGTATTATATACCTAATAAAATTATAAGAACCAAACATGACGTTGATGCACTTTATTATCAACTTATTAGTGAAATATAATAATTAAATTATTTATTATAATTTTATAAATTTAATCAAGTTGACTGGTCAACTGGGACAAAAGATAAACAAAAAATGGGACGGTGGAAGTATGTTTTTTAAGGCTTAGAATCATTTAATTTAAATAAAAAATTAATTGAAAATAAATCATAACTCATTTATGATCCGGTTTGATTAACCGGCCAAAGATCGAAGCGAATAAAAGTAAACATTCAAAAGTCGAACCGGATTCTTGTTCCAGTTGACTAGTTAACTAAACCTCACATTGTACTTAAAATTGCCTCATTTTGTTTCCTCTTTTAAATAATTTGGAGTTAAATAATACAACTCGCCTATATAGGGGTATCTTTCAAAATAAAATTTAACTCTCAAGTTTAAAAAAAGGAAGTTCATAAAATAATGGCGTAGTAGCTTAGCAATAAGATGCTAGAACATATATTTGGTGATAAAAATATTGTGTGGCATCAATAATTCATTGCACAATTATATTATCCACTATGTCTAAATAACATTATACCTAAACATTAAATTAATGGAGAAATATTGAATATTCGATCGCTTGATATAAAAAAAGTTTTATTCGAAAAGGGCAATCAATGTCTATACCTATTAACTAGCTCATGTATAGAGTCTGGTGGTTCTTCCATCCAGTGCAAGTCATCACCCAAAATATAGTCTAGCTTGGCCAAAGCTACCGTCACAGAATTTGCCGATCTTCTGATATGACGTATAGATATATTTCAGGGCTTTGCAAGCAAAGTCCCACAATCCTCCAATATGAGGTCTAAATGATGCTCTCTCGTATCAATCTTCTAAACTAGCTTGTATATCACCTCTGAATTAATCTCCACGATCAGGTTCGGGAACCTTTTCTCCCATGCAAAATTCAAACCATCTCGAAACCAAAAGTTCGACCTGGTCAATAGAATTAGAGCTCACCTTACGACAGAAGCCAAAAATCCATATACCTTCATCGTTTCTCATTACACCTCCAATTGCCGCCGAGTTAGTTCTCTACATCAAACCCCATCTGTATTAAAAAATATTATTTTGGAATAGTAATATTTGTGCAGGAAAATACACCGGCTTAATACTTTCCCTGCAAAAAAGATTTTTTAATATTTTATTTTGACTTTTCAGATTTGAAAAGTCATAATTAAAATTTGTTAGGACTATTAGCATATAAGAAGTCTTTTGAAGTGCAATGTACTTGAGAAACTTATACATATTCTTTTCTTTTTTTTTTAAATATTGACATATATATAAAAAGTCCCCTGGAAATGGCCTAAAGGCATCTAAACATGTAGCATAAAAAGAATTGTTTTGGCATATTTTTTTTAATAATAATGTTTTTTTTTAAGAAGTGTCACCATCGCTAGTTCGTTGAACTGGATAATGATTGTGTGGAGAAATTTTGTTTTATGTGATTGTAATTTTTTTTTTCTTTTATAGTCAATTTTTGAATTATGATATTCAATTCGAACTATCGGCTGACGTAAAAAGTTATATCCATAAACGGCAAATGAACTAGCAATCAAGTAGGTACTTACTTTCAAGAATTGCAAAATTAGTCTTGTAAGTATAGCTCGTGAACATTTTGGGTCCTTTAGAGAATCAATTTTTAATTACAGCACGTAACTAACTTTTTTTTTGGGCAAACTTAGTTTTATTTTGATCCAAATTCATAAATTCAACACATATCACGTCCGGGCCACATGACCCATAAATTTGAAAAATTTGCACTAAAATTGTCATAAATTTATTACATGACTTAATTTAAAATCTAAGTAAAGTGCCACTGTCATAATTACATGAGTAATTTTAAAATTCCTTATTTAAGATATTGAGTTTATCTCATAATTTGTGATTTTTTTTTTTAGGAAACACAATCGGGTAGTGATTTTCATCCATGTATGTGATTCCTGCTTAATAACAAACAAGAAATATAAATAATGAACTTTTTATTTTAATAAGATATTTTATTGTATATATATTGCTGAATATATTGCTTCGATTTGAATTGTCCGGAGAATGCCTTATTTATATATAAAAAAGATGACCAATCAAACTTATTTTATTTCTCGATTCAATAAAAGCTCAACGAGGTTAATAGGGTCCCAAAAATAACGAGAGACATGGATAAATCAGGTCCGATTGCGCCTATTCCTAATCCTAAATGGAATGAAACGACGTAGGGATCCATATGTAAACATAGTATCTATTTAGATACGCTCGAATCTACTGAAAATTGGGGAAATTACAAAACTTCTAACAGCAACCTTTTTTAATTTTTTTTTTAAATTTTAAAGTAGAAACTAAATTGGGAGAGGCTAAAAGCAGTTCACCTTGTGGAAAACTGTCGACAGTTTTCCACAAAAATGAACTAAAATATTTTTTTATTAATAAAAAAGTCACCTGCCAAACCGGTTAATAATAGCAGGTCACAATTGTGGAAGTTACACTTTTGCCCTCTCCTTGTTAAAAAAAAAATTAAAACTTCTGGTCATCTTCTTCACCAAGCTCAAGCGAACAGGTCGATCCCAAATTATGTCCTGCTGATTTATGGAGGTTTGTGGACAATTGCTGCTCGTTTCCTCTTCTCTAGGGCCTGGGTAGAGTGTTTCCGAAGTTAATTTTGCATTACATACACTAATTGAGCTGGAATTTAATTCGAGCAGTGAAGAACTTGAACGGGCCGTGAGATTTCTATTCGATTTTGATTGGAAAACACTCCTGGAGTGTTTAATTGCTGTTTGCCGTGTTCATTTAAGTGATTCAGAGGTTCGGGCCCTCAAGAACTTAAACGGGCTGTGAATTCCATTCAAAATTGGCTCAGATTTCTTGAGGAATATTCTTCTTTTTGTTCGGAGGTTTGATTACAGCCTATTTCCTACGCAATTAACAGCAGCTCTTGTTGAATTTTGTAAATTGGGCTTCAAATCAGATTTCGGGTTCTTCGATTCTAGCGGTTTTTTAAGTATTTTTGTTCTTGATTCTTGTTCTACATTGCTTGTTTGGTTCGTAGTGTTTAAGGATGTTGGATTATAGTTCTCGGGTGATTAGAAGATTGTTATATTGTACTTACGTATCAGTTTGTCCTTCATTTCCGTGCAGCAGTAATAATTATATTGGTCCTGTTATTTTCTGATTAGGCCTCCTTGTTTGGCTTGTGGGAAGCACTGCGTTAAGCTTATGAGAACAATTGGTTATAGACAAGATAAGTTCCAAGATTTGATTTCCCTAAAAGTGGATTGTTTATACATATGGCCTCACGACTTCTGAAGAAGGTTTTAAATGGTTGAATATTACTTCAAGGAGAGGAGGCATTTGAGTAGGAGAATTGAGCAGTAATTGAAGGGAAATGGTACTTACAACTGAAAGGCAGAATTTATGATTGGGACTTGGGAAACTGCTTAATTTACTGAGGGAGATAAATAAAAAGCGTTTGATTTCATCTTTACATTTTTGTTGTGCTGAGCTTCTTACCGAAGAAGAAGAAGGACATTGAAATAATTTTTTATGTTGGTGTATATATTAATTTGGCAGGTCACAAGTCACTTGTTTGCCACTTGACAACAAGTGACTGATGAACTATCAGGAGTTTAGCCAAGGCTGAAGCAAAGCCCAACTAGGTTAAAGAGTATAATTGATATATTATATTGTACCGTGCACGAGGTCCACGATCAGTATAATATAACTAATGAATTGACTTTTCAGATAGTGAAGTTTTTTAGTATTATTTAGGCAAAATAATGTTACTACAAATTATATGTGCAACTGGCCGGTCATAATTAAATAAAATGACTAAACTAATGGTCTAATTAATAATCACAAGAAAATAATCTGACTTTGCAGCAAATGTGGAGGTCATGTTATAGGTGGTAGTTGTTCGCTAGCTCTTTCATTAATATGTAATTATGGATAAATCGATTACCTATCTAATTTCTTTGATTAAAATAATCACTTACAGGTTACATCTTTGGTAATTTATAAACCCGCACGTTATGGGTCGAGTGACGGGTTTGATGGCTAAAAAATCGACCCACCCGTAACTCGCACTTAATCATCCTTGATGTACATTTTATTAATTATTTAATAAAATTGTGATATAAATTACATTTATTAACAAATGAATAAGAACAAATAAATAAATTTTCTTCAAGTTCTTTTGTTTATATTAATGTTAATGGTGCATATATGCTAGTACATTTTTTTCTAAAGAGTTTGTTGTTGGAAAAATCGAGAAGAAACTTCACTAATTTGTTATTGTTTGTGATGTGTAAGTGATGATTTGTAATGAATTCTTTTGTGGGGACTTGTAATATTAGTTTTGGTGGAGACTGTTGATTTAATTAGTAAGAAATCGTTAATTATATTCTAGTTTTGTACTTTTTGCTTCTTGAATTTAATTTCAAATGTAGGTGAACATATTTGATACATTTTATTTGTTGTTTGAAGAACTTAAAATTATATGCTTAATTACTTATATTTAGATGTCAAGATTTTATGACATTGTTTCCGTTCAACCCGACCGCCACCCGCCCGCACCCATTCCACCCGAACCGGACGGTTTATGAAAATAACAACGCGAGTGCGATTTAAAAAATTGGCAACCCGCAGGTGTTGGGTCGGGTTAATTTTTTCATATAAACCCGCCTAAACCCAACCGCATTCACCCCTACCCCCCCCCCCCCATTTCCTTTCTCCGTCAATTGCCATAAACTTCTTCATTACAAGGCCAAATTTCGTATTATTTATATGGCGGGAAATCTCTTGAAGAAAGATTTCTAATGGTACAAGTTTCAGTTCATGAAACGCAATAAACATCCACAGAAATTTAACAAAGTTTCGGGATATTCGAATCTCATAATCTACAAAGAATCATGCCACAAGAATTTTCAGGTATGATATAGGGCAAATAAGTGCAATAAAAAAAGCTATTGGGGGGTTAAGTGCACAAAATTTTATAATATCCACATGCAATTTAAAAAAATAAAAAAGTTATTAAAAATAAATAAAATGTCTAGTTATAATTTTATGCGAAAATTCAAATTTAAAAAAATTTGTTTTTTTAAAGAAATTTTTACAAGTTTTTTTAACGAATTTTTATTAGTTTTAATAACTTTATTTATTTATTTACAAACAAATCATCTTTATACTAAAAATATTTTAATTAAGTCAAAGAAATTTGAAATTATAACAATATGAATAAAAAATATGTTTCAAGAGTAACATTAAATTAAGATGTAATTACCCAGGTAAGAAATTCAATGAAATTATGCTTTGAAATGTTAACAATGAATAACTTAAATTAAAAAAAAAAAAAATTCGCATTTAGCCCAAAAAAGTTTCAAATTATTGCATTAAACTCCAAAATTTACTTTTCTACCCTTTGAAATCCAACAAAATATTGACCAGGAGGCAAAATGCACTCACTTATCAACTTCTAGGGGGCACTGTCATATTTTTTCAATCATAGGGGGGAAAGTGTGAAAATATTTTTTTTGGGGGGTGACGTGCAAAAATCCCTATTTTATATCACAAGAATGTAATTTCACGATAATGTAACTTGCCAAAAATGTTGTTGTAGCTACATTTGTTATTCTAAAATTTGTGATACTTCAATCAATCACTTTAAGAAATTGTAAATATTTACGTAAAAAAGGTTAAATGTAACATAATTAAATAAAGTGTATTTATTATGTTATATCATGGCATTCGCCTATTTCTTGGGACATAATTTATATTTAGTCAATTACACGGCTAGTATATGTACTTTAGTATCACTTTTGAATACAAATTCCTTATTTTATTAGTATCTTACAAAAACATTTTAAGAGTGTATTTACAAGAGTACGAAGCGTAGAATATGGCTGTATTATACCTAATTAACAAAATTAAAGTTAAACTCACTGAAAATTCGAATAGAAGTGGGGAAAATGCAAGATACTCCCTTGTATTATACTAAATCTGTAAAAAACTACCCCGTGAAATTTTTATTGCGCCAAACTTCCTTGTGTTTTTAAAAACCCTGCAAAAAACACCCAATTTGTAAAAAATAGGTCGTTTTGGATTGACATATTTCAAGAAATTATTTTTAAAACGCTTTAAGTTGGTCCCTACAACTTCACGCAATATATTTTTAAAATAATTCCTTGAAATATGTCGATCCAAAACGACCTTTTTTTTACAAATTGTATTTTTTTCAGGGTTTTTGAAAACACAAGAAAGTTTGGCGCAATAAAAATTTCACAAGGTAATTTCTTGCAGGTTTAGCATAATACAGGGGAGTATTTTGCATTTACCCCAATAGAAGCACCTAACTATTACACACCCTCTCATAATTCGCCTAATTTTTTTTAATAAAAGGAAATTTTCGTTAGGGAATTCGGAGAGAAGAGACAAAAAAATATTGTCCTTAATATATATTAATTAATTGATTAATTTCTTTGCTAAGAGGCCACAGCAAGCTGAATCTCTCTTTCACTAATCGGCAAAAATCCAACTCGCTTCTGCAAAACAAACAAATAGTTTATATTTAACTTTTGCAAATTAAAAAAAAAATTAAAAAATTGGCTGACTTAATGGACTTAATTGTTTGATAATATCATTTTTTTAGTGCAGATCTAGAAGGCCAAACTTATCCAAAATAATTTGCAAATGGTTTTATTGGTCACTTATTACCTACTTACAATTAAATATATATTGCATTTGCTTAATTTGTTAATGAATTAGATAAAATAAAAATATAACAATTGCCTACAACTTTCTTAAGGTTTGGCGATATATATTACGGAAAAAGACAAAAATAGTCTCATAACCGAAGATGGCTGGCAAGTTTGCCCCACAAGTATTTAAACTGACAAATTTACTCCATAACTTATATAATTGAAGCAATTTCGAGACTTTTTCAGCCAAACTGCAAAAGTGAACCTTACTTACAAGTCTGTTGTATTTAAATTGGTGAACTGTCAGTCCGTAAGTGAGATTTACTTTTGCAATTGAACAGAAAAAATCTCAAAATTACTTTAGTTTTATAATTTATGGGATAAAATTGCCAGTCGGATTGATTGTGAGACAAACTTGTCAATGACATGTAGTTTTGATAATTACAAACTCCTAATAAAAAAACTTTGGGATGTCATACATATCTTAGTTTATTTGGCTTTAAATAAAAGCTAAAAGTAAAAATAACGGCCAAACTAAAAAGAGGAAATGCCTAACTTTCTGACATGTCACGTGCACTTAATTTGAAAATATTGTTTGACCGATTATTAAAATTAAAAGTAAACCCCCAATTTGAAGGAATATTCGTTAATTGGAAACAATTTTATCTCTATGGAGTGTAGATATACATACAATAAGGGCCGATCTTATCACTTTATCACACCACAAAAATGACTTGTAATAAATAAAATATTAATAAAAAATAAACAAATAACATACAACTAGAGACTACCAAAAACTTATGTATAAACGACAAAATATTAAGTGTTCATATAGAAATTGTCAATGTTCACAATAATAGTGACAAAATGATTTTTCATATTTATTGATAACTGTATGATGATTTAAATTGTTATTACTAATTACAAATAACACATATTTGTGACAACCTAATAAAAATAAATATTGTTAGAATGATTCAGTGATAATATTTTAATTATAACTTTTTTTATATATTATTAATTGTCAATAGTCACAACTTAATTACACTTCTTGTGAAAAATATGTTCACGCATTTTGGCAAATTTACAAAACTATTATATTTATTACAGCAAATTTACAAAACTATTATATTTATTACAACTAAGAACTCATATTATCCATGACATGACTTCTATATGTTTAACACAATGTGGATTCTCAAAATTATCCTTAAGATGTTGATTCCTAAATCAATTCACATGTAGAAATATATTTTTATCGTTTCAAAAAAAAGGTACGACATATGCAATTAATAATAAACATAATCTGGTCCACATAATGTCATCCTCACAGCGATACACGAAATAATTTTTTTAAGTTCGGAGATTGTTTTTCGAATTATTAACTTACTCTACCTATAAGGTTTATTAGCCAATGAGGTTCCACGACTAAGAGGTCCTGAATTCAACTTTTGCTATTGTGAATTTTCATCTAATTTTAATACTCATTGTTTGACAATAACTTTTCTTTATAATATGGTTGAATTTGAATAAGATTGTGATTTGATGTAATATGATGTAATTTGTACTTAAAGATAAAAAGATTATTTGCCTATTCCTATTTCTTAGGAGTGTTTGACTATTTCATAATTTACATAATGTAAATTAAGATTTCTCTATCAAGTATTCAATTAACCCTTTTCTCAATAGTCACTTTCTAATTATTATACTAGCACATGAAAATAATGTCAACCCCGTAGAACATGCCATGGAAAGTGGAGTTATGTCTCAAATACTCAAAAACCCTATAAAAATGCCATGAAAAATGGAGCAATGATTTGAACAAAGAGTGAAAAACAAATTAATTCTATGTGATATTTTAAATAGGTAGTTTAACCCAATATGATAAATAAAAGGACAAAATTTTTCACTGTATTTTTATAAAAGAAGTACATTGGCTTCTTCTTGATTTTTGCATTTTGACAAGGGGGTAAAATGCTCATTATGCAATATCACGGGGAAGTAACTTGCCTATTTACTTATATCACATGAGCTAAAGTGAGGTGAATATATTGTCAAGAGTAAAGTTAAATTGATCATTTTTTATATGAAAATGAAATTTCAGTCGCATTCTAGACTATAAAGTGTGTGTGCAGCATCTCCACTAGCAAGAAGGAAAATTGATCATTATTTCATTTTATGTAAATTGTCTATTATCTATCACATGGAGTTAAATTGACCACTAAATATACCACAAAAGTTCTTTGGCCAAAAACTCTTTAAACAAATAAACAAATAAAAATAATTAAATAATTAAATAAATAAATAATGACAAACCTCTCGTAATTTGGGGCCTCGTTTAGCCAATCCATGATCATTCTTCCAATGCACATTCTCCACCTCCGCCGCCGTGCTGCCGCCACTACCTCCGCCGCCGGAAGCCATACAAAGACTAACAATCTTCTCCGCCACCTCAGCTCCATCCTTACTCTCCGCCATCAACCTCTCCACCTCCGCCTTTGGCAGCCTCATCTTCACCCTCACTCCTCCTGATGATGAAATTACATTTTTACCCTTATCCTCAACAACAAAACTTTGTTGCGGCTTCATAATAGTCAAGTCCGAAGCCGAACGCCGAGCCAACATCATGCTTTCGAGCCGATCCTTCGCGCCCATGTGAATTCCCGAACGTACCCTCCGAGCGCCCCTATCTTCGGCCGCTTTCGGTAACTCTACGAGAAAATAGAGCCGCTTCGCCTTCAAATCCTCTTGCGGCTCTAACGGCTTGGCTCGAATGCCGTAATGCTTTACGGCTTCCGACTCGAGTAAAACGTGACCCGGATGGTTAGCCACGATCGAACCGGCCCTAACCGGCATCTTGAACTTGAATGTTTCGCCGTCTATTTTCATTACTTTGGCACTCTTTTTTCTTCCCAAACTATTCCCCATTTTTTCTTGTTTAATTGTTTGATTTGGAAAAGGGTTTATTAGAAAATAATTAGGTTATGGGTATTGTATATATATAGAGAGAAAAGAAAAGAAAAAGGCAATTAAAGGTTGTTATAATTATGAAGGGTTGTTATTTGTTAGGGAGTTATATATGGATATATAGTAGTATGGGGGGTCAAAGAAAGAGTGCATGCAAATGTTGAAGATTGTGGTGTTACTTTGACAATTATTTTGAAATTTGTGACAAATTCGCCATCCTTTTATTTTAATAATAATAATAATTTAAGAAGTTTGTATTGTAGTGTTCTAAAATTATTATCTTGTTGGTAGATTTAACTAGATTTGTACGTATGTGTGAATGCTAACAACCATTACACTGGATTCACGTAATGTAGGGACCGGGGAAGAAACAAGAAAAAAAGTAGTTAATAGTTTAATACCCTACTTATGGAAAAATTGCAAAATCGGTCCCGTAATTATTGTTCGCTGGTAAAAAAATCTTGTAACTCTTCAGGCAAAAAAGTCTCGTAACTAATATACTTTGACGATATATACTCCTATTTCACCCAAAATTGTCAACGTGTCCGCTAAGCCACACGTCCCTTGATGATGTGGAAAAATTACGCAAATTTGTCCCGCAACTAGTGCTTGCTGGCAAAAGAGTCATGTAACCATTCAGACTATCGAAAAAGTTTTGTAACTAATATATTTTGGCAATTAAGTCTTGTAATTAAAATTGCAGGCAATTAAGTTCTAACATAATCTTCATCTCAAGTTTAAGTTTTGATGTAATTTTGAGATTACATGTAACTACTACTTTGAGCAAAAATGTTGACCTTAATTGCAGTTTCTTTGTCATCGCCATAAAATAATCAGGGTTTTTTTTTTTTTTTTTTTTTTTTCTGAGAATTTTTTTTTGTTGTTGAAGATTGTTTCTGTCATGTATGTGGTTTGTTACAATTTTGAACAATATGGTGTGATAAGACACCTCATAGAAATTTATTATATCAGTCTAGTGTGACTCTACTATTTTAATGTTATGTTGGTAAATTTTGGTGCTATTTGAATACCTACCAATATTGTGGAGTTACTTTGACAAAAAAAATTAAATTTGAAAAATTTTGAAACTTTCGCCATCCTTTTATTTTAATAATAATATTTTATATTAATTGTAGTATTTGTAGTATTTAACTAGATTTGAACGTAGATGTGAATGATAACAGCCATTACATTGGATTCACGTAATGTAGGGACTGAAAAATAAGAAACTAGTTCATACCCTAATTATTGCACCTATCTTTTTATAGAAACAACCTAGAAATTTTATTAATGAACGAATTCAAAAAGATTACCATATCATGACTATCAAATTTCTAGAGGCTCTTTTAGCTAGTAAATGAGTTGTCTTATTGCCCTCTTTAAACATATTTACAACTCCAAAACTTGCTAAAAATTAAGCTTAAAAAAGAGTTCTAACTACAACAAATAAAAGGTTAAGAGAATTAAAAGAGATAGACCACTTTAAGTTTCCTCACCTATTGATGGTGAATATATTGTTAAAACAAACACTATATCTAATCGAAACTTTACAATGATATCAGAGTAAATTTAATTAGTAGTATTAAACTAGATAAATGCTTGTATGAAACTAGATAAAATATCCACATTTGTGAGAGTTGAACCCATGACCTCCTGGTCATGGAGCCTCATCCTTAATCACTTGGCTAAGGCCTCATCGACAATGACTGTCTTCCATTTAAACTCAATGAAAGATCATCAAACAATGAAAAGGGAGAATGGCAAAATTTTATTTTTGACCTATAATGTGGCCTTATTTAGAAACTCGTCATCAAATGTGGTATACCTCGATTATGTTAATATCATTGCCAATTTTAGTCTTTTTGATCGAATTTTTTTCATTTCATCGGAAAATGTCACGTAACACTTAAAATTGAGAATTTTTTGATTTTGAAGGCAAAATTGTCGTGAGCAATGATGCATATATTTGATTTTTTGATTAAATTTTATTTTTAAGATTCATATTTTATGTCACATCCTCAAATTTTCTATTTATTGCAATAAAACCCTCTAAAAAGTTTCAATTGTTGCACTAAAATTTTAATATGACGTTTTTGTCCTTTCGAAATCATTGAAAAATTGAATAAAGTTAGTTTTTTATCTAACAAAACACGATTACAATACATTTGTGCTATTTTTTCCCATTGGATGAGTGCTTCACTTTCTCATGTAAGGTTTAACTTAATCGCATCACAAATGATTGTGGGCAAAACCTCTTGTATGTTTGTTTTCCAAGAATTTTTCATAAATATACGTACAAATAAATATTGACAAACTTCATATCTTAACACAATATTATAATTTTTCAAACACAAATCTCATTACACTATACAAATACAACAAATTCTTATATTAATATTAATAGTGAAATGAATTATTGGTGGGGGTAAATTATTGTTCTTTTGCATTCGAATCATCATCATTTTTTAGTCTAAGTTGGAAATTGATGGGTGTGGCTGGAAAATTGGAATCGCATGGATTTAGAAGAGAGGCTTTCTAATTGAATCTGTAGAAGAGAAATTGATTTTGATTTGGATAAGAATTTTGAGTTTTGGAGAGTTAGGTAAGGGTCTAGTGCGATTTTGTACTTGCCCAAATCCAATTTAATATTTGTGGATTTTTAAATTTCTCGTCCAAATTCATTTCAACAAGTTTTGAGATTGCATTATGCTGTCCATTCGGGTTGGGGCGGGTTTTGCGATCTCAACATTCTCAACTTTAATATATTATTATTATTTGATAAGTTAAATGTAAATGCACTAATTAATTACAACTTTTTATTTTTATTATCAAATTTCATAAACTTTCATAGAAAATATAATGGAGATAATGTAAAATATTAACTAATAAAATAGGATATTCAATTAATACATAATTTAATGAAAGCTAAAAATAAACCCAAAACACTAGGTTAACAAATTTTCATTACACAAATATAAAACTTTTTCCAAACAATAATTAAACAAAAGAGAAAAGTCTCTTAATACTTGAACTTTTGAACTTGATGTTGGTGGTTAATGCCCTCAGTGAAATTTTGCATGATAAAATCCTTTTTTTTGGGGTTGCTTTACTTGTTGTTTTTATGCAGAATGCTTTATAAACTTTATGTTCTAATTTTGAATCTATTTTGATTTTTTTGGGGGGACTTAGACTTATCGTAATAATATTAATTATGACTTATTAGTAATCTGTTAAATAGATAATTTATTAATGAGATATCATAATTTTATTGATTATAACTTACGTCATGTGACGTGACAGTCACTTAGAATTTTTCACAATATAGAAACAAAAATAAAATTTTGCCGTGACTCTTTCATGCATGATTCCTAGATAGAATTCTACACTTATCTTAGACTTGAATTGCTACTTACATTATCTATTCCAAGAACAAACATTAGAGGCCCACATCATGTACAAATGAACTATTGACTTTTGCTTTCTTGGTCCAATAGGAGAGCAATTCTTAGAATTGGATTGCTACTTACGTGTAAGTATCTATTTATTTTGAAATTGTTATGTCATGGATTACTCTAATTTTCATTAAATTGTTACTCAATTTTAAATATTATGGCATTATACTTGTTACTCAACTTCAATTTTATCTCCCTTTATATGCACAATGTTCAATTTACTCTCTTGTGATTTGGAAAACAACACTTTATCCCATGTGAATATTTTAAAGGAGAAATTTATCTCCATTAACTGGAGGGTGTGATTCATTCATCGGAATTGAAAATGGGTATTCTCTTATATAGCTAGGGAGTAAAGTGCAACATTTATCATAATACATGGAGGGGGGTAAAGTGTTATATTTATCATAATAAAGGGGAATAAAGTGTCACATTTATTATAATATGGGGGGAGGGAGGGGGAGGGTAAAGCGCCAATTATAAGAGGGTAATTTTGTTAATTCATATTTTTTTAAGTCTAAAAATGTCATATTTTTAGAGGTGTTTAATGAAGCCGCTAAATCGATTCAACTGGTTCAACCTAACCCAAACCGACAATAATTTGTGGGTTGCAGGTTTGATGGGTTGATTTTGGACATCTTGAAAAAAAGACCACAAGTTGCAATTAAGTTTGATTTTATACTTTTTAGACTGCATAACCACGTTCGACCGCACTATATATAAATTATGTTTTTTATGTGTATTTTATTTAATTATTTAATTATTTAATTAATTCCTAAAATTAAGAAAGTGATAAATATATATTAAAAATATACTTTAACAAATTAGTCAATTTCCATTTTCCAGTTCCACAACCCAAAGTCTATCTAAAGAAAAACCCTTTAATGAGTCAAAGCTAGAATAGGAAAGGTTAAAAAATAATATGCAAACGAACAAAAAGTAAGGAAACAAAAAACAAAAAAGGATTTTATCAAGCAAAATAGTTGAAGATTAAGGTGATTTTCCTAGCTTATTTTGCAATAAAAACTTCTTAACGTAGTGTTCGGAATTGTTTTTGTTTTCACTAAATTATGTATTCATTTAATATCTTTTTTGTTAATTGATATTTTGCATTATCTTCATTATATTTTCTACAAAATTTATTCATTAAATATAAAAATTTGTAATTAGTTAGTACATTTACATTTAACTTATTAAAAAATAAAAAAAATATTAAAATTGAGAAAGTTGAAACCGCATTAACCTGAATGGACAGTAAAGTGCAATCTCAAGACTTATCTAGTTGAGTTCGAACTAAAGTATTTAAAATTCGCAAATATTGGGTTGGGTTTTGGTGAGTACTAGACCGCACCGCGAATATATACTCCTAAGTATTTTTATAAGATTATAGGAGGGTGCTCTTTTCTTTATAAAATTATAGGAGAATAAAGTACTTTTTCCTTAAAATACAGATGATAAATTGAATATTATGCATATCATCGCGATTAAGTTGCCATTAACTCTATAAATAGTGGTAAAACAAGCATGTGGTGGAGATTGACTTTTTTAGCATTGTCCATGAAAGACTATTTTGTGACACCTAAAGATAAAACTATACACCATGTTAGAGACAATAATTTTTTAACATCTATTTTCCAAAAAGCCTTGTGATTTGGTAAATATGATTAGTTTATTACACTTTTTTTTTACAGTCCTAATTTCTTAAATGTTGCTTGTTCAATGAAAGTGACATTGCTACGTTAATCACGGTGTGGATCCAATAAAGATTGCGTAAGAGATTCCAATTATCTTGCATGTGGGACTATTGACTTATTATATCAATCTCCCTTGTTTTATGGTTTGGACAATGATCAACATTCAAAATCAATTTTATTTAGGGACAATAACCCCCATTTTCTATGGGGTTAAGTTAATATGTCAAATCTCCCTTGAGATTTCAATAATTGCAAACTTTCTTCCCTATTTTAAAATTTAACATTAGAAATAGGCCCCTTACCATTAAATTATTAACTGAAAAAGTGATGTTATCACCTCACCTATACCTTTTATTTATTTATGGGTGATTTACGACATTAAGACCCTCTAAGGTCTCGACTTACGAGGAATTTCCTAACATTTCAAAAATTACAAGAGATCCCCCTAGTTTAGACTATGTACCAAACACCCCTTATACCCCTACAACTTTTGAAAAAATTTACAAAGAAACCCCTGTAAGGGGTATCCTTGTAAATTTTGGAACCACACGGGGTTTTATATAATTACGATAAACTTAAGAGGGTCCGAGTGTAAATTACTCTTTATTTATTTGATGCTATTTTTATTATTTATATTTTATCTATTTTTAATTTTTTGTAGAAAAATCTTTATTTAAATAATGACGAGGTCAAAGATAGACATTATGCATACCTCAGAAGAGATTCATGTAATTTTACCTAATTTTAGGGGAGGTGAATGTTATTATTCATTTTATTTATGATAAAGTAAGAGACACCACCGAACAACTAAGCATTATTACGTGTATATAAAGTGTGAAATAATTATTAATTAAGGGGTTGATCTTGATCTATACGTTAACATGAATATACATAATACATGTGATACGTAAATTATTTTGAATTTTCATCTAGAATTCATAATCACAAGTTTGAATTTTAATCAATATATGAAACGACTTAGTTTTATACACGACCCTCAGTGTTATGGTAAATCTTTATGAAACTACCATGTGTTATATTTTTTTTTTTTTTGTTTCACAAGGGTTTAATCCCTTTCGAGGCGGGTCGGACACATTAAGTGGGTACCTCTCCCAACAGGGATTCGAACCTGAGTCCGCTACTTTGTAGTGACTAGTCCCTTCCACTAGACCAATCACCTGTTGGTATGTGTTATATTATTTTATTTTATTCTATTTTACGTGTATATAAAGTGTGAAATAATTATTAATTAAGGGGTTGGTCTTGGTCTATACATTGACATGAATATACATGTGATACGTATATTATTTTGAATTTTCATCCAGAATTCATACTCACAAGTTTGAATTTTAGTCAATATATGAGACAACTTAGTTTTTTATACACGACCCTCGGTAAATCTTTATGAAACTACAATGTCTTATACTCCAGTATTATTTTATTGCGTGAAATCCTCTTTTGATATCAGAAATTCGATCACGAAATTCCTCTTTGTTGAATTCCATTGAATGTTTCATGAAAGTGTATTACTTATAGGGCTGAGCACGGTTCGATAAATCGCCCGAACCTAATGATTCGGTCCACGAATTTTTAGGATCGAACCGGTTAGGAACCAAAAATTTAGTCCGGTTCAAACCGTTTCGGACAAATAAATTAGGATCGAACCTAACCGGACCGAATTGAATTGAACCGGTCGTACCAAACCGTTAAATTTTGCAATAAAAAGCAAAAAAAATTGAATTCGAAAAACTGTGGACACACCGAACCGTTTGGTTTTTGTACCTAACCGAACCAAAAATTTCGATCATGTAAACGGTCCATGGATTTTCGGGACCAAACCGACCAGGAACCGAATTTCGGTCATGTTCAGCCCGGTTCGGTCCAAATGCTCACCCCTAATTACATGCGCTTCTTGTGAGAGTAAGACTTAATTTTCATCTATTTAGTTATTTTAAATTAGCAAAATAACCCTAAATATCTCTTAATTAAAAATAAATAATAAAATCAAGTTTCACTCTTTCGTACGCCCCCGCAACATCACTAAGTCCAGGCTGCCGCCAGCTTGGGGTCCAAGAATTTCGATCCAGGTCGGGGACAATGCTTGAAATAAAGAGGGTACTTTCGTCCCAATTTTTTGGTCAAACATATGGTCAAACGTGACCAAAATTCATCAAAGGTATAATGAGTATTTTATTATATTTTTATTCCATAATCATCAAAGTATCCTTCCTTGCTTTCTCAAGATTAGATATTTTCGTTTGAAAGCTTATCTAAACCATGGATCAAAATTTCGGTTCAAATGTATGTTTCGGTCAGTCAGATATTGGACACTTTTCGAGACTATTCGGAAATATTTCGCAAACACTAAAGAAAATTTGTAAAAAAAGTTACTAAATTTAGGAAAATAACAGAGTTTAAAACAAATAAATAGTTTCGAAATTACATCTTGTTTTCGTTTCGCCTGATTCAAAAACGGAAACTTTTCGATGTTTTCGATGGAAAAGATGGAAATTTTGATCCATGATCTAAACCACCTTTAGAGTAAGGCGAAAATCGAGCCCTAAAAATAATGTCTTTAAATAGGAACAACGCGGATTCTTGGAGTCTGACCTTCCTCATGAAGTGGTTTCTTGATATGGATTGGATAATTGTGTAATTCCTTTAAGATCTTTTCGGGTAGCCGATCTGCAGCTCTAGCAGTCTTAAAGACAATATCTCCAATTTGTTTGATTTGTTATTACGACCTAAGCATGTTCTATGATTCTATGAAAATAGCAGTTTACTCATATGTCGAATTAGTTTAAACTCGGTTCGACCCAGATTATTATTATACATGAGGTGCAGTGGCGGAGCTAGAAACTTTTTTCACCGGGATCCTTATAAATTAATGAGTATTATTTAAAATATTTAAAAAAAAATCAGCAACAAAAATTAAAATATGACCAAACTAGCTAATTCAAACTCAAAATAAATTAAATGAAATGAAAACTTTTTTTTTTACAAATGTAGACGTCGATTTGTCATAGACTGAAATCGTTGCATGATTAAATCATCTGTAACGTATCAAATATATATTTCTCTATATAAATAATCATAGAGTCATTTAACCATTCATTTCCCATCCGATTCCTCAGTCGATTTTTTATATACTTCATATCAGAAAACGTTCTCTCCACAGACGCTGTAGCAACTGGCAAAATCATTGTCAATTTTAAAAGTAAAAATATAAGAGGATACATGGTGTTCCTCTTTGTTTCAACTAATTTTCTAGCAAGATCACCAATTCCTTTTAATTTTGAGAACTCTTGATATTCCTAAAAAGTGTCAATCCCTAAAAAGTATTATTAGTGTTAGAGTATGATTCAAATTACAAAATAAAAATAAAATATTAGAGTTTGAGTTAATGTTCCCTTTGTAACTCTTAAATTTATCAAACTTTAATAAACATGGAACCCTTTTATTTAAAAATTTAATTTTAATTAAGGGTCCACTAAAAGAAAATTATAAATTATCTTATAGTTTAACATAAATATATTAATATATCATATATACGATATATATATATATGATGCTTAGGACCAAAATTTCAGGGGTCCATGCACCCCTGTGTATAGTGTAGCTCCGCCCATGATGAGGTGTATATGCAATATGAAACTTTTAAGTACACGAATTAATTTTAATAAAACTATATATTAAAGCTTTGAGAACGAACAAATTAATCATGTTCTTCATATGGAAAATGTGCTTTTAGATAAAGTTTATCTAGAATGGTAGCCGAAAGCAATAACTGAAAGTAGTTAAGAGAGCAATTAAAATGCATGGATGAATGTAGACATTTTAATTGAATTCAATTTATATATCTAAAAGAGTCTAATGTAGTTGCGATTAATTAATTTCAAAAGTAGAAGTATGGTATCTTTTCTATAGCCTTATCCTTGAGGACTGTAGGCCCTATTTGGAAAGGTTCTTAACTCGGGTTTCACAATTTTCGATTTTAAAAAAATTGTTTGGGTTGTTTCAGTAAAAATTTTGAAACCTCATTTTGTTTGGATTTTAGATTATGGGTTGGGCTGAAAATTAAACTAAACTTGAGCTCGATTCGTGAAACAAACTTGAACATGATTTCTCGTTTAATAAGTTTCGATGCTCGACAAACTAAATATTGAAAAAATACATGTAAATTACCAAACTACTAGATACTCAGCTCGAGCTCGTTCGATAAAATTCAAACCAAGCTTGAACAATGTTTTGTTCGATACTACTCTGCTCGTTTACACCTCTAATTATGCGTTTTGTGGTTTTGAAAAAGCTGAAACCCTACTTGAATTGTGTTTAAATGTTGGGGATTGGGAAAAAAAATAGACGTAGATATCAAATCAATGTCTTTTTTTTATAGAGTTTGGGGGAAACAATAGGTAGTAGATGTCAAATCAAAGTTTTATTCTGAATAAGTTTATGATGAGTTCCATAGATATGACAAAAATTAATTTGGAAGGATTTTAACCCGATCTCGTGAAACCCGTAAGATCGAGCCAGGGCCCATCCCCATAATTAAAACAAAGTACTTCCATTAAACACTAAAAACCTATCATTTCCACTCAAAGAACTATAACACCAAATTGAACAAGCAAAAAACTATGAACTGCACCCTCCAATTGTAAATTCAGCACTTTTTACCCTCAAAATGAAATAATTACTGCACTTTGCACCCTCAGTCAATATCTGGCAAAAACAAATTGAAAACGATTGCGATGTTCAATCTGGGACAAAATGCAAATGAGAATTTCATTATAACAACTACACATGCCAAACACTTAATGAGCTTCGTCGAGATTTCAATGCAACAATTGAAACATCAAAGAAAAGGCAGTTAAACCAACAAGAAGTATTTCCTTTAAAACCAGTATATCTCATCAAGTACACAATTCATAAATAAGTGTAACAAAAACTGCAAAATCAAAAACTTCTTGTTCAATAGAAATGTTGGAAAAAAGTTAAAAGTGTACAACAAAATCTGTTCATAATATAAAGTTCATAATACAAGAGGCTATACTTTACGAGCCAAGGTCCTTTGCTTGGTTGCATGCTGGACTACTTTTTCCTCAACAGGTAGACCCTTTCTCCTCCTCACAGCATCGATCAGCTTCCTCGCTGTATTCTGTAACACACTCGACCCATCTCCAAATTCCTCAATTTCCTCTTCTGTTTTAGGCACAAAAAAGGGATCCTCTGAAAGTGTTTCCCAGTGACTAAAAACAAGTAGGGCACTAGATGCTCCAGATGTCCATTTTCTCAACTCATCTGCAAAGCCAAAGCTCTCTGAAACTGGAACATACGCATGTACGGTGAATAATGAGGACCCTTCTTGCATTTCTTCCTTTATCACACGAGCCCGTCTTCGAGAAAGTACAGCATACATAGATCCCAAATACTCAGTTGGGGTGTTCAATTCACAAAAGTATAATGCTTCAACGAGTCTCGGTTTCCTTTGGAGTACAGCTGATCTACAAGCTTCCTTGACTGCATTCATAACTTGGCCTGTGAATATCCCATATTGCTCGGGTTTATGTGTAGAGGAGCTCTCCTCACTTGACTGTGTCTCTACTGGAAATACGTGAGTTTCGATGAAAAAAGCTAAACCCCACATAGGTTCATCACATAAAGGACCAGCTGAAGTAGCTAATTGAAATCCAGACAAAACACTGCTTTCTAGACTCTCTGCTTCCCTTAACAAGGTTTCATCTCTTATAGATGATGATTCTGCTGATGGGTTATCATTTTCAGTCAAATCCCGAAAGCCTAAATTATCAGATATAATAGGGTTGCCTTTGATAAGAACAGAACCCTCGATGCTCTTTTCTGCCAATGGAGTAAAGAGAATATTTGGACCAACTTGCCCAGGGCCTAAAGCCCAAATCCTTTTGAAGAGTTGTTTCCATAACATACTAGATTTCTCAACCCAATCCCTTCCCATATCACTAATGCCAGAGAAAAAATCACTCTCCACAGCATTCATCATCCTTTTCGCAAGTGCTTCAGTCGGATTCTCATCTTCCACAATACTACCTCTAGATGTTTCCAAGTTTTTTAAAGCCTGTCTAGATTTTCCTCCAAGTATATCTCTCAGAAGTTCAGAGCTCTCATCAAGTAGCTTACTGAGAGGAGTCGGAAGTTTCATGACATGTACGCGAATAACACACCTGCCATTAGGTGTTCTTTTCTCCACATATTCACTTCCACTAAATAACTTAAGATTCTCCAATGGATTTGCCATCTCGCCTTCGATGGTTTCTTTATATGAGACGAGGGGAGGAGAGACCTCCAAACTCACCTTTGCAAATCTCTCCTTCAGATCTTTAATACATCTCTCCAAATGAACTTCTCCAGCAGCAGCAAGAACATGCTCCCCTCTAGCAGAAACAGTTACTTCAACGAAAGGGTCTGCACGGTTTAATAATCGCAACCCTTTATTGAGTGCACCCATATCAGCAGGATCAGAAGGCTCAATTGCAACTTTAAGTGTGGGTGAAACTTGAAACACCATGCTCGAGAAAGGCCAGCAATTGATTGTAGATGAAAGAGTTGCACTCTTCAATATATGCTGCCCAAGCCCTCGAATGGCAACAATATTCCCCGCCTTTGCAGATACAACTGGTGTCAGTCCTTGACCCATCATTAGATACAATGACTGCAACTGGGCTTCTTGGATATGCTTATGCTTTAACTCAACTTTTAGTGGATCATATAATGCAGAAAGCACAAAAAGCCTCTGTCCAGCAAAAATAACCCCACTAAAGATTCTAGCAAATGCAAGGAAGCACTCTCCTGAATCTCCATCATCTGAGAAATTGTTCTGAATCTCTCCACGAGGAAGCATCTTCACAGGAACAGCAAACATCTTAGAGACAAACACAACACATGGTGCATCAGGACTGGAATCACAAGCCTCAACAGAGCTCCTTACAAGTTCTGCCTCAGTAAGCACATCAGAATTATCATCATTTTCCAGAATGTCTCTTTTAGGCAGCAATCTTGATACCCGAAATGACTGAGCAGCAGCAGGGTTGGGTATGCATTTCACCACCATAGACAATATCGCATCTGACAATGGAAGCCAACGTGTCATTACAGATTGCAGCACAGCTTTAGGATCCTTGTTCTGAAGTTCGCGTGAAGGTATGGACAAATTAAATGATTTAACAACCTTATCAAGCATTACTCTGTCCACATGTCCTTCCAATGTGGTCTGATAAACTTGCCAAAGTGGCTCCAGAATAAACTGCACAAACATAGGCCTCGCCTTGGCTGCATTGCTTATACCTTTCTTGCCCACTATCATCTTAGTCTTGGCATTGAAGTATCGTGGCCCCCATAGTGCCTTTTGCAACGTGGCTGGGCTTGCCCCGAGCTTAGAAGCATAAAACTCAGCAAAATTACATATCCCAAATCCCCAACCATCGAAGGCACATGCAAAGACAACATTTCCTTTCTGAGGTTGGAAAGTATCCTCCTCATCATCTTCTACTAACTCATAATTTTCTTCACCCACACCATCAGACGAAGGTACAGAAAGCAAAGAATCCACATCGGATAAGTACTTTTCAGACTTATAGGCACTAACTATCCCATTGACCTCATGTATAATCCTCAACAACCTAGTATATGCTTCCATCGGACTCAATCTCAACTCGCATATAAGCCGATCGACCTTGTTCAGTACTAAACAGGGTGTCAACTTCTCAATCCATGCTTGACGCAACACAGCATGGGTCTGAATATGAACACCCTCCACGGCATCAACTAATACCAATGCACCATCACTCAACCGCGCAGCAGTAGATACCTCACTACAGAAATCCATATGTCCAGGTGAGTCTATTAAATTAATAGAATGCTCTCCGTAATGAAGACCAATCGACGAGCTCTTCATGGTTATCGCACGCCGCTGTTCCTCATCCAAGTAATCCATGAATCTTAGCTTACCAGCTTGCTTTGGATGAAGCACACCCCCACCATAAGATGCAATTAAATGGTCAGCAAGTGTAGTCTTGCCATGATCAACATGTGCAAGGATGCAAATATTCCGAACTAGCTTTAGGTCACTTTTATCTTGCAACGCCAATTCCTTAAAAAATATACATAGCTTTTATTAAGTTTAATTGCCACCAATAACATGAAATAGTCATTTTTAAAATACCCAGAAGCTAAAAGGAGCTTACATAAACCAGAGACATAAAGAATTTCAATAAAATGTGTCCTGCATTCGCTAAAAAAAAAAAGGGAAATGAAAAATAGAAATTTATTTCTGTAACCGTACCTGATTGCAAGGGATCATTATATGCTGATTTGGACTTAAATCAATAGCTGATTTCTCTAATTAACTGGGACGCCTCTCTTAACCTAATGGAAACCCTAATACTGCTCCTGCACCTCTTCTTCTGCCACAACAGCAACACCTTGAACGTATCTATATATATAAATATAAATATAAATATAAATAGATACGTGTATGTATAAATTTGATGAGGCAAAATATCAAATCAATTAAACTACTACAATGTGGAGGAAGGGAGGAGGAAGAAAGAAAGAGGGGAAGTTTTTATTGTGTCTGGTTTTTGTATTGAGGAGAAGAAAGAAAGACTTTGGGGGAAAGAAAAAGGGTTTTGTAATTTTATTTTCTATCAATTTACAAATTTTAATGAAAACCCAAATGACTATTGTAAAAGACAGAATTGCATTTTCATACTAAAGTTTTTACATACTTTAGATATTTAGTACCAAAGTTTAAAAAAAATATTTAATATCAAAATTCAAATATATTTTTTACATTTTATTTCTCCGTCAATTTTTGGGGGTCAAATTTTGTGTTATTTATATGACTGTGTCAAGAACTTTCTAATGGTACAAATTTCAGTTCATAATACGCAATAAATAATTCGAAATAAATTAAGAAAATTTAGGGACATTAATCAAAACTAAATCAATCATGCCACAATAATAGGCCACATATACATGATATGGTAGATGTTTTGAAGCATAATAATATTAAGCATATAAAAAATCACCATTAAAGTTCAAGCAAATATGAAAAAGTTCTTTCAATTTTGGTTATTAATGTAAATTTTTTTAGGGTTTCGTACTAAATGTCTGAAGTAGGTAAAAAATTGGTATGAAAAATGCAATTCCCTCACGTGTAAGTTGAATTAGAAGATTCAAATCATAATTCTGAAATTTGTAGATTATAACTTGGTAATAAAATTGATACCCAAAAATTACGAGTTTTCTATTTCATGATCATAAAAGAAAATTTCTGACATATTCCGATTAAGCTTCCTTCCTATTATTCTAGAGGTTTTTTTTAAGATAAAAGAAAATGATTCAGTTCCAAAGCTAAGATTGTAGTTCTCAAACGAGCAATCAAAACGATTTTGGAGCATCCTCAACATTAGTTATTGTTCCTCCAATTATCGCAGCAGCAAATACTTCTTGGGATGCTCTAATATGATCAGATTTATAAGTAAGCAGCAACATCAAATTTTACCCGTGTTCGTAGTTAATTTATCTTTTTACTTTATTAGCATTTGTAAAATTATAATGATTTAATGTATACGCCAATATCTTAAAACTTGATCACATAGTTAAAGTTGTTTACACTATTCTTTTTTTTTTTTTTTTGGGTTTCCCAAGGGTTTAATACCTTTCGAGGCGCGTCGGGTACATAAAGTGGGAACCTCTCCCAACAGGGATTCGAACCTGAGTCCACTACTTCGTAGTGAATAGTCCCTTCCACTAGACCAATCACATGTTGGTGTTTAAACTATTCTTTGAACATAGACAACTAAAATGTCGTAGAAATTAGACTCTTGCAATATATATTACTTTTTCTTAGAAATAAATATATTACTAAATAAATGAGTAAAATTTGAATAAAACCATGGATCAAAATTTCATTTTGAAATGTATGTTTCGGTCAGTTAAATACTGGAAATTTTTCAAGAAATTTTCGGAAATATTTTGGAAACACTAAAAAAAATTGCTACATTAAGAAAAATAACAGCGTTTAAAGATTTTTTTTTAATTACGAAATTACACCTTATTTTCATTCCGTTTGTTGGTCCCAAGTGGTCAGAAGAGGTTTAGAGGGGGGGGGGGGTGAATAAACCTCTTTAAAAATTTTCTTCAATTTTAACTTTAAAACTTTCACTCTTAACTGAACAGACTAAGCTGATCAGATTAGTTAGTTACAGTTCTGTTCGCGAACAAATCTTTGAACAGCCTTGTTGACCACTCGTCTGATTATTACTTAGCTGATTTTGCTAAAATCAGTTTTAATACTTAGAGTACTTGCAGCGGATTTTCAAAGTGTTTTTCACAAGTAATCTTAGTAGTTTGAAAAATATTTCCCCAGTTTTATAAACTCCTTTAAATCCTTTTTCAAACAGTTAAGTTAATGTGTTTTATGCAAACAGAAAATATGCAAGTAAAATGCAAACAAAAACACAAGCAATTTTTATAGTGGTTATATGGATTTGAATATCCTTTAGTCCACTCTTCCAAGTCACACAGATCTTGGGTTATACTATAATCACACAGTTTACAGTATACTCTGCTTGCGCCAATCAACAAATGAAACGGCCACAAGTGCGCAGTAAGAAATCACAAAGAAATCCTACTTCTCTGAAGTAATATCACTCACTTAGATGGATATCTACTTCTCACAACACTCTTGATTACAAAATCACTCAGAAGATGTATTTTTCTTGATTCTTCAACTCTGCTTTCGTCAACAAATGACTCGGCTGATGAGTGAACTGTTCTTGAGACTTAAAGAATTTTGCTTCGGAAATTTTTCTCAGAAGTGTGTTGCTTGATTCTTCTTCGTCTCTTTCAGCGATTTATACTTGAGGATTGAAAAATGTCCGTTGAAGAGAGACAAGATTCAAATTCCTCGAGTACTGGTCCTTAGAATCCGCGAACGGCTCTTTTGCAGTCTGTCCGTACTGTGAACAGTACTATTCTGCAGGCAGCATTAAATGCAGCATTAAATGCACCCAGCTGATGCGAAGCATTTCTTCAATCATTTGTCTTTAATAACCTTGTACTTCAGCATTTATTACTCCAAGGGGCATTTATTACCGTTGGGAACACTTCATGATCTTCTTTACTTGGCTGACGAAAGTACAAGTCTGATGGCGAACTCGGCTGATCTCAAACTTGAACAAATCTGATTTGAGTCGGCTGATCTTCATCAGTCTGATAACTTTACTTCAGCAGATCAGAAGTCTTGGACCTTGAAATTTTGACTCTTCTGATGTCTTCATTTACTTAGTCAAAAATTCTTCTAAGGGATCATCAACTAAGTTACTCCATACTTAGCCAATCTTGAAGTTTTGGAATCCTTCAAAACCTCCCTTTACAAATTGTCTTCAGTGCCTTCATCTTCATCCTTATCCAACAATTTCCCCCTTTTTGATGATGACAAAACTTCAGCTAAGTACCTGTTAAAATACCTAAGCTAAAGAATGTAATCCTCAAAATTTTCTGAGATAGAAAAAGTTTATTGGATTGAACTTGACTTTTCATTAATATTGAAAAAGAATTACAATGTACAAGTTCATCAGATGAGATTTCTGAAGAATAGATAGAAGTGAACTGATTACAAAAGTTTTACAATTTCTAACTATCAGCTTCTTCATCTGATCCTTCAAGCACTTCTTCATATTCATAAGATGACTCTTCGTCATCTTCTTCTTCATCAGCTTCTTCTTCCAAGATTGCTTTGGCAGCTTCCATCTTTTCTTTGAGTTGCTGTTCTTTGATCAGCTCCATTGCTCTCTTGGCAGATTCAGTCTCCTTGTACTTGGTAGTTTCTTTTTCAATCTTTTCTTCTTCTTCTTCTTCTTCTACCTTTCCAAGATTTTCTTCAGTCTTGTCAGCAGTCTTGTCAGCAGTGTCTTCAGTTTCCTTGGCTTCAATAGTTGCAGCAGCAGTTTCCTTAGATGTTTCTTCCCTTTCATCTTCCCCCTTTTTGTCATCATCAGCTTTGATGACAGTAGAAGGTGCAACAGTAGGGTTGAGGGCAACTGTTGGAATCTTCACTCCAGCACACAAAGCTTTTAGATTCTGATTGACAACGTCATGACTTGCTGTAAGATGAAGAATATCAGTGCTGATGATGTCAGTCTTGTCATTGAAGTAGTCAATATTCAGGTTTACAGTTGCAATTTCATCTTGAACGGCCTGTACAACACTTCCCATTTCATGCAGCATTCCTAAATTGACTGCCTTCTCCTCTTCACTGACTTTGATGAAGGTTGCAGTCAGATCAGCGATCTTGTGTTCAGCTCTTGTAAGTGCAGCATGAAGATGATTTACATCACTCTTCACATCCTCCACATTTCTGTTCATTTCATTTAAGCTGTTCACTAACTTCAAAGAATGATCTTGAGGAATAGGAATACTTGTGATTTCAGTCTTGATGATCTTTTGCACAGTTTCCAGCTGAAGTTTATTTGACTCTGTCAATTCTTCCTTAAGTTCAGTCTTCAGCTCCTCCTTTACCTTCATCAGCTGTTGCTTGTGCTTGTCTTCCAGTTCCTTTAGTTGGTTTTCCATCAGCATCTGGATTGCTTCCATCAGTGATGAATGTTGATCAGCTGATGAAGCAGAAGCATCAGCATCAACTTCCTTCTCTTCAGTCGCCTGTTGAACAGGGACTTCTTCCATGTCCGTCATCTGTTGATCTTCTGAAACCTTAGCATTCCACTCAATGGCTAAGGGTTCATCAGCAACCTTGTCAGCAGACTCGTCAGCAATCTGATCGGCAGACTTGTCTTCAGGCTGGTCAGCAGACTTGGCCGCAGCTTTATGTTCATCAGTAACATCATCGTAGAACAGATTAGTGATGGTTCCATCATCATTGAAGCAAGTTGTCTGTCTAATCTGCCGTACAATAATCCAAGGGTTGACAAAAGCATTGTTTCCCTTAGGGACTTCATAGAATGGTTGTACTTCCTTGCCAAAAATGATTTGCTGAATACTTGGCAGCAGTGGCAAGTCACTTGAACAACCTTGCTGATATTTTGACTTTTTAGCCCATCTCTTCAGGGCAGCCATAACAGCAAATTTAATTGCCCTTTCTTCAGCATCTTCAGACTTTTTCTTCTTATCAGGCAGGGTGCTTTGAATCTTCTTGGCCTCCTCCAATGCAAAACCTTTTGCATAACTATGCATGACATCTCTTACATAGCTGAGATCTAGGGCCTTTTGAATGGAGTTTGTTTTCAGCTAGGTCAGAACCCATCGTTCTTCATCAGCCAACTCCTTCATACTTTGAAGTTCTGTTATTGACTTGTTCAGCCTGTTGTCTCTCCAACTGATATACCTTGGTTTCTCCTGGTTGAACAGAGTCCTCAACATGAGCTTTTGATCATAGTAGGCTAAGGACTTCTCAAACTTCTTGAAAAGCTCCTTATCAGCATACACTATCTCAAAGGATTTTCTGACTTCAAATTTGTCCTTTGACTTGATTTTGGGGGCAGGCAGTAATATCCTTTTCTTGTCTTCTTCTTCATCCTTGCCTTCTCCAATCTTGATGCCACCTCCATGGACAGGTCCATAGGCATCTGTCTTGCTCTTTTCAATCACCATAGCCAGTTCAGCATCCTCAGCAGCTTTTCTCTCTGCTTCAGACATTCTTTTCCTGGCCTCATCCTTTGCAGCTTGAGCCTTACTTAGCTCTAGGGCCTTCTTTTCTTCCAATTCATCCTGCTTCCTCTGTTCAGCTTCCTCCCTTGCTTTCTTGTCAGCTTTGGAAACCTTCTTTTTCCTTAGCACTATTTTTCTTTTGCCTTTATCAGCAGGGGCTGGTCCAGCAGATGATATGGGAGCAGCGGCTATAGGATGTATGATTTGAACATCTGGATCTTCTTGAGGTTGAGCAGCCTCAGCAGTTGGTGCAGATTGAGTAATCTGTTGATCATCAGCTTTGTCAGCAGTAGAAGCTTCAACGGCTTCAACTGGTCTTTCAGCAGATTCTGGACTTGATCTCACCAAGTCCACCAACTCAGTATCTTTCTCTATGAAGGTCATCTGCTTCCTTGCAGACTTCTTGGTTCTTCCTTCACGGTAGTTAGAAGCAGCTGTATCTCCCTGTTGGCTCCTTGTTCTTTTAGAGATACCTTCAGCAGGCTTCTCTGCTGATGGAGTTCTTGATGGTGATGCAGGGGATCCAGTCCTTACATCAGAGATAATATTATCAATAATTTTAGTGGCTTCAGCAGCAGAAGTCACTTTCTCCACCTTCTTAGGAATCTTTTCCTTAGGCTTATCAGCAGCCTTCTTCTTTCTGGACTCAACAGCTAAATCAGCAGTCTTGACCAGTTTCCTTTGCCTTTTGGCAGGAACTGTTGGGATTCGGTAAGAAAAACAGCCCTAGGCACAGCGGAATATAAAATTTTCTAGGGCCTCTTAAAGAATCTTGCCAGGATATTCTCTAGTTGTATATATATAAATATAAATAAATGACAGTATAAGTTTTCTCGTTTATACCTGTCTCCTTGCAAATCCTCGGCTAGCAAGACGAGCTCTGAATTCTGCCTCGGTAAGATCGACCCACACCTTTGTTTAGCGCCCCACGTGTTGCGCCTCTACGAGTTGATACACCACAATATCACGAAAATTAATATATCCTAATCAACTGGAACATAGGGTATATTAATATCTAGGTTTTAGAACAACTTTGGAACGAAGAATCGAAGACGAAAATTCTTCCAAAGTGGAAGTACAGTTCGGCCGATCCAGAGAGGGAGAGGGAGAGAATTTTTGCTCTTCTTGATTTTTCTTGTAGAGTTGTGTATGAGATATGAGACCTAGTCTCTTATTTATAGATATCTCATAAAACCTAATCCTTCTAGGATTAGGATACTAATTCTCCTACATGGGCCATGGCCCTCTTTAATTAGAAGACTAAGTCTTCTAATTAATTCATGGCGCATCTTAATTAATCTTTCAGGGCTTTATTTAATCTCCCAATTAAATAGCCCAATTAATTAAATCATCTCCCAATTAATTAATTAAACTCCAAGTCTAATTAAATTAATTATTCTATTAATTAACTAAATCATAATTAATTAATTTACTCATAAATTAAATTCCAATTTAATTTATAATCTTGATCCAATTCCAATTGGATCCATTTTCGTTCCATATGGGTCGACCCAGTCGACCCACCCATTTAATCGACCCAGTCGACCCAGTCAACTGGTTCGTTCCTACTTCCTCGCTTTCGCTTCATGTGTATTGTGTATGCCCCCGTAGGTTCACCACATAATTGGCCGCGGGTTGTAATTAAATATTATTTAATTACTCGAGCAATTAATTACTCTAAATTAATCGAACACTCTGTCGATTAATCATTCCAAAATTAGCACCCCTGCTAATTTGGGAATTCTCCCACACTCCACGGTCGATGTCCAGTCACAAGCCCATGGAGCCCAATCACTGGTGAATTAATTCAGTGAACCTTTTATCATTTACAATTTCCATATACGACATAATCTCTCCATCGATCAATCTCCCAGTCGAGACTTAAGGGTATGGTTTTTCATCGGATTCCCTTATCTTTTGTCTTGACCTTATGTTCTCTGATCTCGAAATAAATTCTCTTTGACTTAACCTTTATGAGCTACTTACATAAAGCCGTCAGATACCTCGGCCGAGGATTTTACCAGAATTAATTTCTCACAGAAATCCATAGGAGAATTTCCCAACCTATCAAGTCGGGTCAATGGATCCTTTGTTCATGATATGAACCTGCATACGAGTTCCTCTATGCCCAACATGAATCCACAGAGACTTTCTGGCAATCCCCAGTCAGTCGGAACTCATATCAAAGCATAGACGTTCTCGCACCAGATAAACCCTATCACCTCAAGTAGTTAGGGATCGTTCCTCGTATACTATTGCAAATTGGAATAACTTCAACCCCGATATGCGACTACCGCTTCCATGGTGAGTTATTTCCTAATTGGGGTATTCAGTGCACTTGCCATCCCAGCAAGCCAACCACTTATGTGTATCGACTATCCCAGTCACGCTCGTGGACCCCAGCGTTCTCCAGTTCATCGGAGTATACACATTAGTGAGAGTCTAACCGAATCCAACGATGTCCTATCTCGATTGGATTCTACGACTCTTGAATATATTCTAGATCACGGCCTTGGAGATCAGTCCACGGGTTGTCCCATAGCCCTGTGATCTAAGGACTTCTATCCTTATGCGTAGATAATTATTACATAAGATAAAGATGACCATATAATAAAATGCATTTATTAATCCAATTGAATGGTCCTTTCAATTAAATGCAGCCAAAATAGTTGGCTTGCAGGACACTATTCTATCAATCTCTCACTTGTACTAAAGCCAACTTTTCATACTTCTGATTCCCATCTTAGACAGATGTTTTCGGATGCCTTTGAGGCAATGGCTTAGACAGCGGGTCCGTCGTATTATCCCTTGAGGTGACACGTTCCATCTTTATGTCTCCTCTTCCAATGATATAAATATCAAATTGTATCGTCTTAGTTTGTGCTTGGATTCTGATGAGATCTCGACTCCTTCGCTTGCGAGATAGCTCCATTATTATCACGGAAGATAGTAATGACTCGACAATGCTAGGTATCACATCCAATTCCTGGATGAAGTTTTTCATCCAAACACCTTCCTTTGCTGCTTCACTCGCGGCAATGTATTCTGTCTCGGTGGTTGAATCTGCGGTAATGTCTTGCTTGGAGTTCTTCCAGCTTACCGCACCACTATTGAGGCAGAACACGTATCCAGATGTCAACTTGAAGTCGTCTACATCACATTGGAAGCTAGAATCAGTATAGCCTTCCAATTTCAATTCTCTTCCACCGTATACCAAGAACAATTCCTTAGTCCTTCTCAGGTACTTCAGAATTGCCTTTACGGCTATCCAGTGCTGCTCATCTGGATCAGACTAGTAGCGACTTCTAACGCTTAAAGCGTATGCTACGTCTGGTCTCGTACATAACATACCATACATTATGCTTCCTATTGCGGATGCATATGGTACTCGAGACATATTGCTTCTCTCTTCAGGCGTCTTTGGGGCCACAGACTTAGAGAGTGCAATTCCATGTCTCATTGGAAGCAATCCTCTCTTGGATTCTTCCATATCAAATCTCTTCAAGATTTTATCTATGTACTGCGATTTGGAGAGGCCCAGCAGTCCTTTTGATCTATATCGGTAGATCCTTATACCCAGTACAAAGGATGCTTCTCCCAAATCCTTCATTGAGAATTGTGTAGATAACCATGCTTTAGTTTCGGACAACACTTTCACATTCCAATGAGAAGAATGTCATCAACGTAAAGCACCAAAAATTCAACTGTACTCCCACTGATCTTCTTGTACACGCAAGGTTCGAACATGTTTTTGATGAATCCAAAAGTTTGGATTGTCTCATCGAAACGAATGTTCCAACTTCGGGAAGCTTGCTTCAGTCCATAAATGGACCTCTGGAGTTTGCACACCTTGTGTTCATCTCCTTTGGATGTATTTCCTTTTGGTTGCTCCATGTAGATCTCCTTGTCAATGTCCCCATTGAGAAAGGCAGTCTTTACATCCATCTACCATATCTCGTAGTTATACCACGCAGCTATGGCCAGCAAGATTCGAATGGATTTAGACATTGCGACGGGCGAGAAGGTCTCCTCAAAGTCGATGCCTGGCCTTTGAGTGTATCCTTTTGCCACTAATCGCGCCTTGTAGGTTATTACCTCTCCGTTCACTCCAAGCTTTCGCTTATAGATCCACTTGCAACCCACGGGAGCTACTCCCACTGGTGGATCTACCAAGGCCCAGACCTTGTTCGAGTGCATGGAGTCCAATTCGAATCCCATGGCTTCACGCCACTTTCCCGAGTATATGCCTAGCATAGCCTCTTCGTAAGTCCTTGGGTCGGTTAGAGACTGTCTAGTCTCATGCAGCAGACTGTAGTACCTTTCGGGTTCTCTACGTTGTCTTTCTGACTTACGAAATACCGGTGTACTTTCTGGTGCTCTTTCATGCTCATGTTCTCCCACTGCCTGTGGTGATGGGTCGGCTTGATTGACCTCTTCGGCCTTTTCAGCTTCAGTGACCTCATCTAGTTCTACGTTGTGTTCCTTCTTGCCCAGCAAGAAATCCTTCTCCAAGAAGTGTGCGTTCCTTGAGACAAACGTAGTTTATCTTGTAGGATCGTAGAACTTGTATCCTATAGAGTTTTCTGGATACCCCACGAATTGCATAAGATGGACTTTACGTCCAACTTATCTCCCACCAGCTTATTCACATAAGCGGGAGACCCTATATGCGCATGAATGCATATGAAGGTACAATACCAAAACTCATATCACGTGATATGTTTTGGATCTGGCTTCAGAGATACTTAGCTCAGTATCTTCGATTTTCTCGATCAAGTTTCATTTGTTTGAATAAGGAATCTCATGTAAGATTTCTTAATGGACATTTACATGTCCAAAATGCTCAACAACTGACAATGTTTTGAGCGAGTCTTACATTTCGAGAATCTAATTCTCTATTAAATAATCAATTGCGTGCATGTTCGATTTTGAATTGATCCAAATCTCTTACATGCTTTCATTGATTAGGCTCTCTTTTCTATTCCAAAAGTAATTTGGATTTGTACATCACAACGTACTTTTACCCATGAGGGTACTAGAGACGCCTTATCTCCCACTAATGCTTTAGTGTTTCTACACACTTTTAATGGATTAAATCCATTTCAATTGTTTATGCCTCTTGGTTGCCTAGCAAACAAACTACTAAATCTAATTTCCATTAAGCAAGATTCGAAAGTCGGTTACTATGTACAGCATCCCAGTCAAGCTCGACCCAGTCGAGCTCAGTCTTTGAATCTTTTAATTCGGAAATATGTTTCAGTATTCGTGTATCACCTTTCGGTTTACAACGACTCAAGTGTGTGAAATCTTGATTATTTATATTTTATTGACTATGCATATTTTATTTAGTCGATATATGAGTATCCATACTCATTTGCTTATGTACACCTTTTGCGTATAAATCTTATAGCGCAATCAGTTCCAACCATTATGGAACTTTCACATCCCTTAAGACAAGGGATGGTATAAGCAAATTCCAATGATCTAAATAATTCATGGCTTTAGATGCATTGAATGCATCAATGAGTGCTTCATCGGGCATCCAACACCCTTATGCATTACTTTAACCATAAGGTTAAGTTCAATAAAATTTAATCATCCCTTATGGGATGAATAGGTTCAATTCCCTTTTCCCTTGATCTTAATCCATGGAAGAACCATTTTGATTGACTTTACAACTTATCATCCTTACAGAAAAACCTCCAAGGTTATTTCCCTTCAGAGAGGATTCATTCCTCTTCTTCCATCTCGTAAGTCTTTTGAGCTTTTCAACGAGATGTTACTTCCCATTTATGGGAGACTTCATGTTTGCCTTCAAGAAAATTTGGGCTTGAGAACCATCCTCAACCCTCTAGTGAAACTTATCACCTTTCTTATTTGAAGAGTAACTTCGAAAAAGGCAGCTTGGTGAAACCTATCACCATTCCAGTCGAAGTGTAACTTCGAAAGGAAAAAACAATGAAATCTTTGTAAGGAGATTAGTCCTTGCTTGGACTCGAGAATAATTTCTCAAGTTTCGAAGTCATTCAAAATTCATTTGGGTTCAGTCAATTTATTTAATTCAAGTATGATGGTAAATATTCAAGGATACATCATTTATGAAAAACTATCATAAACAAGACGATTAATACGCGACAGATTAACATCAATGCATAATTTACAAACATGGTTTTCATTTGTAAATTACTCCCACTATTTTTGTCGAATACTTATGCCCCCACATAAGGTTCGGGAAATAAAAATTTCCTAATGGGCTCAAGGCCCAAATGCAATCGCTCAGTACCCACGACTCGTTGGCCATACCAATTGATCCACTTGGTGGGCGATCACGTCGCCGGTTAACCATCCCAGCTAACCCTTGAGTTCATTCAGCCTCGGTTTTCGTTATGGACCCACGACTCGTGAGACATCCATACTTACTCGCGTTAAATCATGTCCAATACTCGTGAAGAGAAATAGTTCAATACTAGACGCCCCACGACTCGTGAGACAGCGCCTAGAACCTTGCTATCCCCTCCCTTGGCACTAAACTGTGCATCGAGGCAATATACATATCATCTTCCTATAGCTCGACCCACGACTCGTGAGACATCGAGATATATTTGTACAATATGCCTAAGACCTAGTAATTGGATAGGCTCGGACCATAGACACCATTCATATGCGCCCGTTAATCGATTTAATATTCTAATTGAGTTTTTAAGCTCAATTGGAGGTTTTAAGTTTTCTTCGTGCGAGGTCTCATCAGATTATGATTTATCTTGTTTACGTGATCTATTCTAAGCATACAAGACATACATCAAAGAATAATAGTAAACATATATCACCTAGCATTGCACATATGATTGGTCGATTGCCCATCCTATGCGATCCATCACGAGCCACATGATGGACCAATTGGTCAGTCTAGGGTGGAAATTAAATGTCCTAACTATTACAATTTTCAAACCCATACATCATGGGCCTTCTTGTAATATCCACCTTGATTGGGCCTCCATGTAATGAATTGGGCCTCCATGTCCTCCAAGGTTATGGGCCTCCATGTGGATCTCCAAGTCTTCATGAGGTCTTCTCGGCTCCAAGCCTAATCTAAGCCTAGCTTACAAATTTAAATGGCCCTATTCTATTACATTCGTTTGCGCAAGCAAGGGCACCAATCAGGCCCATTTAATTACAACCCATAAAATAAATAAGCCAAAACTACACAGGGCTTAAGGGCAAAATCGACCAATCCACATATTAACTCAAAAACATGCATAAATTCACATAAGGGCATAAATGTAAATTTACCGGCTCCTTTAATTTTAATTCACAAAAATTATCCAAGTTAATTTAATTTTGAATTAACAATTAATCTCTAAGATTAATTAACTCTTACTTGAGTTCTAAGTAATCTACAATTCTTATCTTGATAAAGTTGGTTAATTAAGATAGTTACAAATCTTCCAAGATTACTATCTTATCCAAAACTCTAAGTTTCCCAATTTTACAAATCTCCAAGATTCTCAAGATAATCCTATTTTGACTAGATTAGTTAACTAAGGTAGTGTCCAAATCCACCAAGATTTCTACCTTATCCAAAACTCCAAGTTTCCTAATTTAATAAGATCTCTAAGATCTTTAATCTTGGTAACTTACTAGAAGAGATTAATTTTAATTAAATCTCTTATTACAAATGAAACTCTAAGTTTCCTTGTTTAACAAGATCTCTAAGATCTTTAATCTTGGTAACTTTACAAGAAGAGATTAATTTCAATTAAATCTCTTATCATAAATGAAACTCTAAGTTTCCTTGTTAATTAGATCTCTAAGATCAATCCAAGATACACCAAGATTCCATAACAACCAAATCTCCAAGATTTTCAGATTTATCAAAATAGGCAGAATTAGAGTCCAACCAAAAATCAGCTAATTCGTGACCAATCAAAGACTGCCACGTGGCCAACATACGCGACACAAAGTCCGCGTGTGGGCTGTCCATGGCAGCCGCGGCTGCGCGTGGCAGCGCACGACAGCGTGCGGCTGTGCGTGATAGCACGCGACAGACAGCCCGTAGGCTGCTGTCGTGTGCCGCACGCGCAGCCAGCGTGCTGCTCGCACCCTGCCGTGGGCAGCAGCCCACGGTGGGAACCTAGCCGCGGTGCGCTGCCGCGCACCGCTGTGGTTGGATTCCAAAAATTTTTTTGTTGCTGTTTCGATTACTTTTGATTTAATTAAAACAGATCCAATTAATTAAATCCAAATCCAAAAATTAAAAATTAACACGATAAAATTTTGAATAAAAAATTTACATTAACTCTAAGTTAATTAACATACGTCCTAAAACATGCAAAGTTAAAGAACTAGCCACACATAAATCAAACATATGATTTATAACACAGAATTTGCAAATTCATATATATACAAAGCCTAGAGTTGGCTCTGATACCACTGTTGGGATTCGGTAAGAAAAACAGCCCTAGGCACAGCGGAATATAAAATTTTCTAGGGCCTCTTAAAGAATCTTGCCAGGATATTCTCTAGTTGTATATATATAAATATAAATAAATGACAGTATAAGTTTTCTCGTTTATACCTGTCTCCTTGCAAATCCTCGGCTAGCAAGACGAGCTCTGAATTCTGCCTCGGTAAGATCGACCCACACCTTTGTTTAGCGCCCCACGTGTTGCGCCTCTACGAGTTGATACACCACAATATCACGAAAATTAATATATCCTAATCAACTGGAACATAGGGTATATTAATATCTAGGTTTTAGAACAACTTTGGAACGAAGAATCGAAGACGAAAATTCTTCCAAAGTGGAAGTACAGTTCGGCCGATCCAGAGAGGGAGAGGGAGAGAATTTTTGCTCTTCTTGATTTTTCTTGTAGAGTTGTGTATGAGATATGAGACCTAGTCTCTTATTTATAGATATCTCATAAAACCTAATCCTTCTAGGATTAGGATACTAATTCTCCTACATGGGCCATGGCCCTCTTTAATTAGAAGACTAAGTCTTCTAATTAATTCATGGCCCATATTAATTAATCTTTCAGGGCTTTATTTAATCTCCCAATTAAATAGCCCAATTAATTAAATCATCTCCCAATTAATTAATTAAACTCCAAGTCTAATTAAATTAATTATTCTATTAATTAATTAAATCATAATTAATTAATTTACTCATAAATTAAATTCCAATTTAATTTATAATCTTGATCCAATTCCAATTGGATCCATTTTCGTTCCATATGGGTCGACCCAGTCGACCCACCCATTTAATCGACCCAGTCGATTTTGACCCAGTCGACCCAGTCAACTGGTTCGTTCCTACTTCCTCGCTTTCGCTTCATGTGTATTGTGTATGCCCCCGTAGGTTCACCACATAATTGGCCGCGGGTTGTAATTAAATATTATTTAATTACTCGAGCAATTAATTACTCTAAATTAATCGAACACTCTGTCGATTAATCATTCCAAAATTAGCACCCCTGCTAATTTGGGAATTCTCCCACACTCCACGGTCGATGTCCAGTCACAAGCCCATGGAGCCCAATCACTGGTGAATTAATTCAGTGAACCTTTTATCATTTACAATTTCCATATACGACATAATCTCTCCATCGATCAATCTCCCAGTCGAGACTTAAGGGTATGGTTTTTCATCGGATTCCCTTATCTTTTGTCTTGACCTTATGTTCTCTGATCTCGAAATAAATTCTCTTTGACTTAACCTTTATGAGCTACTTACATAAAGCCGTCAGATACCTCGGCCGAGGATTTTACCAGAATTAATTTCTCACAGAAATCCATAGGAGAATTTCCCAACCTATCAAGTCGGGTCAATGGATCCTTTGTTCATGATATGAACCTGCATACGAGTTCCTCTATGCCCAACATGAATCCACAGAGACTTTCTGGCAATCCCCAGTCAGTCGGAACTCATATCAAAGCATAGACGTTCTCGCACCAGATAAACCCTATCACCTCAAGTAGTTAGGGATCGTTCCTCGTATACTATTGCAAATTGGAATAACTTCAACCCCGATATGCGACTACCGCTTCCATGGTGAGTTATTTCCTAATTGGGGTATTTAGTGCACTTGCCATCCCAGCAAGCCACCCACTTATGTGTATCGACTATCCCAGTCAGGCTCGTGGACCCCAGCGTTCTCCAGTTCATCGGAGTATACACATTAGTGAGATTCTAACCGAATCCAACGATGTCCTATCTCGATTGGATTCTACGACTCTTGAATATATTCTAGATCACGGCCTTGGAGATCAGTCCACGGGTTGTCCCATAGCCCTGTGATCTAAGGACTTCTATCCTTATGCGTAGATAATTATTACATAAGATAAAGATGACCATATAATAAAATGCATTTATTAATCCAATTGAATGGTCCTTTCAATTAAATGCAGCCAAAATAGTTGGCTTGCAGGACACTATTCTATCAGGAACCTCTTTTGGTTCCTCATCAGCTTCTTCAGGCTCATCAGCCTTCCTCTTTTGAACAGCTAGGTATTTGTTCATGGCCTTGGATTTGTGAATTTCCTTGCCATTCTTCATAATGCATCCCAGATGAGACAAAATGTAGCTGAGAGTTATCCTGTGGTTTGTGTGAGGTTCTTTTCCTTTCTTTACTTCAAGGAACTCAGCAAAGATGTACCAGATGATCATGGACCAGTTGACTTCCAATCCATAATAAATGGCAGCCATGATGCTGAATCTCTTCATTGTAACAGCATCAAGGGAAAAGGTGCAGTTTTCCATTAGTTTTGCCACGATATCAGCCATCCGCTGATACTCGTCCTTCAGCTGTCTCTTCCTGATATTTCCAGACATTAACTCCCCTTCCTTGGCGCAGATCGCCCAAAACTCTTGGTGTTTTGCTTCAGTTAACACAGTGACATCATGACGTCCACTGTTACGAAGCCCAAACTGTTCGTGAAGAACGGCAGGAGTGATGACAACAGATTTGTCACCTACTGTAGCAGTAATTTCCAACTTCTCGAAATTAACCTTGGCCGTACTGTAGTATTCCATAACCTGGTCAGTCCAGATTACTCCTTCATGATACTCCAAAAAGTTAACCAAAGTTGCAGACTTGAACTTCTCCAGAAGCTCCTTCATCAGTTGTGTGCCAGTTTGGTAGTAGGAATCATATACTAGGTACATGCCTTCAGCAGCCATTGTAGATCTGTGGAAATTAGAGAGAAAAACGAAGAGATTTTGCAGGAAAATTGCTTAATTCTCACAAGTACTTTTGAAAATTTAGGGTGCGTAAAGAACGACTCGACTGATCAGATGAGAATTTATAGAGTTGGGGTATGTCGGTTTCCGTGATATCCGCCAACCGTTAGATCCGTTTTTCTGTCAGTGATGATCGTGCGGCTTCAGTTACGACCTTTCAAATTCAAAAGATATTTTAATGAGGAGCGGGAATATGTACCGCCCGACAGTTACTTATAAAAGCGTGTTTTGAGTAAAGCGTTTTAAGTAGCTCGCTTTTATTTAAGTAATCAGATGAGTAAAATAAACACTTATCTGATGGACTACTGTCCTGATGACAATGCTGTTATCAGAGAATGCCAATAGCTGATAACCTTCCTCAGCTGTTTGTCAATCCAGCTAGATAAAATACTCTTGATCTTCGATAGTTGAGTCTTCTGTTGAAAACATAACTTCAACTAACTGTCATTAACAAATTTCATCTTTAATTCAGAAGTACCGCTAGTCTTACACGTTCCCCCTGAGTTTTAGAATTCATAAGTTAACTAGTCTGTTGAAAGTTAATCCTTGAAGATAAGAAAGATGAGTAAGCTGTTGAACTCTAGTCTTCTGATGAGTTCCCCCTCAGCTTATGCATCTAATTTTAATAATCCCAGTTCAGCTCTTAGAGTTGAAAACCTTGTCTCACTTAGAGGTTTTGTGAAGATGTCAGCAATCTGATTTTCAGTAAACACATATTCTATCATGACATTTCCTTTCTCCACATGATCTCTAATAAAATGATGTTTGATCTCAATATGTTTAGTCCTTGAATGACTTGTAGTATTCTGAGTGAGACTGACTGCACTTGTATTGTCACAGTAGATTGGTATTCCACTGATTTTGATATTGTAGTCTTCTAGTTGATGTTTCAACCATAAGATTTGTGCACAGCAAGCTCCAGCAGCTATATACTCAGCTTCAGCAGTAGATATGGATACTGAAGTCTGTTTCTTACTCATCCATGAGATCAGACGACTACCTAAGAACTGACAGGCACCTGTTGTGATTTTTCTGTCAATCTTGCAGCCTGCAAGGTCAGAATCTGAATATCCAATTAGCTCAAATCCAGACTCTCTAGGGTACCATAATCCCAATTCTTGAGTGCCCTTAATATATTTCAATATTCTCTTGGCAGCTAAGAGATGAGATTCTTTGGGATTTGATTGGAATCTTGCACAGACCCCAACAGAGTACATGATATCAGGTCTGCTGGCTGTTAGATATAACAGTGACCCAATAATGCCTCTGTATTTGGTTATGTCTACTGATTTGCCATCTTCATCTTTATCCAAACGAAGACTTGTAGACATTGGAATAGTAGCAGTAGAGCTAGTTTCCATACCAAATTTCTTGAACAGATCCTTTGTGTATTTTGCTTGGCTGATGAAAATTCCATCAGGCAACTGTCTAACTTGCAAACCAAGAAAATAGTTAAGTTCTCCCATCATGCTCATTTCAAACTTGTTCTGCATCAGCTTTGAGAACTTATCACACATCTGTTGATTAGTTGAACCAAAAATAATATCGTCCACATAAATTTGCACAAGCAAAATATGTTCTTCCCATTCAATAGTGAACAAGGTCTTGTCAACTTTACCTTTGCGAAATCCTTTAATTAAAAGAAAGTCAGATAAAGTATCATACCATGCTCTTGGAGCCTGTTTCAGTCCATAAAGAGCTTTCTTCAGACGATATACTTTGTCCTCTTCTTGATAAGCTTCAAATCCGGGAGGTTGTTCAACATAAACTTCTTCTTGCAATTCTCCATTGAGAAAAGCTGATTTCACATCCATCTGATAGACTGTGAAATTCTTGTGAGCAGCGTAGGCAAGAAAGAGTCTGATTGCCTCTAGTCTTGCTACTGGTGCAAATGTTTCATCAAAGTCAATGCCTTCTTCTTGGCAGTAACCTTTGGCCACTAGTCTTGCTTTGTTTCTGGTGACTTCACCATCTTCATTCATTTTATTCCTGAATACCCACTTAGTGCCAATGACTCTTTGATGACTTGGTCTAGGAACTAAGTACCAGACTTCATTCCTTTCAAATTGATTTAGCTCCTCCTGCATAGCTTCAATCCAGTTGGAGTCACTAAGAGCTTCTTCAATCTGTTTAGGCTCAATTTGAGATAGAAAACTAGCAAACATAGCATCTTGTGCAGCAGCTCTTCTTGTTTTCACTCTGTCTAAAGGATCACCAATCACTAACTCTGGTGGGTGATTTCTGAGCCATCTGAGATCAGGTTGCAAATCATAATGTTGTCCTTTGTCTTGATCTTGCAACACTACTGTTGGAGACACAGTAGTAGTCTGTTGAACATTTGCCGTCTGTTGAACAGTCTCTGGTCTATCAGCTGTTTGCAACTCGTCTGTTAGACAATCAGCTCTGTGATTTTGAACAGCACTTGAGTTATCAGCTGAGTTGAGATCAGGTAGTATGATGGGTACATATTCTTCATTCTTTCCAACATTCATCTTCTGTAAATCAGTAGACAGATCTTGATTAACATTTTGATTCTTTTCAGAAGATTGACTTGCCTCATCAAATACTACATGAATGGATTATTCTATTAGTAATGTTCTTTTATTAAAAACTCTATAAGCCTTACTAACAGATAAGTATCCTACAAAGACAGCTTCATCAGCCTTTTCTGCAAATGCAGTAAGGTGATTTTTACCATTATTTAAAACATAGCATTTACAACCAAAAATCTTAAAGTAATGAATATTTGGCTTCCTGTTGTTCCAAACTTCATATGGAGTCTTGTTTTGGTGCTTGTTGATCATGCATCTGTTTTGGGTAAAACATGCTGTATTTGTTGCTTCTGCCCAAAATCTTTGTGGCAGTTTTGCTTCAGCTATCATGGTTCTGACAGCTTCCTTCAGTGTTCTGTTTCTCCTTTCAGCAACACCATTCTGTTGAGGGGTTCTGGCAGCAGAGTACTCATGATGTATTCCTTTGATATTGCAATACTCTTCAACAGTAGAGTTTGTGAACTCTGTCCCTCTATCTGATCTGATCTTCAATATTTTGATACTCTTCTCATTTTGGATCAGTTCCATCAGATTAGTAAGATGTTCCTTGGTTTCACTTTTCTTCTTCATGAAAATCACCCAAGTATATCTTGAATAATCATCCACAACAGCTAGGCAGTATTTCTTTCCACCATTGCTGACTGGATCAATGGGTCCAAATAAGTCCATATGTAGTAGCTCCAATATTCTCTCAGAAGATTGGTGCTTCTTGCTTTTGAAGGATGACTTGATTTGTTTACCCTTCTGACAGGCGTCACAGAGCTTATCTTTGCTCATGACTGTTTTAGGAATCCCTTCTACCAAATCATTCTTGATTAATCTGTTGATGGTCTTGAAGTTTAAGTGATTCATCCTTTTGTGCCACAGCCAACTAACTTCACTTGGTGCAGATGCCACCAAACAAACGCTTGAATTCTTGTCAACAGAATTCCAGTCGACTATGTAGACATTCCCTTGTCGTCTTCCAGATAAAATTACCTTCTTTGTACCAATCTGTTCAACAAAGCACTTATCTGTTGAGAAGATGACTGAATATCCTTTGTCACAAAATTGACTTATGCTCAGCAGATTATATTTGAGGCCTTTGACATATGAGACGTCAGATATCTCTATGTTCCCTCTGATTAACCTTCCTTTAGCTTTAATCTTGCCTTCTTTGCTGTCCCCAAAAGTAACTTTTGGACCATCCACAGCAACTGCATCTGTCAGCTCATGTATGTTTCCACACATGTGTCTTGAACATCCACTGTCCAAGTACCAAATCTTCTCTACTTTACTCCTACTCCTAATCCTAACCTACAAAACAAAAATAAAATTGTTTTAGGTACCCTTATTGAGAGGGTCCTGAAGGATTAGTTCCACCCTTGACAACCCAAGATGTTGATGTCTTAGGCTTCTTAGGTTTCTGAGTTTTGACAGGAGCATGAACAGTTTTATTTTCATCATAATTATCAGATAAGTCATGTTGATGATCAGTATGATAAGAATAATGTTCATAAGCAGGGTAAGGTGCATGATAAGCAGGATATGCATGCATTGGATGAGCAGGATAAGGTGCATAGTAACTAGGAAATTGAGGTGCATGATACATAGGATGATATGCAGCAGGTTGCACATAATATGACTCATTTCCATACCAAGCATTTTGATTTTTCTTGTTCTTATGCTTCTTTGGTTTACTTACAGCTTGCTCATTGACAGACGACTTAGTTTTCTCACTAGTCTGATTAGTTTTAACCTTATCAGAAGACTTCCTAGGACTCTTCTGTTTGGGTTTACTAGTCTGTTTTCCTACACTAGGCTCTTTGCTCTTTTTAGCCTTAGGAGATTTCTTCTCCTTTATCACTTTCTCAGATGAGGTAGGTTTAGAAGTTTGAACATACATAATGACCTTACTATTGTCAGCAGAAATGAATTTTTCAGTATGATTCAATTCTAGTTTATCCTTTTCTAAAGGTGTCTCCTGTTTACTAGATGTAGGCATGGATGCAACAGTTGACTTATCATGAGACTCAATAATTTTCTCAAGTTCCATGATTTTTCCTTTATAGACCTCACATTCAGCTTTCAGAGATTCATGCTCTTGCTCAAGCTGTTTATACTCTGCTGATTCTTTAGGCTTTTCAGCTTTAAGTTTCAGTGAGTTATTTTGCTCTTTTAGCAAGCTCATCTCTTCCTTAAGCTTAACAAATTCTCCAGCAATAGTAGTATTGTTCAACATCATTTGCTCTAGAGAATCAAATAGTTCATTATTTTGAGGAGTTACCTCATCCTCTGAGTCATCAGATTCCTTAGCCATCAGGCAGAGGAGAGCAGGTTTCTCTTCATCAGAAGATTCTTCATCAGACGTGTCTGAATCTGAATCAGATGAGTAGACAGCAGCAAGCTTTTCTGCTTCAGCTACCATTGCTTTCCCTCTTTGATGCTTTCTTTCCTTTCTGATTCTCTTCTCTTCCTCAGTGTATTTTTCTGCTTTTGGATATGGACAGTCTCTAATGAAATGTCCCAATTTCCTGCAGTTATAACACATTAGTTTTGCTTTATAATCATCTTTTTCTTGAGAAGAAGAGTTGGGTTTAGAAGTAGAAGCAGCATGATTGTATTTGTTTTTCATATTTCTCTTATAGAACTTCTTGAAGTTGTTCATCAACAATGCTACATCTCCAGCAGTGTACTCCTTCTTATTGAGTTCATCAGATGAGTCCACATCTTGACTTCTATGTGCTGGTCTCCTGGTGTTTTCAGCAGCAACTAAGGCAGCTGTGGGTCCTGAAGTTGAGGTTTCTTCAATACCCATCCTAGGCAGTTTATACTCGAATGCCTTGAGTACAGAAAACAGCTCTGTAAGGGAGATCTTCCCCAGATCCCTTGATTCTTCCATAGCTGTCACCTTCATGTTGAACTTTGGGGGTAGGGCCTTTAGTACTCTGACAGTGATCTCTTTGTCAGTGAAGGTCTTTCCCAGCTTTAGGACTTCATTCAATGTTCTGGTAAACCTGGTATCCATTTGATCAATGGTCTCTCCAGATTTCATCTTGAAGTTGTCTAGCTTTTCCAAAGCAACACTGAGCTGATGCTCTTTGATGGCGTCGTTTCCTTCACTCATGTCACGAACCTTGTCCCACATTTCCTTTGCAGTTTTGCAATGTTTGACCTTGTCAAACCGATCATTATCCAGGGCTTTAGTCATGATGAAACGGCCAACTTTATCCAGATTGAATAGCTTTATTTCCTCGGCTGTCATCTCTGTCAGATCTTTTTCCACCACCAGTTCAGCTTCATCAACTATAATGGTCTTGGTGAATTTGAATGGACCTTTAATGATACATGTGTAGATGTTGTCATTATAGGCTGCTAGAAAGATTTCCATTCTAATCTTCCAGTCCTCAAAGGACATACCAGCAATGTGGGGAACATGACTGATACAATCCATTTTTCAAAAAGTTTTGATTTTTCAAAAATATGCTCTTTTGAAAAAGTTTGAAAACCTTTGAAAAACACTTGGATCAAGCTCGTTGATCAGGCAGCTGATTCTAATGAACCACCTGCTCTGATACCACTTGTTGGTCCCAAGTGGTCAGAAGAGGTTTAGAGGGGGGGTGAATAAACCTCCTTAAAAATTTTCTTCAATTTTAACTTTAAAACTTTCACTCTTAACTGAACAGACTAAGCTGATCAGATTAGTTAGTTACAGTTCTGTTCGCGAACAAATCTTTGAACAGCCTTGTTGACCACTCGTCTGATTATTACTTAGCTGATTTTGCTAAAATCAGTTTTAATACTTAGAGTACTTGCAGCGGATTTTCAAAGTGTTTTTCACAAGTAATCTTAGTAGTTTGAAAAATATTTCCCCAGTTTTATAAACTCCTTTAAATCCTTTTTCAAACAGTTAAGTTAATGTGTTTTATGCAAACAGAAAATATGCAAGTAAAATGCAAACAAAAACACAAGCAATTTTTATAGTGGTTATATGGATTTGAATATCCTTTAGTCCACTCTTCCAAGTCACACAGATCTTGGGTTATACTATAATCACACAGTTTACAGTATACTCTGCTTGCGCCAATCAACAAATGAAACGGCCACAAGTGCGCAGTAAGAAATCACAAAGAAATCCTACTTCTCTGAAGTAATATCACTCACTTAGATGGATATCTACTTCTCACAACACTCTTGATTACAAAATCACTCAGAAGATGTATTTTTCTTGATTCTTCAACTCTGCTTTCGTCAACAAATGACTCGGCTGATGAGTGAGCTGTTCTTGAGACTTAAAGAATTTTGCTTCGGAAATTTTTCTCAGAAGTGTGTTGCTTGATTCTTCTTCGTCTCTTTCAGCTATTTATACTTGAGGATTGAAAAATGTCCGTTGAAGAGAGACAAGATTCAAATTCCTCGAGTACTGGTCCTTAAAATCCGCGAACGGCTCTTTTGCAGTCTGTCCGTACTGTGAACAGTACTATTCTGCAGGCAGCATTAAATGCACCCAGCTGATGCGAAGCATTTCTTCAATCATTTGTCTTTAATAACCTTGTACTTCAGCATTTATTACTCCAAGGGGCATTTATTACCGTTGGGAACACTTCATGATCTTCTTTACTTGGCTGACGAAAGTACAAGTCTGATGGCGAACTCGGCTGATCTCAAACTTGAACAAATCTGATTTGAGTCGGCTGATCTTCATCAGTCTGATAACTTTACTTCAGCAGATCAGAAGTCTTGGACCTTGAAATTTTGACTCTTCTGATGTCTTCATTTACTTAGTCAAAAATTCTTCTAAGGGATCATCAACTAAGTTACTCCATACTTAGCCAATCTTGAAGTTTTGGAATCCTTCAAAACCTCCCTTTACAAATTGTCTTCAGTGCCTTCATCTTCATCCTTATCCAACACCGTTTATTCAAAAATGAAAAAATTTCAATGTTGATCGAAAAGATGAAAATTTTGATCCATGAGAAATCAAAGTGCATACAAATTACACATTTGTTTTGGAGTCGTAGTAAATTCTTGGAATAGCTTCATTTATTTATTTATTTTTATTAACAACCATCAACACCCTCTCCCCTTTTTTAGAGTGAATTTTTAAAGTGACCTTACTGGAAGTTTGATTTTAAAAAATGACCTTATAAAATTTTAATTTTAGAAATAGCCTCCTATTTAGTTAATTAGTTAATAGGTTAATTATTTAGTTTAAAGTATAATTAATTAATCATAATTAAATTACTAAACAAACTAATTAAAATAAATTCAAAAAATGCTTGGGGCAGCACTTGGGCTCCCAGGTTGCCCAGGCGTCGGGAGCCCAAGCAGATTGTCTGGGTGCTTGGGCGCCCGAGATGCTCCGGCACCGGGTGCCCAAGCATATCTTAGGAAAAAAAGAAAGGAGGGAGAATAGAAGAGGGTGTATTGTGGGAGTAGTGTTGGTGAGTGTGGAGTTGATTTTTTGGGGAAAAATACAAGAAACTCCCTTGTGTTCTGTGAAACTTGTAAGAAACTACCATGTGGATTAACACCTAATGCGACTAGATGCAACCAACCGTTTCAATGAAATGATCAATATCTAAAGACTAATGGACCTCGACTTCCAAGGACCAAAGTTCACCTGGCACAACTCCAAGGTATGGAGCGACAAAAATTAGAGAAAGATTAGGAACGTAGCGTAGATCATTCTAAAAGCTAATGTGGCACCTCCATTTTTGAGAAGGAATATACCTAACACAAACTCACGAACACATTATGAACACAATGCGGTTCTAACCTGCAAGAAGGATGTTGTTGGCTCTTCTTTCAACAAGCCTTTCATATTCGACTTTGCACTGACCGAACATCCCGAATGTAACATGGATGAATCAGCTTATAAACAAATCAACTCAGATCAATACACCTTCACATACAGTAAAACAGAAAATGAACATACAATGATACAAATGTACAAAGTAAAAGTCAGCAACAAATTAAATTACATCAAATATTTGATACATCTATTCATCTCCTTAGAGACTACTTTTAGTTCAATGATCTTCTCCCACCAAGTATCAAATAAATAATTAGTACATCTACTTAGTCATTACTTATTACAAAAATAAACAAACAGAGCCCAAACAAAATTAAACATTTTGCACACTCAAGAATAAACTAAATAAAAGTAAATCAATAAATACAAATGAATTAGAAGCCATGAGATCTTCTTTCTTTCTCATGCTTCAAATCCCTCAATTTCTTCACACCCTAAAACTTGTGTAAATATCAACTGTCAGACGGAAAAAACAAAAACAAATACCGAGTTCTGCAGAGTTAATAAATCCGAGTCCTCAGTGCTGTTGCGATTTCCGAAGGTGCTCCAAAAGTGACGCTGCCTTCCTCTTTGCTCTTTCTGTCCCGTTTTTAGCAAGCTCGGAAAGAGGTATCACTGCACCAAGTCGACTCAAAAAAGCAAGATTCTCATTATCTCGTTTACACAATGAAAGTAAAATGGCAGCAGAATTTTCCTTATTTCTCGGCAAACCTGTCCTTAAAAGATCAATCAAAACCGGTATAGTACTAGCTCTCACAATTGCCACTTTTGCCTCTTGGTGGCTAGCAAGAACCGAAAGAATAGTTAGAGCCTCAACCCCTATACAAGTGCTAGAATCCGTAAGCATATTTAACAATGCTGTAATAATCCCTGCCCTTACTGCCCTTCCCTTGTTTCCTTGATATATACAAAGATTGAATAAAGCAGTAGCTGCATCCTTTTTCCCTCTTGAGCTTCCGTTTTTAAGTAAATTTACCAAAGCGGGTATCGCCCCAGATGCCCCGATTATTATTTTATTTTCATCGGCTAATGACAAGCTGAAAAGGGTAGCTGCAGCATTCTCTTTTGCTTCAGAGCTTCCGGATCTAAGGACTTGAACTATAGAAGGAATTGCATTGGCAAGCATAATGAGTCCTTTGTTGTTGTCGTAAATTGAAAGGTTAAGAATGGAAGTTACTGAATTGTCTTGGATTTGGACATCCTCGGATGTCAACAAGTTGACTAGGATTGGAATGGATCCGGCTTCTGCGAGTAAGATTCGATTGTCGGTACTTCTTTTGGAAAGTGACCGGGTTTCGGAAACTGCTGCTCGAATTTCTTCGATTGACCGACTAGAGAGTTTACGAACGAGGGATTCAATGGCTGCGATATCGTCTGTGACATCGCGAAATGAGCCGTCAGATTTTTTTATTTTCCCGCTCATTAGTGCCGTTGGCTGCTCTATGTTGTGTTTTAGACACCATTGAGATACTAAACTTCGAAGAACGTAATTTGGAGTTAGAGTGAGATGTTTAAGCTTTTGTTGGGTTTTTGGGCATGTTGTGTTGCCGCAATCTATCCATCGTTGTATGTAAGATCTTTCATAGGTCTGAAAGAGTGAAGAATAACTAATTTAGATGTATGACAGAAAGATCTTATATGGGCGCTATCATATATAGTAAAATGTTCATAACAATATATGACAGAAATAAATGCTATTTTTACATATAATCATAAATAGTCTAAGGGTTCAGTTTCCATCAAGTCAAAAAGAGAAACATTTCCACGTTATCGGTGGAAACATATGGAATTTTAATGCGCGAGTATCATGCATTTAAGTAGATCATTTTAACATTCATCCACGTTATTGGTGGAAACATATGGAATTTTAATGCGCGAGTATCATGCATTTAAGTAGATCATTTCAACATTCATCTAACGCTTAATTCTTTTTTTTTCGATATGTTTATGTGCAATCAAAACAAAATAGGCTAAAAGGCAAGCTAATTACCTGCCCAGTGGCCACAATTACTGGATCCCGCATAAGTTCAAGAGATATAGGGCAAAGAAAATCATCCGGAATCACAGGAGAATCAGGCTTCTTGTTCTCCTCCATACTTTTGCAAGAAGAGTTATTAATACTTCCATTATCAGAATCTTTTGAGAAACCCACCTCAGAGTTCTTTAAACTTTCTTTATTTTCCGACCCATTGCCTTCAATAAAACCTTCGACTTTTTGTGTAACTTCAACATCAATGTTGCCGATATTTTCTATATGTAGAGTTCCAATTGACCTGTTTCTTGGTAGAAATGGGTCTATCTCTTTGTCCAAAGGCTGAGACAATGCTCTATGTAATAAGCTTGAATTTAGGGGCCCACCATATCTTTCAGTGGCCCTTCTCAACTGTGCCCTGACTAAATCAACCTGGAAAAGGGATTATGTCGAATTTGAGTCCAATTTAAATAATACAGAAAAAATGTTTAAGAGAGTTGAAACTAACCTGTTCTTGTACTTTTTCCGATATGTCAAAGTTATCGTAAGGTAAGTTAGCCAATGCTTTCTCCAATTTCCACGTCACACATTGAAATTGGAAGTAATACTTCTTGGTTAGTCCATCCTTTAAACAAAGAAAAAGCAAAGTTCAGAAATTACAGAGCATAAAGACTATTTTCGAGAAGGAACACTCTTTCCGATAACTAACAACTCGTAGTAAGAAGCAAAAACCGAAAACTATTAGAATTTATACAATTGAGAAGCTTATGTATACAAAGTTAATGCAAATTTATATTGATTTGATTCTCCTCAAATGCTATGGAACTCTTTCAACAACCATTTTAATGAAGAAATTAAAAATAGTGAAAGAAGTGATTAAATGAATATAGGGCTGAAAATCAAACCGAGCCACCCGATACTCGACTCAAGCTCGTTCGATAAAAGCATTTGAGCTTGGTTTATCACACAAATCAATCAAGCTATAACATCATTTTTCTGTACAATAACTTTCAAAGCTCGGCTTGATAAGCTAAAATTTGATAAAATACATGTAAGCTACTCGATACTCGGCTCGAGCTCATTCAATAAAAGCTCGTTTGAGCTCGGCTAATTTGACAATCAAACCAAGCTCAAACACCAAATTTCAAGCTCAATAAATTTCAAACCAAGCTTGAACAGTGTGTCATTCGATATTACTCGACTCGATTACACCCATAAATGGATATAAGACGATTTTGATTATTTAACCATAAACCTCGGATAAATTTTATATATGCAGAAAGAGAATTTCAACACACAAACACACATAGAAAGAGAGAGATCTCAAATCAATTCTCCAAACAAACAGAGAACTTCATCTTAAATTCCTACTGCAAAAGCATATAAATTCCAGTATCACATTATTGCATACCTTATACAAATAAAATCCCAGATAAGATCAGAAGCAAGATAAACGAAACCATTATCACATTACTAAATACTAAAACTTTTCATAATCCCATTTCAATAGCTTCCATTACAGAAAACAGCTGAACAAAAGAAATGTACAGGTAAAAACAGAAAGAAAAAAATAATTACTTACAGAAGAAATCTTGGAATTGTGAAAATTATTAGCAGCAAAAATGAGTCTCTTTGAAGCCTGAAGAGCATGAGTTAGATCAGAGAATGAAAAATTAGAACCCACTTCACCATTTCCTCGAATTTTGGAATCCCTAATTTCTTCAAGCAAATGAGCTAAGAGTGAAACTCTACGGCTCAAATCCGAACAATCTTTCTTGAAGAAACCAGAGAAACCGCCGGCGGAGATCCGAACCACGTCGTGGATTAGGCGGAGGGGCGCCACCGTGGATTCCTCGCCGGCCATTTTGAGCTGGGAGTATTTGTGTGTGTGTTTGTGTGCGTGTTTCTAATTACAACCAAAATGCAGCAAAACACATTGTTTTAATGTGGACAATGAAATGTGATGAGCTTTTGAGGTTATACAGTTGGCATTTGTTCACTTTCTGAAATTTTTAATCAAAATTAAAGAGTTAAGTTAATGACAATTTAACCCCCTTGATATTCATAATGCTCAATTTACCCCTCTTATAATTTCTTAAAAGTTTTACACGTATTGCACTTTACCCCAATGAGTTATAATAATGTGACAGTTTACCCCTATGTTATGATAAATGTGACAATTAAGTCCATGTGTTATGATAAATATGACAGTTACGTTTATCTCCAATGTTATGATACCACACTTTTCATGCCCCCTCAATATCGTCAAATATTGTGAAACGAGCACGCACATCAATGTGAAACGCACATCAAATATATCTCCAAAATTAGTAGAAAAAAATAGATTGGCTTTTAACTTTTTAATTTGATTAAAAGATAAATTCTTGTTTCTTGGCAACTCACGCACATCAATGTGAATAAAATATATTGATATCTAAATTTTCAAAGATGTCGCCCACCCAATAAAAAAAATGATGTCGTTGTAGTTAAAAACCTTTTTTACAGTGGGATTTCTACAACCTTTTTATAACAATTTTTTACACAAGAACTAATGATTACATCATTGAATTAGATATATATAACAATTCATACATGTCGTTAAGCTAAAAGAAAAAGGAAAAAACAAGTTCACTAATAATTCTCTTGGACTATAGACTTATTATATAATTATGTGTATATATAAAAAAAACTTCTAATAATTTCAAATATTAAATTTTACATTTTACAATTATTATACTCCTATAATTATTGACCCCACAAACAAATTTGTTGGGTATGTCCATGCATATATCCAATTTCAATCCTATCATTCGATATGGGGCCGAAGACATCGGTCATGGTCGAGTCGGGCCGGGGGCCTATGCTCCGGCTCTACCTCCTTAGTTCCGGGCTAGATCGATCTAAATCTATTCGTCAAGTTTGTTTGAAAGTTGTCCAACCAACTTGAATTGAAGTTTATACAATTGTTTGTTAATGAGAAGGGGCCATATTCACTGATTGGGACGCAGTTAATGCACAATGTTGAGCAGCCCTTGTCTAAGCAACACACCACGTTCAAATGCATCCCCACATTTCAATTACTATTTTTTTTTTTTTTTTAATCCATGGTCTTAATAGATCTCTTGTGATATTTAATAAACGGTCTTTCAATTTTCTTTTCCTTTTATGGTTTTTCATTTGGTAATATGTGATTCAAATTTGTGACCCAAAACTAGAAAAACCAACACCTTTGCTGCTTTTGTTTCCAAGTTTATGATATACTCCCTTCGTTTTTTAATTTGTTGCTTTAGCAAAAAAAAAAACTGTTCACTTTTATTTGTCATTTTAGAAGTTCAATGAAAAATTAATATTTTTTTACTAATTTTACTCTTTTTGTTAATGCTTATAATTAATGCTAATTAATCATGTGGTTATTTGATTAAGAGGGTGTTTTGGGGTTTTTGCTTCAATAAGTGATTATTGATTACATTTTTTAATCGGTGTGTTCTCTTCAAATATTACGTACATGTGAAACGAGCACCACGGAAAAATTTCTTCAAATGCAAATATATTGTTCTCTTCCTTCTATCGTCAAATTCATTTGCTATGCACTCAGAATCTGTCTTGATGTCAGCAACCTCACAAGCCACAATGACCTCCAGAAATGCAAATGAACCACTAGCCCGAATTCCCCTGAGTGAAAAAAGGTTGTAGCTTTAGAATTCAAGTCAGTTGTTTACCACTAAGTTTGGGAGGACTTTAAAAGGAAAACACTGTAGTTTAGGTGCAAAATTTTTAACAAAAAACTCTTGAAAATCAGATGTGTAATATCGGAAATAAATGAAACAAAGAGGAATGCAGACTTGAAACGTCTGCAAATCAGATGAGTAGTATTGATGACCAAAAAAGAGAAAATTAAAAAAATAGAGAAGGGGGGATGCGGCATAGCTACACAATTGAATTAATGTGAAGCCAGGAAAGCAACAAAAAAAAAATTGAACTGTTTACTATAAAACCAACATACAGTTATATCCTCAACACACTCGAGTTCCATTCATTGTAAAAGGAAGTTCTGAAAAAAAAATTGTAATCATAGATTTCAGTCCCTGATAATATTTAAGAAGCCTAGTTGGAATGGAACCTTAGTACTAAAAGAAGAATGCTACCAAAGCATAAGGCAATCTGAAGGAACTAAAAAAGCTGACCTTCTCAAAAAAAGAAACGGAGAGACATAAAGAGAGAAAATTGAAAACAAGGTTGTCTTTCATCAACATGTAAAAGTATGGAAATATCCCTATTCAAAATAATACTATGACTTTAATCAAGCATGATTATTGGTTAAGTCACAACACGGTGTTATGCTGGAAAAAATAACCACGCCCAATGAATCAAATCAATATCTTGGGAAGCTACAGCCTACAAAATAAGTAGTGGAAATCTTCCCTTCCCTTATAAAAGAGCAAAAAAGGATCTATGCATAAGAACTGAGTCCTAAAATAAAGTATTGGACATCAACCAACAGAGACGAGGACTTTAAGTTGATTGATTGTAAACAAGGATTTATGCATGAGAACTCTGAGTCCTACAAATAAAGTACAGGACATCTACCCTTCTATCCTGATTTTGAAACAGATTATCCAGAATGATAAATTGTTGATGTTAAAGATAATGATTACAGATAAGTCCTGAGTATGAAAGCTGACCTTGAGGACATGATTCTCCCTACAAAGATCAAGTATTGTCCATCATCAATTTCCACCTCAGCATTCTGTAAATCAACATAGGTGCGAGGAAAATGGTGTAGCAGTTTCCGTAACTACAAGTAAACAAGCAGATACATCAGGCTTCAACATCTAAGGTGAAATGCACTGGTCCCCAGTTAATTTTTAAGTGGCTCACCGTGTGAAAACCACAGTTTTCTAGCTGACTGAGCTGTCGTCTGTTCAGCCCAGGTATGCAGCTGATATGTTTATCAAGAATTTCTGCCACTGATATGTCAGTTTCTTGGGTCTCAGGCCCGACAATGCTGCAAGGTTTACCTACAGTCGATTGTAAAGCATCCATTCTTTCTGTTTTCCAATCTGATGACTGGGAATTCATGGTAGACTCTTCGACTTTTTCTTCCAGGAGATAAGAAGCATTGGTATCTGAAATCTCTGCATATATAGAATCTGGAGTATGGTACAAACAATTCGGATCCACCCAATTTGCATCAATACGACTAGGAAAACATCCTTCCAGAATTTGGGGTATTAGAGATTCTGTGGTTTCAGAATAGCAAGTGATACCATCATACAATTCCACACTAGGAAAGTGACCCAACTTAATGCAAGGGAAATGTTTCTGTGCCAAGGCGGCATTAAAATCAAAACTTCTGCCATTTAGATTTTCACGGAACTTCTCTCTGGATCTCTCATTGCCTATTAGGCCATCAAGTCCACTGTAACCAATCAAAACTGATTCCTACAAGCAAATCAAGTCGCAAGATAATGAAAACTCCAATATAGTACAAAAAGCATATTCTCAACATGCATAAGAAATTAATTCTTGCAGATTCTCAACTGGATTTAACATTAATTGCAAGAAAAAGTTGTTTCAAGAATAAAATGAAGCCAAAAAAAGGAGAGTAAACAAGATAAGGAGATGCATTAGGTTAATCAAAATTTAGAAATTAAGTCAGCATAGAAGAAAATATGTATCTCGTGTATGAACACATGCATAAAATTGCCACATCTTATCAAGCATCTTTAAATGATTTAAGATGCTTACCTTTTCATAACCATCTACATCCTTCAAAAACTTTTCTGGAAACTTGTGCTTTGAACAGAAGCATAGTGGAATAAAATTATTAAACCTACATGAAATTTAAGAGAGTTCAAATGGTATTCGTCAAAAGAATCTTTACAATTGGACAATTCTAATAATACCTCAGGCTTCTGCCAATTACATTCCTATATGCTCTCTCAGCTTCAAAACATACAGCATGTCTCAAGCATTTGTCACTGAAACCCTGATAAAAGGAAGTTCATTCTGGGAATTGTCATTGTTGCTTAGTAGTCTTGAATACAGAGCCTAAGTAAAGCCAAACCAACACAGGATCTGACTCATGCATACATATACATAGTAAAAGCTAGTGTTTCTTTCACATAACCTTTATGCTCAATCTGGGCACTTTGATGTTGTCAAGGTTGAAACGATAAAACGTCTTTGAGTCTAGTTGATGAGAGTTCACAGAATTTTCTGTTACTGAATAGGATTTATATAAAAATGACTTGGAGGAGTACATTTTACCTAACTTGGTTATGTATACAGAATAAGGATAGGCTCTGCGAAGTATGCTTTTTGATGAGGTTAGAAGTAATTACATCTAAAGTGTGGCTTTGTAAATGTCATCGTAGTACAAAATAATCTGTAAAATTCAGAGTAATACTCAGAGTAATTATAGAAAATGTAGGAGATTTTTTCAAGAACATCTTTTATGTGAAAGAAGATATTAAAATTCGCGGGAAATGGGATACTGAGAATGATGATTCAGATTTCTAGTCACTTTTTTATTCAGCAGTGAACTATCAAAATTCTTGCATTCTAATGAGTTTATTATGCGCATGTTTTACATTAACCTTATTCATACAGGCTAGTATACTTTTTTTATTTCTGTAACAATATCATCACAGCCCATTTTTGTCCTCTCTGCAATCTTTTACATGTGTTAATAATTTCAGGTATTCAAAATTACATATTTGTCAAAAGAACCTGAGCATAAGAAAAAGAGTAACGGAGGAAGAGAAAACTCATACCATACTACACAAATGCACAACCGAGACTGCCACCGACATACAGCAGAATTACAGCATGCATTAAAATGTTTCTAAATCAACTTCGCAAAAGGTGTTGACCACAATTTTAGAACAATGACGAAACCATTGTCTTCCTTATCTTTCCATCTCTGTGAAAACAAGTGCAAAGTGGCTTATTCAGACATAACCCATGCAGCATCCATGGAAGTTTCAGAATTCTCAACATAGGACTGAAAATAAAACCATAGATTCAACTTTTGATCAAAAAAAGCTCTCTTGAGCTCGATTCATCACAAAATAACAAACTTATTTAAGACATCATTCATCACTCTATAGTAGCTTATAAAATGCAGCTATAAGCTAAAAAACACTACAAGATATATGAACATATCAAGCTGTTCAAAATTGACCTATATGAACTCAACTTAAACTCATACAAGCTCGAATCATCCAGTAATCAAATCAAATCAATTTCAAACTCAATAAAAAATTCCAAGCTACCAAACTTGAAATAACTCATTTATACCTCTGTGTACAACCCGATTCTTAAGTATAATAATGCATAGGTGAATCCCTTCTTAAAATCATATCACAAAAAAATCAGCCTAAATTGAACATATTACATTAAAATCTAAATTGGGGCGGGTAAATTACCCTAATTAATGCTAAGAAGACAACAAATTGGGTCTTCACTTCTCCATCTCCGTCGCAATTGGTGTGTGCGTGAAGTTGGTTATGAATAGAGAATTATTTGAAATATTTGTTCGATAGAACGTTCATGAATGAGAGGATAAAATAAATACTAATTTTTCAAAAAAAAAAAATATATATATATATATATATATATATATATATATATATATATATACTATTCAGGTTATATTACTTGTTTATCCATATTTTAATTTGATGTCTGAGTTTGGAAGATTTTGAATTTATCGAAAAGAAATATATTCGTGAAATGCCTTTTGATATCAAAATCTTAGATATTATTTATTGGAGTATTTTTACTCATATTTATCAAATTGTTCAATTCTTTTATCGATGTATTACTAATAGACTTTTTTTTTTGGGGTAAAAATCAATTTACTAATTTAATATTTGAAACTTTTGTTTCATGTTAATATATAGTATATTTCATAAACAGCAAGTCTGTGATTTTTATTTTTATATATTCGTGAAATGCCTTTTGATATCAAAATCTTAAATATTATTGAATATACATATGAGTAGTTCTTTTTTCTAGTGAAATGCCTTTTGATATCAAAATCTTAAATATTATTGAATATACATATGAGTAGTTCTTTTTTCTAATGAAATATAAGATCGTATATATAAAAATAAAAATCACAGACTTGATGTTTATGAAATATACTATATACTCTAATTTCTTGTAGTTTTTGTGTTTTTGTTTTTAATTGACCTATAAATATTGTGTGGAAGATTGAACCCATAACATATTAATATACTCACATTAACATGATTCTCGTCATTTTAACTAAATTGGAGTATTTTCTTAAAACAAACTAGGTAGAAAAAGATCAAAGAATAGAAATTTATTGGTGGACATTTTAGACGTAGTTTAAGAACAGCGTATATTTTTATATATTATAAAATTAATTTTATCTATGAATATGTGAATAAAACTATATTTCTAATAAATGTAGTGCATTTTGTCTATTTTCTAATTAACAACAAATACAACACTAATATACTAAAGGCTATTCAGCCAAATATCCCTTAATTCAAACTGATTCAAACCCTAATTCCCCAAATAATCATAAACCCCTTTCTTCTTCCTAACGTCGTGACTCATGGATATTACGGCAATGAATGTCAAAGAATTCATCGCGCATCTGAACGGACTTGATGAAATTCAGAAACGAACAAAACTGATGTTGAAATACAAAGCTGTGATCGAAAAACATATCAAACTGATAAATGAACTTGGAAATTCTCAAGCATTTGTAATCAGACTTCTGGAGGAATCAATAGTTAATATGACAGATGGCTTTTCCCAGGGAATCGAAGATTGGATGAAAGCCAAGGAGAAAAAAGAAGAAGATGAGATCTCGGAGAGAAAGTCTGGAAAATCAAAGCGTTCGTCAAAAGTATGGACCGATGAGATGATTGACGTCTTCCTGGCAACCATTATGGATCTCGGAGGCCTTGAAGGTATGTTCTCCTCCTAGTACACGTTTATATATGTATTTGAAGAAATTCCATAATTTTTATGATGATGCTGTTAGAATCAGTGATAGATATCAATACCAAATCTAACTAAATCAACCAATTAATCACCCAAGGAATCAATAAAACAGTGACAAACAACTCAATCAAGAACAGTAGAGTTAATTGCAATAATCAAGCTCCAAAAACGGATAATAGTTTCAGCTGAAGTACAAGAGTAATCACAATTAATCAACCACCAAGTAATCACAAGTAATCTCTGTAAGTCAGGTGGTTTACTGTCAATGTTTCCAGTAGTTAAGCTCATGATCTGAGCTGTGTTCCCCTTGTTCTGTACCCAAGATAAGCTAAGCATGGACAATTCTGCAGGTTTAGAAAGAATCTTGTTCATGGTACTCCCTTTTACTACCTTTACAGAAGGTGGGCTCCCCCTTAATGACACCTTCTTGTTGTTAACTGTGAACTCCATAGTTAGCTTACCAAAGTTCCATTTAATGTCCCCCAGTGTTACTAACCACTGAACCCCCAATACTAGGTCACACCCACCTATAGGCATTACTAACACATCACTTATGAATTCAGTACCATGCATTTTCCATTTGAAATTTTTACATAAATGGTTACTGTAAACTTTGTTCCCATCAGCTACAGCTACTGTAAATGCAGGAGTAGGAATAAGCTTGCATCCTAGCTTCCTTGCAACATCAAGGTCTAAGAAGTTATGTGTACTACCTGAGTCTACTAGTATGTGTACTGATTTGTTTTCACAAGTTCCAGTCATCCTCATAGTGGTGAAATTCTGAATTCCTGCCATTGCATGGAGTGATATCAAGGGTGTTGTATTATCCCCTTCTACTTCCTGCTCTACTTCAGTTATGGGATCCTCACTTTCATCCACTTCTTCTACATCCATTATGAAGATTTGTTTTCTCTTATTACATTGATGACCGAAGGTATATTTGTCATCACACCAAAAACAAAGACCCTTAGCCCTTTTTTCATCCATTTCAGCTGTGGATAACAATCTAGAGGTCCTATTTGGATTTTTGATGGGTGGTGTTCCCCCTTTGTGCATAGGTGTGGGTAGGAGAGGAGTTCTATTAACTGTGTGATTCATCTGTCCTTTTTTGTTCATAGCTAGATTGGATTTCTCTTGCATTCTTGCTAATGAGTACGCCTTCTATAAAGATTTAGGAGCAAAGATTCTGATAGGATACTCTATGTCCTCCTTTAGTAGCTGTCATCTATATACACACATATACATATTATATATATATATATATATATATATATATATATATATATATATATATATATATATATATATATATATTTAATTGTTGTGTAATAGATGAATTCAAGTATATTGCTGTAGACACCTCTGATATTTGCATGGATTCCATTGATTAAAAACTTTTAGAGTATGGTACACCTGTCACGGACTTGAAACTTCTCGAAAGTACCGTGCGGCACTTAGCTACGTACCCCTCTAGCGATGCTCCGCCCCTCCGTCGGAAATTGGCTAAGTCAGCCTCCCTTGTCCCTAAGTAAGGTTGTTAAGGAAGTGTGGGTGGGAAAGTAGAGTGCACAAGTGAAAACTTTAAGGGAATGCTCTTTATATTGCTTGGAGAATGCTTTACAACTTGGTAATTTACAAATGAGGGCTCCTACCTATTTATACAACTAAGGTGACATATCTAGAACCTTTACTACATCTAAGATCCTTCTACAAAAGTCCTATCTACAAGTCCCTACATTATTCTACAACATTCCACAATGTTCTAGTACATGCTACTACATACTACTACTTATTTCTAGAACCTTCTACAAGGTTCTCCGTCTTTCTAGAAGGTTCCCCAACCTTCTAGAATCTTCCACACTCTTCTAGAATATTCCGGATCCCTCCGGAACCTTGTAGCACCTTCCGGAATCCTCCGGAACCTTGTAGAACATTCCGGAACCTTGTGGAATACTCCGGACCCCTCCGGAGACTTGTAGCGCATTCCGGACCCCTCCGGAACAATGTAGAATACTCCGGACCCCTCCGGAGTTCTCTTGAGCGTCCCGGACCCATGTAGAATCCTCTGGAACTTCCCGGAACCTCATATGGCCTGTTTGGTTCTTTAACTCACCCGGGCCGCGCCCTGGGTGCCATGATCCGCTTCCGGCAAACTCTCTAGCCTTGCCGGCAGTCCCATTATGTCCCTCTTGGCCCTTGCCTCGGTCATACGCCTTGTCCGCTCGGCCTCCGTGGTTGGGCAAAGTGCCGGGGCTTGACATCCTCCCCCACCTATGCCATCGACGCCCTCGTCGATGTGCTGCCTTTGAGTTGGCTCCTCGAGCCTTTCGGTTATGTCCCACGCCCCCTGTCGTGGCTTGTTGCTTGTCGGTCTCCCATGGTCCATCATCGTGATGAGACGCAGCACCGACACCCTCGCTGTCCCGTACAATGATTTCTCGCACGGTATCATCATCGGCTTGTCCCTGTCCACGATGAATAAAGCATTTATATGCGGTATGACAAAGCCGTTTACCTTGCGGAAGAAGTCGAGACCCAACACCATTTTGTGGTCATCTAGTGGAGCGATGATGAAGTCGGCTTGACCCTTCCAATCTCCAACGCGCACGTCCACCTCGTGTGCTGCGCCGTTGATTTGCTTTGCCGTCCCACTTGCTCCCTTGACCCAGCCTTCCGTTTTCTCGACCCGAAGTCCTAGTCGCTTTGCCTCCTTAGCGGGTAAAATGTTGTGCGTAGACCCGGTGTCCACCAACGCCTTTGCCGGTTTCCCATTGACAAGGGCATCCACGTACAACAACTCATGATTGTGTTGCAGCTTGACCTCGGCAGATATGGTGTTGAGGAGTTGAAGTGATCCTAACCTGTGAGTGGTGTCCTCGGGTTGCTCCTCCGGATCACTCGGGTGCTCAACTATTGCCGAAAGCGATCCTAGCTTCGGGCAGTCCCTCATCCAATGCGGCCCTTTGCATATGGTGCACCCTGTCCTCGGCAAGATTGGCTTCTTCCTTTCCTCATATGCGGCTCGCCCAGTGGATGGTCTATGTTGGCTCTCCGGCCGTTCCTTATCTCGGGAAGACGATCCTCCACGATCTGCCTCTCCCCCACCTTTTCCCGAGTTATCCCGCTCGGTCTTCCCCTTGGAAGAATGATAGTCCCTTTGGTACTCGGTCAGTGCTTCGGCGACTGCGATGGCCTCATCCAACGTCTCCACGTTGCGACGTTGTACCTCTTGCTTAGCCCAATTTTGAAGGCCATCGATGAAGTTGAACATCAAGTCCTCGTTGTCCATAGTCGGGATCTGAAGCATAAGGGTCGTGAATTCATTGACATAGTCGGGAATACTACCCCGTTGCTTCAACTCCTGCATCTTCTTGCGCGCATCGAACTCGACGTTCTGTGGGTAGAAGTGTTTCTTGAGTTCTCATTAACTAATCTAAATAGCATTCCTAGTCCTAGAACTTTAACTAAATTATAAAAGTTTTCTAATTTGAGTGTAAGACTTTAATTATTACAAGTATATATTACAAAGCTTAATGATAAAGTTGAGATCCTTAAAAGACCTTAAAACACCTTAGTGAATTGACTAACTCATGATAATGAATGTAAATTTCTTATACATAGAATATGGATATTCGTTTCCTACGTGGATGGATGTACGATAGAGTTAATCGCGCCAACAAAACTCTTAAGGAGGAATTCAAGAGTGGGGTATACGGGTTCACCGACCATGCTATGTCGGTACCTGGACTTGTATCATCAACTAATGAAATTAGGTGTCCTTGTCGGAAATGTGGAAATAAAAAATACATTAAATGTGATGTTGTGATAGTACATTTGTGTAAATGGGGATTCAAGGAAGACTATTGGTACTGGACTTCACACGGTGAGGTTGACCCAGCTTGGGATAATAACAATGTCGAAGCTTCTAGTAGTGGTCATTTTTTTCATATTGAGGGTAACAACCGATACGAAGACCTTGTACATGATGCTATGAGGGATGCTGTGCAGTTCTTTGAAAACAATATCAACGTTTCCACGACTTGTTAACGGCTGCTCAAGCACCTTTGTTTCCCGGGAGTGTGCAAACTGACTTGTCTTTTTCCCTTAAGATGATGACTATAAAAGCCGAATGTAACATGACACAAACATGTTATGATCGGGTATCAAACCTATTCAAAAATTCACATCCTGAAGAGAATTACGTTCCCGATAGTTTTTACGAAGCTAAGAAGTAGATTTCGAAGCTTGGACTAACTTCAGAAAAGATTGATTGTTGCATAAACGGGTGCATGTTGTATTACAAAGAAGATGCGCATCTGCAAATGTGTAAGTTTTGTAATGAAAGTCGTTTTAAGAGCGGTAAAAGGAATAAACAAATTCCAAGGAAAAGAATGCATTACTTGCCGCTGATTCCTCGACTAAAACGATTGTATGCATCCCATCAGTCAGCACCTCACATGTGGTGGCACTTTGAGAATAAAAGGGAGGAAGGTGTTATGTGTCACCCATCCGATGGAAAAGCGTGGAAGAATTTTGATGAAGCTTATCCAGATTTCGCGGCAGATCTGAGAAATGTGAGACTTGGATTGTGTACAGATGGATTTAACCCATTTAATGTTAATGAGCCATATTCTTGTTGGCCAGTTATCGTGACCCCTTATAATCTCCCACCAGAGATGTGTATGACAACGCCATACATGTTCTTAACCTGCATAATTCCTGGACCACAAAATCCAAAAGATAGGATAGATATTTATTTGAAGCCACTAATTGATGAATTGAAACTTTTGTGGGAAGACGGGGTGGAAACATAGGATATCTCTTCGAAGAATAATTTCCAATTGAGAGTCGCGCTCATGTGTACTATCAACGATTTTCCTGCTTATAGCATGTTATCCGGATGGATGACATGTGGGCGTTTGGCATGTCCCATTTGTATGGAGAACTCTAAAGCGTTTTATCTTAAAAACGGCAGAAAAATTTCATGGTTTGATTGTCATCGCCAATTTTTACCTCAAAATCACCCATTTAGGAATTCTCGTGACAAATTCACGTCTGGAAGAAAGGAAACGTCTAATGTTCCTCCTAGGTTGGATGGTCATGAGGAGTTTTGTAGAGTTGAGCATTTGCCCAGCATCGAAGAGTTGCATCCAAACAACAGGAGGATATCAGGGTACGGTGAGACGCATCATTGGAACAAGAAAACCATATTTTGGGAGTTGCCTTACTGGAAGGACAATTTGGTTCGTCACGACCTAGATGTCATGCACATTGAAAAAAATGTGTTTGATAATGTACTTAACACGATTATGGACATCAAAGGTAAGACGAAAGATAATGAACAAGCAAGAAAAGATTTGGAAATTCATTGTAGAAGGCCGGAATTACACTTACAAACTACCAATGAAGGAAAAGTTGTTAATCCCAAGGCGAGTTATGCTTTCTCAAACGGTGACAAACAAACTATTTTGAAATGGATTGAGAATGTAAAGATGCCTGATGGTTATGCTTCCAACCTGTCGAGATGTGTGGACAAATCAAACTTAAAATTGCGGGGAATGAAAAGCCACGATTGTCACGTGTTTATGCAACGGTTGCTTCCTACTGCGTTTAGTTTGTTGCCGACAAATGTGTGGAATTCTTTAACTGAGCTTAGTTTGTTCTTTAAAGACATATGCTCGACTGAATTGCACACTGGTAAATTGCGTGAATTGGAACAAAATATTCCCGTTATCTTGTGTAAGCTGGAACAAATATTTCCATGTGCTTTCTTCGACTCAATGGAGCATTTGACAGTACACTTGCCATTCGAGGCACTTATATGTGGTCCCGTTCAATAGAGATGGATGTACCCTTTCGAGAGGTAATTTCAATATCTACCTAACTTTTTCGACAGAGTTATGATTCTTCCAAATTCTTTTATTCATATATGTGCACTCATTCTACTTAGGTTTCTACACAATTTGAAAGGCATGGTTAAAAATAGAGCTAGAGTAGAGGGCTCTATCTATGAAGCGTACTTAGCACAAGAAGCGTCATATTTCGCATCTTACTATTTTGAAAGTGACGTTCAAAGAAAGAGTACGATGAAAAAGCGAAACGAATTCTCTGGAGGTGTGAACTATACATCGAGCACACTGTCTGTATTTAAACAAACTGGTGGGCCAGCCGGTATATGTGTGAACAAGTGGATAGACGGAGCACAACAAAAAGCAGCTCATTTTTATGTCTTGATGAATTGTGATGAAGTATTGCCGATATTAGTGTAAGTGACTTTACTAAATTCTCTGATACAAGTCCTGCTTTAGGCACTTATTTTTTACTATCTATGAGATTGACAGGACTTTTAAAAATGGTATCCATGTTTTATGGCCCGATCTAAGTGACGAAGCTATCGACAAATCGGGTGAAGATAACTTTGCAGACTGGTATAGAACTTATGTAAGTCATCAATCAATAAATCTTTGTCGCTTTAAATAAATATTATCATACAAATCATTCCTAAAATTGTAGTTTGTTAATTGAATAGGTACACCATCCATCAAACAACATACGAAATCAGTCCCTTATTAATTTGTCGTGGAACCCGAGTTTAAAAGTAAAATCATGGCAAAAATACAAAGTTAATGGTTTGCATTCCATATAAATGAATTGGGGGAAGAATGGGTGACTTATAATGCCGGTGTCTGTGTAAGAGATGAAGACTTGACCGAATATTATTGGGTGCTTCGAGAAATTATTCAATTACAATATCCAGGTTTTGAGGATAATACAGTTATATTGTTTAATTGTAAATGATTTAATTCAGTTTCTAATAGAGGAATTAGGAGACATCCACGGTACGGAATTATTGAAATCAATGTCAAAGAGGATTATCCTAAAGATGAGCCGTTCATACTCGCTCAACATGCCTCTCAAGTTTTCTATCTCCCATACCCGAGTAAGAAAAAAGATAAGATCAAGTGGCGTGTAAATCAACACAAGGCCAAGGAGTAGAATCGACCAACGATATAATGTGTTACAAGAACCAAACATAGTGTCCCCTTCAATAATCAGTATTGACCCCCAAGAACAAGATGAAGAAGCAGCACCGATCCAAGTAGAAGTCCATGGTGATATAGAAGAAGAAGATGAACCCGAAGGCGAAGTAGAAGAAGGAATTGAATCAGAAGAAGAAACAGAAGATGAAGTAGATGAAGAATTTGAAACAAAAGAAGAACAAGAAGACGAAGACGACATGGATGTCGAAGATGACTAATAAATAATTCGAAATAAACTTATTGGATTGTAATTGATACATGACTGGAATTTTGAATACATCTATTTATCATAATTTTGAATACATAATCTTGTTCATTTATATCACTTTACTTCTCATATATGTACTTTTATTTATCATAATTTTGAATACATCTATTTGTTCTTTTATATCACTTTACTTCTCATATATGTACTTTTATTTATCATAATTTTGAATACATCTATTTGTTCATTTATATCACTTTACTTCTCATTACATATACTAACATATTTTTTCATAAATGTAGATGTCATCTATGGATGGAGGTAGAGGTATACGTAGAGGTAGTGGGAGAGGTAGGGGTATCACAAGGACCTCCAGTCCGAACATTGATGTACAGAGGGAGACGGCGCACATTCCTCCGTCCGACATTCCTATATCAGCTTCTTTAGTTAGCACTAGTTCATTTTCTATCAGCCGACCATGCGGACATGATTCTAGTTCTTCTCACCCTCAGTCTGAGGAAGCAGGGCATAATGTACCTGATACAGAGGCACCAGTTGACAGGAGGATATACATATGTCCTACCGTTGACAAAGAGTGAGTCATTTGAATTTGTGTTAGTTTATTCCCATTACGGAGTTGATGTATAATAGTTTGTTCTCGTATGCAGTTTTGGTCCAGTGGACCATAATCGAGCAGCTGTCAAGAAAATAGGAGAAATTATTAGTGGAAACTATACTGGAGCTGCCTCGACCTATACCGAGCTCGAGGAGAATGTTAAGGAGATGTGGTTTGGCGAATTCAAGGTATGGTTTTAATTAATTTATTATACGTGTTTATCCCTATCTTATGTTCGAATAACATAAACTTGCAGAGATGTTTTCGTTGGAATGCTGAAGATGAAGGAAAAATTAAGGGGATATTTAGTACACGAATCGGAAGAGCATTTTCTCAAAAAATGTATAATGTTCGAAAGAAAGCAAAGAAGCCAAATTATATGAATGACGATGATCATAATGCCTTGAAAGATTTGTGGTCGTCAGATGCATTCCATGAAAAAAGTCGAAAAGCCAAGCAAAATCGAGCGGCAGATACTGGTGGAAGTATAACTCATTTCAGTGGGACTAAAAATCGTATGAGACGTGAAGATGACTTGGTAAGTTGGATGTATTTTCTTTTTTTTTAATATCACTTGTTCACATTAAATGTTTAATCATATTTTGACTTTTCAGCGGAAAGAATTACATCGTGCACCTCGACAAGATGAAAGTTTTTTCACTCAATATGCAAAAAAGAATGAAAATGGGGAAGTACAACAATGGGGGAATCGAAAGGCGGATAATGTTTACGTAAGTTGCATAATATAAATAATTTTTCTTTCACCTACATACTTTAAGTTATTTTTAGACAAACTTGTTTAATTATTGTAGACTGGATATGTGGTGAGTATAAGTAGTCAAGCATCGAATTCAGAAGAAGGAAATGAACCATCTTGGCCGCCACTTGAAGATCAATTGAAGGTATAATTAAATAATCCATCTCCAATTTAACTTGTCTTTTTATATTTTATGTTTGTTAATACTTGAATAATAACTAAGTTGGGAACTGTTTTTAAACTTTCAGATATGGGCGGAGACACGAGGTGTGTCTAAGAAGGGAACTGTTTACGGACTTTCACGCCAGGCTTCCCAAGTACTTCCCACACGTTCTGCACGTACTTCGAGTACTCCCGCAGCTGATAATGGGCAAATTTCAGAGATATTAACTGAGTTGGCTTTTGTCAAGGAAAAAATGTTGACGCTTAATGAAGACCATAAAGCCGAACTTGAGAGACAAAGGGAAACGCACTAAAAAGAGATGGAAATTCAAAGAATGATGTTCGCCAACTTCTTAGCAGTTCAAAGTCAAAGGGGAATATCTCAAAGTTCACAACCGATAGTTTCCCAGCATCAGGTGGGCACATCTCAGTCAGGTATGGTATATTCACACTTTCCGGGAATTTTGGCACCAAATACTTTCCCAATGTTCTTCAATGTACCCCCTGCAGCTAATCCACAACCATCTAAAGCCCCGTCTCAGTCTCAGCCCCCGGCTCAACAAGGTCATGGAAATGACACTTGTGTTCCCGAAACACAAGATAATTAGTTTTTCTTGTTTCTGATTGTTATGTAGAACTTAGATTTGTAGTACGTAATTGGAGTTATTTACTTTAATTACTGATTGTATTTTGATTTTCTACGTAGTTGGATGTATTGAATATTGAATGTTTCATTAAAATGTTTGATTGTATGTTTTATTAAAATGTTTGATTGTATGTTTTATTAAAAATTTTTTGAATGTTATATATATTTATTATTTGTAAATGTAATTTAGGTACAATGACAAAAAAAAAAAAAAGGAAAATGAAAATTTCGACGGATGCAAAATTCCGTCGAAATTGTATATCTTGTGTATATTTCGACGGAATTAAATGTCCGTCGAAATATACACAATTTCGACGTAAATACATTCCGTCTAAATTTCTGTCGAAATACATTCCGTCGAAATTTCCGTCGAAAATTCGGTCGAAATTTTGATTTCTACGACACTTTCGACAACCCTTTTCTGTCGAAATGTCTGTCGAAATTTCCGTCTAAATTTTGCTATTTTCTTGTAGTCATCCATGCAAAGACCTTCGGTTTTGAGAAAAAAATTTAACATTCGGTACGGTACAAGATGGTCCGGTACGGTTTTGAAAACTATGTGCACCCCTAGACACATATACATGATATGGTAGAAGTTTTGGAGCATAATCTTAAGCATACAAAAATCACCATTAAAGTTCAAGCATATATGAAAATAGTCCTTCATTTTTGGTTTATTAATGTAAATTTTTTGAAGGTTTGATACCAAATGTCTAAAGTAGGTAAAAGTTTGATATAAAAAACGCAATTCCTTCATTGTAAAAATCTCTATTGCTACGTGTTAGTTGAATTACAAAACTGAAATCATAATTATGAAAGTTGTAGATGAGATCATAACTTGGTAACAAAATATGATACCCAAAAATTTTGAAGTTCTGGTTTCATGATCATGGAAGAAAATTTATGATTCATTCTGATTAAGCTTCCTTTCTATTAATCTAGAAGTTTTTCTCATATACAAAGAAATGATTCAGTTCTAGAGCTAAATATCATAATTCTCGAACGAGTAATCAAAACGATTTTGGAGCATCCTCAACCTTAGGTATAGTTCCTCCAATTATCGTAATAGCAAGTACTTATTGACACGCTCTAATATGATCAGATTTGTAAGTAAACATCCCTTGTAAAATATGAACACCAAATTGTACTAGTGTTTGTAGTTAATTTATCATTATACTTTATTAGCATTTGAAAATTTATAACGTTTTAATGTATTCACCAATATCTTAATTTTAATCACATAGTTAAAAGTTGTTAAAAATTAGACTCTTGCAATATATATTACTTTTTTTTTAGAAATCAATATATTACTAAATAAATGAGTAAAATTTGAAGAAAACCATGGGTCAAAATTTCATTTTGAAATGTATGTTTCGGTCAGTTAAATACTGAAAACTTTTCAAGAATTTTTCGGAAATGTTTTGGAAACACGAAGAAAAATTGTAAAAAAAGTGTTGCTAAATTAAGAAATATAATAGCGTTTACGGAAATAAAATTGTTACGAAATTATACCTTTATTCCAAAATGAAAAAATTTCGATGTTGACCGAAAAGATGAAAATTTTGATCCATGAGAAATCAGAGTGCATTCAATTACACATTTGTTTTGGAGTCGTAGTAAATTATTGGAATAGCTTCATTTATTTATTTATTTTTATCATCAACTATCAACACCCTCTCCCCTTTCTCCGCGTGAATTTTTATAGCACTTGGGCTCCCAGGTTGCCCAAGCGTCGGGCGCCCAAGCAGATTGTCTGGGTGCTTGGGCGCCCGGGATGCTCCGGCACCCGGCGCCCAAGCATATCTTAGGAAAAAAAGAAAGAAGGGAGAATAGAAGAGGGTGTATTTTGGGAGTAAAGTTGGTGAGTGTGGAGTTGATGAGAAATGTTATTTTCTAGGGAAAAATACAAGAAACTTTTATTGTTCTGTGAAACTTGCAAGAAACTATCCTGTAAATTAAGACCTAATGCGACTAGATGCAACCAACCGTTTCAATGAAATGATCAATACCTAAAGACTAATGGACCTCGACTTCCAAGGACTGAAGTTCACCTGGCACAACTCCAAGGTAAGGAGCGACAAAATTAGAGAAAGAGAAAGATTAGGAACGTAGCGTACATTCTAAAAGCTAATGTGGCACCTCCATTTTCGAGAAGGAATATACCTAACACGAAGTCACGAACGCATTATGAACACAATGCGGTTCTAACCTGCAAGAAGGTTGTTGTTGGTTCCTCTTTCAAAAAGCCTTTTATATTCGACTTGGCACTGAGCGAACATCCCGAATGTAACATGGATGAATCAGCTTATAGACAAATCAACTCAGATCAATACACCTTCACATACAGTAAAACAGAAAATGAACATACAAATGTACAAAGTAAAAGTCAGCAACAAATTTTATTACATCAAATATTTGATACATCTGATCATCTCCTTAGAGACTACTTTTAGTTCAATGATCTTCTCCCATCAAGTAGCAAATAAATAATTAGTACATCTACTTAGTCATTACTTATTACAAAAATAAACAAACAGAGCCCAAACAAAATTAAACATTTTCCACACTCAAGAATAAACTAAAAGTAAATCAATAAATACAAATGAATTAGAAGCCATGAGATCTTCTTTCTTTCTCATGCTTCAAATCCCTTAATTTCTTCACACCCTAAAACTTGTGTAAATATCAACTGTCAGACGGAAAAAACAAAAACAAATACCGAGTTCTGCAGAGTTAATAAATCCGAGTCCTCAGTGCTGTTGCGATTTCCGAAGGTGCTCCAAAAGTGACGCTGCCTTCCTCTTTGCTCTTTCTGTCCCGTTTTTAGCAAGCTCAGAAAGAGGTATCACTGCACCAAGTCGACTCAAAAAAGCAAGATTCTCATTATCTCGTTTACACAATGAAAGTAAAATGGCAGCAGAGTTTTCCTTATTTCTCGGCAAACCTGTCCTTAAAAGATCAATCAAAACCGGTATAGTACTAGCTCTCACAATTGCCACTTTTGCCTCCTGGTGGCTAGCAAGAACCGAAAGAATCGTTAGAGCCTCATCCACCATACAAATGCTAGAATCCGTAAGCATATTTAACAATGCTGTAATAATCCCTGCCCTTACTGCCCTTCCCTTGTTTCCTTGATATATACAAAGATTGAATAAAGCAGTAGCTGCATCCTTTTTCCCTCTCGAGCTTCCGTTTTTAAGTAAATTTACCAAAGCGGGTATCGCCCCAGATGCCCCGATTATTATTTTATTTTCATCGGCTAATGACAAGCTGAAAAGGGTAGCTGCAGCATTCTCTTTTGCTTCAGAGCTTCCGGATCTAAGGACTTGAACTATAGAAGGAATTGCATTGGCAAGCATAATGAGTCCTTTGTTGTTGTCGTAAATCGAAAGGTTAAGAATGGAAGTTACTGAATTGTCTTGGATTTGGACATCCTCGGATGTCAACAAGTTGACTAGGATTGGAATGGCTCCGGCTTCTGCGAGTAAGATTCGATTGTCGGTACTTCTTTTGGAAAGTGACCGGGTTTCGGAAACTGCTGCCCGAATTTCTTCGATTGACCGACTAGAGAGTTTACGAACGAGGGATTCAATGGCTGCGATATCGTCTGTGACATCGCGAAATGAGCCGTCAGATTTTTTTATTTTCCCGCTCATTAGTGCTGTTGGCTGCTCTATGTTGTGTTTTAGACACCACTGAGATACTAAACTTCGAAGAACGTAATTTGGAGTTAGAGTGAGATGTTTAAGCTTTTGTTGGGTTTTTGGGCATGTTGTGTTGCCGCAATCTATCCATCGTTGTATGTAAGATCTTTCGTAGGTCTGAAAGAGTGAAGAATAACTAATTTAGATGTATGACAGAAAGATTTTATATGGGCGCTATCATATATAGTAAAATGTTCATAACAATATATGACAGAAAAAAACGCTATTTTTACAAATAATCATAAATAGTCTAAGGGTTCAGTTTCCATCAAGTCAAAAAGAGAAACATTTCCACGTTATCGGTGGAAACATGTGGAATTTTAATGTGCGAGTATCATGCATTTAAGTAGATCATTTTAACATTCATCCACGTTATCGGTGGAAACATATGGAATTTTAATGCGCGAGTATCATGCATTTAAGTAGATCATTTTAACATTCATCTAACACTTAATTCTTTTATTTTCGATATGTTTATGTGCAATTAAAACAAAATAGGCTAAAAGGCAAACTAATTACCTGCCCAGTGGCCACAATTACTGGATCCCGCATAAGTTCAAGAGATATAGGGCAAAGAAAATCATCCGGAATCACAGGAGAATCAGGCTTCTTGTTCTCCTCCATACTTTTGCAAGAAGAGTTATTAATACTTCCATTATCAGAATCTTTTGAGAAACCCACCGCAGAGTTCTTTAAACTTTCTTTATTTTCCGACCCATTGCCTTCAATAAAACCTTCGACTTTTTGTGTAACTTCAACATCAATGTTGCCGATATTTTCTATATGTAGAGTTCCAATTGACCTGTTTCTTGGTAGAAATGGGTCTATCTCTTTGTCCAAAGGCTGAGACAATGCTCTATGTAATAAGCTTGAATTTAGGGGGCCACCGTATCTTTCAGTGGCCCTTCTCAACTGTGCCCTGACTAAATCAACCTGGAAAAGGGATTAAGTCAAATTTGAATCCAATCTAAATAATACAGTAAAAATGTTTAAGAGAGTTGAAACTAACCTGTTCTTGTACTTCTTCCGATATGTCAAAGTTATCGTAAGGTAAGTTAGCCAATGCTTTCTCCAATTTCCACGTCACACATTGAAATTGGAAGTAATATTTCTTGGTTAGTCCATCCTTTAAACAAAGAAAAAGCAAAGTTCAGAAATTACAGAGCATAAAAACTATTTTCGAGAAGGAACACTCTTTCCAATAACTAACAACTCGAACTCGTAGTAAAAATCAAAAACCGAAAACTATTAGAATTTTTACAATTGACAAGCTTATGTAAACAAAGTTAATGCAAATTTATATTGATTTGATTCTCCTCAAATGCTATGGAATTCTTTCAACAACCATTTTAATGAAGAAATTAAAAATAATGAAAGAAGTGATTAAATGGATATAGGGCTGAAAATCAAACCGAACTACTCGATACTCGATTCGAGCTCGTTTGATAAAAGCATTTGAGCTTGGTTTATCACACAAATCAATCAAGCTAGAACATCGTTTCCCATAAAATAACTTTCAAAGCTCGGCTCGATAAGCTAAAATTTGATCAAATACATGTAAGCTACTCGATACTCGGCTCGAGCTCATTCAGTAAAAGCTCGTTTGAGCTCGGCTCGTTTAACAATCAAACAAGCTCAAACACCAAATTTCAAGCTCAATAAATTTCAAACCAAGCTTGAACTGTGTCATTCGATATTACTCGACTCGATTACACCCATAAATGGATATAAGACGATTTTGATTATTTAACCATAAACCTCGGATAAATTTTATATATGCAGAAAGAGAATTTCAACACACAAACACACATAGAAAGAGAGAGATCTCAAATCAATTCTCCAAACAAACAGAGAACTTCATCTTAAATTCCTATTGCAAAAGCATATAAATTCCAGTATCACATTATTACATACCTTATACAATTAAAATCCCAGATCAGATCAGAAGCAAGATAAACGAAACCATTATCACATTACTAAATACAAAAACTTTTCATAATCCCATTTCAATAGCTTCCATTACAGAAAACAGCTGAACAAAAGAAATGTACAGGTAAAAACAGAAAGAAAAAAATAATTACTTACAGAAGAAATCTTGGAATTGTGAAAATTATTAGCAGCAAAAATGAGTCTCTTTGAAGCCTGAAGAGCATGAGTTAGATCAGAGAATGAAAAATTAGAACCCACTTCACCATTTCCTCGAATTTTGGAATCCCTAATTTCTTCAAGCAAATGAGCTAAGAGTGAAACTCTACGGCTCAAATCCGAACAATCTTTCTTGAAGAAACCAGAGAAACCGCCGGCGGAGATCCGAACCACGTCGTGGATTAGGCGGAGGGGCGCCACCGTGGATTCCTCGCCGGCCATTTTGAGCTGGGAGTATTTGTGTGTGTGTTTGTGTGCGTGTTTCTAATTACAACCAAAATGCAGCAAAACACATTGTTTTAATGTGGACAATGAAATGTGATGAGCTTTTGAGGTTATACAGTTGGCATTTGTTCACTTTCTGAAATTTTTAATCAAAATTAAAGAGTTAAGTTAATGACAATTTAACCCCCGTGATATTCATAATGCTCAATTTACCCCTCTTATAATTTCTTAAAAGTTTTACACGTATTGCACTTTACCCCAATGAGTTATGATAATGTGGCAGTTTACCCCTATGTTATGATAAATGTGACAATTAAGTCCATGTGTTATGATAAATATGACAGTTACGTTTATCTCCAATGTTATGATACCACACTTTTCATGCCCCCTCAATATCGTCTAGTGAGTTACACTCTCCAGCTCAAGAAGCTAAATTGCTTCTTTAAAAATTTTCACAAAGAGATAAAATGATGTTTTTCAAATCACAGGGTTAATTGTCATTGGCTTTAAATAAAATACTAATTGATATATTTAATAAAGGGAGATTTTACTATTTATTTTGGGACAAATAATATTGGTATATGAATAATGATTCTTTTCTCTAATATAAGGTGATGCAACTTTTGAAATTTGCTCAGCAAATAAATAGTTTTACAAATTTTATTTTCTCATTGTTATATTTAAAATGAACCAAAAAGACTATAAAGTCAAATTATTTAAAGAAAAGAAAAGATAATATCTTCAATACTTTATCTAAAGTTTCATTAATATAGTGCACCACTACCAAACTTGGTCTTAAAAAATCAACATCCATATCATTTTATATTACAAACAACAATTTAACAACTAACAATTAAGGATTCATTCTTGCTTGTAATTGAATAAATTAGGTGTGTTGCCTCCCATATTCTATAGTACAAGAATTTTTTGTATGAATAAGTTTGGTGTAGGCGACTTAGAGTTTTACATATTGCATATAATTTCTAAATTTAGTATAAATATGAAAAAAAACATATACTATATATATATATATATATGAACCACAATTTTTTTTAATTTTTTTTAGAGTTTATAGTTTATAGTCTATAGTTAGCTATAAAAGTAAAATGAAGTAGGATAAATAAAATAAATAAGGAGAAAAAGAAAACAATTGCAAGAAAAAGGCAAAGATTCTGGGAACCATGTAAGGAAAACTGGTAAATGTTGGATTGATAACAAACAAAAAAATACAGTTGGAAGGAGAATATTGTGAATGGCTGTCACCAATCATTTAATATATTTTTTAATTGGCAATAATTCATTCTGTTTTTTTTTTCATTTTTTATTTTATTTTTTATTTTTGTACAACAATCTTATATGATATGTCACAAAGTCAATCCGTATGGGTGACTTTTACTGCGTTAATAATTTAGCAAAAAAAGAATCGACAATTAATTTTGATGATTTAGTCATTTGTCACTTTCAATTGTGAAAAATAGAAATAACAAATTAATACTCCTAATAACTAGTCGTTTGTGAAGCAAAATTTATAGGGTGGCACGTTGAATCGCCCATAGAGTTTGTGGTTAGCTATTTTATAATAAATATGACAATGTATTTTCTAGTTTTAAATGAGTTAATCTTCATTTAGGATCCAAACATTGCTCTCAAGGCAAGTATATTTAATGATAATTATTCCTTCATTATAAAATAATTAATTAATTGTCCTCTTATTCCTTGACTTTATCATCGCCTTTTCATAATTCAAATATAAGAAGTGTCTAACAATTCAACAATCCATACAGTTGGGTTTCCAATGTGGCGGATTTTAAATCGAATTCAATTCAATATAATCTAATTGATTAGAATTATTAATTGACTAAAGATTTAATGGATTGGGTCCGATCGAAAATTAATCATCTGAAATAAGCGTTGGTTAATATAAAGTATACTTTTTATTACACAAATACTAATTTGTTTTACAAAATAACACTAACTTTATTTTATCATCAATTATGGTAAGGCATGATTTAACATTATTATTCATTAAGTTATTTTAAACTTCATTTTTTTGCCTAGTAACATGAAATAATAATGATAAACTATTATCATTGTGTTTTAAGGGGTATTTGATAAGTTTTCAAGGGAAGTGGCTAAAAATATCAGTGGTTCATTTTTTTCATGATGGAGCTTAGTAATCAAGTTGAATGATTTTGTGGCTTGTTACAAATAAAAATAATGTTGACGATTTTGATATTGAAGATGTTATCAAATTCGACTTTTTATTCGAATATGTGATTATCTGATGGATGTAGATATGCTAAAAAAAATTGAAAATCAAATATGCTACGAATATGATTATATGTTCCATAAAAATGAATTGACACGATTATAAGATTAAAATGATCTGATCTAAATTTGACACTTGACAACCTTACTATATAGAATGTTCGAAATAAAAATTGAAAAAATAAAATGATAAAATATTTGATTTTATAAAAGAAATAAATTTGTGCTCTTTGTGTTGGTTAAAGCAAAATTGGATTACTTAAAATAAGATGAATAAGTTTTTGGTCTTCCATAATTTTAAAAAAAAATCGACAACTAGTTTTTGTTATTTTTGGTAGATCGATAGATCACTATAATTGTTTTGTGATTACCTAAAATGTTAAAGTCAAGAATTTATCAGAATTAGAAAATATACCTTTTGAGAAATGCATCGTGATGTTATGAAATCAGTGTATACCAAGTAAATTATTATTATTATTTTACAAAATACAACATTTTTTTGCAATAATTTTTCAACTATTTTGGGGTTTTCCAAGGATATTCAGATAATTAAACCTCGACTTAATCACCCTTTCAACGAGAATTTGAAGATAAGTTTTACCACCGTCATCAATTAACCATCGCTAATTGAGAACTCTTTAGTCCTTTTGCTTATTATGGAAGTAGTTTGACTTGTTTTCGTCTCAATTTGATCTCAAAAAGCGGTTTATAAGTTTTCGTGAAACATTTGAAACTCGATTGGATAATGATTTCAATGGACTATTGAGATAGTAAAATATTATTAAATAATAGTTAGTGGGTTTTGAAATTTTGAGATATGAACTGGATTGATGTTTTGTTGTTGTGGTTTGGACGAGAAAAATAAACAGTAAATATCAAATCAATAACTTTATGTATAAAAACTAGACGATATATGTCAAATTTATGAATTTATAGACCTCAAGTAAAATTGTGTAAGTTTCGATTTGACTGAAACTTGATATTTGGTCTAAGACCTTTTCAAAATCTTTGATTGATAGGGTTTGACCCGATTTGCATGAGTCCAATTCCTGATCCATACAGAGGTCTTTGTAATCATGTGCAAACCCATATAAGGATCAAACCTATATAATCAATTATTTTGAGGTCTTAAATATTAGGAGAATCTCCACCCACAAGTTTGAGACGCGTGAATAACTCAATAATTATTCTATGTCTTCATGTAGAAATGCCCATTGTTTTTTGTCTTACAAGTTACAAGTAGAAATGTGACAGCTCTTTTCAAATCCAAACAATTTCACTCATTTCAATGAACTTGTGGGGTACCCGCCTTATTGCGGGACATGTGAATTATATATATCTGTCCAATTTTTTAACGAGGTTTGAAATAAGTCATAAAATATTACTCAATTATTTTTATTTCAATATTCGATATGAACTTCATCATAGAAAACTCATTAGTGATTCCAGCTGTCCGCGCTGCTCGAATGGACCCGAAACGTTGCTGCACTGCCTGTTCGCGTGCCCTTATGCCCGTCAAGTATGGGCTCTTTCGGGTATCCCATACGGTTCCTATAATACCACTTTTGAGGAGGCTGAAAAATGGTTCTCTCAGGTACGCAGCAAGCTAGACTCGAAGGATTTCGGACTCTTTTCTATTATTTGTTGGTGGTTATGGTTTAGCCGTAACAAATTTTTGTGGGAAGCTTTGGACTTGGAACCATTTTTCTTGGTAAAATCATTACGTAGCTTCTTTCTTAGATTTTCGATCTCCAAGAGCCATGATAGTTTTCTTACCCCAGTTCGGACAACGGCAAGATGGCGTCCTCCACCACAAGGTCATGTAAAGATAAATTTCGATGCTGCCATCTTGAAGCATGACGCGGGAGTGGGTTTGGGTTACCTAGCTAGAGACTCGAACGGTGTTTGCGTCAACTGGAGGACCAAACTGATCTGCCTACCACTTAGTCCGGAAGCAGCGGAGGCAACAGCAGCACTACATGCGGTTGTGTTTGGTGTCGAAGCAGGATGGCATAACATTATTCTTGAAAGTGATTGCGTTTCAGTTGTGGAGGGTATTGGTAGCAAAGATCCTTCAATGGGGGACTTAGGTCCTATCTTTGAAGAAATCAAACTTATAAGCAAAGGTTTCAACAGTTTTCGGATTAATCATGCTTTTCGAGAATGTAATAGGGCTGCTCATTCACTTGCCAAACTAGCGTCCCAGGATTTCTTTCCCTGTCAATCTCTTCCTAGTTCTGTCTTGAATATTGTAAACTCGGAATTTGTTTGATTTATATCACTTGGTTGGTTTCCCTCAAAAAAAAAAAAAAAAAAAAAAAATTTCAACTACGTTATATAAAATATGGAATTTTTTTACCTAGAGCATAAGTTTAGAAGCTTATTTATAGATCTTGTAGTCTAGGTTTGGTCACCTTATTTAAAAAATTAACAAAAATATCTCAATATTGTTAAATTTTACTAATAACCTAACCATACCGAACTAGAGTTAAATGGAAAAACAAAGCATGGCTTTGTGGGTTTATTTCAGATTAAGCGGGAGATAATCCATCCAAATAGGCTCTAAAAGAAAACTGGCTTAATACGACCCATAAAGTGATTTTTTTTTTCACCTTAACTCTAGTTATGTGTGGTTAAAGGAAAATTCTTACTTAGACCGCTAGGAGATTTTCCTAGACCTTGTCGTTGAAAAATACTCCATATCATTAATTGTGATGATGTGGTGCTCTCACAATAATGATGTGGAGTATTTTTCAACCACAAGGTCTAGAAAAATCTCCTAGACCAGGTTTAAGTAAGAATGTCCCGTGGTTAAATTGATTTACCTAAATTTAATAATATTGGGTTTTATTTTTTAAATTTTAAATGAGATGGCAAAAGTTAGACCACAAGGTCTATAAAGAAGCTTATAGAAATAGGTAAGAATTTTCCATAAAATACTCGAGTATCTTGTTAAGTTGTTTGTTGTAAGAAAATATCTACCGCACTCTTTTAGAATTATATTGTATTGTAATTATTCTTGTAGGAGAATTCTAGTTTATACAAGTCTTTTTTATAAGTATGTTAGGCACCTTGACTGAGTGTGTCTGTGATATCAATTGTCTCGTGACACTTAAATTGAGTGTGCGGATGGAGTCTCAATTAAATATTGTAGGCACTTATCTAAATGCATAGGAAAGGGAATACGCTTATCTAAACACCAGTTAATTTTAGGACAACTGGTAGTGTCTGAAGCTCTACAACGTTGTTCATACATGTTCATTATATAGTACACCAAGTGACAAATCATGTATGTGGGCACCTTAGTATATGCTATATATTATTTTTTCTTTGATTTTAGTTCTCTTTGTCATTTCATGAAATTTTCTTGTTTCATCTAAAAAAAATAAAACATATATGTTACTGTATATTGTCATTGTGTAAGACAATTTGTGTAGTTCGAAATATTTTCTCAAAGAAAAAATTTATAGAGCAACTGAATAAAATTAAATAATTTATTTTTATCTACTAAATTGTGTATTTATAATTCGGACCGAAAAGTGTATTGGGTATAGATCATCCACAGTGAATGTATCAAGTAGAATTCGTTCTCTAAAAATCGCAAGCAGCTATCACTTAACCTAACCACGTATCATGAATATATAAAGTAGATATATACTAGGTGGGCCAGTGGGCCCACAGCGTGACGGTGCATTATGCCCAATGTTTGTGTTTCTCTACCAAGGCTTTCTTTTTGTTCTTGTTTCTCTGGGTCTAGAATTTCATCTGGGCCGTCCAGGTTAAAAATCAGGGAAACAGAAACTTTGAAAATATGGATTTTAAAAAGTACAAGAAGAGTAAAATGCAAAACCACACCTGTGTTATTTTTATTAATAAAAAGCTCCTGTGTTAACAAGTCAAAAATATTTACCAATCCGAGACAACAACGTGTTTTACTCTCTCTAATTGCTAGTATTTTTCATGGTTTGTAGGAGAAAGGACATTTAGATATGAAAACATCATCGTTCACTTAAAACGATTAACATTACAGTAACCTCCTGTAAACTTTAAAAATTGACAATAATCTTCGTGTTCTATTGGCAATAACCTACCATTTGGCCAACTCTAAATTATCTTTTGAGTGCAGTGAGCTAATAAAATAAGAATAATGGGATTGATACTAATAAAGATAATATAGGGTGTCTTCTGCCAATTAAAAATAACATCGGGGGTGTTTATCATCTACTCATTACAAGAAGGGTTAATTACAGTGACCTCCCCTGAGGTTTGGTGAAACTCGCGTTCATTCCCTCTAAGAATACTAATTACTCGGACCTCCCCTGAGGTTTGCAAAACCTTACAAAACCCTAACGGAGACTAACGGAGGTGGATGGAATGCGTGAAATTACCCTCTTGCCCTCATCAATTTTAATTACTTCGACCTCCCCTAAGGTTTACAAAACCTTACAAAAATTTATATTTGCCTATTAGTCCCCAAACTTTAATAAAATTAAATTTACACATAAAAAGAAAAGAAAAACTAACCCCACCCCGATTTATATCACATAAAAAAGAAAAAAAATAGTTTATTAATTATGCAATTAATAGTAATAATAAATATGTAAATAAGATTTTATTTACGTATTTTATAATAAAACATTATTTAATTGTATTGTATTTAAGTAAGATATAAATTTATGATTCATTGTTGAAAATATTAAACACTTATATATATATATATATATATATATATATATATATATTTAAGTTTAAAACTGAAATAACCCATAAATTTAATTATTTACAAATACCTCATAGATAACTATATATAAAAGGGTATTTGAATTAGTATCTTTAAATTTTGTGAAAAAAATATTTATTGATTTTTTTAGTTAAATTTTTATAAAATACATATTTCAATACTGTATAATTTATCAATAGTGTAAAAAACAATTTATTAATTATGTAAACAAGATTTATTTTAGTATTTTATAGTAAATATTATTTAATAGTATTGGCTTTAAGTAATCAATAAATTATTGTCTGGGATCGCTGGTTCCAGGCCGGCGACGACCTGAGATATTCTCCCCAGGTCGTCGCCGGCCTGGATCCGGTGATCCCAGGCCGTCGGGACGGCCTGGGAAGGTGGTGACGGCGGGGTTGGGGGTTTGGGTGGGGTGGGGTGGGGTGATTTTAGGATTTAAAAAAAAATTATAATTATATTTTTATTATAAAAATTAAAATATTATTGAATATATATTTTTTCTTTAAAAATTGTTATGTTATATTTATGAATAATTAAAAAATAATAATTTCCCAACAAATAAGTTCTTTAATTATTTCATATCAATAAAACTTGAGTTGATATATGTGTAATATGTGTAATATTTTTTCTAAAACATTATTGGCTAATATAAAATTTTATAAACATGTGTAATATTTTTTCTAAAACATTATTGACCATTATAAAATTTTATATTTATAGACATAAAAATTAAACTTGAGTATTTTCAATATTTTTCTATCAAGTAAAATATAATAACACTAAAAATAATAATAAAAATAAATTTGAATGTTTATATTTATTTGAATTTATATACACAAATAAGAGGGACAATGTGGAAATCTATACATTAAAAATAAATTTCAATATTTATATTTATTTGATTAAAAATAATTTTTTGTAAGAGTTAGTAGTGTATTTCTCTTTGCATATATTTTACAATAAGTAAGAAAATACTTTAGAAATATTTAAAATGTTATTTTAAATATAAATATACATTAATAAAGTCATTACACATTTTATATAAATTTAACAACATTTTAATCCACAAATGTAATTTGACATTACTACTAGATCCATTCTCATGCAACAATGTAACATTTGCTGAGAGGGGTAATATAGTCCATACATATTTGCTACAGTAAGTCGGGGGCAAAATTGGCAATCTTCAAAAAATTTATGATGACGTAAGCAAAAATTAACGGAACCCTAACGGTTGTAATATTTTTCAAACCTCGAGGGAGGTCCGAGTAATTAGTATTCTTAGAGGGGAATGAACGTGAGTTTCACTAAACCTCAGGGGAGGTCCCTGTAATTAACCCTTACAAGAATGATTAAATGAGTAAATTTAATTTATTTCGTAAAAATATGGAAAGGTCTCAATTTTTGAATCAATGAATATAAAAATAAGGTGTAATTTCAAAACTTGCCGTTTTTCTTTTCCTGAATTATTCACAATTTTTTCTAGTGTTTCTATTATATATTTTGCTGATAGAAATAAACTAGAAATGAAATTATCAATAATGTCATACTATGTAGTTACTTGTTTTTTTCTAATGGTTTAATTTTTTTTAGACGCGTCGAATACATTAAGTGAGAATCTTTCTCAATAGGAATAAAAACTTGAATTCGCTACTTTGTAGTGACTAGTCCCTTCTATTAGATCAATCAGTAGTTACATTTAAGATAGCTGAGATGAAGTAAATTTTTTAGCTTAAAGTCTACCATTGATAAACCCAGCTCAGATTTAAAAAGGAAAAATGGATAATAAACATGACTTTGCATAAAATACCCGACTCTTAGAATGGTTGACTCATGGCACCACAAGATCATTAGTTATTACTAAAACAAACATTTGTTTTGTACTATTGTCTATTTGTTAAATTTTTTCGGGGTAAATGCATGATTCTATCATGTGTTATGCGATATTTGCACAAAATTATCCTATGAGATTTTTTTTCACCAAACTTCTTTGTACTTTTCAAAATCCTGCATAAAATATTCAATCTTCGTTAGTTACTAGCATTGTTAATTTTTAATTGAATTGCCTAAATTACCCCTAGATATATAAGAGGATATTTTGTGCACACATTCAAAAGTATAAGAGAGTTTTACACAAACATTCAAAAGTACAATGAGTTTGCGCAAATGTTTAAAAGTATAAGGGAGTTTTCATGTGACTTATAGGCTATGTTTGATTCAAGGATTTCGGTGATTAAAGCGCTAAGGAAAATATTTTTCTTGCATTCAATGACGCAACTCTGAGCTTCTTTTATTATTCATTTGCATTTTACTTATCATTGTACTCACGGAGATCCATAAATCAAACATAGCAATAATGTCTAACTTACATTTTCCTTCGCCCTTTAATAGATGTTGAGAAAAAAAACACTTACAAACGTACAAACACAAACACAATAACTATAATGATTTATCTCAACAATCCCAAAGTTATAGATATTACCTTTTTTTTTTTATTTTTTTTAGAAAAACCCATCACCCACTATTATAAATTATCAACGTCGCAGATAACAAAGTCATGAATGAGACGAGGGATTACAATAGTGAAAGTGGAAATACTAAACGCAACTTTGAAATGTTTGTGAGCTACATAATTGTTTTCTCTAAACACATGTGAGCAACTTCCCTAAAAAAAAAAAAAAAAAAAAAAAAAGCACATGTGAGCAACTAAAAGAGTCTAAAAACCAACAGGTGATTGTTCTATTGGAAGGGACTAGTCACTACAAAATAGCAGACTCAGGTTTGAATCCCTGTTGGGAGAGGTTCCCACTTTATGTGCCCGACGTGCCTCAAACAGGATTAAACCCTTGGGGAAAAAAAGTATAAACTCTTAGCTAAATTCTTAATGTCTTCAAAGATGTGACCAAAGGGGTGGAATTGATTATTTGTAGAAGACCCCAAAACACCATTCACTGCCAGTATGCAATCTCCCTCAAGGATAATATGTTTCGAACCCTTTTTAATTTCGAATTCAAGTCCACGTAACATAGCCAATGCTTCCGCTGATTCAGGACCAAGAGGTGAGTTTTGTTTCTCAGAACTAGAAACCCATTTATTTCTTCCTTCAATTAATTAGAACTTTCTAATTAATTTTGACTTAAAAATTAATAGTGTCCTTTAATTAATTAATATCCATTAATTAATTACTACTTCTTGTCAAATCCAATTTGACTTTTAATAGATTGAACTAAGTTGCATCTTGTGCTATTGTGTGTGGCCCCTTGGGTTCACCATCAATTAGCCGTGGGATCACAAACCATTTGTGATTTAATTAAAAGATTAATTAAACTACTTTTAATCAATCACTCTTAGATATGATCTCATCAAATCTAGAGTACCCAACACTCGAGGTAGTCGTCTAGTCACGGTCGACGAGTCCTAACTAATGATGAAAATAAAGTGTGAAACTTTCTTGAATTGATCTCATCAATCCTCTTACGCATACCATGCACGTACGCTCCTTCCTATAATTTATTTCCCGATCGAGGCCTAGGACATGGAGTCCAACGGATTCCTATTAGCCTTGATAACTACGAGTCTTTATTCTTTATAGTGATTCCTTTTAGTGATTACCCATTTGGAAACTCCTTCCCAAATCTAATATCACTCACTTCGGCCGAAGATTCCCTGAATCAATCCATACAAAAGAATGCATAGGAAATCCCCCAAACCGCATCACGGTGGGAGTTAACGGATCCTTTATTGACGTCATTAACCTCACTACGAAGCAATCCATAACCAACGTGAAACATAATGACTCACTAATTAGTAGTCGAGTAACACATCAAAGCATAAACACTCCGCATGAAGTTCACTCTAACGCCTCAAGTCAAAGGACCAATTTACGTACACTATCGTAAGTAGAAGAAATCTTCATCTTTGATAAACTCCTAGACGAGATTTTTCTAGAGGGGTTTCGATGCGCTTGATCTCATCAAGCCACCCTCTCATATGCACTGATATCTACCATATCGATGTCAATGGAACTATCCATCCCCATGAAAAAGAGAATGCATACTCGTGCAAGTCTTACCGAATACAATGATGCCCTATCTCAATAGTATTCTACGACTTGGAAAGCTTTTAAGATCTTAAACCATAGTAGAAAATATTCCATATAGGGATGCACCATGTTCCATAGTTTCAATGATCTAAGGGCTTCATAAATTGCTTAGATGTATCACAATAAATGAAGAATTGCCAATGCGATCTTTTATTGATAATGAATAAGATTGATTACAAGAGTATTTACAAGACAACCGATTGACTTGCATGGACTACTCTAGCAGTTCAGTTGTCCCTGTGGGATTTGTGTGTCGGAATCGGGGCGTTCCTCCTGATCCGCTGGATGGTCGGTTTTTCGTTGTTCGTCCACTGGGTCGTTAATTCGTTCACCATCGGTGTTCTCGTGCAACCCATCCGTTGGCGCGGGTGGGTGCGTAGTGTTACTTCTTGCTTTGTTGCGTGCGTTCTTCCTTGGGCGAGCCATATGTCTATCGAATAATTAACTCAGTCCCACGGTGGGCGCCAACTGATTTAACCGAATTTCGTTTAGTTCAGTTAACTCAATAATAATAAGATCGAGTTTGAATTAAATATGATTTAGCGGGCTTAGTTGCTTTATTCTGGATGGGTCAACTCAAAGATGAACATAACGCAAGAAGAATTGTATGTAAAGATGTATTGCAAGAGCTCTTGTATTAGATTAGATCAAGGATTACAAAGTATGTAGGCGTGAATATCAGAATTGTGCCCTAATACAATACAAGTTATGAGTACTTATAGGTCTACTTCCCTAGCTATACAAGGAAATTAAACATAACCATAATATGACTCAAATTGATTTAGGAGCTTGGTCGCTGAGACTATTATTAGATCGAGACGACCCGTACTTATAAGCTAAATACTGGTCGGGCCGACCCTATTATCCTCGAGTTCTTCGAGTATCCCTTGGGGTATAAAATAGCCCCATCAACTATGAAAATATTACAATGAGTGCTTATATAAAACTTAAATTCTAAACAAAAAATTAAAATAATTAAGAGAAAATAATCCTCATAACTATGGTAACATAATAATATCATAATCGTAACAGATCGACAAATAATAGTAATTCACCTTGTATATATATCAAGACTACTATTGAAATTAAAATTCAACAATTTCACAAATAATACAATGAGGATCTTAAGTTGTGCTCTTGCCAAGAACCTGTTTACGATATTCCGTGAGAGCCCATAACGGATATATATTTCTGTATAATGGGTAATGTAACATGCCATTCCTAAAGAAAGCCCCGGTAAGCTCCTACAAATGAATACATGATAATACAAATTAGACATGTCTTGTTAATTTATTATTTAATTATATCTAATAATGAAATAAAGGAAAAACGTATTTCTTAGTTTTACGGTTGGACCTCCAACACTTTTGATCGCACTTTATAAAACAAACGATAATTTTGGTCTTGATATTTTATGATGTCTTGCACTTTTGGAACCATTACTATAAAATTGAGACAATTCATGGGACTAAAAGTGCAAGATATATACCTAAAATTCAAATTTTCAAATTATCGAGAACGGTTCAAGTTATACCTGTTGCGGAAAATCGCCATTATCCAATTGAGAGTTGATCAAAAGCTTTGCTGCTCGATGGAGAGGATTAGGGTCTCTATTACCCTTTCAAAAGTACAAAACAATTTCTTTTTACAAAGAGTTCTTGTATACAGGTTAATTACATAAATATTCTTAAATATAATTGGAGAGAATTTCATTTTTGGTATCACCCTTCGGGTCAATTCTCAATTTTGGTACATCGATTTTTGTGTCCAACACATTTGATACACCGTTTTTACAATTTGTGACACATTTGGTACAGACGTCAAAATTACCGTTAAGTGGTGATGTGACAGTTAAGTTTTATTGCAATATTAATTGTCACGTCACAACTTGACGGTGATTTTTAACGACAGTGTCACAATTTATTAAAACAGTGTACCTAATGTGTTGTACACAAAAGGTGATGTACCAAAAGTGAAAATTGACCTAAAATATGGTACCAAAAGTGCAATTTATTCCATATAATTAACACGTTTTATTTGTTTATTGTATTTAGATTAATTTGACAAATCAGTTATTAAAAAAAGTAATTTGATTTGTTCCTTCCAATAAACTGAATGAGGCTAACCTGGCCGGACTGGAGTAGGCCCATCATTGCCCATGCAGTTTGCACCAAGTTTGAGCGATTTTCTCCGAGTGGCACGTATTCCTAATTTTAGAGACACAATAAATAAATAAAACTCATTTTACAAATTTACCATGTATTTCAGGGGCGGACCCCTTAAAGGGCTGGGGGAGGGCAATCGCTCCCCAAGAATAATACGGATCAAATATTTATATAGATACTTGTTAAATATACTTAATTGAAGGTAGCGGAATAGTGCTTGGGATGGTGAATGCATATCAATGAAATTGGGGTTCGAATACCTTCTTACACAATTTTCTTTCTTTTTTTAGTTAGAATTTATAACTATTCTTCTTTCTTTCATCTAGATTATTAATATATGGATCAATATATAAAAATTAATATAGTCATATGTATTAACATTAAATATTTGATTTTGTAAAATGCACTGTAGTAAAAAAAAATATTAATTTTGGTACTTATAGCATTTCTATTTTACATAATTGAATTTATGTTGTAAAAATATTTATGTGTTTTAACATTACTCAATATCTTGAACTATTTGTTGAATGTGGCTCTTTAAAAAAAATTCTAGTATATTTCTTCAGCTTTTATTAGATAAATATACAACATTACTTATTTTCATTTAGTTGCCATTTTATCAATATAACAGAAAAATATAGAGTTTGCTATTAAAAAAAAATCGCCCCACCAACAAAAACCCTCTAGGTCCGCCCCTGATGCGTTTAGTCTTAATAATATAAGAGAATATCGTGCATTTTTTCATAACTTAAAGAAAAACAACATTATATTTCTATTATATTTAAAAAGTTAAAATACCTTTTTGGGACAGGAGAGATAGCTTTCTCCCCAACCACCATTATCTGTTTGTGTCTTTAGTAGAAAATCAACACCTTTGCGAATTGCTGCACAGTTGTTGTAGCTCTTGCCACATGCTGACAGTCCTCCAAGTGCAAAACGAGTCCCATAAATAAAGCAAATACCCCAATTTCCGTACCTATTGACATGCACTTTCATGTTACATATTCTATCCAAATTTTTTTAACAATTGTAGCCTTTTGGTATCCATGGATCAAAATTTCGGTTCAAATTTATACTTCGGTCAGTCAAATATTGAAAACTTTTCGAGATTATTCGAAAATGTTTCGGAAACACTAAGTGAAACTTGTAAAAAAAGTTACTAAATTTAGAAAAATAACAGAGTTTAAGACAAATAAATAGTTTCGGAATTACATCTTGTTTTCGTTTCGCCTGATTCAAAAACGAAAATTTTTCGATGTTTTCAATGGAAAAGATGAAAATTTTGATCCATGTTGGTATCAAACTTTAAAAGAAACGTCATTTAATACTAAAAATGACGGACTTATTTCGCATTTCCTTTTTCCATCAATTTTTGGGGGCTAATTTTTTTTTGTTCTTTATATAATCGGAAAGTTCTTTATATGGTACAAGTTTCAGTTCAGGAAACAGAATAAATAATTCCTAGAAAATTAACAAAGATTCGGGACATTAGTCAAAATTTAAAATATATATCGTAATTTACAAGTAATCATGTCACAATATTTTCCAGATATGATATAGGGTAACATAGGCATGCTATGGAAAATGTTTTGGAACATACCAAAAATCACCATTAAAACTCAAGCAAATACGAAAAAAGTCATTCAATTTTGGTATTAAACGTGACTTTTTTTTAATGTTTGGTATAAAATTTATAAAGTAGGTGACCCTCTAAAAAAACTATAGATTGTAAGTGTAATTTTGCAAAATGTTGAAGCAAGAGCAATAATAATCTTATATTATGGGACTAAAAATGCAAGAGTTTTCCATAATTAATTGATTAATCATAAAAGACATTATGTACCATGAACCATCCGGCCTTTGAATATCTTCAAGAAATTCAGCAGCTTTTGTAATAGAGCTTTTGATCTCTTCCTTTCGATGATCAGGATACAATTCCTTAAACAGCACAAGAGCTTCAATTGCTGAAGCAGTGCACTCCACGTACCTGTTTAACATTTTAGTATATATTAATTTTGAGTTTTGGACAAAACATGTACGAATTAAGGATATGTACTGAAATAATTTAGAATTTTGTTCCTCCAAAAAAAAAAGTACAAAAGAAAAGAGATTTAGAATCTTTACTCGTGCTCTATAACTATATCCTCAAAGAATTCAGAAGGGTTGAGCATCTGCAAAAAAATGCGAAATTGTCATCGTATGCATACATAATGTTTAATTTATCCTTATGAATTTAAAAAAATTGCACTTTACTTCCTTATATATTTATAAGAGTCTCACACTGTCTCCCTATATTTTAAACCTTAAAAAAATATGGAGTATAATTTTGTATACTATATACTTATACATGTTTTAAACCTAATTAAAAATATTAAACAGTTTACCTTCTTGTGTTATTTTATATGAACGGATCAGTTTACCCCATGTGTTATTATATATGTAACATTTAGCCCTCTACGCTATTTTATATAGATAAAGATAATTTTATCGTTTTACGTAACAATTTTCCCCCTGCACATTAAAATTTGGGCGAGTGAGTTACACTCTCCAACCAAAGGAGGAAATTGACTATTTACAAATCTCTCATGGGGATAAAATGTTATTTTGAAAATACAATGAGATTATGCATCTGCAAATTGGAGTGAATACTTGTTTCATAAATTAAAAAATTTGACAAAGAAATTCAATGTAATCTTGGTTTCAACCAGACTAGATTTTTATCAGCACTCATGTGATTCGAGATAATAATTCAATGTTCAGCACCCTCGTCAAATAGCTTTTGTATAGGCCTCATGCAATTGTTGGAATTCCAAATTTTGGGTAAATACCACTTTTGATCCCTCTTATCATTAACTTTTTACAGAGTAGTCCCTTTTTTGTTTTTTTTCCCACTCTAGTCCCTACTATGAATTATTTGTTTCACTTTAGTCACTACTACGAATTATGTGTTTCACTTTAGTTCTTATCAGGTGGTTCCGATAACACGTGACATGCATATGAATATTTTTTAGGGAATTTTCGTCCATTCATTATTGAGACTATTTGAGATATTGTTTAATTGGTGAGCAATTTTGGTGTTTGAAAAAGATTTTAGGAAAAAACTCTAGTTTGGAACGAAATGTACGATTAAATTCGATTGGAATGAAAGCCTAGTTTGGAAATTTAGTTTTTTTTAAACAATTAGAAAGACGAAAATATCCATGTTAGTTTACTTGAAATGACAAAATTGCCCTCATGAGCATATCACATGTTATCGGAATCGCCTTGGACCACTTGAAAAGGACTAAAGTGAAACAAATAATTTATAGTAGGGACTAAAGTGGGAAAAAAAACATAAGAGGGACCACTCTGTAAAAAGTTAATAATAAGAGGGACCAAAAGTGATGTTTACCCTCCAAATTTTATTCTTGACTTTGTATCTGATGACATAGATAGTTAATTAAACTCCCTAAAGGTTTACTTTAAAGTTTTTTTTTATCAGCACTTCTATTTACTGCCTTTACAAAACCATTATAATGTCAATTTTTTTGAGATGTTTTGCACTTGACATCTCATTACCTTCTTCCCATCCAATTTTGGATCAGAAGTGCAAAAATTAAGATTATTATATATGAGACGAAAAATGTTAAGCATAGATTAAATTATGAGACCGAAAGTGCTAAATATTTACAAATTGGGACAACGTGCATGAAAAGTAAAGAACAAAAAATGCAAAATATATATTATAAAAAAAAAGAGACCTAAAATGCGAAAACAATTAAAAATACGACCCACATCACCAAATTGGAGTGTCGGGCTAATTTGATAAATTCAGAAATTGTATTTTAATTAATACCACGGGACTACAACTTCAATTTTATTTTTTTATTTTTGGCACTTTACCGAAGTAAACTTTTGGTCCCAATTTTGTTAACATGTTGGTAGGGCTGAAAATCAAACTAAGCTACTCGATACTCGACTCGAGCTAGTTCGATAAAAGCTCGTTTGAGCTCGTTTCGTCACACTAATCAAACAAGCTTGAGCATCTTTTTTGTTCGATAACTTTTGAAGCTCGACTCGATAAACTAAAAATAAAAAAAAATGTAAAATATCAAGCTACTCGATACTCGGCTCGAGCTCGTTCGATAAAAGCTTGTTTGAACTCGGCTCGATTGAAAATCAAACCAAGCTCAAACACAAAATTTCAAGTTCGATAAAAATCCATCCAAGCTTGAACAGTTTCGATACTACTCAGCTCGATTACAGCCCTACATGTTGGTCTTATTACCTCATCCATCTAGTGGGGATCAGAAGTGAAAAACGAAGATAAAACCTAATTGAGACTATTATATAAAATCAAAAGTGTAAAATATTTCGAAACATTTAAAGATGCAATTTTGTAAAAATATGCGTCCACAAGTGCAGTACAATTTGAAAAATTCGAAATTAAAAGTGCAACTTTATATAGTAAAGAAAATAAAATGTTTGTAGTTTAGTTTTTATTAACTAAAAGAAAATACCTCCAACCATTCCGCGGATCCTGCAGGCTCCCATCCAGCGAAACCACCATTTTTGCTCTGCAATTATATATTCAGACATGTCGATGTTATTCCTTAAAGCAATTTTATGCATTTTTCAATGTGTTTGAGACAATTTTAGTTCTAGTATATGGTGCATCTTGAAGATATTTTCACTCAAATTTGTACCATTTGACCTATTCCTAAGTACAAGAAAATTGAGCTTAAGTGATAAAAAATTAATTGATAACGTGGAAGTTGTCACTCTTTGTATGCATTAATGATAAAAATATTAATTTAATTTGTCATAATAAAAATGGTGACAAGTGTAATAGTGATAAAATATGTTTTTAAGTTGTCATTAGTAACTATTAATGATAAATTTATAGTGATTTAAGTTGTCACTATTGATAATTAGTGAAAACGTACACAGTGACAATATTTATAAATAAATTTTACTATTGGGGGTAAATGTTAGATAATCCAATGTATATTATTAAACTAGCATGAAACTATCCTATGAGATTTAGCAACTTTAATTAGTCCCATAGGACCGTCTTGAATTTGCAGTATTGTTTGTCCTGAATTAAATTGAAAAACGATGTTGGGACCAAGAGTGCAAAATAATTCGAATAAATGGAATCAAAAGTGAAATTAAATAAATTATTGGACCAAAAGTGTCGAAGGTTCAGTCATGTATGACTAGAATTTTTTTTTTTTGGTTTCCCAAGGGTTTAATCCATTTCGAGGCGCGTCGGGCACATAAAGTGGGAACCTCTCCTAATAGAGATTCGAACCTGAGTCCGCTACTTCGTAGTGACTAGTCCTTTCCACTAGACCAATCACCTGTTGGTATGTATGACTAGAAATGCCTAAATGGACTATTGGAAGAAATTACTACAAGCAGTGCACGTGGGCTTAAGGCGAATCCATGATCGAATCACAGCTAACAGAAGTGCTCACATAACGTCTGCTACAGTGTACGTCTCGAAATGGCTAAAACAAGTCTAAGATTGGACCAACATGCAAAATATATTGAAGAAAATGTAATTTCAAGAGCATCTATGAAATATTTTAATTACCTGCAAAGATAACAATATGTTAACAGCATTGTAGAGCCCCGCAGGTTCCATTTTTTGTCCAACAATTTCAGAAGGCATCATAGACAAGAGAAGACAACACTACAAATTAATTAACGGACGAGAAAAAAAAAACTGCGTTAGAACCTTTTTGACATGTACAACAAAATCTAGGAGTAATACATAGTTGAGGAAGCAAAGTGATCAATATTAAAAAAATATAAAAAGAAAAAAGTGAATACTAAAAATTTGGGAAAATTGTTTTTTTGGTACCGTAGGATAGGCTGACTTGTACTTTTGGTGCCATTATATATGAAATTGCAAATTTGGTACCATAGGATATATTTTCATTGCAATTTTGGTATCAAACCCAATTTTTCTACAAAGTTAATGGCAATTTACCCCCTATGAAATGCATAATGTTCAATTTATCCCTCTATAATTTGAAAAAAAATCAATTTACTCCCTGTAAAATTTTAATGAAGCAATTTACCCCCTTCAGCCGGAGATTGTAACTCACTTGCCGATATTGAGAGTATGCATGCAAACTATTTTATTTAACATAGGGGGATAAATTGCCACATTTATCATAACACAATGGGTAAAAAATCACATTATCATAATAAAAGTGGATTAAGTGCTGCCTATAAAAATATCAGGGAGGCGATGTGAAATTTTTATAAAATTTCAAGGGGTAAAATCAGGGGCGGAACTAGACAGTTTTTCTAGGGGGGGGCGAGAATTTTTTTGGTGTAATGCACCTAATTTTTTTTTAGGTGTTTTGATATAATGACAAAAAATCAATATCAAGTAATTTATATTTTTAACCCAAAAAATATAATAAACATAACTATCTTTCAACCACAATCATTTTTCATTGTGGTTGACGATGTTTCTTCAATTAAAAATCGTCTATAACAATCTATATTAAAAAATTAGCTAATTAAACAAAAAAAAAATTATCTCAGCATATTTATTCAAATACTTCAAAACTCCAAATAAAATAATTTTTTATTAATTCCCAAATTGAAATTTAGACCATATGTCACCATAATACTCCCTCCGTCCCATTTATTTTGCTCCATTTGCTACAGTATCATGTCAACTTATCATGTTAAATTATTCACATTTTTTGTGATGGAACATTTTAAATATTAATATATATGGTGTCATGTGATATTATCAACTTATTAGTGAAATATATTAATTAAATTATTTGTTATAATTTTTATAAATCTAGTGAAGTTAATTGATCACCTGTAACAAGGGAGCAAAATAAATGAGATGGAGCAAGTATTAAAATAACACATAGTTTATTAGTTATATATATAAATAATTTATACATACACATATGTTATTATAGATAGGTACTTTATTAATGGGTTAAAAGGTAGGAAAAATATATTAAAGCAAATAAATGGTCCAGCTGAGTTTCGAAACCTGGACTCTTAAGTTTGAAGTTCATCCATCCAACCAGCTACGCCGAGAAGCTTTTTATGATTACTGAACTACTAAAACTATTTATATATATTTATATTTTTCTTTGGGGGGGCGATCGCCCCCCCAGCCCCTCTTATGTTCCGCCCCTGGGTAAAATGGTCTTTTTTAAACTACGAGGGGTTTAATTGAACATTATGCATTTAGTAGGTGGTAAATTGCCATTAACTTTGTAGAAAAATTTGGGTTTAGTACCAAAATTGCAATGAAAACCTATCCTATGGTACCAAATTTGCATTTTAATATCCAATGGTACCAAAAGTGCAAATCAGCCTATCCTATTGTACTTAAAAAGCAATTTTCCCCTAAAAATTTATTAGAATTTAGCCTTTTAATTAAGGAATGATGATAAGTACCTTTAATCCTTCTGACGTACAATCCGACACTTGCCACCCATGATCTTGGTCTGAAAAGGTCCATCCTCCTTTAGAATTATTGCGATACATGCTCTTAAAGTCACCGGAGGGGTCATCTTTGACCTGCAACAATTTAATACTTCAGTCCCTAAAAATTTATTGTTATTTTTTTATTGGAATGATTTTAAATAATACTTTATTTCTATAGAAGAAATTATTTTTTTTATAATTATTCTCTCACATAAAGTAATGATTTGACATCACTAATTTTTAATTACTACTTTTAAGGACATACATGTAAAAGTACCTAAAATTTTTATCTTTTTAACTTTTATAAAAAATGCGTGTCAAATGTGAAGGAATAAAAAAGAAGGAACGGAGGAAAGGAATTATAATTTCGGAACGCTTAATTTGTAATTTTGTCTAGTAATTTTCTAATTTCTTCCATAATAATTTCTAATAGTTTTCAAGAACCTTTCAAAATATTTCAATATATTAATGCACCAAAATATACAATAGAAACAAGAAATTCTTATAATAACTTGTAAGCATTAGTGATTCGTATTCTAACCTGGAATATATTCTTATAATTTCGAAAGGCTTTATCTTGTAATTCTCTAATCTTTTCATAATATTTTCATAACGTTTTCAAAAAACTTTTAAAAAAGAAATCAATATATTTAAAAATTCACCAAAATGTACAATTACAACAAATTCTTATTTAGTGGGATATATTTCAACCTTACGCATATGCATGTGTAGCTACATGTAGTTGATCCACTTTTTGTACTCTGTATGAAAACTGTATGTATAATATTTGTAAAAATTAAATATTTCTTCTAAAATTTTAAATGGAGTACCTTACTTAATAATATTAAAATTTATATGTCATCGGGGGTGATCATGCTCTATTAATATATATATATATATATATATATTAGTAAAAGACGAATCTCGATTTTGGGGTTGTGAGTTAGGAGTGTTAACGAAATTGCTAAACCGTTAAAACTGAGGGCATCTCTAATGACTCCGAGAGGGAATACCCTCTCCCTCTCCCCCTCCCCCCCCCCTCCCTCTCCCCCTCCCCCTCCCCCTCTCTCTAGTTTTTTAGTCATCTCTAATGACTCATTCTATCTAACTCATTTAATAATTAATTTTATCCTTCTCTATTATTATTATTATTATTATTATTATTATTACACCAAAAATAAATTTAAAATTAACATTAATTTAAAATCAAAAGTACATTAGGAAACTTAGAAAATAAAAAATTACATCAAATATTAAATTAATTCATATAAGGAAATCCATCATCTCTAACTATTGATTTGGATCCACGAACAAGTCCCATATCCCTAGAAGATTATATGATCTGCCGTCACCAAATACGATCTGTAGATGTCAATCGCGAACTACTAAAGGACTTAGTCGAACATGTGTGGGACACACAAGGTCAAAATTAAGGTCTATATTCTATGTTTTAGTCGAACATGATTTCATGATTGTATCGTATTATTTTAAAATTTTAGAAAGAACTATTTTTGGGTTTAATGATTGTATCGTATTATTTTAAATTTTTAGAAATAATTATTTTTGGGTTTCATGATTGTATCGCATTATTTTAAATTTTTAGAAAGAATTATTTTTGGGTGATAAATACAACCCAAAACTACTAAAATAAATCAATATTAAAATACTAGTGTTAATTTAATGAAATAAAAGTTATTTTTTTATAATTAAAAATAATTATCTCCAAATAATATACAAATTTTAGTAATTATTTTATTTTTAAATAAAGATAAAAAAATAACCAAATAAAACAAAACGAAAAAAAAAAAATATAGCATGTGATGGAGGGGGCTTGGATGGGAGAAGCTCCCCCTCCCCCTCCCTCCAAGGTCCCTCCAGGGTCCCTCTAGTGGGTATACCCTCTCCGCCCCCCTAGTCATTGGAGATGATTTTTTTTTCCCCCTTCCCCCCATATACCCTCTAGGGCATCTTCCCACTAGTCATTAGAGATGCCCTGATCAACCCAACCATACCGACCATAATTTATGGGAATGTTTGATGGGATCTTGAATTTCTTGGAAAAAAGACCGCAAGTTATAATCATGTTTATATTATGCTTTTTCCAGACAACGTAACAACATTCGACCGCTCTATATATAAATTATCAAATTTTAAATTTATCTTATTATTAATTGCGTACGTACCTGAGAATTCTTTATGTAGTCGTGTCCTCTCTTTAATGTCTCGCCTAACTCATCAATAAGATTGGTAGCTAACAATGCTTGCACTGCAAAACCAGCATCCCATTGTTGACTTCCAAAACTCTGCATGCGTTTTAATTAGTTGCAAATTTAGAAATTCTCATTTCACATAGATTTTTCTTTAGTGATCACCAAGCATGCACGTAGGCTTTTCTTTTTATTTTTTTTTTCTAATTTTTTAGTGTGATTATTTAATTAGTTTGATATAGTTTATTTAAGCTATTTAAAAAAATAAAATTTTAATTTGTAAGAGACTAATTTTGAGAAGAAAAAAGAGTTTGAACAATCTTAATTTAATTAGAAAGTTTCATATATAATATATATTGTTGTTATCGATCATTTCTAGAATATAACTTGTCATCATATAATTTTTGAAGTTTGGTTTAATCTCGACTGAATAAGCTAAAATTTAACAAAATACATGTAAGAATATTAAGCTACTCAAACTCGTTCGACAAATTAAAGTTTGTTAGGACATATCAAGTTCAACAGTGTGTCATTCGACACTACTCAATCCCCATATTAGTAAGGACTAGGGACGGATGTAGCCTATTTTTGGGGGGGCCTTGGCCCCCCCAAGATTTTTTTTAAAATGTATTTATGCTTTATATGTATATATGTGTATATATACAAACAATATCTTAGTATTAGTATAGTCCAATTATAAATGAATTTGACTCGTTATAGTGGATGTTTATTGTCCAATTACAAATAATGATGCATTGCTACTAGCTAGTTTATTTGTTATACAATAGATGGTGAGTTATTAATTATATAAACTTGAAATTATAAGAAAATCAACCATGATTGATGCATTTTATCAAACAAAGAATGTTAAGAATATGGAACCTAAATCCTAACGTATAAAATTGTGTGCTGAAGATTAATCCATCATTATGGTTTATCCCATAGCAAAATTATCTTCATAAAATGTAACGATTGAAATAACAAAAAAATTCTAGAGTTATGTAAAGAAGTGAATTTTTTGAAAATCACTATAAGAAAAATAACAGTAGTGAAATTCGGCCCCCCCAAGACTTCATTCCTGGATTCGTCCCTGGTAAGGACGTATATAATATGAAAATGTATAGATCAGATTATGTAAGTTAAAATTATTTTATGTACCTGTATCTTCATGCCATCTTCAGAAAGCCAAATATAGTCCGGGATTCTAGCAAGATGTTTTTTGAAAGAGTCACCATTAGGATCCTCAACCCAACAAGCCAACATACATAACACTTTTTCAACACCTCCTATTGCGATATATCTACTATTTTCATCTTCATAATGTATATGCTTCATTGTGATTTTAAGAGCTTTCTCTCTCAATTTGTTGAAAGGCCAACGAGTCAAAAGAGGCTCTCCGAAAACGTAACAACTATCCCAAATCAAGTCTTGTATTAATGGGTGTGGATAATAGAGGTCCTCCTGCATGCATTCGAATATTGTTTTAATTTATTGCAAATTAATTCGATTGAAAATTGAGTTTTAATTTTGTTGTGGAAAATAACGGGGTCAAAATTGTAAAATGTTTTAAAAGCAAGGAGCAAAAGTGTAATATTATGAAATTTACCTTTGCACAACGATGTCTTACGCTCCACCAATTAATTTCTTCGTAAGGTTGATCATAAAGTTCTTTTCTCAATTCTAAAATGAGAGGAGTTATTGGACCTACAAATCTTTTGCCATATAAATATGACATTGGCATGTAAACCAGTCGGCAGTAGCAATACATTTTTCCTGAATTGTATTAGAGAAAATTATAGTCAAAAAGCACCTCATACTTAGTAATAATATATGTGGGATGTGATATATATATATATATATATATATATATATATATTCATGAACTATGTTCGTCGTTTCAATCTTTATGGAGGGCGACAAAATTTAAAATTGAGACTAGATCGGTGTTAAAATACTCCGTTCTCTATATTTATTATATAATTTATTATATAAATGTATTTTATTAAAATTCTATATATTTTACTATCATTAAACTTAAATTTTCAATAAATATATAATTTTCTAATATTTATTTAAATATTTGCTTTTACAATATTATCAAGTTTTTGTGGGAAATATATAATTGCCATTTTTGTTATAAATTACAACTAACATTCAAGTCTTAAGATTTTACAAAATATACAAACATTACAAATAACCCGTGACAAGATTTAAACTTTTCAGCCACACTAAAAAAAAAAAAAAGATTTGAACTTTTCTGGAGTAAAGATCTAATTGTAAGCAATGTTATTAAAATTGCACCGGTCCGAGCCAGTTCGACCGCGAATCAGAAGAACCAGTCTAAATCTGTTTGAACCGGTCCAAAACCGCAAACCAATCGTACCGATCTGTCCAGTTTATCCCCTAAAATCGATGAGCTTAAAAACCAGTCTAAAACGGTTATGGACGGTTCTGATTTTCCTTTTTTTTTATTCTTTCGATTATTTAATTTTCTTTAACATAAAAATTATATTGAAAACTTCTATAGAATAAGGGATTTAAACACTTGACCTCTTGAATAAAACATAACATCCTTACCATTTGAATTATATCATTTTTGTTGAATTTTTAGTATATATATCTGTAAATTATAGAAAACTTGTAACCAAATTTATTTATAAAATAGATTATAATAATTAACTCAAATTAATATTTTACACATTATCAATGAATATTAAAACTAATTTTAGTTTTATTACATAATTTCTTATTAAAAGTTTTTCTAGAAGACATTTCTTTCCAACTATATTACTTTTAGGAATAAGAGTGTCAAAGTTTGAAAGTCAAATCTATATATTATGCAAATTTGATTTTGAATATTAGAATTGTATACATAATCATATTTTAAAATTTATTAATCCTTTAGTTTGTTGTATTTTTAACTTACACTTTTATAGTTTTAATTAAATAAATATAATCATATAAATTTATATAAGCTTACTAGTTAGTATCGTATTACCATAATGCTATAAGTTAGATAAATATTATATTGTTTAATTTAAATACATTCTAAGTTTTTATATATTTTTAATCATTTGTAGGGTATTGTTCAAATTTTATGCATATTGTATATACTTTAAACTTAAGTATATTTATTATATCATAATGACACCATCCGGTCCGATCAGTGGTTCGATCAGTAGAATCAATGATTAGTCGGCTCAATGATTCATTGTCCGGTCCGATTATGAAATATTTACAGTGACAAACATGGTGGGTATTTTCGTGATATCCAATACATGAAGGATTTTTCTTTTTCTATAATTGTCCTTATATCAGGAAATATTCATAATTTACCCAAAAATTAAAGACCTCTTTAAGTTAAGAGCCTGGATATGGCTACAAAATCACCTGGATGCATGGGTAGAAAAGAAGGAAGCAACCAAAATTCAGGAGGCATAGGGTTGGTTCCGGACCAATCATACACTCCCAAAATCTGTAAGAACAAAATAAAATTTTCATTAAGATAATATTATTGAACTTATAATGCTAGAAGTAAAAAAAAAAATTGCCATAACTAATTGGAAAAATTGCAAAAAAAAACCGTCTTGTAATAAGTATCGTTGGCACAAATATTCTTTAAAGATTCTGATTGGCAATTATGTCTTGCAAACAACTCAATTTTGAAACTTACGGATTTTGAGCTAAAATATGATTGAAATTGTCAAATTAGTTTAGTTACAAAATTTTAATTGCTAATCCGAATCTTAGAAGGACCTTTTTCCCGGCGAGCCTTAGTTACCACAAAAAATTTGAAAGAACTTTTTGTTAGAAAACCTTTGTTACAAGGATTATTTTTACAAATTGTCTTAATTAATCATTTTTGTTATATATAGGATTTTTGATTAACTCCATATGATATATAATAATGAGTAATTTATCTTCTTGTGATATAAAAATAGGTAGTTTACGTCCTGTGAAATAAAATAATGAGTAATTTACCTCCCTGTAATATGAATGAATTAATGAGCAATTCAGCGGGAGACAATGTCCTTCTTTTATAAAAACACGCGGAGTTATTTTGCCATTTTTCTTATCACATGGAGTTAAATTACCTATTTAGAATATCACAAGAAGATATTTTGCCATTTTATTTATCACATACCGAAAGAAATGTCTTTCCCCAAGAAGGAATTGAGGTTGCAGTGCCATGGTCAAGTATCCATTTCCTTGCTCGAGCACAAGCATTGTCTGCACCACCATCGGCCCCTTCTCCAAGTATGCGCATACAAATATAATTTAATACAGTGCAAAACATTGAGGTAGGACCTTCAATGTGGAAACCCCATCCACCTTCTTCATTCTAGTCGGAACATGCATTCCATTAGTCAAGTTCGATTCAAAATTCAAATTTAAAGAATTGCACTTGTAGTACTACATCGTATGTCGATTCTCACTTGTGGTACCATATAAACTTAAGGCAAATACATTTGGTACCATAATTTAAGAAATTGAATCACTTTTGGTACTACCGTTAAAAATTACTGTTAAGTGATGACATGACAGTTAAGTCTTATTGCAAAATTGATTTCATTACTTATGTTGACTGACAATTCTACATCATAACATTTTGGGTTGGAAAAATACCTCACATCTTCAAATTTATTGATGATTTTAACCCACATTGTTGTCCGATTTCAAAATTACCATGAATCCCAGGCCGCCGATGGCCTGAAATTCGGGTGGGGTGGTGGAGGTGGATTGGGAGGCCGGGCCGGGTTTATTTTCAATTATAAATATTTATTAATAATTTATAACTTTATTATATCGATTTTAGATTTAAAAAAAACATGTTTATAATTTTTTGTCGGATTTATATTAAAGTGTTATTCGATATTTTAATATTGATTATAAAACATAAGTAATTTTGCCAAATTTATTCGCACGTGTCTTATTCGAGATAATTTTGAAATCTGGCAAAAAATTATCAAAATTTTTAACATATATGGGGTTAATTTGTCAACCTAAAATGTTATGGGATGAATTATCAGTCAATATAAGTAATGACATCAATTTTGCAATAAGACTTAACTTTTAACTTATCACGTCATCACTTAACGGTGATTTTTATGGCGATACCAAGCGTAATTCAATTTCCAAAATTGTGATACAAAATATGTCGACTTCAATTTTTATGGTACAACATGTGAGAATCGATATATAATTTATTACCATGTACAAATTTCTTTATAATTCATTAATTTATATCATGTGGATATTGTACCTGATGGCAGTATATGAAACGTAGCATTTCTTTACGATGTTCTCTAGTGAAAACTGTGTTGAGATGTCCAGTAATGTACAACGTCATGACCTGCACATGTTTTGGTAATTAAAGAGTACAAATTTGGGCTATTTTCTTTAAGTTTTCTTTTTATCGAACTTGACGATCGACAAACACAACTTGAACAACTTCAAATAAGTCGGATAAGAGTCTACTTGGATGGCTTGGTTTGATTGTTTTACATGTTTTTCGTCACTTTTTAGCTTAATAATTTATCAAACATAAAATATTAGTAATTGTACAAACGGATGGAATTGCATTTCTTCATACTTGTACCTACTTTATATATTTGGTACTAAATTTTTGAGAAGACAAATTTTAATATCAAAATTAAAGGAATTTTTTTACCTAATTCAATATATCTGAAAAACTAGATATATGTAAGAAAAATGGATTTTAGCAACAAAATATTAAGTGACATTGATGAAATTATCACTTTTTGCATATATTTAATGACAAAAATATTATATTTAAACTGTCACTATTAACTATTAATGGCAAGTGTATGGAACTTAAGTTGTTACCATTGATAATTAGTGACACCCTTTCAATAACAACCGAGTGATAATAAATATTGTCACTATAATATAGTGATAACTTTTAAATTGTCACTTTTGGGGTATCACTAAATATCAATAGTTATAATTTTATCATATTTCTTGTTATTAGTGTGTCTATATACATCAATTTAGTGACGATATTTAAATTCTTGTTACTTTGTCATTTATTATTTTATCACTAAAATTTAATTTTTTTATAGCTTAAGAGATGAGAATTTTTTAACTATAATTTTAATTCCACGTGGGACATTTTATTCTGTAAATTTTAGTAATTCATTCTTATTCCAAATTTCACCTAGACCAGTTGAGCGGCCCACACGGGCTTTAGTAATTCATTCTTATACTTACCCAAGGTGGAAGAAAGAATAGTGGACCCGCAATTTCGGCTGGCCAATGGCCGTCACTGGCTTGCAAAGCTGACAGGTAATGGGCGGCTCTTTGCACTGTAGCAGTTGCCGTCTCATATGTAATATCTTCGCCATCAACCACCTTAACTTGTGGTATTTTCTGTACAAAATTCTTTTCACGCAAGAACTGCATCGTATATAAATGTTTGTAATGAACAATGTATACAAACATTTTACATGATAAATTCTTACAAGTTTCGCCTATCACGGGAAAATGTCTTACAAAACATACTTCAACAAAAATGATATTTGGTGGCATTATGAAGAATATGTCACAAAATATAGATATATTCATACTTTTGAAAAATGACACAAACTATAAATGTTAATTTTACTGATCATTAGTGATATTTTATAATATTATTTTTAATTAAAATTGTGATATTAATACATTTAGACACACCGTTACTTGTGACATTTTGCTAGTGACATTTTATAAATAACAAAAAATTTCAAACTGCCTCTTGTAGCGGTGTGGGTAAAAATTAAATGTCACTATCATAACAAAAGGTAACATTAAAAAATGTCATATTAATATAAAAATGTCACTAGACAATATGATTAATATTTTTAGTTCATGAAATTTTTAAAAAATGTAACTGTATTAATTTTTTGTCATATTTTCTCCTAAATTCAATCAAGCTTGATGCCACCAAAATCATTTTTGCTGTAGTGATTTTTGGAAAATACGAAGAGTGTATTAATTCCCACATTATTAATTCAAGTAAAATTTTATTATAAGAACTTAATTATGGAAAAGTGAAAGCAATAATATTTACACGAAATCACACTCATTAATGTGAAATGATTTAGTCTTAATTATTATGAATACTGCATGCAGTTCAAATTAAACACATTTAAAAAAAAATAGTAAAAGTTGTTGAACCTGAATCCTCCACAAAAGATCACTGTTGGCCTTGACATTACGGCGGTTGTCCCAGAAGTCCCGGCGGGCTTTCTCAACTTCCTCCCGGTGATCCGGCGACCCATAGTTTGGGTCGAATTCCCATGTCTGCCGACCCACATAGTTGTTTGTACTGGATAGGTAAGGACTGTCAACTCCTGCAGCAATCTTCAGTCTCCACATTTTATTGATTTCCTTTCTTTCTTGCTTTCTTGGTAGTTAAATTGTCTTTAGGAAAATATTTGTATTTTTTTAAGGTTTTTTTTTTTTTTTTTTTCTTGTTGATGTGGTTTAAGGATAGATGATGAGATATATATATTTGCAAAATGAAGGGTAGTCAGCGTAAACTGTTTCTTTAGAATTGGATAGAGCGTGTAGTAATTTTTGTACGAGAGAATTTCACTTCTGGTACTACAAGTAACCATATTTTAAGGTTACGGTACCTAGGGTTGGATTCAGGATATTCGATCAGAGGAGGCTAAATAGTACCAAAAAAAAGTTTCCAATCAAAATTAAAACTTATATTATGTAGTTAAAATATAGATGCAATACAAAAATGGAAAGGTGGAGTTTTACAAAAATAACTCCGCGAGATACTTTAATTACATATGATGCCCCATTATAGTCATAAAAGAAAATCTACGTATTTGCATTAATAATTAACCGTGATGATTTCTTATATTTTGAAATGGGGCCCATGATAACATCGTTTGAAATACAACTAAATATATTTATCTCCATAAAGGCAATTAGACTATCATTTAGTCATTGATGGCTCATTCAGTTACGAAGTTGATTTTTTACTATCTTCATAGCCAAAAGCTCTCTTTACTTATGTAGTTGCAATAGGTATAATCAGCGTCAATGTCATAAGTTTGTAAACCAATGAGATTGGGACTTGCTTTTTAGTTGCAACAATCTTCTTGCAAGATCACCAATCTCTTTCAAGCTAGAAATTTTATCACTTGATTGAGCATCCCTAAGATGATCTTTAAGTTGATTAGGAAGGATCGAGAGCTCAAGAAAAGAGAAGTCGTTTGTATTGAAGATTTGAGTTTGGAGATGTTAGGAGTTGGGAGAAGATTTGAGCATTAATTGGAGGTTGGTAGAGTTAGGTAATATTAGAATGAGTTAATTTTGAGTTTAATTAATTGAACTAATTTCTTATTTGGCAACACATATTAATTGCCCTCGACACGTTCGTTACTTCCGTCAATTTTTTAAATTTTAGACCGAAAATTGATGGAAAATTGATAGAATTGGTCCTATAGTTATAGATTATTGTCAAACCTTGTCTCGTACATTTATGGCCGACAAATTTACTTCACAATTCACAAGTTTGAAGCATTTCAGACCCAATTGCAAATATAATTTGATATAAATCCTATTTATAAATTTTATATATTATAATTATTAACTCTCACACTAATTAGATTTTTATGTATAACATATAACCTGCATATATTTTATATAAAATCCAAAAAAAAAATATCACTTAAATTTAATGGACATTTTAAATTTCAACAAAAATTCTTTTCAACTAATTATATTTTACATATAACACATATAAATTAAATAATATTTTAGATAAAATTTGGAAAATAAATATCAATTAAACTTATTAATTTTTAAAATTGAATTTTTTTTAAACTAATTAGATAATAATTTATATAAATTATATAAATAATATTAATTCTAATTGATAAATTTTTATAATTAAAATAAAATTAAAAAACAAAAACCCTATAATTAACTTCAAATATTTTTTTAAATTTAAAAAAGTTAATAAGTATATTTATTTTTCAGATTTTATATAAATTATTATTTAATTTAAATATATAATATAAGTTTAAAATATTGTTTTTGAAATTAAAAAACTCTAAAATTTTAATTTAAATATTATTTAGTTTATATATATTAAATATAAAATCTAATTATACTAAGAATTTAATAAAAATAATATATAAAATTTATAAAACTTGTAAACTTTGGGGTAAATTTATCGGTCCAAAAAATATGTGGAACAAATTTTGGCGGCAAATCTATAACTATTTGACTAATTATGCAAATTTTCATCAACTTTCTGTTTGAAATTGAACTTTCCATCCAAAAAGTAACGAAAGTAATCAATGCGTCAAGAACCGCTACCATGTGGTACCAAATATGTATATTTTTAAAGTTATGGTACTGAAACTTTAAAGTAGGATTATTTTTTGTATTTATACCAAAAGTGATATTCTCTATTGTTCTACTATTAGTGACAATGTCACATGGCCATTCATATTATTCACATTGTAAAGTATGTAAACAATGGTTGTAAGCATCGTGTAGACATTTGCACTTTTAAATCTGAGGAGGTGATTTAAATTGTCAAATACTTTGTACAATAATTTCATAAAAAATAGTTTAAATTATATTTTTCGAAATATATAAAATTGGCATTTATCTCTCACATGATAAAATTGTCTCTCACATGATATAATTTTTTTTTGAAATATATTAAATTGGCATTTATCTCTCACATGATATAATTTAGGCGAAAAATTGATTGGAAAATATTTTATGGGGCTAAGTTGCAATATTAATGTATGTTTCACCCTGTACTATTTTGGATTTGATTTAGGAGATGCTACCTGATGAGTATTGCCTTATGAGTTTCTATGAATGACACATGTCCAAAATAGACTACTTTTTTAATATAAAAGCAAGAATGAGTTGGTTCACTTTGAACATGTGTCATTCATAGAAACTCATAAGGCAATACCCATCAGGTACCATCTCCTAAATCGAATTAGAGGCAGAGTAAATATTTATCTTCATGCATACTATTAATTGTGTTTGTGAGGTTGGAGATATGTATCATAAAAGTGAATTTATTTTATCACGCTTTTCAAGGTTATGTTCCATAGTATTGGAATTGTACATAATTTATTGTAATTTGACATTTTATATATATATAAACATTAAGCTAATCCTCCACGCAAATGCGTGGAGTGTTTGCCCATTGAAATTGTATTTCTATAATTGCTATCTTCCATAGTATTGGAATTGTACATAATTTGTTGTAATTTGACATTTTATATATATATATACATTTTGCTAATGCTCCACGTAAATGCGCGGAGTTTTTGCCCAATGAAATTGTTTTTCTATAATTGTTATCTTTCATATTTTTGAAATTGTATAGAATTTATTATAATTTGACATTTTATATATATATATATACACTAGGCTAATGCGCGGAGTGTTTGCCCAGTGAAATTGTTTTTCTATAATTGTTATCTTTCATATTTTTGAAATTGTATAGAATTTATTATAATTTGACATTTTATGTATATATATACACTAGGCTAATGCTCCACGCAAATACGCGGAGTGTTTGCCCAGTAAAATTGTTCTTTTATAGTTGTTATTTTCCATAGGTTTGAAATTGTATAGAATTTATTGTAATTTGACATTATATATATATATACACATTGGGCTAATGGTCCACGCAATTGTGCGGAGTGTTTGTCCAGTGAAATTGTTCTTCTATAATTGCTATCTTTCATATTATTTGAATGACAAAATTGCAAAAATCGTTCCAAACTAATCACTGATTTTGGATTTTCGTCCCAAATTATTTAATTTGGCGAATTTCGTCCCGTAATTTAATATTTTTTTTTAATATCGTCCCACCATAATTATAAGACGGAATTGCGCATTTGCCGATGAATTATCACATGGCTGCTTAATTGTCATGACATGGTAAATTTTAACATGAATAATTATATAATATTGCAGAGTTCGTCCCAAATTAATTACAAGATTGAACGTTATTTTCATTAAATTAGAAATTTAATATTGGGACTAAATTCATACAAAATGATAAATTATGGGACGAAATTTGGCGAGTTGATATAGTTTGGGACGAAAAATCAAAACTAGTAATTAGTTTGGGATGATATTCCAAAAAAATATTAAATTACGGGACGAAATTCGCCAAGTTAAATAGTTCGGGACGAAAATCCAAAATCAGTAATTAGTTTGGAACGTTTTCTGCAATTTTACCTATTTGAATTGTATAGAATTTATTGTAATTTGACATTTTATATATATATACATTAGGCTAATGATGCGCGGAGTGTTTGTCCAGTGAAGTTGTTTTTCTATAATTGTTATTAGGGGTGTTCGTGGTGCGGTCTAGTGCGGTTTTGTACTTGTCCAAACCCAACCCAATATTTGCGGGTTTTGAAATCTCTAGTCCAAACTCAACCCAACAACTCTTGAGATTGCACTATGCGGTTCATTTGGGTTGGGGCGGGTTGGGGCGGGTTTTGCGGTCTCAATTATCAACTTTCTTGTATTTTTATTATTTGATGAGTTAAATATAAAATGCACTAATTAATTATAATTTTTTGTTTTTATTAATAAATTTAGTAAACTTTCATAGAAAATATAATGGAGATAATGTAAAATATCATTTAAAATATATTTTTCAATGAATACATAATTTAATGAAAGCTAACAAACCCGAACACTAAATTAACAAGTTTTCATTACATAAAAATCAAATTGTTCCCAAAGAATAAACAAAAGAGAAAAATATCTTTATATTCGAACTTGGTGTTGGTGGTTAATTAATGGCCAATGAAAAGTTTGATTGATATTTTTTTTTGCTTTACTTTTTGTTTTTCACAGAATATTTTTCAACTAATTTGTTCTAGTTTTGGATCTATTTTTTTTTATCTTTTTGGCATTTAAAATTGAAGATTTACGTAAGATTGTAGGGTTTATCTAATATAATTGGGGTTTTGATTGTGGAACACAACTAATTTGTTAAAGTATATACTTATATTATATTTCTCATTTTCTTAAATTTAGGACTAAATTAAATAATAAAATAAAATAAAACATATATACATCATCATTTATATAAAGTGCGGTCGAATGCGGTTATGCGGTCTAAAAAAGTATAAAACCAAATCCGATCGAAAATTGCGGTCTTTTTTTCATGATGCCCAAGATCAACCCATCAAACCTTCAACCCGTAAAATTGCGGTCGATTTGGGTTGGGTTGATCGGTTGGGGGGTCTAGCAGTTTCGTTGAACACCCCTAATTGTTATCCTAGAAAGAATGTTCATAAAAAAATTTATATTTAATTGCCTCTGTAATAGTTATTAAAAATCGTTTATATTCCAGAGCGATTAATTATCCCTTTTAAATTTGTTCTGATTTTATATGAGCCTTTTATATTCAATGTAAACACGATGCAACTTGTTAAATAAATACATGACACCAAATAACTTGTTCCACTTCGCCCCACCTGCACCAAGAGAGAGAGAGAGAGAGGTGCACATTTTATTTTATTTTATTTTTAAAGATAATTGACTATGGAAAAGTGAAAGCAATAATACGAATGCCCTCTTATGTGTCCATTCTGGTGATTCAATCCATCCAGGTGTTGGATGAGCGACAAGTGTATATGAGATGATAATTTTTTGTCCTCTTATACACATGTATTTATCATCCAACTTCTATAAATATTCACCAATATATATAGGATGAATGTAACCCCAAAATGAACAATACAAATAAAAATTTATGTTGGTAGGTAAACAATACAATAGATATTTAATAAGATTGTAAATCTTTAATAATCAATGGGTGTTTTATTCACCGAAGAAATTCAAAATATTATGTGTAATCATTTTAATAGGGCTGTCAATGGGTCGGATTCTGGTCGGATCAGGCTCGTCCAGATCCGACTCCATTTATATCGGATCGAATCTTGTCGGATTCGGATTTTACTCGGATTGTGCTCGGATCTAGATTTTTTGAATCCAACGGATCTTGGTCGGATTTGGCCGGATATCGGATATTTTTCGGATCCAATAAATTTGTATTTAAAAAGTTAAATTAATATTTTTTTCCTAAAACAAGGTTATTATCTTTTCAATTTTATTTAATTTTAGCTCATATTTTCAAAGTTTCTTTACTATATTCATATTTGTAGAATGAATATATTGGTTTAAATAAATTTATAAACGAATTATAAATTACTATCTTCTTAAATTGACGTTGAAATATTATTAACTTATTTTTATAAATCATTTGTATATATATCTTTCTTTTTATTTGTTGTCGGATACGGATCTTTAACGGATCGGATCGACCTAAATCCATATTCGCTCTATGAGTTTCGGATTTTGGATCTTTATAGGCGGACCAGGTCCATCGAATCTCTAATCGGACTATTATCCTAATAAATCGGACCGAGTTCGAACGGATCCGGATTGAAATCCGCCCCATTGACAGCCCTAATTTTAATCATTTGACATGTAATTTTATCCCACAAATTACACATATTTTCTAAATTTATAATTAGTGAAAATTGGGCTGTATTGAAAGAAATGGGCCCAATAAAGAACCAACGCCTGATCCTTAAAATGGCCCACTTTATAATACTATTAATGGGCTTCAGTGAAAGTTCTATTCAAGTCGGATCATTTTTTATGGGTTCAAGTAAACAAGGCAGTTTAGTTTCTTCAAGCCCAAACGATTTCAAATTTAATTTTGGTGAAATCATAAGATTGACTCATTCATAAACTCTCACGTCTTCAATTAGGGAATGCATTAATAAAATTTTCTTAACTATTTCTGAAATTCTCGTAATATTTCTAATATTCAAATGGGGATTGAATTTTTTTTTTTTTTTGGATTCCATGAGGTAGATTTCAATGTATTGTAACACATTCGTCTCGCTTAATTTTTTTAATATAAATGTGTTCTTATAGTAGATGTTTATTTTGTTAAGGGTGTGAGTCGGTGGATATAGAACAAAATTGTAGGAGCTTTTTATAGTAGTACATAGGCTTGATGATAATTGAGGATGTTTATCAAAATATTTCATAAAACATTGTGGGCCTGATTGTTTGGTGTTTAGGAAAGTAGTTTGGGAGGTGTTTAGGAAAGTAGTTTGGGAGAGTAGTGGAGGTTTGTGAAATAATTTCGATTTGCGTAATATTGTTTGTTTGGGTTTTGAGAGAATGGTTTGAGAAATAAATTATGTGTAGGTTTTTTTTTTTTTTTTTTGAAGAGTGAGGTTGTAGGTGTAAGATGTGTAAGAATTTATGTCAAATCAAATTTGTTGTGATATAAATTGTGTAAGAGATATGTTACTTTATGTCAAATCAGAGTAGAGTTTAAATATGTTTTGTTCAGAGATAAGAAAATTGTTGTTTGTTTGGATTTTGAGAGATGAAAAATTTATTTCAGAAAATAAGAAATATGTTTGTTTGGCATTTTTCAAACGAGCAAAAGACAAAACACCCCCTATGCTACGTTAACTCCCAAAAAAACCCCTATGATTTCAAATAAGTGCCAAATACACCCCAAAAAAAGAGAGTGTTTGTTAACAATTTGAGTTTGACATGACAATTTTATCCCTAACATCGAAAGACAAATACCCCTATGCTTTGTTTAACTCCCAAAAAACCACTATGTGTCATTTTAAATCCTCAAAACCCCCTTGTGTTTGATTTTATATATCACACTCGACCAAAGTAGTATATACTTATATTTTCAAAGAAAATAAATAAATTTTCAAAAAAACAAACACATAGGGGTAATCTTGTCATTCCACCAAAATTCAAAAATAAAATTATAAATATACTACTTGAGTCAAGTGTGGTATTTTGATATTTAAAATAATACATGGGGGATTTTGAGAGTTTGATAAAGCATAAGAGGTATTTTTGACTTTTGCTCTTTCCCAAACACAATTCTTTTTGGAAAACACAAAACAAACAGGCATGAAATGTAAATATTGCCACACCTTGGTTCTGAATGTAATTTAATAGAAGGTCAAAGTATATATATGTAATTAGAAGTGATAGATTAATAGAAGATACATAGGTAAATTATATATATATATATATATATATATATATATATATATATGTGTGTGTATATATTATTTTTTCTAATCAATCGAGAGAATATATTAATTAGAAGAATCAAATAATACAATCTCATGAACAGAGTCACGGAGAAAAGAAGAAAAACAGAAATTTGAAGAAGTAAGTTTCGCTAAGCGTTGAGCTGCTTCATTACCCTCCCTAAAAACATATAAAGCAAAAAAAGATAAAAAGTTCCAGCAAGGATTTCGGTGTCTTCGAAAATAGTACCAAGTGCACCTGTTGAGCTCTTCAAATTCGAAATTCCTTGGATAACAGAGAGGCAATCCCCCTCAATAACCACTTTTCTCCAACCCATATTTATGCTGAATTCAACTGCCCGAAGAGCAGCTAATGCTTCGGCAGATTCGGCACCAAGAGGAAGATTTATTGTAATACCTCTCAAACCTACACATTCCCCACGCATATTTCTTGCAAATTAAACCAGTACCAACCGTTTCTTTCTAAATAAAAAGTAATCAAGCAAAACATGTAATCATGTTCAAATTTAATCATTCGTCTATAGAAAGTCTCAAAGGTAATATTCGAAACAATCAAACACCAAAGTAAGCTACCTATAAAAGAGAAAGCAAACAATAAACGAATTGTTTTTTTCAAAATTTTCTTTTCAAAGTTCCTTTTAGTTTTTGTAGTTTTTTTAATGGTAAATACATCGTCGTGACATCAAATATTATATCAAATAGAATATATTATATTAGTATCAAAGTAAACGAATTATAAATATTAAAATTAAATTAGAAAAATTGCTAGTATTAAACTAGAGAAAATATTGAAATTAATGGAAGTTGAACCCATTTATATGCTTATTTGTATAATACTTTCATTGTCATATAAAACTCAATCATCTAACATGATCTAATTGTGTAATTATTCTTTTACAGAAATATTTAGCAAAAAAAAAAAAAATAACTCATTTCTTTAGATGTATTGATAAGTTATTCGAAAGCCCGATTTGTTACTAAATATTTTAAACCACACCGATTGATTTAGTACAAATTTAAGCAATAGAACCGCAATATTATACCATGTGCAACCCTAACTATGACTTATCTCATAAAAAACATAAAAAAACACAATTGTCCACATCTTTCTTTACAACTTGACGATTTGTACACATTTAATTAATTTGCACCACACTTAATATTACATTCGATTCTGTCCGTAATAGAGTATTAAGAAAAAAAAAAAAAAAAAAAAGGGTATTCCGTAATATCTAGCTTCTCCTGATTTTCATTGTGCTATGTTGGATTGTTGTCTATGTAATGCTTGTGCTCTTTCAACATTTTGGTTTGCGACAACAAGAAAAAGAAAAAGAAAAAAAATAGAAAATGTCATTAGTGGATGAATTTCAAATTTTACTAAGTACCACGAGAAATTAAAACCTTACAATTAATGTACAGATTTGGCTAAATTTCATTTTGCCCATCCGACTATTTTAGCGCCCACTTTGCCCCCTCAACTATCAATCACTTTATTTTCGAGGTGGATCTTCTATCACACTTTAGTGTCATATTTTGATGTCACACGTATAAATCTATAGATAAGTGTAAAAATTTATAATTTACGTGGAACACTTGTAGGGTAGATTCATCATGTGACACAAAAATATAACACCAAAATGTTAGTTTCTAATATTCCCGCCAAAAAATCATTACCTCAAACTACCAAACACACTTTGTTCGATTTAACCTTCAATATGAGAGCTAAAGGAAATTTTTGAGGTGTTTTGCTAATGGCCTTTTGGACGGAATCGTGTCGAAACTAATGGATAGCATAGTACAAATATATTGAAGCATGGAGTATAGTTGTAGGGGCACAATTGATGATGTAGTTGATAATTGAGGGAGGCAAAGTGAACATAAAGATAATTGAAGGGGACAAAAGAAAATTTAGCCTTCAGGTTTAATTAAAGTACCACAAAAAATTGAATATACCTCAAGTCGCCTCCAATTGCCCATCAATGGATGAATTTTAAGGGCCTCATCATGGCATTGTCTTCATGGTCTAAAATCTGCATTTAATAAGTGCAAAACACATATTATCTACAATAGTGTTTTTTTTTTTTAGCTAGATAAGACCTTAATTATATATAATCTCAAGAACCAAATTCTTGATTTTCTCAATTTTGTTTTCATCCTTGTCCACAGAAAAAAATCGAGTAATTATTGCATCATTTATTTAACTACTCAATTGAAAAGAAGAAAAAAAAATTTGATTCGTACGAGTTATAAGGATGCAGATTAGGGAAGAAAATGTCACTCACATGGCAATGGTAAACGTATCCAGGCTCCGCAGTTGCATCAAAAGGGTACGATGCATTCGTATGAATATACGAAAACCTCACTAGTATTTTTGTTACATATCCGGGCATCATCTTGTACACGTTTTTCCATCCTTTCTCATGGGCCGGAACTTCGATCTTCTTACCACGTGCATATTTCCCGACTTGGCATTTGATCGCATCGTTCATTTTCAACATACACTCTTTAAATTTATCCAAATTCACCAACTCCGTTTGATCTAAGGCCACAAAAAGTCCTAAATGGATATGTAAAGGGTGATTATCCTCGGTCAAATTAATCACATTCCAAATCTCCGTCGCGCCTACTTTAGGTGTCTCAGTAACCGGAGCTTCATATGATTTACCGTTAATGTATAAATGTGTCGGTTCATCAATGTTGCTTGTGTACTCGTACATAGCAATGTACCTTGTGACCGATGCATCGGATAATTTTGGTGTCGGATATTTGATCAATTTACTAGGGATTTTTGATGTATCCACCACATGGTTGGCTTTTACGATGAATTTCATGACTTCGCTATTTGCTTCATTGACCGGATCTCCGGAAGGGTAGGGATACGGTGCATTGTTAGATAGAATAGCGGAATCGGAGTTTGACTTTGAAAAGTCAACAACCACGTCAGCAATTTCCGACGGTGCTAATAGAATCTCTTTAATCATGATTGGCTTCTCGTTGTATGCCGAGTCGGACCCCACGTGTATAAATCTCAAACCATTATTGAAATAGAATTTAAAGAACCGGGCATTACTAGCATTAATAATTCTAAACCGGTATTTTCTCCGTTGAACGATCATATAAGGCCATGCCTTTCCGTTGACTATGATCGCATCACCAAAATACTCTGGTTGCCATTGTGGATGTATCGATGGATTATCTCCTGTAGAATTCATATATATACTACCATCTGCGCGAAAGCTACGATCAAATACGACCAATGGACGGTCGAATTCTTCTTCGTAAGGGAGTCCAAGAGGCATCTCGATTTGTGGGTGTCGGATTATGTAGGCCCCACACAAGCCAGCTAAAATGTTGACCCTAGTCAACCCCATCGCGTGATCGTGATACCATAGTGTCCCCGGGTGTTGAACATTGTGGTAATGATAATTCTTCTTTGTCCAAGAGGGTCCCCGTTCTTTGAATTTGGCGGTGAACCAGGAGGTCGAGTGCCCGTCGCTCTCCGGTTCGTCGATGCCGCCGTGGAGATGAACCACAGTAGGAATGCCCTGTCTTGTGTGAGGTATGGCTGTTGGGATAGTTGGGTCCCATGGCAATATATGCTTTGAGGGGAGATAGTTTTTCCATTTCACATAAGTGTCAACTCCATGTAGGGCTTCAATTGTAGGGCCAGGTATTGATGCACCTTCTCTTGATGTGCCAAATGCAAACACTGGGGTTGGAGGGAGATCTCTATGAAATTTCTGCCCATAAATTAAGACAACATAGTAAGAAACTTAATAACATGTCTTAAAAAAAGAAACCTGGCCATGAATTATGTACGTCAACCAGTCGAGTTAAGTCGAACGACACATTGTTTTAAACTTTATTTGAATTCTTATTAGCATAATGAAAATTGTGTTTGAACTTGAATAGCGTGATATATTTATATAGATTTAGTCAATTTTAGCTTATCTCGAATCAAATTTCAAAAGTTATGAAAATTTAAACATTGTACAAACTTAATTTGTTCGGTAAATTTATATATACCTAAACATTGTTGTAAGAAAATTCTCCTATTTATGTTGTGGAAGATTCAGAAAGTTGAGCCAAATGCAGAAGTACCTAATTAGCAAACCCGCCCCGGTGCTATTTTTATTTTCAAAACCCCCGTACTATTTTTTATTAGCAAAAAAATATCTCTTAAGCCGGATTACATATTTTCCAGGAAAAATATGAATGCATCCTAATTTACCTAAACAATTGACATTAATTAATTTCCTTGTTCACTTTAAAAATTAGCAATAATCCACTTGTTCACCTAAATAATTGGTAATAATCTACTTATTGATTTATGAAGAAATGTCAAATGAAGTTTTTTGCTAATAAAATAACACAGAGGGATTTAAACGCCAATTAAACCTATCACATAGAACATATTTGCATTTAGCTCTCAGAAAATATGTCAATTATGAGGGCATATAATTATAAGTGAATGCACGGGGACAATATAATCACAAAGTTAATTAAGAAATCATTAAGTATTGAATTTCTAGATAAAGTTTGAGGATTGTGCACTTAAGAAGATATCCTACCAACAAACAAGTGATGCTGACATGTATTCCAATCCAAAATAATTTAAGTTTAAACTGATAGTGGAGTACATTATCTAGACCGAAGAAATTCCTAGAAGAATGGAAACAATTCAAAGGTTTTTTTTTTTTTTATCAGTTAACTTCACGTGATACGTTTACTTATGTGTGATACGAAAATAGACAATTTAGCTCCTTGTGAAATAAAATAATCAGCAATTTATCTCATTTTTAGTGGAGGTGTTGCACACAAACTCTATAATACGACTGAGACTTTATTTTCATGTAAAAAATGATCAATTCAACCTTACTCTTAACCATATACACCCCACTTTACCACTCTGTGATATGTTTAAATAGATAATTTACCTTCCTACGATATGCATAAATGAACACTTTAACTCTCTGTGATATGGGTAAATAGGCAATTTAACTCCATGTGATATACATAAATGATAGTTTAACTCCATGTGATAATTGATAAGTTTGTCCCACAATTATTTTGGCTGACATTCGTGGGTTGGGAATTTTCCAATTTAAATTCAACAGGCTCGTGAGTGAGATTCACTTTTTCAATTGGGTCGAAATAATTTGAAAATTACTTTAGTTTTACTCCCTCTGTCCCAATTTATCTGTCATTTTAGAGAAATTCTTTTGTCCCAAATTATTTGTCACTTTAGAATTTCAATGCACTATTAAATACATATTTTCCTATTTTGCCCTTATTTAGTGCATCTAAAAGATAGAGAGAGAATAAAAGAAAAGTAAGAGAGAGAGATAGTGCAAAGTGTAAATAGTTAATGGTGAGATAAAATAAAAAATAAAGGTATTTTAGAAATATAATTTATTTGTTCCCTATAATTGAGGCTATTTAGTAGGTGTCTTAATATGCTTGAAAACATGTAAAATGACAAATAAATTGTATCATTTTAGAAAAAAAATTTTGTCCCAAATTATTTGTTACTTTAGAATTTCAATGCACTATTAATTACATATTCTCTCATTTTGCCCTTATTTAATGTATCTAAAACTATTAAAGAGAATAAAAGAAAAAGTAAGAGAGAGAATGTAAGGGTATTTTAGGAATATTATTTATTTTTTTCTTAAGATCGAGACAATTTAATAAGTGTCTTAATATGTGTGAAAACATCTAAAACGACACATAAATTGGGATAGAGGGAGTATAAGTTATGAGGTAAAATTGTGAATCATAATATTTGTGGGGGCAAACGTACACTAAAGAAGAAAGACGTGCTTTGACAACTAATTCAATGTCCAGCTGGCCAGGATTTCTCTTTGAATAAAGGCAACTTTAATTAATTAATTTAGTTAAACAAAACCTAACAGTGAAAGCAGAAAGAAACTTTTCCAATTTTAAAAATTGGAACGGTGCACATTAAAGAAAATTAGGTTGATAATAAAAGCTAAAGGTGAAAAGGTAATGTGAAAGCTCATAGTTAACATATTTGTTCAAGAGAAAAGTGTGTGCTACAATAGATGCTCTACTCCATTAATTAGTGTAATATTTTTGTCACGAATATCTATTTATTGATATGTGTTTCCACGAAAAAATATTTTTCCACGTATAAATATAATGACATGAATATATAATACTAAATTGAAATATAATATTTTCTTTCTTTCGGCTTTTTAAATACTCTTTTTAACATGTTGCACCACGTCATTAAGTAGACGTGGAGTAATATGTTAATATGTGAAGTGAAAATCCACATCACTCATCACTCGATTTAATGAATGCAAAACTGTGACTATCTTGTATGGGGCCAAACACATGACATCAATTATTTTTGGGGGACCAATTTGTAAATAAAAATTGATCTAAGAGGGTTATAAGCCCAAAAAGACAAAATATTTTACAAGATGAGGATTAGATATGCAATTTTTTATTGATCCAAAAGTATTGAAAATTTTAAGCCTATTTGATTAGATTTAATTTGGTTCTCAAACTCATTTCCAATAAAGTATATGTTGCATTAAAACAAGTTTCAACTTATATATACAAACCTAATAAATCTCAAAATTCTTAAAAAACTATTGATATGACACATATTTTTTTTTTCTCTATAAAATTATTAAATTGAAAGCTATCTCCTTAGTGTTTCAAATAAATCACTTAAAGGTTACAAACTATTTTTTCAAAATCAAATTCAAAATCAAGCGGAGTGGAGTCAAAACCTATAAATGACCCTTTGGTTTTCAAAAGAAAAAAGACAAAAGTATTGAAAGTCCAATCCTGTAGAAAATTAAAAATGCAATTGTACATGTTTTATGTCTAGCGACTCTTCTAGAGTGTTTTCAATTGAAAATAAATATATTTCACTAAAACCGAACACTACTAATAAACTAGAGAAATACTCATATTCGTGAAAGTTAAATTCAAACATCTTGATACCGAGGGCTGAGGCAATTATTAAAGTGATTTCTGATGAACGTATTTTTAAAAAAAATATATATTGCACTAATACTTTGTTTTGTCCAAACCCGATTTCAACAAGAATTACCCAATTTCATGCTCTTGAAGAATTGGACATATAAAGGAAGAAGAACAATACAGAAATGATAGACAAATTTCTCCACAAAAATCTTGCTTATGAAAAACAAATAAGTAAATACACACAAATAAGAATTGGACACATAAAGGAAGAAGAATCATGATACAAAATTGATAGACAAATAAATAATTAAATATACACAGATAAACACACACACATATATATATATAGACAAATGAAATTAAAGCAATGAATAGGAAAATTTAATTTAATGGAGAAGAGTATATATTTACCCATTTCTTGTGAAACATGCCAATTTTGAGTGAATTGGGAACATGAACACCATTGATAACATCGAAACCTTTGACTCTTGGCATGTCCGAAAGTTGATCCACAAATTTCTCCAAAAATGATGGGCTAATCAAACCATCTCCTCCCCATGCATAAACCCAAAATCCCACAAAAATTAAAGAAATAAAGTCAAAAACCAAGAATTTCTCTAATCCCACCATTTAATTTTTTTTCTTTTTAAAAATGGAATTTAGAAAGAAAACCAATTTTGTGTTGGTTAATTCTTCACACACGCCACATATTGAAAAAAATTGTGTGTGTTTGTGCGTTTGTGTGTGTGTTTAAATGAGTGAATATTATTGAATTTATATATAAATATATAATCCAAAAGAATACTGATGGGTAGTGACAAGAAAAGTAATAATGATAAACAAAATCCTTTTTTGCATCGAGTAGGTGTGGGGCTTCGATGTCTCCGATAAAAGATATGACCTCAAAAAGTTTTTGAATTTCTGGCCATGCAAAAAAGTTGAATTTTCAGAAAAAAAAATACTTTTATGACATGTTTTGTCCATTTGTTGGCCTTATTTTATTTTTCTTTGAAAATCCACAAGACAAATTAACTTAATTAGTTCGAGTTGATCTATTCAAACTACTTTTGAATGAAGGAATACATTAACTGTTATCTGATGAGATGTATTTTCCAAGAATCACTAGGTAATTACAAATTAGGTGTAAGTAATTAATCCTGTAATTAAGTTTGTGGGGTCAAATTGTTTGAGTTGGAAATTTATGTACCAGAATTTTTCTTTTACAATAAGATATATCCAAATCTGGTTAAAACTTATTAAATTGTGGTTAGATTCGGACCCGGACCAGACCAATAACCTTTCAAGACCTTTTTATATTGTTGGATCCTGATCCGGACCTGGACCCTGTCAAAACCCTCTCATAGTTTTACTGTTAGACTAGGACTCGATCAACCGAATCATATCCGACCCCCTTGAATGAGCCCTTTTAAAAAAAAAATCTTATTTTTCTTTCTTATTTATCTATTTAAGAAGAAAAATCATACATTGGATGTTTGAAGCGAAACTAAATGTTGTTATGTACATATCATAGGTTCTTAATTAAACTTAAAAGTTGATAAATTTTCTCTCATAATTGTAATAAGAATCTCACTAAGTGACTAAGCATAAACGACTAGTACCACTATTCAGTCTCTTATTCAAATCTCTCTCCTAGGTCACGAAATCTCAAATATGAATTTATTCCATTGTTGCGAAATATTAAGAATAAATTATGTTTGATTTTGTAGTTATATAACTTTTATTTATATTAAATTGGATTATCTTTTCTTCTAGAGTTTGAATTGAAAGATCAAGTTGTTTATGGATAGATTTACATTATATTTTTTCATCCGCATCCATATCATATCGTATTCAATAAATTTAAAAAATTCATATTGCCGAATCCGTGTTGTACTATATTTGTATCCCCGTATATGTATGTGTTGGAAAAATGAAAATTAAATTAAATTTGTAACAACAATTGAAAACTTTAAATTGTGTAACCTCCAATTTAAAGTCTTCAATTTTGTAACGGATGAAACGTTTTGGTGCAATTAATTTTTTTTATTCCGACTTTGCCCTCATTCCGACCCTATAAATAGTGGCTTCTTTTTCCACTCTCAAAACACCAGAATTCACTCTCAATCCTCTCCTTCTCAATCCGTCCTAGAGTTCTACTTTGTTGTTTCAGTTCGTCTAACAAAGCTTTGGTGCAAAGTACTTTGTTGGAGCCGTTGTATCCTGGGAGACAGACGTTCGAAGGAACCTCGAGCACAACCGGAAGGGTGAGGGAGCGAATCTGTCTTAAGGACACCGTGTTCACACGGGCCTCGGTTTGGTGTTTTATTTCGTTACATTTGTACTAAATTTTCTGTCCTAATTATATTGTTTATTATACTTTATATTCAAGTTTTCCTTTTACGTATACTCATTTTCTAACAATCTTAAGACAGATTCGATTCTTCGTAAAAGGAGAACACGTTTGGACAGAAAGTTTGTTCCAGCAATCTTGTTTATTGAACTTTTTGAACTATTTCAAAACTGTTTACGTATCTATGCAAGAATTGGTTACAAAGTTATATTAGTAGTGTTCTGCTTGAATAAAAAGTTTACCACGTAAAAGTTGTTTACTGAAAAATACTTTTGGTTTCAAAACCACAAGATAGAAATTTTTGTGATAACGGCCAAGGAAATAGTAACATATTTTCTGATTATTTGAACGTTACAGTACATAAACTTTGAATACTATAATTGCTTAAAAGCTTTATTACCGTTACTGTACGTTTCATAGTGTTCTGTTGGGATTGATATATCCAAATTACTTTGAAAAAAGTTTACCACCTTAGATTGAACAGAAATTGTTTACGGTTTGAAAAAGTTTACCAAAGGACTTGTGTATACAATTTCTCCAAAATTATTTATACGGTTAATACAAGAACTGTTGGGAATAATTGAACAAAATTATTTACATTTATAGTGGTGGTGCATTGAATTTTTTATTCAAAGTCCACTTTATCTACAAAGTTGTTTTATACAAGTAATAGCAATACTGGTCCGAAAATTTTGTGCCTAATTCTTTGTTTATAATTTTTTCAAAATTGTTACAAAGTTTGAAACTTAAAATTATTTACAAAATTTTTGGTACGATTATATATCTTAGGATATATAAATTATTTGCAATTTGAAAAAAAAAAAATAAAAAAAAAAATTTATTTGAACATAACGGTTTTCGAATAACAAATTTTCGAGGAAATTCTTTGTTAGATAAAATCTAAAATTTTCTGAATTTCCTTCAAATTTAAATTTTCTGAAATTCCTTCGAGGAATTTGATAGTTTGTTTTGGTTTCAGAAATGGCAACCGAATCAAACGTGGATGTGGTAGTTACTGAGAACTCATCTGGAGCTCCAGTAACAAACCAGACTGTGGCACCTTTGAGCCAAGCTGGAGTTGTGGCACCTCTGAGCCAAGCGGAAAAATCAGGAGAAAACTCCATATGAATTATGGAAAGGTCGAACACCTTCTTACAAATGCTTGCGAGTGTGGGGGTGTCTTGCCAAAGTGGTAATTCCTACACCCAAGGAAGAAAGGATAGGACCGAATACTGTAGATTGCATATTCATAGGTTATGCTCAGAACAGTAATGCTTATCGGTTTCTTGTGCATGAATCTAAAAATCCTGAGATTCACAAAAACACGATAATGGAATCTAGAAATGCATCTTTCTTTGAAGATATATTTCCAGCAAAAACGAGAAAAGAAGTGAGTTCATCCAAAAGAACTCATAGTCAAAACCATGAGTCTGAACAGGTAACTGATGATGAGCCAATTGAGGTTGAGCCAAGAAGAAGTAAAAGAGCAAGGATAGAAAAATCTTTTGGCCCAGATTTTCTAACATATATGCTCGAAACTGAACCTCAAACCTTCAAAGAAGCTGTAACTTCTTCTGAAGGACCTTTGTGGAAAGAGGCAATCAATAGTGAAATTGATTCCATCTTGCAAAACCATACCTGGGAGTTAGTTGATCTTCCTCCAGGTTGCAAACCACTAGGATATAAGTGGATTTTCAAACGAAAAATGAAACCAGATGGAACAATTGATAAATATAAGGCCAGACTAGTAATAAAAGGCTATCGGCAACGAGAAGGCCTTGATTACTTTGATACGTATTCTCCTGTGACGAGAATAACTTCCATTAGGATGATACTTGCTATCGCAGCTTTGCGAAACTTAGAAGTACATCAAATGGATGTAAAAACAGCTTTCTTAAATGGAGATTTGGAAGAAGAAATTTACATGGAACAACCTGAGGGTTTTTCTGCTCCAGGGAAAGAAAAGAAAGTCTGTAAACTAGTTAAGTCATTGTATGGCTTAAAACAGGCTCCGAAACAGTGGCATCAGAAATTTGATGATGTCATGTTGGAGAAAGGTTTTAAAACCAGTGAATGCGACAAATGCATTTACGTGAAAGAAACAAAAGATGGCTATGTCATTCTTTGTCTCTATGTTGACGACATGCTTATCGTTGGAAGTAATGATAAGATGATTAAATCCACTAAGGATATGCTGAATGCTAGATTTGAAATGAAAGATATGGGTCTAGCAGACGTGATACTGGGAGTTAAAATCACGAGAAAATCAGATGGCATCATTTTGAGTCAATCCAGTTATATTGGAAAAATTCTTGAAAAATTCAATAAGGATGACTCTAATGAGGCCAAAACTCCTATAGATCCAAGTCAACCTTTATCAAAGAATAAAGGTGAGAGCACCTCTCAAGTGGAGTACTCAAGGATTATTGGAAGTCAAATGTACCTGATGAGTTGTACAAGACCGGATATAGCATACGCTGTAGGTAAGCTAAGCAGATATACTAGTAATCCTGGTACTGACCACTGGAAAGCTATAGTGAGGTTACTGAGATACTTAAGGTATACTCGTAACTATGGGCTATACTATACAAGATATCCAGCTGTTGTAGAAGGATACACTGATGCAAACTGGATATCTGATGTAAAAGATTCAAAATCCACCAGTGGATATGTATTCACTTTAGGTGGTGCAGATCCACCTAAACAAACTGTGATAGCCAGATCCACAATGGAGTCTGAGTTTATTGCTCTAGACAAATGTGGTGAAGAGGCTGAGTGGCTACGCCAATTCTTAGAGGGTATTCCACAATGGTCTAAACCTGTGCCAGCAGTATGCATTCATTGTGATAGCCAATCTGCGATTGGAAGAGCACAGAGTAAAATGTATAATGGTAAGTCTAGGCATATACGCCGAAGGCATAATACCATTAGACAACTACTCTCAACTGGAGTGATTACTATTGACTATGTAAAGTCAAAGGATAATCTAGCGGATCCGCTAACCAAAGGGTTAACAAGAGAGATAGTTGCTAAGTCATCAAGAGGAATGGGACTAAAGCCCATTGAATAAAAACTTAGCGAAGGAAAACCCAACCTAGTTGACTGGAGATCCCAAGATCTAGGTTCAAAGGGACAACCTAACCGCAAAAGTTTAGTTAAGTCACTGTGGGGGTTTTTACCCTCAAGTCCATTCCTATGATGAAAACAGTGATAACGGTTAAGGTTAAGCCTAGCTTTTAATGATTCTTGTAAAGAGAGTAACTCGGGATACTCTAAGGAAATGAATCACCTATGTGAGAGAGAAGAAGGGCCGCTTCAAAGGGAATTGTATAGGGCACAATTCTTAGAAACTCTTGCTGAACCAGGCAGATGTCCATGGCCAAAACGGACATAACCGTAAGAACTGAAACGTTACGAGGTAAGATGCGTGTGAGGAGTATGTCATCGTTTACATAAACAGCAGAACAGTTCAAGGACACCGTGTCTACTGATCAGCCAGTAAAGTAAACATACTTTCTCAAGGGAAGGTTCAAAGGGTTACTCCTACCTATCCTATGCAAGTGTCTGCCGCTGAACTCTATCCTCTTAGAACTTCCTGTTAGGAACTTATTCTATTTTCATTCTTGTGGGGGATTGTTGGAAAAATGAAAATTAAATTAAATTTGTAACAACAATTGAAAACTTTAAATTGTGTAACCTCCAATTTAAAGTCTTCAATTTTGTAACGGATGAAACGTTTTGGTGCAATTAATTTTTTTTATTCCGACTTTGCCCTCATTCCGACCCTATAAATAGTGGCTTCTTTTTCCACTCTCAAAACACCAGAATTCACTCTCAATCCTCTCCTTCTCAATCCGTCCTAGAGTTCTACTTTGTTGTTTCAGTTCGTCTAACAAAGCTTTGGTGCAAAGTACTTTGTTGGAGCCGTTGTATCCTGGGAGACAGACGTTCGAAGGAACCTCGAGCACAACCGGAAGGGTGAGGGAGCGAATCTGTCTTAAGGACACCGTGTTCACACGGGCCTCGGTTTGGTGTTTTATTTCGTTACATTTGTACTAAATTTTCTGTCCTAATTATATTGTTTATTATACTTTATATTCAAGTTTTCCTTTTACGTATACTCATTTTCTAACAGTATGTATATGTATCGTACAACATAAATTATAGTCTACATGTATTTTGATTAATTTTGTAATACGGAGTATAATGAAAGATGTGGATTTTTATTTTTATTTTGGAATAGTTTGAAAAGCAGCATGTGGATTAATCAAAGGATTGATTCTATTGGCATATATTGCCATCTCGGGAAACATTTTATGGCATTGGTAATTGAAAGCTAGACGTGGATATTTTCCACTCCATTTATTTTTGTTCGAATTCTTCCGAATGAGCCACATATTTGGCCAAGGTCCGTGACTCCGTGTGACATTTGCTTTTCCTAAATTAATTTGATTGATTGAATTTAGGCTCACAGAATCTATAGGATATTGAAATAGAGCAAAAGAAGAAAACATCCCATAAGCTTTATTTCTTTAACTCTAACAAAAATTTTGTATTGTTTTAACTCTTAAAAATTCCGTGTGATCTCAAGTAAGTGTCAAATACACCCTTATAAAAGAGAGTGTGTTTCAAACGTTAAAATTGCAAGTATTTATTTACACTTTGCTTTTGAGTGATAATTTTATCCCTGACATCGAAAGATAAAAACACCCCTATACTTTGTCTAGCTCCCAAAAAAAACCCATGTGTCATTTTGAATCCGCAAAAATCACCTGTGTTTGGTTTTAAATAACATACTCAACTCAAATTGTATAAACTTAATTTTTCAAAAAAAAAAAAAAAATTAAAAAAAACAAACACATATGACTAATCTTGTCATTTCACCAAAAGTCAAAAGTAAAGTTATACTTGGATCGCGTGTGCTATTTAAAACCAAACACGGAGAGTTTTTGAGAATTAAAATAATAGAGGAAGTTTTTTGAGAGTTAAATAAAGCATATGGAATGTCTTTATCTTTTTACTCCATTAAAATACTTCTGCAAGTATAATTTTGATCAGTATTATAAATTTAACAAATCGAGATTAATGTCAATTTGACATTAAAGTTTTGATGGTCAAATTTTCGAGAAGTCTTATTCAAATGTAACAAGTGGTTCAAAAGGGTAAATAAATTTTTTTTAAGAGAAATTATGTCAAAAACATCCAAACAATATCCTAGACAAAATGATGTGGGCCCTTTTCACTTTATATCGTATTGGAAAACCTTATCTTATGTGTTCGAAATTCTTCTTGTTACTTGGGGTAACTTCTTTTGACATTAGCAGATATGGATGTAGGTCGCAATTTTATTTCCTAACTGGGGTGAGTTATTTCAATTTTATTGCAAATTGGAATAACTTCAACACCGATATGCGACTATCGCTTTCATGGTAAGTTATTTCCTAATTGTGGTATTCAGTGCGCTTGCCATCCCAAGCCACCCACTTATGTGTATCGACTATTCCAATCACACTTGTGGACCCCAACGTTCTCTAGTTCATCGGAGTATACACAATAGTGAGAGTCTAACCGAATCCAATGATGTCCTATCTCGATTGGATTCTACGACTCTTGAATATGTTCTAGATCACGGCCTTGGAGATCAGTCCACGGGTTGTCCCATAGCCCTGTGATCTAAGGACTTCTATCCTTATGCGTAGATAATTAGTACATAAGATAAAGTTGTCACGCCCCAAAATTTAAACGTGACTGGCCATGCCGTCGCAACGAATTCAGACGACACGAAGCCCTCCATATGAGTCTATCCAACTCTATAACAAAATATCGAGAAGAAACATCTAATAATTTAATAAAAAGATCTCAATACAAAGCATCTAACCTCTTAACAAGCTAAAAAAAAAATAAAACCAAAATGCTAAAATTCACTCTAATCTAAAGAATAAATAAGACTAATTATATCTAATGATCTAGTTACTAATAAAATAAAGTAGCTCCACTTTTGATACGTCATCTTATACGACTCTTAGCTCCACTAACTAACTAATTCTCTGAAATAATAAAAACATTGCGATGGGTGAGCCGCTAACTCAATAAGCAATTTAAGATACAATCTTACCGGATCAAACATTTATAAAAGTACAATAATTATACATGCAAATACTATACTAACATATTTAGCAAAACTATTTCATGGAGTCAATAAACAGATTTAGAAAGATCAACAACAAATATTTTCAAAGATTAGTAAGCTCACAGACCAACACTACGACCACTATTATAACCCATGGCACGGGCTGTTAGAATATGGATATCCATGGTCCAAAACAAACATACTCAAACTGATAAACAGTTGGAGGCCAAAAAAAAATATTCGGAACTAGTTCCTATCGCTAACCAAAAGTTTTTTGTTCTCCAGGTACAGTTGACTGGTCAACTTGACCAAATTTGTAAAAATTATAATAAATAATTTAATTAATATATTTCACTAATAAGTTGATAATATATTATGACACTATATATATTAATATTTAAAAGGTTTAATTCACCACAAATGTGAATAATTTAATATGATAAGTCACCTAAAAGATTAAAAAGTTTGACCGAGTACTGTAGCAAAGGGAGCAAAATAAATGGGACGGAGGGAGTAATATATTTCTCCATGTGTAAAAATCAAACAATCTTTTCATGCAATCAACAAAAGAATATTTTATGATTGATCCAAGTCGTTCAAAAATTCTTATTATTCTTTCAATTTCAAAATACAAATTGTTTTCTTCTTTAGTTTAAACTTTAGAATCATAACAACGAGATATATCCTTCGAAAGATTTAAAGATACTATAGAATATAATAATACTAATAAAATACGAGTAGGAAAGCATCAAGAACTAGTTACCTCGATTTGTCTAAGTCCCGCGATTCTTCAAGAATTTAACATATATTAATCCCTACGGACGTGTCTAATCTCAACAAATAGATTGATTATATGTTCCTAATTCAATACTCAAGTTCAGATTATAGAGAGAAGCATAAAATATCACTTACGTGCTTTACTTTCTACATTTATAGTCCTAAAATTATTAGGAGAATCTAAGAGTCCACAAAGGCTTTACGTCCACGGCATGATGGCAAATTTCAATAATGATTAAGACTCCAATTATTTCCTATAATTGCATAATATAGGCTATTAAAAAAATGGATATTACAAAAGTTCACCATATAATAAAGTGCATTTATTAATCAAAATTGAATAGTTCCTTTATTTATTACAATAAATGCTCGCCATACAGCTAGCTTGCAGGACACTATTTCTATCAATCTCCCACTTGTCCTAGAGCCAGTCTTTTATGTTCTTGAGTCCCATCTTATGCAGATGTTTCTCAAATGCCTTTTGAGGCAGATGCTTCGTTAGCGGGTCTGCGGTATTATCTTCTGAGTCGACACGTTGCATCTTAATGTCTCCTCTACCAATGATATCTCTTATCACATGGTATCATCTTTCTACATGCTAGGATTTCTGATGAGATCTCGGCTCCTTTGCTTGCGCTATTGCCCCATTACTATCGTAGAAGATAGTAATTGGCTCAGCGATGCTAGGTATCACATCCAATTCCTGGATGAAGTTCATCATCCAAACACCTTCCTTTGCTGCATCACTCGCATCAATATATTCTGCTTCGGTGGTTGAATCTGCGGTAGTGTCTTGCTTGGAGCTCTTCCAGCTTACCGCACCACCATTGAGACAGAATACGTATCCTGATGTCGACTTGAAGTCGTCTACATCACATTGGAAGCTCGCGTCTGTATAGTCTTCCAATTTCAATTCTCATCCACCGTATACCAAGAACAATTCCTTAGTCCTTCTCAGGTACTTCAGAATTGCCTTTACGACTATCCAGTGCTGCTCACCTGGATCAGATTGGTAGCGACTTGTAACGCTTCAAGTGATAGAAATAGTGTCCTGCAAGCCAGCTGTATGGCTATCATTTATTGTAATAAATAAGGAACTATTCAATTTCGATTAATAAATGCACTTTATTAAATGGTCATCTTTATCTTATGTAATAAATATCTACGCATAAGGATAGAAGTCCTTAGATCACAGGGCTATGGGACAACCCGTGGACTGATCTCTAAGGCCGTGATCTAGAACATATTCAAGAGTCGTAGAATCCAATCGAGATAGGACATCGTTGGATTCGATTAAACTCTCACTATTGTGTATACTCCGATGAACTGGAGAACGCTGGGGTCCACTAGCGTGATTGGGATAGTCGATACACATAAGTGGGTGGCTTGCTGGGATGGCAAGCGCACTGAATACCCCAATTAGGAAATAACTCACCATGGAAGCAGTAGTTGCATATCGGGGCTGAAGTTATTCCAATTTACAATAGTATACGAGAAACGATCCCTAACTACTTGAGGTGATAGGGTTTATTTGGTGCGAGAACGTTCATACTTTGATGTGAGTTCCGACTGACTGGATATCACCAGAAAGTCTCTGTGAACTCATGTTAGGTATGGAGGAACTCGTATGCAGATTCATATCATCAACAAAGGATCCATTGACCCGACTTGATAGGTTGGAAAATTCTCCTATGGATTTCTGTGAGAAATCAATTCTAATAAAATCCTTGGCCAAGGTATCTAACTTTATGTAAGTAGCTCATAAAGATTAAGTCAAAGAGAATTTATTTCAAGATCATAATGCATAAGGTCAAGACAAAAGAAAAGGGAATCCGATGAAAGACCATACCCTTAAGTCTCGACTGGGAAATTGATCGATGGAGAGATTATGGCGTATATGAAAATTGTAAATGTGTTAAAAGGTTCACTGAATTAATTCACCAGTGATTGGGCTCCATGGGCTTGTGGCTGGACATCGACCGTGGAGTGTGAGAGAATTCCTAAATTGACAGGGATGCTAATTTTGGAATAATCAATCGACAGAGTGTTCGATTGATTTAAAGTATATGTTACTCGAATAATTAAATGATATTTAATTATAACCAACGGTCAATTATGTGGTGAACCTACGGGGGCATACACAATACACATGAAGCGAAAGCGAGGAAATAAGAACAACCGAGTCGACTGGGTCGACCCAATTGGAACAAAATAGGATCCAATATAAATTAAATTGGAATTTAATTTGTGAATTAATTAATTAAGTTGGATTTAATTAATTATAGAAAGGATTTTAATTAAATAGACTTAGAGTCTTATTTAATTAATTGGGAGACTAGTTAATTAATTAGGCTATTTAATTGGGAGATTAAATAAAGTCTGGTCAAATTAATTAACTGGGCTATGAATTAATTGGAAGACTTAGTCTTCTAATTAAAGAGGGCCATGACTCATGTAGGAGAATAAAGTCCTAGTCCTAATAGGACTAGGTTAGGGAGATAACTATAAGTAGGTAACTTACAGTTATTTTTCACATACAACTCTAAGCAAAAATTGAGCAGAGCAAAAGTTCTCTCCCTCTCTCCCAGTCCAGATCGGCCGAACCCTCTTTCCCTGTGGAAGAATTTTTCGTCTTCGATTTTTGTTCCAGAATCGTTCCTAAATCCTAGATATTAATATACCCTATGCTCTAGTCGATTAGGTTATATTAATTTTCATGATATTATGGTGTATCAACTCGTAGAGCTGCAACACGTGGGGCGCTACTACAAAGGTTTGGATCGATTTAGCTGAAGGAGAAACTTGATCTCGACTGCCAACTTGGATTTGCAAGGAGACAGTTATAACGTGCAAACTGTTTATACTGTCATTATTTTAATATTCATATATATACACATAGGGTAGTATCCTGGCAAGATTCCATAAGAGGTCCTAAACTTTTTATATTCCGCTGTGCCTATGGCAGTTTATCTTATCGAAACCCAACAGTGGTATCAGAGCCAACCTTAGGCTTTGTATATATATGAATTTGCAAATTCTGTGAATTAAATCACATGTTTGATTTATGTGGCTAGTTCTTTAACTTTGCATGTTTTAGGACGTTTATTGTTTAACTTGGAGTTAAGAAAAAATTTAGATTCAAAAAATTTATCGTGTTAATTTTATTTTTGGATTAGGATTTAATTGGAACTGATTTTAATTAAATCAACAAGTAATCGAAACAAAAAAATAAATTTATTTTTGGGTTCAACCGCGGTGGCACGCGGCGATGCAACGCGGCTAGGCGGCCGCCGCGTGTTGCCGCACGCAGCAGCGCGCTGTCTGCGCGTTCAGCACACGACAGCTGCCTACGGGCAGTCTGCCACGTGCTGGCAACGCGCAGCAGCACGCTGCTGCGCACTGTCACGCGCGGCCTCCGTGGCCGTGTGTGTGTGCTGCCACGTGGCGTTGTCCTATTCGTCACTCCATGGCTGAATTTCGGTTGATCTCTAATTCTGCCTATTTTGGAAGATTAGGAAACTTGGAGTTTTTGGATAAGGTAGTTATCTTGTTAGACTTAAACACTACCTTAATTAACTAATCTAGTCAAAATAGGATTATCTTGAAGAATCTTGGAGATTTGGGAATATTTGGGAAACTTAGAGTTTTGGATAAGGTAGGAATCTTAGAGATTTGGTCTACCTTAATTAACCAATTTAATCAAGATAAGGTTTGTAGATTACATAGAGCTCAAGTAAGAGCTAATTAATCTTAGAGGTTAATTGTTAATTAAAAATTAATTAACTTGGATAAAATTTTGTGAATTAAAATTAAGGAGCCGGTAAATTTAGATTTAATGCCCATATGTGAATTTATGCTTGTTCTTGAGTGAATATGTGGATTGGTCGATTTTGCCCATAAGCCCTGTGTAGTTTTTTGGTTTATTTATTATATGGGTTGTAATTAAATGGGCATGATTGGTGCATTTGCTTGCGCAAACAAATGTAATAGAATAGGACCATTTAAATTTGTAAGCTAGGCTTAGATTACTATGACTAGCATTTATTGTAATAGTGTCCTGCAAGCCAGCTGTATGGCTAGCATTTATTGTAATAAATGAGAAAATATTCAATTTTGATTAATAAATGCACTTTATTATATGGTCATCTTTATCTTATGTAATAAATATCTACGCATAAGGATAGAAGTCCTTAGATCACAGGGCTATGGGACAACCCGTGGACTGATCTCCAAGGCCGTGATCTAGAACATATTCAAGAGTCATAGAATCTAATCGAGATAGGACGTCGTTGGATTCGATTAGACTCTCACTGTTGTGTATACACCGATGAACTGTAGAACGCTGGGGTCCACGAGCGTGACTGGGATAGTCGATACACATAAGTGGGTGGCTTGCTGGGATGACAAGCGCACTGAATACCCCAAGTAGGAAATAACTCACCATGGAATCGGTAGTCGCATATCGGGGTTGAAGTTATTCCAATTTACAATAGTATACGAGAAACGATCCCTAACTACGTGAGGTGATAGGGTTTATCTGGTGCGAGAACGTTTATGCTTTGATGTGAGTTCCGACTGACTGGGGATCACCAGAAAGTCTCTGTGAACTCATGTTGGGTATGAAGGAACTCGTATGCAGATTTATATCATCAACAAAGGATTCATTGACCCGACTTGATAGGTTGGGAAATTCTCCTATGGATTTCCGTGAGAAATTAATTGTGGTGAAATCCTTGGCCAAGGTATCTGACGACTTTATGTAAGTAGCTCATAAAGATTAAGTCAAAGATAATTTATTTCGAGACCAGAGTACATAAGGTTGAGGCAAAATAAAAGGGAGACCGATGAAAGACCATGCCCTTAAGTCTCGACTCGGAGATTGATCGATGAAGATATTATGTCATATATGCAAATTGTAAATGTTAAAAGGTTCACTGAATTAATTCACCAGTGATTGGGCTCCATGGGCTTGTGGCTGGACATCGACCGTGGAGTGTGGGAGAATTCTCAAATTGGCAGGGGTGCTAATTTTGGAATGATCAATCGACAGAGTGTTCGATTGATTTAGAGTATATGTTACTTGAATAATTAAATAATATTTAATTATAACCCACGGTCAATTATGTGGTGAACCTACGGGGGCATACACAATACACATGAAGCGAACGCGAGGAAAAGAGAACAACCGAGTCGATTGGGTCGACTGGGTCAATAATCGACTGGGTCGATTATAGTGGGTGGGTCGACTGATCGACCCAACTGGAGCTAAATAGATCCGATTGGAATTAGATCAAGATCATAAATTAAATTGGAATTTAATTTGTGAGTTAATTAATTAAGTTGGATTTAATTAATTGAAGGAATAATTAATTAAATAGACTTATAGTCTAATATAATTAATTGGGCTATTTAATTGAAAAATTAAATAAAGCTTAGTTAGATTAATTAAAGTGGGCCATAGATTAATTGGAAGACTTAGTCTTTTAATTAAAGTGGGCCTAATAGGACTAGGTTAATGAGATACCTACAAGGGACTTGATGTCATATCTCATACACAACTATAAGAGCCAAAAACAAAGCAAAGAAAATTCTCTCCCTCTCCCTACACACTAGATCGGCCTAACCCATCTTCCTATTTGGAAGAATTTTCGTTTTCGATTTTAGTTCCAAAGTCGTTCTTAAATCCTAGATATTAATATACCTTATGTTCTAGTCGATTAGGATATACTAATTTTTGTGATATTGTGGTGTATCAACTCGTAGAGGCGCAACACGTGGGGCGCTACTAGCAGGACTTTGGATCGACTCAACCGAGGGAGAGAATGCAACTTTGCTGAGCTGCTTGGATTTGCAAGGAGATAGGTATAAATTGGATTTATATATTCCTGTCTTTTTAAATATTTATATATATATACCTAGAGATTATCCTGGCAAGATTCTGTAAGAGGTCCTATAAAAAATTTAATTTCCGCTGTGCCTCGGGCTGTTTATCTTACCGAATCCCAACAAATAAAAATTAAAATATATACGTATAGGATACACTAGTTCGACATCAAGACACTCCGGGAGACTTTTAATGTAATAAAATGTGTCAAATTTAAATTATAATAAAATGATAAAGTCTCTATGACTAAACATAATCGACTAGTACCACTACTCAGTCTCTTATTCAAGTCTTTTTCCTAGGTCATGAAATCTCAAATATGAATTATTCCATTGTTGTGATATGTTAATAATAAATTATATATGTTTGATTTTGTAGTTATATAACTTTTGTTTATGTTAAATTGGATTATCTTTTCTTCTAGAGTTTGAATTGAAAGATCAAGTTGCTTAAGCATCAATTTACATTATACTTTTCATCCATATCCAATCATATCGTATTCAATAAATTTCAAGAATTTGTATTCGTATCCGTATCGTACAATATATGTATCCCCGTATTTATATTCGTGAAAAAACTTGTAGTCTACATGTATTTTGATTAATTTTTTAATACGGAGTATAATGAATATGTGGATTTTTATTTTTATTAAGCATGTTGATTAATCAAAGGATTGATTCTATTGGCATATATTGCCATCACATATTTTATGGCATTGGTAATTGAAAGCTAAATATTTTCCACTCCACTTATTTTTGATCGAATTCTTCCGAATGAGCCACATATTTGGCTAAGGTCCGTGACTCCGTGTGACATTTTGCTTTTCCTAAATTAATTTGATAGATTGAATTTAGGCTCACAGAATCTACTGGACATTGAAATACTTCTGCAAGTATAATTTTGATATGTATTATAATTTTGATTAGTGACAATTTGATGGTTAAGTTTTTGCGAATACTTGGCAAGTCTTATGCAAATATAACTAGTGGTTCAAAAGGGTAAATAAAATTTGTTAAGAGAAATTATGTCAAAAACATCCAAACAATAGGATAATTCTTACATAGACCAGGTCTATAAGTAAGCTTATAGACCTGGTGGTCTAAGTTTTGCCACCTCATTTCTGATTTAAAAAAAAAACTTAAAACTATTAAATTTAACTAAAGCAATCTAATCATACTAAACCAGAGTTAAAAGAGAAAATAAAAAGTAAAGCGGGAGATTAAAGATGATGCAGAAATGGCCTCTATAATGCGTTTATTTGCTAGCTTTGTTAGAGAGATTCAAATTGCATATCATCTGTTTGATAAAATGCCACAAATTTTTTTTTTTTTTTTTTATGAATAAATGTAACTATTGCCATGCCATCGCCACCAAGTGAACAGGGCACTGAAATTTTCCCAGATATGACAAAATAATATGATTTTCACATTTTTTCTAATGTTTGCCCATTCCCGTCTCCAAAATATTATGTATTGGGACATTGTATGCGTAGACTTCTCCCGCAGAAAAAGTTGAATTGTCTTGTTGTTTTGCTATGTATTTTTTGCTTTATAAAATTATGTGTAGGCTTCTCCAGTTTAATTTTTTGGCTATTTATTGTGCTATTTTAAATGTTAGATTTGTTTTAATAGGAAAATCTCAAGGTTACATGATGCATTCTTTCATGGACAAATCATTTTGATTCATACTAAAATTATTCTAATATTATTCTAACACACGCATTTATCTATGTTTCAACAGAAATATCGAAGTTGGATACAAATATTAGTCTGCGGACCCACAAAGTGATATTTTATTTTTCCTTAACTCTGGTTGGTTTAGTATGATTAGGTTGCTTTAGTTAAATTTAGTAATTTTAAGTTTTTTTTTAAATTAGAAATGAGGTGGCAAAACCTAGACCACAAGGTCTATAAGTAAGCTTATAGACCTGGTCTATGTAAGAATTATCCCAAACAATATCCTAGACAAAATGATGTGGGCCCTTTTCATTATATATCGTAATGGAAAACCTTATCTTATATGTTCGAAATTCTTGTTGTTACTTGGGCCAACTTCATTGGGTAGAAGAAGTTCCTTTTTCGATAATATATTAGGTTTAAATAAGTTAACTCTCAAAATGCAAATTATCACCTATATCATATATTTAATTGAAAAAAAAAAACCCACAAGATTTTGTCATAGCAAACAATATTATGTGTGTTAACAAGTAACATATATATATATATATATATATATATATATATATATATATATATATATTACAGAGAAAGTGATAAATATAAATTTAGATATCTTTTTTTTCTAAAATAAATGTGAAAATAACATTATTCACTTAAAAAAATTGACAATAAATTTTTGTCAACTTTTAATTTTTAGATAGGTGCAACCAACTAATAAAATGGTAGTATTGGGGTTTTATTAATAAAACAATAACATATAGGACTTATTAATAAAAAAACATTAAAAATAACATTTAGATTTTGGGGGGAACCTTAACCGTTTTTCATCAAAAATTGAAGTCATGAACACATCACATGACTTGGACTTGCAAATTTTGGATTCAAAATCTATCTCCAACTTTAAGTGTCACTACACATGACATTTTTCTACCAAAATTCTTTTTTTTTTTGTCAGATGAGACATAAATTGATAATTTTCGGCAAAATTAATAAAATTTTCAGTCAAATAAGATATAAATTGATGATTTCGATGATAATGAAAAAATTTCGGCTACTACGATTGAAATTGATGACGATGACATAATAAATGACATATACTATCAAGATACCACAATATATAACTACTTTTGAAACACAACCACTTTATATGGTAAAAAATTAAATTTTGCCAACCAGATGTAGATTGTAGAGTTTGCCTAGTTTTAATGTAATTTGACAAAGTGTTGAATTATAATTGATTCAAATTCTATTTAAGTTATTTTTTAAGTTCAAATACATATTGATACATCGAGGGATACAAAATCTTTTAAAGCAAAGAAGCACACATGATCATAAAACTTTATCAAAACACATTATAGGGACTCGATTAATATAACTTACTAAATTTTCACAATGTTTAATAATTGCGAATATTGGATTTAAAAAAATAGGATATAATTACAAAAGTCATTATGAGATTCTACAAATGGATAATTAATTACAATTATATTTGCAAAATCTATTCATTCCCATAACAAGATTCTTAATTCAATAGTGCATAACTTGTTGATTATAACAATTTATAAAATCTCGTAGAGAATTATAAATATCTTGACATGAAGATTCACTTTACATCTATCTTGCTACCATAATATTTTTTTCTACACGTGCATTTAAACTGGTCAAATATAGGTTCATTTTAAATAATTAAAAAGTATACATTTGCTAAACAATAGAAAGACATGGGTCGGCCGTCTCTAATTCCCTATCCACCTTGTGCTCGGGATAATAGCTGCAAATATGAGGGTGAACACAATCAATCAATCTTTCTACATATATATGAATTTCTATAACTATGAAAATTTTATTGTGTCCTTATTGTTTCTTAAGTTTATTTAGAAAATACATATAATTTTTACATGTACATAAACATGACCCTTGTGGACATATTTAATTAGTTTAACATAGATTACTTTACTCAATTTTGGTTGTTTTTTAAGGGCTAATGCAATTTACGCCCCTATACAATATACCCCTAAGTAATTAAATTTTTCTTTTTACCCTTTTTATGATTTTTTTTAAAAGAGCAATTCACCTCCCTGAATTGGAGAGTGTACCTCACACGCTCAAATATGAAAGTGAGCGTTAAATGTATTGTATAAAAAAATGAAATTACCCTTTGGAGGGGAGGGCGATAAAATATCATGCTTATTTTAAGGATGTTGATATAGACAAAGTAATATTCCTATTGCCAGAGCAATTGCTATGGTAATCTCTATTTTATCCTTTCCAAATTGATGTTCTTTTCTTAAATCTGGGAATATTTTAAAAAATGGTAAGAAACATATTTTTATTTATTTATGTATAATGTCAAGTTTTCTCTCTACTCAATATGTACATAGGAGAATATATTTGTCTCTTCTTGCTCTAATCAAGGAGTTTTAATTATCATATAGTTTTTATTAAGTTAAAAAACAAAATTTCATGTTATGAAATACAACACTGCTTTTAATTATTTTATAAATGAGAGAAATTTCACTTTTTATACCATAAGTTATCCTACTTTAAGGATATGGTACCATAAGTTTTTCATCTAACACATTTCATTCCATTACTTAACAATCAATAACACATTTGGTACTTGAATGTCCAATTTTGGACGGAAAATAAATGAAAAATTTGCAAAATTGGTCCCATAATTAAAGCTTGTTGTCAATGTTTGGCCCACATATTTTCAAATTGACACATTTACCTCACAATTTACAAGTTTGAAGCATTTCAGTCCTATTTGCAAAAATTGTTAAATTATTAATCCTACTCAATAAATTTTATATTTTATTATTAAAAAAATTAATTAATTAGATTTTATATATATAATATATAAATTAAAAAATATATAGAATCTGGAAAAAGTTTTTTGAAATATAAATATTATATATCATTATTAAATCTTTTAACCTAATTAGATTTTATTTATAATACATTTAAACTAAATGATATTTTATATAAAACCTGAATTAAAAAAATCTATCAAACTTATTAGATTCTTTAAATTAAAAAAAAATTAAACTAATTAAATTTTACATATAATATATATAAATTAAATAATATTTTATATAAAATTTGGGGAAACTAAAATGGAGTGAGTGTTCAAGGTGGGTTTAGTTTGAGTGAAAAAAATTTAGAGAGAGAAATTTGCAATTCATTTTTCTCTATTAAATATGATTAATAATTTTTATGTAATTTCAAAATATTTTTGTTCAGATTTTATATAAAATAATATTTCTTTATATATAATTAGTTTAAATTTTTAAATTAAAAAATCTAATTAGTTTAATAGATATTTATTTTTTAGGTTTCATATAAAATATCATTTAAATTATATATATATATATATATATATATATATATATATTATAATATTGAAACATAAAGTCTAATTATCTTAAAATGTTTAATTAAAATAAATTTATTAAATAGTATTAATAATTTAACTATTTTTATAGATTGGACTGAAATGCATCAAATTTATAAATTGTGGGGTATATTTGTCAGCCCAAAAAATATGTAGAGTAGACTTTGCTAATAATCTTTAATTATGGAACCAAATTTACAAATTTTCCATTCATTTTCGGTCCAAGATTGAGAATTCCGTCAATTATTGAACGGAAGTACCAAATGTATAACCGGCGGTTAACTAATGGCATAAAATGTATCGAATGAATAATTCATGGTACCATACCCTTAAAGTAGGATAACTTATGGTACCAAAAGTAAAATTCTCTTTTTATAAATACATTCTTTTGTCGGAGATTAGCATTTATTATATTATTCAAAATAATAAGGTATTATTATGATTAATACACATATAAAACTATAATTAAGATAAAACTTTGATGCTCTAGTAAGTTGTTATGTGTGAAGATTTAATTGTTTTTAAAGGAGGAAAAAACACTTTTGGTCCCAAACTTTACCCAAGAAAACACATTTGGTACCATGTGTTGCAGAAAAACAGATTTTGTACCATAATTTAGAGAATCTTGACACATTTAGTCATTCCATTAAATTTTGGACGGAAATTTCGTGCATGACCGTCACGCGCGCGTCAAGTTCAAATTGGTCACGAGTTTTGCACGTGAGAAATCGGTCAATACACTTTTGGTCCCAAACTTTACCCCAGAAAACACATTTGGTACAATGCTTTGCAGAAAATATATTTGATACCACAATTTACATACTGTTGACACATTTAGTGTTCCAGTTAAATTGATAAATATCACATATAATGAACAGACAACAATTTCTCTAAAAGATTTGATAAAAATCACAAAATATACTTAAATCATTAAAAATATTGTTAACAAAAGGACCTTGAATACCTGACTTGATGCACTTTGACTTGCAATTGTATTGCAATGTTGATACAAGCACCGATCAAAAGTTCCATCTTCTCCATCGAAAACATCGAAAAGTTTCCATTTTTAATCAGGCGAAATGAAAACAAGATGTAATTCCGAAAACAATATGTAGTTTCCATTTTTCTTAGTGTTTCTGAAATATTTCCGAATAGTCTCTAAAAGTTTTCAATATTTGGCTCTCCAAAACATACATTCGAAACGAAATTTTAATCCACGGATACAAGTGCAAGTCAAAGTGCACCAAGTCAGGTATCCAAGGTTACTTTTGTTAAGAATATTTTCAATGATTTAAGTACACTTTGTGATTTTTATCAAATCTTTCAGAGAAATTGTTGTCTGTTCATTATATGTGATTTTTATCAATTTAACGGGGACACTAAATGTGTCAAGAGTATGTAAATTGTGGTACCAAATCTATTTTTCTGCAAAGCAAGATACTAAATGTATTTTCTGGGATAAGTTTGGGACCAAAAGTGTTTTGACCGATTTGTCACGTGCAAAACTCGTGAACTTAACGGGCGCGTGACGGTCACGCTCGCAAATTCCGTCCAAAATTTAATGGAATGACTAAATGTGTCAAGACTCTCTAAATTGTGGTACCAAATCTGTTTTTCTACAAAGCATGGTACCAAATGTGTTTTATAGGGTAAAGTTTGGAACCAAAAGTGTTTTTCCCTCGTTTTTAAAGGAATATATATGTGAAAAGTTAAATATAAAATATAATGTTATATCCTTTTTCGAGTTTGTTAAAATATTATCTCAAATTAATTTCTTCCAAAGTTTCTTGTTATTCAATTATTTAGATCAGATATCTTAGTTTGTGTACAATTTTGCAAATTGTATAAATTGTGGATTGGCATGGTACGTTGGTAAGATTTTATACTTTTATAATTTTTTTAAATAACTTTTTTTGAAAAATAAATAAAAGAAAAACTGTATTTTATGCATTACAAATAACAAAGTTACTATATATCTTTGTACATAAACCTTCCCGAAATTATAAAATATGTAGTAAGGATTTTTATGGTAATGTTCGAGTTGTAAGGAAACTGGACAAATTAATTAAGAATACATCAATAATAGAAAGAGTGTTCCTAAATTTAGTAGGGTATAATTGAAATAAGAAAAAACTTGCCCTGCCATTATGAAAATTGCTCTGGCAATATTAACAGCCTTATTTTAATATAGAGAGTGTTCTTGTATTTAGTCCAATTATCTTTTGAAGATTTGCATTCATTCCCTTTTCGATAGAATTTCTCTTTTTTGGCAATTTGAAAATTAAGAAACAAATGTACGTGAGATTATAATTAATTTAATGTGTTATTTGCAGGATTCAAAACTGAGTGGGTTTATAGATCATTACTTCTGCTGCAATCATGTGTATCTCTACCTCGGCGATCGATCATAAAATTTGTAACTATCCCCCAAAAACTGGATAAATAAGCCCCAAATAAGTTCAATATATATATATATATATATATATATATAAAAGTTTCCGAGAAAAATATTAATAAGTTCTGTATCGCCAACTTGTATATCAATTATAAGATTGGCTATACAAGAAAAGCAAGTTGTTAAATTGCATTGATAATATAAGTTCTAAATTTTATAGAGTGTTTGAGACATAATATAATATTATGTTATAGGGATAATTACATAAATCTCTCCCGAAGTTAGGTGTAATTACCGTCAAATTTCCTCCGAATATCATAATTATATGGAGTCTCCCTTGACGTTTTAAAATGATTACAAAATTCCTAACGAGGACTATCAGATTTGGACGGAATCCGTGAATTGGCCATTATGCCATCGAGTTTCATAATTAAAAAAAAAAACAACACATTCATATCAATTCAGTTCCAACCCAATTTATTTTTTACCCTAGTCAAAACAAAAGTCTCTTACCATTTCTATCACCGTTTCACAACTCCACTAACCATTCACTTCATCTCCTATGACTCCTCAATCTTCATGGCCTCCACGAATGTCAATTTCTCCGACTGGTTCACGAAATCACACCTCTTAAGCCCTTCTCCGACTCTCCCTTTGTTTGTTCATCTTCTCTCAAGTTGGTAAAGTTTCATTTTTGTTTAAAATAATTGCCTAGATATTCAGTATATTTCTTTAATAATAAGAAAATTAAAGACAAACACGTTACAATTGCGGAGGAGAACATATTCACCCTACCTCTTGGGGGTAAGCGATAACTTGTTCCCACAACAGAGTGAAGGAGTTTCATGGCTGGTGTCCCATTATTTTAAAATTGAATATATCTTGGCTGATGATATGGGATTGGGAAATACACGATAGGTAACATAATGCACTTCCATTATTATTTGTTCAATTCCTTAATTTTTAATTAATTTTGACTTTGCTTATGGTGGACCTCCTCATTGTAAACCTTTTTTTTTTTTTTTTTTCAGAGTTGTGCTTTTATGGCTGGGTTTTAGTTGTTTTAAATCCAATGTCTGTAAAAGTTTGGATGTATGAGCTAAAAAATGTACATCTCTCTTAAATTTTACTTGATCATTGATGGAATTGCCATAATTCATGAACATCTTTTTTATGCAGATAGTGTGTCTTTAATTACTTATTAACACATATCCCTCAACATATTGACTTTAAGATTTTCAGTATATGAATTATTGTAAGGCCATGTAAAAAGAAACAATTAAACACAAAGTTCACAAATTTTGGCTAAGGTACCATGTTGTCATTGTGTCATTATCACATGCGCACCATTCCATATCAATCTCAATGTAGTTTTGCTTTGTCAAAGTTGCACTTTTATTTATTCTGTTATTTCTCATTTTTTATTTAACAGAATAAAAGCATTAGAATAACTATATGATTATTATTTTGTTCTCTCTCATTCTCTGTTATAAGGATATGTGGGTCTTATTGATTAGTATACCATACTTATTTTAATTAATTAGTATACCATGCTTATTTTGATTTGAGTTACTGTGGCATTAGTTTATTATTTTATTCTAATACTTGTTAATCAGGTTTTATGAAAAGGTCATCAACAAGGGAAACTATAAAAATGCCTAACTGATGTGGAGGTGATTTCTTGTTCAATTCCTAGATTCTATAGCCCCGATTTTCCATTAGATTTTGATCATTAACAGCAAGAGGTAATTTTCATTGACTTCGGCCTTCCTGTTGCAGTAATAGGCAATTCTCCTTTGCCAATCTCTGCCCTAATTAATTTATAGCCATTGTTGTCGCGTCCCTTCCTTTTTAATTTCTCTTGTGTCTTTTGCTTTATGGGTGTGCATATACTAGAGGTAAAGGGGTGGTGTATCTATGACTCTTTAATACAACAAACTTGGATAATTTTCAAATGAGGTATTGCCTTATTTATATAACCACATTCTCTAACAAATGGTGAAAATCAACTTGATCTAGTGGCTAAAACTGATGCTCTAGAGACTTTCCTATATACCTATGTAGAATGTTATACTTCATACTCTGGAACCTTGTATAAGCTAAAAGATTGTCCTAGATATCTTCATGCATAATTTACTAGGTCATACTTAATTGATCAAGTATTGTTGAGGTAAATATTAACATTAATGCGTCACGTATTGGTTCAGATGTGTTGGATACATGATAGGAGCGCGACATTAAATTAGATTTATCCTATCAAATTAACTTTTCGATTAACAAATACACATTCTATTGAAATCCTCCTTGTGTTTGTTATGTAAACTCTGTAGAGCTAATTGGTGTAAAAGTGATTATTTCATATTATTGGTGTCAAATCCTAAAGATTATTTGCTAATTGATAGTACAATTGTTTCTGCTTTATTGAATCTAAGTACTTTGGAATTTTTTTAATGATATTTTAGTTTTGCAATAATACATCAAATTTAATTGTTAATGTAACTTAGATTCAACGAGTTTGAGTCAAGTTACAATTTTTATTACTAATTTTTTACAAAGACGACTCAAAACATGTCTCGAATTTTGATAGCGGACTGAACTGTTTGGAAATCGAACCTGATAGTTTGGTTTGGCATATGGTACAAATTTCGAAATTACGGCACCAGTCTATATACTAAAAATCGGTACGGTTGCACACCCCTAAAATAGTAGTGAGAGCAGGAATATTCTATAATTACATTTATCTATCTATTGATTCCGACAAGTAAAAAGTAATATTTGTGACGTACCTTAGTTTTATAAATATATTCACGATACTTGTAATATTTAATTTTGTTAAGAGAAAGCTTTAGAATGAAATGTTATAAAATGATATCACTATTGAATCTAAAAAAGATCGGTTGATTTGGTATTTTATCCATCAATTACTAATGTGTTAGTAAATACTTAAAAGAGTGAATATAATTTTTGGTCCTTCTTATGGGTCAATTTTTTCATTTTCGTCCCTCTTAAATTTTTTATAGCAGTTTGGTCCCTCTTATCAATGTAATGTATCATATTCGTCCCTTTTATAACACATTCTTCCTTCTTAAATTTTTTGTTGCAAATTCGTCCCTCTTATCAATGTAGAGTAACACATTAGTCCCTTTTAAATACAAAATACATCAATTTTCGTCCACTTTAGAATATATCATGAATTTAAGTGATGTATTTTGCATTTAAGGGGGACTAATGTGTTACATCACATTGATAAAAGGGACGAATTTGATACAAAAAATTTAATAGAGACGAATGTGATATACTACATTGATAAGAGGGACCAATTTACTACAAAAAATTTTAAGAGGGACATTAGTGCAAAAGTTAATCCATAAGGAGGACCAAAAGCGCGATTTACTCTATTTAAAAATAAGCTTACAATTTAAAAGTAAGAACATTAATTTTAAAATAATACATTTTTTTTCCTAGGGCCCCTTAATATTTCGGACCGGCCTCGCGTATAACGTGGCGTAGAATAATTTGAGCAATATTAGAAACATCATGTTGTCCGGACAAAGAGAAGAAGGAATCAGGACAGTGGATGAATTTATCAAAATAATAATCAAGACACTACATGAGATTATATGTTTGTGGATGATGTAATTGTTTTATTTGTTTTGACTCAATATCATGCAATTATAAACTCATTTGACTTGTTTTTTGTACATTTCTTTGACATTTATTAATATCTTATGTTGTTAATAGAAAATGAGAAGTCGCTATAAAACATATCTTCTCAGACGTGAAAATTGGCGTTCATAACTTTACATTCTCAAGAAATAACGAGATCGTTGTATATGTTTGAACTAAACTCACTTTAGGTATATTTTGAACTAAACTCGCTTTAGGTATATGTGTGGGGTCAAATTGTTTGAGTTGGAAATTTATGTACCAATTTTTTTTTCCTTATAGATCCAAATCCGGTTAAACCTATGAGATTGTTGTTAGATTCGGACCCGAACCCCACCAACAACTAAGTCTTGTAAAGATTTTATCCTCAGTTTTAAACTCCTTTTAAAATCTTTAAACAGTTTGTTCAAACATAAGCTTATGGAAATTTTAAAGAATGCAAGAAAACTTATGCAAAATGAACACAATTATTTTTATAGTGCTTATATGGATTTAAATCCTTTAGTCCACTCTTCCAAGTCACTTAGATCTTGGGTTATACTATAATCACACATATTACAATATACTATGTTTGCGCCAATCAACAAATGAAAATGCCACAAGTTCGTTACAGGAGATCACTCAGAAATCCTATACTACAAAGCTTTATCACTCACACAGATGGATAACAAATTCTCACAACACTCTTCTTAACAGATTCACTCAGAAAATGATTTATCTTTTGAACTTCAACTCAACTTCAGTTAACAAATAACTTCAGCAGGCTAGTGAGCTGTTCTTGAGTTTTGAGACTTAGAAGATTTTGCTTCGCAGAATGATCTCAGTTGTGTGTTGTAGTTCTTCTTCTCTCTCAAACTCATGAACTATTTATACTCTTGGTTTGAAAAGTGTCAGTTGAAGAAACAGAAGATTCAAACACCTCGAGTACTGGTCTTTAAACTTTGCAAAACGGTTCTCTGCGACTGCAACACTACTGTCTGGAGTACTTTCTGTCAGCTGCATTTAATGCACCGAGCTGATACGAGGATTTCTTCAATCATTTTCCATAAATACCCTCTTCTTCAGCATTTATTACTCCAAATGCATTTATTACCGTTGAGGAGATTTCCTGATCGTCTTCACTTGGCTGATTAGAATCTCTCGTCTGATGATGTACTTGGCTGATCTCAAACTTGAACTAATCTGATTTGAGTCGGCTGATTTTCACCAAACTGATTTCTTCCTTCAACAATAGATCAATAGTCTTCTGGACCAAGTTGAATTTTGACTTGTCTGATTTGTCTTTATGTTGATCAAAATTCTTCAAAGGAATTTCACTAAGTATTCCTTACTTAGCTGGTTATGATGTTTTGGAAATCATCAAAACCTCCCTTTAACTTCTAACTTCCTTGTCCTTTAATCTTCATCTTCATCCAACAATTTCCCCATTTTTTATGATGACAAAACTTCAGCTAAGTACCTGTACCTAACCTAAAGTTTTACTCCTCAAGAATTTCTGAGATAGAACTTATATATTGGAGTAAAAACTTGAACTTTATTGATAGTTAAAAATTTAGTACAAGTTACAAGCTTTTAATTAGATGAGATTACAAGGAAAGATAAACTGATACAAGAAAACAGATAAGTCCTAGTAATCTGATTCATCATCAGTTACTTCTTCTTCAATTTCCACATACTCTTCTTCTTCTTCTTCTTCTTCTTCATCATCAATACTTTCATCTTCTGCTTCATTAGCATCATCAGACAACAAGTTTTTGTTTGCAGCTTCCATCTCCAGTTGGCGATTTGCTTTTTCAACCCATCTTTTGATGCGTTCCAAGTTGTTCTTGTACTTCACAAATGGATCAAGTTGCTCCTATGGAGTATCCTTGGATGCAGCAATCTCTTTATCAAATTTTGCTGATTCCTTGGCTTCTTGTTCTTGTTCTTGTTCTTCTTCTTCAGCAACATGTTCTCCATCAGTTTCCTTGGCATCTGCTTTAACATCAGCTTCCTTCTCTTCAGCATCATCAGCTTTCTTCTCAACTTCAGCTTCTATTTCAAGTACAGGCTCTGACGCAGGTTTCTCTTGTTCTTCAGCAGAGTCCTTTAGTTTTTCGGGTACTTGAACAGCTGTAGTTGTTGTAGCTGGCTTTTCTTTCCCCTTTTTGTCATCATCAGCGGGGTTGAGTTCAGCAGCTGAGATGTTGACGGCAGTGCATAATCTTTTGATATTGACGGCGTGCATAATCTTTTGATGTTTTCATCAACTGTGTCAAGTTGAGTAGTATGATGATTTAGAGTAGATTTAAGTGTACCAGCCTGATCATTGAGATAGTCCATGTTGAGTTGCAGTGTAGACACTTCATCATGAACTTTGGTGGCAGTGTTGTTCATTTATTGCACCAACAGCAGGTTCTTCTTTGTTTCTGCATTTGAGACTTGGGTGAACAAGCCGATCAGATCTGCAATGTCTTCCTCATTCCTTTGAAGAGCTGTGTGAAGGTGATTTACATCAGAATTCACATCTTCAACATTTTTGTTCAAGCTGATCAGGTTCTGAGTCAGCTGTAGGGAGTTATCAGGCGGCAGTGGAAAATTGTCAATGGCTTCTTTTATCATCTTTCTGTTTTCCTCTTGCATCTATTTCATCAGTTGTCTGTTCCTATCTTCCATTTCCCTAAGAGACTATTCCAGCAGCAGTTGAATAGATTCCATTAAGGAAGAGTGTTTATCAGCTATTGGAATGGAAGATAAGGCTGATGGTTCATCATGGTGTACTGGAATATCTGCCAGAACTTCTTCTTCATCCTTCTAATCAGGTTCTGCAGTATCTTGAACATCCGTATGTGGAACAATGACTCCAGCTTCATTTTGAACATTTTCACCATAATTCTGAGCAGCTTCTTGCTGAACAGTAGCATGTTCTTCCACCTTTACTGTTTCAGGAGTTCCATCTGCTGATATGGTTGTCGTATGATGGATGACTTTAGTAATTAAAGGCATAGATCCTTAAACAGGTGCCTTAATTACTTTCTTCTCCTGAAAAGTACTTACCTCAGGACCAAATGCAATCTGTTGTACACTAGATAAAGTGGGAAGGTCACTTGGGGATCCTTTGAAATATCTGGACCTTTCAGACCACTTTTCGAAGGCTTGATAGACAGCAATCTGCACAGCTCTTTTCACTAGATCATCACTCTTTCTCCTCTTTGCTGGCAGTGTGTTCTTGATCTTTTCAGCTTCCTTGCCCACAATCCCCCTTGTGTAGCCATGGAAAACATTCCTAAGGGCATCTTTAGTGTATAAGGGGGAAAGTTGATTTGGGGGCTTTTGGATCTAGAGGGGTAAAAAAGTGAAGAAAAATGTATAAAAGGGAGGAAAATGGCAAAATGGATCAGGGGGTGCTTTTGCAGATTGAATCGGTTAGGCAAGCCACCTTTGGTTTGCCTCACCGATCGAGATGTGTACTCGCCCACCTGGCCAGCAGGTGGCCGACATTATATATATTTTTTTTTTATTTAACAAAAAATCCTTTAAATTAAAATACCTTATTTAATAAAATGTAACTCTTTTTTAATCTTACTTTTATTTAATATGTGTACTATTTTTAAAAAGTTAATTTTAGAATAAAAATGTAACTTTTATTTAATAAAATCAAATTTAATGTAACTATTATGTTGAAAAATTTAATGTGAATATAAAATTGTTTTTATTATTTCCAAATCATGTCAATTAAGTATTTAAGTGGTGTAATTATTGTGCACCAATTTTAAAATCCCTTTAAAAGTTAATTATTAGAAACTCAAATTTAATTTAATTAATAAAATTGAAACCTTAAAAGAACTTTTTTTATAATAAACCTTAAAAGAACTTAATGAACTTTACATATGATTCGTTAAATAAAAAACGATAAAGTTGTTATATTATTATGTACTTTAAAAAAATTATTGGTTGTCAACTATTTAATTATTGTATTGTTTGTGTTTTTTAAAAAAAAAAATATTGGTTGTTATTGTTATTACTATTGTCAATCTTAAATTATATCTTATTGTTATTAATTATTTATTTATTTCACATACTAGTTAATTTTTATTATTATTATTATTATTGCTATTATTATTATTATTATTATTATTATTATTGTTGTTATTATTATTATTATTATTATTATTATTATTATTAATATTAAGTGAGAGTGGGGGAAATTAAAAATTTTAATTAAATGAAATTGATAGATTGATACATTTTAGATGACTTATGAAAAGGAAAGGGGAAGCTGGACTTGGATTCTGAGGGGAAGCTGGACTGAGTGAGGGGAAGCTGGACTTGGACTGGATATACACTGGAGATGCCCTAACATAATCATGATCCAAAGCCTTGGTGATTGAAGAGGTTTGCAACCAGCTCAGTACCCATTTTTCTTCATTAGCAAACTCCTTCCAAGACTTTATCTCCTCAACAGATTTGTTAACTATGTAGTTCCTCCATTTATTGTATCTGATCTTCTCCTGGAGAAACAGAGTCCTCTGTTGTAGCTGCTTGTCAAAATCTGCAAGGGAAGCTTCAAATCTGTTAAAAGCACCAGGGTGAGAATATACAATCTTTAATGCCCATTTAACAGCAAATGGACACTTTTCCACCCTCTTGCCAGGAGGAAGAATCTGCCTTGCGTTTAGGGATTCTCCAATCATAATTCCTCCAGCTCTCCTTGGACCATGAGCATCTTGCTTGCTCAGCTCAAGAGCTTTGGCCATATCATGGCGTGAAACCTCTTCATAGGTATGATGTCCAACGAGAATGTGCAATTCTCAATAATCTTCGCAAACATATCAGCCATCCGCTGATACTCATCCTTTAACTGCTTCTTTTTTATGTTGCCAGCAAGGATCTCTCATTCTCTGGCACAGATACTCCAAAACTCTTGCTTCTTAGGTTCAGCCATTGTGGAGATGTTTGTTCTTCCAACAGTAGGCAGACCATACTTCTCGTTCAGTAAGGCAGGGATGATGCAGATGTTCATACCCCCAAATGTGGCCTTCATCTCCCTTTTATCAAAGTCTGGCTTACCAGCTAAGCCATAGAACTCGAGAATCTGGTCACTGTAAACAATGTCTTCATGGGCTTCCATGAACTTGACTAAATTGACAGCTTGGAACTTTTCAGAATCTCCTTAATCAATAGGGTTCCAGATGAGTGGAAAGTGGAGTAGATGAGATAACAACCTTCTTCCTTTGCCATTTTTGAGAATATCTGAAAGATAAGTGAAAAACAAAAGATTTGCAGAAAGTAGGAATGCAAAAATTTCTTCTAAGTGCTCTGAAAAACTAAGGGTGCGTAAAAGATTAGTGAGCTGGTCAGATCTGTATTTATAGAGGTGAAGGCGCTTCGGTTTCCGTGTTTCACGCGAACCGTTAGATCGGTTATCTTTCAGCATTGATCGTGGGGCGAGATACGCGGGTTTCAAATTTCAAAAAGCATTTAATGACTGGCGGGAATGCGAACCGCTTCAGTCGACTTGTAAAAGCGTGTTTTTATGTATAACGTTTTTAGTAACAACACTTTATACAAATAATCAGACGAGTAAATTAACACTTATCTGACAGACGAGTGTTCTGAAAATAGATATTACTAGTGAAAGCCAATAACTAGTAATCTTCCTCTGCTGCTTGTCAATCCAGTAAGATAAATTAATTTTCATTATTCAAGAATTAAGAACATATCTGATGAAAACTTAACTTCAACTAACTGCCATCAACAAATTTCATCTTTTAATCAGAAGTACTGCTAGTCTTACACATTCCCCCTGACTTTAAGAATACATGAGTTAACTAGTCTATTGAGAGTTGACCTTGAAGATGATAAGATGAGTAAGCTGATAAGCTCAAGTCTTCTGATGAGTTTCCCCTCAGCTTATGCATCTAAATTTAGTAGACCTAGTTCAGCTCTTAGAGTTGAAAACCTTCCATCACTTAGTGGTTTAGTGAATATGTCAGCAATCTGATTGTCAGTATGAACATACTCAATTATGACATTTCCTTTTTCCACATGATCTCTGATGAAATAATGCTTGATCTCAATATCTTTAGTCCTTGAATGACTTGTAGTGTTCTGAGTAAGAAAAATGACACTTGTATTATCACAGTAGATTGGAATTCCACTGATCCTTATGTTGTAATCTTCTATTTGATGCTTCAATCAAAGTATATGTGCACAACATGCTCCAGCAGCTATGTACTCAGCTACAGCAGTAGAGATGGATACTGAAGTCTGTTTCTTACTCATCCATGAGATCAGACAACTACCTAAGAATTGACAGGCACCATTTGTACTTTTCCTATCAATCTTGTAGCCAGCAAGGTTAGAATCTGAATATCCTATAAGTTCAAATCCAGATTTTCTAGGGTACCATAATCCCAATTCTTGAGTGCCTTTAAGGTATCGAAGTATCCTCTGGGCAGCCAGGAGATGAGATTCCTTAGGATTTGATTGATATCTCGCACAAACCCCAACATAGTAAATGATATCAGGTCTGCTAGTTGTTAGATATAACAGTGACCTTATTATGCCTCTGTACTTGGTTATATCTACTGATTTGCCATCTTCATCTTTACCCAAACGAAGTCCAGTAGACATTGGAACACTAACAGTAGAGCTAGTTTCCATACCAAATTTCTTGAACAGATCTTTTGTTTATTTAGCTTGGTTGATGAATATCCCGTCAGGCAACTGTCTAACTTGCAAACCAAGAAAATAGTTGAGTTCACCCATCATGCTCATTTCAAATATGTTTTGCATCATCTTGGAGAACTTGTCACACATCTGTTGGTTAGTTGAACCGAAAATAATATTTTCTACATATATTTGCACAAGCAGTATATGATCATCCCATTCAACAGTAAACATGGTTTTATCAATTTTACCTTTTCGAAGTCCTTTGATCAAAATAAAATCAGATAAAGTATCATACCATGCTCTTGAAGTCGGTTTCAGTCCATAGAGAGCTTTCTTCAGACGATACACCTTGTCTTCTACTTTATATGATTCAAATCCAGGTAGTTGTTCAACATACACTTCTTCTTACAATTCTCCGTTAAGAAAGGCAGACTTCACATCCATCTGATAGACTGTGAAGTTCTTGTGAGCAGCATAGGCAAGAAATAGTCTGATTGCTTCTAATCTTGCTACTGGTGCAAAGGTTTCATCAAAGTCAATGCCTTCTTCTTGGCAGTAACCCTTGACCACTAATCTAGCTTTGTTTCTGGTGACAACACCATCTTCATTCATTTTGTTCCTGAATACCCACTTAGTGCCAATTACTCTTTGATGACTTGGTCTAGGAACTAAGTACCAGACTTCATTTCTTTCAAATTGATTCATCTCCTCTTACATAGCTTCAATCCAGATGGAGTCACTAAGAGCTTCTTCAATCTGTTTAGGCTCTATTTGAGATAGGAAGCTGATAAAGATTGCATCATTTGCAGCAACTCTTCTTGTCTTTACTCTATCCAAAGGATCACCAATCACTAATTCAGGTGGGTGATTCTTGAGCCATCTGAGATCAGGTTGCAAATCTGAATGTTGTCCTCTGATTTGATCTTGCAACACTACTGTTGGAGTTCCAGTAGTAGTCTGTTGAACATAGGTTGTTGATAATGCCTTGAGAACGTCGTTATTACCTATCTCTTTAAGCCCAAAATATCTTGCTTTGATTCGAATTTTGTGTGCGTTCACTTGTATTCAGGCTCTTTTGCGTTTTCGGTCCCTTGTTGGGATGTTGAGTGTTTTCTTTTATTTTCATCGTTTTTTGTCGTATTTTTGTTCCGTTTGTAGGTTTGAGAATTTTGCAAGGCTAAAGATAAGTCCGAGAGGTTATGATTCAGTGCAATTCCATCAAATCAAGACTCGGTGGTCGTAGATGCAAGCCTTTGCGTAGAAAGAGCTTCAAAGAAAAGAGAACCTGAAGCAAATCGTACAAGAATTTAGATGGCTCCTCACTAGAACATGCACAACATTTTCCTAGATGATCCAAATGAGCTGATTTTGGATATGTCATAGATGCGTGAGTCAGCTATGCTACAAACTTTACAGATCTGCAATCGGAGTTCGAAATTTAAAGATATGCTGTTCGAAAGGAACTATGACAGAGCAAAAAACTTTCTGCCTATATCGCACAATGGTGCAAATAAGATACACCACGGTGTGAGCCCACTGGTGCGAAATATCGACATATTCTCCGCGTTTTCAAGGGGCATTTTCGGATTTTCTCATAAGGGAGCTATTAGGGCAAGATAGGGGAACAACTTTAGGACTTCTTCCACAATTTTTCCCTCTTTCTTTTGCTCCTTTTCTCTCTAGCCTCCCTCAACTTTCTCTCTTTGTTTTTCCTTTGTTTTCTTGTATTGAAGACTCCACCAAGGGGGTGAGTTAATCACCACCCTTGGGGAGTGATTAGGTGGTGATTAAGGGAAGGAGAATCCATATCTCGATTTCATTCCGATTAGGTGATATCTTTCTATTTTCTAGTTGTCTATGATTAGGAGATGAATATTGTTATTTCCTTTTTGGATGAATGATTGTGGATTTGAATTCTCCGGATTTATATATATTTATGTTATTGTTTGATTAAATGATGTCTTGATGATTAGTATGGTGCTTATATGTGTTCGTTAATCCGATTCCGTGCTTATCGTTCATCTTATGGTTTGACAACCTTTGTAGATGAGAGTTATTGATTCTTGATTGCTAGACATAGTGATTTTGAGGATTTGATTATGAATATGGATTGTGATTCAATTTTAGGATAGACATATACCTAGGTCGTTTCGTACTCGTTTAAGGTTTGAGTTTAATGCATCGATTAGATTTTAATCCACTTAGACATAAATTGGATTAGTTTAACTCGATAGATTTGTATGCAACTCGAAAGGTACATACGAACGTCCTTGAATCCTTGAGTAGCAACACGAGCACAATATATTAGTTGTCGAGTCATTGTTATCGTTTGATTAGTTATGTTTGATGTTGGGATATGTTTGATTTGTTGGGTTTATTGTTTTATCGCACTTTTGGATATCTACCTTTAATGCAACCTAGAACGTTGAAGGTTAGGCGAGTGACAATTTGTGGATTTCAACCTAGGATAGACATATACCTAGTTTGGTCCGTGTTTGTAATATGGGTTCGTTCGTGAATGCATCAAATAACTTAGATTCTCTTTATTCGAGGATTCGGGTTAGTTTTAGGTCCCGGGTGACAAGGGTACGCCTTAGAATCCTCTTTTGGGTTTGGACTTTCCTTAGAGCATCGGTTGACAGCGATATTCGTTATTGATCCGGAGATGGAGAGTTTGGGTAGATTGGTAGAGTTAAGTGAAACCGAAAGGGAGACTTAACTGATTAGAACTCACAAACAACAACTAAATCTAGGATTTTTTACATAGCTAACCTAACATCTGCATGATTTATCTACTTTAACTAATTGCTTATGAATCCTCCTTTCCGCATAATTAACTCCCCATTTACTTGCTTTCATAGTTAGATTTAATTTACCGCTCGTAGTTAAATAAAATCACCCTGATCATATATTTGGTTTTAATCCTTTTGTATCCAGCGTTTTTAGATGAAATAAGCCGTCAATAGATTCATTTATTCTCACATTTTACTCTTTCGTGGGGATTCGATACTCGGTATGTACTTACCATTTTATATTACTTGTAACGACCGTGTACTTGCGTGTTTGCGTATTAGTATTTGGAACACAACAGTTGTTTGTTGAACAGTCTCTGGTCTGTTAGCTGTTTGCAACTCGTCTGTTAGACAATCAGCAGGGTGATTTTGAACAGCATTTGAGTTAGCAGCTGAGTTAATATCAGGTAGAATGATGGGTACATATTCTTCATTTCTTTCAACACTCAATTTCTGAAAATCAGTAGACATATTTGGATTAGTACTTTGATTCTTTTCAGAAGATTGATTTGGTTCATCAAATACTACATGAATAGACTCTTCTACAAGTAAAGTTCTTTTGTTAAAGACTTTATAAGCTTTAATAACAGTAGAGTATCCTACAAAAATAGCTTCATCAACATTTTCTGCAAAAGCAGTAAGATGATTTTTCCCATTATTTAACACAAAACATTTACAACCAAAAAATCTTAAAGTAATGTATGTATGGCTTCATGTTGTTCCAAACTTCATATGGAGTCTTATTTTGGTGTTTGTTGATCATGCATCTGTTTTGGGTAAAGCATGCTGTATTTGTGGCTTCTGCCTAAAATCTTTGGGGCAGCTTTGCTTCAGCTATCATAGTCCTGATAGCTACGTTTAGAGTTATGTTTCTCCTTTCAGCCAGTGTTTTCAAAACCGGACCAGAGATAGAACCGGCATCTCAACTGGTTACTGGTTTTGTTGGTCGGACCGGTTCGGTCAGTGGTTCAACCGTTATAACCGTTATGATGTAATAATTGTATATCTAAATTAAAATCCAAAGAATCACCAACATAATAAACTAATTTTCAATATATTTTCCAAGAAATTCAATTTATATATGTGGTTTAATTTATCAAAATAACTTGACAATATTTAGTCGATTCTAATTTAATAAATGTCTCATATTGGGCCTATTTAGGATTAGAGCAAAGAAATGGGTGATAATTCAAAATAGAACATATTGATGGGCTTGGGCTATTTTGACAATTAAATGCTATGAAAAAACCCTAAATATTTTTCCACCTATTTCTTTCTCTATCAAACACGGCAGCTTATTGTCTTGTCCCTATCTTCTTCCTCTCCCTATCTTCTTCCTCTTCTGTATTTTCTCCTATCTCTACATTCAATCAAGAACCATCATTTTCTTTATAAATTTTTCTCCTTCTCCGCAATTTCGTTTGTACAATCCACTTCCCCTTTTTTTTCCTTTCAATTTTTAAAAAAGTTTATTTGGTTATTTCCATGGATATAACAAAGTAAAAAACTATTAGTAGTAAATCAGCAACAGGCCATGGATTGGAAATCATTAAAGTGCAAGAAAGAAGGGAGGGGGGGGGGGGGCGGAGTGTAAAAAAAATAAAAGGGAAAAAAGGAAAAGAAGTGAACCGGCGGTTCATCCGGTCGAGCGGGCCACCGGTTTTCGCCGGTTCATACTGGTTTTTTACTCTGCTGGTTTTGAAGGTCAAATCGGACCGGATGGCCTTCCGGTTCGCGGTTGAACCGGGTCGACCGGCCGGTCCGGTCCGGTTTTGAGAACACTGCTTTCAGCAACTCCATTTTGTTGAGGGGTTTTGGGAGCAGAGTACTCATGACTGATGCCTACGATGTTACAATACTCTTCAACAGTTGAGTTTGTTAACTCAGTCCCTCTATCTGTCTGATCTTTAATATCTTTATGTTTTTTTCATTCTGGATCAGCTCCATCAGATTGGTAAGATGCTCCTTGGTTTCACTTTTTTTCTTCATGAAAATCACCCAAGTGTATCTTAAATAATCATCCACAACAGCTAGGCAGTACTTCTTTCCACCATTGCTGATTGGATCAATGGGTCCAAATAAGTCCATATGTAGCAGCTCCAAAATCCTTGTAGATGATTGGTGCTTCTTGCTCTTGAAAGATGACTTGATTTGTTTACCCTTCTGACAGGCGTCCCAGAGCTTATCGTTGCTCATGACTGTCTTTGGAATTCCTTCTTCCAGATCATTCTTGATTAGTCTATTTATTGTCTTGAAATTCACATGATTCATCATTTTGTGCTACAGCCAACTAACTTCGTTTGGTGTATATGCCACCAAAGAAACGTTTGAATTCTTGTCCACATAATTTCAGTCGACTATGTAGACATTTCCTTGTCGTCTTCCAGATAAGATGACCTTGTTTGTACTGATCTGTTCAACATAACACTTATCTGATGAGAAGATAACTGAAAATCCATTGTCACAAAATTGACTTATGCTCAGCAAATTATATTTGAGGCCTTTAACATAAGAGACGTCAGATATCTCAATGTTGCCTTTGATTATTCTTCCACATGCTACAATTTTGCCTTCCTTGATGTCTCCGAAAGTTACTTTAGGACCATCCACAACAACAGCATCAGTCAGCTCATGTATGCTTCCATACATGTGTCTTGAACATCCACTGTCCAAGTACCAGATTTTCTCTACTTTACTCCTGCTCCTAATCCTAACCTACAAAACAAAATAAAATTGTTTTAGGTACCCTTTATTGAGAGGGTCCTGGAGGATTAGTTCCACCCTTGACAACCCAAGATGTTGAAGTCTTAGGCTTCTTAGGCTTCTAAGATTTGACAGGAGCATGAACATGTTTATCTTCATCATATTCTGCAGATTTGTTATGTTGATAATCAGTATGATAAGGATGATGTTTATAAGCAGAATAAGATGCATGATAAGCAGGGTTTGCATGCATTAGATGAGCAGGGTAGGGTGCATAGTAAGTTGGAAATTGAGGTGCATGATACATAGGTGGATATGCAGTAGGTTGCACAAAATATGACTCATTTCCATACCAAATATTTTGATTTATCTTATTCTTATGCTTCTTTTGTTTACTAGATACTTGCTCATTAACAGACGATTTAGTCTTACTACTAGTCTTATTGGTCTTAGTTTTATCAGCAGACTTCCCAGGACTTTGCTGTTTGACTTTACCAGTCTGTTTTTCTGATTTTGGCTCTTTGCTCTTTTTAGCCTTTGGAGTTTTCTTCTCCTTTAATTCTTTCTCGGGTGAAGCAGGTTTAGTAGTCTGGACATACAAAATGATCTTACTACTGTCAGCAGATATGAACTTTTCAGTGTGGTTCAGTTCTAACTTATCCTGTTCTAAAGGCATCTTCTGTTTACTAGACATGTGAGTGGATGCAACAGATGACTTAAAATGAGACTCAATGATCTTTTCAAGTTCCATGATTTTACCCTTATAGACTTCACATTCAGCTTTCAGAAACTCATTCTATTGCTCAAGCAGTTTATATTCAGCTGATTCTTTTGGTTTTTCAACCTTAAGTTTCGGTGAACTATTTTGCTCTTTTGGCAATATCATCTCTTCCTTAAGCTTAGCAAATGCATCAGCAATACTAGTATTATTAACTACCATTTGCTCAACTGAGTTAAACAATTCATTTTCAAGAGAAGTTACATCATCCTCTGAGTCATCATATTCCTTAACCATCAGGCAGATAAGAGCAGGGTTCTCATCTTCAGTAAATTCTTCTTCAGAAGTGTCTGAGTCAGAATCAGATGAGTAGAAATCTTCCTTGTCCTTTAATCTTCATCTTCATCCAACAAACACAATCAAATCTGACCTCATTGAACGGGCCCTTAAAAAAAATCTTATTTTGCTTTATTATTTATCTATTTAAGAAGAAAAATCATACATTGGATGTTTGAAGTGTTGTTATGTACATATCATAGATTCTTAATTAAACTTAAAAGTTGATAAGTTTTCTCTCATAATTGTGAAAAGAATCTCACTGTAACTTAATCTGAGCTCTTTTCACAAATCGCAATGTCATACTTCAAATATTAATAAACACGTGTAGTATATTTGGTCAATATCTATCATTCACTATTATAATTAGAGTTGCCAATGGGGCAAATATTTATGTGAATATGACCAGCATCACAAATAACGTATTACAAAATATAACAATATATTCTCTTATGATCTATGATAACGGAGACTATAAAAAAATATAAAGTATTGTTTCAGATATATGAGCGATACGGATACGCATAGGATACGTGTGGGATACGTATTTTATATGCCACATGGCGTACATATAATAAAAATAAATAAAAATTAAAATAGATACGTATCGGATACACTAGTTGGACATCAAGAAACTCCCGGAGGCTTTTAGTGTAATAATATGTGTCAAATTTAAATTATAATAAAATGATAAAGTCTCTATGACTAAACATAATCGACTAGTACCACTACTCAATCTCTTATTCAAGTTTTTGTCCTAGGACATGAAATCTCAAATAGGAATTTATTCCATTGTTGCGATATGTTAATAATAAATTATTTTTAATTTTGTAGTCATATAACTTTGATTAATTTTGTAATACGGAGTATAATGAAATATGGGGATTTTTATTTTTATTTTGGAATAGTTTGAAAAGCATGTGGATTAATCAAAAGATTGATTCTATTGGCATATATTTCCATCACAGGAAACATTTTACGGCATTGGTAATTGAAAGCTAGATATTTTGCACTCCATTAATCAAAGGATTGAATTCTTCCGAATGAGCCACATATTTGGCTAAGGTCCGTGACTCCGTGTGACATTTTTCTTTTCCTAAATTAATTTGATAGATTGAATTTAGGCTCACAAAATCTATAGGACATTGAAATACTTCTGCAAGTATAATTTTGATCTGTATTATAAATTTAACAAATCGAGATTAATGACAATTTGATGGTCAAGTTTTCGCGAATACTTGGCAAGTCTTATTCAAATGTAACAAGTGGTTCAAAAGGGTAAATAAAATCTTTAAGAGATATTATGTCAAAATTAAAACATCCAAACAATGTCCTAGACAAAATGATGTGGGCCCTTTTCACTTTATATCGTAATGGGAAACCTTATCTTTTATGTTCGAAATTCTTGTTGTTACTTGAGGCAACTTCATTAGGTAGAAGAAGTTCCTTTTTTGATAATATATTGGGTTTAGTTAACTCTCAAAATGAAAAATATCACCTATTTCATATATTTAATTGAAAAAGAAAAAAAAACTCGTAAGATTTTGTCCTAGCAAAAAATATTATGTGTTTTAACAAGTCAAATATATATATTTATTCTTTTCGAGAATGTAATGTGTTTTACTCGATTAAAGTACAAATACTTTTCATGATTTGTAGAGAAAGTTATAAATATACATTTAGATACTTCTTTTTTCCTGAAATATGTGAAAATAACATTGTTCACTTAAAAAAATGGCAATAACTTTTTGTCAACTCTTAATCTTTAGATAGGTGCACTGAACTAATAAAATGGTAGTACTGGGGTTTTATTTATAAAACAATAATACAGACTTTTTGCTAATAAAAATTATAAAATGAATATTTAAAGTAATCTTTATATAATTTGGGAACCTATTTATTATTTTATAAATAAAAATAGGTTTCTTAGATTTTGGGGGGAACTTTAACTGTTTTTCATAAAAAAAAAATGAAGACATAAATCCATCACGTGACTTGGACTTGCAAATTTTAGAGTCAAAATCTATCTCCAATTTCAAAGTGTCACTAGACATGATATTTTTGACCAAAATTAAACTTTTTGGTCAGATAAGACATAAGTTTTCCGGCGACTATGATTTAAATTGATGATGATGACATAGAAAATGACGTATATTGTCAAGATACCACAATAAATAACTACTTTTGAGACGCGATCACTTTAAAAGGTCAAAAATGGAATTTTGCCAACGAGATGTAGAATTTGCCTAGATTTAATATGATGGAGTGTTGAATTATAATTTATTCAAATTTTATTTAAGTTATGTTTACGCTCAAATACATATTCATACCTCGAGGGATACAAAATCTTTTAAGGCAAAGAAGCACACATCATAAAACTTTATCAAAAGCTATAGTGACTCGATTAATATAACTTACTCAATTTTGACAATGTTTAATCATTGCGAATATTGGATTGAAAAAATAGGATATAATTACAAAAGTCATTTTGAGATTCTGCAAATAGATAATTAATTGCAAATGTATTTGCAAAATCTATTCACTCCCATAACACGATTCTTAATTCCATAGTGCATAGCTTGTAGATTATAACAATTTATAAAAGAGCAATTCACTTCCCTGAATTGGAGAGTGTATATCACTCGCTCAAATATAAAAGTGATCGTGAAATGTATTGTATAAAAAGATGAAATTACCCCTTGAAGAAGAAGGGAGAGGGATAAAATGGTCCACTTAAAATTACACACAAGGTAAAATATCATATTTACAATAACACATGGAGGTAATTAAATTTATGGTCTTGCAGCTCATGCTTATTTTAAGGATGTTGATATAGACAAAGCAATATTCCTATTTCCAGAGCAATTGCTATGGTAATCTCTATTTTATCCTTACCAAATTGATGTTCTTTTCTTAAATCGGGAATATTTTTTAAAATGGTAAGAAACATATTTTTATTTACTTATGTATAATGTCAAGTTTTCTCTCTCCTCAATATGTACATAGGAGAATAAATTTGTCTCTTCTTGCTCTAATCAAGGAGTTTTAATTATCATATAGTTTTTATTAAGTTAAAAAACAAAATTTCATGCTATGAAATATAACACCGCTTTTAATTATTTTATAAATGAGAGAATTTCACATTTGATACCATACGTTATCCTACTTTAAGGATATGGTACCATAAGTTTTTCATCCGACATATTTCATATCATTACTTAACAATCAGTAACACATTTGGTACTTGAATATCCAATTTTTGATGGAAAATAGACGGAAAATTTGCAAAATTGGTATCATAATTAAAGCTCACTGTCAATGTTTGGCCCACATATTTTCGAATTGACGCATTTCAGTCCTAATTGCAAAAAATTGTTAAATTATTAATCCTACTCAATAAATCTTATATTTTATTATTAAAAAATTTAATTAATTATATTTTATATATATAATATATAAATTAAATATTATATAAAATCTGGAATATTTTTTTTTAAATATAAATATTATATATCATTATTAAATCTTTTAACACTATAAGAATCAGGACTTTTAGCTATGGCTCATAGCCGTGGCCAATAGTAGTGTTGGGGTGGCCAATAGCTATTGGCCTCGACAAAGCTACAGTATTCTTCCTATTTATTAAATAGGGTAGCCAATACATTGGCCACGGCTAATGGTCATAGCCAATGTTATGGCCACCCAAAAAACCATGGTTAATACTGCTGTGGCATTAACTAAGGATGTTAGTTTATGAACTTTGGCCACAACTTTTTGGCCGTGGCTTATAGGATTTTTTATTTTTTATTTTATTTTTTAGGGAATTCCATTTATTTGGATGATATCCACAATAACATGCATACTGATTTAATAAATAATTGCATTTTATAACCCTATTTCAATTCTCTAAATATTTAAACAATATCCCAATTACCAAATGTCCAATTTTCTTCATTCTTTTTCTCAATAACCAAAATATTTTGTGCACAACAAAAATTTTCATTAAGTTTAGAATTACCATCATTGCTCAAAATTCAGCAAGTACAAGAGACATAAGTCGTAAAGAAAAAGGAAAACCAAAATTTTCATTAGATTCAAAATAACCCGCAAAACTCCTCTTTGCATCAAAGATCTCAATCCTCTGGCAAATTCCTTACATCCAAGAACTCCAACAAGACCTAGAAAAAAAAATGTTCACAGGGCAAATTAGAAAAGGTTTGTTTTTCAATCAGAACGAATATGCAAATGAATCATATGAACCTGAACGGATCTTCAATCTTATTATCAAATATCAAGGGAGGAAAAACACAAGGATCCAACAATAATATCAGTATCAGCCCCTATACACTCACACATGAATTCAACAATAATAAGTTGATCAAAATCATACAATACTTTTATTTCCCCCTAAATCTTACATACAATCAAAACACTTCATCTATTTATATTTCCATCACAAACACATAGTTTACATGAGTATGCATCAACTCTTGATCTATAACTATCAAAGCAGTTCAACAAAATCAACAAACAAAAATCTGGATCAACACTTAAACTTAAACCAAAAAAATCAAAATCAACAGAGAACTAAAAGGCAACTTAAACTTAGCAACAATGCATCAACTCTTGATCTATAACTATCAGAGTAGTTCAACAAACAGAGCAAGCTACCCAGAAAAACACAAAGCTCAGATCAGAAAAATAACATTTAAAGTAGAACAAAAAACTTAAATCTGGAATGTAGGGTTAGGCACATTCCAGATTTGTGTCTATTAAGTCTATTAAGCATGTCACTTCAAAATGCACCTCACTATTTATTGAACAAATGCAATATCTTCATTAATAATATTATATACTTTAAAAAAATTCTCAAATCTTACCATGATTTGTGTCTATAGACCACTTGAATTTCCACTTGCACTTGCTCCATATGTACTTGATTCATGTCTCATATCGAAAGGCTTAAAGAGCTAGGAAATTGTCTAAATGGGGCAGTAGGTGCTCTAAGTGGCGCAATAGGTGCTCTAAATGGAGCAGTAGGAAATTTTCCAAGACCAAAATAAGATACCACCTCCTCCACCACTTCTTGGGTCATTTCGTTTCATGCCTGAGATGTAACTAGTTGTGCACGAGCCATACCTTGTGCCATTTGCTCCACTAATCCTCTCATCTGCTCCCTTTCCTCTCTCATTTGCTCCATTTCTCTTTTCATTTGATCTATTTCCCCTTGTTTTATTAATCCTCTCATTTGCTCCCTTTCCTCTCTCATTTGCTCCATTTCCCTTCTCATTTGATACATTTCCCCCCTCATCACTTCCTTTAGTTCTTCTCTCAACTCTTCTCGAATCTTTTCCTTGATAGCATCATTTAAAGAAGAGGCATATGAGTGATGATGTTTTGATGGTTTAACACCTTGGCCTGCAACCCTTACGCGACCATGACCATGAACTCCCATTTCTTCTATCCATACCCTCTCATCAGAATCTCGAGTGCCCTCTCCTTCAGGTTCATTACCACAACATATGAGTGATGATGTTTGTGATTATTTATTAAAAAAAAACAAAAACAAATTCATTACCACAACATATCCACTCATCCAACTAGAAAAAGTAACACTTTCAAGTATATACTTACAATGCGACCGGTGGTATGCTCATTGACGGGAGGTTTTCCATTTCGTGCTCGAGATGAAACAAATATATCTATTTTAGAGGGCACTTTACCTTCAGCAAGGAACTGTACCATTAAAACACCAAATATCTATTAGAGTTGATAATAAAAAGATTAAACGTATAACTGAATTTCATTGTGTATAGATGTTTAAGATCCTTCTCTAGTTCAAGGATTGACATCCGTCCTAATCGGTGATGGAATTTATATTAACTTATGTTCTGAGCATTTCTCCTAGACACCTCCTGAAATATACGAGTGAAGTTCACTATTAACGGTTAAACTTTCTTAGGATTTTGCAAGTCATAACTAGGAAAAAAAACCAATATTTTTTCATGATAACAATAACCTGTGTCTTAGGCCAAAAAGTGCAACTATATATTGACCAGGTCTTAAAGAAACAAAATGGTACAAGAACATAATATAGAGATATATTGTGCTGCAATCATGTGTATCTCTACCTCGGCGATCGATCATAAAATTTGTAACTATCCGCCAAAACTGGATAAATAAACCCCAAATAAGTTCAATTATATATATATATATATATATATATATATATATATATATATATATATATATATATATATATAGAAAAATAATAATAAGTTGTGTATCGCCAACTTGTATATCAATTATAAGATTGGATATACAAGAAAAGCAAGTTGTTAAATTGCATTGATAATATAAGTTCTAAATTTTATATAGTGTTTGATACATACTATAATATTATGTTATAGGGATAATTACATAAACCTTTCCCGAGGTTAGGTGTAATTACCGTCAAATTTCCTCCGACTATCATAATTATATGGGGTCTCCCTTGACGTCTTAAAATGATTACAAAATTCCTAACGAGGACTATTAGATTTGAACGGATCCGTGAATTGACCATTATGCCATCGAGTTTAATAATTAAAAAAAAAAAAAACACATTCATATCAATTCAAAGTCTCTTACCATTTCTATCACCGTTTCACGACTCCACTCACCATTCACTTCATCTCCTATGACTCCTCAATCTTCATGGCCTCCACGAATGTCAATTTCTCCGACTGGTTCACGGAATCACACCTCTTAAGCCCTTCTCCGACTCTCCATTTGTTTGTTCATCTTCTCTCAAGTTGGTAAAGTTTCAATTTTGTTTAAAATAATTGCCTAGATATTCAATATATTTCTTTAATAATAAGAAAATTAATGACAAACACGTTACAATTGCTGAGGAGAACATATTCACCCTACCTCTTGGGGGTAAGCGACAACTTGTTCCCACAATAGAGTGAAGGAGTTTCATGGCTGGTGTCCCATTATTTTAAAATTGAATATATCTTGGCTGATGATATGGGATTGGGAAATACACGATAGGTAACATAATGCACTTCTATTATTGTTTGTTCAATTCCTTAATTTTTAATTAATTTTGACTTTGCTTATGGTGGACCTCCTCATTGTAATTTTTTTTTCCGAGTTGTGCTTTTATGGCTGGGTTTTAGTTGTTTTAGATCCAATGTCTGTAAAAGTTTGGATTTATGAGCTAAAAATTGTACATCTCTCTTAAATTTTACTTGATCATTGAGGGAATTGCCATAATTTATAAACATCTTCTTTTTTATGCAGATATAGTAATAGCAAAGAAGAAACAAACCAACAGGTGATTGGTCTAGTGGAAGGGACTAGTCACTACAAAGTAGCGGACTCAGGTTCGAATCCCTGTTTGGAGAGATTCCCACTTTATGTGCCTGATGCGCCTCGAAAGGGATTAAACCCTTGGGAAACAAAAAAAGAAAAAAAGAAACAAAGCTTGATTTTGTACTTAAGGTTTTCACACGACTTTCACATACTAGCTAAAACCTTTATCTATTTGAACTTTGATATATTTTTAATTTTCTGTTTCACAGAAACGACGCATTTTGATCAAGACATACTATATGGCGCGGAGTAAATGGCGAAACTTTAGAAGGATCCAATTGTTCGGTCTAAACTAGATGGAATCAAGACGATTCATGGATTTATCAAAATAATAATCAAGACACTGGATGAGATTATATGTTTGTGGATGATTTAATTGTTTTATTTGTTTTGATTTATCGGCATGCAATTATAAATTCGTTTTACTTGTTCAACTCATATATATATATATATATATATATATATATATATATATATGTGTGTGTGTGTGTGTGTGTGTGTTTAATTACTTGTTAACACATATCCCTCAATATATTGACTTTAAGATTTTCAGTATATGAATTATTGTAAGGCCATGTGATAAGAAACAAAGAAACCCAAAGTTCACAAATTTTGGCTAAGATACCATGTTGTCATCGTGTCATTATCACATGCGCAGCATTCCATATCAAGCTCAATGTAGTTTTGCTTTGTCAAAGTTGCACTTGTATTTATTCTGTTATTTCTCATTTTTTTATTTAACAGAATAAAAGCATTAGAATAACTATATGATTATTATTTTGTTCTCTCTCATTCTCTGTTATAAGGATATGTGGGTCTTATTGATTAGTATACCATACTTATTTTAATTAATTAGTATACCATGCTTATTTTGATTTGAGTTACTGTGGCATTAGTTTATTATTTTATTCTAATACTTGTTAATCAGGTTTATGAACAACTATGAAAAGGTCATCAACAAGGGAAACTATAAAAATGCCTAACTGATGTGGAGGTGATTTCTTGTTCAATTCCTAGATTCTATAGCCCCGATTTTCCATTAGATTTTGATCATTAACAGCAAGAGGTAACTTTCATTGACTTCGGCCTTCCTGTTGCAGTAATAGGCAATTCTCCTTTGCCAATCTCTGCCCTAATTAATTTATAGCCATTGTTGTCGCGTCCCTTCCTTTTTAATTTCTCTTGTGTCTTTTGCTTTATGGGTGTGCATGTACTAGAGATAAAGGGGTGGTGTATCTATGACTTTTTAGAATAGAAATATATCTGCTATTGAGGTGTGGTTTATGTGTCTATTCTTAAAGTTTGTTTCTTAGTGTACTAAATGAATTTAATTAAGGAGGTATTTACATGTACATGTCAAGCTACAAAGATTTATTGGGAATTTGGGATCGATCTAGTGGGTAAAAAGGTGGTGATACTTTCTTATCATCGCATTAGTGATCACTTATTTTTCTTTATAATCCACCAATTTATTGGATCCATTATTCTTATAACCAGCCTCAAAAGTAATTAATAATTTTTAATGTTTCTAAATCAAGTCTTTGGCTCTTGGGTAAGTGTATGTTAACAAAAAATCATTTAATTGAGGTTAACTAAATTTCGTAATATTTGCATTCATCGATTAAGGTTTAATGTAGTTCTTAAATATATAACTAATTCTAATTTATCTTACATCAAAGCCATAAATCAATAATCATATATTAACATTTTTTAATATCTTAGTTGCTATAAAATTAGTTCTTCTGATGGTCCTTGTTTTATATGTCTTTGCATGTATTTTTGACATCTATTTTGTTAATAGCAAATGACAAGTTGCTACAAGCCATATCTTCTCAGACATATGCAAGCTGGAGTTCATAATTTTTAAATTCTCAAGAAGAACGAAATTGTTGTATGGTTAGAACTAAACTCACATCAACTATATGTTCAACACATTATATATAGGACTTCTCATTTTTATTTTTATTTTAGAAAAGTCTACTGGAGAACACCTAATATTATTTTTCATGAACCCAACGTCAAGCGTATGAAGCTTTAGCATATAACAAGATAAGAAATAGTTGTCATTTTATGTCTTATCTTTTTGATGTATAGCTTAAGAAAAATATGTAATAGTACTATTTTGCTGAAAAACATTGAAATATGTGAATTACTTGACACAGAAGATATTGATCATCGTAAACGTGAAGAATACAAAGATCAAATACAAAAAATTATAAGTCTTCAAAGTGAAAAGGAAATCGGTTCTAGCAAGATTCCCTTTATATAACGTTAATAGATGTTAATATATTTCAGTTTGCGGTAGTGTCAATGCCCTTCAATCTGGTACCTCCTATAACTCCAGGATTCGTCCTACAAGTAAAACAGTACAATGGTTAATGGAAATGTATACACAAGAATAACTTAATAACGGAACATAACTTAAGTACTAAACATTTACGCGTGGGCTCATGACAATCCAATATTCATTAGACCCAGCAGTGCGACACTAGTATAGGTCACATACCGTATCCCAGGCTGCTCCAGAAACTCTTTGAAGTCAATATATTCTCTTCGTATGCGTTCTAACTTCAGGTGAAGTTATGTTAGATGGAACATTCGCTGAAAGCGTTGAGTTATTTGACACTGATCCTTTCAAGACTAAAACACAGATCTTCAATGTCTTGTATAAAGTCCCTCCTTGCAACACGTAACAATTTGGCTATGTATTATGCCTCTTTCTCAGGGCTCCAGTCGTAGTACCTTGCATTCATATCAGCTATTTGCCTCCTTGTGAGTGGCATGTTTGTACCTGCAGTTAATAAAATATCAAGAATTATTACGTTAAAGTAAAATTGCTTGAGATTTTATTAACTGCAGGTACAAACATGCCACTCACAAGGAGGCAAATAGCTGATATGAATGCAAGGTACGACGACTGGAGCCCTGAGAAAGAGGCATAATACATAGCCAAATTGTTACGTGCTGCAAGGAATGGCTTTATTCAAGACATTGAAAATCTCTGTTTTAGTATCGAAAGGATCAGTGTCAAAATAAATGAACGCTTTCAGCGAAGGTTTCATCTGACATCACTTCTCTTGAAGTTGGAACGCATACGAAGAGAATATATTGACTTCAAAGAGTTTCAGGAGCAGCCTGGGATACAGTATGACCTATACTGGTGCCGCACTGCTGGTCCTAATGAATATTGGATTGTCATGAGTCCACGCGTAAATATTTAGTACTTAAGTTACGTTTCTTAGTTATGTTCAGTTATTAAGTTATTCTTGTGTATACGTTTCCATTAACCGTTGTATTGTTTTACTTGTAAGACAAGCCCGAGAGCTATAGAATGTACCGGATTGAAGGGCATTGACACTACCGCAAACTGAAATATATTAACATCTATTAACGTTATATAAAGGGAATCTTGCTAGAACCGATTTTCTTTTCACTTTTAAGACTTATGATTATTTGTATTTGATCTTTATATTTTTCACGTTTACGAGGATCAATATCTTCAGTGTCAAGTACTTCACATATTTCAATGTTTTTCAGCAAAATAGTACTATTACATATTTTTCCTAAGCCATACATGAAAAAGATAAGACATCAATCATTTGAACAAAACAGGATTTATAAATAAAATAGCTAAAAAAGAGTATGCATATTACCATGATTGCATTAAAATGACAATTATTTCTTATCTTGTTATATGCTAAAACTTCATATACATGACGATGGGTTCATGAAGAATAATATTAGGTGTTCCCCATTAGACTTTTCTAAAACAAAAATAAAAATGAGAAGTCTTATATATAATATGTTGAACATATACTTGATGTGAGTATAGTTTTAACCATACAACGATCTCGTTCTTGGAAATTTAAAAATTGTGAACTCCAGTTTATATACGTCTGAGAAGATATGGCTTGTAGAGACTTCTCATTTGCTATTAACAACATAAAATGTTGATAGATGTCAAAGAAATGTACATAGACATGTTAAAACAAGGACAACTGGAAGAACTTATTTAATAGCAACGAAGATACTAAATAATGGTTATATAGGATATTTAATTATAGCTTTAATGTAAAATAAAGTAGATTATCTTTAAGGGCATAGATTAAATGCTTAATTGATGAATGCAAATATTATAAAACTTAATTAACGTCAATACGAATTGGGTAGAATATGAATTTGATGACTTTATGTTAATATACATTATCCAAAACCTAAAGATTTGACTTAGTAACAACGGAAATTATTAATTACTCTTGAAGCTGGTTATCAGAATAGATCGAGTAAATTGATGGATTAAAAAGAGAAAAAAATGATCAGTCTTGCGATGATAAGCAAGTGTCAACACTTTGTACCAACTAGATCGATCCCAAATTCCCAATAAATCTGTAGCTAGACATGTACATATAAACAGTTCCTTAATCAAATCATATAAGTACACTTGCTAATATTATTTAAAAACATACACAAGCACCACACCTCAATGACATATCGATTCATATTTAAAGAGTCATAGATATATCATCCCTTCACTCCTAGTACATGCACACCCATAAAGAAAAAGGCATAAGTGAGATTAGAAAGGAAAGGACGCGACAACAATGGCTGAAAATTAATTAGGGCTATGATAAACAAGGGAGAATTGTCTTTTGCTAGAATGAGAGGGCTAAATTCAATGAGAATTACCTCTTCTTGCAAGGGATCAAGATCTAGAGGAAAATTGAGGCTATAGTGTTTAGAATTTGAACAAGAAATCACCTCTGCAACAGCGAAACCAGATTATTTTTTCTTTCTTCGAGGCATTTTTATAGTTTTCAAAATCAGACTCCATTTCTTCTTTGTTATTACTATATTTACATAAAAAAGAATATGTTCATAAATTAATTGTTATGCATTATATGACAAGTACATCAATGATCAAGTAAAATTTATAGAATGGCATATATTTCGACATGTCTGAGAGATGTATAATTTTTAGCTCATCCATCCAAACTTTTACAGATGTTGGACGTACAACTAAAACCCTTATAACCCAGTTGGAAAGGAAAAGACCAGCAATTAAAGTCAAAATTAATTAAAAATTAAGGAATTGAAACAATTTACTAAAATGTCTTTCTTGGCAAAATATTTCCTTGAATATACCTTCTGCTAAAATTCGCAGGTCGCGATTCTTTGTTTATTCTTAAAAAAAACGCAAAACTCGCAAATAGTATTGACGATTTTTGCTAATTATAGAAATTATTTAACAAGGCCAGCAATTAATGATTGTTATAAATCACAGGTAACACCTGCGATTTATAATAAATGTGAAAGAAAGCATAGGCTATCATATTATTATAACAACAACCGCGAAATGAATTTGGGCTTTGGCCAATCTCAATCCCAACATACCTAATGAAAACTAGCAATAGAAGCCTGTGCAAACTAATTGTGTCTAGTGGAAGGTACTAGTCACTACAAAGTAGCGGACTCAGGTTCGAATCCCTGTTGGGAGAGGTTCCCACTTTATGTGTCTGACGCGCCTCGAAAGGGATTAAACCCTTGGGAAACCAAAAAAAAAAAACTAATTGTCCCAATTCAAATTTCTCTAGAAGCAAATTCAAAGCCTGTGCAAACTAAAATCTTACACAAATTTAGTCAAAAATAGTTCCGGCATCCGAATATGTATCTCATGAGAGAAAAAGAGAGTGTAGCCAAGGAATCCTCGTGAATCGCGGCCGTGGCTTCGAACATAAGAGAGAGACTTCCAGCCGATGAGAGAGAGAGAGGTTTGAATGAGAGAGTGAGAAAAAAAGAGGGGTTTAAATTGAAGCCCTATTTGCAGCACAGCAAGCTCCATCAGCTATATATTCAGCTTCAGCAGTTGATATGGATACTGAAGTCTGTTTCTTACTCATCGATGAGATCATACGACTTCCTAAGAACTGACAGGCACCTGTTGTGCTTTTCCTGTCAATCTTGCAGCCAGCAAGGTCAAAATCTGAATATCCAATGAGTTCAAATCCAGATTCCCTAGGATACCACAATCCCAAATCTTCAGTATCTTTAAGATACATGAATATCCTTTTGGCAGCTAAGAGGTGAGATTCCTTAGGATTTGATTGAAATCTCGCACAAACCCCAACATATTACATAATATCAGGTCTGCTTGTTGTTAAGTATAACAGAGACCCAATAATTCCTCTGTACTTGGTTATGTCCACTGATTTGCCATCTTCATCTTTATCCAAACGAAGACTAGTAGACATTGGAATATTAGCAGTAGAGCTAGTTTCCATACCAAATTTCTTTAACAGATCCTTTGTGTATTTTTCTTGGCTGATGAAAATTCCATCAGGCAACTGTCTTACTTGCAAACCAAGAAAATAATTAAGATCACCCATCATGCTCATTTCAAACTTGTTCTGCATCAGCTTTGAGAACTTATCACACATCTGTTGATTAGTTGAACCAAAAATAATATCGTCCACATATATTTGCCCAAGCAAAATATGTTATTCCCATTCAATAGTAAACAGGGTCTTGTCTATCTTACCTTTATGAAATACTTTAATTAAAAGAAAATCAGATAGGGTATCATACCATGCTCTTGGAGCCTGTTTCAGTCCATAGAGGGCTTTTTTCAGACGATACACCTTGTCTTCTTCTTGATAGGTTTCAAATCCAGGTGATTGTTCAACATAAACTTCTTCTTGCAATTCTCCATTGAGAAAAGCTGATTTCACATCCATCTGATAGACTGTGAAATTCTTGTGAGCAGCATAAGCAAGAAAGAGTCTGATAGCCTCTAATCTTGCTACTGTTGCAAAAGTTTCATCAAAGTCAATGCCTTCTTTTTGGTAATAACCCTTGGCCACTAATCTAGCTTTATTTCTGGTAACTTCACCATCTTCATTCATTTTGTTCCTGAATACCCTTTTAGTGCCAATTACTCTTTGATGACTTGGTCTAGGAACTAAGTACCAGACTTCATTCCTTTCAAATTGATTTAACTCTTCTTGCATAGCTTCAATCCAGTTTGAATCACTAAGAGCTTCTTCAATCTGTTTGGGCTCAATTTGAGATAGGAAGTTGACAAACATTGCTTCACTTGCAGCAGCTCTCCTTGTCTTCACTCTATCCAAAGGATCACCAATCACCAGCTCTGGTGGGTGATTCTAGAGCCATCTAAGATAAAGTTGCAAATCATAATGTTGTCCTTTGTTTTGATCTTGCAACACTACTGTTGGAGTTCCAGTAGTAGTCTGTTGAACATTTGTTGTCTGTTGAACAGTCTCTAGTCTGTCAGCTGTTTGTAACTCGTCTGTTAGACAATCAGCATTGTGATTTTGAACAGCACTTGAGTTAGCAGCTGGGTTGAGATCAGGTAGTATGATGGGAACATATTCTTCATTCTTTCCAACATTCAAATTCTGTAAATCAGTTGACAGATCTTGATTAGTACTTTGATTCTTTTCAGAAGATTGACTTGGTTCATCAAATACTACGTGAATGGATTCCTCTATAAGTAAAGTTCTTTTGTTAAAGACTCTATAAGCTTTACTAACAGTAGAGTGTTGATAACGCCGTGAAAACGTCGTTATTACCTATCTCTTTAAGCCCAAAACATCTTGTTTTGATCCGAGTTTTCATGTGTCTTTGCGTGTTTGTCGCGTCTTTTGTGCTCTAGGCCCTTTGTTAGGCCTTTGTTCGTTTTTCGTGTTTTGTTCGTGTTTTTACTTAGTTTATCAGTGATTTGCAGGATTTGACGCATTGAAGAACTTCCTAAACATTTCTTGCGTAAATTGCAAGTCACTATCGACCGCGGGAAGGACCTAACGAAATTAAAAGTAAAAAAAAATAAGTAATTGGGCATGCACAAACCTCGCCGCGGCGAGGTCTGCTCTGTTTTCCTGCGCATTTTGAGGGCCTTTTTGTATATAGCTCTTCTCCCCACTTGTTATTAAAACTTCCTTTAGGGATCTTTTGGTCTAATTTACTATAGTTTTTGGGGCAATTTAGGCATTAGTGGGTGATAGTTTGCTAGGTTATAAGGTTAGAAGTTGGAATTCATTCACAACTCTCACATTACATACAAGAAAACAACTATCTCTTGCCTCCATTGAAAAGAAGAAGAGTTCTTGCTTGGAGCTTTGGTTGGAAGACTAAAGAAGCTTGAGAGAAGAGTTGTAGTGGCATCCATTACATAAGCTTATTTCTAACATTTATCTTTATCTTGTACTTATGATTATGTTGAATGTAATGAATATTTTGTTGATGTATATGAGTAGCTAAGCATTTAACTCCTAGGTTTTCATGAAGCTTTGATTGATCTATGATTGAATGATGAGTTTGTGATTGTTGCTATGCTTACAAGTGTTTATTAATCTAGTTTGAGCCTTTGTCAACATGTGGTTAGGCCAATCATAGGATGAAATGGATTGATCTTTAATTGCTAGACATAGTTGGTTAAAGACTAGATTATAAAACTAGGTTGTGATTTGATTTTAGGATAGGAATATACCTAGGTCACTTCATGTTCTAATAAGTTTGGGAACTAAAACATTATTTAGGCTTAATCCTTTTAGACATAAATTGGATTAGTTTACTTTGGTAGATTCGTACGATATCGGAAGATATATATGAATAAATTATGAAATCTTGAACAACAAACATAAGTATAGTCGTCAACTTGTTAATCATTCGAGATTGGATCACTCTTAGTGACATGGAAATCTAGGAAACTTTACCTAATCAAATCAAAGTATTGTGTTTTTATTCATTTCACTTTTATGTGTTCAAACAAACTACAAACTTACTACTTATAATCACATAAGTTCGCGTAAGATATTAGAATAGATCTTGATAATTATTCGTTAGATTCCTCGTGGGTTCGACACCCTTTACCCCTTTATTACTTGAAAGCGACCATATACTTACGTGTTTACGCACTCGTATTAGGAGCGTAATAAGTATCCTACAAAAACAGCTTTGTCAGCCTTTTCTGCAAAAGCAGTAAGGTGATTTTTCCCATTATTTAAAACAAAGCATTTACAACCAAATATCTTAAAGTAATGAATGTTTTGCTTCCTGTTGTTCCAAACTTCATATGGAGTCTTGTTTTGGTGCTTGTTGATCATGCATCTGTTTTGGCTAAAGCATGCTGTATTTGTTGCTTCTGCCCAAAATCTTTGAGGCAGCTTAGCTTCAGCTATCATTGTCTTTGTGGCTTCTTTTAGAGTTATGTTTCTCCTTTCAGCAACTCCATTCTGTTGAGGGGTTCTTTCAGCAGAGTACTCATGACTGATTCCTCTGGCATTACAATACTCTTCAACAATAGAGTTTGTAAATTCTGTCCCTCTATCTGATCTGATCTTCAATATTTTCATATTTTTCTCATTTTGAATCTTTTCCATCAGATTTGTAAGATGCTCATTGGTTTCACTTTTCTTCTTCATGAAAATCACTCAAGTGTATCTTGAATAATCATCCACAACAGCTAGGCAGTATTTCTTTCCACCATTGCTGACAGGACCAATGGGTCCAAATAAGTCCATGTGTAGCAGCTCCAATATTCTTCCAGAAGATTGATGCTTCTTGCTTTTGAATGTTGACTTGATTTGTTTACCCTTCTGACAGGCGTCACAAAGCTTATTTTTGCTCATGACTGTCTTTGAAATTCCTTCTACCAGATTGTTCTTGATAAGTCTGTTGATGGTCTTGAAATTCACATGATTCATTCTTTTGTGCCACAGCAAACTAACTTCACTTGGTGTTGATGCCACCAAACAACCACTTGAATTCTTGTCAACAGAATTCCAGTCCACTGTGTAGACATTTCCTTGTCGTCTTCCAGATAAAATTACCTTCTTTGTACCAATTTGTTCAACGTAACACTTATCTGTTGAGAAGATGACTGAATATCCTTTGTCACAAAATTGACTTATGCTCAGCAAATTGTATTTTAGGCCTTTAACATAAGAGACGTCAGATATCTCAATGTTGTCTTTGATCAGCTTTCCACTTGCTACAATCTTGCCTTCTTTGTTGTCTCCAAACATCACATTTGGACCATCCACAGCAACAACATCAGTCAGCTCATGTATGTTTCCACACATGTGTCTTGAACAGCCACTGTCCAAGTACCAGATTTTCTCTACTTTACTCCTACTCCTAATCCTAACCTACAAAACAAAATAAAATTGTTTTAGGTACCCTAATTGAGAGGGTCCTGAAGGATTAGTTCCACCTTTGACAACCCAAGATGATGAAGTCTTAGGCTTCTTAGGTTTCTGTTGTTTGGCAGGAGCATGAACAGTTTCATCTTCATCATGTTTATCAGATTTGCTATGTTGATGATAATTGGCATGCTCATAAGTAGAATAACATGCATAATAAGGAGGATATGCATGCATTGGATGAGCAGGATATGGTGCAGAGTAAGTTGGAAATTGAGGTGCATGATACATAGGAGCATATGCAGCATGTTGCACATAATAAGACTCATTTCCAAACCAAGCATTTTGATTTTTCTTATTTTTATGCTTCTTTGGTTTACTAGATGCTTGCTCATTAACATACGACTTAGCTTTATCACTAGTCTGATTGGTTTTGACCTTATCAGAAGACTTCCTAGGACTCTTCTGTTTGGACTTATCAGTCTGTTTTCCTACACTAGGCTCTTTGCTCTTTTTAGCCTTAGGAGTTTTCCTCTCCTTTAATACATTCTCAGGTGAAGCAGGTTTAGTAGTCTGAACATACAAAATGACCTTATTGTTGTCAGCTGATATAAATTTTTCAGTATGGTTCAGTTCTAACTTATCCTGATCTAAAGGTGTCTTCTGTTTTCTAGACATGTGAGTGGATGCAACAGTTGACTTATCATGAGACTCAATGACTTACTCAAGCTCAATGATTTTACCCTTATAAACATCACATTCAGCTTTCAGATATTCATTCTCTTGCTCAAGCAGTTTGTATTCAGCTGATTCTCTTGGCTTTTCAGCTTTAAGTTTCAGTGAACTATTTTGCTCTTTCAGCAATATCATCTCTTCTTTAAGCTTTTTAAATGCAGCAATACTTGTATTGTTGAGCATCATTTGTTCAAATGAATTAAATAATTCATTATCAAGAGGAGTTACCTCATCATCCTCTAAGCCATCAGGCAGAGAAGAGCAGGACTCTCTTCATCAAAAGACTCTTCATCAGAAGTGTATGAATCTGAATCAGATGAGTAGACAACAGCTAGCTTTTCTGCTTCTGCTACCAGCACCTTCCTTTGTGATGCTTTCTTTCCTCTCTGTTCTCTTTTCCTCTTCTGTATGCTTCTCAGCTTTAGGATATGGGCAATCTCTGATGGAAATGACCCAGTTTCCTGCAATTATAGCACATCATCTTGGATTTATAAGAATCCTTATCTTGAGAAGAAGAAATAGGGTTAGAAGTAGAAGCATTGTTATATTTGTACTTCATTTTTCGTCTGTAGAACTTTTTGAAGTTGTTCATCAGCAATGCTATGTCTCCAGCAGTGTACTTCTTTTTGTTGAGTAGTGTGGCTTCATCAGATGAGTCCACGTCTTTGCTTTTGTGAGCTGGTCTTCTGGGATTTTCAGCAGCAACTAGGGCAGCTGTGGGACTTGAAGTAGAGGTTTCTTCAACACCCATTCTTGGCAGTTTATACTCGTATGCCTTGAGTACTGAGAACAGCTCGGTGAGTGAAATCTTTCCCAGATCTCTGGACTCTTCCATGGCTGTCACCTTCATGTTGAACTTCGGAGGTAGAGCCTTCAGCACTCTGACGGTTATCTCCTTATCAATGAAGGTTTTTAACTTTAAAACTTTTGTTCTAACTTATGCAGACCAAGCTGTTACCGAACAGTAATTTTACAAGGCTGATCGCGAACAAATCTTTGAACAGCTTTGTTGACCACTAATCTGATAATCACTTAGCTGGTTTTTGCTAAAATCAATTTTAATACTAGAGTACTTGCAGCGGATTTTCAAAGTGTTTTTCACAAGTAAACTTAGTAGTTTGAAAATTTTATCCCCAGTTTTGTAAACTTCTTTTAAACTCTTTTCAAACAGTTTTGAATGTGTTTTATGCAATTTGAAAGTATGCAAGTTGAAAGCAATGTAAGAACACAAGTAATTTTTATAGTGGTTATATGGATTTAAATATCCTTTAGTCCACTCTTCCAAGTCACAAAGATCTTGGGTTATACTAAGAACACAAAGTAATTAGTACACTCCACTTACGCCAAAACAACAAATGAATCTGGCCGTAAGCTCACAATAGGAAATCACGAAGAAAACCTATCCTCTGAAGTTAGATCACTCACAAAGATGGATCTACACTTCGCACAACACTCAAACAATTTTTCACTCAGAAAATATGTTTATCTTTGATCTTCAACGTCGGCTTCAGTCAACAAATGACAGAGCTGATGAGTGAGCTGTTCTTGAGACTTAAGAGATTTTGCTTCGAAATTCTTCTCAGAGATTGTGTTGTTGTGTTCTTCTTCTTCTCTTCGTCTCTATAGCTATTTATACTTGTAGGTTTGAAAAATGTCCGTTGAAGTGAGATAGATTTCAAAATCCTCGGGTACTGGTCCTTAATTTCCGTAAACGGCTCTCTCCAGTCTGTCCGTACTGTCAATAGTACTTTTCTGCAGGCAGCATTAAATGCACCAAGCTAATGCGAAGCATTTCTTCAATCATTTGTCTTTAATAACCTTGTACTTCAGCATTTATTACTTCCAGGGGCATTTATTACCATTGGGATGACTTCTTGATCTTTTCCGCTTGGCTGACGAAAGTACAAGTCTGATTGCGAACTAGGCTGATCTCAAACTTGAACAAATCTGTTTTGAGTCGGCTATTTTTCATCAGTCTGATTTCTTTCCTTCAGCAGATCAGTAGTCTTGGACCTTGAATTTTGACTCTTTTTGATATCTTCTTCAAAGGGATATCAGCCAAGTTAATTTATACTTAGCAGATTTAAAGTTTTGGAATGCATCAAAACCTCCCTTTACTTATTGTCTTCAGTGCTCTTCATCTTCATCCTTATCCAACAATTGACTTCAGCCTTCCCGTTGCAGTAATAGGCAATTCTTCCTTGTCAATCCCTGCCCTAATTAATATATAGTCATTGTTGTCGCGTCCCTTCCTTTTTAATCTCACTTATGTCTTTCGCTTTATGTGTGTGCATGTACTAGAGATAAAGGGGTGGTGTATCTATGACTCTTTATAATAGGAATAGATCTCCTATTGATGTGTGGTGTATGAGTATGTTCTTAAAGTTTGTCTCTTAGTGTACTTAATGAATTTAATTAAGGAGGTATTTACATGTATATGTCTAGCTACAAAGATTTATTGGAAATTTGGGATCGAACTAGTTGGTAAAAAGGTGTTGATACTTTCTTATCATCGCAATAGTGATCACTTATTTTTCTTTATAATCCATCAACTTACTGGATCCATTATTCTTATAACCAGCCTCAAGAGCAATTAATAATTTTTAATGTTTCTAAATCAAGTCTTTGGCTCTTGGGTAAGTGTATATTAACACAAAATCATTTAATTGAGGTTAACTAAATTTCGTAATACTTGCATTCATCGATTAAGCGTTTAATGTAATTCTTAAATATATAACTAATTATAATTTATATTACATCAAAGCCATAAATCAATAATCCTATATTAACATTTTTTAATATCTTGGTTGCTATTAAATTAATTCTTCTGATGATCCTTGTTTTATCATGTCTTTGTATATTTCTTTGACATCTATTAACATCAATGTTAATAGCAAATGACAAGTTGCTACAAGTCATATATTCTCAGACGTATGTAAGCTGGAGTTCATAATTTTTAAATTCCCAAGAAGAACGAGATCGTTATATGGTTAGAACTAAACTCACATCAAGTATATGTTCAACACAGTATATATAAGACTTCTCATTTTTATTTTTGTTTTAGAAAAATCTACTGGAGAACACCTAATATTATTCTTCATGAACCCAGCGTCAAGCGTATGAAGCTTTAGCATATAACAAGATAAGAAATAGTTGTCATTTTACTGCAATCATGGTAATATCTATTCTATTTTTAGCTATTTTATTTATAAATCATGTTTTGTTCAAATGATTGATTTCTTATCTTTTTCATGTATAGCTTAAGAAAAATATGTGATAGTACTATGTTGCTGAAAAACATTGAAATATGTGAAGTACTTGACACTGAAGATATTGATCCTCGTAAACATGAAGAATACAAAGATCAAATACAAAAAATCATAAGTCTTAAAAGTGAAAAGGAAATCGGTTCTAGCAAGATTCCCTTTATATAACGTTAATAGATGTTAATATATTTCAGTTTGCGGTAGTGTCAATGCCCTTCAATCCGGTACCTCATATAGCTCCCGAACTCGTCATGCATTAGCAAAATACTTTATCTATTCGGATTTTGATATATTTTACAATTTTCATTTTCACATAACCGATGCATTTTAATCACGACCTCTAACATGGTGCGAAGTAATTGGTGAAACTTTAGAGACACTCAGTTGTCTAGTAAAAAAGAATAAGGAATCAAGACGATGCATGAATTTATCAAATAATAATCACATTCTCGTATATTTTCAACACATTCTATGTAAGACTATACAACAAACTTGGATAATTTTCAACTGAGTTCTTGGCCTATTTATATAACCACATTCCCAAACAAACGGTGAAAATCAACTTGATCTAATGGCTAAATGATGCTCTAGAGACTTTCCTATAAACCTATGTAGAATATTTTACTCCATACTCTGGAACCATGTATAAGCTAAAAGAATGTCCTATATATCTTCATGCATAATTTATTTGGGAAACTTTATAAGAATTCAATTGTTTGGTCAAAAAGAAAAAAGAATCAAGACGAATCATGGATTTCTCAAAACAATAATCAAGACATTGTATGTGATTATATGTTTGTGGATGATGTAATTTTATTATTTGTTTTGAATCATTGGTATGCAATTATAAACTCATTTTACTTGTTATTTGTACATTTCTTTGACATCGCTGCAAGGCATATTTTCTCAGACGTATTAAAATTTAAATTCATAATTTTTCCATTCCCAAGAACAACGAATAAGGATGTTCAGGAATTTTCATGGCTATCCTCTGAGATAATCACCATCCGCCATGTTAGGTGGGTTTTAGGGACACTTTTTATGCAAAACATATGTCATGTTAGGTCACTTTTAGTGACCTAACATGACAGGTTGTGGCTACCGTCTAGGTAGCCACGAATATTCTGGATGTTCATGGTTTGGTTAATTGGCCGAACCAAAACGAACCGAAATATTCTGGTGAAAACCAAACCGAACTAAAGTTATTCGATTTGGTTTTCAGTTTGATATTTGTGGTAATTCGGTTGTCGGTTCGATTCGTTTTTTTGGCAGGTTAACCGAACCAAACCGTAAACCTAATTGTAAGCCTCAACTATTTAAATATTTAACATTTATTGTACAGTTTATGGATTTTAAAATACTTTAACTTTACGCCTATGAAAGCAATTTTAGTTGTTTTATTTATATCATCTAAGGATTATTAAATATTAGTTTTTGGAGTTGTACAACAATTTTTTTTTATTATATCTATGGATATGGATTTTAATTGTTTACTTTATGTCATTTGAGTTAAATATTAACTACTAAATTATTTACTTCTATGTAATTTTTAATGATGTTTATATTATAGTTACCTATTAATTTGATATTTTTATGCGAGATGATACAATATCTGATTATATTATTTTTAATAATTTATACATATAAATTTCGGTTAAATCACGAAACCAAACCTAATCGAACTGGAAATTTTCGGTTAAAAATTGAACATCGAATTAGGATGTTCGATTCGATTTTTGGTTTTAAAAATCAAGAACCGAAATTTTGGTTCGGTTCGGTTCAGTTTTCATTGAGCCCTAACAACGAGATCGTTGTATAAATTAGAACTAACATCACATCAGGTATATTTTCAACACATTATATATAAGACTATGGCGGATGAGAACATATCCACCCTACCTTTTGAGGCAGCGACAACTTGTTCCCTCACCAGAGTGAAGGAGTTCTGTGGTTGGCGTCCCATTACTTTAAAATTGGTTGTATCTTGGCTGATGATATGAGATTCGGAAAAACACGACATGTAACATAATGCATTTGAAATATTGTTTGTTCAATTCCTTAATTTTAAATTGCTTATGATTGACCTTCTTATAGTAATTTTTTTTCCAGATTTGTTCTTTCATGGTTAGATTATTCCACTCCAACTTGGTCACGAGAGTTTTAGTTGTTATATGTCCAATTTCTATAAAAGTTTGGATGGATGAGCTAAAAACAATACATTTATTTGACATGTCTAGAATGTATGCCATTATCTGAAATTTTACTTAGTAATTGATGTATTTGATTCATAACAATTAATTTATAAATGCATGGATTTGTCAAAATAATAATCAAGACATTATATGTGATTATATGTTTGTGGATGATGTAATTGTTTTATTTGTTTTGATTTATTGGCATGCAATTTTAAACTAATTTTACTTGTTGTATGTACATTTCTTTTACATCTATTAACAACAAAAGTTGCTATAAGACATATTTTCTTAGACGAATTAAAACTTAAATTCATAATTTTTTAATTCACAAGAACAACGAGATCGTTAAATAAGTTAGAACCAACTTCACATCAGGTATATGTTCAACACATTCTATATAAAATTGTGGCGGAGGAGAACATATTCACCCTATCTTTTAGGGCAGCGACAACTTGTTCAACCAAGATACATCCCGTTTTCGAGTAATGGCACCAGCCACAAAACTCATTCACTCTGGTGAGGGAAAAATGTTCGCTTACCCTCAAAGGTAGGGTGATTATGTTCTCCTCAGCCATAGTAGCTTGTTTGCCTTCAGTTTTTTTATTATTAAATAAAGGGTTAATTACAGGGACCTCCCCTGAGGTTTGGTGAAACTCGCGTCCACTCCCCTCCAAGAATGATAATTACTCGGACCTCCCCTGAGGTTTGCAAAACCTTACAAGACCCTAACGGAAGTGGACAGACTTGGATGAAAAGTGTGTTTTTACCCTTTTACCCTCGAGATTTTTAATTAAAAAAAAAAAAAGCCCGAAAATATCTTGTACCTAATATGACATATTTACCCCTGCCTCTTCCTATTCCCGCTCAAAACTCTTCACTACAATCAAACCCTATACTTTCTCCCAAAACCTTCTTCTTCCCCATTGTTTACCTTCACCATTGTTGCTCCCTGCCAAAGTTGAAAGAGACCCAAACATCGAAATCCTTCAAGCCCGTAGACTACCCAACCAAAATCATCCATTTTCAGCCATTGTTCTACGAAGAAGATTGAGGTAAAATCAAAAAAATTACTTTATATTTGTGGGGTTTTTTTGGGGAAAAATGTTTTATTTCGGTGATGCATGTTAGTTTCTTCAAAATAAATCAAGATTTCTGCCATTTTAGGGTTATTATCTCTAGGTTTTGGGTATTTTGTCCAATTTTTTTTTTGGCTTTATGTACGTACACTATACATACATATATTTACACATTGTATTGTCTTATTTCTTCAAAAATTGTAAGTTTAACGTATGTTGGTGTGGTTGAGTTTATTATCTCTATGTTTAAGATATTCTGTCCAATTTTTTTTTTTTTTTTTGGGGTATTATGTACGTACCCTGTACATACACATAAATACACATTGTAGTATCTTATTTCTTCAGAAATTGTAAGTTTATTGTATGTTGGTGTGGGTGAACTGATTTTAGGATTCAGTGTTTTTAAGGGGATTGTTATTGTTTGGTCTTTGTTGTCACCTTTGATTTACATTGTTATTTACTGAATTTTGTTTTTATCTATTATACAGATCATGTTTTATGACATTGTAGTCCACTTCAAGGATGAGATGTTCGTCCTCAAGAACATACAATCTGTGAACTACACCTATATGGACCTACTCAATGATGTCTGTGAGTTTGCATTGAAGAATATGTCATCAAAACTCAATACTCTTATTGTCATGAGTTATGGTGATACAACAATTGGTAGACAAGACAAAACAAGATTGTTGTCTGACGAGGATGTGTTCAATATGTTTGAGAAGAACAAAATGAAGAGTAGAATTGATTTGTATGTTCAAACCTTTGAAAATGATGAAGAAGCAAAAATGGTTGAAAATGAAGAAGGTAGTGAGTGTGATGAATCTGATGAGTGTGATGAATCTGATGCGTCTGAAGAATCTGAAGGCACTGAGGGGGAGAGTGAAGAATCTGAAGGCACTGAGGGGGTAGAATCCGAATTTGATGAGGGTGATTTAGGAGATGGTAACAATGTTGCAGGGGAGGTCCCTGTAAGAACTGACAATATGCAAGGGGCAGGAAGTAATGTGGAAACTGATGATGGGGTAGAAGTAAATGATCAGGCAGCAAGAGAGGAGAAAGGAAAAGGGAAGAAACATGTTGAATCTGATGATGCATTGAGTGATTATCAATCAGATGATCACTGTGAAACTGAAAATGATTCAGATGGGGAGTTTGATAATGACCCAATGGCTGGGTATATTGACAGGAATGAGTTCATTCTTCCTGAGAATGTTTATGAAAAAAATCAATTTGAATGTTGGTATGGAGTTTCCCACAGTTGAGCACTTTAGAGAGGCACTGAGGGAATTTGTGATCAGAGAGGAATTTGAGATTATAAGAGAAAAGAATGAGAAGACAAGAGTTACAGCAACTTGTGCTGCATTAGATTGTCCATGGAGAATTCATGCATCCCCAATGCCTGATGGAGTTACATTCATGATCAAGTCTCTTAAACCAGTGCATACATGTGTTAGAGTTGGTGGCCTTAAAGAGGCAAGCTCAAGTTGGATGGCTGATAAGTTGGTGAGTGTTTTGAGAGAGAATCCTGATATGAAACCAAGGGGATTGAGAAATGAGCTGAAAAAGTTTGGGATAACTCCCAAGTATATGCAATTGTACAGAGCAAAGGTGAAGGCAATGAGCATTGTTGAAGGGTGTCATAAGGAGTCATATAGTTTGTTGCCAAAGTATGCTGAAATGGTTAGGAACACAAATACTGGGAGTCTAGTTGAGATTCAATTTATGGGTACAGGTGATGGTGATGGAGAGGATGTGGTGGAAGAAGGGTCTGAAAGTATTCCAGCTGCTCCTATGTTCAAAAGGATCTTTTTAGGTTTAGATGCATTGAAAAAAGGTTTTCTTTTAGGATGCAGTCCATTTTTGGGTTTTGATGGCTGTCACTTGAAAGGCCCCTATAAAGGAATTTTATTGTCTGCGGTTGGATTGGATGGGAACATTGGGATATTTCCATTGGCATTTGCTGTAGTTGAAAGTGAAAACAAAGATAGTTGGGGCTTTTTTTCCCACTGCTTGGAGATGTTTATTGGAGGATTCAACACTGAGGAAAGGCCATGGACTTTCATGGCAGACAGACAAAAGGTAATTATTTATACTGTATTTGTATTGCATTATAATTTTATAGTTCTTAGAAGGATTTAATATTTATATCTTATTTAGTAGAAGGATCATAATGTAATGATTTACATATGGTAAGGACTTATTTGTTATTGTATGTGACTTTTCAGGGGCTGATAGAGGCAATCAATGAAAAAGTTCCCTCTGCTATCAACAAGAAATGTGCCAGGCATATCTATGCAAATATGAGGACCATTTATTCTGGCATGATGGTGAGGAAGTGGTTTTGGGCTGCTGCAAGAGTTTAACCCATGTTCAAATTTGCAATGAGGAAGTTGCAAGAGGTAAAGCCCCAAGCTCATGATTGGTTGATGGAAATAGATGTTAAGTTGTGGTCTAGACATGCTTTTGATACTAGGCTTAAAAATGATCATGTGACTAATAATATTTCTGAATCTTTTAATCACTGGATTGGAGACCTTAGAGGTGCACCTATTTATAAATTGATGGATGGTTTAAGGTCCAAGGTTATGTATAGGTTGAACAATAAGCATAACAAGGGGATGAAGTGGACTGGTGCATTGTGTGAGGGTATAGTTTCTAAGATTAACTTGTTGAAACAAGAGGCAAATAGATGTGTACTTGTTATTGGTGGAGATGATAAATTTGAAGTGAAGGAAAACAACATACATTTAGTAGTCAACTTGAGCACTAGGTCATGTAGTTGTAGATACTGGGAGGTTAGTGGAATCCCTTGTAAGCATGCGTTGGTAGCCATAGAACATAAGAGGGACAATGTGGAAATCTATACACATAGAAGCTACTACAGGGGTTTTTACTTGATGACCTATAATGAAAGGATCAGGGGCATTCCTGATGAAATGTTTTGGCCTGAAATGGACAATGCTCAACCTCAAGTTGTCCTTCCTCCCCCTCTGAAAAGGCAGCCAGGCAGGCCTAAAAAGCAAAGGAGAAGAGAGCAAGGTGAGAAAGAAAAGGTCATCCCATCAAAGAGGTCAGCAACCCTGAAGTGTAGTTTGTGTGGTTCCGTTGGACATAACAAAAGGACCTGTGATGGTGGACAAACCAAAAAGAGGAAGACAACCAACCGTGGAACAAACAGAGAAGAACCACAGGTCATTTTAAGTTTGTTTAGTTTGCAAGAGCTAGAATTCCAATCATTGATTCATTCATAATAATTCATTTATATTTGCAGGTTGCTCGACAGGGGGAAACTGGAACTTCAAGTGGTGCTAGAGCTAACAATGTAGAATTTGACAATGACACTCCACTTGGCCAAGTTCTGGGAAGTATAAGAAGATCAAGGGCCTCAACTTTGGTGCTTGACAGCCAAGAAGGACCCCCAACCTCCCAGCCATCACAACTTGATTGAAGTGTTGTTTCTGAAATTAAGATTATATTGAATGTTAATCTTTTGCTGCTGTTTTTGAACATATTTGTTGCTGTTTTTGAACATATGGGTATGTTTTGTTGGGTTTTCAAGAGTTTTTTTTTTTTGGACAAGCAGTTTATGATGAATAGTTTGGATGGTATGTTAAGTTTGGTGGAATGTAAAGGAGTATATTGTGATATTCTGGTGTCTGTATGACACTTTTTTGTTGACTATTTGGGTGATGTAGTAATATTTGGAACATCTAAGGGTGGTAAATGTAATGACGTAACCTATTTATGAATTATTAGATTATTGAACTTATTATTTGTTGTGTATTGTTAATTTATTCATTTTACATTTTAAATTACAGATTATATAAATTTTACATGCCTTCATTGAAATAATAATGGATGAAAATTATTTTCTTTGCATTTTTTTGGAAGAGTTAGTAGTGTATTTCTCTTAAATGCATATATTTTACAATGAGTAACAAAATACATTACAAATATTTACAATGCTATTTTAAATATGAATATATATTAATAAAGTTAGTACACATTATATATGAATTTAACAACATTTTAATCCATAAATGTAATTTGACATTGCAATTACACCCTTTCTCATGCAACAACGTAACCAAAGCTGAGAGGGGCAATATAGTCTATACAAATTTGCTACAGTAAGTCAGGGGCAAAATTGGCAATCGACCAAAAATTTTATGATGACGTAAGCAAAAATTAACGGAACCCTAACGGTTGTAAGGTTTTGCAAACCTCAGGGGAGGTCCGAGTAATTATCATTCTTGGAGGGGAATGGACGCGAGTTTCACCAAACCTTAGGGGAGGTCCCTGTAATTAACCCTTAAATAAATATATAAATAGCTAGGCAATTTTTTAAGCAAAATTGAAACTTACCAACATGAGAGAAGATGAACAAATGAAGAAGATTCGGAGATGGGCTGAAGATGTGTGATTCCATGAAGCAGTCGATGAAATAGACAGTCATGACGACCGTGAGGACTAAGGAGAAGAGGAGGTGAATGATGAATGGAGGCGTGAAACGATGAAAGATTGAAATGGCAAGAAAGAGACTTTTGTTTTGACTAGAGTAAAAACCAAATTAGGCTGGAACTGGATTGATATGAATGGGAAGACCAAATTTTAATTCTAAGCTCCTAAATTAGGTTATCGGTTCGGTTAAGGTCAGTTAATCGGATAAAAAAACCAAACCGAACTAAAAATCGAATTTACTTGAAATTGAAAATCCAAAACATAATCGAATATTATTAAGTTCAGTTTGCACCGAACTACTTCAGTTTGGTACAGTCAGCTTACTCGAACCATGAACAACCCTAGATTGAATAACCCTATGATGATGGACATTTCACATTATACCATTAGTAAGAAAATTCAAGAATTTAAATAATTTACTACAACATGATAACTCTTGAACCTCGAACAAAATATCGATCTCGCCATCAGCTCGACTAAGAGTTCCGAATTGAAAAAGTAAACGGAACTTGACTTAAGACGAAGGAACAACAAGAATCATAGAAGAGTACTCAAATCATAAAAAATATGTGTCGATATATTATCTTTCTAATAAAGTTAGTGCTTCCTAATCCAATTAACTTGAGTGCTAATTAGTCCAATCATCCAAAATTCAACCAAAATATGCATATGAACTTTCAAAACTATTCATTAGAATATCAATAAATCAAATAGCTTATTTTCTCTCTAGTAGATAGTCTTTCTACTCTATCTAGTAGGGGGTGTCATGTGTTTGGTTGAGGAAAATTTATTTTCCAAGAACTCTACCCTTTAAACTTATTACTATGGACATTTTTCTTTTCGATACAAGATGAGTTTGGCATATGTTGACAGAATGTTCTTGTCTTATGATTTTTTTACGAAGCTTCTACTTGATCGCATTACTATTCAACTCTAAATCTACCCACATTAAACCTATGATCGTACACCTTCACTAAACCAAAACCCACGATTGTACCCGAAATTCAGACGAATCCACCAGTGTCGGCTATACCTAATATCCCAAAATGTGAATTCCATGATAACTCCATCAGCATGTTCCCTGTCCCCATTAAGTTAGAATAATTGATTAGTAATCGTCTAAATTATAGAGTAGCTTTGAAGGTGGCAAGCAAAACCGTATGAAGGTGTTTGGAGCATATTACAGAGTTCGAGAGCTAAAAAAATCAAGGTGGGTGAGGGGGCACTCATAATTAGTTCAGTGACTCATGCTATTCCTTCGTGTTTTATGGGTTCTTTTAGGGGTGGCAATATGGATCCACCCCTGGATCTGATCCAAATCCAAAGGATCCGATCCATAAAGATTCATTAAGGGTCTATTAGATCGGTTTTGGTTCGGTTTCGCGGGTCTCGGTTTAAAAAAATTGGTTTGGGTGGTTTCGATGAAACCTTTGAGACTTCATTTGGATGAGTTTTGATTCTTGGGTTGTGTGGTTTGAATAAGTTGAAACTCCACTTGGATTGTGTTTGGATGTTGGGGTTTAGGGGAAAAAGTAGGTGATAGGTGTCAAATCAATGTCTTCTTTTAGTGAGATTTTAGGGAAAAAGTAGGTGGTAGGTGTCAAATCAATGTTTTATAGGTTTGAAAAGTTTGAGTATGAGTTTCTGAATAGATTTTTTATGGTTTTATGGGTTTGGCGAAAACTCATTTGAAAGGGTTTTGGCTCGGACTCGTGAGAACCGCGAGATCGGGCCAAAATCCATCCACACAATTCCTAAATGTTCACTCGGATCGGATAGGATCTTATAAAATCTGGATCTAATATGGATCCACACATACAAGTAATGAATTGTGATGGATCCATCAATGAATCCTCTAGATCCACGAATGCATCCACTAATGGATCCACCGGATCCATTATTGGATCCAAATTTGGATGAATTCAAAAGTAAACGTTACTAAATTTGGATGAAAATTACAATTTGTCCCCAAGTTTTTGAAGAAGCCGGAAATTACAATTTAGTCCAGAATTTAATAAATTAAAATTTTCAATTCGGACCCTGATTTTCATGAACAAAATTTGCACTTTTGGTCCCTCAATTTTTGGATATTGCAATTTTGACCCTAAATTTTCCAAAACTCAAGAACGCAATTCGGTCCAGTTTTTAAGAAAATTAAAAATTTCAACTCGGCCCCTGATTTTCAGAAATTCAAATATGCACTTTTGGTCCTCAATCTTTGGAAATTACAATTTGACCCCAGATTTTTTAAAAAACCAAGAATTGCGTTTCAGTTTAAAATTCTCATAAAATTTAAAAAAAAAATTCAATTTGGCCCCAAATTGTTGTCTCAAATTACTGCACTACTTAACTAAAGAAGTTGAGTCAATGATGGCTAGCTTTTGATGGGACGAAAATAAGACTAGGAAAATGCATTTAATGAATTGGAATCCGTTGTGTGCGAGCAAAAGAGATGGCGGTTTGGGATTCCGGGACCTGGATTCAATTCAACATTTTTAGCCTAACCCGTATGGCATATTTAACTTATTTGAACAATCCTCTCAATAGGATGATAAAGACTAAATACATCCCCAACTATAAAATCCATGTTTTGGGATGAAAAATCATTTTTTCAATCCCCTTGGGAAATAATAAAAACTAAAAATTAATTAGAAATTAGTATAAATAAAAACCGATCCAATGAAAACCCGGACCCGACTCCATGTTCTATTTGGACTCGATCTCCGCTTTCCCCAATTTTTCTCTCAGAACAGTGATTCAACATTTAATTTTTCAATCCTCCTCCTCGCCGTCACAAAAGGTAGAAACCTTCAATTTTGATATTAAATGTGTCTTTTTCGAATATTTGGTACCAAATGTGTAAAGTAGGTAAAAGTTTGGTATCAAAAATAAAATTTTACCCCTCGCGAATGATGGACTCTGTTAAAAAATTGACGACTAAATGAAATGTGTCAAGAGGGCCTAAATCATAGTATCTAATATATCCACTTCTATTATGATAATGTGACATTTTACCCTTGTGATATGATAAATATGGCAATTTATACCCCTATGTTACAAAATAGTTTGAATGCCTACTCTCAATTTCAGCAAGTGAGTTACAATCTCCGACTGAAAGAGGTAAATTGCTTCATTAAAAAATTTACAGGGGTAAATTGATTTTTTTCCAAATTATAGTGGGTAATTGAACATTATGCATTTCATAGGGGAAGTAAATTGCTATTAATGTTGTAAAAAAATTGGATTTGATATCAAAATTACAATGAAAACATACCAAAGTACAAGGTCATATGATAAATAAATAAAAAATAAAAAAAATTCCCATAAAAGAGTTTTTCCCTCTAAAATAAATTGAGCATTGAAGTTTGGATTGACACCTTGCTCTAAACCTGATCCAAATAAGGCATTACTCAGTCTGAGTAAAATACGAACAGGGAAAAAAAAAATATACATAATAAGCGTAATGGCTCAAAATAATAGAACATAAATTAATTCCTCCAATTGATGTAATCATATGATTAATATCAAAAGTTGAAAGTAGAAATTAATTTCGGAACAATATTCTCTTTTTCCTTTATAAGTTAACTACCATTTGACAGAAGACAAGTGTCACAACCTATTCCTAAATTTTCATAAAATTTAACTATTGCAATAAATTCATAGTAGAATTGGAGTAGAATTACAAATCAATTTGAGATTTGATAATTATATTTGACAAAGTGGTCCCACTCTAAGCCGGGAATGCAATTAATGATTTATTGCCTTATATAGTAAATTACAACGTGTTAATTGATTACAACAATTTTACAAAATCACGGGAAGAATTTTACGTATTACAGCAATTTAATAAAATAAGGAAAAGATTATACATATTTTGGAAAGTAGATTAATTCCACCTTCTATCTTACTAGCGTGATGTTTTTTTATGGAGAAAAAAGGAAAGGGAAAATTATACTTTGCCCCTTAACCCTAAATTTTTTTTTCATTTAATCTCCTAATCTTTGCGAGTTTTCATTTAACTCCCTCGATTATTAAGTATATCTCAGGAAGCCCCTTTAATATATAAAAACCTAGAGTCTAACAGAATATTTCATCGAGCTTTAATGATGTGAAGTTAAAAAATTTTCCATTTTGTCACTCAATATTTGAACAGATTTCCACTTTGCCACCTAACTTTCGAACGTTTTCGCTTTTTGACATCCAACTTTTGAACAAATTCTGCCGACGAACATCCAAATATAGTAATCCGGGACATTTTTTATAGTTGAGGGGTAAATTGAAAACTCACAAAATTTAGGGGGTAAAGTAAAAAAGTGTTACATGCCAAAACGTTAAAAGGAGAATACTTTTTATTAAAGAGGGGCGTTTTTGTTATATTGCAACAAGTCAGGGGTGTTTTAGTAATTTGGCAGGAAGTCTTGATTTTAATAAATAAAACCGACAGTAGATAGAATTGGGGGTGGAATGTTGAATTTGTGTCGTCTTCCCCAAACCTTCTCTCTTGTTCTGGGCAATTCCTTCATTGAAATTCAGTGAGCTTAATTCAAGTCTACCGTTTCCATTTCAGGTAAATATGGAGACCTAGCTTGGATTGAATTGTAATCGGTTGTGCAAGCATCCCTTTACAATTGTTTTGTTGTTTGTTCGGTGCATTTAGATTTTATTGTAATTCCAGTTTAATTACTTCTGTTTATGATTCGTGGGTGAGTTGTGGACATTTGGAGATTTGATTGAAGTTATATACTGCAGTTTTGGGTTATTGGTATTGTTTGTGTTTTTTAGTATATTGTAATCAATTCCATGGATTCGTATTCCGGTACGCTTCAGTGGTATCAGAGCCGTCGTTCCTCGGCGGCTCACCAGAAAATCGAAAAAGAAATTGAAATGGAAACAACTGGATCTGATTTCCTTCCGCTGTGCTGTGACGATAAATCACCGAAAACTTTTGATGAGAAATTGAGTTTGGCGTTGAAGAGGATTGATGAATTGATTGAAAGGAATAAGAAGTCATCTCAGAAAATGATTGCCGACGATTTCAGTCCAGGAAATCCTGTTTCTACCTATCCTCAAAAAATTGGTTGTGAAGAAGCTTTGATCGAGGAATCTTCAATGTCGACAGACGGTGATGAATCGCAGCAGTTCGTTGAGGCAGGGGCAGTTCTAGATTCTCAGGTATCTCTTCAAACTAAGAACTCCAAATCGTATAAGAAATACACACATTATAGTGCGGTTGAGTTAGACGACCGGAGAGAGAGAGGATTATGCCTTTGGTGTGATGAATTTTGGTATATAGGACATGAATGTTGCGAGAAGAAATTGTATGTTTATGAAATTGATATTGAGGAGGATTTAGCAGTGAGTGTAAACAATCTCATGAAACCACTAGTAGATGAGAAATTGGTGGATGTAGATGTATTTCATTGTGATGAACATTTGGTTGAAAATTGTGTAGCAAATGATTCTAATGCTTTGGGGAATATCACATGTGGTGTTGGAATTGAAAATTGGGAGTCAAGTGAAGCTATGTGTAAAAATTACTCAATGGGGAATCATGAATTGAAGGTGTTTGAGGAATTACTTGAGAATGATGCACTTGAGAATGTTGCTGAAAATTCTGTGATTCTCTTTGGAAGGATCAAATTGTGGTTAGATGATGTTGGTTGTGGGAAATTGATGGCTACTATGTTCAAGAATCATTCACCAAGTGTTATTGAAGCTTTATTCAGTCTTCTTTCAAGACTAGGAGGTTTACATAAGCCTTGGATTGCATTGCCGGAGCTACCATTACCTCCACCGGAACCACCTCCAAAAATGATTTGAGCATGTTTTAGTTATATAAAAATAAGATAGTATATAAAATCAAGAGGGAAAGTGGAGTGGAGTGATGCAAAAGAACTTTTAACATTGATTTCATGGATTAAAAGGATTATGGGAAAGACATATATTTTGGTTTTAGTTGCTAGAAGACTGCATCCTTTAATTCATATATGGTGTGCCAAATATGAGCCTTAGTTGAGCAGTAGATGATGAAGACTACAGTCCCCTGTTGCTGGAAAATTGCACTCAGCTGATGGAAATTCACCTTGCTGTTGGAAGAAGGAAAAGTGCACTATGCTGATGGCAATTACACTCTGCTGCCACCTTGCTTTCAGTTAGCTGTCGGCTGTTCACTCAACTACTATATCACTCCGATGTTGGCTGTCGACTTTCACTTAGCTGTCGGTTGTTCACTCAGCTGTTGGCTTATATACTCCGCTGTTACTCCGCTGTCTACTCAGCTGTTATAATACGCAGTTGTTGTACATGTGTGCTTATTAATAAGCTTGGCTTTCTAATTCATGTCCTTGAGGACAAGGACCATTTTATGGGGGCGGATTTGTTACATGCCAAAACGTTAAAAGGAGAATACATTTTATTAAAGAGGGGCGTTTTTGTTATATTGCAACAAGTCAGGGGTGTTTTAGTAATTTGGCAGGAAGTCTTGATTTTAATAAATAAAACCGACAGTAGATAGAATTGGGGGTGGAATGTTGAATTTGTGTCGTCTTCCCCAAACCTTCTCTCTTGTTCTGGGCAATTCCTTCATTGAAATTCAGTGAGCTTAATTCAAGTCTACCGTTTCCATTTCAGGTAAATATGGAGACCTAGCTTGGATTGAATTGTAATCGGTTGTGCAAGCATCCCTTTACAATTGTTTTGTTGTTTGTTCGGTGCATTTAGATTTTATTGTAATTCCAGTTTAATTACTTCTGTTTATGATTCGTGGGTGAGTTGTGGACATTTGGAGATTTGATTGAAGTTATATACTGCAGTTTTGGGTTATTGATATTGTTTGTGTTTTTTAGTATATTGTAATCAATTCCATGGATTCGTATTCCGGTACGCTTCAAAAAGTTCAAAATAAGGGAGGCAAAGTGAAATTTTCCACCCTAAAAAAAAAGTATACAACATGTCACATGTATGCTCATTTACATTGAAATAAAATAAAATTACTTAACAGTATAGACAGACATGTCTCGGCCGTCACTAATTCCCTATCCACCTTGTGTTCAAGTGTGCAACTATCATGGTGAACTCTCTCTCTCTCTCTCCATTCACTTATTTGCATTTTTATATATAAATTGGTAATTTATGTCTATATTTTTAATTATATATGTAAATGAATTCGATTATTGAGGTAATTTATCTAAAATCCAACAAAGTTGAGTCACTATCATGGCTGATGTGTGTAACCAAAAATTAAGAGGGCGTTCTTTCATTCAGTCAATTTTTTTTGGTTTTCAAAGGGTTTAATTTTTTTCGAGGCGGATTGGACACATTAATATGGATACATCTCTTAACAGGGATTCGAATATGAGTTCACTAATCCTTCTACTATAACAATCACCTGTTGAGAAATGTGTATTGATTCAGCCCAATTGATTTCTGACAATTTACATTGATTCTTTCTAGGACAAATGACACTTAATCTCTTAGAAGTTCTTAATTTTCACACTTAACCAATTACATCTGTTATAAAATGAGAGTACCCTTGAAACTGCTAAAATCGTTACACTTAAACCCCCGATGGAATTTCCAGTGGAAAATCCACCAAAAATAGTCACATGTGCAACACGCTTATTTTTAGAAGGGTAAAATTGACAATTCGGATTTTCCCGCTTGAAACATATTTAGGTCAACTGTTTTTTATTTGAATCTTTCTCAACAATATTACAAAGAAATAGGGTTTCATTAGTGCTATACAATTCAACTTTGTAAAACAAAATGTAACAATCAATTTCTAATCCAATCCAGTTCACACGCAAAAATCAATAAATGCACAAATCAAAATGGATAAATCAATCAATAAACGCCTCTATTAACTTCTCAGCACAATCCAAAGTACAGATTATATGGAAAATGAATCAAACAACGAAACCACAACTAATTACAAGCTAAAACAACCGAGGACAGTAGGATTGCAAATCACAATCGAACTAAATCCAAATCAATCCAAGATCTTCATATTACCTGAAATGAAGATGGTTGAGATTGATCAATACCCAAACTTCGCACCACAAAATCAGAGAGAAAGGAGAGAGAATTTTACTCACGTATTCAGGTGTTAAGGTACCAAATGCGTGCTCCTAGCTGATATAGCAGTTAGAGTGGTCCTGCACTTTATTTGCCACGTAGACGTCCAAGTGTCCCAATGATTGAGCTGAGTTCCAACACGGCTGCTTACTCACTTCTGATTTGTATAAACGGCGGCGTTTAATTCCTTCGCCCTTTACTAATAAAAACGTGTTTCTGTCAATTGCACTTTTCCTTCAAGTTGTCTCTGGGTCAGTTGTGGTCCGAGTTCGAATCCATTCATTACCATTTATTTTCAGAATATAAAAAGAGGGGGGTAATTGCATTATTTGCATGCACTACAAAATTGCACGTAACAATACCCTCCCCTTTAAACCATCCTTGTCCTCAAGGATTGAAAGAGGGAAACTTCTGCTTCAGTGAGTAGAAATCTTCCCAAGTAGAGTCCTCATCTGCTGTGTTGAACCACTTGATCAAAACTTGAGTTGCAGCACGGCCATTCTTCTTGTACAGTCTGGTTTCCAAGATTCTTTCAGGTTCCAACAAAATAGTTCCATGAATAGTCTGTGATTCAGGCAGGGTAGGAACAGCAATAGCAGCACCTATTTTCTTTTTAAGTTGAGAAACATGGAATGTGTTGTGGATTTTTGCAGTAGGTGGAAGTATAAGAGTGTAAGCCACTTGACCCACTTTGGCAGCAATTTGAAAAGGACCAAAGTACCTTGGACTGAGTTTGGTGTAAGGAGTCCCTCTAACTGTAATTTGTCTATAAGGTTGAAGCTTCACATAAACCCAATCACCAATCTGAAATTCCACCTCTCTTCTTTGTTTATCAGCATAGGTTTTCATTCTTGATTGTGCTCTGATCAAATGAGTTTTGAGAAGCCTAATAGTGCTTTCTCAAGCAGTCAAACTCCTGTCAACAGCTTCAACAGTAGAATCAAATGGTTGACATAATAAGTGTGGGGGTGGAGGTTGTCCATAGACCACCTCATAAGGAGTAGTATGAGTGGAAGAGTGATAAGTAGTGTTGTACCACCACTCTGCCAAGGGAAGAAGATGTAGCCATGATTTTGGTCTGTCTCCAATCATGCACCTCAAGTATGATTCCAAACATTTATTGACAATTTCTGTCTGACCATCAGTTTGAGGATGGTAGGCAGTGGAGTGTAATAATTCTGTGCCTTGAATTTTAAAGAATTCTTTCCAGAAATTGCTGAGGAAGATGGGGTCTCTATCACTCACAATAGTTTGTGGCATACCATGTAGCTTGAAGACATGGTCAGTAAATGCTTGGGCCACGGAAATAGCAGTGTAGGGGTGTTGTAGTGCTATAAAATGTGCATACTTACTTAGTCTATCAACCACCACTAGTACCACTTCTTTACCTTGTATCTTAGGCAACCCTTCTATAAAATCCATTGATATATCAGACCAAACCTTATCTGGAATAGGCAAAGGTTGCAATAATCCTGCTGGCAGTGTATTAACAGATTTACAAGTTTGGCAAATCAAACATTCCTGAACAAACTGGAATACAGTAGTCTTCATTTCTTTCCAAAAATAGTGTCTTTTGATTATGTGTAAGGTGTTTACCATGCCTGAGTGGCCCCCTTCATGGCTTCCATGGTATAAAGAGATGATGTATTTTTGAAGTATATGATCATTACCAACCATTAGCTTACCTTTCCTCTTTAGCAACTCATTATTCCAACTGTATTTAGGTTTGGACAGTGGATCTTGAACAAGAGATTGAATTATATTTTGGATGTAAGGATCATGAATCCAACTGTCCTTCACTCTTTTGATTAAAGAAGAAGTGATAGTAATTAGACCATCCAATCTAGGGGATATTTGCATAAGCTGTCTACTTAGGCCATCAGCAGCCTTATTGTCACTCCCTTTTTTGTAGACAATGTTGTAATCATACCCTAGCAATTTAACTAACCATTTCTGTTGAGCAGGTGTTGCAATTCTTTGCTCAAGTAAGAATTTCAAGCTCTGATGATCTGTATAAATAATGAAGTGCCTTCCAATTAGATATGGCCTCCATTTCTCCACAGCAGAAACTAGTGCCAATAGCTCCCTTTCATACACAGGAAGTGCTGCATGTTTCTCTCCTAGAGACTTACTGAAAAAGGCAATTGGTTTGTGCCTTTGCATCAAAACAGCTCCCAAACCCACACCTGAAGCATCTGTCTCAATTTCAAAAGGACATGTAAAATCAGGTAATGCTAGTACTGGAGTTGTGACCATGCAGTTTTGCAGTTTCTTGAAAGCTTCAGTGGCTTCCTCAGACCAAGTAAACTTGTCCTTTTTCAGAAGATTAGTGAGTGGTTTGGCAATGGATCCATAACCCTTCACAAATCTTCTGTAATATCCAGTAAGGCCTAGAAAACCTCTCAAAGCCTTAATATTTTTAGGCACAGGCCAATCTAACATGGCTTGGATCTTGTTCATATCAGCAGAAACTCCTTCTTGAGATATGATGTATCCCAAGTATTCCACACTCTCCTTAGCAAAACTACATTTACTTTCTTTAACCAGTAGATTGTTTTTTTCTCAATACTTCAAATGTAGTTCTAAGATGCTGAATATGTTGCTGCCAATTATAGCTATATACCAGAATATCATCAAAGAAAACTAGAATGAATTTTCTGAGATAAGGTTGGAATACCTGGTTCATGAGGCTTTGAAAAGTGGAGGGGGCATTCGTTAATCCAAAAGGCATGACCAGAAATTCAAAGTGGCCACTGTGAGTTCTAAATGCAGTCTTGCTAATGTCTGACTCTCTCATCCTTATCTGGTGATAACCAGACCTGAGATCCAACTTAGTGAAGAACTTTGCTCCATGCAGTTCATCAAGTAGTTCATCTATAACTGGTATTGGGAATTTATCCTTGATAGTTGCCTTGTTCAATTCTCTATAATCAACACAAAGCCTCCATGATCCATCTTTTTTCTTTACCAAAACAATTGGGGAAGAATAAGGACTGTTGCTATGCCTTATGATCCCTGACTCCAACATTTCTTTAATCATCTTCTCAATCTCATCCTTTTGAATAGAAGGATACCTATATGGTCTGACACTTATAGGTGGGGTTCCTTCTTTCAAAGTTATGGAGTGATCTTGCATTCTGTGGGGTGGTAACTTAGTGGGTGGTACAAATAGATCTTGATAGTCAATGAGCAGCTCCTGTAGATCATGAGGAAGTCCCTTATCATCTCTAGTATTTATACTCATGCAATTGGGTTTATTTTGAACTTCCTGTATCCAACTAATACTCATCATGGAAAGTTCAGCTGGCTTAGATAATAACTTCTTCATCTTGTTGTCCTTAATAACCTTGACATCATTTTGCTTTCCTCTCAAACAGATTCTCTTCCCATCCATAGTAAATTTCATGAAAAGTTCACTAAAGTTCCATTCAATGGTACCCAAAGATATGAGCCACTGAACCCCAAGCACCAAGTCACAACCTCCCAAGGGTAAGATCATGACATCAACATTGAATGTAGTATTTTGCATTGTCCAAGTGAATCCCTTACAACAATATTCACTATAAATATGATCACCTCCAGCTACTGCAATTGGAAGAGGGGTAGTTTTTTCCATTTTGCAGCCTAATTTTCTAGCTACATGTAAATCTAAGAAATTATGTGTACTACCTGAATCAATAAGAATATGAACTGCTTTTCCAGAGTGTGATCCAGTTACCCTCATAGTGTTGAAGTTTGTGAGACCAGTCATTGCATGCATAGAAACTATAGGAGAATCATCATTGCTCTCTTCTACAGTTTCTGGAATGTCTTCCTCTTCTGTCACATCTTCTGGACATTCTAAGTCCATCAACCAAACCTGTCTTTTCTTCCCACACTGATGCCCATATACATACTTATCATCACACCAATAGCATAAACCCTTGGCCCTTTTCTCATCTATCTCAGTAGTGGTTAACACTTTAGAAGCTCTTGGGTTGGGTTTGTATGAGTTCTGGGTTTGATTTTGAGCTTGATTGACAGTATAGTTCTTTTGGGGGGTGGATAGTAAAGGTGGTTTGTTGCTGTTACTAAAATGGGTTGATTTCTTATGCAAGGCAGCATTAGTTTGCTCTTGCATTCTGGCCAGACTGTATGCTTTTTGCAAGGTTCTAGGGGTGAGCATCCTCAAAGGCATCTCAATATCCTCCCTCAATCCAGTAAGAAACATACTAACTGCATAATCTTCAGGAATATCCACCTTATGCAATAATTCATCAAACATGTCCAAATAATTCTGGACTGAAGAAGTTTGTCTTAATTTTTTAAGCTCTCCTACAGGATTCTCAAACATAGTTAGTCCAAATCTATGCTGCAGTGCATGGATATATTCCTCCCAATGGATGTTACCCCTTCTCATTTTAACAAAGGTTTGATGCCAGTGGAGGGCCTTCCCTTCCATGTTTAAACCAGCAACCTTAACTTTAGAATTGTCAGGAGTCTCATCAACTTCAAAAAATTGCTCACTCTTATAAATCCAGTCTTTCAAGTTGTCTCCATAAAATTTTGGAAATTCCAATCTCATATTCTGTCTGGTAGAAATCTGATGTGAATAGTTTCCAGTATGAAAAGAACCTCCCCTTGGTGAATCATGTAGAGTATCACCACGGTTCACACTATTACGCTCATTGAACTCTGCAAAAGTCCTCCTCATCTCCTCCATACACTGATCTACCTTCTGTTCCAACCCCAGTGAATTTGCTTTAAGCAATTCAATCTCCTTGTGCATATCCTGTGATCTAGTGTTAGTAGCCATCAATCCCTCAGTCACGCAAGGATAACCTGGCTCTGGATACCACTGTAACAATCAATTTCTAATCCAATCCAGTTCACACGCAAAAATCAATAAATGCACAAATCAAAATGGATAAATCAATCAATAAACGCCTCTATTAACTTCTCAGCACAATCCAAAGTACAGATTATATGGAAAATGAATCAAACAACGAAACCACAACTAATTACAAGCTAAAACAACCGAGGACAGTAGGATTGCAAATCACAATCGAACTAAATCCAAATCAATCCAAGATCTTCATATTACCTGAAATGAAGATGGTTGAGATTGATCAATACCCAAACTTCGCACCACAAAATCAGAGAGAAAGGAGAGAGAATTTTACTCACGTATTCAGGTGTTAAGGTACCAAATGCGTGCTCCTAGCTGATATAGCAGTTAGAGTGGTCCTGCACTTTATTTGCCACGTAGACGTCCAAGTGTCCCAATGATTGAGCTGAGTTCCAACACGGCTGCTTACTCACTTCTGATTTGTATAAACGGCGGCGTTTAATTCCTTCGCCCTTTACTAATAAAAACGTGTTTATGTCAATTGTACTTTTCCTTCAAGTTGTCTCTGGGTCAGTTGTGGTCCGAGTTCGAATCCATTCATTACCATTTATTTTCAGAATATAAAAAGAAGGGGTAATTGCATTATTTGCATGCACTACAAAATTGCACGTAACACAAAACTCCTCCAAATATACATATTGGTGAATGGCAAAACAAACTGATAGGAGAAACGAAATCCCCCCAAATGTTGATTTGAAATTCTTTAATCGTGTTGTCTTTAATGTTGGGAAAGGAAAAAAAAAGATGTTGTCGTAGAAATTCATAAGATAAACTTGGTAAAATCAATCGATCTTAGAGGAAAATGCAAGACACTTCCATGGGTTATATTAAACCTGCAGGAAACTACCCTGTGAAATTTTTATTCCACTAGACTTTCTTTTACTTTCTTGAAATATGTCGATCCAAAATAATTTATTTTTTATAAATTGAGTATTTTTTTCAGGATTTTTTAAAGTACAAGGAAGTTTGGCGCAGTAAAAAATTTACACGATATTTTATTTTACAAATTTAGCATAATACAGGAGAGTATTTTCCATTTACCCCTCAATCTTATGGATTATTTATGCACAAACTTGATACACAATTTTTATTTTTTTGGGGTTAAATGACAATTTAGTGTGTCTATTTGCAGGGTTCAAAATTGTGTGGCCTGAGCTAGTTGGGCTTGATGGCCCACAATGCAAGGCTACAATAGAGCGAGACAATCCATATGTTAATTGTAGCGAGACAATCCATATGTTAATGTCGTAATTGTCAGCCAACATTCGTTCATAGACCGTAGCTCCTGTTGCAACCTTGTATATCTTTTCTTTGACGATAATAGAAAACTTTGTTTGTTTCCCCCAAGAATTGGGTAGACAAGCCCCAAATTAAATAATTATCATAAGTTACCTAAGTTTTCAAAAAAATTATAAATAATGAGTTGTGTAAAACATAGCCGGATCTCTCCACCACCACAACCTCATCTCAGTCTCCGACGCCGGAGTCACCTCCTCACTCATCTCATCCGCCGCCCTTCCCCCAAACTCCTCCTTCCTCGGCCTCGCCCACGAACCCCGCCACCGCACCCGTCTCTTCGCCGTCGTCCACCGTCGTGACCCCCCTACAACGCCCTCGCCTCCTACGATCTCCGCACCTTCCGCCAACTCTTCCTCACCCCACTCGACGATCTACTCCCCTCGCCAATCGTCGCAAACGACGTCGCAGTGGATTACCACGGAAACGCGTATGTCACCGATTCCGCCAATGACGTCATCTTCAAATTCGACTAGAACGTCGTCGAGTTGATCCTTTCCGAATCGGACAAACAAACGATGAAAATTAACTTGATCTAATGGCTAAATTTGATGCTCTAGAGACTTTCCTATATAGCTATCTAGAATGTTCTGCTCCATACTCTGAAACCATGTATAAGCTAAAATAATGTCCTAGATATCTTCATGCATAATTTACTAGGTCATACTTCATTGATCAAGTATTGTTGAGGTAAATATTAATATTAATGCGTTATGTATTGGTTCAGATGTGTTGGACACATAATCGGAGCACGACATTAAACTAGATTTATCCTATCAAATTAGCTTTTAGATTAACAATACACATTCTATTGAAATCCTTTTTGTGTTTGTTATGTAAACTATGTAGAGCTAATTGATGTAAAAGTGATTATTTCATATTATTGGTGTCAAATCCTAAAGATTATTTGCTAATTGATAGTACAAGTGTTTCTACTTTATTGAATCTTAGTATTTTGGGATTTTTTTTATGATATTGTAGTTTTGCAATAATACATCAAATTCAGCAGTTAATGTAACTTAGATTCAACGACTTTGAGTCAAGCTACAATTTTTATTACAAATTTTTACAAAGACGACTCAAAACTACATACATGTCTCGGATTTTAATAGCGGACTGGACTGTTTGGTAATTGAACCAGATAGTTTAGTTTGGCATACGGTACAACACTAGTCTATATACTGAAAATTGGTACGGTTGCACACCCCTAAATTAGTAGTGAGAGCAGGAATATTCTATTTTTACATTTTATCTATCTATTGATTCCGACAATTAAAGAGTAATATTTGTGAACGTACCTTAGTTTTATAAATTTATTCACGATACTTGTAATATCTACTTTTGTGAAGAGAAAGTTTTAGAATGAAATGTTATAAAATGATATCACGATTGAATCTAAAAAAAATCGGTTAATTAGGTATTTTATCCATCAATTACTAATGTGTTAGTAAATACTTAAAAATAATCTTACAATTTTAAAAGTAAGAAAATTAATTTTAAAATAATACTTTATTTTTTTTTTGTAAAAGAAGGCCCCAATTTTAAATTTCGCCTAGGGCCCCTTAATATGCCAGACCAGCCTTGCATATAACGTGGCGCAGAATAATTTGAGCAACACTAGAAACATTCAGTTGTCCGGGGACTCGAACACGAACCCCGAGATGTACTTGACACTACAAAGAGAAGAAGGAATCAAGACGATGCATGGATTTATCAAAATAATAATCAAGACACTGCACGGGATTATATGTTTGTGGATTATGTAATTGTTATATTTGTTTTGACTTATTGACATGCAATTATAAATTCATTTTACTTGTTTTATGTACATTTCTTTGACATCCATTAACATCTTATGTTGTTAATAGAAAATGTGAATTCGCTATAAACCATATCTTCTCATATATGAAAACGGGAATTCATAATTTACATTCTCAAGAATAACTAGATCGTTGTATATGTTTGAACTAAACTCACATTAGGTATAAGTTCAACACATTCTATATAGGAAAATGATTTCCTCACAGCCCACATGTGTACAGCCCTTTGTACAGCCCATGTTTTATATATTTAAAGTTAGTTTATTACCTGCTACCTGTTTAATAGGTTTTTTGAAATAATTTTTTAGTTTATTTAAGGGGCTGTGATGTTGGGCTGTGATGCTTGGCTGTGAGGCTAGCATAGTCCTTCTATATAAGATCATGGCGGATGAGAAAATATTCGCCCTACATCTTTGGGCAAGGGACAACTTGTTCCCTCACCAGGATAAAGGAGTTTCGTGGTTGGTTTTCCATTATTATAAAATTGGATGTATCCTGGCTGATGATACGAGATTGGAAAAACACGAAAGGTAACATAATGCAATTGTATTATTGTATGTTCAATTCCTTAAATTTTAATTAATTTTGACTTTGTTTATGGTTGACCTCCTTATTATAATTAATTTTTTCAGATTTGTACTTTCATGGCTAGACTCTTCTGTTGCAACTTGGTCATGAGGGTTTTAGTTGTTGTATATCCAATGACTCTAAAAGTTTGGATGAATGAACTAAAAACTGTACATTTATCTGACATGTCGAGAATGTATGCCATTCTCTTAAATTTTACTTGATCATTGATGTGTTTGATTCATAACAATTAATTTATGAACATCTTTTTTATGCATATATAATAATAACAAACAAGAAATGAAGCTTGATTTTGTACTTCATATTTTCATATGACTTTCATGCACTAGCCAAAAAGTTTAACTATTTGGACTTTGACATATTATACAATTTTTTTTTCACAGAATCGATGCATTTTGATCACGACATCTAACATGGCGCGAAGTAATTGGCGAAACCTTAGAAGCACTCAGTTGTCCGATAATAAAATAAAAAAAAAAAATCAAGACGATGCATGGATTTATCAAAATAATAATCAAGACAGTGCATGTGATTATATGTTTGTGTATGATGTAATTGTTTTATTTGTTTTGATTTATTAGCAAGCAATTATAAACTCGTTTTACTTGTTCAATGTACATTTCTTTGACTTCTATTAACAACAAAAGTTGGTACAAGACATATTTTCTCAGAAGTATTAAAACTGAAATTCATAATTTTTCCATTTTCAAGAACAACGAAGTCGTTGTATAAGTTAAAATCAATTTCAACACATTCTATATAAGACTGTGGCGGAGGAGAACATATTCATCCTACCTCTTGGGGTGAGCGACAACTTGTTACCTTACCAGAGTGAAGGAGTTTCGTGGCTGGTGTCCCATTACTCTAAAAATGGATATATCTTAGCTGATGATATGGGACTGGGAAAAACATGACTGGTAATATAATGCACTTGCATTATTGCTTGTTCAATTCCTTAATTTTTAATTAATTTTGACTTTTCTTATAGTTGACCTCCTTTTTGTAATTTATTCCAACTTTCATGGCTGGGACTCTTCCATTCCAACTTGGTTACGAAGGTTTTAGTTGTTGTATGTCCAATGTCTGGGACTCTTTCATTTCGATCACGACATATAACAATGGTTGGCCCTATAGCTAGGCAAGTTGGTCCCTTGCCTAGAGCCGGGACTATAGAGGGGCCTAATAATAATTATTTTATAAATGTATGTGTATCTCCGTTTTTTCGATTTGATAAATTATAAAAGAATTGTACATAAATTATATATTAGAAACTAAGGATTTAGGTTGAAAAAAACAAAGTCAAAATAATACAACAAACTTGGATAATTTTCAAATGAGGTCTTGGCCTATTTGTATAACTATATTCTCAAACAAACGGTGAAAATCAACTTGATCTAATGGCTAAAAATAATGCTCTAGAGACTTTCCTATAAACCTATGTAGAATATTTTACTCCATATTCCGAAACAATGTATAAGCTAAAAGAATGTCCTAGATATCTTCATGCATAATTTACTGGGCCATACTTAATTGATCAAGTATTGTTGAGGCAAATATTAATATTGATACGTCATGTATTGGTTCAGATGTATTGGACACATGATCGGAGCGCGACATTAAACTAGATTTATCCTATCATAATAAATTTTCGATTAACAATACACATTCTAGTGAAATCCTCCTTGTGTTTGTTATGTAAACTCTGTTGAGTTAATTATGTAAAATTTATTATTTCATATTATTGGTGTCAAATCATAAAGATTATATGCTAATTGATAGTAAAGTGTTTCTGTTTTATTGAATCTTAGTAAATTTTTTGTTACACAAATTAATCACCCATGTTAGTGACTAGACTTTGTTCGATTTTAGGTAAATTACCTCAATAATCGAATTCATTTACATATATAATTAAAAATATAGACATAAATTACCAATCTATATATAAAAATGCAAATAAGTGAATTCAGAGAGAGAGAGAGAGAGTGTTCACCATGGTAGTTGCAAACTTGAAAACAAGGTGGATAGGGAATTAGTGACGGCCGAGACATGTCTTTCTATACTGTTAAATAATTTTATTTTTTTCAATGTAAATGAACATACATGTGACAATTTAATTGCAATTGTTAAATGTTATGAAAATTTAGGAAGTTGTTAATCAGGTCATTAATTAAGGTATTAAGATTAGTGTGACACTTGTCTTCTGTGAAATGGTAGTCAACAACTAACTTAGAAAGAAAAAAGAGAATATTGTTCCGAAATTAATTTTACTTTCAACTTTTGATATGATTACATCAATTAGAGTAATTTATTTATGTTATATTATTTTGAGCCATTACGCTTATTATGTATATTTTTTTTCCTATTCTGATTTTACTCAGACTTAGTAATTCCTTATTTGGATCAAGGTTGGAGCAAGGTGTCAATCCAAAATTCAATGCTCAATTTACTTTAGAGGAAAAAACACCCTTATGGGAAAATTATTTTTTTGGTATTATTGGGTAAATTAAATTACACTTTTGGTACCATTATATATGAAAGTACAAATTTGATACCATAGAAAAAGTTTTCATTTCAATTTTGGTACCAAATTCATTTTTTCTACAAAATTAATGACAATTTACCCTCCCCCCCCCCCCCCCATGAAATGCATAATGTTCAATTTACCCCTCTATAATTTGGAAAAATATAAATTTACCCTTGTAAAATTTTTAATGAAGCAATTTACCCCCTTCAGCTGGAGTTTGTAACTCACTTGCGAAATTGAGAGTAGGCATGCAAATTATTTTATAGCAAAGGGATATAAATTGCCACTTTTATCATATCACAAGGGGTAAAATGTCACATTATCATAATAAAAGTGGATAAAATTCCGCCAAAAATCCTATAATTCCAGGATGTAAAATGCCAAAAACCCAATATTAATTGATGATTTCGATGATAAGATAAAATTTCCGACTACTACAACTGAAATTGATGACGATGACGTAATTAATGACATATATTATCAAGATACCACAATATATAACTACTTTTGAGAATGGTCAAAAATAAAATTTTGCCAACCAGATGTAGATTATAGAGTTTGCCTAGTTTTAATTTGACAAAGTGTTGAATTATAATTGATCAAAATTTTATTTAAGTTATTTTCTACGCTCAAATACATATTGATACCTCGAGGGATACAAACTCTTTTAAAGCAAAGAAGCACACATCATAAAACTTTATCAAAACACGTTAGAGCGACTCATAACTTACTAAATTTCGACAATGTTTAATCATTGCGAATATTGGATTGAGAAAATAGGATATAATTAGAAAAGTCGTTTTGAGATTCTGCAAATAGACGATAATTAATTGCAATTATATTTGCAAAATCAATTCATTCCCATAACAAGATTCTTAATTCAATAGTGCATTACTTATATTATTACAATTTATAAAATCTCGTAGAGAATTATAAATATCTTGACAAGAAGATTCCAATTACATCTATATTGCTACCATAATATTTTTTTCTACATGTGTATTTAAACTGATCAAATATAGGTTAATTTTACACAATTAAAAAGTATACAATTGCTAAACAATAGAAAGACATGGGTCGGCCGTCTCTAATTCCCTATCCACCTTGTGCTCGGGATAATAGCTGCAAATATCAGGGTAAACACAATCAATCAATCTTTCTACATATATAAGTATTTCAACAACTATGTAAATTTTATTGTGTCCTTGTTGTTTTTTAAATTTGTTAAGAAATACATATTATTTTTACATGTACATAAACACGACCCTTGTGGATATATTTAATTAGTTTAACGTAGATTATTTTACCCACTTTTGATAGGATTTTCTTTCTTTCTAAGGGCTGATGGCAATTTACGGACCCTTGTGATTATCATAATATTCAATTTACCCTCTTGTAATTTTTACACCTTGTTATTTAAAAAAGAGCAATTACCTCCTTGAGTTTGAGGGTGAATTTCATACGCTCAAATATGAATGTGGGTGTGAAATGTATTTTGTAAAAAGACCAAATTGTCCTTTTGGAGGGAAAAATGGTCCACAAAAAATACACATGGTGGTAAAATGTCACATTTATAATAAAACATGGAGGTAAATTGTCACATATATAATAACCGGGGGGGGGGGGGGGGGGGGTAAATTGCAACATGTTTTTCAATTCATTTTTTGTCAATTGACCAGTCTTTAAATTTATAGGGAGGCAGTGTGAATCATTTTAATTTTAATCATAGGGAGCTAGGTAAATTGCTCTTTTAAATTGAACATTATGATAATCACTGAGAGTAAATTGCCATTAATTTAATTTAATTTTTATTTTTTAATTATCGGAACTAAGATTTATGTTTTCAAAGTAAGATTTGTAATTAAGTTATATATAATCAAATATTTTATTTATTTGATTTTTGATTGCAGGATTCAAAACCCTATGGCCTGAATTAGTAGGGGTTGAGGCTTCAAAATGCAAGGCTACAATAGAGGGAGATAATCCATATGTTACTGTCATTTATGTACGTCCGGATGGGTTCATAGATCATTACTTTTGTTGCAATCGTGTGTATCTCTACCTTGATGATCATAGAATTTGTAACTATCCCCCAAGAGTTGGATAAGCAAATACCGAGTAATTGTAATCAATTGCCTGAGTTTTCAGAATAAATAATAATGGGTTTTGTTTGTATGTGATTGGTTAATGAATGAATGACACTAATGGCATGGAATGAACTCATTCACAATTCTTAAAAGAATGATCCATCATAAAATATGTGCGAACATGTTTCATTGTAATCAAATTTTGAATTCGAAATTTGTGATCATATTATTGACACACAAAATATATGCATTCTGACACCAAAATATATATTCAATTTTACACTTAATATATATGATTTGACGTTAATACCTTTGACCAATGGAAATTATAAGGATATTTTAAAAATATTATCTAACAATTTGTTTTCAACTATTATCTAATATTAGGCATTAACCTATATTCCATGGCATAGAAAAGTCTCTATAATTGCAAAGATAGTTATCTTACACTCAATTGGTAAATTTTTTATTACACCTATTATATATTTTAAACTCGAAAAGAGAAATAGTATATGAATCTACTTGTATAAAAAAAAAATTAATTATTAAAAAAATTATTTAAATTTATTAAAACCAAAACTGTAATGGTATTCTTATAAATAAGTGGTTAAATATTAATAAAATTGATGCTTTTGGAAAACAAAAAATTAACTAAACTGAAACATTAAAATTAAAAAAAAAAATATCACATTATTTTCTTTCCAAACATTCATTCTGTATATTTGTCTATGAAAATCTTTCTTTCCAAACATTAATAATTTGACTAAAATTTCAATTGAAAATGTTATTTATGAATTTGCATTAGCAATTAAGACAACAATGTTGGGAATTTAAATAAGTTACTTTCAAAGCTACTTATCTTTTACTATTACAAATTGTTATACATCGGGGTTGGTATAGATATAATTTTAAATTATCAGAAATATTATAACTACTGTTTAATTTATTATTTTAATCTAATGAGACACATATTTTTGGCATTAAAAGAATGGGCTTCTCTACTAGATCATTTTATGAGATTTTAACCGAATTTGATTTGACTCTTACTCAATTTGAAAGGATTTTTGTCCGATTAGAGAATCGATGGATCTGATTCGATTATAAAGATTCGTAATCAAGAATATGTGGAGCACATATAGATGTAGATCACCGATGAGGCCTTAACCAAGTGGTTAAGGATGATGCTCCATGACCAGGAGGTCATGGGTTCAACTCCCACAAATGTGGGTATTTTATCTAGTTTCATACTAGTCTTTCTCTAGTTCAATACTAAAAATTAGTTCACTTTGTTATCATTGGAATAGTTTCGATTCGATATAGTGTTTGATGTAACAATGTATTCACCATCTAAAAAAGAAAATATAGATGTAGATCGATCCGTTTCGTTAAAGATCCGTATCCGAAAATTAACAAAAAAAAAAACTTTATATACATAATATTTTATTAAAATTAGTAAAATTGATAATATTTTACCGATCAGTTTAAGAAGGTAAAAGTCAATAATAATTCATTCACAATTTTATTTTTGCATATTTCTATCTAAAAACATGACCACTAGTTAAAGTTTAAGCATGTGAGCTAAATTAAAGAAAATCGCAAATTTAACAAATCGGTTTTAGGAAAAAAATATTGGTTTAAATTTTAAAAGTTGCAATTATTGGATCCGAAAAAGCTATATCCGGCTGAATCCGACCAATAGCTATTGAACCCGGAAAAATTAGATCTGAGCAAGATCCGGATCCAAGTTGAATTTGACAAAATTGGAGCCGAATCTAAGTCGAGCTAATTTTATCCAATTAGAATCTAAGTCGAGGATATTTTTTAAATTGGTACGAAACATATTCTTATTTATTTATGTGTTCTTTCTTTAATCAAAGAGTTTTAAGTATCATATATTTTTTATTAAATTAGAAAACAAAAATTCTCTCAAAAAAAATTCAGGCCATGAAATACAACACCCCTTTTAATTATTTTATAAATACATTCTTTTGTTGGAGATTAACATTTAGTACATGATTTAATATAACAAGGTATTATTATGATTAATAAACATATAAAACTATAATTAAGATAAAACTTTGATGTTCAAGTAAGTTGTTATGTGTGGGGATTTAGTCTTTAAAGAAATATTTGTCTAAAAAATTAAATATAATATTATTATGTTATATCCTTTTTTTAAGTTTGTTAAAATATTATCTCAAATAAATTTCTTGCAAAGTTTCTTGTTGTTCAATTATTCAGATCAGATTTCTTAGTTTGTGTACAGTTTTTCAAATTGTATGAATTGTGGTTTGGCATAGATTTTAGATTTTTACAATTAACAAAGTTACTATAAATCTGTTTTATGGAAACCTTCCCGAAATTATAAAATCTGCAGTAAGGATTTTTGTTGTAATGTTCTAGTTGTAGGGAAACTAGAGAACTTAATTAAGAATACATCAACAATAGAAAGAGTGTTCATTAATTTTCTAGGGCTATGTTCGGTTTACCAGAATTTTAATTGGGTTGTATTATTATTTGGGACAATATATTATCTAATCAGGGGCTTAGTAGCATGTATGCCATATTAGGAATTGGGCTTATTAAAATCGGGCAACTAAATCAAACTCCAGTACGGTTGGCCCAATTTGATCTCCGAAATGGGCAATGTCTATTTTGCCCTTGATCTGAGTTGGCGGACTTCATCACGCACTACAAGAATTTTGGGTTTTGGGGACGAAAATTTTTGTCCCTAGATAATAAAATTTCGTCGCCAGAAAGTTTTCAGGACGAAAATATTTCGTCGCCAGCCGCGTCGCCAATTCCGCGTCGCTGAATGTTATAGGCCACGCCTTTGTCAAAATCGTGCCCAAATCTTCAGATTCTACCACGCCTACCACTTTCGTCTCCCATTATGAACTTTTGGGGACAATTTTTTTGGTCCTCAAATCTCTTTATTTCTGTAGCTGTTTGTAACATTTCGTAGCTAGATGGTGCCTTTTGCAGACGAAAATTTGATCGTACCAAATAAGATAATCTTCAGGGACGCCTATCAAACCAAGTTCGTCCCCAATTTTTGTATTTTCTAGTTATTTATTTCATGAAATAAGCATTTCGGGATTACTTTAACTTTGATTTTCCAAACATATACAGATCAATATCCAATTAAAACATGTAAAAACTAATCATATATTAGTTCAACATTCACAAGCAAATAATCATCCAATTAATTTCTTATCTTTTAGAAGCATATATACAATTTTTTCTACAAAAATATCATATGCACTAGTCAAGGTTTTACTATGCCAAAATAAATTAAACATCTAACTTTCTAAGAGATCATCATCATTCCGCTGCCAAAAGAGTTGGATGTCCATACCACTTCAAAAATTGATGCTACCAATAAAATCTGCATATTGCAAAACTTAATATTAATATCAAAGTCCACATTTCATTAAAATTCCTGACCACTATTAGTCAGAATAAGCCTAGTGCAACAAAAAAAAGGTGAAAGTTAGAAGAAAACCATCAAGTAGAGATTCGGATTTTTCATAAATTATCATTACACAATATTTACCTTTCCCTAAGGATCCTCTTGAGCTTGAGTTTTTCTTTGCATCGGGCTCCGGGACCTGCTCAACATATGAACACAAACTCTCAATTACATCAAAATAAGTTACAAATTTCTTCGCGAATCAGACAGTATCAGATTTCATTAAGTCATGAAAATACGTTAATGAAGCTATTTAATATAGCTATTTAAGTATTAAACCAAACTTATCAAATTTCATATGGTATGAAAAATAATTTCAAGTTCACCTCTTTTGAACCACTAAATTTCATAAAACTGGAAAATGAAGAAAGAACTTCAAGTACTTATTTATGAGAAAGAGGTGTTAGTATTTTGTTGACTTTGTTCATTTTTAAGATCTTCTCTTGGCTTAGCACTCGAGCATTAGATTCAGCTATTTACATGGTGAAAACTATGCTAACAACCTCTGTATAATAAAATAAAATAAAATGAGCAACCTATGATTGCGCATAAGCAGAGAACTGAGTGGCGAGCTAATGTTTAAACTACAAGGTGTTTATGGATGTTCTTGTCTGAAGGAACACAGAGATATAATTAGCTTAAATTGCAGGATATACTGACTTGAGAAAATTATAGTTTCGGATTTCTAATGAGTTGCAAGTTTACAATGAAATAATTACCCCATTCCATGAAATGTATGTACGTATAGCAAATCAGATAAAACCAAAGTCGAATTAATAAAGCTAAATCTTGAGATATATTAACCAAAAAATAATGGATACTACAAAAAAATAAGTAAACCAAGAGAGTGTGTTTTCAGTAGAATCCACAATTGAGTAATCACTTACCAGAACAGATGTTGGAAGACCGAGAAGATTTGTTTTTATCACACTGCACTAACCGAGATCTTGTAGACTGCCACCAAAGATTTCGCACTGCACTAACCGAGATCTTGTAGACTGCCACCAATGAAAACAACAGTTCAATCTGTTTTTCTCACAAATGCTAATGTGTGTGTAAGTGAAAAGTTACCAAAATCAAGAAAACAAACCTCTTTTCCATTGAACATGGGGTTTGGACAAAAAACCATGGCAAAGACTCCTTTCTCATCCCTATATCATTTTTCACTGCAGTTTGATTAGCTCCCATAAAAGATAAATTTTCCCTGCAATATCTACTGAATAAATTGAGAACAAGTCTGTTATAGAACTCTTTGCAGAAATTTCAGCCATCCTTTCACTTTTTCAATCAAGAAACAATGGTAGTAAAAACAGGGTATTGCTATGTTTCTCACTTTCTATATGTACTATGCACCTCAATAAATGAATAAGTTGGATATCTCTGTTTCCTTTTTATACCTAAAAAAATACTCCTAGTGAATTTGAAAACAATGTACTTGATATTTGGTTAAAGAAACTAAACTTCATAGGACAAAATGTGCTTCAAATTTGGTAGGGCTTAGACAAATTTAAATCTTTATGAGGCCACAAGGACAAATAACCAATACGAATTTACAATACATTTCAACTTGGTTAAATTGTTACCTTACCGGATTTGACAATCAAATTTGTTGCCTAATAAAGCTCATGCCATATAAATTTCTAATAAATAATAGAATACATATCATTCAACCAGAACATATTTGATGTGAAGATAAAAAAACTGATAACAAATGCAAATATATATATACAACACACAAACTGACACTTTGGGCAATATATCAAGAACAGAGAACGTATAAAGTATACCTGAAATTTACCAGAAATTCGAGCAACTCGAGATCTAAAAATATAAACAAAGTATTTTGAGTATTATTAGTAGTTAAAATACTAAAAAAATATGAAAATCCTAAAAATGACCAAAATACATGAAACAATCTGTAAATATTTGCAAATCTTCGACTTAATCACGAAAATCTTCGGCTTAAATTACAGTTAAAACATAAACCTCAAAAACTAGAAGAGATTTCGGGAAAACAAAACTCACCGAAGACAAACTATTTCTCCGTCGAATCACAATCTTCCACATTTTTTATCCTGAAACTTACTTTTCACCAATCTAATTTTGTGTTGTACTTTCGATTTTAGGGTTAAGAGAATGAGTGGGAGAGCGCGCAACTGTTAAGTGGAGAAAATATAGTAGTCCTGGATATATTTGGCTCGAGATGCACTTGTCCAATATGAGAAATTAGGAGGGAAGGTGGCACTAAGGCTCAGAGAGATTAGGAGGCGGCGCGTTGAGGCTGAGGGAAATTAGGAGGCGGCGGTGAGGTTTCGAAGAGAGCTGGGAGGCGGCGGTGAAGTGTGAGAAAGGAAAGAGAAGAAACCCTAGTTGCTGAACAGCTAGAGAAAAATATAAATTATAAGTGAACTCTTACTTTACAACGTGAATATTAGTAAAAATATTAAATTTCCATTGGACACGAAATTACCGAACGTGCCAGAATATTAGTGCACGAATTTCTATGTGGCGTCCTCAAATACTGCTATTAAGCGACGAATTTTTTTAAAACGTGCCAAAACAGTACTACTAAAGACGTAATAAATCGTCCCGTAATAAGTACCAGTTTTAAGCACAAAATAAATGCGTAGAAAAAAGAATTAGTCACAATAACCTTATTTCGTGCCCTAATATCTTAATTGTAGACGATATTTTGACCGTACCAAAAAAATTCGTCCCCAAATACCTGTTTTCTTGTAGTGACGGCCGTTCATTTGAAATGGCTCAATCTGGGCCATTCACTTTCGTGTATAAGTACTGTTAATCGAAACCCTAATTCAGTTTTGCATTCTCTCATTTCTCTCTCTACACGAGCGGCGGACCTGCTCCTCTACTTTCTCCCTCTACACCCGCGGCGAAGCTGAGTTCTCCATCTTCGTAATTTACTTTCAGTGACTTTGTGCCCAATTCCGCCATTATCTTCTTCATTTAGGTAAGGTTTCATAAAATAAAATTTTCAATTGTTGTTTATTCGGGCATATGTTAGGGTTTTAACACTTTGTGTTTCATTTTTTTTGATCCAGGAGGTTGTATTATCAAGTGAAATACGAGGTAAACTTTCCGATTCTAGATTTTTAAACATAAATTAAAATTGATTTTCGGTTATTAAAGTTTTAACATAGGTTCCATTTGTTCTGTCTCGAAGCCGTAGGTATGGATTCCAATGATAGTGTTAATAGCCGAACTCGTTCTTCATTCACTAGCCATAGTTTGGATGGAACAAAATGTGTGTGTGGATCTAGGCTGAAGGTCTACACTTCCTGGACCAAGGATAACCCTGGGCGGAGATTTGCACGCTGTCAAGTGACTAAGGTTAATATGTTTTGTTTGTGCATATACATGATTTTTCCCATGTCAATTTGTGCATTGTTTGTTTAGTTTTGAAATAATTGATGTTCAATTTGGGTTTTGTCTTTGTGCAGTTGATTGTGTATTAATATGCCCTCGTCTGAGTTTTTTAGGGGGAACGTTGTCCTTACTTTGAATGGGTTGATCCACCGATGTGTGATAGGTCAAGAGTCATTATTCCTGGTTTGCTTACGCGGGTTAATCATGCTCAGGCAGAGAATACCCGTCTAGAGCAAGATACTATGACTATGAATACTGACATTCAAAGGCTTGTTCATTCTATTGCTAAACTTGAGAAAGAAAACATGGCATTGCGTCGTAAACTAAAGTTTGCGATGATCTGTGCCATGCTCCTTTTTATGTGCTTTGTATTTACCATAATTTAGTTTGTGCTCTTGAACTTGGCCTGTAAACTTTTTGTGGGATCCTGGCTTGTATTTTGATTGCAAGTTTTATTTTCTTGTAATATATTTCATAAACTGTTGTACTGTCTATGTGTGGTTTGTTTTATCAACATTAGGGGATTATTGGCATATTTCCAGTTTGTTTATTGCATTTCCATAATTGGTGCTTTGAGTTTGCTTGCATATTATATTTTCATGTGATATTTTTCATAAACTTGTGTACTGCATACTACAAATTTTGAAGTCCTTCTATATATGTTTGGGGATTACTGAGAATCATCTGTTGGTTTAATAGCACTTCCATAATTCAACATCTGATTTTGATTCCAAGTTATTTTGTTTTTGTCATATTTTAAAAAATCATTTCATGCTGCCTATGAATTTTCATTCAAAATGCAATATAGGTTTTTTGCAAACATTTAGGGGCCTTTCTTGCATTCCAGACTATCCATTTAAACATATTTTGTAAAATCCTTGCCATACTGCCATGAGAATTTTGCAATTTTTAAAAGTTAGGGGGTTTTGTTGCAAATTTTCAAGGGCTCTATGTGTTGAATGATTGTTCACAATAATTCAAATTTTTTGAGATTAATTGGAAACAAACTTATTATCTGCTTTGTGACTCAAGTCCATTACCTGTGATATTAAAATTGAAGTGCATTGTTTGCAATTAATAAGGGTGACTTGTCAATTCCATATCATATCATTGATTTGAATAAGATGGTTGTGGGCATTTATTGCTTTCATAAATGTTGAGTGAAAGGGATATGGAATGAACAATCTGTATATTTGTCCTTGGACTTGAGTGGTTGCCATAAATGACTATCTACCCCACTTAAATCAACATTTATGGGGGGAGTTGGAAAGGTAAAGACATTTTGTCTCTATAAATAACTTAGTATCTTTCCCTTTTTTCTTCATTCTGCCAGTATCCCAAACTGAAAATTTACACTAAAGTTGTACATCTCTGTTTTGAAAATGTCTACCATACGTAAGGATGGGTGGACTTATGATGAAAACTGGAACTTTTTGTGTTTCTTGATGCGGGAAACAAAAGAAAATGATCTGAAAGACATCGATAATCTGAAGAAAGCTCTCGGACGGATTCAAAAATCCATGGGAACAAGGTTTGGAAGGCGGTTCAGCTTCCATTCAATCAAGACCAAACTAGAATAGATGCGCATTAGGTACCGTCTCTGGAAGAAGTTCCTTAGCACCCCCGGAGTTATTCACGACATAGAAAATTGTGAATCAACTGTGCCTGAGGCATACTGGCAGGCTGTTGATAGGGAGGTAATATCCCTTTCATGTTTTATGCTAATTTAAATACATGTCTTTTTTATTTGAGAAATATATTTTGTGATTTATTAATTCTTTATAAACTGATATTTGATGTTCTTGTTTATAGTCTGAGCCCGAACTGTTTAAGTACTTCAGATTGAATGGTAACACCCTCTACCTTATGCTTGAATGCATATTTGAGACAGAGGGTGTTACCAAGCTGCCAATGGACTTGAGTGGCAGTCCTCAGTGGCCTATTCATGTTTGGGACGACGATGAGGATGACAAGGCTGTGGTGGCAATGGCTTCCGGAAGCGAATTTATACCCCCTTTTCTTTTCCCAGAGGAGTGTTATGTTGACTTGGATACCTTCATTGATGCTGACAATAAGCAGTTGGCAGTTGTGCAAGGAGATGAAAACAAGGAAGTTGAAGGAAGGAGGTTGTTTCATGATGAAGATGTTGCTGGTGGAACTAAGGGTGAGGCTTCAGGAGAAAAGATGGAGTAGACTCAATGTTGATGGAAGTTTCTGTTTTTAATGTTTCAAGGACTGTGGTTTATTTTATATTATGTATTTTGACTATGTTTTTATAATTTCTGCAGGACCAAGCTTTTTAGTACTTATGTATGTTTTTATTTCCAGAACTTGTGTGTTTATCCCCAACCTTGTTCCAAACATATCAATTTTAATCAATATGAAAGTGGTTGGCAGTATCTGTGTATTTATGTATTTAATTTCATTTTAATATTGAATTTTATCACATCTTTTAATGATGTATTTCATCTTAATGTTGGTTTAAAATTCTGTTTGTTTTATTTTTTTTCCCAGAATGCATGTATGAATACATAAGTCAAAAAATGAACACATAAAGCACTTCAAATATTCTGCCGAAAGCAATGTTTTCTGACAATTGCAATGAAAACTTGTATCGAGTTTGGTTCTTATGAGTGAAGGTATAAGCTTTACAGCTGTTTTGGTCAAAAACTTAGGTACATGCGTGAAGTACAGGTAGGAAGCATGGATATGAGTCTACAATATGAATTCAATTTGACATATTATTCCCCTGCAAGTTTGAAAAAATTATAACATATGTCAGGAATATAATCTTGGCTTAAAGGATTTTGCAATCTAGGACATGACATAATTGCAAACAACCCCCAATCTGAATGGCATTCTTCTTTTTAGTCCTTCAATTGCTTCTATAAATATGTGTCCTTAACATATTGAAATGCAATCAAAAGAAATGGCAACCTTCAACCCTCGGCCCCAATCTGAATTTTTTTACACCGAAATATGGCACAAGGAAATCGATGACTACTTCATCGAATTTTTATCCAATGAGGCTTTCTTCCAAAATGCAATTTTCATCCATAGTTTCAGTGACGTTCATACAATTGCTTGTAACGAACTTAATATATACTTTCAAACAGCGTTCACTCTTAAAAAAATCACCGCAAAATTTCACTTTATAAAACGAAGACATTCTACATTTTCATATTTGAGGAGCCTTTCGGGGTACTACTTAATCGGTGATATCAATGATGTTGGAAACGAAGGCAAGGAAATTGTTAGACAGTTGTGCATGGTAAGATTATTTTCGAAGTATTTTTATTACAGTTAACTAAAAATTCTTTCTAATTTCGGTTAACTTTTATTTTAGGAACGTCCATTCTACGAAGCATATGCTATCCATGGAGAGCCTAAATGGGAAGATTTATGTGAAATTTTCGGCCATTCTGGGATCGAATTTCCGGCGGTTGTGCCGCCGTCTCCCATTGATCTTCAGTGGTTCGAAGTAGACGATGAGCCCATTATTGGTCAAGAAAGTCCGGAACCAAACCCCCTAGAAATGCTGCAATTCTCGCCTTGCGAGGATGATGATTTTTGGAATGATCTGGCGAACCAAAATAATACACCTACGGATGATGAAAATGACAAGGGTGAGAAAGCTAATTCCGTTGCTAAGTGTCTCTGGCCGGACGAAGGGACGTCTTTGGGATCGGTTAAAGGAAAAAAAAATGATGGATATCTGTATCAAGATAACATTATTAATGCAGTTTCATCATTTCTTGTTTTAAAGACCTTAATTTGGCAACTTTATGTGCAATTTATTTTAACTCCGTGAAATTGTTATCAGGTTGGAAGTCCAAATTACAACCTCATTTCTTTCAAGCATATGCTATATTTGCATATTTCCGTTAATGTGGGTGAGGGACCTTTTTTGTAATTTTTCATGGTTGAGGGCCAGGGACCTTTCTATAATTTTCAATAGGTGGCTGCTATATTTGCAAATAGTGGGCATTCAACTATGTTGAACTTTCGTGAACAGAGGGACGAATTGTGCAAATTTGCACTTGAAATGTTTTGCCAGGGAAGGTATATAAACTGTTAAGCATGAAGCATTCAAGCAAAGATTATCATCGATCCAAAATTAAGTGTTAACAATATTAATCATCATTCCAAAATACAATTGTTAACAATACATATCATCATCCCAAACTAGAATATATATCAGTTAGGCAAATTACACCCATGAGTAATCAAGTGTTACCAACCTAACTAATATGTCCAAATATCATCATCCCAAAATACAGTCCACTTTATATGGTCTAATACCATATTTCACAACTTTGTTAATACTACCAAACTCCCATATCAATACATTAGCTAAAACAGGGACAAAAGCAAGTTTGAATATCAACTACACAAACCCGTAGCAATCAACAAAACATGGTGTTTCCAAAAGTACATAAACCCTTAGCAATCAACAATTTGATTAAGGCATTTTACCTTGAAGAATCATGTGTGCTTGAATCTCCCGATTTCGGGGGTTCGAATTCAAGAACAAGCTGGTATGTTTTGCGTTATCCATTATCTTGAAGGAAAGAAAATTGCGATTCTCCTCACTTAGAGACTCAATAGTCTCTAAAGCCGCTATTATCTTTTTTGCTTTATCGTCGTAGGAATCCTTCTCCTTGGCAAACTTGGACGAAAGATCAACCCACGTGTCTTTTGCAGCGGTGATAAACTGTGACATGTCGGGTTTATAAACGTCATCTACAGGGAATTCGGGTGTTTTCTTCTTTCTTTTTTGTTTTTCTTTCTTGATCTTCTCCTTTTTCAGCTTCTTTGTCAACTTGGAAGTCCGAGGGGTCTCTAAATCTGGGTAAATTGGACACGCATTCATTATATCCTCGGCCACATCTGAGGCATCAGTAGTCAAATCCACATAGGGACTGCTATACTGCAGTTCATCATTCTTCATGGACGGTTCTTTTCTTTTCAGGTTCTTTTCAATGGTGTCCCTTGTCATCTCCTCAACTATATCCTCAAAGCTTTCCGCGCCATCCCCGGTTGCTCGATCCCTTCCAAATATTTCGACCCAGTCATCGAAATAGTGATATGTCTTGTACCGCATGTTTGCAACATCCGGGTGAGCCTAGCAAGAAAACAAATAAATAGAAACATTTTAAATATTAAGAATTATCATATATATAGTGGAATTAATTAGAAAGGCAGTCCATACAATACCTTGACGTATAAGTCCCAAACATCATCTTCCACAGTGATTTGCCTACCGGAGTCGTTCCACCCAAAGCCACTTGTACCTTGCATTCCTAGTAATTGGCCATACGTCTTCTTCCAAACGGTAATCTTGGAGTTGATATGTTTAGCAAGAATCTTGGAATTAGGAAGCAAAGTAGTTAGGGCAACCTCTAATGCTTGTAAATAACCCGGCTGCAATGCATTATCGGCCTTCCATCCATTAGCAATCATCTCTTTCAAGCAATGTAACAATTGTTGTTCTTCAAGCTCATTCCAAGATCTCTGAGCACCTTGTGTCTTTCTTTGAGAAGGCGCCGTATCACCATATCGTGGAATGGATGTCATCTTCCCACAAAACCTACACAACTATTGTCCACAAAACAGGGTGTTTCCAAAAACAAAATCCTTCAATTAAACATACTCATTATAATCATGCACGTAATTACTTAAAAATAATATAACAATTATTAACGTAAACTTTAAAATATAAAATCCGTCGATTAAACAAACTCATTGATAATCATTCAGGTACAAACTATTAAAATACAATAACAGTAAAGAAATTGTTCATAACGTACAAACTAGTACAAATCAAATTTCAAAAGAAATACAACATTCATGCATAAAATAACATAATATAATCAAGATGAAAATGTTTTGGTTAAAGACAAGTGATGATTTCATTCTAATTACGTTCTTGATTCCATTTTATGAACATACTACGAGCCATATTGTCCCGAAAATTGTTCCACGCATGCGACGGCTCAACTACGTCAATGTAATCCTCAACGACGGCATCGTCATCATCGTCACTTGAATCACTTGAATCACTAGAATAACTAGAATCACTAGAATCACTGGAATTTTCATAGGTATACCACACATCGAAGTCCATGGTTCGCCGCATAAAATTCTAAATCAAGAACAATGCCATTATAATCCTGTTTTGCGTCTTCAAGGGGTAAAATGCATTGCTCTTAAAATTGCCCATTTTTTTAACTTGTCCAAAGCTCCGCTCTATTACATTTCGGGCTTGTGAATGTTTCATATTAAAATACTCCTTCTCATTTTGCGAGGCCTCCATTCCGACGCCCCATTCTTTCAAATGATAACGAACCCCTCTATATGGCGCAAGAAACCCTTCTCCGTTGGTATAACCATTATCACATAAGTAATATGTACCTAAATTGAACGCAAATTATTATTGGGATGAAATTTTCTGAATTTTAGTTATATGTTACTTTTTATAATTGTATCTAGACATTCTAATGTGTATATGTTCGAACCTGTAGGCACCCTCAAACCATTGTTCCAGTTGATTGCATCACGTAAACCACGACCATCCGCTGCAGATCCCTCCCAACCAACAAGAGCATACGTGAATCCTCCATTAACATCACACGCAGCTAACACATTTGTCGAAACAACACCTTTGCGTGATCTATAACGTGGTCTATCTGCCAAGGGCACTTGAATTATGTTCAATCCAATGCCCCTATGCAGCCCTATATACGAAAGTCCATTAAACTGTGCTTATTCGACGAATACCCAAAAGTATCTTAATAATGTAAAGGCTCACCGGAAAACAGTTCCACCTTGAATCCTGACAATCATCTGTAACTGGTTCTGGGACGGATAATAAAATCTTATGGAGCGTTAACGTACAACCTAATACGCGATAAAAGCACTTGCTCACCGTGTCACCGGAACGTTTATAATCAGTCCCAACTACTTGGATCTTCTTATGGTGTGAAAGGACACTAAAAAAAATGGCTACTTGTTCTCTAATCGGAACGTATTTCGTATCCCTTAACCCCCCCCTCATTATGTAGCAAGCAACAAAATTTTTCAAAGGAGCTCTTATCAAGCCTAAGGTTGCTTTTACATCTTACATTTTTCTTCATAGTAATCTTACGAACATATTTGGCTTGCTTTCGTTTCCTACGGATTAGACTATAACGAATTGGTTGGTTCAAAGATTGTGCACGAAGTTGTGCTATAATACGAAGACACATAAAATAAACACCCATCCAAAAAAATTGATGAAATATTAATAAGAGAAGGTGCTTCCTTCGTGGATCCATTTTACAATGTGGCTGCAAACATATGGAAAAAAAAATTCATTCAAGATAAAAGACATTATATTTTGAACATATATAGGGGGCTTTATGACACAACTATGAGGAACTTATGATAAGAACATGAATAGCAAAATTAAAAATATGAACTTACACTCATTCAACAAGAACAAAATCAGGACTTATTATAAAAATGCCAAGAATCAATATGCACACATTAGAATTAATAACAAACAAAATGAACAAAAAAATCAGTTTCAACTCAAATATTTGGTTCATAGTATAATCAAATATTGTCCTGTTCTCTAAAAAAGCCATTCAACAAAAATTCATATTAAAGATATAAATATTTCAGTAGAAACTCATATATTCACCTTATCAACAACAGAAAACAAGAACAGTAGACTGGCTACAAATATAATCTAAATTCTAAAATTAACAATCAAATATTGTCATGTTCTCTAAAAGCCATTCAACAAAAATGCATATATATAAGCATTTCAGTAGAAACTCATATATTCACCTTATCAACAACAGAAAAGTAGAACAGTAGAATGGCTACAAAAACAATCTAAATTCTAAAAATTAACAAACTTCATCCCATTCACAACATAAATAAGAAAGCACAAAATGAAAATTATTAACCCTACGGATGATAAAAAATTACGAATAATGAGTTATTCAAAAATAAGCCGTCTGGTGTAAAATTCATATCACTCGTAAAACCATTTTTGCACATTTCCCGTCCTTTTTATATGAATAACCGAACACACATGTAGACGAATTTCGAATTATTGATATGAACTGACCTAGCTTGGGACGTGAAAATGGAGCTGCCGTTTAGGTATTCCGCCCTACAATTTCAAAAAATCAAATCATTAGGGCAAGATTAAAGGAAATAGATGTTCAATTGAGTAAAGAAAACGAAAATACGAAGAAATCCGTGGCTGAGTTTGAGTAATCTTGCGTCGGTTCTCACTTAGGAAGAAGGGGGAAATGTCGCGTGCGTGGGAGAAGAGAAGAGGGAACTGAAATTTTTCAGAGTTTTATTAAATTTGAACTGGTTTTTTGGCAATTTCTTACAAATTAAAGGGCAAATTCGGGATGGAAAAGTTAATATGGGCCAGCAGATTATAATTTTAGGGGGAGGTCTGAAATTATAATGGGCTGAATAAAGGGGATGGCCCACCTTTCCGGCGAATTAAAATGGGCTGCCCGTGATTTTATTACCCAGACCAAACAAATTATTTTGGCCCCAATTTAAACTATCAGTCTCATTATTCACATAATTTGGGCCATATCCAGCAAACCGAACATAGCCTAGGGGTATAATTGAGATTAGAAAAAAACTGCCCTGACATTATTAAAATTGCTTTGGCTATATCAACAGCCTTATTTTAATATAAAGGGTGTTTTTGCATTTAGCCCTATTATTTTTTGAAGATTTGCATTCATTCCCTTTTCGATAGAATTTCTTCTTCTTCTTCGTTTTTTTTTTTTGGGACAATTTGAAAATTAAGAAACAAATGTACTTGAGATTATAATTAATCTAATCTGTTATTTTTTACCCCAAAAAAAAAAAATATTTAATGTGTTACTTGCATGATTCAAAACTGAATGGCCTGAGCTAGTTGGGCTTGATGCTCCACAATGCAAGTCGACAATAGAGCGAGACAATCTATATGTCACTGTCATTACATATCTAAGTTCCAACAAAAATAATATGATTGGCTATTCAAATAAAGTAAGTTATTAAATTGCACTGTTAATATAAGTTTGCCTGCTTTAATTTTTTTCTTTTGTTCAAAATATTTCTTTACATTTACTTCCGCGCTTCAACATTTTAGTGTTTTATTTGTATTTGAAGATACAATTATATTTTTCTTTTGTTCAAATATTTCTTTACATTTACTTCCTCGCTTCCACATTTTAGTGTTTTATTTGTATTTGAAGTTACAATAATTAACACCATTAATAGTCTCCCTTATTATTAATTTTTTACAGAATGGTCCCTCTTGTGGTTTTTTTTCAACATTGATCCCCATTATGAATTATTTATTTCACTTTGGTCATTTTCAGGTGGTCCAATATGAGCTAAAGTGCCAAAACAATTTTATGAGGAACTAAATTGATAAAGAAACTATTTTTCAAGGGACTAAATTGATACAAAATAATTTTATGAGGGACTAAAGTGTAGCATTATGAATAAAAGATCCCTTACACAAAAGAAATCACTATGTAAAAAGTTACTGTTAATGACGTTTACCCTTATTTTACTGTAAGAGAATAGAATTTTTTCTTGTGTTAAAAAAATCATGACGTGATCAACTCTTATATTTTAATGGGTGTATTTAGTTAATAAAATATTAACATAGGAAGGTTTCTTCTCACAAACGTTAACAAATGTGGGTCTTGGTTAGTAAAAATAACACACGGAACTTTATGCCAGTTATAGAATATACAGGAAATATGTTTGTTTTAATTCAATATTGAGAGGAAAATAGATAGCGGATTGTCAAATTAGTAATTTTGTATAGTGTTTGAGACATATATAATATTACTTCTGCTATAGGGAAAATTATAGGATTTTTTTATGAGGTTATGTGTAATTATCGTCAAATTCCCTATGACTATCATAATTGTAGAGACCTCCCCTGATATTTCAAAATGATTACAAAATCCTAACAGGGGACTAACGGACTTGGATGGAATCCGTGAATTGAACGTTATGCCCTTGAGTTTTATAATTAAAAAAAAAAAAAAAAACAGACCATTCATATCAATCCAGGTCCAGACCAGTTTGTTATTTACCCTAGTCAAATAAAAGTTTCCTTCTTACAATTTCAATCTTTCACCGTTTCACGCATTCGCTCACCATCCACCTCCTCCCATCTCCTTGCCGCAGTCCTCACGGTTGCCACGACAGTCGATTTCTCCGACTACTTCACGGAATCACGCCTCTTCAGCCTTTCTCCGACTCTCCCTTCGTTTTTTCATCTTCTCTCAAGTTGGTAAGTTTTAATTTTGCTTAAAATAATTGCCTAGCTATTCAATATATTTTTTTAATAATAAGAAAATTAAGGCAAACAAGCTACTATGGTGAAGGAGAACATATTCACCCTACCTCTTGGGGTAAGCGACAAATTTTTACCTCACTAGAGTGAAGGATTTTCATGGTTGGTGTCCCATAACTCTAAAACTACATATATTTTTGGCTGATGATATGTGATTGGGAAAAACACGAGTGGTAACATAATGCTTTTAAATTCCTTAATTTTTAATTAATTTTGACTGTGCTTATGGTTGACCTCTTTATTTGCTTATAGTTTTTTTTTTTAATGCGTAAAATTTTCCTAAAAGTCATCAATAATTGGAGATTTTAAAATCCGGACTACTAACAGTCCATATTAATTTTGCATGCACATGCATTGAATTACAATTTTTTTTTTTTGGATATGCGAAGCAGGACTTGCCCTAACAACCCATAAGGAAATCAACACTTTGTTCAAACAACATAAAACCTACAAAGTGGAATTTGATCTTTAAGAACTCTATTCATTGTTGCCGAAGTCCTTGTCCTTGAAATCCTTCGGCGAAGTTTTCTTCAAAATATGTCTTCTCAACCAATCTTCAATCATCATTGCCTCAAGTTGGCGCAATGTAGCTGCGTTTTCCTTGTTCTGACGAGCAATTTCCTCTAAGATGTCACGATTTTCATTTAACTTCTTCTAAGTTAATCTATGAGATTCTAACATTTTCACAACGTTAGCGTCACCCATAATATATTTTCTTCCGTAATCAATTCCAATAGGAATTGTTATAAAAGCGCTCAAGTCTATTAAAGCTCCCCGCCCCACCTGTCGGATACGGGGGTAATTGGGCCTCCTTCAACGTCGTAGAGAACTTCCTCATAACACCGTCAATGTTACTCATTTCAAACCCTAGAAATGGAAATAGCTCATTATTTCTTATTGTTGACCTCCTTATTGTAATTTACTCTTTTAGATTTGTACTTTCATGGCTGGATTCTTCCATTCCAACTTGGTTACGAGGGTTTTAATTGTTGCACGTCCAATATCTGTAAAAGTTTGGATGGATGAGCTAAAAATTGTACATTTCTCTGATATGTCGACAATGTATGTCATTCTCTTAATTTTACTTGATCATTGATGTACTTGTCATATGGATCAATTAATTTATGAAACTCTTTTTTTTTATGCATATATAGTAATAACAAAGAATAAACGAAGCTTGATTTTGTACTTCAAGTTTTCACACGACTTTCATGTAATAGCAAAAAACTTTATCAATTTGGATTTTGATATATTTTACAGTTTTCGTTTTCACAGAACCGATGCATTTTGATCACGACATATAATGTGGCGCGGAGTAATTGGCGAAACTTTAAAAGCATCCATTCTTCTTATAACCAGACTCAAGAGTAATTAATAATTTCCCCTATTTCTAAATCAAGTCTTTGGCTTCTGGGTAAATATATATTAACCCAAAGTCATCAAATTTATATTCTACCCAATTCAAATTGAGGTTAACTAAGTTTCATGATAATTGCATTCATCGATTAAGCGTTTATTGTAGTCCTTAAATATATGACTATTTCAATTTATTTTACATCAAATCCATAAATCAATAACTCTATATTAACATTTTTTAGTATCTAGGTTGCTATTAAATAAGTTCTTCAATTTGTCATTGTTTAGTCATATCTATGTGTATTTCTTTGATATCTATTAACCTCTTATGTTGTACATAAATTACATATTATAAATTAAGGATTTAGGTTGAAAAAGGGAGAGTCGTAATAATACAACAAACTTGGATAATTTTCAAACGAGGTCTTGCCCTATTTTTATAACCACATTCTCAAACAAACGGTGAAAATCAACTTCATCTAGTGGCTAAAACTGGTGCTCTAGAGACTTTCCTATATAACTATATAAAATGTTCTACTCCATACTCTGGAACCATGTATAAGCTAAAAGAATGTTTTAGATATATTCATGCATAATTTACTAGGTCATACTTAATTGATCAAGTATTGTTGTAATAAATATTAACATTGATGCGTCATGTATTGGTTTAGATGTGTTGGACACATGATCAGAGCACAACATTAACTAGATTTATCCTATCCAATTAACTTTTCGATTAACAATACACATTCTATTGAAATCCTCCTTGTGTTTGTTATGTAAACTCTGTAGAGCGAAATGATGTAAAAGTGATTATTTCCATATTATTGGTGTCAAATCCTCAAGATTATTTGCTAATTGATAGTACAAGTGTTTCTACTTTATTGAATCTTAGTATTTTGGGATTTTTTTTATGATATTGTAGTTTTGCAATAATACATCAAATTTAGCAGTTAATGTAACTTAGATTAAACGAGTTTGATTCAAGCTACAATTTTTATTACTAATTTTTTACAAAGACGACTCAAAACTACATACATGTCTCGGATTTTGATAGTGGACTGAACTGTTTCGTAATCGAACTGGATAGTTTGATTTGGCATATGGTACAAATTTCGAAATTACTGCACGAGTCTATATACTAAAAATTGGTACGGTTGAACAGTCCTAAAATATTAGTGAGAGCAGGAATATTCTATTTTTACATTTTATTTATCTATTGATTCCGACAAGTAAAAAGTAATATTTGTGAATGTACCTTAGTTTTATAAATATATTCACGATACTTTTAATATTTAATTTTCTTAAGAGAAAAATGTTATAAAATGATATCACGAATGAATCTAAAAAAGATCGGTTAATATGGTAATTTATCCATCAATTAGTGTGTTAGTAAATTCTTAAAAATAATCTTACAATTTTAAAAGTAAGAAATTAATTTTAAAATAATACATTATTTTTTTTGTAAAAGAAACCCAAATTTTAAATTTCGCCTAGGGTCCCTTAATATATCGGACCGGCCTTGCGTATAACATGGCGCAGAATAATTTGAGCAACCTTAGAAACATTAAGTTGTCCGGACAAAGAGAAGAATGAATCAAGACGATGCATAGATTTGTCAAAATAATAATCAAGACACTGCATATGATTATATGTTTGTGGATTATGTAATTGTTATATTTGTTTTGACTTATTGGCAGGCAATTATAAACTCATTTTACTTGTTCTATGTACATTTCTTTTACATCCATTAACATCTTATGTTGTTAATAGAAAAGGAGAAGTCGCTATAAACCATATCTTCTCAGACGTGAAAACGAGAATTCATAATTTACATTCCCAAGAATAACTAGATCATTGTATATGTTTGAACTAAAAACTCACATTAGGTATATGTTCAAAACATTCTATATATGACCATGGTGTAGGAGATATTGTAACACCCCAATCCCACATTGATTGTAGATGAATTGTTTGAAAGGTTAGTGAAGACTTTACATACTTCTACTTGTCAGCAAGGACTTAAGCATTTTGGGCTAGTGGACTAGAGCCCAACAATGTTGACAATGCCATAAGTGAATCAAGTTCTTTATAAATGGTATCAGAGCCGACCTTGTGGTGTTATCCATGAGGGTGGTCTCAGGCTATTGATTTGGACTCGACAAGGACGTTGAGTATTTGAGTTGGGGAGATTGTAACACCCCAATCCCACATTGACTGTAGATAAATTGTTTGAATGGTTAATAAAGACTTGACATACTTCTACTTGTCAACATGGGCTTAAACATTTTGGGCTAGTGGACTAGAGCCCAACAATGTTGACAATGCCAGAAGTGGTTCAAGGTCTTTGCAGTTTAGTGGTTGGTGTCCCATTACTTTTTGGTTGTATCTTGGCTATGATATGAGATTGGGAAAAACACGACAGGTATCTTAATGCACTTGCATTATTGTTTGTTCAATTCCTTAATTTAGAATTACTTATGGTTGACCTTGTTATTGTAATTAATTTTTTAAGATTTTTGCTTTCATGGTTGGACTATTCCATTCTAACCTGGTTACGAGGGTTTTAGTAGTTGTATGCCCAATGTCTTTAAAAGTTTGGATGGATGAGCTAAAAACTCTACATTTATCTGACATGTTAAAAATGTATGCCATTATCTGAAATTTTAATTAATCATTGATGTAATTTGATTCATAACAATTAATTTATGAACCTCTTTCTTTTTTTATGCATATATAGTAATAACAAAGAAGAAATGTAACTTGATTTGGTACTTTATTTCTTCATATAATTTTCATGTACTAGACAAAACTTTATCAATTAGGACTTTGATATATTTTACAATTTTCATTTTCACAGAACCGATGCATTTTGATCACGACATCTAACATAGCGCGAAGTAATTGGCGAAACTTTAGAAACATTCACTTGTCCGGTCAAAAAAAAAAAGGAATCAAGACGATGCATGGATTTATCAAAACAATAATCAAGACACTGCATGTGATTATATGTTTATGTATGATGTAATTGTTTTTTATGTTTTAATTTATTACTATGCAATTATAAACTTGTTTTACTTGTTCAATTTATATATATATATATATATATATATATATATATATATATATATATATATATATATATAGCAAATATAAATCAATATATTTAAGATTTTCTGTATATGAATTGTTGTAGGGCCATGAGATAAGCAACAATAAAACACAAAATTTGTTTTTGATACCAAATCGCCTAGGGCCCTATAATATGTTGGGCCGGCCTTGCATATAACAAGGCGCAGAGTAATTGGCGTAACATTAAAAGCATTCAATTGTCCGGACAAAAAGACATGAATTTATTAAAATAATAATCAAGACACTGCATGAGATTATATGTTTGTGGATGATGTAATTGTTTAATTAGCAAGCTGGATCAGCAAGGAAGAAAACTGCGTTCCATTCTTTTTATTAGTTTTGACTCAATGGCATGCAATTATAAACTCATATTTTTTTTTTCTAAACTTAACAACATCAAATCAAACATAATAAAATCAACTCAAACTTAACAACATCAACTCAGACATAACAACATAAAACCTAAAAGACAAACATAACAACAGAAATTAAACTAAAACATAACATCAACTCAAACTCATTTTCATTTCTTTTTCTAAACATAACAACATCAACTCAAACATAACAACATAAAACTTAAAAGACAAACATAACAACATAAATTAAACTTAAACATAACAAAAGAAATTTTAATTGTCGTTCTTCTTCTCCTCGGACTTAGTCTTGGAGCCTTTTCCTTTCTTCTTTTCGGGGCTGGGGGTGATGGTTCTTCTTCCTTGACAATCGTTCACGTGCTTAGGAAATTCAATGTAAATACATTCTAATTTTTCTCCACACTTTGAACAGGTATATCCACTGTGTTTCCTACAACCCTCGGTACCTCTTTTACTTGAACTTTCAATTTAGTTGCTTAGAACTTTTAATCAATTATAAACCCGTTTGACTTGTTCTTTGTACATTTATATGACATCCATTAACATTTTATATTGTCAATAGAAAATAAGAACTCGCTATAAACAATATCTTCTTAGACGTTAAAACGGGTTTATAAATGCATGCTAACAAATCAAAACATATAAAAAAATTATATATATATAACACATATAGATCAAAATATTTAAGATTTTCTGTATATGAATTGTTGTAGGGCCATGAGATAAGAAATAATAAAACACAAAATTTATAAAATTTGGCTATAATACCATATCGCCTAGGGCCTATAATATGTCGGGCCGGCCTTGCGTATAACATGGCGCGGAGTAATTGGCGTAACATTAGAAGCATTCAGTTTTGCGGACTAAAAGAAGAAGGAATCAAGACGATGCATGGATTTATCAAAATAATAATCAAGACACTGCATGAGATTATATGTTTGTGGATGATGTAATTGTTTTATTAGTTTTGACTCAATGGCATGCAATTATAAACTCATATTTTTTTTTCTAAACTTAACAACATCAACTCAAACATAACAAATCGACTCAAACTTAACAACATCAACTCAAACATAACAACATAAAACCTAAAAGACAAACATAACAACAGAATTTAAACTAAAACATAACATCATCAACTCAAACTCATTTTTTTTTCTTTTTCTAAACATAACAACATCAACTCAAAATTAACAACATAAAACTTAAAAGACAAACATAACAACATAAATTAAACATAAACATAACAAAAGAAATTTTAATTGCCTTTCTTCTTCTCCTCGGACTTATTCTTGGAGTCTTTTCCTTTCTTCTTTTCGGGGCCGGGGGTGATGGTTCTTCTTCCTTGACAATCGTTCACGTGCTTAGGAAATTCAATGTAAATACATTCTAATTCTTATCCACACTTTGAACAGGTATATCCACTGTGTTTCCTACCACCCTCGGTACATTTTTTACTTGAACTTTCCGTTTAGTTGCTTAGAAATCTTAATCAATTATAAACTCATTAGACTTGTTCTTTGTACATTTCTTTGACATCCATTAACATCTTATGTTGTTAATTGAAAATATGAAGTCGCTATAAACCATATCTTCTTAGACGTTAAAACGTGTTTATAATTGGATTTTAATAAATCAAAACATATAAAACAATTGTATATATATATATATATATATATATATATATATATATATATATATATACAATTAACAACATCAACTCAAACATAACAAAATAAAACTTAAAAGACAAACATAATAATTGAAATTAAACTTAAACATAACAAAAAAAAATTTAATTGCCTTTCTTCTTCTCCTTCTTCTTCTACTCGGACTTAGTCTTGGAGCCTTTTCATTTCTTCTTCTCGGGGCTGGAGGTTGGGGTTCTTCTTCCTTGACAATCGTTCACGTGCTTAGAAAATTCAATGTAAGCACATTCTAAGTTTTCTCCACACTTTGAAAATGTATATCCACTGTGTTTCCTACCACCCTCGGTACCTCTTTTACATGAAATTTACATTTTGTTGCTCAGAAATTTTAATCAATTATAAACTCGTTTTACTTGTTCTTTGTACATTTCTTTGACATCAATTAACATCTTATGTTGTTAATTGAAAAGGAGAAGTCGTTATAAACCATATCTTCTTAGATGTGAAAACGGGTTTATAATTGCATGCTAATAAATTAAAACATATAAAATAATTATATATATATATATATATATATATATATATATATATATATATATATATATATATATATATAGCACATATAGATCAATATATTTAATCAATTATAAATTCGTTTGACTTGTTCTTTGTACATTTCCTTGACATCCATTAACATCTTATGTTGTTAATAGAAAATGAGAAGTCGATGTAAACCATATCTTCTTAGCCGTGAAATCTGGTTTTTAATTGCATGCTAATAAATCCAAACATATAAAACAATTATATCAAAATAATAATCAAGACACTGCATGAGATTATATGTTTGTGGATGATGTAATTATTTTATTAGTTTTGACTCAAGGAAATGCAATTATAAACTCTTATGTTTTTTTCTAAACTTAACAACATCAACTCGAATATAACAACATCAACTCAAACTTAACCACATCAACTCAAACATAACTACATTAAACTTAAAAGACAAACATAACAACATAAATTAAACTTAAACATAACAACATCAACTCAAACTTAACAAAATCAACTCAAATTAATTTTTTTTTTCTTTTTCTAAACATAAAATCATCAACTCAATCTTAATAACATAAAATTTAAAAGTCAAACATAACAACAAAAATTAAACTTAAACAAAACAAAAGAAATTTTAATTGCCTTTCTTCTTCTACTTCTTCTTCTCCTTGGACATAGTCTTGGAGCCTTTTCCTTTCTTCTTCTCGGGGCTAGGGGTGGGGGTTCTTCATCCTTGATAATCGTTCACGTGCTTAGAAAATTCGATGTAAGTAAATTCTAATTTTTCTCCACACTTTGAACATATATATATCCACTGTGTTTCCTACCACCATCGGTACCTCTTTTACTTGAACTTTCAATTTAGTTGCTTAGAACTTTTAATCAATTATAAACCCGTTTGACTTGTTCTTTGTACATTTATATGACATCCATTAACATTTTGTGTTGTCAATAGAAAATGATAAGTCACTATAAACCATATCTTCTTAGACGTTAAAACGGGTTTACAATTGAATGCTAACAAATCAAAACATATAAAACAATTATACATATATAGCACATATAGATCAATATATTTAAGATTTTCTGTATATGAATTGTTGTAGGGCCATGAGATAAGAAATAATTAAACACAAAATTTATAAAATTTGGCTATGATACCATATCGCCTAGGGCCCTATAATATGTCGGGCCGGCCTAGCGTATAACATTGCGCGGAGTAATTGGCGTAACATTAGAAGCATTCAGTTTTGCGGACTAAAAGAAGAAGGAATCAAGACGATGCATGGATTTATCAAAATAATAATCAAGACACTGCATGAGATTATATGTTTGTGGATGATGTAATTGTTTTATTAGTTTTGACTCAATGGCATGCAATTATAAACTCATATTTTTTTTTCTAAACTTAACAACATCAACTCAAACATAACAAATCGACTCAAACATAACAACATCAACTCAATCATAACAACATAAAACCTAAAAGACAAACAAAAATTAAACTAAAACATAACATCATCAACTCAAACTCATTTATTTTTATCTTTTTCTAAACATAACAACATCAACTCAAAATTAACAACATAAAACTTAAAAGACAAACATAACAACATATATTAAACATAAACATAACAAAAGAAATTTTAATTGTCTTTCTTCTTCTCGTTCTTATTCTCCTCGGACTTATTCTTGGAGTCTTTTCCTTTCTTCTTTTTGGGGCCGGGGGTGATGGTTCTTCTTCCTTGACAATCGTTCACGTGCTTAGGAAATTAAATGTAAATACATTCTAATTCTTATCCACACTTTGAACAGGTATATCCACTGTGTTTCCTACCACCCTCGGTACCTTTTTTACTTGAAATTTCCGTTTAGTTGCTTAGAAATCTTAATCAATTATAAACTCATTTGACTTGTTCTTTGTACATTTCTTTGACATCCATTAACATCTTATGTTGTTAATTGATAATGTGAAGTCGCTATAAACCATATCTTCTTAGACGTTAAAATGTGTTTATAATTGGATTCTAATAAATCAAAACATATAAAACAATTGTATATATATATATATATACAATTAACAACATCAACTCAAACATAACAACATAAAACTTAAAAGACAAATATAACAATCGAAATTAAACTTAAACATAACAAAAAAAAAAATTAATTGCCTTTCTTCTTCTCCTTCTTCTTCTACTCGGACTTAGTCTTGGAGCCTTTTCATTTCTTCTTCTCGGGGCTGGAGGTTGGGGTTCTTCTTCCTTGACAATCGTTCCCGTGCTTAGAAAATTCAATGTAAGCACATTCTAAGTTTTCTCCACACTTTGAAAATGTATATCCACTGTGTTTCCTACCACCCTCGGTACCTCTTTTACATGAAATTTACATTTTGTTGCTCAGAAATTTTAATCAATTATAAACTCGTTTTACTTGTTCTTTGTACATTTCTTTGACATCCATTAACATCTTATGTTGTTAATTGAAAAAGAGAAGTTGTTATAAACCATATCTTCTTAGATGTGAAAACGGGTTTATAATTGCATGCTAATAAATCAAAACATATAAAATAATTATATATATATATATATATATATATATATATATATATATATATATATATATATATATATATATATATATATATGTATGTATATATATATATATATATATATTACATATAGATCAATATATTTAATCAATTATAAATTCGTTTGACTTATTCTTTGTACATTTCCTTGACATCCATTAACATCTTATGTTGTTAATAGAAAATGAGAAGTCGCTCTAAACCATATCTTCTTAGCCGTGAAATCTAGTTTATAATTGCATGCTAATAAATCCAAACATATAAAACAATTATATCAAAATAATAATCAAGACACTGCATGAGATTATATGTTTGTGGATGATGTAATTATTTTATTAGTTTTGACTCAAGGAAATGCAATTATAAACTCTTATGTTTTTTTCTAAACTTAACAACATCAACTCGAATATAACAACATCAACTCAAACTTAACACATCAACTCAAACATAACTACATTAAACTTAAAAGACAAACATAACAACATAAATTAAACTTAAACATAACAACATCAACTCAAACTTAACAAAATCAACTCATACTAATTTTTTTTTTCTTTTTCTAAACATAAAAACATCAACTCAATCTTAATAACATAAAACTTAAAAGTCAAACATAACAACAAAAACTAAACTTTAACAAAACAAAAGAAATTTTAATTGCCTTTCTTCTTCTACTTCTTCTTCTCCTTGGACATAGTCTTGGAGCCTTTTCCTTTCTTCTTCTCGAGGCTGGGGGTGGGGGTTCTTCATCCTTGATAATCGTTCACGTGCTTAGAAAATTCAATGTAAGTAAATTCTAATTTTTCTCCACATTTTGAACATGTATATCCACTGTGTTTCCTACCACCCTCTTTTACTTGAACTTTCCATTTAGTTGCTTAGAAATCTTAATCAATTATAAACTCATTTGACTTGTTATTTGTATATTTCTTTGACATCCATTAACATCTTATGTTGTTAATTGAAAATGAGAAGTCGCTATAAACCATATCTTCCGACGTGAAACCGGGTTTATAATTGCATGCTAATAAATCAAAATATATAAAACAATTATATATATATAGCACATATAGATCAATAAATTTTAGATTTTTTGTATATGAATTGTTGTAGGACAATGAGATAAGAGACAATAAAACACAAAATTTACATAATTTGGCTATGATACCATATCGCCTAGGGCCCTATAATATGTCGGGCCGGCCTAGCGTATAACATGGCGCGGAGTAATTGGCGTAACATTAGAAGCATTCTGTTATCCGGACAAAAAGAAGAAGGAATCAAGAAGATGCATGGATTTATCAAAATAATAATAAAGACACTACATTGGGTTATATGTTTGTGAATGATGTAATTGTTTTATTAGTTTTGACTCAATGGCATGCAATTATAAACTCATTTATTTTCTTTTTCTAAACTTAACAACATCAACTCAAACATAACTACATCAACTTAAACTTAACAACATCAACACAAACATAACAACAAAAAACTTAAAAGACAAACACAACAACAGAAATTAAACTTAAACATAACAACATCAACTCAAACTTATTTTTTTTTCTTTTTCTAAACATAACAACATGAACTCAAACTTAACAAAATCAACTCAAACATAACAACATAAAACTAAAGAGACATACATAACAACAGAAATTAAACTTAAACATATCAAAATAAATTTTAATTGCCTTTCTTCTTCTCCTTCTTCTTCTCCTTGGACTTAGTCTTGGAGTCTTTTCCTTTCTTCTTCTCGGGGCTGGGGGTGGGGGTTCTTCTTCCTTGACAATCGTTCACGTGCTTAGAAAATTCAATGTAAGTACATTCTAATTTTCTCCACACTTTGAAGAGGTATATCCATTGTGTTTCCTACCACCCTCAGTACCTCTTTTACTTGAACTTTCCATTTAGTTTCTTAGAAATCTTAATCAATTATAAACTCATTTGACTTGTTCTTTGTACATTTCTTTGACATCCATTAACATCTTATGTTGTTAATTGGAAATGAGAAGTCGCTATAAACCATATCTTCTTAGACGTGAAAACGGGTTTATAATTGCATTCTAATAAATTAAAACATATAAAACAATTATATATATATAGGACATATAGATCAATATATTTAAGATTTTCTGTATATGAATTGTTGTAGGGCCATGAGATAAGAAACAATAAAACGTAAAATATACAAAATTTGGCTATGATACCATATCGCCTAGGGACCTATAATATGTCGGCCGACCTTGCGTATAACATGGCGCATAGTAAATGGCGTAACATTAGAAGCATTCAGTTGTCCAGGACAAAAAGAAGAAGGAATCAAGACGATGCATGAATTTTTATCAAAATAATAATCAAGACACTGCATGGAGTTATACTTTTGTGGATGATGTAATTGTTTTATTAGTTTTGACTCAATGGCATGTAATAATAAACTCATTTTTTTTCTTTTTCTAAACTTAACAACATCAACTCAAACATAACAACATCAACTCATACTTAACAACATCAACTCAAACATAACAACATAAAACTTAAAAGACAAACATAACAACAGATTTTGAAAAAGATATTGTCAAAATATCCACAACTATCTAGGAGATTTGACATTTTAAAAATGCTTGCAAATTCAACTAGATTTAGTAGAAACTAAGGAACTGCAAATATTATATTTAAATCTAACTCGGAATGAATTTGCTGTTATAAATTAATGTCACGCCAATTAGTAATAGACATATAACAATTTTTTTATTAAAAGTGATTTTTATAATTACTAAAAGAAATTGTAAAATCACTTAACAAAACTAAAAGTTGGGGTAAATGCAAAATATTCCCTTGTGTTATGCTAAAGCTGCAAGAAACTACTCTGTGAAAATTTTATTCTACCAAACTTTTCCTTGTGTTATAAAAAATTCTGCAAAAATTCAAGAAATTGTTTTAAAAATGTATCACGTGAAGTTGTAGGGACCACCTTGAAGTGTTTTAAAAATTATTTCTTAAAATATATCGATCTAAAATGATCATTTTTTAGCAAATTGGGTGATTTTTGCAGGGTTTATGAAAACACAATGAAGTTTTGTACAATAAAAATTTCACAAAGTAATTTCTTATAAATTTAGCATAATACAGGAGAGTATCTTGCATTTTCCCCCTAAAAGTTAAAATTGAAAAACAAGTCTTCTCTCCGTGTTTCATGCTAACCATGATTCTTCTCCCTCTTCATTATGCCCTGTTCCTGCGGATTTCGAAAAGTTAAATTACCTAAAATATTATTATTTTGCCACCGTTCATCTTAAATTTTAAGTCCCTTCATGTTAGTTTCTAAAGAACTTTGACCCGTACATATTGGGCCTTCGAAAAATGTTTAAGAAATATTAGTGGACTAAACGTGCTACTACTTTTGTTTTTCTTTTCAATAATATTAAAATTCAGATTAATTTATTTTTGAATTCAATTCAACAAACAAAAGTCGTTTCAATTTTTATTTATTATATATTATATTGTATGTAGGTCGAACTTGAAAAAATTCGTCAATTGATATTTCTTAAAATTATATTTGATAAGTTAAAAAATAAATATAATTGAGTGAAGTGTACAATGCTTAATTACTCTGAAAAATAAGAATCATTAATCCGCTTTCGGATAATTTGATTTCAAGTTGTATATCGAACAACGAGGTATGTATTTATAAGTCAAAATTTTGTAGTCATTTGAATAATAATCACATCAAAAAACCATATATCATATGGCAAAACGTGAACCTCCTAAATTAATTTAATCTGGATTCCTAATTGAGCACATATCCTTATTATCACGATAATTCGAAAAAAGTATAAGACCATTACAAGAAACGAACCTCAATTCATGAAATATCATTTATTCTTTCGGTAGCATCTCATTCTGTGATTGATTACTAGAGTTAAATAAAAAGTTTAAATCACAGCATAATCGAATCACTACATATCTTTTTTTTATTTGAGATCAACCACTCGTATATGAATATATATATATCAAGGCTACAGTATAGTCCAAATCGGAAATCAAAATCAGCTGCATATAAAGAATTCAATAAACAATTTCATTAACAACGATATATATGGTAAAATTGCAGAAAATGTCCCAAAACTAATTAGTGATTTTGGATTTTCATCCCAAACTATATTATCTCACCGAATTTCGGCCCGTAATTAAATATTTATTTGAAATATCGTCCCAAACTAATTATTAATTTTGATTTTTTGTCCCAAACTATATCAATTCCCCAAATTTCGTCCCATAATTTAACATTTTGTATGAATTTAGTCCCACTATTAAATTTCGAATTTAATAAAAATGATGGTCCAATCTCGTATTAGTTTGGGAAAATTCTGCAATATTATATAATTATTCAATTTAAAATTTACCACGTTATGACACATAAACAACCATGTGATAATTTAACGGCAAATACTCAATTTTCATCTTGTAACTAACGGTGGGACGATATTCCAAAAAAATACTAAATTACGGGACGAAATTCGCGAAATTGAATAGTTTGGGACAAAAATCCAAAATCAATGATTAGTTTGGGACGAATTTTGCAATTTTACCTATATATTTGTAAGAATTTAATTTTACACCGATTAATTATTATTATTATTATTATCCTCTTGTTCTTTCCTCCATTTATTCAAACAAGATTTGCTACAAAGATTTTAGGAGAATAAAAATTCAGACCTTTTGGAAAGCTGACATTCTTAACGCTTAACACCCTCAAATTAAAAAAAAAATTTCAAACCCCTTATTTTTTCCGGCAAAGTTGACCATCGGGGTGAAAAAACTAAGACAAAATAGGTAAATTTCCGATTTGATTGAGCAACCTACATTTATATACATATATACAAGTTAAATACCATTAATTTGGATATATTACATTAGGAAATTGCACTTTTCATATCAAACATTTACCTACTTTATACATTTCATACGGCACCTTTTAGAATGACACATTTCATACCAAAATCAATCAACATTTTTCAATTTTCATACCACCGTTAAATTTTGGACGGAATTATGAATTTTGGGCAGGGAGGAAATTTTTTGGGCAGGAGTTATGAATTTCACTTTTCATACCAAACATTTACCGACTTTATACATTGCATACTACACTTTTCAGATTGACACATTTCATATCAAAATCAATCAACATTTTTTCAATTTTTATACAGTGCAATTCCCATGAATTATAGTTTGTACAAATTAAACATGCTATGCAAAACAATTGAATGAGTAAAAATTGGTAAGTTCAACTTTGCCTCAGATTTTTTTCACCTCGACGATCAATTTTGTCAATGATGGGTTTGTGTTTTTTATTTTTTTTATATTTTTGTTTTCTTAATTTTAGGGTGTTAAATGTTAATTTTGTGTTTCGGGGTACAAAGTGTCCATCTATTGAATACCCTATTTTGCCTTTGTCAATGTCTATTTAGGAGTTGATAAACATAACTATATATTATAAGTTTATTTTTCATTACTTTGTAGTCTGTTAAGCATCTCTTTACTATGTTCCCATTATTCAATATTTATAATGTTTATATTTCTTTTCTCGTTACTATTTTGTACATGTATTCGTGCAAACTCTCGTCTGAGTATAATAAGAATAACAATTAGGACATGACAAGTGCCTTTCCTCATTGCTTTTACCGTCCATGAATTTCCTATTACTTTTCATAAGATGCAGTTATTTCTTTGTCGGGACCTTCATAAATATCAAATATTTAAATGTCCATCTTCTTTTGATCCTTTGCCATGTGACATACTTTGTTGAGTCAAATTGATCAATGGTTATATGAAATTGATTTTTATAATGAGTTCATCGTGAACATAACAGGTACTTCAAGAGAAGAAATCTAAATCCTTGAAAGGGCAACTGTCTTCAGTCGCACCATTAGTGGAGGACTTGAAACTTAAAAAAGAGGAGAGACTGAAGCAATTTGCAGACATAAAGACACAAGTTGAGAACATTAATGGTGAGATTTCCGGATATGGGAATCAAGATGTTGCTGCTATAAGTTAGTTACTTGAATCTTGAATAGCAAGATTTATCACTAAGAAAGCTCACTGAATACCAATCAAATCTCCGTGCTCTCCAAAAGGAAAAGGTACTTTTTCACTGGATGAATTATAATTTTAAAATTTTATTCTTTTTAGTCGGAAAGGCTCCAAAAAGTTATGGACCATGTCTACGAAATTCATACATTGAGCAGTATGTTATGTTTGAATTTTGGAAAAATCGTGAATGATGTGCATCCTAGCTTGCACGAGTCAATCCCAAAACAAGTCACGAATATAAGCGACAACACATTGGAGGGACTTGATCAAGCTATCACAAGGTTAAAAACAGAGAGAAAAATTCGATTTCAAAAGGTATTGATTGTACCCTACCATTTTAATATCATGTTTAAAATTCAATTTTTGTGCTAATTTTAAGTCTATTGCTATTTCAGCTTAACGATGTAGCTGGACTCTCTTTGAACAATGGAAATTGATGGATACACGAAAAGAGAAAATGTCAACTTCTTAAGGATTACATCTATTCTTGGTTTGCAAGAATCGGAAATCGTTCAACCAAGCTCTCTCTCATTGGAGATCATTGAAATGGTACATCATAGAACTTTAGGCTTAAGATTTTTTTTTTCAGAGTTATATTTTTTTATCATTTTCCTCACTGAAATTCAAGAACCAAACATAGTGTAACATTAAATTTTGACAGCTATCGGGAGAGGTTGATAGGCTCACGAAATTGAAAGCAAATAGGATGAAGAAACTTGTTATGATGAAGAAGTCGGACTTAGATGATATATGTTGCAAAACACACATTCAGTCTGATTCAGGCACGGCTCCTGATAAAACTAATGCTATGATAGATTCCGGGTATTAATCTCGGTCTTAAGGATGCTTTCTTAGTCTCGATTTTTAGTGTAGCTTAGAACTTGGTTTGTATGCAGGTTTGGTGGATCCATGTGAACTCTTGGCTAGCATTGAGTCGCAAATATACAAAGCCAAAGATAAAACTTTGAGCCGTGGAGAAATAATGGATAGGATAGACAAATGGCTCTCTGCTTGTAATGAGGAAAATTGGCTTGAAGATTATTATGTTCATATTTATGTTCAAACTATAATTTTCGTTTCTAGCATTCATGTAATTGCTCTCGTTGATAATCAGGATGAGAATCGTTATAGTTCTGGAAGAGGTGTGCATATAAACTTGAAACGTGCAGAGCGATCTAGAATTACTGTAAATAAAATTCCAGGTAAAATAGTAAGAGCTTTAGCTATATCTTTTGCTTTCTTGGCTATTTTTACATTTTGTAAATAAGGTAATCTTTGATTTTCAGTTGTGGTTGATAGTCTAATAAACAAGACTTTAGCATGGGAGCACGAGAAACAAAAGTTGTTTCTTTATGATGGGGTGAGTTATTCAACTTTTTTCCAAAAGCAGTCTGAACTTTTTGATTAAGTTTGCCTTTGGTTTTAGTCCACTAGCTATATTTGTGCAGGTGCGTTTAGTATCTATCTGGGACGGTTATAAGCAAAGTAGACGACAAAAGGAGGAGGAGAAGAAACGAGCTAGGGTAATTCACTTTTTCTAATTTCATTAGTCTTGAGTAAAGTTTTGTGGTTATCCCTGATGTTTGAACTTGGCATTTTTTTTCCTTTTTTTTGCGGCCAAGTTTTGGTTTAACTTAAAAATGGGCTTAACTCCTTTGATTTAAACCAAAAATCTAAACGAATTACATGCTAAGATTTTGAGAAATTGTAAACCAATTTATTTTAGTCTCTAACATGGCCCTCAAGTTTACACGGCATTCTTTTACCGATGACTAACCCGTGGAACTAATTTGTACAAACGTTTGGCAAAGAGTATTATATTAAGACTCTTCTTGGTCTGGGTCTGTTACTATATTGCACGAGCACTCATCTAAACGTATAATAGCTATTAGAAATGAATTACATTTAGTCCTATTTATTATCTCTTAACAAATTTATTCCGTTTTCTTTTCTTTAACATAAGATCAAAAGAAATTTAAAGACATGTTACTGGCTGAAAAAGAATATATATATGGTTCAAAACCAAGTCCAAGGAGAAAGCAGTAGCTTTACGAAGCCAAATGGGTACAAAGCAAATGGAAATGAATCCGTGACTCCCTCGCCACATAGGAATACAATTGGAAGTGCAACTCCGGAGCTCCCAAACACCACGTTCTTACTCAATACGCCAAAATGGGTATTTCAAGGAAATGAGAAGGCTTTCAGCTGCTCCTCTTAACTTTGTGGCTATACCAAAAGAAGATACGATGTCCTTTTCTTCCGTTTTTGGTTCCGAGCCTGAATCTCCTCCCTTAAGCTGATCAAGAGTTGAACTTAGAGTGGTGAGTCTTTCCTTCATCTTACTACTCTAACTAGCTTCTTGGTTATGAAGAATAAAAATGCAAAAATTACCCAAAATACCTCTTACTTATGGTCAAATTACTAGGGACGCCATCATGTTCTGAATTACCAAAACTAGTACTCCTTAATTATCAACTCTGTACAATTACATGTTACAACCCTTCTACAATTCCTCTTAGGTGGACATGTTTGTCCATGAAATTGGGTCGGAATCTAAAATTGTTGACCATAGGGTTGTAATATGTAGCGATTGCATCAAGGTGCATTTCCACAAAAAAAAAAAAAATGAGAGCCAAATTTTCTGTAATTTTATTTGTATTTTTGATCAGTTTTGCAGAAAATGCATATACTTGGATAAATATGGTGAAAGAACTGGGTAGAAGAAGCTTGTGAAAATAGATGGAGATGTACACTAAAAGTCTTTTTCTTTTTAACAGCAAAACAAAGGCAACATGGTTCTATTGTGTTGATAAATTGAAATAATTAGTTTTTTTTTTTTTTTAATAACTAGTTGTTGGAAGCTAAGATTCTAGTAAAGTATTTGTATTGAAATGGAGCAATAGATACTGACCAATTGTGCTGATTAATTTTCGTGGTTATATCTGTATATTGCTTGATGTGATTCTGTGTAGTGACCTGGACCTGGTATTGTTTTTTTATAAAATTGTTTGTTGTGAAATTTGTAAAAATAAATTTTATTACTTTGTCAAGTTATTACAATTTTTATGGTCACATATTACCCACATGAATTTTCACTCAGAATTGCAGTTTTGGTAATTCTAAAACAAAAATTAAAAAATGTCGAAAATCGACTTCCTCCAATTCGATATTCATCCCCGTGAATGTGCAAACGAGTTGTACAACAAATTTGTCGGCAATTATAATCTTTGTTTAATGTGAATTGCAGTCTGAATTCGATATTGTTTAATGTTTGTTGTGACTCTTTTAGTTCTTCCTCATGCTGTAATAATGATTTAAAATAACAAAAGTTTTTGATCTAGAATTTGGATGAATCCGACAACAAAGAATTAACAGAAACATAATTACTTTTTCTTTCAAAAGAAATTGCAAGATAAAACCAAATAAAATCTTAAAATTCTCTTTCAGTATCCGGTTTTTTTGGCATTTTGCACTCCCAAAACATGGAAAATAGACATTTTGCAACATTCAAACTCAGATTTAGCATTTTGTACCCCTGAAATAGATGAAATTCAGGACTTTGAACCATCTCTTATTTTCAGACAAAAATGATCATTGGAGTCAATGGCAAAATAGGTAATTCAAATGTAGATCTTTGGCACTTTGCACCCCAAAAATATTAGAAATTGACACTTTGCACCCCTAAAACATAATTAACTCTTAGCACCCTCTAATTAAGAACAACTCATCAACTTGCACCCTCGAAATACAATAATGGGCACTTTGCACCTGAAATACAAAATTAATACTTAACACCCTCAAATTAAGAAAAAATCAAACCTATCAAATTAAACAAAACGGGGCTGCCAAACTAAACAATGGCACAAAGATTGAGCAATATGCAAAAGTATGGAACTATTGGAGACAAAACCTGGGACAACCATAAAAATCAAGTGCAAGTACAATATAGAAGAACATCATACAACAAATACGGAATTTTTTTGTCCAATCCTGGCTTGGCCAAACCCATCCAACCACCATGCAAGTGTATGCACTAGCTTTGTGATCGATCACTCTCCTGGAAGTTACATCTAATCCCAAAGCAAGTGTATGCACTTGCCTTGTAGTTACTTTGGGTTCGATCAGACCCGGTGTATGTAAGAATTTTCCCAACAAATATCTCACATTAAGCCAAGTACATGTTTGTTTCACTCGAATTCAAACAGTTTTAAGGAACAAATGAAGTTGAACTTATGCGACAATTCTCAAACCAAAACAAATTATTCAAAAAATATAATAATAATAAATTGCAATACAACAACTCTTAAACCAAATCAAACTGTGTTGCCTAGTAATATAGTCCCTGACATGCTTCCTTAATTAAACAAACAAAACAAAAAACTCAAGTCTTACAAAATTGAGAAAATATAAATCTCAAGAAATTAAGTTATATTCTATAGATAGAGAATAATTTACCTAGCATATATATAAGTTTTGATTCATATCCCGCCACTGCTGATCACTTCACATCTGAATAAATTAGAGAATCAAGATAAATGTGAGGGGCATCCAATTATGAGTAGCAATAAATCTGGGAGTTGGAAATGAATAAGCTTACTTTTTTTCTTGTATTTCAAAATACCTTCACATGAATTGATGCCTTGATCTCATATGATTAGATGAAAACTCTCGTTGCCGGAGTTGAGTTGTTCCTCCGATATATCTTTTGCTGAAGCAACAACTGAATCTTTACACCAATATAACTTAATTGACTGAAGTGTTGCTATATCTCCAATGCCAGAGGGAATCTCCTCCAGTTTATTCATATATGAAAGATCAAGGAGCTCGAGGACTGGAAAATGGATACTGTCTGCTGCCCAGTATACCAAATCGTTGAGAGCGGTGATTTGCAAGACTCTTAGGCGAAGGAAATGCCCCTCAACTGGGTTCCACTCCTCTTCCGATAAGAAATTGTTCAACTCGAGCTTTTCAAGTTGGGGCAACATTCCAATCGTTGCTATAATATCAACCAAGTTATAACAATTGTTTCCATCTAAAGCCAACTTCTTAAGCGATTCAGGAAACACAAAATTCTGGAAAGAAGATACTCCAGAAATAAGATCTTGGAAAGAAACTGCTTCCTCATAATTCACATTAAATGGTAACTCCCAAGTTAGTGATTGGAGTTTATGCAGACGACCAATATTGTTGAGGCAATAGTGTGACACCCTATCTCTTGACACGTCGGGATGTCCTATTTTTAATTTCTTGACGTTGGGGATTCTCTTCAGGACCTCTTCAGTACATCTAAAGTTTTTTACTGTCATGAGTGTTTGTAGGTTTTCTAACACAAAATCATCTACCTCATCTGTTTGACCGCTCGGAGGATCACGAAGATGTATTTCTACGCCAATTAGATGTCTAAGATGTTGCATCCTCCAAATATTAGGTGTTATATGTTTGTTTATTTCTGTAAATCTGTTATGAAAGACTAATGTTTGTAGATTCCACAGTCGGTGTGCCAAATAAACAGAACTAAGGATATTTCCAGATAAATGCAGGTATCGTAAGTTAACTAAGTTGATATCAACATCTTCATTGTTGAAATAACGATCCTTAAACAAGTTGTATACCCTCAACAATTTGAAATTAGACCAACGTGATAGTTTTAATGGTTGTTCATACGTCAATGAACGAACCAATGATGTTGATTGCAAGACATCTGGAAGGGGATCATGAAATCCTCTATACAATGGGCCTTGTGGAATAACAACGCGACGTTGGCCATCTATGAATTGTGATAAATCTTGAAGCTTATGCCCTTTGTTGACCAAAAGAAATTTCTCTTTGTGAGATTCCCTTATGCACAAATCTCTCATGAGATCATGGATGCTGCAAGTTTTCATTTTCCCAAGGGTCCCTCGTCTATTAACAATAATAAGATGTCTTTCGACAAGATCATTCAAGTACTCCTCTGCAACCTCTTCCATGGTTTTGAGTTTGTTAGGTTTTAGAAACCCCTCAGCTACCCAAAGTTTAATAAGCTCGGAGACACGAATAGTCTGATCTTCTGGATAAACTCCCATGTAGAGAAAACATGGTCGTAAATGAAAAGGTAAATGTCTATAACTCAATAATAATATATCCAAGCAATCACTACCTTCTGAACTTGTGATTTTATCGATATTATTGGCAACATACTCCCAGAACTCTCGTGTCATATTGGACTTTGCAAGGACTCCTCCAATTACAACAATTGATAGAGGCAATCCTTGACAATTTCTTGCGATTCTCTTTCCAACTTTTTCCAATTCTGGATAAGGGCAACCTTCTTTGCCAAATGCCTTTCTACAAAGTAGAGTCCAACTTTTATTTTCATCAAGAGGAACAATCTCATGAAGATTATTAGATCCGACATAACTAGCAACATCTTTTAGCCTAGTAGTTACAATGATTCGACTTCCTTTGCTATTTGGGAAGAATGAATGTAACTTATCCCATGCTTCAGTATTCCACAAATCATCTACTATAATCAAATAAGTCCTGCCTGATAAATGTTGGAATAATTTTAACCCTAAGTGATGGAATTCACTATTTCCTTCTCCTTCAATAGGAATTCCAATCTCGCGTAGAAGTTCTAACAACATTTCTTTTATATCATACACTTGAGAAACCGTCACCCAACTACGAACATCAAAATGTCGCACAATATATGAATTGCCATAAACATTATGAGCAAGTGTAGTCTTACCAATCCCGCCCATTCCAGTAATTGGAATAATTTGAAGATCCGCTTGTTGTCTGGTAAGCATGTCCATGATCTGATGCAAATGGTCATCAAATCCCACCATAGTATCATGATCATTCATAGTGGGACGAGGTCTTAACGAGTGAACATTTCTCAGATCGTTGGGCTGCAGATCTTTAATCTCCATCATCTCTTTCGCGATCAAATCCATGTCTTCTATGACTTTCTTTACAACTTCATAAACTTGTGTGAAATACTTTTTTGGAAATGGATCCATGATATGATCCACTACATATGATTCAATGATATCTTCTCCTTCATGAGAAGCATCCGCAATTCGTCTCTCCAAATCTTGTACTTCACTACTACCCATATGCGAATAACCATCTAGATAATCTTGTAGGAAACGCGCCTTCTCTTTGAGATGTTCAATCTCTTTCAATTGTTCCTCCACAAAAATTGGCCGACGAGCATGGTGCAGCTGGATCTGTTCGACGAGATTAACAAGAGAAACTAGAGCGGCGTAGGCGGTTGCCATCTCTCACCTCTCTTCTTTTTCTCTTAAGTATATAAGTTTATTTGCTTAAAGCTTTAGAATAGTGTTACAATGTGAACTTGTGTCTTATCTAAATGGAATTGAATATGAATTGATATTTCTCACAGCCTGGCTATGCAAACTTGCAGAGAAGACTTTGATAAAATAACATAGATACATAGTGAGAAAAATGGTTTGTTTAAGCTAACTTGCTACTGAAAGTGATGGTATTCTTATTATAGAACAAGATGCTAAATTTAATGTTTGTTAGTAACCTGTCCCCTTTTACATTAATAAAATCAAGGGTAAATTAACCCTCATGTATTATGTATCACAAAATTTTCTCCCAGATTTATCACTTTCTTACAATTACCCTTTTTACACTATCTTTGAGTTGATTGGTTTTTTTTATACCCAGGTAAATAATTCATTCTTTTGAAGTGTGGGTCTTTGACATGAAGAAGAAATGGTTGAAATTGTCTCAAGGGATATGTATTTTAATATATTTCCTTCTTCGCAGTGCATTAAATATATTTGCAATTTTGATCTTATTATGTTTTGGCTTTGTAGAAAGATAAGGTACTTGGCTCAAAATCTCAATAAGAATATGGGTTTTTTGCACTTTGCACCCCCAAAATATGGGAAATAGGCACTTTGCACCCCCGAAACTTAGATTTAGCACTTTGCACCCTCGAAATATAAAAAATACAGCACTTTGCACCCTCTTTTATTTTCAAGCAAAAACTCAAGGGCAAAATAGGTAATTCTATTGTAAATATTTGGCACTTTGCCCCCCAAAATAAAATTAGCACTTAACACTCCCTAATTAAGAACAGATTAACAAATTGCACCCCCGAAACACAATAAATGGGCACTTTGCACCCCAAAATACAAAATTAACACTTAACACCCTCAAATTAAAAAAAAAAAATCCAAACCTCTCGTTTTTTCTGGCAAAGTTGACGATTAAGGTGAATTTTTTTTAAGGCAAAATAGATAATTATTTATGGGTCTTTGATATGTTGAAGTAGACAATGGGTCTTCGAGAAGTTTACTTGTACTTTATTTAGTTACTTATGGTTATATTGTTGAAAAGAAAGATGGAGAGAGAAATGAGTATTCGAGTATTTATAATTGTATTTTGCAAAAATTACCTATTTCGCCTTAGATTTTTTTCACTCCGATAGTCAACTTTGACAAAAAAAACGATGTTTTTGGATTTTTTAAATTTGGTGGTGTTAAGTGTTAATTTTGTGTTTTGGAGTGCAAAGTGCCCATTTATTGTGTTTCGGGGGTGAAAGTTGCTGATTTGTTCTTAATTAGAGGGTGTTAAGTGCTAATTTTATTTTTGGGGTACAAAGTGCGAAATTCTCAAGTTTTGAGGGTGCAACATACTATTGAATTACCTATTTTGCCCTTGAATTTTTGTTTGAAAATATAAAAGGGTGCAAAGTGCTTCATTTTTCATATTTCGAGGGTGCAAAGTGCTAAATCTAAGTTTCGGGGGTGCAAAGTGCCTATTTTCCATATTTTGGGGGTGCAAAGTGCAAAAAACCCTAAGAATATTTTCTCCGATCTCAATAACTATATTGAATTGAAGGAACGAGCATGAGAGTAAATTGAGTAATCATAGACAATGAATAACAATTATAACAATGATCACAAGAATTTGAGATCCTTTACTCCACGAGGAGGTACTTTTCGGAGGAGCAGACTTGTTGAATAACAACAAACCAGTCTTTAATTTTCTGATCCTCTGTTTCATGGTGTTCTTGTTTGTTTAATATCGGCTAAAATTCAATTTTGGTACCATAGAATAGGGGCAATTTTCAATTTTCATACCAAAAGTCCAAAAATCATACAGCCGTTAAGTTTTGCCACGATCGTTTAGTCTCCTCCGTTAAGTGCATGTGAGGGGCACGTGGGGCACTAATCTGCCCGTTCAATTTTGGTACCGTAGAATTAGGGAATTTTCAATTTTCAAACCAAAAGTCCAAAAATCATACAAATTCTCACTCAGCCGTTTCAAAATAGGGGGGAAATGCAATTGTCTAAAATTGAGCAGGTTGTTTTTGCAATTATTGCCTTCTTCCTCCTATGGACGATCGCCGGCTTCTGGTGGCCGTTTGTCGAAATTGGTTGAAGATTTCTGTTCCTCTTGTCATGGGCGGAGCTCAAATGTCTATTGCAGCCACTTGGGCGGAGCTCAACCGTCTATGGCAGCTACAATAAACCTATGAAAAATGATGTCCACGGTCATGGGAAACTAATGCAACAAGAATTACGTAGTTTGGTTAAGAATCGAAAAAGAAATCACGATTTGAAATTTCGAAAATTTTGACTACAATTCGAAAATTAGAACTCAAATTTCTAATAGATTACTCAAAGGATTGAAAAGATCTTTATATGTACGAGTTCTCCACGACAAGGGGAACATAAACCCTCAACCAATTCCGACCAGAAGACACCAGAGCCGGCGGTCGTAGGGGTGGGATCGGGACTGGTTTTCGGGAATTCGGGTATTTCGGGACGGAATTTTGAGTATCGGGATTTCAAATTTAAGTCCTGAAACCCGATAGATCAACCAAGGTCTCGTGAGTTTCGAGTACCCGATTTAATTTCGGGATTTCGGGACGGGTTCGGGAGTCCCGATAATCTAAGTTGCAAATTTAAATTGTGCAAATTAAACTTTTTTTTTAGCTTATTGTTAAAATGAAATGGAAAAAAAAGTAACATGGCTACTAGTCTACTGTAGAACAAACCAATTCAAACATATCACCACAACCATTTCAAAAAAAGAAAAACATAACGGAATTTGGTATGAAAAATGAAAATTTTTCAGTTCTATGGTACCAAAATTGAATTTTATGTTCCAACGGGCAGAATCCGACCCACGTGCTCAACCCGCCCACGAAGACTTAACGGACACGTGACAGAAACGTTAAGAAAATTAACGGAAGTGCCTTTTTTGAAACGGCTGAGTAGGAACTAGTGTTATTTCTGGACTTTTGGTATGAAAATTGAAAATTGCCCTATTCTATGGTACCAAAATTGAATTTTTGCCCTCTAATATCTACTAGAAAAGAAAGAAACAAAAGAAATCGGGCCACACCCAAGAAGAGAAAGCAGAAAAAGAGGCACCAACCTAATAATTTTTGCAGGAAATTATAAAAAGAAAGAATATTTTTTGCAGCACACCACCAACTATTCCTTATACTACACTGAATGATTTTTCCAAATTCAGGAGTACTCATTGGGTGAGGCTAAACTGCGCCACCTTATGTGGGTGGGACGGTGCATGTTAGCACAAGTTTCTAGGCCAGCTTCAAATGGTTATTATTTTAGGGTATAAATATATTTATTACATTATATACTTAGGAGTACAGACTTGGTAAAATAGAAAATGACAGATTGGCTATCCTTTTTTTCTGGGTTTTGTTTAATTGCAAAAATTGACTACTCGGTAAAAAAAATTATTTTAATTGATACTCGGACAAAGGAAAATTCATTGTCAAAAATAGGAAGACAAAACTTTAAAAATACAATAAAGTTGGGGTTAAATAAATAAAAGATAAAGTGGGGACAAATTTACATTTTATTCCTCTAATTTGATACCTTGTCAATTTGCATTTATTATGTTTTAGTTGTTTGGGAATTTTTTATTTTGGGAAAAAATCTAATTCAATTTATGTAATGTAAATTGGCCTTGGTTTTTGTTTGATCATCTATAGCTTGTTTGGTTGTTGGCAAGGTGAGGGAAAATTATAAGAAAATTATAGGAAAATGAAAGGAAAGGAAAGGAAAAAAATGAAAAGGAAAAGAAAGTGGTTTTCTTCTACATGTTTGGTTGTGGGAAAAACTATTTTCTTGCAATTGTTTGATTGTTAAGAAAGTTTAGAAATATAGTAGTTTTGATAATAAAAAAATTGTTTGAATATGAATTGCGTTTTATTTGTTGATAAAAAAATTGTATGAATAATCACATTTTCATTATATTAACTTTATTATAAATTAATTTGACACTATTCTATATTTTTTAGTCACCGAATTTATACCAATCTTCAAAGTTAATAGAGACTTATTGTCAGTTATTAAAGTTAAGATGGGGTTATTAATAATTTTTGGGTAAAAAGGGTATTTTTGCGTCATTTTGTGGGGTATAATTGTTGTGTGACTCGAGATAATATTCTTTTGTTAACAATAAATAACCACAAAGGGGTTTTCGGTAAGAAAATTAAACATGGGGGATTTTGGTAGTTAGACAAATTACAAGAGGTGTTTTGCAATTTAATATAAAATTTTCCTAGGATTTTCCTATCAAATTGGTGGGGAAATTTATTGTTCACAAAATTTTTCAGCGGGAAAATTGAAGGAAAATAATAACTTCCTTTCTAGCCATCCAAACAAGGAGTGGAGAAAAAATTGACTTTCTTTCACTTGACCTCATGTTCCCGACAATCAAACAATACACTACTAGAATGGTTGTTGGACAAGTATATGGATCTTTCATGACGATCCAAAGATCCGAATCAAATGGTCCCGCCTGCAAGGGTCATTAACCTCTAAGGTTACACATCAAGTTGGGAGCTCGCGGCGACGGACGAAGCGAGGACCATGACATTCCATCGAGGGTCAAAGCACAACCATGAACAAGAAGAATAAGTCTTCACTATAAGGTTTTGTACAATGACGAATGTGCATTTTTCATACCAAGCCTTCACCTACTTTATACATTTAGTACAAAACTTTTTGGGGAAAAACACATTTAATATCATGATTTCACCCCTCAACATATATTCTTTCTCTGTCAGTATTTGGACAGAAACAGTCGTGACGTCACCAAAATTGCCAGCTTGTGTGCCCCATATATCAAACCTGAAAATTATTGTGGCATGATTCCTTGTAGATTGTGATATATAATTTATTATTAATTAAAATCCCAAAAATTTATTAATTTTATGGGGATTGTTACTGAAATCTGTACCGTTAAAAATCTCTCATCAAGAGATTTCCAGTTGTGTAAAGAACATGAAATTTGGCCTTGTAATACATGATTTTGGCGGTTCATTTCCAAAAATTGACGGAGAAATAAACGTGTCGATGGGGTGAAATCATAGTATTAAATGTGTTTCTTCAGAAAGAATAGTGCCAAATGTCTAAAGTAGGTGGAAATATGTTATTAAAAGTGCAATTCCCTCATTGGACAATCCACCTCTTGAACTAGCTTTTGAGGTTGAGTTAGGCTCAGGCCATAAACGTAGACTTAGCCAATCCACGTGAAGAAATTCAAGATTGTATCAACCAAGTTAATGTGGGTCACCTTCTTTCACGATGAGCCTCTCCTTGATCGCGTGATGGGATAATTCTTCATCCACATACTCCAATCGTATGACAAGGTCTAGATTGTCATTATTTGTTCAGTGAGTTAACAAATGTCTAGAATGCCAATATTCGTACGTTGAACCTACAATTCAGAATATTGAGCTTTAATATATCACATATTGATCTTATTTCATCCACACGTTCAATTCATTCACACGTGAAGAAAGATTATTAAGGCTAAAAGTATCTCAAATAAAACGAATTACAAGAACAAGTCCTCTTATAAAGAAGTCCTAGACAGTCCACAAATTCGCTCCCCTAGGTTCCAAGTACTTAGTACTCAATGATTTTCAATGATATGTAGTTTTACATGCGTTAGTTCAATATAAATTAGTCAATTTCATAAACACGTAAAATATAAAAATTGTTTTGTCTGGCTCCAATTTTATATTCATGGCGTGTCACTATGATTCATATGGGATTCTTTTTTATAAAATCGTATCTGAATTAGATGATGGTACTCAAAACAAATCATTTGGTGGATTAGGTTTCTAGTGTCCAATCATTGCATTGCCTTACCAGTAGTATATTGTAGTTCGTTTGTCAATTATTCAATACTAAAGTACTGGATGCTGACAAAATTCTAATAATCCATAATAATACACCAATAATTCATACTTATTAATTAATTACTACAAAAAGTTGGGTAGAAATAACAAATATTTTAATTGTCATTTTGTTATTTATTCAATGAGAAAAAAATATTAATTTTGTGAACTAATAATTTTGATCATAGATATATTAGAAACAGAAGCTATTGAATTATTATAACAATCTACATGCATTTAGTGATATATTAATAATAGATTAATTTGTAATATTAACCAACATGCATGGGTTATGGAAGGACAAGTCACTTGCAATATGAAGAATACATGTTGAATTTATGTTGGGAGATCGATGTATTTTCTTTTGGTGTCTAACAATTTGTGTGATTAAATATTTCAATAAAAATATTTCTAACTTAATATCTCAGCATATAACAAATAATGATAATCTAATATATATTAATTCTAATAAAGTTCAATTATATAACAATGTAGAAACTAATAAGAGATACTTATTTGGATCAAAATAAATCAAATAACTCTTCAACCAATATATGAAAACTAGGAAATGAGACTTGAGGCTTGTCGAAGCGATTTCCTTAAGACAATATTTTCGAGATGTCACGGTGCATGCAATTTTATTCTGGTAGTCTTCCAAAATACAACAATCTGGTGTTCATTATTTCGACAAATTATGAACCCGCTGCGAACCAAAGCAAATAAAAAATTCGACATAAATTTAAAGTAGAGAACAGAGTAGTATTGTCAGAAAAAGAATATTGTTGGTCCCAAGTGGTCAGATGAGGTCTAGAGGGGGGGTGTGAATAGACCTCTAAACTTTTTGACAATTCTTAACTTTAAAAACTTTTGTTCTAACTTAAACAGACTAAGCTGTTATCGAACAGTAATTTTTCAAGGCTGATCGCGAACAAATCTTTGAACAACTTTGTTGACCACTAATCTGATAATCACTTAGCTGAATTTTGCTAAAATCAGTTTTAATACTAGAATACTTGCAACGGAATTTCAAAGTGTTTTTCACAAGTAACCTTAGTAGTTTGAAAATTTTATCCCCAGTTTTGTAAACTCCTTTACACTATTTTCAAACAGTTTTGAATGAATTTTGTGCAGTTTTTAGAAATATGCAAGAAAACTTATGCAAAAACCAAACACCAGAATTTTTATAGTGGTTATATGTATTTAAATCCTTTAGTCCACTCTTCCAAGTCACACAGATCTTGGGTTATACTATAATCACAAAGTTTACAGTATACTCCACTTACGCCAAAACAACAAATGAATCTGGCCGTAAGCTCGCAATAGGAAATCACTAAGAAAACCTATCCTCTGAAGTTAGATCACTCACAAAGATGGATCTACACTTCGCACAACACTCACGTTTACAAAATCACTCAGAAGATGTATTTGTCGTTGTTCTTCAACTCTGCTTTCGTCAACAAATGACTAAGCTGATGAGTGAGCTGTTCTTGAGACTTAAGAGATTTTGCTTCGAAATTCTTCTCAGAGATTGTGTTGTTATTTTTCTCTTCATCTCTTTCAGCTATTTATACTTGAGGTTTGAAAAGTGTCCGTTGAAGAGAGACAAGATTCAAATTTCTCGAGTTCTGGTCCTTAATTTCCGCGAACGGCTCTCTGCAGCTGTCCGTACTGTCAACAGTACTTTTCTGCAGGCAGCATTAAATGCACCCAGCTGATGCGAAGCATTTCTTCAATCATTTGTCTTAAATAGCCTTGTACTTCAGCATTTATTACTTACAGGGCATTTATTACCGTTGGGACGACTTTATGATCCTTTCCACATTGCTGACGAAAGTGCACGTCTGATGGCGAACAAAGCTGATCCCAAACTTGAACAAATCTGATTTGAGTCGGCTGATCTTCATCAGTCTGATTTCTTTCCTTCAGCAGATCAGTAGTTTTGGACCTTGAATTTTGACTCTTCTGATGTCTTCTTTACTTAGTCAAAAATTCTTCAAAGGGATTTTTGCAGCATAAGCTTTCCATACTTAGCTGAATTTTGGTTTTGGAAATCATCAAAACCTCCCTTTACTTATTGTCTTCAGTGCCTTTATCTTCGTCCTTATCTAACAATTTCCCCCTTTTTGATGATGACAAAACTTCAGCTAAGTACCTGTTATACCTATACTAAAGATTGTAATCCTCAAAATTTTCTGAGATAGAAAAGATGTGTTGGAGTAAACTTGACTTTTATTTATGATGAAAATATTACAAGTACAAGTTTATCAGATGAGATGTCTGAAAGATAGATAAAGTAATACAAATGGATTTGTCTTTCCTAACTATCAGCTTCTTCATCAGACCCTTTTAGCACTTCTTCATACTCATAAGATGATTCTTCATCGTCATCTTCTTCTTCTTCTTCATCCTCATCAACATCTCCAAGGATATTTGATTTGACAGCTTCCATCTTTGCTTTCATTGATTCTTCTTCAGCTGTCTCTTCAATCTTCCTTTTCAATCTGTCTTCATCCTTAAATTTAGTGTAAGGCTCTGATTTGTCTTCATCAGAATCCTTGAAATCAGCCTTTTCTTCAGCAGACTTGGCTTTTTCCTTAGAAACTTCAGCAGATGTCTCTTTGCCTTCAACCACTCCAGGTTCAGCAGTTTCATCAGTCTTCTTAGCTTCAGCAGCAGCAACAGTTTCCTTTGCTGGTTCTTCCCTTTTATCTTCCCCCTTTATGTCATCATCAGATTTGGTGACATTATCAGGTTCAGCAGCCGGGTTAAGTGCAACAGTAGGAATCTTCATAGCAGCACATAAAGCCTTGATATTCTGATTAGCTACATCATGGTGTCATTCTTGTCATTCAGGCAGTCAATATTGAGTTGCATGGTGGAAAGTTCTTCATGGATAACATCTCCAGCTTTGTTAACTTCCTGCAACAGCCCAACATTAATAGCTTTCTCTTCATCACTGATCTTGATGAAGTTCGCAGTTAAATCAGCAATCTTGTGTTCAGCTCTCTGTAAGGCGGCATGAAGTAAATCATCAGTCTTTACATCTTCTACATTTTTGCTTACTTCAACAAAATTTTGCAGCAACTGCGTTGAATGATCTTCTGGCATGGGAAAACTATCTATGGATTTCCTGATAGTTTCTGCAGTTAAGAGATGCATACTTTCCAGCTGTGATCTGTTGGACTCTGCCAACTCTTCATGCAACATCTTCGACTGTAAGCTGTTGGACTCTGCCAACTCTTCCTTCAGCTTCTTCATCTGCAGGTTGTTCTTCTCTTCCAGTTCTTTCATCGAATTCTCCATTAATAATTGGAAGGCTTCCATCAGTGATGAATGTAAGTCACTTGATGAAGAAGAAGTAGCAGCTTCCCTTGCTTCAGTCTCCTAGTGGACAGGTGCATCTTTCAGCTCTGTCTCCTGATCAGCTGTAGACTCCTTAACATTCCACTCAATTGCTAAGGGTTCATCAGCAGCTTTGTGCTGATCAATCACATCGTCATAGATTAAACTAGTGATAGTGCCATCATCATTAAAGGATGTTGTTTGACGAATTTGTCGCACAATAATCCAAGGATTTTGAAAAGCATTGTTTCCCTTAGGCACTTCATAATAATCTTTGACTTCCTTGCCAAATGTAATCTGTTGAATGCTTGACAGCTGAGGAAATTCACTTGAAGATCCTTGCTGATATCTTGACCTTTCTGCCCATCTCTTCAAGGCGGTCATAACAGCTATGTTGATTGCTCTCTCAACAGCATCATCATATTTCCTTCTCTTTGGTGGCAATGAGTTTTGAATAATTTTGGCTTCCTCCAAGGCAAAATCCTTAGCGTATTGATGCATAGCATCCCTTACAAAGTGAGGATCCAAAGCTTGTTGAATAGAGTCAGTCCTTAGCCAATTCAGAATCCATTTTTCCTCATCAGCTAATTCCTTCCATCTCTGAAGCTCTGCAATAGATCTGTTCAGCCTATAATCCTTCCATTTCATGTATCTTGGCTTCTCGTGGGTGAACAGAGTCTTTAGCATCAGCTTCTGGTCATAATAAGCCAAGGTATTTTCAAACATTTTGAAGAGAGTTTTATCAGCATGAATGATGTCAAAAGCTCTTCTTACTTCGAACTTTTCCTTTGGCTTGACCTCTCCAGCAGTCATCTTAGGCCTCTTTTCTTTGTCTTCATCTTTGTCTCCATCAATCTTGTTGGATGAAGATGAAGATGAAAGAAGACAAGTAATTAAGGGAAGGTTTTGATGATTTCCAAAACATCATAATCAGCTAAGTATGGAAAGCTTAGTTCCCTTAGAAGAATTTTGAACTGGTAAAAGAAGACATCAGAAGAGTTCAAAGTTCAAAGCTCAGAAGACTAGTGATCTCTTGCTGGATCAGCGAACAGAAGGGTAGATCATCAGCCGAGTCAAATCAGATGAGTTCAGTATTTGATCAGCAGAGTATCTATCAGCAGAGTCGTTTTGATCAGCAGAGTAGAAGAGGTCAAGAGATTAGTCCAACGGTAATAAATGCACTTGGTGTAATAAATGCTGTAAGAGAAGGGTAGTAATGGCAAATGATTGAAGATATCCTCGGATCAGCAGAGTGCATTAAATGCAGCATTAAATGCGATGGACAGAAAGGTACTGTACACAGTACGGAATGCTGCAGGGAGCCGTTTCAAAAAGAGCTGAAGGATGGATTTGAATTGTGACTTGCCTTCAACGGTCATAATTTCATCTCCATGTATAAATAGAGCTGAATTTCAAATCGAGCAAGAACACAACAACAATCAGAGATCGAAATTTTGAAGCAGAATTTCTCTAAGTCTCAAAAGCTCGAACAGCTCACTCGTCTGGTGGAAGTCATCTGTTGACAGAAACCCAGTTGAAGAAATCAGAAAAACATTATCTGAGTGATTTTGTAATAGCTGAGTGTTGTGCGAAGTGAGAATCCATCTGTGTGAGTGATTCTACTTTAGAGGATAGGTTTTCTTTGTGAATTCCTATTGCGAGCTTACAGCCTTCTCATTAGTTGTTTAGGTGTAAGTGGAGAAATATTGTAATCTTTGTGATTATAGTATAACCCAGAATCTGTGTGATCTGGAAGAGTGGACTAAAGGATTTTTATCCATATAACCACTATAAAAATTCTTTGTGTTATCTTGCATTTAAAGTTTTCTTGCATATTTTAAAGTTTGCATTTTAAACACTTTGAATCAATCAAAAAGATTCTATAAGGAGTTTTAAACTGGGGATAAAATCTTTTTAGAACTTAGTTTACTTGTGAAAAACACTTTCAAACAATCCGCTGCAAGTATACTCTTGGAAAACTGTTTTGCTGATAAAACAGCTAAGTCATTGTAAGAAGAGTGGTCAGTCGTCTGTTCAAGATTTTTCACGATCAGACTAGTCTGCTTACTGTTCTTCATCAGCTTAGTCTGCTGACAGAAGACTGAAAAGTTTTTAAGTTCAAAAATTTTCAGAGGTCTATTCACCCCCCCCCCCTCTAGACCTCATCTGACCACTTGGGACCAACAAGTGGTATCAGAGCAGGTGGTTCATTAGAATCAGCTGCCTGATCAACGAGCTTGATCCGAGTGTTTTTCAAAGGTTTTCAAAACTTTTCAAAAGAGCATCTTTTTGAAAAACAAAAACTTTTTGAAAAATGGATTGTATCAGCCATGTTCCCCACATTGCTGGTATGTCCTTTGAGGACTGGAAAATCAGAATGGAGATTTTCCTTGCTGCCTATAATGACAACATGCATACATATTTCATTAAAGGTCCATTCAGATTCACAAAGACCATAAAGATAAATGAAGTAGATACGGTTGTGGAGAAAGACCTTCATGAGATGACTCCAGAAGAGATAAAGCTTTACAATCTTGATAAAGTTGGGAGATTCATCATGACCAAAGCCCTTGATAATGATCGGTTTGACAAGGTCAAACATTGCAAAACTGCAAAGGAGATGTGGGATAAGGTCAGAGACATGAGTGAAGGAAATGATGCTATTAAAGAGCATCAGCTTAGTGTTGCATTGGAAAAGCTGGACAACTTCAAGATGAAGTCTGGAGAAACCATTGATCAGATGGATACCAGATTCACCAGAACTCTGAACGAAGTTTTGAAGCTGGGAAAGACTTTCACTGACAAAGAAATCACTGTCAAAGTACTGAAGGCCCTACCCTCCAAATTCAACATGAAGGTGACAGCAATGGAAGAATCAAGAGATCTGGGCAAGATTTCTCTAACAGAGCTGTTCTCCGTACTCAAGGCTTATGAGTATAAACTGCCAAGGATGGGAATTGAAGAAACCTCAACTTCAGGACCCACAGCTGCACTTGTTGCTGCTGAAAACACCAGAAGACCAGCCCAAAGAAATGCAGAAATGGACTCATCTGATGAGGCCACTCTACTCAACAAAAAGGAGTACACTGCTGGAGATGTAGCATTATTGATGAACAACTTCAAGAAGTTCTATAAGAGAAAGATGAAAAACAAATACAATCATGCTGCTTCTACTTCTAAACCTAACTTTTCTTCTCAGGATAAAGAGGATTATAAATCAAAACTGATGTGTTACAACTGCAGGAAATTGGGACACTTCATAAGAGACTGCCCATATCCAAAAGCAGAGAAGTACACTGAGGAAGAGAAGAAAATGAGAAAAGAAAGAAAGCATCAGAGAGGCAAGGCAATGATGGCTGAAGCAGAAAAGCCAGCTGCTGTCTACTCATCTGATTCAGACTCAGACTCGTCTGATGAAGAATCGTCTGATGAAGAAAAACCTGCTCTCCTGTGCCTGATGGCAAAGGAATCTGATGACTCTGAGGATGAGGTAACTCCTCAAGAAAATGAACTGTTTAATTCTCTAGAGCAAATGATGTTGAATAATACTACTATTGCTGGAGAGTTTGTTAAGCTTAAGGAAGAGATGAACTTGCTAAAAGAGCAAAATAGTTCACTGAAACTTTTAGCTGAAAAGTCAAAAGAATCAGCTGAATATAAACAGCTTGAGCAAGAGCATGAATCTCTGAAAGCTGAATGTGAGGTTTATAAAGGAAAAATCATGGAACTTGAGAAAATCATTGAGTCTCATGATAAGTCAACTGTTGCACCCATGCATACATCTAAGAAACAGGAGACACCTTTAGTAAAGGATAAACTAGAGTTGAACCATACTGAAAAATTTGTATCAGCTGACAATAGTAAGGTCATTCTGTATGTTCAAACCTCTAGACCTACCTCAACTGAGAAAGTGGTAAAGGAGAGGAAATCTCCTAAGGCTAAAAAGAGCAAAGAGCCTAGTGTAGGAAATCAGACTAGCAAGACCAAACAGCAGAGTCCTAAGAAGTCTGCTGATAAAGCTAAATTGAACCAGTCAGTTGGTAAAGCTAAGTCTAAACAAGTTGAGCAAGCATCTAGTAAACCAAAGAAGCATAAGAATAAGAAAAATCAAAATGCTTGGTATGGAAATGAGTCATATTATGTGCATCCTGCTGCATATCATCCTATGTATCATGCACCTCAGTTTCCTAATTACTATGCACCTTACCCTGCTCATCCAATGCATGCATACCCTGCTTATCATGCACCTTACCCTGCTTATGAACATTATTCATATCATACTGATCATCAACATGACTTATCTGATAACTATGATAAAAATGAAATTGTTCATGCTCCTAAAACTCAGAAACCTAAGAAGCCTAAGACTTCAACATCTTGGGTTGTCAAGGGTGGAACTAATCCTTCAGGACCCTCTCAATAAGGGTACCTAAAACAATTTTATTTTTGTTTTGTAGGTTAGGATTAGGAGTAGGAGTAAAGTAGAGAAGATTTGGTACTTGGACAGTGGATGTTCAAGACACATGTGTGGAAACATACATGAGTTGACTGATGCAGTTGCTGTGGATGGTCCAAAAGTCACTTTTGGACACAGCAAAGAAGGCAAGATTAAAGCTAAAGGAAGATTAATCAAGGGAAACATAGAGATATCTGACGTCTCCTATGTTAAAGGCCTAAAATATAATCTGCTGAGCATAAGTCAATTTTGTGACAAGGGATATTCAGTCATCTTCTCAACAGATAAGTGCTACGTTGAACAAATTGGTACAAAGAAGGTAATTTTATCTGGAAGACGACAAGGAAATATCTACATAGTTGACTGGAATTCTGTTGACAAGAATTCAAGTGTTTGTTTGGTGGCATCTGCACCAAGTGAAGTCAGTTGGCTATGGCACAAGAGGATGAATCATTTAAACTTCAAGACCATAAACAGATTAATCAAGAATGATTTGGTAGAAGGGATTCCAAAAGCAGTCATGAGCAAAGACAAGCTCTGTGACGCCTGTCAGAAGGGTAAACAAATCAAGTCATCTTTTAAAGAAAAGAAGCACCAATCTTCTGGAAGGATATTGGAGCTGTTGCATATGGACTTATTTGGACCCATTGATCCAGTCAGCAATGGTGGAAAGAAATACTGCCTAGCTGTTGTGGATGACTATTCAAGATATACTTGGGTGATTTTCATGAAGAAGAAAAGTGAAACCAAGGAACATCTTACCAATCTGATGGAACTGATCCAGAATGAGAAGAGTATCAAAATATTGAAGATCAGATCAGATAGAGGGACAGAATTTACAAACTCTACTGTTGAAGAGTATTGTAACATCAAAGGAATACATCATGAGTATTCTGCTGCCAGAACCCCTCAACAGAATGGTGTTGCTGAAAGGAGAAACAGAACACTAAAAGAAGCTGTCAGAACCATGATAGCTGAAGCTAAACTGCCACAAAGATTTTGGGCAGAAGCAACAAATACAGCATGCTTTACCCAAAACAGATGTATGATCAACAAAAATCAGAACAAGACTCCATATGAAGTTTGGAACAACAGAAAGCCAAACATTCATTACTTTAAGATTTTTGGTTGTAAATGTTTTGTATTGAATAATGGGAAAAATCACCTTACTGCATTTGCAGAAAAGGCTGATGAAGCTGTTTTTGTAGGATACTCTACTGTTAGTAAGGCTTATAGAGTTTTTAACAAAAGAACATTGCTAATAGAAGAATCTATCCATGTAGTATTTGATGAGCCAAGTCAATCTTCTGAAAAGAATCAAAGTATAAATCAAGATTTGTCTGCTGATTTACAGAAGTTAGATGTTGAAAGAAATGAAGAATATGTTCCCATCATACTACCTAATTTAAGCTCAGCTGCTAACTCAAGTGCTGTTCATAATCACAGTGCTGATTGTCTAACAGACGAGTTGCAAACAGCTGACAGACCAGAGACTGTTCAACAGACGGCAAATGTTCAACAGACTATTACTGGAACTCCAACAGTAGTGTTGCAAGATCATAACAGAGGACAACATCCTGATTTGCAACCTGATCTCAGATGGCTCAAGAATCACCCTCCTGAATTAGTTATTGGTGATCCTTTAGATAGAGTGAAAACAAGAAGAGCTGCTGCACAAGATGCTATGTTTGTCACATTTCTATCTCAAATAGAGCCTAAACAAATTGAAGAAGCTCTCAATGACTCCTTCTGGATAGAAGCTATGCAAGAAGAGTTGAATCAATTTGAAAGGAATGAAGTCTGGTACTTAGTTCCTAGACCAAGTCATCAAAGAGTAATTGGCACTAAGTGGGTATTCAGAAATAAGATGAATGAAGATGGTGTTGTCACCAGAAACAAAGCAAGACTAGTGGCCAAGGGTTATTGTCAAGAAGAAGGAATTGACTTTGATGAAACTTTTGCACCAGTAGCAAGACTTGAAGCAATCAGACTGTTTCTAGCCTATGCTGCTTACAAGAACTTCACTGTCTATCAAATGGATGTGAAGTCTGCTTTTCTAAATGGAGAATTGCAAGAAGAAGTGTATGTTGAACAACCTCCAGGATTTGAAGTCTATCAAGAAGAGGACAAAGTATATCGTCTGAAGAAAGCCCTTTATGGACTGAAACAAGCTCCAAGAGCATGGTATGATACCCTATCTGATTTTCTTTTAATTAAAGGATTTCGTAAAGGTAAGGTAGATAAAACCTTGTTCACTATTGAATGGGAAAATCATATATTACTTGTGCAAATATATGTGGACGATATTATTTTTGGTTCAACTAACCAACAGATGTGTGATAAGTTCTCCAAGCTGATGCAGAATAAGTTTGAAATGAGCATGATGGGTGAACTTAATTACTTTCTTGGATTGCAAGTTAGACAGTTGCCTGATGGAATATTCATCAGCCAAGCAAAGTACTCAAGAGATCTGTTCAAGAAATTTGGTATGGAAACTAGCTCAACAGCTACCATTCCTATGTCTACAAGTCTTCGTTTGGATAAAGATGAAGATGGCAAATCAGTGGACATAACCAAATATAGAGGCATTATTGGTTCATTGTTGTATCTAACAGCAAGCAGACCTGATATAATGTACTCAGTTGGAGTCTGTGCAAGATTCCAATCAAACCCCAAAGAATCTCATCTCTTAGCTGCCAAGAGGATATTGAAGTATGTTAAAGGCACTCAAGAATTGGGATTGTGGTATCCTAGAGAATCTGGATTTGAACTCATTGGTTATTCAGATTCAGACCTTGCTGGCTGCAAGATTGACAGAAAGAGCACAACAGGTGCCTGTCAGTTCTTAGGCAGTCGTCTGATCTCATGGATGAGTAAGAAGCAAACCTCAGTTTCTATATCTACTGCTGAAGCTGAATATATAGCTGCTGGAGCTTGTTGTGCACAGATACTTTGGTTGAAGCATCAACTAGAAGACTACAACATCAAGATCAGTGGAATTCCAATCTACTGTGACAATACAAGTGCAATTTCACTTACTCAGAACACTACAAGTCATTCAAGGACTAAACATATTGAGATTAAACATCATTTCATTAGAGATCATGATGAAAAAGGCAATGTTTTGATTGAGTATGTTCATACTGATAATCAAATTGCTGATATCTTCACCAAACCTCTAAGTGAAGCAAGGTTCTCAACTCTAAGAGCAGAGTTAGGATTACTTAACTTGGATGCATAAGCTGAGGGGGAACTCATCAGAAGACTGGAGTTCAACAGCTTAGTCATCAGTTATTTCATTCAAGAATTAACTCTCAACAGACTAGTTAACTTATGAATTCTTAAAGACAGGGGGAACGTGTAAGACTAGCGGTACTTCTGTTCTAAAGATGAAATCTGTCAATGTCAGTTAGTTGAAGTTAAGTTTGTCAAGAAGACGTATTCTTAATTCTTGAAGATTGAAGACTATTTTATCTTGCTGGATTGACAAACAGCAGAGGAAGATTACTAGCTATTGGCATTCTCTAGTAATATCAGATAACAGATCACTCGTCTGTCAGATAAGTTAAACTCTACTCATCTGATATCTTATATAAGCATGGTCATAAATCGTATCATAAGAAACGCGCTTTTATAAGTAACAGATTAGTGTCGATAGAGTTTCCCGCCCATCTGACATTAAAATAATAAAATTGAAATCCGCGACTCTCATCCGCAAGATTAAAAACTGTCAGATTAGATCAACGGTTTAAATAAATCACGAAAACCAAATCAAAAGGAAACCTATAAAATCCGATCTGAACAGCATAGTCGTCTTATGCACTCAAAAATTCTCAAACTTTCTATCTCTCAAACCCTCTTGTTGCGAAAGTTCACTATTTTGCAGAATTTACTCACAAATCTCAGAAATGGACAAAGTTATTGAAGGAAGATACTTCAACTACAGCAAATTCCATTTCTCTGGCACCGATTTGATGCGCGCTTTACTGGAAAAGATCAAGGAAGCATCTTTGGTCCCAGTCTTGGAAGCACACGAAGATAGGGTTTATCTTGAAGATGTATACCACTTCTACACTTCCAGGGAGTTCAACGATGATGACACCGTTATGACTGCTGTCATAGGTGGTAAGAAAATCGCTGTATCTGCTGCTGTTCTTAATGAAATTTATAAGTTGTCAGACAAGGGAGGAGATGTGACCTCGTTAGGGTCAGAAAAAGAAGAGGAATTTTGGGAAATTTGTGCTAAGAAGGGAGAGAAAATGACTGGGACTTTAATGAAGACCCAGCTGAAGGATGAATACCAAAGATTTGCTGATATCATAGCAAAGGTTTTGGATTGTGCTACGGGTTCTCTGGATGGCCTACCTAGAAGAAGGCTTCACACCATGATTTGCATTTATTATGGGATGAAAGTGAACTGGGCTGCTCATGTTTATGAGCTGTTAAGTGACAAAAGGCATTCTCATGCCATTCTGCTGAGTAACTTGTTTGCTTCTCTGCATTGCCCTATGGGTGGAGGAAAACAAACCCATGGAAGCAAAGAATTCAAACTCTACGAACCAGTGAGGCAACTGGTGGAAAAACCAAAGAGAAAAGCCCCCAAACAGTCTAAGAAGACTCCTTCTAAGAAGAGCAAGAAGGAAGGTCAGACTAGTCAGTCTGCTGAGCCAACAGCACAGTCTGCTGTTGTGGCTGGATCAGCAGAGCCTGAAATTGAAGTCTCTAAGAAGGTGGTAGATGACTTCACTGTTGAAATTGAAAATATGAAGACAGGGTCATCCTCTGAAGAAACTGAATCTGAAGAGGAAATTCCACTTCAAAGGCTGAAGAGACTAAGGACTAGGAGTGAAGCAAGGGGACCTCCTACTGCCAACCCCCCTGCTGTCAAGAAAATTCCTAAGTCAAAGGCCAAGAGAAAGGTCACTTTCCCTGAAGAGCCTGCTGTAACTGTGAGGAAAACAACAACTGAAGCAGAAAGGCCATTAAATGTTGAAGAACCAGTTGTTGAAGCTACTAAGGCTGCTACTGCTGAGCCTGAAAGTGCTCCTACAGTTGAAATGACAACAGAAGCCTCAACTGCTGCACTATCTGCTGATGTAGAAAAGGAACAGCAGACTAGTACACCACTAGAGGGAGAAATTCTGTTAATACATCCTACTCCAGTTGCTGCAACACCTATCCAAGCAGTTGAAAGCCCTGAATCAAGAAGAAAGAGGTTAGGCAAAACCTCAACCTATGTAACTGCTGCAGAGAAGATGAAACTGGATGCTGCTGAAAAGCAAAGGATTGCTGCTGAGAAAGCAGAAGAAGATAGGCTGAAAAGCCTAGAGTTAAAAAGGCTGGAAGAAGAAGCCAGCAAAATGACTCAAGAGCAGAGAGATGCTTTTGAGGCAGCAGAGTTGGCTGCTGTCATTGAAGCTAGCATCAAGGATGCTCATGGTCCTCAGCGTACTGGTGGGATAGTTATTGGTGAGCAAAGAGATCCAAATAAACCAATACCAGCTATGCCTGCACCCAAGATTAAGGAAAAGAGAAGAGAAGAAGTCAAACTGTCTCTTGAAATTGTCAGGGAAGACCCTGCAATTTTTGAAGAATTCCTTAGAAGACTGGATGCTGAAAATGAAAGAGTCAACCGTCTGACACTCTTCCATTCTGAAAAGATCAAATACAATAGATGGAGAGAATACAGATTAACAAAGAGTCCTGCTGAAATGGCTAAGTGGAAAGAATTCAAGACTACAGAAGACTGGTTACTTAAATGGCTTGAGACAAATTCAATCATTCAAGCACTTGATTCAGAGTTCTTCCTGGACAGGTTGAGGATGAGAATATGTCATGTAGTCAAGGAAGAGGCCAAGAAGATCTTTGCATCCATTCCTGAGGATTTTGATGACTCAGTAGATCTCAAAGAAAGATCTATTAAGTTGGCTATTGCTCAAGCAATGGAGCTTTGGGCCAAGAAAGCAAGGAAGTTAAGGGGACAACCAAGCTCACTGGTCCCACTTCCTAACATCAAGCATATTGTCTATGGACCAAACATCAAACCCTATGAAGAGCTGCCAGAGGAACCAACAACTACTTTTATTCCTCTTGACAACTTTACTTGGATTTGTAACAGGTCAGCAGTGGACAATGAAGGTTTGATGAGGACAGTTGAAACTGTCAAGAATATTATATCACCTGCTGATAAAGAAGGAGCAGAGTCCTCTGATCAACCAAAGCAAATTGAGGATACTTCAGACCCATCTGATCAAGACAAAGTGCAGGATGATAAATCTGATGCTGCTGATGAATCAAAGAAGGAAGAAGAAATTCCAGCAGATCAGTTAAAGGAGAAAGAAGTTGCTGCTGAAGAAGATGATCAGGCTAAGGAGAAGGAAAGCACTCCAAGCCATGCTGGTGAACCAGCAGATCAGTCCCTTGCAATGATAACTCAACCATCAGAGCAACATCTCAAGGAAACCGTCTCTGCTACTCCATCAGAAGATCCTTCAATATCTCAGAGTTCTCAAACCAATCTGTTGGATTCCATCCAACAATTGATTATCAAATCGATGAAGGAAATGAAGGAGGAGATAAAAGCAGAAGTGATAGCTGCTGTTCATCAACCCATTCAGAAGGTTGCTGCTGCTGTTCCTACTGACTTAATGAAAGATACTGCTCAGAATGTACAATCTATATGTCAGGATATGGATATACTCAGGAGAAGGACACAAAGCACCACTGAAGGTTGGAAGCAGATTGAACAGACTGTTGAATTGGCTCTCCAAGCAGAAGATGAAGTCATGGGCAACATGATGAAAGACTTCAATGCTTCATCAAATTGGATTTTAGGAACTCAAATCCAGCTGGGTGATCAAGGAGAAGACTTGCTCATGGAAGTCAAGACTGTTAAAGCCAATCAACTTAACCAGCAAGCTCAGATCAATGCTATGGAAGAAAACATCAAGCTTCTATGTGATTCACTTCTAATCACACCAGTTGTGCCACAATATCCATCTGTCCCTGCTGATGATGACAAAAAGGGGGAAGAAAGGATATTTGGACAGCAAAGGGTTGATTTCCAAAGGGAAGGAAATCAAAATGCTGAAGAAACAGAAGTGTTAGAAGAATCTGAAGAGTCTGCTAATAATAGGAATGAAGCAGCAAATGAAGGCACAAGCAGATTAGCAGATGAGAAGATCACAGAAGAAGAAGACCAAGCTGATGAGGAAGAATCTGAAGCAAAAGCCAAGTCAGACAAAGAACTAGCTGCTGCCAAAGATTCAGTTGAAGAACAGCTTGATCCTGATGTTAAAAAGAAGAAGCTAGAGCTGTTGATGCAGAAATTGGAAGTTGGAACCTCCAAGTCTGCTGAAGAAGAAAAGAAGACAGAAGACTAGCTTGGCTAGATTTTCTTTATATTAAAATTCTTGTAATCTTTTAGAGTATTTTGTACTTTTCATCTTTCAACTTGTAAAATGTAATCAGTTCAATATCTATAAAATTGCAAGTTTGACTCCAACATATCATTTCTATCTCAGAAATTTTTGAGGATCAAAACTTTAGTTTAGGTACAGGTACTTAGCTGGAGTTTTGTCATCATCAAAAAGGGGGAAATTGTTGGATGAAGATGAAGATGAAAGAAGACAAGTAATTAAGGGAAGGTTTTGATGATTTCCAAAACATCATAATCAGCTAAGTATGGAAAGCTTAGTTCCCTTAGAAGAATTTTGAACTGGTAAAAGAAGACATCAGAAGAGTTCAAAGTTCAAAGCTCAGAAGACTAGTGATCTCTTGCTGGATCAGCGAACAGAAGGGTAGATCATCAGCCGAGTCAAATCAGATGAGTTCAGTATTTGATCAGCAGAGTATCTATCAGCAGAGTCGTTTTGATCAGCAGAGTAGAAGAGGTCAAGAGATTAGTCCAACGGTAATAAATGCACTTGGTGTAATAAATGCTGTAAGAGAAGGGTAGTAATGGCAAATGATTGAAGATATCCTCGGATCAGCAGAGTGCATTAAATGCAGCATTAAATGCGATGGACAGAAAGGTACTGTACACAGTACGGAATGCTGCAGGGAGCCGTTTCAAAAAGAGCTGAAGGATGGATTTGAATTGTGACTTGCCTTCAACGGTCATAATTTCATCTCCATGTATAAATAGAGCTGAATTTCAAATCGAGCAAGAACACAACAACAATCAGAGATCGAAATTTTGAAGCAGAATTTCTCTAAGTCTCAAAAGCTCGAACAGCTCACTCGTCTGGTGGAAGTCATCTGTTGACAGAAACCCAGTTGAAGAAATCAGAAAAACATTATCTGAGTGATTTTGTAATAGCTGAGTGTTGTGCGAAGTGAGAATCCATCTGTGTGAGTGATTCTACTTTAGAGGATAGGTTTTCTTTGTGAATTCCTATTGCGAGCTTACAGCCTTCTCATTAGTTGTTTAGGTGTAAGTGGAGAAATATTGTAATCTTTGTGATTATAGTATAACCCAGAATCTGTGTGATCTGGAAGAGTGGACTAAAGGATTTTTATCCATATAACCACTATAAAAATTCTTTGTGTTATCTTGCATTTAAAGTTTTCTTGCATATTTTAAAGTTTGCATTTTAAACACTTTGAATCAATCAAAAAGATTCTATAAGGAGTTTTAAACTGGGGATAAAATATTTTTAGAACTTAGTTTACTTGTGAAAAACACTTTCAAACAATCCGCTGCAAGTATACTCTTGGAAAACTGTTTTGCTGATAAAACAGCTAAGTCATTGTAAGAAGAGTGGTCAGTCGTCTGTTCAAGATTTGTTCACGATCAGACTAGTCTGCTTACTGTTCTTCATCAGCTTAGTCTGCTGACAGAAGACTGAAAAGTTTTTAAGTTCAAAAATTTTCAGAGGTCTATTCACCCCCCCCCCCCTCTAGACCTCATCTGACCACTTGGGACCAACAAATCTTGATGCCTCCACCATGAACTGGTCCATGAGCATCAGTTTTACTTAGCTCAATGACCATAGCAAGCTCAACATCTTCAGTTGCCTTTCTTTCAGCTTCAGACATTTTTCTTCGTTCAGCATCCTTAGCCTCCTGAATCTTGCTTAGTTCTAATGCCTTCTTTTCTTCCAACTATTCTCTTTTTCTCTGCTCAGCTTCCTCCCTTTTCTTCTTATCAGCTGCAGAGACCTTTTTATTCTTTATCAAAATCTTTCTCTTTCCCTTGTCAGCTGAGGTAGGTTGAGGAGCAGAAGATGCAAGAGGTGCAGCTGCAATGGGATGGATGATCATCACATCAGGATCATCCTGAGGTTTGGAAACCTCAACTGTTGGTTGTGCTTGAGCAGGCTGTTGCGCATCAGTCTTTTTAGCAACCAAAGCCTCTTCAGCTCCAACAGGTCTTTCAGCAGATTGAGGGCTTTGTCTCACTAAGTTCTCCAACTCAGTAGGCTCCTCAACAAAGGTCATATGCTTCCTTGCTGATTTCTTTGATCTTTCTTGAATAGGTCTGGAAGCAGCAGCATCCTTCAATTAGCTTCTGGTCCTGTGAGAGACAGTCTCATCAGGCATGTGAGCTGATGGTGTTCTTGAAGATGATGCAGGAGACATGTTCCTGACATCAGCAGTGGTCTGATTAATGATCCTATCAAATGCAGCATCATCCACTTTCTTCTACTTCTTTGGAGTCTTCTCCTTAGGCTCATCAGTAGCCTTCTTCTTTTGAGTCTCAACAGCTTACTCAGCTGTTTTGAATAATCTTCTATCCCTTTTGGCAGGAATCTACTTTGGTTCCTCAGCTTTCTCCTCCACACCAGCTTCTTCAGCTTTTCTCTTTGTAACAGGCAAGTACTTGGACATTGCCTTTGAAGCATGAATCTCCTTACCATTTGTCACCTCACAGCCCATCTTGAACAGCAGATAACTGAGAGTGATTATGTGATTGGTCTGGGGACCCTTGCTCTTCTTTTTCTCGTGGAAGTGAGCCAAAATGTACCAAATAATAACAGACCTGTTGACTTCCGTTGTAAAAGGTAGCCATGATGCTGAACCTCTTCATGGTAACAGTATCCAAAGAAAACGTGCAATTCTCAATCAGCTTAGAGACCACCTCAGCCATCCGCTGATATTCATCCTTCAGCTGTCTCTTCTTGATGTTGCCAGACAACATCTCTTCTTCCTTGGCATAGATTGCCCAGAATTGTTGGTGCTTATCCTCCGTCAGCACAGTGACATCATGTCGTCCTTTGTTCGAAAGCCTAAAGGTCTCGTGAAGAAGAATGGGGGTAATAACGATGGATCTACCTCCGACAGTAGCTTTGATTTCCTGGGTGGTGAAATCAACAATAGCAGTCTTGTAGTATTCCAACACCTGGTCAGTCTAGATCACACCTTCGTGATATTCCATGAAATTCACCAGTGAGGCCGATTTGAACTTCTCCAGCAGCTCTTTCATCAAATCGGTAGCAGATTGGTAGTAGGAGTCATAGATCAAGTACATACCCTCAGCAACCATCTCAAAACTGTTTGAAGTTAGAGAAACACAAAGAGTTTTGCAGGAAATTGCTATAAATTTCTCACAAGTGCTCTTTTGAATATTTGGGTGCATAAAGAGCTACACAGCTGAACAGATTGGGATTTATAGAGTTAGGATATTTCAGTTTCCGTGATCCCAGCTAACCGTTAGATCTGTTTCTTGTTAGTCCTGATCGTGCGGCGTCAGTTACGACCTTTCAAATTCAAATCGCATTTAATGAGGAGCGGGAATATTTACTGCTCTTTTATCACTTGTAAAAGCGTGTTTTTAAATAAAGCGTTTTTAAACAGTAAGCTTTTACATAAGTGATCAGACGAGTAAAATAAATACTTATCTGATGGGACTACTGTCCTGATGACAGATAGTTATCAATGAAAGTCAATAGCTGATAACCTTCCTCGGCTGTTTGTCAATCCAGCTAGATAATAAATCTTCAATTCTTCAAGACTTTAATCTTCTGTTGAAAGCATAACTTCAACTAACTGTCATCAAAAAATTTCATCTTTTAATCAGAAGTACCGCTAGTCTTACACGTTCCCCCTGACTTTAAGAATTCATAAGTTAACTAGTCTGTTGAGAGTTAATCCTTCAAGATAAATAAGATGAGTAAGCTATTGAACTTCAGTCTTCTGATGAGTTCCCCCTCAGCTTAAGCATCTAATTTTAATAATCCCAGTTCAGCTCTTAGAGTTGAAAACCTTGTCTCACTTAGAGGTTTTGTGAAGATGTCAGCAATTTGATTTTCAGTAAACACATATTCTATCATGACATTTCCTTTCTCCACATGATCTCTAATAAAATGATTTTTGATCTTAATATGATTAGTCTTTGAATGACTTGTAGTATTCTGAGTAAGAATGATTGCACTTGTATTGTCATAGTAGATAGGGATTCCACTGATTTTTATGTTGTAATCTTCAAATTGATGCTTTAACCATAAAATTTGTGCAAAGCAAGCTTCAGCAGCTATATATTCAGCTTCAGCAGTTGATATAAATACTAAAGTCTGTTTCTTACTCATCCATGAGATCAGACGACTACCTAAGAATTGACAAGCACCTATTGTGCTTTTTCTATCAATCTTGCAGCCAGCAAGGTTAGAATCTGAATATCCAATCAGTTCAAATCCAGATTCCCTAGGATACCACAATCCCAAATCTTTAGTACCTTTAAGATACTTGAGTATCCTTTTGGCAGCTAAGAGGTGAGATTCCTTAGGATTTGATTGAAATCTCGCACAAGCCCCAACAGAGTACATAATATCAGGTTTGCTAGCTTTTAAGTATAACAGTGACCCAATAATTCCTCTGTACTTGATAATGTCCACTGATTTGCCATCTTCATCTTTATCTAAACAAAGACTAGTAGACATTGGAATATTTGCAGTAGAGCTAGATTCCATACCAAATTTCTTGAACAGATCCTTTGTGTATTTTGCTTGGCTGATGAAAATTCCATCAGGTAACTGTCGTACTTGCAAGCCAAGAAAATAATTAAGTTCTCTCATCATGCTCATTTCAAACTTGTTCTGCATCAGCTTTGAGAACTTGTCACACATCTGTTGATTAGTTGAACCAAAAATAATATCGTCTACATATATTTGCACAAGCAAAATATGTTCTTCCAATTCAATAGTGAATAAGGTCTTGTCTACCTTACCTTTACGAAATCCTTTAATTAAAAGAAAATCAGATAGGGTATCATACCATGCTCTTGGAGACTGTTTCAGTCCATAGAGGGCTTTCTTCAGACAATACACCTTGTCTTCTTCTTGATAGGCTTCAAATCCATGTGGTTGTTCAACATAAACTTCTTCTTGCAATTCTCCATTGAGAAAAGCTGATTTCACATCCATTTGATAAACTGTGAAATTTTTGTGAGCAGCATAGGCAAGAAAGAGTCTGATTGCCTCTAATCTTGCTACTGGTGCAAATGTCTCATCAAAGTCAATACCTTCTTCTTGACAATACCCTTTGGCTACTAATCTTGCTTTATTTGTGGTGAATTCACCATCTTCATTCATTTTATTTCTGAATACCCATTTAGTGCCAATGACTCTTTGATGACTTGGTCTAGGAACTAAGTACCAGACTTCATTCCTTTCAAATTGTTTTAGCTCTTCTTGCATAGCTTCAATCCAGTTTGAATCACTAAGAGCTTCTTCAATCTGTTTGGGCTCAATTTGGAAGCTGACAAACATTGCTTCACTTGCAGCAGCTCTCCTTGTCTTCACTCTATCCAAATGATCACCAATCACCAGTTCTGGTGGGTGATTCTTGAGCCATCTAAGATCAGGTTGCAAATCATAATGTTGTCCTTTATTTTGATCTTGCAACACTATTGTTGGAGATCTAGTAGCAGTCTGTTGAACATTTGTTGTCTGTTGAACAGTCTCTGGTCTGTCAGCCATTTGCAACTCGTCTGTTAGACAATCAGCATTGTGATTTTGAACAGCACTGGAGTTATCAGCTGGGTTGAGATCAGGTAGTATGATGGGAACATATTCTTCATTCTTTCCAACATTCAATATCTGTAAATCAGTAGACAGATCTTGATTAGTACTTTGATTCTTTTCAGAAGATTGATTTGGTTCATCAAATACTACGTGAATGGATTCCTCTATAAGTAAAGTTCTTTTGTTAAAGACTCTATAAGCTTTACTAACAGTAGAGTATCCTACAAAAACAGCTTCATCAGCCTTTTCTGCAAAAGCAGTAAGGTGATTTTTTCCATTATTTAACACAAAGCATTTACAACCAAAAATCTTAAAGTAATGAATATTTGGCTTCCTGTTGTTCCAAACTTCATATGGAGTCTTGTTTTGGTGCTTGTTGATCAAGCATCTGTTTTGGGTGAAGCATGTTGTATTTGTTGCTTCTGCCCAGAATCTTTGAGGCAGTTTAGCTTCAGGTATCATAGTTCTAGTAGCTTCTTTTAGAGTTCTGTTTCTCCTTTCAGCAACTCCATTTTGTTGAGGGGTTCTGGCAGCAGAGTACTCATGACTGATTTCTCTGGCATTACAATACTCTTCAACAGTAGAGTTTGTAAATTATGTCCCTCTATCTGATCTGATCTTGAGTATTTTCATACTTTTCTCATTCTGAATCTTTTCCATCAGATTTGTAAGATGCTCATTGGTTTAACTTTTCTTCTTCATGAAAATCACCCAAGTGTATCTTGAATAATCATCCCCAACAGCTAGGCAGTATTTCTTTCCACCATTGCTGACAGGATCAATGGGTCCAAATAAATCCATGTGTAACAGCTCCAAAATTCTTCCAGAAGATTGGTGCTTCTTGCTTTTGAAAGATGACTTGATTTGTTTACCCTTCTGACAGGCGTCACAGAGCTTATCTTTGCTCATGACTGTCTTTGGAATTCCTTCTACCATATTGTTCTTGATAATTCTGTTGATGGTCTTGAAATTCACATGGTTCATTCTTTTGTGCCACAGCCAACTGATTTCACTTGGTGTTGATGCCACTAAACAAATACTTGAATTCTTGTCAGCAGAATTCCAGTCCACTGTGTAGACATTCCCTTGTCGTCTTCCAGATAAAATTACCTTTTTTGTACCAATCTGTTCAATGTAGCACTTATCTGTTGAGATGATGACTGAATATTCTTCGTCACAAAATTGACTTATACTCAACAAATTGTATTTGAGGCCTTTAACATAAGAGACGTCAGATATCTCAATGTTGCCTTTGATCCGTTTTCCACTTGCTACAATCTTGCCTTCTTTGCTGTCTCCAAAAGTTACATTCGGACCTGTTGGGATTCGGTAAGATAAACAACCCTAGGCATAGCGGAATATAAAAAATTTTAGGGCCTCTTACGGAATCTTGTCAGGATACTACTCTAATTGTATATATAAATATTAATTAAAACGATAGTATAAGTTTACACGTTATACCTATCTCCTTGCAAATCCAAGTTGCCAGTCAGCAAAAACGAACTCTGATTTCTGCTCCAGCAAAATCGATCCAAGCTCTGCACCAGCGCCCCACTTGTTGCGCCTCTACGGATTGATACACCGCAATATCACGAAAATAATATATCTTGATCGACTAGAACACAAGATATATTAAGATCTAGGAAATAGGAACGATTTAGGAACAAAAATCGAAAACGAAAAATTCTTCCAAACACTGGAAGGGTTCGGCCGATTACACAGGGAGAGGGGGAAGAATTTTTGCTCTTGCTCAATTTTTGCTTATGGAGTTCTGTGAAAAATAACTACAAGTTACCTACTTATAGTTATCTCCCTAATCTAGTCCTATTAGGACTAGGATTTTTCTCTCCTACATGGGCCATGGCCCTCTTCAATTAGAAGACCAAGTCTTCTAATTAATTCATGGCCCAGTTAATTAATTTGACCAGGCTTTATTTAATCTCCCAATTAAATAGCCCAATTAATTAACTTAATCTCCCATTTAATTAAATCAGACTATAAGTCTATTTAATTAAAATCCTTTCTGATTAATTAAATCCAACTTAATTAATTAATCCACAAATTAAATTCCAATTTAATTTATGATCATGATCCAATTCTAATTGGATCCCATTTTGTTCCAATTGGGTCGACCCAGTCGACCCACCCATTATAATCGACTCGGTCGTTCTTATTTCCTCGCTTTCGCTTCATGTGTATTGCGTATGCCCCCGTAGGTTCACCACATAATTGGTCGTGGGTTATAATTAAATATTATTTAATTATTTGAGTAAGACTTACTATAAATCAATCGAACACTCTGTCGATTGATCATTCCAAAATTAGCACCCCTGCCAATTTGGGAATTCTCCCACTGGTGAATTAATTCAGTGACCCTTTATCATTTACAATTTCCATATACGACATAATCTCTCCATCGAACAATCTCCCAGTCGAAACTTAAGGGTATGGTCTTTCATCGGATTCCCTTTTGATTTTGTCTTGACCTTATGTATTCTGATCTCGAAATAAATTCTCTTGACTTAATCTTTATGAGCTACTTACATAAAGTCGTCATATACCTTGGCCAAGGATTTTACCAGAATTAATTTCTCGCAGAAATTCATAGGAGAATTTTCCAACCTATCAAGTCGGGTCAATGGATCATTTGTTGATGATATGAATCTGAATACGAGTTCCTCTATACCCAATATGAGTCCACAGAGACTTTCTGGCGATCCACAGTCAGTCGGAACTCACATCAAAGCATAGACGTTCTCGCACCAGATAAACCATATCACCTCAAGTAGTTAGGGATCGTTCCTTGTATACTATTGTAAATTGGAATAACTTCAACCCCGATATGCGACTATCGCTTCCATGGTGAGTTATTTCCTAATTGGGGTATTCAGTGCGCTTGCCATCCCAGCAAGCCACCCACTTATGTGTATCGACTATCCCAATCACGCTCGTGGACCCCAGCATCCTCCAGTTCATCGGAGTATACACAACATTGAGAGTCTAACCGAAACCAACGATGTCCTATCTCGATTGGATTCTACGACTCTTGAATATATTTTAGATCACGGCCTTGGAGATCAGTCCACGGGTTGTCCCATAGCCCTGTGATCTAATGACTTCTATCCTTATGCGTAGATAATTATTACATAAGATAAAGTTGACCATTTAATAAAGTGCATTTATTAATCAAAATTGAATAGTTCCTTATTTATTACAATAAATGATCGCCATACAGCTGGCTTGCAGGACACTATTTCTATCAATCTCCCACTTGTCATAAAGCCAGTCTTTTATGTTCTTGAGTCCCATCTTTGCAGATGTTTCTCAAATGCCTTTTGAGGCAGAGGCTTCGTTAGCGGGTCCGCCGTATTATCTTCTGAGTCGACACGTTCCATCTTAATGTCTCATCTACCAATGATATCTCTTATCACGTGGTATCGTCTTTGTACGTGCTTGGATTTCTGATGAGATCTCGGCTCCTTTGCTTGCGCTATTGCCCCATTATTATCGCAGAAGATAGTAATGGGCTCAACGATGCTAGGTATCACATCCAATTCCTGGATGAAGTTCCTCATCCAAACACCTTCCTTTGCTGCATCACTCGCGGCAATGTATTCTGCTTCGGTGGTTGAATCCGCGGTTTTTTCTTGCTTGAAGCTCTTCCAGCTAACCGCACCACCATTGAGGCAGAAAACGTATTCTGATGTCGACTTGAAGTCGTCTACATCACATTAGAAGCTCGAGTCTGTATAGCCTTCCAATTTCAATTCTCCTCCACCGTATACCAAGAACAATTCCTTAGTCCTTCTCAGGTACTTCAGAATTGCCTTTACGGCTATCCAGAGCTGCTCACCTGGATCAGACTGGTAGCGACTTGTAATGCTCAGAGCGTACGCTACGTCTGGTCTCGTACATAACATACCATACATTATGCTTCCTATCGCGGATGCATATGGCACTCGAGACATATTGCTTCTCTCTTCAGGCGTCTTTAGGGCCATAGACTTAGAGAGTGCAATCCCATGTCTCATTGGAAGCAATCCTCTCTTGGATTCTTTCATATTAAATCTTTTCAAGATTTTATCTATGTACTGGGATTCGGAGAGGCCTATTAGTCCTTTTGATCTATCTCGGTAGATCCTTATACCTAGCACAAAGGATGCTTCTCCCAAATCCTTCATTGAGAATTGTGTAGATAACCATGTTTTAGTTTCAGACAACGCTTTTACATTATTTCGAATGAGAAGAATGTCGTCAACGTAAAGCACCAAATATTCAACTGTACTCCTACTGATCTTCTTGTACACACAAGGTTCAAACATGTTTTTGATGAATCCAAAGGTTTGGATTGTCTCATCGAAACGAAGGTTCCAAATTTGGGAAGCTTGCTTCAGTCCATAAATGGACCTCTGGAGTTTGCACACCTTGTGTTCATTTCCTTTGGATGCATATCCTTTTGGTTGCTCCATGTAGATCTCCTTGTCAATGTCCCCATTGAGAAAGACAGTATTTACATCCATCTGCCATATCTCGTAGTTATACCACGCAGCTATGGCCAGCAAGATCCGAATGAATTTAGGATTGCAACGGGCGAGAAGGTCTCCTCAAAGTCAATTCCAGGTCTTTGAGTGTATCCTTTTTTCCACTAGTCGTGCCTTGTAAGTGATTACCTCTCCGTTCACTCCAAGCTTTCGCTTATAGATCCACTTGCAACCCACGGGAGTCACTCCCACTGGTGGATCTACCAAGGCCCAGACCTTGTTTGAGTGCATGGAGTCCAATTCGGATTCCATGGCTTCGCGCCACTTTCCCGAGTCTATGTCTAACATAGCCTCTTCGTAAGTCCTTGGGTCGGTTAGAGACTGTCCAGTCTCATGCAGCAGACCGTAGTACCTCTCGGGTTCTCTACGTTGTCTTTATGACCTACGAAGTATCGGTGTACTTTCTGGTGCAGTTTCATGCTCATGTTCTCCCACTGCCTGTGGCGATGGGTCAGCTTGATCGACCTCTTCGGCCTTTTCAGCTTTAGTGACCTCATCAAGTTCTATGTTGTTTTCTTTCTTGTCCACCAAGAAATCCTTCTCCAAGAAGTGTGTGTTCCTTGAGACAAACGTAGTTTGTCTTGTAGGATCGTAGAACTCGTATCCTATTGAGTTTTTCGGATACCCCACGAACTTGCACAAAGTGGATTTAGTTTTCAATTTATCTTCCATTAGCTTTTTAACGTAAGCGGGAGATCCCCATATGCGCATGAATGTGTATGAGGGTGCCTTGACAAACCATAATTCGTATGGTGTCTTTTCTACAGATTTAGAAGGTACCATGTTCAGTATCTTCGTTGCCGTGAGAAGGGCATGTCCCCAAAATGAAAGAGGAAGGTCAGTGGCACTCATCATGGATCGAACCATGTCCATCAAGGTTCGATTCCTTCTCTCTGCTACTCCATTTAATTGGGGTGTTGCAGGAGGAGTCCACTGCGATAATATTCCTTGCTCTACAAGATAATTCAGAAATTCGTTACTAAGAAATTCTCCACCTCGGTCAGAACGAAGAGCCTTTATCGTATGACCAAGTTGATCCTCTACTTCCATCTTGAATTCCTTGAATCGCTCAAAGGCTTCAGACTTGTGTTTCAATAAGAACACATATCCATAACGACTATAGTCGTCAGTGAAAGTGATGAAGTAGTCATAGCCACCTCGGGCACCTTTTCTTAGTGGTCCACACACCCACCCTTCAAAAGGAAGATTCATTTCTGATAAAAAAAAATCATTTACTTATAATTTCCAAATCTATGTTTTGAATTATGGTCAAAAGTTACCATTAATTGTCACAAACCCATAACATAACAAAATATACTCATTTTAATAATTAATTTTTATTAAGATCATTAAGCTATGGTTGGCATCGATCCTACAACTAATTAGGAAAATTTGGGTTTGACAATGAACTAAAATCTTATTTCATGCAAAAAATTTAACCGTCCCATGATTAAGGCTAATTAATTAATTTGCTATATTCTTAATACTTTTCTTTCATGATCTATATATATAGCTAAACACTAGCAACTTATTCCACTCTAGCATAATAACATGCCTCTCCATATGTGATCTCATTTTTTCCACTCTTGCAACATATTTGTGTCTATTGGTAATTTTTTATTCTAGATTATTATTAACTTGATTACATGCATTTCTTTTTTGAATTTGGTCGAATTTATTTCTTGATAATATGGATAATATTGATATTCTACGAGAATTATCAAGTGAAGGATTCCTGATCTGATTTAAGACAATGATAGGTTTGTGATTCCTTTTCTTCATAAATTTATATTTGAAGGTATTTTTCTTTTAAGTTTGTATGAATATGTTAATTGTATGAGACTGATTATGATTGATTAGTTTTATTTAATGTATAGGTATTGAAAGAACTTCAAGATTTTGCAGTAGAAAATCTTGAAACACAGTTAAGATTGTAATCTCGGAAGGATTATATTGTTAAAAAGTAATGTTGGTCCCAAGTGGTCAGATGAGGTCTAGAGGGGGGGGGGGTGAATAGACCTCTGAAAATTTTGAACTTAAAAACTTTTCAGTCTTCTGTCAGCAGACTAAGCTGATGAAGAACAGTAAGCAGACTAATCTGATCGTGAACAAATCTTGAACAGACGACTGACCACTCTTCTTACAGTAACTTAGCTGTTTTTCAGCAAAACAGTTTTTCAAAGAGTATACTTGCAGCGGATAGATTCAAAGTGTTTTTCACAAGTAAACTAAGTTCTAAAAGATTTTATCCCCAGTCTTCAAACTCCTTATAAAATCTTTTGATTGATTCACAGTGTTTAAAATGCAAACTTTAAAATATGCAAGAAAACTTTAAATGCAAGATGACACAAGGAATTTTTATAGTGGTTATATGGATAGAAATCCTTTAGTCCACTCTTCCAGATCACACAGATTCTGGGTTATACTATAATCACTTAGATTACAATATTTCTCCACTTACACCTAGACAACTAATGAAAAGGCTGTAAGCTCACAATAGGAAATCACAAAGAAGACCTATCCTCTAAAGTAGAATCACTCACAAAGACGGATTCTAACTTCGCACAACACTCAGCTATTACAAAATCACTCAGATAATGTTTTTCTGTTTTCTTCAACTGGGTTTCTGTCAACAGATGACTTCCACCAGACGAGTGAGCTGTTCGAGCTTCTTGAGACTTAGATGATTTCTGCTTCAAAGATTTATCTCAGATTGTTGTTTTTGTTGTTGCTCAAATGAAATTCAGCTCTATTTATACATGGAGATGAAATTATGACCGTTGAAGGCAAATCACAATTCAAATCCATCCTTCAGCTCTTTTTGAAACGGCTCCCTGCAGCAATCCGTACAGTGTACAGTACTTTCTGTCCATCACATTTAATGCTGCATTTAATGCACTCTGCTGATCCGAGGATATCTTCAATCATTTGCCATTACTACCCTTCTCTTTCAGCATTTATTACACCAAGTGCATTTATTACCGTTGAACTGATCTCATGATCTCTTCCACTCTGCTGATCGAAGCAACCCTTCTGATAGATACTCTGCTGATCAAATACTGAACTAATCTGATTTGACTCGGCTGATGATCTACCCTTCTGTTTGCTGTTTCAGCAAGAGATCACTAGTCTTCTGGTCTTTGAACTCTTCTGATATTTTCTTTACTTGTTCAAAGATCCTTCTAAGGGAACTAAGCTTTCCATACTTAGCTGATTATGATGTTTTGGAAATCATCAAAACCTTCCCTTAATTTCTGACTTCTTTCATCTTCATCTTCTTCCAACAAGTAATTATTTTTTCTTGACCGTTTTGACTCTTAGATTTTAAATTTGTAAATTTATTGAACTTTTAATTTTTACTTATTAGAAATAAGTTGAAACATGAACTTTTAGTAGTTTTCCTCCCTGAACTTGAATCAAAAGATATGGAATTTCAATTACCACGAAACTTAAGAGATGGAATCTCAATTGTCATAGAAGCCCGAAGCCTAACATTGTCATAGAAGCCCGAAGCCTAACATTGTAGCAATCATTATTATTTTTTTTTCAATTTCAGGTTCTTACCTTTTCTATTTTATAAGTTCTTACAATCTAACCTTCTTATATATGTTTTCTGCTTTTCAGTGTAATTGGTTTACTGAGTTCTTTGCATATCCATTACATGTATATCAAGTAAGTAACATATTTTTGTTATTTATTTTGTCATATTTTTAATTAATAATAACGATTTTTTTTCTTTTTAGTTAATCTTGCATGATTGGCATTTGAGTACCAAGTAACCAATCTGAATTCACTCAAAGGTATTTTTGCTTTATCTGAAATAGTTGATTGAATTATTTTTAATTTATGGCTTAATGGATGATTATATCAATTTAATCATATTTGTGTTTTTCCCCATATTTTTTTTGTAACCATTTCAGACCAAGCAAAAAGGAATTTGTTTCAATTTTGCAGAAAATTTATTGTATCTTTCTAATTATTTATTTCTTTTTTCATTTTTGTATCTTTGTTTCCCCCTCCTTTTTCGTATTAGTTTAGTGGTTTAATTTTTGTACAAAATTAAATAACTGTAAATTTCATAGCATACGTATTTTTGTTGAAGAAATATGAAAATGACTCATTTATCTCTCCATTCCAGAGTTACATTTCTAAGCTTGTTGGTCCCAAGTGGTCAGATGAGGTTTAGAGGGGGGGAGGGGGGGTGAATAAACCTCTTTAAAATTTTCTTCTAATTTTAACTTTAAAACTTTTCTCTAACTATGAACAGACTAAGCTGATCAGAGTAGTAAGTTACAAATCTGTTCGCGAACAAATCTTTGAACAGGTTTGCTGACCTCACGTCTGATAGTTACTTAGCTGATTTTGTTAAAATCAGTTTTAATACTTAGAGTACTTGCAGCGGATTTTCAAAGTGTTTTTCACAAGTATCCTCAGTAGTTTGAAAAATGTTTCCCCAGTTTTATAAACTCCTTTCAAATCCTTTTTCAAACAGTTAACTAAAGTGTTATATGCAATCTTGAAGTATGCAATTAAAAATGCAAATAAAAACACACAGAATTTTTATAGTGGTTATATGGATTTAAATCCTTTAGTCCACTCTTCCAAGTCACTTAGATCTTGGGTTATACTAGAAACACAAAGTAACCAGTACACTCTGCTTACGCCTAACAACAAATGAACAGGCCGTAAGTGCGCAGTAAGAAATCACAAAGAAATCCTACTCTCTGAAGTAATATCACTCACAAAGATGGATATCTACTTCTCACAACACTCAGTTTTACAAATTCACTCAGAAGATGTGTTTAGCTTTGTTCTTCAACTCCGCTTTTTGTCAACAAATGACTAAGCTGATGAGTGAGCTGTTCTTGAGACTTAAAGAGTTCTGCTTCAAAAATTTCTCAGAGATAGTTGTGTTATTTTTCTCTTCGTCTCTTTCAGCTATTTATACTTAAGGTTTGAAAAATGTCCGTTGAAGAAAGACAAGATTCAAATTTCTCGAGTACTGGTCCTTAATTTTCGTGAACGGCTCTTTGTAGTCTGTCCGTACTGTCAACAGTACTTTTCTGCAGGCAGCATTAAATGCACCCAACTGATGCGAAGCATTTCTTCAATCATTTGTCTTTAATAACCTTGTACTTCAGCATTTATTACTCCAAGGGGCATTTATTACCGTTGGGAAGACTTTATGATCTTTTCCACTTGACTAACGAAAGTGCAAGTCTGATGGCGAATTAAGCTGGTCTCAAACTTGAACAAATCTGATTTGAGTCGGCTGATCTTCATCAGTCTGATATCTTTCCTTCAGCAGATCAGGAGTCTTGGACCTTGAAATTTGACTCTTCTGATGTCTTCATTACTTAGTCAAAATTTCTTCAAAGGATATCAGCTATGCTGGTTTAGACTTAGCCAATTTTGAAGTATTGGAATTCATCAAAACCTCCCTTATTAAATTGTCTTCAGTGTTCTTCATCTTCATCCTTATCCAACAAAGCTTTTCGTTCAATTAAATTATTTATGTTCAATATCTTTTGATTAGGAGAAGTGTAGTATTTGATAACTATTTTCCTTAATTTTAGCAGATCTTATATTTATTTTCATTTTTTTTAAGTTAACGTGTTTATTGAGAAAAAATTATTTATTTTTCTTCTTTTGATTATCTTATATTAAAAAAAATTATAATATTGTAATCAAAACAAATACATTTTTGTTTGTATTTTACATCTTCGTTATGACTATCGTCTTGTGCTATCACATATTTATTCTCACATTATTGAATTTTAATCTTTTTTTATCCAGGGGTTTACAAATCGTATTTTCAATTCTAATATTTTAAAATCTTTAAACTTTTAGTGCGTACTTCCCAAATTGCGCACATATTTCAAACAAAACAATAGCTTTTTTAATTTAACTTATTCTGCATTTTTGGAATCATTATATTGTCAAAATTTAGCACTTTTAGTCTCATAAAATTGTCTCAAATTTTGCATTTTAGATATCAAATGGAATGGAACCAAAAAATATAATATTTTAATAAAATAGTTCCACAACTCCAAATAAGTGCGGGACTTAAATCATTGAGGAACAATTAATATTGTATGCCAAAATATATAATTTTCTTCCATCTTTTCCATTATTTGTTAGAGAGAAAAAATTGGACTTTGTAAAATGGATTTTGGTAGGTTGTTTTCTATCTTATTCAAATTACTACTCTTTTATCTCAAGAGGACTGAAAATGCATATCATAGAGGGCAACAAGATGTCAAGAAGAAAATCACACATGTACTCTTCACTGACTCTCAACGACGTGTAAGAAAATCTTAATAAAAATTGGATAGAATAAACTCATGATTTTTATATTGATTAGATGACCTATTTATGTATTTATTATTGCATTACCTTCTTTTTCATCAATTTTAACTACACTATTTTATTCACTTTACTTTCGTTTTCATCAATTTAATTACACTGTTATTATCCATACTTCTCGCCTCTTGGATAACTCAAAAAAATAATCACCATAAGAAATATTTTAAAGCTAAATGACAATAATGGTCCCTCAATTAAGTTTAAAGTTGGTTACGCTTCCGTCTCTCATAGAAAAAGTGTTACACTTTCTTCCGTCTTACAAAATATGTATTACATTTTATTCCTCTTAGATAATATGTGATACAATTACGCCGCCCATGTTAATATTTTATTTCATTTTCAAGCGTAACACTTTTGTCCCTCTTAGATAATATGTGTTAAAATTACCCTCATTTTAATATTTATTTCATTTTCGACCTTATGTTAATATTTTGTATAAAAATGTGTATGTACAATAGTGTAACACGAAGGACGTAAGTGTAACACATATTATCTAAGAGGGACTAAAATGTAACACATATTATCTAAGAGAGACAAAGACTAATACTTTATCTACGAGGGACGTAAGTGTAACATATATTATCAAAGAATGACGAAAATATAACACTTTATATATGAGGGACGAAAGCGTAATCAAATTTAAACTTGATAGACCATTAGTGTTATTTAATCATAATTTAATGTGATTTTATGCATAGCACGGGAATAGGCTAGTATATATAACATACCAAAACTAAGTGATAAATGCATGATTTTCGTAGGCAAATACACAGAATAAATGTTTGGAAATAAAATATTGTGCTATTTTTTTTTTTTTAAGTTTAATGTTTCAATTTAGTTAGTTTTTTTGGTTTTCAATTTTATTAATATTTAACCCCTTATTTATAAGAATACCATTACAGTTTTGAATAAAATAAATTTAATTAATGTTTTTAATAATTAATTTTAATTTTTTTTTATACAAGTAGATTCATATACTATTTCTCTTTTCGAGTTTAAAATATATAATAGGTGTAATTAAAAATTATCCATTTTTTTAATATACCAATTGAGTATAAGATAACTATTTTTTTTGCAATTATAAAGACTTTTCAATGCCATGGAATAGAGGTTAATGCCTAATATTAGATAATAGTTGAAAAAAATTGTTAAATAATATTTTTAAAATATCCTTATAATTTCCATTGGAAAATATGGTCAAAGATATTAGCGTCAAATCATATATATTATGTGTAAAATTGTATATATACTATGGTGTCAGAATGCATATATTTTTTGTGTCAATACTATATGCTTAGAAATTTCGAGTTCAACTCAATTTGACAAACACTCATTCGATTACAAGAAAATATGTTCACACATATTTTATGATAGATCACTCTTTTAGGGATTGTGAATATGTCCGTTCAATTAGTGTTATTAAGTCATTAATTCGACTCAATGCATGTTAAATGTTGAAAAATATTTTTGCTCCTAAAAATGATATTAAAACATTTAACTAGGTTACAAACAACCCATTATTATTTATTCTGAAAACTCAGGCAATTGATTACAATTACTCGGTATTTGCTTATCCAACTCTTGGAGGATAGTTACAAATTCTATGATCATCAAGGTAGAGATACACACGATTGCAACAAAAGTAATGATCTATGAACCCATCCGGACGTACATAAATGACAGTAACATATGGATTATCTCCCTCTATTGTAGCCTTGCATTTTGAAGCCTCAACCCCTACTAATTCAGGCCATAGGGTTTTGAATCCTGCAATCAAAAATCAAATAAAAATATTTGATTATATATAACTTAATTACAAATCTTACTTTGAAAACATAAATCTTAGTTCCGATAATTAAAAAATAAAAATTAAATTAAATTAATGGCAATTTACTCTCAGTGATTATCATAATGTTCAATTTAAAAGAGCAATTTACCTAGCTCCCTATGATTAAAATTAAAATGATTCACACTGCCTCCCTATAAATTTAAAGACTGGTCAATTGACAAAAAATGAATTGAAAAACATGTTGCAATTTACCCCCCCCCCCCCGGTTATTATATATGTGACAATTTACCTCCATGTTTTATTATAAATGTGACATTTTACCACCATGTGTATTTTTTGTGGACCATTTTTCCCTCCAAAAGGACAATTTGGTCTTTTTACAAAATACATTTCACACCCACATTCATATTTGAGCGTATGAAATTCACCCTCAAACTCAAGGAGGTAATTGCTCTTTTTTAAATAACAAGGTGTAAATTACTCCTTTCCAAATTACAAGAGGGTAAATTGAATATTATGATAATCACAAGGGTCCGTAAATTGCCATCAGCCCTTAGAAAGAAAGAAAATCCTATCAAAAGTGGGTAAAATAATCTACGTTAAACTAATTAAATATATCCACAAGGGTCGTGTTTATGTACATGTAAAAATAATATGTATTTCTTAACAAATTTAAAAAACAACAAGGACACAATAAAATTTACATAGTTGTTGAAATACTTATATATGTAGAAAGATTGATTGATTGTGTTTACCCTGATATTTGCAGCTATTATCCCGAGCACAAGGTGGATAGGGAATTAGAGACGGCCGACCCATGTCTTTCTATTGTTTAGCAATTGTATACTTTTTAATTGTGTAAAATGAACCTATATTTGATCAGTTTAAATACACATGTAGAAAAAAATATTATGGTAGCAATATAGACGTAATTGGAATCTTCTTGTCAAGATATTTATAATTCTCTACGAGATTTTATAAATTGTAATAATATAAGTAATGCACTATTGAATTAAGACTCTTGTTATGGGAATGAATTGATTTTGCAAATATAATTGCAATTAATTATCTATTTGCAGAATCTCAAAACGACTTTTGTAATTATATCCTATTTTCTCAATCCAATATTCGCAATGATTAAACATTGTCGAAATTTAGTAAGTTATGAGTCACTCTAACGTGTTTTGATAAAGTTTTATGATGTGTGCTTCTTTGCTTTTAAAGAGTTTGTATCCCTCGAGGTATCAATATGTATTTGAGCGTAAAAAAATAACTTAAATAAAATTTTGATCAATTATAATTCAACACTTTGTCAAATTAAAACTAGGCAAACTCTATAATCTACATCTGGTTGGCAAAATTTCATTTTTGACCATTTAAAGTGGTTGTGTTTCAAAAGTAGTTATATATTGTGGTATCTTGATAATATATGTCATTAATTACGTCATCGTCATCAATTTCAGTCGTAATAGTCGGAAATTTTATATTATCAACTAAGTCATCAATTTATATTGGGTTTTTGGCGTTTTACATCCTGGAATTATAGGATTTTTGGCGGAATTTTATCAACTTTTATTATGATAATGTGACATTTTACCCTTTGTGATATGATAAAAGTTGCAATTTATATCCCTCTGTTATAAAATAATCTGCATGCCTACTCTCAATTTCGCAAGTGAGTTACAATCTCCAGCTGAAGGGGGTAAATTGCTTCATTAAAAATTTTACAAGGGTAAATTTATTTTTTTCCAAATTATAGAGGGGTAAATTGAACATTATGCATTTCATGAGGGGGGGGGGGGTAAATTGTCATTAATTTTGTAGAAAAAATGAATTTGGTACCAAAATTGCAATGAAAACTTTTTCTATGGTATCAAATTTATATTTTCATATCTAATGGTACCAAAAGTATAATTTAATTTATTCTATGATACCAAAAAAATAATTTTCCCATAAGGGTGTTTTTTCCTCTAAAATAAATTGAGCATTGAAGTTTGGATTGACACCTTGCTCCGACCCTGATCCAAATAAGGCATTACTAAGTCTGAGTAAAATCAGAATAGGAAAAAAAATATACATAATAAGCGTAATGGCTCAAAATAATATAACATAAATAAATTACTCTAATTGATGTAATCATATCAAAAGTTGAAAGTAAAATTAATTTCTGAACAATATTCTCTTTTTTCTTTCCAAGTTAGTTGTTGACTACCATTTCACAGAAGACAAGTGTCACACTAATCTTAATACCTTATTAATGACCTGATTTTTTTTTTTTTGAGATGGTGAATACATTGTTATGTCAAACACTATATCGAAACTATTCCAATGATAAACAAGTGAACGAATTGCTAGTATTAAACTAGAGAACGGCTAGTATGAAACTAGAGAAAATACCCACATTCGTGAGAGTTGAACACATGACCTCCTTTTCATGGAGCCTCATCATTAACCACTTGACTAAGGCATCATCGGCATTAATGACCTGATTAACAACTTCCTAAATTTTCATAACATTTAACAATTGCAATAAATTCGTAGTAGAATAGGTTGTTAGAATTACAAAATCAATTTGAGATTTGATAAATATATTTGACAAAGTGGTCCCACTCTAAGCCGGGAATGCAATTATTGATTTATTGCCTTATATAGTAGTAAATTACAACGTGTTAAGTGATTACAACAATTTTACAAAATCACGGGAAGAATTTTACAAAATGATTTATTGCCTTATATAGTAAATTACAACGTGTTAAGTGATTACAACAATTTTACAAAATCACGGGAAGAATTTTACATATTTTGGCAAATTACACCTGTCCTTGCATTAATGATTAGCAATTTAATAAAATAATGGAAAGATTATACATATTTTGGAAAGTAGATTAATTCCACCTTCTACCTTACTAGCGTGATGTTTTTTTATGGAGAAAAAAGAAAAGGGAAAATTTCACTTTGCCCCTTTAAGCCTTAAATGTTTTTTCATTTAATCTCCTAAACTTTGCGAGTTATCAGTTAACTCCCTAGCTCGATTATTAAGTATATCTCAGGAAGCCCCTTTAAGATATAAAAACCTAGAGTCTAATAGAATATTTTTTTCCATTTTGTCACTCAATATTTGAACAGTTTTCCACTTTATCACCTAACTTTCGAACGTTTTCGCACTTTGACATCCAACCTTCAACCTTCGAACAAATTCTGCCGACGAACATCCAAATATAGTAATCCGGGACATTTTTTATAGCTGGGGGGTAAAGTGAAAACTCACAAAATTTAGGAGGTAAAGTAGAAAAAGTTCAAAAATAGGGAAGCAAAGTGGAATTTTCGCCCCTAAAAAAAAGTATATAACATGTCACATGTATGGTCATTTACATTGAAAAAATAAAATTATTTAACAGTATAGAGACATGTCTCGGCCGTCACTAATTCCCTATCCACCTTGTGTTCAAGTTTGCAACTATCATGGTGAACTCTCTCTCTCTCTCTCTCTCTCTCTCTACAGTAACTTATTTGCATTTTTATATTTAAATTGGTAATTTGTATCTATATTTTTAATTATGTATGTAAATGAAATCTATTATTGAGGTCATTTACCTAAAATCCAACAAAGTCGAGTCACTAACATTGTGATGTGTGTAACAACAAATTAATAGGGCATTCTTTCATTCAGTTCAATTTTTTTTTTCCGAAGGGTTTAATCCCTTTTGAGATCGGTTATATACATTAATGTGGGTACATCTCTTAACAGTGATTCAAACCTGAGTCCATTACTTTAAAGAATGGTAAAACATATCTGATAGGAGAAACGAAATCGCCCCAAATTAAATGTTAGCATATATTCTTTTTCATTTTGATTTGAAATTCTTTAATCGGGTTGTCTTTAATGTTGGGAAAGAAAAAAAAGGGATTTTGTCGTAGAAATTAATAAGATAAACCTGGTAAAATCAATCGATCTTAGAGGAAAATGCAAGATACTCCCTTGTGTTATGTTAAACCTGCGAAAAATTATCCTGTGAAATTTTTGTTGCACCAGACTTTTTTGTACTTTCAAGAACCCTGCAAAAAATATCCAATTTGTAAAAATAGGTTATTTTGGATCGACGTTTTTAAGAAATCATCTTAAAAATAATTCAAGTAGGTCCCTATTTTCTTGAAATATGTCGATCCAAAATAACCTATTTTTTATAAATTGGGTATTTTTTCCAGGATTTTTTAAAGTACAAGGAAGTTTGGCTTAATAAATAATTTACACGATAATTTTTTACAAATTTAGCATAATACATGGGAGTATTTTCCATTTACCCCTCAATCTTATAACTTGATACGCAATTTTTATTTTTTTGGGGTTAAATGACAATTTAGTGTGTCTATTTGCAGGGTTCAAGACTGTGTGGCCTGAGCTAGTTGGGCTTGATGGCCCACAATGCAAGGCTACAATAGAGCGAGACAATCCATATGTTACTGTCGTAGCTGTAAGCCAGCATTCGTTCATAGACCGTAGCTCCTGCTGTAACCGTGTGTATCTTTTCCTTGACGATCATAGTAAACTTTGTTTGTTCCCCCCAAGAATTGGGTAGACAAGCCCCAAATTAAATAGTTATCATAAGTTACCCAAGTTTTCAAAAAAATTATAAATAATGAGTTCTCTATAACTCAACACCAGATTTTAATAAAATCTAATTGCATGATTTATATTGTTAAATTATGTTTCTTTTATTTTTCCTTTTGATGCAAAATATTTCTCAATATTTATTAGCTTATGGATTATTGTGCTTCATTGAAATCTTTGTTGAAAGAGGTTCTCGTATGATATGTTGGACGCGTCTCGCTTTGGATTAAACCAAAAAATTAAAATAACATAAATAAAACTTAACAATAAATAAAAATGGATATTTTATCATATGATACATGAATTACTACTTTCTTATATATAGCTTACTCAATTCAATTCAGAAATCAGCCACAATCTGAGTTGACATAATCTAAATAACTATAAGAAGATGGACATTTTTACGTTATGCCATTAGAAAATTTCAAAGATCTACTATTTACGACAACATGATAATAAAAAACATAGAAGAGTAGTCAATTATAAAATATGTGCCGATATATTACCATTCCAAGAAAGTGAGTGCTTCCAAATCCAATTAAATTGAGTTAGCATTCGAATTATCCCAATCATCCAAAATTCAACCAAAATATGCATATAAATTTTCGAAAGTACTCATTAGAAGATATGAGCAAGTCAAATAGCTTATTTTCTCTCTAGTAGGGTTTCTTGTACTTAGTTGAAGAAAACTGATTGTCCAGGAACTCTACCCTAATGTGTGTTTTGAAGAAAAAAATCCTTGATTGAAGTATTTTTCGAAAATTTTTGGCAATTTATATCCTAAAAGTATAGATTTTGACACTTTGCACTCTGAAATATAAAATATTGGCAGTTTGCAACAAAAAAATATAATTTCTTACATTTTCAACCCTGACTTAATATGATAATCTAAATTATGTAAATAACATGCCATAGAATAATATGTTAGATATGTAAACGTGTATTTTAGATATAAAATAAATAATCCAGGGGATACTTGAAGTCAAAATTAAGACAATGTCTTTTTTTACTCCAAATTTTACCGAGGGAAAATGTTAAAATAATTTATTATAAAGTAAAATATATTTAGAATAACAAGTTTATGATTGGTGTGCATATAAATGAACATCTTATCTCTACATTGCTGACATTCAAGAGTTTTTTTTTTTTTGAAGAAAAATACATTAGAATGCAAAATGTCATTCAAATTATATTATTTAGGGTGCAGAGTGTCAAAAAAATTAAATCGGGGTAAAAACTGCTAATTATTTTATAATTTTAGGTTGCAAACTGCCAACATTCTATTTTTATGGGTGCAAAATCTATACTACCAAGATGCTAAGTGAAGAAAAAAAACTGAAAATAACTTTTCTACCCTTCTAACAATGAATTTTCTTACTAAAATACACACTAGGGTGCAAAGAGCCAAATAAATTATATTTTGATGGTGCAAAGTGCCAAAATCCTATAATTCCAAGATGCAAAATGCCAAAAACCCAATATAAATTGATGATTTCGATGATAATGTAAAATTTCCGGCTACTACTACTGAAATTGATGACGATGACGTAATTAGTGACATATATTATCAAGGTACCACAATATATAACTACTTTTGAAACGCAACCACTTTAAATGGTCAAACATAAATTTTGCCAACCAGATGTAGATTATAGAGTTTGCCTAGTTTTAATTTGATAAAATGTTGAATTATAATTGATCAAAATTTTATTTAAGTTATTTTTTACGCTCAAATACATATTTATACCTCGAGGGATACAAACTCTTTTAAAGCAAAGAAGCACACATCATAAAACTTTATCAAAACACGTTAGAGTGACTCATAACTTACTAAATTTCGACAATGTTTAATCATTGCGAATATTGGATTGAAAAATTAGAATATAATTACAAAATTCGTTTTGAGATTCTGCAAATAGATAATTAATTGCAATTATATTTGCAATTCATTCCCATAACAAGATTCTTAATTCAATAGTGCACATCTTGTAGATTATAACAATTTATAAAATCTCGTAGAAAATTATAAATATTTTGACAAGAAGATTCAAATTACATCTATATTGCTACCATAATATTTTTTTCTACATGTGTATTTAAACTGGTCCAATATAGGTTCATTTTACTTAATTAAAAAGTATACAATTGCTAAAAAATAGAAAGACATGGGTCGGCCGTCTCTAATTCCCTATCCACCTTGTGCTCGGGATAATAGCTGCAAATATCTGGGTAAACACAATCAATTAATCTTTCTACATATATATGAATTTCAATAACTATGTAAATTTTATTGTGTCATTGTTTCTTAAATTTGTTAAGAAATACATATTATTTTTAAATGTACATAAACACGACCCTTGTGGATATATTTAATTAGTTTAACAGAGATTATTTTACCCACTTTTGATAGGTTTTTTTTCCTTTCTAAGTGCTGATGGCAATTTACCCCTGTGATTATCATAATATTCAATTTACCTTCCTGTAATTTGAAAAAGAGAAATTTACATCTTGTGAGATTTAAAAAAGAGCAATTACCTCCTTGAGTTGGAGAGTGTATTTCATTCGCTCAAATATGAATGTGGGTGTGAATGTATTGTGTAAAAAGACCAAATTGCTCTTTTAGAGGGTAAAATGGTCCACATAAAATACACATGGTGGTAAAATGCCACATTAATAATAACACATGGAGATAAATTGCCACATTTATAATAACACGGGGAGGTAAATTGCAACATGCTTTTCAATTCATCTTTTGTCAATTGATCAATTATTTCTGAAGTCTTTAAATTTCTAGGGAGGCAGTACGAATCATTTTTAAAATCATAGGGGGCTGGGTAAATTGCTCTTTTAAATTGAACATTATGATAATCACATTGAGTAAATTGCCATTAATCTTATTTTTTTAATTCTCCGAACTAAGATTTATGTTTTCAAAGTAAGATTTGTAATTAAGTTATATATAATCGAATATTTTTATTTGATTTTTGATTGCAGGATTCAAAACCCTATGGCCTGAATTAGTAGGGGTTGAGGCTTCAAAATGTAAGGCTACAATAGAGGCAGATAATCCATATGTTACTGTCATTTATGTACGTCCGGATGGGTTCATAGATCATTACTTTTGTTGCAATCGTGTGTATCTCTACCTTGATGATCATAGAATTTGTAACTATCCCCCAAGAGTTGGATAAGCAAACATTGAATAATTGTAATCAATTGCCTAAGTTTTCAGAAAAAATAATAATCGGTTGTTTGTAACCTAGTTAATGTTTTAATTCCATATTGTTTTTTAGGTCCAAAAATATATTTCAATATTTAACATGCATTGAATTGAATTATCGTGTTTTGTTCGTATGTGATTGGTTAATGAAAATGACACTAATGGAATGAACTCATTCACAATTCGTAAAGGAATGATCTATCACAAAATATGTGCGAACATGTTTTCTTGTAATCAAATTTTGAACTCGAATTTTCTAATCATATAGTATTGACACAAAAAATATATGCATGTTGACAGCAAAATATGCATACAATTTTACAAGCAAAAATTTAATTTTGGTACCATAGAACTGGACAAATTTCATTTTTTATACTAAAAGTTCAAAAATAACATCAGTTCCTACTCAGCCGTTTCCGCCACGTGTCCGTTAAGTCTTCGTCGGCGGGCTGAGCACGTGGGACGGATTCTGCCCGTTGGAACATAAAATTCAATTTTGGTACCATAGAACTGGACAATTTTCATTTTTCATACCAAATTCCGTTATGTTTTTCTTTTCATGAAATGATTGTGGTGATATGCTTGAATTTGTTTGTTCTACAGTAGACTAGTAGTTATTTTACTTTTTTTTTTTTCATTTCATTGTAACAATAAGCTAAAAAAAAGTTTAATTTGCACAATTTAAATTTGCGATTTAGATTCCCGGGACTCCCGAACCCATCTCGAAATCCCGAAATTAAATCGGGTACCCGAAACCCATGGGACCTTGGTTGATCTACCGGGTTTCGGGACTTAAATTTGAAATCCCTAAACCCAAAATCCCGTCCCGAAATACCAGAATTCCAGAAAACCAGTCCCGATCCCACCCCTATGACCGCCGGCTCTGGTGGCTTTTGGTCGGAATTGGTTGAGGGTTTATGTTCCCCTTGTCGTGGAGAACTCGTACATATAAAGATTTTTTCAATCCTTTGAGTAATCTATTCGAATTTTGAGTTCTAATTTTCGAATTGTAGGTCAAAATTTTCAAAATTTCAAATCGTGATTTCTTCTTCCATTCTTAACCAAACTTCGTAATTCTTATTGCATTAGTTTCCCCTTATCGTGGGCATTATTTTCCATAGGTTTATTGTAGCTGCCATAGATGGTGAGCTCCGCCCAAGTGGCTGCCATAGACGGTTGAGCTCCGCCCATGAAAAGAGGAACAAAAATCTTCAACCAATTTCGACAAACAGCCACCGGAAGCCGGCGATCGTCCATAGGAGGAAGAAGACAATAATTGCAAAAACAACCTGGTCAATTTTAGACAATTGCCTTTCCCCCCATTTTGAAACGGCTGAGTGAGAATTGGTATGATTTTTGGACTTTTGGTATGAAAATTGAAAATTCCCCAATTCTATGGTACCAAAATTGAACGGGCAGATTAGTACCAAAATTGAACGGGCAGATTAGTGCCCCACGTGCCCCTCACATGCACTTAACGGAGGAGACTAAATGGCCATGGAAAAACTTAACGGCTGTATGATTTTTGAACTTTTGGTATTAAAAATGAAATTTGCCCAGTTCTATGGTACCAAAATTGAATTTTAGCCCAATTTTGCACATAATATATATGATATTATGTTAATAACTGACCATATTTTTCAATGGAAATTATAGGATATTTTAAAAATATTATATATCTAACAAGTTTTTGTCCAACTATTATCTAATATTACGCATTAACCTCTGTTCCATGGCATTGTAAAGTCCCTATAATTGCAAAGATAGTTATCTTACACTCAATTGGGATATTAAAAAAAATGGTGAATTTTTAATTACACCTATTATATATTTTAAACTCGAAAATAGAAATAGTATATGAATCTACTTGTATAAAAAAAAATATTAAAAATAATTATTAAATGTATTTTTTTTAAATCAAAGCTGTATTGGCATTCTTATAAATAAGTGGTTAAATATTAATAAAGTTGATACTTTTGAAAAACAAAAAAGGGTAAACACCACTTTTGGTCCAAGGCGATTCCGATAACATGTGATATGCTCATGAGTGCAATTTTGTCATTTCAAGTAAACTAACTGGGATATTTTCGTCTTTCTTATTATTTAAAAAAAACTAAATATATAATCTCTTTCAAACTAGGCTTTCATTCCAATCCAACTTAATCGTACATTTCGTTCCAAACTAAAGTTTTTTTCTAAAATATTTTCAAACACCAAAATTGCTCATCAATTAAACATATCTCAAATAGTCTCAATAGTGAACGGACGAAAATGCACTAAAAAATATTCATATGCATGTTACGTGTTATCGGAACCACCTGATAAGGACTAAAGTGAAACACATAATTCATAGTAGGGACTAAAGTGGGAAAAAAATATAAGAGGGACCACTATGTAAAAAGGTAATGATAAGAGGGACCAAAATTGGTATTTACCCAAAAAAAATAACTAAACTGAAACATTAAACTAAAAAAAAATAGCACATTATTTACTTTCCAAACATTCGTTCTATATATATATATATATACTAGACGTTTTGCGCCGCGCTATGCGCGGTGCTTTGCCCTTGTACATTTGTGTAATATATTAGTCGGAATTTTTTTTAGCTTGAGGAACATGTGCTAATCTTTTTTGATGAAATGTCCTTTTGAGTTTTTTTAACATCACTTAGAGGTCCTCTACAATATATTGAATGTGGAATTAAACCGACAAAGCGATTGCAAATCACAACCTCTTAATAATAAAAGCATTGATAATTAGTAATTACAGAATTTGAATGTGACCATGTATTAAAATATGAATAACTTAATGTAACATTATAAGTCTGCGAATCTTAGTTAGGGGGATCGGCAATTTAGTGGAAAAACAATAATGTAACTATGGATTTGAACTGAGTAACTTTTACAAATTTGTCAATTTTGAAGGTGTACCTACAATTTAACAGAGAACTATTAAAATTGCAATCAAATATATTCATATAGATCCCTCTCAAGTTGAAATGACATTTATTTCCCACCAAAGAATACAAAACACCCCCTCCTAACTAATAAATTATCAATAAATCCCTATTAACTTTGAAAATTGACAATGACCCTCCTTCTCACTTAAACAATTAACAAAAACCTCTTTATGATGAATGAATTTCAAATGGGTCTTTTTGCTAATAGAAACAAAAAACGAGGGGGTTTTGCTAGTTCAAATAACATAGGAGTTTTTTTTTTGTTATTTTGACAAATCACAAGTGATGTTTTTGCATTTCACTCTTCAGGTATATTAAAAGTATATTAACAAAATACCAAACCAAGCCTCATATAAGATGGATTTACTTATATAGGTAAAAAGATAAATACAGTTGGTTTTTTTTTTTAACAGGGCAAAACTATTTTGCATGCTGAAAACCCTCAATCAACCATTTTTAACTTAAATTTTAGTCATAATCACTTCCAAAACAAGCTATATAATTTAATAACAGAATTCCGGATCATTCTAGATTTTAATTTATTCATTCGATTATATCACAACCGAAAGAAATAGAAAGCCATCCTACAATGTTTTTCTAAATGGACTATAGTAAGATGAGATAGCAGGTTGTCAGTAGATGAAATACATGAGATTTTCCACCATTTTCATGTAAGCTTTTACTGGACAAAGGATGCTCACCGATGAAACACAACAATATTAAATATCGAAGAGAGAGCAAAAAGAGTTGAAACAACAAAGTTTAGATGCTCAATCTAACTTCTTTAACTGGCAGATCAATCAAAAATCGGGAAAAAAAATCAATATAGATTTAATGCAAGAGTTCCATATTTCCTCAAAATTGTAATTGCGTAAAATACCAAAGAGTAATCAAACAAAGATCTTACACTTTACAGGATACATATTGATTCTTACCCTGAATTTCGACAGAAAGTTGACATGAACCAGATTAAGTCAAATAAACTCCAATTAAACTTCACCTGATTGCAACATACAGATTATTGACAGCCAATTCCATGAGATTATAACATAGAGCCAACAAAAACTGAACGGTATTAAATGAAAAAATTAAGCAATGAGAAGTAAAAATTAATTACCAATAAGGTCAAAAATTGAGATGAAATTGCTACTCCAAAGAACCTCCAAGGGTCCAACTCATCTGTAAAAAACATAAAAAAATTGTTTCTTCAAGCATATTATAAAAAAAGTTAAAGAAAAAGAAAGAATCCTTTCGTGCAAAACAATCTCTAAAGCAACATGAACATCTTAAATGCAACTAATTGAAGCCATTCAGAGAAAAAAAAATTCAAGCAGCAGAGGAAAAGCATGATATTTTGATCTTCATGCTCTAAAGTATTGAAAACAAGAAGACCATGCACCTTTTGTTCCACTATTAAAAGTTCAAGAAGCAAAGGCTCAAAGAACATAAAAACATCTATAAGCAAAATTACAAATGCTTATAGAGACAACAAAGTTGCACCAAAAATCATGAGAAACAATGAATCCAGTGATGTACAACAACTCCAGAGAATATTCATTCTTGGACATTTAATAGATGAAAGCTTTCATCAAACTAAAAATTTATAGGGAGTAACAAAAAGGTACATGCTCAGACTTCAATTGTATTTCACAACCCAGAGATATTACAAAATTGTCGGATCTTTTTCTTGTTCATACCATTGTAGTATAAACATTAACATTATTTTCTTTATGTACCATTATTTTGCCATAGAAGATTAGTTCTAAAATTGCATAGCACCTTTGATTCGAAGGAGTATGGATTTCATATTGAGCCCAATTTGCGAACAGATGATAAGAGAAGATTAAGATGAGAACCAAAAATATGTATGAATACGGTACTGTGCACTTCATATTCATCTCTTTTTACCTATCATGTGAAAATAAATATCAATTGACAATAAGAATAACTAAAGTTTAAAAGATGCACTAATGTCTCACAGAAGTAGTTTCCGTTGAGGCAACGACATGAAAGGTCGTTACCATTAATCAGAATTTCCCATTCTTTCTCCTTTCTTTTGCTCACTACAGGTATTTCGGCAGCTTCGGTTCATATAACTCAACACCCTCAGAAAGCAACAACTGAAATACGACTCCTTTACTTTTACCCAACAATTGTAATATCAAATAGTAGCCAATAAAGTATAACAAAACCACAAAATACAGGAATTATATCTTCAAAGCACTCAAATTTCAGAGAAGAATCAGTCCTTAGCTGAAGCATTTGAAATAATTTTATACCAGCCAAATGTTACAGACGAAATGCATACTTTTGGTAGCGCAATTGTTTCCTTGTGATTACGCTCCATAAACATAACTGAAAAAGTACATAGCAATAGATTAATTGTACCATATAAAGTGTTTCAAGGCAATCGAGCTACTCCTCAACTTTGTGATTGTAATTAATTGGGATTTTTTTGTGCAGAATACAAATAAAGCAATGAAGGATTTCTTCCTAAAAATCTTATATTGTTATTAAATCTTAGGTTCTAAAATTTTCTTTAAAAAGGACTTCAGGTGAACCAAATCTTTGTCGAGTAGAACTCATTGCTTGTAGAGCCTCCTCAACACCTTCTCAAGCTTTGCAGTCAATAATTTGAACCAGTTTCTACGAATAAAGTTGCATAACTGTTGTTGGATACTTAAAGTAATGAGTAAGGAAAAACATTAAATAAGAACTAAATTCACTGCAAGAAAACATAACATCTTTAGAGAAAAATACAAATTCACACTTACTAAGAAAAAAAAAATCAAATAATATGATAAAAATTACACAACCCAAAAGATAGAAACCATATTACACAACCACTATCCTGAAGCCAACCATCCAATTCAAGGAAAGGAAAATTCATAACGACAAACCTTTGCTGTTTTTGTAGTCTTACCAGCGCTTGACATTGCTGTTTCTGTAGTCTATTTGCCTCTGTCTTTCCTAATTCACCATTATATTGTGCTTTGTGCTTGGTTTCTTTTTTCTCATCACTCAAGCAGTCCATGGCTCTTCTTGTAACTCCTATCGCTGAGCATTTCAAATCGGACAAGAAAACTAAAATACATGTCACAAAATATTACAGAACTTCAAGCATTTATCTACAAAATATCTCCCTTGAATTAAATAAAAACAAGTGCATCACCATCAACTAATTCATGATCAACATAATTTTAACATCAACCACTAAGTTCAGTTTTCTAGTTGAGTATATAATTACTCAGCCACTAATATAATTATTCCACCACCTTTTTGGTAGTATTATCTTGCATCAGTAATACAATGAAATCCCCTTCAATTACAAGTTAAACACAACGTTAATATTAGAGAAATAGATAAACCAATTATTACCACAATCTGTAGACATCACATTACATACAAAAGCTCTAATCAAGAATGAATTCAATTGAGATGCTCACCAACCGAAACCCGCTGCTTACATGGGAGGGTAGCATTGATCTCACGAAAAGAAGTGTAACCAGACCCAAACTTAGACGGTTGAGAGGCAACTACCACATTTATGAAGATGCAAAAATCTATAAACAACCGAATGTATAACTAAAGTGAAAAAGGAACACCTTAAATTAAAACGAGGCATGGTATGATAAAATTTATTGAAACTAACTGACATTTGAAAGATAATAAACATCACTGCAAATTCAAATAGAACTGCTCTAGAAAGAATAAAAAAGAAGGGGAGAGCATAAGCAAAAATAACGGAATGAACTTGCCCTTCGTAAAATTCCACCAAAAACTCACCTAAAAATCAAAGAAAATAATGCTGATGTATCACAAACTTCAAAAAATATGTACTGCAATTAAAGGTTCATTGCACCAAAAGGGATGATGCATTTTCTTTCTCCTCAAGCTCCACTGCTCATAACAAATCCTTACGCAATCAATTCAGAACAGGAAAATCTCCACTGTTTATATGGACTGATTATTGGAATCGCTGCTGCTTCAACTACTTCCATATTAAAAAGAAAAAGATCACCATCCTTTTCTGTCTTGAATCGGGTCGAACAATTAAACCAAGCTCCTGGGTTCATTTAGCCACCCAATCACAACCCGTAGCCAAAAAACTAAGAAACTTTTACATTGTGCATTTAGGGTTTTGAGTTAATAGAGAGAAATTGTTGTGAAGGATAAGGTGAATGAAGCGTTGAACAGAGGATTGAAAAGATGGAGAATTATTGTCTTCTTTCTCTCTCAAATTGAAGACGAAGTTAAATTGGAGAAGATGGAAAGAAGAAGACGGGAAGAAAATGCTACCTTTTCCAACTAAAGCAGACCAAGCATCAAATTGAGACATTTTGTTGAGAGCAGAGAAACCCAATTAGATGTTAGCAAACGGAAAAATTGCTCTGCAATTGTAACACCGCGTTCAATTTGAGAGAGAAATCGATGAAGAAGGCATTATTTCTCTCTCAAATTGAAGACGGAGTTAATTGGAGAAGATGAGAAGAAGAAGACCGAAGAAGAAAATGAAAAATGCTTTATTCAAAAGGAAAGGGCCGATTTGTGAGAGAAGAAATTTTTTTTTTTAAAAAAAAAAGCCCAAAACGACGTCGTTTTGGACCCGTGCGAAAAAAAAAGAAAGTGAAAAATGTTTTTGGACGACCATAAATAACACTGTAGCAAATGAGGCTAGCCCTTTATATGATATAATATATATATATATATATATATATATATATATATATATATATATATATTGCTATAAATTAATACTTTGACTAAAATTTCACTTGAGAATGTTATTTATGAATTTGCATTGCAAATTAAAACAGCAATGTTGGAATTCTAATAAGTTACTTTCAATTCTACTTATCTTTTACTATTACAAAGTGTTATACATCGGGGTTGGTATAGATATAATTTTAAATTATCAGAAATATTATAAATACTGTTTAATTTATCATTTTAATCTAATGAGACACAAATTTTTGGCTTTAAAAGAATGAACCTCCTTACTAGATCATTTTATGAGATTTTAACCGAATTTGATTTGACTCTGACTCGACTTGAAAGGATTTTTGTCCGTGGATCTGATTCAATTACAAAGATTCGTAATCCAGAATATATGGAGCAAATATGGATGTAGGTCGATCCGTTTCGTTTAAGATCCGTATCCGATGACAAAAAGAAAAAAAAACTATATATATACATAATATTTTATTAAAATAAGTAAAATTGATAATTTTATACCGATCAGTTTAAGAAGATAAAAGTCCATAATAATTCATTCACAAATTTATTTTTGCATATTTCTCTATCCAAAAACATGACCACTAGTCAAAGTTTAAGCATGTGTGCTAAATTAAAGAAAATCGTAAATTTAACAAATCAGTTTTAGGAAAAATAATTGGTTTAAATTTTACAAGTTGCAATTTTATTGGACCCGAAAAAGCTATATCCGGCTTAATCCGACCAATACCTATTGAACCCGAAAAATTTAGATATGAGCAAGATCCGGATCCAAGTTGAATTTTAAAATTGACAAAATTGGAGCCGAATCTAAGTCTAGCTAATTTTATCCAATTAGAATCTAAGTCGAGGTAGCCGGATCTCTCATGGCCTATCTGGAAGGGTTTGACTCGATTTCGCGAGTCTTTGTTTCAAAAAAATAATTTAGTAGTTTATGTAAAACCTTAGAAACCTCATTTGATTAGAGTTAGGATATTGAGTTTTGTGATTTTGATAAATCTAAATGCATTATGGTCTTGCTTATGCTTATTTTAAGGCTGTTGATATACACAGAGCGATATTCCTTTTGCCAGAGCAATTGTTATGGTAATCTCTATTTTATCCTTACCAAATTGATGTTCTTTTCTTAAATCTGAGAATTTTTTTAAAATGGTAAGAAACATATTCTTGTTTAATTATGTAAAATGTCAAGTTTTCTCTCTCCTCAATATGTACATAGGAGAATAAATTTGTCTATGCTATAAATCTATTGTATAATGAATGGCATGTGAAGAGTTTTGTAACATACACGTTGAAGAATTAATAGTTATTATTATAATCTTGTAACTCTTGACCTTTGAAGTTCTTCTTTAGTCCTATAAATAGATGATTATAAATTGTATTGTATACAACAAGAATGAATAAGAATCAAAGTATTTCTCTCCTTAATTCACTCTCTACTTTCTAGTTCTTGTTTTTAGTTCTTGAATGTTCTTTTACATTAATTTCTTAACACGTTATCAACACGATCTAAGTTCTTGATTCATCTAAATTATTCTTCTTGCACATGATCTAAATTCTGCTTGAGGCTGGAATAAAACAAAGTTGCAATTTTGGTTCACGGTAAGGCTAAAGTTGTGTGTGTTCATGGATGCAGTAATATATATTTTAATTTCTTAAGTATGCTTTAACGAACATATTAATAGAAAAGAAAGTGAGGACAAAACAATTTCATATCTCTTGCGATGATCAAAAGACTATGATTGTTAAATTGAAATGTTATTCACCATGTCATTTAAATTTGCCCCCAGTTTGAATGCTATAATATTTCTGCCATATATTGCACATCCTTTAACAGTTTTCAATTTTACTTAGGTTTTAAATTTTGATGATGTCATTGGGAGATATTAAAAATCAAGGACTAGCAGTATAACTCATGTAAAGTAAAATATCCAATGTTTTTTTTCCTCCATACACCTCTGCATGTCACACAATGTTACAAATATTATAAAACTAAAAGGCTTGAATTTACATTCTTTTAGTAATCAAGAATTCCATGATTAGTTATCTTAATTTTTTTTAAAAAAAAAATTAGTGCATTTGAATCTTTAAATAATTAAATTCTTTCTTTATTTCCAATACGGTTCTCCGTTAAGATTGGAGGTTGTTGAGTATCATATATGAAAAATAATACCCATTTCTTTGATTATGCATGAAAGCTTTATTTGATTCAAATTATGTTTGGCAAAATAAATTATTGGTCTATGCTCTATTTAAAATACCCATTGACAATTGGATTTGTTGGTTTCAAGTGGTCAGATGAGGTCTAGAGGGGAGGGGGGGTGAATAGACCTCTAAACTTTTTGACAATTTTTAACTTTAAAATTTTTGTTCAAACTTAAATAGACTAAGCTGTTATCGAACAGTAATTTCTCAAAGCTGATTGCGAACAAATCTTTGAACAGCTTTGTTGACCACTAAACTGATAATCACTTAGCTGATTTTTGCTAAAATCAGTTTTAATACTAGAGTACTTGCAGTGGATTTTCAAAGTGCTTTTCACAAGTCACCTTAGTAGTTTGAAAATTTTATCATCAGTTATGAAAACTCCTTTAAATTCTTTTCAAACAGTTTTGAATGTGTTTTCTGCAATCTGAAAATATGCAAGTTGAAAGCAATGTAAAAACACAAGTAATTTTTATAGTGGTTATATGGATTTGAATATCCTTTAGTCCACTATTCCAAGTCACAAAGATCTTGGGTTATACTAAGAACACAAAGTAATTAGTACACTCCACTTACGTCAAAACAACAAATGAATCTGGCCGTAAGCTCACAATATGAAATCACTAAGAAAACCTATCCTCTGAAGTTAGATCACTCACAAAGATGGATCTACATTTCGCACAACACTCACGTTTACAAAATTACTCAGAAGATGTATTTATCGTTGTTCTTCAACTCTGCTTTGGTCAACAAATGACTAAGCTGATGAGTGAGTTGTTCTTGAGACTTAAGAGATTTTGCTTCGAAATTCTTCTCAGAGATTGTGTTGTTCTTGTTCTCTTCGTCTCTTTCAGCTATTTATACTTGAGGTTTGAAAAATGTCCGTTGAAGAAAGAAAAGATTCAAATTCCTCGAGTTCTGGTCCTTAATTTCCGCGAACGGCTCTCTGCAGCTGTCCGTACTGTCTACAGTACTTTTCTGCAGGCAGCATTAAATGCACCCAGCTGATGCGAAGCATTTCTTCAATCATTTGTCTTAAATAGCCTTGTATTTCAGCACTTCTTTCTTCCAGGGCATTTATTACCGTTGGGACAACTTTATGATCCTTTCCACATGGCTGACGAAAGTGCACGTCTGATGGCGAACAAAGCTGATCCCAAACTTGAATAAATCTGATTTGAGTCGGCTGATCTTCATCAGTCTGGTTTCTTTCCTTCAGCAGATCAGAAGTCTTTTGGACCTTGAATTTTGATTCATTTGATTTCTTCTTTACTTAATCAAAATTCTTCAAAGGGATTTTTGCAGCATAAGCTTTCCATACTTAGCTGAATTTTGATTTTTGGAAATCTTCAAAACCTCCCTTTACTTATTGTCTTCAGTGCCTTCATCTTCATCCTTATCCAACAATTTTCCCCTTTTTGATGATGACAAAACTTCAGCTAAGTACCTGTTATACCTATACTAAAGATTGTAATCCTCAAAATTTTCTGAGATAGAAAAGATGTGTTGGAGTAAACTTGACTTTTATTTATATGGAAAATATTACAAGTACAAGTTTATCAGATGAGATGTTTGAAAGATAGATAAAGTAAACTGATTACAAATTGATTTTTCTTTCCTAACTATCAGCTTCTTCATCAGATCCTTCCAGCACTTCTTCATATTCATAAGATTATTCTTCATCATCTTCTTCTTCTTCATCCTCATCAGCACCTTGAAGGATATTTGATTTGATAGCTTCCATCTTTGCTTTCATTGCTTCTTCTTCAGCTATCTCATCAATCTTCCTTTTCAATCTGTCTTCATCCTTATACTTAGTGTAAGGCTCTGATTTGTCTTCATCAGAATCCTTGGAAGCAACATTTTCTTCAACAGACTTGGCTTTTTCCTTAGAAACTTCAGCAGATGTCTCTTTGCCTTCAACCATTCCAGGTTCAGCAGTTTCATCAGTCTTCTTAGCTTCAGCGGCAGCAGCAGTTTCCTTATTTGGTTATTCCCTTTTATCTTCCCCCTTTTTGTCATCATCAGACTTGGTGACATTATCAGGTTCAGCAGCCGGGTTAAGTGCAACAGTAGGAATCTTCATAGCAGCACATAAAGCTTTGATATTCTGATTAACTACATCATGGCTGGGAATTAAATGATCGAGAGTTGTGCTAATTGTATCATTCTTGTCATTTAGGCAATCAATGTTGAGTTGCATGGTGGAGAGTTCTTCATGGATAACATCTCCAGCTTTGTTAAGTTCCTGCAACAGCCCAACATTAATAACTTTCTATTCTTCACTGATCTTGATGAAGTTTGCAGTGAGATCATCTATGTTGTTTTCAGCTCTCTTTAAAGCAGTATGAAGATGGTTGACATCAGCCTTTACATCTTCAACATTTCTATTCATTTCAACAAAGCTCTGCATCATCTGCTTTGAATGATCTTCAGGCATGGGAAAACTATCAATGGCATTTCTGATAGTTCTGGTAATAAGTAGTTGCATACTCTCCAACTGTAATCTGTTGGACTCAGCCAACTCTTGGTGCAACTTCTGCAACTGTAAGCTGTTGGACTCTGCCAACTCTTCCTTCAGCTTCTTCATCTGCAGGTTGTTCTTCTCTTCCAGTTCTTTCATTGAATTCTCCATTAATAATTGGAAGGCTTCCATCAGTGATGAATGTAAATCACTTGATTAAACAGAAGTAGCAGCTTCCCTTGCTTCAGTCTCCTGGTGGACATGTGCATCTTTAATCCTGTCTCCTGATCAGCTTTAGACTCCTTAGCATTCCACTCAATTGCTAAGGGTTCATCAGCAGCTTTGTGCTGATCAGTTACATCATCATAGATTAAACTAGTGATTGTGCCGTCATCATTAAAGGATGTTGTTTGACGGATTTGTCGCATAATAATCCATGGGTTTTGAAAAGCTCTGTTTCCCTTAGGCACTTCATAGTAATCTTTGACTTCCTTGCCAAATGTAATCTGTTGAACGCTTGGCAGCTGAGGCAATTCACTTGAAGATCCTTGCTGATATCTTGACCTTTCTGCCCATCTCTTCAAGGCGGTCATAACAGCTATGTTGATTGCTCTCTCAACAGCATCATCAGATTTTCTTCTCTTTGGTGGCAAAGTGTTTTGAATGATCTTGGCCTCATCCATAGCATATTACTTAGCATATTGATGCATAGCATCCCTTACAAAATGAGGATCCAAAGCTTGTTGAATAGAGTCAGTCCTTAGCCAAGTCAGAACCCATCTTTCTTCATCAGCTAACTCCTTCCAACTCTGAAGCTCTGCAACAGATCTGTTCAGCCTATAATCCCTCCATTTCATGTATCTTGGTTTCTCATGGGTGAACAGAGTCTTTAGCATCAGCTTCTGGTCATAATAAGCCAAGGTCTTTTCAAACTTTTTGAAGAGAGCTTTATCAGCATGGATGATGTCAAAAGCTCTTCTTAGTTCATACTTTTCCTTTTGCTTGACCTCTCCAGCAGACATCTTAGGCTTCTTTTCCTTTTCTTCATAAATCTTGATGCCTCTAGCATGAACTGGTCCATGAGCATCAGTTTTACTTAGCTCAATGACCATAGCAAGCTCAGCGTCTTCAACTGCTTTTCTTTCAGCTTCAGACATTTTTCTTCTTTCAGCATCCTTAATTTCCTGAATCTTGCTTAGTTCTAATGCCTTCTTTTCTTCCAACTCATCTCTTTTTCTCTGCTCAGCTTCCTCCCTTTTCTTCTTATCAGCTACAGAGATCTTTTTTTTCTTGATCAGAATCTTTCTCTTTCCCTTGTCAGCTGGGGAAGGTTGAGGAGCAGCAGATGCAAAAGGTGCAGCTGCAATGGGATGGATGATCATCACATCAGGATCATCCTGAGGTTTAGCAACCTCAACTGTTGGCTTTGCTTGAGTAGGCTGTTACGCATCAGTCTTTTCAGCAACAGAAGCCTCTTCAGCTCCAACAGGTCTTTCAGCAGCTTGAGGGCTTTGTCTCACTAAGTTCTCCAACTCAGTAGGCTCCTCAACAAAGGTCATTTGCTTCCTTAATGTTTTCTTTGATCTTCCTTGAATAGGTCTGGAAGCAGCAGTGTCCCTCAACTGACTTCTGGTCCTGTGAGAGACAGTCCCATCAGGCACATGTGCAGATGGAGTTCTTGAAGATGATGCAGGAGACATGTTCCTGACATCAGCAGTGGTTTGATCAATAATCTTATCAACATCACCATTATCCACTTTCTTCAACTTCCTTGGAGTCTTCTCCTTAGGCTCATCAATAGCCTTCTTCTTTTGGGTCTCAACAGCTAGTTCAGCTGTTTTGACTAATCTCCTGGGCCTTTTGGCAGGAACCTCCTTTAGTTCCTTCGCTTTCTCCTCCACATCAGCTTCTTCAGCTTTTCTCTTTGTAACAGGCAAGTACTTGGACATTGCCTTTGAAGCATGAATCTCCTTACCATTTCTCACCTCGCAGCCCATCTTAAACAGCAGATAACTGAGAGTGATTTTGTGATTGGTTTGGGGACCCTTGCCTTTCTTTTTCTCGTGGAAGTGAGCCAAAATGTACCAAATTAGTACAGACCAGTTGACTTCCAGTCCGTAGTAGATGGCGGCCATGATGCTGAACCTCTTCATAGTAACAGCATCCAGAGAAAACGTACAATTTTCAATCAGCTTAGAGACCATATCAGCCATCCGCTGATATTCATCCTTCAGCTGTCTCTTCTTGATGTTGCCAGACAACATCTCTCCTTCTTTGGCACAGATTGCCCAGAATTGTTGGTGCTTTTCCTCCGTCAGAACAATGACATCGTGTCGTCCTCTATTTGAAAGCCCAAAGGTCTCATGAAGAAGGGTGGGGGTAATAACGATGGATTTACCTCCGACAGTAGCTTTGAGTTCCTGGGTGGTGAAATCAACTGTAGCAGTCTTGTAGTATTCCAACACTTGGTCAGTCCAGATTACTCCTTCGTGATACTTCATAAAATTTACCAGTGAAGTCGATTTGAACTTCTCCAACAACTCCTTCATCAAATCGGTACCAGATTGGTAGTATGAATCATACATCAAGTACATACCCTCAGCAGCCATCTTAAATATGTTTGAAGTTAGAGAAACAAGAAGAGTTTTTGCAGAAAATTGCTAAAAATTTCTCACAAGTGCTCTTTTGAATATTTGGGTACGTAAAGAGCTACACAGCTGATCAAATTTTGATTTATAGAGTTAGGGTATTTCGTTTCCGTGATACCAGCTAACCGTTAGATCCGTTTCTTGTCAGTCCTGATCGTGCGGCGTCAGTTACGACCTTTCAAATTCAAATCGCATTAAATGAGGAGCGGGAATATGTACCGCTCTTTTATCACTTGTAAAAGCGTGTTTTTAAATAAAGGGTTTTAAACAGTAAGCTTTTACACAAGCGATCAGACGAGTAAAATAAATACTTATCTGATGGGACTACTGTCCTGATGACAGACTGTTATCAGTGAAAGCCAATAACTGATAACCTTCATCGGCTGTTTGTCAATCCAGCTAGATAATAAATCTTCAATTCTTAACTTCAACTAACTGTCATCAACAAATTTCATCTTTTAATTAGAAGTACCGCTAGTCTTACACGTTCCCCCTGACTTCAAGAATTCATAAGTTAACTAGTCTGTTGAGAGTTAATCCTTGAAGATAAATGAAATGAGTAAGCTGTTGAACTTCAGTCTTCTGATGAGTTCCCCCTCATCTTATGCAACCGATTTTAATAATCCCAGTTCAGCTCTTAGAGTTGAAAACCTTGTCTCACTTAGAGGTTTTGTGAAGATGTCAGCAATCTGATTTTCAGTAAACACATATTATATCATGACATTTCCTTTCTCCACATGATCTATAATAAAATGATGTTTGATCTCAATATGCTTAGTCCTTGAATGACTTGTAGTATTCTGAGTAAGGCTGATTGCACTTGTATTGTCACAGTAGATAGGGATTCCACTGATTTTAATGTTGTAATCTTCAAGTTGATGCTTCAACCATGATATTTGTGCACAGCAAGCTCCAGCAGCTATATATTCAGCTTCAACAGTTGATATGGATATTGAAGTCTGTTTCTTACTCATCCATGAGTTCAGACGACTACCTAAGAACTGACAGGCACCTGTTGTACTTTTTCTGTCAATCTTGCAGCCAGCAAGGTCAGAATCTGAATATCCAATCAGTTCAATTCCAGATTCCCTATGATACCACAATCCCAAATCTTCAGTACCTTTAAGATACTTGAGTATCCTTTTGGCAGCTAAGATGTGAGATTCCTTAGGATTTGATTGAAATCTCGCACAAACCGCAAGAGAGTACATAATATCAGGTCTGCTAGCTGTTAAGTATAACAGAGACCCAATAATTCCTCTGTACTTGGTTATGTCCATTGATTTGCCATCTTCATCTTTATCCAAACGAAGACTAGTAGACATTGGAATATTAGCAGTAGAGCTAGTTTCCATACCAAATTTCTTAAACAGATCCTTTGTGTATTTTGCTTGGCTGATGAATATTCCATCAGGCAACTGTCTTACTTGCAAGCCAAGAAAATAATTAAGTTCTCCCATCATGCTCATTTCAAACTTGTTCTGCATCAGCTTTGAGAACTTATCATACATCTGTTGATTAGTTGAACCAGAAACTAAGTACCAGACTTCATTCCTTTCAAATTGATTTAGCTCTTCTTGCATAGCTTCAATCCAGTTTGAATCACTAAGAGCTTCTTCAATCAGTTTGGGCTCTATTTGAGATAGGAAGCTGACAAACATTGCTTCACTTGCAGCAGCTCTCCTTGTCTTTACACTATCCAAAGGATCACCAATCCCCAGTTCTGGTGGGTGATTCTTGAGCCATCTAAGATCAGGTTGCAAATCATAATGTTGTCCTTTGTTTTGATCTTGCAACATTACTGTTGGAGTTCCAGTAGTAGTCTGTTGAACATTTGATGTCTGTTGAACAGTCTCTGGTCTGTCAGCTGTTTGCAACTCGTCTGTTAGACAATTAGCATTGTGAATTTGAACAGCAGTGGAGTTATCAGCTGGGTTGAGATCAGGTAGTATGATGGGAACATATTCTTCATTCTTTCCAACATTCAGTTTCTGTAAATCAGTAGACAGATCTTGATTAGTACTTTGATTCTTTTCCGAAGATTGATTTGGTTCATCAAATACTACGTGAATGGATTCCTCTATAAGTAAAGTTCTTTTGTTAAAGACTCTATAAGCTTTACTAACAATAGAGTATCCTACAAAAACAGCTTCATCAGCCTTTTCTGCAAATGCAGTAAGGTGATTTTTTCCATTATTTAAAACAAAACATTTACAACCAAATATCTTAAAGTAATGAATGTTTGTCTTCCTGTTGTCCCAAACTTCATATGGAGTCTTGTTTTGGTGCTTGTTGATCATGCATCTGTTTTGGGTAAAGCATGCTGTGTTTGTTGCTTCTGCCCAAAATCTTTGAGGCAGTTTAGCTTCAGCTATCATTGTCCTTGTAGCTTCTTTTAGAGTTCTATTTCTCCTTTCAGCAAGCCCATTCTGTTGAGGGGCTCTGGCAGCAGAGTACTCATGACTGATTCCTCTGGCATTACAATACTCTTCAACAGTAGAGTTTGTAAATTATGTCCCTCTATCTGATCTGATCTTTAGTATTTTCATACTTTTCTCATTTTGAATCTTTTCCATCAGATTTGTTAGATGTTCCTTGGTTTCACTTTTCTTCTTCATGAAAATCACCCAAGTGTATCTTGAATAATCATCCACAACAGCTAGGCAGTATTTCTTTCCACCATTGCTGACAGGATCAATGGGTCCAAATAAGTCCATATGTAGCAGCTCCAATATTCTTCCAGAAGATTGATGCTTCTTGCTTTTGAATGATGACTTGATTTGTTTACCATTCTGACAGGCGTCACAGAGCTTATCTTTGCTCATGACTGTCTTTGGAATTCCTTCTACCAGATTGTTCATGATAAGTCTGTTGATGATCTTGAAATTCACATGGTTCATTCTTTTGTGCTACAGCCAACTGACTTTTCTTGGTGTTGATGCCACCAAACAAATACTTGAATTCTTGTGAGCAGAATTCCAGTCCACTGTGTAAACATTTCCTTATCGTCTTCCAGATAAAATTACCTTCTTTGTACCAATCTGTTCAACATAACACTTATCTGTTGAGAAGATGACTGAATATCCTTTGTCACATAATAGACTTATGCTCAGCAAATTGTATTTGAGGCCTTTAACATAAAAGACGTCAGATATCTCAATGTTGCCTTTGATCAGCTTTCCAGTTGCTACAATCTTGCCTTCTTTGCTGTCTCCAAACGTTACATTCGGACCATCCACATCAACATCATCAGTCAGCTCATGTATGTTTCCACACATATGTCTTGAACATCCACTGTCCAAGTACCAGATTTTCTCTAATTTACTCCTACTCCTACTCCTAATCCTAACCTACAAAACAAAATAAAATTGTTTTAGGTACCCTTATTGAGAGGGTCCTGGAGGATTAGTTCCACCTTTGACAACCCAAGATGATGAAGTCTTAGGCTTCTTAGGCTTCTGTTGTTTGGCAGGAGCATGAACAGTTTCATCTTCATCATGTTTATCAGATTTACTATGTTGATGATAATCAGCATGATAAAGATAATGCTCATAAGTGGAATAAGATGCATGATAAGGAGGATATGAAGCATGTTGCACATAATAATACTCATTTTCATACCAAGCAGTTTGATTTTTCTTGTTATTATGCTTCTTTGGTTTACTAGATGCTTGCGCATTAACAGACGACTTAGTTTTATCACTAGTCTGATTGGTTTTGACCTTATCAGAAGATTTCCTAGGACTCTTCTGTTTGGACTTACCAGTCTATTTTTCTACACTAGGCTCTTTGCTCTTTTTAGCCTTAGGAGTTTTCGTCTCCTTTAATACTTTCTCAGGTGAAGCAGGTTTAGTAGTCTGAACATACAAAATCAGCTGATATAAATTTTTCAGTATGGTTCAGTTCTAACTTATCCTGATCTAAATGTGTCTTCTATTTACTAGACATGTGAGTGGATGCAACAGATGACTTATCATGAGACTCAATGACTTTCTCAAGCTCAGTGATTCTACTCTTATAATCTTCACATTCAGCTTTCAGAGATTCATTATCTTGCTCAAGCAGTTTGTATTCAACTGATTCTCTTGGCTTTTCAGCTTTAAGTTTCAGTGAACTGTTTTGCTCTTTTAGCAATATCATCTCTTCCTTAAGCTTTTTAAATGCATCAACAATGCTTGTATTGTTGAGCATCATTTGTTCAAATGAATTAAATAATTCATCATCAAGAGGAGTTACCTCATCATCCTCTGAGTTATCAGATTCCTTGGCCATTAGGCAGAGAAGAGCAGGACTCTCTTCATCAGAAGACTCTTCATCAGAAGTGTCTGAATCTGAATCAGATGAGTAGACATCAGCTAGCTTTTTTGCTTCTGCTACCAGCACATTTCCTTTCTGATTCTCTTTTCCTCTTCTGTATACTTCTCAGCTATAGGATATGGGCAATCTCTGATGAAATGACCTAGTTTCCTGCAATTATAGCACATCATTTTGGATTTATAAGAATCCTTTATAATCCTTATCTTGAGAAGAAGAAGTAGAAGCATTGTTATATTTGTTCTTCATTTTTCGTCTATAGAACTTTTTGAAGTTGTTCATTAGTAATGCAACGTCTCCAGCAGTGTACTCCTTTTTGTTGAGTAGTGTGGCTTCATCAGAAGAGTCCACTTCTTTGCTTTTGTAGGCTGACCTTCTTGGATTTTCAGCAGCAACCAGGGCAGCTGTGGGACTTGAAGTAGAGGTTTCTTCAACACCCATTCTTGGCAGTTTATACTCGTATGCCTTGAGTACTGAGAACAGCTCGGTGAGAGAGATCTTTCCCAAATCTCTTGACTCTTCCATGGCTGTCACCTTCATGTTGAACTTCAAAGATAGAGCCTTCAGAACTCTAACGGTTATCTCCTTATCAGTGAAGGTTTTTCCAAGCTTTAAAACTTCATTCAGTGTCCTTGTAAACCTTGTATCCATCTGGTCAATGGTTTTCGCAGACTTCATCTTGAAGTTGTCCAACTTTTTCAGAGCAACACTCAGCTGATGCTCTTTGATGGCGTCGTTTCCTTCGCTCATGTCACGAACCTTATCCCACATCTCTTTGGCAGTCTTGCAGTGTTTGACTTTGTCAAATCAATTATTGTCAAGGGCCTTGGTCATGATGAAATGCCCAACTTTGTCTAGATTGAACAACTTTATTTCTTCGGCTGTCATTTCTGTTAGATCTTTTTCCACCACAATTTCAGCTTCATCCACCGTGATAGTCTTGGTGAATTTGAATGGACCTTTGATGATACATGTGTACATGTTATCATTGTAAGCAGCTAAGAAAATCACCATTCTTATTTTCCATTCTTCAAAGCTCATACCAGCTATGTGGGGAAGTTGGCTGATACAATCCATTTTTCAAAAATTTTAATTTTTCAAAATATGCTCTTTTGAAAAGTTTGAAAACCTTTGAAAAACACTCGGATCAAGCTCGTTGATCAGGCAGCTGATTCTAATGAACCACCTGCTCTGATACCACTTGTTGGTCCCAAGTGGTCATATGAGGTCTAGAGGGGGGAGGGGGGGTGAATAGACCTCTAAACTTTTTGACAATTTTTAACTTTAAAACTTTTGTTCTAATTTAAACAGACTAAGCTGTTATCGAACAGTAATTTCTCAAGGCTGATCGCGAACAAATCTTTGAACAGCTTTGTTGACCACTAACCTGATAATCACTTAACTGATTTTTGCTAAAATCAGTTTTTATACTAGAGTATTTGCAGCGGATTTTCAAAGTGTTTTTCACAAGTAACCTTAGTAGTTTAAAAATTTTATCCCCAGTTTTGAAAACTCCTTTAAATTCTTTTCAAACAGTTTTGAATGTGTTTTATGCAATCTGAAAATATGCAAGTTGAAATCAATGTAAAAACACAAGTAATTTTTATAGTGGTTATATGGATTTGAATATCCTTTAGTCCACTCTTCCAAGTCACAAAGATCTTGGGTTATACTAAGAACACAAAGTAATTAGTACACTCCACTTACGCGAAAACAACAAATGAATCTGGCTGTAAGCTCGCAATAGGAAATCACTAAGAAAACCTATCCTCTGAAGTTAGATCACTCACAAAGATGGATCTACACTTCGCACAACACTCACGTTTACAAAATCACTCAGAAGATGTATTTATCGTTGTTCTTCAACTCTGCTTTCGTCAACAAATGACTCAGCTGATGAGTGAGTTGTTCTTGAGACTTAGGAGATTTTGCTTCGAAAGTCTTCTCAGAGATTATGTTGTTCTTGTTCTCTTCATCTCTTTCAGCTATTTATACTTGAGGTTTGAAAAATGTCCGTTGAAGAAAGATAAGATTCAAATTCCTCGAGTTCTGGTCCTTAATTTCCGCGAACGGCTCTCTGCAGCTGTCCGTACTGTCAACAATACTTTTCTGCAGACAGCATTAAATGCAACCAGCTAATGCGAAGCATTCTTCAATCATTTGTCTTTAATAGCCTTGTACTTCATCATTTATTACTTCCAGGGCATTTATTACCGTTGGGACGACTTTATGATCCTTTCCCCATGGCTGACGAGAGTGCACGTCTGATGGCGAACAAAGCTGATCCCAAACTTGAACAAATCTGATTTGAGTCGGCTGATCTTCATCAGTCTGGTTTCTTTCCTTCAGCAGATCAGAAGTCTTTTGGACCTTGAATTTTGACTCATCTGATTTTTTCTTTACTTAGTCAAAATTCTTCAAAGGGATTTTTGCAGCATAAGCTTTCCATACTTAGCTGAATTTTGGTTTTTGGAAATCATCAAAACCTCCCTTTACTTATTGTCTTCAGTGCCTTCATCTTCATCCTTATCCAACAGGATTGGTAAGTTATTGGGCCAAAAGAAATCATGTTTCTTTCTTTTCAGAAATGATTAAAACCTCGTTCTTAATATGGAATAGGATTTATATTCAATGCCTACGACCAATAGATAATATTCTTTACATTTACGTTGATTTATATATATATATATATATATATATATATATATATATACCTGATTTTGTTATTAGTTTTAGTTGGCTTCTAGTATGATGTGCAATTATCTAAACACATTTTAATATGAAAGGAATTTACTGCTGGCTTTCAAATTGTTGAATGTTGACCGATATTCAGAATTCATGTAAATGGGATTTACAATTTTAATTGATTGACAATTGAAACAAAGGTTGGAAGCCTGAAAATGATGAAATTTAATACCCAAAATTCTATTTTGATTTGGTGTAGTAAGTCTTTCAATTTTCAAAATATGTGTGAAATTGAATCTTAAAAAAAAAAAATAATTCATTGGCATGAATTGACCTTAATTTGTCCATAAGAAAAATGTGTGTTGGATAAGGATGAAGATGAAGGCACTAAAGGAAATTTGATAAGGGAGGTTTTGATGCATTCCAAAACTTCAAAGATTGGCTAAGTATGGAGTAACTTAGCTGATAAACTTATCAAGGAATTTTGACTAAGTAAAGAAGACATCAGAAGAGTCAAAGTTTCAAGGTCCAAGACTTCTGATCTGCTGAAGGAAAAATATCAGACTGATGAAGATCAGCCGACTCAAATCAGATTTGATCAAAGTTTGAGATCAGCCGAGTTCACCATCAGACGTGTATTTCCGTCAGCCAAGTAGAAAGGATCATAAAGTCTTCCCAACGGTAATAAATGCCCCTTGGTGTAATAAATGCTGAAGTACAAGGTTATTAAAGACAAATGATTGAAGAATTGCTTAGCATCAGCCGAGTGCATTTAATGCTGCATTTAATGCTGCCTGCAGAATAGTACTGTTTACAGTACGGACAGACTGCAAAAGAGCCGTTCGCGGATTTTAAGGACCAGTACTCGAGGAATTTGAATCCTGTCTCTCTTCAACGGACACTTTTCAATCCTCAAGTATAAATAGCTGAAAGAGACGAAGAAGAAAAAACGCAACACAATCTCTGAGAAATTTTCGAAGCAAAATTCTTTAAGTCTCAAGAACAGCTCACTCATCAGTTGAGTCATTTGTTGACGAAAGCAGAGTTGAAGAATCAAGAAAAATACATCTTCTGAGTGATTTTGTAAACAAGAGTGTTGTGCGGAGTTGTGATCCATCTTTGTGAGTGATCAAACTTCAGAGAATAGGTCTTCTGTGTGATTTCCTATTGCGAACTTGTGGTCGTTTCATTTGTTGTTCGACGCAAGCAGAGTATACTGTAAACTTTGTGATTATAGTATAACCCAAGATCTGTGTGACTTGGAAGAGTGGACTAAAGGATATTTAAATCCATATAACCACTATAAAAATTACTTGTGTTTTTACATTGCTTTTAAATCTGCATAATTTCTGTTTGCATAAAAACACGTTAAGATTAACTGTTTGAAAAAGAGTTAAAAAGGAGTTTATAAAACTGGGGAAACATTTTTCAAACTGCTAAGATTACTTGTGAAAAACACTTTGAAAATCCGCTGCAAGTACTCTAAGTATTAAAACTGATTTTAACAAAATCAGCTAAGTAATAATCAGACGAGTGGTCAACAAGACTGTTCAAAGATTTGTTCGCGAACAGAATTGTAACTAACTAATCTGATCAGCTTAGTCTGTTCAGTTGAGTAAAAGTTTTAGAGTTAAAATTCTAAGAAATTTTTAAAGAGGTTTATTCACCCCCCCCCTCTAAACCTCTTCTGACCACTTGGGACCAACAAGTGGTATCAGAGCAGGTGGTTCATTTGAATCAGCTGCCTGATCAACGAGCTTGATCCAAGTGTTTTTCAAAGGTTTTCAAAACTTTTCAAAAGAGCATCTTTTTGAAAAATCAAAACTTTTTGAAAAATGGATTGTATCAGCCATGTTCCCCACATTGCTGGTATGTCCTTTGAGGATTGGAAAATCAGAATGGAGATTTTCCTTGCTGCTTATAATGACAACATGTACACATGTATCATTAAAGGTCCATTCAGATTCACAAAGACCATAAAAATCAATGAAGTCGATACGGTTGTGGAGAAAGACCTTCATGAGATGACTCCAGAAGAAATAAAGCTTTACAATCTAGATAAAGTTGGGAGATTCATCATGACTAAAGCCCTGGATAATGATCGGTTTGACAAGGTCAAACATTGCAAAACTGCAAAGGAGATGTGGGACAAAGTCAGAGATATGAGCGAAGGCAATGATGCTATTAAAGAGCATCAGCTCACTGTTGCCTTGGAGAAACTTGACAACTTCAAGATGAAGTCTGGAGAAACCATTGACCAGATGGATACCAGATTCACCAGAACTCTGAATGAAGTTTTAAAGTTGGGAAAGACCTTCACTGACAAAGAAATCACTGTCAGAGTACTAAAGGCCCTACCCCCAAAGTTCAACATGAAAGTAACAGCAATGGAAGAATCAAGGGATTTGGGAAAAATCTCTCTTACTGAGCTGTTTTCTGTACTCAAGGCATTCGAGTATAAACTGCCTAGAATGGGAATTGAAGAAACCTCAACTTCAGGACCCACAGCTGCCTTAGTTGCTGCTGAAAACACCAGGAGACCAGCAAATAGAAGCCAAGATGTAGACTCATCTGATGAAGCATCACTACTCAACAAAAAGGAGTACACTGCTGGAGATGTAGCATTATTGATGAATAACTTCAAGAAGTTTTACAAGAGAAAGATGAAAAACAAATACAATCATGCTGCTTCTACTTCTAAACCTAACTCTTCTTCTCAAGAAAAGGATGATTATAAAGCAAAACTAATGTGTTATAACTGCAGGAAATTAGGACATTTCATCAGAGACTGTCCATATCCAAAAGCAGAAAAATACACTGAGGAAGAGAAGAGAATCAGAAAGGAAAGAAAGCATCAAAAAGGGAAAGCAATGGTAGCTGAAGCAGAAAAGCTTGCTGCTGTCTACTCATCTGATTCAGATTCAGACACGTCTGATGAAGAATCTTCTGATGAAGAGAAACCTGCTCTCCTCTGCCTGATGGCTAAGGAATCTGATGACTCAGAGGATGAGGTAACTCCTCAAGATAATGAACTATTCAATTCTCTAGAGCAAATGATGTTGAGTAATACCACTATTGCTGGAGAATTTGTTAAGCTTAAGGAAGAGATGATATTGCTGAAAGAGCAAAATAATTCACTGAAACTTTTAGCTGAAAAGCCAAAGGAATCAGCTGAATATAAACAGCTTGAGCAAGAGCATGAATCTCTGAAAGCTGAATGTGAGGTTTATAAAGGAAAAATCATGGAACTTGAGAAAATCATTGAGTCTCATGATAAGTCAACTGTTGCATCCATGCATACATCTAGTAAACAGGAGACACCTTTAGAAAAGGATAAACTAGAATTGAATCATACTGAAAAATTCATTTCTGCTGAAAATAGTAAGGTCATTCTGTATGTTCAAACTTCTAAACCTACCTCATCTGAGAAAGTGGTAAAGGAGAAGAAATCTCCTAAGGCTAAAAAGAGCAAAGAACCTAGTGTAGGAAATCAGACTAGTAAGCCTAAACAGAAGAGTCCTAGGAAGTCATCTGTTAAAGAGCAAGCATCTAGTAAACCAAAGAAGCATAAAAACAAGAAAAATCAAAATGCTTGGTATGGAAATGAGTCATATTATGTGCAACCTGCTGCATATCATCCTATGTGTCATGCACCTCAATTTCCTAGTTACTATGCACCTTACCCCGCTCATCCAATGCATGCATATCCTGCATATCATGCACCTTACCCTGCTTATGAACATTATTCATATCATACTGATCATCAACATGACTTATCTGATAACTATGATAAAAATGAAGCTGTTCATGCTCCTAAAACTCAGAAGCCTAAGAAGCCTAAGACTTCAACATCTTGGGTTGTCAAAGGTGAAATTAATCCTTCAGGACCCTCTCAATAAGGGTACCTAAAACAATTTTTATTTTGTTTTGTAGGTTAGGATTAGGAGTAAGAGTAAAGTAGAGAAGATTTGGTACTTGGACAGTGGATGTTCAAGGCACATGTGTGGAAACATACATGAGCTGACTGATGCAGTTGCTGTGGATGGTCCAAGTGTTACATTTGGAGACAGCAAAGAAGGCAAGATTAAAGCTAAAGGAAGATTAATCAAGGGAAACATTGAGATATCTGACGTCTCATATGTTAAAGGCCTGAAATATAATCTGCTGAGCATAAGTCAATTTTGTGACAAAGGATATTCAGTCATCTTCTCAACAGATAAGTGCTACGTTGAACAGATTGGTACAAAGAAGGTAATTTTATCTGGAAGAAGACAAGGAAATATCTACATAGTCGACTGGGATTCTGTTGACAAGAATTCAAGTGTTTGTTTGGTGGCATCTGCACCAAGTGAAGTGAGTTGGCTATGGCACAAGAGAATGAATCACTTAAACTTCAAGACCATAAACAGATTAATCAAGAATGATTTGGTAGAAGGGATTCCAAAAGCAGTCATGAGCAAAGACAAGCTCTGTGACGCATGTCAGAAGGGTAAACAAATCAAGTCATCTTTCAAAAGCAAGAAGCATCAATCTTCTGAAAGAATATTGGAGCTACTACATATGGACTTAGTTGGACCCATTGATCCAGTCAGCAATGGTGGAAAGAAATACTGCCTAGCTGTTGTGGATGACTATTCAAGATATACTTGGGTGATTTTCATGAAGAAGAAAAGTGAAACCAAGGAACATCTTACAAATCTGATGGAACTGATCCAGAATGAGAAGAGTATCAAAATATTGAAGATCAGATCAGATAGAGGGACAGAGTTTACAAACTCTACTGTTGAAGAGTATTGTAATATCAAAGGAATACATCATGAGTATTCAGCTGCTAGAACCCCTCAACAGAATGGTGTTGCTGAAAGGAGAAACAGAACACTAAAGGAAGCTGTCAGAACCATGATAGCTGAAGCTAAACTGCCTCAAAGATTTTGGGCAGAAGCAACAAACACAGCATGCTTTACCCAAAACAGATGTATGATCAACAAAAATCAGAACAAGACTCCATATGAAGTTTGGAACAACAGAAAACCAAACATTCATTACTTTAAGAATTTTGGTTGTAAATGTTTTGTATTGAATAATGGAAAAAATCACCTTACTGTATTTGCAGAAAAGGCTGATGAAGTTGTCTTTGTAGGATACTCATCTGTTAGTAAGGCTTACAGAGTTTTTAACAAAAGAACATTACTAATAGAAGAATCTATCCATGTAGTATTTGATGAGCCAAGTCAATCTTCTGAAAAGAATCAAAGTGTTAATCAAGATCTGTCTACTGATTTACAGAAGTTAGACATTGGAAGAAATGAAGAATATGTTCCCATCATACTACCTAATCTTGATTCAGCTGCTAACTCAAGTGCTGTTCAAAATCATAGTGCTGATTGTCAAACAGACGAGTTGCAAACAGCTGACAGACCAGAGACTGTTCAACAGTCTGCAAATGTTCAACAGACTACTACTGAAACTCCAACAGTAGTGTTGCAAGATCACAACAGAGGACAACATCCTGATCTACAACCTGATCTAAGATGGCTCAAGAATCACCCACCTGAATTAGTCATTGGTGATCCTTTAGATAGAGTGAAAACAAGAAGAGCTGCTGCACATGATGCCATGTTTGTCACATTTCTATCTCAAATAGAGCCTAAGAAAATTCAAGAAGCTCTCAATGATTCCTTCTGGATAGAAGCTATGCAAGAAGAGTTGAATCAATTTGAAAGGAATGAAGTCTGGTACTTAGTTCCTAGACCAAGTCATCAAAGAGTAATTGGCACTAAGTGGGTATTCAGAAATAAGATGAATGAAGATGGTGTTGTCACCAGAAACAAAGCAAGACTAGTGGCCAAAGGTTATTGTCAAGAAGAAGGAATTGACTTTGATGAGACATTTGCACCAGTAGCAAGACTTGAAGCAATCAGACTGTTTCTTGCCTATGCTGCTTATAAGAACTTCACTGTCTATCAGATGGATGTGAAGTCTGCTTTTCTCAATGGAGAACTGCAAGAAGAAGTGTATGTTGAGCAACCTCCTGGATTTGAAGTCTATCAAGAAGAGGACAAAGTATATCGTCTGAAGAAAGCCCTTTATGGACTGAAACAGGCTCCAAGAGCATGGTATGATACCCTATCTGATTTTCTTTTAATTAAAGGATTTCGAAAAGGTAAGGTAGATAAAACCTTGTTCACAATTGAATGGGAAAATCATATATTACTTGTGCAAATATATGTGGACGATATTATTTTTGGTTCAACTAATCAACAGATGTGTGATAAGTTCTCCAAGCTGATGCAGAATAAGTTTGAAATGAGCATGATGGGTGAACTTAATTATTTTCTTGGATTGCAAGTTAGACAGTTGCCTGATGGAATACTCATCAGCCAAGCAAAATACACAAGAGATCTGTTTAAGAAATTTGGTATGGAAACTAGCTCTACTGCTACAATTCCTATGTCTACAAGTCTTCGTTTGGATAAAGATGAAGATGGCAAATCATTGGACATAACCAAATATAGAGGCATTATTGGTTCATTGTTGTATCTAACAGCAAGTAGACCTGATATAATGTACTCAGTTGGAGTCTGTGCAAGATTTCAATCAAACCCCAAAGAATCTCTTCTCTTAGCTGCCAAGAGGATATTGAAATACATTAAAGGCACTCAAGAATTGGGATTGTGGTATCCTAGAGAATCTGGATTTGAACTTATTGGTTATTCAGATTCAGACCTTGCTGGCTGCAAGATTGACAGAAAGAGCACAACAGGTGCCTGTCAGTTCTTAGGTAGTCGTCTGATCTCATGGATGAGTAAGAAACAGACTTCAGTCTCTATATCTACTGCTGAAGCTGAATACATAGCTGCTGGAGCTTGCTGTGCACAAATACTTTGGTTGAAACATCAACTAGAAGACTACAACATCAAGATCAGTGGAATTCCAATCTACTGTGATAATACAAGTGCAATCTCTCTTACTCAGAATACTACAAGTCATTCAAGGACTAAGCACATTGAGATCAAGCATCACTTCATTAGAGATCATGTGGAAAAAGGCAATGTAATGATTGAGTATGTTCATACTGATAATCAAATTGCTGATATTTTCACAAAACCTTTAAGTGAAGTAAGGTTTTCAACTCTAAGAGCTGAGCTAGGACTACTTAATTTGGAAGCATAAGCTGAGGGGGAACTCATCAGAAGACTGAAGTTCAACAGCTTAGTTGTTCGTTATTATCTTCAAGGATTAACTCGCAACAGACTAGTTAACTTATGAATTCTTAAACTCAGGGGGAACGTGTAAGACTAGCGGTACTTCTGAATTAAAGATGAAATTTGTTAACGACAGTTAGTTGAAGTTATGTTTTCATCAAGAGACTCAACTATCGAAGATTAAATTTATTTTATCTAGCTGGATTGACAAACAGCTGAGGAAGGTTATCAGCTATTGGCATTCTCTGATAACAACTATGTCATCAGGACAGTAGTCCATCAGATAAATGTTTATTATACTCATCTGATTACTTGAATAAAAGCGAATCTATTTAAAACGTTTATTTAAAACACGCTTTTAAAAGTAACTGTCGGGCGGTACATATTCCCGCTCTTCATTAAATATCTTTTGAATTTGAAACGTCGTAACTGACGCCGCACGATCAGCACTGACAGAAAAATGGATCTAACGGTTGGCGGATATCACGGAAACCGAAAAACCCCAACTCTATAAATCCCCATCTGATCAGTCGAGTCGTTCTTTACGCACTCTAAGCATTCAAAAGTACTTGTGAGAAAATTACCTGCAATTCTCTGCAAATTTCTCTCTGTTTTCCTAACCTTCAACAGATTAACAATGGCCGCTGAAGGTATGTTTCTCGTATATGATTCCTACTACCAATCTGGTACGACACTGATGAAAGAACTTCTGGAGAAGTTCAAATCTGCGAACTTGGTGAATTTTATGGAATATAATGAGGGAGTGATCTGGACTAATCAAGTGATGGAGTACTACAACACAGCGAAAGCTGACTACAACGCACTGGAGATTAAGGCTACAGTGGGAGGTAAATCTATCACTATTACTCCTGCTGTTCTGCACGAAATGTTTGGACTTCCTAACAGTGGACGACATGACGTCACTGTTCTGACGGAAGATAAGCACCAACAATTCTGGGCGATCTGCGCCAAGGAGGGAGAAGTGATGTCTGGAAACATAAGGAAGAGACAACTGAGGGATGAATATCAGCGGATGGCCGATATGGTGTCTAAGCTGATTGAGAACTGCACATTCTCACTGGATGCTGTTACCATGAAGAGGTTCAGCATCATGGCTGCCATATACTATGGACTGGAGGTTAACTGGTCAATCATAGTTTGGTATATATTGGCTGATTTCCTTGATGAGAAGAAAGGAAAAGGCCCCTCCACAAACCACAGAATCACACTCAGTTATCTGCTGTCAAAACTGGGCTACGAAGAATGGGAAAGAGATCCACAAATCCAAGGCATTGTCCAAGTACATGCCTGTTCAAAAGAGGAAGGCTGGAGAGCCTGCAGAAGCTGATGTTGAGGAACCAAAAGAGGTTCCTGCCAAAAGGCAAAGGAGGTTAGTCAAAACAGCCAGCTTAGCTGTTGAGACTAAAATGAAGAAGGCTGCTGATGAGCCTAAGAAGAAAGAAACTAAGCAGATGGAGAAAGTGACTTCTGCTGCTGAAGCCACTAAAATTGTTGAAAACATAATTGCTGATGTAAGGACTGGATCCCCTGCATCACCATCAAGAACTCCATCAGCAGAGAGGCCTGCTGAAGGTATCTCTCAACGAACAAGAAGTCAACAGAGAGATACAGCTACAACTACTTACCGTGAAGGGAGAACCAAGAAGTCTGCTAGAAAGCAGATGACCTTTATAGAAGAAACAACGGACTTGGAGAATGTAGCTAGGGAAGACCCTGAAGCTGCTGAAAGGCCTGCTGAAACAGTTAAGACTGTTGCGACTGACAAAGCTGATGAGCAACAGCCAAGTCAAGTCACACCAACAGCTGAGGTTGTTCAACCTCAAGAAGATCCAGATGTCCAAATCATTTATCCTATTGCTGCTGCTCCCCTATCATCTGCTGGTCCAGCTCCTGCTCCTATTGATAAAGGAAAGAGGAAGATAGTGCTTAAGAGAAAGAAAATCTCTAAAGCAGACAAAAAGGCAAGAGAGGAAGCTGAACAAAGGAAGCAAGATGAAGCTGAGGAAAAGAAGGCACTTGAGCTAAGCAAAGCTCAAGAAGCAAATGATGAAGCCAGAAGGCGCATGTCTGAAGCAGAAAGGAAAGCTGCTGAGGATGCTGAAATGGAAATGGTTTTGGAATTGAGCAAAGTTGATGCCTATGGACCTGTCCATGGAGGTGGCATCAAGATTGGAGAAGGAAAAGATGGAGAAGACAAGAAAAAGATACTACTGCCTGCCCCCAAAACCAAGTCAAAGGAAAAGTTTGAAGTTCGAAGAGCCTTTGAAATAGTGTATGCTGATAAGGAGCTCTTCAAGAAATTTGAGAAGTCTCTAGCATACTATGATCAGAAACTTATGTTGAAGACTATGTTCAACCAAGAAAAGCCAAGGTATATTAGTTGGAGGGATAACAGGCTGAACAGGTCAATAACAGAACTTCAAAGTATGAAGGAGTTGGCTGATGAAGAACGTTGGGTTCTGAACTGGCTGAAAACAAACTCCATTCAAAAGGCCCTTGATCCCAGCTATGTAAGAGATGTCATGCATAGTTATGCAAAAGGCTTTGCATTGGAGGAGGCCAAGAAGATTAAAAGCACCCTGCCTGATAAGAAGAAAAAGTCTGAAGATGCTGAAGAAAGGGCAATTAAGTTTGCTGTTATGACCTCCCTGAAGAGATGGGTAAAAAGGTCAAAATACCAGCAAGGCTGTTCAAGTGAATTGCCACTACTGCCAAGCATTCAGCAGATAATTTTTGGCAAGGAAGTTAAAGAGTTCAGTGAAGTGCCAAAGGGCAACAATGCTCCTGTTAACCCCTGGATCATTGTGAGGCAAATCAGACAAACAACTTGCTTCAATGATGATGGCACCATCACTAACTTATTTTACGATGATGTCACTGATGAACACAAGGAAACTGATAAGTCCTTAGCTATTGAGCTGCAAGCTAAGACTTCTGAAGATCATCAGATGACGGATATGGAAGAAGTCCCTGTTCAACAGGCGACTGATGAGAAGGAAGCTGATGCTGATGCTTCTGCTTCATCAGCTGATCAACATTCATCACTGATGGAAGCAATCCAGATGCTTATGGAAAACCAACTAAAGGAACTGGAAGATAAGCACAAGCAACAGCTAATGAAGGTTAAGGAGGAGCTGAAGGTTGAACTTAAAGCAGAGTTGGCAGAAACCAACAAACTTCAGCTGGAAACTGTTCAAGGATCAACAGAAGAGATCATCAAAAGAGAAATTGACAGTATTCCTATCCCTCAAGACAATTCACTGCAGTTAGTGCACAGTTTGAGAGAGTTGAACAAGAACGTAGAAGATGTGAAGGGTGATGTCAACCACCTTCACACTGCATTAAAAACAGCTGAGCACAAGATTGCTGATCTGACTGCAACCTTCATTCAAGTCAGTAAAGAAGAGAAGGAAATCAATCTAGGGATGTTGCAAGAAGTGGCAAAGGCCTCACAGGAAGTTCAGAATGAAATTGCAACTATCAACCTTAACATTGACTACTTCAATGATCAGACTGACGTCATCAGCACTGACATTCATCATCTAACAGCAAGTCATGATGTTGTCAATCAGAATCTCAAGGCTTTGTGTGCTGGTATGAAGATTCCAACAGTTGCTCTCAACCCTTCTGTTGCACCTTCTGATGTCATCAGTTCTGATGATGACAAAAAGGGGGAAGAGAAGGAAGAACCAGCTAAGGAAAATGCTGCTGAAGCCAAGGAAACTGAAGAAACAGCTGACAAGACTGAAAAGCTTGGAAAGGTAGAAGAAGCAGAAAAGATTGAAAAAGAAACTACCAAGTACAAGAATACTGAATCTGCCAGGAAAGCAATGGAGCTTATTAAAGAACAACAACTTAAGGAGAAGATGGAAGCTGCCAAAGCAATTTTGGAAGAGGAAGCTGATGATGAAGAAGATGACGAAGAGTCATCTTATGAATATGAAGAAGTGCTTGAAGGATCAGATGAAGAAGCTGATAGTTAGAAATTGTAAAATCTTTGTAATCAGTTTACTTTTATCTATTCTTCAGAAATCTCATCTGATGAACTTGTACATGTAATGCTTTTTCAAAATCAATAAAAAGTCAAGTTCAATCCAATATACTTTTTCTATCTCAGAAAATTTTGAGGATTACAATCTTTAGCATAGGTATTTGACAGGTACTTAGCTGAAGTTTTGTCATCATCAAAAAGGGGGAAATTGTTGGATAAGGATGAAGATGAAGGCACTAAAGGAAATTTGATAAGGGAGGTTTTGATGCATTCCAAAACTTCAAAGATTGGCTAAGTATGGAGTAACTTAGCTGATAAACTTATCAAGGAATTTTGACTAAGTAAAGAAGACATCAGAAGAGTCAAAGTTTCAAGGTCCAAGACTTCTGATCTGCTGAAGGAAAAATATCAGACTGATGAAGATCAGCCGACTCAAATCAGATTTGATCAAAGTTTGAGATCAGCCGAGTTCACCATCAGACGTGTATTTCCGTCAGCCAAGTGGAAAGGATCATAAAGTCTTCCCAACGGTAATAAATGCCCCTTGGTGTAATAAATGCTGAAGTACAAGGTTATTAAAGACAAATGATTGAAGAATTGCTTAGCATCAGCCGAGTGCATTTAATGCTGCCTGCAGAATAGTACTGTTTACAGTACGGACAGACTGCAAAAGAGCCGTTCGCGGATTTTAAGGACCAGTACTCGAGGAATTTGAATCCTGTCTCTCTTCAACGGACACTTTTCAATCCTCAAGTATTAATAGCTGAAAGAGACGAAGAAGAAAAAACGCAACACAATCTCTGAGAAATTTTCGAAGCAAAATTCTTTAAGTCTCAAGAACAGCTCACTCATCAGCTGAGTCATTTGTTGACGAAAGCAGAGTTGAAGAATCAAGAAAAATACATCTTCTGAGTGATTTTGTAAACAAGAGTGTTGTGCGGAGTTGTGATCCATCTTTGTGAGTGATCAAACTTCAGAGAATAGGTCTTCTGTGTGATTTCCTATTGCGAACTTGTGGTCGTTTCATTTGTTGTTCGACGCAAGCAGAGTATACTGTAAACTTTGTGATTATAGTATAACCCAAGATCTGTGTGACTTGGAAGAGTGGACTAAAGGATATTTAAATCCATATAACCACTATAAAAATTACTTGTGTTTTTACATTGCTTTTAAATCTGCATAATTTCTGTTTGCATAAAAACACGTTAAGATTAACTGTTTGAAAAAGAGTTAAAAAGGAGTTTATAAAACTGGGGAAACATTTTTCAAACTGCTAAGATTACTTGTGAAAAACACTTTGAAAATCCGCTGCAAGTACTCTAAGTATTAAAACTGATTTTAACAAAATCAGCTAAGTAATAATCAGACGAGTGGTCAACAAGACTGTTCAAAGATTTGTTCGCGAACAGAATTGTAACTAACTAATCTGATCAGCTTAGTCTGTTCAGTTGAGTAAAAGTTTTAGAGTTAAAATTCTAAGAAATTTTTAAAGAGGTTTATTCACCCCCCCTCTAAACCTCTTCTGACCACTTGGGACCAACAATGTGGGACAAACTTATTTAAATCTTATTAGATTTGAAATTATAAGATTAAATTGTTTGGTGGAAACTAGATTAATGATAATAACTTGTTAGAGAGAACTTGATATCTTTCTCGCATCTAAGTGCTCTTGAAGCGCCAATACCATGAAAATGGGTTTCAAAATACTCTGGAAAGCTCTCATGCATTTTGGTAGCTGAGTAAAATAACAAGTTGTTGATGAAAAATTATGGAAATTCAACCCAGTGGTTAAGACTTCAAATATGGAAACTTTATAGGAAAGAGATGTGTTTTCGCAACTGAAACACGTATTAAAGTAAACCAGAAGTTTATTGATCAAAATACATCCATTATTTGGCATGACCGGTTGACCATCACGGATAAAAACAAAAAATAAAAAAATAAAAAAAATAAAAACATTGAGAGTTCACATGGATGTTTATTGAAGAGCTGGAAGATTCTTCAATTCAAATAATGTGTTGCTTGTTCTCAATGTCAATTGATTACTATATCATTTCCCAATTATAAATGAATTATAATCTCCAGCATTTTTTGAAACATATTCAAGGTAATATATGTGGGCCTACCCATTCATTATGTGGACCATTTAGATATTTTATAATTTTAATAGATATATCTATTACAAAATGGTCACACGTGTGTTTGTTGTCAACCTGCAACCTGAAGTTTGCGGGATTATTTGCGCAAATAATTAAAATCATATCACAATTCTAAATTATTCAATACTTAGAGTGTACCTTGATTATGCTGGTGATTTAACATACGAGGCTTTCAATAACTATTAAATAATAATTGAAAGTCATGTTGTCAATATCTGTTGGACGAAGATGAAGATCAACCGTCAAGTAATGTAAAATTTAAAGGGAAATTTTGATGATTTCCAAAACATCATAACCAGCTAAGTTAGGAAAGCTTAGTGAAAACCCTTAGAAGAATTTTGATTGAAGTTAAAGTTATATCAGTCAAGTCAAAGTTCAAGATAGTCCAAGAAGACTACTAATCTGCTGTTGAAGAAAGAAATAAGATTGGTGAAGATTAGCCGACTCAAATCAAATTAGTTCAAGTTTGGGATCAACTTTGTTCATCATCAGATTAGTGTACTCATAAGCCAAGTGAAAAGGATCAGAAAGTCTCTCCAACGGTAATAAATGCACTTGGAGTAATAAATGCTAAAGACCGAGGGTATTAATGACAAATGATTGAAGAAGAACCTCGTATCAGCTTGGTGCATTAAATGCGACTGACATAAATTACTGTTAACAATACTGTCGCAGAGCAGAGAGCCGTTCGCAGAAATTAAGGATCAGTACCTGAGAAATTTTAATTATGTCTCTCTTCAACGGACATTTTTCAAACCCAAGGTATAAATAGTTCATGAGACTGAAGAAGAAGAAAACAACACAAACTCTGAGAAAAATTACGAAGCAAAATCTCTAAGTCTCAAGAACAGCTCACTCATCAGCTTAGTCATTTGTTAACAAAAGCCAGAGTTGAAGATCAAAGATAAGCATTTTTCTGAGTGAAAAACTATAAGGAATGTCGTGCATGCGAAGTGTAGATCCATCTGTGTGAGTGATCTAGCTTCAGTGGATAGGTCTTCTTAGTGATTTCCTATTGTGAGCCTACGGCCAGATTCATTTGTTGTTTTGGCGTAAGTGTTATATATACTGTAAACTTTGTGATTATAGTATAACCCAAGATTTAAGTGACTTGGAAGAGTGGACTAAAGGATTTCTATCCATATAACCACTATAAAAATTCTTTGAGTTTTATCTTGCATTTTTACTTGCATATTTTCTAAAAGTTGCATAAAACATTCAAAGAAAACTGTTGGAGGATTTTAAAAGGAGTTTATTCAAACTAGGGACAAAATCTTTCCAAATAGACTAAGTACACTTGTGAAAAACACTTTCAAATATCCGCTGCAAGTGCACTATTTTGAAGTTTGCTGAAATCAGCTAAGTAGTGAAAAGAGAAGTGGTTAACTGTGTTGTTCAAAGATTTGTTCAACGATCAGCTTAGTCATCTTACTGACCTATAACAGCTTAGTCTGCTGACAGACGACTGAAAAGTTTTAAAGTTTAAAAATTTTCAGAGGTCTATTCACCCCCCCCCCCTCTAAACCTCATCTGACCACTTGGGACCAACAATATCCATATAAAAAAGGGTTTAGCTTGTATCATTCATTATACGCCTCCAATTAATTGCTAGACCATTATTAATGAGAACAAAACATCTTGTTTCAGCATGTATATATGTTGTTTTACATGCAACAACACTTGTGTGCATCATGCCAATAAGTTATCATAATTTCTCCCCATTGAAATTAACGTTTGGTTAGAGTCAAATATTTCCCATCTTAGAAATTAAATATGTGCAGCATATGCTACAATTGCACCACCACAATGCACAAAGATGGGTTCTCAGAGAAAGTTGAGAATATATTTTTGTAATCCCCTTCTATAAACTAACTAAAATTTATTCACGATATGATTTGTCGATTTTCAGTTTGATGAAATAATGTTCTCGACATTAGGGGGAGAGTATAAATGATGAAATAATGGTCTCGACATTAAGGGGAGATAATTAAGAGTTGGTAAATATAAAATATATAGAATGAATTGTCATTATCTTATTTAGATCCTCAAACAAACAAGTGTACGCTATAAGTTCAAAAGATAATTCATTTGCAAAATATTGTAAATCAACTGCCAGATGTATTTACTGATCTAAAATGAGTTACTAAATATCATTTACCAGCTAAAAATGCTCAAATTCAAATTGATGTCCTGGTAGGGCAATCTGCTAGTGAAAATCAAAGAAAGCCACGTCTAAACATGGTAGATCAATCGGTTCCAAGGATAATAATCATCGTAAAAAAATGAGCAAACATTGAAGATGGTCATATCATGGAGGCGAGCACTCCTGAAGAGTCGCAAGACATAACTAATGAGATCACCCCAGAAGAGGTTCAGGTACCTGAAAACAATAAAAAATGAAGAGATCTCAATAAGTTATGTCAATACGAGAAAAAGATGGAACTGAAATAAAATAGTTTTCGACAACAATTTTGCCTATAATTATAAAATTTAATGAGGATCTTGAATCTAAATTTATTAAAGAATATAAACATAGAAATGATAGGCCAAAATGAATAGACACAATTCGAGCAGTACTAAGTTCATGTTCAAAACATAAAGTTTTGGACTAGAAGTCCAAATACTTGAGTAAATCCTTGGGTATTAATGAGTATTTATGCGAAAATGAAAATGAAAAAAATAAGTTGAAAGATATGAAACACATCCAGTGCTACAAGGTTTTTCACAGAGACCTGAACTCAATATAAGAAGACATATTCTCCAGTGGTGGATGCAATTATTTTTAGATACCTTATTAGTCTGGGAGTACATGAACAACTGCATATGCGTCTAATTGATATTGTTATAATCGATTTATATGACTCACTTGATAGTAAATTTTGTTATGAAAGTCTCTGAATCTTAAAAACACTCAGAAATTCCTGGAAAAATTGTTCAATATGCATGCGTAGATCTTTATTTGAACTGAACGAATTTGGATATATATGGTATAACCGACTTACTGAATACTGTCAAAAGAAGGTTATAAAGTGATCCAATTTGCCCATATGTTTGTATAAAATATTCGGATCATGGTTTATTATAATTGTTGTATGCCTTTATGATTTGAATATTATTGGAACTCCTGAAGAACTTCAAATAATAGTTGATTTTCTAAAGAAAGAAATCAAGATGAAAGATCATGGAAAAATAAAGTTTTGTCTCGGCTTACAGATACTACATTTATCAAACGATATTCTTCTTCATCAATCAACTTATACAGAAAAGATCTTAAGACGATTTTATATGAATAATGCACATCCTCAAAGTACCCCAATGGTTGTAAGATTTTAAGATGTGCCCTCGTGAGAATGATGAAGTACACATTGGTCCTGAAGTACCATATCTCGGTGTTATTGGAGCAGTAATGTCTATTGCTAATAGTACACATGCCCTAATAAATCTTTTGTTATAATTTTATTAACAAGATTTAGTTCTTATCCGACACGCCGACATTGGAATGAAGTTAAACATATATTTTAATATCTCCGAGGAACAACTGATATGGGGTTACTTTGTACAAATAATTCAAAATTACACTTGGTTGGCTATGAGAATTCATCATTATACTTATTTGATCTTCATAAAGCTCGGTCTCAAACAATATATTTTCAAGTTGAAGAACTACTATATCATGACGTTGTACAAAACAAATTGTAGTCGCCACTTCACCGAATCATGAAAAATTAGTCGCACTACATGATGCAAGTTGAAAATAAGTTTGGTTAAGATCGACAACTCACCATATCCAAGGGATGTGTGGTATATTATTTGAGAAAATATACCCCAATAATTTTATATGAAGACAATGTTGGCTATATAAGAGATAACAAAACAAAAGACATATTACCAAAGTTTTTCCTTCACTCACGAGCTTTAGAAAAATGGTGATATAGATGTCATCAAATTCAAACTATAATTTTGCCGTCTTGTTTAATAAAGCATTGCCAACTACATCATTCAAAAATATGGGTCCACCTCACCAGAATGCGTCAACTTGTGTACCTCATGACACCATCAGGGCGAGCGTGTCATCAATAATAATATACACACTGTACTCTTTTTCCTTCATCCAAGTTTTGTCCCAATGGGTATTCTTGGCAAGGTTTTGATGAGGCTGTGTTACACGTTTATCGACCCCAAATGGATATGTACTCTTTTTCCTTGTTCAAGTTTTTCCCATGGGGTTTTTCTGCCAAGGTTTTTAACAAGGCATATCTTATGATCGATGGTATCCAAGGGAGAGTGTTATAAATCTATTGTATAATAGATGCCATGTGAAGAGTTTTGTAACATACACATTGAAGAATTAATAGTTATTATTAAAATCTTATAACTCTTGACCTTTGAAGTTCTTCTTTAGTCCTATAAATAGATGATTATAAATTGTATTGTATACAACAAGAATGAATAAGAATCGAAGTATTTATCTCCCTATTTCACTCTCTACTTTCTAGTTCTTGTTTTTAGTTCTTGAATGTTCTTTTAGATTAATTTCATAACAGTCTCTTCATTCTCTAATCAAGGAGTTTTAATTATCATATATTTTTTATTAAATCAAAAAACACAATTTCAGGTTATGAAATACAACACCGCTTTTAATTATTTTACAAATACATTCTTTTGTTGGAGATTAATATTTATTGTATGATTTAATATAATAAGTTATTATTATGATTAATAAACATATAAAACTATAATTAAGATAAAACTTTGATGCTCAAATAAGTTGTTATGTGTGAGGATTTAATTGTCTTTAAAGAAATATTTATGTAAAAAATTAAATATAATATTATTAAGTTATGTCCTTTTTCTAGTTTGTTAAAATATTATCTCAAATTAATTTCTTGCAGAGTTTCTTGTTGTTCAATTATTTAGATCAAATATCTTAGTTTGTGTACAGTTTTTCAAATTGTATGAATTGTGGATTGGCATAGATTTTAGGTATTTACAATTAACAAAGTTACTATAATCTAAAACCTAAATTCCTCGAGTTTTAAAATTAAACAAAAACAGACCATTCATATCAATCCAGGTATAGACCAATTTTTATTTTACCCTAGTAAAAATAAAATTCTCTTTCTTACCATTTTAATCTTTCACTGTTTCATTCATTTACGCACCATTCACATACTCCCCTCGCCTCCTCAGGCTTCATGCGCGCCATGACTGTCAATTTCTCCAACTGGTTAATTCACGAAATCATGCCTCTTCAGCCTTTCTTCGACTCTCCCTTCGTTTGTTTATTATACTCTCAAGTTGTTAAGTTTTTATTTTGCTTAAACTAATGGCCTAGCTATTCAATATATTTCTTTAATAATAAGAAAATTAAAGGCAAACTAGCTACTATGGCGGAGGAGAACATATTCATCCTATCTCTTGGGGTAAGCGACAACTTGTTACCTTACCAGAGTGAAGGAGTTTCGTGGCTGGTGTCTCATTACTCTAAATCCGGATGTATCTTGGCTGATGATATAGGATTGGGAAAAACACGGCTAGTAACATAATGCACTTGCATTATTGTTTGTTCAATTCCTTAATTTTTAATTAATTTCGACTTTGCTTATAGTTGACCTCCTTATTATAATTTAATTTTTTATATTTCAACTTTCATGGCTAGGACTCTTCCATTCCAACTTGGTTACGAGGGTTTTAGTTGTTTTACATGTCCAATGTCGGTAAAAGTTTGGATAGATGAACTAAAAACATTACATATCTCTAACATGTCGAGAATATATGTCATTCTCTTACATTTTAATTGATTATTGATGTAATTGTTATATGATGCATCACAATTAATTTATGAACCTCTTCTTTTTTATGCAGATATAGTAATAACAAAGAAGAAACGAAGCTTAATTTTTGTACTTCAGATTTTCACACAACTTTCATGTACTAGCCAAAAACTTTATCTATTTGGACTTTGATATATTTTACAAATTTTTTTTCGAAGAACCAATTCATTTTGATCACGACATATAACAATGGATGGCCCTATAGCTAGGCAATCTGGGCCCTTGCCTAGTATCCCGACTATAGAGGGGCCTAATAATAATTATAAATTTTTTTTACATCAATTATATATTTGAAATTAAGGATATAGGTTGAAAAAAGTTGAGTCATAATAATACAACAAACTTGGATAATTTTCATATGAGTTCTTGGCCTATTTGCATAACCACATTCTCAAGTAAACGGTGAAAATCAACTTGATCTTGTGGCTAAAAATGATGCTCTAGAGACTTTCCTATAAACCTATGTAGAATATTTTACTCCATACTCTGGAACCATGTATAAGCTAAAAGAATATCCTAGATATTTTCATGCATAATTTATTGGGCCATATTTATTTGATCAAGTATTGTTGAGGAAAATATTGATATTAATACGTCATGTATTGGTTCAGATGTGTTGGACACATTATCGGAGCGCGACATTAAACTAGATTTATCCTATCCAGTTAACTTTTCGATTAACAATACACATTCAATTGAAATCCTCCTTGTGTTTGTTATGTAAACTCTGTTGAGCTAATTTATGTAAAGTGATTATTTCATATTATTAGTGTCAAATCATAAAGATTATATGCTAATTGATATTAAAGCATTTCTCTTTTATTGAATCTTAGTATTTCTTTTTTATGATATTGCAATTTTGCAATAATACATTAAATTTAGCAGTTAACGTAACTTAGATTCAATGAGTTTGAGTCAAACTATAATTTTTAATTCTAATTTTTTAAAAGGATGAACTAAAACTACATACACGTCTCGGCTTTTGGTAGCGGACTGAACTGTTTGGTAATCGAACCGAATAGTTTGGTTTGGCATACGGTACAAATTTCAAAATTGCCGCACCAATCTATATACTGAAATTTGGTGTGGTTGCACACCGCTAAGATTGTAGCGAGAGCAAGGATATCCTACTTTCACATTTTTATCTATTTATTGTCTCGACAAGTAAAAGGAATATCTGTTAACGTACCTTAGTTTTATAATTGTACTCACGATACTTGTAATATTTGTAATTTTTTAAGAGAATGATTTAAAATGAAATGTTATAAAATGATATCACAATTGAATCGAAAATAGATCAGTTAGTTTTTATTTTATCCATCAATTACTAATATGTTAGTACATACTTAAAAATTATCCTACAATTTTAAAAGTAATAACATTAATACCAAAATTATACATGATTTTTTGTAAAAGAGGGATCCAATTTTAAATTTCGCTAAGGCCCCTTAATATGCCGGCCCGGCCCTACATATAACGTGGCGTTGAATTATAGGCGGAACTTTATAAGCATTCAGTTGTCCGGACAAAAAGAAAGAAACGGGACGATGCATGATTTTATCAACATAATAATTGTTGGATGAAGATGAAGATCAGAGGACAACTAATTTAGATATTATAGAGAGGTTTTGATGATTTCCAAAACATCTTAACCAACTAAGTTAGGAAAGCTTAGTAAAAATCCCTCAGAAAAATTTTGATCAAACTCGAAGCTATATCAGTCAAGTCAAAATTCAATATGGTCCAGAATACTACTGATCTGCTGTTAAGGGAAGAAATTAGATTGGTGAAGATAAGCCGACTCAAATCAAATTTGTTCAAGTTTGGGATCAGCTTAGTTCATCATCAGACTAGTGATTTTCATCAGCCAAGTGAAGATGATCAGGAAGTCTCTCCAACGGTAATAAATGCATCTGGAGTAATAAATGTTGAAGACTGGGGGTATTAATGACAAATGATTGAAGGAAAACCTCATATCAGCTTAGAGCATTAAATGCGACAGACAGAAAGTAATGTTGACAGTACTGTCGCAGAGCAGAGAGCCGTTCGCAGAAATTAAGGACCAGTACCCGAGAAATTTGAATTATGTCTTTCCTCAACGGACATTTTTCAAACCTAGAGTATAAATAGTTCGCGAGATTGAAGAAGAAGAGAACAACACAAACTCTGAGAAAATTTCACGAAGCAAAATCTCTCTAAGTCTCAAGAACAACTCACTCACCTGGCGAAATCATTTGTTGACAGAACGAGGTTGAAGTTCAAATCAAACATTTTTCTGAGTAAAAAACTATAAAAGGAGTGTTGTGAGAAGTGTAGATCCGTCTTAGTGAGTGATCTAGCTTCAGAGGATAGGTTTTCTTTGTGATCTCCTATTGTGAGCTTACAACCATATTCATTTGTTGTTATGGCATAAGTAGTGTATATTGTAAACTGTGTGTTTATAGGATAACCCAAGATTTAAGTGACTTGGAAGAGTGGACTAAAGGATTTTTATCCATATAACCACTATAAAAATACTGTGTGTTTTAACTTGCATTATTTCCTTGCATATTTTCAAAGTTACATAAAAACACTTTATAAAACTGTTGAAAGATTCTTTAAAAGGAGTTTGTTAAAACTGGGGATAAATCTTTCAAAATACTGATAGTTAACTTGTGAAAAACACTTATACAAATCAGCTGCAAGTATTATGGTTTTAAAAAGCTAAGTTAGCTGAAATTAGCTAAATAGTAATAAGAGAACTGGTTAACTGTGTTGTTCAAAGATTTGTTTGCGACCAGCTTAGTCAGCTTACTGATCTATAGCAGCTTAATCTGCTGATAGACGACTGAAAAGTTTTTAAGTCTAAAAATTTTCAGAGGTCTATTCACCTTCCCACCCCCCCCCCCACTCTAGACCTCATCTAACCAGTTGGGACCAACAAGTGGTATCAGAGCAGGTGGTTCATTAGAATCAGCTGCCTGATCAACGAGTTTGATCCAAGTGTTTTTCAAAGGTTTTCAAACTTTTTCAAAAGAGCATATTTTTTAAAAATCAAAACTCTTTGAAAATGGATTGTATCAACCATGTTCCCTACATAGTTGGTATGAGCTTCGAAGACTGGAATATCAGAATGGAGATCTTCTTAGCTGCATACAATGACAACATGTACACATGTATCATAAAAGGTCCATTCAAATTCACCAAAACTATAAAGGTTGATGAAGTTGACATAGTGGTGGAAAAAGATTTACATGAGATGACAGCTGAAGAAATCAAGCTGTACAATCTTGACAAAGTTGGTCGTTTCATTATGACCAAAGCCCTGGACAATGACAGATTTGATAAAGTCAAGCATTGCAAGACTGCAAAAGAGATGTGGGACATGGTTCGTGATATGAGCGAAGGAAACAACGCCATTAAAGAGCATCAGCTGAGTGTAGCTCTGGAAAAGTTAGATAACTTCAAGATGAAGTCTGCTGAAACCATTGACCAGATGGATGCAAGGTTCACCAGAACATTGAATGAAGTTCTCAAACTTGGGAAAACCTTCACTGACAAGGAGATAACCGTCAGAGTGCTGAAAGCTCTGTTTCCGAAGTTCAACATGAAGGTGACAGCCATGGAAGAATCAAGAGATTTGGGAAATATCTCCCTTACCGAGCTGTTCTCAATACTCAAGGCACATGAGTATAAATTGCCAAGAATAAGTATTGAAGAAATCTCAATTTCGGGCCCCCAGCTGCCCTAGTTGTTGCTGAAAACCTAAGAAGACCAGCACATAAAAGCAAAAAAGTGGACTCATTTGATGAAGCCACAATACTCAACTAAAAGGAGTACACAGCTGGAGACATTGTATTGCTGATGAACAACTTCAAGAAGTTCTATAAAAGAAAAATGAAGAACAAATATAACAATGCTTCTACTTCTAACCCTACTTCTTCTTCTCAAGATAAAGATTCTTATAAATTCAAATTGATGTGCTATAATTGCAGGAAATTGGGACATTTCATCAGAGATTGCCCATATCCTAAAGCTGAGAAGTATACAAAAGAAGAAAAGAGAATCAGAAAGGAAAGAAAGCATCAGAAAGGCAAGGTGTTGTTTGCAGAAATAGAGAAGTTGGCTGCTATCTACTCGTCTGATTCAGACTCAGACACTTCTGATGAAGAGTCTACTGAAGAAGAGAGCCCTGCACTTATCTGCATGATGGCCAAAGAATCTGATAACTCTGAGGATGATGAGGTAACTCCTCTTGAAAATGAATTGTTTAATTCATTTCAGCAAATGATGCTTAATAATACAAGTATTGGAAAAGCATTTGCTAAACTTAAGGAAGAGATGATATTACTAAGAGAGCAAAACAGTTCACTGAAACTTAAGGCTGAAGAGCCAAAAGAATCAGCTGAATACAAACTGCTTGAGCAAGAGAATGAATCTCTGAAAGCTGAATGTAAAGTTTATAATGGTAAAATCATGGAACTTGAAAAGATTATTGAGTCTCATGAGAAATCATCTGTTGCATCCACTCACATGTCTAGTAAACAGAAGATGCCTTCAGTACATGACAAGTTACAACTGAACCATATTGAAAAATTTGTATCAGCTGACAACAGTAAGGTCATATTGTATGTTCAGACTACTAAACCTGCTTCACTTGACAAAGAATTAAAGGAGAAGAAAACTCCTATGGCTAAAAAAAAGCAAAGAGCCTAGTATAGGAAAACAGACTGGTAAGACCAAACAGCAGAGTCCTAGGAAGTCTGCTGATAAGGCTAAAACCAATCAGACTAGTGGCAAGACTAAGTCATCTGTTAATGAGCATGCATCTAGTAAACCAAAGAAGCATAAGAACAAGAAAAATCAAAATGCTTGGTATGTAAATGAATCATATTACGTGCAACCTGCTGCATATCCTCTCATGTATCATGCACCTCAATTTTCAACTAACTATGCACCATATCCTGCTCATCCAATGCATGCATATCCTGCTTATCATGCATCTTATTCTGCTTATGAGCATCATCCTTATCATACTGATTATCAACATAACAAATCTGATGGATATGATGAAGATATACCTGTTCATGCTTCTGTCAAAACTCAGAAGCCTAAGACTTCAACATCTTGGGCTGTAAAGGGTGGAACTAATCCTCCAGGACCCTCTCAATAAGGGTACCTAAAATAATTTTATTTTGTTTTGTAGGTTAGGATTAGGAGTAGGAGTAAAGTAGAGAAAATCTGGTACTTGGACAGTGGCTGTTCAAGACACATGTGTGGAAGCATACATGAGCTGACTGATGATGTTGCTGTGGATGGTCCTAAAGTAACCTTTGGGGACAGCAAGGAATGCAAGATTGTCGCAAGTGGAATATTAATCAAAGGCAACATTGAGATATCTGACGTCTCTTATGTTAAAGGCCTCAAATACAATTTGCTGAGCATAAGTCAATTTTGTGACAAGGGATTTTTAGTCATCTTCTCATCAGATAAGTGCTATGTTGAACAGATTGGTTCAAAGAAGTTCATCTGATCTGGAAGACGACAAGGATATGTATATACAGTGGACTGGAATTCTGTTAACAAGAGTTCTAATATTTGTTTGGTGGCATCAACACCTAGTGAATTAAGTCAGTTGGTTGTGGCACAAAAGAATGAACCATGTTAATTTCAAGACCATAAACAGACTAATCAAGAATGATTTGGTGGAAGGAATTCCAAAGGCAGTCATGAGAAAATATAAGCTCTGTGATGCTTGTCAGAAGGGTAAACAAATCAAGTCATCTTTCAAGAGCAAGAATCACCAATCATCTGGAAGGATCTTGGAGCTGCTACATATGGACTTATTTGGACCCATTGATCCAATCAGCAATGGTGGGAAGAAGTACTGCCTAGCTGTTGTGGATGATTATTCAAGATACACTTGGGTGATTTTCATGAAGAAGAAAAGTGAAACCCAATGAGCATCTTACAAATCTGATGGAGCTGATCCAGAATGAAATGAACATGAAGATATTGAAGATCAGATCAGATCAGATAGAGGGGCTGAATTTACAAACTCAACTATTAAAGAGTATTGTAACATCAGAGGCATCAGCCATGAGTATTCTGCTGCCAGAACCCCTCAACATAATGGAGTTGCTAAAAGGAGAAACATAACTCTAAAAGAAGCTACCAGGATAATGATAGCTGAAGCAAAGCTGCCCCACAGATTCTGGGCAGAAGCCACAAACACAGCTTGCTTTACACAAAACAGATGCATGATCAACAAACACCAAAACAAGACTCCATATGAAGTTTGGAACAACAGGAAGCCAAACATTCATTAATTTAGAATTTTTGGTTCTAAATGCTTTGTTTTAAACAATGGGAAGAATAACCTTACTGCCTTTGCAGAAAAGGCTGATGAAGCTATTTTTATAGGATACTCTACTGTTAGTAAAGCTTATAGAGTCTTTAACAAAAGAACTTTACTTGTAGAAGAATCTATTCATGTAGTATTTGATGAACCAAATCAATCTTCTGAAAAGAATCAAAATACTAATCAAAATCTATCTACTGATTTTCAGAAATTGAGTGTTGAAAGAAATGAAGAGTACATACCCATCATACTACATGATCTCAACCCAGTTGCTAACTCAAGTGCTGTTCAAAATCACTCTGCTGATTGTCTAACAGACGAGTTGCAAACAGCGGACAGACCCGAGACTGTTCAACAGACTACTACTGAAACTCCAACAGTAGTGTTGCAAGATCAAAACAGAGGACAACATTCAGATTTGCAACCTGATCTCAGATGGCTCAAGAATCATCCACCTGAATTTAAATATAACAAAGATAAGAAGAGCTTCTACAAATGACGCAATGTTTATCAGCTTCCTATCTCAAATAGAGCCCAAACAGATTGAAGAAACTCTTAATGATTCAAACTGGATTGAAGCTATGCAAGAAGAGTTAAATAAATTTGAAAGTAATGAAGTCTGGTACTTAGTTCCTAGACCAAGTCATCAAAGGGTAATTGGCACTAAATGGGTATTCAGGAATAAAATGATTGAAGATGGTATTTCCAAGAAGAAGACCTTGACTTTGATGAAACCTTTGTACCAGAAGCAAGATTAGAGGCAATCAGACTATTTCTTGCCTATGTTGCTCATAAGAGTTTTACAGTCTATCAAATGGATGTGAAATCTGCTTTTCTCAATGGAGAATTACAAGAAGAAGTATATGTTGAACAACCTCCTGGGTTTGAAGCTTATCAAGAAGTAGACAAGGTATATCCTCTGAAGAAAGCCCTATATGGACTGAAACAGGCTCCAAGAGCATGGTATGATACCCTATCTGATTTTCATTTAATAAAAGGATTTCGTAAAGGTAAGGTAGATAAGACCTTGTTTACTGTTGAATGGGAGGATCATATATTGCTCGTGCAAATATATGTGGACGATATCATTTTTTGTTCAACAAACTAACAGATGTGTGATAAGTTCTCCAAGCTGATGCAAAACAAGTTTGAAATGAGCATGATGGGTGAACTAAATTATTTTCTTGGTTTGCAAGTTAGACAGTTGTCTGGTGGAATTTTCATTAACCAAGCTAAATACACAAAAGATCTGTTCAAGAAATTTGGTATGAAAACTAGCTCTGCTGTTAGTGTTCCAATGTCTACTGGACTTCGTTTGCATAAAGATGAAGATGGCAAATCAGTGGATATAACCAAGTACAGAGGCATTATTGGGTCATTGTTATATCTAACAGCTAGCAGACCTGATATCATGTACTATGTTGGGGTTTGTGCGAGATATCAATAAAATCCTAAGGAATCTCATCTCCTGACTACTAAAAGGATACTTAGATACCTTAAGGGCACTCAAGAATTGGGATTATGGTACCCTAGAGAATCTGGATTTGAGCTAATAGGTTATTCAGATTCAGACTTTGCTGGCTGCAAGATTGATAGAAATAGCACAACAGGTGCCTGTCAATTCTTAGGTAATCGTCTGATCTCATGGATGAGTAAGAAACAGACTTCAGTATCCCTCTCTACTGATGAACCTAAGTACATAGCTGCTGGAGCTTGCTGTGCATAAATACTTTGGTTGAAGCATCAACTAGAATATTACAACATAAAAATTAGAGAAATCCCTATGTACTGTGACAATACAAGTGCAATCTCTCTTACTCAAAACACTACAAGTCATTCAAGAACGAAACATATTGAGATCAAACATCACTTCATTAGAGATCATTGGAAAAAGGAAATGTTATAATAGAGTATATTCATACTTACAATCAGATCGCTGACATATTCACTAAACCTCTAAGTGATGCAAGGTTTTCAACTTTAAGAGTTGTACTAGGTCTACTACATTTAGATGCATAAGCTGAGGGGGTACTCATCAGAAGACTAGAGTTTATAAGCTTACTCATCTTATCGCCTTCAAGGTTAACTCTCAACAGACTAGTTAACTTATGGATTTTTAAAGTCAAGGGGAACGTGTAAGACTAGCGGTACTTCTGATTAAAAGATGAAGTTTGTTGATGAAAGTTACTTGAAGTTAAGTTGTCATCAGAGAAGTTCTTAATTCTTGAAGATTGAAGATTAATTATCTTGCTGGATTGACAAACATCAAAGGAAGATTACTAATTATTGGCTTTCTCTAGTGATACCTGTTATCAGAACACTCGTCTGATAAGTATTAGCTTACTCGTCTGATAAATTGAATAAAGTGTTGTTATTAAAAACGTTATATTTGAAAACACACTTTTATAAGTCGACTGAGGCGGTTCGCATTCCCGCGAGTCAATTAATGCTTTTTGAATCTTAAATCGCCTAAATATCTCCCACGATCGTAATTGATCAAACGGTCCACATGAAACACGAAAACCGACTCACCCTCACCTCTTTAAATTCAGATCTGATCAGCTTACTGATCTTTTACGCACCCTAAAAATTTTCTAATGCATTCAAAGAATTTTGCTCTCGTTCTTTCTGCAAAATACTCTCTCGTTCTACTAATCACTTTCAGAATGAACATGACTGCATCATATGAAGCCAAGGCTGAGAGTATGTATCTAATTTATGATACATATCACAAGACTGGAACAGAATTGATGAAATCAATTCTGGAGAAATTCAAAGCAGCTACACTAGTAAATTTCATGGAGGCACATGAAGACATGGTCTACAAGGACCAAGTGTTGGAGTTCTACAGTACGAAGGATGTTGTTGATTTCAACACACATGAGATTAAAGCGAAAGTTGGAGGGGTGGATATCTGCATCACACCCAAACTGCTGAATGAACACTACAATCTGATGATGGAAGGGAGAACAGACCTGACCACCATGGCCGAGGATAAAGAACAAGAATTCTGGAGCATTTGTGCTCAAGAAGGTAAAATTTTGTCAGGTAACATTAAGAAAAGGCAATTAAAGGATGAATATCAGCGCATGGCTGATATGATGGCCAAGCTTGTAGAAAATTGTATTTTTTCTCTAGATAGTGTTACTATGAAGAGATATCACATGATGATGGCAATTCATTATGGCTTTGAAGTAAACTGTGTAGTTGTCGTCTGGTATATTCTGGCAAATTTTCATAAGAAAGGGCAGACTAATCACAGAATCCTTTTAAGTCATATGTTCACTGTGCTGAGATGCGGTCTGACGAATGGGAAGGTTATTCATAATTCCAAGGCCATGATGTCTTATCAAACTATGAAGGGTAACACAAAGAGAAAAACTGTTGAAGAGTCGCCTGTTGAGCAAAAGAAGAAGAAGGTTCCCAGTAAGAAAAAGAAAGTATATGTTCAAACAGCCGAGTCAGTTGTTCAAGCCAGAACAGCTTAAAAGAAGGTAGTTGTTGCTGATGCGATAGTCCGTCAGACAACTAAGGAGATATTGGAGATGTCTACTGGTTCACCTTCTAGAACCATATCTGAAGAGAACCCGGCTGAAAATGTTGCAAAGAGAGGACAAGAAGTCAGTTGAGAGACACCGCAGCATCAAAGCCTGTTAAGGAGAAGGTGGTTCCTAAGAAGACTGCCAAAAGAAAGATGGTTTTTGAACCATCTCCCACAAAGTCTGCTGATTTAGTAAGGGAAGGCCCTCAAACAGCTGAGAGGCCTGTTGAAGTAGAAAAGCCTACAAGTGCTGCTAGGGAGTCAGCTGCTGAAACATCTCCTCAACAGCCTACTTCAACACCTGAGGTTCCTAAACCTCAAGATGATCTAGAAGTGCAGATCATCGAACCAAAAACAGCTATTCCTATCTCTATTGTTGCACCAGAACCCCTTGTTGCTGCACTTGCTGCTAAAAAGACAAAAAGAAAAAGAATTGTCAAAGTTAAAGTCTCGGCTGCTGAGAAAAGAAGAAGGGAGGAGGAAAAAGAAGCACGAAAAGACAAAGAAAATTTTGACAAAGCAGTTGAGCTGAGCAAGTTAGATGCTGAAAGAGAACTCAAGCGAAAACAAAAGACTGAAGCTGAGTTAAAAGCTTTAGAATATGCTGAGTTTGAAAAAGCTGTGGAACTGAGTAAGCAAGATGCTTATAGGCCAAGAAGAGCTGAAGGCATCAGAATAGGAAAACCTAGGAAAAGAAGGCAAGTTCTCCCTCCTGGTGAAAGGATTGAAAAATGTCCATTTGCAGTAAACTGGGCATTAAACAAGTCTGTTGCTGAAATCAGGGCTTGGAAGGAGTTTGAGTCTAAAGAAAAGTGGGTCTTGGACTTCTTTGAAACTTCATCCATTACAAAAATCTTGGATTCTGATCATGTGAGGAATGTTTTCCATGATCATGCAAGGATAATAGTGGCCAAAGAAGCCACAAAGATAAAAAATGCACTGCCACCAGAAAGGAAGAAGAGTGAAGATCCTATCAGACGTACAGTGCAGATAGCTGTTTATGTGACCTTGGACAAATGGTCTGAAAGTTCAAGGTACTTTAAAGGATCTCCAAGTGATCTGCCATCACTGCCAAGTGTGCAACAGATTGCTTTTGGTCCATAAATCAGCACATATCAGGAGCAAGTAACTAAGGCACCTGCTCAAGGATCAATGCCTCGGATTACTAAAGTCATTCATCAGACTATGAAGATATCAGATGATGGAACTCCCAAGACTGCAATGGTGGAAGAACAGCTTGCTGTTCAACAAAAAGCTACCCAACCTGATGAAGATAAAGTTCAAGAAAATATTGAAGAAACTGATGGAGCTATTGTTGTTCATGAAGCTGTTCAGGAGACTGCTTAGCCTGAACAGAATGAAGAAGAAAAAGAAGAAAACTTAGCAGATATCCCAGTTCACCAGACTGAACAATCAGCTTCTACTTCCATTCCAACAGCTGACAAGCACTCAACATTAATGGACTCTATTCAGATGCTGCTGGATCAAACCTTGGAAGATAGAATGACTAAGCTGATGAAGGAGATGAAAGAAGAAAACAAGAAGATACAAGACGGAAACAGAAGGCTGCAGGAGGAAACCAAGAAACTGATTGTGCACGCAATTGACAACTATCCTCCAGATAACTCTCTACAACTTCTTCAGAGTATACTCAGCATGAACGAAAATATAGAAGACGTGAAGTCTGATGTGAATCATCTTCACACAGCTCTTAAACGCCATGAAGGAGATATTGCTGATGTATTAAACTTGATCACCAAGCTTGTTGATGCTGAATCAGAATTGAAAATAGGATAGGCAGCCAACTTGGATGGAGTTTCATCAAAGGTCCATGATGAAGTAGCTACCTTGCAACTCAACATGGATTATTTGAATGATCAGGCTGGTACTCTAAGATCTACACTCAACCATCATACATCTCAACTTACAACAATGGATGACAACATCAGAAGAATTTGGACTGCTATTAATATTTCAGTTGATGAACCTCTCCCTGATGATGATGACAAAAGGGGGAAGAGAAGTCAGTACCTGATGAAGGAAAAACAGCTCCAGTGACTGAACTTGTTCAAGTACCTGAAACAAAGGACTCTACTGATAAGGAAAAAGCTGATGAGAAGGAAACAGAGCCCGTACCTGAACAAGTTAAAGAAACTGAGGAGAAGGCTGATGATGAGAAGAAAGAAGAGGGTGTTGATGCCAAGGAAGCTGATGCAGAGGACCCTGCTGATGAAGAAGAAGAAGAATCCAAGGAACCAGTTAAGTCTGATAAAGAACTTGCTGCAACCAAGGATACACCTAAGGAACAACTAGATCCATTTACAAAATACAAGAACTTAGATCGCCTGAAAAGAACAATTGATGAAGCAGAGCGTGTGGTAAAGCTTGAAAGGAAACTCAAGCAAAAGATGGAAGCTGCTCAGAAAAACCTTCTGAGTGGTGAAACTAATGAAGAAGATGAGGATGAGATAGATGATGAAGATAAAGAAGATGAGTACAGAGAGATTGAAGAAGAAGTGACTGAAGAGAACAACACAAACTCTGAGCAAATTTCCAAAGCAAAATCTCTCTAAGTCTCAAGAACAACTCACTCACCTGGCGAAGTCATTGGTTGACAGAACCAAGTTGAAGTTCAAATAAAAACATTTTTCTGAGTTAAAAACTGTAAAAGGAATGTTGTGAGAAGTGTAGATCCGTCTTAGTGAGTGATCTAGCTTCAGAGGATAGGTTTTCTTTGTGATCTCCTATTGTGAGCTTACGGCCATATTCATTTGTTGTTTTGGCATAAGTAGTGTATATTGTAAATTGTGTGTTTATAGTATAACCCAAGATCTAAGTGACTTGGAAGAGTGGACTAAAGGATTTTTATCCATATAACCACTATAAAAATACTGTGTGTTTTAACTTGCATTATTTCCTTGCATATTTTCAAAGTTGCATAAAAACATTTTATAAAACTGTTGAAAGATTATTTAAAAGGAGTTTATTAAAACTGGGGATAAATCTTTCAAAAGATTGAAAGTTTACTTGTGAAAAACACTTTTACAAATTCGCTGCAATTATTCTGGTTTTAAAAAGCTAAGTTAGCTGAAATCAGCTAAATAGTAATAAGAGAAGTATTGTGTTGTTCAAATATTTGTTCGCAACCAGCTTAGTCAGCTTACTGATCTATGTCAGCTTAGTCTGCTGACAGACGACTGAAAAGTTTTTAAGTCTAAAAATTTTCAGAGGTCTATTCACCCCTCCCTCTAGACCTCATCTGACCACTTGGGACCAACAATAATCAAGACACTGTATGTGATTATGGTTTGTTCAATTCCTTATTTTGGTTTTAATTTTGAATTACTTATGGTTGACCCCCTTATTGTAATATATTTTTTCAGATTTGTGATTTCATGGTTGGACTATTCCATTCCAACCTGGTTACGAGGGTTTTAGTTATTTTGTGTCCAATGTCTTTAAAAGTTTGGATGGATGAGCTAAAAGTTGTACATTTGTCTGACATGTCGAGAATGTATGCCATTCTCTGAAATTTTACTTAGTCATTGATATATTTGATTCATAACAATTAATTTATGAACCTTTTTTTTAATGCATATATAGTAATAACAAAGAAGAAATGTAGCTTGATTTTGTACTTCATGTTTTCATATGAATTTCATGTATTAGCCAAAAACTTTATCTATTCGAATTTTGATATATTTTACAATTTTTATTTTCACAGAACCGAAGCATTTTAATCACGACATCTAACATGGCGCGAAGTAATTGGTGAAACTTTAGAGACACTCAGTTGTCTGGTCAAAAAGAAGAAGGAATCAAGACGTTGCATGGATTTATCAAATAATAATCAAGACACTGTATGTGATTATATGTTTGTGGATGATGATATTGTTTTATTTGTTTTGATTTATCAACATGTAATTATAAAATCATTTTACTTGTTCTATGTATTTTTATTTGACATCTATTAACAACAAAGTTGCTACAAGACATATTTTGTAGGACGCATTAAAACTGAAATTCATAATTTCCATTCCCAAGAACAACGAATAGGGGTGTTCACGGTTTGGTTAACCGGCCAAATCAAACCGAACCGAAATATTTTGGTGACCGAACTGAACCAAATCTATTCGGTTCAGTTTTCTATTATGATATTTGTGGTAATTCGGTTTTCAGTTCGGTTCGGTTATATTTGACCGGTTAACCGAACCAAATCGAAAGCCGAATTGCGGGCTTCAAATATTTAAATATTTAACTATTTTTTGTTCATTTTTATGGATTTTAAAATATTTTAATTTTATGCATATGAATATGAATTTTAGTTGTTTAATTTCTATCATATGAGGATTATTTAATATTAGTTTTTGGAGTTGTACCACAAAAGTATTTAATTTTATATCTATGGATATGGATTTTAATTATTTAATTTATATCATTTGAGAATTGTTAAATGTTAGCTACTAAATTATTTACTTCTATGTAATGTTTAATGATGTTTAATGTCATAGTTACCTATTAATTTGATATTTTTATGCTAGATGATAAAATATTTGATTATATAATCTTTGATAAATAATACATAATATAAATTTCGGTTAAAACACGAAACCAAACCGAACCAAATCAAAATTTTCGGTTAAAAATCGAAAACCGAATTAGGATATCCAGTTCAATTTTTGGTTTTAAAAAATCAAGAATCGAAATTTCGAATAACCAAAATTTTGGTTCGATTCGGATCAGATTTCACCAAAAGAACAGCCCTGAGAACGAGATCATAGAATAAGTTAGAACTAACATCACATCAAGTATATGCTCAACACTATCTATATAAGACTATGGCGGAGGAGAACAAAATCACCCTACCGTTTGGGGCAGCGACAACTTGTTCCCTCACCAGATTGAATGAATTTTGTGGTTGGCGTACCATTACTTTAAAATTGGTTGTATCTTGGCTGATGATATCAGATTAAGAAAAACATGATAGGTAAATTGTATGTTCAATTATTTCATTTTTAATTAATTTTGATTTTGCTTATGATTGACCTTCTTATTGTAATTTTTTTTACGGGGATTTTAGTTGTTGTATGTCCAATGTTTGTGAAAGTTTGGATGGATGAGCTAAAAAATGTACAATTATCTGACATGTCGAGAATGTATGACATTCTCTGTGATTTTACTTAATCATTGATGTACTTGATTCATATTAATTAATTTATGAACCTATTTTTTTATGCATATATAATAATAATAAAGAAGAAACGGAGCTTGATTTTGTACTTCATGTTTTCATATAACTTTCATGTACTGGACAAAAACCTTATCCATTCGGACTTTAATGTATTTTACCATTTTTATTTTCATAGAACCAATGCATTTTGATCGCGACATCTAACATGGCGCTAATTAATTGGTGAAACTTTAGAGACATTCACTTGTCCGTAAAAAAAAAAAAAAAGGAATCAAGACGATGCATGAATTTAACAAAATAATAATCAAGACACTACATGTGATTATATGTTTGTGGATGATGTAATTGTTTTACATGCTTTGATGTATTGGCATGCAATTACAAACTCATTTTACTTGTATATGCATTTCTTTGACCTCTATTAACAACAAAAGTTCCTACAAGGCATATTTTCTCAGGCGTATTAAAACTGAAACTCATAATTTTTCCATTCACAAAAACAACGAGATCGTTGTACAAGTTAGAACCAACTTCACATCAGGTATATGTCCAACACATTCTATATAAGACTATGACAGATGATAACATATTCACCCAACCTTTTGGGACATCGACAACTTGTTCTCACATCAGAGTGAAAGAGATTCGTGGTTGACGTACCATTACTTTAAAATTGGTTGTATCTTGGCTAATGATATGAGATTAGGAAAAACGATATGTACCTTAATGCATCTCAATTATTGTTTGTTCAATTACTTAATTTGTAATATTTTTTTTACTTTGCTTATGATTGACCTTCTTATTGTAATTTTTTTTTATATTTGTGCTTTCATAACTGGGTTCTTCACTCCAACTTGCTTACGAGGTTTTTAGTTGTTGTATGTTCAATTCTGTAAAAGTTTGGATGGATGTGCTAAAAATTGTACGTTTATCTGACATATCGAGAATATATGTGATTCTCTGAAATTTTACTTAATAATTGATGTATTAGATTCATAACAACTAATTGATGAACCTTTTGTTAATGCATATATAGTAATAATAAAGAAGAAACGGAGCTTGATTTTGTACTTCATGTTTTACAAAAACTTTATCCATTCGGACTTTGATGTATTTTACTATTTTTATTTTCACAGACCCAATGCATTTTGATCGCGACGCCTAACATCGTGCGAAGTAATTTGTGAAACTTTAGAGACATTTAGTTGTCCGGTAAAAAAAGAAGGAATCAAGACGATGCATGGATTTAACAAAATAATAATCGAGACACTAAATGTGATTATATGTTTCTGGATGATGTAATTGTTTTACTTGTTGGCATGCAATTACATACTCATTTTACTTGTTGTATGTGCATTTCTTTGACCTCTATTAAAAACAAAAGTTGCTACAAGGCATATTTTCTCAGACTTATTAAAATCGAAACTCATAATTTTTCCATTTACAAAAACAATGAGATCGTTGTATAAGTTAGAACCAACTTAACATCAGGTATATGTCCATCACATTTTATATAAGACGATGACAGAGGAGAACATATTCACCCTATCCTTTGGGACAACGACAACTTGTTCTCACATCAGAGTTAAGGAGTTTCGTGGTTGGTGTACCATTACTTTAAAATTGGTTGTATCTTGGCTGATGATATGAGATTAGGAAAAATGTCATGTAACTTAATACATCTGCATTATTGTCTGTTCAATTACTTAATTTGTAATATTTTTTTTACTTTGCTTATAATTGACCTTCTTATTATAATTTTTTTATAATTGTGCTTTCATGACTGGATTCTTCCACTCCAGCTTGCTTATGATGTTTTTAGTTGTCGTATGCCCAATTATGTAAAAGTTTGGATGGATGTGCTAAAATTGTACATTTATCTGACATATTGAGAATATATGTGATTCTCTGGAATTTTATTTAATAATTGATGTATTTGATTCATAACAATTAATTGATGAACCTTTTTTTTTACGGATATATAGAAATATCAAAGAAGAAACAGAGCTTGATTTTGTACTTCGTGTTTTCATATGACTTTCATGTATTAGCCAAAAACTTAATTTGTTCGGACTTTGATATATTTTACAATTTTTATTTTCACAGAATCGATGCATTTTGATCACGACATCTAACATGGCGAGAACCAATTATCGAAACATTAGAGACATTCAGTTGTCCGGCCAAAAAGAAGAAGGAATCAAGATGATGCATGAATTTATCACAATAATAATCAAGACACTGTACGTGATTATATGTTTGTGGATTATGTAATTGTTTTCTTGTTATGATGTATTGGCATGCAATAACAAACTTATTTTACTTCTTATATATACATTTCTTTGACTTCTATTAACAACAAAAGTTGCTACAAGGCATATTTTCTCAGACATATTAAAATTGAAACTCATAATTTTTCCATTCACAAAAACAACGAGATCCTTGTATAAGTTAGAACCAACTTCACATCAGGTATATGTTCAACACATTCTATATAATACTATGACAGAGGAGAACATATTCACCCTACATTTTGGGACAGCGATAACTTGTTCCCTCATCAGAGTGAAGGAGTTTCGTGGTTGGCGTACCATTACTTTAAAATGGGTTATATCTTGGCTGATGATATGAGATTAGGAAAAACGACATGTAACTTAATGCATATGCATTATTGTTTGTTCAATTAATTAATTTGTAATATTTTTTGACTTTGCTTATGATTGACCTTCTTATTGTAATAATTTTTTTTATATTTGTGCTTTCATGACTGGATTCTTCCACTCCAACTTGCTTACGAGGTTTTTAGTTGTTGTATGTCCAATTATGTAAAAGTTTGGATGGATGTGCTAAAAATTGTACATTATCTTACATATCATGAATATATGTGATTCTCTGAAATTTTACTTAATAATTGATATATTTGATTTATAACAATTAATTTATGAAACTTTTTTTTTACAGATATATAAAAATATCAAAGAAGAAACGAAGCTTGATTTTGTACTTCATGTTTTTATATAAGTGATATAACTTTCATGTAATAGCCAAAAACTTAATTTGTTCAGACTTTGATTATTTTATAATTTTCATTTCACGCATTTTTATCATGACATCTAACATGACGCGAAGTAATTATTGAAATTTTGTATTGATAGGATTAGATAAAAAAATTGGACGTAGTTGGACCAAATGATTTTGAATTATAAAATATATTTATTTAACTTAATAGATAAATTTTGGCCCAACTTTTAGTTTTGAAAATTTTGATAATTGAATGATATGTCCTATTACCTATGCTTTCTTTTAGACTCCCGAACAAAATGAACTTTATTGATGAAAATATGTAAAAAAATAAATTTAAGAAACTGCATAATGCATATGCAACACCAAACAACTAATCTTAAAAACAACAAAATACAACCAAAACATGGAACAAGCAACCACAAGAGATAAATTGCACCATGTTTTTTTCCCCTCACTCGGGTGAACTTTAACTGCATTTTCTATTTCTCCTATTGATTCACAAAATCACGCATCTTCAGCCTTTCTTAGACTCTCCCTTCGTTTGTTCATCTTTTCTCAAGTTGGTAAGTTTCAATTAAGCTTAAACTAATTGTCTAGCTATTCATTATATTTCTTCAATAGTAAGAAAATTAAAGGCAAACAAGCTACTATGGCGGAGGAAAACAAATTCAACCTACCTCTTGGGGTAAGCGACAACATGTTCCCTCACCGGAGTGAAGGATTTTCGTAGATAGTATCCCATTACTCTAAACTGGATGTATCTTGGCTGGTGATAAGGGATTGGGAAAGACACGATAGGTAACATAATGCTATTGCTTGCATTATTGTTTGTTCAATTCCTTAATTTTTTATTAATTTTGAATTTGCTTATGGTTGACCTCTTTATTGTAATTTATTTATTCAAATTTGTGCTTTAATTACTAGACTCTTTCATTCGAACTTGGTTACGAGGGATTTAGTTGTTGTACGTCCAGCATCTGTAAAAGTTTGGATGGATAAGCTAAAAATTGTACATCTCTCAGACATGTCGAGAATATATGCCATTCTCTTAAATTTTACTTGATCATTGATGTGCTTTTCATGTATTGCGTAAGAATTAATTTATGAACACATTCTTTTTTATGTAGATATAGTAATAAAAAAGAAGAAACGGAGTTTGATTTTGTACTTCAGGTTTTCACATTTTATTCATGTACTAGCCAAAAACTTTATCTATTTGGACTTTGATATATTTTTAAAATTTTTATTTTCACAGAACCGATACATTTATATCACGGCATCTAAGATGGCGCAAAGTAATTGGCGAAACTTTATAAGAATTCAATTGTCTGGTCAAAAAGAAAAAAGAAAAAGGAATCAAGATGATGTAATTGTATTATTTGTTTTGATTCATTGGTATGCAATTATAAACTTATATTAGTAGTTCTATGCTAGGTAACTAATTCGTCGAGCGCGCGCACGAGCGTAGAGAGCGAGAGAGAGCGTGGAGCGCCGTATTTTAGAAAAATTGATTTTAAGAGCGTCTTCAGAGCGTACATTTTTAATAATTTATATTTATTTATATATTACAATTTTGGACACTTCATTAATTTTATTAAATGTAACATGTGTTTAATGAAATATTTTAGACATTTGTTTAAAGGTTTTGGAGTCTATATTCTATTTTCTTTTTAAATGTTCAGAATGTATATTCATTATTTTGTACTGTCAGCTTGAACCTTCCAAAATATTTATATTCCCGCATTATCTTCCCTTTAGTTTTATTTTCTTACTGAAAGTAATAAAGTAAAACTGATGATTCTTAACTACTAATTTTTATTTTCTATAATTACTGACTACTATTTTTCAATGCAAAAGTAATAGGCATATTTAAAATATTGACTATTTCAACACTAGGTTAAAACTTCACTTTTTAAAAAAGTAAAAGAAGGCCGAAAATATTTCAACATGAATCTTTACTCTTTACAATATAATCCATGATGATGGCTAATCATGGGACCCACTGACCACTCATGATGAAAGGCGAAATTTCAACTTTGCAGGTTTGCTACTAACATGCACTGTATATTTTTCACCATTTTTTATTTATTTGCGCGGCTAGGAGTAATTATATAGCTGAAATGACAAATAATAATACACAAATGCGAATTTAATTTACTCAGTTCACGAATGTTAGTTCATCAGTTCGCGAATTTAATAGAGAATCTTACTTTTACGCTCAGAGCGCGAATTCGGTGCGCGCGTGAAGGTGAAGTAGGCGAATTTAGTTACCTAGGTTCCATGTACATTTCTTTGACATTGCTACAAGGCATATTTTCTTAGGCGTATTAAAACTGAAATTCATAATTTTTCCATTCCCAAGAACAACGAATAGGGATGTTCACGGTTCAGTTAACTGGCCAAACCAAAATGAACCGTAATATTTCGGTGAAAACTGAACCGAACTAAAGTTATTCGGTTTGGTTTTCGATTTTTGATATTTGTGGTAATTCGGTTTAAGGTTCGATTAATTTTTTTTTTGCCGGTTAACCGAACCGAACTGAAAACCGAATTGTGGGCTTCAAATATTTAAATATTTAACATCTTTTGTATAGTTTATGGATTTTAAAATACTTTAATTTTCTGCCTATGAATATCAATTTTAGTTGTTCAATTTATATCATCTGAGGATTATTAATTATTAGTTTTTGGAGTTGTACCGCAAAATTATGTAATTTTATATATATGGATATGGATTTAATTGTCTAATTTATGTCATTTTAGTTAAATGTTAACTACTAAATTATTTACTTCTATGTAATTTTTAATGATGTTTAATGTTATAGTTACCTATTAATTTGATATTTTTATGCTAGATGATACAAGATTTGATTATATAATTTTTGATAAATTATACATATAAATTTCGGTCAAAACACGAAACCAAATCGAACCAAACCGAAAATTTTCAATTAAAAATCGAAAATCAAATTAGGATGTTCGGTTCAATTTTCGGTTTTAAAAATCAAGAACTGAAATTTTGGATAACCGAAATTCTGGTTCGGTTCGGTTCAGTTCGGTTTTCATCGAGCCCTAACAACGAGATCGTTGTATAAATTAGAACTAACATCACATCAGGTATATTTTCAACACATTCTATATAAGACTATACAACAAACTTGGATAATTTTCAAATGAGTTATTGGCCTACTTTTATAACTACATTCTCAAACAAACGGTGAAAATCAACTTGATCTAGTTGCTAAAAATGATGCTCTATAGACTTTCCTATAAACCTACGTAGAATATTTTACTCCATACTCTGGAACCATGTATAAGCTAAAATAATGTCCAAGATATCTTTGTGCAACATTAAATTTAGCAGTTAATGTAACTTAGATTCAATGAGTTTGAGTCAAGCTACAATTTTTAATTCTAATTTTTTAAAATGACGACTCGAAACTACATACACGTCTCAGTTTTTGGTAGCGGACTGAACTGTTTGGTAATCGAACCGACTAGTTTGGTTTGGCATAGGTACAAATTTCAAAATTACAGCACCAATCTATATACTGAAAATTGGTGTGGTTGCAAACCGCTAAGATAGTAGCGAGAGCAGGGATACTCTGCTTTCACATTTTTATCGATTTATTGTCTCGACAAGTAAAATGAATGTTTGTTAACGTACCTTAGTTTTATAATTGTACTCACGATACTTGTAATATTTGCAATTTTTAAGAGAAATATTTAAAATTAAATGTTATAAAATGATATCACGATTGAATCTAAAATAGGTCAGTTAATTTGTTATTTTATCCATCAATTACTAATATGTTAGTAAATACTTAAAAACTATCTTACAATTTTAAAAGTAATAACATTAATTCTAAAATCATACATTAATTTCTTTTGTAAAAGAGGGCTCCAATTTTAAATTTTGCTAGGGCTCCTTAATATGCCGGGTCGGCCCTACATTTAACATGGCGCGGAATTATAGGTGAAACTTTAGAAACATTCAGTTGTCCGGACAAAAAGAATGGAACAAGACGATGCATGAATTTATCAAAATAATAGTCAAGACACTGTATGTGATAATCTGTTTGAGGATGATCTAATTGTTTTATTTGTTTTGATTTATTGGCATGCAATTATAAACTCATTTCTTTGAAATTAAAAACTTATCTTGTTAATAGAAATTGAAAAGTTCCTATAAGACATATCTTCTCAGACGTATGAAAATCAAAGTTCATAAATTTTTCATTCCCACAACGAGATAGTTGTATAAGTTAGAATCAAACTCAGATCAGGTATATGTTCAACACATTTTATATAAAACTATCGCGGGTGAGAAAATATTCACCCAACATCTTGGGGCATGCGAAAACTTGTTCCCTCACCAGAATGAAGGATTTTCGTGGTTGGTGTCCTATTACATTAAAATTGGTTGTATCATGGCTATGTTATGAGATTGAGAAAAACACGACAGGTATTCCTTGATTTTTCATTAATTTTAAATTACATATGGTTGACCTTGTCATTGTAATTTATTTTTTCAGATTTGTGTTTTCATGGTTGGACTATTCCATTACGACATGGTTAAGAGAGTCTTAGTTGTTGTATGTCCAATGTCTTTAAAAGTTTGGAATGATGAGCTGAAAGCTGTACATTTATCTGACATGTCGAGAATGTATGCCATTCTCTGATATTTTACTTAAATGTATTAAGAAGAAATGTAGTTTGATTTTGTACTTCATGTTTTCATATGACATTAATGTATTAGCTAAAAAAATTATCAATTCGGATTTTGATATATTTTACAAATTTTCATTTTCATAGAACCGATGCATTTTAATCACGAAATCTAACATGGCGCAAAGTAATTGGTGAAACTTTAGAGACACTCAATTGTCTAGTCAAAAAAAAAGAAGGAATCAAGATGATGCATGGATTTATCAAATAATAATCACATTCTCGTATATTTTCAACACACTCTATGTAAGACTATACAACAAACTTGGATAATTTTCAACTGAGTTCATGACCTATTTGTATAATCACATTCTCAAACAAACGGTGAAAATCAACTTGATCTAGTGGCTAAAATGATGCTCTAGAGGCTTTCATATAAACCTATGTAGAATATTTTACTCCATACTCTGGAACCATGTATAAGCTAAAAGAATGTCCTAGATATCTTCATGCATAATTTATTGGCGAAACTTTATAAGAATTCAATTGTTTGGTCAAAAAGAAAAAGGAACCAAGACGAATCATGGATTTCTCTGAACAATAATCAAGATATTATATGTGATTATATGTTTGTGGATGATGTAACTGTATAATTTGTTTTGATTCAGTGGTATGCAATTATAAAATCATTTTACTTTTTTTTTTTTTTTTTGATAACCTAGGTGTACAAGCTTACACTAGACTAATCCTGGACCCTCATTTTACTTGTTATATGTACATTTGTTTGACATTGCTACAAGGCATATTTTCTCAGACGTATTAAAACTTAAATTCATAATTTTTTCATTCCCAAGAACAAAGAATGGATGTTCAGGAATTTTCGTGGCTACCCTCTGAGGTAGCCACCATCTGCCATAATATGGGGGTTTTAGGGACACTATTTATGTAAAAGTGTCACTAAAAGTGACCTAACATGACAGATGTTGGCTACCCCAGAGGGTAGCCAGAAATATTCCAGATGTTCACGGTTCAGTTAATCGGCCGAACTAAAACGAACCGAAATATTTCAGTAAAAACCGAACTGAACCAAAGTTATTCGGTGGTTTTCGGTTTTGATATTTGGGGTAATTCGGTTGTCGGTTCGATTCATTTTTTTTGGCCAGTTAACCGAATCGAACAGAACCGAAAATTGAATTGTAGGCTTCAAATATTTAAATATTTAACATTTTTTGTATAGTTTATGGATTTAAAATACTTTAACTTTATGCCTATGAATATCAATTTTAGTTGTTTAATTTATGCCATATGAGGATTATTAAATATTAGCTTTTGGAGTTGTACAACAAAATTCTTTGATTTTATATCTATGGATATGGATTTTAATTGTTTAATTTATGTCATTTGAGTTAAATGTTAACTAATAAATTATATACTTCAATGTAATCTTTAATGATGTATAATGTTCTAGTTACCTATTAATTTGATATTTTTATTCTAGATGATACAATATTTGATTATATAATTTTTAATAAATTATACATATATATTTCGGTTAAAACACGAAACCAAACTGAACCGAACCGGAAATTTTCGGTTAAAATCGAATTAGGATGTTCGGTTCAATTTTTGGTTTTAAAAATCAAGAACAGAAATTTTGGATAACCGGAATTCTGGTTCGGTTCTATTCGGTTTTCATCGAGCCCTAACAAAGAGATTGTTGTATAAATTAGAACTAATATCACGTCAAGTATTTTTTCAACACATTCTATATAAGACTATGGCGGATGAGAACATATCCACCCTACCTTTTGGGGCAGCGACAACTTGTTCCCTCACCAGAGTGAATGAGTTATGTGGTTGGCGTCACATTACTTTAAAACTGGTTGTATCTTGGTTGATGATATGAGATTAGGAAAAACACGACAGGTAACATAATGCATTTGCAATATTGTTTGTTCAATTCCTAAATTTAAAATTGCTTATAATTGATCTTCTTATTGTAATTTTTTTTCATATCTATTCTTTCATGGCTAGATTATTCCACTCCAACTTGGTTACGAGATCTTTAGTTGTTTAATGTCCAATTTCTGTAAAAGTTTGGATGGATGAGCTAAAAATAATACATTTATCTGACAAGTCTAGAATGTATGCCATTATCAAAAATTTTACTTAATCATTGATGTATTTGATTCATAACAATTAATTTATGAACCTCTTCTTTTTTATGCATATATCTTAATAATAATAAAAAAGAAACGGAGCTTGATTTTTGTATTGTGGTATCAGAGCGGGTGGTTCATTAGAATCAGCTGCCTGATCAACGAGCTTGATCCGAGTGTTTTTCAAAGGTTTTCAAAAGCTTTTCAAAAGAGCATCTTTTTGAAAAACAAAAACTTTTTGAAAAATGGATTGTATCAGCCATGTTCCCCACATTGCTGGTATGTCTTTTGAGGACTGGAAAATCAGAATGGAGATTTTCCTTGCTGCCTATAATGACAACATGCATACATGTATCATTAAAGGTCCATTCAAATTCACCAAGACCATCATCGTAGATGAAGCTCAAATAGTGGTGGAAAAAGACTTAACAGAAATGACAGCAGAAGAAATAAAGCTGTTCAACCTGGACAAAGTCGGAAGATTCATCATGACCAAAGCCCTGGATAATGATCGGTTTGACAAAGTCAAGCATTGCAAAACTGCAAAGGAGATGTGGGATAAGGTTCGTGACATGAGTGAAGGCAATGATGCTATTAAAGAGCATCAGCTCAGTGTTGCTTTGGAGAAGCTGGACAACTTCAAGATGAAGTCTGGAGAAACAATTGATCAGATGGACATCAGATTCACCAGAACTCTGAATGAAGTTTTGAAGCTGGGAAAGACTTTCACTGACAAAGAGATTTCTGTCAGAGTACTGAAGGCTCTACCTCCCAAGTTCAACATGAAGGTGACAGCAATGGAAGAATCAAGAGATCTGGGCAAGATTTCTCTAACAGAGCTGTTCTCCGCACTCAAGGCTTATGAGTATAAACTGCCAAGGATGGGAATTGAAGAAACCTCAACTTCAGGACCCACAGCTGCACTTGTTGCTGCTGAAAATACCAGAAGACCAGCACAGAAAAGCAAAGAAGTGGACTCATCTGATGAAGCCACTCTACTCAACAAAAAGGAGTACACTGCTGGAGATGTAGCATTATTGATGAACAACTTCAAGAAGTTCTATAAGAGAAAGATGAAAAACAAATACAATCATGCTGCTTCTACTTCTAAACCTAATTTTTCTTCTCAGGATAAAGAAGATTATAAATCAAAACTGATGTGTTACAACTGCAGGAAATTGGGACACTTCATAAGAGACTGCCCATATCCAAAAGCAGAGAAGTACACTGAGGAAGAGAAGAAAATGAGAAAAGAAAGAAAGCATCAGAGAGCCAAGGCAATGATGGCTGAAGCAGAAAAGCCAGCTGCTGTCTACTCATCTGATTCAGACTCAGACTCGTCTGATGAAGAATCGTCTGATGAAGAAAAACCTGCTCTCCTGTGCCTGATGGCAAAGGAATCTGATGACTCTGAGGATGAGGTAACTCCTCAAGAAAATGAACTGTTTAATTCTCTAGAGCAAATGATGTTGAATAATACTACTATTGCTGGAGAGTTTGTTAAGCTTAAGGAAGAGATGAACTTGCTAAAAGAGCAAAATAGTTCACTGAAACTTTTAGCTGAAAAGCCAAAAGAATCAGCTGAATATAAACAGCTTGAGCAAGAGCATGAATCTCTGAAAGCTGAATGTGAGGTTTATAAAAGAAAAATTATGGAACTTGAGAAAATCATTGAGTCTCATGATAAGTCTACTGTTGCATCCATGCATACATCTAGTAAACAGGAGACACCTTTAGAAAAGGAAAAATTAGAGTTGAACCATACTGAAAAATTTGTATCAGCTGACAATAGTAAGGTCATTCTGTATGTTCAAACCTCTAGACCTACCTCAACTGAGAAAGTGGTAAAGGAGAAGAAATCTCCTAAGGCTAAAAAGAGCAAAGAGCCTAGTGTAGGAAATCAGACTAGTAAGACCAAACAGCAGAGTCCTAAGAAGTCTGCTGATAAAGCTAAATTGAATCAATCTGTTGGTAAAACTAAGTCAAAATCAAATGAGCAAGCATCTAGTAAACCAAAGAAGCATAAGAATAAGAAAAATCAAAATGCTTGGTATGGAAATGAGTCATATTATGTGCAACCTGCTGCATATCATCCTATGTATCATGCACCTCAATTTCCTAGTTACTATGCACCTTACCCTGCTCATCCAATGCATGCATATCCTGCATATCATGCACCTTACCCTGCTTATGAACATTATTCATATCATACTGATCATCAACATGACTTATCTGATAACTATGATAAAAATGAAACTGTTCATGCTCCTAAAACTCAGAAACCTAAGAAGCCTAAGACTTCAACATCTTGGGTTGTCAAGGGTGGAACTAATCCTTCAGGACCCTCTCAATAAGGGTACCTAAAACAATTTTATTTTTTGTTTTGTAGGTTAGGATTAGGAGTAGGAGTAAAGTAGAGAAGATTTGGTACTTGGACAGTGGATGTTCAAGGCACATGTGTGGAAACATACATGAGTTGACTGATGCAGTTGCTGTGGATGGTCCAAAAGTCACTTTTGGAGACAGCAAAGAAGGCAAGATTAAAGCTAAAGGAAGATTAATCAAGGGAAACATAGAGATATCTGACGTCTCCTATGTTAAAGGCCTAAAGTATAATCTGCTGAGCATAAGTCAATTTTGTGACAAGGGATATTCAGTCATCTTCTCAACAGATAAGTGCTACGTTGAACAGATTGGTACAAAGAAGGTAATTTTATCTGGAAGACGACAAGGAAATATCTACATAGTTGACTGGAATTCTGCTGACAAGAATTCAAGTATTTGTTTGGTGGCATCTGCACCAAGTGAAGTCAGTTGGCTATGGCACAAGAGGATGAATCACTTAAACTTCAAGACCATAAACAGATTAATCAAGAATGACTTGGTAGAAGGGATTCCAAAAGCAGTCATGAGCAAAGACAAGCTCTGTGACGCCTGTCAGAAGGGTAAACAAATCAAGTCATCATTCAAAGAAAAGAAGCACCAATCTTCTGGAAGAATATTGGAGCTGTTGCATATGGACTTATTTGGACCCATTGATCCAGTCAGCAATGGTGGAAAGAAATACTGCCTAGCTGTTGTGGATGATTATTCAAGATATACTTGGGTGATTTTCATGAAGAAGAAAAGTGAAACCAAGGAACATCTCACAAATCTGATGGAACTGATCCAGAATGAGAAGAGTATCAAGATATTGAAGATCAGATCAGATAAAGGGACAGAGTTTACAAACTCTACTGTTGAAGAGTATTGTAATATCAAAGGAATACATCATGAGTATTCTGCTGCTAGAACCCCTCAACAGAATGGTGTTGCTGAAAGGAGAAACAGAACACTGAAAGAAGCTGTCAGAACCATGATAGCTGAAGCTAAGCTGCCACAAAGATTTTGGGCAGAAGCAACAAATACAGCATGTTTTACCCAGAACAGATGTATGATCAACAAAAATCAGAACAAGACTCCATATGAAGTTTGGAACAACAGAAAGCCAAACATTCATTACTTTAAGATTTTTGGTTGTAAATGTTTTGTATTGAATAATGGGAAAAATCACCTTACTGCATTTGCAGAAAAGGCTGATGAAGCTGTCTTTGTAGGATACTCATCTGTTAGTAAGGCTTATAGAGTTTTCAACAAAAGAACATTACTAATAGAAGAATCTATCCATGTAGTATTTGATGAGCCAAGTCAATTTTCTGAAAAGAATCAAAGTGTAAATCAAGATCTGTCTGCTGATTTACAGAAGTTGGACGTTGGAAGAAATGAAGAATATGTTCCCATCATACTACCTAATCTAAGTTCAGCTGCTAATTCAAGTGCTGTTCATAATCACAGTGCTGATTGTCTAACAGACGAGTTGCTAACAGCTGACAGACCAGAGACTGTTCAACAGACGACACGTGTTCAACAGACTACTACTGGAACTCCAACAGTAGTGTTGCAAGATCATAACAGAGGACAACATCCTGATTTGCAACCTGATCTCAGATGGCTCAAGAATCACCCACCTGAACTAGTTATTGGTGATCCTTTAGATAGAGTGAAGACAAGAAGAGCTGCTGCACAAGATGCTATGTTTGTCACATTTCTATCTCAAATAGAGCCTAAACAAATTGAAGAAGCTCTAAATGACTCCTTCTGGATAGAAGCTATGCAAGAAGAGTTGAATCAATTTGAAAGGAATGAAGTCTGGTACTTAGTTCCTAGACCAAGTCATCAAAGAGTAATTGGCACTAAGTGGGTATTCAGAAATAAGATGAATGAAGATGGTGTTGTCACCAGAAACAAAGCAAGACTAGTGGCCAAGGGTTATTGTCAAGAAGAAGGAATTGACTTTGATGAAACTTTTGCACCAGTAGCAAGACTTGAAGCAATCAGACTGTTTCTTGCCTATGCTGCTCACAAGAACTTCACTGTCTATCAGATGGATGTGAAGTCTGCTTTTCTCAATGGAGAATTGCAAGAAGAAGTTTATGTTGAACAACCTCCAGGATTTGAAGTCTATCAAGAAGAGGACAAAGTATATCGTCTGAAGAAAGCCCTTTATGGACTAAAACAAGCTCCAAGAGCATGGTATGATACCCTATCTGATTTTCTTTTAATTAAAGGATTTCGTAAAGGTAAGGTAGATAAAACCTTGTTCACTATTGAATGGGAAAATCATATATTACTTGTGCAAATATATGTGGACGATATTATTTTTGGTTCAACTAACCAACAGATGTGTGATAAGTTCTCCAAGCTGATGCAGAATAAGTTTGAAATGAGCATGATGGGTGAACTTAATTACTTTCTTGGATTGCAAGTTAGACAGTTGCCTGATGGAATATTCATCAGCCAAGCAAAGTACACAAGAGATCTGTTTAAGAAATTTGGTATGGAAACTAGCTCAACAGCTACCATTCCTATGTCTACAAGTCTTCGTTTGGATAAAGATGAAGATGGCAAATCAGTGGACATAACCAAATATAGAGGCATTATTGGTTCATTGTTGTATCTAACAGCAAGCAGACCTGACATAATGTACTCAGTTGGAGTCTGTGCAAGATTTCAATCAAACCCCAAAGAATCTCATCTCTTAGCTGCCAAGAGAATATTGAAGTATGTTAAAGGCACTCAAGAATTGGGATTGTGGTATCCTAGAGAATCTGGATTTGAACTCATTGGTTATTCAGATTCAGACCTTGCTGGCTGCAAGATTGACAGAAAGAGCACAACAGGTGCCTGTCAGTTCTTAGGCAGTCGTCTGATCTCATGGATGAGTAAGAAGCAAACCTCAGTTTCTATATCTACTGCTGAAGCTGAATATATAGCTGCTGGAGCTTGTTGTGCACAGATACTTTGGTTGAAGCATCAACTAGAAGACTACAATATCAAGATCAGTGGAATTCCAATCTACTGTGACAATACAAGTGCAATCTCTCTTACTCAGAACACTACAAGTCATTCAAGGACTAAGCATATTGAGATCAAGCATCATTTCATTAGAGATCATGTGGAAAAAGGCAATGTAATGATTGAGTATGTTCATACTGATAATCAGATTGCTGACATTTTCACCAAACCTTTAAGTGAAGTAAGGTTTTCAACCTTAAGAGCTGAGCTAGGACTACTTAATTTGGAAGCATAAGCTGAGGGGGAACTCATCAGAAGACTGGAGTTCAACAGCTTAGCAATTCGCTATTATCTTCAAGGATTAACTCTCAACAGACTAGTTAACTTATGAATTCTTAAAACTCAGGGGGAACGTGTAAGACTAGCGGTACTTCTGAATTAAAGATGAAATTTGTTAATGACAGTTAGTTGAAGTTATGTTTTCATCAGAAGACTCAACTATCGAAGATTGAAGTTATTTTATCTAGCTGGATTGACAAACAGCTGAGGAAGGTTATCAGCTATTGGCATTCTCTGATAACAGCATTGTCATCAGGACAATAGTCCATCAGATAAGTGTTTTTATACTCATCTGATTACTTAAGTAAAAGCGAACTATTTAAAAACGTTTTATCCAAAACACGCCTTTACAAGTAAACTGTCGGGCGGTACATTTTCCCGCTCCTCATTAAAATATCTTTTGAATTCGAAAGGTCGTAACTGACGCCGCACGATCAGCACTGACAGAAAAACGGATCTAACGGTTGGCAGATATCACGGAAACCGAAAAACCCCAACTCTATAAATCCTCATCTGATCAGTCGAGTAGCTCTTTACGAACCCTAAACTTTCAAAAGTACTTGTGAGAAAATTTTAAACAAGTTTTCTGCAAAAATCCTTTCTTTTTCACTAACTCTCAACAGATTAAAATGGCTGCTGAAGGTATGTTCTTAGACTATGAAGCCTATTATCAATCTGGTACAAGTTTGATGAAAGAATTGTTGGAGAAATTCAAATCGGCACAGTTGATAAATTTCATGGAGTACAACGAGGGAATAATCTGGACTGACCAGGTTATGGAGTATTACTCAACGGCAAAGGCTGACTATCACAAACTAGAAATCAAAGCAAAAGTGGGTGACAAATCTGTTGTCATCACTCCACAAGTTCTTCATGAACAGTTTGGTTTGCCTAAGTCTGGAAGACACGAAGTTATCGTGCTGACTGAAGAGAAGCACCAACAGTTTTGGGCGATCTGCGCCAAGGAAGGAGAGATGTTGTCTGGCAACATCAGAAAGAAACAGCTTAAGGATGAATATCAGCGGATGGCTGATATGGTGTCTAAGCTGATTGAAAATTGTACTTTTTCTCTAGATGCTGTCACAATGAAGCGTTTCAGCATCATGGCTGCCGTATACTATGGAATAGAGGTAAACTGGTCCATCATAATTTGGTATATACTTGCTGATTTTCTGGAAGTGAAGAAGGGAAAAGGCCCTTACACCAACCACAGAATCACTTTAAGTTACCTCTTATCAAAGATGGGCTGTGTCATGTCAAATGGCAAAGAAATTCACAAGTCCAAAGCAATGAACAAGTACCTACCTGTTCAGAAGAGGAAGGCTGATGAGCCTGAAGGAGAAGAAGTTGAGGAACCAAAGGAGGTTCCTGCCAAGAGGCAAAAGAGGTTAGTCAAAACAGCAAGTCTGGCTGTTGAGACTAAAAGGAAGAGGGCTACTGATGAGCCCAAGAAGAAAGAAACAAAGCAGTTGGAGAGAGTGACTTCTGCTGAAGCCACTAAAATTGTTGAGAACATAATGGCTGATGTAAGGACTGGATCCCCTGCATCACCATCAAGAACTCCATCAGCAGAGAGACCTGCTGAGAATGTTTCTAAGAGAACAAGAAGTCAGCAGAAGGATACTGCTACTTCAAGAGTTGTTCAAGGTCTGACAAAGAAAACTGCTAGAAAGCAGATGACGTTTCCTGAAGAACCTACCAATCTGGAAAATGTAGCAAGGAAAGATCCTGAAGCTACTCAAAGGCCTGCCGAAACAGTTGAAACTGTTGTGCTTGACGAAGCTGATGAACAACAGCCAAGTAAGGAAGCACCAACAGCTGAGGTTCCCCAACCTCAAGAAGATCCAGATGTCCAAATCATCTATCCCATTGCTGCTGCTCCTATATCATCTGCTGGACCAGCCCCTGCTGATAAAGGGAAGAGAAAAATTGTGCTAAGGAGAAAGAAAGTCTCCAAAGCTGATAAGAAGGCAAGAGAGGAGGCTGAACAGAGGAAGCAAGATGAGCTTGAAGAGAAAAGAGCTCTTGAATTGAGCAAAGCTCAACAAGCAAAGGATGAGGCCAGAAGAAGAATGTCTGCAGCAGAGAGAAAAGCTGCTGAAGATGCTGAATTGGCCATGGTGATTGAACAAAGCAAGGTTGATGCCTATGGACCTGTCCATGGAGGTGGCATCAAGATTGGTGAAGGGCAGACTGAAGAAGACAAAAAGAAGATACTACTGCCTGCTCCCAAAACCAAGTCCAAAGACAAGTTTGAAGTCAGGAAAGCTTTTGAGATAGTATATGCTGATAAGGAGCTTTTCAAGAAGTTTGAGAAGTCTCTAGCATACTATGATCAGAAGATTATGTTGAGGACTATGTTCACCCAGGAGAAACCAAGATATATCAAATGGAGAGATATCAGGCTGAATAGCTCAATAACTGAACTTCAAAACATGAAGGAGTTAGCTGATGAAGAACACTGGGTTCTGACTTGGCTGAAGACAAACTCCATCCAAAAGGCCCTTGATCCCAGTTATGTAAGAGAAGTCATGCATAACTATGCAAAAAGCTTTGCATTGGAGGAGGCCAAGAAGATTAAAAACACCTTGCCTGAAAAGAAAAAGAAATCTGAAGATGCTGAAGAGAGAGCAATTAAGTTTGCTGTTATGACTGCTCTGAAGAGATGGGTTAAAAAGTCAAAGTATCAGCAAGGATGTTCAAGTGACTTGCCACTGCTGCCAAGTATTCAACAAATCATTTTTGGCAAGGAAGTACAACCGTACCATGAAGTCCCTAAGGGTAACAATGCTCCTGTCAACCCTTGGATCATTGTAAGACAGATTAGACAGACTACATGCTTTAATGATGATGGAACCATTACAAATCTGTTCTACGATGATGTCACTGATGAGCACAAGTCTGCTGACAAGCACAAGTCTGCTGACAAGCCTTTGGCTATTGAAGGGCCATCTAAGACTTCTGAAGATCATCAGATGACGGATTTGCAAGATGTCCCTGTTCATCAGGAGACTAAAGAGGAAGAAGCTGATGCCTCTACTTCATCAGGTGATGAACACTCATCACTGATGGAAGCCTTCCAGTTACTTATTGAAAATCAAATAAAAGATATGGAAGAGAGGAATAGTCTGCAGTTACAGAAGATGAAGACAGAATTGATTGAATCTCACACTCATCAAGTGGAAAGAACGCATCTTCTAACCAGCAGTTCTATCAAGTTAGCTATTGATCAGATTCCTATTCCTCAAGATCATTCACTAGAGTTAGTGAATAGCTTAAGAGAGCTGAACCGTAACGTTGAAGATGTGAAGGGTGATGTAAATCATCTTCACACTGCCTTGAAATCAGCTGAGCACAAGATTGCTGATTTAACTGCAACTTTCATTAAAGTCAGTCATGAAGAGAAGGAAATAAATCTGGGGATGTTGCAAGAAGTAGCAAAGGCTGCACAGGAAGTTCAAAATGAAATTGCAACTATCAACCTAAACATTGACTACTTTAATGATAAGACTGATGTCATCAGCACTGACCTTCATCATCTGACAGCTAGTCATGACGTTGTTAATCAGAATCTAAAAGCTTTATGTGCTGAAGTAAGGATTCCAACAGTTGCCCTCAACCCTGCTGTTGAACCTTCTACTGTCATCAGAGTTGATGATGACAAAAAGGGGGAAGATAAAAGGGAAGAACCAGCAAAGGAGTTTGCTGCTGAAGAATCAGCTATGGAACCTGCTGCTGAAGAACCAGCTAAAGAGACCATTACTGATGAACCAGCAAAGGAGTCTGCTGCTGAAGAAACAACTTTGGAAGAAACTGATGCAACTATTAAAGCCAAGGAAACTGAAGACACTACTGACAAGGCTGAAGTACTTGGAAAGGTGGAAGAAGAAGATAAGATTGAAAAAGAAGACACCAAGTACAAAAATACAGATTCTGCCAGAAAAGCTATGGAAGCTCTGAAAGCTCTTCAAGAACAAGAACTTAAAGAGAAGATGGAAGCTGCCAAAGCAACCCTGGAAGAAGAAGTTGATGAAGAAGATGATGATGAAGAATCATCATATGAATATGAAGAAGTGCTCGAATCTGATGAAGAAGCTGATAGTTAGAAATTGAAAAATCAATTGTAATCAGTTTACTTTTTCAGAAATCTCATCTGATGAATTTGTACATGTAATTCACTTTCTATATCAATAAAATGTTCAAGTTCAATCCAATAAACTTTTTCTATCTCAGAAAATTTTGAGGATTACAATCTTTAGTTTAGGTATTCAACAGGTACTAAGCTGAAGTTTTGTCATCATCAAAAAGGGGGAAATTGTTGGATGAAGATGAAGATGAAGGCACTGAAGAAAGTTTGATAAGGGAGGTTTTGATGCATTCCAAAACTTCGTAAAATTGGCTAAGTATGGAGTGACTTAGCTGATAAACTTATCAAGGAATTTTGACTAAGAAATGAAGACATCAGAAGAGTCAAAGTTTCAAGGTCCAAGACTTCTGATCTGCTGAAGAGAAGTTATCAGACTAGTGAAGATCAGCCGACTCAAATCAGATTTGTTCAAGTTTGAGATCAGCCGAGTTCGTCATCAGACTTATACTTTCGTCAGCCAAGTGAAGAAGATCATGAAGTGTTCCCAACGGTAATAAATGCCCCTTGGTGTAATAAATGCTGAAGTACGAGGATATTTAAGACAAATGATTGAAGAAAAGCTTCGCATCAGCCGAGTGCATTTAATGCTGCATTTAATGCTGCCTGCAGAATAGTACTGTTTACAGTACGGACAGACTGCAAAAGAGCCGTTCGCGGATTTTAAGGACCAGTACTCGAGGAATTTGAATCCTGTCTCTCTTCAACGGACATTTTTCAATCCTCAAGTATAAATAGCTGCAAGAGACGAAGAAGGAACAAGCAACACACTTTCTGAGAGAAATTTCCGAAGCAAAATTCTTTAAGTCTCAAGAACAGCTCACTCATCAGCTGAGTCATTTGTTGACGAAAGCAGAGTTGAAGAATCAAGAAAAATACATCTTCTGAGTGATTTTGTAAACAAGAGTGTTGTGCGGAGTTGTGATCCATCTTTGTGAGTGATCAAACTTCAGAGGATAGGTTTTCTGTGTGATCTCCTATTGCGAACTTGTGGTCGTTTCATTTGTTGTTCGACGCAAGCAGAGTATACTGTAAACTTTGTGATTATAGTATAACCCAAGATCTGAGTGACTTGGAAGAGTGGACTAAAGGATATTTAAATCCATATAACCACTATAAAAATTACTTGTGTTTTTACATTGTTTCAAAACTGCATATCTTCTGTTTGCATAAAAACACATTAAGTTAACTGTTTGAAAAAGAACAAAAAGGAGTTTATAAAACTGGGGAAACATTTTTCAAACTGCTAAGAATACTTGTGAAAAACACTTTGAAAATCCGCTGCAAGTACTCTAAGTATTAAAACTGATTTCTGCAAAATCAGCTAAGTAACTATCAGACGAGTGGTCAACAAGACTGTTCAAAGATTTGTTCGCGAACAGAATTGTAACTTACTAATCTGATCAGCTTAGACTGTTCAGTTGGAGTAAAGTTTTAAAGTTAAATTTGAAAGAAAATTTTAAAGAGGTTTATTCACCCCCCCCCCCTCTAAACCTCTTCTGACCACTTGGGACCAACATATTTCATGTTTTCATATGACTTTCATATGCTAGACAAAAACTTTATCTATTCGGACTTTGATATATTTTACAATTTCCATTTTCACAGAACGGATGCATTTTGTTCAGGACATTTATCATGGCACAAAGTAATTGATGAAACTTTAGAGACATTCAGCTATCCGGTAAAAAAGGAGAAAGAACAAAGACGATGCATGGATTTGTCTAAATAATAATCAAGACACTGTATGGGATTATATATTTGTGGATGATGTAATTGAATTATTATTTTTTGATTTATTGGCATGCAATTATAAAATAATTTTACTTGTTGTATGTACATTATTTTTACATCTATTAACAACAAAAATTGCTACAAGGCATATTTTCTCAGACTAATTAAAACTGAAATTCATAACTTTTCAATTCACAAGAACAGCGAGATCGTTGTATAAGTTAGAACCAACTTCACATCAGGTATATGTTCATCACATTCTATATAAAACTATGGCTTAGGAAAACATATTCACCCTATCTTTTGGGGCAGCGACAACTTGTTCAACAAGATACATCTCGTTTTAAAGTAATGGGCACCAGCCACAAAACTCATTCACTCTGGTGAGGGAAAAATGTTCTCTTACCCTCATAGGTAGGTGAATATGTTCTCCTTAGCCATAGTAGCTTGTTTGCCTTTAATGTTTTTCTTATTAAATAAATATATAAATAGCTAGGCAATTATTTTAAGCAAAATTGAAACTTACCAACATGAGAAAAGATGAACTAATTAAAAAGAGTCGGAGACGGGCTAAAGATGTGTGGTTCCGTGAAGCAGTCGGTGAAATAGACAGTCATGACGACCGTGAGGACTGAGGAGAAGAGGAGGTGAATGATGAATGGAGGCGTGAAATGATGAAAGATTGAAATGGCAAGAAAGAGATTTTTATTTTGACTAGAATAAAAACCAAATTGGGCTGGAACTGGATTGATATGAATGGGCAGACCAAATTTTAATTCTAAGCTCATAAATTCGGTTATCGGTTCGGTTTGGGTCGGTTAATCAGATAAAAAAACCAAACCGAACTAAAAATTGAATTTACTTAAAATTGAAAATTGAAAACATAATCGAATATTATTCGGTGCAGTTTGCACCGAACTACTTCGGTTTGGTACAGTCGATTTACTCGAACCATGAACAACCGTAGATTGAATAAATTATTGTGGGTAAATTGAACATTATGTGTTTCATATGGGAGGTAAATTGCCATTGATTTTGTAATGCCCCATAAATTAATTAACGAGTTTCAAAAGGTTCAGGGGTCAAAATGACATTAAAAAAGTTTAGGGGTCAAAATGACATTTTAAAAAAGTACAGGGGTCAATATGGCATTTAATAGAATCATAGGGACCAAAAATGCAATTTTAGAAATAAAAATTATTTTGAAAGTAGCAGGGGATGTGCCCTGCTGTTGTGTAATGTACGACCAAGTGGAGGAAAACATTCCCTCCACCCATGTCTCCTTATATTCATTCCATTCTAAGGTAATGGAAAGCAATTTGAAAAGTCAAAACCCAATTTTTTCCCTTCTCTCTCAATTTCACACACATATTTACACAGCAGAAGAAAAAAGGGGGGGGGGAGAGGAAAGAAAGAGAGGGTCGAGAGTGGTGGAAGGACAAATGAAAAGAAAGAAGAAAGAAAGAGAGAAAGAAGAAGAAAAGAGGAGAAGAAAATATGATTCATTTTCCAAACTCCTTTGAATGTTAGGTAAACTTCTCATCGCTTTATGACTCTGTAGTTAGGGATTGTAATTCTTGTTCCAATTCTAGGAATTGAATATTGAGTTTAGTTAGTCATTTTTGGAAACAATTGTTTAGTCTCCATGTTTAATTGAGTTAACAAAAGGAATTCTTGGGCATTTGTTGAATTGTTATTTGATAGGAATATTGAATTCCTTCGTGCTTAGTTGATTCTTAATAAAGTATTGGATTAAAGTAGAGTAAACTTCTTGTTCTCTTGGTAATATTGGTTTGTTGATTATTAATGAGTTTATGGGTTTGAATGAATCTCTGGTTTTAGTTGGAACTTTGAGTATAACCTTTGTTGGTTTTGACTTCCATTCTACTTTTAAGGTTTTATTTTTGATAAATAAGTGTTAGAAAATGAAGCTCAAATAACCAATGTAGGTTTATTAGAAAGAATCATGATGGTTAAGAAAAGTTGGATTAAAGTTTATGTCTTGGAATATTTGATAAACAAGTTTAGCTTATTTAATTAAAGTTTAGCTTGAATATTGCATAATTTCGGTGTTAAGATGTCACTTAAATGACCATATTTTACGGTATATATTTTAGTGTGGATTTGAGATATAAGTTAGTAATATGATAATCAAGATATAAACTAATGAAGATCTAACTGATTTTATATAAAAGTATCACAAGAGAGTTGTATATTAGAGATACAATTATGAGTTTTTAAACTATGAATTTATGAGTATGTTTGTTGCGACTAGGTGATGGTAATTGAGGCTAGATAAACCCTTTGATGCATTTCATTTGGAGACAACAATTGCCAATGTCCCAGGTGAAAGTTGTACCATACTTTTGTTATGTGCATGTTATGGTTTATTTAATCGGGGTTAATATATGGATAGATAATATTCGTTATATACTTTGATTATGATATTATGGAATTGTTGTAGTAGTAAACCTGCAGGGCTCACATTTGATATTTATTTGAGTGTCCGTGACATTTCGAAATTGCTAAATTAATTATCTCTAATGTTAGCAATAGTATAATTTATGTGAAACATGCAATGATTGTATTGCTTGTTTTTATATGATTACTGTAGGGACAGGATGTGTAGTACTACATCTCCCTGTTCATAGTGAGTGATAGTGGTAGGTTTGGAAAAATCTGGAACAAGTGGAGTCTTGTCATGTTGACTCCAAAATTGATCATTATCTTGGTCTCGTATATCTCGGTATTCGTGACCTAAATTGGCTGCAATGCATTTAGTGAGGGATGGTAAGATTGGCCCCTTACCCTTAGTGATAAAGTGGGATTAAATATCCTTATAGTGAATGCGTGGTTATTTTTAATGTTTTCATGATTTATTGAACGTGTGGTTGTTTATATAACTTATGAATGTGAAAAACGTGTTATGGAATGCATTTCATGAGTGATGGTAAGATTGAACCCTTACTCTTAGTGATAAAGTGGGATTAAATATCCATATAGTGAATGAGTGGTTATTTTTAATGTTTTCTTGCTTTCTTGAACGTGTGGTTATTTACATAATTTATCAATGTGAGAGACGTTTTATTGAATATTTAAATTGTCATTTAATTTATTGTGTTTTTATTTTTTTATAAAAATCTTTTAGCAATGTGCATAAAATTCACTTATGCACGTGCACCAGCCTCACTAAGTTGATTTATTCAACTTACTCTTTTAAATTATTACTTTTCAGAGTTATAGGAAAGGGAAGATGTCAAGAAGGGGTTCGTATCTTATATGGTCTCGTGCTCTGATATCTTTTGAACCAGTGTTCTAGTTAGATATCAATTTGTTGTGCGGATAGTCTTTAGACTAGACATAGCATTGAAGTGAATTTTTGTCCATTCCTATTTGACTTGTAGTCATTCAAAGTTTAAGTTTAAGTTTCTTTTGATTAAATCTTAGTATATTTAGTATTTTTCAGGGTCGCAGCGAATTGAGGAGGGCCATTACGGGTCAATCTCGGTTGGGCTATTACAGATGGTATCAGAGCTTCAGCTCATGAGTCAGGACAAGGTCCTCGACCTAGAGCACCCTTTAGAGTCTTTCTACACTAAAAGTATTAAAAACTCATGTTTTGACCTTTTGGAAAGAGTTTTAAGGATGTTCATTCAACTAGAGTTCGATTGAAATAGTTACCTTAGGTTTAGTTTGCCTCCTAAGGATATGTTTTATTTTCTTGTTTCGTTGTGTTATTATCATCATAGACTCCTCTTAGAACTCATGCTTGTAACCATTTCAAAGTTCATTCTATTGATAACATGTGAAATTCGTACATGTGGATTTTGTAAATTGAGTAATCCACTTCATATTGCAAGAAAAATGGCAAGCATATGCCTATTATTTCTTTGAAGTCCATAATTGATATATGCTCATCTCCAACTTTGAACTTTTAATCTCATTGGAGCCATCCTTGTTGAATCTCTTTTCATTCAAATGACTATGACTTCATTTCCTAATATAATCATCGTATTTGGCTATTGTTGTATCTCTTTATTCTAATACAATTATTACCAGTGTTATTAATAGTGCTTCTAACATTTCCCTTATTTAAAAGGTATCAATATTGCATATGATCTTGGATAATACACTAGCCAAATCTAGTCCCAATGGAATCTGGTCTATTATACACTTTATGGAGTCTTCTTGAAATCATTGTATCCGTGTTGCTAAATTTCTCATGACCTTTATTGAACTTCTACCAATCTACTATGTCCTTTAAAGTACATCTCTATATATCATGTTGGATTACATTCCAAATTCTTGCCTTTGAAATGGTTTTACTTGATTATCAATTGATATTCTTATTCATGCTGCTTCGTGAACCAAACTTCATTGAGTTAATAGCCTAAATTATCAAGCCTATTGAACATCTAGGTTACGTGAGTTAATAGCTAAGTTATTATTTTTAATATTATTGTATTTTCGCATTAAGTTTGTGTTAGAACTTGTATGCACAAGACATATGTATCAATGAAAATTCTTCCAAAGATGAAAGGATTGACAAAAGCGAAAGTCTTCGAAATTAGAGTATGATCAACAAAAGGAATCATTACAAAGATGACAGGTGATTGGTCTAGTGGAAGGGGCTAGTCGCTACAAAGCAGCGGATTCAGGTTCGAATCCCTGTTGGGAGAGGTTCCCACTTTATGTGTCCGACGCGCCTCGAAAGGGATTAAACCCTTGGGAAACCAAAAAAAAAATGAATCATTTAAAGAATTTGAGGAAGCCATCAACATTACACATGGCTTTTGGTCCATCTTCAACTCTAAAAAATAATCTTCAAGAAGAAAACCCCGACATACTATAACATGAAGATTTTTTGGTGGCGCTATATGATCAACTTCGTGAACTAGTTAGATTGGCATCGCATTCGCTCTTGGAACAAGAAGTACTATATTTTAAAGTCTAACAGTGTCTTATTTATCATTACATCGTGGTGTACATCGAGATTGAGGAAAAGCTTCAGGAATTGAAAGTATTTAGCGATGTTTGATTGTTATAGATCTACGAAAGAATACCTCAAGACCACCGTCACCATTCTGACAAACTTGAAGAGATTAAGAAAGGGAGTGAAGCTGATCCGACGAAGAACTGAAACATGGTCTTCTGAAAATTCGTGAGTATCTAAATCGATATAAGTTATGTGACAACTTCATCCTTTCTTCTAACACCTTGAGAGGCTTGAATGGTCTATAATTCGATGTATGTGTATAATTCTTTGAGTCAATCATTTCTTGTTTATTCAATTAATCTCATTCCGAAAATCTTTCTTGAACCTCATTTCAAATTGTATTGTTTAGAACTTGTGCTCTTTCTCCATTAGACTAATTCTTTGTAATACCTTCATGGATCAAACCATTTATATTCTGAGTTGATTATCAATTAGCAAGAACTATCTATTGTCCATCATTGATCCTCTTGGATCTTAATTATTTTGTAAATCGCCTGTTTGGCCACATGTAATATCCACTCTAAGCAAGTTAATGGAATTCATCTTGATTTATGAAATAACTCTATGCTTGATTCAAAATCTATTCATCCGACTTTATTTTTGAGAAATCATTTAATTATTTTGATGAAAGGATCGAGTTCTTTTCTCGATTTTCTCTTAGACTTGAGACTTGTATCTTGTTCATTTTGAATTAGCCTCACAATCGAATAGTTTCACTATCTTTGGACCTTATTCTTCTTAAGCTTTATTCAAATTGGCATTTTGTACTATCAGTTACATGCAAAACTTGATTCACCCTTTCTATCTTTGTTATATTCCTTACACATCGGATGAAAGTCTTGAAATTTGCACTGTTTAATTTGATTGCCAAATGACAAAATTCATTGAAATTTTGTTATTATTTTTAAGACTGGTGATTATGATAAACCTCATTCGACATCATTATCGTTATCCTTGTCGAATCTTTTTTTTTTCTTTCTAGAATTCAAATTTGATCTTATCCTTGTTATCTTATTGAAAACTCTAGTATGATTACTTTCTCGTTATCTTGGTAAGACTTTTGATTCAAATAGCTTTATTATCTTTAGCGATAATCCTAATTTGAGTACTACCTTTACAATTTGATAAAGAGTTAAAATTGTAGTATACAATCTGGTGTTGCCTTCAAACGTAGAATAACAAGGTTCCACCATACAATTGATAAAAGAAGAAGTGCTCTGCAAATCAATTCTAAGTGTTTGAGCCTAAGTTCTTATTGCTTTAGACGAATTTAATGTATGACAAGAATTTCCTATGCATACCCATCTAGAATATTCAAGAGTTGCAAAAGATCCTATCGTGAAGATTTTACCAAAAGCCAAACGTTCGAATAGGCAACATCAGAACAATGGAAGGATGTGAAAATATAATCCCAAACTACTCCGACGATTCAGGATTGAATTTAGGGACCAAATTCTTTTAAGGGGGAGGGTATGTAATGCCCCATGAATTAATTAACAAGTTTCAAAAGGTTCAGGGGTCAAAATGACATTTTTTAAAAATACAGGGGTCAATATGGCATTTCATAAAATCATAGGGACCAAAAATGCAATTTTAAAAATAAAAATTATTATTGAAGGCAGCAGGGGACGTGCCCTGCTCTAGGTAACTAAATTCGCCTACTTCCCCTTCACGCGCGCACCGAATTCGCGAACTGAGTAAACCAATTTTCCCATAAAAGTGTTTTTCCCTCTTAAATAAATTGAGCATTGAAGTTTGGATTGCACATTTCTCCGACCCTGATCCAAGTAAGGCATTACTCAGTCTGAGTAAATAAGAATAGGGAAAAGAATATACATGATAAGCGTAATGGCTCAAAATAATAGAGCATAAATAAATTACTCCAATTGATGTAATCATATCAAAAGTTGAAAGTAAAATTTGATTTCAGAACAATATTCTCTTTTTTCTTTCTAATTTAGTTGTTGACTACCATATGACAGAAGACAAGTGTCACACTAATCACACTAATCTTCCCAAATTTTCATAAAATTCAACTATTGCAATAAATTCATAGTAGAATAGGATGTTAGAATTTTGATAAATATATTTGACAAAGTGGTCCCACTCTAAGCCGGGAATGCAATTAATGATGTATTGCCTTATAAACTACAACGTGTTAAGTGAACTCTTTTACAAAATCACGGGAAGAATTTTACATATTTTGGAAAGTAGATTAATTCCACCTTCTATCTTACTAGCGTTATGTTTTTTTATGGAGAAAAAAGGAAAGGGAAATTTCACTTTGCCCCATAAGCCTTAAATGTTTTTTCATTTAATCTCCTAATATTTGCGAGTTTTCACTTAACTCCCTTGATTATTAAGTATATCTCAGGAAGCCCCTTTAAGATATAAAAACCTAGAGTCTAACAGAATCTTTCCTCGAGCTTTAATGATGTGGCGTTGAAATTTTTCCATTTTGTCAATCAATATTTAAACAGTTTCCACTTTGTCACCTAACTTTCGAACATTTTCACACTTTGACATCTAACCTTTGAACAAATTCTGCCGACGAACATCCAAATATTGTAATCCGGGACATTTTTAATTTATAGCTGAAGGGTAAAGTGAATACTCACAAAATTTAGGTGGTAAAGTAGAAAAAGTTCAAAAATAGGGAGGCAAAGTGGAATTTTCGCCCCTAAAAAATAAAATTATTTAACAGTATAGAAAGACATGTCTCGGCCGTCACTAATTTCCTATCCACCTTGTGTTCAAGTTTGCAACTATCATGGTGAAAACTCTCTCTCTCTCTCTCTCTCTTCATTCACTTATTTACATTTTTATATATAAATTGGTAATTTATGTCTATGTTTTTAATTATATATGTAAATGAATTCTATTATTGAGGTAATTTACCTAAAATCCAACAAAGTCTAGTCACTAACATGGGTGATGTGTGTAACAAAAAATTAAGAGGGCGTTCTTTCATTCAACCCAATTTTTTTTATTTCTGAAGGGTTTAATCTCTTTCGAGATTGGTTAGGCACATTAATGCAGGTATATCTCTCAACAGTGATCCGAACTTGAGTTCGCTACTTTGTAGTGACTAGCACCAGCGGAGCTACAGCCATGCTAGGGGGTGCATGGACCCCCTGAAATTTTAGTGCTAATCAATTATCAAGTGCAATTGTTAGATTTGTTTTATTAAAAATTGATAAAATATTAAGATCGTTTAAGTTTATTGTTAAATGGATCCCACTAATTAACCATAAAAATTATATAGTAAAGGGTCTAATTTAACAAGTGATATTCATTAATTTTTCAAGCAGAAAAATATTTAAGTAATATTTTTTTATCACATTACTTTTCTAATAGAACAAAATTATTATCATAATTTATTTCTTTGTATGAAATATTTAACAATATCAAAGATCATTCGATAATTATGTACATAAGGATTATGCATTTGATATTGCTTAGAATATTTAAATAGTGAAATGATTTTTACGGGTCAAAATTTATATATATATTTATATTAGAGTATAATTTTTTTTATTCAAGTACAACCAAAACACAAAGAAAAAATAACTACCATAGAAGTGGTATTTAAACTAGAAGAAATTGAACTCATGACCTCTTAGTCTTAGTACCTTACCAACGGGCTACGACCTCATTGACTCTATACATATCCATTGTAAACAAGAACATTAAATTTTTTTATTTTTTTTTTGTCAAATCATTGTGACCCCGGTGAAATAATTGTCTGGCTATGCCACTAATGACTAGTCCTTCCACTATACCCATCACCTCTTGAGAAATGTACATTGATTCAGCCCAATTGATTTATAACAATTTACATTGATTCTTTCTAGAACAAATGACACTTAATCCCTTAGAAGTTCTTAATTTTCACACTTAACCAATTAGATCCGATATAAAACGAGAGTACCCTTGAAACTGCTAAATCGTTACACTTAAACCTCCATGGAATTTCCGGTGAAAAATCCACCAAAAATAGTCACATGTGCAACACGCTTATTTTTAAAAGGGTAAAATTGGCAATTCGGATTTTCCCGCTTGAAACATATTTTAGGTCAACTCTTTTTTTATTTGAATCTTTCTCAACACTATTACAAAGAAATAGGACTTCATTAGTGCTATACAATTCAATTTTGTAAGAGAAACGAAATCGCCCCAAATTAAAAGTTAGCATATGTTCTTTTTCATTTTGATTTGAAATTCTTAAATCGGGTTGTTTTCAATGTTGGGAGAGGGGAAAAAAATGATTTTGTCGTAGAAATTAACAAGATAAACTTGCTAAAATCAATCGATCTTAGAGGAACATGTAAGATACTCTCATGTGTTATATTAAACATATAGAAAATTATCCTGTAAAATTTTTATTGCACCAGACTTTCTTGTAGTTTCAAGAACCGTGCAAAAAACACACACTTTGTAAAAATAGGTTGTTTTGGATCGATATTTTTAAGAAATTGTTTTAAAAATAATTTTTCTTGAAATATATCGATCCAAAATAACCTATTTTTTACAAATTTGGTATTTTTTTAAGGATTTTGAAAGTACAAGGAAGTTTGGCGCAATAAATATTTTACACGGTAGTTTTTTTTACAAATTTAGCATAATACAGGAGAGTATTTTCCATTTACCCCTAAATCTTATGGATTATTTATGCACAAACTTAATACACAATTTTTATTTTTTTGGGGTAAAATGCAAAAGAATATTTATTTTGGGGAGCTAAGTATTACAATAAATAATATGATTGATTGTTTGCTCATCATGTGACTATTTTCCATCGAAAATTTCATGGAAGGGTTAAGTGTAACGAATTTAACAATTTCATGAGTATTCTTATTTTATATCAAGTCTATGTGGTTAAGTGTAAAACTTAATAACTTTTGTTGGGTTAAGTGTCATTTGTCCTTCTTTCTATTCCCTTTTTCGTAGTTCATTTTTAATATGAAAATTCAGAAAATATTTATATATAAATTGCAGGGTTCAAAACTGTGTGGCCTGAGCTAGTTGGGCTTGATGGCCCACAATGCAAGGCTACAATAGAGCGAGACAATCCATAGACCGTAGCTCCTGCTGCAACCGTGTGTATCTTTTCTTTGACGATAATAGTAAACTTTGTTTGTTCCCCTCAAGAATTGGATAGACAAGCCCCAAATTAAATAGTTATCATAAGTTACCTAAGTTTTCAAAAAAATTATAAATAATGAGTTGTCTATAACTCAACATCATATTTTAATAAAGTCTTAATTGCATGGTTTATATTGTTAAATTATATTTCTTTTATTTATCTTTTAGATACAAAATATTTCTCAATATTTATTAGCGTATGGATTATTGTGCTTTATTGAAATCTTTGTTGGAAGAGGTTCTCGTATAATATGTTGGACGCTTCTCGCTTTGAATTAAACCAAAAAAATAAAATAACATAATTAAAACTTAACAATAAATAAAAAAGGATTTTTTTATCATATGATACATGAATTACTACTTTCTTATATAGTGCTTTCTCAATTCAATTCAGAAATCAGCCACAATCTGAGTTGACATAAACTAAATAACCATAAGAAGATGGACATTTTCACATTATACCATTAGAAAATTCCAAAGATCTACTATTTACGACAACACGATAATAAAAAACATAGAAGAGTAGTCAATCATAAATATGTGTCGATATATTACCTTTCTAATAAAGTGATTTGCTTCCAAATCCAATTAAATTGAGTTTGCACTCGAATTATCCCAATCATCCAAAAATTAACCAAAATATACATATGAATTTTCAAAAGTACTCATTAGAAGATATGAATAAGTCAAACAGCTTATTTTCTCTCTAGTAGGGGTTTCTTGTATTTGGTTGAAGAAAAATGATTGTCCAAGAACTCTACCCTGTCTTTTTTTACCTATTATTATGGATATTTTTGTTTTTGATTTTAGATCTAAGGCGAGTTAATTTGACAGATGTTGAAGAAGGTTTTTGTGTTACGATTCTTCGACGAGGCTTCTACTTGATCAAATCCCTAATCAAATCTACATCTACTCCACATGTACCCAATGTTTTTAAAACCGGACCGAAGAGCGAACCGGTGAGCCTACTGGTTTAGTGGTTTTACTGGTCGAACCGGGCGAACTGCTGGTCGAACCGTTAAAACCAGTCAATTAACCGGACCGGACCAGTTTCCGGTTCGCGGTCGAACCGGTCGGACCGGCCGGTCCGGTCCGGTTTTAACAACACTGCATGTACCCCATGATCGAACCAAGTACCTTCATTAAACCAAAATCCACGATTGCATCCGAAATTCAAACGAATCCACCAGTGTCGTATACCTAATATCCCAAAATCTGAATTTAAGAATAACTCCATCAGCTAGTTCATTGTCCCCATTAAGTTGGAAGAATCGATTATTAATCGTTCGAATTAGATAGTAGCTTTGAAGCGAAAACGTGGTAAGCAAAAATGGGTTCGAGAGTTTAATTTCTTTCAAGGTGGGTAAGAAGAAACTTATTAATTCAGTGGATCAGACTATATCATTCGTATATTGGTTGTTTCAAACTACCTCACACTACCTGACTAAAGAAGTCGAGTCGATGATCGCTAGCTTTTGATGGGACAAAAATGAGACTAGAAAATCCATTTATTGAACTGAAATTCATTGTGTGCGAGGAAAAGAGAGGGCGGTTTTGGCTTTTGGGACCTAGATTCATTCACTTCGACATTTTTGCCGTATTAAGAGCATCGCCCATGGTCATCACCATTTATTTTACCAAATCCTATATTTGGTGTAATAGAGATGAGTTGGACTCCCATGGTTAGCACACCATTTCACCATTTTTTATGAAAGAATAGTGTGTTTGGCTTCCCATAGTTTACATCAAAATTTACACCAAATTATAAAATAATAATATTTCACCATTTCACCATTTTTAGAGAATATGATTTGGTTCAATCTCCCATGGTATTTCACCAAATGTATCACCAGATAATAAATTTGAGGTTTATCATAATTTTAATTTATTAAACTTTCAACACAGTGTTATCACTTTTAAATTGTTATTTACAATTACAAATAATTTTTAAAAGTATTAAATTTTATAACCGTGTTAATTAAATTTTATGCTATAAGTTATGAAAAATGATTAAAACATGTTACACAATGAACTCAAAATGTTATACATATAATAAAATAATAACATAAACAACATTTTCATAAACACTTGCATAATTAAACAACATTACGTTAAATACATTGCTAATCATGCAATTAGATGCTAATTAATCAAATAGGGACAATTACACCAAATTCTATTTCTTTCCCTATCTTTGGTGATAAATATAGGATTTGGTGTAAAAAAATGGTGAAATGGTGGAATAGTGGGAGATGCAAATTCCTTCCCCAAAAAATTTGGTGTAGAAATAGGATTTGGTGAAATGATGGTCGACCACCATAGGAGGCTAAAACAAAATCTTTATATTTTTTGGTGTTATAATATAATGATTTAGTGATTTAGGATGGGAGGCTTAAAACATATAAATTAAATTAACTAATATTTATTTGATGCAGAATGGGAGATGCTCTAATACTCAATGTTATTAAAATCGGACCGGACCGGTCGGTCCGATCGGTTCGACCGCGAACCGAAAGCTGGTCCGGTCCGATTAATTCGCCGGTTTTAACGGTTCGACCAGCGATTTGACCGGTTCGACCAGTAAGACCGCTAAACCAATAAGCTCACCGGTTCGCTCTCCGATCCGATTTTAAAAACATTGCTAATACTTCTACAAACAATCCCTAACTGAGATTTTTTGTATGCCTAATGAGGCGCGGACCCATTCTTAACATTTTTTAGGATGATGAGGCCGAAATCATTATTTCGATCCCCTTGGGAAATAAATAAAACTAAAAATTAGTATAAATGAAACCCGACCCGTTGAAAACCTAGACCCGACTCCATTCTTTCTGATTCCCTGGGAAATAAATAAAACAAAAAATTAGTATAAATAAAACCCGACCCGTTGATAATCTAGACCCGACTCCATGTTCTATTTGGATTTTGGACCCTTCCCCAAGTTTTCTCACAAAACAGAGATTCAAGCATTCAACCCTTAATCTTCAATAATCCTCAGATCCTAAACTACCTGAAATATGTTTAAACAAATCCTCCTCCTCTTCCTCCTCCTCGCCGTCACAAATGGAAGAAAACTTCACGAGATCAATTTCCGTTGGTCTAACCTCTACCCAGAATCCTTTATCTGGGACTCAAATTCCGATCACTTCATAGCCGGATCGCTCCACAACCACAACCTCATCTCCGTCTCCGACGCCGGAGTCACCTCCTCACTCATCTCCTCCGCCGCCTCCGCCCTTCCCCCAAACTCCTCCTTCCTCGGCCTCGGCCTCGAACCCCGCCACCGCACCCGTCTCTTCGCCGTCGTCCACCGCCGTGACCCCCCATACAACGCCCTCGCCTCCTACGATCTCCGCACCTTCCGCCAACTCTTCCTCACCCCACTCGACGATCTACTCCCCTCGCCAATCGTCGCAAACGACGTCGCAGTGGATTACCACGGAAACGCGTACGTCACCGACTCCGCCAATGACGTCATCTTCAAAGTCGACCAAAACGGCGTCGCCTCGATCCTTTCCGAATCGAAGATGTTCAAATCCTACCCTGTGGACCCCACAGTCTTTTATCACAAGTGCGGCCTGAACGGCGTCGTTTACAACTCCAAGGGTTATTTATTAGTGACTCAGTCAAACACGGGGAAGCTGTTTAAAGTTGACGTGGATGACGGAACGGCGAGGAGGGTTTTATTGAATAAGGACTTAACGGCGGCTGACGGGATCGCCGTTAGAAGCGACGGCGTCGTTTTGGTGGTTTCGAGGTATAAGTTGTATTTTATCAAGAGTGATGACAGCTGGAGCGAGGGGGTGGTGTTTGACGAAACTGCCCTTAAGGAGGAGAAGCAGGCTAGTGCTGTGACTGTTGGAGCGGAGGATAGGGTGTACGTGTTATATGGTCATGTGGATGAGGGTATAATGGGAAATGTTGAAAGAGAGGAATTTAGTATTGTGGAAGTGGAATCGGGAAAAGAAAGTGAAGGAGAGAATGTTTGGATTTTTGTGTTGATTGGTTTGGGTTTGGCTTATTTCTTGATTTGGAGATTTCAAATGAAACAGCTTGTGAATAATATGAACAAGAAAACTAGATAATTTTTTTTTAATTTTAAAAGATAATTATTTTGTTTCCACTTGTTTGTTTGAGTTTAATAGGGTTTTTTCTTCTTCTTGTAATTTTCATTTTAACAGTTATAGAAATTTATATGCTTTTTAGTTAGAATTATGCAAATCTGTGTTGAATTTCTTTATGTAGTTCATATTAAACTACAAATGCGCATACATAACAATGTCAATGTACTGGTTGTGAATACTAATAACGGGTTTTCTAATGATAGTTCAGCTTTAACAGAACTTGATAGTTCACTTTGACAGAACTACCAGCAGTTCACCAGTCCAATTATGCCATGTGTCCCATTTAAAACCTGCAACTGGTAAATAAATTACATTTATGGCTATAGAAATTGTCAAAAATACCCTTATTCATTTCTACACTTTACAGAGTTCTCTCTAGCTTCTTACACAATATTCACATGTCTTAAGTGGGTTTAAGTTCTTTAATTTTGACGAATTTTTTGGCTTATATCTTTGTCTGGGATTGCTGAAACCAATTTTTTCTTTGAGATAATGTTTGAGTTAAATCCAATAAACTAACATTCGAAACTTAGACCAATGTGTAATTTTCTAAAACATATATTTTTGACTTATTTGCAAAATAAACCCTTCTTCTTCATCACCTCACCCAACCCCCCACCCACCCACCCACCCACAACCTGCAGCGGATCTTGCACATATGAAAAACAAAAGCTTGATTTCCCAAGACATCAACTTAAATTGTAGGAAATGGGTTAGTGAAAAATGGTACTTCTTTTTTTTAGGAAGAAGGGTGGTACCGGAACAATTTCCATTTTTCATTGGATTTTAGATTGGAAGCTTATAATATTAGATCTTGGATGCTTGTAATCTTCAGATCTGAAATATCACCTTTCAAATTTGAGGGTTTCTTGTACATATAATACGGTTCCTAAGCGAAATCTTTACCGTAACTGGGCGCGGTGGCTCGGTCCAGAAGAAGTGAGGTGGCCGGCCTGCAAGGTGGAGCGACGGTGGTGGATGGGAGAAACAGTTGTTGTTGATGATGAATAAATTGATAATATAAGTATACACTGGAATATTTTTACAAATTCAAATGGAATAATTATTTTCTTTTTATTAAGATAAATGGGCATTAAGGTAATTTACACAAATCAAAACATAAATCAAACAAGAAAGTCACCTGCTAATGTGACCCTTTATCTAGGTTGATATTTATTAAAATATAATATATATGTGGTTTTAAGGCATGAACTACCGATAGTTCTGATCAACATGAACTATCGGTAGACACGCCCTACTAATAATCTTATAATTGCTATAGAATTGGGCTTGTCGTCTCCTCGAAATGGATTAAACCATTGGAGAAAAAAATAATCTCTTATTACAATATTGAAGTTTGGGAAACCACCACGACATGTTTCTCGGGGCAAATTTTTAAAAATAGGCGTGTAACTTTGGGTTATTTTCAATAATAGTCTTGTAATGTGATTATATTGTACAAATTTAGTCTTTTAACTTTCTCTCGGTTCTTATTTTAGTTCTACGCAATAGAAAATTTTCGTATTTTAACTTTCAACATGTTCCAATTTTTATTCTATATTTATAATTTTTGTCCTCTAGCTTTCAATAAGTTTTATTTTTCATCCTACAATTACAAATTTTTAATATGATAATAGTACAGATTTGTACTTGTGGGATGAATTTGAAACTTATAAAAATTTAGAGGACAAAATTTTGTTATGAATATGACTAAAGAAATTTGGTGAAAGTTAGAGGACGAAATATGTGATTAGCATAGTTACATGACTATTTTCGAAAGGGTTCCAATTAGGCCTGTCAAAGGTCGGGTCTGGACCCGGACCCGATCTGAATACTATTTATTGGGTCTGGACCTGGACCCGACCCGTTCGGTTTCGGGTCCAGACCCAGACCCGACCCATACATTTTTATCCAAACGATCGGGTCCAGATCTGGACCCGACCGGACATGTTTTTTTTTTTTTTTCTTCTTCTACTCTATGAGTACACGTTTCCTTTTCATTTCTCACTCTAAAAATACACACACTCTCTGGATTTCATTTCTCTCTTTCTGTCTCTAACAAATTTCAATCTAAAATTTTTTAGGGTTCTCTATTATTTCTCAATCCAATTCTTTGAAGAAAATCATAAACTTAGATTCTCCAGTTGTTCATCTTCTGTGGAATGAAGGTTTTACATCAAGCGGCGGAGATATTTTTTCTGGGTTTTATTGAATGGAGATCGTTACGGAACCACACGGCGGCGGAGCGGCGGAGGGGGCGGCGGATGAGGGGTTGGAGGGGCGGAGGAGGTTAAGGGTGAGTGGGTTTTGTTAAGGGTTTGCTGAAACGGTGGATTTGAAGGAGGGTTTTGAAGGGGAGAGGGTAGAGGAGAGGGAGAAGTGGGAAAGAAAAGAAATTTGAGATGGGATTTTGATTTTGTTTGGTGGGTTTGTCCTCCTTAAAAAGATACAAACAAAAATCAAATAAAAATATAGATTCAAATACAGCAATTAAATAAATGAGCAGAAGTTAGTTTACCAGGTTTGGACTTTCTGTCATTTCATTAACTTATTGAGATAAAATTAATGAAGGTTTGTTTAGGTGTGAGGAAATATGAGGGGAGGAGATTGGACAAAGAAAGAGAAATTGAAGGGGCATAAGATTTTACTGATCTGCTGCAGGGCTTAAAAAAAAAAAAAAAAAAAAACCCCGGGTTGGGTCGGGTCGAATTTTGACCCGGACCGATAATCGGGTCGGGTCTTGTTCATCTCCAGGTCGAGTCGGGTCTGGGTCCAGGTCCAGGTCCAAGTTCAGGTCTATAAAATTAATTTCAATAAGGTCTTTATTGGGTTTGGGTTGGGTCCGGGTCCGGACCTAACCTTTGACAGGCCTAGATCCAATGTTAAAGGATCATATTTTAAATTTTGCCAATTTTTTTGATCAAGTGATACTATGGTGATTGATACCCGTGAACTTCATTAGAAAGACTTCATTCGATTAGGTAGGTTTCGAAGGCTTAAAAATACCTCGCTCTACTAAAGAAACAAGATCAATATACACACGAACAATAGTTAGCCTAGCTGGGCTACTCCTATTTCAACTCTCTTATGCTTAAGTCCTATAAAGCACGGATACTTCAAAAAATTCAATATTATAGTTTTTTTTTTAATTCCAAACACAAATTAAACAACTTAAACAACACCTAAACTTAGTTTAAGAATTATCTTCCAATTTATTCAAATTTACAGGTATTTCTCTTCCTCTCTACCTCATTTTTTGCATGTTGAAACATGTTTTGAATCATTTACGATGTGATTAGTGTGAATTTCGATATCTTTTGTGATCTTTTCTTTTGATTTTGTATTTGAAATATTAGAATGAATGTTAATTTGTTGACTATGATGCTAATTTATTTTATTTTTATATAAACTATATAGTTTTTTTTTTTAATATACGTATTCATACTGTGTCGTATCTTGAAAATGTTTTAAAAAACGAGTCGCCGAATCCGAATCGTGTCAAGTCCGAATCGCCGAGTCAGTGTATGTGCAACATAGCTTAAGTCAGAACGACTGATAAGAAGCTCTATAATATTGGAAATACAATTAGTCAATACTCAATATAGCTTACTTTTCAATAGCAAGGGCAGCGTATTTCAAGTTAAAATAGGTATTTTCTCGACTTATTTTAGGAAACTAATTTTAAAAAAATTCATGTGGAATTATATGGACTAACATGAATTATTTTAATCCAGAGGTGAAAGCTATGGATGAAAGGTTGTTAGATTATATAATTGTGATGCATAAACTCTTAGGCTCTGTTTGGTTTCTCTGATTAATATTTGGCCAAATTGTCAATTTGGGCCAGTATAAGAATCAGTCTAAATGTAATAATTGGGAGTTGGACTTCAATTGTGGGATGAACCCAACATTTTAATATCCGGTTTGGTATACCCGATTAGATCCGATTAAGTGTAAATGACATTTATGCCCTTAGTAGAATCAAATCCACCCGTTGAACCAAAAGAGAACCCAGATAGTTTGAACTTTCAGAAACCAACATAAGCACAAATCAATCATCATCAATCAAGCACAATAATTACTTCCTAAGCACAAACATGACTGGAGAGAGGAATTGAGATTTCAACTGATGCAAACACTTTTAGATTAAGGAAATCTCATATCAAAATTGAAGTGGAAGATAAAATGTCACAAGTGAAATAAACAAAGATGTGCAAACAACATTAACGTTTCCCACATTATAATTCATGCAATCAAGAACCAGAATTCCCAAATAAAAAAAGATAAATCAAACTCGAAACTCATTATTTCAAAGAAAAAGACTAACTCTAACCATCAAGAGATTTCACAAACCAAAATAACAACAAATTCAATTGGGAAAAAAACAAACTAAATTCTATTACCACAAAATTTAAACCTGAAAAATAAATCAAACTAGGCCGCTTTTAATGTGTGTATCAGTGGATAGAGGGAGGGGCAATAATAGGAACAACGAGAGATTTATTACCAGAAACCAAAATTAAGCTAGGGCAAGAATTTGTAGAGTAACCAAAGGCGGAAAATGGAAAAGGGAACACGGTCTTAACCCATAGATGAATAACTTGAACTGCAGTAAAAGTTGATAATAAGCTAATTTATGAAGATGGTAGCTTAAGTTTTCACTAAAATTGGAAGAAAAAAAAATTGACCAAAATTTACTTACCTAGGTCGCGCAGGAGAAAGAAATGAAGAATTAAGGAAAAATACGATAATTGATTGAATAATAACGAATATAAATATAATAATAGGTGAACTATTGACATAATTAAATTGTTGAAAACATAATGGAAACTTTTTTTTTTTTTTTTGCAAAAATAATACAATTTGATGTAAAAATTGAGATTAAGAACAAACTTGGTATGAGATTGATACTAACAATTAACATATTTGAAAGAGGAGGGTAATTTGGGCAAGATAAAATATAATTTTGATTAATCAACATTGAAGGAATAAGTGTTAAATGTAATACTTTAGGGGGCAATTGATACACCCTCATATTTTAGGGGGCAAACTGTATTTAACCCTAAAATATATTCCATGGACACCCCTATTTAATCTATTGTCTTCTTAATTTGTACTTTTGATCACTCATGATGTGATAGGCAAAATGATTTAAGGACTACAATGACCAGGAAAAAAAAATGGTATATCATTATTCAATTCATAGTGCAAAAATATAGATATTACAAGAATTAGGACTTTTAGCCATGGCTCATAGCCGTGGCCAATAGTAGAGTTGGGGTGGCCAATAGCTATTGGCCTCGACAAAGCCACGGCATTCTTCCTATTTATTAAAGAGGGTAGCCAATACATTGGCCACGGCTAATGGTCATAGCCAATGTATTGATTCTGAATTTTGATTCTCATTGCATAAGCACATAAGGAAATTAAAAAAAATAAAAAAAAAAAACTTCCAATACTAGCAATCAAATGTCCGTTTCATCCAACACATCTTCTTCTTCGTTGTCGCCAACCTCAACTTCTTCAACCCCTTCTCTCAACCAATTTTCATCTCCAATAATGGGGCGTTCATCTAATTCAAGTGAAGCATGTACTTCGGCCTGACGTTCCCAAGAATAAATATCGAAATTATCTCTTCTGTTCATTTTCATAACCATGGATAATTTAATTTTCAATGACATCGATCACCAAAAAATCCATAAAGCTGCAAATTACTTTTAACTTCATAATAAACAACTACTATTACCTTGAGGGTGAATACGATTATGAACTGGAATTGAAGTTGAAATAAACAAAGGGAGAGCTACATAAGGGGGGGGGGGTACAGTGAGAGAGGGAAAAGTGAGAAAGAGAAACAAAGGGAGAGCTAGTTTTCCCTTCATAATCTTTTGGGAGCATATGTCAACAAGTCGTGCAAAGCATAAAAAAGAGAATCGCTAATATAGGTGCGCCTCTGTATAACAATTAAACCACAGATCAAGTCATAAAGAATTACCTTGGATTAAAAGTGAACTTCTGCCAATGACTCACTAGCCCCTTATGTAAGCGATTTCCCTGTTAAAATCAATTCATTATGTCACCACTACAGAGAATCGTAAAGTGACAATAATGTTATAAGTTCTCTTAACAATACCTTTTGAACCAATAACTTCTTGAGACATTCTATATTATATTCAATTCTCTGATCGGTGAATCAGCAAAGAGACTACATATTCTGAAAAGTACAATAAAGAAAACATTTATAAGTAATTAATTAATAACCTTGCTTGTTCGTTAATTGAAATAAACAAAATTTCGAAAATATATGAAATGAAGAAGGATGATCTGAATTGGAAAACAACAAGTATATACAAGTAACATAGAATTAATCAAGAAATGCAATAAACCACTGATCAAATCAACTACTCCTATACTACTAAATAATTCTCTGATAGATATAACACTAACACTGTTCAGTCAAGTCTTAACTTAATTCTAATTTGAATGATTTTTACATTATCATTATTTTTCTAATTATTGCAAAAGCTGAAACATCAAAATCAAATAACATTTAACAAAATACTGAAAAGTACTTCTATTATTTTTCCTATTAACAAGATATAACTTGGTAGCATTTATATGTATCCATGTTAGCATGTTCACTGAAAAATCTCAAGGGCAAGTACACCTATTTTCAAATGAAGCAATAGAACTTTCTCAACATTACATATCACTGGATTGATAATTTGCAGCAATAATTTTGATTTATTTTCTACCAGAAAACGATAATGCTTAAAAGCTTACCAGTGTTGGGATTCGGTAAGATAAACAGCCCTAGGCACAGCGGAATATAAAATTTTAAGGACCTCTTACGGAATCTTGCCAGGATACTACTCCAGGTGTATATATATGAACATAAATAAAACGATAGTATAAACAGTTGTAGTTATACCTATCTCCTTGCAAATCCATAGCTTAGCAAAACGGACTCTGAATTTCTCCTCAGCCAAATCGATCCAAGCTCTGCAGCAGCGCCCCACGTGTTGCGCCTCTACGGGTTGATACACCACAATTACACGAAAATAATAAATCTCGATCAGCTAGAACACAAGATATATTATGATCTAGGATATAGGAACGATTTTGGAACAAAGTCGAAAACGAAAAATTCTTCCACAGGAAGAAGTGGGTTCAGTCGACTAGTGGGGAGAGGGAGAGAGAATTTTGCTCTTGCTCAATTTTTGCTTATGGAGTTGTGTGAAAAATAACTACAAGAAAGCTACTTATAGTTATCTCCCTAACCTAGTCCTATTAGGACTAGGGTTCTTCTCTCCTACATGGGCCATGGCCCTCTTTAATTTAGAAGACCTAGTCTCCTAATTAATTCATGGCCCAGTTAATTAATTTGACCAGGCTTTATTTAATCTCCCAATTAAATAGCTCAATTAATTAACTTAATCTCCCATTTAATTAAATCAGACTCTAAGTCCATTTAATTAAAATCCTTTCCAATTAATTAATTAATTCACAAATTAAATTCCAATTTAATTTATGATCCTGATCCAATTCCAATTGGATCCCATTTTGTTCCAATTGGGTCGACCCAGTCGACCCACCCATAATAATCGACCCAGTCGATTATTTACCCAGTCGACCCAGTCGACTCGGTCGTCCTTATTTCCTCGCTTTCGCTTCATGTGTATTGTGTATGCCCCCGTAGGTTCACCACATAATTGGCCGTGGGTTATAATTAAATATTATTTAATTATTCGAGTAAGATTTACTCTAAATCAATCGAACACTCTGTCGATTGACCATTCCAAAATTAGCACCCCTGCCAATTTGGGAATTCTCCCACACTCCACGGTCGATGTCCAGCCACAAGCCCATGGAGCCCAATCACTGGTGAATTAATTCAGTGAACCTTTTATCATTTACAATTTCCATATACGACATAATCTCTCCATCGATCAATCTCCCAGTCGAGACTTAAGGGTATAGTCTTTCATCGGTTTCCCTTTTCCTTTGTCTTGACCTTATGAATTCTGGTCTCGAAATGATTCTCTTTGACTTAATCTTTATGAGCTACTTACATAAAGCCGTCAGATACCTCGGCCGAGGATTTTACCAGAATTAATTTCTCACAGAAATCCATAGGAGAATTTCCCAACCTATCAAGTCAGGTCAATGGATCCTTTGTTGATGATATGAATCTGCATACGAGTTCCTCTATACCCAATATGAGTCCACAGAGACTTTCTGGCGATCTCCAGTCAGTCGGGACTCAAATCAAAGCATAGACGTTCTCGCACCAGATAAACCCTATCATCTCAAGTAGTTAGGGATCGTTCCTCGTATACTATTGTAAATTGGAATAACTTCAACCCCGATATGCGACTACCGCTTCCATGGTGAGTTATTTCCTAATTGGGGTATTCAGTGCACTTGCCATCCCAGCAAGCCACCCACTTATGTGTATCGACTATCCCAGTCACGCTCGTGGACTCCAGCGTTCTCCAGTTCATCGGAGTATACACATTAGTGAGAGTCTAACCGAATCCAACGATGTCCTATCTCGATTGGATTCTACGACTCTTGAATATATTCTAGATCACGGCCTTGGAGATCAGTCCACGGGTTGTCCCATAGCCCTGTGATCTAAGGACTTCTATCCTTATGCGTAGATAATTATTACATAAGATAAAGATGACCATATAATAATAAAATGCATTTATTAATCCAATTGAATGGTCCTTTCAATTAAATGCAGCCAAATAGTTGGCTTGCAGGACACTATTCTATCAATCTCCCACTTGTACTAAAGCCAATTTTTCATACTTCTGATTCCCATCTTAGACAGATGTTTTCGGATGCCTTTGAGGCAATGGCTTAGACAGCGGGTCCGTCGTATTATCCCTTGAGGTGACACGTTCCATCTTTATGTCTCCTCTACCAATGATATAACATATCAAATGGTATCGTCTTTGTTCGTGCTTGGATTCTGATGAGATCTCGACTCCTTCGCTCGCGAGATAGCTCCATTATTATCACATAAGATAGTAATGGCTCGACAATGCTAGGTATCACATCCAATTCCTGATGAAGTTTTTCATCTAAACACCTTCCTTTGCTGCTTCACTCGCGGCAATGTATTCTGTCTCGGTGGTTGAAACTGCGGTAGTGTCTTGCTTGGAGCTCTTCCAGCTTACCGCACCACTATTGAGGCAGAACACGTATCCAGATGTCGACTTGAAGTCGTCTACATCACATTGGAAGCTAGAATCAGTATAGCCTTCCAATTTCAATTCTCCTCCACCGTATATCAAGAACAATTCCTTAGTCCTTCTCAGGTACTTCAGAATTGCCTTTACGGCTATCCAGTGCTGCTCACCTGGATCAGACTGGTAGCGACTTGTAACGCTTAAAGCGTACGCTACGTCTGGTCTAGTACATAACATACCATGCATTATGCTTCCTATCGCGGATGCATATGGTATTCGAGACATATTGCTTCTCTCTTCAGGAGTCTTTGGGGCCATAGACTTAGAGAGTGCAATCTCATGTCTCATTGAAAGCAATCCTCTCTTGGATTCTTCCATATTAAATCTTTTCAAGATTTTATCTATGTACTGGGATTGGGAGAGGCCCAGCAGTCCTTTTGATCTATTTCGGTAGATCCTTGTACCTAGTACAAAGGATGATTCTCCCAAATCCTTCATTGAGAATTGTGTAGATAACCATGCTTTAGTTTCGGACAACACTTTCACATTCCAATGAGAAGAATGTCATCAACGTAAAGCACAAAAATTCAACTGTACTCCCACTGAACTTCTTGTACACGCAAGGTTCGAACATGTTTTTGATGAATCCAAAAGTTTGGATTGTCTCATCGAAACGAATGTTCCAACTTCGGGAAGCTTGCTTCAGTCCATAAATGGACCTCTGGAGTTTGCACACCTTGTGTTCATCTCCTTTGGATGTATATCCTTTTGGTTGCTCCATGTAGATCTCCTTATCAATGTCCCCATTGAGAAAGGCAGTCTTTACATCCATCTTCCATATCTCGTAGTTATACCACGCAGCTATGGCCAGCAAGATTCGAATGGATTTAGGCATTGCGACGGGCGAGAAGGTCTCCTCAAAGTCAATTCCAGGTCTTTGAGTGTATCCTTTTGCCACTAGTCGCGCCTTGTAGGTTATTACCTCTCCGTTCACTCCAAGCTTTCGCTTATAGATCCACTTGCAACCCACGGGAGCTACTCCCACTGGTGGATCTACCAAGGCCCAGACCTTGTTCGAGTGCATGGAGTCCAATTCGAATTCCATGGCTTCACGCCACTTTCCCGAGTCTATGCCTAGCATAGCCTCTTCGTAAGTCCTTGGGTCGGTTAGAGACTGTCCAGTCTCATGCAGCAGACCGTAGTACCTCTCGGGTTCTCTACGTTGTCTTTCTGACTTACGAAGTACCGGTGTACTTTCTGGTGCACTTTCATGCTCATGTTCTCCCACTGCCTGTGGTGATGGGTCGGCTTGATTGACCTCGTTGGTCCTTTCAGCTTCAGTGACCTCATCTAGTTCTACGTTGTGTTCCTTCTTGCCTAACAAGAAATCCTTCTCCAAGAAGTGTGCGTTCCTTGAGACAAACGTAGTTTATCTTGTAGGATCGTAGAACTTGTATCCTATAGAGTTTTCTGGATACCCCACGAATTGCATAAGATGGATTTTACATCCAACTTATCTCCCACCAGCTTATTCACATAAGCGGGAGACCCCATATGCGCATGAATGCATATGAAGGTACAATACCAAAACTCATATCACGTGATATGTTTTGGATCTGGCTTCAGAGATACTTAGCTCAGTATCTTCGATTTTCTCGATCAAGTTTCATTTGTTTGAATAAGGAATTTCATGTAAGATTTCTTAATGGACATTTACATGTCCAAAATGATCAACAACTGACAATGTTTTGAGCGAGTCTTACATTTCGAGAATCTAATTCTCTATTAAATAATCAATGGCGTACTGCCAATGCATGTTTGATTTTGAATCGATCCAAATCTCTTACATGCTTTCATTGATTAGGCTCTCTTCTTTTATTCCAAAAGTAATTTGGAATTGTACATCACAACGTACTTTTACCCACGAGGGTACTAGAGATGCCTTATCTCCCACTAATACTTTAGTGTTTCTACACACTTTTAAATGGATTAAATCCATTCCAGTCGTTTATTCCTCTTGGTTGCCTAGCAACCAACTACTAAATCTAATTTCCATTAAGCAAGATTCGAAAGTCGGTTACTATGTACAGCATCCCAGTCAAGCTCGACCCAGTCGAGCTCAGTCTTTGAATCTTTAATTCGGAAATATGTTTCAGTATTCGTGTATCACCTTTCGGTTCTTACAACGACTCAAGTGTGTGAAATCTTGATTATTTATATTTTATTGACTATGCATATTATATTTAGTCGATATATGAGTATCCATACTCATTTGCTTATGTACACCTTTTGCGTATAAATATTATAGCGCAATCAGTTCCAACCATTATGGAACTATCACATCCCTTAAGACGAGGGATGGTATAAGCAAATTCTAATGATCTAAATAATTCATGGCTTTAGATGCATTGAATGCATCAATGAGTGCTTCATCGGGCATCCAACACCCTTATGCATTACTTTAACCATAAGGTTAAGTTCAATAAAATTCAATCATCCCTTATGGGATGAATAGGTTCAATTCCTTCTTTCCCTTGATCTTAATCCATGGAAGAATCATTTTGATTGACTTTTCAACTTATCATCCTTACAGAAAAACCTCTAAGGTTATTTCCCTTTAGAGAGGATACATTCCTCTTCTTCCATCTCTCGAGCCTTTTGAGGCCTTTTCACAAGATGTTACTTCCCATTCATGGGAGATTTCATGTTTGCCTTCAAGAAAATTTGGGCTTGAGAACCATCCTCAACCCTCTGGTGAAACTTATCACCTTTCTTATTTGAAGAGTAACTTCGAAAAAGGCAGCTTGGTGAAACCTATCACCATTCCAGTCGAAGTATAACTTCGAAAGGAAAAACAATGAAATCTTTGTAAGGAGATTAGTCCTTGCTTGGACTCGAGAATAATTTTTCATGTTTCGAAGTCATTCAAAATTCATTTGGGTTCAGTCAATTTATTTGATTCAAGTATGATGGTAAATATTCATGGATACATCATTTATGAAAAACTATCATAAACTTGACGATAAATACGCGGCAGATTAATATCAATGCATAATTTACAAACATGGTTTTCATTTGTAAATTACTCCCACTATTTTTGTCGAATACTTATGCCCCCACATAAGGTTCGGGAAATAAAAATTTCCTAATGGGCTCAAGGCCCAAATGCAATCGCTCAGTACCCACGACTCGTTGGCCATACCAATTGATCCATTTGGTGGGCGATCACGTCGCCGGTTAACCATCCCAGCTAACCCTTGAGTTCATTTAGCCTCGGTTTTCGTTATGGACCCACGACTCGTGAGACATCCATACTTACTCGCGTTAAATCATGTCCAATACTCGTGAAGAGAAATAGTTCAATCCTAGACGCCCCACGACTCGTGAGACAGCGCCTAGAACCTTGCTATCCCCTCCCTTGGCACTAAACTGTGCATCGAGGCAATAGACATATCATCTTCCTATAGCTCGACCCACGACTCGTGAGACATCGAGATATATTCGTACAATATGCCTAAGACCTAGTAATTGGATAGGCTCGGACCATAGACACCATTCATATGCGCCCGTTATTCGATTTAATATTCTAATTGAGTTTTTTAAGTTCAATTGGAGGTTTTAAGTTTTCTTCGTGCGAGGTCTCATCAGATTATGCTTTATCTTGTTTACGTTTTTCTATCCTAAGCATGCATCTCATACATCAAAGAATAATTACGAAAAAGTAAACATTCATCACCTAGCATTGCACACACGATTGATCGATTGCCCATCCTATGCGATCCATCACGAGCCACATGATGGACCAATTGGTCAGTCTAGGGTGGAAATTAAATGTCCTAACTATTACAATTTACAAACCCATACATCATGGGCCTTCTTGTAATATCCACCTTGATTGGCCCTCCATGTAATGAATTGGGCCTCCATGTCCTCCAAGGTAATGGGCCTCCATGTGGATCTCCAAGTCTTCATGAGGTCTTCTCGGCTCCAAGCCTAATCTAAGCCTAGCTTATAAAAATAAAGGCCCTATTCTATTACATTTGTTTGCGCAAGCAAGGGCACCAATCAGGCCCATTTAATTACAACCCATAAAATAAATAAACCAAAACTACACAGGGCTTAAGGGCAAAATCGACCAATCCACATATTCACTCAAGAACATGCATAAATTCACATAAGGGTAAAAATGTAAATTTACCGGCTTCATTAATTTTAATTCGCAAAAATTCATCCAAGTTATTAATTTTGAATTAACAATTAATCTCTAAGATTAATTTAGCTCTTACTTGAGCTCTAAGTAATCTACAATTCTTATCTTGATTAAATTGGTTAATTAAGGTAATCTAAATCTCTAAGATTCTTACCTTATCCAAAACTCTAAGTTTCCCAAAATTCCCAAATCTCCAAGATTTTCAAGATAATCCTATTTTGATTAGATTAGTTAACTAAGGTAGTGTCCAAATCCTTCAAGATTTATACCTTATCCAAAACTCCAAGTTTCCTAATTTAATAAGATCTCTAAGATCTTTAATCTTGGTAACTTACTAGAAGAGTTTAATTATAATTAAATCTCTTATCACAATTGAAACTCTAAGTTTCCTTGATTAATAAGATCTCTAAGATCTTTAATCTTGGTAATTAACTAGAAGACATTAATTGTAATTAAATGTCTTATCACAAATGAAACTCTAAGTTTCCTTGTTAATTAGATCTCTAAGATCAATCCAAGATTCACCAAGATTCCATAACAACCAAATCTCCAAGATTTTCAGATTTATCAAAATAGGCAGAATCAGACTCCAACCCAAAAACGACTAGTCGAGACCAATCAGGAGCTGCCATGTAGACAAACCCACGCGCGACCACCAGGTGCGCGTGAGCTGCCCGCGGCAGCAGCCGTGGCGCGTGGGCTGCGCGCGACATCAGGCTGCCGCGCACAGCTGCGCGTAGACAGCAGCCCGTGGGCTGCTGCTGTGCGCAGCGTGCGTGGACAGCATGTTGTTCGCACGCTGCCGCAGGCCGTGGCTCGCGGTGGCCGCCCAGCCGCGGTGCGCGGCAGCGCACCGCCGCGTGCCACCGCGGGTTGGATCCAAAATTTTTTTTTTTTGTTTCTTCGATTACTTACAGATTTAATTTGATAACCCAGTTAATTAAATCCCAATCCAAAATAACATCAACATGATAAAATTTTCGAATCTAAAATTTTACATTAACTCCAAGTTAACAGATCTACGTCCTAAAACATATACAGTTAAAGAACTAGCCACATAAATCAAACATATGATTTAATAAACACTGAATTTGCAAATTCATATATATACAAAGCCTAGAGTTGGCTCTGATACCACTGTTGGGATTCGGTAAGATAAACAGCCCTAGGCACAGCGGAATATAAAATTTTAAGGACCTCTTACGGAATCTTGCCAGGATACTACTCCAGGTGTATATATATGAACATAAATAAAACGATAGTATAAACAGTTGTAGTTATACCTATCTCCTTGCAAATCCATAGCTTAGCAAAACGGACTCTGAATTTCTCCTCAGCCAAATCGATCCAAGCTCTGCAGCAGCGCCCCACGTGTTGCGCCTCTACGGGTTGATACACCACAATTACACGAAAATAATAAATCTCGATCAGCTAGAACACAAGATATATTATGATCTAGGATATAGGAACGATTTTGGAACAAAGTCGAAAACGAAAAATTCTTCCACAGGAAGAAGTGGGTTCAGTCGACTAGTGGGGAGAGGGAGAGAGAATTTTGCTCTTGCTCAATTTTTGCTTATGGAGTTGTGTGAAAAATAACTACAAGAAAGCTACTTATAGTTATCTCCCTAACCTAGTCCTATTAGGACTAGGGTTCTTCTCTCCTACATGGGCCATGGCCCTCTTTAATTTAGAAGACCAAGTCTCCTAATTAATTCATGGCCCAGTTAATTAATTTGACCAGGCTTTATTTAATCTCCCAATTAAATAGCCCAATTAATTAACTTAATCTCCCATTTAATTAAATCAGACTCTAAGTCCATTTAATTAAAATCCTTTCCAATTAATTAATTAATTCACAAATTAAATTCCAATTTAATTTATGATCCTGATCCAATTCCAATTGGATCCCATTTTGTTCCAATTGGGTCGACCCAGTCGACCCACCCATAATAATCGACCCAGTCGATTATTTACCCAGTCGACCCAGTCGACTCGGTCGTCCTTATTTCCTCGCTTTCGCTTCATGTGTATTGTGTATGCCCCCGTAGGTTCACCACATGATTGGCCGTGGGTTATAATTAAATATTATTTAATTATTCGAGTAAGATTTACTCTAAATCAATCGAACACTCTGTCGATTGACCATTCCAAAATTAGCACCCCTGCCAATTTGGGAATTCTCCCACACTCCACGGTCGATGTCCAGCCACAAGCCCATGGAGCCCAATCACTGGTGAATTAATTCAGTGAACCTTTTATCATTTACAATTTCCATATACGACATAATCTCTCCATCGATCAATCTCCCAGTCGAGACTTAAGGGTATAGTCTTTCATCGGTTTCCCTTTTCCTTTGTCTTGACCTTATGAATTCTGGTCTCGAAATGATTCTCTTTGACTTAATCTTTATGAGCTACTTACATAAAGCCGTCAGATACCTCGGCCGAGGATTTTACCAGAATTAATTTCTCACAGAAATCCATAGGAGAATTTCCCAACCTATCAAGTCAGGTCAATGGATCCTTTGTTGATGATATGAATCTGCATACGAGTTCCTCTATACCCAATATGAGTCCACAGAGACTTTCTGGCGATCTCCAGTCAGTCGGGACTCAAATCAAAGCATAGACGTTCTCGCACCAGATAAACCCTATCATCTCAAGTAGTTAGGGATCGTTCCTCGTATACTATTGTAAATTGGAATAACTTCAACCCCGATATGCGACTACCGCTTCCATGGTGAGTTATTTCCTAATTGGGGTATTCAGTGCACTTGCCATCCCAGCAAGCCACCCACTTATGTGTATCGACTATCCCAGTCACGCTCGTGGACTCCAGCGTTCTCCAGTTCATCGGAGTATACACATTAGTGAGAGTCTAACCGAATCCAACGATGTCCTATCTCGATTGGATTCTACGACTCTTGAATATATTCTAGATCACGGCCTTGGAGATCAGTCCACGGGTTGTCCCATAGCCCTGTGATCTAAGGACTTCTATCCTTATGCGTAGATAATTATTACATAAGATAAAGATGACCATATAATAATAAAATGCATTTATTAATCCAATTGAATGGTCCTTTCAATTAAATGCAGCCAAATAGTTGGCTTGCAGGACACTATTCTATCAACCAGTTCAGTCAAAAATGCCCATAAGGCTGAAATACTATTACCTTGAGTGAGTATAGGATTATGAATTGGAATTGAAAGCCGATTCTAGACTGAAATTGAGCCGATTTCGAACTGAAATTGAGCTGATTCGAACTGAAATTGAGCCGATTGTCAATCGAAATTGAGCAATGTCAACTGAAATTGAGCCGATTATGAAAGATGAACTTCGATTTTGTTTGTGTATATGAAATGAGGAAAACGGGAAAGAGAAATAAACATGTATGCGTGAATTAGAATGAAGACGGGAAAGAGAAAGAAATAAACATTAATTAGAATGAAATATCAAGTCTGGAATAAATGGGGAAAGAAGGAAAAAGAAAAAGAAAAGGAAAAGTGGCCGTGGCATTTGTTCCTATATCTAATAAGGTGGGCCGTGGCGGATAAGTTGAACTTTTTTTTAATCGGTGCAGTAACCGATTCAATGTCAATTGGCCACTATTTTTTTTTACCGTAGCTAATATGGTGTGGCCAAAACTCATATTTCTAGTAGTGAATTAATAATGATATTGAAATGTAATAATTATAGGGCTGAAAACGAGTTCTTACGTACCGAACAAAAAAGGTAAATTGCGACAAAAAGACAAGCGTTTCATTTTATTTCAATTTCGACGAGCGAGGTACCATCTTCGATTAAAAAAATAAATTGTTCCTTTAATTTTTTTTACATAGGGTAAAGATTTTTTTTTTAAATCACAAGGGGATAATTTAAATATATTGAATATCATATAGGGATAGATTGAAATTAGTTCCCAATTAATACATGGAATTTAATAGACATCAGATTTAGTTGAGTTTATATTCCTTCACGAGAAAATGAGAGAATTGCATTTTTGGTACACAGCTATAGGTCAATTTCCACTTTTGGTATACAACTTTATGTGTCCAACACATTTGGTACACCTCTTTAACAAAGTTTGACACATTTGGTACAACCGTTAAATAAATTGCAAAATCACCGTTAATTCCGTTAGTTCGACACATTTAGTACACCTCTTTTACAAAATTGGCATGTGCGCAGCACATGGCTGCCCAAAAAAAAAAAAAATTTTGAAACTTGATAAACTTTTTTATTATATTTTATTCTTCTTTCAATATTAAACTATAAATGACATTATAGTTTATTATATTTTACATATATAAATAATAAATACATATTTTGTAATAATTTTTATAAATATGATAAATTAAAGTAACTTGTTTATTATATTTTATTCTTCTTGCAATATTAAACTATAAATGACATTACATAGTTTATTATATTTTACATGTCATATAAATAATAAATACATATTTTTTAATAATTTTTATAAATAATAAACTATAAAAATAATAAATTATTTTATAAATAATTTTTAAAAATTGAAACTTGATAAACTTTTTTATTATATTTTATTCTTCTTCCAATATTAAACTATAAATGACATTATATAGTTTATTATATTTTACATGTCATATAAATAACAAAGACATATTTTTTAATAATTTTTATAAATAATAAACTATAAAAATAATAAATTATTTTTATAAATAATTTTTAAAAATTGAAACTTGATAAACTTGTTACAAATGTACCAAATTTGGTACACCTCTTTTGGTACTCGTTAAAGAGGTGTACCAAATGTGTTGGACACATAAAGCTGTGTACCAAAAGTGGGAATTGACCTATACCTGTGTACCAAAAATGCAATTCTCTCACGAGAAAAATATGGTGTAACATATGTAATCATTATATCATATCAAAGGTTGTAAATTTCCAGAATGTCATAAAGTGAGTGTTTTTTGTCTACAACTCTAGATAAACATAAGAGATAAATCTTGCCGGATTTTCATGACCTTTTTCTTGAATTTCTCAAACAATTTGAATATATAAAAAAATAGATAAACATAAGAGATAACTTATTAAAATTGAATAGTGACGAATTGTCTATTGCCTGGAACAATATCTTGGGGTCACCATCAATGTTTTTAGAATCGGACTGGACAATGAACTAGTGAGTCAACTGGCCACTGATTTTATTGATCGAACCGGTTGGACCGTTGATCAGATCGAATGACGTCACAATGATATAATAAATATATTTACTCTTAAAGTATATACAATATGCATAAAAGTTAAACATTATCTTACAACTGATTAAAAATATACAAAACTGGGAATATATTTAAATTAAATCATATAATATTTATCTAACTTATATCATAATGGTAATATGATACTAATTAGTAAGCTCATATAAATATAATATGATTATATTTATTTAATTAAAAATATAAAAATATAAGTTAAAAATACAACAAACTAAGAGATTAATAAATTTGAAAATATGATTATGTATACAAGTCTAATATTTAATATCAAATTTGCATAATATATCTATTTGACTTTCAAACTTTGACACTCTTTATCCTAAAAATATATAGTTGAAAAGAAATATCTTATAGAAAAACTTTTAATAAGAAATTAAGTCATAAAAATAAATTTAATTTTAATTTGAGTTAATTATCATAACCTAATTTATAAATAAATTTGGGTACAAGTTTTCTGTAATGTATAAATTTCTATACTAAAAGTTCAATAAAAATAATGTAACTCAAATGGTAAGAATGTTATGTTTTGTTTAAGAGGTTAGATGTTCAAATCCCTCATTCTACAAAAATTTTCAATTTATTTTTAATATTAAAAAATCGAAAAAAAAAAGAAGAAAAGAAAAGAAAATCAGAACCGGATTGAAACCGGTTCGTCGGTTTTGGACCGATTTAACCCGGTTCAAACTGATTTTTAACTTTACTGGTTTAGGGAGTTAATCAGATCGAACAGGTCTCCGGTTTGCGATCGAACCGATCGAACCACCGATCCGGTCCGATTTTAATAACATTGGTCACCATACCTCATATATCGCTGAAAGGATAAGCATTATCCACATAAAAACACATTAAATATTAGTATCTCTTAAAATACTCTTCCGAATACGAAACACCATCTATGCAAGGACGGATCCAGGAATTCAGCGTAGTGGAGGCTGAGATTCTACGATTAATTTTTATAATCGAAATACATAAAAAAAAATTAATCAAATAGTCAAACATGAAAATTATATTTTGAATACAAAAATGTATATGAGGATATACAAAATAAGGATGTGAAATTTGACAAAAATAACATCCACAAATTGCTTTAATAATACCCCTGTTATGACCCTAAAAGAACACCAAACATTTATGTATCATAAGTACAATTTCAAATCACACAAATTTCATTCACAATTGATCGCGCCAATTGTTCATTTGAGCTAGGTCAATATTATTTGGGGAACGAAATTTGTGTAGTAATATATTAAATAAAAAAATAACAAGAATTATTATATAAAATATTGAATTATTTTAATAGTTATTAAGAAAGAAAAAAATTAATAGAATAATTGTTAAGAAAGAAAAAGAAATTAAAAGAACAATTGTTAAGAAAGAAAATAAATAAAAAGAATAAATGTTAATTGAGAAATAAAAAAAACTAAAGAGGAAAATATTGAATTCTATTGGTAGTTAAGAAATAATAAGTTAGTTCTTTAGTCACATGCAAGTTATGGGAATAAACCCGTAGCCCTACGGCAAAAGGATATATATATACCGCCATATAAAATCCAATCTTCCCCGATCGAGCTTTATTTATTTTGCTAAATTGCTGTTGAAAATTTTCACGCCTCTGCCCATAACTATGGCTCTCTGGGGTTAGATCTATTACTCCTCTCTATGTATAGTTTGAATATTGTTCTTTAGTCTGAAAATTCTTTTCATATATTTAATATTTAGTTTGTTTGTGTTTTAGGTATTGAGTTGAAACCCGGAAACCCAATTACTCTTTCTTTTGTAGATAATACTCTTCTAAGGCCAAAGCTTTTAGTTACCCAGGTACTGACTTTTGTTTTTTCATTTGAATGTGGATATTGTTTTATTTTTAGATTTAGTTAGTTTTCCACTGTTGAGCATGGTGAAAAATAATACATTTGAAATTCTGCTGATTTGTCCTATTTTCTTAGGCAACACTCGGAATGGGTGAATCTACCGACAAGAGTGTGGTAAAATGTACTTTGGGTGATAGAAGTCCATTTGTTTTCGCTACTTTGGTGCCTAACAAAAAGGAGACGGCCTATTTAGAACTGGAAATTGGGAAGGGACGTGTGGGTTTTGCCGTAATTGGCCCAAGAAGTGTCTACCTTAGCGGTTATCATTTCATTCCATCGAAGTGTCTAGATTGCCACAGTGGTCCGTATCCTTTTTGCGTTCTCTTTACTGCAGTGATTTTTTTATTTTTTTGATGAGTTAGAGACCAATCTATTTATTACTATAACTCAAAATGTAATTAAGGCATTATGGTATAAAAACTCTTATTTCGCGTACTTAATCATCAGCTTCCTTAACTTTGATTTAGTGATCATTTCTATTACTATCCTCATGATGATGCAAACGAAGATTATTATTATGATGATGATGATGATCATGATCATGATCATGATGATGATGATTATGATTATGATGATGATGATCATGATGATGAAGATGAAGATGATGATGATGATGATGGTGACTTTGATGATGGATTGATCAATTTTCCTGGGATGAAATGTATGTTTTGCACTCCTTTATCTCCATGTATGTCTTATATACAAAGTGGTATGCTATTTCTGAAGGTTCTAAATCTAAAGGTTCTGTTCATTGCTATTATCTACTTTGCAGATGGTATCACCGAGGAGAACTGGGATGATTGGATATGTTCCAAAGCCGGTGGGCAATTTCTCTTTCGACTTTGACCGTGCTATTTGATGTTATTTATCTATGTTCTTGATGTGCATTTTCATTTCTTTTATAATCAACTAAATACTACTCGCTCCGTCCTTATTTTTTGCTCCCTTGGGTTTTTAGGTTAAGGTATTTTGATATTTATGTCCTTAAAAGTTGTGGAAAGTTAGTGTTGTCAAATCATTACTTTAAGTAAGAGGGTATTTTTGAGAAGGAAAGAGTGTTGTCTTGGGACATCTCAAAAAGGAAATATGATAAAAAATTTAAAGAAAATAGGATTTAAATTTAAAGGATGGAGGGAGTACAAATCTACATCTTGTCGATATATATATTTAATGGATTGTGTTGTATTCTTGTGTTCATTTCTGCAGGAAAGAAAGCGGTTGCGGATTTACCCAGTTCATTTGATGAAAAGGTCACATTTAAAGAAAATATTGAGGAAATGTTATACTAGCTAGTGCAGTGAGAGTATCTTATATTATTAGCTTTTGTTAATGCTTTAATTTGGATTGGCATAACTTATTATCATAACTTTTTCTTTTTTATAATTTACCCATTTGCATAACCTAAACATATTTATTATTATTATTCAATGCGTATTGCAAAAATAAATATATATTGATAAAAATGATATTGAAAGGTAATGGATAGAGCTGAAAACGAGCTTGCACGTATCGGACAAGTAAGTACTCTACTCGGCACGGTGGATTAATTCCCGGGTGTACTTAGCACCCCAAATGGACAAATCAAAAGCAATTTTTTTAAAATTAATTATAACTGTTATTTGGGAAGCCAAATTTATTTAATCCATGTTTTAACTTGGTAGTTAATTCGGAATTTTTATATTGAGTGAATTCCATTTTTGGTCCCTCATATGATTTGACATTATCACTTTCATTCCTTTTAAATTTTTTGTAGCAGATGCATTTCTCTTATCAATATAGTGTATCACATTAGTCCATCTTATCAATTTAGTATAATACATTCATCCCTCTTAAGTTTTTCATAGCAGATTCGTCCATTTTATCAATGTAATGTAACACATTGGTCCCTTTTAATCTGAAATACATCCTACAATAAAGTAAAATTTCATTATTGACCATATAAAGTGGCTGCTTTTCAAAATTGGCATTTTTATTGTGATACCTTGACAATATATGTCATTTATTATGTCGTCGTTATCAACTTTAGTCCATATCATCAAATTTTTTTAATTATCATCGGAAATCATCTATTTATGTCCAATTAGACTAAAAAATTTAATTTTAACAAAATTTATCATTCATCGAGTCTTAATCACTTGATAGGTTTATAACTTTAATTTTTATTTTAGAAGAAAATGAAATTTGTATAAAATTTGAGGCATATGTGATGTGAATTTGATCTATTTATTTGTTTATAAATAAAAATAAATATCTTCGATTTATAGGGGAAACGAACTTTAACCGTTTTTCATTAAAAATTGAAGCTATAGACCTACCCACATGAATTGGACTTGCAAATTTTGGAATAAGAATATGAAATCCTTAAATTTTAATTGGCACTCTAAAAGTTAAATTTTTCGGTTAGATTGAACATAAATTGGTGCTTTTTGGTCAAATAAGACATAAATTGATGATTTTCGGCGTTAACTAAAAAAATTCGGTAATAAGGACTGAAATTGAAGATGATGACACAATAAGTGATGTATTTTGTCGAGGTAACACAATAAAATGGTCAATTTTGAAATGGTACCACTTTAGAGGGCCAACAATAAAATATCACCTTCTAAAATGGATGTATTTTAAATTTAAGAGGGACCAATATGTTACACTATAATGATAAGAGGGACGAATTTGCTACGAAAAAGTTAAGAGGGACGAATGTCTTACATTACAATGATAAAAAGGACTAATGTGATATACTATATTTATAAGAGGGACGCATCTACTACAAAGAATTTAAAAGGGACGAAAGAGATAAAGTCAAGTCGTAAGAGCACCTCCAGCAGTTCTTTTTTTTTTTTTGCTCTTCCAAGAGCTAAAATTGAATTTATACACAACCAAGCTCAAAAATCTTGCTCCAGCAATAGCATCTAAAAATAGAGGACTATGTATATTGAAAGATTGAACTTGTATATATAAAGGCTCATGTATAAATATACAAGGCTTCCACATCAGCAAATTAAATAAGAAACATTAAAACATTAAATATAATAATTCTATATTTTATTAAATAAGGAACATATACAAGACTCACTACAACAATTTATGATTTTTCCCGCACTTTATTCCCAGCGCTTTTATTAAATCGTTATATAAAGCCATTTATTTCAAAAAGAGGTTTTTTATTAATTTATTATATTTAAATAAGAAACATTAAAACATGTATTTATTATTTATATTTTACGTGAAAATGTAATAAAATATTATTTATAATGTTATTTATAATTTAATATTGAAAGAAGAATAAAATATAATAATTCTGAAATTTTAGATGATGACTGTTGGAGTGAGTAGGTAAAACTGAATGGCTAAAACTCTGTTCACCATGTATAATTTGATATAGATGACCACTTATAAAAAATATTACAGGAGATGCTCTAAGAGGGACAAAAAATGCGATTCACTCTTTTCATATTTTCAAGAACATTACACGTCCAGCTGAAGCTAACAAAACATGGAGGGTATTTCAGTTTTTATCAACTCTATTAATATTTATTTATTACATTACTAAATCATGATTTTTTTTTACTGCAAATGATTATAAAAGGCTTAGCATCAGCATCCCCTAATTAGACAAATCAAAAGCAAATTTTCTTGTAATTGTTATTTGAGAACCCAGCTTTATTTAATGAGGGAATTGCTCTTTTTATATTAAACGTTTACCTACTTTATACATTTCATATCACACCTTTCATAATTGCACATTTCATACCAAAATCAATCAACCTTTTTCAATTTACATACCACCGTTAAATTTTGGACGGAATTGGACACGTGCGGCACGTGTCTGTTAACTCTAAAAAAAAGTGTCACTTTTCATACTAAACATTTACCTACTTTATACATTGCATACCACACCTTTCAGAATGACACATTTCATACCAAAATCAATCAACCTTTTTCAATTTTCATACCGACGTTAAATCACAAAAAAAAAAAAAAAAAACCTCGCGGGCACTGTACTACTACATATGCTATTCTTGTTCATCACTTTTTTACAATTAATCCCTTGCCTCCTAAAATGTTCCAATTTTACCCTTGGGTGTTATTAGTACTAATAAATATGTAAAAAATTGAAATTTACGGGCAATTATAAATTATATCAATTAATGAATATGATGATTTTGAATTGAAACAGTAGTACCACACAGGGTCTTCTCAATTTGAGGAAACCGTAATAAATCATACGATCGATAACATTCCTGTTTCTTTTTCGAAAGGGTACAAAATATAATAAAATACGGTCTTCTCTACCTATGAAAATCATACACAATCATAATTTTGTAATTTTTCTGTCAAATTTTTAAGTATAATTCAATTACAAAAAAAAAAACCCTCGTATTTTTCACTTTCTTATAATTAATCCCTTGCCCCTAAAAAACCCCTGTATTATTGCAAATACCCCCTGTATAATTGCAAATACCCCTGTACAATTGCAGATACCTCCTGAGGTTTTTTTTTTTGTCACAACCAATACGTGGGGTGTATTTTTGTAAGTAGGTCTTTTCAAATTTACGATTTATTATGGTTTTCCCAAACTGAGTAGACCATATTCGAGATTTTCTGCTCAAAATCAAATGGTCAAAATTGTAACATTTTAGGGGCAAGAAATTAATTATAAGAAAGTGACAAACACGAGGAATTTTTTTTTTTTGTAAATGAATTATACTTAAAAATTTGGCAGAAATTACAAAATTATGATTGTATATGATTTTCATAGATAAAGAAGACCGTATTTTATTATAATTTGTACACTTTCGAAAAAGAAGCAAGAATGTTATCGATCATATGATTTATTACGGTTTCCTCAAATTGAGATTTGCAATAATACAGGGGTTTTTTAGGGGCAAGGGATTAATTATAAGAAAGTGAAAAATACGACGGTTTTTTTTTTTGTAATTGAATTATACTTAAAAATTTGACAGAAAAATTACAAAATTATGATTGTGTATGATTTTCATAGGTAGAGAAGACCGTATTTATTATATTTTGTACACTTTCGAAAAAGAAACAGGAATGTTATCGATCGTATGATTTATTACGGTTTCCTCAAATTGAGAAGACCCTGTGTGGTACTACTGTTTCAATTCAGAATCATCATATTCATTAATTGGTATAATTTATAATTGCCCGTAAATTTCAATTTTTTACATATTTATTAGTACTAATAACACCCAAGGGTAAAATTGGAACATTTTAGGGGGCAAGGGGTTAATTGTAAAAAAGTGATGAACAAGAATAGTATATGTGGTAGTACAGTGCCCGCGAGGTTTTTTTTTTTTTTTTGTGATTTCACGTCGGTATGAAAATTGAAAAATGTTGATTGATTTTTGTATGAAATGTGTCATTCTGAAATGTATGGTATGCAATGTATAAAGTAGGTAAATGTTTAGTATGAAAAGTGACACTTTTTTTTTCCTTTTTTCTTTTTTTTTTAGAGTTCCGTCCAAGATTTAACGGTGGTATGTAAATTGAAAAATGTTGATTGATTTTGATAAGAAATGTGCAATTATGAAAGGTATGGTATGAAATGTATAAAGTAGGTAAATGTTTGGTACATAAAAAGTGCAATTCCCTCTTTATTTAATCTATGTTTTAACTTGGTAGTTAATTCGGAATTTTTTATTAACTCTATTAATGATATTTATTTATTATACTACTAAATCATGATTTTTTTTGTTATTGCAAATGACTATAAAAGGCTTAGCACCCGAATTAGACAAATCATAAACATTTTTTAATACTAAGATTTCAATTGGTTCTTCTTTCGTTTCGCAATTACAATTTATATAGAAAATTATAAACTGGCAATCTCAACCCACCACAATACGTTTTGGAAAGGAGGGAGGTGCTGCTGCTTCCTACTACAGCCTCATGGTTTATTATTTTCTGCAGAGAGGAACACAAGAAATTAAGAATGCACTAAATTTGTCCAAGATATATAAGAAAATGGGAAAATTGGTCCCATAACTATTGCTCGCTGGCAAAAAAGTCCTGTAACTTTTCGGGCTAGCAAAAACATCCTGTAACTATTAAATTTTAGCAAATTAGTCCTATTTTAGCCCGAACTGCCAACGTATCTGCCAAGTCACGCCCCTTTGCTGACCTGGAAAGTAAAACCCCCTTGTTGACATGGAAAAATAGCAAAAAAATGGTTCCATAACTAACGATCACTAGCAAAAAAGTCCTTTAACTTTTTGGGTTGGCAAAAAAGTCCTATAATTGAATTATTTCAGCATTTTAGTCCTATTTGGTCCAAATTGTGATTTTTTTCCCACCCATTTCAAACGAAAAATTAACCATATCTAACATACATTAACATATCATAATTATAACTTTTAAATAAACTGGCAATCTCAACCCACCACAATACGTTTTGGAAAGGAGGGAGGTGCTGCTGCTAATGCTTCCTACTACAGCCTCATGGTTTATTATTATCTGCAGAGAGGAACACAAGAAAGAATGCACTAAATTTAGTAAATGTGTCCAAGATATATAAGAAAGTACACATGATCAAATAGTTAGATAAATAAATAAAGCTTCTCATAAGAATGATATATAGCAACAGTTAAGTAAAAGATTGGATGGGATACAAGGCAACAAATATCAGGATGGAACAAGTATTCAGATAATAGCAATGAATTATGATTAGATACTCTAAGGGCTAAGATCCATCTAGAGCAAAAACAGATGAGTACCTTCAATAATCTCAATGTAATTTCTCCATGAGGTGAAGTATTCGGTGAAGCATTCAGTGAAGTATTCAGCTTCATCCTTGTATTCTGGCTCACTATTAAATCAAAGTAAAGGAAGTGTATGTATGTATTTTAAACTAAATAAACAAGATTTTTTCCTTTTTTAATTGGATCAAAGAGAAACTTTGGGATTGCTGAATGAAATACAAAAAAAGAATCCATTTTAAAATAGAAAGCAACAGAGCCATCATAGATTTTGTTAAGTTGGAATTGAAAAGATGCTATAAAAATAAGTGCTAGAATTAAAAAACAATGGACACGCAAAAAAGGATACTCAAAACAAGCTCGGCAAAAATGACACTCAAGGTGGATAGTTCTTGAGCCAATAACAGAAAAAACTACATCTTCTTCCTCCTCGAATTGCGCTCTTAACGGGCACGACTCCATTGTGTTAGGCAGCAAAGAACAGAGGAGTACTGGACTTCTATTACCCACTTGACACTGTAAGTAAACACTCTTGTTGGTGCTAGTTTCTTCGCCCTCTCCGAGTAAAGCCTAACCAGAAAAGATTGATTCATTCGTTCATTGATTGACCGAAAAATACAACATAATCATCATTCAAATAATAAGTAAAAGGCCAAACAAGATTCAGTTACAAAACCTTAAAAAGAATGAACCTTCGTCCTTCAGTAATATCAGGAGAAATAATGAATGGGGTTCCAGGTTTTACATCAATACCTAAAACACAAATGAAATATATTATATATATACATATATATATATGTAAATATGTAAAATTGAATAAAGCTAAATACAAATCTAGAATTTTCAGCCTAAAGAACAATCTTGAAACTATACGTAGAGGTAGGTGTGAGGGATCTTACCCCAGGTCTCTGCATTCTTAATCTTTTTGATAGCTTCAGCCATAGCTACGGGCAAGAGAATTAAGGCGTGAGAATTTTCAACAGCAAATTTAATCCAGGGGAAGAAGATTGGCTTTTATATGTCGCAAGATCCTTTTGCCCTAGGGCTAGGGTTTCATTTTTATTTTAACTAAATTGGGACCAAATATTTCTTATATTGGGCTTAGGCCTGTCAATTTCTTGTAGTGTTATCTTTCTAAGACTGTAATACCAGTTCAGAAGCATAGGGTCCAAACCCGGCACGGATCCGTAAAATATCAGCGTCAAAAAATTCGATCCTTTTTTTTTTAAGGGAAACTTAAATTCAGGTTTATAAATTCCATCATACAGTAACGTAACTTTAGTACATTTCCATCAATTAAAACAAAAAAGAATAATGGAAAAAGCAATTCGACATTTAAATAACAATTGAACTCGATTAGGACATTTCTATTTTTCATTCTTAAAATTCACGACCTTTTTTCCATCTTAAATTTTATAAAAATCATTGATTTGATTACATTGCTTTTTCATTCAAACCTCAACGATCAAAGCACATTTTATGTTTACAAAACCACTAAAATCAAACATTAAAACTCAATTCAAATCGAGTTTATGAAATTAAAACTCATTGGGACAAGATAATCATCCCATATACATTTTATTAGCTTATTCTCGTATTATGCACAAACTCATGTATAATAAATAATTACAAATGCTTTTATATATTTATAACAATAAACATGAATATATCTTATTGAAAATAGTCGTAATGTAAATACAAAATAGAATTATGTATTCTTTATATAATGAAAATTACAATGCAAAAAAACTGCATTTGGCTTTCACATATATTTCTATTTTATATCTTGGAAATGATAGCCATATCCATTTCCCCTTGTTCTTCGACATGTTATTCAAACACAACCCCAATCAAATTAATCAACTAAATTAAACAAAACAACAATATGCTAATTAAGAAAAAGAAAATTATTAGGAGTTTACTATTCAAATAATTAAATCACATGTACTTGGTTCACCAAAGGCAAATTTGCATTTTAAAATCCAAGGAATTGCAAATTTAAAACACTCTGTACTTTTAATTCTGGATTTTATAAAATTGATATTTTTATCCCATTTTTAAAAATATTTATTTGCTCGTTTGGTCCACATAATAGTCTCTACTTACTATTGTTAGTTTGTTACAATTAGGCCTGTCAATTGGATCGGAGTCAACCCGAATACGGATCCAAATTCCGTAAGGTATATCCATATTCGCTCTGGATTAATGAAAAGTGAATCTGGATCCGAGTCCGTTGGATGTCCGATATCCGAGTGCAAGATCCGGGTCCGATTAACCTTCTAAACATAGCATTTGAGAATTCAGATTTTGCTTCCTCCCTTTGTTTTCATTGAAATTGTTGATAGATTATAGAATCTAATACTAGAAGGATGATATATCTAAAAGATAAGAACATATCAATATAGAACCAAAAGAAATTAAGCTAAACGGAAATGAAAGAATGAAGTAAAATGAAACAACAAATGGGGACTGAGGGCTTCAGGTCTACTGTGCCGAGATGGAGAGGATAGAAATTTATGTAAATTGCGGATGTAAATTGCGGACACCTATGTCGTGGATCGTGGCATAGGTGGGAAGAAGAAGAAGTGATAGAGCCGTAGAGACAATGAGAGTTTTTAGAACCGAAGTAAACATAATGTAATAATAACGAGGGTACAATTTAAAAAAATATTAGGGTAAAGTAAAAAAGTTCTTTATTAGATGATGTTAATTAATTAATTAATTTGCTATATAAATAAAGTGTATACTTATATAATAAAAATAAATTCCGAAATCATGGAATAAATTAAAGTATCTAAATTCAACTTTTTATGACCTATAATGTTTCTAATTTAGTGTATTTGTTTTTTTTTTATTTTCATTTTCCCAATTTGAAACACCAAACTTAATCATATGTCACGTCCCCAAAATTGTATGGTCCATTGAATTTGCGATTTTGTACTTTTGATGTGTCATTTATTTATTTTTAAGATTTTTGTTTAAGATGTTGAATATATCATTATATCAATTACTATCTTAAAATTTTATTTAAATACATTTTACTGGTATCAAAATACAAAGTTAAACTCGTTACAAAGTCTAGTATTAAACAAAAGAAATATCCACACTAGTGAAAGTTGAATTCATGACCTCCTAGTCATAGAGTCTCAGTTTTAGCCAGCAGACTTCTGTCTAATCGACTTTTGATGTGCCATGTAGAATGTTGAAGCTTGGGACATATTAGGGGGAATGATTTTCTGGTGGGGTGGTCGGGGTCGGAGTGATTAAGAGAGAGTGGATAACAATTTAACTCCTCTTGTTCTTGTTCAAAGACACTTTAACTCCATGTGATAATTTAAATGCCACTTTAACTATATGTGTTTTGATAAAATAAGTTCACTAACTCCCTCTATTTATTTAATATACTGAAATTATAAAAAGACAATACCACCCTCATTGCCTCATGTATATACTCATTTATATAATTAAACATAATAGCATACCATGCCTATTAAACATATCACATGAAGATAAAGTATTTATTTTAAAGATATCACATAGAGGTAAAATAATCAGTAACATTATCATAAAGAGATAACATATTCAAAGTAGGATTAAATTGATCATTGAACATATCAAATTAAAGCCCCAACTGCAATAAAAAGCGCGTCCTATGGAAATACTATGTTTCCTTAGGCCATCTCCAATGGAGCCTTCTGGGGCCGGGAGCAGGGCTCGGGGCAGGGCGGCACGCGTTGCTGGAGAAGGAAGATAACACGCGCCCCTCTTTAAAACAGGTGCCGCCACCTGATTGGGCCCTTTCTCTCTCTCTTTTTTTTTTTTTTCTTTTCCTTGATTTATGTTGTTTATTTAAACCTAAATTATTTAAAGCAAATTTAAAGAAATGGAATTTTTGGGCCGAAAATAGCAAAATTGGATTTGTCCAAAATAGGCTTTTCGGGACGACATTCGTGTCCACAAGTCGCAGGCACGCACAAGTCTTGAAGGGCCAAGTGTAAATCAAATCCAAGATTTGCACCCCCTTGCACGCAAGGAGGGAGCCTTCTAGTAATAATTTCTTAACCTCTATGGCTTAGAAATCATATATAAACCAAAATTTTTTTTATCACACTTCCAATGTGGGATAAGTTCATTTCTTTCCAATTTTTCCCATTACATATGTGAACTTTGAGATTTAATTTCTCATTCACACGTACTCCAATTTGGATGTACCAAATACCATTTTAATCTACTCACGGAGTAGAATATAATTCCGTCAAGATCCGACTCTTTACTCAAAGTGGGTCCCACTTAAAATACGTCCAAAATGGTCCATTAACTTACTTTTTCCAACACTATGTTTATGAGGAGCTTTAGGATTTAGAAAGGAAGAAGGGATGTTATGGTAATTTTAATGGGTGTATTGGGGCTGTAATGGTTTTTTAATTATATTAATAAAATAATTATTAGTATTATTAATATAAACATTAAAAATAAAATTAAAACTAGATAAGTGAGAGTGGGCAAAAGAAAAAAATGGAATTAATTCCTCCACGGAGCCATGCCATTGGAGACGACCAGTCAGGGCTCGGGGCTGAGGTAGGGCTGGCCCGGGGCTCAGGAGCCCCGAGCTAGCCTGCTCCATTGGAGATGGCCTTAAGAAGCATTAATGCATGTAATTGCTCCTACATTTTTCCATGACATGAAGCCACCTGAGATTGCAATCAAGAAAATAATATTAAGTTAGAAGAACTGATAAGTAATCGTCCGAATCAGATACTAACTTTGAAGCGAAAATGCATGAATATGTGTTTTGAGAAGATTACATGGGCCTGAGAGTTAAAAAATTCCTCAAGGTGGGTAAGGAGGTATTAATTAATTCAGTGATTCGGGCTATTCCTTCGTATTTGATAGGTTGTTTCACACAACTGCACTATGGCCTGACTAAAGAAGTTGAGTCCATGATCGCTAATTTTTTATGGGACAAAAGTTAGACTAGGAAAATACATTTATGCTAAGTTTGATTTATGGATTTTAGTGAGTAAAATATTAAGTAAAATGAAAATGAACAATAAAAGATGTTCAATATTGCGTCATTGGAAGCAAGAAAAAATATTTTTCTTTGCGATTTAATCACTGAAATCCTTGAATCAAACATAGCCTTAATGAATTGAGATTCATTACGTGCGAGCAAGCAAAAGAGACAGTGGTTTGGACTTCCAAGACCTAGATTCATTCAATTCGACATTTTTTGCCGAACCTGCTTGGCGTATTTGTTGGGTCTTATGTCCAGCCCATGTGGTTTGAGCCCATTAGAGGAAAATTAGGTTACATGAGACTTGTAAAGAAAGACTTTTAGTCTTCTTGTTTGCGTGTGTTGTGTGCTACACACACCAGAAAAAAGGTTTTAGTTGCTGTGTACAGCAACTTTGGTAGTTGGTATATATATATATACATATTGGCATTAAGCCGCCATATCACGAGAGAGATAGAGAAAAATATTCAAGCAAATTGATTAAGAGCATAAAATAGGTGAGAACTATTGAGATTTATTTTGGGGTTTGTGAAAGAGATCGAGGTACTACAAGTAATTGATTTCGTCTCGGATTCAGTCAGAGATTCTTCACAAAGTGCTCAATCGACCAATTGGTTCGGGTTTTTATTCTTGCTCTTTAGTTTGGTGATTTATTTGTTCTCTGTGTTATTCAAGTTAGTGACTTGAGATTTTCCACCTTGTTGGTGAGATTATTAATATTGTGATCCAAGAGTGTTCTCTTGAGAATTTGGTTAGCCCCTAGTGGTTTTAGGGAGGATTTTGTAAACCCATTATCATTATAGTGGTTGATTTAGATCGGTTTTCGATCTCGTGGTTTTTTCCCAATTTGGGTTTCCACGTAAAATTGTCCTGTGCATATTTACTTTTCTCGCACCTTAATTCTTGTTTAGTTCAGTGAATTAGTGATTGGGTTTAATTTGATCTTGTTATTCTCAATTTCAATCCGTGGATATTTGTGGGAAAGAACGAATTGCTTCCGTTGTGATATTAGTTGTTACTAATCTGGTATTCTTTCCCTAACAGTATTATTGCTTCTCCGAACAATCTTGGGATGAAAAATTATTTTTCCGATCCCACTGGAAAATAATTAAAACTAAAACTTAGTTAGAAATTAGGTAAAATTGCAGAAAACGTCTCAACTAATTACTGATTTTGGATTTTCATCCCGAACTATTTAACTTAGCGAATTTCATCCCGTAATTTAATATTTTTTTGGAATATCGTCCCAAACTAATTACTAATTTTGATTTTTCGTCCCAAACTATATCAACTCGCCAAATTTCGTCCCATAATTTACCATTTTGTATGAATTTAGTCCCAATATTAAATTTCTAATTTAATGAAAATGACGTTCAATCATGTAATTAATTTGGGACGAACTCTGCAATATTATAAAATTATTCATGTTAAAATTTACCATGTCATGACACTTAAGCAACCATGTGATAATTCATCGGCAAATGCGCAATTCCGTCTTATAATTATGGTGGGACGATATTCCAAAAAAATATTAAATTACGGGACGAAATTCGCCAAATTAAATAGTTTGGGACGAAATCCAAAATCAATGATTAATTTGGGACGATTTTTGCAATTTTGCCTAAAAATTATTATAAATAAAACCCGACCCGTTGAAAACCCGAACCCGACTCCATGTTCTATTTGGACTTGGTCTCCTCTTCCCCCAAGTTTTTTCACGAACAGAGATTCAATCCTTAAATCTTCAATAATCCTCAGATCCTAAACTATCTGAAATATGTTTAAACAAATCATCCTCCTCCTCCTCCTCTTCGCCGTCACAAATGGTAGAAACCTTCACGAGATCAATTTTCGTTGGTCTAACCTCTATCCAGAATCCTTTATCTGGGACTCAAATTCCGATCACTTCATAGCCGGATCTCTTCACAACCACAACCTCATCTCCGTCTCCGACGCCGGAGTCACCTCCTCACTCATCTCCTCCGCCGCCTCCGCCCTTCCCCCAAACTCCTCCTTCCTCGGCCTCGCCCTGGAACCCCGCCACCGCACCCGTCTCTTCGCCGTCATCCACCGCCGTGACCCCCCCTACAACGCCCTCGCCTCCTACGATCTCCGTACCTTCCGCCAACTCTTCCTCACCCCACTCGACGATCTACTCCCCTCGCCAATCGTCGCAAACGACGTCGCAGTGGATTACCACGGAAACGCCTACGTCACCGACTCCGCCAATGACGTCATCTTCAAAGTCGACCAAAACGGCGTCGCCTCGATCCTTTCCGAATCGAAGATGTTCAAATCCTACCCTGTGGATCCCACCGTCTTTTATCACAAGTGCGGCTTGAACGGCGTCGTTTACAACTCCAAGGGTTATTTGTTAGTGACTCAGTCAAACACGGGGAAGCTGTTTAAAGTTGACGTGGATGACGGAACGGCGAGGAGGGTTTTATTGAATAAGGACTTAACGGCGGCTGACGGGATCGCCGTTAGAAGCGACGGCGTCGTTTTGGTGGTTTCGAGGTATAAGTTGTATTTTATCAAGAGTGATGACAGCTGGAGCGAGGGGGTGGTGTTTGACGAAACTGCCCTTAAGGAGGAGAAGCAGGCTAGTGCTGTGACTGTTGGAGCGGAGGATAGGGTGTACGTGTTATATGGTCATGTGGATGAGGGTATAATGGGAAATGTTGAAAGAGAGGAATTTAGTATTGTGGAAGTGGAATCGGGAAAAGAAAGTGAAGGAGAGAATGTTTGGATTTTTGTGTTGATTGGTTTGGGTTTGGCTTATTTCTTGATTTGGAGATTTCAAATGAAACAGCTTGTGAATAATATGAACAAGAAAAGTAGATAATTTTTTTTTTTTAAAAGATAATTATTTGTTTCCACTTGTTTGTTTGAGTTTAATAGGGTTTTTTCTTCTTGTTGTATTTTCATTTTTAACAGTTATTGAAAATTTATATGCTTTTTAGTTAGAATTATGAAAATCTGTGTTGAATTTCTTTGTGTAGTTCCTATTAAACTCTACAAATGCGCATACATAACGATGTACGGGTTGTGAATACTAATAATGTTTTAATTGCTATAGAATTGGGCTTGTCGTCTTATAATATCTCTTACCATCTTGAAATTCGTAGTTTTATTAGGCTCAGTTCAGGTCGGTTCCCTTGATTAGGACCAAATTATCTCAATTGGGCTTTGTGATAGGAGGCTATCTCCTGTTCAGTTTTCAAGACCCATATATTATATAATCTGGCCCAAATTAATAATTTATATACCATTTAAGGAAAATTCTAGGGTGTCGCTACGTTAGGTGCCGCTAATATCACATTAGGTGGTATTATCACACAATGTGTATCACATTGTATGGTACATGATCACATTACATAGTATTAACCCCATATATTTAGTATGACACCCACATCATGTAGTATTTATTCCACATTAGGTGGTATTACCACGCAATGTGCGTCATATTCTATGGTATAAATTATACTCCTTATACCATACAATGTGATACACATTGTGTAATAATACCACCTAATGTGATATTAGCGGCACCTAACGTAGCGGCACCCTAGAATCACCCACCATTTAATTATGCTCTTATACTTGACAAAAATTACTTCAAATTTGCCATTAAATAATCGGCCTCATAATAAATACAATTGAGACAAAAATTTTTCACTCTCACTCATCTCTCTCCCGCCAGGGGTGGGCGTTGGGTTCGGGTAACCTAAACCCGACCCGTCCCATTTTTAAAATATCCGAACGGGACGAGTATTTTTTGGGTTTGGGTACCCGAACTTGAATACCCGTATTTTATTACGAAAATACGGGACGGGTTTGAGATTGGTCTCTCCAACCCCGAATACCCGAACCCGCCTATATAATATTATTAATTATAAAATATATACACTGTACTAGTTTACTTGTATAACATTATCTAATAAATGAACTTTTTTAATTTTACCCTAATATTCTATTTAAATCTTACATTAGTTTAGTAATTAATATTAAGTCAATCCTAAAAAGTTAAAAACTCTCAATCTCTCATAATCCCTTGTAAGTTGTACGTCTTATCAATAGCTCATTATATGATTTTACTTTTTGTTTATATTTGGATATAGAAATAATCGTTATGATGACTTGATGATATGTTTTATGTATTAATGAAATAAAAAGTGATACGATTTAGCAAAAGAAAAATGACGAAATAGAATTACGAAATATTATATTATTTTGTTAGATGGATAAAGAATCTATGAATAGAAATAATATGGGACCCGTAATCCCGTCCCGTTCCGACCCGCAATAATTCGGGTACCCGCTTCCGGGTACCCGGATTCTTACGGGGCGGGTTTGGGATGAAAAGTGTCAATCCCGAAATTTAGTATACCCATATCTCTAACCCCAAACCCGTCCCGTGCCCACCCCTACTCCCGCCTAAAAAATCTTTGTCTCACTCTAAGCTTTTTTCTTCAATTGAGCTAAAGTAGTGGTCAATGGAGCCCTAAATTTCATTGTTGTTGCCTAAAAAATCTCTGTCTCTCTCTAAGTTTTTTTCTTCAATTGAGCTAAAGTAGTGGTCAATGGAGCCCTAAATTTCATTGTTATTTGTAGAATTGTGGACTTGAATTTTGGAATTGAAGGTGAAATGTGAGTAACCTTCTTGATTCGACACCCAGTTGAAGAAAATTTGAGCTAACCTCCAATCTCTGATAGATTTCAAGACGGCTTCGACTATTAAAGTTCAGGGGACTTTAAAGAAGAAGGTCTTTTTGTTAAGATGGAGATGTGGGATTCTTCAACTGTGGGTGTATGAACATTGCTGCAAATGGGTTTCCTTGGCTTTGAATTAAATAAATATGGTTTTTTTTGTTCAGCCGAACTGCAGAATTGACGAGTTTTCGATTGGTTGAATTGAAGAGAAGAATAAGGACGTGGGTTGTTCTGGAAATTCTGTTTATTGATATAGCCATTTTGAATTGAACTGAGTTTTTCAAATTCCAGTTAATTCATTTAGGGCTAAGTCCGGTTCGGTAAATCGACCGAATCGGACCGGACCAATTGAATCGGTCCGGACCGATTACCGAACCGGCCAACCGGTTCGGTAATCGGTTCTAGTCTCAGAACCGAACCTATATATATTCGATTTTCGGTAAAAACCGTCGGTTTTCCGAACCGAACCGAACGAACCAAACCCATTGAATTTTTTTTTTCTCTATTACCATTTACCCAATTACCCAATACCCTATTTTCCTACCCAAGTTTTTCCTAAAGTCCCAAACCTTTCATTTCTTCTCCCAACCCCAGCCCTAATTTTCGGACCCTTCATCTTCTTCTCCCAACTCCAGCCGCCGCCCAAGCCCTCACACCAAAACAACCACCCTCAGCCCCTGAGGCAGTGGGCTTTTTTTTCCACTAATAAATCCTTCCTATATAGGAGAAAACGTGAGAGAGAGAAAAGAAAAGAAGATAGGCGGTTTGAGAGGTGTGGTAGAGGAGGAGGGAGACGGAGAGGCTCGGCGGCAGTTGTTTAAGGAGGCGAAGTCGGGTGGGGCAAAAAGGGTGCCGGAGAAGTTTGTGTTTGTGGAGTAAAGATGCGAAGATGGAGTAGCCACGTGCAGGGAGGCTTTCAGCGGCGAGATCGGCGGAGGAGGGTGGTGGAGACGGCGGCGCGAAGAAGAAGGAAAGAGAGAGGATTTTATTTCTTGTTATTGGTGTTACTTGGAGTGAGGAAACCCTACTTACCAAAAAAAAAATACAGGTGGTTTGGGCCTTTTATTTCGGTACACATGGACCGAACCGGACCGACTATTTCGGTCCGGTAATCGGTCCATGTTTTTTTGGGACCGAACCGGGCCATAACCGAACTTCGGTTCGGTTCAGTCCGGTTCGGCCCTTTTGCTCAGCCCTAAATTCATTTCATGTGTAGCTCCTCATCAGAAATTAGTGGGTATTTCTTTTCTGCTGGCTTTTGAGTTTGAACGTGGCAGGGCTTTTCTCACCTGCATTCTTCGGTAGCAATATGTTCGTCATTTTGGGTAATTCTCAGCCACCAATCCGACGGCTGTGTTTAAATGAAGATGAACGGTTAGATTTAATTGAGTACAAGGGTAAAAAAGTAATTCCATGTAATCGGGTCAACCGAACTGGATTTATTGGGCTCAAATCCAAATTACCCCCCCTCCCAACCCACAATAATTTTATTGACTCCATTATTTAATCACCCCCAAATTAACAATTGAGTCTAATTTTAATTGTGAAAACCGAACTGAGCCTTACAATATTAAAGTTTGGGAAACCACCACAACATGTTTCTTGGGGCAAAAATTTAAAAATAGGCATGTAACTTTGGGTTATTTTCAATAATAGTCTTGTAATGTAATTATATTGTACAAATTTAGTCTTTTAACTTTCTCTCGGTTCTGATTTTAGTTCTACGCATTAGCAATTTTGTACTTTAACTTTCAACATGTTCCAATTTTTATTCTGTATTTACAAATAATGTCCACTAGTTTTCAATAAGTTTTATTTTTAGTCCTACAATTATAAATTTTTAATATGATAATAGTACAAATTTGTACTTGTGGGATGAATTTGAAACTTATAAAAAGTTAGAGGACAAAATTTTGTTATGAATATGACTAAAGAAATTTGGTGAAAGTTAGGGACGAAATATGTGATTAGCATAGTTACATGACTATTTTCGAAAGGGTTCCAATGTTAAAGGACCATATTTTAAATTTTGCCAATTTTTCTGGTCAAGTGATATTATGGTGATCGATACCGGTGAACTTCATTAGAAAGACTTCTTTCGATTAGGTAGGTTCCGAAGGCTTAAAAATAACTCTACTAAAGAAACAAGATCAATCTACACTCACGAACAATAGTTAGCCTAGTTGGGGTACTCCTATTTCAACTCTCTTATGCTTAAGTCTGAACAACTGATAAGAAGCTCTATAATATTGAAAATAGAATTAGTCAATACTCAATATAGCTTTTTCAATAGCAAGGACACCGTATTTCAAGTTAAAATAGGTATTTTCTCGACTTATTTCAGGAAACTAATTTTAAAAAATTTCATGTGAAATTATAGGGACTAACATGAATTATTTTAATCCAGGTGAAAGCTAAGGATGAAAGGTTGTAAGATTATATAGTTGTGATGCATAAACTCTTAAAAGATGAGGTTCAATTATAGCAGCTAAAGGAAATGTCAATCTATGTGTCACCTTTTGAATATTCTAGAGAGCAGTTAGTTTGTTGATGAACCTTTACACAATGTTATTTTTCTTTTCATTCTAATCTGCACCAGTTCATATGGCATGGAAAAAAATGTAGGTAAATTTGATATGATAATTAATTGAAATGTAAGTAGGGGGCTTCTAGGGACAGTTCAGCATGTGGAAAACTGTTGACAGTTCAGCCTTCTCAGCCAATCATTAATATTATTTTATTTAGTGGTAACCTGAAGAATTAATTGGTCATATAACCCGGTCATATTTTTTGCCGATTTAGGCGATATTACCGTAATACCCTTGACTTAAAAAAAATTTCTTCAACAACTTCAGCCAACAGGTCGCGATTCTGATTTTTTGAGGTTTTTGTTCGATTGCTGCTTGTTTCTACTTCTATAAGGGCTGGATAGTATGTTGATGTGTTCAATTTTACGATTCATTGCTTGATTGAGGTCGATTGAAGTTAATTTCATATTTGGGGAAACTTCAATTCCGCGATCCCTTTTCGGTTTTTTCGTCTGGTGCTTAATTTCTTTTCGATTTTCAGTTGTTTGTGGTCGTAGTGAGCTTAATTTCAGTCTGCTGGGTTCAATTTTGCGATCTGCTGTTTCGGGCCGCCAAGTACATGTTCGGGCCTGGTTGATTTCGCGAATTTGGTTGCTTGGTTTGCTGTTTTTGCGGTTGTTTGTTGTTCCTTGGGGCTGTTTTACAGAGTATTATTTGAATGGGGTGTGCTATCAAAATCTGTAAATATCTGGAGTGGAAGAAGGGTGTTCCCCTGTTATTGCATTGAAAAATAAGCATTCTTTGAAGAAGAAGAAAAAATTGTGTGGCAAAAGGAAAATTAAGAGTGGATAAAGTAGTAATGATCGTAGTGGGGGTAATGTTATGGTTTTGGAGGATTTCGGGGTTGAGATTTTAGAGGAACTACAGAGTAATTCATCATCATCTACATCTTCATCGGAAAGTTGTGGAAGTTGGTCAGCTATGTTTTCAATCTGTAAGTATTTTGATGTGCCATCAAACTTCATGGTCACCACAATCTTTGTTTTCAAGTCGGATTTTTGTTCTTTCTAATTTCCGGCGGCTTCCACCACTGTAAATATCATAATAAGATCGATGGAAGGTGGAGAAGAGTAGGAAAGAAGATGGCTGAACTTGAAAATTGAACAAATTAATAAGGGTATTTAGGATAATTCGTACCATTCTAGTTGAACTTGTATAGCAAGTTGCAAGTAAAATTTTTGCCACATGGCATACGTTGAATGGTGAACTATGTGCAGTTCTGCCAAAGCTGAACTGCCCTTAGCAAGCCAGATGTAAGTAATATCTATGTTAGACTGTGCAATGGTAAGAAATATTATTTGAATGAAATGTTCATATGACATGGACGAGCTGGTGCAGGTGTCAAACAATTATACTAGAAACTTGAAAAAGTAAACTTGTATTTGTTAGAATAATGGTTTGATCAATCTCATGTCGATTAATAATTCTAAGAGCTACTAAAATTTTATAAAAAAAAATAACAGAGAAAGATAACAATTGTTCAAATAATAATTGAGGCATACATACGATAATTGATTGAATACTAATTGAGGAAAAATACGATAATTGATTGAATACTAACGAATATAAATATAATAACAGGTGACATGTTAACAAAAATTGTTGAAAACATACTGGATTTTTTTTTTTTTTTTTTGCAAAGATAATACAATTTGATGTAAAAATTGAGATTAAGAACAAACTTGGTATGAGATTGATACTAACAATTAACATATTTGAAAGAGGAGGGTAATTTGGGCAAGAAAAAATATAATTTTGATTAATCAACATTGAAGGAATACGTGTTAAATGTAATACTTTAGGGGTACATGATACACCCCATATTTTAGGGGACAAACTGTATTTAACCCTAAAATCTATCCCATTGACACCCCTATTTAATCTATTGTCTCCTTAATTTGTACTTTTGATCACTCATGATGTGATAAGCAAAATGATTTAAGAACTACAATGACCAGGAAAAAAAAATGGTATATCATTATTCAATACATATTGCAAAAAATATAGATATTGATAACGATATTGAAATGTAATAAATAGGGCTGAAAACGAGCTCATATGTATCGAACAAAAAAGGTAAATTGCGACAAAAAGACATGCGTTTCATTTTATTTCAATTTCGGCGAGTAAGGTACCATCTTCGATTTAAGAAAGTAAATTGCTCCTTTAATTTTTTTTTACATGGGGTAAAGTATTTTTTTCAAATCACAAGGGGATAAATTAAATATATTAAATATCATATTGAATATCATAGAGGGATAGATTGAAATTAGTTCCCAATTAGTAATACTTGGAATTTAATAGACATCAGATTTAGTTGAGTATATATTCCTTCACGAGAAAAATAAGGTATAATATATGTAATAATTATATCATATCAAAGGTTATTAATTTCCAGAACGTGATCAAGTGAGTGTTTCTTGTCTACAACTCTAGATAAACATAAGAGATAAATCTTGCGGGATTTTCATGACCTTTTTCTTGAATTTCTCAAACAATATGAATATATAAAAAAATAGATAACATAAGAGATAACTTACTAAAATTGAATAGTGATGAATTGTCTACTGCGCGCCTGGAACAATATCTTGGGGTCACCATCAATGTTTTCAGAATCGGACCGAACAATAAATCGGTGAGCCAACTGACCACTGATTTTATTGGTCGAACCGATTGAACCGTTGATCGGACCGGATAATATCATAATGATATAATAAATATATATTTAATTTTAAAGTATATACGATATGCATAAAATTTAAACATTATCCTACAATTGATTAAAAATATATAAAACTTAGAATATATTTAAATTAAACCATACTATTTATCGAACTTATAGCATAATGGTAATATGATACAAATTAGTAAGCTCATATAAATATAATATGATTATATTTATTTAATTAATAATATAAAAATGTAACTTAAAAATAAAACAACTAAGAGATTAATAAATTTTAAAATATAATTATGTATACAAGTCTAATATTCAAAATCAACTTTGCATAATATATCTATTTGTCTTTCAAACTTTGACACTCTTTATCCTAAAAATCTATAGTTGAAAAGAAATATCTTATAGAAAAACTTTTAATAAGAAATTATGTCATAAAAATAAATTTAATTTTAATTTTCATTGATAATGTGTAATATATTTTTATTTTAGCTAATTATCAAAATCAAATTTATAAATAGATTTGGTTACTTGTTTTCTATAATGTATAAATTTCTATACTAAAAGTTCAATAAAAATAATGTAACTCAAATGGTAATGATGTGTGTTTTGTTTAAGAGGTTAGGTGTTCAAATCCCTCATTCTACAAAAAATTTCATTTTATTTTTAATATTAAAAAATCAAAATAAAAAAGAAGGAAAAAAAAAAAAAAATCAGAACGGGGTCGAAACCAATCCAAACTGGTTCATCGGTTTCGGATCGGTTCAACCTGGTTCAACCTGGTTTTTAACCTTACTGGTTTTAGAGGGTTAACCGGATATGACAAGCTTTCGGTTCGCGATCGAATCGGTCGGATCGGGCGGTCCGGTCCGGTTTTAATAACATTGGTCACCATACCTCATATATCTCTTAAAATACAATTCCGAATGCGAAACACCTTCTATACAAGGACGGATCCAGGAATTCAGTGTAATAGGGGCTGAGATTCTACGATTAATTTTTATAATCAAAATATATAAAAAAAAATCAATCAAACAGTCAAATTTGAAAATTGTATTTTGATCACAAAAAATATATATGAGGATATACAAAATAAGGAGGTGAAATTTGACAAAAATAACCTCCACAAATTGCTTTAGTTACATAATACCCCGTTATGACCCAAAAAGAACACAAAAAATTTATGCATCTTAATTACAATTTCAAATCACATAAATTACATTCACAATTGATCGCGTCAATTCTTCATTTGAGCTAAGTCAATATTATTTGGGGAACGAAATTTTGTATAGTAATGTATTAAAATAAAAAGATAATAAGAATTATTATAAAAAATTTAATTATATTGATAGTTATTAAGAAAGAAAAAAATTAATAGAATAATTGTTAAGAAATTAAAAGAACAATTGTTAAGAAAGAAAATAAATAAAAAGAATAAATGTTAATTGAGAAAGAAAAAAGACTAAAGAGGAAAATATTGAATTCTATTGGTAGTTAAGAAATAATAAGTTAAGAGAATAGTAGTTAATTAAATAGGAAAAAAAGACTAGAAAACTAATGAGAATTAATTAAAAGAATCACATGCAAGTTATGGGAATAAACCCTAGCCCTACGGCGAAAGGATACCGCCATATAAAATCCAATCTTCCCCGAGCTTTATTTAATTTGCTAAACTGCTGTTGAAAATTTTCACGCCTCTGCCCATAACTATGGCTCACTGGGGTTAGATCTATTACTCCTTTCTATGTATAGTTTGAAGATTGTTCTTTAGTCCGAAAATTCTTTTTTATATATTTAGTTTGTTTGTGTTTTAGGTATTGAGTTGAAACCCGGAAACCCAATCACTCTTTATTTTGTAGATACTACTCTTATAAGGCCAAAGCTTTTAGTAACCCAGGTACTGATGTTTATGTTAACTGACTTTTGTGAGAAAAATGCAATATACTCCCATGTGTTATGCAAAACCTCCAAGAAACTACCCTGGCGCCAAATTTCCTTGTGTTTTCAAAAACCCTGCAAAAAACACCTAATTTATAAAAAATAGGTCATTTTGGATCGACATATTTCAAGAAATCATTTTTAAAACATATCACGTGAAGTTGTAGGTAACAACTTGAAGTATTTTTTAAATGATTTCTTGAAATATGTCGATCCAAAACGACCTATTTTTTTCTTCAAATTGGGTGTTTTTTGCAGGGCTTTTGAAAACATAAGTAAGTTTGGCGCAATAAAAATTTCACAGGGTAGTTTCTTGTAGGTTTTGCATAACACAGGGGAGTATTTTGCATTTACCCCGACTTTTGTTTAATTGTTTGGCCTATTTTTCATTTGAATGTGGATAATGTTTTATTTTTAGATTTAGTTAATTTTCCAGTGTTGAGCATGTTAGGGTTTTGAAAATGTGCTCGTTGATTCGTTCTATTTTCTTAGGCAACACTCGGAATAGGTGAATCAACCGACAAGAGTGTGGTACAATGTACTTTAGGTGATAGAAGTCCATTCGTTCTTGCTACTTTGATGCCTAACGAAAAGGAGACGACCCTTTTAGAACTGGAAATTGGGAAAGGATATGTGGTTTTTACTGTTATTGGCCCAAGAAGTGTCTACCTTAGCGGTTATCATTTCATTCCATCGAAGTGTCTAGATTGCCACGGTGGTCCGTATCCTTTTTGCGTTCTCTATACTGCAGTGATTTTTTTATTTTGTTGATAGAGTTAGAGACCAGTCTATTTATTACTATAACTCAAAATGTAATTAAGGCATTATGGTATTAAATCTCTTATTATCATCAGCTTTCTTAACTTTGATTTAGTGATGAATTCTATTACTATCCTCATGATGATGCACTCGAAGATGATTTTGATGAAGATGATTATTATTATGATGATGATGAAGTAAAGATCTATTATCCTTTTACGGAATGTATGTTTTGCACTCCTTTATCTCCATATATGTCTTATATATAAAGTAGTATGCTATTTCTAAAGGTTCTAAATCTAAAAGTTCTGTTCATTGCTATTATCTAAATGCTTCTTCCTTCCATATAATTGTTCATCTTCTAAAAGTCCTTGTATGTTCATATTGGTTGAGATTATTAGCCGTCTAGAATAAGGCTTGCAAGCATTTTGAGGTTTTTGAATGTGTATTTTTATCTAATCAATTAATGGATGAAAAATACTTCAACAAGCTATATATTGAGGGTTGGGGCATTACAACAAAATTTCAAAATTGATTAGAAGGGCTGATTGATATTAAAAGTTGATTATATATATGTCATGTTATAATGAATTTTTCCTTGAAAGTTATTTATTTGTTCAAACTACTTTGCAGATGCTGTCACTGAGGAGAACTGGGATGCATGGATGTCGATGAAACGTTCCAAAGCCGGTGGGCAATTTCTCTTTCGACTTTGACTTTTTTTACTGGAGTGTGCTATTTGATGCTATTTTATCTATGTTCTTGATGTGCATTTTCGTTTCTTTTATAATCAACTAAATACTACTCACTCCGTCCTTATTTTTTGCTCCCTTCGCGGAGTTTTAGGTTAAGGTATTTTGACATTTATGTCCTCCAAATCATTACTTTAAGTAAGAAGTAAGAGGGTATTTTTGTCTTGGGACATCTGAAAAAGGAAATATGATAAAAAATTAAAGATAATAGGATAAAAAACTAATGGATGGAGGGAATACAAATTTACATCTTGTCGAGATATATTTAATGGATTGTGTTGTATTCTTGTGTTCATTTCTGCAGAAAAGAAAGCGGCTGCGGATTTACCCAATTCATTTGATGAAAAGGTCACATTGAGAGAAAATATTGAGGAAATGTTATACTAGCTAGTGCAATGAGAGTATCTTATTAGATTTTGCTAATGCTTTAATTTGGATTAGCATAACTTTTTCTTTTATAATTTACCCATTTGCATAACCTAAACATATTTATTATTATTATTCAACGCATATTGCATGCAAAACTATATATATATATATATATATATATTGATAATAATGATATTGAAAGGTAATGGATAGGGCTGAAAACAAGCTCGCACGTATCGAACAAGTAAGAGATCAAGCTCGGCTCGAGCCAAAACAATGATGTTTATGAGTACTCTACTCGGCACGGTCCCGGGTGTACCTTAGCACCCCAAATGGACAAATCAAAAGCAAATTTTTTAAAATTAATTATAACTGTTATTTGGGAAGCCAAATTTATTTAATCCATGTTTTAACTTGGTAGTTAATTCGGAATTTTCATATTTTCAAGAACATTACACGTCCAGCTGTATGTTACTGAAGCTAACAAAATATGGAGGGTATTTCAGTTTTATTAACTCTATTAATATTTATTTATTACATTACTAAATCATGATTTTTTTTTTTTTTACTGCAAATGATTATAAAAGGCTTAGCATCAGCATCGGCATCAGCATCCCCTAATTAGACAAATCAAAAGCAAATTTTCTTGTAATTGTTATTTAGGAACCCAGCTTTATTTAATCTACCGGATTAGGAATGCGAAGGCCTCTCCTCCGAAAGGAGACCGGGGAAAGAAAGAGCTATGCTATTGACCGACCCCTTTTTATCATTTTGTTTGAAGTGGGCCAAATAGAGAATGAAATGCATAAAAAAAATAGGGGTTAATCCATGTTTTAACTTGGTAGTTAATTCGGAATTTTTTATTAACTCTATTAATGATATTTATTTATTATACTATCTCATGATTTTTTTTTTTTTGTTACTTCAACTGATTTAAAAAGGCATAGAAACCGAATTAGGCAAATCAAAAGCATTTTTTAATTCTAAGATTTCAATTGGTTCTTCTTTCCTTTTGTAATTAGAATTTATATAGGAAATTATAATTTTTTAATTGCATCTTTTCCCTCCCCAAAACTAAATTGTCCAAATTAAGCTTTTAGTCCCAATTAAAATCGAAATTCATATTGAACAACAATACAATTTGTTAGTCAAAATATTCACTGTAAAGAGGTTTAATGGAAAAGTATTGCAATTAAACAGAATATACATATATTGTTCAAGAATGCTAAAACCAACTTATCGTAACAATCTTTGGAAAGAAACGAAACTTTAATCATAAAAATTAAAATTCTTATTTTCAATGCTCCTTTCGAATTCATAAAAATTCGAATGGATGACTTTTCTCAACCATTATGTACATCTCATCCGTGCCAACACTTTCAAAACAAGGCATATTCGACTGCAAGTTTGTACAATGGATCCGGATCAAAACAAGAAACATAGTAACAAAGCAATAGAAAATTTCTAACTGATATTACTACTATCATAATTTTAACTACTTTTAAATACGTTTTGGAAACGAGGGAGGTGCTGCTGCTACTGCTTCCTACTACAGCCTCATGGTTTATTATTATCTGCAGAGAGGAACACAAGAAAGAATGCACTAAATTTAGTAAATTTGTCCAAGATATATAAGAAAATACAAATGATCAAGTAGTTAGATAAATAAATAAAGCTTCTCATAAGAACGATATATAGCAACAGTTAAAAGATTGGATGGGAAACAAGGCAACAAATATGGGGTAAATGCAAAATACTCCCCCGTGTTATGCAACCTACAAGAAACTACTCTGTGAAATTTTTATTGCGCCAAACTTCTTTTTGTTTTCAAAAATCCTGCAAAAAACACCCAATTTGAAAAAAATAGGTCGTTTTGGATCGACATATTTCAAGAAATCATTTCAAAATACTTCAAGTTGTTCCCTACAACTTCACGTTATATGTTTTAAAAATGGTTTCTTGAAATATGTCGATCCAAAATGACCTATTTTTTACAAATTGGGTGTTTTTTATAGGGTTTTTGAAAACACAAAGAAGTTTGGCGCAATAAAAATTTTCACAAGGTAGTTTCTTGTAGGTTTTGCATAACACAGGGGAGTGTCTTGCATTTTTCCCCAACAAATATCAAAAGGATGGAACAAGTATTCAGATAATAGCAATGAATTATAACATTAGAAAGATCCATCTAGAGCAAAAACAGATGAGTACCTTCAATGATCTCAATGTATTTTCTCCACGAGGTGAAGTATTCGGGGAATTCTTCTTCCTTGTATATTGGCTCACTATTAAATCAAAGTAAAGGAAGTGTATGTATGATTCAACAACATCTAAACTAAATAAAGATTTACTAGTAGTAATATATATTTTGTTAACTTGGAATTGAAAGGATGCTATAAAAATAAGTGCTAGAATTAAAAAACAATGGAAACGCAAAAAAGGATACTCAAAACAAGCTCGGCAATAATAACCCTTAAGGTGGAGAGTTCTTGAGCCAATAACAGAAAAAATTACATCTTCTTCCTCCTCGAATTCCGCTCTTAACCGGCACGACTCCATTTTGTTAGGCAGCAAAGAACAGAGGAGTACGGGACTTCTATTACCCACTTGACACTGTAACAACACACTCTTGTTGGTGCTAGTTTCTTCGCTCTTTCCGAGTGCAGCCTAACCAGATAAGATTGGATTATTCATTCATTGATTGACCGAAAAATACAACATAATCATCATTCAAATAAGTAAAAGGCCAAACAAGATTCAGTTACAAAACCTTAAAAATAGTGAACCTTGGTCCTTCAGTATCAGGAGAAATAATGATTGGGGTTCCAGGTTTTACATCAATACCTAAAACACAAATAAACTAGACAAATGAAATACATAGTTCGCACATGAAATATATCATATACATATATATATATATATATATATATGTAAAATTGAATAAAGCTAAATACAAATCTAGAATTTTCAGCCTAAAGAACAATCTTGAAACTATACGTAGAGGTAGGTGTGAGGGATCTAACCCCAGATCTCTCCTTTCTTAGGCTTGATAAATTCAGCCATAGCTACGGGCAAGAGAATTAAGGCGTGAAAATTTTTAACAGCAAGCAAATTAAAGCTAGGGGAAGATTGGCTTTTATATGTCGCAAGATCCTTTTGTCCTAGGGCTAGGGTTTTATTTTTATTTAACTAAATTGGGACCGGACCAAATATTTCTTATATTCAATGGGTGGGAGTAGATCTGTCAATGGGGCGGATTTCAATTCGGATCCGTCCGAACCGGTCCGATTTATTAGGATAATTATCTGATTAGAAATTCGATGGACCTGATCCGATTATAAAGATCGGTAGTCCGAAACTCATAGAGCGAATATGAATTTAGGTCGATCCGATCTGTTAAAGATCCGTATCCGACAATAAATAAAAAGAAAGATATATATACATATTTTTTTATAAAAGTAAGTATCATTAATAATATTTCACCGTCAATTTAAGAACATAGTAATTTATAACTCATTTATAAATTTATTTAAAACAATATTTTCATTCTATAAATATGAATATAGTAAAGAAACTTTGAACATGTGAGCTAAAATTAAATAAAACTGAAAAGTTAATAAACTTGTTTTTGGAAAAAAATATTAATTTAACTTTTTAAATAAAAATTTATTTGATCCGAAAAAGATTCAATATCCGGCTAAATTCGATCAAGATCCGTTGGATTAAAAAAATCTCGATCCGAGCAAGATCTAAATTCGACAGGATTCGATCCGATATAAATGGAGCCGGATCTGGATAAGGCTGATCCAACCAGAATCCGACCCATTGATAGCCCTAGGTGGGAGCATAATACCAGTTCAGAAGCACAGGGTCCAAACCCGGCACGGATCCATAAAATATCAACGTCAAATAATCCGATCCTTTTTTTTTTTAGGGAAACTTAAATTCAGGTTTATAAATTTCATCATACAGTAACATTCGTCTAGTGTAAGCTTGTACACCTGGGTTATAAAAAAAAAATGAAAAAAATGAAAAAAGCAATTCGACATTTAAATAACAATTGAACTCGATCGATTAGGACATTTTTATTTTTCATTATTAAATTCACGGCCTATTTTTTTCTTCTTAAATTTTGTATAAATCATTGATTTGATTACTTAGTTTTTTCCTCAAACCTCAACGTTCAAAGCACATTTTAGGTTTTCAAAACCACTAATTAAAATCAAACATCAAAACGCAATTCAGACCGAGTTTATGAAATTAAAACTCATTGGGACAAGATGATCGTTCCATATACACTTTACTAGCTTATTCTTCTGCTATGCACAAACACATATATTACAAATACTTTTATATGTTTATAACAATAAATATGAATATATCTTATTGAAAATAGTCGTAATGTAAATACAAAATAGAATTATGTATTCTTTATATAATGAAATTTACAATGCAAAAAAACTGCATTTGGCTTTCACATATATTTCTATTTTATATTTTGGAAATGATAGCCATTTCCATTTCCTCTTGTTCTTCGACATGTTATTCAAACACAACCCCAATCAAATTAATCAACTAAAATTAAGCAAAACAACAATATGCTAATTAAGCAAAAGAAAATTATTAGGAGTTTACTATTCAAATAATTAAAATCACATGTACTTGGTTCAGCAAAGGCAAATTTGCATTTTAAAATCCAAGGAATTGCAAATTTAAAATACTCTGTACTTTTAATTCTACATTTTATAAAATTGATATTTTTGTCCCATTTTTTAAAATAGTTATTTTAAAATACTCTGTACTCTTTTAGGACCATCAAAGGTACACAGAAGCTAGTCCAGTGGCAAAATATGCAGCAAAACAATTGAAATAAGTTTGTAAAATGGATATAATAAAGGGAAAATTGCTTTTTTGGTACCATAGGATAGGATGACTTGCACTTTTGGTACCATAGGATAGGTTCTCATTGCAATTTTGGTACCAAACCCAATTTTTCTACAAAATTAATGGCAATTTACCCCCTATCAAATACATAATGTACAATTTAACCCCTCGTGGTTTAAAAAAGAGCATTTTACCCCCTGAAATTTTGTAAAAATTTCACATCGCCTCCCTGATATTTTTATAGGCGGCACTTAATCCACTTGTATTATGATAATGTGATATTTTACCCATTGTGTTATGATAAATGTGGCAATTTATCCCCCTATGTTAAATAAAATAATTTGCACGCATACTCTCAATTTCGGAAAGTGAGTTACAATCTCCGACTGAAGGGGGTGAATTGCTTCATTAAAATTTTACAGGGGGTAAATTGATTTTTTTCAAATTATAGAGGGATAAATTGAACATTATGCATTTCATAGGGGGTAAATTGCCATTAACTTTGTAGAAAAATTGGGTTTGATACCAAAATTGCAATGAAAACCTATCCTATGGTACCAAATTTGCATTTTCGTATCCAATGGTACCAAAAGTGCAAGTCAGCCTATCCTATGGTACCAAAAAAGCAATTTTCCCATATAATAAATGACAGAGTTGAGTTGTTTGGCGTTTGTATAGTTTATAGAGTAGAAATTGTCGCACCAATAATATGATCTATGTAAGTAATATCATAGGGGTGGTTTTTGGGTTCGGGTAATTTAAATCCGACCCATCCCGTTTATAAAATATCTGAACAAGACGAGTATTTTTTGGTTTGCATATTCGAACTTAAAAATCCGTATTTATTTACGAAAATACGGGATGAGTTTGAGATTAGTCTCTCCAACTCCGAATACCCGAACCCGCCAGTATCTTTTTATTATAATTATTATTATTAAATAATTATACACTTTATTTATATATCAAATTAATTAATTAATTAACATCATCTAATAAAGAACTTTTTTACTTTACCTTAATATTTTTTAAATTGTACACTAGTTATTAATACATTATGTTTGCCTCGGTTCTAAAAGCTCTCACTGTCTCTACGGCTCTACCACTTCTTCTCTTCCCACCTATGCCACGATCCACGACATAGGTTTCGGCAATTTACTAAAATATCTCTTCCTATCCTCTCCATTTCGGCACAGTAGATCTGAAGCCCTCAATCCCCATATGTGGTTTCATTTATCCTAAAAATATATAGTTGAAAAGAAATATCTTATAGAAAAACTTTTAATAAAAAATTATGTAATAAAATAAATTTAATATTAATTTTCATTGATAATGTGTAAAATATTTTAATTTGAGTTAATTAATGAGAATTAATTTTCATAGATTATGTAACACTAATGAGAATTAATTAATTAAAAGAATCACATGCAAGTTATGGGAATAAACCCTAGCCCTACGGCAAAAGGATATATACCGCCATATAAAATCCAATCTTCCCCGATCGAGCTTTATTTAATTTGCTAAATTGCTGTTGAAAATTTTCACGCCTCTGCCCATAACTATGGCTCTCTGGGGTTAGATCTATTACTCCTCCTCTCTATGCATAATTCGAAGATTGTTCTTTAGTCTGAAAATTCTTTTCATATATTTAATATTTAGTTTGTTTGTGTTTTAGGTATTGAGTTGAAACCCGGAAACCCAATTACTCTTTCTTTTGTACGTAGTCTTCCAAGGCCAAAGCTTTTAGTTTCCCAGGTACTGATGTTTATGTTAACTGACTTTTGTTTAATTGTTTGGCCTTTTTTTTTCATTTGAATGTGGATATTGTTTTATTTTTAGATTTAGTTAGTTTTCCGCTGTTGAGCATGTTAGGGTTTTGTTAAATTTATATGTCCTATTTTCTTAGGCAACACTCGGAATGGGTGAATCGACCGACAAGAGTGTGGTACAATGTACTTTGGGTGATAGAAGTCCATTTGTTCTCGCTACTTTGGTGCCTAACAAAAAGGAGACGGCCTATTTAGAACTGGAAATTGGGAAGGGACATGTGATTTTTACTGTTATTGGCCCAAGAAGTGTCTACCTTAGCGGTTATCATTTCATCCCATCAAAGAGTCGAGATTGCCACTGTGGTCCGTATCCTTTTTGCGTTCTCTATACTGCAGTGATTTTTTTATTTTGTTGATGAGTTAGAGACCAATCTATTTATTACTATAACTCAAAATGTACGTACACTACAAAAAAATTGAGCTTAAGTAACAAAAAATTAAGTGATAATGTGAAAGTTGTCACTCTTTGTATGCATTTAGTGATAAAAATATTAATTTTGTCATAATAATAATGGTGACAAGTGCAATAGTGACAAAATATGTTTTTAAGTCGTCACTAATAGCTATTAATGACAAATATATGGTGACTTAAGTTGTCACTATTGATAATTAGTGACACCCTTTTAGTGACAACCTAGTGACAATAAATATTGTCACTATGGTTTAATGACAATTTTTTGGTTGTCACTTTTGGGGTATCGCTAAATATCAATAGTGACAATTTTTTTGCAATTATTGTCACTAGTATGTTTATGAAAACCATTTTAGTGATAATATTTGAGTTCTTGTCACTTAATGTATACAAGAAGTGACAACTTTAACATTGTCACATAAAATTTTATCACTAAAATTAATTTTTTTTGTAGTGGTAATTAAGGCATTATGGTATTAAATCTCTTATTTCGCGTACGTAATCATCAGCTAATTCCTTAACTTTGATTTAGTGATCAATTCTATTACTTTCCTCATGATGATTCAGACGAAGAGTATTATGATGAGCATGATTATTATTATGATGATGATGATGATGAAATGATCTATGATCCTCCGGACAAATGTATGTTTTGCACTCCTTTATCTCCATGCATGTCTTATATATAAAGTATTATGCTATTTCTGATGGTTCTAACTCTAAAAGTTCCATGCATGTCCATATAATGTTGATCTTTTAAACTGTTGATTATATGGTTGATTATTAGCCATCTAGAATAAGGCTTGCAAGCATTTTGAGGTTTTTTAATGTGTATTTTTATCTAATCAATTAATGGATGAAAAATACTCCAACAAGCTATATATCGAGGGTTGGGGCATTACAACAAAATTGCTCAATTGATTAAAAGGGCTGATTGATATTAAAAGTTGATTATATGTCATGTTATACTGAATTTTTCCTTGAAAGTTATTGATTTGTTCAAACTACTTTGCAGATGGTATCACCGAGGAGAACTGGAATTCATGGATGTCGATGAAACGTTCCAAAGCCGGTGGGCAATTTCTCTTTCGACTTTGACTTCTTTTACTGGAGCGTGCTATTTGATGTTATTTATCTATGTTCTTGATGTGCATTTTCATTTCTTTTATAATCAACTAAATACTACTCACTCCGTCCTTATTTTTCGCTCCCTTGGGTTTTTAGGTTAAGGTATTTTGACATTTACGTCCTTAAAAGTTGTGAAGAGTTAGTCTTGTCAAATCGTTACTTTAAGTAAGAGGGTATTTTTGAGAAGGAAATAGAGTGTTGTCTTGGGACATCTCAAAAAGAAAATAGGATCAAAGTTAAAGAAAATAGGATTTAAATTTAAAGGATGGAGGGAGTACAAATCTACATCTTGTCGATATATATATTTAATGGATTGTGTTGTATTCTTGTGTTCATTTCTGCAGAAAGGAAAGCGGTTGCGGATTTACCCAGTTCATTTGATGAAAAGGTCACATTAAAAGAATATTGAGGAAATGTTATACTAGCTAGTGCAGTGAGAGTATCTTATATTATTAGATTTTGCTAATGCTTTAATTTGGATTAGCATAACTTTTTCTTTTATAATTTACCCATTTGCATAACCTAAACATATTTATTATTATTATTATTCAACGCATATTGCAAAAATAAATATATATTGATAAAAATGATATTGAAAGGTATGGACAAATCAAAAGCAAATTTTTTAAAATTAATTATAACTGTTATTTGGGAAGCCAAATTTATTTAATCAATGTTTTAACTTGGTAGTTAATTTGGAATTTTCATATTGAGTGAATTGCAATTTTGGTCCTTCTTATGATCTGACTTTATCACTTTTATCCTTTCTAAATTTTTTTGTAAGATGCATCCCTTTATTAATATAGTGTATCACATTAGTCCATTTTATCAATTTAGTATAATATATTCAGCCCTCTTAAATTTTTCATAGTAGATTCGTCCCATTTATTGATGAAGTGTAATACATTGTTCTCTCTTAAATTTAAATTACATCTTAAAATAGAAGTAAAATTTCATTATTGACCATATAAAGTGATTGCTTTTCAAAATTGGCCATTATTGTGGTAGTTGGCAATATATGTCATTTATTGCGTGGTCGTTAATCAACTTCAGTCCATATCATCAAACTTTTTTAATTATCATTGGAAATCATCAATTTATGTCTAATTTGACTGAAAATTTTAATCTTAGCAAAATATATCATTCGTCGAGTGACACTTAAAAATTGAAAATTTCATGTGATGATTTCAAAATTTTAAGTCTAAATCACTTGATAGGTTTATAACTTTAATTTTTATTTTAGAATACAATGAAATTTGTATAAAATTTGAGGCAAACATTATGTGAATTTGACCTATTGATTTGTTTATAAATAAAAATAGATATTTTCGATTTATAGGGGAAACGAACTTTAACCGTTTTTCTTTAAAAATTGAAGCTATAGACCTACCCACATGAATTGGACTTGCAAATTTTGGAATAAGAATATGAAATTCTTAAATTTTAATTGGCACTCTAAAAGTTAAATTTTTTGATCAGATTAAACATAAATTGGTGCTTTTCTGTCAACTAAGACATAAATTGATGATTTTTAGCGTTAACTAAAAAAATTCGGTAATAAGGACTGAAATTGAAGATGATGACACAATAAATGTTATATTTTGTCGAGGTAACACAATAAAATTGTCAATTTTGAAATGGTACCACTTTAGAGGGCCAACAATAAAATTTTACCTTTTAAAATGGATATATTTTAGATTTAGGAGGGATCAATGTGTTACACAATAATGATAAAAGTGACGAATTTGCTACGAAAAAGTTAAGAGGAACGAATGTATTACATTACAATGACAAGAGGAACTAATGTGTTACACTATATTAATAAGAAAGACACATCTACTACGAAAAATTCAAAAGGGACGAAAGGGATAAAATCAAGTCATAAGAGGGACCAAAAATGCGATTCACCTTTTCATATTTTCAAGAAACTAAATTGTCCAAATTAAGCTATTAGTCCTAAATAAAATCGAAATTCATATTGAACAATACAATATTCACTGTAAAGAGTGATTAGAAAGATCCATCTAGAGCAAAAACAGATGAGTACCTTCAATGATACTCAATGTAATTTCTCCATGAGGTGAAGTATTCGGAGAAGTATTCAATTTCTTCCTTGTATTCTGGCTCACTATTAAATCAAAGTAAAGGAAGTGTATGTATGTATGTATGATTCAACAACATCTAAACTAAATAAAGATTTACTAGTAGTAATATATATTTTGTTAAGTTGGAATTGCAAAAAAGGATACTCAAAACAAGCTCGGCAAAAATAACAATTAAGGTGGAGAGTTCTTGAGCCAATAACAGAAAAAATCACATCTTCGTCCTCCTCGAATCCCACTTTTAACGGGCACGACTCCATTGTGTTAGGCAGCAAAGAACAGAGGAGTACTGGACTTCTATTACCCACTTGACACTGTACGTAAACACTCTTGTTGGTGCTAATTTCTTCGCCCTCTCCGAGTAAAGCCTAACCAGAAAAGATTGATTCATTCGTTCATTGATTGACCGAAAAATACGACATAATCATCATTCAAATAATAAGTAAAAGGCCAAACAAGATTCAGTTACAAAACCTTATAAATAATGAACCTTCGTCCTTCAGTAATATCAGGAGAAATAATGAATGGGGTTCCAGGTTTTACATCAATACCTAAAACACAAATGAAATATATATATATATATATATGTAAAATTGAATAAAGCTAAATACTTCCTCCGTCCCATTTATCTTTATCACTTGGTACAGTTTGACCAGTCATTATATATAATTTAATTAATATATTTCACTAATAAGTTGATAATAGAGGGAAAAACACTTTTGATCCCAAACTTTACCCAAAAAAACACTTTTGGTACCATGCTTCGCAAAAAAACAGATTTTGTACCACAATTTAGAGAGTCTTGACACATTTAGTCATTCCGTTAAATTTTGGATGGAAATTTCGCGCGTGACCGTCACCTCCCGTCAAGCGCGTCAAGTTCAAATTGGTCACGAGTTTTGCACGTGAGAAATTCGGTCAAAACACTTTTGGTCCCAAATTTTACCCCAGAAAACACATTTGGTACCATGCTTTGCAAAAAAACAGATTTGATACCACAATTTACATACTCTTGACACATTTATGTCCTTGTTAAATTGATAAAAATCACATATAATTAACAAACAATAGTTTCTCTAAAATTTTTGATAAAAATCACAAAATATACTTAAATCATTAAAAATATTCTTAATAAAAGTACCTTGGATACCTGACTTGGTGCACTTTGACTTGCACTTGTATTCCAATGTTGATACAAGCACCAATCAAAAGTTCTATCTTTTCCATCGAAAACATCGAAAAGTTTTCATTTTTGAATCAGGCGAAACGAAAACAAGATGTAATTCCGAAACTATTTATTTGCCTTAAACTCAATTATTTTCCTAAATTTAGTAACTTTTTTTACAAATTTTCCTTAGTGTTTCTGAAATATTTCCGAATAGCCTCGAAAAGTTTTCAATATTTGGCTCTCCGAAACATACATTCGAAACGAAATTTTGATCCATGGATACAAGTGCAAGTCAAAGTGCACCAAGTCAGGTATCCAAGGTACTTTTGTTAAGAATATTTTCAAAGATTTAAGTACACTTTGAGATTTTTATCAAATCTTTTAGAGAAATTGTTGTTTGTTCATTATATGTGATTTTTATCAATTTAACGGGGACACTAAATGTGTCAAGAGTATGTAAATTGTGGTATCAAATCTGTTTTTCTGCAAAGCATGGTACCAAATGTGTTTTCTGGGGTAAAATTTGGGACCAAAAGTGTTTTGACCGATTTGTCACGTGCAAAACTCGTGAACTTAACGGGCGCGTGACGGTCACGCGCGCAAATTCCTTCCAAAATTTAACGGAATGACTAAATGTGTCAAGACTCTCTAAATTATGGTACTAAATCTGTTTTTCTGCGAAGCATGGTACCAAAAGTGTTTTTTGGGGTAAAGTTTGGGACTAAAAGTGTTTTTCCCTCGTTGATAATATTATATGGCACTATATATAATTATATTTAAGAGATTTGATACACTACAAATGTGAATAATTTAATATGATAAGTCACTTAAAAGATTGAAAAGTTTGATCGGATACTGTAGCAAAGGGAGCAAAATAAATGGGACCAGGAAGTACAAATTTAGAATTTTGAGCCTAAAGAACAATCTTGAAACTATACGTAGAGGTAGGTGTGAGGGATCTTACCCCAGATCTCTCCATTCTTAACCTTTTTGATAGCTTCAGCCATAGCTACGGGCAAGAGAGTTAATTAAGGCGTGAAAATTTTTAACAGCAAATTAAAGTTAGGGGAAGATTGGCTTTTATATGTCGCAAGATCCTTTTGCCCTAGGGCTAGGGTTTCATTTTTATTTTAACTAAATTTAATTGGAATGTGTTTTGAGAAGATTACATGGGCCGAGAGTTAAATATTTTCAGATCTACTGTGCCGAAATGGAGAGGATAGGAAGAGAATTGCAGCTGCTTGCTCTAATCTTTAACTTTTTTGTTTGATCGTTAATTTTATTTAACAACAACTTTTTAGATGTTTTTATTTAGTTTATAAATTAACATATATAAATAATATAATACAGACAATTATATTCGGATTCGAATTTTTAACAGATCAAATCAGACTAAATCCATATTCGTTCCATTTATTTCGGATTACGAATTTTTTTAATCGGATCAGCACTTTCGAATCCATAATCGGATTAAAATTCTTATAAATCGGGATGGATTCGAACCAAATACGGATTGAAATATAGGGTTAAATATATTTTACCCCTCTAAAGTATGGGATTGTATCAATTACCCCTCTAAAGTTATTGCTTGAAACACTTACCCCTCCAATGTTTATTAGTCAAAGTTTTATTTTTTCTAGCCCAAACCCTTTATATGTGCTAATGGTTGTTAGTTTGAACCTCATACAATGTTTGTTCTTAAGCTCATATTTTGCATTCAAGTATATTTTTCTTGGTTTTTTTTTCATACTTCTTAAACAAAAAAAATAAAGTTTGTGTAAATGGGTAGTAAGCTTTTCCAGTGCATCTTCAAATATAAAAGAATCATAGGACTATAACAAACAAATGTCCATTCTCAATGAAATGAAATAGTGAAAATAGAATATGAAACATAAACACACTAGTCAAATTAGGAGTGAATGGTAAATTAACTCTCATTGATATTTAAATAGGCATTTTACCTTTTTGTGATAAATAAAATGGCAAAATATCTTTCTATATTTTTATAAAAGAAGCATATTTTTATAATTTTTCTTGTGATAAATAAAAGGGCAAAATACCTTTCTATATTTTTATAAAAGAAGCACATTTTTATATTTTTACAAGGAGGTAAAATGTCAATCTTGCAATATCAGACGAAGTTAAAGTGCACATTTACGAATACCACATAGAGGTAAATTGTCTATTTACACATATCACATGAGGTAAAGTGAAATAAATATATTGTAAGGCCATCTCCAGCCGAAGGGGGGAGGCAAGCAAAAGCCCCCCCTTCGGCTGGAGAAGAGCTCCCCCCGGAGCTGGCAGGCAGGCATCCGGGGGAGATGCTTGCCTGCTGGCAAGCAGGGAGGCAATGGTTGCCTCCCTGCCTGCCAGGAGGCTCACGCGCCTTACCCCTTTCTCTTTATTCTTTTTTTTTTGTTTGTTGTCAATTGCTGCCAACTTTCTTTATTAATTGTAATGTATTATTGTTGTTGCTTTATTTTTCTTATTGCCGTGACTTCCTTCTCTCTTCTTTTTTTTTTAGTTGTTTTGCCTACAAGTTCTAAGTTAATTGTAGGACAAATTTATAAGTTATAAGTTGTAAATCCTGCAAGAATGAAATTTAAATGTATAAAAAAAATATAAGTTAATTCACTATAGGTCTCGTTTGACAAATTTAACTCACTATTATTAATTTCTTTTAAGTTGAACGTTTATTATGTATTTAACGTTATCAAATTCTTACTCCATTAGATTATATTAAAATTATATTTTAATTTTATTATTATTATTATTATTATTATTATTATTATTATTATTATTATTATTATTATTATTATTATTATTATTATTATTATTATTATTATTATTATTATTATTATTATTATTATTATTATTATTATTATTTATTGTTGTTGTTGTTGTTGTTGTTGTTATACTTAAGTGAGAGTGGGGAAAGTTTGAAATTGAAATAAATATTTTGAATTGTTGGTTCGGTTGGAGATGACTAACTTGACAAGGCAGGCAAGCAAGCAGGCAGGCAGGCAAACAGGCAGGCAAGAGGGGGCTATTGCCTGCTTCGGCTGGAGATGGCCTAAGGATTGACTTAAATTGGTCATTTTTCACATGAAAATAAAGTATCATTAGCATTATAAAGCGTGTGTGCAACACCTCCACTAAGAAGGATGTAAATTGTTCATTATTTCATATCATAAGAAGGTAGATTGTCTATTTTCATATCATATGGAGGTAAATTGCTCATTCGACATATCTAAGAGAGCTAACTTGCCAAAAACTCGTCAAACTGGTCCAAACATTAGTAGAAGTAACCCTTGTATCGTTACCCTTTATAGTGTATATATTGCGACACTTGATACTAGGAGTGGGCATGGCCGAGTTTGAGGCCGTCCCATAATAATTCGGTACCCAACCGAAAGCGGGTATTCGAATTATTGCGGAATGGGACGGAACTTGATTACATGTCTCATATTATTTTAAATTATCAATTCTTCACGCACTAAACAAAATTAAATTACAATATTTCATATAAAATTTTGTATGTAATAGACTAGTAGTAGTAGTAATTTAATTTGTAGAGCAAAAAAAATCTTCCCACCTACGTCGTGGGTCGTGGCATAGGTGGGAAGAAGAAGTGGTAGAGCCGTAGAGACAATGAGAGTTTTTAGAACCGAGGCAAACATAATGTATTAATAACTAGTGTACAATTTAAAAAATATTAGGGTAAAGTAAAAAAGTTCTTTATTAGATGATGTTAATTAAATAATTAATTTGATATATAAATAAAGTGTATAATTATATAATAATAATAATAGTAATAATAATAATTATAATAATAATAAAAAGATATAGACGAGTTCGGATATTCGGAGTTGGAGAGACTAATCTCAAACTCATCCCGTATTTTCGTAAATAAATACGGATTTTTAAGTTCGAGTATGCAAACCAAAAAATACTCGTCATGTTCAGATATTTTATAAACGAGATGGGTCATATTTAAAGTACCCGAACCCAGCGACCACCCCTGTGATATTACTTACATAGATCATATTAATGGTGCGACAATTTCTACTCTATAAACTATACAAACGCCAACCAACTCAACTCTGTCATTTATTATAATCCATTTTACAAACTTATTTCAATTGTTTTGCTGCATATTTTGCCACTAGACTAGCTTATGTGTATCTTCCGTTGAAATTTCTCTGTTTTCTAGTAGTATACCCTCCTGCTCATCTACCTAACATATAAAAAATATATAGTATTTAAATTATGATAAAAATATATTTTTAATCATTTAATTTTACTATGTGGTGAATTTCTGACATTTCTATATCTGTTAAGCAGTTTCGATCCTTTTAACTTTTTGAATTTGCAATTTAGGACGATCGACTACAAATGTTTGACTTTTCACTTATTAGTGTTTGCTAATTTAAGGACATTTTAATGTAATTTCGATCAATTGCTCACGTAATTCAAAAAGTTAAAGGAACAAAATTGTAACCAAATGTCCTAAAATAACAAAAATAAAATAAAATATCTTAACCATCAAAATTGCATCCAGATATCCTGAAACTCCAAATGCTAAAGGACTGGAACTACTTGCTTGAGCAAAAACTATTCTAAAATTGCTACCCAATAAAAGTTAAAGGACTAAATGTGATATACCATACTTGTACATTTACGTGGCATCTATGTGGTAGCCAACCAAATCAAAATAGGCTAAACCGAGCTATGTCGAGGTCGAATAACCGATCTGATCTCTTGATCGATCGGATCTAACATGATTCAAGGCAGACTAGCTCTGAGCTATGAAGATCGATTTAGCTACTTGTTTAGACTTGGAGTTGTATAGAATCCAAATAGTTTAAATCAGTCCCTACTTTGTAATAAGACTCCTAGGTTGTATATGAATTTCTATATTAATTTGAGCAAAAGACAAAAACACCCCTATGCTTTGTCTAATTCCCAAAAATTTCTTTGTATTATTTTAACTCCCAAAAATCTTCTGTGTTTGATTTTAAATACCACACTCGACCCAAGTAGTATATGCTTATAATTTTATTTTTGACATTTGGTGGAATGACAAGATTACCCCTATGTGTTTGGTTTTTTTAAAATTTAGTTATTCTTTTTGAAAAATAAGCATATACTACTTGGGTCAAGTGTGGTACATAAAATCAAATACAGGGGGTTTTGGGGATTTAAAATGACACATAGGGAATTTTTTGGGAGTTAAACAAATCATTGGGTATTTTTATCTTTCGATGTCAGGGGTAAAATTGTCATATCAAAAGCAAAATGTGAATAAATACTCACAATTTTGGCGTTTGAAACATACTCTCTTCTTTGAGGATGTATTTGGCACTTATTTAAAATCATAGGAAATTTTTTGAAAATTAAAATAACATAGATGAATTTTTGAGAATTAGACAAAGCAGGATATTTTTATCTTTTGCTCATATTAATTTAGTTAATATCTTTGACTATTCAACTTGTACATATTAATATTTTTACCTAAAATCAAAATGTGCAAATTTTTACCTTTTCAAATTTTTATAGGAATTTGTGATAGTGATACCGTGTCAAAACAACTGTTCCTCCTTCCTCATAACCTAACTTCTGTAACATTTTATGACACATCTCTACAGTTGCACCAACCAATTGTTATTAAAATACATTTAATTTTCGGATTGATTTAAAAACAGAAGTTTTTCGATATTTTCGACGAAAAAGATGGAAATTTTAATCCATGGCTCAAACCCGGCACGAATCCATAAAATATCAGCGTCAAAAATCCGATCCCTTTTTTTCTTTTATTTTAGGGAAACTTAAATTCAGGTTTATAAATTCCATCATACAGTAACTTAACTTTAGTACATTTCCATCAATTAAAACAAAAAAGAATAATGGAAAAAGCAATTCGACATTTTTAATAACAATTGAACTCGATTAGGACATTTTTATTTTTCATTATTAAAATTCACGACCTTTTTTTTTCTTCTTAAATTTTGTAAAAATCATTGATTTGATTACTTAGTTTTTTTCTCAAACCTCAATGTTCAAAGCACATTTTAGATTTTCATACCACTAAAATCAAACATTAAAACACAATTCAAAAATTAAAACTCATTGGAACAAGATGATCGTTCCATATACACTTTACTAGCTTATTCTCGTGCTATGCACAAACCTATGTATAGTAAATAATTACAAATACTTTTATATGTTTATAACAATAAACATGAATATATCTTATTGAAAATAGTCGTAATGTAAATACAAAATAGAATTATGTATTCTTTATATAATGAAATTTACAATGCAAAAAATCTGCATTTGGCTTTCACATATATTTCTATTTTATATTTTAAGCAAAAGAAAATTATATATTAGGAGTTCGAGTGTGTATTATACAATATAAAATCCCATACTATATATTCAAATAATTAAATCACATGTACTTGGTTCACCAAAGGCAAATTTGCATTTTAAAATCCAAGGAATTGCAAATTTAAAATACTCTGTACTTTTAATTCTACATTTTATAAAATTGATATTTTTGTCCCATTTTTAAAATATTTATTTGCTCTTTTGGTCCACATAATAGTCTCTACTTACTATTGTTACAATTAGGCCTGTCAATTGGATTGGATTTGGATCGGATCGAAGTCGACCCGAATACGGATCCAAATTCCGTAAGGTATGTCCATATTCGCTCTGGATTAATGAAAAGTGAATCTGGATCCGAGTCCGCTGAACGTCCGATATCCGAGTGCAAGATCCGGGTCCGATTAATCTTCTAAACATAGCATTTGAGAATTCAGGTTTTCCTTCCTCCCTTTGTTTTCATTGAAATTGTTGATAGATTATAGAATCTAATAGTTAGAAGGATGATATATCTAAAAAAGATAAGAACATAACGATATAGAAGCAAAAGAAATTAAACTAACGGAAATGAAAGAATAAAGTAAAACTAGTTATTAATAACTAGTGTACAATTTAAAAAATATTAAGGTAAAGTAAAAGTTCTTTATTAGATGATGTTAATTAATTAATTAATTTGATATATAAATAAAGTGTATAACTATAAAATAATTATTATTATAATAAAAAGATATAAGCGGGTTCGGGTTTTCGGAGTTGAAGAGACTAATCTCAAACTCATCCCATATTTTCATAAATAAATACGGATTTTTAAGTTCGAGTATGCAAACCAAAAAATACTCATCTTGTTTCAGATATTTTATAAACGGAATGAGTCGGACTTAAATTATCCGAACCCAGCGACCACCCCTATGATATTACTTACATAGATCATATTATTGGTGCGACAATTTCTACTCTATAAACTATTCAAACGCCAAACAACTCAAATCTGTCATTTATTATATCCATTTTACAAACTTATTTCAATTGTTTTGCTCATATTTTGCCACTAGACTAGCTTATGTGTACCTTTGATGATCCTAAAAGAGTAACACAGATTAGACAATCTGCACGTCCTACCCTCGTGCTCATCTACCTAACATATAAAAAATATATAGTATTTAAATTATGATAAAAATATATTTTTAATCATTTTACTTTTACTATGTGGTGTATTTCTGACAGTTCTCTATGTTTTAAGCAGTTTTGATCCTTTTAACTTCTTGAATTTGCGATTTAGGACGATCGACTGAAAATGTTTGGCTTTTCACTTATTAGTGTTTACTAATTTCAGGACATTTTAATGTAATTTCGATCAATTGCTTATATAATTCAAGAATTTAAAGAAACAAAATTACAACCAAATGTCCTAAAATGACAAAATAAATAATCTCAACAACTAAAATTGCATCCAGATACCCAGGAACTCCAAATGCTAAAGTTAAAGGATCGGAACTAGGGCTGTTCACGGTTCGGATAATCGACCGAACTGAACCGAACTGAATTGAAATGAGTTCGATGAAAATCGAACTGAACCAAAGCTATTCGGTTCAGTTTTTGGTTTTGGAGATTTGACCTGATTCGATTTTCGATTTGGTTCAATTATTTTTGTTCGATATATCGAACCGAACCCAAATTTTGGTTCAAACAGTTAACATTTTTCGTTCATTTTTATGGACTTTAAAATTCTTTAATTTTATGCCTATGAATATAAATTTTATTTGTTTAATTTATATCAATAGAGAATTATTAGATGTTAGTTTTTGTAGTTGGATTGTAAAATTCTTTAAGTTTATGCCTATTATATGAATTTTAGTTGTTTAATTTATGTCTTTTGATGATAATCAAATGTTAACCAGTGTTATGGTTATCTATTAATTTGATGTTTTTTATGATAAAATATTTTGTATTTAATTATATAATTTTAATAAATTTTGAATAATATAAAATTTCGATTAGACCTAAATCAAATCGAACCGAAACGAAGTTTTTCGGTTAAAACCGAAAACCGAATGAGGATATTGGGTTCGGTTTTCAATTCTAAAAAATCAAGAACCATCGGTTCGATTCGATTTTCACTGAATGAACAATCCTAATCGAAACTACTTACTTGAGCAAAAATTATCCCGAAATTGCTACCCATTAAAAGTTAAAAGACTAAATATGATTTACCATACTTTTGTACTTTTAAGTGGCATCCATGTGGTAGCCAACCAAGTCAAAATAGGCTAAACCGAGCTATGTCGAGGTCGAATAACCGATCTGATCTCTTGATTGATCGGATCTCTAAACCCGAAACACCCCAACATGATTCAAGGCAGATTAGCTCTGAGCTATGAAGATCGATTTAGCTACTTGTTTATACTTGGAGTTGTATAGAATCCATATAGTATAATCAGTCCCTACTTTGTAATAAGACTCCTAGGTTGTATATGATTTTCTATATTAATTTGAGTAAAAGACAAAAATATCCCTTATGCTTTATCTAATTTTAAAAAATCCCACTATATTATTTTAACTCCCAAAAATTCTCTGTGTTTGATTTTAAATACCACACTCGACCCAATTAGTATATGCTTATAATTTTATTTTTGACATTTGGTGGAATGACAAGATTACCCCTATGTGTTTTTTTTTTTTAAATTTATTTATTCTTTTTGAAAATAAGTATATATTACTTGGGTCAAGTGTGATATATAAAATTAAATACAGAGGGGTTTTGAGGATTTAAAATGACACATAGGAAGTTTTTTGGGAGTTTAACAAAGCATAGAGGTGATCGTAACACATTAGGCCATCTCCAATGGCAGCCGCGGGGCCGGGCTCGGGGTCGGGGTCGACGGGGGAAACGGTTGGAGATGGAGAGGGGCCGGGGTCGGGGTCGCTGCCGGGGCGGAATGGGCGGGGCCGCGGGCTGCGCGGAGACCGCAGGCCAGCCCGCGACCTCGCGTGAGTTTTGAAGAAGAAAGGGGGCACGCGCCCCTCTTTAAAACAGGTGCCGCCAAGTGGCGGCACCTGATTGGGCGTTCCTTTTCTTTTTTTTTTCTTTTAATGATTTATGTGTATAATTTAATGTGTGTTGTATGTAATTTTAATTAATGTGTTATTTTAATTAGTGTTTTATTTTAAATAATGTGTTATTGTAATTAATATGATTTTATTTAATGTGTTATTTTAATTAATGTGTTATTTTAATTAGTGTTTTATTTTAATGAATGTGTTATTTTAATTAATGTATTGTTTTAATTAGTGTTTTATTTTAATTAATTTGTTATTGTAATTAATATGTTATTGTAATTAATGTGTTATTTTAATTAATGTGTTATAGAAATAGTCCATTTAATTTAACACACATACAAATAATTTTTTTAAAAATACGAAATTAGTTAAAAATACAAAATAAACACTCATACTTCTAAAATTTAGATTAATACTTAATCTAAATTAAAAATTTAAATACATACTAAAATAGACAAGAAAATTAAATTTAAACACTCATTTTTAACCGTATTTTTCAGAAACATGTTCTATTAAGTCTTTTCGATTTCTTGTATTTCCTTTGTTGTTTGTTGTATTTCCTTTCTTGTATTTTCTTCCTTGTTATAAAAATGTTTGTTTGCGTATTATGTATTAATTTTAAGTTACTTTAATTAAACATTCTATTTAATATTAATATTTTAATATAATTAATAATTAAATTACGAGTAATAATATAATTACTATTATTAATATTAATATTAAAAAAATTTAAAACTATAATATTAAGTGAGAGTGGGCAAAGGAAAAAAATTTAACTAATTCTCCCACGGAGCCCCAACCATTGGAGACGACCTGCAGGGCCCCGGGCTAGCCCTCAACCATTGGAGATGGCCTTATATAAGACTCGTGATTTAGGCAATCCAATCTGCAAGGCGGAAGCCCCCAAAAATGGGTGATCAAAATATTTCATTACTATGCGTATAGGGGTATTTTTGTCTTTCGATGTCAGGAGTAAAATTGTCATATTAAAAGCAAAATGTGAACAAATACTCACAATTTTAGCGTTTGAAATATACTCTCTTATTTGGGATTGTATTTGGCACTTATTTAAAATCGTAGGAAATTTTTTAAAAATTAAAATAACATAAATAAATTTTTGAAAATTAAACAAAGCATAAGGATATTTTTATCTTTTGCTCATATTAATTTAGTTAATATATTTGACTATTCAACTTGTACATATTAATATTTTTAACAAAAATCAAAATGTGCAATTTTCTACCTTTTTAAATTTTTATAGGAGTATGTGATACCGTGTCGAAACAACTGTTCCTTCCTCATAACCTAACTTCTGCAACATTTTATGACACATCTCTACAGTTGCACCAACCAATGCCACACCTTGTCTGCCAACATTATAAATAAACAAATAAAATTTGACCAAATCGCAATTTTGATCCTCCATGAGCCAAATTTTACACTTTGTCCCTCTTATATTTTTTTAACATATACGTCTCGCTTATCAAGATAGTATAATACATTCGTCCCTTTTATCAAACATCCATCCCTCTTAAATTTTTCGTAGTAAATTTATCCCTCTTAATACATTCGTCCTTCCTAAAATTTAAAACACATCACTTAAATCCAAAACATATCATAATATGGACAAAAATTAATTAATGTATTTTAAATTTAAGATGAACGAATTTGCTGAAAAAAAATTAAGAGGAACGAAAGTGTTTACACTACATGACTACACTGATAAGTGGGACAAACTTACTATAAAAATATAAAAGAGACAAATCTAGTACAAAAAATATAAAAGGGACAAAAATGCAAAATTTGACCAATAAAAAGGACCAAAAATTATCAACAAAGTAGTTTTTCTTTTTTTATATATAACAAAATACAGAATAATCTTAAGATCAAGACTGTCCATAAAAACAAAGGGAATAGGAAATTCTACAAATCCCACATCTAGATAATATAATAATAATAGTCAACAAAAAGAGGGCATAAAAACAGTAAACCAAATAGTTAAAAAGTTCCCAAATTCATTCCAACTTTTACATAACAGAACAGCTACTTGGATTCTCATCACTGAACATGTGAGAAGCTGTATGATCAACATAACCATGTCCAGGTTCATTGTAAGAATATGGAAGCACCTGTCCATGTCCATAGTTGTAATAATACCCGGTACTCGGGGGCACAAACGGAGACCTATTGTACATCATCTGCGGTTGTCGATTCTGCAAATTCATCGCATTATTATACTGTTGAAACCCGTTCATATTCATCATCGGATTATTATTATTATGCCCCGAAGCTAATCCCGGATAAACATTGTTCGGTTGGACTTGAAATCCATTTCCATTTGGATTAATAGTAGTAGCTGCTGCTCCATTTCCGTGAAATCCAGCAAGATTCATCATAGAGTTGATGTCGTTTCCCCTTTTACCCTCGGACATTTTCGCCCCTGGGTTTGGCTTAAATCCCATGTTTTGACTCGGGTTCGCTTTCTTTCCTCCGTTATTGTTGTTGTTCCCATTTGGAGCAATGTTGTTCGATATCGAGCCTTTCTTCGCATTTGCATTAGCTGCTTCAGCTTGTTGTTTGAGCATAGCTAGTTGATTCATTTTCGCCCGTATAAACTGCATTTCCTCTTCATCGTAATCCTCGTCTTCGTCATCGTCATCATCGTCGTCATCAAAACAGCCGTCATCTTCTTCAGAAACGAGAGGGTATTTCTGCTTGTTCTTTACGGTTTCAGCATTCTTGATCGCAACTTGCTTTTGCCCTTTGTTGTTGTTGTTGTTGTTCTTGTTCTTGTTATGGTTTTTCTTGTCGTCTTTGACGAAAGCGAGATTCTGTTTTTGTTGTTTTTGGTTTTGGTTTTGGTTTGGATTGGTTTTTTGAGCCCAAAGCTCAGTGTGTTTACCAGCTTTGATTAATTTCTTGATTAAAGTTGAAGAATCTACATTTCCTGAAACTGTGACCTTCTGTTGTTCTGTGTCTATGTTTACTTGGTAAATTCCTGAGATTTTAAAGAGGATTAAAAAAATCAAATAAAATAAAAATAAATACTACAATTACCCCAACAAAAAAAAAAGCTACAATTAAAATGGTGCCAAAAAGTTCATTTTTATTAATTAATCATGAATCTTATAATTATTCACAACATTTCTTAATTCAAAAATCTAGAGTAAAATGCAAAAATACCCTCTATCAGGTGCTTTCTCCGATTGGAAAATAACAAGTCATGTTAAACTCTTATATTATAAAAAGAATAAAATTATAGTAAATCCCATATCATTTTTGTTAGTTGACAAACATTTTCCTTTTTAATTTTATATAATTAGCATACACTGAGTATTTTTGCTAATAAAATTAGCACAATTTTTTTTTTAATTTTTTGTCAATTAGGGGAAAGCTGAGTGGGTATTTTTGCACTTTACTCAAGATCCCTACACCTAATAAAAAATAAGCTAAATCCCAAAAAAAAAAAAGAATTAAACAACATGAAAATCTATATAACATAGCTAAAGGATAAAAGGGTAAAAGGGTAAAATCACCTTCAATTCTTTGAAGGAGTTTCTTCACTTTCTCCTTACACCCATCACAGTGTATGTTCACCCTGAGAACACAAGTCTGCAAGAAGAAACAAGAAACAAAAAAAAAAAAAAAATAACCAAATATTTACTTAAAAATACTAACAATGAAAAAGCAGGAAAGATTTATATTTTCTTTTTTATTTCCTAAAAAAATAAAAAAAAATAAAAATTGGGCCTAAAGACAAACAGAATGTTCTAATGTAGAAAAGAAAAAAAATACCTGGATCTTAAGGAGCTTAAAGTCTTCATCTTTAGTCATTTCTTGGTTGCTTTTTGTAAATGAAAATATGCTACAAAAGGAAACACAAAGAAACTTTATAAAGAACAATTTGTAAATGTAAATGTAAATGCAAGCACATGGAACTTGAAAGAGAGATTTAAAGCATTTAAAATTGTTAGGTAAGTTAAAGTAAAATAAAAACAAAAATAGGAAATATAAATGCCAAGAAAAAATGTAGAGAAAAAAAAACATACATAGACAAGAGAATGCAGGAGAAATAGAGAGGTGAAACTGAAGACCAAGATATAATGGAAGTAAGTCAGAAGTTGAAGGAGTGAGAATTGTTTATTATAGGGGTTATTTGCACTTACACCCCTGAACTATTGTTACTTCGCAATCATCCCCATAATTTTTAAAAATTTGACGATCACATTCTATTTAGAAACCATCAATTTCACCGTCAAAAAATTTATTAAATGTCCATTTTATCGCCCTTCCCTAGAATTGAATCTAATAATATGATCTTGATCTTTCGAAAATTGAGGGCATGTTTGTATGGTGTTTGGGAAAGTAGTTTGGGAGAGTAGTGAAGGTTTGTGAAATAATTTCGATTTGCGTAATATTGTTTGTTTGGGTTTTGAGAGAGTGGTTTGAGAAATAAAGTATGTGTAGGTTTTTTTTGGAAGAGTTAGATTGTAGGTGTAAGATTTGTAAGACTTTATGTCAATTCATGTTTGTTGTGAGATAAAAGTGTAAGAGATGGGTTACTTTATGTCAAATCAGAGTAGAGTTTGTATATGTTTTATTTAGAGATAAGAAAATTGTTGTTTGTTTGGGTTTTGATAAAGTAGTTTGGAAAAATTGAGAGATAGAAAAATTTATTTCAGAAAATAGAAAACATATTTGTTTGACATTTCCCAAACACGAAACATGCCCTAGTATTGCTACATTTGTTTCCTAAAAGAATTACACAAAATATAAGTTTCTTTATTCAATGCTTCTAACCCAAAAATTCATAGTCATATTGAAAAGTTTATGTACAAATTTGGTAACGTAGTACATCAAAATTAAGCATTATATGCAATAACACCATGGATAAGAAATATTTCAAAACAAATATACAATGTTTTTATATTTGAAAATATTAAACATGATGTTATTGTATATAATGCTTCTATTTTAATGCTCTGGTAACATAATTGTTTGAATTTTTGGATTAGACATTAGAAGCATGAAATTGTTAAAGCAGTATTCAATGTCCAAAATTCATATTATTAGAAGCAATCCAAGTAACCATCATGGAAGGGTAAAATGGACATTTAGTTAGTTTTTCACGGTTGAGTGGACGGTTTCTTAACATAAGGGTTGTGATTATTATTAGTTGAAAATATATGGGAGGAGTGTCAGATAGCAATAATTCAGGGGGTGTAAATGCCAATAACTCGATATTATAGGGGTTGTAGGGGTGTGGGGAGGTGTAGGTAGTACTAGTAAAGTAGAGTGTGTGTTTTGGGGTGAAATCTGAAATGATGTGATTTAACGTTAAATACTGAGAAAATTGAGAAAAAAGAACAACAGCGACTTGACAACCCGACCTCTATCCCTGTCCTATTTGTTGTCACGTGCTTTAGCTGTACTACTACATTTATTTATTGGGAGCATTAATTAATTAGCATGATTAATTAGTTCAAAAATTAATGGCCTCCAAATAGTTTAAGTAAGTTTTTGGGTGTCTCAATTTTAAAAAATTACTTTGGGTAATGACAAATGTTAAGAAATCTAGATAAAAATCAAAAAATGCTTTTACTCGAGTAAGTAATTATTTATTTCTCTCTCCTCGCTTATTTACGATGAAAGAGTAAACCGGGAAAAAGTGAATTAATTTCGTATTGAACTTCTAACACGAAAAATGATGTAAAACAATAATTTTTTGCCAAAGCAAGAAATAATATGAAATAGATGGAATAGTTTGAATGGATTCGGTGAAACCTTTAAAATCTTATTTTGTTAATTTTTTTATGTTGAATTTGATAGTTTTGAAAAAACTAATACTCTACTTGGATTGGGTATGTATGTTGGGATTTAAGGAAAAAAAATAGATGATAGGTGTCAAATCAATATTTTTTTTATAGAGTTTGCAGGTATGTGTAAAATGAAAGTTTTATACGTTTTAACTTTCAAGAGTTTGGCTGTGTATTTCTTAATAGATTTGTAATGAGTTTCATGGGTCAAACTTAATTTAAAAGAGTTATGGCTCAGTTTCGCGAGACCTGACTAGACCCATCCAAAGAGACCCGACATTTTTTGACATTTGTTTGTAAAATTGGAGTAAACTAAACAAACTCTTTTGTGTTAGATGAAACTAACACACACGGATTAAGGTATTATTTTCGATGCATGTTTCAGTCAGCTGAATATTACAAATTTTTCGAGAAAAATTCGAAAATATTTTGGAGAAACTAAGAAAAATTATTGAAAAAGTTAATCCTCTAAGAAAAATGAGGTCTTTTTTTTTCATTGAAATATTCAAAGTGGTAGTAACTTTCTACTATGAAGGCGAACTTAAGTTCGAATCCTATTGACGACATCACATTGAGGATGACATATACTCAACGTATTTTTTCGGACCGAACTGTAAATAAACTCTAAATAACCAGTTTAGTAAATAATTAAATCTAATTTTCTTATCCAATGCATAATCCACTACTTCTTTTTCTCCCATTCTAATGATGTTTTATCTTTTATTTTCTTGGGTGGCGTGTAGAGGAAGGAGGGTTGTTGGGAGGTTTATTATTTTTCTCCATATTGAACATTGAATTTTATACCTCAAATAGTATGATACTGTAGAGAAGAATTAAAGATCTTATCCAATGTACAGTATATTAGATAAATTTGTCAAAGGTACAGTAAATTTTGTAGGAAAAGGACATGATAGTATAATCTAAATATCTAATATTGTAGAATTAATTAAGCTAAATTTCAACACGGGAAATTCACTGTTTGTCTGAGTACCCACATAATTGTTACATGATTGAATGCGGCACTAGTAGAAAGTGAGTATGGGATTTTTTCTTTTTAGAAAAATATAGTTTGGGAGAGTAGTGAATATTTGTGAAATAAACTCGATTTACGTAATGTTGTTTATTTGTGTTTGTAGAGAATGGTTTGAGAAATAAAGTAGGTGTGGCTTATTTTTCGAAGAATTAGATTGTAGGTGTGAGATTATGATAAATCATGTTTGTTATATGAAATACATTGTGTAAGAGATATGTTATTTTATGTCAAATTAGAGTAGAGTTTATATATGTTTTGTTTAGAGATAATAAAATTGTTGTTTGTTTGGCTTTTGAGAGAGTATAAAAATTTTATTTCAGAAAATAGAAAACATGTTTGTTTGGCATTTTCCAAGCAAAAAAAAATTGGAAAATGCCAAACAAACACGCCCTATAACTTTGGGCATGTTTGTCTCAAATTAAAATATAATTTTTATAGTTTTAATTAGAGATAAGAAAATGAAAGAATTGCACCCGTAATATCAAATTTTATACCGATTCTTACTTGTCATACCATAAAACTTGAGGTCAATATATTTTGTACCATAGTTTAACAAATTCACTTATATTTGGTACCGTTGTTAAAAAATCACCGTTAAATGGTGACCGTCAGTTAAGTCTTATTGCAATATTGATACCAGTACCTCGATTTGGACATACAATATATCGTTTAAACCTACTCACGGAGTATAATGTAATAATTAAGAGTGGAGAAAGTTGTTAAGTTGAATTAAATAGAGGTTGATTGTCATTCAGTTGGAAATGAGTTTCTAGGTGGATCGAAAGAGCAAGGACAAGAAAGGGAGGGGGCTTGAGATCAAAGAGGCAAGAAAGCAAAAGCGGAACCACTTCGATTGTAGATGACATTAGAATGTCGACTTGTGTGTGATTTTCAACCAATATAAGACATTTAATATTAGTGTCATAATTAACAAAATAAGCAAGCAAGCTTTCTCTATATGGAACAAACTTTATAGTATACCGCGGTGCAACTTAACTATTGTAAATGTCACGAAGGTAATACAAGGCGTCACATGGAACAAATATGAAGTCATCATATATAGAAAATAGATCGATTATACTAAATCTAAACTTAGAGGAGGGGCCAAATTTCAGCAAGACAAACGACAATTAAATGTTGAATGAATATTATTTCGTGAAGGAAATCATAACTATAACTAATAAAGTATACTAATATAGAAAAAATTCAACAACCACTTATTTAAGGTGGTGTTTTCAATAGCTTGAAATGCAAACACTGTACACTACCCACTTTCTATTCTCAACTACTTTTAAGTGATTTTTCAAGAATTTCTAATATAAGTAAAAATTCAAGCAATTGAAAATACCACTTAAATCATACAAAACAAATTACTCAATTTTCAGAATTTAGGCAAAAGAAATTCCTCCAGGCCCACATGGACGAAGAGTACAGGAAAAAGAACGAAAGCGACATATCCTCCATATTCATGTTTGCATATTTCCTCAAGCTTTGCATTGTTTATCGTCAAGTCATAACGATAAACCTTTTCTTCAGTCGCAAGTAACAAAACACTCCCATTTATAATAGTAAAGGCAACCATCTTCACACATTTAAGGTGTGTGTGGATGGGCTTTGGCTCGGTCTCGCGAAACCGAGCCAAAACCCTTTCAAATGAGTTTTCGTCAAATCCATAAAACCATCAAAAACCTATTCAGAAACTCACACTCAAACTCTTCAAACCTATAAAACATTGATTTGACACCTATCACCTACTTTTTCTCCCAAATCTCACTAAAAAAGACATTGATTTGACACATATCACCTATTTTTTCCCCTAAACCCCAACATCCAAATTCAATCCAAGTGAGGTTTCAACTTATTAAAACCACAAAACCCAAGAATCAAAATTCATCCAAATGAAGTCTCAAAGGTTTCATCGAAACCACCCAAACCAATTTTTTTAAATCGAGACCCGTGAAACCGAGCCAAAACCTATCTAAATAGACCCTTAATGTCCATCTTGAGAATTTGACTCCAATAATCTGATGAACTATTTTTACGTCCATCATTAATAATCAATTTCCACACATAAAACGTACCATTGAAAAATTTAGCCAGACATATTGTTTTGAAGTAATCGCGTTTCTTTTCCCACTTGAAAATACCAAATGTTGATTTTTCTTGGTCTTGCCTCGCGATTTTAGGTATTTTCAAAAATTCAGTACTTGAATTCTTGATATCATATGCAACGACGTATGGCCAATAGAAAAGACAACCTTTGCGAATATACATATAACTGTCCGACATCATGTAAACCACTCCGTTAAGAACATCTCCAACAATCACTTTTTTTAGCTCCTCCAATAGCTAAAACATAAACATACAAAATCAAGTCAATTTTTTGTCCTCCAGCAATGTCTTGTATTTATACAAGACTATGTATAATACAAGTTTGGACTTGCATATATGGATGTCCATGTATATTTATACAGGACATCCATGTCAGCAAATTTATGTCTCAACTATATATAGTTTATTAAATTGATTTGAGTTAAATTTTTACTTAAATTAAATATTTTATTAAATCATTATTTAAAGCCATTTTTTAAAATTTTATTTATTTATTATATTTAAATAAAAAATATTAAAAAATATATTTATTACTTATATTTTACGTATAAATGTAATAGTAATGTCATTTATAATTTAATATTGAAAAAATAATAAAATATAATAATTACGAAAATTTTAGATGATGACTGCTGGATTGGATTATAGCTGAATAACTAAAACACTGTTCACCATATATAATTTAAGATAAATGATCACTTATAGATGACACTGCTGGAAATGCTTTAAGATAGAATTCTCCAAAAGCATATCTCTTGCTCCAAGATCTATCATTCCTCCATCTTTCCTTATTTTTTTGGGAAAATTTACATAGACACTCCCTGACTATGATCCTAATTCAAGAAATTACCCTCCTATTTGAAATATTACAAAAACACCCCCTCAACCAAAAATTGTATTACAAGGATACCCCCTGTAACATAAAGTATATTACCAATACATCCCCTAAAATACATTTACCAATACACCCCTCGAGGGAGTATTTTTGTAATATTTCAAAAAAAAAGGGTAATTTCTTGTAATTAGGGTAATAGTCAGGAGGTGTCTATGTAAATTACCCTTTTTTCTTTAGGTGAATAAATCTTGGAGTTAATTTTCCACCCCACTCAATAGGTCTAGTTATTATAAGGAGCAAGTAATCAAAATTATCTTCATATTCTTCTTCGCAATGATCATATCATATTCTTCTATGCTTTGATCAGGATGTGGAATTGGTAAATAACTCTTAGTTGTTGGGTTTAATAAAAACAAATCATTAGTGATCATGTTTTTACAACATATTATACCATTAATTGCTAAAAGCCAAGATTTTACCCTTTTTCACCAAGAATTCAAGAAATTCACGAGACAAATTGCAAGTCGATGCGTTGGACTTGGTGGAGTATATTTCGTGCAATTCCAATTTTTTACTTTTGTTGATGAAGAAATCCGTGTCCCCGACAATTTGCATGTTCTTGAATTGTTTAGGCCTTGCCGATGCCTTTACATCAATGGAGACTTTTCATTTGTTGTAAAATATGGAGTTGAATACTTACACCTCAAATTTAAACAAAGCTCAGTGTGTTTTCCGTTTGTTATATATTTACACTAGTCAAGGCTAGACCCATCCAAATAGGCCCAATGATTTTTTTGACATTTGTATATAAATTTGAAGTAAACTAACAAACTCTTTTGTGTAAGATGAAACTTACACACATGGATTAAGGTATCATTTTCGATGTATGTTTCGGTCAGTTAAATATTAGAAATTTTTCGATAAAATTTCCGAAAATATTTCGAAGGAACTAAGAAAAATTATTGAAAAAGTTAATCCTCTAAGAAAAATAAGGTCATGTAAATATTTAAGAAAATGAGGTCTTGTTTTTTAATGAAGTATTTAAAGTGGTTGGACCAAGTGATAGCGACTTGCTACACTGAAGGCGAACTCAAGTTCAAATCCTACTGACGACACCATATTAAGAAGGACATATACTCAATGCATTTTTCCGGACCGAACTGTAAATAAATAGTTTAGTAAATAATTAAATGTAATTTTCTTAGGCCATCTCCAGCCGAAGCAGGCAATAGCTCCATCATGCCTGCCTCCCTGCCTGCCTCCCAGCCTTGCCAAGTTAGTCATCTCCAACCGAACCAACAATTCAAAATATTTATTTAAATCTCATACTTTCCCCACTCTCACTTAACAACAACAACAATTATTATTAATAATAATAATAAGACATTCATAAAAACAAAAACGAGTAAACATAATTAATGGAAAACAACAACAATTATTATTAATGCACTTGGAGTGAAAAGAAAAACAACTACGATGCGTCGTGGCAACGTTTGAAATAAAGAACTCAATAGCCAATTGAAAAAAGATTTAGTCGAACACTTGTGGGCAACACACGGGCCATTTTAGAATTAGGTGTTTCTTAGTAATCGCATATGTTAAGTTGTTTAATTGATCTTAAAATTGTATTTTCATCCCCAAAGAAGTAAATTTGTGATGAATTCTTTGAACTTATGTCCATTTTTAAAAGATATAACTATTTAAATTAATTATTAATAAAGTTATAATTCCCTCGTAAATTAAATATGTAGACTTGAGTTATTTAATAAAAATAAAAATGTGGAACAATTAATAAAAAAAGGGAGATAATTTTTTCGCATTTAATAAATTTATCTTGAGGACACGATTGTTGACAATGTAGCATTGTCCGAAAGTAGTGGCGGAGTTAGAAATTTTTTTCACCGGGATCCTTATAAATTAACACTACAAAAAATTTAAATTTTAGTGACAAAATAGTAAATAACAAGGTGACAAGAATTTAAATATTGTCACTAAAGTAATGTATATAAACACACTAGTGACAAGAAATGAAAAAATTGTTACTATTGACATTTAGTGATACCCCAAAAGTGACAACTAAAGAGTTATAACTAAAAGGGTGTCACTAATTGTCAATAGTGACAACTTAAGTTCCTTAAACTTGTCACTAATAGCCATTAGTGACGACTTAAAAATATATTTTATCACTATTGCACTTGTCACTATTATTATTGTGACAAAACTAATATTTTTATCACTAAATATATGCAAAAAGTGACAAATTCAACAATGTCACTTAAAATTTTGTCACTAAAATTCATTTTTCTTGTAGTGTAATGAGTATTATTTAAAATTTAAAAACAAAATCAGCAACAAAAATAAAAATATGACCAAACTAATTCAAACTCAAAATAAATTAAATGGAAGGATAACTTTTTTTTTGACAAAGATCCACGTCGATTTGTCATAGATTGAAATCGTTGCATGATTGAATAATCTGTAATGATATCAAATACACCTCTATATAAGTAATCATAGAGTCATTTAACCATTCATTTCCCATCCGATTCTTCAGTCGATTTTAAATATACTTCAAAGTAGACAGCGCCCTCTCCACAGACGTTGTTGCAACTGGCAAATCATTGTCAATTTTAAAGGTAAAAATACAAGAGGATACAATGTTTCTCTTTGTTTCAACTAATTTTCTAGTGAGATCACCAATTCCTTTTAATTTTGAGAACTCTTCATCTGACCGCATGTCGACAATGTATTGTTACAGTATGATTCAAATTACAAAATTAAGAAAAAAATATATTAGAATTTGAGTTAATGTCCATTTTATAACTCTTAAATTTGTCAAACTCTAATAAACATTGTACCCCTTTATTTGAAAATTTAATTTTGATTGGGGATCCACTAAAAGTAAATCATAAATTATCTTAAAGTTTAATATAAATTTACTAATAAACCATATAGAATATATATACATGGTTTAGGAGTAAAAATTTCAGGGGGGGTCCATGCACCCCCCCTTTCTATAATGTGGCTCGGCCACTGTCCGAAAGCTAGAGAATTTGACTGTATTCATGTCCGTAGAGGTGCGGACTCGCATAAGTCTTGAAGGTCCGAAGTGAATTTTGATCCATGATTTGCACCCCCCCATCCCCTGCGCGTGGGGGAATAGACTTTTGGTAGCTAGATTGTTATACCAGTACATTGTCAAATCATATATAAACCTCAAAAATTTTCCTTCCAATTCTACTGTGGGATAAAATCACTTTTTCTTTTCCCTTCAATTTCAAAGGGTGATCTTTGATAATCAATTTCTCATTCACCCAAACTCCGATTTGGACATACCATACACCGATTTAATCTACTAACATAGTAGAATATGATTCCGCAAAAACCCGAATGAATTTTATATTTATCAATTTTAATTTAATTTTTGTGTGTGCCATTTATTTAAAGTTGTAACTCGTTTATTATTATCAACTCTCTTTTATTTTAATATTTAAATATTATTATTATAATAATAATAATAATAAGTATTATTATTATTATTATAGTTATTATTATTATTATTTCTATTATTAATAATTCAGTTATTTCACAGAGGTTGAAACATATTGGGTTTGTTTGTTCGGCTTTTTTCAAAATTATTTCATGTTTGAGAAAAAACGAAACAAACATGTTCTTTATTTTCAAAAATAAATTTGTCATCTCTCATTTTCTCAAAATCCAAACAATCAACAATTTATTATCTTTGAAAAGTACCTTACACAAATTCGACATACATTAAATAAATCTCGTAAACATATTTATCTCGCATACGAAACGTGATTTGACTTAAAATCTTACACATAAACATACAACTTAAATATTTAAATAAAAACATACACATACTTTATTTTTCAAACTACAGTCCCAATACTCAAACAAACATCATTAGACCTAGCAGCAGACGGGCGGGCCGTGCCTGAATTCAGACCGGACCAGACTCTTCTTTGTTTGAGCTGCTCCAACGCACGCAGACACTCAAATCAAAATTATTTGACAAACCTCCCCCACTCTCCCACACACCAACCAAACAAGCCCAATGGTTCAGTCAAAACCCTCATTTCTCAACTACATCAACAAAACCCTAAGAAACTCCCACCTTCGTCATCGACATCACGCCCCATTTTTCACTTTCCTCCCCATCCCCCGATTCTCATTCGCCAACCACGAAGAAGCCGTCGCCGAACTAGATCGATAGTTCTAGTCATTTGTAATATTTCTTTAATTACGCCATCCTTAGCTGATAGATCAGACCAATCCTTTGTAAGCTTGATCGATAATCAATAATATAGTAGGCCATATACCTATTTATTTTATTGTTGGTCTTTATTTACTGTTTTTACGTGATATGACGAATTACGGAAAAATTACGACCAATCAATCTCCCCAACTCAAATACTCAACGTCCTCGTCGAGTCCAGATTAATAGCCTAAGATCGCCCCCGTCGATAATACCCCGGTGTCGGCTCTGATACCATTTGTAATGACCCTGATCACATATGGTCTGTCCATATTATTGGGCTTTAGTCCACTAGCCCAAAATGTTCGTCCAAGTTAACAAGGAGAAATGAGTCAAATATTGATAAACTAGTCATACATTATTTCCACAACCAATGTGGGATTGAGGGTGTTAAATAAACACTTTTAAATCACTATGATTTTGAAAGTGTTTGACCCTAATTATAACAATTTTTTTATCTGTGATAGTGATTTTAATGGTGTTTGATGCCCAATGCCATAATAATTTTTGGGATCTCCATAAGCTAAACGTAAACTTATTTTATAAGCTCACAAATTGTTATTTTTGCAAACACTATTATACAAATATAATTATTGTATAATTAAATTTTATTATAATCAATTATTGTTAAAATCCATTTTAATAAAAAATTTCTCCAATAATTGCTTTTCGAACTTCTATGTCAAACTAACTCATAGTGAATTTGCAAACACTCCCAACTTATTTCTATAAGTGATTTTCTAGGACTTATCAACAATCTCAAACTTCAGTTTTTTCACATTGGTTGAAACATATTGAGGGTCTGTTTGTTCGGTGTTTTTCAAAATTCTTTCGTGTTTGAAAAAAAACGTGATTTGACTTAAAATCTTACACATCATATACATATAACTTAAATAGTTAAATAAAAACATACACATTTTATTTTTCAAACCACACTCCCAATACTCAACATCATTACTCAAATCAAAATTATTTGACAAACCTCCCCCATTCTCCCACACACCTACCAAACAGGCCCAATGGTTCAGTCAAAACCCTCATTTCTCAAATACATCACAAAAACCCTAAAAAACTCCGACCTACGTCATCGACACCATGCCTCATTTTCCACAACTTATTTCTATAACTGATTATCTTGGACTTATCAACAGTCTCAAACTTTATTTTTTTCACAGATGTTGAAACATATTGGGTCTGTTTGTTCGGCTTTTTCAAAATTATTTAATGTTTGAAGAAAAATGAAACAAACATGTTTTTTATTTTCTAAAATGAATTTATCATCTCTAAATTTTTTCAAAATACTATCTTAAAATCCAAAATATCAACAATTTTGTTATCTTTAAAAAGCAACTTACACAAATTCGACATATATTAACTAAATTTCTTACACATATTTATCTAGCATGTGAAACATGATTTGACTTAAAATCTTACACATCATATACATACAACTTAAATATTTAAACAAAACATACACATATTTTATTTTTCAAACCACACTTCCAATACTCAAACAAACATCATTATTGAAATCATAATTATTTAACAAACCTCCTCCACTCTCCCACACACCAACCAAATTGGCCCAATGGTTCAGTCAAAACCCCTATTTCTCAACTACATCACCAAAATCCTAATAAACTTCCACCTCCGTCATCGACACCACGTCCCGTTTTCCACCTTCCTTCCCATCCCCCGATTCTCCTTCGCCACACAAGAAGAAGCCGCCGCCGAACTAGATCGATAGTTCTAGTCTTTTGTAATATTTCTTTAATTACGCCATCCTTAGCTGATTGATCCGACCAATCCTTTGTAATCTTGATCGATAATCAATAATATAGTAGGCCACACTCCTATTTATTTTGTTGTTGGTCTTTATTTATTTACTGTTTTTACGTGTTCTTACGAATTACGGCAAAATCACATCCAATCAATCTCCCCAACTCAAATACTCAACGTCCTCGTCGAGTCCAGATCAATAGCCCAAGATCGCCCCCGTGGATAATACCCCGAAGTCGGCTCCGGTACGATTTGTAAAGACCCTGATCACTTATGGTCTGTCAACATTATTGGGCTTTAGTCCACTAGCCCAAAATGTTTACGTCCAAGTTAACAAGGAGATGTGAGTCAAATATTGATAAACTAGTCATACATTATTTCCACAACCAATATGGGATTGGGGATGTTAAATAAGCATTTTTAAATCATTATGATTTTAAAAGTGTGTGACCCTAATTATAACAATTTTTTTTTTATCTATATTAGTGATTTTAAAGGTGTTTGATGTCCAATGCCATAGTAATTTTTGGGATCTCTAGAAGTTAAGTGTAAACTTATTTCATAAGCTCATAAATTGTTACTTTTGCAAACACTATTATACAAAAATAACTTTTTTATATTAATTTTTATTATAATCAATTATTGTTAAAATCCATTTTAATAAATTTGTTCTCCAGTAATTGATTTTCGAACTTATAGGTCAAACTAACTCATAGTGAATTTGCAAGCACTCCCAACTTATTTCTATAAGTGATTATCTTGGACTTATCAACCGTCTCAAACTTCAGTTTTTTCACAGAGGTTGAAACATATTGGGTATGTTTGTTCGGCGTTTTTCAAAATTATTTCATATTTGAAAAAAAACGAAACTGACATGTTTTTTATTTTTTTAAAATAAATTTATTATCTCTCAATTTTCTCAAAATACTATCTCAAAATCCAAACAATCAACAATTTTATTATCTTTAAAAAACAACTTACACAAATTCGACATATATTAACTAAATCTCTTACTCATATTTGTATCACATATGAAACGTGATTTGACTTTAAATCTTACACATCATATACATACAACTTATATATTTAAATAAAAACATACACATATTTTATTTTTCAAACCATACTCCAAATACTCAAACAAACATCATTATTGAAATCAGAATTATTTGACCTCCTCCACTCTCCCACACAACCAAATAGGCCCAATGGTTCAGTCAAAACCCTCATTTCTCAACTACATCACCAAAACCTTAACAAACTCCCACCTCCGTCATCGACACCACGCCCAGTTTTCCACCTTCCTCCCCATCCCCCGATTCTCCTTCGCCACCCACGAAGAAGCCGTTGCCGAATTAGATCGATAGTTCTAATCTTGTGTAATATTTCTTTAATTACGTCACCCTTAGCTGATTGATTAGACCAATCCTTTGTAATCTTAATATAAAAAATAAAATTAAAGCTAGCATTATATAAGTGAGAGCGGGAAAGAAAAAATGGAATTAAATGGGGCAATGAGCTTTGCCATTGGAGACGATCAGGCAAACTTGGGGCAAAGGCAGGGGCAGGAGCAGCCCCAGGGATCCGGAGCCCTGAGCCACACCATTGGAGATGGCCTTACAATTTTACTCTAATTTCTTAACAAATCCTAGGTATAGCTTCCTAGTGAATATAGATTTGGTTTAGGAGTAAGATGTAATTAGTTTAAGCTATATTTGGTTTAGGAGTAAGATGTAAATAGTTTAAGCTAGTGACAAGTAAAAGAATATAAATAGATATATATTGCATTAATATATAACATTCTTTTGTCACAATTCAAGTATTGGATGGTTCTTGAACAAAAACAAAAACTTGGTTGATAGGAAAACTGATAATAGGTTTGGATAGTATAACACAAATAGTTGAATTTGGGCATCTCAAGATGAGGACATTAATATGACCCAAGTTAAAGGCCTTTAGAAAATTCTTAAAAAAAATTAATATTAAATTTCAGCACATGATTGAGCCGAGTCAATATTAAATGACTTCAATTTAATTCAACCTCAAGAACTAGCTTGAGATGTGAAGATTATCCAAGACCTAATAAGGTGGATTCAACTATGATTTTTAATCCATATGAGACATTTAATCTCAATAATTAACAAAGTAGGGTTCGTCCATAATGAGATTTCGAGGGACGGAGAGCATATAAGATAGCATTTATCATGGTGACATGTGTCATCTAAAAATTTAAATTTAAATAATATATTTTCTTAAATACAAAATTACCCTTTTTAAAATATTTCTAAAGATAAAATTATCCTTTATAAATCTCCACTTAACTTAATCACTTCTTTCCATCATCAATGCATCTTCAAGAGAATTGCCAAGACCTTCCAGCTTAATTACCTCCCACATCTATTATGAAGAATCGAGACAAGCCTAAAATCTAGTCTAAATGAGGCAAATTCAAATTCAATTATCTCAAAAAGAAAGAGGGAATTGCACTTTTCATACCAAACTTTTATCTACTTTATACATTTCATACCACACCTTTCAGAATGACACATTTCATACCAAAATCGATCAACCTTTTTCAATTTTGGTACCACCGTTAAATATTGGATGGAAACCCGTTAAGTCACAATTTTGAATTCTTAGGGGGGATATTTGCAATTGGTCAGGGGGATTTTTGCAATTGGTCAGGGGGGAGTTTTGCAATTATTTTCCACCATCTCCACCACCTCCACGTAATATTCAATTTCCCGGTGAGTCCGGCCACCATTAAACCTCTCCTTGGTGGCTATAGCTTCGTCTTGACCTCCTCTACAAAGATGATACACTATTACGTTGTTTCAGATCCATCCCGTCACTTTTATTTCAAATCTATGAATTTTAACGTTTTCGATTTTTATTCCGCCGCCGGCAGAGGAGGTTGACCCACCGTCTAATACCTACCGCCGTTCATTCCCCTTGGTGTTGCGGTTCTTTTGCCACCAACCTCATCCATTTTCATCAAGTATTGAAGAAATCCCCAATTTTTAAAATTTAGGTTACTATTCATCATCTTCTTCACGAATTTTTTTTTTTTCCTGAGAGTTAACGGATTCCATTCAATATTTAACGGTGGTACCAAAATTGAAAAAGGTTGATCGATTTTGGTATGAAATGTGTCATTCTGAAAGGTGTGGTATGAAATGTATAAAGTAGGTAAAAGTTTGCTATGAAAAGTGCAATTCCCTCCAAAAAGAAATAAAATGACTCAATGATTGCCTCTTCATGTTCAATAGTCTGAGCTAATGAAATATCACTTGACCCCCCAAATTACCAATTCAACATCGTACTACGACAAATTTTAACAGGATCAACTAAGTAAGCATCAATATTGTTGTCAGCTCATTATGTTCTGCTCTATTTCGTTATCGAAATCTTCCGCGAGCAAATGGAGGCAACGTGGGGAACGAGTGATTAGCTGAGATAAAGACTGCAGGGGTTTGGAAGAGAAGAAAATGTGAATCAGGGAGTAGATCATGTGGCGGGATTCATCAGCGGGGGTGGAGCTGGTGGAGGAGGACTCATCGTTTTGGTTGAGTCACGTAAAAAATAGAAAACGGATTAAGGAGAGAGAAAACTATCTGCAAAAATTAACTTGGGCAAAATTTAGTAATTTTGAATTTTCTAAGTTTTGGTAATTTTCGATGTTATATTTAATGCCACATCATTACGGGACATTCTGACCGAAATTGTGGCTCAAATTTACTGTTGTCTTTTTTTTTTGTTGAAATTGGATATCTTATATAAACCATTGTTCCACAAAATCTTATATTAGAAAGACCCAACAAAGTACGCAAGCAAGTTTCTCCATATGGAACAAACTTTATAGAAGGTATGATGCACGACCGCAAGTATGCCGAGGTGCAACTTAACTATTGTAAATAACTCTTAGTTGTTGGGTTTAATAAAAACAAATCATTACATCGTACTTTTACGTGCAGCCTTTCCTCGGGTTCGTAGAGTCGGGTTTCCCGTTTACCCACAACGGAGGAGCCGCCCCCACCAGGCAGGCGGCCACGGGTTCAGCCAATCAAGAAAACCACTCTTTCCTTTAGAGCGGGCAAGCCCTTTATCAAAATGATAAAAAAGGAATTTTTTCTTCTTATTCCCGTCTTTGATCTCTTTCTACTTCTTTGTCCGTAATCACTGGCTTTCAAGGTGTATACTTAGAGCAAAAGGAAACAAATCATCTCATTGCTAGAAGCCAAGATTTTTACCCTTTTTCACCAAGAATTCAAGAGATTCACGAGACAAATTGCAAGTCGATGCGTTGGACTTGGTGGAGTATATTTCGTGCAATTCCAATTTTCTTAGAAGAAGACATAGTTGAGAAAGGAAATTTTTTGTCTAGACCCGGTCTTTTATAGATCATAACACAAAATCTTGTAAATATGTTTGATGGATGTACTGATTTTGTTCATGGTCTATGAAAGACCTGTTCTAGACAAGTATCACCCGTTGAGAAAGAAAATCTAACATAAAAGTTTCTAAAAATTGAGAATTAAATATGTGAAGAGCGTACTTATATGAATTAATTATTATAGCTTCTGATGTTGTTATTGTAAAAAAAAGGTTTTGTTTCCTTGTAATTTAAGTACTAGAAAATTCACGCGTGTGATTGTATTTAGAAATATTACCATATTTGGCAACATGAATTTTCATCGTATATTGCAAAAGAATTGGATTTATTAGGCCTTGCAGATGCCTATTTATCAATGGAGACTTTTCTTTGGTTCTAAAATATGGAGTTAAATACTTACACCTCAAACTTAAACAAAATAAGGTAATAACTAATAAGGACTTAATTGTTTTGCGAAACATGCCCGAAACTCTTCTATGTTATTATTACTATTGTTATTATTTGCATAGAATTTTCTTGTATTTTATATAAAATGGATTTTGGTGTAGAAATTTATAAAATAAACTTGCTAAAATAATCAATCTTATGAAACACATTTTTCAGTTTTTTGGAGGTTAGTTGGAAGTTTGTATGTATATAGCTAATAACAAAAAGACATTATTGTCTTTACTAATTTTAATTCCCATAAAGGTTTTAATTGGTGAAGATGATTATCCAAATTATAGCGCTAAAACTACCCATCAGAAAAAGTTTTGATCTTGACATTATAAAAGAGGCCTTCAAGATACTAAAGCAAAACAATTGGGACCATTTTTGAAATAAGTATAAAACTATATATGACATATTAGGAAATTAGGCAACATTAATTAAAGAGTGTTGCTTCTACGTGGTTATTTGTTATGTTTGTAATATATTAAAAAAAAAATTAAAATTTGGATACTAATTGTAATATTTTATCAATTTTAAAATTGATAAATATATATTTACAACAAAAAAATTGAAAAAATTGTATAATTACACATAAGTTTCAAAAAATACTAAAAAAATCCTTATTTTTACATATTTATTAACAATTTAATTTTTATAATAATAATTCAACAAAATTTGATTAATCTACTTTTACTTATAAATATATTTGAGATCAATCTTTTAACTGTTTTCTACTAATTTTGACCCAATTCTAATTTTACAAAATTTTGAAATTTTCTTAAATTCTCTAAAATTATTACTATGAGTTAAAATTCAAATTCAAAACTAAAAGATAGTTTCTCCCCCACCATTCACTCTGTCAAATTCCACCACCATGAACATTTTCATCATATTTTTTTCCCAAAATTTGTGTAAGCTCTATTCTATATTCCTATTAGTTATTACCAGCAACATAATCTGTTTCTTCTTCACCCATAATTTTGTATACAGCCCAAAATTACAAAATCAGACCAATTTCCCAGAGTATTGTGAGGAGATTTGCACAACCCAACATATAATGTAAGGATTGCGTCCGCATGGGCAGCTCAACCGGTCTCAAAGGGGGAAGTTGGAACAAGTGACCAAGGATCGAACCTAACCAGCGGCAGTGTGGGAGCAACCTCTCAAAAAATGAGGGGGGCTCCTTGTGCGCAGTGAGTACTGGTCCCAGCCTCTGTTGCCGGTTGAGTCACCATGATTTACCTCCTCTCACAATCCCGTCGGACAGGGAGGTGAGGGGCGCCCGGGATGAGCGATTTCACCTTTTGGAACAAGGATTGCAACATCAAATAAACACCTAATTAAGAGGATGGATTGGAGAAGATGATAACATCACATTGTTTGCTGATTTGTTTGTAAGATTGGTTCCAACGTCAATATTGTATCTACATTCCATTTTGCTTTGTTTCCTGGGATCAAATTGCAAATTTTCTTCAAATAGATAAAAGCATTTCACGAAAGGATAGCCCCAAAATGGGAGAGATTATAGTGTTCTTAATTTATTTTGTAATCAAGAGATGAAGTTCCCATTTTTATCTCTTAAATTTATTTACACAAGGATTTAAGTCTATAAACGTTCTTCATTTTTTGCGTTTTTAGGATCAGTTCAACATTGATGGTGTGCAAATAACCCCGACTAAAATATATTTGTAACTTAGATGTACAAAGTAATTTGTAAAGATTATAACTCCTTCTTGTATCATCTCTATATATATTTAACATTTATGTTTTTTTTTATATAAATAATTAAATATTGTCATTTTACATATTGATTTTGTACGTTTTAATCATAACGTACTTTACACAATTCTAACATATTATGCAAGGTATTTGACAAAATATATATAGTAAGAATTCGTGCATAGCACGGAGCATATACTAGTAACATTAATAATTGAAACTTATGGGAAATTATACAATTTTATTAATTTTTTTGTGGTAATATGAATATATAATTATGAATTTTATAATTTATGAGATATCACAATTAGCACCCAAGTTTTTTTTTTAAGATATTACAAAATCCCGGTAAAATTGAAACTTTTCATGGATAAGAGATCAATTGTAAAATAGTTACAAATCGTAGAGGATTTTTCGTAATAGTGAATACGTGTTTTCGTAACGAAACCTTACCTCGGAGCATTCGTAATTTACTCTATTAACAATCCAATATAAAATGATCAGTAATACGTATTTAAAAATGGCCATTGATTGTATAAAAAAAAAAGAGGAAAACAAGTCCATTGATTATCTTTCACATTAGAAAAATCTCTCTTGATATGTTTGTAAATTTCAGTGCAAAATACACACTGCCAAACAGACCCTTACGAAGTTCTTATTCATGTTGAGGAAAAATTCTCCATCTTTGTATTCTTCAAATTCCTGATCTTCCCGCCACTCTCAATTTCAGACTTCTACTCTGTTTTTCTTAATCCTTATATGGGTCTCACTAAAATCTTCAGAGATTTACCAAAAATCCTTCAAAAACATTCTAATTTAAACCACAATTACAACTCGTTAAATCCGATAAGAAGCTACGATTCAGCACTTTATCACCGAAATCCAACTTGGTTTTCCTCAAATCGTCAATTCAAACCACAATTCTTACCAAAATTCACTGCCTATAGAATTCAAAAATCACATCTTTCTAATGTTTCTTTGAGGACTGAAACTGTTTGTGAAAATGCCGACAAGAGCTTAAGCCCTGATGTTAGAACTTCCCAAGAGGCTGAAATAATCTGCGAAATGGTTTCCAAGATTGGAAATTCAAGCAATCTTGAATCTGCTTTAAATTCTGCTAATCTCGTTGATTGTTTATCCCCATCTGTGGTTCTTGAAGTGTTAAAGAGGCTCAATAACGCCGGAATTATGGCACTGTCGTTTTTCCGTTGGGCTGAGAAGAGAAATGGTATTCAACATACTGCAGAGTGCTACAATGCTGTCATTGAATCATTGGGGAAAATCAAACAGTTCAAAATGGTGTGGTTTTTGGTGGACGGGATGAAATCAAAGGGTCTTCTACGTAAAGACACTTTTGCTCTCGTTTCACGGAGGTTTGCGAGGGCAAAAAAGGTGAAAGAAGCTATAGAGGCATTTGAGAGGATGGAGAAGAAATACGGGTTGAAACCCGAGCTGCAAGATTATAATAGGTTGCTTGATACTTTAACCAAGTCGAGGCTTGTTCAAAAAGCTCAAGAGGTGTTTGATAAATGGAAGAATCGTAGATTCACACCCGACATTAAAACTTATACTATATTGTTAGAAGGGTGGGGTCAAGAAAGTAATTTCCTTATGTTGAATGAGGTTTATCGTGAGATGAAAGAAGATGGCTTTGAGCTAGATGTTGTGAGTTATGGGATATTGATCAATGCTTATTGTAAATCAAAAAAATACGATGAAGCAATAGAGTTTTACCAAGAAATGGGAAGGAAGAATATTAAGGCAACGCCACATATATATTGTACATTGATCAACGGTTTGGGATCAGAGAAGAGGTTAAATGAAGCTATCAAGTTTTTCGAGTTATGTAAGGCTAGCGATTGTGTTATTGAAGCTCCTACTTATAACGCGATGGTGGGTGCTTATTGTTGGTCGGTGAAAATGGACGATGCTTACACAATAGTTGAAGAAATGAAGAAATGTGGTGTCGGGCCTAATACAAGAACATATGATATAATATTGCATCATCTTATAAAGCTTGGTAAAACACAAGAGGCATATAGTGTTTTTGAGAAAATGAGTGAAGAATCCGCATGTGAGCCTACAGTTAGTACGTACGAGATTATGGTGAGGATGTTTTGTAATGAGGGGCGTTTGGATATGGCTTTAAGAGTTTGGGATCTTATGAAGGCGAGAGGTGTAATACCCGGAATGCACATGTTTTCGGCTTTGATTAATGGTCTTTGCGATGGTAATAATTTAAATGGTGCTTGTAATTATCTTCAGGAAATGGTGGATTTGGGAATGAGGCCACCGGATGGATTGTTTAAGCGTATTAAACGAGCTCTTTTGAACGAGGGACGAGAAGATATTATCATTATATTGGCGAATAAGATTGAGAATTTAAGGAATAATTCATTAGTTGGTTAGATGTAAACAAGTCTAGTTGAGTCAAATAATCAATTGTAAAAATTTGATTGATTTTTATTTTTTTTTAGCTTGAAATTACGTTTGAAGTTTTTTTTTATTTCTAAATGAAGTGATTGTGAAGGAGTTTTAGTTGAACTGAACATCAATGGAGTCAAAATTGACAGTTTATCATTATAGCTTTCTAGTCAAGTTTAAACCATGTTTTAAAAGATATTGAACAATAAAATGTTGATTTAAGATTGGATTGTTATCGATTTACGGGCACGTCATATGAAGAGATAGTGTAGAACCAGTGTAATATTAAAATTAGCGAAAGACAAAAACACTCATATGCTTTGTTAAATTTTTTAAAAGAAACTCTGTGTTATTTTAACTATTAAAATTTCCCCTGTAATTTTAAGTAAGTGTCAATTACATCTTTTATAAAGAGAGTGTGTTTCAAACGTCAAAATTGCAAGTTTATGACAATTTTACCCCTGTCATCGAAAGATAAAAACACTCTCTATGCTTTGTCTAACTCTCAAAAAACCTCTAATGTGTCATTTTAAATCCCCCCAAACCCCCTTGTGTTTGGTTTAATACCACACTCGACCCAAGTAGTATATACTTAATTTTTTTAAAAGAAAAAATAAATTAAAAAAAACAAACACATAGGATAATCTTGTCGTTCCACCAAAAGTCAAAAGTAAAATTAGACTTGGGATGAGTGTGGTTTTTAAAACCAAACACAAAGGAGTTTTTGGAAGTTAAATAACATAGGAAATTTGTTGGGAGTTAGACAAAGTATAGGGAGTGTTTTTGTCTTTTGCTCTATTAAAAAAATAGGTGTTATATATAGTGAATATAGCAAAAACATAATTATTTCTTAAACTAGAACTAAGGGTTTAAGTTCCATTTTTTTTATGAAGTTCAATAGTCAAAATATTCCTAAAATGATAAATAGAAAATTAAAAAATATGTTTAAATAAAATGGCTATATTTTCTTTCTTTTTGGTAAAATTTAGAATTCATAATTCATAAAATATCAGTTCAGTTCTGCGAAAAATGATTTAACTAGTACTGTATTAAATGGGACGCAGGTAAAAGTATAAAGCTAAATCGGAATTGCATAAACCCCAGAATTGCAATATTTACCCACAAGTCCCTCAAATTTAGTCTTATTTGCATTTCTCGGCATACAATAAGATTTCAGGCCAGCAAAAATTAGTACTCGAATTTCTGCTACCATTTCACAGTCATGGCATTTCTCTTCCGGAAATTCCAAGAGGTAATTTCTGATCTTACGTATTCAGCTCTATTACTTGTAGAAATTGCTTAAAATTAAAATCCACTGATTTTTTTTTCTTAATTAGGGCGTGAAAGTGCTTGCGAAAAGTCCGACATTTGCTAAAGATGGAAGGCACCTTCAGTTTCAAGCCGATATGAATCGCCTTTTCCTATACACTAGGTCAATTGCGTTTCTTATTTTGAGTAGACATTTTTTATTTAATTTCTAATAATTTTATTCGAACTATATCAGACCTGGTATGATTAGACATGTTCTACTCATAATATAAGTCGAATTTACGGATTGATTTACTCCAAATAGAGTGATTTGGTAGAATTTCATGTCGTTGGGTGCATATGAGTTGGACTTTTCCTGAAAGTTAAATTTGCCATTTGTGATACATATGCCTTTTGATTAGTTGCTCCCAAAGCAGGTGTAGATGTTTTGGTTCGCGCAGACCCGGTTTGTGCAAGAATTATCCTAGTATCATTACTAGGTGAAAAAAAATAGTTGATTACTGCTGTTCTTGTCATTTATTATATTTTGATTCTTGTACTTTTTTATATTTACCTACCCTGTACATTTTGGTTCGTTGTGCGTTCGCATTTTGATGAAATTGCTCATGTAAATAAGGTATGGTTATGGTGACACTAATTTTACTGATTTTTATTGGATTTGATTCAAAAGAAATTGGAGATGAGTACCGAGGTTGTGTGAGTTTATATATTGGCTTGGGACAAAGCTTCGGTAGAGGTAGCTATCATAGAGAGGGTAGGGGGCATCCCTTTTGTCGTGTATAAGAATCATGATGCTTAAGATTGTACAACCCAGAGATGTGAATTTCATGAACCATGTCCTAATTATTTCTATTTTGTGAAGAGGTGGGTAAGGTTAAAACTTAAAACTCTTAGTTATCTTGAAGAAATCAATAGTCATTCAAAGCATTGGATGTTTCTTATGAAAGAAATATATATATATAATGAAGTCTTAGGCTTAATCATTTACACTGCTAGTCATCTGGTTTATTTCCCTTCTTTTTTCTCCTTATCCACTCCTACTTGTAAAGCAGAATATCTTGAACTCTCATTGAAGAAATTAGTTTGACTATTTTTTCAGTATAAAGTGGTGTGTGCTGTTGTATGACCCATGGTAGCATTTTATGTTGATAATAACTGAACAAGGTATCTATAATCTCTTGAGCTCTCCACCGGTTAAAATCACAAACTAAATATAACTTCCTTTGATATTTTTTATCAAATATTTTATTGACTTTTGACTATCTTTATTGAGTTTACACAAATTTTACAGTTTGTCGAGGTTTCAACTTTCAATACAGTAACAAAATTCTTCTCAAAATTTCTGGAACAGGTTATATGAATCTATATGTGGACTTACTGGAGCTTCTATCAATCTTTGTAATAATTCACTCACTCTTAATATGTACTAGTACTGTATGAAAACAGAATGATATGGCATTCCAACGAGGATCTTAGTAATTTCTTAAACAATCACGATCACGTAGTCTGTTAGCCACAAAACATTGAAAAGATAAGTAATTGTTGAAAGTTCCACACTCGAAAGTAAAATAGAAGGTGGGATTTAACATTGTCTGAATTGAACTAAAATTGATTTTGGTACACTTGGGCCTCACCTAGTCACCTATCATTCTTTTGTTAAATGTAATAAAGCTTTTTAAATTTATGTGTCTATTCAGCAGTACCAGTTATCCCCAAAGCTAAGATGTAACTTCGCTTGAATACTAAAAGTTGAATTTGGCTTTTATATTTTTTACGCCAACGCAGTTCATTTCTCACAAAAGAACTCTACTGCAGCTACAATCGGTTGGGAAAGAATGCTGATGAAGCAGATGCAGACGAGATCATTGACATGGCTAGTAAGGCATCTCTAGAGGAACAGCAGAAAGTCGTTCAAGATAATATTCATGCCCAAATGAATAACTTCTGCACATGTATGGATGACATTCTTCTTCCTGATCCAAAGACAGCTGATGAAAGACCTGATTCACCTTCAGAAGTAAGTAGCACTCCTCGACGCAGTGGTCTTGGTCTTGCTATTGGCAAGAGTGCTCCTTTATATGAAAATTCTGGTGAGTAGGAATGGTAATTCATATCAAATATCGATGAAATTTAGCAGTTCCGAGTTATAAATTGTGCAGCTTCTTAGATGCCGACTTAGTGTTTTATTCTTTTTCTTTCCTTTTTTTTTGAGTATGTGTGGGTGATTATTGCATCATAAGGGAAAAGGCTGATTTTTTTTCCTACATTTTAAAATACCATTCTTCATAATAAGGGAAGTATTTGTGTGAAGCCAGTAAAATATAAACAAGCTTTTCATTCAGATAACAATTTCCTTCTGCGTTCTGGTTAAAGAAGGAAAAAAATTGAAGTGATTACTTACGGGAAAATGCAGTCATTTTCTGCATGAGTTATCTTTGGCCTTTCTTTTTTCCCTGTGAAACTGTGTCTAGTAGTCGTGAACTTTTACAAAGTAATAGTAGCTTATTTTATGTTTAAATAAAATGACCTTCGGTTTTTCTTAAGTAGATGCTAGAGCAAAGTTATGTCTCAAATAGCTGCATGAATGATATGGTGGAGTCAACAGCTCATCTTTGTTTCTTCAGATATGCTTCAGTAAATTAGTACTTTATTTCTTTATTTTGTTTTATTTCATTAGTTGAGCGTCAAAATAATAATGATTAGTAAAATGGATTAAATTTAGGCGATATAAGCAAGTGAACTTACGAGTCCATATGACTGCATACTTGCTATTGTAAATTTGTGGTTTTCAAACAGCTAGTATGTATAAATTTTGCTATTGTAAGTGATGATCTATATCATTTACCTCTGGGATTTTGATGAACGATATACTTCAGTGCAGCTGTGCCGAGAACAAAGCCATTAAAGCGATCTGAACTATCACAAAAACTAAAAGATCTCGTTGGATACACTCTTGAAATCAAGCCTTCTCAAATCCCACACAAGGATGCCGGTCAAGGTTTATACTTAAATGGTGAAGCTAACGTGGGTTCCGTAATAGCTATATACCCTGGCGTCACATATTCACCTGCATATTACCGCTACATTCCTGGATACCCAAGAGTCGATTTACAAAACCCGTATTTAATCACAAGGTATGATGGAACCGTGATTAACGCTCAGCCTTGGGGTTCCGGAGGTGAAAATCTTGAAATATGGGATGGGTCGAGTTTCCAAGAACCTAATTTAAATTCCAAAAGTGGTGAAAATGGTTCTGATCGAGTTTGGAAGTTGCTTAGTAAACCTTTAGATAGTTCGAAATTGGGAAGAAAAGGAGAAGTTTTAGAGAGGAGAAATCCTTTAGCCTTTGCTCATTTCGCGAACCATCCGGGGAAGGATATGGAACCGAATGTTATGGTTTGTCCGTATGACTTTCCGTTAAGTGAGAGGAATATGAGAAGTTATATACCGAATATCTCGTTTGGAAATGGAGAAGAGGCGAGTATGAGAAAGTTTGGTACTTTTTGGTTCAAATCTTGGAGATCTAGGAATGTAGTGTCAGATGTTCCAATTCTCAAGAGTCTCGTTCTTGTGGCAACTAGAGAGATTTGTGATGAAGAGGTGCTTTTGAACTATAGGTTGAGTAATTTGAAGCGTCGGCCTTCGTGGTATACTCCGGTTGACGAGGAAGAAGATCGAAGAAGGTGGAGCTAAAGTGGTCTAGTTTAAATGTAGGATTTTGGACCTGTTAAAAAATGAATTTTGTGCCATGAGATTTGAACTTTCTTTTCACAATTTTGTTTTGGTTTGCAACTCTATCTTTGATTCTAAGAAACATCAAACTCAAATTGGGTTAGCTTGAATCGCTTGAAAAATAAAATATTGCAGCTAAAGTAAATTTTTTTTTTTTTGGTTATTTCTAGGAAATTTTTGGATCTTATTGTCTTGTGAGAGAACATGAAAATAATAATTATGTAACTTTTTTTTTTCCCTATTATTATGTTTGTAGCAGGCTTATACTTGTATGCTATTTTCAGTGTTAGCGTTATTTTAAACACAATATTGCTTTATTGATTATAGATGAACAGAGAATGAGTGAAAACACATAGAGCCTGTTTGTTTGGTGTTTGGGAAAGTAGTTTGGGAGAGTAGTAGAGGTTTGTGAATTATTCTCGATTTGCGTAATGTTATTTATTTGAGTTTTGAGAGAGTTGTTTGAGAAATAAAGTAGGTGTTGGTTTTTTTGGAAGAGTTAGTTTATAAGTGTAAGATGTGTAATATTTTATGTTAAATCATGTTTGTTGTGAGATAAATTGTGTAAGAGATAAGTTACTTTATGTCAAATCAGAGTAGAGTTTATATAGGTTTTGTTTAAAAGTAAGAAATTTGTTTATTTGGGTTTTGAAAGAGTAATTTGAGAAAATTAAAAGATAAAAATTTATTTCAGAAAATAGAAAACATGTTTGTTTGGTATTTTTCAAACACGAAATTTTTTTGGAAAATGTCAAACAAACAGCCCCATAAATTTTGAAAATAACTAAAATTAATTTATTTTTTTTAATAAAATAAGAAGTGGAAATTCGTTCTCCTGAAAGCAATTCAAACAAGGTCTATGAGTTTTAACTTTTCTAGGTCACGATTTTTTTTTATAATTAAAAAAATTAAAAAAACAAAAATTGATTTCTTATTTTAAACTATCGTTTTGTCTCACATGGTTTTTCTAACTCTTTAATTTTACAATCTCCCACAATTAAAGCTTTCAATATATAATGGGTTCTGAAGCAAAAAATTATTTATACTTTTTTTACCATAACCAACCACTAGCTTTAATGATTTTTTTTAATATTTTTATAATTATAAATGCTGTTAAAAAATCCCTTATATATATATTTGAGATCAGTCCCTTAACTGTCTCATATTAATTTTGACCAAATTCTATTTTTACAAAATTTAGAATTTTTTTAAAATCCCCAAAATTATTTCACAGTCAGTTAACATTCAAATTCCCACACCAACATACCCACGTTCACTTTCTTTCCCACGATTTCCACCTCCAAATTCCTCAACCATGAAGATTCTCCACACTAAAACTCATTTCTTCTTCTCCCGATTTCAGGCTTTCAAGTATCAGATTTACCACCACAATTCCGAGAGCAGCACTCCAATTTATTTTATAGCAACCGGCTTCTTCTTCTCCCGATTTCAGTTAAATAATTGGTGGAGAACTTTTGTATGTTCTGAATTAGAAAAGAAACAATTGACAAGAGAAACCGATTTAAGAAAAAGAACTACTCACTTTCTCTCAACCATCATTAATTGTTTGTGTAAGTGTTTGTACGTAAATGATGAATTCATCTTATGGCTAATTCATCTTTTTAGAAAACTATGTCTAACTTTCTATTAATTCATTTGAATATTTATATGTTTTTAAGGTTTGGCTCAGGCATAATAATAATCTAAGTGGAATGAATCCAAGTATGTTTAAAAGAACTCAAACTCATAATTGTTCTCCATCAACTACAAAATGTGCTTCAGATGTTCGAGGAAATGCTCAAGAGAAATAATGTGAGTTGGAATTCTGATTTTTATGTCATTATTTAACATTAACATCTTTTACTTGATTTGAGAATCTATGCTAGACAAAATACCTTGAAAGAAAAATTTTGTGAACCTCAATGTTAGAATATAATCACGTTTGGATTTTTTCTTTACCTATTTCAAGTCATTTTATTCTATTTGCATATTGATCATGAATTTGTTGATCTTTTTGTAGTTGTAAATATCCTCGGTTTAGTTATTGTCCATATGGATGATAAAAATTGGCCTCGGTTATTCCCTATAATAATCAAGATATAAAAAACAGGGTATGTTCATCAAGGGATAATGATGTCTAAAAGCAAGATCTCATATATATTTGAGGATTGTTACGAAAAAAATTCATGGTTGAAATTTAGACCATCTCTTTTGCTCTGGTGAATGGTTATATTTTTTGCATTGCCAATTTCTTTTATAAATTATGTATATCTTTGTAGACTTTAGTACTATTAATAACCATTCAATTTTTATCTTGGTGTTAGAATTTTTTTAAAATCCCCAAAATTATTTCCACAGTCAGTTAGCATTGTAAACTATGTTGGATCCCAGGGGATTCTTGTGAGGAGTAGGTGAGACGAACAATTTTTCTAAAAAGGTTGTATATGAGATAAGTCTTTTTTATCTCACTTTTACCTCTTTATTGCCTCATCTTTACAGGTGACCTACAATTCTTTTTAATATTATCTGCTTTAGTATAAGGTAGACTACAAATAATTGTTTCTAGCTTCTGACTTTATTTTGGGATCACCAGCTTCACATGTATCTTCTTTGGTTTATTTCACTTGGACAGGTTGTCGGGCAGCAAGAAACAACTACACCCACCAGCCTAATTATCATCATAAGAGCAGTCACATTCTCGAATTTCTCAGGTTAGAAGGTCAATGGAATATAAACTCATTGTTTTTAATGATTAATTATGATTGGTTTGATTCAATTGTGAAGTTTAATAAAAGTAACATTTTCCTTAAATTTGATACCATTATTATGATAATCAGTATAAATTAAATACAGACCCACATGCTTGCAAAATACATTAACAATGTCAATTTCATGTTAAGCGTCCATGCATATCTTATTATGGCTGATCAACGAGTACATACCAAGCTTGCTAGACTTAGACGAATGATAAAATTATATATGAAAAAGCAAAGACATAGAAACTCCCAATCGCTTCATCTGAGATTGGAGTCTTTGCAACGAGAGTATCAACTTGTGTCGCATCATAGCACGTATTCAAAATATTGATGTTGATAAGATGTGGGATGCACATTGTGTTAATTGTAGAGGTTTCTGCAAATCTGTGTTGGACAAAGTCATTTGTCTTAAGTGTGAAGATGTAGTGGATGCTATTTTCAGGTATTCATTCATTCGATACATGCTTAATTTTATCTTTGTATTCCGAAGTTCACACAAATATATTTTTTCTAGATTTCTACCGATGTGGGAGCACATATTTTCATTTCTATAACGTACATTTACTTTTATCATTCCGGTGCCGCCGAAGTTTGCGAGGCCACATTCTTGTGCGGTTAAATTTGTTTTGCCTGTTGATTGGTCTGAAGAATGCTCATATCTTCCAAAGAGACTGTCGATTTTAGGTTAAAACAAGTAAGTCATATTTCATTACCTTAAATCCTAAATATGTAACTCAATTATATTGAGATACTATTGACTTCTCTCTTGCTCATTATACAGGTATCAGTTCCACATCGGTGGAGTAAAAATAACCCCAATTAAATTATATCTGTAAATATTATAATTCTTTCCTCTACCAAACTCTAAGGATATTTAACGTCTATGATTTTTTTTTTTAAATAAATATTGTCATTTTAAATGTTTGTTTTATACGTTTTAACCATAACGTACGTTACACAATTTTAACATATCATGCAAGTTAGTTGATAAAAATATATTTAGTAAGAGTCTGTGCATAGCACGGAGCGTATCCTAGTTCAATATTAAAGTTATTAAAGTAAATCTATCTATTGATAATATGAAACAAATTTTGAAACAGATAAGACAAAATCCTTTTAGGGGCAAAATTTCATTTTCATGGCTTCAACATCTTATCCTCCACGGGACACGTGTTTCTGGGCAGAACGAGTAAAAATCCCCCCCTTCGAAACGACGCCGTTACCATCCCATTCAATCCATGCACACAAAATCTCTTCTCCTGCAAAAACTCAGAGTCACAAGTACACACTCAAAACCTAAACCAAACCCAAAATGCTGAAAATTGCCGGTGGATTAGGTCAGCTCCTCGCTGCGGTTTCGGCGGCGCTTCTCCTCCGTCTTTTCTCCGCCCCGGGCCCCGCCCTGCTTCCCGAGCCCGAACCCGAGGATGAGGAAACAAACGACGACGTTTCGGTGAAAGGAAAAGTTTCGCCAGTCACTATCAAGTGGACTAATATAAATTGCTCACTTTCAGACAAATCCTCCAATTCAGTGAGCTTCTCTTCTGCATGCAATATGTGTTGTGAGTGTGTATATGTGGATTGTTGAGTATTTTAATTAGTTTCTGAAGCTTAACTTGTCCAAGTAATTGTTGTGGATTAATTTACCAAACATGTTTTAATGTTGATTTAGTCATTAAATGATTGAATTAAATATTTGAAAATGAGACGAATTGAAGCAATATATGATATAAACTTAATCGAATCGGAGTTGTTTATTGATGTTATGTGTTCTATTGCTGTAATCTGAAATTGAGACAATTAGAATGATCATGTGGTTGGCATTAACTTTATGCATGTATAATAGATGGATTTTCTTTTGTAAAAGATCATTTATTTACGCGTTATAGTTCATTGGTTTGTTTTGCAAAAGACACATGAGCAAGCTATTGTGCTACTGGTGTTATTAGGATTATTTTTTTGAATTTTAATATTTATTGCACATTTCATTCTTAGCCTTTTCGAGTAGAGTAGTAGACTGCTCTTTTGATGAATAATTTGATGAGTCTAATAAAACACAAGTCGTTGTTTTAATTGTTAGGTTCGGTTTTTGCTGAAAAGCGTTAGTGGAGAGGCAAAACCTGGTAGATTACTTGCAATAATGGGTCCATCTGGATCAGGGAAAACTACCCTGCTCAATGTTTTGGCAGGTCAGATAGTAGCATCACCTAGATTACATTTGTCTGGCCTATTGGAAGTTAATGAACAGCCATTCTCAAATAAAACTTACAAGTATGTTAAACTCTTTTTATACTGTTAAAAGGACTTTTAGAGTTTACATATTGTGGAGTTCTTTAGTTGATGGCTAAATATTATTACAGGTTTGCCTTTGTCCGGCAGGAGGATCTTTTTTTCTCACAGTTGACTGTTCGAGAAACTCTCTCGCTTGCTGCTGAACTCCAGCTGCAAGATTTGTTTTCAGTGGAAGAGAGAGATGAATATTTGAATAACCTTCTATTGAAACTTGGACTGGTAAGACTGCTTTTGGTTTGTTTATATATTCTCTCCAAAAACACTTTCTCTGAAATTTAAGAACTCAGTATGTATGTTGGCACCACTAGTTGTGGCTGATTAGTTGTCATTTTCTTCAATTTATGTCATATTTATGTGTGTATGAGACTCCTGGATAGACCTTGTTGCTATTGCATATGGAAATGTGTGCGTGTGTAATGTTATGGTTAACTCATTTTGGAACACTAGATTTACAATGAGAACTTATTGTTTGTAGCAAAAATAAGCTGATTCTATCTTAACTTGCCTTTTTGTGATATTCCTTGAAAGGCCGGTTGTGCTAATTCACGTGTTGGGGATGCAAAAGTGCGAGGGATTAGTGGTGGAGAAAAGAAAAGATTGTCAATGGCATGTGAACTAATTGCTAGTCCATCTGTCATTTTTGCTGATGAACCTACAACAGGTACGTTTATTACTGTTTTCGTAATTTTCTTAATAATATATCAAATTGATTGGATATGAGGTTAAAATAATTCTCCATATTTCATTACCAGCTCAAAGTAGTGGTTGTTTGCAGGCCAAATTTTGTAAATGTACCTTTACGATATTGCCTTCTTGGGATAATATGAACAATGAGTCAATTACTGAACTGGGATTGAGTCAACTAATCAATCAGAAACTTAATGAAATAAGATCTGTATTTGAGCTCAAATATTGTGTACGCTTGACCTTTGTGAAATATTGTATTTTGAGTTGAGTTTGATATGTTTCGTTTAATTTCCTCATCGTAGGTGCACCAGCATTTTCTGGTGTACTGGCTGGAGCATCATGTTATTTCCTTGAACAATTTCCCACAGATCTTTGTTTCTCCCAACAAAAATAGAAGTTCATACTGTTAAGAGTACATTCCTGTACAAGGGTAGTTGTCTTTTCTTTTTCATTAGTATACCTAGCTATTTAGGTTATTTCTTGCATTTCATTTTCGCTGTATCATTTGAATTCTCTTGAGAAGTCCTAAATGCTCTTTCATCATACAAATCATGAAGTACATCTGATTATCACATACAACTCCATCCCTTTAGTGGAACTTGTCTAGCAACTTCACGGACACAACTCAACTCTATTCTTTGGACATTGGGTTGAATCCCCAAAAGGGAACTAGTATGCATTCAGGTAGAAGTGTTTAGGTTAAGCTACCACGTAAAAATATTATTGCAGAATGATCTTTGCTGACAAGTTCCAACCATGAAAACATGGAAAAAAAATTGTGAAATGTGATTTCTGTATCTTTTTTTCTTAATTATTAAGGAGAGAAACCATACAGCCTTAGATCACTCTAGACATCCAATAAAAGTTTTGAGGTCTATTAGGAAGGACTGAAAGTGACAAATACGCAGAGATCGATAACTTATTTGGCTGAACCATCATCTAAAATACTTGAATCTTATTTTGTTATTCTAAAGTTTGTTCTTTAATAGTTAACCCTCATCTCTCGCTCTCCGCCACTCCTCGCGGCCTTAGGTGAAATAGATAATAATTCAGTTATTTTTGTATTTGGTTCCCTCTTTTCCTATTTTCCCATATTGTACGGTTATTAAAGATCCAGATAAACTGCCCACCCTTACTACTTTGTCCAAATCCTCTGAATGAGTTTAACATTAGATATACTTCGTTTCTGGCAGGTTTTGCTATAACATTTTATTGGTTGGTTTTTACTGCTCCCCTAACTCCCTCATACTAGGGAGTAAACGAGTCGAGTTGAACAAAATTGTTTTAGTTCTGTATGATTTAGTTATATTTTAGTTTGGTTGATTGTTAAATAAACTGAGCTAAAACGATGCCTAATCCAGTTTAACGCTATTTGACAAGTAGCTTGGTATTGTTATATATTTTTGTCATTTATAAAAGCTTATTGAGTCTAGCTTCAGGAGTTATTGAACTTGATTTTATTTATAATAAATCAAGTGCAAACGAGGTTTACCTATCGAACTCGGGTAGATTGAATTTCTTCCAATTCATACCTCAAAGTGGGACTCTTTGGTTAAAGCTCTAGTCCACCATTATTCTTTTAACGTGGCTTCATTGTAATGGCTGTTGGTTCCTCCTATTTGCCGCCTTTTCCTTTTCTTTCCCTTCTAGTCATTATTGGAGTATAATATGGATATCTGTTGTGGTGTTAATTACTTCAAATGATGTCTTCAGGACTTGATGCCTTCCAGGCTGAGAAAGTGATGGAAACATTAAGACAACTTGCTCAGGATGGACATACTGTCATATGTTCGATACACCAGCCAAGGGGTTCAGTATATGCCAAATTTGACGACATTGTGTTGCTGACAGAAGGTTCACTTGTTTATGCGGGTCCTGCGCGTGATGAATCAATTGCTTACTTCTCAAAATTTGGGTAGGTGCTTGATTCTTTTAAAAGTAAATGCAATCTGATAATTTTTTCCTGTATTTATTATTATATCTTCATGCAAGATACATTACAAGCTTTCTTTGTTTCTTGATCCAAGTCAATATTGTCTTGGACTTCCAAAGCAAATATTTCGTGTTGAGATATTCTTTAGAGAGATAATGAGTTGATCATTATTCTCACCTGTGGCCTGCAGGTACCAGTTTCAGGTTTAAATTACATAATCATGTATTGTTATGTGTGTGCTATCTTTGTTTGTTTGTTTTTTCCTCTATTTCCTATGTAGTTCTTTATATATGAGAAAAAGTTAAAAGAAAATCTACCTTCATCCCTGGATGCTCGATATGATTGGGATTTATGATTTTAAATCTTCATCTTATTTTCTTTTCTGAACATATATATATATATATATATATATATATATATTTACTTAACAAATAGACTATCGAGAGAAAGTACAAATATATATATGTAATGTGTTATCCCTGAAGCAAGTAATAGTCAGCTTCGTGTCTTTGCTGAGATCTCATGACTAACGTTACCCATTGATCATACTTTTTGAGTTCTTTTCTTACATGCAAATTAGCTCCAATGGGGTAGTAATAAATCTTTCAGTCTTGGGATTACTTCTCACCTCATGAAGATTATGTTTCTTCCAGAACTACATGAGATGATGTAATGGTGCGGCTTGATATAAATTATGTAAAATATGATAAGAGGGTTGCAGCCTGGCAATTATTAGTCATTTCACTTTCCTCATCTTGATTGAATGTGGCAATTAGCATTTTGCACATAATTATGTGCTTGATTTCTTTGTAAATCCCACAACTACTCAACAGTCCTGTTTTCAAAATTCTGTACAGATTCCTCTCAAACATGATCTTTCTCTTGACCAACATATCTCCTACAGACTTCCCAAATATGGAGGAAGTCTTTGCAGTATTTGTTATGGATATTGTTTTCAAAATCTTCTGCTTAAATAATTTTCTACAATGTAGTGGACAGATTTACTTTTTCAGATTTGATAGAATTATGGATTTCGATATTCATCTGAGTCATTAATTAAAATGACATGACAAAGAAAAAGAATATTCTTTAATCTCTTATAATACAAGAAAATGATATATATGGAGGACACCAATCTATGCAACATCACTAAGAAAATGCATCCACATGTTATGGAAGCTAATGTTACATTATTATCAGATGCAGCAATGAATCAGGGATATCTTTCATAATTATCATTGAGTTTTTTTGGTTGACAGCACAATCATCTAATACACAATGTAACCTGTACCTCGTGCAGACAAAATGTTAATTTAACTTTCTAGCCATCTAATACATTATTACAATGTGTTAAGAGTGTTATTTTTCTCACAAAATTCCATTGATATCAGTATGACTTTGGATGATCGGCACGTAGTTAAGTATGCCATTTGCTGTTAGATCTAGGTGGTACTGCTTGCTACTAATTAATTTCTGATCGAATTGGTGAATAACTTGCAGGTATGTTTGTCCAGATCATGTGAATCCTGCAGAGTTTTTGGCTGATCTAATTTCAGTGGACTATAGTTCTGCTGAGAGTGTGTATGCTTCTAAGAAAAGAATCGATGGTCTTGTTGAGTCGTTTGCCGAGCAGATGTCATCAACTCTATATGCAACTTCACTTACCACAAAAATTACTACAAACTTAAGGAAGAAAAATATTACAAAAAGTAAAGGTGGTTTCTGGAGGCAATTCAGGTTGCTCTTGAGACGCGCATGGATGCAGGTAAAAACAATAGCTTTTTGCATAGTAGTATAAATTTGACACAAAAATAATTGAGGAACTTGATGCTATAACTTGTTCGAATTTGGAAGAAGCTAATTTCAATTAGTGGACTGACATGAGCAGGACAATTCATACAAAGACAATTGAAAAGTAGATTTGCAATTCTGGTCTGCTATAAAATGATTAACATAATTAAAGTATAATACAAGCTGGATTTATTTTGTAAGGTAATAATGAATGTTAACTTGATAAACAAACAAGATGCTATAGACAATGGACCTGTATAATTTCACTATTGTTTTTGTTAACATTGTCTCCACGTAAATTGGTTCTTTCCCACCTACTGCGAGATGGTGGTCAAGTTATGGATTTCAAACATTAATAGATGTAGTTTATCTTCTATCCTAATCCTGAAGGCTACGCCATTAACCAAAATTCAGACCTAGTTCTAGATTTATTCGCAGTACGTGTCTTACTCTTAGCAGATCCTTGGAAATTATGATTACCTTTATGTCTTTTGTCTTATATTTTGTTTTATGGTCTATGCATGTCAATTGACAAAAAGGCTTCTCGTGATGGTCCAACGAACAAAGTTAGAACAAGGATGTCCATTGCATCAGCTCTCATATTTGGTTCTGTCTTCTGGAGGATGGGAAGATCACAGACATCAATACAAGACAGAATGGGGTTGCTTCAGGTTTCTAACTTGATTGACTTCGATGATTCATGCTTATCTTTCAAATAGATATATAGCAATGTACATTATGTGTATCAGAAACTCGTTTTTAAGGTAAGTATGAAGAGGATAAACCACTTCCATATACCAATTTATTCTACTTTCATCATCGATAGAGGACATGTCATCCCAATCAATATTATATTAAACAACTGGATAAATCTCAATATGTTAAGGCTTAGTTTTTTGGTTTCTCTTTTATAGACATACACAGGCAAGCTCTCTCTCCTCTCTTTTACACACATGCTTACGTGAAAGATCATAACCCATTGGCACAATTAGAAAATTAACACAATAGTAACAATGAGAAAGTACTGGTTAATTCTTCCATTACCGCTAGATTTTAACTGTAGCATGTGATTTGTCTCTTTAATATATACGACCTAAAAACTGCTCATTAAACTTCAAATCATTTTTTATTCAGTGGCAGAATAGTATTCTCATCTAACGCAATACCATTTAGTATCTCTTTATCACTCTCAAGTAGAAAACAAATGTTAGTGTAGAAGTACTGGAAGTAAATTTCACTCTAGCCTTTTTTCTCAGGTTGCTGCCATAAACACTGCAATGGCTGCACTCACAAAAACAGCTGGTGTCTTCCCTAAGGAACGTGCAATTGTCGATAGAGAGAGAGCCAAAGGGTCCTATTCACTTGGGCCATATTTACTATCAAAACTGTTAGCTGAAATACCTGTTGGGGCTGCATTTCCTTTGCTCTTTGGTACTATTTTGTACCCCATGTCACGTCTTCATCCAACAATATCTAGGTGAGTGTTTGGAGCTGATGATAATAGTGTATTACTCAATGCTGTAAAGTCAATCTGATATCTTTAGTCCTTATAAGATGAACTATAATCAAGGGTATGAGAGATTGTGAACTATAATCAAGGAGTAGCTTGTTTAGTTTTCTTTTGGGAGATTCTTATAGTTACAAAACATCAGCAATAAATTTAGTCATTTACATATATGATTCACCAGAAGACATGTATCCTTTTTGTGTTGATTTTGAGCCAGAATATTCATGTTACATGTCGAATTTTGTTGAGACATTGTTTATGAGTAGATTAACTAAAGTTTATGAGAAAAAAAAATTCCTCATTATGATACCAAGCAGATTGAGTTGTGATTTTATGATTTGAGCTTTTGATTCAGGACATAAATAATTGTGCATTTTTCCAAGAAACATAGATCTTTCATTTGTCTTTTGTACAATTCCTGTGCTAACAGTTTGGAGTAGGTAACTAAATTGGATGTTTTTCTCTTTAGATTTGGGAAGTTTTGTGGAATAGTAACTACCGAGTCCTTTGCCGCATCTGCAATGGGCCTGACTGTCGGGGCTATGGTTCCAACCACTGAAGCAGCTTTGGCTTTAGGCCCGTCTCTTATGACAGTGTTCATTGTATTTGGAGGTTACTACGTAAATGCTGAGAACACACCAATCATCTTTCGCTGGATTCCTCGTATTTCTCTCATCAGATGGTACTTGTGTTTAAACTTTATGTTTCTTTCTATTCTGTCTATTTCCCTTTCTGCATGAACACAAAGAGTCTTTATCGGGTTGGCGTTTACTTCCAGGGCTTTCCAAGGTCTTTGCATCAATGAATTTAGTGGCCTTCAGTTTGATCATCAGAATACGTTTGACGTTCAGTCTGGTGAACAAGTGAGTGAAAACCATCATTGTTTTGTTCTAGTTAAAATGAATTCGTGGGTTTATTTTGGTTTAAGAATATTATATTCTTAAAAGGAAATGAAAAATTGCTCCTTATAACAAGACTTTCTATACTTTCCGTTTTCTTCCTATTTGCAGGCACTTGAACGACTTTCCTTCGGAGGCAGTCGAATTAAAGATACAGTGATAGCTCAAAGTAGAATCCTATTATTTTGGTATTACACTACTTATCTTCTCCTGGAGAAGAATAAACCAAAGTACCAACAACTTGAGCCGCCACCTCCTGATCAAATACAAACACCAATCACGATTGAGCTTCTTGAAAGCGAACCCGAGGAAGAATACGAGCCAACTGAATCTCCCCTTTCCAACCAAGGTAAACCCAACGAGCCACTTGAATTTGAATCTCCTTCCTCTGAACCACTTAATCTGTTTGACCTAGAAGGTTTCTGAATTCTTGGGCAGTCGATAATTTAATATGAGATGTACCATCTTGCTACTATTTTATCTCATACAGGTGCTAATTCGAAGGAGATGCCTGTGCAATAAAGGACGTATATAGTTCACTTAAAACTGGTAATAACTAATCTAGTTGGATTTTGTTTTCTGAGAACTCATCAAAGTCGAGGCACTCGGTTTTGGATGACTTGTTATTGATGCATTAGATATATCAGTGAATACATACAATTTTGTACTTAAATTTCTCTGGTTAGCTTTTATCAAAAAGTATTATACTCGCAACGGAATCGTGTTTTCCCTTTAACTCAGTGCACGAGGAGACATTCCTGGCATGAGGACGTAAGGTTATCTTATTGAATTGAGTTCAATCTAAGTCATAATAAACATTGTCATCAAGTGAGTAAATGCCATGAAATGTTATGAGTATATATTAGAATGATATAATATAAATTTTGTTCAAACATTATGTGTTATAATGTGTTATACAATGAGTTAAACTCGAAACGAGTTTTATCTTGGGTAGAAACTCGTCTCGAGTTTTATCTTGGGTAGTTTTGTCTAATCTCAACCCTATTTGAGGAATACCTTGTCAAGGACAAACTACAAGAAGTCTAATGTAATGTTTGTTTCAGTTTTTTTAGAGTGAATTAAGAAATTTGAAGGATTCTTTTAGATGTTGGTATTCGTGTGTTAGAGAAAAATGTTTATTTGAGTTTTTAGAAATGAAAAGAATAGTTATGTTTAGGTTTTGGAATATTAATAGGTTCCTCTAAAAGTTGTAAAGAATAATAATATAATACGATACAGAAGTATGTTAATTTACATCAAATTAAATTTATTATGTGAATTATCTCAAATTATGAAAAGAAAAGAAGAATAAAAATAGATAGGAGTAATTTAGATAGAAAATTAGGGAATCTCGACACAATTTAGAGATAAATCCGTCTCTTCATCTTCTATTGCATATTTTAATTGTCTTGCAAAGCATTTTTTGACAATAATTATGTACAAAGAAAATATAGTTACAGTACGGTCAAATTTTTTTATACTAATTTTCATATTCTAATTTTTTTAAAAAACTCAACCTTTTTTATACTAATTTTGATATTCTAAAAATTTAAAACTCAACCATGAGATTTATGTCATCTAAACTCGAATTCTCGACGTTAGGTTGGACTTACTCCAATTTTTTTGGTGTACTCGTCAATAATCCAAGATCGAAGGCCTACAAGTAATTCGTGAGTGTTATTCATGGATGAGAAATTGGGGATAATTCTCATTACTGAATTTTATATTATCAACTTAATCTTGTAGTTTAATTCTCCAAAAAAAAAAAAAATCCTTGCTGTTTAAATTTTGCAAGATAGTTGTGTGATGCTATGAGGATCTGGCTATGAAATAAATTATAGGTTTTAGTGTTTTACCAAGCATAATTTAGAATTATTTAATAGTATATGTTGCCTAAATTATTAATATTAATCATGGATCAAAATTTTCATCTTTTTCATCGAAAACATCGAAAAGTTTCCGTTTTTGAACAGACGAAACGAAAATAAGATGAAATTCCAAAATTATTTATTTGCCTTAATTATTTACCCAAATTTAATAACTTTTTTTACAATTTTTCCTTAGTGTTTCCGAAATATTTCCGAATAGTCACGAAATTTTTTTAATATTTGACTGACCGAAACATACATTCGAAACGTAATTTTGATCCATGATATTAGTTTATTTCCAATTTTAAACAGGAAACTGTATTACCTAGAAAGGCAACTGCAACACCAATAATATATATAATATGTTTTTTCAATTTCTTAAAAGTTGAATGAATGTACCCGAGATATAGCTTGTGTGCACAACCAAAGAAAGTAATGTAATAGAATATGTGCTGCTTTGAAATAAATTTAAGCCAATGGAAAGTTCACAGCTAATTCGCGTACCTTTCATCAGATATTGGGTAATAATACATTAATATCGTGGTAGCTAAGTCTCCTGAAATAATGGAATAAATTAAAGTATCTAAATTCAACTTTTTATGACCTATAATGTTTCTAATTTAGTGTATTTGTTTTTTATTTTTTTCTTTTTCCCAATTTGAAACACCAAACTTAATCATATGTCACGTCCCCAATTGTATATAGTCCATTGAATTTGCCATTTTGTGCTTTTGACGTGTCATTTGTCTATTTTTAAGATTTTTATTTAAGATGGTGAATATATTATTATATCAATTACTATATTAAAAGTTTATTTAAATATATTTTATTGGTATCAAAATACAAAATTAAACTCATTACAAAGTCTAGTATTAAACAAAAGAAATATCAACATTAGTGAAAGTTAAATTCATGATCTCCTGATCATAGAGTCTCAATTTTAGCCAGCAGACTTTTGTCTAATCGACTTTTGATGTGCCATGTAGAATGTTGAAGCTCGGGACATATTAGGGGGAATGGGGTTCGGGTGGGGTGGTTAGGGGCGGAGTTATTAAGGGAGAGTGAATAGCAATTTAACTTCTCTTGTTCTTGTTCAAAGACACTTTAACTCCATGTGATAATTTAAATGCCATTTTAACTATCTATGTTTTGATAAAACATCTGTTCAAACTCCCTCTATTTTTTATATACTGAAACTATAAAAAGACAATACCACCCTTATTTATATAATTAAACACAATAGCATATCATGCCTATTAAACATATCACATGAAGGTAAAGTGTTTATTTAAACATATCACATAGAGGTAAAATAATCATTAAATATATCATAAAGAGATAAAATGTTCATTAAAATATTAAGATAGGGTTAAATTGATCATTGAACATATCATCAAATTGAAGCCCCAACCGAAATAGAAAGCGTGTCAGAATTTAAATAACGGAAATACTATGTTTCCTTAAGAAGCAATGCATGTATTTGCTCCTACATTTCCATTACGTGAAGCCACCTGAGATTGCAATCAAGAAAATAATATTACAATATATTAATTATAGGTTAAGATTCTCGAACTAAGACAACATCCTATTAAACAATTCACCGTCCAAAAGAAAGTCAAATACATCCAAACCGCCAAATGGATTAATTAATTAGGATCCTGCATAAAATTTTAAATACATGTAAGTTGTAACAGCTAATTAACCTGGTATATGGACTAAATAAGACCATTAATGTAAACTTAAATTCTTAATATTTTTCATTATTTCGTAAGACCAGATTTAAGAAAAGGTCCAAAGCTAACTGTAGAACAAATATAAAATCATAGTTTATTGAAAAATATAGCATTTATATAGTCTAATTAAGTAATTTTACATAAATAACTTAAACATAGATTGGTCTTGGCCAACCAAAGAAAATGAAAAATGGAGATTGAGTACATCTCAAAAAATAGCATTGTTTTAAAGAGTTTAATTCCAAAATTTGGCATATAGAGCCAGGATTAAGGGTGTGTTTGTAAATAACTTATTAACTTTTTTTACTCGAATTTAACAATTTGGTTTTTGAGAATTAATTTTGACTTCTCTCAAAATAAGTTATTTAAGTTCATCGAATACAACTTGGAAGGAAATTTGTAGTGTCTTTCGAGTTCCACCCTACAGTATGGAGTAAAAAAAGCCAAAATAAGTGATTCTAGCCCTTATAAAAGAAAAAATGATCCTTAAACCCCTTTCACGCTTATGTCACGTCGAGATACTGTCGAAGAAAAAATAGTAAAATCCGATCCAATTTATCGTAATCGATAAATTAACATACTGGTTAACCGTACTCCGAAAACACGGAAAAATAATCATTGACTTATCAAATTATCTATCTAGCTACAAAAAAAATATTCAACAAAAGACAAAAATAAATTCATTATCTGTTTTACGTCAAGCAATACGTAGTGTAAACTTTTCTTGAAGTGCTCTGATTACACTTAATTTAACTCATAATCTCCAATTTAATTGCTAGAGATTGCAAACAAACCCTAATTAATTCTAACCTAAGATGGAGTTAACTTAAAGAAAGAGGATTAAACAATTAGGGAAAAATAAATGACGGCTAACTCTTATACACGTGACAACAATTTTTTACAAAATAAGTACTATAATGTGATTCCTTCTACGCGGCATAGTACATGTCGGTCCCAACGTAACAAGTGACACTTTCTCCACATTTCACTCATATAATAATATTAAAAAACGCGCTTTAGCTGCTACATGGGCGGCTCGTGTCAGATGAAAACACGTTTATAAACGTCCCCAAGAGGCAACATGGCCCACCGACGACTTGTTCCCTAAGCATTTGAAAGCTATAAATACACAATCCAATCTAAGGTCCTAAACTCATTCTTATTAATCATTCCATTATTCTTAAAAAAAAAATATGGCATCAAATTCTCCCCTTTGTTCAAATATTCTCATTTTCGAACCAATTCCAAGTACCCGAACGATCAAACCAAATCGAATTTGTACTAAATGTCTTCTTTTTGAACCGATTCCAAAACTCAATACAATTAGAAAATATCGTAACGCGAGAAAATTCATGAAAACGTATGCTGTTAGCAGAGAAACACACGACCAGAACTTCAGTGGGAAGCTCGTGGACAAAGACTTAATCGTTCTTCGCAAGCGAATCCACGAAATGAAGATGATTGAGAGGAATTACGAGGCTCCGGTGGAATGGATGAATTGGGAGAAGCAAATTTACACAAGTTACGATTCGATTGTATGTGATGCAATGAGGGTATTGCAGTCTTTTTTGATGGAGACTAGGCCAAGTTTGGCATTGGGCATGATTGCACTAATTGCATTGAGTGTGCCAATTTCAACTGCAGTGGTTATGTTCAATTTGTTGGAGATAATCAAGGTTGTTTTAGCTTGGATTCATCTGGGGTAGATCATCAAATAATTTTTTTTTCAATTAGCACTTATTTTTTTTTATATTTTTTTGGAGGGAAGTAGGATTTGAAGGTTGACTATTATTTGATACAAATTTATTTGTAGATTCGATGTACAAAATTGTATTCTTTAATTCGTTTCTTGTCTAATATGAAGCTGTCTCAAAGTATAATTTTTTTTTTCTAAGTTTAGAATATATTTTTGGTTCTTGTGATTAATAATAATATGTTCGATTTGAATTTGATTACTTTGGAAAATAACTTTAAAATTTTAAATTCAATTATTTCGGGCCTATTCCTTTTAATTGGGCTTGGGTGAAATTGAAAGTAGTGAAAAGGACCATCAATTAGGTGGGTGGGCTATGTGTAAGGTTTCTACCAGTTAACATCTCAAATAATTTGGGCTTTAAATGGGCTCAACTTTTACGTAAAAACTTGGCCAATTAATTTTGACATATTGAATACAAATATATCTTAGAATGCTATATTAATTGAGACGAGAGGAAATGATATTATATTGCTTATTTTTTAGAATTTGTAACATTGTATTACAAATTTGGTTATGTTTGTAGCATGAGAAAATAAATTCTGGTTATAACAATTACAAATATTTTAGACTTGTGACTCGATACAACAGTCTTCTGATTAATACTTCCCCCATTCCATTTTAATTGTCAATTCAGAGATTTTTTCATGTTTCAAATTATTCGTCGTTTTAGCATTCCAATACAACATTAATTACATACCTTCCAATTTATCCTTATTGAATAAGAAATCATTAATTGAAGGGGAAAGATAAGAGTGAAGAGAAAAAGGGGTATTTTAGGTATAATTATAACTTTTTTCTAAATTTTAGGCTAATTTTTAACTTCCTTAATACCTGTGTAAAAGCCTAAAATGACAATTATAATGGAATTGAGGTAGTATTACTAACTGATAAGGGAAACTATTATGTTACGTGAATATTTTTGAATAAATTCGGTGAGAAATTCTCAAGTTTGTATAATCCCAAAATAGTACTTCATCTGCCATTGAGGCCAAAACTAATGTCCCAGAACTAATAGGCATGGATCCGAATTTTCTTTTAGTTTAATACTAGTATTTGATAGTTGGTTTTCAATGGAATTTTCTTTTTCAGATTCTATTTGGAAATCCGACCAAATACTAGGATCCAACAAACTTAATACGAGTTTATGGATTTTTTTTAGTTTTTTTTATAAATTAAAATTATTTTGTTAATATTATATATATATATATATATAACTTTATCTTTTTAATAAATATTAAATATATTAATTTTAGATTTTAAAAAGATATGTTTTATTTTTAATATTTTGTCGAAATTATATTAAAATATTATTTTATCTGTTAATATTATTTATAAAATTAAATTAATTAAATAAATATATAAATATAATAAGTAAAATTTTCAAATGGTTCTCGCCTGTCTTATTTGAGCCAATTTTATGATTGGACAACAATGTGGACTAAAATTTTTAGTAAATTTGAAGATATGGGACTATTTTGATAAATTGAAATGTTATGGGAAAAAATTATTAGTCAGCATAAGTAAAGGTATCAATTTTGCAATAATATTTTACTGCCATATCATCAATTAACGTTAATTTTTAGTGGAGTTACCAAAAATAATTTGATTTTTTAAATTATAATATTAAATGTGTCAACCTCAAATTTTATGATACTCCGAATAAAAATCGATATAATTTGAATTCAGAAGTACAATTCTCTCGCTATATATGTATTAAGAAAAAACATTAATTTGACGGTGAATACTGAACACTGAAGAAGAGTAAATGACAATAAGAAATGGTTAAATGAGTTGACAAATGAAATGACCATTCAAAGAGCTGAGTCATCCCAACAATCTATGACTGTGCTTCACCAAAACAGAAAATATTTTCTGTCCTAAAAGGACGATCATCAATGGGGTTTGAATAGGATTTTAGCATCAATGGGGTTTGAATAGGATTTTAGGTCATCTCCTACGTATTCCTCAGCCCAAATTCAGCTTTTTTTTATTCAGTCTAGCTTTCCCTTAGAATTCGAGTCCAGCTTCCCCTTTCATTTTCATAAGTCATCTAAAATGTATCAATCTATCAATTCCATTTAATTAAAATTCTCAATTTCCCCCACTCTCACTTAATAATAATAATAACAATACTAATAATAATAATAAAAATTAACTCGTATGTGAAATAAATAAATAATAAATAACAATAAGATATAATTTAAGATTGACAATAATAATAACAATAACAACCAATATTTTTTAAAAAAAAAAAACACAACAATACAATAATTAAATAGTTGACAACCAATAATTTGGCTTGCCTCGCTCTGGTCCGATATCCGTAGAAGAATATTTGTTACGTCATCAACAAATACGCTCAGTAGAGGTCAACCGTCAACTTCGAAAGGACTTAGTTGAACATGTGTGGGCAATACACGGTCCAAATGACGATCATATGTAATCGTATTTATTTTAGATGTCTAATTGTTAGGGTTATGTCGTTTTTTATTTAACGAGTCATATGTAATGTTCATTAAGTTCTTTTAAGGTTTATTATAAAAAAAAAAGTTCGTTTAAGGTTTCATTTTTATTAATTAAATTAAATTTGAGTTTCTAATAATTAACTTTTAAAGGAATTTTAAAATTGGTGCACAATAATACAACAATTAAATATTGATTGACATTAAATTTTCCAACATAATAATTACATTAAATTTGATTTTATTAAATAAAAGTTACATTTTTATACTAAAATTAACTTTTTAAAAATAGTACACAAATTAAATAAAATTAAGATTAAATAAGAATTACATTTTATTTAATAAGATATTTTAAAGGATTTTTTTAAAATTAAAAGAGTTTTTATTTAAAAAAGAAAAAAATAAAAAAAATAAAAGTTGGGCATTGCACTCGCCAGCCCAGCAGCTCACCGCTTCAAGCGGCCTTGAAGCTGTGAGAAGGGATTGGAAGGGGAGAATAGCTTTTTCTCCCCTTCATACATTTTTTCTCATTTTTTTCCCCCTAGATCCAATAACCCCCAAATCCATCTTCCCCTCTTTACATAGGAATTGCCCTTAGCATCCCTGAAATATGGGAAATAATATCTTTAAAATATAAATTTAGCACTTTGCACATTCAAATTAAGAATAATTCAAATTTTTGTACTCTTTTTTATTTTTCGGGAAAGTTGATCATCAGAGTCCAAAAATATAGTGTAAAAATGGTAATTCAATTTTGGATCTATGGCACTTTGCATCCTCGAAACACGAGAAATAGACACTTGGTACACCCGAAACAGAATTAGCACTTAGTATCCTTGAATGAAGAACAACTCAATAACTTGCAACCCTTCGTTTTTCCGACAGACGTGACCCACCGGGGTCAAAAAAATCTACTAGCAAAATATGTAATTCATTTTTGGATCTTTGGATGATTTTCTTGGCCCTATATATTTTTTACTCTGGTGGTCAACTCTGCATGAAAAAGCAAGGGGTGGGTGCTAGTTACTGAGTTTTTCTTAAACTAAGGGTGCTTTAATGTTAATTTTGTGTTTCGGGAGTTCAAAGTGCCAATTTATCGTGTTCCGATGGTGCAAGTGTCGAAGTTGTTCTTAATTCGAGGGTGCTAAATGCTAATTCTGGTTAGGGGATGCAAAGTGCACATTTCTCGTGTTTCGGGGTTTTAAAGTGCCAATGATCCAAAAATGAGTTACCTATTTTGCTCCTAAATTTTTTGACTCCGGTAGTTAACTTTGCCGAAAAATAAAAGAGGGAGCAAAGTGCTGAATTGTTCCTATTTTGGGAGTGCAAAGTACCAAATATGTGTTTCAGGGACGCAAAGTGCTTATTATCCATATTTCGTGCAAAGTGCTTATTATCCATATTTCGTGCAAAGTGCAAAAATACCAAACTTCAATATATTTAATTCACTTTTCCATATTTTGTTGATAATTAATTCACATATCCACATTATTTTGAATTCCTAAATTAAACAACAATTTCCTGAGTAATTTTTACATCGTATAATTAGGACGACACATAACAATCTTGTTATATATTAAAAATATGTATTTTATGTGTTATCAATAAAATTAATTATTATTACTTTTTCTGCAAATCATAAAAAAAAATTGTACTTAAATAGTAAATTTTTTTAACTTATTAACTCTAGAGTTCTTTTCTTAAAAAAAGTTAGATGAGGGGTACATTTATAGGATACTACATGAACAGTTTTTTGTGGTTAAATAGTAATTATTATTTCCTTGAATGCAATAGTGCCAAGACATTTCCATAATTGATTCTTAATTCTTTTTACTAATTAGGGAATACTATGGGCCTACTTGTTTGACATACTATACTAAAAAAAATCGTGTTTAAGAAAAATGAAACAAACATATTTTTTTACAATATGAAATAAATTTATCATCACTAAATTTTTTAAAACTACTTTCTCAAAAGTCAAACAAATAAGTATTAAGTATTTTCTTATATCTTAAATAAAAAAAATACATACTCTATTTTAATTAATTTGACATAAAATAACTCATCTATCATAACAAATACGATTTGACATATGTTTTATACATTTTACACCTATAATTTAAACTCTTATAAAAAATCTACATCCACCTTAGTTCCCAAATCACTCTACAAAAATCTAAGGCCAACTTCAGTAATTTTTCAGCCTAAGTCCAGCTTCCCCTCAGCTTCATTACAGTTTTTCCTCAGATTCTAAGTCAAGTTTCCCTTTTCCTTTTTATAAGTCATCTCAGATGACTCAATCTATCATTTCCATTTAATTCCAATTCTCATTTTTTCCCACTCTCACTTAATAATAATAATAGCAATAATAATAAAAATTAAACAATTATAAATAATGCGCACAAAAATTAAGAGTACTTCTAATTAACATTAAAATCGAACTTCAAAATCGTCGTAATTAAAATTATCTCAAGTGTAATCCAACCTTTTTTAATTAACTAAAGTTAAAGAAAGATGTATTTATTAATTAAAGTTAAGAAAAATTTATTTATTAATTAAAGTTACAAAAATAAATTTATATATAAGTTAAAGAAAATAAATAACTAATTGAAAGAAGAAAAAAAAAGTAGGTGGTCGACACTACTTGCTGGGCCATGTGAATTGATCAATGGGTGAGGCAAACTGAAGCCCACACCTCAAGGACATTAGCCCTTGAGTAAAAAAAATGATTTTATTTACGGGAAAATTGCTTTTTTGGTATCAAAGGATAGGCTGACTTACACTTTTGGTACCATTGTATATGAAAATGCAAATTTGGTACAATAGGATATGTTTTCATTGCAATTTTGGTACCAAACCCAATTTTTCTATAAAGTTAATGACAATTCACCCCCTATGAAATGCGTAATGTTCAAATTATCTCTCTATAATTTGAAAAAAAATCAATTTACCCCTTGTAAAATTTTAATGAAGCAATTTACCCCCTTCAGCCGGAGATTGTAACTCACTTGCCAAAATTGAGAGTATGCATGCAAACTATTTTATTTAACATAGGGGGATAAATTGCCACATTTATCATAACACAACGGGTAAAAAATCACATTATCATAATAAAAGTGGATTAAGTGCTGCCTATAAAAATATCATGGAGGCGATGTGAAATTTTTACAAAATTTCAAGGGGTAAAATGCTCTTTTTAAAACCACGAGGGGTTAAATTGAACATTATGCATTTAGTAGGGGGTAAATTGTTATTAACTTTTTAGAAAAAATGGGTTTGATACCAAAATTGCAATGAAAATCTATCATATGGTACCAAATTTGCATTTTCATATCTAATGATACCAAAAGTGCAAGTCAGCCTATCCTATAGTACCAAAAAAGCAATTTTTCCTTTTATTTACCATCTTCAAATCAAGTCCAACATTGAATTTAATCATTGGAGATGATTTAAACAAACAATATTACACAATTTAGAATTATTTCACAAACCTATACCAATCTTCTCATGAATACCAAACAAACAGTACCCCACCCTGATCTCTTTATGGTGAGTCACACAGCTGTTTGATTAGATGTGAAAGAAAGTGTACTAACATGTTTTGTTTTTCCAAAAAAAAATCATCACAAGTATTACATATTCTGTACTAACTACTGACTTTAATACTTCTCACTTTTCTTTTATGGCGTTGTACTCTACACTCAAATCCATTTCTCAGCCCATCTTAGATTTTCTGGTGTGTGTGGATGGATTTTGGCTCGGTCTCGTGAGTCCGAGCCAAAACCCTTCAAATGAGTTTTCGTCAAACCCATAAAACCATCAAAATCTATTTAGAAACTTACACTCAAACTCTTCAAACCTATAAAACATTGATTTGACACCTACCACCTACTTTTTCTCTCAAATCTCACTAAAAAAGACATTGATTTGACACCTATCACCTACTTTTTCTCCTAAACCCTAACATCCAAACCCAATCCAAGTGGAGTTTCAACTTATTCAAACCACAAAACCCAAGAGCCAAAACCCATCCAAATGAAATCTCAAAGGTTTCATAGAAACCACCCAAACCAATTTTTTTAAACCGAGACCCAAAAAACCGAGCCAAAACCTATCCAAATAGACCCAAAAATGTTTCAATGTTTTCATGATTACTTGCATGTGTATATATATGTAGACTCAATTTTCTGAAACTGATTCTTCATATATTGTTCCCTATTAATGTTATTATTATTATATTTTTTTCCAGTGTTGTAATTGTTAGGATTTGTGGAAAAAGGAGCTTCCTTCAGTCCAGTTCGAGGTAGGTTGAGAGCTGAAAACTAGTTGTTGACTTGTTGGTACGTAAACTCGTCGAATAATTTTGAATTAGAGTTAGATGTATTCTGGATCCAACGATGCAGGAGTTGTGTTCGGTTTTTACCGTCGCGTCTTGGACTGAAGGGAGCTCCCTATTATTCCAATATCTCTTGTTTTTCTTCTAAGAAGTTGTTTAATCTTGACCTTATTTATTTTTCTTTTCTTCTAAGGGAGTAGTAAGTTATTTCAATAATAAATATCTTTAACTTATTAACTCAAGGGTTCTTTCATATAACAAAAAAAAAAAAAAAAAGTTTTGAGGAGTTAATTCATATATTCATTCATAGGATAACTAATAGAATTCACCACATGAATTGGTTCAAATCTACTTATATGACTTGGAACTAACACACCCTTAAATTAGCTAAAGAGTGAGGATTGTCCAGAAACTTATAAGATGGACCTATTATTGAGTTTCAATCCATGTGGAACATTTTGACTCAACATTCTCCCTTCACGTATCATCGGACTGAATGTGTGGATAAAACAAATCCAACACGTGACATATGAAAGTCCAACCTTGCGAATTGTAACATGTGGGTAAAGGCCCAACACACAAATAATTACACTCCGAATATTTGTGAAAAGAAGGATTAATAACACTTCAGGCCTTATTACCTGAAGGAATAATCACAACCCAACCTTTGTTATCTGGGTTGAATATAATGTGGGGAATTTTATCTCTATAATACTCCCTATTCACGTGTGGCCGGACTAATGTGTGGGGTTAAACAAATCCAACACGTAATATATAAATTATAAAAGTCCAACCTTGTGAATTGCGATACATGGGTGAAGAACCAACACACGAATAATGACACTTTGAGACTTTGTTAATTGGAGGATTAATGACACTCCAGACCTTGTTAACTGGGGGAATATATACATCTCACATTTGTTATCTGGGCGAAGTATGTGGGAAGATATTGAAGGTCATCATGCGTATAAAGAATAGTCCATCACACAATGAGGTGATTTACTTTAACTTTAGCCTGGACTCTCATACCATAATAGAAATCACCACATAATTGAGTTAAGTCCAATAACATGACTTGAGTTCTATGAATCTCATGGAGAGTTCGATCCTGGCTCAGGATGAACGCTGGCGGCATGCATAACACATGCAAGTCGGACGGGAAGTGGTGTAACTCACCTAAAAAACTAGTTCAAAAGATAAAAGGCTTGTTTGTTTGGGGTTTGGGAAAGTAGTTTGGGAGAGTAGCGGAGGTTTGTGAAATAATTTCGATTTGCGTAATGTTGTTTGTTTGGGTTTCGAGAGAGTGGTTTGAGAAATAAAGTAGGTGTAAATTTTTTTTGAAGAGTTAGGTCTTAGGTGTAAGATGTGTAAGACTTTATCTCAAATCATATTTGTTGTGAGATAAATTGTATAAGAGATAGATTACTTTATGTCAAATCAGGATAGAGTTTGTATATGTTTGGTTTAGAGATAAGAAAATTATTGTTTGTTTGGGTTTTGAAAGAGTAGTTTGAAAAAATTGAGAGATGATAAATTTATTTCATAAAATAAAAAACATGTTTGTTTGGCATTTCTCAAATACGAATTTTTTTTAAAAAACGCCAAACAAACAGGCCCAAAGATTGTCCAAAAATTTATTAAATTGACTTATTATTTATTTTCAATCCAAACCATGCGAGATATTTTGTCACAACAATAACATGAACAAATTTTTTTTTTTCAACAAAAAACCTTGAATGCAATAGTGCGAAGATATTTCCTTAATTGCTTTTAATCAATTTTACCAATTAGGGAATAGTATGATTTCGAGCCCCCGAAGTGTAATGTCTAATAGTACCCACCCTTATCTCTTTATGGTGAGTCATACAGCTGTTTGATTGGATGTGAAAGAAAGTGTACTAATATGTTTTTCTTTTTAAAAATAAAAAATAAAAATAAAGGTATTGTCTAATTTTCAGACCTAAAATCATCACAAGTACTACATATTATGCAGTATTCTATTATGGCGTTATAGTCTGCACTCAAATCTATTTCTCAGCCCATCTTTAGATTTTCATGTCTCCTTTTATAGTTTTCATTACTTGCATGCATATATATATATATAGAGTCATAGACCCTTAATTTTCTTAAACTCAATCTTCATAGCTTATTTTTGTTTCCTTAATTAGTGAGAAGTTAATTTATTTTAATTTATATTTTCTTGCAGTGTAGTAATTGTTAGGGTTTATGGAGAAAGGAGCCTCCTTCAGTCCAGTCCGAGGCAGGTTGAGAGCCGGAAACTCAGCTGCTGACTCGTTGGTTCATGAACTCGTCGATGATTTTGAATTAGGGTTTGATGTGTTCTTGATCCAACGAAGTAGGAGCTGTGTTCGGTTTTCACTGTCGCGTCTTGGACTGAAGGGAGCTCCCTATTATTCCATTATCTCTTGTTTATCTTCTTATTTTTTACTAAATCATGACCTTATTTGTTTTTTTCACATGAACTTATATATTAATTGTTTCAATAAAAGAACATTTCATATTTCATAACAATTTAAAGTCTCTAACATATGCAAGTACTTATAATTTATACGTACTCCGAGTTGCTTGGTTAAAATAATTAAATTCAGTCCTACAATTTCATTTTCTACTAGGAGTATATTTTATTTTGGTTTGAGAATTATGTTTCCCTAGCTTTCTTTTTTGTGTACCACGTTAATAGTTAATAATTAATATAATTTCACATGTGTTCCTTCGTTTTCTTCCCTTTACTATTTGCCTAAGGTCTTAATTAATTATTTAATAATATAAAATTATATTTTGTATACAACAGAGCAGAAATGTAGATTGGATTTCATGCTTTAATTAAAATAAATGATATAAACACGTTTACTAATTCCATGTTTTTCTTGTGCATGTAGGTGTCAATATTGTAAACAAATTAATGAAGCTAAAAGAGCTTCCAGTGCGCACGTTAAAAGAGTTGCAAGCCAATCTCATTCCAAGATCGGAGAATATATTTAGTTTTCTATTTATTTTTCATTAAAAATAAAAATTAATATGTAAGTGCTAGAGCTTTTTATTGTGACAAGAAATATTGCATTCATAAATTCACGTGGTGTGATTTATAAAATCCCAAACACGTTTGTTTTGCTTTTTCGAGATTGTTTCTAGAAATCGAAGAATTTTTTGAGATGTTCTTGATATTTTGTGTAATTTTTTTATAATTGTGCCATTTGGAGAAAGTCCAAACACTTCTAATTTATGAAATACCAAAAATACCCTTTGTATAAAAAAAAAGGAAAAATCAACTCCTAATCTCCCAAGACACCCCGCGTAAATCCCAATGCTGGTTACACTTGGAGACATTGCTCAGGTTAGGCTCCATTATATTTCATTCATTAATTTTGTATTAGTTGTTGTCCTTAATCTAAAAAAGGAAAATATTGGTTAGAAATTACTAAAAGATAATGATAAATGAAATGGAAAATGAATAGCTTAAAGATTTTTTTTAATGAAATAACTGCACATTTCCGATTGGATTAATCTTGGTTCAAGAAATTTTAAGTATTGAGATTTGGTATTGTTATCTAAAGTTGGTTTACATTAAAAAATGTAATGTTTAAGAGAAGTAATCTTAATTAACATTTTGTGGGTTTGAAAATATAAATGTATTAACTGAAGCAAATATTGTTCATAGCATAAATGGGAGAATTTTTTTTCTTTTGGATATGTATACTAACTAATTTTATTAGTTGTTAGTAATCTAATTATTGTAATTTGATTTCATTGGAATCCGATACGCAATTATGTGTAGTGATGTAGTTTATTGTTTTATCTAAAACAACTAAAATATTAACTCGTATCTGGTTAGATTGATTGTAAACATTATTACTTATACACTTAATTTTTCCTTTTTATTATCGGATATGGGTCGATCTAGTTGGATGTGAAGTTTGGGCAAAATAGCAATTTACGTTTCCTAACTTTCATTAGTCCGCAGAATTAGGATACTTAATTTTTCAGCAAGCAATTTACGTCCCTTAACTTTCGCTGGTATGCAGAATCAGGACATTTAATTTTTCAGCAAGCAATTTACGTCCCTTAACTTTCAGTGGTCCGCAGAATCAGGACACTTAATTTTTCAGTAAGCATTTTAGGTCCCTTAACTTTCACTGGTCCGCAGAATCAGGACGCTTAATTTTTCAGCAAGCATTTTACATCCCTTAACTTCTATTGGTCCGAAAAATCAAGATACTTAATTTTTCAGCAAGCATTTTACGTCCCTTAACTTTCACTTGTCTGCGAAATATATAACTTTTTTATACCTACAATTTTAGTCCACTTGACCGCAATTTTAGTCCACAACTCGCTGAAGATTCCATAATTGCCAGCTGGACAATTAATTTGGGAATTTGAATTAATATTGATGTTGTTAAATAGTTGTAGACAGTTTGTTAAGTGATTGTCAAGTGGGTGTTTGTTTTGTCAAGTGGAGTAAAATTGCGGGTATAGAAAAGTTAGGATGTATTTTGCTTGTCGAAAAATTAAGTGTCATGATTCTGTTGATCAGTGAAAGTTAAGGGACCTAAAATGCTTGCTGAAAAATTAGGTGTCCTGATTCTACATACAAGTGAAAGTTAAGGGATGTAAATTGCTTGCTGAAAAATTAAGTGTTCTGATTCTGCATACAAGTGAAAGTTAAGGGACGTAAATTGCTTGCTGAAAAATTAAGTGTCGTAATTCTGCGGACTAGTGAAAGTTAGGGGACGTAAATTGCTAATTTGCCGTGAAGTTTGTGAATGGTAAAGAGACGAAAAGGAGAAAAATAGCCAACTCGTGAGGAAAATTGGGGATATTTTGGGTTTTGATAATTAGAGAAGAAGACTGTGTTTTACTTTCGGGGAATTACTGGATAAAAGTGCAACTTATGGAACGCTAGGATGAATACACGTGGCTGCACCTGAATGATGACAATTGGCCGACTGAAGACTACTTGGAGGACAAGAAGGAGATTTTACATTTATATTTTAGGGTAGTAGGTTAGAGGAATACCCTTATTCGAACATGTATTTGACTTAATTCCACTTTGCATTCTATAAATAAGAGCATTTTTTATTTTACACCCTATAAAAAAATTATCCCATTTTACATTCTATAAACCACTAGCTATTTTATTTCAGATTGCACCCTCAATCATTTTCAACCCATTTTAGTTGTCAGATTAAGGGTACATTTGTCCATTCATATTATTAATCTATTAATCACCCCAATTTCCCCCCAAAAATAATATCTGAGCAAAATTGACATATCTCCATAATAACTTAAAAAAAACTAAAAAATAGAAAACAAGTCTTACGGGGACTTAGAGTTTACTCAATTTCTAATCTTTCTTCTTCAAGTCGAGTTCAGTGCCGTTTTTTTAATTTTCACTTTACATATAATTATTGAAAGTAACCAAAAATAATTATGAGGATGTACATGTAGTTATTCCTAATTATCCCTAATTACTAATTCTACAAACAAGTATAATAGAGTTGTTAACAAAAATGAGAATCAAAACGTAAATAAGATGAGAAGTTTGAGAATATGGTAAACACAATTCATTCTCTTTTCTTACCACCCAACACATTTTTCTTCAAACATAAAAAAGAAAAAGACGGCACTAGGCTGAATTTGAAGAAGAAAGAGGAGAAATTGAGAATATGGTACCCATAAAACTTGTTTTCAATTTTTCAGTTTTTTTTAAGTTATTATGGAGATATGTTAATTTTGTCAATATATGTTTTTGAAGGGAAATTAGGGTGGTTAATTAATAAGTTAATGGACGGATTTACCGTTACTTAGGCGACTTAAAAGGGCTGAAAATGATTGATAGTGCAATCTGAAATGAAATAGTGGTTTATAAGGTGGAAAGTGGGATAAATTTTTTTGTAGAGTACAAAATGAAAAATGTTCCTATTTGTAGGATGCAAAGTGGAATTAAGCCTGCACTATTTATACCAATGTTTTAAAAACCGGATCGGACATCGGACCGGTAGCCTTACTGATTATTGGTTAGATCGGTTTAACCGTTTTAACCACTGGTCCAACCGGTGTGACGTCATTACAATATAATATTTTAATTTTAATTTTAATATATGTAATCAACTATTTAAAAAAATATATTATTCATTTTTTCAAGTTTATTTCCATAAACTAAATGTTTATCTCATGATCAATTATTTTTCCTACAAAATTTGAGTTAATAATGAATGATAGCAACAAAAGTGCAAGTATGATAACATGATATCAACGCAATAATTCAAATTATAATAAACACAATATAAAAAAAATTATATTACTAATCACCTATGAAAAAGAGAAATTATTGATGAATTTTGTCATTGAATTATATAAAAAAAATAAAAAAACTTGAAGTTTGTGAAAAAAATGACCTTCCAATGAATTTGATACTCAAATATTTTTATATAACTTATTATATATAAGATTTTTTTGCTTCTTGTTGATTTTGTTTAATTCAAAGTGAAAAATAGAAGAAGAGATGTGAGAGTATTATTGAAGTTTAAAGGTCGCGGAAGAGAAATAAAATCCAACGTTTTTATTTTTATAAGTGAACCAGTGGTTCAATCGGTTCACTGGTTCATTGATTTTATCGGTTTTTGATCGGTTTTTTCTGGTTGAAACTGGTCAGGAACAAAGCTAGTTTTAAAGGATTAACCGGACCAAATTGACAACTATTGCCGGTTAAACCGGCCGATCCGGTTCGATTTTTAAAACACTGATTTATACCCACTTTATGATATCTTTTAGGATATCCAGAAAATTAAACCTAGTTTCTTGCGGCTCCTTTCTTCATCTCTCCTATATATATCTTTCTTTCTTTCTTCCTTAATTCTTATTTATTGTCTTGTCACGTTATCTACCCTTTTATCATTAACTTATAATATTTCATTACAAAAAATCATAAAAATAGCTATATTATATATGGGATCATTATTTTGGATTCGTAATTGCTCCACGTATTTGAATTACGAATCCTCCTTATTAAATCAGATTCACCGAAACTCTAATCAGATAAAAGTTCTCATAAATCGGATTCGGACTCATGCTTGTACCCTATGCTTGGATAAGGAACCGTATTAACTCCGATGAAAAATGGCAAGAAATCGAAATGGAGTTGTTACATTGCTTTTACATTATGCTTGAATAGCTGTAGTTGACATTGGATAATAATATGAATTGGATGCTTTGTATGGTTTTGTAGGATTATCATATTTTGAGCTAAAGAGCTAAGTTCAGTTATTTTAGGTGGACTTAATTTGATCTATTTATCTAATATGGTATCAGAATTTCATGTTAATATGGATCACCTCCTCGCATGTCGCATGAATGTTCTTTATTTGTGAATTTGGACAATCTATGACCGAATTCCTTTGTGTAATATCTACTTCTAACATTCAATGTAACAATTTTAGTAGAGTTAATGGTAATTTACTCCCCCGATATATGCATAGTATTCCATTTATCATCTTTGATGTTTTACCCTCATATGATTTTACGAAAGTTTTACAATGTCTTCCTAATATGTATGACACTTAAACCCCCTGTGTTATGATAAATATGACATTTTAGCCATGTGTTATGATCAATGTTGTAATTTAACACCCCTCCCCCCCTCTCCTTTTGTTATAAAAATATTTTTCATGTCAATTCTTAATTTCAATGAGTGAGTTATACCCTCATGTTGGAGGAGGTAAATTGCTCCTTTAAAATTTTCACGGGGGTGGGGTGGGATAAAGTGTTATGTTTCAAATCATGGTGGTATAAATTGAACATTAAATAAATCATGGAATAAATTCATTAATTGATCGCAAATGAGATTGTAGTATAATGATAATCATGGGTAAATTTAATCTAATCCAATACCATCCAAAATAAAGGAAATATTTGATAAAAAACACTTTTTGTCTCGTATAAATTTTAATCTAATCCAATACAATCCAAAATAAAGGAAATATCATAATTTGAAACCTTTATTATTTCTTCATAAGTTTAAACATGGTTCTTCTTGCTATATTTTAGGAATTAGTTGATCACAAAAATAACTCGTGATCATTTTCATCGACCTTAATTGGGCCTGGAACCAGAACTCATATATTGGTCTTGACCTGGCCCAGATTCAAAACGGTACCAGCCAGGTGTTTACTATAAGTTGGGTCCGTGGATGAGGTCAGGTCCACTACCCATACTTAATTAGAGTAATTGGATATCATGGTCTATTTATTAAATTATTGATCAAAATTAAAACATTCAAAAGTTTTTATTTTTGAAAAGTGAAAAACGAAAATAAGATATAATTTCGAAACTATTTGTTTGTCTGAGACTTTTTTATTTTTTTTTAATTTAGTAATTTATTTTACAATTTGTCTTTAGTGTTTCGAAAACATTTCGAAAAGTCTCGAAAATTTCAATATTTGACTAACCGAAACATACACTACTCGAAATGAAATTTTAATCCATAATTTAAATAATTTGGCTAATTAGACCTTTAGATTTAAATTCTCTCTCTTTTCATTTTCTCTCATATATATGCTTGGATTAAAATTTAAAAGTTTTTGGGTGACTTTCTCCATCATTTCCTATAATGACTAACGTTTTAATCTTTTCATTGATAAAATAATATATTAGGTTTGAATAGATTGGTTTCCAAGGATAATTTTAAGCTTCATTTGAATAATATTTTTTTTTTAGAATTCTAAATCCAACGTATTCACTGATGTAATTTGGATATAATTTCACCGGGATCATTATGAAACAATTATTTCTTTAATCACGATATTACATAACTCTTCAACTACTAATGAACATAAACATTACTCGAGAAACAAATTAAGCAAATGATTCAAGTTTAAACGTTTTTTTTAGGCAAAACGATATTCCATTAATCAATAGACTCAGATGATACAATGTTTTGGCTACAGAAGAAATAAAAATATCCTTAAAAGAGAGACGTGTCACTTCATGAGTTGTAATGTTCCCTTTTCTACGAATATGTCGAGCAACAACGGAGTTGAAAAATCTCATCATAACTTGAATATCTGCAATTAGATTATTGTATTCCGATCTATTATCAGATTTAATTCAAATTAAAAAACAATTACTAGATGGGGACTTCATTGCAAGTGTTAACATCATTTCGTCATTATATTGAAATCCCTTCATAATTAATTATTCTAAACGGTATCAAATAGAAATGTGATGTAACAATGGTATCACTTTATCATTTATTTTCTATTTCTTGTCACAGTCAATTTCTAATATACTTCATAGCAAAGAATATCATCTCCTCATTTGAGACGTGAGGTCCACTTCCAAATCATATTTGTATAATATCATTTGAAACTATTGATTGCTTATATTTTTATAATTGAAGAAATTATTTGTGTTATATTTTTTTTTTATTATCAAAATGATGGATTTGAAATTCATCAATATTAATGTCATTTGAAACTATTTATTCAAATCATTCTTGATCAAATTAAATCAATCAATCCAAAAACCATTAAGTAGTTCATATAAACTAAATATAATTTAGCATTCAGAATTTTCGAAAGTATACTTTTTCTTATTTTCTGAATCAAATATAATTTAATTATTAAAGAAAAAAAGAGCAACCATTAGTTTATATGGAATTGTTTACAAGTAATGCAATCGTTAATGGCAATTTTTTAACAACCATTTTACTTGGTCTAGAAGTGTGATCCGTGTGCAGGGTCAAGAATGGGCCAAAGCCTAAAGCAATATGTGTGTTTTATCCAAATGCCCTGTTTGGAAGGATTTTGATTCTGATTTACGGGTCTTAGTTTCAGAAAAATGATATGGTCGAATTTGCTAAAATCTTTGAAATCTACTTTGATTAGATTTTGGATGTAGAATCTTGTGGTTTTGAATAAGTTGAAACTCCACTTAATTTGAGTTTAGATGTTGGGGTTTAGGAAAATAACATGTGATAACTGTCAAATCAATATTAGATGGTAGATATCAAATAAATGTACGTTTTAGAATTTTCAAGAGTTCAGGTGTGTGTTTGTGAATAGGTTCATGATAAGTTTAATGAGTTCTGTCAAACTCTATTTATAAAAGTTTTGACTCAATTTCGCGAGACTCATAAAATCGAACTCCAAACAAAACTTTTGAGTTTTTATATGCACCCTAGAAAATGATGGCGTGCATAAGATTTATAGAATATTTTTTACATGTAGAGTCCTTAGAAAATAAATCAACAAAGTAGAATATTTATCAAAAAAGCATCTTTAATAATAATCATATGCGACATAAAGGGCCTGTTTGTCTCGTCTTTCCAAAAAATTTATCATCTTTCAATGATTTAAATTCTTACACATACAATCTAAACCCTTCTTAAAAATTGCACCTATCATAATTCTTACGTACTCTCTCAAAACTCTGAACAAATAACATTATACATATCAAGATTATTTCGTAGACCTGCACTATTCTCCCAAATAACAAACAAACATACCCAACATCTTGGAATAATTTATGGCTCCCCTAGTCCCCTTAAAAGATATAGTTGACTGGCCTCTAGTGACAAAGAATATGCGGAAAATTGTTGAAGAAAGCAATATATAATAATAATGCCTTGTTTGCCACTTTCAATTGAAAATAATTGAGCTCCATGATTCCATCCATATGGACATATCTTAAAAGACAGATTTGGACATTGCTATATACTATGTAGCCATTTGCGTCTATGAAGCTATCATAGGTTATTGGTCATCCCAATTTTAGCTCATAATACATGCTTATATAATTAGGGCGGAACTAGGACAACTTTTTAGGTGGGCTAATTTTTTTTTTTTGGCAATTACACTTAATATTTCTTTAATGTCTAGATAAAATAATAAAATAATAAATCACCATAGAGTAATATAATTTTATCCCATAAATGTTTAAAAAAAATTCTTAAAAATGTAGAATTATTTAAATCGTGATCAACAATATTTACTTGTGTATACATGTTTTACTGTCAAGTTTCAAATTTTTTTATTTAAAATAATATGTAGAAGTACAGAAAATTCTTATCCATCCTAGATTTGACTGAACCCAAATTACTAATATATTTACTTAGAAATTAAATGTAACTCTAAGAAGACGGACCAATCACAAAAATGATTGGATGAGAATATATATTTATCACATTTTGAGAATATAATCTTGCTTTTATTTTGTATGGGATAGATCTTGTTAATAAAATAATCCATTGTTCTAAAATAAGTGATTGAACATCATTTTCTGTAAAGTACAACTATTCTGTAATATTTAATTATTCGGTCACGAGTTCATTTTTAGGAGAGACAATTATATTGATATGGAATAATATTTACTTATACTTTATACAACTTTTCCAATCTTTGTAGAACGACAGGTTTAGGCCGTTGTGGTAACATTATGTCATCATCAGATGTAGCTCTTAGTCATGCAACTAACTAATGATTTAAAATAAATTATATAAGCTTGACTATTTAATTTTAATTAAATGAAATATTAGTGTAGACAGAATCATTGGATTGTTTTTGTATTTAACAACGATTTTCAATTCAAGAAGATATTAAAAAAAATAATGGGAGGCGAGTCTCCACATTAACACTTTTCTAATTAATCTTTTATGTTTTTCTTTTAGTATATGTTTATATTATTCTTTTTCTTTTTGAGAATGTATTTAATTAGCAAAAATATGGCTAGTCGCATCCAAATAATTATTAGATTGTTTCAATTTCTAATGAACTGACTGGTTCACACCCAATATGCCAGAGAAAAAGAAAAACTAAAATGGTAAAAGAATCACAATTAAGTTTAAATCATTTAAAGGTTAAAACAATCCCTTATGTTTTGCCTAATTAACAAAGATGCTTTCTATTTATGGATCTCCTTCTCATTATTTTTATTCCATTAGTTATAATACCCGGTTAAACATTTTAATCTTTAAAGTAACTTATCATGTTAAATTTATTCACATTTGTGATATATTAAACCCAGTGTTTTGAAAACCGGACATGACCGGTCGGTTGGCCCTGTTTAACCGCTAAACGGTCCCCAATCCGGTCCGGTTTATCCCTAAAAACCAGTATCCTAATTAACCAGTTCAAACCGGTAAGATCAGCTCCAAAATCGGTAAAACCAGTGGTTCACTTAATATTTTTTTTTTAAATTTTGAGATTTTTTGTTATTATTATTTATTTGAACTCTTGTTTAACATTTAGTAGAATTACATCTATATACTTTAACTGAAAACATTCATTATTTTAGTGTTTTAACAATCAATATGAGGAACAATCAATGTAATATTACATTTTTTTTTACATAAAGAAGTACATAGCCATTGACTCGTCATTGTGAATAATATTATTTTGTGTATGAAATTATGCAAATTAATTATCATATAAAGATCAAATTACAACAATAGAACCCAAATGAACAAGCCAAAACTGAAAATGAGATTGTCTTGTTTTGAAGTATGTATCTTTTAGAGATACTTGAGATTTATATTTTTGACATTGATCTTAATTTTTAAGACATTTTGACTATTTTGCATGAAACAATTAAAAATTATATTGACAATGAATGATAATTTTTTGAATTATAATTGTATTTAAGATAATCTATATATATATATATATATATATATATATATATATAAATATTACATAATAATAAAGTCACACTGGTTATACCAATTCAACCAGTGCTCGACCCGATCTAACCGATCGAACCAGTATCCAGCAGGATTTTCGGTTCAATGACCGGTCCGATTTTAAAAACATTGATTAAACCTTTTAAATATTGATATATATGATGTCATATAAAATTACCAACTTATTAGTGAAATATTAATTAAATTATTTATTTTAATTTTATATATTTAGTCAAGTTAACTGATTAATCAAGGAATTAAAAAAATTGTGACGGCGGTTATTTTATTTAACAATCCTGAAAATTAAAATTGTACCAAAAGATAAGAGGCCTGTTTGTTTGGCATTTGGGAGAGTGGTTTGGGAAAGTGGTAGAGGTTTGGGAAATAATCTCGATTTGCGTAATGTTGTTTGTTTGGGTTTTGGGAGAGTTGTTTGGGAAAAAAATAGGTGTAGGTTTTTTTTTGTAGGTTTGAGTTAGTTATTTAGGTGTGAGATAGTGTAAGACTTTATGTCACATCAGTTAGTTATATATAATTAATTTATTGGTGTATATATTATATGTAATATATGTGGTAAATAATATTTTCTAATTAGTTATTTGTGCTTTCTAAAATAATAAAAAATAAAGTAGATTTTATAAAATATTATACTAAAATTCTTTTAATTATTTTATCTCACCGATGAATTCATTAAAACGACATATGCTAGAAATTACACAATATCCTTCAAATATTAACTTAATAATTATTACACAATATCCAGATTAATCTACGTAAGGAAACATATTAGGTTGTCTTCATATTGTTTAGCATAATAAAAATTGATGGCAATATTACAATTAATGTCACTAATTCCACGAAGGTGGAAATTGACTCCATCTGTTATCCGACCAATCATGAATATTATTTTCTCCACATCGGACCAACCGCCTCCGAGTCAACAACTCTGCATGTTCCCAGTTGTCAACGAGACCAATATGTGATGAAGCATCACTAATCGAATAATCAGGCATCGAGTTTAAATTTATGGTTTGCGCATCGTTGTGATATGATGTATGGCACGAGACATCACCAGTTCAACTCGGTTCAAACTGATTTTTGAATCAAGTGGTTTTAGGGGTAAATCGGACCGAACCAATATCCGGTTCACGATCGAACCGGGTCCGATTTTAATAACATTGTTACTAGTACGCCCCAAGTTTATGAGATTACATATTAATCACAATTAGGAGCTCGTGGCATAGAAAATAGCTGGCTGCTCTGCACCTTGATTAAAAAAATAAACACTAGGAGGAAATAATAAGAGTAAATTACACTTTTGGTCCCTCTTATGACTTGATTTTATCACTTTCGTCCCTTTTAAATTTTTCATAGCAGATGCGTCCTTCTTATCAATACAATGTATCATATTAGTCCCTCTTATTATTGTAATGTAACACATTCATCCCTCTTAATTTTTTCGTAGCAAATTCGTCCCTCTTATCATTTTAGTATAACACATTGGTCCCTCTTAAATCCAAATTACATCAATTTTAGGAGGTAAAATTTATTTTTGGCCCTCTAAAGTGGTAGCATTTCAAAATTGGCCCTTTTATTGTGTCACCTTGACAAAATACGTCATTTATTGTGTCATCATCTTCAATTTCAGTCCTTATCACCGAATTTTTTAATTAACGGCGAAAATCATCAATTTATGTCTTATTTGACCAAAAAATTAAATTGTTTATCGAAAATTATCAATTTATGTTTAATCTGTTCAAAAATTTTAATTTTAAAGTGCTAATTAAAATTTAAGAATTTCATATTCTTAATTCAATTTGTAAGTCCAATTCATGTGGTAGTTACCAGATATAATATTTTAAATATTAATATTATTTATAGTGGGAGCAATATAATACTCCCTCCGTCCCAAAGATTTTTATCCCTTTAGTTTTGGCGCGGAGTTTAAGACAATTTGTTAAAAAAGTAAACTTTTGAAATTTTTTGAGAGAGAAAGGGAGTCTTATTTTGGGACGTCCCAAAATAGAAATTGGAGTAAGAAAAGTGGGACGGAGAAAGTATATATTTATCTATAAATATAGACAGAAACGTGTATTTATATACGTGGTAGTAGATGACAACCCAAGCAAATAATTAATGGCCCCCATCTCCCCTCCCTCTCTCCTCTGTGAGTGAGTCAGAGCAGAGGAGAGAGAATAGCCTTAATAGGATAGTAGGTTTTTTTCTCTATAAAATGGGCTGCAGCCCGTTTCGGAATTCAGTTTCACAAAAAATATACTGCAGCCGCAACTTTTGGAAATGGATTGACATGTTTGTCTCGCATTTCGGAAGTGGAAAATAATTTTCCCAAATGCGAGACAAACAGGCCCAAGAATTTCTAGGAAGGAATTTAATATGGGTCAAAATGCAGCCAATAAAATCAAGCTGGCAAATAGGATTATAATTCATTGGATTTCTTATTTTGACCCCCCACTTCTTTTCTCTTTCCCCCGCGTTTCCGCCCCCACCCCCATCTTTATAAATAACCTAAACCCTAATTTCATATTCTTTCACACATTTCAACGAACACCATATCTCCTTTCCTCACCACACAATCCTGATGTCGTAATTCTCCTCAATTATTTCCATAATTTTCATTTTTTTCTAACCCTAATTTATTCTTCATCAACATTTTGTAGCCAACCAATTTCTATCCTAACCCAATTCAATTAACCAAAAGGGTTTTCTTAATATCTAATTTTATTTATTTATAGGAATTCATCAGGTTTGCAGCGATGGCAGTAGCACAATTCTTCGTCTCCGACAGCCACACAGCGGTTGAGCCACCGCAACTAATGGTGTCCTCCTCCGTCACCGCCGCCGCCGCCGCCTCAGCACCTGCATCCCGCTCTTCCGTCACCCTCACACAAGACGATTTGAAAAAGATCGCCGCTTACAAAGCCGTGGAGCATGTAAAATCCGGCATGGTCGTAGGCCTCGGCACCGGTTCCACTGCCAAACACGCCGTTGATAGAATCGCACATCTTTTGCAGCAGGGCAAACTCAAAGACATTGTGGGTATACCCACTTCAAGCATAACCTACAATCAAGCCGTTTCATTAGGTATTCCTTTATCAGATCTTGATTCACACCCTGTAATTGATTTAACAATAGATGGGGCTGATGAGGTTGATCCCAATTTGAATTTGGTTAAAGGGCGTGGGGGTTCATTGTTGAGAGAAAAAATGGTTGAATCCGCGAGCAAGAAATTTATAGTAATTGTTGATGAATCAAAAATGGTGAAACATATTGGGGGTAGTAAATTGGCTATGCCTGTGGAAGTTATTCCCTTTTGTTGGAACCATTCATTGAATAGGCTTGTGAGTTTGTTTGCTGATTCCGGATGCGTCGGGGAGCTTAGGAAATCGGGAAATTGTGGGAAGGCTTATGTGACTGATAATGGGAACTATATTATTGATTTGTACTTTGAAAGGGATATTGGAGATTTGAACGAGGCGAGTGACACAATTTTGAGGCTTCCCGGTATAGTTGAACACGGGATGTTTATTGGATTGGCCACCTCTTTGATTGTTGCTGGTGTCGAGGGGATTACGGTGAAGACTAAAGTAGGGGATAATTTGGAGGTTGATTCTTTTTGTTACAATGATTTGAGGAATGGGTTTTAGTTTACATTGACATGTTAGGACTCTTTGAGTAGGTCTACCGAAGAAAGGGGAGTCTTGAATTATTTATTTTGATGTCATAGGGTAGAGTTTAGGTCTCTTTTTGCATCAATTCATGGAATTGATTGTTGAAGGAGTTGTCGTTATTATGTTATTGGCACAATGCCTGATTTAATGAAATATTTTTCACAAAGTCGTGAAGTTTCGATTGCCTTTGTTATTTGTCTTTCTACTATCTGTAAGAGTTGCATATGTTAGTAGTTTCATAATGGAAAGATTACTAATTTTAAGTCATAATCTGGTTTCTGATTGTTCTCTATACTATGTTCTAACTTTTACGGCCTGGAATTATGTTTTAAGATTGTTGTTGCAGAATTTTGATATCTGATGTTTAGAATTATGAGTATGTGTTTGAATTTAATCTCCGACTCGGAGTTCCTGCATATGATACTTATGGCTATAAGAACTAAAACTGATCCAACAAAAAATTTGAGGCATGAAAGAACCTTTACTTTAAATGGACAGAGGTAAGAACACTAGTATTTTTGGTTCTTTTGCTGTGTGTTATGTATGTCTTTTGGAATGAGCTTCAACTGGCAATAATGCCTTTGTTTTCATTATTGATTGTGCAAGAGAGAAAATTGTCTGAACTTTTAAGGATTGATTTGGTAGATACTATTTTCCGGCTTATAATTGTTAGGGCTGAAAATTAAATCTACTCGATACTCGACTCGAGCTCGTTCAATAAAAGCTCGTTTGAGCTCGGTTGGTCACACTAATCAAACAAGCTTGAACATCTTTTTTCGTTCGATAACTATTGAAGCTCAGCTCGAGCTCGACTCGATAAGCTAAAAATTGAAAAAATAAATATAAAATATCAAGCTACTCGGCTTGAGCTCGTTCGCTAAGAGCTCGTTTGCTAAAAGCTCGTTTGAGCTCGGCTCGATTGAAAATCAAATACAAAATTTTCAAGCTCGATAAAAATCAAACCAAGCTTGAACAGTGTGTCGTTCGATACTACTCGACTCGATTACAGCCCTAATAATTGTCTCGTAGACTTAGCAAGGAGTCTTATATTTATTGTTTGTTGACACTTTTAGTAACCTATATTTGTCTTCACCGCCAAAATAGTTATTGATTAGTTATTGATTGCAAATAAAATTGTGTCTTAATTAGAAGAATATTGATATTTAAGTTTCTCATAAGTTTTTTTTTTTCTTTTTTTATATAACGAAATTCGTGGCATGTAAATTGAATGTTTATCTGCAAATATTTTTTCATAATTACGAAAACAACATCAGTATTGGCTTAAAGTGGAGTGACTTCAACGTCAAATTAAGGATTAAATCTTTGGTGTAAGGACTTAATTTGGTGAATGCAAAAAATAGAGGATTAATAAGTCTCTTAGATTAGGATCGAATCTAAGAAAAAATAACTAAAGATAGTGAATCTAAAAAGTAAATTATCAAAACTTGCACTCAAAAACTAAAGGTAACGGTTTTGAGGCACTTCACCTAGTATACGTCCGAAATCTTCATTTAAAATCACAATGAATCATTAAAAAAAAAAAAATGTTGGAATCCTTAGATCACATGAATGTTGAATGCTGACTATGATCAATTAGGGAATAGTCTTTGAGATTGTGTTCTTAACTCGGTTCTAGGTCGAAATGTTGATCTAGATAGGATATCGATGTCCTCGATTGGACTTGCACGAGTATGTATTCTCCAAACGTGGGAGATCGTAGAGCTTCATGAGCGAGGTATTCAATACTAGTACATATGAGAGGGTGGTTCGACAGGGTATCGAATGCATCAAATTCCCCATTAATAGATACCATCGTACGTGGAATCGCGTAACACAGATGAGTGATGAATCTTATCTCCAAGATATGATAATGTATGATTTACTCCTCATACTTGGATGCCAGTGCAAATATGATACACCAGTAGTACTTTGACATGTTTCCAAACCTCACCGCATGTGGCATACGGTCTCATGATTGGGTTCATGTAGCCAGTGGCGGAGCTAAAGATAAACTGGGGGAGGGGGCGCGATCGCCCTCAAGAATATCACGTTAAATACTATTATAGTAGTAAATTATAGTAATGTAAGTCTCTTGACTGGATGGTTAGAACATTTTGCCATTGTCCCATATAGACCAGGGTTTGATTTCTGCTAGATGCAGTTTCTTTTAAGTAAATATTTATGCATTCTTTCAATTTTTTTTGCCTCTTATTAATTCAGTATTTATGCCTCTCTTTTAATTTTTCAGTCTCTTAAGAATAATTATGCATATTTTTAATTTTTCTTTCTTAATGATTATAAATATGGTATTTTAATGTTATTATAATAGATCATCTTCTTATTATTTTCTTTATTTAGTTTCTAAATAAAAAGAACACGATTTTTTACATTACTTCATAAAAAGGTCTTCTTTTTTATAATTATATTGATTTATTGCACTCTTTTTTAAATTATTTTCTTTGTTTAGTGTAATTATATTGATTTAGTACGTTCTCTAAGGTGAGCGATTATAAGGAGTCCATGACATGACATGTGACATTAAAACGAGTTTTGAAATAAGTAGTTCCAAGATAATCGTCATCCATAAATAGAAAGCATAGAATAAACTAGATAATTAGGGTAATGACCAATTCACATGCCTTGGGTCATGATTGAGATTAGTTGAAGAGTGGCTAGCTAATCTGTTTAACATATTGGAACGATTATTCAATTTTTTTTTAGTTAAATTATAACACGAGACTGATTAAAAGTGGACCTAAAAGCTAAAACATCACATATGTTACGGCCGATCGAGCTGTAGCGGTTGGGCTTAGACTAAAAAGCTGATTAGTTTAATTAGATTAAGTTTGACCATTTATTTTATTAAATTAATTAAAAGAAAGAAGATTTTAATAGGAGAGTACAATAAAAAAAATTGGGAATCAAATTCCCAATTTATTTTGGCCAAAAAAAAAAATGGAGATTGTATTTCAGTTTGAGTGGTGTCTGATCAAATTATGTCAATAAGCTAGATCTAGGAGACTGAGATGGAAATAGACTTTTAATTCATGAGGAATTCTTAAATGAGAGTTTTCTCTTAATTTAAATATATATTGAGATCTAGATCTTAATAAGTTTTCTCTCAGTCTGTTTGTCTAGATTCAGGATTCGAAATCAAATCACATTATTCGATATTCGTTTGAGTTTGATACGTCATACTAATCAAAAAAGTTTGAACATCATTGTTTGTCCGATAATTTTTGAAACTCGTCTCGAACTCAACTCGATAAGCTAAAAATTGATCATACTCCCTCCATTCCATTTTAATTGCCGTTTTAGACTTTTGCACAGGCATTAAGGAAGCTAATTATTAGCCTAAAATTTTATATATATACGAAAGATATATATACGGAATAAAAATAATATTTCAACGTCAATTTAAGAAGATAGTAATTTATAATTCGTTTATAAATTTATTTAAATCAATATATTCATTCTACAAATTTAGTAAAAATCGATATTAGCAACATCGATTCTTTTTAATTAGATTAATTAGCAAGTAATTAATCCAAGTAAAGAATCGACATTGCTAACGTCGATTTTATGATAAAATCGACATTAAAAATCGACATTAGCAGTGTCAATTTTATACTATAAATTTTTTTTTTAATTTGAAGCAACCTCTATTTTTTTTTAAAATATTGGCCTACCAAACACCGAACCCCAAAATCGATTTAGCCCCAAGGTTTACCAAATGCTCCTCCACAATATCTCGAAGGTTGGGGGTATGCATGTAACAATCTTCAACAATTCTATACGTGGGGGCAGTGGGATTTATTCTGTAATCACAGGTCGTCGCATGACGAAGGGAGGTAATGTTCAAACTGTACGCATTGACAAAAGGATATGCACCTGTGGTAAGTGGGTAGCCTATCATATTCCTTGTTCCCATGTTCTTGCTTGTTGTAGAAACCAAAATGTTGATCCTTTATCTTTTGTATCATCATTTTATACCGTTGAGAATTATTCGAGGACATGGAGTGGTAGATTTGAACCATTGGATAATGAGTATTCTTGGAACGAGTATTATGGTCTGGTGTTTAAACCAAACTACAAGCTTGAACGGGAAAAAAGGTTGACCAAAATCAAGACGCATTTGCAATGAAATGGATTTTCAAACCGATAAACGGGTGATTCATTGTTCTACTCGTGGGAAGGAAGGACATACGCGTCGCAAATGCATGAATAATAGGACATAGTTTCATAGATGTTATTGTAACTGAGATAATATTGTTGAGACATTTTTATGTATTGAACTTGTTTAAGTTTACATTGTGATGGTGAATTGATTATGTTTTTGGATTGTTCTTGATTGTTTTAGATAATATGTTAATTGTTTTGCGTTTTAGTTGTGATGGTGTGCTGAATTCTTAGTTTGATATATGTTGTTTGGGTTAAACAAATCGAGGTTTGTTCACATCTGATAAGATAGAGGTTGCTTCACATTTAAAAAAAAATATAGTATAAAATCGACACTGCTAATGTCGATTCTTTACTTTGATTAATTATTTGCTAAATAATTTAATTAATAAGAATCGATGTTGCTAATATCAATTGTTATTAAATTAATTTTTTTTAATTATCGGAGATGACTGATAAATCGATATTGGTTGTGTCGATTTTACCTAAAATCGATATTGTCAATAGTGATTTTAACTAAAAGGTACATTCAGGGAAATGCTTTTCAGTTTGAGTGATTTTGGGAAATACTTTTGTTTAATAAGCTATATAGGAAAAAAACTCCTTGTTTTGTAAATCTCTTGTAATTATTTTTTTAAATTTGTAGCTTGACATAAACTCATCGAATCAAGTTATATTTCAAACTTAATTTTTAAGGTGATCCAAAATACTTACACCTTCATGCTCAGTTAATTCTTCTTCTCTGCTTTCGAATTCTAAAACCAGTATTATGGATTCATTTCGGAAATTGATCGGTAATACTGAAATAAAAAATAATAAAGTTTGGTAATTACCTCCGATTTCATTACGATTCGATCGGATTATCTAACTGCCTGCACATTCATACTCTATATGACTGTATATGTTGATCACGAGTGGTCAGAAAGTCTAGAGGGAGAGGAGAGGGAGGGGGGATGAGGAATGAAGAAACCTTATATAATTTTTCTTTTTTTAATCAACATATTTGATAAAGTCTCTTTTTAGAGTGAGCAGACTCAAGACCTCAAATTTGCTCTTTTTGGAACAAACAACTATTCACATTTTATTTCAGACTAATGTAAATGTTACAAGGTGAACTAGTGGAAACTACTCTATGTACATTGAATTGTAAATCCCTACGCAAAAATTCCACTAGACAGTCAGGGCACGAGTCCCAAAACATTTTATGTAGTCCAAAATCATACACAAAAGAGGATTCCTCTTTAGCCAAAAAGTCCACAACTGCATTGGTTTCCCTGTAACTAAAACTAGTATCTACAGACGTGAACTCAATCAGTAACCTCCAGATATCTTGGAGAAGGTTGATGTGTAGCTTGTTCCGGGCCTGTTTCATGCGCACAGAAAAGAGTAAAGACAATGAGTCAGTATTTATAATCAATTTTTCAATGTCAAAACTTCTAGCTAGTTCCGGTCCTTCTCTTAAGGCCCATATTTCTGCTGTATGATTTGTGGCTGTACCAATGTATGCAGCAAAGCAGGATATAAAATTCCCTGTCGAATCTCGTAAAATCCCACCAATACCTGCTTTACCTGGATTACCCAAAGATGATCCATCTATATTTAATTTCACCATATTAAGGGAGGAGAAATATTAGGCAAATCAGAGTTTGAGTTTATGCAGCAGATAGATAACTTTTGAAAAATTCTTTTCAAACTCTTTTCCCATTAATAAAAGACTTGGTTCTTTTATCTACAATATATATTTATACATATGTAAATCGCATAAAGTAAAGAACACAAGATTTATTGTACGGTTCGGAGGTGATGTAATTCCCCTAGTCCACTTTTCCATTTGATTATAAGACCGAAGGCAGGCAGAGTATATATATCGCATCAAGTGATATTATATAATCGAATTAAAAGATAATATATATAATAATTATGTCAAATACGCAATTGGGGTATGAAAGCATTGTATGCTCTATTTGATGAATGATTTTTTGGGAATAAAAGAGATGGTCCCACCCCCCAATTTGGCCATGGCAGTTGCTTGTGGACAGTATATATACGCGGTTACGTACATCCTACATCGGTGGATTATATCCATACTGATTGGATGATAAATACAGAATTGAATCTACCGGAGTAAGCACATTATTTCCCAGTATACGCACCAGTGATATGGACCCTTTTTTCATTAAAAACGTCAAACAAGTTATAGCCAATTGAAAAAGTTGTTGAATTATAAAAAAACAATTGAAAAAATTTGTTGAACGATGATCCGATATTCTATTTTGGCCATAATCAATATTCCCGGTGACGAGTTGTAGATTTGTAGGTACGTAGTATATTCAAAATACTCTTTTGTATTATGCTAAATCTGTAAAAATTACCCTATAAATTTTTTATTGCGTCAAACTTCTTTGTGTTTTTAAACCCTGTAAAAAACACTCATTTTGTAAAAAATAGGTCGTTTTGGATCGACATATTTCAAGAAATCATTTTAAAAATATTTCAAATTGGTCCCTACAACTTCACGTGATATATTTTTATTATAATTTCTTGAAATGTGTCAATCCAAAAGACACATTTTTAATAAATTGGGTATTTTTTGCATGGTTTTTAAAAATACAAGAAAGTTTGGCGTATTTAAAATTTTACAGGGTAATTTCTTGCAGGTTTAGCTTAACATGAGGGAGTATCTTGCATTTTCCCCCTTATATTTGTTTTTGTTGACACTTTTAGTAACCTATATTTGCATTCACCGCCAAAATAGTTATTTGCTTGCAAATAAAATTGTGTCTTAATTAGAAGAATATTGAAATTTAAGTTTCACATAATTTTTTTTTTCTTTTTCTAAATAACGAAATTCGTGGCATGTGAATTAAATGTTTATCTGCAAATATTTTTTTCATAATTACGAAAACAACATCAGTATTGGCTTAAAGTGGAGTGACTTCAACGTCAAATTAAGGATAAAATCTTTGGTGTAAGGATTCAATTTGGTGAATGCAATAAATAGAGGATTAATAAGTCTCTTAGATTAGGATCGAATCTAAGAAAAATTAGCTAAAGATAGTGAATCTAAAAAGTAAATTATCAAAACTTGCACTCAAAAACTAAAGGTAAAGGTTTTGAAGCACTTCCCCTAGTATACGTCCGAAATCTTCTTTTAAAATTACAATGAATCATTAAAAAAAAAGAAATCTAAAATTCGATTGAGACATTTTTGGAAATCTAAATAGTATTAAAAGAAAAAAAAACTATTGTGTTTAAAACTTGAGATGTAATTTCAATGTTATATATGAGTCACAATTATGATTATTGGGGGTTTGGGTTAAAAGTATTGAGGTGTTACATCGTGTTACTTGAGGACTGGTGAAATCCCTTTTTAAAGAGTAAATCAAGTGAATAGGTAGATGACTAAGTCTAAATCGATTAGTGATTTTGAATATTTTACGATGGATCGAACTACGGAACTAATGTTGATGAACCCGCGACAAATCCAATTATGCTACCTTTCTCGGCTCGGTTAGCACAATTAACTTGCAAATTGATTAGGATGAACAAGGTCGGATAAATTCCAGCATAGCTTCTCCAATGCATAAGTCGGAAAAGATAATATAAGTAGTACAAAAGGACGAGGAGTTCTTACAAAAAAATATTAGGTTACAACTTGTACATTATGGTATATAAATCCTTAATGTGACAGAGCTATAATTAAAGGGAAAATTTTCCTGATTTAGAGTCATGATTAAAACATTCTCTTGGAAAAATCAGTTTTAAGATTATCAATTATCAAAATGTGAATACAAATCGAAACTAATACAAACAAACCAATTTAGACAGTAAAGGAAAACATAATCAGTTTAAATAACCGAACATATAATTTTAAATCAACTTATCTCACAATTCTGTATATTAACAAAATTGATCCAACCAAATCGCAGAAAAAATCTGCTTGCCTTGAAGAAATTATCGATCCACTTTCGGTGCAATTGGAAATCACGAACACTTCTTCCACGATAATTTGGCTACAGGAATTCCTCCACTGCACAATAGCAGAAATTCCACCTCGAAGAACACTCAGAAGCAAAAATAACCCAGAGATTATTTTCCAGAAATGCTTTGTTTTCGGAGATAGAAGAGAGAAATGCTTTGTGTTGGTGTGTTTCTGATAACAGAAATACACTCATATATACAGGTGTTGGGGGGAGCATTTGGCCATTAAATCTGAACAAAACGACCCAATAAATGTGAATAAAACGTCTGAAACGTTTTCTCAATTTAATTTCCGTAACTGAAAAGTTGTAGCTGCAGAATTAATCTTGAGACTGTTCAATTTCAAATTTTAAATTAATTAAAATTTTAATTCGAAATTCCTCCAAAAAGATAAGTCCGAGACGAGACAATTGGCCGAACCGAGCCCAGCCGAGTCGGGCGGGCGGCGGCGGCGCACGTGTGGTGTATTCATATGACCCTCTTTGTAAAGACTTATACCAAGTCTAAACACTCAAGTTCATATATGCTAGTACACACAAATATAAAAAGTCAATGTGGGACAAATGAAGAGTTTGAAACTCTTCAACTTCCTCACAAAGGCTTTTTATAATTTGCCAATTAGTCTTAGACCAATGTGGGACAAGCCCATATACAAATTATCTTATTTGAAATAATTGTTTTCCCCACTCTATATATATATATATATATATATATATATCTATGGATTCCAACATTTTAATTAGGTATTCATCCATATAATTACAACAATCCCCCACAAATCCATAGAAAAATAATCTATCAGGGTTACCGTAATGTGCTTTCAATAATGGCGCCTTCCGGTTTGAACCACTGCCTAAGTTATCCAACTTTTGCTGCCACAGGGACAAATGGATCTAAGCCTTGAATTTGGACCTTGACGTGGTAGCGTCCATTGGTAACAACATGTTACTTGCTATGTGTTAATCTTTAGGTTTGACACTATAGGCCATGTGTCCCGATCCTGTATCATGAATGCTATTTGAGGAATAACCCTATTTCCTCTAGTCGCGGCCAAACAACTACATTCACTTAGTTGAGCGTCTCAGGATGTACTGCTAGCATCCCCTCTTACAGACTTGACCTCATTCAGTGTTAATACACTTACTGGACTAGCAGTAGTCAGCTCCTATCAGGTATATCAGGGGATAAACTCAGATACTTAGTATCAGTCTTAATTAGGAGCAACTTTTATATACACAGCAGTTTGCTTATACCACATTGAACCTTCATTGTGGGATCTCCACTTGGTAGGTTGGGTTGCCACTGCTTGTATATTAGTTTAGGGTTTTCAGTCCCATCCCCAGCCTGGATTTCTGTACTAAAGACAAGTCAAGTCCTTTAGTTAAAGGGTCAGCCACATTGTCTTTGGTACCAACAAAGTCAACGACTATGACCCTGTCAGACACAAATTCCCTTATAGACTTTAGTCTAACTTGGATGTGTCTCTTGGTCTTTTGATTATATTTTTGGCTTTTAATCTTTGCAATTGTGGTTTGAGAATCACAATGCATCACGACTGCTGGAAGAGGAAAGCTAACCATGGGTAATTAGATCAATAACCCATGTAGCGATTCAGCTTCAGTCCCTGTCGTGTCTAAAGCACATAATTCGGCCTCAAATGTAGACCGAGTCACCAAGGTTTGCTTGGTTGACTTCCAGGAGATAGCGTCCCCACCAAGGGTAAAAACGTACCCCGTACACCCATTGTTTCTAGAGTTCTTGGCTATCCAGCTAGCGTCACTATAACCTTCAAGTATTGCAGGGAACCTGCCATATTAAAGAGATAGTGATATTGTGCCCTTCAGATACCTAACCCGGTCATGAGCTTCCCAATGTGTTCGATTTGGATAACTTGTATATCTTGCTAACTTTGAGACTGCAGACGAAATGTCTGGTCTCGTCCCATTTGCCAGATATTGCACGCTCCCAATAATTTGTGAATATCTTAATTGAGATACAGGTACACCACTTTCATTTTTAAAGAGAGCTACTGAAGGATCATATGGTGTTTTGGCAATTTCACATTCTTTATAACCAAATTTCTCAATTATCTTCTCAACATAGTGAGATTGAGAAACTGCTATACCCTCAGTTGATCGAGTCAACTAGAGTCCAAGAATAACGTTTGCCACACCCATATCCTTCATTTCAAACTTACTCTTTAAGAATGACTTGGTTTCATTTATTATCTCAATGTTAGATCCAATTAATAAAATATCATCAACATACATACATAAGACAATACATTTATCATCTTTAACTTTACAGTAGATGCACTTATCATTAAAGTTTACAACGAAGCCAAAAGATAAAATAGTTTCATCGAATTTTTCATGCCATTGTTTAGGAGCTTATTTAAAACCATATAGTGATTTAACAAGCTTACAAACTTTTCGCTCATTTTCAGAAGCTACAAATCCCTCTGGCTGATCCATATAGATTTTGTCCTCGAGATCACCATACAGGAATGTTGTTTTAACATCCATCTGGTGAATCGGGAAATCATATATAGAGGCTAGTGCTATCAGCACCCGGATTGTAGTCAAACGAGCAACAGGGGAATATGTATTGAAAAAATCGATTCTCTCTTTTTGCCTAAACCCTTTGGCAACTAATCTGGCTTTAAACTTATCTATGGTTCCATCAGATTTAAATTTCTTTTTAAAGATCCATTTACATCCAATTGTATTACACCCCTGAGGGAGATCGACTAGTTCCCATGTCCCGTTAGAGACAATGGAGTCCATCTCACTTTTGACAGCTACCTTCCAATGCTTTGCTTCTTTTGAAGTCATTGCATCTTTGAAGGTTACAGGATCACCCTCGATGTTGTAAGTGATAAAATCACTTCCAAAATTCTTGGCAATTCTTGCTCTCTTACTCCGTCTAGGTTCATCTCAATCGGTACTGAATCAGAACTACTTGGATTAACCCCCACATTTGTCATCTTTTTCACATGTTCAGGAATTGATGAAGATGTAAGGGCTGAATCTAAAGAATTTTCATTAAGCATTCCCCTTTTCATGGGAAATACGTCCTCAAAGAACGTAGCATCACGATATTCAACTATTGTGTTAACCTCTATGCCAGGAATTTTTGATTTTATAATCAGAAACCTGTGAGCATAGCTTGTTTCCACATAGCCTAAAAAGATTTCATCAACAGTCTTTGGACCCATTTTCTTTCTTTTGTGTTTTGGAACTAGAACTTTTGCAAGACAGCCCCACACACGAAAGTATTTAAAACTAGGTTTTCTGCCTTTCCAGAATTCAAACGGAGTGCTTTCATTATGTTTTAGAGGAACTCTATTCAGAATATGGCAAGCCGTATTCAAAGCTTCTCCCCACATATATTTAGGCAATCCAGAATTCAAAAGCAAACTATTAATCATATCTTTAAAAGTTCTGTTCTTTTGTTCTGCTATCCCATTCGACGAAAGGGAATATGGAGAAGTCTCTTCGTGAATAATGCCAAAATTTTTGCAATATTTTTCGAACAAATTAGACTCATATTCTCCATTTCTATTTGATCTTAACCGTTTAAGTTTTTTACCAGTTTGAGTTTCAGCTTCATTTTCAAACGTTATGAATTTTTCAAGTGCTTCAGATTTATGTTCTAACAAATAAACATAACAGTATCTACTGCAATCATCTATAAAAGTAATAAAGTATTTCTTATTATCTTTAGTTAAAATTCCATTGAATTTACAAATGTCCGTATGAACCAAATCAAGTATTTCAGAATGCCTTTCAACGGATTGGTATGGCTTTCTTACTTGTTTTGCTTCAACACAAATGTGACATTTGTCTTTATGGTTTATTTCATGTTTGAGGATTAGATTTAAATTCACCATCCGTTTAACAGAACCAAAATTTAAATGTCCTAATCTATCATGCCAAACATTAGAAGATTCAATTGCATTCACAACAGGAAATTCAGAAAACTTATTAGAACCAACATTTTCAACTCTTAATTTAAATAAACCATCATCTAAATAACCTTTACCAACAAAAGTCCCATAATACAGAATTACGATCGACTTTATTGGACTTATAGTTCATTTCGTAACCTTCCCTAACTATTACAGAACCACTTACTATATTTCTCCTGATCGTTGGAACATGATGCACCATTTGTAGTGATAGTATGCGCCCTGAAGGAAACTTCAAGTCCACGCGTCCTATCCCTAACACTTTTGCACCACTTGAATTTCCCATCGTCACGGATTTTACATCAACAGGCTGATAAGAACAAATAGCAATTTATCAGCACATACATGCACATTTGCCCCAGTGTCTATTAGCCAATCATATGGTTCATAAATAGTAAGAATTTCAGGTTTCAAGAAAACATACCCATCAACAGAGTTTTCTGGAGCTTTAGGTTCACTAGTATCTCCTACAACCTATGAAGCACGAATACTACAAAAATTTATTAAATGTCGTGTCGAACATTTTTCGGATACGATACTCCTCAGATACTGGTGGGATACGTATTCGACACTCCACGTGGCGTGTCGTTAAATATAATTAAAAAGAAAAGTTGGACACACGTATCGGATGCTTAATTAGACGTATCCAACACATTTTATATTCAGAATTTTGCTAACTCACCACAATTGGTAAGAAAAATGTAAGACGTCAAATCACATTTTGTATTATATACAACTGCAATACAAGATAATTTGTCTATAACGGGACATGTTTTATATAATATAATAAAACAATGAACATTATGTATAATTAGTAGTATTAAATTACTAATAAATTGTTTTTTTTGTAAAAATTATGCAATTTAGTACTTACGAAACTTAACTTGATCTATTTCAATATGTATGAATATATAAATATATTATTTTACTTATTTCAATATGCATAAATATATAAATTTATATTTTTTACATTCGTATCCATGTCGTATCGTATCCAGTAAATTTTTAAAAACCCGCGTCGCCGTATCCGTGTCGTGTCGTATTCGTATCGACGTATCCGTATCCGTGCAACATAGCCTACAACCATGTTTACCATAGCCGGAGCTCTAGTTTCACCAATGTCTCCCACAACCATGTTGACTGTAGCTGGTGTAGTAGACTCAGATTTGGCTTTGGACTTTTTGGTAGGACACTCTTTTGCCCAGTGACCCATCTTTCCACAAGTCCAGCATGGTTTGTTTGCCTTTGATTTCTTTTTGTTTTTAGGTTTATTTATGAATTTCGAGTTGGGGTTTACATGGTTCACTTTTTTCTTTCCAGTTATCATATTTGCCTTAGGCTGGTACTCAATAGGAATACCATGAGTTTGCTTTTTGTGTTCCTCTTCGATACTTATGGCAATCATAAGATCATCAAGAGTCAGTTTTCCCTTTTGATGTTTTAATGTCATGCCAAAGTTTTCCCAAGATTTGGAAAACTTATCAATAATTGACATAACCAGAAATTTATCTGAAAGTTTCATTTCAGCATCAGAAAGAGAGTGCTCAAGATTTATCAGTTCATGCTTTTGTTCATTTACAGACTTTTCTTCAACCATCTGAAATTTCAGGAACTTGGAAACAAAATACTTTTCGATCCCTTGCTCTTCAGTATTATATTTCCTGTCCAATTCGTCCCAAAGAGACTTAGCTGTATATGTATCAGAACAGTACACATCGAAGAGTACATTCGATAAAGCAGAAAGAATGACTCCTCGACCAATTTGGTCCCGTTCTGACCATTCAGCTATTTGAGCAGTTTTTGGGTCCGTTTCAGTTGGTTCAGGTCTAGTCACCTGAATAACCAACAAAAATCCCTTCATCGTAAACCAAATTTTCATACGTTGTTGCCAATGCTTAAAAAATTAGCCCGAAAACTTTTCCGGTAAACCGGATAAGTCGACTTTTGTGGCTGGCATGGACACAGTACCGGAGCCTCCTGCAGATGACATGATAATTTTAGTACACGAATATAATTTCTTCAAGATTGTTGGAAAAATCAGAGCCAAGCCGAGCCGAGTCGGGTCGGGCGGGCGGCAGCGCAAGTGTGGTGTATTCATAGGACCCTCTTTGTAAAGACTTATACCAAGTCTAAACACTTAAGTTCATATATACTAGTACACACAAATATAAAAAGTCAATGTGGGACAAATGAAGAGTTTGAAACTCTTCAACTTCCTCACAAGGCTTTTTATAATTGCCAATTAATCTTAGACCAATGTGGGACAAGCCCACATACAAATTATCTTATTTAAAATAATTATTTTCCCCACTATATATATATATATATATATATATATTTATCTATGGATTCCAACCTTTTAATTAGGTATCCATCCATATAATTACAACACATTCCATAAATGTTTCCTTGATATTCTCTATATTATGTGAGAACTATGATAAACATATTGTAAAAGAAGGAATAGAAGATTAGTGACAATGAATTAAGTAAGCTCTCAAGGAGAAAAGTATTTTTTATTCATTCATACGTACAATACGTATGTGAGTACATTATATAGTTAAGTTCTACAAAGATAAGTATCAATCATAATTGATACTTTTGCATAATTAAGGGATAATGTAATCCCATATTCTAAGTAATTAGATATCTATAATATATTTGATAATATTTGTTTTGATATGTTTCACACTCCCCCCAAGTTGGGGCGAAGATATCAATAAAACCCAACTTGGCTAGCATTTCATTAAGCTTACGTCTGGGTAACGCCTTTGTAAAAATATCAGCCAATTGGTTATCGCTTTGAACATGTAGAGCTTCGATTATTTTTGCCTGCACTTTTTCCCGTACAAAGTGACAATCTACTTCGATGTGTTTGGTCCTCTCATGAAAGACTAGGTTTGTTGCAATATGTGTTGCAGCTTGATTGTCACAAAATAATTTCACCGGAAATTTCAATTTTAGACCCAAATCTTGTAAAAGGTGTTGAAGCCAAATCACTTCGCTTGTAGTTGATGCCATGGCTCTATACTCCGTTTCGGCACTCGAACAAGAAACAACATTTTGCTTCTTGCTTTTCCATGTGACGAGATTACCCCCGACAAAGGTGCAATACCCTGTAGTTGATTTTCTATCAAGATGATCGCCTGCCCAGTCCGAATCTGTGTATGCTTGAATCTCATGATGGCCATTATTCTTCATCCAAACTCCTTTTCCCGGTGATCCCTTTACGTAGCGAAGCACTTTATCCACGATAGCCATATGTCCCACTTTAGGTGCATGCATGTATTGACTAATGTAGCTAACAACATAAGATATGTCCGGTCTTGTGATAGTCAGATAGATAAGTCGACCAACTAGTCTTTGAAATCTCGCAACATCTTCAAAAGGTTCGTCTTCTAAGTTAGCTTTGTTTGAGTAGTCCATTGGAGTGTCAGCTGGCTTAACACCCAATTTTCCTGTTACAGATCAAGAGTATACTTTCGTTGAGAAATAAACAATCCTTTGTTAGAATGAGCAATTTCAATTCCCAAGAAATACTTCATTTTCCCCAAGTCTTTTATATCAAATTTTTTTTTTAGATATACCTTTAACTTTTCAATTTCCTTAATATTATCACCAGTAATAACAATATCATCAACATATACTAAAATAACAATAGTTCCAGAATTGTTGATTTTGACAAACATAGATGAATCTGACGAACTACGTTTAAAACCAAAGTTAACAAATGTATTACTTAACTTACTGTACCATGCTCTTCGGGATTGCTTAAGCCCATAAATAGCTTTGTTTAACTTACACACAAGTCCATTGTAGTGTTCAAGGTAATGACCAGGGGAAAGATCCATATAGACCTCTTCTTCTAATTCGCCATGTAAAAAAGCATTTTTAACATCCATTTGAAATAAGGGCCAGTCATAGTTAGATGCAATAGACATTAAATCTCGAACTGTGTTCATTTTAATTATTGGGGCAAATGTTTCTTTATAATCAACCCCATACATTTGAGTGAACCCTTTTGCGACAAGCCTAGCTTTGTGTCTTTCAATGGAGTCATCACTATTGTATTTAATCTTGTATACCCATTTGCACCCGACGGGTCTCTTTCCTTTAGGTAGTTTAATAATATCCCACGTGTGATTTTTATCTAAAGCATCTAATTCTTCTTTCATAGCTTTCTTCCAAATAGGAATATTTTTAGCTTCATTAAAGTTGGATGGCTCAAATTGAGATTCTAAAGAACTAAAAAAAACACAATGTGTAGGAGATATATGATCATAACAAACATAATTTTGAATAGGGAATGATGCAGTATGGTATGCTTGGAAATCTTTAAACCTGGAAGGAGGGTGAGATGTACGGGTTGACCTACGAAGAGATTGGCTACTTGTTTCAACTTCTTCTCTTTGAGCTCCACCTTCATTTGTTGTTGTAATTGACTGTGAATGTTCAATACCTTTTGCATTGTTGGTAATCACTTCACAGTTATCTCGTTCGTTCTCAATTAAGTCAGAGGGAGTTTCACCATTCAGAACTGGAATAGGAGCAAATTCTCGTTCAATCTCCCCCTGAATTTGATTCCTGTCATTACCAACACTTGAATTCTTGAAATAAGCATCAGATTCAATAAATATAACATCCCTAGAAATATAAAGTTTCCTTTTTTTTTCGGATCATAACAACTGTACCCTTTTTGGGTGGAAGAATAACCAAGAATTCAGCATGGTGATCTAGTTTTCCACTTTTTTGTAAGTGGACAAAGCATGTGCAGCCAAACACTTTCAAGTGGCTTATATCTATTTTACGACTTTTTAAGATTTCCAAAGGGGACCTGTTTTGCAATAGTCTACTAGGTAGTTTGTTAATCAGATAACAACTAGTTAAAGCAGCATCAGACCAATATTTCTTAGGCAAATTCATCTGAAATAAAAGAGAGCGAACTCATTCAAGAATATACCTATTTTTTCTTTCGGCAACGCCATTTTGTTGAGGTGTTCCTACACATGAAGATTGATGTATAATACCATAGCTTTTAAGAAAATTAGAAAACCTATTATTGAAATACTCAGTACCATTATCTGTTCTTAAAATTTTGATTTTAGCATTAAATTGATTTACTACCATTGTATGAAATTCTTGAAAGATCAAGAAAACATTTTCTTTGGACTTTAATAAATATATCCAAGTAGCACGAGATTTATCATCAATAAATGTTATAAAATACTTGAAACCATCTCGGGACTCAACCGGTGCTCACCACAAATCAGAGTGAGTTAATTCAAAAATATTTTCAGACACACGATTACTTCGAGCAAAACTCAGCCTATGCTGTTTCGAGAAATGACAAGTTTCACAACTTTTTGAGTCCAAAGTAAATGAATTATCTAATAAATGTAAAACATGATCAGATGGGTGCCCAAGTCTACGGTGCCAAAGTAGTGAAAGATCTTCCTTACTAGAACTAGTAACAAATGCTATTTCTTGTGGATTTAAAGTATAGAGTCCATTGTGTAATTCTCCTTTACCAATCATCAAGCTTGTTGTTCGATCCTGAAAAACGACATCATTAGGAGAAAATATAACATTGCAATTTAAATCCTTCGTTAGCTTGCTTACAGACAACAAATTCGAAGAAAGAGAAGGGACAAGTAAAGCGTTAGTTTTAGAATCCAATACTTTCATGTTTCCAATCCCTTTAACAGGTATACGATTCCCATTAGCGATAGTAATTGGCTGCTTGTTATGATTCTCATTAATATTATACAAGTTTTGAGAGTTCGAAGTCATATGATCTGTTGTACCAGAATCAATAATCCAAGGAGTACCAAAAATAGATAAGAAAGCCAAATCATTACCTGAATATTGAGCTATTGAAGCGGAAGGTTCATGCAAAGCACCTAATTTTAAAAGTTGCTGCAATTGGTTTGCGAGGTTTTCTAATGAATTTTGCAGACCAGGAGCATTAGGAGTACTAATTGAACTGTAGGTGCTTGCTTGGGCTGCCATATTGCTTTCTAAGCCTTTATCTTTACGAAGATGGGGATACAACTTAAAGCAATGATCTTTGGTGTGGTTTGGCTTGTGGCAGTACGTGCAACTAATGGAAGAGTCAGTCCCTCGCCCACGACCTCGACCTCCAATATATCCGCCCCTGCATTGGCTATACGGAAATCCTCTAGTATCATTTTTAACAACCAATGCACTTGATTCTGTTTCTCCCCCTTGTCTTGTGTCAAAATTCATAACCCTTTTTCTGGTTTCCTCTTGTTGGATGGTAGAACACACACTAGAAAACGACGGGAGATCTGGGCTGCTAAGAATTTGCCTCTTTAGATCTTCGTATTCAAGTTTTAGACTTGCCAAGAGCTGGAAAATCCGATCTTGCTCTTCACGCTTCAACAATATATTTATATCATTTGTTGGTGGGCGATAATGTCGCAACTCGTTCCATTTTTTCTTCATGAAACTCAGATGCTCTGTAAAAGATTGGGTGTTTTGTTGTTCTGCCCGAGCCAAATCCTGTTGCAACTCAAAAACACGTGATGCATTTTTTTCATGACCATACATGTCTTTGATGGAATCCCATAAAATTTTGGAATTTTCAGCATAAGCAAATATCTCATATATATGGGATTCCATGGAATTAAATATCCAGGACATTACCAAATTATCATTTGCAAGCCATTCATCATATTTTGGATCATCAGATTTAGGAGGAGTAATTTTTCCAGTTATGTATCCCAATTTTACTCTACCACTAAGAGATATAGTGATTGCTCTAGACCATGGTAGATAATTTAATCCATTTAAAAGTATGGAAGTAAGTTTAACATTTGTGTCATGATTTGAGGGTGTATGTGAATTACCGGATGAATTTTCCGTTGAAGACATGACTAATCAAGAAAAGGGAAAAAAAAAAAAAAAAAGATGACACCTGGTTATGAGAAAAAAAATCGCAGCAAGGAATCCTTCTTCTTCCTTCTCTTTTCTTTTGCTTGTGACGTCGAAACGATGATGAATTACGGATTGGACAGAACAGGGATTAATCCCTGCTCTGATACCATGTGAGAATTATGATAAACATATTGTAAAGGAAGGAATAGAAGATTAGTGACAATGAATTAAGTAAGCTCACAAGGAGAAAAATATTTTTTATTCATTCATACGTACAATACGTATGTGAGTACATTATATAGTTAAGTTCTACAAAGATAAGTATCAATCATAATTGATACTCTTGCATAATTAAGGGATAATGTAATCCCATATTCTAAGTAATTAGATATCTATAATATATTTGATAATATTTGTTTTGATATGTTTCACAGTCTACTTTCTCATAGGAAACTGGTTGACCCCTCGGGCTAAATATGAGATGGAGCAATTGGGCAAGTTGGTCTTTTTGGCGAAGTATACGTAGTGGAGTTCGCGGGTATTAGAATAGTGTTCGACAAACCAATAACGAAGTTGCATAATCTTATCTATAAGCAATCTTAATAGATTAATGTGGAGTTTATTTAAAAATGTATAAACCTTAATTAATTAAATAAAGGCCAACTTCGTCTTTTTCAACAATTTATATGAAATGTTAGAATCCTTAGATCACATGAATGTTAAATGCTGACTACGATCAATTAGGGAATAGTCTTTGAGATTGTGTTCTTAAATCGGTTCTAGGTTGAAAGGTTGATCTAGACAGGATATCGACGTGCTCGATTGGATTTGTACGAGTATGTATTCTCCAAACGTGGGAGATCGTAGAGCTTCGTGAGCGAGGTATTCAATACTAGTCCATATGAGAGGGTGGTTCGACAGGAGATCGAATGCATTGAATTCTCCATTCATAGATATCCATCTTGAAATCGCATAACACATATGAGTGATGAATCTTATTACGACAATGTATGATTTACTCCGCATACTTGAGATGCTTGTGCAAATATGATACACCAATAATACTTTGACATGCTTCCAAACCTCACCGCATGGGTATATTGTCTCATGATTGGGTTCATGTAGCCTGTGGCGGAGCTAAAGGTAGACTGAAAACCCCCCCTCCCCAAGAATATTCCTTTAAATATTATTATAGTAGTAAAATGATGAAATCTAAGTCCCTTTGCTGGATGATTAGAACATTTGCAATATCCCTTATTCTTATTGACCAGGGTTCGATTTCTGGTAAGTGCACTTTATCTTAAGCCAATATTTATGCATTCTTTTAATATTTCTGTCTCTTAAGAATATTTATGCATATTTTTAATTTTTCTTTCTTTATGATTATTGATATGGTATTTTACTGTTTTTATAATATATCATCATCTTCTTCTTATTATTTTTTTTTCCAAGAGTGTAATTCCTTTCGAGACACGTCGGTCACATAAAGTGTGAATCCTCCTAATAGGAATTCGAACTTAAGTTCGCTACTTTGTAGTGATTAATCCCTTCCACTAGATCAATCACTTCATTCACCCGTTGGTCTTCTTATTATTTTATTTATTTAGTGCATTGTTCCTAAACAAAAAGAATACGATTTTTCACAGTACTTCATAAAAATGTCTTCTCTTTATAATTATATTGATTTAGTGTACTCTTTTTCAAATTATTTTCTTTATTTAGTGTAATGCTTCGATTTTTTTTTAATTAATAATTGTAAAAAGGACATGGTCTCTTATTTTATTTATAATACTCCTTCATTATTTAATGCATTGCTCAAAATTCGTCATCAAGAGAATTCGTCTAGCTCCGCCACTGATATAGCCATGAATACAGCCTCTTCATTATAGGTTGTGAGAATTTCTTATGCATTCTAAGGTGATCGATTCCGAAGAGTCCATGACCATGACATGTGACATTAAAACGAGTTTTGAAATAAGTAGTTCCAAGAGAATCTTCATCCATAAATAGAAAGCATAGTATATTCTAATAAGGGTATTGACCAGTTCACACGTCTTGGATCATCATCGAGAAATTAGTCAGTAGAAGTACTGAATGTACATGACATTCGTAAGGGAATGGTTCAATGAATTAATTCAATAGATGATTAGGCCTAATGGGCTTGTAGTCGGACATCAATCATGATTTGTATGTATTCTTGAATTGATTGAGATTAGTTGAAAAGTGGTTAGTTAATTCGTTTAACATATTGGAACGATTATTCAATTCCTTTTTGGTTAATTTATAACACGCGACTGATTAATAGTGGACCTAAAAGCTAAAACATCACATATGTTACGCCCGATCGAGCTGTAGCGGTTGGGCTTAGACTAAAAAGTTGATTAGTTTAATTAGATTAAGTTGACCATTTATTTTATTAAATTAATTAAAAGAAAGAAGATTTAATAGGAGAGTACAATAAAATAAATTGGGAATCGGCCAAAAAAAAAATGGGGATTGTATCTCAATTTAAGTTTGGTCTGATCAAATTAAATCAATAAGCTAGATCTAGGAGACTCAGAGAGTTTTCTCTTAATTAGGAGTGTTGCTTAATTAAAATATATATTGAGATCTAGATCTTAATAAGTTTTCTCTCCATCTGTTTGTCAAGTTTAGGATTCGAAATCAAATCACACTACTCGATATTCGTGTGAGCTTGTTCGATAAAAGCTCGTTTGAGCTCGATTCGTCACATTAATCAAACAAGTTTGAACATTATTTTCATTCGATAACTTTTGAACTCGACTCGAACTCAACTCGATAAATTAAAAGTTTATAATATACATATAAAATACTCCCTCTATTTCTTTTTAATTGTCGTTTTAAACTTTTGTACATGTATTAATGAAGCAAATAACTAGCCTAAATCTTAAAAAAAGGTTGAAGTTATACCTAAATACTCATCTTCGTCAATTTGTTAAAGTAGAAGAGAGAGAGACAAACAAAGAGTAAATAATTGTAACATTGGAAGTTATGAAATTAAGCTGTATTGGAATCCTAAAGTGACAATAAATTTGGAACAAGAAAAAAATCTTTAAAGCCAAATTAAAATGGAATGGAGTGAGTATCAATTTACTCGATAATCGACTCGAGCTGTTCGATAAAAGATTGTTTGAGCTCGACTCGTTTAAGATTCAAACCAAGTTCAAACACAAAATTACAAACTCGAAACAATTCAAATCAAGTTTGAACAGTATAACGTTCGAAACTGCTCGACTTGATTACACCCCGGAAAATTCTTGTATAGACCTGGTTTATGAGCTTTTCATAGACCTTGTGATTGTAAATACACCACATCATACATTTTGATGATGTCATGCTCTCAAAATATGTGATGTGGTGTATTTACTACCACAAAGTCTATAAAAATCTCATAGACCAGGTCTATCTAGATTCGACAAACTCTATGCCAAAGATTATAAATGACCGCACTAATAGGTAATTACGCCCCTACCCCTAGCACTTATTATATTGGAAAATGAAAACTTTGATTCCGTGAAGGGGGCCGCAATCAGACCGACCAGTTCCGCGTGATGAACCTAACAAATTTAATTCTTTCTTTTTTTACACTAATAAGCGTTTCTTTAATTAGATTAGCTATAGCTAATTAAGTTAAACTAATCTAAGATTAACGACACTAAACATTTTATTATTAGGCCCATAAACCACGCTTCTCTTTTCCGCAAAGATACTTCCACTAAAATGAAGTTCCCAATCATATTAAAAACAATATACAATTTTATTAATTAGGTCAATTTTCCTAGCAAGTTTAATTTTATTTTATACTAAAAGGCTTTATTAATTTGTACTTTATATTTTATATTTACCATATGTTAAGTGTTTTTTCTTCATTCTTTAATGCCTCGAGTAATTAATGTGCGGTGCAAAACCAACCTTTGTCAATTAGACCAGATAGAACTTAGAAGGGTTATATTTAAAATTTCAATTTCAATTTTTTTTTGTCTCACTTTTCTTTTAACTACCATATTAATTATTCGGTTAATATAATACACTATTTCATTTAAATTCCAAATATTCCAGGAAAAGGGGAACATCATGATGTCATTAATTCAACATGAATTAGCTTTTATTTGGCCCTAAGATTATTTCCCATGTCATTAATTTAATAATATGAAGAGACCTCAAATATAAAATAGTATGAAAATGAGTTAAAGACAATTTACCAATGTGACATGCATGATATTCAGTTTATCCCCGTATAATTTGAAAATGAACGTTTTTATCTCTTATGTTCTTATAAAAATTTCACACCGTCTTCTTCAAATTTTTAAACTAGAATATTATACAAATTGACAAAATTACCCCTCTTATATTCGACATTTTACCCTCTGTGTATTGTGTTATGATAAATGTGATACTTTACTCCATATGTTAGAATAACATTTTACATGTACATTTCAACTAAGGCGAGTGAGTTACACTCTCCAATCGAAGGGTTTTTTGCACTTTGCACCCCCGAAATATAGAAAATAGGCATTTTGAGGGTCTTAAGTGTTAATTATGTGTTTCGGGGTGCAAAGTGTCCATTTATTGTGTTTTGGGGTTGTAAGTTGCTAATTTGTTCTTAATTCGAGGGTGATAAGTGCTAATTTATTTTGGGGGTGCAAAGTGCCAATTTTTCAAGTTTCGGGGGTGCAAAGTGCCAAAAAATTATAATTAAATTATCTATTTTGTCCTTGAATTTTTGTCTAAATATAAAAGAGGGTGCAAAGTGCTGCATTTTTAATATTTTGAGGGTGCAATGTGGTAAATCTAAGTTTCGGGAGTGCAAAATGCCTATTTTCCATATTACAAGGGTGCAAAGTGCAAAAAACCCCAATCAAATGACGTAAATTGCTCCTTTAAAATTTTCTTGAGGGAGTAAAATGCTCCTTTTCAAATTGAAAGAATATAAATTGAACATTATGAATATCACATGATTAAATTGACATTAATTCGACAATTAAATATTAAATTAGTAAAATTGAGGAACTGGATCTTGGTTTGGATAAACTAATTACTCCATTATTGAGTTATCAAATAAATTAATAAACAGAGACATGAAAAGAGCAAGAATCTAAAATCAACATGAGTCCTTCAGTTTATCCATGTGCTCCCCCCCACCCCCACCCCCCACACACACAACTACAAGATCTCTGTTTTATCATCACTAGGATTTTCTTACTTTTATAAACAAGACAAATAATAATAAAAAATAAAAAGAATGGCCCTTTTAGAGTAGCTTGTCATAAGCAAGAAATGAACACAACACGCATAGGGTGATTCTTGATGCGTCTCTGCAGTGGCTATATATGCAATTCCTGCAGTGAGAATTGCTGCTGCCAACGAAATGGAGAAGATGGGTATTGTTACTTTTATTGCTCTCTCCATTTTCTTCAACTCAAGTTTTGTTCTTTGCCACCCTAAAGATCCTCTCAAGTCCATTTTAGGTTGGTTTTACTTAATTTCATGGTTTTTGTTTTTATTCTTATTTTAGATTAGTTAATGGTTGTAAATAGTAATAAATTATTGATATTATGTGTGCATTTCCCATTTTTTTAGTAAATTTAATTAAAATGAGGTTTCTTAAGTGGAATAGGGTGTTTGAATTTCTATTTAAATTTTCAGAAAATTTATAATTTTTCTGAGTGATCTTACTTCTGGGAATCTATATTTTACAGGATAGTTTATGTTTGGTTCTATCCATGAGCTAAATGTAGAAATACCCTATGTGCTTTGCCAAATTGGCAAAAAAACCCCGTGTTCTTTTTTATTAGCAAAAAAATCCATTTGAAATTCATTCTTAAATCATAGGGAGATTATTGTTAATTTTTTTAAGTAAACAGGGGGTTATTGCCAATTTTCATTGTTAACGAGGGGATTATTGTCAAGTTCTTAACTGAATATGGGTGTTTTTACATCTTTTGGTGGGGGTATAATTGTCATTTTGGCTTGGGATGGGGTGTTTTGGTGATAAAAATTAGCACAATGGGGAGGTAATAAAAATAACAAATGTTTTTTTTGCTAATTAGGCAAATCATAAGGTGTATTTTTGCATTTCACTCTTCTGTCATTTGATGCACATAAAAGTTTACTTACCGATATCCAAGAACTTAACAAAGCCTGAATATTTGACATCCTTGGTTTCATTGTCAAAATGTAGGACAAGATCAAAATATGGGGTCTTGGAAAGATGAAATATTAAGTTCCGAAGCACAAGCTCCGGGCCCCGCCAATGATGTGAGCACTCTTGTATTGGCGAAAAACAGAACAAAGAGGCCCGATATGTTATCGAGTTTTCATATATACAGAGGTGGATGGGACATTGCCAATAAACATTACTGGGCTGTAAGGCTAAATCTTAAGTTCTTTTTTTCCGAGTAAAGATGATGATTGTATGTACATATATTATGCATTTGACTATTTTGCCCGCAGTCTGTTGGATTTACAGGGGCAGCAGCTTTCATTCTTGCTATTTTATGGTTTATTTCTTTCGGATTGGCTCTTCTGGTGCAACATTTTTGCGGATGGAAAATAAGCATCAACGGCAAAGAATTAAGCTGGTCAATAAGGATATGTCTTTTACTACTTATCGTCTTTACAAGTGCAGCAGCGTAAGTTTCCTAACTCGAACCCTTTCTTATTTACATGCTTGGTAGATGAATATATTTTACGAACGCTATATTGGCTTTCATTTATACTCTCTTGTAAATAAATTGGATAGAAGATACATCCCGATTGTTTACTCTCATTTTCAAGAGGCAACCAATTACTCACTTGAGCTAAATGCAAAATTATTTGTTTAACTATCAAATAAACCCTGTGTTCTTTTTCTTTTTCTATTAGCAAAAAATCCATTTGAAATTCCTTCATAAATCACAGGGAGGATTTTGTCAATTTTTTAAGTGAACACAGGGGTTATTGATAATTTTTTAGGTTAAGAGGGGTGTTTTTGCATCCTTTCTTGGGGGTATAATTGTCATTTCAGCTTGGAAGGGTTTCTTTTGCTAGTAAACAATAAGCACAAGGGGTGGTGTTGCATATCATTCTTACTCACTTGATTTGCTTTCTCTATTATCAGGATTGGATGTATTTTACTTTCGGTAGGACAAGACGAGTTTCACGGAGAAGCATTACATACATTGAATTATGTCGTAAATCAATCCGACTACACGGTACAAACACTGAGAAATGTCACGGAATATTTGTCACTTGCGAAAACTGTCAATGTAGCCCAAATTTTCCTTCCTTCAGATGTCATCGGTGATATTGACCGGTTGAATGTGGACTTAAATAATGCATCAAATACATTGGAGTTGAATACAAACCAAAACTCGAGCAAAATTCAGAAAGTCTTCAATGCAGTGTAAGTACGAATTTTATATCTTATAATATATAGCATATATATGTGTATGTATGTATGTATATATAGATATCGTATAGTATCGATGATAAATTGCTTATTGCAGGAGATCATCACTTATAACTGTTGCAGCAGTAATGCTTCTCATATCTATTCTCGGTCTTGGTATGTATTGTTAAAAGTTTTAAACACATTGCCTCCCTCTATTAAAGAACTTATTGCCGTAAATTTTTTGCAAAAACACATTCCATCCTTTAACATTCACCCAATTTCAATTTTAGTCCAATGCATAACAAATTTGGTTCTCTAACTTTCAGAAAGTTTCAATTTTCGTCCAGTAGTTGCAAATTTTGTCCTCTATCTTTTAATAAATTTTAATTTTCATCATGCAATTACAAACTTTTTCTTTGATAATAGGACCAAATTTATAATTGCAGGGCGAAAATTGAAACTTACTGAAAGCTAGAGGACGAAATTTGTTATGCATAGGACTTAAATTGAAATTTGGTGAAAGACAAATGGCTGAATGTGTGTACAATATTTTGCCGTAAATTTTTCAAGTTAATGTGTATGTACTTTTTCTTTGCAGTGCTGTCTATTCTTGGCCATCAACAAACAATATACATGTGAGTTTCAACTTTTATTTTACTTTGTTATTTATAAAGTCGATGGTTCTTTTTTTCGTTAATTCTTCGATTTTCTAACTAGTTGTCATATGTGTGCAGATTCATTATCAGTGGATGGTTATTTGTGGCGGTCACATTCATCCTTTGTGGAGTTTTCATTATTCTGAACAAGTAAGCATTTCATTGTGTTATAGTTCTTAATAGTCGAGCGCTTTTGGCCGGAGGGTAAAATAGTCTATTTTTTGTCTCAGTGCAATTGCTGATACATGCATGGCGATGGGAGAATGGGTCGAGAATCCTCATGCCGAAACTGCCCTTAGCAATATCCTTCCTTGCGTCGACCAAAGGACCACGAACGAGTCTTTGATCAAAAGCAAACAAGTGATAAATGATATCGTGAACATAGTCAATGGATTTGTGAACTCTGTTGCCAACTCGAATTCTCGTTCTGAGGACACTTCGAGTTATTACAATCAATCTGGTCCAATGATACCTCAACTCTGTTATCCATACGACTCACAACTACAAGATCGACAGTGTTCGGCTCAAGAACTTTCCATGGGGAACGCATCTCAAGTAAGCTTTCCGCATAAAGTTTATTTTGTATGTAGATTAGGTTTCATTTGCTATGTTAACATTTAATTAGATAAACATATTCTCACATTTCTTTATTTCAGAATAAGTTGATGAGAAAATTAGATATCTTTTCTCCGTTTTCAAACCTTAGAGTCTTCCAAATTGGGAAAATTATTGTTTTGGTGCATATTTGTACACGTTCGCCACTTATATTCTTTGCACATTGAGAACATTATTGTTCTTAATTAGAGATCTCTTGCCACTTTCTTGTGAACTTAAGGGGGGACTTACCAATTAATGTAACACAAGAGGGTATTTGTCAATTAAAACAAATACATTTTTTCGCTACCTATGAGAAGGACATGAGGACAAAGTGTTCTTCTTGTTCTATATCCGAATGGAGGTATAGTAGGAACAAAAGGAACACCTGTCACATTAATCGCACGTGCGGAACATAAACTGCACAGAGGAATCTCTTTAGAGCTAAATGCAAAAATACCCCTGTGCTTGGCCTAAATGGCCAAAAAAAGAAACCCTTGTGTTATTTTTATCAGCAAACCCCCACCACCCCCCCCCCCCTTCTTTATTTTTATTAGCAAAAAATCCAATTTAAAATTCCTTGACAAATCAATAGGGAGCTTATTGTCAATATTTTAAATGAACAGAGGGGTTATTGCCAATTTTCAGAGTTAATAAGGGGTTATTGATAATTTTTTAGGTTAATAGGGGTGTTTTTTGCATTTTTTGGTCGGGGTATAACTGTCGTTTTTCTTGCAAAATATGTACTCTGGAATGGAGGTTTTTTTTGCTAGTAAAAAAATAGCATAAGGGGGTTTTTGCTTATATAAATAACACAGGGTCTTTTGTACTAATTAGTCAAAGCATAGAGGGTATTTTTGCATTTCACTCGAATTTTTACTATAATTTTTTTTACCTCAAGGATATCTAAACTAACACAAGGATGCGTCTTGCAAATAACCTAGGCAATCTAAAACTTTATGGATTGTTGCCTATTTTGCCTATTGCCTAGAACTTGCAAAATTGTAAACCAAAAAATCTATGTTCATGTATGCAGGTATGGCAGAATTATATGTGCACGGTTTCCGCACAGGGCCTATGCAGTAGTGTCGGGAGGTTGACACCCGACATATACACACAACTTGTGGCAGCCGTAAATGTAAGCTATGCTCTCGAATATTACACCCCACCTCTTCTAAGTCTCCAAAACTGTAACTTTGTACGCGATACATTCAAGAATATAACCTCAAACTATTGTCCGCGGTTAGAGCAATATCTTCGAATTGTAAATGCAGGATTGGCTTTGATCTCAGTAGGTGTAATGCTTAGTCTTGCTTTATGGATACTTTACGCAAACCGCCCCCAAAGGGAGGAGGAAGCGTTTGCTAAGCTTTCCGAGAGAATAAGATGTAGTAGTTGCATTGGCAAAAGATTCGTCAACACAGATGAAGCGATCCAATGTAACCAATTCGAAAAAAATAAACACTAACCTCTCATACCTTACTTGCACTTTGCTTTTGTATTTGTTTTGTTTTTTTTCTCATAGGGGCTTCTTGCATCTGCAGTTAATAATGAATCATAAATTGATTTCTTGCATTTGCAATTAATAATTAGCTTAGAAGTGAACTAATGTACTTAGTGTGTTGCGCTTTCTTGTTTCCCGACACTCTTTAGACCACCAGAATAATGTACTCCGTGTTATAAGAGAAAAGATGTAGGGAGAAAGTGTAAAGTTGTTATTAATAATGAACCCAGAAAGGGGCATTTATACAAAGAGATAAGACTCCATAAATACTAAAATATCCAATCTAAACCTAATACTCCTAACACGCTATAACTCTAACTCATACTCTAACTCTAACTCTAACACTCCCCCTCAAGCTAGAGCTAGTAGCTCTAAGCTTGTTACAAATACGATAATCGCTCGATAACAACATAAAACACCATAAATAAGAATAACTAAGTGAAGGTTGTAGCAATAGTTGACAATTGATGATGAACTTGATAACGAACAGCATTGAATTGGAGAACTCTTGATAACCAATTTTAACGTCGAAACTAACACCTGCGAACACCGCGGTGACAACGATTGGCAAACCACCAATCAAAACATAACAAATGGATCACTTGATCCACACAACTGACAATCTTAGGGATCAATGCCGACGCCGGGGATAACATCCGCTAACACTCTGTAGCTTCCTCGACCGTAATTTGATAGCAACCAAATGTCTAACAAATAGTGCGCGACGACCGCACTACCGAAAATTACCAAGCAACAATTCAATTGCAACAACTTCCATCAACAACAACAATATCACCAAGCAAAACCCAACAAACCAAACAACAAAAAATACCTAGAAAGCAAAAAATAACCATAGAGTTGCTCAACACATCAATCCAAAAATATAACCACCAGAAGTCTAGAACAACTACTCATCTTTGCACTACTCCCCGAATTGGGCTAGGGTTGAAACAATCTGAAATCGTAGCACCATAAACGATTGCAAAAGAAAGATAAAAACGAGCAGATCTATTAGGCAGATTCTGAAGCAGCCGTTATGGCTGCGAAAACAGAGCATGGACGGGGCTAGTTGTGACTTGAATTAGGGCTTGAGACGCCCCTTTCTTTTCTTTAAATATGAGTTGAGTGGGTGGGTCAAAAAAATGGATTTGTTTAAGAAGATGGTAGAACTTTTTCTTTTCCTTTTTAATGGTGGTGGGATAATAACGAAAAGACAGCGGCTTACTTGGAATGGCCAACCGCCGCGGCGATGAGTTAGATGGTCACCGCGGCGGCTAGGGTTTTACTCTATCTTGTGTACTCCTTTTTGATTTTTTCTCAAAATCCTAGGTAACCAAAAACCTAAGCTCTTGATACCATGTTATAAGAGAAAAGATGTAGGGAGAAAGTGTAAAGTTGTTATTAATAATGAACCCAGGAAGGGGTATTTACACAAAGAGATAAGACTCCATAAATATCAAAATACCCAACCTAAACCTAATACTCCTAACACGCTATAACTCTAACTCGTGCTCTAACACTCCGTGCCAAGAATGATTGACTTACCTTGCAATTTCACCACTCAATCTCTAAGCAAGCTAATGGTATAATAAGATTACAAAATCAAAAAGTAACAAATCTGTTGTAAATAATATATTTTAGTGGGTATTCCTATTTAATATTTGTATAATCTAGGGGCTTACTTTGTAATAGATATCCATTATCCCACATCCCATGCTTTGTGGGATTTGTAACTCCTCATGTAACTGATTTGTTATTTAATGATATCTATCCCCTCCCCAAAATTATATCCCCCAATTTTATACACGTTTGTTTTTCTCTCTGTTATCTCTCTTTACAATTATCACAATTGTTCATCAATCACTACACACATAATCACTTAACCAAATAAGTATTTTACAACACGTTATCAGCACGATAGTCTCTTTGTGATCGTGAAAGGTGATTGTTGAAGGAATCTTTTGTTCGGGTAAAGAACGAGTTTTGTGGATCAATCATTCATAACCTTTGGTGTTATTAAAAATTCTCAAGTGAGCCTTATATCTTCTGAACTCTTATGAATTATTTATTTTAAATCTTGAAATTTTATGTTTTGTAGCATGTTCTACGGTTTAAGAATTTATATAGTTCATTACATGCCTTAAGAAATTTAAACCTATAACTTAATACTACTTCTTAATTGTGATGGTATTCTGTTGATTCATGAAAGATATAAAATATATGGGTTTGCTTTAAATGTGAGTAATTGCAGTCAATTCAATAAATCTTCTGATTACTTAACTGGTATGTTGTCCATTTATATATTATAGTCTCTTTAATTGCATTATGCTTCAATTCTTGATTGATATCCACAACACCTAGCTGGTGTTGACCGAGGACTTAAGGTGCAACAGTAATGATTACATGTGAAGTTTCTGTGGAACATTTGCCTACTGTTGGTTTTGAGATAGTAGATGTAATTGTTAATAATTTAATTGGGTTATAATTTTCAATAAACAATTGGTTATAATTATTTAAACTTACATTGATTCGGCCTTCTGGATGATATTATTAGGTTTCCAAATAGGACCAGTAACCACCCTATTGTTCCAATAAATCATGTTAATAATTTGTATGATTGGCGTTATACTGTACTCCATGAATGATCACTTACTTCAGAAAAAAATAATTTTTTTTATACGGATTGGTTGATGAAAAAGTAATCTCCGAAAAAAATAATATATGAAGTTATATATATATAGCAAAATCGCACTTGATTATTGAGGTGTCATTGTATGTTCCTTTACCAATATGGTTGCTTTGATTCTATCTTGTTGTGTATAATTGATAGAAAAGACATGTTATGCTCAAACTAAGAAAATTTTATTTTATATGAGATGCATGCTAGATAAATCTGAAATCTCATGGAATGATTGTATAATAAGTTTATCTTGGGTTATTATGCTTTATGGTGACCATATGAATAATAGCATGATATATACTGAAACTCCGCAAATTAGCATTGTGATACTTTAAAATTGGTAGACATGTCTAAAGGTTGTCTGGATTTTTACTTTTTGGTTTCGAAAAGAAAAGGGGCAAAACTAAGTAATTTACTATTTAAATGAGTCCATATAATCCTAAGCGGAGTATACTAGACAGAGTAGCAGTGTACCAATTGAGTTTTATATACAATAGCTATATTATGATTTAATTATTGATATGGCTTAAACTATGTGAACATATGTCTTTAAGGCATGCTTCGGGTATATTTCTTTGTTTATATATTGTTATGGAGACTTGGATTCTACTTTATGTGTAAAATTGGTATAATATAAATGTTATGGTGGAACTTCTTTTGACTTTAAATCTTGAAATTCAGAATTTATATGGAAATTCTTGTATGATATGATTTTTAGAATTTTCGGAAATATGTTTATACGGAAGTCGTAATTTTCAGAGCATGTTATTCTAGTCCGATTGACCTGAAACTTTTATTGAAGTATGCTCGTATGATATTCTAATTTCCTGAATTTTTTCAGATTTGTTGGATATGTAATTTGTTCTGAAAAAATTGTTTTCTTTGAAAACTAATATGCGATTTTCCGTTTAAGTATTTGGAATTATATAACTTGCTGCATATTCTTAGAATCGTCTTGAAAAGAGCTTTCTAACCATGTGCCCAGATTATTTTTTGGATAAGTAATTAATAAATTATTTGAGCTTTAAGCCTCTGCAAATTACTTGAATAATCTGCAAATTGTTTAAAAGGCAATATAAGCATAGTACACAAGCCCACTCTCAAATTTATTTTCAGTTTCTTCATGTTTTGTGTTCGATTGTTGAAGAACTTGATGGTGGTAATTATTGTGCGCTTGGGCCTATCTCCGTCAAAGAAACCGTGCAAATCAATTGTTTTCCGCAAATTTGTGATTTCTTCATAAACCGGGTCAAGAAGATGAAATTCTAGGTCTTTTGGATCAGACCTACATTTTGAGATTTCCAATCCGGTCAAACTGGATCATGTACAGATCATGGGAATACGGTCATGCCCGAACTGGTTGGGATTCAGTTCGGGTAATACAGTTTTGGTATACGACCCGGTTCGGGTTATTTGGTTTTAAACCCGACTCGGTTCTTTGTTCGGATCTTGATTTAGGTTGGATCATTTTTTGTTTAACTTGGTCCTAAACTAATTTGGTCCTGATTAGGACTGATACTAAAAAAAATGTATTCTTATTTGATTATATATGTGTACATGTGTGTACATATAGATAGTGTGCCTATATATTCAATTCAACAATTATTGTTTTGGCATCTAAATTGAAATTATGTTTATAAATTGCAAGTTAAAATGATCAATTGAAAGACCTTATTTGAAAAAGTTAATTGAGGTTAGTGAAATTGTTATTGATATGTTCACGTGTAGTGTTCTAAGCTCATTAATGAATATTGGTTCATATTTAATATTTCTTACCTTATGATTTAATCGTGACATGATATGAACATAACATTAATATTTCTGGATATGAATTTTGAAAATTCATTCAGACAATTCATCTTTATATTTGCATTTTATGAATACCAATGTGTGGATTGCTTAATTGATTGTTTCTATTTAAATGTGATTCATAATATGGAATAATGTTTGATCCTACAAATTTTCAGTCCCAAGATTGCAATTTATAATTTAATTTTTGTCGTTTTATTTATTTATCATGATTTATTTCATGGGCATAAGTTTCTAAATTGTATGTTTGATTGGTTTTGCTGCTTTATCTTATGCATATGATGAACGATTATATATGATTGCATGATAAATGAATGAAAGTGGACTTGAGATTTACGATATTGGGACTGGAGTTCCCTTGGATTAAAACCACATAGTTCATTATAAGTTAATAAATAGAACCAAAGGGGTTCAATTATAATTATTTATGGAGGCTATAGGCCCGTAAGATACATATATTTAGAGGGGTTCAATTAAATTAATTATGGAGGCTATACGCATGTAAAGAAAAACATAGCATTGACAATTGTCGGGGACAGTTTGCTAACTAATGCCCAAAAAGGCTGATGCTATGATTATGATAAAAAAAAACGCTTGGATGAGGCCCTAAGGTTGGACTACTCATCAATTTGCATAATAACCATATTCAGATTTGAACTATGTTTGGTTTATTTTGGACCACATTTTAGGTGGCTTCATTTTAATCCGACTATTATGGTATTTAGTGGTATTAGCTCGATTTACTTTTTCAAGTAAATGTTTAAATTGGAATATATTTGGTTCCGAGGCATGACATGTGGGGAATAATGTCTGGCTAATAGTGCAACTACGCACAGTATCCTAAGGGATAGATCATTAATATTAATGCCTAGTAAGACCTCTATGACAACAATATATGACACATATGATTCGATAGATGGCTTTGGAAATGTCCACCTTAGGTTGTCAAATGGCATGATTTTAGCCATTAAAGAGGCTTTGTATGCTCCACGTTCAAGGAGAACATTCTTGAGTTTTAAAGATATTCGAGTTAATGGTTACCATATTGAAACCACTGAGGAAAAAGGAATAGAGAATTTGTGCATTACCTCTAATTTATACGACCAAAAGCGTACTTCGAAGAAATTAGAGGAACTATCGACTAAGTTATTTAGAACCACAATACGAGTGCCCGAGGCACACCTTGTCGATAGCTCAAAGCCAACTGACTCGAGCATGTATTTTTCTATCCACTAACAAATAATAAGGATCTTGTACACAGTGATAACTTGTGTGTACCATGTTATATTAGAAAAATGGATCCTATGTCAGCTTATGCACAAACGAGTAATGATTCCCTTGCTTTCTTGGAGCGTATCCAGTGGGACATATGTGGACACATAAACCACCTTCTGGACTTTTCAACGACTATTGCATGTCTCTGTGTATTGATGTACAACATTTGGTAGCACATGTTAGTACGTTTGAGGCCCACTGCGACCCAACTTCTTAATTGGTGTTCGGGTATACATCAAACATTTCCCATATATGCACATTTGTGTGCGCAGTATATGTGCCGATTGATCCGTCACAGCAGACTTAAATGGGACCTCAACGTCGATTGTGCATATATACGGGGTTTGTATCTCCATCTTTTATTCAGTATTTGAAATCCTTCACAGACGTCTCTTTACCGCACGATTTGCGGACTGTCACTTTGATGAGACTGTCTTCCCGCCGTTAGGGGGAGGAAATAATGTTCACACTAACGTTCAGGATGAACGGCGTGAAGTCGTGTGGAACGACCCCACTGTGTCTCATCACGATCCCCTTATAGCAATCAGAGAATCTGAATTATGTATAATAATCGAACTTCAGAAAGTAGCCAATAATATGCCAGACTCATTCTCTGATTTAACTAAAGTGACGAGATCTCATATACCAGCTGCAAATGTGCCTGCAAGGATATATGTCCAAGATGGATAAAATATGGAAGGCCATCAATCCCAGCTAACCAGTCATATCTCCCGACCCATAAGAGGGGGAGACCAATATGATCAAAGGATTTGAATCCCCGAAAGCGGGCGAATGCACAACAGTTGAATATGGTTAGTACTAGTAACAATGGGATCCCACCCGATCCATCTCATGAAATAGTTCCGGACTATGGATCCGTCTTGGAGACGACGTCGGGGGACGCCTCGACATCAGTAGCCATCCCCAAGAATAGGGAAATCTCGGTTGGCTATTAATGCATGAATGAGGTGTGGCATCGGGATGAAATAATCATCAATGATGTGTTTGCTTACACAGTAGCTACTGAAATTGATAGAATAGTGTCCTGCAAGCCAACTATTTGGCTGCATTTAATTGAAAGGACCATTCAATTGGATTAATAAATGCATTTTATTATTATATGGTCATCTTTATCTTATGTAATAATTATCTACGCATAAGGATAGAAGTCCTTAGATCACAGGGCTATGGGACAACCCGTGGACTGATCTCTAAGGCCGTGATCTAGAACATATTCAAGAGTCGTAGAATCCAATCGAGATAGGACATCGTTGGATTCGGTTAGACTCTCACTATTGTGTATACTCCGATGAACTGGAGAATGCTGGGGTCCACGAGCGTGACTGGGATAGTCGATACACATAAGTGGGTGGCTTGCTGGGATGGCAAGTGCACTGAATACCCCAATTAGGAAATAACTCACCATGGAAGCGGTAGTCGCATATCGGGGTTGAAGTTATTCCAATTTACAATAGTATACGAGGAACGATCTCTAACTACTTGAGGTGATAGGGTTTATCTGGTACGAGAACGTCTATGCTTTGATATGAGTTCCGACTGACTGGGGATTGCCAGAAAGTCTCTGTGGACTCATATTGGGTATAGAGGAACTCGTATGCAGGTTCATATTATCAACAAAGGATCCATTGACCCGACTTGATAGGTTGGGAAATTCTCCTATGGATTTCTGTGAGAAATTAATTCTGGTAAAATCCTCGGCCGAGGTATCTGACGACTTTATGTAAGTAGCTCATAAAGATTAAGTCAAAGAGAATTATTTCGAGACCAGAATGCATAAGGTCAAGACAAAAGAAAAAGGGGAACCGGTGAAAGACCATACCCTTAAGTCTCGACTGGGAGATTGATCGATGGAGAGATTATGTCGTATATGGATATTGTAAATGATAAAAGGTTCACTGAATTAATTCACCAGTGATTGGGCTCCATGGGCTTGTGCCTGGACATCGACCGTGGAGTGTGGGAGAATTCCCAAATTGACAGGGGTGCTAATTTTGGAATGATCAATCGACAGAGTGTTCGATTGATTTAGAGTAAATCTTACTCGAATAATTAAATAATATTTAATTATAACCCACGGCCAATTATGTGGTGAACCTACGGGGGCATATACAATACACATGAAGCGAAAGCGAGGAAATAAGAACGACCGAGTCGACTGGGTCGACTGGGTGAATAATCGACTGGGTCGATTATTATGGGTGGGTCGACTGGGTCGACCCAATTGGAACAAAATGGGATCCTATTGGAATTGGATCAGGATCATAAATTAAATTTGAGTTTAATTTGTGAGTTAATTAATTAAGTTGGATTTAATTAATTAAAGGAAAAATTAATTAATTAGACTTAGAGTCAAAATTAATTAATTGGGAGACTGGTTAATTAATTGGGCTATTTGATTGGGAGATTAAGTAAAGCCTGATCAAAATTAATTAACTGGGCCATGAATTAATTAGAAGACTTAGTCTTCTAAATTAAAGAGGGCCATGGCCCATGTAGGAGAGAAGAGCCCTAGTCCTAATAGGACTAGGTTAGGGAGATAACTATAAGTAGCCTTCTTGTAGTTATTTTTCACATAACTCCATAAGCAAAAATTGAGCAGAGCAAAAACTCTCTCCCTCTCCCCTACCAGATTGGCCGAACCACTTCTTCCCTGTGGAAGAATTTTTCGTTTTCGACTTTGTTCCAAGATCGTTCCTAAATCCTAGATCATAATATATCTTGTGTTCTAGCTGATCAAGATTTATTATTTTCGTGTAATTGTGGTGTATCAACCCGTAGAGGCGCAACACGTGGGGCGCTGCTGCAGAGCTTGGATCGATACTTGCTGGAGGAGAAATCAGAGTTCGTTTTGCTAGCCAAAGGATTTGCAAGGAGATAGGTATAACGTGTAAACTTATACTATCGTTTTTATTTATATTCATATATATACAACTAGAGAATATCCTGGCAAGATTCCGTAAGAGGTCCTAAAATTTTTTATATTCCGCTGTGCCTAGGGCTGTTTATCTTACCGAATCCCAACAGAAATTATATCAAGTGATGATATTGAGCCTCGATCGGTGGACGAGTGCAAACAAAGGGATGATTGGCCGAAATGGGAAAAAGCAATCCAGGTTGAATTTGATTCATTAACGAAAAGAGGAGTATTTTGACAAATTGCTCCTACACCTCCGGGGTTCTACCCGTGGGATACAAATGGGTATTTACAAGGAAAAGAAATGAGAAAAATGAGATTGTGAGATACAAGGCTCGTCTTGTTGCACAAGGATTTTCTCAGCGACCTGGGATTGACTTTGAGGAGACATACTCTCCTGTGATGGACGTTATTACGTTCAGATACTTAGTCGGTTTAGTAGTATCCGAGGAACTGACTATGCAGCTAATGGATGTGGTCACAGCGTATCTTTACGGGGATCTAGATACAGTTATATATATGAAAGTACCGGAGGGACTTATGGTACCTAAGACAAGTAGTTCTAGACCACGGAACACGTTCTCTGTAAGGTTGAGGCGTTCACTTTATGGCTTGAAACAATTCGCGAGGATGTGGTATAATCGCCTAAGTGAGTACTTGCTTAAAAGGGGATACATGAACAACGATATTTGTCCTTGCGTGTTCATTAAGAGGACAGGTTATGGGTTTGCTATAGTTGCCGTTTATGTCGATGACATGAACTTGATTGGGACACCTGAAGAGGTTAGGGAGACAACCCAACTCATGAAATCTGAATTTGAGATGAAGGATCTCGGATGTACTAATTTTTGTTTCGGGCTTGAGATAGCACACCGTGCTGATGGGATTTTGGTCCATCAATCGAATTACATCCAGAAGATGTTAAGACGCTTTAATGAGGATAAAACGAAACCATCAAGCACGCCAATGGTAGTCCGATCATTGGATAGGTCAATGGATTCATTTCGTCCCGTGGAGGATGGAGAGGAAGTGTTAGCACCTGAGGTGCCATACCTAAGTGCAATAGGTGCATTATTGTACTTAGCTCAATATACTAGACCTGATATCGCGTTTGCTGTAAATCTACTAGCTAGGTTTAGCTCAGCACCTACACTCCGCCATTGGAATGGCATAAAGGACATATTTCGATACCTTCGTGGTACGACTGACATGTGCTTGTTCTACCCTTATGCATCACTAAAGAACGCAAAACTTGTAGAGGATGCCGATGTTGGTTATCTATCGGACCCGCACAAAGCTCGTTCCCAGACTAGGTTTGTCTTTATGATTGGGAACACAGCTGTGTCTTGGAGGTCTACAAAACAGACTTTAGTTGCCACTTCGTTGAATCATGCCGAGATTTTAGCACTTCACGAGGCAGTGCGTGAATGCACATGGCTTAGGGCCGTGATTGGGCATGTTCGAGATTCTTGTGAATTGGCTACCACAGAAGATCCTACGGTTATATTTGAGGATAATGCGGCGTGCATCGAGCAGATGAAAACGGGTTTTATTAAGGGCGACAACACCAAGCACATAGCTCCGAAATTTTTCTTCAATCAGCAACAACAAGAGCTCAAGCAAATAGTGATCCAACAGATCAAAAGTCAGGACAACTGCGCCGACTTATTTACTAAGTCATTACCGAAAATCATTTTTGATAAACATGTTAAAGCTATTGGCTTGCGCAGGTTATTTGAGCTCGCTCCATTATAGGTTTCAGTGGAGTTAACTTGAGGGGGAGTACCGTGCAGGTATTCCGTATCCAGAAGATACCTGGGTGCCCTGTTGTACTCTTTTTCCTTCGAGCGGGGTTTATTTTTCCCACAGGGTTTTTGTTATCTGCCAAGGTTTTAATGAGGCAACATTTTTTGGTTGAAAAGATTATGCGTTGTACTCTTTTTCCTAACCGAGATTCTTTTTTCCCACCGGGCTTTTGTTACTCAGAAGGTTTTAACGAGGCAACATGAAAAGCATAATAATGGCTCAATAGGAATCCACAAGGGGGAGTGTTGTAAATAATATATTTTAGTGGGTATTCCTATTTAATATTTGTATAATCTAGGGGCTTACTTTGTAATAGATATCCATTATCCCACATCCCATGCTTTATGGGATTTGTAACTCCTCATGTAACTGATTTGTTATTTAATGATATCTATCCCCTCCCCAAAATTATATCCCCCAATTTAATACACGTTTGTTTTTCTCTCTGTTATCTCTCTTTACAATTATCACCATTGTTCATCAATATCTACACACGTAATCACTTAACCAAATAAGTATTTTACAACAAAATCTAAAATCACGCCAACATATTTTTGAACATGAAAATAATTGAACGAAAAAATTATTAGATGACACTCACCATGATTGACACCGACATATCTAGAAATTGATTCATAAAAATCCTAGTTTAAACATCTTATTTTTCCTTTGTATGATTTTGTAAATTTCCTTAACAATGAAAAAACGGAGGATATTTTTGTAACTATTTCGGTGGTGAATTTGCGGTACATCGGCGAAGAAGAAACCATCGTGGTGGTGGAGTACTCCGAAGAAGATTATGGTGAAGCAAGTTTTGGAGGCGATTAGTAGAGATGTCCGCGGAGCTTCTCTTGTGGAGCAACAACTGAATTTGATGGGCAAAAGGCAGCGACGGCATTGGAAAACCGTGAGAGAAGGCAGATTGGTGGACTACGGCATTGGAGAACTGTTGAGAAAAAGGGGCAGGGATCTCTCTGTTTAGCTGATAATATGCAGCAACCTTGGGAATCCGGACAAAAGCAAAAATCTGTTGAAAAAAGTCAAATATAAATCTAGCAACTCAAAGAAAACAACCGAATTAGTGAAATTTGAAGGAAAAAAGAATGACACATACATGAAGAACTAGCGCGACTGTTGAAATTTTTTTCTCTTTCCACTTTTCTTTATTTTGGCCAAGGCTGAATGTATATGAGCCAACATGGCTGCACCCCATGCAAATGTATCAATACCCTGAGATTTCTCTAAGGAGTTTAACATACATAATAGAGATTTTTAATTTTGGAACAACTGGGATAACAACATATCCCAAGATATCTAACATATATGCTCGAGCAAATCTATCTATAACCTCATCCCCTATTCAGTTGGAACTTCATTAAAAATATCCAACTCCCTTAGTCTAAGATCTACACTTTCTCTACATTTAAGAGTAATTCCTAATAATTCGTATCTACTGTTTCTAGATTGGAAGTAATGACTGCTTTGACAGTGATTGGAAAGTCCAGTTATATAGGAGATCTTCTAATCCTAAATACAATTGATTTCCTCCAATGTAAAATGAAGACTCATCTATATTGAAAACTCTCTACAAGAAATTCAGTGAAATTTTTATTTAATTGGATGTTTTGTATCTTAGTAGCATACTTATAAAGGCAAGTGTTTTCACTCTTAGACCTCACTTGATCATGGTTTCCGGTGGGAATAAAGGGTTGGTAGTGATTTTCCGGTATAGGATTTCGGTTGAAGGGTTGTTGCAAATTTTCACCATTGACCAATCAATATTGTCAAGTTGTAAGACGCTCCATGTGATCCATAGATGTAATACCATGATCTGCGTCGGCGGCATTCTATAGACAAAAATAGTTGATTTCAATGGCAATGGGGAATTGATATAAAGGTAAATGTGAAATTTCAGTGGTTGCTAGAAAATCTGAAATATAGGAAACAGAAGGTTGTTAGTTTACAAAAGTAGTTAAAAATGGTCACACGTTAGTAAATGAATTATTTGTCTAGGTCTTGGTCTAGAGACAAAACTTTGATTGGACATTTTACTAAATGAAAATACACAGAGAGGTTGAAGAGGGAATTTCGAATTTGTGATAGATAGTGGTAAATTTTCGAATTAGTGTGATTTAGGGTTTTACTGAATAAGGGATTATAAAAAAATTGGTAGTTTCAGTCTTCTTTATATAAATAAATTTAAATAGTAAAATTTGATAACTAATGTACATATAGTGGAGTGGTTGCAGCGGTGAAATCTAATTTACTTCAATGCAAAGTCCCGGGCTTCATATTAACTACTTTCTTGATTTAGTTGCTTTTGGTTTACAAAGGAGGTCTAGGCGTTATTTATAATAAATCATCTCCTAAAATGAACGGTCAATATCAATTTGATCCAACAGTTAAAAAATTTCCTATGAAGATTTATACAATACATTTATATGATAATTTTATGGACCTATCTAGAATGAATTATTCTAGAACTACATATATAAGTGAGAAAAATTCTAGAAAACTTAATCATGTCATGCTCAGGGCGAAATTTAAGAGAGAGGGGGGGGGGGGAATGGTACCCCCAAAATAAATATGTTCGTATTTGGAAGGATTTTGACCCATTTTTGCGGGTCTCAATTTTTAAAAAATGGTTTTGATAGTTTCGATGAAACTTTTGAAATATCATTTAATTAGGTTTTGTGGTCTGAAAAAGTTGAAATTCCACTTGAATTAGTTTTGGATGTTAGGGTTTGGGGGAAAAAAATAGATCGTAGGTGTCAAATCAATGTCTTTTTTAGAGAGTTTGGGAAAAATTAGATAGTAAGTATCAAATCAATGTTTTGTAAATTTGATGAGTTTGCGTGTAAATTTATTAATAACTTTTATGCAGAATTTTATGAATCTGACGAAAACTCATTTAAAAATGATTTGGCCGGATATCACAAAATCGGACCAGAACCCATCCCTATAGAGCCTATGTATATTAAATATAGGTACTACAATTTGCAAAATTGTGTGGGATGATGATTAAGTACCTAGGTGTTAGATGTGCCAGGTTCGAACTTGGAGGCACTAAAAAATTTTGCTTTTTTGTTCTTTCATTTTTGGGATTAATTTGAATATATTACTGGGAATACATGATTAACCAAATTAAATTAATTTTCCAGTGGGCCATGTGTTATTAGATTTTGTTTGACATTCCAAGTTCAATCCTCAAATGCACCCAGAAAATTTTATCTTGTAGAAATTCCATATTAATTCTTTCTCCATATTTTGGCCCATCTATATATTTTATCTTTTATGAAAATTCAATTAACTAGAATTGGATGTTTTCAATTTTTTTTTTAAATTTCATTTTACTTTTAAGTTCATTCATTTCTATAGTAATCAATATTTCTCATGAAATTTACATTTTTTCTAGTTTCAAGTTCATTAAACTAATATCCAAATTTGAGTAATTTTCTGGTTGACCATGTGTTGTTATTTTTTGTTAGACATTCCAAGTTCAATCCTCAAATGCACCAAAAAAAATTGTCGGGTAGAAATTGGGTTTTTGGCATTTTGCACCCTGAAATTACAGGACTTTGGCACTTTGTATGCTGGCACTTTGCACCTATAATTTATTTGGTAATTTACACCCTAGTGTGTGTTTTAGTGAGAAAATTAATTGGTAGAAGAGTAGAATAGTTATTTTCAATTTTTTTGCTCATTTTGCACCTTATCAATATAGATTTTGCACCCTTAAAATATAGAATGTTAGACTTTTGCACCCTAAAATTATAAAATATTAATAATTTTTACTCTGATTTAAATTTTTGGCACTCTGCACCCTAAAAATATAATTTGTATGACATTTTGCACCCCAATGTATTTTTCTTAAAAAAAAATCATGAATGTCAACAATGTAGAGATAAAATGGACATTTATATGCACGACAATCATAAACTTGTTATTTTAAGTTTATTTAACTTTATACAACCTTTTAATATTTTTTCTTAGTAAAATTTAGTTTTAAAAAATAAGGCATTGTCTTCAATTTGTTTTCTAGTATTCTCTAGACTATTTACTTTGTATAAAATACACGTTGACATATCTAACATATTATTATATTGCATGTTATATACATTATTTAGATTATCATATTAAGTCCAGATTGAAAATGCAAAAAATTATAATTTTTGGGTGCAAAGTGCTAATATTTTATATTTCAGAGTATAAAGTGTCAAAATCTATGGGCCTGTTGGTTTGGTGTTTGGAAAAGTAGTCTGGGAGAGTAGTGGAGGTTTGTGAAATAATCTCGATTTGCGTAATGTTGTTTGTTTGGGTTTTGAGAGAGTGGTTTGAGAAATAAAGTAGTTGTAGGTTTTTTTTGGAAGAATTATGTTGTAGGTGTAAGATGTGTAAGACTTTATGTCAAATTATGTTTGTTGTGAGATAATTTGTGTAAGAAATATGTTACTTTATGTCAAATCAGAGTGGAGTTTGTATAGATTTTGTTTAAAGATAAGAAAATAGTTGTTTGTTTAGGTTTTGAGAGAGTAGTTTGAGAAAATTGAGAGATGAAAAATTTATTTCAGAAAATAGAAAACATGTTTGTTTGGCATTTTCCAAACACGAAATTTTTTTGGGAAATGCCAAACAAACAGGCCCTATACTTTTAGGTTGCAAAGTGCGAAAAATATTCGAAAATAATTATTATACCCTCCAATCAATGAATTTTTTTCTTCAAAATACACAATAGGGTGCAAAGTGTCAAGTAAATTGTATTTTCATAGGGCAAAGTGTCAAAACTTTTATGCTATGTTTGGTTTATGGATTTCAGCGAGTAAAATGATAAGTAAAATGCAAATGAACAATTAATGAAGCTCAACATTGCGTCATTGGATGCAAGAAAAAACATTTTCTTTAGCATTGCAAAGTGCCAAAATCCTATATTTGCATGGTGAAAGTGCCAAAAACCCGGTAGAAATTCATATTCTTTCATATTTTGGCCCATCTTTCACTTTAACTTAATTGTACGATATCTTTTATCTTTTTATGAAAATTCAATAAATTAGAATTGCATGTTTTGACATTTTTTTCTTTCATTTCACTTTTAAGTTCATTCCTTTCTAATAGTACTCAATATTTCCCATGAAATTTCCTTTTATTCAAAAAAACAAAGTTCATTAAACTATGAATATATGGTTGATATAATTAAAATTCTTTCACTTCACTTTTATTCATTCCTTTCTATAGTAATCAATATTTCTCATGATATTTACATTTATTCAAGCTTAAAAAAAAAGTTCATTAAACTATGATGTATATATAATTAACTTTTGGACAATGTGATCAAAATTATACAACAGTTAGAGAAGTGGAATTATAATTTTACCTTTGTATTACACATATATTAATGACACATTCAATTTTTTCATATCTTGCATAAAACTGAATTGCAATTGGTACCATATTAAATGTATAGTTCATACTTAATTATACTCCATAATATAAAACATACCTATAAGTAACCAAGAATTGTAGTCCATAATATAAAACATTCTCCAAAAAATATATATATAACATTAAATAATATTTTATATGAGAGATGAAGGAATTGACGCTAAAAGAAACTTTGGTCCAATGGTTGGGTTTCGGCCCGAGAGCGCTAGATTCGCAAAACTGAGTCAAAATCCCTCCAAACAAGTTTTCGTCAATCTAATAAAATTCATTACAAACTTATCCTGAAATCAAGATCTAATCTCTTAAAATCCATAAAACATTGATTTGATAACTGTCACCTATTTTTTGCACACAAATTCTATAAAAAAAATATTAATTTGACATCTGCCATTTACTATTTTCCCCCAAACCCCAACATTCAAACCTAATCCAAATGAAATTTCAGTTTTTTAAACCCACAAAACCCAACTACCAAAACCTAACCACATGAACCTAGACTCGAGAAACCAAGCCAAAATCCAGACTTTTCCCATGAACTAGAATATCAAGTTAATTTTCCAAATTGTAAATCAGCTTTTCATTATGTAGATTTCCATATACAATATGTACATATCCCACCTTCACACTAAATTTTTCACCTTTTTTTTTTCTTTTTACTACTCCACAAGTCAAATTTACACTTCTACGTAATAAAACTTAGTAATATACACAAGTTTTTAAGTAGAACTACAACTTCATTTATCATCCGAAATGAAGCTTTCTTCTCTATTTTTAGCATCAATGAAGATTGTGTGCAACTAAACACCAACAATTCGATGGAAAATCGACACAGAATCAGTTCAATTGCAACCTCTTTACTGCACAGAGATAATATGCGGCTGATGCAATGGACCAGCTTCTTCATCAGATTGAGACAATGATAGATTTGCCTGGTAATAACCATAGAAAGAGGACGTAAATGAAAATTCGTCACAAGGGTATTTTAGTCATTGAAGTGTTTTGTATAAAAAGAGACCACCCAATGAGGACTTAAGACTAAGCATAGTTGTGGCAATGTAAAAAATTATATTGTTCGCGTTAAGGGTATTTTAGTCATTGTATAACATATTTAATCAATGAAAATCATGCTTTGCCTAATTAGCAAAAAAGACTTGTGTTACTTTTATTACCCAAAAAAACCTTGTGTCAGCAAAAACCCCTCTTACATAATTTACAAGAAAAATGACAATTATACCCTGCCAAAAAATGCAAAAACACCTCTATTGATTTATAAGGGAACTAAGAGGCTAAGAGTTTGACAATAGTCCCCCTGTTAAATTTAAAAAGTGGCAATAACCTCCCTATTGATTTATAAGGGAACTTCAAATGGGTTTTTTTTTTTTTAATTATAAAAGAAGAATACATGGTTTTTTTTGCTAATAAAAATTACATAATGGGATTTTTGCCAATTAGACAAAGCACGGGGGGTATTTTTGCATTTAGCTCATTTGTAAATAACAAATATAGAGATGGGCGAGAAAGAGTGTACCTGTTGGCTCCGGCGCCTTAGGATAGAAGTCACTGCTTTCAGTATTATGCAAATTGGGATTATAATCCCAGCTATTCTTAGCATCAACAACTGTCATAAAGACCGATAAATAAGCAACCTCTCTCGTTTTTTTTTAATCTGCAGGTTTAAAATACTCGAAACATTCGTATTTGGTAAAACAAGGATCTTACCATGATCAGTGGGAAAGAATAGTTTCCTGCACGACTCACAATGATCGGAAGAGTATGCCGTAAAATCAAGAGAAACATAAACTGCAACGGAAAAAGAGAATATAAAAATCCTGAAATTTATAGATATGTATGTATATATAGAGAGACGGAGATGGATTTAGAGGGAGTTACTATAATGGCAGCTGAGCGACAACAAAAGATGCTTCGTGAAAGTGCAGAGTCTTCGTTGTCATTGTCTGAATCTATGAAACTAGGATCAGTTGAAACCATTGTAATGATACGAGGATTATTGTTCAACTCCCTAGTTGATATTTGCCAATTTCCCCTGATCAGAGTCGACTGATTTAGTAATGAGAGTTTATATATTTACACATAACAACGACAACAAAGAGACTAAAAAACGAGAGCTACCTCAAATTCATCGGGAGGCCCCCAAAACGAAAGATAGGGGGTGGTGCAGTATATCCTGGTTTAAATAGCTGCAATATGATTACACATACATACAAACATCGGTTAATAAGTATAACTAAATGAAAAGTTTCTGAAAGTTTCCGAAATTGAATCGAGTTAATAGAGTTAAATGCAAAAATACCCCCTATGTTCTGCCTAATTGGCAAAAGCTCCCATGTATTAATTTAACACCAAGAACCTCCTAATGTTATTTTTTTTATTAGCGAAAAAGTCCCTCCAACGTCGGAGTGCATATTTGTAATAAACATGACGATTATAACCACATCATAAAATGCGTAAACACCCCTATTCACCTAATAAATTGACAATAACCCCCCTGTTTACTTTGAAAAAAGGCAGTAACCCAACTTGTTCACTTATAACAATTGGCAATAACGCACCTATTGACTTATGAGGGTATTTCAAATGGATGCAGTCAGCTAATAAAAAGCCGATACATGGGTTTTTTTTCTAATAAGAAAGAACATGAGGGGTTTGATAATAAAAATGACACAAGGGGTTAGTTTCGCATTTAGCTCTTAATTAATATATATCACCAACACTATGAGGAATTCAAGGAAATAGCAGCCAACCTGATGGCATATTTCACATAAGGTGTCGCCCTTCTCATTGCACCACCTCTGTACGCATTTACGGTGAGCATACTGCAAGCAAATAAAAAAAGGATCATTAATGATGTAAATTCTATCATTAATGAAAGATAGAACATTCGTAATTATTGAAATCCGGAACCATTTGTTGTTGGATTCAATTTCAAAAGGCAGACGAACTTTACTTTTAAGAAATGATTTCGATTGAGTAGAATAAACTACCATAATATTAAATTTAAAGTAACTAAGAAATGAAAAGATTTTATGAATAACAAGAAACGAACTTTTAAGCTTCCACGGCAAGAGCAAGGAGTTTCCATACGCGAATCGAAATCTTCATCCTGGCATATCCTACACTCTACGAGTTTCTTTGGAGATGAACTAAACTCGGAATCTTCATACGAGGAACAGTCGATTATTGTATCATCATCATCTATTGTTTGTTTTAATAAGTTTCTACTTTCAATTGCAGCCTCTAAAGTTGACTCGGTTAGCAATCGATCAACCAGCAACACAAAGTGATCCCCCATTCTTTTTTATCGAAAAACTAGACACCCTTCACTCGATTGAAGGCTAAAGACGAGCCAATTACCTGAGTACATTAAAACAAGTTGAATATTACAGGATAACTAACAGAGTTAAAAGCTGGTGAATAAGAACAACTTTATGAGCAGAAATGAGTTATCTAATTGAAATTCGAAAGACTCAATCAATTGGTATGATTAAAGCACATATAAGAACATGATTCAATTTCAATTCAAAGAAGGAAGGGCATATTAAAATAAAATTGGTGTTTACAAGTAAAAAATACTATATAAACATCATTTAGAAACAAAACCATATAAGCAACAAAAAGAGGGAATTAAAGATAAACAAAAAGATTTGAACTTGACAACAAAAATTCCAAAAGTGACTTTACTTTCCGTATGAGAAATTAAAAGCCATTGAGAATAAAAGTTCCTTGAAGAATCCAAAATCTACCAAAAATTACAAATACCCATTTCAGAATACGCCTAAACAAACAAACCCAACAATCAAAAGATGCAAAAAAAGAAAAGTGATATTTGATACAAAAACAAAAATAAATTGCACACACAAAGGAATATGCTTGAAGAACTTTTTTTATCTTTTTTTGGCTGTTCAATTTAAGAAATACATGAAAAAGGAAGGAAATTGAGCATACCCAGATGGGAAAAAACTGATCTTTATCTTAACAGAATGTTATTAAATGTAAAGACTGAATCATTAGATATAAAATTATACATAGATATCTAAAGAAATGAAGGAGAAAAGAGACTTACAAGAAGGGGATCGGATATCTGAAACTAAAGCTAAAGAAATCTTTCTTTTTTTCTTGTTTAAAAGCAAGAGATTGAGTGCCCTTATTTTCAGCTCTGCAATTCAAATTTCAAATATATTTTCACCTTATAATATGCAATAGGTGTCTAGATATATGTATATATACACATTCGGATTTCGGAATAAGGCTTTCTCAAATTTCAAACAGAGTCATAGTCCCAGAATAAAATAACAATACTTTTGAATTTTGATGCAAAAGGTTTCTTTTTTATTTTGTTTTTGGAAAAATTGTAAATTTGGTATTATACAATAGGAGAATACTTTTGAATTTTGATGCAAAAGGTTTCTTTTTTATTTTGTTTTGGAAAAATTGTAAATTTGGTATTATACAATAGGAGATTTTGCAGTATTGATACCATTGGATACATAAATGTATATTTAGTATAATAATTTAAATAATTGTTGCAATGTTTATACTATTGTCAAATAATTGGACCGAAATGGATGATCTCGGTAACATGCACCACACATGACTATTATCTAGTCTTTTATAGTGAAAATCATCATGTGATAACGTAAAAATATGAGAAAAACATAATCTTTCCTCCAAAAGATTAAATAATTTGATAATATTCCCTTTAAAAGCGAGGGAAACATGATTATTTTCACTCCGAAAGAAGATACAGTTATGTGCGGTGTACATAGCCAATTCCGTTCATATTCGTTCAATTATTTGATGGTGGTATGAACTTTGCAACCAAACTTTAAATTATGGTACTAAATATACATTTACGTGTCGAATAATACCAAGATTGCAAAATGTCATACAAAGTATGGTACCAAATATGCAATTTTTCTTTTGTTTTTAATTTCCAAAATTTATGACGATTTAACGGCAAAGAGACTATTACTCTTCTATTTCAGTTAGTTGTAATCATATTTTTATGAGATCATTTATAGTTTAAACTTAGTTAATTAAGGTGAGGTTCAACTACAAATGGTCATGCTTTGTGTTTAAACATCTAATGATGTTAGTAAATGGGTTTTCGATTTTAATTATTGAGAGGTTACTTAAAGTAGGATTAGTTAATTTATGAAACTTTAACGTTACTAATGACATTAAGAATAAAATATTATGTGTTATCGTTGTACAAAATAACGATTGTAAAAGAATAACTAAATTGATTGCATTACAATATATTAAAAAGTGTATTATTATATTTGTCACGTAGATATTTTATGAGCTATTGTATATGGTATAACTCAATTAACTCAAATTTTACATACAATAAATTATAGTGATTTAATCTTAAAATATTATAATTCACACCGCGGGTGCATAAATAATTTTCATTGTGCCCTTAAAATTTGGAAAATTTATCTATATCATGGTATAAAATATTTTTTCTAAGGGTCTATTTGGATGGGTTTTGGCTCGGTTTCGCGAGTCTCGGTTTAAAAAAATTGGTTTGGGTGGTTTCGATGAAACCTTTGAGACTTCATTTGGATGGGTTTTGACTCTTGAATTTTGTGGTTTGAATAAGTTGAAACCCCACTTGGATTGAGTTTGGATGTTGGGGTTTAGGGGAAAAAGTAAGTGATAGGTGTCAAATCAATATTTTTTTTATTGAGATTTGGGGGGAAAAATAGGTGGTAGGTGTTAAATCAATGTTTTATAGGTTTGAAGAGTTTGAGTGTGAGTTTTTGAATAGGTTTTTGATGATTTTATGGGTTTGACGAAAACTCATTTGGAAGGGTTTTGGCGCGATCTCGCGAGACTCGCGAGACCGGGCCAAACTCACTCGCGAGACCGGGCCAAAACTCATTCACACACACCCTAAGTTCCCAATGATAGGTACAACCTTTTAAGAAGTCAAAGCTGATTTTCGAAGCTTTAATAATGCAACACGTGGGCACTTATACTTCATTTTTTCTTGAAAAAGAAAAACATTATCCAATTTAGTGTAACACGTAAATCAACAAAATATATACCATTTGTTTATTTCAATAATGAAATAATACTAATTATATCATATCAAGCAAACTTCATCACCATATATGGCGGATGGTGTTATAGCTAAGTGGCGAAGTTAAGGCACGTGGTCAAGAGATTTTGAGTTGGAATCTCAGTAATTTGTATTTTATTCTATTTTAATATTATGTTTGATAGTTAATACCATTTGTAATTTGATTATATACTAATAAATTTCTAATTTAACAATATTAATAAGTAATAAAAATAATTATCTTACTTAAAAAAATCATTACAATATTCCAACTATAGTACATTAGCATATATTATCAGAAAAGAAGGGAAAAAAACATAAGTTGGATATAATTAAGAATAGCACATATAGCCTTTGTGAAAGAGCTAATGTCAATTTATCCGTATAATGTTCAATTTACTTTCATGTGATTTGAAAAAAAAAAATTATCCTCTTGTGAAATTTTAAAGAAGTAATTTACCTCTTTCAGCCAGACAATGTAACTCCTTTGCCATGAAAAATGTTATTTTAACATATGGGATAAATCCTCCCCAAAAAAAAAAAAAAAAAAAAAAAGAAGAGACATAGAAGGTAAATTGTCACATTTATCATAACACAGGGGAATAATTTATCATATTTGTCATAGCACATACGGATAAAATGTCAAATTATTATATATGACACGGGGTGGTAAAGTGCCACATATAATATATCATGGAGACGATACGAAACTTTTATAAAATTACAAGAGCAAAGTTCTTTGTCAGATTACATCGAGATAAATTAAACATTATGAATATTAAGAGGTCAAATTGCCATTAGCTCCTTTGTGAAATAGTACAAGTTTCTCCATAGTACTTAGTTCAGAATTATTATATAAAAAAATAATCAGTTTTATTTTTTAAGTAAATTCTTTTTTTTTTCCTCCGATATCTCTCTGTCCATATAACTTTTTTAATGTCATAATTTTTTTAAATATTTTGACTAATGAAAATTTATTAATTTATATTTTTTAACACACCGCACCACTTAGCTGACCAGGCCAAAAGGATGTCAAATTAAAGTGGTCAATTGACCAACATACATATATAAAAACATAACAATATTTTTCTAGAAATAATGTTTTTGACAATTACAAATTGTTATAGAACTTTCTGATACAATTACGAATATAAAGAAACGTAGTTAAAAAAAAAAAAAAAATCTATTTCTAGACTTAACGAGGCTTTTCTTATCAAATATTGTTTTAATACAGTCAACCATTATTCAAGCTCTCAAAAATAGGGGAAAATGGACGACATGCCTGTCTTATGTAAAACCTACACATATTGTAAACAATTTATTGCAAAAAGTTCTCTTGTATTTTTAGAAATTCTGCATAAATCACCTAACTTGTCCCCTTTTGTCCATTTATTAACGCGTATGTTCCACGTGGACAATGTGTGATTTTTGTTATTTTTGCCTAATTTTGTCAGCCTAGATTCTCATGATACCCTTTATTCATTACCCACCTTTAGTAATAAAATGCACGAAATTCCCTTGTACTTTCAAACTTAACACGGAATACCTTTGTACTTTTAAATTTAGCACTTAATCTCCTTGTACTTTTTGAACCTTGTAAGCCTTGTACCTTTGAAAGTTGGGGGCTTCTACCAGCAGTTCAATTCTATGGAATTGAACTGCTGGAATTTTTTAATATTAAAAAAGTCACCTGCTGTTCAGGTCACTTATAGCAGGTAATATTTATTTCATTTACACATTTGCCCCTCCTTGTTATATCATGTACGAAAATTTTTATCAGGTAAAACAATTAAATTGCACCTGTTACGAAAACAAAGAAAGCTTAATTTTATAACATAATTTATAATTTCACGTACGAAAACAGGCAAGTATTTACACGTACGAAAAAACTTAATTGTTGTTTACACATTTCCAAAGAACTTGAAAACAATTAAAAATCATATAAAATATTTTGATTGCTGTTTACACCTGATATATATTTAATAAAATATGTATTCTTTTGCTGCTCACAATACATACACTTTAGTGTATGTACAATAGCTTGTTTGGTTGTCAGGAAAGTGAGGGAAAATTGTAGGGAAAGAAAAAGGAAAGGAAAGGAAAAGAAAGTCATTTTCCTCTACATGTTTGGTTGTCAGGAAAACTATTTTCTTGCAGATGTTTGGTTGTTAAGAAAATTTTGAAATATAATATTTTTGATAAATATTTTTATTTGATTATGAATACTTTCAACATTATAAAATATATTAAAAGTGATTGCAAAATAAAAGTTATCAAATTAATCCCTAAAAAATAAAAGGTACAAATCAAGTAATTGAATCAAATAAAAAGAGTTAGAATAATATATATATATATATATATATATATATATATATATATATATATATATATATATATATATATATATTAGTAAAAAATTTAATTTTTCTTTGGGTGAGATTTATGTAAAAATTAGTTGATATTGTTTTTTGTTATTTTTATTTTTTATATTTCAAGATAGGATTTACGTTTTCTTTGTTGATAAAATATTGTATGAGTAATAATGTTTTCATTATAATAACTATAATATAAAGATTAATTTGACGCTATTGTATATTTTTTAGCCACCGAATTTATATCAATTTTCAAAATTAACAAGGGGTTATCATCAATTTTTAAAGTTAACAGGGGGTTACTGATAATATTTTAGGTAAAATGGGTGCTTTTGCGTTATTTTGTGGGGATATAATTGTTATAATGACTTGAGAGGGTAATTTTTACTAATAATAAATAAGCACAAATGGGCTTTTGATAGAAAAAAAATCACAAATGGAGAATTATGATTGTTAGACAAAGTATAAGGGGAGTTTTGCAATTTACTAAATAATTTTCCCAGGATTTTCCCAGCATTTCCCCATCAAATTGGTGGGAAAATTTTTTCTTCACAAAATTTTCCTGCAGGAAATTTGAAGGAAAATAAAAACTTACTTTCCTGTTATCCAAACAACAATGAGAGAAAAAAAAACTTCCTTTCCCTCACTTTCCCTCACTTTCCCGACAACCAAACAGTACACAAGAGAATACAAACTAGCAAGAACCGATTATAATTGCATACAATTAATTTGTAGGTTTGTGGAGAATTACTGCTCGTTTTCTCTTCTCTAGGGCATGCGCAGAGTGTTTCCGAAGTTAATTTCGCATTACATACACTAATTGAGCTGGAATTTAATTCGGGCCGTGAAGAACTTGAACGGGCCGTGAGATTTCTTTTCGATTTTGATTGGAAAACACTCCTGGAGTGTTTAATTGCTATTTGCCGTGGTCATTTAAGTGATTCAGAGGTTCGGGCCCTCAAGAACTTAAACGGGCCGTGAATTCCATTCAAAATTGGTTCAAATTTCTTGAGGAATCTTCTTATTTTTCTTCGGAGGTTTGATTACAGCCTATTTCCTACGCAATTAACAACAGCTCTTGTTGAATTTTGCAAATTGGGCTTCAAATTAGATTTCGGGTTCTTCGATTCTAGCGGTTTTTTGAGTGTTTTTGTTCTTGATTCTAATTCTACATTGCTTGTTTTGGTTCGTAGTGTTTAATTTCAAGTTTTTTTTGCATAAATTTGATGATTGATTAATTGACATACACACCTCTGTTTTGTTTTAAGAATGGAAGAAGAAGAAGGGAAGAAGAAGAAGAAGACAGGGGCATATAAGTCATTTCGCTTTTGTCTATAGTGTAATAAAGCTTCCGGTAACAGGTGAACTTTTTGCCACATGGCGCCCGGTAAGTGGTGAACTGCCCGCAGTGCCGCCAAACGTGAACTGCAATTAGCAAGCCCGTTGAAAGTTTGCACAAAATTCTTTTATACTTTTAAACATTTGCACAAAACATTTTATTCCAGATTTCTGAAAGCTAGTACAAAGAAATTTAGTACAATAAAAATTTCACAAGGGAATTCCGTGCATGTTTCGCATAACACTTCATCCATTTTCCCTCAAAAGTCACCTTGAATTAATATATACGCCGAAATAAAATCAAACATTGAGCATATGTTATTAAGTTATTTAAAAATTGTTCAGTATCAATTCTGGTGATCAATGATATTATAATTTGATCAATTGATAATAATATATACATGGTGAGTTTATTTTGAACCGCCTAATTTTTTTTGTTTCTGTTTTTTATTTTTTGTTGATCGAGTCTTCCTTAATAAATTGACTATATGTGATTCTGCCTAATTTAATGATGCTCATAAAAAGTAGTGGATTTGTTAAAATCCATTATGCATGGTGACATGGTCTCTTACACTGATCTACAAAATAAAAAAACTCAATGAAAAGAGAGACTAATTTCCAATTTCAGCAATATTTTTTTATTTTCAGTTTTGATAAATATAATTAATTAATTAATTAAGCACAACTATATTTGACTTCTGATTAATGTTTGACTACGAACTATTTCGATCGAGAAACATTAGACGTGTACATGTAAGTTGATTGGTTGGCTCACTTTTGTCCAATTTGTTCTTTAAAAATTTGTAGAAATTGTCTTTATCAATTACAATTTTTAGAGAGTTTGTTGAAGTATGACAACAACAAAGGGTATTGCTTTTTCATTGGTTTGGTTGGTAAACTTCTTAATTAAACGAATTAGAATCTTAATTAGTTTCTCTAATCCTATTTAATTTTATGGTTATTATGATTCGTTGGTCTCATTAATTTGTACCAAAGAATTTGGTTCGTTCTAATATTAAAAAAAAAAAAAGATCTGTCATTACCATAGAGCAGCTAAGAAAAAAATTGCATTGTACATAGCATATGTGTTAAAAAATAATTCTAATTCAATTGAATTAATCTAACAATCCACAAATTTTACATATATCTTTTAGTTGGTCATTAAGTGTATTAACAATTGACATATTAGTAACTTGATATTGGGCGAACCATAATTTTTTTTTTTTTGATAATTTAAACCCCCATGCTTTGGTATAAAACTTCAAAAAATAATTAATTTTTTTTTTTTTTTGGTAAAACTTCAATGTTTCATTTTGGACTTGGAACTTTCCATTGGCGATTAATTAATGCAACTAGATTCGATAAATTTGGGTGAACCACCAGTACTTTTTGCATGTACAGTCATGGAGAATCATATCATTAATTATAGATTATTGTTCAATTAAGATTCCTTAATAACGAGATGATCAATAATTAAAGAATAAATCTATTTTAAGGAGATTATATGGTTTAATAAACTGAGCAGGTAAGTTAGATGATCTAACTTAGGTTTCTAGTTTTCTTTGTCTTTTTCATTATTAAAAAAAATCACAATAATAACATGAAATAGTCAATGGAGGGAACATAATGATGAATAATTAAAAACAAAAAAGGATTATTGTATTTTCTGTGTCACACTTATAGCTCAGACGTTTTTATCTCGTATTTTTTTGGGTTCATACATTTGGCGCCACAACTTCAATGTTGGAGACAATTTAGATGTCAATTTGGCTCGAAATCCCCACGTGCGGGCCAATTTTCATGTCACGTGGCACTAACATGGGGAATTTCAGGCCAGTTTGGAATTGATCTCAATTGCCATCAATGTTTAAGTTGTGACACCAAATTAATGTACTAGTCCGAAAACATGCAGGGTAACAACTTCAACATTGATGACAATTTTTGTATCAATTGAAGCACAATTCCAAAATTGGCCTAAATTCCCCACGTGACATGAAAATTGGCCTGCTTGAGAATTTCGGGCCAATTTTGGAATAAGACCACAATTGGAATCAAAATTGTCACTGATGTTGAACTTGTGACATCAAATATACCAGCTTAAAAAGATACGAAGTAGAAATATCAATGAATTATAGTTGTGGTACCAAAAATGCAATAACCCATAAAAAAATAAGACAACCCAAATGAGTACCGTACACCCACATATTCACGAACCAAATTGAAAAATCAAAAGATGCAATTTTGTGGGTTTTACTTGTTAATTATGCCAGTAATTCCGTATTTAGTTGGAAAAGTCGAGGTCTCAAGAAAATGTAATTCTTACAAGTGTGGTATTTCTCTAATTCAAAGTTAGTATTGATAGTTAATTTAAATTTGTTCTCTGTATTGATTAAAGAGATTTAAATGAATCTTAAGATAAATTGATGATTTAGGATTTTCAATGGGTCAGGATCAGACTCGATCCAGATGGACTTCATTACGTTGGATTGGATTCGGGTCGGAGATCTTGCCCAGATCTGAATTTCTCGAGTCCAACGGATTCAGTCGAATATCAGATTTTTTTTCAGATTCAATAAAATCTTCACTTACAAATCTTTTCCTAGAACAAGTTGGACAACTTTACAATTTTATTTAATTTAGCTCATATGTTCAAACTTACTATTAATGTTACACTAATGTATATATAATTTATTTATTTATTGTCGGATACAAATCTTTAAAGAATCAGATCGACCTTAGTTCGTATTCCCTTCATATATTTTGGATTACGGATCTTTATAATCGAATATATTTTATCGAAATTCTAAAAAACAGGATCATATTCGAATCCGATTCAAATTAAAATCCGCCTCATTGACAGCCTGCCCTACTTATTTACTATGTAATTAGTGTTTCTTTGGTTTTTCCCTTATCTGTTATCCTATAAATAGGTGTTTTATATAATAGTCATGGTGAATAAGGCAATGTTAATTAGTTTCAAAGTTTAATGTGATACTTAAATCTAGAAGAGTTTATGTGTCCGACGCCTCGAAGGGGATTAAATCCTTGGAGAAGAAAAAAGTGTTTCAATCAAATAATGTATTGAAATGTTAGTAATTCATTGTTTTATTAAAGATAGAAAGATCTGATTGGCAATTAGAAATAGAAAATACACCAAATCGAACAAAGAATTAAGACAAGCAAAATTCTTCTAATGTCCATCAACCTCAGCCTCTATTTATCATATCTGCATTCACAAAATGAGTATTTTTATTCAATTAATTAAGGCAAAAAAGAAAAAAGAAAAAAAATGGTAGAATTATTACTTACACGATACAAGGGAGATATTCAGAAAACTGAGGCATGTGACATTTGTCTGGAAGAGTTCCCGTTTTAGTTTTATCAGGTTTAAAAGACAACTGCTTTATTTGTTCCGTCTTATAACACTCGCACATTGCATATGGAGGAACAACTAGCGAAAAATATTGAACACCTTTTACACAACATTCTTTGCTTGGATTCTCTAATGTCGAGTTATGCACCAAATAATCCTTGCAATTTTCTAAGTAGCGCATAGGAACTGCTGGACAATTAATTTTTTCACATTTTCCACTTACCACCAATGTTGTCAAAATCAAACCAAACACGAAAAATATTTTTCCCATTTTACTTACTAATATAATTTTTGTGTTTTGAATGTTTATATTTTTTGAATTATGACACTGAAATTTATAGTGCATGTAAACATTACCTTTTAGCATTGTGGAAAATTATTGTTAATGAAAGAAATTGAGTTTGTCTTACTTACAAATATTACCTTCTTATTTCTAGTGTAAAGGACAATTATCACAATATGATGAACTTATTTCCCGCTTCTTGATAGAAGAAAAGTTTAATCAATGTGTCTGACAATGCTGTAAAATGAATTAAGAACTTACAACTTTTTTTATTTTAAATAATGAACTGTGTACAATACATGTTACTTAATCATATGAAACTGTGTTCTAAAAAATAAAATGTAATTTTTTATTTAACGACTTCAGGACATTCGACAAAAATATATATAATGTCTTCAGGCGTAATAAATTTTATATATCTTGTAAAGTTATCCAAGAAGAGGGCCTTCCACTTGTTGATGGGTACAATGTTTTTATAATCGAACCAGACAATGAATCGGATCACTGACCACTGGTTCTACTGATTGAATTGATCGGGCCACTGATCGGATCAGATGATGTCAAAAAATATATGTAATATACATAAAAATTTAAACATTGTCCTATGATCGATTAAAAATATACCAAACTTAAATTTATTTAAACTAAGAAGTATAATATTTATCTAACTTTTATTTATCCTAAAGGTAATATGATAGTAATTAGTAAACTCATATAAATATAATATGAATATTTATTTAGTTTAAAAATATAAAATTTTAAGTTAAAAATACAACAAGCTAAAAGATTAAAAATTTTAGAATATGATTACGTATAAAAGTCTAATAGTCACAATCAAATTTGAATAATATATTGATTTGCCTTTCAAACTTTGACATTCTTTATCTTAAAAATATAGTTGAAAATAAATATCTTATAGAAAAACTTTAATAAAAAATTATGTCATAAAACTATCATTGATAATGTGTAAAATATTAATTATCTCAATCTAATTTATTAATATATTTGGTAATAAGTTTTTTATAATATATAAATTTGTATACCAAAAATTCAACAAAAGTTATGCAGCTATTATGATAAGGTTGTCATGTTTCATTCAAGAGGTCTAGTGTTCAAAAAGCCCTACTTCTAATTTCCTAGTTGTCATGTTTCGGATTAGGATAATTGTCCGATTAGAGATTCGATGGATCTGATCTGATTATAAAGATCTGTAATCCGAAACACATGGAGCGAATATGAATTTAGGTCAATTTGATCCGTAAAAGATCCGTATCCAACAATAAATAAAAGAATGATATATATATATATACACACACAATGATTTATAAAAGTAAGTAACATTAATAATAATTCACTGTCAATTTAAGAAGATAATAATATACAACTCGTTTATAAATTTATTTAAACAAATATTTTCATCTAAAAATATGGATATTAGTAATAAAAGTTTGAAATGAAATAAAATTGTTTTAGGAAAAAATATTAATAAAATTTCTTAATTAAAAATTTAATTGGATCCAAAAAAGATCGGACATCGGGCCAATCCGATCTAGATCATCTGGATTAAAAAAATTTAAATTCGAGCATAATTTGAGCAAGATCTGAATCCGACATGATCCGATCTGATATAAATGAAATCGGATGAATGAACCTTATCCGACTAGAATCCAACCCATTGACAGCCCTACTTGTATTGTGTGAACACGGGCCCTTTGTCCGTTGCGGCCCAAATTTCTAATTCCAACGGAGTCGTCCTAGATGCAAAGTAACTAGCATAATTTTAGTGCCAAAAAGTACTCCTTTATACTTTCAAGTTTCAAGTTGCAAATACGTATTGGGTCCTTGTAATTAAATATTTTTTATATATTAAAATCAAAGTGAAGAGAAAAAGTTCCATTAACATAATAGCAATTTCGTAAAGAAAGAATGATACTATTAATTATTATATACTCCCAGTCCTATATGATAGACAATAGTTCAAAACAAGTTGTGATGATCCTGAGATATTTTTGTTCATATAAAGAGTTAAAAGGGTGAGATCTTTAGATTATTTAAGAATTATCTATATATAAAAGTACGAGCTGATTTTTTTGATTTTTTTTAAACTAATACACTCCAACATAAAAGATGGTTAAATCAATAAAAATGAGGAAAAAAAATAGAATAGAAAAAAACTACTTCAATATAAAAAGTGTTGGTCCCAAGTGGTCAGATGAGATCTAGAGGGGGGTGAATAGACCTCTGAAAATTTTTAGACTTAAAAGCTTTTCACTTGTCTGTTAGCAGACTAAGCTGTTATAGGTCAGTAAGCTGACTAGGCTGATCGTTGAACAAATCTTTGAACAGCACAGTTAACCACTTCTCTTTTTACTACTTAGCTGATTTCAGTAAGCTTAAAAACAGAGTACTTGCAGCGGATATTTGAAAGTATTTTTCACAAGTAAACTCAGTCTATTTTGAAAGATTTTGTCCCCAGTTTAAATAAACTTCTTTTAAAATCCTTCAACAGTTTTCTTTGAAAGTTTTATGCAACTGTTAGAAGATATGCAAGTAAAAATGCAAGATAAAACTCAAAGAATTTTTATAGTGGTTATATGGATAAAAATCCTTTAGTCCACTCTTACAAGTCACTTAGATCTTGGGTTATACTATAAGCACACAGTTTACAGTATACAACACTTACGCCAAAACAACAAATGAATCTGGCCGTAAGCTCACAATAGGAGATCACTAAGAAAACCTATCAACTGAAGCTAGATCACTCACAAAGATGGATCTACACTTCGCACAACACTCCTTACAGTTTTTCACTCAGAAAAATGTTTATCTTTTTATCTTCAACTTCGGCTTTTGTCAACAAATGACTAAGCTGATGAGTGAGCTGTTCTTGAGACTTAGAGATTTTACTTCGGAATTTCTCTCAGAGTTTTGTGTTGTTATGTTCTTCTTCAGTCTCTTGAACTATTTATACTCAAATGTCCGTTGAAGAGAGACAAAATTCAAATTCCTCGGGTACTAGTCCTTAATTTCTGCGAACGGCTCTCTGCTCTTCAGCAGTACTATCAACAGTACTTTTTGTCAGACAGCATTTAATGCACTAAGCTGATACGAGGTTTTCCTTCAATCATTTGTCATTAATACCCTCGGTCTTCAGCATTTATTACTCCAAGTGCATTTATTACCGTTGTAGAGACTTTCTGATCCTTTCCACTTGGCTGATGAGTACGCTGGTCTGATGATGAACCGAGCTGATCCCAAACTTGAACTAATCTGATTTGAGTCGGCTGATCTTCACCAATCTGATTTCTTCCTTCAACAGCAGATCAGTAGTCTTCTGGACCATGATGAACTTTGACTTGAATGATATAACTTTAACTTCAATCAAAATTCTTCTAAAGGTTTTCACTAAGCTTTCCTAACTTAGCTGATTATGATGTTTTGGAAATCATCAAAACCTCCCTTCAAACTTCAAATTACTTGACTGATGATCTTCATCTTCATCCATTAAAAAGAATTAAAATAAGTAGACTTAATGAAGAGACATAATTAACATAGAGTCATATTTTATTTATTTTCTACATAAACTCCTAAAATTTAGAAAATATCTCTTACATCAATTTTTATACTTTCATTCTTCTTTTCTTCTAACACATATAAATGAACCACAAAGAATAAAAAAAAAAAACTTATATTTTAAATAGCACTTAAAATAAAGTATATGTTAAAAAAAATAAGACAAAACAAATGACTACCATACACCCACATATTGACGGACCAAATTGATAAATCAAAAGATCTACTTGTTAATTATGCAAATAAGTCCGTATTTTAGTTGCAAAAGTTAAGATCTCGAGGTCTTCAATGTAAGTCTCACAAATTTGGTATATCTCTAGCTTAATGCTACTTTTGATAATTAATTTATATTTGTACTTTTGATATTTATTAAAGAGATTCAAATAGATTTGGTGATGTAGTGATTGATGTAGTTATAAATGTCTTTAAATTGGATTCGGATATGATCAGGTTCGAATCAGATCCGGCTCCATTTATGTCAGACCGGATTTTGCTCGAATCTGAATTTCTCAAGTCCGACGGATTCACTCAGATATCGATTTTTTTTTCCAGATCCAATAAAACATTTACTTTCAAAATTTACACCAATATATTTTCCTAGACAACTTTTTGTCATTTTATTTAATTCAACACATATGTTCAAACATACTAGTAATGTGACTACTCCCTCCGTTTTTTTTTATTTGTCATTTTGGAGGATTGCATACGGATTAAGAAATGTAATAAATAACCATTTTTTTTTAAGAAAAAGAAATCCAAAATACCCTTTTAATCAAATAATAACATCAATAATTAGCATTTATTACAAGCATTAACAAGAAGGGTAATATTGGTAGAAAACAATTAATTTTACATTGAAATCCTAAAACTACAAATAAAACTAAATAATTTTTTTTGCCAAAGCGACAAATAAAAAAAACGGAGGGAGTATAATGTATATATTATTTATTCGTTTATTGTCATATACGAATGTTTAAAGGATCATATCGACCTAAATTCATATTCACTTTTCCACGTAATTAGGATTACAAATCTTTATATATAATTGGGTCTGATCTATCGAGTTTCTAATCGGACTAACCTCGAATCCAATTCAAATTGAAATCCGCTCATTGACAACCGTGCTTATATACTAAGTTATGTAATTAGTGTTTGTTTGGTTTATCACTTATCTGTTATTATCATATATATAGGTGATTTATACATTTGTCATAGTGAATTAGGCAATGTTAGTTTCAAAGTTTAATGTAACAACTTCAATCAAGAAAAATTTCAAAGAATGTATAAAAACTCCCGCGACATGATATAATAATTCATTATTTTATTAAAGATAAAACGGGCAATTAAAAATAGAAAATACACCAAGGAACAAAGAATTTAGAGAAGCAAAATTCTTCTAATTTCCATCATCCTTAAGCTCTATTTATCATATCTGCATTCACAAACAAAAAATCAATGAGTATTATTATTCAATTAAATATTAAATAAGGCATAAAAAGAGAGGAAATAATTACTTACACGATACAGGGGAGATATTCAGAAAACTGAGGCATGTGACATTTGTCTGAAAGAGTTGCCGTTTTAGTTTTATCAGGTTTAAAGGACAACTGCTTTATTTGTTCCGTCTTATAACACTCGCACATTGCATATGGAGGAACAACTAGCGAAAAATATTGGACACCTTTTACACAACATTCTTTGCTTGGATTCTCTAATGTCGAGTTATGCACCAAATAATCCTTGCAATTTTCTAAGTAGCGCATAGGAACTGCTGGACAATTAATTTTTTCACATTTTCCACTTACAACCAATGTTGTCAAAATCAAACCAAACACGAAAAATGTTTTTCCCATCTTATAATTACTTACTTTTTATTAACTTTTGTGTTTTGAGTGTTTATAATTTTTGAATTATGACACTGAAATTTATAGTGAATGAAAGCATTCCTTTTTAGCATTGTGGAAAATTGTTGTTAATGTAAGAAACTGAGTGTGTCTTATTTACAAATATTACCTTCTTATTTTTAGTGTAAAGAACAATTATCACATTATGATAAACTTATTTTGATAGAAGAAAAGTTTAATTAATGTGTCTAAAAATGCTGCAAAATGAATTAAGAACTAACAACCTTTTTTTTTTTTTAAATAATCACCTAAATTTAATTGTGCACATGTTACTTAATTAGTTAATCATATATAATTGTGTTCTAAAAATTAAAATGAAATTTTATAATAATGACTTCAGGACATTTCACAAAAATATATATCATGACTTCAGGTGTAATAAATTTTATAAATCTTATGGAGTCATCCATGAAGCCCTATTCTTGGATGTGTGTGAATTAAGGCCATCTCCAATGGTTCAGGGCTAGCCCTGGGGCTGCCCCTCCGGGGCAGCCCCAGGGCTAGCCCTGAGCCCTGTCGTCGTCTCCAGTGGTTGGGGCTCCGTGGATGAATTAATTCCATTTTGAAACTTTGCCCACTCTCACCTATTAATATTATAGTTTTAAATTTTTTTAATATTAATATTAATAATAGTAATTATATTAATACTCGTAATTTAATTATTAATTATATTAAAAACATTAATATTAAATAGAATATTTAATAAAAGTAATTTAAAATTAATACAGAAAATTAATACGCAAACAAATATTTTTATAACACGGAAGAAAATACAAGAAATGAAATACAACAAACAACAAAGGAAATACAAGAAACAACAACGGAAATACAAGAAATCAAAAATACGAGAAATACAAGAAAGGAAACACATAAAAATATTACATTTTACTGATTACCCCCCTGAAACCAGTCGGGACCTTCATTCGATGCATCTCCAAATAAGTTTGTTGGAAGAATTGCCCAACCGCATGGCAAGGAAGTTTTTCTGGAAGGTCGAAGAAACCTACGATTGTTCTTGAAGCTGTTGCATCACATGATACGTGGATATGGCACGCCTTTTTTGGCGTGCCGGGAGCATTGAACGACATTACAGTACTTGGTCGTTCACCTCTATTCGATAACCTCACTTCCGGTAACGTTCCCGCGGTTCAGTATGAAGTGAATGGAAATACTTACCGCATGCCTTACTATCTTGCGGATGGTATATATCCGAAGTGGGGAACGCTAATACAGTCGGTGAGAAATCCGAGAACACCTCAAGAACAAGTATTCTCGCGATATCAAGAATCGTTCCGCAAAGATGTTGAACGAGCGTTCGGAATTCTCCAAGCTCGGTTCTCAATCGTTATGCAAAATACGGTTAAAAACGAGTGTTTAAATTTAATTTTCTTATCTATTTTAGTATGTATTTAAATTTTTAATTTAGATTAAGTATTAATCTAAATTTTATGGTTATGACGTGTTTATTTTGTATTTTTAACTAATTTGGTATTTAAAAAAAAATTATTTGTATGAGTGTTAAATTAAATGGACTATTCTAATATTAAATAGTATATCATAATTTTATTTAAAATATCATTAAATAATTAATCATATTATATCTATATAATTAAAACAACACATTAATTAAAATAATACATTAATTACTATAACACATTTATTAAAATAAAACACTAATTAAAATAACACATTAAATAAAATCACATTAATTACAATAACACATTAATTAAAATACAACACATTAATTAAAATTACATACAACACATTAATTAAAATTACATACAACACATTAATTATACAAAATCATACACACATTAAATAAACCATACACACAATAAATACACAACAAAAAAAAGAAAAAAAAAAACCGGATCCAATCAGGTGCCGCCACTTGGCGGCACCTGACTTAAAGAGGGGCGCGTGTTTACACGCGCCCCCTTTCATCCCACTCGCGGAGCGGGCTGGGCGCAGGGCTCCGCCGAGCCCTGCGCCCAGCCCGTTCCGCCCCGCTCGCGACCCCGGCCCCCGCCCCGCACCGCTGGAGACGACTCGCCGCCACCACCCCGACCCCGGCCCCGCCTATACCGCTGGAGATGGCCTAATGTGTCATCCTTCATATGGGTATATGAGAATTCTAATTAATAAAATAACAGGCCCTATTTTTGGTTGCAGCCCAAAATTTTAATTTAATGGACTTGTTCCTTATGCAAGTTAATTAATAGAAGTAATGCAATCGATTGGAGTTGTAAATACATAATATAATTGATAAAAATAAATTGTACTCATATCAGGATAATATTTTGCCAAATCTTTATACTTTCAAGTTACAAATATGAATTGGAATATTCGTGGCTACCCTCTGGGTAGCCACCATCTGTCATGTTATCATGTTAGGTCACTTTTAGGGACACTTTTGTATAAAAAGTGTTCCTAAAACCCCCTAACATGGCGGATGATGGCCACCTCAGAGGGTAGCCACGAGAATTGAGACCTTGTAATTAGTTTATTTATTTATTTATTAAAATTAAAGTAAAAAGTAGAAGTTTCATTGATTAATTATTGCACAAAATAGCAATGTAGTAAATTAAAGAATGATATTAATTATTACATAATCCTATATGATAATTCATCCAAAAAAAATTCAAAACAAGTTGTGATGATCACTATGAGATATTTAGTTCATATAAAGAGTTAAAAGGGCGAACTTTTTAGATATTTTAAAATTATACTTTTAATGGTAGTAATTGAGAGTTAATAATGTCAAATTTGTAAGGATATTTTTGAGAAGTTAATTTCATCTCCAAAAAAAAAAAACAAAGGAGAAAATAATTTAGCGATGAAGAAAGTAGTAAATTGAGAATATAGAGATTTTTGGTATGAGTTTAACCAAAACCAATTTCTTCAAACTTTTTATGAATTATTAAATAATAAATATCCTAATAAATCAACCAAAATCGGACCAGTTGAGAGCCCTAATACCTGCAAGTATTTTTACATTTTATGGTCCAAGATATGGCCCAACAAGCCCATTAACTGAAATATGCAGATTCTACATCTCCCTACACATTTGATCTGTTTAATCTAAATTCTTACTCAGATTTGGTTTGATCGAATCCAAAATAATTATATAATAAGTGTAATACACTTATTTTGTGATTGAATATTATTCCTTAAAAAGTGATTTATCACAAAATAAGTGCAATACACATGTTAGATAATTCGATGGGTTTGATCAAATCAGATATGGACAAAAAAATTTCCCTAAAGAAGACCTAATTACTCAATTTCTTTCATTATGTCAGCAAACAAATATATCAAACATTATCAAAAGAACCAATTAATTAAAGAAGTTGAGAAAATATTAACATTTAAGAAATATAACACAAATACCATCAATTCACAACTCTTCATATAGCAAATTTAGCAAAACCAAGAGGAAAAATAAAAAGAAGAAAAAAAAGAAGGGAGCAAATGCCTCATCAAATTACATTTAGACCCTTCCTTAATTGCCTATGAAGTTTCATTCACTTACCCTTGAACACATCGGTCGGAGCCAACGGAGGAGTATCAAGCTGATACAAGTTAAGTGCAGGACCAGCGAACCGGAACAATATCCACCCTCCGATTATAATATAAATCGAAGCATAAGCAAATTTGTTAAGCCAAAACAATAGACCCTTTTCACCCACATAAAGCTCTATAGCCTTCTCCGTTAAAGTCATCGAGTCCCATTCTTTAGGAGGCGACTTTTTCTTTAACGGCATATTAGACGTCTCTTCCTCTTGCTTTCTTCTTCTCCTCGAGCCTCTTTTAAACCGTATTTCTACCGTATCCGGTGGTGTTATTGTAGGTGGTTGGACAGGTGGTGATGTGTCTGTATCATTGCCATTGTCAATACTACTTCTCGTTAGTATGATTGGGTGAATCAATCGATGTGGGAGAGAACCAGGGAGTCGAGAGGGAAAAGTCGAGAATGTTTTTGCGAAGGACAACATCGTCAATCCACTATGCTACATGCAGTCGCCAATGACCTAATGCCACATCAGCAAAATAATTACATAATTATACACAATTCAGTTGATCTTTAGACATATTCCATATATTTTTGAGTAAGATCATCAGCAAAACCTTACAAGAGAACACAAGCTGAAAAAGCTCACCTAACTCGACGGTTAACAATATTTCGACGACGCAATTGTTGTGAATATTTTCAACTTATAACTGGCTTCTGTTTTTGCAAAATTACAGCATATCACTAATTGTAAACACACTAAAAGTTTGATAAGATTATATAAGTCAAGTTAATTCTTGGTGATAAGCCTAATGGGCAATTTATCCCCCTCTAATATGAAAATAGGCGATTTACCCCCTCCCCCCGATATAAAATAATGAACAATTTACCTCCTTCCTTGTGGAGTAAAGTGTAGGACACATGCTCTATATTGCGACTTGGACTTCATTCTCATGTGAGAAATGACCAATTTAACCCTACCTTGACAATATATTCACTTCAATTTACCCTCTTGTTATATGCATAAATGGACAACTTACCTCCTGTGATATGTGTAAATGAACACTTTACCCCCCCTGTGATATTGCATAATAGTCATTTTACCCCTGTAAAAATGTAAAAATCAAGAAGTAGACAGTGTGCCTTTTACAAATATACAGGGAGGTAATTTGCCCTTTTATTTATCACATAGAAGTAAACTACCTATTAAGAATAACACAGAGAAAAATAACAGAGAGAGGTAATTTGTTATTCACTCAAATTTAACTATTCAACCCAACTTTATTTACCTTGAACTCATAAGATAATTGCAACTAAATAAAGCTGCTCATTCCATTAACAATCAAAAACTCTGTCAAGTAAATTCAAATATTTTATTACATAATAAAAGAAATTTCATAATTTATCCTAAATCACACATCTTTACAGAATTTCAAAACAAATCCAAGTGAAAAACCCAGATGAAAGAAATATGCATATTTTCAAGAAAGATAATATTTAACAGAAATAAATTACAGAAAAAGGATTGGGAAGAAAAAGACATGCCTGCGTGAAGTAGTGTTGGAGCAGAGAGCAAGAAAATTGTTTTATGGTCTCAGATTGATTGGGTTTTTGATATATGAATTATGAAGAATAATCCATTAACAAGATATATAGTAGAGTCGCGTTTTAGCACCAGCGATTCTTGTGGAAAACCTATGGGTGTATACGGGCCGGTTTGGGCCAAAAAATGATTTGGTCTGGCCCAATCCACACATATTTTGTTTTTTTGAACATAATCCACACATATTTCAGCCATAATATAAAGTAAACGGGTCACTTTATATTGATCATAAACCAGTTGGATTGATAATGAGTCGGATCGTAAATGGGTCTGTTCGAGTTGGGTCATGGGTCCACCCATTTAGGTATAATAATAGTGTGTATTTTAATAAATTAAAGTTAAATAAATACATCATAGTTATAAGAAAATATAATTGAAATATCTCTAAGTGAGATTAAATTAATATGATAATATTTTAATTACATGGATTAAGAAAAGTTCATTACACTTAATAGTTTTGTTTTTATTTTTAGAAAAAAATGTAATATATTTATATTTATATGAAACTTAATATAATTAATAATTTTACATTATAATTAAAATTTTCATGGATCTAGGAGAAAAACATAAAATAATATTGTGTAGTCAAAATTAAGTCATTAAATATTAATTAATTTAGCTAAATGTGTATATTTTAGTAGATACACTAATGACCCATTTATAAACCTATTAAAAGTCCATATAAATGTTTACAAATCTTAACCCATGGACAATAGGAAATATATGAGTTGGGTTGGGTTATTTCAGACCAGTAAAGGGCCACCCAATGGATTTTGACCTTTTTGGTCATTCATAAAAAATGTTTAGAATCTTAAAACTATAATAAAAAATATAAAGAAAAGGAAATTTATGTAAAATAAAAAGATATGTATATAATTTCATTATTTATACAAGATAATTAAATAACTGGAAGAAAACACAATTAACATTTATTGACAAGTTTCTATTTAGTACAAGACCTCAAAGATGAGAGCATTATTGAAACATCATTAAGAGAAAATAACATACTAAAACAAGATCATTGAACATTCTATTGGAAACCTCAACAATAGATTTTATTTAGATATGACAACTCAAATTCGAATCCTAACCAATCATTGGAACCCTATCAACATTGCCATTTTCATCGACATAAACCCAAACACGATCGCATCGAAAATCAGTAGTAGGAAATGATCCCGGTGGCAAAATAATAGCCGTGACCAAAGGATTCTCCCTTTCAATAGTCGTTACTGCCACATTTCCTGGCACACCGACGAGCTCAGGCCACGAATCCTTACCTACATATACCACAAAAGTTAATTTAAACAAATTTTGTAACAATACTAATATTACTCCATAATAATTAAGTACAAGAATATAAATCAACAAAGATTTATCAATCTAATAGGAAACTCGTCATTGTTATAATTACCAATTACCAAATCACATAAATACAATACATAAAGCAATATTAAATTATTTAATTACCTTGACATTCGGTCGACATCCTTAAAAATTACTTTTGGCCTTTCTTGTTTTCTTTGCTTATGACTAGTAGATATGTGTTAAATAGCTATATATGACAGGCTATTTATAGAGAAAAAAATCTCAATGCTAGCTTGTTGATTAGTATTCTTTTTTTTTTTTGACTTTTGGTCCTGGGAAAAGTTCTAAGGGAAATATAAAATGATTTTAAAGATTGAATTGGTACGTCAAAATGACTTGGCATTTAATTAATTTGAATATCTATCTATCTTAATGTGCATGCATGTGTGCAGTTTGCCGTTGATATTATCTTTATCTCTTCACGCAATGTCTCGTGGCTGCCTAAGACAAGTTAGCTAGTAAAATATACATGATTCTTTTGACTATAATTAATAAATTAGATATTTAATCATGAACTACTTATAGTTGGAAGTAATTTGGTTCAAGGAATATTAACTTTGACAATGTACATAATTCAATCGATAATTTAATTATTCTCAATAATCCCAATTCTTATTTTTTTTAAATTATATATAGCGATGTGATGATGAAAAATAAATTCAATAAAACTTGAATAACGAAAATAGGTACTAGTTGAATCCGTGCAATCCCCAAATTAGGGCAAACTCAATGCTAGGGGCTAGAGGTCGAGCTCCGGAGCTCCCCAGCTGCCCCTGCCCCTGCCTCCAACCCCTGGTTATCCAAATCCATTAACCCTGGGGGTTCCCACTTTATTTAATCTCAATTTAATTATTCCCCACTCTCACCATTATAATAATTATATAATAACAATAATAATAATAATAATAACAAATATAATAATTTTAATAATAATAATAAAAAATATTCATTAAATTGTCGGAGTACAACACGAAAATACATCATCGAATTAAAAAAAGTCTTACCACGCAACAAAGGAAAATAAAATAAAATACAAGGACACACATCATCGGCAATAGGATATGACAAGATTTTAATTAATTAAGATCAAAATCACCTCTTCCTTCACTTGACGAACCTCCTGTACCTGAAAATAAGCGTTTTGTAAGCCCCTTTTTTTGAATTTCTTTCCTTAGACCCTTCCAATATAGGTGTTTTTATTTTGTTTAAATGTTTTCTTGCTTAAGTGTATGTTAAATTGTTTGTTCTTATTTTATTAATCAAATTAACTCGTATTATTCCAATTATTTTTCATTGCAAGTTATTAAATTTCACGTTGATGATTTAATATGATAAATATATTTGTTAAAAATTTCAACACAAAAATATGCTTACAAAAATATTATAAATGAAGTATGAATTTGAATTTTTTTTTGTCTAAGTGTTTAAATTATATTTTCAAAGTAATTGAAAAATTATATTGTTCAAATATTATATAACCACCTATATTCTAATTAAATGATTTAGTTGTAATTTAATTTTTTAAGATGAAATTAAAATTTTAATTAAATAAATTAAGATGTCATAAAAATATGAACAATAAAAGTTAAACAAATTTTTTTTAACTAAAAACTATATCACAAATCACATAAATATTCTACACTATTAAATAATAATACACACATTAAAAACAAAACCATAAAATAAAACTAAATGATTGCTGCCTGGGCGCACTCGCCAGGCAGCTGGCAGACGCTTTTACACGCCTGCTGGGGTGGATGGGGAGCTCCCCAGCTACCCCATATCCCACCCCCAGTCCAACCCCCCCCCCCCCCTCCCCCCAATTAATTTCCAGCACCTCCAGCTCAACCCCAAGCCCAACCTCCTCCATTGGGTTTGGCCTTAGGATCATGATCATGTTCGGTAAAGCAATAGGGTGCTCTAGCTAGAACATAAGATCGGGGCCTATCTAGTTCGGGTCATACATTTTTTTACATGTACTCTATAAGAGCCATCTGGTATAAGGCTTATTAAGACAACCTCTCTCGAATATATTATGTTTTTATTTTTCTTTAAGATTAAGCGAGAACCTCTTCAAACAGGGATTAGAACTTGAGTTTGCTACCTTTTAGTGACTACTCCCTTTCACTAGATCAATCACATGTTGATATATATTGTTGTTACTTGTCGTATAGAACTATCATACAACACTAGGGCAAATGTCTCGAGCCCTAAGTGTACGTAAGATTATGACAATAACCTTAAACTTATCTTATAAAAGATATTATTAATATTATTGTACATTTGTACACACAAAAAAATTCACGGCACCCGTTTAACCAAGATTCTTTGACAAAAGTAATTCATTGTCAAATAAAGGATTCATATGGTTGTCCAAATCGGATAGTCTGGCTAAACCCAACACATTAACATACAAATTACACTTAAAAATTATATATATATATATATATCAATCAAAAAGAAAATAAGTTTATTAATTTCACTCATTTGAGGAAGAATATTGGGGTTTCACATCTTATATCCACGTCAAATAGGAATAGTGTGGATCAGGAAGCGAGTCAAAGCCCAACAACTGAAACAATAAGCCACCTCCTCACCTCATCAAAGCTCCCACGATTTTATCTATTTTATGAGATCTCTTTATAATGTCAAAAAATAGCTCATATTTTTTTTGTGATTTATGTATTTCTACATATGTTCTAATTGTGTTGGTATCGGTCATGTATTCTTTTGTTTCGAAATTGTGTCAAATTTGACCATTATTGAATCATATAAACTAGCCTATTCCCGTGCTATGCACAAAATCACATTAAATTATGATTAAATGACACTAATGGTCCATCAGATTTAAATTTGATTACGCTTTCGTCCCTCATATATAAAGTGTTATATTTTCGTCATTCTTTGATAATATATGTTACACTTACGTCCCTCGTAGATAAAGTATTAGTCTTTTGTCTCTCTTAAATAATATGTGTTACATTTTAGTCCCTCTTAGATAATATGTGTTACACTTACGTCCTTCGTGTTACACTATTGTTCATACACATTTTTATACAAAATATTAACATAAGGTCGAAAATGAAATAAATATTAAAATGAGGGTAATTTTAACGCATATTATCTAAGAGGGACAAAAGTGTAACGCTTGAAAATGAAATAAAATATTAACATGGGCGGCGTAATTGTAACACATATTATCTAAGAGGAATAAAATGTAATACATATTTTGTAAGACGGAAGAAAGTGTAACACTTTTTCTATAAGAGACGAAAGCGTAACCAACTTTAAACTTGAGGGACCATTATTGTCATTTAGCTTTAAAATATTTCTTATGGTGATTATTTTTTTGAGTTATCCAAGAGGCGAGAAGTATGGATAATAACAGTGTAATTAAATTGATGAAAACGAAAGTAAAGTGAATATAATAGTGTAGTTAAAATTGATGAAAAAGAAGGTAATGCAATAATAAATACATAAATAGGTCATCTAATCAATATAAAAATCATGAGTTTATTCTATCCAATTTTTATTAAGATTATCTTACACGTCGTTGGGAGTTAGTGAAGAGTACATGTGTGATTTTCTTCTTGACATCTTCTTGCCCTCTATGATATGCACTTTCAGTCCTCTTGAGATAAAAGAGTAGTAATTTGAATAAGATAGAAAACAACCTACCAAAATCCATTTTACAAAGGCCAATTTTTTCTCTGTAACAAATAATGGAAAAGATGGAAGAAAATTATATATTTTGGCATACAGCATTAATTGTTCCTCAATGATTTAAGTCCCGCACTTATTTGGAGTTGTGGAACTATTTTATTAAAATATTATATTTTTTGGTTCCATTTCATTTGATATCTAAAATGCAAAATTTGAGACAATTTTATGAGACTAAAAGTGCTAAATTTTGACAATATAATGATTCCAAAAATGCAGAATAAGTTAAATTAAAAAAGCTATTGTTTTGTTTGAAATATGTGCGCAATTTGGGAAGTACGCACTAAAAGTTTAAAGATTTTGAAATATTAGAATTGAAAATACGATTTGTAAACCCCTAGATAAAAAAAGATTAAAATTCAATAATGTGAGAATAAATATGTGATAGCACAAGACAATAGTCATAACGAAGATGTAAAATACAAACAAAAATGTATTTGTCTTGATTACAATATTATAATTTTTTTTTTAATATAAGATAATCAATGTTAGGCTTCGGGCTTCTATGACAATGTTAGGCTTCGGGCTTCTATGACAATTGAGATTCCATCTCTTAAGTTTCGTGGTAATTGAAATTCCATATCTTTTGATTCTAGTTCAGGGAGGAAAACTACTAAAAGTTCATGTTTCAACTTATTTCTAATAAGTAAAAATTAAAAGTTCAATAAATTTACAAATTTAAAATCTAAGAGTCAAAACATTCAAGAAAAAATAATTACTTTTTAACAATATAATCCTTCCGAGATTACAAACTTAACTGTGTTTCAAGATTTTCTGTAGCAAAATCTTGAAGTTCTTTCAATACCTATAAATTAAATAAAACTAATCAAGCATAATCAGTCTCATACAATTAACATATTCATACAAACTTAAAAGAAAAATACCTTCAAATATAAATTTATGAAGAAAAGGAATCACAAACCTATCATTGTCTTAAATCAGATCATGAATTCTTCACTTGATAATTCTCGTAGAATATCAATATTATCAAGAAATAAATTCGACCAAATCCAAAAAAGAAATGCATGTAATCAAGTTAATAATAATCTAGAATAAAAAATTACCAATAGACACAAATATGTTGCAAGAGTGGAAAAAATGAGATCACATATTGAGAGGCATGTTATTATGCTAGAGTGGAATAAGTTGCTAGTGTTTAGCTATATATATAGATCATGAAAGAAAAGTATTAAGAATATAGCAAATTAATTAATTAGCCTTAATCATGGGACGGTTAATTTTTTTACATGAAATAAGATTTCAGTTCATTGTCAAACCCAAATTTTCCTAATTAGCTGTAGGATCGATGCCAACCATAGCTTAATGATCTTAATGGTAACTTTTGACCATAATTCAAAACATAGATTTGAAATTATAAGTAAATGATTTTTTTTTTTTTTATCAGAAATGAATCTTCCTTTTCTTGTATGATGACAATTAATTAGATTGTTTTATAACTGAAAATAATGACAATTGAGATTCCATCTCTTAAGTTTCGTGGTAATTGAAATTCCATATCTTTTGATTCTAGTTCAGGGAGGAAAACTACTAAAAGTTCATGTTTCAACTTATTTCTAATAAGTAAAAATTAAAAGTTCAATAAATTTACAAATTTAAAATCTAAGAGTCAAAACATTCAAGAAAAAATAATTACTTTTTAACAATATAATCCTTCCGAGATTACAAACTTAACTGTGTTTCAAGATTTTCTGTAGCAAAATCTTGAAGTTCTTTCAATACCTATAAATTAAATAAAACTAATCAAGCATAATCAGTCTCATACAATTAACATATTCATACAAACTTAAAAGAAAAATACCTTCAAATATAAATTTATGAAGAAAAGGAATCACAAACCTATCATTGTCTTAAATCAGATCAGGAATTCTTCACTTGATAATTCTCGTAGAATATCAATATTATCAAGAAATAAATTCGACCAAATCCAAAAAAGAAATGCATGTAATCAAGTTAATAATAATCTAGAATAAAAAATTACCAATAGACACAAATATGTTGCAAGAGTGGAAAAAATGAGATCACATATTGAGAGGCATGTTATTATGCTAGAGTGGAATAAGTTGCTAGTGTTTAGCTATATATATAGATCATGAAAGAAAAGTATTAAGAATATAGCAAATTAATTAATTAGCCTTAATCATGGGACGGTTAATATTTTTGCATGAAATAAGATTTCAGTTCATTGTCAAACCCAAATTTTCCTAATTAGCTGTAGGATCGATGCCAACCATAGCTTAATGATCTTAATGGTAACTTTTGACCATAATTCAAAACATAGATTTGAAATTATAAGTAAATGGTTTTTATTTTTTTTATCAGAAATGAATCTTCCTTTTCTTGTATGATGACAATTAATTAGATTGTTTTATAACTGAAAATAATAAATTTTGTCTTGACCAATCAGAACTTTTTTAAGAAAATAAAATAAATCAAAATTACCAGAAATTAGTATTGAGTCCAAATTGCTAGATTTTGGTCAAAAGACCATTCTCCTATATATATATATATAAGATATAAGATACCTATAAATTAAATAAAACTAATCAATCATAATCAGTCTCATACAATTAACATATTCATACAAACTTAAAAGAAAAATACCTTCAAATATAAATTTATGAAGAAAAGGAATCACAAACCTATCATTGTCTTAAATCAGATCAGGAATTCTTCACTTGATAATTCTCGTAGAATATCAATATTATCAAGAAATAAATTCGACCAAATCCAAAAAAGAAATGCATGTAATCAAGTTAATAATAATCTAGAATAAAAAATTACCAATAGACACAAATATGTTGCAAGAGTGGAAAAAATGAGATCACATATTGAGAGGCATGTTATTATGCTAGAGTGGAATAAGTTGCTAGTGTTTAGCTATATATATAGATCATGAAAGAAAAGTATTAAGAATATAGCAAATTAATTAATTAGCCTTAATCATGGGACGGTTAATATTTTTGCATGAAATAAGATTTCAGTTCATTGTCAAACCCAAATTTTCCTAATTAGCTGTAGGATCGATGCCAACCATAGCTTAATGATCTTAATGGTAACTTTTGACCATAATTCAAAACATAGATTTGAAATTATAAGTAAATGGTTTTTATTTTTTTTATCAGAAATGAATCTTCCTTTTCTTGTATGATGACAATTAATTAGATTGTTTTATAACTGAAAATAATAAATTTTGTCTTGACCAATCAGAACTTTTTTAAGAAAATAAAATAAATCAAAATTACCAGAAATTAGTATTGAGTCCAAATTGCTAGATTTTGGTCAAAAGACCATTCTCCTATATATATATATATAAGATATTGTGAACAAATCTCATGTTGTTGTGATTTCTTTTAATTGTCAAATTTGAACCATTCAAATCCTCTAATTATGTCAACGAGGCACTAGCTTAGTAGTTTTTTTTACAGGTGAATACACCGTTACATCAAACACTGATAAAATTGAGAGGTCAAATTACACTATTATGGATTTTTCTCTAATTTTATATTAGTGTTTGATAGAGATTTATATATTATTTGCGATTTTTTGTATTTGAGAATTATTGAAATAAATTCTGATGTAATAATTGATGATGAATGTATTCTTAATTTTTTATATTATAAGTATATATATGTATTAGTATTAGTATGAAGAATACTAAAACTTTTTTATATATATGCATTTGAATTTAAATGGAAAGATGTGAACAGACCCATAAACTTTCACACATAAAACCCCAACAACAATGGTTCGGTCCGAAGGGTACTTTGTTGGGGTTTTATGTGTGAATGAAATAAATTAAAGTAAGAGATGTATCTATTCGGTCCAAAGAGGTACCCTTTGGACCGAACCATTGTGTCCTTTCTCAAGAGGCACTTTTGCGTCTATAAATATGAGACAAAATCTGGCCAATTCTGAATCAATTAATATAGTAACAAAAGGAAAAAAATTACTCTCTCTTTCTCTTACTTCCGTAAAAATTTAGTCCGAAATTTCTGTTTGTTCAAGTTCGCCGTGGGTTCATTATTTGTGCAAATAATGAACAACAGACTGTTGTATCTTGGGAGACTACCGGGAATCAAACTGTATGCACCGTGGCAGCCCCGGAAATATTGTCTTAAGGAAATTTGTTTCGGCAAGCCTCAGTCTTATTTCCTATTTTATGTGTTGATTAAAGTGTTCTACAAATTAATCATAACCATGTAAGTATGATCTATATGCTTTAATAATGCTTGAATTTATTTTTTAGAATGTTATTTATTATGTTCTATGTTTTTGTGAAACATATAAGTGCACAGATTGTTAGACACCAACATATTTCAATAATATTGGCAACATATTACATTAATACTATTACACTTGTGTAATCTGAACCACTTCTGTATTTATTGACACCAAATTATTGCAATATTGACAATATCAGATTATTGAGAATTTCGTAGTCTATTTAAAGGCAATTGGATATCACTTTTTTTTTTTACCATCATTCCTTTCTTTTCATTTTCTTGCTTCGATTGCCAATACTTCGCGAGAATGACTTCACAGAAGTTTATTTTTTTAGCAGTCCTCGTGCTTACAACAATTGGTACATATACATCTCTTTCTCTCTCTCTCTCTCTATATATATATATATTATATCACTTATTTCATTTGTAATTAATTTGACATTGTTTATTCAAATTTTTTAGAAGATTAGAAAATCAAGATTTAAAGATATATGTTAATAGTGAAATACAAAAATTCCCTATATACGTTGTCTATCTAACGAAAAATCATACTTTATTTTTACTATCAAAACCCCGTGCTACTTTTTATTAGAAGAAAAAATCCCTCCCAAGTTAAAATGACAATTATATCCCAACTATAGATGTCAACACACCCCTCTTCAATTAAAATTTTTTGACCGAATCCCTTTGCTGACTTTGAAAATTCGCAATATTGTTCCCTTGTTAACTTAAAAAATTGATAATAACCTCCTTATCAGGGCCGGCCCTGAGGGTAGGCGGCATAGGCGGTCGCTTAGGGCCACCGACTCGCGAGGGCCTCCGGCAAAAAATACATATATACATCCATATATAAATATAAATATAAGTGTACTGTATATTTTATAAACATGTGATACAGTTGAAGTGGTAATGTCTTTGCATCTCACCACAAATGTCCAAGGTTTGAAACTTTTCTCATGTCTTGTGTGTTTATTTTTTATTTTTGTTATTTGTTTTGAGGAGCCCACATTTTAACATGGAAAACCCAAAAACATTGCTTAAATTTTCAAAATCAGATCCAATACATTCATAAATAATTTAGTGGATCCTCATATTTAGACTAGTTGGCCATAAGTTAAGATATATATTATCTAAATAAAAAAGTAAAAAAAAATAAATCTTTATATTACAATTTCAAATTTATGTGACCAAGGGATCCATAGGATTATCTCATAATTTAAATACTTTAGTGTTCGACCTTGCATATCTAATCATCCTTTCCGACAATTTTAGATAAATTATACCTATATTTTTGTATCCTCAATGGATGTTATGTGACGTAACTTTAATATTAATATGTTTCTTTATATCTAAAACTAATACGTTAATAAAAATGTGTTTTCATTTCCTACAGTGTTTGTAAGAGCCGAGACAACATGCCTCTCCACCTTCGATTGTATAAGTGTTCCCAATGATTGTGACTATCCAGCACATCCACTTACCTGCCAAAATGGCATTTGCCAGTGTTGGTGCGAAGATGAAAGGATCTGCGGACACCATACTTCTATTCATAATTAAAAATAATAATAGGGATGTAAATTGAATATGCAAAATGAATATGCAGTTTTTTTAAATATATAATCATTTATATTTACGCATTCATTTATTTTCCGAGATCTTTAATAAATAAATAAAAAATTAAGTTGAGATTCAAATTCAAATATTATGAATTAATCAATCAGAAAATAAGTGTATTAATTTTACTTATTTTATGATTGAATGAATTTAATTAAGGGTGAAATACAGTTTCCCCCTTAAAGTATAGGGTGAGTATCAGTTACCCCCATCTGTTATAGTTTTGTAGTTTTTATTCCAAAAATACCCCCGGCTCCTTACATAAATAATAAATTTCTTTATTAAAATAAATTTGTCTCTTTATTACTTATGAATCCATTCATCCATGAAAAAAATTATGTTTTAATTTCTTTATTTCATTAGGTTTTATGATGGTCTCAAAGTTTCTTTATTTTCATTTCATTTTTTCTTTATTTCTGTTTCAGTTTGTTTTCTTTATTTTATATTTCAATTTTTAACCTCAAATTTATTCTTTATATTTTTTTGAGTTTTCATTTGGTGATAATTATCAAATTTATATTCGGTACGAATTACTATTCAAAATGTTGATTAATTTTCCTTCAAATTATTTCTCCCAAAATTCAAGTTTAACATCAAATAATATTATGTTTAATTTCTTCATTCCTTTGTATAAAAATAAAATCTTTAGTAATTATGAATTCATCCACCAAACAATATTATGTTTCAATTTCTTCATTTCTTTTGTTTCCTTCGGTTATAGAAAAATGAGATGAAAATGAAGAAAAGAAATTTGAAATTGAAAAAAGAAAGGTGACAAAAGAAATGAAGAAAATAAAACATAATGTTTAGTGGATGAATGGATTCGTAATTAATAAAAATACAATTTTATTTTGATACAGTAATAAATAAATTATTATTTATAAAAGGTGCGGAGGTAATTTTGGATAAATACTGCAAAATTATACAGAGGAGGTAAATATTATAATTTATATTTTAGGGAATAACTGATACCAACCTCATACTTTAAGAGAGGAATCTGTATTTCACCCTTTAATTAAACCTCATTTGAGCAAGAATTTTGGGGTTTCATATCTTATATCCACGTCAAATAGGAATTGTGTGGATCGGGAAGCGAGTCAAAGCCCAACAACTGAAAGAATAAGCAACCTCCTCACCTCATAAAAGCTCCCACGATTTTATCTATTTTATGAGATCTCTTTATAATGTCAAAAATAGCTCATATCGTCATATTTTTTTGTGATTTCTACATATGTTCTAGTCATGTATTCTTTTGTTTCGAAATTGTGTCAAATTTGACCATTATTGAATCATATAAATATTGTCAATCATATGTTGTTGTGATTTATTTTAATTATTAGTCAAATTGGAGCCATCCAAATCTTCGAATTATGTCAACGAGACACTAGCTTAGTAGTTTTTTTTTTTAAGGTAAATACATCGTTACATCAAACACTGGTAAAGCTGAGGTCACATTGCACTAATATGAATGTTTCTCTAGTTTTATATTAGTGTTTGATAGAGGTTTATATATTATTTGTAATTTTTTATATTTGAGCGTTATTAAAAAAAATTCTGAAGTAATAATTGATGATGAATGTATTTTTAATTTTTTTTATTTATAAGTACATATATGTATATGTATTAGTATATATGAAGAATACTAAAACTTTTTATATATATGCATTTGAATTTCAATGGAAAGATGTGAACATACAATTGGATTTTGGACCACTTTTTCATAGACAGTTAATTCTAGAGGCTGCCAACAATTAATTCTAGGGGAAAAGTTGAAAATTTACAGGTTGTTATTGTATATAAGGAGAGCGCACCTTAACTCCTTGAAGTGAATTCTCGAAAAAAAAATAGTTTGCATTCTGATTGAACTAGGTAAGAGGTTAATTATAAGATGACGACAAATCACTGAGGGATCTTCGTAATATTTACTAAGGGCATCTCCTATGTAAAGATGGGAAGGTGGATTTGGGGGTTTTTGGATTTAGAGGGAAAAAAAAAGTGAAGAAAAATATATAAAGGGGTGGGAAAGGGAAATTTGGATTGAGGGGTCTTGAGGGCAAATGAATCGGTGAGGCCTTTGGCTTGCCTCACCGATTGTGAGGCTTCACTCGCCTATGCGGGCGAGTGAACGCACTCGCCCGCACCTGCTCCATATATTTATTTATTTTTTTGTTTTTATTTAATAAAAAATTCTATAAATTAAAAAAAAAATTTAAATACCTTATTTAATCAAATGTAAGTCTTCTTTGATCTTACTTTTATTTAATTTGTGTACTATTTTTAAAAAGTTAATTTTAGTATAAAAATGTAACTTTTATTTAATAAAATCAAATTTAATGTAACTATTATGTTGGAAAATTTAATGTCAATCAATCAAATTTAATAAAATTATTTTTATAATTTTTAAATCATGTCAATCAAGTATTTAATTGTTGTATTATTGTGCACCAATTTTAAAATTCCTTTAAAAGTTAATTATTAGAACCTCAAATTTAATTTAATTAATAAAAATAAAACCTTAAACGAACTTTTTTTTTTTTTATAATAAACCTTAAAAGAACTTATTGAACATTACATATGACTTGTTAAATAAAAAACGACATAACCCTAACAATTAGACATCTAAAATAAATACGATTACATATGATCGTCATTTGGACCGTGTATTGCCCATACATGTTCAATCTTCAATTATATCTTATTGTTATTAATTATTTATTTATTTCACATACGAGTTAATTTTTATTATTATTAGTATTGCTATTATTATTAATATTATTAGTATTATTATTATTAAGTGAGAATGGGGGAAATTGAGAATTTTAATTAAATGTAATTGATAGATTGATACATTTTAGATGACCTGTGAAAATGAAAGGGGAAGCTGGACTTGGGCTGAGGGATACATAGGAGATGGCCTAAGTGATGTAGATTTTCACAATTAGGCCTTACCTCGGGTATTCATAATTTACCCTTTTATTTATATGGCAAAATTGCAAATTAAATCCCGCAGGATTTGACCATCGTTACTTTTGACCATATTGAATATATATTAAACTACTTGAGACCAAACTTTTGAAATATTTAGCAAAGTTTTGATCCCGTATTTTATAAAATTACATTTTCTATCTTTGGCTCCAAAGAAGGGAATGGAACAGAAACTCCGGTCCAAAACATATAAAATAAATTGAATAACAATGTTCTTATGTAAATATTAGATCTGTAGAGTAGTTCTTTTTTTCTTTTTTTGAGAACAATTGAAGCAATTTATCTTACATATGAACAAATGCTTTGAAATAATATATGTAAATTTACAGTAACAATGAATTGAAGCAATTTCCATCCATCCAAGCATAGTCAGCCATTGTGAGTATTTCCATTTAAATTGATTCCAATCCATATCCGTAGAGAGAGAAAAAGAAAAAATGTAATGAGAGGTGGATTATAATTTGAATGAAAATAAGTTAATTTCAGGAGTGTAAATTTTTTTCTTCTAGAATATTTGTCCAAGTATATAAAGAATTGCAAATAATAAACCACTATTACACAATAGTATTAAATTAGGGAAAAACTAGCATTTCTAGGTTGATATGTTGGGTACATGGTATGACCCGAGCTAGGTTGAGCCTCTAATTGGCTTAGCGAGGATCTGACCTAAACCCCTGGTTAGTGCTTCTTGTTGTTCTGTGCCGAACGTGATGATTCTGATTTGGGAATTGCCCAGTTTCAACTAGTAACTAACAAAAAATTGGTGTTTTATGCAGAATTTTTGAAATTACAGGAGAGTTTGATGTAAAAAAATAATTCATAGAATAGTTTGATACAAATTTCACATAACACAGGTAGTTTAGATATATATTGGTGCAAAGTGAATATATTTGACATATATAGCAATCTAATCTTTAAAATCATTTTATATTTTTTTTTTACTTGCACGTTTCTTCTTCTTCAAACAAAACTCAAACTCTTACGTCTTTGAATATTCAAATGTGTTAGTTTAGATATATATTGATGCAAAGTGAATATATTTGACATATATAGCAATCTAATCTTTAAAATCATTTTATATATTTTTTTTACTAGCACGTTCCTTCTTCTTCAAACAAAACTCAAACTCTTACATCTTTGAATATTCAAAGTCGCAGCACCAAAAGTCCAAATTGACATATATAGCATTGAAAATATTTGTTCTATAAATAGCCTGTCATAGCTATTTCACATATCAACTAATTAAGCATAAGCAAAGATATCAAGAAAGACCAAAAGTTAATTATAAAGATGTCTCTTGAATGTCAAGGTAATTTAAGTTCGTTTTATGTTAACGGGGTATTTCGTAATTGTATTATTTGTTGATGTATATATTCAATTAGAAATTTGGTAATTATAAAATTCAATGACTTGAGTTTCCTATTATTTTCTTGTAGTTACTTATTATAATATAGGTATTGTTATTATTATAATATAGGTATTGTTATTGATTTAGTTCAACTTAATATTTTTTGTTGTCTATGTAGGTAAAGATTCATGGCCTGAGCTCGTAGGAGCGCCAGGAAATGTGGCGGTAACTATTATTGAAAGAGAAAATCCTTTGGTCACGGCCATTATTTTGCCACCAGGCTCATCTCATATTACTGATTTTCGTTGCGATCGAGTTTGGGTTAATATTGATGGAAATGGCAATGTTAGTGAGGTTCCAATTATTGGTTAAGGTTCGAATTTGAGTTGTCGTATCTAAATAAAATCTATTGTTGAGGTTTCCAATAGAATGATCAAATTAAATTAGTATGTTTTTTTCCTTAATGTTCATTATTTTTTATGTCTTGTATTAAATAGAAACTTCTCATGTCAATAAATGTCATAAGTGTTTTCTTTCAGTTATCCACTTATCTTTTATAATGAAATTTTATAGGTGTATGTTTATTTTGTATACATTAAATTGGTACTATTTAAATGTGGTTTTAAGAGATTTATCATTAGGATATATATCAACACATTTGGTAAACATATTTTTATATTTTAAGGAGATGATGATAAAATTATATTTTTGTACCATACATAATGGGGTCAACGTGACTAAATGTGGTTTTAAGAGATTTATCATTAGGATATATATCGACACATTTGGTCAACATATTTTTATATTTTAAGGAGATGATGATAAAATTATATTTTTGTACCATACATAATGGGGTCAACGTGACTAAGATCTAATATTTGACACCAAAATTAACACGAAATTCAATTTCAGTACCTATGTTAAATTTTCAGAAGGAAAAGACCATGTATGACTCACAACACAACCATATACACCATCCAATTTTCTTTATTATTTTTTTTGGTTTTTCAAGGGTTTAATCCCTTTCGAGGCGCGTCAAGCACATAAAGTGGGAACCTCTCTCAACAGGGGTTCGAACCTGAGTCCACTACTTTGATTTTTAATTTTTGTCATCATCAATTAAGAATTTGATGTACAGCCATATCCATCATTCAATATTTTGTATTATGAGCCAATATATATACGTGTTAGGCTTGTTTCACGAAATTGGACCACAAATCGGTCCATATACACCCATAGAATTTCCACAAGATCTAAGCGCAGTAGTGAAATGCGACTCTACTATAGATCTTTGTTAATGGATTACTTTTATTATACATTATATAAACAATAGTTTTTTTTTATCTTTTTAAATACACATATATCTTTATCGTATTGTATTCTATAAATTTTAAAAATTTGTATGATTATATTCGCATTGTATCTATCCGTATGACTATATTCGTCCGTACAACATATTGGAACAAACATTTTATCAGCTTCTAGGATATGTTTGATCATTTTAGGAAATATTAACTTCATAAAAATATTTAAAAAAAAAAGCAGACATCCATACATTTGAGTACTACCGGATATTTTACTATAATGCTACTAAAAGAACTTGAAATAATTTTTAATCTAAATGGATTTGGACTAGAATAAAAGTCAAGTTAAATTTTATAATCTCGTGTATAACAAGAGGATCACATATTTAATATATGTAAATATAGGTTACAAATGGGCGGGTGCGGAGGTTAATTTTGGGTCAATGAACGAGATAAATTGATAGATCATATGCCAGATAAAATATTAATTTGTACATTCGGTGCATAAACATCAAATAATAAATTTATATAAATTTATCGACTGGATTCAGTCTCCACCTTATACTATGTTTGTAACATGTTATCTAGATAATTTTTTTTTTCAAATTAGTCTGAACCCCACAATAAATTTAATCAAATTCCTAAATAAAACATAATTAATTATCAAAATTAAACTAATTAACAAAAATTAAGTCAACGCGGAAATTGATTGTGGCTGTTTAATAAGAAAAAAGTTGTCCTGGCATTATTAAAATTGTTCTGGCTATATCAACATCCTAATTTTAATACACAGGGTGTTCTTGCATTTAGCCCTATTATTTTCTGAAGATTTGCATTCATTCCCTTTTTGATAGAATTTGTTCTTTTTTTTTTTTTTTTGGCAATTGGAAAATTAAGAAACAAATATAATTGATTTAATGTGTTATTTTTTAACCCAAAAAAAGAAAATATTTAATGTGTTATTTGCATGATAGTTGGTATTAATGCTCCACAATGAAAGGCGACAATAGAGCGAGACAATCCATATGACATTGTCATATATGTACAGATGGGTTTGTAAATTATAAAGTTGTTAAATTGCATTGTTAATATAAGTTTGCTAGTCTTATTTTTTTTCTTTTGTTCAAAATATTTCTGTACTTATACTTCCGCGCTTCCAAATTTTAGTGTTTTATTTGTATTTGCTGTTACGATAATAAACAACCATATTAATTTAATGCAAGAGAATTGGTTTTTTTTCTTTTGCTAAAAAAATCACGTGATCAACTCTTATATTTTAATCGGTGTATTTAGAAGTTTCTTCTCACAAACGTTAACATATATGGATCTTTGTTAATAAAAATAACACACGGGACTTTATGCAAATTAAAGAAAACACGGTAAATATACTTGCATTTAATTCAATATGGGAGAGGAAAATAGATAGTAGATTGTCAAATTAGTAACTTTATATAGTGTTTGAGACATAATATAATATTATGTTATAAACATAATTATAGGGACTTCTCCTGAGATTAAGTGTAATTACTGTCAAATTCTCTCTGATTATTATAATTACGGGGACCTCCCCCGACATTTAAAAATGATTACAAAATCCTAATGGGGACTAACGGACTTGGATGGAATTCGTGAATTGACCGTTATGCCCTCGAGTTTTATAATTAAATAAAAATAAACCATTCATATCAATCCAGGTCCAGACCAATTGGTTTTTACCCTAGTGAAAATAAAATTCTCATTCTTACCATTTTAATCTTTCACCGTTTTACTCATTCACGCACCATTCACATACTCTCCTCGCCTCCTCAGTCCTCACGGGCGCCATAACTATCAATTTCCCCGACTGCTTCACCGAATCACGACTCTTCAGCCTTTCACCGACTCTCCCTTCGTTTGTTTATTATACTCTCAATTTGGTAAGTTTTTATTTTGCTTAAAATAATTGCCTAGCTATTCAATATATTTCTTTAATAATTTCTTATTAAAGGCAAACGAGCTACTACGACGGAGGAGAACATATTCATCCTACCTCTCGGGGTAAGCGACAACTTGTTACCTTACCAGAGTGAAGGAGTTTCTTGGCTGGTGTCCCATTACTCTAAAAAAGGATGTATCTTGGCTGATGATATGGGATTGGGAAAAACAAGGCCGGTAACATAATGCACTTGCATTATTTTTTGTTCAATTCCTTAATCTTTAATTAATTTTGACTTTGCTTATAGTTAACCTCCTTATTATAATTTATTTTTCTATAGTTCAACTTTCATGGCTAGGAGTCTTCCATTTCAACTTGGTTACGAGGGTTTTAGTTGTTATACGTCCAATGTCTGTGAAAGTTTAGATAGATGAACTAAAAGCTTTACATATGTCTGACGAGAATGTATGTCAATCTCTTACATTTTAATTGATTATTGATGTAATTGTTATATGATGCATCACAATTAATTCATGAACCTATATTTGAAATTAAGGATTTAGTATGAAAAAAGTTGAGTCATATAATACAACAAACTTGGATAATTTTCAAATGAGTTCTTGGCCTATTTATATAACCACATTCTCAAACAAACGGTGAAAATCAACTTGATCTAGTGGCTAAAAATGATACTCTAGAGACTTTCCTATAAACCTATGTTCAATATTTTACTCCATACTCTGGAACCATGTATAAGCTAAAAGAATGTCCTAGATATCTTCATGCATAATTTTATTGGGCCATACTTAATTGCTCAAGTATTATTGAGGCAAATATTAATATTAATATGTCATGTATTGGTTCAGATGTGTTGGACACATGATCGGAGCGCGACATTAAACTAGATTTATCCTATCCAATTAACTTTTCTATAAACAATACACATTCTATTGAAATCCTCCTTGTGTTTGTTATGTAAACTCTGTTGAGCTAATTTATGTAAAGTGATTATTTCATATTATTAGTGTCAAATCATAAAATTTATATGCTAATTGATAGTAAAGCGTTTTGCTTATTGAATCTTAGTATTTTTTTTATGATATTGTAGTTTTGCAAAAATACATTAAATTTAGCAGTTAATCTAACTTAGATTCAATGAGTTTGAGTCAAGCTACAATTTTTAATTCTAATTTTTTAAAAAGACGACTCAAAACTACATACACGTATCGGTTTTTGGTAGCGGACTGAACTATTTCATAATCAAACCGAATAGTTTGGTTTGGCATATGGTACAAATTTCAAAATTACTGCACCAATCTATATACTGAAAATTGGTGTGGTTGCACACAGCTAAGATAGTAGCGAGAGCAGGAATATTCTATTTTCACATTTTTATCTATTTATTGTCTCGACAAGTAAAAGGAATAATTGTTAACGTACCTTAGTTTTATAATTGTACTCACGATACTTGTAATATTTGCAATTGTTAAGAGAAAGATTTAAAATGATATGTTACAAAATGATATTTGTTATAAAATATGTTAATTTGTGGATGTCCATTGGAGTTTTTTTAGCCATTTGAAAGGTCTTGCTACTTCTATATTAAAGATCATCTTGAAGACACCATATGAAGAGACTTGTAACTTATGATGTAACTATTAGCTATTGGCTCTTAGGTTCTTATATAGACCTATAAATAGAGGCCATTGTATTGTATTGTATTGTATGGAATGAATAAGAATGAATACAAATTTCTCCCTACTTCATTTTCTTCTCTACACTTACATTTTAGTGCTTGCTTGTTATTCTTTTACTTTCATAACACATTATCAGCACGATTTCATCAAATATTTCAATTCCAAATTAAACCAGCACTTGACCCCTCCGAGAAAAAAAAAAAGAAGAAAGATTCATCATTGAATTATTCAACACATGATGAGATGGCAAAATCTAGTAAACAAGCACAAGACATATCTTCGGGTACTAGGATTGTAAAATTTGTTCATTTCTTGTTTAAGTCCAACATCACAAAATCAAGAAAAAAAACCAAAGATACGTACATAAGTAGTCTTTCCGAATTTCGTGTTCATCTTCGGCTCCAAATCGGTTCATATTCCTCAATACATATAGGTAAGATGGTGAGTAATATTTTCTAGTTTTAAATGAAATATGATTTATAATAAGATTTCGTATTTAAATAAAAATATATTAAATGATTATGTTTTCCTATTAGATCAAGAACTTGAAGTTCTAAAAAATGATTTACTATGGACATGAAGTGTGACGGCCCGGCTCCGCGGGTTCGTCGGATAACGGTCGAAAAATTATTGTTATTTTGAAAAAGCGTTAAAAATGACGAAGCCTTTTTTTTTATCGAACAATAGATTAAAATAAAAAATTAATGGTTTTAAAGCGGAAGCGGTTTAAAATAAAATAAGAACAGTTTAAATTACTAATTTTTTTTCTTTTTTAGACGAACAAATAAAATCAATCTTCATAGTAGAGTTTTAAGCGGAAGCATTTTATCATAACATATCAAAAGATTTGAACAAAATCAACCGAGAGAAATAAACAAATAATTTATGAAAATCTTGTCTCTTTAATGAAAATATAAATCATCTTTAACGATTCAATAAATTAAAGGTTTTAAACAAAATCAAAAAGGAGAATAAATCGACAACAAAATATTACTACTCTCCCGAATACTGAGGTGGGACCACAACCGTGATGACTTAACCGCAACCCGACTATTATTTCCAGAACACCTGAAACTGAAAAGAAATGAAACACGGAACGCATAAGTTGATCGTCCAACTTAGTGAGGCTATGTGCGAATTTGCGTGGAGATGTATGAATGCAACATATTATATAACATAAGCATGTTATCAAGCAAATAAACATATATTCAAGACTGAAGAAACACGGAATTCACATAACCAAGAATTTGCCGATGCCGTCCTCCACTTACCCTCCATCCTCAGTCTGATGTCCATCCAAACTCACCAAGTAAGGAGCAACCTTACTATCTGAAATGCATCGACATGTCTTTGCCCAAGTTCGTCCTTACTCCCCAAGTGTTCCTCCCCACTTGGGTTGTAAGGCCAGGCCTACGGGTAACCGTGACAATCCTGCCGGCCCTTGCCGGCCAGGTTGGCATCGGGTCCATATACCAATCAAAAGGGGGCCCACACAAAATCGAAAACAAACGGAAACATATAGTCGGAAACAAACGGAACATAACATATCAAACATATTAACATATTATCAGCATTTAATAACTTATCAAATGAAATTTCGGGTATCATGATAATTTCGAAAAAATATATTCGCAACTAGTAGATTCGGATGTAGCATGTATTTGGATAATCATGTCGAAATGCTAAGTGATTTCATGCGAGTAATGTTGACCTAATAAGTCAACCTATTCGTGACGACATGCAAGAAAAGTTAGAAAAAAATTCATGCTTTGATTATTAAGAGCCTAAGAGTATGTTTGGACTCGATCTACTAGCACATCTGACCGACATACAAATTAAACACACAGCGCTCACCTTTGTCACTTAGTATAGCGACTAAACTCCACAAATGATGCGTATCCGAAACCTGAGCAAGTACGTATACGACTTAGAATGTATCTAACAATCTTACTAAAACGTAACTAATGAAAATCCTACGGAAGGATTTCCTAAACTAACACAGCACACAAAAGTGTTTAAAATTTACGACATCAACTCCACTTAAAAGTTATTATTTTCAAAACTCAAAATACTAATTAGATAAAACAACGCCAAAGCAGCAAAATTTTCCCTTCTTTTCCAGGTTTACAAAACAGCCCCTAAACTTTTAAAAATAACCATTTTTGCAAAAAATTGCAACAAACTTTAAATCAAAAGATTTTTAACTAAACTCATATCGAAAATCAAATAAAAGTATTAAGTATCTTGTTACTTCAAAAATCAAATCTTTAAAATTCCCACAAGTCTAAAACTTTTCAAAAATACCCTCATAGTTTTCAAAAACTTAACAAAATCAACTTTCTTGAAAAATAATTCGAGATCCAAGCATCTAAGCAATATTTAAAAATAATCAAGCACATTTTTCACTATAAAACTGGGATTAAAAATAAGTTTTAGTAACTTTCCACCAAACTAACAATGAGAAACAAAAAGTTCTTTAATCATAAATTTACAAATTTTCAATCTTAAAACTAAAATGAATAAACCACTACTTCAAATCAATTAATCAAGAGTTCATAAAAGAACCATGTAAAAACAGTGACAATTCAGCATATTTTCCCCCTTATTTTCAGATTTACAAAAATAACCCCAAAAGTTTCAAAAACTTCATTTTTGCAAATAAACTCGGAGCAACTTTAAAACTAATAATTTTTAAGTAAACTCAAACCAAATATCAAACAAAACAGGGATTTTAAGTCCACTTTTACTCCCAAAAAAAATCGCAGCCCTAACCCTTAAACTTTTAAAACCTTTCAAAAATACCCCCTTAAAGTTTCGAAATTAAAAAAAAATTAAATTTCTTACAAAAATAAATCAAGATCCAAACATATAAGCAATAGCTAAACAAAACCAAAGCAAAGTCATCAAATATCTAATATTAAATATAAATTCAACAACTTATCACAAAAGCTACAAGGATAAATTAAACTTCTTCAATATATATTTAAAGAGAAGAAAGTAAAATCACAAAGATTAAATAACACATGCATAGACGGATTTTTACCCAAATAAACGAAGGGGATGAACTCTCTTCATTTCCAGACCTCCGAAGGTGGTGGTGGCGGCTCCGGTGGGAGTGGTGGCGGTTCCGGTGTTGGTTCATAAAAAAAGCCCTCAAATCTTTACTTTTCACTAACTTCTAACGACTGGAGATTCACTTTGGAAGGTCCAAACGACGATCCGAACGGTCAATATGTATCCCCATGTGTGTAGGACCTTCACGCAAAATTTGGGCATGATCCAATGGTGGACGAAGACGGAATGGTCGAAAAACTAAGGCTGTGCTGAGTATATCCGAAATTTATTTTTCTAAATGTGTTTGTCTCTTTCCCTCTCTTCTTAACTATATCTAAGTAATTTTTTAAGTTGTAATTGTAAACAAGATAATGTGGGTTTGAGGAGGTATTTATTATCCTATAAAATCAGATTTTTAATGTATATACACATATACATACAATATGAGAATATAGGAGTATTATTACTCCACATTTTTCACCAATGCATGTCAACCTTGGGTGCAGTGGCGGATCCACATAGGGGCAAGGGGGGGCTATAGGCCCCCCTAGATTTTTTTTTTTTTTTTATATATGTGATGTAATTTTTTTTTTAACAAAAAAATTAATATATTAGTCCAATAGCCCAAATATAATTTTAAGTCTAATTAGTATACCCACTTTAACAAAAAATTTAATATATTAGCCCAATAGCCCTTATATGGCCTGACTATTTGATTGGGTTATGATGGTGGTCAATATTTTTGGAGGATCTCCTAAACGTCGATATTCTTCTTGACAAGCAATTCGAAAAAGTAGTCGAGGCTTTATCAAATAATGAAATTGAAAGTGGTAAAGGTCTCAACCAAGAGAGAACTATCATTCGTGCGAGTGACACACGTTGGGGATCACATTATGGTACTTTGATGAGTGTAATTCACATGTTCTCTTCCGTGATTGACATTCTTGGTTTCATAGTTGAGGAGTGCACCGATAAGAATGTAGAAGTAAGCAATCTATTGATAATATTGCAATCATTTTTCTTTGTCTTCAATTTATATTTGATGACGTCGATATTAGGGATCACTAATGACATGTCTCAAGCTTTACAAAGAAAAGATCAAGATATAATGAATGCTATGAAATTAGTCAAATTAACTAAAGATCGTCTTCAAGAGACAAGAGATGATGGATGAGAAACTTTGTTGGAGGATGTTACTTCTTTTTGTTCTAAACATAAAATTGAAGTTCCTTCAATGAGTAATGTTTATGTTCCATATGGGAGGCCAAAGCGTAGGATTGAACAAGTGACTATCGAACATCATTACAAAATTGAGAGATTCAATTCGGTGATAGATAAACAATTGCAAGAGTTGAACAACCGTTTCAATGAAGTAAACACGGAGTTGCTTCTTTGTGTTGCATGCTTAAACTCATCCAATCACTTTGAAGCTTTTGACAAATGAAAACTTGTTTGTCATGCCGAATTTTATCCAAATGACTTTTCTTTTCTTGAGCTCTCGGCTCTTCCCAATCAACTTGAAAATTATATTAGGGATGTTCGATCAAGTGAAGGCTCCTGAAGGTGGAGGAGCCTATATATCCAGGTCTGGATTTGAAAGCAATCCCAAAGCGTATTTTTCTGGATTGCGTGGAAATCAGAAGGGTAAATGGTATTATATGTTTTGTTAAGTTAAAATTAATGGGAGGCTACCCCTGTTGTGAAGCCAATGGTATTAATTAATTTATTAATAAATATCATTATTATTATGAATAAAACCTTTGGACTTTTATTTAATTTGTATATTTCTTTTGTGTGTGGGTCGACATCGGTGAAATCATAACTCTTGATGACCATTTTGTGTGTTGGAATCGATCAAAAAAACTTCAAAAGATTTTATGTTTAATCGAACTTTTTAATGCTAATTAATTTTATTAGGTTTACTTTAAAATTGCTATTTAAGATAGAAAATTTCTAGTTTAAATCGAACTATTTTATTACCGTGTTATGCACAAAATCACACTAAATTTGTAAATGAATTTTCTTGTCATGATTACTTTATGAGTTATCAAAAACTCAGTTCGGGCTTGCTATGGGCAGTTCAGTCTTGGCTAAACTGCCCATAGTTTACCATACAAAATATGCCATGTGGCAAAAATGGCACCTGCTACCTGATAAATATTTACACTATAGGGTCGCGAGAAATGACTTCTATGCTCCTGTCTTCTTCTTCTTCCCTTCTTCTTCTTCCATTCTTCTTAAAACAGAGGAGTATGCCAATTAATCAATCATCAAATTTAAGTTTAGCAAAAAACACCTGAAATTTAACACTACGAACCAAAACAAGCAATGTAGAACAAGAATCAAGAACAAAAACACTCAAAAAATCGCTAGAATCGAAGAATCCGAAATCTGATTTGAAGCCCAATTTGCAAAATTCAACAAGAGCTGTTGTTAATTGCGTAGGAAATAGGCCGTAATCAAACCTCCGAACAAAAAGAAGAAGATTCCTCAAGAAATCCGAACCAATTTTGAATGGAATTCACGGCCCGTTTAAGTTCTGGAGGGCCCGAACCTCTGAATCACTTAAATGAACACGACAAATAGCAATTAAACACTCCATGAGTGTTTTCCAATCAAAATCGAACAGAAATCTCACAGCCGTTCAAGTTCTTCACGGCCCGAATTAAATTCCAGCTCAATTAGTGTATGTAATGCAAAATTAACTTTGGAAACACTCTACACAGGCCCTAGAGAAGAGTAAACGAGCAGCAATTGTCTCTATGTGAAGAATTTTAATTGTCCAAAGATTTTATATGATTTTTATTCACCCGTGATTTTATATCCGTTTTGAAGTAATGTTTTAATTGGCAATATCCTCTGTTTTTAGGAGCAGATATGGAATTAAATACCAACAGATATGGAATTTTTTGACAATTAAAATCATGTTTCCTCCTACATCATGACAGTAACTCCAGGCTGTTAAATAAAAATAGCCTGAAAGTAATTCCAGGCTGTTGAATAAAAATTCCTCCTACATCATGACAGTAACTCCAGACTATTTTTATTCAACCCATTGGTATTTTACATACTTCAAAATCACGTTTCATATATGTAATGGAGTTTTTATTGATTACGGTTGGTATATAAAAACGGATATAAAATTGTTTTAATTCGGATAAAAACTTGCTATAAGTACCCTTGTCACGGTTTTTAGAAATTTAATCAAATTTAGGTTATAAAAACGTGATTGTTTAGGTTATAAAAACGTGACGTGATATATAAGTATATAAAAACGTGATTTATTCAATACTTATAAATACGGATATAAATCACGTTTTTATAAATTTTATAAATTAGTTGGTATATAAAAACTTGTCAAAAACGGATATATATGATTTCATAAGTTTTGAAGAACAAGTAATTAACTAAAATTGGGATTTTATGTTTTTAATATGTATTATTAATAAGGAGGGGCAAATGTGTAAAGGGAACTAATGTTACCTGCTATAAGTGACCTGAACACCAGGTGACTTTTTTAATAAGAAAATATTCCAACAGTTTTCCACAAGCTGAACTGCTGGTAAAAATCCCCAACTCAGTTGATGAAAGGTATGAATAATAACAATACAATTAAAATTGATGAAAACAAAAGTAATTTGAATAATAATAGTGTAGTTAAAATTGATGAAAAGATGTAATGCAAATTTTTATTAAGTTCATTTTACAGAATGTTAGTTTATTTATAGCTGTTGAATAGTTTATTTTTTCCTAAAGATATTTCGAATGATCTTGTACTGATGATCTTAATTGATTAATTGAGAGAATTTTCTTCATATAAAATTTTGATTATTTGAGAGATTTTTTATTAAGTTCATTGTTGGACATTTCGATAAAAAATTATGGTACAGATATGTTGTTGACTTTTTTTAGTTGTTGAGATGAAACTTCTCATGTACACCCATAGATCAAAGTTTCGTTTTCGATATATATTTCGGTCAACTGAATATAAGAAACTCTTCGAAAAGTTTCGGAAAAACTAGGAAATTTAATGAAATAGATTACTAAATTAAGGAAAAAAAGAAAATATCAAGACAAATATAGAATTTTGAAAATACATCTTATTTTCATTTCGATTGATTCAAAAACAGAAATTTTTCGATGATTTAAAGATGAAAATTTTGATCCATGTGCACACCTATGTTTTCAAAAAATCTTAATTTAGAAAGATCCAACTATTAAACTAAATTTAAAATAGATTTCAATAATATTGGCAACATATTTACATTCAAGATATACTATTACATTTGTGTTAATTTGAACCATATCTGTATTTACTGGCACCAAATTATTGCAATATTGACAATATCATATTATTGAAATATTATTGAAATGTCATTGGGTATAGTTTCTATCATTTTTGAGAATTTTTGTAGTCTATTTAAAGGCAATTGGATATCACTTTTTTTACCATCATTACTTTCTTTTCATTTTCTTGCTTCGGAGTTATCATAGCCAATACTTCGCGAGAAGAGAATGACTTCACAGAAGTTTATTTTTTCAGTAGTCCTCGTGCTTACAACAATTGGTATATCTACCCCTCTCTCTCTCTATATATATATATATATATTATATCACTTATTTCATTTGTAATTAATTGACAGTGTATATTCAAATTTTCAAGAAGATTAGAAAATCAAGATTTAAAGAAATATGTTAACAGTGAAATGCAAGAATACCCTATATACCTTGTCTATCTAACGAAAAATCTTACGTTATTTTTATTATCAAAACCCCGAGCTACTTTTTATTAATAGGAAAAATGAGTGAATTGCTATTAACTTCCTGTGTTATTTTAAATAGGCAAATTAACTCCCTGTGATAAATAAAAGAGCAAAATGACTTTGATCTTATGATATCCAAAATAGGCAATTTAAATCCATGTGATAAGAAAAAAGGTAAAATCCCTCCCTGTGTTTTTATAAAAGAAGCACATTGTCTCCCTCTAAATTGCTTATTAATTCATATCATATGGAGTTAAATTGCTCATTATTTGATTTCACAGGGAGGTAAATTGCCCATTTTTATATCACAAGGAGGTAATTGCTCGTTATTTTATTCCAGGAGGAGTTAAATTGCCTATTTTTATTTCACATGGAGATAAATTGCCCATTAGACATATCACAAGGAGTTAACTTGCAAAAAATCCTAGGAAAAACCCCTCCCAAGTCAAAATGACAATTATACCTCAATAGAAGATGTCAAGACACCCCTGTTCAATTAAAAAATTTGACCGAATCCCTTTGCTAACTTTGAAAATCGCAATATTATTCCCTTGTTCACTTAAAAAATTGACAATAATCTCCCTATAAATTAAAAAAATTAAAGATTTTACTAAAGAAAAGATCTATTGAAATTTTGTATTTTATATTTTATTCTAAAAAATGAATCATCTTAATTTTAAACGAAGAGTTTAATTAACTACATTTATAGAACTTACACTTCAATTCTGTTTTCATTTCCTACAGTGTTTGTAAGAGCCCCAGACCCAGACGAGAAACCATGCAACAGCTTCATCGATTGTAGTGGTCTTGAAAATCCGTGTGTCCGTAATAATCAATGGGTCTGCCAAGATGGCATTTGCCAGTGTGTGTGCGATTGGGAAGGCTGTATGAACAAGCAAAAGTTAAGACACCATACTTCTATTCGGAAAATTCTTGTCTAGACCCGGTCTTTCATAGACCATAACACAAAATCTTGCAAATATGTTTGGTGGATGCACTGATTTTATTCATGGTCTTTGAAAGACCTGGTAACAATAACAATAACATGTAATAAGTTCGTAAGGCCAAGTCCAATGCTGAGGATGTAAACTGAATAAGCGAAATGGATTATCGAAACTCCAATACATGTATATGCAAAATGAATATGCATTTTTTTTATTAAATAATCATTTATATTGAGTGAATTGTACTTGTGGTACCAAGCTATATACCGATTCTAACTTGTTGTACCATAAAAATCGAGGTCGACACATTTGGTACCACAATTTAAGAAATTGAATCACATTTGGTAACACAGTTAAAATTGGACGTTAACTGATGAAGTGGCAGTAAAGTTTTATTGCAGAATTAATACCATTACTTATATTGACTGACAATTATACCCCTAACTTTTCAAATTTAATACCATAGTAGAAAAGTTAGGGGTATAATTGTCAATCAATATAAGTAATTGTATCAATTCTGCAATAAAACTTAACTGCCACGTCGCCAGTTAATGTCCAATTTTAATGGTGGTACCAAATGTGATTCAATTTCTTAAATTGTGGTACTAAATGTATCGCCCTCGATTTTTATGGTGCCACAAGTGAGATGCATTTATTTATTTTTTTATATATTTAATAAATATAAATAAATTAAGTAAGTTGAAATTCAAATTCAAATTTTATGAATTAAGTAAAAAATAAATATAATTAATTCATTAATGATAATGTATAAAAAAGGTAATCCACTTAATTATGCAATCATATAAAAAATTCTCATGCATGTTAATAAACAAATCAGAAAATAATAATTGTTAAATATAGTTAATTTAGTAATCCAACAGCACCCATATTCAATTAGTAATCCAGTATTGATAAAATTAAGTAGGCCAATATAAGTAACCCAAATTTAATTAATAACACAACATGTATTAAATAGGTCACCTAAGCCTTCTGTCTTCTTCAGTCTTATTTCTTATTCTACGCTCAAACATGGATTGGCGCATTCTCATCCAAACATCGGAAAAATTTAAGAGGAATTAATGCATTGCACTACGTTTATAAGAGGAGTTAATGTGATATATACACTGTATATTGATAAGTGGACGCATATGCTACGAAAAATTTATAAGTGATGAAAGCAATAAAATCAGGTCATAAGAGGGACTAGAAGTATGATTCAATTAAATGATATAAATAAAGATTATTCTACTTCTGCTTGGCCAAAATTTGTAATTAGTTTGAGACGAATTTTGCAATCTTGTATAATTGTTCATGCTAAAATTTGTCACGTCATGACACGTAATTCAAAATGAAAAATATTATGGGCCAATATATATACGTGTTAGGTTTGTTTCACGAAATTGGACCACAAATCGGTCCATATACACCATAGAATTTCCATAAGTCCAGTAGTAAAACGCGACTCTAGCTACTATATATTTTAGTTAATGGATTATTTTTAATTCTATAAACAATAGTTTTTTTTAATTTTTTAAATAACATATATCTCTATTGTATTGTATTCGATAAATTTTAAAAATTCGTATGATTATATTCGCATTGTACCTATTCGTATGACTGCATTCGTCCGTACATCATATTGGAGCAAACATTTTATCAGCTTCTTGGATCTGTTTGATCATTTTAGGAAATATTTATCGATCGCAACTTCATAAAAATTACTATTTAAAATAACGCAGATATCCGTACGTTCAGTACTACATGATATTTTACTATAATGCGTGGAGGTGCTAATAATCAAGCTAGGCATATTAGTATATATGGCTACTAATTAAAAGAACTTCAAATAATTTTTAATCTACATGGATTTGGGCTAGATTAAAATTCAAGTTAAATTTTATAATCTCGTGTATAAGAAGAGGATCACATATTTAATATATATGTAGGTGTAGGTTACAAATAGGCGGGTGCGAAAGTTAATTTTGGATCAAATGGAACGAGATCAATTGATAGATTATATGCCAGAAAAGATATTATTTTGTACATTCGGCGCATAAATCAATGAAATTTATTTACATACTTTTTTTGTGTATTAATACATAGTAGAAATTAAATAAGATCGATCACATAGTTATTTTTTAATTAAAATTATAGACTGAGTTGCAATGTCCACCTTATAGTACTATGTAGGGCTGTCAATGGCGAATTTCAATTCGGATCCGTCTGAATCCGGTTTGACTTATTAGAATAATTGTCCGACTAGATATTCAATGGACCTGATCCGATTATAAAGATTAGTAGTCCGAAACTTATGGAGCGAATATGGATTTAGGTCGATCCGATCCGTTAAAGATCCTGTATCCGACATTAAATGAAAAGAAAAATATATATACATATTTTTTTATAAAAGTAAATATCTTTAATAATATTTCACCGTCAATTTAAGAAGATAGTAATTTATAACTGATCATTTATAAATTTATTTAAAACAATATTTTAATTTTACAAATATGAATATAGTAAAGAAGCTAATTTGAACATGTGAGCTAAAATTAAATAAAATTGAAAAGTTAATAAACTTGTTTTAGGAAAAAACATTAATTTAACTTTTTAAATGAATATTTATTGGATCCCAAAAAAATTCAATATCCGGCTAAATCCGATCAAGATTCGTTGGATTCAAAAAATCTCGATTCGAGCACAATCCGAGCAAGATTCAAATTCGACAGGATTAGATCCGATATAAATGGAGCCGGATCTGGATGAGGCTAATCCGACCAGAATCCGACTAATTGACATGTCATCGTTCAACAAATATACCGGATAATTCTTTTCCAGTAAGAAACTTTCTGAACCCACACTAATTGTAGTCAAATTCATAATTAATTAAACATAATTTAATAATTATGAAAAAAATAAGTCAACACGGAAATTTATTTTTGCAATTTGATCGACACATGCAGGTCATTAATTAGACTCATGCATGATGCATGCACCCATATATCTCTTCGTATTACGGAATACTATTACTATTCCGAAAAAATTAATTGTTGTGAGTTATCCAATATTAATTATTAGTCTATATATATAATGACAGTTATGTTAAATTAATAACATCATCATTTTATTAAATATTAAACCAAAAATAAAGAAAACATATAGCTTAATAACATAATTATGTCTAGCAAAGTTACTGGCAATGGTGGTGGATCAGGATCAGTTAGTGGAGGCAAAGCTAGTAATGCTGACGGTGGTTCATCCGGTGGTGGAGCTGCCGGAAGTGGAGGTGGCGGTGGTGGTTCGGAATCGATGAAGGCTCCTGGAGGTGGAGGAGCCTACATATTCAGGTCTGGGTTTGAAAGCAATTCCAAAGGGTACTTTTCGGGTTTGCACGGAAATCAGAAGGGTAAATAAGGGTTCAAGATCTTCTATACCACAATTTGTGTACTACAATTGTGTATCACTAATAAGTAATTGTCACATGTACAAATGACTTATTAGTAATACACAATTATAGTACACAAATTATGGTATAGAGGATCTTCACCCTTAAATAAGTAATGTTTGTTAAGTTAAAATTAATGGGAGGCTGCCCCTATTGTGTAGTCAATGGTATCAATTAATTTATTAATTAATATCATTATTATTATTATGAATAAAATGTTTTCTGCAGTGAATTTATGCATAAAATCTTTGCTTTTAATTTTATTTAAGTTATATGTTTCTTTTGTGGGGGTTGGCATCGGTGAAATCATATTCTAGATGGCTATTTTGTGTGTAGGAATCGATCAAAAAATCTGAAAAAAACATTTAAGTGTATTTGCGTTAGGTCAAAAGATTTTTGGTTTAATTGAACTTTTTTGTGCTAAGTAATTTTATTAGGTTTACTTTAATATTGCTATTTAAGATAGAAAATTTCTTGTTTAAATCTAACTAGCCTATTCCCGATTTCCTTTATTATGCACAAAATCACATTAACTTTTTAAATATATTTTCTTATGATGATTATTTTATGAGTTATCCAAAACTCAGTCATAAAGAATAAAAGAAATGTATGAATAATAACAATGCAATTAAAATTGATGAAAACTAAAGTTAATAATAATAGTGTAATTAAATTATTGAAAAGAAAAGTAATGTAACGATAAATACAGAAATTGTTTTACTAATCAATATCAAGTTCATTTTACAGGTTGTTAGTTTATTTAGAGCTAGTGAATAGTACATGTTTGAGTTTTTTTTGACATATCATATAATATGCACTTTCAGTCCACATGAGATTAAATAGTATTAATTTTAATAAAATTGAAAATAACCTAATAAATCCGTTTCACAAATGCCAGTTTTTTTTCATTCTAAAAGATAATTGAAATTGAAACAATTTATGCAAAATGCTCCTTATGAAGTCCATTCAATCCCACAAAAAATATTATAAAAGAATATGATTCACCTCATTGTATAATTTTATTTCTATGTTTAGTTGAGTAAAGATGCTAACTGAGATGTTTTCTCGAGTAAGAACATTCTACTTATATACTTCCATTGCATGGAGCTCCAATATCTTTCATGGCAATCGAAATTTGGATCTTAGATCAAGCTTTGGGGGCAGCTCAATTCCATATCTTGATTCAAGTTTCGGATGAAACTCATGTTAATTTTGGCTTTTATCTAATAGGTACAACACAAATAAAACCTTAATAAAATTTTACAAATATAAATGTTAAAACACATAAGTATTCAAGACAAAGTAATCACTTTTTAGTAATATAATCCATTTGAAACATTTTGCTTCAAGATTTCCTGCTTCAAAGAACTTCAAATTCTATCATACATATAATAAATTAAATTAAGGAATCATGATCAGTTTCATAGAAATCAAATTTCATAAAAACATAAAAGTAAAATATTGTTAAATATGAATAAAAGAATAAAATAGAAAATTAATCACAAACCTATTGTTGTGAGAGGTAGCCTTCAATTCTCTTAAAATATCTATATCATCAAGAAGTTAAAATCAATTAAATCCACAAAAAAAAAATGCATGTGTCAAATTAATAGCAATATAGAAATGAAATTACCAAATAGATACATAAAATCGTGGAATGAGTGGAGAAAATGAGAGCAAAGCTTTGGAGCAATGTTTTTTATGCTAAAATCGTTTTATGAGATATTATATTTAGCACACAAATTATAATTTTTTAAAAATATTAAATAATCACCTAGGGGCAAAGCTGGAACTTTTCAGTGATAAAAGTTTAATTCTAAGATGGTGACAAACTTTGGGGGAATTTTTATAATATTTAATATGTGAAGAAAATTTTCGTAATAAGGCCTTTCCCTAAAAAAATAAAGAATATACAAATTAAAATGATTTTTATAATTATAGTTATAATCTTTTGTTAAATTATAAAATTTGTCATCTTCCGACTAAACATCTATAAATTATGAATTAGGAGAATCACATCTTGAATGATTGAGAAGTACCAATTCATTAAGTATGTATTACTTCTGGGCAAAAATAATTAATTTCAATTGTCAATTAATTATAAAGTCTAAATTAATATTGAATATGAATTATATCAACCAGAATATGCGAGTGAGAAGAATACATGGAAGAAAAAGTGCTTAAGATCAAAACAAAAATAAAAATACAATGAGCCAAGGAATAAAATTAATTTATAATTGTCACTCAACAAATGATATTTTTGGCTAAAATTAAAATTTTTTGGTTAGATTGGGCATAAATTGGTGATTTTAGGCCAAAAAAAATTTAATTTTCCAGTCAAATAAGACATAAATTGATGATTTTCGACGATAATTAAAATTTTACGGTGATAACGGCTGAAATTGATGATGACGACAAAATAAATAATGAATGTCGAGGTACCACAATAAATTGTCAATTTTGAAACACAACCACTTTAGAAGGTCAAAAATAAAATTTTGCCTCCATTTTAGGATGTATTTTGGATTTAAGAAGAACCAATGTGTTACACTACATTGATAAGAGGGACGAATCTCATCAAATTGAAGAGGGGCAAATGTGTTGCACAGTTGCACTATATTAACAAGAGGAACTAGAGTGATACATTAAATTGATAAAAGGGACACATATGCCATACAAAATTTACAAGGGACGAAAGTAATAAAATCAGGTCATAAGGTGGACCAAAAGTGCGATTAAGTCTTTACTAAATTTAAGGATATATTAGGTAAATGAAAAAATTTGTTGAAAGCATTCCTCTTGAATTATCGTCAGCCCAATGGAAGACAATGAATCTAAATCTAAAATAGATTTTAGTAATATTGGCAACACATTTTCATTCAAGATAATAACACAATTCTTGGCACCAAATTACTGCAATATTGATAATATCCGATTATTGAAATGTCTTCGAGTATAGTTTCTATCTTTGAGAATTTTGTAGTCTATTTAAAGGTAAAGAAATGTGAAGCAATTAGATATCACTTTTGGACCATCATTCCTTTCTTTTCATTTTCTTGCTTCGAGTTATAATTCGCGAGGATGACTTCACAGAAATTTATTTTTTAGTAGTCCTCGTGCTTACAACAATTGGTATATATACCCCCCTTCTCTCTCTCTCTATATATATATATATGTATCACTTTCTTTGAAATATAGCATTTGTAATTTGACAGTGTATATTCAAATTTAAAAAGATTAGAAAGTCAAGATTTAAAGAAATATGTTAAATGGAAAAATACCCTATATACGTTGTTTATCTAATGAAAAATCCTACGTTATTTTTATTATCAAAACCCCATGCTACTTTTTATTAGTAGAAAAATCCCATCCCAAGTCAAAATGACAATTATATCTAGAGCTGTCAATGGGTCGGACTCGGACCGGATCAGGGCAGATCCGGATCCGAGTCCGATTTTCATTTCTTCTATCCGGATCCGCTCGGATCTGGAATATTAACAACCGGATCCGAATCTAGCGGATATCCCGGATCCGGATAAATTATCCGGATTCATTTAGCAAGCTAATTTTTTTTTTCCGTTTTCCTCCAAATCACTTGCAGATTCCACCATCATGAATTAAAAATGTAAAATTTTACTTACTTCATCGAAACTATTGCCTAAAAATTGTAGAAAATGGAATATGATGGACAAATATAAACGATAAAAATTAGAACAAAAGAAAAAACAAAAATATAAGTAAAAAAGATATAAACTGGGACAAAGAAGAAGAAAACTCAATATTGAGAAATTGAAGAGAAGATAAAAATTGAAGGATGAATGGTTATGGTTTGATTTTTCTTATTAAATAGTATAAATTAATATGTTGTAGACCCAATTAGTTATCTGGTCAGTCCACCAACATATCTCATGCATTTCTTTTTAAAATATTTTTACTTAAATACATACTATATAAACAACATATATATCGGATACAGATATGTAACGGATCGGATCAGCCTAAATCCATATTCGCTCCATATAATTCGGATTATGGATCTTCTTAATCGGATCACTAATCGAACAATTATCCTAATAAATCGGTCCGAATTCGGATCGGATCCGGATTGAAATCCACCCCATTGACAGCCCTAATTATACCTCAACAGAAAATGTGAAAACACCCCTGTTCAATTAAAAAATTTGACTGAATCCCTTTATTAACTTTGAAAATTCGCAATATTGTTCCCTTGTTAACTTAAAAAATTGAGAATAACTTCCTTATAAAGACCATGTATATATGACGCACAACACAACCATACATACACCATCCAATTTTCTTTATTATTAAATAATTAGTTTGATTTTTTATTTTTGTTGTCTTCAATTAAGAATTTGATCTACATCCATATTCACCCTTCAAAATTTTATGTACTTATACCACGTATACACTTAACTAATTCTCAATATTCTGTATTATGGACCAAATATTCTCCATATATACCCATAGAATTTCCACAAGATCGAAGCGCAGTAGTGAAACGCGACTCTACTATAGATATTTGTTATTGGATTACTTTTATATATAAACAATAGTTTTTTTCATCTTTTTAAATACACATATCTTTATCGTATTGTATTCAATAAATTGTAAAAATTCGTATGATTATCTTCGTATTGTATTTATTTCTATGACTGTATTCGTCCGTACATCATATTGGAGCAAACATTTTATCAGCTTCTTGAATCTATTTTTGATCATTTTAAGAAATATTCATCGCAGCTTCATAAAAAATATTTAAAAAAAAGCAGATATCCGTACATTTGAGTACTACCGGATATTTTACTATAATGCGTGGAGTTGCTAAGGTCATCTCCAATGGAGATGGCTGGGCTAGGGGCGGGGCCGGGCTTGGGAGGAAGAACCGCTGGAGACGGCTACGGGCTGCGGGCGGGGTGGCACCTGGGCTGGAAAGGGCGGAGCCCTGCGCCTGGCCCGGGGCTCGCGTCTAGATCTGGAGAAGAAGAGGCGTTTTAAACAGGTGCCGCCACTCCTTTCCTTTTTTTTTTTTAATTTTCTTTTAAGTGTGTTGATTGTAATTAATGTAATTAATGTGATTATAATTAATATGGCCTAATAAATGTGATATTTATGCATAATTAATGAGCCTTAATTAATGTGATATTTATGTTAGTTAATTGGTTGTATAATTAATGTGTTACTTTAATTAATGTGATATGTTTTAATTAATGTGTTATATACTATATATAATTAATGTGTTACTTTATATAATTATGATATACTTATATATATATATACACATTCAGTTACTATTACCTAATTAAACCCGTAATTTATGTCAACACAATGATTTTATTATGCATGGTAAGAAAGTCATAAAAACAATCTATTGTTAATTAAACCCGAAATTTTTGCCATCAACCTTAAAATTAAATTTTTTACCATGGTAACAAAATATAATAAGTAATTACATTTAACATAATATGAATATTTAGCCTCAAATTAGGATGTTTCCTTTTTCTTTTGGTACATTATTTTTTTAATAATATTGACTTGGTAATTAATGACTTTTAAAATATTTTGCCTCAAATTACCAAGTCAATATTATTAAAAAAATTAGGTGAGAGTGGGCAAGAATTGAAAATGAAATTAATTTCATTTCGGAGCCCTGCCATTGGAGACGACCAGGCAGGGCTGACTCAGGGCTTCAGAGCCCCGGGACTAGCCCTCTCCATTAGAGATGGCCTAATAATCAAGCTAGGCATATTAGTATATATGGCTACTAATTAAAAGAAGTTGAAATAATTTTTAATCTACATGTATTTGGACTAGAATAAAATTCAAGTTAAATTTTATAATCTCGTGTATAACAAGAGGATCACATATTTAATATATGTAAATGTAGGTTACAAATAGGCGGGTGCGGAGGTTAATTTTGGGTAAGGAACGAGATCAATTGCTAGATCATATGCCACATAAGATATTAATTTGTACATACGGTGCATAAATATCAAATAATAAATATACTATGTTTATAACATCATATCGTGCAACAAATGTACTAGATAATTTTTTTTTTCAAATTAGTCTGAACCCCAAACTAAATTTAATCAAATTCCTAATTTAAACATAATTAATTATCAAAATTAAATTAATTAACAAAAAATGGAAATTGATTGTGGCTATTTGATCGACACATCATGATACATGTACATGTACGTACCCATCTCTTCATATTAGGAGAAAATCAATTGCTATGACTTGTGAGTTATCCAATATTAATTATTAGTCTCTATATATAATGAACAATTATGTTAAATTAATCACATCGTCATATTATTAAATATTAAACCTAAAAAAAGAAAGAAAAAATATAGCTTAACAACATAATTATGGGCAATAGTGTTGGATCAGATAGCGGAGGCAAAGCCAGTGGTGGCGGTGGTTCATCCGGTGGTGGAGCTGCCGGAAGTGGAGGTGGCGGTGGTGGTTCGGGATCGATGAAGGCTCCCGGAGGTGGAGGAGCCTATATATCCAGGTCCGGATTTGAAAGCAATCCCAAAGCATATTTTTCCGGATTGCGTGGAAATCAGAAGGGTAAATAAGTAATTTGCCTACTATATGTTTTGTTAAGTTAAAATTAATGGGAGGCTACCCCTGTTGTGAAGCCAATGGTATTAATTAATTTATTAATAAATATCATTATTATTATGAATAAAACCTTTGGACTTTTATTTAATTTGTATATTTCTTTTGTGTGTGGGTCGACATCGGTGAAATCATAACTCTTGATGACCATTTTGTGTGTTGGAATCGATCAAAAAAACTTCAAAAGATTTTATGTTTAATCGAACTTTTTAATGCTAATTAATTTTATTAGGTTTACTTTAAAATTGCTATTTAAGATAGAAAATTTCTAGTTTAAATCGATTTCTAGTTTAAATCGGACTATTTTATTACCGTGTTATGTACAAAATCACATTAAATTTGTAAATGAATATTCTTATGATGATTACTTTATGAGTTATCAAAAACTCAGTTGATGAAAGGTATGAATAATAACATTGCAATTAAAATTGATGATAACAATAGTAATTTGAATAATAATAATGTAGTTAAAATTGATGAAAAGATGTGATGCAACGATAAATACAGAAATGGTTCAGCTAATCAATATCCAAATTTTTATTAAGTTCATTTTACAGAATGTTAGTTTATTTATAGCTAGTGAATTTGGGAAATTTACCTAGACACCCCCTAGGTTTAGGCCTAATTACAAGAAATTACCCTCATATTTGAAATATTACAAAAAACCCCCTTGACTTAACGGTCGTTAGTCAACGCTAACGGAAATTGTGAAATGTCTTAAATGCCCTTAATTGTTTTTAATATTTACAAAAAAAAAAAAAAAAAAAAAACTCCATGGCCACTTTCTCTCTCCCCGCCTATTTTCAATACCACTCACAAAAATGGTGATTTCTCCCTTGTTTGTGGACGGATTTTAGTAATTCTTGTTGTGTTAGACTCGCCTCTTCATCGCGCATCTTCCTACTGGAGCAATTTTGGGGATTATGGACTGGTTTTTGCGATTGTGAGTGATTTCTTTTCGTTCCCAAATTCTAGGGTTCATCCCGATTCGCGAATTTGAGCCTCTAATTCTGGAAAATTGCTTCGTGTTTCACTTCTATATGTTTATTTCGTCACTTTCCTTGGATTAATTGCCCGATTGAAGGTGGGATTGAAGATTTGAATCGAATTGGGCATTTAGGGTTTATGCGCCCACTTTGATCTCCGAATTGGGGGTGTTATCGAACTGATTTCTACTGAATTTTTTAGGGCTTTTCTTCATGATAGTGTTAATTTCAGTTTCCCCAAGTCAATTTTGGGTTTGGTGAACTCGGGCCGCGAAGAACAATTTCGGGCCGTGAAGAACAAGTTCGGGGCCGAGGGGTTTTTTGCTCTCCTGCTGTTTTCTGCTGTTTTTTATTGTTATTTGCTGGTTTTGGGTTTTATTTTTGTTATTTGGTGCTCTTGTTGGTGTTTTTTCGATTTACTTAGTGATTTTTTCATCATTTACTGGCCAGGTATTTATGTATTTTGATCTAATGCAAAGTGGAACATTTTATTGAAAAATAGTTGAGTGTTTTTTCATCATTTACTGGCTTGGTGGATTGGTATTTATGTATTTATTGGGTGTTTTAATATTGAAATGAAAATACATTACACATACAACAGTAACTTCCAGCCTACAACAATCAAATTTCAAATATTACAAATACACCCCCTGTAACATAACATATATTACAAATACACACCGAGGGCAAAATTGGAAAAACATTAAAAAAAATGATGACGTCATCCTCCGCCGTCAAAATTTAACGCCGTAAGGGGTGTTCTTGTAATACTGTTTTGCCAGAGGGGGTGTCTAGGTAATTTTTCAAACAACGGGGTAAGTTCCTGTAATTAGGCCTAAACCCAGGGGGTGTCTAGGTAAATTTCCCTAGTTTATTTTTTCCTAAAGATATTTGAAATGATCTTATACTGGCGATCTTAATTGTTAATTCGTATAAAAAATTGGCTAATTGAGAGAATTTTTTTCATATAAAATTTTGATTATTTGAGAGATTTATTAATAAGTTCATTATTGGACATTTTGATCAAAAATTACGGTATAGATCTGTTGTTGACTTTTTTTAGTTGTTGAGATGGAACATCGCATATACTCCCATAGATCAAAGTTTTGTTTTCGATATATATATCGGTCAACTGAATATGAGAATTTTTTTGAAAAGTTTCGGAAAAACTAGGAAATATTATGAAATAAATTACTAAATTGAGGAAAAATGAAAATCTCAAAACAAATAAAGAATTTCGAAAATACATCTTATTTTCGTTTCGGTTGATTAAAAATCAGAAATTTTCGATGTTTTAAAGATGGAAATTTTGATCCATGTGTACACCTATGTTTTCATAAAATCTTATTTTAGAAAGACCCAGAAACTTCTAACAGGCTAACAGCAGTTCACTTTCCACAAAAATGAACTGCTGGAATTTTTTAACAATAAAAAAGTGACCTGCTGACCAGGTTGAATATAGCAGGTCACAATTATTGAACTTACACATTTGCCCCTCCTTGTTAATAATATATATTAATAACATAAAATCTTACTCCTTGTTAATAATATATATTAATAACATAAAATCTTTAATTCTTTTGACAACACTTTCTGTTATGATAATATTTCGAACAAAAGATTTTTTGATTTCTGTTATTAACATTAGCAATTCTTAAAACAGAAGATTTAAAACATGTGAAGAAATCGAACAAAATTGCTACGAACAAAATTAGCAATTAAACATGTGAAGTGAAAGTGATTTTTTGTTCACTCCAGAATTGCTAAGAAGATTTATTTAGGTGAAATTTGCAATTCTGTTTCTACGATTTTTGTTAATAAAACATGTGAAGTGAAAGTGATTTAAAACAAAATATTTTGTTCAATCCAGAATTGTTAATAATATCTTCTTAGCAATTTAACAATTAAACAAGAATTGCTAACAATTAAACATGTGAAGATTTAAAACAGAATTGATAATATAGCAGGCCACTCCATAATTGATACGAACAAAATCCAACAAAAATCTCTACGAAACTTTCCAAGCAAAAAAATATAAAATTGTCTCTACGAAATTGCAATTAAAAATCATATAAATCTTTTGACAATTAAAATTCTTTCACATAGAGACAATTGCTGCTCGTTTACTCTTCTCTAGGGCCTGGGCAGAGTGTTTTTGAAGTTAATTTCGCATTACATACACTAATTGAGCTGGAATTTAATTCGGGCCATGAAGAACTTGAACGGGCCGTGAGATTTTTGTTCGATTTTGATTGGAAAACACTCCTGGAGTGTTTAATTGCTGTTTGCCGTGTTCACTTAAGTGATTCAGAGGTTCGGGCCCTCAAGAACTTAAACGGGCCGTGAATTCCATTTAAAATTGGTTCGGATTTCTTGAGGAATCTTCTTCTTTTTGTTCGGAGGTTTGATTACAACCTATTTCCTACGCAATTAACAGCAGCTCTTGTTGAATTTTGCAAATTGGGCTTCAAATCAGATTTCGGGTTCTTCGATTCTAGCGGTTTTTTGAGTGTTTTTGTTCTTGATTCTTGTTCTACATTGCTTGTTTTGGTTCGTAGTGTTTAATTTCAGGTGTTTTTTGCTTAAATTTGATGATTGATTAATTGGCAGACTCCTCTCTTTTAAGAAGAAGGGAAAAAGAAGAAGAGGGTATTTAAGTGATTTCGCATTTGATGTAGTATAAATATATATCAAGTTATAGATAAGTTGTTTGCCACATGACAAACAATGTATGGTGAACTATAGACAATTTAGCCAAGGTTAAACTGCCCATAGCAATCCCGAACTATGAAACTAAATCTAAAATAGATTTCAATAATACTATTACATTTGTGTTAATCTGAAACCAAATTATTGCAATATTGACAATATCAGATTATTGAGAATTTTATAGTCTATTTAAAGGCAATTGGATATCACTTTTTTGACGATCATTCGTTTATTTTCATTTTCTTGCTTCGGAGTTATCATAGCCAATACTTCGCGAGAAGAGAATGACTTCACAGAAGTTTATTTTTTTAGTAGTCCTCGTGCTTACAACAATTGGTATATATACCCCTCTCTCTCTATATATATATATATATATTATCACTTATTTCATTTGTAATTAATTTGACAGTGTATATTCAAATTTTTAAGAAGATAGAAAATCAAGATTTAAAGAAATATGTTAACAGTGAAATGCAAGAATACCCTATATACCTTGTCTATCTAACGAAAAATCTTACGTTATTTTTATTATCAAAACCCTGAGCTACTTTTTATTAATAGGAAAAAGGAGTGAATACAATTAACTTCCTGTGTTATTTTAAATAGGCAATTTAACTCCCTGTGATAAATAAAAGGGCAAACTGACTTCTTATGATATCCAAAATAGACAATTTAACTCCTGGCCTGTGATAAGAAAAAAGGTAAAATCCCTCCTTGTGTTTTTATAAAAGAAGCACATTGTCTCCCTCTAAATTGCTTATTAATTCATATCATAGGGAGTTAAATTGCTCATTATTTAATTTCACAGGGAGGTAAATTGCTCATTTTTATATCACAAGAAGGTAAATTGCTCATTATTTTATTTCATAGGGAGTTAAATTGCCTATTTTTATTTCACATGGAGATAAATTGCCCATTAGACATATCACAGGGAGTTAACTTGCAAAAAACCCTAGGTAAAAGCTCCTCCCAAGTAAAAATGACAATTATACCCCAAAAGAAGATGTCAAGACACCCCTGTTCAATTAAAAAATTTAACCGAATCCCTTTGCTAACTTTGAAAATTCGTAATATTGTTCCCTTATTAATTTAAAAAATTGACAATAACCTCCTAATAAATTCAAAAAATGAAGATTTTATTAAAGAAAAGATCTATTGAAATTTTGTATTTATATTTTCTTCTAAAAAATGAATCATCTTAATTTTAAACAAAGAGTTTAATTAACTCTGTTTTCATTTCCTACAGTGTTTGTAAGAGCCCAGACATGTCCATGGTGTACACCATGCGCCACCCTCTCCGATTGTAGAGATGTTATCAATCTGTGTGACTCTACACATCCACTTGTCTGCAAAAATGGCATTTGCCAGTGTCAGGAAAAGCAAAAGTTAAGACATCATACTTCTATTCATAATTAAAAACAATAAGATATAACAAGTTCGTAAGGGCAAGTCCAATGCTGAGGATGTAAACTGAATAAGCGAAATTATGGAAACTACAATACCCGATTTTTTTTATTATATAATTCTTTATATTTATGTATATATTTATTTTACGAGATCTTTAATAAATATAAAAAAAAATTAAGTTGAAATTCAAATTCAAAAAATTATGAATAAAGTAAACAATAAAAATAATTAATTCATTAATTATAATGTATAAAAAAGGTAATCCACTTAGTTATGCAATCTTTTAAAAAATACTCATGTTAATAAACAAATCAGAAAATAATAATTGTTAAATATAGTTAATCTAGTAATCCAACAACACCCATATTCAATTAGTAATCCAATATTAATAAAAGAATGAATTGCATTTTTGGTCCTCTTTATGAGTCAAATTTTTCATTTTCGTCCCTCTTAAATTTTTTGTAGCAAATTGGCCCCTCTTATCAATGTAATGTATCATATTCGTCCCTCTTATAACACATTTGTCCCTCTTAAATTTTTTGTAACAAATTCGTCACTCTTGTCAATGTAGTGTAACATATTAGTCCCTCTTAAATACAAAGTACATCAATTTTCGCCCACTTTAGAATATATTTTGTATTTAAGTAATGTATTTTGAAAATTTAAAAGACACAAAAGAACAAAAGTTAATCCAGAAGGAGGACCAAAAACGTAATTTATTCTTAATAAAATTAAGTAGCTCAATATAAGTAACCAAAACTTAATTAATAACACAACATGTATTAAAAGCCCAACTTAACAAATAACCCAATAAAAAGGTTACATAAGCCTTCTGTCTTCTTCAGTCTTTTTTCTTCTTCCACGCTCAAACATGGATTGGCGCTTTCTACAAAAGTTTAAAAGGGACAAATATGTTGTACTATATATTTATAAGAGGAATTAATGTGATACACTGTATATTAATAAGTGGACGCATATGCTACGAAAAATTTATAAGTGATGAAAGTAATAAAATAAGGTCATAAGAGGGACAAAAAGTATGATTCACTCAAATGATAAATAAAGACTATTCTACTTCTGCTTGACCAAAATTTGTAATTAGTTTGAGACGAATTCTGCAATTTTATATAATTGTTCATGCTAAGATTTGGCACGTCATGACACGTAAGCATCAAGGTGGCAATTTTTGTCTAATAATTAACGGTGAAACGATATTTTAAAAAAATATTAAATTATGGGACGAAATTTGGTGAAGTAATATAGTTTGGGACAATAAATTTGAATAAGATTCTCCCCCAATAAATGCTTGAATATAAATAAATAAGTCAAGACAAACACATTAATGAAAAAGCACAACGAAAGGGTCATGTCTAGAAGAGTAAAATAGGGTAAATATCACTTTTGGTTCCTCTTATCATTAACTTTTTATAGAGTGGTCCCTCTTATGTTTTTTTCCAACTTTAGTCCCTACTATGAATTATTTATTTCACTTTAGTCCCTACTATGAATTATTTGTTTCAATTTAGTCCTTATCAGGTGGTTCTGATAACACGTGACATGCATATGAATATTTTTTAGGGCATTTTCGTCCGTTCTCTATTGAGACCATTTGAGATATTGTTTAATTGGTGAGCAATTTTGGTGTTTAAAGAAGATTTTGGGAGAAAACTTTAGTTTGAAACGAAATGGACGATTAAGTTGGACTGGAATGAAAGCTTAGTTTGGAAGAGATTAAATCTTTGATTTACTTGAAATGACGAAATTGCCCTTATGAGCATATCACATGTTATCAGAACCGCCTTGGAACACCTGAAAATGACTAAAGTGAAATAAATAATATATAGTAGGGACTAAACTGGGAAAAAAAACATAAAAGGAACCACTCTGTAAAAAGTTAATGATAAGAGGGACCAAATGTGATGTTTACCCAGTAAAATAAATTGAAATCCCGTGCATATCTTACCTTATCTTCTCGTCCGAATAATACTTTTCCACTTACCACTTGCAAGTCTGCAACCGTGAAGAATAAACCGGTCATAAGTTAGAGAAATACCGTAATGACTATTATATGTAATGACAATGAAGAGAAATTAAGAAGATAATGAAAAATAGAGAAATTGAAATTGAGAACAATGAGGAAGTTACTTTCCAAAATTTAATGATTGTTTTTGAATGGATGAATATTGAGAGTGGGTAATTATACTTAAATAGTGGGAGCGTATTCAAAACTTAAAAAATATGGGCAGTTTTGGAAAGTGATAATTTTTTGATGTAATATGGTGTCATAATCATCAATTTATGAGTAAAAACATGTTTTTTTTCTTTTATATTTTTATTATAAATAGTAGTATAGATTCTCTTTTCTAGCTAATAGTCGATAAAGCACGGATACTTTAAAAAATTATTAAATGCCGTGTCGGACATTATTCAGATACGATACTTCTCGGATATTTGTGGGATACGTATTCCACACTTCACGTGGCTTGTCGGTAAATATAATTAAAAAGAAAAGTTGGACACACCTATCGGATACTTATTTAGACGTATCCAACACATTTTATATTCTGAATTTTGCTAAGTCACCACAATTGGTAAAAACAATGTAAGGCGTCAAATCACACTTTGTATTATATATAACTGCAATACAAGATAATTTGTCTATAACGGGACATGTTTTATATAACATAATAAAATAATGAACATTATGTATAGTTAATAGTATTAAATTACTATATATTTTTTTTTCTAAAAATTATGCAATTTAGTACTTATGAAACTTAACTTGATCTATTTCAATATGTATGAATATAACATATATTATTTTACTTATTTCAATATGCATAAATATATAAATTTATATTTTTTTACATTCGTATCTATGTCGTATCGTATCCAGTAAATTTTTAAAAGTCCACGTTGCCGTATCGTGTCGTATTTGTGTCGACGTATCCGTATCCGTGCAACATAGCTAATAGTACGTTCTTTATTATATTCCCACCGACTTTGTAATTCTGACAGAAATTTTAGGTCGGAATTTCTACTTATTTAAATATTCCCACCGAAATTATTTTCGGTGGGAATTCATGAAATATTCTCACCGATTTTGTTTGGTGGGAATATTTCGGTGGAAATTTTAATTAATTCTAGTAGTGTACAAATTAACATATAAAATTAAATTAAAAATATAACACGCGTCGCTCCACGAGGAATCAGTAACCAACAAAATATTCCCCCACTTAAATTAATACATATAATGAAGATAAGCATATTTGCATGGAATGATTCTGGTTTTAGGGCCGCTTATTCACACATCAATTGTCCTTTCCCAAATTGTTAACGAATTTAAGAAAAATAATCAATTAAGAAAGGAACATATTCTTAAATTACTCTCTATATATAATGAAACAATTATGTTTAATTAATCACATCATCATATTATTAAATATTAAACCAAAAATAAAGAACACATATAGCTTAACAACATAATTATGGGCAATAGTGGTGGATCAGAGTGCGGAGGCAAAGCCTGTGGTGGCGGTGGTTCATCCGGTGGTGGAGCTGCCGGAAGAGGAGGTGGCGGTGGAGGTTCGGCTTCGAAGGCTGCTGGAGATAGTGGTGGTGGTTCGGGATCGATGAAGGCTCCTGGAGGTGGAGGAGCCTATATATCCAGGTCCGGATTTGAAAGCAATCCCAAAGCATACTTTTCCGGATTGCGTGGAAATCAGAAGGGTAAATAAGTAATTTGGGTACTATATGTTTTGTTAAGTTAAAATTAATGGGAGGCTACCCCTGTTGTGTATTATGAATAAAACCTTTGGACTTTTATTTAATTTGTATGTTTCTTTTTTTTTTTTTTTTTTTTTTTTTGTTTCCCAAGGGTTTAATCCCTTTCGAGGCGCGTCGGGCACATAATGTGGTGTGGGTTGACATCGGTGAAATCATAACTCTAGATGGCCATTTTGTGTTGGAATTGATCAAAAAATTGGGCCAGCTAACAAATAAACGTTTAGTGTATTTGCGTTCGGTCAAAACCTTTTTGGTTTAATCGAGATTTCTGATAGTCCTTCTTATCATTAATTTTTTGTAGAGTGGTTTCTTTTGTGTCTTTTTCTCAAGTTAGTCCCTAATATGAATTATTTGTTTCACTTTGGTCATTTTCAGGTAGTTCAAGGTGAACTAAAGTGTTAAAATAGTTTTATGAGGGACTAAATTGACAAATAAACAATTTTATGAGGGATTAAAATGATAAATAATCAGCTTAATGAGGGACTAAATTGACACAAAATAATTTCACGAGGGATTAAAGTTTAACTGATGCTTGATTTATAAACGCAAGTATATGTTATCGCAACAAGTAAAATAATTATGAGAAGAGTATCGTCTCCATAGGGAATTAATGGGCTAAAATAACTGATTACTAAAGGATCACTTTTGTTCTTATCCAAATTAAACAAATCTTTGATTTTAATTATAACTAAGCAACAATGGAAGTAAAAGTAAATTCTAAATTGACAAAGATTAACTATGATGATTAAAGCCTAGAATTACAATTTCCTTCAATGTTAAACTAATTACTCTTATTTTTCCAACAATTCTATTTCAACTAAGTTTCATTGCTAGTCTAGGACATTTAAGTTTCTACAATTTCTTTCTAGAGTATTGTAAAACTAATCTAATCTAATCAAAGAACTATATTCCTACGCCAATGAAGTTAGGCCAAAGTGAATCAAGAACAAGTTTTAAGATATAAAATTGATCATAATTGAGAGAAAAGGAAAATTAGCTTGACTGAATAAATCTGAAAATACAATTATGTGGAGAACTATGAAAACTATATTTCAAACAAAATATGATACAACCCTCTATATATATAGGGAAGAAAGGCAGCTAATAACTAAAACTAAAAGAAGAAAATCAGAATTATACTAATAACAAATACAAAAAGGTCCAATATACAAACTATAATGTCTAATAACAAGCCCTAATTGTGACTACCTAAGACAATTAAGTATATTATTATCTTAATTGCTAAATAAATTACCCAATTCAATGTGGGTGCAATTCGTTCAAAGGTTACCCAATATTTAACCTAAAACCTAATTTCCTCTCTCGATTCAATTAGATTTGTGAAACAATAGTTGATCAGGCTATTGAAATTTAAGCACAAGAATGGGTAAACATTTCAATAATATAGAATAGGGAAAAATAAGCAGCAATCAATTCAAATAAAGAATTCCATTGAAATCCTAGAAAAGTAAATTTAGTCATAGGTAAAACAAAAATAAACTCAAGAATAATAAACGTAACGTCATGAGTACAAGATCACAAAAGAGAAAAATAATTGAACGAGATAAGAAAGAAGAAATATATTTGTTTTCAAATCTTCAAGAATTGTGTTCTCCGATGTTTTCCATGCTCCCCAATGATATTTTTTTGTTCTTGGCTTCAGCTCTTGCCAGAAGTTGTTCCAAGATATGTTTTCTCTCTCTTCCTCCACTTAGATATAAGTTTCCAAGTCAAATTAGGGCACTCTAATTAAAATTCGCGGAAATCTTTTGCCCCGACGGAGAATTAGTTTCGCCCCAGCGGAGATATTGTTGTCCAAGATTTTTGCCTGCTTTGTGTTTTCTCTCCAGCGGAGAGATATTCTGTTCTAGCGAAAAGGCTAATGTTTGCACTTCCAAAATCAAGATAAAATCTGAAATATTTGTAAGAAAATACCAAAATGAGTATTTGAATCACCAATGAAAAAAACCAAAGCTAAACCAAATGAAACAATCCACGAACTCAAGAAAGTAATGTCATTCCCTGCATAAAAGTAAAGAAATTAACTCTATTTTGTAGAGTTATCATTAACACTATAAGTAAAGTGAATCAAATAATTCATAGCGAGGACTTACGTGGGAGGAACCACTATGTAAAATGTTAATGATAAGGAGGTCTATCAATGATATTTACCCTTAATTTTATTAGGTTTACTTTAATATTGCTATTTAAGATAGAAAATTTATAGTTTAAACCAAATTTGGTGGAACTCCTCCCATTACAAGACTAAATTTATAATATAGTTTACTCTCACTAATTAATTTGACACTTGGATCATGTTAAATTGAGTTTGAGCTAGTAAGTTCCGAATTAACACATCATTTATCCGTTTTAAATTTGAAAGCTATTGATAACTAGAGTTTTAAATTGCAGTTTTAACTTCGACATAATCAGAAATATTATCATTGTTGATCACATACTTTTTCCTTAATCATGAGGTTTGTATTGTTATAAATTCAACACACTATGGCTGAATATGTATGATAGAAAAAGCCCTTCATTCTCAATGTGTCAATATATTACTATGATTTATTCTATAAAATTGTTGTTAGAAACCATTTTTATCCATCTCTAAGTTACATCCAAACCGAAAACCAAGTGTTTGTGAAAAAATTCTCTACAATCTTCCGCTGCCTCAAATATCATTGTACAAGAGGTTAATAATCAAAGTCTGAAAATTACTCCCATGTTGCTCAATGGAACCAATTATAAGATTTGTCCATGATGTGCTCGAGTTATGTTCGTGTCCCATGACTACTGACACTACATACTTTCACAACCACTGATGAAGGATTCCTCGAAAAGTTAAGGATTAGTAATCTTTCTTAGAAATTGAATGGATTCGATCTTATACATACGGAAGGAAGTTTGTAGGAGTATATTTGCATAACAGGAAGACTTGTTTTAATTTATAATTACTTTTTCTAAAAATGGCTTAATCCCACTTTGCATCCTACAAATAGGAACATTTTTCACTTTGCACCCTACAAAGTAATTTATCCCACTTTGCACCCTATAAACCACTCTTTCATTTCAAATTGCACCCTCAACCATTTTCAACCCATTTAAGTTGTTGGAGTAAGGGTAAATTTGTCCATTCATCACCCCAATTTCCCTCCAAAAATATTATAAGGGCAAAATTGACTTATCAACATAATAACTTAAAAAATAAAAAAATAAAAAACTGAAAATTATCTTTTCACCACTGTAGTAGATTAACTCTACTATGCGGAAATCAAATACATAAATACCTTAAATGGGCTGAAAATAGTTGAGGGTGCAATCTGAAGTGAAAGAGTGATTTATATGGTGCAAAGTGTGATAATTTTTTTTATAGGGTGCAAAGTAGAAAATGCTCCTATTTATAGGGTGCAAAGTGGGATTAAGCCTCTAAAAATAAATTATATGAAATATAGATGACTAAGCTTTAATAACACGAATCAATGATGTCGTGCAACTTCTTAGTGACTAAGACGAACACTACATTGACTTTAAACAATTACTTTTATTTGATTTTTTATAACAAAAAGTTACTTTTAAATGAAACTAAAAAGAAAACTCAATTTTTTATTTATCAGATTTTATTAAATAAAAATAATTCAAATTTAATGGGACAAAAAGAGGAAGTAGGTATTCCCAGCAGGGTCGGCCATCCCCTAGGTCACTTAGGCGGTTGTTTTTTCTTAATGATGATGTGTACTTTGATCTTTAATTAGTGAAATGTAATTATAAAAAATTAATAGTAATTTAAATTTAATATATGTTTCGCCCAAGGTTATATGATACATAAAGACTTAGAAATGTAATGAACAAAGTAAAGTCGAAATATGCATTGTAGTCTTCGGCCCGAACTGTAAATACACAGTATAATAGATAAAAAAATATGCATTGTTCAAATTGGTTGATTTTATTATTGTACTTGAAATCAACAAAAAAAAAAAAAAAGAAAGAAAGAAAGAAAGATGTGTGCATTAGTGGAAAAAATAAAAAATGATAAAGTGAAAGTTGTTATTCTTTGTATAATATATTTTAATTTTGTCACAATAATAATTGTAATAAGTACACTAGTGACAAAAACTTATTTAAAATTATCACAAATCACTTTTACTGCCAATAGTATGTTGATTTAAGTTAAAATATAAAGTGATTTTAAATAGTGCAAAGTGCTAAAATAATGATGCAAGGTAGAAAAAACGCCCGAGGAAGGAGAGAGCGCGCGCATTAATTAACTCTCTTTTATTTATACCCTGAAAATATAATTTATTTGACACTCTACCTTAATATGTGTTTTAATAAGAAAATTTCATTGATAGAAGGGTAGTATAGTTATTTTTCACTTTGCACCTTGGCAATATAGATTTTGTACCCTAAAAATATAGAATGTTGACATTTTGCACTCTAAAATTATAAAATATTAGTATTTTCTTCACCCCGATTTAATTTTTTTGGCACTTTACACCCTAAGAATATAATTTGTATGACATTTTGCACCCTAATGTATTTTTTCTTAAAAAAACAGACTCATGAATGTTGGCGATGTTAAGATAAAATGGTCATTTCTATGTACAACAATCATAAACTTGTTACTCTAAATTTATTTTACTTTATAATAACTTATTTTAACATTTTCTCTCTGTAAAATTTAGATTTAAAAAAACATTGTCTTCATTTTATTTTTAAGTATCCTCAATATTATTTATTTTATATCTAAAATACACATTTACATATCTAACATATTATTATATTGCATGTTATTTACATTATTTAGATTATCATATTAAGTCGGAGTTGAAAATGCCAGAAATTATATTTTTGGGTGCAAAGTACCAATATTCTATATTTCATAGTGCAAAGTATCAAAATCTATACTCTTAGGGTGCAAAGTGCCAAAAATATTCGAAAATAACTACTACACCCTTCAATCAATGAATTTTTTCTTCAAGACACACATTAGGGTGCAAAGAGCCAACTAAATTATATTTTCAGAGTGCAAACTTTTATGTTAGGATGTAAAGTGCCAAAATCCTATAATTCCAGGGTGTAAAGTGCCAAAAGCTTAATTCTTTTGTTCAGTCTTAACAACAATTGAGTGGTATTGAGATTATTATTCCTGCCCCTACCATTGACGCTTGTTCCATTTTACAAAATGCACCCAAAACACTCAGACGTGTGTAGTAAAACCCATTCATCTTCCCCAAAAGTCCCCAAAAGACCCATCAATTCTCCTCGTTTTCCCAGAAAATGCTTTACAGAAGACCACCTTTGCAAAAAAAAAAACCTTTGCACAATCCTTTCCATCTTCATCTCCTCACACAAAACGACAACATTGGATTTTCAATTGTTAAAAAAGAAAAAAAAAAAAAACACTTTTAAAATTAATAAAAATATTTAAATACGTAGTAATGAAAAATTCCACCGATTTCATTTGGGTACTTACTCCATCGCGCGACCCAGCTGCTCATTTAAAAAAAAAAAAAAAAAAAAATTTCTTTCATCTCTCCCTCTTCTCCTTCTCCGATCTGAGCGCACCGGACACCGTGTCTTCTCAACCAGCTGCTTCTCCCTCTTCCTTGGTCAAGCAGCGACACCGTGCCACCAGCAAGCACTGCACCACGGCCAGTAGATTTTTCCCCTCGGTTCACCCCTTCTCCGCGCGCGCCCACACCAGCCGAACCGCCGCCGTAGCACCACCGCCATTGTCGGACTTCCATTCTTTCTTCTATAGAGGTATATGTTCTACAACAATTTATCTAGATGTTAATTTGTGATAAATTAATTTAGTTTTTTTGTAAGTCCCATTTGAAATTAGAACTTCATTTTTGTATATAGTGTTGTCGAAAATTTGATTGAGCCTAATTTTGGTAAAAAATTGATTTAGGGCTTCTAGTATTAACTTTTAGTTAGTTAGTTAGGGTTTAAAAAAACAATAAATGTTTTGCCTAAAAATCACATAATTTAATAAGTTTAAAATTAATTATCACATGAATAATAAGTTTAAAATTAATTTTAGTATAACTCTTTCCCTCTTTGACTAATTATAAATGTAGAAATTAAGATGGAGGATAATCGGGCCTTACCGGAGATTTCCACGATAGTTGAAACTCAAAATTACTATCCTGATCGAATGAATTGTGATAGTAATAGATAAACTAATGGACATATATATATATATATATATATCGATAAGAGCATCTCCAACAACAGGCATTAAAGCCATTTTTGATGTCCCAACTCACAAAATGAAGAAAAAATTTGCTCCAACAAAGGCATTATCCCAGCACCTATTTTAAGTCCACCCAATTTTGGCATCAAAAGTAATGCCTTTGCAAAGACATTACTTTTTGCTGAAAATCCTTGATGTATGAACAAGATTACCTCTCCTTGATTTTTTAATTTTGTTTTAGATTCTAGAAGTTGTGTGGATTAATTGAAACTTTGTGGTTAATTTTATAGTGATTTTTTTGTTAGCCGTTGCAAGATTTCAAAATATAGCCGTTGGCAACTTTTCAGCGAAAAGTAATGCATTTGCTAAGGCATTACTTTTGATAAATGCATTACTTTTGATGCCAAAATTGCCAACGGCTATATTTTGAAATCTTGCAACGGTTAAAAAAAAATCACTATAAAATTAGCCACAAAGTTTCAATCAATCCACACAACTTCTAGAATCTAAAACAAAATTAAAAATCAAGGAGAGTTAATTTTGTTCATACATCAAGGAAAGGTAATTTTGTTAATACCTCTTCAATTTTGATATCAATTTCTTGCTTCAATCTTCAATATATCTCTTCTATGGGGAGGGATGAGTGAGTTTTAGGTGACTGAAACTTTAGATCTTCAAATCTTATCGGTAATAGTTCTTATCAAATATCTCATTATTGAATATAAAATCTTATCGCTAAAAATCCTTAACATTTTTTAACTTAATTATTTTTAATTTAATTTTCTTTACTTTTATATTAATTTGAAGTTAACTTAATTTTAATAAATTAAATTTTAATTTATTTGAAATGATGCTTCAATTTTAATGCTTATTTCTGGAGAAAAAAACTTTTATGCAAGTATCAAAAGCATTAAAGAGTGATTTGATGCTGTTTTTTGATGCCGACTGCTGGAGATGCTCTTAGTAATTTGGATAACTAGCACTCAACAATTAACATGAATATTAATCAATAAGAATCTATTGCCTGCTACCGTTTAATAGAAAAGAAACCATTTGGTGCATTTGTTTAATGAGTAAGTTTCTAATCCTGGATTATGATTTGCAGAATTGGGTTATTCTTCTTCTCAGTTTTCAGGTGTTTTTGTTTGTTGTTGCACGCAAGTTAGTCAAAATGAGTTCATCTGAAAATTTAAATCTCAGAATCACACCTATGCCAGACCTCTTAAAACTCTTTAAACCCTTACTCCGTCCAGATGAGTTTCTCCAGTTAGTTAACATGTTAGTGGACCGTGAAAAGGAAATTAAAATCAAATGGAGAAATCTCGAAAAGGATCTGGAATCTATGAAAGAACAGTGCAGATTATTAGAGAACTGGCAAAGTTCAGCAATGCTTGAAAAGATGGAATTGGAGGACAAGATGTTAACAACTGAAAGAGAATGTGAAGAATTAAAGGAGAAAATCATTAGGCTGGGAGAAGATGAGAAAGTGTTAAGTGAAAGAAAGAAAAGGGCCGAAGAGGGATATGCCAAAGTTTCTAAGGAGCTATCCGAGAAAACAATTGAAAAGAATAAGATGATTTCCATTTTGAAAAATCAAATAGTAGAAAGAGATCAGAGTATAGGAACTTCTCAAGAGAAGTTGATGCGTTTTGAGGAGAAGGTGGCAGGACTCGAAAGAGAAATTCATGATTTGAAAGGACTAAAACTGGAAGCTGATCGAACAGTTGAGGATATGAAGTGCGAAAAATCTGAAGCTGATCAGAAAGTAGAGGAATTACGGCGCCGAAATAGTGAGGCTGTGGAGACTATCGAGGGGCTTAGGCGCGAAAAATCAGAAGCCGATCAGACAGTAGAGCAATTAAGGCGCCAAAATGGCGAGGCTGTTGAGACTATCGAGAGGCTGAGGCGCGAAAAATCAGAAGCCCATCAGATGGCGGAGAACTTAATGCGCAAAAATACTGAGGACATTGAAACTATTAAGAGATTGAGGCGCGAAATTTCGACTGTTAATAGGGAAAATATGAGTTCCAATCAAACTAGGGCGGAAACGAGTAGCAAAAATTCAGAAGAAGCTGATGAGGAAATGAAACAACTAAGGAAACGAAATTTTGAGGCTTGTGAGATTATTGGTCAGTTGAGGCGCAAAGTAATCGCAGCTGAAATGGGAAAAATGAGTTCTGATCAAATCGTAAAGGAAATGAAACACAAATTGTCGGAAGCCCAGAAAAGGGCGGAGGAACATAAATGCAAGAATTTGGAGGCTTTTCAGAATATGGAGGATTTGAATCGCCAAATATCGGTGGCTGTTGAAACTGAAAAAACGAAATCGGATAAAATCCTGAAGGAAACTACAAACAAACAATCTGAAGTTGATCAAACTGTGGATCAACTAAGGCGTCGAAACTTGGAGGCTTCACAGATTATAGTGGATTTGAAGAGCCAAATATTGGCGGCTGAAGGTGACAAAAAGAAGTCAGATCAAACCTTGGATGAAATGAAAAACAAACAATCGGAAGTTGACCAAATCGTGAAGGAACTAAAGCGCAAATATTCAGAGGCTCTTCGAACAATTGAGGAGTTAAAGCGCCGAAAGTTGGAAGCAGAAGAGGCTGGTAGAGTGGACAAAAAGAGGTCGGCGAATCTGGAATCAAGACTCAAGAGATTGGAGGAGGGATTCGCAAATAGAAAGAATGTTAAGGTCGGAAATCTAGATAATGTTGGAAAGTCAGATGACAAATTTGGCACCACAAAGAAGGTTGAGGACGTGAGTATGCATGCATGTAGTGGCCCGTCAAAGATAGGTAGTTACCGTTAACTCAATAACTGTATGATATTTTGTTTGTATGCTTGTCGTGCCCCATTGATTGAAAATTGACATTTCATTTGGTCTTAGTTCTCTAACAAGAAGTATATAGTTTTTAGTGCAATTATACGTCGTATTCTTTAAGATGATCGATTTGGGATTTCTTGCGCACATGAATCATATGGACTCAGCTTGATCTCAAGTGCTCTTTGTTACTTTCATTATTATTTTTTTTTTTAATATTTACTTCCATTAACATGTTGACTCTAGTTTTTGGATACTTTTTGTCTTCTTCCTTTTGAGATGACCTAATTTTCCAACACTTGAACTTCTGTGTTCCTCCCTCTGTTTGAAATAATTAGTATAGTATGGGATTCTTTTGATATGTATAACAAGATAGTTATCATGAGTTTGTACTTATTGTTTTGCAAATAAAATTAACATGTGATATATATGTTGACAGGCAGCAATACATTTGTACATATTGAACAGGGGGGTTTGCTGGACAGGCAGGAATTAGCCCTAAGACGTCGTTATGACTTTGTTAAGCTTAAAATTGACGGTACTGATCGAGGAGGAAATGGAAGTAAAAGATTGAAGCAGGGGTCAGGTATCATACTATTATATACTCTTATTTAGTCAGCTTAGTTTTACCAAATTGAGTAACAAATAATGAAAGTTTACGTTCTTTAGTAGTTTGTTTCGATATCATCATAAGAGTTGTCTTTTAACTTTTTAACGTTGCCTCATTACTGATTTATGTACCCTACATGTTATCTTCAATTTTACTTCCACTACTCGAACCAAAGTAGTCAGAGGCATATAGCGCATCGACTCACAAAGGCTTGCGGGGCTATATTGCATAGCGCATAGTGCGATAGATCGGGCTTTTTTTAAAATGAAGCACAGAGAAATGTTTTCTTTTTTCTCTTTTGACTCTTATAAAAAAAATAGGTTAAAAGGTTAAAAAGGACTTGAGCTGACGGAACATGAAACGTTTTTTTTTTTCTGCCTTTTAAAGGAAGAAAACAAAAGTGCTCTAAATACAGCGCCTTGTTTAGTGCGGTTTAGCACGATAGCACCACGTGGCCCGCGCTAAGTTGATAGCGACGCGATGCATCTGGGCTATAGCGAATAGCACTCGCTATTTGCGCTTTTGACTACTCCGACTCGAACTCCTCAGTTTCCTATTCTTTTTTTTTTTTGGGCATATTCCTATTTCTGAAAATCTACTAGATTGTGTGATTCTTTCGGCGAGTTTGTATTTATTGCTTGCATAATGTTAACAGGCAGCAAAGAGTTGACTCCTCAGACATCTTCGACGAAAGAAAGGAATGGAAATGATCGAGGAAATAGAGGCAAAATATTTAAGAGGGCAGGTACCTTACAATAAACTCTTATCAAGTCAGGAGTTTTACCAAATTGAGTAACACATAATGAAAGTTTACGTTCTTTAGTAGCGTTTGTTTCCATAACATCGTAAATCACCATATTTGTTCACCTGATGAGATTCATTAACATGATGCTTTGATGCAGAATCCCGCATATTGATTACAGACAGTGATGATGAAATAAAGAAGAAGTTCAGTGAGCAATTTCCGTCTTCCAGTCAAACGCCAAAAAGGAGAAGAAGCTCACTTGAAAACAAAACCGTATTCCATACAGAAGAAAAAACCAAAACCGGAGAAGATACGAGGAGAAAGAAACTGCAGGCAACAATGTGATTTACAAACAAATTTACAGAATCTTTGACATCTTTAGCAATGGGGATTCATGTTCAGAAATCGATCATGTATATAATATGCCTACCTTGGTGGATTTCAACCACCAGGATGCTGGATGAACGACAAGTATGTAGGAGAGGATAATTTTTTGTCTCTCGTATGCACATGTGCGTATTATCTAACCTTTGTATATATAATGCATCGGTGTAGGATAAATGTAACCGTTTTTGTGATTCATCAAAATGCGCTTTATCTTATAGAGTTATTTTTTTTTTTCTTTTGCTTCTGACCTAATCCAACTCGGATCAGTTGGCAAAATCGAGTCCCATGGGTACAACATGGACCAGGACGGCTGAACATGGATGGATAGAACGAGAGTAATGTTTCTCTTTTCCAAAGCAAGAAACATAGCTTCATTGACCATATTACCATATGACATATTTTACACCAATTACTGGAACATGTAGCAATGAGGAATAAATAAATAAATAGAATAAGCTATGGTCAGGTCAAAATCAATTCTACGAGGAATGATAATTTGTGGGGTTTTTTGCACTTTGCCACCCCGAAACATGGAAAATCGGCACTTTACACCCTCGAAACTTAGATTTAGCACTTTGCATCCTCAAAATATGAAAAATACAACACTTTGCAACCTCTTTTATTTTCAAGCAAAAACTCAAGGGCAAAATAGGTAATTTTATTGTAAATCTTTGGCACTTTGCCCCCCCAAAATAAAATTAGCACTTAACACTCTCTAATTAAGAATAAATTAACAATTTGCACCCCCGAAACACAATAAATGGATATTTTGCACCCCAAAATACAAAATTAACACTTAACATCGTCAAATAAAAAAAAAACTCAAACCCCTCATTTTTTCGGGCAAAGTTGACCATTAAGGTGAATTTTTTTGAGGCAAAATAGGTAATTATTTATGGGTCTTTGATATGTTGAAGTAGACAAGGGGTCTTCGAGAAGTTTACTTGTACTTTATTTAGTTATTTATGGTTATATTGTTGAAAAGAAAGATGGAGAGATAAATGAGTATTCGAGTATTTATAATTGTATTTTGCAAAATTTAAGTAAAAAATGAATTTTCTATTTTGCCTTAGATTTTTTTCACTCCGATAGTCAACTTTGACGAAAAAAATGAGGGGTTTGGGGTTTTTAAATTTGAGGGTGTTAAGTGTTAATTTTGTGTTTTGGCGTGCAAAATGCCTATTTATTGTGTTTCGGGGGTGAAAGTTGCTGATTTGTTCTTAAATACAGGGTGTTAAGTGCTAATTTTATTTAAGGGTACAAAGTAGTTAATTCTCAAGTTTTGAGGGTGCAAAGTGCCAATACTATTGAATTATCTATTTTGCCCTTGAATTTTTACTTGAAAATAAATGAGGGTGCAAAGTGCTGCATTTTTCATATTTCGAAGGTGCAAAGTGTTAAATTTAAGTTTTGAGGGTGCAAAGTGCCTATTTTCCATATTTTAGGGGTGCAAAAGTGCTAAAAACTCATATTTTGCGTGTGTTCTTTAATCATTCTTTATTTGATAATATCCTCCTCGAAAACTATGTCGAAGACACCATGAGTGTGGAGTCTAATTTGGTAATTTTGTGGTTCAGTCCTTTATTTGCGGAGTGAATCGCATTTTTAGTTCTCCATATGGGTTAATTTTTATATTTCGTTCCTTTTAAATTTTTGTAGCGTATTCGTCCCTCTTATCGATGTAGTTTATCACATTCGTCTCTCTTATCAATATAGTGTAACATGTTCGTCCCTCTTATCGATGTAGTTTATCACATTCATCTCTCTTATCAATATAGTATAACATGTTCGTCCCCAGTGGCGGAGCCACATTGAGAGGAGGGGGGTGCATGGACCCCCCTGAAAAATTTCTCCTTGTTTTTATGTTTTTATGTGTGTAAACATTTGTACTATGGTATTATTTATATAAATCTTATAATATATTTTTTAATGATCCTCTAATTATAATTAAAATTTTAATTAAAAGGGGTCCATGTTTAATAGAGTTTGATAAAGTTAAAAAGTCTAAATTCACAAAGTCCACATCAACTCAAGCTCTAGCATATTTTTTTTTATTTTGCAATTAATTTTTAAGGATTAACACTTTCAAAATATCAAGAGACTCAAATTTCATATAAACTCTTTTTCATCTTCATCTCTTTTATCACAAAACAAGCCTACTAAAAAATTGTGCAAAACACAAATTCTACCAAAAGAAGTGTAGGTTATAGTTTTTCATATTAGGAGGAGAAACCGTTGATTCTTGAGGGAGACATGTGAATGAACTATGTATATTTATATTAGTATTTTATCTAATGCTTGTTAGTTGAAATAAATAGATTATGAAACGATTTTCGTCGACATTTATAAAAAAATCTCATTCTATCAAATTAATTTTGAGCTTGAATTAATTTCGTCGAAGTTTCATTGTTGTTGTTAATTTTTTATTATTAATATTTTAAATTATAGTCTTTAATTTTAAAATGGACCCCGGTGAAAAATAATTCTGGCTCCGCCACTGTTCGTCCCTCTTAAATTTTTCATAGCGGATTCGTCCCTCTTATCAATATAGTATAACACATCAGTTCCTTTTAAATATAAAATACATCACTTAAGTTCAATAAATTGGACGAAAGTTGATGTATTTTTTATTTAAGAGGGAAGAATATAATATGATACAATATATTGATAAGAGGGACGAATCTGATAAAAAAAATTAAGAAGAACAAAGGAGTCATAATAGGGACGAACGTGATACACTACATTGATAAGAGAGACGAATCTATTAAAAAAAATTTAAAAGGGACAATAGTGCAAAATTTAGTTCATAAGAAGAAACAAAAATACTATTCACTCTTATAATTTTGAATACTGGAGTGTCTTTTCGGGTCATACATTTTTTTACATGTACTCCATATATAAGAGCCATCTAGTGTAATCTAGAATATTTTTTTTTTCTTTAAGATTAAGCGAGAATCTCTTTAAACAGGGATTCGAACTTGAGTTTGTTATCTTTCAGTGACTATTATTCCCTTTCACTAAATCAATCACATATTGATATATATTGTCGTTATTTGTTGTGTAGAACTATCATACAACACTAGGGCAAATGTCTCGAGCCCTAAGTGTACGTAAGATTATGACAATAACCTTAAAATCTTATAAAAGATATTAACATTATTGTACATTTGTACACACAAAAAAAATTCACGGCACCCTTTTAACCAATATTCGCAGACAAATGTAATTCATTGTCATATGGATGGTTCATATGGTTGTCCAAACCGGGTCGTCTGGCTGAACCCAACACAATAACATAAAAATTACAATACATTTACAAGATCTCTTTATAATGTCAAAAATAGCTCATATCGTCATATTTTTTTTATAGTTTATGTATATCTCTATATGTTCGAGTTGTGTTGGTATAGACGTATAGTCATGTATTCTTTTGTTTCGAAATTGTGTCAAATTTGACCTTTATTTAATCATATAAATATTGTCAACAAATCTCATGTTGTTGTGATTTCTTTTAATTGTCAAATTTGAACCATCCAAATCTTCTAATTATGTCAACGAGGCACTAGTTTAGTAGTTTTCTTTTATATGGTGAATACATCGTTACATCAAATACTGATAAAGCTGAGGTCATATTATTTTCAAGTATCCTCAAGATTATTTACTTTTTATATCTAAAATACACGTTTACATATCTAACATATTATTATATTGCATATTATTTACATAATTTAGATTATCATATTAAGTCGGGGTTGAAAATGCCATAAATTATATTTTTTGGGTGCAAAGTGTCAAAATCTATAATATTAGGGTTTAAAATGCCAAAAATATTCGAAAATAACTATTATATTCTTCAATCAATTAATTTTTTTTCAAAACACACACTAAGGTGCAAAGTACCAGCTAATTTATATTTTCAGGGTGCAAAGTGCCAAAAACCCTAATTCTTTTGTTTACTCTTAACAATAATTGAGTGGTATTGAAATTATTATCCCTGCCCCGAGGCCCCCGACCACTGACACTTGTTCCGTTTTACAAAATGCACCCAAAACACTCAGACACACATCTGTGACTGTAAGTAAAACCCATTCATCTTCCCCGAAAAAAACCTTTGCACAACCCTTTCCATCTTCATCTCCTCACACAAAACGACAACATTATCTTTTGAATTGTTAAAAAAGAAAAAGAAAAAGAAAACACTATATTTTTGAAAATAATTGCAATTTAGTCCAGTATTTTAAGAAAAGAAAAAATTTCAATTCAGCCCCTGATTTTCAGAATTTCAAATTTGCACTTTTGGTCCCTCAATTTTTGGAAATTTGACCCCAAATTTTTGAAAAATCAAGAATTGCGATTCAGTTAAGAATTCTCAGAAAATTAAAAAAAATCAATTCGGCCCCAAATTTTCAGAAATCCGAATTTACACTTTTGGTCCCTCAATTTCCAGAAATTACAATTTGACCCTAGAATTTTTAAAAACCCAAAATTACAATTTAGTTAATTTCGAAAGATTAAAATTTTCAATTCGACCCCTGATTTTCAGAATTCCAAATTTTCACTTTTGGTCCCTTAATTTTTAGAAATTGCAATGTGACCCCATATTTTCAAAAAAACCAGAACTGCAATTCAGTCCATAATTTTCAGAAGATTAAAATTTTCAATTCGGCACCTGATTTTCAAAAATTCAAATTTGCACTTTTGGTCCCTTAATTTTAAAAAATGTCCATTTGACCCCAGATTTTCGAAAAACCCAGAGTTCTAATTCAGTCCAGAATTTTCAGAAAATTAAGATTTTCAATTCGGCCCCAGATTTTATGAATTCTAAATTTGCACTTTTGGTCCCTTAATTTTCAAAAATTATAATTTTGCCCCAAATCGATTTATGCGATTTTATCCCGATATCAGCAGCAAGAATCAAATCATAGAGCAAATTATAATGCACGATTGAGAATTTCAAATAACATAAATGATATATAATATACCAAACAATGGATTTTAAATGAATGGATTTGAAATCATTTGTAAAAAAATTTATCCAAACAAGAGATTGTAAATGAATGGATTTCAAATCATTGGAATTTCAAATCCATTCATTTGAAATCTCTCTTCATTTCAAATCCATCCATCCAAATGGGCCCTTATAGATTTTTGTGATTTTTGAAGTATTTGACCCTAATTATTAAAATTACTTCTGTTCAATCGTAATTTTTATGGTGTTTGGCCCCCATGATCATAATCACTTTTGGGATCTCGAAAATAAAAAAATAACCTTATTTTGCAAAATCTATTATACAAAAATAATTATTCTATAATTAATTTTTATTATATCAATTATTACCAAAATCAATTTTATAAAATTAATTCTCCTATAATTAATTTTCCTATAATTAATTTCCCAATAAACTCACCCTTAATTACTCTCTCCATCGCGCGACCCAGCTGCTCATTTTAAAAAAGAGAAAAATTTCTTTCATCTCTCCCTCTTCTCCTTCTCCGATCAGCTCAACCAGCTGCTTCTCCCTCTTCCTTGGTCAAGCAGCGACACCGCGCCACCAGCAAGCACTGCACCATGACCGGTAGATTTTCCCCCTCGGTTCACCCCTTCTCCGCGTGCGCCCACGCCGGCCGAAGTACCACCGCCATTGTTGGACTTCCATTATTTCTTCTATAGAGGTATGTGTTCTACAACAATTTACATATGCTTTTGTTCTAGCTAGATCAAGCTGTTAATTTGTGATAAATTAAGTTAGTGTTCCCATTTGAAATTAGAACTTCATTTATGTATATAGTGTTATTTGAAAATTTGATTGAGCCTAATTTTGATAAAAATTTGATTTAGGGCTTGTAGTATTAACTTTTAGTTAGTTAGGGTTTATAATTGATTTATGAAATTGGGAAAATTTGATTGTATTATTCTTAAAACCAATAAATGTTTTGCCTAAAAATCACATAATTTAATATGAACGAATGTCCGGTTTTATTGGTTCCTTCTCTATTCTTCCGTCAAGAGAGGATAACAGAGGTATAAACATATGACGATTCTCCATTCATGTTTAAAAGTATTTTGCTAACTGGTGATATACTTCTAAGTCATGTGTTTTTATATTTATTTATGTGCTCTTGTTATTGACACAATTATGACATTTTGCATTTTGAATCACTTGGACACTAGTTTGATAGGCAGTAAAATGCATTGTCTAGTAAACTTAATGTTGATGAAAAAATCTTATTTTATTGTATGCTTCTTTATAATTCCTTTCATATTTTTTTTATTAATTGCAAATTTATCCAATTATGGAAATTAAGATGGAGGATAATCGGACCTTAATGAAGATTTCCATGATAGTTGATACTCAAAATTACTTTCCTGATCGAATGAATTGTGATAGTAATAGATAAACTAATTTGGATAGCTAGCACTCAACAGTTTAACATGAATATTAATCAATAAAAATCTATTGCCTGCTACCGTTTAAATGGAGGGGATGTAAATGAAGGTTGTGATTGAATCTCGCCAATTATTTCTTAAAATAAAATCAGGAATATAATATATTTGAAATTCACTAATAACAATTTGTTATTAAAAAAATAAAAAAAATCTGTCAAAAACGTGTTTACTTTTAATTAATTCATTGCAAATTGATTCTTACATGATTAAGGGCAATCAGTAGTTATTTTTCTTTCCTAAACCATTATGTGAATCTACCTCACAAAAAAATAATTCTTTCCTAGCATAAAAATTGTAATTCACCTGGTTTATTTTTTTGAGAAAGCAAAAACCTTCCCTCAATACCAAGGAAGTTGCCTTACAAAAAATGTTACCTTTTATCTAAATTGAGTGCCTATGCTTAAATCAGATTTTCCAAATCAAACCCTTCCAAATTGCATTGTTATGGTCTGTAACGTAGCTAGTAGTTATAAAAGATAAAATTCACAAAGTTAAGAAAGAAAAAAAAAGCACTCTTCACCTTTTATCATTTCTATAACTGGTAAACAAAGTTAAAATAATCAGCGTTAATTTAACCAAAGGCTCTCCGGTTGGTCTTCAACGATTTTCTTTCAGCAGGTGATTTTCGTTCTCCAAGCACTTATTCTATTTTTTGTGTTTAATAGAAAAGAAAAAGGAACCATTTGGTGCATTTGTTTAATGAGTAAGTTTCTAATCCTGGATTATGATTTGCAGGATTGGGTTATTCTTCTTCTCAGTTTTCAGGCGTTTGTGTTTGTTGTTGCACGCAAGTAGTCAAAATGAGTTCATCTGAAAGTTTAAATCTCAGAATCACACCTATGCCAGACCTCTTAAAACTCTTTAAACCCTTACTCCGTCCAGATGAGTTTGTCCAGTTAGTTAACATGTTAGTGGACCGTGAAAAGGAAATTAAAATCGAATGGAGAAATCTCAAAAAGGATCTGGATTCTATGAAAGAACAGTGCAGATTATTAGAGAACTGGCAAAGTTCAGCAATGCTTGAAAAGATGGAATTGGAGGAGAAGATGTTAACAACTGAAAGAGAATGTGAAGAATTAAAGGAGAAAATCATTAGGCTGGGAGAAGATGAGAAAGTGTTAAGTGAAAGAAAGAAAAGGGCCGAAGAGGGATATGCCAAAGTTTCTAAGGAGCTATCCGAGAAAACAAGTGAAAAGAATAAGATGATTTCCATTTTGAAAAACCAAATAGTAGAAAGAGATCATAGTATAGGAACTTCTCAAGAGAAGTTGATGTGTTTTGAGGAGAAGGTGGCAGGACTCGAAAGAGAAATTCATGATTTGAAAGGACTAAAACTGGAAGCTGATCGAACAGTTGAGGATATGAGGCGCGAAAAATCTGAAGCTGATCAGAAAGTACGGCGCCGAAATAGTGAGGCTGTGGAGACTATCGAGGGGCTTAGGCGCGAAAAATCAGAAGCCGATCAGACAATAGAGCAATTAAGGCGCCAAAATGGTGAGGCTGTTGAGACTATCGAGTGGCTGAGGCGCGAAAAATCGGAAGCCCGTCAGATGGTGGAGGACTTAAAGCGCAAAAATACTGAGGACATTGAAACTATTAAGAGATTGAGGCGCGAAATTTCGACTGTTAATAGGGAAAAAATGAGTTCCAATCAAACTAGGGCGGAAACGAGTAGCAAAAATTCAGAAGAAGCTGATGAGGAAATGAAACAACTAAGGAAACGAAATTTCGAGGCTTCTGAGATTATTGGTCAGTTGAGGCGCAAAGTAATCGCAGCTGAAATGGGAAAATTGTGTTCTGATAAAATCGTAAAGGAAATGAAACACAAATTTTCGGAAGCCGAGAAAAGGGTGGAGGAACATATATGCAAGAATTTGGAGGCTTTTCAGAATATGGAGGATTTGAATCGCCAAATATCGGCGGCTGTTGAAACTGAAAAAACGAAATCAGATAAAAACCTGAAGGAAACGACAAACAAACAATCTGAAGTTGATCAGACTGTGGATCAACTAAGGCGTCGAAACTTGGAGGCTTCACAGATTATAGTGGATTTGAAGAGCCAAATATTGGCGGCTGAAGGTGACAAAAAGAAGTCAGATCAAACCTTGGATGAAATGAATAACAAACAATCGGAAGTTGACCAAATCGTGAAGGAACTAAAGCGCAAGTGTTCGGAGGCTCTTCGAACAAATGAGGAGTTAAAGCGCCAAAAGTTGGAAGCAGAAGAGGCTGGTAAAGTGGACAAAAAGGGGTCGGCGAATATGGAATCAAGTCTCAAGAGATTGGAGGAGGGATTTGCAAATAGAAAGAAAGTTAAGGGGGGAAATCTAGATAATTTTGGAAAGTCAGATGACAAATTTGGCACCACAAAGAAGGTTGAGGACGTGAGTATGCATGCATGTAGTGGCCCGTCAAAGATAGGTTGTTACCGTTAACTCAATAACTATATGATATTCTGTTTGTATGCTTGTCGTGCCCCATTGATTGAAAATTGACATTTCATTTGGTCTTAGTTCTCTTACAAGAAGTATATAGTTTTTAGTGCAATTATACGTCGTATTAATTAAGATGATCGATTTGGGATTTCTTGCACATGAATCATATGGACTCAGCTTGATCTCAAGTGCTCTTTGTTACTTTCATTATTGTTTTTTTTTTTCAGTACTTTACTTCCATTAACATGTTGACTCTAGTTTTTGGATATTTTTTGTCCTCTTCCTTTTGAGGTGACCTAATTGCTTGATTAATAATCACCATATCATCTTAAGTGTCTTAATTTTTTTGGCATAGTGCCCCTCTGAAATAATTAGTATAGTATGGGATTCTTTTGATAGGTATTACAAGATAGTTATAATGAGTTTGTATTTATTGTTTTGCACATAAAATTAACATGTGATGTGTATGTTGACAGGCAGTAATGCATTTGTACGTATTGATCGTTGTGACTTTGCTAAGCTTAACTCTAACGATACTGATCGAGGAGGAAATGGAAGTAAAAGATTGAAGCAGGGGTCAGGTATCATACAATATATATACTCTTATTTTGTCAACTTATTAATATAGTTTTACCAAATTATGTAACAAATAATGAAATTTTACGTTCTTTAGTAGTGTTTGTTTTCATAACATCGTAAATCACCTTATTTGTTTGGGGGAATTTGGTTGAATGCCACTAGCAAAAACTTTATTTTTTTAATACATAATTTAAATTAAAGAGGCTAAATTGCAAAATACACATTCCATTATTTAATTATTTATTTTAACACTACTTCACATGTTAAAAAAGAAAAAGACACTCTCTCTCACAGATCTGAATCTGCGACCTCAACAAGCAAACAAAGCTCTCTCCCTTTCTTCCCCAACTTCAATTTCTTCGCAAACCATCACTCGAAAAACGGCACATAATAACGACATTGAAGGCGAGGAGATGAACCTAGAACAAGCACCACACCCATACACTGTAAGTTTTAATTTTTTTTCAATTCCACGATCAATTGCATACCTGGGTACGTATTTTGGCATTTGGTATGAACAAACGCCAGTCTCCAGTTGATTTCAGCTTGTGGAGACTGAAGACTAGTTACCAGATGCCATGTTAGCTCACCGCGGTGTTGATAATGCTCACCGTGGTGTGTGGCGGTTGTGAATATCACACGCCACATGCACACGCACACTCACACGCCACACGCCCCATGCACACTCACACGCCCCACGCACACGCCACACGCCACCCATGAATTTGATCATGGCGTGTGGCTTGTGTTTTCCCCCACGCCACACGCCAGAACAGAACTTTTATTTTGAAATTTTGTTGTTTGTTTTGTAGGGATACTTTACCTTACCCACCTCGGCTTTACATGCCCTACCGGAATTATTACCCCGCTTTCACTACGCTAATGTGATCGTAAAAGGAGAAGTAACACAACGTTGATCATGGAGCGAGATTCCAGATATTGTAAGAATGCTAAGACCCGAGCATTGGCGGATTATAAATGAGTACCCCCAGATTGGGAGTTTTCTACACCTAACAGGGAACGGCAGATTCAAGTCATCGGTGTTGCACGGTATGATTCTCCGAGTATGCGAACACGTGAAGAAAATAAGTAAATACGAATACTGGTTTTTGGTAAATGGAAAGCCAGTTAGGTTCGGCGTCGAGGAATTTAGCCTCGTATCGGGGATGCGATTTGGGGGAGTGAGTGATGATGACTCCCAAAGTATCGAGCAAGGGAGTAACTTGAAGACCCGATACTTTGGCAGCTGGGGGCAGAATGAGGTTTCTGTTCAAGCTCTCAAAACGAGGATCATTGAATTGTTGGGTCGCCGTAATGCGAATGACAAGGCCGTATGCAAGTTAATCTTCGCGTGGGTGATATCAGCCTTGTTGTTACCAGCTCGGCCCATGAAATCGGTTAAAAACAAGTACTTCGCGGTAAGTAAACTTTAATTTTAATTTTTATTATTTCCTTAAAGTTTTAAAAATAACAAAACTGTAAATTTGTATATATTGAAGGTATGTAACGATCTCGCGATTTGCGAGAGATATCCTTGGGGAGAGGAGATTTGGAACAAAACTTTTGGTGATATTGTAATACATATGGGCACTGTCAATGAGAACATCCGTAGATGGAATGCGGGCGGCTTCCCACACATTTTTCTGGTATGTTTGTAAAATCAATTGTTGATTTCCATGTATTTTTTTTTAGTTCTTTTTTTGTAAATGTTCGATGTTTTGACTAATGTTTTGAATGTGAACAGTTTTGGGTGGTGGAAGCCATTGAAGGCATGCCAGATGCGGGCAATTTTCTTGCAAGACACGACCCATCTATTCCGAGATATCCGCGAATGTTACGTTGGGATTTCGGGAGCCGTAATCCCAACTGTAAGGTCATAGACAAGTTCTTGCAGGATGTTCATGTATGTTAATTGTTTTTATTAATAATTTTTTTCCGACATATCACTTGAAATATTTATTCTGAATAACTTGTATATATTTATTTTTTCAGGCTGTGATCCCACGGCTACGGCCGGATGACACGGAGTTGGGGATGGAGTACTATGTATCAGCTAGAGCGTTAGCCGATGGCATCATGCCTCGTACCCGCCTTCCTAGTTATCGTCGATTAACTCAGTTTTTCGGACAGCTTTATGTGGTTGTTCGGGATGATGAAGGAGCTCCCAAATTCCCCAACCGGCCATCCGCCCTAACTGATTCTGCTCCAGCAGAAGGTGCTGCCCCAGATGCCGATGCTCCTGATTCTACTCCTGTGCGCCGACGTCAGAAGCGTGTCCGAAGAAGCCAAGATGGTGCCTCTACTTCTCAAGATCAACCATCATCTTCTCAAGCTCAACCTGCCTGGGCACGTGAGAGACTTGTTGGTCAAATCAACGAGATAGATCAGAGACTTAGTGGGCAGCTCGACTCTCTGACAGTAACTCTGGAACAACTCTATCAAATGATGTTGCAAGACCGAGAAGGCCGAAAGGGTAATGAAGGGGACGACAATGAAGGGGACGACAACGATGATGACGACGATGATGATGATAATGATCAGGTTTAGTTGTTGTTTTTCTAGATTTTTTTTAGAGATATTATTGGAATCTATTGTTCTGAATTATTGAATTTTATCAAAATTGTTTTTAGACTATATTGTTTATTAGATTGGTTTTGGAGTTGTGTTTATCTAAATGGTGGATTTATTAAATTGGTTTTGGATGGTTGCACAAATTGGTTTTGAATAATGTTTTATATGAATTTTTTATATACGCATTTTCAGGGTGATCATTTGGGTAGGAGTGAACCTACGCATTCTCAGGGTAATAATGCCGAAGATACTTGCCTTCATGGTGATCACGAAGTCGATAGTGATAATAATCTGGGTAGGAAAGAACCATGGCAAGAAAGAAGAGAAGAGAGGATAAGAAATCCTAGTAGGCTTTTAAGAACTCCTTTTACCGCTAATGTTAGGAAAACAAAATCCACTAAGTAATTATTATTTTTTTGTAATATTTAATTCGGTTAGGGACCATTTGTATAAAATTCGGTGGTAAAATTGTAATTTTTGAATGAACATTTTAATTTTGTGCATCTAACGGATTGAATATCAATGACGAAGTTTTTATATATTTTGGGGGTAAAATTGTAATTTTTGAAAAGTTAGGGACCAAACTATAAATATGTGTTAAATGCAAGTTAGTAGTGAGTGAACATTTTAATTTTGTGCAACTAATGTTACTGAATTGAAATTATGAATTTGGCCTAAATTTTGGGGGTAAAATTGTAATTTTTGAAAAGTTAGGGACCAAACTGCAATTCGGTTAGGAACCAAACTGCAAATTCGTGTAAAATTCAAATTCGTAGTGATTATCTTTGCAATTTTAATTTTGTGCATCTAACGGATTGAATATCAATGACGAAGTTTTTATATATTTTGGGGGTAAAATTGTAATTTTTAAAATATGTGTTAAATGCAAATATGTGTTAAATGCAAGTTCGTAGTGAGTGAACATTTTAATTTTGTGCAACTAATGTTACTGAATCGCAATTATGAATTTGGCCTAAATTTTGGGGGTAAAATTGTAATTTTTGAAAAGTTAGGGACCAAACTGTAAATTCGTGTAAAATTCAAATTCGTAAGTGTTACTTCTCCATTTGGGTGATAAATTGACAAAATCTTAGAAAATTGGCCAATATATAATTTTTGTTATGATATACGGAGGATATAATGTTATTGTAAGTGTTACTTCTCCATTTGGGTGATAAATTGACCAAATCTTAAAAAATTGGCCAATATGTACGAAGTTATGCTTTACGGAGGATATAATGTTCCTGTAAGTGTTACTTCTCCATTTGGGTGATAAATTGACCTAATCTTAAAAAATTGGCCATTATGTATGAAGTTATGATTTACGGAGGATATAATGTTTCTGTACGTGTTACTTCTACATTTGGATGATAAATTGACCAAATCTTAAAAAATTGGCCAATATGTAATTTTTGTTATGATTTACGGAGGATATAATGTTACTGTAAATGTTATTTCTCCATTTGGGTGATAAATTGGTCAAATCATAAAATTTTGGCCAATATGTACGAAGTTATGATTTACGGAGGATATAATGTTAATGTAAGTGTTACTTCTCCATTTGGGTGATAAATTGACCAAATCTTAAAAAATTGGCCAATATGTACGAAGTTATGATTTACGAAGTGTTACTTCTCCATTTGGGTGATAAATTGACAAAATCTTAAAAAATTGGCCAATATGTATGAAGTTATGATTTATGGAGGATATAATGTTTCTGTAAGTGTTACTTCTCCATTTTGGTGATAAATTGACCAAATCTTAAAAAATTGGTCAATATGTAATTTTTGTTATGATTTACGGAGGATATAATGTTACTGTAAGTGTTACTTCTCCATTTGGGTGATAAATTGACCAAATCTTAAAAAATTGGCCAATATGTACGAAGTTATGATTTACGGAGGATATAATGTTCCTGTAAGTGTTACTTCTCCATTTGGGTGATAAATTGACAAAATTTTAAAAAATTGGCCAATATGTACGAAGTTATGATTTACGGAGGATATAATGTTCCTGTTAGTGTTACTTCTCCGTTTGGGTGATAAATTGATCAAATCTTAAAAAATGGGCCAATATGTAATTTTTGTTATGATTTACGGAAGATATAATGTTACTGTAAGTGTTACTTCTCCATTTGGTTCTTAAAACATTGGCCAATATGTACGAAGTTATGATTGACGGAGGATATAATGTTCCTGTAAGTCTTACTTCTCCATTTGGGTGATAAATTGACCAAATCTTAAAAAATTGACCAATATGTAATTTTTGTTATAATTTACGGAGGATATAATGTTACTGTAAGTGTTACTTCTCCATTTGGTTGATATGGTTAGAGTTTAGGGTTTAGGGTTAGGGTTTAGGATTGTGGCATTTGCAGTTTGGTCCCTACGAACTTGCATTTTAACACATATTTGCAGCTTGGTCCCTAACTTTATAAAAATTACAATTTTACCCCCAAAATTTTTAAAAAATTCATAATTGCGATTCAATCCATTAATTGCTTAAAATTAAAATGTTCACTCACTACGAACTTGCATTTAACACATATTTGCAGTTTGGTCCCTAACTTTTCAAAAATTACAATTTTACCCCCAAAAATAACAAAAAATTCATAATTGCGATTCAATCCATTAATTGCACAAAATTAAAATGTTCACTCACTACGAACTTGCATTTAACACATATTTGCAGTTTGGTCCCTAAATTTTCAAAAATTACAATTTTACCCCCAAAATTTATAAAAAATTCATAATTGCAATTCAATCCATTAATTGTACAAAATTAAAATGTTCATTCAATACGAATTTGCATAGAACACGAAATTGCATAAAACATCAATTACATCAAACATTGTTCAATAAACATCAAATACAACTTACAAATTCACTAAACATCTAAGATTCACTTTCGTGATTGCCCGAACTCTGGTTGCGTTGGGGACATCTAGTTGCGTTGTGATCGGTACTTCTGCAAATTGAGCACTTGTATTTTCTCTTCGAATTTTCAAGGGATGATACATGTCGTGACTTTTTAGGCCTTCCACAGGTTATTTCGACGACTGGAGGTAGCACTACTCTCGCCATAACATCATCGGGGATGTTCATCTATTGGTCTTTCGATGGAACGGGTTCTATGAGCTCAAAGTATGCTTGACGCGTAACAAGCTCAAACACATACTTACCACTATCTCTTGGTCGTTTGTCCATGACAGCTGCAATTGTGTGCTCACACAGTATTTGCTCAATCTGAAAGACGCCACATGAACAAGTTCTTCCCGCTAAATCCACAATTCCGGACCACTCGGTAGATTCCACTTTCCATGTATCATACCCTAATTCACATTTGCGCCACCCATACGCCTTTTCATATCGCTCAGATATCAACTTCTCCTTCGATGGGGTAAATACAGATGACCATCCGTTAGCCTCATCACGACGCTCTCTAAACCACTTTCCCATCAAATTAACAATAAATTTGAGAAAGTAACATATGGAAAAATATTTGGCATCTTTGATCCGATTATTAAGGACCTCAACATGGTTAGACGTCATTACCTCATATCTGTTCACGCGATGGTGGATTCTCGGCCATTTTTATCAAACGTTACCTCGTTCTGTAGCCAATTTGCACATCCTGGGCTCTTGGTTTTCAAGACACCAAAATATTTTTCAAACTCACTCTCGCTGTACGCGAAAGCAGCTTTGTAAAAGCACCTGGTTACCCCATCTTTCCCAAACTTTTTTACCAAGTTCTCTTTGAGGTGGAAGTAACATGCCCCATGATCAGCTAAAGGGTAAACATGTTTTACCGCTTTAGTAAGCCATTTCCCTCTGTCTGAAACAATAACCAGATCGTCTCTGTCTGGTACACCCTCTTTCAAGCACTCGAGAAAATAAGTCCAACATGCCGCATCCTCGTTGCCCTTAGCTACCCCCCATGGAATTGGATAACAACGATTTTCACTATCCGTCGCACTTGCAATTAGAACGGTTCCTTTATATCTTTGCCCCATTAATGTTGCATCAATTACAATTATATTTCTTAGGAAATGGAATCCTCGAGTAGCAGCTCCGGAAGACATGAAGAAATATTTAAACTGGTTTTCGGAGTCCGTATGGATGCGAGTGCGCGTGCCAGGATTTTTTCTGCTCAATCATGTAAGCATAGGAGGGTAGATTGGCAAAGTTTTCTTCGAATGTACCCATAATCTGTGCTTGAGCAACTTGTTTCGCTCTCCAAGCTGTCATATAGTTAATGTTAACATTTTCTTCGGCACGCATGAAGTTTATCAGGGCATTTGGTTTTGGGGCTTCATTGGCGTTCAGATATAATCCCGACGTCCGTAAACCAACCAATACGACTTGTTGCTTGTCTATGAACTGCACCTCTATTCGATATCCCACAAGTGTGAACGTTTGTATATGTTCGAATAACAAATTCATCACACTTATCTTCCTTAATCGCATATAAACGCCATGGACATCCAGAAGTCTTACACCGAGCTATCTTCCTATCATGGTCAGACTTATACGATTTAATTTCCCATTTTTTTCGTACAGCAGTGTCACGAAGTGTATCCATGAACTCTTTTTTGTTTCTAAACCGTTGACCAACTGTCCATCCTGATTCATCATTCCTGCCCTGATCGGAATTTGATCCCGAATAATTTCTTGCAACATCATCAGCGTTATCAAAGCCTTCGTGACTAGGTGGTTCGTAAAATTCTTCATGGCTAGGTGCTTCACCATAACCACCACCACCAACATCAGCACCTACATTACCACCACCTACGTCACCACCTACATCATCACCTACATCACCACCACCTACATCATCACCACCCACATCACCACCACTATAATCACACTGGTTGTCAACGTTACGGTGTTCACCATTTACATCAGCACCACCATAATCACCTTCGCCGTTAAAGTTATGGCGGTCATGACGAATATTATGACCCTCGTTGTCATACGGAGACCACTGACTATATGGAGGAGAACAACGTAGTGGTTCAACTTCCTGCACTGTAGGAAAAGTTGGATTAGAGGTAATGATCTCCTCATCAACACCATCTTGTGCACTTGATCCTCCTATAACACATCCATCAAGTTGGTAATTGAAGCTAACTTTGTCCATGAGTTTTTTTACCTTTACCCCGGGACATAAGTTTCTTCGATTTCTCTTTTCTACCCGGAGTAGCCTCTATCCTCATAATTTCTTCTCTCGGAGAAAAAATCAAGTACAAAATTAAATCAATAGAACTATGGGCATAGTGCTTTGTTATATCCCAATCTTCTTCATCTGATACTTTCACTATAGGTTATTAACACATTCGCGCAGAATCTCAAAAATTTCAGTATACCGATCTAAATTTAACTTCTCGCATTTTATCGAGTAATTCCTCAAACGAAGTTCTCCTATCCACCATTATTGTTTTCACAGAATCTCTATCACCACTCCAATGCCATTTACCATCCATTTGGCGTATAAAACCATCGCCATATCGAAGATATATTATAAGTTTGTCCATTCCTACAAGTAAAAACAAAAATTAATACACAAGCTATCTAAATAAAAAAAATGCATTCTCGAAGGACAATACTGCCATGTTGGCGTGTGGCGTTTGTTCCTTACCAAACTCCACACGCCATGCACAACTTTGTGGCGTGTGGCGTGTGGAAATGCATCATGGCGTGTGGCCTGGGCCATTTACACATGCCACACGCCATGCACAACACCATGGCGTGTGGCGTATGGCCATTTACACACGCCACATGCCATGCATATCTTCTTGGCGTGTGGATTTTTTCACACGCCACATGCCAAGAAGATATGCATGGCGTGTGGCGTGTGTAAATAAATGGCCATACGCCACACGCCAGAAGTCGCGAATAAACGATCGATTCAATATCTCAATTTTTGGTAACTAATAACTCGATAATACATCAAAAATTCAAGTAACTTAGAAATGCTTACCTTTTATGTTGTTCTTCCTCCTTTTCTTCCTTGGTTTGAATGAATTTTTTGTGAAATTTGTGTGAATTGGGAGAGAAGTTGAATTGATTTTGGGGTGGGTTGATTTTGAAGTTTTTAAAATTTTGGGGTATATTTGTTAAAGTTTAGTTTAATTAGGAAGAGTTAATTAATTTGTTTTAGTTGGTTAATCAATCCTATGGCCTTTAAGTAACTTTTAAACATTTAATGGCCTTTTTGTAAATACAATTTTATTTTATGGCCTTTTTGTTAATTTTCTCAATATTTGGAGATTGAATTCAAACTCGAAATTGAATTTTTTTTTTATGTTTTAATGGCATATTTGTTTTATAGGAATATGACATAATATCGACGTATACCCTTCCACAATTACCTCCATTCCACTATAATAAAGTGGTATTAGGAGGAAAAATCACACAACGGACTATGTGGTTGGAAATTATTCGGGACGAAGAGCGACATCCCGGCGGCGTTAACCGGCCACCCCACCATGAGGATGCACATGTGCGTCAAGTTGGCGGCTCGAAACGCCAACGTCTACCAAGAAGAGACCATGATGCCTCCACTTCCCAATCTCAATCGCGTCCAAGTAATCAAGAAATACCTATCTTCTGGTTGACAAAGTTACACCAGATGGAGCAGAGACTTCGACATGATCAAGTCCAGATGGAGCAGAGGCTTCGACATGATCAAGTCCAGATGGAGCGGAGGCTCCTTGGACAGATCACAGGAATTTCGGAGACGCAGCAACAACTTGGTGTAACCATGACTCGCCTTGAAAGTTTGATGTTGAAGGACATTCAAAACAGAGGGATTGATATGGAGTAGAATGAGGAGGGGAATGTGCAAGGAGAAAGCGAGGAAGAGGAAAATGAAAACGGGACGATTAAATTGTTTTTTATTTATGGTTTTTAATTATTTTTGGATTAATACATTGTTTATTGTGATATCGGATTGTTAGATGTTAACTAGATTGTCATGGGATTATTTTTGGAAATGTGTTTTGGATTGTTTTAATTTTATTTAGATATATGATTGAATATGTTAATATGTGATGTTTGATATAAATTCTTAATATACGCATTTTTCAGGCTAATACTGTGGAAGAGAATTCTGATCATGATGATCTTGAAGTCGATGATGATATTCAAACGCATGATCAAGTGGCCCGACAGTAAGGGAAAGAAGTCCAAAAAAATTGATGATGTGGATGCGATAGAAAGGGGAAAAAAGGACTATCCGGTCTAATAAAAAATTAAGAACTCCCTATGCCCCTGATGATAGGAAGAAGAAATCTTCAAACTAATTTTGTAATATTTAATGTAATTATATAATATTTGATTGTAATTGTGTGGTTCCTTGTTATTAGTGTGTATTTTTTGAAAATACGGGGTCAAATTGCAATTCTAAGCGACTAAACAATTCGCATAAGCCAACATCAGAATTCATCAACACAATAATATGAATACATATAAATCTAAAAACTACAAATTCACAATTTTTTATTACAAAAAGAAAATAACATTGTCCAATGCAAAAAAATGTAAAAATAACATTTACTGGTCCCGATCCTCATCCTCCCCATCTCAAGGTATTCATGTTGTCATTCATGTTTCTTTGAAGGGCTGCCATCTCTTGGAACACCAACTCTTGTCCGCGGGGAACCCGTTGTGGGACTTGAACTTGCTCGACTTGAGGGTTCTTCAGATAATGGTAAACCCTGCCGGTGCGAGCACTCTCATAAGTCAAATTCAAAGTTTTGCAGATTGAGTGGGTGTTGATCGGGTTAGCCAACTTGATTTCTTCCCGAACATCCATGATTTCGACTCCGGCCATCAAACACAACCCGTTAATGAGGTAAGGGAAGACAAAGCTCTTCAAGTTTGGTGATGATCGGAGAATGGTCTTTATAAGCCAACTATGAATAATTTTCCCTACGTTAAATTTGAGCCCGCTGGTGAGTTTATAAAGCACAGGGATACGATCATCACCGTAAATAGTATTGTACGAGGTCGGAGCAATGTGAGAACACATAATCAATGACCAATATTTGGCCTCTTTTGTCAAGCGGTTGTGAGGAATTTTACCCACTAGACTTGTGTCGTCGATAGTAAAGTAATTCTTCATTTCTTTTAATCGATCATACACAAAATCTTCGTGTTGATTTTCGGGCCATTGAACTTGGTAGTAGGCATTGATTGTCTCCGGGTCAAACTTAAACTCGATTCCCCTAACCCAAGCGACACTATCGCCCTTTTTCCAATCGACATTGGCATTGAATTCGCGTACAATCTCGCCGGCAAACACCTCACGGGTTAGCCTTTTAAGAAACTCACTCCAACCTCTTTCCTCGATTTGATCATACAATGTCGGGTACGCTTTCCTTTCGCATGTGACAAATCTCTCGGAAATGAATTTCCATCCCTTGTCGGCAATGTAAGCATCCGAAGCTAAATCTAGAGCTATCAAACTCCTCCTCGACCTCCTCGACCGCAATGTTTTTCCCTTTATCTTTCCTCGTCCTTTTTTGTGGTGCACTCGAGCTACCACCCCTAGAAGATCCACTCGAAGTTACATCACCCCTAGTTCTCGGCATATTTTGAATATACTTGGAAAACAACAATCAATTGCACAAAATAAAGAAGAAAACTTCTCACAAGCAATTTGACAAACACCTTGTGTGCAAAGTTTGAGATATACCTTGTGTGTGAATTTTTCCTTGGGAATTTGGTGTTTGTGTAGGTGGGAGTTTAGTGAGTTAGGAGGTGAAATTGAGAGAAGAATTTGAGGAAATTAAGAGAAGAATTTCGAGATTTTTGAGAGGAGATAGAGAGGATTGTTTTCGGTGAAAAAGTAGACAACATGAGCGAGGAAATTTGTGTGTTCTACCCATCTATAAATAGATGGGCAGAACTCATCGCGGTGAGTTTAATACCTCACCGCGGTGAGGTTAGTACTCACGGCGGTGAGTATTAGGCTCACCGCCGTGAGTTTTAGGCAGAGAGTTTGGTAACTCAACTCTCTGCCTCGGTGAACATATAATATGTGGGGTTAAATTGCAATTTCTAGAAATATTGGGCCATTTTAACTCTTTTATGAGAATATGGGGTCAAATTGCAATTTCAATAAATTGACAAATCTAACAAAATTGATCAAAATATGCGTAGTTGTGATTTTCGGAGAATATAATATTACTGTAAGTGTTATGTCTCTTTTCGGGTCATAAATTGTTCAAATCTTATAAAATTGACCAATATGTACGAAGTTGTGATTTACAGAAGATATAATGTTACCGTAAGTGTTAAATTGACAAATCTAACAAAACTGATCAAAATATACGAAGTTGTGATGTACGGAGGATATAATGTTACAGTAAGTGTTACTTCTCCTTCCGGGTCATAAATTGTCCAAATCTTATAAAATTGACCAAAATATACGAAGTTGTGATTTACGGAGGATATAATGTTACCGTAAGTGTTACTTCTCCTTTCGGGTCATAAATTGTCCAGATCTTGTAAAATAAGTTGTGATTTAAGGGTTAGGGTTAAGTTAGGGTTAGGGTAAATGTGAGTGAAGACTGACATTTGATAATGTTGGTCCCAAGTGGTCAGAAGAGGTTTAGAGGGGGGGGGGGGTGAATAAACCTCTTTAAAATTTTCTTTCAAATTTAACTTTAAAACTTTGCTCTAACTGAACAGACTAAGCTGATCAGATTAGTACGTTACAAATATGTTCGCGAACAAATCTTTGAACAGTCTTGTTGACCACTCGTCTGATAGTTACTTAGCTGATTTTGCAGAAATCAGTTTTAATACTTAGAGTACTTGCAGCGGATTTTCAAAGTGTTTTTCACAAGTATTCTTAGCAGTTTGAAAAATGTTTCCCCAGTTTTATAAACTCCTTTTAACTTCTTTTCAAACAGTTAACTTAATGTGTTTTTATGCAAACAGAAGATATGCAGTTTTGAAACAATGTAAAAACACAAGTAATTTTTATAGTGGTTATATGGATTTAAATATCCTTTAGTCCACTCTTCCAAGTCACTCAGATCTTGGGTTATACTATAATCACAAAGTTTACAGTATACTCTGCTTGCGTCGAACAACAAATGAAACGACCACAAGTTCGCAATAGGAGATCACACAGAAAACCTATCCTCTGAAGTTTGATCACTCACAAAGATGGATCACAACTCCGCACAACACTCTTGTTTACAAAATCACTCAGAAGATGTATTTTTCTTGATTCTTCAACTCTGCTTTCGTCAACAAATGACTCAGCTGATGAGTGAGCTGTTCTTGAGACTTAAAGAATTTTGCTTCGGATTTTCTCTCAGAAAGTGTGTTGCTTTTTCTTCTTCGTCTCTTTCAGCTATTTATACTTGAGGATTGAAAAATGTCCGTTGAAGAGAGACAGGTTTCAAATTCCTCGAGTACTGGTCCTTAAAATCCGCGAACGGCTCTTTTGCAGTCTGTCCGTACTGTAAACAGTACTATTCTGCAGGCAGCATTAAATGCAGCATTAAATGCACTCGGCTGATGCGAAGCTTTACTTCAATCATTTGTCTTAAATATCCTCGTACTTCAGCATTTATTACACCAAGGGGCATTTATTACCGTTGGGAACACTTCATGATCTTCTTCACTTTGCTGATGAAAGTACACGTCTGATGGTGAACTCGGCTGATCTCAAACTTGAACAAATCTGATTTGAGTCGGCTGATCTTCACTAATCTGATAACTTTGCTTCAGCAGATCAGAAGTCTTGGACCTTGAAACTTTGACTCTTCTGATGTCTTCATTACTTAGTCAAAATTCCTTGATAAGTCTATCAGCTAAGTTACTCCATACTTAGCCAATCTTTGAAGTTTTGGAATGCATCAAAACCTCCCTTATCAAACTTTCTTCAGTGCCTTCATCTTCATCTTCATCCAACAATTTCCCCCTTTTTGATGATGACAAAACTTCAGCTTAGTACCTGTTGAATACCTAAACTAAAGATTGTAATCCTCAAAATTTTCTGAGATAGAAAAAGTTTATTGGATTGAACTTGAACATTTTATAGATATGGAAAGTGAATTACATGTACAAATTCATCAGATGAGATTTCTGAAAAAGTAAACTGATTACAATTGATTTTTCAATTTCTAACTATCAGCTTCTTCATCAGATTCAAGCACTTCTTCATATTCATAAGATGATTCTTCATCATCTTCTTCATCATCAACTTCTTCTTCCAGAATTGCTTTGGCAGCTTCCATCTTCTCCTTAAGTTCTTGTTCTTGTAGAGCTTTCAAAGCTTCCATGGCTTTCCTGGCAGATTCAGTGTTTTTGTACTTGGTATCTTCTTCTTCTACCTTTTCAAGTACTTCAGCCTTGTCAGCAGTGTCTTCAGTTTCCTTGGCTTGAATGGTTGCAGCAGCAGTTTCTTCCTTAGTTGATTTTTCAGCAGCAGATTCTTTTGCTGGTTCTTCAGCAGCAGTTTCCTTAGCTGGTTCTTCCCTTTTATCTTCCCCCTTTTTGTCATCATCAACTCTGATGACATTAGAAGGTTCAACAGCAGCGTTGAGGGCAACTGTTGGAATCTTTACTCCAGCACACAAAGCCTTCAGATTCTGATTCACCACGTCATGACTAGCTGTCAGATGATGAAGGTCAGTGCTGATGACATCAGTCTTATCATTGAAGTAGTCAATGTTGAGGTTGATAGTTGCAATTTCATTTTGAACTTCCTGTGCAGCCTTTGCAACTTCTTGCAACATCCCCAGATTGATTTCCTTCTCTTCATGACTGACTTTAATGAAAGTTGCAGTTAAGTCAGCAATCTTGTGCTCAGCTGTTTTTAAAGCAGTGTGAAGATGATTCACATCACCCTTCACATCTTCCACGTTCTGGTTCAGCTCTCTTAAGCTGTGTATCAACTGCAATGAGTTGTCTTGAGGAATTGGAATACTGTTGATCTCCTTTTTGATGATCTCTTCTGTTGATCCTTGAACAGTTTCCAGCTGAAGTCTGTTGGTTTCTGCCAACTCTGCTTTCAGCTCCTCCTTAACCTTTAATAGATGTTGCTTGTGCTTGTCTTCCAGTTCCTTAAGTTGATTTTCCATCAGCATCTGGATTGCTTCCATCAGTGATGAGTGCTTATCACCTGATGAAGCAGAAGCAGCAGCTACATCCCTTTCATCAATTTCCTGGTGGACAGGAATATCTTCCATCTTTTCGTCTTGATGATTTCCAGAGTCCGTAGCCTTCCACTCAATGGCCAGGGAGTCATCAGCAGCCTTTTCAGCAGACTTGTCTTCAGTCTGATCAGCAGACTTATCAGCAATTTGATCAGCAGGCTTGTCAGCTGTTTGATCAGCAGGCTTGACATCAGGCTTGTTCGCAGTTTTAGGCTCATCAGTAACATCATCATAGACTAAGTTGGTGATAGTGCCATCATCATTGAAGCAAGTGGTTTGTCTGATTTGCCTCACAATGATCCAGGGGTTAGTAAAAGCATTATTCCCCTTTGGCACTTCATAGAACGGTTGCACTTCCTTGCCAAAAATGATTTGCTGGATACTAGGCAGTAGTGGCAAATCACTTGAACAGCCTTGCTGATATTTTGACTTTTTAGCCCATCTCTTCAGGGCAGCCATAACAGCAAACTTAATTGCTCTTTCCTCAGCATCTTCAGACTTCTTCTTCTTTTCAGGCAAGGTGCTCTTGATTTTCTTGGCTTCCTCCAATGCAAAGCCTTTTGCATAGCTATACATGATATCTCTCACATAGCTTGGATCAAGAGCCTTTTGGATGGAGTTTGTCTTCAGCCAACTTAGAACCCATCGTTCTTCATCAGCTAACTCCTTCATATCTTGAAGTTCAGTAATTGACTTGTTCAGCCTGTTGTCCCTCCAACTAATATATCTTGGCTTTTCTTGGTTGAACAGAGTCTTCAACATCAACTTCTGATCATAGTATGCTAATGATTTCTCAAATTTCTTGAACAATTCCTTATCAGCATAGACTATCTCAAAAGCTTTTCTGACTTCAAACTTGTCTTTGGACTTGGCTTTGGGAGCAGGCAGTAGTATCTTCTTTTTGTCTTCTTCAGTCTGCTCTTCACCAATCTTGATGCCACCTCCATGGACAGGTCCATAGGCATCAACCTTGCTCAGTTCAATCACAGCAGCCATTTCAGCATCCTCAGCAGCTTTTCTTTCTGCTGCAGACATGCGTCTTCTGGCTTCATCCTTTGCTTCTTGAGCTTTGCTTAGCTCAAGTGCTTTCTTCTCTTCAAGCTCATCCTGCTTCCTCTGTTCAGCTTCTTCCCTTGCTTTCTTATCAGCTTTGGAGATTTTCTTTCTCCTTAGCACTATTTTTCTCTTGCCTTTATCAGCAGGTGCTGGTCCAGCAGATGATATGGGAGCAGCAGCTATAGGATGGATGATTTGAACATCTGGATCTTCTTGAGGTTGAGCAATCTCAGCTGTTGGTGCTTCCTGACTTGGCTGTTGCTTATCAGCTTTGTCAGTCTCAACAGTCTCAACTGTTTCAATAGGCCTTTGAGTAGCTTCAGGATCCTCCCTAGCTACATTTTCCAGATCAGTAGGTTTTTCAATGAATGTCATCTGCTTTCTAGCAGACCTCTTTGTTCTACCTTCACGGTAAGTGATAGCAGCTGTACTTCTCTGTTGACTTCTTGTCCTTTGAGAAATATCCTCAGCAGGCCTCTCAGCTGATGGAGTTCTTGATGGTGATGCAGGAGATCCAGTCCTTACATCAGCTATTATGTTCTCAACAATTTTAGTGGCTTCAGCAGAAGTCACTCTCTCCAACTGCTTTGTTTCTTTCTTCTTGGGCTCATCAGCAGCCCTCTTCCTTTTAGTCTCAACAGCCAGGTCTGCTGTTTTGACTAACCTCTTTGGTCTTTTGGCAGGAACTTCTTTTGGTTCCTCAACATCAGCTTTTTCTAGCTCACCAGCCTTCCTCTTTTGAACAGGCAAGTACTTGGACAATGCCTTTGATTTGTGAATTTCTTTTCCGTTCTTCATATCACAGCCCAGCTTTGACAGCAGATAACTGAGTGTGATTTGATGGTTGGTGGAAGGGCCTTTTCCTTTCTTATTGTCAAGAAAGTCAGCCAATATGTACCAAACTATAATGGACCAGTTGACCTCCAATCCATAGTAAATGGCAGCCATGATGCTGAACCTCTTCATGGTAACAGCATCCAGTGAAAATGTGCAGTTTTCGATCAGCTTGCATACCATATCAGCCATCCGCTGATATTCATCCTTCAGTTGCTTCTTCCTAATATTTCCAGTTAACGTCTCACCCTCTTTGGCGCAGATCGCCCAGAACTGTTGGTGCTTTTCTTCCGTCAGAACGATGACGTCATGTCGTCCTCTGTTAGGAAGCCCAAACGTCTCGTGAAGAACAGCAGGAGTAATAGTAATGGCTTTACCTTCCACTGTAGCTTTAATCTCCAGTTTGTTGTAGTCAGCCTTTGCATTATTGTAGTACTCCATCACTTGGGCAGTCCAGATAATTCCTTCGTGATATTCCATGAAGTTTACCAGCGAAGCAGATTTGAACTTTTCAAGTAGTTCTTTCATCAGATCCGTACCAGATTGATAGTAGGAATCATACACAAGATACATGCCTTCAGCAGCCATTTCAGATCTGTAGAAATTAGAAGAAAAACGAAAGGGTTTTTGCAGAAAATTGCTCAAAATTTTCACAAGTGCTCTTGAATGTTTAGGGTTCGTAAAGAGCTACTCGACTGATCAGATGGGGATTTATAGAGTTGGGGTTTTTCGGTTTCCGTGATATCCGCCAACCGTTAGATCCGTTTTTCTGTCAGTGCTGATCGTGCGGCGTCAGTTACGACCTTTCAAATTCAAAAGATATTTTAACGAAGAGCGGGAATATGTACCGCCCGACAGTTTACTTGTAAAAGCGTGTTTTGGATAAAACGTTTTAAAATAGATCGCTTTTATATAAATAATCAGATGAGTATAATAAACACTTATCTGATGGACTACTGTCCTGATGACAATGCTGTTATCAGAGAATGCCAATAGCTGATAACCTTCCTCAGCTGTTTGTCAATCCAGCTAGATAAAATAACTTCAATCTTCGATAGTTGAGTCTTCTGATGAAAACATAACTTCAACTAACTGTCATTAACAAATTTCATCTTTAATTCAGAAGTACCGCTAGTCTTACACGTTCCCCCTGAGTTTAAGAATTCATGAGTTAACTAGTCTGTTGAGAGTTAATCCTTGAAGATAAAGACGAATTACTAAGCTGTTGAACTCCAGTCTTCTGATGAGTTCCCCCTCAGCTTATGCATCCAAATTAAGTAGTCCTAACTCAGCTCTTAGAGTTGAGAACCTTGCTTCACTTAGAGGTTTGGTGAAGATATCAGCAATCTGATTATCAGTATGAACATACTCAATCATTACATTGCCTTTTTCCACATGATCTCTAATGAAATGATGTTTAATCTCAATATGCTTAGTCCTTGAATGACTTGTAGTATTCTGAGTAAGTGAGATAGCACTTGTATTATCACAGTAGATTGGTATTCCACTGATCTTGATGTTGTAGTCTTCTAGTTGATGCTTCAACCAAAGTATCTGTGCACAGCAAGCTCCAGCAGCTATATATTCAGCTTCAGCAGTAGATATAGAAACTGAGGTTTGCTTCTTACTCATCCATGAGATCAGACGACTGCCTAAGAACTGACATGCACCTGTTGTGCTTTTTCTGTCAATCTTGCAGCCAGCAAGGTCTGAATCTGAATAACCAATAAGCTCAAATCCAGATTCTCTAGGATACCATAATCCCAATTCTTGAGTGCCTTTAACATACTTCAATATCCTCTTGGCAGCTAAGAGATGAGATTCTTTGGGGTTTGATTGAAATCTTCCACAGACTCCAACTGAGTACATTATATCAGGTCTACTTGCTGTTAGATACAACAATGAACCAATAATGCCTCTGTATTTGGTTATGTCTACTGATTTGCCATCTTCATCTTTATCCAAACGAAGACTTGTAGACATAGGAATGGTAGCTGTTGAGCTAGTTTCCATACCAAATTTCTTGAACAGATCTCTTGTGTACTTTGCTTGGCTGATGAATATTCCATCAGGCAACTGTCTAACTTGCAATCCAAGAAAATAGTTAAGTTCACCCATCATGCTCATTTCAAACTTATTCTGCATCAGCTTGGAGAACTTATCACACATCTGTTGGTTAGTTGAACCAAAAATAATATCGTCCACATATATTTGCACAAGTAATATATGATTTTCCCATTCAATTGTGAACAAGGTTTTATCTACCTTACCTTTACGAAATCCTTTAATTAAAAGAAAATCAGATAGGGTATCATACCATGCTCTTGGAGCTTGTTTCAGTCCATAAAGGGCTTTCTTCAGACGATATACTTTGTCCTCTTCTTGATAGACTTCAAATCCTGGAGGTTGTTCAACATACACTTCTTCTTGCAATTCTCCATTGAGAAAAGCAGACTTCACATCCATCTGATAGACAGTGAAGTTCTTGTAAGCAGCATAGGCAAGAAACAGTCTGATTGCTTCAAGTCTTGCTACTGGTGCAAAAGTTTCATCAAAGTCAATTCCTTCTTCTTGACAATAACCCTTGGCCACTAGTCTTGCTTTGTTTCTGGTGACAACACCATCTTCATTCATTTTATTTCTGAATACCCACTTAGTGCCAATTACTCTTTGATGACTTGGTCTAGGAACTAAGTACCAGACTTCATTCCTTTCAAATTGATTCAACTCTTCTTGCATAGCTTCTATCCAGAAGGAGTCATTGAGAGCTTCTTCAATTTGTTTAGGCTCTATTTGAGATAGAAATGTGACAAACATAGCATCTTGTGCAGCAGCTCTTCTTGTTTTCACTCTATCTAAAGGATCACCAATGACTAATTCAGGAGGGTGATTCTTGAGCCATCTGAGATCAGGTTGCAAATCAGGATGTTGTCCTCTGTTTTGATCTTGCAACACTACTGTTGGAGTTCCAGTAGTAGTCTGTTGAACATTTGCCGTCTGTTGAACAGTCTCTGGTCTGTCAGCTGTTTGCAACTCGTCTGTTAGACAATCAGCACTGTGATTATGAACAGCACTTGAGTTAGCAGCTGAACTTAGATTAGGTAGTATGATGGGAACATATTCTTCATTTCTTCCAACGTCTAACTTCTGTAAATCAGCAGACAGATCTTGATTTACACTTTGATTCTTTTCAGAAGATTGACTTGGCTCATCAAATACTACATGGATAGATTCTTCTATTAGTAATGTTCTTTTGTTAAAAACTCTATAAGCCTTACTAACAGATGAGTATCCTACAAAGACAGCTTCATCAGCCTTTTCTGCAAATGCAGTAAGGTGATTTTTCCCATTATTCAATACAAAACATTTACAACCAAAAATCTTAAAGTAATGAATGTTTGGCTTTCTATTGTTCCAAACTTCATATGGAGTCTTGTTCTGATTTTTGTTGATCATACATCTGTTCTGGGTAAAGCATGCTGTGTTTGTTGCTTCTGCCCAAAATCTTTGTGGCAGTTTAGCTTCAGCTATCATGGTTCTGACAGCTTCTTTTAGTGTTCTGTTTCTCCTTTCAGCAACACCATTCTGTTGAGGGGTTCTTGCAGCAGAATACTCATGATGTATTCCTTTAGTGCTACAATATTCTTCAACAGTAGAGTTTGTGAACTCTGTTCCTCTATCTGATCTGATCTTCAATATCTTAATACTCTTCTCATTCTGGATCAGTTCCATCAGATTTGTAAGATGTTCCTTGGTTTCACTTTTCTTCTTCATGAAAATCACCCAAGTATATCTTGAATAATCATCCACAACAGCTAGGCAGTATTTCTTTCCACCATTGCTGACTGGATCAATGGGTCCAAATAAGTCCATATGCAACAGCTCCAATATTCGTCCAGAAGATTGGTGCTTCTTTTCTTTGAATGATGACTTGATTTGTTTACCCTTCTGACATGCATCACAGAGCTTGTCTTTGCTCATGACTGCTTTTGGAATCCCTTCTACCAAATCATTCTTGATTAATCTGTTTATGGTCTTGAAGTTTAAGTGATTCATCCTCTTGTGCCATAGCCAACTGACTTCACTTGGTGCAGATGCTACCAAACAAACACTTGAATTCTTGTCAACAGAATTCCAGTCGACTATGTAGATATTTCCTTGTCGTCTTCCAGATAAAATTACCTTCTTTGTACCAATCTGTTCAACGTAGCACTTATCTGTTGAGAAGATGACTGAATATCCCTTGTCACAAAATTGACTTATGCTCAGCAGATTATATTTTAGGCCTTTAACATAGGAGACGTCAGATATCTCTATGTTTCCCTTGATTAATCTTCCTTTAGCTTTAATCTTGCCTTCTTTGCTGTCTCCAAAAGTGACTTTTGGACCATCCACAGCAACTGCATCAGTCAACTCATGCATGTTTCCACACATGTGCCTTGAACAACCACTGTCCAAGTACCAAATCTTCTCTACTTTACTCCTACTCCTAATCCTAACCTACAATACAAAAATGAAATTGTTTTAGGTACCCTTATTGAGAGGGTCCTGAAGGATTAGTTCCACCCTTGACAACCCAAGATGTTGAAGTCTTAGGCTTCTTAGGTTTCTGAGTTTTAGGAGCATGAACAGTTTCATTTTTATCATAGTTATCAGATAAGTCATGTTGATGATCAGTATGATATGAATAATGTTCATAAGCAGGGTAAGGTGCATGATATGCAGGATATGCATGCATTGGATGAGCAGGGTAAGGTGCATAGTAACTAGGAAATTGAGGTGCATGATACATAGGATGATATGCAGCAGGTTGCACATAATATGACTCATTTCCATACCAAGCATTTTGATTTTTCTTGTTCTTATGCTTCTTTGGTTTACTAGATGCTTGCTCATTTGATTTTGACTTAGTTTTACCACTAGTCTGATTGACTTTAGCTTTATCAGCAGACTTCTTAGGACTCTGCTGTTTGGTCTTACTAGTCTGATTTCCTACACTAGGCTCTTTGCTCTTTTTAGCCTTAGGAGATTTCTTCTCCTTTACCACTTTCTCAGATGAGGTAGGTTTAGAAGTTTGAACATACAGAATGACCTTACTATTGTCAGCTGATATGAATTTTTCAGTATGGTTCAACTCTAGTTTATCCTTTTCTAAAGGTGTCTCCTGTTTCTTAGGTGTATGCATGGATGCAACAGTTGACTTATCATGAGACTCAATGATTTTCTCAAGTTCCATGATTTTTCCTTTATAAACCTCACATTCAGCCTTCAGAGATTCATGCTCTTGCTCAAGCTGTTTATATTCAGCTGATTCTTTTGGCTTTTCAGCTAAAAGTTTCAGTGAACTATTTTGCTCTTTTAGCAAGTTCATCTCTTCCTTAAGCTTAACAAACTCTCCAGCAATAGTAGTATTATTCAACATCATTTGCTCTAGAGAATTAAACAGTTCATTTTCTTGAGGAGTTACCTCATCCTCAGAGTCATCAGATTCCTTTGCCATCAGGCACAGGAGAGCAGGTTTTTCTTCATCAGACGATTCTTCATCAGACGAGTCTGAGTCTGAATCAGATGAGTAGACAGCAGCTGGCTTTTCTGCTTCTGCCATCATTGCTTTGCCTCTCTGATGCTTTATTTCTTTTCTCATTTTCTTCTCTTCCTCAGTGTACTTTTCTGCTTTTGGATATGGACAGTCTCTGATGAAATGTCCCAATTTCCTGCAGTTGTAACACATCAGTTTTGATTTATAATCCTCTTTATCCTGAGAAGAAAAGTTAGGTTTAGAAGTAGAAGCAGCATGATTGTATTTGTTTTTCATCTTTCTCTTATAGAACTTCTTGAAGTTGTTCATCAATAATGCTACATCTCCAGCAGTGTACTCCTTTTTGTTGAGTAGAGTGGCTTCATCAGATGAGTCCACTTCAGCATTTCTTTGAGCCGGTCTTCTTTGATTTTCAGCAGCAACCAGTGCAGCTGTGGGTCCTGAAGTTGAGGTTTCTTCAATTCCCATCCTTGGCAGTTTATACTCATACGCCTTGAGTGCGGAGAACAGCTCTGTTAGAGAAATCTTGCCCAGATCTCTTGATTCTTCCATTGCTGTCACCTTCATGTTGAACTTGGGAGGTAGAGCCTTCAGTACTCTGACAGAAATCTCTTTGTCAGTGAAAGTCTTTCCCAGCTTCAAAACTTCATTCAGAGTTCTGGTGAATCTGGTATCCATCTGATCAATGGTTTCTCCAGACTTCATTTTGAAGTTGTCCGGCTTCTCCAAGGCAACACTGAGCTGATGCTCTTTAATAGCATCATTTCCTTCACTCATGTCACGAACCTTATCCCACATCTCCTTTGCAGTTTTGCAATGCTTGACTTTGTCAAACCGATCATTATCCAGGGCTTTGGTCATGATGAATCTTCCGACTTTGTCCAGGTTGAACAGCTTTATTTCCTCTGCTGTCATTTCTGTTAAGTCTTTTTCCACCACTATTTGAGCTTCATCTACGATGATGGTCTTGGTGAATTTGAATGGACCTTTAATGATACATGTATGCATGTTGTCATTATAGGCAGCAAGGAAAATCTCCATTCTGATTTTCCAGTCCTCAAAGGACATACCAGCAATGTGGGGAACATGGCTGATACAATCCATTTTTCAAAAGCTTTTTGTTTTTCAAAAAAAAATGCTCTTTTGAAAAGTTTTGAAAACCTTTGAAAAACACTCGGATCAAGCTCGTTGATCAGGCAGCTGATTCTAATGAACCACCCGCTCTGATACCACTTGTTGGTCCCAAGTGGTCAGAAGAGGTTTAGAGGGGGGGGGTGAATAAACCTCTTTAAAATTTTCTTTCAAATTTAACTTTAAAACTTTGCTCTAACTGAACAGACTAAGCTGATCAGATTAGTACGTTACAAATCTGTTCGCGAACAAATCTTTGAACAGTCTTGTTGACCACTCGTCTGATAGTTACTTAGCTGATTTTGCAGAAATCAGTTTTAATACTTAGAGTACTTGCAGCGGATTTTCAAAGTGTTTTTCACAAGTATTCTTAGCAGTTTGAAAAATGTTTCCCCAGTTTTATAAACTCCTTTTAACTTCTTTTCAAACAGTTAACTTAATGTGTTTTTATGCAAACAGAAGATATGCAGTTTTGAAACAATGTAAAAACACAAGTAATTTTTATAGTGGTTATATGGATTTAAATATCCTTTAGTCCACTCTTCCAAGTCACTCAGATCTTGGGTTATACTATAATCACAAAGTTTACAGTATACTCTGCTTGCGTCGAACAACAAATGAAACGACCACAAGTTCGCAATAGGAGATCACACAGAAAACCTATCCTCTGAAGTTTGATCACTCACAAAGATGGATCACAACTCCGCACAACACTCTTGTTTACAAAATCACTCAGAAGATGTATTTTTCTTGATTCTTCAACTCTGCTTTCGTCAACAAATGACTCAGCTGATGAGTGAGCTGTTCTTGAGACTTAAAGAATTTTGCTTCGGATTTTCTCTCAGAAAGTGTGTTGCTTTTTCTTCTTCGTCTCTTTCAGCTATTTATACTTGAGGATTGAAAAATGTCCGTTGAAGAGAGACAGGTTTCAAATTCCTCGAGTACTGGTCCTTAAAATCCGCGAACGGCTCTTTTGCAGTCTGTCCGTACTGTAAACAGTACTATTCTGCAGGCAGCATTAAATGCAGCATTAAATGCACTCGGCTGATGCGAAGCTTTACTTCAATCATTTGTCTTAAATATCCTCGTACTTCAGCATTTATTACACCAAGGGGCATTTATTACCGTTGGGAACACTTCATGATCTTCTTCACTTTGCTGATGAAAGTACACGTCTGATGGTGAACTCGGCTGATCTCAAACTTGAACAAATCTGATTTGAGTCGGCTGATCTTCACTAATCTGATAACTTTGCTTCAGCAGATCAGAAGTCTTGGACCTTGAAACTTTGACTCTTCTGATGTCTTCATTACTTAGTCAAAATTCCTTGATAAGTCTATCAGCTAAGTTACTCCATACTTAGCCAATCTTTGAAGTTTTGGAATGCATCAAAACCTCCCTTATCAAACTTTCTTCAGTGCCTTCATCTTCATCTTCATCCAACAGATAACCAAACTCCAGACTCCAATGTGAGTGGAGACTGGAGTTTGATCAAACTCCAGTCTCCACGCATTTAAATTCACCGCCATATCAAATATAAACTATAATTTTGTCCGTTCCTACAAGTAAACAACTAAAATTAACTCACAAACTATCTTAATAAAAAAAGCATTTAAAATTCAACCAAGTGTGTTATTTTGATTTTTGGCATTTGTCATACCAAACTCCAGTCTCAGTGTGAATGGAGATATTGGAGACTGGAGTTTGGATACAGTCACCAATCCAAAGTGAATGGAGATTGGAGTTTGATAGGGCAAAATGTCTCACCGCGGTGAGATACATACTCACCCCGGTGAGTATATACATCACCGCGGCGAGACATGTAACTCACCGCGGTGAGTATATACGGCGTTTGACGTTTATTCTTCCCAAACGCCAAATGCAAAATGCGCGAAAAAAATTGCAGGTTTTTTTTGCGCGTTTTGCCCGTAAATCACCCAAAAATTCACTTACAAATTAAACTAACTTGCAAATGCTAACCTTATATGTTGTTGTTCTTCCTTTTCCTCTTTGATTTGAGTGAATGTGTGTGAAAATTTATAATTTTGTGAAAGAATTTCGTTAGGGTTTGTAGAGAGAGAATGAAAAATGGTAGAATGAGGGTTTGATTTTAATTATTGGAAATGTTGGGTATAGATAATAGTTTATTTAAATTGTTGTTTAATTAGGGAGATTTATTTAACTTAATTATGTTAATCAAACCAATGACATTTTTATAATTTTAAAAAAATTAATGGCATTTCTCATATTAAAGTTTTCTGTAAGGGCAATTTTAAAAGTCGACCCCTCTTATTTGTTCACCTGATGAGATTCATTAACATGATGCTTTGATGCAGAATCCCTCATATTAATTACTGACAGTGATAATGAAATAAAGAAGAAGTTCAATGAGTAATTTCCATCTTTCAGTCAAACGCTAAAAAGGAGAAAAAACTCACTTGAAAACGACTATGATAGTGCACCATATTCCATACAGAAAAAAAAAACAAGATCGGATAAGGTGCGAGGAGAAAAGAAACTGCAGGCAGTGTTATACAATGGAGATTCATAAAATGAATATGTTCAGAAATCGATCATATATATAATATGCTTACAAAGCATTCAAACTCAAAAGCTCAGTAAAAATTGAGGTATATATATGTCACTATTGCTTGCAGGGCAGCCATCTATACATCTCATATACTAATTTTGATCAAATTATAGTTTTTCTCAAATATTCTCAGTATTCTTCACGTGTTGACAAGTTACAATTGAATTTCTTAAAAATGATTTTTTTCTTTTTCTCATATTTGTCATACCATATGACTTTATAAATTTTTGAATTGCATATAACTTGGGCAATATTGTGTTCAAGCAAGGTCAGTTATCTATAGATACCATATTTTGGAGACTGATTCATAATATTTTTGTGGAAAATTTTGTGCCTACCCAGATGGATTTAATCTACTAGGATGCTGGATGAACGAAAAAAGTGTAGGAGAGGACAATTTTTTGTCTATCTTATGCACACGTGCTTATTATTCAACATCTATATATATAATGCATCGGTGTAGGATAAATGTAGGGGTGGCAATTAGGGTCCAGACCCAAGGTCCGGGCCATGACCCTCCCTGTCCCGTCCAGACCCAACCCTCTAATTTATATTTTTATTGGGTTGGGTTGGTTTTGGGTCTGCTATATATTTAAAGGGTCATTAATGGGTTTGATAATGGTTCCTAAACGGGCCTTAAAAAAAAAGAAAAAAAATAATTTCATACATAAACACATATTAAATACTTCAACCCTAGCCGCATAAAGTCAATTTCACACACAAACACACACAAAGTTCCGGCGACCCACGCGATTTTCGGCCAGTTCTTAGTTCTCCGGCCAACCAGAAAAAGAATTTTAAAACTTTTGTGGACATTTTTTTCTTCATATTCTTCTCCTCTACAACCATTCACCCAAAAAAAAAACAAAAAAAAAAAAAAAAAAAAAAAAACAAAGAAAATATGACTTATTTCCCCAAATCTCTATGTACATCTCAGTTTTCAAGATAATTGATTTTGTATTTATATTCGAAATACTGCTTTGCTTTTACAGTTTTTTGTGTATGAGAAATTGAGGGTGATAACTCCTTGTTTAGATTTTCTTGGGTTTATATGAATTGTTCTTTGTTTATTGATTAACTTGATTGTTCAAGTTTTTGTGGTTTTTTTTTTCTTTTTTATAATGAAGTGTTATTTTGGGGCCAAAAATTGTACGTTTTAGATGGATGTGGTAACTTATTCAAGATGTAAAATTTAGCAAATTGGTGATTTTTTGTAAAAAAATATAAAAAGCGGGATGACCCACGACCCGACCCGGACGGACCCGCTCACAGCCTGTCAATTAAGGACCCGACCCGATTACGACCCGCTAACATAGACCGGTTAAGAACCCGGTCCATTTCTGGCCCGCCCGAACCCGACCCGAGCTGCCCATTTGCCATCCGTAGATAAATGGTACCATTTTTGTGATTCATAAAAGTGCCATTTATCTTATAGAGTTTTTTTTTTTTTTTTTCTCTTTCGCTCCTGGGATCAGTTGGCAAAATGGAGTCCCATGAGTACAACATGGACAAGGACGGCTGAACATGGATGGATAGAACGAGAGTAATGTTTCTCTTTTCCGATTAGTTCGAAAAGCAAGAAACATAGCTTCATCATTGACCATATTACCATAAGACATATTTTAGTAATTTTACACCAATTATTAAACTAGGGCTGCGCATTTGGATCGGGTTTTTTGGGACCCATCCCGACCCATTTGAGTATTTCGCGTTTGGGACAAAAAACAAGTTTTTTGAGGGTTTTTTGCACTTTGCACCCCCGAAATATGGGAAATAGGCACTTTGCACCCCCGAAACTTAGATTTAGCACTTTGCACTCTCAAAATATAAAAAATGCAGCACTTTGCACCCTCTTTTATATTTAGGCAAAAACTCAAGGGCAAAATAGGTAATTCAATTATAAATCTTTGGCACTTTGCACCCAAACTTGAGAAATTGACATTTTGCACCCCCAAAATAAAATTAACACTTATCACCCTTGAATTAAGAACAAATTAGCAACTTGCACCCCCAAAACACAATAAATGGACACTTTGAACCTCGAAACACATAATTAACACTTAGATTAGACCCTCAAATTAAAAAAACCTTAAACCCCTCATTTTTTCCGACATAGCTGACCATCGGAGGCAAAAAAAAAATCTAAGGCAAAATAGGTAAGTTTTCGATCCGATTGAACAACCTACATTTATATACATATATACATATTAAATACCATGAATTTGGAATGATTATATCATATAACAAATTAACAATCATGAATTATAGCTTGTACAAATTAAACATGCTATGCAAAACAGTTGAATAGGAAAAAATTGGTAAGTTCAACTTTGCCTTAGATCTTTTTCACCCCGATGGTCGACTTTGCCGGAGAAAATGAGGGGTTTGAGTTTTTTTTTTTAATTTGAGGTTGTTAAGTGTTAATTTTGTGTTTCGGGGTACAAACTGTCAATTTATTATATTTCGGGGGTGCAAGTTGCTGATTTGTTCTTAATTCGAGGGTGATAAGCGCTAATTTTATTTTGAGGGTGCAAAGTGCCAGTTTCTCAAGTTTTGGGGATGCAAAGTGCCAAAGATTTATAATTGAATTACCTATTTTGCCCTTGAGTTTTTGCTTGAAAATAAAAGAGGGTGCAAAGTGCTATATTTTTCATATTTTGAGGGTGCAAAGTGCTAAATCTAAGTTTCGAGGGTGTAAAGTGCCAATTTTCTATGTTTCGGGGGTGCAAAGTGCAAAAAACCCGTTTTTTGACACTCGGGCTCGGGTCGAACCCGAAATATATTTTCGGGTTGGATATTGGGTATTAGACTCACACATCCAAAAGGATATTTAACAGCACTTAGCAGCACATTTCTTCATAAAGAAATTGAAGTTTTTTTATAGATTTACTTTAATTGGTAGCTCCAAGATTGGATCTTTTGACTTGTTGTTCTTTCAAATCTTCATTCCAGGTGATATTTATGTTTATATCTCAATTAATTGTTAATTGTTTGTCTTGTTTTAAGTTTTACTTCTGATCATACTTGTTTGGCTGTCTTGAATGTGAAAAATACGGTTTTTTTTTTTTTTTTGCTTTTCTGTCTTGTACATATATAAATATAAAAAAAAAAGTGAAATTTCGGATACCCGAAAATTTTGGGTACCCGCCAGATCGGGTCGAGTTTTTAGTGTGAAAATTTACTATCCGTCAGGTCAGGTATCCAATCCGAAATACCCAATACCCTAAATACCTGACCCGCACCCACCCCTAACTGGAACATGTAGCAATGACGAATAATTAAATAAATATAATAAGCTATGGTCTGGTCAAAATCAATGGCTAGCGATATTGCCAGAGCTAAAAGTGTTGCTTACAGAGCAATTATTTATTTATGACAAATATACCCTTATTAAAGATGAAACTTTATTTCTCTTTCCTGTTGTCCAACCCATTAATTTCCATTTATATTTTCATCTCCCAAATCGCATTAAGTTAATAAATACAGTAAAATGATTATAAACCATGAATCTCCATTGTTTGCCGAACTTATTTCTCTCAATCAAATTTTTATCATTCTAAATCCAAGAAATTTATCAAAAAGAAAAATATAAATCAAAGAAGACATTGAAATTTTAGAAAATGGATTAGAAATAAAACCAACTTAATGAAAGTAATATTCATAATCCCGACCTTTAACTGATTCAAAACCTCAGAGTTATTCATTCAATCAAGAAACGAATTTATATCAATAATTATAGCAAAACTTCTAGTTTTCTCCAAATTTTTAAGAATTTTATGACTTCCCAAATTGAATTCAATTTATCATAATTTCCATAACCTAGGCCAAAAGTTTACCTTAAACTTGACTTGGAAAGAGAAAATTTGTGGTGTTGAGATCGATCTCAAGTAATTCTTAATTCCTTGAAAGTTAGAATTGTATTAGTTGCTGGGTGGTGAAATTAAAAGAGGATTTAACTTACCTTGGCATGGAGGCGTGGGGGAAGTAGTGAGGTTGAGAACAGAATAATGGTGATTGGGTGAGGAAGACGACTACATACATGGAAAGTCTTATTCTACCAAAAATAACTAGAGTTAGCATATTATGTTAAAGGGTAAATTTGGAAGTACAAATATATTGCTCTGGCAGCAACATTTTTTGCTCTGGCAATTCTACGAGGAATGATATTTTGCTTTCCTGTATCTTTTAGTCATTCTTTTTTTGATAATATCCTCCTCGAAAACTATGTCGAAGACACCATGAATGTGGGGTCTAAATTGGTAATTTTGTGCTTCAGTACTTTATTTGCGGAGTGAATTGCATTTTTGTTTCAACCTTTTCAATTTTTTTCAATTTTTTGTAACAGATTCGTCCCTCTTATCGATGTAGTTTATCACATTTGCCTCTCTTATCAAGATAGTGTAACATGTTCGTCCCTCTTAAATTTTTCATAACGGATTCGTTCCTCTTATCAATATAGTATAACACATTAGTCCTTTTTAAATACAAAATACATCATTTAAATCCAAAGCACATTCTAAATTGGACGAAAATTGATGAACTTTTAATTTAAGAGAGATGAATATGATATAATATATTGATAAGATGGACGAATCTACTATAAAAAAAATTAAGAAGAACAAATGTGTTATTAGAGGGACGAACGTGATACACTATATTTAATAAGATAAATGAATCTACTATAAAAAATTTTAAAAGAACGAAAATGTAAAATTTAGTTCTTAAGATAGGACAAAAAATGATATTCACTCTTATTTGCCTCAGGTCTCAACTATTGAAATTTTGAATACTGAAATTTTTAATACTGAAGTATTTTTCTTTGGGAAAAATTGTTTTTTTGGTACCATAGGGTAGGCTGACTTGCACTTTTGGTATCATTGAATATGAAAATGCAAATTTGGTATCATAGGATAGGTTTTCATTGCAATTTTGGTACCAAACCCAATTTTTCTATAAAGTTAATGGTAATTTACCCCCTACTAAATGCATAATGTTCAATTCAACCCCTAGTGGTTTAAAAAAGAGCATTTTACCCCTTGAAATTTTGTAAGAATTTCACATCGTCTCCCTGATATTTTTATAGGCAGCACTTAATCCACTTTTATTATGATAATGTGATTTTTTACCCATCGTGTTATGATAAATGTGGCAATTTGTCCCCCTATGTTAAATAAAATAGTTCGTATGCATACTCTCAATTTCGACAAGTGAGTTACAATCTCCGGCTGAAGGAGAGATTATTTAGTACAACCGCTGCACCACGTCATCAAGTACACGTGGTGCAGCCCACCAATACACATGGGACATGTGGATTATTAATCCACATCACCCCATGTTCTGGCCATGTTCCAAAAAAATAGGGGTTCAGAAAGTTGTGTTCACACTGTCAGAATATGGGTGATGTGGATTTTTAATCCACATGCCCCAAGTGTATTGGTGGGCTGCACCACGTGTACTTGATGACGTGGTGCAGCGGTTGTACTACATAATTTCTCCGGCTGAAGGGGGTAAATTGCTTCATTAAAATTTTACAGGGGGTAAATTGATTTTTTTTAAATTATAGAGGGATAAATTGAACATTATGCATTTCATAGGAGGTAAATTGCTATTAACTTTGTAGAAAAATTGGGTTTGGTACCAAAATTGCAATGAAAACATATCCTATGGTACCAAATTTGCATTTTCGTATCCAATGGTACCAAAAGTGCAAGTCAGCCTATCCTATGATACCAAAAAAACAATTTTCCCCTTTTCTTTGATAATTAATTGTACTAGTACTATTATATCTTATTATACTATCATAATTTTTTTTTTTCATTTCATTTTTAGCGTGGAGTATTAAATTTTATTGGTTTGTTGTATAACATATTCTATGCACAAAATAATATCGTATATGATATCTGACATATCAACTTATCTCGTCCTATTTAACCCAAATTTAATCTTCACACCCACCCATTTGTAATCTACACCTACATATATTAAATATGTGATCCTCATGTTATACACGAGATAATAAAATTTAATTTCGTTTTAATCTAGTCCAAATCCAAGTAGATTAAAAATTACTTCAAGTTCTTTTAATTAGTAGCCATATATACTAATATGCCTAGCTTGATAATTATCACCTCCACGTATTATAGTAAAATATCCGGTAGTACTCTACTGTATTATGTATTTTTTTCTTTTTTTCTTTTTTTCTTTCCGTTACTGTTGCGGTTTTCACACACGCAAATAAACGCAAGTACACGTATTGAACAAGTAATAAAGAGTAAGTATAAGAGTATCGTCTCCACAGGGACTTGACTAATATCTACCAATTTCGATTCCTAATTTACTTTTAATATGGTTCCTAATTCAAATATAATTTTGGGGTTTTAACTTATTATCTAAATTAATTAAGTAAATAAGTAAAGTACTTGGATCGAGTTCGAATAATGAGAAGAGAAACCTAGGATTATAATTCACTATGTTATCTATCGATTGCTCAATTGAGATTTTCGTAATTATTGTGGTGACAAGAGTGCTACCCGAGGGTTCAAGTATATTCCTATGTATCTTCCGAATTACGTAAGAACCTAATGTATTATACAAATCGATCCTATTCCTAGGTGATTCATAAATAACATAAAGCATTAAACACGAACTTCATGTAACGGGTATAAACGCCTTAAGTATATTCATATCCTAAGAGTCGTTTACTATTCAATTTCCTATCTAATCTTAATCTCCCTTTTCCAAGTTCAAAAAAAATATTAAATCTAACAACTAGGTGATCAGTCAAGTTGCAAGCATAGAGAACGAAATTAAATCAAACACAAGAATTGCCCCTAACTACGAATAATCCAATAAAAATAATCAAAGTAAGATAGTTTCATAAAAACCCTGGATCCTAAAGAATTAGTTCATGATAAATATATGAAGAAAAATAATAAAGAAAAACAAATCTGAGTTCATGTGATTTTATAGACAAAACGATGAATCCAAGATCAAGATCTTCAATATTGCGTTCTTCTTGCTTGGGTGATCTTCAGGACTTCTCTTCTATCTTTCTCCAAGTAGATCTTTGATGTTGTAGGTGTATTCTATGAGAAAAGTATGTTTAGAGTTGATCAAAGATGTGTAATTTCGTGACCTAGAAGTCCTTAAATAGATCTACCAAGTTGAGTCCAAGTAGGAGACTTTGGGCCCAAGAATTCTCTAAAAAGCCCGCTGAAAATCGCGACAGATTTGCGCGACAGTTTTGCACGTGTCATAACTCTCAGCTCCGAACTCCAAATCAAGATCCGTAAAATCTTTGGTGTAGCTAACTCATTCCTCTACATCATAGTCGAAATTCAACTTCATTGGAGCTTCCTTGAATGAGTTATGGTCCTCGGAGTGCATAATAACATTTCTGACAGCTTCTTCGTTCTTGCAATCCTTGACTTCCTTGGATCTTAAATTCGTTGTTTTTCGCTTCCAATCATGTCTTTAAATCCAAAATAGCTCGGGCCTATAAATATGAACACAATATATAAGAAAATATCTCAATTCATGCACAAAACAATCAAACCAATGACTCGAGCGACAAAACACAAAACCAACTAAAATTGCCTAAGATTCTACCACAACTCTAATAAAAGTAATCGAATAAGTTAAGGAAATAGACTTAATAACACTGTTTTCACAGAGTTATCACACCCCCAAATTTAACTATTGCTCATCCTCGAGTAATGACAAAAACTCAAACAACGACACGAACATTTACAATCATGCATCCCAAGTCAAACTACTAACCATCAATTTCAAAAAGTTATGCATTCTATCATGTAGTTCCTGCGCGCGTGTGTGTGTGTACATAAAACGAGAATGTCGGAGTCACCTAGATCACTATAGCTTCGAAATCATTGAGCCTAAATGCATGAATTCCTAAATTGCCAAACATATTCTCTATTTTCTTAGGTTATCATACTAATTACTAAGTTCTAGCAAAGCTTTCAGTCGGAGTTATGGAATTCTTTAAGTTTGAACTTTCACTTAGCACTTTCTTCATTAATGATCATAACTTAAGTATATTTAGCACCACTCACACTCATAACTCGTTCTAAAGAAGTAGTCAAAATAGAGGAGTGCAGAATAGTAGAATAGTTAAGTCGATGCACCCATATATCGTTCATTTTATCGCAGTCAAGTTAGGGGAGTGCAAGTATAAGTCTCAATCGATGAGGTTTTTCAGGTCTCATACAAGTGAGGTTATTTTCTTTGAAGTTAACTTATAGTTTTTCAATTATTTGCTTCATTTAGTTCTTGTTAAAGTTATCCTTCCCCCCAAACTTAGGCAAAACTATCACTTAGACCTTTAGCACTTTAACCCTTGAATTTAGAGATCAGGTAGGCAAGAAATGATTTCTTAAGCTCTATTCTAACTATAATTCTCTAACGTCATCCTAAATTCTCGATTATGTATTCGTGCTTAAAATGTGCAGGAAAAACAGTCAAAAACACATAAAATTTCAAAAAAAATTAGTCAAAGTCGACCTAGCATGCACGAAGTAAATGCGACCTTACCCCCAAACTTAAACTAAGCAGTTTCCTCACTGTGACATAAACACATGAGTTGAAACATGCCAGATTAACCAAACAGGAAAGACGAGAATATGCACATGCAAACAGTACGACAACCACCAACAAAATATAACAGAGAACAGTGAAAACAATACGTCCCTACGAGGCTGTGTCTGGCGGTCTTCTGAGTTCATGTGGTTTTATAGACAAAGCGATGAATCTGAGATAAAGATCTTCAATATTGTGTTCTTCTTGCTTGGGTGATCTTCAGAATTTCTCTCTTTTCTTCTTCAATTTTTCTCCAAGTAGATCTTTGATGTTGTAGGTGTATTCTATGAGAAAAGTATGTTTAGATCTGATCAAAGATGTGTAATTTCGTGACCTATAAGTCCTTAAATAGATCTACCAAGTTGAGTCCAAGTAGGAGACTTTGGGCCCAAGAATTCTCTTAAAAGCCCGCTGAAAATCGCGACAGATTTGCGCGACAGTTTTGCACGTATCATAACTCTCAGCTCCGAACTCCAAATCAAGATCCGTAAAATCTGTGGTGTAGCTAACTCATTCCTCTACATCATAGTCGAAATTCAACTTCATTGGAGCTTCCTAGAAAGATTTATGGTCCTCGGAGTGCATAATAACATTTCTGACAGCTTCTTCGTTCTTGCAATCCTTGACTTCCTTTGATCTTAAATTCGTTGTTCTTCGCTTCCAATCATGTCTTTAAATCCAAAATAGCTCGGGCCTATAAATATGAACACAATATATAAGAAAATATCTCAATTCATGCACAAAACAATCAAACCAATGACTCGAGCGACAAAACACCAAACTAACTAAAATTGCCTAAGATTCTACCACAACTCTAATAAAAGTAATCAAATAAGTTAAGGAAATAGACTTGATAACACTGTTTTCACAGAGTTATCAGTTACCTATAAAGTTGAGATTAATATTTCCTAAAAATGGTTAAACGGATTCTCGAAGCTGACATAAATGTCTGCTACACTGTGTTGTACTGATTCTAATATAGTCATATGATCGGATATGACTCGAACATGTGGATACAAATTTTTAAAATTTATAGGATACCATATGATCAAAATATATGTGTATATTTAAAAAAAAGTACTTTTGTTTATAAACTTTATATTATACAAATGTAATCCATTAACAAAGATATATAGTAGTCCTGCGCTTCTTGAGGAAATCCAATGGGTGTATATGGACCGATTGTTGCCCAATTTCGTGAAACAAACCAAACACATATTTTGGCCCATAATACAAACTATTGAGAAATACTTAAATGTTGAAATGGTAGAAATATTGTAGTGCCTACTGCCAAATGGAAAAGTGTATTTATTGCTACAGCGTGGACGGTTTGGAAAGCAAGAAATAAAGAAATTTTTGATCACGTTTCTCCTAATATTCATGAATTAGTCCATACAATTAAAGGTTTGGTGCTCGACCTTGAAGTTGCTTTCCCCGCAAAACAAGTCGTCCTTGTTGCTACCAAGATAACGAGTGGGTGGAGTAAACCAGATCCCAGTTACGTTGGAACAAGATCAATACGGATGGTAGTTATGTGTCCCGAAGCGGTTTAGCAACCATGGGTGGATTAATCCGCAACGAGGATGGAGTTTGGATTCGCGGATTTAGCTGTAAGTTGGGGAGTTGCTCTATTACAGATGCAGAAATTCTCGCTATAAGAGAAGGTCTAAGACTTGCTTGGGAAATTCGGTTACGACAGGTGGAGTTAGAGTCGGACTCGGAGGTTGCTCTGGCAGCCATTTGTAATGCCGATACATCCCTTCACCCACTAGGGAATGTAATTGAAGAATGCAGGAAATATTTTCGGCTACCTTGGGACTTCAGATGGAGACACATACCGAGAGAAGGAAATGCTGCTGCAGATTGTTTGGCAAAGATGGCACACAACCGACAACTTAGAGAAGAATGGTGGGATGATCCACCTGATGGAGTTCTTGACATTGTGACAGCAGAAACCTTATAAGCTTACCATTTGTACCAAAAAAAAAAAAGAAATATAGAAAATATTGAATGATTGATATGGCTGTAGATCAAATTCTTAATTAAAGACGACAAAAATTAAAATCAAACTAAATATTTAATAATAAAGAAAACTAAATTGGATGGTGGACATGGTTGTGCATCATACATGGTTTTTTCCCTCTAAAAATTCAACATAGGTACTAAAATTGAATTTAGTGTTAATTATGGTGTCAAATGTTAGATCTCAATAATTTTGATCCCCACTATTGTATGGTACAAAAATATAATTTTATCATTTGGATTCATCTCCTTAAAATATTAAAAAAAAAATTGAATACTACCAAAGTAATGTATATAAAATAAACATACAACTACATGGTTTCATAATTATTTATACAAGGTAAGTGGATAACCCAAAGAAAACGCTATTGACATTTATTCATGACATGAGAAGTTTTTATTTAATACAAGACCTAAAATATAAACATTATTGAAAGAACATTAAGAGAGAATAACACACTATTTGATATGAGCATTGAACATTCTTTTGGAAACCTTATCAATAGATTTTATTTAGACAAGACATCTCAAATTCGACCCTAACCAATAATTGGAACCTCCTTAACATTGTCATTTTCATCGACATAAACCCAAACTCGATCGCATCGAAAATCAGTAATAGGAATTGTTACCGGTGGCAAAATAATAGCCGTGACTAAAGGATTCTCACTTTCAATAGTTGTTTCCGCCACAGGTCCTAGCACTCCGACGAGCTCATGCCATGAATCCTTACCTATATAGACCACAAAATTAAGTTAAACTAAATTAATAACAATATATACTTAAAATAATTAACTAAAGAAAATAATAGGAAACTCAACTCATTATTATAGTTACCAAATTTCTAATTGAATATATACATGAACAAATAATACAATTGCGAAATACCATGTCAACATAAAACGAACTTAAATTACCTTGACATTCGGAAGACATCCTTATAATAAACTTTTTGGTCTTTCTTGTTGCCTTTGCTTATGATTAATTAGTTGATATGTGCAATAAATAATGACAGGCTATTTATAGCACAAATATTTTCAATGCTAGCTTGTTGATTGGTATTTTTAATTTGAACTTTTGGTGCTGCGAATTTGAATAATCAAATATGTAAGAGTTTGAGTTTTATTTGATGAAGAAGAAAAGTATAAGTAAAAAATATATAAAATAATTTTTAAAGATTGGATTGCTATGTCAAAATGACTTTGCATCAAAGTTAGATATATATCTAAACATATTAATACGCAATGTTGGGTGGCTGCTAAGACTAAGCTAGTTAAAATATGGTTGTTTTGACTATAATAAATTAAATATTAGTCATATATTAATTAAAAATCATGATGAATGTATTATAAAAAAATTTATTCAATGTTATCTTATTTGCTATGTCGAATGATTGTACAAATGTGCATGAATTATGGTCTTCGTCTAGGATAAAGTACAATCCTTAATCCATCATATAAAAGATATTATTAAGATTATGATACGTACATATATAATTTACACATACTAGTAAAGATCCTCACATATTCGATTTCGACTCTACTTTTGTTTTTAAAACTGGCAAAATTGCAAAAACAGTCATGTAAATTTGAGATCCTTCAGAATTAATAGTCATATAATTAAAAAAGACTCTACTATTCGTAAATTTCAGTTTTCTTCTAGCACTTACAAAGTTAGGTACTGAAAGTTAGATGACGAATTTTGTTATGAATATAATTAAAATGAAAATGAAACATGTATTAAATGATCCGTGGATAAAACAAATTAATTCCCTGATCACATAATTAACAAAGAAAATATTGTAAACAAAACCCATGTTGTCGTGATTTTTTTATTAGTCAAATTTGAAATTTTTGAAATCTTCAAAAATTTATAAGTATGTACATCTCACAGACATATATTCATGTGACCAATGAGTAAACGTGTGTATAAAATAAGACCAACTAAAACTTTTTAATAAAATATGCATTTGAATTTGATTGGACACAAACATTCATATATAACATATATTTTGGACCTCATTTAATTTTTAGATACAATTATTAATTCTAGAGGCTGCCAACATTTTATATGGCTAAATTTCATATTTTTCGTATAAGTTGACCTTGTAACTTTTGGTCAAGTACGATACAAATTTGTTTGTAGTCCCACACATTTGGTATATTTTAAAGTATTTTGGTCACACGCTTGATAAATTTACATTTTTGCATTTTTAGTTTGATAGAAGGAGATAAAATAAAAATTGCAAACATTTTCAAATATTAAAATTAAAAGTGTAATTTTCCCCACTTTCTATAGCAAGACTATTTCTATATAATATTTAAGGCTATCTCTAAAATCAATTATCAAGGTTGGAATTACAATTCCTGATACGACGCCGTACACAAGAAACATTCAGTTTCGTTGCAGACTTGCAGTGTATTAAGCTTGTTGGTATGAGAGAATTGCATTTTGGTACCGAGCTTGTTGTCAATTTCTACTTTTGGTATCAAACAGATGCAGGTCAACATATTTGGTACCATAATTTAACAAACATTCCATATTTGGTATCGCCGTTAACTAAATTTGAAAATAACCGTCAAACTGTTGACGTAGCCATTAAATCAGTTTCAATTATTGTAAAATTAGTAACTTAATTATACTGGCTGACAATTCTATCGAAATATCATTTCACCAACCCAAAATGTTATTGGGCAGAATTGTCAGTGGTTTAATTAAATTTTGTGAGCTTAGTAGCGAAAACAAAAATTTACGAAACAAATTGTATAACATAATTTTTTTATCTTACGGACTACATACAAACTGATCAGTATGGAGGTTTTATGAAAGCGAAATTAAAGGTTAGGGTCCTATTTATTGATAAGTCATAAGTGTGGTTAAAATTAAACTTTCCATGCATTTTCAAAACAAAAATATTGATTAAATATTCACGTAACAGCATAATTATATTTTTTGTTCTACGTATAAGATTGACCCTTCAGTGCTTTTGATCCCATGCACTAAATTGTACTTTGGGTTCTAGATTTTGATATATTATACAATTTTGATCTTATTCTTTTTTTTTTTTGTTTTTTCAATAGTTTAATCTTGTTTTAGGCGCGTCGGACACATTAAATCGAATTTAAGTTTGCCACATTGTAGTGACTAATCACTTTCATTAGACCAATTAAATGTTGATACACTTTTGATCTTATATAATATTGTATCTTAAATATTTTGAATAAAATTGTTTAAGTTTTGCATTTTAATTTCATGATCAAATGTGATCTCATCTAAAGTTGGCTCTTTACATTCGGGTTAAACACGATACGGTAAATCGATCGTACCGAACTGAAACAAAAAATTCGGTTCGGACCTTTTATCGATTTAAAATTTCAGTTAGGTAAATGATTCTCATCCAGGAACTGAAGCATGTAAGCTTTCGGTATAAAATTAAAGTTGATATTTTTTTAATTCAAAATATATATATATATATATATATATATTTTTTTTTTGAATTAAAAAAATATCAACTTTAATTTTATATTTCTAAATATTAACAAAGCTCCTCTTGGTTTTAAAGCTTTAAAATTTCTGATGTTTCAAACCCAAGATTTGGCTTTTTCTTTCTAATTTTTAATTAGTAGCGGGAAAAAAACAAGAAAGAAAATGAACGGAAGCAATTTGGAAAGTGAGTTTCGTCAATTTTGACTGCTTTATTTTTTGTTTAGCTTAATGGGTGGGCTTTTGGTTGCATTTTTTCGGCTTTTTTTTTTTTTTTTTGGGTTTTAATTGATAAATTACCAGCATCCAAATTCCACATTTTCAAAAAAAATTCAAAAGCCCAAAAATACCAAATTGAAGCAAAATTTTCGAAAAAATTTATTTCATACCATGATTTACACCCTCTTGATACATTTAGTTTTCTTGATCAATTTTCGGATGAAATTGAACACGTGCCCGCTAAGTTAACAATGGTGGGTCTTTAATATCCCTGCATGTTTTCCCTTCCATTGTCAACTTAACGGATATGTGAGGGCCACATGCCGAATTCCGTCCAAAAATTGACGACAAAATTAAGTGTGTCAAGAGGATGTGAATCATGGTATGAAATATATTTTATAGAAAATTTTGGTACCAAATATGTTTTTGAACTAAAGTTTGATATCAAAAGTGTTTTACCTCGTTGATAAATTACCATGCATCATCCAAATACCACATTTTCAAAAAAGTTCAAAAGCACAAAAAAATTCAAATTTTTACCAAATCATACTAAATTTCTATTTGATAAGTTGTACACGATTTGAAAAAATCCAACCGATCTAAACATCAAAATTCAGTACATTCGGTTCGATTTTACCATTTCCTCGTCCCTACATGCATTAGACTAGGGCCTTGGACAAGCACCCATATTGCCTACATGTGTACCGGCGCGGCGCGCCTGCTTGCACTTAATAGCATGAAATAATAGATTTAAAGTTAAAGATATCTATTTAACATTTTTATCATAGATTTGAGTGTTACATGTTGGATTAATTCTACAAAGATATCTAAATCCTTATTAATAGATCTACTTACATGACACACTAATTTCTGTTAGGATAAAAGTATAATCACGTCAAGGGGTGATTCAGACCATTATTGTCCAAACTCATTCAACCATGTACATGACAATATTGTACTTATTTTTATAATTGATTAGTTTTTCACAAGTTTATCAAATTTCAAAAAAATTGTTAAGTGTGATTAAATAACTTGGGTACATTGTTAAGTGTGATTAAATAAGAAAGTTTCTATAATTTATGGTGTGTGACATGTGTCATCTTTTAGAATTCTACTTTCATGGATACGTGTCTAGATTTGTGATGCATACAAAAAGGACAAAATGAGATTATATCGTAGCACACATGCATGTGGAAAGACAACAAACTTTCATTAGTAACTTCTAATATATATTAATTATGAAACTAAGAAAAGGAAACTTGTAACATATATTTACGTACACGTTAAAAAGTCTTAGATAATATTCAATTTTAGAACTGATTTTTAAAGTGAGTTAAGATTCAAATCATGCAAATGAACCTTAATCTCAATCCATGTGTACATGATATGAATCACAACCCTTAATACTCATGCCTTTTCAAATTTAAACCAATAATTTAATGAAAATAATATTGATCTATTTAGGCCTCATAATGTCTAAGAATCCTAATATGTAGGATGCAACCATGTACTAATTGATATCTTATTCTATTTAAATAAAAACATTTCAACAAAATTATGATTAAATTACTCTTCATAAAAAGTATTATACACTCATAAAACAAGCATAAATAACTTGGGTGCCTATGAATTAATTAGAACTTATCGTAATATTTTATGCTTAAAATCATGTGGGTTTAGATTTAAAACAGATCAGAAAGAAAAGGCATAACTAAAAGCATGCAAATTAAAGATATTAATATCTGAATTTGACAAAAGAATTAAGAAGGGTAAGTTTTCAAAACATATACTATATAGTCTTATTCAAGGCAAATATTGGCGAGTGATGATTACATAGCCAAGTCATGAACAAGGTTTAACAAAAGAAACTAAAATAGTCTTAATTTACAAATCTCAAACGGCAAGAAAAAGACCCTAGCTAATTAATTAAACATAAGTAATATAAATATATCTATAATTTAAACATATATCATTCCTAGCTATTTAATTATTTTGATGCTTTTTCTTGATCATGGAGTCCTGCAAAATAGCCTTGTGGATCCTTTTCGAAGTTACTCCTATCTATACAAGCTCCCCCTCCTCCCGGAGCTTTCATTGACCCGCTACCACAACTGCCACTGCCACCGCCACTTTTAGCTCCTCCACCCCCACTTGTGCCACCTCCTTTTGCTCCACCACCACTAGTGCCACCTTTTCCTCCTCCTCCCTTTCCCTTTCCACCACCACCGCCTCCGCCTTTACCTCCACCACCACCTCCTTTTCCCGGCATTTTATAACTATATTTAGATGTATATTTCACCTAGTAGAAGATTTTATATGTTTGTTGAAATAGAACAAATATATATATATATATAGAGAGAGAGAGAGTTCTCGTTAAAGGATAAGATCATGGGTAAATTTCCCTAATTTTCATCGAAAACATGAAAAAGTTTGTCTTTTGGTCAACTACAAAGTTACAATATAACTTCTATATAATATTTTTCTCAGATTTTTTTTTAAACGATTTGAAAAACTCTCTATAAATCATTCAAAAGTTTTGAATATTTTATTACTAACACAAATATTGAGAAAATTATTTTTATTATTATTGGATACTTAAATACATATTGAATATCATAATTTAAACGTTGCAATATTCATACCACCATTAAATAATTACATGAAATTGACCAGATAACATCAAATAACTGGTTAAAATCTTCATCATGATCATTTTGATTATGATCATGTTGTCTTCAAGATCAACTCCTACCCCATTTTATTCATTCTCACTACAAAAATTTTAAATTTTAGTGACAAAATAGTAAATGACAAAGTGACTAGAAATTAAGCATTGTCACTAAAATGGTGTATATAGACACGTTAGTGACAAGAAATGTAAAAAAGTTGTCACTATTGACATTTAGTGACACCCCAAATGTGACAACTAAAAAGTTGTCATTAAATTATAGTGACAACATTTATTGTCACTAAGTTGTCACTGAAAGGGTGTCACAAATTGTCAATAGTGACAAATTAAGTTCCATAAACTTGTCACTAATAGTCATTAGTGACAACTTAAGAATATATTTTGTCACTGTTGTACTTGTCACTATTATTATTTTGATAAAATTAATAATTTTGTCATTAAATATATGTAAAAAGTGACAATTTCAACAATGTCACTTAATATTTTGTCACTAAAATTCATTTTTCTTGTAATGTCTTGGAGTGGTTATGTGGTCAATTCGTTCAAATATTTGATAGTGATATGAATATTATGTAACTAAATTTTAAATTATGGCATTAAATATATAATTACGTATGCAATGATATCAAGATTGCAGAGGATTTTTTGTATGATACAAAAAAAAAAGTTAATTTCCCAATAAATATACCATAAAATAAAGTTTTGATATATGGATAAGGGCAATCTACTTGAATTACGAGCCATAAGTGCATTCACGAACAATTTCGATGCATGCATGTCGTGTTGTGCTCTCTATTGCATGACACACTTGTAATAAACTCAATTGCATAGTAAAATAGAATCCGATAGACATTGATTTGCCATAGTTTTAATTTGATTTTTCTGTTAGTCAAAATTAATCCGAAAGTTATTGTTGGTCGTCTCAAACGTTTTATTATTATTATTAAAAACTAATGTATGAGTTAATATGGCCTAGTACAACGTTTGGTGGCATTGCTCTAATACCGGGTCAAATGGATTGAATCATAACGACCCGGTATTAATACTAGATTATAATCCACCCAAGCATGGGTGGATTAGTTAATCCGGGTGAATATGGATTAGGTAAAATGTCACTAATAACCTCAAATTTACATATTTCATTTTTTACATATCATAAATTCTTCTCAAATCTTTGAAAATATATAAATATATATCTAAACTCATAACTCTACAAAAGATATTACGGTAGATTGTTTTAATATAATATGACTCAATCAAAGCTACCACATATTTTTAATATGGCCTTCAATCCGGCTCCAATCTAATCCACCTTAATCCCATACACCTTACCAAACGGCCCCTAACACAATTAACAAATTAAATATATATTCGTACTTATTATAAATTGTACATTAGCCATTAATTTAAAAGTATAACGTCAAGTTCCATTCTTAACTAACGGCAAAATAACAGTTAAAGTTTCGTAGGACGAGACCCTCAACTCTTTTTCGTGTAATACTTCAAAATATTTTTTTTTCTTTTCTTTAATTAATCGAGAAGACTATTTCAGTATTTTTTTAATTTTCACTTTTAGCCAAAAACTATATGAAAGAAAATTTTATATAAAATTGGTTTAAAAGCTGAAATTCTTAAAAATACTTGAATGCCAATAATACTTCAACCATAAGTCCACATTCTTAACATCACTCCAGTTACCACTAGAGTGGTGGGTCAATCTGAGTCTAACTCAGATAATTTATCACATAATAACGAGATAATTTGAGGAAAACATTATATTTTTCATCTGATCCAAAATACGAGATAACGTCAAAAAATTTCCTCCTAAAGTGAGGAAGATATGACAATTTTTCCTTTAAAAGATGACATAATGGTCATGTGCACCCGCACGTGGCAAATCCTGTCCATTTTCATTCAATTATTTAGTGGTGCTATAAATATTACAACCAATACTTAAATTATGATATTAAATTTGTATTTATATATCCATTAATACTAAAATTGTAAAGAAGAAGAAAAAAGTTAAGTGACAAAGCAAAAGTCATCTCTAAATAATTATGTTGAGTAACAAGATAAATAATTATTTTGAGTGACAAATTTTTTCTAGTATTTTGAGAGAAATCGTTGTTCAAAGGTTGATTCGCGAAGAATCCTAAATCTGAAATTTCAGACTCGATCGTCATTTCTCCAAAATTACTCAATCAAATTTGATAAGGTTGGTGTCTATGGACTCGTCTTGATGAGAGGATCAAAAGCCATAACTTAACTTTGGCGAATAGACAATTTTAATTTTTGAGAGGGTAGCAGGGGGTGTCCTTGTAATATAGTTTTGGTCGCGGGGAGTATCTTTGTAATATTTGAAACAAGAGGGTAAATTTCTGTAATTAGGGTAATAGCCAGGAGGTGCCTATGTAAATTTCCCAAATTATTATACTAAATATTATTGTACATTTGCAAATTAAAATTAGTACGGCAAGTTCATCTTATACCTACTACTTTAAATTAAATTTTAGTTTTGTAGGAGGCAAAAATTTATTTTTCATACCATAGAGTCGGACATATTTCACTTTTTATACCAAACTCATAAAAAAAATATCGATTCCCTGGCATACATCACAAAGTGATATTTTCATTAGTTTGGTTGATGGAATTGCCATGCGACCGCAAAAATTTAAACTACTAATATATTTTTATAATATTAATATTAATGAAAATTATTAAACTTTGGCGATTTTGCAGATTGACTCCTGCCTTTTGGCGATTTTGTAAATTGACTCCGGCCTTTTGGCGATTTTGTAAATTGACACCTGTCTCTTTCTTCACGCACGGTCACCTTCCTCTAGTAGCTAGTTTTTTTTGTTGAAAATAGGAGAGGGGTTTTGTTCGTCTCTTCACCGCGAACACATACGAATAAAAAATTTCATATTACATTGAGTGAATCGTTCAATTTTTGAATTTGAAAATCTGAATCGTGAAACCCTTTCTCTCAGAAATTTTAAATTGCGATTACAACCTTGTTTCTCCATCTTTATCAGAATTTTTTACGTCGTTCTACTTCTTTAGACTTGGGCTTCATATTACGTCGTTCTACTTCTACTTCTTTCTGCGAGTTCGATATAAAAAGTGAAATTTATCAAATTCTATCATACAAAAAATGAACGTTTTCCTTTTATAGGACAAGACCCTCAAATACTTTTAGTTAAATACGTCATAAGATTGTTCATTTTTTAGTACTCTGATCTTATAGAATACTATTCATTTGCTACACATCTGATCCGAGAAAACTATTTCAGTGTTTTTTTATTTTTAGTCAAAAATTAGATGAAAGAAAATTTTGAATCAAGAATATATAAAGATTGGGACGAGAAATATTTAACATCACGTACTCTAGCTATTGGTGGGTCAATTTGGGTCCAACTCAGACTCAATTTATCATATTTCTAGTTTAGTGGAAAATTCTTATCTAGAGTAGGTCTTGAATTTTTTTAAACTTTGTGATTATAAATGCATTACATTATTTCATGTACGAATATGACAAGGTCTAGGAACATTAATTAATGCATTATTAGTTACAAGGTCGATAAAAATTTCGAGTTAATTAGTGGGAGTAAAATAAATATACATAGCCTTGTTTGTTGGACATATTCAATTTAGAGTAGACTAAAATACTGTAGGATAGTAGAGATTTGTTGCCTCCATTAATTGGGAAAAACATTTTATTCGTAATAATAATACTAATACCATTGATTGATTCCCATTAATTTAAACTTAAATAGAACATAGATGATTGGACTAAGTGGTAGTGACTTGCGACTCCAAGATGCGAGACTTAAATTCGAATCCTACTGGAGATACTACACTGGAAATGACCTATACCCTTTGCACTCTACTGTCCGAGCTGTAAATATACAGTCTAATAAATAAAAAAAAAAGGTACCCAAGAACATTACTACTTCCTCTGTGGCAGCAGGTATTGCTAGGAATGAATCAATCTCTCATTTAATCTCTAATGCACAAGCCCAGTCTTTAATTTGGCTCATAAGACTTCCAGCCCACTTGTTGAACCTGACCAAATTTTATTAGAACACATCACTCCTGCCACCTAAGCTCAAGACCCATAGACTGGCCCATCCACCCATCCCTCTAAAGCAGGGGCGGATCCAGGATCCGAGAGTTGGGGGGGGGGGGGGCGGACTTAAAAAGTGTAATTCATTAAAAATTAATATTTCATCTATTTTATTTGGATAAACCCATAATAATAATAACACATAATATATTTTCAATAATAATACATTGAATTTTAAATACAAATACAATTTAATAACTGAATATGGTCATGATTTTTATTTATGCTCTTTAATAAAAGTAGTACTCCCACAAACACAACACAATATTTTATTTATCGTATCTGCAAAAAAATGAAAATAAATGATGATTTTCTATCATACTTATATATCTCAAATGAAACTAAAATAGGACACAATTTCTTAACTCAAATATATGATAAATTAATCAATTAGTTAATATCAAAGAAAAAATCATCATTCAATTAGTTTGTTGCTGGAAATTAATTTGGACTTTAGTTTATGGGCCCAGGCCAATCTTATTTGAAAAAGACATAGTCATTATAGAAAATACCTAAATTATTTCATATTTAGGAAGTAAATAATAAATATATACACATAATATAATTACCTATATAATTATATATATATATAAGGAAATTTCAAAAGTCTTGGGGGGGCCAAGGCCCCCCCAAGACTGTACACAGATCCGCCCCTGCTCTAAAGTCCGATATCCGATCCATTAACCGACCCGAACCCAGTCGTCTGACCATAGTAACCCGACTCCCGATTTGGTCAATTAGTCTCAATATATAGTGTACCATATTGTTAAATTATTACCCTTAGTATGTTTTAATTAATTATTTTGCCATGAAACTGTTCTTGTTCAGATAAACTGTTAGATATGGGATCAAAGAGTACTTGAGAAAAGGTTGTGAAGTCACATTTTAGGACCAAATTCCTAGTTTTGATAAAGTACATTAATTGACTTATAAATAGGTGATGACTTGGATGATCATCATTGATAAATACCCTCTATGTACCAAATGAATTTTTTCCATTGATAGCCTTTTATACAAATTTATTTTTTAATATGACTCAAATTGAAAAGTATTTCCCTGAGTGTATTGTATCTTTTAGGTAAAATCGCTATTGGCAACATCGATTTTAAGTTTAAATCGAGGGAAAATTCTTGACCAAGTCTGGTTTGGCCAAACTCATCCAACCACCAAGCAAGTGTATTGCACTTGCTTTGTGATTGGTCACTTTCCTGGAAGTTACAACCAATCCCAAAGCAAGTGTATTACACTTGCCATGTAATTAGTTTGGGCTCGGCCAAACCCGATCTGGGTAATAATTTCCCTAAATCGAGATAGCCAATATCGATTTATCAGTCATATTCGATAATTAAAAAAAATTAAATTTAATAAAATTCGATATTAGTAATGTCGATTCTTATTAATTATATTAATTAGCCACTAATTAACCACTAATTAATCACTAATTAATTTAATAGCCACTAATTAACCACTAATTAATTTAGGGAAAGAATCGATATTGCTAATATCGATTCTTCTCTTCAGAAGAATCGCCATAGCGATTTTGTGCCCTAATTTTTATACAGGAATCCCATTTCCATTCAGTCCATAAACATTAAAAAAAAAAAAAAAACCTCTGCCGTAAAAATTATGTCCGCCCAAGAACTTATCACTCGCCGCCGCTCTCTGCTGTCTCCATCTGCCGTCCGCTGTCGGACGTCCCTCCATCAATTAATCAGGTAATTAGCATATTATTGTTGTTGAGGTTGTGATCTTTCAAAGGATTCATGTAATTACACTATTAGATATTATTAAATATATCAATGCTATTATATAAATCTTATATTTAAAAAGAATGTATTTTCTTAATTTTGGTGATATTTATGTTAAATTATTATTTATTATTTAATTTAAGGTGAAATACAGTTTCCCACCAAAAAGTAGGGGTGATATCAATTACCCCTAAAATATCAATTGTAATACTTACCTCCTCCCCCCTCCCCCTCTGTTATGGTTTTGTAATTTTTATTCCAATAATATCCCCTTCTCTTACATATATAATAAATTTCTTTATTAAAATAAATTTGTCTCTTTATAAATTATGAATCCATTCATCCACCAAATAACATTATGTTTTAATTTCTTAATTTTTTTTGTTTCATTCGGTTTTATGATCTCAAATTTTTCTTTATTTCCATCTCACTTTTTTCTTTAATTATGTTTCAATTTGTTTTCTTTATTTTATGTTTCAATTTTCTTTATAACTTTCCCAAATATTGCAATATACATCAATGAACTCTACAACTAGGAAATTTCTTCTTATATTAATAAAAAACAATAATTAATTTATGATGTTGTTATATATATAGTATTATTTATTTGACATGCAGCCAAAAGTAGTGATAGGGCTTTTACTTTAGTGTCTAAATTCGTCATTAATAACTTTACCTTGGATGAAAAAAATCACATCTTCAATGTTGACCTCATAACTTTGTTAGATTGGATTTTTCTGAATGTAAATCCTTAATATATGTAGATTGGATTTTGCTTCATATTTATATGTATGTGTGTGTGAGAAAGAATTTCAGTAGAAAGTGTGACTAGGTATATCTATCTATCTATATGTATATATACAAAAAGAGATTACACTAGGGTGGACCTATACTATTTGCACTCTTGGATTCGAGCTGTAAATTATACACAGTCTAGTAGATCAAAAAATATATATATATATATATAGAGAGAGAGAGAGAGAGAGATAGTATATATGGTAAATTCGTCATTGAGCATCATATATCTTAATTTTAAACTTGTCTTAATTTTTAGGCTTTTAAAATTTGAATAATTGCTACGTTAACTCCTTGATTTAATCCTTATTCACATATAAAAATGTTCAAACAATTCAATATACAAAATTCCATTCCAAAAATGGAAAGTTCGACACAATTGGGATAATCTTTGATTTTGAAAAAGAAGAACTTGCTTTTTTGGGACCAAAACTTCATTTACACCATCTTAACGGTAAGAATTTGTAGCACTTCATTAGCTTTCTCAAGAGTGTATTTGTAAAAAGGATAAGATGTTAATTTTTCAGTTTGGTAGATACTTCATACTTAATGGTTAATTGGTAATTTAATGCATTTTTTTTAATCTTTAGACTCTAAAGTAAAAGCCTTGTCACTACTTTTGGCTGCATGTCAAATAAATAATATATATATATATATATATATATATATATATATATATATATATATATATACTAGGGCTTCTGCACCGCGCATAGCGCGGTGCTATGCCCTTAATTGCAGAAGTCGAATAATGATAACGATTAATATAACTTCAACAAATTTAAATGTAATTAACATAAATATAAAGACAAAGGTAGAGAGACTTGAAGCTCAAATTGTTTACTACAAGTTTAACATTTTCAACATACGAGGTTCAAATGTATGAACCACGACTGAAGACCCAAATAAAAAGATCGAAATAAGATTGAGAAGTAGACATCACACAACTTCTCTATGAATTCACTGAAAATCTTACATGACATATATACTTGTACAACCATCGAACATGTTGAATAAACTGAGTAACAATTTCAAAAAAGACCAACAATGTATTTTTTGTACTTCAATTCATAAGCCTCAGAGGCTCGAAGAGCATAGTGCCTTGAAAAACTGAAAATATAACTCCCTTCACAATTAAATCTAGGCTTGATCCCTGAAATATCCACTTGAACACAAAACTTCACCTCATATTGCAACATCAACCATTCAATTAACCATACTATGATCTTAAACTTCATGAACATAAGAACATGGACAAATCAATAAGACTAATCAGTCCTGCTTCAAGAGCTTAGACAAATCAATAAAACAAACCAGTCCTGTTTTAACTATAGTAACTAAAGATGAATAACAGTTTCCACACAAACACAAATATGCTTCTAAAATGAATTCTAAAGAACTATTATATCACAGGCGGCATCTTTACGACAATAGCTTCATCTAGTTCTCGGTTGGGCTGCCGAGCAGCAAAGTGGCGGTAGTCACCGCCACCGCCACCGCCACCGCCTCGACCTCCAAACGACGGCTTCACGGAAGTGAAAGTCAACTGCTTTCTAGAAGTATGCTACTGCGTTTGCATGATTTGATCTGTTTCTTAAAGCTCAAAGAGTTAAAGAAACCGAAAGAATTAATTACGGTTTTCAAGAATTGATATTTGAGGTTTTTTCGGGGGTTTGGGGTGAGAATGGAATTAAATGGGAGGAAATGGAAACGGAATTGAATATGGGCAATGGAAATTGGGGGAGAAATAAACAAGAGAAACCGACCTGTAATTTAAGAAGGAATGTAACTGACGAAAACCAAATATCACAACCCAAAGCCGTGGAATTAATCCTTCCATTGGTGGAAGACGGTGGAAAGAACAAGGCAATCAAAGCCGTACAAATTTCGGACGGAAAGCTGCCCATCCCACGTGAGAAGGAGACCCAAAGTCGGACGGCACAATTACTTAACCTAAGGAGGAGGTGGGAGTTGGAAAAAGCAGGAGGTGGAGTCGCAGGCTGAAAGGGAGAAGAAATGCCTGTCTCAATTAAGAGTACAACAACTACAGCGGAGAGTACAAGGTGTTTTAAAATAGGCATGAAACGACGTCGTTTTGAGTTTGAACGTTTTAAATAAAGTAGCTTTAAAAATTAGTAGGCGCGGGTGGGGTACACAAGCAAGCTGCTCGAAAATCTACCGTTCAATTTCATAGATACGCTCTTATATAGTAGTAATATATATATATATATATATATATATATATATATATATATATATATATATATATATATATATAAGAGTGTAAGGGGTCTTGCTACAGTACCCGTTTTTTCTTTTATGACATTTTATGTACAAACCCAAAATATCTAATGTCGTTAATTAAATAGCTTGATTGTTGATGTCATTTTATTTCAACTTTTCATATGTATACAAACTCAAAATAATTTATTAAATCATTGCACTAATTAGGGGTTTTGGCATTTTGCACCTTGGAATTATAGGGTTTTGGCACTTTGCACCTTGACTTAAAAGTTTTGGCACTTTGCACCCTGAAAATATAATTTATTTGGCACTTTGCACCCTAGTGTGTGTTTTAGTGAGAAAATTCATTGATAGAAGGGTAGAATAGTTATTTTCAATTTTTTCACTTTGCACCTTGGCAATATAGATTTTGCATCATTAAAATATAGAATGTTGGCATTTTGCACCCTAAAATTCTAAAATATTAGCATTTTTCATCCTGATTTAATCTTTTTGGCACTCTGCACCCTAAAAATATAATTTGTATGACATTTTGCACCCTAATGTATTTTTCTTAAAAAAAAAACAGACTCATGAATGTCGACTATGTGGAGATACATTGGTCATTTCTATGCACAACAATCATAAACTTGTTATTCTAAATTTATTTTACTTTATAATAACTTATTTTAACATTTTCTCTCTGTAAAATTTAGATTAAAAAAAAGACACTGTCTTTATTTTATTTTCAATTATCCTCAAGATTATTTATTTTAAATCTAAAATACACGTTCACATATCTAATATATTATTATATTGCATGTTATTTACATAATTAAGATTACCATATTAAGTCGGGGTTGAAATTGCCAGAAATTTTATTTTTTGGGTGCAAAGTGCCAATTCTATATTTCAGAGTGCAAAGTGTTAAAATCTATACTTTTAGGGTTTAGAGTGCCAAAATTATTCAAAAATAACTACTACACTCTTCAACCAATTAATTTTTTCTTCAAAACACACATCAGGGTGCAAAGTGCCAACTAAATTATATTTCCAGAATGCAAAGTGTAAAAACTTTTAAGTTAGAGTGCAAAGTGTCAAAACCTTATAATTCTAGGGTGCAAGTGTCAAAAGCCAAAAGTTTCCATTATATAGTACTTTATAGTAGCAAAAGTAGTAGGAAAACCATTACGAACGAGAAAGTTATTCGGTTCCTACCAAAATGGCATGAACATTAATCAAACACGACTACTGAATTCCTTTGCACTGATAACCATCTTTTCCACGACTTTCACCCTCTTAAGTAAAAGTTGCACCAATGCCGGCATTGGTTCGCCCGAATAAAAGAATTTTGTAAAGCTAGTGATCTTTATTTTCTTCAGATGAGATAGGACGAAATTCATATTACCATTATGTAAGTATGATGCATCTAGATCCACAATGTCAGTATCCTAAAGAGAAAAATGACAAATAAGTTGTTGGTCCCAAGTGGTCAGATGAGGTCTAGAGGGGGGGGGGGTGAATAGACCTCTGAAAATTTTTGAACTTAAAAACTTTTCAGTCTTCTGTCAGCAGACTAAGCTGATGAAGAACAGTAAGCAGACTAGTCTGATCGTGAACAAATCTTGAACAGACGACTGACCACTCTTCTTACAATGACTTAGCTGTTTTTCAGCAAACAGTTTTTCAAGAGTATACTTGCAGCGGATTGTTTAAAAGTGTTTTTCACAAGTAAACTAAGTTCTAAAAAGATTTTATCCCCAGTTTTCAAACTCCTTATAAAATCTTTTGTTTGATTCAAAGTGTTTAAAATGCAAACTTTAAAATATGCAAGAAAACTTTAAATGCAAGATAACACAAAGAATTTTTATAGTGGTTATATGGATAAAAATCCTTTAGTCCACTCTTCCAGATCACACAGATTCTGGGTTATACTATAATCACAAAGATTACAATATTTCTCCACTTACACCTAAACAACTAATGAGAAGGCTGTAAGCTCGCAATAGGAATTCACAAAGAAAACCTATCCTCTAAAGTAGAATCACTCACACAGATGGATTCTCACTTCGCACAACACTCAGCTATTACAAAATCACTCAGATAATGTTTTTCTGATTTCTTCAACTGGGTTTCTGTCAACAGATGACTTCCACCAGACGAGTGAGCTGTTCGAGCTTTTGAGACTTAGAGAAATTCTGCTTCAAAATTTCGATCTCTGATTGTTGTTGTGTTCTTGCTCGATTTGAAATTCAGCTCTATTTATACATGGAGATGAAATTATGACCGTTGAAGGCAAGTCACAATTCAAATCCATCCTTCAGCTCTTTTTGAAACGGCTCCCTGCAGCATTCCGTACTGTGTACAGTACCTTTCTGTCCATCGCATTTAATGCTGCATTTAATGCACTCTGCTGATCCGAGGATATCTTCAATCATTTGCCATTGCTACCCTTCTCTTACAGCATTTATTACACTTAGGTGCATTTATTACCGTTGGACTAATCTCATGACCTCTTCTACTCTGCTGATCAAAACGACTCTGCTGATAGATACTCTGCTGATCAAATACTGAACTCATCTGATTTGACTCGGCTGATGATCTACCCTTCTGTTCGCTGATTCAGCAAGAGATCACTAGTCTTCTGAGCTTTGAACTTTGAACTCTTCTGATGTCTTCTTTTACCAGTTCAATATTCTTCTAAGGGAACTAAGCTTTCCATACTTAGCTGATTATGACGTTTTGGAAATCATCAAAACCTTCCCTTAATTACTTGTCTTCTTTCATCTTCATCTTCATCCAACAATTTCCCCCTTTTTGATGATGACAAAACTCCAGCTAAGTACCTGTACCTAAACTAAAGTTTTGATCCTCAAAAATTTCTGAGATAGAAATGATATGTTGGAGTCAAACTTGCAATTTTATAAATATAGAACTGATTACATTTTACAAGTTGAAAGATGAGAAGTACAAAATACTTTAAAAGATTACAAGAATTTTTAAAGAAAATCTAGCTAAGCTAGTCTTCTGTCTTCTTTTTTTCTTCAGCAGACTTGGAGGTTCCAACTTCCAATTTCTGCATCAACAGCTCTAGCTTCTTCTTTTTAACATCAGGATCAAGCTGTTCTTCAACTGAATCTTTGGCAGCAGCTAGTTCTTTGTCTGACTTGGCTTTTGCTTCAGATTCTTCCTCATCAGCTTGGTCTTCTTCTTCTGTGATCTTCTCATCTGCTAATCTGCTTGTGTCTTCATTTGCTGCTTCATTCCTATTATTAGCAGACTCTTCAGATTCTTCTAACACTTCTGTTTCTTCAGCATTTTGATTTCCTTCCCTTTGGAAATCAACCCTTTGCTGTCCAAATATCCTTTCTTCCCCCTTTTTGTCATCATCAGCAGGGACAGATGGATATTGTGGCACAACTGGTGTGATTAGAAGTGAATCACATAGAAGCTTGATGTTTTCTTCCATAGCATTGATCTGAGCTTGCTGTTTAAGTTGATTGGCTTTAACAGTCTTGACTTCCTTGAGCAAGTCTTCTCCTTGATCACCCAACTGGATTTGAGTTCCCAGAATCCAATTTGATGAAGCAGTGAAGTCTTTCATCATGTTGCCCATGACTTCATCTTCTGCTTGGAGGGCCAATTCAACAGTCTGTTCAATCTGCTTCCAACCTTCAGTGGTGCTTTGTGTCCTTCTCCTGAGTATATCCATATCCTGACATATAGATTGTACATTCTGAGCAGTATCTTTCATTAAGTCAGTAGGAACAGCAGCAGCAACCTTCTGAATAGGTTGATGAACAGCAGCTAACACTTCTGCTTTTAACTCTTCTTTCATCTCCTTCATGGATTTGGTAAACATTAGATGAATAGAGTCCAACAGATTTGAAGTTGAAGGTATATCTGTTGTTGCAGCAGGTGTTTCTTTGATGAGTTGCTCTGATGATTGAGTTGTTAGGACAAGAGACTGATCAGCTGATTTATCAACAAGGCTTGGAGTGCTTTCCATCTCCTTAGCCTGATCATCTCCATCAGCAGCAACTTCTTTCTCCTTTGACTGATCTGCTGGAATTTCTTCTTCCTTCTTTGATTTATCAGCAGCCTCAGACTTGTCTCCCTGTTTTCTGTTCTGATCAGATGGGTCTGAAGTACCCTCTTTTTGCTCTGGTTGATCAGATGACTTTTCTTTCTCTCCATCAGCAGGGGCTATAATCTTCTTGACAGCTTCAACTGTCCTCATCAAACCTTCATTGTCAACAGCAGACCTGTTACAAATCCAAGTAAAGTTGTCAAGAGGAATAAAGGTAGTTGATGATTCCTCTGGCAGCTCCTCATAGGGTTTGATGTTTGGTCCATAGACAATATGCTTGATGTTTGGAAGTGGGACCATTGAGCTTGGCTGTCCCCTTAACTTCCTTGCTTTCTTGGCCCAAAGCTCCATTGCTTGAGCAATAGCCAACTTGATAGATCTTTCTTTCAGATCTACAGAGTCATCAAAATCCTCAGGAATGGATGCAAAGATCTTCTTGGCTTCTTCTTTGACCACATGACAAATCCTCATCCTTAACCTGTCCAGAAAGAATTCTGAATCAAGTGCTTGAATGAGTGAATTTGTTTCAAGCCATTTCAACACCCAGTCTTCTGTAGCCTTGAATTCTTTCCACTTGGCCATTTCAGCAGGACTCTTGGTTAATCTGAATTCTCTCCATCTATTGTATTTGATCTTTTCAGAGTGGAAGAGTGTCAGACGATTGACTCTTTCATTTTCAGCATCAAGTCTTCTGAGAAATTCTTCAAAGATCTCAGGATCTTCCCTGACAATCTCTAAAGATAATCTTATTTCTTCTCTCCTCTTTTCCTTGATCTTAGGTGCAGGCATAGCTGGGATTGGTTTGTTTGGATCCCTTGATTCACCAATCACTATCCCACCACCTTGCTGATGACCATGAGCATCCTTCATGCTTGCTTCAATGACAGCAGCCAACTCTGCTGCCTCAAAAGCATCTCTCTGCTCTTGGGTCATTTTGCTGGCCTCTTCTTCCAGCCTTTTTAATTCTAGGCTTTTCAGCCTATCTTCTTCTGCTTTCTCAGCAGCCATCCTTTGCTTTTCAGCATCATCCAGTTTCTTCTTCTCTGCAGCAGTTATACAAGTTGAAGCTTTGCCCTTAATGGCTCTTTTTCTTTTAGCTTCAGGACTTTCAACTATTTGAATAGGTGTTGCAGCAACTGGAGTAGGATGCAGCAACAGAATTTCTCCCTCTTGTGGTGTACTAATCTGCTGTTCCTTTTCTACATCAGCAGATAGTGCAGCAGTAGAGTCTTCTGTTGTCCCTTCAACTGTAGGAACACTTTCTGGTTCAGCAGTAGCAGCCTTTGCAGTTTCAACAACTGGTTCTTCAATATGCAATGGCCTTTCTGCCTCAGTTGTTGTTTTCCTCACAGTTACAGCAGGCTCTTCAGGGAAAGTGACATTTCTCTTGGCCTTTGACTTAGGAATCTTCTTGATAGCAGGGGGGTTGGCAGTAGGAGGTCCCCTTGCCTCACTCCTAGTCCTTAGTCTCTTCAGTCTTTGAAGTGGAATTTCCTCTTCAGACTCAGTTCCTTCAGAGGATGACCCTGTCTTCATGTTTTCAATTTCAACAGTGAAGTCATCTACCACCTTCTTAGAGACTTCAATTTCAGGCTCTGCTGATCCAGCTACAACAGCAGACTGTGCTGTTGGCTCAGCAGACTGACTAGTCTGACCTTCCTTCTTGCTCTTCTTAGAAGGAGTCTTCTTAGCCTGTTTGGGTGCTTTTCTCTTTGGTTTTTCCACCAGTTGCCTTACTGGTTCGTAAAGTTTGAACTCTTTGCTTCCATGGGTTTGCTTTCCTCCACCCATAGGGCATTGTAGAGAGGCAAACAAGTTACTCAGCAGAATGGCATGAGAATGCCTTTTATCACTTATCAGCTCATAAACATGAGCAGCCCAGTTCACTTTCATCCCATAGTAGATGCAAATCATAGTGTGAAGCCTTCTTCTAGGTAAACCATCCAGAGAACCCGTAGCACAATCCAAAACCTTTGCTATGATATCAGCAAATCTTTGGTATTCATCCTTCAGCTGGGTCTTCATTAAAGTCCCAGTCATCTCCTCTCCCTTCTTAGCACAAATTCCCCAAAATTCCTCTTCTTTTTCTGACCCTAACGCGGTCACATCTCCTCCCTTGTCTGTCAGCTTATAAAGTTCATGTAAAACAGCAGCAGATACAGCAATTTTCTTACCACCTATGACAGCAGTCATAACGGTGTCATCATCGTTGAACTCCCTGGAAGTATAGAAGTGGTATACATCTTCAAGATAAACCCTATCTTCGTGTGCTTCCAAGACTGGGACCAAAGATGCTTCCTTGATCTTTTCCAGTAAAGCGCGCATCAAATCGGTGCCAGAGAAATGGAATTTGTTGTAGTTGAAGTATCTTCCCTCAATAACTTTGTCCATTTCTGAGATTTGTGAGTAAATTCTGCAAAATAATGAACTTTCGCAACAAGAGGGTTTGAGAGATAGAGAGTTTGAGAATTTTTGAGTGCGTAAGACGACTATGCTGTTCAGATCGGATTTTATAGGTTTCCTTTTGATTCGGTTTTCGTGATTTATCTAAACCGTTGATCTAATCTGACAGATTTTAATCGTGCGGATGAGAGTCGCGGATTTCAATTTTATTATTTTAATGTCAGATGGGCGGGAAACTCTATCGACACTAATCTGTTTACTTATAAAAGCGTGTTACTAATAGTGCGTTTTATGACCATGCTCATATAAGGTATCAGATGAGTAGAGTTAAACTTATCTGACAGACGAGTGATCTGTTATCTGATATTACTAGAGAATGCCAATAGCTAGTAATCTTCCTCTGCTGTTTGTCAATCCAGCAAGATAAAATAATCTTCACTCTTCAAGAATTAAGAACACATCTTCTTGGTAACATAACTTCAACTAACTGTCATTAACAGATTTCATCTTTAGAACAGAAGTACCGCTAGTCTTACACGTTCCCCCTGTCTTTAAGAATTCATAAGTTAACTAGTCTGTTGAGAGTTAATTCTTGAAATAAATGACTGATGACTAAGCTGTTGAACTCCAGTCTTCTGATGAGTTCCCCCTCAGCTTATGCATCCAGGTTAAGTAATCCTAACTCAGCTCTTAGAGTTGAGAACCTTGCTTCACTTAGAGGTTTGGTGAAGATATCAGCAATCTGATTATCAGTATGAACATACTCAATCAAAACATTGCCTTTTTCCACATGATCTCTAATGAAATGATGTTTAATCTCAATATGTTTAGTCCTTGAATGACTTGTAGTGTTCTGAGTAAGTGAAATTGCACTTGTATTGTCACAGTAGATTGGTATTCCACTGATCTTGATGTTGTAGTCTTCTAGTTGGTGCTTCAACCAAAGTATCTGTGCACAGCAGGCTCCAGCAGCTATATATTCAGCTTCAGCAGTAGATATAGAAACTGAGGTTTGCTTCTTACTCATCCATGAGATCAGACGACTGCCTAAGAACTGACAGGCACCTGTTGTGCTCTTTCTGTCAATCTTGCAGCCAGCAAGGTCTGAATCTGAATAACCAATAAGCTCAAATCCAGATTCTCTAGGATACCACAATCCCAATTCTTGAGTGCCTTTAACATACTTCAATATTCTCTTGGCAGCTAAGAGATGAGATTCTTTGGGGTTTGATTGAAATCTTGCACAGACTCCAACTGAGTACATTATGTCAGGTCTGCTTGCTGTTAGATACAACAATGAGCCAATAATGCCTCTATATTTGGTTATGTCCACTGATTTGCCATCTTCATCTTTATCCAAACGAAGACTTGTAGACATAGGAATGTTAGCTGTTGAGCTAGTTTCCATACCAAATTTCTTGAACAGATCTCTTGTGTACTTTGCTTGGCTAATGAATATTCCATCAGGCAACTGTCTAACTTGCAATCCAAGAAAGTAATTAAGTTCACCCATCATGCTCATTTCAAACTTATTCTGCATCAGCTTGGAGAACTTATCACACATCTGTTGGTTAGTTGAACCAAAAATAATATCGTCCACATATATTTGCACAAGTAATATATGATTTTCCCATTCAATTGTGAACAAGGTTTTATCTACCTTACCTTTACGAAATCCTTTAATTAAAAGAAAATCAGATAGGGTATCATACCATGCTCTTGGAGCTTGTTTCAGTCCATAAAGGGCTTTCTTCAGACGATATACTTTGTCCTCTTCTTGATAGACTTCAAATCCTGGAGGTTGTTCAACATAAACTTCTTCTTGCAATTCTCCATTGAGAAAAGCAGACTTCACATCCATCTGATAGACAGTGAAGTTCTTGTGAGCAGCATAGGCAAGAAACAGTCTGATTGCTTCAAGTCTTGCTACTGGTGCAAAAGTTTCATCAAAGTCAATTCCTTCTTCTTGACAATAACCCTTGGCCACTAGTCTTGCTTTGTTTCTGGTGACAACACCATCTTCATTCATCTTATTTCTGAATACCCACTTAGTGCCAATTACTCTTTGATGACTTGGTCTAGGAACTAAGTACCAGACTTCATTCCTTTCAAATTGATTCAACTCTTCTTGCATAGCTTCTATCCAGAAGGAGTCATTGAGAGCTTCTTCAATTTGTTTAGGCTCTATTTGAGATAGAAATGTGACAAACATAGCATCTTGTGCAGCAGCTCTTCTTGTTTTCACTCTATCTAAAGGATCACCAATAACCAATTCAGGAGGGTGATTCTTGAGCCATCTGAGATCAGGTTGCAGATCAGGATGTTGTCCTCTGTTATGATCTTGCAACACTACTGTTGGAGTTCCAGTAGTAGTCTGTTGAACATTTGCCGTCTGTTGAACAGTCTCTGGTCTGTCAGCTGTTAGCAACTCGTCTGTTAGACAATCAGCACTGTGATTATGAACAGCACTTGAGTTAGCAGCTGAACTTAGATTAGGTAGTATGATGGGAACATATTCTTCATTTCTTCCAACGTCCAACTTCTGTAACTCAGCAGACAGATCTTGATTTATACTTTGATTCTTTTCAGAAGATTGACTTGGCTCATCAAATACTACATGGATAGATTCTTCTATTAGCAATGTTCTTTTATTGAAAACTCTATAAGCCTTACTAACAGATGAGTATCCTACAAAAACAGCTTCATCAGCCTTTTCTGCAAAAGCAGTAAGGTGATTTTTCCCATTATTCAATACAAAACATTTACAACCAAAAATCTTAAAGTAATGAATGTTTGGCTTTCTGTTGTTCCAAACTTCATATGGAGTCTTGTTCTGATTTTTGTTGATCATACATCTGTTTTGGGTAAAACATGCTGTATTTGTTGCTTCTGCCCAAAATCTTTGTGGCAGCTTAGCTTCAGCTATCATGGTTCTGACAGCTTCTTTCAGTGTTCTGTTTCTCCTTTCAGCAACACCATTCTGTTGAGGGGTTCTAGCAGCAGAATACTCATGATGTATTCCTTTGATATTACAATACTCTTCAACAGTAGAGTTTGTAAACTCTGTCCCTCTATCTGATCTGATCTTCAATATCTTGATACTCTTCTCATTCTGGATCAGTTCCATCAGATTGGTAAGATGTTCCTTGGTTTCACTTTTCTTCTTCATGAAAATCACCCAAGTATATCTTGAATAATCATCCACAACAGCTAGGCAGTATTTCTTTCCACCATTGCTGACTGGATCAATGGGTCCAAATAAGTCCATATGCAACAGCTCCAATATTCTTCCAGAAGATTGGTGCTTCTTTTCTTTGAAAGATGACTTGATTTGTTTACCCTTCTGACAGGCGTCACAGAGCTTGTCTTTGCTCATGACTGCTTTTGGAATCCCTTCTACCAAATCATTCTTGATTAATCTGTTTATGGTCTTGAAGTTTAAGTGATTCATCCTCTTGTGCCATAGCCAACTGACTTCACTTGGTGCAGATGCCACCAAACAAATACTTGAATTCTTGTCAACAGAATTCCAGTCAACTATGTAGATATTTCCTTGTCGTCTTCCAGATAAAATTACCTTCTTTGTACCAATCTGTTCAACGTAGCACTTATCTGTTGAGAAGATGACTGAATATCCCTTGTCACAAAATTGACTTATGCTCAGCAGATTATATTTTAGGCCTTTAACATAGGAGACGTCAGATATCTCTATGTTTCCCTTGATTAATCTTCCTTTAGCTTTAATCTTGCCTTCTTTGCTGTCTCCAAAAGTGACTTTTGGACCATCCACAGCAACTGCATCAGTCAACTCATGTATGTTTCCACACATGTGCCTTGAACATCCACTGTCCAAGTACCAAATCTTCTCTACTTTACTCCTACTCCTAATCCTAACCTACAAAACAAAAATAAAATTGTTTTAGGTACCCTTATTGAGAGGGTCCTGAAGGATTAGTTCCACCCTTGACAACCCAAGATGTTGAAGTCTTAGGCTTCTTAGGTTTCTGAGTTTTAGGAGCATGAACAGTTTCATTTTTATCATAGTTATCAGATAAGTCATGTTGATGATCAGTATGATATGAATAGTGTTCATAAGCAGGGTAAGGTGCATGATATGCAGGATATGCATGCATTGGATGAGCAGGGTAAGGTGCATAGTAATTAGGAAACTGAGGTGCATGATACATAGGATGATATGCAGCAGGTTGCACATAATATGACTCATTTCCATACCAAGCATTTTGATTTTTCTTATTCTTATGCTTCTTTGGTTTACTAGATGCTTGCTCATTTGATTTTGACTTAGTTTTACCAACAGATTGATTCAATTTAGCTTTATCAGCAGACTTCTTAGGACTCTGCTGTTTGGTCTTACTAGTCTGATTTCCTACACTAGGCTCTTTGCTCTTTTTAGCCTTAGGAGATTTCTTCTCCTTTACCACTTTCTCAGTTGAGGTAGGTCTAGAGGTTTGAACATACAGAATGACCTTACTATTGTCAGCTGATACAAATTTTTCAGTATGGTTCAACTCTAATTTTTCCTTTTCTAAAGGTGTCTCCTGTTTACTAGATGTATGCATGGATGCAACAGTAGACTTATCATGAGACTCAATGATTTTCTCAAGTTCCATGATTTTTCCTTTATAAACCTCACATTCAGCTTTCAGAGATTCATGCTCTTGCTCAAGCTGTTTATATTCAGCTGATTCTTTTGGCTTTTCAGCTAAAAGTTTCAGTGAACTATTTTGCTCTTTTAGCAAGTTCATCTCTTCCTTAAGCTTAACAAACTCTCCAGCAATAGTAGTATTATTCAACATCATTTGCTCTAGAGAATTAAACAGTTCATTTTCTTGAGGAGTTACCTCATCCTCAGAGTCATCAGATTCCTTTGCCATCAGGCACAGGAGAGCAGGTTTTTCTTCATCAGACGATTCTTCATCAGACGAGTCTGAGTCTGAATCAGATGAGTAGACGGCAGCTGGCTTTTCTGCTTCAGCCATCATTGCCTTGGCTCTCTGATGCTTTCTTTCTTTTCTCATTTTCTTCTCTTCCTCAGTGTACTTCTCTGCTTTTGGATATGGGCAGTCTCTTATGAAGTGTCCCAATTTCCTGCAGTTGTAACACATCAGTTTTGATTTATAATCTTCTTTATCCTGAGAAGAAAAGTTAGGTTTAGAAGTAGAAGCAGCATGATTGTATTTGTTTTTCATCTTTCTCTTATAGAACTTCTTGAAGTTGTTCATCAATAATGCTACATCTCCAGCAGTGTACTCCTTTTTGTTGAGTAGAGTGGCTTCATCAGATGAGTCCACTTCTTTGCTTTTCTGTGCTGGTCTTCTGGTGTTTTCAGCAGCAACAAGTGCAGCTGTGGGTCCTGAAGTTGAGGTTTCTTCAATTCCCATCCTTGGCAGTTTATACTCATAAGCCTTGAGTACGGAGAACAGCTCTGTAAGAGAAATCTTGCCCAGATCTCTTGATTCTTCCATTGCTGTCACCTTCATGTTGAACTTGGAAGGTAGGGCCTTCAGTACTTTGACAGTGATTTCTTTATCAGTGAAAGTCTTTCCCAGCTTCAAAACTTCATTCAGAGTTCTGGTGAATCTGGTATCCATCTGATCAATGGTTTCTCCAGACTTCATCTTGAAGTTGTCCAGCTTCTCCAAGGCAACACTGAGCTGATGCTCTTTAATAGCATCATTGCCTTCGCTCATGTCACGAACCTTATCCCACATCTCCTTTGCAGTTTTGCAATGTTTGACTTTGTCAAACCGATCATTATCCAGGGCTTTAGTCATGATGAATCTCCCAACTTTATCTAGATTGTAAAGCTTTATTTCTTCTGGAGTCATCTCATGAAGGTCTTTCTCCACAACCGTATCTACTTCATTTATCTTTATGGTCTTTGTGAATCTGAATGGACCTTTAATGATACATGTGTGCATGTTGTCATTATAGGCAGCAAGGAAAATCTCCATTCTGATTTTCCAATCCTCAAAGGACATACCAGCAATGTGGGGAACATGACTGATACAATCCATTTTTCAAAAAGTTTCTGTTTTTCAAAAAGATGCTCTTTTGAAAAGTTTTGAAAACCTTTGAAAAACACTCGGATCAAGCTCGTTGATCAGGCAGCTGATTCTAATGAACCACCTGCTTTGATACCACTTGTTGGTCCCAAGTGGTCAGATGAGGTCTAGAGGGGGGGGGGGTGAATAGACCTCTGAAAATTTTTGAACTTAAAAACTTTTCAGTCTTCTGTCAGCAGACTAAGCTGATGAAGAACAGTAAGCAGACTAGTCTGATCGTGAACAAATCTTGAACAGACGACTGACCACTCTTCTTACAATGACTTAGCTGTTTTTCAGCAAACAGTTTTTCAAGAGTATACTTGCAGCGGATTGTTTAAAAGTGTTTTTCACAAGTAAACTAAGTTCTAAAAAGATTTTATCCCCAGTTTTCAAACTCCTTATAAAATCTTTTGTTTGATTCAAAGTGTTTAAAATGCAAACTTTAAAATATGCAAGAAAACTTTAAATGCAAGATAACACAAAGAATTTTTATAGTGGTTATATGGATAAAAATCCTTTAGTCCACTCTTCCAGATCACACAGATTCTGGGTTATACTATAATCACAAAGATTACAATATTTCTCCACTTACACCTAAACAACTAATGAGAAGGCTGTAAGCTCGCAATAGGAATTCACAAAGAAAACCTATCCTCTAAAGTAGAATCACTCACACAGATGGATTCTCACTTCGCACAACACTCAGCTATTACAAAATCACTCAGATAATGTTTTTCTGATTTCTTCAACTGGGTTTCTGTCAACAGATGACTTCCACCAGACGAGTGAGCTGTTCGAGCTTTTGAGACTTAGAGAAATTCTGCTTCAAAATTTCGATCTCTGATTGTTGTTGTGTTCTTGCTCGATTTGAAATTCAGCTCTATTTATACATGGAGATGAAATTATGACCGTTGAAGGCAAGTCACAATTCAAATCCATCCTTCAGCTCTTTTTGAAACGGCTCCCTGCAGCATTCCGTACTGTGTACAGTACCTTTCTGTCCATCGCATTTAATGCTGCATTTAATGCACTCTGCTGATCCGAGGATATCTTCAATCATTTGCCATTGCTACCCTTCTCTTACAGCATTTATTACACTTAGGTGCATTTATTACCGTTGGACTAATCTCATGACCTCTTCTACTCTGCTGATCAAAACGACTCTGCTGATAGATACTCTGCTGATCAAATACTGAACTCATCTGATTTGACTCGGCTGATGATCTACCCTTCTGTTCGCTGATTCAGCAAGAGATCACTAGTCTTCTGAGCTTTGAACTTTGAACTCTTCTGATGTCTTCTTTTACCAGTTCAATATTCTTCTAAGGGAACTAAGCTTTCCATACTTAGCTGATTATGACGTTTTGGAAATCATCAAAACCTTCCCTTAATTACTTGTCTTCTTTCATCTTCATCTTCATCCAACATAAGTTAAGATGAAACTGAACAATTTTCAAATAACCAATTTGATTTGCATTAATATGAATCTAAGGGATGAGCCTTGACAAAGGCTATATAGTTATATAAATATGATATGATAAATATGATATGATAAATATAAATATATGATAATTTTTATAAAAGTTTATCAAGTTAAATTTTTTTTTTTGGGCAGCCATGTGCCGCGCACATGTCAATTTTGTAAAAGAGGTGTACCAAATGTGTCGAACTAACGGAATTAACGGTGATTTTGCAATTTATTTAACGGTTGTACCAAATGTATCGAACTTTGTTAAAGAGGTGTACCAAATGTGTTGGACACATAAAACTGTGTACCAAAAGTGGGAATTGGCCTATAGCTGTGTACCAAAAATGCAATTCTCTCCTTTGACAAGTAACAATATTGCCTACATGTGTGCCGGCGCGCCTTGCACTAAATAGCATGAAATAATAGTTTTATTTATGTTATAATTAAAGTAAAAGATATCTCTTTAATATTTTTATCATAGATTTCATTTAAGTGTTACATGTTGGATTACTACAAAGATATCTGAATTCATAATTTGTTAAATCTAAATCCTTATTAATAGATCCATTTACATGACACACTAATTTCTATTAGGATAAAAGTATATTCACGTCAAGGGGTGATTCAGACCATTTTTGTCCGAACTCATCCAATCATGTACATGACAATATCGTACTTATTTTTATAATTGATTAATTTTACACATGTTTATCAAATTTCAAAACAATTATTGAGTGTGATCAAATTCGATTTGGATAAAAAAATTCCTATAATCTGTGGTGTGTGACATGTGTCATTCTTAAGAATTCTACTTTCATGGATACGTGTCTATATTTATGATGCATACAAAAAGGACAAAATGAGATTATATATTTATATCGTAGCACACATGCATGTGGAAAGATGATAACGCCGTTAGAACGTCGTTATTGCCTATCTCTTTAAGCCCAAAATATCTTGCTTTGATTCGAGTTTTGTGTGCTTTTGCTTGTTTTCGCGTTCGTTTGCGTTGTTGGTCCTTTGTTGGGCTTTTGTGTTTTTTCTTTTGTTTTCGTCGTTTTTTGTCGTGTTTTTGTTCTGTTTGTAGGTTTGAGAATTTTGCAAGGCTAAAGAGAAGTCCGAGAGGTTATGATTCAATGCAATTCCATCAAATCAAGTCTCGATGGTTGTTGATGCAAGCCTTTGCACAGAAAGAGCTTCAAAGAAAAGAGAACCCGAAGCAAATCGTAGAAGAATATAGATAGCTGCTCACTAGAACATGCATAAATATTTCATGGATGATCCAAATGAGCTGAATTTTGGATATGTCATAGATGAGTGAGTTAGCTACGCTACGGACTTTACGGATCCGCAATCAAAAGATATGCTTCTCGGAAGAAAGTGCGGCAGAGCAGGAAAATCTGCCAAACCTACGGCCTAAAGCTCGCCGCGGCGAGGTGGAAGCTCGCCGCGGCGAGGTACCTGCTACCAGCAGATTTCTGCTGCGGGAAAGGCAGGGGGTTTCTTGTATTTTCCCCCTTTTCCCCCACTTGCATTTCTAAACCCTTTAGGGGACTTTTTGGTCTTGTTTCCTTAGGTTAAGAGGCTCAAGAGGTCATAACTTCACAAGAACATCATCAATCTTTCCACTCTTGGCCTCCTTTTTCCTCTCAAGCCTCCATAAACTTTCTCTCTTTATTTTTCTTGCTTTTTCTTATATTTGAAGATTCCACCAAGGGGGTGAGTTAGTCACCACCCTTGGGGAGTGATTAGGTGGTGATTAAAGGGAGGAGAATCCTTGTCTCGATTCTATTTCGATTAGGTGATTTCTTTCCATTTCTTAGTTATTTATGATTAGGAGATGATTATTGTTATTTCCTTTTTGGATGAATGATTGTAGATTTGAATTCTCCGGATTTATATATATTTATGTTATTGTTTGATTAAATGATGTCTTGATGATTAGTATGGTGCTTATATGCGTTCGTTAATCCGATTCCGTGTTTATTGTTCGTCTTGTGGTTTGACAACCTTTGGAGATGAAAGTTATTGATTCTTGATTGCTATATATAGTGATTTTGAGGATTTGATTATGAATTTGGATTGTGATTTGATTTTAGGATAGACATATACCTATGTCGTTTCATATTCGTTTAAGGTTTGAGTTTAAATGACATCGATTAGATTTTAGTCCATTTATACGTAAATTGGCTTAGTTTAATTTGATAGGTTGGTATGCTATCGAAAGATACATACGAATGTCATTGAATCCTTGAATAGCAAGCACGAGCATAATATATTAATTGTCGAGTCATTGTTATCGTTTGATTAGTTATGTTTGATGTTGGGTTATGTTTGATTTGTTGAGTTTATTGTTTTATCTCACTTTTGGTCATCTACATTTAATGCAACCTAGACATAGGTTAGGCAAGTGACGATTTGTGGATTTCAACCTAGGATAGTCATATACCTAGTTTGGTCCGTGTTTGTATTATGTGTTCGTTCGTGAATGCATCAAATAACTTAAATTCTCCTTATTCGGGGATTTGGGTTAGTTTTAGGTCCCGGGTGACAACGGTACGCCTTAGAATCCTCTTTTGGGTTCGGACTTCCCTTAGAGCATCGGTTGACAGCGATGTTCGTTCTTGATCCGGAGATGGAGAGTTTGGGTAGATTGGTAGAGTTAAGTCAAACCGATAGGGAGACTTAACTAATTTGAACTCACAAACAACACTAAATCTAGGATAGTTTGCATAGCTAACCTAACAACCGCATGATTTATCTGCTTTAACTAATAGCTTATGAATCCTCCTTACCGCGTAATTAACTCCCCATTTACTTGCTTTCTTAGTTAGATTTACTTTATCGCTCGTAGTTAAATAAAATCACCCTTATCATATATTTGGGTTCGATAATATTGTATCAAGCATTCTTAGATAAAATAAGCCTTCGATTGATTCGTTTATTCCCACCTTTTATCCATTCGTTGGGATTCGATACTCGGTATGTACTTATCGTTTTATATTACTTGTAACGACCGTATACTTGCGTGTTTGCGTATTAGTATTTGGAACGCAACAAGTTTTTGGCGCCGTTGCCGGGGAATGTGGTAACGTGTGGAGTATATGATGATATTATTGGCTAGTTTTGTGTTTGATAGCTTGATACTTCGTGCTAATTTTGATCTTTTTGTTTCTTTGCGAGGTTTGATCGGCCTATTGCGAAGAGCTTAAGGATTTTGATGAGCCTGTTTTGTGGAATCATGGACGATGGGAGTAGTTTTGGTGACAATCAATTCATCCCTCGTATCAAGTCAAGCACGTGACTTAAAACAAGCATTATTTCCCTTTTTCATCATCTTGTGTTGTTTTGTTTTTGTTTGTGTTGTGTTCTAGGTGATGATTGTGCGTGATAAAGAAGTAATGGCAAGCATGAATGAGGATTCGAGACGGAAGTTAACCACGGGATACACGGACTCCATGATCGACAAAAAGGGCATAACCTTTACATGTTTGCATTCCGTTTGGTTTATTTTGCTCTTACAATGCTATATATATATGTCCGTACTTGATTAGTTTTAATTATCCATGCTTGTTTGAATTGGATAGAGCCGTGTTCGATCATTTACCTTGTTGATTTCTTTGTTTTGTTTGTTTTTCTTTTCTTTGTGTGCTTGCGTGGTTGTCGTGTCGACCTCCCTCCATTTTTCTCAATTCACACAATGGGGACATTGTGCGTTTTAAGTTTGGGGGAGAGAGGTCGCAAGTACTTGCATACATGCTAGGTCGACCCGCCAAATTTTTTCAAATTCTTATTATTACTTGAGCATGTTCTACAAAATTTGAGCACATTGGCTAAGGCTAGATTTTATTTGAGGTGGATAAAGAACTTTAGTGATAATAGGATCTAGGACTCCTCTTGCGTAACTTAGTTTCTCTCCAAACTTTAGTTTGAAAACTAAGTGTGAAGAGAGCAAAATGACTTAAGTTTGGGGGAGTGAACCCTTTTCGAGAATGAAAAACCTTTGAACACCTAGCTCTTAAAAGAAATGAGTAGAGAAGTTGCTAAAATGTATGCCCTTCTATGAGAGAAAAGAAAGGCTAAGCCTTCATTGATGAAATTCATGGATGATTTTTGTAATAACTCTATGTCATTATAATTGTGCAAGTTTTGTAGTGAAAAATTCAAATGTAATGCACAAAGGAAAGGAATGGTGCTAGTAGCCCACAAAGTTAAATGTTTAGAATCACAAGCAACCATCAATAGTGCTAGATTTGTATTGTAATATCATTGTAAAGCACAAAGTGCTATGTTATCATTGTAAATCATAAGAAAAGCAATTATGTGAGGAAGAGCTAGGGACTAATATTGTCAATTAGTTCAAGATAGGGACAATACTCTTAAATTACCTACAACTTAGTTTCATGATGTGATTGGAGCATAAGGTTTGAAACCTAAGGTTAAGAGATAGTCTAAGTTAACGTGAGGAGCCCATGCAAGTAGAACCGATGATTTTAATCTATTGGGGCGTATTCACCTAAAATAGAACCTAGCCGAAGTCATCACACACACACGTGGAGCTTGTTCAAAGAATAATTTGAAAGTGTTAAGCTTTGGCATTTTGATCTTAAGCATGCACGTATAGTACTTGTTTTGTTTTCTTTGCTCGAGGACGAGCAAGTGTTTAAGTTTGGGGGTGTTGATAACGCCGTTAGAACGTCGTTATTGCCTATCTCTTTAAGCCCAAAATATCTTGCTTTGATTCGAGTTTTGTGTGCTTTTGCTTGTTTTCGCGTTCGTTTGCGTTTTTGGTCCTTTGTTGGGCTTTTGTGTTTTTTCTTTTGTTTTCGTCGTTTTTTGTCGTGTTTTTGTTCTGTTTGTAGGTTTGAGAATTTTGCAAGGCTAAAGAGAAGTCCGATAGGTTATGATTCAATGCAATTCCATCAAATCAAGTCTCGATGGTTGTTGATGCAAGCCTTTGCACAGAAAGAGCTTCAAAGAAAAGAGAACCCGAAGCAAATCGTAGAAGAATATAGATAGCTGCTCACTAGAACATGCATAAATATTTCATGGATGATCCAAATGAGCTGAATTTTGGATATGTCATAGATGAGTGAGTTAGCTACGCTACGGACTTTACGGATCCGCAATCAAAAGATATGCTTCTCGGAAGAAAGTGCGGCAGAGCAGGAAAATCTGCCAAACCTACGGCCTAAAGCTCGCCGCGGCGAGGTGGAAGCTCGCCGCGGCGAGGTACCTGCTACCAGCAGATTTCTGCTGCGGGAAAGGCAGGGGGTTTCTTGTATTTTCCCCCTTTTCCCCCACTTGCATTTCTAAACCCTTTAGGGGACTTTTTGGTCTTGTTTCCTTAGGTTAAGAGGCTCAAGAGGTCATAACTTCACAAGAACATCATCAATCTTTCCACTCTTGGCCTCCTTTTTCCTCTCAAGCCTCCATAAACTTTCTCTCTTTATTTTTCTTGCTTTTTCTTATATTTGAAGATTCCACCAAGGGGGTGAGTTAGTCACCACCCTTGGGGAGTGATTAGGTGGTGATTAAAGGGAGGAGAATCCTTGTCTCGATTCTATTTCGATTAGGTGATTTCTTTCCATTTCTTAGTTATTTATGATTAGGAGATGATTATTGTTATTTCCTTTTTGGATGAATGATTGTAGATTTGAATTCTCCGGATTTATATATATTTATGTTATTGTTTGATTAAATGATGTCTTGATGATTAGTATGGTGCTTATATGCGTTCGTTAATCCGATTCCGTGTTTATTGTTCGTCTTGTGGTTTGACAACCTTTGGAGATGAAAGTTATTGATTCTTGATTGCTATATATAGTGATTTTGAGGATTTGATTATGAATTTGGATTGTGATTTGATTTTAGGATAGACATATACCTATGTCGTTTCATATTCGTTTAAGGTTTGAGTTTAAATGACATCGATTAGATTTTAGTCCATTTATACGTAAATTGGCTTAGTTTAATTTGATAGGTTGGTATGCTATCGAAAGATACATACGAATGTCATTGAATCCTTGAATAGCAAGCACGAGCATAATATATTAATTGTCGAGTCATTGTTATCGTTTGATTAGTTATGTTTGATGTTGGGTTATGTTTGATTTGTTGAGTTTATTGTTTTATCTCACTTTTGGCCATCTACATTTAATGCAACCTAGACATAGGTTAGGCAAGTGACGATTTGTGGATTTCAACCTAGGATAGTCATATACCTAGTTTGGTCCGTGTTTGTATTATGGGTTCGTTCGTGAATGCATCAAATAACTTAAATTCTCCTTATTCGGGGATTTGGGTTAGTTTTAGGTCCCGGGTGACAACGGTACGCCTTAGAATCCTCTTTTGGGTTCGGACTTCCCTTAGAGCATCGGTTGACAGCGATGTTCGTTCTTGATCCGGAGATGGAGAGTTTGGGTAGATTGGTAGAGTTAAGTCAAACCGATAGGGAGACTTAACTAATTTGAACTCACAAACAACACTAAATCTAGGATAGTTTGCATAGCTAACCTAACAACCGCATGATTTATCTGCTTTAACTAATAGCTTATGAATCCTCCTTACCGCGTAATTAACTCCCCATTTACTTGCTTTCTTAGTTAGATTTACTTTATCGCTCGTAGTTAAATAAAATCACCCTTATCATATATTTGGGTTCGATAATATTGTATCAAGCATTCTTAGATAAAATAAGCCTTCGATTGATTCGTTTATTCCCACCTTTTATCCATTCGTTGGGATTCGATACTCGGTATGTACTTATCGTTTTATATTACTTGTAACGACCGTATACTTGCGTGTTTGCGTATTAGTATTTGGAACGCAACAAAAGACAACAAACTTTCATTAGTAACTTCTAACATATATTAATTATGATATTAAAAAAAGGAAACTTGTAACATATATTTAAGTACACGTTAGAAAGTCTTAGATAATATTCAATTTTAGAGCTGATTTTTAAAGTGAGTTAAGATTCAAATCATATGAACCTTAATCTCAATCCATGTGTACATGATATGAATCACAACCCTTAATACCTATGCCTTTTCAACTTTAAACTAATATTTTAATGAAAATAATTTTGATCTATTTAGGCCTCATAATGTCTAAGAATCCTGATATGGAGTAGGATGCAACCATGTTATGTACTAATTGATATCTTATTCTATTTAAATAAAACATTTTAACAAAATTATGCTTACATTACTCTTCAACAAAAGTATTATACACTCATAAAACAAGCATAAATAACTTGGGTGCATATGAATTAATTAGAACTTATCGTAATATTTTATGCTTAAAATCATGTGGGTTTAGATTTTGTGCTATGGTGATGAACATATCTCTTATTTTTTTCGTCAAAGTTGACCATCGGGATGAAAAAATAAATAGTTAATTCATTTTTTACCTTAAATTTTGCAAAATACAATTATAAATATTAGAATACTCATTTCTCTCTCCATCTCTCTTTTCGTCAATACACATATCTATAAATAACTAAATAAAGTACAAGTAAATTTCTCAAAGACCCATATATTTACTTCAAAAATATCAAAGACCCATAATAATTACCTATTTTGCCTTAGATTTTTTTCACTCCAATGGTCAACTTTGCCGGAAAATCTGAGGGGTTTGAGTTTTTTTTTTTTTTTAAATTTGAGGGTGTTAAGTGCTAATTTTGTGTATTGGGGTACACAGTGCCCATTTATTGAATTTCGGGGGTGCAAGTTGCTGAGTTGTTCTTAATTAAAGGATGTTAAGTGCTAAATTTATTTTGAGGGTGCAATGTGTCAATTCTCAAGTTTTGAGGGTGCAAAGTGCCAGATATTTAAAATTGAATTACCCATTTTGCCCTTGACCTTTTGTCTGAAAATAAAATAGGGTGCAAAGTGCCTATTTCTCATATTTCGGGGGTGCAAGTGCAAAAAATTCAAATTGACACACGAGTGCTTATAAAAAGCATATATATTCCATGGGTTAATGCCAATTTTACCCCCTTTGAAATGATAATATTCAATTTCTCCACGTGATTTAAAAAAAAAAGCACTTTATCCCCATTATGAAAATTTTAAAGAAGCAATTTACCTACTTCAGGCGGAGAGTGTAACTCACTTCGCAAAATTGAAAGTGAGCATGCAAAGTATTTTGTAACATAGGGAGCAATTTACCTACTTCAGGCGGAGAGTGTAACTCACTTCGCAAAATTGAAAGTGAGCATGCAAAGTATTTTGTAACATAGGGAGATATATTGTCACATTTATCATAATACATGAGATAAATTGTTACATTTATCATAACACATGGTTAAATTGCCACATTTATCATAACACATGAGGGTAAACTGTCACTCATAAAAGTATCAGAGAGACGATGTGAAATTTTTAATAAATTATAGGATGGTAAAATGATGTTTTTCAACCAGCCCGCAACACCCTATTTTCCGTCAATCATGTTTGGAACCGTGCCACCTCTGCTTGTTGCTCAAATTGCTGCTGATCATGCACACAATACTATTTCTCCATTTCCCATATTCCCATTCATGTCACCAAGGCCGGCCCTATAGCTAGGCAATTTAGGCCCTCGCCTAGGGCCCCGTCTATAGAGGGGCCTCGAATATTTTGTTTGTTATTGTAAATGTATCTCTGAATTTTTTTTTTTTTTTGGTCAAATAAGATGTAAGAATGAAAATTTTAAAATAAGGTATTGCCCTATTTATATAACTACATTATTAAACAGACGGTGAAAATCAATTTGATCTAGTGGCTAAAGTGACGCTCTAAAGGCTTTTCAAATATACTTTTCTAGAACATTTTATTTCATAATCTAGAACCATGTATATACAAAAAAGAATGTCCTAGATATCTTTGTGGACTAATATATATTTCTGCTTTGTCAGCCCCCTTTTCCTGCATTATATTATAATAACATTAATGCATCATGTATTGGTTAAGATATGTTGGAGAATGATCGTAGCGCAAAATTAAAATAGATTTAAACTATCAAATTAATTTTTCGATTAAAATTACACATTTTATTGAAATTCTTCTTATGTTTGTTATATAAGATCCGTTGATCTAATTTATGTTGAAATGATTAATTCATTTCATACTAACAATTTATGTGTGTGTGTGCGCATTTGTTATAAAACTAAATTTACGATACTTGAATTTTCAACATATATCGGAACTTACTCTCAAATCCTCTTCGAATCAGCGTAGTGGCATCTCCCCTCATCTTCTTCACTGGTAAGATTAACTAACACCGTTGTATATATCTGAAGGAAATAAGAAAGAAATTCAAAGTTAAAGCTTTTACTTTTCCTTGACAAATTTTGATAAGACAAACGATAGAAAATGACTTATCGCTTAATAGGTTTGGGCAAAATTCCCTTTTTAGTCCTGAAAGTTTTTCACTTATCCATATTTTGTCCTAGAGGTATTGAGCCACTAGATTTGAAGAAAAACTTACTTTAATCGCCATATTTAAGTGGTGTTTTCAAAGAATAATGCTAGCATCATAGTCCATATGTCATAGACTTATGTCATAGACTTTTGTACGGCCGATATTCTTTTTCCTAAATCAACTATTTTGACAAAGTTGGACTATAAACTTTAAATTGTAAAAAAGGCCCAAATAACCATAAATAAGAAAATAAACCCTATTTATAAAATAATTAAAACAAAATCGTCAATTTTAAACATATCATGTCTACATACACTGCCAATAAAATACTGAAAATATTATTTTAATATAAAAGAAAAAAAAACTAAATTGATGATATGACCCATAAATAATTATCAAGAAAATATAACACCTATTATAAAGGATAAACCCTAAACACTAAAATCATAAACCCTAAAACCCTAAACCCTATACCCTAAAACCCTAAACCCTAAAACTTAAAACCTAAATTAAACATTATATAATAAATCATAAATTCTAGACATTGCAAATGCTTTTAAATTATGAATTTATATTTTTATTGTAATTTTCCAAATATTTTTTATTCAATATTGATAAATGATAAATTATCATTTGAAAAAGTAATAAATTATTTTTTATACTAGTAATATCGTAAAACTTAGGTGCTCTTTTGTAGTTTTTTAAAATTGAGTGGGTTGTTAATAGAATAAAAAGATCATTTGGAGAAAAAACCTGTTACACAGGTAGTAGGTAACACAACAAATTTTAAAAGCATAAAACAAGAGCTGTACAATGGGCTGTGAACTTTTGGCTGTTATATAATCATTTTCCGTTTTCAAATGCTTGTATTTGTACTTGTTTTAGAGTTTCTTGAAAAATCAATTAAAAGTAGTTGAGAATAGAAAGGGCATAATATTTGTACTTTAAAATAAAAACTGTTATAAATGGATAGTGTTTGCAAGTTAAGAGAAAATAATACCACTAGAAGCTAAAAGCAACCTAGCCCCTATCATTTTTGGCTAGCGATATTGCCAGAGCAAGGATTGTTGCTGCCAGAGCAATTTTTTGTAGTTTCCTAATTTATCCCTATTGGTCAAAAGCATTAAATCCAAATTTGTTAATTCCTATAACATTCATTCATTTAATTAACAACTCAACTAAATTTTCTCTCTCTTATTAATACATTATTAACTTTTTTTTTTCCTTATTGAATAATTCCACATAGAAATAAATTGATACTCTTTCTCTTACTCTCAATTAAAGAACAATTGAGGATCATCTTTTTTTTTCCGTCTCAATAGGTACCATTTTTATTTTCATTAGTTCCTGGTAATTATTCGTCACTACTTTATGTTCCATATATTATTTAACTTTTCAAGCATTGATTATCCTGAAACTTTGGCTAACAATTAAGTGGAAAAATACCACATATAAATCGAGAATGAAAGAGGGCTACTAAGGTGGTGAATGTGGGTGTATTTATCATCCAAACATTACTTTGTGTGCATCTAACATGGTGTTCAATGTAGAAAATTCAAGAATGCATTCAATTTTTATGTATTATATGTCTTTTGATGACATAAGACAATTGAAACTGACTATAGTATATTATGAAATTATTATTTTAAATTTGTTATTTCTGTTTTAATTAAGTTTATTTTAAATCATATGTAATTGTTCAAACAAAATTAGTATATTGTTTTTTCTTTTTGGTTAAGCTCGGTTAATTTTTTCATCGAGCTCAAAATTGTGTTTGATTGTTTTAGATGAATTGAGCTCAAACGAGCTTTAATCAAATCAAACATGAATCATAATTCTACAACTTAATTATATATATATATATATATATATATATATATATATATATATATATATATATATATATATATATATATATATATATATATATATATATATATTATTTTCTTACCTTGTCAAACGCGAAATGAATTTCAAAGTTTCAAAATAAAATTGTTAAAAGATTTTTTTAAAGATTTCGCTTGATTTTCTGCCTAATTGAGTGAAATAAGTTGGGAGATCCTTGAGCACATATTTGATTAAGAACGTAATTAATATATTTTCTGTTCACTACTCTATATGAATTAAATAATTAGCAACATTGCATGTTTAATATCATACGGAAAATATAACAAAGATTATTAAATATTAATGCATTAAGAGGAGAGAGAAAATTAATTACTTGTCAAGTTATAAATGGGAAAGAGAAGATATAGTTGTCAATTTAAAATAAGGAGTAAATAAGAGAGAGAATTATAAGTGTTGTGATCTTGACTAGGAGGGACACAATAGGAAATTACAAAAAATTGCTCTGGCAATATCGCTAGCCATCATTTTTTGCTTTTCTGTTCTTTTTATTTTACTAGAAATACGATTTACGTGTCGTAAATAATTTCATCGGTATTTTTTGTAAATTAGAGTATGTCATAAAATAGAGCAAATTAACCACTTTTTCACTTATTCAATTCATTTTTCACCGGTTTAACCAGATTTTTAGCCGCTTTTATTTATTTTACCAGTTTAATATATTTTAATTGTTTTACCCATCTTTTTTTTTTATCGGTTATAACTTATTTTCACCGTTTTTACAATTTTGTCTTTTTGTTTTTGTCCGTTTTAAACCATTTTTCTACCGATTTCACCTTATTTTATCGGTTAAACTCTTATTTTTACTGATTTCACACGTTCTTATCATATTAACTCATTTTTAAACGTTTTATCACATTAACCCGTTTTCGCCTATTTTACACATTTCTTCACTGATTTCATAAGTTTTTTCAACCAATTTTACACTGTTTTTTCTTTGATTTGAAACGTTTTGGCCGACTTTATGCATGTTTTCACAGATTTCCCCTGTATTTAAATGCTGTTATTTCACCAGTTTCATCATTTTTTCACGAATTACACTCTAATTTTCATCGATATCAGGGACAATTTGTTACTGATTTAATCCAAATTTCACCAATTTCCTCAATGTTCACCAATTTCACCCGAATTTTCATCAATTTCACATGTTTTCAATGATTTCAGAGTTGAATTTTCTCCATTTTCATTTTCCACCTATTTCACCCGTTTTTCACGAAAATAATTTCATGAAATTTTGAGGTTATGCCTATCTTGATATTATTGAATATTTTTTATTTTTTTCTATTCTAGCCAAAGTACAATGACTTAATTAGCTAAGTCATAAATATTTTTTATTCTTTCATAGTAAGATGTGATTCAATTTTTTTTGTTTTTTGTAACATAATGATATTTAAGAGAATTTTATTTTAAATTTTTATAGTTAGAGTGTTTATGGCTTATATTGTACTAAATCTTTAAATTAACATTTTCTTACTCAAGTAAATATTGATGCTAAAATATAATAATTATATATATATTAGGAACTATTTAAAATAATAGTATTTTTAATGGTTCGTTTTTATCTATTATAAGAGAAGAAGATTAAAATTATAAAAATTGATGTAAGAGAGAATTTATAAATTTTAGGAGTTTATGTAGGAGATAAATTAAATATATTAAGATTTCATGTCTAATTATACATCTTCAATTATTTTTACATATTTATCATTGATTAAATATCACTTTACAATTTAAACTAAATATAGAGATTGAGATAGAGATAGAGACAAAGATAGAGATTTTTAAAGAAGTTAATTCATAAGCAAAATAACTTTGAAGAGAAAAAAAACAGAAGATTGATTATTTTGAACAAAAATAGAGATTTGGAACAAGATTGATTATTTTAAGCTATTGAAAACACCCAATTAGTTCTTCCATGCCATTTAATTCAATTATTATTCGAAAAGCGCATGCTTTGTGGTTCTTATTTGGATGGGGGATTCTCGCATTCAATAATGGAAAATCTTATACAATTCAGTATTGACAGTAACATACTTTGCTCTCTTTGCAACAAATAAGAATCAATTTCATGTAAATTTATTAGAAAGCATAATGGAATTTCAAGGTATTTTTACGACGAAAAACTAAATGGCCACACATTTAATTAGCTCAACAGTAGGCCAAGAAAATTCACGTTTGTTTGAAGCCCATTTGATGCACAAAACTCTCACTATGAAGTCATTTCATTATAAAGACTTAAGAATAGCAGGGTTAGCCCGTAAAATATCTTCAAGTATTATTAAAGTCATAAACAAAAATTTGTTTCAAAATTTTCCTTTTTTGCATTTGGACCTAATGATTTTTTTTTTTTATTTTGGAGTAGAGAAGTTGAACCGAAACGAATTCATTTGTTATTATTGACTGAGAAAATTTATAATTCTTACCGTAATACAGTTCTAGTAAAGAGATGGATTTTCTACTCCGCAACACTGCGAAGATTTTGATGCTTAATTACTTATAACGATTCTTCAGAAGAATCGCTATTAGCAATAGCGATTTTATGCCCTAATTTTTATACGGGAATCCCATTCCCATTCAGTCCATAAACATTAAAAAAAAAAAAAACCTTTGCCGTAAACATTAAGTCCGCCCATGAACTTATCACTCGCCGCCGCTCTCTGCCATCTCCATCTGCCATCCGCCGTCGGACGTCCTCTGTCCTCCGTCCCTCCATCAATTAATCAGGTAATTAGCATATTATTGTTGTTGAGGTTGTGATCTTTCAAAGGATTCATGTAATTACACTATTAGATATTATTAAATATAACAATGCTATTATATAAATTTTATATTTAAAAAGAATTATATTTTTTTAATTTTGGTGATATTTATGTTAAATTATTATTTAATTTAGGGTGATATACAGTTTCCCACCTTAAAGTATGGGATGGTATCAGTTACCCCATACAGTATCAATTGTAACACTTACCCTCCTTTGTTATAGTTTTGTAGTTTTTATTCCAATAATATCCCCATCTCTTACATATATAAAAACAAATGAAGAAAATAAAACATATTGTTGTTTGGTGGATGAATGGATTCATAATTAGTAAAGATACAATTTTATTTTGATAAAGTAATAAAGAAATTATTATTTGTGAAAGGGGTGGGGGTAATTTTGGAATAAATACTATAAAATTATAATAGAGGGGGGTAAGTGTTATAATTAATACTTTAGGGGAGTGATTGATACTACCCTCATACTTTAACGGGGGAAATTGTATTTCACCCTTTAATTTATTAATATTATTTGTAAATTAAATTAGTTATTTAATACAATAAGTAAAATATTCAAATTGGTCTGCACATGGTCTTATTCGAGTCAATTTTGAAATTTGGCAACAATGTGCACTAAAATCGTTCCCATTTTTTGGTAAACTAAAATATTATGGGATAAAATTATCAGTCAACATAAGTAACAACATCAACTTTGTAATTAGACTTAACTGCCACGTCATCACTTAACGGCAATTTTTAATGGTTTTATCAAATGTGTCACAATTTGTTAAAGCTCTGTACCAAAAATATTGGATCCATAAAGTTCAGTACCAAAAATGAGAATTAACCTATAAATATGTATCAAAAATGTAATTCTCTAAAAAAAATATCATTCTACAGTTAGTGACAGTAGACACGAAGAAAAATTTCGGCTGAATCACATCTTCAATGTTGACCTCATATCTTTCCCAAATATTGCAATATACATCAAGGAACTCTACAACTAGGAAATTTCTTCTTATATTAAGAAAGAACAATAATTAATTTATGATGTTGTTATATATATAGTATTATTTATTTGACGACATGCAGCCAAAAGTAGTGATTGAGCTTTCACTTTAGTGTCTAAATTCGTCATTAATAACTTTACCTTAGATAAAAAAAATCACATCTTCAATGTTGACCTCATAACTTTGTTAGATTGGATTTTTCTGAATTTTGTTACTGAAATAAGATAATTAAGTCGTCGGAGAGAGAAGAGCCTGGATTTAATTAAATATGTCAATATCTTAATTATCTTTCAAGGACCCAGCTCTGTCACACTTTCTAGTGAAATTCTTTCTGACACACACATAAAGAAAAGAACGCCCTTGATTAACACATAATGCCTAAAATCACAAGAGCCAAAACTGTGGATTTTTTTTAGAGTAAATAGCGCTTTTGGTCCTTATGAATTAACTTTTGCACTTTCATCCCTCTTAATTATTTTATAGCAGATTGGTCCCTCTTATCAATATAGTATATCACATTAGTCCTCCTTAAATTTTTTGTATCAAATTCGTCCCTTTTATCAATATAGTGTAACACATTAGTCCCTTTTAAATACAAAATATATTATTTAAATTCAAAATATATTCTAAAGTGGACAAAAGTTGATGTATTTTGTATTTAAGAGGGACTAATGTGTTACACTACATTGATAAGAGGAACAAATTTGCTACAAAAAATTAAAGAGGGAAGAATATATCATAAGAGGGACGAATGTGATACATTACATTGATAAGAGGGATCAATCTACTATAAAAAAATTAAGAGAGACGAAAATGAAAAATTTAACCCATAAGGAGGACAAAAAATATTATTCACTCTTTCTTTTATGAAGATCACAAGAGCACATCTAATCTAATCTAATCTAATCTAATCTAATCTAATCTATCTAACTTACTATTATTTCAAGGGGGTGTTTTGGTCAAAGAGTATAATTTTGACTTAAATTCTTTTTTTACAGAGTTTAGAATTATTTATTTGATAAAATAGTTTCATCCGTGGTTTTTTGAGTTGGTTTCATTCAAATTAACTTCCATTCCCACGTTTGCCACTTCAGAGGATGATTAAAAAATGTCAAGCACTTCCACATTTCAAGGGAGATAAAAAAAAAACCCCACAATTTTAGTCAAGCAGTTAATATCATATTTCACATCTGCTTACTCTTCCCACATTCAACCGGCTTATTTCCTCCAAATTTCTGTGTTTGGGGATTCCTTCAAGACCATGGAGCAGAATCAAACGTCGACAAAGAAGAAGGTCCGATCGAATGCAAGTACTTTGGTGCATGCTGCGGTTGAGTTATCAAAATATTCAGTTCATCAGAGGACAAATTAATTGCTTCGGAGGAGAAATGTGCTAAGTTGTGTGTGGCCGCGCGGTGGTGTTGCAAGTATGTATGCTTTAAAAATACTGTATTGGTTAATTATGTATTCGCAGAACAATAATCCGAGAATAAATATTGTCCATTGCACGACCTATATCGTTAATTGTTGTTGCCAAGTGCCTCTGCCCTTTGCATATTGATGGTCAATTTCAACTGGCCTGCATATAAATTAGAACTTACTTGACAATAAAGAGTCTTATATCTTCTTATCGATTGACTACATACTATTTGAGTCATTATTCTAATGTAGTCCCAATCAGCTGCAAGATTTTATTAATTGTAACCCACTTATTTGCAGTTTGATGAGATTTGAGGAACTCTGCATAAAGTAATAAATGGTAGAAACTCCATTAAATTAAAGTCCACTGCCTTCAGGTTGCTTCTGTTACTGAAATCAACATAAGTTGAAGTCCACAGTTCAAGTGCTTATGATTTCTGTATTTCACTATGTATGTCTCATCAGAATGGAACATAATGTGGAGACTTTCGAGGTAATACCCACTTATTATTTACGCGTAAGGTCTATGCATGATTTAACAAGAGAAGAACAATACAACACGCCATGGAGGTAAGCATTTTCTCTGATTACTGCCACTCGGAGGCATATGAGAAAAAATGTCTCTGCCCTTTGCTCTTCAAAATTGCAAGGATACTAACTCAAGTGTTGAAGAATGCTTTTGAAGTGTTTGGAAGTAACAACAATATGGAACGACTGAGCCAAACTCTTACTAATTCTTGGACCATCCCCCAACTTTTTGTTTCGTATTTATTTGGCATATGATTCCATTTTCTGCTTTCAGTGAGGTTGATGTTACAATTTTTTTATTATCAGTTCCTTTTATTATTTTTTTTATTTTTTTTGAATTCTGCAAATTCATAGACATATTTAATAGAGTGATCCCTCTGTTTGATATGCTTCAAAGGTTTGCTTTTTCTTCGAAAAAAAACCATTTACCAAAATTTTGCAGATTGAATTGAGTTGGAATTTACCACCAAGTAGGAAGAAAATTTAGATGTGTCTTCTTTTTTATGTACTTAATTGAAGAAGATTGTTAGATTATATTGGAAAAAGCAACATGGAGAACGAAATGGAGAGGAAAGAAATAAATATGATAAAAGTTCTAAGAGAACATTTGTTTTGGTTTAAGAATAGCACCTTTCAAGATCCCAATGAGAGTGGTGTGTCGAGGCTCATTGTTCTTGGTAAGAAGAAAATCTTACAGGCAAATGCTGAATTTTGTTGGGAGTAACATATTTGTATATTTGCTAAAATGATAAGGTGATAACACATTCTATGGACTGATATTGTCTAGACTATGTTAAAGGAGCAGTCTCAAATAATATATAGCATCTAAAACAAAGAAACTAAAAGAGATATCACTGATCCTAAAGGATGGCGATGCCCGTTTATGGATACCATCGATGAGGGCTCACGACAGCTCTACCTCCAGTGTCGTGACAGAGTTCCTCTACCATCATATGCGACAAAATGATTGTTTAATCGTGAAGTTCATCAACTTCAAATAGTAACTAATAATGACTGAACATGAATAAATTTAACATTTAGGTAAAGTGTTTTAGTATTCTTCATGTTTTATTTTTTATATTTTTCTCGCTACATCTTTTAAAGATGTTATAGAATTTCAGTCAACTTTGATTCATCAAAATTATATACTCACATGGTAGTGTTTGAGTGACAAGTCAGGTTAAGACTTAAGAGTCATCTTATTTCAATTTAATGTATGGTTTAGCTTTTTCAATTTGACTAAAAATGATGTTATTTTCTCAAGATTTGTGTGATATATTTCAAAAATATGATGAAAAACTTCTCTTTTTCTCACATGTCAAATTTTTGTACACCACTAATTATCAGTTTATATACTAATCGAATTAGTTTATGAACTACAAAGAAACTATAAGAATATTATAATATTGAAAAAAAATCAAGTTGAAGCACTATGAAGAATGCATTTTGAAAATTTAAGAATAAAAACACATAATGCAACTACCGGTTTAAATATTGGACCTTATTATATGATCCGTGCATAGCACGGGTTTAGGCTAGTATCCATTAACACACAGTTAAAAACTCATTTTATATGAGGACTAAAAACCACCGAAACTTCTCTATGATATGACACATTCTCAAAGCTCAAAGTCTATGGAGTATGGCCTAATTATGTAACACAAAATGTATCGTGAAAATTGATTTCAGATTTGGACTCATTTTATTATTCGGAAGTTGTTTAGTAGAGCCTAATTTTTTAAGGAATAGAAGGCGTGCAATATTATTATATTTAGTAATTGCTTCATATTTATATGTAGTAGCAACCGACGCACGCGTCCCACAAGCATCATTCCAATATTATTATAATGCGTGGTTTGAACACAACTAACTCGGATCGGATTTTAAAAGAAAACAAAGTCAAGGTTCTAATATATATGTAATGCTACTGAAAGTTATGGAATTTCATAATTCCAAGTTTGATAAAGGCAAAATTGCAAAAATCGTCCCAAACTAATCATTGATTTTGGATTTTCGTCCCAAACTATTTAATTTGGCGAATTTCGTCCCGTAATTTAATATTTTTTTGGAATATCGTCCCACCGTAATTATGAGACGGAATTGTGCATTTGCCGATGAATTATCACATGGCTGCTTAAGTGTCATGACATGGTAAATTTTAACATGAATAATTATATTATATTGTAGAGTTCGTCCCAAATTAATTACAAGATTGAACGTCATTTTCATTAAATTAGAAATTTAATATTGGGACTAAATTCATACAAAATGATAAATTATGGGACGAAATTTGGCGAGTTGATATAGTTTGGGTGAAAAATCAAAATTAGTAATTAGTTTGGGACGATATTCCAAAAAAATATTAAATTACGGGAAGAAATACGCCAAGTTAAATAGTTCGGGACAAAAATCCAAAATCAGTAATTAGTTTGGGACATTTTCTGCAATTTTACCTTTGATAAACTATAATTTATAAATCTTTACTCGTAATTCAAAACTTTCACTAATCTCTAATAATGAATATACAATTTTAGAATACAATATAGTGCTTATCTTCTCCTAATTTTATTTGTCCTCATAGCAGAGTGTACGCATAATCATCTGCTCCATTTTCTTTACAAACTTGTCTTTAATTCTTTAGACAAAAAAAAACATCATTTCTGCATAGGAAATATATCAAATTAGCAATAAATTGTAAATTGATTAATGCTTGAACATGTAACATGGACACTTCTATTTGGCCATCATGCTTCCTTTTTCTTTCTGATAAATTGATTAAACATGCTTCCTTTTTATTTCTGATAAATCTTTGGCCATCATTCTTCTTGTTTCTCCCTTTTTTGGCCTACAATTTCTCAAATCATTCATCAATTACCTATCATGGTTACACAAAAATAGGGGTTTCAATTGTAAAATCCGACAAATCAACAAAAGCCTCATATGGAAACGACAAATTTCACCTGAATTCATCACTAATGCAATGCAACTAAGCAACCAAATTACTATGAACAAATACATGTAAGCAACCAAAGGGGAAAAATGGAGAAAAAGAATCAGTACATTATTTGTAGGAAAATAGAAAGAAATGTAATCTTGATCCAATTGCCTTTCAGAAACTGCCATAACTGCATCACAGACAAAAAACCACATAAAAAAGATTAAAAAAATCAAAGTAATATGTATGACAATATTAGTCAATTAAAGAAGCCGATCGAATGTTGTTGAAATCTCATAAATTGTGAAAATTCATATATCTAACCTTGAATTATAGAGTCAATGCTCCAAGCAAATTCCTTTTCAGTTGAGAATATTTTCCGTTCTGGAATTAGATTAAGAAAATGTCAATAAGAATAATAACATTAAAAATTGCTCAAAGAATTTAAGATTAAAAACTTAGGATGATATAACGTAAGAGTAAAAATGTAACCTTCCATGACCATGACCAATTATGTGCTCCAAGGCTCCAACCATTCTGTTTAGTATTTAGACTAAAAAAATGTCAATCATAAAAATATGGTAGATAGAACATTTATATTCTCGAATGGAATATTAAAAGTCGAGAATTAAAGAATTGCCCATTAGCCTATCTTCATTGATCTCCTTTCTGGCACCTTTATTTTCTGTTTTAGGGTTTTGAAAAATTACTTGCAATTAATGTAAAGCAACGGAGAATGACAATGTAAAATTTACTGAGGTAATGGTTAGAGGGGCAGAATTTGGAGAATGGGTAGGAGTTAGAGAGAGTGCGGCTTTAAATTTTTGAGATGAAGAAAGAGGGAAAGTGGGAGAGATAATGGGATTTTGAAGTTACACACCGTGGGAAGTTACTTGGTTGTAAATTTACAAAAAGCCACATCTGATGAAGTTTTGCAAAAGGTATCCGTGTGTCCAAATTTGGAAAATACTTTATTGGTATAACAACTACCAAAATGTTACACATTTTTCCAAAATTGACCCTTCTTTTTAATTAAGCCAACGTAATTTCGTAGGTCAATATGTGTAAAATTAACAAAAAAAACTGCCGGTTTGTCTAAAAAAATGCCTTTCTTTTTAATAATAATATAATAATAATATAATATAGATAGATTAGTATAGAAGTATAGATGTGTGTGAGAAAGAATTCCAGTAGAAAGTGTGACTAGGTATATCTACTTATCTATATACTAGTGTCTCTGCACCGCGCATAGCGCGGTGCTTTTGCCTTGTATTTATTTTGTAAAATTAGGATGAGATAACGCTGATGGAAGTGGGAGAAGAGGAATTGCTTAGTGGATTTCCATTGGGCTTGTCACTTAGGGCAAAATAAATGAATTGGTGGGCTTGTGACTTGGGCAAAATAAATGAATTGGTATTCTTTTTGGAGCTAACATTTTGTTGGGCTATTAATATAACAGAAAATTTCAATAGCACTAAAGTGCAAAAAACAAATATGCAGACATATCAGGTAATAGTCAAATTAAAACTTTGAGTGGCCCTATTGGTCAATAAAAGATTTGACAGTTTAGCCCAATTTCCATGTCCACTGAGTCTGGGCTTATTTTCCTTTCTTCTTTTTGTTTGTCTTTTAATTGCATGGTCCGTCTCTTCAGGTGGGACCCATTTTTAATTAGTTTTCCCATCGTCTGTAAAACGACGACGCTTTCCCCCAATTGAAATTTGATTTTCTCTTGATTTTAGCGGCTGTTTTTTTGATTTATTTCATCTTCTTACCAGATATTATTTCTACTTTCCTTCTCCTTCTTCCACGTTCCCAATATTTGTGATTAGTGTCCAACTTCAATTACAATTGTTTTGCTTATTCAATTAGCAATTACTTTTACCCGTATGTGTTGTATTTTATTTGAATCATCACAATTCAAAAATTGTCAATTGAGGAATAAATTTCTTATGCCATCTGTTCTGTCCTCCCACCGCCTCAAGCTCGGTTTCTATAAGAACATCCCATATGAAAGAGGGACCCAATTTCAAAATAATCAAGAAATTCCTACAAGTAGGAGGTAGAATGTGAGAGAGAAGATGATTAATTTTACTTCCCCATCTAGCTACTCTATGTAATACCCCGATAATTTTTATATATATATTTTATTTTATTTTCCTTATTTTTTTATGCACACACTCAATAGATTGGAATAGAACGATCGTATATATATAACTATCAAACCGAACTCGAAACAAACTTTTAACGTACCCAAAACAAACCGAGTAACTCGATATAAAAATTATTATACTTAAACTAACCATTATAGAAAAACAAAGGTCAAAAGTGAAATTCACTATAATAGCAAAATAACCCATATCATCAAATTTACCACTAAACCTACTACCCCAAACTTATTACCAAATTACCATTCTTCTTCCTATAAATAAAGACTCAATTCCCCTTCTTCAATTGCACCCAAAAATAAGCACGATCAGTTAATTAGGAACCATGGAGCTCTTTCCAAGCATAGCCTTCTTCCAAGCCTAGTCTTCTCCCAAGCTTAGAAAAAGGGGTAGTAAAGCTTAGAGGTAAACAATGTTCTTCATCATTTCAATTCATTTAAAATATCTTAATCCTAGCTAAAACTCTTTTATCCACTGTTTCTAGTGACCCTTAAGTCATAAGAAGTGAGTAGGTTCAAGAACTTCCATGATTCATTGCTAGAGAAGGAGAACACAAGGTAAACACTCACCTATCCCCTGTTTTTGCGCGACCACTGTAATAAAGCTATAACTTTTTATTGGCTTGGTCATTTTGAGAAAGGTCTGTACCATTGAAAAGAGGACTCGATCTAGAATGAAGGTGTATGGGAGGTGTCGAACACCGCCGGCGCGTGAGGTCGCTATCGGCGCGTTTTAGGAACAGTACCGGCGAGTGAAATCCACTCGCTGGACTGTTTCGGGACTGTTTTCAAATTCTTGTTCTAAAATTGTTATTTTCAACTTTCCTTGCTGTTTTTATGCAATTAAACCATCCTTTAACACCTTGGTAGATGGATAATGTCATGAGGAAGTTTAATTGTTAAATTTAGATATAAAATGACACTAAATGGAGAAGGTAATACACAAGAGGTTTTTTTTTTTAGATAGTTAAACTTTTTGGTTGAAGAACTAAACATAGATGGTTATTGTTACTATGGATTGAAGGTAGGAAGTGATAAAAGAGATATGAAGAAATAAAGAATCAAAGAGCAAGGAAGAAACTTGAAAAATGAAATAAGGCTAAACAATTGAATTAACTTTAAAGCAAACTTATTACCATAGAACTATGAGTTACTTAGCTTTGATAGTTATAAGAAAACTAATAATTACTTGTGTAGGTTTCATTTGGCTATAGAATTGAGATTATAATTATCATATGACTAAAGGATGTATTTTCAATCAAAGTAGTATATTTAAAATCATACTTATTGAAGAATTAACTTTTCTTCCATTTATATCTTGATTTTGTTTGAAAGGATAAAAGAGAGGTGTAAATTAATATAAATTACTTATAAATATCTAAAATGTATAAGAACAATATTCAAGGTATGGATTCATGTATTATGTTTCATTGGATAAACTAAGTAGTTGAGTATATAAGCCTTTCACACAAATTTTACAAAGTCATTTTTTTTACTTTAATTATTTTGATCAAGAAAAACTCCTACTTTATAAGATATATCTAAGACAAGAATAAAATATGACTTTTGATGAATTCTTTGATATTGTTGGATTATCCTTACTAAACTTATGGAACTTCATTACTACTAAAGATAAAAGGATATGGTGATTTTTTTAATGAATAAGTTTGCTTGAATTGGCTTGAAGACTTGAATATAATGAATGATTTGTTTTAGTATCTAGATATGTTTAACAAGAGGTGATGAAAGAACTATGGCTATAGGATAAAGTGAAGTTAACTAATTAGTACACCAAATGCTAATTTCTTAAAAGAACTATGGCTAAAGTATCCTAAAACTTAGTTAACTTGAAAGAGTATAATTATGCATATTGATAACTACTTATGACAGTCTTATTAGCTTTAACTTATATAATTGAGAAAATTGATACTTAGGCTTATTTGATTAGTTTTCTCTTAATTAGAGTTATCGATATTAAAGGATGTCTTTTCATTCGAAACGGTATATGTGGACTGAGGTAAAATCATACTTATCAAAGAACTAACATTTCTTGCATTTATATCTTGATTTGGGGAAAAGGGGATGCGTAAACTAATACTTGGAACTACTTTTGAATTCATAAACTTTTATAAGACTATTATGTAAAATACGAGTTCATGTAAAGACTACATACAAACTATCAAACTTGAACGGTGAGATACACTTTAAGGGATACTTAATCAAACTAATAAGATCATCCGTAACATTGGTCCTTTTTATTTTGCTATACTTAGGTATCGAGGGATCTATTGATAACAAGGATTAAGCTTAAACAACCACTCTTCAACATAAGGTGAGGTTTCTTCTTCTTTCTTAATCTATTCGGCACTTGCCCTGAGAAAATTCTTCCTTTCTAAAACTCTCAATCTTTTGACAATATTTCATTTCATTTCCTTATTTTGAGTTTCATTCTATACCATATCAATCCATTTACATTAATCCCAAGGTTAATTTAAGCTCTTATATATTCTAAGGTAACTAACTTTAATACGTTTCTTAATCCTTTAATAGTCTTGCATTCTTCAATTTCTATTTCTACTCCATCTGGTAAGTGGTATTATAATGAACAACGGACAATGTCCGGCTCCAAGTTCACTTAAACTATTTATACCCTTGAGGACGCTCTTGGGAAGTTGGGCCCCGGGACTAATAATGGTGACTGCTGGGCGGCATCGGGCCGTCGGTGTATGGTCTCATTGTTAAGTACCCCACCGTGATCCAGTTGTTAAGTATAGTTGGAGGTAATTGTACTCTCAACTGGGTCGACATGTACTCGAGCATGTCATTCCGTTCTGTTTGCGAGGTCGCTCCTCGTAGGGAGGTATAAGGATGTTAATTTTCAGAAGTTGGGTTGAATGTATTACTTTACCAGATTCATATTCGAAATGTTTATTTGAATTCCCGTTTATTGTAATTCGATTACTTTGTTATTTCAAATCATCTAATAATCTTTCGCAGGACTATTACATTCTAATTCTTATTCATACATGGATCATAATATTACTGTTGATCATGTTACTCATAACCTCAATCCAGTATTATGAATCCTCACTAAGTCAAATAAGACTTACGCCTTTCTTTGTTTATTTTCTCAGATTAGCGACATGAGTTAGAGGTGGAAACACGGTGATATGGATTGACATGGTCTATTCAGTGTCGTACTTATATATTTTATCGAATAATTAAATGATGAAAACTTCGTTGTAAATTGATGTAAAATTTTATCTACGTACGGGTCGGGTAGTGGGGTCGTAGTCCCTTCTTCCTGAAGACCTTAGAATTTCGTTATTTCCGCTATGATGAATGGTTATAATGTAATTTTATCTATTGTTCAGTTAGTTGACGCACGGCTAGTTCAAATAGTTAATTAATGTTTTATTTCGAGCTAAGTGACCTAGTCGGGGCGCCACAGGTGGTATCAGAGCCTAGAACTAGAAACTTAGGGGCATGATACATAGATTAAGATCGGATTACCTAGAGTTTAGGTTTGGGTAAAGCCTTAAATCACAAAATTAGTATGTTCACTTTCTTTATTTTACAAAATTATTTGAGTATTTTATTACAATAGAAAATAATAAATACTAATACTAAATTATGATGTTTAAATAACTTACATGTGTATGTCTAGTAGAATGGGACGACCAGGCAGACCAAGAAAACAAACAACGTCGGTACCCGAGGTTCCACCGACAACATTCCCGCCAAATGTCCAAACAAATGAAACACCGACTCAAGACGAAGATGTTCCAAACCATGAGCAAGATCATGTCACTCCGGAAACCACTAATGGACAACCACCAATTTCCAGAAATGGGGATTCCGAACTCCCAACGATGTTCACATTCATGCAACAATACATGGAATTTTGTCAACAACAATCACAAGCCAACATCTCCACTAACTTGACGGTTCAACCAACTACAGATCAAACCCTTGAAAGGTTTCTTCGATTCCAACCCCCAAAATTCTTCGGGGAGCCTGATGATCGAAAAGCCGAACTATGGCTTTCTGAAATGGAAAATATTTTCTGTGTACTAAACTACACCGATGCACAAAAGATCAATCTCGCTACATTTCGATTAGAAGATTCAGCAAGACATTGGTGGCGAGTGGTGGAAGAACGTTGGAGGGTAGAGGATACTCCGCGAATGTGGGATAATTTTGTGATTGAGTTTAACACAAAATTCATACCCCAAGTAGTACGGAATCGACGAGAAAGAGAATTCATGGATTTAACTCAAAGTATGCTGACAGTTTCTCAATACGAGGCTCGATTCACTCGGCTAATCCAATACGCACCACACTACCAAAACGATGAAGATCGAAAGGTGAGAAAATTTATTGAAGGACTAAAATTAGAATTACGGTGGGCACTGCTTTCGACAGATATAACTACCTATTCAAAAGCTGTTGAAAAAGCTTTACAAGTGGAGTCGGAAATGAAGGAACTGATGAAGTTTGAACATCTTAAAAGGAATCGACCATCTAGTTCTAAATGGGAGAATGTAGGGAGATTTGATCAAGGGAAAAAGTACCCTAAGACAGGGCATTCAAACTTTAGAAAGCCAAATAATAATAAGGCAAGGCCTAATAACCATCAAACTAAACCTACGCAGATTGGACCATGTAACTTTTGTGGACACCCAAGTCACAATGAAGCATCATGCTGGAAAAAGAATGGACGATGTATAGCATGTGGAAGTGAACAACATCAAATCAAAGATTGCCCAAGGGCAAGGAATCCATCGTCGGCACCTCAAGGAAAACAAGGCGGTCCATCGAATTCTCGAACAGAGAGGCCTAAGATTCCTGCCCGTGTTTATGCATTGGAGGGTAACAAGGAGGCAATAGACCCATCCGCAGTGGTGGAAGGTAATATTCAATTACATGATCACATTGGTAAAGCTTTATATGATCCAAGAGCTACCCATTCCTTTATTGCTACCTTATTTGCTACAAAACTAAATCTTGAGGCAGAAAAATTACCATACGAATTTGAAGTCTGCACTACTATGGGTAGTAGTGAAACTACTAATTTGGTGTTTAAGGCATGTCCAATTACAATAGATGGGGTTATATACCCGGCCGATTTAATCCAACTAAACATCCAGGGATACGATGTTATCTTAGGAATGGATTGGTTGTATCAACATCAAGCAGAGCTAAACTGCTATACGAAAGAAATAAAACTTAGCAAAAATAACCAAAAAGGACTTGAGGGTAGTCATGAAAAACCACAACCCATTTCTATCATCTCGGCTATTGAAGCAAGGAAAATCTTGAAAAATGAAGGTTACGGATTTTTGGCCTATTTGATAAATAAACCAAAGGACATGATTCAAATAGAGGAAGTACCAGTAGTAAATGAATTCTTAGAAGTATTTCCTGAGGAACTAAGTTCTCTACCTCCTGATCGCGAAATTGAGTTTGTGATTGAAACTCTACCCGGTGCAGCACCCATCTCAAAAACTCCTTACCGTATGGCTCCTGCTGAGTTAAAAGAATTAAAAACTCAGTTACAAGATCTGATTGAACGAGGGTTCATTCGACCTAGTTCCTCCCCTTGGGGAGCACCAGTCTTGTTTGTTAAAAAGAAAGACGGATCTCTTCGATTGTGCATTGATTATCGAGGACTGAATAATGTCACTATAAAGAATAAGTACCCACTACCCCACATTGATGAGCTATTTGATTTACTACAAGGGTCACAAGTATACTCAAAGTTGGATCTTAGACAAGGGTACTATCAATTAAAGATTCGGGAGACAGACATCCCCAAAACTGCATTCAACTCAAGATATGGTCATTTTGAGTTTGTAGTAATGCCATTTGGATTAACAAATGCACCGGCTGCTTTCATGGATATGATGCATCGAATATTCAGACCTTACTTGGACAACTTTGTGGTAATATTCATAGATGACATCTTAGTATACTCTAAATCCGAGCAAGAACATGCGCATCACCTTAGAATAGTATTGCAAACTCTCAAGGATAACAAACTTTACGCCAAATTCAGTAAATGTGAGTTTTGGTTGGAACGGGTAACGTTTCTTGGCCATGTGATATCCAGCACTGGAGTTGAAGTTGATCCTTCGAAAGTCGAAGCCATAATTAATTGGAAACGACCAACTAACATTACTGAAGTACGCAGCTTCTTGGGACTGGCAGGTTATTACCGCAGATTTGTCAAGGATTTTTCCAAAATTGCAGCACCCTTGACACAACTAACTCAGAAGAAAAATCAATTTATATGGACCAATAAGTGTGATGCTAGCTTTCAAGAACTCAAAAGAAGACTGACAACTGCTCCAATATTAACCTTACCCGAAGGTCAAAGTGGATTTGTAGTTTACACAGATGCGTCGAAAGAAGGTTATGGATGTGTATTGATGCAAAACGGGAAGGTAATATCTTATGCTTCAAGAAAACTAAAGGTCCATGAGCAAAACTATCCTACTCATGACCTAGAGTTAGGAGCAATTGTGTTTGCACTAGCCAAATGGAGACATTATCTCTACGGGACAACATTTGAGATATACACCGATCACAAAAGTCTGAAATATCTATTCACTCAGAAGGAGCTAAATATGAGGCAGAGAAGGTGGATGGAGTTCCTGGAGGATTATGATTGTTCAATACTTTATCACCCTGGAAAGGCGAATGTAGTAGCTGATGCATTAAGTAGAAATGCAACGATTTCTCACTTCAAAGGAATAGAAAATCTCATTCAAGAGCAAGAAGTCGAGAAAACTATTGTTCGCATACAATCTTATGCACGTTTGGCCAATCTACATATTCAACCGGAATGGTACTCTCAAATCCGGACTGCACAACAGGAGGATGAAGATATTAGAAAATTAAAAGAGTCTGAAGAAAAGGTACCAAATTCGAATTTTAGTATGGACCCATCGGGTATATTACGATTCCAAAAGCGAGTTTGTGTACCAATGAAAATGAGAAAAGAATTAATGGAAGAAGCACATAAAACAAGATACACAGTTCATCCCGGAGGCACCAAAATGTACAAAGATTTGAAGAAACAATTCTGGTGGAACGGAATGAAGCGTGATATTGCGGACTACGTTAAGAAGTGCATGACTTGCCAATTGGTTAAGGCCGAACATCAACATCCTGCCGGCAAGTTACAACCTCTTCCGATTCCTGATTGGAAATGGGATCAGATCGCCATGGATTTCGTCACAGGCCTTCCGACAATAAGGGGTGGATATGATAGTATTTGGGTCGTTGTAGACAGACTAACTAAGTCTGCTCATTTCCTTCCGGTGGGAAAACATTTCAAAGTTGAAGCTCTAGCCGAACTATACCAGAAAGAAATCATCCGTCTACATGGCATACCTTCGAGTATAGTCTCGGACAGAGATCCTAAATTTACTTCTAGATTATGGAAGCAAGTGCAGGAAAATTTGGGAACTAAGCTTAACTTTAGTACAGCTGCACATCCACAAACCGATGGACAATCTGAACGAGTAATTGGATTCCTAGAAGACATGTTGAGGGCATGTGTATTGGATTTCAAAGGTAGCTGGAATAAACATTTGCCACTTGTGGAATTTGCATACAATAATAGTTATCATGCATCAATTCAGATGGCACCATATGAGGCTTTATATGGAAGAAAGTGTCGCTCACCAATCCATTGGGAGTTAGACGAATGGCGAGCTTCTTCAGATGGTTTAAACAGAGCATTAAGGCCAGAAGTTATTCAAGACGCCATTGACAAAGTACAACTGATCCGACAAAGAATTAAAGCTGCCCAAGACAGACAGAAAAGCTATGCCGATCGACGTAGAAAGGATCTAGAATTTGAAGTTGGAGATAAAGTGTTCCTCAAGGTTTCACCTAAGAAGGGATTCAGAAGAATTGGAAAAGGTGGAAAACTAAACCCACGCTACGTAGGGCCTTTTGAAATTTCCGAACGCGTTGGAAATTTAGCCTATAGATTGAATCTACCTCTCAACATCACGGGAATTCATGATGTGTTTCATGTATCACAAATTAGGAAGTATCACCCTGACGAATCCCACATTATAGATCCTAACAGTGTACAGATCGAAAGTGATCTATCATATGAAGAAAGGCCAATTCGGATCCTCGATCAAAAATTCCAAGAACTTCGCAACCGCAAGATATCCTTAGTAAAGGTATTGTGGAGAAATCACCAAGTAGAGGAGGCCACTTGGGAACGAGAAGAAGAAATGCGGAAACATCACCCCGAACTCTTCATTCCAGGTTAGAATCTGGGGACCAGATTTTTTTAAGGGGGGGAGAATGTAATACCCCGATAATTTTTATATATATATTTTATTTTATTTTCCTTATTTTTTTATGCACACACTCAATAGATTGGAATAGAACGATCGTATATATATAACTATCAAACCGAACTCGAAACAAACTTTTAACGTACCCAAAACAAACCGAGTAACTCGATATAAAAATTATTATACTTAAACTAACCATTATAGAAAAACAAAGGTCAAAAGTGAAATTCACTATAATAGCAAAATAACCCATATCATCAAATTTACCACTAAACCTACTACCCCAAACTTATTACCAAATTACCATTCTTCTTCCTATAAATAAAGACTCAATTCCCCTTCTTCAATTGCACCCAAAAATAAGCACGATCAGTTAATTAGGAACCATGGAGCTCTTTCCAAGCATAGCCTTCTTCCAAGCCTAGTCTTCTCCCAAGCTTAGAAAAAGGGGTAGTAAAGCTTAGAGGTAAACAATGTTCTTCATCATTTCAATTCATTTAAAATATCTTAATCCTAGCTAAAACTCTTTTATCCACTGTTTCTAGTGACCCTTAAGTCATAAGAAGTGAGTAGGTTCAAGAACTTCCATGATTCATTGCTAGAGAAGGAGAACACAAGGTAAACACTCACCTATCCCCTGTTTTTGCGCGACCACTGTAATAAAGCTATAACTTTTTATTGGCTTGGTCATTTTGAGAAAGGTCTGTACCATTGAAAAGAGGACTCGATCTAGAATGAAGGTGTATGGGAGGTGTCGAACACCGCCGGCGCGTGAGGTCGCTATCGGCGCGTTTTAGGAACAGTACCGGCGAGTGAAATCCACTCGCTGGACTGTTTCGGGACTGTTTTCAAATTCTTGTTCTAAAATTGTTATTTTCAACTTTCCTTGCTGTTCTTATGCAATTAAACCATCCTTTAACACCTTGGTAGATGGATAATGTCATGAGGAAGTTTAATTGTTAAATTTAGATATAAAATGACACTAAATGGAGAAGGTAATACACAAGAGGTTTTTTTTTTTAGATAGTTAAACTTTTTGGTTGAAGAACTAAACATAGATGGTTATTGTTACTATGGATTGAAGGTAGGAAGTGATAAAAGAGATATGAAGAAATAAAGAATCAAAGAGCAAGGAAGAAACTTGAAAAATGAAATAAGGCTAAACAATTGAATTAACTTTAAAGCAAACTTATTACCATAGAACTATGAGTTACTTAGCTTTGATAGTTATAAGAAAACTAATAATTACTTGTGTAGGTTTCATTTGGCTATAGAATTGAGATTATAATTATCATATGACTAAAGGATGTATTTTCAATCAAAGTAGTATATTTAAAATCATACTTATTGAAGAATTAACTTTTCTTCCATTTATATCTTGATTTTGTTTGAAAGGATAAAAGAGAGGTGTAAATTAATATAAATTACTTATAAATATCTAAAATGTATAAGAACAATATTCAAGGTATGGATTCATGTATTATGTTTCATTGGATAAACTAAGTAGTTGAGTATATAAGCCTTTCACACAAATTTTACAAAGTCATTTTTTTTACTTTAATTATTTTGATCAAGAAAAACTCCTACTTTATAAGATATATCTAAGACAAGAATAAAATATGACTTTTGATGAATTCTTTGATATTGTTGGATTATCCTTACTAAACTTATGGAACTTCATTACTACTAAAGATAAAAGGATATGGTGATTTTTTTAATGAATAAGTTTGCTTGAATTGGCTTGAAGACTTGAATATAATGAATGATTTGTTTTAGTATCTAGATATGTTTAACAAGAGGTGATGAAAGAACTATGGCTATAGGATAAAGTGAAGTTAACTAATTAGTACACCAAATGCTAATTTCTTAAAAGAACTATGGCTAAAGTATCCTAAAACTTAGTTAACTTGAAAGAGTATAATTATGCATATTGATAACTACTTATGACAGTCTTATTAGCTTTAACTTATATAATTGAGAAAATTGATACTTAGGCTTATTTGATTAGTTTTCTCTTAATTAGAGTTATCGATATTAAAGGATGTCTTTTCATTCGAAACGGTATATGTGGACTGAGGTAAAATCATACTTATCAAAGAACTAACATTTCTTGCATTTATATCTTGATTTGGGGAAAAGGGGATGCGTAAACTAATACTTGGAACTACTTTTGAATTCATAAACTTTTATAAGACTATTATGTAAAATACGAGTTCATGTAAAGACTACATACAAACTATCAAACTTGAACGGTGAGATACACTTTAAGGGATACTTAATCAAACTAATAAGATCATCCGTAACATTGGTCCTTTTTATTTTGCTATACTTAGGTATCGAGGGATCTATTGATAACAAGGATTAAGCTTAAACAACCACTCTTCAACATAAGGTGAGGTTTCTTCTTCTTTCTTAATCTATTCGGCACTTGCCCTGAGAAAATTCTTCCTTTCTAAAACTCTCAATCTTTTGACAATATTTCATTTCATTTCCTTATTTTGAGTTTCATTCTATACCATATCAATCCATTTACATTAATCCCGAGGTTAATTTAAGCTCTTATATATTCTAAGGTAACTAACTTTAATACGTTTCTTAATCCTTTAATAGTCTTGCATTCTTCAATTTCTATTTCTACTCCATCTGGTAAGTGGTATTATAATGAACAACGGACAATGTCCGGCTCCAAGTTCACTTAAACTATTTATACCCTTGAGGACGCTCTTGGGAAGTTGGGCCCCGGGACTAATAATGGTGACTGCTGGGCGGCATCGGGCCGTCGGTGTATGGTCTCATTGTTAAGTACCCCACCGTGATCCAGTTGTTAAGTATAGTTGGAGGTAATTGTACTCTCAACTGGGTCGACATGTACTCGAGCATGTCATTCCGTTCTGTTTGCGAGGTCGCTCCTCGTAGGGAGGTATAAGGATGTTAATTTTCAGAAGTTGGGTTGAATGTATTACTTTACCAGATTCATATTCGAAATGTTTATTTGAATTCCCGTTTATTGTAATTCGATTACTTTGTTATTTCAAATCATCTAATAATCTTTCGCAGGACTATTACATTCTAATTCTTATTCATACATGGATCATAATATTACTGTTGATCATGTTACTCATAACCTCAATCCAGTATTATGAATCCTCACTAAGTCAAATAAGACTTACGCCTTTCTTTGTTTATTTTCTCAGATTAGCGACATGAGTTAGAGGTGGAAACACGGTGATATGGATTGACATGGTCTATTCAGTGTCGTACTTATATATTTTATCGAATAATTAAATGATGAAAACTTCGTTGTAAATTGATGTAAAATTTTATCTACGTACGGGTCGGGTAGTGGGGTCGTAGTCCCTTCTTCCTGAAGACCTTAGAATTTCGTTATTTCCGCTATGATGAATGGTTATAATGTAATTTTATCTATTGTTCAGTTAGTTGACGCACGGCTAGTTCAAATAGTTAATTAATGTTTTATTTCGAGCTAAGTGACCTAGTCGGGGCGCCACACTCTATGTTGGGGGTAGGGCCTGGGGGGAAAGGAAAAATAGAAACTAACTAAAAGGTAAGAAAATAAAATGAACGTACAAAAATTAGAGCGAAGTGTACAAATAATAAAGCAGTTTATAATACAAAACCAAAACGACGTCGTTTCCAGCTTGAGCGTTTAAATAAAGAAGCTTTAAAAAATAGTAGGCGGTAGGTGGAGGCCACAAGTAAGCTGCTCGAAAATTTACTGTTCAATTTGGTAGATTGGCTCTTATATGTAGTAATATGTGCAGAGAGAGACCAGATTGAGGAGGATTTATACCCTTTGTAGTACTCTTCAATTCGACATGATGTATATATGGTAAATTCGATTTGATATATATATATATATATATATATATATATATATATATATATATATATATATATATATATAGAGAGAGAGAGAGAGAGAGAAAAAGAGAGATGTATATATGGTAAATTCGACATTGAGCATCATATATTTTACTTAATTTTAATCTTGTCTTAATTTTTAGGCTTTTAAATTTGAATAATTGCTACGTTAACTCCTTGATTTAATCCTTATTCACATAAAAATGTTCAGACAATAAATTTTTCAGACCAAAACTTCATTTACACCATCTCAACGGTAAGAATTTGTGGCACTCCATTAGCTTCAAGATGTATTTGTAAAAAGGATAAGATGTTAATTTTTCAGTTGGGTAGATACTTCATACTTAATGGTTGCATACTTAATTAGCAATTTAATGCATTTCTTTTAATCTTTAGACACTAAGGTAAAAACCCTATCACTACTTTTGGCTGCATGTCAAATAAATAATACTTCGTATATATATAAGAACATCATAAATGTTATGAAAGTAAAATAATAACAAGCAAGAACTAAAATGTAAGTGTAAAAAAGAAAATGAAGTAGGGAGAAATTTGTATTCATTCTTATTCATTCCATACAATACATAACAATGACCTCTATTTATAGGTCTAGATAAGAACCCAAGAGTCAAATGTTAAGAGTTACATCATAAGTTAGAAGTCCCTTCATATGGTGTCTTCAAAATGATCTTTAAGATAGAAGTTACAAGACCTTTCAAATGGCTAAAGAACTTCAATGGACATCCACAAATTAACACATTTTATAACACTCCCCCTTGGATGTACATTGCTTATGAAATATGCCTCATTAAAAACCTTGTTAGAAAAACCCCGTTAAAACCTTGCCAAGAAAAACCTAGACAAGGAAAAAAGAGTACATATCCATATGGAGCTTAATAAGCGTGTAACACTGCCTCGTTAAAACCTTGCCAAGAAAAACCCATTGGGACAAAAACTTGGACGAAGGAAAAAGAGTACAGTGTACATATTATTATTAATGACATGCTCCCCCTGGTGCCAACACAACATTCACAAGTTGACACAATCCAATGTTGGACCATTTGTCTGAAGGGATTATCTTGATATAACAAATATACATATATGCCTTCAAAGCTTATCTTGCTAGTAAATTAAACAAAAATGTTAAATCGTGCTTGTAGAATTAGCAAGATTCATTAAGTCTCTAATTTTACTTGGATGGTATTTTAGGTCCCAAAACTTTTCATTGTTCGATCATTTTGAGGACAAACATAATCTTTTATTAAATCCAAAGATTGAAACAACCATGAAATTGCCCTCAATGATTGAGCTTTTTATCTATATAAAATCATTTATTAATCGATTTTGTATGTATCGATTTATGGGCAAAAGATTTCATCTGTTAAATGCTCGATCTGCCGGTCGAGATAAAATAAATTCAAAATCTTTCGTCTCAAATTCTTCCTTTAAAACTCTTTGGAAGTTCCAATAATATTTAGATCATCAATATATATAACAATAATCATGATCCCAATCTTTCCATAAAATACATGGGTTAATTGGATCGTTTCTATAACTTTCTTTTAACAAGTATTCACTAATACAGTTGTACTAAATACGTCCAAATTGTATTAATACATACAAAAATTTACGCAAGCGTATTGAATAGTTTTCTCCGGAGTTTCCAAATGTATATTAAATCTAAACCCTTTCGTATTTTTATATAAATTTTAGTATCGAGCGAGCCATATAAATAAGTTGTATCAACATTCACTAGACGCAAATCAAGTTTTTCATGTACTGCCATATTAATAATGTATGTAAAAATAATTGCATCCACCACAAGAGATTACGTCTCCTCATAATCAATATCGGGTCTCTACGAAAATCCTTGTGTCACTAGTCGTGCTTTATATATAACGACTTCAGTTTTCTCATCTGGATTTCGCATAAATACCCATTTATATCCAAACAGCTTTACACCTTTAGGTGTTTTAACTACTTTGAAAGTGAACTTAATTCTGCTTGAATTGCGTCATTTTATTTTGGCCAATCATTTATACGTTATCATTTTTATAACAAATTTAATTTCAAGATCCTCATTTTATTTTATAATTATATGCAAAAGTGTTGTCGACAACTGTTTTAATTCGGTTCCATCATTTTCCCGTAGTGACATAACTTATAGAGATCTCTTTATTTATTATTTTCAGGTACCTGAACCTCTTCTGGGATATTATCTAATAGTTATATCTTGCGACTCTTCATGAGTGCTTGCCCCCATAATATGACCATCTTCAATGTTAGCTCCTTATTTTTACAGAAATTTTAACAACAGAACCAATTGATTTCATTTGAATTGGAGCATATCTAGCTGGTATATGAGATTTAGTAACTATTTTATATTGGTAAATTTATTTGGCAGTTGATTTGCAATATTCAGCAAATAAATTATCTTCTGAACTTCTAGTGTACACTGTTTTTTTTTCGAGGATCTTGAGAAGATAATGTTTAATGTTTTTCATGTAATTTCTTTTACCAGCTATTTATTACCTCTCCATGATGTTAGGAATATTATATCATAAAATGACAATCGGCAAACCATGCCGTAAATAAAATTCTGTCATTTATTCAAGATACTTATTATGGATGGGGATTCGTATCCAACATATATTCCCAATCTCTTTTGAGGACCCATATTTGTGCGTTGTGGTGGAGCAATTGAAAATATGTCGCACGTCCTTAAATTTTAAGATGGGGAATGTTTGGCTCATGACCAAACTGTAGTTTCATCAAGGAGAAATTATCATAATTTGTTGGCATGATGCACACAAGTGCTTCTACATGTAAAACAATATATTTTACATGTTGAACAAAATTTTTGTTCTCATTAATAATTTTAGCAATTAACTGGAGGCGTTTGATGAATAATTTTATTAAATTATTTTATGTATGAATATGGGCAACATGATTCTCAATAGCCATTGAAAATCAGATATATGAATTCACCAGCATTATTAATACGTCTTAATTCCATAATCTCAAAATTGTCCTCTTAATTTAATTATTTGCGCAAATAATCCCACAAACATCAAGGTTGCAGGTTGACAATAAACACATATATATATGTCACATTTCTGTAGATGCATCTATTAAAATCCACATAGAAAAATGAGTGGGCCCACATATATCAGATTGAATGTGTTTCAAAATTACTGGAGATTCTAACCCATTCTTAATTGAAATGATTTAATAATCAATTGACTTTGAGAACAAACAGCACAAAATGATTCTTCGAATGAAATAATCTTCTAGTTCTTCAGTGAAGATCTATATGAACTCTTATTAATTTTTTTCGCATCATATTTTATCCGACATGGTCTAACCGGTCATGCCAAATTTATTTTGATCAATAAACTTCTGGTTTACTGTAATATGTGTTTCAATTGTACAAACACATTTCTATAAAATCCCCAAATTTGAAGTCTTAAATAAATGAGGTTAATCAAAATAATAAGTTTTTACTTATTATTAAGGATTCATAAGCTCAATAATCACATCACAGTAACCTCGTATAGCTCATGACTTCGTGAATAATTTAATCAAATGAAAGTTAATCAGTTTTCATTTACTTTTAACCACAACATGATATAAGATAAATAAACACAAATAAGGCATAAAGAATGTCATATATATATATATCTACGTTTCTTTTTATTTATCTATAAACAATTTCTTTAAAATCATAAACAACATGAGAAGATCATATTTACATTTCAAGCATATAATATATAATCTTAATTTTTAATATGAATTGCCATACATTGACTTTTATCACATATATTTTTACAATTCACTCAAACCATACCTAAATACATAATTGAAATATAATAAGTCATATGAAAAATTCATAAATTTAATCACAACACGTTACGCCATGAACTTAATTTTACACTAATCATTATTATTTTATAATTTCTCTTAGCTCTACTTATCTCAATAGAAATTATCAGCATTCAAATTACTTAAATGATTCAATTTTTATCATCAATAATGTTACTGACATCATAGTAATTCTTTATGAATGTTTCTTTCAACAAGAGTCATTTTGAACCCTTTTGGATCAGTTTGCATACTTTTATTTTTTTCAAATTTTTACCACTATATCATTTCACATAGAGTGGTATGATGTAATCATTATATGAAAAATTTGACCTTGTGTAAGTCATGTATGTGTCTAATGTATATTTCATTCATTTATGAGAATGAATCATCTACGTTCATTCCCGGGAATAAATAATTTATATTCACATTTGCATCCACTTCGGGGAATGCTTATTAATCATGATAGGAGGTTTTTCTTTTTCATCAATGTTTCATTTGTTCAACTACCAGAATTCAATTGATAGTATTTCTTGAAATCTCTCCATGATATTGCTACTTATTAAGATTTTAGGATTTCGAAAGTTGTAATATCTCCAAATAATTTCAATTGAAAACTTATTTTTAATCTTGGATTGCATTTATTAGTTTAAAATATCGCAACTTCAAGTGCAAACTTTCATAGCAAGCTTTTAAGGAAAAATGTATTTTAGAAAGTTGAACTCTCTTTATTCAATTCCATATTAGTCCAGTAATTATAAATATTCAAATTGTCGATACAAGAAATCTCGACCTTCCAGGCTCTGAATATTGGCCAAAAGATATGACAATTCATTAAACTAGATATTCTTAATAGGATTCTCAAAGGTAACACATGCTTTTATCCATAAATTGATCCATAAAATGCATTGCTTAAAACATATTATCAATTCATGCCATTGGTGAAGATGAACATTAATTTGCCGGTTATCTTGGATTAGAAGGTGGACAGTTCAATTCACATTCCTCCAAATATTTTAGGACAAATGGGTCCTCTACTAAAAAATATACTGGAATTTCAATCCCATAAGATGAAATTACGAATGAAGCATTGCCTTCACTTTATCTTTATCAATCGTCTCATTTTATGATTGTATTTTGAGACTTTTTGCATTCTAATGGATTTCAATATCATTAATCCATGTCATATAAAATGCTAAAAATGTCCTCAAATCTTCGGGTTTGAGTTTCATAACCTAGGCTTCAAGCCTAATATAAAAATGAACCAAAACGTTTAGATTCTCAATTTTATCATTTAGGCTTCTGGCCTAACATAATATTTAATTTTAAGAACTTCAAGTTCTTGATATAATAACAAAAAAAAATTCTTCAACTACTCCGAAATTTAATCAAATCTTAAAGTTGAAGTAGCCATCAACTATTTGATTCCTTGAAAGTTATAAGTACTGAAAATTGATATAATACGTAGGAACATATGACATAATATTTATTCTAACTTGGTGACATTTTAAAGATCAAACCTCACTTTAATTGACAAATTTCTTATGGAATCGTGGTTAGTAAGATGATTAATGTCATAATTTCAACTTTCTCGGCTACAAACCTTACTAAGGAGGCAACAACATAGATTTCAGCTATTCCCTTTGTTAATATAAAAACTAATGTTCGTATAAGCGTAAAACATATGATATAAAATATATAATATAGAAGAAAATAAATAACTCACCATCTCACCCTTTCATCGATTCGATTTTACCTTTTGAAGTGAGAAGTATGAATTTTCTTACGGATCTGATTAGCTAACTTTGAATCAAAATATAGAACATATCGTGTTGATAACGTGTTATGAAAGTAAAAGAATAACAAGCAAGAACTAAAATGTAAGTGTAAAAAAGAAAATGAAGTAGGGAGAAATTTGTATTCATTCTTATTCATTCCATACAATACATTACAATGACCAGGTCTAACTAAGAACTCAAGAGTCAAATGTTAAGAGTTACATCATAAGTTAGAAGTCTCTTCATATGGTGTCTTCAAAATGATCTTTAAGATAGAAGTTACAAGACCTTTCAAATGGCTAAAGAACTTCAATGGACATCCACAAATTAACACATTTTATAACAATAAATTAATTATTGTTCTTTTTTAATTTTTCAGTTTTTTTTCTTAATTTGTTGGTGGACTTATGTTCCCAATTTATCTTATACAATTGATTATGTTCTTAACTGTCCATAATCTAGGTATATTTTGTCGGAAAATTCCAATGGTTATGTGGGCATTATATATATAAATTAACATATATGTTAATTTAGTGTACATTGATATTATAAAGTAAAGTCCATAGTTATGTGGTCTAATTATATTAACTTTTGGACTATGGGTATTAAATTTGTTATATTAAATTTTTAAGGTCACGTGCCAATTCCATCAACTAAACTAAAGGAAATATGACATTGTAGCATCTGTCAAAGAATTGATACGTTTTTTGCGAGTTTGGTATAAACAGTTAAATATACCCAGCTCTATGATATAAAAAATTAAAAAAAAAAAGAATTTTTGCATTATGCCAACCGAATTGGGCTATGAATGAAACAAACTCTTATGAAGGGGAAAAAAAACAGACGGGTCATTTGAAAAATTGCAAATTGAAAAGGTAAAATTATGGCATTTTATGTACAAACCCAAAATATCTAATGTAGTTAATTAAATAGCTTGATTGTTGATGTCATTTTATTTCAACTTTTCATATGCATACAAACTCAAAATAATTTATTAAATCACAGAACTAATTAGGGTTTTTGGTATTTTGCACCCTGAAATTATAGGGTTTTGGCACTTTGCACATTGACTTAAAAGTTTTGGCACTTTGCATCCTGAAGATATAATTTATTTGGAACTTTGCACCCTCGTGTGTGTTTTAGTGAGAAAATTCATTGATAGAAGGGTAGAATAGTTATTTTCAATTTTTTCACTTTGCATCTTGGCAATATACATTTTGCACCCTTAAAATTTAGAATGTTGGCATTTTGCACCCTAAAATTATAAAATATTAGCATTTTTCATCCCGATATAATCTTTTTTGGCACTCTGCACCCTAAAAATATAATTTGTATGACATTTTGCACCATAATGTATTTTTCTTAAAAAAAAAAGACTCATGAATGTCGACTATGTAGAGATACATTGGTCATTTCTATGCACAACAATCATAAACTTGTTATTCTAAATTTAGTTTACTTTATAATAACTTATTTTAACATTTCTCTTGTAAAATTTAGATTAAAAAAAAGACATTGTCTTCATTCTAATATATATTATTATATTGCATGTCATTTACATAATTTAGATTACCATATTAAGTCGGGGTTGAAATTGCAAAAAAAATTATTTTTTGGGTGCAAAGTGCCAATTCTATATTTCAGAGTGCAAAGTGTTAAAATCTATACTTTTAGGGTTTAAAGTGCCAAAATTATTCGAAAATAACTATTACACTCTTCAACCAATTAACTTTTTCTTCAAAACACACACTAGGGTGTAAAGTGCCAACTAAATTGTATTTTCAGGGTGCAAAGTGTAAAAACTTTTAAGTTAGAGTGTAAAGTGCCAAAACCTTATAATTCTAGGGTGCAAGTGTCAAAAGCCAAAGTTTCCATTATATAGTATTTTATAGTAGCAAAAGTAGTAGGACAACCATTACGAACAAGAAAGTTATTCGGTTCCTGCCAAAATGGCATGATCATTAATCAAACACGACTACTGATTCAGGCAAGGCTTGAGGAAAAGCAATCAGTGTACTAGATATTTTGATAGGATCTGTTGATGAAGATTGTTTAATGATGAGTATGTTTTCGTTAGGGTGATTATTCCTAATCGAACGCGACTCGCCAATATGAGGATCTGCAGGTCAGCTATGCCGGTCCTCGATTTGTATAGGGGATCCTAACCTGAAAACAAAGATAACTACGTCAGGTTAATGCCGGTGGTTACCCGGCGATAACCCTCCGATGCTTAAGTAAGTTTCGAGATAAGTTGGGAAGTCGGAGCGTATTTAATGCTTAGCAGTGCGTACCTTTAATCTCATTTATGAGGGCTATTTATAGCTTCAGGATTGATCACCGGGTCGAATTGGGATTGGACGTTTCGGTTCGAATATGGGTGCTCCGTATTTTATTTGATCCGATTATAAACGGGTTAACTGTAAGTGAACGTCGATTACCAAGTCGGATAAATCGAATACATTAATGTTAACGCCGGCGTTAGTTTATTCGTAAATGATCGATGTGAACTCGTAGAGGGGAGGTTCTCGATATCGATCGACTGATTCATAGTTGTTTATAATGACGAAGACTTGGTACATCAAGAGTCCCCCAAGTTCTAGAGTTCGAGTGTAAGTCGAACTCTGGAAGTTTTGAAGTGATGATCGTTGAATTTTGAATTTTAAATTCTGCTTTTGTACCTCAGTGGGAGTCCCCCAAGTTCGGGAGTTTGATTGTAAAGCGAGGTCTTGAACTTGTAGTATTGGAACAGGATTTCCCGCCCCGGTGTCAATGTTTTCGCGCCTTCCAGGTCTAGGGTTTAAATTGGCGGGAAATTCCCATATTAGGGGTGGAAGATTAAACGTCGCGTCTTGTCACGGGGCATTGTGCAATTATGATGAAGCGGTAGTTTTCGCGTCTATATATAGGTTGGTTGTTCATACTGTGCTTTTACACTACGGTAAAAATAGATTTCTAGACGTCGGAGCTCTGTAAGCAAATAAAGGAGATCTTCATCGATTTAAATTCTAAGATATTCAGAAAATGTCGGATAGCGAAGCATCGACTCCAGAGGCCGTTCATGTGGATGAAGTGGTTAAGGATGTTTTCGGTGAGGGAGCAAATCGAGAAGAGGGGAACGAAGGTGATATACCAACTAGTGGTGGTCACGCTGATGAGGATGATGAAGAGGAAGTGGAAAGGCAATTGGCTTATCAAGAAATTCAAGTCGGAGATTATAAAAAACCGTTGGCGACCTGGATATCGTCGTTCTCGATTGGTCAGGGCTGGGGTTTATCTAGTCCTAGTAAGGTACAGCGAATGCATAACCCTCCAAAAAAGTCGATAGCGATACACGAGGCATCGATGGAGTGTGGGTTTCGAGTTCCTATCGCTCCCGAGCTCGCTGCAATCCTTAATTACTTGGGTGTCGTTCCGGCCCAGATTGTCCCAAATGGCATGTCGATGATCCTAGGGTTTATTGTCGTCATGAAGGCTCTCAGACAGGAGGCATCGTTTGGCAACTTCTGGTGTTTATTTACTGTGAAAGAGTCTCCTAAGTCAGGAAAGGGCTTCTATCAGGTGAAGTCTAGAGGGAACAGGAATAGTTTCCTGACAAATGCTAAAAGTTCTCATGGGAAAGGGTGGAAGGCTCGATATGTGTATCTTAGGCCATCAAAAGATCAAGAGTTGAATATTACATCGTCCTGGCGTAGTGGCCCGATTAACGTGCAGATGCCCCCGCCACCTACTCTATCGCCTCAGTTTTTGGAGAATCTACGGAAGTATTCTCTGGATGTGAAGGTCCTTACCCAAGAGCGCTGTCTTCGAACGTGCGGGTTATCTCCATCCAAAAAGAGGGGCGATGATCCTTCTCTAGATGACCTTCTTAGGATTGCCATGGTTGCGCCCAAAGGGAAGAAACGGGAAGCCCTCGAGGCCGAGAATCGACGCAAGTGGCCACAAGGTTTTGGCGTCATGGCTGGATCTAGCGCGGAGGGCAGAGCGAAGAGTGCAAGTGACAATGAGGCTCGTCGAATCGAGATTAAGCGAGGAAAGAGGCCTCGCAGAGAAGAAGAAGAGACGATTTCGAAGGCGGAAAATGATCCCGTCGTTTCAATTGAAGATGCTAGCGACAAAAGCTCTGATGACGATGATTTCGATCTTGATTGGTCGATATCTGAATGGGTCGATTCCGAGCATAAGTATCCCGGTGGTTTGGGCTCTCGTGATTCAGTTCTTCAACGAGATTCAAAGGATGCTGGTTTTCGAAGTTTCATCCACAGTGTTTTTAGTCGCGATCAGAGGTGGTTGTCGAGAAAGTCTCTACAAAAGAACTTACACACCTCGGGGCGAGCAGTTGCTGCAGTAAGTACTAATTCTCGATACTAATTTTGTAAATTTGATAACGAATCATGTATCGGAAATCAGTTGTTTCGCTTTACGCAGGTAATACAATACTTGTTTCAAGGTTACCTTCAGGCGGATCTCGCAAAACAAGAACTGGAAAAACTTAAGGCTGAACACGATGTTGCCATCAAGGAGCGAGAGCGGCAACTCGATGAGGCTATGAAGCAGCTTAGCATTTCTTCCAGAGAAGTTTATCGACTTCGTGATGGGTATCCCCCAGAAACTAGGGTGGTTTCTTCCGCTCAACGTCTGGAGATTGTCAAGGAGTTTCTCGCATCCCCTGTTTATGATTTCCTTGCTGAAGCTAGGATGGGAGATGCCCTGGTCGAGATGCATACGAAGACTGTAAAACAGTGTCAATACAGAGGTTTCCTTACTGAGAACTTCGATTCATCACTTATTGGGGCATCACTCGATGAGCAATGTCAACCCCCGGTGCTCGATGGTGTAGAGGAGGAATATGAAGCTGCTCGATCGCATGAGTTCGGATGCTTAATCGTAGATAGGATGTAGTACTTAGGGGTATGGTTACATGTGAATAACATTTTGATTGTATCTATTAATTGTCGAGGGATTATTTTGGATTGATAAATATATACAACTGTCTATTCGTCGTTAATTGTTCTTAATCGAATTATCGACTTCGAACATTGTAAATGGGCTAACAATTGGGCCAACTTCCTCACTTCGAAAGGAGTGTTATTGGGCCGAAATATTGAACCAGTTCACTTTATTGTGAACCGCCACATCTATTCAAACATTTTGCCAATGGGCGCGCTCTTTAGAAATCCTCGCCTATATATATGGCGTTAGAGGTTCAACTGTTCATACTCACAAAAACGTCTGGGCGGAAGGTTGTCGGAGCTTTCGTCGATCAGTGATAGCTTGGAGCCTCTTAGTCGAAGTACTCCTTCCTTCTTAGGTATTTCTATCTCTTTTCTTATTTATGTCTGGTGGGTCTAAGTCCATAGGAAATGAATCAGTCGGGGAAGGGGAAGGTGTGTCGATAGGTTCTGTAAGGCGTTCGAATAAGGAAGTTATGATTCCTTCAGGGTCCAAGTCGGATCGTCATCGAACGAAAGACTTATTTAGTACCATATCTGCATGTCGTCTTCGTATGTCTGACGAGTCGTTAGTCTTGAAGTATGAATTCCCCTCAGGTTGGGGTATTAAGATGCCATCGTCGGATGATAGGATGAATAAGCCTCCGAGCGGCTATAGAGCCTTCCATATCGATAGTCTGGAAAATGGCCTCCGTTTTCCTTTAGCAAACGAATTCATCGAAATAGTTAATGGTCTCGGTTTATGCCCTACTCAATTGGTTCCTAATGCTATTGGTTATATCATTGCCTTCTGTATAGTGATGAAAGCGGTCGGTCAACCCGCTTCTTTCGCTAATTTTTGTGGTTTATTCGACGTCCGTCCTTCCCCTCAATCCAATGAAGGTTTTTATTTTGTACGGTCAAAACCCAAAGTTAGGTTTCTTAGTGATTTAAAATCATCCCATGGGAAAGGTTGGAAGAATAGGTTTATCTTCGTTCATGGCCCCGAGAACTACGTATGGAGGACGACACGCGAATGGAGGTCGGGTGCCATTCATTTGAAGAACATACCTGAACCTTCATGGGGGCCCGACTTTCTTTCTCAGTTGTCGGAATCGACTTACGATACTAATGCACTTCTGCGGGAGCCAATTTTGAGTTTAGGAGGAATGTCGATGGCTCCCTTACCTGTCGATTGTCCTCCCTTAGGTAGTTTTAATCGTTCTTCGTGTTTTCTTTATATAATACATTGATATATTCCTTTAATATATCTGTCTGTGCAGAAGACATCGTCCCTATGTCGAATCGTTACCTTAGATCGATATGGAAATCTCAACATCTCGTGAAACCACCTGTGCCTCCGTCTCCAACTACTGCTACTGAGAAAACTTCGAAACCTCCCGGTCACTCGAGTACTATCCCTCCACCGACCAATCCTCAAGTGGAGGGAGAACAGGAAAATGATAAGGGAAAAAGACCCATGTCGGCTGAAGTCGATCAGGAAGGTATCCCTCCGCCAAAAAAGGCTAGGGTAGATGATCAACCGACCCCTACTAGTAGTGAGATCCCTGCCCCTGCCGGAGGTAATCTTGAGTTTATTCTTGAGGAACATAAAAGAAAGCTGGGATCGAGGACGGCCGGCATTTCGATGATGAATCCCGCAATCTTGGATTCTTCAATCACGCCTCAGGCCTGGGAGAAATTTTTGTCTACCGTGTCTTTCGAGGATCACGCCACGCTTCTGAGAAAAGATGATGCGGACATCCTACGATTGCAGGCGTCTCTCCTTCTTTCGGTATTTTTCTATCGATATCGATACGCGATATGTTTTCCTTTAATTCATTTTGACAACGTAAGAATTTCGAATTTTGCAGCTAAGCCAGACCATCTATTCTTCAGCTGCCCGACATGATAGCCTGGGTAAGCGTCACGAGAAGAGCAAAAGCTCTAATGCACATCTGAAGAAGAAGGTTGGTCATTTGGAGGAAAAGATGAAAGGAGTTACTGAAAAGATGGCTGTTCTGGAACAAGAGGCGACGGCGAAAGATGGTCGTATTGCCGAGTTGGAGGCAAAACTTGAGCAAAAAGATCAAGAACTAGCCATGAAGCTTAAGGAAGAGGCTGCCAACAGCTTTGAATTGGGTCGACAAGAAGGATTGAGGAGTCGCAGTGAAGCGACCGCTGCTGAGAGGAAGGCTATCGTTACTGAATTCTTCAATAGCGTCGTGTATGAGGAACTTGTCGAACGGCAATCTGGAGTTGATTTGATGAAGGTTTTTGAGAAGGGCTGGAAGCAGTGCAGGGCGCTTGGCTTTCTGAACGATCGTTTTGACGAGACGCAACTTAGCGCGACGTCGGATGAAAACGGTGTTCCTGTTGGGATATTTGGGCTAGGGCTCGATTGTCAATACAACGAAGTGCGGAATTTTAAAATTTTTCGAGTTCCTATATGTCCCATAAATCTTTTCTCCATAGTTTATTATACGAATAGGTATGAATCAAACATCAATTAAACGCGAGGGGGTTAATCGCATATTACCTGTCACCATTGGGATTCCCGTGTCCTCCGAGCATTTGGTTTGATCCACAAATTGAGTGATCCATATGTCTCACCTCCAAAGCTAGTCCACACCAATCGGATTGTAGCGACCCCTACGAATCTTAGGCTACGAACTTGATCTCGCAGGTTTGTCAGCAAAGGAACGGAGACAACTATGGAAGAATTCGATCCACAGGACTTATGCGGTCGAGCAGGGTTCGGCCAAGTACAGATCTGGTCCGAGCAGGGTTCGGCCAGGGTCAGGTTTGGACCGATTTGGGTTCGGCCGAATCTAATTGGGCGGCTAGGGTTTAGGGGCGAAAAAACTTTTGGGGCGATTTTGTAATTAAAAATTCTTGTTTGAAAAATCTAACTCTCTCGATTTTTCCTCTCAAAATTTTCAGCAACTTTTCTCTCAAAAGCTTTTAGGGTTTTTCAAAACTTGTGCAAAAACTTATTCTCATAGCATTTTCAGAATGAAGAGGAAAGGGAGTATTTATAGGAGAAGAGTCCTTCTCCAAAAAGATCTCCTTTCCTTGTTTATCAAATCTTCATTCCTTATCCTTAGGAATATGAGATTTGATAAATCTCTTCAAACTTGATTTGCAAGAAACAAAACTCCTTTTCTTTTTAGCTACTAAAATCGCCCCCTAGCCCCTAAGTTTAGATAATTCCAAAATCAACCCATAATTATCCAATACTTAAATTGGTTAATTATTTATTCTTCCAATTAATTAACTACTTTAATTAATTCCATAATTAATCAGATAACTCTAATTAATTAATTATCAATTAATCAATTAGTCATCTAATTAATAATCTCCAATTGAATTAATACCATAATTCAATTACCTTGATTTAACAACCTTAAATCACTTTCTTTCCTTTAAGACAGTCACCGTCCAATTGTTTTGTGTGTGACCCTCTGGGTTCACCATCAACTGGCAGCAGGCCCACGACTTTCGTGATTTAATTAACAAGCAATTAAATGCTCCGATCAATTAAACTACTTTTAATTGATCACTCCTAGAATTAAATCCTCAATTAATTCCGGAGTACCCACACTTCATGGTCGATGTCTAGCCACAAGCCCATGAAGCCCAATCAAAGGTGAATTGATTTATTGTGAACCTCACCTCTTATAATTGCCATGTACATACGGTCCTTCTACGATGATTTCCCGATCGAGACCTAGGGTGTGTGAATTGATCGGCACCTCTAATTATCTCAATACTGTACTTTCTATTTCTGGATAATAATTCCGGTGTGACTGCCTAATTTGGAAACCCCTTCCAAATTTGTCACCAACCATGGCCATGGGTTTGTAGGAACATATTATCGAAGAACGTACAGGAAATACTCTCATCTTATCAGGATGAGTCGATAGATCCTTTCTTAGTACTAACCACTCGCGTACAGTCGTGTACGCACCCAACTTAGGCACTTTGCGGCCAGGCTACGTGACCAGTACCTAAATCTAAGTACGCACATCCATGTACCGAATTCGCCCTAGTACCTCAAGTCTAAGGACTAAATCGTACACTATTATAAGCCTTTGAGAAACATCCCATAACCGATATGCGTCATGCGCTTCCACAATGGGTTTCTCTGTTCGGGTCGTTCGATGCGTTCAATCCTCCATTGAACCACCTACTCATATGCACTGGACTCAAATTCCTTGCTCATGAAACTCTACAAATTCACTCCATGTGAATCATGCATACTTGTACAAGTCTTGGCGATCCCTACGATACCCCGTCTCGTTCGGAATCTATGACTTGGAACGGTTTTAAGATCACGACCTTTGAGACTGTTTCATGATTGCACTCAGTACTGAAGTGAATCGTCCCATAGTCTATTGTGACCTCAGGATTTCATCCAATCGCTTAGATAGGTTCGCGAGAGATGAAGTTGGCCATTGTTCAGTTTCACATACTATGAATGAACGGCGTATTAATTATAAACCATAAGAAAACAGTACTTCAACAAGCTAATTAACATTGGCTTGCTGGGCACTATTCTATCAATCTCCCACTTGCCCTAAAGCCAATCACAACATTTCTAAGACCCATCTATACCAAGATGTCCCTCGAACCATTTGTGAGAGAGCTTAATTAGTGGATCTGCTAAGTTGTCTTCGTCGAGATGAAGTAATACTTCTACTCGTCTCAACTACCTTTGACTTTTTCAATCATACGGCATTGTGTTCAGATTATAGGTGAGATCTCAATTTCCTTTCATTGAGCAATTGCCTCATCTAAATCGGTTAAGATTATGATAGGCTTTTGTCATGCTAGGTATTTCATCCAATCGTTGGATGAAAATTTCTTATCTAAACACCTTCTTTTGTGCAGCATCATAATGGTGCCCTTTTATTCTTGTTTGAATCGGCAATGGTATATTATTGGAATTCCTTCCAATTTACCTTTGCTCTATCGAGACAGAATAAATAATCCACTTCAGACTGGAAATCTCGAATTTCAAAAATCCTTCGAGTATTCAATTTTCCACTACTACCACAGACCAGCATTATATCCTTTAATTATCTTCGAGGATTGCTTTAATGGTAGACCAGTGTCCTTGACTGGCGTTTGACTATCAGTAGCTTGTTCAGAGCATTTTGACGAGTCAGGTCTAGTACAAGACTTTGCATGCTACATGCAATCCAAATGCCAAGCATAAGGCTTCTTGAGACAGTTACTTCTTTACTTATTAATTAAGGGCTCATTAAATAAGTGAGAGAGATTTTGTCTCTTTGGAAACAATCCTTTCTTGGATTCTTCCATATTGAATTTAATCAATATAGTCTTTGTACTTTGATTTGGTAAATCACTACATCTTCTTCCTTCTATCTACCATAGATACGTATTGCCAGTACGCGAGATGTAATTCCAAATCTTATCATGGAGAATTGCGTGAAGAACACGCTTTCGTCTGTGCTTTTCTGATATTCTTATATCTTACTTGATGTACTGTTCATCATCTTGTTGCGTTTCGAACTCAACTACACTCCCACTGATTCTTTTGCACATTTGGAATTTATATGCCTTTTGACAAATTCAACATTCTTGATCAACTATCAAGTTGCATGTTCCAAATTTGGGAAAAAGTCATAGATTGACCTTTGGATTAGAATAGAGATCTTCTCATCAATTTTCAATTGTGAGATGCAGGATTCATATCCAATAGTCATGCCTTCGGTAGTCAAAACTATTTTTCTATGGCTAATAGTTTCGAAATGAATTTTGACGTAGCTAATGGATATAAGGCATTTTCATCAATCCTAAAAGGACTTTTGAATAATGACCTATTGCCATTAAGTGAGTCAAAGTTTTCAACTTCGAATCTTATGGCTATGTGCCATATCCCTTAGATCACGTTTAACATAATCTCTTTGTAATCTTTGATTAGAATCCAATTTCTCAATTTCGTAAAATGGAATTTTGAGTTCCTTACGAATTTGATCAGATTACGATTTCTTTGTGCATGGATTGATTCAGCAGTTTTCAGTGTTTATTCCCACTGTTCATGGGGACGGGTCCACTCCTTGGACTTCATCAAGTTCTACGACGTTCCTTATTTCCTTTGACAAGATCTTGTCAACAGAGGAATAAGCTACTTACGAGATGCTTTTCGTTTCTCATTGTCGTGGAACAGGTATTCAATGGGTTTTGTTGAATACCCCATAAACTCTATATGAACTAGATCTACCATCTAATTTCTCATATAAGGGTGTTCTGCTATGTCTTAAAAGACACGGCGATGTAAGGACTTACTTCGAAATATACTATACCAAGTATCTTTGAAGAGTCAAGGGAAGGTATCCCCTAATTTGAATAAAGGAAGCTGAGCAAGATCAGATTCGTGAATCAAACGAAGTTCGATTCCTTCTTTGATTTGCTTCATGAGAATTCTATTCTCGTCTTAGATAATCGAGGCGTTAAGTTGCTTATGTTTCAGCAGGTTTGATTAAATCAAATTGCTTTTGACACAATGCATCCAGTTACTTCATTTCTAAAACTTCTATTGAATTACTTCAATAGTTTCAGAATTGTACTTCAGCCAAGCACACATATACTTTAACGATTGAAATCGTAAGTATATATGAAGTAGATTTCCCTTTGAACTAGTGCTTTTAGTTCATGTCGATTGAAATGTTTTGGAATGCCTTAGCAATCCTTCACTTTGGTTATCATTCCTTCAAGATTTGAAAGTTCCGAATTTACCTAAGTTCATTATTTCAGGAATCAGTAAATAAAAACTTTCCTTTCAAATCTGTCTTTTGGAAGAATGTTCAAAATGAACACTTCAAGCGTAAACGATTATCTCGTTTGATTTGCTTGTTTATCGATTTAGCATATAGTTTTCAAAGTTTTGATTTGTTTATCATTGTTTTATTTCTATGCTCCAATGCATCAACATTTGTACAAAGTTAAATCGCTCTAATTAAAATGAATTCCATTCTCAATGGTAAAGCAATGAAGTCTCGTACAAAATGTGAAATAATACTCAAAGTAATCTAAAACTTAAAACTCATGCTAATACGAAAAAACTAAGAAAAACTTCTTTTGCTAAAAAGGAATGTCTAGGTACAATTCTTCCTTGACCCAGTTCCGGAATTCCAGTTTCCTCATCTCGCTCTGCACTACTTGCATCTCCCTTTCAAGGATTTTCCTCCTTTTAGGTTGAGCGGGAAGACTATCATCGCCTGTAAATGCTTTTACAGAAATGAAAGTTTTATTCAGATGTCTTACATCAAAAAGATTCAACAAGTGTATAACTTAAAAAGTCATACCGTAGTCAAGTCTTTCCAGGAAATCCTTTTCAACAAGCTTCCTTATTTTCCTTTCGTACTTACATAGAGGGCAATTCCAATCATATAGACCAAAACCACGTTGATGAGCTTCTTCATATTTGTCTAACAACTCATGCAATTGCTTTGTTTGTATTCCATCAGGCGGAATATCGCAATGTTGCATAAAATGAGTGAAGGTCTCAGATAATCCTTCAAGGGTTATCGTTATCTCATCTTCGAGAGTCAATTGGGCTCCAAACCTTTTGATCAGCTCGAATGTCTTGCTTAAGTAAGAACAATATTCCCTAACATTGTCAAACTTAGCCATGTCGGTTTCGTAGAGGAAATTGCACATCTCCTTTTTCCAAGTTGGTTCGGTTCTTAAACGCATCAAGGATTGGACAGTGGATGGTAAATGGCTAACATTTAAAAACAGACAACTATAAGCAGACAGGTTTAATATTAATACTTATAATTAACGAAATTTGGACTTTTTATCGAAAAAGTTCTCCCACTATTTTATCGAAACAGTAACCCCTTCTAGTTTCGGGAAAAATCTATTTCCTAGTAGGTCTTGATGTCCCAGCAGCAATTAGTTGCACCCACGACTCGTGGCCATACAATTAATTCCCTAGGTAGGTATACATATTACCAATTGTGTCTACCACACAACCTTCAAGCTATTTTTGCCTCGTTTTTCGCATTTATCTAGCACTGCTACATCATAAATGTTACTACGCGTTAAGTCTAACCCATTAATCATGATAAGCAACGAGCCCGGTCATGAATTCTCCGTAACTAGTTATCGGTCGATTTTCACGTCCCGACCAGTCCCTACCCTTGTCGAGTTTTAAGAAAACTAGAATCAAGGAATTTCGTGTATTGCCCCTTTCTTCGACTCGGGTGCCAGACTCTGGATCACCTCTATCGATAAGTAAACAACTTACACTAGTCCCTATTAATGGAAGGCTTGGATTTTATAAAACCTCATTTTATAATTTAACCCAATATGACTTAATAATTATTCGAGAGGGGAATTTTCGTTTTTGAAAGTTTGAAGAAACTCTCCTCGAGATCTCACCGCTTCAATTATGCTTTATCTTTTATTTACGATCTAGATTCTAGCGCGCAAACACACAAGCAATCATAAATCGACTAATAAATAAAAGCCATACAAGCCTAGCATGCATACTACCACAATATGTTTTCGATCGGGAGCCTCCTATGCGGGCCATCATCGAGCCAATGATGTTGGCCCAATTGGTCAATCTAAAGGGTTCTTCAAAGAACCTATGCTATTACACAATGTACCACGCATACATGGCCTTCAATTCTTCTTGGGCTCCCACCTTGCTTGTAAATGGGCCTCCATCCTAAACTAGGAAAGCAGTAAAGCCCTATTCTATTACAAAAGCTCAAAATGGCCCAAAAATAATAACAGGCTCGCAGGCCCAATAAAAACCATGCATTAAATTAAACCAATCACATCTAACCTAAGGTCAAGGCTCGGCGCGATCGAAAAACCACGTAAACAGTTCACGTAGAGCAAAGAAACATGTAAACAACTTTTACTTTCTTCTACCTTAATTTTAAAACACCTTTTAAAACTAACTTCCTATGATTCTTGCTTTTTAGTCACTACTAATTATGACAACTAAATTCTCGGATAAACAAAACAAGTTTTCTGCCTTAATTTCAGATTCTGATTTTTCAACTTTTGAAAATTGCAGTTCAGCCCCTATACTTTCGGAAATTGCACTTTTGACCCCAAAACTTTTGAAAAGTTACAAAATACCCCCAAAACAGTTTTCGGACAGAATGAGCAGAAAATTAAAATTTTGAAATCCAGAAAATTTTCGAATTTGCAAACAGACCCCTGAAGTTTCGGAAATTACAAAACAGTCCTTGAATTTTCGAAAATTGCAAAATGGTCCAAAATTGCGTGCGATCAGATTTTCAGAAAACACCCAGATTTTTCAAAAAATTTCCAGAAACAGAAAATTAAATTTTCAGCCCTAATTTTCATGTTTTGCGATTTTTGCATAAAAGCCCTGATTTTTCGAAAAACTATAAATTCGCCACAGATCTAAAAAAGCAGTTTTACCCAATCATAGATCTAGTCATAACAAGCAAGAATCAATCACTAGAACATAATTAACATGCGTTCTCATACATACAATCAAGCATATACAGTGAAAACACATTATGTTCAGGCCTTTTCGTATAAAAACGTATGGAGTTGGCTCTGATACCACTGTTGGGATATTTGGGCTAGGGCTCGATTGTCAATACAACGAAGTGCGGAATTTTAAAATTTTTCGAGTTCCTATATGTCCCATAAATCTTTTCTCCATAGTTTATTATACGAATAGGTATGAATCAAACATCAATTAAACGCGAGGGGGTTAATCGCATATTACCTGTCACCATTGGGATTCCCGTGTCCTCCGAGCATTTGGTTTGATCCACAAATTGAGTGATCCATATGTCTCACCTCCAAAGCTAGTCCACACCAATCGGATTGTAGCGACCCCTACGAATCTTAGGCTACGAACTTGATCTCGCAGGTTTGTCAGCAAAGGAACGGAGACAACTATGGAAGAATTCGATCCACAGGACTTATGCGGTCGAGCAGGGTTCGGCCAAGTACAGATCTGGTCCGAGCAGGGTTCGGCCAGGGTCAGGTTTGGACCGATTTGGGTTCGGCCGAATCTAATTGGGCGGCTAGGGTTTAGGGGCGAAAAAACTTTTGGGGCGATTTTGTAATTAAAAATTCTTGTTTGAAAAATCTAACTCTCTCGATTTTTCCTCTCAAAATTTTCAGCAACTTTTCTCTCAAAAGCTTTTAGGGTTTTTCAAAACTTGTGCAAAAACTTATTCTCATAGCATTTTCAGAATGAAGAGGAAAGGGAGTATTTATAGGAGAAGAGTCCTTCTCCAAAAAGATCTCCTTTCCTTGTTTATCAAATCTTCATTCCTTATCCTTAGGAATATGAGATTTGATAAATCTCTTCAAACTTGATTTGCAAGAAACAAAACTCCTTTTCTTTTTAGCTACTAAAATCGCCCCCTAGCCCCTAAGTTTAGATAATTCCAAAATCAACCCATAATTATCCAATACTTAAATTGGTTAATTATTTATTCTTCCAATTAATTAACTACTTTAATTAATTCCATAATTAATCAGATAACTCTAATTAATTAATTATCAATTAATCAATTAGTCATCTAATTAATAATCTCCAATTGAATTAATACCATAATTCAATTACCTTGATTTAACAACCTTAAATCACTTTCTTTCCTTTAAGACAGTCACCGTCCAATTGTTTTGTGTGTGACCCTCTGGGTTCACCATCAACTGGCAGCAGGCCCACGACTTTCGTGATTTAATTAACAAGCAATTAAATGCTCCGATCAATTAAACTACTTTTAATTGATCACTCCTAGAATTAAATCCTCTATTAATTCCGGAGTACCCACACTTCATGGTCGATGTCTAGCCACAAGCCCATGAAGCCCAATCAAAGGTGAATTGATTTATTGTGAACCTCACCTCTTATAATTGCCATGTACATACGGTCCTTCTACGATGATTTCCCGATCGAGACCTAGGGTGTGTGAATTGATCGGCACCTCTAATTATCTCAATACTGTACTTTCTATTTCTGGATAATAATTCCGGTGTGACTGCCTAATTTGGAAACCCCTTCCAAATTTGTCACCAACCATGGCCATGGGTTTGTAGGAACATATTATCGAAGAACGTACAGGAAATACTCTCATCTTATCAGGATGAGTCGATAGATCCTTTCTTAGTACTAACCACTCGCGTACAGTCGTGTACGCACCCAACTTAGGCACTTTGCGGCCAGGCTACGTGACCAGTACCTAAATCTAAGTACGCACATCCATGTACCGAATTCGCCCTAGTACCTCAAGTCTAAGGACTAAATCGTACACTATTATAAGCCTTTGAGAAACATCCCATCACCGATATGCGTCATGCGCTTCCACAATGGGTTTCTCTGTTCGGGTCGTTCGATGCGTTCAATCCTCCATTGAACCACCTACTCATATGCACTGGACTCAAATTCCTTGCTCATGAAACTCTACAAATTCACTCCATGTGAATCATGCATACTTGTACAAGTCTTGGCGATCCCTACGATACCCCGTCTCGTTCGGAATCTATGACTTGGAACGGTTTTAAGATCACGACCTTTGAGACTGTTTCATGATTGCACTCAGTACTGAAGTGAATCGTCCCATAGTCTATTGTGACCTCAGGATTTCATCCAATCGCTTAGATAGGTTCGCGAGAGATGAAGTTGGCCATTGTTCAGTTTCACATACTATGAATGAACGGCGTATTAATTATAAACCATAAGAAAACAGTACTTCAACAAGCTAATTAACATTGGCTTGCTGGGCACTATTCTATCAGTTCCGCTCGACTTGGGTTTCTTGACGGAGAATAACTCCAAAAGTGCACCAGAGGATCACGAATTTGGATTCTTACTTGAGCTGCAAGCGGCGAAGCTGAAAGCCGAGAGTGCTGATCAGGGAGGCGAAGTCCCCCAGACGACAAACTCCTCCGATCATATCGATCGTCTCAATTTCGAGACCCATAATGACTGTTGACGGCATTTGTTTTGGCCCTGAGTTTGAAAAAAGAAAAACTTTTATTTCCTCTAAAGCTCGGTTTGTTGGTTATCGAGTCTCGTATGGGCGGCGTGTTTTGTTGTATTATGTGTTGTATTTGTCGAATATTTTCTTTTTACTTAATCAATTGCGTACAATCCATTTATCTTCATTTTGCTCGTAAGTGATAAATTCTGACGTGTGTGTGCTAATTGGCCTTTGGCCTTCTGAGTATGTTCCAAGAAGGTTATTTTTTATCTCATCGCATAGTCGGATATGATCGATTTGATTTCCTCCTAATTTAATTTGGTCGACGTCGATGGTTCGTTCCCTAATTAATTACACTGGGTAGTTGAGGCGGTTAGCGCATTAAATGGGAACAATCTCAGCCGTTGATCGTGGCGTTTCCCTGACCATTGGATGTAGTCCGCGTCAGTTACCTTGGGTAGCGTAACAGTCGGCTACTTAAATGCCTTTAATCTGAGCCATTGATCTAAATCATTATTGACCGTTGGATATGGTAGTCTTTTCCTATAAATAGGTTAGGTATATGGTACCGTACTTCATTCTCAACCCAGCAAAAATGTCCTCTATTAAGAAATGTCCGATAAAAACATCTCCTTTCTATATGTCTTTTGTTGTTGAGTTATCGAGAGATCATTCTCTTTGTTTCATGATTTTTCATTCTACTCGACCTCCCGATCGAGGGAAGAGAGATGGAATGATTTTCGATTGGGTGGTATCGGTAACGACAACGAGGTCTACCCGGGGGAATCTCGGAATCCTCTTTTGGATCGGCACTCTGCAACATAAGCAGGGTGGTCGACGATTCCGTGGTTCTCCCGAGAACTAGGAGGGCAGGTGTGGAGAATAGAGGGTAAGGTTGTCGATCAGGTGGTGGAGGATTTGAATCGCCAAATATTGGTCGATTTTTTCCTCCTCTTTCACCGAGTCGATGCCGAGAGACCCATCATCCATGGTCATCTTATTGACTGTGATGGTGTGTGTGCTCGGTAAGCAACCTGGTATTATTAAAAGATCCACCTGTCTTTCACTGACGCCGAGGACGTCTCGTCCCCTCAAGGCCTCGACCAATGAGAGAAAAAGCTATAGGCGGAAAACCTCCATATTTAAGCCTATAGCTAATCCGAAATCGGGCGTGATCATAGGTTCTCGGTTGCCGAATTTGTAGGAAATACTCGGGATTTCCTCAACTTACCAGAACGATCAATGTAATAGGTTTTTCGATAATTCAGCGTAGTCGATCTCGATTTGTACACTCTTGTAATAGTTTTGATATAATTAATGAAATAAATTTCATATTATCTCAACTTTGTTTGAATTTTTGAATTTTTGAATTTGTCAGTAACTTTGTAGTTATCGAGAGAATGCACTTAACCCATAATATAAAAGAAATCGACGCTTGACGTAGTTTGACTTGTAATCGGTTGACAAAATCGACAATCATAGTAGATCCTAATCTTCTTGAAGAAATCACTGACTTTAACTTAGATTTGTTAGTAGATATCGATGATCATAATAACTTCACTTTCCTTTGAAGAAATCGATGAAATTTCTAGAGGATATCGACGAATATTATTATCGGAGAGATCGACGATCGTAATACTTAGGTTTTTTAAACATTCGAAAATATCGGCAATCTAGGAACGTTTGGCGATTCGTCAATTTCCTCTCGATGCCTCAACGGCTATCGAGGTACGTTTGGAGAATTGTAGATTTCCTCTCGATGCCTCAACGGCTATCGAGGTACGTTTGGCAATTCGTCAATTTCCTCTCGATGCCTCAACGGCTATCGAGGTACGTTTGGAGAATTGTAGATTTCCTCTCGATGCCTCAACGGCTATCGAGGTTCGTTTGGAGAATTGTAGATTTCCTCTCGATGCCTCAACGGCTATCGAGGTACGTTTGGCGATTCGTCAATTTCCTCTCGATGCCTCAACGGCTATCGAGGTACGTTTGGAGAATTGTAGATTTCCTCTCGATGCCTCAACGGCTATCGAGGTACGTTTGGAGAATTGTAGATTTCCTCTCGATGCCTCAACGGCTATCGAGGTACGTTTGGCGATTCGTCAATTTCCTCTCGATGCCTCAACGGCTATCGAGGTACGTTTGTAGATTTGGAGATTTCCTCTCGATGCCTCAACGGCTATCGAGGTACGTTTGTAGATTTGGAGATTTCCTCTCGATGCCTCAACGGCTATCGAGGTACGTTTGTAGATTTGGAGATTTCCTCTCGATGCCTCAACGGCTATCGAGGTACGTTTGGAGAATTGTAGATTTCCTCTCGATGCCTCAACGGCTATCGAGGTACGTTTGGCGATTCGTCAATTTCCTCTCGATGCCTCAACGGCTATCGAGGTACGTTTGTAGATTTGGAGATTTCCTCTCGATGCCTCAACGGCTATCGAGGTACGTTTGTAGATTTGGAGATTTCCTCTCGATGCTTCGACGGCTATCGATCTATACGATAATCTTAGTAAGTAACAAAAAGAGCTTTTTCATTAGATTCAAAAATAAGAGAAAGGAAATTACAAGAACAGTTGAAAATATAGACAAACTAAAGAAAATTCCTTAGGCATAGAATTTTCTGAGGTTTCTCCCGTTCCAAGTTCTCTTCACGGGTTCTCCTCCCATTTTGCTTAACCGATATGCGCCTTTTCTGCCAGCTTCGATTATCTTGAATGGCCCTTCCCAGTTACAATCGAGCTTATCCTTTTGTTTGGATACGTCCACTCGTTTTAGGACGAGGTCTCCTACCTGAAAAGATTTTAACCTTACATTTTTATCGTAAGCTTTTGCCATGGTGGTTTTGTACGCTTGGATACGGATGGATGCCCTTTCTCGTTTTGCTTCCAGCTGATCGAGTTCGAAATTCCGTTTGTCTGTATTATCCGATTCCTTGTACAGTCCGGTTCTTGGCGACGTGACTTCCAGTTCAGCAGGAGCAACTGCCTCAGAGCCATATACGAGGCTGAACGGAGTTTCCCCCGTCGCAGCTCTTTCCTTCGTTCGATTGGCCCAAACGACCCACGGTAATTCATCGAGCCAAGCACCTCCAGCTTCCGATAATCTCTTCTTCAAGAGCTTTACGATCTCCCGATTCGTAACTTCAGTTTGTCCATTTGTTTGCGGGCATCCTACCGACGTAAAACGCAGATCGATTTTGTGTTTCGAACACCAATCCACTACTCTTTTCCCCACAAATTGAGGTCCATTATCGGAGATGATAATTCTAGGTATGCCAAACCTACAGACGATCGACCAATAGAAGTTGATTATCTGAGTCTGAGAGATTTGCTTCAGTGGCACCACTTCTACCCATTTACTGAAATATTCCACTCCTACCAGTAAGTAACGCTTCTGGCCTCATGCCATTGGTAGCGGTCCAACCAAGTCCACACCCCATTGATCAAAAGGCCAAGCAATCGATATTGATTCCATCTTTTGCGCTGGTTGATTCGGCATGGTGGCATGATATTGGCACTTGGCACACTTTTTAGCATAATTGTTGGCGTCTTTGACCAAGGAAGGCCAATAGTATCCCAGACGCGATATTCGAACTACTAATGCTCTGCCTCCAGAATGGCTTCCACAAGATCCTTCATGGACCTCCTTTAGTATTAGGTCGATCTGAGAAGAATCTACGCATTTGTGCAATACTCCAGTGACCGATCGTCGATATAATTCGTTTCCAATAATTGCATAGCGAGGTGCCCTATACTTGAGCCTTCTTGCTTCTGTGTTGTTTGACGGGAGGGTTCCGTTCGCTAGATAATCGAGTATCGGGGCTTTCCAACTACCGCGGTCGTCATCGAGATTGAATACGTCCATACCAGAGGCATTCCTTTGGATATCGATGGCAGGTTTCTCCGAAATCAACAGTGTCACTTTCCGAGTTTTGATTCCTTCTATTAGATTCCCGAACTTAGAGAGAGCATCGGCCCTTGTATTCTCTGTTCTCCTTATATATTCGAGTTGGAATGTATTGAGTCGTGATACTTGGTCATTGACCAAGGCTAAATACCTAATCATTGAATTCTCTTTGGTTTCGAAAAGACCCTTAAACTGCTTTTCCACGAGCTGTGAATCGGTGTAAGCGATTAAGTTTTTTATTCCCGTTTCCACTGCCATTTTCAATCCCGCCAGCAAGGCCTCATATTCTGCTTCGTTGTTGGATACAAGGAAGTCTAATTTCAAAGCAAATTCGAGCTCTTCCCCGTTTGGGCCTTGGAAGTAAATTCCTGCGCCACCCCCTGTCGACGTAGAGGATCCATCGACATGCAGCATCCATTGCTCTTCTTTATCTTCTGTCGTGACAGTGCTTTCTAGTACGAAATCAGCTAAAATCTGCCCTTTGACCGACGTCCTTGGCATATAATCGATGTCATACTCTCCTAGCTCAACCGCCCATTTGACAAGCCTTCCCGACGCATTAGGCTTTGAAAGTGTCTGCCTTAGTGGTTGGTTGGTCAGGACAATAACTTTGTGTGACTGGAAGTATGGTCTCAACTTGCGCGCAGTAGTTACGATAGAGAGAGCAAACTTTTCGATCTCGGAGTAGTTTCTTTCGGGGCCTTGCAAGACGCGACTCACATAATAAATTGGGTTGTTTTCTTTTGCTTCCATCCTGACAAGAGCTGAGCTGATTGCTTGTTCAGAAACTGCGATATAGAGGTATAGATCTTCATTATCTTTTGGTTTGGCCAAAAGGGGAGGTGACATAAGATAGGACTTGAGTTCGTCGAATGCCTGGTCGCATTCCTTCGACCACTCGAACTTTTTTGCATTCCTCATCACTTTGAAAAAAGGGAGGCTCTTATCTGCCGAACGAGATATGAATCGATTGAGGGCTGTGATTTTTCCAACAAGCTTTTGCACTTCGTTTAAGTTGCGAGGAGCCTTCAAATCGATGACTGCTTGTATCTTCTCTGGATTTGCTTCAATACCTCTCTCGTTTACCAAGTACCCAAGGAATTTTCCCGATCTAACCCCGAAAGTACATTTGGCTGGGTTGAGCTTCATTCCATATTTCCTCATTATGTCGAAAGCCTCTTTAATGTGTTCCAGGTGATCTTTCTCACTTAGGCTTTTGACTAGCATGTCATCGACATATACCTCCATCGATTTACCCAATAGTCCTTCGAACATCTTATTCACCAATCTTTGATAAGTGGCTCCTGCGTTTCTCAATCCGAAGGGCATTACTTTAAAGAAATACACACCCATTTCAGTGATAAAAGCTGTCTTGTCTTGATCCTCTAGTGCCATAAAAATTTGATAAAACCCCTGAAATGCATCCATCATACTCAAAATTGCGCAGCCAGCAGTGGAGTCGACCAAGGAGTCGATTCTAGGGAGCGGATACGGATCCCTAGGACACAGTTTGTTAAGATCTGTGAAGTCATTACACATTCTCCACTTTCCTCCTCCCTTAGAAACTAGGACGACATTGCACAGCCACTCCGTGAATTGTATCTCAGCGATATAATCAGCATCTAGAAGTTTCTTCACTTCCTCTTTTATAATCCTGTTTCTCTCAGGACCAAAATTTCGTTTCTTTTGTCTTGCAGGTCGAGATGACGGGTCAATATTGAGTCTATGAACGATAACCTTTGGATCTATTCCCTGGAGGTCAGTGGTCGACCAAGCGAAGACATCCACATTTTCCCTCAAGAATTCGATCAACTGAGTTTCAAGCCCAACAGATAATTGAGTGCCAATCCTCGTTGTTTTCGATGATTCGCCTGGTACTAATTCAATCGACTTATGTCCTTCGGAAGGTTCAATTCTATCGAATTTTCTCTTTTTGGGATTCATCTCCTTCTGCATCTCGCTACTTTCAGCAAAACATGCTTTCTTTATCTCGTCCACGTCAACCGGTGGCGCCGGACTATTCTGCCGCTCTGCTGATGACTTTTCGTTACCAGAAGGAGAGTTTTCTTTTGTACGCTGTTTGTCTAAAGACACCGTGTAACAGTCCCAGCCTTCCTTTAGATTTCCTCGGACTTCTCCAATCCCTGGAGTGGTCGGAAATTTCATCTTTTGGTGGTAAGTTGAGATAATTGCCTGGAAACTATTTAAAGCCGGTCTTCCTAATATTACATTGTAGGCACAAGGAGCGTCGACAATCAAAAATTTAATTATCCTTGTCCTCGAGTTTCCTTCATCTCCCAGGGAGAGAGACAAAGTAAGTGTACCCTTTGGAATTACTTGAGCACCTCCAAAACCTACTAGCGGGGTAGCTACTATGTCGAGGGGAGTTGGGCCTAAATCCATTCGCTCCAAAGCATCTTGGAAGAGGATATTTGCCGAGCTGCCTGAATCAACACTACAAGAAAAATGACTTTTTGTTACAATGGGAAAACCGTAATAAATATATATATTTCGTAATGAATACCCTTTTATTACGGGTAGATTACGATTTTTGGGCCGTAAGGATTGGAGGCGTAGCTAATGCTTCATTACGGTTAAACATTCGTAACAAAAACTATTTATTACGAAATACATGCCTTTTGTTACGACTAGAAAACCGTAAGGATTGGAGAATAAAAATTTGACTGCTTGTTACGGTGGTGTTTTCCGTAATAAAAAATAAATTATTTATTACGATATAAAGGCATTTGTTACGCCTATTTTTTCATAACTAAAAACAAAATGGTGTTTGTTACCCTTACAATTTCGTAAGCAAAACCCTTTTTTTATTTGTGTGTATTTGTTACGGTTATACTTTTGTAAGCAAAACTTTGATTTTTTTAATGCATTTTTATCTATTAATTATATAGTATTTATTTTGATCATTATTCTAGTTCATACACTTAAGATGATATCTTATTCGCATTAACTTAAAAGTAAATACCATATCGATTGAGAGCTTAAAAAACATCTTTTAAATAAAGTTACACTGATCATGTGTCAAAATACATCCATAATAGCATATAGGGCCTATGAAAAAACATAATATGCTTGGACAACATAGTAACCACAACAAAAAGACAAGTCTCAAAATCATCACAACATAATCAACGTATTCATATTCCTAAATAAGACAAGTCTTCAATTCCTCACAACACATTCATTCGCATTAACATATGCAATCTCAAAATTTGAAGAGTAAACCTTAGTAGCTAGCTCATCAAACATTTCCCATATTTACGTAGATAGAACACCCGTTTTAAAGTTTCGCAACCTGTAAAAAAAAATTGATAAACAAACACTAAATAAAGTAAGCTAAAGAAAATATTCAATACTTGTTTAACTATACAAATGATTAGACAAACTCACATTTGCAATATCCCAAAGAACACATTTATACGGTCAAACCATTTTTATCAGATTTAACTTTCTCATGTGGTATTAATACCTTCTTTATGTACACCTTACAAAGTCCATTATCATCACCCCTCGTGAGAAGAAGGCCTTCTGCCACGATAGACTTCGGCAATACAAAGCAAAATAAGGCTATCGGACTCCCAATCTACATGAATAAATACATATACTAAGTTTCAAGAGATACATTAAAATAAAAATTCAAGTAATATGTTACTAGTCCTCATTAGATGCAATATTTTCTAAATATACATATCTCAATATTATCAAAAAACAATTTTTTTTGCATTGCTAACTTTTGTTGACCCATAGCCTGCAGTCATAAATTAAATTACATTCAACATAGTTCATATTTTCAAGTAAATTCAACAAAAGGTATGGGTAAAGAAAATAATTACCTTTTGCTTCTCAACGGTAGTAGTATCTTTAGATCCATTGAACCGTGATGTTTGCAAGCTTGTTTCGTGAGAAAACTACAATTCTAATTTGTATTAGAGCATTGGTCAATATGATGTATCAATTCATTTACTTACTTGGTATCCATTTGGTAGGGCTGATTTCTTTTGCATGGCTAACTTTTGATGACCAAAAGTCTGAACTCATTAATTAAATTTTATTCAACATATATAGTTCATCATTTGAGTTAAAAATCAGCAAACAGTAGGGGTTAAGCACATGATTACCTTTTTCTCAACAGTTGCTTCCTGTGAAAGCTGAAATTATTATTTGTATTAAAACATTGGTTAATTATAAAATATCGAATCAGTATCATTTACTTACTTGATTATTTGTATTAAAACATTGGTTAATTATAAAATATCGAATCAGTATCATTTACTTACTTGATCTCCATTTGGTAGATCTAACTTTTTATGCATTGCTAATTTGTTATGACCAACAGTCTGCACTCGTAAATTGAATTATTGTGATCAACATGCTTCATCCTATCAAATAAAATCAGTAAAAGAGAAATAAAATCATAAAGAGGTATGAGAATTCTAAGAATTTATCAAGTCCTCAAACATATGCATCAGATAGACGATCAGACAAACCAATCCAACTTTTATTCATTTGAACGGTTATTTTCTTAACTGTTACAATTTGTAAATGTAATCACATAATTTTCAATCAAATGCATTGTATTTCATGATTGATGTTTAAGACTTACTTTGTCTAGAAGTATTATTACAAAATATGAATTTAAAGTTTAGATGTATTTTTTAAAATAGCACAAAAAAAAAAAAGTTAGTGGTGCCCAACATCCATTCAAGTTGAGTTTTTTTCTTAAACAATACTACTATCCAATAAAAGTAACAATGAAGCAAAATATGATGTTCTAGTTTTTAATTATGCTCGAGCACTAGCTTAAGTGACTAAATTTTTGCCATAGCATGCATAATTTTTAGAAATGCATAATGTCCAATTTATCCCTTTGTTATTTGGAAAATGAGCATTTTACCCTCCTATGAAAATTTTTAGAGTAACAATTTACCTCCATTATACAAAGATCATAACTTACTTGTTGAAATTGAAAGTGTGCGTGAAAAGTGTTTGTGTCACATAGGGAGGTAAATTTCCAAATTTATCATTACACGCGGGGGAGGGGGTTACCACATTTATCATAGCAAGGGGGGGGGGGTAAAATATCACATTATTATAATATAGGGGGGTAAAGTATCACTTATAAAAATATCAAGAGGTATTGTGAGACTTTTATGATATTATAGGGGCTAAAGTTCTCTTTTTCAAACATAGAGAGGTAAAATTGAAGATTACTAATATCATAGGGGGGTAAATTGCCCTTATCTCAATAAAATACCTTTTCTTTTTTTTTTATACTATAGCTTTCAAGAAAACCCAAAAAGCTCCAAGTCAAGACATTTCATTCATTCTTGTCATTATTCTCAAGACTAGCTGCTATAAATTACACCTAAAAATGTAACATGCACCAAAGGTCATAAAACTCAAATGAGCCATAAAAAAATTAATGTACCAAAGGTCAAAGTACATGACTTCCTAACATTCATAAATTTGACTATGTAAAATTGAAATGAAATTTTGGGCAGCATTTGATATCTCATCACATAAAGTATGTTTCACACTAAACTATTTAATCTCGAATTAGAAATTTAAAACTGAATTTAATTAAAAATAAAATGAAGAACATAACAAAAAACTAACCTTGGTCCATATCATAGCAGGTATTGATGAGGATGAAATTGTAGATCTAGATTACTTCAAAATTCCTCCATCAAAATTAAGTATAAAATCACGGAACTGAAACCCAGAATTTCATCATCAATTTATCACTGAAAAAACATAAGCACAACAAAAATCAAAAGTCCCAATTTTTTTCTTTAATCGTACAGAACCTAAATTAACACCCCCTCCCCTTGTTTTTAAACAATTAATTGTTAACCTTGGTCAAAGGATATGGTTCTTTAGGATCCTAGATTTAAAGCAGGGGACAAAAATACTCAAAAAATGAAAGCTGCTAGTACTAAACGCATTATAATAAACTATTCTTGTAGGAACCTGATGGCATAAGAAGCTTATTTTACATTATTATTAAAATGGACAACAATTGTGAAAATCGTGAAAATCAACTAAGGAATTAGGTTTACTGTTATTACAAATTCATAAATTTCTTACAAAATAAACCAAAAATTTACCTTGCGATGCCTTTTCAAGTAGCCAATTAGTTCCAATTACATTTTAAATTTTCTTCCTTCTAAAAGAGATAGAGTGAGAGAGTGAGAGAGTTGGAGCAGTTTTTGGCTGATTAATAATTTGGATGCTTCAAATCGAGAGGAAGGTGAAGTGGGAGAGAGGTGGGTTAATGATTGATCGATTAATGTGGGGTTATGTGTTTTGCTAGGGCTTTATGAGAAATTGAAAGAAAAGGAAAATGGAAAATCGTCTGGGTTCTTTAATTGGGAGGGAAAAATGAAAGGAAGCTGCTAGATTTTTTCATTTGGTGGGAAAAATTGATGACGTGGAGATACAATGAAAATTCAATCCCATAGTATTAATTACGATATTAAAATTTCGTAACAAAAAATTAGGAAAAATCGTAAGATTAAGAAATTTTTTCATTACGCCTACATATCGTAATAAAAGGTACCATTTATTACGGATTTTAAATAGTAATAAAAAATTTGTAGCAAAAAGTCATTTTTCTTGTAGTGCAATCAAGATTCTTTTAACAGTAGCTCCCGCAATCTGTGCTGTGATTACCATAGGGCAGTCTGGTACATCCTGGTTGTTGAATGATGTGAAATCGGGTTGTAGATCAGACTCGTCGAAACCGATCATTTTATTCTGCTGGGCTGGTCTTATTGAGAATACTTCCCTTCTTTCATTTTGGGCTCTATCCCTTATAATCCGAGACACTATCCTTCTTGAATTTTTACTGTCTCCCCCTGCCGGGCCTCCAGAGATCATATTAACTATCGTTCCGGGTTGTGCTCTTCTCGGCTGGTCTTCTCTATCCTTCGAGTGTTGCTCTCTTCTGGCGGGGGATCTCGATCGTGATCGATTGTCTTTCAGTCGATCCCTAGGTTGCTCCTTTTTGGATGTCTTTACATACCCAGTGAGGTGTCCTTCTGCTATCAATCTTTCTATCTCGTCTCTGAGTTGATAGCAGTCATCCGTATCGTGTCCTCTCTGTCGATGAAATCGGCAATACTTTCTTGAAGCCGGGTAGTCCTTAATTGGAGCCGGTTTTCTCAGCAAGTTGTGGTCCTGGATCGCGAATAGGATTTCGGATCTCGGTTTTTTGAGGGGAGTGTAATTGTCGTAATATTCTTTGTTCGATCTCCCTAACCCTTGTCTTCCTGGATTATGATTTCTCTCTTCTCTATATACTTTCCTGTTTCTACCTTCATAAGACCGATTGAGTTGCGGCCCTTCGATAGGTTTATCAGGTACGCCCGACGATTGTCCCTCTTCCGGCTTTGTTAACCCAAAGAAGGTTCCTCTCAATTTATTCATTTCTTCTTCGTTCATGTATTGATTCGCCATTTCCATCAATTTTTCGTATGTAGCGGGATTTTCTCTTACTATTGCACTGGCGAATCCTCGATTTAAAGTGCTTTGGAAAAGAACAGTAATCAGAAAATCAACTCTTGGCATTTCAACCTTGAGGAGCTCATTGTTAAATCTTCCCATGAAATTTCTAAAAGTCTCTCCCGGGTTATGTATGATTGAATATAAATGGTTCGCAGGGGGTCTGACAGCTCTCTTACTACCAAACTGACTCATAAACTTGTCACAGAGTTGATCATAGTCGAAGATAGATTTTTCCTCCAATCTTCCGAACCAGGATTGAGCCATCCCGGCCAACGTGGTAGAAAATGCTTTCGCTGCTACATTATCGGAAATGCCATGAAGTTGCATTTGGAGATTAAATGAGGCCAGGTGTTCATCGGGATCCTCCGTTCCGAAGTAACGGGGTAACTGAGTGGGCAATCTCTTGTCGAGGGGCAACCTTTCAAAGAATATTTCATCACAAAATGGTGATTTCCTTAATCGAGAGTTAGATACTGGAGGTTCATTCTTCTTTTCTTGTTTATCCAATTTTTGGTGCAGCGATCTTACTTCTGAGGCCAACTTGTTGACCTCTCTGACTGATTGCTCCTGTAAGTCTTCTTCTATGCCATGTCTGTCTTGATGTTGATCGGCTCGACTTATCGCTTCGTTTGCCTCGAATCCTGCTCGTGCACCAAAGGCGGCAGCATGTGGGGGTCGTCGAGTTTGAAAGACGGTTTCTTTAATTTCTGCGAGCCACTCCTTCTTGGCTTCATCGAGAATGGCTTTTAGTTCATCTCTCGTAAGTTGTATTACCGGAGGAACCGGTGGTCTTGAAGCTCCGGCCTCGATATGAGGTGCAGGATCAGGATCACGAATTAATAAATTATCTCCCTGACCCTCTCCGGTTTGATCGCGATTTCCCTCTTTTTCTCGTGCAAGATTTGTTTTCGATCTTGTAGTCATATTTCACGTTCTCAAAGTTATTGTTCCCACAGACGGCGCCAATTGATGAGTATGTTTTCGTTAGGGTGATTATTCCTAATCGAACGCGACTCGCCAATATGAGGATCTGCAGGTCAGCTATGCCGGTCCTCGATTTGTATAGGGGATCCTAACCTGAAAACAAAGATAACTACGTCAGGTTAATGCCGGTGGTTACCCGGCGATAACCCTCCGATGCTTAAGTAAGTTTCGAGATAAGTTGGGAAGTCGGAGCGTACTTAATGCTTAGCAGTGCGTACCTTTAATCTCATTTATGAGGGCTATTTATAGCTTCAGGATTGATCACCGGGTCGAATTGGGATTGGACGTTTCGGTTCGAATATGGGTGCTCCGTATTTTATTTGATCCGATTATAAACGGGTTAACTGTAAGTGAACGTCGATTACCAAGTCGGATAAATCGAATACATTAATGTTAACGCCGGCGTTAGTTTATTCGTAAATGATCGATGTGAACTCGTAGAGGGGAGGTTCTCGATATCGATCGACTGATTCATAGTTGTTTATAATGACGAAGACTTGGTACATCATTTAACGAATTCCTTTGCACTGATAATTATCTTTTCCACGACTTTTACCATCTTAAGTAAAAGTTGCACCAATGTCGGCATTGGTTCGCTCGAATAAAAGAATTTGGTAAAGGAGTGAATAGCAATTTAAATCCCTGTGTTATTCTAAATAGGCAATTTAACTCCCTATGATAAATAAAAGAGCAAAATACCTCCCTGTGATATCCTAAATAGGCAATTTAACTCTCTATGATAAGAAAAAGGGCGAAATGCCTCCCTGTGTTTTTATAAAAGAAGCACATTACCTCCCTCTAAATTGCTCATTTATTCATATCACAGGGAGGTAAATTGCTCATTATTTCATTTGATAGGGAGGTAAATTGCCTATTTTTATATCACAAGGAGGTAAATTGCTCATTATTCATTTCACAAGTAATTAAATTGCCTACTTTTATTTCACAGGGAAGTAAATTACCCATTAGACATATCACAGGGAGTTAACTTGTAAAAAAACCCTTTTGTAAAGCTAGTGATTTTTATTGTCTTCAGATGAGATAGGACGAAATCCATATTACCATTATATAAGTATGATGCATCTAGATCCACAAGGTCAGTATCCTAAAGATAAAGATGATAAATAAGTTGAGATGAAACTGAACAAATTTCAGATAACCAATTTGATTTGCATTAATATGAATCTAAGTGGATGAGCCTTGACAAAGGCTATATAGTACTAAAGCGGATTTCAAATAATCAACTGGCCCTAAATTCTAGGGGTGGGCATTTGGGTCGGGTATTTCTTGTTTGGGACAAAAAAACGGGTATTTTGAGATTCGGGTTCGGAAATATATTTTCGGGTAGGTTATTGGGTATTAATTTCACACTCGAACGGGTATTCGGGTACCCGTTCGGGTATTTAAAAAAAAATTTTTTTTTGACCCAATTAAATAATTGACAGCCCAATATTTATTTTAACAATTAGTTGGGCTATAAAAGGAAAAAAAAACTAAACTGCCTATTCACAATTTCACACTCTCCCCTATTCTGCTATTCACACTCTCATAGCAATCGGATATTATATAAAAATAGGTGATGAGATATGAAGTAGAAGCTGGGACAATGATCATAACTAATGCTTGGGCAATCGAAAGAGATCCCTTTTTCGTATTTTATTATTCTAGGGGTGGGCGTTTGGGTCGGGTATTTTGGGACCCGTCCCGACCCGTTTGGGTATTTCCCGTTTGGGACAAAAAATGGGTATTTTGACATTCGGATTCGGGTACCCGAACCCGAAATATATTTTCGGGTAGGGTATTGTGTATTAATTTCACACCCGAACGGGTATTTGGGTACCTGTTCGGGTATTTTTAAAAATTTGTTTTGGCCCAATTAAATAATTGACAGCCCAAAATATGCCCAATATTTATTTTAACAATTAGTTGGGCTAGAAAAAGAAAAAAAACCTAAACTGCATATTCACAGTTTAACACTCTCACCTATTTTGCTATTCACACTCTCATAGCAATCGGATATTACATAAAAATAAGTGATGAGGTATGAAGTAGAAGCTGGGACAATGATCATAACTAATGCTTGGGCAATCGGAAGAGATCCCCTTTCCGTATTTTATTATTCTCCTATAAATTAGTTAGGAAATCTAATTTGAAACTATTCGATTGTGATATTTAATATTTTGATGCTTTGAGACTTCGAGTTTGATTTGATTGTAATTTATTGAATACTTGAATCTTGAAGGCTTGAGACATTTGTATTGTTTTGTTTTGAAGTTATTGTGTACAATTAATGTTTGAATTCATTTATTTACAATTTTATGTACATATATGTTGAAAAAAAAATTCTTGAAAAAAAAATGTGAAATTTCGGGTACCCAATACCCGAAAATTTCGGGTACCCAAATTTTGGGTACCCGCCAAATCGGGTAGGGTTTCGGGTATGAAAATTCACTACCTGCCAAGTCGGGTACCCGACCCGAAATACCCAATACCCAAAATACCCGACCCGCATCCACCCCTACTAAATTCCCCACGTGCAGGGCACGTGACATGAGAATTGGACCGCATGTGATCAGGGATTTTGGGCTAAATTTGGAATTGAACCTCAGTTGGCACCAAAATTGTTATCGATATTAAAATTGTGGCATCAAATTTATCAGACCTAAAAGATATTAAGTAGAAATGCTAGTAAATTATAGTTATGGCACCAAAAATGCAAAAATTCAAAATATTTTCTATCTAGTTAATACTCCGATATATGTAGACCGAAGGTTCGAGAAGAGGTATGTCGATTGGGTCAAATGAGATGAGACGAACAATTGATAGTTAGTCAAATCAAATTCCTGAATCAAACATACACAAACCGGCCCTAGGCATTGGTCTAATTCAGCTTAAGCCGACCTTGACACAAAATTAATTATTAAACAGAAAAAGAAAAACTTTGGTGAAAACGGATATTGATTGTGGGCCGGGGGCGTCACTATAGCAGTTGTAGTTAGCAAAATGATAAAATCTAGGTAGCAGGGGATGATTGTGACTAAATCTAAGTAGCCAATTATGGGGACTGAAATTCACGTATAAAACCAATTTTTAATTCCACTGAATCAATTCAAATCTCACTAAATTAAATCAACCACGAACAAATTCGAACACATAAGAATTCAAATTAACAATTAGTGTAAATATATATATATATAAAAAAAGTTAAAAGAACTGGGTGGTCATCTCCAGACGGCACCACCATGTCTCCACGAAAATAGTTAACATATTGTTTGGGTGAAGAAGATGGTCAATTGGTGGCGGTGGTGGAGGTTGAGGAAAGTGGTGGCCGTGAAGGTTGATGTGGTGGGAGGGGCTCAAGATTCTCTGTACCACAATTTGGGTACCACAAGTGTGTACCACAAATGAGTAATTGACACATGTAATTATGACAATAATTATGACAATTATTATATTTGTCATAATTACATGTGTCAATTACTCATTTGTGGTACAAATTTGTGGTACACAAATTATGGTACAGAGGATCTATTGCCGGTGGGAGGAGTTCTGGTGAAGAAAAAGGAATAAATAATTATTTTTGGGAGTTGTGGGTAATTTAATATGTGGAAGAAGGGTATTTCAGACATTAAAAACACAAATTCTTAAGTTTATTAAGGGTTTTTTGCACTTTGCACCCTCAAAACATGAGAAATAGGCACTTTGCACCCCAAAAACTTAGATTTAGCATTTTGCATCCTTGAAATAAGAAATAAGAAAAATACAACACTTTGCACCCTCGTTTATTTTCAAGCAAAAATTCAAGGGTTTAATAGGTAATAATTGGCACTTTGCACCAACAAAACTTGAGAATTTCGCACTTTATACCCCCAAAATAAAATTAGCACTTAACACCCTCTAATTAAGAACAAATCAGCAACTTCTACCCCCGAAACATAATAAATTGGTACTTTGCACCCCAAACACAAAATTAACACTTAACACCCTCAAATTTAAAAAAACCCAAACCCCTTCTTTTTTTTTTGTCAAAGTTGACTATCGGAATGAAAAAAATCTAAGGCAAAATAGGTAATTCGATTTTTTTCTTAAATTTGCAAAATACAATTATAAATACTCGAATACTCATTTCTCTCTCCATCTTTCTATTCAACAATATAATCATAATTAATTAAATAAAGTACTCTCAAAGACCCATCGTCTACTTCAACATACCAAAGACCCATTAATAATTACCTATTTTGCCTTAAAAAATCAAGTTAATGGTCAACTTTGCCGGAAAAAATGAGGAGTTTGAGTTTTTTTTTTTTAAATTTCAGTATGTTAAGTGTTAATTTTATATTTTGGGGTGCAAGTTGTTAATTTGTTCTTAATTAGAGAGCATTAAGTGCTAATTTATTTTGGGGGGGCTAAAGTGCCAAATATTTACAATAGAATTACCTATTTTACCCTTGAGTTTGAAAATAAAAGAGGGTGCAAAGTGCTGTATTTTTCATATTTTGAGGGTGCAAAGTGCTAAATTTAAGTTTAGGGGGTGCAAAGTGCCTATTTCCTATGTTTCGGGGATGCAAGGTGCAAAAAAGCCGTTTATTAATAAGTTGTAGGTCTTTAGTGGACACATGGGAATTGGGGATTGAGACCTTACAAAAGGTCGGACATTCCCAAACTAATGGGAGAGTGACCCTATTAAATTAATGCATGCTTTCTTTTATCTTAATTAACCAACGACCCCATCCCATTAGTTTAATAGATAAATTTTTATAAATAATTTATGATAAGAAAGATGCAAATTGATTTTTTTTTTCTAATTTTGAAGTTTAATAACACTATGTAACCGAGTTCTAAGTGATGTGGGAATCGAAATAGATCTGAGTCCTTATGATAGAACTTTTATGAATTAATAATTATACTAAAAGAAATTATATTTGGCAATAGCTATTTACATACCTTTTTTTTTTTTTTTTAATATAAATAACCTTATTATATTACTTCCTAAGGATTTTCTATACACAACTAGGGGTGTTCATAAACTTGTTCCACCCGATCGACCCGCTTCAACCAGTCCGCAAACCGTCATTTTTATTTTTAAAATAATCAAGTATGGGTTGGTAGCTTGTAAACCCGCAAGTTATGAGTCGGGTGACGGGTTTGATGGTTAAAAAATCGATAACCCTCAACCCGCACTTAGTCATCCTTGATGTACATTTTATTAATTGTTTAATAAAAATGTGAAATAAATTGAATTTATTAACAAATGAATAAGACCAAATAAACAAACTTTCTTCAAGTTTTTTGTTTATATTAATGTTATTAGTATATTTTTTCTTCAAGAGTTTGTTAGTTGAAAAATCGAGAAGAAACTTCACTAATTTGTTATTGTTTGTAACGTGTGAGTGATGATTTATAATGATTTTTTTTGTGGGGACTTGTTATATTATTTTTGGTGGAGACTGTTGATTTAATTAGTAAGAAACCGTTGATTATATTCTAGTTTTGTACTTTTTGCTTCTTGAAATTAATGTTGTTTTGAAGAACTTAAAATTATATGCTTAATTATTTATATTTAGATGTCAAGATTTTATGTCATTGTTTCCATTCAACCCGCCAACCCGACCGTCACCCGCCCGCACCCATTCCACCCGACTGGACGGTTTATGAATATAACAATGCGAGTGTGGTTCAAAAAATTGGCAATCCGCACATATTGGATCGGGTTAATTTTTTCATGTAAACCCGTCCAAACCCGACCGCGTTCACCTCTATACCCAACAATAATACCATTGCAACTTTTTGGTGAGTTGCACGCTTCTATTTTTCTATTTTTACCCGTTTATACAATACTATTTGCTTCTAATACTTTGACACTAAATATTATTTATGAGTTTTTGCATTATAGATGATACGTAAATAATTTTGATTGTACATGGAGTCGGCCCCATTTTTTTTTTTTTTTCAATTAAGACAATTTGTGATCCTTACTAAATATTATCACAATTAATAAAGTTTTCTTCTTATATTTGACTGTCCTAATGGTCATAGAGTTGACGTCATCTGGTACGTGGGTAATGAACCAAAGACAAAAGCAAAAAAAAAGACTCAACTTCTCCAGATGTCATTTTCACTATCTTGAAAATTAAATATACAAACATATATATAAATATGAAGCAATTATTAAAAAATAATAATATTGCACCCCTTCTAATATTAAAATATATAAATATGAAGCAATTCATTTATAATACAAACAAAATATTCCACTTTCAGTATTTTATTTCATGCATTGAAAACCTTTTTCCCACATATGAGAATATCAACTTGAAATTATGTAGTGTATCTTTTTTATTTCTACTTTCTCAAATAAATTTTTCATCAATCAATTTTCTTAAATTACTCTCTCAAAAGTCAAACAAACAATAATTTTCAAATAAATCCTATACAAATTTTACTTTGATTCGACATAAAGTAATATATTTCATACACCATTATTCTCACATAATATATATGATTTTACATAAAATCATACACATATTACACCTACAACCCGACTCTTAAAAAAAAAAAAACACCTACTTTATTTCTCACTATTAAATTTTCTTTTTATAATTATCACTGGATTCGGTGTCGACTGTTAGATAGAGCTAGAGAATATGTTTTTTTTATTAAACTAACTTAATTCAGATTATGCTAAACTAAGATCACTACATTATCTAGGTTCAATCACTACAATAGAATCATAATATAATATCACTACAACTTGCTTAATAAGTTTGAGAAAGCTGCATGTTTGATGTTACTTAAGACCTTTCGTAATTGTATATACAATATTTTATTAAATTATATATAGATATCTCCAAATTTTATAATATATATTATAACTATATGTACAAAATTTTATTGAATGGAAGAGTATGTTGATAAAGCGACATGGTTAAGGAGTAAGGACCTTTTCAACAACATTTGCCGTTTTAAAATATTGTATATATACAATTTGGTATTTGCATCACAACAGAAAGTATCATCTCTTTTCTTTGAACAAAGTTACCTTTCTAATTAGATCTCTTTTCTAAATATAATGGCATCGCCTAGTGCCCCCCAATATGAAGCTCCTTTCTTTGGCGACCTTGAAGACGCCAAACCCAATCACCCTGCATTATTCGAAAAATACATCCAGCAAAAAATTCCTCTATCGAGTTTAAGAAAAACGAAAGATTGGAAGAAGAAGTGCACATCCATAGATTCAGAGGACGGTGATGGAAAATCGGTCCAAATTACGAAGGTTGTGAAGAAAAGAGGGATTAGAGTGAAGCCCCTCCAGAATCGGGTGACTTTGAAAGCCACCACCAACACCACGACTACAGTGATCAACACCGATAAGAAAATGGGAATAACTTCGGAGAAAATTACAATAACTACTCAAGTCGAGTCCAAACACAAAGATGGTATATATTTTTAAATATATATTATTAAATTTTTTTGCTTATATGAACCATGGATTCGTATACCTTTAGGTAGGTATACATACTATATATATATTCTGAATAAATGTATTGGGATTAAACTTTTTTTTTTTTATGGGATTAAACTTTTTTATATGTATGGATAAATAGAAGTATTGATATATTTTGGTCTTTCTAATTCACTTTTGTTATCCTATGTGTTTTATAAGACCAGAATTCCATGAAATCTTAGCTTTTTCAATTTGATTTTTACAGTGCTTGAATACAATGGAAATTAATGAGAGGATAAAGGAATTAGGGCTTGATTTCTTTAGGGTTTGATTGCTTCCTTAAAATGCACTACTTTGTCATGTCATGTGCAGTACTTAGCCTAGAGTTTAACCAATCTCACAAAGAGAGAAAAAAGTCCTACAAGAAAGAGATTCTTCATAAAGAAGTATTTATGAATGTCACCTTTGAAATATTATGAAAAGTAAGTCAAATTCAATTCATTTGGAAATGAGTAACTATCTTTACTAAATAGAAATCAAATTAAGAGGTAGAAAAGAACCAGTATATGCACCGGCCAAAAGTGATTTAATTCAACTCGATCGGCTGTCTCCTTCAACTCAGACACCATTTAATTATTTAATCCTAACTCTCATTTAATCATTTAATCCTAAACTCTCATTTAATCACAAGAGCACATATCCATTAACACACAGTTAAAATGTCATTTCATATGAGTACTGGAAACACTGAAACTTTTCGGAATTTTCGTGGCTACCTGCTGAGGTAGCCACCATTAGCCATGTTAGGAGGTTTATGAACATTTTTTATGCAAATGTGTCCGTAAAAATTATCTAGCATGACAGATGATTGCTACCCAGAAGCTAGCCACGAATATTCCAAACTTTTCTAACTCATATGATATGACACATTCTCAAAGCTCACAGCCTATGGCCTAAGTTTATGTAACCAAAATCATACTAAGTTGAGACCATTGTGTAAACATTTGGTACAAAACGCTGTCTAATGGAATATTCTTTTTTTCTTTCCCCCATAACTCAGCCTTTTATCTTTTAATTCAAATTAAGTAAAAGAGTTGAAAATTAATGCTTAAGTCATACACTCCCAACCCAAAAATTTATCCAATTTCTTCACTCATGTCATGCTCTCTCACGTCTAGTTCACATATATTTTGATATAATATAATTAATTAAGCTATTCAATCAAATGAAATGAGATTCTATTTTATATATATAAATGCATTCATTGAATAAAATCCAAAACTCTGACTCAAGAATTAAAAGAGGACTAATGTTGTTGATATGTCATTATCATAGGAGTATTAAACAACACAAATATATGCATTAGTCTTCCCTGGACTTAGGACTAGTATTCTAGGACTTAGGACTAGTAATATAAGTTATACTTTTGTTGTTCAAAATTTTCAAGAAGTACTTTTAAACAACACAAGTATAACTTAGATTATCCAATTGGGCCCAATTATCCAATTTCTGGGGTGGCCCTAAAATTGCAATTGGGTCGATTGCGACGGATGGCCCACAAAACTCGAGATTAACACGGGCTGCCCGTGCTTGAATCGGCCGCACCGAACGGAAAATTGGCCCAGATTAAAAAGCTTGATTACTGAAATTGTGGGCTAGGGTTTAAATGTGGTAGGCGGTACATTGTCATGTGACATTGGCCGCTATGCATGTATTGTTACAATGAGAAAAAGGCTAGTTTTGGTGAAACCAACAAAAATTGTAATTGCCTTGGGAAAATCAAAATGATCACCAACGGTACAGAATGGCATCTGAATTCATTACATCCTTATTCCTTAGTTAAAAAACATTCTTAAATCTGGAATATTATGAAAAGGTAAGTCAAATTCAATTCATTTGGAAATGAATAAAAATTAATACTCCTATAAATTAATAAAAATATCGACACAAAACAAAAAGCTAAAAGAAAAATAATATAGAAACTATGAACCTAAATAATATAAATCATGATTAAATTTACAAATAAATATAAATTAGATAAAACTATCTTTACTAAAGTAGAAATAATCAAACACAGAAACAATATTACCATTAAAAGGTAAAATAAAATTAAAAAAAGACGACAGGTGAGAGGGTGATTAATTCAATTGAGGGACATAAATTGAAGGTGGTAGTACAATTGAATGTGCAGCAGAAGTATGTTAAAGGCATGACACAACTAGTTAGGTGAACTTATTTTGTCTGATATATGTTTTTTCTGAAAGAGATGGAAAAATGTAATAGCTAGCTACGAAATCTATTCGTCTATAAATGTAAACTTTTAAGAAAGGATATAGTGTTTTTGGGCTTTTGCTATTTATATTTTGTACTTAATAAGTTTTTAAGTTGTTGATGTCATGCTACGTGTTCAGAATTAGATAATTAGGATCTCTTTATTTATATATATATATTTTTTTTGGTCAAGTATTTATATTAATAATTATAACGTTATATTAAATTACATAAACTTTGTCAATTAAGTTGACTCTAATGGACAATGAATCACCAGCCCCATAAATCACAAATTAGAGAGTTGAATCACTGGCTATGATGAATCAACTCATCTTGTGCATATTTAGAGATCTAGACCTATTAATTTTATAATTGTTGGTTCTTTTTTTTTTTTTTTTAAATCATATCATACAAATAGCCTCATACTGAATTATCCTCCTGCTTCATGGTATTAACAAATGGCTGTTTTGGTTTTTATTTTTCTTGGTATCATGACAAGCCTTTACAGTATACCTATCAAACTAGTTCGGAATTACCGGATATTTTTGGCTCCTTGAAACTCTTATAAATAATTACTTTCGGAAAAATTATCATCAAGAACACTTTGAGAATTTGACAGTAGAACTTTAATATGGAACAGTAAAATATGATGTGATGATAAATATAATTTAATGTAAGAAATCTTATTCTCATAATTAATCTCTCCATTTATGAATTGTAGTTTTAATCCTTTATTGTTCTTTTATTTTGTAAAAAAGTTTTCTTTCTCTTGCACGGTTACATTAGACACGCTACATTCAGTCACTTCTCTTGAGTTCAGTCCCAATTTGATTTGCTTATGTGCGATTAAAGCTGTGTCATACTTAATGGTTTCATCATAACTAGAGTTCTTCTCCTTGATTAAAATTACTTAATTTTGACATTTGTAACTTACTTTTAAGCCCAATTGTTAATATTGTATAAATAATAGTAAATATTAGCTAAAAAGATAAAAGAAAGAAACAGATCTTCATTTCTCACATAGTTGAGTTAATCTATTTAGTGGAGTGAGTTAAGGTGAAGTGATTCGTGGAGCTCTTTTTTCTAGAATTGAGCGAAGGTACTAAGTAAAAAAACTGAAAAATTAAGAAAGAACAATTAATATTTAAGGGGTGTTTGCAAGAGCTTTTAGAAGTACTTTTTTGCTTTTTTGTGTGCTTAAAGCACTTTAAAAGTGTTTGCAAATAGTGCTTCTTCTATTGCTTCTTCAACTGAAAAGTAGAAAAAAGCACTTTTAGAAGAAGCACCTAAGGAGGTGCTTTTTTGGTGTGGTGGCATTTTTGCAATATTTTAGAATTAGTTTGTGACAATTTTGTCCTTAGTAAATTATTCTATTTCCATATATATATATATATATATATATATATATATATATATATATATATATATATATATAACATTTTTCGATTCTCATTTACATTTATTTGTACACTCCTCTCACTTGAGAATTCATTCCAATTAACCCAAGTATTTTTGTAAGGTAATTTAAATTATTTTCTCGTTATCTTATTTTAACACCTCTTTTGTATTGTTTGCAATATTTTGAAAATATTTATTCCACAATAAAGGTTTTTGGTGAAATATGAATTTTTCTTGAACTATATAGGAATATAGAAGTCATATTTTGTGGGAATATGTTTCTTTCAAAACAATTAACTTGCTATTTGGTATTGAAAAAAGAAGAGGGTAAATATGTAATTGCATATTTACAAATACTAGAAACACAAGAGTCATTTTTGAAATGCAAACAATAAAGAATCTGCTTAAAGTTGCTTTTTTTACTTATTTGCAAACACTCATTGCTTTTAAATAAAAGTACTTATTTTTTACTTTTGCTTTAAGCAACTGCTTTTGGGTTTCTAAAAGCAATTGCAAACACCCCTTTAATTTATTTGACATGCAGCCAAAAGTAGTGATAGGACTTTTACTTTAGTGTCTAAAGATTAAAAGAAATGCATTAAATTGCAAAAGTCCTAACCACCATCAATATAGCGATCCCTTAGGGTTTGTGAAGATTGAAGACACCATTTAATTATTTAATCCTAAACTCTCATTTAATTATTTAATCCTAACTCTCATTTAATCATTTAATCCTCAACTCTCATTTAATCACAAGAGCACATATCCATTAAAACACAGTTAAAATGTCATTTCATATGAGGTCTAAAAACCACTTAAACTTTTCTAACTCATATGATATGAGACATTCTCTAAGCTCAAAGTCTATGGCCTAAGTTTAAGTTAAAAAAAAAAAGAAAAAAGAAAAAAAAACTTAAATCAAGAATATGAAAAAAATGAGGCAAACTACATGTACAATCAAAATTATTTATGTACCATATATAATGCAAAAAAGTCAGAAATAATAACTAGTGTCAAGTATTAGAAGCAAAAGTATTGTATAAAAAATAGAAAAATAGAAGCGTTTAACTCACCAAAAAGTTGCCATGGTATTATTGTTTGGTCTAGAAAATCTTTAGGAAGTAATATAATAAGGTTATTTATAAAAAAAAAAAAAAAAAGTTTTTAAATAGCTATTGACAAATATAATCTCTTTTATAATTATTAATTCATAAAAGTTCTATCATAAGGACTCAGATCTATTTCGATTTCCACTTCACGTAGAACTTGGGTGCATAGACATAACTAAACTTCAAAATTAGAAATAACTAACATTTTTTTTAAAGAAGAATTAACTAACATTTTGAGTATACTATTTTTAAACTAAAAATCAATTTTCATCTTACTTATCATAAATTATTTATACAAATTTATCTATTAAACTCATGACTACTTTCTGAAATATATTGTAAGAATAAACATGGGACAAAAAATCAAGTAATCGTATGTTCATTTTTATTTTTAATACAATCTAATCAAATAACCCAAATATTATTTGTCAAGAATAAAAACAACAAAGCAAAAGTCAAGCAACTCAAGAAGCAGTGAGTACTGGTCCCAGCCTCTGTTGCCGGTTGAGTCACCATGATTTACCTCCTCTCACAATCTTGTCGGACAGGGAGGTGAGGGGCGCCCGGGGTGAGCGATTTCACCTTTTGGAACAAGAAACATAACTAAAAGTGATAGAATTTTTTTAAGAGGACATTAAATTTAAGAGTGAAAAATATTGAAGAACTTAAGCAAATTTAAATGTAGTCAAAGGTGATTAGAAAAATAAAAATAAAATAGAAAAAAAAAATGCAAAAGTCAAGCAACTCATTTAATGGGACATTAAATTTATCCCCTATACCAATATACCATTAAATTTTTTTAAGAGGTCATTTATCAAACGGTTCAAAATTTTTTTTAAGAGGTCTGAAATTTGATTTTTCTGTACTCTAAACCAAATGAGTAAAAATCAATCCCAAATAACAAATTTCAATAAGATATCATAAATTGAAATAATCATGAACCCTAATATTTCTTTCATGATAAACACCAAAAGGGCAAAGGAAAAAAAAACATATACCATAATCAACAATCAATATATGGCTCTGATACCACTTGTTAAATAACAATAGTAGCTATTCATCCTTGTACTCTAAAGTACATAAATAAAGTATAATCTCAAGAACAACTATATATGAATACCTATGATAGGATCACATGTTATTGTTTGAATATATATATAAAAGATGTAATAAAACAAGGAATCTGAACTGATTTCGTGGATGTCATAGTTGGAATTTCACCAAGAGATAAAACACTGAATTTTTTGTCGGCTAACTAGTAGATTAATTTCAAACCTCTTTCACTAATTCCCAGCTTATTTAACTTTTATATCTTATTACCTGATTTAGGTCCATATTTTTGTAAATGTTTATGTTTGTCTATTATCAAGGTCATGCCGATCTAATTTTCAATTAATTAAATAATTTGTAAATACACTGTCATTGTCTACACTTGTTATGCTTTATGATTAATTGATTCTATTGAATTTGTTGATAATTTTTTCTTTAGGTTTGGAGATTCCTCTTGTAGTACGTAGAATAATAGTTGCCCATTATAATGATACCACGTATCATGAGTATCATGATGGGTAAAACACCAAATCACATTAATTAATACAAGCGTTGAAGTCGGACATAATAGTGATTATTCTGCAGGCAAGTTTCATCAGATAAATTTGTTACAAGAACACGAGAAGTAGGCACCCATGAACCTTTGAGAGAATAAATCTCTTCTTTTTCAAAAACTCATAATCATCAATATCTGAAAATAGTGAAAATTACAACTCTTTTTATAAAACTCTAATTCTAGGCAACTGAAAGGAAATAAAACTCCTAAGGAAACTAAATAACTCCTAGACTTCTATAGAAACTAAATCACAAAAAATAAGAAAACTAAATAACTAACTAATAAAAAAGATAGGTTTAATATAACTACATATACAATATTTTATTAAATTGAAGAGAATTGTGATAAAGCGATATGGTTATATAAAATATTTTATTGAATTGAAGAGGAAATGGTTAAGGAATAAGGACCTTTTCAACGTCCAACGACCTTTTCATCTCTTTTCTTTGAACTTTCTTTCTCTTTACTTTGTTGTCTTTCTAAATATACAGATCTCTTTAATAAATTTAATGGGTTCGAAATTTTAGATGCACAACCAATAAGAAAAATCCCTCTAATTACGCTACTGTCTCCGCTAGCAGTCTAACAAGAAAAATTAAAAGCAAGTCTAGCAAAATAATTAAATAATTACGCTACTGATAATGACAAATTCACAATAATTCATTTAGTTTTTTCCCTTTATTAATTTTTTTTATTAATTAAGACTAATCAAATCATTCATGTAATTTTGAATTTTTTTTTTTTAGGATCAAACTTAAATGTATTATAAATCAAACATACTCAGAAACAATAATGTTCGAAACAAGATCCGGAAGACCCGAAGAAAAATCAAAAGAATTTGCAGCTAACTTAGCCAATTGATGAGCTACTGAATTGTTAACTCTAGAGGTGTAAGTTGCACGGAAAGAAACGAGTCTTCTTCCTAAAACTTTAGGCTGTGTTTGGATGGGTTTTGGCCCGGTCTCGCGGGTTTCGTGAGACCGAGCCAAAACCCTTTCAAATGAGTTTTCGCCAAACCCATAAAACCATGAAAAACCTATTTAGAAACCCACATTCAAACTCTTAAAACCTATAAAACATTGATTTGACACCTACCACCTACTTTTTCCCCCAATTCTTACTGAAAAAGACATTTATTTGACACTTATCACCTACTTTTTTCCTTAAACTCCAACATCCAAACCCAATCCAAGTGGGGTTTCAACTTATTCAAACCACAAAACCCAAGAGCCAAAACCCATCTAAATGAAGTTTCAAAGGTTTCATCGAAACCACCCAAACCAATTTTTTTAAACCGAAACCCGCGAAACCGACCCAAAATCCATCCAAATAGACCCTTAATGTCTTGCAAAATATGTCCTAGACCCCCGCGGACAAAGAGTCTCCTTCAATTCCCTTGATAATTGAGCTACTTTCACCTTCAAGAATCAATTTTGACCACCCCAACTCCAAGCCAAATTCCACTCCTTTAAGCGCAGCCATAGCTTCTGCTGAATCCGGATTCAAAGGATAAGGAAGAAAAAAATGATTCCAGCCTATACATTTCCCTTCGAAATCCTGAGCAATGATCCCAATTCCAACCTTGCTACCATCCCCAGATAAGCCTGTATCAACATTAACTTTTAGATAGTCTTCCGGGGGAGGAGACCGACGGGGTTGAACATTGTTTGGTGGAACCAAACGGATGTTAATCAGCGCCTTCTGATAACGTTCATGGAAATCTCGGGCGAACATTATTACCTCGTGCGGCTGAAAATCCCTTTTCTCCCAAAATAACTTGTTACGGCTGAACCAAATCCACCAAGAAAGAATACCTATGAATCTAAATTTCGTAACATCAGATTTGGAAAGCATAACCTTAAACCATGCTTCTATATCCGCAGCACTACTATTGAATGTTGAGCTTGGCACCCCATAAGCTGCCCAAATAACTCTTGCATAAGGACAATCACGTAAAACATATATGTAAGGTCGATTCCGATTTATAATTACACCGAGAACAAGAAGCGTCGTCAATAATCTTCCGTCTATAAAGTAGGGACCGAACCGTAATAGACTTAATGTCTTGCAAGATTGGATTGAGGAAAAGAAAAATAGAACCATGTTTTATATATCTCTCAATTGTTTATACAAAGTACAAAGCAGGGAACCTTATATAGGCAAAATAATATAACGGTACAAAAGAATAAAACAAGAAAGGGAAAAAATTACTGCAGACTATACGCAACTACTAGAAAAAGAAAGTTAAAGAAAGAAACTAAATCAGTGACTTCAATATCCCCCCTCAAGATGGACCATATATGTCTTGGATGGCCATCTTGGACATGATGAGCTTGAAAGGAGCTATAGGAAGGGGCTTTGTGAAGATATCCGCCAATTGATTAGAAGACCTAATTGGCATTAGACGAATGTGGCCTTTGGAAACATGATCGCGCACAAAGTGAAGATCAATCTCAATATGTTTGGTGCGTTCATGGAATGAAGGATTGTTAGCAATGTGTTGCAGCATCATTGTCACAAAATATTAATGGTGAGGGACTGTTTTTGCTTTGGTTCACTTGGAGATCAGCCAAAAGTTGTTGTATCCAAATTAACTCACAAGTAACTGATGCTAAAGCTCTATATTCAGCCTCCGCCGAAGATCGTGATAGTGTTGGTTGTCTTTTAGCTTTCCAGGACACAAGAGAATCACCCAAAAAAATGCAAAAACCAGTGGTAGATGTTCTTGTGTCAAGACAAGATCCCCAATCCGCATCTGAGAAGGCACTTAAGGAATTTGAGGAAGAGGCAGAGTAAAACAAGGCTTGGCCAGGTTTGCCTTTCAAGTACCTAAGTAAATGATGAGCAGCCTGCATATGTTGTATAGAAGGCCTGGAAATAAATTGACTAAGTTTCTGCAAGGCAAAACAAATGTCAGGCCTAGTAATGGTTAATATAAAAGTCTCCCAATCAGTCTTCTATAAGAAGAAGGATCATCTAGTAGATTGTCATCATTGAGTTTTAAATTAGCTTTTGGGTCCATGGGCAGAGAGACTGGTTTAGATGCCAAATAACCAGTACCCTCGAGTAGTTTTAATGTGTATTGCCTTTGAGATAGATTAATTCCCTTGGGAGATTGTGCTACTTCAATACCTAAAAAATATTTCAATTTGCCAAGGTCCCTAAGCTTGAATTTCTGACTTAAAGTTATTTTTGTGTCATTTATCATTTGAAGAGAGAGTCCAACTAAAATTATATCATCAACATAAATGAGAAGAGCAATAAAAGAAGTACCTGAACCTTTTGTGAATAAGGTGTAATCTGCTTTGGACTGATGGAATCCCATATGTAAAAGTGCCGTTGTAAGTTTGGAATTCCATTGTCTAGAGGCATGTTTAAGACCATAAATAGATTTATGTAATTTACAAACCAATTTACCTGAAAATTAAGATGAATCTGCAATGTAGCCTTTTGGAAGATCCATGTAAACTTCTTCTTTGAGATCTCCATTGAGAAAAACATTGTTTATGTCTAACTGATGCAAATGCCATTGTTTTGAAGAAGCAAGAGCTAAAATGAGCCTAACAGTGACCAACTTTGCCACCGGAGAAAAAGTAGCAATAAAATCAACACCCTCTTGTTGTGCAAACCCCTTAGCAACTAGCCTAGCTTTATATCTGTCTATAGTACCATCATATTTTCTCTTAGCTTTAAAAACCCATTTACAACCTATAGAATCCTTACCAAGAGGAAGAGGAACTATAGACCAGGTAGCATTGTCCTCCATTGCTTTAAGTTCCTCTTTAATGGCTTTGGTCCATTCAGGACTTTTATTTGCTTGTGTATAAGTGTGAGACTCATTGTGTAAAGACACATTAACAGTAAAGGTCTTAAAATTTTGAGATAATGAATTGTAGTCCAAAACATTATTTAAAGGATATCGAATAGTATGTTCAACAGAAGCATTATTGCAATTGTAAGCCTCTTAATATGAAGAAAGTTTGGATGGCCTTGTAGATCTTCTTAGAACAGTGGGAGGATTGATAATAGGGGTATCCTCGATAGTAGAAGTGGCATAATCAATATCAAAGTTAGAAATATCATCAATGTAAGAAGTATTAGGAACACGAGGTATAACAATATTAGGAAATGGATCTTTATTTTCTTGATTTTGAGTATTCCTATGAGAAGGAAAAATATCCTCATGAAAGATAACATCTCTTGAGATAAAAAATTCTTTGGATTCAAGATCAAATAATTTATACCCTTTGACACCGGGCGGGTAACCAATGAAGACACAAGGTCAGGCTCTAGGTTCAAATTTAGTCCTATGAGCTTTAAGGGTGCTAGCAAAAACTAAGCAACCAAAGACTTTTAGATGAGAATAATCAAAATATTTGTTAAACAATTTTGTGTAGGGAGAAATGTTGTGAGTGACAGGAGAAGGTAGTCTATTAATAAGATATACAGCAGTAAGCACACACTAACTCCAAAAATCAGGTGGTACTTTAGATTGAAAAAATAATGATCTAGAAACATTTAATATATGCTGGTGTTTTCTTTCAACCACGGAATTTTGTTGTGGTGTTTCCACACAGGAAAATTGGTGTATTATGCCAAGTTTTGCAAATAAATTTGTAAACAAAAGCTCTTTGGCGTTATCTGATCTAAAAACCTTAATGATTTTATTAAATTGAGTTTGAATCATTTTTATGAAATTAGGAAAAATAAAACATGCATCAGACTTACGTTTAAGCAAGAAAATCCATGTAAATCTACTATAGTCATCAACAAGAGTCATAAAGAATCTAAAACCATTATGAGAAGGAATATGGTAAGGCCCCCATAAGTCACAATGTATAAGATCAAACGTAGAATTGGATATAGTGTGAGAAATAGGAAAAGGAAGCCGTTTTTGTTTAGCCAATGGGCAAATATAACATGGATTTTTATTCAGCAAAGTTACATTATCAAAATTCAAAGTATGTTTCAAACTCAACAATTTATTTGTAGACGGATGACCTTGTCTATTATGCCAAGTAATGGCAGAAACTTTATTGCATAAACTGTGGTTGGTTGTCTTGGCAGTCTCATCATCTAAAAGATATAATCCCCCATAGTATCTACCCTTGCCAATCACCTTCAAAGAACTGATTTCCTGAAATCATATGTAAAAGCTAAACTTAAGTTTTTATGCTTAAGAAGAGCTCCAACAGAAAGTAAATTAAAACAGAATTGGGGAACAAACAAGACATCTGTTAGAATCAAACAAGAATTTATGTGAATATCTCCTATTTGATGCACAGATATATGAGTATTATTGGGTAAAATAACAGTGGAATTGCTAATAGGTCTTATGCATGTGAAAAGTGTAATGTCTCTGCATATGTGTTGTGATGCACCAGAATCAATAATCCAAGATTGAGGTTGAGCTAATTTATTAATTGACGATGCAGAATTACAAATAGTAAATGTGCAAATACGATGTAGATGGCATAGAGGATGGTGCAGAAGCCTGATTATTTTGTGGAGCAGTAGTAGTGCACTGACTTGTGAAAAGATGCACCAATTGTTGGCATTGGGAAGGAGTCAATGTCTGTAAAATGTTGTTGATATTGGAGTGGGGTTCAAATGGTTCGGGATTGGTCATAACTTGATTGATCCTGTTGTGTTGAGGAGAGTAATTCTGTCTAGGCTTAGATCTATATCCAGGAGGAAATCCATGGATTTTGTAACAAACTTCTATTGTATGACCAACCATATTGCAGTGGGTACAGTAGGGCCTATCCCTTCTCTTATAATTTTGAACATAAGGTTGAGTATAGGCAGTGCCTTGATTCCTTGAGTTCTGGTTGGAGGATTGAAAGTTTGGAACATTGGTAGTAGTATTGGAAAAGGTTTGATTGTTATTGGAGTTTTTCTTTAAAACATCTCTCTTGGCAGCAAAGGCCAAGGAATTTGTGGACTCAAGATCTTTTTCATGTATACCTAAAGCTTTGTGTTTCTCTTCTTGGGAAATCAATTAAAAAACTTTGTTAATGGGGGGTAAAGGGTCCATAAGCAAGACTTGCCCCCTGACTTGTGAAAATGATTCATGTAGTCCCATTAAAAAGAAAAAAACATGTTCCTCTTGAAAGTAGGTTTCTAATTTGTTAACCCCCCCACAGTCACATTTACCACATATGCAACTTGGACGGTAATTATGCAACTCATCCCAAAGAACTTTTAATTTTGTAAAATAAATACTTACAGAGTTAGAATCTTGTGCAAGTTTCATCAAATCCCTTTTAAGTTGGAATATGTGAGGTCCGTTGCTTTGTTGAAATCTCTCTTTGAGATCATTCCATATGCCATGTGCAGATGTATTGTATATAATACTAGGGATTATCTCCTTGGAAACAGAATGAAGGAGCCATGAAATAACAATACTGTTATTCCTCTCCCAAGAATTGATCAAGTCTTGATCAGTGGTAGGTTTAGTGAGTGAATCGTCGATGAATCCGACTTTGTTTTTGACAGTAAGAGACAAAACCACAGATCTGCTCCATGAAACATAGTTATCCTAAGAAAGAAATTGAGATACCAATGCGAGAGAGGGGCTATCAGAAGGGTTTAGATAGTATACACTTGAAGGATCATCCATTGGGATTTTGATCGAACACTTTGAGTGCTTTCAGAAGTCATTTTATATTAGTTATTGTGAGAACTTGAGAGAAGAAAAAAAATTGGAGAGCACAGTGGAAGATTTAAAAAAAATTTACTGATACCATAATAGACTTAATGTCTTGCAAGATTGGATTGAGGAAAAGAAAAATAGAACCATGTTTTATATATCTCTCAATTGTTTATACAAAGTACAAAGCAGGGAACCTTATATAGGCAAAATAATATAACGGTACAAAAGAATAAAACAAGAAAGGGAAAAAATTACTGCAGACTATACGCAACTACTAGAAAAAGAAAATTAAAGAAAGAAACTAAATCAGTGACTTCAATAAACCGGAATAGCTTGCGCACAACACATCCAAATAAACACTTTAACTTTAGGCGGGACAGACAAATTCCAAATCCAAACCCAGTTACGAGATGGCTGGCTATTCGACAAAACCGTGCCCTGTTCAAATGAATCTAGTTTAATTTTTTGATAAAGGTGATACGCATATTTCACTGTGAATTGACCCGATTTCTCAAAATGCCAAAGGTGATACCCAGATTTCACTTTAGCTTTACTTGTCCAGTACGTGTGAACATGCATTCTTTTCCCTCTCCTTTTGGCCTCCAATCAAACTTTTACTTGAATGATGTGGAAATTATTACCAAAAATATTAAAAATTACTTACTAAAGAAATAATGATATTTGCAGGTAGCATATACTCTTAAATTAAATTACCAATCTCCTTTTTTTTTTTTTTTCCCAACTTTCAGCTCATTTAACTATGTAATATATATTGCTTAAATGGATATAATATAATCTCTTTGCTATGCGGAAAGCCCTCTTACATATCCAATTGTGAAACATTTAAAATCTTGATTTGGATAAGGACAATCTACTAGAATTACATGCCATAATTGTATGACACATATCCAATAAACTCAACTGTATTCGCAAAACAGAATCCGATGGAAATCGCTTGCCTTAGTAAATAAATTTTTCATTTACACCATAAAAGAAAATAAATTTTTAAAAGCTATACCATGATCGATGGACCTCCCGCTGATTTCCAACTTTTTAGTCACTGCACCCCACTTTCTTTTAAAATATTCAAGCAGTTTTTTTTTTTGGGTTGCAAAGGAATGAAATAAGCAATAGTTTAAGTCATGTCTAAATGAATACCCTTGAAAAAAATTATAATTATGAACATACACACATGATGATCGATTGTCAATATCATTCTAGAAACCACAAAATAATTATGAGAAAATTTAAATTTTTATTTACACCATAAATGAAATAAATAATTTTTAGGGATCATAAAAGTTATCTATACCTATGAATTATTTTACTTGCTTCGAATGAGTTCAAGTCATGTCTAAAATTTGAATACCCTTAAAAAAAATTACAAAATAACATCTTAATAACTTAACAATAATTAAAAAAAAATGACACTCTATTTTAGTTGAAAATTATAATTATCATATTATTTATTTATTTATCAGATGTGATTCGATTATTTAATTTTTCTTCATGAAATGAACATTGTTAATGTGGTAGAAGGGTGAGAAAATATGGGCTGATGGGCTGGGCCTAGTCCAGCAATTATATTAGACTATCTATCTATCTATATATAATTATATATACATATAAAACTACGAGTTGACCTGAGGAAATTTTTTTTTTGTGCAGACTAATATACCCCTATTTAAATTATATTGTGATATTTAATCTTATAGCAAAAAGGTAAATAAAAAAATTCTAGAAGTATATTCAGACAAGAAGTCTATCCTACATCAACCTTATAATTATCTTTTAAAGTTTTACAACTCATTAAAATATTAATGATAACAAAAAAAAAAATTGTTCTATATTTCTTCAAAAATTTCTTTACAAAGTTGTTAAAAAGTTATTACTTATAAAGGAACCTCAAAAATATTAGGAGACTAAAAATAATTATGTCACATTCATGCTACATGAGTAAAAAAAGGTACTACTTAGTTAACTAAAAATGTATAATTGGCTTAAGCCCAAAAAAGTCAAAAGATAGAAATTGTTAAAATCAACAATCGATCAAAAATATATGATAAAAATAGCAAAATCAATAGGAAAATTGATCATACAGAAAGAAAAGCGAGTTAAACAAAAAAACGGTGAGCTGAAAAATTTATTTACAACAAGGTTAACCGGCAAAAAAATGGGTAAAACAAGAAAGAAAAAAAGTTGAATGACATAGGCTAAACACGGGATAACAAAAAAATGGATCAAATCGATAAAAGAACAAACAACAAAAATGGTGAATTAATAAAACATCAAGGCTAACCAGCAAAAAAATGGGCAAAACCGGTAAAAAAAATTGAATGACATCTGCTAAACACGGGATAACAAAAAAATGGATCAAATCGATAAAAGAAAAAAAAATGAGTTAATTGGCAAAAAAAAAGGTGAAATATGTGAGAAAATAAGTTAAATAAGCAAAAGAATAAGTAAAATCAGACTAAAATTGGGTTAAATCGGAGAGAATGAGTGAACTGATTAACAAATGTGAAAATCAACTAATGGGTTAACTTGAGAATGGATGGATCGTTTAATAAACTGGATAAACCATAAAAGAATTGTGAACGAACGGGTTAAAATAACAAAAAAGAAATGATAAACTCAATGTAAAAGCAGGTAAAATCGATATTTCTTTATAAGTTTTTAAAAAGAAATAGTAAAATGTCGATATTTCTTTGTAAGAAGAAGAAAATTATAGTTAATCACGTGATTAACTATAATTTTCTTCTTCTTACAAAGAAATATCGACATTTGATTAACTATAATTTTTTAAAAACTTATTATTAGCATGTGCATGTGCGTGTTCACACAATAGAATTAATTTGGAACAATAATTTATTAATTGAGGGAAAAACACTTTTGGTCCCAAATTTTACCCCAAAAAAACATTTTTGGTACCATGCTTCGCAGAAAAACAGATTTGGTACCATAATTTAGAGAGTCTTAACACATTTAGTCATTCCGTTAAATTTTGGACGGAAATTTCGCGCGTGATCGTCACGCTCACGTCAAGCGCGTCAAGTTCAAATTGGTCACGAGTTTTGCACGTGAGAAATTCGGTCAAAACACTTTTGGTCCCAAATTTTACCCCAGAAAACACATTTGGTACCATACTTTGCAGAAAAACAGATTTGGTACCACAATTTACATATTCTTGACACATTTAGTGTCCTTGTTAAATTGATAAAAATCACATATAATGAACAGACAACAGTTTCTCTAAAAATTTTGATACTTAAATCATTAATAATATTCTTAATAAAAGGATACCTGACTTGGTGCACTTTGACTTGCACTTGTATTCCAATGTTGATTCAAGCACCAATCAAAAGTTCCATCTTTTCCATCGAAAACATCGAAAAGTTTCCATTTTTGAATCAGGCGAAACGAAAACAAGATGTAATTCCGAAACTATTTATTTGCCTTAAACTCAATTATTTTCCTAAATTTAGTAACTTTTTTTACAAATTTTCCTTAATGTTTCTGAAATATTTCCGAATAGTCTCGAAAAGTTTTCAATATTTGGCTCTCTGAAACATACATTCAAAACGAAATTTTGATCCATGGATACAAGTGCAATTCAAAGTGCACCAAGTCAGGTATCCAAGGTACTTTTGTTAAGAATATTTTCAAAGATTTAAGTACACTTTGAGATTTTTATCAAATCTTTTAGAGAAATTGTTGTCTGTTCATTGTATGTGATTTTTATCAATTTAACGGGGACACTAAATGTGTCGAGAGTATGTAAATTGTGGTACCAAATCTGTTTTTCTGCAAAGCATGGTACCAAATATGTTTTCTGGGGTAAAGTTTGGGACCAAAAGTATTTTGATCGATTTGTCACATGCAAAACTCGCGAACTTAACGGGCGCGTGACGGTCACGCGCGCAAATTCCGTCCAAAATTTAATGGAATGACTAAATGTGTCAAGACTCTCTAAATTATGGTACCAAATCTGTTTTTCTGCGAAGCATGGTACCAAAAGTGTTTTTTTGGGTAAAGTTTAGGACCGAAAGTGTTTTTCCCTCTTTATTAATTAGTAGTATGTGGGTACGTGTGTAACAGGAGGACGCACAATGATTGAGTATCTGACTTCATGCAATTAGAATTTAATATATGTCGATCAAATTGTCAATCAGGGGCGGACTTACAGCATTTTAGTGGTGGGGGTGTGGGGCGAATTTCTTTTTTATTCGATAAATTTTTGATGTTGTAATAAAATTGGATTTTTTTGCATTTTGTATTTTTGAAATATGAAAAATAGAAAATTTGCATATTCAAAACTTAAATTTAGCACTTTATATCCTCAAAATATAAAAACAAAAAAAAAAAACACAATGAATTTGCGAATTTCACATCTTCACCACACCATCAGATTTTATGGCTTTAATTTTTTTTCCTAGTTGAAGTTCAACTTCGACTTTAAAGATTTAGAACATATCCAAAGCTTGTGATTTCTCATGTATAAGGTGTAACGCCCCGACTAAAATTACTAATTAATATTTACATATAAACCTAGTAAATTTATATAAGTTGATTTTTACAAAATATAGGTTAATAGTAGCTATTATACATATTTAAGCTTCAAAATTCTAGTTTAATGCCGACGAAAATCCTCCTGGCTTCTATGCTATCCGAAAATCTGAAAATAAGTAAAATACATTGCATAAGTTGACTTGCAACTTAGTTAGGTGGGTGTGCGTGATTCAAATACTTTCAAAGAAAAGAGCAACGAATGCCAAATAAAAACAAAACAAGCATTAATGTGCAGTATAAAAGGATACGTCTCGGTGTATGTAGACTTCCAAAGCTTGCTCCCCCAAACACACCTTATGATAATTCCCCATACACACCTTATGGATGACTAGTCAGTACATCCAAAAACGACTTCGTATATCCCAGAGACCATGTTCTCTCGAATATACGAGCCAGGCCAAGGGCTCATGATCGAGTTAATAGCCCGTGCTATTCAACTTAATCATATAACCGCACAAGGCAAATGGACCCAAAACAACAGATAAATAATTAACATAATAAACTTTTTATCCGGATGAGATAAATTACTACACCCAAATAAATATCAATTCAAAATAGAATTATTTCAATAGCAATCAACAAATAACACATTATCACATTCCAAATTTAAATTGCAAAATCAGCCCCTTCTAAATCACACGTCAATTACCATGCATCAAACCAACAAAAACTTACATGTAATAGCAATTTACTACCATTTTAGTAATGGACATTTTATACCAACTTTTTTAAAAGTTATGAAATTATCAACTACTTGATTAAAAGTTTATCAAAGTAGTAGTTTTATTTGTTGAACTCTTAAAGTTTAAGAGAATTATTACTACACTCAACGAATATAACTAAACTTTAACGCATTTAAATAACGAGGAGTCGAGATTAACTCCTCGTTATTTAAACTCCCACTCTCACTTTTTTAATCGGAAACTCGGATTATCAAAAGCTTGATTACTCCAAACAATCACCTATAACATAATGATAAATTCAACGATTACATGTGGTAAAAAGATTCGAAACAACACAATTCGCAAATGAATGGAACGAACTCCAAAATATATCAACTCGTGGGTGGCCCGACGTCGTCAGGCCACCTTCTGTTCACGGCAGCATACTGCTGCAATGGCAATGAGCAAATGTCGCTGTTTTCGGTGGCCAACTTTTGCTGCAGCGGGCAACAGCTTATGGCTGCCGCTGGTGGCATTAATGGCTGCCGAGCATGGCAGTGGTATGTCGAGATTTTCCGGCAATAAACTTCCTTTCTTCCCTCCCACTTTGCACCCTATAAATAGGAGTATTTTTCATTTTATACCCTAAAATTTTTTTATTCCACTTTACACCCTATAAACCACAATTTCACTTCAGATTGTACCCTCGAGTAATTTCAGATCATTTTAGTCGCTGGAGTAAGGAAAAGTTCGTCCAATCACATTAATAATCATCCCAATTTCAGTCTATTTTAGTAATTGGCTAACCCCCCCCCCCCCTCCCTTTTTTTTTTTGATTGATTTACTTTGAAATTTTGCAACATAATTTTATTTTATATCATTGATTTGTTTTAAAAGAATTTTTTTTTATAAATACGTAACAATTTGTTCATATTTGAATTTCAAGTTATTTATACTACGTAAATAAAGTATGCATATTACTTGTTTTTCGATTTTAATCCTTCCGGATAGAGGCAATTGCTACTTTCCTCAACCCCTTTTTTTTTTTGCGTCAACTTCTGATGGATGCCGTGTCACCTACATACGTTGTAAGGACGATCCGAAAGGTCAGAATGAAGAGGCTAGTGTGAGGAACCTTCGGTTAAAATTTGAGGATGATCCAACGGTGGAAATGGAGAATAGACTTGTGTTTGGGTAACCATAGGAGAAGATAAATATCATCGAGCAACACCTGCTCCAATCCAGTTCACATGCAAGTCTTGTTTAACAGCAAGCGTGGCTTTAGTACCGTCAATTGCAAGTCCAAGCTGAATATCTACACCCTGTTCAAGAAACAGAGTGAATTTTTCTTTTTCCTTTTTTATTGCAGAAACAGAGCAATTTGATGCCCAAAGAAATTTAAGGCTATATACATCAATCAATCAAGCACCACAAATCTAGGAGCAAAAATGACTCTCTTGGTGGTGTTATATAGTTCTAATACTCGAATAAGGCAGCTAACTAACGAACCAATATACCTGGCCTAGTGCTTGGAAGCAAAGTGCTCGTAGGACTCCTCCATCAAGGTCCACAGGAAGATTTTACCTAAAGAAGAAAGAGTGAATTTATAGCCCCCATGAAGAATATTCTTCTAATTGGTTTCTCAAGACATCAAAAAGATACCTGAGTTCATTTGGCATCTGAGGGAGCACATGTCGAACAACACAATGAAGTTAACCGGCTACCTTTAGAAAAACATCAACAGAAGATCGCCTGCTCTCTGCTGGAAAAAGACACATGTAACCTCAGGAGTAAAGAAAATTATTAGAATCATACAATTCGAAAAAGCTACCAAGTCCTAAGCTAAAAAAATTAACTGCACTTACCTTCTGATACCTAAGATTGATAACCATGAACCATCATTTGATGTTCTTGGAAGAAACAACAAATTAGCTTGTGATAATGCAAGTGTTGCCATCAAGTGCAAAACGGATACTACTTCATACCAAGCACTATACATTGCCGTTTCCTGAATGTATATAATAAAAGCGATAATGAGATGAACAGTACACTAAGTTAATTTGATTAAACAGGTAAAAAAGGTTATGCTTGACAAGTTGAAATCCTAATTTGACCTCAGGTTCATCCTCATGCTTGATTCAAACAAATGGTACCTTGTGTTGCATAGGACTCCTTGCAAAATGCAAAAGGAGTAGTAACACTTAGAAATATGAACATCAACATGTGATCTAGAGATAAAAATCAAGCCAAGCCACTTGATATTCATCTCGAGTTCTTCAATAAAAGATTGTTTGAGTTCAACTGGTTGTCATATAAAATCAAGATAGAATAATATATTTTGTTTCATACTTTCTGAAACGCGATTCTAACTCAACTTTATAAGCTTAAAATGATAATATACATATAAAAAGGTCAAGCTAATCGACTCAAATAAAGCTTGTTCAGAGCTTAATATGTCAACTCATTTAACCCACAGCACACGGTATTAGGGCTATTAACTACTATGTTTACAGCCCTAATCTGAACTGGATTAGAATTGAACAAACTTACCATCTTTAACCAATCCCAAAAGAACCAGCAGATGGCCTTCTAAAGCATGAAGAAAATCACCCAACGTCTAACCTCATGTAAGAAAAGAACGATGCAACATTAACATCAGACAATATCAATGAAAACAAAACGTTTCAAGAAAACACATTTATAGTACTACTAACCGTGTTGAGTAGCGGTTCTACGTCTGGTTCTTGTAATAGTTGGACCTTCTTGCCCAGCCATAACTACTATACGGGTCCATAAGAGCAAAGAGGCGTTCCACTAAATTCTTACTAAGGTGATCACCTAGTGCAAGAGAAAAATTGACAAGCTTAGGGATCCGTAAACCTGGAACATATACAAAGACTTCCCCAATTTTTTATGGTCTTCTCCTATTTCCACCTCCATCTTTTGGAGTCGATACAAAGCATCCCATGTCCGAGGAGATTTCTTCACTGTAATTCAACAAAATTGATTGACACTTAGGAGATTGACCAAGTTCATAAATGAAGACAGCTAAAAGAGGCAATTGGGTAACTCAGGTGCATAGCTATATGTGTCAAAATTTATAATAATGGAGGGGAGTAAATTTGCTTACCAAGTTCTTTAATTATCAAAATAGTAATAGCAGGGTCAATTTCTGCAAGAAAACAATATAATCAAAACGTAAGCACTAATATTCATACAAAAAGGGAAAGAAAGTAAAAAATAAAAAACTGATATATCTTCATTGTCACAAGAAAGGTATGACAAATTCCCAACTCTCTTAATGTTAGTTTCCTTAAAAGCATTCTTCATCAAAATCACTATTAACTCTGAATTATTAAATAAAAAAATCGCACTATCTATTATTTTCCTCAAGAGAGAAACTTTAGATTCAAGTAACAATATAAGTAAAGTATCACCAAAAACCAGAGTTTAAAAAGCAAACAGATTTAAGCCTTCATAAGAACGAAACTAAACCCAATACCCAGAAGAAATAAGAGAAAAGGGAAACAACCCAGTTCAATTATTGCAAACTAAAACAGAAAGAATGAGTCAATTTAGTTGAATATTAGAAAAAAGGGAAAGTAAGCCAATATATCGTACCTCAAAGTAAAACAGAGCTGGAAAATTCCATCAAGCAAGAAACTGTAAGAGAGAGAAAATTATTATAAACCAAAAAGGTGTGATCTTTTTCGCTTTTGAGGTTGATTATTTTGTGGGTTTTCATAAAAAGAATTCAGGCTATCAAGAAAAATCGGATCGAATCGTATCAAATTCAATTTCAATAGAATTGATTCTGCCACATAATTCAAATGTACTACTCTCGAATTTCAATCACACAAAGATAGAGACAGAAAGAGCAATATTGTTGAACAAACATATGGAAGTAAACAATAAAGGGAAAAAAATTGAAATTAAATGAACAAATAAATAGCTTGTTCCAAACTTATGGCACAGAACAAAGAGCAGAAGGAATAAAAGAAGCTGGAGAAACTGTATGCTAAAAAACAAACTAAGTACCTAAAGAAATGAAGATCTAATTTTGTAGTCCTAGCATTTGTTTAAATGTGTTTAATAATTTGGGATAGGTTTTCATTGCAACTTTGGTATTATAGGATAAATTTTCATTGCAATTTTAGCACCAATCACAATTTTTCTTCAAAGTTAATGGAAGTTTATCCCCTATAAATTGCATAATATTCAATTTACTCCTCTATAATTTAAAAAAAATCAATTTATCCCTGTAAAAAATTTAATGAAGCAATTAATCACTTTCAGCTAGAGAGTGTATACTCACTTGTTGAAATTGAGAGCATGAAAATTATTTTACAATATATGGTGATAAATTGTCACATTTACCATAACACATGGTAAAATACCACATTATCATAATAAAAGTGGACAAAGTGTTGCCTATAAAAATATCAGGGGTGTGATGTGAAATTTTTACAAATTTTTAGGGGGTAAATGTTCCTTTTTTAAACTATAAAGGGATAAATTGAACATGATGCATTTTATAGGGGATAAATTATATTAATTTTGAGAACAAATTGGGTTTGGTAAATCTAACTCCTTCTTTATTGATTTCTTCACTAACTTCACTGTTTTTACCCTATTTTTATTTAACATGTTTTTAACCTAATTTTTATCAACTTAATCTAATTTTTCATCAATCTAGATTTCTGTAACTTTTTCAGCCTTGGATGATATTGTACTTCAGTTTTCTAATATGTTATTTTGTGAATCAAATATTGTAACTTGTAAGAGGAAAATTAGTTCATTCATCAATTCTGTTTATAGGGTGTGTTTGTTTGAGACCATAAACAATTAGAAATTTTTTTGAAAGGAAAATTGTACATAATAAACCTGGGCAGAGTTGTGAAGGGAAATCTATAGATTATGTCTATAATCTATATTCTACTTAATTTTTTATTCAGTCAATTATTAATATGTATTTTATCAAAATAATATTTTAACATATTAATTTTATGAAGATATTACAGAATACAATTTTATAGTCGGCGCTGAATTCCATATAAATAATAAATAACCATCATTATAAAAAAATAAAAATAAAATAACCATCAAATAATGTTTGGAACCCAATCATGTACTATAAAACAATAGTATAATTATACAGATGCTAAAATACTTTTATTCTATAAAATTGAAGATCTCGATCTAAACAGACAAAGATACATAACTGAAATAATCACATTGATAATTATTAAATTAATAATACACACGTAAATTTAAAATAAAATTACTCCTATAACCATATGAGGAACTATGTTTCATTTAACTCGAGCAAAAAAAAAAAAATGAAGTTTTCTTTTTGTGCATCACTAAGATTATAAAATGAAGTTTACCTGAGATTCATTGTAGACATAATTTCTTGGTGTGAAACCTCTTTGCCGCTATAAAAATAATATTCATAGTAAGATATATATATATATCTTTTATAATATCGTAAGATATTTAATTGACTTACCTGCATGATTATGTTGCAATAGGATTTTCCTTAATATCTTACTATAAAATAAGCAAGGTTGCTTAAAATACGAATTCTGATGCAGTAGTAAAAATTTCAAGGGTATAGTTCTTTCAAGTATCAAATTACCACCAAACAACATAATTGATTCATTCACGAAAACCCGCAAAAACTCATGCAAAAGAATCAATATACCACCAAACAACATAATTGAATCAATGTACCAAACAAGATAATATTATCAAAAACTCAAAATAAATCCATGTTTGCAGTAATGGAATCAATATACCAAACAACATAATATTATCAGAAACTGTATATTACTAAAATGCAAAAACTAAATTGCGTTCATCACGACTTTGACAAAATCGATGTGCTTTCTAGGCGACCAGCTTCGGTTTCTTAGACTTTGGCTTCTTAGACTTTAGAACTTCTGATCCACTGGATTCAGAGATTTGTAGTCCTCCTCGAGGCACAATTTGTCGTCCTCTCTTCTTAACATTGGCGAATACGGTTCCGTTGGTTTCCGAGATCTGTAGTCCTACTCCTCCTCTTCCTCCTCTTCCAGTTCTCGAAGGCACAACTAGTTCTCCTCCCACAATAGTGGGGAATAGGGAATCTCCTCCTCCGGGTCCCTGACGCAATCTAGCTAACTCCTCCCTAATGGTTGAAAGTACTGCAAAATCAAACTAAACCTAATTAACTCCTGAAAAATTCTAGTCCAAGACCAACTATCAAACAAGTGTAATACACTTAATTTATAATTACTTTGGGTTCGGCCAAAACCCGATTTAGGTAAGAATTTTCCTTAACTCCTACTTATACAAAAATCGCTGAAATCTAAACGATTAAATAATTTAAAAAAACAGAAAACAGAAAAGCAAACCATCGGAAAGGTTAACAATGGTAATGGGCAACGAGAATGTATAAATCTTCATATTGTTAATTTCCAACTCTATATTGTTAGCATAATCCTTTAATATCGAAATTTTCGTAGATAGGCTTTCAGTATTTGAAATTTCATCCAAAATCTCCTTGATAGTTTTCGGATCCATTTGTTATGAACTGTGAATATTGGAAAATTGATGAGTACTTGAGGAAGAAGAAAAAGAGGGAAGGAAGAGAAAGAGAAGTTTTAATGCTCTAACCCTAAACTGAAATATTACCCAAAAAAAAAAAAATATGTGGAAAAGCCCAGACCTAATTTGTCAGGTCCATTTTGTTTTATTATTGGGAAAATTATTTTTTTGGTACCATAAAATATACCTATTTCTAATTTTGATGCCGTTGAATACAAAAATTCAAATTTAATACCATAAGATAGGTTTTCATTGCAATTTTGGTATCAAATTAATTTTTTTTTCAAAATTAATGAAATTTACCCCCTATAAAATTCATAATGTTCTATTTATCAAATTAATTTTGGTTTCTTATGAACATCAATTCTCATATGATAATTTTTTAAGCTCACCTCGAGCTGACTCAATAAGCTAAACATTGACCAAATACATCAAGTTACTTGGCCTCATTGATATTTTTATAGGCGACACTTTATTATTTTACCCCCTTGATATTTTTATGATAATGTGGCATTTTACCCCTTATGTTATGATAAATGTGACAATTTATCCCCCTATATTGTAAAATAATTTGCATGCCTACTCTCAATTTCGGCAAGTGAGTTACACTCTCCGACTGAATTGGGTAAATTGCTTCATTAAAAATTCGGATCTTGCCCTTGTGATTTTTGGTGCCGCCTAAACATCAAAATTAAATATTGAGTCTCTGTTAGGGGTACAAAGGAGTCGAGGATTATCGAATGAAACAATGTTCAAGTTTGGTTTGAGTTTTATCGAGCTTAAAATGTTGTGTTTATCGTGTTTTGTTCGACCTTTTGTGTTTTCGTGTCTTTTGTGCTTTGGGTCCTTTTGTTCGACCTTTGTTCGTTTATCGTGTTTTGTTCGAGTTCTAATTAAGTTTATCGGTGGTTTGCAGGATTCGACGCATTGAAGCGACTTCGGAACATTTCTTGCGTGAATTGCAAATCGGTTTCGATCGCGGGAGGGACCTAACCATAATGAAAGACCAAAAATATAGAATTAGGGCCTGCCTCACCTTGCGGCCGCGAGGTACTGACCGACTGAAGGCTCGCGGCCGCGAGACCTGCTCTATTTTGCTGCGCTTTTTGAAGGGGCTTTTTGTACATTGCCCATTTTCCCCCACTTGTAATTCAAACCTCCTTTAGGGACTTTTTGGCTTTAGTTACCATAGTTTTTGGGGTAACTTAGGCATTAGTAGGAAATAGTTTTGCTAGGTTAAAGGGTAGAAGGTGGGAATTCATTTGGACAACTTCTACACTTCACAAATTATCTCTTGCCTCCCTTTTGAAGAAAAGCTTTGGCTTGCACTTTTGAATGAAGAACAACAAGGGCTTCAAGGAGAAGTTGATATAGATTTCATCACCTAAGCTTACTCTAACTTTCTTACTTTGTTCTTTTACATTTATGACTTTCGTTAATGTAATGAATGATATAATTATTGCTATGAGTAGCTAATCTCCTCTATTCTAGGTTTTTATTGATCCTATGTTTGGTTCTTGATTAAATGATGCTATGATGATTGATATGATGCTTACATGTGTTCGTTAATCCGATTTCGTGCTTATGGTTCGTCTTAAGGTTTGGCCAACTTTGAGGTGAAAGTTATTGATTCTTGATTGCTAGACATAGTGATTTTGAGGATTTGATTAGGAAATTGGATTGTGATTCGATTCTAGGATAGACATATACCTAGGTCGTTTCATATTCATTTAAGGTTTGAGTTCAATGCTTCGATTAGATCATAGTCCATTTACGCATAAATTGGATTAGTTTAATTCGATAGGTTCGTATGCCATCGGAAGATACATACAAACGTAATTGAATCCTTGAATAGCAAACACGAGCATTAGTTATCAATTGTCAAGTCATTTATCTTCAATTGAACTAGGTGACGTAAAATCCTAGGAGTCTTTATCTTATTAACAAGTTAAGCACTTAGATTTCTTTTAATCACTTCATTTATTTGGAGTGTCAAACTACAATCTCACTACTTTCATTCACATAAGTTCAAGTAAGATAATAGAATAGGTCTTCGTAATTATTCGTTTGATTCATCGTGGGTTCGACACCCTTTATCACTTTATTACTTGTAAACGACCGTATACTTGCGCGATTACGTACTTGTATTTGGAGCGTAACAATAAGTTTTGATATTTTAGGACCTTTTAGTAATTTTAGTTTATTCCTGCTTTTAGGGTTTTATTTAAGCATTGTAAATTTGGAGGAGTTTATCAGTTTTTGAAGTATATGCAAGTTTTGAGTTTTCTCAATTCTCTCAATCTCACGGTATTCTTGTTCAAGAATCAACGGGTTATTGATTATATTCATCTGTCTCACTGCGTACGCTGCATCAACAAATAATTACGCTACTTATAATCAGAAATTCACAATAACCAATAGTTGAAAAGATGATCATTTTCATTTAATTTGATTTTCCGTTTATTAATTAAGACTAATCATATCATTCATGTAATTGTGATTTCGTGAATATATCATCCATGCTTCAATTCTGCTTTTCCATAGGTATATCAAACTTTAGCTTTACTTGACCAGTACGTGTGAACATGCACTCGAGCTTGGCTCTTCTTTTCCCTCTAATCAAACTTTACTTGAATGATGTGGGAATTATTAATAAAAATATTAATAATTACTTATTAAAGAAATAATGATATTTGCAGGTATCATATACTCTTAATAAGTATTTTCATTCCATATAATTGCTTTTTTGAAGAATCCTGTCAAATCTAAGTACAACTATTAAATTATACTGTATATAGTATATATATTCCTTTTAGTGAAACTAGCTAGGATTGGATTTTGAATCGGACTAACTTGGATCTAGATTCATATGAATGTGGCGGGATTCAGTTTTGATTCTAATTTCGTTCACTTCTAAACTCTCCGATCCAAGTCCGATCCCTTGGATCTTGTCCAAATTTAAACGGATTATGGATTTTCCAACTTTCAGCTCATTTAACTATGTAATATATATTGCTTAAATGGATATAATATATCTTTGGTATGCGGAAAGCCCTTTTACATATCCAATTGTGAAACAAAATCTTGATTTGGATTAGGATAATCTACTAGAATTTATTTTTAGACGGTGAATACAATTGTTAGATCAAACATTATATCGTAACGAAACTATTACAATGATACCAAAGTGAACTAATAACTAATATTAAACTAGAGAAAGACTAACATGAAACTAAATAAAATACTCACATTCGTGGAGTTGAACCCATTACCTCCTGGTCATGGAGTCATACACTTGGCTAAGGCCTCATCGGCTCAATCTACTAGTTACATGCCATAAGTGTATGACACATATGCAATAAACTCAATTGCAAAACAGAATCCGCTGGATATCTCTTGCCTTAGTTTTGATTTTTCTGTAGTAAAAATTAATTCGAAAATTACTATTGGATTGTCTCAAACATTTTATAAATTATAATAGATCAAGCATCTTACAATAAATATGTAACTAACAATTAACTTGAGACTAGAAAAATATTATACTTACTAATTATTATTGTACATATGCAAATTAAAATTAGTACGGCAAATTCATCTTAAAGACTTAAACGTACAGCAAAATAATTTTTAGTGTTATAGGATAAAACCATCAAATACTTTTAGTTAACTACGCCATAAGATTGTTCATTTTTCTTTTTTTAATTTGATCTTATAGAATAATATTCATCTACGAGAGAATTCCACTTTTGGTTCCACAAGCTAAGTGACCTTACTTAAGGTTACGATACCTGAACTCAGGACTGGCCCTAGATATTTTAGGACCCTAGGCAAAAATAAAATTTGGAGCACTGTATTATAAAAAAATTGTGTAATAATTTTTTTTTTTTTTATATTTTAAAAAATTTGGACCAAGTTCAGTTAGTTATTTCTGTTAGTTTTTTGTATAGGTTTTTCCTTTTTTGCCCCTAACATATTTGCCTATATATTTAGGCTGCTTAAACGTTTTGTACACAATTCATTTACAATCTTTACATTGAATAATATATACACAGTATTCTCTCAATTTCTGCATAGTTTACATATTTCAAATTCAGTACAATTCATCATTCAACACCTCCAACTATCATCTATGTTTCAATTGCATCAAATAACTAGATTTGATATTCATGACAAAAGACCGTTACCAGAACGCCTTATTTTTCCCTTATGCCCCTCATATTTGAAGGATAGCTTGGAAGGTGGCATAGTGCATTAAATAAATATGAAGGTAAAAACGGAACTTTGAGGCATTTTGATAACAATCTATGACGGAATATGATGAGAAATGTTTGGTCAATCGGAGGTAGTTGGATGGGCAAAGTGATCCAATCGACAGTTGAGGAGGCAAAGTGGACTGCGAAGATAGTTGGAGGGCGAAAAGTGGAATATAGACCATTTCTCTTTTTAAGAATTTAGGGGAAATAGCAATACAAACTTACTGTTTTTGCCAAATCTTTCGCCTTCTCCTCATCAAAGCCGAACCCGACTAATATCTTCTGCCCTGCTGACTCCAATTCTGTGACCAAATTCCAAGAAGCAACTTGGTAGACAAATCAGAAAATAATTTAGTGCCTGATCTTGATGTTCCTTGACTCCTTGTTAAGGTATCATATCAGTCTGGGACCGATGGCATCCACGCACATCACTAAACGTAACTTGGTAGACGCGAAACACGTGAAAATCAATATGGATCAGGTATTAAACACGTTTGGTTTGTTTACCATTAGGCAGCCCAACAGAAGTAGGAGAAACATCAAATAATTGGCTAAATAATTTAGCATTACCAGTCATGGGATTCGAGCATCGATCCGGTATCGATGATCCATTGAGCAGAAGAATCAAACTTACCACTCAACTTTTCGGTTGAAGAAGACTGCCCTTTTGAAGTGTTAAGCATGTTCACATGCATAGTCCACTGATCATCCGAGAGACCAGGAATGCCACGACGATCAGACTCGTGTACGGGTGCTGGAGTAACTGGCTTCGAGGTGGATGCGGCATTTGCTACCTGCCCGCGACCTCCTTTACCTGGACTCCTTCCTCCCCCTCGACCAAACCTGCCTCCACCTCTACCTTGCCCTCCATTGGTGGGGTTCTCGGAGTACCACCAATCCCGGAACCCAATCAGTTGAAAACAATTTTCTTGTTCATGTACAGTTTTGGCGCAATGTGAGCAAACTCCATTAGTTCGAGGCCGTTCATTCCGTCCCCTAGCAACCCCTTGCGCCGCGAAACCGACAACATCAGAATTGGTTTCATGTGCTCGAGCAACAGTTTGGGGACGTTTTTCAGTCACGATCTTAGCAAAAACCGTGTTCAAGCTCGGCAAAGGATCCATCATCAAAATATTCGAAACAGCAGTACCATAAAGAGTGGAATCCAAACCAACAAGAAAATCATATACCTTTTCATTCTCATTTTCCTGAGCAAACGCAGTAGCAGCAGCACAAGTACACGTGGGAACAGTAGAATATCCCGCAAGTTCATCCCATATTTTTCGCAGGTCGTTGTAGTAATTTACCACCGGGCGGCCACGCTGCCTGCAAGCACCCAAAAGTGTTTTTAACTCATGAATTCTCGGACCGTTTCCTATCAAGAAACATTGTCGAATATCATCCCACATGTCTTTCACACCATCCGGTTGGGGGATGGAGGAGCATAGGCTGGATCAAGGGTATTATGAATCCATCCCACGAGTGTCGAATTAACCGCGCGTCACCCATAAGGACACTTCTGTAGTTCCTTCCTTCGGTTTGGTTACAGTTCCATCGAGGAACCCTAGCTTGTTCTTTGCACCAAAATTATTGCGCATCGAACGAACCCATTCGTTGTAGTTCTCACCACGTAATACAATAGGACAGATTGTGATTTGTGGTCCGTCGGAGGGATGGAGGTAGTAGGGTGAAGTGGAGTCGAGGGGTTTGATGGTCTTGTCGTCACCCATGATTAAATTTCGGTAATCGAATTTCGCGTTGAAAGGTTGAAAGTTTCAATCGCTAGAGAACGATTGGGAAAAAAAATTGATTGTCAAGATCTAGATCTCCTGTTCTTGAGATGTCTCTGGTACTATAAAGAGTTTTGTGAAAAGGTTTTTCATTGATTAACATTGGCCCTAGTCTAATATATATATATATACAAAGATAATTCGTGTACACCAAAAATATTTACATAAATAGCCTAAAAAATATTTACAAGGTATTCACAAATATATACCACTAATATTTTATGTACCAAAAAAAAATATTAGGTGGATATCTTTTAGCATCACAAATTCATAATTATCTTTAAGGCTAATGGAGGGTCGTGGGTTAACTAAGATAAAAGAAAGAACGGGGCCAGGTGGGATACTCATTTGATAATTCCAAAAAGAAAGAATAAAAGAAAAATATGTTGGTGATGATTAAGATAAAAGAAAGAATAAAAAGAAGAACGTAAAGACTAATGTTGGTGATGATCAATAATTTAATCTATACTACGGCCAAAAAAAAAAAAAGGAATCTAAGTGCCTAGGGCCCCACTCACGTGTGCCACAAGCTTAATTGTTATCTTTGCGCAAATCAACCAGTCTTAATTAACAAATTAAATTATTTATTTAGTGAGTAGGTTATAAATTTAGCATATGGACGAATATAGTTTCAAGGAAATTAATTTTTAATGAATAAAAGAAATTCAAAATTTTAAAAAAATAGTATTTGGTTAAACTTTAGCAATCGGCCTGGGGTGAAAATACACCCTTCAAATATTGTAATATATTGATTTACAGATATCAAGTATAAAGAATGAAAATGAGTATTCAAATTTCATTGAATTGCAGAAGAAGAATATCAATTTTCTCATTTTTTTTTTAGTAATTGCTACATATTTATATGTTTGTATATTATCAAGATTATGCCGATCTAATTTCAATTAATAAAATAATTTGTAAATACACTGCCATTGTCTACATTTGTTATGCTTTATAGATGAGTTGATTTGATCATAATCTGCTTTGCCTTTGGAAACATAACATAACTTCACGATACCTCTGTGAAAAGTATAACAAATATGCAAATTAATTCAAAATCATTAATTCAATAATTTTATTATTACCCACAAAATTAGATTCATATGGCTCAATTAGTGCGTCAATTATAATGCCATTAAAATGTGATTATCATATAGGAACATTTTAAACATATGTATAACATAGAATTGAATATGAGAACTATCACATGCACATACTCTTTTTCTCTCTTTCTCTTTTTTTTCTTTTTTCTTCTTCTTCATTCTTTCTTTTTTCTTCCTTATAATTAATATTTTTTTACACAATTCAAACACCTTTTTGTACTTTGTGTTACAAACTTATAATATATTGTTCCTATCAAAATATTATTGTACACTACAAAAAACTTAAATTTTAGTAACAATATACTAAATGACAAAATGATAAGAATTTAAATATTATCACTAAAATGATGTACATAGACACATTAGTGACAAAAAAATGTAAAAAAGTTGATATTATTGATATTTAGTAACACCCCAAAAATTGATAATTAAAAAGTTGTAACTAAATTGTAGTGACAATATTTATTATAACTAGGTTGTCTATAAAACGTTGTCACTAATTGTCAATAATGTAACTTAAGTTTCATACGCTTATCACTGATAGCCATTAGTGACAATTTAAAAATATATTTTATCACTATTGCACTAAAATAATATTGTCACTGTTGCACTTGTCACTAAATATATGAAAAAAATGATAATTTCAACAATGTCATATAATATTTTGTCAATAAAATTCATTTATCTTGTAGTGGTGGTTTTTTAATGTATTATGTAATTTTTGTAATTGTTTAGTGTTGATGTGGTTATATGTTTATTTATTTTTAAAGATGTGAATTCGCAAATTCATTGTGTCATTTTTTATATGAATTTATTATATAACTAAGATAAATATTTTTTTATAAAATTAATTTCATATTGAACTAATTTATTGATTTTTTAAAAAGAAAAAACATACACCACCCCTATACTAAAAAATATTGGGCCTATGGTTGCGGCTGCCAATATGGTAGCGGGCTTAATGCCCTTTTTTCTAATTACTAACAACTAAGCCCTTTTATCTTCTCCTTTATAAGTTGAATGGGGAAAAGCCCAACAACATTATTATCTGGATTTAATTGCTCACAATGATTAAATATATCGATCAAATTGTCACAATCAGCATTTCAGTTTTTTTTTTTTTGGGGGGGGGGGGGGGGGGGGATTTAACAAATTCGATAAATTTTTGATGTTGTTATAAAATCAGAGGAACTAAATTAAAATAAAGACACAATGTCAATTTATTCGATAAAATGTGAAAAATATACCATTAATTTTTTTTAAGAGGTCATTCAGGTTCAAAATATTGAGGAACTAATAATATTATATATAAGTATTTTACTGAAAAGGTCTAATTCAATAAAAAAGTACTAAAATTAATACTAAAACTTTTTTTGTTGTACTTGAGTACATTCATGAGAATCTAATATTTGATGATTATAATGAAGAATAAAAATATATAATGATTATATGACCATATTAATATTTATATGTCAATTCCTATAACCATATTAAATTATTTATATGCATATTAAGAAGAAAAAAACTGCTTGAAAATTTTAATAGAAAGTGGGGTGAAATGTCTGGTTTCGAACATTGAATATTTTTAAAAAAAGTTGGATGAAACTAAAAGGGTCTATATGGATGGCTTTTGGCTTGATTTTGCTGATCTAGTTTAAAAAAATTGATTTTTATAGTTTCGATGAAACATTTGAGACTTCATTTGGATGGATTTTGGCTCTTGTGTTTTGTGGTTTAAATAAATTGAAACCCCACTTGAATTGAATTTGGATGTTTGGGTTTAGGAAAAAAAGTAGGTGATAGGTATTAAATCAATTTTTTTAAGTAAGATTTGAAGGGAAAAAAATGTAGTAGGTGTCAAATTAATATTTTATAAGTTTGAAGAGTTTGAGTGTGGGTTTTTGAATAAATTTTTTATGATTTTATATATTTGGCGAAACTCGTCTGAAAGAATTTTAGTTTGATCTCAGAAAACCCGCAAGATCGGGCCAAAATCCATCCACGTTCACCCAAAATTCCTATTACATTTTGACTAAAAAAATTCTAGTTGTTCGTTAGATTTTGCAAACTACCCCCCGGCCCACAATCAATATACATTTTGACTAAAAAAATTCTTTTTCTGTTTAATAATTAGTTTGTGTATGTTTGATTAATGAATTTGATTTGACTAAGGCCATCTCCAATGGTTGAGGGCTAGCCCCGGGCTCCGGAGCCCGGGACCCTGCTGGTCGTCTCCAATGGTTGGGGCTCCGTGGGGGAATTAATTAAATTTTTTTCCTTTGCCCACTCTCACTTAATATTAAAGTTTTAAATTTTTTAATATTAATATTAATATTAATAATAGTAATTATATTAGTACTCGTAATTTAATTATTAATTATATTAAAATATTAATATTAAATAGAATATTAAATTAAAGTAACTTAAAATTAATACATAATACGCAAACAAACATTTTTATAACAAGGAAGAAAATACAAGAAAGGAAATACAAACAACAAAGGAAATAATTTCGATTTGCGTAATTTTATTTGTCAAATCAGGTTTGTTGTGAGATAAATTGTGTAAGAGATATGTTATTTTATATCAAATCAGAGTAGAGTTTGTATAAGTTTTGTTTAAAGATAAAAAAATTGTTGTTTGTTTGGATTTTAGAAAGTAATTTGAGAAAATTGAGAGATAAAAAATTATTTCAGAAAATAGTTATTTGACATTTCCCAAACACGAATTTTTTTTTCAGAAACGCCAAACAAACAAGCCCTAACATTTTTTTTTACCCTTTTTCTTACAATTAATCATAAAACTGGTGGCCCACTTTGTTAAATTGAGATACCTATCACTGTAACCACTTCTTAAATAAATATGGGATACAACACCACACGCTCAACTCATTCTCTTCAGTCTCCACGGTACCATTTTACTCAGTTCTCATCAATTTAACCCCTTCCTTTAAAAAACGCACCGTTTTATATACACATATACATGCATATACTCTAATAATTAATGGATCCCGAGATGCAGAAACAGAGTACTACCTCCTTTGGCTTTAAAGACGCGCCCCTTTCTTCTCCAAATATCCCACGCGAGCCGCGGGCTGGCCTGCGGTCTCCGCGCAGCCCGCGGCCCACCCCGTTCCGCCCCGCTGCCAAGCCCCGCCCCGAGCCCTCTCCGTCTCCAATGGTTTCCCCAGCCCAGCCCGACCCCGCCCCGAGCCCGGAGGGCACCATTGGAGATGGCCTAACTATCAATTGTTCGTCTCATCTCATTTGGCCCAATCATTTTAATTTGATTTTCAATTATTAGTAATTGTAATCAGTGGCGTAGGCACGTACACTTCACTGGGGTGCAATGACCTTAATTATGACCCCAGTGAAACTTTCAAGTTTCTTCTAAACTTTTGTGTAATTTATATATAGTTTTTTCATATTAATTGTGTTATCATTAAATGGATCCCACTAAATAAAGTTTAAAATTGCACACTAAAGGGTCCATATTTTTATTAGATGAAATATTAATTAACTTATTTTTTATGACACTTATTTTATAATTTTGAAATGTTAAAAATCAAGATACTTTAAATGCTATTAATCAAGTTAAAGTACATCAAATAATCTTGTCTAAAATGATTGGAGTTTCTACATATTGCAATATTCATAACATTATTATACTTGAAATGAATGATAACCAAGGAATTAAGGTCTCAACACACAACTGAACTAATTATTAATTAACAATATTTTCTTTCATCTATAAAAAATAAAAATAGAACATTTTCTTGTTTATTTTTTTACTAGGTGGTTGGTATGCAAATTTGTACAATTAAAGCAATTTTATGGAGGTGTATTGAAAGTTTCTTCAATTAAAGAAAGTTTCATAAATTATCCAACAAAGTTTTTTAATGTGGAATTTTCAACATTGGTACATATTTTATATATGGGGGCATAAAGAGTTCTTGAAATTGAAAGAAACCAATTCTTATTTAAATTTTGTAGAGAAAGAGAAATATTGTGCATCTCTTTAGGCCATCTCCAGCAGTTGAGGGCTAGCCCCCGGCTCTGGAGCCCGGGCTAGCCCAGGGCCAATCCGGGGCCCTGCTGGTCGTCTCCAGCAGTTGGGGCTCCGTGGGGGAATTACTTCCATTTTTTTCCTTTGCCCACTCTCACCTATTAATATTATAGATTTATATTTTTCTAATATTAATATTAATAATAATTATTATATTAGTACTCGTAATTTAATTATTAATTATATTAAAATATTAATATTAAATAGAATATTTAATTAAAGTAACTTAAGAATTAATACATAATACGCAAACTCTCACCTATTAATATTATAGTTTTATTTTTTTAAATACGGAGTATTAATTAAAATAACACATTAATTACAACAATACACAACATTAATTACACAACATAATCAAGGAAAATAAAATAAACATAGTCCTAAAGCTCCTTATAAACCTCATAAACATAGTGTTGGAAAAAGTAAGTTAATGGACAATTTTGGACGTAATTTAAGTGGGACCCACTTTGAGTAAAGAGTCGGGTCTTGACGGAATTATATTCTACTCCGTGAGTAGATTAATTCCACATTGGAAGTGTGATAAGAAAAACTTGGGTTTATATATGATTTCTAAATCATAAGGGTTAAGAAATTATTACTAGAAGGCTCCCTTCTTGCGCGCAGGGGGGGTGCAAATCTTGGTTCGGATTACTACTCGGCCCTTCAAGACTTGTGCGTGCCCGCGACCTGCGCACACGAATGTCGTCCCGAAAAGCCTACTCGATCGAGCCTAGTTTTGCTATTTTCTTCCGAATTCCATTTCTTTTTTGCCAATTTCTTTAAATAATTAACCATGCTATATAGATATCATTATTTATTCAAAATAAATAAATAATTAATAGAGGGCAAATTGGTAATAAACAGAGAAACAAAAGTCAAAACCACACAAATACTTTCAACCACACAACAGTCCTTCTCTTTTCCTCTTCGTCTTCTTCTCTTATATCTCTCTCTACAAATTTTTCTTTTTTAAAAAAAAAAAAAAGTCGGAACCACGGCGCGTGCCAATACGCGGCCCTAATTCCCACCCATCTTCCTCAAAAAGCAACGCGCGCAGCGGGCGGGGCTGCGGGCTCCGCGCAGCCCGCGGCCCCGCCCGTTCCGCCCCGCCAATCAGCCCCGCCCCGAGCCCCGGCCGTCTCCAGCAGTTTCTCCCTCCCAGCCCGAGCCCGCCCCGAGCCCTCCAGCCACTGCTGGAGATGGCCTTATAGTGCTTCTAATATTGACATTGTTTTTGCTAGTTGCTCCAACAATTTTGTAGAAGACTTGTTTCTGCTATGTTATGAAACTTATTAGAAATCGAATGAGCAATGAATGGTTAAATGACTACAAGATTACATATATAGATAATTATGTATTTGATATTATTTTTAATGGAACAATTTATGGATGTACTTGACTTTTTTAATATATAATGACTACAGTCAAATTTTTTTTTGACTACGCCACTGATTGTAATATTTTTGTTAAAGCTTATGATGCGATGAAGTCTATATAAGTTGCTTTTTGATTATGCAGAGGTTTGGATTCTTGCTTTCCTTAGGCTATGTTTGGTTTATTGATTTCAGTGGGTAAAATGATAACTAAAATGCAAATGAACAATAAATGAAGCTCAAAGTTGCATCACTGGATGCAAGAGAAAATATTTTCATTGGCGTTTTACTCACTCAAATCCAAGAATCAAACATAGCCTTAGTGTTTCAGTTATAATAGATGTATTTGTTCATTATTTACATAAATAACAAGACTTTCCCGAAATCCAGTTGTAATAAAAATCTTTATACTTATTGTTACAAAGAATAACACTGCGATTATATTATGTTAATTAGTGCTATGATTTAATAAATTATCTTGAATTTGTATACATATGAAAAGTTGAAATAAAATGACATCAACAATCAAGTTATTTAATTAACGACAATTGTTATTTTGGGTTTGTACATAAAACGTCATATATTTACATTTTGAATTTGCAATTTTTCAAATGACCCGTCTGTTTTTTTTCCCCTTCATAAGAGTTTATTTCATTCTTAGCCCAGTTCGGTAGGCATAATGCAAAAATTCGTCTTTTTTAATCATAGAACTGGGTGTATTTAACTATTATGCCAAATTCGCAAAAAACGTACCAATTTATTGACATTCGCTATAATGTCATATTTATGTTAGTTTAGTTGATGGAATTGCCACGTGGCCTTAGAAATATAATCTAATAATATTTTTTTATAATATTAAGATTAATAAAAATGCTTAAACTTTGGCGATTTTATAAATTGACCCCTGTCTCCTTTCTCATGCACGAACATTGTCCTCTGGTAGTTGTTCGTCGAAAATAGGAGAGGGTCATATTCATCTCTTCATCGCAAACACATACATATAATAAAATTCATATTGAGTGAATTGTTCAATTTTTACATTTGAAAATCTAAATCGTGAGACCCTTATCCTGACAAATGTCAAATCGCGGTTACGTCCTTGTTTCTCCATTTTTTTCAGAACTTTTTGCTTTATCTTACTCGTTTGGACCTGGGCTTCAATCTTCATTATTTAATTCCCTCAACAAAATTAACAGGAGTATCACTTTTAGAACATTTGTCAAGAATTGATATGAAAATTTATGAAAAATAAATTTTAGCCCAATGGAATTGAAAAATATGGACAATTCTGCTAATGCCCCAATTGGGCCATTAACTTTAACTTTCTCCAAGGATTCAGATAAAACCTCGCTTGGAAATCCAAAGGTTTTGGGTACTTTGGTTTAAGTGGAAATATCGATTCTCATTTAGGGGTCAACTTCGCCACCACAATTTCGTGGATTGGGCCTTTATTTTGAGTTGGTCGAAAATGACCCCTTTTTTCGATTCTATGTAGTTTTTCTGCGATGGTGATTTTTCTCTTTTTGATCTTGTCGAATATTTTGTATGATTTTGGCATTTCTTGAAGCAATATTAAATTTTTATTTATAATTTGTATTTGGCTAAGTCCGATTCTTAAAATTATAATTGGACCGTTAAGGTCTTAGCCAAATGATTAAGGATGATGCTTCATGTAACACCTCAAATGAAGCACTTTTCTTAGGGATGCTACCCGCCTACGACTTACACTCCTATAGATATTATCGATTTTTCCGGATACGAAATCGCAGGAACGGTCTAAGAATCAATGAACAATTAAAACCATCGATAAACATATACCCAAACAAACATATCAACCACTAGTTATCATATTTACATTACTTAAGTCTTCTCAAAAGCTGAAATTACATAAACATTAGATATGCATCTAAGAGTTAGGCACTAAACAACTATATATGCACATAAGTTAACTTAAAACAACTAATGAAAATACTCCATCGCTCAAACAAGGAGACTTGTACAAGACCAAAATAAGATTCGAACTCTGGAGCTGATCGTCTAGCTTACTCAGAAGAAATAGAGCACAAAAGAACAAAAGAGGGTAAGTCTCGTTTGACTTAGTGAGGAAATAAACACTATAATAAATAAAGAATTTAGTTAAGTCATATGCAACAAGTATGAATTATAACTCGACATAAAGGTTCAATAATATAGAAGATCAGATTTCTAAAGAAAATGAGCACGAATACCACATTTAGATACCACCTTGTATATGTATATATATATATATATATATCATCGAGGAGCGACCTCGGAACTTGTAAACTTGTAACTTATAACTAGTATAACTTGTAACTTGTAACTTGTATAACTTGTAACATATGGTTAAGTACTCGATACTTGGGATGAGAATTATTAATCAAAAGTTAAGTAAAAGCTGGGAACTAAACTTTCTTAATCTAATTCCTCACTATTTGAGATCTAAATATAAGATATATTTCAAGCTAATATATAGAATTCATCCAAATTGAAATCTGAGAAGAGATAACTGGAAGATTGACGAGTTTGGATATGGACAATTTAAATCTCAACAAAGATGACAGAAGTCGAGGATATCGATTCAAGAAACTATCGGCTTCCAAAAACTATTATAAGAATAGCAAAATCATCAAACCTATGAATTCAAAGTGAAGGAAGTCCTTGATTGAAATTGCTGAAATTTAAATGAGATTCAAAGAAGGTTGCTCAAATGGAATTTTGATCGATTCATAACTAGTCCGAGTGGTAGAAAATCTGATTTGTGCATTCGAAAGAAATGAATAACACATGTGAAAAAAAGGTTAACTCCGAAGAATAAATCAAGCAATGATCATATAACGAAATAGAACAAAAGTTGATAATTCGCAAATAAAAGAAAAGGAGAACGGAGATAACGACAATGATGCTCAAATTCCTCAAGATGTTATGCCAAAGTATATAGAGAGAAAGAATTGAAGCCTCACCTTTCGATAGTCTGTCTATGGGCTGCTTGGAGCACTAGCCTCGATCCCGTCGACACCTAACCAACATAAATAGTATGAATAAGAGCTATAATTATGCTTTTAGTCCCTAATAAGACTTTTATTGTATCATAAGAGTTAGTCGAAATGATTAAAGTACCGAAACCTGTCTCATAGAATTTCTTGCTAACTTGATCCGTCCTAGTCTAAGTAATTAAGCTTATATCCCAATCATGCTAATAATAACCATATTCTTATACACAATTCCAGTTAAAGAACAAAACCCAACAAGAAGTCTCAACTACTTCTAATTAATTAACCATTCACATTTAACTAATCTAATGCTTAATAAACATTGAAATCTATAGGTAGAATAATTATACTAAAAGCAAAAATCACATTTAAGGTCCATTATTCAAACATGCAACTAATAACAACTTGTTTTTTCTCATAAATCCTTTTCTTTCTTACCAGTTTCCTTTCTTTGTAGTTGCTATACCACTTGCCCAAGTTTGTCACCACCTATCGACCTTTAGGAGTTCCAATCAAGAACATGCAGCCCACATTTTCTTCCTTAAGAAATCCACTTATAAAAGGCCCGATTTCTCCCAATAATGGAGATGTAGCAGCCTCTAATAGTTATATAATGAAATGGTTTGGGGTTTTGGCTTCCGTTTCAGCTGATAGAGAAGGAGGAATAGGAAAATGTTTATTCACAAAGTGGATGACTAATTATATATACAACTTTTGCACAAAACCCCTACTACTTTAATTCTTCTCAATTTGGTCCCAAAATAAATAAATAAAATCCAACTACTTTATATAATTGATCAGTATTATTAGCATTCCTAATATTATTATTATTCTCACTATAATCATCCTCGTAAATATAATTAAGTAATAAATAAAAAAAATTCTTGTGATAAAAGTATTAAATACCTTCTACACTATCACATTTCATGACTAGGATGTCATGGGTTTAATTCTTACGAATGTGGGTATTTTTTCTAGTTTAATATTAGTAATTAGTTTACTTTGATATCATTGTAAAGTTTCGATTCGATATAGTTTTTGATGTAACAATATATTCACCATAAAAAAAATTGAGTGTTTGGTTATAATTTGGCCCACAAAACTAATTGCTAATAATGTAATTTGGTGCCCCAGGGCATATCTCCAACTGGTTGACCAACAATTCATAAGGCTTGCTCCAGCGGCAAGGGTGGGGGTTCGAATCCCATTCGGAACTTGGATGGAAGCATTTTCGTGGGTCTGTCTAAGGGTCATTTGTGGTGAAGACACCTTTGTGCACAGAGTGTACAACAGTATGGTGGGATCCCGAGACTTGGTGGAGGCACATCCTGCGATTTACATCCTTCAGGGTTCTAGGGCAAGGGTTCTGAGGGTCCATGATTAGTCTAGCGTAAGCTTGGACCTGGGTTATAAAAAAAAAAAAAAATTTAATTTGGTGTTTGGTTTTCAGAATTTCAGTTAAATCTCTATAATACCCCTATCCATTCTCTTATACACTGCCTCCATCAGCCCGTCAGGATTTTTTTTAGTTAAATGCAAAAATACCCATATTTTATTATGATTCTTTTTAAATGATTTCCGATTCACAAAAGTTGTATTTAAAGGATATTTTTTTGTTATTTGAAATTATTATTTTTCATAAAAGTCATGGATTAAATACCTTAACATGCAGGACATCAAATCCATCCGTTGTGCTAAGCATGAAAAAGATTAAAGTGAATCAAATAAACTTTTAATAGGAACTAACATAGGAAAAAAAAATTAAGAGACAAAAATTAATGATAAAGATGACCATTAGTTGTATTTACCTATAAAAATTATCTAGGAATTTATAATTTTATAAACAAGCTGTTTAATTATGTATAATTATATAAATTTGACAGGAAGATAATTAAGCTTTCGGTCCGTTGATCCATTCCCAAAAACCCAAGTCTCCTAAATCGGGAGCAGTGTGTCAATTTGTTCTCAACATCAATTAACAAATAGAGCTAATGTCAATTTAGTCACCGTGAAATGCATAATATTCAGTTTATCCCTTATAATTTGAAAAAGAGCGCTTTTCCTCTATAAAAAATTTTAAAAAGTTATTTACCTCTTTCAGCCGGAGAGTGTAACTCACTTGCTGAAATTGTGGGTGAACATGGAAAGTATTTTGCCACAAAAGGGATAAATTGTCACATTTATCATAACATAAGGGGTAAATTGTCACATTTTAAGGAGATAAACTGCCACATTTTTATAACACAAGGAGGTAAATTGCCACATATAAAAATATCAGGGAGACGGTATTAAACCTTTGTAAATTACAGAGGAATAAAATGTTCTTTTTAAATCATATGAAGATAAATTGAATATCATAAATATTATAGGGGATTAAATTTCCATTAAATCTTAACAAATATCTTCACTAAAACCCTTCTCATTTGACCATTTTCTCTTATCTCAAGTCCAAAATGACCATAAAATACATATATGATCCATCGTACAGTTTAGATGGTTGGTTTAGGTTTCTCTTCTCTATTTTATTTCTCTTCTTCTCCTTGAGGTCGTTCTTGGTATCTTCACATATTCAAGGATTCCGTTAAATAAAAAACAATTTTAGTCCTTTAACATATATAATTTCGATAAGTAATTTTAAGCGGTCGCAATTTAGGTCCTTTTACCCGAAATTCAGTCATAAATTCATCAGAATTTAAATTAAAGTATATTGTTACACAAACAAATAAATTGTAGGATTTTGTCCTTCTAGAGCCACGCTGTGATAATCCATCACGTGACCGTGTCAAAATAACTTAAATTGAGGAAAATAAATTATTAGGACAAAGATGTTATAATCCTCAATTTATTTGCTAATGTATAAATATTTTAATTCCAACGAACTTAAGACTAAAATTGAGAGTAAAAGGACTAAAATAATAGCAACTTAAAACATAAAGAATGTAAATTTCTTACCGGAACTAGAAGTGTCCTTTTCGGGGTCTTTGCTGAAGTTAAAGAACTATTATTGCTTTTTTCCCCAAGGATTCCTCTTGTAACTTTGTAAAATTAGTTCATTCAACTCAGCTTTTAACAAAAGAATTAATTTACAATATATTCTAATTTCAATGATGAATTTTCTTTCATTAACAAGCATACAAGTCCAAAGGATTTTAAATTCTATTTTAAATATAACTTCCTTAGTCCAAACACGCTTAAAGAATCCAAGCTCACCATAACAAACCAAAAAAATATGAGTTTATGCTAATCGTGCTATTAAGTTCTTGGATTATTATGTCATGTAAAAAAATATTTATCCTGTTGTAAAAAGCGGAAGAAAAATAGAAAAACAAATTAAATTTTAAAAAGGAGTTTTAGATAAAAGTATTACAAATAAAAAAGAAAATGTCAGAAAAACTGATGCTCAATATTTTTGCATCTGCTAAAATAAAACAAAACAATTACATGAAATAATTTTGTTCATATAGGACCCCGTTTCTAAAATACGCCTTGAGATATCTCATCATATTTATTCATAAAATTTAAAAAAAAAAAATATTTCAACTTAGATATAGTCAAAATTAACTCTAAATTGCATGTTATTTTTTTTATTTAACATGTCCTTTTGTGATTTATTTAAGTTCGGGGTGGGTTCGGGGAGATGAGATGAGGAGTGGGGAGAGCGGTGGGTAGGGGGTGGCGGTTGGGGTACTGTTAGCATGTTATTTTTTTTAGTTCTAGAATTGTAATTTATTTAAGTTTAGGGGCTAATAAGCAATTATGGACTATCACATATAGTCAAAATTAACTCTAAATTAAAAAAAATCATCGAATTCTCAAGCACATGGTTCGCACATGATGCTAGTTTCGGTCAATTTTTATAGTTAGGTCGATTGGGAATGAAATTGCTTTAAATTTATAAATTATGGGGTAAAATTGTAGATCCGAGAACATTTCAAAGAAAATTGCCGGCGCACTATAGTTATGGTCGCATTTTGGCCATCTTTCGGAAAAGTTACAGTTATGTTATCATCACCAACATTATTGGTCATGTTATTTTTAGTCTTAATAATGTCATACACGAGGACTGTAATTCTCATTTTATGCATTTTGTTTAGGGGTGGGCGGATCGGGTATTTAGGATATTGAGTATTTTATGTCGGGTACCCGACCTGGTGGATAGTGAATTTTAACACCCAAAACTCGATTCGATCTCGCGGGTACCCGAGATTTTCGGATATTTCGGATTTTGGGTTACGGGCACCCAAAATTTCACCTTTTTTTTTTTTTTTTTTATATATAATATATTATATGTACAAGTCACCTGGATTGAAGATTTGAAAAAATCCCAAGTCAAAAAAATTCAATTATGGAGCCACCAATCAAAGTAAATATATAGAAAACTTTACTTTTTTTATGAAGAAATGTAAATCCACATGTTACCTATTGCTTCTCTTCTGGATTTTCAGATTTCCCAATAAAATATTAATCTTGACAAAGATTTGTTGAATGTCAGTAGTATTGTAGTCGTGAGACAATGAGGGGTTGGGAGGTGTTAGGTATTTTTTTTCCATTTTTGAGCTCAGTTAAAATTAATATGATGAAATATATTAGAGACTAAATGTCTAAATCTAAGAGAGTAAATCAACAAATTGTAATTGGCTGCCAGGTTGGGCCTATTGGGCCAATTTTTTTTTAAATACCCGAACGAGTCTCGAAATACCTGTTCGAATGTGAGTCTAATACCCAATACCCAACCTGAAAAATATATTTTGCGTTCTGGTACCCGAAACCGAATGTCAAAAAACTCGTTTTTTTATCCCAAACGCCCAGCCCTAATTGTGTTGTCATTTAACCATTCTTTCCTTAGGTGTCACTACAACAAATATGATCTATAGTGGCACCATACTTGATAACATTTTAAAGAAAATGTCACAAATTATTAATATAGTCAAATTTTTGAAAAATGCCACGAACTATAAGTGTTAATTTTACTGATTAGTGACATTTTTATACTATAGTGATATTTTATATATAATGTTACTTTTAACTATAATTGTGACATTGATACATAGATACTTTGCTAGTGACATTTTATATATAACGATATTTTTCAAACTGCCACTTGTAGCGTTGTGATTAAAATTTAAATATCACTATCATAACAAGATGTAACATTATAAAATGTCATAATATATTAAAATGTCACTAAATAGTATATTTAACATTTATAATTCTTAACATTTTTAAAAAATGTAACTGTATTCATTTTTTCTCACATTTTCTTCAAAATGCCATCAAGCTTGATGCCACCAAAGATCATTTTTGTTGTAGTCTGTTTCTTTGGTGAGAACGAGAAGATGAGAATTTAGTCAACTACCAGTATCATCACTGTATTGTCAAGAATAAAAATCTACAGCTTATTTTTATTCTGATTTATGCAAGAATATAATTATACTGTGAATTAGAGAGATTCTCATAATATTGTTTATTTCAATAAACCTATCCAACAATTGAGTTTGATGTGCAAAAGGCAGCGTTGGCGATGGCGTTGAAGAACCAGTGTGAGGAGGGGAGTTAAGGAAGAGAGGTGGAAGATGAAATTTCGAATTTGTAATAGGTACATGTAAATTTTTTAATTAGTGTGATTTAGGGTTTTACTGAATAAAAGATAAAAAAAATGATGGTTTCAGTCCTTTTATTATACAAATTAATTTATTAGAGATGATTCATGACTAATGAACATTGGGTGGAGTTGTTGTAAGTGTTGAACTATAATATATAGATCACAATACAAGTCAAAGGGCCCATGTTCAAACCTTTGACATTCTATCACAATACTGTTGTAAATAATTTAAATTATATGAATGTCCATAACTCCCAAATAATATTCTCACAATTAAATATAATCTTGTAACCCCCAATTTTGTAATCCCCAATTTTGTAACCCCCTAATAAATTATATATTCTCATTTATGTTATTTTGTAACCTACATTTTGTATTTGAATTTCAAGGCCTATAAATAGTGCCTATGTATGATGCTTGTAAAAAATCAATTCATATGAATAAGAAATAATTTATCTACTACTTCATCCTCTACATTGTTAGTTATCTTATTATTTTAGTATAATTTTATAACACGTTATCAGCACGAATTCGCTCGAAATTCGAAGTTGAAAGTTGGAAGTTGGAAGTTCTTGATTCATCACAAGTATTGTTGCTGCATATTAATCTAAGGTATAATTTATTATTTATGTTTGATTCCGAAATGAACAATAACATGTCTACGTAAAAGGAGTTCTAAAACTTGTTTTCATAAACTGTTTACTTGATTAAGAGATTAATCCTTTTTGGACAGAAAATTAAACTGTTTCGCTTTCCAGATTTCTTTTCAAAATCTTGATATAGAAATTGTGATTATACTAACAACTAACAATTTCTGGTGTAGTACGTATCCATACTAGAATTTGTTACAAAATTATTTCACAAAGACTTTGGTGGTGATCTGCTTGAATAGAAATTTTGTTTACCACATAAACTTGGTTTTGCCACATAAAAATTGTTTACAAATAGTGGTACATTTTCGAAGGATCTGGGAAAATAATTTTTTTGGTGGTGTATTGAAAATTGTTACTGGAAGTTTACTTGATCTTTGTTAATCAATTTCCTACAGAAAGTATAAAGTGGTTGCAAAATTGTTTGACTGGATTTCTAATATAAAAAGGATTTATGTATACTTATTTTCGATGTTAATCAATTTTCCTACAGAAAGTATAAAGTGGTTGCAAAATTGTTTGACTGGATTTCTAATATAAAAAAGGATTTTTGTATACTTATTTTCGAACAAAATAGTATACATAGTTTCAACTGAAACTTTTGAACAGAAATATTTACAATTTTGTTAGATATCTCAAATTAATTTTCGGACTTCATTTTAATATAAAATATTTTATTTAAAATTTTATTTGAGACATCCAAAGATATTTGGTTTATCCCTTAAATACTTGTAATACATTCTAACTATTCTATTTATTTAATCTAAGCTTGCATTATGTCGAATTTCACAAAACTTGAGTTCGCGGCCCTTGACATTTCGGGCAAGAATTATCTATCGTGGGTACTAGATGCTGAGATTCACCTAGATGCTAAAGGTCTAGGAGATGCAATTGTGAAAGGAAAAGAAGCATCCAATCAGGATAAGGCAAAAGCAATGATTTTCCTACGTCATCATCTACATGAAGGATTAAAAGCGGAATACTTAACTGTCAAAGATCCGCTCGAACTATGGAATAATTTGAAAGAACGTTACGACCATCAAAAAACGGTAATCTTACCTAAGGCTCGTTATGACTGGATACATTTACGGTTACAAGACTTTAAGACCGTAAGTGAATATAATTCAGCAGTTTTTAAAATTAGTTCTCAATTAAAATTATGTGGAGAAAAAATAACTGATGAGGACTTGTTAGAGAAAACATTCTCAACTTTTCACGCTTCTAATGTGCTCCTGCAGCAGCAATACCGTGAAAAAGGCTTTAAAAAATACTCTGATTTAATTTCATGCCTCTTGGTGGCTGAGCAAAATAACGAGTTGTTAATGAAAAATCATGAAATAAGACCGACTGGATCTGCTCCATTCCCAGAAGTGAATGTAGCAGTGCATAGGGCTGAGCAAATGGACCGGACCGAACCGAATTTCGGTATTCGACCGGTTCGGTAATTCTAAGACCCAGTACCGTTTACCGAACCGAATATTTCGGTTCGATTCGGTAAAAAACCCAATAAATCGGTTCGGTACTGATTCGGTCTAAATTAAAACCGAAAATTGGGTTTGAGCATTTAAATTTTCAGAAAATTTATACGTAATTCATCAACACAAAATGACAAACACATCTCCCAATTAATTTGCTCATAAAACCCAAATCAGTACACTTTTTCATAAAACCCACAAAATGATAAACACATCCTCCATCCCCTCTTGACTGCCCCGCAAGGCCGCAACACACCCACCCCACTCCACCATTTTCTTCTTTCTCCTGTATTTCTCTCAAATCAATCTTCTTTTTCATAAAATTTGGGGGTTTGTGCCTTCAAGGGTTGGGACTTAGCTTTATCAAACAAACAAAAAACTCACAAAATACCTTGGAGAGGGGAGAGATGCGACAGTGAAGTCGGAGGGTGTGGGCCATGCGGCGGTGGCTAGGGACTAGCTGGACAGAAATTGGAGGAAGATGAAGTGGGCTGGGAACAAATTGAAGAAAGAGGGGAGAGGTTAATTTTTTTTGTCTTGATTTTGTTAATAAGCGGCTGCTGAAGGTTTAGGTTTTGAAAATTTAGGATTAAAAAAATAATAATCGGTACAATCGGTTCGGTTCGGGAAACCGACCGGTTTTACCGAAAACCGATTCCTATAAAGGATCGGTTCTGAGGCAAGAACCGATTACCGAACCGAAAATCCGGTTCGGTAATCGGTCCGGACCGAATCATCCGGTCCGGTTCGGTTCGGGCGGTTTCCCGAACCGTACTCAACCCTAGCAGTGCATGGTAATTTTGACAATGGAAGATACCGTGGGCGCGGGCGCGGGCACGGTCGTGGTCGAGGCCGTGGTCGTGGCCGTGGTCGAGGAAGTAACAATTACCATTATTATGGTGGTAACAATAATTATGGCTACAAAAAGAATAACAATAATGAAATAAAAGAGAAGGGTGGTCCAAGCAACCCTTCAAAAAGTGGTCTGAAATATCCTTCAAAAGGCAGTGGAAACATATGCTTTAAATGCGGCATGAAAGGGCACTGGTCACGCACCTGCCGTACAGCTGAACATCTCGTAAAACTTTATCAAGCATCAATCGAGGGGAAAAATGCGGAAACTAATTTAACATACAAAAATGATGATGCGAATGCCACTTTTGGATATAAAGATGATGGCGTTGATTATAATGTTGAAGCAAATTTTGCCTACAAAAATGATAACTTTGACAACCTTGATGATTTTACTCACTTGGATGTTGAAGATTTTCTTGATAATCAAGGGGGAAGAATTGGGGACAAAAATGCTTAAGAATAATTAAATTATTGGTTTCATTTGAAGTTATGTTTCAAAATAAAATAAATTTTTTGTTTTCAGTATCTCTTTTCGGATGTTTTTAGTTGTAATTTCATTTTTTAAGGTATGAATAAAATATCTCTTACGATGTATTGTTTTCTTTTTGAAGAATATGGATTCCCCCAGTTCTTTGGTTGGACCCAAGATCAAACATGACGACATATGTCTCGCAGACTGCGCTACAACACATACTATACTTAAATATAAAAAAATACTTTTCTGAATTTATAGCAACTAATGCAAACGTTAACACTATATCGGGTAGTGCAAAATTAATTGAAGGCTCCGGAAGAGCTACTATATTATTACCCGAAGGGACCAAAATAGTTATAAATGATGCTTTATTCTCTAGCAAGTCCAAAAGAAACTTGTTGAGCTTTAAAGATATCCGCCGAAATGGATATCATATTGAGACTACAAATGAGAATAATAAGGAGTACTTACATATTATAGTTGCTACATCAGGAATAAAACGTGTATTGGAAAAACTACCCGCATTATCTTCCGGTTTGTACTATACTACTATTAGTACAATTGAAACGCATGTTGTAGTAAACCAAAAGTTTAATGACCCAAGTGCATTTATTATTTGGCATGACCGGTTAGGCCATCCCGGATCAACTATGATGCGTAAAATTATTGAGAATTCAAATGGTCATTCATTGAAGAACCAGAAGATTCTTGAATTTAAAGAATTCTCATGTGCTGCTTGTTCTCAAGGTAAATTAATAAGTAAGCCATCTCCAGTGAAAATTGGGATTGAGTCTCCAGCATTTCTGGAACGAATTCAAGGTGATATATGTGGGCCCATCCATCCACCATGTGGACCATTTAAATATTTTATGATTTTGATAGATGCATCCACAAGATGGTCACATGTGTGTTTATTATCAACTCGCAACCTTGCGTTCGCGAGATTACTTGCTCAAATAATCAAATTAAGAGCACAATTTCCAGATTATGCAATCAAGACAATTCGTCTTGATAATGCTGGTGAATTCACATCTCAGGCTTTCAACGATTATTGTATGTCAATTGGAATAACAATTGAAAGTATTGTTGCCCATGTTCATACACAAAATGGACTAGCCGAATCTTTCATTAAACGCCTCCAATTAATTGCTAGGCCATTACTTATGAGAACAAACCTCCCTATTTCAGCGTGGGGATATGCCGTTTTACATGCAGCAGCACTTGTGCGCATCAGGCCAACAAGTTATCATAAATTCTCCCCATTGCAATTAACTTTTGGCCAGGAGCCAAACATTTCCCATCTTAGAATTTTTGGATGTGCGGTATATGTTCCAATTTCTCCACCACATCGCACAAAGATGGGTCCCCAAAGAAGGTTGGGAATATACGTTGGTTATGAATCACCTTCTATAATTAAATATCTTGAACAAATGACGGGAAATTTATTTACAGCACGGTTTGTTGATTGTCATTTTAATGAAACAATATTCCCGACATTAGGGGGAGAGAATAAAGAGCTGGTAAAAGAAATTACATGGAATGTACCGACATTATCTTATCTAGATCCTCGAACAAATCAGTGTACACTAGAAATTCAAAAGATAATTCATCTGCAAAATATTGCAAATCAACTGCCAGATGCATTTACTAATCTAAAAAGAGTTACTAAATCTCATATATCAGCTGAGAACGCTCCGATTCATATTGATGTCCCAGTAGGACAACCTGCTAGTGCAAATGAAAGTAAGCCACGTCTAAAACGTGGTAGACCAATCGGTTCCAAGGATAAAAATCCTCGTAAAAGAAAAGGAGCAAACACTGAAGATGGTCATATTGTGGAGGCAAATACACATGAAGAGTCGTATGACATAACTAATGATAATACCCCAGAAGAGGTTCAGGTACCTGAAAATATTGAAAATGAAGAGATCTCAGTAAGTTATGTCACTACGAGAGAAAGATGGAACCGAAATAAAACAGTTGTCGACAACAATTTTGCATATAATGTTGCTGTGAAAATTATAAACGAGAATGAGGATCTTGAACCTAAATCTGTTGAAGAATGTAGTCATAGAATAGATTGGCCAAAATGGAAAGACGCAATTCAAGCAGAATTAAGTTCACTTTCAAAACGTGAAGTCTTTGGACCAGTAGTCCAAACACCCAAAGGAGTAAAACCTGTTGGGTATAAATGGGTATTTGTGCGAAAACGAAATGAGAAAAATGAAGTTGTTAGATATAAAGCACGACTAGTAGCACAAGGGTTTTCGCAGAGACCTGGAATTGATTATGAGGAGACTTATTCTCCTGTGGTGGATGCAATTACGTTTAGATATCTTATTAGTCTGGCAGTACGTGAAAAACTAGATTTGCGTCTAATGGATGTTGTTACAGCCTATTTATATGGCTCGCTAGATACAGAAATTTATATGAAAGTCCCTGAAGGATTTAAAATTCCCAATGCATGTGGAAACTCCCGGGAAAATTATTCAATACGCTTGCGTAAATCTTTATATGGACTAAAACAATCTGGGCGTATGTGGTATAATCGGCTTAGTGAATACTTGTCAAAAGAAGGTTATAAAAGTGATCCGATATGCCCATGTGTATTTATAAAAAGATCCAGATCAGAGTTTGTTATAATAGCTGTTTATGTTGATGATCTGAATATTATTGGAACTCCAGAAGAGCTTCAAAAAGCAGTTGATTATTTAAAGAAAGAATTCGAGATGAAAGATCTTGGAAAAACAAAGTTTTGTCTCGGTCTGCAGATCGAGCACTTATCAAACGGAATTCTTCTTCATCAATCAACTTATATAGAAAAGATTTTAAGACGATTCTACATGGATAAAGCTCATCCGCTAAGTACCCCAATGGTTGTAAGATCTCTAGATGTGAAAAAAGACCCTTTTCGTCCTCGTGAGGATAATGAAGAACTCCTTGGTCCTGAAGTGCCATATCTCAGCGCTATAGGTGTATTGATGTATCTTGCTAATAGTACACGTCCTGATATATCTTTTGCTGTAAGTTTATTAGCAAGATTTAGTTCTTCTCCTACTCGTCGACATTGGAATGGAGTGAAGCATATATTTCGATACCTCCGAGGAACAATTGATATGGGGTTATTTTATACCAATAATTTAAAATCACAATTGGTTGGCTATGCTGATGCGGGATACTTATCTGATCCACATAAAGCTCGCTCTCAAACAGGTTATGTGTTCCCAAATGGAGGAACGGCCATTTCATGGCGTTCTACTAAACAAACTTTAGTTGCCACTTCCTCAAATCATGCAGAAATAATCGCAATGCATGAGGCAAGTCGAGAGTGCGTTTGGCTAAGATCGATGACTCATCATATCCAAGGGATGTGTGGTATAATATTTGAGAAAAATATCCCAACAATTTTATATGAAGATAACACAGCCTGCATAGCTCAACTAAAAGAAGGGTACATTAAAGGAGATAGAACGAAACATATTCCACCAAAATTCTTCTTCACTCATGATCTTCAGAAGAATGGTGATATAGATGTTCAACAAATTCGTTCATCTGAAAATCTAGCAGATTTGTTAACCAAGGCATTGCCAACTGCCACATTTGAGAAATTGATTAATAAAATTGGGATGTGTCGACTTAAATCCATTAAGTAATTTTGTTATCAGGGGGAGTAAATACATGTTGCACTCTTTTTTCCTTGACTAGGTTTTTGTCCCACTGGGTTTTTCCTAGTAAGGTTTTTAACGAGGCACATAACTATTTTATGGACATCCAAGGGGGAGTGTTGTAAATAATTTAAATTATATGAATGTCCATAACTCCCAAATAATATTCTCACAATTAAATATAATCTTGTAACCCCCAATTTTGTAATCCCCAATTTTGTAACCCCCTAATAAATTATATATTCTCATTTATGTTATTTTGTAACCTACATTTTGTATTTGAATTTCAAGGCCTATAAATAGTGCCTATGTATGATGCTTGTAAAAAATCAATTCATATGAATAAGAAATAATTTATCTACTACTTCATCCTCTACATTGTTAGTTATCTTATTATTTTAGTATAATTTTATAACAAATACTATATTTTTTTTATTTATCATGTGTATATACAACTCAAACCGAAGATTGCAAAGAGTATAATTAAGTCCTCTTTCAGTTTGGTGTTTTCAATATGATTCGAACTTGAGTCTCGTATGCACAACAACCTTGAGTGGCAAGTATAGTATTTTTTTAATGAATATCACCCAAAATGTAATATTAATTGTCCCACCGATTTTCACATTATATTTGGAATGTGAGTTTAATTAGAAAAAGATAATGACCCAAAATGAGAACACTAATTTCCGGCACATATTTCAAATTCTTAGTTTATGTTGTTAAGTGTCATTAATTGAGGGATAATACTACAAATTTACTAAAATATATCCCATACCGAAATTATTTTAGAACTAAAGAGACACTACTAAAAAAACAAAAAATCCAACCGATAATCCAACCGAAAATAGGTAAAAATCGGTTGGAAACTTGAATTTCCAACCGATTTTGCAACCGAAGACATTGGTTGAAAAAACCTCCGTTGGAATTGAGTTTGCAACCGAAATTCCAACCGAGTATTTTTCCAACCGAATTTCCAACCGACTTCACACGCGGTTGGAATATTTCTCCAACCGAAAACTTTCGGTTGGAATATCGTTCCAACCGATAATTTTCGGTTGGTATCTTTCCAACCGACAATATTTGGTTGAAATATTTCCAACCGAAAATAACCAACCGATTATTTGTGGTTGGAAATTTTCCAACCGAAAATATTTCAGTTGGAATTTTTTTTTTTTGAATTTATAAATATAATCCAATAAATAAATTTTAATTCTAATAAACACAATTCAAAATTCATATGCAAAATCAATTTTCATAAACACAATCCAAAATCAATTTTCACAATTCATACACATTTCAATTTTCATAAACAAAATAAAAAAACATAATTCATAATCCAAAAACTACACAACTAAAACTAAAGTGGAATAATCCACAATCCATTGGGTAGCGTCTTCCATCGCAATCTGATGCACGATTAGCTTTATTTCTTATGCTTTTAGCAATCCACTCGGCACTCTTCCATGTATTAGTCACTGCATTGTACCCATTCACCCCCATCCATCGTGCTCGTCCTTTTTTCCTCCTCCGAATATGAGACATTGTGTACTTATAGGATTTTGAGCCTTTATGTTCAAAAACTCTCCTAACAAGCTCATCATCCTCCTCATTCCATCGAAACTTATCCTGCAATTAACAAATATCTCATTTAAGAAAATCAAAACAAGTTTTAATTAAATCATTGACAACTTAAACAACATGATACCTTAAAGAGAAAATCTCTTGTTTCTATTGAGAGCATTGTCCAACTCACGGCGATCTCTTTACACCTATTCATTATGATTGCGCCGATTTCTTTAGTGCACTCTCTTTGATGGTCATGAAACCTATATAAATCAAAAAACAACTTCTTACTGAAATAAATAAACAAAATTAGGAGATTAGGAGAAAAATATGTCCATTTTAAGACTCGAAAAGGAAACATGGATAATTAGGTGTAATTATATGGATTGAGACTAACTCAACATAACCTTAAAAGCTAGCTTCTAAAATAAGGATTACTCAAGACATTATAAAATTCTATTTAACTATTGTTTTCAACCAATCTACAATTTTTATGTTAGTTTCATTTTTGAATTATTAATCATCATCTCCTCATCAGGTCTAAATAATGCACCAAACTGTCTACAAGTGGATATTTGAGAAAATTAAAAAACTTAATATGATGCATGACTGGACCAAAATAGTCTTCACCTAATAGTATTCCAGCAGGGGCCAAAACAGCTGGGGCCATAAATATTCAGAGGTTCAATGACATCTAATGCATTTTAGAAACAAAAACATACTAATAGTATGTATATGTAAAGGCATGAAATATGGTTCAAGAACTAGAGTGGTCCTCTCCTCTGCTTTCTTCAAAAACATACAACCAACATTTCATTCAAGCACAAAAAACAAGCCCATAATTCGGCAACACCAAAACTAGATCTCAAACCATACTAATTCTCAAACCGATTTAATCAAACCTCAAATAAATTACATTTTTCACAATATATATGCACAAAATTCACAATTTTCCTAAATAAAAAAATAAGCCCTAATTAATCAAACCCTAAATAAATTATATAATTTCTATCTAATACATACCTCAAAATTTGTAGAGGGCCGGGGTGGTGCTGGTGCAGTCGTGCGGTGCTGTTGCGGTGGTGGTGGTCGTGTGGCTGTGCGCAGTGGTGGTGGTGCGCGCGGCTGCTGCGCAGTGGTGGTGCGGCTGGGGCTGGATCTGGGGCTGCTGTTCGGTGGTGCTGGTGTGGCCGCGAAGGGTGTGTTGCGGTGGTGGTGGTGTGGCCGCGAGTGGTGTGTTGCGGTGGTGGTGGTGTCACTACAAGAAAATTGGGCTTCACCTACGGCAGATTCTGTTGGTGAAGCCTTGATTTTCGTTGGTATTCATGCGTAGCGACGCTTTTTTTTTTTCCGTTAGTTGATTCGTAGGTGAAGGCCTCGTGGGTAAATGAAGCAACGATTTTTTTTTTCCGTTGGTAAATGTTGCGACGGTTCGTTTTTGTTGGTATTTTTGTTGGAAAAAGCGTCGGATGAACGATCGGGCCCGATTATTTTTTGCGACAATTTTGTTGTTGGAAATGCGTAGGAAAGTTAGTAACTGATTTCCAACGGCATACATATGTCACTATTTTGTCGCCAATCGGTTGGAATCATTATGACGGATTTAGCATTGAAATGTTTCCGATAGTTTATTTTTGTCACTAATTTGAAGGAAATCAGTTGGAACCTAGTGACAACTTATTTGTTGCTGATTTCGTTACTAGCAATCAAATCGGAGCAAAAAATTGACCTCGACTTAGAATTGACTGAGTCGTTCTTGAGCGCGCCTGAGCCTAACCCGGGCGCCTAGGTCTCGTCTGGGCTTGGCTGAGGCGCCTAGGCCATGCTTGGTTTTTGTTGCTGATTCCGTTACTAGCAATCGGGTCGGAGCAAAAAATTGAACCTCGACTTAGCATTGACTGAGTCGTTCCTGGGCGCGCCTGAGGTTGACCCAGGTGTCTAGGTCTTGCCTAAGCTTGACTGAGGCGCCTAGGCCATGATTGGTTGTAGTCCAGCACGGGGTCCACTCATGGGGCTGCCCCGGGCGCCTCTGTATTGCCTGGGCTTGGCTTAGGCGTCAATGTCACTCATGGGACTGCCTCGAGCTCGCCTGGGCTTGGCCTACGCGCCTAGGCCACGCCTGGGTCTTGCCTGGGCCACTCATGGGGCTGCCTCGGATGCCTAGGTCTTGCCTGGGCTTAGCCTAGGCAATATGCCGCCCGGGCGACTAGGCAATGTAATTTTAATTAACTTGTTGGATGTGGAATTTGAACCCTTGACCTCATATATATACATATTAAAGGATCAAACCAGTTGAGCTGGACAATTTTATTGTATTTTCATTAGACAATTATATATATGAGCCAACTAATAGATTATTTCATCAATTATTTCAATAATTTAACTCATTTTTCATTAGTTTGATCGATTTAAATCATTTTGACCTTTCCCACGATTTTCATCAATTTTTATCACTAATTTTGTTGATTTAAAACTTTTTTTACCTACCGAACATGTTACTCACCGTTTTCACCAGTTTAGCCCTTATTTTTTTTTACCAATATCACTTATTTAAGCTATTTTTCACCGGTTCAACTTGTTTTTCACCATTTTCACTATTTTTCATCGAGTTACACGATTATGATAGAATTAACCTAATTTTCATCGATTTCATCTTTTTTTTTCCAAATAATCTCATTGAGTTGCACTGTTTTGATCGATTTAAATTATTTTCACCAAGTTTTCATCGATTTAAATCATTTTTAACCGTTCACCCATTTCCCACCAATTTCATCTGTTTTATCATTAATTTCATCGATTGTAATTTTTTTTATTGATTTAACCCGTTTTTCTCACAAATTTCGGCGATTTAAAATGTTTTGGACCAACTTAACTCATTTTTTCACCAATCTCACAAGTTTTTTTTTTTCAATTTCATCGATTGAACCCATTTTTTCATTGATTTCACCCATTCTTTCCCCAAATTTATTGATTTAATTTTTTTTATCGATATAACTAGTTTTCCCCCTTAATTTTATCAATTTAAATCGTTTTGACCAATTTAACTAGTTTTTCCACCATTTTCATTCTCTTTTTACTAATTTAATCAAATTTAATCATATTCACCCATTTTTCATCGACTTCACTTATTTTTAACTAAGTTAGCTGATTCAACATGTTTCAAAATAATTAAATTCTTTTTTTTTTTTACCGATTTAAGTCAAATTTTTTACGAATTTCATCAAATTTACATGTTCCTGATAGGTTAAACTCATTTTAAATCGAATTAACCAATTTTTTTCTTCAATTTAACTAAAATCACCTGTTTTCAATGACTTAACCCATCTTCACCATTTTCCCACCAATTTACAGATTTACACATTTTTTCGCCGAGTAACTTGTTTTTTCACTAATTTTATCGAAGTGTAAAATCAGTGAAAATATAAAAAATTTATGAATCGATAAAAAATTGGTTAATCCATTGGAAAATGAATTTAATCAATGAAAATATTCGGGAAACATATTTCTATCGTTGGTTTTGTCGCTATTCAGTTACACATTTGTTACTAGAGCTAAATAGCAACAGAAATTTTCCGTTGAAACAATTTCATTGCTGTGGATAACTTTTTCCTACAACTTAACAACCGAATTCCTATGAAAAATATTTTTTCCTAATTTTTCGTTGGTTATTATTCGTTATTATTGGCGGAACATATTTTTGTTGATGGTTCTGTCGCTGTTCAGTTACTAAAATCTAAATAGCGACGGATAATTTTCCGTTGGAATGATTTCGTCGCTATGGATAAATTTTTCATACAACTTAACAATCGAATTCCTACGAAAAATATTTTTTCCCAATTTTTGTTTGTTATTTGTCGTTATTATTAGCGGAACATATTTTTGTTGATGGTTCCGTCGCTGTTCAGTTACTAAAATCTAAATAGTGACGGACAATTTTCCGTTGGAGTGATTTCGTCGCTATGAATTACTTTTCCCTACAACTTAACAACCGAATTCCTACAAAAAGTAATTTTGGCGACATTCCGTCGGTAATTTGTCGCTATTATTGAAGGTAGATTTTCTAATTGAAATTATGTTGGTATTTGGTTATTAATCCGTCATTAATAGCGACAAATTTATTTTCGTTGGAATCAGGTCGTAGGTGAAGCCCCTTTTTTTTGTAGTGTGTGACCGCGAGTGGTGTGGATTTGTGAAGGAAGTGAGCGGGAAAGGAAATGATTTTGTGAATGTGAACAGGTTCTTTGTTTTTTTAATTATATAAAAATGCAACCGAACAATCTTCGGTTGCAATTTGGGCAAACATTGCAACCGAAGTTTTCTTCGGTTGCAATTTTGGCCCGTAATTGCAACCGAATATGACTCGGTTGCAATTTTGGATGAAAGGGCAACCGATTTTATATTCGGTTGCAAATAATGTGCAGAAATTGTAATTTCAATTTCGACTCCAATCGAAATTAAAATTTCACAGGGTAATTTTTACAGAATTAACATAACATAGGGGAGTATTTTGCATTTACCCCCTCACTAATATAAGTTTTCTTTTGTTGTCGACAAATTTTATTATTGTAAGACAGTTGATCAATTATCGCCTTTTGTGAGCGCAAATTTTCGTCTAATGTTTTCAAAATGAACAAACATAACCAAAGGATAAAATTATTCTTTTGCAATTCTAAGTTCGTTTATTTTTTTACATTTTAAGGGGAGAGTATTTAGCATATTTAAAACATGTATAAGCTTAGACGTCGTAATTGTTTATTTTCTTGGATAAAAGATCAAAACCCTCATTAAAGTTTTGTTGGACTACAAAAAATTTCTTTCTTATTTGTGAAACTACGAATCCCCTCTCAAACTTACTGTTAGTCAAAATTTCTAATGAATTTTACGAAGTATCAAATTTGTCACAAATTTTTTGTTTGTAAATTACGAACACTTTCAGTTGCAATTTTGGGCAAAAATTGCAACCGAAGTTTATTCGGTTGCAATTTTGGGCCAGAATTGCAACTGAATTTTTTTGTTGTAATTTTGGGCCAGAATTGCAACCGAAGTTTTTTTCGGTTGCAATTTTGGCCCAGAATTGCAACCGAATATGAATCGGTTGCATTTTGGATCCAGAATTGCAACCGAACTCAACTTCGGTTGCAAATAATGTGCAGAAATTGCAATTGCAACCCCGATTCCAATCAAATTTATTTCGGTTACAATTTTATTCAAATTTTCAATCGATTTGATTCGGTTGCAAAAATTCGGTTGCAATTTTAAGTTTTTCTAGTAGTGAGAAGTGCATATTAATTTGGTAGTTGTTGAATAGGTAATGTACTTTTTTTGCGGCATATAACCAAAATTAATTTGGCGAAGAGTGTGCACATAATTAAACCTGATCGACTTATTTGCTATATATCTTTTTATCCAAAAAAAAGAAAAAGAAAAAATTGATATCCATAATTGGCATTTGGTGAGGGAATTAATGATGATATATTATTTTTCAATAGTGGAACTTCTGTAAAAAAAAATCCACATGATTAAGGGTGTTTTATGTTTGAGTTTTGTTTGAATTCTAAAGAACCAAGCTCGAGCCAAGTATTAAGTAGCATGATATTTTACATGTATTTTTTTAATATTTAGCTTATCGAGTCAAACTCGAGCCGAACTTCAAAACTTATCAAACGAAAAATCATGTTCAACCTTCTTTATTTGTTTGACGAACCGAGCTCAAACGAGCTTTTATTGAACGAACTCGAATTGAATATCGAATAGCTTGATTTAATTTTCAATCCTACACATAAGGTGCGATAGAGCTGGCAATCTATCACACGTGACGATCAACATTGCTTCCCACAACAATAAATGTGTTTTTTTCTCCTTTTTTGATAAATTTAAAAACTAAAATAAACGGTTGCTTTTGTTATATAAGAGAATCTTCAACCATATATCATATTTTGGCGTGCCATATTTTCCCAGTACACCATATTTTATTGATCGCTCTTATCACGTCATTTATATTTTAGCACAATAGTAGTTCTTTTTTATTGTTTTTTAATTTGTTTTTGTTTTTTTTTTGTTTTTTGTTTTTTGTTTTTTTTTTTATAATGTATCAACATTGTGTTCAATTGTTCAAAGTTCAAACGGCATCAATTTCATCCCATCATAAAATCAATATATAATACTCATGATAAAATAGTAATTAGGTTTATCTTTCATTTACCACATGTGAATTAATATTTAATAATACTCATGACCTCTTACCACTTGCTCCCAATATTTTCTGCTTATGATAGGTCATAAAGTAAGTTGTAAACACGCTTTTATGCATCTTTCACGATTTTGAACCTATAAATAATATTACGTTTGGTTTAATTAGTTTGATTTGGTGTTATAGCCCTCATGTTACTATGATTATGGGTTCGAAGGAAAACAGAATAAAATAAAATAAACAACAAAATTACAGATTCAATATCAATTATTATACAATATCAATTCATAGTTATTATGAAATTGACATTATATTGTAATATATATAATTGATTTTATCACAATAATAATCATGGTCTTAGTTAAATTATGATTATTTTGTAGGGATTGAACCTAAATATTGTAGGTACATTAGCAATATCCGAACCTAACAAAAGAATCATGAAACATGGCAAAGTACTTAGGCCATCTCCAATGGAGCAGGCCCGGGCCCTGCCTGGTCGTCTCCAATGGCAGGGCTCCGTGGAGGAATTAATTCCATTTTTTTTCTTTGTCCACTCTCACCTATTAATATTATAGTTTTAATTTTTTTTAATATTAATTAAAATAACACATTAATTACAACAATACACAACATTAATTACACAACATAATCAAAGAAAAGAAAATAAAAATAGTTGTAAAGCTCCTCATAAACCTAGTGTTGGAAAAAGTAAGTTAATGGACCATTTTGGACATATTTTAAGTGGGACCCACTTTGAGTAAATAGTCGGGTCTTGACGGAATTATGTTCTACTCCGTGAGTAGATTAAAATGGTATATGGTACGTCCAAATCGAAATACGGGTGAATGAGAAAGTAAATCTCAAAGTTCACATATGTAATGGGAAAAATTAGAAAGAAATAGACTTATCCCACATTGGAAGTGTGATAAGAAAAACTTGGGTTTATATATGATTTCTAAGCCATAAGGATTAAGAAATTATTACTAGAAGGCGCCCTCTCCTTGCGCGCAGGGGGGGGGGGGGTGCAAATCTTGGATCGGATTACCACTCGGCCCTTCAAGACTTTTGCGTGCCCGCGACCTGCGGACACGAATGTCGTCCCGAAAATCCTATTCGGACAAGCCTAGTTTTGCTATTTTCGGCCCAAAGAAAAAAAAATTCCATTTATTTTTTGCCCATTTATAAGTATATCATAATTTTATTTAACCGTATTATATACTATATAATTAAAACCTATCACATTAATTAAAACAACACATAAATTACAACAATACACAACATTAATTAGGTTTAAATACACAACAATATACATAAATACACAACAAAATCTAATTAATACACATAAATACACAAAAAAAAAAGATAAAGGGCCCAATCAGGTGCCGCCACTTGGCGGCACTTGTTTTAAAGAGGGGCGCGTTCATCTTCTTCAGCTTTCCCACTCGCGCCCCGTTCCCTGTCGCGTTCCGCCCCGAGCCCGCCTCCCAGCCCATTCAAGCCTCCAAGCCACCCCGCCCCGCAGCCCCGCACCGTCTCCAGCGGTTTTTGGTCCTCAGCCCCGCCCCGCCCCGACCCCGGCCATCTCCATTGGAGATGGCCTTACAAACTATTTAATTAATTGAAAATTTAATCGACATTATCTTGAAATGTGTTTTTCGCAAGTTAACACACCCTGATATCTCTAATGAGTAATTTATCTTTTCGTGATATAAAAATACGCAATTTAGATTTTTGCTAGTGGAGGTGTTGCACACACACTCTGTAATGCAATTGAAACTTTATTTTCGTGAAGAAAAAAAATGATCAATTCTACCTTACCATCACAACACCTCACTTGATATGCGTAAATAGGCAATTTATCTCCTGTGATATGAGTAAATTGACACTTTTAACTCCCTGTGATATTGCATTATAGGTATTTTATCCCCTTGTAAAAATGTAAAATTTAAGAGAGATGCGGTACGTATGCTTCTTTTATTAAAAAAAAAAGGAGGTATTTTATCATTTTATTTATCATATAAAGTTAAATTACCTATTTAAAATACCACGATGAATTAAATTGCTATTTACTCTCTTGAATATATACAAACATATAAATATGAAACAATTACTCTTAAAAAAGAATTGCACGCCTTCTATTTATTCCTTAATGATTTAGATTCTTCTAAACAACTTTCGAATAATTAATTAAAGAGTGAATAGCAAATTAACTTCCTGTATTATTTTAAATAGACAATTTAACTCCCTGTAATAAATAAAATGGCAAAATATCTTCTTATGGTATCCTAAATAGACAACTTAACTCCCTGTAATAAGAAAAATGCCAAAATATCTCCCTTTATTTTTATAAAAGAAGCACATTGCCTCCCTCTAAATTGCTTATTAATTCATATCATGATAGGGAGTTACATTGCTCATTATTTCATTTTACAAGGAGGTGAATTGCCCATTTTCATTTTACAAGAAGGTAAATTGCTCATTATTTCATTTCACAGGGAGTTAAATTGCATATTTTTACTTCATCGGGATGTAAATTGTCCATTAGACACATCACAAGAAGTTAACTGAAAAAAACCGTTAATTAAATGCATCCAAATATGAAATTAGTTTTCACGATATATTCTTCTAATAAAACAATAATCGCGTGCAATACAAAATGACTCTATTTAAGTCCTCGATAAATATGTCCTATTCATACTTTATAGAGAAATAAAAATAAAAATAAAAATGAAACCCACCAATTCTCCATCTAAACAAGCGAGTAGTTCAAATTGCAACCAAGTTCAAAATCAAGAAAATCCTCAAATTGAACTTCCAATGACAAAAATCCTCGAGACGACGATGAATACATTATTAGGAAAAAAAGATTTTCAAAAATCGATATCGGGTCCAATTTCTAACATCGCAATGGAAAAAAAATTCTTAAATCCTATAAATAAAGGAGTGAATAGGAAATTAACTCCCTATGTTATTTTAGATAGGCAATTTAAGTCGATGTCACAAATAAAAGGGTAAAATGACTTCCTATGATATTCTAAATAGGCAATTTAACTCCTGTGATAAGAAAAAAGGCAAATTCTCACCCTATATTTTTATAAAAGAAGCACATCGCCTCCCTCTAAATTGCCTATTAATTCATATCATGTTATTTAATTTCACAGAAATGTAAATTGCCCATTTTTATATCACAAGGAGATAAATTGCTCATTATTTCATTTCAGAGAGAGTTAAATTAGCCTATTTTTATTTCAAATGGAGGTAAATTATATATTACCCATTAAACATATCATACGGAGTTAACTTGCAAAAAAAACCCATAAATAAAGGCGTTGAACTTTCAATCACTGTACTCCATAGTTTAACGTAGAAACATTTAGTAGAATATTTTATATTAATTTATATATTTGAATTAATGCTAAAAGAACCTATTTTCTTTTAAATGTAAGTTTTCAAAAAAATTCAGTACCAAAGGGAAAGCAATAGTTATATAGGTAACAAGAGGAATACCAATTTGTGATTTTTGCTTTTTAAACCATGTAATTAAAAGACAACAAAACAAATTAATAACACAAATACACATTAGATAGAATATTTATTTAACACCAAAATTTTGTTTCTGAATTAATGGAAACAGAAATAAGTAATTATGATATATACATTTTGTTTGCGGCATTGAGACTTTCTTATTTTCTTTTAAATTTAATAAGGAAAAAATTATAATTTTTTCTAGTATTCTTGAACGTCTTCGAAAAAATTTACTATTTAGTTGATCGAAATGTACACTTAAAATATTTTGTTTTTAGACTCCACGTGATTTTAATCAAGGGCAAAATAGATTTTCAAATGTCCAGAAATTGGGAGTCAATGTATTATAAAGTTTGAAGGTTGAGTGGTGAAATAGGAAAACGTTCGAATCCAACGAAATATTTTGTATGGTGTCTGTCAAAAGTATTTTAATTGTATAACAACGTTCAAAGCTAAGAAACAAAGTGGACTATTTTTATTATTATTTTTTCAAGGTTTTTGTCTGCAATTTATATTATCTACAGCTCGGTTCTCAAAATCACAATTGGCCACGATACTAAATAAGGAATAACGTAATTTGTATTAGGTTTTCATAATTGCGGTCAAATCTCTATGGGCCTGTTTGTTTGGCGTTTTTCAAAAAAAAATTGTGTTTGGGAAATGCCAAATAAATATATTTTCTATTTTCTGAAATAAAATTTTCATCTCTTAATTTTCTCAAACTACTCTCTCAAAACCCAAACAAACAACAATTTTCTTATCTCTAAAAAAAAACCTAAATAAACCCTACTATGATTTGACATAAAGTCTTACACATCTTACACCTACAACCTAACTCTTCCAAAAAAACATATACCCATTTTATTTCGCAAACCACTCTCTCAAAATCTAAACAAACAACATTACACAAATCGAGATTATTTCACAAACCTCCACTACTCTTCCAAACTACTTTCCCAAACACCAAACAAACAAGCCCTATATTACCCCTTACATATATTACACAATCCACAAGTAGGGTTGCATACGGTCAAAAACATCGATCAAATCGAACTGGACTGAGGCATTCACTCTGGACTAAATACCAAACCGAGCTTTCAGTTCAAGAAGGTTCTTGCCTTAATTTGATAAACTGATCAGTTTCGAACCGAACAGAAGGGACCGAATAACATTTCATTTCACATTGACCAATTAATAAATAAAATCAAATCAAATCCAAATTTTAAGTTATAAAAAAATATCAAATTTAGCCCCTATACATTAATTCAGAATATTTATATACCAAATAATTAATATGCTTCTATGTACATGTACAAATTTCCCTATCTACTGCATCAAGCATCAAATAAACCTAACTATAATTCATAATTCTTAGTTACGTATACCTATACTAATTCATATAAAAGTTCATGTAATTAAGTATACTTACAAATTTAATAAAACATTTAAAAATATATACCATCTTTGTGTTTGGTCTCAACTTCAATAGTTACCGTAGTTTTCTCTGTCGTTATTCCAGTTATCTTATCGACGTTGGTCTCTGTAGTTGTAGTTGTGGTTGTGGCTTTCAGAGTCACTCGATTCTTAAGGGGCCGTTAAACCATGGATTTGCATGAAAGAATAATAAACAAAATATTGAAAGGAAAATTGAGATTGAATATTATTGATTTGTAAATTGTTTTGTACAAAATGATGAATATGAAAACTGTGTGTTACAAGAGAGTGTATGGACCTATATTTATATACATATACAACCGACTATAACTGGCCCATATAACAAAAATAAGATCGGCCCACTAACAAACTTAAACTACTTAAACCGGACTTAAACCGGACTTGAACCGGACCAACAATAATAACGATCAGTCCTCAATTATACGACCTAATTATAAAATTGATTTGGGGCTTTTTGTTTGTGGCAGAGATGTCTTCTTCTCCTTCAATTCTCCATGGAAGCTGTTATTCTTATCTTCAATTGTGGTTTCAATTCTTCAGCAGATTTCTTAGGTAACTCGTCCATCTCTATTTTGCTTGAATTACCTATTTCTGATAGCCCCCCACAAGATGGAGTATAAAGATCTTTTATACCCATCTTGGATAGTATGTAGAAAAATGAATGACGAGGTAGTGCTTTGGTGAATATATCTGCTAATTGCAGGGATGACCGTATGGGAAAAAGGCGAAGATTTTGTCTATCAACGTGCTCCCTAACAAAATGACAATCAATCTCTACATGTTTGGTGCGCTCGTGAAATACTGGATTAGTAACTAGATGGATTGCAGAATTACTATCACAAAAGAGAGCTGGAACAGAGGTAAATGTTTGTAAATCTTTTAGCAATTGAGTCAACCAAAGTAGTTCGCTTGTAGTGGCTGCTAGATCCCTATACTCTGCTTCTGCAGAGGATCTAGAGACAGTTGGTTGTCTCTTTGACCTCCATGAGATGAGGGAGTTTCCTCTAAAAGCACAGTAACCAGTAGTGGACCTGCGGGTCTCTAGGCATTATCCCCAATCTGCATCAGAAAATACAGAAAGGGATATATTAGTAGAGGCACTGTAAAATAAACCTTGAGCTGGGTTTCCTTTAAGATGCCTGAGTAGATGATAGGCTGCATTCATGTGAGAGTGAGTAGGGTTAGATAAAAACTGACTTAGCTTATGGACAGTGAAACTGATATCTGGCCTAGTCAATGTTAGGTATATTAATCTACCCACTAATCTTCTATATGAAGATGCATCAGGTATAAGGTCATTAGGATCATTCAGTAGCTTAATATTAGGGTCCATAGGTAAGTTGGCAGGTTTGGAAGCTAGGTACCCAGTAGGGGTGAACGCGGTCGGGTTTGGGCGGATTTACATGAAAAAATTAACCAGACCTAACACGTGCGGGTTGTCAATTTTTTAAACCGCACTCGCGTTGTTATTTTCATAAACCGCCCAGTTCGGGTGGAATGGGTGCGGGTGGGTGGCGGTCGGGTTGGCGGGTTGAATGGAAATAATGTCATAAAATCTTGACATATAAATATAAGTAATTAAGCATATAATTTTAAGTTCTTCAAACAACAAATAAAATGTATCAAATATGTTCACATACATTTGAAATTAAATTCAAGAAGCAAAAAGTACAAAACTAGAATATAATGAACGATTTCTTACTAATTAAATCAACAGTCTCCACCAAAACTAATATTACAAGTCCCCACAAAAGAATTCATTACAAATCATCACTCACTCACACATTACAAACAATAACAAATTAGTGAAGTTTCTTCTCGATTTTTCCAACAACAAACTCTTTAGGAAAAAATGTACTAACATATATGTACCATTAACATTAATATAAACAAAAAACTTGAAGAAAGTTTGTTTATTTGTTCTTATTCATTTGTTAATAAATGTAATTTATTTCACAATTTTATTAAATAATTAATAAAAAGTACATCAATGATGATTAAGTGCAGGTTGCGGGTGGGTCGGTTTTTTAACCATCAAACCCGTCACCCGACCCATAACGTGCGGGTTTATAAATTACCAACCCGTACTTGATTATTTTAAAAATAAAACCGGCGGGTTGCGGGCGGGTTGGAGCGGGTCGGGCGGGTTTATGAACACCCCTAGTACTCAGTGTCTTGTAGTAATTGCATAGTGTATTGTCTTTGAGAGATAACCAGGCCTGTTTTAGAGTAAGCAAGCTCAATTCCTAGGAAATATCTTAAGAGACCAAGAGCCCTTAATGTGAATATGTGACTTAATTGGCTTTTGACAGAATTTATAAGATGTAGGTTAGGATAAGCAAGTATAATATCATCAACATAAACCAAAACAATGAATTGAGAAGCAGAACCTTTAGTATAAAGTGAGTAGTCTGATTTAGCTTGAATGAATCCCAAGGAATTCAAAACTGAAGTGAGTTTTGTATTCCATTGTCTGCTGGCCTGTTTAAGGCCATAAATTGATTTTGTGAGTTTACATACCTGTTTCCCTGTAGAAGTAGAGCAGGATGGTGGAGTGTAGCCTTGAGGTAATTCCATGTAGACCTCCTCATTGAGGTCCCCATTTAGAAATGCATTGTTAATGTCTAATTGGTGGAGTGTCCAACCTTTAGCAATAGCAATAGCCAGTAAAACTCTAACTGTAACAAGCTTAGCAACAGGTGAGAATGTTTCATTAAAATCAATCCCCTCTGTTTGAGTGAATCCCTTAGCAACTAATCTAGCTTTGAACCTATCAATTGAACCATCAGATTTTCTTTTAGCTTTAAAGACCCATTTACAACCAATAGGCTGCTTGTTAGGAGGTAAAACAATAACAATCCAAGTGTGATTGGATTCCATAGCAGTTAGTTCATCTTTGATAGCTTGAACCCAATTAGGAGATTTTATAGCCTGCTTATAAGTGGTGGGTTCAGTAATGGCTGAAATGTTGTGAATAAAATATCTATAAGATGGAGACAGTTTGGTGTAGGAGATAACAGAAGAGATGGGATAAAGTGTAGTGCTTTTAGAAGAGGAATTGCATTGGAAATCCTGAAGATAAGAAGGGGGTCTGCTTGGGCGAGAGGACCTCCTTAAATTTGCTTCATTGGAAGGGTTGGGGTTATCCTGTGGAGGTGTAGGAGAGGTAGGTGGCTGAGCAACAGAAGTGGGAATGGGGGTAGGTTCTGAGATGGGGGGAATGGGATGGTCAGGTTGACTGTAATGTGAAGGGTGAGAAAGTTGTTGTGTAGATGGGGTAGGGTCAGTAGAATGATGAGATGAATGAAAGGGATAAGTGTGTTCATGGAATATGACATCCCTAGACATAAAAATTTCTTTAGTCTGATTGTCCATTAATTTGTAACCTTTAATACCTGGGGCATACCCCAAAAAGGTACATTCCCTGGCCCTTGGTTCAAATTTCCTTCTATGTTCATGAAGAGTGCTAGCATAAGCTAAACAACCAAAGTTTCTTAAAAATGAATAGTTTACTGGTTTTTGATAGAGAATGGAATAAGGACAAGAGTTATGGAGAAGGGGGAGAGGGTCTTATTCATAAGATAGACAGCAGTAAGTATGCACTCAGACCACATGTTAATTGGTAGTTTAGATTGAAATAATAGAGCTCTAGCTATATTAAAAATATGTTGATGCTTTCTCTCCACAACAGAATTCTGTTATGGAGTTTGAACATTTGAAAATTGATGCAAGATACCCAAATAAGAAAATAGTTTATCAAATAATAATTCTTTTGCATTGTCTGATCTAAAGGACTTGATAGTTGTATTAAATTGATTATGAATCATGTTAATAAATTTAGGAATGAAAATGCCTGCGTCATGTTTATGTTGTATGAGATAAATCCAGGTAAACCTTGTGAAGTCATCTACAATGGTAATGAAATACCTAAATCCAGTATGTGAGGGGATGTGGTAGGGTCCCCAGATGTCACAGTGAATTAAATCAAATGCTTTGGTAGATCTGTTAGTGCTGTTAGGAAATGGTAATCTTTTTTGTTTAGCAAGTGGGCAAATAGTGCAATGATCAGTTTTATTGATGGAAATATCTGAAAAATGTAGTACATCTTTTAGAGACAGTAGTCTATCAAATGAAGGATGGCATAATCTAGAGTGCCAAATTTCAATAGTGGTAGCCCTATTACAACTAGCATTAATGGATGAAGGTGGGGTAGCCACTTGAAGAATGTAGAGGCCATTTTGTAGGTTACCCTGTCCAATCATCCTCATGGTCTTGAGGTCCTGTATGAAAAATGTATCATGCATGAATTTTATGGAATGGGATGCAGCAGATAAAGGTGAACTAACAGACAGTAAGTTGAATTTAAAAGAAGGGACATAAAGCACATTATGCAGAATGATGGCAGGTGTAAGATTAACAGTACCAATGAAATAGACAGGAATAGATGTGTTATTTGGTAATGTGATATTTGTATGTAATGCTTGTTTTATGAAACTAAAGGATTTAATGTCTGTGCAGATGTGATTAGATGCACCAGAGTCAAGAATCCAATGAGAAGGAAAAAAAGAATTATGAGGAGATGCAGCAGAAAGACAGATACCTGTAGTTGTTTGATAATTGAATGAATTAATAGTTGAATCAACCTGTTGAGTCATATTTGGTTGTGTAGTTTGCTGTGAATTGATTAATTGTGATAAATGCTGAAACTGGTCTGGTGATAGGTTTTGGACAAAGTTTGATAGGTTATGGGTGTTATCTGGTGATGAGGTGGTAGTTGAGTTGATGGGGTTGGGTGATCTAAAACTGGAAGGCCTATAGCCAGGAGGGTATCCATGTATTTTGAAGCAAGTGTCAACTGTATGGCCTTGCATATTGCAACGAGTGCAATAGGGCCTCTGTTTACCTTTGTAATTTGGATTGAAATATGGCCTCTGATTTTGGTTGTAATTGTTCTGAAAAGGGGGTCTTTGGTTATTTGAAAAAGGGTTTCTAGGGTAGTATAATGGTTTCTGTGATGGTGTTGTAGGATTTTGATTTGTGGTAGTGGTTGAAGGTTTAATAGCAAAAGCCATAGAGTTCTTTGGATCTAGGCTGGGGGTAGACTGATTTAAGGACCTTTGTTTCTCTTCTTGACAAATAAGTGCTAAGGCTTTATTGACAGTTGGGAGAGGTTCCATTAAGAGGATTTGGCTTCTAGTGTTAGCCAGAGATTCATCCAGACCGATTAAAAAGATGAATAAGTATTCTTGTTGAAAATAGCCTTCTAGTTTTCCACATTCATATATAGGTCTGGAATTTTGAATTTCATCACAAAAGTTCTTGAATCTTGTGTAGTATGTACTGACTGTAAGTTTTTCTTGAGTGAGATGAAGTAGATCCCTCCTGAGTTGATAGAGCCTAGGGCCATTGCCCCTGCTTATACCTTTCTTTGAGTTCTTCCCATAGGTCAAGAGCAATAGTGTGATATTGAATACTAGATTCAATTTCTTGAGTGAGAGAATTTTGTATCCATGCTAGAACAACAGTTTTATTTCGATCCCAATAATTTGCTAGAACTGGATCAGTGGTAGGTTTAGGTATTGATCCATCTATAAAACCTAACTTGTTCTTGACAGTAAGACCTTTACGAATGGCTCTACTTCAGGACTCATAATTGTCCTCAATGAGTTGTTTGTTCACTAAATTTATGCTTGGTCCATCTGCCGGATGTAAATAGTAGGGACTTGAAGGATCCTCTACTGGTGGCCTGTTTCTTGATGATGAAGGTGGTGGATTTGTTGCTGTTTATGAAGTTTCTGACATATTGGAGGGGTGGTAGGTGAAAAAATGATGAATCTTGATGAAAATTTTGATAATGAAGGTGCCGATTTCAAATTTTGGAGACTGATAATTGAATATGGAGTTTAGGAGAAGGAGGTGAATTGTAGAAAGCTGGGAAGACTTGAATTCTTGATTCTGATGGTGGAAGAATAAAAAAGATATGATTTTCTGGAGAAAGGAATGAAGAAGGAGAAGAGAAAAAAAGTTATGTAGTGATCTTGGAAAAAAAATGGCAGCGGATGAATATAATAACTACTGATACCATGTTAAACCATGGATTTGCATGAAAGAATAATAAACAGAATATTGAAAGGAAAATTGAGATTGAATATTATTGATCTCTAAATTGTCTTGATTACAAAATGATGAATATGAAAACTATGTGTTACAAGAGAGTGTATGGACCTATATTTATATACATATACAACCGACTATAACTGGCCCATATAACAAAAATAAGATCGGCCCACTAACAAACTTAAACTACTTAAACCGCATATGAACCAGACCAACAATAATAACGATCAGTCCTCAATTATACGACCTAATTGTAAAATTGATTTGGGGCTTTTTGTTTGTGGCACAAATGTCTTCTTCTCCTTCAATTCTCCATGGAAGCGATTCTTCTTATCTTCAATTGTGGGTTTCAAATCTTCAGCTGATTTCTCAGGTAACTCGTCCAACTCTATTTTGCTTGAATTCCCTATTTCTGATAGGGGCTTCACCCCAGTGCCTCTTTTCTTCACAATCTTCGTACTTCGGACCCACTTTCTATCATTGTCGTCGGAATCTGAGTATTGAGGCGTGCTCTTTTTCTTCCAATCTTTCGTTGTTTTTAAATCAAATAACGAAACTTCTTTTTCACGGTATTTTTCAAAAATCACAGGGTGATTCGGTTTGGCGTCTTCATTGTCGCCAAAGAAAGGAGCTTCATTTGGGGGTGGAAAGGGATACTATGGAGGTGCTGTTGGTCCCAAAAGTGGTCAGATGAGATCTAGAGGGGGGGGGTGAATAGATCTCATAAACTTTAAAACTTTTTCTCTAACTTTTTCTGTCAGCAGACTAAGCTGATCTGATTCGTAAGTTTACTAAGCTGATCGCGCACAAAGCTTTGAACAGCAGAGTTGACCACTCTTCTGATTTCACTTATCTGATTCAGATATACTCAGAGTTTCAAAACTTGTATGCAGCGGATTTATCAAGTATGTTTTTCAAACAAGTTTATCTTTCAAAGTTTTACCCCAGTTTTACAAAATTCTTTTCAAAACATTTTTAACAGTTGAATGCTCTTTTTGAGATATGCAAGAAAAGAATGCAGATGTAAAACACCGATATTTTTATAGTGGTTATATGGATAAAAATCCTTTAGTCCACTCTTCCAAGTCACACAGATCTTGGGTTATACTATAAGCACAAAGTTTACAGTATACTCTGCTTGCGTCGAACAACAAATGAAACGACCACAAGTTCGCAATAGGAGATCACAAAGAAAACCTATTCTACAGAGTGTTATCACTTCACAAAGATGGATAACAGCTCCTCGCAACACTCAGTATAGGAAATCACTCAGAAGACCTATACTACGAAGTTATATCACTCACAAAGATGGATATAAACTTCCTCTCTTTACAGTTGAAAGTCACTCAGACAGACAACGCAAGTTCTCTGTTCTTCAACGAAAAGCTTCGTCAACAAATGACTGGGCTTGTGATCAGACGACTCAACTGATGGATCTTGCTCTATAGATGTGATCTTGAATTGTGCAAGTCTCTTTTTGATCTTCAGTTAGTCTTCTATTTATACTCTTGGATTTGAATTTCTGCCCGTTGAAGATGAGACAGAAATTTGCAGTCCTCGAGTTCTGGTCCCCATTTTCTGGAACGGCTCCCTGCAACTGTACACTCTGCTGTACTTTCTGTCAGTCGCATTTAATGCACTCAGCTGGTTACCGTTGGACAGCTTGCTGATCGTCTTCACTCGGCTGATGGGAGTACTAATCTGATGGCTACTCGGCTAATTCAAGAATGAACATATCTATCTTGACTCGGCTGATGATAACCAATCTGATCTTCACTGATCTGATATCCCACTCGGCTGATTCGATCTCATAGCTTCCAGACCTTGAGATAGGTTTCACTAAGCTGTTCTTAGTTGATGACTTAAACTTTTGATCTTCAAAACCATTATGGCATTTTTGTCATCTTCAAAACCTTCTCCAATATTAACCAACAGGTGCACTAGGTGTATATGGAACCATGTTACGATGTTTAGAGAAGAGAGGAGATATGGTGAATTTGTGTAATGTAGGTTATTATATATTTGAAATGCTGAAAAATTGAAATGAGAATGAATATGAACTTACCATAAAATATATATCGTGGTCTTTACCAACTTCTTTTCTGTTTATGTACCACAAGAAAAAGCTAGTAATTCACCATGTATAGTGCCACTTTATAAAATCAAACCCCAACTTACCAACAGGTGATTGGTCTAGTGGAAGGGGCTAGTCACTACAAAGTAGCGGACTCAGGTTCGAATCCCTGTTGGGAGAAGTTCCCACATTATGTGCCCGACGCGCCTCGAAAGGGATTAAACCCTTGGGAAACCAAAAAAAAATATCACTCGAAAATTTTCACATTATGTTTGGAATATGAGTTTAATTTGAAAAAGATAATGACACAAAATGAAAACGCATGGAAAAAGATAATCACTCGAAATTTTTTTAACTTTTGTAATGTATTAGGAATGTGCACGTTCCCCCTAAGTTCAAGAATCCGTGGTCAAGTAGTCTGATGAGAGTTTCTCTTCAAAGACACTCAGCCGTTGAATTCCAGTAAGCTGTTCTGGGTTAGTCTTCTGATAAGTTCCCCCTCAACTTATGAATCCAAAATCAACAAACCACTTTCTTTGTCACATGGTTGACTGATACCACACTTGTTGGTGATACTGCTTGTTGCGATCAGTTGATGGTCTTTAATACCACTTGATATTCTTGATAATCTTCAACTTTTCAACACTCTTGCGTTCCTTGAAATCTCTAAATGTAGAGTCCACCACTTGAATTATACCACTTTGTTGATACCACTTATTTGATACCACTAGTTGGTACATGCTTGCTGATGAGACCATTTGTTGAACTTTGGTAAGATTTGCAAGGCAGCCAACTCATCTTTGTCATCTCACATGTAATTCACCTGTAAAACAGATGACTGATTCTGGTACCCCTTGTTTATTGGGTCCAACATGGTTAGTATAACCTTTAACATGTGATGATCTAGTGACTTATGTTTTATCATGATGATACCATTTGTCATTATGATACCACTTTCTGGTCATGATTAAAACAATGCTCATAAGCAAGGTAAGATGCATGAAGTGTGTGATAAACATGCATATTGAAATGAGGATGGCAATCAGCACAGTGAACATGATCAGCATGATAATATGGATAAGTATAGAGCATGTCATAAAATGATTATCATTATGTGATTCAAATTCTTGCCAAATAATTCATTTTTGCCTCAATTTCTTACCCGAGTTATCTAATAACTCACCTTAGATTTAGCAGACTTGACATTTAAATTTTACTCCTATCAGCAGCCTATTCGGCTGATGGGTTTTAGTAGTCTGATTAGTCTTAGGTAGCTTACTAGGTTTCCTAAACCTTTTGAGCATCAGCAGACTTCTTCTTTTAAGTCTCTGATTTCTTTTTATTTAGAGAATGATGCAAGTTTTTCTTTTAAGGTACATTTATATCTTCAAAACAAATTGCATACTCAGCCTTTAGAGTCTCATTCTCATGCTCAAGCTTTTTGGTAGTCAGCTGATTCTTGAGGTTTTTCAACCTGAAGTTTCATTGATCTGATTTGCTCTTTTCAGCAGAGTCATCTCTTCATTAAGCTTGGCAAATGCACAAACAATATTTGAATTTGTAATTCAGCATTTATTCAACAATTCAAATAGTGCATTTAATTAATAGTAGAAGTTACCTCAGTTTCAGAATCATCAGATTCTATGGCAGTTAAGCACAGTGTTTCAGGTACTTCTTCAAATTCTTTATCAGACGACTGGTTGTCTGAATAAGATATGCCGGAGGTTATTAGCTTTGCTGCACCAGCTAACTTTGATTTGCTCTTACTCAGCTTGCACTCCTTTTTGGCACGCTTTTCCTTTTCAGCAAACTTTTCAGATGATAAGTGAGAATGATCTTTGATCAAGAGTCCATACTCCTCTTCATTGTAGTCTCTAAGTTTTGCTTTGGAGGAATCCCTGTTTTCCTGAAAATGATCAGAAGAAGATGAAGTAGCATTTTTATATTTTAATTTCATTTTCTTCTTGTAGAACTTCTTGAAATCATTCAACAGCAGGGTAACGTCGTCAGCAGTGTAGACTTTTTCTGAATTCAGCAGAGTCTTCTGTTTTGACTTGTCTGCTGATTTTCTTGACTTGTCTGACGCCATTAGAGCAGCAGTAGGGTCTGAACTGGTTGACACTTCTAATCCCATTCTTGGCATTTGATACTCATATGCTTTGAGGGATGAGAACAGTTCGGAAAGGGAAATCTTCCCTAAATCCCTTGATTCTTCCATGGCTGTCACCTTCATGTTGAATTTAGGTGAAAGAGCCTTGAGAACCTTTGCGGTGATCTCCTTGTTCGAAAATTCTTTACCAAACCTTAGAACTTCATTCAGAGCTTTGGTAAATCTGGTATCCATCTGATCAATCGTTTCACCAGACTTCATCTTGAAATTTTCAAACTCCTCAAGAGCCACACTGAGCTTGTGTTCTTTGATAGCGTCGTTTCCTTCGCTTAGCTCGCAGACTTTATCCCACATCTCTTTGGCAGATTTGAAATGCTTGATCTTCTGGAATTTTTCTTCGTCTACAGCTTTGAACATAATGAGCTTAGCCTTTTTATCAAGGTTTACTAACTTGACTTCTTTGGGAGTCAGCTCATCCAGCTCTTTGTCAACTATCTGATCTGGTTGGCCAGCAACCTTCACAGTCTTCTGAAATCTGAATGGTCCTTTTGTAAAACAGGTAAGCATGTTGTCGTCGTAGGCGGCAAGAAGGATTTCCATTCTGATTTTCCAGCTTTCGAAGTCCATAAGGCCAATGTGAGGAACATGGCTTATGACATCCATTTTTCAAAATGTTTTTGATTTTCAAAATATGCTCTCTTTTTGAAAAATTTGAAAAACACACCTTGGATCAAGTTCGTTTGATCAGGCAGCTGATTCTAATGAACAACCTGCTCTGATACCACTTGTTGGTCCCAAAAGTGGTCAGATGAGATCTAGAGGGGGGGGTGAATAGATCTCATAAACTTTAAAACTTTTTCTCTAACTTTTTCTGTCAGCAGACTAAGCTGATCTGATTCGTAAGTTTACTAAGCTGATCGCGCACAAAGCTTTGAACAGCAGAGTTGACCACTCTTCTGATTTCACTTATCTGATTCAGATATACTCAGAGTTTCAAAACTTGTATGCAGCGGATTTATCAAGTATGTTTTTCAAACAAGTTTATCTTTCAAAGTTTTACCCCAGTTTTACAAAATTCTTTTCAAAACATTTTTAACAGTTGAATGCTCTTTTTGAGATATGCAAGAAAAGAATGCAGATGTAAAACACCGATATTTTTATAGTGGTTATATGGATAAAAATCCTTTAGTCCACTCTTCCAAGTCACACAGATCTTGGGTTATACTATAAGCACAAAGTTTACAGTATACTCTGCTTGCGTCGAACAACAAATGAAACGACCACAAGTTCGCAATAGGAGATCACAAAGAAAACCTATTCTACAGAGTGTTATCACTTCACAAAGATGGATAACAGCTCCTCGCAACACTCAGTATAGGAAATCACTCAGAAGACCTATACTACGAAGTTATATCACTCACAAAGATGGATATAAACTTCCTCTCTTTACAGTTGAAAGTCACTCAGACAGACAACGCAAGTTCTCTGTTCTTCAACGAAAAGCTTCGTCAACAAATGACTGGGCTTGTGATCAGACGACTCAACTGATGGATCTTGCTCTATAGATGTGATCTTGAATTGTGCAAGTCTCTTTTTGATCTTCAGTTAGTCTTCTATTTATACTCTTGGATTTGAATTTCTGCCCGTTGAAGATGAGACAGAAATTTGCAGTCCTCGAGTTCTGGTCCCCATTTTCTGGAACGGCTCCCTGCAACTGTACACTCTGCTGTACTTTCTGTCAGTCGCATTTAATGCACTCAGCTGGTTACCGTTGGACAGCTTGCTGATCGTCTTCACTCGGCTGATGGGAGTACTAATCTGATGGCTACTCGGCTAATTCAAGAATGAACATATCTATCTTGACTCGGCTGATGATAACCAATCTGATCTTCACTGATCTGATATCCCACTCGGCTGATTCGATCTCATAGCTTCCAGACCTTGAGATAGGTTTCACTAAGCTGTTCTTAGTTGATGACTTAAACTTTTGATCTTCAAAACCATTATGGCATTTTTGTCATCTTCAAAACCTTCTCCAATATTAACCAACAGGTGCACTAGGTGTATATGGAACCATGTTACGATGTTTAGAGAAGAGAGGAGATATGGTGAATTTGTGTAATGTAGGTTATTATATATTTGAAATGCTGAAAAATTGAAATGAGAATGAATATGAACTTACCATAAAATATATATCGTGGTCTTTACCAACTTCTTTTCTGTTTATGTACCACAAGAAAAAGCTAGTAATTCACCATGTATAGTGCCACTTTATAAAATCAAACCCCAACTTACCAACAGGTGATTGGTCTAGTGGAAGGGGCTAGTCACTACAAAGTAGCGGACTCAGGTTCGAATCCCTGTTGGGAGAAGTTCCCACATTATGTGCCCGACGCGCCTCGAAAGGGATTAAACCCTTGGGAAACCAAAAAAAAATATCACTCGAAAATTTTCACATTATGTTTGGAATATGAGTTTAATTTGAAAAAGATAATGACACAAAATGAAAACGCATGGAAAAAGATAATCACTCGAAATTTTTTTAACTTTTGTAATGTATTAGGAATGTGCACGTGCTTTGCACGTGTTTAACTATTTTTTTAATTGAATTAGAAAAGTGCACGTGCTTTACACGTGATTAATTAATTTCTTTTAATCAAATTAGAAAAGTGCACGTGTTTTGCACGTGATCAGCTAATTTATTATTTTAGTTGAATCATATCATCATTTTTAATCATAATATTGTAGAAAACTGGGAAGACTTGAATTCTTTATTCTGATGGTGGAAGAATAAAAAAGATATGATTTTCTGGAGAAAGGAATGAAGAAGGAGAAGAGAAAAAAAGTTATGTAGTGATCTTGGATAAAAAATGGCAGCGGATGAATATAATAACTACTGATACCATGTTAAACCATGGATTTGCATGAAAGAATAATAAACAGAATATTGAAAGGAAAATTGAGATTGAATATTATTGATCTATAAATTGTCTTGATTACAAAATGATGAATATGAAAACTATGTGCTACAAGAGAGTGTATGGACCTATATTTATATACATATAAAACCGACTATAACTGGCCCATATAACAAAAATAAGATCGGCCCACTAACAAACTTAAACTACCTAAACCGGACATGAACCGGACCAACAATAATAACGATCAGTCCTCAATTATACGACCTAATTGTAAAATTGATTTGGGGCTTTTTGTTTGTGGCACAAATGTCTTGTTCTCCTTCAATTCTCCATGGAAGATATTCTTCTTATCTTCAATTGAGGGTTTCAATTCTTCAGCTGATTTCTCAGGTAACTCGTCCATCTCTATTTTGCTTGAATTCCCTATTTCTGATAGGGGCTTCACCCAAGTGCCTCTTTTCTTCACAATCTTCGTACTTCGGACCCACTTTCTATCATTGTCGTCGGAATCTGAGTATTGAGGCGTGCTCTTTTTCTTCCAATCTTTCGTTGTTTTTAAATCAAATAACGAAACTTCTTTTTCACGGTATTTTTCAAAAATCACAGGGTGATTCGGTTTGGCGTCTTCATTTTCGCCAAAGAAAGGAGCTTCATTTGGGGGTGGAAAGGGATACTATGGAGGTGCACTAGGTGTATATGGAACCATGTTACGATGTTTAGAGAAGAGAGGCGTCTCACTTGGTACACGTATACCCAGAGTGTTTCCAGCCACCTTGCGTTCCTTTTTTTATTATTTGCATCCATCTAGTTAAGAAAAAAAATTAGCAATAAATAATAAATAATAACATTTATTTATTTAAAACCAAAAAGAAAAAGAAGAAGATGCTACGTACCTGGTGAATAGCAGCTTAGAAGAAGAATTAAGTTGGTGAATTATAGATGGGTTGTGTGTGTGTGTATGCATGCGTTTATATAATGGGGGAGGTAAGAGATAGTAATTAATTGCACATCCCCCCACAAGCTATAAACCTTGAATTCTGATAGAGAATTGATATGGTGAATTTGTGTAATGTAGGTTATTATATATTTGAAATGCTGAAAAATTGAAATGAGAATGAATATGAACTTATCATAAAATATATATCGTGGTCTTTACCAACATCTTTTCTGTTTATGTACCACAAGAAAAAGCTAGTAATTCACCATGTATAGTGCCACTTTATAAAATCAAATCCCAACTTACCAACAGGTGATTGGTCTAGTGGAAGGGGCTAGTCACTACAAAGTAGCGGACTCAGGTTCGAATCCCTGTTGGGAGAAGTTCCCACATTATGTGTCCGACGCACCTCGAAAGGGATTAAACCTTTGGGAAACCAAAAAAAAAAAATATCACTCGAAATTTTTCACATTATGTTTGGAATGTGAGTTTAATTGGAAAAAGATAATGACACAAATGAAAACGCATGGAAAAAGATAATCACTCGAATTTTTTTTAACTTTTGTAATGTATTAGGAAAGTGCACGTGCTTTACACGTGATTAATTAATTTCTTTTAATCAAATTAGAAAAGTGCACGTGTTTTGCACGTGATCAGCTAATTTATTATTTTAGTTGAATCATATCATCATTTTTAATCATAATATTGTAGAAAACTGGGAAGACATGAATTCTTGATTCTGATGGTGGAAGAATAAAAAAAATATGATTTTCTGGAGAAAGGAATGAAGAAGGAGAAGAGAAAAAAAGTTATGTAGTGATCTTGGATAAAAAATGGCAGCGGATGAATATAATAACTACTGATACCATGTTAAACCATGGATTTGCATGAAAGAATAATAAACAGAATATTGAAAGGAAAATTGAGATTGAATATTATTGATCTATAGATTGTCTTGATTACAAAATGATGAATATGAAAACTATGTGCTACAAGAGAGTGTATGGACCTATATTTATATACATATACAACCGACTATAATTGGCCCATATAACAAAAATAAGATCGGCCCACTAACAAACTTAAACTACTTAAACCGGACATGAACCGGACCAACAATAATAACGATCAGTCCTCAATTATAAGACCTAATTGTAAAATTGATTTGGGGCTTTTTGTTTGTGGCACAAATGTCTTGTTCTCCTTCAATTCTCCATGGAAGCTATTCTTCTTATCTTCAATTGAGGGTTTCAATTCTTCAGCTGATTTCTCAGGTAACTCGTTCATCTCTATTTTGCTTGAATTCCCTATTTCTGATAGGGGCTTCACCCAAGTGCCTCTTTTCTTCACAATCTTCGTACTTCGGACCCACTTTCTATCATTGTCGTCGGAATCTGAGTATTGAGGCGTGCTCTTTTTCTTCCAATCTTTCGTTGTTTTTAAATCAAATAACGAAACTTCTTTTTCACGGTATTTTTCAAAAATCACAGGGTGATTCGGTTTGGCGTCTTCATTGTCGCCAAAGAAAGGAGCTTCATTTGGGGGTGGAAAGGGATACTATGGAGGTGCACTAGGTGTATATGGAACCATGTTACGATGTTTAGAGAAGAGAGGCGTCACACTTGGTACACGTATACCCAGAGTGTTTCCTGCCACCTTGCGTTCCTTTTTTTATTATTTGCATCCATCTAGTTAAGAAAAAAAATTAGCAATAAATAATAAATAATAACATTTATTTATTTAAAACCAAAAAGAAAAAGAAGAAGATGCAACGTACCTGGTGAATAGCAGCTTAGAAGAAGAATTAAGTTGGTGAATTATAGATGGGTTGTGTGTGTGTGTATGCATGCGTTTATATAATGGGGGAGGTAAGAGATAGTAATTAATTGCACATCCCCCCACAAGCTATAAACCTTGAATTCTGATAGCGAATTGATATGGTGAATTTGTGTAATGTAGGTTATTATATATTTGAAATGCTGAAAAATTGAAATGAGAATGAATATGAACTTATCATAAAATATATATCGTGGTCTTTACAAACATCTTTTTTGTTTATGTACCACAAGAAAAAGCTAGTAATTCACCATGTATAGTGCCACTTTATAAAATCAAATCCCAACTTACCAACAGGTGATTGGTCTAGTGGAAGGGGCTAGTCACTACAAAGTAGCGGACTCAGGTTCGAATCCCTGTTGGGAGAAGTTCCCACATTATGTGCCCGACGCACCTCGAAAGGGATTAAACCTTTGGGAAACCAAAAAAAAAAATATCACTCGAAATTTTTCACATTATGTTTGGAATGTGAGTTTAATGGGAAAAAGATAATGACACAAATGAAAACGCATGGAAAAAGATAATCACTCGAATTTTTTTTAACTTTTGTAATGTATTAGGAAAGTGTACGTGCTTTACATGTGATTAATTAATTTCTTTTAATCAAATTAGAAAAGTGCACGTGTTTTGCACGTGATCAACTAATTTATTATTTTAGTTGAATCATATCATCATTTTTAATCATAATATTGTAGAAAACTGGGAAGACATGAATTCTTGATTCTGATGGTGGAAGAATAAAAAAGATATGATTTTCTGGAGAAAGGAATGAAGAAGGAGAAGAGAAAAAAAGTTATGTAGTGATCTTGGAAATAAAATGGCAGCGGATGAATATAATAACTACTGATACCATGTTAAACCATGGATTTGCATGAAAGAATAATAAACAGAATATTGAAAGGAAAATTGAGATTGAATATTATTGATCTATGAATTGTCTTGATTACAAAATGATGAATATGAAAACTATGTGCTACAAGAGAGTGTATGGACCTATATTTATATACATATACAACCGACTATAACTGGCCCATATAACAAAAATAAGATCGGCCCACTAACAAACTTAAACTACTTAAACCGGACATGAACCGGACCAACAATAATAACGATCAGTCCTCAATTATACGACCTAATTGTAAAATTGATTTGGGGCTTTTTGTTTGTGGCACAAATGTCTTGTTCTCCTTCAATTCTCCATGGAAGCTATTCTTCTTATCTTCAATTGAGGTTTTCAATTCTTCAGCTGATTTCTCAGGTAACTCGTCCATCTCTATTTTGCTTGAATTCCCAATTTCTGATAGGGGCTTCACCCAAGTGCCTCTTTTCTTCACAATCTTCGTACTTCGGACCCACTTTCTATCATTGTCGTCGAAATCTGAGTATTGAGGCGTGCTCTTTTTCTTCCAATCTTTCGTTGTTTTTAAATCAAATAACGAAACTTCTTTTTCACGGTATTTTTCAAAAATCACAGGGTGATTCGGTTTGGCGTCTTCATTGTAGCCAAAGAAAGGAGCTTCATTTGGGGGTGGAATGGGATACTATGGAGGTGCACTAGGTGTATATGGAACCATGTTACGATGTTTAGAGAAGAGAGGCGTCACACTTGGTACACGTATACCCAGAGTGTTTCCTGCCACCTTGCGTTCCTTTTTTATTATTTGCATCCATCTAGTTAAGAAAAAAAATTAGCAATAAATAATAAAAATAACATTTATTTATTTAAAACCAAAAAGAAAAAGAAGAAGATGCTACGTACCTGGTGAATAGCAGCTTAGAAGAAGAATTAAGTTGGTGAATTATAGATGAGTTGTGTGTGTGTGTATGCATGCGTTTATATAATGGGGGAGGTAAGAGATAGTAATTAATTGCACATCCCCCCACAAGCAATAAACCTTGAATTCTGATAGCGAATTGATATGGTGAATTTGTGTAATGTAGGTTATTATATATTTGAAATGCTGAAAAATTGAAATTAGAATGAATATGAACTTATCATAAAATATATATCGTGGTATTTACCAACATCTTTTCTGTTTATGTACAACAAGAAAAAGCTAGTAATTCACCATGTATAGTGCCACTTTATAAAATCAAATCCGAACTTACCAACAGGTGATTAGTCTAGTGGAAGGGGCTAGTCACTACAAAGTAGCGGTCTCAGGTTCGAATCCCTGTTGGGAGAAGTTCCCACATTATGTGCCCGACGCACCTCGAAAGGGATTAAACCTTTGGGAAACCAAAAAAAAAATATCACTCGAAATTTTTCACATTATGTTTGGAATGTGAGTTTAATTGGAAAAAGATAATGACACAAATGAAAACGCATGGAAAAAGATAATCACTCGAAATTTTTTTAACTTTTGTAATGTATTAGGAAAGTGCACGTGCTTTACACGTGATTAATTAATTTCTTTTAATCAAATTAGAAAAATGCACGTGTTTTGCACGTGATCAGCTAATTTATTATTTTAGTTGAATCATATCATCATTTTTAATCATTATACTGTAGAAAACTGGGAAGACATGAATTCTTGATTCTGATGGTGGAAGAATAAAAAAGATATGATTTTCTGGAGAAAGGAATGAAGAAGGAGAAGAGAAAAAAAGTTATGTAGTGATCTTGGAAATAAAATGGCAGCGGATGAATATAATAACTACTGATACCATGTTAAACCATGGATTTGCATGAAAGAATAATAAACAGAATATTGAAAGGAAAATTGAGATTGAATATTATTGATCTATGAATTGTCTTGATTACAAAATGATGAATATGAAAACTATGTGCTACAAGAGAGTGTATGGACCTATATTTATATACATATACAACCGACTATAACTGGCCCATATAACAAAAATAAGATCGGCCCACTAACAAACTTAAACTACTTAAACCGGACATGAACCGGACCAACAATAATAACGATCAGTCCTCAATTATACGACCTAATTGTAAAATTGATTTGGGGCTTTTTGTTTGTGGCACAAATGTCTTGTTCTCCTTCAATTCTCCATGGAAGCTATTCTTCTTATCTTCAATTGAGGGTTTCAATTCTTCAGCTGATTTCTCAGGTAACTCGTCCATCTCTATTTTGCTTGAATTCCCTATTTCTGATAGGGGCTTCACCCAAGTGCCTCTTTTCTTCACGATCTTCGTACTTCGGACCCACTTTCTATCATTGTCGTCGAAATCTGAGTATTGAGGCGTGCTCTTTTTCTTCCAATCTTTCGTTGTTTTTAAATCAAATAACGAAACTTCTTTTTCACGGTATTTTTCAAAAATCACAGGGTGATTCGGTTTGGCGTCTTCATTGTCGCCAAAGAAAGGAGCTTCATTTGGGGGTGGAAAGGGATACTATGGAGGTGCACTAGGTGTATATGGAACCATGTTACGATGTTTAGAGAAGAGAGGCGTCACACTTGTTACACGTATACCCAGAGTGTTTCCTGCCACCTTGCGTTCCTTTTTTATTATTTGCATCCATCTAGTTAAGAAAAAAAATTAGCAATAAATAATAAATAATAACATTTATTTATTTAAAACCAAAAAGAAAAAGAAGAAGATGCTACGTACCTGGTGAATAGCAGCTTAGAAGAAGAATTAAGTTGGTGAATTATAGATGGGTTGTGTGTGTGTGTATGCATGCGTTTATATAATGGGGGAGGTAAGAGATAGTAATTAATTGCACATCCCCCCACAAGCTATAAACCTTGAATTCTGATAGAGAATTGATATGGTGAATTTGTGTAATGCAGGTTATTATATATTTGAAATGCTGAAAAATTGAAATGAGAATGAATATGAACTTATCATAAAATATATATCGTGGTCTTTACCAACATCTTTTCTGTTTATGTACCACAAGAAAAAGCTAGTAATTCACCATGTATAGTGCCACTTTATAAAATCAAATCCCAACTTACCAACAGGTGATTGGTCTAGTGGAAGGGGCTAGTCACTACAAAGTAGCGGACTCAGGTTCGAATCCCTGTTGGGAGAAGTTCCCACATTATGTGTCCGACGCACCTCGAAAGGGATTAAACCTTTGGGAAACCAAAAAAAAAAAAATATCACTCGAAATTTTTCACATTATGTTTGGAATGTGAGTTTAATTGGAAAAAGATAATGACACAAATGAAAACGCATGGAAAAAGATAATCACTCGAATTTTTTTTAACTTTTGTAATGTATTAGGAAAGTGCACGTGCTTTACACGTGATTAATTAATTTCTTTTAATCAAATTAGAAAAGTGCACGTGTTTTGCACGTGATCAGCTAATTTATTATTTTAGTTGAATCATATCATCATTTTTAATCATAATATTGTAGAAAACTGGGAAGACATGAATTCTTGATTCTGATGGTGGAAGAATAAAAAAAATATGATTTTCTGGAGAAAGGAATGAAGAAGGAGAAGAGAAAAAAAGTTATGTAGTGATCTTGGATAAAAAATGGCAGCGGATGAATATAATAACTACTGATACCATGTTAAACCATGGATTTGCATGAAAGAATAATAAACAGAATATTGAAAGGAAAATTGAGATTGAATATTATTGATCTATAAATTGTCTTGATTACAAAATGATGAATATGAAAACTATGTGCTACAAGAGAGTGTATGGACCTATATTTATATACATATACAACCGACTATAATTGGCCCATATAACAAAAATAAGATCGGCCCACTAACAAACTTAAACTACTTAAACCGGACATGAACCGGACCAACAATAATAACGATCAGTCCTCAATTATAAGACCTAATTGTAAAATTGATTTGGGGCTTTTTGTTTGTGGCACAAATGTCTTGTTCTCCTTTAATTCTCCATGGAAGCTATTCTTCTTATCTTCAATTGAGGGTTTCAATTCTTCAGCTGATTTCTCAGGTAACTCGTTCATCTCTATTTTGCTTGAATTCCCTATTTCTGATAGGGGCTTCACCCAAGTGCCTCTTTTCTTCACAATCTTCGTACTTCGGACCCACTTTCTATCATTGTCGTCGGAATCTGAGTATTGAGGCGTGCTCTTTTTCTTCCAATCTTTCGTTGTTTTTAAATCAAATAACGAAACTTCTTTTTCACGGTATTTTTCAAAAATCACAGGGTGATTCGGTTTGGCGTCTTCATTGTCGCCAAAGAAAGGAGCTTCATTTGGGGGTGGAAAGGGATACTATGGAGGTGCACTAGGTGTATATGGAACCATGTTACGATGTTTAGAGAAGAGAGGCGTCACACTTGGTACACGTATACCCAGAGTGTTTCCTGCCACCTTGCGTTCCTTTTTTTATTATTTGCATCCATCTAGTTAAGAAAAAAAATTAGCAATAAATAATAAATAATAACATTTATTTATTTAAAACCAAAAAGAAAAAGAAGAAGATGCAACGTACCTGGTGAATAGCAGCTTAGAAGAAGAATTAAGTTGGTGAATTATAGATGGGTTGTGTGTGTGTGTATGCATGCGTTTATATAATGGGGGAGGTAAGAGATAGTAATTAATTGCACATCCCCCCACAAGCTATAAACCTTGAATTCTGATAGCGAATTGATATGGTGAATTTGTGTAATGTAGGTTATTATATATTTGAAATGCTGAAAAATTGAAATGAGAATGAATATGAACTTATCATAAAATATATATCGTGGTCTTTACAAACATCTTTTTTGTTTATGTACCACAAGAAAAAGCTAGTAATTCACCATGTATAGTGCCACTTTATAAAATCAAATCCCAACTTACCAACAGGTGATTGGTCTAGTGGAAGGGGCTAGTCACTACAAAGTAGCGGACTCAGGTTCGAATCCCTGTTGGGAGAAGTTCCCACATTATGTGCCCGACGCACCTCGAAAGGGATTAAACCTTTGGGAAACCAAAAAAAAAAATATCACTCGAAATTTTTCACATTATGTTTGGAATGTGAATTTAATGGGAAAAAGATAATGACACAAATGAAAACGCATGGAAAAAGATAATCACTCGAATTTTTTTTAACTTTTGTAATGTATTAGGAAAGTGTACGTGCTTTACATGTGATTAATTAATTTCTTTTAATCAAATTAGAAAAGTGCACGTGTTTTGCACGTGATCAACTAATTTATTATTTTAGTTGAATCATATCATCATTTTTAATCATAATATTGTAGAAAACTGGGAAGACATGAATTCTTGATTCTGATGGTGGAAGAATAAAAAAGATATGATTTTCTGGAGAAAGGAATGAAGAAGGAGAAGAGAAAAAAAGTTATGTAGTGATCTTGGAAATAAAATGGCAGCGGATGAATATAATAACTACTGATACCATGTTAAACCATGGATTTGCATGAAAGAATAATAAACAGAATATTGAAAGGAAAATTGAGATTGAATATTATTGATCTATGAATTGTCTTGATTACAAAATGATGAATATGAAAACTATGTGCTACAAGAGAGTGTATGGACCTATATTTATATACATATACAACCGACTATAACTGGCCCATATAACAAAAATAAGATCGGCCCACTAACAAACTTAAACTACTTAAACCGGACATGAACCGGACCAACAATAATAACGATCAGTCCTCAATTATACGACCTAATTGTAAAATTGATTTGGGGCTTTTTGTTTGTGGCACAAATGTCTTGTTCTCCTTCAATTCTCCATGGAAGCTATTCTTCTTATCTTCAATTGAGGTTTTCAATTCTTCAGCTGATTTCTCAGGTAACTCGTCCATCTCTATTTTGCTTGAATTCCCAATTTCTGATAGGGGCTTCACCCAAGTGCCTCTTTTCTTCACAATCTTCGTACTTCGGACCCACTTTCTATCATTGTCGTCGAAATCTGAGTATTGAGGCGTGCTCTTTTTCTTCCAATCTTTCGTTGTTTTTAAATCAAATAACGAAACTTCTTTTTCACGGTATTTTTCAAAAATCACAGGGTGATTCGGTTTGGCGTCTTCATTGTAGCCAAAGAAAGGAGCTTCATTTGGGGGTGGAATGGGATACTATGGAGGTGCACTAGGTGTATATGGAACCATGTTACGATGTTTAGAGAAGAGAGGCGTCACACTTGGTACACGTATACCCAGAGTGTTTCCTGCCACCTTGCGTTCCTTTTTTATTATTTGCATCCATCTAGTTAAGAAAAAAAATTAGCAATAAATAATAAAAATAACATTTATTTATTTAAAACCAAAAAGAAAAAGAAGAAGATGCTACGTACCTGGTGAATAGCAGCTTAGAAGAAGAATTAAGTTGGTGAATTATAGATGAGTTGTGTGTGTGTGTATGCATGCGTTTATATAATGGGGGAGGTAAGAGATAGTAATTAATTGCACATCCCCCCACAAGCAATAAACCTTGAATTCTGATAGCGAATTGATATGGTGAATTTGTGTAATGTAGGTTATTATATATTTGAAATGCTGAAAAATTGAAATTAGAATGAATATGAACTTATCATAAAATATATATCGTGGTATTTACCAACATCTTTTCTGTTTATGTACAACAAGAAAAAGCTAGTAATTCACCATGTATAGTGCCACTTTATAAAATCAAATCCGAACTTACCAACAGGTGATTAGTCTAGTGGAAGGGGCTAGTCACTACAAAGTAGCGGTCTCAGGTTCGAATCCCTGTTGGGAGAAGTTCCCACATTATGTGCCCGACGCACCTCGAAAGGGATTAAACCTTTGGGAAACCAAAAAAAAAATATCACTCGAAATTTTTCACATTATGTTTGGAATGTGAGTTTAATTGGAAAAAGATAATGACACAAATGAAAACGCATGGAAAAAGATAATCACTCGAAATTTTTTTAACTTTTGTAATGTATTAGGAAAGTGCACGTGCTTTACACGTGATTAATTAATTTCTTTTAATCAAATTAGAAAAATGCACGTGTTTTGCACGTGATCAGCTAATTTATTATTTTAGTTGAATTATATCATCATTTTTAATCATTATACTGTAGAAAACTGGGAAGACATGAATTCTTGATTCTGATGGTGGAAGAATAAAAAAGATATGATTTTCTGGAGAAAGGAATGAAGAAGGAGAAGAGAAAAAAAGTTATGTAGTGATCTTGGAAATAAAATGGCAGCGGATGAATATAATAACTACTGATACCATGTTAAACCATGGATTTGCATGAAAGAATAATAAACAGAATATTGAAAGGAAAATTGAGATTGAATATTATTGATCTATGAATTGTCTTGATTACAAAATGATGAATATGAAAACTATGTGCTACAAGAGAGTGTATGGACCTATATTTATATACATATACAACCGACTATAACTGGCCCATATAACAAAAATAAGATCGGCCCACTAACAAACTTAAACTACTTAAACCGGACATGAACCGGACCAACAATAATAACGATCAGTCCTCAATTATACGACCTAATTGTAAAATTGATTTGGGGCTTTTTGTTTGTGGCACAAATGTCTTGTTCTCCTTCAATTCTCCATGGAAGCTATTCTTCTTATCTTCAATTGAGGGTTTCAATTCTTCAGCTGATTTCTCAGGTAACTCGTCCATCTCTATTTTGCTTGAATTCCCTATTTCTGATAGGGGCTTCACCCAAGTGCCTCTTTTCTTCACGATCTTCGTACTTCGGACCCACTTTCTATCATTGTCGTCGAAATCTGAGTATTGAGGCGTGCTCTTTTTCTTCCAATCTTTCGTTGTTTTTAAATCAAATAACGAAACTTCTTTTTCACGGTATTTTTCAAAAATCACAGGGTGATTCGGTTTGGCGTCTTCATTGTCGCCAAAGAAAGGAGCTTCATTTGGGGGTGGAAAGGGATACTATGGAGGTGCACTAGGTGTATATGGAACCATGTTACGATGTTTAGAGAAGAGAGGCGTCACACTTGTTACACGTATACCCAGAGTGTTTCCTGCCACCTTGCGTTCCTTTTTTATTATTTGCATCCATCTAGTTAAGAAAAAAAATTAGCAATAAATAATAAATAATAACATTTATTTATTTAAAACCAAAAAGAAAAAGAAGAAGATGCTACGTACCTGGTGAATAGCAGCTTAGAAGAAGAATTAAGTTGGTGAATTATAGATGGGTTGTGTGTGTGTGTATGCATGCGTTTATATAATGGGGGAGGTAAGAGATAGTAATTAATTGCACATCCCCCCACAAGCTATAAACCTTGAATTCTGATAGAGAATTGATATGGTGAATTTGTGTAATGCAGGTTATTATATATTTGAAATGCTGAAAAATTGAAATGAGAATGAATATGAACTTATCATAAAATATATATCGTGGTCTTTACCAACATCTTTTCTGTTTATGTACCACAAGAAAAAGCTAGTAATTCACCATGTATAGTGCCACTTTATAAAATCAAATCCCAACTTACCAACAGGTGATTGGTCTAGTGGAAGGGGCTAGTCACTACAAAGTAGCGGACTCAGGTTCGAATCCCTGTTGGGAGAAGTTCCCACATTATGTGTCCGACGCACCTCGAAAGGGATTAAACCTTTGGGAAACCAAAAAAAAAAAATATCACTCGAAATTTTTCACATTATGTTTGGAATGTGAGTTTAATTGGAAAAAGATAATGACACAAATGAAAACGCATGGAAAAAGATAATCACTCGAATTTTTTTTAACTTTTGTAATGTATTAGGAAAGTGCACGTGCTTTACACGTGATTAATTAATTTCTTTTAATCAAATTAGAAAAGTGCACGTGTTTTGCACGTGATCAGCTAATTTATTATTTTAGTTGAATCATATCATCATTTTTAATCATAATATTGTAGAAAACTGGGAAGACATGAATTCTTGATTCTGATGGTGGAAGAATAAAAAAAATATGATTTTCTGGAGAAAGGAATGAAGAAGGAGAAGAGAAAAAAAGTTATGTAGTGATCTTGGATAAAAAATGGCAGCGGATGAATATAATAACTACTGATACCATGTTAAACCATGGATTTGCATGAAAGAATAATAAACAGAATATTGAAAGGAAAATTGAGATTGAATATTATTGATCTATAAATTGTCTTGATTACAAAATGATGAATATGAAAACTATGTGCTACAAGAGAGTGTATGGACCTATATTTATATACATATACAACCGACTATAATTGGCCCATATAACAAAAATAAGATCGGCCCACTAACAAACTTAAACTACTTAAACCGGACATGAACCGGACCAACAATAATAACGATCAGTCCTCAATTATAAGACCTAATTGTAAAATTGATTTGGGGCTTTTTGTTTGTGGCACAAATGTCTTGTTCTCCTTTAATTCTCCATGGAAGCTATTCTTCTTATCTTCAATTGAGGGTTTCAATTCTTCAGCTGATTTCTCAGGTAACTCGTTCATCTCTATTTTGCTTGAATTCCCTATTTCTGATAGGGGCTTCACCCAAGTGCCTCTTTTCTTCACAATCTTCGTACTTCGGACCCACTTTCTATCATTGTCGTCGGAATCTGAGTATTGAGGCGTGCTCTTTTTCTTCCAATCTTTCGTTGTTTTTAAATCAAATAACGAAACTTCTTTTTCACGGTATTTTTCAAAAATCACAGGGTGATTCGGTTTGGCGTCTTCATTGTCGCCAAAGAAAGGAGCTTCATTTGGGGGTGGAAAGGGATACTATGGAGGTGCACTAGGTGTATATGGAACCATGTTACGATGTTTAGAGAAGAGAGGCGTCACACTTGGTACACGTATACCCAGAGTGTTTCCTGCCACCTTGCGTTCCTTTTTTTATTATTTGCATCCATCTAGTTAAGAAAAAAAATTAGCAATAAATAATAAATAATAACATTTATTTATTTAAAACCAAAAAGAAAAAGAAGAAGATGCAACGTACCTGGTGAATAGCAGCTTAGAAGAAGAATTAAGTTGGTGAATTATAGATGGGTTGTGTGTGTGTGTATGCATGCGTTTATATAATGGGGGAGGTAAGAGATAGTAATTAATTGCACATCCCCCCACAAGCTATAAACCTTGAATTCTGATAGCGAATTGATATGGTGAATTTGTGTAATGTAGGTTATTATATATTTGAAATGCTGAAAAATTGAAATGAGAATGAATATGAACTTATCATAAAATATATATCGTGGTCTTTACAAACATCTTTTTTGTTTATGTACCACAAGAAAAAGCTAGTAATTCACCATGTATAGTGCCACTTTATAAAATCAAATCCCAACTTACCAACAGGTGATTGGTCTAGTGGAAGGGGCTAGTCACTACAAAGTAGCGGACTCAGGTTCGAATCCCTGTTGGGAGAAGTTCCCACATTATGTGCCCGACGCACCTCGAAAGGGATTAAACCTTTGGGAAACCAAAAAAAAAAATATCACTCGAAATTTTTCACATTATGTTTGGAATGTGAGTTTAATGGGAAAAAGATAATGACACAAATGAAAACGCATGGAAAAAGATAATCACTCGAATTTTTTTTAACTTTTGTAATGTATTAGGAAAGTGTACGTGCTTTACATGTGATTAATTAATTTCTTTTAATCAAATTAGAAAAGTGCACGTGTTTTGCACGTGATCAACTAATTTATTATTTTAGTTGAATCATATCATCATTTTTAATCATAATATTGTAGAAAACTGGGAAGACATGAATTCTTGATTCTGATGGTGGAAGAATAAAAAAGATATGATTTTCTGGAGAAAGGAATGAAGAAGGAGAAGAGAAAAAAAGTTATGTAGTGATCTTGGAAATAAAATGGCAGCGGATGAATATAATAACTACTGATACCATGTTAAACCATGGATTTGCATGAAAGAATAATAAACAGAATATTGAAAGGAAAATTGAGATTGAATATTATTGATCTATGAATTGTCTTGATTACAAAATGATGAATATGAAAACTATGTGCTACAAGAGAGTGTATGGACCTATATTTATATACATATACAACCGACTATAACTGGCCCATATAACAAAAATAAGATCGGCCCACTAACAAACTTAAACTACTTAAACCGGACATGAACCGGACCAACAATAATAACGATCAGTCCTCAATTATACGACCTAATTGTAAAATTGATTTGGGGCTTTTTGTTTGTGGCACAAATGTCTTGTTCTCCTTCAATTCTCCATGGAAGCTATTCTTCTTATCTTCAATTGAGGTTTTCAATTCTTCAGCTGATTTCTCAGGTAACTCGTCCATCTCTATTTTGCTTGAATTCCCAATTTCTGATAGGGGCTTCACCCAAGTGCCTCTTTTCTTCACAATCTTCGTACTTCGGACCCACTTTCTATCATTGTCGTCGAAATCTGAGTATTGAGGCGTGCTCTTTTTCTTCCAATCTTTCGTTGTTTTTAAATCAAATAACGAAACTTCTTTTTCACGGTATTTTTCAAAAATCACAGGGTGATTCGGTTTGGCGTCTTCATTGTAGCCAAAGAAAGGAGCTTCATTTGGTGGTGGAATGGGATACTATGGAGGTGCACTAGGTGTATATGGAACCATGTTACGATGTTTAGAGAAGAGAGGCGTCACACTTGGTACACGTATACCCAGAGTGTTTCCTGCCACCTTGCGTTCCTTTTTTATTATTTGCATCCATCTAGTTAAGAAAAAAAATTAGCAATAAATAATAAAAATAACATTTATTTATTTAAAACCAAAAAGAAAAAGAAGAAGATGCTACGTACCTGGTGAATAGCAGCTTAGAAGAAGAATTAAGTTGGTGAATTATAGATGAGTTGTGTGTGTGTGTATGCATGCGTTTATATAATGGGGGAGGTAAGAGATAGTAATTAATTGCACATCCCCCCACAAGCAATAAACCTTGAATTCTGATAGCGAATTGATATGGTGAATTTGTGTAATGTAGGTTATTATATATTTGAAATGCTGAAAAATTGAAATTAGAATGAATATGAACTTATCATAAAATATATATCGTGGTATTTACCAACATCTTTTCTGTTTATGTACAACAAGAAAAAGCTAGTAATTCACCATGTATAGTGCCACTTTATAAAATCAAATCCGAACTTACCAACAGGTGATTAGTCTAGTGGAAGGGGCTAGTCACTACAAAGTAGCGGTCTCAGGTTCGAATCCCTGTTGGGAGAAGTTCCCACATTATGTGCCCGACGCACCTCGAAAGGGATTAAACCTTTGGGAAACCAAAAAAAAAATATCACTCGAAATTTTTCACATTATGTTTGGAATGTGAGTTTAATTGGAAAAAGATAATGACACAAATGAAAACGCATGGAAAAAGATAATCACTCGAAATTTTTTTAACTTTTGTAATGTATTAGGAAAGTGCACGTGCTTTACACGTGATTAATTAATTTCTTTTAATCAAATTAGAAAAATGCACGTGTTTTGCACGTGATCAGCTAATTTATTATTTTAGTTGAATTATATCATCATTTTTAATCATTATACTGTAGAAAACTGGGAAGACATGAATTCTTGATTCTGATGGTGGAAGAATAAAAAAGATATGATTTTCTGGAGAAAGGAATGAAGAAGGAGAAGAGAAAAAAAGTTATGTAGTGATCTTGGAAATAAAATGGCAGCGGATGAATATAATAACTACTGATACCATGTTAAACCATGGATTTGCATGAAAGAATAATAAACAGAATATTGAAAGGAAAATTGAGATTGAATATTATTGATCTATGAATTGTCTTGATTACAAAATGATGAATATGAAAACTATGTGCTACAAGAGAGTGTATGGACCTATATTTATATACATATACAACCGACTATAACTGGCCCATATAACAAAAATAAGATCGGCCCACTAACAAACTTAAACTACTTAAACCGGACATGAACCGGACCAACAATAATAACGATCAGTCCTCAATTATACGACCTAATTGTAAAATTGATTTGGGGCTTTTTGTTTGTGGCACAAATGTCTTGTTCTCCTTCAATTCTCCATGGAAGCTATTCTTCTTATCTTCAATTGAGGGTTTCAATTCTTCAGCTGATTTCTCAGGTAACTCGTTCATCTCTATTTTGCTTGAATTCCCTATTTCTGATAGGGGCTTCACCCAAGTGCCTCTTTTCTTCACGATCTTCGTACTTCGGACCCACTTTCTATCATTGTCGTCGAAATCTGAGTATTGAGGCGTGCTCTTTTTCTTCCAATCTTTCGTTGTTTTTAAATCAAATAACGAAACTTCTTTTTCACGGTATTTTTCAAAAATCACAGGGTGATTCGGTTTGGCGTCTTCATTGTCGCCAAAGAAAGGAGCTTCATTTGGGGGTGGAAAGGGATACTATGGAGGTGCACTAGGTGTATATGGAACCATGTTACGATGTTTAGAGAAGAGAGGCGTCACACTTGTTACACGTATACCCAGAGTGTTTCCTGCCACCTTGCGTTCCTTTTTTATTATTTGCATCCATCTAGTTAAGAAAAAAAATTAGCAATAAATAATAAATAATAACATTTATTTATTTAAAACCAAAAAGAAAAAGAAGAAGATGCTACGTACCTGGTGAATAGCAGCTTAGAAGAAGAATTAAGTTGGTGAATTATAGATGGGTTGTGTGTGTGTGTATGCATGCGTTTATATAATGGGGGAGGTAAGAGATAGTAATTAATTGCACATCCCCCCACAAGCTATAAACCTTGAATTCTGATAGAGAATTGATATGGTGAATTTGTGTAATGCAGGTTATTATATATTTGAAATGCTGAAAAATTGAAATGAGAATGAATATGAACTTATCATAAAATATATATCGTGGTCTTTACCAACATCTTTTCTGTTTATGTACCACAAGAAAAAGCTAGTAATTCACCATGTATAGTGCCACTTTATAAAATCAAATCCCAACTTACCAACAGGTGATTGGTCTAGTGGAAGGGGCTAGTCACTACAAAGTAGCGGACTCAGGTTCGAATCCCTGTTGGGAGAAGTTCCCACATTATGTGTCCGACGCACCTCGAAAGGGATTAAACCTTTGGGAAACCAAAAAAAAAAAAATATCACTCGAAATTTTTCACATTATGTTTGGAATGTGAGTTTAATTGGAAAAAGATAATGACACAAATGAAAACGCATGGAAAAAGATAATCACTCGAATTTTTTTTAACTTTTGTAATGTATTAGGAAAGTGCACGTGCTTTACACGTGATTAATTAATTTCTTTTAATCAAATTAGAAAAGTGCACGTGTTTTGCACGTGATCAGCTAATTTATTATTTTAGTTGAATCATATCATCATTTTTAATCATAATATTGTAGAAAACTGGGAAGACATGAATTCTTGATTCTGATGGTGGAAGAATAAAAAAAATATGATTTTCTGGAGAAAGGAATGAAGAAGGAGAAGAGAAAAAAAGTTATGTAGTGATCTTGGATAAAAAATGGCAGCGGATGAATATAATAACTACTGATACCATGTTAAACCATGGATTTGCATGAAAGAATAATAAACAGAATATTGAAAGGAAAATTGAGATTGAATATTATTGATCTATAAATTGTCTTGATTACAAAATGATGAATATGAAAACTATGTGCTACAAGAGAGTGTATGGACCTATATTTATATACATATACAACCGACTATAATTGGCCCATATAACAAAAATAAGATCGGCCCACTAACAAACTTAAACTACTTAAACCGGACATGAACCGGACCAACAATAATAACGATCAGTCCTCAATTATAAGACCTAATTGTAAAATTGATTTGGGGCTTTTTGTTTGTGGCACAAATGTCTTGTTCTCCTTCAATTCTCCATGGAAGCTATTCTTCTTATCTTCAATTGAGGGTTTCAATTCTTCAGCTGATTTCTCAGGTAACTCGTTCATCTCTATTTTGCTTGAATTCCCTATTTCTGATAGGGGCTTCACCCAAGTGCCTCTTTTCTTCACAATCTTCGTACTTCGGACCCACTTTCTATCATTGTCGTCGGAATCTGAGTATTGAGGCGTGCTCTTTTTCTTCCAATCTTTCGTTGTTTTTAAATCAAATAACGAAACTTCTTTTTCACTGTATTTTTCAAAAATCACAGGGTGATTCGGTTTGGCGTCTTCATTGTCGCCAAAGAAAGGAGCTTCATTTGGGGGTGGAAAGGGATACTATGGAGGTGCACTAGGTGTATATGGAACCATGTTACGATGTTTAGAGAAGAGAGGAGATATGGTGAATTTGTGTAATGTAGGTTATTATATATTTGAAATGCTGAAAAATTGAAATGAGAATGAATATGAACTTATCATAAAATATATATCGTGGTCTTTACCAACTTCTTTTCTGTTTATGTACCACAAGAAAAAGCTAGTAATTCACCATGTATAGTGCCACTTTATAAAATCAAATCCAAACTTACCAACAGGTGATTGGTCTAGTGGAAGGGGCTAGTCACTACAAAGTAGCGGACTCAGGTTCGAGTTCCTGTTGGGAGAAGTTCCCACATTATGTGCCCGACGCGCCTCGAAAGGGATTAAACCCTTGGGAAACCAAAAAAAAAATATCACTCGAAATTTTTCACATTATGTTTGGAATGTGAGTTTAATTGGAAAAAGATAATGACACAAAATGAAAACGCATGGAAACAGATAATCACTCGAAATTTTTTTAACTTTTGTAATGTATTAGGAAAGTGTACGTGATTAATTAATTTCGTTTAATCAAATTAGAAAAGTTCACGTGTTTTGCACTTGATCAGCTAATTTATTATTTTAGTTGAATCATATCATCATTTTTAATCATAATATTGTTGAAAACTGGGAAGACTTGAATTCTTGATTCTGGTGGTGGAAGAATAAAAAAGATATGATTTTCTGGAGAAAGGAATGAAGAAGGAGAAGAGAAAAAAAGTTATGTAGTGATCTTGGAAAAAAAATGGCAGCGGATGAATATAATAACTACTGATACCATGTTAAACCATGGATTTGCATGAAAGAATAATAAATAGAATATTGAAAGGAAAATTGAGATTGAATATTATTGATCTGTAAATTGTTTTGATTACAAAATGATGAATATGAAATCTATGTGTTAGAAGAGAGTGTATGGACCTATATTTATATACATATACAACAGACTATAATTGGCCCATATAACAAAAATAAGATCGGCCCACTAATAAAGTTAAACTACTTAAACCGGACATGAACCGGACCAACAGTAATAACGATCAATCCTCAATTATACGACCTAATTGTAAAATTGATTTGGGGCTTTTTGTTTGTGCCACAAATGTCTTCTTCTCCTTCAATTCTCCATGGAAGCTATTCTTCTTATCTTCAATTGAGGGTTTCAATTCTTCAGCTTATTTCTCAGGTAACTCGTTCGTCTCTATTTTGCTTGAATTCCCTATTTCTGATAGGGGCTTCACCCCAGTGCCTCTTTTCTTCACAATCTTCGTACTTCGGACCCACTTTCTATCATTGTCGTCGAAATCTGAGTATTGAGGCGTGCTCTTTTTCTTCCAATCTTTCGTTGTTTTTAAATCAAATAACGAAACTTCTTTTTCACGGTATTTTTCAAATATCACAGGGTGATTCGGTTTGGCGTCTTCATTGTCGCCAAAGAAAGAAGGTTCATTTGGGGGTGGAAAGGGATACTATGGAGGTGCACTAGGTGTATATGGAACCATGTTACGATGTTTAGAGAAGAGATGGGATATGGTGAATTTGTGTAATGTAGGTTATTATATATTTGAAATGCTGAAAAATTGAAATGAGAATGAATATGAACTTATCATAAAATATATATCGTGGTCTTTACCAACTTCTTTTCTGTTTATGTACCACAAGAAAAAGCTAGTAATTCACCATGTATAGTGCCACTTTATAAAATCAAATCTCAACTTATCAACATGTGATTGGTCTAGTGGAAGGGGCTAGTCACTACAAAGTAGCGGACTCAGGTTCGAATCCCTATTGGGAGAAGTTCCCACATTATGTGCCCGACGCGCTTCGAAAGGGATTAAACCCTTGGGAAACCTAAAAAAAAAATATCACTCGAAATTTTTCACATTATGTTTGGAATGTGAGTTTAATTGGAAAAAGATAATGACACAAAATGAAAACGCATGGAAAAAGATAATCACTCGAAATTTTTTTAACTTTTGTAATGTATTAGGAAAGTGCACGTGCTTTGCACGTGTTTAACTATTTTTTTAATTAAATTAGAAAAGAGCACGTGCTTTACACGTGATTAATTAATTTCTTTTAATCAAATTAGAAAAGTGAACGTGTTTTGCACGTGATCAGCTAATTTATTATTTTAGTTGAATCATATCATCATTTTTAATCATAATATGGTCTAAATGACACACCACATAATTTCTTTGATTATATCGTTTTAATTATTACTATGTTGTTCCAAAAAATTTAAAGTTGTTATCATAAATATCTAAAATCAATTCTTCAAAATAAAAAATGAACTATAATTAATAAGTATTTATAATACAAAACTAAATGTCTACATAACTATTATTCTAAAACAACCATTTGAGCTAATGAATAATATCAATTATTTTCTTCTTTGACTTTGATATTTCCATCTAAACCATTTGTGTTATTTTAATCCGTTCTTTCACCAATTTCACCGATTTTCGTGGTTTTTTACATTCGTTAAGAGAGAATTGCATTTTTGGTACACACCTATAGGTCAATTCCCACTTTTGGTACACAGCTTTATGTGTCCAACACATTTGGTACACCTCTTTAACAAAGTTCGACACATTTGGTACAACCGTTAAATAAATTGCAAAAGCACCGTTAATTCGATCACGTGACATCACGTGCCCGTTAGTTCGACACATTTGGTACACCTCTTTTACCAAAAAAAAAAAGAAAAAAAAAAGAAAAAATTGAAACTTGATAAACTTTTTTATTATATTTTATTCTTCTTCCAATATTAAACTATAAATGACATTATAGATTATTATATTTTACATGTCATATAAATAATAAATACGTATTTTTTAATAATTTTTATAAATATGATAAATTAAAGTAACTTGTTTATTATATTTTATTCTTCTTGCAATATTAAACTATAAATGACATTATATAGTTTATTATATTTTACATGTCATATAAATAATAAATACATATTTTTTAATAATTTTTATAAATAATAAACTATTTTTATAAATAATTTTTAAAAATTGAAACTTGATAAACTTTTTTATTATATTTTATTCTTCTTCCAGTATTAAACTATAAATGACATTATATAGTTTATTATATTTTACATGTCATATAAATAATAAATACATATTTTTTAATAATTTTTATAAATGATAAACTATTTTTATAAATAATTTTTAAAAATTGAAACTTGATAAACTTTTTTATTATATTTTATTCTTCTTCCAGTATTAAACTATAAATGACATTATATAGTTTATTATATTTTACATGTGATATAAATAATAAATACTTTTTTTATAAATAATTTTTAAAAATTGAAACTTGATAAACTTTTTTATTATATTTTATTCTTCTTCCACTATTAACTATAAATGACATTATATAGTTTATTATATTTTACATGTCATATAAATAATAAATACATATTTTTTATCATTATATAAATATGATATGATAAATATAATAAATACATATGATAATTTTTATAAAAGTTTATCAAGTTTAATTTTTTTTTTTAAAAGAGGTGTACCAAATGTGTCGAACTAACGGGTACGTGATGTCACGTGATCGAATTAACGGTGATTTTGCAATTTATTTAACTGTTGTATCAAATGTGTCGAATTTTGTTAAAGAGGTGTACCAAATGTGTTGGACACATAAAGCTGTGTAGCAAAAGTGGGAATTGACCTATAGCTATGTACCAAAAATGCAGTTCTCTCCATTCGTTAATCAAGTATTTTGTCCTTCTGGAGCCACGCTGTAATAAACCATCATGTCATCGTGTCAAAATAACTTAAATTGGATGAAAATAAATTATTAGGATGTTATAATCCTCAATTTATTTGCTAATGGATAAATATTTTAATTTCAGCGAAGTTAAGACTAAAATTGAGAGTACAAGGACTAAAATAATAGCAACTTAAGAATGTAAATTTCTTACCGGAACTAGGAGTGTCCTTTTCGGCGTCTATGCTAAAGTTAAAGAACTATTATTGTTTTTTCCCCAAGGATTCCTCTTGTAACTTTGTAAAATTAGTTCATTCAACTCAGCTGAAAATAATTTGTTCTCCTCAATATCTTAACAAAAGAATTTACAATATATTCTAATTTGGGTAAATACCACTTTTGGTCCCTCTTATCATTAACTTTTTACAGAGTGATCCCTTTTATGTTTTTTTTCCCACTTTAGTCCCTACTATGAATTATTTGTTTCACTTTAGTCCCTACTATGAATTATGTGTTTCACTTTAGTCCTTATCAGGTGGTTCCGATAACACGTAACATGCATATGATTATTTTTTATGGCATTTTCGTCCGTTCACTATTGAGACTATCTGAGATATTGTTTAATTGGTAAGCAATTTTGGTATTTGAAAAAAATATTAGGAAAAAACTTTAGTTTGAAACGAAATGTACGATTAAGTTCGATTGGAATGAAAGCCTAGTTTGGAAATTTAGTTTTTTTTTTAAATAATTAGAAAGACGAAAATATCCATGTTAGTTTACTTGAAATGACAAAATTGCCCTCATGAGCATATCACATGTTATCGGAAACGCCTTGGACCACTTGATAAGGACTAAAGTGAAACAAATAATTCATAGTAGGGACTAAAGTGGAAAAAAAACATAAGAGGGACCACTCTGTAAAAAGTTAATGATAAGAGGGACCAAAAGTGGTGTTTACCCTTCTAATTTCAATGAATTTTCTTTTATTAACAAGCATACAAGCCCAAAGGATTTTCAATTCTTTTTTAAATTTAACTTCCTTAGTCCAAATACGCTTAAAGAATCCACGCTCACCATAACAAACCAAAAAATAAATACTCATATAAAATATGAGTTCATGCTAATCGTGCTATTAAGTTTTTGGATTATTATGTCATGTAAAAAAATATATACCGGTTCAAAAAAGCAAAAAAAAAAAAATAGAAAAATAAATTAAATTTTAAAAAGGAGTTTTAGATAAAAGTATTACAAATAAAAAGAAAACGTCAGAAAAACTGATGCTCAATATTTTTGCATCTACTAAAATAAAAAAAAATGAAATAATTTTGTTCACGATATAGGACCCCGTTTCTAAAATACGCCTTGAGATATCTCGTCATATTTATTCATAAAATTTAAATTAATCTACGTTTTAGGAAAAGTTAGGGAACAAGGCAAAAATATCCCATAACTAAACCTCACAGACAAATTAGCCCCACATATTTTTCACTAAAAATTACTTCACAATTTACAAATTTAAAGCAATTTTAGTCCCAATTGCAAAAATTGGCCAAGCAAGCATCGTGTGTGGACCATGTACCTTAAAATTTGATTTTTGAATTTGGGGTCAATTTTGACTGTGTGTAAAAGTTCATAGTTACATATTAGCCCCTAAACTTAATTAAAATTTAATTTTTTATTATAAAAAATAACCTTCGTACCCCAAACCCCACCGATGTCCCCACACAATCCCCTAAAATAATATATATATTCCTAATTTACGAATATTGGGTGTTTTGATTTTGGGGTGGGTTCGGGGAGATGAGATGAGGAGTGGGGACAGCGGTGGGTAGGGGGTGGCCGTTGGGGTGTTTGCGTGTTATTTTTTTTTTAGTTCTAGAATTGTAATCAATTTAAGTTTAGGGGCTAATAAGCAATTATGGACTATCACATATAGTCAAAATTAATTCTCATCTAGAGGTGTAAACGAGTCGTGTAATATCGAACGACACATTGTTTAAGCTTGATTTGAATTCAAATTTTATGTTTGAGTTTTGTTTGAATTCTAAACGAACCAAGGTCAAACGAGCTTTTATCGAACGAGCTCGAGGCAAGTATCAATTAGCTTGATATTTTATATGTATTTTTTTAATATTTATCTTATCGAATCAAGCTCGAGCCGAACTTCAAAACTTATCAAACGAAAAATCATGTTCAAGCTTCTTTGAATTTTTTGGCGAACTGAACTCAAACGAGCTTTTATTAAACGAACTCGAATTGAATATCAAATAGCTTGATTTAATTTTTGGCCCTATGTGCGAAAGAGCTGGCAATCTATCACACGTGAAATAAAATTGATCAACGATCACCATTGCTTCCCACAACAATAAATGTGTTTTTTTTTTCTCCTTTTTTGATAAATTTACAAACTAAAATAAACAGTTGCTTTTGTAATATAAGAGAATCTTCAACCTTATATTACATATTTTGGCGTGCCATATTTTTCCAGTACATCATATTTTATTGATCGCTCTTATCACGTCATTTATATTTTAGCACAATAGTAGGGTTTTTTTTTTTTTTTATTGTTTTTTAACTCTTTTTTTTTTTTTTTTCTAATGTATTAACATTGTGTTCAATTGTTCAAAGTTCAAATGGCATCAATATCATCCCATCATAAAATCAATATAATACTCATGATAAAATAGTAAGGTTTATCTTTCATTTACCACATGTGAATTAAAATAATAATATTTTCTGCTTGTGCCCAATATTTTCTGCTTATGATAGGTCATAAAGTAAGTTGTAACACGCTTTTATGCCTCTATCACGATTTTGAACCTATAAATAATATCACGTTTGGTTTAATTAATTTGATTTGGTGTTATACCCCTCATGTTACTATGATTATGGGTTCGAAGAAGTAAAACTGAATAAAATAAAATAAACTACAAAATTACAGTTCGATATATATCAATTATTATTCAATATCAATTCATAGTTATTATAAAAATTGACATTATATTGTAATATATATGGTTGATTTTGTCACAATAATAAACGTGGTCTTAGTTAAATTATGATTCTTTTGTAGGGATTGAACCTAAATATTGAAGTTACATTAGCAATATTCGAACCTAAGTACCTAACAAAAGAATCATGAAACATAACAAGTGTAGACAATGGCAAAGTATTTACAAACTATTTAATTAATTGAAAATTTAATCGACATGATCTTGAAATGGGTTTTTGACAAGTTAACACATCGTGATATCTCTAATGAGTAATTTGCCTCTTCGTGATACAAAAATAGGTAATTTGGTTTTTTGCTAGTGGAAGTGTTGCACACACATTTTATAATGCGATTGAAACTTCATTTTCATGAAAAAAAATTGATCAATTCTACCTTACCATTCACAACACCTCACTTGATATGTGTAAATAGGCAATTTATCTCCTGTGATATGAGCAAATTAACACTTTTAACTCCCTGTGATATTGCATTATAGGTATTTTACCCCATTGTAAAAATATAAAATTCAAGAGAGATGTAGTATGCTTCTTTTATAAAAAAAAAAAAAAAGGAGATAGTTTATCAATTTATTTATCACATAGAGTTAAATTACCTATTTAAAATAACACGAGGAATTAAATTGCTATTTACTCTCTTGAACATATACAAACATATAAATATGAAGCAATTACTCTTAAAAAAATTGCACGCCTTCTATTTATTCCGTAATGATTTAGATTCAACAACTTTCGAATATAATTAATTAAAGATTGAATAGCAAATTAATTCCCTGTGTTATTTTAAATAGACAATTTAACTCCCTCTTATAAATAAAATGACAAAATACCTCCCTGTGATATCCTAAATAGGCAACTTAACTCTCTGTGATAAGAAAAATGCCAAAATATTTTCCTGTATTTTTATAAAAGAAGCACATTGCCTCCCTCTAAATTGCTTATTAATTCATATTATAAGGAGTTAAATTGCTCATTATATCATTTCACAGGGAGGTAAATTGCCCATTTTTATATCACAAGGAGGTAAATTGCTCATTATTTCGTTTCACAGGGAGTTAAATTGCCCATTAGACATATCACACAAAATTAAAAGAATCCAAATATGAAATTAGTTTTCACGATATATTCTTCTAATAAAACATTAATCGCGTGCAATACAAAATGGCTCTATTTAAGTCCTCGATATATATGTCCTATTCAAACTTCACGGAGAAATAAAAATAAAAAATGAAACCCACCAATTCTCCATCTAAACAAGCGGGTAGTTCAAATTGCAACCAAGTTCAAAATCAAGAAAATCCTCAAATTGAACTACCTTCCAATACCAATGACAAAAATCCTCGAGACGACGACGTCGATGTATACATTATTAGAAAATCAGATCTTCAAAAATCGATATCGGGATTTCTAACATCGCAATGGAAAAAAAATCCAATTCTTACGTCTACACTCTACACAATGGACGTCCCTGGAATTCACGAATTAGACGACGTTGATGTTTCATTTGATAAAGAATTTCCGTATGTCCCAGTTTCAAGTCAAAGAGTCCTTAAAATAAAGGAGGGAAAAACACTTTTGGTCCCAAACTTTACCCCAAAAAACATTTTTCGTCCCATGCTTCGCAGAATAACAGATTTGGTACCATAATTTTCATGATTTTGACACATTTAATCATTCCGTCAATTTTTGGACGGATTTCTCGCGCGTGAATTACACTCGCCCGTTAAGTTTAAAAATGTCACGAGATTTGCACTTGTAAATCATTCAGGGGGTGAATTGTAATTTTGGAGGGGTGAAATGCAATTTTGGAGAGATAATTAGAACGACTGTTTTCAATTTCCTTCCAAAATCATTTCTCCAATTTCTTGCCCTAAAATTCCCGTCGCAGCAAAAAACATCTTCCAAAATAATTCTCCCAAAATTGATCAAAGTTTCTCACAATGACTGATAAAGAAGCCGAAAATATCAGGTTGCCAAATGAAAATACCATGGGAATGATACGGAAAGTGGAGCACAATTACATGCCAACCCCAAGATATAAGTGTAAGTTTTTTTCCTCGAAAATTGAAAGAATCTCTGTTCTTTTTCAGACATTTTGGGGTGTGGGTTAGGATTTTTGTTTATTATAGGGGTCCCAAATGTAGAAGACAGTTGAGATTTGTTTTATTGAAGTGGTCCCGTTCCTGTTGGGTAAAGTTGAGCACATGTGAATATTTTTTTATAGATTGATTCCTTGTCTATTTGGTTGAATATTTAATATGATACATGTTACTTTATATGCTTTTGTACAGAAAATGAATAGTTTGTGTACTTGTTTGTCTTCTTCTTAATTATTTATACTGTTTGGCTTAATAATTGGCATAAAATTTGTTTTTTTTCTTGTATTGTAGGTAAAGACCTGCGTACATTGAAGATTTATTATGGTGGGTCTTTAAGGCATTTTCCTACTACAGGGTATGAGGGGGGTATGTTTAGGTGTATTGATTATTTTGATTATAGAGATGTAAGCCTCGAAAACTTAGATCACATGTGTAGTGAGCTTGACATTTGTGGTGTTAAGAACTATTATAGGATTGATCAGTTTGGAAAGTTCAGAATTTGTGAACTTCATACTGACTTTGTTACATTGGTTGATAGATCAAAAAAGAAGATAATAAACATTTATGTAAGCCAACCAATAAGACATATACGTTTGAATCAAAGGGGTGAAGAGAAAGGTTCTGTAGAGGAGAAAGAAGACAGAATTGTTGAGTTGCAAAATGAGGAAAATCAAGATGAGGCCTTGCCAAAAGGTGATCAAGAAGTGGAAGATGAGGACTTACAAAATAAAGAAGTGGAAAATCAAGTTGAGGATTTGCAAAATGGGGAAGAGGACCTCCAAAATGGGGATAAAGAGGTGGAAGAGGACTTGCAAAATAGGGTTGAAATCAGTCCAGTGCAAATACCAGTACAAGAGGAGGTTCAAGTTCAGGTTCAACTAGAAGAGGAGGTGCAAGTTGAGGATCAAGATAGAGACAGTCCAGTGCAAGTTGAGGTTCAACTGGAAGAGGAAGTGCAAGTTGAGGTTCAAGATAGAGACAATCCAGTGCAAGTTGAGGTTCAACTGGAAGAGGAGGTGCAAGTTGAGGTTCAAGATAGAGACAGTCCAGTGCAAGTTGAGGTTCAAGTGGAAGAGGAGTTGCAAATACCAGTACATGATGATAGGGTTATTTCAAAAAAAGGGAAGAAAAATAACAAGGGAAAGTCAGTTTATATTGGAAGTGAAAGTGAATATGAGCAAACTGAGAGTGAAAGTTCTGATCATGATGAGACCATGTCCCAGAACAATGTAGACAATGGTGAAAATGAAGATGAGGCAGAAAATGAAGATGAGGCAGAAAATGAAGAGGGGGAAGAAGAAAGCCTCCTATCTACTGATGATGAAATGAAATGGAGGTCATTGTCTGATGATGAGGAACATGAGGTATACCCTAAATTTGATCCTGAAAAAACATTCAATCCAACATTTGAGTTGAAACAGCTGTTTAGTAATAGGAAGCAATTCAGAGTTGCAATCCATTCACATGCAATCATGAGCATGAGAAATTTGAAAATCACCAAAAATGATATAAGAAGGATATATGCAAAGTGTATGGCAGAGGGTTGTAATTGGCACATTAATGCATTGAGGGTGAATGATGAGTCAACTTACCAAGTCAGAGAATATGAAGACAGGCATGCTTGTGGGATTGATGCTCATTGCAGAAATGTGAAGTCAAGATGGTTGGCAAGAAAGTATGAGGAGTTGTTTAGGATTGATCCAAACATAGATGTGAAGGGTTTCAGGATTGAAGCAATAAAGGAGATTAAATGCCATGTTTCCATATCTCAGGCTTACAGAGCCAAAAAAAAAGCAGTGCAAGCAATTCAAGGGAACCCTGATGATGAATTGAGGGACAGAAGCCCAGGGTCAACTGTTATATTAAAGCAGTCAGAATCTTGTGACAGTGAAGGGAGAAAAAAATTTGATAGATTTTATGTGGGCTTCAAGGCTTTAATGGAAGGTTTCAATGCAGGCTGTAGGCCTATAATAGGTGTGGATGGAGCTCATTTGAAGGGACCATTTGAAGGAGTACTTTTAACAGCTGTTGGATTTGACCCAAACAACCAGTTGTACCCAATGGCTTATGCCCTTGTTCACACAGAGTCAACAAATACATGGGAGTGTTTTTTGCAGCTGCTCAAAGATGATCTTATGGTAGAGAGAGATGATTGTTACACATTCATCTCTGACAAGCAGAAAGGGCTGTTAAGTGCCTTTAAGATAGTGTTTCCTGGTTCAGAAAATAGGTTCTGTGTAAGACATTTGATAGGAAATATGAAACAAGATGAATTTAAAGGAAAGGATTTTGAAGACAAAGTATGGGCTGCAGCAAGAGCTTGCACAGTTCCTGAATTTGAGATAAAGTTTCAAGAATTATGCTTGCTTGATGAGGCTTTACCTGCATGGTTTGAGGAGAGGCCCCCTGCCCATTGGTCTGGGGCTTTTATGGATCCATATTCCAAGTGTGATGCCTTGCTCAACAATGTGTGTGAATCTTTTAATTCATGCATTTTAGATGCAAGAGGGATGCCAATTTTAACATTATTGGAGTGGGTTAGGCAGTACATAATGGGTAGGATGAGTAAGAACAAGGATGTTGCTAGAAAAGGGTGGGGAAATTGTAAAGTTGGTCCTAAAATCAAAAAAATTGTTGAAAAAAGGGTTATACAAGCAGCATCATGCATTGCCATCAAATCAGATGATTGGCACTTTGAGGTTCATTCTGATAGTGGCCAACATTACATTGTTGACTTGCTCAACCACACTTGCAGCTGTAGGAGGTGGGATATTTCTGGAATTCTTTGCAAGCACGGTATGAGTGCTATCACTTACATGGTCAAGGATCCAATGGACTTTGTAGACAAATCATACACAGTTGAGACATATTTGAAAGTGTATGATCAGAGATTGATGCCAATTAATGGACCTGTGTTGTGGGCTAAGAGCAACCGCATTCCTCCACTTCCACCCACATTTTTGAAAAAGAGGGGAAGACCAGCAAAATCAAGAAGACCATGCCCATATGAAAAAGATAAGAAGGCAACAAAACAGAGGAAAGATAAAAAAAAATGGCAAGACAAAAGTTTAGAATGACATGTAAGGTGTGTGGCAGAAAATGGCACAACAAGAAGACATGCCAAAAGAGACAATCAGAAAATCAAATGCCTTCTCAAGAAGAAACACAAGTAATGTATGATGTTCCTGTTCAATTTCAAGAGGTACCAGTAGAAGCTGTAAGTACCAGTGTCTTATTTTTTGAATATTTTTTTACTTATACTTTAGTAACATAGTTTCTTTGAATGTTAAAGGGAAGAAAGAGGAAAATGATTGATGAGGCAGAAAATGTTGGTGTGACAAGCCAAGCCAGCCAGAAGGATTCCAATGTTGAAATGAGCCAATGTCAGGTTTCCAAAGGTAAAGACAAGGCAGCTGTTGGAGGACCTCAAGGACTGCAACTTAGACCCCCTCAAGGACTGCAGTCTACTTCAGCATTTAGGCCACCTCAAGGACTGCAATTTGTTCCAAATGTAAGATATTCACATTGAAATGATGTTTAATTACATTAAGTAGACAAATTTGTACTCATGTTTCAGGTTACACCTATGCAACATAGTGCAAATATCAGAGGCCATGCTCCAACAAATTATCAACCACAAACAAGTTCAGGGTCACATCCTTTTCCAGTCATTGTGAAGGATGGAATGAAGTTTATTACATTGTCAAACTTAGAGGCTGCATGCACAAGCTCTAGAAAAACTAAGAAATCTAAGAATGAGGATTCAAGTTCTCAAAAGTAAATTAGAAGACTATTTGTAGTTCTGTTTTGCAAAGGGGTGTACTCAGATTGACTGACTGAGTGGTTTTTGGTTAATTACAGATGGTGTTATTATGTTAAATCTAGTACTGAAATTGTGTTTTTTGTGATTCTAATGAAATGGTGTTATTATGTTAAATCAAGTGTTTGATGTTTGAAGATGATTTGGGATATGAATTCAAGTTGATCTTTTTATGGATTGATTTATAGCCTTGGATGTTTGAATTAGGTTGTTGGATGTTTGGGTGTTGGATGTTTGAAGATGATTTGGGATATGAATTCATGTTGATCTTTTAGGTGTTATATAAGGTTTTGTAATGAAGAAGGATGCTTGGGTGTTATATATGGTTTTTTGTTGAACTTATATTTGATATTTGGGTGTTTGTGATGAAGCAAAATATGATCCTAAGAGTGCAAAAAATGCAACAAAAATGAGCACACAATATAGTGTAAAAAATTGATGCTGGAAGCAACATAAATGAGCACTAAAAAGCCCTTCAAACACATCAACTTCATCCTCCAAGCATTTCAAACATTACAAAAGAACTAAATTACTTATAACATTGGAACAATACAATTAAAAACATTACAAAAGAACTAAATTACTTATAACATTGGAACAATACAATTAAAAACATTACAAAAGTGCTAAATTACTTATAACATTACAAAATCAAGCTTAACTAAACTAGCCTCATTCTTGACAAACACTAAGCAACCTTCATCAAGCATCCCAGTCCCCAATCATCTCTACAAAATGAACTTCCAGATTATCATCATCAACATAAGGCCAACCAATTTCCAGATTGTCATCCCAATCCCTAAGTTTATGTTTTTTTTCAACTCAACTATTTCCCTTTCCTTTTTCGAAATTTCTCCAACATAAAGGATGATTTCTTCATCCTTTTTGTTGATTTCTTCATCCTTTTTCTGGATTTCAGCGTCCTTTTTCTTCATTTCAACTTCAAGTTTGTTAATTTTACACAATAAACCGGATATTATAGCCCTTGACCTTGCACACATGGGCTCATCTTCCCATTCAAAGAAACGACATCCATCTTCCCTACGGTAGTTCACGCAACCATAAAACCATCTTCCGGGGTTATCATCGGACCAACTTGTCCTAAGCGGAGTGGGTAGGCCGCAATAACACTTCAATTCCTTTGTAGGGATATTGTATGAATGCCTTGAATTGGAGCTTGAAGATGACATTTTTCTTGATATAGAGGTTTATGTTTTTTTTTTTTCCTTCTTTATGTTATACTGGAGAAGAGATGAAGGAAAAAATTTAGTGAGAAAGAAAAAATGGAGGGAAGGGTTGTTTGGAGGGAAAGGTTGTATAAGAAGAAACAAATTAGAGGGAAATTGTAATGGAAGAAGAGAGGGAAAATTTAGGTTTTTTATGCCAAAATTGCATTTCCACCCCCTGACCGATTATCTCATGTAATTTCTGAAACTCACGCGCGAGTGTAATTCACGCGCAAATATTCTGTCCAAAAATTGACGGAATGATTAAGAGTGTCAAAATCATGAAAATTATGGTACCAAATATGTTATTCCGCGAAGCATGGGACGAAAAGTATTTTTTGGGGTAAAGTTTGGGACCAAAAGTGTTTTTCCCTCTAAAATAAAGGTGTATCAAAAGAGGTATTTCAATTTTTTTGACTGAATTACAAAAAATTTATTTTATTGTGATAGAAGTTTTGCCCGATATAAGATTCTGGATAAGAATATAGAGAGTACAAAGAAATGGGATCATGATGTTGATGCTGCTGAGGGTCGTATAATTGTAACCTTCCCCAATTATATTCGCTAGTATGTATTGACTAATCATTTTCACTAGATCGATCTATCACCTGTTGATCATTATATTAGTATACATGGAAGTTGGAATGATATTATATATTTGTCGAATATATTATGTATAAATAAAGGCGTTAGAACTTTCAATCACTATAATCCATAGTTTAACGTATAAACTAGCTTAAACCCGTCATATGCACGAGATCATATAATAGAATATTTTAGGTTAAATTATATAATTGAATTAATGCTAAAAGTACCTATTTTCTTTATAATGCAAGTTCTCAAAAAAATTCAACACCAAAAAGAAGGTAATGGTTATATAGGTAACAAGAGGAATACCAATTTGTGATTTTTGCTTTTTAAACCATGTAATTAAATGACAACAAAACAAATTAATAACACTAACACACATTAAAGAGAATATTTATTTAACACCAAAAATATCGTTGATGAATTAATGGGAAAAAAAAAGTAATTATGATATATACATTTTATTTGCTGCCTTAAGACTCTCTTATTTTCTTAAATTTAGTATCATAAGGGGATAAATTTGTGGTATTTGTTATAACACAGGAGGATAAATTGCCACATTTATCATAACACATGGTGGAGATGGGGAGGGGGAGGGGATAAATTACCACATTTATCACACAAAAAAGTAAAGTGTCACGTATAAACATGTCAGTAGGTAATATAAAATTCTTATAAAATTACAGGGAATAAAGAACTCTATTTTTCACATGGGATAAATTGTCGTTAACTCAATTAAGGAGATAGTAATCGATATGTTATCTTATATAAATTGATGTTTTTATACAAGTGAACTAGCGTAATGGATATGCTACTTTTTTTTTTGGTAAGCAAATGATTAAGCATAAAGAATCGAAAATAAGTTTGTTACAGAAGTTCTAGGAAAATTAGGAATGCAAAAATCTACAAAAACATCGGGGGGAATGAGGGGGATAGGGTCTTCCCAATTACGAAGTTTTCCCCAATTTGCGAGATTATGAGCGACCTTGTTGCTGAGTCTTGTAATTTTCTTAACAATCCATTTAGGCCCAACATGGAGAAGTTTCCGAGCATTGAGTGCAATCGCTTCGCTGCTCCGTTCAAACACAGGGGACTTGCTAGTGATCATCAAAACAGAGTTGAGAGAGTCACTTTCAAACAACACCAAAGCACATTTGATATGATCAAGGAGGACAAAAGCTTTAAGTAATGCCGCTGTTTCGGCAGCAATAACATCAAAGAAAGAGCCTGAAAAAATAGCAGCATAAAGAACCGATCCTGAGCAGTCGCGGACAAGAATTGAGATAGCACCTTTACCTTCAGCGAAAGTAGCATCCAAGTTAACTTTGTACCAATTTGTAGGCGGAGGATTCCACTCATAAGAGAGATGAGGGAATGAGGCAGTTGCCAACGAGGAGGCTTGGGCAGAGGCTTGTTCGGAGGAGATTTTACAGCATGAGTTCGCCAAAGGAAGTGGATTCGGTGCAGCTGATGTTGGATTGTGGAGACGGTAGTTACTGGCTTTTCAAACCTGATCCAAGGTAACAACACAAAAGTTAAGGAATTCAAAAGCGAGGTCGGGGTTCGGGAAGAAGGATTGGTCTTGTTTGAGAATGGCTGAGATCCAGGCGGAGATATTCCGAGAGTTAAAAGGATGGAGTTTGAATCTCCACTTAGAAGCAAAAAAATGGTGCTGATAAATGGACAACTAAGGAAAATGTGGTCAAGGGAATCTGAACCTTGATTACAAAGGAGGCAGGAGGTATCTTGCACATCGAAGATATTGGATAAACGATGACGGGTAGGAATCATGTCGTTGAGTATCTTCCAAAGAAATAATTTGAGACGATTGTGAACACGAGACTCCATAAATTACCAAGAGGTGAAGGACCATTAAATCTAGCTTTTTGATCGGTTAAGTAAGCCCTTTTGACCGAGAAGTCACCTTTCTTGGAGTGAACCCAAAAAGCCGTTTTAGATTCCACACGGGTGGGAATTTTGATTTTGAGAATTTTTGAGACTGAGCTTTGACAAAATAAGGAGTTGAGGAGACTAATGTTCCAATCGGAAGATTTGGGGGTCATGAGATCTTGGACGTAAACAGGGGATAAAGGGGCTGGAATGGAAGGATTGGGGGACGGGAGGAAAGTATCAAGAGTGGGAATCCATGGATCATTCCAAATGTTGATAGCCGAGTTCGAGGAGACTTTATAACAAGAACCTTTTTTAATGAGGGGAACACAAGCAGTAACACCTTTCCAAATCCAAGAGATATTACTTTTTGGACGGGTATCAATGAGAATGCTTTGAGATTGGAGGTATTTGGCGGAGAGAAGGGGTACACACATTTTGTTGGTGGAGGAGAGAATGTTCCAAGAGAGTTTGAAAATGAGAGCTTTGTTCAAATCAAAAGAACGGCGAAGACCAATCCCCCCATTCCACTTGGGAGTACAAAGGGTGTCCCAACATTTAAGAGCAAGAAAGTGAGGCTTGTCATTAGCTTGCCACCAGAATTTACGAATCATGGAGTCAAGTTTATCACATAGGTTTTTTGGGAGAAGGAAGGTGGCCATAAGGTACGAGGGAATGGATTGGGCTACTGATTTGGCAAGAACATTGCGTCCCGCATGAGAGAGCAAAGGGGCACGCCAACCACTAAGCTTTTTTCTAGTTTTCCTATGATATCGTTGAAACAAGCTTTGCTTCCCGAAGTTTTGCAAAAAGGAAGACCTAGATGTTTGGACTTATGGTTGCATTTTTTCATTTCAGGGATGGAAAGGATTTTGTTTCGAAGGGAGCCGCTGGTGTTGGGGCTAAAATGGAGAAAAGATTTTTCACGGCTAATTGATTGGCCGGTCCAAGATTCGAAGGTGTTAAGGACAATTTTAACCCCAACAACATTTTCCTCGTTAGCTATACAAAAGATGGTAATATCGTCAGCAAAATGAAGGTGGGAAACCGGAGGGCAATTACGACTAATTTTGATACCATTGATGGTGCCTTCATTCTTGGCACGAGTGATTAGGCGAATGACTTCAGCACGGGGATTAGACGTACTAGTTTGATTAAATTTAGTGTAGGTTCAAAACTTTTCTTATTTGAAAAAAATTATGGTACATTTGATTGCATTCATTCGATAAATTAAAGACTAAATTGAGGATCTCATTTAATTTCGTGAAACAAGTCAAACACATATTTTGGCCCATAATACAATTACAAACTATTGAGAATTACTTAAATGTTTACATGGTAGAACTATAGAAAATATTGAATGGTGGATATGGCTGTAGATGAAATTCTTAATTAAAGACGACAAAAATTAAAATCAAACTAAATATTTAATAATAAAGAAAACTAAATTGGATGGTGGACATGTTGTGCGTCATACATGGTTTTTTCCCTCTGAAAATTGAATTTAGTGTTAATTATGGTGTCAAATGTTAGATCTCAAGTTGTTCCTTCTCTCTCTAGAAGAGAGTTATTCTTTCTCTCTCTAGAAGAGAGTTTGTTTGTTTTTTGAGTGTCTGCTTCTTTTCTCTCTTTTTCTTTAGTTTTTGGATCTTTCTTCCGATGGGAAATTCATTAGAAATATCTGATTTTGCTTACATCCATACTTGCAATTAGTTTATCTTTTGATTTTTCTGGGTTATTTTAGTTTTTTTTTGTTCGATTGTTTGGGTCTGTTCTTTTCCCCCTTCCCTAACATCCATTTTTTCGTTCTCCAGGTTGTGGCTGAAGCGATTCTCTTTGCCGACGTGTCGCACCCCTAAACTCCTGCACCCTACATCATGGATATCTCTAATTTCGATTTTGGGAACAAACTGAATTTGACTGATGTTGAAGAAGGGCTTTGCCTTGCTGATGATGATTGGGATCAGCAAAATACTTCTACTGAATTACTGTTGGTTGGTAAAATTCTTGGTAAAAAGAGTTTTAATACTGAATCTGTGGGGTTGATGTTAGGAAAATTGGAAATGGTCATCTTATCTTCTCCTTCAAGCACAAACTTGATAAGAAAAGAGCACTGGAAGGAGGGCCATGGTCTTTCGACAATAGGTTGCTAGTTCTTAATGCTGTGGGTAGTGATGATAATCCAGATACGATCGACTTGGGCTGGAGTGATTTCTACATTCAGATTTCGGGTCTCCCCCTGGCTAAATCGAACAAAAATATGGTTGAGAAGATTTGTGCTAGAATGGGGAAACTACGGAACATTCAGGCAAACCACGCGGATACTTATTTAGGTGAAACCATCCGGGTTAGGATAGGAATCGATATCATGAAACCAATACCGAGATTTATGAAAATCCGAAATGAGAGGGGAGATAACATTGTTGTAACCTTCAAATACGAACGCCTCCCTAATTTTTGCTACCATTGTGGTATGTTGGATCACACTTCCATCGGGTGTTTAAAACGATATAATTTTGAAGAAGAAGTCAAATCGGAAGATCTTCCATATGGGGACTGGCTTCGAGCTTCTCTCGGCTCCGGAAGTTCTAAAGGTTGGCAAGCTGCATCAGGACTCTATATTAACAGTAGGAATAAAATGGGTAAGAGCTTGGAGTCGTCTTCGTACAATGGGGGGCGAAAAATTACAGGAGGCAATATCTTTTCGCCAATTTCGACAACTGTTATTAATCTGAACCAGAACAAGTCTGATCCGATCTCGCCTGACTTGGTAGACTCAAAGGTTTCGGTTGGTCTGAATGGGATAGATGGAAGATCAGCTGAAATCAAGGAAAATTCAAAAGAGGGGGGACAATATCCGATAAAAAATAACTTTCCCTCCTCAGCTCCTACTTTCGTGGAATCAAAAAGTCAAACTGATCACCAAAATCCTGTAGTTTCGGCTGATAAAGGTAAATCTGCTATTAAGATTGATTCCAATATTAATTGCCCTAGTAACCCAGCCCAATCTTCCAGCACATTACCTATACCCCATAATACCATATACCCAGGCCCATCTAAACTGTCTCAGGAAACCTCATCTGCCAGTATTTCAGCCCAACAAGGAACACTTGAACACATTTCACTAACCCCAACTCATATCTTAATCCAGAATCTTAACATCCCTCCCAATCCAAACCATAAGAGAACTCACCAAGGCCAGACCGAACTCCATACTCCCACATTCCAAATCAACCCATTCGTATCCGAACCAAAACCCACCCACCTACTTCATCCAAATCAATTACTCCTGAAATTAAACCCGTAAAATTCACCATTGACCCCAACCGGATATCGGCTAACCCGAACCAAAACTTTCCTGATAATAAACTGGTTACGAACAGAGTCCCAACCCCAAATCTCTATGGCAAAATTCCTACCACCACAAATACTGCACACCTCACTTCACAGATCAAAACAGAGAGAATCAATGATCTTTCCCCCTCCCTACCTCCAGTTCAGAAAATGAAGCGAACAAAAGGTAAGGAAAATTACCCCCCTAACTCGAAACCAAAACCGAACCCCAGTTTCCCACCTACGAAAGACATCACGTTCCCTGCTCACGATCCAACCCCGTCAGTCAGGGGGACCAAAAGGAATAGGGAATTAGTTGATATAAATTATTTTACTCAGAATCTTGACACAAATACCGAGCATGGAAATGATTCTTCAGTTGATCCTTTGAGACCTTCTAAGCGGATTCTCCTTGCTACTTCAGAGGCGGAGGCTGTCGGACAGCCCCGCCTATCGCCATGAATTGCCTAGCTTGGAATTGTCGAGGTCTTGGGGGTTCCTTGACAATTCGTAACCTTGGTTTCCATATTCGGGACCACAACCCCCAGATTATCTTCCTCTCTGAAACAAAATCTAATGGGAGGAAGATTGAGTTTTTGAAAAGAAAGTTTGATATGTATGGGATTAGTGTAGATTCTAGGGGGCAATCGGGTGGCCTAGCTTTACTTTGGAATAAGTGTTTGTCGGTGGAGCTTCAAAGTTACTCTAGTTTTCATATTGATGTGCATATAAAAGAGAAAAATGATCAGACGGAGTGGCGTTTCACGGGTTTCTACGGCGAACCCGACTCTTCAAAGAGGGAAATTTCTTGGAATATTATGAGGCAACTTTCTAATCTTAGTGATAAAGCTTGGTTATGTGCTGGTGACTTTAACGCCCTTTTGAGCCAATCTGAAAAGGAAGGGGGCAATCCTATACCGGGATACCAGTTGAGAGATTTTCGAATGGCTCTTCACGATTCAGGCCTCTCAGATTTGGGTTTTTCTGGATATCCATATACTTGGGTTAATAGATGGAATACTCCTCGCACAGTCAAAGAACGTCTGGATAGGGCATGCATTTCAAGTCAATGGCAGCAAAGATTTCCACACAGTAAGGTGGAACACTTGAATTTTGGAGGGTCGGATCATTTGCCTATTCTCATCCGAGTTCTTGATCGAGCCTACGAACATCCGGTTCGTAGGAAAAGGGGTTTCAAATTCGAATCAATGTGGTTGAACTCCGTGGATTGTCCTCGTATAGTGGCTGATTCGTGGGACCTTGCTGGAAATGGAGACTACAGAGGAAATGTGCTACACAAGCTTAGTTTGTGTCGTGAGAGTCTTGGTGTTTGGGGAGATTTTACTTTTGGACATGTTCGAAAAAAGGTCAGCAAGTTACGTCAAAAAATACACCGACTTAATACAGGAGTTTTTACAGGGGAGTCGCGGCTGGAGGAAAGAAGGTTACGATTAGAACTTGAGGAAATTCTTGATAGGGAAGAGAAGATGTGGCACCAGAGGGCTAAAATACATTGGATGAGAGACGGGGACCGTAACACTCAATATTTTCATAGCAGGGCCTCAAACAGGAGAAATAAAAATACTATCGACGGGCTTAAAAAGAATAATGGGTCTTGGTGTAGAGATGGTTTGGAAAAGGAGCAAGTTGTGATTAATTACTTCAAAGACATCTTCACTTCAGCTAACCCCTCGAGAGCAGAGCTAGACGTGGTATTGGGTGCATTGAGTTCACGGGTGAGTCACGCCGACAACCAGTTTTTACTTCAGCCATTTTCTGCAGACGAGGTAACCCGTGCTATTTTTTCTATGCACCCAACTAAATCCCCTGGTTCTGATGGTTTTCCCCCGTTATTCTTTCATAAATTTTGGCCTGTGATTAAAAAAGATGTTATCTTTTGGGTTTTGAACTTCCTTAACAATGGTGTCTTTGACGATAATTGTAATGCCACAAATATTGCCCTTATCCCTAAATGCCCTAAGCCTGAACATATGACTCAATTCCGTCCCATCAGCCTTTGCAATGTCATCTATAAAATTGCCTCTAAAGCTCTTACTAATAGACTTAAACCCTTAATGAACTCTATTATATCGGACTCCCAATCAGCCTTGATCCCTGGAAGGCAAATAACGGACAATGTACTTGTAGCTTACGAAATATCCCACTTTATGAAAAAGAAAACTAAGGGCGAGATCGGCCACATGGCTATTAAGTTGGATATGAGTAAAGCCTATGATAGAGTAGAATGGGTTTTTCTTAAGGAAGTGATGATCCGATTAGGCTTTGATTCTCGTTTTGTGAGGCTTATCATGATGTGTGTTTCTTCTGTTTCCTATTCGTTCGTTTTAAATGGTTCGCAATTTGGTTATGTTAAACCGGAAAGGGGCATCCGTCAAGGAGACCCCCTTTCCCCTTACTTGTTTCTATTTTGTGCAGAAAGCTTTAGCTCTCTAATATCCCAAGAAGAGAATTTGGGCCATTTGAAAGGAATTTCTATCTGTCGAGGAGCACCCAGTGTTTCTCATCTTCTTTTTGCAGATGACACTCTTATCACATGTAACGCTTCCCAAGAGGCAGCCTCTCACATCCGTCAGCTCCTTCACGCCTATGGTTTGGCTTCGGGACAAAGTATAAACTTCGAGAAATTAAGTGTGGTGTTTACGAGAAATACTTCGGCAAATACGATTGATTTGATCCTCGAGGTTCTTCCCTTCCGAAGAGAACTGAAACATGACAAGTATTTAGGCCTTCCACTTATAGTCGGAAAATCACGAAGAGAGGTGTTCGAGTATATCCGGGAAAGAGTTTGGAGTCGGCTTCAGGGACTAAGGGTTAAACTCTTATCAAAAGCAGGAAAAGAGGTTTTGATTAAGTCAGTTATTCAATCGATACCGTCGTATTTGATGAGTTGTTTCAAGTTACCGGGTTATCTCATTCGAGAATTAGAGTCTATGACTGCAAACTTCTGGTGGGACGAAAAGGATACACGAAAAATCCATTGGGTCAAATGGGATTCGCTTTGTTTGAGCAAAAGGGATGGGGGTTTGGGTTTTAGAGATTTGGACTCTTTCAACACAACATTCCTTATGAAACAAGCTTGGCGTATTCTCACGTCCCCAGACAGTCTTCTTAGCAAAATAATGAGATCACGATATTTCCCTTCTTGCAGCCTTCTTGAAGCCGATCTAAAATCTGGTTCATCTTTGACAAGGCGAAGCATTTGGGGTTCGATCAGAACCTTGCGAAAAGGTATTAGATGGAAAGTGGGCGATGGGAGATCTATACGGATATGGGGAGAAAAGTGGTTACCAGGTTCGGGTTCTCTAACGACCACATCTACTTCCCAACTTCTTCCGGCAGATGCACTTGTGAACAACCTGATTGATGAAGACACAAGAACTTGGAACAGAAACCTTATAGTCAGCATCTTTGATGTGGAGGAAACAAATGCTATCCTCTCTATTCCCCTCAGCAATCACCCGGTTCCAGACATCCGCGTTTGGCACTATGATAAAACAGGTATGTTTTCGGTTAAAACAGCTTACCATTTATGCCGAGAGCTAAAGCGGGAGGATAGGGATCAGCTGTTGAATACCACAATCCAACAACCAGCCCGTAACAAATTATGGATCTGGAACACTGTTGCGCCTCCAAAAGTGAAGGTCTTTATTTGGTTATGTTGTGTTAAAGCTCTCCCGGTGCGAGAACTCCTCTTAAAGCGTAAAATAATTACTGATGATGGCTGTCCTCGCTGCGACAACGGTTCAGAATCGAGTCTCCATACTCTGGTGAGTTGTTCTTATGCACAATCTATCTGGAATATTTCGGGTTTATCTCCAGCTGTTTATAACAATGGGAAGATTGAGATTGAAGAGTGGTTTAGGGAAGCTTACACCAAAACAGATGTGAAGGAGTTTGGGTGGGTCACTATCGTATGCTGGTGGATCTGGTTCAGTCGAAACAAGTGGCTCTGGGAGCAGACAGAGTTTCAGCCTAATGATGTTATAACTTACGCTAAGGATTTTCATGGTAGGTTTTTAGAAGCTCGTGCACGAGTCCCACGCACTTTGCCGATTAGAGAAGGTATTACTTGGCAGCCCCCTCCCACTGATTTTGTTAAAATTAATGTTGACGCTTCAATCTACTTGGGCGCTCTTCGTTTTGGTATCGGTTTTATAGCACGTAACCATGTTGGTGCTTGTTTAGATTGGGGTGTAAAAGTCTTTGATTTTTCGCCTAGTCCAGATACAGCCGAAGCTATAGCAGCTTTGAGAGGCCTTGAGTTTGGGATAGCCAAAGGTTGGCGGAAAATTGTCTTGGAAGGGGACTGTAAAATGATCATCGACGACATTCTTGGTGATTTCTCTTGCTTCCATCCGTTGGGGCACATTTTTTAAGACATTAGAACTTTAGCTTTAAGTCTTGATTCTTTTGTTTGTTCTCACGTTTTTAGGGAAAATAATTCGGTGGCTCACGCTCTAGCTAAGGTGGCTTATAGCCTATCTCCACCTTTTATTGAGCTTCCGCATTTTATTCGTGACTTTGTTTTGGACGATTTTAACCATTAATGCACTACCTTCGGGTTTTTCTCAAAAAAAAAAAAAAAAAATGTTAGATCTCAATAATGTTGATCCCAACTATTGTATGGTACAAAAATATAATTTTATCATTTGGCTTCGTCTCCTTAAAATATAAAAATAAACATTTGAATAATACCAAAGTAATGTATATAAAATAAACATACACCATCATATATAGTTTCATAATTATTTATACAAGATAAGTGGATAACTCAAAGAAAACGCTATTGACATTTATTCATGACATGAGAAGTTTTTATTTAATACAAGACCTAAAATATAAACAACATTATTGCACCAAAAAAAAAAATAAACAACATTATTGAAAGAACATTAAGAGAGAATAACACACTATTTGACAAGAGCATCGAACATTCTATTGGAAACCTCATCAATAGATTTTATTTAGACATGACAATTCAAATTCGACCCTAACCAATAATTGGAACCTCATTAACATTGCCATTTTCATCGACATAAACCCAAACCCGATCGCATCGAAAATCAGTAGTAGGAATTGTTCCCGGTGGCAAAATATAAGCCGTGACCAAAGGATTCTCACTTTCAATAGTCGTTACCGCCACAGTTCCTGGCGCTCCGACGAGCTCAGGCCATGAATCCTTACCTAGATAGACCACAAAATTAAGTTAAACTAAATTAATAACAATATATACTTATATTAAAATAATTAACTAAAGAAAATAATAGGAAACTCAACTCATTATTATAGTTACCAAATTTCTAATTGAATATATACATGAACAAATAATACAATTACGAAATACCATGTCAACGTAAAACGAACTTAAATTACCTTGACATTCGGAAGACATCCTTATAATTAACTTTTTGTGGTCTTTCTTGTTGTCTTTGCTTATGATTAATTAGTTGATATGTGCAATAACTATGACAGGCTATTTATAGAACAAATATTTTCAATGCTAGCTTGTTGATTGGTATTTTTAATTTGGACTTTTGGTGCTGCGAATTTGAATAATCAAATATGTAAGAGTTTGAGTTTTGTTTGATGAAGAAGAAAAGTATAAGTTAAAAATATATAAAATAATTTTTAAAGATTGGATTGCTATGTCAAAATGATTTTGCATCAAAGTAAGATATATCTAAACATATTAATGTGTGAGCATTTTGTTGTTGATATGATCTCTTCACGCAATGTTTGGTGGCTGCTAAGACTAACTAGTTAAAATATGGTTGTTTTGACTATAATAAATTAAATATTAAAAATCATGATCAATGTATTATAAAAAAAAAATTATTCAATGTTATCTTATTTGCTGTGTCAAATGATTGTACAAATGTACATAGTCTTGGTCTAGGATAAAGTACAACCCTAAATCCATCGTATAAAAGATATTATTAAGATTATGATACGTACATAATTTACACATACTAGGAAAGATCCTCACATTTTCGATTTCGACTCTAGTTTTGTTTTCAAAAATGGTAAAATTGCAAAACAATCATGTAAATTTGAGATCCTTCAGAATTAATAGTCATATTATTAAAAAAGACACGTATTTAATCTTTTAACTTTTATCCTATTTCAATTTTTGTCTTAAGCATAACAAATTTTATCATGTAATTTTTGTAAATTTCAGTTTTCTTCTAGCACTTACAAAGTTACGTACTGAAGGTTAGATGAATTTTGCTATGCATATAATTAAAATTAAAATAAAACATGTATTAAATGATCCGTGGATAAAACAAATTAATTCCCTGATCACATAATTAACAAAGAAAATATTGTAAACAAAACCCATGTTGTCGTGATTTTTTTATTAGTCAAATTTGAAACCTTTGAAATCTTCAAATTAAGTATGTACATCTCACAGACATATATGCATGTGATCAATGAGTAAAATAAGAACAACTAAAACTTTTTAATAAAGTATGCATTTGAATTTGATTGGACACAAACATTCATGTATAACATATATTTTGGACCACATTTAATTTTTAGATATAATTATTAATTCTAGAGGCTGCCAACATTTTATATTGCGAAATTGCATATTTTTTTTTGACCTTGTTGGTCAAGTACGATCAAATTTGTTTGTAGTCCCACACTTCTGGTATATTTTAAAGTATTTTGGTCACACTCTTGATAAAATTACATTTTGGCAATATGAGAATATCCTCTGGCACAGGGGGAGTTGCACGTACAGAGATCCAAAAAAGAATCGACTTGATCCAGGTCATAATCTTTATGGGATTCCCAAAGTTATTACTCGAAAGTAGACCCCGAGGAATCGAAGAATTACAGATGAATCTACAAAAAGAATTTAATTATGTATTAGTCCTATTTACTTTGTTTATTGGATCTATAGGAATTTCTTTTAATCAAGAAGGAACAGATTTGGATATCTTATCAAAATGGTTAGCTCCATCCATCAACCTTTTACATCCAAAGCCAGAGGATTCGACAGATTGGTATGAATTTTTGAAAAATGTTATTTTTTCCGTCAGTATAGCTTTTTCTGGAATACTTTTATCCTCGTTTCATAGAAGGAGATAAAATAAAAATTGCAAAACATTTTCAAATATTAAAATTAAAAGTGTAATTTCCCCACTTTCTATAGCAAGACTAATTCTATATAATATTCAAGGCTATCTCTAAAATAACTTATCAAGGTTGGAATTACACTTCCTGATACGACGCCGTACACAAGAAACATTCAGTTACGTTGCAGACTTGCAGTGTATTGAGCTTGTTACTATGGGAGAATTGCATTTTGGTACCAAGCTTGTTGTCAATTTCTACCTTTGGTACAAAATAAATGCATGTCAACACATTTGGTACCATAATTTAACAAACATTTCACATTTGGTATCGCCGTTAACTAGATTTGAAAATCACCGTCAAATTGGTGACGTGGCCGTTAAATCAGTTTCAATTATTGTAAAATTAGTAACTTATACTGACTGACAATTCATCGAAATGTTATTTTGCCTACCCGAAATGTTATAAGGCAGAATTGTCAGTGGTTTAATTAAATTTTGTGAGTTTAGTAGCGAAAACAAAAATTTATGAAACAATTTGTATAACATAATTCTTTTATCTTACTGACTACACACAACTGATCAATATGGAGGTTTTATGAAAGCGAAATTAAAGGTTAGGATCCTATTTATAGATAAATGTGTGGTTAAAATTAAACTTTCCATGCATTTTCAAAACAAGAATATTGATTAAATATTCACATAACATGATAGTAATATTTTTTGTTCTACAAGATTGACCCCTTGGTACTTTTGATCCCATGCACTAAATTGTAATTTGGGTTCTAGATTTTGATATATTATACAATTTTGATCTTATTCTTTTTTTATTTTTTTAATGGTCTAATCTAGTTTTAGGCGCATCGGACACATTTAATTGGAACCTTTCTCCCAACAGAGATTCGAACTTTAGTTTGCCACACTATAGTGACTAGTCACTTTCATTAAACCAATCAAATGTTGATACATTTTTTATCTTATACAATATTGTATATTAAATATTTGGTACCCTATAAAATTGTTTAAGTTTTACATTTTAATTTCATGATCAAATGTGATTTCATCTAAGTAGGCTATTTACATTAGGATTGAACACGATATGGTAAATCGATCGTACCAAACATAAACAAAATATTCGATTCAGACCGTTTATCGAATTAAAATTTCAGTCAGATAAATTATTTTCATCCAAGAACCGAAGCATGTAACCTTTAAGTTTTCGGCATTATCAAACCAGATTGGTAGTACCCATTTTTTTTTTTTTTTTTTGTGTATTTTGAATTAAAAAAAATATCAACTTTAATTTTATATTTCTAAATCTTAACAAAACAAAGCACCTCTTCAATTTTATTCCTTTTTTTTGGAGAGGAACAAATTTCATTCATGATCAAACAATGTCATTTGCTACAAGGTTTAGTAATTCAGCAGGAGCAATAAAAGCACCTAATCCTAATCTATTAGCAGAATGTGCTAGAAAGTGAGCAATCTTATTTGATTCTCTATATACATGGTTTGCTCTAAAAGAATTAAGTGAACTCGCAAGTCTCTTTATGTCATCCACTAGTGGTCCATAGTCATGCAGCGATGGGGAAGGGTCTTCAATGCTATCAATCAAATTTTTGCAATCACCTTCGAGTATTATATCTAACGCCCCTAATCGAATCCCCATGTCCATTGCTCTCTTTGCAGCTAATGCTTCGGCAATAACGGCAGATGTAACATGCGTCCTTTGTTCAGCAATCCAATCCACACATTCACCGTTGGAATCTCTAGCAATACATCCTATTCCAGCCGTATTCTCAGCCCCTTTGAAAGCTCCATCAAAATTAATTTTGATTATTCCATTTGGTGGTTTTACCCAATGAGCTGTGATTTGGCGTGAGCTTTGTGGAAAGTTTGTATCACTACTTGGTCTCCTTATAGCCGAGTCATAGATTTGATGATAATTATTAGCAAAATGTACTGAATCCAAAGGTTCTTTTTCCTTTTTCCCCCATACAACTTGATTTCTATTCCACCAAATACACCAGCATGAGGTTATAAATAAAGAAAATTCCCCTTGGTCAGTCTTCTTCCTCACCTCTTCTATCCATTCTATGGCTGACTGCGATTCCGTATGATAGGTACTAAAAGCAAACTCGCTTAGAGCCCAGAATTGACGTGCATATGAACAGCGGAGTAAGCAGTGCATCACATCTTCATTTTCAGCATGGCATAATGGACATTCAAGTTCCGGAATCTGTACGTGTCTTCGCGCAAGTGATATTCTTGTTGGAAGGGCATTCATGCAAGCTCTCCACAAGAATATTTTAAGTTTCGGCGCTACATTTGTCTTCCAAATCCATCTCCAATCCCTTGCACCCTCAGATCCGGAGGCTCTATCATTTTTTAAATCCATTGCTAGGTGATAAGCACTTCTCACTGTGAAAATTCCATTATTTGTATAATGCCATATAAGCTTGTCTTGATTTTGTTGGCTTCCCAGGGGGATTGAGATGATTATTTCCACATCGATTGCCCAAAAGTATGTATCAAGCAACTCTCTATTCCACTGGCCCAAGTTCGGATCAATGAGGGCTGAGACCTTGGCATCATGAAGTTTTGGGACTCGGGGTGAAAGGATACGAAAACTATGGGGTTGAGGCAGCCAAGCATCTCTCCAAATATCAATCGAATTTCCGTTTCCCACTCTCCATCTAATACCCGCTTCAAGTAATGACTTTGAGCCCCAAATGCTTCTCCACGCGAGTGAGGGTCGTGAGCCTAGTTCAGACTGTATGAAATCACAATCCGGAAAGTATCTCGCCTTTAGTATCCTGCTCAAGAGGTTTTCTGGCTTGTGTATTATTCTCCAGGCCTGTTTCGCGAGTAGTGCCAAATTAAATGCTTCAAGATCTCTAAAACCGAGCCCTCCAATCCTTTTACTCGAACAAAGTGTTGGCCAATTTATCCAATGCAGTTTCTTTGTTCCCTTATCATTCCACCAAAAACCCGAAATCATTGATTCCAAGTCATTGATGAGAGATTTCGGTAATTTGAAGCAATTCATAACATATGAGGGTATGGCTTGGATAACTGCTTTTATAAGTACCTCCTTCCCGGCCTTTGATAATAGTTTTTCGTTCCACCCATGTATTTTATTCCAAAATCTTTCTCTGATGAAATTGAACACCTCTTTTCTTGATTTTCCAACAGTAAGCGGTAACCCGAGGTATTTTTCATGTCTTTCTTCGATCCTGATTGGTAAAACCTCTTGAATAGACTCTAACTTTTCAGCCCCCACATTTCTACTAAAGACGATGCTTGACTTTTGTAGATTTATATCTTGGCCAGAGGCTTTTCCATATACATCTAAGATTCTTTTAATGCATGCAGCTTCCCCTGGATTCGCTCCACAAAGGATAAGGGTGTCGTCCGCGAACAAGAGGTGTGAAACCGAAGGTGCTCCATTGCAAATTCTTATTCCCTTAATGTTCCCACGTTCTTCTTCTCTACTAATTAATGAACTCAACGCTTCTGCACAAAAAATGAACAAAAACGGTGATAGGGGATCTCCTTGTCGGATACCCCTTTCAGGAATAATGTAGCCAATTTGATCACCATTAAGAACACAAGAATAGCTCACTGTTGAGACACACATCATAATTAAATCAATGAAAGATACATTGAAACCTAGTCTATTCATAACACCCCTAATGAAATTCCACTCTAATTTATCGTAAGCTTTGCACATATCTAATTTGATGGCCATGTGACCCTCCTTTCCCTTGATCTTTTGTCTCATGAACTGAGTAATCTCATAGGCAACTAATACATTATCGGTTATTTGCCTAGTGGGTACAAAAGCAGATTGATATTCAGATATGATTGTGTTCATAAGAGGTTTAAGCCTATTGACTATTGCTTTTGAGGCAATTTTATAGATAACATTACATAGGCTTATGGGTCGGAATTGGGTCATTGATTCAGGTGTTTGGACTTTGGGTATAAGGACTATGTGGGTATAGTTGCATTTGTTATTAAAAGATCTGTTATTAAGGAAATTTAGTACACAGGTAGAAATATCATGGCCAATCAAATACCAGTATTTTTGATAAAATAAAGCTGAAAGACCATCAGGACCCGGGGATTTTAAGGGATGCATATTACGTATAGCTTGATGTACCTCATTAGTGGAGTACGGTCGGAGTAGTTCCTGATTTGCTCGTTGATCTACTTTCACCCTTACCGCCTCAAGAGCCGAATCAATCTCATCCTCAGAAGGTTTGGCAGATCTGAAGAGTGCTTGGAAGTAGTTTATCACAGTGTTTTCGATCTCCATTCTTGACTCGCACCAATTTCCTTCTCCGTTTCTGATTGCTCTTATTTCATTTCTCTCTTTACGAGCTGATGCACGGGCATGAAAAAATTTCGTGTTTCTGTCCCCATCTATGAGCCAATGTGCCTTCGCTCTTTGTTCCCACATAAGATTTTCCTTGTCTAATAAGGCCTCCAGTTCGCGATTTAGCTCCAGTTCTTTAGCTTTAGAGGTAGCCGTTATCTGATTTGATCTCAAATCATGTATCTCCTTCTTCATTTTCCTAATTTGGGTTTTGACACTCCCAAAAGTTGTTCTACTCCAGTTCAATAGACCCAATCTGCAATTGTCTATTTTATTCCAAATTGATGTCCCCTGATCGATGCGTTCGACATTCCAGCTGTCCCTAATAACCTTTTCGCAGTCCGCTGACCTGAGCCACATTGCTTCAAATTTAAATCTTTTCTTTTTTACCATATTTCCCATGATATTCACAGATGTAGCAAATTCAATGTGGATTGGCAAGTGATCCGAGTTCCTTGTCTGCCTATGAGTAACTTTATGCGATGGAAATTTTCGGCACCATTCGATTGTTGCACATGCCCTGTCGAGTCTTTCCCATGTAGTATTTGGATAATTTCTTCGACTACACCAAGTGTATTTGAATCCCGTAAAACCCAAATCCATCAACCCCGAGTCCCTAAGGCAGTTCTGAAAATCTCTCAACTGCCATACCGGTTTAATCCTCCCCCCTTCTTGTTCCCCATGTGATGTCATTGCATTAAAGTCTCCAGCGCAAACCCAAGGTTTCGATGACACCGTAGCTAAGTTGCGAAGTAATTCAAATGATTCTTTTCGTTTATATGGGTCCGGATCCCCATAAAATCCAGTGAATCTCTACATGTACAAAATTGAGATATCTAAAAACCCTAGCAAACCAATCTCCCCGTCATCCGCAGTCCCGTGCGCCTCTCTCTTGGTTTTAAACCTTTAAAATTTCTGATGCTTCAAACCCAAGATTTTGTTTTTTTTTTTTTCTTCTAATATTTAATTAGTAGCGGGAGAAAAAACAAGAAAGAAAATGAACAGAAGCAATTTGGAAAGTAAAGTTTCTTTAATTTTAACTGCTTTATTCTTTGTTTAGCTTAATGGGTGGGCCTATGGTTGCATTTTTTTGGCTTTTTTTGGTATATCTGAAAGAGGTTGACAATAAGTTCTTCTAAATTGACTATTTGTCCCGTAATTGATAAATTACCAGCATCCAAATACCACATTTTAAAAAAATTCAAAAGCCCAAAAATGTTAGATTTTTTACCAAATCGAACCAAATTTTTTGAAATAATACATTTCATACCATGATTTACACCCTCTTAACACATTTAGTTTTCCTGATCAATTTTTGGACGAAAATCCCTGCATGTTTTCCCTCCCATTGTCAACTTAACGGACACGTGCGTGGCACGTGCTGAATTTCGTCCAAAAATTGACGACAAAACTAAGTGTGTCAAGAGGATGTGAATCATGATATGAAATGTATTTTATTGAAGATTTTGGTACCAATATGTTTTTGAACTAAAGTTTGGTATCAAAAGTGTTTTTCCCTCATTGATAAAGTACCATCAACCAAATACCAAATTTTAAAAAAAGTTCAAAAGCCCCAAAAAATTCGATTTTTTACCGAATCAGACCAAAATTTTTGATTTGACAAGTTGTACACGATTTGAAAAAATCCAACCGATCTAACATCGAAATTCAGTACATTCGGTTCGATTTTACCGTTTGCTCATCCCTACTTTACACTAGGGCCTTGGAACCATATTGCCTACATGTGTACCCGCGCACCTTGCACTTAATAGCATGAAATAATAGATTTAAAGTAAAAGATATGTCTTTAACATTTTTATCATAGATTTTACTAATAACTAGCAAGGTTTAGAAGCAGAACCTCTAAATTAGTTTTTCAGCACATATTCTCATCAACATTTGCTTCAATTCATTATGAGAATCCTTGAGACTTGCTATTTCTTCATTAGAGCTCTTACGGTCCTCTTTGAGACTTGTTATTTCTTCATTATAGCCCTGGATCATTTCTTGTTGAGATCTGATAAGAGTAACGGCATCTAGCAACTCATTTTCTGCCCTAGTCAGTTTTTCTTGTACTTCCTTAAGCTGTGTAGACTCACATCTCGACCTCTTATTAGCTTTAGATGATACTACTCCAGATCTCATACCCCTCTCATATCCACTGCGCACACCAAGTACATCCTTCATAATTTCCCTTTCCAAAGGTGAATTTTCTGCATCTTCAATATTATGGCTCCTCCGACTTATCAATTCTTTCTGTAATTTAAACATTCAAATTAAAATAATATCAATATTTTTCAAATTTAAAAACACACACACACACACACACACACAGAGACACACACACACACATATATATATATATAGTCTTGATAAAGATTTGTGAACCACTCGAACATACATGTTTTTCTGCAGCTTTGTGATTTACATACTCTCCATTCCTCATCTGAGTAACCCCAAAGTTATCAACACAACTTTGTTTTTCCTTTGAGATACAAAGTTTTATTATGTTAAAATTGGATATTAGCATTACATAAGAAGATAAAAGCATTTATTCAAACATAAATTGCATATTTTTTTTAAAACTTAAATTGCATTACCATATTCATCAACCGTGTGGTGAATGATTTTGAACCTGAAGTATGGGGATACGGTATGAATGACCTGTTCCTTGCATTGATTGTGGACCTTTCCTGCATTTACATATGATAATTAAAAGTGAGAATCCCACTAATTAAAAATAATAATCATTTTACCAAAATAAATTTAACATTAACCTGGAACTTGGAAGTTGCAAAATAATCACAGAGGGTTTCCCATTTTTCACTTTCAATCCAAGCAAATGGAATATTAGTCCTTGGGTTTATACCCTTAGCTACCATTTCTTTGTAGCTTTGACTTAATCTTCCCTTAAAATGCTTATAGCTTTCATAAAACATGTCGTCTATGAAACTTTGCACAAGTTGATCAGTGCCCAATCGCTTGATATCAAACCATTGCTAAGAAGAAAAGAAAAATTACTAAGTTTCTTGAATAATCAATTTATAGATTTTTAAAATCATAGATGATGAAATACCATAGAAAAAGTTATGCTATGAGAATGAAAATCAAAGCCATATTAATACAAAAGATATTAGATATAACTAAAACTTACGTCTAATCCAGCATACACGGTCAGTTTGATATCTTCTGGGACTTTTTTCCACGAAATCGTGAAATCAAGATCAGAATGCCTAACAACTATCCCAATTCCATTCGCCAAGTGTGAAGCGTATTTAATAGGCTTCTTGTAACCTTCAATAAACTCAATCTCTAGCAACTTGTTCCCCTGAGACGATACATGCACATGGTTTAAATCATTTATGCACATGGTTTAACACTTACATTATTAGCTATTTCTTTCTTTAATGACTTGCCTACACTTCTGCCGCGACGTCCTTTCTTGGCAATATCTATTTTAGTTGTCAATCCAAACAAAAGCAATATTACAACATATTATTCGACGTGATTTATACATATTGAATAATATGCTTACTTGTGGGATTTGGTAAGGTCGGTGCAGAATCATTTGTATCTATCTCATCCATGTGACCTATGGGAGCTGGAGCTTCTATAGATGCATGCTCTTGAAAAGTTTGAGAATCAGATGATAGTGGAGAATATGTTGATGAAGCTATAGACCGTGATGGCAAGTTTGGAACAACTGGAGCTAATTGTTGGTTTGCATCTTGAAAACTCCTAGTGGTGGGACGGCGTAATATCACTCCTTTTGGCGGCATTTCCCTGCTTATCAACATAAATAACGCCTCCTTAAAATCTAAACTTCATATAACAACATCAATAATTGACAATTGGAATTTCACACATTCATAGTCACTTGTGCAATAACATCAACTAGTAAGCTAAAGTTCAAATTCCGAATAATCTAAAATTAAACCTGACCATATAAATAGAGATAGTAAACCAATATTTTGCTAGAATTTTCACTATTCTACAAAAAAGACATATACAACTCATGCAAGATCCACCTCCACAATAACATTCTAGAAACACACTACTTTATTAAAACTGAAGAAAAATCTTCAAACCCAAAACTTTTTAACAATTCATATATGAGAAAAACTAAAAAATCTATGTACAACTTATGGAGTCAATACTTGTTGATGAAACATCTCAACAATAGGAATTTAACACTCGGTAAAGTTTCCATGATATAATTTATAATCAGTCAAACAAATTAGCATTATATATAAAAAGAAATCATAGCAAAAATATTTCTAAAAGAACTAAAACTCTTAACCCCCCCTTTTGTTATATGTCAATTTCTGACTTGAGTCTTTGTTCCCATTTAAATACATGAAAGAATACTAAAAAAAATTCAATGCACCTCGTTTTGATTCATTTTACAAGGCCTAATTAGAAGTAATTAATTAAGTAAACTCAATTAAATATTTCAGCAAACTCATAACAAACAAAATATATGCAATAATGGCCACTCTTACCTTCGCCCAACAATTGCTGACGAAAAATAAAGCCACGTCCCTTTCTTCCTTGATTCTGCAACTCAATATCATCGGTCGCAATGGAAACAAGACTTTGTAATTTGGACACAGTAATGCACAAGTATAAAGGCCTAATTAGAAGTAATTAATTAAGTAAACTCAATTAAATACTCTCGATTTTGAATCCTCAAAGCTTACACTTCAAGCAAAGCAAAGTGGGGTTGATTATTTTGTCATTAAACAAAGACGACTAAAAAGTTAAAGTAATCTCTCAAAAACACCAGAAAAAGCGCCCAATTTTCTTTGCAAAAACTCTCCACTTGTAAAAATCAAAGAAAATTCTTTACTTATCCCTAAGAGAATATGCCAATAATTTCACCCTTACCTTATTAATTCAACCCAAACGGAGAGAGTGCAAGGGAGAATGCCGCAACCGTAGATGGAGAAAAGGAGGTGAAAACTTGTGATAAGGAAGGGTTTCTTACTTTGCTTGATAAATTAAAAAGGACAAATAGAAATGAGAGAAACTAGGGTAGAGACTTTTGGGATCTTCAGCACTAAAAGTTCCCCCACTTTACCCCTTTTTTTTTAATATCGTTTCAAAACAATTGCTCCAAAATTGGGTAGGAACTTTGGGCTTCACTGCCAAAAATTCCCACCTTTTTTGCTTTCTAATATAATATATAATCTAATTTTTTTTCTCTTAATTTATAAAATTATTGTTAAGAAACTTGTATGTACCACGTAATTATTGATCATAAACTTATATATATATGCACAATCATGTTCGAGCCTCACATATTTATAATATTATTATATATGACTTATGGAGAAAATGCAAGATACTCCCATGTGTTATGTTAAAACTGCAAGAAATTACCCTGCAAAATTTTTATTGTGCCAAACTTCCTCGTGCTTTCAAAAATTCTGCAAAAAATACCCAATTTGTAAAAAATATGTCGTTTTGAATCGACATATTTCAAAAAATCATTTTTAAAATACTTCAAGTTGGTCCCTACAACTTTACATAAAATATTTTAAAAATCATTTCTCGAAACGTGTCGATCCAAAACGACCTATTTTTTAAAATTGGATATTTTTGGAAGGTTTTTGAAAATACAAGGAAGTTTGGTACAATAAAAATTTTAAAGGGAAATTTCTTATAGATTTAGCATAACACAGGGGAGTATTTTGCATTTACGTACCCTGTGACTTATCAACCTATTTGGCTTTTTTAAAAACTAGAGTTATCGTTTGGCTTAGTAAATGGGTTTCAATATAAACCTTAAAGTAACTATATATACTGATCACATGTTTGTAAAATTATACAAACAATTTATGGTGTATTGAATCCGTTATAGTTATCTTTGCATGTAATCATAATTAATTTCATAAAAGAAAAAAATTAGAATTTAAATACTATTGTGTACCATATAAGAAATCAAAAAACTAAATGGTGGCTGCTCATTTTTTCAACAATCAATGTAAAATCTAAGTGAACAAGTAAATTTTATAATATTATGCATAAGAAGTTATTTTGAATCCAAAAATAATTATTTTAATAAAAATATTTTTGCAATTGTAAAATAATTAATTTAATATTTCTCATGTTATTACTAAAATCTGAATTTTGCAACAAATTACAAAGTATATATGTGACCAAAAAAAAATATATGTGACCAAGAAGAACAATAGTTACGATATTCAAATTTTTGTAACAAAATACTAACCTCGTCATGGAAAAATGACCCATCTGTAACGACTTTTTTTCTTAAGTAACAAACACTTTTCTTTGTTACCAAATATAAGAGTTTTTGTAACCAAAATTGTGTTATAGTAACAACTTTTCTATTTTGTTACCAAAGTCCGGATTATTTGTCACGATATTGCATTTCAAGTAACAAATTTTTTTGTCTGTTACAAAAGATGAGATTATTTGTAACAAAACACAAATTTCGTTACATTAAGATCGATTATGTAACAAATTTTGCTGTCGTTACGCTTGTTTTTGTTACTAGAGGTGCAATTTCTTGTAGTGTAAATAACTTGGGTGCCTCTGAATTAATTAGAACTTATCATAATATTTTATGTTTAAAATCATGTAGGTTTAGATTTAAAACATATCAGAAAGAAAAGGCATAAAGATATTAATATCTGAATTTGCCAAAAGGAATTAAGGGGTAGTTTTCAAAACATATACTATATAGTCTTATTCAAGCCAAATATTGGTGAGTGATGATTACATAGCCAAGTCATGAACAAGGTTTAACAAAAGAAATTAAAATAGTCTTAATTTACACAATCTCAAACGGCAAGAAAAAGACCCTAGCTAATTAATTAAACATAAGTAATATAAATATATATATATATAATTTAAACATATATCATTCCTAGCTAATTAATTATTTTGATGCTTTTTCTTGATCATGGAGTCCTGCAAAATAGCCTTGTGGATCCTTTTCGAAGTTACCCCTATCTATACAAGCTCCTCCTCCTCCCGGAGCTTTCATTGACCCGCTACCACAACCAACATTGCCACCGCCACCTTTTCCTCCACCGCCACTTTTAGCTCCTCCACCCCCACTTGTGCCACCTCCTTTTGCTCCACCACCACTAGTGCCACCTTTTCCTCCTCCTCCCTTTCCACCACCACCGCCTCCGCCTTTACCTCCGCCACCACCTCCTTTTCCCGGCATTTTATAATTATATTTGTATGTATATTTCACCTTGTAGAATATATTATATGTTTGTTGAAATAGAACAAGTATATATATATATAGAGAGAGAGAGAGTTCTCGTAAATTTATCGAAAATACGTAAAAGTTTATGTATTTGGGTCAACTGCAATAGAAATTACAAAATAACTTATATATATTCAATATTTTTCTTTGATTCTTTTTAAACTATTTGAAAAACTTTCTATAAGTCATTCAAAAGTTTCGACTATTTTATTACTAACTCAAATATAGAGAAACTTATATTTATTATTGGATATCATAATTTAAATAATGGTTGCAATATTCGTACCATCATCAAATAATTCTATTAAATTGACCCGGTGCAACATCAAATAATTGGTTAAAATCGTCATCACAACCATTTTGATCATGATCATGTTGTCTTCAAGATCAACTACTACGTACCAATTTTATTCATTCTTGCAGTGGTTATCTGGTCAATTTTGTTCAAGTATTTGACCATAGTGATATGAATATTATGTAACTAATATGATAAGTCACTTAAAAGATTAAAAAGTTTGACCGGATACTGTAGCTAAAGGAGTAAAAATAATGGGACAGAGGGAGTATAAATGTACAATACGATGCAATGATATCAAGATTGCAGATATATTTTTCTTATTATAAAAAAAAGAGGTTAATTTCCCAATAAATATACCATAAAAATAAAGTTTTGATATATGGATAAGGGCAATCTACTTGGAGTACGAGCCATAAGTGCATGCACGAACAATTTTGATGCATGCATGTCGTTTTGTGCTATCTATTGTAAAACAATCCGATAGACATTGATTTGCCGTTGTTTTAATTTGATTTTTCTGTTAGTCAAAATTAATTCGTTATTTTGGGTTTGTACATAAAATGTCATATTTATTACATTTTCAATTTGCAATTTTTCAAATGACCCGTCTCTTTTTTGTTGTTCATAATGACCCAGTTCGGTTGGCATGTTGGGATTGGCAAAAATAATTATCTTTTTAATAGAAGTGGGCATATGAACTTTTTATACCAAACTTGTAAAAAATTTACCAATTCCTTGACAGACGCTACAATGTCATATTCCGTTAGTTTAGTTAACGGAATAACCACGTGGCCTTAAAAATTTAATCTGATAATATTTTTTATAATATTAAGATTCATAAAAATGATTAAACTTTGGTGATTTTGTAAATTGACTCATGTCTCCTTCATCACGCACGGTCAATTCCTCTAGTAGTTGTTCGTCCGAAATAGGAAAGGGTTATATTCGTCTCTTCACCTCAAACACATACATATAACAAATTTCATATTATGCTGAGTGAATCGTTCAATTTTTATATTTGAAAATCTAAATCGTGAAACCCTTATCCTTATAAATGTCAAATCATGATTACGACCTTGTTTCTCCACCATTTTCATTTGAACCTAGATTTCAATCTCCATGATTTAATTTCCTCAATAAAATTAACGGAAATATCACTTTTGAGACATCTGTCAAGAATTGATATGAAAATTTAAGTCTATAAAGTAATATGGTATGGAAAATAAATTTTAGTCCGATCCAATGAAATTATAAAATATTGACAATTGTGCCAATACCCCAGTTGGGCCATTAACTTTAACTTTCTCCAAGGATTCAGATATAACCTCAATTTTGGAAATCCAAAGGTTTTGGGATATTTGGCTTTAGTAGAAATATCGATTCTCATTTAGGGGTTAACTTCGCCACCCCCAATCTCGTGGATTGGGCTTTTATTTCGAGTTGGTCGGAAATGATCCCTTTTTTCGATTATGTGTAGTTTTTCTCTCTTTGATCTTGTTGAACTTTTTTGTATGATACTACTAGAAAAAAAATGAAATTTCAACTTTTTTGCAATTTGATAGAAATATTTCTGTCGAAAAGGTGAAAATTTCGACAGAATTTAAATATGTTGAAATTTTCAAAGATTTTTCAACATATTTTTTATCTGTTGAAATTTTACAACTAATTTCAACAGTTTTTAATCCGTTGAAATAATTCCGTTGAAATTTCATTTAATTCTAGTAGTGTGATTTTGGCGTTTTTTGAAGCGATAATAAATTTTTGTTTATAATTTGTTCTCGGCTCAGTTCGATTCTTAATATTACAATTGATTATCAAAAAGTTACAACTGGACCGATGAGATTTTAGTCAAGTGATTAAGGATGAAGCTCCATGACCAAGTAATATATTCAACTTTCACGAATGTGGGTATTTTTCATACTAATATTTCTATTATTTTATACTAGTAATTTGTTTAATTTAATATAATCTTAAAATTTAGATTCGATATAGTGTTTGATGTAACAATATATTTTCCCAATTTAAAAAAAATTAATTGAGTGTTTGGTTATAATTTGGCCCACAATACTAATTGCAAATAATGTAATTTTGTGTTTGGTTCTCAGAATTCGGTTAAATCTTTATAATACCCCTATCTATTCTCTTTATACACTCACTCCATCAGCCCGTCAGTTTTTTTTTTTATAGTTAAATGCAAAAATACCCATATTTTATGATGATTCTTTTTAAATGATGTACGGTTCATAAAAGTTGTGTTTAAAGGATATTTTTTGTTATTTGAAATTATTACTTTTATAAAAGTTATGGATTAAATACCCTCACATGCAGGACGTCAAATTCATCCGTCGTGCTTAACCTGAAAAAGATGAAAGTGAATCAAATAAACTCTTAATAGGGACTAACGTAGGAAAAAAAATTTAAGAGACAAAAATTAATAATAAAAATGACCATTAGTGGTGTTTAATTAACCTTAAAAATTATCTAGGAATTTATAAATTTTATATAACAAGCCGTTTATGTATAATTTTTTAAATTTGACAGGGATATAATTAAACTTTTGGTCCGTTGATCCATTCCCAAAAACCCAAGCCTACTAAATCGGGAGCAGTATGTCAATTTGTTCTCAGTATCAATTAACAAATAGAGCTAATGCCAATTTAGTCAATGTGAAATGCATAATATTCAATTTTATAATTTAAAATAGAGTAATTTTTCTCTATAAAAAAATTAAAAAAGTAATTTAACTCCTTTAGCCGGAGAGTGTAACTCACTTTCTGAAATTGTGGGTAAACATGAAAAGTGTTTTGCGAACATAAAGGATAAATTGTCATATTTATCATAATATAAGGAAATAAATTGCCACATTTTTATATTATAGGGGAGTAAATTGCCACATATAAAAATATCAGAGAAACAGTATTAAGCTTTCGTAAATTACAAGAAATAAAATATTCCTTTTAAATCAGATGAAGATAAATTGAATATCATAAATATTATAGGGGATTAAATTGCCGTTAACTCTTAACAAATATCTTCACTAAAACCCTTCTCATTTGACCATTTTCTCTTATCTCAAGCCCAAAATGACCATAAAATAAAAATATGATCCATCGTACAGTTAAGTCGGTTGGTTTAGGTTTCTCTTCTCCATTTTATCTCTCTTTTTCTCTTGAGTTCGTTCTTGGTATCTTCAAATATTCAAGGATTCCGGCCGGTAAAAAAGGCAATTTTAGTCCTTTAACATATACAGTTCCGATAAGTAAATTATATCCTTTATATTTTAAGCTCTCGCAATTTAGGTTCTTTGACCCGAAATTTAGTCATAAATTCATTAGAATTTAAATTAATGTTCTTATATTGCTACACAAACAAATAAATTATAGGATTTTGTTCTTTTGGATGCCACTCTGTGATAATTCATCACGTCATCGTGTCAAAAAAGATTTTAATTTATTTGCTAATGTTTGTCAAAAAAGAGGATTATAATTTCAAAAAAGAATGTAATCTTTGTCAAAATTGAGGATTATAACAAATAAATTATTAGGACAAAGATGTTATAATCCTCAATTTATTTGCTAATTTAGAAATGTATGGACACTAATTTTAATTCCAGCGAACTTAGGACTAGAATTGAGGGTAAGAGGACTAAAAAAATGACAACTTAAAATATAAAGGGTGTAAATTACCGGAACTAAAAGTGTCCTTTTCCGCGTCCCTACCAAAGTTAAAGGATTATTATTGCTTTTTCCCCCAAGGAAATTTTGTAAAATTAGTTCATTCAACTCAGCTGATCCGGTTGTAAAAAGCGAAAAAAAAAATTGAAAAACAAATTAAATTTTAAAAAGGAGTTTTAGATAAAAGCATTACAAATAATAAAGAAAATGTCAGAAAAACTAATGCTCAATGTTTTTGCATCTAAATGAAATAGTTTTGTTCATGATATAGGACCCCGTTTCTAAAATACGCCTTGAGATATCTCATCATATTTATTCAAAAAAAATTTTAAAAAAAAAAAATTCAACTTAGATACCAATGAAGTTAATCTACGTTTTAGGAAAAGTTAGGGAACAAGGCTAAAATATCCCATAACTAAACCTCGCAGACAAATTGGCCCCACATATTTTTCACTAACAAATTACTTCACAATTTACAAATTTAAAGCAATTTTTAGTCCCAATTGCAAAAATTGGCCAAGCAAGCATCGTGCGTGGACCATGTAACTTAAAATTAGATTTTTGAATTTGGGGTCAATTTTGACTGTGTAAAAGTTCATAGTTACATACTAACCTCTTAACTTAATTAAAATTTCAATTTTTATTATAAAAAAACCCTCATACCCCAAACCCCACCGATGTCCCCACACAATCCCCTAAAATTGGGTGTTTTGATTTTGAGGTGGGTTCGGGGAGTTGAGATGAGGAGTGGGGACAGCGGTGGGTAGGGGGTGGCGGTTGGGAGAGATTATTTAGTACAATCGTTGCACCACGTCATTAAGTACATGTGGTGCAGTCCATTAATACACTCGGGACATGTGGAGTGATAATCTACATCACTTTATATTCTGACCATGTTCCCAAAAAATAGGTTTTAAAAAATTGTGTTCACATTGTCAGAGCATGGGTGATGTGGATTATTACTCCACATGTCCCAAGTGTATTGGTAGGTTGCATTACGTGTACTTGATGACGTGGTGCTGCGGTTACACTAAATAATTTCTCGGCGGTTGGGGTGTTTGCGTGTTATTTTTTTTTAGTTCTAGAATTGTAATCAATTTAAGTTTAGGGGCTAATAAGCAATTATGGACTATCACATATAGTCAAAATTAACTCTTATCTAGGGGTGTAAACGAGTCGTGTAGTATCGAAAGACATATTGTTCAAGTTTGATTTGAATTTTTTTGAGCTTCAAATTTTATGTTTGAGTTTTGTTTGAATTCTAAAGAACCAAGCTCAAACGAGCTTTTATCGAAGGAGCTCGAGCCAAGTATCAAGTAGCCCGATATTTTACATGTATTTTTTTTAATATTTAGCTTATCGAGTTAAGCTCGAGCCGAACTTCAAAACTTATCAAACGAAAAATTATGTTCAAGCTTCTTTGTATTTGTTTGACGAACTGAGCTCAAAACGAGCTTTTATTGAATGAACTCGAATTGAATCGAAGACTTTGATTTGATTTTCAGCCCTACATCATGACATGCGAAAGAGCTGACAATCTATCACACGTGAAATAAAATTGATCAACGATCAACATTGCTTCCCACAACAATAAATGTGTTTTTTTCTCCTTTTTTGATAAATTTACAAACTAAAATAAACGGTTGCTTTTGTAATATAAGAGAATCTTCAACCATATATTACATATTTGGCGTGCCATATTTTTCCAGTACACCATATTTTATTGATCGCTCTTATCACGTCATTTATATTTTAGCACAACAGTAGTTTTTTTTTTTAATTGTTCTTTAAATCTCTTTTTTTTTTTTTTTTTTTTTAAATGTATTAACATTGTGTTCAATTGTTCAAAGTTCCAATGGCATCAATTCCATCCCATCATAAAATCAATATATAATACTCATGATAAAATAGGAAGGTTTATCTTTCATTTACAACATGTGAATTAATATTTAATAATACTCATGACCTCTTACCACTTGCGCCCAATATTTTCTGCTTATGATAGGTCCTAAAGTAAGGGTGAGTTTGGCCTAGCGATTGGAGCTCTTAAAATCACTTTTACATCTCTATTGTGATTTTTAAAGTGTTTGGCCTTGATTATAAAAATTACTTATGTTCAATCGTGATTTTCATGGTGTTTGGCCCCCAAGATCATAATCATTTTTGTGATCTCGAGAAGCAAAAAATCAACTTATTTTAGAAGCAACTAAAGTGTTACTTTTACAAAAGCTATTATACAGAAGCAATTATTCTATAATTAATTTTTATCATAATCAATTATTACCATAATCAATTCTAGTAAAATTAATTCTCCTATAATTGCTTTTTGAATCGCTAAGCCAAACTCACCCTAAATTGTACACGCTTTTATCTTTATGCCTCTATCACGATTTTTTTGAACCTATAAATAATATCACGTTTGGTTTAATTAATTTGATTTGGTGTTATACCCCTCATGATACTATCATTATGGGTTCGGAGGAAAAGAGTATAAAATAAAATAAACTACAAAATTACAGATTCGATATCAATTATTATACAATATCAATTCATAGTTATAAAATTGACATTATATTGTAATATATATTGATGCTTTTGTCACAATAATAAATGTGGTCTTAGTTAAATCACTAAAAAAAAGCTGTTTTGAGAAACCACTTGATTCCAACGGGACAAAAAAAATGTCGCTATTAGTGACGAATTTATAATTGATTACTAATGGAAACGGTATTCCTTCAAGAATAGCAACAAATTACCAACAAAATTGCGAAAGAAAAGATTTGTGGTTGGAACTTCGTTGTTTAGTTGTCGGTAAAGATGACAGATAACACCAGAATTGTTCCAACGAAAAATAATTTGTTTCAAATTTTTCATCAATAACAAATATGCAACTGAACAACGACGAAAATATAAGAAAACTATATTTTTCAAAAATATCGACCAATTATAAACTGACTTTGTAACGAAAAATTGTCACTACCAAAAAGGGGTCTTTAGTAACAACATTATTCTAATGGGAAAAAAATTATCACTAGTACTAAAGAATTTATAACTGATTACCAATGAAAACGGTATTCCTTCGATAATACCAATAAATTACTAACAAAAGTTCAACTAAAAGCATTATTCATGAAAAAAAATATGTCTATTCCCAGTTCTCCGAATAAGTTTAAGAATAGTGGAATAAAAAAAAAAAATCTCTTGTTTTCTTTGAAAGGGAACATTCAGCCAAAGAAGAATACTTAACCACTAAAAACATTGAGATTTCCTCAAAACTTGGAGCTTTAATGTCAATTTAGAAGTTGTACAACCCATTTGAGTGTTTGAATATTTATCAATCAAGTATTAAATTAATGCTCCATGCCTTCAACTACCTCACTGGTACCATTAAGTCAAGTGAAGGGCCGTTAGTTTTGACGGAAGGGTAACAGAGACTTACTGAATTGATTAGTCATCTTTATTGGCTTATAATATCACTACACATTGCAGTATTTTACGATTATTTTATTTTTGTAATTTTTAGCGGGAGAAACTACATAGTACACCAAACAGCTCAGTCCGTTAAAAAAAAAAAAAAAACATAAGATATGTATGTAGTTTTGAGTCTTATTTGTAATAAATTAATATTGAAAATTGTAGCTTGACTCAAACTCATCGAATTTAAGTTATATTAACTGCTAAATTTGATGTATTATCGCAAAACTTCATTATCATTAAAAAAAAAAAAAAAAAAAAAAAAGATCTTCAAAATATTAAGATTCATTAAAATAGAAACATGTATGGTCAATTAGCATATAATCTTTATAATTTGACACCAATAATATGAAATAGTCACTTTTACATAAATTAGCTCAATCGATTTTGCATAACAAACACAAGGAGGATTTCAATAGAATGTGTGTTGTTAATCGAAAAGTCAATTTGACATAATAAATCTAGTTTAATGTCGCGCTCTGATCATGTGTCCGACATATTTGAACCAATACATTATGCATTAATGTCAATATTTGCCTCAACAATACTTGATCAATTAAGCTTACCCAGGAAATTATGCATGAAGATATTTAGGACATTTTTTTAGCTTGTAAATGGTTCCAGAGTATGGAGTAAAACATTCTACATAAATACATAAAACATTCGACCGTCGGAAAAAGTGGCGTGGGAAAATTTCCGACAAATTTTCCGACGGCCAAATTCAAAGGAAAATCCGTCGGAAAAAGAAAAATTTCCGACGAACAAAGCTGTCGAAAATCCGTCGGAATATTTCCGACGGAAAACTAATCTGTCAGAAATTTCATTTTAGTTTACTTTTTCCGACGGATTGTATCCGTCGGAAATTATTTTAAAAAAATTAATTCTTTTTTATTTTCCGATGGATTTAATTCCGTCGGAAATGGAAAATTTATTTTAAAAAAATTAGTTTTTATTTTCCGACGGATTTAATTCAGTCGGAAATGGAAAAAAAAAATTTTAAAAAAAACTTTTTTATTTTTTCTTATTTCCCCCCAATAAAAACATATATATTGTTTACATAATCAAAACACAAATTAAAAAATTCATAATCATAAAATATTTCACAATAATAAATTAAAATGTACTTAAATTACAACTGACGTCGTAGATACAACAAAAACTAATTATAATAAAACAGTGGGCTTTGGCACGAGTAAGTTGAATACTCTTTTTTTTTTTTTAAATATCAACACACAGGGCTTTCAATGACAATAATGTGTCCAAATATACAACAGCACAATCAGGGATAAAGTAATGAGTCTTTCAAAAGTATCAGAAGCTCAAACAAGTTACTCCGCCAGTTAGGTGGTGTTTTCAATCACTTATTATAAGCACTTTACAGATTATGGGCAAAAAAAAACATTTTTGGAGTGTTTTCAATTCAAGCTTTAGCTTATACTTCTCTTAAATTAAGCAAAAAGTACACCACAAGCAGAAGCAGGGCCATACCAGCTTCTGGCTTATAATATAATGTCAATTTTGTAATATTCTCAAAGTTGAATTGGACATTATTATCCCTTATTATTTTATTTTACCCCAAATTTGCCCTCCCAATTGAAAGATAAGATCCCCAATTTTTCAACCTCAACTTTTTCTCTACATTTACGAAGAAGCATATTCAGGATCAAATTTTCTTAAAAATCTTCTTTTGGCTGCAAGTTGGTAAAAAAAAAACATTTCTACCATTCAATTAATGCAAAATTCAGAAGCAATATTCTCATGATTGTAATTTAGGAATTTTTTTTTTTGCATCGGTGAAGCCCTAGTACTGAGATAATTTTAGATATTTTGCAAGAAAAAAATGAGTTTGGCTTGAACTTAAGAACCGTTTTATTTGTCACTGCACAAAAAAAGTGTTAACTTTGGGGTAATTTGGTATTTTATAGCTATAAAGGAGGAAATTGGGCACTGTTACAATTTTTTCACAAACACTCAAGAATAAATTTTGGTCATTTTTTTGTATAGATTGCAAACACTCCATGCTTTTGCTTCTTTACTGCTTTTAGCTTATTTTTTAGATTCTCATTTTTAAGTTAAAGCACAAGTAATTGAAAACACCCTATTAGAGCTAAATGTCAATAACAAAATGGGGAAAGCTACACAAAATCTGAGTCTGCCAGATAAAATGTAAAAAAAACCTAAAGTCAAATGCTTATTGGTATCAAAAGCAACCAAATAATGAAAGACAAGGAGAGAACAACATATTCAAATCTGGATATAAACTGATGTTCATGCCCACAATGACAGAGAAAAACACTAAAACGGAACACTCCAATATCAGAAGAGTGACCTCTTTGAAGCTTTTTTCCCCAGGATAGCCTCCCAAACCAAAGGCGCGAAAGGTCCTTTCTTATCCAAATACTCCCTAACTGCTTTCTCCTCAACGAAAAAACCCTTCCCCCTCAGCGCCCCAATCACATTCTGAGCATCTTCCAGAGATTTTTCCCTGCAATATCCATCAATCAATCCAGTAAATGTTGCCAAATTTGGGGAATGTCCAGCCTCCAACATCTCAATAGTATACCCATAAGCATCCTCCAACCTCTTCCCTTTGCACAGCCAACGTATCAAAACCCCATAACTAAATGCATTCGGAACCACACCATTACTCTGCATTTTCTTAAAAATCCTCACTGCATCGTCAAACTTCTGTGCCTTACAGAAACCCTCCACCACGGCGCTGTATATAACCACCTCCGGGATGGTTCCCTTCTCGCGCATTAACCCGAACAACTTCATTGCCTCTTGCACCAACCCATCTTTACATAACCCATCAAGCATAGCCACCGCATTAGGTATCAAACCAGTCTCCTTCATCTTCTTAAATATCTCATCCGCATCCTCGGGAGGCGATGGCTTCTCCTCAACATTCTCAGCTTTCTTCTCCGGCTGAATAACATTACTATTATCTACGGAATCGGGTTTAGGGTTTTCAGTTTTGCGACCAAACCCACCAAGCTTGAATCTTTCAAGGAAATCTTCATCAATTTCGCCCCTGAATGATTTCGGATTTTCATTTTCCCGACGACGGTTTGATTCTGGGAATTTATTAGGGTTTCGAGATTGCCTTCGTAAGGGTCTGTTTGGGATGGGTTCCGCAGGCGCGGGGTAATCAGAATTCCGTCCGCCATCACCGACGGAGGAGAAGGAGCGTAAGTTTCGCAATAGATGAATTTTAGAGTGAACGTTGGTTCTGAGCAGAGCGGACATTGCAATTGCAGTGTTGCTCTTCACAGTTGAATACTCTTTCGCAATTGAATACTCTTTCGCAATTGTTCGATTATATATGGTGCCATTGTAGCCTAACTGTCTCACTCCATTGTTGCTTCAGTAGTTGTCCAACCTTTAAAGAATACAAAACTAATTGTAAGATACTTAAACTAATATTATAGGAGTTTTTTTTTTTTTTTGATAAAATAAAACATGTAATTCATTAATATCATAAGATTATATGTATATATAGAGAGTCATATGGTTTCAAGTAGGAGTATTATTTTCATTTTGACTAATGGCGTTGCTAACTTGTTCCTATAACGGGAAGAGAGAAATCAAAAGCAACAAAACTTACAACTTTTGTTGCAGCGACCTCGGGCAAGTATGTGGCACTTTTCCTTGTATTGCATTTAGGATCAGTAAATTAATAATTATCCATACTTCTCGACCTGCAATATAAACAAGTGAATCCCCGAGGGGAAAACTACCAAAATTTATTAGGTTCCCCAATCAAAGAAATAGCATAAGAAGCAATTTGTGGCAAAAACTTAACAAAAAAGTTCTTTCAAAAATGATAATCTATATTCACAAACACTCAAAACAGCAAAACTAATAATTGCATTAAACAAGGACACTTGTCATATATGGTAATACTGAAGAATTTGTATTGGGACACCAAAAATTCTCTGGGGACTATTCTTGTTTTACTTTTATCATTGCAATACCATATACGGCAATACTAAATATGCAATAGCCCTAGCGATAAGATCTTACAATGAGGAAATGATCCCCTTATACCATCAAAGCAGAACCTATTAATTTTGCAAGAAACACAAGCATATGCTTTGTATTCAAAGGTGTGTGATAAATGATAAGCCCTCCATTACATTTAACAATAGGAAGAAATGAATTTAGGGTATCAAATTTTCTTTATTATGCAAATGAAGTTCTTAAATTAGTATGTACCAAATATAATGGCAGAAAAACAGCTCTTCATACAATATTATATAAATGCACCATCAACTCAGAAAATATATATATAAGCCTAATAAATGATTCAACATTTCAACTAGAAAACTCCAGCTCTCCAAAGAAAGCATTCAGTTTAAGGGAGAAAACAAAAATCATTAGCTCTGACATAAATACCAAAAGAAAATACCTACTCTTGGTCAATTGAAAGTTGCGCAATACGTTTCTTACTGCAATATCAACTCCAAATTAACCTACATAATATTAGAATACTGGAATTAGGCAGATATTACAATAAGCAAAAGAATAGAAATTCAAAGTGATTGTATTATTGTCTAAAAGATCATGCTATATATGAATGTATTTTGGCACTGCCTTCACTGCCTTAAGGCCCTTCTTTTAGCTTTACTTTAATCATCCTGCATTGCTAACAAACAATTACACAGAAAATTATCAATTTCATAGAGATTTGAACCAACAAATCAAAATTCAGATTCAAAGAGAAGAAAACAAAAACAAAGAATGCAGAATATGGGAACAAATCTGGAATAAGAGTCATTTAATTATACTGCAACATATATTGTTTAGTCATGAAAGGGTCTAAAGCAACTTAGTTTCAAGTAGAAGCTCTCTGCTAATAAATGCAAACTCTAAAAATATCTCTGATGTCAAACTTCCGTGAAGCAAATTTCACAGGTCCTTGAGAGCCTTGGGAACATATTTAATCTATTCAAAATACTCATATCTCTGAACCGAATTATTCTAACTCCTAAAACAGAATTTAAAAAGCTGGAGATTTGGAAAATTTATTGCAATGGTCTTTTAATTAATTAAATATAGTTATAGATACATAAACATTATCCTATAATATTTGCCAGCTCCCAAATATGTATATCCACATCTTTGATTTCGTCATCTTCTTTTTAGCTGTTTCTAATTATTTCAAGCACAAAACACACTAGCTACTTCACATAATGAATCGGGCCTTAGGGGTTCACACACAATTATAGCTGTTTTAGAAATGTCAAATAAATTTACTTCAAACACAAACAATTCAATTTAATTTAATTTTTCTTGAAAAAAAATAAACATCAGCCCACAAAAAATTGAAGAACTTACTTGAAGGAACAAGCCTTAGGGGTTCGGGCTGGCCGGCTTGAAGGGGTTCGGGTTCGGGCTTGCGGAAGGGGTGGCGTCGCACGGCTGCAGGAAGGACTAGGGCTGCGCGCGGCTGCGGGAAGGACTGCTGCTGCTGCTGTTGCGGGAAGGACTAGGACTGCGGGAAGGACCGGCGGCTGCTGCGGCTGCGGAAAGGGTTGCGCGGCTGTGGAGAAAGAGACAGTGAAATAGGGGTGCGGTGGGTCGGGAAAGGAAATAGGGAGAAAGAGAGAGAGAGAGAGAGTGTTTGGAGGGTTGGGAGAAATTAGGGCTTTTCTATATATTATCAATTTTGTAAATTTTGTAATTTTGTAAATTAGAGAAAAAATGAAACAATTAAAAAAAGGAGATGGAATGAAATTAGGGCAATTCATTTCAATATTTATTATTTTGTATTTTTTTATCTTAAATCATTAATTAAAAAAAGTTTTATAATTAACTAATCAAATTAGTGCACAAAATTGTTGAAATTAAAAAATACTCCCCCATTCCATTATTTTTATTCCATTATCTACAGTATTTGGCAAAAAATTTTAATTTTTTAAATAACTTATCATGTAAAATTATTCATATTGGTGATGTATTAAATTTTTTAAATATTAATATTTATAGTGGCATATGATATTATCAAATTATTATTGAAATATATTAATTAAATTATTTTTAAATTTCTATAAATTTAGTCGAGTTGACTGGTCAACTGCACGAATGGATAAAAAATAGAACTGAAAAAGGTAGAGGGACGGGCGGCGGAGCTGTTGCGGCCGAGGAAAGAGGGACGGGCGGCGGAGCTCTTGAGATGAAAAGGAAAAGAGTGAAAATGAAGGGGGGGGCGACGGATCTAGGGTTAATTATGCAGTTTTTTATTTTTTATTTTTTTTGGAAATTCAAAATTTATTTGTAAATTATTATTCAGTTTATTTATAATTTAAATTGTTATATTTTCTTACTTTTTAATTCAAAATTGTTCGAAATTAAAATTTGTAACGTTAATTGACCAAAATCGAAATTATTGACCATATGGTTATGTACATTGAGACATATGGTTATGTACATTGAGATTATTCGAAATTAGATGTCTCGATTCTCAAATCGTAACGTTAGTTGACCAAAATCGAAATTATTGACCATAAGGTTATGTACATTGAGGTTATTCGAAATCAGACTGATCGATTCTCGATTTAATAAATGTTAATTGACCAAAATCAAAATTATTGATCATAAGGGTATGTATGTTGAGGTTATTCGAATTGATCGACTCTCGATTTTTAATGCTAATTCACCAAAAATGAAATTATTGACCCATAGGATTATGTACATTGAGGTTATTCGAAATCAGATTGATCGATTTTTGATTTTTAAAATTAATTCACCAAAAATAAAATTATTGACCACAAAATTATGTACATTGAGGTTATTCGAAATCAGATTGATCGATTCTTGGTTTTTTAACGTTAATTGACCAATATCGAAATTATTGACCATAGGGTAAAGTACATTGAGGTTATTCGAAATCAGATTGATCGATTCTCGATTTTTAATGTTAATTCACCAAAAATGAAATTATTGACCATAGAGTTATGTACATTGAGGTTATTCGAAATCAGAATGATTGATTCTTGGTTTTTTAACGTTACTTGACCAATATCAAAATTATTAACCATAAGGTTATGTACATTGAGGTTATTCGAAATCGGATTGATCGATTCTTGATTTTTAACGTTAGTTCACCAAAAATGAAATTATTGACCATAGGGTTATGTACATTGAGGTTATTCGAAATCAGATTGTTGAATACATGTACATTGAGGTTATTCAAAATCAATCGAAGATCTAAACGGGAGACGACTAACTTTTACATAGCCAGTAACCCCTACATATATAAAATTATAAATCAAAGTTTAGGGAGAATTATTTCGAAATTTCATCAATTGAAGATCAAAATGGAAGACTAACTAGTACAAGACCACTAACCCCTTCGTAAATCAAAGTTTAGGGGAAATTATTTCAAAATTTCATCAATCGAAGATCCAAACGGGAAACTAACTTGGCTCGAAAATTCAAATTATTGCAAAAAGTGGTTTAAATCGATCAAAATTTATGAAAAATGAGTCAAGTCAACGAAATTTGCAATAATATGGATCAAAATATTTAATTTTTCCGGTTATATAATTCAATTATTTTTATATTCTATATTTATTATTATTATATTGGGTAGGAAATAATTAATTTATTATTTTTTTATAGAAAACAATTTTTAAAAAAAAATCTATTATTTTTCGACGAATAAATTCCGTCGGAAATAATTAAATTATTATTTTTTATTTTTATTATTATTATTCCGTCGGAAATAATTAAATTATTATTCTCTTTATTCTTTATAAATATGTTCCGACGGAAATTTTCCGTCGGACACTTATTTTTTTATTTTTTATTTATTTTCAGTGACTTTTACGGTGGAATTTATACCCCGCCGGAAATTCTGTCGGAAATTTCCGATGAATATTGACCCGTCGGAAAATCCGTCAGAAATTCCAACAGAATTTGTTCCGTCGGAAATTTCCGACGGATTTTCGTCTATCGAAAATTTTCCGTCGGAAAATCCTGTTTTTTTTTTGTAGTGAATTTTTTATTTCTAATATATAATATATGTACAAAAAAATTATAATTTATCAACTTGAGATACATATACCATTACAAAATAATTTATTTGAGGGCCTCTATAGTTGGGGTCTTAGCGGGACCCAAATTGTCTAGTTATAGGCAATATTTTTAAAACCGGACCGGATAGTGAACCGATGAGCCAACTGGTCAGTGGTTGGTCAGTGGTTTTACTGGTCGAACCGGTCGGACCGCTGATCGGACCGGATGACGTCATAATAATTTAATAAATATATTTAATTTTAAAGTATATGTAATATGCATAAAATTTAAACATTATCCTACAACTGATTAAAAATATACAAAATCTTATAATATATTTAAATAAATCATATAATATTTATCTAACTTATATCATAACGGTAATATAATACTAATTTGTATGCTCATATAAATATAATATGATTACATTTCTTTATAAAAATTTAAAAATGTAAGTTAAAAATACAACAAACTAAGAAATTCATAAATTTTAAAATATTGTTATGTATACAAGTCTAATATTCAAAGTCAAACTTGCATAATATATCGAGTTGACTCTTTATCCTAAAAATAATATTGAAAATAAATATTTTATAGAACAAATTGTAATAACAAATTATTACTTGAGTATTAATTTTCATTCATAATGTATAAAATGTTAATTTGGCTACAGTTTATATATTTATAAATATTAATTTGTACTAAAATTTCAACAAAATGATGTAGCTCAAATGGTAAGGAAGTTATGTTTCACCTAAGAGGTTGGGTGTTCAAATCCCACATTTTACAAGAATTTTTAGTTTAATTTTAACATTTAAAAAAATCAAAAAATAAAAAAAAAAAAGAAAATTCGGAACCGGGTTGAACCGGTCTATACCGGTTTTGGACCGGTTCTGCCCGGTTCAGACTGATTTTTAAGTAAGGTGGTTTTAGGAGGTAAACTGGACCGGACCAACCTCCGGTTCGCGGTTGAACCGGTCGGACCTGTCGGTCCGGTCCGGTTTTAATAACATTGGTTATAGGGCTAGCTCTGCTTAACTGCCAACAACTCCTTAAATAATCCGACAATATTGTTGGGATTAATTTAACTTGCCAGTTTGATATATCCTCAATCGCTACGGTTAAGTGCTCCTAAAACTTTTTTTGCAACTCTTTAATTAATATAAGCACATTTTTTTTATACTTCGATCAATTAATCAAATAGGTGGTTGGATCCATGAGTTGGCCTTCCATCTCAGTAGTATGGAGCACGGCTGCGCACTGAACCTCCAAAAACTGGAATGATAGATTCCTTATACCTACATGTGGCAAACATCGATCAAAGCATTTTGTAATCTTTGATAGTTTAAAGTAAATTGCACCCGAATGCATCTAAAAGTTACATTAATGTTTCTCCATATAATTGTGGAACATCGAGTTTCTCCTAGATTTCATCAAATCTAGTAATGAAACTAAACCTGAAAGTGTTATAATATTTAGGTAATGTTTCAAATAATTTAATTTTAATCTCTACAAGTTTTCGAAATATAGCTCGTGTTGGTTTTTTGAAATTAACAATATTCTTAATTTTCAGAGATGGTGTCGTTGAGTCGCAATTTAATCGACTTCTGGATTTTGAGTTAGATCAAGTCATCAAGGTCATCATTTGAGCTATTATAAATTCCACAAACCTTTACATATTTATCTAATTCCTAACCATCCTTCCACTTTTGGTGCAGGCCTGCAAGTTGTACGATGAAAATTGGAGACCGAAGTTTGTGGTGGTATGCTAAATGTTCCAATTTAAAGTTAAATAAAAAGTTCATGAAACATTCTTAACTTTTGATCTTTTTTAGGCCTGGATTACGAAACTCAATAGGCGTGTTGCTTGAGGACAAGTAGCACCAAAATTCTGGACCCAATGTGAGGGTGCACATGATGTTTGATAAAGTGTTGTCCAAGATTTATGAAGCTCAGTTTATTCTCTGCTTGCTTCCGGATAGGAAAAATTGCCCTCTTTACGGTTTCTCTGATTTAGTTAGTGTTGTGATCTTATTTTCTAGTAAGATCCTTTGACTTTTTAATTGTAACCTGATTTAAACTTGGAAGGTCCTTGAAAGTAAAAGAGCTTGTCTGAATTGGGCATTGTTACTCAATGCATGCCTCCACCTCCAGAATGACTAAACTACAATTATCTGACAGGGCTGGTAACCAAAATCAATTCAAAGGTTTATTGCTCATCAAATTTATTTGTAGCATGTAGTCTTGATTGCAATAGTTTGCTCTTACTTATAATAATTTTTCTGCTTCATGGCATGCAGCTCGGTGGGTTGAGCTCTATGTTAACTGTAGGGCTGACCCGACTTATTAAGGGGTCATATGCAAAGTACATACAAACTATTTAATTAATTGAAAATTTAATAGACATGATCTTGAAATGGGTTTTTGGCAAGTTAAAACACCGTGATATCTCTAATGAGTAATTTACCTCTTCGTGATACAAAATTAGGCAATATAGTTTTTTGCTAGTGGATGTGTTGTACACACGCTGTATAGTGCGATTGAAACTTCATTTTCATGAAAAAAAATTGATCAATTCTAACTTACCATTCACAACACCTCACTTGATATGCTTAAATAGGCAATTTATCTCCTGTGATATGAGCAAACTGACACTTTTAACTCCCTGTGATATTGCATTATAGGTATATTACCCCCTTGTAAAAATGTAAAATTTAAGAGAGATGCAGTATGCTTCTTTTATTTAAAACAAAAAAGGAGGTATTTTATCATTTTATTTATCATATAGTGTTAAATTACCTATTTAAAATAACACGAGTAATTAAATTGATATTTACTCTCTTGAACATATATAAACAAATAAATATGAAGCAATTACTCCTTAATGATTTAGATTCTTCTAAACAACTTTCGAATAATTAATTAGAGAGTGAATAGCAAATTAACTTCCTGTGTTATTTTAAATAGGCAATTTAACTCTATGTGATAAATAAAAGGGCAAAATGTCTTTCTTTGATATTCTAAACAGGCAACTTAACTTCCTGTGATAAGAAAAAAAGCAAAATACCTCTCTGTGCTTTTATCAAAGAAGCACATTGCCTCCTCTAAATTGCTTATTAATTCATATCATAGGGAGTCAAATTCCTCATTATTTTATTTCGCAGGGAGGTAAATTGCCCATTTTTATATCACAAGGAGGTAAATTGCTCATTATTTCATCTCACAAGTAGTTAAATTGCCTATTTTTACTTCATAGGGAGGTAAATTGCCATTAAACATATCACATGGAGTTAACTTGAAAAAAACCCTTAATTAAATGAATCCAAATATGAAATTAGTTTTCACGATATATTCTTCTAATAAAACAATAATCGCGTGCAATACAAAATGACTCTATTTAAGTCCTCGAAAAATATGTCCTATTCAAACTTCATAGAGAAGTAAAAATAAAAATAAAAATGAAACCCACCAATTCTCCATCTAAACAAGCGAGTAGTTCAAATTGCAACCAAGTTCAAAATCAAGAAAATCCTCACATTGAACTTCCAATGACAAAAATCCTCGACACGACGATGAATACATTATTAGAAAAAAAAGATTTTCAAAAATCGATATTGGGTCCAATTTCTAACATCGCAATGGAAAAAATTTCTTAAATCCTATAAATAAAGGAGTGAATAGGAAATTAACTCTCTATGTTATTTTAAATAAGCAATTTAAGTCCATGTGACAAATAAAAGGGTAAAATGACTCCCTGTGATATCCTAAATAGGCAATTTAACTCATGTGATAAGAAAAAAGGCAAATTCCCTCCCTATATTTTTATAAAATAAGCACATTGCTCCCTCCAAATTGCCTATTAATTCATATCATAGGGAGTTAAATTGCTCGTTATTTAATTTCACAGGAATGTAAATTGCCCATTTTTATATCACAAGGAGATAAATTGCTCATTATTTCATTTCAGAGGGAGTTAAATTGCCTATTTTTATTTCAAATGGAAGTAAATTACCCATTAAACATATCACACGGAGTTAACTTTAAAAAAACCCATAAATAAAGGAGTTGAACTTTCAATCACTGTCCTCCATAGTTTAACGTAGAAACATTTAGTAGAATATTTTATATTAATTTATATATTTGAATTAATGCTAAAAGAACCTATTTTCTTTTAAATGCAAGTTTTCAAAAAAATTCAGTACCAAAAAAGCAATGGTTATATAGGTAACAAGAGGAATACCAATTTGTGATTTTTGCTTTTTAAACCATGTAATTAAAAGACAACAAAACAAATTAATAACACAAATACACATTTAATAGAATATTTATTTAGCACCAAAATTTTGTTTCTGAATTAATGGAAACAAAAATAAATAATTATGATATACATTTTGTTTGCGGCATTGAGACTTTCTTATTTTTTTCAAATTTAATAAGGAAAAAATTATAATTTTTCTAGTATTCTTGAACGTCTTCGAAAAATTTCACTATTTAGTTGACCGAAATGTATACTCAAAACGAAATTTTGATCCGATCAGTTGAAATATAACAAGTACAAAAGAATGGGCTTTTCCATTAATTAATTTGGTTGGTAACCTCATTAAGAACTTTCGTTGGTTTCGCTAATATAAATTGCACCAAAGAGTTTCGCTTGTTCTAGCATTTTGTAGGATCTGTCAATTGAGAAGACATATACTTTTATGTAAGTGAATGAATAATTATATCGTGTATTTAGAGATTTGGAATAACTTTTAAATTTTTTCTTTTTGGATGTGGAGTTGTTCGTTTAAATTTTAAAAGATACAATAAATAGTAGGTCGGATTTTAAGATAATTAGCTCATTTTTCAAAGAGATTATGGAGGGGTTAATGACAATTATCCCCTTTGACTTTCACAATGTTCAATTTATTCCCTGGAATTTAAGAAAGAGTAATTTATTCCCTGGGGAAAACTTTTAAGATGCAATTACCCCCTTCAGTGGGGAATGTAACTCACTAGCCGGAATTGAGAAATGTTTTGTAACATAATTGATAACTCTGTGAAAACAGTGTTATCAAGTATATTTCCTTAACTCATTCGATTATTCTTATTAGAGTTTTGATAGAAACTTAGGCAATTTTAGTTAGTTTTGTTTTTTGTCGCTCGAGTCATTGGTTTGGTTGTTTTGTGCATGAATTGAGGTATTTTCTTATATATTGTGTTCATATTTGTAGGCCCGAGCCATTTTGGATTTAAAGACATGATTGGAAGCGAAGAACAACGAATTAAAGATCAAATGAAGTCATGTAGTGCAAGAACGAAGAAGAAAAATGCTGTCAGAAATGTTATTGTGCACTCCGAGGACCATAACTCATTCAAGGAAGCTCCAATGAAGTTGAATTTCGACTATGATGTAGAGGAATGAGTTAGCTACACCACAGATTTTACGGATCTTGATTTGGAGTTCGGAGCTGAAAGTTATGACACTTGCAAAACTGTCGCGCAAATCTGACGCGATTTTCAGCGGGCTTTTAAGAGAATCCTTGGGCCTAAAGTCTCCTACTTGGACTCAACTTGGTAGATCTATATAAGGACTTGTAGGTCACGAAATTACACATCTTTGATCAGATCTAAACATACTTTTCTCATAGAATACACCTACAACATCAAAGATCTACTTGGAGAAAGATTGAAGAAGAAAAGAGAGAAGTCCTGAAGATCACCCAAGCAAGAAGAACGCAATATTGAAGATCTTTATCTTGGATTCATCGTTTTGTCTATAAAACCACATGAACTCAGATTTATTTTCCTTTATTATTTTCTTCTTATATTTATCATGAACTAATTCTTTAGGATCTAGGGTTTTTATGAAACTATGTTACTTTGATTATTTTTATTGGATTATTCGTAGTTAGGGGCAATTCTTGTGTTTGATTTAATTTCGTTCTCTATGCTTGCAACTTGACTGATCACCTAGTTGTTAGATTTAATATTCTTTTTGAACATGGAAAAGGGAGATAAGGATTAGATAGGAAATTGAATAGTAAACGACTCTTAGTATAGGAATATACTTAAGGCGTTTATACCCGTTACATGAGGTTCGTGTTTAATGCTTTGTGTTAATTATGAATCACCTAGGAATAGGATCGATTTGTATAATACATTAGGTTCTTATGTAATTCGGAAGATACGTAGGAATATACTTGAATCCTCGGGTAGCACTCTTGTCACCACAATAACTACGAACATCTCAATTGAGCAATCGATAGATAACATAGTGGATTATAACCCTAGGTTTCTCTTCTCATTATTCGAACTCAATCCAAGTACTTAGGTTAGTTAATTCATTTAGTTAATCTAGTTTACTTGAACCTGAAAATATATTTGAATTTGGAATCAATTACAAGTAAATTAGGAATTGAAATTGGTAGATATTAGTCAAGTCCCTGTGGAGACGATACTCTTATACTTACTCTTTATTACTTGTTCGATACGTGCACTTGCGTTTATTTGCGTGTGTAAATTCCGCAACAAGTTGATTTGGAGTTCATGCAATTAGGCTCAATGATTTCGAAGTTATAGTGATATAAGTGATTCCGACATTTGCGTTTTATGTATACACACACACACGCAGGAACTACATGATAGAATGCATAACGTTTTGAAATTGATGGTTAGTAGTTTGACTTGGGATGCATGATTGTAAATGTTTGTGTCATTGTTTAAGTTTTTATCATTACTCGAGGACGAGTAATAGTTTAAGTTTGGGGGTGTGATAACTCTGTGAAAACAGTGTTATCAAGTATATTTCCTTAACTCATTCGATTATTCTTATTAGAGTTTTGATAGAAACTTAAGCAATTTTAGTTAGTTTTGTTTTTTGTCGCTCGAGTCATTGGTTTGGTTGTTTTGTGCATGAATTGAGGTATTTTCTTATATATTGTGTTCATATTTGTAGGCCCGAGCTATTTTGGATTTAAAGACATGATTGGAAGCGAAGAACAACGAATTAAAGATCAAATGAAGTCATGTAGTGCAAGAACGAAGAAGATAAATGCTGTCAGAAATGTTATTGTGCACTCCGAGGACCATAACTCATTCAAGGAAGCTCCAATGAACTCCGAGGACCATAACTCATTTAAGGAAGCTCCAATGAAGTTGAATTTCGACTATGATGTAGAGGAATGAGTTAGCTACACCACAGATTTTACGGATCTTGATTTGGAGTTCGGAGCTGAAAATTATGACACTTGCAAAACTGTCGCGCAAATCTGACGCGATTTTCAGCGGGCTTTTAAGAGAATCCTTGGGCCTAAAGTCTCCTACTTGGACTCAACTTGGTAGATCTATATAAGGACTTGTAGGTCACGAAAATACACATCTTTGATCAGATCTAAACATACTATTCTCATAGAATACACCTACAACATCAAAGATCTACTTGGAGAAAGATTGAAGAAGAAAAGAGAGAAGTCCTGAAGATCACCCAAGCAAGAAGAACGCAATATTGAAGATCTTTATCTTGGATTAATCGTTTTGTCTATAAAACCACATGAACTCATATTTATTTTCCTTTATTATTTTCTTCTTATATTTATCATGAACTAATTCTTTAGGATCTAGGGTTTTTATGAAACTATGTTACTTTGATTATTTTTATTGGATTATTCGTAGTTAGGGGCAATTCTTGTGTTTGATTTAATTTCGTTCTCTATGCTTGCAACTTGACTGATCACCTAGTTGTTAGATTTAATATTCTTTTTGAACTTGGAAAAGGGAGATAAGGATTAGATAGGAAATTGAATAGTAAACGACTCTTAGTATAGGAATATACTTAAGGCGTTTATACCCGTTACAAGAGGTTTGTGTTTAATGCTTTGTGTTAATTATGAATCACCTAGGAATAGGATCGATTTGTATAATACATTAGGTTCTTATGTAATTCGGAAGATACGTAGGAATATACTTGAATCCTCGGGTAGCACTCTTGTCACCACAATAACTACGAACATCTCAATTGAGCAATCGATAGATAACATAGTGGATTATAACCCTAGGTTTCTCTTCTCATTATTCGAACTCAATCCAAGTACTTAGGTTAGTTAATTCATTTAGTTAATCTATTTTACTTGAACCTGAAAATATATTTGAATTTGGAATCAATTACAAGTTAATTAGGAATTGAAATTGGTAGATATTAGTCAAGTCCCTGTGGAGACGATACTCTTATACTTACTCTTTATTACTTGTTCGATACGTGCACTTGCGTTTATTTGCGTGTGTAAATTCCGCAACAAGTTGATTTGGAGTTCATGCAATTAGGCTCAATGATTTCGAAGTTATAGTGATCTAAGTGATTCCGACATTTGCGTTTTATGTATACACACACACACGCAGGAACTACATGATAGAATGCATAACGTTTTGAAATTGATGGTTAGTAGTTTGACTTGGGATGCATGATTGTAAATGTTTGTGTCATTGTTTAAGTTTTTATCATTACTCGAGGACGAGTAATAGTTTAAGTTTGGGGGTGTGATAACTCTGTGAAAACAGTGTTATCAAGTATATTTCCTTAACTCATTCGATTATTCTTATTAGAGTTTTGATAGAAACTTAGGCAATTTTAGTTAGTTTTGTTTTTTGTCGCTCGAGTCATTGGTTTGGTTGTTTTGTGCATGAATTGAGGTATTTTCTTATATATTGTGTTCATATTTGTAGGCCCGAGCTATTTTGGATTTAAAGACATGATTGAAAGCGAAGAACAATTAATTAAAGATCAAATGAAGTCATGTAGTGCAAGAACGAAGAAGAAAAATGCTGTCAGAAATGTTATTGTGCACTCCGAGGACCATAACTCATTTAAGGAAGCTCCAATGAAGTTGAATTTCGACTATGATGTAGAGGAATGAGTTAGCTACACCACAGATTTTACGGATCTTGATTTGGAGTTCGGAGCTGAAAGTTATGACACTTGCAAAACTGTCGCGCAAATCTGACGCGATTTTCAGCAGGCTTTTAAGAGAATCCTTGGGCCTAAAGTCTCCTACTTGGACTCAACTTGGTAGATCTATATAAGGACTTGTAGGTCACGAAATTACACATCTTTGATCAGATCTAAACATACTTTTCTCATAGAATACACCTACAACATCAAAGATCTACTTGGAGAAAGATTGAAGAAGAAAAGAGAGAAGTCCTGAAGATCACCCAAGCAAGAAGAACGCAATATTGAAGATCTTTATCTTGGATTCATCGTTTTGTCTATAAAACCACATGAACTCAGATTTATTTTCCTTTATTATTTTCTTCTTATATTTATCATGAACTAATTCTTTAGGATCTAGGGTTTTTATGAAACTATGTTACTTTGATTATTTTTATTGGATTATTCGTAGTTAGGGGCAATTCTTGTGTTTGATTTAATTTCGTTCTCTATGCTTGCAACTTGACTGATCACCTAGTTGTTAGATTTAATATTCTTTTTGAACTTGGAAAAGGGAGATAAGGATTAGATAGGAAATTGAATAGTAAACGACTCTTAGTATAGGAATATACTTAAGGCGTTTATACCCGTTACATGAGGTTCGTGTTTAATGCTTTGTGTTAATTATGAATCACCTAGGAATAAGATCGATTTGTATAATACATTAGGTTCTTATGTAATTCGGAAGATACGTAGGAATATACTTGAATCCTCGGGTAGCACTCTTGTCACCACAATAACTACGAAAATCTCAATTGAGCAATCGATATATAACATAGTGGATTATAACCCTAGGTTTCTCTTCTCATTATTCGAACTCTATCCAAGTACTTAGGTTAGTTAATTCATTTAGTTAATCTAGTTTACTTGAACCTGAAAATATATTTGAATTTGGAATCAATTACAAGTAAATTAGGAATTGAAATTGGTAGATATTAGTCAAGTCCCTGTGGAGACGATACTCTTATACTTACTCTTTATTACTTGTTCGTTACGTGCACTTGCGTTTATTTGCGTGTGTAAATTCCGCAACAATAATGGGGGTAAATTGTGGCATTTGTTATAACACAGGGATAAATTGTCATATTTATTATAACACAAGAAAGTAGAGTGTCACCTATAAAAATGTCAGTAAGGTAGTGCAAAACTTTTATAAAATTACAGGTGATAAAGTGTTTTTTTTTTTTCACATGGGGTAAATTGCCATTAACTCAATTATGAAGATAAAAAAAAGTGAGAAATTATGTGCCTAACACGGTGGGTTCAATCAACTGAGGTGCTGGCCGGATGAGCGACAAATGTATATGAGATGATAACTTTTTTTTTTCTTTTTATACAAATATGTTTATCATCCAACCCCTATGAATATAATCCACTGTGTAGGATTAATGTAATCGATGTAAGAAATATGGTAAATCAATGTTTTCATACAAGTGAACTAGCGTATATAATGGATATGCTACTTCAACTTGGTCCTAAATATTTGCAAGTTACCATATAATCCTATTATCTATTAAAAATATTCAGGATCACTATCTTTGAACGTTCATCGACGAGATCTACAAAAATATTTTGTTTTTAGATTCCACGTGACTTTAATCAAGGACAAAATAGATATTCAAATGTCCAGGTAGCAATGTGTAAAAGTGTTAAAAAATTGGGAGTCAATGTATGATAAAAGTTTGAAGGTTGATGGTGAAATATAAAAACGTTCAAATCCAACCAAATATTTTGTATGGTGTCTGTCAAAAGTATGTTAATAGTATAAAAACGTTCAAAGCTAAGAAACAAAGTGGACTATTTTCACTATTATTTCTTCAAGGAATTTTTGTTTGTAATTTATATTATCTACAGTTCGGTTCTCAAAATCAAAATGGGCCAATTACAATTTTGGCTGATTATTTTCTTGGGCAAATAATTTAATTGAGTGTGGTTTGTGGTTATAAATTGGCCCACGATACTAAATAAGGATTAACGTAATTTTTATTAGATTTTCATAATTATTGCGGTCAAATCTCTATAGTACCCCTCACATATTACAAAATCCACAAGTAGGGTTGCATTTGGTCAGGAAAATCAATCAAACCGAACTGAACTGAGGCATTCACTCTGGACTAAATACCGAACCGAGCTTTCAATTCGATAAACTGATCAGTTTTCGAACCGAACCGAATGGACCGAATAACATTTCATTTTACATTGACCAATTAATAAACAAAAGAAAATCAAACCCAAATTTTAAGTTATAAAAAAAAAATCAAATTTAACCCCTATACATTAATTCAGAATATTTTTATACCAAATAATTAATATGCTTCTATGTACATGTACAAATTTCCCTATCTACTACATCAAATAAACCTAACTATAATTCATAAATCTTAGTTACGTATACCTATACTAATTCATATAAAAGTTCATGTAATTAAGTATACTTACAAATTTAATAAAACATTTAAAAATATATATATACGTACCATCTTTGTGTTTGGCCTCAACTTCAATAGTTACCATAGTTTTCTCTGTCGTTATTCCCGTTATCTTATCGACGTTGGTCTCTGTAGTTGTAGTTGTGGTTATGACTTTCAGAGTCATTCGATTCTTGAGGGGCTGTTAGAATTCACCACATGGATTGGGCTAAGTCCACTTACTTGACTTGGGCCTAACTCAACCTCAAAAGCTAGCTTGTAAGGTGAGGATTGTCCAAGTCCTTATAAGGTGGACTTAACTATTGTTTTCAACCAATGTGGGACAATTAGTCTCAATACTCCCCCTTCACGTGTGGGCGGGCTGAATGTGTGGGTGAAACAAGCCCAACACGTGACATATTAAAACCCAATATTTGGGAATTATTAACATGTAGGTAAGAGTCCAACACGCGGATTTGCCCAGACCGTGTGGATCCCAACATGCGGATTTTCCAGACCGTGTGGGCAAAGAATAAATCCCATCATGCGCGCAAGGAAGAGCCCATCACGGAAGGAGGTGCCCACTTCAACCTGGGGCTCTGATACCATGTTAGAATTCACCACATGGATTGGGCTAAGTCCACTTACTTGACTTGGGCCTAACTCAACCTCAAAAGCTAGCTTGTAAGGTGAGGATTGTCCAAGTCCTTATAAGGTGGACTTAACTATTGTTTTCAACCAATGTGGGACAATTAGTCTCAATAGGGGCTTCACCCTAATCCCTATTTTCTTCACAATCTTCGTACTTCGGACCCACTTTCTATCATTATCGTCGGAATCTGAGTATTGAGGCGTACTCTTTTTCTTCCAATCTTTCGTGTTTTTAAATCGAATAACAAAACTTCTTTTTCAAGGTATTTTTCAAATATCACAGGGTGATTCGATTTGGCGTCTTCATTGTCGCCAAAGAAAGGAGCTTCATTTGGGGGTGGAAAGGGATACTATGGAGGTGCACTAGGTGTATATGGATCCATGTTACGATGTTTAGAGAAGAGAGGAGATATTGTGAATTTGTGTAAAGTAGGTTATTATATATTTGAAATGCTGAAAAATTGAAATGAGAATGGATTTATATTGTGAACTTATCATAAAATATATATCGTGGTCTTTGCCAACTTCTTTTCTTTTTATGTACCATAAGAAAAAGCTAGTAATTCATTGATTTATATCACTCGATATTTTTCATATTATGTTTGGAATGTGAGTTTAATTGGAAAAAGATAATGACACAAAATGAAAACGCATGGAAAAAGATAATCACTCGAATTTTTTTTTTTAACTTTTTTAATGTACTAGAAAAGTGCACGTGTTTAACTAATTTTTTTTAATTACATTAGAAAAGTGTACGTGTTTTAGACGTGATTAATTAATTTCTTTTAATCAAATTAGAAAAGTGCACGTGTTTTGCACGTGAATAACTAATTTCTTATGTTAGTTGAATAATATCATCATTTTTTATCGTACTATGGTCTAAATGACACACCACGTAATTTCTTTGATTTAATCGCTTTAATTATTACTATGTTGTTCCAAAAAATTTAAAGTTGTTATCATAAATATCTAAAATCAATCCTTGAAAATAAAAAATAAACTATAATTGCTAAGTATTTCTAATACAAAACTACATGTCTACATAACTATTATTCTAAAACAACCACTTGAGCAAATGAATAATATCAATTATTTTTTTCTTTGACTTTGATATTTCCATCTAAACCTTTGTGTTATTTTAATCCGTTCTTTCACTAATTTCACCGATTTTTGTGGTTTATTACATTCGTTAATCAATTCACTAATTTTTTTCCGATTTAATCAAATTTAGGTTGATTTTAATTATTCTTTTGCTGATATATCCTATTTTCTCGACTATTTCACCTTTTTTTTGGTCATTTTAACTCTTCTTTTTGTTCTTGTCCTTCGTCAATTTGACCAGTTTTTTGTTATCATGTGTTTAGTCGATTTCATTCAATATTTTACCGGTTTTTTTCATTGTTTTATCGATTTTATCATTTTTTGTTGCTTAATTCTTTTTTATTCGATCTAACTCATTTTTTTCATTTTTATCTTATATTTTTCTCGAATTTTACCCGCTACCACCACTTTTAACCATTTATATGTTTTTACTTTTTTTAACTTAATCTAATTATAAGTTTTTAAATTAACTAAGCAGTACTTTACTACATTTATGTAGCACGAAGGTGATTTTTTTAATGTTCTTTAATAATTGATCATTTTTTAAGAATTGTTTAATATATTATCAATTGCACCCGCTTTAACACCGAGTTTACTATTTTTTTTGTTATTTTAACACGTTCTTTGACCGATTTCATCCGTTTTTGTGTTTTATCCCATTTATTACTCAATTTATCCATTCTATCTGATTTAACCCAATTTTAGGAGATTTTACCTGTAACGCCCCAAAAAATTCGAACTCTTTTGATTGGATTTCTAATCCAAATTTATGTGATACTTTTTATTTTCAAAGTTAATCATTAATTTGAACTATCTTTTGAATTTTGAAATAATTCAGAATATAAAAGTTGCTTTAAAATAAGATTAAGACCTTTTTGAAAATTTCCAGGTTTGGATGACTCTTTAAAAAGTACGGATATCTTTTGAAAAATCTAAATTAAATAGGCCATTTGTATTAACTCTTAATCATGTCGGTACTAAAAACTATTTTACCATACACGTCTTGTTAAAATACTTAGTTGTTAGTTAAGTACAATAAGGTTTTTTTAGGAAAAGCTCTCATTTGTTCCCTGGTTTTTAAATATTTTTTCAATTTTGTCTTAAAAATTTGCGAGTTTTCATTTAACCCCATCATTTATTAAAAATCTTTCAAGATCATTAACTTTGAACGTTCGCCGACAAGATCTGCAAAAATGTTCCCTTTTTAGACTCCACATGACTTTGTTCTCTACAGTCAAAGGTAAGATGTAATTCAGATGTTCGGGGAGACAAAGTGCGAAAATGTTCAAAAGTTGTGTGTTAATCTGCAAAACTAAATTGATTAACAATGTGTGATAACTGTTGGTATAAATTAGAGAAGGTTTTGAAGATGACAAAAAGGCCATAATGGTTTTGAAGATCAAAAGGTTAAGTCATCAACTAAGAACAGTTTAGTGAAACCTATCTCAAGGTCTGGAAGCTATGTGACCGAATCAGCCGAGTGGGATATCAGATCAGTAAAGATCAGATTGGTGATCATCAGCCGAGTCAAGATAGATATGTTCATTCTTGAATCAGCCGAGTAGCCATCAGCTCAGTACTCCCATCAGCCAAGTGAAGACGGTCAGTAAGTTGTCCAACGGTAACCAGCTGAGTGCATTAAATGCTACTGACAGAAAGTACAGCAGACTGTACTGTAGTAGTTGCAGGGAGCCGTTCCAGAAATTGGGGACCAGAACTCGAGGACTGCAGAATTCTGTCTCATCTTCAACGGGCAGAAATTCAAATCCAAGAGTATAAATTGAAGACTAACTGAAGATCGAAAAGAGACTTGCAAAATTCAAGATCACATCTATAGAGCAAGATCCATCAGTTGAGTCGTCTGATCACAAGCCCAGTCATTTGTTGACGAAGCTTTTCGTTGAAGAACAGAGAACTTGCGTTGTCTGCCTGAGTGACTTTCAACTGAGAAAAGAAAGGAGTGTATATCCATCTGTGTGAAGTGATATAGCTTCTTAGTGTAGGTTTTCTTTGTGAGCTCCTATACTGAAAATAGCGTGAGGAGTGTAGATCCATCTGTTTGAGTGATCTAGCTTCGGAGAGTAGGATTTCTTAGTGATTTCTTACTCCGCACTTGTGGCCATTTCATTTGTTGTCTGGCGCAAGCAGAGAGTTGCGAGGAGCTGTTATCCATCTTTGTGAAGTGATAACACTCTGTAGAATAGGTTTTCTTTGTGATCTCCTATTGCGAACTTACGGCCAGTTCATTTGTTGTTCGGCGTAAGCAGAGTATACTGTAAACTTTGTGATTATAGTATAACCCAAGATCTTCGTGACTTGGAAGAGTGGACTAAAGGATTTTTATCCATATAACCACTATAAAAATATCGGTGTTTTACATCTGCATTCTTTTCTTGCATATTTCAAAAAGAGCATTCAATTGTTAAAAATGTTTTGAAAAGAATTTTGTAAAACTGGGGTAAAACTTTGAAAGATAAACTTGTTTGAAAAACATACTTGATATATCCGCTGCATACAAGTTTTGAAACTCTAAGTATATCTGAATCAGCCTAGTGACATCAGATGAGTGGTCAACTCTGCTGTTCAAAGCTTTGTGCGCGATCAGCTTAGTAAACTTACGAATCAGATTATCTTAGTCTGCTGACAGAAAAAGTTAGAGAAAAAGCTTTAAAGTTTATGAGATCTATTCACCCCCCCTCTAGATCTCATTGACCACTTTTGGGACCAACAAGTGGTATCAGAGCGGGTGGTTCACTAGAATCAGCTGCCTGATCAAACGAACTTGATCCAAGTGTATTTTTAAAATTTTTCAAATAGAGAGCATATTTTGAAAATCAAAAACTTTTTGAAAAATGGATGTCATAAGCCATGTTCCTCACATTGGCCTTATGGACTTTGAAAGCTGGAAAATCAGAATGGAAATCCTTCTTGCCGCTTATGACGACAACATGCTTACTTGTTTTAGAAAAGGACCATTCAGATTTCAGAAGATTGTGAAGGTTGCTGGCCAACCAGATCATATAGTTGACGAAGAGCTGGATGAGCTGACTCCCAAAGAAGTCAAGTTAGTAAACCTTGACAAAAAGGCTAAGCTCATAATGTTCAAAGCTGTAGACGAAGAAAGATTCGAGAAGATCAAGCATTTCAAAACTGCTAAAGAGATATGGGATAAAGTCTGCAAGCTAAGCGAAGGAAACGACGCTATCAAAGAACACAAGCTCAGTGTGGCTCTTGAGGAGTTTGAAAATTTCAAGATGAAGTCTGGTGAAACAATTGATCAGATGGATACCAAATTTACCAAAGCTCTGAATGAAGTTCTAGTTTGGTAAAGAATTTTCGAACAAGGAGATCACCGCAAAGGTTCTCAAGGCCTTGCCACCTAAATTCAACATGAAGGTGACAGCCATGGAAGAATCAAGGGACATAGGGAAGATTTATCTTTCCGAACTGTTCTCATCCCTCAAAGCTTTTGAGTATCAAATGCCAAGAATGGGATTAGAAGTGTCAACCAGTTCAGACCCTACTGCTGCTCTAATGGCGTCAGACAAGTCAAGAAAATCAGCAGACAAGTCAAAACAGAAGACTCTGCTGAGTTCAGAAAAAGTCTACACTGCTGACGACGTTACCCTGCTGCTGAATGATTTTGAGAAGTTCTACAAGAAGAAAATGAAAATAAAATATAAAAATGCTACTTCATCTTCTTCTAATCATTTTCAGGAAAACAGGGATTCCTCCAAAGAAAAACTTAGAGACCACAATGAGAGGAGTATGGACTCTTGATCAAAGATCATTCTCACTCATCATCTGAAAAGTTTGCAGAAAAGGAAAAACGTGCCAAAAGGGAGTGTAAGCTTAGTAAGAGCAAATCAAAGTTAGCTGATGCAGCAAAGCTAATAAACTCCGGCATATCTTATTCAGACCACCAGTCGTCTGATAAAGAATTTGAAGAAGTACCTGAAACACTGTGCTTAACTGTCATAGAATCTGATGATTCTGAAACTGAGGTAACTTCTACTATTAATTAAATGCACTATTTGAATTATTGAATAAACGGTATATTACAAATTCAAATATTGTGTGTGCATTTGCCAAGCTTAAGGAAGAGATGACTCTGCTAAAAAGAGCAAATCAGATTACTGAAACTTTAGGTTGAAAAACCTCAAGAATCAGCTTACTACCAAAAAGCTTGAGCATGAGAATGAAACTCTAAAAGCTGAGTATGCAATTTGTTTTGAAGATATAAATGAACCTTAAAAGAAAAACTTGCATCATTCTCTAAACAAAAAGAAATCAGAGGCTTAAAAGAAGAAGTCTCCTGATGCTCAACATGTTAGAACACCTAGTAAGCTACCTAAGACGAATCAGACTACTAAAACCCATCAGCCGAATAGGCTGCTGATAGGAGTAAAATTTAAATGTCAAGTCTGCTAAATCTAAGGTGAGTTATTAAATAACTCGGGTAAGAAATTGAGGCAAAAATGAATTATCTGGCAAGAATTTGAATCACATTATGATAATTATTATTATGACATGCACTATGCTTATTCATATTATCATGTTGATCATTTTCACTGTGCTGATTGCCTTCCTCATTTTAATATGCATGTTTATCACACACTTCATGCATCTTACCTTGCTTATGAACATTGTTTTAATCATGACCAGAAAGTGGTATCATAATGACAAATGGTATCATCATGATAAAACATAAGTCACTAGATCATCACATGTTAAAGGTTTTACTAACCCCGCTGGACCCAATAAATAAAGGGTACCAAATTTATTCATCTGTTTTACAGGTGAAGTGCATGTGAGATGACAAAGATGAGTTGACTGCCTTGCAAATTTCACCAAGTTCAACAAGTGGTCTCACCAGCAAGCATATACCAACAAGTGTGTTATCAAATAAGTGGCATCAACAAGGTGGTATAATTCAAGTGGTAGACTCTACATTTGAAAATTTCAAGGAACGCAAGAGTGTTGAAAAGTTGAAGATTATCAAAGTATAACAAGTGGTATTAAGACCAACAACTGATCGCAACAAGCAGTATCACCAACAAGTTTGGTATCAGTCAACCATGTGACAAAGAAAGTGGTTTGTTGATTTTGGATTCATTAGTTGAGGGGGAACTTATCAGAAGACTAACCCAGAACAGCTTACTACAATTCAACGGCTGAGTGTCTTTGAAGAGAAACTCTCATCAGACTACTTGACCACGGATTCTTGAACTTAGGGGGAACGTGTACGACTAGCGGTACTCCTAAATAAAGATGAAGTTTTCAATAAGTCAAAATGAAGCTATCAGAAGACTGCTTCTTATCAGCCGACTGGAACTCAACAGCCAAGTGTTATTCAAGAATGTACTACATCAAGTGGTATCAGCAATTGTTATCACATCAACAAATGATATCAGCTGACTATTCTGATTTACATTTATAAAAGTAGTATCAGACTACAAGTAGCGTCAGACTACAAGTGGAATCAGACCACAAACACCAACAAGTGGTATCAATTCTTGAAGTTAGGGGGAAATTTTCTAAGCTGGAGTGATAAACAGCAACGAAGACTACCTAAATCAGCCTAGCACTCACCTAATTGTCTTCAGCATACTAAGTTTGCAATCCTATAAAGAGAAAAAGTGGAAGAAGAGATGCAACTCAAGTATTATTGTTGATGACAAAAAGGGGGAAGATAAATAATGCAACTAAGAACCCTTTAAACAGAAAATCAGAAAAGGGAAAAGAACCAACTATTGGTAATTTTTTAAAGTTGTATCAGATCAATTAATTTTCCATCTCAAGGTATGGAGACCAAATCTGAAGACTTAGAAGACGTTCTTAGTTGAAGGTTTTGTCATCATCAAAAAGGGGGAAATTGTTGGTATAAATTAGAGAAGGTTTTGAAGATGACAAAAAGGCCATAATGGTTTTGAAGATCAAAAGGTTAAGTCATCAACTAAGAACAGTTTAGTGAAACCTATCTCAAGGTCTGGAAGCTATGTGACCGAATCAGCCGAGTGGGATATCAGATCAGTAAAGATCAGATTGGTGATCATCAGCCGAGTCAAGATAGATATGTTCATTCTTGAATCAGCCGAGTAGCCATCAGCTCAGTACTCTCATCAGCCAAGTGAAGACGGTTAGTAAGCTGTCCAACGGTAACCAGCTGAGTGCATTAAATGCTACTGACAGAAAGTACAGCAGAATGTACTGTAGTAGTTGCAGGGAGCTGTTCCAGAAATTGGGGACCAGAACTCGAGGACTGCAGAATTCTGTCTCATCTTCAACGGGCAGAAATTCAAATCCAAGAGTATAAATAGAAGACTAACTGAGGATCGAAAAGAGACTTGCAAAATTCAAGATCACATCTATAGAGCAAGATCCATCAGTTGAGTCGTCTGATCACAAGCCCAGTCATTTGTTGACGAAGCTTTTCGTTGAAGAACAGAGAACTTGCGTTGTCTGTCTCAGTGAGTTTCAACTGAGAAAAGAAAGGAGTGTATATCCATCTTTGTGAAGTGATATAGCTTCTTAGTGTAGGTTTTCTTTGTGAGCTCCTATACTGAAAATAGCGTGAGGAGTGTAGATCCATCTGTGTGAGTGATCTAGCTTCGGAGAGTAGGATTTATTAGTGATTTCTTACTACGCACTTGTGGCCATTTCATTTGTTGTCTGGCGCAAGCAGAGAGTTGCGGGAAGCTGTTATCCATCTTTGTGAAGTGATAACACTCTGTAGAATAGGTTTTCTTTGTGATCTCCTATTGCGAACTTACGGCCAGTTCATTTGTTGTTCGGCGTAAACAGAGTATACTGTAAACTTTGTGATTATAGTATAACCCAAGATCTTCGTGACTTGGAAGAGTGGACTAAAGGATTTTTATCCATATAACCACTATAAAAATATCGGTGTTTTATATCTGCATTCTTTTCTTGCATATTTCAAAAAGAGCATTCAATTGTTAAAAATGTTTTGAAAAGAATTTTGTAAAACTGGGGTAAAACTTTGAAAGATAAACTTGTTTGAAAAACATACTTGATATATCCGCTGCATACAAGTTTTGAAACTCTAAGTATATCTGAATCAGCCTAGTGACATCAGATGAGTGGTCAACTCTGCTGTTCAAAGCTTTGTGCGCGATCAGCTTAGTAAACTTACGAATCAGATCAGCTTAGTCTGCTGACAGAAAAAGTTAGAGAAAAAGTTTTAAAGTTTATGAGATCCATTCACCCCCCCTCTAGATCTGATTGACCACTTTTGGGACCAACAATAACATTTGAAGGTTGAGTGGTGAAATAGGAAAATGTTCAAATCTACTTTAAAATTGGACGAAAAATATTTTGTTAGATTCTAGATCTTTGTATCTTAAGGTGTCTGTGAGAAGTATTTTAATAGTATAAAAACGTTGAAAGGTAAGGAACATAGGGGACTTTTTATATTACTGGAAAAGTGCACGTACGTTGTACGTGTTTAGTTTTAATTTCAAAGTTTTTTTCATAAATTAATGTAAAATTAGCTATTTTTATGTCATAGAATATCATATATTTATGACTGATCAATTTATTTTAATGAGATTTATTTTTATTATTATTATTGGTTTATAAAAAAAATGATGGCTTTGAATAGTTGTAATAAAATATATAATGATGACTGATTTAGTCATTACATGTAACAAAATTTGTTCTAAAATAAAATCATAAAAGTATTATTTAGTGCATTCCATAATAGTAGTTTTCATGTCAAGTTTATCCGTTATTCACCGATGACAAATGTTACATCCGTTTCTACATAAATTTTAAAAGATTTCACGAACATTTTTTCCTTACTGGTTTCACCAATTTTTTCACCAACTTCACCATTATTTACCAATTTCACCTGAAGTTTCACCAGTTCATATGTTTTCACTGTATTTTTTTTTATCTAGTTTTCCACTTTTAATCAATTATAACATTTTTCATTGTTTTTCCATATGTTTTGATCTTTTTTCCAAATTTAAACCATTTTCTTCCGATTTCACATTGTTGGTATAAATTAGAGAAGGTTTTGAAGATGACAAAAAGGCCATAATGGTTTTGAAGATCAAAAGGATTAGTCATCAACTAAGAACAGCTTAGTGAAACCTATCTCAAGGTCTGGAAGCTATGTGACCGAATCAGCCGAGTGGGATATCAGATCAGTAAAGATCAGATGGGTGATCATCAGCCGAGTCAAGATAGATATGTTCATTCTTGAATTAGCCGAGTAGCCATCAGCTTAGTACTCCCATCAGCCAAGTGAAGACGGTCAGCAAGCTGTCCAACGGTAACCAGCTGAGTGCATTAAATGCGACTGACAAAAAGTACAGCAGACTGTACTGTAGCAGTTGCAGGGAGCCGTTCCAGAAAATGGGGACCAGAACTCGAGGACTGTAGAATTCTGTCTCATCTTCAACGGGCAGAAATTCAAATCCAAGAGTATAAATAGAAGACTAAACTGAAGATTCAAGTGAGACTTGCACAATTCAAGATCACATCTTAAGAGCGAGATCCATCAGTTGAGTCGTCTGATCACAAGCCCAGTCATCTGTTGACGAAGCTTTTCGTTGAAGAACAGAGAACTTGCGTTGTCTGTCTGAGTGACTTTCAACTGAGAAAAGAAAGGAGTGTATATCCATCTTTGTGAAGTGATATAGATTCTTAGTGTAGGTTTTCTTTGTGAGCTCCTATACTGAAAATAGCGTGAGGAGTGTAGATCCGTCTGTGTGAGTGATCTAGCTTCGGAGAGTAGGATTTCTGTGTGATTTCTTACTGCGCACTTGTGGCCATTTCATTTGTTGTTTGGCGCAAGCATTGTATACTGTTAACTTTGTGTTTTCTAGTATAACCCAAGATCTGTGTGACTTGGAAGAGTGGACTAAAGGATTTTTATCCATATAACCACTATAAAAATATCGGTGTTTTACATCTGCATTCTTTTCTTGCATATCTCAAAAAGAGCATTCAACCGTTAAAAATGTTTTGAAAAGAATTTTGTAAAACTGGGGTAAAACTTTGAAAGATAAACTTGTTTGAAAAACATACTTGATATATCCGCTGCATACAAGTTTTGAAACTCTGAGTATATCTGAATCAGCCTAGTGAAATCAGAAGAGTGGTCAACTCTGCTGCTCAAAGCTTTGTGCGCGAACAGCTTAGTAGTCTTACGAATTCTGGATCAGCTTAGTCTGCTGACAGAAAAAGTTAGAGAAAAAGTTTTAAAGTTTATGAGATCTATTCACCCCCCCCTCTAGATCTCATCTGACCACTTTTGGGACCAACAAGTGGTATCAGAGCGGGTGGTTCATTAGAATCAGCTGCCTGATCAAACGAACTTGATCCAAGGTGTGTTTTTTTTTTAAAAATTTTTCAAAAAGAGAGCATATTTTGAAAATCAAAAACTTTTTGAAAAATGGATGTCATAAGCCATGTTCCTCACATTGGCCTTATGGACTTCGAAAGCTGGAAAATCAGAATGGAAATCCTTCTTGCCGCTTATGACGACAACATGCTTACTTGTTTTACAAAAGGACCATTCAGATTTCAGAAGATTGTGAAGGTTGCTGGCCAACCAGATCAGATAGTTGACAAAGAGCTGGATGAGCTGACTCCCAAAGAAAAGTTAGTAAATCTTGATAAAAAGGCTAAGCTCATTATGTTCAAAGCTGTAGACGAAGAAAGATTCCAGAAGATCAAGCATTTCAAAACTGCCAAAGAGATGTGGAATAAAGTCTGCGAGCTAAGCGAAGGAAACGACGCTATCAAAGAACACAAGCTCAGTGTGGCTCTTGAGGAGTTTGAAAATTTCAAGATGATGTCTGGTGAAACGATTGATCAGATGGATACCAGATTTACCAAAGTTCTAAATGAAGTTCTAAGGTTTGGTAAAGAATTTTCGAACAAGGAGATCACCGCAAAGGTTCTCAAGGCCTTGCCACCTAAATTCAACATGAAGGTGACAGCCATGGAAGAATCAAGGGATTTAGGGAAGATTTCTCTTTCCGAACTGTTCTCATCCCTCAAAGCATATGAGTATCAAATGCCAAGAATGGGATTAGAAGTGTCAACCAGTTCAGACCCTACTGCTGCTCTAATGACGTCAGACAAGTCAAGAAAATCAGCAGACAAGTCTGAAGAGAAGACTCTGCTGAATTCAGAAAAAGTCTACACTGCTGACGACGTTACCCTGCTGTTGAATGATTTCAAGAAGTTCTACAAGAAGAAAATGAAATTAAAATATAAAATGCTACTTCATCTTCTTCTGATCATTTTCAGGAAAACAGGGATTCCTCTAAAGCAATTCTTAGAGACAACAATGACAAAGAGTATGGACTCTTGATCAGAGGTCATCCACACTCTTCATCTGAGAAGTTAGCTAAAAAGGAAATGCGTGCCAAAAAGGAGCGTAAGCTTACCAAGAGCAAATCAAAGTTAGTTGATGCAGCAAAGCTAATAAACTCCGGCATATTTTATTCAGACAACCAGTCGTCTGATAAAGAATTTGAAGAAGTACCTGAAACTTTATGCTTAACTGCCATAGAATCTGATGATTCTGAAACTGAGGTAACTTCTACTATTAATTAAATGCACTATTTGAATGGTTGAATAAATGCTATATTACAAATTCAAATATTGTTTGTGCATTTGCCAAGCTTAAAGAAGAGATGACTCTGCTGAAAAGAGTAAAACAGATCACTGAAACTTCAGGTTGAAGAACCTCAAGAATCAGCTGACTACCAAAAAGCTTGAGCATGAGAATGAAACTCTAAAAGCTGAGTATGCAATTTGTTTTGAAGATATAAATGAACTTTAAAAGAAAAACTTGCATCATTCTCTAAACAAAAAGAAATCAGAGGCTCAAAAGAAGAAGTCTACTGATGCTCAATAGGTTAGAAAACCTAGTAAGCTACCTAAGACGAATCAGACTACTAAAACCCATCAGCCGAATAGGCTGCTGAAAGGAGTAAAATTTAAATGTCAAGTCTGCTAAATCTAAGGTGAGTTATTAAACAACTCAGGTAAGAAATTGAGGCAAAAATGAAATTATCTGGCAAGAATTTGAATCACATTATGATAATTATTATTATGACATGTACTGTGCTTATTCATATTATCATATTGATCATGCTCACTGTGCTGATTGCCATCTTCATTTAAATATGCATGTTTATCTCACATTTCATGCATCTTACCTTGCTTATGAGCATTGTTTTAATCATGACCAGTAAAGTGATATCATAATGATAAGTGATATCATCATGATAAAACATAAGTCACTAGATCATCACATGTTAAAGGTTTTACTAACCCTGCTGGACCCAATAAATAAGGGGTACCAAAAATAGTCATCTGTTTTACAGGTGAATTGCATGTGAGATGACAAAGATGAGTTGACTGTCCTTGCAAATTTCAACAAATTCAACAAGTGATCTTACCATCAAGTGTGCATCAGGAAAATTGTACTATCAAGCTGCTTATATCAGATTGCTCCAAACCATTAAGTGATATCAGTCAAGTGAGTGACATCAGACAAGTGGTGCCAGACAATTGGTATAAACCAACAAGTAGTATAAATCAACAAGTGGTAGACGCTACATTTGGAGATTTCAAGGAAGCAAGATTGTTGGAAAGCTGAAGCCTATCAAAGGATTACAAGTGGTATAAAGACCATCAGAAACCAACAAGTCAACCATGTGACAAAGAAAAATGGTTTGTTGATTGTGGATTCATAAGTTGAGGGGGAACTTATCAGAAGACTAACCCAGAACAGCTTACTGAAATTCAACGGCTGAGTGTCTTTGAAGAAAAATTCTCATCAGACTACTTGACCACGAATTCTTGAACTTAGGGGGAACGTGTATGACTAGCGGTACTCCTAAATAAAGATGAAGTTTTCAATAAGTCAAAATGAAGCTATCAGAAGACTGCTTCTTATCAGCTGACTGGAACTCAACAGCCAAGTGTTATTCAAGAATGTACTACATCAAGTGGTATCAGCAAGTGTTATCACATCAACAAGTGATATCAGCTGACTAATCAGATTTACATTTATACAAGTAGTATTAGACTACAAGTAGCATCAGACTACAAGTGGAATCAGACAACAAATACCAATAAGTGGTATCAATTCTTGAAGTTAGGGGAAATTTTCTTAGCTGGAGTGATAAACAGCAACGAAGACTACCTAAATCAGCCTAGTACTCACCTAATTGTCTTCAGCATACTAAGTTTGCAATCCTATAAAGAGAAAAAGGGGAAGAAGAGATGCAACTCAAGTACTATTGTTGATGACAAAAAGAGGGAAGATAAAGGATGCAACTAAGAACCCTTTAAACAGAAGAACAGAAAAGGGAAAAGAACCAACTATTGGTAATTTTTGAAAGTTGTATCAGATCAATAAATTTCCATCTCAAGGTATGAAGACCAAATCTGAAGACTTAGAAGACGTTCTTAGTTGAAGGTTTTGTCATCATCAAAAAGGGGGAAATTGTTGGTATAAATTAGAGAAGGTTTTGAAGATGACAAAAAGGCCATAATGGTTTTGAAGATCAAAAGGATTAGTCATCAACTAAGAACAGCTTAGTGAAACCTATCTCAAGGTCTGGAAGCTATGTGACCGAATCAGCCGAGTGGGATATCAGATCAGTAAAGATCAGATGGGTGATCATCAGCCGAGTCAAGATAGATATGTTCATTCTTGAATCAGCCGAGTAGCCATCAGCTTAGTACTCCCATCAGCCAAGTGAAGACGGTCAGCAAGCTGTCCAACGGTAACCAGCTGAGTGCATTAAATGCGACTGACAAAAAGTACAGCAGACTGTACTGTAGCAGTTGCAGGGAGCCGTTCCAGAAAATGGGGACCAGAACTCGAGGACTGTAGAATTCTGTCTCATCTTCAACGGGCAGAAATTCAAATCCAAGAGTATAAATAGAAGACTAAACTGAAGATTCAAGTGAGACTTGCACAATTCAAGATCACATCTTAAGAGCGAGATCCATCAGTTGAGTCGTCTGATCACAAGCCCAGTCATCTGTTGACGAAGCTTTTCGTTGAAGAACAGAGAACTTGCGTTGTCTGTCTGAGTGACTTTCAACTGAGAAAAGAAAGGAGTGTATATCCATCTTTGTGAAGTGATATAGATTCTTAGTGTAGGTTTTCTTTGTGAGCTCCTATACTGAAAATAGCGTGAGGAGTGTAGATCCGTCTGTGTGAGTGATCTAGCTTCGGAGAGTAGGATTTCTGTGTGATTTCTTACTGCGCACTTGTGGCCATTTCATTTGTTGTTTGGCGCAAGCATTATATACTGTTAACTTTGTGTTTTCTAGTATAACCCAAGATCTGTGTGACTTGGAAGAGTGGACTAAAGGATTTTTATCCATATAACCACTATAAAAATATCGGTGTTTTACATCTGCATTCTTTTCTTGCATATCTCAAAAAGAGCATTCAACCGTTAAAAATGTTTTGAAAAGAATTTTGTAAAACTGGGGTAAAACTTTGAAAGATAAACTTGTTTGAAAAACATACTTGATATATCCGCTGCATACAAGTTTTGAAACTCTGAGTATATCTGAATCAGCCTAGTGAAATCAGAAGAGTGGTCAACTCTGCTGCTCAAAGCTTTGTGCGCGAACAGCTTAGTAGTCTTACGAATTAGATCAGCTTACTCTGCTGATAAGCTGAGTGCAAAATCAGCTCAGTCATCTTATCTTGCTGATGAGTGAACTCTACTTATAGAAGAAAAGTTTAAGAAATTTTTTAAAGTCATGAGGTCTATTCACCCCCCCCTCTAGACCTCATCTGACCACTTTATTATTGGTTTATAAAAAAAATGATGGCTTTGAATAGTTGTAATAAAATATATAATGATGACTGATTTAGTCATTACATGTAACAAAATTTGTTCTAAAATAAAATCATAAAAGTATTATTTAGTGCATTCCATAATAGTAGTTTTCATGTCAAGTTTATCCGTTATTCACCGATGACAAATGTTACATCCGTTTCTACATAAATTTTAAAAGATTTCACGAACATTTTTTCCTTACTGGTTTCACCAATTTTTTCACCAACTTCACCATTATTTACCAATTTCACCTGAAGTTTCACCAGTTCATATGTTTTCACTGTATTTTTTTTTTTATCTAGTTTTCCACTTTTAATCAATTATAACATTTTTCATTGTTTTTCCATATGTTTTGATCTTTTTTCCAAATTTAAACCATTTTCTTCCGATTTCACATTGTTTTTATTGGATAAAATTTAACTCGTTTTTACCTATTTCACTAATTTCACATGCTATTCACCTAAATTTTTCATTGATTAAACATGTTTTCACCGACTTCAAGCTTTTTGACTGATTTTATTTGTTTCTTTACAAATTTCACCAAAACTTTCATCGATTCTTATGTTCTCACTGTCTAAATTTTGTTTACCCGGTTTATTTTTTTTAGCGATTTATCCTTTTTTTTTATCGGTTATAACATTTTTCATTGTTTTTCTCATTTTTGGTCGATTTCTTTGGCTTTTTTCTTCAATTTAAACCAATTTTCATCGATTTCACCAGTTAAACTCTTTTTTAATTAATTTCACTCGTTTTTACCATTTTAACCAGTTTTTATCTATTTTTCATGTTTTTTTCACTAATTTCACATGTTATTCACCTGAATTTTTCATTGATTAAATATGTTCATACCAACCTTACGTTTTGACCGATTTTATCCTTTTTTAACCAGCCTTACCCAATTTTATTGGGTTTCACTGGCTTCATCATTTTTCTTAGAAATTTCATTCTTTCCATCGATTTCACATATTTTAACCAACTTTGCCTCTATTTTAACCGTTTTTACCCATTTTCATCCATTTTTCACAAATTTTATCCCCTGGGTTTAGGCCTAATTACAAGAAATTACCCTCCTGTTTGAAATATTACAAAAACACCGCCTTGACTTAACGGCCGTTAGTCAACTTTAACGGAACACGTAAAATGTCCAAAATGCCCTTGGTTGTTTTTAATATTTACAAAAAGATAAATAAATAAATAAATAAAAAACTCCATGGCCGCCGCCGCTACAAGCTCCAACACCCATTTTTTTTCACTTTTCCGGCGACTCCGGACACGGTTCGAGCTCTATTTGATGGCTGTAGACTCGTCTTCACGTCCTCTACAAATCCCAAACATTAATTATCAGTTCAAGGTCCATCCCGTCACTATATTTTCAGATCTACAATTTTGGTACTTTTTTCGGCAGTGGAGCTTGACCCACCGCCTCCCCTTTCAGTCGTAGACTCCTCTCAGTGTGGCGGTCATTTTGGTACCAACCTTGTCCAATTTGGTGCTGAATTGAAGCTTCCTCATTTGCCAAGCTCACATCAATGGCAGTTTGGCATCTTCGCAAAATCAGCCCCTCTATCCCAATTCGCAAATTGACCCTTGTACTTTTTCACCTTTATAATATGTCCCTACATTTATAGAAAAACTCAAACTTCCACTTTGATTTGGTCAAAATTCATAATTTACACGTCACATGGCCATGGGCGATTTCAGGCTAATTTTGATATGGGGTAAAAATGCTAGTGAGCTTAAGTTAAGTTGTGGCACCAAAAATGCAATAATCCCGTCACAAAATCACCAAGCCCTAGATCCCGAAAAGTTCTCTGGATTTCAAAAATTCGAATTGTGTTATTGTAGATAAATTTATTAAATTTTAAATGGGTTTGTTTTATTTTTGTAAGAAAAATATTTGTTATTAAAGTGAAACTTTATTTACAAATTATGTTATTGTAAATAAATTATTAAATTTTAAAAGGGTTTTTTTTTGTAAGAAAATATATGTTATTAAATAATTGTGTTATAGTAAATAAATTTAATAAATTTTAATTTGATTTGTTTGATTTTAAAATGAAAATAAACATTATTAAAACTTTATTTACCAGATTGAGTTATTGTAAATAAATTTATTAAATTTTAGATTGATTTATTTTATTTACCCAACAAGCTAGGATTGACTACATAGAAACCTTTTCACCTGTTGCCAAGATGGTGACAGTTAAGATTTTACTTGCCCTAGCTGCTTCTAAAAACTGGGAATTATGTCATTTGGACATAGATAATGCATTTCTTAATGGTGATATCCATGAAGAAGTTTACATGGATCTACCATTAGGTTACTCTAGATCTAAAACTTCACCTAAATTGGTTTGTAAATTAAATAAGTCCCTATATGGTCTGAAGCAAGCTTCAAGACAGTGGAATGACAAATTCAAGGAGTGCTTGCTTTCTTATGGCTTTAATCAGTCCACTTCAGATTATTCACTATTTACAAAGGGCTCAGGTGTAGTACTCTTATTATATGTAGATGATATTCTGATTTCCAGTCCAAATCTATCTATGATTTCTGATTTAAAACTTTTTTTACAAAACCATTTTAAATTAAAGGATTTAGGTGATCTTAGATATTTTTTAGGACTGGAAATTGCAAGATCCTCTAAAGGAATCATTTTATCACAAAGGCAATATGCCTTACAAATTCTTGAATATACAGGATATCTAGGTGCTAAACCACTCACTTTACCTATGGATCCTAAGGCTAAGCTCACATCAACTGATGGAGAACTACTTTCAGAGACAGAAACTACTTCCTACAGAAGGCTCATAGGCAGATTGTTGTACCTAACTATAACAAGGCCAGACCTAAGCTTTGCAGTACACAAGCTTAGTCAGTTCATTTCTCAGCCCAGAATGCCGCATCTCCAGGCTGCTCATCACATTTTGAGGTACATTAAGTCCTGTCCAGGACAAGGGATCCTATATTCATCTAATGCAGGGACTGATCTCAAAACATATGATGATGCTGACTGGGCAGCATGCAAAGACACTAGAAGATCAGTTACAGGCTTTTGCATATTTTTAGGAGGGTCATTAGTCTCATGGAAGCCAAAGAAGCAATTGACTGTGTCAAAGTCATCTGCAGAAGCAGAATATAGGGCTTTGGCAGCAGTCTCAAGTGAAATTGTTTGGATTCATCAAATCCTCAACAATTTTGGTCTAAAACCTAACAACCCTACATTATTATTCCGTGACAATCAGTCAGCCAGACACATTGCATCTAATCCTATGTTTCACGAACGGACAAAACACATAGAAATTGATTGCCATTTCACACGTGAGCAAATTAACAAGGGAGCAATCAAAATAATGCCTATTTATACAGAAGAACAGTTAGCAGATGTACTTACAAAGACATTGCTTCTCCCTCGCTTTCGACTGTTGTTGTCCAAGTTGTCCCTCACAAACTTGTTCGCTCCGCCTTGAGGGGGGTGTATTAGCCATCATCATCTTCAATTGTTCCTGCAATCAAATGACAGAAGTTAGTCGAGTTCAATTGAAGATTTGAAGAAATGAAGAAGAAGAAAAAGAAGGAATGTTTATTCCCAATTCTGTTTGTTAGGGATTTGAATTGTATTAGTAATTTTATTTCATATTTTGTTTTAGTTTGTAATTAGGCTTTTACTTTTTTACCCCTGTATTTGTTAGCCAGTTAGCCGCCTTAGTTAGTTTCTAATCTGTTAGGTTTATACAGTTATAAACTTATAAATAGCAGTATAGTTTGTAGATTGTACAAGTTAAATCATTCTCAGATTTAATATACAGTTTTTGTTCACAAAATTCTCTCTCAATTTCTCTCAATTTTCAGTTCAAATATTTGTGAAAGTTCACATTATATTAAAAATTAAAATAATCACTGAAAATAGATAAACTTCTAAAGGAAACAAGATAATTACTAAAACTTCAATGGAAATGAGATAACTAAAAGAAAAATATCGAATAGACTTCTAAGTAAACAAAATAACTTAAATTAGTAAATTAATCTACAAGATTTGATCTTAGATATTCTCATAATATACTCCTGCATCATGAATGGTGTAAAAGATATGTTACTTAATGTCCAATCATATTAGAGTTTGTATAGGTTTTGTATAGAGATAAGAAAATTGTTGTTTGTTTGGTTTTTGAGAGAGTAGTTTAAGAAAATTTAAAGATAAAAAATTTATTTGAGAAAATAGAGAACATGTTTATTTGGTATTTTTCAAACATAATTTTTTTTTTGAAAAATGTCAAACAAACAGCCCCTAAGCTTTTGGTCCGTTTATCCATTCCCAGAAACCCATGTCTTCTAAATCGGGAGCAGTATGTCAATTTAATTTGTTCTCAACATAAATTAACAAATAGAGCTAATGTCAATTTAGCCCATGTAAAATGTATAATATTTAATTTTTATCCCTTTATAATTTGAAAAATAGCACTTTACTCCTATAAAAAAATTAAGTTTGACGGTTTAATTGAATTTTGTTTTTTGTATTTCGATTTTAAATTTATTATAACATTTTAGCCCCTCTACCCTAAATTCCTAGATTCCTAGAATTAACGAATAATTAGATGATTTTCGTGTTACGGTTGAGAGAACATTTCCGAATTTCCCAAGTCACATAATTCTCAACATAAAGGTGAATCAAAAGAGGTATTTCAATTAATTGTGAAACAATCTTTGGAAGTTTATTTTTACCGCATCAACATAAATTGTACAAAGAAAAAGAATGTTTCTAAGGCCATCTCCAAGTTTATTTTTACCGCAAAAATATTAATTAAATATTTACATGTTATTTTCTCCAACATATTATTTTTTGAATAGATAATTAAGAAACAAACTTATTTAACTTTTAAAAAATTCAACCGTGAATTTTTTTGTATAATTTTTAATATTAAAAATATTATTTTAGCCGAAACAAATTTTACAAGTATATATACATCCTTAACTCTATTTCATTCTTTTACAAATATCATAATTGATTGCTTAACTTTATTTCATTTCGTGACATTCTTAACTCTATTAATTATATATTATCTTGTATAGAAAAAGTTATACATCATATATAAAACTAAAACCAAGATGCACGTACATATAATAATATGGATGGGGCTATACCAATTTTAATAGGGGTGAAATTCTTTTTTGCAATGTACTCAGTGAGAAAGTAATAAGTAGAAAAATTAAATTTCAAAGAAAAAAGCCATACTCCTTTTATAATAATTAAGAAAGAATTTTTTTTGAAGTACATATTAAGAAAAAAAATTGACAAGAAATCATTAAATAAGAAAAGGAATTAAAAGAATAATTACTACGAAAGGGAAATAAAAAAGACGAACATTATTACAAAAAAAAATTGTTAAATAACATAAAAAATCAAAATATGAGAAAAAACTCAATATTGGGATTTGAACCTTAGACCTCCTACTCATCGTGAGAAAGCCTTACCAAGCAAGTCAGGATACATGTTATGTACATAAAATTAATAAAATTAAAAATATTTATTTTTTTACATTTTTTAAAGGCCTATATATAAATTTTGGTGCCCTCCGAACCGGGGGCCCTAGGCGCCGGCCTAAGTTGCCTAGCACTTGGGCCGGGCCTGTCTAATAGTAATGATCGCATAACTGTAAAATTCCCAAATTAAATAGGTTCAGTATATCTAAAAACCATTATATGGCCATATGGGTTGGTATATAAGTTGAAATATCAAATAAGTACGTTTATATTATTTGTTGAATATCATAAATAAAGGCGCAAAATTATTCATTCAAAATGAACTGCTGAAATGTGTAATCAGGTTAACGACAATTTATGGCATTTGTTTTGAGCTAATGCAAAATTTAAATACCCTATATGTTTGCTTAATTGACAAAAATCTCATTGTGTTATTTTTATTATCGAAAATCATCTTGTGTTATTTTATTAACAATAAAAACCTCACTTAAAATTTCTTCATAATCAATAGGAAAGTTTTGTCAATTTTTAAGTGAACAAATCACGAATGTGGGGGTTGTTATTGCTAATTTTAGTGTTAACGAGGGATTATTGTCTTTTTTTAGGTGAATATGTGCTCATCTTGAGTTTTTCTTTTATTTCCTTTTGCTTCTATGTCCTTAAATATCACTTATGATTCAAAATTGTGATGTAACATGTATCCTCTCTCATGTTCCGGTCCTAAAATAAATTAAATAAATCAAAAAATGAGTTTTGTTTCAAGAAGAAATCTTATTAGTAAAAAAAAGTAGCACAGGGGAGTTTTTACTAATAAAAATATTACAGGACTATTTTTGTTAATAAGGCAAAATATAGGGATATTTTTGTATTTCACTCAAAAAGAAATTAAGTTCAATTAATTCTGCGTAACCCAAAACTTTAACAGGTTTTTTTGCAAGTAACTCCTTGTGATATGTTTAATCGACTACTTGTCTCTCTGTGAAATAAAAATGGATAATTTGCCTCCCCGTGAAATAAAATAATGAGCAATTTACCTCCCCGTTAAATAAAATAATGAGCAATTTATCTCCCTGTGATGTAAATTAATGAGCAATTTAGAGGAAGACAATGTGCTTCTTTTTGTAAAAACACAGGTAGATATTTTGTCTTTTTTTTTTCATATGAAATTAAATTGCCTATTTATAATATCAAGAGGTATTTTGTCCTTTTATTTATCACAGAGAATTAAATTACATATTTAAAATAATAGGGGGAGTTAACACTACCTTGCACATATTGAGACTATACTTTGTTAGAGATGAAAACAATGACATATACGAAGTAGGTTAAGGGTAATTAATCTCATATCAAGTTAACTTTTCCCTAAGCCTATCCTGATTGACCGTTAAGTTAGTTAATTTAGGTTACTTCCACTCTATTCTATTTTTTCTTGCTTCCCTTGAATTTGTTCTTGGTAAGAAAAATAAAGTATATTTTAGTCAATTGGATAGAAAATATTTTATTCTCCTCAATATCTTAAGTGTAACAAAAATGTAATTACAATATATTGATTCTTTTAGTAATTTTCTTTTATTTAAAAAAGTATACAAGTCCAGAGAATTTTAAGTTCTTTATAAATCCAAGATCGTCAAATACATTTTTTTCTATAACAATTTATGTTTTCTCTCTCCACCCAAAAAAACAAACAAGAACAAAAAATTATCAACCTTGAATCTGCTACACTCCAACCTTTTAGGCATGAAAATCAAATCAAGCTACTCGACACTGGACTAGAGCTTGTTTGATAAAAGCTCGTTTGAGCTCGGTTCGTCACACTAATCAAACAAGCTTGAACATCATTTTTGGTTTGATAACTTTTGAAGCTTGGCTCGAGCTCGACTCGATAAGCTAAAAATTGAAAAACTACATGTAAAATATCAAGCTACTTTGTACTTGGCTCGAACTCGTTTGATAAAAGCTCGTTTGAGCTCTACTCAATTGAAAATCAAACAAAGCTCAAACACAAAATTTCAAGTTGAACAGTGTGTCGTTCAACACTACTCGGTTCGATTACACCCCTACCAAACTCTAATTTCTCCCAATATTAACTGCCTAATTTTTTTTTTCCTGAAAATCCCTTTATTAGGTACAAGGATCCAACAATATGTCAAACTCAGAAACAAAAACCACGCATTACAAATTCAAAATTACTGATTTATGCAAATTACTTTAATTTACTAATTTACAATAATACCCTACAATTCATGACTTTTTTCATCTCACAAAAACTGGTTCTTCAGTAATTGTATCCAACACTGGCTTCCTCGTTCTACATACCGCTAACCTATACTTAAATTCATCTACACCTTCCAGATTCAATCTCGGCCGTCCATTCTCACTCAAACCCTCCACCTCCGCCACCTGCGCCTCCGGCGATATTTTCACAACGCTACCGCCTAATATCCGCTTCGGCGCCGAATTAGCCGCCATCAAAAAGACCGCCACGTCAGCAGCCATAACTATCGAATTCAATCTCCTCATCGGAAGCATAACGTACAAATTTCCGAATTCCAGATCCTCGTCCGCTAACAAAGGAGAAATTCTTCTACCGATGTTTAACGATTTTGAGTTTACGAGGAAATAGTTTGGCGATTCAAGCATCAGCTCCGCCGCTTTCACCGGTTGTCGGAATTGCCGGATTTCGCCGCCTGGAAGAATAACTCTAGCTGATTTTGGAGACTTTAGTTTTGGAGATATAATAGTGCACGAAATGAAATTTCCCATTGTTTTGGTATTGAATGTGCAAATAATATTTTTTGAATGGTTTTTGGATAAGTGGGAGAATTTATATAGAAAGAGTTGGGCAGTTAGACACGTTGGCGAAGGTTTTGCGTGTGTTAAGGTCATATATGTAATTTGTGTACCGGAAAGGGGGTAGTTTATGGTAGAGCAAATTTTTCTATAGCCAGAGCAAAAATAGTTGAAGTGACAATAATGTCCTTGTAAATCTTCACTCTTTTTTTTTTTTTTTGGAGAAAAGTATATATTTCCTCTATTCATATATGAAAGTTTCATTTTCGAGTATAATTTATCCATTATATATTAAAAATATTCAAAACATTCGTGAATTTTTTGGAGAAAATTAAATTAAAAAACTTATGTTAAGTAGGAATTGTTCTATATTTTTCTTTGACTAAAAACAGACTCGATGTTTTCAGTGAAAATGAATTGAAATTCTTATATGTGCTATTATTATTATTTGAGGAATTTCTTCTTGCAGCGATAAGGTGCAATTGATCTATGTTTTTCGATAACAGTCTGAGGATTAGATTACCACTAATTCTATAATTAAAAAAAAAAGGTTTTTTTTTTATGAATGTACTCTCTATAAACGTTTGCAACTCCAAAATTTAATATCTTTTATACATTCGTGCCTCAGAGACTATTATTATTCAATAAAAAAAATTGCACAATATTTTCTTATTTAAAATTTTACAAATTCACCATTATTTCAGTGTAGGACACTACATTAGAGAGTTTCTCATCATACGAGTAGTTATAATTTCACACTTACTTTACCGATAATATTAAAAATTAATTTGTGCGGCGGCTGCATATAAAGATTATTGAACATCTTAGGGTAACATTACTTTTAAATTCAATGAAAAACTTATCATCACAAGTGACTAGTGTTGTGTCGCGTATGTTATCAACTTGCAGAAAATAAAACATAATCGAGAAAATATAATTGAGGGGTATAATAGGGTAATAAACAAAAATTGCTCTGGCTATAAAGAAATTGATCTGGCATTATCACTATTACCACTATTGAACATATGCATAAAAAAAATGTGGCATTGACCACGTTCACACGCATAAAGAATGAAAAGTAGTATTTTTTTTAAATAAATTAAGAAGACGGTTGTGGACTGTTTTAGTTGACGAGTTTACTTACGCGGATTCAAATTAGGCAAAAATATGCGTGGAGGAAGCTTCCACTTTCTATGTCACGAACAACGTCGACGTTTATATTACATAACATAAATAATACGAAGTATTAAATATTGATTTAGATTAAATTAGCTACAATTATATATAACATGCAATATGAATGCTCAACTGAAGAATTATACTATATAAGTTGAATTATATAATATCTTATCGAATTATAGTGGTCGTCATTGAACAAACTTTTTATTATTTTCATCGTGAACATCGAAACGTTTCAGATTATGAACTAATGACTAAAAAGTAAGGTGTAATGTGTGGTAAAACTCTCTATTTATTTTGATACTTTCTTATTTTTCTAAGATTACTAATTCTTTACATATATTCTTTTTCGATGTTTTTCAAATATTTCTCAATATTATAACTTAACGAGACATGCAATGAAAAAAAAAATTTTAACCCATATTTGAGGAATATAAAATTCCTAACCATACTCGAAAATAAATATAAAAATATTATATCGTAGATAATAGATAGGTATATACATGTTACACCGTGTGACATTTAAAGGTGGGATATATTATATATATGTCAATATAGAACGAATAATTAGGATATCGGCCCGCGTTAACTGGCTGACCAACAAGTTATAAGGCTTGTTTCAGCGGCAAGGATGGGGGTTTGGATCCCATTTGAAACTTGGATAGAAGCATTTTCATGAGTCTTCCTAAATGTCATTTATGGTGAAAATCCCTTTGTGCGCAAAGTGTACAGTATTATGGTGGAATTCCGAGGTTTGGTGGAGGCACATTCTGCGATTTACATTCTTTAGGGTTCTAGGACAAGGGTTCTGAGGGTCCAGGATTAATCTAGATAATGTAAATTTAAACACCTGAGTTATAAAACAAATAAAATAATTAGGATATTGCATCATCGGTTTAGGAAATTTAATTCACATTATTATAAGATGATCTTTGAATAGTAAGCCGTGCGTGGGGATATATTGGTGCAATAAGATTAAAAGAGTCAAACTTAAGAAGAAATTAAAATATTTCCTAAAAGAATAAAGACATAATAGTTATTATTTTATTAGTACACGGATGCTAGAGCATATAGACATGATTAAGGTCAATTCTAACCAGAAAATAAAAGTAAATATATATACTTATTAGTGGTAGGCTTTCTAATTGGAATAGGTAAAAGCTTGATTTAACGTTAGGTCTCATCATGACACCTATTTAAAACATTTTGGACCTTATGATTTAGTCTTTTACCTGTCCAAATGCTATTTGCCCAGCTCATTTTCTTATTATATTACTCCTAAAAATATATTATATATATCTTCTAAAATTGAAGTATAATGTAAGACAACCTTTTCTACTAGTTTATTTGTGTAATTTTTATATGTATCTATACTCAAGAATTTTAAGAACATTTACGTAATAATAAAATTGCATTTAGTAGGACTTTCTAGAGCAAATCCTATTTTCTTAAAATGTTTCTTTTTTTACAATTACCATTCCACTTAAAATTATAATGTGATTGGACAAATATTTCTAAGAATACATTAATTATCAATTATATATTACATCAGACGTCATTTCGTGAACTGATAGGTACAAATAATTACAAATAATAAATCACTGTCAAACACTAATATTAAACTATGAGAAAACCAACATTAGTTGAAGTTGAACACATAATCTCTTTGTCTTGGAACTTCAACTTTGTCAGTGATTATCACTAGACTACGACATTATTGTCAATGTGACTGATCATATGATTTTCTACGACAAGTTCGCTAGGTTCATTGGATTATATGTCCAAGTTTTAAAACATGCAGAGTAAGAATTAACTAGGTTGGACAACTTCGGCGAAGTCACTGTGATATTTAAGTTAGTGATATGTTCTTAAGGGTCAAAACTCTTTCAAATGAATTTTCGATAAACCCATAAAACTCATCGGAAACTTATTCAGAAATGCATGCCAAAACTCATGAAAACTATAAAACTTTGATTCGACACCTATTACCTACTTTTTTCACTCCAAACTATATATATATAAAACATCGATTTGACACACCTATTTTTTCCTCCAAAACCCTAATATCAAACCCAATTCGAAATCACAAAACCAATATAAAAAACCTAACCGAATGGAATTTCAAGGAAACCATTTTTCTTAAACCAAGACCTGCGAAATCGAATGAAAACACTTCCAAATAAGGCCTAAAAGATTTAAAAAGAGTAAATCACTTAAAAAAAGATATTAGGGTTTAGAGTTTTTTCATACATTAGTTTTGCCTTATTGGCCATTTTGGTAGAGTGTCATGGATGTGTAATCAATAATTTTATCCTTGATTAACTATCATGATCATTAGGACGTGCTTAACTGCTGCCATAATTACCCTTAAAGTGACGGGAATTATGTTCACATTTAAATGTTTTTCTTGTACATGTGGAGTAATTAATTGCTTAGATCGAATGAAGACTTGGTTTTGTTTAAAGTTAACTCCTAGTGATATGATTAATGTGCAATTTACCACTTCGTAAAATAAAAATAGGTAATTTAATGCTCTGTAAAATAAAATAATGAGCAATTTATCTCCTTCTGATATAAAAATAGGCAATTTACATCTCTGTTAAATGAAATAATGAACAATTTACCTCATAGTAATATGAATTAATGAACAATTTAAAAGGAAACAATAAGCTTCTTTTATAAAAACACATGAATGTATTTTATAAAAAAAAAAGGAAAAAAGGTAAATATATGCGTGGAAGCTTCCGCTTTCTATATCACGAGCAACGTCAGCATTTAATTAATCAACGTCGATCTTATATTATACTATAAGAAAAATTGGGCTTCACCTACGGCATATTCCGTTGATGAAGCCTTGATTTTCGTTGGTATTCATGCGTAGCGACGCTTTTTCTCCGTTAGTTAATTCGTAGGTGAAGGCCTCGTAGGTAAATGAAGCAACATTTTTTTTTTCCGTTGATAAATGTTGCGACGGTTCGTATTTTTTGGTACTAACATAAATTTTATTTTTATATTAATAGCCATGAGGACTTGCATGTTGTTTATTTTAATCACATAAATTAAATAAACTACAATTAATTATCACATGCACTATGAATGCTCAATTGAAGAAGTATACTTACTATGTCCATTATTTTCTATCATTTCACTTTTGCACGAAGTTTTAGGTAAAAATAAAAGTGGAACTTTTTAGGGATTTTTACACAAATACACTTAAAAGTAGTGGTTGCATTAAACAGATTATTGGTCTCGTGGGAATGGACTGATCACTATAAAATAGCGAAATCATGTTCGAATTCCTATTGGGAGAGGTACCTACAATAATATTTCCAACCCGCCTCAAAAAAAATTAAATCCTTAAAAAAAATAGTGATTGAGAGTTAATTAGTGCTGTCAATCATTTTATGAGAGAGTATAAAGCCGAATAATATCTTGTCGAATTGTAGTTGTAGTCACTCAACAAAATTTTCATTATTTTAAAAGTCTCAATTTATGAACTAATAAATAAGAAAATAAGGTAGGGTAAAACTCTTTGTTTCTCTTGATACTCTTTTACTTTTCTAAGTTTAGTAATTTTTTCATAATTTTTGAAATATTTCTAATTTCTTTAAAAGAAAAAAAAATTTAGTATATTGTTGATCGAGACCTAAAAAATAGACAAAATTTTATTCCATATTCTAATAGTCAATGTATGATAAAACTTTACCCTAATTTGAGAAATATAAAATACCTAACCATACTCGAGAATAAAATATGAAAATATATGTCACTATAGAACAAATGATTATTAGGATTGTTCATCGTCGGTTTAGGGAATTTAATTCACATTATTATAAAATGATCTTTGAATAGTAAGCCGTGGGGATAGCTAGATTGGTGCAATAAGATTAAAAGAGTCAAACTCAAGAAGAAATTAAAATATTTCCTAAAAGAAAAAAGACATTTTTATAATTTTATTAGGCCATCTCCAATCGTTGGGGCAAAATTGCCCCCTCCCCCTCCCCCTCCCACTCCATAATCATCTTCAACAGTTAGGGACATAGAATAATAATAATAAAATAATAATAACAATAATAAAAATACAAAAAAGTAAAAATAATAATACAAAAATAATTATATAATAATAATAATAATACAAAAAATATTATTATAAAATAATATAATAATAAAAATACAAAAATATTAATAATAATACAAAAAAATTATAATAATAAAAATTTAAAATTATAATAATAACAATAAAAATAATAATAATAATAATAATAATAATAATAATAATAATAATAATAATAATAATAATGTGAAAGATAAAGATAATAATAATAGTAACAATAATAAGAATAAGAATAAGAATAATAATAATAAATAATAATAATAATACAAAAATTATTATTATCAAAATTACTAATAATAATAATAATAATCATGTGATAGCAAAGTTGCATTTTTGTAACAAATGGTACCAAAGTTGCAAGTTGGCATATCCTATGGTACTCAAAAAGCAAATGTCCCTTAATAATAATAAGATAGAGTTGGCATATCCAGTAGGTGACTGCTGCTATGCTTATGTTGGCATATGCATACTCGTCAAATTTGATTGACGAGCTTTTAAGATGGGAGAAGCGACCGTAAACAATAACATGCGCGAGTTTTGTAGCATCTTTACAAAACAGATTACCTTCGTGCCCCAAACCAGGAAGATCTACGGAGGCTTCTTGACAAAGCAGAACGATGTGGATTCCCAGGAATGATCGGCTCTTTAGACTGCATGCACTGGATATGGAAAAATTGTCCAACAGCATGGCAAGGGAGCTTTTCTGGCAAAATTAAAAAACCCCCAATTGTTCTTGAAGCAGTAGCTTCATCAGATACTTGGATATGGCATCCCTTTTTTGGCATACCGGTGCACAAAATGACCTGATTGTCCTTGGTCGTTCACCCTTGTTAATCCAAGATGTGGTGAATTATCCATGGAGAATTATATGATGCGCCATCAAGCAATACGATCGGTAGTAGCCATCGTAAACTTCGGGACGACTTATGCCCATGTGTGGGAAAGGCACGGTCGATGATTTTTAGTATGTATTCTTATTTGTTTAAATATTTTAAGTGTTCTATTATCAAGTTTAACTTTTTTTTAGTATGTAATTTTGTTAAATTAAATCGTACTTATATAAAAGATTATATTTTAATATTAATAATAGTAATAATAATATTAGTAATAGTAATAATAATAATAATTATTATTATTATTATTATAATTATTATTATTATTATAAAAAAATCGCAATCACTTATATATATCAAGTTATACTCGAGTTTTAATCATATTAAAGTTCATTTATTTGATAAAAAAATAATTTATAATTTGAATCATTTGTACATTTTATCCAAATTAAAATACAAATTTAAAATATCTAATTGAAACTAATTCCTGTAAATATTTAATTTTTTAAAATATAAAATTTATTAATCCATACACAAAATTTATTAAATAAAAACCACCAAATGTACAAAAAACAAAAACAAAAAATATAGCGTGTGAGTCGAGGGGTAAATGAAGGGCAAGCTTTTGCCCTTTCTTTCCCACTTTCGCTCCCACTCTCCTCCCCGTCCCCACTCCCCCCCACCATTGAAGACCATAATTTTAGAAAAACCCAAAAATCCCCATCCCCCTCCCCCTTACCATTGAAGATGGCCGGAGGGCAAGTTTTTGCCCTTTGTCTCTCATTCCCCCTCCCACTCTCCCTCCCCTCCCCACTTCCCCCCACTATTGAAGACCACAATTCTTTTCCCCCTCAAAATCCCCCTCCCCCTCCCCCTAACGATTAGAGATGGCCTTAGTACATGGATGATAGAGCATATATGCTTGATTAATGTTAAACAATTGCGCGGTGTTTGTTGCCCAGTCTTTGTTAATCATATTGAGTGAATACATTTGTTTAATCCATTTATCATTAAGAGATGTATTCACTTACTTATTGTGCTCGATCCACCTCGAAATGGATTAAACCCTTGTTAAATTGGAAAAAAAGATATATTGAGCATACTCTCTACTTTTCAAAGTGAAAATCATGTAAAAATATTCCCTCTTCGATCAATTAAAACAAAAAATTGATTCCTACGGTGAAGATGATAGATAAATCAATGACGAAAGTTGCTAATTACAATTCATCAAAATATATTTAGGAAAGTACAATTAATCACAACATACCTAAAACTTGATAGCCATGGCTGAACTAGTCAATACTGGAAACCCAATAGCTATTCAAATCAATTCCAAAACAAATATCCCGAAACATAGGTAACTTCTACTCATGTATCAAAATTTCGTTTCGAGTGTATGTTTCGGTCAGCTAAATATTGGAAACTTCTCGAGACTTTTCGGAAATGTTTCGGAAACACTAAGGAAAAATTGTAATTAAAGTTACTAAATTTAGATAAATAATAGAGTTTAAGGCAGACAAATAATTTCGGAATTATATTTTATTTTCGTTTCGCTTGATTAAAAAACGAAAATTTTTCGATGTTTTCAAAGGAAAAGATGGAAATTTTGATCCATGCTTCTACTGAATTCGGATCCAAAGAATAAATCTTATGACTAAAAATGTACTAGACCTACTCATATATAGGTGTGTCAAAAAGAGTTCATGGGAGTTTGCAAATGCTTATACAAAAATTTTTTTTTGGTTTTTTTTTTTTGCTTAAAGCACTTTGATAATGCAGGTAAAAACAGGTTGTCAAGAAGTAGCTAAGGAGGTGCTTCTTCTAGGTGACATTTTTATAATAATTAAAGCTGCTTTTTTTTTTTCACATATTTACAAACACCCCTGCTTTTGAATTAGAGTACTTATTTTTTATTTTTGCTTTAAACAAATACTTTTGAATTTGGGTTTTCAAAAGCAGTTGCATACACCCTTTAGTCTTTACATGGTGATGCCAAAGCTACAACCATCCTAGAAATGGTACAAAGTTATGCTAACTTGTTTCATTTTAAGCAACTTCTTCATTCCCATCTTAGCTCTTTGTGAAGGTGTTGTATATAATAAGCAATCTACATAAGCGAATATCATAAGAAGATACAAATATACCTTATTCAGTCACTGTAGAAACATAACTGCAAGAAGGATTATAAAATGATGAGCGATTGCACAACTAAATAGAAGTAGAAGATAAAAAAAAGGAATATTGCATTTTTTTGTCACAACTACAAAGTCCACTAGCATTTCTATTCCGCAACTTTTCGGACTGACACATTTTGTGCCACAATTTCAACATCAGTGACAATTTTGGTGTCAAATAATACCCAAAATTATACCCAATTTCAAAATTGGTCCTAAATTCCCCCATTTACGGACTATGTGACATGAAAATGGGAATTTTGACCATTCAACGCCTTTTTCATTAAAAAAAATAATTTTTAAAAAAATACTAAAATAAAAATCATAACTTTTCCTATAAAATTCACCAAACATTCCCTTAACCTATTAAAAATTGTTACCCACCTTCTTCTTCTTCTTCCCCAAATGAAAACATCCAAGTAGTCTAGTTCTTGGTGAATGAAAATAATAAAAAAAATTATAATGAAAAATGTGTTGAATGGTCAAAATCTTTAATTTTCATATCACATGGCCCGCACATGGGATAATTTCGGGTCAATTTTGAAATTGAACTTCAATTGACACCAAAATTGCCACTGATGTCGAAATTGTGGTACCAAATGTGCCAGTTTAAAAAGTTACTAGATAGAAACGCCAGTGAATTATAGTTGTGACAAAAAAATGCAATAATCCCAATAAAAAATCATATAGAAAACCTTGAATGTAATGAGAAAGAGTACAAATAGGAAAGAAAGAATTAATTAAGCTTGTGTCAAAGAAATAAACTAACCTAACTAATCACAAAATAGGGAACAATACCTCATTGGATTGGAAGTTTTTGAGCAAATGCTAGATCGTCTTAGAGATCTGCACCTGGAAAAATTTATACTGAATGAAGCAAGAAGCTGCACATTTAAATTTAAATTCAAATTCAGATCATTTAATCATTGGAACATTTGCTATTAATCAACAAAATAAAAAAATATAGCAACTCTCTTTTACCCTCCAAACTTACGATCTCCAAAACAATGATCTCAAAACTCATAAATATGGATACATGTAGGTGCATAGGAAAAAAATTCCAAGAAATTCATTTTTCACTTCTGTGAATATGGATACAAATTGGGTACGTGTTTTTTCAGGGTTTTTGAAAACAGAAAAGTTTGGCTCACTAAAATTTTACAGGGTAATTTCTTGCAGGTTTAACATAACACAGGAGAATATTTTACATTTGAAGGGTCAAGAATAAACCGAAGATCCGTAAGTATAATAACCGGGTAAATACAAAATACTCCCCTGTGTTATGCTAAACCTGCAAGAAACTACCCCGTAAAATTTTTATTGAGCCAAACTTCCTTGTGCTTTCAAAAACCTCGCAAAAAAACCCAATTTGTAAAAAGTAGGCCGTTTTGGATCGACATTTTTCAAGAAATTATTTTAAAAATATATCACGTGAAGTTGTAGGGACCAACTTGAAGTGTTTTAAAAATTACTTCTTAAAATATGTCGATCCAAAACGACCTATTTTTTTTTTTTTTATAAAGTGGGTGTTTTTTGCAGGGATTTTTAAAACACAAGGAAGTTTGGCACAATAAAAATTTCACAGGGTAGTTTTTTGTAGGTTTAGCATAACACAGGGGAGTATCTTGCATTTTCCTCAATATTACTACTAATCAATAATTGATTCCATAAGACTCATGAGATGATTATACTACAAAGACTTAGTAAAATATATTTTTTCCTGATGTTATTTCTTGCATTCTTGTTGCATGAACTAAGACTCATGAGATGATTATACTACAAAGATTCCCATCATTTTTCTTACTTATTTACAACATAAACTTCAAGCTACTGCTTTTTGTTGGTTGAATATATTTTAAACCAAAATTTCTTGTGATGATAAAAGGGGGTATATCCCAAATTGTACTTAAATAAGAGAAAAAATAAAAAGGGTGATTTACACTCAGACCCCCTGAGTTTTAGTCATATTTCAAGGAATCCTTGTAGTTTCAGAAATTACAAAGACAGTCCCTATGGTTTAATAAGTTTTACAAGGACATTCCCTATAACTTGTAAAAATATAAGGGGTGTTCTTGTAATTTTTGTAGTTGAAACTACAGAGAATTCCTTGTAATATGATTAAACTTCAACGTGTCTGATTGCAAATCACCCAGAAAAGGTTTGAATTGTAAACTTAAGCATAAGAATACCATTTTTGGTTGGAGTCTCTTCTCCTCAAAATGCAGTTTCTTTATCAATTAGGTCACATACCTTTCAAGAGCCTTCAGATGTACCAAAAATCAAAACCCATTAATATTTGTAACAACACAAAAAGAAAATACGCATAAATTAAAAGGGGTGGATGAGGGAGAGAAATTAACGAACGGGTGGCAATAGTGAAACGAATTCTGAAACAATAACAAAACTTCTATATACAATTAACTGAGTTAGAAATTAGAAAATATTAAAAGTTAAACATCAAATCTCAAGAATTACCAGCTGGGGAATCGAGATGATGCTCTAAAAACCAAATATCATGTTGTTGCGGATTTTACATACGTAAATAAACGCAAGTGCACGTATCGAATAAGTAATAATTAGTAAGTATAGGAGTATAGTCTCCACAGAAACTTGACTAATTAAATATCTACCGAATTTCAATTCCTATGACTTACTTTTAATTAATTCCGACTTCAAAAGTGTTTGTGGTATGTAACTAATTTATCTAAATTAATTGACTAAGGCAAGGGTTTGAGATTGAGTTCGAACAGTGAGAAGAGAGCCATAGGGTTATGATCCACTATGTAAACTATTGGTTGCTTACTTGGGATTTTCCGTAGTTATTTTGGTGACAATAATGCTACTCGAGGATCAAGTATTTTCCTACGTACTTCCGGATTACGTAAGAACCAAGTGTATTATCCAAATTGACTCTATTCCTTGGTGATTCATAAATAAAACGAAGCTTTAAACACAAACCTCATGTAACGGATATAAATGCCTTAAATATATTCCTATCCTAAGGATCGTTTAATATTCAATTCATATCTAATCCTAATCTCTCTTCTTCAAGTTCGAAAATGATGTTAAATCTAACAATTAGGTGGCCAATCAAATTGCAAGCATAGAGAACGGAATTAAATCAAACACAAAATTGTCCTTAACTATGAATAATCCAATAAAAAGAATCATCGTAACATAGTTTCATAAAACCCCCTAGAACCTAAAGACTTAGTTCATGATAAATATGAAGAAAAATAACAGAGAAAAACAAATCTAAGTTCATGTGGTTTTATAGACAAAACGATGAATCGAGATAGTGATCTTCAATATTGTGCTCTTTTTATTTTAGTGATTTCATTACTTCTCTATTTTTCTTCTTTCATCTTTCTCCAAGTAAAGCTTTGATTTTCTAGGTGTATTCTATGAGAAAAGTATGCTGATCGAAAATGTTTATTTCGTGACCCAGAGGTCCTTAAATACATCTACCAAGTCGTGGCCTTTTAGGAGACTTTGGACCAAGGTTTTCTATTAAATTCCCGCTGAAAACCGCGTCCAGCTTGCGGGACTATTTTGGAAGTGGCATAACTTTTAGCTCAGAATTTCAAATCAAAATCCGCAAAATTCCTAGCATAGCTAACTCTCTCCTCCATAGCATAGTAGAATTTCAGCTTAATTTGATCATCAGTGAAAGAGTTATGGTCCTTGGAGTGCACAACAACATTTCTGATAGTTTTTTCCTTCTTCGTTTTTGCACCATTTTGCATTGTTGGATCTTTTCTTTGTCGTTCTTCACTTCCTAACCAAAGTATAAACTTAATATATAGGAAAACACCTTAATTCATGCACAAAATAATTAAACCATTGACTCGAGCGAACAAAACACAAAACTAACCAAAATTGCCCAACATTCTACCAAAACTCGAACAAAAGTAATTGATCAAGTTAAGGAAATAGACTTGATAAAACTGTTTTCACAGAGTTATCACCTGCCAGCAATGTCGGATTTATCACCACTCCCATGAACCCAATTAGAACAACTACAAGCCCAACCCTAACTCCATCTTTTTCCACCCCTTCTGCAGCGATCCACGCCGACGCTGAAGTCGCCCCTAACCAACGGTGATGCCCCGTTTTCTCTTTGTTCCTGTGTTGGTCTGTGGGCGGTAATCAATCTTTTGTATCCTTTCTTTGTCACTTTCCGACGGTCTCCCGCATTGTGAGCAAATCGCACACACATAATTTGAGTGGTGTGTGAGAATAACTAACTATTTTGATAATAAATTGGGGAGATAAGTGTCTTCGCTGATTTAGTGTTGACAAAATTAATATGTTCATTAACAAACCATCCGCTGTGAACCTAAAATTGCGAGATTTATTTAAAAGTGAGCAGAATGAAACATAAAATGTATCCATTTCGCTGAGGGATGAAAACTTTTAGTTATTCCTAATATTAAACAACTTCTAGGATTCTTCATTGTATATTGTATATTTAGTACTGCACATACATTTGGAGAGAATTTCACTTTTCATACAATAATTCAACCTACTTTAGGGATTTGATACCACAACTTTTCTACCGACACATTTGATACCATAACTCAAATCAACTCGACACATTTGATACTTCAATCAAATTGGAAATGGAATTGTCACGTGATTGTCACGTGGCCGTTAAAACTTTGCACATTTGATGCCATAACTTATGTTGACTGATAATTTTATCCCATAACATTTCAGGTTACCAAAAAAGCCCCACATCTCCAAATTTAGTGACGATTTTAGTCCACATTGTTGCCAGATTTCCAAATTGACTCGAATAAGACCACGTGCTGACCAATTTAGAACTTTACACATTTGATACCATTACTTATGTTGACTGCTAATTTTACCCCATAACATTTCAGGTTATCAAAAAAGCCCCACATCTCCAAATTTAGTGACGATTTTGGTCCACATTGTTGCCGAATTTCAAAATTGACTCGAATAAGACCACATGCTGACCAATTTAGAAAATTTTACTTATTTTATTTAAATAACTAATTTAATTTATAAATAATATTAATAAATTAAATAATACATTAACATAAATATCACCAAAATTAAGAAAACATATTCTTTTTAAATATAAAATTTATATAATAGAATTAATCTATTTAATATTTATTAAAATAATAAATAATAAATAATTATAATTTAATAAAAAAATCCCCACCCAACCCAACCCACCCCTCCCCCTACCCCCGATTCCCAGGCCGCCGGCAGCCTGGGAGTCGGGGGTAGGGGGAAGGGTGGGGAGGTGGTGGGTGGGGTGGGGATTTTTTTTTAAATTAAAATTATTTATTATTTAATATTTTAATAAATATTAAATAGTTTTAAATTATATAATTTATTATTTTAATAAATATTAAATATATTAATTCTATTATATAAATATTTTATATTTAAAAAGAATATATTTTCTTAATTTTGGTGATATTTATGTTAATATATTATTTAATTTATTAATATTGTTTATAAATTAAATTAGTTATTTAAATAAAATAAGTAAAATTTTCTAAATTGGTCAGCACGTAGTCTTATTCGAGTAAATTTGAAAATTTGGCAACAATGTGGACTAAAATCGTCACTAAATTTGGAGATGTGGGGCTTTTTTGGTAACCTGAAATGTTATGGGGTAAAATTATCAGTCAACATAAATAATGGTATCAAATGTGTAAAGTTCTAAATTGGTCAGCACGTGTTCTTATTCGAGTCAATTTGGAAATTTGGCAACAATGTGGATTAAAATCGTCACTAAATTTGGAGATGTGGGGCTTTTTTGGTAACCTGAAATGTTATGGGGTAAAATTATAAGTCAACATAAGTTATGGTATCAAATGTGCAAAGTTTTAACGGCCACATGACAATTCCGTTTCCAATTTGACGGAAGTATCAAATGTGTCGAGTTGATTTGAGTTATGGTATCAAATGTGTCGGTAGAAAAAGTTGTGATATCAAATTCCTAGTAGGTTGAATTATGGTATGAAAAGTGAAATTCTCTCCATACATTTGTATATGTCTAGTTAATTTTATGAGTATTTTGTTATAAATCAGAGTCAAATAGCATATTAATGACTCATATTTTCATATTAAAAAAGGGCCTTCAAATTGTAGTCAAATATAAACTAATAATGATTTAGTCACGAAATCTTGTAAAATATGTTCTAAAATAATATCATACGAAATTATTTAGCTCATTCCATACTTTGTTTTAAGGAATATACATCATCGAACGTCTTTAGTTTTTTATTTTTTTATTTTGGCAATATAAAATTAATATCATTTGTGTTTGTATGTGTCAAGCACGAGAAGTTTTTATGATCACAAAAATTGTAATGTGAATGTGACATTAAGTATTATACAATAAAAATAATGGTGTTGATTTATATACTAAGAACCCATCCAAATCTTTTGCATTGTTTGACAACAAAAATAGTTAAATCCTTTTTTTTAATCGAAATGCATCAATTTGAAATCCTATATTTCAATTATTTCTCTTATCCTATTATTTGAAATTCATCTATTTACCGACCTAACTCATTTTCACTTATTTAATTCACATGTTTAATTTATTTTTCGCTAGTATAATCTGTCTTTTTGTCAATTCCATTTATTTTTACTAATTTAATATTTATTTTACATATTTTACCTTTTTTATTGATTACAATCTAATTCATTGATTTCCAATTATTTCATCGATTTCTTTAGTTTTTTTTGGCTTAAACAATTTTTATGATGGTTTGACCTTGTTTTTATTGGGGGAACATTTTCTTTTTATTGATTTCACCCGTTTTTACCAATTTAACCAATTTTTATACGATTTCCAATGATTTCACATGTCATTTGAAATGATCTTTATATACTCAGTAGATTTCAATTATTTCTCTTATCCTATTATTTGAAATTCATCTATTTACCGACCCAAGTCATTTTCACTTATTTAACTCATATGTTTAATTTATTTTTCGCTAGTTTAATCCGCCTTTTTTGTCGATTCCATTCATTATTATAGTTTAATATTCTTTTTCAGTATTTTACATTTCTTTATTGATTACAATCTAACTCATTGATTTCCAAATTTTTCATCGATCCCTTTTCTTTTTTTTTATTAAACAATTTTTCTGATGGTTTGACCTTGTTTTGGTTGGTGGAACTTTTTCTTTTTATTGATTTCACCCGTTTTTACTATTTTAACCAATTTTTACACGTTCTCCAATGAATTCACAGGTTTTTTAACAATTTCACATGATGAAAATTTTCCATATTTTCGATGACTTTTGCATTTTTCATCGATTTCCCACTTTTTCACCTATTTCATAATTTTTTAATTTGATTACACCGTTTCACCGATATCATCCATTTTTTCACAAATTTCATCCTAATTTTCATCGATTTAACATGTATTATCGAATTTCCAAATCGAATAATTATACATCTTCAATTACTTTTAAATCTCAAATTATTTATCTTACCTTGTCATTTGAAAACATTTCTTTACCGAATTAGTTTAATTCGATTTTCATTGATTTAATATTATTTACTGATTTATTCGTTTCTTCATCAGTTGCAACCTATTTTCCATTTTACTGAAAATTGGTTAAACTGATAAAAACTAGTGAAATCAATAAAAAGAAAAGGTTGAACCAACCTAAGCTATTTTCAATTGTTATATAAATTAGTTTAATTATTACATTAATTTTTACTGATTTACCCATTTCTTCATATTCTTCATTCTTTTACCCATTTTTAGTCGATTTCTTTGTTTTCTTCTGTTCAAACAAAATAAAAACTATTTCTCAGCAAATTTCACCATGTTTCATTTTTTTAACCTAAAATCAAGGCTATGAAATTAAGCATAAATTGTATCCAAAAAAACATTGATGATGGATAATCTACCAAATCCAGGTGCGATTGTAGCAAACGCGCTATTACATGGTATTAAATGAGCTAATAGCAATTTTGTCCTCATTATGGATCAAATTTTTCATTTTTGTCCCTCTTATCAATGTAATGTATCACATTCGTCCCTTTTATAACATAATATTCCCTCTTAAATTTGTTGTAGCAAATTCGTCCCTCTTATTAATGTAGTGTAACACATTAGTCCCTCCTAAATACAAAATACATAAACTTTCGTCCAATTAAGAGGGACTAATGTGTTACAATACATTGATAAGAGAGATGAATTTGATACAAAAAATTAAAGAGTGACGAATGTGATATGCTACATTGATAAGAAGGATCAATCTGCTATAAAAAATTTAAGAAAGATAAGAGTGCAAAACTTAATCTATAATGAGGACCAAAAACGCAATTTACTCTATTAAAATCCACGGAACTAAAACATAACATTAATTAAAAATGGCCCGACGCTACTAGCTTTTGGAAATACCACCAGAAAAGGAGTAGACTACTTGGATCGCTGCCTCATCTTTCGGCCCTTCCTCTTCAACCTCCTCATACAGCTATGAACTCGAAACGCCTCCATTTGTTAGTTAAACTCTTTTTTCTGATATTACTTTTTTTTTTATCAGTTTAACTTATTTATTACTAATTTTACATTTTTTTTATATCAATTTCACTTGAATTTTTATTGATTTCAAATGTTTTCACAAACTTTAGCCTTTTTTCATCGGTTTGACCATTTTTCACTGATTTCGCCGATTTGATTTCCATTTTTTAACGAAAGTTACCGGAAGTTGCATCAATTTCACATGTACGTTTATCGATTTTACCAGCACTATTCACCCATTTTTTCACTTACTTCACCAGTACTCATAAATTTCACCAGGTTCGATTTCACATATTTTCATCAATTACTTATAATATATTTTATTTGTTTAACCAATTTTCATTGATTTCCACCCATGTTTTCACTTAGTTTACAAGTTTTAGCGAAAAATTTTCAGGAAAATTTGAGGTGATGCATGTTCTTGGATATTCTTTATATTTGAGAGAATTTCACTTTTGATACCATAATTCTACCTACTTTAGGGATTCGATACCACAACTTTTTATACCGACACATTTGATACCATAACTCAAATCAGCTTTGCACATTTAATACTTCCGTCAAATTGGAAACAGAATTGTCACGAGAATGTCACCTGGCTGTTAAAACTTTACACATTTGATACCGTAACTTATGTTGACTGATAATTTTACCCCATAACATTTCAGGTTACCAAAAAAGCACCACATCTCCAAATTTAGTGACGATTTTAGTCCACATTGTTGCCAAATTTTCAAATTGACTCGAATAAGACCATGTGTTGACCAATTTTTGGAAAATTTTAAATCTGAATTTGGGAGAATTGCAATTTTGGTTGACTGATAATTTTTTTCAGGTTATCAAAAAAGCCCCACATCTCCAAATTTAGTGACGATTTTAGTCCACATTGTTGCCAAATTTCCAAATCGACTCGAATAAAACCACGTGCTGACCAATTTAGAAAATTTTACTTATTTTATTTAAATAACTAATTTAATTTATAAACAATATAAACTAAATAATTTTTTTTACATTATCATAAATATCACCGAAATTAAGAAAACATATTCTTATTAAATATAAAATTTATAAAATAAAATTAATCTATTTAATATTTAGATTTATTAAAATAATAAATAATAAATAATTATAATTAAATAAATTCCCCACCCCACCCCACCCACCCAACCCAACCTACCCACCACCTCCCCACACCACCCCCTTCCCTACCCCGATTACCAGGCCTGCGGCCTGGGTCTTCGGTCCCAGGCCACCGTCGGCCTGGGATCTTGGGTCATTGGCCGCGGTGGCTTGAATCGAAGAACCCAGGCCGACGGCCCGGGTTTTGTAGCAGTACATGTTGGGATTCGGTAAGATAAACAGCCCTAGGCACAGCGGAATATAAAATTTTAGGACCTCTTACGGAATCTTGCCAGGATATTCTCTAGTTGTATATATATGAATATAAATAAAAACGATAGTATAAGTTTGCACGTTATACCTATCTCCTTGCAAATCCTCGGCTAGCAAAACGAGCTCTGAATTCTTCTCCAGCAGAAATCGATCCAAGCTTCTCAGGAGCGCCCCACGTGTTGCGCCTCTACGAGTTGATACACCACAATTACACGAAAATAATAAATCTTGATCAGCTAGAACACAAGATATATTATGATCTAGGATATAGGAACGATTTTGGAACAAGAATCGAAAACGAAAATTCTTCCAAGTGGAAGACAGGGTTCGGTCGATTATAGCTTGGGAGAGGGAGAGAGAATTTTTGCTCTTGCTCAATTTTGCATATGGAGTTGTGTGAAAAATAACTATAAGATAGCTACTTATAGTTATCTCCCTAACCTAATCCTATTAGGACTAGGTCTTCTCTCTCCTACATGGGCCATGGCCCTCTTTAATTAGAAGACCAAGTCTTCTAATTAATTCATGGCCCAGTTAATTAATTTGACCAGGCTTTATTTAATCTTCCAGTTAAATAGCCCAATTAATTAACTTAATCTCCCATTTAATTAAATCAGACTCTAAGTCCATTTAATTAAAATTTCTTTTAATTAATTAAATCCAACTTAATTAATTAATCCACAAATTAAATTCCAATTTAATTTATGATCCTGATCCAATTCCAATTGGATCCCATTTTGTTCCAATTGGGTCGACCCAGTCGACCCACCCATCATAATCGACCTAGTCGATTATTCACCCAGTCGACCCAGTCGACTCGGTCGTTCTCATTTCCTCGCTTTCGCTTCATGTGTATTGTGTATGCCCCCGTAGGTTCACCACATAATTGGCCGTGGGTTATAATTAAATATTATTTAATTATTCGAGTAAGACTTACTCTAAATCAATCGAACACTCTGTCGATTGATCATTCCAAAATTAGCACCCCTGCCAATTTGGGAATTCTCCCACACTCCACGGTCGATGTCCAGCCACAAGCCTATGGAGCCCAATCACTGGTGAATTAATTCAGTGAACCTTTTATCATTTACAATTTCCATATACGACATAATCTCTCCATCAACCAATCTCCCAGTCGAGACTTAAGGGTATGGTCTTTCATCGGTTTCCCTTTTCTTTTGTCTTGACCTTATGCATTCTGGTCTCGAAATAATTCTCTTTGACTTAACTTTTATGAGCTACTTACATAAAGCCGTCAGATACCTCGGCCGAGGATTTTACCAGAATTAATTCTTCACAGAAATCCATAGGAGAATTTCCCAACCTATCAAGTCGGGTCAATGGATCCTTTGTTGATGATATGAATCTGCATACGAGTTCCTCTATACCCAATATGAGTCCACAGAGACTTTCTGGCGATCTCCAGTCAGTCGGGACTCATATCAAAGCATAGACGTTCTCGCACCAGATAAACCCTATCATCTCAAGTAGTTAGGGATCGTTCCTCGTATACTATTGTAAATTGGAATAACTTCATCCCCGATATGCGACTACCGCTTCCATGGTGAGTTATTTCCTAGTTGGGGTATTCAGTGCGCTTGCCATCCCAGCAAACCACCCACTTATGTGTATCGACTATCCCAGTCACGCTCGTGGACCCCAGCGTCCTCCAGTTCATCGGAGTATACACAACAGTGAGAGTCTAATCGAATCCAACGATGTCCTATCTCGATTGGATTCTATGACTCTTGAATATGTTCTAGATCACGGCCTTGGAGATCAGTCCACGGGTTGTCCCATAGCCCTGTGATCTAAGGACTTCTATCCTTATGCGTAGATAATTATTACATAAGATAAAGTTGACCATATATATAAATGCATTTATTAATCCAATCGAATGATCCTTTCAATTAAATGCAGCCAAAACAGTTGGCTTGCAGGACACTATTCTATCAGTACAGAACCCAGGCCACTGCCGGCCTGGGATTTTCGGATCCAGGCCGGCGGTGGCCTGGAACAGAAGACCCAGGCCGCCGGCGGCCTGGGAATCGGGGGTTGGGGGGAGGGGTGGGGATTTTTTTTTTAAATTAAAATAATTTATTATTTAATATTTTAATAAATATTAAATAGTTTTAAATTATATAATTTATTATTTAATATTTTAATAAATATTAAATAGTTTTAAATTATATAATTTATTAATAAATATTAAATATATTAATTCTATTATATAAATTTTATATTTAAAAGAATATGTTTTCTTAGTTTTGGCGATATTTATGTTAATGTAAAAAGAATATTTATTTAATTTATTAATATTGTTTATAAATTAAATTAGCTATTTAAATAAAATAAGTAAAATTTTCTAAATTGGTTAGCACGTGATCTTATTCGAGTCAATTTGAAAATTTGGCAACAATGTGAACTAAAATCGTCACTAAATTTGGAGATGTGGGGCTTTTTTGGTAACCTGAAAAATATTATCAGTCAACCAAAATTGCAATTCTCCCCCCAAATTCAGATTTAAAATTTTCCAAATTGATCAGCACGTGGTCTTATTCGAGTCAATATGAAAATTTGACAACAATGTGGAATAAAATCGTCACTAAATTTAGAGATGTGGGGCTTTTTTGGTAACCTGAAATGTTATGGGGTAAAATTATCAGTCAACATAAGTTATGGTATCAAATGTGTAAAGTTTTAACGGCCACGTGATATTCTCGTGACAATTCCGTTTCCAATTTGACGGAAGTATTAAATGTGCAAAGTTGATTTGAGTTATGGTCTCAAATGTGTCGGTATAAAAAGTTGTGATATCAAATCCCTAAAGTAGGTAGAATTATGGTATCAAAAGTGAAATTCTCTCCTTTATATTTTGTTTCTCAAGCTAAAGAAATATTACTTAGTTCACTAAGTATTAAGTATTTTTTGTTCATTCATAGGTAAGATGGGATTCTTTTTTGGGGTCTTTATGATATTTAGGAGAGTTTAATTTTATATTGTCCTAAATCTTTAAATAATACAAATAATATCTTCTTGCTTTAAAACATATTAATGATATATTATAATAATTTCACGTATATATTTTAACAACTATTAAAAATAATAGTGTTTTTGTATATTTTTGTGTTATAGGAGATGGAAATTGAAATTGAAATTGAAAAAGTGAGTTAATTTCTAAAATTTGGAGTTAATGTAGGAAATACTTTAATAAATTTCATGTTTAATTATACCTTTTATTGACATGTTAAATATAATTTTGTCTTTCTTTCATATTCAATTTTTTAAAATGAAAATTTTATTTTCTCGTTTGATATTTGGTTAGCAGGAAAAGAAGTTTCAAATTGCCTTTATTTTCCTACCATTTTTTATGATAAAATTAAAGTGAAATTCATATATTAGTATATTTTATCAATTTCTACAACTTAATAAATCGAAACGAATTTAAATAGTTTTCGGATTGAAATTCACGCCGTTGACAGCCATATTAACAAGTGTACGAGCAAAGACATGTGTACTGGTATGGTATTAATAACAGTCTTGGTATTTGTTAGATTCCAATATTAGCTGGCATCACATGTCCCCCACTAATTAAATTAATTTCATCGTCAGGCAAACCATGTTACGTACCCTTCATCATCGACGAATTATTCTATTTTGGGTAATTAAATAACAATAAAATATGATGATTACAAACGTGGCTCATTGCGTATTTTTTAATCCAAGTGTTATTAAGGGGGAAAATTGCATGATTCTACCCTGTGTTATGCTAAACCTACAAGAAATTACTTTGTGAAATTTTTATTGCGTCAAACTTGCTTGTGTTTTCAAAACTCCTGCAAAAAACACTCAATTTGTAAAAAATAGATCGTTTGGAATCGACATTTTCCAAGAAATAATTTCTAAAACATTTTAGGTTGGTCCCTACAACTTCACGTGATATATTTTTAAAATGATTTCTTGAAAAATGCCGATCCAAAACGACCTATTTTTTACAAATTGGGTGTTTTTTACAGGGTTTTGAAAATACAAGGAAGTATGGCGCAATAAAAATTTTACAGGGTAGTTTCTTGCAGGTTTAGCATAACACGGGGAGTATTTTGCATTTACTCCGTTATTAAGTGAAATTTATCTTAACAGGTATTCGTTATGTTATTTTATAGTGCTCAGTTTTTTTTTATTAGACTAATTACATCATTATATATATGATGACTCATTTCGGTTATTATATATGTCTCCATTTTGGCATTTTCCAATAATATTGGACTTATTAAAGGAAAAGGAAAGAACCGATATTGTTAAAATTAGTGCTTAGACAAACTTTCTTGTCTTCAAAGGCAGTTTTTTTTATATCTTTTTCCTTTTCGATAAAGACGATAAAAAGTTCAAATATTTTGAAAACCATTAACACTAAGTTGACCAATCTTGAGATCAATTACTAATTGAGTTAATTGAAATTTAGATCGTGTGATATTCATGATGTTTAGTTTACTTTTATTTGATTTGAAAAAGAGTATTTTATCGTCTTATAATTTTATAAAAGTTTTATATTGTCTTTCTGATACTTTTATATGTTGCACTTTACCTCTCTGTGTTATGATAATATGGTAATTTACCTCCTATAAATATGATAATTTTACCCCATATGTTATAAAATACTTTTTATGTTTATTATCAATTTTGACAAGTGAGTTATACTCACTGACTCAAAAGGGTAAATTATTTCTTTAAAATTTTGAAATGATTAAATTTCTCTTTTTCAAATCATGTAAAATACTAACATTAACCCATTGTTAATTATCTATTTCGGAAGTTTCACTTATTTGAAATGTATGGTATGAAATGTATAAAGTAGATAAAAATTTGGTATGAAAAGTGCAATTCCATATTACGCGAGTAGAAAAAAGCTTCGGATTATTTTTTCTTAGATTAATTTCTTTGCAATGCTGTGAACAACTGAAAGGGGCTTTCCACTCTCGCAAAACTGAAAATTGGTTTATAGTGTACTGTTTGGTTGTCGGGAAACTGAGGGAAAGTGAGGGAAAGGAAGTTTTTTTTTCTCTCATTGTTGTTTGGATAGCAGGAAAGGAAGTTTTTACTTTCCTTCAACTTTCCTGCAGGAAAATTTTGTGAAGAAAAAATTTCCCCACCAATTTGATGGGGAAATCCTGGGAAAATCCGGGGAATTTTTTTTTAGTAAATTGCAAAACTCCCCTTGTACTTTGTCTAACTATCATAATTCTCCATTTTTCTATCAAAAGCCCCTTTGTGCTTATTTATTATTAGCAAAAAAGTACCCTCTCAAGTCATTATAACAATTATACCCCCACAAAATGACGCAAAAGCACCACTTTTACCTAAAATATTATCAGTAACCCCCTGTTAACTTTAAAAATTGACGATAACCCCTTGTTAATTTTGAAAATTGATATAAATTCGGTGGCTAAAAAATATACAATAGCGTCAAATTAATCTAAATATTATAGTTAATATAATGAAAACATTATTATTCATACAATATTTTATTAACAAAGAAAACGTAAATCCTATCTTGAAATAAAAAAATACAAATAACAAAAGACAATATCAGCTAACTTTTACATAAATCTCAACCAAAGAAAAATTAATTTTTTTACTAATATATATATATATATATATATATATATATATAAACGTGTAATGTAGATATATGAAGATATATCATATATCTACATGGATAGATAAACTTTCCCGAGTAAAATATATTCAGTTATTCTAACTCTTTTTATTTGATTCAATTACTCGATTTGTACTTTTTATTTTCTAGGGATTAATTTGATAACTTTTATTTTGCAATCACTTTTTAATATATTTTATAATTTTGAAAGTATTCATAATCAAACAAAAATATTTATCAAAAATATTATATTTCAAAATTTTCTTGACAATCAAACATCTGCAAGAAAATAATTTTTCTGACAACCAAACATGTAGAGGAAAATGATTTTTTTTTCCTTTTCCTTTCCTTTTCCTTTCCCTACAATTTTCCCTCACTTTCTTGACAACCAAGCAAGCTATAGGAGTAATAAAGTTGATGCAGGTGCGCCAACAACTAATTAGTTAATGCAATTTAAATGGTGGCTCCATGTTATATTTTGGGGAAATCAAATTTATAATATTAATTATTAGATCATTTTTTTAGAATCAAAATGTCTTCATTCATTCAATATACTCAAAGATTACAATGCTAAAAAGTTAAGTGAAATATTTAAAACATAGATTTCAAATTTAAATAATTTTGCAATTTCATGATATGCCTTTGGTGAGGTAGTATTTTGATTTGGTATATATGCTATAAATTAAGGAATAATCAGGCTTTTTTTTAATTTATAATAAGGAATAATTAGTTGTTGATCATGCAGGATAGGTGTCCAATTAAGATGCCATGTGTTAACGTAGGGCAGTGTAACTAAGGTTAAATAATTAGTCGAATTAATATACATTAAAGTAACAATTAATGTTGTCAATAATACATGTGTGTATATTATTGACAACATATTTTTAATTAAGATAATTTTCAATAATTTTTTTCAATTTTGATGTTTTCGTTTACGTACCTGTGCACAATAATTTTCATGGTTTTCACATTAATATTTTTTTGTATTTAAAGTAATTTCTATTATAGAAAGTATCGTGGTAATAATCGCTGATTCAAATGGATTGTTGAGTGTATCAAAATACCAATGATGCCTAAACTTTTATTTCTTTTCAAATGTAATTTATCTATGTTATTTTTGGACGTGCTTAATGGATGATGATTCATTATAAATGTTAATGAGTTTTGAAATATGTCGATTACAAATGACCTATTTTTTACATATAACACATGGAAATATTTTGCACTGACCCTTAGCGATTTTTTCGAGGTTGTTCTCAAATCAAAATGAGTTTTGGCAATTCGAAATCATATCATGGTTTCTAAAAAGGTGATTAATTGAAGGAAAATATAAATTATCTATGTGTAAAGATGCAAAATCATATGACAAATGATTTGGTCATTTATGTTCTTATCATAAACTCTGCAATAATAATAGCAAAGTTCAAACAAACAATGCTGAACGCTTCTCGATATTGATACATCGAAGCAACTAAATTGCATTTTTTGCAAAAAAAAAAGGGTAATATACACTCAAACTCTCTGAGATTTAGTCATATTACAAGAAACTCCTTGTAGTTTCAAAAAATACAAGGACACCCACTATGATTTAATAAATTTTATCAAGGGTTTAATCATTTTTAAGTCGCGTCGAGCAAGGAAACTGTTGGCTACTTATTATGCCTTTTCTTAATAACTCTTTTTGGCTCCAGCGCACCATTAATAAGGAGCGGAAAATTAACTTTCGCCTTTGAGCCCCGCATTTTAAAAGCCGCCCTGTCGTAAGCCAACGCCGCCTCCTCCGGCGTCTCGTACGTCCCCAGCCACAACCTCGACCCTCTCTTGGCTGGGTCCCTTATCTCCGCCGCAAACTTCCCCCACGGCCTCCGCCTCACACCTCTGTACCGCTTCCATTCGGGCCGTGGCGCGTGAACCTCACGCGCTTGCTCCACCTCCCCTGAAATGTTGTCATTATCTAAACTCTCTTGATTTCCTGAGAAATCAGAGGAGCTGAAGCTGGAGATTGTGTCCGAATCGGACACCGTAATATAATTGTCGGAAAATTCAGAATCATCACACATTTCCCACATCGGAAAATCAAAACTCGCCTCTTGATTTTCAGTATTGTTACAAGTACTGGAATCAAGAACTCTACTGTTAGAAAAAGATTGTGGGAAATCAGAATCATCATTTAGAAGATAAAGTTCAATGGAATCGAGCAAGGCTTTATCAGATTCTGATATATTTTGTGTTGACAATGGCATCATTTTTCTTTTAAATTATTGGAAAGTAGCTATTAGATTGATGATTGAGTGACTTTTTGCCTCTGTGAAGAATAACATGTTATATACTGATCGTGTCTAAGAGAAATTCAATATTTTATACACTAAAATATCCATTTTCAAGTTGGTACATGTAATGGGAAACATATAATAATACATTTTATTATTTAGCCACGTTTGCCTTATGTATTTTATTTATTTACTCTTTCCTCTTAGTTTCCTCTCTCGTTGATGTAATTAGGGGGGTAATCGAGCTTAGTAGAATCGAACGGTACACTGTTCATGTTTGATTTAAATTTTATCGAACTTGAAATTTTTTGTTTGAGCTTGATTTGATTGTTTAAAGAGTTTTTATCAAACGTGTTCAAATCGAATATCGAGTAGCTTGATATTTTACATGTATTTTATTAATTTTAAGTTTATCGAGTCGAACTCAAGCGGAGCTTTACAAATTATCGAACGAAAAATGATGTTCAAGCTTATTTGTGTGTGTGACGAACTGAGTTCAAACGAGCTCGAGTCAAGTTTTAAGTAGTTTGATTTGATTTTCAGCCATAGATGTAATAGTTACGAATTCAAAAATTTAAGATGTATTTACATTTATATTATTAATTAAAATAGTGGTTTATATTTAGTGGTGTTGAATTATTTTTTCACTTGGGACAATATTCGTATAAAAAAATACATAAGGAAGAAAATTTTATTTTGGAACATTCCAAAAATGAAATAAGAGTTAGAATTTAGGATTAATAAGGTAGGACTAAAAATCACATTAAATTAGTTGATATTCGACCCAAATTCATTCAATAAAAGCTCGATTATATCATATATGCTTGAACAATATTTTTTTATTGATAAGTTTTTAAACTCAACTCGGTAATTTGAAAACTGAAAATATATGTAATATATCAAGATACTCGAGCTCGAGTCATATTCGACGTGATTAAAGCTTATTAAAAATTCAAATTAAATTAGAAAACAATTTCAAAACTCAATATAAATTTAAACCAAACTTTAGTACTCAAATAACGAACTCCTTTGAGACTTGTGAGGCCTCCAATAATATAGGGTAAATTACGAATACCCCCTCATGTAAGATTTAATTACAAAAATAGCTCTCACGTATTGGGTATTACAAAAATTCCCCTCAAGTTTGTCATCTTTTTACAATTAACCCCTTGCTCCTAAAATATTTCAATTTTGCCCTTGGTTGTTATTTGTATTGTTTGTAATGTCTTATAAATGTTAAAACTTGGGATCTAATTATTATATCTTATAAATTAGAAAAGAGATAATTATATATTTACTACCAGAAAAATTGATAAAATTTATAATTTTGATAAGTTTTAAATAATATTGAAAAAGGTATATATATATCTATTAGCAATTTAAATTGTAAAATATTAAATTAAATAGAATTTTAATAATATATTTTATAAATATGAATTGTTACACATTAGTAAAATGAATTTATTTTATAAATTAGTAAATTTAATAAGTTATAATGGATTATATATAAGTTATTTTAATTCATTAAAGTTTATATTGTATTATAAATCGGAATATTTATTCAAATTTAAGGAAAATTATAAATTATATCAATTATTTTGGTGGTAATTATATGATTATTATTTTTATACTTTACAAGATATAACAATTGAAACCCAAATTTTAAAATTTATAACATATTATAAGCATTACAAATAACTTTCAATGGCAAAATTGAAATATTTTAGGGAAATGGGTTAATTGTTAGAAGGTGACAAACCTGAAGGGAATTTTTGTAATACCCAATACGTGAAGGAGATTTTTGTAATTAGACCTTACCTGAGGGGTGTATTCGTAATTTTCTCAATAATATATTGTAGCTATCTGATGACGTTGGTCTGTAGCTTTAAAAATATTGTGGGATTCAATTAATATTTAATTGTGTTAGTTTGGAAAAATATATTATATCCCTTTATTTTACTTCAATATAAAATTATATAATTTGTGAAGAAAACGAGGAATATTTATATGCATGTATATAATATTAGATTCACAAAATTTGATTCTTAAGTTATGATTTAATAGTTTATAGCTCAATTATTGAGTCATTTAAATTTAATCTGGGTCAAATATATTTAAATTTAATCATTAAAGCATGGCCATTCTTAATTAGTCGCTACTTTGTAATCTTACGATCATATCAAAGGATAGATATGTACAATTAAATCATTAAATCATGGTTCATTATTATGTTTAGTCTGTACAATTTACCTTTTGATAAACAAAAAGAAGAAAAAAAAAAGGATAATCTATAATCTATATGTTTTTTCTCATGGGTTTAATCATTTTTTAGGCACATTTGACACATTAAGTGAGAACCTCTTCCAACATGAATTTGAATTTAGATTCGCTACTTTATAATGACTGATCCTTTATAATCTATATTTATGATATGTGTAATTATAAAAGCAAATAATTTGAGGCTTGGCGATATTGCCAAAGTCGGATGTACCTCAGAGAATAGTCACGAAAATTCCGCCGAAGTCATTTATGTTCCTGCCAGAGCAGATAAAATTTATTAGACAGTTTTAACCCCCGGTAATAAATTGCTCACCGGAGGAAACAAGCGTACCAATTTTCCTATTACATATTTACATAAGTACTTTTTTTCTTTAAAAGCAAAACAAACTTTGCAATTTTTTTTTTTTCACAATCTATGAAATGAAAGCATGGTCACTATATATACTGAGTAAGAATTATATATTGTATTCAATATATATCATATATATATATATATGGTTCTTAATTTCTCACCATTTTTTACTTTATTTTTTTGTCACCATTAACAATGAAGTTTGAAGGTTTTGTCCCCTGCCTATATCTACCATTTATCATTTTAATTGTACTTGGTATTTATTCTTATAAGTTAGTTGGTATTTTAATTGTACTTTATTCTTATAAGGTTTTGTCCCGTAGTGATTTAAAATCCTGTAATCTAAAACCAAGATTTCTTTTGTAAATTCAAGATTTTGTTAACATAAAATTTAGGTACCCCTTCCTTTTTTTTTATTTGTTGAACTAAGAAAATCCAGATCCCGTACTGATTTAAAATCCTGTAATCTAAAACCAAGATTTCTTTTGTAAATTCAAGATTTTGTTAACATAAAATTTAGGTACCCCTTCCTTTTTTTTTATTTGTTGAACTAAGAAAATCCAGATCCCGTACTGATTTAAAATCCTGTAATCTAAAATCCAAATCCCGTACTGATTTAGGTATCCCTTCCTTTTTTTATTTGTCGTTTTGACAAAAACTAATTGTTTACTTTTATTTGTTGTTTTAGGAGTTCAATGTAAAATTAATTTTTTATATCAATTTTACCTTTTTAGTTAATAATTGTAATTAATGCTAATTAATGACGTGATTATTTGGTTAAAATGATGTTTAGGGATTAATCTGTATAAACACCCCAGATTGCAAACAGGAGAATTTTTGACTATATAAACACCCCATTTTGGTCCCCAAACTCAATCATTACAAATCATTCAGTACACACCATCTACATAGAGTGTGTCGAGTTTGGAAGACCAAAACCGACGATTAAGAGGCAGAAACATTCAAGCAAAGCATCAGGAGGTATATTTATTGGGCTATTTTAGTTTTCGATCCATGTTTAATTTCGTATTATTATTTGGATCAATTTAAGTTTATGTCTAATATGTACTCCATAAACCATACACAAAATCTTTCAAATATATCTACAAGATGCACAAATTTTGTGAATAATCTATGAAAAAATAACAATTTTTCGTATTTATCTTGTGTTACCCTAACAATTAATTGCCAAATGTCAAAGATCATTTATCACGTGATGCACATGATGTCAGGATTATTATCTCATCGTCAAATCTGTTTGAATCCCCAGAAATCTCAATCCCCACGTCTCCAGATCTGTTTCTTAACCCAAAATAATACTGAAAAATTATTTAAGGGAAAATGCATCAAATTTACATGTACTTTGGGAAATTTGCACCAAATGCACTGTGTTATGTTCAGGTTATCTAATAGTTTACTCTCCACGTTTAATTTATTTACCTATCTATTATAGTAATTAGATTTTGTATATATACTATTAATATATTATATACATAAGTGTATTTCTCGCAAGCTAGATTGCACGGATACGGATATGGCGATACGTTATAATACGATACGAATACGGCGATACGGATTTTTAAAATTTATAGGATTCGATACGGAAAAGATACGCATATAAAATAATATAATTTTATATTATGCATAACAACATAACTAATTTGATCTTGTTATTATACCACAAAATAAATAGATCATATTCGAAATATATATTGTCTACTAGTTTAATTTCGGTTTGGACAAGATCACATAAAAGTTATACACTAAAATTGTCCAAGACCATTCAAAATACATAAAAGTTATATCAAAAGTTGAAAAAGTTAGGAAAAAACTCGAATTGATTTGAAATTTTCAACTAAACATCACGAGGATGGACACCCATATCCAAGACCATTCAAAATACACGTTTTTTTTTAACTAATAATTTATTAATTTTTAACCCATAACTTTGAAAAACTAACAAAACACCCCATGCGTATCCAAAATATGTCCAAAACCTGCAGAATACTACAAAAAAACGTACTGTACCCGTATCCAAATTATTTTTTATTTAATTTAATTAGGATACTCCAGATGGCGTACTGTACGTGTATCCCACGCGTATCGGATGCGTATCCGTATCCTCGGAGTACTGAATACTGCACGGGGCCATTTTTTGGAGTATCCGTGCATCCTAGCTCGCAAGTTTTTGTAAAAAACTTGGGGGTTATATGTAAAAATAATCATAAAAATACACGGGCATTTTGGACACGGTTCTCAAAACACAGGTGGACTTGTGCATTTTTCCCTATAAATTCTTTCAATTTAGATTGATTAAAATTGAGTTGCATTCTCATTAACTGCAAGTGAGAAATACTCTCCGTCACTTTTGATGAAAAAGGGATTATGTGCAACTTTTTATAAACACACCAGGAAATTCCTTGCAAGTGTTTGCAAAACACATACAAAAGAAATAACACAGGAGGGTTTTGCACAACTTTCTCAAAATACAGATGTTTGGTGCATTTTTCCCATTATTTAAACTATCAAGTCAAAAAATTTAATTGTTTTTATTGAGAGTGAATGTCAGGTATGGCTTGAAAATTATATTTAATTCTACCTTATAAGGTTTTGGACAATCCTCACATCTTAAATTAACTTTTAAGATTAAGTTAGAATAAAATCATATATTCTTAACATTTAATATGATATTAGAGTTCAATATTAAAATAGGTCACATCTTTCAATAATGATATGTTTAATTATCTATCCAGACTTTGCTAATATAAAAAATGTTTGAATTATCATTATTTCTGATATCTTCCCAACTAACATTTTTTTTTTCATATTGATTCATTATGTACTCTTAAATAGGTCACATCTTTCAATAATGATATGTTTCATTATTTATCCACACTTTGCTAATATAAAAAATGTTTGAATTATCATTATTTCTGACATCTTCCCAACTAACATATCTTTTTTCATATTGATTCATTATGTACTCTTAATAAAATGTAGGCACAGCTGGATTGACAATGTTAGTTGTAGAATAATCATGTACATCGCATGACAAGTAAAAACTCTTATGGGATGTTGCACGAATACAAATACGGCGATACGAATGGATACGATATGAATAGTTCGATTCAAATTTTTAAAATTTATAGAATACAATAAGATTAAAATATGTGTATGTATATTTAAAAATATATTATAATAATAATACATTGTTTTAAAAATGTATTATAAAAATTATGTAATATATATTAAGTTCACTTTTTATTCTATTTTAAAATAAACAATGTTATCTCCTTCTTATATAAGTGTTCAAGTGAAACTATTGTATTAATATCATATGCAAAATCTTTGGTCCTTTATATAATTTCAAGTGTTTTATGTAGATCACTTTGATATTATACATAATCTAGAAATTATTTGTAGAAATACACGCTTTTAAGTATTCTGGGTATTTTCGATACGCCTTCCTTTGTATTCGATACGGTAACTTTTTTTATGTTTTATTTTTTTATTATTAAAAATGCTACGGTGAAGTATTTCACAAATATCGTACGAATATCTAAATATCCGAATTTCTAATACGCATACGATACTGCACGGTAAACAATTTCGAAATATCCGTGCAACCTAGTTCTTATGTGAGTAATCCTCACGTGGAACCTAACCTATGGTCATAAAATCACGCCACGCGTGTTCCCATACTGACAAAGTCGAATGCTGGGACTCCAACGTGGTTTAAAAGGAAGAAGCCAAGGAACTTCCTTTTTTTTTTTTTTTTTTTTTTAATTCTTTTCAAAATTCGAATTCTACTTTTATATAGTATATGATTATAATAAAAAGATGCGTATCATTTTTCTCGTGAAAAGATTGTGTTTTATATAAATCTGGGCGACAAATTTGGGGTAGTTTGTTATAAAATATGTAGGAAAATAGTATATAATAAACAATGGTTAATTAATTATGGGGGGCTTCCCTAAAGTTTGGTATAATTCGCGTTCAATTCCCTTCAAAGAATCATAATTACAATTATTTCCCCTAAAATTTCAAAAACCTTACACCCGTTAGTTTCTGATGACATCATCCGTCTACTTTTATTGAAAATTCCATTTTACCCTTGATATTACTATAGCAATTTTTGTGGACAATTATGCTCTTATTTATATTTTATATATGGGAGGGTGTTCATTGTAAGGTTTATGATTATAAATGTATGAAAATGTTGTAAATTTACATGAAACTTATAATCAGTTTGTTAGTGTATATTATTCTTAACATAAAAATATAATAACATATCAGTGTTATTTTCAATTTTTTTCATAATGCTTTTACAATTAGAGTAAATAAAATATAGGTTAATTATAAGAAAAAAATTGTAGAACATAAATAAAAATGTAAATACATTCAACTTTCACATTTAACCAGTACTTTTAATTAATTTAAAAAAAAACCATAATGAAAATTTAAGGATAAATAAATGAATTGCGTTTAAACATAGTTTAAACATAAGAAGTAAAGAATGAACAAAAATTATTAAAATTATAAAAATGATCACATATTTATAATTAACATGTACTAAAGATATCGTAAACTTTTAACTATTTTTTTTTACAAAAATTAAAAACACTCACTCAAATACCCAATTAGTAAAATAATTATTATATGTTCTTTAATATTTCTTACTTGTACAATGATATTAAGGATTAATAAAACTCACCATCCTTAACCCCCCACCCGCCCTAACCTAGTCGCACCTCCCATCTTCTCCTTCCAATTTGTCACCAGTCTGGAATCGTAGATCCCAGACCGATGACACGGCCTGGGAGGAGAGGTGCATGTTGGCACGGTGGGTGGGGTGGGTTGGGGGCTAGTGCTAGGGCTAGTTTTTCTATTTTATCCTTTTAAGTATAAAAGTAACTTTTTTAAAAGTTTAGGTACCGATGTGTAATTATTGTTTATATATCTATTCATAATTAAATTTTGCAAGGGTAATATGATAACTGCAAGGGTAATATGATAAAGTCTAGTAGTTTCAATCCATGTTTAGAGCCAAAGTGGGAGTTTGAAATATGGTAAATAATCGATCGAGAATGAAGATAAAGGTAATTCAAGCGATGTTAAATGTTTCATTGAAATAAAATGATTGAATTTATTCCAGGGCATAATTAGATTTTTCAAAATTGAGTTATTTTCTTTTTTAAACTTCAATATAGATCGATTATATGTAATATTCCAATTTATTTTCACGTGTCGAAGAAGAAATTAAATCGATCGACACCAGCCATATATAATCCATCTGAAAGTTGTTAGAATCCAACAAGAAAATATTATAGTGAGAATTGCAATTATGGTACCAAACTATATAGCGATTCCAACTTGTGATATCATAAAAAATTAGGTTGATCAATTTGGTAACGTAATTTAAGAAATTGAATCACGTTTGGTACCACCGTTAAAATTGGGCGTTAACTGCTGACGTGACAGTTAAGTTTTATTGCAGAATTGATACCATTACTTATATTGACTGACAATTATACCCCTAACTTTTCAAGTTGTCAAAATAACCCCATATCTTCAAATTTACTGATAATTTTAGTCCACATTGTTGTCCGATTTCAAAATTGGCTCGAATAAAACACTTGCGGACCAATTTAGAGATTTAACTTAATATATTTACATATGTATTTAACTAATATAATTTATAAATAATATTAACAAACCAAATAATATATGAACATAAATTCGACAAAATATTAATTAAATTTAAAATTCATATAATGATACGAATATATTTAATATTTATTAAAAAATAATATATATATTATTAATAAAATAATTATAAATTTAAAAAAAAACTTCTCCTACCCCTAACCCCCCCCTAACCAACTCCCCCCCCCCCCCAACCCAAATCCCAGGCCGCGATGGCCTGGGATCGCCCGTCCCAGGCCACCGCGGCCTGGGATCTGTTGGGCTCGGACAGATCCCAGGCCGCCTGCGGCCTGGGATTTGTGGGGGGGGGGGGGGGGGGGTTGGTTGGGGGTAGCATGTAGAAGAAGGGTTTTTTTTATTTTATTATAATTATTTTATTAATAATATATAATTTATTTTTTAATAAATATTATATATATTCATATCATTATAAAATTTTTAGATTTAATTAATATTTTATCGAATTTATGTTCATGTATTATTTGGTTTGTTAATATTATTTATAAATTAAATTAGTTAAATACATATGTAAATATATTAAGTTAAATCTCTAAATTGGTCCGCAAGTGTTTTATTCGAGCCAATTTTGAAATTGGGCAACAATGTGGACTAAAATTATCAGTAAATTTGAAGATATGAGGTTATTTTGACAACTTGAAAAGTTAGGGGTATATTTGTCAGTCAATATAAGTAATGGTATCAGTTATGCAATAAAACTTAACTGCCACTTCAGCAGTTAACGCCCAATTTTAACGGTGGTACCAAATGTGATTCAATTTCTTAAATTTCGCCACCAAATTGATCAACTTCATTTTTTATGGTACCACAAGTTGGAATCGCTATATAGTTTGGTACCGCAAATGCAATTCTCTCAAATATTATATAAGCTGAAATCACAACATAACCTTATCAATTCACGAAGTTTAAAATACATTAGTCTAAACCAAGTTTGATATATCACATTTTATTTGTCAGAAGAAACTGAATATATAATTGTCTATTTTCTTATCATTACACAAAGAGAATCATGCAAAAGAATTTCGTTTATGATCACAAGATCACAATTTAAATGGTCGTTCCATGTTAGATTTTTGGGAAATTAAATTTTTAATTTTAATTATTGGATATTTTTTTAGAATCAAAATGGCTTATCATTCATTCAATATATTCATGATATGCCATAAATTTAAGTGAAAAATATTTATAACATAGAACTCAAATTTAAATAATTTTGCAAATTTCATGATATGCTTTTGATGAGGTAGTATTTTGATTAGGTATGCCATAAATTAATGAATAATCAGGCTTTTTAAAAAAAAAAAATTATAATGAAGAATAATTAGTTGTTGAAAATGCAGGATAGGTGTCCAATTAAGATGCCAAGTGTTAAGGTTCAATAATTAGTCGAATTAATCAATGCATAGTATACATGTGTGTATATTATTGACAACATATTTATAATTGATAATATTCAATAATTTTTTTTTATTACAGCAAAGTGGATGTTTTCGTTTACGTACCTGTGCACAATAATATCCATGGTTTTCACATTAATATTTTTTTGTATTAAAAGTAATTTCTATTATAGAAAGTATCGTGCTCAAATGCATTGAGTGGAAAATTACGTGCCTATCCCGGTGAATTCAGTCAGTTGGAATGTTGGATAAGCGACAAATGTGTATGAAAGGACAATTTTTTGTCATATCTTATGTGCGTGTATTTATCATCCAACCCCGATGGATATAATCCACTGGTGTATAACTAAACACCAATAATATGCCTAAACTTTTATTTCTTTTCAAATGTAATTTCTCTATGTTATTTTTGGACGTGCTTAATGGATGATGATTTATTATAAATGTTAATGAGTTTTGATATATGTCGATTCAAAACGACCTATTTTATACATATAATATAACATAGGGAAACATCTTCCACTTATTCTTAGCAACACTTTTCGAAGTTGTTCTCAAATCAAAATGAGATTTGACAATTCAAAATCATATCATGGTTTATAAAACGGTGATGCAAAATTATATGACAAATGATTTGGTCATTTATGTTCTCTTTTACATAAAACTCTGCAATAATAACAAAGTTCAAACAAACAACACTGACGCTTCTCAACATTGATACATCGGAGCATCTAAATTGCAATATTTACAAAAAAAAGAGAACTATTTCGAACTCGAACTTGCATTTTCGCACCCCAAAAAACATCTTCTTCTTTTTTTATTTCAAAAAAGAAAGTTTCATTCGAGTCATAATTAGTCGACCTCTTCTCCTTTTTTTTTTGGTTTCTCAAGGGTTTAATCCCTTTCGAGGCGGGTTGGGTACATTAAGCGGGTACCTCTCCTAACAGGGATTCGAATCTGAGTCCGCTACTTTGTAGTTATTAGTCCCTTCCACTAGACCAATCACATGTTGATTACCTTCTCTCCTCTTTGATTTTAAGTTGTGATGGCTAATTTTTTTTTAACTAAGGGTTTATTCTTTTTTTAGTCGCGTCGAGCAAGGAAACTGTTGGCTACTTAATATGCCTTTTCTTAGAAACTCTTTTTGGCTCCGGCGCACCATTAATAAGGAACGGAAAATTAACTTTCGCCTTTGAGCCCCGCATTTTAAAAGCGGCCCTGTCGTAAGCCAACGCCGCCTCCTCGGGGGTCACGTAAGTCCCCAGCCACACCCTTGACCCTCTCTTGTCCGGGTCCCTTATCTCCGCCGCAAACTTCCCCCACGGCCTCCGCCTCACACCTCTGTACCGCTTCCATTCGGGCCGTGGTGCGTGAACATCACGCGCTTGCTCCACCTCCCCTGAAATGTTGTCATTATCTAAACTCTCTTGATTTCCTGAGAAATCAGAGGAGCTGAAGCTGGAGATTGTGTACGAATCGTACACCGTAATATAATTGTCGGAAAATTCAGAATCATCACACATTTCCCACATCGGAAAATCAAAACTCGTCTCTTGATTTTCAGAATTGTAACAACTGGAATCAAGAACTCTACTGTTAGAAAAAGATTGTGGGAAATCAGAATCATCATTTAGAAGATAAAGTTCAATGGAATCGAGCAAGGCTTTTTCAGATTCTGATATATTTTGTGTTGGCAATGGCAATGGAATCATTTTTCTTTTTAATTATTGGATAGCTGTGAAGAATATATAACATGTTATATATACTGATTGTATCCAGGAGAAATTGAATGGGAAACATGAAATAATACTTTTTATTGTTTAGCCACGTTTGCCTCATGTATTTTATTTATTTACTCTTACGTTATAGTTTCCACACTTGTGAAGTAATTATGGGTGAAATCGAACCGAGTACGATGTATTGTTCACGTTTGATTTAAATTTTATTGAACTTAAAATTTTTTGTTTGAGCTTTGTTTGATTGTTTAACGAGTCGAGCTCAAACGAGTTTTTATCAAACGAGATCAACTCGAGTATCGAGTAGCTTGATATTTCACATGTTTTTTTATTAATTTTTAGTTAATTGAGTTCGAGCTCGAGCGGAGCTGAGATTTAAATGTAATCGAATGAAAAATGATGTTCAAGCTTGTTTGTGTGTGTGACGAACTGAGTTCAAACTAGCTCGAGTCAAGTTTTGAGTAATTTAGTTTGATTTTCGGCCCTAGATGTAATAGTTACAAATTCAAAATTTTAAGATGTCTTTATATTTATATTATTAATCAAAATAGTGGATTATATTTAGTGATGTTGAATTTTTTTTCACTTGGGACAATATTCGTATAAACAAATATTAGGAAAGAGAATTTTATTTTAGAACATTGCGAAAATATAATAAGAATTAGAATTTAGGAATTAATGGGATAGGAGTAAAAATCACATTAAACTATTCAATATTTGACTCAAATTTGTTCAAGAAAAGCTCGATTATATTAGATATGATTGAACAATATTTTTTGATTGATAATTTTTTAAGCTCAAAACGATAATTCAAAAAGTGATAAATATATGTAAAGGTATCAAGATATTTGAGTTCAAGTCATGTTCAATTTAATTAAAACTCGATAAGAAATCAAATCAAGTTCAAATACAATTTCAAAACTCGATATAAATATAAACCAAACTTTAATACTCAGCTAGAACAAATAACTGAACTGAACTTCCCTTGTGATTTGTGAGGCATCCAATGATACATTGTAGCTATTTGATAACCTTGGTCAACAATGTGGCTTTAAAAATATTGTTCAATTAATATTTAAATGTGTTAGTTGGAAAAATATATTATGTCCCTTTATGTTCCTTCAATAGAAAATTGGTATATACTTTGTGAAGAAAACGAGGGAGTATTAATATGCATGTATATTAACTTCAAAAGATTTGATTCGTAATTTATGATTTAATAATTTATCTTCATAGCTCAATTATTGAGGCATTTGTAGTCTGGGTCGAATATATTTAAATTTAAATTGTTTTTTTTTATTTTTTTTATTTTCCAGGGTTAAATCCCTTTCGAGGCGCGTCAGACACATAAAGTGAGAACCTTTCCCAACCGAGATTTGAACCTGAGTCCACTACTTTATAGTGATTAGTTCCTTCCACTAGATCAATCACCTGTTGATATATTTAAATTTAATCATTAAATCATGGTCATTCTTAATTAGTTGCTACTTTCTAATCTTATGATTAGAAAAAATATATCAAAGGATAGATATGTACAATTAAATCATTAAATCATGGTTTATTATTATGTATAGTCTGTACAATTTACATTTTGATGAACAAAAAAAGAGAAAATCATAATAATCAATAATCTATTCTTTTTTTCCTCAACCATTTAATCATTTTTCAGGCGCATCGAACATATTAAGTGAGAACATCTCTCATCATGGATTCAAATTAATTTTTTATATCAATTTTACTCTTTTTGTTAATACATATAATTAATGATGTGATTTCTTGGTTAAAATGATGTTTCGGGGTTTTTGCTTAAAAAAATGACTATTTATTATATTTATTAATCTATTTGCATTCCTCCAAAATGACAAATGGAGTACTTAGTTTGGAGTAAAAATGTATTGTGTAAATATAGCATGTAGAAAGGGGTGGGAGAAAAGTGTGATTGTTAGATGCAGGGTTTTATGGATATCAGTCATTATAAATCATTCAGTACACACCATTTACATAGAGTGTGTCGAGTTTGGAAGACCAAAACCGACGATTAAGAGGCAGAAACATTCAAGGCAAAGCATCAATGACTGGAGGTATATTTCTTGAGCTAATTTAATTTTCAATTCATGTTTAATTTCGTATTTATTATTTTTCATAAACCATATATATACAAAATCTTCAAATATGTTTAGAGGACGCACTAATTTTTTGTATAATCTACGAAAGACCTAATATGCATAACAATTTTTCGTATTAATCTTGTATCACCCTAACAAAAAATTGCCATATGTCAAGTTCATTTATATATCACGTGATGTCAGGATTATTTTCTCTAGGGGAAAATATTTCATCATAGAAAATATATTTGAATCTCCCGAAATCTATAAATCCTTACGTTTCCAGATCTGTTTTCTTAACCCAAAATAATACTGAAAAAATATTTAAGCGAAAATTAATGCATAAAATTTAGATGTACTTTGGGAAATTCGCACAAAATGCATTGTTTTTTTTTTTTTTTCCCATAGAACTCCCTTATATTTTACCAAATGTTGCACATTTTTCATTTAATGATTAAATAATTGACATCGTTAATTTGTTTAGGTTAACTAATATTTTACCCTCCTTGTTTAATTTATTTACCTATCGATTATTGTAATTAGATTTTGTTTATACTATTAATATATTATATACATAAGGATATTCCTCGCAAGCGTTTGTAAAAAACTTGGGGGTATATGTAAAAATAATAATAAAAATACACAGGGATTTTGCGCATGTTTCTCAAAATAAAGATGGATTTTGTGCATTTTTCCCTAGAAATTCTTTCAATTTAGATTGATTAAAATTGAGTAGCATTCTTATTAACTGTAAGCAGATGTGTTTGGTGCATTTTCCCTATTATTTAAACTATCAAGTAAAAAATCTGAATTGTTTTTATCGAGACTAAATGTCTCATATGGTTCGAAAATCATAGTTAGATCCACTTTATAAGATTTTGACAATCCTTACATTTCAAGTTAGCTTTTAAGGTTGAGTTAGACTCAAATTCATATACTCTAACATCTAATATGATATCAGATATAAGAATCCCATATTAAAATGGGTTACGTCTTTCAATGATGATATGTTTAATTATTTCTCCACAATTTGCCAATATAAAAATGTTTGGGTTAGCATTATTTCTGAAATCTTACCAACTAACATTTTTTTTCATATTGATTTCAATCATGTACTCTTAATAAAACGTAGGCACAGATCTGACAATGTTAGTTGCAGAATAATCTTGTTCATCAGAATTTTGGTGGTTACCTTCCGCTCTGTTAAGGGGTTTTAGAGAAATTTTTTATGCAAAAATTTTCCTAAAAGAAACTTAACATGACAAATTGTTAGGGGTGTAAACGAGTCGAGTAGTGTCGAACAATACGTTGTTCAAGCTTGGTTTGAATTTTATCGAGCTTGAAATTTTGTGTTTGAGCTTGGTTTGATTTCTTAACGAACCGAGCTCAAAAGAGCTTTTATCGAACGAGCTCGAGCCGAGTATCGAGTAGCTTGGTATTTTACATGTGTTTTTTCAATTTTTAGCTTATCGAGTCGAGCTCGAGCCGAGCTTCAAATGTTATCGAACGAAAAATCTTGTTCAAGCTTGTTTGATTAATTTGACGAACCGAGCTCAAACGAGCTTTTACTGAATAAACTCGAGCCGAGTATCGAATAGTTTGATTTGATTTTCAACCCTACAAATGGTAACATCACATGACAAGTAAAAACTCCTATGTGAGCAATCATCCAGTGGAACCTAACCTATGGTCATAAAATCACGCACGCGTGTTCACATGCTCCAACGTGGTTTAAAAGGAAGAAGCCAAGGGACTTCCTCATTTTTTTTCTTATAATTTTTATAAATGATTATAATAAAGAAAGATACTAATCATTTTTCTCGTGACAAGATTTGGGGTAGTTGTTATAATATATGTAGGGAAACAGTATATAATAAACAACCTGTACTAAAATAATCATAAACTTTTAACTTATTTTTTTTACATAAATTAAAAACACTCAGCCAAATACCCAATTAGTAAAATAATTATTATAACATAATTTTTTTTAATATTAATTTCTTTAATATTAAGGACTAATAAAATATTTTACTATAAATTGAAAATAATACCTTATATACATATTTACTAAAAAAAAAAAAGAAAACTCACCATCCTTAACCACCCGCCCTAACATACCGGCACCTCTCATCTTCTCCTTCCAATTTGTCACCAGCCTGGAATCGTAGATCCCAGACCGACGGCACGGCCCTAGAGGAGAGGTGCCTGATGGGATGGCGAGTGGGGTGGGGTGGGGGTTAGTGCTAGGGCTAAGTTTTTTTTTCTCCTTTTAAATATAAAATTAACTTTTTTTTAAAGTTTAGGTATCAATGTGCCATTATGATTTTTTTATATCTATTCATAATTAAATTTTGCAAGGGTATATAACATTTTGCTAATCGATTTTTTTTCCTTTTTAATTAAAATTGACGAGGGCAATGAAGTCGTTTCATATATTCCGTCGAACTCCGCTACTGTCTGTTAGGGTTTTGTAAGGTTTTTGATACCACATGTGAGGTCATTGTAATTATGATTCTTGGAGGGGATTGGACAAGAATTACACCAAACCTCAGGGAGGTCCTTGTAATTTTGTGCATCACGACAAGGGTAAATAAGACATTTTGTTAATAAGATTTTTTTCAGTTTTTTAAATAAATATGACGAGGGCAATTAAGTTGTGTGAAAGTACAATATTCTTAAGACAAATTAAATTCGCTCCCTCGCCGTCAATAGTTGGTGCTTGCGGACATTTTTCCTCAAAATTGTTTGCTACAATTCTTATATAGGATAAAGACATTTTTCTTTCCTTTATTCCATTTCAAAGGATGATATTTTTATTTGGACATAATAATTTATTATTTTAATCTACTCAAATAATAGAATATAATTCCACTAAGACTAGTCGTTTTCTAAAGTTGAACCCCACTTAAAATTATGTTCCAATCATCGAAAATATGTTTGAATCCCCATAAATCTCCAAATCCTCACGTTTGCAGATCTCATCTGTTTTCTTAACCCAAAATAATACTGAAAAATTATTTAAGGGAAAATGCATCAAATTTACATGTATTTTGGAAATTTGCACAAAATGCACTGAGTTTTTTTTTTTTTAAAAGAACTCCCTTATATTTTACCAAATGTTGCACACTTTTCATTTAATGATATGTTTCAATATTTATCCACACTTCGCTTATATAAAAATGTTTGGGTTAGCATTATTTCAGACATCTTACCAAAGAATATATTTTTTTCATATTGATTTCATCATGTAATCTTAATATAATGTAGGCACAAAACATTACTTTTGAGAACAACCATAAATCTATTGGGTTATATAACATTACTTTTGAGAACAACCTTAAATCTATTGGGTCATAGAACTTTACTTTTCAGAACCACCATAAATTTATTGGGTTATAGAACATTATTTTCGAGAAAAACCATAAATATTCGTTTCCTAATAGTGATGTTAAGGATGTGTTTCATGTGTTGGCTTTAACAATTTTTGCCCATTTTCTTTTATATAATTGGGTCACATCACCAAAGAATACGAATGTGACTGGGAAGCTGAAGTGAACTAGAAACATTAGTAAAATAAAAATGAGCATATGTCATTCTCAATTTTTAAAATACAGAAATATGAGCAATATATATATATATATATATAATTCTTCCTTAAATTCTTACTCGTAAAATTTAAAGAATGACGTAGACTCGTATTGTTGGTAATAATTTGTATAGGCATTGATAATAAATGCCTAATAAAGTTAGAATATTTATAAATTATGGAATTGCCTATTTGAACCTATATCAAGTTTAAATTTTCTAAGTAATAATTTGTAATGAAAATAAATGAGATAAGTATCACGAAATAAAAAATGAAACAACTTGTTAGAATAAATTCGAGATAGAAATAGAGAAGGTAAATTGAAACACAAAAACAATCAATTTCCAACCCGTTGGGAAAATTAGTACCTATATATCCCGGTGGATTTAATCCACCCGTTGATGTATAATAACACTTTTCCCTAAATTCATGTCGAAGTCGAATAAAAAGTTACGTATTTTCTCTCTCTCCTCTCTCCCTATCTCCTCACTTGCCGGAATATTCCATCTCCTCCTTTGGCGCCACCAATCACCACCATGTCCGCCTCCTAAAGTTCTTCCTACATATATATATTCTCAAACATTTATGGTACAAATATTTCACAATCTAATATTTCTCAACTCATTAGGCACGAAAATCAATCTGTACTCTGTAACATAACTAAGGTTCAATATATATTAAAGTAACAATTAATCATGCATGGTATACATGTGTGTATATTATTGACAACATATTTTTAATTAAGATAATTTTCAATAATTTTTTTTTAATTTTGATGTTTTCGTTTACATACATGTGCACAATAATTTTCATGGTTTTCACATTAATAATTTTTTGTATTTAAAGTAATTTCTATTATATTATAGAAAGTATCGTGCTAATAATCGCTGATTCAAATGCATGCATTGAGTGTACCGAAATATCAGTAATATGCCTAAATTTTTATTTCATTTCAAATGTAATTTATCTATGTTATTTTTGGACGTGCTTAATGGATGACGATTTATTATAAATGTTAATGAGTTTTGAAATATGTCGATCATAAATGACCTATTTTTTACATATGACACAGGGAAACATCTTGCACTTATCTTTAACGATGTTTTTCGAGGTTCTTCTCAAATCAAAATGAGTTTTGACAATTCAAAATCATATCATGGTTTATAAAACGGTGATGCAAAATTATATGACAAATGATTTGGTCATTTATGTTCTCTTTTACATACAACTCTGCAATAATAACAAAGTTCAAACAACCAACACTAAACGCTTCTCAACATTGATACATCAGAGCATCTAAATTGAAATAGGGTAAATTACGAAGACCCCCCTCATGTAAGACATAATGACAAAAATTACCCTCATGTATTGGGTATTACAAAAATCCCCCTCAGGTTTGTCACCTTCTTACAATTAACCCCTTGCCCTTAAAATATTCCAATTTTGCCCTTGGGTGTTATTTATATTGTTTGTAATGTCTTATAAATGTTAAAACTTGGGATATAATTATTATATTTTATTAAATAGAAAAAAGATAATTATATATTTACTACTTGAATAATTGATAAAATTTATAATTGCCCATAAGTTTTAATAAAATTGCAAAAAAAAAAGGTATTTATATATTTATTAGCAATTCAAATTGTAAGAAAATAGAATTTTAATAATATACTTTATAAATATGAATTTTTTACACATTAGTTAAATGAATTTATTTATAAATTAGTAAAATTAATAAATTATATTGTATTATAAATAAGATATTTTAATTTGTTAAAGTTTATATTGTATTATAAATTAAAATATTTATTGAAATTTATGAGAAATTATAAATTATATCAATTATTTTGGTGGTAAATATATGATTAATATTTTTATATTTACTAGATATAACAATTAACACCCAATTTTTAAAAATTTATAACATATTATAAACATTACAAATAACATCCAAGGGTAAAATTGAAACATTTTAGGGACAATGTGTTAATTGTAAGAAGGTGACAAACCTGAGGAGGATTTTTGTAATACGTACCTAATACGTGAGGGTGATTTTTATAATAGGGGGATATTCGTAATTTACCCATTGCAATATATACAAAAAAGAAAAAACTATTTCGAACCCAAACTTGCATTTTTGCAACCCAAAAAACATCTTCTTCTTTTTTTATTTCAAAAAAGAAAGTTTCATTTGAGTCATAATTAGTAGACATCTTCTTCTCTTTTTTTTTTTTTTTTTTTTTCCAAGGGTTTAATTCCATTCGAGTCAGGTTGGGCACATTAAGTGGGTACCTCTCTCAAAGAGATTTCGAACCTGAGTCCGCTACTTTGTAGTGATTAGTCCCTTTCACTAGACCAATCACATGTTGATTACCTCTTTCTCCTCTTTTATTTTAAGTAGTGATGGCTATTTTTTTTTTAATTAAGGTTTAATCTTTTTCTGGCCGGGTCGAGCAAGGGATCTGTTGGCTACTTAATATGCCTATCAAAAGTCACTCTTTTTGGGTCCGGCGCACCATTAATAAGGAGCGGAAAATTCACTTTCACCTTTGAGCCCCGCATTTTAAAAGCGGCCCTGTCGTAAGCCAATGCCGCCTCCTCCGGCGTCTCATACGTCCCCAGCCACACCCTCGACCCTCTCTTGGCCGGGTCCCTTATCTCCGCCGCAAACTTCCCCAAAGGCCTCTGTCTCACACCTCTGTAGCGCTTCCATTCGGCCCGTGGCGCGTGAACTCCACGCGCTTGCTCCACCTTCCCTGAAATGTTGTCATTATCCGAATCGTACACTGTAATATAATTGTCGAAAAATTCAGAATCATCACACATTTCCCACATTGGAAAATCAAAACTCGTCTCTTGATTTTCAGAATTGTAACAACTGGAATCAAGAACTCTACTGTTAGAAAAAGATTGTGGGAAATCAGAATCATCACTTAGAAGATAAAGTCTAATGGAATCGAGCAAGGCTTTATCAGATTCTGATATATTTTGTGTTGGCAATGACATCATTTTTCTTTTTAATTATTGGATATTAGCTATTAGATTTAATTGGATGACTTTTCTCCTTTGTTAAGAATATATAACATGTTATATACTGATTGTATCCAAGAGAAATTGAATGGGAAATATAAAATAATACTTTTTATTGTTTACATGCCTCATGTATTTTATTTATTTATTCTTTCCTTTTAGTTTCCTCACTTGTGAGGTGCTTAGGGGTGTAATCGAATCGACTAGTATCGAACGACGTATTGTTCACGTTTGATTTAAATTTTATCGAGCTTGAAATTTTTTGTTTGAGCTTGGTTTGATAGTTTAACGAGCCGAGCTCGAACGAGTTTTTATCAAATGAGCTTAAGTCGAGTATCGAGTAACTTGATATTGTACATGTTTTTTTATCAATTTTTAATTTATTGAGTTGAGCTCGAACAGAACTTTAAAAGTTATCGAACGAAAAATTATGTTAAGCTTGTTTAAATTTGCGATGTCTTTACATTTATATTATTAATTAAATTAGTGGTTTATAATTTGTGATGTTGAATTATTATTTCACTTGGGACAATATTCGTCTAAAAAGAAATCATATTAGGAAAGATAATTTTATTTTTGAACATTCAAGAAATGAAATAAGAATTAGAATTTAGGAATTAATGAGGTAGGATTAAAAAATCACATTAAACTATTTGATATTCAACTCAAATTCATTCAATAAAAGCTCGGTTATATCATATATGCTTGAACAATATTCTTTATTGATAATTTTTTAAACTCAACCCGATAATTAGAAAACTGAAAAATATATGTACACGTATCAAGATACTCAAGCTTGAGTCATGTTCGACTTAATTAAAATTTTTAAAAAAATCAAATTAAATTCAAATACAATTTCAAATCTCAATATAAATATAAACCAAACTTTAGTACGTACTGATATATATTGTAGCTATTTGGTGAACTTGGTCAGCGGTGTAGCTTTAAAAATATTGTGGGATTCATTAATATTTTAATTGTGTTAGTTTGGAAAAATATATTATATCCCTCTATGTTACTTGAATATAAAATTATATAATTTGTGAAGAAAACGAGGGAATATTTATATGCTATATATTATTAGCTTCACAAAATTTGATTCATAATTTATGATTTAATAATTTATCTTCATAGCTCAATTATTGAGTCATTTAAATTTAATTAAAAACATATCTTGAGACACAAAAAAATGTCCCATAAGGCGCATTATGGGACACTTACAAATTTCGGGAAACTTAAAAAATGTGTCACATATTTTTATGTCGCTTCAATTCAACACTTTTATGTGTCCCTAAATACTCTACTAAGGACATTTACATTTGTCCCGATGTACTCTTAGGACACTTACAAAAGTGCCTTATAGCTACTCTTAAGACAATTATAAATGTCCTAAGACTTGTTTCATACACACTAATAAATGTTGTAAGATCCATTTATTACACAATTGCCTATACACATTACATAATAATAATTTATATAGCCAATATAAAACAAACAATAATTTATTAAACAATTTGAATATCTATTAGAAAGTATTAAGTTCGTAAAATAGCAAAATAGTCGCTTTACATGGCAAGTTTTTATGACAACATTATTACATAAGACATTTCAGAAATAAGTAAAAGCAACAATAATGATCTTGGAAATTAATCTTTGAAACTCCAAACTCATGCTCTAATGCACCAATTTGTATCAATCTCTATCTCCTTCCAAAGCAACTTGTTCAAGATACATAAATTACTTTCTTTTGTCTTAAAATTAAATTCAATAGAAAACTAAGATAACGAGAAACAGAAAAGGAAATACAAAGGATGAAGGCCAAACAACAAGTGCTCCAATAACATCTCCAATGGCTTGAAAATTAACACGAGTGAAAAATAGTCTTGCGTCTTTTTTCACTTGAAACTGAGTTATTATCTCACAAAAGTCATGCTCCAACTCCATACCATTTACATGAACATTTTTTGTCTTACAATACCAGCTGCTACAATTTCATTCAAATCTCCAATACTTTTCAAAACAACATAAGATCCAACCTGCAATTTATATTTTTCAACAAATTAAGATTAAAAAGCTGGAAAAGCTTGGAATATGTAGTTGAATATGAAATTCTCAAGGCTATGCGTGTACACAAGTAAATTAACAAGTAGAACATGTTTTCACAATAAATGGAAGTGCTAAAAACAAGGTCAACTCTAACCCCTTAACTTCATTAAGAAAAAATTTATTATAAGTTTATAACCCATTTATGGGCAAGATCATATTGCCTTTCAAGTAATTATTACCTTGAATGTAGATTGGGTTGAAGAAGGTGGAACCCTGACCTTCTTGGTTGCCCCACATGTGTCCGTGTTGTTGAACTTCTGGAAAAATAATGATACGGGATTTTCATTTGCCAAGAAGTCGATGTAGATGCTATGTGATTGTCTAAAGGTATGGGTGTTGTTCTTTGATATTTAGTTTTTCCTCAATGGGGTGCGACTACAACACTTTCAACATCAGGTTGTTCAATAGATTATGATTTCCCAAGGACAAATGTTGTCAATTCCTCTAGCTTTGCAATCAGTGCATCATATTTCTCCAGTCCTTCCAAATACTTTTCCTTATTCTCCATGGACTGCCTAATTAAGAAGTTCGGCACGACTTGATTTTTCCCCATAAACATCTCCTCGTCTCACTCCTAGTCCATACAAGCTCAATTGTACATCCTTATCCTTCATGACCTTTGCAAAGTCATCATTAAGATCATGAATAATATCACTGCTATTTGAATTTTGAGGGTTTTGCGCGGCAAGTTCTTCCATTTGTGCCTACAAAATAAAGTGTAAGGTATAATTAACGAATTCAGATAATATAAAAATAAAATAAAATATTGAAATATAATGTATTTACACTTACAATTGCTTCTAGTACTACTTCGCTTGTACCATCGGGCTTACAAAAACACACATTAAACAACTCGGCTCTTGTGGGATATCTACCTAGATCTTTTTTCTTGATAAATGCCATTACACATTTTAGTAAGATTACTTTCTAAATAAACTCAAAACTACTATAATTACGAAGAAAACATAACCATTATTTCTTTCACACGTGCAAAACTTTTCTTGCCCATACAATGAAGATATGCCACTTGGGCACGACTTTGTTTATTATTTTGACTTTTCTTCTGTACGTAGTAATTAAAATAACAAAGTCATTTGAAAATTCAACAAAAACAATATAGAAATGAAGACATAATGATAATGGAACAAAAAGTTATCAATTTCATACCTCTGCGTTATCAGATAACCAATGGTTAACTAATGCCTTATATTGCTCATCATTCACCGTCTCGGGAATTTGTTCTTCAATAGGAACGTGAGGGTCAAAATTCAACTTCTTTAAACAACATTTCCAATTTCTCCATTTTTTTGTTAATAGAACACAAGATATATGACTCTCTTCTAGGAGGAATCTCAAACTTCCCCTACCAAAACAGAAAAGAAAAAGCATTATATACTAATTAAACCGGACAGAGTATATAAACTTGAATAATTTGAAATAAGATAAAACTTATATCCTTGACAAGTCTAAGCATTTCATTCTTCTAAATCGTTGGCATCAGTCTCCAATCATTATAGTTAATAGGGCAATAATCTCCGCTAGGGTTTAGTATAATTCGCGTCCAATTCCCTCGAAGAATCATAATTACAATGATCTCCCCCTGAGGTTTCAAAAACCTTACATCCGTTAATTTTTAATGACGTTATCTCCCTAAATTTATTGAAACCCCCATTTTACCCTTTATATTTCTATAGTAATTTTTGTGGACAATTATGCCCTTGATTATGTTTTATATATGGGAGGGTGTTCATTGTAAGTTTTATGATTGTGAATGTATGAAAATTTTGTAAATTTACATTAAACTTATAATCAGTTTATTATTGTATAAATATTCTTAAAATAAAAATATAATAACATGTCAATGTTATTTTCAATTTTTTCTTGACATCTTACCAACTAACATTTTTTTTCATATTGATTTCAATCATGTACTCTTAATAAAATGTAGGCACAGAACATTACTTTTGAGAACAACCATAAATTTATTGGGTCATAGAACATTACTTTTGAGAATAACCATGAATCTTCGTTTCCTAATGTACGCATTAGCACGAAAATCAATCTGTAACCATAAAATTCGTACCTAATAGTGATATTTGTTGTTAGTGTTGTCAACGGGTCGGATTCTGGTTGGATCATCCTCGTCCAGATCCGGCTTCATTTATATCGGATCGAATTCTGTCGGATTTGGATCTTGCTCGGATTGTGCTCGGATCTAGATTTTTTGAATCCAACGGATCTTGGTCGGATTTGACCGGATATCGGATATTTTTCGGATCCATTAAATTTGTATTTAAAAAGTTAATTGAATATTTGTTTCCTAAAACAAGTTTATTATCTTTTCAATTTTATTTAATTTTTAGCTCACATTTTCAATGTTTCTTTACTATATTCATATTTTTAGAATGAATATATTGGTTTAAATAAATTTATACACAAATTATAAATTACTATCTTCTTAAATTGACGTTGAAATATTATTAATGATACTTATTTTTATAAATCATTTTGTATATATATCTTTCTTTTTATTTGTTGTCGGATACGGATTTTTAACGGATCGGATCGACCTAAATCCATATTCGCTCCATGACTTTCGAATTTCGGATCTTTATAATCGGATCAGATCCATCGAATCTCTAATCGGACAATTATCCTAATGAATCGGACCGAATTCGGACGGATCCGAATTGAAATCCGCCCCATTGACAGCCCTATTTGTTGTTATATGAAAAGGGCTTTCAAATCTCTAAAGACCGAAAATTGGTTTATATGAGTAATTATAAAGTTGATGTGCCAACCACTAATTAATTAATTCAATTTAAATGGTCGTTCCATGTTAGATTTTGGGGAAATTAATTTTTTAATATTAATTATTAGATATTTTTTTAGAATTAAAATGGCTTCATTCATTCAATATATTCAAAAATTACAATGCTATGAATAAAATGAAGTGAAACATTTAAAACATAGAACTCAAATTTAAATAATTTTGCAATTTCATCATGATATGCCTCTGAAGAGGTAGTATTTTGATTTGCGTATGCTATAAATTAAGGAATAATCAGGCTTTCTTTTTAATATTTAAAATAAGGAATAATTAGTTGTTGATCATGCAGGATTGGTACGTCCAATCAAGATGCCAAGTGATAACATAGGGCATGTGTGTATATTATTGACAACATATTTTTAATAATTTGTCGAATTAATATACATTTTTTTAACAATTAATCACGCATGGTATACATGTATGTATACTATTGACAACATATTTTTAATTAAGATAATTTTCAATAATTTTTTTTACTTTTAATGTTTTCGTTTACGTACCTGTGCACAATAATTTCCATGGTTTTCACATTAATATTTTTTTGTATTTAAAGTAATTTCTATTAGAAAGTATCGTGCTAATAACTAATAATCGCTGATTCAAATGCATTGAGTGTACCAAAATACCAATAATATGCCTAAACTTTTATTTCTTTTCAAATGTAATTTATCTATGTTATTTTTGGACGTGCTTAATGGATGATGATTTATTATAAATGTTAATGAGTTTTGAAATATGTCGATCACAAACGACCTATTTTTTACATAAAACACAGGGAAACATCTTGCACTTATTCTTAGCGCACTACTAGAAAAACTTAAAATTGCAACCCTTTTTTTGCAACCGAATTAAATTGGTTGGAAATTTGAATAAAATTGCAACCGAAATAATTTCGATTGGAATATGGACCAAACTTGCAACCGAAATTATTTCGGTTGCAATTCTGGATCCAAATTGCAATCGATTAAAATTCGATTGGGATTACGGGCCAAAATTGCAACCGAATTAAACTTTGGTTGCACTTTTGGGCCAAACTTGCGACCGAAAGAAACTCGGTTGCAATTTTGAGCCAAGCTTGCAACCGAATTAAACTTTGGTTGCTATTTGGGTTCAGAATTGCAACCGAATAATTCGGTTGCAAATCAATCAAAGTAAATAAAAAAAAAACGTCGATCTCTTCCTTTCCCACTTTGATGATGTTTCTTTAATTAAAAATCGTTTATAACAATCTAATTAAATATGAAAATTAGCTAATTAAACAAAAATAATGTTATCTCAGCTTATTTATTTTAACACTTCATAACTCCAAATAAAATAAATTTACATTAATTCTCAAATTGAAATTTAGAACATATGCTATCATAGTATTAAAAAACCTTAATTCTAATTGAATTATCTGATAGGAAAACTACAAAAAATAATTTCCTTTATTTAGTTTTTTATTTAACCCTAAAGTTTATTTAGTTTTCCTTTTTAAAGTATTCAATAATTGACGTTTCTCATGGATTTTGTTTTTGTGCAAGATTCAAGTTCCTTAGTAGATATAATTTTATTAAATTATGAGATCATAATTATACTATATTTAGTAACTTTTATTATAAATTTTCCTTAGTGTTTTCGAAAAGTTTTCAATATTTAGCCGACCGAAACATACACGCGAAACAAAATTGATTTAGGTAAATGTGAATTGTGTGCATATATATTGTGAACTCCAAACCCAGATCCTTAAGCTTTTGGTTTGAGAATTTGTATGGTTTTCTTCTTGGGTTCTTTTCATCAGAAGAAAAGAAAAGAATAGGAGTTGGTGGAATATCATATAGTATATTATTATATTAGACTACAAAATCAATCGTGTGGTTTAAAACAAAACTAATACTTATAATACATTTATCAACAATGATTGGTTCATATTATAAGTATTATAATACATTCCTAAAACTAAAGGTGTTAATCAAAAGATGGAAGAAAATGGGTCTGATTTAGATAAGTAATTTGGGGTCCATTTGACAATAACCTGGGGGTAGTTGAAGCTAGCTTCTAAGGTTATGTTGAGTTAGTCTTTAGAATCTAGTTTACTAATCCTTATTTTATAATGTCTTTAGAAATCATAGGTATAATTAATTTATTGTAGGATTGTATGGCTTAACAAAATCATAGGTATAATTAATTAGATTCTTGTCATACTCAAACTTTAAAAAGCATTGGACTTGTATAGTTAACAACCCCACCTACTCCTACAAAAAGTCCCTGTGTAATTAACAAACCAAGAGAAAATCAATTTAACTAAAGGTCATTAATTTTTTTCAAAATGAGCAACATTTTTCAAACTTTTATAGTTATTTATTTGTATTACCTGAGACCATGCCCTGTGAAGTTCTTGCTCTAGCTGAGTGAGCCTTATCCTACTTGATTCTAGTTGCTGTACATATGTCTGCTTTAAAAAAAAGAAAGTATGTAAATGATTTAGTACTAAATATATATGTATACCTAATCCCACAAGTAATTCATTTACCTCAACTTCTCCAAATATCATCTCTACGTTTACTTACCAATGTCATTAGTTAATGAACCATATCATGTATTGACATATTAAAAGAGAAATTAAGTTAGTACTAAATATATATGTGTACATTACATTACATTAACTTGTTAGTCCAATATGGTGGAAGTGGTGTAAATTTGTTACTATAGAATTTCTTAATAATGTAAGATTTATTTTCGTCATATTTTCCTTCAATTTTTAAAGTGCAGATGGCGGGTAGCCGCGACAGGGGCACAAAGTCACTTATACCACCATTTGGGAATGGTATTCCCAGTTCTTCATTCGTGCCTATTTCTAGTCCTCATGACCATACGATCGACTCGGGCTCCAGTTCTCGTTCTCGTTCTCTCTCTCGTCCTAGTTCGGTTCCGATTGAGGATTCAATGGTTGATTCGAGGCCTTTCATTATTCCTGAGTCGACCAAAGAGTATGAACTTTCGAATTTATTAAATATTGTAATTAGTAAATTAATTTGTTTATTTATTTCACTAAGAAGTTGTTTTTTTGATTTATATAGGTTTCATGACCATCAAAGAGAGTGCACTAAAGAAATCGGTGCAATCATAATGAATAGGTGTAAAGAGATCACCGTGAGTTGGACAAAGCTCTCAATGGAAACAAGAGATTTTCTCTTTAATGCATTTATAAATGTATTATGTTGTTTAAGTTGCCAATGATTTAATTAAAAGTTGTTTTGTTTTTCTTAAATGAGATATTTGTGAATTGCAGGATAAGTTTCGATGGAATGAGGAGGATGAGCAGCTTGTTAGGAAAGTTTTTGACAAATTCAAAATCATATCATGGTTTATAAATCGGTGATGCAAAATTATATGACAAATGATTTGGTCATTTATGTTCTCTTTTACATAAAACCTAGGTTGCACGGATACTCCGAATTTATACACCGTGCAATATCGTATGCGTATTGGATACTCGGATACTTAGATTCTCGTACGATACTTGTGAAATACTCCACCGTGTGGATTTCAATAATAAGAAAATAAAAAATAAAAAAGATACGTAACGGATACAAAGGAATGCATATCGGAAACACCCAAAATACTTGAGAGCATGTATTTCTACAAATAATTTCTAGATTATGTATATTGTCAAAGTAAATCTACATAAAACGCTTGAATATCTGTGTAGGGCCAAATATTTTGCCTATGATATTTATACTATGGTTTACTTGAACACTTATATAAGAAGTAAGTAGCATTATTTATTTTAATATGGAATAAAAAGTGAACTAAATATATATTACATAATTTTTTAATACATTTTTAAAACAATGATTTCTTATTATAATATATTTTTAAATATACAGATCACACGTATTTTCGCCGTATCGAATCCTATAAATTTTGAAAATTCGTATCGCCGTAATCGTATCGTATTATACCGTATCGACGTATCCGTATCCGTGCAATCTAGCATAAAACTCTGCAATAATAACAAAGTTCAAACAAACAACACTAAATATTTCTCAACATTGATACATCAGAGCATCTAAATTGCAATATTTACAAAAAAGAAAAAAACTATTTCGAACTCAAACTTGCATTTTCGCACCCCAAAAAAATCTTTTTTTTTTTTTTTTTTATTTCGGATGAAATACAGTTTCCCCCCTTAAGGTATAGGGGTGGTATCAATTACCCCCCTAAAGTATCAACTGTAACATTTACCCCCTTCTGTTATAGTATTGAATATTTTATTCCAAAACTACCCCCGCCTCTTTTATAACAAATAAATTGTTTCTTTATTAATTTTTCAATTTTTTTTTATTAATTATGAATTCATCAATCCATCCACCAAACTATATTATATTTCAATTTCTTCATTTCCTATGTTTCATTTGGTTTTATATCTCAAATTTTTTCTTTTTTTAAATCTCATTTTTTTTATTATTCCTGTTTCAATTCGTTTTATTAATTTTATGTTACATTTTTTTTTATTTCTATCTAAAATTTTTTATTTATATTTCTATGAGTTTTTACTGGTGATATTTATCTCATTATGTACGAATTATTATTCAAAATCTTGAGTAATTATTCTCCTTCAAATTCTTTCTCGCAAAATTCAAGTTTGAAACCAAACAATATTCTGTTTCAATTTTGTCATTTCCTTTTAAAAATAATTAATTAATTTTGAATTCATCTATCCACCAAACAATATTTGTTTCAATATCTTCATTTCTTTGGTTCCCTTAGGTTGGAAAAAAATGTGATGAAAATAAAGAAAAATTTTGAGATCGAGAAAAGGAAGGAAACTAAAGAAATGGTAAAAATGAAACATAATATTGTTTGTTGGATGAATGTATTCATAATTAATAAATATATTTATTATTTATGAAAAGGGCGGGGGTATTTTTCGAATAAAAAATACAAAACCATGACAGAGGGGGGGTAAGTTTTACAAGTGATACTTTAGGGGGGTAATTGATACCACCCCAATATTTTAAGGGGGAAAACTGTATTTCACCCTTTTATTTCAAAAAAGAAAGTTTCATTTGAGTCATAATTAGTCGACCTCTTCTCCTTTCTTTTTTTTATTTCCCAAGGGTTTAATCCATTTCGAGTTAGGTTGGGCACATTAAGTGGGTACCTCTCCCAAAAAGGGATTAAAAACCTGAGTCCGCTACTATGTAGTGACTAGCTAGTCCCTTTTCACTAGACTAATCACATGTTAACTACCTCTTCTCCTCTTTGATTTTAAGTTGTGATGGCTAATTTTTTTTTAATGAAGGGTTTAATCTTTTTTGAGTCGCGCGTCGAGCAAAGAGCGAAAAATTAATCTTTTTTAATTAAGGGTTTAATCTTTTTTCTTAGAAACTCTTTTTGGCTCCAGCGCACCATTAATAAGGAGCGGAAAATTAACTTTCGCCTTTGAGCCCCACATTTTAAAGGCGGCCCTGTCGTAAGCCAACGCCGCCTCCTCGGGCGTCACGTAAGTCCCCAGCCAGTGGCAGAGCCACGTTGACATTAGGGGGGTGCATGGACCCCCCTGAAGTTTTAATATTTGTTAGGAAAATGTAAGGAAATGCTTAGTTTATTTTGATTTTTATATTAAATTATATAATAAGTATATTTTTATTGTTTAATGACCCCACTAAAAAATAAAAAATTTGTAAAGAAAGGGGTTCATGTATGAAATAAATAGTTATATTAAAATTTTATTTTTGTTCACTTTTATATTTTAATCAATAATTAATTTTATTCTACATTTCTAATAATGGGTTGAAAAATATTATTATATATTACAAACGTATGTGTATATATAAGAAACATACAAAAGACCACTTGATACATATATAGATAAATATATGTATTTGAGATCGTTTGGAATTATTATTGTGAACTGATTTTCATGTGTTGGATAAGGATGAAGATGAAGGCACTAAAGAAAGTTTGATAAGGGAGGTTTTGATGCATTCCAAAACTTCAAAGATTGGCTAAGTATGGAGTAACTTAGCTGATATACTTATCAAGGAATTTTGACTAAGTAATGAAGACATCAGAAGAGTCAAAGTTTCAAGGTCCAAGACTTCTGATCTGCTGAAGTAAAGTTATCAGACTAGTGAAGATCAGCCGACTCAAATCAGATTTGTTCAAGTTTGAGATCAGCCGAGGTCACCATCAGACTTGTACTTTTGTCAGCCAAGTGAAGAAGATCATGAAGTGTTCCCAACGGTAATAAATGCCCCTTGGTGTAATAAATGCTGAAGTACGAGGATATTTAAGACAAATGATTGAAGAAAAGCTTCGCATCAGCCGAGTGCATTTAATGCTGCATTTAATGCTGCCTGCAGAATAGTACTGTTTACAGTACGGACAGACTGCAAAAGAGCCGTTCGCGGATTTTAAGGACCAGTACTCGAGGAATTTGAATCCTGTCTCTCTTCAACGGACACTTTTCAATCCTCAAGTATAAATAGCTGAAAGAGACGAAGAAGAAACAAGCAACACAATCTCTGAGAAATTTTCGAAGCAAAATTCTTTAAGTCTCAAGAACAGCTCACTCATCAGCTGAGTCATTTGTTGACAAAAGCAGAGTTGAAGAACAAAGAAAAATACATCTTCTGAGTGATTTTGTAAACAAGAGTGTTGTGCGGAGTTGTGATCCATCTTTGTGAGTGATCAAACTTCAGAGGATAGGTTTTCTGTGTGATTTCCTATTGCGAACTTGTGGTCGTTTAATTTGTTGTTCGACGCAAGCAGAGTATACTGTAAACTTTGTGATTATAGTATAACCCAAGATCTGTGTGACTTGGAAGAGTGGACTAAAGGATATTCAAATCCATATGACCACTATAAAAATTGATTGTGTTTTTACATTGCTTTTCAAACTTGCATATTTCCTAATTGCATAAAAACACATTAAGTTAACTGTTTGAAAAGAAGTTAAAAGGAGTTTATAAAACTGGGGAATTACTTTTCAAACTACTAAGTTTACTTGTGAAAAACACTTTGAAAATCCGCTGCAAGTACTCTAAGTATTAAAACTGATTTCTGCAAAATCAGCTAAGTAACTATCAGACGAGTGGTCAACAAGACTGTTCAAAGATTTGTTCGCGAACAGAATTGTAACTTACTAATCTGATCAGCTTAGTCTGTTCAGTAAGAGTAAAGTTTTAAAGTTAGATTTGAAGAAAATTTTTAAAGAGGTTTATTCACCCCCCCTCTAAACCTCTTCTGACCACTTGGGACCAACAAGTGGTATCAGAGCAGGTGGTTCATTAGAATCAGCTGCCTGATCAACGAGCTTGATCCGAGTGTTTTTCAAAGGTTTTCAAAACTTTTCAAAAGAGCATCTTTTTGAAAAATAAAAACTTTTTGAAAAATGGATTGTATCAGCCATGTTCCCCACATTGCTGGTATGTCTTTTGAGGACTGGAAGATCAGAATGGAGATTTTCCTTGCTGCCTACAATGACAACATGTATACATGTATCATCAAAGGTCCATTCAAATTCACCAAGACCATCATCGTAGATGAAGCTCAAATTGTGGTGGAAAAAGACTTAACAGAAATGACAGCAGAAGAAATAAAGCTGTTCAACCTGGACAAAGTCGGAAGATTCATCATGACCAAAGCCCTGGATAATGATCGGTTTGACAAAGTCAAGCATTGCAAAACTGCAAAGGAAATGTGGGATAAGGTTCGTGACATGAGTGAAGGCAATGATGCAATTAAAGAGCATCAGCTAAGTGTTGCCTTGGAGAAGCTGGATAACTTCAAAATGAAGTCTGGAGAAACCATTGATCAGATGGACACCAGATTCACCAGAACTCTGAATGAAGTTTTAAAGCTGGGAAAGACTTTCACTGACAAAGAAATTTCTGTCAAAGTACTGAAGGCACTACCTTCCAAGTTCAACATGAAGGTGACAGCAATGGAAGAATCAAGAGATCTGGGCAAGATTTCTCTTACAGAGCTGTTCTCCGTACTCAAGGCGTATGAGTATAAACTGCCAAGGATGGGAATTGAAGAAACCTCAACTTCAGGACCCACAGCTGCACTGGTTGCTGCTGAAAACCAAAGAAGACCAGCTCAAAGAAATGCTGAAGTGGACTCATCTGATGAAGCCACTCTACTCAACAAAAAGGAGTACACTGCTGGAGATGTTGCACTGTTGATGAACAACTTCAAGAAGTTCTACAAGAGAAAGATGAAGAACAAATACAACAATGCTTCCTCTTCTAAACCTAATTTTTCTTCTCAGGATAAGGATGATTATAAATCAAAACTAATGTGTTACAACTGCAGGAAATTGGGACACTTCATAAGAGACTGCCCATATCCAAAAGCAGAAAAGTACACTGAGGAAGAGAAGAAAATAAGAAAAGAAAGAAAACATCAGAGAGGCAAGGCAATGATGGCTGAAGCAGAAAAGCTGACCGCTGTCTACTCATCTGATTCAGATTCTGACTCGTCTGATGAAGAATCGTCTGATGAAGAAAAACCTGCTCTCCTATGTCTTATGGCAAAGGAATCTGATGACTCTGAGGATGAGGTAACTCCTCAAGAAAATGAATTGTTTAATTCTCTAGAGCAAATGATGTTGAATAATACTACTATTGCTGGAGAGTTTGTCAAGCTTAAGGAAGAGATGAACTTGCTAAAAGAGCAAAATAATTCACTGAAACTTCTAGCTGAAAAGCCAAAAGAATCAGCTGAATATAAACAGCTTGAGCAAGAGCATGAATCTCTGAAAGCTGAATGTGAGGTTTATAAAGGAAAAATCATGGAACTTGAGAAAATCATTGAGTCTCATGATAAGTCTACTGTTGCATCCATGCTTACATCTAGTAAACAGGAGACACCTTTAGAAAAGGAAAAATTAGAATTGAATCATACTGAAAAATTCATATCAGCTGACAACAGTAAGGTCATTCTGTATGTTCAAACTTCTAAACCTACCTCATCTGAGAAAGTGGTAAAGGAGAAGAAATCTCCTAAGGCTAAAAAGAGCAAAGAGCCTAGTGTAGGAAATCGGACTAGTAAGACCAAACAGCAGAGTCCTAAGAAGTCTGCTGATAAAGCTAAAGTCAATCAGACTAATGGTAAAACTAAGTCAAAAACAAATGAGCAAGCACCTAGTAAACCAAAGAAGCATAAGAATAAGAAAAATCAAAATGCTTGGTATGGAAATGAGTCATATTATGTGCAACCTGCTGCATATCATCCTATGTATCATGCACCTCAATTTCCTAGTTACTATGCACCTTACCCTGCTCATCCAATGCATGCATATCCTGCATATCATGCACCTTACCCTGCTTATGAACATTATTCATATCATACTGATCATCAACATGACTTATCTGATAACTATGATAAAAATGAAACTGTTCATGCTCCTAAAACTCAGAAACCTAAGAAGCCTAAGACTTCAACATCTTGGGTTGTCAAGGGTGGAACTAATCCTTCAGGACCCTCTCAATAAGGGTACCTAAAACAATTTTATTTTTGTTTTGTAGGTTAGGATTAGGAGTAGGAGTAAAGTAGAGAAGATTTGGTACTTGGACAGTGGATGTTCAAGGCACATGTGTGGAAACATACATGAGTTGACTGATGCAGTTGCTGTGGATGGCCCAAAAGTCACCTTTGGAGACAGCAAAGAAGGCAAGATTAAAGCTAAAGGAAGATTAATCAAGGGAAACATAGAGATATCTGACGTCTCCTATGTTAAAGGCCTAAAGTATAATCTGCTGAGCATAAGTCAATTTTGTGACAAGGGATACTCAGTCATCTTCTCAACAGATAAGTGCTACGTTGAACAGATTGGTACAAAGAAGGTAATTTTATCTGGAAGACGACAAGGAAATATCTATATAGTTGACTGGAATTCTGTTGACAAGAATTCAAGTGTTTGTTTGGTGGCATCTGCACCAAGTGAAGTCAGTTGGCTATGGCACAAGAGAATGAATCATTTAAACTTCAAGACCATAAACAGATTAATCAAGAATGATTTGGTAGAAGGGATTCCAAAAGCAGTCATGAGCAAAGACAAGCTCTGTGATGCATGTCAGAAGGGTAAACAAATCAAGTCATCATTCAAAGAAAAGAAGCACCAATCTTCTGGAAGAATATTGGAGCTGTTGCATATGGACTTATTTGGACCCATTGATCCAGTCAGCAATGGTGGAAAGAAATACTGCCTAGCTGTTGTGGATGATTATTCAAGATATACTTGGGTGATTTTCATGAAGAAGAAAAGTGAAACCAAGGAACATCTTACCAATCTGATGGAACTGATCCAGAATGAAAAGAGCATTAAAATATTAAAGATCAGATCAGATAGAGGGACAGAGTTTACAAACTCCACTGTTGAAGAGTATTGTAACATCAAAGGAATACATCATGAGTATTCTGCTGCCAGGACCCCTCAACAGAATGGTGTTGCTGAAAGGAGAAACAGGACACTAAAAGAAGCTGTCAGAACCATGATAGCTGAAGCTAAGCTGCCTCAAAGATTTTGGGCAGAAGCAACAAATACAGCATGCGTTACCCAGAACAGATGTATGATCAACAAAAATCAGAACAAGACTCCATATGAAGTTTGGAACAACAGAAAACCAAACATTCATTACTTTAAGATTTTTGGTTGTAAATGTTTTGTATTGAATAATGGGAAAAATCACCTTACTGCATTTGCAGAAAAGGCTGATGAAGCTGTTTTTGTAGGATACTCATCTGTTAGTAAAGCTTATAGAGTGTTTAACAAAAGAACATTACTAATAGAAGAATCTATCCATGTAGTATTTGATGAGCCAAGTCAATCTTCTGAAAAGAATCAAAGTGCTAATCAAGATCTGTCTACTGATTTACAAAAGTTAGACGTTGGAAGAAATGAAGAATATGTTCCCATCATACTACCTAATCTAAGTTCAGCTGCTAACTCAAGTGCTGTTCAAAATCACAGTGCTGATTGTCTAACAGACGAGTTGCTAACAGCTGACAGACCAGAGACTGTTCAACAGACTACAAATGTTCAACAGACTACTACTGGAACTCCAACAGTAGTGTTGCAAGATCAAGACAGAGGACAACATCCTGATCTACAACCTGATCTCAGATGGCTCAAGAATCACCCTCCTGAGTTAGTCATTGGTGATCCTTTAGATAGAGTGAAAACAAGAAGAGCTGCTGCACAAGATGCCATGTTTGTCACATTTCTATCTCAAATAGAGCCCAAACAAATTGAAGAAGCTCTCAATGATTCCTTCTGGATAGAAGCTATGCAAGAAGAGTTGAATCAATTTGAAAGGAATGAAGTCTGGTACTTAGTTCCTAGACCAAGTCATCAAAGAGTAATTGGCACTAAGTGGGTATTCAGAAATAAGATGAATGAAGATGGTATTGTTACCAGAAACAAAGCAAGACTAGTGGCCAAGGGTTATTGTCAAGAAGAAGGAATTGACTTTGATGAAACTTTTGCACCAGTAGCAAGACTTGAAGCAATCTGACTGTTTCTAGCCTATGCTGCTCACAAGAACTTCACTGTCTATCAGATGGATGTGAAGTCTGCCTTTCTCAATGGAGAATTGCAAGAAGAAGTATATGTTGAACAACCTCCTGGATTTGAAGTCTATCAAGAAGAGGACAAAGTATATCGTCTGAAGAAAGCCCTCTATGGACTGAAACAGGCTCCAAGAGCATGGTATGATACCCTATCTGATTTTCTTTTAATTAAAGGATTTCGTAAAGGTAAGGTAGATAAAACCTTGTTTACAATTGAATGGGAAAATCATATATTACTTGTGCAAATATATGTGGACGATATTATTTTTGGTTCAACTAACCAACAGATGTGTGATAAGTTCTCCAAGCTGATGCAGAATAAGTTTGAAATGAGCATGATGGGTGAGCTCAATTACTTTCTTGGATTGCAAGTTAGACAGTTGCCTGATGGAATATTCATCAGCCAAGCAAAGTACACAAGAGATCTGTTCAAGAAATTTGGTATGGAAACTAGCTCAACAGCTACCATTCCTATGTCTACAAGTCTTCGTTTGGATAAAGATGAAGATGGCAAATCAGTGGACATAACCAAATATAGAGGCATTATTGGTTCATTGTTGTATCTAACAGCAAGCAGACCTGGTATAATGTACTCAGTTGGAGTCTGTGCAAGATTTCAATCAAACCCCAAAGAATCTCATCTTTTAGCTGCCAAGAGGATATTGAAGTATGTTAAAGGCACTCAAGAATTGGGATTGTGGTATCCTAGAGAATCTGGATTTGAACTAGTTGGCTATTCAGATTCAGACCTTGCTGGCTGCAAGATTGACAGGAAAAGCACAACAGGTGCATGTCAGTTCTTAGGCAGTCGTCTGATCTCATGGATGAGTAAGAAGCAAACCTCAGTCTCTATATCTACTGCTGAAGCTGAATATATAGCTGCTGGAGCTTGCTGTGCACAGATACTATGGTTGAAGCATCAACTAGAAGATTACAACATCAAAATCAGTGGAATACCAATCTACTGTGACAATACAAGTGCAATTTCACTTACTCAGAACACTACAAGTCATTCAAGGACTAAGCATATTGAGATCAAGCATCATTTCATTAGAGATCATGTGGAAAAAGACAATGTAATGATTGAGTATGTTCATACTGATAATCAGATTGCTGATATCTTCACTAAACCTCTAAGTGAAGTAAGGTTTTCAACTCTAAGAGCTGAGCTAGGACTACTTAATTTGGAAGCATAAGCTGAGGGGGAACTCATCAGAAGACTGGAGTTCAACAGCTTAGTTATCTATTATTATCTTCAAGGATTAACTTTCAACAGACTAGTTAACTTATGAATTCTTAAACTCAGGGGGAACGTGTAAGACTAGCGGTACTTCTGAATTAAAGATGAAATTTGTTAATGACAGTTAGTTGAAGTTATGTTTTCATCAGAAGACTCAACTATCGAAGATTAAAGTTATATTATCTAGCTGGATTGACAAACAGCTGAGGAAGGTTATCAGCTATTGGCATTCTCTGATAACAGCATTGTCATCAGGACAGTAGTTCATCAGATAAGTGTTTATTATACTCATCTGATTACTTAAATAAAAGCGAACTATCTAAAAACGTTTTATTCAAAACACGCTTTTACAAGTAACTGTCGGGCGGTACATATTCCCGCTCCTCATTAAAATATCTTTTGAATTTGAAAGGTCGTAACTGACGCCGCACGATCAGCACTGACAGAAAAACGGATCTAACGGTTGGCGGATATCACGGAAATCGAAAAACCCCAACTCTATAAATTCCCATCTGATCAGTCGAGTAGCTCTTTACGAACCCTAAACTTTCAAAAGCATTTGTGAGAAAAATTTGAACAAATTTTCTGCAAAATCCTTTCTTTTTCTCCAACTTTCAACAGATTGAAATGGCTGCTGAAGGTATGTTCTTAGATTATGAGTCCTATTATCAGTCTGGTACAAAGTTGATGAAAGAATTGTTGGAAAAATTCAAATCGGCACAGTTGGTAAATTTCATGGAGTACAATGAGGGAATAATCTGGACTGACCAGGTTATGGAGTATTACTCAACGGCAAAGGCTGACTACAACAAACTAGAAATCAAAGCGAAAGTGGGTGACAAATTTGTTGTCATCACTCCAGAAGTTCTTCATGAACAGTTTGGTTTGCCCAAGTCTGGAAGACACGAAGTTACCGTGCTGACTGAAGAGAAGCACCAACAATTTTGGGCGATCTGCGCCAAGGAAGGAGAAATGTTGTCTGGCAACATCAGGAAGAAACAGCTGAAGGATGAATATCAGCGGATGGCTGATATGGTGTCTAAGCTGATTGAGAACTGTACTTTTTCTCTAGATGCTGTCACAATGAAGCGTTTCAGCATCATGGCTGCCGTATACTACGGGCTAGAGGTAAACTGGTCCATCATAGTGTGGTATATACTTGCTGATTTTCTGGAAGTGAAAAAGGGAAAAGGCCCTTACACCAACCACAGAATCACTTTAAGTTACCTCTTATCAAAGTTGGGCTGTGTTATGACAAATGGGAAAGAAATTCACAAGTCCAAAGCAATGAACAAGTATCTACCTGTTCAGAAGAGGAAGGCTGATGAGCCTGAAAGAGAAGAAGTTGAGGAACCAAAAGAGGTTCCTGCCAAAAGGCAAAAGAGATTAGTCAAAACAGCAAGTTTGGCTGTTGAGACTAAAAGGAAGAGGGCTGCTGATGAGCCCAAAAAGAAAGAATCTAAGCAGATGGAGAGAGTGACTTCTGCTGAAGCCACTAAGATTGTTGAGAATATAATTGCTGATGTAAGGACTGGATCCCCTGCATCACCATCAAGAACTCCATCAGCAGAGAGGCCTGCTGAGGGTATTTCTCAAAGGACATGGAGTCAACAGAGAGATACTGTTACCTCAAATTACCGTGAAGATAGAACAAAGAAAACTGCCAGAAAACAGATGACATTTCCTGAAGAACCTACTGATCTGGAAAATGTAGCAAGGGAAGACCCTGAAGCTACTCAAAGGCCTGCTGAAACAGTTGAAACTGTTAAGACTGACAAGGCTGATGAGCAACAGCCAAGTCAGGTCACATCAACAGCTGAGGTTACGCAACCTTAAGAAGATCCAGATGTCCAAACCATCTATCCTATTGCTGCTGCTCCCATATCATCTGCTGGACCAGCCCCTGCTGATAAAGGCAAGAGAAAAATAGTGCTAAGGAGAAAGAAAGTCTCCAAAGCTGATAAGAAGGCAAGGGAGGAAGCTGAACAGAGGAAGCAGGATGAGCTTGAAGAGAAGAAAGCATTTGAGCTAAGCAAAGCTCAAGAAGCAAAGGATGAAGCCAGAAGACGCATGTCTGAAGCAGAAAGAAAAGCTGCTGAGGATGCTGAAATGGCTATGGTGATTGAATTGAGTAAAGTTGATGCCTATGGACCTGTCCATGGAGGTGGCATCAAGATTGGAGAAGGCAAGACTGAAGAGGACAAAAAGAAGATATTACTGCCTACCCCCAAACTCAAGTCAAAGGACAAGTTTGAAGTCAGAAAAGCATTTGAAATAGTGTATGCTGATAAGGAGCTGTTCAAGAAATTTGAAAAGTCCTTGGCTTACTATGATCAGAAGCTTATGTTGATGACTCTGTTCAACCAAGAAAAGCCAAGATATATCAGTTGGAGAGACAACAGGCTGAACAAGTCAATCACTGAACTTCAAAGTATGAAGGAGTTAGCTGATGAAGAACGATGGGTTCTAAGTTGGCTGAAGACAAACTCCATTCAAAAGGCTCTTGATCCCAGCTATGTGAGAGATATCATGCATAGCTATGCAAAAGGCTTTGCATTGGAAGAAGCCAAGAAAATCAAGAGCACCTTGCCTGAAAAGAAAAAGAAGTCTGAAGATGCTGAAGAAAGAGCAATTAAGTTTGCTGTTATGACTGCCCTGAAGAGATGGGCTAAGAAGTCAAAGTATCAGCAAGGCTGTTCAAGTGATTTGCCACTACTGCCAAGTATCCAGCAAATCATTTTTGGCAAGGAAGTACAACAGTACTATGAAGTCCCTAAGGGTAACAATGCTCCTGTTAACCCTTGGATTATTGTAAGGCAGATTAGACAGACAACATGCTTTAATGAAGATGGAACCATTACTAATCTGTTCTACGATGATGTCACTGATGAGCACAAATCTGCTGATAAGTCCTTAGCTATTGAGCCGCCAGCTAAGACTTCTGAAGACCATCAGATGACAGACTTGGAGGAAGTCCCTGTTCAACAGGCGACTGAGGAGAAGGAAGCTGATGCTGATGCTTCTGCTTCATCAGCTGATCAACACTCATCACTGATGGAAGCAATCCAGATGCTGATGGAAAACCAACTTAAGGAACTGGAAGACAAGCACAAGCAACAGCTATTGAAGGTTAAGGAGGAGCTGAAAGCAGAGTTGGCAGAAACCAACAGACTTCAGCTGGAAACTGTTCAAGGATCAACAGAAGAAATCATCAAGAAGGAGATCAACAGTATTCCAATTCCTCAAGATCATTCATTGCAGTTAGTGCACAGCTTAAGAGAACTGAACCAGAACGTGGAAGATGTGAAGGGTGATGTGAATCATCTTCACACTGCTTTAAAATCAGCTGAGCACAAGATTGCTGACTTAACTGCAACCTTCATTAAAGTCAGTCATGAAGAGAAGGAAATCAATCTGGGAATGTTGCAAGAAGTGGCAAAGGCTGCACAGGAAGTTCAAAATGAAATTGCAACTATCAACCTCAACATTGACTACTTCAATGATAAGACTGATGTAATCAGCACTGACATTCATCATCTAACAGCCAGTCACGACGTTGTTAATCAGAATCTAAAGGCTTTATGCGCTGGAGTAAAGATCTCAACAGTTGCTCTCAACCCTGCTGTTGAACCTTCTACTGTCATCAGAGTTGATGATGACAAAAAGGGGGAAGATGAAAGGGAAGAACCAGTTAAAGAAACTGCTGCTGAAGAACCAGCAAAGGAATCTGCTGCTGAAGAATCAACTAAGGAGGAAACTACTACTGCAACAACAGAAGCCAAGGAAACTGAAGAAACAGCTGACAAGACTGAAGCTGAAGCTGACAAGATTGCAAAGCTTGGAACGGTAGAAGAAGAAGAATTGACTGAAAAAGAAGATACCAAGTACAAGAATACAGAATCTGCAAGGAAGGCCATGGAAGCTTTGAAAGCTCTTCAAGAACAAGAAATTAAGGAGAAGATGGAAGCTGCCAAAGCAACCTTGGAAGAAGAAGCTGATGATGAAGAAGATGATGAAGAATCATCTTATGAATATGAAGAAGTGCTCGAATCTGATGAAGAAGCTGATAGTTAGAAATTGAAAAATCAGTTGTAATCAGTTTACTTTTTCAGAAATCTCATCTGATGAATTTGTACATGTAATTCACTTTCACATCAATAAAATGTCCAAGTTCAATCCAATAAACTTTTTCTATCTCAGAAAATTTTGAGGATTACAATCTTTAGTTTAGGTATTTAACAGGTACTTAGCTGAAGTTTTGTCATCATCAAAAAGGGGGAAATTGTTGGATAAGGATGAAGATGAAGGCACTAAAGAAAGTTTGATAAGGGAGGTTTTGATGCATTCCAAAACTTCAAAGATTGGCTAAGTATGGAGTAACTTAGCTGATATACTTATCAAGGAATTTTGACTAAGTAATGAAGACATCAGAAGAGTCAAAGTTTCAAGGTCCAAGACTTCTGATCTGCTGAAGTAAAGTTATCAGACTAGTGAAGATCAGCCGACTCAAATCAGATTTGTTCAAGTTTGAGATCAGCCGAGGTCACCATCAGACTTGTACTTTTGTCAGCCAAGTGAAGAAGATCATGAAGTGTTCCCAACGGTAATAAATGCCCCTTGGTGTAATAAATGCTGAAGTACGAGGATATTTAAGACAAATGATTGAAGAAAAGATTCGCATCAGCCGAGTGCATTTAATGCTGCATTTAATGCTGCCTGCAGAATAGTACTGTTTACAGTACGGACAGACTGCAAAAGAGCCGTTCGCGGATTTTAAGGACCAGTACTCGAGGAATTTGAATCCTGTCTCTCTTCAACGGACACTTTTCAATCCTCAAGTATAAATAGCTGAAAGAGACGAAGAAGAAACAAGCAACACAATCTCTGAGAAATTTTCGAAGCAAAATTCTTTAAGTCTCAAGAACAGCTCACTCATCAGCTGAGTCATTTGTTGACAAAAGCAGAGTTGAAGAACAAAGAAAAATACATCTTCTGAGTGATTTTGTAAACAAGAGTGTTGTGCGGAGTTGTGATCCATCTTTGTGAGTGATCAAACTTCAGAGGATAGGTTTTCTGTGTGATTTCCTATTGCGAACTTGTGGTCGTTTCATTTGTTGTTCGACGCAAGCAGAGTATACTGTAAACTTTGTGATTATAGTATAACCCAAGATCTGTGTGACTTGGAAGAGTGGACTAAAGGATATTCAAATCCATATAACCACTATAAAAATTGATTGTGTTTTTACATTGCTTTTCAAACTTGCATATTTCCTAATTGCATAAAAACACATTAAGTTAACTGTTTGAAAAGAAGTTAAAAGGAGTTTATAAAACTGGGGAATTACTTTTCAAACTACTAAGTTTACTTGTGAAAAACACTTTGAAAATCCGCTGCAAGTACTCTAAGTATTAAAACTGATTTCTGCAAAATCAGCTAAGTAACTATCAGACGAGTGGTCAACAAGACTGTTCAAAGATTTGTTCGCGAACAGAATTGTAACTTACTAATCTGATCAGCTTAGTCTGTTCAGTAAGAGTAAAGTTTTAAAGTTAGATTTGAAGAAAAATTTTAAAGAGGTTTATTCACCCCCCCCTCTAAACCTCTTCTGACCACTTGGGACCAACATCATGAATCAAAATTTACATGTTCTTGAACAATTTAAATATACGTTTTTGTTATTGGGTCAATGTAGCTAAAGTATAGACTAGTTTATATCTCAAGATGTTTATTTGAGTAAAAAATTTCAAATAATTCGGAATTTCTAGCAAAATTTCTTAAACATAACTATTTGAAACATCCTCAATGACTCTATGACAATTTCAATCTATGAAAAACTTATGTGGGTTTCGTTAAAAGATTCTCGTTTAGCCATTTGACATTTAAGTTTGAATTAATTTTGTTTGAGAATAATTATTTTCATTAATATTCAAAATTTAATATAATCTTTAGTTTTATAAAGGACCCCGGTAAAATTATTTTCTGGCTCCGCCACACCCTTGACCCTCTCTTGGCCGGGTCCCTTATCTCCGCCGCAAACTTCCCCCACGGCCTCCGCCTCACACCTCTGTACCGCTTCCATTCGGCCCGTGGCGCGTGAACATCACGCGCTTGCTCCACCTCCCCTGAAATGTTGTCATTATCTAAACTCTCTTGTTTTCCTGAGAAATCAGAGGAGCTGAAGCTGGAGATTGTGTCCGAATCGTAATATAATTGTCGGAAAATTCAGAATCATCACACATTTCCCATATCGGAAAATCAAAACTCGTCTCTTGATTGTTAGAAAAAGATTGTGGGAAATCAAAATATCACTTAGAAGATAAAGTTCAATGGAATCGAGCAAGGCTTTATCAGATTCTGATATACTTTGTGTTGGCAATGGCAATGGCATCATTTTTCTTTTTAATTATTCGATATATAGTAGCTAATATTTGATTGAATTGAATGACTTTTTTATCCTCTGTGAAGAATATATAACATGTTATATACTGATTGCATCCAAGAGCAATTTAATTTAATGGGAAACATATAATAATACTTTTTATTGTTTAACCACGTTTGCCTCATGTATTTTATTTATTTACTTTTTCCTTTTAGTTTCCTCACTTGTGAGGTAATTATGGGTGTAATCGAACCAAGTAGTATCGAACGACGTACTGTTCACGTTTGATTTAAATTTTATTGAACTTGAATTTTTTTTATTTGAGCTTGGTTTGATTGTTTAACGAGCCGAGCTCAATCGAGTTTTTATCAAACGAGTTCAACTCGAGTATCGAGTAGCTTGATATTTCACATGTATTTATTAATTTTTAGTTTATCGAGTTCGAGCTCGAGCTCGAGCGGAGCTGAGCTTTAAAAGTTATCGAATGAAAAATGATGTTCAAACTTGTTTGTGTATGTAAGAAACTGAGTTCAAACTAGCTCGAGTCAAGTTTTGAGTAGCTTAGTTTGATTCTTGGACCTAGATATAATAGTTACAAATTCAAAATTTTAAGATGTCTTTACATTTATATTATTAATTAAAATAGTTTTTTATATTTAGTGATGTTGAATTATTTTTTCACTTGGGACAATATTCGTATAAAAAAAATTAGGAAAGAGAATTTTATTTTAGGACATTCCAAAAATGTAATAAGAATTAGAATTTAGGAATGAATGGGGTAGGAGTAAAAATCACATTAAACTATTCGATATTTGACTCAAATTTGTTCAATAAAAGCTCGATTATATCAAATATGATTGAACAAACGCGCGAGCTCAAGTCGAGTATCTAATAATTTTATATTTTACATGTATTTTATCAATTTAGTTTATCGAGTTGAGCTCGAGCGAAACTTTAAAAGTTATCCAACGAAAAATAATGTTCAAGCTTGTTTAAATTTAAGATGTCTTTACATTTATATTATTAATTAAATTAGAGGTTTATAATTTGTGACATTGAATTATTATTTCACTTGGGACAATATTCGTATAAAAAGAAATCATTAGGAAAGATAATTTTATTTTGGAACATTCAAGAAATGAAATAGGAATTAACGAGGTAGGACTAAAAATCACATTAAACTATTTGATATTCAATTCAAATTCATTCAATAAAAGCTCGGTTATATCATATATGCTTGAACAATATATTTTTTATTTATAATTTTTTAAACTCAATCTATAATTCGAAAACTGAAAAATATATGTACACGTATCACGATACTAGCTCAAACTCGAGTCATGTTCGACTTGATTAAAAATTATTAAAAATAAAATTAAGTTCAAATACAATTTCAAAACTCAATAGAAATATAAACCAAACTTTAGTATTGAACAATATATTGTAGCTATTTGGTGATCTTGGTCAGCGGTGTAGCTTTAAAAATATTGTGGGATTCAATTAATATTTGGGCTTTTGTCATTTTGCATCCTGAAATTACAGAGTTTTGTCATTTTGCATTCTAACTTAAAAGTTTTGGTACTTTGCATCCTGAAAATACAATTTAGTTGACAATTTGCACCCTAGTATGTGTTTTGAAGAAAAAATTCATTAATTGAAGAGTATAATAATTATTTTTGAATTTTTTTGGCACTTTGCACCCTGAAAATATAGATTTTGACACTTTACATTTTGAAATATAGAATATTGGCACTTTGCATCAAAAAATATAATTTCTGGCAATTTTCAACCCGACTTAATATGATAATCTAAATTATGTAAATAACAAGCAATATAATAATATGTTAGATATGTAAACGTATATTTTAATAAAGTAAATAATCTAGAGGATACATGAAAATAAAGACAATGTCTTTTTTATAAAAACTAAATTTTATTGAGAGAAAATATTAAAATAAGTTATTATAAAGTAAAACAAATTTAGAATAACAAGTTTATGATTGTTGTGCATAGAAATGACCATTTTATCTCTACATCGCCGACATTCATGAGTTTGTTTTTTTTCAAGAAAAATACATTAGGGTAAAAGATGTCTTACAAATTATATTTTTTTAGGGTGCAGAGTGCCAAAAAATTAAATCGGGGTAAAAAATGTTGTAGGACCTCAGGCGCTACCACTTGCCCCAAAACTAATTGGTGTAAGGGAATGCGCATACCCTTCCCTTATAGTGCATTCACGCAAGCGCCCACGATATTCGATTGTGGCTCCACCCGCACACTTAGTTTGAGTCTCTATCCGCACACTCAGTTTGGATGCCACAGGACAATTTTTGTCACCCGCACACTTAGTTTGGGTGCCCAACAATCTCCCCCTCAGCAATTGCTCCTGCTGGGAATCGAACACGTGACCTTGGCTCTGATACCACTTGTAGGACCTCAGGCGCTACCACTTGCCCCAAAATCAAATGGTGTTAGGGAATGCGCATAACCCTTCCCTTATAGTGCATTCACGCAAGCGCCCACGATATTCGATTGTGGCTCCACCCGCACACTTAGTTTGGGTCTCCATCCGCACACTTAGTTTGGGTCTCCATCCGCACACTCAGTTTGGATGCCACAGGACAATTGTTGTCACCCGCACACTTAGTTTGGGAGCCCAACAAATGCTGATATTTTATAATTTTAGGGTGCAAAATGCCAACATTCTATATTTTAAGGGTGCAAAATCTATATTGACAAGGTGCAAAGTAAAAAAAAAAATTGAAAATAACTATTCTACCCTTCTACCAATGAATTTTCTCACTGAAACACACACTAGGGTGCAAAGTTCCAAATAAATTATATTTTCAGGGTATAAAGTATCAAAACTTTTAAGTCAAGATGCAAAGTGCCAAAATTCTATAATTCCATGGTGCAAATTAAATGCCAAAAACCCTTAATATTTTAATTGTGTTAGTTTGGAAAAATATATTATATCCCTCTATGTTACTTTAATATAAACTTATATAATTTGTGAAGAAAACGAGGGAATATTTATATGCTATATATTATTAGCTTCACAAAATTTGATTCGTAATTTATGATTTAATAATTTATCTTCATAGAGTCATTTAAATTTAACCTGGGCCGAATATATTTATATTTAATCATTAAAGCATTGCCATTCTTAATTAGTCGCTACTCTGTAATCTTATAATTATATCAAATAAATAATTATAAGATTACAGAGTAGCGACTAGATATCTTCCATTCATGAATTAAATCATTTATTTGATATCTTACAATTAAATCATTAAATCATGGTTCATTATTTTGTTTAGTCTGTACAATTTACCTTTTGATAAACAAAAAGGACAAAAAAAAAATGTTGAAGAAATAAACTTTATTAATAGATAATTAAGTTAGTACATGCATTTTAAAGTGTCTAGATATCTTCCATTCATGAATTAGATCAATGCATGTATAACTTTAGTTCATGTATTTACTTTATGCATGTATTTAGAAAAGGGGAAGAATGTAATTAAATATTGGTACATGTACTAGACTAGATGAGTGAGGATTTTCCTATAAATACCCATGTATTCTTCCCATTTGCAATAAGTCAAGTTAAGAAATCAATAAACACTCATATTTTCCTTCACTATTCTCTTGAGTGAGTTTGAATATTTTCGTGTTTATACTCTCCAATTTCTAACAAATTGGTATCAGAGCCACTTTGTTTGAGAGACGAATGAGTTTGAAGAAAGATATGTCGAACGGAACTCCATTTTTAGTTCCACAACTTACCAAAGAACATTTGATAATTGGTGCCTCCGAATGAAGGCCTTGCTTGGATGTTATGAAGCTTGGGATACGGTGGAGAACGGTGTAAAGACTGATGATGCAGCCTCTGTTAAGAAAGATCAGAAGGCTCTCATTTCATCTATCAAAGTTTGGATGAAAAGATGTTCGAGAAGGTTGCTAGTGCAACCACTTCCAAGCAAGCATGGTATATTCTTCAAACTTCTTTTAAATGGCCTGATAAAGTGAAGAAAGTACGTCTCCAAACATTAAGAGGTGAGTTCGAATCGCTGCATATGAAGGAATCCGAATCGGTTTCGGATTACATTTCAAGGGTTTTGACCGTGGTCAATGAATGAAGAGAAATGGAGAAGAATTGAAGGATGATCGGATTGTTGGAAAAATACTACGATCATTAGATTCGAAGTTCAACTACGTGGTCGTCGCCATTGAAGAGTCCAAGGACTTGGACGCCATGACCATTGAAGAGCTTGCCGGATCTTTGCAAGCTCACGAAGAAAGATTGAAGCCGAAGCAAGAATCGGTGGAGCAAGCTTTGCAAGCAAAGCTTCCAATGAATGAAAAAGAGGAAAGAAATGTCACGTCTCAAAGAGGCCGAGGTCGAGGACGTGGATGAGGTCGTGGTCGTGGAAGAGGTGGCAACCAACCTTCGTATAATGAAGAAAACGGCCAAAATTTCAACCAAGGAAGAGGTCGTGGCCGTGGACGAGGTAGAGGAAGAACTTCAAGGCCAAATCAAGGAAGGTATGACAAGTTGAATATTGAATGCTATACTTGTCATAAATATGGTCATTACTCTTCGGAATGCAGAAATAATATGGAGGCGAAAAATAATTTTGTGGAGAGTAACTATGAAGACGAGGTCCCCACTTTGCTTCTCGCTTGCAAAAGTGATGGAAATTATGAGTACAATCAGTGGTATCTTGATTCTGGGGCAAGTAGTCATATTTGGGGAAAGAAAGTGTTGTTTTCGAAGCTTGATGAATTCACTGACGGTAATATCACATTTGGAGACTCCTCAAAAGTTTAAATAAAAGGAAAAGGTACAATTTTAATTCGATTGAAAGATGGAATCCATCAATTTATTTCTAATGTTTTATGTGTCCGGAATGAAAAGTAATATATTGAGTTTGAGACAACTTTTGGAGAAAAATTATGATATACATTTGAAAGCTAAAAGTTTGATAATGAAAGTTGAAAAAGGAAGGTTGCTAGCAAAGGTGCCGATGATGAAAAACATAATGTTTTTATTGAATATCCAAAGTGACGTCACAAGATGCTTGAAATCTTGTGTTCAAGATTCTTCTTGGCTTTGGCATATGAGACTTGGGCATTTGAACTTTGACGGCCTCAAAATGATGAGCAAGGAAAGGATGGTAAAGGGCTTACCAACTATTGACCTTCCAAATCAACTTTGTGAAGGATATCTTTTTGGCAAACAAACAAGAAAAAGTTTTCCGAAGGAGTCTTTGACGAGAGCTCAATATCCTTTAGAGCTAATTCACTCGGATGTTTGTGGACCTATCAAGCCATCATCGCTTGGTAAGAATAATTATTTTATTCTATTTATTGATGATTATTCTAGGAAAACTTCGGTGTATTTCTTAAAGGCAAAGTCGGAGGTGTTTGAAACTTTCAAAAAATTCAAAACTTTGGTGGAAAAACAGAGCGGTTATCAAATCAAAGCACTTCGGTCCGATAGAGGAAGAGAATTCACTTCAAATGAATTCAAGAATTATTGTGAGATAAATGGCATACATCGTCCTATGACGGTTCCAAGATCACCGCAGCAGAATGGTGTAGCCGAGAGAAAGAACCGGACGATTCTCGACATAGCAAGGAGTATGTTGAAAAGTAAAAACATGCCAAAGGAACTTTGGGCTGAAGCAGTTGCATGTGCAGTTTACCTGTCCAACCGGAGCCATACTAAAAGTGTTCATGGAAAGACCCCTCAAAAAGCATGGAGTGGTTTTAAGCCAAGTGTTTCGCACTTGCGGGTTTTTGGAAGCATAGCCTATGCACATGTGCCGGATCAAAAGAGGACAAAACTTGATAACAAAAGTGAAAGGTACGTCTTTACTGGTTATGATCAAAATTCCAAAGGTTACAAACTGTACAACCCAGGCAATCAAAAATTGTAATAAGTAGAGATGTTGAGTTTGATGAAGAAAATTCTTGGGAATGGGGCATTACAAATGAAAAGTACTGTTTCAGTCCACTCATTGATGATGAAGGAGATGATGGCACGGTGCAACCTAATACACCACCACCAACATCTCCAACACGAAGTCCACAGATTGGTGAAGAAAGTTCAAGTGAAAGACCTCGAAAAACTAAAAGTCTAAGAGAACTTTATGATACAACTGACGAGGTAACGCAATATCTAAGTGATATGACTCAATTTTTTCTTTTTGCGGATTGTGAGCCTCTAGATTATGAAGAAGCTGCTCGTGATAAAAAATGAAGAGATGCCATGGATGAGGAAATCAAAGCAATTAAGAAGAATGATACATGGGAGTTGGTGACATTACCTAAAGATAAAAGAACCATTGGAGTCAAATGGGTATTCAAGACAAAAAAGAATTCAAAAGGCGAGGTGGAGAGATATAAAGCGAGACTGGTCGCAAATTGATACAAACAGAAAGCCGGTATCGACTATGGTGAGGTATTTGCTCCCGTTGCTCGTTTAGAAACTATCCGTTTGATTATTTCTATGGCAGCCCCAAAACAATTGGAAAATTCATCAAATGGATGTGAAATCCGCATTTTTTAATGGAGTTTTGGAGGAAGAAGTCTACGTTGATCAGCCTTTGGGTTATGAAGTTGAAGGACATAAAGATAAAGTGTTGAAATTGAACAAAAGCTCTATATGGCTTGAAGCAAGCCCCGCGTGCTTGGAATAGTAGAATTGATAAGTACTTTCAAGCAAATGGTTTTTCAAAGTGTCCACATGAACATGCACTTTATGTAAAAATGCATAAAAATGGTGATATTTTACTTGTTTGTTTGTATGTGGATGACTTGATTTTGACATGAAATAATCCAAAAATGTTTGAAGTTCAAGAAAAATATGGCTAGAGAATTTGAGATGACGGACATTGGTTTAATGTCCTACTATCTTGGCATTGAGGTGAAACAAAGGGAGGATGGAATTTTTATATCTCAAGAAGGATATGCCAAGGAAATTCTAAAGAAGTTCAAGATGGAAAATAGCAAACCAATTGGCACCCACATTGAATGTGGAGTAAAAATGTCTAAGCAAGGAGATGGTGAGAAGATCAATCCTACATTTTTCAAAAGTCTCGTTGGAAGCTTGAAGTATTTAACTTGTACAAGACCTGATATTCTTTTTGGTGTTGGAATTGTAAGTCGTTATATGTAGGCTCATATTGCTTCTCATTTAAAGGCGTCCAAAAGAATACTTCGTTATATTAAAGGTACACTTGACTTTGGAATCTTATATTCATCTTGTCAAGACTTCAAGCTTGTTGGTTATTCTGATAGTGATTAGGATGGTGATATTGATGATCGAAAAAGTACTACTGGGTTTGTTTACTTTATGGAAAATTCAGCTTTTACTTGAAATTCAAAAAAGCAGCCTATTGTGACTCTTTCTACTTGCGAAGCGGAGTATGTGGCAGCTACTTCTTGTGTTTGTCATGCAATTTGGCTTAGAAGTCTAATGAAGGAACTTCACCAACCACAAGAAGATCCAATGAAGATATTTGTTGATAATAAGTCCGCACTTGCATTGGCGAAAAATCCGATGTTTCATGAAAGAAGCAAGCATATTGATACTAAGTATCACTTTATTCGGGAATGCATATCGAGGAAAGAAGTTGAGCTTGGATTTGTGAAGTCCCAAGATCAAACTGCGGATATATTCACCAAGGCGTTAAGGATTGATGTGTTTCGAAGATTGCGAATGTCTCTTGGCGTAATAAATGTAGTTTAAGAGGGGGTGTTGAAGAAATAAACTTTATTTATAGATTAATTAAGTTAGTACATGCATTTTAAAGTGTCTAGATATATCTTCCATTCATGAATTAGATCAATGCATGTATAACTTTACTTCATGTATTTACTTTATGCATGTATTTAGAAAAAGGGGAAGAATGTAATTAAATATTGGTACATGTACTAGACTAGACGAGTGATAGGATTTTCCTATAAATATCCATGTATTCTTCCCATTTGCAATAAGTCAAGTTAAGAAATCAATAAACACTCATATTTTCCTCCACTATTCTCTTGGGTGAGTTTGAATATTTTAGTGTTTATACTCTCCAATTTCTAACATAATATATAATCTATATTTTTTTTTCTCAATGGTTTAATCATTTTTGAAACGTGTTTGACACATTAAGTGAGAACCTCTCCCTATATAAAATCGAATCTAAATTCGCTACTTTATAGTGACTAGTCATTTATAATATATATATATGATATGTGTAATTATAATAGAAAATAATTTGAAGCTTGGCGATATTGCCAAAGTTGGAGGTACCTCAGGTGGTAGCCACAAAAATTCCGCCAACACCAATTATGTTTCTGTCAGAGCATATAAAATTATTAGACAGTTTTAAACCAACACCCCCCCCCCCCCCCAGTAAATTGCTCACCGGAGGAAATTTTCCTTTTACACAAGTACTTTTTCTTTTCTTTAAAAGCAAAACAAAATTTGCAATTTTTTTTTCACAATCTATGAATGAAAGTGAAAGCATGGTCACTATATATACTGATTTGCAATTTTTTTTTTACAATCTATGAAATGAAAGCATGGTCACTATAATACTGAGTAAGAATTATCCATTGTCTTCAATATATATCATATATTCTTAATTTCTCACCATTTTTTATTTTATTTTTTGTCACCATTAACAATGAAGTTTGAAGGTTTTGTCCCCTTACTTGGTAATTATTCTTATAAATTAGTTGAACTAAGATCCAAATATGATTTAAAATTCTGTTATCTAAAACCAAGATTTCTTTTGTAAGTTCAAGATTTTGTTAACCTAAAAATTAGGTACCCCTCCCTTTACAAAAATTAATTGCTTACTTTTATTTGTTGTTTTAGGAGTTCAATGTAAAATTAAGTTTTTCTATCAGTTTTACTCTTTTTGTTAATACTTGTAATATATGCTAATTAATGATGTGATTATTTGGTTAAAATGATGTTTAGGGATTTTTGCTTAAAATGACTATTTATTATATTTATTAATCTGTTTGCAATCCTCCCAAACGATAAATAGAATAGCTAGTTTGGAGTAAAAATGTACTTTGTAAATATAGCATGTAGAAAGGGGTGTGAGAAAAGTGTGACTTTTAGATGCAGGGTTTTATGGATATGAGTGTAAAATCGTTATATAAAATATATTGGCAACAACCAAATATGCTCTGACAATAGTTGAGGATTCTCTATCCCTCGAGTGTGTACTATTCTGAAATTTTTTGCATTGACCTGGTATTGTAAGATCAATCCTATATTTGTCAAGGAATTTATATTCTTTTAAGTGGATCATTGATTTGTCTTCCATATTTTCTCTTTGTTAATTAGGGAATAACCAACAAAGTTCAGATTTCATGAGATTTCTGTACTAATTTATGGATTGAATAATATGGCAAGCTACATAATTGTGGCATATATTGTGTTTTTACCAACTTTGATGGGATTTTTTGACTATATATATATACACCCCATTTTGGTCCCAAAACTCAATCATTACAAATCATTCAATACACACCATTTACATAGAGTGTGTCGAGTTTGGAAGACCAAAACCGACGATTAAGAGGCAGAAACATTCAAGGCAAAGCATCAATGACTGGAGGTATATTTCTTGGGCTATTTTAGTTTTCAATCCATGTTTAGTTTCGTATTTATTATTTGGGTTGATTAAGGTTTATGTCTAACTTATATGTATTTCATAAACTATACAAAAAATCTTTCAAATATATTTAGAGAATGCACTAATTTTGTGTATAATCTATGAAAGACCTGATCTACATAACAATTTTTCGTATTAATCTTGTATCACCCTAACAATAATTTTTAAGTATATGTTATTGTTATAGATGCACGGAAATGATGACATTTCAAAATGTCCTTAACTTCCTAAAAATATTCTCAGAAAACTCAAATAATTTTGAAAAATGAAAATATTTTGGTATTTACAAGAACATCATGTACTTAATTAATTTCCCCTTGGACGTAAATCAAGATAGTAGTAGTATACTCCCTCCGTCCCATTTTAATTGTCGTTTTAGAGAATTTATTTTGTCCCAGATTATTTGTCACTTTAGAGTTTCAATGCAATATTAATTACATATTTTCCTATTTTGCCCTTTGCTTTTTATTACTCCAAGAGAGATAGAAAGAATAAGAGAAAAAGGAAGAAAGAGAAATAGTTAAGGGTATTTTAGGAATATCATTTGTTTTTTTCCTAAAATTGAGGCAATAAAGTAGGTGCCTTAATATGTGTGAAAACACCTAAAACGACAATTAAAATGGGACGGAGGGAGTATATAGCAAGCAGCACATGAATTTTAGCAATTGTGAGTTAAAGTAGACAAATTAGTCAAGTACCTATATATCCAATATAAATTTAGCCTTGGTTGACGTGCATGCTTTAATTAATTTGTTGATTTCTAAATCATAACAAAACAAATTAATTTGCATTGGTGACCTACCTAACTGAGATACGTTTTTTGTTTTATGTGCTTCTCTCTTTGTTTGATAGCTGGGTCTTTTGCAGATGTAATTCTCAATATTATAATGTTGAGCCATTTCCATTTTTCCTTCTTTGTGAAATGCAAATAGCTTCTTGGATCTAAATCGAATACACAAACATAATGCTCATAAGATCTAATTCGATTTAATACCAAAAATATTATTGCCTAACCATGTCGATTGTCAAAAAATTAAAAGTAGATCTGAAGCTTTAATGTAGCGGAAACTTACCTTGATTCATGCCAGCAATCTTGATGTTATTGATGATTTAGTGATGATGGGTTTTATGATCTTCCACTTGATACACACCTTAGAACCTTAATACTCACGCAGAAATGGATTGCAGAGAATATGAGTTGTGTAACTCTATATTTTGCTGTTGTGTTGTGTACAAGTGGGGATCATAACCCCTTATATATAATAACCTACAAGGGTTAGTATATCTTCCATTATTTTCAATTCGGCCTTCATCAAATTGAAAATCACAAACTGGTATCTACACTTTTATTCCATTATAAACTTAAAACCCATAGTCCAAAAGTTAACATAATTAGACCACATAATTATGGACTTTACTTTATAATAACAATACACACTAAATTAACATATTAGGTGTAACGGCCCGAAACCGGCACCTGTCTGCTATGAAATAAATATTAATACAATAACCTTAATAAAATTTCTAATAAATGTAGTTCCGAGCTCTAATTATCTATTACAATACATTGATTTTTTCCAACTAACTTATTACTTTAAAACTTTTCATTACTAACCAAACCATCACCTGACGATATCTAAAAATTCTATGGTAGACGCCCAACTGAAATCCCTTAGTCTGATGTGGCCCATCATGCCCATCATGCTCTTTGGTGAAAATTCTGAAAGAGTGATAATTTAAAAGCGTAAGTTGTAAAAACAACTTAGTGAGGCCAGTACAGGGGTGAAATTGAGTTTTATGCAGAAAACGATTTAGAAATCCATGAATTGCCTATTTGCTTACAAAGCAATTGATATTTCAACATAGTATAGAAGATACATTACTAACACAAATGATATCATATTCAATAACCCGTCAAAACTGGCTAAACAACTACTCCACCTCCAAAGGATACATCGATCACATATTGGATCAATAGTTAGTACTCCGGTTAGATAAGGGCTGAGGTGCTCCACGTCCCTTTTTAAGTTGCATTGACATGTCTTTGCCGAATGATTTGAGTCACTCCCCAAGGGGCTCTAATCCCTGGTTTTGTGAGTCCGGTCAATGGCAGAGCTCTGGTAGTCCTGTAGACCCCAGCTATCCAGAATTATCCAGAGAATACCATCAAGCGAGAGCAGATGAGTGCGCAAATAATCATGCATATGCAATTGGTACATAGGTGAGATAAAGTACTACACCTTAGTACCATTCATCAATATGAGGTGAGATAAAGTACTACACCCCATTATTCAACAAATATCATATGATGCGAGAAATGCAAACAAGTATAGAATTATCAGTTCTACTATGAAGAAGTAGTACATGCTGCAAGCATTGCAAACAATTATAAACAGAGATATAACAACTATAGTTATTTCAAATGAGAAATACATATATATGATATAATTTTCTTGAAAAGCTCTTTCAGTTTTAAAAACGTTTTATTGAGGCGCTCACCTTTCTCAGGATAGTGGTGCCACTCAACGGTAGACAGTGGAAGTCCCGCTATTCGATTTAAACCTTCTAGCATGGCTTGATAAAGAACTTATCTCGATCCAAATCATTTCTAGTCTGGACTCTATGCTGGGATAGTGACATATCGATTAGTCCTGGATTACTTACAATGAATGTTTCGATTACTCTTAACATTCAAGCTGACATCTATCATTTAATTTCTCTTTCATCGGCTATTTTAGTTAACCACTTTTAAGAATATAACTTATCCAAAATCGATTTAATTAAGACGATTTAAATACCATATTATATTTTTTAAATACATATATATAGTTACTCACATTCTCTAATCAAAACTTTTAACTATACTTTTTAGACCTCTAATTACGTATTCTTGTAATTAGAATTAAGTTTTGACTTATTTCCTAGTAACTATTAATTTAGATTAAGTAACCTTTACCCTCTTATATACGATGGTCCAATTCACATTGCTTAACCAAGTCTTAAAAGAGAATTGCTTCACAGCACCAGCGACTAATTGAACTATTAATTTTTCATTCTGGGAATTCATCCTCATTAGTTTTGTGGTGGCTAAGTACCAAACTCCCAAAGTCTAGCTCGGCTTAATTTTTTCACATGAATGACTTAGTAGCAATAACTAGAATTAGTATATTCTCTTGTATAATATTTTAACTCTCATGATCAAAATTATAACTTAATTACATCAATTTTGAAAACTAGTTATAGTCCCACTAATTTCCAGTTTCTTTCATTCGGGTTACTAGGCTCAATTTTCTATCTAGTTCACAAAGATGTAATTATGGTCCAACACTATTTAAATTGATCCAAACTTAAAGGTACAGTCCATTATTATTTATATAGTCGGTACATCTGAAATATTTATACATATCCAGAAATTAGATTATGCCTAGCTTATTTAATTAGTTCACGTATTTTCTTTGTACTATATTTTTTTATTACACATTAACTTGAGCCCAACAATTATTTAGAGTTCAAATTCTTATTAATCAACTGAAAGTAAAAGAAATTACCCAACTAAAAATCTCAATTAAATAACCTACCTTTCCTTGGTTATTATTCTTCTCCATCACGTCTCTCAATTTAAGGAAGTAATCTTCTCTATCTCACTTTCTAACGGTTTTCCTAGCTTCCCAACTCTCAATCTGCTGTGTTAAGTCACATACACTAAGTGGCTTGGGTAAATTACTCGTTAAAATGTGTGGATTAATGTTTGTGGGTATAAGTATTTAATAATAGAGAAAAGAAGATGTGATTTCTATAAGTGACATGTATCAAACATAATTAGAGTCATCCATCTCTCCTCTTATGTTGCCGCGTGTGCTAGGTTAAATTGTATAAGAATATCTTTTGCAATAGGTTGTTAGAGTTAGGATAGAAGTAGTGGAATTCTGGATGTATAAATAATTACATAAGTTGTATATATATAGATACATAATTACATATATAAGCATAAAAACAATATTAATATCAAAATACTAATTTTTTTATAAGATCAATAATTTTATTTTAACATTCATATTAACTTTACCTATTAATGATCTATTCAATTGACCCCAAATGAATTTAATGAGTCATACATTCTCTCAACGATAACACTGAAGTCCAACTAGATCTACTATTGTCCAAACTTAAGAAATTAATTTCCTTGTTTAAATTAAAATTTAATTTAAATATGTATTTTACTCTTATTAAAAAAATATGGGGTATTACATTAGGCCCACATAACCATTGGAATTTTCCAACAATCTCCCACTTGGGCCACATATGTTATCATATAAATGTGTATATCCTTAAAATTTGCTATTATTTCCTTAGGTATTCCAAACAATCTCGTCCATTGATTTAGTCGGCAAAGGACTGAAGGAGCTTTCGTCACAAATAGCGTAACTAAACCCATCAGTAAACACATACACCAACAAAACCAAATGACATAGATCTATCATGGAGCGTAGCATGAAAATTACATGTAATGTGATCTTAAACATGCCTATTTTCAACTGATCCTCCTTAATCTTTATTGGGATCAACTTTAACATAATTGTACATAGATTAAAAAACTGTAAACCTTATTTCTGTAGAAATATCCAAATATACAAATGGATCCAAAATTAACAACATATAGAGCAGCTAAATCACAAACTCCAACTAAAACATGATATCCTTATTTAATATTACACCCATAAGAGCAGTATGCTCAGGAAGACCTTCAGGTTGTAATATTTTAATTAGCGGAACCGTAATCATGGAGTTTGTCCCAATATGCTCTATGAAAATCTGTCAACTATGTACTCTTTAGTTTACAACTAGGAACTTTGCGTCAATATGCATTGACTTTGATGAGCTCCCATTGTTGTGAGAATATAAGACTGCTAAGTTATTGTCACAATATATCTTTAGTGTTCTTTCTAACCGAATCATAATATGCAACATAGTGACAAAATTCTGCAATCACAAAACTTGATTGGATGCCTTAACAAGCTACAAACTTTGATGCCAAGATGGAGGAAGCTGCGAGTGTTTGTTCGATACTCTTTAACTAGATAGCTTCTCTAGTTAACAAACAGTGTTAGCATTATGTGGATCTCCTAATGTTTTGGCATCCACTAAAATCAGAAATCAGAATATCGTATGATCTCTAACTGGTCTGATTTCTGATATGTGAACATTTAGTCTTTAGTTCTTTGTAAAAACTTTATAAATACTATCGGCTGCTTTCCAATGATCCATCCTAAAATTTCTAAGTATCTGCCAAACATTCCAACAATAAATGCTATATAGGGAGGGAACCATCTGCATTTGTTTAATTTCAAGGTTATTGTTAGGGCACTGATCGAGACTAAATTTGTCACTTTTAGCGATAGGGATATCTTCTGGTTTACATGCATGCCATGCACTTTTTCTATATAGTTCTTTTGTGATAATCCAAGGATACCTCGAGTGTTGTCTCGATGTATTTGAATCCCTAATACAAAAGAATTTTCCCCAAGATCTTTCATCTCAAATTTCTTTGATAGAAATTTCTTGGTTTCGTGCAACATATTTATATCATTGGTGGCAATTAGTATGTCATCAACATATAAAACCAAAAATACAAATTTACTCCCACTGAACTTTTGGTAAACACAATCTTCAACAGTGTTTGTCTCGAAACCGAATAAGACAATTACTTAATGAAATATGCAGTACCATTGATAGGAAGCCTGCTTAAGTCCATAGATGGATTTTCTTAATTTGAAAACCATTTTCTTTAGGTCTCCAGACAGAAAGTTTTCTGGTTGCACCATATGGATCGTTTCATCAATGTCACCATTTAGAAACGCCGTCTTAACATCCATCTGATGTAACTCAAGATTCAAAAGCGCAACAAGAGCCATAATCGTCCTAAAATAATCTTTCGAAGATACCGGAGAGAAAGTTTCTTTATAGTCGATGCCTTCCTTTTGAGTAAAGCCTTTAGCTACAAGACGAGCTTTATATCTTTCCACATTACCTTGTGATCCTTCTTGGTTTTAAATATCCATTTGCAACCAATTGGTTTCTTTCCTTCAGGTAATGGGACAAGATCCCAAATTTGATTGTATTGCATAGACTTGTACTCCTTATTCATGACTTTAATGCACTTGAGATAGTTAATATATTTCATGGCTTGACAGAAGTTGATTGGATCATCTCCCTCAATCCATTATGTGCCTCATTTTCTTGAACAACACTATATAATCATCTAGTATAGCCATCTTTCCTCTCTCTCATGGATCTTCTTAAGGATGGTTGTTCTTGAGGTTGTTGAGGTTGAACTTCAGGTTCAATTATCTCAACTTCAGTTGGGGTTTGATCAACATTGTCTTTTTGAGGTTCCAAATCTGCTTCTCGATTAAATACAAGAATGAAAATCTGAACAATATCAGAAGCAGTAATAGGAGTCGTAATTGATTCATTCTCAAAGACAATGTTTCTAACCTTATTTCTCCCCCCAAACTCAACATCCTAAAAAATATTGCGTTTCCCATTTGAAAAAATTTCACTTTAATGAATTGTTGGATAAGGATGAAGATGAAGGCACTAAAGGAAGTTTGATAAGGGAGGTTTTGATGCATTCCAAAACTTCAAAGATTGGTTAAGTATGGAGTAACTTAGCTGATAAACTTATCAAGGAATTTTGACTAAGTAATGAAGACATCAGAAGAGTCAAAGTTTCAAGGTCCAAGACTTCTGATCTGCTGAAGTAAAGTTATCAGACTAGTGAAGATCAGCCGACTCAAATCAGATTTGTTCAAGTTTGAGATCAGCCGAGTTCACCATCAGACTTATACTTTCGTCAGCCAAGTGAAGAAGATCATGAAGTGTTCCCAACGGTAATAAATGCCCCTTGGTGTAATAAATGCTGAAGTACGAGGATATTTAAGACAAATGATTGAAGAAATGCTTCGCATCAGCCGAGTGCATTTAATGCTGCCTGCAGAATAGTACTGTTCATAGTACGGACAGACTGCAAAAGAGCCGTTCGCGGATTTTAAGGACCAGTACTCGAGGAATTTGAATCCTGTCTTTCTTCAACGGACACTTTTCAATCCTCAAGTATAAATAGCTGAAAGAGACGAAGAAGAAGCAAGCAACACATCTCTGAGAAATTTTCGAAGCAAAATTCTTTAAGTCTCAAGAACAGCTCACTCATCAGCTGAGTCATTTGTTGACGAAAGCCGAGTTGAAGAATCAAGAAAAATACATCTTCTGAGTGATTTTGTAAACAAGAGTGTTGTGCGGAGTTGTGATCCATCTTTGTGAGTGATCAAACTTCAGAGAATAGGTCTTCTGTGTGATTTCCTATTGCGAACTTGTGGTCGTTTCATTTGTTGTTCGACGCAAGCAGAGTATACTGTAAACTTTGTGATTATAGTATAACCCAAGATCTGTGTGACTTGGAAGAGTGGACTAAAGGATATTCAAATCCATATAACCACTATAAAAATTACTTGTGTTTTTACATTGCTTTTAAATCTGCATATTTTCAGTTTGCATAAAAACACGTTAAGTTAACTGTTTGAAAAAGAGTTAAAAAGGAGTTTATAAAACTGGGGAAACGTTTTTCAAACTGCTAAGATTACTTGTGAAAAACACTTTGAAAATCCGCTGCAAGTACTCTAAGTATTAAAACTGATTTTAACAAAATCAGCTAAGTAACCATCAGACGAGTGGTCAACAGACCTGTTCAAAGATTTGTTCGCAAACAGAATTGTAACTTACTAATCTGATCAGCTTAGTCTGTTCATTTAAAGTAAAAGTTTTAAAGTTAAAATTCGAAGAAAATTTTAAAGAGGTTTATTCACCCCCCCCCCCCCTCTAAACCTCTTCTGACCACTTGGGACCAACATGAATGATTATAAAACTTAAAGCCCCTAGATATTTTCATAAAACATGAAAATGCATTAATTATTATCAGATAGTGAATTGGCAGATACTTTAATTGTTACAAAGAACGAATTCTAAGTTAGGCACATGTTCACATATTGAATAATTATATAATAATTACTTACGTTATGAATGACATTAATTCAAATAATTATTAAATACATAGCAAGATACCTAGCACAACATTAATATTAAGTCTTTGGACAGTAATATTAATTGTAAGTGGTACTCTTGTTGTAGTGATCGAATGTTGAAAATAAATCCTGTCAAATAAATGGTCTATCTTTGGATCGACTAATTACCCACATGGACACCTAATGATAATCACACATTCATCACCACAGGTGTATATGCAATTCGGCCAAACATTATCCTTCCTTTGGGCCGGTTTAATATTAGCAGGAATTTGCATACACAAATTCATCTTAACATTCTCTATAAGCCAATCTACACAAGAGAGGTCACTTTGGCGACATGTTGCTTTAATTGGTTATATTGAATGTCAGACCAAATGATAAAGTCACTGTTATGTATTAAAATTATTCGAATGTTATTGCCTAATAAGACAATTTCCTTAAGATTATTTCAGCCAAACAGGCCCTTAAGAATAGTAAATTATGAATTTACTGTGAGCCAAACATGTCCTTTTGAACATTGTTGCGCTCCAAATACGAGTGCGTAGTACACGCAAGTATACGGTCGTTACAAGTAATAAAGTAGTAAGGAGTGTCGAACCCACGAGGAATTGTTCAATTAATTACCAACTAACGTCTTGTTACTTCGACTTAGATTTGTAAGTTGAGTTTGGTGAGGTGATGGTGGTTTTGATACTACAACTCAATTAAGGCGACTAAGGAAACTAACACTTAATATATGTAAAGGCTTCTACGATTTTACGTCACCTAGTTCAATTCAAGACAAACGAATCAACGATTGACAACCACACTCATGTTTGTTGTTCAAGATTTCATAAAATATTCATACGTATCTTTCGATATCGTACGAACCTACCAAAGTAGACTAATCCAATTTATGTCTAAAAGGATTAAGCCTAATTGATGCATTAACTCCAAACCCTGTTAGAACATGAAATGACCTAGGTATATTTCTATCCTAAAATCAATTCACAACCTAGTTTCATAATCTAATCTTTAATCAACTATGTCTAGCAATTAAAGATCAATCCATTTCATCCTATGGTTGGCCTAACCACAAGTTGACAAAGGCTCAAACTAGATTAACAAACACTTGTATACAAGCATAGCAACAACCATTAACTTATCATTTAATCAAGAATCAAGAATCAAACATAGGATCAATAAAAACATAGAATAAAGGAGATTAGCTACTCATAACAATAAATATATCATTCATTACATTAAAAGACATCAATGTAAATGAACAAAGTAAAAGAGTTAGAGTAAGCTTAGTGGTGGAGATCTTCAACTACTTCTCCCTCAAGCCTTTTTATCTTCAATGGGGAGTCCAAGTGTTTGTTCTTCTTTCCAAAGTGCAAACCCTTCTCTTTTCTTCAAAAGAGGCAAGAGGAAAGTGTAAGTGTAGAATGTTTGTAGAAGTTGTGAATGATCTCCCTTTAAGCCTCTAACCTAGCAACAACTACCAACTTTCCATGCCTAAGTTACCCTCCAAAACAAGGCAACTAAGGCCAAAAAGTCCCCAAAAGAAGTTGGAATTACAAGTGGGAGGGAAAAAGGCAAAGGACATAAAACTCCTTCAAAATACGCAGCTTTTCTGGCAGCAGGTCTCGCGGCCGCGAGCCCTGAGCTCGCGGCCGCGAGCTCAGGCAGTAAGCTGTCTTCAGATTTTCTGCTCCGCCACACTTTCTTCTGAGAAGCATATCTTTTGATTCCGAACTCCGAATCCGGATCCGTAAAGTCCGTAGCGTAGCTAACTCACTCATCTATGACATATCCAAAATTCAGCTCATTTGGATCATCCATCAAATATTTATGCATGTTCTAGTGAGCAGCTATCTACGTTCTTGTACGATTTACTTCGGGTTCTATTTCCTTGGAAGCTCAAGCTTGACTCGCGGGGTTGGTAGAGCGACTCGTATCATTGATACGCAACTCCGAATCTCTCTATGATGTTAATACCTACAAACCACGGAGAAAACGATCAATACGAGAACAAAAACACAAAAGACGAACAAAGGCCAAACAAAAGGGCCAAAAGCACAAAAGAAACGAAAACACGAGAAGACACACAAAAACTCAAATCAAAACAAGATGTTTTGGGCTTAAAGAGATAGGTAATAACGACATTTTCATGGCGTTATCAACACCCCCAAACTTAAACACTTGCTCGTCCTCGAGCAAAGAAAATAGAACAGGAAGAAAACAAACATTCTTAAGATCGAAATGCTAAAACTTAACACTTTCAAATTATTCTTTAAACAAGCTCCACGTGAGTGTGTGATGGCTTCGGCTAGATTCTATCTTAGGTGAATAATTTCCGATAGGTCAAAATCATCGGTTCTATTTTCATGGACTTCTAATGTTTAACAAAGAATCTCTCCTTACCGTAGATTACAAACTTAATGCTCAAATCACTTCACGGGACTAAGTTATAGGTAATTTAATAGTGTTTTCCCTATTCTTGAATTAATTGACGATTTTAGCTCCTAACTCTTTTCTCACCACACTTGTTTTTACAATGAAACAAGGCACTTTGTGCTTTACAAGAATATTACAGTACGATATTAGCACTAATGGCGAACTTGATGCAATTTTGCTTTTGTGGGCTACTAGCACCACACTCTTTTCTTCTATTACAACTTTTGCACTAAAACAATGAGATAGAGCAATTACCAAAAATAATCAATGAGTATTATCAATTGAAGGCTTAGCCTTTCTTTTCTCTCATAGAAGTGCGTACATTTTAGCAACTTCTCTACTCATTTCTTTTAAGAGTTAGGTGTTCAAAGGTTTTTCATTCTCGAAAAGGGTTTACTCCCCCAAACTTAGGCCATTTATGCTCTTTTTACATTTAGATTTCAAGCTATGGATTGGAGGGATTCTAAGTTAAGCAAAAGGAGTCCTAGAACCTATTATCGCTAAAGTTCGTTATCCACTTTAAATATTACCTAACCTTAGCCAATGTGCTTTGAACTTTGTAGAGCATGTTCAAATAATAATAAGAATTTGAAAAAATTTTGCTGGTCGACCTAGCATGCAACAAGCACGACCTTACTCCCCCAAACTTAAAATGCACAATGTCCCCATTGTGTGAATTGAGAATGATGGAATAAGGTACGACGCGACAAAAAAAAGAACACAACAAAAACACAAGCAAAACAAAACAAAACAAAACGAAACGAAACGAAACGAAAAATGAGCGAGCACGGCTCTAATTAAGTCCAACGAGCAAACGTTATACATTTAAACACGTAAACATGCCAATATCTCACAAGATCTAATAACAAAACCAACACAAGACGAGAATATAATTAAAACATTGAAAGCTCAATTTAAACCGACGGGACTGCGTAAATTTAAATCCAACGTCCCTTTTCGTATGCATCCCGCGGTTGCTCCCGTCTTTAGTGGTTTCGTGCGTTGAGAGCACGCTCCATTGCTTTCCCGTACTCTTCCCAATTATGTCAAATGCGCAAAATTCCCCCAAACTTATGTTGCAACTACCCAATATCAATTATTCCCCGGCAACTTACAATCGAAAACTAGCAAAATTGGCAAAAGTATTCTAAGAAGCAATTCATCGAACACCTTCCGTGCACACCCAAAATTACTAGTTTTCTTCAAAATTTACAAGAGCTTCAACCCAAAAATTTTCAATACCAAACAATGTAACACCAATACGCACAATATTAATCAAGTAATACCATGAGTTTAGCCACACTTACCTTCGGATTGGAATCGAAGAACTTGCAATTTTCGAACCCCTAGGGTGAATTCGGATTTGGTGTTGTGTATGTGGGTGATGATTGAGAGTGAAGGAGGGTTGGATGATTGTGTTAGTTTGGGAAGATTTTAGGGAGTTTTATGAGAGAGTGAATGAGAGGTGATTTGAGGGAGAAGAGTTGAGTGTAGTTGAATTTGAAAATGTGAGGGAGTGTTTCTTATCCTTTCTTCTAAAAAATATTTTTTTTTTTTTTTTTTTTTTTTTAAAAACGGACATGTCTCGCGGCCGCGAGGTTCAACCTCGCGGCCGCGAGAGCTGGGCAGAAACATTCTGCCCAGACTCCGCGGCGGCGAGCTGGAAGCTCGCGGCCGCGAGGTTGGGGCAGAAGGTTTCTGCCAACATCTCGCGGCCGCGAGCTTTGAGCTCGTGGCGGCGAGGGTTGGACAGAAATTTTTTTTTTTTTTTTTTCTTCACATGATCAAATAAAACAACTAATCTCACCTTACGCCGTTCGCAATCCATGGTTCGTTCGCTCGATCTCACTCGAATTATGCTTGTTAATCCTCAATCTTTCGTGCGCGCTCACTTACCTAGAACACAAAACGCAAAACGAAAACAAAAACGAACAACAAAAACACAAAAACACAAAACACAAAAACAAAGGAAGACGCAAAAGGCTCGGGTTGCCTCCCGAGAAGCGCTTGTTTATAGTCGTGAGCTCGACTTGAAACTTCCCTTTTCTTTTAGGGTGGCCAATAATCGAATAGGATCCCTTCGGGATCAAGTATGAGCCCCGGCCTCCTCGCTTTTAAATTCGTCCCACGCCTTAATTTTTCCATTGTACGGCCTTTTGGGACGGATTTGAACCACATATCAAATCGAAAACTTTTATCTCCCGGTTCAAATCTCTTGTAATCTTTACCCATAATTATCCACGTTGCTTTGCTCGGGTGGATCCACTTGTCTTCTTTGGGAATAATCAAGTCCACATAAGAACATTTGATGACCTTTTGATCAAACTCTTCATCCATGATGAATTTTTCTTCTCTCACAAGCTCTTTCGATCCACCTTGATCTTCATTTCTAGTAGGAAGCCCATTTGTTTCTAACATTTCACTCGGTTCATTAAAGCTTTCATTAGGAGCAACTGATTCAATTGTACTCGGCAAAGCTCCCGGAGGTCTTATGCTTAAGGCTTGTGAGATTTTCTCCATTTGTGTTTGAAGATCCCTTAATGTCCCCGAGTCTTCTTGCAATTGTTTGGAAATTTCTTCCAATTTGGAATCATTGTCAACCATGTATTTGGTGGTGTGCTCCATGAACATAGTGAATGCTTCTTCCAAATATGATTTTGCTTCTACCGGAGGTTGAGAATATTCATGATAGTTCGGTTGGATGAACGGGGTAGTCATCATCATATTCGGGTGTGGTCCACTTCCCCACTCAATGTTCCTTGGATAATACGGGCCATCTCCCCATTCGATATTGTAGCCATTGTAAATGGGACTCGGCTCATAGTGATTACCCATGTATGAATTCCCAGATTGAAAATGAGTTAGACTCATTGGGCAACCGGCGATTGTGCTCTCCCCCATGCAATGCATACAATAACAAAGTGATCGTCCCTCGGTTGACCTTGGATAGCAATCATTGTAGGCCATCGTACCTAGGAAGACAAAGATCACAACGTAAATAACAAATCCAAGCTAAGATGTACAAGAATAAAAATTGGCAAACAATCGTTACAATTCCCCGGCAACGGCGCCAAAAACTTGTTGCGCTCCAAATACGAGTGCGTAGTACACGCAAGTATACGGTCGTTACAAGTAATAAAGTAGTAAGGAGTGTCGAACCCACGAGGAATTGTTCAATTAATTACCAACTAACGTCTTGTTACTTCGACTTAGATTTGTAAGTTGAGTTTGGTGAGGTGATGGTGGTTTTGATACTACAACTCAATTAAGGCGACTAAGGAAACTAACACTTAATATATGTAAAGGCTTCTACGATTTTACGTCACCTAGTTCAATTCAAGACAAACGAATCAACGATTGACAACCACACTCATGTTTGTTGTTCAAGATTTCATAAAATATTCATACGTATCTTTCGATATCGTACGAACCTACCAAAGTAGACTAATCCAATTTATGTCTAAAAGGATTAAGCCTAATTGATGCATTAACTCCAAACCTTGTTAGAACATGAAATGACCTAGGTATATTTCTATCCTAAAATCAATTCACAACCTAGTTTCATAATCTAATCTTTAATCAACTATGTCTAGCAATTAAAGATCAATCCATTTCATCCTATGGTTGGCCTAACCACAAGTTGACAAAGGCTCAAACTAGATTAACAAACACTTGTATACAAGCATAGCAACAACCATTAACTTATCATTTAATCAAGAATCAAGAATCAAACATAGGATCAATAAAAACATAGAATAAAGGAGATTAGCTACTCATAACAATAAATATATCATTCATTACATTAAAAGACATCAATGTAAATGAACAAAGTAAAAGAGTTAGAGTAAGCTTAGTGGTGGAGATCTTCAACTACTTCTCCCTCAAGCCTTTTTATCTTCAATGGGGAGTCCAAGTGTTTGTTCTTCTTTCCAAAGTGCAAACCCTTCTCTTTTCTTCAAAAGAGGCAAGAGGAAAGTGTAAGTGTAGAATGTTTGTAGAAGTTGTGAATGATCTCCCTTTAAGCCTCTAACCTAGCAACAACTACCAACTTTCCATGCCTAAGTTACCCTCCAAAACAAGGCAACTAAGGCCAAAAAGTCCCCAAAAGAAGTTGGAATTACAAGTGGGAGGGAAAAAGGCAAAGGACATAAAACTCCTTCAAAATACGCAGCTTTTCTGGCAGCAGGTCTCGCGGCCGCGAGCCCTGAGCTCGCGGCCGCGAGCTCAGGCAGTAAGCTGTCTTCAGATTTTCTGCTCCGCCACACTTTCTTCTGAGCAGCATATCTTTTGATTCCGAACTCCGAATCCGGATCCGTAAAGTCCGTAGCGTAGCTAACTCACTCATCTATGACATATCCAAAATTCAGCTCATTTGGATCATCCATCAAATATTTATGCATGTTCTAGTGAGCAGCTATCTACGTTCTTGTACGATTTACTTCGGGTTCTATTTCCTTGGAAGCTCAAGCTTGACTCGCGGGGTTGGTAGAGCGACTCGTATCATTGATACGCAACTCCGAATCTCTCTATGATGTTAATACCTACAAACCACGGAGAAAACGATCAATACGAGAACAAAAACACAAAAGACGAACAAAGGCCAAACAAAGGGGCCAAAAGCACAAAAGAAACGAAAACACGAGAAGACACACAAAAACTCAAATCAAAACAAGATGTTTTGGGCTTAAAGAGATAGGTAATAACGACATTTTCATGGCGTTATCAAACATTAGTTTTGGATTTTGTGGGAAGCAAACAACGATTTTGTCCAGATTAATTTGATCCTAATCCAGGCATGTGCCCATTCGGGTCCAATCTCAACTTGATTAAGATCCAGAATTGAATTAGGACCGAATCCAGTTCGGGCTAGATAAAACCCAGCCCAAAAAGTCAGACAAGCCGAATGGGTCATGTTCGACCCAAATCGGGAAGCACACAAATTGGATATTCAACCCATTTACGAAACAAAATTGAATTGCAAAAAACTGTACCCGAACCGTCGACTAAGATCCAAAAGACAAGTTCTTCAAAATATCGTTAGTGGTAACATCGAAAGAATACACTTAGTCGTAATTTTTGTTATAGTCTTAATGTGTGTACTGATCAAATTACTCAAGTGTTCAAGATCTTATCTTTTGAGACCCATTAACATAATACAAAGTATATACATATATTTAGGCATCAAAGAAACGATCAATAGTCATCTTTAAATGAATCTTGAGAATTGGCCATTATATATTAGCTGCTGCTTACGGCTTTAAACATGAACAGAAGATAAAAAAAAAAGGACTCACAAGTTTCTTGCTTCAACTATTTTTCTTAGTAGTGCTCGGCAGAAGAAGACTTGGTCGCGGACCTGAAATCCCAATTTTTTTTCCTTTCTTGATATTTGAATCAATTTATTTATTATATTAAGTATTAACAAATTATGCCTGAATTTCTCAATCCATAATGAGAGATCTAAACTGAAGTCCGATAATCTTAGTCAAGAAAACATATTTCTACTAGGTCTAACTTAAGGGATTATGCGAAAAATCAATAACTCCATAAAACAACTTTAATTGCATAAACATAAAGCATGAAATTGAATCTTTATACAACAAGATCAAGAAAGCAATAAACCCTAATTTGCATAATCAAGATCTACAAAGCATGAAATTCTAAAGTTTTAATAAACAAGATCAAGATAGCAAAAAATCCTAATATGCATAATCTAGATCTTTAAAACTTAAGAACCAAATTCAGATTTTCATATATCATAAACGTAAGTTTATGAAAATCTCAAGTAATCGAACATGGATGGCTCTGATATCACTTGTTGGATCTAAATCGAATACACAAACATAATGATCATAAGATCTAATTCGATTTAATACCGAAAACATTATTGCCTAACCATGTCGATTGTCAACAGATTAAAAGTAGATCTGAAACTTTAATGCAGCGGAAACTTACCTTGATTCATGCCAGCAATCTTGATGTTATTGATGATTTAGTGATGATGGGTTTTATGATATTCCACTTGATACACACCTTAGAACCTTAATATTCACGCAAAAAGGGATTGCAGAGAATATGAGTTGTGTAACTCTATATTTTGTTGTTGTGTAGTGTACAAGTGGGGATCATAACCCCTTATATATAATAACCTACTAGGGTTAGTATATCTTTCATTATTTTCAATTCGGCCCTTCATCAAATTGAAAATCACAAACTGGTATCTACACTTTTATTCCATGATAAACTTAATACCCATAGTCCAAAAGTTAACATAATTAGACCACATAATTATGGACTTTACTTTATAATAGCAATACACACTAAATTAACATATTAGGCCCAAATAACCATTGAAATTTTCCAACATAGCTAACTTATCAAAAAAAAAATGCAAATAGCTAGTAGCTACATTTAGTTTACTCCTAAATGTTTGTGACACGAAATAATTAATAAATAAAAAAACATTGGACACAGCCTTAGCTTGTACAAGGGTATGGGCAAGTCTCATACATGGGTAGAACTGTGTCTAGCATGTTTTGGGGTACGGTGGGATCTTTTTATAATATTTCTAAATTTAGGGGTGAAAAGTTTGATTTTTTGAATATTTAATTTACTAATATAAATATATTAATTGTCCCTACTGTGTCGTATCCTAAATACTATTCGTGCGATCGAGCGGTGATCATGTCCATGCAACATATAAAAATGTTTGGGTTAGCATTTTTTCTGACATCTTACCAACTAATATTTTTTTTCATATTGATTTCATATTCATTATTTATCCGCACTTCGCTAATATAAAAATGTTTGGGTTAGCATTATTCCCGAAATCTTACCAACTAACATTTTTTTTCATATTGATTTCATCATGTACTCTTAATAAAATGTAGGCACAGATCTGACAATGATAGTTGCAGAATAATCCTGTATATCGGAATTTTCGTGGCTACCCCATCATCCGTCCCGTTAGGGAATTTTAGTGATACTTTTTATGCAAAAGTCTCCCTAAAAGGAACTTTACATGACAGATGGTACGTGGAAGCTAACCTATGTTGCACAGATACGGATACGTCGATATGAATACGACACGACACGGATACCACGACGCGGATTTTTAAAAATTTACTGGATGCGATACGACATGGATACGAACGTAAAAAATATAAATTTATATATTTATGCATATTTAAATAAGTAAAATAATATATGTATATATTCATACATGTTGAAATAGATCAAGTTAAGTTTCATAAGTACTAAATTGCATAATTTTTAGAAAAAAGTTTTATTTAGTAATTTAATACTACTAATTATACATAATGTTCATTATTTTATTATGTTATATAAAACATGTCCCGTTATAGACAAATTATATTGTATTGCAGTTATATATAATACAAAGTGTGATTTGACGCCTTACATTGTTCTTACCAATTGTGGTGACTTAGGAAAATTCAGAATATAAAATATGTTGGATACGTCTAAATAAGAATCCGATACGTGTATCCAACTTTTCTTTTTAATTATATTTACCGACACGCCACGTGAAGTGTCGAATACGTATCCCACAAGTATCCGAAGAGTATCGTATCTAAAAAGTGTCCGACCCGGCATTTTATAAATTTTTGAAGTATTCGTGCTTCATAGAAGCTAATCTATGGTCATAAAATCACGCACGCTGTGTTCACATGCTGCACAAAGTCGAATGCTGGGACTCCAACGTGGTTTAAAAGGAAGAAGCCAAGGCACTTCCTCTTTTTTTCCTTTACAAAATTCGAATTATACTTTTATATATATATGATGATTATAATAAAGAAAGATACTTATCGTTATTCTCGTGACAAGATTGTGTTTTATATAAATCTGGGCGACAAATTTGGGTTAGTTGTTATAAAATATGTAGGAAAACAGTATATAATAAACAATGGTTAATTACAGGGATCTCCCCTGATATTTAGTATAATTCGCATCCAATCCCCTTGAAGAATCATAATTACAATGATCTTTCCCTAAGGGTTCAAAAACCTTACATCCATTAGTTTCTAGTGATGTTATCTCCCTAATTTAATTGAAAACCCTATTTTACCCTTGATATTACTGTAGCAATTTTTGTGGACAATTATGTCCTTGATTATGTTTTATATATGGGAGGGTGTTCATTGTAAGGTTTACAATTGTGAATGTATGAGAATGCTATAAATTTACATGAAACTTATAATTAGTTTATTATTGTTTATATATTCTTAAAATAAAAATACAATAACATATCAATGTTATTTTCAATTTTTTTCATAATGTTTTTACAATTAACGTAAATAAAATATAGGTTAATTATAAGAAAAAATTGTAGAACATAAATAAAAATGTAAAAATACATTCAACTTTCACATTTAACCAGTAATTTTAATTAATTTAAAAAAACCATAATGAAAGTATAAGGATAAATGAATGAATTGCGTTTAATTATGAGAAGTAAAAAAACTTGAACAAAAATTATTAGAAAGAATCGTAAACTTTTAACTAATTTTTTTTACATAAATTAAAAACACTAAAATTTTTATTATAAAATATTTTTTTAAATATTTCTTATGTACAATAATATTAAGGATTAATAAAATATTTTACTATAAAATAGAAAATATTACCTTATATACATATTTACTAGTATTAGTTAATCAATAAATAATTTTAATATATATTATTCATTAAGAAAAAAAAAAAAAAAACTCACCACCCGGCCTAACCTACCGGTACCTCTAATCTTCTCCTTCCAATTTGTAACGAGCCTGGAATCGTAGATCCCAGACCGGCGGCACAGCCTAAGAGGAAAGGTGCCTGTTGGGATGTCGGGTGGGGTGGGGGTTAGTGCTAGGGCTAGGTTTTTTCTTTCTCCTTTTTAAGTATAAAATTAACTATTTTCAAAATTGACACGTGGGTATATTATTGACAACAGATTTTTAATTAAGATAATTTTCAATAACTTTTTTTCATTTTGATGTTTTCGTTTACGTACCTGTGCACAATAATTTCCATGGTTTTCACATTAATACTTTTTTGTATTCAAAGTAACTTTTATTATAGAAAGTATCGTGCTAATAATAGCTGATTCAAATGCATTGAGTGTACCAAAATATCAATAATATGCAAAGAGGAAAAAACACTTTTGGTCCCAAACTTTACCCCAAAAAATACTTTTGGTATCATAATTCGCAGAAAAACAGATTTGGTACCACAATTTAGAGAGTCTTAACACATTTAGTCATTCCGTTAAATTTTGGACGGAAATTTCGCGCGTGACCGTCACGCGCCCATTAAGTTCACGAGTTTTGCACGTGACAAAATGGTCAAAACACTTTTGGTCCCAAATTTTACCCCAAAAAACACATTTGGTATCATGCTTTGCAGAAAAACAGATTTGGTACCACAATTTACATACTCTTGACACATTTAGTGTCCCCGTTAAATTGATAAAAATCACATATAATGAACAGACAACAATTTCTCTAAAAGATTTGATAAAAATCTCAAAGTGTACTTAAATCTTTGAAAATATTCTTAACAAAAGTACCTTTGATACCTAACTTGGTGCACTTTGACTTGCACTTGTATCCATGGATCAAAAATTCATTTCGAATGTATGTTTCGGATAGCCAAATATTGAAAATTTTTCGAGACTATTCGGAAATATTTCAGAAACACTAAGGAAAATTTGTAAAAAAAGTTACTAAATTTAGGAAAATAATTAAGTTTAAGGCAAATAAATAGTTTCGGAATTACATCTTGTTTTCGTTTCGCCAGAAACTTTTCGATGTTTTCGATGGAAAAGATGGAACTTTTGATTGGTGCTTGTATCAACATTGGAATACAAGTGCAAGTCAAAGGGCACCAATTCAGGTATTCAATGTACTTTTATTAAGAATATTTTTAATGATTTAAGTATATTTTGTGATTTTTATCAAAAATTTTAGAGAAACTGTTGTTTGTTCATTATATGTGATTTTTATCAATTTAACAAGGACACTAAATGTGTCAAGAGTATGTAAATTGTGGTACCAAATCTGTTTTTCTGCAAAGTATTGTACCAAATGTGTTTTCTGGGGTAAAATTTGGGACCAAAAGTGTTTTGACCGAATTTCTCACGTGCAAAACTCGTGACCAATTTGAACTTGACGCGCTTGACTCGAGCGTGACGGTCACGCGCGAAATTTCCGTCCAAAATTTAACGGAATGACTAAATGTGTCAAGACTCTCTAAATTGTGGTACCAAATCTGTTTTTCTGCGAATTATGATACCAAAAGTGTTTTTTGGGGTAAAGTTTGGGACCAAAAGTGTTTTTCCCTCAATATGCAAATGTAATGTATCTATGTTATTTTGGACGTTCTTCTAAAAAAAAAATATGTTATTTTGGACGTGCTTAATGTATGATGATTTATTATAAATGTTAATGAGTTTTGAAATATATCGATCCGAAACGACCTATTTTTTACATATAACACAGGGAAACATCTTGCACTTATCTTTAACGATGCTTTTCGAGGTTGTTCTCAAATCAAAATGAGTTTTGACAATTCAAAATCATATCATGATTTATAAAAAGGTGATGCAAAATTATATGACAAATGATTTGGTCAGTTATGTTCTCTTTTACATAAAACTCTGCAATAATAACAAAGTTCAAACAAACAAAACTAAACGCTTCTCAACATTGATACTTAGGAGCATCTAAATTGCACTATTTACAAAAAAGAAAAAACTATTTCGAACTCAAACTTGCATTTTCGCACCCCAAAAAACATCTTCTTTCTTTTTTTATTTTAAAAAGGAAAGTTTCATTTGAGTCATAATTAGTCGACCTCTTCTCTTTTTTTTTTTGGGTGTCCCAAGGGTTTAATCACTTTCGAATCAGGTTGAACACATTAAGTGGGTACCTCTCCCAATAGAGATTCGAACCTGAGTTCATTACTTTGTAGTGACTAGTCCCTTCCACTAGACCAATCACATGTTGGTTACCTCTTCTCCTCTTTGATTTTAAGTAGTGATGGCTAACTTTTTTTTAAATAAGTGTTTAATCTTTTTTGAGTCGCATCAAGCAAGGGAACTGTTGGCTACTTAATATGCCTTTTCTTAGTAACTCTTTTTGGCTCCGGCGCACCATTAATTAGGAGCGGAAAATTAACTTTCGCCTTTGAGCCCCGCATTTTAAAAGCGGCCCTGTCGTAAGCCAACGCCGCCTCCTCCGGCGTCTTGTACGTCCCCAGCCACACCCTCGATCCTCTCTTGGCCGGGTCCCTTATCTCAGCCGCAAACTTCCCCCACGGCCTCCGCCTCACACCTCTGTACCGCTTCCATTCGATCCGTGGCGCGTGAACCTCACGCGCTTGCTCCACCTCCCCTGAAATGTTGTCATTATCTAAACTCTCTTGATTTCCTGAGAAATCAGAGGAGCTGAAGCTGGAGATTGTGTCCGAATCGTACAACGTAATATAATTGTCGGAAAATTCAGAATCATCACACATTTCCCACATCGGAAAATCAAAACTCGTCTCTTGATTTTCAGAATTGTAACAACTGGAATCAAGAACTCTACTGTTAGAAAAAGATTGTGGGAAATCAGAATCATCATTTAGAAGATAAAGTTCAATGGAATCGAGCAAGGCTTTATCAGATTCTGATATATTTTGTGTTGGCAATGGCATCATTTTTCTTTTTAATTATTGGATAGCTATTAGATTGAATTGAATGACTTTTTTCCTTTGTGAAGAATATATAACATGTTATATACTGATTGTCTCCAAGAGAAATTGAATGGGAAACATAATAATACTCTTTATTGTTTAGTCACGTTTGCCTCATGTATTTTATTTATATACTCTTTCCTTCTAGTTTCCTCACTTGTGAGGTAGTTATGGGTTTAATGGAACCGACTAGTATCGAACGACATACTGTTCACATTTGATTTAAATTTTTTGTTTGAGCTTGGTTTGATTGTTTAATGTACCGAGCTCAAACGAGCTCAACTTGCGAGTAGCTTGATATTTTACATGTATTTTATCAATTTTTAGTTCATCAAGATTGAGCTCGAGCGAAGCCGAGCTTTAAAATTTATCGAATGAAAAATGATGTCAAGATTGTGTGTGTGTGTGACGAACTGAGTTCAATCTAGCTCGAGTCGAGTTTTGAGTAGCTTAGTTTGATTCTCGACCATGATTTAATAGTTACACATTTAAAATTTTAAGATGTCTTTACATTTATATTATTAATTGAAATAGTGGATTACATTTAGTGATGTTGAATTATTTTTTCACTTGGGACTATATTCGTATAAAAAAAACATTAGGAAAGAGAATTTTATTTTGGAACATTTCAAAAATGTAATTTTTGGAATAAGAATTAGAATTTAGGAATTAATGAGGTAGGATTAAAATTCACATTAAATTATTCAATATTGGACTCAAATTCGTTAAATAAAAGCTTGATCATATCATATATGATTGAACAATATTCTTTTATTGATAATTTTTTAAGCTCAACTCGATAATTCAAAAAGTGAAAAATATATGTAAACGTATCAAAATATTCGAGCTCAAGTTCAGCTTGATTAAAGCTCATTAAGAAATCAAATCAAGTTCTAATACAATTTCAAAACTCAGATATAAATTTAAACTAAACTTTTATACTCAACTTGGTTACGGTCCTTTAATTTTTTTTTTTTAAATGGACGTTTTTTTTTTTTTTTTTTTAATTATAAATAAGTCCTAGAACAAATAACTGAACTGAACTCCCCTTGTGATTTGTGAGGCATCCAATGATACATTGTATCTATTTGATGACCTTGGTCAACGACGTAGCTTTAAAAATATTGTTGGTTTCAATTAATATTTAAATGTGTTAACTAGATTCGAAAAATATATTACATCCCTTTATGTTCCTTAAATAGAAAATTATATACTTTGTGAAGAAAACGAGGGAATATTTATATGCATGTATATATTATTAACTTCACAAGATTTGATTCGTAATTTATGATTTAATAATTTATCTTCATAGCTCAATTATTGAGGCATTTGTATTCTGGGTCGAATATATTTAAATTTAATCATTAAATCATGTACAATTAAATCATTAAATCATTGTTTATTATTATGTATAGTCTGTACTAGGGATGGCAATATGGATCAGATCCGCGGATAAACTAAAAGAAGAAAAAAACAAATTATGAGTTTAATCTGATCTGGGTGGTCCATTTGCCACCCCTAGTCTGTAGAATTTACCTTTTGATAAACTAAAAGGAGAAAAAAGCATAATAATCTATAATTTATACATTTTTTTTTCTCAAGAGTTTAATTTTTTTTGAGGCGCATTTGACACATTAAGTGGAAACATTTTTCAACATGGATTTAAATATGGGTTTGTTATTTTATAATGACTGGTCCCGTATAATATATATTTTTAATATGAGTAATTATAAAAGAAAAATAATATGAGATTTGGTGATATTGCCAAAACAAATTATGTTCCTGCCAGAGCAGATAAAAGTTATTAGACAGTTTGACCCCCGATAGTAAATTGCTCACCGGAGGAAACATCAAACAAGGGTCTTTCTAAAATAAGATTTTATAGAACATAAGTGTATATGAGATACCCCATCTCAGCCATTAAAAAAAGTCAACAACAAATCTGAACCACAAATTTTCGTCAAAATGTCCAATGATGATGTGGCATCGGACATTTAGAAAAAATAAACATATGTTAAATTACATACTAACCCTTTAATTAATATGTTTACAAAAAGCTCCCTCATCTCTAATTAATATCAAATATATTTCCAAAACAAAAATAAAATCGAGAAAATTGCACTTTTCATACGAAATTTCTGCCTACTTTATATATTTCATACCAAACTTTTCAAAAAGACACATTTCGTACAAAAGTTGGGTAACTTTTTTTTATATTTCATTCGACCGCTAGTTTTTGGATGAAAAATATCACGTGCCAAATCTGTGTCCGTTAACTCACCATTTTTATCTCTCAAGGGAACATTTACAATTGAACACAAAATACCTAAAATCTTGAAGGGGATAATTGCAATTATTGCAACCCCGCCCAATTCCTCTTCATTCACCTCCGAGACCACAACACCGCCCAGCCCCAATTCCTCGTACCCACACAACCCCACTTTCATTTTATGATTAGGATTTTCTTTTTTAGCAATCTCAATTAGTTCTAATTTTTTAACACAAATCAAATCATTTTAATATCTTTTGTATTATAATACATATTTTGAATTTTACCACCTAAAGTATAAAATAAGTACGTATGAGGTCCGTTGCATTTTTCCCCCTTAAATGATTTTATGCCAATTTCGATCGCCGAAAAACTCATATATGCGCCTCACATGTATTTTAAGGGTAAAATTAGTCAAAACATGACGTGCATTTTTTACTTTCTCTTTACAAATAAAATATTTTTCTACTTAAATTTGGATTTCCAGTTCTTTTACATGAGCGAATTATTTGGACTTGTAAGAAGTGTTGTGACTAAAGGGGCACAATATTTTCCGCCAAACAAAAATTAAATAAAATTATTTTAGGCTGTAATTAAGTGATTATTTTGTACATATGGGTGGTAAAGTACAACAATATGTAACTTTGGGGGATAAGATTTTTGTCAAATTTTTAAAGTGGACTTCATAAATCATATGAAAGTTTTTATCAAATTTTTTTTTTTTAAATAAAAGGGGTTTATTGCAAAAATTTAATGTTGTCAGGGTTATTGATAATATTTTGATTTAAGGGGATTTTTTTCATCATTTGATGGGGTCAAATTGTCATTTCGACTTGAGAGGGATATTTTTTGTCAATAATAAAAAAAAGTACAGGGTTCTTTTTATAATAAAAGTAACATATGTTTTTTTAATTAAAAAAAGCACAAGGGGTGTTGTGAAATTTACTAATAAAAAAGGGTAAATTTGTCTTTGAGAAAATAAATTATTTTAACTTAAATTTTAAGGGGACATGTGTCACCAAGATAAATGCTATCTTATGTGCTCTCCATCCATCAAAATCTCATTTTAGACGGACCCTTCAAACAAGCATTCCAATTTTTCTTTCACAAGTACGCCTTTTTCTTTAAGAATTATCCATTGTATTTAATAAGGTATCATATATATGGTTCTTCATTTCTCACCATATTTTTTAATTTTTTGTTTCACCATTAACTATAAAGTTTGAATTGTTTGTCCCTTGCCTGCATCTACCATTTATCATTTTAACTGTATTTGGTAATTCTTCTTATAAATTAGTAGAACTAAGAAAATCCAAATCCCATCTTGATTTTAAATCGTATTATCTAAAACCAAGATTTCTTTGGTAAATTCAAGATTTCTCTAACCTAAAAATTAGGTACTCCCTCCGTTCTTTTTATTTGTCGTTTCAATAAATAATAATTGTTTACTTTTTTTTGTCGTTTTAGGAGTTCAAAATAAAATAAATTTTTTATACAAAATTTACGAGATAATTACATTTTTGGTACACAGCTATAGGCCAATTCCCACTTTTGGTACACAGCTTTATGTGTCCAACACATTTGGTACACCTCTTTAACAAAGTTCGACACATTTGGTACAACCGTTAAATAAATTGCAAAATCACCATTAATTCCGTTAGTTCGACACATTTGGTACACCTCTTTTACAAAATTGACATGTGCGTTGCACATGGCTGCCCCAAAAAAAATTAAACTTGATAAACTTTTATAAAAATTATCATATGTATTTATTATATTTATCATATCATATTTATATAATGATAAAAAATATGTATTTATTATTTATATGACATGTAAAATATAATAAACTATATAATGTCATTTATAGTTTAATACTGGAAGAAAATAAAATATAATAAACAAGTTTATCAAGTTTCAATTTTTAAAAATTATTTATAAAAATAGTTTACTATTTTTATAGTTTATTATTTATAATTATTATTAAAAAATATGTCTTTATTATTTATATGACATGTAAAATATAATAAACTATATAATGTCATTTATAGTTTAATATTGGAAGAAGAATAAAATATAATAAAAAAGTTTATCAAGTTTCAATTTTTAAAAAATATTTATAAAAATAGTTTATTATTTTTATAGTTTATTATTTATAAAAATTATTAAAAAATATGTATTTAATATTTATATGACATGTAAAATATAATAAACTATAATGTCATTTATAGTTTAATATTGCAAGAAGAATAAAATATAATAAACAAGTTACTTTAATTTATCATATTTATAAAAATTATTAAAAAATATGTATTTATTATTTATATGACATGTAAAATATAATAAACTATAATGTCATTTATAGTTTAATATTAGAAGAAGAATAAAATATAATAAAAAAGTTTATCAAGTTTCAATTTTTTTTTTTTTTTTTCTGGACAGCCATGTGCCGCTCGCATGCCAATTTTGTAAAAGAGGTGTACCAAATGTGTCGAACTAACGAAATTAACGGTGATTTTGCAATTTATTTAACGGTTGTACCAAATGTGTCGAACTTTGTTAAAGAGGTGTACCAAATGTGTTGGATACATAAATCTGTGTACCAAAAGTGGGAATTGACCTATAGCTGTGTACCAAAAATGCAATTCCCTCCAAAATTTACCCTTTTCAATTTGTTAATGTTTGTAATTAATGATGTAATTATTTGGTTAAAATGATGTTTAGGGGGTTTGGATATGAGTGTAAATTAGTCATATAAATGTATTACTCCGGCAACAATCAAATATGCACTTACAATAGTTGAGGATTCTCTATTCCTCGAGTGTGTATTACTCTGAAAATTATTTCATAGACCTGGTATTTTATATATCATACACAAAAAATTTCAAATATATTTAAATGATGCACTAATTTTATGTTTGATTTATGGAAGACTTGGTCTACATAAGAATTTTTTGTATTTATCTTGTGTTACCCTAACAATTAATTGCCAAATGTCAAGTTCATTTATCAGGTGATGCACATGATGTCAGGATTATTTTCTCTAGATCTCATCATCGAAAATCTGTTTGAATCCCAGAAATCTCCAAATCACCACTTCTCCAAATCTATTTTCTTAACCCAAAATAAATCTGAAAAATTATTTAAGGAAAAATGCATCAATTCAAATTCACATGCATATTGGGAAATATGTACATAATCCATTGTGTTACTCTTATGTTTTACCAAATATTGCACACTCTTCTTTAGTGATTTTGTAGTTGATATCGTTAGTTTGTTTAAGTTAAATACAATTTTAGCCTTCATGTTTAATCTACTTACCTATTTATTATTTTAATTAGATTTTGTATATACTGTTAATATATATTATACGTAAGGGTATTCCTCGCAGATGTTTGTCAAACATTAGGGGATTATATGCAAATGAAAAAAAAAATTACACAGGGTTTTTCCGCATGTTCCTCAAAACACATGTGGGTTTTGTGCATTTTTTCCTATAAACTCTTTCAATATAAATTGATTAAAATTGAGTTGTGGTCTCATTAACTGCAAGTGAGATACACTCTCAGTCAGTTTTGAAGAAAAAGAGATTATTTGCAACTTTTTATAAACACGCCGAAAGATTCCTTGCAAATGATTGTAAAACACACGAAGAAGAATTAAAAGAAATGAGTTTTGCACAGATTTCTCAAAATACAGATGTAATTGATGCATTTTTCCCATTATTTAAACTATCAATTCAAAAATCTGAATTTAAACATTTTTTTTCATATTGATTTCATCATGTACTACTCTTAATATTAGGGATGTCAATGGGTCGGATTCTGGTCGGATCAGGCTCGTCCAGATCCGGCTCCATTTATATCGGATCGAATTTTGTTCGGATTGTGCTTGGATCTAGATTTTTTGAATCCAACGGATCTTGGTCGAATTTGACCGGATATCGGATATTTTTCGGATCCAATAAATTTGTATTTAAAAAGTTAAATTAATATTTTTTTCCTAAAACAAGTTTATTATCTTTCAATTTTATTTAACTTTAGCTCACATTTTCAAAGTTTCTTTACTATATTCATATTTGTAGAATGAATATATTGGTTTAAATAAATTTATAAACGAATATAAATTACTATATTCTTAAATTGACATTGAAATATTATTAAAGATACTTATTTTTATGAATCATTTTGTATATATATCTTTCTTTTTATTTGTTGTCGGATACGGATCTTTAACGGGTCGGATCGACCTAAATTCATATTCGCTCCATGAGTTTCGGATTTCGGATCTTTATAATTGGATCAGGTTCATCGAATCTCTAATCGGACAATTATCCTAATAAATCGAACCGAATTCGGACGGATTCGGATTGAAATCCGCCCCATTGACAGCCCTACTCTTAATGAAATGAAGATACAGATCTGACAATGTTAGTTGCAGAAATCGCATGACAAAATCATGCACGCGTCTTCCCATACTGCACAAAATCTTATGCTGGGACTCCAACATGGTTTAAAAGGAAGAAGCCAAGGCACTTCCTCGTGACAAGATTATTTGGGGTAGTTGTTATACGAATATTCGTGGCTACTTTGTGGGTAGTCATCATCTGTCATGTTAAGTCACTTTTAGGGACACTTTTGCATAAAAAGTGTCCCTATAACCCCCTAACATGGCGGATGATGGCTACTCCAAATGATAGCCACGAATATTCCGTTGTTATAATATATGTAGAGAAACAGTATATAATAAACAATTAGAAAATCGAATTGAATATATATAAACTTATAAAAAGAACCGCAAAAACTCGATCGAGCAAACCGAGTTATGTGTGAAAACACAGTATTCTTAATACAGATTTAATCCCTTATCATAAGTGGTCGGTGCTTGAGGACTTCTTGTCCTCATAGTTGATTGGGACAATTCATATTGTAGGATAAGAACATTTTTCTACTTCATAATAAAATATAATTTCAGAAAGTTCCGACACTTTTTCAAGGTGGACCTCCCCACACTCAATTAATCCTACATGGGAATTTAAAATATGGTAAATAATCGATCGAGAATGAGGATAATGATAATTCAAGTGATGTGAAATGTTTCATCAAAATAAGATGATTGAATTTATTCCAGGGCATAATTAGATTTTTCAACACTATATATATCTTCACATATTCAAATAATTTGATTTTAAAATTAGAACTTATTGTGCTCAAATAAAATAAAAATAAAAATAAGATGTGATTACATACGCGTGAGCCAAATATATATTATTTAAAAGAACTCAACAAATTGTGAAGCCGATAGAACACCACGGGCACCACATGGAAAAGTAATAGGCAAACAAATAAAAAATTTGCCACAAAACCCCGTCGTTTTGGGATTAATACTAAAAAAGGAAAAAGGATAAAAAAAAAAAAAAAAAAAAAGGAAAGAGGGGCACTGTTGAACCTGCATTGATTCACAGAATATGCAAATTGGGTAAATGGCAATTAGCTCACTTTAATATTCATAATGTTCAATTTATGTCCCTCTGGATTAAAAAAAATTAACTACTCCCTATTAAAATTTTAATAAGCAACTTGCCTCCTTGAGCCGGAATGTGCAACTCAATTGTTGAAATTTATAGTGAGCATGAAAAGTGCCACATTTATCATAACACAGGAAAGCAAATTATTAATTTATCATAACACAAGGAGGTAAAATGCCACATATAAAAATATCAGGGAATCAGTATGAATTTTTTTACAAAATTACAGGGAGATACTTTTTTTTTTCCAAATTACCAAAAAATTAATTGAACACTATGAATATTACAAAGGATAAATTGTCATTAACTCTATACAAATTTAACTAAATCCCCTTTTTTAAAACTAAAATACATCACCCCAAAAAAAATAGGGTGAAAAAATGGAAATCAAATGAAGTTGATTACCAACATCCCAACATATAACAAATAAAAATCCCAAAATATTTTAGAGGGAAGACCTTTTTGTTGTATGCTCGGACCATTCTGTAAAAGCATTTTGGACCTAATGATTTAGTTTTTTGCCGGTCCAAATGCTATTTGCCTAGCCCATTTTGTTATTTTATTCCTCCTCCAATTTATATATGGAAAATTGTTTTTTTTTTAACCAACAGAATAGTCCAATTTATATATGGAAAATTGTTTTTTTTTTTAACCAACAGAATAGACCTACTTTCAATTTTGGTATTATTGAATACAACAAGTAAATTTGGTACCATATGATAGGTTTTCATTGCAACTTTAATATCAAATTTAATTTTTTTCCAAAGTTAATGATAATTTACTCCCTATAAAATACGTAATTTTTTTCAAGATTTATTTAGAACGTTGGGTCAAACAAAAAATGAGACAAGTGAGTACTAGTAATTTTTTTTTCTCAAAATCATCCTCATCCTCTATTTAAAACTAATTCATTCGTGAGTCATGTATGTTTTGCAATTGGGTTGGATGGTAAATTTGAACTAGTGACTAGATCAAATTGCACTTAATTACAATTATAAGAAACAATGTATTTTATTTAAATCTAATACATGATGTCTTCAATTCTTCATAATTGGGATAGGGTCATATTGGTCAATGTCATGAGATTGAATGGTCGGATTCGAGAATGCTTTCCAGCCCTTGAATTTGAAAGGTCGTAACTGACGCCGCACGATCAGCACTGACAAGAAACGGATCTAACGGTTAGCTGGTATCACGAAAACCGAAATACCCTAACTCTATAAATCCCAATCTGATCAGCCGTGTAGTTCTTTACGCACCCTAAAATTTCAAAAGCACTTGTGAGAAAATACTTGCAATTTTTCTGGAAAATTCTTCTTGTTCTCTCTACTTTCAACAGATTCGAAATGGCCGCTGAAGGTATGTTCCTCGTTTATGAGTCCTACTATCAATCTGGTACAGATCTAATGAAGGAACTGTTGGAAAAATTCAAATCTGCCTCGTTGGTGAACTTTATGGAGTATAATGAGGGAGTAATCTGGACTGATCAAGTAATGGAGTACTACAAGACCGCAACTATTGATTACAGTACACTGGAGATTAAAGCTACAGTGGGAGGTAAATCCATAGTCATTACTCCTGCTGTTCTTCATGAAACTTTTGGGCTTCCTAACAGTGGACGACATGACGTCACTGTACTGACGGAAGACAAGCACCAACAATTCTGGGCGATCGGCGCCAAAGAAGAAGAGATGTTGTCTGGCAACATCAAGAAGAAACAATTGAAGGATGAATATCAGCGAATGGCTGATATGGTCTCGAAGCTGATCGAAAACTGTACTTTCTCTCTGGATGCTGTTACCATGAAGAGGTTCAGCATCATGGCCGCCGTTTATTATGGGCTAGAAGTCAACTGGTCCGTCATAATTTGGTATATCTTGGCTGGTTTTCTTGAAGTGAAGAAAGGAAAGACTCCTCAAACCAACCACAGGATCACACTCAGTTATCTGTTGTCCAAACTGGGATGTGTTATGACGAATGGTAAGGAGGTCCACAAGTCCAAGGCAATGTCCAAATACTTGCCTGTTCTTAAGAGAAAGGCTGATGAGCCTGAAGAACATGAAGACGATGAACCAAAGGTGGTTCCAGCCAAAAGGCCACGAAGATTGGTGAAAACAGCTGAGTTAGCTGTTGAGAAAAAGAAGGCTACTCCTAAGAAAACGGAGACAATGACTGCTGCTGCTGAAGTTGCAAAAATAATAGAACAAGTCACTGCTGATGTCAGGAATGCATCCCCTGCATCCCCTTCAAGGACCCCTTCTGTTGAAATGCCTACTGGGAATGTTTCTCACAGGACAAGAAGTCAACAAAAGGATACTGCTGCTTCCAGACCTACTCAAGGGGGAAGAAGAAAACCAGAAGGAAGCAGATGACATTCATAGAAGAGCCTACTGAGTTGGAAAACTTAGTAAGACAAAGTCCTGTATCTGCTGAAAGACCAGTTGGAGCTGTTGAGGCTTATGTTGCTGACAAAGCTGATGCGCAACAGTTGACTCAAGCTACACCAACAGTTGAGGCTGCCCAACCTCAGGATGATCCAGATGTTATGATCATCCATCCTATTGCTGCTGCACCAATCTCTTCTGCTGGTCCAGCCCCTGCCCTAGCTGATAAAGGAAAAAGAAAGATCGTGATCAAAAGAAAGAAAGTTTTCAAAGCTGATAAGAAGAAAATGGAAGAAGCTGAACAAAGAAAACAGGATGAGATGGAGGAGAAGAAGGCATTTGAACTGAGCAAAGTTCAGGAAGCAAAGGATGAGGCAAGAAGAAAAATGTCTGAGGCAGAAAGAAAAGCTGCTGAGGATGCTGAAGTAGCTATGGTCATTGAGCTAAGCAAAACTGATGCCTATGGACCTGTCCATGGAGGAGGCATAAAGATAAATGAGGCTGATGGTGAAGACAAATCCAAAGAGCCTAAAATGCCTGCTGGAAAGGCCAAGCCCAAGGAAAAGTTTGAAGTCAGAAGAGCCTTCAACATTGTATATGCTGATAAAGAACTCTTCAAGAGATTTGAGAAGTCCTTAGCTTACTATGATCAGAAGCTAATGTTAAAGACGTTGTTCACTCAAGAGAAGCCTAGGTACATCAGATGGAGAGATAACAGGCTGAACAGGTCCATAACAGAACTTCAAAATCTGAAGGAGTTAGCTGCTGAAGAACAATGGGTTCTGAACTGGCTGAAGACAGACTCCATTCAGAAGGCCTTAGATCCTCATTATGTCAGAGATGCTATGCATCATTATGCAAGGGAGTATGCCCTAGAGGAGGCCAAGATAATTCAGAACTCCTTGCCTGCTAAAAGAAGGAAGTCTGACAACGCTGAAGAAAGGGCACTAAACATTGCTACCATGACCGCCTTGAAGAGATGGGCAGAAAGGTCAAGATATCAGCAGGGATGTTCAAGTGACATGCCCCAGCTGCCAAGTATTCAGCACATAATTTTTGGCAAGGAAGTACAGGAGTATAGTGAAGTGCCCAAGGGAAATGATGCTTTCGTGAATCCTTGGATCATTGTTAGGCGGATACGTCAAACACCCTGCTTCAATGATGATGGCACGATCACTAATCTGCTTTATGATGATGTCACTGATGGGCACAAGAAAGCTGATGAACCCTTAGCACTTGAGTGGAACGCTAAGGATACCAAAGCTGATCAGGAGACCGAAATAAAAGATGTTCCTGTCCACCAGGAGCCTGAAGAAAAGGAAGTTGCTGCTTCTGCTTCATCAGGTGATGAACACTCATCACTGATGGAAGCTTTCCAGATGCTAATGGAAAATTCAGTAAAGGAACTGGAAGAGAAGCATAGCCAGCAGCTGAGAAAGATAAAAGAGGAGCTGAAGGAAGAACTGAAAGCAGAATTCGCAGAGTCCAACAAACTTCAGCTGGAAACTATGCAAAAATCAACAGCTATGATCATCAAAAAGGAGATTGATAGTTTCCCATTACCTCAGGATAATTCCAAGCAGTTAGTGCAAAGCCTTACTGAAATGAACAGAAATGTGGAAGATGTGAAGGCTGATGTAAATCACCTTCATAGTGCCTTACAAAGAGCTGAGCACAAAATAGCTGAGTTAACTGCAACCTTCATCAGAGTCAGTGAAGAAGAGAAGGTTGTTAATGTTGGAATGTTGCAAGAAGTCTCCAACGCTGGAAAAGATTTACATAATGAACTTACAACAATGCAACTAAATATTGACTGCTTCAATGATCAAACTGACAACATCAGTACCACTCTTTATCACCTAACAGCAAGTCATGATGTAGTGAATCAGAACCTGAAGACTTTATGTGCTGCAATGAAGATCCCTACTGTTGCACTCAACCCTGCTGCTAAACCTGAAGATGTCATCAGGTCTGATGATGACAAAAAGGGGGAAGATAAAGGGGAAGAATCAACTAAGGAGACTATTGCTGATGCTGAAGTTGAGAAGACTGAAGACTCTACTGAAAAGACCAAGACTGCTGAGACCAAGACTGCTGAAACAGTTGGAAAGGTACAAGGTAAAGAGAAGTCTGAAGAAGAGACTAAGGACAAAGCCAAAACTGATGAAGTAATGGCTGAAACCAAGGATTCTGCTGAAGATCAAACAGAGCCGTTGACCAAGTACAAGAATACTGAATCAGCCAGAAAGGCAATGGGGCTACTAAGGGAGCAGCAACTCAAAGAAAAGATGGATGCTGCCAAAGCAAACATACTTTTAGAAGATGAAGCTGATGAAGATGAAGAAGAAGATGATGATGAAGAATCATCTTATGAATATGAAGAAGTGTTAGAAGGATCTGATGAAGAAGCTGATAGTTAGAATTTATAATTCTTTTGTAATCAGTTTACTTTATCTATTCTTCAGACATCTTATCTGATAAACTTGTACTTGTAATATTTTCCATATATAAATAAAAAGTCAAGTTTAATCCAACATATCTTTTCTATCTCAGAAAATTTTGAGGATCACATTCTTTAGTATAAGTATTAACAGGTACTTAGCTGAAGTTTTGTCATCATCAAAAAGGGGAAAATTGTTGGATAAGGATGAAGATGAAGAACACTGAAGACAATTAGTAAAGGGAGGTTTTGATGTATTCCAAAACTCCAAAATCTGCTAAGTATGGATTAACTTAGATGATGCCCCTTTGAAGAAATTTTGACTAAGTAAAGAAGATATCAGAAGAGTCAAAATTTAAGGTCCAAGACTTCTGATCTGCTGAAGGAAAGTTATCAGACTGATGAAGATCAGCCGACTCAAATCAGATTTGTTCAAGTTTGAGATCAGCTTTGTTCGCCATCAGACTTGCACTTCCGTCAGCCAAGTGGAAAGGATCATATAGTCATCTCAACGGTAATAAATGCCCCTGGAAGTAATAAATGCTGAAGTACAAGGTTATTAAAGACAAATGATTGAAGAAATGCTTCGCATCAGCTGGGTGCATTTAATGCTGCCTGCAGAAAAGTATTGTTGACAGTACGGACAGACTGCAAAAGAGCCGTTCGCGGAAATTAAGGACCAGTACTCGAGGAATTTGAATCCTGTCTCTCTTCAACGGACATTTTTCAAACCTCAAGTATAAATAGCTGAAAGAGACGAGATGAAAATAACAACCCAATCTCTGAGAAATTTTCGAAGCAGAATTCTTTAAGTCTCAAGAACAGCTCACTCATCAGCTTAGTCATTTGTTGACGAAAAGCGGAGTTGAAGAACAAAGCAAAACACATCTTCTGAGTGAATTTGTATAACTGAGTGTTGTGAGAAGTAGATATCCATCTTTGTGAGTGATATTACTTCAGAGAGTAGGATTTCTTTGTGATTTCTTACTGCGCACTTACGGCCTGTTCATTTGTTGTTAGGCGTAAGCAGAGTGTACTGGTTACTTTGTGTTTCTAGTATAACCCAAGATTAAGTGACTTGGAAGAGGGACTAAAGGATTTAAATCCATATAACCACTATAAAAATTCTGTGTGTTTTTACTTGCACTTTTAATTGCATATTTCAAGACTGCATAAAACACTTTAATTAACTGTTTGAAAAACGTTTAAAAGGAGTTTACAAAACTGGGGAAACATTTTTCAAACTACTGAGTATACTTGTGAAAAACACTTTGAAAATCCGCTGCAAGTACTCTAAGTATTAAAACTGATTTTAACAAAATCAGCTAAGTGATTATCAGATTAAGTGGTCATCTAAGTTGTTCAAAGATTTGTTCGCGATCAGCATAGTAACTTACAGTTTGATAACAGCTTTGTCTGTTTAAGTTATAACAAAAGTTTTAAAGTTAAAAAGGAAATAAAAAGTTTAGAGGTCTATTCACCCTCTCCCCCCCTCTAGACCTCATCTGACCACTTGGGACCAACAGTGAAAATTGCAAATGATTAGGAGGTTACTATTTCACTGGTTTTAGCAGGGACGGATCCAGGATCATATAGTTGGGGGCCGAGTTTAACTATCACTGAAACTAACAGACAATATTTTTTTTAAGAATAAAATATCAACGAGAATCATACTTAAATCAAAATGTTAAAGTAATTAACATAAAAAATTTATCGAAGTTGCACACGGCGTTCTTTCATATCATAAAACTCATCTATGATAGACTCAGTATCAGACTTCTCAATAATTTTCTTCTCAATGTAAATAATCAAACAATCCGCAAGGAGTTGATCTTACATCTTGTTTCTAAGCCTATTTTTCACCAACTTCATTGCTGAAAACGATCGCTCACTTGTTGCTGTGGTGACAGGAAGAGTTAATATCAAGAGAATCAAACGATCAAACGATCAATTGAATTTATGATACTAAACAAAAGCAATATTCAACGGGCATAAGAATTTAGATACTGTAAAATTAAATCAAAATTAACTTAGATCTTAATGACAAAAACAGTAATTAACATACCACAATAATTATAGACTTACAGAAAGTTTTGGTGTCCAGTGTCTTGTGTGTCCACAATTTGATTTCTGTTGTTGTGGCTGAGGGAGGCGTTCTTAGGGCATCTCCTATGTAAAGAGGGGAAGATGGATTTGGGGGTTATTGGATCTAGGGGGAAAAAAATGAGAAAAAATGTATGAAGGGGAGAAAAAGCTATTCTCCCCTTCCAATCCCTTCTCACAGCTTCAAGGGGTGAGGCAATCCATCTTTGGATTGCCTCACCGCTTGAAGCGGTGAGCTGCTGGGCTGGTGAGTGCATTTGCACTCACCAGCCTAGCCCAACTTTTTTTTTCTTTTTTAAATAAAAACTCTTTTAATTTTAAAAAAATTCTTTAAAATACCTTATTAAATCAAATGTAATTCTTATTTAATCTTAATTTTATTTAATTTGTGTACTATTTTTAAAAAGTTAATTTTAGTATAAAAATGTAACTTTTATTTAATAAAATCAAATTTAATGTAATTATTATGTTGGAAAATTTAATATCAATCAAGTATTTAATTGTTGTATTATTGTGCACCAATTTTAAAATTCCTTTAAAAGTTAATTATTAGAAACTCAAATTTAATTTAATTAATAAAAATGAAACCTTAAACGAACTTCTTTTTTTATAATAAACCTTAAAAGAAATTAATGAACATTACATATGACTCGTTAAATAAAAAACGACATAACCCTAACAATTAGACATCTAAAATAAATACGATTACATATGATCGCCATTTGGACCGTGTATTGCACACACATGTTCATCTAAGTCCTTTCGAAGTTGACGGTTGACCTCTACTGAGCGTATTTGTTGATGACGTAACAAATATTCTTCTACGGATATCGGACCAGAGCGAGGCAAGCCAAATTATTGGTTGTCAACTATTTAATTATTGTATTGTTGTGTTTTTTTTTTAAAAAAATATTGGTTGTTATTGTTATTATTATTGTCAATCTTAAATTATATCTTATTGTTATTACTTATTTATTTATTTCACATACGAGTTAATTTTTATTATTATTATTAGTATTGCCATTATTATTATTATTAAGTGAGAGTGGGGGAAATTGAGAATTTTAATTAAATGGAATTGATAGATTGATACATTTTAGATGACTTATGAAAATGAAAGGGGAAGCTGGACTCGGATTCTGAGGGGAAGCTGGACTGAGTGAGGGGAAACTGGACTTGGGTTGAGGGATACATAGGAAATGGCCTTAGTTTTTTTAGTTTATACTATAAAGTGGAGGTTTTGGAATAAATTAGGTGTCATTTGTTTAATTGAGCCCTTTTGATGTTTAGTGGGTTTAGTGGGCCAATATACGTGGATATATATCCAGTTCTCTCCAATGTGTAAATGTGTAGTAATATTTTTTTTTTTTAAATATGAAAATAGATATAGAGTACTACTCAAAAAAAAATTTCCAAAATTCTTGGGGGGGCCACGGCCCCCCAAGAAGTAGCTACATCCGTCCCAGAGTTTTAGGGTGAGTTTGGCCCAGCGATTGGAGCTCTTAAAATCAATTTTACATCTTTATTGTGATTTTTGAAGTGTTTGACCCTAATTGTAAAAATTACTTATGTTCAATCGTGATTTTCATGTTGTTTGACCCCCAAGATCATAATCACTTTTGGGATCTTGAGAAGCAAAAAGTCAACTTATTTTAGAAGCAACTAAAGTGCTACTTTTACAGAAGCTATTATACAAAAACAATTATTCTATAATTAATTTTTATCATAATCAATTATTACCATAATCAATTTTAGTAAAATTAATTCTTCTATAATTGCTTTTTGCATTAATTAATCTCAATAGATCCAATTGAAGTTAGGAGTGTTCAACGAAATCGCTAGACCGCCCCAACCGATCAATCCAACCCAAACCCACCGCAATTTTATGGGTTAAAGGTTTGATGGGTTGATCTTGGGCATCATGAAAAAAATACCGCAATTTTCGATCGGGTTTGGTGTTATATTTTTTTAGACCGCATAACCGCATTCGACCGCACTTTATATAAAATGATGATGTATATATATATTTTATTTTATTTTATTATTTAATTTAGTCCTAAATTTAAGAAAATGAAAAATATAATACAAGTATTCACTTTAACAAATTAGTCGTAATCCACAACCCAAACCCCAATTTTATTAGATAAGCCCTACAATCTTACGTAAATCCCCAATTTTAAGTGCCAAAAAGATAAAAAAATAGATCCAAAACTAAAAAAAAATTAGTTAAAAAATATTCTGCGAAAAACAAAAAGTAAAAAAAAAATATATCAATCAAACTCTTCATTGGCCATTAACCACCAACACCAAGTTCGAATATAAATATATTTTTCTCTTTTGTTTATTCTTTGGAACAATTTAATTTTTGTGTAATGAAAACTTGTTAATTTAGTGTTCGGGTTTGTTTTTAGCTTTCATTAAATTATGTATTCATTGAAAATCATATTTTAATTGATATTTCACATCATTTCCATTATATTATATATGAAAGTTTACTAAATTTATTAATAAAAACAAAAAATTGTAATTAACTAGTGTATTTATATTTAACTCATCAAATAATAAAAATACAAGAAAGTTGATAATTGAGACCGCAAAACCCGCCCCAACCCAAATGAACCGTATAGTGCAATCTCAAGACTTGTTGGGTTGAGTTTGGACTAGAGATTTCAAAACCCGCAAATATTGGGTAGGGTATGGGCAAGTACAAAACCGCACTAGACCGCACCGCGAACACCCCTAATTGAAGTTAATTTTTTTTAAGTCTAAGCTCATGTTAATTGAAGCAGTCATGAAATGTCAAATTAGGTTAATTAGTAAATTGTACATATATAGATGATAAACCACTTACATTACATAGAAAAATTAAAATAAAGAGCTAATTAATGCAAAATTACACTCATGAATGCTTTGTCTAATTGGCAAAAAAAAATACTTGTGTTCTTTTTATTAGAAAACCCCTATGTTCTTCTTTTATTATTCCATTTCAAATTCCTTTATAAGTCAATATGGGGTTATTTTGCCAATTTCTAAAATAAATTGAGAGGTTATTGTCAATTTTAAAAGTTAACAGGGATTATTTCTCAACATTTAGCTAATATGTGTGTTTTCACATTTTATGGTGGGGTTATAATTATCCTGCAAAATAATATTATGTATATGAAGTAAAATTTTCAAATTGTTCTGCACGTGGTCTTGTACGAGTTAATTTTGAAATTTTTTTGGTAGTTTGAAATGTTATGAGTTAAAATTATCAGTCAACATAAGGAATGGCATCAACTTTGCAATTAAACATAACTGTCACGTCACCATTAAATGACAATTCATAAATGATGTATCAAATGTGTCACAATTTATTAAGGTGTTATATCAAATATGTTGAACACATAAAACTGTGTACCAAAAGTGAGAATTAGCCTAAAACTCAACACTACAAATGTAATTCTCACTTTTTTTCTATTAAGGGTTTAATTCTTTTAGAGTCGCGTCGGGGAAAGAAAACTGTTGGCTAATTAAGATGTCTTTTCTTAGTAACTCTTTTTGGCTCTGGCCCATCATTAATAAGGAGCGGAAAATTAACATTAGCCTTTGAGCCTCGCATTTTTAAAGCGGCCCTGTCATAAGCCAACCCCGCCTCCTCCGGCGTCTCGTACGTCCCCAGCCACACTCTCGACCCTCTCTTGGCCGGGTCCCTTATCTCAGCCGCAAACTTCCCCCACGGCCTCCGCCTCACACCTCTGTACCGCTTCCATTCGGCCCGTGGCGCGTGAACCGCAGGCGCTTGCTCCACCTCCCCTGAATTGTTGTCATTATCCAAACTCTCTTGATTTCCTGAGAAATCAGCGGAGCCGAAGCTGGGGATTGCTTCCGAATCGTACACCGTTATATAATTGTTGGTAAATTCAGAATCATCACACATTTCCCACGTCGGAAAATCAAAACTCGCCTCTTGATTTTCAGTATTGTTACAACTGGAATCAATAAAACTATTGTTAGAAAAAGATTGTGGGTAATCATAACACATTTCCCACATCGGAAAATCAAAACTCGCCTCTTGATTTTCAGTATTGTTACAACTGGAAGCAAGAACACTACTGTCAGAAAAAGATTGTGGGAAATCAGAATCATCACTTAGAAGATAGAGTTCAATGGAATCGAGCAAGGCTTTATCAGATTCTGATATATTTTGTGTTGGCAATGGCATCATTTTTCTTTTTAATTATTGGATATATAGTAGCTATTATATTTAATTGAATGACTTTTTTCCTCTGTGAAGAATATATAACATGTAACATGTTATATATTTAACTGTATCCAAGAGAAATTTCGTGGGAAACATAGTAATACTTTTTACTTTTTAGCCACGTTCACATTTTATTTATTTACTCTTTCCTTTTAGTTTCCTCTCCCGTTGATGTAATTAGGGATGTAATCGAGCCTAGTAGTATCGAACTACATACTGTTAATGTTTGATTTGAATTTTATTGAGATTGAAATTTTGTGTCTGAGCTTGTTTTGATTGTTTAACGAGTCAAGCTCAAACGAACTCAAGCCAAAATATCAAGTAGTTTGATATTTTACATGTATTTTACCAATTTTTAGTTTATTGAGCTCGAGCTCGAAAGGAGTTTTCAAAGTTATCGAATAAAAAATGATATTCAAGCTTGTTTGTGTGTGTGATGAACTGAGTTCAAGCAAGCTCGAGTCGAGTTTTGAATAACTTGGTTTAATTTTCGGCCCTAGATGTAATAGTTACAAATTCAAAGATTTAAGATGTCTTTACATTTATATTATAAATTAAAATAGTGGTTTATATTTAGTGATGTTGAATTATTTTTTCACTTGGGACAATATTCGTATAACAAAAAAACACATTAGGAAAGAGAATTTTATTTTGGAACATTCCAAATATGAAATAAGAATTAGAATTTTGGAATTAATGAGATAGGATTAAAAATCACATTAAGCTATTCGATAGTCGACTTAAATTCGTTCAATAAAAGCTCGGTTATTGATTGATAATTTTTTAAGCTCAACTCGATAATTTGAAAAGTGAAAACTAAATGTAAACATATCAAGATTCTCGAGCTCGAGTCAAGTTCAGCTTGATTAAAACTCATTAAGAAATCAAATCAAATTCAAATACAATTTCAAAATTCAATATAAATTTAAACCAAACTCTACTACTCAACTTGGTTATGGTCCTTTAAAAATTATAAATAAAATAGTTAAATTTCTCAAATCATGTATATAAGATCAACATAATAAAATTGACATATTTTCCTCCATAACGTGAAAGGGGAAAAAAATAATGTGGGATTAAACAATTCTTTATAAACATAGTTCTAAGAGGAAAAAAAACAATATTTATCTATATAATGCTCAAACAAAGTTCAAAATAGTAAAAAAAAATGTAAAGCTTAAACTCAAAAAATTATGAAAAATATTGACTAAATAGAAAATTTATTTATTTTGGTGGGTATAAAATCTTGAGTTAGACAAAAGTTTTCTTTTATCAAGTATATAATTTATAGTACCATAATTTAAATTGGTGAAAATTTATATGTTAGTCAAGAATTTATTGCATGAAGTACAAACTACTAAAAAAATATGGAAAATATATATATATAATTTAATTCATTTAATATATTGAATTTGACATTGATTCTATCTCAAAAGAAAAAGAAATTATGTTTGACATAGATTAAAGACAAATATCAACACATATATCATTAGGTAGTGTTACATAGATTAAGGACAATTATCAAATAAGTAAAACAAATTTGAAACAATTGTAAAAATATATAATGCAGCAACCTCACTGCTGTTTGATGTTGTCACAACAAAAAAAATTAAATTTTAGTGACAAAATTTTATGTGACAATGTTGAATTTGTCAACTTTTATATATATTAAGTGACAAAAACTTGAATATTGTCATTAAAATGGTTTCCGTAAACATATTAGTAACAAGAATTGTAAAAAAAATTATCACTATTGACATTTACCGATACCTCAAAAGTGACAACAAAGAAATTGTCAATAAACCATAGTGACAATATTTATTGTCACTAGGTTGTCATTAAAAGGGTGTCGCTGATTGTCAATAGTGACAACTTAAGCCACCATATATTTTTATTAATAGCTATTAGTGACAACTCAAAATTTTAGTTTGTCACTATTACACTATTCACCATTATTATTATGACAAAATTAATATTTTTATCATTAAATAAATACAAAGAGTGACAATTTCCACATTATCACTTATTTTTTTGTCACTTAAGCTTAATTTTCTTGTAGTGTGTTCTCACACCCGGTCTACTTCTTTCTATTATTTTTCTTTTATGAAGATAGACCTGGCAAAATTAAACAAAATAAAAGTTAAAAGTTAACCTAATGTGATTATAATTAGTTGAATGAACTATAATACTAAAAAATTCTGATATTATAATAACTCAATTTTAAAAGTAAAATATTGTACTAGTTATTATTGATGTGTGAGTTGCATGTAGACGTTTCAAAGGTCGAATTTTCTTTAATTGGGTTGGTTTCACAATGTATACTATACAAATACTTCAATCTAAAATATCTTCGTTGTCTTTCTCAAATATTTTGATGTTTTTTATGCATACATGTTGGTCCCAAGTGGTCAGAAGAGGTTTAGAGGGGGGGGGGTGAATAAACCTCTTTAAAAAATTTCTTCAAATTTAACTTTAAAACTTTACTCTTACTGAACAGACTAAGCTGATCAGATTAGTAAGTTACAATTCTGTTCGCGAACAAATCTTTGAACAGTCTTGTTGACTACTCGTCTGATGGTTACTTAGCTGATTTTGCAGAAATCAGTTTTAATACTTAGAGTACTTGCAGCGGATTTTCAAAGTGTTTTTCACAAGTAATCTTAGCAGTTTGAAAAATGTTTCCCCAGTTTTATAAACTCCTTTTAACTTCTTTTCAAACAGTTAACTTAACGTGTTTTTATGCAAACAGAAAATATGCAAGTTTAAAAGCAATGTAAAAACACATTCAATTTTTATAGTGGTTATATGGATTTAAATATCCTTTAGTCCACTCTTCCAAGTCACTCAGATCTTGGGTTATACTATAATCACAAAGTTTACAGTATACTCTGCTTGCGTCGAACAACAAATGAAACGACCACAAGTTCGCAATAGGAAATCACACAGAAAACCTATCCTCTGAAGTTTGATCACTCACAAAGATGGATCACAACTCCGCACAACACTCTTGTTTACAAAATCACTCAGAAGATGTATTTTTCTTGATTCTTCAACTCTGCTTTCGTCAACAAATGACTCAGCTGATGAGTGAGCTGTTCTTGAGACTTAAAGAATTTTGCTTCGGAAATTTCTCTCAGAAAGTGTGTTGCTTCCTTCTTCTTCGTCTCTTTCAGCTATTTATACTTGAGGATTGAAAAGTGTCCGTTGAAGAGAGACAGGATTCAAATTCCTCGAGTACTGGTCCTTAAAATCCGCGAACGGCTCTTTTGCAGTCTGTCCGTACTGTAAACAGTACTATTCTGCAGGCAGCATTAAATGCACTCGGCTGATGCGAAGCTTTTCTTCAATCATTTGTCTTAAATATCCTCGTACTTCAGCATTTATTACACCAAGGGGCATTTATTACCGTTGGGAACACTTCATGATCTTCTTCACTTGGCTGACGAAAGTATAAGTCTGATGGTGAACTCGGCTGATCTCAATCTTGAACAAATCTGATTTGAGTTGGCTGATCTTCACTAATCTGATAACTTTACTTCAGCAGATCAGAAGTCTTGGACCTTGAAACTTTGACTCTTCTGATGTCTTCATTACTTAGTCAAAATTCCTTGATAAGTTTATCAGCTAAGTTACTCCATACTTAGCCAATTTTACGAAGTTTTGGAATGCATCAAAACCTCCCTTATCAAACTTTCTTTAGTGCCTTCATCTTCATCTTCATCCAACAATTTTCCCCTTTTTGATGATGACAAAACTTCAGCTAAGTACCTGTTGAATACCTAAACTAAAGATTGAAATCCTCAAAATTTTCTGAGATAGAAAAAGTTTATTGGATTGAACTTGACTTTTCATTAATATTGAAAATGAGTTACATGTACAAGTTCATCAGATGAGATTTCTGAAAAAGTAAACTGATTACAATGGATTTTGCAATTCCTAACTATCAGCTTCTTCATCAGATTCAAGCACTTCTTCGTATTCATAAGATGATTCTTCATCATCTTCTTCTTCATCAGCTTCTTCTTCCAAGGTTGCTTTGGCAGCTTCCATCTTCTCTTTAAGTTCTTGTTCTTGAAGAGCTTTCAAAGCTTCCATAGCCTTCCTTGCAGATTCTGTATTCTTGTACTTGGTATCTTCTTTTTCAATCGTTTCTGATTCTTCTACCTTTCCAAGATTATCAGTCTTGTCAGCTGTTTCTTCAGTTTCCTTAGCTTTAATAGTTGCAGCAGTAGTTTCTTCCTTAGTTGGTTCTTCAGCAGCAAACTCCTTTGCTGGTTCTTCAGTAATGGTCTCTTTAGCTGGTTCTTTAGCAGCAGATTCCATAACTGATTCTTCCCTTTTATCTTCCCCCTTTTTGTCATCATCAACTCTGATGACATTAGAAGGTTCAACAGCAGGGTTTAGCGCAACAGTCGGAATCTTTACTCCAGCACATAAAGCCTTTAGATTCTGATTAACAACGTCATGACTAGCTGTTAGATGTTGAATATCAGTGCTGATGACGTCAGTCTTATCATTGAAGTAGTCAATGTTGAGGTTGATAGTTGCAATTTCATTTTGAACCTCCTGTGAAGCCTTTGCTACTTCTTGCAACATCCCTAAGTTGACTGCCTTCTCTTCTTCACTGACTTTTATGAAGGTTGCAGTTAAGTCAGCAATTTTGTGCTCAGCTGATTTTAAAGCAGTGTGAAGATGATTTACATCACCCTTCACATCTTCTACGTTCTGGTTCAGTTCTCTTAAGCTGTGAATCAACTGCAATGAATGATCTTGAGGAACAGGTAGCTGATCAATAGCTAACTTGATAGAGCTGCTAGTTAGAAGGTGCGTTCTTTCCACTTGATGAGTGTGTGATTCAATCAATTCTGTCTTCATCTTCTGTAACTGCAGACTATTCCTCTCTTCCATTTCTTTAATTTGATTTTCAATAAGTAATTGGAAGGCCTCCATCAGTGATGAGTGTTCATCCCCTGATGAAGTAGAAGCATCAGCTTCTTTCTCTTCAGTCGCCTGTTGAACAGGGACATCTTGCATATCCGTCATCTGATGATCTTCAGAAGTCTTAGCTTGCGGCTCAATAGCTAAGGACTTATCAGCAGACTTGTGCTTATCAGTGACATCATCGTAGAACAGATTAGTAATGGTTCCATCATCATTAAAGCATGTTGTCTGTCTAATCTGTCTTACAATAATCCAAGGGTTAACAGGAGCATTGTTACCCTTAGGGACTTCATAGTACGGTTGTACTTCCTTGCCAAAAATGATTTGTTGAATACTTGGCAGCAGTGGCAAGTCGCTTGAACATCCTTGCTGATATTTTGACTTTTTAACCCATCTCTTCAGAGCAGTCATAACAGCAAACTTAATTGCTCTTTCTTCAGCATCTTCAGATTTCTTTTTCTTGTCAGGCAAGGTGCTTTTGATTTTCTTGGCCTCCTCCAATGCAAAGCTTTTTGCATAATTATGCATGACTTCTCTTACATAACTGGGATCAAGGGCCTTTTGGATGGAGTTTGTCTTCAGCCAAGTCAGAACCCAACGTTCTTCATCAGCTAACTCCTTCATGCTTTGAAGTTCAGTTATTGAGCTGTTCAGCCTGTTATCCCTCCACTTGATATATCTTGGTTTCTCCTGGGTGAACAGAGTCCTCAACATAATCTTCTGATCATAGTATGCTAGAGACTTCTCAAACTTCTTGAAAAGCTCCTTATCAGCATAGACTATCTCAAAAGCTTTTCTGACTTCAAACTTGTCCTTTGACTTGAGTTTGGGGGCAGGCAGTAATATCTTCTTCTTGTCTTCTTCATCATTCTTGCCTTCTCCAATCTTGATGCCACCTCCATGGACAGGTCCATAGGCATCAACTTTACTCAATTCAATCACCGCAGCCATTTCAGCATCCTCAGCAGCTTTTCTTTCTGCTGCAGACATGCGTCTTCTGGCTTCATCCTTTGCTTCTTGAGCTTTGCTTAGCTCAAGTGCTTTCTTCTCTTCAAGCTCATCCTGCTTCCTCTGTTCAGCTTCTTCCCTTGCTTTCTTATCAGCTTTGGAGATTTTCTTTCTCCTTAGCACTATTTTTCTTTTGCCTTTATCAGCAGGGGCTGGTCCAGCAGATGATATGGGAGCAGCAGCAATAGGATAGACGATTTGGACATCTGGATCTTCTTGAGGTTGAGCAACCTCAGCTGTTGATGTGACATGACTTGGCTGTTGCTCATCAGCTTTGTCAATCACAACAGTTTCAACTGTTTCAGCAGGCCTTTGAGTAGCTTCAGGGTCTTCCCTAGCTACATTTTCCAGATCAGTAGGTTTTTCAATAAATGTCATCTGCTTTCTGGCAGACTTCTTGGTCCTCCCTTCACGGTAAGTAGAGGTAACAGTATCTCTCTGTTGACTTCTTGTCCTTTGAGAAATACCCTCAGCAGGCCTCTCTGCTGATGGAGTTCTTGATGGTGATGCAGGGGATCCAGTCCTTACATCAGCAATTATATTCTCAACAATTTTAGTGGCTTCAGCAGAAGTCACTCTCTCCATCTGCTTAGGAATCTTTTCCTTAGGCTTGTCAGCAGCCTTCTTCTTTTTGGTCTCAGCAGCTAAGTCAGCAGTCTTGACCAGTTTTCTCTGCCTTTTGGCAGGAACCTCCTTTGGTTCCTCAACATCAGCTTCCTCAGGCTCACCAGCCTTCCTCTTTTGAACAGGCATGTACTTGGACAATGCCTTAGATTTATGGATCTCTTTTCCATTCTTCATATCACAACCCAGCTTTGACAGCAGATAGCTGAGTGTGATCCTGTGGTTGGTAGTGGGGCCTTTTCCTTTCTTATCATCAAGAAAGTCAGCTAATATGTACCAAACTATGATGGACCAGTTGATTTCCAATCCATAGTATATGGCAGCCATGATGCTGAACCTCTTCATGGTAACAGCATCCAGTGAGAAGGTGCAGTTCTCAATCAGCTTGCACACCATATCAGCCATCCGCTGATATTCATCCTTCAGTTGCTTCTTCCTAATATTTCCAGATAAAGTTTCTCCCTCTTTGGCGCAGATCGCCCAGAACTGTTGGTGCTTGTCCTCTGTCAGTACAGTGACGTCATGTCGTCCTCTGTTAGGAAGCCCAAACGTCTCGTGAAGAACAGCAGGAGTAATAGTGACAGATTTGTCTCCTACTGAAGCCTTAATTTCCAGTTTGTTGTAGTCAGCTTTCGCTGTGTTGTAGTACTCCATCACTTGGTCAGTCCAGATAATTCCTTCGTGGTATTCCATGAAGTTTACCAGCGAAGCAGCTTTGAACTTTTCGAGCAGTTCTTTCATCAGATTCGTACCAGATTGGTAGTAAGAATCATAGACGAGAAACATACCTTCGGCGGCCATTGTAGATCTGTTGAAGGTTAGAAAAACAAAGGAAAGTATGCAGAGAATTTGCAGAAATTTCTCACAAGTACTTTTGAAAGTTTAGGGTTCGTAAAGATCTACTTGACTGATCAGATGAGGATTTATAGAGTTGGGGTTTTTCGGTTTCCGTGATATCTGCCAACCGTTAGATCCGTTTTTCTGTCAGTGCTGATCGTGCGGCGTCAGTTACGACCTTTCAAATTCAAAAGATATTTAATGAAGAGCGGGAATATGTACCGCCCAACAGTTACTTATAAAAGCGTGTTCTGAATATACGTTTTAAACAGTTCCGCTTTTATTGAAGGAATCAGATGAGTAACATAAATACTTATCTGATGGACTACTGTCCTGATGACAATGCTGTTATCAGAGAATGCCAATAGCTGATAACCTTCCTCAGCTGTTTGTCAATCCAGCTAGATAAAATAACTTTAATCTTCGATAGTTGAGTCTTCTGATGAAAACATAACTTCAACTAACTGTCATTAACAAATTTCATCTTTAATTCAGAAGTACCGCTAGTCTTACACGTTCCCCCTGAGTTTAAGAATTCATAAGTTAACTAGTCTGTTGAGAGTTAATCCTTGAAGATAATAACGAATTACTAAGCTGTTGAACTCCAGTCTTCTGATTAGTTCCCCCTCAGCTTATGCTTCCAAATTAAGTAGTCCTAGCTCAGCTCTTAGAGTTGAAAACCTTACTTCACTTAAAGGTTTAGTGAAAATATCAGCAATCTGATTATCAGTATGAACATACTCAATCATTACATTGCCTTTTTCCACATGATCTCTAATGAAATGATGCTTGATCTCAATATGTTTAGTCCTTGAATGACTTGTAGTGTTCTGAGTAAGTGAGATTGCACTTGTATTGTCACAGTAGATTGGTATTCCACTGATCTTTATGTTGTAGTCTTCTAGTTGATGTTTCAACCAAAGTATCTGTGCACAGCAAGCTCCAGCAGCTATATATTCAGCTTCAGCAGTAGATATAGAGACTGAGGTTTGCTTCTTACTCATCCATGAGATCAGACGACTACCTAAGAACTGACAGGCACCTGTTGTGCTTTTCCTGTCAATCTTGCAGCCAGCAAGGTCTGAATCTGAATAGCCAACTAGTTCAAATCCAGATTCTCTAGGATACCATAATCCCAGTTCTTGAGTGCCTTTAACATACTTCAATATCCTCTTGGCAGCTAAGAGATGAGATTCTTTGGGGTTTGATTGAAATCTTGCACAGACTCCAACTGAGTACATTATATCAGGTCTGCTTGCTGTTAGATACAACAATGAACCAATAATGCCTCTATATTTGGTTATGTCCACTGATTTGCCATCTTCATCTTTATCCAAACGAAGACTTGTAAACATAGGAATGGTAGCTGTTGAGCTAGTTTCCATACCAAATTTCTTGAACAGATCTCTTGTGTACTTTGCTTGGCTGATGAATATTCCATCAGGCAACTGTCTAACTTGCAATCCAAGAAAGTAATTAAGTTCACCCATCATGCTCATTTCAAACTTATTCTGCATCAGCTTGGAGAACTTATCACACATCTGTTGATTAGTTGAACCAAAAATAATATCGTCCACATATATTTGCACAAGTAATATATGATTTTCCCATTCAATTGTGAACAAGGTTTTATCTACCTTACCTTTTCGAAATCCTTTAATTAAAAGAAAATCAGATAGGGTATCATACCATGCTCTTGGAGCTTGTTTCAGTCCATATAAGGCTTTCTTCAGACGATATACTTTGTCCTCTTCTTGATAGACTTCAAATCCAGGAGGTTGTTCAACATACACTTCTTCTTGCAATTCTCCATTGAGAAAAGCAGACTTCACATCCATCTGATAGACAGTGAAGTTCTTGTAAGCAGCATAGGCTAGAAACAGTCTGATTGCTTCAAGTCTTGCTACTGGTGCAAAAGTTTCATCAAAGTCAATTCCTTCTTCTTGACAATAACCCTTGGCCACTAGTCTTGCTTTGTTTCTGGTGACAACACCATCTTCATTCATCTTATTTCTGAAAACCCACTTAGTGCCAATTACTCTTTGATGACTTGGTCTAGGAACTAAGTACCAGACTTCATTCCTTTCAAATTGATTCAACTCTTCTTGCATAGCTTCTATCCAGAAGGAATCATTTAGAGCTTCTTCAATTTGCTTGGGCTCTATTTGAGATAGAAATGTGACAAACATAGCTTCTTGTGCAGCAGCTCTTCTTGTTTTCACTCTATCTAAAGGATCACCAATAACTAATTCAGGAGGGTGATTCTTGAGCCATCTGAGATCAGGTTGCAAATCAGGATGTTGTCCTCTGTTATGATCTTGCAACACTACTGTTGAAGTTCCAGTAGTAGTCTGTTGAACATTTGTAGTCTGTTGAACAGTCTCTGGTCTGTCAGCTGTTTGCAACTCGTCTGTTAGACAATCAGCACGTTGATTTTGAACAGCACTTGAGTTAGCAGCTGAGCTTAGATTAGGTAGTATGATGGGAACATATTCTTCATTTCTTCCAACGTCTAACTTCTGTAAATCAGCAGACAGATCTTGATTAACACTTTGATTCTTTTCAGGAGATTGACTTGGCTCATCAAATACTACATGGATAGATTCTTCTATTAGTAATGTTCTTTTGTTAAACACTCTATAAGCTTTACTAACAGTAGAGTATCCTACAAAAACAGCTTCATCAGCCTTTTCTGCAAATGCAGCAAGGTGATCTTTCCCATTATTCAATACAAAACATTTACAACCAAAAATCTTAAAGTAATGAATGTTTGGTTTTCTATTGTTCCAAACTTCATATGGAGTCTTGTTCTGATTTTTGTTGATCATACATCTGTTCTGGGTAAAGCATGCTGTGTTTGTTGCTTCTGCCCAAAATCTTTGAGGCAGTTTAGCTTCAGCTATCATGGTTCTGACAGCTTCTTTTAGTGTTCTGTTTCTCCTTTCAGCAACACCATTTTGTTGAGGGGTTCTTGCAGCAGAATACTCATGATGTATTCCTTTGATATTACAATACTCTTCAACAGTAGAGTTTGTAAACTCTGTCCCTCTATCTGATCTGATCTTCAATATTTTGATACTCTTCTCATTTTGGATCAGTTCCATCAGATTTGTAAGATGTTCCTTGGTTTCACTTTTCTTCTTCATGAAAATCACCCAAGTATATCTTGAATAATCATCCACAACAGCTAGGCAGTATTTCTTTCCACCATTGCTGACTGGATCAATGGGTCCAAATAAGTCCATATGCAACAGCTCCAATATTCTTCCAGAAGATTGGTGCTTCTTTTCTTTAAAAGATGACTTGATTTGTTTACCCTTCTGACATGCATCACAGAGCTTGTCTTTGCTCATGACAGCTTTTGGAATCCCTTCTACCAAATCATTCTTGATTAATCTGTTTATGGTCTTGAAGTTTAAATGATTCATTCTCTTGTGCCATAGCCAACTGACTTCACTTGGTGCAGATGCCACCAAACAAACACTTGAATTCTTGTCAGCAGAATTCCAGTCGACTATATAGATATTTCCTTGTCGTCTTCCAGATAAAATTACCTTCTTTGTACCAATCTGTTCAACGTAGCACTTATCTGTTGAGAAGATGACTGAATATCCCTTGTCACAAAATTGACTTATGCTCAGCAGATTATATTTCAGGCCTTTAACATAGGAGACGTCAGATATCTCTATGTTTCCCTTGATTAATCTTCCTTTGGCTTTAATCTTGCCTTCTTTGCTGTCTCCAAAAGTGACTTTTGGACCATCCACAGCAACTGCATCAGTCAACTCATGTATGTTTCCACACATGTGCCTTGAACATCCACTATCCAAGTACCAAATCTTCTCTACTTTACTCCTACTCCTAATCCTAACCTACAAAACAAAAATAAAATTGTTTTAGGTACCCTTATTGAGAGGGTCCTGAAGGATTAGTTCCACCCTTGACAACCCAAGATGTTGAAGTCTTAGGCTTCTTAGGTTTCTGAGTTTTAGGAGCATGAACAGTTTCATTTTTATCATAGTTATCAGATAAGTCATGTTGATGATCAGTATGATATGAATAATGTTCATAAGCAGGGTAAGGTGCATGATATGCAGGATATGCATGCATTGGATGAGCAGGGTAAGGTGCATAGTAACTAGGAAATTGAGGTGCATGATACATAGGATGATATGCAGCAGGTTGCACATAATATGACTCATTTCCATACCAAGCATTTTGATTTTTCTTGTTCTTATGCTTCTTTGGTTTACTAGATACTTGCTCATTTGACTTTGACTTAGTTTTACCACTAGTCTGATTGACTTTAGCTTTATCAGCAGACTTCTTAGGACTCTGCTGTTTGGTCTTACTAGTCTGATTTCCTACACTAGGCTCTTTGCTCTTTTTAGCCTTAGGAGATTTCTTCTCCTTTACCACTTTCTCAGATGAGGTAGGTTTAGAGGTTTGAACATACAGAATGACCATACTATTGTCAGCTGATATGAATTTTTCAGTATGATTCAATTCTAATTTTTTCTTTTCTAAAGGTGTCTCCTGTTTACTAGATGTATGCATGGATATCAACAGTAGACTTATCATGAGACTCAATGATTTTCTCAAGTTCCATGATTTTTCCTTTATAGACCTCACATTCAGCTTTCAGAGATTCATGCTCTTGCTCAAGCTGTTTATATTCAGCTGATTCTTTTGGCTTTTCAGCTAAAAGTTTCAGTGAACTATTTTGCTCTTTTAGCAAGTTCATCTCTTCCTTAAGCTTGACAAACTCTCCAGCAATAGTAGTATTATTTAACATCATTTGCTCTAGAGAATTAAACAGTTCATTTTCTTGAGGAGTTACCTCATCCTCAGAGTCATCAGATTCCTTTGCCATCAGGCAGAGGAGAGCAGGTTTTTCTTCATCAGACGATTCTTCATCAGACGTGTCTGAATCTGAATCAGATGAGTAGACAGCAGTCAGCTTTTCTGCTTCAGCCATCATTGTCTTGCCTCTCTGATGCTTTCTTTCTTTTCTCATTTTCTTCTCTTCCTCAGTGTACTTCTCTGCTTTTGGATATGGGCAGTCTCTTATGAAGTGTCCCAATTTCCTGCAGTTGTAACACATCAGTTTTGATTTATAATCATCCTTATCCTGAGAAGAAAAGTTAGGTTTAGAAGTGGAAGCATTGTTGTATTTGTTTTTCATCTTTCTCTTGTAGAACTTCTTGAAGTTGTTCATCAACAGTGCAACATCTCCAGCAGTGTACTCCTTTTTTGTTGAGTAGAGTGGCTTCATCAGATGAGTCCACTTCAGCATTTCTTTGAGCCGGTCTTCTTTGGTTTTCAGCAGCAACAAGTGCAGCTGTGGGTCCTGAAGTTGAGGTTTCTTCAATTCCCATCCTTGGCAGTTTATACTCATAAGCCTTGAGTACGGAGAACAGCTCTGTAAGAGAAATCTTGCCCAGATCTCTTGATTCTTCCATTGCTGTCACCTTCATGTTGAACTTGGAAGGTAGAGCCTTCAGTACTCTGACAGAAATCTCTTTGTCAGTGAAAATCTTTCCCAGCTTCAAAACTTCATTCAGAGTTCTGGTGAATCTGGTGTCCATCTGATCAATGGTTTCTCCAGACTTCATCTTGAAGTTATCCAGCTTCTCCAAGGCAACACTTAGCTGATGCTCTTTAATTGCATCATTGCCTTCACTCATGTCACGAACCTTATCCCACATCTCCTTTGCAGTTTTGCAATGCTTGACTTTGTCAAACCGATCATTATCCAGGGCTTTGGTCATGATGAATCTTCCGACTTTGTCCAGGTTGAACAGCTTTATTTCTTCTGCTGTCATTTCTGTTAAGTCTTTTTCCACCACTATTTGAGCTTCATCTACGATGATGGTCTTGGTGAATTTGAATGGACCTTTGATGATACATGTATACATGTTGTCATTGTAGGCAGCAAGGAAAATCTCCATTCTGATCTTCCAGTCCTCAAAAGACATACCAGCAATGTGGGGAACATGGCTGATACAATCCATTTTTCAAAAAGTTTTTTTTTTTTTTTTATTTTTCAAAAAGATGCTCTTTTGAAAAGTTTTGAAAACCTTTGAAAAACACTTGGATCAAGCTCGTTGATCAGGCAGCTGATTCTAATGAACCACCCGCTCTGATACCACTTGTTGGTCCCAAGTGGTCAGAAGAGGTTTAGAGGGGGGGTGAATAAACCTCTTTAAAAATTTTCTTCAAATTTAACTTTAAAACTTTACTCTTACTGAACAGACTAAGCTGATCAGATTAGTAAGTTACAATTCTGTTCGCGAACAAATCTTTGAACAGTCTTGTTGACTACTCGTCTGATGGTTACTTAGCTGATTTTGCAGAAATCAGTTTTAATACTTAGAGTACTTGCAGCGGATTTTCAAAGTGTTTTTCACAAGTAATCTTAGCAGTTTGAAAAATGTTTCCCCAGTTTTATAAACTCCTTTTAACTTCTTTTCAAACAGTTAACTTAACGTGTTTTTATGCAAACAGAAAATATGCAAGTTTAAAAGCAATGTAAAAACACAATCAATTTTTATAGTGGTTATATGGATTTAAATATCCTTTAGTCCACTCTTCCAAGTCACTCAGATCTTGGGTTATACTATAATCACAAAGTTTACAGTATACTCTGCTTGCGTCGAACAACAAATGAAACGACCACAAGTTCGCAATAGGAAATCACACAGAAAACCTATCCTCTGAAGTTTGATCACTCACAAAGATGGATCACAACTCCGCACAACACTCTTGTTTACAAAATCACTCAGAAGATGTATTTTTCTTGATTCTTCAACTCTGCTTTCGTCAACAAATGACTCAGCTGATGAGTGAGCTGTTCTTGAGACTTAAAGAATTTTGCTTCGGAAATTTCTCTCAGAAAGTGTGTTGCTTCCTTCTTCTTCGTCTCTTTCAGCTATTTATACTTGAGGATTGAAAAGTGTCCGTTGAAGAGAGACAGGATTCAAATTCCTCGAGTACTGGTCCTTAAAATCCGCGAACGGCTCTTTTGCAGTCTGTCCGTACTGTAAACAGTACTATTCTGCAGGCAGCATTAAATGCACTCGGCTGATGCGAAGCTTTTCTTCAATCATTTGTCTTAAATATCCTCGTACTTCAGCATTTATTACACCAAGGGGCATTTATTACCGTTGGGAACACTTCATGATCTTCTTCACTTGGCTGACGAAAGTATAAGTCTGATGGTGAACTCGGCTGATCTCAATCTTGAACAAATCTGATTTGAGTTGGCTGATCTTCACTAATCTGATAACTTTACTTCAGCAGATCAGAAGTCTTGGACCTTGAAACTTTGACTCTTCTGATGTCTTCATTACTTAGTCAAAATTCCTTGATAAGTTTATCAGCTAAGTTACTCCATACTTAGCCAATTTTATGAAGTTTTGGAATGCATCAAAACCTCCCTTATCAAACTTTCTTTAGTGCCTTCATCTTCATCTTCATCCAACAATACACATTCACACACTGATATAAATATATAAACTAATAATATTTGATAATCTTAGACCATTCAAAAGAATCAGAACATTGTAAAACATATTGTATTTTACCAAATATTGAACACTCTTCCTTTAATGATTATATAAATAGTTGACATCATTATTCTGTTTTGGTTAAAATTTATTATATTTTTTGCAAAATTCTAGGCAACAATACAAATCTAGGTTACATGAAAAATGAAAAAAGATATTGATAACAATAACGAAGAAAGACAAAAAACAATTAATTTTCCTAATATTAAGCATACAATTTGGTAAAAGTTATTTGTTTCCATGTGCACATTGACTTAGACTATGCAATAGAATTAAATTTATTGCAAAAGAAAAATTAACAACTAAAGACTAATTTGAAGAAAGAAAAAGTTGATACATATTCAAATAATAATATAAAATGACTATCATAAAGTTCATGAATAACTTAAAAGTAAAAGTATCTTTAAATTCATATGAAATAACAGACTAAGTCGTTTCATATTGAAATGAAAACATATGTAAAAGAAGAATATAGACATAGCCAATAGATAGTAAAAAGAAATCAAAAGTACAATTAACATATATAATCAATAATGTAGTAAAAGAAAATCAAGCCATAGCAAGATGTATCATACAAAAAAAAATCAAGACCAATCATTATAAAACACACGTTGAACCAACAAAACTAATATGAAAGATGTTATTCAATAGAGAAAAAATTATTGCACGAGGATTTAGTGAAATTGTATGAAATTAAAAAAGAATTTATCCAAACAAAGGAAACATGTATAGAAAATTAAGCATATTACCTCAAATTGCAACATCAATTTATTCATCACAAAACAAATTCTTTATATAATGATAAAAACTCATATAATACCTATCTCAATTACCTTTATTTCTTTGCAATAAATGTCACCCTCCTTATTTATCAATGATAGAAACATAAAATGATAAATAAATAACATAAAGTATAAAGTATAAAATTTGACTAAAAAACAAATAATAGCATACCCGCTAAATTAGATTATCAACTTCGCAAATCACAAATACTTTGTTCTCCATGCTCTGCATCCCGCCACATTCTACAAAAAAAATGAAAAGATAAAGAAAAAATCACCAAATTTTATTGTAGATTATAAACTTATAGGAAACAATGTTCTTGTTAAAAAGAAAATAACAATTATATAATGAATCACATATTAAATTACCAAATGCTAAAATAATTGAAGTAACGTGAAGTAGGGGCAAAATTTTAGTTAAAATATTAAAAGAAAATTAAGAATTGAATATAATGAGTAAGATCGATCTATAATATCCATATGAAGTTCCAAATTACAAATTTTATAATCGGAATAAATCCATCGCATATCTAACCATATAAAAATCCTAACTAATCCGGTCAAATTTGAATAAAAAATTGCCTCATTAACATGCATTCATACTAAAAATCTGGCCCCAATTTCGCATAAGAGTTCGAGTAAATATATAGTTAGGGCTGTCAATGGGGGCGGATTTTAATCCGGATCCGATCCGATTTATTAGGATAATTATCCGATGGACCTGATCCGATTAAGAAGATCCGTAATCCGAATTATATGGAGCGAATATGGATCTAGGTTGATCCGATCCGTTACATATCCGTATCCGATATATATTACTATATGTTGTTTATATATTATGTATTTAAATAAAAATAAAAATAAAACTATCTATGTTCCACTAAAATCTTTTACTATATTAAAAATAATTTTAAAAAGAAATGCATGAGAGATGTTGGTGGATTGACCAGATAACTAATTGGGTCTACAACATATTAATTTATACTATTTATTAAGAAAAGTCAAACCATAACCATTCATTCTTCAATTTTTATCTTCTCTTCCATTTCTCAATATTGAGTTTTCTTCTTCTTTGTCCCAATTTATATATTTTTTACTTATATTTTTGTTTATTCTTTTATTCTAATTTTTATCGTTTATATTTATCCATCATATTCCATTTTCTACAATTTTTAGGCAATAGTTTCGATGAAGTAAGTAAAATTTTACATTTTCAATTCATGATGGTGGAATCTGCAAGTGATTTGGAGAAAAACGGAAAAAAAAAAATTACCTTGCAAAATGTATCCGGATAATTTATCCGGATCCGGGATATCCGCCGGATTCGGATCCGGTTGCTAATATTCCAGATCCGGATAGAAGAAATGGAAATCGGACTCGAATCCGGATTTGCCCTGATCCGATTCGAGTCCGACCCATTGACAGCCCTAAATATAGTTTATATAGTTATCATTTCTTTCTAAAAAGAATCATGTATTTAATGGTATATCACTTTTGTGGAGCTGTGATAAATTAATCTTTGTCATGAGTCAAGAAACGGGCCCAATTTTGTATGGATATATATCTTTGGGGAAGACCCAAGTCAAGTCTTCTGTTGTTATGTCATCAAACATATCTCACTTTAGTTCTTTTCAATGCTTTCTGAAATTACATGTTAAGTTCCTAGCATAAATGGCCCTAACGCGCTTGTAGCTTTTGAATGATTAAGGGCCCGCTTCTTTCATATTTTTTAGATGTTTCTGGGCCGTTTGTTCGTTACGGATCTCCTGTCCCAAATTAAAATGAGTGTCCCAATCTGTGTCCCATTCGTAATTAAATGACATGTGTCCATCTCCATTACATGACACCTCATCTCCATCTCTATACCACTGCTAAAATAAATCTGCTCAATTTTCAGTGGATTGAACTTGAAAAGATAGTAATTTTCGTCATAATGATTTTAAGAAAACAACCCATCCATATTAATTGATGTTCATCAGATTTCTTTTTCTTTGATGAATAAACTTGAATACAGTACATATGAGATTTTTTTTTCTTTGATGAATAAACTCGAAAACATAGTCAATATATTTGAACGAATCAATCCCAAATACTTGCTATTTATATTTTGATAGTGGGAGGCGATGTTCACGACACCGCTACCACATTTGTTTATCTAGTCCGACTGTTCTAATTTCGTTTTTTTTATAAATTTAACAAAATAAAATACTTGATTATGCAATTGAGTTTTTCACGAAACAATTAACGCTGGTATAAATTCATGTGAAGATGAATGGTTCTATGGATGGAAAAGACCGTGGATCCTTAATCTACGAATTATAATAATTCTGAGATGGTAAAGTATTGCAATGGCAGAATAATCTTGCAGATATATAGAAACGAAGAAGATGATGAGGAATAAAATAATTGTGTGTGATGCACCTAAAAAAACTTGACACGTGGCATAATTTAATTAATGGGACATAGTTTGGGACACCCGCTTTGGGACAGGAGATCCGTAGCCCCGTTTGTTTAGTGTTTGGGAAAGAAATTTGAAAGAGTAGTAGAGGTTTGTGAAATAATTTCGATTTGCGTTTTGTTGTTTTTTTTTTACAGAATTATTTGAGAAATAAAATAGGTGTAGATTTTTTTGAAAGAATTAGTTTGTAGGTGAAAGATGTGTAAGATTTTATATCAAATTATGTTTGTTGTATAAGATATAGGTTACTTTATGTCAAATCAGAGTAGAATTTGTATTGGTTTTGTTTAGAGATAAGAAAATTGTTGTTTGTTTGGGTTTTGAGAGAATAGTTTGAGAAAATTGAGAGATGAAAATTTATTTCAGAAAATAAAAAACATGTTTGTTTGGCATTTCTCAAACACGAATTTTTTTTGAGAAACACCAAACAAACAAGCCCTCTGATTTTCGTGTATTCGAAAAAATGACTTATTTAAATTTTATGTATCCAAATAAATTGTTAATTTCGATTTTTAGAGATGAAATGATTAATAAGTTTAATATTTTAGAAAATATTTTTTCTCTTACACATAAACTATATATTAAATATGTAGTACAAAATATAGCTTTAACACCCTAACAATTAATTGCGAAATGTGAAGTTAATTATTACGTGATGCACATGATGGAAAATATGTACATAATTAACTGTGTTAATTTTTTTTCATAGAATTCCCGTGTATTTTATCAAATATTGCATACTCTTTCTTTAATGATTAAATAGTTGACTTCGTTAATTTGTTTAGGTTAAAAAAAAAGAAGAATATACAAGGGTTTTCCATGTTTCTCAAAACACATGTGGGTTTTGTGCATTTTTAACAAGTAGAATTACGTTTCAAATTGTCCATTAACTCGTATTTTCCAGCAGTTGTTTCAATCCATGTTTAGAGCCGGAAAATTCTTGCATAGACTTGGTCTATGAGATTTTCATAGACCTTGTGGTGGTAAATAAGCCACATCATACATTTTGATGTGTCATGCTTTCAAAATGTATGATGTGGCTTATTTACCACCACAAGGTCTATAAAAATCTCATAGACCAGGTCTATGCAAGAATATTCCTTTAGAGCCTACGTAGGAATTTGAAATATGATAAATAGTCCATCGAGAATTGTGGATAAAGATAATTTAAGCGATGTTAAATGTTTCATCAAAATAAAATGATTGAATTTATTCCATGGCATAATTCGATTTTTCAAATTGAGTTATTTTCTTTTTTAAACTTCAATGTAGATCGATTATATATATGTTGTATTCAAACTTAATTTAATATTTTAATGAACCGAGAGTGTTAAAACAATTTTTCTATCGTGGTCAACACTATATATATCTTCACATATTCAAATAATTTGATTTTAAAATTAGAACTTATTGTGCTCAAAATAAAATAAAAATAAAAATAAGATGTGTTTACATACATATGAGCCAAATATATTATTTAAAAGAACTCAACAAATTGTGAAGCCGATAGAACACTACGGGCACCACGTGGAAAAGTAATAGGCAAACAAGTACAAATTTGGCAACAAAACCCCGTCGTTTTGGGATTAAAACTAAAAAGGATAAAAAAATGAGGGGCACTGTTGAACCCCCATTGATTATCATAATATACAAATTGGGTTAATGGCAATTTACCAATTTTAATATTCATAATGTTTAATTTACTTTCCAATAATTTAAAAAAGAGTAATTATCCCCTATTAAAATTTTATATAAGCAATTTATTCCCTGAGTCGGAATGTGCAATTTGGAGAAATTGAGAGTGAGCACGAAAAATGTTTTGTTAGAGGGATAAATTACCACATTTATCATAACACAGAAAGACAAATTGTTACTTTATCATAACACGAGGTAAAGTGTCACATATAAAAATGTCAGGGAGGCAATGTGATTTTTTTTTTTTATAAAATTACAAGGAGGTAAAATATTTATTTTTTCAAATACTGAAAAATTAATTAAATATTATAAATATCACAAAGAGTAAACTGTCATTAACTCAATACAAATTTAACTAAATCCCCTTTCCTAAAACTAAAATACATCACCTCCAAAAAAAAGGGTGAAAAAATGGAAATCAAATGTAGTTGAATACCACACCGCAACATATAACAAATAAAAAATCCCAAAATGTTTTAGAGAGAAGGCCTTTTTGTTGTATGCTCGGGCCATTCTGTTAAAGCATTTTGGACCTAATGATTTAGATTTTTGCCCGTCCAAATGCTATTTGCCCAGCTCATTTAGTTATTTTATTCCTTCTCCAATTTATAGATGGAAAATTGTTTTTTTTTTACCACAAGATCGACCTACTTGCAATTTTGGTATCATTGAATACAAAAATATAAATTTGGTACTATAGGATAGGAATCCATTGCAACTTTGGTACCAAACCAATTTTTTTCCAAAGTTAATGACAATTTACCTCCTACGAAATGCATAATGTTCAATTTACCACTTTGTGGTTTAAAAAGGAGCATTTTACCCTATGAAATTTTTTGACAAGTGAGTTATACTCTTCGGCTGAAGGAGTTAAATTACTTCATTAAAAATTTCACAAGGGATAAATTGACTTTTTCGAAATTAAATGGAAAATTAATTATTCAAGTCTTATCTAAACCTTTGGGTCAAACAAAAAATGAGTACTTAAATTTTAATCTCAAAATCATCTATTTAAAACTAATTCACTCATGAGTCATGTAGGTTTTGCAACTGGGTTTGATGAGTGTGTTTTAGTTGGATTATAGTATTTAGAATAATCGAGTGATGGGGTATCCGGTTTAACACATCTCTTCAATGTGAAGATAGGTAGATCGATCAAACCTTTCTTCTATTTGTTCTCGGGGATCGAAACCTGCAATAAAAAACAACCACGTCAGGTTAATACTGGTGGTTACCCGGCGATAACCCTCCGATGTTTAAGTAAGTGTCGAGTTTGAGGTGGATGAAATGGGTAGTTAATACTCAGGTAAGAGAAAGCATACCTTTTTCTGTAATTAATGAGGGTAATTTATAGCCTTTCGCACGGGTTAATGGATCGGATCATGACAAGACATTTCGGTTATAGCAAATGGGTTGTGATAGGACATTTTAGGTCAGGATCGGATCTTCTGTATTCGATTCGAACCTTATGGGTAAATCATATGACTGACGTCGACGTTATCCATGTCGACAGAAAAGATATCGATAAGGAGACGAATAGATATCTTCATATAAGTAGATCGACGTCTCTCGATGACTTCATACGATTGGATCGACGTATTTCGATATATATTTCGATATATAGTATAAGTAATTGATCTTCGTCGAAGACATGGTAATCGATCATCATGATCAACGAAGACTTGGTACATCAGGGTTGGATGGTAAATTTGAACTAGTGACTAGAACAAATTGCAATTACAAATAAGCTACCATTTATTTTTATTTTTATTTAAATCTAGTACATGATGTCTTCATTTCTTCATTGGTCAACGTCATGAGATTGAATGGTCGGATTCGAGAATGCTTTCCAGCCCACAAAGCCTTAGAGATGAGCTTGTAAGTTAGTTCAGATGGGTGGAAAAAATCCCAAAACAAAAATTCATTGGTATTATTGCAAATTGTGTAACCTTCTTTCCCACATTGCAATTCACCCCCCAAAGTTCCATCCCCGCAACATGCATTGGTATTAGAGATGAGCTTGTAAGTTCGTTCATAATTTATTTTTGCCACTTTGCCCCTTGAAATTATAGGATTTTGGCACTTTTCACCCTAATTAAAAGTTGTGGCACTTTGCACTCTGAAAATACAATTTAGTTAGCTCTTTGCACCCTAGTGTGTGTTTTGAAGAAAAAATTCATTGATTCGAAGGTGTAGTAGTTATTTCGAATATTTTTACTACTTTGCACCCTAAAAGTATAGATTTTGACAATTTACACTCTGAAATATAGAATATTGGCGCTTTGCACCTAAAAAAAATAATTTCTGGCATTTTCAACCCTGTCGTAACATGATAATCAAAATATTGTAAGTAACATGCAATATAATAATATTTAGATATGTAAACATTTATTTTAGATATAAAGTAAATAATATAAAGGATACTTGAAAACAAAATAAAGATACTGCCTTTTTTTAATCTAAATTTTACTGAAAGAAAATGTTAAATAAGTTATTTAAAAGTAAAATAACTTTAATATAACAAGTTTATGATTGTTGTGTATAGAAATGATCATTTTATATCTACATCGCCGACATTCATGATTTTTTTTAAAGAAAAATAAATTAAGGTGCAAAATATCATACTAATTATATTTTCAGGGTGCAGAGTGCCAAAAAATTTAGTAAAAAATGCTAATATTTTATAATTTTAGGGTGTAAAATGCCAACATTCTATATTTTATCGGTGCAAAATCTATATTGATAAGGTGAAAAGTGAAAAAAAAAATTAAAAATAACTATTCTACCCTTCTACTAATGAATTTTTTCACTAATATACACACTACGGTGCATAAATTATATTTTCAGGGTGCAAAGTGCCAAAACTTTTAAGTCAAGATACAAAGTGCCAAAACCCTATAAATTTCATAGTGCAAAATGCCAAAAACCCATTAAATCACTCAAAATTTGAAGATCAAAGTATTTTAAGGTATAATATAAAAATATTTAAAAGTTTTAATTTTTTACAATTTTTACTTAAACCGCGCTCGCGAACTAAAGAGGGCAAGAAGAAAAGGGACGGAGAAAGCCCAACAAACGCGATGGCCAAGTCCATGAATCTTGTTCCAAACGGTTTGGGTTCAATCCTAACGTTCTTTAAAGACTTTAACAAACATGCAATTGCCTTTATATAAACTATGTTGCATGTATAAGGATACGGCGATATGAACATGTAGGATATGCATGTAGTGATACGGATTTTAAAAGTTTATATATTACGATAATGTTAAAATATGTGCATATATTTAAAAAATAAAAAATAAACAACCATAGTTTGAAAAATGTATAATATAGACTATGTTATATATACTTAGTTTACTTTTTGTTCCATTTTGATGATTTCCAAATGTCATCAGCTAAGTAAAGGAACCTTAGTTAACCTCTGAAAATATTTAACCGAAGAGACAAGTACAAGTCAGAAGGGTTAAATATTTGGTCAAGAAGACTATTCATGTGTTGCTGAGTTTGAAATCAGACTGGTGGATTTCAGCAGAGTCAAATCAGATGAACCGGTTTGAACTAGCAGAGTGTTCATCTGCAGATTAGAAGTGATAGAAAATTCTCTCCAAAGGTAATAAATGCACTTGGAGTAATAAATGATGTAATAGAAGGGTATTAAAGATAAATGACTAAAGAAAAGTCTCCAATCAGAAGAGTGCGTTAAATGCGACTGACAAGAAATACAACAGATTGTACAGTGAACAGTTGCAGGGAACCGTTTTAGAGATGGGGACCAATATTCTGGGAGCGTTAGAATTCAAGAGTTAGAGACGAAGCAACTCACATTACAACTGAGAGCAATTCATGAGCAAATCTTCAAGTCTCAAATACTCTAAGGCAGAAAACTAAACATCGAAGTCATTGTTGGCAGGCTGAAGTCGAGAAAATAAATTTACATCCATAATCTTAGTGATTTTTGTAAAAAAAATTAAAAGAGTTGTGAGAAGTAGTTTTTCATCTAAGTGAGTGAAAATATTTCAGAATACCTAAATCTTCGTGATTTAGAAGAGTAAATTAAAAGACATTCTTGTCTATATAATCACTAAAAAATTCTTTGTGTTAGTTTGCTTTTTCATCTTGCATATTTTCATAAGTAAACTAATCTTGAAAGAGACTTAAGAATTTCAAAGGGTTTTAAAATCAGGGATAAAATTTTTAAGTGATTTAAAACTTGTTTGAAAAACACTTAATTTTAATCTGCTGCAACAAGTTATCAACTCTGAACTGTTTTGAAAAACATATAAGTAAAATCAGACAAGTGGTCAACTTCACTGAACAAGCTTTGTTCGCAATCAGTAGAGTAGTCTCATAAGTTCGATCAACTTATTGTGCTTATTTGAAAAGTTGAAGAAATTTTCAAAGGAAAAACTGAGGTTTATTCACTCCTTTCCCAATCTAAACCTCATCTGACCACTTGGAACCAAGAGGTTCTGTCTAGTGATGAGACAATTGTCTGATGAAACAATTGTCTGATGAAACAAATTTTGGATTAACTATTGTTTCAGCATCAAAGGTTTATCCTAAATTTGATGTTGAAACAAATTTTAATCAAACCTTTGAGCCGAAACAATTGTTTAGCATTAGGAAGCAGTTCGGGGAGGCAGTGCATTCAATCATGACTATAAGGAATTTAAAGAACACAATCAATGAACGCAGGGAGGTGTAAATGGAGGATTAATGCTTTAAGGGTGAAAGGTGAAGCTACCTACCAAATCAGAGAGTATGAAGAAAAGTTGTATTTCTCACTGCAATTATCATAAACGTGATATCCATTTCCTTTTTCTTTTCTATTTAATAGCTAATAGAGTACACATAACTCCACGGCACATATATATTCCACATAAAAGTGTTTTTTTGTTCATTTCCCTGTTAAGATATATATACTTCTCAAATACAACTTAAATAAGCCATAAGGGATCAATCGGACAGTTATATTTATGACCTTCCCCTCTATGCCCTGCGGTAATGATTCATCTGGCATGACGACCATTACCACAATGATGTTGTCCATAGATCAAATTATTTCGTGGATTGGATTTCACTTGACTATCTACAGTACGATTGTTTGTGCTCGGGGTAGAAGTTTTGTATAAATGTATCGCCATGCTATTAAGTATTTTGATTTAAGTTCTTTTCTTTCTAAGAGGTGGAATATAATAACCCGGTTGAAGCGTAATGATCATACGCCTGTGTTTCGCATTTTATGGTGGGGTTATAATTGTCCTGCAAAATTAAATTTTGTATATGAAGTAAAATTTTCAAATTGGTCTGCGCGTGGTCTTGTTCGAGTTAATTTTGATATATGGCAACAATGTAGACTAAGATCGTCACTAAATTTGGAGATGTGAAAGTTTTTTGATAATTTGAAATGTTATGAGTTAAAATTAACTTGCAAAATGGATCCAGATAATTTATCCGGATCCGGGATATCCGCCGGATTTGGATCCGGTTGCTATTATTCCAGATCCGGATAGAAGAAATGGAAATTGGACTCGGATCCGGATCTGCCCTAAGCCGGTCCGAGTCCGACCCATTGACAGCCCTAAATATAGTTTATACAGTTATCATTTCTTTCTAAAAAAAATCATGTACTTAATGGTATATCACTTTTGTGGAGCTGTGGTAAATTAATCTTGGTCATGAGTCAAGAAACGGGCCCAATTTTGTATGGATATCTTTGGGGAAGACCCAAGTCAAGTCTTCTGTTGTTAAGTCATCAAACATTTCTCACTTTAGTTCTTTTCAATGCTTTCTGAAATTACATGTTAAGTTCCTAGCATAAATGGCCCTAACACGCTTGTAGCTTTGGAATGGTTAAGGGCCCGCTTCTTTCATATTTTTTAGATGTTTCTGGGCCGTTTGCTTAGTGTTTGGGAAAGAAATTTGGAAGAGTAGTAGAGGTTTGTGAAATAATTTCGATTTGCATTTTATTGTTTTTTTAGAGAGTTATTTGAGAAATAAAATAGGTGTAGATTTTTTTGAAAGAGTTAGTTTGTAGGTGTAAGATGTGTAAGATTTTATATCAAATTATGTTTGTTGTATAAGATATAGGTTACTTTATGTCAAATCAGAGTAGAATTTGTATTGGTTTTGTTTAGAGATAAGAAAATTGTCGTTTGTTTGGGTTTTGAGAGAATAGTTTAAGAAAATTGAGAGATGAAAATTTATTTCAGAAAATGAAACAAATGTTTGTTTGGCATTTCTCAAACACGAATTTTTTTTGAGAAACGCCAAACAAACAAACCCTCTGATTTTCGTGTATTCGAAAAAATGACTTATTTAAATTTTATGTATCCAAATAAATTGTTAATTTTGATTTTTAGAGATGAAATGAATAATAAGTTTAATATTTTAGAAAATATATTTTTTTTAAGAAATTGTGGAAGAATAGAAGTGAAATAAGCCATGTGCTATTTTATGTGTGAGTGAATTATTTTTTATATAATATATATAATATTTAGGACTGGTTTGTTTGACGGGAATGGAATCTGAATTTGGTAATCTGATTTCCAGGAATTTGATTTTGTTGGTTTTTTTTTGCCTAATCGGATCCAAACTATTCAACCCGATGAGTAAACAGGATCGAACTAATTCGACCCAATTGCGGAATTTGGTGGGTTTTATGTTCATAGTATATTTCGAAAATAACTAACATAAAAACGAGGATCCCATAAACGATAATTCTTTTAATTATGCATAAGAAAGAATAGAAATCTTACAGAAAGCTTCCAGTCCTTCATTCTTTTGGTTGAACTTTCCTAGACTTTGATGAACAAATGGCTTTGATCTTTTTCACCATTGATATCAACCACGTTCTCCTTCTACTAGGTGTGTGGGCACCAACTTAAGAGAATCGAACTTTCTTTCACGTTTTAAAATTCGAGAGTTTCAAGATGAAAAATCTCTACTTGTTTCTTGAACAAGGGGTGGCTTTTGTATGTTTTGGGTTGAAGAACTTTTTCTTTCTTTTGAGTGTAATCTTAATGATTTCACAAATCAAAAAAAATCTTCTCTAAGATCTATATCTCATATTATATTTATAGATATGGGAGGAGTTAAACTCCTACCATAACTCACTCAAAGTTTCCTACTAGAAAAAGAACTCTGCTTTCTCTTACCTTAAGAGAGTTATTAATTAAATACAACTCTTGTAATTAATTAAAACATACATAAATATATTTATATATATAATTTCGAAAATTACATATAAAAATATATAATTTTTTCTTTTATTTATTATATAAATATATCATATATATTTACATAGTAAATAATGAATTTCTACAATTAGAAATTCCAAAAATGCCAATGTTTCCTTTTTCTTGAATCTAGTATTCAATTTTCATTAGATTTAATTCTATAATTAAATCTAACATAATTAATTAAATTTCATCTAATTAATTCGGAGTTTCTATTTTGGGAAACTATTTCCAAAATGCAACGTGAATGAATTTGTTCTAATTTCTTAAGTTCAAACGTAGATTAACAGGAGCCGTGGTTGAGGACCTATGGACATGTAACTTCAAGCTCCAATAAATCGAATAATTTATCAAACTCTTTAATATAATTAATTCGATCTATTAATTCCAAGTGACTCCACTAATGACTTGGAATTGCACTCTTGTCATTACAATATATTTTACTCAAAAGATCAAGATAGTCTATTGATATAATCACTACATGCAATTTGATCCTCCAATAATTGATTCGTAATTAGAGCTAGGCGTAATTACCGTTTTGCCCCTCTAATTACTTCTTTATCCTTAAGTTCCATTAGTTCACTAGTAAACAGTTTGATTTATGAACTTATTCATAAATCAGAGCGCTCTACTGTTCAGTTCCAGAACTAACACTTAAGGGAATCAATATTCCAGCTTCTCGCAAGAAGGGTTGGATTCCATATCTGTAAAACACATTCCCAGCCATTTATCTCAACGGATCTTCAAGACATAAGTTTTAGGCTCGACATGGTTACGGGCCATTACATATGAATCAAAAGAACTCGTTAACATAAACAAGAGTTTATGCCTACTCAGGATTTAGATCGATTCACATATGATCATCAGTTGACATGTTCTAGAACCATAATATCAACGGTATCTTATTTATGATTCTAGATCATGTCTGGTCCAGTCCTATGTAATCGAATTACACAAAGTACCTCCACCTTCGATGTCTCTACATCAGTAATTCGGATCAAAATTACTACATTGTAAATGTTTTGTGGACCGTACTAGTAGTGCTTAGTTAAAGATCTCAACTTTAACTCACTACGGACTTTTTTGTCTATTAGCTATAACTTAAATCCTCCAGTATAATATTTATACTTAAGTCATAGTCTCTTTAATAGACTTGGAATTTTCTGATGTTTATAATATGCATTAAATGCATAATCGGAATGATTATATGAAAAATTCATTTCAAATTTAATTATTTATTTCAATTAAAATATGTCAAATACATGCTTTAAGAGCATCATGTCTAACAATCTCCCACTTGCTCTAAATCAAATAAGATATGTCTCACAAACACATTTGCTCCAAATGTGCTTCAAACGATTTTGAAGGCAAATTTGGTAATTGCCTTTTAGCTGCTTCACAAGCTGCTATTCAGTTTATACGCTCACATAGTACAAAGTTGTTTCAAATAACAACTATACCATCATGATGTCGACTTTCGACTTTCTTTGACTAAGAGTCAAAATTAATTATCCTTTAAGGTTCAGGTCTCCACGACTCCACCTAAATACACGAGCACATATTACATTGCTCTTCCTAGGATCTTTGAGAATACGTTTCGCTCGAACTCATCGTTTTTAACGATATATGATATCATATGTCAATCTCAATGAGATAGACATCATCAATATAAACTACTAAGAAAAGCACTTTCTTTTCTTTGATATACTTGTATGCACAAAGTCTATCAATTGTTTTCCGCAAATCAATGGGCTTTGATCATTTCATCAAACCTTAGATTTCAGGACTTACGTGCTTGCTTAAGTCTACAAATGGACTTTTGCATCTAACAGACTTTCTGCTCTTGGCCTTGATCAGTGAACCCTTCTGGTTGCATCTTATAGATGCTCTCCTTAAGATAGCTATTCATAAAAGCTATCTTGAAATCCAATTTTTATATCATATAATAAATGTTGGATGTGAAGGACAAGAGGATGCGTATGGAATTAAGCTTAGCAACATGTGAGAAAGTTTCTTCATAGTCAACTCCATCTTTTCAGGTATAACCCCTTTGCTATTAGCCTAACCTTTTGAAAGTCTATACTTTCTTGCTCATACCTCTCTGATTCTTATAGATCCAATTATATCAAATATATTTGATATCATCATGTGGATCTACAAATTTTCCAGATGTTATAGGATTCATCATACCTTGCCATTTTTCCTTATTAGAATCTTCCATTGCATGTTTGTATGACAATGAATCATCTTGATTTGTGTCTCACACTTCTAGAGGTACTTCTCATCATGCTCGTAGAAGGTGAGTAGTCTAACCACCCTCCCACTACGACGAGGTACCAAGATGTTCTAATCAAGAATTGTGGTATTTCGTTGAGGTAATTCATTAGTATTTAGCTGAGGTGTGCCGATCTCATCAGCTTAAATTTCTTCCAATATTATCTAACTACGAGGTTTAATGTTTGTTATCTAACATTCCTCAATAAAAGTGATTTCCGTCGGTACGAATTCTCTTTTATCTTGAGTGCTACGAAATCTCCTCCAGTTTCGAATAGATTGCCTAGAATTAGACACACTTCATACCACAGTTTCAACTTTTCAGTCATTCCTTTCAACACGTGTGCCAGACACTCACATAAGTGAAAGTGTTGTAAACTAACTTTACAATCATTCCACAACTCTATGGGAGTCTTATGGATTGACTTGTTTGTATTCACAATCAAAATGTAGATTGCGGTTTCTAGTGTCTATCACAAGAAATACTTTGGTAATGAGGAGTATCGTTCATTATCGATCTAACCATTTCTAAGAAACTTCAATTGTAGAGTTTCAGGTGCTGTGAGTTGGATTGAATTCCATGCTCCAGCGAGTAGTTCTTGAATTCGTAATCCAAGTATTCTTTTCCTTGATCTTATCAAAGAGTTTTGAGTGATTTACCTAAATGTTTTTCAACATCTCTAGGAATTCTCTAATCTTTTCAGAAGATTCAGATTTCTTTTGCTTTAGATAAACATGAAGAGTGTTGACTTTCAACTCTCTTAAAGGACATTCCTTTATTATCATGTTTATTCTATCAAGGTTAATATGTACTAACCTTAAATGCCAAAGATACGTGTTATCACTCTTAGAATATTTAGAACATAGCATTGGTCAATAATTTGCTACCTAAAATAATTCATAAATTATTTATCGATCATTTCTGACATTTATAATATAGTCCATGTTCTATGTTTGCATGATAACTATTTTCTAAAATAACAATCTTATTATCAGAAAAAGTAAAATAATTATCATATTCATGCAATCATAATTGAGAAATCAAATTTCTAACAAAGATTAGGAATAAAGTATACATTGTTCAAAACAATGAATCTATTCCTAAATTCTAAGCGAACTGTTCGTATGGTCTTTAACAGAAATGATCGTCCATATCCAATCATTCATTGTGACATTTCCTTTGGCAAATCCCTTTGAAGAACTAAACATATAAAGAAGAACAAATATGATTAGTGGCATCTGAATTAAATATTCAAAATGACAAATTATTTTCCACTAATAAGTTTCTAAAAACCAGTAAATCAAATTTACCTTTTCATTTTGATCTTCTTATCGCGGAGATACCTTTTATAGTTTCTCTTTCAATGAACATGAACTCCATAATGAAAACATTTTCTCTCATGGATTTTGTTCATGGAGTTCTTCTTATTTTACTTGCCTTAGATGCCCATATTTTTCTTGTGTCTTGACTCAGACCCACCTTTCGCCCTCTTCCTCTTTTTGTTCTCAACAGTAGAGGAAGACGAACTTTGCTTGACAACGTTTGCCTCATACTTTTTAGCCTTATGTTTAAATATGACTTCAAAAGTCTGCTATTCATTTTAGCAATTTAGTCATGCTATAAATCAACTTATTCTCAGTATAGTTGGATGTGAACGCAGAAAAGTTTGGCATGAATGACCCAATAATTACGTTAATTTGAGTCATCTCTTCAATGGTGGCCTCTTTTATAGCCGCCTTGTGCACAATTTTGATTATGTCAAGTACATAATCTCTTAACGAAGTGTCCTTAAACTTAGCCTTCATGAATCTACGAGGCGATTCATGTCGACCTTGTTCAGAAGGTTTGCTAAACATGACTTGTAAAGATTCTCATAACTAGTATGAGTTCTCCATGTACAAATATTTCTTCTTAACAACAACGTTCATGGAAGCAAGCATGTCGCAACGCACCTTGTCGTTGGTTCGGATCCAACTATCATTTATATCTCGTACGTTACGAGAAGCACCAGCAAGAGGTTCTGGAGGACAATCCTCTGTGAGAACGAACTCTTGAGTCTCACAAATCATTCGTATGCTAATATTGGATCTTCAATTAACGTAGTTACGTTCCCCAGTTAGTTTTTCATTCGAGAGTAAACCAACAAATGAGTTTATAATAGACATAATTGTTAAATAAATAAATAAATTAAAATTCGATCATATATTCATAATAAACATCATATTTTGGAATAGTAAACGTGATGCATGAATGCAACTCTTAAGAAAAACACATAAAGCAATTTACTAATCCGCGATAAAATAATTTAGCTACTAATATGTTGCCGTAGGGTCGATCATATTGATACTAAATTAAGTTTGAGACAATCTCAAATTAATATGTGAACTAAAATATCTCATATTCATCTTTCACAATTAAGTACCGCATTATTTGGCCAACATGTATTCAACTAACTTAAATACATGTTTATGAGTGTAGCCTATTGTTTCAGATTTTATGACTTAACTTATACTTGTCACCGTAGGGTAGATCAAGCTAAAATACATCAATAAATCCTATCTCAAGGAAGTTTAATCTTGTTATTGATATAGGTTAGACACCTTCCGTAGGGAGGATGCAATCTAGGCACCGCGAGGCGCTACCTAAATCTCACTTTATGAAACTAACAATAGAGACCATAGGATACGTCAATATATATCCTTCTCCCACTCAATAATTTTAAAACATGTGTTTTATCTAAATAAATATTTATGTTTTAATAATCTACATAAACATCACTACATTTTTAATCTCTAAGCTAATTTAGGATTAAAATCCAATCTAATTAGGTCTAATTATTATGTAGATTATCTTCCAATATAATTGGACATTAGGTGGTCTTAGACTATCTAAGTTGAGATGAGACCTAAAATTAATAATTATCCAATCAAATTGGACTTCGGTTCCTTTAGACATTCTAACTATGCTAACTTTTAGGTGAACCCTTATTAATTTTTACAAACTCAAGAATCACCTAATTTTAAATAATGCTCATAAGTTTAACACTTAAACTAATTCATTATTTAAGTAAATTTGTTTTCATTTAAAATTATAATACGCGCATGCACAAAAACATATATATTTCAAATATAAATTTTTTTATGTGATGCATGAACATAATAAAGCGATTGTGGGTATCATGAATGACATGTAATATGCATGAACATGCTATCAATCATAACATAAGAATAAATTAAAAAAGATGGGTCGGGTGTTTTTGGGTAATTCTAAAATTACAACCCTAAGAAAATAAAAAACGAACCTAATTATTACAAAATAAGCTTCTTTTACAGATCTTCATCTCCAAGCTCATTCTTATAATTTTCTACATCAAATCCATATTGCAAAGTCGACCAAGCTCAAACGATTTTGATTAAGTTCTAAACTTAATTCTAAGACCCACAATTCAAAATTGTGCTATTGGTCCAAATCAAACAATTTTGGTTAAGTTGAAGGCCCACAATTTAAAATTGTGATAGTGACCCGAATCAAATAATTTTGATTAAGTTCTGAACTTAACTCAAAACCCACAATTCAAAATTGTGATATTAAGCCAAAACCCAAAATAAATAAAGCCCAAATTTATTTCATAAAATAAATTGACTTTTAATTTATCCATGACCTGGGCACGCAACGAACTATAATTCACGGCAACAAATTATTTAAAGCCTTTAATCATGTTGGCTGGAACACGAAACTTCAACCAAACTTGTAATACTTGGGGAAGTTTTGTTTGGGCGCAACTTCTAAGAAACAAATCAAAAATTAGCCTAGTCCTTTTCCATGCATCGTCGTCTCCGGGTCTCACGAATTCTTCAAATAATCAAGTTATTACAAAATTCCTATGCCAAAAATAAAAATATTGGCGTACAATGGATCTAGGAATAAAAAAAAGGAGTACAAAATCCTAACCCAAAAACACCAAGTTCAACCTATAAATAAAAACATCTATCCATTCAATATTTAAACAATTTAAATATGCATATACCCACAATCAATTAAAATAAAATCGTTTATGGACCGCTCTGATACCAATCGTTGGTTTTTTTTTTGCCCAATCGGATCCGAACTATTCAACCTGATGAGTAAACAGGATCGAACTAATTCGACCCAATTGCGGAATTTGGTGGGTTTTATGTTCATAGTATATTTCGAAAATAACTAACATAAAAACGAGGATCCCATAAACGATAATTATTTTAATTATGCATAAGAAAGAATAGAAATCTTACAGAAAGCTTCCAGTCCTTCATTCTTTTGGTTGAACTTTCCTAGACTTTGATGAACAAACGGCTTTGATCTTTTTCACCATTGATATCAACCACGTTCTCCTTCTACTAGGTGTGTGGGCACCAACTTAAGAGAATCGAACTTTCTTTCACGTTTTAAAAATTCGAGAGTTTCAAGATGAAAAATCTCTACTTGTTTCTTGAACAAGGGGTGGCTTTTGTATGTTTTGGGTTGAAGAACTTTTTCAGTCTTTTGAGTGTAATCTTAATGATTTCACAAATCAAAAAAAATCTTCTCTAAGATCTATATATCATATTATATTTATAGATATGGGAGGAGTTAAACTTCTACCATAACTCACTCAAAGTTTCCTACTAGGAAAAGAACTCTGCTTTCTCTTACCTTAAGAGAGTTATTAATTAAATACAACTCTTGTAATTAATTAAAACATACATAAATATATTTATATATATAATTTCAAAAATTACATATAAAAATATATACTTTTTTCTTTTATTTATTATATAAATATATCATATATATTTACATAGTAAATAATGAATTTCTACAATTAGAAATTCCATAAATGCCAATGTTTCCTTTTTCTTGAATCTAGTATTCAATTTTCATTAGATTTAATTCTATAATTAAATCTAACATAATTAATTAAATTTCATCTAATTAATTCGGAGTTTCTATTTTGGGAAACTATTTCCAAAATGCAACGTGAATGAATTTGTTCTAATTTTTTAAGTTCAAACGTAGATTAACAGGAGCCGTGGTTGAGGACCTATGGACATGTAACTTCAAGCTCCAATAAATCGAATAATTTATCAAACTCTTTAATATAATTAATTCAATCTATTAATTCCAAGTGACTACACTAATGACTTGGAATTGCACTCTTGTCATTAAAATATATTTTACTCAAAAGATCAAGATAGTCCATTGATATAATCGCTACATACAATTTGATCCTCCAATAATTGATTCGTAATTAGAGCTAGGCGTAATTACCGTTTTGCCCCTCTAATTACTTCTTTATCCTTAAGTTACATTAGTTCACTAGTAAACAGTTTGATTTATGAACTTATTCATAAATCAGAGCTCTCTACTGTTCAGTTCCAGAACTAACACTTAAGGGAATCAATATTCCAGCTTCTCGCAAGAAGGGTTGGATTCCATATCTGTAAAACACATTCCCAGCCATTTATCTCAACGGATCTTCAAGATATAAGTTTTAGGCTCGACATGGTTACGGGCCATTACATATGAATCAAAAGAACTCGTTAACATAAACAGGAGTTTATGCCTACTCAGGATTTAGATCGATTCGCATATGATCATCAGTTGACATGTTCTAGAACCATAATATCAACGGTATCTTATTTATGATTCTAGATCATGTCTGGTCCAGCCCTATGTAATCGAATTACACAAAGTACGTCCACCTTCGATGTCTCCATATCAGTAATTCGGATCAAAATTACTACATTGTAAATGTTTCGTGGACCGTACTAGTAGTGCTTAGTTAAAGATCCCAACTTTAACTCACTACGGACTTTTTAGTCTATTAGCTATAACTTAAATCCTCCAGTATAATATTTATACTTAAGTCATAGTCTCTTTAATAGACTTGGAATTTTCTGATGTTTATATTATGCATTAAATGCATAATCGGAATGATTATATGAAAAATTAATTTCAAATTTAATTATTTATTTCAATTAAAATATGTCAAATACATGCTTTAAGAGCATCATGCCTAACAGATTTCCAGAAATAATATTGCATCATAACATTTGGGTAACATTTGTAATTTGAGCAAGGAAATTTGACATATTCCTTTTCTACGTTTTGGTAATAATACGGAATGTAATTCATACTTAATGAGTTCACAAAAATACCTCTTACACATGAACTATATATAAAATATGTAGTACAAAATATAGCTTTAACACCCTAACAATTAATTGCGAAATGTGAAGTTAATTATTACGTGATGCACATGATAATTAACTGTGTTAATTTTTTTCCATAGAACTCCCGTGTATTTTACCAAATATTGCATACTCTTTCTTTAATGATTAAATAGTTGACTTCGTTAATTTGTTTAGGTTAAAAAAAAGAAGAATATACAAGGGTTTTCCATGTTTCTCAAAACACATGTGGGTTTTGTGCATTTTTAACAAGTAGAATTACGTTTCAAATTGTCCATTAACTCGTATTTTCCAGCAGTTGTTTCAATCCATGTTTAGAGCCGGAAAATTCTTGCATAGACTTGGTCTATGAGATTTTCATAGACCTTGTGGTGGTAAATAAGCCACATCATACATTTTGATGTGTCATGCTTTCAAAATGTATGATGTGGCTTATTTACCACCACAAGGTCTATAAAAATCTCATAGACCAGGTCTATGCAAGAATATTCCTTTAGAGCCTACGTAGGAATTTGAAATATGATAAATAGTCCATCGAGAATTGTGGATAAAGATAATTTAAGCGATGTTAAATGTTTCATCAAAATAAAATGATTGAATTTATTCCATGGCATAATTCGATTTTTCAAATTGAGTTATTTTCTTTTTTAAACTTCAATGTAGATCGATTATATATATGTTGTATTCAAACTTAATTTAATATTTTAATGAACCGAGAGTGCTAAAACAATTTTTCTATCGTGGTCAACACTATATATATCTTCACATATTCAAATAATTTGATTTTAAAATTAGAACTTATTGTGCTCAAAATAAAATAAAAATAAAAATAAGATGTGTTTACATACATATGAGCCAAATATATTATTTAAAAGAACTCAACAAATTGTGAAGCCGATAGAACACTACGGGCACCACGTGGAAAAGTAATAGGCAAACAAGTACAAATTTGGCAACAAAACCCCGTCGTTTTGGGATTAAAACTAAAAAGGATAAAAAAATGAGGGGCACTGTTGAACCCCCATTGATTATCATAATATACAAATTGGGTTAATGGCAATTTACCAATTTTAATATTCATAATGTTTAATTTACTTTCCAATAATTTAAAAAAGAGTAATTATCCCCTATTAAAATTTTATATAAGCAATTTATTCCCTGAGTCGGAATGTGCAATTTGGAGAAATTGAGAGTGAGCACGAAAAATATTTTGTTAGAGGGATAAATTACCACATTTATCATAACACAGAAAGACAAATTGTTACTTTATCATAACACGAGGTAAAGTGTCACATATAAAAATGTCAGGGAGGCAATGTGATTTTTTTTTTTTATAAAATTACAAGGAGGTAAAATATTTATTTTTTCAAATTACTGAAAAATTAATTAAATATTATAAATATCACAAAGAGTAAACTGTCATTAACTCAATACAAATTTAACTAAATCCCCTTTCCTAAAACTAAAATACATCACCTCCAAAAAAAAGGGTGAAAAAATGGAAATCAAATGTAGTTGAATACCACACCGCAACATATAACAAATAAAAAATCCCAAAATGTTTTAGAGAGAAGGCCTTTTTGTTGTATGCTCGGGCCATTCTGTTAAAGCATTTTGGACCTAATGATTTAGTTTTTTGCCCGTCCAAATGCTATTTGCCCAGCTCATTTAGTTATTTTATTCCTTCTCCAATTTATAGATGGAAAATTGTTTTTTTTTTTGTACCACTCGATCGATCTACTTGCAATTTTGATATCATTGAATACAAAAATATAAATTTGGTATCATAGGATAGGAATCCATTGCAACTTTGGTACCAAACCAATTTTTTTCCAAAGTTAATGACAATTTACCTCATATGAAATGCATAATGTTCAATTTACCACTTTGTGGTTTAAAAAGGAGCATTTTACCCTCTGAAATTTTTTAAGAGTTTTACATCGCCTCCCTGATTTTTTATAGGCAACACTTAATTCACTTTTATTAGCATTTACCCCTTGTTTATGATCAATGTGACAATTTATTCCCCTATGTTATAAAATAGTTTGCATGCCTACTCTCAATTTTGACAAGTAAGTTATACTCTTCGACTGAAGGAGTTAAATTACTTCATTAAAAATTTCACAAGGGATAAATTGACTTTTTCGAAATTAAATGGAAAATTAATTATTCAAGTCTTATCTAAACCTTTGGGTCAAACAAAAAATGAGTACTTAAATTTTTATCTCAAAATCATCTATTTAAAACTAAGTCACTCATGAGTCATGTATGTTTTGCATTTGGTTTTGATGAGTGTGTTTTAGTTGGATTATAGTATTTAGAATAATCGAGAGATGGGGTATCAGGTTTAACACATCTCTTCAATGTGAAGATAGGTAGATCGATCAAACATTCTTCTATTTGTTCTCGGGGATCGAAACCTGCAATAAAAAACAATCACGTCAGGTTAATACTGGTGGTTACTCGGCGATAACCCTCCGATGCTTAAGTAAGTGTCGAGTTCGAGGTGGATGAAATGGGTAGTTAATACTCAGGTAAGAGAAATCATACCTTTTTCTGTAATTAATGAGGGTTATTAATAGCCTTTCGCACGGGTTAATGGATCGGATCCTGACAAGACATTTCGGTTATAGCAAATGGGTTGTGATTGGACATTTTAGGTCAGGATCGGATCTTCTGTATTCGATTCGACCCTTATGGGTAAATCGTATGACTAACGTCGACGTTATCCATGTCGACAGAGGAGATATCGAAAAGGAGACGAATAGATATCTTCATATAAGTAGATCGACGTCTCTCGATGTCTTCATACGATTGGATCGACGTATTTCGATATATAGTATAAGTAATTGATCTTCGTCGAAGACATGGTAATCGATCATCATGATGGTAAATTTGAACTAGTGACTAGAACAAATTGCAATTACAAATAAGCTACAATTTATTTTTATTTTTATTTAAATCTAATACATGATGTCTTCATTTCTTCATTGGTCAATGTCATGAGATTGAATGGTCGGATTCGAGAATGCTTTCCAGCCCACAAAGCCTTAGAGATGAGCTTGTAAGTTCGTTCAGATGGGTGGAAAAAATCCCAAAACAAAAATTCATTGGTATTATTGCAAATTGTGTAACCTTCTTTCCCACATTGCAATTCACCCCCCAAAGTTCCATCCCCGCAACATGCATTGGTGTTAGAGATGAGCTTGTAAGTTCGTTCATAATTTATTTTTGCCACTTTGCCACTTGGAATTATAGGATTTCGGCACTTTTCACCCTAATTAAAAGTTGTGGCACTTTGCACTCTGAAAATACAATTTAGTTAGCTCTTTGCACCCTAGTATGTGTTTTGAAGAAAAAATTCATTGATTGAAAGGTGTAGTAGTTATTTCGAATATTTTTGGTACTTTGCACCCTAAAAGTATAGATTTTGACAATTTACACTCTGAAATATAGAATATTGGCGCTTTGCACCTAAAAAATAAAATTTCGGGCATTTTCAACCCTGTCGTAACATGATAATCAAAATATTGTAAGTAACATGCAATATAATAATATTTAGATATGTAAACATTTATTTTAGATATAAAGTAAATAATATAGAGGATACTTGAAAACAAAATAAAGATACTGCCCTTTTTTTAATCTAAATTTTACTGAAAGAAAATGTTAAATAAGTTATTTAAAAGTAAAATAACATTAATATAACAAGTTTATGATTGTTGTGCATAGAAATGATCATTTTATATCTACATCGCCGACATTCATGATTTTTTTTAAAGAAAAATAAATTGAGGTGCAAAATATCATACTAATTATATTTTCAGGGTGCAGAGTGCCAACAAATTTAGTAAAAAATGCTAATATTTCATAATTTTAGGGTGTAAAATGCCAACATTCTATATTTTAACGGTGCAAAATCTATATTGATAAGGTGAAAAGTGAAAAAAAAAATTAAAAATAGCTATTCTACCCTTCTACTAATGAATTTTCTCACTAATATACACACTACGGTGCATAAATTATATTTTCATGGTGCAAAGTGCCAAAACTTTTAAGTCAAGATACAAAGTGCCAAAACCCTATAATTTCATGGTGCAAAATGCCAAAAACCCATTAAATCACTCAAAATATGAAGATCAAAGTATTTTAAGGTATATAATATCAAAATATTTAAAAGTTTTAATATTTTACAGTTTTTACTCAAACCGTGCTCGCGATCTAAAGAGGGCAAGAAGAAAAGGGACGGAGAAAGCCCAACAAACGCGATGGCCAAGTCCATGAATCTTGTTCCAAACGGTTTGGGTTCAATCCTAACGTTCTTTAAAGACTTTAACAAACATGCAATTGCCTTTATATAAACTATGTTGCATGTATAAGGATACGGCGATATGAACATGTAGGATATAAATGTAGTGATACGGATTTTAAAAGTTTATATATTACGAGAATGTTAAAATATTTGCATATATTTAAAAAATAAAAAATAAGAAACCATAGTTTGAAAAATGTATAATAAAGACTATGTTATATATACTTAGTTTACTTTTTATTCCATTTTGATGATTTTCAAATGTCATCAGCTAAGTAAATGAACCTTAGTTAACCTCTGAAAATATTTAACCGAAGAGACAAGTACAAGTCAGAAGGGTTAAATATTTGGTCAAGAAGACTATTCATGTGTTGCTGAGTCTGAAATCAGACTGATGAATTTCAGCAAAGTCAAATCAGATGAACCGGTTTGAATTAGCAGAGTGTTCATCTGCAGATTAGAAGTGATCGAAAATTCTTTCCAAAGGTAATAAATACACTTGGAGTAATAAATGATGTAATAGAAGCGTATTAAAGATAAATGACTAAAGAAAAGTCTCCAATCAGAAGAGTGCATTAAATGCGACTGAAAAGAAATACAACAGATTGTACAGTGAACAGTTGCAGGGAACCGTTTCAGAGATGGGGACCAATATTCGGGGAGCGTTGAATTTTGCTTTATCTCAACAGGCAAGATTCAAATCCTAATCACATTACAACTGAGAGCAATTCATGAGCAAATCTTTCAAGTCTCAAATACTCTAAGGCAGAAAACTAAACATCGAAGTCATTGTTGGCAGGCTGAAGTCGAGAAAATAAATTTACATCCATAATCTTAGTGATTTTTGTAAAAAAAATCAAAAGAGTTGTGAGAGGTAGTTTTTCATCTAAGTGAGTGAAAATATTTCTGAATACCTAAATCTTCGTGATTTAGAAGAGTAAACTAAAAGACATTCTTGTCTATATAAACACTAAAAAAATTATTTGTGTTAGTTTGCTTTTTCATCTTGCATATTTTCATAAGTAAACTAATCTTGAAAGAGACTTAAGAATTTCAAAGTGTTTTAAAATCGGGGATAAAATTTTTAAGTGATTTAAAACTTGTTTGAAAAACACTTAATTTTTATCCGTTGCAACAAGTTATTAACTCTGAACTGTTTTGAAAAACATATAAGTAAAATCAGACAAGTGGTCAACTTAACTGAACAAGCTTTGTTCGCGATCAGTAGAGTAGTCTCATAAGTTCGATCAACTTGTTGTGCTGATTTGAAAAGTTGAAGAAATTTTCAAAGGAAAAACTGAGGTTTATTCACCCCTTCCCCAATCTAAACCTCATCTGACCACTTGGGACCAAGAGGTTTTGTACAATGATGAGACAATTGTCTGATGAAACAAATTTTTGATTAAATATTGTTGCAGCATCAAAGGTTTATCCTAAATTTGATGTTGAAACAATTTTTAATCCAACTTTTGAGCCGAAACAATTGTTTAGCATTAGGAAGCAGTTCGGGGAGACAGTGCATTCACATGCAATCATGAATGCAATCATCACAATGAGGAATTTAAAGAACACAATCAATGAACGCAGAGGGATGTAAATGGAGGATTAATGTTTTAAGGGTGAAAGGTGAAGCTACCTACCAAATCAGAGAGTATGAAGACAAGCATGTATGCAGTATTGATTCTCACTGCAATTATCATAAACGTGATATCCATTTCCTTTTTCTTTTCTATTTCAACCAACCTATTAATTGAATGATGGAAATTAACCTAATAGCTAATAGAGTACACATAACTCCACGGCACATATATATTCCACATAAAAGTTTTTTTTTGTTCATTTCCCTGTTAAGATATACATAATTCCCAAATACAACTTAAATAATTGTTCATTTCCCTGTTAAGATATACATATTTCCCTGTCAAGATTCGGTATTTTTCTTGTTGTTGAAGACTTGAAGTCGCGCGTGTTGAATTAATTTTGTCAACATAAGGGATCGGAGCAGTTATATTTAGACCAAAAGCATTCAATAGGCCTAAGCTTCGGACAAGATATGATAATGGCAATCCTCTTAATTGGGATTGGAAAAGTATCTTTGTTGTACCAAATACTCCAGCTGCTTAAAAGAAATAATTTTATTATTTTACACTTACATTTCATTGAAAAATTAAAATAAAGAGCTAATTAATGCAAAATTACATTCGTGAATGCTTTGTCTAACTGGTAAAAAATACCTATATATGCATTTTGATTAGGGTCGTATTCTATGGTTACGATTCTACTATATATATCTTTTTCATTCCGTCGAAAATCGATTTTACGGTATAGACGCTTATGACCTCCCCCTCTATGCCTTGCGGTAATGATTCCTCTGGCATTACGACCTTTACCACAATGATGTTGTCCATAGATCAAATTATTTCGTGGATTGGATTTCACTTGACTATCTACAGTTCGATTGCGTGTGCTCGGGATAGAAATTTTGTATAAATGTATCGCCATGCTATTAAGTATTTTGATTTAAGTTCTTTTCTTTCTAAGAGGTGGAATATAATAACCCGGTTGAAGCGTAATGATCATACGCCTGTGTTTCGCATTTTATGGTGGGGTTATAATTGTCCTGCAAAATTAAATTTTGTATATGAAGTAAAATTTTCAAATTGGTCTGCGCGTGGTCTTGTTCGAGTTAATTTTGATATATGGCAACAATGTAGACTAAAATCGTCACTAAATTTGGAGATGTGGGAGTTTTTTGATAATTTGAAATGTTATGAGTTAAAATTAGCTTGCAAAATGAATACAGATAATTTATCCGGATCCGGGATATCCGCCGGATTCGGATCCGGTTGCTAATATTCCAGATCCGGATAGAAGAAATGGAAATCGGACTCAGATCCGGATCTGTCCTGATCCGGTCCGAGTCCGACCCATTGACAGCCCTAAATATAGTTTATACAGTTATCATTTCTTTCTAAAAAAAATCATGTATTTAATGGTATATCACTTTTGTGGAGCTGTGGTAAATTAATCTTGGTCATGAGTCAAGAAACGGGCCCAATTTTGTATGGATATCTTTGGGGAAGACCCAAGTCATGTCTTCTGTTGTTAAGTCATCAAACATTTCTCACTTTAGTTCTTTTCAATGCTTTCTGAAATTACATCTGAAATTACATGTTAAGTTCCTAGCATAAATGGCCCTAACGCGCTTGTAGCTTTTGAATGATTAAGGGCCCGCTTCTTTCATATTTTTTAGATGTTTCTGGGCTGTTTGTTTAGTGTTTGGAAAAGAAATTTAGAAGAGTAGTAGAGGTTTGTGAAATAATTTTGATTTGCATTTTGTTGTTTGTTTTTTGAGAGAGTTATTTGAGAAATAAAATAGGTGTAGATTTTTTTGAAAGAGTTAGTTTGTAGGTGTAAGATGTGTAAGGTTTTATACCAAATTATGTTTGTTGTATAAGATATATGTTACTTTATGTCAAATCAGAGTAGAATTTGTATTGGTTTTGTTTAGAGATAAGAAAATTGTTGTTTGTTTGGGTTTTGAGAGAATAGTTTGAGAAAATTGAGACATGAAAATTTATTTCAGAAAATAAAAAATATGTTTATTTGGCATTTCTCAAACACGAATTTTTTTTTAGAAACGCCAAACAAACAAGCCCTCTGATTTTCGTGTATTCGAAAAAATGACTTATTTAAATTTTATGTATCCAAATAAATTGTTAATTTCGATTTTTAGAGATGAAATGAATTAATTTTTTGGAAAATATATTTTTTTTTAAGAAATTGTGGAAGAATAGAAGTGAAATAAGCCATATGCTATTTTATGTGTGAGTGAATTATTTTTTATATAAGATATACTCCCTCCGTCCCATTTTTCTTGCTCCTATTTCTATTTTGGAACGTCCCAAAACATGACTCCCTTTCTCTCACAAAAAAGTCAAAAGTTTACTTTTTTAACAAATTGTCTAAAACTCCGTGCCAAGTAGGGGTGTAAACGAGTCGAGTAGTATCGAACGACACGTTGTTCAAGCTTGGTTTGAATTTTATCGAGCTTGAAATTTTGTGTTTGAACTTGGTTTGATTTCTTAACGAACTGAGCTCAAACGAGCTTTTATCGAACGAGCTCGAGCCGAGTATCGAGTAGCTTGATATTTTTCATGTATTTTTTCAATTTTTAGCTTATCGAGTCGAGCTCGAGCCGAGCTTTAAAAGTTATCGAACCAGAAATCTTGTTCAAGCTTGTTTGATTTATTTGACGAACCGAGCTCAAACGAGCTTTTATCGAACGAACTCGAGCCGAGTATCAAGTAGCTTGGTTTGATTTTCAGCCCTAGTGCCAAGCATAAGGGGAGCAAGATTATTGGGACGGAGGGAGTATATTATTTAGGACTGGTTGGTAATCTGATTTTCAGGAATTTGATTTCTAGAAATAATATTCCATCATAACGTTTGGGTAACATTTGTAATTTGAGCAAGGAAATTTGACATATTCCTTTTCTAAGTTTTGGTAATAATAAGGAATGTAATTCAGTTCACAAAAATACCTCTTACACATAAACTATATATAAAATATGTAGTACAAAATATAGCTTTAACACCCTAACAATTAATTGCGAAATGTGAAGTTAATTATTTCGTGATGCACATGATGGAAAATATGTACATAATTAACTGTGTTAATTTTTTTTTCATAGAACTCCCGTGTATTTTACCAAATATTGCATACTCTTCCTTTAATGATTAAATAGTTGATATCGTTAATTTGTTTAGGTTAAAAAAAAGAAGAATACACAAGGGTTTTCCATGTTTCTCAAAACACATGTGGGTTTTGTGCATTTTTAACAAGTAGAATTATGTTTCAAATTGTCCATTAACTCGTATTTTCCAGCAGTTGTTTCAATCCATGTTTAGAGCCTACGTAGGAATTTGAAATATGATAAATAGTCCATCGAGAATTGAGGATAAAGATAATTCAAGCGATGTCAAATGTTTCATCAAAATAAAATGATTGAATTTATTCAATGGCATAATTCGATTTTTCAAAATTGAGTTATTTTCTTTTTTAAACTTCAATGTAGATCGATTATATATATGTTATATTCAAACTTATTTTAATATTTTAATGAACCGAGAGTGCTAAAACATTTTTTCTATCGAGGTCAACACTATATATATCTTCACATATTCAAATAATTTGATTTTAAAATTAGAACTTATTATGCTCAAAATAAAATAAAAATAAAATTAAGATGTGTTTACATACGCATGAGCCAAATATATTATTTAAAAGAACACAACAAATTGTGAAGCCGATAGAACACCACAGGCACCACATGGAAAAGTAATAGGCAAACAAGTACAAATTTGGCCACAAAACCCCATCGTTTTGGGATTAAAACTAAAAAACGAAAAAGGATAAAAAAAAAATGAGGGGCACTGTTGAACCACCATTGATTCTCAGAATATAAAAATTGGGTTAATGGCAATTTACCCATTCTAATATTCATAATGTCCAATTTACTTTCCAGTGATTTAAAAAAAACAATTATCCCCTGATAAAAATTTAAATAAGCAATTTATTCCCTTGAGTCGGAATGTGAAACTTGGGGAAATTGAGAGTGAGCACGAAAAGTGTTTTGTTAGAGGGGTAAATTGCCACATTTATCATAACACAGAAAGACAAATTGTTACTTTATCATAACACAAGGAGGTAAAGTGTCACATATCAGGGAGGCAATGTGATTTTTTTTTAATAAAATTACAGGGAGGTAAAATACTTTTTTTTTCAAATTACAGCAAAATTAATTAAATATTATGAATATCTCAAAGAGTAAATTGTCATTAACTCAATACAAATTTAACTAAATCCCCTTTCCTAAAACTAAAATACATCACCCCCAAAAAAAAGGGTGAAAAAATGGAAATCAAATGTAGTTGAATACCACACCGCAACATATAACAAATAAAAATCCCAAAATGTTTCAGAGAGAAGGCCTTTTTGTTGTATGCTCGGAGCATTCTGTTAAAGCATTTTGGACCTAATGATTTAGTTTTTTGCCGGTCCAAATGCTATTTTCCCAGCTCATTTTGTTATTTTATTCATTCTCTCTCCAATTTATATATGGAAAATTGTTTTTTGGGTAAACACCATATTTGGTCCCTCTTATCATTAACTTTTTACATAGTGGTCCCTCTTATGTTTTTTTTTTTCAGTTTAGTCCCTACTATGTATTATTTGTTTCACTTTAGTCCTTTTCAGGTGTTCCAAGGCGGTTCCGATAACATGTGATATGCTCATAAGGGAAATTTCATCATTTCAAGTAAACTAACATGGATATTTTCGTCTTTTTAATCATTTGAAAAAAAACTAAAGATTTAATCTCTTTCAAACTATGCTTTCATTCCAGTCCAACTTAATTGTCCATTTCGTTCCAAACTAAAGTTTTCTCCCAAAATATTCTTCAAAGACCAAAATTGCTCACCAATTAAACAATATCTCAAATGGTCTCAATAGCGAACGGACGAAAATGCCCTAAAAAAATATTCATATGCATGTCACGTGTTATCAGAACCACCTGATAAGGACTAAAGTGAAACACATAATTCATAGTAGGGACTAAAGTGAAATAAATAATTCATAGTAGGGACTAAAGTGGGAAAATAAATATAAGAGGGACCACTCTGTAAAAAGTTAATTATAAGGGGGACCAAAAGTGATATTTACCCTTGTTTTTTTTACAACATGATCGACCTATTTGCAATTTTGGTATCATTGAATACAAAAATGTATATTTGGTACCATATGATAGGTTTTCATTGCAACTTTGGTACCAAACCAATTTTTTTCCAAAGTTAATGATAATTTACCTCCTATGAACTATATAATGTTCAATTTACCACCTTGTGGTTTAAAAATGAGCATTTTACCCCCTTAAATTTTGTAAGAGTTTTACATCGCCTCCCTGATTTTTTATAGGCAGCACTTTCACTTTTATTAGCATTTACCCCTTGTGTTATGATCAATGTGACAATTTATTTCCCTATGTTATAAAATAGTTTGCATGCCTACTCTCAATTTCGACAAGTGAGTTATACTCTCCGGCTGAAGGAGTTAAATTACTTCATTAAAAATTTCACAAGGGATAAATTGACTTTTTCGAAATTAAATGGAAAATTAATTTTTCAAGTCATATCTAATTTGGGTCAAACAAAAAATGATTACTTAAATTTTTATCTCAAAATCATCTATTTAAAACTAATGTTGGTCCCAAGTGGTCAGAAGAGGTTTAGAGGGGGAGGTGAATAAACCTCTTTAAAAATTTTCTTCCAATTTTAACTTTAAAACTTTTCTCTAACTGTGAACAGACTAAGCTGATCAGAGTAGTAAGTTACAATTCTGTTCGTGAACAAATCTTTGAACATGTTTGTTGACCACTCGTCTGATAGTTACTTAGCTGATTTTGTTAAAATCAGTTTTAATACTTAGAGTACTTGCAGCGGATTTATAAAGTGTTTTTCACAAGTATTCCTAGTAGTTTGAAAAATGTTTCCCCAGTTTTATAAACTCCTTTAAATTCTTTTTCAAACAGTTAAGTAAAGTGTTTTAAGCAAACTTGAAATATGCAAGTGGAAATGCAGATAAAAACACAAGTAATTTTTATAGTGGTTATATGGATGTAAATATCCTTTAATCCACTCATCCAAGTCACAAAGATCTTGGGTTATACTAGAAACACAAAGTAACCAGTACACTCTGCTTACGCCAATCAACAAATGAACAGGCCGTAAGTGCGCAGTAAGAAATCACAAAGAAATCCTACTCTCTGAAGTAATATCACTCACTTATATGGATATCTACTTCTCACAACACTCTATTTTACAAATTCACTCAGAAGATGTGTATAGCTTTGTTCTTCAACTTCGCTTTTCGTCAACAAATGACTAAGCTGATGAGTGAGCTGTTCTTGAGACTTAAAGAGTTCTGCTTCGAAAATTCTCTCAGAAAGTGTGTTGCTTATCTTCTCTTCGTCTCTTTCAGCTATTTATACTTGAGGTTTGAAAAATGTCCGTTGAAGAGAGACAAGATTCAAATTCCTCGAGTACTGGTCCTTAAAATCCGCGAACGGCTCTTTTGCAGTCTGTCCGTACTGTCAACAGTACTATTCTGCAGCCAACATTAAATGCACCCAGCTGATGCGAAGCATTTCTTCAATCATTTGTCTTTAATAACCTTGTACTTCAACATTTATTACTCCAAGGGGCATTTATTACCGTTGGGAAGACTTTATGATCCTTTCCACTTGGCTGACGAAAGTGCAAGTCTGATGGCGAACTAGGCTGATCTCAAACTTGAACAAATCTGATTTGAGTCGGCTGATCTTCATCAGTCTGATAACTTTCCTTCAGCAGATCAGAAGTCTTGGACCTTGAAAATTTTGACTCTTCTGATGTCTTCTTATACTTAGTCAAAATCTCTTCCAAAAGGGATCATCAGCTAAGTTACTCCATACTTAGCAGATTTTGAAGTTTTGGAATGCATCAAAACCTCCCTTCTAATTTTGTCTTCAGTGCCTTCATCTTCATCCTTATCCAACAATTTTCCCCTTTTTGATGATGACAAAACTTCAGCCAAGTACCTGTTAAAACTTAAGCTAAAGATTGTAATCCTTAAAATTTTCTGAGATAGAAAAAGTATATTGGATTGAACTTGTCTTTTTATTGATATATATAAAAAAAATTACAAGTACAAGTTCATCAGATGAGATGTCTGAAGAATAGATAAAGTAAACTGATTACAATGGTTTTAAAATTTCTAACTATCAGCTTCTTCATCAGATTCTTCAAGCACTTCTTCGTATTCATAAGATGACTCCTCATCATCTTCTTCTTCATCTTCATCAGCTTCGTCACCTTGAAGGATAACTTCTTTGGCAGCTTCCATCTTTTCTTTAAGTTGCTGCTCTCTCAGAAGTTCCATCGCCTTTCTAGCTGATTCTGTATTCTTGTACTTGGTCAACGGTTCTGATTGATCAGCAGCAGAGTCTTTGGATTCAGCCATTACTTCATCAGTTTTGGCTTTTTCCTTAGTCTCTTCTTCAGACTTGTCTTTACCTTGTTCCTTTCCAAGTTCTTCTTCAGCAGGCTTGGTCAGTTCAGTAGCTTCATCAGTCTTGTTGGCTTCAGCAGAAGTTTCCTTGGTTGATTCTTCCCTTTTATCTTCCCCCTTTTTGTCATCATCAGACTTGATGACTCCTTCAGGTTTAGTAGCAGGGTTGAGTGCAACTGTTGAAACTTTCATAGCAGCACCTATAGTCTTCAGATTTTGATTCACTACATCATGACTTGCTGTAAGGTGATGAAGAGTTGTGCAGATGTTGTCAGTCTGATCATTGAAGTAGTCAATGTTGAGGTTTATAGTTGCAATTTCATTTTGGAGTTCCTGTGTAGCGTTTGATACTTCTTGCAACAACCCTAAGTTGACTGCCTTCTCTTCTTCACTGACTTTGATGAAGGTTGCAGTTAAATCAGCTATCTTGTGTTCAGCTCTTTGTAGGGCAGTATGAAGGTGATTTACATCAGCCTTCACATCTTCCACATTTCTGTTCATGGCAGTTAAGCTGTTCACTAACTGCAAGGAGTAATCCTGAGGCACTGGGAAACTGTCAATCTCCTTCTTGATGATCTCTGCTGTTGATTCTTGTACAGTTTCCAGCTGAAGTTTGTTGGATTCTACCAATTCTGCTTTAAGTTCAGTCTTCAGCTCCTCTTTCAACTTCATCAGCTGCTGATTATGCTTCTCTTCCAGTTCCTTTACTGAACTTTCCATCAACATCTGGAAAGCTTCCATCAGTGATGAGTGTTCATCACCTTATGAAGCTGAAGCAGCAGCATCCTTTTCTTCAGTCTCCTGGTGGACAGGGACATCTTCCATCTTGGTCTCCTGATGATCTTCAGAAGCCTTAGCATTCCACTCAATGGCTAAGGTCTTGTCAGCATCCTTGTGCTCATCAGTGACGTCATCATAGAATAGGTTAGTGATGGTGCCATCATCATTGAAGCATGTTGTTTGTCTAATCTGCCTCACAATGATCCAAGGGTTTACGAAGGCATTATTTCCCTTTGGCACTTCACTGAACTCCTTTACTTCCTTGCCAAAGATAATGTGCTGAATACTTGGCAGTTGGGGCAACTCACTTGAGTGACCCTGCTGATATCTTGACCTTTCTGCCCATCTCTTCAAGGCGGTCATAACAGCAATGTTAACTGCTCTTTCTTCAGCATTATCAATTTTTCTTCTCTTGGCTGGCAGGGAGTTGTCTATTTTCTTGGCCTCCTCCAGTGCAAATTCCCTTGCATAATGATGCATGACATCTCTGACATAACTGGGATCCAGGGCCTTTTGAATGGAGTCTGTTCTTAGCCAATTAAGAACCCATTGTTCTTCATCAGCTAACTCCTTTGAGTTTTGAAGTTCTTTTATAGACTTGTTCAGCCTGTTGTCTCTCCAATTGATGTATCTTGGCTTTTCTTGATTGAACAATGTCTTTAACATCAGCTTCTGATCATAGTAAGCTAAGGACTTTTCAAATTTCTTGAAGAGTTCCTTATCAGCATACACTATGTTGAAGGCTCTTCTGACTTCAAATTTCTCTTTTGGCTTGGGCTCAGCAGCAGGCATCTTAGGCTTTTTTTTTTTCCACTTCAGCCTTGCCTTCGCCAATTTTGATGCCACCTCCATGGACAGGTCCATAGGCATCAATCTTGCTCAGCTCAATGGCAATAGCCAAATCAGCAGCCTCAGCAGCTTTTCTCTCTGCTGCAGACATCTGTCTTCTGGCTTCATCTTTAGCAGCCTGAGCTTTGCTTAGCTCAATTGCTTTCTTTTCTTCCAACTCATCTAGTTTCCTCTGTTCAGCTACTTCCCTTGCTGTCTTGTCAGCTTTAGAGATTTTCTTTCTCTTAAGCACTATCTTCCTTTTACCTTTGTCAGCTGGAGCAGGGGCTGGACCAGCAGATGAGATTGGTGCAGCAGCAATAGGATGTATGATCATCACTTCTGGATCATCCTGAGGTTGAGCAGCCTCAACTGTTGGTGCAGCTTGAGTAGTCTGTTGCTTATCAGCTTTGTCAGCAGCAGATTCCTCAACAGTTCCAACAGGCCTTTCAGGAGATGTAGGACTTTGTCTTACCAAGTTTTCTAACTCAGTTGTTTCTTCAATGAATGTCATCTGCTTCCTATCAGACTTCTTTGTCCTTCCTTCCATAGGTCTGGAAGCTGCAGTATCTCGTTGTTGACTTCTTGTCCTGTGAGAGACATTCCCAACAGGCATTTCAACAGATGGAGTCCTTGAAGGTGATGCAGGGGATGCAGTCCTGACATCAGCAGTGACTTGATCAATAATCTTCATAGCCTGATCAGCAGCAGTCACTGACTCCATTTTCTTTGGATCCTTTTGCTTAGGCTTATCAGCATCCTTCTTCTTCTTTGTCTCAACAGCCAAGTCAGCTGTTTTGACTAATCTCTTAGGTCTCTTGGCAGGAACCTCCTTTGGTTCCTCATCTTCAACTTCCTTAGGCTCACCAGCCTTCCTCTTCTGAACAGGCAAGTACTTAGCCATGGCCTTAGACTTGTGAATCTCCTTACCATTCAGCATAGGACACCCCAGTTTGAACAGTAGGTAACTAAGCGTGATCTTGTGATTGGTGTAAGGACCTTTGCCTTTCTTTACCTCCAGAAAATCAGCCAAGATGTACCAGATTATCATAGACCAGTTGACTTCTAGCCCATAATAAATGGCAGCCATTATGCTGAACCTTTTCATGGTAACAGCATCCAGTGAGAAAGTGCAATTTTCTATCAGCTTTGACACCATATCAGCCATCCGCTGATATTCATCTCTCAGCTGTTTCTTCCTTATGTTTCCAGACAACACTTCTCCCTCTTTGGCGCAGATCGCCCAAAATTGTTGATGCTTGTCTTCCGTCAGTACAGTGACGTCATGTCGTCCACTGTTAGGAAGCCCAAAGGTTTCATGAAGAACATCTGGGGTAATGGTGATAGATTTACCTCCCACTGTAGCCTTAATCTCCAGTGTGTTGTAATCAGCTTTTGCTGTATTGTAATACTCCATCACTTGATCAGTCTAGATCACTCGTACTCCATAAAGTTCACCAACGAAGCAGATTTGAACTTTTCTAGTAGTTCCTTCATCAATTTCGTACCAGATTGGTAGTATGATTCGTAAACGAGGAACATACCTTCAGAGGCCATTGCAAATCTGTTGAAAGTGGAGAAAACAAGAAGAATTTTTGCAGAAAAATTTCAAGTATTTTCTCTCAAGTATGCATTGAATGATTAGAGTGCGTAAAGAACTACACGGCTGATCAGATCTGGATTTATAGAGTTAGGGTATTTCGGTTTCCGTGATACCAGCTAACCGTTAGATCCGTTTCTTGTCAGTGTTGATCGTGCGGCGTCAGTTACGACCTTTCAAATTCAAATCGCATTAAATGAGGAGCGGGAAAAGTACCGCTCTTCTGTCACTAGTAAAAGCGTGTTTTGAAATAAAACGTTTTAAACAGTAAGCTTTTACATAAGCGATCAGATGAGTAAAATAAATACTTATCTGATGGACTATTGTCCAGATGACACAGTTGTTATCAGTAAAAGCCAATAGCTGATAACCTTCCTCAGCTGTTTGTCAATCCAGCTAGATAATAAATCTTCATTCTTCAAGACTTTAATCTTCTGTTGAAAACATAACTTCAACTAACTGTCATTAACAGATTTGATCTTTTAATCAGAAGTACCGCTAGTTTTACACGTTCCCCCTGACTTTAAGAATTCATAAGTTAGCTAGTCTGTTGAGAGTTAATCCTTGAAGATAAATAAGATGAGTAAGCTGTTGAACTCTAGTCTTCTGATGAGTTCCCCCTCAGCTTATGCATCCAATTTTAATAAACCTAGTTCAGCTCTGAGAGTTGAAAACCTTGTCTCACTTAGAGGTTTTGTGAAGATGTCAGCAAGTTAATTTTCAGTAAATACATATTCTATCATGACATTTCCTTGTTGGGATTCTGTAAGATAAACAGCCCTAGGCACAGCGGAATATAAAAATTTTAGGACCTCTTACGGAATCTTGACAGGATACTACTCTAGGTGTATATATATGAACATAAATAAAACGATAGTATAAGTTTGCACGTTATACCTATCTCCCTGCAAATCCTCGGCTAGCAAAAACGAACTCTGAATTTCTCCTCAGCCAAATCGATCCAAGCTCTGCAGTAGCGCCCCACGTGTTGCGCCTCTACGGGTTGATACACCACAGTTACACGTAAATAATAAATCTTGATCAGCTAGAACACAAGATATATTATGATCTAGGATATAGGAACGATTTTGGAACAAGAATCGAAAACGAAAATTCTTCCAAGTGGAAGACAGGGTTCGGCCGATCACTAGGGAGAGGGAGAGAGAATTTTGCTCTTGCTCAATTTTTGCTTGTTGAGTTGTGTGAAAAATAACTACAAGAAGGCTACATACAGTTATCTCCCTAACCTAGTCCTATTAGGACTAGGGTTCTTCTCTCCTACATGGGCCATGGCCCTCTTTAATTTAGAAGACTAAGTCTTCTAATTAATTCATGGCCCAGTTAATTAATTTTGACCAGGCTTTATTTAATCTCCCAATCAAATAGCCCAATTAATTAACCAGTCTCTCAATTAATTAATTTTGACTCTAAGTCTAATTAATTAATTTTTCCTTTAATTAATTAAATCCAACTTAATTAATTAACTCACAAATTAAACTCCAATTTTATTTATGATCCTGATCCAATTCCAATAGGATCCCATTTTGTTCCAATTGGGTTGACCCAGTCGACCCACCCATAATAATCGACCCAGTCGATTATTCACCCAGTCGACCCAGTCGACTCAGTCGTTCTTATTTCCTCGCTTTCGCTTCATTTGTATTGTGTATGCCCCCGTAGGTTCACCACATAATTGGCCGTGGGTTATAATTAAATATTATTTAATTATTCGAGTAAGATTTACTCTAAATCAATCGAACACTCTGTCGATTGATCATTCCAAAATTAGCACCCCTGCCAATTTGGGAATTCTCCCACACTCCACGGTCGATGTCCGGCCACAAGCCCATGGATCCCAATCACTGGTGAATTAATTCAGTGAACCTTTTATCATTTACAATTACCATATACGCCATAATCTCTCCATCGATCAATCTCACAGTCGAGACTTAAGGGTATGGTCTTTCATCGGTTCCCTTTTTTCTTTTGTCTTGACCTTATGCATTCTGGTCTCGAAATAATTCTCTTTGACTTAATCTTTATGAGCTACTTACATAAAGTCGTCAGATACCTCGGCCGAGGATTTTACTAGAATTAATTTCTCACAGAAATCCATAGGAGAATTTCCCAACCTATCAAGTCGGGTCAATGGATCCTTTGTTGATGATATGAACCTGCATACGAGTTCATCTATACCCAACATGAGTCCATAGAGACCTTCTGGTAATCTCCAGTCAGTCGGAACTCACATCAAAGTATAGACGTTCTCGCACCAGATAAACCCTATCACCTCAAGTATTTAGGGATCGTTCCTCGTATACTATTGTAAATTGGAATAACTTCATCCCCGATATGCGACTACCGCTTCCATGGTGAGTTATTTCCTAATTGGGGTATTCAGTGCACTTGCCATCCCAGCAAGCCACCCACTTATGTGTATCAACTATTCCAGTCACGCTCGTGGACCCCAGCGTTCTCCAGTTCATCGGAGTATACACAATAGTGAGAGTCTAACCGAATCCAACGATGTCCTATCTCGATTGGATTCTGCGACTCTTGAATATGTTCTAGATCACGGCCTTGGAGATCAGTCCACGGGTTGTCCCATAGCCCTGTGATCTAAGGACTTCTATCCTTATGCGTAGATAATTATTACATAAGATAAAGATGACCATATAAAAATGCATTTATTAATCCAATTGAATGGTCCTTTCAATTAAATGCAGCCAAAATAGTTGGCTTGCAGGACACTATTCTATCAATCTCCCACTTGTACTAAAGCCAACTTTTCATACTTCTGATTCCCATCTTAGACAGATGTTTTCGGATGCCTTTGATGCAATGGCTTAGATAGCGGGTCCGTCGTATTATTCTTTGAGGTGACACGTTCCATCTTTATGTCTCCTCTACCAAAGATATAACATATCAAATGGTATCGTCTTAGTACGTGCTTGGATTCTGATGAGATCTCGACTCCTTCGCTTGCGAGATAGCTCCATTATTATCACAGAAGATAGTAATGGCTCGACAATGCTAGGTGTCACATCCAATTCCTGGATGAAGTTTTTCATCCAAACACTTTCCTTTGCTGCTTCACACGCGGCAATGTATTCTGTTTCGGTGGTTGAATCTGCGGTAATATCTTGCTTAGAGCTCTTCCAGCTTACCGCACCACTATTGAGGCAGAACACGTATCCAGATATCGACTTGAAGTCGTCTACATCACATTGGAAGCTAGAATCAGTATAGCCTTTCAATTTCAATTCTCCTCCACCGTATACCAAGAACAATTCCTTAGTCCTTCTCAGGTACTTCAGAATTGCCTTTACGGCTATCCAGTGCTGCTCACCTGGATCAGACTGGTAGCGACTTGTAACGCTTAAAGCGTATGCTACGTCTGGTCTCGTACATAACATACCATACATTATGCTTTCTATAGCGGATGCATATAGTACTTGAGACATTGCTTCTCTCTTCAGGCGTCGTCGGGGCCATAGACTTAGAGAGAGCAATTCCATGTCTCATTGGAAGCAATCCTCTCTTGGATTCTTCCATATTAAACCTTTTCAAGATTTTATCTATGTACTGGGATTGGGAGAGGCCCGGCAGTCCTTTTGATCTATCTCGGTAGATCCTTATACCTAGTACAAAGGATGTTTCTCCCAAATCCTTCATTGAGAATTGTGTAGATAACCATGATTTAGTTTCGGACAACACTTTCACATTCCAATGAGAAGAATGTCATCAACGTAAAGCACCAAAAATTCAACTGTACTCCCACTGATCTTCTTGTACACGCAAGGTTCGAACACATTTTTGATGAATCCAAAAGTTTGGATTGTTTCATCGAAATGAATGTTCCAACTTCGGGAAGCTTGATTCAGCCCATAAATGGACCTCTGGAGTTTGCACACCTTATGCTCATCTAATTTGGATGCATATCCTTTTGGTTGCTCCATGTAGATCTCCTTTTCAATGTCCCCATTGAGAAAGGCAGTCTTCATATCCATCTGCCATATCTCGTAGTTATACCACGCAGTTATGGCCAGCAAGATTCGAATGGATTTAGGCATTGCGACAGGCAAGAAGGTCTCCTCAAATTCGATGCTTGGCCTTTGAGTGTATCATTTGGCCACTAGTCGCGCCTTGTAGGTTATTACCTCTCCGTTCACTCCAAGCTTTCGCTTATAGATCCACTTGCAACCCACGGGAGTCACTCCCACTGGTGGATCTACCAAGGCCCAGACCTTGTTCGAGTGCATGGAGTCCAATTCGAATTCCATGGCTTCACGCCACTTTCCCGAGTCTATGCCTAGCATAGCCTCTTCGTAAGTCCTTGGGTCGGTTAGAGACTGTCTAGTCTCACGCAGCAGACCGTAGTACCTCTCGGGTTCTCTACGTTGTCTTTCTGACCTACGTAGTAGCGGTGTACTTTCTGGTGCACTTTCATGCTCTTGTTCTCCCACTGCCTGTGGTGATGGGTCAGCTTGATCGACCTCTTCGGCCTTTTCAGCTTCAGTGACCTCATCTAGTTCTACGTTGTGTTCCTTCTTGTCCACCAAGAAATCCTTCTCTAAGAAGTGTGCGTTCCTTGAGACAAACGTAGTTTGTCTTGTAGGATTGTAGAAATCGTAGCCTATTGAGTTTTCTGGATACCCCACAAATTGCATAAGATGAACTTTACGTCCAACTTATCTCCCACTATCTTATTCACATGAGCTGGAGACCCCATATGCGCATGAATGCATATGAAGGTACAATACCAAAACTCATATCACATGATATGTTTTGGAACTGACTTCAGAGAAACTTAGCTCAGTATCTTCGATTTTCTCGATCAAGTTTTATTTGTTTGAATAAGGAATTTCATGTAAGATTTCTTAATGGACATTTATATGTCCAGAATGCTTGACAACATACAACGTTTCAAGCGGGTCTTACATTTCGAGAATCTAATTCTCTATCAAATAATCAATGGCGTACTGCCTATGCATGTTTGATTTTGAATCGATCCAAATCTCTTACATGCTTTCATTGATTAGGCTCTCTTCTTTTATTCCAAAAGTAATTTGGATTTGTACATCACAACGTATTTTTTACCCATGAGGGTACTAGAGACGCCTTATCTCCCACTAATACTTTAGTGTTTCTACACACTTATAAATGGATTAAATCCATTGCAATTGTTTATGCCTCTTGGTTGCCTAGCAACCAACTACTAAATCTAATTTCCATTAAGCAAGATTCGAAAGTCGGTTACTATGTACAGCATCCCAGTCAAGCTCGACCCAGTCGAGCTCAGTCTTTGAATCTTTTAATTCGGAAATATGTTTTAGTATTCGTGTATCGCCTTTCGGTTTTTACAACGACTCAAGTGTGTGAAATCTTAATTATTTATATTTTATTGACTATGCATATTATATTTAGTCGATATATGAGTATCCATACTCATTTGCTTATGTACACCTTTTGCGTATAAATCTTATAGCGCAATCAGTTCCAACCATTATGGAACTATCACATCCCTTAAGACAAGGGATGGTATAAGCAAATTCTAATGATCTAAATAATTCATGGCTTTAGATGCATTCAATGCATCAATGAGTACTTCATCGGGCATCTAACACCCTTATGCATTACTTGACCATAAGGTTAAGTTCAATAAAATTTAATCATCCCTTATGAGATGAATAGGTTCAATTCCTTATTTCCTTGATCTTAATACATGGAAGAATCATTTTGATTGACTTTTCAACTTATCATCCTTACAGAAAAACCTCCAAGGTTATTTCCCTTTAGAGAGGATACATTCCTCTTCTTCTATCTCTCGAGCCTTTTGAGGCCTTTTCACAAGATGTTACTTCCCATTTATGGGAGACTTCATGTTTGCCTTCAAGAAAATTTGGGCTTGAGAACCATCCTCAACCCTCTGGTGAAACTTATCACCTTTCTTATTTGAAGAGTAACTTCGAAAAAGGCAGCTTGGTGAAACCTATCACCATTCCAGTCGAAGTGTAACTTCGAAAGGAAAAACAATGAAATCTTTGTAAGGAGATTAGTCCTTGCTTGGACTCGAGAATAATTTCTCAAGTTTTGAAGTCATTCAAAATTCCTTTGGGTTCAGTCAATTTATTTGATTCAAGTATGATGGTAAATATTCATGGATACATAACTTATGAAAAAACTATCATAAACATGACGATAAATACGCGGTAGATTAATATCAATGCATAATTTACAAACATGGTTTTCATTTGTAAATTACTCCCACTATTTTTGTCGAATACTTATGCCCCCACATAAGGTTCGGGAAATAAAAATTTCCTAATGGGCTCAAGGCCCAAAATACAATCACTCAGTACCCACGACTCGTTGGTCATACCAATTGATCTTCTTGGTGGGCGATCACGTCGCCGGTTAACCATCCCAGCTAACCCTTGAGTTCATTTAGCCTCAGTTTTTGTTATGGACCCACGACTCGTGAGACATCCATACTTACTCGCGTTAAATCATGTCCAATACTCGTGAAGAGAAATAGTTCAATCCTAGACGCCCCACGACTCGTGAGACAGCGCCTAGAACCTTGCTATCCCCTCCCTTGGCACTAAACTGTGCATTGAGGCAATAGACATATCATCTTCCTATAGCTCGACCCACGACTCGTGAGACATCGAGATATATTTGTACAATATGCCTAAGACCTAGTAATTGGATAGGCTCGGACCATAGACACCATTCATATGCGCCCGTTATTCGATTTAATATTCTAATTGATTTTAAATTCAATTGGAGGTTTTAAGTTTTCCTTGTGCGAGGTCTCATCAGATTATGCTTTATCTTGTTTACATTTTTCTATCCTAAGCATGCATCTCATACATCAAAGAATAATTACGAAAAAGTAAACATTCATCACCTAGCATGATATGATTGATCGATTGCCCATCCTATGCGATCCATCACGAGCCACATGATGGACCAATTGGTCAGTCTAGGGTGGAAATTACATGTCCTAACTATTACAATTTTCAAACCCATACATCATGGGCCTTCTTGTAATATCCACCTTGATTGGGTCTCCATGTAATGAATTGGGCCTCCATGTCCTCCAAGGTAATGGGCCTCCATGTGGATCTCCAAGTCTTCATGAGGTCTTTTCGGCTCCAAGCCTAATCTAAGCCTAGCTTACATATTTAAATGGTCCTATTCTATTACATTCATTTGCGCAAGCAAGGGCACCAATCAGGCCCATTTAATTACAACCCATAAAATAAATAAACCAAAAACTACATAGGGCTTAAGGGCAAAATCGACCAATCCACATATTTACTCATGAACATGCATAAATTCACATAAGGGCATAAATGTAAATTTACCAGCTCCTTTAATTTTAATTCACAAAAATTATCCAAGTTAATTTAATTTTGAATCATCAATTAATCTCTAAGATTAATTAACTCTTACTTGAGTTCTAAGTAATCTACAAACTTATCTTGATTAAATTGGTTAATTAAGATAGACCAAATCTCTAAGATTCCTATCTTATCCAAAACTCCAAGTTTCCCAAAATTTTCAAATCTCCAAGATTTTCAAGATAATCCTATTTTGATTAGATTATTTAACTAAGGTAGTGTCCAAATCCATCAAGATTTCTACCTTATCCAAAACTCCAAAATTCCTAATTTAATAAGATCTCTAAGATCTTTAATCTTGGTAACTTACTAGAAGAGATTAATTTTAATTAAATCTCTTATCACAATTGAAACTCTAAGTTTCCTTGTTTAATAAGATCTCTAAGATCTTTAATCTTGGTAACTTACTAGAATACATTAATTTTAATTAAATGTCTTATTAAAAATGAAACTCTAAGTTTCCTTTGTTAATTATATCTCTAAGATCAATCCAAGATTTACCAAGATTCCATAACAACCAAATCTCCAAGATTTTGTCCAAGATTATCCAAAATTCTGCCACGAAAATTTTGAACCACCATGTCATTGCCGTGGTACGTTCGGCTTCAAGTTGACTAAAAATCAACATTTTGCAATTTACAAAATCAATTGCAATACATGATGTTGCTTCAATATCTTACGTCACATATGCCAAATTAAAACAACATGCATGCCTTTACACACATGTCACGTGTATTGTGTCTACAAAAGGAAATCAAAGAATTGTGCCGAGCACTAAGGTCGACATTAATCCTTACCAAGAGAATAAGTTTCGATCTAATTACTTTGTTTTCCTTTTGTTTTGTTTTAATTTGTGTTTCATTCCTTAATTAATTAAAATCAACAGTTTTAATTAATTCAATCCAAAATAAAAATTAACACGATAAAATTTTCGAATCAAAATTTTACATTAACTCCAAGTTAACAGATCTACGTACTAAAACATATACAGTCATAGAACTAGCCATACATAAATCGAACATATGATTTAAATCACAGAATTTGCAAATTCATATATATACAAAGCCTAAACCTGGCTCTGATACCACTGTTGGGATTCTGTAAGATAAACAGCCCTAGGCACAGCGGAATATAAAAATTTTAGGACCTCTTACGGAATCTTGTCAGGATACTACTCTAGGTGAATATATATGAACATAAATTAAACGATAGTATAAGTTTGCACGTTATACCTATCTCCCTGCAAATCCTCGGCTAGCAAAAACGAACTCTGAATTTCTCCTCAGCCAAATCGATCCAAGCTCTGCAGTAGCGCCCCACGTGTTGCGCCTCTACGGGTTGATACACCACAATTACACGAAAATAATAAATCTTGATCAGCTAGAACACAAGATATATTATGATCTAGGATATATGAACGATTTTGGAACAAGAATCGAAAACGAAAAATTCTTCCAAGTGGAAGACAGGGTTCGGCCGATCACTAGGGAGAGGGAGAGGGAATTTTGCTCTTGCTCAATTTTTGCTTGTTGAGTTGTGTGAAAAATAACTACAAGAAGGCTACTTATAGTTATCTCCCTAACCTAGTCCTATTAGGACTAGGGCTCTTCTCTCCTACATGGGCCATGACCCTCTTTAATTTAGAAGACTAAGTCTTCTAATTAATTCATGGCCCAGTTAATTAATTTTGACCAGGCTTTATTTAATCTCCCAATCAAATAGCCCAATTAATTAACCAGTCTCCCAATTAATTAATTTTGACTCTAAGTCTAATTAATAAATTTTTCCTTTAATTAATTAAATCCAACTTAATTAATTAACTCACAAATTAAACTCCAATTTAATTTATGATCCTGATCCAATTCCAATAGGATCCCATTTTGTTCCAATTGGGTCGACCCAGTCGACCCAGTCGATTATTCACCCAGTCGACCCAGTCGACTCAGTCGTTCTTATTTCATCGCTTTCGCTTCATGTGTATTGTGTATGCCCCCGTAGGTTCACCACATAATTGGCCGTGGGTTATAATTAAATATTATTTAATTATTCGAGTAAGATTTACTCTAAATCAATCGAACACTCTGTCGATTGATCATTCCAAAATTAGCACCCCTGCCAATTCGGGAATTCTCCCACACTCCACGGTCGATGTCCGGCCACAAGCCCATGGAGCCCAATCACTGGTGAATTAATTCAGTGAACCTTTTATCATTTACAATTACCATATACGCCATAATCTCTCCATCGATCAATCTCACAGTCGAGACTTAAGGGTATGGTCTTTCATCGGTTCCCTTTTTTCTTTTGTCTTGACCTTATGCATTTTGGTCTCGAAATAATTCTTTTTGACTTAATCTTTATGAGCTACTTACATAAAGTCGTCAGATACCTCGGCCGAGGATTTTACCAGAATTAATTTCTCACAGAAATCCGTAGGAGAATTTCCCAACCTATCAAGTCGGGTCAATGGATCCTTTGTTGATGATATGAACCTGCATACGAGTTCATCTATACCCAACATGAGTCCATAGAGACCTTCTGGTAATCTCCAGTCAGATGGAACTCACATCAAAGTATAGACGTTCTCGCACCAGATAAACCCTATCACCTCAAGTATTTAGGGATCGTTCCTCGTATACTATTGTAAATTGGAATAACTTCATCCCCGATATGCGACTACCGCTTCCATGGTGAGTTATTTCCTAATTGGGGTATTCAGTGCACTTGCCATCCCAGCAAGCCACCCACTTATGTGTATCGACTATCCCAGTCACGCTCGTGGACCCCAGCGTTCTCCAGTTCATCGGAGTATACACAATAGTGAGAGCCTAACCGAATCCAACGATGTCCTATCTCGATTGGATTCTGCGACTCTTGAATATGTTCTAGATCACGGCCTTGGAGATCAGTCCACGGGTTGTCCCATAGCCCTGTGATCTAAGGACTTCTATCCTTATGCGTAGATAATTATTACATAAGATAAAGATGACCATATAAAAATGCATTTATTAATCCAATTGAATGGTCCTTTCAATTAAATGCAGCCAAAATAGTTGGCTTGCAGGACACTATTCTATCATTCCTTTCTCAACATGATCTCTAATGAAGTGATGCTTGATTTCAATATGCTTAGTCCTTGAATGACTTGTAGAATTCTGAGTAAGTGAGATTGCACTTGTATTGTCACAGTAGATTGGTATTCCACTGATTTTGATATTGTAATCTTCTAGTTGATGCTTCAACCATAAGATTTGTGCACAGCAAGCTCCAGCAGCTATGTACTCAGCTTCAGCAGTAGATATGGATACTGAAGTCTGTTTCTTACTCATCCATGAGATCAGACGACTACCTAAAATTGACAGGCACCTGTTGTGCTTTTTCTATCAATTTTGCATCCAGCAAGGTCAGAATCTGAATATCCAATAAGTTCAAATCCATGATTCCCTAGGGTACCACAATCCCAATTCTTGAGTGCCCTTAATATATTTCAATATTCTCTTGGCAGCTAAGAGATGAGATTCCTTAGGATTTGATTGAAATCTCGCACAAACCCCAACAGAGTACATGATATCAGGTCTGTTGGCTGTTAGATATAACAGTGACCCAATAATGCCTATGTATTTGGTTATGTCCACTGATTTTCCATCTTCATCTTTATCCAAACGAAGACTTGTAGACATAGGAATAGTAGCAGTAGAGCTAGTTTCCATACCAAATTTCTTGAACAGATCCTTTGTGTATTTTGCTTGGCTGATGAATATTCCATCAGGCAACTGTCTAACTTGCAAACCAAGAAAATAATTAAGTTCTCCCATCATGCTCATTTCAAACTTATTATGCATCAGCTTTGAGAACTTATCACACATCTGTTGGTTAGTTGAACCAAAAATAATATCGTCCACATAAATTTGCACAAACAAAATATGTTCTTCCCATTCAATAGTGAACAAGGTCTTGTCAACTTTACCTTTGCGAAATCCTTTAATTAAAAGAAAATCAGATAAGGTATCATACCATGCTCTTGGGGCCTGTTTCAGTCCATAGAGGGCTTTCTTCAGACGATACACCTTGTCTTCTTCTTGATAAACTTCAAATCCAGGTGGTTGTTCAGCATAAACTTCTTCTTGCAATTCTCCATTGAGAAAGGCTGATTTCACATCCATCTGATAGACGGTGAAATTCTTGTGAGCAGCATAGGCAAGAAAGAGTCTGATTTCCTCTAGTCTTGCTACTGGTGCAAACGTTTCATCAAAGTCAATGCCTTCTTCTTGGCAGTAACCCTTGGCCACTAATCTTGCATTGTTTCTGGTGACTTCACCATCTTCATTCATCTTATTCCTGAAAACCCATTTAGTGCCAATGACTCTTTGATGACTTGGTCTAGGAACTAAGTACCAGACTTAATTCCTTTCAAATTGATTTAATTCTTCTTGCATAGCTTCAATCCAGTTTGAATTACTAAGAGCTTCTTCAATTTGTTTGGGCTCAATTTGAGATAGAAAGCTGGCAAATATTGCATCACTTGCAGCAGCTCTCATTGTCTTCACTTTATCCAAAGGATCACCACTTACCAATTCTGGTGGGTGATTCTTGAGCCATCTGAGATCAGGTTGCAAATCATAATGTTGTCCTTTGTTTTGATCTTGCAACACTACTGTTGGAGTTCCAGTAGTAGTCTGTTGAACATTTGTTGTCTGTTGAACAGTCTCTGGTCTGTCAGCTGTTTGCAACTCGTCTATTAGACAATCAGCTCTGTGATTTTGAACAGCACTTGAGTTATCAGCTGGGTTGAGATCAGGTAGTATGATGGGAACATATTCTTCATTCCTTCCAACATTCAACTTCTGTAAATCAGTAGACAGATCTTGATTAACATTTTGATTCTTTTCAGAAGATTGACTTGGTTCATCAAATACTACATGAATGGATTCCTCTATTAGTAATGTTCTTTTGTTAAAAACTCTATAAGCTTTACTAACAGTAGAGCATCCTACAAAAATAGCTTCATCAGCCTTTTCTGCAAATGCAGTAAGGTGATTTTTCCCATTATTTAAAACATAGCATTTACAACCAAAAATCTTAAAGTAATGAATGTTTGGCTTCCTGTTGTTCCAAACTTCATATGGAGTCTTGTTTTGGTGTTTGTTGATCATGCATCTGTTTTGGGTAAAACATGCTGTATTTGTTGCTTCTACCCAAAATCTTTGTGGCAGCTTAGCTTCAGCTATCATGGTTCTGACAGCTTCCTTTAGTGTTCTGTTTCTCCTTTCAGCAACACCATTCTGTTGAGGGGTTCTAGCAGCTGAATACTTATGATGTATTCCTTTGATATTACAATACTCTTCAACAGTAGAGTTTGTAAACTCTGTCCCTCTATCTGATCTGATCTTCAATATCTTTATGCTTTTCTCATTCTGGATCAGTTCCATCAGATTAGTAAGATGTTCCTTGGTTTCACTTTTCTTCTTCATGAAAATCACCCAAGTATATCTTGAATAGTCATCCACAACAGCTAGGCAGTATTTCTTTCCACCATTGCTGACAGGATCAATGGGTCCAAATAAGTCCATGTGTAGCAGCTCCAATATTCTTCCAGAAGATTGATGCTTCTTGCTTTTGAATGATGACTTGATTTGTTTACCCTTCTGACAGGCGTCACAGAGCTTATCTTTGCTCATGACTGTTTTAGGAATCCCTTCTACCAAATCATTCTTTATCAGTCTGTTGATGGTCTTGAAGTTTAAATGATTCATTCTTTTGTGCCACAGCCAACTAACTTCACTTGGTGTTGATGCCAGCAAACAAACGTTTGAATTCTTGTCAGCAGAATTCCAGTCGACTATGTAGATATTTCCTTGTCGTCTTCCAGATAAGATTACCTTCTTTGTACCAATCTGTTCAACATAGCACTTATCTGTTGAGAAGATAACTGAATATCCTTTGTCACAAAATTGACTTATGCTCAGCAGATTATATTTGAGGCCTTTAACATATGAGACGTCAGATATCTCTATGTTTCCCTTGATCAAGCTTCATTTTGCTACAATCTTGCCTTCTTTACTGTCTCCAAAAGTGACTTTTGGACCATCCACAGCAACAGCATCCGTCAGCTCATGTATGTTTCCCCACATGTGTCTTGAACAGCCACTGTCCAAGTACCAAATTTTCTCTACTTTACTCCTACTCCTAATCCTAACCTACAAAACAAAATAAAATTGTTTTAGGTACCCTTATTGAGAGGGTCCTGAAGGATTAGTTCCACCTTTGACAACCCAAGATGTTGACGTCTTAGGCTTCTTAGGCTTCTGAGTTTCAACAGGAGTATGAACAGCTTTGCCTTTACCACGTTCATCAGATTTGTCATATTGTTGATGATCAGCATGATAAGGATAATGTTCAAATGCAGAGTAAGATGCATGATAAGGATGATATGCATGCATTGGATGAGCAGGGTAAGGTGCATAGTAAGTTGGAAATTGAGGTGCATGATATATAAGATGATATGCAGCAGGTTGCACATAATAAGACTCATCTCCATACCAAGCATTTTGATTTTTCTTGCTTTTATGCTTCTTTGGCTTACTACTTGCTTGCTCATTAACAGACGACTTAGTTTTATCACTAGTCTGATTAGTTTTAGCCTTGTCAGATGACTTCCTAGGACTCTTCTGTTTAGGCTTACTAGTCTGTTTTCCTACACTAGGCTCTTTGCTCTTTTTAGCCTTAGGAGTTTTCGTCTCCTTTACCACTTTCTCAAGTGAAGCAGGTCTAGCAGTTTGAACATACAGGATGACCTTACTATTGTCAGCAGATAAAAATTTCTCAGTATGATTCAATTCTTGCTTATCCCGTTTTAAAGGTGTCTTCAGTTTACTAGACATATGAGTGGATGCAACAGATGACTTCTCATGAGACTCAATGATTTTCTCAAGCTCAATGATTTTACCCTTATAAACTTCACATTCAGCTTTCAGAGATTCATGTTCTTGCTCAAGCTGTTTGTATTCAGCTGATTCTCTTGGCCTTTCAGTTGAGAGTTTCAGTGAACTGTTTTGCTCTTTTAGCAATATCATCTCTTCCTTAAGCTTTTTATATGCTTCAGCAATAGTAGTATTGTTAAGCATCATTTGTTCAAATGAACTAAACAGTTCATTTTCAAGAGGAGTTACCTCACTATCCTCAGAGTCATCAGATTCCTTAGCCATCAGACAGAGAAGGGCATGGCTCTCTTCATCAGAAGTGTCTGAATCTGAATCAGATGAGTAGACAGCAGCTGGATTTTATGCTTTAGCTACCATCGCCTTAGCTTTCTGATTCTTTCTTTCTTTTCTGATTCTCTTTTCTTCTTCAGTATACTTCTCAGCTTTAGGATATGGGCAGTCTCTGATGAAATGACCCAGTTTCCTGCAATTATAGCACATCATCTTAGATTTATAAGAATCCTTATCCTGAGAAGAAGAAGTAGGGTTAGAAGTAGAAGCATTGTTATATTTGTTCTTCATTTTTCGTCTGTAGAACTTTTTGAAGTTGTTCATCAGCAATGCAACGTCTCCAGCAGTGTACTCCTTTTTGTTGAGTAGTGTGGCTTCATCAGATGAGTCCACATCTTTGCTTTTGTGAGCTGGCCTTCTTGGATTTTCAGCAGCAACAAGTGCAGCTGTGGGACTTGAAGTTGAGGTTTCTTCAACACCCATTCTTGGCAGTTTATACTCATACGCCTTGAGTACGGAGAACAGCTCTGTAAGAGAAATCTTCCCCAGATCTCTTGATTCTTTCATGACTGTCACCTTCATGTTGAACTTGGGAGGCAGGGCCTTCAGTACTCTGACGGTGATCTCCTTGTCAGTGAAGGTATTTCCCAGCTTTAGAACTTCATTCAATGTTCTGGTAAACCTGGTATCCATCTGATCAATGGTCTCTCCAGATTTCATCTTGAAGTTGTCCAGCTTCTCCAAGGCAACACTCAGCTGATGCTCTTTGATGGCGTCGTTTCCTTCGCTCATGTCACGAACCTTATCCCACATCTCCTTTGCAGTTTTGCAATGCTTGACTTTGTCAAACCGATCATTGTTCAGGGCTTTGGTCATGATGAAACGGCCAACTTTATCCAGATTGAACAGCTTTATTTCTTAGGCTGTCATCTCTGTCAGATCTTTTTCCACCACCAGTTCAGCTTCATCAACTATAACGGTCTTGGTGAATTTGAATGGACTTTTGATGATACATGTGTACATGTTATCATTATAGGCAGCAAGAAAAATCTCCATTCTGATTTTCCAGTCTTCGAAAGACATACCAGCAATGTGGGGAACATGACTGATACATTCCATTTTTCAAAAAGTTTTTTTTTTTTTTTGTTTTTCAAAAAGATGCTCTTTTGAAAAAGTTTTAAAACCTTTGAAAAACACTTGGATCAAGCTCGTTGATCAGGCAGCTGATTCAAATGAACCACCTGCTCTGATACCACTTGTTGGTCCCAAGTGGTCAGAAGAGGTTTAGAGGGGGGGTGAATAAACCTCTTTAAAAATTTTCTTCCAATTTTAACTTTAAAATTTTTCTCTAACTGTGAACAGACTAAGCTGATCAGAGTAGTAAGTTACAATTCTGTTCGCGAACAAATCTTTGAACAGGTTTGTTGACCACTCGTCTGATAGTTACTTAGCTGATTTTGTTAAAATCAGTTTTAATACTTAGAGTACTTGCAGCGGATTTATAAAGTGTTTTTCACAAGTATTCCTAGTAGTTTGAAAAATGTTTCCCCAGTTTTATAAACTCTTTTAAATTCTTTTTCAAACAGTTAAGTAAAGTGTTTTAAGCAAACTTGAAATATGCAAGTGGAAATGCGGATAAAAACACAAGTAATTTTTATAGTGGTTATATGGATGTAAATATCCTTTAATCCACTCGTCCAAGTCACAAAGATCTTGAGTTATACTAGAAACACAAAGTAACCAGTACACTCTGCTTACGCCAATCAACAAATGAACAGGCCGTAAGTGCGCAGTAAGAAATCACAAAGAAATCCTACTCTCTGAAGTAATATCACTCACTTAGATGAATATCTACTTCTCACAACACTCTATTTTACAAATTCACTCAGAAGATGTGTATAGCTTTGTTCTTCAACTTCGCTTTTCGTCAACAAATGACTAAGCTGATGAGTGAGCTGTTCTTGAGACTTAAAGAATTCTGCTTCGAAAATTCTCTCAGAAAGTGTGTTGCTTATCTTCTCTTCGTCTCTTTCAGCTATTTATACTTGAGGTTTGAAAAATGTCCGTTGAAGAGAGACAAGATTCAAATTCCTCGAGCATTGGTCCTTAAAATCCGCGAACGGCTCTTTTGCAGTCTGTCCGTACTGTCAACAGTACTATTCTGCAGGCAGCATTAAATGCACCCAGCTGATGCGAAGCATTTCTTCAATCATTTGTCTTTAATAACCTTGTACTTCAGCATTTATTACTCCAAGGGGCATTTATTACCGTTGGGAAGACTTTATGATCCTTTCCACTTGGCTGACGAAAGTGCAAGTCTGATGGCGAACTAGGCTGATCTCAAACTTGAACAAATCTGATTTGAGTCGGCTGATCTTCATCAGTCTGATAACTTTCCTTCAGCAGATCAGAAGTCTTGGACCTTAAAATTTTTGACTCTTCTGATGTCTTCTTATACTTAGTCAAAATCTCTTCCAAAAGGGATCATCAGCTAAGTTACTCCATACTTAGCAGATTTTGAAGTTTTGGAATGCATCAAAACCTCCCTTCTAATTTTGTCTTCAGTGCCTTCATCTTCATCCTTATCCAACAACTAATTCACTCATGAGTGATGTATGTTTTGCAATTGGGTTGGATGGTAAATTTGAACTAGTGACTAGAACAAATTGCAATTACAAATAAGCTACAATTTATTTTTATTTTTATTTAAATCTAATACATGATGTCTTCATTTCTTCATAACTGGGATAGGGTCATATTGGTCAATGTCATGAGATTGAATGGTCGGATTCGAGAATGCTTTCCAGCCCACAAAGCCTTAGAGATGAGCTTGTAAGTTCGTTCAGATGGGTGGAAAAAATCCCAAAACAAAAATTCATTGGTATTATTGCAAATTGTGTAACCTTCTTTCCCACATTGCAATTCACCCCCCAAAGTTCCATCCCCGAAACATGCATTGGTATTAGAGATGAGCTTGTAAGTTCGTTCATAATTTATTTTTGCCACTTGCCCCCTGGAATTATAGAATTTCGGCACTTAAGCACCCTAATTAAAAGTTGTGGCACTTTGCACTCTGAAAATACAATTTAGTTAGCTCTTTGCACCCTAGTGTGTTTTGAAGAAAAAATTCATTGATTGAAAGGTGTAGTATTTATTTTGAATATTATTGGTACTTTGCACCCTAAATGTATAGATTTTGACATTTTACACTCTGAAATATAGAATATTGGCACTTTGCACCTAAAAAATATATTTTCTGACATTTTCAACCCTGTCGTAACATGATAATCTAAATATTGTAAGTAACATGCAATATAATAATATTTAGATATGTAAACATTTATTTTAGATATAAAGTATCCTCTATATTATGATATGATGACTATGAGGAATTTAAAGATACATCCTCTATGATATGCAATATAATAATATTTAGATATAATAAAGATACATCCTCTATATTTATGATATGTAAACATTAGGAAGCAGTTCGGGGAGGCAGTGCATTCACATGCAATCATGACTATGAGGAATTTAAAGAACACAATCAATGAACGCAGGGAGGTGTAAATGGAGGATTAATGCTTTAAGGGTGAAAGGTGAAGCTACCTACCAAATCAGAGAGTATGAAGACAAGCATGTATACAGTATTGATTCTCACTGCAATTATCATAAACGTGATATCCATTTCCTTTTTCTTTTCTATTTCAACCAACCTATTAATTGAATGATGGAAATTAACCTAATAGCTAATAGAGTACACATAACTCCACGGCACATATATATTCCACATAAAAGTTTTTTTTGTTCATTTCCCTGTTAAGATATATATGGCCCTGTTTGGATCCATTTTGGCCCAAATATTTCGCCCAACATTTGGGCCAAAATGGATCATTATTACGTTTGGCCCAGTATTTCCCACGAAACTCATGGTCCAATATGTTTCGCCGGACAAGTCAACAAATACTGCCAAAGTGAATAAATGCCCGACAAGTCATGGTGTACTGCCAAAGTGAGTAAATGATGTGTAATTGAGTTGACAAGATCATTAGTCTATGTTATATAGATTTTTTTCTTTCTCTTACGTCAATATTGTATTTCCCTTGAGTTTATGTTTAAAAAAAAATTATTGTCTTTATATAATTTATTCTTTGGATGTGTATATTTAAAAATTAAAATTTTCGTTCTAACTGATCTTATTTTTTCATTATCCTATGCCAAATAAATATATCTAAAGATTAATTTAACTATACATTTACCTATTATTAAATATTTAAATCATTAATAATAATATTATATTAATTACATTCAATTATTATTAATTATCAAAATTAATACTACAATAATATTATTACAATCATCATCTCAATCATAACAATATTATTATAAACACAATCTCAATTATTATACTATTTAATAATATATCCTACTTTATAAAGTCAATGACGTGACATCTGTCATTAACTTTTCACCCCCAAACACCAACATCCAAACTCAATCCAAACCATATCTCAAATTCTCAAAACCCACTAACTATTATTTTACTATTATATTACTATCAAAATATTCCAACCAAAATCAATTTAAGTCGTGTTTCAAATGTTTCGCCAAACTCATTCAAACCAATTTGAAACATCGAAACAGGGCGAAACAGAACCAAAACCGATCCAAACGGGGCCTATAATTTCCAAATACAACTTAAATAATTGAGTTCACGTGCATATAGAGGCTTTTTAAGATTCGATATTTTTCTTGTTGTTGAAGACTTGAAGTCGCGCGTGTTGAATTAATTTCGTCAACATAAGGGATCGGAGCAGTTATTATATTTAGACCAAAAGCATTCAATAGGCCTAAGCTTCGGACAAGATATGATAATGACAATCCTCTTAATTGGGATTGGAAAAGTATCTTTGTTGTACCAAATACTCCAGCTGCTTAAAAGAAATAATTTTATTATTTTACACTTACATTTCATAGAAAAATTAAAATAAAGAGCTAATTAATGCAAAAATACACTCGTGAATGCTTTGTCTAACTGGCAAAAAATACCTGTATATGCATTTTGATTAGGGTCGTATTCTATGGTTACGATTCTACCATATATGTCTTCTGAAAATCGATTTTACGGTATAGACGCTTATGATCTCCCCCCTCTATGCCTTGCGGTAATGATTCCTCTGGCATTACGACCTTTACCACAATGATGTTGTCCATAGATCAAATTATTTCGTGGATTGGATTTCACTTGACTATCTACAATTCGATTGCGTGTGCTCGGGGTAGAAGTTTTGTATAAGTGTATCGTCATGCTATTAAGTATTTTGATTTAAGTTCTTTTCTTTCTAAGAGGTGGAATAGAATAACCCGGTTGAAGCGTAATAATCATACGTCTGTGTTTCACATTTTATGGTGGGGTTATAATTGTCCTGCAAAATTAAATTATGTATATGAAATAAAATTTTCAAATTGGTCTGCACATGGTCTTGTTCGAGTTAATTTTGAAATTTGGCAACAATGTAGACTAAAATCGTCACTAAATTTGGAGATGTGGGAGTTTTTTTGGTAATTTGAAATGTTATGAGTTAAAATTATCAGCAAACATAAGTAATGACATCAACTTTACAATTAGACTTAACTGCCACGTCACCATTAAACGACAATTTATAATGGATGTATCAAATGTGTCACAATTTATTAAAATGTTGTACCAAATATGTTGGTCACATAAAGTTATGTACCAAAAGTGAGAATTAACCTAAAACTCAGCACCATAAATGTAATTCTCACTTTTTTTATTACGGGTTTAATTATTTTAGAGTCGCGTTGAGGCAAGAGAACTGTTGGCTAAGTAAAATGTCTTTTCTTAGTAACTCTTTTTGGCTCCGGCGCACCATTAATAAGGAGTGGAAAATTAACTTTAGCCTTTGAGCCCCGCATTTTAAAAGCGGCCCTGTCGTAAGCCAACGCGGCCTCCTCCGGCGTCTCGTACGTCCCCAGCCACACCCTCGACCCTCTCTTGGCCGGGTCCCTTATCTCCGCTGCAAACTTCCCCCACGGCCTCCGCCTAACACCTCTGTACCGCTTCCATTCGGCCCCTGGCACGTGAACCTCTTGCACTTGCTCCACCTCCCCTGAAATGTTGTCATTATCCAAACTCTCTTGATTTCCTGAGAAATCAGCGGAGCCGAAGCTGGAGATTGCTTCCGAATCGTACACCGTAATATAATTGTCCGAAAATTCAGAATCATCACACATTTCCCACATCGGGAAATCAAAACTCGCCTCTTGATTTTCAGTATTGTTACAAGTACTGGAATCAAGAACTCTACTCATGTTAGAAAAAGATTGTGGGAAATCAGAATCATCATTTAGAAGATAAAGTTCAATGGAATCGAGCAAGGCTTTTTCAGATTCTGATATATTTTGTGTTGGCAATGGCATCATTTTTCTTTTTAATTATTGGATATTAGCTATTAGATTGAATTGAATGACTTTTTTATCCTCTCTGAAGAATATATAACATGTTATATACTGATTGCATCCAAGAGAAATTTAATGGGAAACATATAATAATACTTTTTATTTTTTAGCCACGTTTACCTCATGCATGTACTTTATTTATTTACTCCTTCCTTTTAGTTTCCTCTCCCGTTGATGTAATTAAGGGTGTAATCGAGCATAGTAGTATCGAACGACATACTGTTTATGTTTGATTTGAATTTTACCGAGATTGAAATTTTGTGTATGAGCTTGGTTTGATTGTTTAACGAGTCAAGCTCAAACGAGCTCAAGCCAAATATCGAGTAGTTTGATCAATTTTTAGTTTATCGAGCTCGAACGGAGTTTTAAAAGTTATCGAATGAAAAATGATATTCAAGCTTGTTTGTGTGTGTGACGAACTGAGTTCAAACAAGCTCAAGTCGAATTCTGAGTAACTTGATTTGATTTTCATCCCTAGATGTAATAGTTACAAATTCAAAAATTTAAGATGTCTTTACGTTTTGGTTTATATTTAGTGATGTTGAATTATTTTTTCACTTGGGACAATATTCGTATAACAAAAGAACACATTAGGAAAGTGTTCTAAAAAAAAACACATTGGGAAAGAGAATTTTATTTTGGAACATTCCAAATATGAAATAAGAATTAGAATTTTGGAATTAATGAGGTAGGATTAAAAATCACATTAAGCTATTCGATAGTCAACTCAAATTCGTTTAATAAAAGCTCGGTCATATCATATATGATTGAGTAATATTTTTTTATTGATAATTTTTTAAGCTCAACTCGATATTTTGAAAAGTGAAACTATATGTAAACATATCAAGATACTCGAGCTCGAGTCATGTTCAACTTGATTAAAACTCATTAAGAAATCAAATCAAATTCAAATACAATTTCAAAATTCAATATAATTTAAACCAAACTCTACTACTCAACTTGGTTACGGTCCTTTAAAAATTATAAATAAAATAGAAAATTTCTCAAATCATGTATATAAGATCAACATAATAAACTTGACATATTTTCCTCCATAACGTGAAAGGAGAAAAAAAATAATGTGGGATTAAACAATTCTTTATAAACATAGTTCTAAGAGATTTATCTATATAATTCTCAAACAAAGTTCAAAATAGTTAAAAAAATGTAAAGCTTAAACTCAAAAAATTATGAAAAATATTGACTAAATAGAAAATTTATGTATTTTGGTGGGTGTAAAATCTTTTGTTAGACAAAAGTTTTCTTTTATCAAGTATATAATTTATAGTACCGTAATTTAAATTGGTGAAAATTTTCGTTAGTCAAGAACATATTGCACGAAGTACAAACTACTAAAAAATATCGAAAATATATATAGAATTTAATTCATTTAATATATAGAATTTGACATGGATTCTATATCAAAAGAAAAAAAAATTATGTTCGACATAGGACATAGATTAAAGACAAATATCAACACATATATCATTAGGTAGTGTTACATAGATTAAGGACAATTATCAAATAAGTAAAAAAAATTGAAACAATTGCAAAAATATATAATACAGCAACCTCAGTCCTGTTTGATGTTGTTCTCGCACCCGGTCTACTTCTTGCTATTATTTTTCTTTTATGAAAGATAGACCTGACAAAATTAAACAAAATAATAGTTAAAAGTTAACCTAATGTAATTATTAGTTGAATGAGCTATAATAACTAAATTTTAAAAGTAAAATATTGTACCTAGTTATTATTGATTTGTGAGATGCATGTTGACGTTCCAAAGTTACTATACAAATGCTCCGACCTAAAATATCTTTGTTGTCTTATCTCAAATATTTTAATGTTTATTAATTTATGCATACACATTCACACACTGATATAAATATATAAACTAATATCATTTGATAATATATCTTTGACCATTCAAAAAAATCAAAACATTTTAGCAAAGAAAAAAATTTATGAGACATGAGAAGAGAAAGAAGTGGGTGCATTAAATTTTTATAGATTGAAAGAAGGACGTGTCAATACATATATATAGTGTAACATCGGTTATTTTTGGCAAGCATAACATATGGCTATAGTCATGTGTAACGGCTTAGTTAATTAATCATGTATTAATAAATATTAGATGAATGACCAACTAGGCAACTAATGAAAATAAAATTCCAAATTTACTAAATATTAAAATCAGACGTGATGTTATAAGCTTAATTACTAATTTGTTAGGAAAAAAATAATGAAGCATTAATTAAGTTAAAAAAAGTACTTTTAGGTGGTTCATATATCATATATATATGTATGCTTTATGTCCGTAAATTGTGCCACAAATTGAAGTTCAAATTTTGAATTGAGCTAGTTTGTGGAAAGAAATGATGAAGGAAATAAATATTGTGTTAAATATAGAATGTAACGTCAATTGACAGCCAAAATTTCTTACTTTTGTATTATGAAATATAAATATAGTCAATAGACTTCTTAATCATGATGAATACAATATAAATTTAAGCTAATCAGAACTTTTTAAGAAATAAAAATAATTGAAAATTACCAAAAATTAGTATTGAGTAAAAATTATATGATTTGGGTTAAAAGACCATTCTCCTATCTTATAATACATACAAGAATAAAACCAAATTTGGAAGTAAGAACTATGAAGTTTTCACCTTTTCTAAAAATTAAAATGTTGGTTTTCAAATAATATAATTTTTGCAAATAGTTTTCTTAATTTTACACTTATACTAAAGTACCATACCAAGTTTGACAATTCTATAATTTTAATAGTTGAGGTTTAGATAAATCATATTAATAATTTTATCAAAAATATATTTCGTAAAATTACTATTTAATGTAATTTGTGCATAATACAAGAATAAACTAGTATATATATATATATATATATATATATATATATATATATATATATATATATATATATATATATATATATATATAAGATAAGATTATCCTACAAATCAATATGGCATATTTGGATATAAATTCAATAGAAAATTAATATGTATCATATGTGGCAACTTTTTTTTTTCTTTTATAAAATATTTTACAGTAAATCAATAGCGGGCATGAATTTATGTTTTATTTTGTGGTTTGTTCAAATTGGTTAAATTTTTCCAAAAAAAATCGAAATAAATTTGTGAAAACTTGTAAATTCACGAAAAATATTGAAGTAAAAACTACACTATAAATCGTTTCGGTTAATTTATATATATATATATATATATATATATATATATATATATATAAACGTGTAAGCTATTGTAGTTTATTTATTTAATTATTGTTAGTTTTTATTTAATTCAATTACTCAATTAGTACTTTATATTTTCTAGAGATTAATTTGATAAGTTTTATTTTGCAATCACTTTTAATATATTTTACATTTGAAAGTATTCATAATCAAAAAAAAAATTATATTCCTAAACTTTCTTGACAACTAAACATCTGCAAAAAAAATAATTTTCCTGACAACCAAACATGTAGAGGAAAATGACTTTTTTTTCCTTTCCTTTTCCTTTTCCTTTTCCTACAAATTTTCCTCACTTTCTTCGCAACCAAACAAACTATAAGATATGATCTTCATTATTTTAATTTACATAAGAAGAATCCCTTGCTCCATAAGTGGCCAATCTTTTCTTCTGTAACTTTAATATCTTGTACTCTACGTCAGTTAATATCTTGTACTCTACGTCAGTCATATGTGAACGCGCTTCTTCTGATGTCTTCACAAAATTGGCAGAAACCAATAAAACCATCAGCGAGACAGTGAGTCATTTATAGAGCTGGAGCCGTTAGTACTATTCATATTGTCTCACTCTAACAATGAATTGCGAAATGTCAAGTAATTAATCATCACGTGATGCACATAATGTCCGGATTCAATGTATAGATCAAATTTGATCTATGTATTATCAAAACGAAATGTTAATAGAAAGACATATTGATTTGATAATCCCACTTTGCACTTTACAAATTGGAGCATTTTGTACTTTGCATCTTACAAAAAAAATTATCCCACTTTGTACCATACAAACCATTATTTTATTTCAAATTGCACCATCAACCATTTTCAGCCCATTTAAGTCGCCTGAGAAAGGGTAAATCAGTCCATTCACACTATTAACCATGCACCCCAATTTTCCTTCAAAAATAATATATGGGAAAAATTGACATATCACAATAATAACTTAAAAAAAGGCTGAAAAATTGAAAACAAGTTTTATGGGTACCATATTCTCAATTTCTCTTCTTTCTTCTTCAAATTCAGTCCAGTGCCGTCTTTTTCTTTTTTATGTTTGAAGAAAAATGTGTTGGGTGCTAAGAAAAGATAATGAATTGTGTTCACCATATTCTCAATTTCTCATCTTATTTACGTTTTGATTCTCATTTTCGTTATCAAATCTATTATACTTGTTTGTAGAATTAGTAATTACGGATAATTAGGAATAACTACATGTACATCTTCAGAATTACTCTAGGTTAGTTTCGATAATTATATGTAAAGTGAAAAGAAAAAGGCGGCACTGGAATCAACTTGAAGAAGAAATATGAGAAATTGAGTAAACCGTAAGTCTCCGTAAGACTTGTTTTTACAGTTTTATTTTTAAGTTATTATGGAGATATGTCAATTTTGTCCATATATCGTTTTAGGGGGAAATTGGGGTGGTTAGTAATGTGAATGGACGAATTTACCCTTACTCCGGCAACTAAAATGGGCTGAAAATGGTTGAGGGTGCAATCTGAAATGAAATAGTGGTTTGTAGGGTACAAAGTGGGATAAATGTTTTTGTAGGGTACAAAGTGAAAAATGCTTCTATTTGTAGGGTGCAAAGTGGGATTAAGCCATTCAGAAAATTAGGAAAATTCAAATTTTATTTTTGTATATATCACAATCAAATTCAAATTAATGGCATTATTATTACTATTACTGATCGGTAAAATCCATATCTGTAAAAATGAAAGGGTAATTTATTTATGGTAAACAAATCATTTATTTTGGTTATGTCTCAAAAAGAAAAAGAAGAAAGCAAATGGTCTGTAGAATTTCAAGTATTCACTTTTACCACTAAGATAAGGAGACTTACTTCACATTTAGAATTGCACAAAAAAAGACTTTTCCTCTCAGAGAGGTTTGCGGAAAAATTTTTGGGAAAATGTCAACGACTACTAGCCTATTTGACAAAACAAAATAGAGAACGTTATAAGAATTATTGGTGAGTTGGATATTCGAGAGATAAAAACTCGTTAATTTCAAGTGTAATATCATTTGAACTTATTCGTTTAAATTTTGATGAACTTCTTTTGACTTTCAGTAATGCATGTAATAAGGACTCGGGGAAAAAAACTTATGATTGCACCAACTACAAGAAAAGACCTCATGATAGTCAATATGGGCCCTCAAAACCCATCAATGCATGGTGTTCTTCGCCTGATCGTTACTCTCGACGGCGAAGATTTTATTGACTGTGAACCAATATTGGGTTATTTACATAAAGGGATGGAGAAAATTGCCGAAAATCGAACAATTATACAATATTTGCCTTATGTAACGCGTTGGGATTATTCAGCTACTATGTTTACAGAAGCAATAACCGTAAATGGACCCGAACAACTAGGCAATATTCAAGTACCTAAAAGGGCTAGCTATATCAAGCTATTATGTTGGAGTAGAGTCGTATCGCTTCCCATTTGTTATGGCTTGGCCCTTTTATGGCAGATATTGGGGCGCAAACCCCCTTCTTCTATATTTTTCGAGAACGAGAATTAATATATGACCTATTTGAAGATGCTACCGGTATGCGCATGATGCATAATTATTTTCGTATGGGGGGAGGGGGGGTAACTGCTGATCTACCTCATGGCTGGATAGATAAATGTTTGGATTTTGTGATTATTTTTTAATCGGGATTGCTGAATATCAAAAGCTTATTACACGGAATCCTATTTTTTTAGAACGAGTTGAAGGTGTAGGCATTATTGGCGCAGAAGAAGCACTAAATTGGGGTTCATCAGGACCAATGCTACGAGCTTCCGGAATACAATGGGATCTTCGTAAAGTTGATCGTTATGAGTGTTACGATGAAGTCGATTGGGAGGTTCAATGGCAAAAAGAAGGGAATTCGCTAGCTCATTATTTAGTACGAATCAGCGAAATGACAGAATCAATAAAAATCATCCAACAAGCCCTGGAAGGAATTCTAGGGGGACCCTAAGAGAATTTAGAAACCCGACGTCCGACGTTTTGATAGAATAAAAGACCCCGATGGAATGATTTTGAATATCGATTTATTAGTAAAAAAAACCTCTCCTACTTTTGAATTGTCCAAGCAAGAACTTTATGTAAGAGTTGAAGCACCAAAAGGAGAATGGGAATTTCTTGATAGGAGATCAGAGTGTTTTTCCTTGGAGATGGAAAATTCGAAGGCCAGGTTTTATTAACTTGCAAATTCTTCCTCAGTTAGTTAAAAGAATGAAATTTGTTGATATTATGATGATACTAGGTAGCATAGATATTATTATGGGAGAAGTCGAACGTTGAAATGATAATTGATACAAAAGAAATATAAACTATCAATTCTTTTTCCAGATTAGAATCCTTAAAAGAAGTCTATGGGATCATATGGATGCTTGTCCGTACTTTGACTCTTGTACTAGGAATCACACTGTGTACTAGTAATAGTTTGGTTAGAAATAGAAATATCTACAGGAATACAATAACGTATTATGCCCGAATATTCCGGGACTTTGGGAATTCTTCAAGCTATAGCAGATGGTATAAAACTCTTTTTTAAAGAAAATCTTCTTCCATCTAGAGGAGATATTCGTTTATTCAGTATCGGGCCATCCATAGCAGTTATATCCATTTTACTAAGTTATTCAGTAATTCCTTTTAGCTATCGCCTTATTCTAGCGTATCTTAGTATTTGCATTTTTTTAATAGATCGCCATTTCAAGTCTTGCTCCCGTTGGACTTCTTATGTCGAAATATGGATCAAATAATAAATATTTCTTTTTAGGTGGATTAACGGCTGCTGCTCAATCAATTAGTTATGTATTATCAATATCTCTACGTGCGATTCGGTGAGAATAAAAAGGCCCTATTTCCTTTCTTTCTAGAAAGAAAATTAAAATGAATTGAATATCTATTTTTGATTTTTTTATTCATCATTGGGTTTGATGAACTAAACGAGATAGTTATATGAGTGAAATAAAACGGCTTAAAAATTTGCTATTAAAAGAATTCAATCTCATTTCCTATGTACAAGAATTAAGTGAAAGTAAACAGAAAGATCCAAAACTACTTGCTTTACCCCATGATTGGTTGATTAATCATCATGGCTTGAAGCGGGTTCAAAAGATCATGGAATTTTGACTATCTATTATATTTTACTCTAGATGGATATATTACCCTACTGGGAAATTGAAAACATGAGTGGATGGCTAGGAAGATGTTATGACCCTGAGAGAACCACACCTCAAAAGCTAGTTATTGAAGTTGGAGAGCCCAATGTCATATAAACCCCACACTAGAGTGGGCCAACGTGGACCTTGGCAAAGGAAACGTTGAATGTAATGATCCTAGTTGAAGGGTATTGGATCTTATCCCACATTGGTAGAATTGGATGCTAATGTGGGGTTTATATTACCTTGGGCTCTCCAACTTCAATAGTTAGCTTTTGGGGTGTGGTTCTCACAGGGTCATAACAGAGCACTAAGATACACAAAAGATTAGTAATGGAGATTCTGTAAATTATCCACCAGGATATTTATTAAAAAAAATAATTTGAATTAGGGCTTTAAGTTTGTAGAAATGATTAAGAAGTACTCCCCATGATTTCGATCCAGAGTATGTTCCTATTCACCAATAAAGTAAATAACTATCAAGAATGAACAAATCTTTTACTTTTGATAATGTTCTGTCCTCTCTCCTGTAGGACTTTTCCATCTCCTAGTGAGATTTGTAAAACTTTAGGGTTTTACCCCTACTCCGGGCAGCCGCCTCCTCCGGCGAACCTCGAAGCTTCCTTTCTTGAGATGGTTTCATCTCTAGTTTTTCCCTATCTCATCCACTCATCTCCCATTCTCATCTATCTTGGCACCCGAAGCACCACCATTCCCTATCACCCTTATTCCTTGCTTACCGCCCCACCACCACTCCATCTCAACCATCTCCACTCGTTTTGTCTGTTAAATTGATCCACTCCGTTTCACCCAAAACTTTTGCAACTTTTCCACCACCACCACCGGATCCGCCACCTCCAGATCCGGCTCGGTCTTGTTCCCCAGATCTGCCTTTAAAGCAGCCAGATGTATCCCCGAAGCCTTCATATCTATTTTATTATGCTTTATTTCTTCTTGTTGTTTTGTGTTTGTTTTTTAGTTTTTGTGGCAGATACTTTTATGGTGGTTCACAATGGTCTTCGAAGATTGTGTTCTTTGAAGAGAAGATCAAGTTTTGGGATGTTGGTCATGATTTTAGCACTTTATTATCATTCCAAGGTTTTACTTGGGGTCAGTTCGAAGATTTGGCTTCGATTTTCACTTCGTCTGGGAATCATTTTGTTGCACAGAGATGTGCAATTGCTCAATTTCTTCATTTTGTCCTTGTCTCTTTTTCTTGTTTTGTTTTCCCAAAATTTGGTTTGATCTTCATTATTCACTTTCTTTTTAGTTATTGTGGTCACTACATTGTATTTGTAATATGTTTTGTTTAGTAATGGAAATTTGTTTAATTATAAAAAAAAATAATGTCCCCCCCTTTTTTTGAGAGAGTAGAATAGGAGCGACATAAAATTGAAAGACTAGAATTGCAAAAAAAATCTTTTTTATTCATAACTTTTTTCAATTTTATTTAAAAAAATAACATTCTTGTTATGTAATGCAATATCTACATTTTTTTTCGTAATCGAAAATGATAGGTTGACGATGTAATATTTTTCGAAAAAGTATTTTATTCAAGGATAAAGTTAATAATCAACAAAGAAAAGTGAGGGGCACCACATGGAAAAGTAATAGGTAAACAAGTAAAAATTTGGCCACAAAACCCTGTCGTTTGGGATTAAAACTAAAAAACGAAAAAGGATAAAAAATAATGAGGGGCACTGTTGAAGCTCCATTGATTCTCATAATATACAGATAGGGTTAATGGCAATTTACCCACTTTAATATTCATAATGTTCAATTTATCTCCTTGTAATTTAAAAAAGAGGAGTTACTCCCTATTAAAATTTTAAATAATCATTTTACCCCCTTGAGCCGGAATGCGCACTCACTTGTCGAAATTGAGAGTGAGCATCAAAAGTGTTTTGTTAGGGGGATAAATTGCCACATTTATCATAACACGGAAAAGCAAATTGTTACTTTTTCATAACGTACACAAGGAGGTAAAATGCCACATATAAAAATATCAGGGAAGCAGTGTGAATTTTTTTACAAAATTACAGGGAGATAAAATACTTTTTTTTTCCAAATTACAGAAAAATTAATTGAACATTATAAATAATAAAAAGGGTAAATTATCAATAACTCTATACAAATTTAACTAAATCCCCTTTTTTAAAACTAAAATACAAATTTAACTAAATCCCCTTTTATAAAACTAAAATACATCACCCCCCAAAAAAATAGGGTGAAAAAATGGAAATCAAATGTAGTTGATTACCACATCCCAACATATAAGTATATAACAAATACAAATCCCAAAATGTTTTAGAAGGAAGACCTTTTTGTCGTATGCTCGGACCATTCTGTTAAAGCATTTTGGACCTAATGATTTAGTTTTTTGCCGGTCCAACTGCTATTTGCCTAGCTCATTTTGTTATTTTATTCCTTCTCCAATTTATATATGGAAAATTGTTTTTTTTTTTACCACCAGGATAAACCTATTTGCAATTTTGGTATTATTGGATACGAAAATATAAATTTGGTATCATATATATGATAGGTTTTCATTGCAATTTTGGTACCAAACCCAATTTTTTTTCAAAGTTAATGATAATTTACTCCTACGAAATACATAATGTTCAATTTACCACCTTGTGGTTCAGAAAAAGAGCATTTTACCCCCTGAAAATTTGTAAGAGTTTTACATCGCCTCCCTGATATTTTTATAGGCAGCATTTTATCCACTTTTATTAGCATTTACCCCATGTGTTATGATAAATGTGACAATTTATCCCCCTGTGTTATAAAATAATTTGCATGGCTATTCTCAATTTTAGCAAGTGAGTTACACTCTTCGGCTGAAAGAGTTAAATTACTTCATTAAAAATTTTATAGGAGATAAATTGATTTTTTCCAAAATTATGGAGGGATAAATTATAGAAAAAACATATATGGAAAATTAATTTTTCATGTCTTATCTAAACCTTTGGGTCAAACAAAAAATGAGACAAGTGAGTACTAGTAAATTTTTATCTCAAAATCATCTATTTAAAACTAATTCACTCATGAGTCATGTATGTTTTGCAATTGGGTTGGATGGTAAATTTGAACTAGTGACTAGAACAAATTGCAATTACAAATAAGCTACAATTTATTTTTATTTTTATTTTTATTTAAATCTAATACATGATGTCTTCATTTCTTCATGATTGGGATAGGGTCATATTGGTCAATGTCATGAGATTGAATGGTCGGATTCGAGAATGCTTTCCAGCCCACAAAGCCTTAGAGATGAGCTTGTAAGTTCGTTCAGATGGGTGGAAAAAATCCCAAAACAAAAATTCATAGGGATTATTGCAAATTGTGTAACCTTCTTTCCCACATTGCAATTCACCCCCCAAAGTTCCATATCCGCAACATGCATTTCCCACATCGGCAAAGCCTGCAAAAAGGAACAAAAAGCATCCATAGTTAGTTAATTATTTGCAGAGATGATCTTTTTTAATGGAAAAATTGGATTTTTAGTTCCCCTATGACTGGATCTTTAGCACTTTTGGTACTGCACTTTATATAATTGTAATTTTTAGTCCAATTTTTAAATCGATGTTTTGTGTACTTTTGATCCTATCAACTCAATTCCATTCAAATTTCGAACTAAAGTGTAAAACTTAGACAATTATATTGAACCAAAAAAGAAAAATATTTTACAAGTACGGTAAGGGACCAAAAGTATATAATATTTTTTTCAAAAAAGGAACCAAAAATGTGATTTTATAAGTTGTAGGATGAAAAACGTTGAGAATTCAATCCCGCAAGACTAAAAATACAATTTTGTCTTCTTTATTGTTCAAAAACCAATTATTGTTGAATTAATTTATTAAAATCAATATCTGATAATTTAAATTTTCAATTATTGGACCAAACTCACCCTTCATTCAAAACAACAATCACTTTATTAAATAATTAAAACTACTATAAATAGACGGATTTTGTAGTAAGAAGAAACTCACCATATCGTTTGGGATTGACTCGAAATGTTTGAATGGTTTCATAAACAGCTCCATAAACACCAATTGCTCCATGATATTTTAAGGGAATCCCTTTCACTAAATTCTCCAATCCCATATTATAATTCTTCACCATTTTATTCATTTTCCCATAACACTTAGTAACCGGTGCACTAGGCCCCAAAAGTGCCCTGGCCGGAACACATCCGACAGGGCCTAACGCAAAAATAGAAATTTTTCGAGCACCAAACTTGTATATTATGTCGAGGAAGTTTGCAACTTCTATCAACATGGATTGTACATAAGCATCTGGCGTGAGTGTCGGAGTTTCGAATGGAATGAAATAGTTGAAGATGTCGTTCGATCCCGATTCAAATAAGAAAAGGGATTTTTCGATGATTTTTTTATTGATGTGATTTTGTTCGACTAGGGTTCGGAATTGTTGTAGTTGATCCTGGATTGGAGTCACTCCCTATCATCAATATTGAAAAATGTTAATTTAAAAACACATATAGTGAACATAAATAGTTGGTCTAAATATATATAAGGAAGAATCTCACTTTGCCCCTTCATTTTTGAATGTTTTTCTATTTTTCTCCCTAATCTTTACGAATTTCCACTTAACCCCCTCAACTATTAAATATATCACATATAGCCCTCTAATATGCAAAAAACTAGAATTTAACATAATATTCGGTCCAAATTTAAAGATAATGGTTTTGAATGCTTTTTCATATTGTCACCTAACAATTGAACGATTTTTCACTTTGTCACCTAATCTTTGAATATTTTTTCACTTTGCCACCCAACCTTTGAACCGATTCCGCTAGAGAACGTCCAAAGGTAGTGATCTGACATATTTTTAATAGTTGAGGGGGTTAAGTGGGAACTCACAAAAGTTAGGGGGTGAAATGGATTTTTCCCTATATATAATTAGGGGTGTTCAATAAAACCGTCAAACCGCCCCAACCGATCGCCCCAACCCAAACCGACCGCAATTCGCGGGTTGAACGAAAAGTGGGTTGGTCTTGGGCTTTGTGGAAAAAAACCGCAAATTATGATCGGGTTTAGGTTTATATTTTAAAAAACCGCATAAACCGCATGTATAAAAAATAACAAATTGTGTTTTATTATTTAATATAATTTAAGCACATACATACTTTTAATTTAACGTCTCAACCCCAAAACCTAATTTGTCCCCTAAAATTAGTCGACACAATTTATTAACAATCCAAGTCAAATTCCATCGATTGACAACCACCAATTTCAAGATTAATAATTAAAGTATTTTCAATTTTTGTTTATTGTTTGAAAAATTCTTGTTTGGTTTTGTATTTGAGTAACAATTATTGATCTTTACATAGCGAATATAGAATTTATATAGGTTAACAAATTACAGCTAAAAATTATGAAAAAGTAGTATTGTTCATATGATTATAAAACATTCAAGGATTTTATTCTTAGATAAAAGTATAGTAACGAAATAGTAAGTGATAATAAATTAAAGTAAAGTCTCCAAAAAAAAAAAACTTCATTAAAATAGAAAAAGCTAAGACCGCAAAAACTGCCCCAACCCAAAGGGACCGCAAAGTACAATCTCTAGACTTATTGGATTGGGTTTGGTCTAAAGTATTAAAAACCCACAAATAATTGATCGAGTTTGGGCGAGTATTAAACAGCAATAAACCGCACCGCGAACACCCCTATATATAATACTATATTTAGGATAACTCATTTCATTTTATCATTTGTGAACATTTCAGGAAAGTAATTACTAATAACTTCTCAAAAAAAAAATTATCTTTTCAATGTGAGACAAATTTCCACGAGCCATTTTATTTTGAAAATACTCTAACATAAATTAAAAATCTGAAAACAAAAGTTTCTTACAGAATCATTGTTTGTTGCACGTAAAACTCCGCTGCCTGCACTGGCAAAGTTTAGACCATTCGATGGAAAATTCTTTTGAGTTCCATTCTCAATCTCAAGTTGTGCCTCAAGGAAGGGTTTTTGCAATGGAATGCCAATAAATTCAGCTGTCATTTAATTTACCAATTAATTATTCAAAAGTACATGAATTGAAATATATATTAGATCACTCATAATTTAAGAATCAAAGTTTATTTTTTTTTTATATTAATGATCAAAGTGTTTTAAGAGTATAGAGTAGCCAAAATATTTGAAAGTTTTAAAATTTTTATTTTGAGTAAATCGCGCTTTTGGTCCTCCTTATGGATTAATATTTGCACTTCCGTCCCTCTTAAAGATTGGTCCCTCTTATCAATGTAGTATATCACATTCGTCCCTCTTAAATTTTTTGTATCAAATTCGTCTCTCTTATCAATGTAGTGTAACATATTAGTCCCTCTTAAATACAAATTACATCATTTAAATTCAAAGCATATTCTAAAGTGGACGAGAGTTGATGTATTCTGTATTTTAGAGGGACTAATATGTTATACTATATTGATAAGAGGAAAAAATTTGCTACGAAAAATTAAGAGGGAAGATGTGTTATAAGAGGGACGAATATGATACATTACATTGATAAGAGGGATCAATCTGCTATAAAAAATTTAAGAGAGACGAAAATAAAAAATTTGACCCATTATTCACTTTTTTATTTTAAACCCAGCTCCAAAACTAATGAGAGCAAGAATAAAAGGGACAGAGAAATTACAACCACATACTTGGCCCACAAATTATTTTTTCAAGAAAATGTTTGACCAATTTAAAAGCCCAACAAACATGATGGCCGAGTCACAACCCCTTGGCGAGATGGCGATATGAACGGGTATCATATGAATAAGATGATATGGAAATTTTTAAATTTAAAGAATACGATTGAAATATGTGTTTATATTTAAAAAAGATTAAAATAAAAACCATATTTTTGAAAATGTATAAACTATGTAATATATACTTAGTTTAATTTTTAATAATTTTGAGATGAAAAATGTTTTCTCTCCCTTATATAAACCCGTATTAACACCGTATGTAAACTTTGACATTTTGAAAAATTTCAAGTGCTTCTTCAAGATCATTTCGATAATATATGTAAGAAATAATTTGTAAAAATACATGTCCTTGAGTATCTTGTGCATGTCCGATACCTCCTATGTTGTATAAGATACGATATTCTTTTTATTTTATTTTTTTATTTTCGAAAACGCATCATTTGCTTGTCTAATACGTATCGGAGAAGTATCTGAGTATATGATATTATATGATATATAAATTTGAAATATCTGTGCGACCTAGCTTATAAATCCGGGCAAAATGTGACCAAATTTTATACTTAATTTCCTATAATATAATTGATCTAAACTGTATTTGTTACTTATATCATAAAGTAAAAAAAAATATATATATATATATATATATATATATATATATATATATATATTATGAAGTTTCTATTAAGATCTTGAACATGTAAACAAAAATATACAAACATATGTATAAACATTGATCAAATTTTCATCGTTTCCGTCAAAACATCAAGACATTTCAATTTTTAAATCGATAGAAACAAAATAAAATGTAGTCTCGAAACTCTTTGTTTGCCTTGAAATTCTAAATTTTCTCAATTTAGTAATTTCTTCACAATTTTAATTTTCCGATGTTTACAAAGAGTTTCCATTATTTAATTAACTTACCGGGACATACATTTGAAACAAAATTTTGATTTCGTGTGAGTATAATACAAAAAAAGGTAATTAATTAATTTATTAGAGATACTTACATATAAAATCGGCTACGGTTCTTCCATTAGTGAATCTTCCAGTGGCATGGTGAAAGAAATTTGATCCATAAGGTGGAAAATCAGCTTGTGCACTGCAATTTATGTTGTAGTGATTGTTACCAGCATCAAAAATTGAATCACCAAAAATGAAAATTGCTGGAACATTACTTGCACCAATTACACAAAATAAAAGGCTAAAATAGAGAAAAATAATGATGAAAATTGTTTTCTCCATTATGAAATCAATAATTTAGTGTGAGATTTTTTGTACATATATATCATAAAATGAGGAAAAGTTCAAATAAGAAGACAAAATATTGAAACAAACACACGAGCTAAAGGCATGCATGGCCAAACAGGCCGTTTTGGAACCATCTTCGTTACTTCACATTTATAATCACGTCTCTCTTCTTTTTAACAAATTTTTTTGTTCCCTTCTTATTTTCCTTCAATTATTTAATTGCTATAAAATGAGTACGAGTTTAGTTAATTAATTTAAGAGATATTAATGTAATGATATATATACTATTATTATTATTATTATTATTATTAAGAGAAGTCATGTTATGCTGTATCAATTTTTTCGTATTCCTATTTTGCCGTGCTTTAATTAATTATATAATTTTAACTTTTTAACTTCTTTAGGGCATATTAGGAAGGATTTTGGTTCGATTGCGCGGGTCTTGATTTCAAAAAATGGTTTGGGTGGTATCATTGAAACCTCATTTGGTTAGGTTTTGAATGGTGGATTTTGTGGGTTTAAAAAAGTCGAAACCCCACTTGAATTGAGTTTGGATGTTGGGGTTTGGAAAAAAAAGTAGGTGGTAAGTGTCAGATCAATGTATTTTTTATAGAGTTTGAGGGGAAAAATAGTGATATGTGTCAAATCAATATTTTATAGGTTTCAATTAAGAGTTCGAATGTGGGTTTCTGAATATGTTTGTGATGAATTTCATAGGTTTTGCTAAACTCAATTTTGGAAGAGGTCTGACTCAATTTCGCGAGACCGACGATATCGGGCCAAAACCAAGTCAGGTAAGCCCTTACTTATCTCATTTAACGAAAATTTACTTTTACTTTTCCTAATTAGGAAATCCTTATTTCTTTTATTTCAAAATTTTAATGCACGCAGAAATGCGTGTAAGGATATACTAATATTAATTTATGTTGGTCCCCTTGATACGGTTACCACCCCATTATCTTATACTAGTATTAAAAATTAGGGTTAATTACAAGGACCTCCCCTGAGGTTTGCTGAAACTCGCGTTCATTCCCCTCTAAGAATACTAATTACTCGGACCTCCCTCGAGGTTTGAAAAACATTACAACCGTTAGGGTTCCGTTAATTTTTGCTTACGTCATCATTTTTTTTTGAAGATTGCCAATTTTGCCCCCGACTTACTGTAGCAAATATGTATGGACTATATTACCCCTCTCAGCAAATGTTACATTGTTGCATGAGAATGGATCTAGTAGCAATGTCAAATTACATTTGTGGATTAAAATGTTGTTAAATTTATATAAAATGAGTAATGACTTTATTAATGTATATTTATATTTAAAATAACATTTTAAATATTTCTAAAGTATTTTCTTACTTATTGTAAAATATATGCAAAGAGAAATACACTACTAACTCTTACAAAAAATTATTTTTATTCAAATAAATATAAACATTGAAATTTAGTTTTAATGTATAAATTTCCACATTGTCCCTCTTATTTGTGTATATAAATTCAAATAAATATAAACATTCAAATTTATTTTTATTATTATTTTTAGTGTTCTTATATTTTACTTGATAGAAAAATATTGAAAATACTCAAGTTTAATTTTTATGTTTATAAATATAAAATTTTATAATGGTCAATAATGTTTTAGAAAAAATATTACACATGTTTATAAAATTTTATATTAGCCAATAATGTTTTAGAAAAAATATTACACATATTACACATATATCAACTCAAGTTTTATTGATATGAAATAATTAAAGAACTTATTTGTTGGAAATTATTATTTTTTAATTATTCATAAATATAACGTAAAAATTTTTAAAGAAAAAATATATATTCAATAATATTTTAATTTTTATAATAAAAATAAAAATATAATTTTTTTTTTAAATCCTAAAATCACCCCACCCCAACCCCGCCGCCACCACCTTCCCAGGCCGTCCCGACGGCCTGGGATCACCGGATTCAGGCCGACGACGACCTGGCTAGAATATCCCAGGCCGTCGCCGGCCTGGAACCAGCGATCCCAGACAATAATTTATTGATTACTTAAACCCAATACTATTAAATAATATTTACTATAAAATACTAAAATAAATCTTGTTTACATAATTAATAAATTATTTTTTACACTATCGATAAATTATACAGTATTGAAATATGTATTTTATAAAAATTTAACTAAAAAAATCAATAAATATTTTTTTCACAAAATTTAAAGATACTAATATTTAAGTTTAAAACTGAAATAACCCATAAATTTAATTATTTACAAATACCCTTTTATAAAATAATTATCTATGAGGTATTTGTAAATAATTAAATTTATGGATTATTTCAGTTTTAAACTTAAATATATATATATATATATATATATATATATATATATATATATATATATATATATATATATATATATATATATATATATATATATATATAAAAGTGTTTAATATTTTCAACAATGAAATCATAAATTTATATCTTACTTAAATTATTGTCACCAAAATAACTACGGAAAATCCCAAGTAAGCAACCAATAGTTTACATAGTGGATCATAACCCTATGGCTCTCTTCTCACTGTTCGAACTCAATCTCAAACCCTTACCTTAGTCAATTAATTAAGATAAATTAGTTACATACCACAAACACTTTTGAAGTCGGAATTAATTAAAAGTAAGTCATAGGAATTGAAATTCGGTAGATATTTAATTAGTCAAGTTTCTGTGGAGACTATACTCCTATACTTACTAATTATTACTTATTCGATACGTGCACTTGCGTTTATTTACGTATGTAAAATCCGCAACAACATGATATTTGGTTTTTAGAACATCATCTCGATTCCCCAGCTGGTAATTCTTGAGATTTGATGTTTAACTTTTAATATTTTCTAATTTCTAACTCAGTTAATTGTATATAGAAGTTTTGTTATTGTTTCAGAATTCGTTTCACTATTGCCACCCGTTAGTTAATTTCTCTCCCTCATCCACCCCTTTTAATTTATGCGTATTTTCTTTTTGTGTTGTTACAAATATTAATGGGTTTTGATTTTTGGTACATCTGAAGGCTCTTGAAAGGTATGTGACCTAATTGATAAAGAAACTGCATTTTGAGGAGAAGAGACTCCAACCAAAAATGGTATTCTTATGCTTAACTTTACAATTCAAACCTTTTTGGGTGATTTGCAATCAGACACCTTGAAGTTTAATCATATTACAAGGAATCCTCTGTAGTTTCAACTACAAAAATTACAAGAACACCCCTTATATTTTTACAAGTTATAGGGAATGTCCTTGTAAAACTTATTAAACCATAGGGACTGTCTTTGTAATTTCTGAAACTACAAGGATTCCTTGAAATATGACTAAAACTCAGGGGGTCTGAGTGTAAATCACCCTTTTTATTTTTTCTATTATTTAAGTACAATTTGGGATATACCCCCTTTTATCATCACAAGAAATTTTGGTTTAAAATATATTCAACCAACAAAAAGCAGTAGCTTGAAGTTTATGTTGTAAATAAGTAAGAAAAATGATGGGAATCTTTGTAGTATAATCATCTCATGAGTCTTAGTTCATGCAACAAGAATGCAAGAAATAACATCAGGAAAAAATATATTTTACTAAATCTTTGTAGTATAATCATCTCATGAGTCTTATGGAATCAATTATTGATTAGTAGTATTATTGAGGAAAATGCAAGATACTCCCCTGTGTTATGCACTACAAAAAAATGGTTTTTTTGTGACAAATTGTTATGACGTAAAAGAAAATTGTCACTTAAAAGATGGATGAATTATATTAGACTCCTTCATTTGTTGTTTTGTCAGCACTTCTCCGCTGCCACTTAAAAGATGGATGAATTATCCGTCTTAATATGTGTTTCATTACAGAGAATAACAGCAATCAATGATATATATGTGGAGAAGTTAGCTGCACTTACTTGGAGCCAGCATATGCATGCCTGTCGATCGGAGGGAAGGGAAGAGCAATACCAGCAGCAGTTTAATTGCCATGGAAGAATATATATCCACGGGTAAATATTTCCTTCTTATTATTATTTTTGTGGTTGATTTATCAGTTCTTTGCTTGATTTTAGTTGATAGGTTTAGTTTATGGTTGATACTTTAGGGGGTATTTAGCCCTTGGTATGTTGATAATTGGTGCAGGAGTTTTAACTTCTAAAAAGTTCTTCAATTTTATATATATTAGCTTGTATTGACGGGATAAAGTGTTGGGTTCAATGATTAGAATTGTTAACTTCCATGTTATTACTTCTTTATTCGAAAACATTTTTCACCTTTGGAGTAATGGATTCACTGGATTTCTCTAGGTGAATGGGCTACTTTTGCTGAATCGATTCGAATCAAGCTACATTATATATTTTACTTCTCTTTGTCCACATTTGAATCAAATTGCATATATTTTTTCCAGCAGGGTTTAGAAACTTTTTCCCGAAATTGAGGGATGTGATATATATCACTTATCCGAGGTGCTTAGTGTTGCTTGTGTATCACATGGTCATCCATCAAAATCATTTTATGATAATGATCTACCACGTCTGCTTATAATACTTGTATTCATTTGTGTATAAGTTTGATTTTGGAGATGATTACATGTGGAAGTTTCGGCATGAGATATTTTCTAATTTTTGAGTTTATATGTGATTTGCTTGGTTTCATGAAATATTTCGGGACCAATAGTGCAAAACAATTGGAAAATTGTTTATATATGTAGTGTTCGATTAAAACTTAATTCCTATTTTGCATGATTTCCTCGTTAAGGACTCAAACTCCCACCGTGGTGAAAATTTAACCTATGTAAGCATTGTAATTTGTTGCCCTAATGGAAATAAACTTGGTGTAAATTATATTGTCAAGTGTGATATTGATATTTGTATTTTTGATCGATGTATTTTATTATCTGATAGTTGTTTTGGTGTATGTATTTGCAGGATGTCAAGATGTTCGTTTTTGTTGAGGAAATGTGTAGACACAATCTACAAGTTACTACCTTAGTTGTTCGTGGTCTAGATGTATGTGCATATTTGAATATCTAATATATGGATTTAAATAACTGTTGTAAGTTATCTTTTCTATAGTTTATGGAACTTTTGTAGGTTGGATAGAAGTAATTGAAGAGATGTGTATTTTGTTAATTGACTTGGATGAATATTTTGATAATAGTGTAGTTGAATTATTTTTGTTGGTTTGTATATATAGTAATTTGAAATCAATGTAGTTAATTGGTTGCAATTGTTGGATTGATACAAATGTAATGAATTCTTGGTTTATAAAAATCACAGGTATAACAAAATTCACAAATTGTTGTGATGAAATTGATTATTTTATAAAATTAAATATTAAATTATATGTGATGATTTTTTTTGTCATAAAAGTATTTTCATAAATTTTGAAAAATAACTTTGCGACAAAGCTTTCGTCATAATAGAACAAAGCATATCTGACGAAATTAATTGTCACAAGAGGTACCCAAAAAGAAACAATTGTAGTGACGAAATTAGTATTTTAGGACGAAAATATTCAGTTTATACAACAAAAATTTTGTCATAACATAATCAATTCATATGACGAAATCAATTGTCACAAGATTTACTAAAAAATAAAGTGTTGTGGTGACGAAAGTGGCTTATTGTGACTGAAAAAATATGTTTATGCGACAAACTTTTCGTTGTAACATTAACGCTTTATGTGACGAATCTGATTGTCACAAAAGGAACCCAAAAATACGCTATTGTTGTGACGAAATTAGTATTTTTATGACAAAATTTATGGTCTCTTATGACAAAAAAATTCGTCATAACATGACTACTTATGTGGCAGACTAATTTTCGTCACTATAGGTTGTGACGAATTTGAATTTTGTCACATGAGACCTGTTAAGACGGGGCTGTTACGGCGAATCTTGTGACGAAAAAAATCGTCATAACAGTCTCTTGTGACGAAAAATCATGTTTTCATGACGAAAAATTTCGTCAAGAGAAAGGCATTTTTTTGTAGTGATGCTAAACCTACAAAAAACTACCCTGTGAAATTTTTATTGTGCCAAACTTCCTTGTGTTTTAAAAATCCCTGCAAAAAACACCCACTTTATAAAAAAAAAAAAAATAGGTCGTTTTGGATCGACATATTTTAAGAAGTAATTTTTAAAACACTTCAAGTTGGTCCCTACAACTTCACGTGATATATTTTTAAAATAATTTCTTCAAAAATGTCGATCCAAAACGGCCTACTTTTTACAAATTGGGTGTTTTTTGCGAGGTTTTTGAAAGCACAAGGAAGTTTGGCTCAATAAAAATTTTACGGGGTAGTTTCTTGCAGGTTTAGCATAACACAGGGGAGTATTTTGTATTTACCCGGTTATTATACTTACGGATCTTCGGTTTATTCTTGACCCTTCAAATGTAAAATATTCTCCTGTGTTATGTTAAACCTGCAAGAAATTACCCTGTAAAATTTTAGTGAGCCAAACTTTTCTGTTTTCAAAAACCCTGAAAAAACACGTACCCAATTTGTATCCATATTCACAGAAGTGAAAAATGAATTTCTTGGATTTTTTTTCCTATGCACCTACATGTATCCATATTTATGAGTTTTGAGATCAGCGTTGGGGAGATCGTAAGTTTGGAGGGTAATGGAGAGTTGTTATATTTATTTGGATTAATAGCAAATGTTCCAATGATTAAATGATCTGAATTTGAATTTAAATTTAAATGTGCAGCTTCTTGCTTCATTCAGTATACATTTTTTTCCAGGTCAAGATCTCTAAGACGATCTAGCATTTGCTCAAAAACTTCCAATCCAATGAGGTATTGTTCCCTATTTTGTGATTAGTTAGTTTATTTCTTTGACACAAGCTTAATTAATTCTTTTTTTCCTATTGTACTCTTTCTCATTACATTCAAGGTTTCCTGTATGATTTTTTATCGGGTTTATTGCATTTTTTTGCCACAACTATAACTCATTGGCGTTTCTATTTAGTAACTTTTCAAACTGGCATATTTGGTGCCACAATTTCGACATCAGTGGCAATTTTGGTGTCAATTGAAGCTCAATTTCAAAATTGACCCGAAATTATCCCATGTGCGGCATGTGACATAAAAATTAAGGATTTTGACCATTCAACAAATTTTTCATTATAAAAAAAAAAATTATTTCTATTCACTAAGAACTAGGCTACTTGAATGTTTTCATTTGGGGAAGAAGAAGAAGAAGAAGGCGGGTAACAATTTAATAGGTTAAGCGAATGTTTGATGAATTTTATAGGAAAAATTATGATTTTTAATTTTAAATTTTTTCTAAATTGTTTTTTTTTATTGAAAAAGGCGTTGAATGGTTAATATTCTATTTTTTATGTCACATGGCCTGTACATGGGGAATTTAGGACCAATTTTGAAATTGGGTTTTATTTGGCACCAAGATTGTCACTGATGTTGAAGTTGTGGCACCAAATGTATCAGCCCGAAAAGTTGCGAAGTAGAAACGCTAGTGGACGTTGTAGTTGTGACAGAAAAAATGCATTATTCCCTTTTTTATCTTCTATTTACTTGTGCAATCGCTCATCATTTTGTAATCCTTCTTGCATTTATATTTCTACAGTGAATGAATAAGGTATCTTGTTTTTTCTTGTGATATTCGCTTATGTAGATTTCTTATTATATAGAACACCTTCACAAAGAGCTAAGATGGGAATGAAGAAGTTGCGAAAATGAAACAAGTTAGCATGACTTTGTACCATTTCTAGGATGGTTGTAGCTTTGTCATTACCATGTAAAGACTAAAGGGGTGTCTGCAACTGCTTTTGAAAATTCAAATTCAAAAGTATTTGCTTAAAGCAAAAGTAAAAAATAAGTACTTTAATTCAAAAGCAGTGAGCGTTTGCAAATATGTAAAAAAAAAAAATAGCTTTAATTATTATAAAAATGTCACCTAGAAGAAGCACCTCCTTAGCTACTTCTTGCTAACTTGTTTTTACCTGCATTATAGTTAAAGAAGCAATAGCAGAAGATTCTACTTGCTACTATTAAAGTGCTTTAAGGAAAAAAAAAAAGAACACTTTTCATCAATGTTATTAAAACCGGACCGGACCGGCCGGTCCGACCGGTTCCACCGCGAACCGGAAGCTGGTTCGGTCCGGTTAATTCGCTGGTTTTAGCGGTTCGATCAGCGGTTCGCCCGGTTCGACCAGTAAAACCGCTAAACCAGTAGGCTCACCGGTTCGCTCTCCGGTCCGATTTTAAAAACATTGCTTTTCATAAGCATTTGCAAACACCCATTAACTCTTTTTGACACACATTTTTAGTCATAAGATTTAATTTTTGGATCCGCATTCAGTAGAAGTTACCTATATTTTGGGATATTTGTTTTGGATTTGATTTGAATAGCAATTGGGTTTCTAGTATTGACTAATTCAGCCATGGCTATCAAGTTTTAGGTATGTTGTGATTAATTGTACTTTCCTAAATATATTTTGATGAATTGTAATTAGCAACTTTCGTCATTGATTTCTTTATCATCTTCACCGTAGGAATCAATTTTTCTTTTTTTTTTTTTAAAAAAAAAATTGAAGAGGGAATGTTGTTACAAGATATGCACTTTGAAAAGTAGAAAGTATGCTCAATATCTTTTTTTTCAATTTAACAAGGGTTTAATCCATTTCGAGGCGGATCGAGCACATTAAGTGAATACATCTCTTAAAAAAATTCAAAGATTGATAAATGGATTAACAAATGTATTCACTCAATATAAATAACAAAGACTGGGCATCAAACACCGCGCAATTGTTTAACATTAATCAAGCATATATGCTCTACCATCCATGTACTAATAAAATTATAAAAATGTCTTTTTTCTTTTAGGAAATATTTTAATTTCTTCTTGAGTTTGACTCTTTTAATCTTATTGCACCAATCTATCCCCACGGCTTACTATTCAAAGATCATTTTATAATAATGTGAATTAAATTCCCTAGACCGACGATGAACAATACTAATAATTATTTGTTCTATAGTGACAGATATTTTCATATTTTATTCTCGAGTATGGTTAGGTACTTTATATTTCTCAAATTAGGGTAAAGTTTTATCATACATTGACTATTAGAATATGCAATAAAATTTTGTCTATTTTTTAGGTCTCGATCAACAATATACTGAATTTTTTTTTCTTTTAAAGAAATTAGAAATATTTCAAAAATTATGAAAAAATTACTAAACTTAGAAAAGTAAAAGAGTATCAAGAGAAACAAAGAGTTTTACCCTACCTTATTTTCTTATTTATTAGTTCATAAATTAAGACTTTTAAAATAATGAAAATTTTGTTCAGTGACTACAACTACAATTCGACAAGATATTATTCGGCTTTATACTATCTCATAAAATGATTGACAGCACTAATTAACTCTCAATCACTATTTTTTTTTAAGGATTTAATTTTTTTCGAGGCGGGTTGGAAATATTATTGTAAGTACCTCTCCCAATAGGAATTCGAACATGATTTCGCTATTTTATAGTGATCAGTCCATTCCCACGAGACCAATCATCTATTTAATGCAACCACTACTTTTAAGTGTATTTGTGTAAAAATCCCTAAAAAGTTCCACTTTTATTTTTACCTAAAACTTCGTGCAAAAGTGAAATGATAGAAAATAATGGACATAGTAAGTATACTTCTTCAATTGAGCATTCATAGTGCATGTGATAATTAATTGTAGTTTATTTAATTTATGTGATTAAAATAAACAACATGCAAGGCCTCATGGCTATTAATATAAGGGGGATTCTAGGGTGCCGTCACGTCATGTGACGTTAGTTTATTTTAGACCATTAGATCCAAACTATATAATCACAACCATAAATATTTTTTAATTTAAAATAAATAAAAATTAAATTAATAATTGGTGACTTGTATAACCGGTTAATTAAGTTTTAGTATTTATCACAATCTCTCTCCTAATTTCGCATATCCCTACTCCTACTCTCTCCACTCTCTCCATCGTCTTCCACAAATCACCATCGCCTTCCACAAATCACAAATCTTCTTCCCAAAAATTGCGAGATTCTCAACCTTCATAAAGGAGATACAAATTGATTCTAGAATTCCTGAACGGTATACAATCTCTATCTCCGAAAATTGGTAATTCTCCCCAAACCAATCCCGTAACCCTCATCGCTCCTGTTCGCGTTCGCCTATCATCGGAAGAAATTTGCGTTGTCCTCCGCTGCCACTGTGTGACTGAATCGACACGCCCACTTGCCACAAAGTTTTATTCTTGCTGAAAATGTCCGGTATAATGATTTATGTAGTTAAACAGGGGTGCCTTTTACTTGTGTGCTTATCTAATGAGTTAGGGAGGGAGGATGCTCTGGATCTTGATGAATGTTAGTTCCTTGAGTTGGTACGTTGTGTGATATGTGGCTCTGGATTGCCTATTTGTTCAAGGCTTGGTAGTATTAGAAGAATAATTTTTACATTTATTCATGGCATGTTTCTTAATTGAAGTTTAAATGTCATTTCATATGAACTACTCTTTTTTATTAACTCCAATATTTTATCTTTTTGTGTTGCTAGTATTTATATTTTACTCTTGTTGTTGGGTTCTTTAAGAAAATTATTTGGGGTTGTATGAGTTTTCATTCTTAGAATTTACATGTAATATTTTAACCTTAGAATTTACATGTGACTGTTTGGAGTTGTATAGTTTGTAAATTCTGTTTTTGAAAAGTAAGCATATGTTCTGTTTTAGTAACATAGTACCGATTCCACATACTATAGACTCACATAACATAGTACTGATTCCACATACTATAGACTCACATAACATAATACTGATTCCACATAGTTAGTACGGTCTCATATTAGTAGTAATTAGACACATTATGGAGTATTATCATTATTATTAAATATCGTATATAATTTCTCACATTATATAGTATAATGTCTCACATGAGTACGGTCTCATATTAGTAGTACTTAGTCAAATTATATAGTATTAACATTAATACTGACCAATTTTCTGTTAATTTTTCATATTACATGGTATATGACCCACATATAGTAGTATAAACTCACATAACATAGTACTGACTTCACATACATAGTACAGTCCCATATTAGTAGTAATTAGCCACATTATGGAGTATTATCATTAGTACTAATCATTGTATATAATTATTCACATTACATAGTATAACGTCTCATATGTAATAGTATTGACTCCACATACAAAGTACGATCTCATATTAGTAGTAATTAGTCAAATTATATAGTATTAACATTAGTACTGAGTAATTTTCTGATAATTTTTTACATTACATGGTATATGTCTCACATGTAGTAGTATAGACTCACATAACATAGTACTGATACCACATACTTAGTAAGGTCTCATATTAGTAGTAATTAGACACATTATGGAGTATTATCATTAGTATTAAATATCGTATATAATTTCTGACATTACATAGTATAATGTCTCATATGAATACGGTCTCATATTAGTAGTAATTAGTCACATTATATAGTATTAACATTAGTACTGACCAATTTTCTGATAATTTTTCATATTACATGGTATATGTCTCACATGTAGTAGTATAGACTCACATAACATAGTATTGACTCCACATACTTAGTACGGTCCCATATTATTAGTAATTAGACACATTATGGAGTATTATCATTAGTACTAAATATTGTATATAATTCCTCACATTACATAGTATAATGTCTCACATGTAATAGTATTGACTTCACATACACAGTACGGTCTCATATTAGCAGTAATTAGTCATATTATATATAGTATTAACATTAATACTGACCAATTTTCTGATAATTTTTCATATTACATGGTATATGTCTCACATGTAATAGTATAAACTCACATAACATATTACTGACTTCACATACTTAGTACGGTCCCATATTAGTAGTATTTAGCCACATTATGGAGTATTATCATTAGTATTAATCATTGTATATAATTATTCACATTACATAGTATAACGTTTCACATGTAATAGTATTGACTCCACATACTTAGTACGGTCTCATATTAGTAGTAATTAGTCACATTATACAGTATTAGTATTAGTATTAGTACTGACCAATTTTCTGATAATTTTTCACATTACATGATATATGTCTCACATGTAGTAGTATAGACTCATATAACATAGTACTGACTCCACATACTTAATACGGTCCCATATTAGTAGTAATTAGCCACATTATGGAGTATTATCATTAGTACTAATCAATGTATATAAGTATTCACATTACATAGTACACCGTCTCACAAGTAATAGTATTGACTCCACATACTTAGTACGGTCTCATATTAGTCGTAATTAATCACATTATATAGTATTAGGATTACTACCGATCAATTTTCTGATAAGTTTTCACATTACATGATATATGTCTCACATGTAGTAGTATGGACTCACATAACATAGTAATGATTCCACATACTTAGTATGGTCCCGTACTAGTAGTAATTAACCACATTATGAAGTATTATCATCAATACTAACTATTATGTTTAATTCTTCACATTACATAGTATAATGTCTCACATGTAATAGTATTGACTCCACATACTTAATATGATCCATAGTATTAGCATTAGTACTAAGCAATTTTTTGATAATTTTCCATAATACATGGTATATGTCTCACATCTAGTATTATAGACTCAAATAATATAGTACTGACTGCACCTACTTATTACGGTCCCATATCGTTTATTATAAAAATATTATTTAGAGAATTGTTTATTTATTTTATAATAATTTATTAATTTATAATTTACTATTCATGTGATTAAATATTACGATGAATGTGGTCAAATAATAGTAAGTACAATTACTTATAGTAATAGTATTATGACCTGTTAGTAACCTGATAAGTAGGTAACTTATTAATGATGTGTCATTATTTTATTGGTTATAACTTACGTCATGTGACGTGACGTCACCCTAGAATTTTCCTTAATATAAAAATAAAATTTATGTTAGTACCAATAAATACGAACCGTCGCAATATTTACCAACGAAAAAAAAAAAACGTTGCTTCATTTACCTACGAGGCCTTCACCTACGAATCAACTAACGGAGAAAAAGCGTCGCTACGCATGAATACCAACGAAAATCAAGGCTTCATCAACGGAATCTGCCGTAGGTGAAGCCCAATTTTCTTGTAGTATAATATAAGATCGACGGTGATTAATTAAATGGAGGAAGCAATAACGCCGACGTTGCTCGTGATATAGAAAGTGGAAGCTTCCACGCATATATTTGCCTTTTTTCCTTTTTTTTTTTATAAAATACATTCATGTGTTTTTATAAAAGAAGTTTATTGTTTCCTTCTAAATTGTTCATTAGTTCATATTACTATGAGGTAAATTATTCATTATTTCATTTAACAGAGATGTAAATTGCCTATTTTTATATCAGAAGGAGATAAATTGCTCATTATTTTATTTTACAGGGTATTAAATTACCTATTTTTATTTCACGAAGAGGTAAATTGCACATTAATCATATCACTAGGAGCTAACTTTAAACAAAACCAAGTCTTCATTCGATCTAAGCAATTAATTACTCCACATGTACAAGAAAAACATTTAAATGTGAACATAATTCCCGTCACTTTAAGGGTAATTATGGCAGCAGTTAAGCACGTCCTAATGATCATGATAGGTAATCAAGGATAAAATTATTGATTACACATCCATGACACTCTACCAAAATGGCCAATAAGGCAAAACTAATGTAGGAAAAAACTCTAAACCCTAATATCTTTTTTTAAGTGATTTACTCTTTTTAAATCTTTTAGGCCTTATTTGGAAGTGTTTTCATTCGATTTCGCAGGTCTTGGTTTAAGAAAAATGGTTTCCTTGAAATTCCATTCGATTAGGTTTTTTATATTGGTTTTGTGATTTCGAAAAAACTGAAACCCCCATGAATTGGGTTTGATATTAGGGTTTTGGAGGAAAAATAGGTGTGTCAAATCGATGTTTTATATATATATAGTTTGGAGTGAAAAAAATAGGTAATAGGTGTCGAATCAAAGTTTAATAGTTTTCATGAGTTTTGGCATGCATTTCTGAATAAGTTTCCGATGAGTTTTATGGGTTTATCGAAAATTCATTTAAAGAGTTTTGACCCTTAAGAGCATATCACTAACTTAAATATCACAGTGACTTCGCCGAAATTGTCCAACCTAGTTAATTCTTACTCTGCATGTTTTAAAACTTGGACATATAATCCAATGAACCTAGCGAACTTGTCGTAGAAAATCATATGATCAGTCACATTGACAATAATGTCGTAGTCTAGTGATAATCACTGACAAAGTTGAAGTTCCAAGACAAAAAGATTATGTGTTCAACTTCAACTAATGTTGGTTTTCTCATAGTTTAATATTAGTGTTTGACAGTGATTTATTATTTGTAATTCTTTGTATCTATCAGTTCATGAAATGACGTCTGATGTAATATATAATTGATAATTAATGTATTCTTAGAAATATATGTCCAGTCACATTATAATTTTAAGTGGAATGGTAATTGTAAAAAAAGAAATATTTTAAGAAAATAGGATTTGCTCTAGAAAGTCCTACTAAATGCAATTTTATTATTACGTAAATGTTCTTAAAATTCTTGAGTATAGATACATATAAAAATTACACAAATAAACTAGTAGAAAAGGTTGTCTTACATTATACTTTAATTTTAGAAGATATATATTATTTTAGGAGTAATATAATAAGAAAATGAGCTGGGCAAATAGCATTTGGACAGGTAAAAGACTAAATCATTAGGTCCAAAATGTTTTAAATAGGTGTCATGCATGATGAGACCTAACGTTAAATCAAGCTTTTACCTATTCCAATTAGAAAGCCTACCACTAAGTATATATATTTACTTTTATTTTCTGGTTAGAATTGACCTTAATCATGTCTATATGCTCTAGCACTAATAAAATAATAATTATTATGTCTTTATTCTTTTAGGAAATATTTTAATTTCTTCTTAAGTTTGACTCTTTTAATCTTATTGCACCAATATATCCCCACGCACGGCTTACTATTCAAAGATCATCTTATAATAATGTGAATTAAATTTCCTAAACCGATGATGCAATATCCTAATTATTTTATTTGTTTTATAACTCAGGTATTTAAATTTACATTATTTAGATTAATCCTGAACCCTCAGAATTCTTGTCCTAGAACCCTAAAGAATGTAAATCGCAGGATGTGCCTCCACCAAGCCTCGGAATCCCACCATAATACTGTACACTTTGCGCACAAAGGGGTTTTCACCATAAATGACCTTTAGGAAGACTCATGAAAATGCTTCTATCTAAGTTCCAAATGGGATCCAAACCCCCATCCTTGCCGCTGAAACAAGCCCTATAACTTGTTGGTCAGCCAGTTGGAGATACGCGGGCCGATATCCTAATTATTCGTTCTATATTGACATATATATAATATATCCCACCTTTAAATGTCACACGGTGTAACATGTATATACCTATCTATTATCTACGATATAATATTTTTATATTTATTTTCGAGTATGGTTAGGAATTTTATATTCCCTAAATATGGGTTAAATTTTTTTTTTTCATTGCATGTCTCGTTAAGTTATATATTGAGAAATATTTCAAAAACATCGAAAAAGAATATATGTAAAGAATTAGTAATCTTAGAAAAATAAGAAAGTATCAAAATAAATAGAGAGTTTCACCACACATTACACCTTACTTTTTGGTTAGTAGTTCAGAATCTGAAACGTTTCGATGTTTATGATGAAAAAAATAAAAAGTTTGTTCAATGACGACAACTATAATTCGATAAGATATTAAATAAATCAACTTATATAGTATAATTCTTCAGTTGAGCATTCATATTGCATGTTATATAATTGTAGCTAATTTAATCTAAAATCAATATTTAATACTTCGTATTATTTATGTTATGTTATGTAATATAAGATGTTGAACGTCGACGTTGTTCGTGACATAGAAAGTGGAAGCTTCCTCCACGCATATTTTTGCCTAATTTGAATCCGCGTAAGTAAACTCGTCAACTAAAACAGTCCACAACCGTCTTCTTAATTTATTTAAAAAAAAAAAAAAAACTACTTTTCATTCTTTATGCGTGTGAACGTGGTCAATGCCACATTTTTTTTATGCATATGTTCAATAGTGGTAATAGTGATAATGCCAGATCAATTTCTTTATAGCCAGAGCAATTTTGGTTTATTACCCTATTATACCCCTCAATTATATTTTCTCGATTATGTTTTATTTTCTGCAAGTTGATAACATACGCGACACAACACTAGTCACTTGTGATGATAAGTTTTTCATTGAATTTAAAAGTAATGTTACCCTAAGATGTTCAATAATCTTTATATGCAGCCGCCGCACAAATTAATTTTTAACATTATCGGTAAAGTAAGTGTGAAATTATAACTACTCGTATGATGAGAAACTCTCTAATGTAGTGTCCTACACTGAAATAATGGTGAATTTGTAAAATTTTAAATAAGAAAATATTGTGCAATTTTTTTTATTGAATAATAATAGTCTCTGAGGCACGAATGTATAAAAGATATTAAATTTTGGAGTTGCAAATGTTTATAGAGAGTACATTCATAAAAAAAAACCTTTTTTTTTAATTATAGAATTAGTGGTAATCTAATCCTCAGACTGTTATCGGAAAACATAGATCAATTGCACCTTATCGCTGCAAGAAGAAATTCCTCAAATAATAATAATAACACATATAAGAATTTCAATTCATTTTCACTGAAAACATCGAGTCTGTTTTTAGTCAAAGAAAAATATAGAATAATTCCTACTTAACATAAGTTTTTTAATTTAATTTTCTCCAAAAAATTCACGAATGTTTTGAATATTTTTAATATATAATGGATAAATTATACTCGAAAATGAAACTTTCATATATGAATAGAGGAAATATATACTTTTCTCAAAAAAAAAAAAAAAAAGAGTGAAGATTTACAAGGACATTATTGTCATTTCAACTATTTTTGCTTTGGCTATAGAAAAATTTGCTCTACCATAAACTACCCCCTTTCCGGTACGCAAATTACATATATGACCTTAACACACGCAAAACCTTCGCCAACGTGTCTAACTGCCCAACTCTTTCTATATAAATTCTCCACTTATCCAAAAATCATTCAAAAAATATTATTTGCACATTCAATACCATAACAATGGGAAATTTCATTTCGTGCATTATTATATCTCCAAAACTAAAGTCTCCAAAATCAGCTAGAGTTATTCTCCCCGGCGGCGAAATCCGGCAATTCCGACAACCGGTGAAAGCGGCGGAGCTGATGCTTGAATCGCCAAACTACTTCCTCGTAAACTCAAAATCGTTAAACATCGGGAGAAGAATTTCGCCTTTGTTAGCGGACGAGGATCTGGAATTCGGAAATTTGTACGTTATGCTTCCGATGAGGAGATTGAATTCGATAGTTATGGCTGCTGACGTGGCGGTCTTTTTGATGGCGGCTAATTCGGCGCCGAAGCGGATATTAGGCGGTAGCGTTGTGAAAATATCGCCGGAGGCGCAGGTGGCGGAGGTGGAGGGTTTGAGTGAGAATGGACGGCCGAGATTGAATCTGGAAGGTGTAGATGAATTTAAGTATAGGTTAGCGGTATGTAGAACGAGGAAGCCAGTGTTGGATACAATTACTGAAGAACCAGTTTTTGTGAGATGAAAAAAGTCATGAATTGTAGGGTATTATTGTAAATTAGTAAATTAAAGTAATTTGCATAAATCAGTAATTTTGAATTTGTAATGCGTGGTTTTGTTTCTGAGTTTGACATATTGTTGGATCCTTGTACCTAATAAAGGGATTTTCAGGACAAAAAATAAAATTAGGCAATTTAAATATTGGGAGAAATTAGAGGTAGGTAGAGGTGTAATCGAGCCGAATAGTGTCGAATGACAAACTGTTCAAGCTTGGTTTGATTTTTATTGAGCTTGCAATTTTGTGTTTGAGCTTGGTTTGATTTTCAATTGAGCCGAGCTCAAACGAGCTTTTATAAAAGGAGTTCGAGCCGAGTACCGAGTAGCTTGATATTTTACATGTAGTTTTTTAATTTTTAACTTATCGAGTCGAGCTCGAGCCAAGCTTCAAAATTTATCAAACAAAAAATAATGTTCAAGCTTGTTTGATTAGTGTGACGAACCGAGCTCCAACGAATTTTTATCGAACAAGCACGAGTCTAATATCGAATAGCTTAGTTTAATTTCCAGCCCTCGAGGTAGGTTGGAGTGTAGCAGATTCAAGGTTGATAATTTTTTGTTTTTATTTATTTATTTATTTTTGGGTGGGGAGATAAAACTTAAATTGTTATAGAAGAAAATGTATTTGACGATCTTGGATTTATAAAGAACTTAAAATTCTTTGGACTTGTATCTTTTTTAAATAAAAGAAAATTACTAAAAGAATCAATATTTGTAAATACATTTTTGTTACACTTAAGATATTGAGGAGAATAAAATATTTTCTATCCAATTGACTAAAATATACTTTATTTTTCTTACCAAGGCAAGAACAAATTCAAGGGAAGCAAGAAAAATAGAATAGAGTGGAGTAACCTAAATTAACTAACTTAACTGTCAATTAGGATAGGCTTAGGGAAAAGTTAACTTGATATGAGATTAATTACCCTTAACCTACTTCATACAATGGATCAAATATGTTTCTGAGGCCATCTCTAATAGTTAGTGTTAACTCCCCCTATTATTTTAAATATGCAATTTAATTCTTTGTAATAAATAAAATGACAAAATACCTCCTGATATTATAAATAGGCAGTTTAACTTCATGTAGAAAAAAATGGCAAAATACCTATCTGTGTTTTTACAAAAAGAAACATATTGTCTTCCTCTAAATTGTTCATTAATTTACATCACAGAGAGATAAATTGCTCATTATTTCATTTAGGACACTACTAGCATAACAACCCTTTATCACAGTCCACTTGTACAGCCAGTAAAATATGAGAAAAATTATTTGAAGAAGTAACCTGTTAAACAGGTAATAGGTAACACAACTAAGTTTGAAAGCATTAAATAAGGCTGTACAAAAGGCTGTGAAGAAATGGGCTGTTATATAATCATTTTCCTTTCATTTAATGGGGAAGTAAATTGCTCATATTTTATTTCACGAAAAAATTACATATTTTTATTTGACAGAGAGATAAATAGTCCATTAAATATATCACAAGGAGTTACTTGCCAAAAAACCCGTTAAAGTTTTGGGTTACGCATAATTAATTGAATTTAATTTCTTTTTGAGTGAAATGCAAAAATATCCCTATATTTTTCCTTATTAACAAAAATCGTCCTGTAATATTTTTATTAGTAAAAACTCCCATGTGCTACTGTTTTTTTACTAATAAGATTTCTTCTTGAAACAAAACTCATTTATTTATTTATTTATTTTATTGACAAAACTTTCCTATTGATTATGAAGAAATTTTAATTGAGGTTTTTGTTGTTAAATAATAAAATAATACAAGATGATTTTTTGATAATAGAAATAACACAATGAGATTTTTGTCAATTAAGCAAACATATAGGGTATTTAAATTTTGCATAGCTCAAAACAAATGCCATAAATTGTCGTTAACAAACCAGATTACACATTTCAGCAGTTCATATTATAAACGAGAGAATTTCACTTTTTATACCATAATTCTACCTACTTTAGGGATTTGATATCACAACTTTTTATACCGACACATTTGATACCATAACTTAAATCAATTTTGCACATTTAATACTTCCGTCAAATTAATGACTGAATTGCCACGAGAATGTCACGTGGCCGTTAAAACTTTACACATTTGATACCGTAACTTATGTTGACTGAGAATTTACCCCATAACATTTCAGGTTATCAAAAAAACCCCACATCTCCAAATTTAGTGATGATTTTAGTCCACATTATTGCCAAATTTTCAAATTGATTCAAATATGACCACGTGCTGACCAATTTAAAAAATTTTACTTATTTTATTTAAATAACTAATTTAATTTATAAACAATATTAATAAATTAAATAATACATTAACATAAATATCATCAAAATTAAGAAAACATATTCTTTTTAAATATAAAATTTATATAATAGAATTAATATATTTAATATTTATTAAAATAATAAATTATATAATTTAAAACTATATAATAAATAATTATAATTTAAAAAAAAAAGTCCCCACCCCACCCACCACCTCCCCACCCCTCCCCCTACCCCCGATTCTCAGGCCGCTGGCGCGTGGGTCTTCTGTCCCAGGCCACCGCTAGTGGCATGGGATCGGAACTGCTACAGAACCCAGGCCGTCGGCCTGGGATTTTCGATCCAAGCCACCGCGGCCAAGGACCGAAGATCCCAGGCCGACGGTGGCTTGGGACAGAAGATCCCAGGCCGGCGGTGGCCTGGGACCTAAGACCCAGGCCGCCGGCCTGGTAATCGGGGTAGGGAGGGGCATGGGGTGGGGAGGTGGTGGGTGGGTTGGGGTGGGGAATTTTCTTAATTATAATTATTTATTATTTATTATTTTAATAAATACTGTTGGATAAGGATGAAGATATATGAAGGCACTGAAGACAATTTGTAAAGGGAGGTTTTGATGCATTTCAAAACTTCAAAATTGGCTAAGTATAAATTAACTTGGCTGATATCCCTTTTGAAGAATTTTTGACTAAGTAAAGAAGATATCAGAAGAGTCAAAATTCAAGGTCCAAGACTACTGATCTGCTGAAGGAAAGAAATCAGACTGGTGAAGATCAGCCGACTCAAATCAAATTTGTTCAAGTTTGGGATCAGCTTAGTTCGCCATCAGACTTGTCCTTTCGTCAGCTAAGTGGAAAAGATCATAAAGTCTTCCCAACGGTAATAAATGCCCCTGGAAGTAATAAATGCTGAAGTATAAGGTTATTAAAGACAAATGATTGAAGAAATGCTTCGCATCAGCTGGGTGCATTTAATGCTACCTGCAGAAAAGTACTGTTGACAGTACGGACAGACTGCAAAGAGCCGTTCGCGGAAATTAAGGACCAGTACTCGAGGAATTTGAATCTTGTCTCTCTTCAACGGACATTTTTCAAATTTCAAGTATAAATAGCTGAGAGAGACGAAGAGAAAAACAACAACACAATCTCTAAGAAAATTTTCGAAGCAGAAATCTCTTAAGTCTCAAGAACAGCTCACTTATTAGCTTAGTCATTTGTTGACAAAAGCAGAGTTGAAGAACAACGAAAAAAAATTACATATTCTGAGTGATTTTGTAAACGTGAGTGTTGTGCGAAGTGTAGATCCATCTTAGTGAGTGATCTAACTTCAGAGGATAGGAGTTTCTTTGTGATTTCCTATTGCGAGCTTACGGCCATATTCATTTGTTGTTTTGGCATAAGTGGAGATATTGTAAACTGTGTGTTTATAGTATAACCCAAGATCTGTGTGAATTGGAAGAGTGGACTAAAGGATTTAAATCCATATAACCACTATAAAAATTACTTGTGTTTTTACTTGCATTTTTACTTGCATATTTTCAGTTGCATAAAAACACTTTGATTCAACGGTTTGAAAAGTATTAAGAGGAAAGGAGTTTATAAAACTGGGGAACAAACTTTCAAACTGCTAAGTTTAATTGTGAAAAACACTTTACAAATCCGCCGCAAGTACTTTAAGTATTAAAACTGATTTTAGCAAAAAGCAGCTAAGTATTTATCAGATTAGTGGTCAACAAAGCTGTTCAAAGATTTGTTCGCGATCGGTCTTGTAAAATTACTGTTGATAACAGCTTAGTCTGCTTAAGTTAAAGTTAAAAGTTTTAAAGTTATAAATTGAGTTAAAAAGTTTAGAGGTCTATTCACCCCCCCCTCTAGACCTCATCTGACCACTTGGGACCAATAAATATTAAATATATTAATTTTATTATATAAATTTTATATTTAAAAAGAATATGTTTTCTTAATTTTGGTGATATTTACGTTAATGTATTATTTAATTTATTAATATTGTTTATAAATTTTAGTTATTTAAATAAAATAAGTAAAATTTTCTAAATTGGTCAGCATGTGGTCTTATTCGAGTCAATTTAGAAATTTCGCAACAATGTGGACTAAAATCGTCACTAAATTTGGAGACGTGGGGCTGTTTTGGTAACCTGAAATGTTATGGGGTAAAATTATCAGTCAACCAAAATTGCAATTCTCCCCCCAAATTCAGATTTAAAATTTTCTAAATTGGTCAGCACGTGGTCTTATTCGATTCAATTTGGAAATTTGACAACAATGTGGACTAAAATCGTCACTAAATTTGGAGATATGGTAACCTGAAATATTATGGGGTAAAATTATCAGTCAACATATGGAATGCACTAAATAATACTTGTATGATTTTATTTTAGAACAAATTTTGTTACATGTAATGACTAAATCAGTCATTATTATATATTTTATTACAACTATTCAAAGCCATCATTTTTTTTATAAACCAATAATAATTAATAAAAATAAATCTCATTAAAATAAATTGATCAGTCATAAATATATGATATTCTATGACATAAAAATAGCTAATTTTACACTAATTTATGAAAAAAAACTTTGAAATTAAAACTAAACACGTACAACGTACGTGCACTTTTCCAGTAATATAAAAAGTCCCCTATGTTCCTTACCTTTCAACGTTTTTATACTATTAAAATACTTCTCACAGACACCTTAAGATACAAAGATCTAGAATCTAACAAAATATTTTTCGTCCAATTTTAAAGTAGATTTGAGCATTTTCCTATTTCACCACTCAACCTTCAAATGTTATCACACATTGTTAATCAATTTAGTTTTGCATATTAACTTTGAACATTTTCGCACTTTGTCTCCCCGAACATTTGAATTACATCTTACCTTTGACTGTAGAGAACAAAGTCATGTGGAGTCTAAAAACGGAACATTTTTGCAGATCTTGCCGGCGAACGTTCAAAGTTAATGATCTTGAAAGATTTTTAATAAATGATGGGGTTAAATGAAAACTCGCAAATTTTTAAGACAAAATTGAAAAAATATTTAAAAACCAGGGAACAAATGAGAGCTTTTCCTAAAAAAACCTTATTGTACTTAACTAATAACTAAGTATTTTAACAAGGCGTGTATGGTAAAATAGTTTTTAGTACCGATATGATTAAGAGTTAATACAAATGGCCTATTTAATTTAGATTTTTCAAAAGATATCCGTACTTTTTAAAGAGTCATCCAAACCTGGAAATTTTCAAAAATGTCTTAATCTTATTTTAAAGCAACTTTTATATTCTGAATTATTTCAAAATTCAAAAGATAGTTCAAATTAATGATTAACTTTGAAAATAAAAAGTAGCATATAAATTTGGATTAGAAATCCAATCAAAAGAGTTCGAATTTTTTGGGGCGTTAAAGGTAAAATCTCCTAAAATTGGGTTAAATCAGATAGAATGGATAAATTGAGTAATAAATGGGATAAAACACAAAAACGGATGAAATCGGTCAAAGAACGTGTTAAAATAACAAAAAAAAATAGTAAACTCGGTGTTAAAGTGGGTGCAATTGATAATATATTAAACAATTCTTAAAAAATGATCAATTATTAAAGAACATTAAAAAAATCACCTTCGTGCTATATAAATGTAGTAAAGTACTGCTTAGTTAATTTAAAAACTTATAATTAGATTAAGTTAAAAAAAGTAAAAACATATAAATGGTTAAAAGTGGTGGTAGCGGGTAAAATTCAAGAAAAATATAAGATAAAAATGAAAAAAATGAGTTAGATCGAATAAAAAAGAATTAAGCAATAAAAAATGATAAAATCGATAAAACAATGAAAAAAATCGGTAAAATATTGAATGAAATCGACTAAACACATAATAACAAAAACTGGTCAAATTGACAAAGGACAAGAACAAAAAGAAGAGTTAAAATGACCAAAAAGAAAGGTGAAATAGTCGAGAAAATAGGATATATCAGCAAAAGAATAATTAAAATCGACCTAAATTTGATTAAATCGGAAAAAAATTAGTGAATTGATTAACGAATGTAATAAACCACAAAAATCGGTGAAATTAGTGAAAGAACAGATTAAAATAACACAAACTAGTTTAGATGGAAATATCAAAGTCAAAGAAAAAAATAATTGATATTATTCATTTGCTCAAGTGGTTGTTTTAGAATAATAGTTATGTAGACATGTAGTTTTGTATTAGAAATACTTAGCAATTATAGTTCATTTTTTATTTTCAAGGATTGATTTTAGATATTTATGATAACAACTTTAAATTTTTTGGAACAACATAGTAATAATTAAAGCGATTAAATCAAAGAAATTACGTGGTGTGTCATTTAGACCATAGTACGATTAAAAATGATGATATTATTCAACTAACATAAGAAATTAGATATTCACGTGCAAAACACGTGCACTTTTCTAATTTGATTAAAAGAAATTAATTAATCACGTCTAAAACACGTACACTTTTCTAATTTAATTAAAAAAAATTAGTTAAACACGTGCAAAGCACGTGCACTTTTCTAGTACATTAAAAAAATTCGAGTGATTATCTTTTTCCATGCGTTTTCATTTTGTGTCATTATCTTTTAATTTCCAATTAAACTCACATTCCAAACATAATATGAAAAATATCGAGTGATATAAATCAATGAATTACTAGCTTTTTCTTATGGTACATAAAAAGAAAAGAAGTTGGCAAAGACCACGATATATATTTTATGATAAGTTCACAATATTAATCCATTCTCATTTCAATTTTTCAGCATTTCAAATATATAATAACCTACATTACACAAATTCACAATATCTCCTCTCTTCTCTAAACATCGTAACATGGATCCATATACACCTAGTGCACCTCCATAGTATCCCTTTCCACCCCCAAATGAAGCTCCTTTCTTTGGCGACAATGAAGACGCCAAATCGAATCACCCTGTGATATTTGAAAAATACCTTGAAAAAGAAGTTTTGTTATTCGATTTAAAAACACGAAAGATTGGAAGAAAAAGAGTACGCCTAAATACTCAGATTTCGACAATAATGATAGAAAGTGGGTTCGAAGTACGAAGATTGTGAAGAAAAGAGGGATTAGGGTGAAGCCCCTCAAGAATCAAGTGACTCTGAAAGCCATAACCACAACTACAACTACAGATAGGGGTGCACATGGTACGGTTCTGCGGTATTTTTTACAAAATTTGTACCGTACCAATTAGTGCGGTTTTTAAAAACTCAAAACCAAACTAGAGTTTTATGAACCATACCAACAAACTCGGTTTTGTGCGGTTCCGGTACGGTACGGTACGGTTTTGCGGTTTTTTCGAACAAACTTTTTTTGTGCAATTTTTCTTATATAATTGATTACATAGTTGACAATTATATAAAAATTAATAATATAATATCTTACAAACTACTCCCTCTGTCCCATTATTTTTACTCAATTAGCTACAGTACCCGATCAAACTTTTTAATTTTTTAAGTGACTTATCATCTAAAATTACTAACATTTTTGCCGTATTAAACTTTTTAAATATGAATATACATAGTGTCATATGATATTATTAAATTATTAGTTAAATATATTAATTATATTATTTATTTTAATTTTTTTAAATTTAGTCAAGTTGACTGATCACCGTTACCAAGGAATAAAGATTAATGGGACGGAGGGAGTATTTTTTTTTTCATTAAATAAAACATCGGAAAAGAAAATGTTCACAAATTTGACGCTATAGTTCGACCTAATTGAATAAAATTAATTGGTTAATTATTTGATCATTTTTTTTATTATGTGAAGAAACTTACTATTTGGTATTTGTTGTCTAGAATTTTTGCATTTTAAGTTTTCAACATATAACAAGTTTAATTTGTGCTAAATTAGAGCATATCTTTTTTTAATTGAACGCTAGCAATGTAGTAATTATAAACTATGATGGACTATAATATAAATTATAAATAATATAGTATTCAATAATATTTGAGTTATAAATTTAAAAATATAAATTTATAAAATTTAGTTGTAAATATAAGAAAATAAATAATTAATTCATGTTTCTTTTCAATTTCGGTACGGTACGGTTTTTTACGGTATGAGAAGTCTAAAACCAAAACCATACCAAAATACTCGGTACGGTTTTCATCCATACCAAGACCTTCGGTTTTGAGAAAAAAACCTAACATTCGGTACGGTTCGGTATGGTACGGGACGGTCCGGTACGGTTTTGAAAACCATGTGCACCCCTAACTACAGAGACCAACGTCGATAAGATAACGGGAATAACGACAGAGAAAACTATGGTAACTATTGAAGTTGAGTTCAAACACAAAGATGGTATATATATATTTTTAAATGTTTTATTAAATTTGTAAGTATACTTAATTACATGAACTTTTATATGAATTAGTATAGGTATACGTAACTAAGATTTATGAATTATAGTTAGGTTTATTTGATGTAGTAGATAGGGAAATTTGTACATGTACATAGAAGCATATTAATTATTTGGTATAAAAATATTCTGAATTAATGTATAGGGGTTAAATTTTTTTTTTTTTTTTTTTATAACTTAAAATTTGGGTTTGATTTTCTTTTGTTTATTAATTGGTCAATGTAAAATGAAATGTTATTCGGTCCTTTCGGTTCGGTTCGAAAACTGATTAGTTTATCGAATTGAAAGCTCGGTTCGGTATTTAGTCCAGAGTGAATGCCTCAGTTCAGTTCGGTTTAATTGATTTTCCTAACCGTATGCAACCCTACTTGTGGATTGTGTAATATGTGAGGAGTACTATAGAGATTTGACCGCAATAATTATGAAAATCTAATAAAAATTACGTTAATCCTTATTTAGTATCGTGGACCAATTTATAACCACGAACCACACTCAATTAAATTATTTGCCCAATAAAATAATCAGCCAAAATTGTAATTGGCCCATTTTGATTTTGAGAACCGAACTGTAGATAATATAAATTACAAACAAAAATTCCTTGAAGAAATAATAGTGAAAATAGTCCACTTTGTTTCTTAGCTTTGAACGTTTTTATACTATTAAAATACTTTTGACAGACACCATACAAAATATTTGAGAGAATTTCACTTTTCATGCCATAATTCAACCTACTTTAGGGATTTGATACCACAACTTTTTCTACCGACACATTTGATACCATAACTCAAATCAACTCGACACATTTGATACTTCCGTCAAATTTGAAACGAAATTGTCACGTGATTGTCACGTGGCCGTTAAAACTTTGCACATTTGATACCATAACTTATGTTGACTGATAATTTTACCCCATAACATTTCAGGTTACCAAAAAAGCCCCACATCTCCAAATTTAGTGACGATTTTAGTCCACATTGTTGCCAAATTTCCAAATTGACTCGAATAAGACCACGTGCTGACCAATTTAGAACTTTACACATTTGATACCATTACTTATGTTGACTGCTAATTTTACCCCATAACATTTCAGGTTACCAAAAAAGCCCCACATCTTCAAATTTAGTGAAGATTTTGGTCCACATTGTTGCCGAATTTCCAAGTTGACTCGAATAAGACCATGTACTGACCAATTTAGAAAATTTTACTTATTTTATTTAAACAACTAATTTAATTTATAAACAATATTAATAAATTAAATAATACATTAACATAAATATCACCAAAATTAAGAAAACATATTCTTTTTAAATATAAAATTTATATAATAGAATTAATCTATTTAATATTTATTAAAATAATAAATTATATAATTAAAAACTATTTAATATTTACTAAAAAATTAAATAATAAATAATTATAATTTAATATAAAAATCCCCACCCCACCCACCCATCCCAACCCACCCCTACCCCTATCCCCCGATTCCCGAACAGAACCCAGGCCGATAGAACCCAGGCCATCGGCCTGGCTTCTCAGATCCCAGGCCACTGCCGGCCTGGGATCTTCGGTCCCAGGCCGGCGGTGGCCTGGGACAGAAAGGGGAAGGGTGGGCAGGTGGTGGGTGGGGTGGGGATTTTTTTTAAATTTATTATTTAATATTTTAATAAATATTTAATAGTTTTAAATTATATAATTTATTATTTTAATAAATATTAAATATATTAATTCTATTATATAAATTTTATATTTAAAAAAAATATATTTTCCTAATTTTGGTGATATTTATGTTAATGTATTATTTAATTTATTAATATTGTTATAAATTAAATTAGTTATTTAAATAAAATAAGTAAAATTTTCTAAATTGGTCAGCACGTGGTCTTATTCGAGTCAATTTGGAAATTTGACAATAATGTGGACTAAAATCGTCACTAAATTTGAAGATGTTGGGCTTTTTTGGTAACCTGAAATGTTATGGGGTAAAATTATCAGCCAACAAAAATAATGGTATGAAATGTGTAAAGTTCTAAATTGGTCAGCACGTGTCTTATTCGTGTCAATTTTGAAATATGGCTACAATGTGGACTAAAATCGTCACTAAATTTGGAGATGTGGGGCTTTTTTTGTAACCTGAAATGTTATGGGGTAAAATTATCAGTCAACATAAGTTATGGTATCAAATGTGCAAAGTTTTAACGGCCACGTGACAATCACGTGACAATTCCTTGTTCAATTTGACGGAAGTATCAAATGTGTCGAGTTGATTTGAGTTATGGTAATTAAATAATATTTTATTATAAAATACAAAAATAAAATCTTATTTAAATATTTATTATTACTATTAATTGCATAGTTAATAAACTATTTTTTTTTCTTTTTATGTGATATAAATCGGGGTGGGGTCAGTTTTTCTTTTATTTTTATGTGTAAATTTAATTTTATTAAAGTTTGGGGACTAATAGGCAAATATATATTTTTGTAAGGTTTTGTAAACCTTAGGGGAGGTCGAAGTAATTAAAATTGATGAGGGCAAGAGGGTAATTTCACGCATTCCATCCACCTCCGTTAGTCTCCGTTAGGGTTTTGTAAGGTTTTGCAAACCTCAGGGGAGGTCCGAGTAATTAGTATTCTTAGAGGGGAATGAACGCCAATTTCACCAAACCTCAGGGGAGGTCACTGTAATTAACCCTAAAAACTATAATAAATAATTTAATAAATATTTTTCATTAATAAGTTGATAATATCATATGACACTATAAATATTAATATTTAAAAGATTCAATACACTACAAATATGAATAACACGATAAGTCATTTGAAAAATTGAAAAATTTAACCGATATTGTAGCTATAGAGTAAAATTAATGGGACGGAGGAAATACTATTTTTGATGGATTGATTGAAAGATATTGATGAATGCTCTCATATTTAGAAGAGAAGAGGCAATGAAGACCACATACTCTATATCTTGGTAAATTGGGTTATTAAATTTAGCTGTGTTAATCCAAAGAGCATAATGTGACAAGAAATGGTCACTCTTGACTCATTTAGTGACAACAAACTAAGTTATCACTAATCAGAATAAATTATTGTCACTAATTTTCATTAGATTGTAAATTTAGGTCAAAAGTTACAATATGTATAAGTAAGATTTGATTGGCCAAGAGTAATGACAAAACTGTATCAACTTGTATCAAGAAATGAACAAAACCGAGATGGAAAAAGTTAAAAGAAACTATGCAACATCATTTATGTTGGTCCAAGCGTTGGAGGTGAGGTTTTAGCAGAGGGGGGCAAGGGGAAGGGGAAGGGGATGTAATCCTACTATTTTCGATATTCAAATTCTTTAGTTTGAGTTTTTATTTGGTAATGACATCATATCAGTTTAATGGAAAAAATCCGAAATTTGCATGAAGATTTCACGCAAAATTGTAAGGATCAGCGTGGAGTATTTAACAATAATTTCTTAAAATGTGTCGATCTAAAATATCATATTTTTAACAAATTGGGTTTTTTTGATGCAAAATATTTAAAAATACAAAGATGATTTGGACAATAAAAGTTTTACAGAATAATTTTGTGCAAATTTAAAATAACACATGAGTAATTTGCATTTTTCCTGTGGTTTGAAGTAGTTACACTTGGATAACTCAACTAAGTGGACTTTATAGATTTGCTTAGTGGAAGCATTTGTAAAGAGCAGTGAGCTATTTTTTTTTTGTTTTTTGTTTTTTGGGAGTAAAAATCAACTATCATAGAATTAGGTTGTTTTTGCCGGAAAACAACTCAAACAAAAGAAGGTTAGAGTTATTTTGACCTTTCTTCTTGTACCAAGGATAATTACTGAGATGTGTTATTAACTCAAAAAAAAATTATATCTGAAAGAAATCATTAATTAACAAATTACACATGATTCATCAAATTATGATTCTTAAATCTCAAATATGAGTATTTTACAACTTTCTTGAACAAAACCAAATAGGGTTAACCATTCAAACCAAGCCACATCCTCCTACTCTCAACAAACAAACCCATGCAACTCCTCATATTGAACCCTACAAACACTAGGACATTACACAATCTTGTTATCCCCTCCATACTTTTCGATGTTGAACCAATTCCTTACCGTCTCCGCCCTCAACCTCTACACGGCGCTACAGCTCCTCACGTATGTGCGCCTCGTGAAAGGGTCGACGATGCCAACCCACCACATGGTTGGCTGCACACAAAGAGTGACCGCCATGGTCGCTATGTTCATATCAACAGATAAACTAATTGGTTATTGTTTTGAGTCAATTTATTTAAAGAGAACCTAACTAAAATTTTGTTGTTTTCTTTGTATATATGTACGTGTTATTTGTATCATTTATTAAAATTTAATCTATATTCCAAACTCACGTAGGAACTTCTATGGTCTCGTGTTAGCGCTCCTCACCTATGTGCTCCTTGTAAAAGGGTCGACGATGCCAACCCACCACATGGTTTGTTGCACACAAACAATGGCCGTTGTGGATGCATGCTATGTTCGCATCAGCAGATAAACTTATTCGTGGTTGTTTTGAGTCTATTTATTTTAAGAGAACCCAACTGAATTTTTGTTGTTTTATTTGTATGTGTTTTCTGTATTATCATTTATTAAAATTCAATTTATAATCCAATCTAACATAGCAACTTATATTTTGAAAATGTCCGGAAGTATAAATGGACAAGGTGGAGTATTAGTAAGTTTATCTAACAAGATATTCAAATGTGAAAAATTGTTCTTTCAAGATGTAAATACTGAATGAATTGATAGTAAACTCTGAGATTTTACTATTTTCTTTTTTCCCCTTAAGATAGTAATCTGTAATCGTACTAAAAATGAAATTTCTACAATAAATGAAAACCACTCTGATATGAGTTGAGAATAAAAATTATTATTGAGCCCCAAAAAATTATTTTGGTAGTATCGTTAGGAAGTATATGAATGATTCTTGGATCTTTAGTTTACAAAGTTCTCAGGATGTTTCTCAAAAGTTTTCGAAATATATCTCGAAAGAGAACTTTTGATTCGTACAGAAAACAACTCAAACCACAACAGCTCGAATTCAAAATCAACAAAGAAAATTCAAGAATTTCCCACTAGTATCATACACCACAGCTAAGTCGAATTAGAAAATCGACACAAACAAATGCAGGAAACATAAAACTATTTAGAATTTCAGATTTAGAGCAAACAACACAATTTATTCTGGCAAATAATTATGTTCCTTCATGAGTTAATGACGCAGCCATTTTACAACAAGACCAATAATTATATTTTGTAATGTTTTTCATAAAACGTATAAAAGTAATATACTGTGCAGAAGCCAAATGGGAATCAGGGAGGTGGCACTCTGTACACACTGATTGCTAATTACGAGCCGCAAATTGAGTCATTTCACACTACTCGAACCAATCGAGAGCTAGATCAAGAATTTAACTATACCAAATCCATTCGACTGAATAAAAAAAAAAAAGAATAGTCGTTTAACAAATGATTATAACTGCATACCTTCTGATTACGGTCTCAAACTATCATTGTCTGTAGTAGCCACTCTGGTGAGGGGGAGGGTATGGAGACTGAGCAGTGTAAGGTGGGCGGGGCCCAGATCCTTGTTGCTGAGGTGGCGCGTTATAATACGGGCCCCGCCAACCGGGATATGCAGGTTGCCCATATTCATGGCTTGGTGCAGGTTGTTGCTGTTGTGGAGGTGGGTATGGATAGTTTGAACCGGGTACATGATAAGGAGGCTGCGGCTGTTGTGGCTGTTGTGGACCTTGTGGGGCCCCGTAATGTGGAGGAGTTTGAGTATATGTAGGCATTGTTGGCTGCTGAGGTGGCTGATAAGTCGGGGTTTGGAAATGAGATGAGTTGGGCATGTTATTTGGGTCTGGTTGCTGCTGAGAATTTGTTCTTTGAGTCACTGAAGGATAAGAGTAACTAGAAGAACTTTTCCCGTCTTGGAAACTAAGACCGGATATTTGCCTTTGAACATCATCGATCATTTCTCGGCATTGGATATTTCTAGTCATCACAAAATCACTGCACTGTTGCTTTACATTGGTTATAGCATCCTGTAGTACAAAGAAATGTTATTATAGATGATCCAATCTTTCACGATAAATTATGTGCAAAAATGAGATGGTCTAAGATTATGATGGATGGGAAAAAAAGAGGGTATCCTTATTTTGAGCATCGAATTTAACATAAGCTTCTCTCACCAATCAATTTTAAACTAAAATAATGAAATAACCTATGACGATGACATGATTGTTGTACCTGAAGGGTAACATAAAACTTCAGTCCTTCATTAATGTTCTCCTTAATTTCTCGGAACTTAGCTATGGCAGCTTCAATCTGTTTATAGCTCTTCTCACGAGAAGCTGAAGAATAAACAACAAATAAATATCAACACATAGATTACTACATATTAAAAGGATGAAGAGTGAAGAACTATAATATTCATTTTCAAGCGAATACGTAGTGAAAAATATGGTTTCATGTGCATCAGCAATAATTTGTTATTTGATTACTCATTACTTTAGTTTAAACACTCCATGACACCCCATAACTATAATTATAGTGAAATGCATAGGAAAGGAACAAATCAAAACTTCTAGAAGATAAAGTGCATCATTACTGCAACAATATCTTATGAAGGTAAATCACTAAATGTTAAGCAAGAGGTTTTTAGACTTTAGCCATGCCAAAAGATGCATGAAGGCCTCGAATGCATTTTATCCATTTTAAACAACTCAACATATCCTTTGATACATCCATTGACCAACAAAGGTGATTGCAAATATGGAAGTAAATCAGCAGACACCAAAATCTTAATATTAAGTACAATGATCTTATTAAGATTACTCTTTTGAAGTAAAGATGCACTAAATAGGCATTTCACGTGCTAAATATATTCCAAAAATATACGAACTTTCAAGTATCACCCAATTGCAAAAAATCGTGTCTATCAAGCCATACCTTTATAATCTTCGAGGTTAAAGATAGCAGCAAACTCATCATTTTGGGCCTGTACGTGAGATATATATAGTTAATATGAATATTCATCAACTGGCATGTACAGCTCTTAGCATAAAACCATAATATCAAATAAGGGCGGGAAAAGAAGACACTTGAAATGGGCAACATGAAAGAGTGCACATAATTATATGAAATCTGATTATACAAATTAAGGCAAATTAATAAGGGAGGGGGGGGGGGGGTGATCACCAATGCAACTCTAATATTTTAAAAACAAAATATTCCAATTACATACTGCCAGTGTCTACCAATCTCGCATGACCGTACGTGACTACGTGTGTTCACAAAATGCATGCAAATGTGTGTGTGTGTGACTAAGAGGGAGGGGGGGGAGAGAGAGATGCTGCATATAATTGTTAATTGCTCACAGAAAAGACCCTTTCAACTTCGAACATGATATTTATCAGAATACAACAATATAAACTTAGAGGATAGCACAAGCTCATCATGCTAGTTCTCTAGTATGAAAAAATGTAGGAAGAGTAAGGTCAAAGACATGACAAACTGAATACATACCTGAATATGCATCAACAATTGTCCTTGGGCATTGAGGTTTTGAGCAATGTCTTCACAAATGTGATCATACTTTGATATCTCCTTCCTAAAAAGATCCTCGTGGGAGCCAGTAGAGGTCATCAATTTGGGTAGTATATCATCCTGAACCAGGCATAACATAAAAACAATAAGTCAAGCATAAATCTAAACATTATCCAGAATAAAACTTTGAAGAGCTAAGCGAGTAATCCAAGATAAATAAAGTTTTTAGTAAAAGTAGAGCATAAGATTATGTTAGAATCACAACAATGCAGTTTAAGTGTACATATTAACTCAACTTCGTTATCTCATTGTGTACACATTTCGAAGAACTAGATAACATCTCTTCTATATTAGAACAGCAATTAGCATCATTACTTGAGTTTTGGTTTGGTATTCATTATCCTCTACAACCCTTGTTTTAGTTTGTAAGGTTCTAGTCCTACACTCGGCCTGATTTTCAAGAAGAAGAAGAAAAGAGGAATTGAACCATCATACTATTGTTACTGAAAACATAATATAGTTCATGATATAGCAATAAATCTGGTGAAATCAAATTTTAGGAATTAGCATGATGAACAGCCCTGCGAAACATAATATTAGCTGCTTCTCACTGACATAAACCCTCCGACTTATGAGCTGAACTTTAGAAGTCGCATAAATCTTGTTCATAAAGATTTACAGCCTAAAGCAACAAAAGATATCAGATGACACACATAGAATGTTTTAGATATATCTTCCAAGGAATTTTGTTATCTTAATCGATGGATAAGAAGCACGATTAGGGATTAAATAGAATACATTTTGCTAGAGATAATTATAAAAGCATTAGCACCCACTATATATTAACCTAGCCAGAATGTTAAGACTATAGAAATACTTAGATGCCATATGACTAACTCATTCTTACCTTCCTCTTCATCTCTTTCAGCATGTCTTCAAGACCCGCCCTCTGAGCACCAAGAGTTTCCAATTGCCTCTGAAAACATATAAAACGAATAATAAGGTTTGGTCCCCAAAATAGAAGTCATTGAAAGGAAATGCTGAGCAAATTTACTTGCATTTTTTATTTGTATAGAAACAAATTAAAAATGGATTACGTTTTCAAGTTTTCATGGTCCAACAAAGAAAAAATACTTTCAACACATTCATGTTGTCATTTAAGGGAACATCTAGAGCATGACCATGATATTTCTCAGGAGAGCTCGGCAATAAACTACAATGTCCCAACCAACTATATAATCTCTATACTAATTACCAAATCAGAAGCCACTTCTTAATTTGCAAATGATAATGTATAAAAGTTTGGCCAGATTCATCTCTTAGAAATGATAATTTAACCAGGACTGTTATCCCTAAGTCGCTTACAATAATATGGCAAATTTTAGTTTTTTGAAAATTTCAAAATAAAATATACTTGATATTAGACAGTTAAAACAACATTTTTATAAAAATTTCATGAAGGAAACAGAGAAACATTTACACTGTTATGACCATGCTCAACTATGAACAGATCTATTCACAGTTTTGTGAATGGAAGTCAGGATCAACGAAGCATATAAAGAGTTCACAGCAAGTATGGGAAAGCCTCACCCTCTCCTATGCCTTTGAAACTACTGATATTTGATACTTGATTAGAAGGTATAGACATCAGGTTAAACATATCTAGTAAGATGGGTAGTTCATCAGAATTAAAACATGTGAAACATCAATTAGAAGTAATATAAACCAGTCCCTCTTAAACTTGTTTGATTTTGCATTACAATGTAAAAAATCTGATCATTTTATAAATCACTTAAGAAAATATAATTATCAATTTCACAGCGGATTAGTGTAAAGATGCTAGAAAATTATGTTTTAATGTTAATTAATACCATTAAATCAACAAAATGTGTGTTCATGCATGATATGGCCTCTATTTCTTTTATTATGTTTCAGTTATCCTGAAAAAAGTTACCATGAAGAAATAAGCAAAAATGCAAATTACTAAATTTTGTTGAGGATGTAGATCACATATGAATCATGTAGCCTCAGTATGATGTTATTACCAAGCTCTGCTTCAGACCTCCCACTATAGCATCTTCATTGGCATCCAGAGACATTATTGGCCTTGCAAGACTTGGTAGGGCAGTTTCAATCTATTAAGAAGAAAAACATATACAACATAAGAAATATGGTTTTATTGATTTCAAGTAAGACAGAGAACATATACAGTCAACAGTTAAATTTTCTCTCTTAACAACCAAAAAAAAAAAAAGAGCTTCAATTTTGAATTGGCTTCTGTCAAAGCTAGAAAGCTAATGTTTCAGAAATATCAATAAGCCATCAAATCAATTGGAGGACCATGGTTTTTAATTTCCCTTTGCTTTGATACTTTGGTATTTCATGATATAAATCCAGAAAAGGAGATTTAAGGGAGTTTAGACCAAATAATAACTGTATTATTATTATTCATGGACATAAATGAAAGGAACAAATCAAATCCATGGCAATAGCCTGGATAGTCTTTTTTTGGTTAGGGGAGGGGAGGAGGGATAAATAATAGCCTGGAGAGTCAACCAAAAACAATCTAATTCTAAATTAAAAAGTACTATGTTTATAGTGTAGCTTAAAAAGCCCCAGAACATATCAGGTTTTGCACTCTTTTCCAGGTTAGAGAGATAGTAGACAATAATTTATATTATATGTAGTAGCGTGAAACACCCAAAAGATTTTCCGTAAGGTCCATAACTAATCTAAGAACGACCGGCTAAAGGATGTGCATACAGAACCAAAGTGGAGTATAAAATGTCACATAGCTAATGTATCCAGATAATTCATCCCTTCACAAAGACGTTACCAACTCACAAAGGGCAACACATGCTCGTTGACTCCAATAAAAATTAGCATCACTAAACCAGATGAAATTTGACAACTGAAGTTCAAAAGCTTACTGGGCGGCAGTCAAGGATCGACATAAGTGCTGAATGTTCTCTGACAGATCTCTCAATCCGAGCATCGCTTTCGGCAGCTTGCTTCAAATTTGCTGCAAACCTATTTAACCTGTCCTGTAAGTTCTTTGTTAAGGTACTGGATTGTGGCCTTGTCCAACGAGTTCCAAATTGGTTTCTGAACTGTGCATCCTCTGTTGCCTCTTTCTGCAACTGCTCCTCTGTCTGGACCAACAACTCATGGTTTACCCTCCTTAAATCTTTAAGTTGCTGGAGCTCACCTTCCAAACCGGCAGGGCCCCCACAGATCTGTACGGCCTCAATATCTTCTTTCAGATCTGTTGGTAGGGTCATATTACCTTCCAATGCAAGAATCGAATCAGGCAAATCCATTTCCTTCAGTCTTACCCGAGCTAGTTCACTTCCCTGTTGCAATTTCTCAGCCTGAGTCCTAATGATGTCATCAACCATTTCAGTGTACCTAGATAGGGCTTTTGCACTACTATCAGGAACAAGACTCGCAAACATCTTCTCCCTGCTGGCATCTAATACCTCATTCATTGGCATGGGCTTAACCATGGAAAAAGTGGGAAGTGGCGGTAAAGAACTGGAAGGAGGAACCCTCATTAAATACACTCTGTCATTCTCCTTCATGGCTCTCTCCAGGTTACGAGTTAAGTTACTTTCTAGTTTATTAATTGCATCCATGAGCTGTTGAGCTGCCCCTCTAGGAGACGTCTTTTTTGCCTCAGACAAAGCAGCAGTCCCACTTTTTAAACGTGCAATTTCCTCGGCAATCTCTTCTTTCTCATGTAGCTCTAAACTAAATCTATAGCAGGCTTCTGCATAGAACAAAGCTGCCTTTAGCTGAACATGTGCGATCCAGGCCTTGTCAAAGTGCTGGTTCAAAGGGGCAACAGTTAATGCAGCCAAAGCTTCCTCATAGAACAGTCCAGCCTGCAATAAATCTTGTTTTTAGTTAAACTTTCTCAAAATTAATGTCACATATAAGCACCCAAAACAAAGAAATAAAAATTGGAATATCAAGAAGTGGAATTTGATTTTTACAGTTCAGATATTAAGATCACATATGGATTCGATAATCAATGGACATGCATCGTGTACTTTACTTTCAACTATTATAGCTAATACAATAATTTGATTGCTGATATTTAGTAAAACTATGTGTATTACGAAGAATGAAACAAGAATTATAACCTAGAACTAGAACGTAAACTATGAAATGAGAGACATAATTCCATTTCAACTGAATTATATATTTCTTTGTGTGTCAGGCTAATAGTGATTCGACAAGTAAATCAACATAATCATGTCATCCATTTTAGTACACACTGATATTAACCACGGGAAGCCACAATTTGACAAGAATGCCATTTCTGATGTTTGAATTTGACAATTCAGTACAGGATTTCACATAAACAAGTAGATGGTTCAAAAATATTGGAAGGACTCGTGAAAATTCAAAAAAGTAAATAGTGGCTGGGTGGCTGGATATTGATGAATATTGATGAATATATAGCTGGATTCCAATATTCCATCTAAAATACCTTAAGTGCTCCTAATTTGAAGTTGTGAATCAACAATGATTTTTGTTCAGTTAAATTCCAGGAATTAATCCAATCTGCCAATTATGAGACTCTTGAGTCATGATCTTCTAATCTCTGACATTTATAAATGTATATAAATTTATACAAGGGAAAACACAAACATCATAGTTATTTTTGGCAGACAGTAGCTCTTGTAAACTTTGGCCAGCAGTTCCTACGACCCGAGAAAACGACAGTTTCCCATCAAGATTTTCATATCACAATTTCTTTTATTTTTTTCATCAATCTGCTATCATACAGCTTATTAAGCTATATATTCAGTTTCCTAACAACATAATGAACTCTTAAGGATGCAGTTAAATGTAGAAGTTATTGCTCTAAACCAAGCAACGATCCTAGGGCAAAGTTAATACTAACCTAATAATATAAAAGAATCAATTCGCCATTCATCAAACAATAAGTAAAAGAAAAAAACTGGAAATATTCAGTTTGCAAAAAGACCTGTCTTGAAATCTTTGCACAGACTCCAGGACTGCTACCCTTAGCTATGGTATTCTCATATACACATTCCTGTGCCTGAGCCAACATCAGTCTCTCCAACATCCCCACACACTCCACCGACACATCCACGGTGGTTGAGTTTCCCACTGATGCCTTCATTGCTACATTATCCCTCAAAAATGCAAATGCCCCAGCAGCTGCAATAAACGAATGTGAAGCCTGCCTTCTTCCCTCCACAGCGGATCGATCAGAACTCAAGCCAATTTGACTGTGCACAGACCCCAAATTAAACAACACCGCAGCTTTTTCTACACAGATTTAAATTTTAGGAACATTAGTAATGTCATTTAACAGAGCAAAGTAGCGATTCTTAGGCAAACAAGAAACTGAATTTTCTGTGGAAGTAAACTTCTACATTGAGTTGAGAAACTTTAAAAATCCTTCTCTTTTTTCTTTTCTTTTGAGGGGTTAGGAAATAGGCATTCCTTATATCATCAGGATAATGATGAACTATACTAATTCTTTCTTTTTACGTCTAGCAAACTAGAGACTCAATTGAAAAATGTCAATCTTTTTTCTGTTCTCTCTTTTTCGGAGTTGAATTGTTCCAACCAAAGGTTTAGCGTTCTGTACTGCAATGTTAAAACAGCTAAATCGAGTGTAGAAGTAAAAAGCATCAAACAAAAGCCAAAAATTCAATCTCGATGATCATTTAACAAGGAAAGCAAGTATAAAAACTACACGCTTCAGCAGCTGCAAAATCCCCTAATAAAAATTACATACCTAAATGAATATTCTGTTGAGAAGCCTTCAACTTATTCTTAAAAGCATCAAACCACGTAAACGTCAGCGTATTGACGTGATCCTTGTCCGGCGAGATTGGGAACCTAGATTCCACCGCACAAAGGGCTTTATAGTAATTCTGCAGGACGTCACGGCGAGCCTGCGGAGAATCGGCTCCGGTGCCGCCGCGCTCGATGTCGGAGCGGAGCTGCTTCAGAGTCTGGAGATCGTCCTCTAAATTCTGCGCCTCGCGCTCGGAATAATTGATGACTATAAAGTTGCGGAGCGGCCTGTAGAGGTCGAGAGAGTTTGTTTTCTTCTCGAAGATCGCGAGCATGATGTTGGTGGTGGCGGTGGACGACGGCGACGCCATGAGATTTAAATTAAATTAAACTGGATCAAAACCTGAATCAATGAATGAAATCTTTCGAGTGAAGGACTTGATGAAGATTTTTAGTCAATTGTGTGAGAAGTAACGCGCTTTTACCCACGTTATTTATTTTCTTCTGCTCCCTAAATTGGGATTTTTGCACGTCACTCCCATTTTTTTTTAAATTTTTCCACTTACCCCACAAAACGCCTTAAATGTGACTGTGCCCCTGCATTTATGTAGGTTTGTGCAATTACCCCCCCCCCCTCTCCCATACTAAATTCCAGCCAGATTTTCCATCGAAACTTAAGCACCTGCGAAGCACAGAAAATTTAAGAGGGCAAAATATTAATATTACCAGCGGTGTGGCAATATTCCATATCCAGTTCCGATTCCTATGTGACTTGATTTTTCGGTGTATGTAATGAAGGGATCTCCATAAAAAAGGAATAAGAAAGCAACAAGAAATGTTAATATTGATTTCTCTAAATCATGAGTTTTGTGTGAAAGAGAGACGATATGAATTTGTAAAATTGTTCATAATTCACTCAATTTCAGTAAATGGAAGAGAAATTGAGCATAACTGAGATAAACCCTAATTTATTTTCTCAATTTCAATTCATGTTTTTAACTGATTTAGGTTTTGTGGGAAATAAAGATATGTTTACCCTTTTGTCCTCTTAAATTTGTGTGCTTTATTGGTGCTTTAGTTTCGATGAAAAATCTGGCCGGAATTTGGTATGGGGGGATAAGTGCACAAACATACATAAAAGCAGGGGGTACGGTCACATTTAAGGCGTTTCGGGGGGAAAGTGCGAAAATTGAAAAAAAACTGGGGGTGACGTGCAAAAATCCCTTTTCTTTTCCTTTATTTTTTTTTTTGGGTTAAATTGGAATGGAAAATTGTGACTCCTTGCTAGAATTACGATATTGCCCTTATTAACAACGTGAACTCTTTATTGGGCCATTTGGTGGCCCAAATGAGATTTATGAATTAAGGTGGTAAAATTTGTATCCCAATTTATGAATTAAAGTTTGTTACTGCTTTGATTCTCTATCGTTGAGTACCTTTTCTGTGAAATGGATTCTCCTCCATTTGAAGTAATTAGCTTTGGAAAGTCAGGGAAATTCTTACCCAGATCGGGTTTGGCCGAACCCAAACTAATTACATGGCAAGTGTAATACACTTGCTTTGGGATTGGTTGTAACTTCCAGGAAAGTGACCAATCACAAAACAAGTGCAATACACTTGCTTGGTGGTTGGATGGGTTTGGCCAAGCCAGGCTTGGACAAGAATTTTCCTGGAAAGTCATTGGTAGATCCAAGTGTAACCAATTGTCAATATCCAAAATAGATTTTGAAAAATTGCCAACAGCAGCGGTAATTGATCTTCAGGAATTGCTCAGTAACGGAAAAACTGGGAATAATGAGTTAAAGAAGCTTCATTCAGGTCATCTCCAGCTGAAGGAGGAAGCAGGCCAACATGAAGGGGTTCGTTGGTTGGAGATGATCAAAATTTTTTCGGAGGGCAATCGCGGAGCATCTAGGTAGGCAGGCAGGTGGGCAAGCAAGGTCTGGACACGCCTTTGCACGTCCAGGCCAATGGGTGGCCACCATTTGGCGCCACCCTATATTTTTTTAATTTTTAATTTAAAAAAATAATTTAAAATGTGTATAAAAAATTTAATTGGTCACTTTAAAAAGAAAAATAAAAATAGTCAATCTTATGTAATTGGTCACTTTTTTCAAATAAATTAAAATATTTATGTGTGTTTGTAAAAGAATTGGGTGAATACGACTTAGTTTTAAAAAAATGTAGTTATTGTTATATAACTATGACTTGACAAAACTTATTGTTATTGCAACTTAATTTAAAAATACAATTATATTTTAAATTAATAATAATTGTTGTTATTTTTCATTAATTGTGTTTATTATTATAATTATTATTCTCGTTAATAATGTTATTATTATTAATCTATTTTATTTTGAATTGTTAGTTCGGTTGAAGATGACAGACTAGGTAAGGCAAGCAGACAGGCATACAGACAAACATGAGGGGGCTATTGTCTGCTTCGACTGGAGATGACCTTAGCTTGTTAAGAATCAGGGGTGTAAACGAGTCGAGTAGTATCCTACTTACAGTTTTCATATAATAAATGTGTTGCACTTTGGATCCAGGGTCCCTGGACAAGCTCACTTTTGTACTTTTGGGCCCAATGTGGATGGAAAATCGAGGATATCATAAAAGTGTAAATATTTAAAAAAATTGGAACAAAAGTGCTGAGATCTAATCATGTGGGGCTAAAAATTTAAGTTTGCCTTTTTATTGATATAAGGAGAACATGTGTCAAGAATTGTACTAATTCGTTTTATTCTCAACAGATTATTCACCATAGAGTATATCTGCTACATTGCTAGAGAAGAATTACCGATTTTTTCGAACTTCCAATTGAATAGAAAAGAACGTTATGGCAACAGCCAAACAATCATGAAGGATTTGGGCAACTTTTTGTTGTTTTTGACGGAAAATTAGTACCTATTCCGGCGAATTTAATCAACTCGGGTGTTAGATAAATGTCACGTGAGCATGTGACCGTTTCTGAGAAGCAAAAGCTTGATTGGTCAGACATGTTTTACATAACTTTTCCCATCAATTTTATGGAAGATTGATTTGTTCGAAAAGTAACCGATCAGGCTAAGCCGCTAAGGTGTCGTATCTCTCTCTCTTACAAGTCAACATATTTAGAATATGTTACTATGAATCATGATAGTTAGTATCGGACAATAATTTTATTGTTAGGCCATCTCCAGCGGAAGGGGGAGGCATGCAAGAGGAGGGACGTCGGCTGGAGATGAAAAATTTTCAATTAAAAATTAGCATTTTACCTTTCGTAAAAAAATTAAAGAAGCCCTTTATCTTATTACAATGGAATGAGTAGTACACTAGCTCGAAATTGAAAGTGAACATGAAAAATATTGCGTAAAAAACTCAAAGTACCCTCATAACACAGGGGGTGTAAAGTACCACATTTAAAATAACACAAAAGAGAAAAGTGCCACGTATATAGTCAGTTCGTACTTCTTTAAAGTTTAAAATGTCAGGGAGATAGTATGAAATTTTTATAAAATTATAAGAGATAATATTTTTATTTTCAAAATAAAAGGAGATAAATTGATTACTAAGCAAATCGGGGGTAAATTGCCAATAAAAGGAGAAGCTTAGGGTCAAGTTCGTATTTCCAGAAAGGCCTTTAGGTATATCTAACAAGGCACAATAGAAGATTCCCCTGATGGTTTGAATCCCAAAGACCATTTTCACACTAACAATGACCTTTTTAGGTTTTCTTATTTATGATTCTAGTATAAAAAAACATATTTCTAATTTAAAAATTAACTATGAAATATAACATGTTAAAAATATAAATATCAAACATTCATTTTTTTTTATTAACAATCTATCATCTATTATTAATTGCAAGAAAACATAAACGAAGTAAAAGGTATTCCCTTCGTTTTTGCCTCCAAAAATTCTTTGATTTTTTTTAGAGCACGAAGGCTTATGGCTTCTCTATTTGTCGCTTTGACAAAAAGAAATTGTTTACTTTTATTTATCGTTTTAGGAGTTCAATGCAAAATTAATTTTGATAGAATTTTACCTTTGATCTTATTAATACATGTATTAATGTTCATTAATGATATGATTATTTGACCAAATCGGTATTTTGGAATTTTTGCTTTAAAAAAGTGACTTTTTATTATATTTTATAATCCGTGTGCAATCCTCCAAAATAAAATGACAAATAAAAACGGAGGGAGTAATTAACAAAATGAGAAAAGGAAATATTTTGGGACAAGATTGTACAATTAAAACCAAGTGAATATTTATCTGCACAAGCATCCAATCACTCTTCCTTAAAATTACGAAAACCATGATGCTTACGAAGAGTATAAGTTTTTTTTTTTACTTAACGAAGAGTATAAGTTCAACGTTAAAAAAAAGTTAAAACCAAGATAGAGTAGTAACAACTGGTCGACCAATGATTCATAAGGCTTGCTCCAGCGGCAAGGGTGGGGGTTCGAATCCCATTTGGAACTTGGATGGAAGCATTTCTATGGGTCTATCTAAGGGTCATTTGTGGTGAAGACCCCTTTGTGCGCAGAGTGTACAGCAGTATGGTGGGAACCCGGGGCCGATTTACATCCTTCAGGATTCTAGGGCAAGGGTTCTGAGGGTCCAGGATTAGTCAAGTGTAAGCTTGTACACCTGGGTTATCAAAAAAAAAAAAAAAAAAATTATATTATATCATAAAAGCGAAGAAAATTCTGAAACGTTGCGAAATTAAAGCAAATAATAAGAAATAAGATGAATGAAATAGTTAGCAAAATGAAAAAGGAGAGACCCAAAACATAATAATTACGAAAATTAATTAAGTGGTGCACGAAGATTAGTATATTAAGGTTGTAGTTCATTGATGAAGTTGAGGTCCCAATATTAATAAGTTATGGGTTCAACTTTCAAGAGTATGATTTTTTCTTCTACTTTAACTCCAGTGTTTGGTGATTGATTTTTTTTTAATTTGATTATAATTCAAAAAAAAATATGATTTAGTGATATTAATTAATGTAACGATCATTTCTAAAAAAAAATATGACAGAGGGAGATTACTACCTCATAAGATCGAATATTGTTAGTTGAATTCTATGCATATGCCCAAAAAAGATGAATTGTATGTCATTCTAGATTTTCCTTGAAATGGTGATAATTAGGTTGATTTTTATAATAACGATATAATAGATTTCATAAGTTTTTTTTAGTAAATTCGCACTTTTGGTTCTTCTTATGGGTATTTTTTTGCACTTTCGTCCCTTTTAAAATTTTTATTATAGATTCGTCAATCTTATCAATTTAGAGTAACATATTCGTCCCTCTTATCAATCTAGTGTAACACATTTATCCCGCTTAAAATTTTCATAGCAGATTTGTCCTTCTTATTAATGTAGGTAACACATAAGTCCCTCTTAATCCAAAATACATCACTTAAATTTAAAATATATCCTAAAATTGACGAAAATTGATATATTTTGAATTTAAAGGAACAAAAGTGCAAAATTTAACCCATAAGAAGAACTAAAATACTATTCAGTCTTTTTTTTTAAGCAAATTGACATAATCTTGTGTAAGAGTTACATATTAATCTATAAAATCGACATAAAGGTCTACCAATTTTTCTTTAATAAAACAACTCAAAATTAACCATTATCTTCTTATGTACTTAAGCTAATTAACCTAATATTATGAGAAACTTTCATTGAAATCGAGTCAATATAACATATTTAGCAACTGATTTTTTTTCAACAAACAAAATTCTAAATTCTAAAAATTTGTGTATATATTTAAAGCCCTCGAATTGATTGATGGTCATAATCTATAATTAAAGCCCATATATATTTTTCTTTAAAGCAATAATAATTGCACCATCCAAATTATTCCTCTATATATGTCGTCAAAATTGATCCCAACTCCATATTATTCTTGCGATATAAAATTTATATGAGAAACTAGATATGCAAGTTCAAAATTCAACAACTCCTCGAATTGAATTTCCTCCCGATTCCGATATTGTCGAATCGTCGCCTCCTCGTCCTCCTCCTCAACCTCCAATTGATTCCCTTAAATTTCATTTTGAGGAAACTGCGGAGTCGTACATCTACAAAGTCGATGCTCCGGGGATAAGGGAATCATACAAGCCCAATGTTAAGGTTAAGAAAACGTTTCCGTATCTTTTTGGTACCAAAAATCTCAACGTAAAGGCGAATATTTAGTGTATAATGATGGAACATCACAAAAATCTTTTCGTTGTGGTAGAAAATTTGATATATCAACAACGGCTCAAGATCTTCTGTACCACTTTTGGTGTATCACCATTAATTAATTGACAGTTGCACATATGACAATTATAATAATTCTCACATATACATGTGTCAATCAATTAGTGGTGATACACTTAAATGGTACACAAAAAGTGGTACAGAGAATTTTGAGCCATTAACCCTCGATAAGGGCATCAAGAATACAAAGAACATGATTACAAAAACCGAAAAGGATAATATAATTATAACTTTTCCTAAGAAGTAGATTAATTGGTATCTAAGTTGAAATATTTTATGTAAAATATTATGAATAAATTATAGATGTTGAAATATAGATCTCAACGCATGCACTTTATAGCATAACTGTCTTTGATAGTAATCATACTCAATTCTGAACTCTTTTGAAATTTGAATTTTTTTAATTATCTTTTAAAATTCTAATTGGTAAATTAGCTGCAAAAGTTAATTAGGAACAATTTTATTTTGATTATAACCATCTTCGGTCGATTGTATTCTTGCAAAATTACATTAACATCAATCAGACCGGACCGGCCGGTTCATCCGGTTTAACCACTAACCGATTCTCAGTTCGATTCGACTTATCCCCTCAAAATCACTTCCCTAATTAACCAGTTCGAACCAATCAAAAACCGACAAAACCAGTGAACCATCGATTCTAATAAACCAACAGTGATGAAGGGTAATTTGGATCCCCTATCCTTGCTAGCTCGATGTGGATTGAACAACACCGATTTCCGTTCCCAGAAGTGCCGAACCGAGCCAGGGTTTATAGTGAACTGTTCCGATCCAATAAAGGGAATCCGAGGTCAAAGGTTACTATTGGGCCGAGCCCAAGCCCAAGCCAGCAGGCCAGAAAAGTACCCTTGCAAGTGTGTCAGAAAGCCCATCATCTCAGCTATAAATACCCCTAGCAATTATGACACAACACAACTTCCCAGGTGCTCTTCCTCCGAGGCTGCAGCTCGGAACAACTTAGGAAGTATAGTGTTGGCTTTCTTATATGTATTTCACCCTCTAGCTTGTACGGCATCCTATAATGCTCGAATAAGACTCTAGACACTTGTAATTTGTACTCAACCATTCTGAATACAATATTATTGATCTTTTATCTCTGTTTACATACATTAGCACGGCGTTTTACACCACTCAGATCGAACAAACGAAAACGCGTAAGATCAATTGGCGCCCACCGAGGGGCCTTATTCGAGTATTAGATCGAAATATGCCTACTAAGAGGAGAAATACGTATATCAGCGGAGAGCCTCACTAACTAGAAACTCCGCCATTTACTTTCCAGGGCGATCCTCCGACCAGCGGAGCATTCGTTAATTTAAGGTCGAAGATAAGACCTACGGGGCGAATTTCCGACTTTCAGATTGGTGGTTTATTTCTGTGATTGCCCAGCTCATTTATTCCTTCGTTGGATGTATTTTCCACAAATGATCAATTTTCTAATACATAAGTGAATAAGAAGTTTCACAGATATCGTCCGCAGCTAACTAACACAGAATTAATCCCATTAGCTCGATCATCAGTTAACGATTATGAGAGTCTATGGAGATATAGCTCACTAGTGCTCGGAATTTATTTTTCCGATCATCATATTTAGTAATCTCAGAATAAATTACACGAATCAATTATTTCTCGATCAGTCGCATAATACATACAGATTATTTATCGATTATCTGACGCGTTTCTCGATCGGTTAAGATAGATTTGATTTCATTCCTTTGCCCGATCACAATTTCTAATGAATCCTGCAATTGAATATTAGTACAAGGGCAACAAATTATATAAATCCTTGAAGTCGAAACCGAGGATGCGCAATCGTTCGATCGCTAGAAGAAAGTTATGGTTCCGAAGGGAAGGGATAGACAACTTCATGATAACTACAAATGCCAACGAGTCTTACTCATATCCGATCGGAGAAATTGAAGAGACATAAAAGAATAAAACAATGAATTTCGACCAGAAAACAATAGCTTTATTATCGACATTCTTCAAACAAATTACAAGCAAAGCCTCGAATATAATATTAAATCTCGAGCTCAAGAGATACGGTACAATCACTCCTACCCTATTACAAATTCTACAAGTAGTTCTACCCTATTATATATTCGAGCATCATTCCCTTTAGATCGCTCCAGATGCAGAACTCAGCAGTGATTCTTCATGGCCATCACTCGCCACGTGTCGCACATCCGTCTTCGTACGGAATGAAAGCCGGATCGGAGCTCCTCTCCAGGGCTTCAGACCGATCTTAGGTCTTCATCTGTAAATAATGATTGAAATACTCAATCATTATTTACAGGTTAATCCGAACCGGTGCAGCGAAGGGTTATCTCAACGGAGTCATCCCAAGCGAGCTCGAAGGAACTATACTTTAAGAAAGCCCTCGAGGAAGCTGCTGCTCCAGATTTAAAGAACTCTTCTGAGATTAACCAGCTGCCCGATCAGATGCTACGCCAGAAAACCGGAATTCTAACCCGCCCCAGATAAGGTATATCTAGGAAAACAGGTTGCCTGCCGATATTCTAGGCGCAATTTCTTTTGCCTGTCGATATTCTAAGCGAAAAAGATTACACCAAAGGAACCGAGGTCGAAAAACAAGGTTCGGATTCTAATCTCAAACTCCTTTATCTTGGAGACAATATAAATCAAATCTAAAACTCGATCCATGGAGATCGGACGAAGCATAAAGGGAGAAGTGAGGAACGTTGAATAAATAAGTGGACCTATTTATAGCGGTGAAGGATTTTGAACCAACGGACCAGATAACAGATCGCGAACGATTAGGATGCACGTAATAAATGAACTGACCGATACGTTTCCAGAGAACTAGGGTCCTGTTTGGTTAGGAGAAAGTACGGTCTAACAATGCGTAAAGAGGGGCTCATTCGAAAAGTTCGTTCGAACAAAATTTTTACTTATTATCCTATTCAAAGGACAGCACAGGGATCGGGAACACTTATCCAAAATTCAACTCTTGTGCACGTGATATTTTAAATATGAAACCGTTGTTTTTACGACCAACTAATGATGTTCGAATTAAAGAAGCTGTGATCGGTCTACTCGAACAAAACTCTCGAACTAAAAAATTCGACAACTTTGGAAATTCGACAATAGCAAGGATCAGTTGCAACGAGTTCTTTATTAACTTTAAGTCTACCGAAATATTTATTTGTTACTCACTCAAGAAAGCGTTGTTCGGTTATTTCCTTAGTAATCTTAGGTATTCGAGATTGGGTTGTTGAAAATAAGAATTTATCTGATTATGCTTTACTTTATCAACAAGGAAAAGAGAAAAGGCATTTATGAATATTATTGCAAGTTACAAGAGTTCGAAGGAAAAATATGGGAAATACATTTCGAGCATAGCACAAGCTAATATGTTACAAAAGAACCCCTTTACTTTCTACAATCCTATGAAATTTTTGGTTTCCTCTCCTATCGTTTATTCGGAGTAACTTAGCTCCGAGCATGGAATCTCCTTTGGACCCGCAGGCTTTTAACCTTATTTACGATCTTCCGGAGACAAAGGGGCGAACACACGGTTTGTCGGGTAACTGTATTCTTCGTCGTTCTCTCCCCGGTATGTCTTCCTAAATGCATTGTAGCAACAGGTCCCTAGTCGAAGACCTGCGCGATAACCTGCGGACTCCATGGGTCTGGCTTATTGGCCTTCCAGATGGAAATTATATTTGCCTGTCGATATTCTAAGCGATGTCGGAGTAGTTTTTCTTCCGCTCGAAGATTGTTCCGCTTAAAGATTGTTCGAAGTCTGAGCTCAAATAGTTGAATTAATTGAATAATGATCTTGATCACCATGATCGGACGAATAAATGCCAGTACAACGAATGAGACAGTTTTCAAAGCTACGACTGCCTTTTATAGCGAAAATTAAAAGGAATCCAACGGCAGATAATTCGTGAAGTAAGTGGATGAGATTTGTTGACCGTTGCGATTCCCAACAAATGAGGAACCGTTTGGAAAAAATCAAACCTACCAAAATTTGGAACATATACATAACATCAAAGAACAAAGGGCATTAGGTCAAACAAAGCAAGAACCTCGTAAAGAATATTCTTATCAAGACAAAAGGATTATTTATTAAGATCTAGGGTTATTTACTATCTGCTATATCGTTATAATAAAACTATTCCCACGATTACAGAAGACTATTATTTCATCAAAAGTCTATTTCGAACAGAGTATTCTATTCAGTGAAAGTTCGTTTCGCCAAAATTCCTGTTTATTCGACATATTCTGATATTCTCGATCTCTATTCATCTATTATCGATCTCTATTTGTCTCCATCTATTATTAAAAAGGGTGAAAGCTGTTGCTACGACCCTCGAAGAACGACCAAGGGTGAAAGCCGTTGCTACGCCCCTTGGATCGAGAAATAAAAATGGGTGACGACCCTCGGGCTAAAAATGCTCTGAAACGACTAAGGGTGAAAGCCGTTGCTACGCCTCTTAGGTCGAAATTATTAAATGGGTGAAAGTTGTTGCTATGACCCTCGGGCTAAAAATGCTCTGAAACGACTAAGGGTGAAAGCCGTTGCTACGCCCCTTAGATCGAAATTATTAAATGGGTGAAAGCTATTGCTATGACCCTCGGGCTAAAAATGCTCTGAAACGGCTAAGGGTGAAAGCCGTTGCTACACCACTTAGATCGAAATTATTAAATGGGTGAAAGCTGTTGCTATGACCCTCGGGCTAAAAATGCTCTGAAACGACTAAGGGTGAAAGCCGTTGCTACGCCCCTTAGATCGAAATTATTAAATGGGTGAAAGCTGTTGCTATGACCTTCGGGCTAAAAATGCTCTGAAACGACTAAGGGTGAAAGCCGTTGCTACGCCCCTTAGATCGAAATTATTATTCAAGATCGATCTAAGTTCTATCATATTATTTCTCCACGATTATTCATTCGACTAAGGGTGAAAGCCTTTGCTATGCCCCTTAGGTCTAAAGTACATTCAAGTTCGATCTGAGTTCTATCATATTATTTCTCCAAGATTATTCATTCGACCAAGGGTGAAAGCCTTTGCTATGCCCCTTAGGTCTAAAGTACATTCAAGTGCGATCTAAGTTCTATCATATTAATTCTCCACGATTATTCATTCGACTAAGGGTGAAAGCCTTTGCTATGCCCCTTAGGTCTAAAGTACATTCAAGTTCGATCTGAGTTCTATCATATTATTTCTCCACGATTATTCATTCGACTAAGGGTGAAAGATCCATAATCCCAGAAAAATCTAAACTATGGAAGATATCTCACGGAAGGATCAAATACTACAGAAATGAAAATTCAAATCTATTATGGCTCTCAAATTATCTCACAAAAATGGAGAGTTACAGAGGTCGAAATTAAAAGTATCGACAACAATATAGAAGAAAATCTTTTCATTCATAAAATCTTCAGTACATTTACGACTATTTCTTTTCTACGAATACAAAAATGAAGTTCGAATTCAAAAGAGAAAAAGGATTACATTTATCATGTCCTACTACAGGTGCTACAAAAGAGTTGAAAGCCTTCGAATTTAAAAAGGAACGGGGGAGAACGGGATCGGAGCATGCCCCCGGACTCTTAACCGATCTTAGGTCTTCATCAGTAAATAATGACGGTTACGCCAATGCTTTAAAGATCCGCTGATGGAGGACCAGCGCACGAGAGGAGTCTCGGTCAATCTCCGTGCGCTCTAACCCGAGTCGGAATACTGTGAACCAGCTTCGGAAGCATCTTGAAGAGGTTGAGATCGAAACCTTAAAGATCCATCAACGAGTTGACCCACTATCCGACTGGGTGGAGCGACATGATACAGGAAGTCGAATCGGCCCTAAATGGATGGAATCAGAGAGAGCTGGTCGCCTGCCGGTACCCCAATCGCAATTCTTTTCGCCTGTCGATACCCTAGTCGAAATAAGTCGCCATTGAAGGCAGCCAAAGTAATAAAGGAAGATAGTTCGAACCCGAACCTCGAACCATATTATCGGGGATGAGAAGAGAAACATAATGGTCAAAGGAAGTAAAATTTCAATCATACATACAGTCGATCAAAACAATTGCAGAAACGTAAAAATATGAAGGTAACTACGGAACTATATATAGTAAAAGGAAAAGGACGATCAACGACTCAAATTTTATTAGAACAAACGGCTGAGATACAAGCAATAAATACGCCGACCGTTTCGTTTCCCGAGAATTAAGGAACCGTTTGGGTAAACGAAGAAAATGTCAAAATTAGTCCTGCTCGGATTTATTGTAATCTCAATTCCGATCATCGAAGGAAGCCACAAAGAAAAATTCTGAGTATAGCTTTTAAAGAAAGCATCATCAGTAACAAGCCTAAGAATGACCAAGATCGATAAAGTACTGTATCTAAGAACGATCGCAAAGGTTAATCAAAAGACTATGATTTCCGAAGTTCGATATGTCAAGCAATTACAAATTACAAAAATATCAACTCTTATTACACATCAAGCCAATCTTCTGATACTAGTACATTTTACAATCCTACAAATATTGACAAAAAACTAATCTCTACATCCGAGCGTGAGAAGATCTTCATGACCAGGCAATCCTATGAAATTTTCGGCGGACGATAATGACCTTATTAAAAAACGAGGAGCCTGTCAAGCCAACAGCCTTTTATCTTTATTTATGATTCTTCAAAGAGGAGAGGAGTAATGCATCTTTTTCTAGGTGTAATGTGAATACTTTACTGAGGACCTCGATCCTCGAAGCACCACCCCTAAACATCTTCGAGGAAGAATCAAGCAAACCGCCGAACACCCTTGAAAAACTTGATGCTTGAGCCACCCCTGAACCACAGAAGGTCGTGGGGGCTACCTGGGTCGTGGGTGGTCAGCAATAAGGGCTTATTGGCCTCCAAGGTCGGAATAGCGTTCGCCTGCAGGTATCCTAGTCGAAATTGAAGTACTAATCAGACTATAATCTGCAAAATAGGTCCTAACTCGAAATTCAAAATGTTGAGCCATGCAACAAGATCTTTTAATCAGCATGGTCGAAGGAATCTGCTTTCAAAAAAATCTTATAAGGATACAAAATGAAAGACCCCATTTATAGTTGCTATTTTCAAAAATCCAACGGTTAGCAGAAAACAAAAGGAAAGATCGAGATCAAAAGACTGTTACACTTCCCGAGAATTTGAGCGGGAAAAGAAAGTGATCTGATTTTTGGAAATAAGCGAAGTTAATATACCAAGATCGAAGATCAAGAATCCCGACGGTCGGGAACGCAAATTCGAACGGAGAAAGCAGGCCAAAGTATGAATGAAAAAGAACACATCAAATTATACAAGAGCATGCAATCCGAGAAATAAATAAATTATTACAAACCATAGAGGATAAAAATGTCAGGAATTATTCATGATCAAACAGAAGTAAAACAGTATAGCCGTACAGCAAGTCTGGAAAAATAAAAGACAACATCTAGAGAAGCTTATTGTCAGAGAAAATCTTCCGAAGCTCAGCATTACGAGCCTCATATCCACAGTCGTAAGCCTCCTTTTCACGGCGCTCGAAGTCTTGTTTCTCCTGCTTGTGAAGACTTTTCAGTTTCTCGAGCTCCTCATTCATTTTCTTGTGGATTTCTTCTCCCTGATCTTTAGCAGCTTTCTCTCTCTCTAAAGCAAGCTTCTCCTCAAAAACACGGTCGAATTCAGTTTTCTTCTTCTCCAGCTCGAGGGAAATAGCAGCATGCCGATTTGTTTCCCGCTCGGCAAACGTTTTGAGTTCGAGAAAGTCTTGTCCGGCCTAATAAAGGTTCACATAAGTTAAAAAAAAAAAAAAAAAAAAGAGAAAGAGAGAGAGAGACTATAACACCTGAAACAGAAAGTGCGACCCAGATTGGAACAACTCTTCTAAGTTCCTCTCCTTGGACATGTCGGTTTCAGAAGAAGTAAGGTCAACCCGCAACAGACTATCTATGGGATCAGCCTTAGAAATAGACCCGTCTTTCGACTCTTTAGGCGGGGAAGGAGTAAATTTCGGAGGAGCGAAGTCAACCCGGGGTTCGAAAAGATTATCAGTTCTCAAGGATTCAGCAGAAGCTTCTCCACCAATCTCCAACTTAGGTTTTTTGCTAAAACCTCCTGTGGGGGGGACGGCTGAAGAATCATCAGATGATGGCTTGTTACCAATAACAAGCTTCTGCAAAGCCTCGATGGGAGTGACCCCGTCGGAATAAGGCCTTTTGTTCGAAGAAGGAACGGGAGTTTTCTGCCTAACGGGCTCCCCACTCGAAGAATCGACAATTTTCGGAGAAGAGCCCTCGAGCTCAGCCTCAAGCTCCTCATCCAAGATGGACTTATTTGTGTTGCCCTTAGTTTGCTTCGACGAAGCGCTTTTCTCTTTCTTATTTTCCCCTCCCTTAGGGGCTTTGGGAGAGGACTCGGAGGTTTTAGAAGAGGATTTGGAGGGTTTGGCCTCCTTGGCTGGTTTTTGCTCTTTGGACGGAATTTTGTTTTTCGAACCGCCAAATAGCAGTTTGGGGTTGATAGCCTTGCCCAGTATTTATTCCATGGAAAACGGGAAGTGAGTTAAGAGATTTGAAAAATACAGAATATAGAGGGAGAGCTCCGATCTCTGTAAACAAAGGCGTCGTGTAAATAATTTGGAGAGATCCTCATATTTATAGGCGCTAGGCGCTAGGCCCTATGATTACAGTAGCGGATCGACGCGACTTTCAAGAAAGATTCCATCTGGAATAAATAAATTTCGAGCATAGAGTGCGAAAAGATATCGAATTTTGAAAAGCAAATGATGTCAAAATTTTTGTAAGATAAGAATTTACAAGTCATGCGAACCAGATCGTAAAGGAAACAAATCCGATTACAAAAAAACGAATTACAGGCATATATACATTTGATTCCTAACTACAAGGCTATGAATCGTTCCCCCAGCACGCTTGAACCCAGCGTTCGGACCACCGCCACCTTCATCACCGCTGCCTAATGGAACGGTCTAATCAGAGGGTCGATCATCCTCCTCATCCGACCCATCCTCTACGTTGACATTTTCATTTTCTCCTGAGGCAGATGGATGATCGTCGTCGGACCGCTCGAGCAAATCTGGGTTAGGCATCGGAATGCCAAACTCCTCAACTAAGGGGGCAAATTGATGATCCTGCCAATTCATATCTGCCTTGGGTAAAGAGGAAGCTTTATAGTCCTTCCCTTCAGCATTCTTAAAAGGGTTCATATATTGAAAATATTCATCCATGTTATCTGGAATTTTCTTGGCTGAAACTAGCTGTTGAACCCCTTTGTAGAAGATCGTTTGAAGAATCCCTCCCATTCTCCTTTGAACTAAAGGATCTAGGACAGGGGACTTCAAAAATTCTCGTATGGCTGGAATCACAGCCTCTTCCCGGCCTTGGGCATATGCTCGCTCGGAATCTTGCTTCGCTTGCTCAAGTTCGATTTTTACTTTCTTGAGCTCTTCCTCGAGGGCACTTTTCTCTTTAACGGATGATAACAAATCCTCTTCCACAGATGAGGAATGTTTCATACTTGTTTTCTCGAGCTCTTTCTTTACTTGAGAAAATTCTCGTTGATTCTCTGCCAGTTGAGATCGAAGGGTTTGATTATCAACGAAAATTTGTGCATATGCATCGTGAGCATCCTGCGACTCCTGCTCTAGCAAAGCTAAGCGATAGGTCTGAAGAGCGAACAAATCCCCGACCTATGAGAAAATTTCGATTATCAGTAAATGTTAGAGACTCTAAGGAAAGAAGAGATAGTCAAAAGACAAATTCTTACCTCATGATACGTTCGGGAGAAATCACTCAGAACCTCAAAACTACCTTTGACGGTTTGAAGCAACATATCCCGCTTAAACCGACCAGCCATATAAATTCTAGTGGCTTTGTCGAATTCGTTCTCACCACCTGAGTCCAGATCGGTCTGAATAGTCCCGTCTTCAGGGTATCCAGCAGCCCTGCTACCGCGGAAATGTTCGTCCATGAAATCTGCCACATCGGTCTCCGACCTACCCTCTCGACATGGAACCGAGTTAGAACTCACACCAAAGGGTTTTACCCTCCTCGAGGGTCCCGGATGGTCAGCATTCCTCTTTCGACTCAGGAGCTTCTCATACTCCTGAACACCCAGAATCTGGTTCCAGGAATGTTGACTATAACCAACGGACGAAAGAGCAGAAGTATCAGGGGAAAACAGAGTTCGAAGGGGTCCAGCAGTGGCAGAGTTCAAGGAACTCATAGTACCAAGCCCTCTCAGATCGGGAATTGTAACTGATATATCAACTGAATCTCCGACAAAATTACTTGCATCCGCTCTTCTTTCCGAAGTATATGGTAACGGCTCGAAGTAGAATGGCGTATCTCCAACCGAGCCGGCAACAGACAGTCGAAACCTCTCAACAATTCGACCTGCAAAGGAGACACAAGGTATACATGAGTTCAAGCAAGAAAAATTAATCTATCACACCTTGAAATAGGAAGAAACTAAAAACATACTCAAAGAAAGAGGGGCGAGAGGCGGAGCAGCAGACGCAGGCAAGTCGCCGAGCGGTTGAAAGGATCTTTCGAAGAATTGATCGGGTAGGGGATAAGAGCATCTGATCATTGGGGCAGGATAGTCACATCTGCTCAACCCAGCCAACCGCAAAACACCTTCTTGAACTAGGAGCATGGTTTGGTAGGGATTGGACCGTAACTGCTCGAGAAATTCATCGGAAAGACGGTGGTTGAGCTTCTCCTTAATCCTGCGACGACCGTATGACCAAGAATTTACACCGTCCCATCGATATGGTCTAGTTTTCGAGCTACCTTCTGATATTGGAACGTCAGGTCCCTTCACAAAAAAGAACCTCCTCTTCCAACCTTTGCTCTTTTCCGTTGTTATATTCGTAAGAAATGGCTGCTTCGACCGTTGGCGGATGGACACAAACCCTACATTCGAACCCTTGCACAGGTCCATTCGAAATACTTGCCACAAATTGCTAAAAGAGGCCTCTTCCCCCTTGGCCTTCATAAGAGCGCTGAACGCTACAATATACGCTATAGAATGCGGGAGAAGCTGAGCGGGGGAAAGCGAAAAGAAAGTCAAGATATTTCGGATAAGGGGAATAAATGGAATACGCAAGCCACAAGAAAACTGCTTCTCATAGAAGGCTTGACACCCAGCCGGAGGCTCGGTAACACGCTCGGTGTAAGAGGGAATGACGATCGAAAAACCCTTAGGAAGAAATTTCCCGAACTCTGCCTCGAGATAAACGCGATCCTTTTTAGAAAAACAACAGGAAGTTTGATCGGCAGGAAGTTCTAACCTGTTTGAGATGGCGGTGTTAGAAGGAAGCGTATGTTTAAAAATCCTGACGAAGGCTCCCTCGCCGATGCTGAGCTTCTCGACCACGTTTTCCTCTAGATCTTCGGTCGGATCAATATCCTCATCTTCTGGATGAAACTCTCCATCCTCGTAATCATCGACAAGCTTTAACAGAGGATCGGATTCTTGGTTCTCTCCGACCTTGTTCTTGCCCCTCGAACTTCTTGAACTTGACATTACGGATTGGGAAACGAATATACTCAAGCAGATGCTTTTTCGACTCGAATGCTCAGAGCTCAAGAAAGTATGTGATTTGTAAGTAATTTTTCAACGAGTCAACATATATATACGGGGTTAAAAAGGTAAAATTGCTAACAGGTCCCCGAGTAACTGCGACGGTTGAACTTACACTGGGTAAAAATTTAAAGTTATTCTTCTGAGAATTGCATTCTTGATCCCTCACTTTCCAAAATTTGGGGTATGTTCCTTGGAAATTGTCCCCAAGGTGTTCCATTGATCCTTTTGGGTTGCGGTCGGAAAATTAAGAAAAGCATTCGCTAAGGAATCGAATGAAGCATCGCAGTAATTTACAGTAAGGAAAATGCCGATTTAGAGGTCCTACGCAAACAATGGACGACAAGGTTATCATCTCGACACGCCGGTATATTGTTTCCTATATATGCACTCTTTTTCCCTAGCTCGGTTTTTATCCCAAAGGGTTTTTCCGAGTTAGGTTTTTAATGAGGCATACCCGAAACATATCCTGAACGGCACGTCTCACCCCTGCGTTCAACATAGCTTATACTTCTTCGAGCGCAAGCTCCACTTTACGCTCGAGAAGTGGGGGAGTATTGATGAAGGGTAATTTGGATCCCCTATTCTTGCTAGCTCGATGTGGATTGAACAACACCGATTTTCGTTCCCAGAAGTGCCAAACCGAGCCAGGGTTTATAGTGAACTGTTCCGAGCCAATAAAGGGAATCCGAGGTCAAAGGTTACTATTGGGCCGAGCCCAAGCCTAAGCCAGCTAGCCAGAAAAGTACTCTTGCAAGTGTGTCAGAAAGCCCATCATCTCAGCTATAAATACCCCTAGCATTTATGACACAACACAACTTCCCGGGTGCTCTTCCTCCGAGGCTGCAGCTCGGAACAACTTAGGAAGTATAGTGTTGGCTTTCTTATATGTATTTCACCCTCTAGCTTGTACGGCATCCTATAATGCTCGAATAGGACTCTAGATACTTGTAATTTGTACTCAACCATTCTGAATACAATATTATTGATCTTTTATCTCTGTTTACATACATTAGCACGGCGTTTTACACCACTCAGATCGAACAAACGAAAACGCGTAAGATCAAACAGTTCACTTAATGTCCTTTAAAAAAAATAAGAAAACTTACCTAGGGTTCTGCTAGCTGTACATTTTTTTTCTTTTCATTTTACCAAATTTTCAAGTTTTTTGCACTTTACAACCCTGAAACTTAGATTTAGCACTTTGCATCCTCGAAATATGAAAAATACAGCACTCTGCACCCTTTTTTATTTTCAAACAAAAACTCAAGGCAAAATAGGTAATTCTATTGTAGATCTTTGGCACTTTGCCCCCACCCAAAAAACAAAATTAGCCCTTAACACTCCCTAATTAAGAACAAATTAACAACTTGCACCCCGAAAACACAATAAATGGACACTTTTCACCCCAAAATACAAAATTAACACTTAACACCCTCAAATAAAAAAAAATACACTCAAACCCCTCATTTTTCCCGGCAAAATTGACCATTAAGGTGAAATTTTTTTAAGGTAAAAAAGGTAATTATTTATGGGTCTTTGATATGCTAAGTAGACAATGGGTCTTCGAGAAGTTTACTTGTACTTTATTTAGTTATTTATGGTTCTACTGTTGAAAAGAAAGATTGAGAGAGAAATGGGTATTCGAGTATTTATAATTGAATTTTGCCCTTAGATTTTTTTCACTCCGATAGTCAACTTTGACGAAAAAAGAGAGGTTTGGGTTTTATAAATTTGAGGGTGTTAAGTGTTAATTTTGTATTTTGGGGTGCAAAGTGCCATTTATTGTGTTTTGGGGTGGAAGTTGTTGATGTGTTCTTAATTAGAGCGTTAAGTGTTAATTTTATTTTTGGGGTAAAAAGTGCGAAATTCTCAAGTTTTGAGGATGCAAAGTTGTCAGTACTCTTGAATTACCTATTTTGCCCTTGAATTTTTGCTTAAAAATAAAAAAGGATACAAAATGCTAAATCTAAGTTAGGGTGCAAAATACTTATTTTTCATGCTTCAGGGGTGCAAAGGGCAAAAAACCCCAAATCTTCCTTCTCCAAAGTAGCCGCTTCTACTTGCTTCTTCCTTCACACATCACAACAAAGAATCAAAAGACCTAATAAAAATTAGCAAATAACAACATTGGTAGTCTAGTTTTCTTTAATCTTCATCCCCTAATTGATTTTTTCTCAATAATTTCAGTGAACGAACTTTTCTTCTTTGTCTAATTCTATTCTTATGACGGATTTGCCCCTCTAGCTTTTCACATTTCATATTTATTTTTAATTTTTTTTGGGACTTATAAATCTACGTACAAATTTGAGCCAAAATTGTGTAAAGAGAGAAATTATTTAACGATAGTGAAACAATCAATGGTTGTTTAATAATGCAATATGTTGTGAAATTGTATTTTAAGGTATCATTATTCTAAAATTTGAATGCTACACTTTCATTGATATGTTGCATTCATTAATAATGTAAAATAGTGCAAAAAATAACATTTTTACTATGCTACTATAAGAAGTATGTTACGACTCTCACCTTCTCAAGGACTCAATAAAGTAATTTTTAGTCAGATTAGATTCAATATTGCAAGCTAATTTTTATGTATTTTTTATCTTGTTTTTTAGACTCTTTGATTATTTGAATGAAACAATTTCAATTTATATTGACGAAGAATGGCAACTTTTTTAATTATAATTGTGTTTCAATTAGTCTAAAACTATATATATATAAATATTACATAATAATGATGTCACAGGTTATGCCGGTGGAACCACTGGTCGAACCGATTGAACCAATAACTAGTAGAGCTTGCATATTTTCAGTTGCATAAAAATACTTTGACTTAACTGTTTGAAAAGTTTTATAAGAAAAGAAGTTTTATAAAACTGGGGAACAAACTTTCAAACTATTATGTTTACTTGTGAAAAATACTTTACAAATCCGCTGCAAGTACTCTAAGTATTGAAACTGATTTTAGCAAAATCAGCTAAGTAATTATCAGATTAATGGTCACCGAAGCTGTTCAAAGATTTGTTCGCGATCAGCCAAGTAACTTACTGTTCGGTAACAGCTTAGTCTGTTTAAGTTAGAACAAAAGTTTTAAAGTTAAAAATTGTTAAAAAGTTTAGAGGTCTATTTAACCCCCCCCTCTAGACCTCATCTGACCACTTGGGACCAACACTCGTGTATTGAATAGTAATCTATTCATATGTGTTTCAGTAATCTAAATATTTTATATGTCAAGCTATTTTTGCCTATATTAACAAGCCCGATATAGGCCCGAAACCCAAAAAATTACATGGACTGTGTTTGAGCATATAACTATGAAGCCCGACATTATTTGAGTTGAACTATTTAAAGCTCGACTCACAAGATTCGATCGATAGTACACGAGATTTTGCGTCTATATGAGAAATTTGTATGGCAAAAGAGCTAATATAAATTTACCATTGTGAAGTGCATGAAGTTCAATTTACTCCCTGGTAATTTAAAATATCGCAATTTAATCTCTGTTAAAATTTTTAAAGAAACAATATACCCTATTCAGTCTGAGAGTGTAACTCACTTGTCGAAATTTAGAGTGGTCATGTAAAGCGTTTTGTAACATAGGCGGTAAATTGCCACATTTATCATAACACAAATGATAAATTGTCATATTTATACATGGATTAACGTGCCACATATAAAATTATTATAAAAGTATAAAACTTTATAAAATTATAGGGAGGATATGGTGCTTTTTTAAATTATTAGGAGATAATTGAATATTAGAGGGAGTAAGTTTTCAGCAACTCAACTTTATTACATGTGATAAAATTTGCTATTTTTTGCTGATGTTAAGTTTTGTACAGTTCTAGAAATTGCGCATATGAGATTTCCTATAAAAAGTTTAAAAACAAATTTATCTTATTCAGCTGAAAAATGTAACTCATTTGTCAAAATTTATGATGTGATGCTGCTTATGTGAATAGATGGAGCTGGACACGTTGCGATAATCTATTAATTGTAATGTTAAATGTAACCAAGTTATGTAACATAAGGTTAGGGCCTATTTATTTGGCATCTCGGAGAGTAGTTTGAGAAAGTACATTTATGAAATAATTTTATGTAATGTTTGTTCGAATTTTAGGAAAATTGATTATCTCATTTTTCCCAAACATAAAATAATTTAAAAAAAGACCAAACAAACCTGCGCTTATCCTTTGAAACAGGGCATTACAAACAAAACAATGTGGGGCGAGTTGAGTTCTTTTATGAATATATCACTTTTCACAAAAAAAATGAATATATCACTTTTAGATATTTAAATAGGTTATACCACATATAAAGTTTCGTATCTAATGTAATTAGAAAATTATGTATGAACGAACGATTAGTCTAGTGTTAGAGAGTAGTTTTCATTATGTGACCAATTTATATTCGAATTTCATATAATGTGTTCGATGCGTTTCAAAATGAGTTAAATCAGATATGAGACTTAAATATCCTTTAAAAAGGTATTTGAATGTTTGAGAAAAGAATGGTACTTATACGTGGCACTAACTTAATTTAATTATTTACACAATATAAATCGTGATCTACATTTTTTTAATGACGTCAAATTTACCCACCATTGTGGCATTGTTTATATATATCGTGGCATAATAATTTACTTAAGGATGTAGTGGGAACGCAGTGAAAAAAAATCTCAAATCAATTTGTTAAGGATAATATTTGAATTCACTAAAATGAAAAAGAAAAATTAAGGATAATGAAAATAAATTGTCGAAAATAGAACGAAACATAAAAATGATTTTGTTTCTTTCAAACCCGATACGAGTTGGTAAATACTAAATAGTTTTATCTGGAAAGAAAACGCTAGATTATAATAAGAAAACATTTGCTTTAGTTACATATATGAATAGCTTCTAAACCTTAACCTTGCAAAAAGGTCACACACTAATTAGTGATTTTTGATTTTTTTTTCAAATTATATACCTTATCAAGTCTCATCGTAAATATTTATTATTTTTTTGGAATATTGTCTCACTATTAATTATGAGACGAAAATTATGCATGTGTCCGTTAAATTGCCACAGGACTGCTTCTTGTCATGACATGAATTTTTTTAGCATGAACAATTATACAAAATTGCAGAACTCGTTCCAAAACTCATGTCAAGATGATTGTCATAAATTAAAAATTTAATATTGGAACTAAATTCATGCAATGGTAAATTACGAGACAAAATTTTGTGAGTTGATATAATTTGAAACGAAAAGCCAAATTTAGTAATTAATTTTGGACAATATTTTGAAAAAATATTAAATTATATATGAGATGAAATTCAATGAGGTAATATTGTTCTGAACCAAAACCCAAAATTACTAATTAATTTGAAACGTTTTCTATAGATTTGCCTTATAATAATATTATATTGGGCTTTTTATGAGTGGGAACTGGGTCTATATAGTATTCATACTCGGCCTTTTATGTGTTGTGGCCCTTGTGGGAAAGGATTATATATAGAGCTGGAAATTAAACAAATTTCTTTTATACTCTACTCGAGTTCGTACGATAAAAGTTTATTTGAGCTCTATTCATCAAACAAATCAAATAAGATTAAACATAATTTTTTGTTTGATAAGTTTTGAAACTCGGCTCGACCTCGACTCGATAAGATAAATATTGAAAAAACACATGTAAATACCAAAAATTAAACAAAAGAAAATTAAGAAATCAACAATAAACTTAACCAGAGGTACATCCATTAGAGTGTTGGGGGACAGAGAAAGTCGTTGATGAAAATTATTTTTGGAAGCTGAAAAAATATTTTCAGCCACACTTTATCCATAAAGTAAAATGGGCCCGAATAGATAAAAAAACAACGTCTCTTTTATTAACTGAGAAACCAACCGGAAAAATTGTGGAAACCATAAATTTTTATTAACCAAAGAAATCAAAGGTATACAAAGCATAATAACAATTAATTAATCCAAATAACAAATTAACATTCATTAATTACAATTTAAATATATACTTTTAGTATGTACATGTATATGAATAATTACTATCTATCTATGTATCAATTTCATGAATTTTTATAATTACTAGAAAAGTGCACGTGCATTGCACTTGATTAACTAATTTTTATAATTAAAAGTAAATTCCAAGTTTGTGCTTCTTCTCCACTTCAATCACGACAACTTGCTTCTCCGTCGCAATGCCGGTGGATTTATTGGTGATTCTTTCCGTCGTGGTGGTGGTGGTGGTGGATTTCAGCGTGACTTTGTTCTTCAGCGGCTTCACTCTAACACTTCGTTACACAGACACCTTTGTGCTTTTCACCTATTTCTTCCCGTTTTTGTTTGAATCTGAATAATGGGGTGTACTCTCATCATTCCAATCGTCTTTTTTGAGTAGCTCGTAGAGAGATATTTCTCTGTCTAAATATCTCTGGAAAGTAGTGCTGTGATCCGGTGATGGTGGGCGGCCATTGGCGGAAGACGAAGCCTCACCGTAATACGGTGGGGCACTTGGTTCTGGAATTTGCGGGATCGGATTATGGAAAAATTAGGGGAAAGGAGAAATGGGAGAATTCAAAATATGTAATAATTAAAAGCTAAAACTAAACTGAGAAAATCGTTTATGTAATTGTAAATAGCCAGCAAGAATAGATAACTATGAAAGCGAGTAAAAATCAATTGCAAATGTCGCCTAAAACTCAATCATCAACCATAAAACAACAGATCTTGGCTCCATATATGTTCCATTGTTTCTTTCAGTAGCTTTAAACTTTTCATCAATTTTATTTACTTTAAACTTTTCATCAATTTTATTTACTTTAAACTTTTCGTCCAGTAGAGCAGAGCACCACCATTGTTATCGCTCACATGAACATAATAAAATACCAAATTCATGCACAAATTAAAAAAGTTGGACCAAAAATATTTCATGGATTTCTGGTCTTATAATTATGCAACACATAGGATAAAAAAAGTGAATTAGAAAGCACAAAAATATTTCATGGATTTATTATGCTCACATGAGCATAATAAAGTACCAAAATTTAAGGAAGTAATTCGAACCCTAAATTTAATAATCCCAATACATTCATTACGAATCCATGGTTCATATATATTTAAAAATATATTCCATCTTTGTGCTTGGACTCCACTTGAACGGTTTTGGTAGTTGTTGCCACAGCAATTCCCCTTTCGTTATCGGTGTTAGTCATTGTCGTAGTGGTGGTGGTGGAAGCTTCCAAGGTCACACGATTCTTGAGGTAGTTCACTCTAATCCCTCTTTTCTTCACAACCTTCGTAATTATGACCGATCTTCCTTCACCGTCCACCGATTCTGCGGATGTGGACTTCATCTTCCAATCTTTCGTTTTTCCTAATTCAAATATAGAGATTTGATTCTGCATATAACTTTCGAATAATGCAGGGGGATGGGATGAGCGTCTGCAAAGTCGATAAAGAAAGGAGCTTCATGTATATGAATTACAATTTAAATATATACTTTTAGTATGTACATGTATATGAATAATTACTATCTATGTATCAATTTCATGAATTTTTATAATTACTAGAAAAGTGCACGTGAATTGCACTTGATTAACTAATTTTCTATGTTAGTTGAATTATATAATTACTTTTCATCATACTATGGTCTTTATGACATACCACGTAATTTTTTGACTAAATCACTTTAATTATTTCTATATTGTTACCAAGAATTTAAAGTTGTTATCATAAATACCTAAAATCGAAACTTGAAAATAAAAAATAAACTATAATAACTAACTACTTCTTATTTAAATTAAATATCTACATAACTATTATTTTAAAACAACCATTTGAATAAAAATGAACAATGTGACATCATTTCTTCTATTACCATGATATTTTCATCTTAACATTTTTCCATCTAAACTAGTCTTCACACGTTTTTTTTACATGTTCATGCAAAATCCAGAACCTGTATTACGGTGAGGCCTCATCTTCCAACAGTCGTTCACCATCACCAGATCACGCAACAACTTTTCAGAGATATTTGAACAAATAAAGTTCTCCCTACGAGCTTCACCAAAAAAAAAAAAAAGAATTGGAATGATTAAATTCAAACAACATCGGAAAAAAATGGGTGAAAAACACCAAGTTGTTTGTGAAACGGAGAATTAGAGTGAATCCGTCGAAGAACAGAGTCGCTCTAAAATCCACTAACTAATTAAAGCAATTAACGCAAACTAATCAAAGATATCCAAAGCATAATAACAATTAATTAATCAAAATAACAAATTAACTTTCATGAATTACAATTTAAATATATACTTTTAGTATGTACATGTATATGAATAATTACTATCTATTTATGTATCAATTTCATGAATTTTTATAATTACTAGAAAAGTGCACGTGCATTGTACTTGATTAACTAATTTTTATAATTAAAAGTAAATTCCAAGTTTGTGTTTCTTCTCCACTTCAAACACGACAACTTGCTTCTCCGTCGCAATGCCGGTGGATTTATCAGTGACTGTTTCCGTCGTGGTGGTGTTGGTGGTGGATTTCAGCGTGACTTTGTTCTTCAGCGGGGCCTCACCTTAATACGGTGGGGCACTTGGTTCTGGAATTTGCGGGAAAGGGAACATGGAAAAATTAGGGGAAAGGAGAAACGGGAGAATTCAAAATATGTAATAATTAAAAGCTAAAACTAAACTGAGAAAATCGTTTATGTAATTGTAAATAGCCAGCAAGAATAGATAATGTGACACCCAAGTGTCACCCACCTATGATTTTCCTTCCAAAGTTATATCTTTTCTTTGTCGGAAAATCACAGGAACGAATTAAAGGAAGTATTGGACGAAATGAGCCATGTACTAAAGCATAATGTACCTCTTTCAAATGAAGTTGTCTCGGATTACGACCCGAACCAATTTACTCAATCATTGTCCTCAAAGAACATTGTTACTAAATACATTTCATCATCCTTGCATACAACTACCTGAGGAAATAGAACACGAGAAAACAAAGAGGGTGAGTCTCAAATGACTCAGTGAGGGTATAAGCACAAACAAAGGAAATAAGATACTTTTACGATTAACGATTGATAAGGTATGATTCTTATAAACGAACCAAAATACAAACATGATAGACATAGAAGGTACTTGAATCAATTCACATGTAAATTTAAGAATGGAGCAACTTTCATGTATAGTTATGGATATGAACAAAGTTATGTTAGATGTGAGCACGTATACCATATAAATATCACCTTGTATATATATATTCCATCGAGTAGCGACCTCGTGGCTTGACTTGTAACTTTCTTGTAAGCTTTTAAGCTTATAACTTGTGACTTGTACTTGTAATAGGTTTATGTGCTCGAACTTTGGAATAAGAACTCGTACTGGTGTAAAAGACAAGATATAAACTTTCTGTATCAATTTCCACAAGAATTGAGATAACTTGTATATGATTTCAAGTGGTATGAGAGATATAAGAATATGCAAGAATTCATCCAGATTGGATTTCGACAAAGATAACAAGAAGTTAGTTGAATTAAACTCTAATGAGTTAACAAGAAGGTAAGTGAATCAGAAGTTATGATAACGAGAAGACAATCGAACTAGAAGTTCATTACAATAATGAGAAGACATATGAATTAAAGTATCATTAGACATAATGAGATGAGATTCGAGTTTAGAGTCTAAATAAGAATATCAAACATTCAAGTAGAGTTAGAGATTTAACATGATACAAGAATTCATTCAGATTGAAATACAATTAAAGATAACATAAAGCTAAATGAATTGAACTCAAATGGATTAACAAGAAAGGTAATCGAATCAGAAATACGTTACGATAACGAGGAGACAAATGAATTAAAGTAGCATTAGAGATATCAAATAGATATATGAGTTTAAAGACTCAATAAGAGTAGCAGGCATTCAAGAATATTTCGATCAATGAACAATCAATTCAAAAGGCTAGTGGTTGGAGTCGAATAGGAGGGAGTTAAGACCAGAAGTTATACTTAAAGTATTCAAGAGAGCTTGATCGAATTACAATCAATCCGGAGAGTAAAAATTCGAGGATTTCACATTAGAAGTAATGATTAACATATTGGGTGATAAAGAGCAATTCAGAAAATGAATGTGAAGTAAATATAATATCCAAGAGAAGTTAATGAAACTTGGATCATTGACATGAAAAGTCTAGAAATATACTACATGCTTGGACCCCATGAATAAAAGCTAATCTTAGAATAATAAAATCAATCAATTAGAATCAAACATGAGTTATCAATTTGCAACAAAATAAACATGTTTTATTTCCTCAGGGCATTGTGCCAAAAGTGTGAAAGAAACGGATAGAATCCCTCACCTGATCTCCGACGATGCGTTACATAACAACTTTAAGCTCTATTCTTGATTGTGACCATCGACACGTTCAACACCTATAGAAGTAGTTTATACTCCATGAGATATGCACTAAATGTTTATCCGACTGCTTTGTAACTTATTCGACTCATGATAACCGGTGAAGTCCATTTCATAACGTATGTGCTAAGGTACTTCCGATATTACTAAAATTTATTTGATGATAAGATAATCTATCATTTTTACCCAAATCAAATATGGTCTTAATCACAAGTCATTCAACATCTATTTGTATACTTGATCTTCATAATTCCAGCCTTATATGTAATTAAGAATTATGTCTAAATTTAATTTAAAGTTAAGTGTTCATAAGGGAATTAAGAGTTTACCTGCTGCCACCTTTTATTCCAACCAGCACCGTGTAACCCTTGAATCTCCGATCGATCCAAAATTTACTCCATTCCAAAGATATCAACGATATCTACGACTTTGAAGAAGACATCGACCCCAAATTCTCACTCCAAGTTTGTCAACAGAGCCTCTAAAAGTTACATTGAATTTCTGTCCCCTGTTTGACAGATTCATACAACTTCAGTTTTAACTCAATTCTGTTCCAATACAACTATAATTGCTACTTTAAAATAATACCTCCTTATATTTATTGATGTTGTCTACAACTTTTATGAAGAAAACATTTCCAGATTCCTTTTTTAAACAAGTCAAAATCTCCTTCAAAGTTATGATCGCACCATACATTTTTCCACAGATTCTGGGCTGCTGCTGCTTCCGCCTTGATTATGATATCTCATTATCACTTTAAGACAAAATCAGTTGATCATTCCTACACTAATCAGCCTCCTCTACAACTTTCATGAAGAACCCGAAGCCAAATTCTAGCTCTAAGGACCTCAAAATTACCCTGAAACATTCAGTGCACAGTCTGTCGTCTTTGCCGGATTCCGGCCACCATCTCCGACTACCACCGGCGAGAACCACCATCATTAGGAAGAGGACGTCTCAAGCTTTCCAATGATACCTTCTGATCTTTAAAATTCGAACCCTAAGCCTACCATGCAAGCTTTTAATTGAAGAAGAAGTTGAAGTTCTAAAGCTTTCTACTACCCTTAACACTTCAACTAACAATTAATCATATTCAACCTTCAATTCAAGACTCCAATTCACACATTACACTTTGAAATTTCCATAGATGGTCAACTTCTTCACTTCTTGTTGTTGGAGAATATAAGGGTTTGTGAAATGAATCTATTTTAGAGAAATGAAGAGTTATTGACATAATTACATATTTAATGGAAGACCATTTTATCATTATTTGCATATAAGGGATGTATCTTTTATATTCTTCTATTTTAGTTCATTAGTTACTAAATATTCAAATATCACCCACACAATCTAAATTCAATAAATTATAATTACTAGAAATAATAATATACATATTTGACTTGGATAAAATTTGTATTTAATTACTATTCTTGTGTGTATGTATATATACTTATATTTTGAATTTCTTAGTTGTAAAATTTCGGAGCGTCACAATCTCCCCTCCTTAAAAGAATCTGGTCCCCAGATTCTCACTTTATTCACTGTAAAGCTCGTAGTAGTGTGGCGTATTTCTTCCATATGTTCTCGCTTTGCTAGTTTGGTCTCATGGTTATTCGAGTTGGTTCTCGTCTATCCGTAACGATTAAGGGATCGTATTAAGCAGTACACAAAATTATGAGTTTTCTACGAAATACCGAGATTAGAAAATATATAGATGTGAAATGATAAACAAAACTGTGGACCATAATTTTTTTTTTTTAAAGGAAATTTGATAAAGGGTGAGATGTTGAACACGCACAATAAATTATAAAATCTCATACGATGAAAAATTACGGACATGATAAGTGTTAGATACATCGGTGTAGAGCTTTAATCCAAGTATGAGTACTAGATGTTAACTTGGAATTTAAGTAAGAAGAATATCAAGGAATTAGAACGTGATATATTTGAAACAAAAGAAAGTACCATTGAGTTCGAATTACAATAGTAACACCCCACACCAGATTGATTCAACAAGTAGAACCAAATAAGCTTGTACAAGTAGTCAAAGAATGACCGTCGAAATTCACAAAACCACATTTGAATTTCAAAGGATACAAATCAAGAGAAGAGTAAAATGAAGGGATTTGAGGATACAACCGTGCGAATCAGAAGTGTTAATTGATTCGAGTTTAAGAGTCAAAGATTTCCAAATAAAGTAACATACGAAATTACGGGTTCGACATATAATCAATAAGTTAAATTGGATATTTACTAACATAGAAAGCATGTTGGAATGTTCGCGACAATTATTTGGGTGTTCTTCTTTAACCTTTGATTGTTAGCCCTAAGTTACTTCTTCTACTCAAGCTCAGCCCAACTACTGCGTCAATTATCTCTAACTATGGCCCGTTTTAACGCAAGGAAATAAGTAACTCTTCAATTATCCACTTCTAGTTTGTCGTACAAGGTCCATCGATCTTTGTCGTTTGGTAAGTCGAACTGGAGCCCAATTGGTTAGTTTGATCTTAGTAAATCTCCATCACGAAGTAGTCGAAGAAATCACTGGGTCGATGGTTGTTTGAGAGGCTCATCGATTGACTTCACAATTTTGTGGTAACATTTGTATACTACGAAATTTTCTTCATAAGTCGGGTTTTCCTCCAGTAAATGGTTGTGGTTGATGACATATGGCGCGTAAATTTCCTATACAGAAAGCATCGATATCGGTTGATTGAGTGTTGAAATTGTACCTCCAAATTGGTGTTTCGTAGCCACAGTGGTCAATATAATTAATATCTCTTCGGACTTGTAATCGTAATCGTTCTACAATATCATCCTTACATCGTCTGGCGATAACGTAGGGCATTATAAATCATTCGGTCGATCTAAGCTTCGTATTTGATCAACAATATAATTCGTTAGAAAATATTCATGAACTCTCGTTACCTGCGTTACAGACCACTAGAGGTATAATCTTGATTTCGAACTCATAAAGTAGTTATCCTACTTGCGTGTGATACCCATCGAACTCGAATGCCTATTCACTAAAATGCATTAATGTCCTGCTATTTAGTCGAAGCGATATATTGTATACTTGACGATTCGGGCTTCCCTGTAGTTTATATGACAAAAATCTTCATTTCGGTGATCCTGGTCTTTGTTATTTGATCATCTAACTCTTCTCAAAATCGATAGGCGAAACCTCAGGAATCTCTCGATCGTTTGATCATTTGTTGTAGACTTGCGCTCAACTTATCATTACTAGACAATGCTTGGCTTTAATAAAGTCGCAGACTTTCGCTCCAGACTTCGAACGTAGTGATAAAACTTTGTTCTTATGATCACTTATAGTGGCTAAGAGATTTATTTGGGCACCTAAATCACCAGCACGTGCTCTGGTTCCACTATGTATTTGTGTCAAGCTGGTAGAGTTTCTTCACGTCTTTTCCCCGATTCGGCCATTGTACGAAGCTCGTATCTATATCATCACTCTAAAATTTCCGCTTAAAGAAACTCACTCAAAGTTCTTACAAGTCAATTTCAGTTGTCCAAGGTAGTTATTATGAACTTTCTTATAGTTGGCAAAAAACAAGGTACGGGATGAAAATGAAATATCATAGTATCTTGAGTTTATATACAATTTCGAAGATGATCGAAAGAATTTGTGTGGATCAAAGATTGCTAAATGAAGTTATAATTCATTGCAAATTATGAAAAGATGATAAAAGGTCTCAACAAAACAAAAGAAATTTCATTTGTGGAGATATAGTGATGATAACAATGGTGGATGCAATAGATTCGACCTCAAAAGAATACGAGCTGATTTTTAAAATATAATAAAATGCTACATGAGGATTTAGAAAACCAGTAGAAATGGATATTGCATATAATATTAGGTGCCGAGCGAAGATAAGGACATTTTGATCACTTTTATAGAAGCTACTCGATTTAGAAAGTAGGAATAAATAACACATGTGACCTAACAATATAACCACAATGAGTGTTACGAGAAAATTGACCATTTTGTAATATAAGCAAGGATATCAAACAATCATGTTCGAGTTTTCAAATATGGATGTTATTAACCTTAGAGCGACGATGCAGAAGAATGACAAGCAATGAGATTTTGGATACCAATCAGGGAGATATTAAAGAGTTATGGTGACAACGGTTACTTGTAATAGGTTTTTCATAGTGCAACATGTTTCCACTATATATCTATAATAACGAGTCTTCCGTGCATTGTCAGAATTTCCTATATTAACTTTATCTTGAATTGCTTGGACAAGTCCAACACAACTCAAACTTTTTACCTAAACATGGCTCAAAGATAGATCTTAACTTAAGATCTAGGTATACAGAACACTAATTTCACAACCAACATACTACATTCAAACTAAAGCTCTGATACCATTCTGTGACACCCAAGTGTCACCCACCTATGATTTTCCTTCCAAAGTTATATCTTTTCTTTGTCGGAAAATCACAGGAACGAATTAAAGGAAGTATTGGACGAAATGAGCCATGTACTAAAGCATAATGTACCTCTTTCAAATGAAGTTGTCTCGGATTACGACCCGAACCAATTTACTCAATCATTGTCCTCAAAGAACATTGTTACTAAATACATTTCATCATCCTTGCATACAACTACCTGAGGAAATAGAACACGAGAAAACAAAGAGGGTGAGTCTCAAATGACTCAGTGAGGGTATAAGCACAAACAAAGGAAATAAGATACTTTTACGATTAACGATTGATAAGGTATGATTCTTATAAACGAACCAAAATACAAACATGATAGACATAGAAGGTACTTAAATCAATTCACATGTAAATTTAAGAATGGAGCAACTTTCATGTATAGTTATGGATATGAACAAAGTTATGTTAGATGTGAGCACGTATACCATATAAATATCACCTTGTATATATATATTCCATCGAGTAGCGACCTCGTGGCTTGACTTGTAACTTTCTTGTAAGCTTTTAAGCTTATAACTTGTAACTTGTACTTGTAATAGGTTTATGTGCTCGAACTTTGGAATAAGAACTCGTACTGGTGTAAAAGACAAGATATAAACTTTCTGTATCAATTTCCACAAGAATTGAGATAACTTGTATATGATTTCAAGTGGTATGAGAGATATAAGAATATGCAAGAATTCATCCAGATTGGATTTCGACAAAGATAACAAGAAGTTAGTTGAATTAAACTCTAATGAGTTAACAAGAAGGTAAGTGAATCAGAAGTTATGATAACGAGAAGACAATCGAACTAGAAGTTCATTACAATAATGAGAAGACATATGAATTAAAGTATCATTAGACATAATGAGATGAGATTCGAGTTTAGAGTCTAAATAAGAATATCAAACATTCAAGTAGAGTTAGAGATTTAACATGATACAAGAATTCATTCAGATTGAAATACAATTAAAGATAACATAAAGCTAAATGAATTGAACTCAAATGGATTAACAAGAAAGGTAATCGAATCAGAAATACGTTACGATAACGAGGAGACAAATGAATTAAAGTAGCATTAGAGATATCAAATAGATATATGAGTTTAAAGACTCAATAAGAGTAGCAGGCATTCAAGAATATTTCGATCAATGAACAATCAATTCAAAAGGCTAGTGGTTGGAGTCGAATAGGAGGGAGTTAAGACCAGAAGTTATACTTAAAGTATTCAAGAGAGCTTGATCGAATTACAATCAATCCGGAGAGTAAAAATTCGAGGATTTCACATTAGAAGTAATGATTAACATATTGGGTGATAAAGAGCAATTCAGAAAATGAATGTGAAGTAAATATAATATCCAAGAGAAGTTAATGAAACTTGGATCATTGACATGAAAAGTCTAGAAATATACTACATGCTTGGACCCCATGAATAAAAGCTAATCTTAGAATAATAAAATCAATCAATTAGAATCAAACATGAGTTATCAATTTGCAACAAAATAAACATGTTTTATTTCCTCAGGGCATTGTGCCAAAAGTGTGAAAGAAACGGATAGAATCCCTCACCTGATCTCCGACGATGCGTTACATAACAACTTTAAGCTCTATTCTTGATTGTGACCATCGACACGTTCAACACCTATAGAAGTAGTTTATACTCCATGAGATATGCACTAAATGTTTATCCGACTGCTTTGTAACTTATTCGACTCATGATAACCGGTGAAGTCCATTTCATAACGTATGTGCTAAGGTACTTCCGATATTACTAAAATTTATTTGATGATAAGATAATCTATCATTTTTACCCAAATCAAATATGGTCTTAATCACAAGTCATTCAACATCTATTTGTATACTTGATCTTCATAATTCCAGCCTTATATGTAATTAAGAATTATGTCTAAATTTAATTTAAAGTTAAGTGTTCATAAGGGAATTAAGAGTTTACCTGCTGCCACCTTTTATTCCAACCAGCACCGTGTAACCCTTGAATCTCCGATCGATCCAAAATTCACTCCATTCCAAAGATATCAACGATATCTACGACTTTGAAGAAGACATCGACCCCAAATTCTCACTCCAAGTTTGTCAACAGAGCCTCTAAAAGTTACATTGAATTTCTGTCCCCTGTTTGACAGATTCATACAACTTCAGTTTTAACTCAATTCTGTTCCAATACAACTATAATTGCTACTTTAAAATAATACCTCCTTATATTTATTGATGTTGTCTACAACTTTTATGAAGAAAACATTTCCAGATTCCTTTTTTAAACAAGTCAAAATCTCCTTCAAAGTTATGATCGCACCATACATTTTTCCACAGATTCTGGGCTGCTGCTGCTTCCGCCTTGATTATGCTATCTCATTATCACTTTAAGACAAAATCAGTTGATCATTCCTACACTAATCAGCCTCCTCTACAACTTTCATGAAGAACCCGAAGCCAAATTCTAGCTCTAAGGACCTCAAAATTACCCTGAAACATTCAGTGCACAGTCTGTCGTCTTTGCCGGATTCCGGCCACCATCTCCGACTACCACCGGCGAGAACCACCATCATTAGGAAGAGGACGTCTCAAGCTTTCCAATGATACCTTCTGATCTTTAAAATTCGAACCCTAAGCCTACCATGCAAGCTTTTAATTGAAGAAGAAGTTGAAGTTCTAAAGCTTTCTACTACCCTTAACACTTCAACTAACAATTAATCATATTCAACCTTCAATTCAAGACTCCAATTCACACATTACACTTTGAAATTTCCATAGATGGTCAACTTCTTCACTTCTTGTTGTTGGAGAATATAAGGGTTTGTGAAATGAATCTATTTTAGAGAAATGAAGAGTTATTGACATAATTACATATTTAATGGAAGACCATTTTATCATTATTTGCATATAAGGGATGTATCTTTTATATTCTTCTATTTTAGTTCATTAGTTACTAAATATTCAAATATCACCCACACAATCTAAATTCAATAAATTATAATTACTAGAAATAATAATATACATATTTGACTTGGATAAAATTTGTATTTAATTACTATTCTTGTGTGTATGTATATATACTTATATTTTGAATTTCTTAGTTGTAAAATTTCGGAGCGTCACAGATAACCATAAAAGCGTGTATAAATCAAATTGCTTTGTCTAAACACCCCTGGTTTTAGATAAAAAAAATTAGAGTTAAAAGTATTGATTTGTAATATATGAATCATTTATGTATATAACTATTATATGTAAATGAACTGAAAATACAGAGAATATTGAAAAGGAACTATTGATTGTATTATAAAATTGAATGTAAAAATAATGTGTACCAAGAAAAGAGACTACAGACCTCTTTATATACAAACAACTATGAGGGGTAAAAAAGGAAAAGTAGAGAAAATATACTAACAAACTAAAACGGTAATAATATCACCGCCTATTCACACTAAACCAAATTAGGGTCAAATTAGACTAAGAAATCCCCAATTCCAAATCTTCATCTTCTTCTAATCTTCTGTGCTTGTCTTCATCTTTCGAACTTGAGGTAAGAAATCCCCAATTCCAAATCTTCATCTTCTTCTAATCTTATGTGCTTGTCTTCATCTTTCGAACTTGAGGTAAGTTGATTTTCAATTTGATTTTCATTTGATTGTAATATCCCCCCGCAAGATGGAGTGTACGGATTATTTACACCCATCTTGTTTAAAATATAGGAAAAGCGAATTCGAGGCAAGGGTTTGGTGAAGATATCTGCTAATTGGGATTTAGAGGAGATAGGAAGGAGCTTGAGGGTATTCCGAGCCAGATGCTCCCTGATGAAATGCAAGTCGATTTCCAAGTGTTTTGTCCGTTCATGGAACACGGGGTTGTGAGCTAATTGAATGGCAGAAAGGTTGTCACAGTGACTGGTGGCTTTGCTGGAAAAACTTGTAAGTCTTCTAAAATTTGCTTTAGCCACATTAGTTCACTTGTTATTGAAGCTATGGACCTGTACTCAGCCTCTGCTGAGGACTTAGAAACCGTAGGCTGTCGTTTTGCCTTCCACGAAATTAGAGAATTCCCTAGACAGGTATAATATCCCGTGGTTGAACGTCTTGAGTCAAGACACACACCCCAGTCAGAGTCGCAAAATCCAGTCAATGTTAGCTTAGGAGATGCACCATAGAATAGGCCTGTCCAGGAGAAGATTTAAAATATCTTAATAAATGATGGACAACTGATAAATGAATATTTGTTGGTTTAGCTAGGAATTGACTTAGCTTATGGACAGCAAATGATATATCTGGCCTAGTAATGATCAGATAAATCAATCTGCCCATAAGTCTCCTATATGGAGTAGGATCAGGTAATAAATTAGAGTCATCTTGCTTAAGATTGTTATGATAATCCATGGGAGTAAAAACAGGTTTAGAATCAGTATATCATGTATCTTGAAGAAGTTGCAATGTATATTGCCTTTGAGATATAGTGATTCCAGAATTAGAGTAAAGTAGTTCAATTCCCATAAAATATTTAAGCTGACCTAAATCTCTAAGTTTAAAAATGGAACTTAAATGATTCTTAACTTGACAAAGTAAGTCAAGGTTGGGGCCAGCAACAATGATATCATCTACATAGACTAAAAGAGCAACAAAAGTAGAATCCATACCTTTAGTGAAGAGTGAGTAATCAGACATAGATTGAGTGAAACCCATAGTTTGAAGAACAGTAGTGAGCTTGTGATTCCATTGCCTACTGGCTTGCTTCAAACCATAGATAGATTTATTTAACTTACAAACTAACATACCTGGGTTACCTGGTTGAGGAGGAGGAGGATCATGTCCTTGAGGTAGAGACATATAGACCTCTTCATTGAGGTCCCCATGCAAAAATGCATTGGTGATGTCAAGCTCGTGCAGAATCCAGTTTTTGGCCATTGAGAGTGCCAATAATATTCTTACTGTGACCAACTTTGCTACAGGGGAAAAAGTAGCAATATAATCCACACCCTCCATTTGAGTGAAACCTTGAGCCACTAATCTGGCTTTATGTCTTTCAATGGTGCCATCTGAATGCCTTTTAAGTTTAAAGACCCATTTACATCCTATGGGAGTTTTAGAGAGGGGGAGTGTTTGGACAGTCCAAGTGTGATTGGATTCCATGGCTGAAAGTTCATCCTTAATGGCTTGAACCCAGTCTGGATGTTTGATTGCTTGAGCATAGGTAGTGGGTTCAAAATTAGAGGATAGATTTGCAATGAAAGCCATGTGGGAAGGGGAAATTTTGGAATAATCCAGAATAGAGGACATAAGGTATCTGGATGGACTGTGTGATGTAAAATTACAAAGATAATCTTTAAGGTAAGGGGGGGTTGATGTTGTCTAGTAGACCTTCTAACTTCGGGTTGAGGAGAAGATGAGGGGGTGATGGCTGGTGTGTCAATGGAAGAGGGAAGGGGCTGGGTATCATCTGAAATGGAGTCAAGATAAGGTGAGGGAGATATAGGAAATATGTGAAAAATAGAGGGTGAATCAGAGGGTAGGATAGTAGAGTGTGTAGGTGAGAAAAACTCAGAAATGGAGGAGTCATGAAAGGGGAAGTTGTCTTCATAAAAAACTACATTTTTGGAAATAAAAATATCCTTAGATAAGAGGTCCAATAGTTTGTAACCTTTGAAGCCAGGAGAGTATCCAATGAAGCAACATTTCCTAGCTCTAGGTTGAAACTTTGTTCTATGATCTTTTAAAGTGGATGCATAGGCTAGACAACCAAAAACTTTGAGGGTGGAAAAATCCATTTGATGTTTATATAAAATTTGAAATGGAGATTTGTTTTGTAAAATAGGTGCAGAAAGTCTATTAATTAAAAAAACAGAAGTTAAGATGCATTCATTCCAATAGGGGAGAGGCAATTTAGAGTGAAAAAGTAGAGAACGAGCAACATTTAAAATATGTTGGTGTTTTCTCTCCACAACAGAGTTCTGTTGTGGAGTTTCAACACATGAAAATTGAAGTATGCCAAGTTTTAAAAAAAAGTCTTTAAAAAGTAGTTCTCTTGCATTGTCACTCCTAAATTGTTTGATTGTTGTGTGAAATTGATTGTTTATCATAGCTAGAAAATGTGGTATTATAGTCTGGACATCAGATTTAAATTTAGGCAAATAAATCCAAGTAAATCTAGAACAATCATCAACAAGGGTGAGAAAAAATTTGTAACCATTATAAGATGAAATATGGAAAGGACCCCAAATATCGCAATGAATAAGATCAAAACAATGTAAAGACAAAGAGTTCTTAGATTGATAAGGTAAACACTTTTGTTTAGCATAATGACAAGTATCACAAGGCTGAAAAACAGAATGAGAAGTAAACTGAAAATTAAGTACATCCTGAAGTAATTTGATCCTATCTAGGCAGGGTGACCAAGCCTATTGTGCCAAGTGTGTAGAGATACAGAATTGCATATGCTAGTGAAAGGAGGCTTAGGTTGGTGATAAACATATAGTCCTTGTAGGTAGTCACCCCTGCCAATCTGCCTCTGTGAGATCAGGTCCTGAATAGTGAAATGATCAGCTTTAAATTGGATGCTGAGTTTATTATAGTTAAGAAGTGCACCAACAGATAATAGATTAAAATGAAAATGAGGAACATAAAACACATTAGACAAAGTAATATGGGAATTAAGACTAGCAAAACCTGTAAAGTAGACTGGAATAGTGAAATTATTAGGTAAAGTTATGTGAGTGTTGTGTGCAGGTGTAAGATTGTGTAAAAGTTGTAAGTTATTACAGATATGATGTGTAGCACCTGAGTACAGAATCCAAGAATGGTTCTGGAACTGAATGTTAGATGGTAAAGTAGATGAACATGTACCTGTAGTAGCATTGATAGTGAAAGAATCTTGTGTAGGAGAACTTGTAGGACTGCTGGTGGAAGGCATAGAACCAGATATTTGAGGAGTAAAGATTTGTGATAATTGAGTATACTGTTCTGGTGTCAGGGAATGAATGAACTCATGTATTATTGGAATCTTTTGTGGAGTTTGCTGTGTTTGGGCTGTAAGATTGGTGGTGTTGAAAGTCTGCTGGTTTTGATTAGGTCTAGGAGAAGGCCCCCTGTAACCAGGGGGATAACCATGAATTTTATAGCATGTCTCTATAGTATGGCCTTCCATTTGGCAGTGAGTGCAGTAAGGCCTGCCATTTCTTCTGTTAGTGGAATTAAAGGGAGACCTAGTTTGAGGAGAGAAGGGTGGTCTGAAAGAGGGATTGGGATTCGGGAAAGGGGGTCTGGGAGTGAATTGTGGTTGTGTGTTTCGAGAGGAGAAGGCTAGGGGATTGGTAGGGTCAGTAGATGGTTTATGGTGTTGGTGAAAATAAATTTGAGTTTCCTCTTGAGTGAGGAAGGAAAGAGCCTTTGTAATTGGGGGAAGAGGATCCATAAGTAGGAGTTGGCTGCGGGTATGAGCCAAGGAACTTTGTAATCCCATCAAAAAAGTTAGGAGATATTCCTTTTCGAAATAATTGTCAAGTTTTCCACATTCACATTTAGGCCTGAAGTTACAGATTTCATCCCAAATCACTTTGAGTTGGGAATAGTAGGTGGTGACAGATAATTGTTGTTGCTGTAAATTCATAAGATCCCATTTTAACTGAAAAAGTCTAGTACCACTAGCTTGATGAAATCTTGTTTTTAATTCATTCCAAAGATTGAAGGCAGTTGTATGGTATTGAACTGTGTGATGAATGGCTTTTTCAAGAGAATTATTCAACCAAGTCATAACAAGAAGATTGTTACGGTCCCAATAATTTGCAAGAATATCATCATTGGTAGGTCTAGGGAGGGTTCCATCCACAAATCCAGATTTGTTTTTAACAGAAAGGGCCATGAACATTGCCCTGCTCCACGTCTGATAATTTGTCTCATTTAATTTTTCAGGAACTAAAGAGATACCAGATCCATCCGCAGGATGAAGGAAGTATGGACTGGCTGGATCCTCTAAGGGTGATCTTGAACGAATGGAGTTGATGACAGAAGAGGAAGAAGTAGGAGAGGTAGAGGGTGGATCGGTAGAAGACATTTGGGATTAATAAAAGGATCAAGAAAGTGTTTCTTGGTGAAAAAGAGAGTGTAAAACAGAAAATAGAAGATGTGAAGGGATGAACTTATCTGAATGGAGGATGAAGATGACGATCTGATTGCAGAAGAGAACAGGCGAATAGATTGATGAGGAGATGGATAGATGAACGAAGAGAAATCTGGAGATGGCACGTCTGAGGAATGGCAGAACTTTCGTTGGATGATCAAGAAGAGAACGAGTGCAGCGGAGATGAATAAAACTTCTACTCAACTAATACAATATTGATTTGTAATATATGAATCATTTATGTATATAACTATTATATGTAAATGAACTGAAAATAGAGAGAATATTGAAAAGGAACTATTGATTGTATTATAAAATTGAATGTAAAAATAATGTGTACCAAGAAAAGAGACTACAGACCTCTTTATATACAAACGACTATGAGGGGTAAAAAAGGAAAAGTAGAGAAAATATACTAACAAACTAAAACGGTAATAATATCACCGCCTATTCACACTAAACCAAATTAGGGTCAAATTAGACTAAGAAATCCCCAATTCCAAATCTTCATCTTCTTCTAATCTTCTGTGCTTGTCTTCATCTTTCGAACTTGAGGTAAGAAATCCCCAATTCCAAATCTTCATCTTCTTCTAATCTTATGTGCTTGTCTTCATCTTTCGAACTTGAGGTAAGTTGATTTTCAAATTGATTGTAATAAAAAGCAATTTACCCTCTTGGTATTAATAATATTTCCACTAACTAGTTAAAGCAATTAACGCAAACTAATCAAAGATATCCAAAGCATAATAACAATTAATTAATCCAAATAACAAATTAACATTCATGAATTACAATTTAAATATATACTTTTAGTATGTACATGTATATGAATAATTACTATCTATCTATGTATCAATTTCATGAATTTTTATAATTACTAGAAAAGTGCACGTGCATTGCACTTGATTAACTAATTTTTATAATTAAAAGTAAATACCAAGTTTGTGCTTCTTCTCCACTTCAATCACGACAACTTGCTTCTCCGCCGCAATGCCGGTGGATTTATCGGTGACTGTTTCCGTCGTGGTGGTGGTGGTGGTGGATTTCAGCGTGACTTTGTTCATCAGCGGCTTCACTCTAACACTTCGTTTCACAGACACCTTTGTGCTTTTCACCCATTTCTTCCCGCTTTTGTTTGAATCTGAATAATGGGGAGTACTCTCATCATTCCAATCGTCTTTTTTGAGAAGCTCGTAGAGAGATATTTCTCTGTCTAAATATCTCTGGAAAGTAGTCGTGTGATCCGGTGATGGAGGGCGGCCATTGGCGGAAGACAAGGCCTCACCATAATACGGTGGGGCACTTGGTTCTGGAATTTGCGGGAAAGGGAACATGGAAAAATTAGGGGAAAGGAGAAACGGGAGAATGAAAAAAATGTAATAATTAAAGCTAAAACTAAACTGAGAAAATCGTTTATGTAATTGTAAATAGCTATCAAGAATAGATAACTATGAAAGCGCGTATAAATCAAATTGCTTTGTCAAAACACCCCTGGTTTTAGATAAAAAAAATAAGAGTTAAAAGCAATTTACCCTCTTGGTATTCATAATATTTCCACTAACTCGTTAAAGCAATTAACGCAAACTAATCAAAGATATACAAAGCATAATAACAATTAATTAATCCAATAACAAATTAACATTCGTGAATTACAATTTAAATATATACTTTTAGTCTGTACATGTATATGAATAATTACTATCTATCTAAGTATCAATTTCATGAATTTTTATAATTACTAGAAAAGTGCACGTGCATTGCACTTGATTAACTAATTTTTATAATTAAAAGTAAATTCCAAGTTTGTGCTTCTTCTCCACTTCAATCACGACAACTTGCTTCTACGTCGCAATGCCGGTGGATTTATCGGTGACTGTTTCCGTCGTGGTGGTGGTGGTGGTGGATTTCAGCGTGAATTTGTTCTTCAGCGGTTTCACTCTAACATTTCGTTTCACAGACACCTTTGTGCTTTACACCCATTTCTTCCCGCTTTTGTTTGAATCTGAATAATGGGGAGTACTCTCATCATTCCAATCGTCTTTTTTGAGAAGCTCGTAGAGAGATATTTCTCTGTCTAAATATCTCTGGAAAGTAGTCGTGTGATCCGGTGATGGAGGGCGGCCATTGGCGGAAGACAAGGCCTCACCGTAATACGGTGGGGCACTTGGTTCTGGAATTTGCGGGAAAGGGAACATGGAAAAATTAGGGGAAAGGAGAAACGGGAGAATGAAAAATATGTAATAATTAAAGCTAAAACTAAACTGAGAAAATCGTTTATGTAATTTTAAATAGCCAGCAAGAATAGATAACCATAAAAGCGTGTATAAATCAAATTGCTTTGTAAAAACACCCCTGGTTTTAGATAAAAAAAATTAGAGTTAAAAGCAATTTACCCGCTTCGTATTAATAATATTTCCACTAACTAGTTAAAACAATTAACGCAAACTAATCAAAGATATCCAAAGCATAATAACAATTAATTAATCCAAATAACAAATTAACATTCATGAATTACAATTTAAATATATACTTTTAGTATGTACATGTATATGAATAATTACTATCTATCTATGTATCAATTTCATGAATTTTTATAATTACTAGAAAAGTGCACGTGCATTGCACTTGATTAACTAATTTATATAATTAAAAGTAAATTCCAAGTTTGTGCTTCTTCTCCACTTCAATCACGACAACTTGCTTCTCCGCCGCAATGCCGGTGGATTTATCGGTGACTGTTTCCGTCGTGGTGGTGGTGGTGGTGGATTTCAGCGTGACTTTGTTCTTCAGCGGCTTCACTCTAACACTTCGTTTCACAGACACCTTTGTGCTTTTCACCCATTTCTTCCCGCTTTTGTTTGAATCTGTATAATGGGGTGTACTCTCATCATTCCAATCGTCTTTTTTGAGAAGCTCGTAGAGAGATATTTCTCTGTCTAAATATCTCTGCAAAGTAGTGGTGTGATCTGGTGATGGTGGGCGGCCATTGGCGGAAGACGAGGCCTAACCGTAATACGGTGGGGCACTTGGATCTGGAATTTGCGGGAAGGGAACATGAAAAAATTAGGGGAAAGGAGAAACGGGAGAATGAAAATTATGTAATAATTAAAAGCTAAAACTTAACTGAGAAAATCGTTTATGTAATTGTAAATAGCTATCAAGAATAGATAACTATGAAAGCGCGTATAATTCAAATTGCTTTGTCAAAACACCTCTGGTTTTAGATAAAAAAATTAGAGTTAAAAACAATTTACCCTCTTGGTATTCATAATATTTCCACTAACTAGTTAAAGCAATTAACGCAAATTAATCAAAGATATACAAAGCATAATAACAATTAATTAATCCAAATAACAAATTAACATTCATGAATTACAATTAAAATATATAATTTTAGTATGTACATGTATATGAATAATTACTATCTATCTAAGTATCAATTTCATGAATTTTTATAATTACTAGAAAAGTGCACGTGCATTGCACTTGATTAACTTATTTTTATAATTAAAAGTAAATTCCAAGTTTGTGCTTCTTCTCCACTTCAATCACGACAACTTGCTTCTACGTCGCAATGCCGGTGGATTTATCGGTGACTGTTTCCGTCGTGGTGGTGGTGGTGGTGGATTTCAGCGTGAATTTGTTCTTCAGCGGTTTCACTTTAACACTTCGTTTCACAGACACCTTTGTGCTTTTCACCCATTTCTTCCCGCTTTTGTTTGAATCTGAATAATGGGGTGTACTCTCATCATTCCAATCGTCTTTTTTGAGAAGCTCGTAGAGAGATATTTCTCTCTCTAAATATCTCTGGAAAGTAGTGGTATGATCCGGAGATGGTGGGCGGCCATTGGCGGAAGACGAGGCCTCACCGTAATACGGTGGGGCACTTGGTTCTGGAATTTGCGAGAAAGGGAACATGGAAAAATTAGGGGAAAGGTGAAACGGGAGAATTCAAAATATGTAATAATTAAAAGCTAAAACTGAACTGAGAAAATCATTTATGTGATTGTAAATAGCCAGCAAGAATAGATAACCATGAAAGCGCGTATAAATCAAATTGCTTTGTCAAAACACCCCTGGTTTTAGATAAAAAAAAATTAGTGTTAAAAGCAATTTACCCTCTTGATATTCATAATATTTCCACTAACTAGTTAAAGCAATTAACGCAAACTAATCAAAGATATACAAAGCTTAATAACAATTAATTAATCCAAATAACAAATTAACATTCATGAATTACAATTTAAATATATACTTTTAATATGTACATGTATGAATAATTACTATCTATCTATGTATCAATTTCATGAATTTTTATAATTACTAGAAAAGTGCATGTGCATTGCACTTGATTAACTAATTTTTATAATTAAAAGTAAATTCCAAGTTTGTGCTTCTTCTCCACTTCAATCACGACAACTTGCTTTTCCGTCGCAATGCCGGTGGATTTATTGGTGACTGTTTCCGTCGTGGTGGTGGTGTTGGTGGTGGATTTCAGCGTGACTTTGTTCTTCAGCGGCTTCACTCTAACACTTCGTTTCACAGACACCTTTGTGCTTTTCACCTATTTCTTCCCGCTTTTGTTTGAATCTGAATAATGGGGTGTACTCTCATCATTCCAATCGTCTTTTTTGAGAAGCTCGTAGAGAGATATTTCTCTGTCTAAATATCTCTGGAAAGTAGTGTTGTGATCCGGTGATGGTGGGCGGTCATTGGTGGAAGACGAGGCCTCACCGTAATACGGTGGGGCACTTGGTTCTGGAGTTTGCGGGAAAGGGAACATGGAAAAATTAGGCGAAAGGAGAAACGGGAGAATTCAAAATATGTAATAATTAAAAGCTAAAACTAAACTGAGAAAATTGTTTATGTAATTGTAAATAGCCAGCAAGAATAGATAACCATGAAAGCGCGTATAAATCAAATTGCTTTGTCAAGACACCCCTGGTTTTAGATAAAAAAAAATTAGAGTTAAAAGCAATTTACTCTCTTGGTATTCATAATATTTAATTCATCCCTCTATAATTCAAAATAGAACAATTTACATCTCTATAATAATTTTAAAGAAGCAATTTTTCCCTTTCAACCAGAAAGTGTAACTCAGTTGCTAAAATAGAGAGTGAACATTAAAAGTGTTTTGCAACATATGAGGTAAATTGAAACATTTATCATAATATACGAATAAATTACCACAATTATAATAAGACAAGGGGATAAACTGTTACATTATTGAAATACAGTGGAAGAAAGTGACACATATAAAAATATCAGAGAGCCGGTATAAATCTTTTTTATAAATTATATGGGATAAAGTACTTTTTTTTAAATCACGGGAAGATAAATTAAATATTATGAATATTGAAGGGGGTAAATTGTCACTTACTCAATTTTACTAGTGATAAAATTTGCTATTTTTTTTGCTGATGTTAACGTGTCCTTAGATAAACTTTGTACAGTTCTTGAAATTGCGCACGTGAGATTTTACGTTTATATGAGTGGTGTTTTTCTTTTGAAATTTGTGTGATATAGAGCTAATGTCAATTTAATCCTTGTGACTTTTCAATTTATTTTTTTGTGATATGAAGAATAGAATTTTACCTTCTTGTAAAAAAATTAAAGTAATTTGAAAGTGATACTCACTTATGGAAATTGAGAGTGAATATGTAAAATATTTTTGTAGCAAATGAGGTAAATTGCCACATTTATCATAACACAGAGGATTAAAATGTCACATATAAGATTCCAGGTTGATGCTATGAAACTTTCATAAGATTACAGGGGATAAAATATTATTTTCAAATCACATAGAGGTAAATTGAATAATATGAATATCACAAGGGGTAAGTTGCCATTAACTCAACAATAATGTGTTACAATATTAAAACTATGTAATTTACACATGCTAGGGCTGAAAATAAAATCAAATTGCTCCATACTCGGCTCGAGCTTGTTCGATATAAGCTCGTTTGAGCTCAGTTCATCAAACAAATGAGACAAGCTTGAACAAGATTTCTCGTTTGATAACTTTTGAAGCTCGGCTCGAGCTCGACTATATAAGCTAAAAATTGAAAAAACATATGTAAAATACCAAGTTGCTCGTTACTCGGCTCGAGTTCGTTCGATAAAAGCTCGTTTGAGCTCGGTTTGTTAAGAAATCAAACCAAACTTGAACAACGTATCGTTCGATACTACTCAACTCGTTTATACCCTTAAACATAACCAATGAATATTATTTTATAAACTTTAGCTTACTTACAGCTGAACTTAAAAATTATGTAATTTACACAGCCATTAAAGATTATTTTATCTAACTTTACCCATCATACAGTTGAACTTGCAATTTTTAGTATTTTGGATATACGAGGAAGTCTACCATTTGAAAAAAATGGTACTTATATAGGCACTAACTTTAGTTAATCAATAATTTAATTTCATTAATTATACCACATAAACCATGATCTATCTTTTCTTCATGACGTCAAATTTAGTCAGCATTGTTTATAGTGGGAACACAAGTAAAAATCTCAAATCAGTTTGTTAAGGATAATATTTGAATTCATAATAATGAAAATAAATTTTCAAAAATAGAACGATTTCAAACATGATTCGAAATGGTAACTAGTTTTATCTAGAAATAAAACACTAGTTTATAAGAAGAAAATATTTGCTTTAGGTACATACATGAAAAGCTTCTATTAAATAAATTGGGAAATCCAGCTTTTCCCCTAATTTTTTAACGTTTATTCATTTTAGCCTTTACTTTTATGAATATTCACTTAACCCTTTTAACTATTTAAATATACGTTAGGTGATGTGAAGTTAACTTGCTCAAAAAGATGTGATAAACAGATAAAGTATAAATCAACATGAGATTTTGTACAAAGTTGTAGATGTTCTTGGAAGCTTTTGAACAAAATAGCTAGGTACCTTACTTATATTAATGTTTTTTATTGAGTTATGGTGATTTATCGCCTATGATATTCATAATGTTCAATTTATTTTTCTGTGATTTGAAAAAAAGCGTTTTACCTCTGTGTTTTTATAAAAAATTAACACTGTCACCCTGATATTTTTATAGGTGGCAATTTATCCCCCCCCCCCCTCCATGTTACAAAATACTTGTTATGCCACTCTCGATTTTGACAAGTAAGTTACATAGGGGGTAAATTGCCAAAATTGAGAGTGGGTATGAAAAATGTTATGTAAAATAGGGGTAGATTGCCACATTTATCTTAGCACGGGGGTTAAATTGCCACATTGGTAAACTTCCATATTATCATAATACAAAGAGGGTAAAGTGACATATAAAAATTTCAAGGATGCGGTGTAAGACTTTCATAAAATTACATGGGGTAAAGTGTTTTTTGTAAATTATAAGAAGGTGAACTAAATATTATGATATTATAGGGGTAAATTGTCATTAATTCAATTTCATTACTAGTGGTAAAATTTGCTATATTTTTTGCTTATGTTAATGTCCCTAAATTTTTTGTACAGTTCTTAGTAGGATTGTCAATTGAGCCGGACTTACTCGAAGTTCGATGGTTAGACCCAATTAAATTTGTCTCGAACCCGAATATTTGTGAGTCAGATCGAGTTTGAGCCATTATATTTAAACCCATCAATTTATGAGTTGAGCTTGAGCCTAACACGGATTAGCCCAAATAAAGCCCAAACATATAATTGTTTTAAAATATTACGATTAATTATTTCTATTGTAGTTATAGATACTAGTTAATGTTTTCATTTTGAAACAAATAAAATTTATAACATGTAAACTCATATATATATTAGAAAAAAAATTAACACAAAAGGTCAATAAATTGGAGACTTCAGACTTTAAAACTCTACTGCATGTTCATATAGATCAAATATATCTTAAACAATGTGGGCAAATAACTCGATATTTCAGTTAAATATTATTTAATGATATATACTCATGTATTAAATAGTAATCTATTCATATGTGTTTTAGTAATTTAAATATTTTATATGTCAAGCTATTTTTGCCTATATTAACAAGCCCGATATAGGCCCGAAACCCAAAAAATTACATGAACTGTGTTTGAGTATATAACTATGAAGCCCTATATTATTTGAGTTGAATTATTTAAAGCTCGACTCACAAGATTCGATCGACAGTACACGAAATTTTACGTTTATATGAGAAATTTGTTTGGCATAAGAGCTAATTTAAATTTACCATTGTGAAGTGCATGAAGTTCAATTTTACTCCCCGATAATTTAAAATATAGCAATTTATCCTCTGTTAAAATTTTTAAAGAAACAATTTACCCTATTCAGTCTGAGAATGTAGCTCATTTGTCGAAATTTAGAGTGGTCATGAAAAGCGTTGTGTAACATAGGCGGTAAATTACTACATTTATCATAACACAAAGGATAAATTGTCATATTTATACATGGATTAACGTGCCACATATAAAATTATTATAAAAGTGTAAAACTTTATAAAAATATAGGGAGGATATGGTGCTTTTTTAAATTACTAGGAGATAATTGAATACTAGAGGGAGTAAGTTTTCAGCAACTCAATTTTATTACTTGTGATAAAATTTGCTATTTTTTGCATATGTTAAGTTTTGTACAGTTCTTGAAATTGCGCACATAAGATTTGAAGTTCATATGAGTGTTCTTTTTCTTTTGAAATTTGTTTGGCATGAGAGCTAATGTCAATTTAGTTATTTGTGAAATGCATAATTTTAAATGTATTTTAAGAGTGAGTTTGGCCTAGCGATTCGAAAAGCAATTGAAAGATAATTAATTTTACTAAAATTGATTTTGGTAATAATTGATTATGATAATAATTAATTATAGAATAATTGATTTTATATAATAGCTTTTGTAAAAATAACACTTTAGTTGCTTCTAAAATAAGTTGATTTTTTGCTTTTGAGGATCCCAAAAGTGATTATGATCTTGGGGGCCAAACACCATGAAAATCACGATTGAACAGAAGTAATTTTTATAATCGGGGCCAAACACTTCAAAAATCACAATAGAGATGTAAAAGTGATTTTAAGAGCTCCAATCGCTGGGTCAAACTCAACCTTAATATATTTGAAAATGAGTATTTTACTTTTCTATAAAAAGTTTAAAGACAAATTTATTTTATTCAGCTAAAAAATATAACTCATTTGTCAAAATTTATGATGTGATGCTGCTTATGTCAATAGATGGACCTGGACACGTTGCGATAATATATTAATTGTAAAGTTATATTATGTAACCAAGTAATGTAACATAGGGTTAGAGCCTGTTTGTTTGGCATCTCGAAGAGTAGTTTGAGAAAGTACGTTTATTTATTTTAGAAAAGACCAAACAAACCTGCCCTTAGTCCTTTGAAACAGGGCCTTAGCCACGAACCAAAACAATGGGGGGCGACTTGAGTTCTTTTATGAATATATCACTTTTCACAAAAAAATGAATTTATCACTTTTAGATATTTAAATAGGTTATACCACATATAAAGTTTAGTATCTGTTAACAAATGTGGAAAAGTATTTCATATATTTCTGAATCTGCAGATGATCGTGACACAACATTCTGCTTCTTACTTTTCCAAGAGACTAAATTCCCTCCAACAAAAACACAATAGCCTGTAGTGGATCTTCTACTCACTTTGCATCCTGCCCAATCTGAATCCGAGTAACATTCAATATGAGTGTGTCCATGATTCGCATACAAGATACCACGTCCAGGTGCCCCTTTCAAGTAACATAGAATCTGCTCTAAAGCATCCCAATGATGAACTGTTGGAGATGACATAAACTGACTCACAACACTGACCGAGTAAGCAATATCAGGACGAGTCACTGTAAGATAATTTAGTTTTCCTACCAATCGTCTATACCTCTCAGGATCTCCAAACAATTCTCCATCTGATGTCAGTTGCAGATTCGAAAATATATGAAATACTTTTCCACATTTGTTAACATGGTATCCAGAGCCTTAGGGTTTCTTAGGTCTGAAAATTTCGTGTGGGAAAATTAGGGTTCTTCAAAATAATTAGGGTTCTTCAAAAAAAAAATTAGGGTTTATCTTAGGCCACTATCCATAGTGCCTATTTGTTGTCACCGCCGCTACAGGACAATTACCCACTGTCCGGTCGACGTTCCCCCAGATTCCGGCAGTCAGATTCGCAGCGCGTGAGGCTCACGCGCCTGATTTCAATTTCGCCGTCAGTCCACGCGCAGGCGCGTGAAGGCGCGTCCGTACCGGCACGACTCTCAGGTAACTACCTCCGTCATCGCCTGACTCTTTACAGCACGTCTTTGCGTCTGTTTGTGGTAAACTGCTGCGGATTTGTTCCTTTTGGTTTGATTTGGTTGAGTTTGGTCTTTTTTGGTTGGAATTAGACTTTTGGTATATTTCCCTTTGGTATTATGGGTGATCAGAAAGTTATTTTGCCGGATGTGGTTCCGGTAATGTCCAAAATCACGGAACATAAACTTAATGGCTCCAATTTTTTGGATTGGAGTAAATCTGTGCGACTATATTTACGGAGTATTGACATGGATAGTCATCTAGTTGATGACCCCCCCAAGGATGAGTCGAAACAAAAATGGATGAGGGAGGATGCTCGATTATTTCTGCAAATACGAAACTCCATTGACACTGAGGTAATTGGTATGATCACTCACTGTGAATTTGTTAAAGAATTGATGGAGTATTTGGATTTTTTGTACTCAGGAAAGAATAATGTTTCTCGTATTTTTGAGGTGTGCAAAGCCTTTTATCGAGCGGAAAAACATGACAAGTCTCTAACGAACTACTTTATGGATTTTAAGAGAACTTATGAGGAGCTTAATATGTTGCTGCCCTTTAGTACAGATGTGAAGGTTCAACAACAACAACGAGAGAAGATGGCTATCATGAGTTTTCTTGGTGGTCTTCCTTCTGAATTTGAGACCGCAAAGTCTCAAATTCTATCGAGTTCTGATATCTCCTCCTTACAAGAGGTCTTTAGTAGGGTACTTCGTACAGAAAGTACTCCATCTGTTGAGTTTAGTGGTGCCCTTGTGACCCGTAATACTAATGATTTTGGGCGATCACCTTTCAGAAATAACAACACAGGGGGGGGATCAAACAACAATTTTGAACCTCGTGCACAGGATTCCGGAGTGATTGTGTGTCATTATTGCCATAAACCCGGGCATATTAAAAGTCAGTGTAGAAAGCTTCGTTTTAGAAATCAAAAAAATCCCTCGGCTAATGTTGCTTCCACTAACACTACATCTGATACATCTGTTATGATCTCTGCTGATGAATTTGCTAAGTTTTCTCAGTACCAAGAATCACTGAAGTCTTCATCAACCTCTGTTACTGCTGTCGCTGATTCAGGTAAATCAAATACGTGTCTTATTTCCTCATCCTCCAAATGGGTCATTGATTCTGGAGCCACAGATCATATGACAGGTAATTCTAGTCTATTCTCTAATTTTCAGTCAAACACATCATCCCCTACTGTTACTTTAGCTGATGGATCACAATAGCCTGTAGTGGATCTTCTACTCACTTTGCATCCTGCCCAATCTGAATCCGAGTAACATTCAATATGAGTGTGTCCATGATTCGCATACAAGATACCACGTCCAGGTGCCCCTTTCAAGTAACATAGAATCTGCTCTAAAGCATCCCAATGATGAACTGTTGGAGATGACATAAACTGACTTATCTAATGTAATTAGAAAATTATGTATGAACGAACTATTAGTCTAGTGTTAGAGAGTAGTTTTCATTATGTGACCAATTTATATTCGAATTTCATATAATATGTTCGATGCGTTTCAAAATGAGTTAAATCAAATATGAGACTTAAATATCCTTTAAAAAGGTATTTGAATGTTTGAGAAAAGAATGGTACTTATACGTGGCACTAACTTAATTTAATTATTTACACAATATAAATCGTGATCTACATTTTTTTAATGACGTCAAATTTACCCACCATTGTGGCATTGTTTATATATATCGTGGCATAAGAATTTACTTAAGGATGTAGTGGGAACGCAGTGAAAAAAAATCTCAAATCAATTTGTTAAGGATAATATTTGAATTCACTAAATGAAAAAGAAAAATTAAGGATAATGAAAATAAATTGTCGAAAATAGAACGAAAACATAAAAATGATTTTGTTTCTTTCAAACCCGATACGAGTTGGTAAATACTAAATAGTTTTATCTGGAAAGAAAACGCTAGATTATAATAAAACATTTGCTTAGTTACATACATGAATATCTTGTAAACCTTTAAGGCAAATTTACAGAATGTCTCACACTAATTAGTGATTTTGAATTTTTGTTTCAAACTATATCACCTTATCAAGTTTCATTACATAATTTTTTATTTTTTGGAATATTGTCCCACTATTAATAATAGATGAAAATTGTGTATGTGTCCGTTAAATTGCCACATAATTGCTTACTTGTCATGACATGACAAATTTTAACATGAATAATTATACAAAATTGCAAAATTTGTCCCAAACTCATTTCAAGATGAACGTCATAAATTATTAATTTAATATTGAGACTAATTCATGTAATATGATAAATTATGGGACAAAATTATGTGAGTTGATATAGTTTGGAACGAAAAATCAAAATTAATAATTAGTTTTGTACAATAATTTGAAAAAAATATTAATTTATGAAATGAAATTCGAGGTAATATAATTCGAGACGAAAACCCAAAATTACTAATTAGTTTGAAACGTTTTCTATGATTTTGTCTTATAATAATATTATATTGGGCTTTTTAATTACGAGTGGGAACTGGGTCTAGATAGTATTCTTAGTCGGCCTTTTATGTGTTGTGGCCCTTGAACGGATTATATATATAGAGCTGAAAATTAAGAAAAGTTGTTCTTTAATGGGAGCGTAGCTTGCATCAGTATGACTATACTATGATCTGATCAAAATTGATTTATTCTGTAATTTTCAGCTGGTAAAAATGAATGAAGATGTAGAATTCAGTACAAATTATACATTACATACAACATCGCGAAATCCAAACTTGATGGTTCTCAGAAGTTCTTTAATATCTTTTCTAGGTTTGGGTCGGGTCGAAACGGGCCGGGTCATTAATGGGTCTGTGATAGCGGGCCAGAAATGGGTTGGGTCTTTATCGGGTTTGGGTCGAGTGGGGTCTGGGTCGACCCTTTAATCCTCATCTTTTTTTCCTTCAAAAATCCACAAAATATTGTTGTAACATGGGTTTAAAAATGGGAGTAGGTTTGAATAGAGCTGTAATCGAGCCGAGTGGTACCGAACGAAGCACTGTTCAAGCTTGGTTTGATTTTTATCGAGCTTGAAATTTTGTGTTTGAGCTTGGTTTGATTTTTAATTGAGCCGAGATCGAACGAGCTTTTATCGAACGAGCTCGAGCCGAGTATCGAGTAGCTTGATATTTTACATGTAATTTTTCAAATTTTAGCTTATCGAGTCGAGCTCGAGCCGAGCATCAAAAGTTATCGAACGAAAAAAGATGTTCAAGCTTATTTGATTAGTGTGATGAACCGAGCTCAAACGAGCTTTTATCGAACGAGCTCGAGTCGAGTATCGAATAGCTTGGTTTGATTTTCAGTCCTAGGATTGAAAGAATAAAATTAACATGCAAATTATGAAACATTAATCATATGATTTGAAAATATAATTTTTATTATTCTCTTATATCTAAGAAATATAAAGGAATATAAATATAAGAAATATATTGCGTAAAAATAAATAAAAACACCCTTTTAAAAGTCGATACTAATATTTTATTAGTCAAAAGTGGCCATGAAATTGGTAAGAAAAGACCAACGATTATAAGATATTTTAATAATTTAATTTTTTTCTTCGAAATAATGGGTTAATAATTACAAAGAAAAATTGGGTCTAAACCTTCAATTTTATGATAGCAAACAAGATATAATATAATTTTTTTTTTGGAATTAAAGATAGTAGCAAAGTTGTTTTTAAATTGGGCCAAATACTTAGGGCCTGTTTGTCTCGCTTTTCGGAAAAAATTTTCGCTTTTCCGAAAAGCGAGACAAACACACAAACTTGTTTCCAAATAAATTATCTACAGTAAAAAATTTCAGAAACTAGTTTGAAAAAATGACCAATTTTGAAGAAAAAACCTACTCTACTCTATTTCTCTCTCTGCCTGCGGCTGTTTTTTTTTTTTTTTTTTTCTTTCTTCTCCTCCAAATCTATTTCTTCTTCCATCTTTTTTGTCCTGGATCCACGGCTTTTCTTTTCTTTCTTTTCTTCCCCTTTTTTCTCCCTTTCTTCTTCCATTTTATTTTTTTGGGAGGTGGAGATCTTGGTATGGGTTGTAGAGTCGACGATTTGTGTTGTTATATTCATCAGAGCCGCCGCCACTGCTTTGATTCGGAGCTCGAGGCTGGTATGCCATGGCGGAGGGTTTCTTTCTAGAGAGAGAGAAAGAAAAAGAAATTGGTTGATTTTTAGGTCTTTTTATTTTTGTTTTCGGCGGCGACATTTTGAGTGGCCGATATATTAATATATGGGGCCGGTTTAATGGAGGTCGGTGGAGGTGAATCGGGTTGTTCTAAAATTTATGGATGGACTGGGCTCGATTCTGCGGATTATTTGCAAAACGACATCGTACAAATCAAAGTGACAGTCGACGTGGCAATTGTTCTGCCATTATTTGGAGGTTACCGCACAGTAATTAGGAAAACTAACAGGGTATCATCTAACTAGAAAAAAATGATTAACATGGTCTCCCCTATGTTATATAACAAAAATATAATATAATAAATGATGATGAATTTATTCTGAAAAAAATGTAAAATTTTACCTAATGCTAACATCTATGATTCATAGTTAATAATCAATTTCGCTAACTATTAAAAAATTCATCACCAACTCAATGAGAAAGTTAGTCTGAAATCAAAGTTAAACATCTAACCATTATCGATTAAACACGGCTTTGATGGTCATATGTGATTTCGATTGTTGTTTCACGTATGTCTATCCTGGTTGGGAGGACAGTGCAAATGATGCACGTGTTTTGTTAGATGCTGTCCAAAATGATCCAAAATTTCTCGTTCCACCACCAGGTCATCTACATAAATTAAAAAATATACTAAATTAAATATAAAAGTATTTATATATATGCGATATGTTCTAAACTTCGTGGTCGGATAACAGATGGGGTCCATTCTCACCTTCGTGGAATTAGTGACATTAATTGTAAAATTGCCGTTAATTTTTATTCTGCTCGACAATATGAAGACAACTTAATATGTTATTTTCTTACGTAGATTAATCTGGATATTGTGTAATAACTATTAGGTTAATATTTTAAGGATATTGTGTAATTTTTAGCATATTTAATATGTCATTTGAATGAATTCGTCGGTGAGATAAAATGATTAAAAGAATTTTATTATAATATTTTAAAAAAATCAACAAAATAAAAATTAATCTACTTTTTTTTTTATTATTTTAGAAAACACAAATAACTAATTATAAAATATTATTTATCACATATATTACATATAATATATACATCAATAAATTAATTATATATAACTAACTGATGTGACATAAAGTCTTATACTATCTTACACCTAATTAAATAACTCAAACCTACAAAAAATACCTACACCTATTTTTTTTCCCAAACAACTCTCCCAAAACCCAAACAAACAACATTACGCAAATCGAGATTATTTCTCAAACCTCTACCACTTTCCCAAACCACTCTCCGAAAGACCAAACAAACAGGCCCTTAATTTTCTTTTGTTTTTACAAGATCCATTAATAGACCCACTAGAAAACCCATTAAAGACTCATTAATTATAAAACTGACCCAAGACCAGCCCAACAAATATATGAAATATACAACAATTCAATTATCTATAATCAATAAAGAAAGAAATACAATAGATTATCTCACTTACGTGTTGGATGTCATGATACATCAATTACGTAATTGTACTTTAGACAGATAAGTACTAATTTTTTCATTAAAATGCAGAATTTTGTGAAGGATTTGTTGTTATATACAGTACTAAAAACTATATATTCATGCATTTTACTTTGATGAAGCGCTCATCGTGTGCTTTAGACTCAAAACTATATTATTATTATTAAAATTATTATATTTGTTATTATTATTAGTACTAGTAGTATTATTATTATTTAAATATTATAATGGTGAAAGTGGCGAAGAATTAAATTGAGATTAAATAGAGTGGAAAGCTATAGGGTTGAATTTGGATAAGCAGGGGTGGAGGCATGGGCAGCTGGGGAGCTCCGGAGCTCGACCCCTAGCCCATAGCATTGGATTTGCCCTTATGTTTCGTGATTCTTTTGTTAGGTTCGGATATTACTAATGTAACTACAATATTTAGGTTCAATCCCTACAAAAGAATCATAATATAATTAAGATCAAGTTTATTGTAACGAAATCAACAATATATATTACAATATAATGTCATATAATATAATAACTATGAATTGATATTGTATAATAATAGATGTCAAATCTGTAATTTTGTAGTTTATTTTATTTTCTTCTGTTTTCCTTCGAACTCCTAATGATAGTAACATGAGGGGTATAACCAATGTTATTAAAATTGGACCTGACCGGTCGGTCCGACCGGTTCGACCGCGAATCGGGAGCTGATCCGGTTCGGTTAATTCGCTAATTTTAGCGGTTCGACCAGTAAAACCGCTAATTTTAGCGGTTCGCTAAACCAGTAGGCTCACCGGTTCACTATCCGATCCGGTTTTAAAAACATTGGGTATAACACCAAATCATATTAATTAAACCAAACGTGATATTATTTACAGGTTTAAAATCGTAAAAGAGGCATGAAAGCGTGTATTATTTATAGGTTTAAAATCGTGAGAGAGGCATAAAAGCGTGGTGTACAACTTACTTTATAGTTTATATCATAAGCAGAAATAATATATGGTTGAAGAATCTCTTATATTTTATTTATCAAAAAATAAAAAAACTCTTATATTGCCCCGTACGGTTATTTTGGGTAATAATTCCCACATAATTCAAGTAAAGTTTTTGATTAGAGGACAAAAGGAGAGGGAAAAGATCGAAGAGCCAAAGTCGAATGCATGTTCACACGTACTGGACATGTAATATTTGATTAATCTTAATTAATAAAAAAAAATAATTAAGGGAAATCAAATTAAATGAAAATTATCATCTTTTCAACTATTGGTTATTTTGAATTTGTGATTATCAGTAGCGTAATTATTTGTTTTGCTAGACCTGCTTTTTCTTGTTAGACTGTAGTGGAGACAGGGTTTTTAGAACCCATTAAATTTTATTAAAGAGATCTATATATTTAGAAAGAGAACAAAGAAAAGAGAAAGAAAGAGAAAGTTTAGTTGAGATGATACCCAATGTTGTGCATGCAAATATCAAATTCTAAATATATATATATTCCTTAACCATATCCTCTTCAATTCAATAAAATATTGTATACAACCATGTCGCTTTCTCTTTACTAAAGATAAGTCAAATTCAATTAATTTGGAAATGTGTAACTATCTTTACTAAAGTAGAAATCAGACACATTCATTTCCATTAAGAGGCAGAAAAGACAATCACTTAGAATTGAGAATGAAAACATGCAAATGATCATATATATATATATTGATCATATTATACATATTTATATATATATATATATATATATATATATATGTATATATATATGTATATATATTTGTCAGGGAAAGAACAAAAAGTATATAACTCATCTATATCTATATCTATTCTTCTATATTATACATATAAAGGTACGAGTTGGCCTAAGGAAATTTCTTTCCTTTTTTATGAAGACTAATATACCCCTATTTAAATTATATAGTGATATTTAATTTTATGACAAAAAGGTAAATAAGAAAATCCTAGAAGTATAATTAGACAAGAAGTCTATCCAACATCAACCTTATAATTATATTTTAAAGTTTTACAACTCATTAAAATATTAATGATAACAAAAAAAAATTATTCTATATTTCTTCAAAAATTTCATTGAAAAGTTGTTAAAAAGTTATTACTTATAAAGGAACCTCAAAAATATTAAGAGACTAAAAAAAAAATTATGTCACATTCATGCTACATGAATAAAAAAACATACTACTTAGTTAACTAAAAATGTATAATTGGCTTAAGTCCAAAAAAGTCAAAAGATAGAAATTGTAAAAATCAACAATCGATAAAAAATATATGATAAAAATATTAAAATCAATAGGAAAATGGATCATGTAGAAAGAAAAGCGAGTTAAACAAAAAAAATGGTGAATTGATAAAAAAAAAAAAAAAAACAAGGTTAATCGGCAAAAAAATGGGTAAAACCAGAAGGAAAAAAAATTGAATGACATCATCAAAACACGGGATAACAAAAAAATGGATCAAATCGATAAAAGAACAAACAAAAAAAATGGTGAATTGATAAAACATCAAGGTTAACCACCAAAAAAATGGGCAAAACCGATAAAAAAAAAAATTTGAATGACATCGGCTAAACAAGGGATAACAAAAAAATGGATCAAATCGATAAAAGAAAAAAATGAGTTAATTGGCAAAAAAAAAGGTGAAATATGTGAGAAAAGAAGTTAAATAAGCAAAAGAATAAGTAAAATCAGACTAAAATTGGATTAAACCGGAAAAAATGAGTGAACTGATAACAAAAGAACTAATTTTTTAAAAAATTATAACTTATTAAAGAGCCTAAAAATGATAACAACTTTATAGCGATTTAATAAAAGAAATTATGTGGTATGTCATTTAGACCATAGTATGATTAAAAATGATGATATGATTCAACTAACATAAGAAATTAGTTAATCACATGCAAAACACGTGCACTTTTCTTATTTAATTAAAAGAAATTAGTTAATTACGTGCAAAGCACGTGCACTTTTCTAATTTGATTAAAAGAAATTAGTTAATCACGTGCAAAACACGTGCACTTTTCTAATTTGATAAAAAAAAAAATTAGTTAATCACGTGCAAAATACGTGCACTTTACTAATTTAATTAAAAGAAATTAGTTAATCACGTGCACTTTTCTAGTAATAATAAACATGGGGATTCTAGGATGCCGCTACGTTAGGTGCCGTTAATACCATATTAGGTGGTATTATCACACAATGTGTATCATATGGTATGGTATAAGGAGTATAATTTATACCATAGAATGTGACACACATTTCGTGGTAATACCACCTAATTTGGAATAAATACTACATGATGTGGGGGTCATACTAAATATATGGGGTTAATACTATGTAATGTGATCATGTATCATACAATCAGATATACATTGTGTGGTAATACCACCTAATGTGGTATTAGCGGCACCCTAGAATTTTCCAAATAAACATATGATCATGTGGGACATTCTTAGATTTTGCAGACTACAGAATACTAGAACAGTGGGACATTCTTCCTGGACCATGTTGCCCAGGTTTTTTCTGATATATTTTCTCTTTCCTTTTCTCTTATTCTTTTCCTTTATTTTCTTTTTCTTCATCAATAACTAAAATTAGGGGTGGCAAATGGATCACCCGGATCGGATCTGAATCGGATCCTTGTGGATCGAATCTCAAATGGATCCATAATGATGGATCCATTTAGGATCCGATCCAAACCGAATTCGGGTGAAAAAAATTCGGATCCACCATGGATCCGAATGGATCCATGACGGATCCACATGGATCCGTCATGGATTTCAGCCAATTTTAAATGGATTTGAAATTCCTCCTAAAACTAATCATTTGAAATCCACTTAAAAAAATATTCACATTGTATATTTTTAAAAATTGCACTTTGATCCCAAAGTTTCAAAAAAACCTAGAATCCTATTCAGTTCAGAATTTTCGAAAATTTCAAATTTGCAACTCGGCTACTATTTTTATAAATTCGAATTGCACTTTTGGTCCCTCTATTTTTTAAAATTGCAATTTTGACCTCAAATTTTTGAAGAATCCAGAATTACATTTCAGTCCAGTATTTTAAGAAAATTGAAAATTTCAATTCGGCCCCTGATTTCAGAAATCCAAATTTGCAGTTTTGCTCCCTCAATTTTTGGATATTGCAATTTTGACCCTAGATTTTTGAAAAATCAAGAATTGCAATTCAGTCCAGTATTTTAAGAAAATTGAAATTTTCAATTCGGCCCCTGATTTCAGAAATCCAAATTTGCACTTTTGGTCCCTTAATTTTTGGATATTGAAATTTTGACCCTAGATTTTTGAAAAATCAAGAATTGCAATTCAGTCCAGTATTTTAAGAAAATTGAAAATTTCAATTCGGCCCCAGATTTCAGAAATCCAAATTTGAAGTTTTGGTCCCTCAATTGTTGGATATTGCAATTTTGACCCTAAATTTTTGAAAAATCAAGAATTGCAATTCCGTCCAGTATTTAAAGAAAATTGAAAATTTCAATTCGGCCCCTGATTTCAGAAATCCAAAATTTCACTTTTGGTCCCTCAATTTTTAGAAATTGCAATTTGACCCTAAATTTTTTAAATATCTAGAATTACGATTCAGTGTATTTCTGAAGATTAAAATTTTCATTTCGGCCCCTGATTTTCAGAAATTCAAAATTTCACTTTTGGTCCCTTAATTTTCAAAAATTGCAATTTGACCCTATAATTTCAAAAATTGCAATTTGACCCTATAATTTCAAAAATTGCAATTTGACCCTATATTTTCAAAAATTCCCAATCATGCCTTATAATTTGCTCTATGAGTTAATTCTTGTTGTTGATATCGGGATAAAATCACATAAATTGATTTGGGGCAAAATTATAATTTCTGAAAATTGAGGGACCAAAAGTGCAAATTTGGATTTCTGAAATCAGGTGCCGAATTGAAAATTTTAATTTTCTTAAAATTATGGACTGAATTGCAATTTTGAAAATATAGGGTCAAATTGCAAATTTTGAAATTTAAGGGACCAAAAGTGAAAATTTGAATTTCTGAAAATCAGGGGCCGAAATGAAAATCTTAATCTTCAGAAATACACTGAATCGTAATTCTAGATATTTAAAAAATTTAGGGTCAAATTGCAATTTTTGAAAATTGAGGGACCAAAAGTGAAATTTTGGATTTCTGAAATCAGGGGCCTAATTGAAATTTTCAATTTTCTTAAAATACTGGACTGAAATGTAATTCTTGATTTTTCAAAAATCTAGGGTCAAAATTGCAATATCCAAAAATTGAGGGACCAAAAGTGCAAATTTGGATTTCTGAAATCTGGGGCCGAATTGAAATTTTCAATTCTCTTAAAATACTGGACTGAAATGTAATTCTTGATTTTTCAAAAATCTAGGGTCAAAATTGCAATATCCAAAAATTGAGGGACTAAAAGTGCAAATTTGGATTTCTGAAATCAGGGGTCGAATTGACATTTTCATCTTAAAATACTGGACTGAATTGCAATTTTTGATTTTTCAAAAATTTAGGGTCAAAATTGCATTATCCAAAACTTGAGGGACCAAAAGTGCAAATTTAGATTTCTGAAATTAGGGGCCGAATTGAAATTTTCAATTTTCTTAAAATACTGGACTGAATTGCAATTCTTGATTTTTCTAAAATATAGGGTCAAAATTGCAAATATCCAAAAATTGAGGGACCAAAAGTGCAAATTTGGATTTCTGAAATCAGGGGCCAAATTGAAATTTTCAATTTTCTTAAAATACTGGACTGAAATGTAATTATGGGTTCTTCAAAAATTTGAGGACAAAATTGCAATTTTAAAAAATAGAGGGACCAAAAGTGCAAATTTGGATTTCTGAAATCAGGGGCCGAATTGAAATTTTCAATTTTCTTAAAATACTGGACTGACTTGCAATTCTTGATCTTTCAAAAATTTAGGGTCAAAATTGCAATATCCAAAAATTGAGGTACCAAAAGTGCAAATTTTGTTCCTGAAAATCAGTGTCCGGATTGGAAATTTGAATTTATTAAATTCTGGGTTTTTTAAAAATTTGGGGTTAAAATTTCAATTTTAAAAAATAACTATTAGAGAGAGATTTTCATATTCCAATAATAAATTTTTTTTTTGGATCCAATAATGGATCCGGTGGATTCTTTAGTGGATCCATTCGTGGATCCAGAGGATCCATTGATGGATCCATCACAATCCATTACTTGTATGTGTTGATCCAACATGAATCCAGATTTTATGAGATCCGATCCAGATCCGATCCGAGTGAAAATTTAATGGATCTTTATGGATCGGATCCTTTGGATTTGGATCGCATCTGGATCAGATCCATGGATCTGATCCATATTGCCACCCCTAACTAAAATTCTCTTATTCAATTAATAAAACATTTTGTGTTGTAAATTTACATTATGATGTTTGTTTCTATAAATTATTATCCACATTTTCTACGCATTATTTCTTCTTTAAAAATGTTTAATGTTTAAATTAAATCTATAGAAAGATATTTATATACATTAATTATTTAATAAATTATAGTACAAAATGACACAATGAATTTGCGAATTCACATCTTCACCACCTCTATCAGATTTTACGGCTTTAATCTTTTTTCTTTGAAGTTCAACTTCGACCTTGAATATTTTGAACATATCTAAAGCTTGTGAGTTCTCATGTATAAAGTACAAATAACTATAGCGGGAATAATCGTCTATGAACGTGATAAAGTATGTTTGGCCATTCCAAGATGTCTTAGGAAGTGGTTTGGCCATTCCAAGATGCCTTAGGAAGTGGTTTGGCCATTCCAAGATGCCTTAGAAAGTCGTCCAAATATATCTGTATGTATCAGTTCTAAGACATCATTACAACTATTTGCACCATTTTTTCGTTAGTCAGTTGTTTTTCCTTTAATACACTCTATGCGAATTTCAAAATCTGATAAATCAAGTGATTCCAAAAATATTCCTTGTGACACTAACTTTTATAAGCATGGTTTGGAATTATGTCCTAAAGGCTTATTTTCTTTTGTTAGTTTATGTTTTGTACCAATATTACTTAAATATAAACTTTCATTATTAATTGAAGTTAGAGTGTTTAATTTATAAAGCTTGTCAATTAGTGAACCAGTGCCAACCAAAGTGAAATAATGAAAAATACGAAATAAACAATTTCCAAATGAACATTGATATCCAAATCCAAACAAGAAATATAAATTAAATTCCGTCTAAAAGACGGTACTACAAAAGTATTTTCCAAATTCAAATAAATATAAGTTCTTAAAACAAGCCTAAAAACACCTATGACTTCAACTTCAGCCTTATTGCCATTGCCGTAAAGATGTGTCTTTCACCATCACTTGGCTTTCGGCTCCTCAGACAACCCTGCATTGTGACACTTATGTTAGTAGTTGCTCAAGTATCTATCCACCAAGTGTCATTTGGTATAATTGCTAAATTAACTTCTGAACTGACAAAGTTTAGAAGTGTACATTTCTTTACGCGCCAACTGATGTATTTGGGACAATCTTCCTTCATATGTCATTTCTTCTTGCAAAAGAAACACAAATATGGTATATATTTTTAAATATATATTATTAAATTTGTACGTTGCCTTACATGATATGAACCATGGATTCGTATACCTAGCTATAGGTATACGTACTAGATATATTCTGAATAAATGTACTGGGATTAAACTTTTTTTATATGTATGGATATTTAGAAGTGTTGTTATATTTTGGTGCATTTTTAATTTAATTGGGTTAATTGTCTTTCTAATTCACTTTTGTTATTCTATATTCCTATATGTTTCATATATAAGACCAGAATTCCATGAATATTATGGTCCAACTTTTTCAATTTGTTTTTTAAGTGCTTGAAAACAATGGAAATCAATGAGAGGATAAAGGAACTAGGGCCTATTTGCTGAACTTGATGAAAAGTTTAAAGCTATTGAAAAAATTTCTTGTCATCTTTTTGTGCTTTTTTCAACTCCCTAAGGAGAAAATTAAGAAAGGAGGAAATTAATTAAGAAATTATTATAATACAGTTAATCAAAGAAAGGAGCTACATATGGAGGTGCACTAGGCGAACCTTTTTTTTTTAATCCATAATATTGGAGGACATGATACTTTATTGGATACTTTATTTTTTTTATAGTATCCCTTTATTACTATAAACACAAAGATGCAAATCCAATCTTCGATTGTTGTTTTGATCACCATATTGTGTTTTATTATTTTTTGAGATGTAATTAATGTAGGTTAGGTTTCCAGATTTAGATGTATTATTATATTATGAACTTCAATTTGTAATATTCATTGATTGCATTAAAATTAGGACGCATTAATTGAGCCATATGAATCTAAGTTTATGGGTAATAATAATATTATTGAATTAATTAATGATTTTGGAATAGATGTATAATATATATTATTACCTTCAACTTGTATATTTGTTATACTTTTCACATAGTCATTTAGGATGATTTAGGTACTTCATTGTATCATGTTAAACTGCAAGTTTAATACATATTAAAAACAAAAAAATAAAATAAAAAAACAAAATATTAGTGTATTTTCAAAAGTCACGTTCCTAAATATTTTAGTAATAATGTTTTTGAAAAGGATGTAATGGAATTCAAAGGTAAAATTGCAGAAAACGTCCCAAACTAATTACTGATTTTGGATTTTCGTCCCGAACTATTTAACTTGGCGAATTTCGTCCCGTAATTTAATATTTTTTTGGAATATCGTCCCAAACTAATTACTAATTTTGATTTTTCGTCCCAAACTATATCAACTCGTCAAATTCCGTCCCATAATTTACCATTTTGTATGAATTTAATCCCAATATTAAATTTTTAATTTAATGAAAATGACGTTCAATTATGTAATTAATTTGGGACGAACCCTGCAATATTATATAATTATCTATGTTAAAATTTACCATGTCATGACACTTAAACAGCCATGTGATAATTCATCGGCAAATGCGCAATGCCGTCTTATAATTATGGTGGGACGATATTCCAAAAAAATATTAAATTACAGGACGAAATTCGCCAAATTAAATAGTTTGGGACGATTTTTGCAATTTTGCCGGAATTCAAATGTGGCCATTCTGTACCAATTAATATGTTTCTAAAGGAGCAAAGCAGATTATAATTATGATCAATAATGTTTGTGATGATAACATAAATGTAACTTTTCATGAAGATGGTACCATATATAACCAAAGTGCTTGCTCGGCCAACTTTTACACACAGTCAAAATTGACCCCAAATTCATAATATGTCAATTATTGATATTTATTCCGGTCCCTAGGTTTGGAGATTCCTAATGTAATTAACTACAATATCTAGGTTCAATCACTACAAAATACCAAATTTATTGACCTGCTTTTTCTTTTTCTTGTTAGACTTTAATTAGTGGAGACAGGGTTTTTAGAACCCATTAAATATATTGAAGAGATCTAATTAGAAAGAGAACAAAGAAAAGAGAAAGAAAGAGAAAGTTTAGTTCCAAGAAAAGAGAATGATACTTTACTTTTTATGTTGTGATGTAAATACCAAATTCTATATATATACAATATTCCTTAACCATTTCCTCTTCAATTCAATAAAATATTGTACTATATATAACCATGTCGCTTTATCACAATTCTCTTCAATTTAATAAAATATTATATATATAATTATATTAAACCTATAAATAATATCACGCTTGGATTAATTAATGTCATGATATTCATGATACGTGGTATCATTATGGGCAACTATTATTCTACGTACTCCAAACCTAAAGAAAAATTATCAATAAATTCAATAGAATCATTAATCATAAAGCATAACAAGTGTAGGGGTTTGTTCATATGCTCGTCAAATTTGGGCTCTTTCTGGGATGCCATTTCGTATTTACAACACTGATAGTAACGATGTAGATGTTTGGTTTGACTCTTTAAGGTGTAACACGGATGCCAAACAACTTGGATGGAATATGACTTTGATTTGGTGGATTTGGTATTCAAGGAATAAGTTTCTTTGGGAAATGAAAGACATGGAACCAATGGTTTTAATTACTCTTGCCCAAGAATTTTACAAAAGATTCCAAAATGCTACTGTCACTTCACGAATACCAGCACCTGTTCGTTCACATTCAAAATGGCAACCTCCACCAGGTTTGTTTATTAAAATTAATGTTGATGCCGCTTTTTCTAGTGATCGCGAATTTGTTGGTTTTGGTATGATTGCTCGAAATAATTAATTTAGGGGAATGTGTAGGTTGGAATTCTGAAAAATTTCGTTTACCGTTAGATCCCGAAGCAGCTGAGGCTTCGGCTGCTCTTCGGGCTTTGATCTTTGGAGTGAATTTGGGATGGAATCGGATTATTCTTGAAGGTGATTGTTCATCGGTTATCAAAGGCATCTCAAACCCGTACGAGTCATTTGGCGCACTTGGACATATCTTTGATGACATCAAACGTTTGGCGTCGAGTTTAGAATCTTTTCAAGCTTCTCATGTTTTCCGCGATTGTAATAAGGCTGCTCATTGCTTAGCCAAACTTGCTGCTTCTGATGTTCCTATTTCTGTTGAGTTACCTTTCTCTACTCAGAACATTGTATTGTCGGATTTCCGTGATTAATGCTATTATCTCTTTTTTCCTTAAAAAAAAAAAAAAAAAAAAAAAAAAAAAAAAAAACAAGTGTAGGCAATGGCAGTACATTTACAAATTATTTAATTAATTGAAAATTAGATTGGCATGATCTTGATATATACAAACATAAACATTTACAAAAATATCGACCCAAATCAGGTAATAAGAAATAAAAGTTAAACTATAAGCTGGGAATTAGTGAAAGAGGTTTGAAATTAATCTACTAGCTAGCTGACAAAATAAAACACTACATGTGTAATATCTTAGTTTATCATAATTAATCTGATATTAAAACGAGGTAAAATTGCAGAAAATGTTTCAAACTAATTACTGATTTTGGATTTTCGTTCCAAATTATTTAACTTGGCGAATTTCGTCCCCGTAATTTAATATTTTTTTGGAATATCGTCCCAAATTAATTACTAATTTTGATTTTTCGTCCCAAACTATATCAACTCGCGAAATTTCGTCCCATAATTTACCATTTTGTATGAATTTAGTCGCAATATTAAATTCCTAATTTAAAGAAAATGACTTTCAATCTTGTAATTGATTTGGGACGAAGTCTGCAATATTATATAATTATTCATGTTAAAATTTACCATGTCATGATACTTAAGCAGCCATGTGATAATTCATCGCAAATGCGCAATTCCGTCTTATAATTATGGTGGGACGATATTCCAAAAAAATATTAAATTACGGGACGAAATTCGTTAAATTAAATAGTTTGGGACGAAAATTCAAAATCAGTAATTAGTTTGGGACTATTTTTGCAATTCTGTCTTAAAACGACTCCAAATAGCAAGTTTCCTTTAGTTTGAGTTACATTCCCTTTATCTTTAAACACAAAAATAAAGAGAAATACTTACTTGTATCAAAACCAAAGATCAGCTCAATCTTTACGTAAAAACAAAGAAATTAGATTGAGGCTTGCCGAAACAAATTTTCTTAAGACAATATTTATGGGGCTGCCACGGTGCATACAGTTTGATTCCCGGTAGTCTCTCAAGATACAATAGTCTGTTCATTATTTGTACAAATAATGAACCCACGGCGAACCGAAGCAAATAGAAGATTCGACATGAATTTAAAGTAAAGAATAGAGTAATTTTTATTATTGTCTGAAAATAGGATGCTTAATTGGCCAGATTAAGTCTCCTATTTATAGGCACATATATGTCTATTCGCAGGAGACACATCGTTTGGATTACACTGTTTCGGTCCAAAGGGTACCTCTTCAGGTCGAACAGATGCAACCCCTTAATTACTCTCAACTAATTTTATTCACGTATAAATTGTAAAATCCAACAATAATTATAATTGCATGAAGTCATCTCTTGTCAGATACTCAATCATTGTGCGTCATCCTGTTACACACGTACCCACATACTACTAATTAATAAATTACTGATCCAATTAAATTCTATTGTGTGAACACGGACATGCAAATGATAATAATATCTTGTTCCAAAAGGTGAAATCGCTAACTTCGGATGCCCCTCATCCCCTACCTGATGGGATTGTGAGAGGAGGTATATCATGGTGACTCAACCGGCAACAGATGTTGAGACCAGTGCTCTCTGCGCACAATTAGCCCCCTCATTTTTTGAGAGGTTGCTCCCACACTGCCGCTGGTGAGGTTCGATCCTTCGTCTCTTGTTCCAAATGCCACCTCTGAGACCAGTTGAGCTTCCTATGCTGGACATTGATAATAATATTTGATTATGTGCATGTGATAGTTCACATATTCAATTCTAAGTTAAACATGTACAACATTAGTCTTCTTTTTATTCTTGAGTTAGAGTTTTGGATTTTATTCAATCAAATATATGCATAAATAACACAAAAAAGCATATTTCAATTTATTATATATAAATTATAATCTCATTTCATTTGATTGAATAGCTTAATTATATTATCATATTAAAATATATGTGAACTAAAGGTGAGAGAGCATCATGAAATGAGTGAAGAAATTGGATAATTCCCAGGTATGACTTAAGTATTGTCAACTCTTTTAGTTAATTTGAATAATAAAAAGAAAAGGCTGAGCCATGGGGAAAAGAAAAAAAGAATATTCCCTTAGCTAGACAGGGTTTTGGATTTTGTCCCACCTGGCCCCATGCTTTCTTTATTTTATTAATTAACCCACCATTAGCCTTAAAGATAATTATGAATTTGTGATACTAAAAATGAACCCACCTAATAATTTTTTTTTTACGTAAAATTCTTAGTTAATTCATTGTCCCACTTAAGTAGAAACTTGAATAAGGAAAAATCTGATTTCAAGATATCAAGTAGCTTATAAAATATATATATATATATATATATATATATATATTGCTATTATATTCAACCATATTATATAAATTGCGATGTGTATTATTTTAAAACATTAAATCTTTAATTTTTTTATTTTTATTGTCTAGATTAGATAAAAAAAAATGTATAACTTTTAGTTATGTTTCTTGAATTTCTCGACTTTGCTTTGTTATTTTTATTCTTGACAAATATTTGGGTTATTTGATTAGATTGTATTAAAAATAAAAATGAACATAAAATTTCTTGATTTAGTGCCCCATGTTTATTCTTACAATCAATATATTTCAGAAAGTAGTCATGAGTTTAAAAGATAAATTTGTATAAATAAAATATGATAAGTAAGATGAAAATTTATTTTTAGTTTAAAAATAGTATACTCAAAATGTTAGTTCTTCTAATTTGAAGTTTAGTAATGTCTATGCACCCGAGTTCTATGTGACGTGAAAATCGAAATAGATCTGAGTCATTATGATATGATGAACTAATAGTTATACTAAAAGATATACTAAAAGAGATCTTATATATATATATATATATATATATATATATATATATATATATATATATGAGAATGGTCTTTTGACCAAAATCTTGCAATTTGGACTCAATACTATTTTCTAATAATTTTGATTTATTTTATTTTCTTAAAATATTTTGATTGGTCAACACATTTTAATTCTTTTCAGTTTTTAAAGAATTCCATTAATTGTCATACCATATAGCATAAGGAAGTTTCCTTCCCTTCCGAAAAATCAATTAATTACAATTTTAATCTAATTTGAGTTTGATAAAAAATTGCCATTAATAGTCAATAAATATGCTCATTATTCAAAACTCACGTAATCCTTGCTCAATATTAAACTAATTATTTGTTTGTTAAATCATTAAGTTATGTTAATTAGAACTAATTAGGAAATTGACAATTATTTAAATTTTGAATTCAGCCCAAACTTTAGCCATGGTTAATGCTAATTAATTAATTGCAATAAACTAAAAAAAAAAACTTTCATCTATATATACTTAAATATGACTTTGGCATAAACACATTGCTCCAAAGTTGTGCTCATTATCTCCATTCATTCTGACTTTTTTTTTCATCTATATGGTAATTTCATTTCCATATTGTTATTTTATTAATTTGATGATGCATTTTTTTTGGATTTAATCGCTTATAAATTCATGATGATATAGATATAATAAGAGAATTACCAAGTCAAGGCTTCCTCTGATCTAAGAAAATAATAGGTTTGTGATTGATTGATTTGTTTTATTCTTTTTATTCATATTTGACTATATTTTACTTTTATATTTTCATGAAATTTGATTTGTATGATATAGAATATGATTTCTTAATTTTATTTGTAGGTCCGAAAAAATATGAAGTTTTTGTTGCAGGAAATCTTGACACAAAGTGATGTTTGTATGTATACATTTATGAATAAAATGAAAATGGTGATGATTGTAATATCGAAAGGATTGCATTGCTAAAAGGCACATATTTTGTCTTGAATACTTATGGTTCTTAGACTTTATATTTGTTAATTGTGTTTTACATATTAGTTGTCTATATTTCTCATAATCATATTCATCTTATACTATATATGTACATAGGAAAAAGAAAAAAAAAACATTTTAATCATTCTTATTGATTTTATATTTTTCATTAACATCTTCATTTAAAAGTAAGCATATTTTTCCAGTATGAATTACAACTTATCACTTGCATTAGTATATAATTGTGTATGCATCTGTAAGTTTTAATTCAATATTCACTAATTTTTCTATTAATCTAATTTCAGGAAAGACCTATCATCAAATACTCGATCGAATTCCTCCCAAACTAGCATCTTATTTGTAATTGAAGGTGAAAGTTTCATCTTTATAACTGAACTTTGTTAAAGAGAAAAAAGTTTGTGGTTATGATTCCTTTAGTGTATTCTCTATGTTTCGCCTTTCACAATTTCTTCCTTCGAATTATCACAAGTTGGGAGTTTTGTCGCAACAATTGGTGTTAAAGAAGTGCCTAGAAGGGTCATTACATGGAGTACTCGGTTGAAATCGCAACAAAGGTTAATAAAAATGAGCCTATAGTTCATTATTTGGAATAGAATTATGTATAACTCTTCAGTCTCTTTAAATTTTTATTTGAATTTTATTACATGGTTTTGCATCAAATTTAGTCATTTTTTGTAGAAATATTAGGATTCTAATTTGTAAATGAGATAATTTGAGTCTGAGAATGCATTGCTGAAATTTAATTGAAATTATATATTATACATTAATTGGACTAAATTCTTTTTTCTTAGAGTTTTGAATTAATCTTATTATAATAATATTTATGAAACAAAAGGAAGTTTCCTTTCCGATTCAGAAAATCATTTTACTACAATTCAAAATCTAAGTTTTGAATTTTGGTCAAAATTTGCCATTGATTGTCATAAACACATAATAGAATATGCTTATTTTACTCATATCTAAAAATTTGAGTTGCAATTGATCAATATCCTTATTTGATGCCAAAAATTTACCCGTGATTAAGGCTAATCAACTTTGCAATAACTGTATATAAGTCTTATTATTTTTCTTTCATTTATATACTTAAATATTACTTTACTCTAGCATCTATAACAATATTGCTCTCAAGTTATGATCCTATTATTTCCACTCATTCGACAGATTTTTGGTTACTACTTGGTAATTTTATTTTTATGCTATTATTATATTTGATCACATGTATTTCTTTTCTTAGATTTGATCGATTTTAACTTCTTTATAATGCAAATATTCTCATATAATTATCAAGTGAAGGTTTCCCACGATTTAAGACAATTATAGGTTTGTAATTTATTTTACGCTTATTTAAATTTATATTTGACGAATTCTTATTTTATTATATATATATATATATATATATATATATATATATATAGATAGATAGATGAATACGTGAATTGTATGAAATTGATTATATTATTGCTTAAGTTTATCTATAAGTTTGGAAGAAATTCAAGTTTTTGTTGCAGGAAATCCCAAAACAATGTGAAGATGTATATAATCTCTAAAGGACTGTATTCCTAAAAAGTAATTATTTTTAATTTTGTAAAATTTTATCAATGTTTTAATTGTGTTTTAACTTATTAGAAATAAGTTGAAACTTGAATCAAGAGATAGAATTATAATGGCCACATAACTTTATTCATTTTAGTTTTTTTAATTTATATTTGGTGATTTTTATTTTATATATATATATATATATATATATATATATATATATATATATAGGTTAGTATGAATATGTGAATTGTATGAAAACTATGTGGAGTAGAAGTAAATTTATCTCTCTATTTTCTTTTCATTTTGTCATTGGGGTTTTAGGTTTTGGGTGAGTAACAAAAGTAAGTTGCTCATGCTTGAGAACACATTATTTAACGTTTCACTCAATTAAACATGATATAATTATTATAATTTTGTGTTCGGATATATTGATATTCGTGTTCTTTTATGATACTTATATGAGAGTGAGTGGACTTCAAGAGGAGGTTTTACATGATTCAGTCATTAAATGTTTCGAGTATGTAAGAAATTTTCATAGTTAACAACTTTTATAAAATTTTATCAAAGTTTTAATTGTGTTTTAACTTATTAGAAATAAGTTGAAACTTGAATCGAGTGATAGAATTCCAATGGCCACATAAATTTATTCATTATAAAAAATGGATTTATTAGGTTAATTTCTATTTTATTCAAATCGCTATTCCTTCATGACATGAGGATTGAAAGTGCATATTATAAAAAAATAGAGGGCAAAAAAACGTCAAGAAAAATATTCATAGACCAATTAGCGAAAAAATGTCAAACCAATACCCTGTAAAAAAAAGGGGGGGGGGGGTGGACTTCCCCACAACCTTATAAGATGCAAAAAAGAAGACAAGAAGAAACTCACACATGCCACTCTCTTCACTAATATAAATCCAGCCAAAAGGCTTTAAAATAAATTAAAACGAAATTGGGTATGATGACCTTTAGATTCCTATTTTGATTAGGTGAACTATTTCGATATTCCTCGCTGCATTAACTTCCTTTTCAATTTTAATTGCAATATTCGTATTTTTCATTCGTTTAGTTCCAAGACTTTATCCCGTATGTCATCATTTATTCTATCAATTTCCTTTTTTTATGGAATTGATTCTATGTTACACATAACCCAAGCATTCACCTAACATTAACCTAAGCCCGCGAATTCTTAAGATATATAATCAAAAAAAAGTTGTATTATACCTTTTGTAATTTTTCATGCAAAACTTTTCAAGGCAAAAGTATAGTAGATTTTTTTTTCTTTTTTTTCTTTGCAAGAATAGTAGTTGTAAACCTACAAATAAACTTATCTAAGTATGTTAATTATTGATTATGTATTTAGTAGAGTTAGTTGAATTATATTGCTAATTAAAGTTCATTCATTGAGATTATCCATTTAGATTGTGTAAATACTTAATAAATATTCATTTTTCATCTATTCTTTATATGCGAGTTTTGAAAATTCAAATTATTAATTTTATCATTAGAAAATTATTTAACCAATATATTAACTTTCATTCAATATTATAAATTGATAATGATTTTAATGTAGAATTGTGTCTTTTGTTGTTTTATATTGACTATTGAGTGTGAATTATTGACATTAATTGACTTAAATAATAGAAGTCAATAAATTCTTTAGTAGGATCTCAAAAAATAAATATTCTTTAACAATTACTTTTCATTTCATTTTTAATTGAATATAACTAATTTCTTTTATTGTAACCGTGCATAGCACGGGACACAAGATAGTTATATTATAAACATTAATATTTTTTAAATCAATCTAGCCCCCTTAGTCAGAACTCCTTTCCTAGACAAAATTCGTTTTACCCCTAAAATCGTATTCAAAATCATTTTTCAATTAAAACATTTTATACATAACAGTTGGAAAGTATCCAAAATTAATTTATGACCTTCAGTTTGTAATATTCATCTATGGCATTAAAATTAGGACGCATTGAGCCATATGAATCTAATTTTGTGGGTAATAATATATTATTGAATTAATCAAGTCAACTACACATAAAAATCATGAAGACTTGCCTTTTCTTTTTCTTGCACTACCATAAAGATTTTAATGCCAATTGCATATGTTGCCTAAAACCCAAACAGATCTTGTCGGCTCCATATATGTTCCATTGTTTTTTCAGTAGCTTTAAAATTTTCAAACCCTAAAGCAAATTTCCATTGTTTATACTACTGAATATATAACCAACTCATTAATTATTATTATTATTACTAGAAGGGAGATAGCGATGCTAAAATCCACATAAGTATTTTTAATTAATCTGATGTTTTTTTGCTAGAAATTTGATCCATGGGTCAAATGACACTTCAAAAAATTTAAATTTTAATGACAAAATAGTAAATAACAAAGTGACAAGAATTTTAATATTGTCACTAAACTGATGTATATAGACACACTAGTGACAACAAATGTGAAAATGTTGTCACTATTGACATTTAGTGATACCCCAATAGTGACAACTAAAAAGTTATCACTAAATTACAGTGACAATATTTATTGTCACTAGGTTGTCACTGAAAGGGTGTCACTAATTGTTAATAGTGACAACTTAAGTTCCATAAACTTGTCACTAATATCCATTAGTGACAACTTAAAAATATATTTTGTCACTATTATTATTGTGACAAAACTAATATTCTTATCACTAAATGTATGCAAAAAGTGACAATTTCCAACAATGTCACTTAATATTTTGTCACTAAAATTCATTTTTCTTGTAGTGTGATGAATCCCTATTTGGAGGCCAAATTAAAGTCCATATAAAATCATACTATCATAAAAAATAAAAAATAAAGAAAAAGAAAAAATGAGCCCCACCACCATTAATTGTTATCGCTCACATGAATGATAAAGTACGTACCAATTCAAACCCTAAAGCAAATTTCCATTGTTTTAATTTCATGCACTGTAAAAAACAAATTGAAAAAGTTGGACTAAAATTTTCATGTAATTCTGGTCTAATATATGCAAAACATAGGATAACAAAAGTGAATTACAAAGCACAAACACACTCACATGACATAATAAACTTCACTTGGACTTCTTAATTTAAAATTAAAATTCCTGGTTCATATATATTTAAAAATATATTCCATCTTTGTGCTTGGACTCCACTTGAACGTTTTTGGTAGTTGTTGCCACAGCTATTCCCGTTTCGTTATCGGTGTTAGTCATTGTCGTAGTGGTGGTGGTGGAGGCTTCCAAGGTCACCCGATTCTTGAGGTAGTTCACTCTAATCCCTCTTTTCTTCACAACCTTCGTAATTATGACCGATCTTCCTTCACCGTCCACCGATTCTGCGGTTGTGGACTTCATCTTCCAATCTTTCGTTTTTGCTAATTCGAATAGAGAGATTTGATTCTGCATGTAATTTTCGAATAATGCAGGGTGGTTGGGATAAGCGTCTGCAATGTCGATAAAGAAAGGAGCTTCATGTGGAGGTGCGCTAGGTAAAACTGGATTCATTTTAGCTAGAGAAAAGAAAAGAGAGAGTGAAATTTGTTCAGGCAAAAATCCCAGTAGGTATTCCCAGCTTTATATTGACACGGCATGCTTAGTAGACTAAGCAAAGACACTAAATATAATGACTAAATTATCCTTATGCTTTTAGAAGAATAGTCTAATTAATACTCTAATATAATTGCTGGACTAGGCCCAGCCCATCAGCCCATATTTTCTCACCCTTCTACCTCATTAACAATGTTCATTTCATGAAGAAAAATGAAAGGTTTGTTGGTTTGGTGTTTGGGAAAGTAGTTTGGGAGAGTAGTACTGGAGGTTTGTGAAATAATCTCGACGTAATTTTGTTTGTTTGGATTTTGAGAGAGTGGTTTGAGAAATAAAGTAGGTGTACGTTTTTTTTTGGAAAAGTTAGGTTGTAGGTGTAAGATGTATAAGACTTTACGTCAAATCATTTTGTGTAAGAAAATAGTTGTTTGTTTGGGTTTTGAGAGAGTAGTTTAAGAAAATTGCGAGATGAAAATTTTATTTCAGAAAATAGAAAATATGTTTGTTTAGCATTTCCCAAACGAGAAATTTTCTGGGGAAACGCCAAACAAACAGGCCCTAAATAATCTAATCATATCTGATAAATAAAATTTAAATAATATGATAATTATAATTTTCAACTAAAATAGAGTGTCATTTTTTTTTAATTATTGTTACGTTATTAATATGTTATTTTGTAATTATAAATTTTTTCAAGGATATTCAAATTTTAGACATGACTTGAACTCATTCGAAGCGAGTAAAATAATTCATAGGTATAGCTTTTATGATTTTTAAAACTTATTTATTTCATTTATGGTGTAAATGAAAATTTAAATTTTCTCATAATTTTTTTATGGTTTTTAGAACGATACTGATAAACGATCATCATGTATGTATGTTAAGTCAATTGAAGTTATAAATTTAAAGCAATTTCGATCCCAATCGACCTAACTATAAAAATTGACCCAAACTAACATCATGTGCTTGAGAATTTGATGATTTTTTTTTTTTTAAATTTAGAGTTAATTTTGACTCTATGATAGTCCATAATTGCTTATTAGCCCCTAAACTTGAATAAATTACAATTCAAGAACTAAAAAAATGACACGCAAACACCCCAACCGCCACCCCCGACATGCCGTTGTCCCCACTAACATACTCCGTGTATTATTTTAGGGGAATTGGTGGGGGCCAATCCCAATCGTCAAAATCATTTAAATGATTCAACACCTCTAGCCAAATTAAACCTTTTTTTAGTCCGTTTTGACTATTTGATTATACATGACATAATTTAGGATTAATTAAAGTATATTAATTAGTGGAAATGGTACTTTATTGCATACTTTATTTTTTTTATAGTATCCCTTTATTGCTATAAATGCAAAGATGCAAAATCCAATCTTCGATTGTTGTTTGGCTCACCATATTGTGTTTTAATTATTTTTTGAGATGTAATTAATGTACGTTAGGAAATATTTTCTTCGTTAATTTTCATTTATTGGGAGAAGTTTTAGTGGTTCAAATGCACCCATTAATATAGGATAACTTTCCCACTGCTGACCTATTTTATGGCACTTAGGACTTCTTCACATCATATACGCTTTAACAAAAATGATTGCAATTAGTAATACTAGTAAATCAAATTCAACCTACATAATACATAACAAAAGTTTCAATCATGTAGTACTTTATACTATAGTAGCAAAAGTAGTAGGGAAACCATTACGATACGAACGACAAAGTTATTCGGTTCCGGCCAAAATGGCATGATCATTAATCGATCGAACACGACTACTGCTTCAGGCGAGGCTCAAGGAAAAGCAATCAGTGTATTAGATATTTTGATAAGATTTGTTGATGAAGATTGTTTAATTCATTCCTTTGCACTGAAAAAAAAAAGGAGATTGGTATTTTAATTTAAGAGTATATGATACCTGCAAATATCATTATTTCTTTAGTAAGTAATTATTAATATTTTTGGTAATAATTTCCACATCATTCAAGTAAAATTTTTGATTAGAGGACAAAAGGAGAGGGAAAAGAATGCATGTTCACGCGTACTTGACAAGTAAAGCTAAAGTTTGACATACCTTTTATGGAAAAGCAGAATTGAAGCATTAATGATATATTCACGAATTCACAATACATAAATGATTTGATTAGTCTTAATTAATTAAAAAAATAAAGGGAAAAAACTAAATTGCGTAATTATTTGTTTTGCTAGACTTGTTTTTTCTTTTTCTTGTTCCAAAAGGTGAAATCGTTCATCCCGGGCGCCCCTCACCCCCTGCCCGACGGGATTGTGAGAGGAGGTAAATCATGGTGACTCAACCGGCAACAGAGGCTGGAACCAGTGCTCACTGCGCACAAGGAGCCCCCCTCATTTTTTGAGAGGTTGCTCCCACACTGCCGATGATGAGGTTAGATCCTTCGTCTCTTGTTATAAATTCCATCTCTAAGATCAGTTGAGCTGTCCATGCGGGACACTTTTTCTTTTTCTTGTTAGACTGTAGAGGAGACAGGATTTTTAGAGGGATTCGTACATGTCGATCTATTGGTTGTGCATCTGAAATTTCTTACTATGAAGTTGATTTCAGCATAAGAATATGTTTAGAAAGAGAACAAAGAAAAGAGAAAGAAAGTTCAAAGAAAAAAGAGGAAACTTCTTAACCATTTCTTCTTCAATTCAATAAAATATTGTTCTTTATATAACCATGTCGCTTTATCACCATTCTCTTTAATTTAATAAAATATTGTATATATAGTTATATAAAACCTATTAATAATATGACGTTTGGATAAATTAATGTGATTTGGTGTTTATGGGCAACTATTATTCCACGTACTATATATATCAACCATAGTTATAATAAAATTGACATTATTATATATATTATAACATTAATTGTTGATTTCGTCACAATAATAAATAAACTTATATTATGATTCTCTTGTAGTGATTGAACCTAGATAATGTAGTTACATTAGAAATCTCCAAACCTAAAGAAAATTTGTCAATAAATTCAATAGAATCAGTATTCATTAAGCATTACAAGTGTAGACAATGACAGTGTATTTATAAATTATTTAATTAATTGAAAATTAGATCGGCATGATCATGATAATATACAAGCTTATAAATATGAAAGAACAAAATTATTTATAGCATAAACATTTACAAAAATATCGACCCAAATCAGGTAATAAGAAGTTGGTGTTAAATGTTAATCTTCAATGTAAAATTTAGACTAGGCATATATAATTTCCTTGAAACTATATTCGTCCATAATATACTATACTATTTTTTTAAAAATTTGAATTTCTTTTATTCAATAAAAATTAATTTCCTTGAAACTATATTCGTCCATATGCTAAATTTATAACCTAATCACTAAATAAGGAATTTGTTAGTTAAGATTGGTTGATTAAGAGAGTGAGGCCCTAGGCTCTTAGATTATTTTACTTTTTTGGTCCTAGTATTAAATTATTGATCATCCCCAACTTATTTTTCTTAATTTTATTCTTTCTTTTTGGAATTTATCAACCAAATGAGTATCCCACCTGGCCCTGTTCTTTCTTGTTAGATTGTGTACATATGTTTGATTCATCAATTTGATTTGACAAACTATCAAATTGTTCGTCTCATCTTATTTGGCCCACTAAAAATCTACAGTTTTGTCATATTAATGGCTCCATATTTTTATTAGATGAAATATTAATCAACTTATTTTTTTTGACACATATTTTCTTCAGGAGGAATTAAGACCTTTTGATGAAATTTTAGTACTCATACAATGTAATTTACACAGCCATTAAAGATTATTTTATCTAACTTTATCCATCATACAGTTGAACTTGCAAATTTTAATATTTTGAATATATGAGAAAATCTACCATTTGAAAAAAATAAAGTTATGTAAATTTACTAGGTTTATATGTAAATATTAATTAGTAATTTTAGTCGGGGCGTTACACCTTATACATGAGAAATCACAAGCTTTGGATATGTTCAAAATCTTTAAAATTTTAAATCGAAGTTGAACTTTAACTAGAAAAAAAGATTAAAGCCGTAAAATCTGATAGTGATGGTGAAGATGTGAAATTCGCAAAATCATTGTGTCATTTTTCATATTTTGAGAATACAAATTGCTAAATCTAAGTCTCAAAAGTGCAAAGTTCCTATTTTCCATATTTCCAAAATACAAAATGCAAAAAAGCTCAATTTTATACACTACAACAAAAAGTAGATAATGGGACGTTTAAGAAGGGACATTTATTGGTTTATGTCGTGAGATATTAACTAGGGGACATTTAGAGTTAAATGTATCATAAAAAAGGAAAAAAAAATGAAAAATACTTTTATTTTAAAACTTAAAACTGAAGGAAAAAAAACACTGCTCTGAGGAGTGTTTTTTCATTTCTCACCCAAAAAATTAGAACACTCGCTAGGGTTCATATCTTCATATTCTCTCATCAGTTTTGAGATTTTCTCATCAATTTCGGATTCACTCAACAATTTTGCTCGACATTAAGATTCTCTCAACAATTTTGGATTCTTTCATCAATTTAAGCTCAATGATTCTCTCAACAATTTAGCTCAATTATTTCGGATTCTCTCTTCAATTTCAGCCTAATAATTCTCTCAATAATTTAGCTCGACAATTTCGGATTCTCTCAACAATTTCAGCTCACCTATTTCGACGATTCTCTCTCCAAGCAGTTACGTACGTGTTTTCCTCCTCTTTCTCTCGCTCTCTCTCACTATTTCTCTTGCTCTGTCTTAGCGGTTAATTTTGTACAACTATCTTTGATTTTCAAGGTAATTTTTTGCTTATGGAGCAGTGAATTAGTAAGCTTTCAGTGATTCTCTCCGATCAGGTTCGTGTTCGATTTCTATGAATCTACACTATGTTAAGTGTTAATGTGTATATGTACCAATTGTTAATTTCTTTTTAATTTCTATTAACCTGCATTTGAATTTTAGGAATTGTAATGCTGAATTTTTGTCTGCCTTGTGAAATAATAAAAACAGAGTTAAATAGTTATAGTCCAATTATATATATGTATATATAATTAATTAATTAATTTGTTAACCTCCATTTACTATAAGTGGAGATGCTGGTTCGGTTATGGGAGTCTTAAACTGTATTGTACTCTGCATATTTTTAATTTTATTCTGTAAATTGTTTGTTTTTACTGAAAGCATTTTATTCTGATAATATTTGCAAATGAAGGCACTGTTTATCTGTTTGTAATTGGCTTAAGAACTAAAGTAGTAAAGTAGGAGTAATAAATGAATGAAGCCTCGTAATTGCTGCTAATGGCTTGAAGTTTTCATAAAGGGTATGGTATATCATCATATATTGAAGAAAATGCACAAATTAATTTAATTATACCAACCTATACTATGATCCATATCCTGTCTTTGGCAGTTTTGCAAGTGGGAAACAGAAAATATTTGAAAATATATATGTGAACTTTTGTAAAGGTGTGTGTGTTTGTTGATTTTTATATGCATTTGTTTATTCTATTCTTAGGACTTGTAAGTCACAGCTATACAAGTAGGAAGGTGTTGGACAAGGGACGAAGGTCACGGCTCAAAAAATGTTGCTTTTGATTCTCTAAAGGTCAAGGTGAGTTCTCAATTGCTTGTGATTTTTTTCAGATTTGATTGTATACTATAGAGCTCTTTGCAGAATGGATTTCATATCTAATGCATATATAGCAATTGTGAACCATCAGCGGATCAGCCTGTGTTGTTTTGTTTTCTTATCGAATTAAGTTGTTAAGCCCATATACTTTAAATCCATCATATCAGATAGATAATTGGCATAAATAAATGGATTATTCTGTCTAAGAGGCCTTGTCATAATGGCAAAGTTGAGGTGCCAAGACTTGCAGTCTTGTTAGTTAACTTACCCTATCACACTATTATGTTTGAACAAGAACTGCTAATACATAAGCTTTATTTAACCATTGTTCAAGTAGTGTAACTTCCAACGGTAGTAACTTGTGGACAATAAGTTGCCTGTAGTCCATATAAGTCTAATAGACTGGCTTGGGAAACATTCTTTTTCGATATCTTTTAGTTATTTTTATTTTTATAATTCATGCTGAGGAACTAGTCCGTTTTTCCTCTGTTTTTCTCTGGCCATAGCAACTATATGGCCCTGTCTTCCTAAATCAGATTAATTCTGGAGTATGAGCAAATATTTAGGTTAGATTGAAGTTGTGTGGAAGTTTATTTAATGATACTAATAGGATTCTTTTTGTGAAGCTTGAAGCTTAACTGGGTTTAAACCTTATAAAGAAGGAGCATTTGTTGTCAGTTTTTTACCACTTAATTGTAATCACAGTAATTGCAAATCATGTCTAAGTTTATCATTGTTTACTGATCATCACTATACAGGTGATTGACTGATGTTTGTTACATTTTTTATACAGTTTTGTTTACATTCGCAAAAATACCCCCTATGATTAATTGCCTTATTACCAAAAACCCCTCCCTGTGCCACCAAAAGATGCCAAAAACACCCCTTATCATTTAAAAAATTGTCAATAACCTCCATAGCTATGATTTATGAAGGAATTTCAAATTTGCTAATGAAAGAGAACGCAGGGGTATTTTTGTCATAAAATTAGCTAGAATGAATATATCTTAGAAAGTCTACGTAGAGTTGACAATATAAGAACACTTACATGTAATATAGTTACATATTGCATTTTTTGCTACATTTGATGTGTTATACTTATATAAAATGTATACTTTTAGTAGGTAAATGATGGACAAAAGTTGGATCCATAAATCAAGGTTATCAAAAGAATATGAGAATGGGTTAAATTTTGACATTAGATGCTGATGCACTTCACCAAAATGTTGATGTACATTTAGAGGAAGAAGATGAACAACTAAATTGGGTTAGAGAAGATGTGGAGGGAACTATAGTTTGAGCATTAAAAAAATGAATTTGAACAATTAATTTGTGCATCGAGTCATGTTGTTTTTATTACTAGATTATGGATTAACTTCTGAATCAATCTTCAAGGAAGCAATTATTGTTGTCCTTGCAAGTTACCTACACAAATTTATGAAGGTTTAGTTAAAAATCTGAAAAATAATTATTCAATATATATAGAAGGTTGAATATGGATTCTTATTGTGTTTTCCTTTTCTTTTTTCCAGATGTTAAGCACGGATACAATTTGCGAAGAAGGCCAGGATTCTACCTTCTTCAACACAATCTACCTTCAAGGTAACTAATTTAAGATCAACAAAAGTTCTTAAAGTGTAGTATTATTTTTTGAGATCTTGTTTTAGGAGTGATTATAGGAAGACCGGTAGTATGAAAGTATGCTCGTGTAAAAGTGATGGCTTAAATCATGGCATCTTGTGTAAATGAATGAATTGTCTTGATGGTATTCTGCTGTTCTAATCATCATGAAGTGTAAGATAAGAATTACTGATTGCTAAACTGTTTTTTCAATTAAAAAAAAGTGCTGCTCATTTTTGTAAAGGAAGTTTGCTACCTAAATAATTTCCAGTAACAGAAAGGCTATAGAATAAACTTGCAATGAATTAATAGGCATAAAAACCCCTAAAACATACTCATGAGCTACATGAATACAAGGTTTGTGGATTTCAGTATGAAAATTGGTGTGAGTAGGTGTTGACTAACTTCTATAAATTCCTTATGCATGTTTTTTATAAAGGTATTTTGATGTATAAGGTGTTTAGTACTTTTGTCCAAAAAATGACTATCATTCCAGGTTTTCTTGATATCTTGATTTTTTTATGGCATTTAATTTGTTTGAAAGAAGGAAATAACTTGTATTCCTTGAATAGGTTGCTTGGGAAGAAGATGGAAATTGGTGTCAATTGTACGTAGTCGAAGATATAGATCATTATCTCCATTTTACTTGTTTTTTGGGAACCTCTTATGTAATTTGTTGTCTTGGAAAGTTAATTACAATGTTAGTCTGCTACTACTATTTCACAAACTTTGTACTTTCGTGATAAATGTTTGAATTGTTTAATTAATTGAATGTTTATGTTAGATAATTAATTTAAATTGTTATATATATATATATATATTATGAGTGTAGGAATTTTAGAAAATGATGATTTGGGACATATATAAGTGTCATGTGCTTGGGACATTTATATATGTTGTATGAAACTAGTCTTAGGACATTTAGAACTGTCTTAAGAAATTGTTATAGGGACACTTTTATAAGTGTCCTAATAATGCCTTGGGACACATATAAATGTCCTAATTTAGGGACACATAAAAAGTGTTGTATCAGTTAATGCGACACACCGTTATGTGACACTTTTTATAAATGTCCCAAACCATGTAAGTGTCCCAAGATGTTCATCTAGGGACACTTTTCTGTGTCTCCTAACATGTTTTTTTGTTGTAGTGATAACAACATCAAAAATTTATCGAATTTGTTTAAAAAAGAAATTCGCCCCCACACCCCAACCACTAAAATGCTGTAAGTCCGACCCTGTAATTTGTGACAATTTGATCGACATATTAAATTTCTTTATCTTAATGACCCTCCGTTAGGCTTACAGACAAATACATGTAAAAGTTTGGTTAGCGATATTGCCAGAGCACATATTATTGCTTTCAGAGTAATTTTTTTTTAATTTTCTAATCTACCCCTTCTAGTCAAGATCATAAAACTTGAAATTTTCAATTTCCATGACACACCGTATTATTTTATTGACAATGCAATTTTCTCTCTCATATTAATACCTTGTTTTCTCTCTCTTATTAATATATTATTATTGTTTTCCTTTTTTCTTTTATTATTTAACTTCTTTTTCCTTATCCTATTATATTTCAAGCATAGAAATAATTATATAGTTTTATAAAATAGTATAATACGCCTGGCATGTAATTCACAACAATATATAAAGAAATTAATTTGTGATGAAATGAACTATTGCATAATTTCACTTTTTCTCTTTATAATTGAATTTTTTGTATCTTCTTATTACCAAATGTTTATGACTTAAAGCAAATTTGGTAAATCCAAAAATGAGCGTAGTCGACTTCACACAATTAACAATAAAATGTGACTGGATAATATAGTTAGATAACTTTCAAACTCGTCACAAGCTCGATTCGGTAAGTCAAAAATAAAAATAAAAATATGTAAATGTAAAGTTAAACGAGTTTAATACATGTTCGATTCGATTAAAACTCTTTCAAATCTAAATCTATTATTCTTATCAAATCTAGGATGAATAATATAGTCATATAATTAACTTTCAAACTTGTCACAAGCTCGATTCGGTTAGTCAAAAAAAATGTAAATGTGAAGTTCTACGAGTTTAATACATGTTCGATTCAATTAAAACTCGTTCGAATCCAAATTATTTTAAAATATTTTCAAAATTCAAAAATATTAATTGATCATTAATGCAAAAATAGTTTGTACAATCCAAAGAAATTATCACAACATCATATATAAGTGTCATTCTAATCAAATATACATGAAAATGGGAAGGGAAAAATGCATCGCTAGGCCAAAATTAATATTATGGAAATTATTTATATTACAAATGAAGTTAAAAAAAATTACATTTAAGGATGATGATGAAAGGCTTCTTTCATATGCGCAGTTTATTATATTACGACAAAATTAAAATTAATAATTGCAAATGAAGTTAAAAGAATTACCTTTAAGCATGATGATGAATGACTTTTTTCATATGCCGTTTATTATATGTTGAAGAACAAGTAAAATTATTAATGTGATTTATCTAAAAAGTCATTAAAATAATTTATTATTTTCTTGTTAAAATATAGTACTGTTAAAAAAGAAAAGAAAAGTTAATAATGTATTAATAAGAGAGAGAATATTGAATTACCAATTAAATGAGTATTTTGGGAATTGAGAAATATGAATTTAATAATCATTGACTTGAAAGGGCAGAATAGGAAATTAACAAAAGTTGCTCTGGTAGCAACAATATGTGCTCTGACAATATCGCTAGCCTCAGTGTGTACTGTTTTAAAACATTAAAGTCATGAATTTTTATTTTTAACTTTTTGTTAAGTTATTAACATTTTGCTTTGTTTTTTTTTATTCTTGACAAATATTTGGGTTATTTGATTAGATTGTATTAAAAATAAAAATGCTATGATTTCTTGATTTTGTGTCCCATGTTTATTCTTACAATTTGAAAATATGATGATCTATGTCATATTTGAATGGATTTGAAATGCCCGTGACCCAGCATTCAATTACCAGGAATAATAAAATATGGTGAACAATAAAATTAGTCAAAAGCAATTCTATCAATCTGACTCAAAAGAGATACGGGTCCCACTTAAGGTAATTTTTTCTTAGCGTAGCCCATTCTCACGCGCCTGTCATTTATATCTTATCAATTCATGTGACAGTGGAATCCACGTGTGGACAAACTAGTGAATAAGAAAAGAGATTTACAATTGGGACGCGAACTAGTGTCAGAAAATTAGCGAATTTATAGGAGAATTAACAAAAACGCTCTAGTACGCGCTTCCAGAGCGCGCGTGAAGGGTGATGGCACGAATTACGTTACCTAGCTCCACACAATGCTCCTTTCTTTATCGACAATGCAGACGCTATCCCAACCACCCTGCATTATTCGAAAACTACATCCAGAATCAAATCTCTCTACTCGATTTAGCAACAACGCAAGATTGGAAGAAGAAGACCACATCCGCAAAATCGGTGGACGGCGAAGGAAGATCGGTCATAACTACGGTGAAGAAAAGAGGGATTAGAGTGAACTTCCTCAAGAATCGTGTGACCTTGGAAGCCTCCACCACCACCACTACCACAATTACCAACACCGATAACGAAACGGGAATAACTGTGACAACAACTTACAAAACCGTTCAAGTGGAGTCGAAGCACAAAGATGGAATATATACTTTTCCTCATCAGTATCGGCCAGTGATATTTCTACATGCTTTTTTTTTTATAGAAAATAGAAACTAGAAAAGTGCACGTGATTAACTAATTTTTTTAATCAAATTAGAAAAGTGCACGTGTTTTGCACGTAATTAACTAATTTCTTTTAATCAAATTAGAAAAGTGCACATATTTTACACTTGATTAGCTAATTTCTTATGGCAACTGTGTGTTTTGTATGTGAGAGATAAAATAAACACACATTTTTATGTTCAATTTGACGTTCATCATAAGACCAGAATTCCATGAAGATTTTGGTCCAACTTTTGCAATTTGTTTTTTTCAGTAGCTTTAAACTTTTTCATCAGTTTCATCAATTTTATTTACTTTAAACTTTCATCAGTTTTATTTACTTTAAACTTTTCGTCCAGTAGAGCACCACCATTTTTATCGCTCACATGAATGATAAAGTACCAATTCAAACCCTAAAGCAAATTTCCATTGTTTTCAAGCACTGTAAAAAACAAATTGCAAAAGTTGGACCAAAATCTTCATGGAATTCTGGTCTTATGCAAGACATAGGATAACAAAAGTGAATTACAAAGCACAAACTAGGTAACTAAGCCGCCGTGCGCGAGCGGATGCGGGTGCGTGAGAACGCGATAAATTAAATTTTTATATATGAGAGCGCATTTCAAATAATATTATATTAATTACAATAATAATATTATAATTGTTAAAAATAAAAGTAAGAACAACCACAAATTAATATACTAAGGCTATTGATAAATTTTTAATATGCAATGAGTAATTTTAACTAATATTTTATTTTAGAATATTTTTAAATATTCTTGTAATTTATTTATCGAAAAATTTATTTATAAATTTATTACTAAAATTTTTATATTTCAAATTCTGATAGTAAAACACTTTTCACGATAAAATTAATTTGAAAATATGATGATCTATGTCATATTTGAATGGATTTGAAATGCCCGTGACCCAGCATTCAATTACCAGGAATAATAAAATATGGTGAACAATAAAATTAGTCAAAAGCAATTCTATCAATCTGACTCAAAAGACCCCACTTAAGGTAATTTTTTCTTAGCGTAGCCCATTCTCACGCGCCTGTCATTTATATCTTATCAATTCATGTGACAGTGGAATCCACGTGTGGACAAACTAGTGAAAAAGAAAAGAGATTTACAATTGGGACGCGAACTAGTGTCGGAAAATTAGCGAATTTATAGGATAATTAACAAAAACGCTCTAGTACGCGCTTCCAGAGCGCGCGTGAAGGGTGATGGCACGAATTACGTTACCTAGCTCCACACAATGCTCCTTTCTTTATCGACAATGCAGACGCTTATCCCAACCACCCTGCATTATTCGAAAACTACATCCAGAATCAAATCTCTCTACTCGATTTAGCAACAATGCAAGATTGGAAGAAGAAGACCACATCCGCAAAATCGGTGGACGGCGAAGGAAGATCGGTCATAACTACGGTGAAGAAAAGAGGGATTAGAGTGAACTTCCTCAAGAATCGTGTGACCTTGGAAGCCTCCACCACCACCACTACCACAATTACTAACACCGATAACGAAACGGGAATAACTGTGACAACAACTTACAAAACCGTTCAAGTGGAGTCGAAGCACAAAGATGGAATATATGCTTCTCCTCATCAGTATCGGCCAGTGATATTTCTACATGCTTTTTTTTTTATAGAAAACAGAAACTATAAAAGTGCATGTAGTTAATAATTTTTTTAATCAAATTAGAAAAGTGCACGTATTTTGCACGTGATTAACTATTTTTTTTAATCAAATTAGTATTTTGCGTGAAGGGTTATGGCACGAATTTATAGGAGAATTTTCTTGGTGGTCGCTCGAGTCCGTTGAGGTCAGTGACTTCCTAAACACCAAAATCGAAATGACAGGTAAGGGCTCTTCGGGTAATTGTCTTTCGGGCACTATCATAACTTGATGAAGTGGGACCAGAGATAGACGATCTTGATCTGCCAGATGGTATGTTGATGGCGATGAGATACCGGAAGAAGTGGCTTTTTAGGTTCACAAAGTCGTCATGGACTTGATGCAAATGATGTTGACCTGTCAGATTGCACGTTGAGATAGTTCCGGAAGAAGAAGTAGTAGCCTCATAATTAGGGGTTGATTTCTTTGAAAGAAAATGAAATACAGTTTCTTGATTATTCTTTGTGGCTAGTGGAAAAAGAAAATGAGAATTATGGCTTCTTGGATAAACAAGTTTTCTTTTCCTTGGTGATCGCTTTTTCTTGATTATGCGTGATTTACCCTTTTCCTTGTGAAAGAATAATTTTTGGAATTTCTTTCTCCTATTCTCCGACTTTGCCAACTTTTTCTTGATATCTTCGAGTTCAACCGGAATGTTGAATTGGTGTTTGGCGTTGATCTCATGCAAGAAATTGGCCATTTCTTGAGGGTTTGAACTAAGACTTATGTTGTAGAGTTCACAAGCCGTGTACAAAAAACAACGCATGTTGCGTCGAAGATTGTATTCTTTCTGATCGTACAAATAGTAATCATCATCGGAAGAATCAGATGAATACCCGAAATCAATACTCATTATAATCTTGATGAACTGTGAGAGAAGATATAATATATAAGGGACTGAAAATATTAACAATGTTAATGTAATTAAACGTACGTAATAATTGCATGCAGTCATCTCTTAGTTAATAATTATCCTATATTAATTAGTGGAAATATTTTCTTCTTCGGGCCATTTTTAGCTCTTGAAACATACATCAAATCTTCAGGATATTTTCATAAGGTTGGTTGGTTTGCTTTACTACTTTTCTTTTCCCCCTAAAATTAATTTTCACATGGTCTAGGAGTTTAACTCGTGGACCCGATCCCTGAAAGAATCTTCCATTAAATTCTAATTGCATGCAGTCATCTCTTAGTCGATACTCAATCATCTTTTAGTAGATTTTTAGTAGATTTTAGTACATTTGCGCAGGGGAGTGTGAAAGGGTGGTCCTGAGTTTTGCCGAGGTTATGACGTGAGCTGGTGGTTAGGTATGTCGGCGGCGGCTTGGGGTTAGAGGAGAAGATGATAAATTAGGTTTTGCTCAAATTATAGGAAATTATACATTGACCCCAAATCTTTTTTTTCCTCAGTTGGGTCAGTCTACTTTTAAATTGTGAGTTTAATTGGAAAAAGATAATGACACAAAATGAAAACACATGGAAAAAGATAATCAATCGAAATTTTTTTAACTTTTTTAATGTACTAGAAAAGTGCACGTGCTTTGCATGTGTTTAACTAATTTTTTTAAATTAAATTCGAAAATTGTACATATTTTACACGTGATTAATTAATTTCTTTTAATCAAATTAGAAAAGTGCACGTGTTTTGCACGTGATTAACTAATTTCTTATGACCGATCTTCCTTCGCCGTCCACCGATTATGCGGATGTGGTCTTCTTCTTCCAATCTTGCGTTGTTGCTAAATCGAGTAGAGAGATTTGATTTTGGATGTAGTTTTCAAATAATGCAGGGTGGTTGGGATAAGCGTCTGCATTGTCGATAAAGAAAGCAGCACTGTGTGGAGGTGCGCCAGGTAAAACTGGATTCATTTTAGCTAGCTAGAGAAAAGAAAAAAGATTTCAAAGAGAGTGAAATTTGTTCAAGCAAAAACCCAGTTAGGTAATTGCAGCTTTATATTGACATGGCATACTTAATAGGCTAAGCAAGGAGACTAAGTGTAATGACTAAATTATCCTTAATATAATTGCTGGACTGGACTAGGCCCAGCCCATCAGCCCATATTTTCTCACCACATTAACAATGTTCATTTCATGAAGAAAAATTAAATAATCGAATCATATCTGATAAATAAAATTTAAATAATATGATAATTATAATTTTCAACTAAAATAGGGTGTCATCTTTTTTTATTATTGTTACGTTATTAAGATTTTATTTTGTAATAATAATTTTTTTCAAGGGTATTCAAATTTTAGACATGTTATTCATAATTTATGATTTTTAAAACTTATTTCATTTATGGTGTAAATAAAAATTTAAATTTTCTCATAATTTTTTTGTGGTTTCTAGAATTTAAACTATATATTCATTAAACTTTTTTTTAAAAATGAGGGCTTACTTGAGAAATGATTCAACACCATAAGAATCCAAGGCATTGTAAAGTAAGGGCAGCATAGACCGCAATTGCAGAGATGTTCAACTTGCAATTGCACTCCCCACATGTGGACTTTTGAGTCTGTTTTGACTATTTGATTATACATGACCTGATTTAGGATTAATTAAAGTATTTAGAAATGAAATAATTATCCTATATTAATTAGTGGAAATGGTACTTTATTGCATACTTTATTTTTTTATAGTATCCCTCTATCTATCTATCTATATCTATATACATATAAAAGTACAAGTTGGCCTAAGAAAATTTCTTCCCTTTTTTATGAAGACTAATATACCCCTATTTAAATTATATTGTGATATTTAATTTTATCTATATACATATAAAAGTACAAGTTGGCCTAAGAAAATTTCTTCCCTTTTTTATGAAGACTAATATACCCCTATTTAAATTATATTGTGATATTTAATTTTATCTATATCTATATACATATAAAAGTACGAGTTGGCCTAAGAAAATTTCTTCCCTTTTTTGTGAAGACTAATATACCCCTATTTAAATTATATTGTGATATTTAATTTTATGGCAAAAAGTTAAATAAAAAAATCCTAGAAGTATAATTAGACAAGAAGTCTATCCTACATCAACCTTACAATTATCTTTTAAAGTTTCACAACTCATTAAAATATTAATAATAACAAAAAAAAATTCTATATTTCTTCAAAAATTTCTTTGAAAAGTTGTTAAAAAGTTATTACTTATAAAGGAACCTCAAAAATATTAAGAGACTAAAAAATTTTTTGTCATATTCATGCTACATGAATAAAAAAATGTACTATTTATTTAGTTAACTAAAAATGTATAATTGGCTTAAGCCCAAAAAAGTCAAAAGATAGAAATTATTAAAATCAACAATTCGATAAAAAAATATATGATAAAAATAGTAAAATCAATAGGAAAATGGATCATATAGAAAGAAAAACGAGTTAACCAAAAAAAACCGTGAATCGATAAAAAAAAAAAAAAGGCTAACCAGCAAAAAAATGGGTAAAACCAAAAAAAACTGAATGACATCGACTAAACATAGGATAACAAAAAAATGGTGAATTGATAAAAAATCAAGGTTAACTGGCAAAAAAATGGGCAAAATCGGTAAAAAAAATTGAATGACATCGGCTAAACACGGGATAACAAAAAAATGGATCAAATCGATAAAAGAAAAATAAATGAGTTAATTGGCAAAAAAAAGGTGAAATATCTGAGAAAATATGTTAAATAAGCAAAAGAATAAGTAAAATCAAACTAAAATTGGGTTAAACCGGAGAGAATGAGTGAACTGATTAACAAATGTGAAAATCAACTAATGGGTTGACTTTAGAATGGATGGATCGTTTAATAAGCTGGATAAACCATTAAAAAATTGTGAACGAACGGGTTACAATAACAAAAAATAAATGATAAACTCAATGTAAAAGCAGTTAAAATCGATATTTCTTTATAAGTTTTTAAAAAATTATAGTTCATCACGTGCAAAATACGTGCACTTTTCTAATTTGATTAAAAGAAATTAGTTAAGAGAATCAGTGAACTGATTAACAAGAAAATCAACTAATGGGTTAACCTGAGAATGGATGGATCGTTTAAATAAACTGAATAAACCATAAAAAATTGTGAACGAACGGGTTAAAATAACAAAAAATAAATGATAAACTCAATGTAAAAGCAGGTAAAATCGATATTTATTTTGTAAGTTTTAAAAAATTATAACTTATTAAAAAGCCTAAGAATGATAACAACTTTAAAGCGATTTAATCAAATAAATTATGTGGAATGTCTTAAGACCATAGTATGATTAAAAATGATGATATGATTCAACTAACATAGGAAATTAGTAAATCACATGCAAAACACGTGGACTTTTCTAATTTGATTAAAAGAAATTGGTTAAGTACGTGCAAAGCACATGCACTTTTTTAATTTGATTAAAAGAAATTAGTTAATCACATGCAAAACACCTGCACCTTTTTAATTTGATTAAAAAAAATTAGTTAATCACGTGCAAAATACGTGCACTTTTCTAATTTGATTAATAAAAATTAGTTAATCATGTGCAAAGCACGTGCACTTTTCTAGTTGCTATAAATGCAAAAATGCAAGATCCAATCTTCCATTGTCGTTTTGCTCAACATATTGTGTTTTAATTATTTTTTGAGATGTAATTAATGTACCTTAGGAAATATTTTCTTCGTCGGGCCATTTTTAACTCATGAAACATACTTAAAATCTTCAGGATATTTTCATAAGGTTGGTTGGTTTGCTTTACTACTTTTCTTTTCCCCCTAAAATTAATTTTCATTTATTGGGAGGAGTTTTAGTGGTTCACATGGTCTAGGAGTTTAACTCGTGGACCCGATCCCTGAAAGAATCTTGGGGAATTCTATGGTGACTCTCATCTCAAATTTGAGTCACCACAACAAATAAATCCCAACCATTAAAAATTAAAATGAATTTATTTTAGCCATCCACAGTGTACATTCTAAAACAACCCACCATATTGTGTATAATCCCAATAAATATATCAATTAAAACATTGTACACATCAATTTTACATTGTTACCCCTAATGAAAAAACTCAATTTACCAAATTATCCCTCTCATTTCATCTTCCCCAAATTTTTTTCCAATCCATTTCCAAACCCTAACCCATACCATCACCACCACAACCACCCATCTTTGCTCCTAGCCGAACCAGAACGACGGCGGTGACGAAGTGCCGCCTCTGTTCTCGATTCCACCAGAACAACAACCCTAATTAAACTGGGTCGGGTGCCAAATCTTCCACTTGAACTGAACCCCTCAAATCTTCTCCACCAACCCAACCCTCCAAAAAGGAACCCCGTTAGTGTTTGGAGGATTGGGATTGACAATCACAGACCTTTTCGACGGCCTCGTTAATGTTTGGAGGATTGGGAGTGGCGGTTGCTCATTTTTCAGATTTTTTTTTTTAAAATAAAAGGTTATATTTGGTTCTTTACAAAATAAAGGTTAAGGGTATAATTGGAATCTTATATTATTATTGGGTTGTATATGATTTTGTTGGAGTTGTACTTTAGACACGTGTCAAAATCTGATTGGAGTTTATTGGTATTGTTGGTGACTCACTTTGAAGAGTGAGTCACAATAGACCATCCCAAGAATCTTCCATTAAATTCTTATTGCATGAAGTCATCTCTTAGTCCATCCTCTTTTAGTAGATTTTTAGTAGATTTGAGTGGAAGATCGAGATCGTTGTGGGTCATACTACTAATTAATAAATTATTGATCCAATTACATTCTATTGTGTGAACTGTGAACATGCACATGCAAATGATAATAATATCTGATCACGTGCATGTGAATTGTGATAGTTCACATATTCAATTCTAAGTTATACATGTACAACATTAGTCTTCTTTTTATTTTTGAGTCAAAGTTTTGGATTTTATTCAATCAAATATATGCATAAATAACATAAAAAAAATTAATAAAGGGAAAAAACTAAATGAAAATTATCATATTTTAACTATTGATTATTTTGAATTTATGATTATCAGTAGCGTAATTATTTGTTTTGCTAGACCTGCTTTTTCTTTTTCTTGTTAGACTGTAGTGGAGACAGGGGGTTTTTAGAACCCATTAAAGTTATTAAGAGATCTAATTAGGAAGAGAACAATACATTTAACCTATAAATAATATCACGTTTGAATTAATTAATGTGATCTGGTGCTTATGTGCAGCTATTATTCTACGTACTATATATATCAACTCTTTCAAGAAAACACATTCTAGTTTTCCGACTTCAATTCATCTTCTCTCTACGTACGTACAGCAAGAAATCAAGACAATATATGGAAATTTCTAACAATGCGAGTAAGAAAACAATGGGGAGACAAGTACTGATTCGTGTGGGATAAATTCATTCTTGAAAAATCCAACAAATTATAACTCATATCCAATCCTTCTTTCATTCTCTTCAATTCTTCAATCCGTGCTTTAGCAGTTTCAGCCTTGACATTCAAATTCGAAGCAAAATTCCTCAAATCTGTTTCTGGCAAGTTATTCAAGAACTCAAACCAAGTTGGGTACTTAGCCTCCATGTTCTTTTTCCGAAGCTTTGCTAGTTCGTCTTCGATTTTACGCTTTCTGTCGTGGAAGAAATCCGATAAACCAAAGGTTTTGTTGCTCGAGTCTTTGTTCTTGGATTTGTAGATGCCGATTATTGGATTTATACATTATAAGTTTTTAAAAAATTATAGTTCATCACGTGCAAAATACGTGCACTTTTCTAATTTGATTAAAAGAAATTAGTTAAGAGAATCAGTGCACGTGCATGTGATTAAAGAGCCTAAGAATGATAACAACTTTAAAGCGATTTAATCAAATAAATTATGTGGAATGTCTTAAGACCATAATATGATTAAAAAGGATGATATGATTCAACTAACATAAGAAATTAGTTAATCACATGCAAAACACGTGGACTTTTCTAATTTGATTAAAAGAAATTGGTTAATTACGTGCAAAGCACGTGCACTTTTCTAATTTGATTAAAAGAAATTAGTTAATCACATGCAAAACACCTGCACTTTTTTAATTTGATTAAAAAAAAAATTAGTTAATCACGTGTAAAATACGTGCACTTTTCTAATTTGATTAATAAAAATTAGTTAATCATGTGCAAAGCACGTGCACTTTTCTAATTGCTATAAATGCAAAAATGCAAAATCCAATCTTCCATTGTCGTTTTATAGCAACTAGATTCTCTTAACTAATTTCTTTTAATCAAATTAGAAAAGTGCACGTATTTTGCACGTGATGAACTATAATTTTTTAAAAACTTATAAAGAAATATCGATTTTACCTGCTTTTACATTGAGTTTATCATTTATTTTTTGTTATTTTAACTCGTTCGTTCACAATTTTTTATGGTTTATCCAGTTTATTAAACGATCCATCCATTCTCAAGTTAACCCATTAGTTGATTTTCACATTTGTTAATCAGTTCACTCATTCTCTCCGGTTTAACCCAATCTTAGTCTGATTTTACTTATTCTTTTGCTTATTTAACATATTTTCTCAGATATTTCACCTTTTTTTTTTTTGCCAATTAACTCATTTTTTTTTCTTTTATCGATTTGATCCATTTTTTTGTTATCCCATGTTTAGCCGATGTCATTCAATTTTTTTTACCGATTTTGCCCATTTTTTTGCCGGTTAACCTTGATTCTTTATCAATTCATCATTTTTTTGTTATCCCATGTTTAGCCGATGTCATTCAGTTTTTTTTGGGTTTACCCATTTTTTTGTTGATTAGCCTTGTTTTTTTTTTTTTTTTATCAATTCACGGTTTTTTTGGTTAACTCATTTTTCTTTCTATATGATCCATTTTCCTATTGATTTTACTATTTTTATCATATATTTTTTATTGAATTGTTGATTTTAATAATTTCTATCTTTTGACTTTTTTGGGCTTAAGCCAATTATACATTTTTAGTTAACTAAATAAATAGTACCTTTTTTTATTCATGTAGCATGAATATGACAAAAAAAAAATTAGTCTTTTAATATTTTTGAGGTTTCTTTATAAGTAATAACTTTTTAACAACTTTTCAAAGAAATTTTTGAAGAAATATAGAATTTTTTTTTGTTATTATTAATATTTTAATGAGTTGTAAAACTTTAAAAGATAATTGTAAGGTTGATGTAGGATAGACTTTTTGTCTAATTATACTTCTAGGATTTTTTTTATTTAACTTTTTGCCATAAAATTAAATATCACAATATAATTTAAATAGGGGTATATTAGTCTTCACAAAAAAGGGAAGAAATTTTCTTAGGCCAACTCGTACTTTTACATGTATATAGATAGATAGATAGATATAGATATAGATAGATAGATAAAATTAAATATCACAATATAATTTAAATAGGGGTATATTAATCTTCACAAAAAAAGGAAGAAATTTTCTTAGGCCAACTCGTACTTTTATATGTATATAAATAATAATATAAATAATATATATAGGGGCCGTTTGGTAGGGCCTAATAGGGGGTATTATGTCATATTATATGAGTTAATATGGGCTAATACAACGTTTGGTGGCATTGCTCTAATACCGGGTCGAATGAATTAAATCGTTACGACCCGGTATTAAGATTAGATTATAATGCACTCAGGCGTGGGTGGATTAGTTAATCCTGGTAAAGATGGATTAGGTAAATATCACTAATAACCTCAAATTTATATATTTCCTTTTTAACATATCATTAAATATCATAAATTCTTCTCAAATATCTGAAAATGGAAAAACATGATACATAAATAAATCACAAATTAAAATTTAACATGGAAGCATTCAATCAAATCTACCAAACATGATTTTAATATGGCCTTCAATCTGGCTCCAATCTAATCCACCTTAATCCCATACACCCTACCAAACGGCCCCATAATATATATATATATATATATATATAGAATAGATAGATAGAATAGATAGATATAGATTAATACAACAACGCGAAATAATCAGGTCAACAGGAGAGGTTTGTGTCATCTGTTTTGCATATCCAAAATATTGTGTTTTAATTATTTTTTAGATGTAATTAATGTACGTTAGGTTTTCAGATTTAGATATATTATAATATTATGAACTTCAATTTGTAATATTCATTGATGGCATTAAAACTAGGAAGCATTAATTGAGCCATATGATCTAATTTTGTTGGTAATAATTAGGGCTGTCAATGGGGCGGATTTCAATCCGGATCCGTCCGAATTCGATCCGATTTATTAGGATAATTGTCCGATTAGAGATTCGATGGACCTGATCCGATTATAAAGATTCGAAATCCGAAACTCATGGAGCGAATATGGATTTAGGTCGATCCGATCCGTTAAAGATCCGTATCCGACAACAAATAAAAAGAAAGCTATATATACAAAATGATTTATAAAAATAAGTATCATTAATAATATTTCAACGTCAATTTAAGAAGATAGTAATTTATAATGCGTTTATAAATTTATTTAAACCAATATATTCATTCTACAAATATGAATATAGTAAAGAAACTTTGAAAATGTGAGCTAAAATTAAATAAAACAGAAAAGATAATAAACTTGTTTTAGGAAAAAATATTAATTTAACTTTTTAAATACAAATTTATTGGATCCGAAAAATATCCGATATCCGGCCAAATCCGACCAAGATCCGCTGGATTCAAAAAATCTAGATCCGAGCACAATCCGAGCAAGATCCGAATCCGACAGGATTCGATCTGATATAAATGGAGCCGGATCTGGACGAGCCTGATCCGATCAGAATCCGACCCATTGACAGCCCTAGTAATAATAATATTATTGAATTAATGATTTTGAAACATATAAGATTTAGATGTATAATATATACTATGACCTTCAATTTGTATAGTTGTTATACTTTTCACAGAGCTATTTAGGAAAGTTTATGTACTTCATTGTGTCATGTTAAATTGTAAGTATAATATATATATATATAATTCAAAAGTCGCGTTCATAAATATTTTGCTAATAATGTTTTTGAAAAGGATGTAATGGAATTCAGATGTGGCCTAGGTAACGTAATTCATGCCATCACCCTTCACGCGCGCTCTGGAAGCGCGTACTAGAGCTTTTTTGTTAATTCTCCTATAAATTCGTTAATTTTCCGACACAAGTTCGCATCCCAATTGTAAGTAATGTGAATTGAATCAGTGATGTGACTTTTTGTGCCTAATATGATTCCAAAGGTGCAAAGATATAATTATGATCAACTCACCTACAAAATAACGTGATCAATAATGTTTGTCGATGATAACATAAATTTAACTTTTTCGGAAGTTTAATTAGTTCCCTAACTACACAGTCAAAATTGACCCCAAATTCAAAATTAAATTTAATTGAAGGTACATGGTCCACTCATGATGATTGCTCCTTTTGCAATTGGGACTAAGATGATTTGTATGGGTTTTTCTAAAACGTAGATTAATTAATTAGTTGGTATGAAAGTTGAAACATATTTTTTGTTAAATATTATGAATGAAGATGGCGAGGTATAGTGAAAAAATTTAGTAGATGCAAAAATATTGAGCTATCATTTTTTCTGAAAGTTTCTTTTTTATTAGTAATATTTTTATCTAAAACTCCTTTTAATTTAAAATTTAATTTGTTTTTCTATTTCTACTCGCTTCTTACAACCGGATAAATATCTTATTACATGACAAAATAATCCGAAAATCAATCATATGAATGGGCTGGACGTAAAGTTAGATCCCATGAAGGATGGAAATGCAGATCCAGGTTTGGACATTATATTAAAATTGAGTTATTGTCACTTGTCAGATACGTTTTTTTTTAATTACACAATATGATGGACTATAATTGTAAATAGTAAATTATAATTTGAAGATCATGTCATTTTAGTTTTCAATTAATTAAATAATTTGTAAATACACTACCATTGCCTACACTTGTTATGTTTTATGATTCTTTTGAAATTATCAAATGAGTATCCCACCTGGCCCTGTTCTTTCTTTTTAGATTGTGTACATATGTTTGATTCATCAATTTGATTTGGCTAACTATCAAATTGTTCGTCTCTTCTCATTTGGCACACTAAAAATATGCAGTTTTGTCATATTAATGGCTCCATATTTTTATTAGATGAAATATTAATTAACTTATTTTTTATGACACTTATTTTCTTCAGGACGAATTAAGACCTTTCGAGGAAATTTTAGTACTCATACAATGTAATTTACACAGCCATTAAAGATTATTTTATCTAACTTTACCCATCATACAGTTGAACTTGCAATTTTTAGTATTTTTGGATATATGAGAAAATCTACCATTTGAAAAAAATGGTACTCATATAGGCACTAACTTTAGTTAATCAATAATTTAATTTCATTAATTATACAACATAAAACGTAATCTAACTTTTCTTCATGACGTCAAATTTACTCAGCATTGTTTATGGAGAGAATTGTATTTTGGTACATAGATATAGGTCAATTCTCACTTTTGGTACTGAGTTTTATGGGTCCAACACATTTGGTACAGAGTTTTAACAAATTATAACATATTTGGTACAGCCGTTAAAAATTGGCGTTAAGTGATGATGTGTCAGTTAAGTCTAATTGCAAAGTTGAAGCCATTACTTATGTTGATTGATAATTTTACCCCATAATATTTTAGGTTATCAAAAAAGCCCCACATCTCCAAATTTAGTGACGATTTTAGTCCACATTGTTCTCAGATTTCAAAATTGACTCGAATAAGACCATGTGAGGACATATTTTAATTAATCTGAACACGTATGTATAACTAGACCATAAACACTAGACAATTGAGCCCACATTTGATTTATATATAGATTAATTACTATATCCTTAACTCTTATTAATTAATTAATGTGATTTGGTGTTTATATATGGGCAACTATTATTCTAAGTACTATATATTAAACCTATAAATAATATCACGTTTGAATTAATTAATGTGATTTGGTGTTTATGGGCAACTATTATTCTACGTACTATATATATCAACACCATAATTATAATAAAATAGACATTATTATATTGTAATATTAATTGTTGATTTCGTCACAATAATAAATAAACTTATATTATGATTCTCTTGTGGTGATTGAACCTAGATAATGTAGTTACATTAGAAATCTCCAAATGTAAAGAAAAATTGTCAATAAATTCAATAGAATCAATTAATCATACAGCATAACAAGTGTAGACAATGGCAATGTATTTACAAATTATTTAATTAATTGAAAATTAGATCGGCATGATCTTGATAATATACAAGCTTATAAATATGAAAGAACAAAATTATTTATAGCATAAACATTTACAAAAATATCGACCCAAATCAGGTAATAAGATAGGGGGGTAAATTGCCAAAATTGAGAGTGGGTATGAAAAATATTTTGTAAAATAGGGGTAAATTGTCACATTTTTCTTAGCACGGGGTTAAATTGTCACATTATCATAATACAAAAGGGGTAAAGTGCCACATATAAAAATTTCAAGGAGTCGGTGTAAGACTTACATAAAATTACATGGGGTAAAGTGCTCTTTTTCAAATTATAAGAAGGTGAACTAAATATATGAATGGTAATTGTCATTAACTCAATTTTATTTCTAGTGGTAAAATTTGCTATTTTATTTGCTTATGTTAATGTGACCCTAGAAAATTTGTACAGTTGTTAGTAGGAATGTCAATTGAGTCGAATCTACCCGAAGTTCGATGACTCTATTAAATTAAAATTGATTCGAATCCGAATATTTGTGAGTCAGGTCGTTGAGCCATTATATTAAAACCATCAATTTATGAGTTGAGCTTGAGCCTAACACGGATAAGTCTAAATAAAGCCCGAACATATAATTGTTTTAAATATTACGATTAATTATTTATATTGTAGTTATAGATACTAATTAATGTTTTTATTTTGAAACAAGTAAAGTTTATTAAATGTTATATTTTATAATGTAAACTCACATATATATTAGTATATCAATTACGTACTGAAGGCCGAAATACAAGGGGAAAAAATTTAATCAATGATGGGAAGAAAAAAAGTTAACACAAAATATCAATAAATTGGAGACTTGAGACTTTAAAACTCTACTGCATGTTCAAATTGATCAAACATGTCTTAAACAATGTGGACAAATAACTCGATATTTCAGTTAAAATATTATTTAATGATATCTACTAGTGTATCAATTAACAGTAATATATTCATATGTGTTTCAGTAATCTAAATTTTTTATATGTCAAGTTTTTGCCTATATTAACAAACCCGATATAAGCCTGATATAAGCCCGGAACCCAAAAAATTATATGGACTGAGTTTGAGCATATAGCTATATATGAAACCCGATATTATTTAAGTTCGAACTATTTAAAGCTCGACTCACAAGACCCGATTGACAGTGTTAGTTCTTAGAAATTGCGCACACGAGATTTTATGTCAATCTGAGAAATTTGTGTGGCATAAGAGCTAATTTCAATTTACCCTTGTGAATTGCATGAAGTTCAATTTACTCCCCTGTAATTTGAAATATAGTAATTTACCCTCTGTTAAAATTTTAAAGAAACAATTTACCCTATTCAGCCTGAGAATGTAACTTACTTGTGGAAATTTAGAGTGGTCATGAAAAGTATTATATAATATAAGCGATAAAGTGCCACATTTATCATAACTTAGAGGATAGATTGTTATATTTGTAAATGTCATATATAAAAATATTAGAAAAGTGTAGGGAGGATATGGTGCTTTTTTAAAGTACTAAGAGATAAATTGAATATTAAAGGGAGTGAGTTTCAGTAACTCAATTTTATTAGTGATAAAATTTGCTATTTTTTTGCTGATGTCAACGTGTCCCTTGATACGTTTTGTACAGTTCTTGAAACTGCGCACATGAGATTATACGTTCATATGAGTGTTCTTTTTCTTTTGAAATTTGTTTGGCATGAGAGCTAATGTCAATTTAGCTCTTTGTGAAATGCATAATTTTAAATGTATTTTAATAAATTTGAAAATGAGCATTTTACTTTTCTATAAAAGTTTAAAGACAAATTTATCTTATTTAGCTGAAAAATGTAATTCATTTGTCAAAATTTATGATGTGATGCGACCTGGATAAGTTGCGAATCTATTAATTGTAAAGTTATATGTAACCAAGCAATGTAACATAGGGTTAGGACCTGTTTGTTTAACATTTTGGAGAGTAGTTTGAGAAAATATATTTATGAAATAATTTCGACTTATATAATGTTTGCTCGGATTTTTAGAAAGTTGTTTATCTCGTTTCTCCAAAACATAAAATAATTTTAGGAATGACCAAACAAACCTGGCCTTAGTCCTTTGAAACAGGGCCTTAGCCACAAACGAAACAATGGGGGGTAAATATATCACATTTACATATTTAAATAGGTTCTACGGTTATACCACATATAAAGTTTCGTATCTAATGTAATTAGAAAATTATGTATGAATGAACGATTAGTGTAGTGTTAGAGAGTAGTTTTCATTATTTGATCAAATTATATTCGAATTTTATATAATGTGTTTGATGTGTCTTAAAATGATTTAGATCAGGTATAAGATTTAAGGGTGAAATACAGTTTGTCCTTTTAAAGTATGGGGCTGATATTGGTTACCCCATAAGGTATCAATTGTAACACTTACCTCCCTATGTAATGGTTTTAAACTTTTTATTCTAAAACTACCCCCGTCCCTTTTATAACTAATAAATTGGTTTTCTTTATTATTTTATTCAAAAAAAAAAAAAAAACCTCTTTATTAATCATGAATTCCCCCATCAACCCAAATACATTACGTTTAAATTTCTTCATTTTTTTTGTCTCGGTTTTTTCTTTATTTTTAATTTCTATTTTTTCTTTACTTATATCTCGATTTTTTTCTTTGCAATTTGTTAAGTTTTTATTTGGTTATAATTATCACATTTATTTTCATTACAAATTATTATTGCAAATGATAAGTATCTAATTCAAATTCTTACTTGAAATTTTTTGAACTTAACACATGCTTGTATAATCAATTCTTCAATCTATAGTTACCCTAACTTTTTTATTATACGTCTATTACCAATTAGAACTTGAACCAACAAAAATCATTACAGATATTATGAGCTCGTGTCAACCTTGGATTTTGCTAGCAAGATTTTAAAGGAAAGTTACTCAACATTTGAAATAATAATTTGTAACAAAAACAAATGAGATAATTATCACCAAAGAAAAACTAAGTTAAAAATTTAAAGAGAAAAATTAAGATAGAAATAAAGAAAAAAATTTGAAATGGAAATAAAGAAACTAAAGAAAAAACAGAATAAAACAAAATAAATGAAAAAACTGATACAAAATATTTTTAATTGATAGAGGAATTCATGATATATAAATAATTTTTTTGTGATAAATTAATAATTAACCATTTTGTTAGTTATAAAAGGGGGTAATTTTGGAATAAAAAGTTAAAAAGTATAACAGAAGGGGGTGAGTGTAACAATTAATACTTTAGGAGGGTAATTGGTATCACTATACTTTAAGGGGGCAAACTGTCTTTAACCCAATATTTAAATATCCATTAAAATGGTATTTTCATTTGAAAAAAAATGGTACTTATACGTGGCACTAACTTAAGTTAATCGATAACTTAATTTAATTATTTACACAAATCGTGATCTACCTTTTTTTTCATGAGGTCAAATTTACTCACCATTGTTTATATATATCGTGGAATAATAATTTACTTAGGCCCCGTTCGTTTGGGCCGATGGTAATAGGCCCAATATATAATTTGGTCTCATTAATGTATATATTGGACCCAATAATTCAATCTTCTGTTTGATAGATAATAAGATTCTAATTGGACTTTGGTCCAACAAATTAATATTCAGTTCGCTTGACCCGATTATGATGTAATTACGAATATACCCTCAACCTCTTATGAGATTTGACCATTAAAAATAGTTCATGAAACAAAACAAGAAATATATATATATATATATATATATATATATATATATATATATATATATATATGAAATACAAAATATAGATACTACAACTTATGGGTAATGTGTTCTTACCCTAGTTCTTGTCCTTCTTCAACTTGTTCTTGAGCTATGTTAAAAAAAAAATGAAACAAATTATTATTGCATTCAAAGTTTGGGTACTCAAGAATTAATTATGAGTTCTTGTTAACAAAAGAGTAAACAATAATAGAGACAAAAATAAAAAATTAAAGATAATATATTTTTATTTTTATTTCTCATCTTGCACTAGGATGGAGATGGAGGGAAAATGAAAATGGAAGTGGAAAATGAAGATGAAGAAGAAGGACTTTTTAATCTAGCAGTTTATTTTAGTGGCAATTTCGCGTAATTCAGGAGAACTCTCTGGGCATTTTTGTCCCATTTTTTGGATATCTGGCCCAATTAAGTAATACATGGTCCAACCCAGAGATTGTAATCGGACCAATTAAGTAGGGTGGCGCACCAGTTCACCCGATAACTACAGACTACCCAGATAATTATCGGCCCATCCGAACACAATTTTAGCCTTCTTTTATCTGAGCCGATTTATGCAATTGGAGACTAATCAAGCCAAACGAACGGGCCCTTAAGGATGTAGTGGGAACGCAGTGAAAAAAAAAATCTCAAATCAGTTTGTTAAGGATAATATAATTGAATTCACTAAAATGAAAAAGAAAAATTAAGGATAATGAAAATAAATTGTCAAAAATAGAACGAATACAAAAAGATGATTTCGTTTCTTTCAAACCCGATACGAGTTGGTAAGTACTAAATAGTTTTACCCGGAAAGAAAACGCTAGATTATAATAGTAAAACATTTGCTTAGTTACATACATGAATGGCTTGTAAACCTTTAAGGCAAATTTACAGAAAACTTCTCACACTAATTAGTGATTTTGAATTTTTGTCCCAAACTATATTACCTTATCAAGTTTCATCTCATAATTTATTATTTTTTGAAATATTGTCCAACTATTAATTATAAGATAAAAATTGTGCATGTATCCGTTAAATTGTCACATGATTGTTTACTTGTCATGACATGACAAATTTTAACATGAACAATTATAAAAAATTGCAGAATTCGTCCCAAACTCATTTCAATATGAAAGTCATAAATTAATTTTAAATAATAAAAATAAATAGTCATCAGCTCTTTTCTATGAATATATGAAATAAAAGGATTCCATTATCTATAATCAATACAGAAACACCGCATATTATCTTTACTTGACGCGCTGTCAAGATACATCAATTTACGTAATTGCTTAATTCTAAAATTTAAAATTCTAAATTTTGTTTATAATTCTACAACTTACAACAAGTTCTTCAATCAAGTCAAGTACTATTCTTGGGGAAATATACGATGAGGAAGGAAATACTGAAGAAGGGTGCAATTACACATATGAATGAAATTGGTTTACTAATTGCCAAAAAAATTCACTATATGCATAAGAATTAGTTGCTCAATTTAAAATTTCAAAGCATGACAATAATATTTCAAATAAATAAAAATTATTCATTTCAAGAAATTGCCACTCACCACAGCCAGTATCGGCATCGGCATAAACTATTTAACTGAACTATTTAATTGAATGCATCGGCATCGTCTTCCATTTCGGGGCTCGTATCCGCTTTAATGGGAGCATAGCTTGCATCAGTATGACTATACTATGATTTGATCAAAATTGATTTATTCTGTGATTTTCAGCTGGTAAAAATGAATGAGGTCGTAGAATTCAGTACAAATAATAAATTACAACATGGCGACATCCAAACTTGATGGTTCTCAGAAGTTCTTTAATATTTTTTCACTTAATACTCCATCAGCTACAAGGATAGAAGTAACCTCCTGCGAGAACGAAGATATCATGGCAATGATCCGTCATATATTCATCATGAAAATTTATACGACATCTTTTCTAGGAATATATGAAATATACAACAATTCAATTATCTATAATCAATAAAGAAAGAAATACAACAGATTATCTCACTTAAGTGTAGGATGTCATGATACATCAATTACGTAATTGTACTCTAGACAGATGAGTTCTAATTTCTTCATTAAAATGCTGAATTTTGTGAAGGATTTGTTGTTATATACAGTACTAAAAACTATATATTCATGCATTTTACTTTGATGAAGCGCTCATCTTGTGCTTTAGACTCAAGACCCAGTTGCGCGTTAGTGCATCTAATCGTAACCTTGTTCCTACCTTATTTTTCAATTGTTACAATTCTGGAAGTCCCCGTATAGTAGCTAGTTACATCTTGTAGTCTATGTAGAACTCACTTCTCAAACAGAGGCATTAGCAAGGAGTTAGTTACAATGAGCTTTTACCTAAAAGGTTATTCGATCGAAAGACCATGTAATAAAAATTATTCAAGAACGATGGGTAAATGAAAAGATATAAATATCAAGTGGAAGATATATTGTTTATTATTCTTTGTTACCGACAAGCACTTCATTTTGGTCAAATACAACTCCTGGGAAAATTTATGAAGAGCAAGCAAATATGGAGAAGGAAGGTTGCAATGACACATCAACTGCTAAAAAATCCCCTATATGCATATTTGAATTACAGAGCATATCAATTTGTTCCAATTTTTCAAATAAATAAAATTATTCATTTCAAGGAACTGTCATTCAAATTTCTTTATTAACTCTTCCAGAACTTATAAATACATTAAATTTCCAACCTTCAAGACCGATAATTATACACTATAGCTGGTCATGTGGACTCCCTTTCAATGGTGTAATGTTGATTTTCTTTAAATACTATATATGTCTGTTTGAAGATAAAGTAGTACTCGTTTCTCGACCATTTTTCGTGCGCGAGATAGGGATGGAAACTCTCAATGAAAACCTCTTAATTAACAAGCCAGATTACAAGATCTAAGTAAAGATAAAGTGACAGCAAAGTATCTAAAACAACCTCAAAAGATGAGATAAATAATGATGCAACACGCAGTAACCAAGCACAAAAATAACATATCCAAAATGAACTCACAATCTGATTACACGGTAGGAAATTCAAACAGAAAACAAGAAAATTTAAATGTTCAAATGAAGAGCTTTGTCTACAAAAAGTACGAACCTCAGCCATTTTTCTTTGGCCACAGAGCACTACCGGTAGACTGAGGGCTCAAGATTCTTTTCGCTCTTGAAAATGCAGCCTGCAAAAAGCAATTATGTAAGTTTTTACAAAATATATGAGTCTTGAAAATGCAGCCTGCACAAAACCTCGTTCACCTATCCAACTATCATCCGGTCGAGAAAGCACCGGCACAATATCAACTCGAGAAGCTTTCCAATCTTTAAATAAATTAGTAACAAATTGCCTGTTTCAAATTGTAAAGCTAAGAGAAACAGAAGTCCTCAATTATAGAACACCTGATACGCCATCCTTTTAAGGTTTCTAGCACCATAATAGAGTCTAACATCCGATCTCTTTTCCGCGTCGAAGCCTTCCTCAATCAAAGACCTAATTGGGCTGCAAAATGATAATTTAATTAGCTAAATTGATTTCTCAAAAAAACAGATAAACAAAAATAAAATTAAAATGAAAATGATAAGAGAAACCTAATTCCAGATCCCGTGGCGAAAATGAGGACCGTCTGATAGCTCCCCGGAGGTGAGATTCGATCAATTTGGAAACCCTTACCAATGGCCGGACTTAATTCCACAATATCACCTTTCCGTAATCCACACAGAAGCTCGGCAGTGGAGCCGGCGACGGGTTTCACAAGGAATTCGAACACGCCTCCCAAAACGGCGATATTCGGCGGCGAAGCGATAGCGATGGGAAGCTGTAAAACATTTTCAGCCACAAATAAATAATGTAAAAGTGGGCCCAAATAGGAAATAAAACCATGTCGCTTTAGTAATTGAGAAAAATTAAGTGGTAAAAGTTTTTTAACCAGTAAAAATTAGAAAAAAGAATTGCAGCTGATGAAGGCACTGTGTATTTTTTTTCCAAAAAAAAAAATTGAAATACTCCAGTAATTTTTATGCACTGTTAACTATTAATAACTCGATTAAAAATATAAATTCCAATTATCCAAAAAATAAACCTTAATTAAAGACATACAAATTCAAATAACAAAATAAGATTCATTAATTATAATTCAGTAAATTACAATTACAAAATAGTATATAATTTCTATTATCAACATGTCTATCAATAATTACTGTCTAAGTATGTATAATTAAAAGAAAATTCCAAGTTTATGCTTCTTCTCCACTTCAATCACGACAACTTGCTTCTCCGTCGCAATGCCGGTGGATTTATCGGTGACTGTTTCCGTGGTGGTGGTGGTGGTGGTGGATTTCAGCGTCACTCGGTTCTTCAGCGGCTTCACTCTAACTCTTCGTTTCACAGACACCTTTGTGCTTTTCACCCATTTCTTCCCGTTTCTGTTTGAATCCGAATACTGGGGTGTACTCTCATCATTCCAATCCTCTGTTTTGAGAAGCTCATACAGAGATATTTCTCCGTCTAAGTATCTCTGAAAATTAGCGGCGTGATCCGATGGGGGGCCATTGGCGGAAGACGAGGCCTCACCGTAATACGGTGGGGCACTTGGTTCTGGATTATGCGGGAAAGACAACATGGAAAAATCGAGGGAAAAGAGAAAAGAGAGAATATGTAATTTACAGCTGAGAAAAGAGAGAAAAGAGAGAATATGTAATATAAACTAAACTGAGAAAATAATGAATATTATTTAATCGACTTTAGCTTACTTACAGCTGAACTTAAAAATAATGTAATTTACACAGCCATTAAAGATTATTTTATTTAACTTTACCCACCATACAGTTGAACTTGCAATTTTTAGTATTTTGAATATATGAGAAAATCTACCATTTGAAAAAAATGGTACTTATATAACTTTAGTTAATCAATAATTTAATTTCATTAATTATACCAAATAAACCATGATCTATCTTTTCTTCATGACGTCAAATTTACTCACATTGTTTATGTATATCGTGGCATAATAATTTACTTGAGAGTTAAGGAATATAGTGGGAACACAATGAAAAAATCTCAAACCAGTTTGTTTAGGATAATATTTGAATTCACAAATCAAAATAATGAAAATAAATTTTCAAAAAAAGAACGATTTCAAACATGATTCGAAATGGTAACTAGTTTTACCTGGAAATAAAAAACTAGATTATAAGAAGAAAATATATGCTTTAGGTACATACATGAAAAACTTCTACTAAATAAATTGGGAAATCCAACTTTTCCCCTAATTTTTTGCCGTTTTTTTCATTTTATCCTTTAACTTTTATGAATTTTCACTTACCCTTTTAACTATTTAATATATGTTAGGTGATGTGAAGTTAACTTGCTCAAAAAGATGTGATAAAGTCTAAATCAACATGAGATTTTGGACAATGATGTAGATGTTCTTGGAAGCTTTTGAACAAAATAGCTAGGTACCTTACTTATATTAATGTTTTTTTTTATTGAGGTAATGGTAATTTACCGTCTATGATATTAATAATGTTCAATTTATTTTTCTGTGATTTGAAAAAAGCATTTTATCCCTGTAATTTTATTAAAAAATCACACTGTCTCCCTGATTTTTTTATATGTGACAATTTACCTCCCCGTGTTATGATAATGTAGCAATTTTACCCCCGCCCCCCAATGTTACAAAATACTTTTATGCCACTCTCAATTTCCCCCTATTAATCTAAATATTTAATATATCAAACTATTTTTGCCTATATTAACAAATCCGATATAAGCCCGATATAGTTCCCAAATCCAAAAAATTACATGGGTTGAGTTTGAGCGACATTATTTGAGTTCAAACTATTTAAAGCTCGACTCACAAGACCCGATTGATACTCCTAGTTCTTAGAAATTGCGCACACGAGATTTTATGTCTATATGAGAAATTTGTGTGGCATAATAGCTAATTTCAAGTTACCCTTGTGAAGTGCATGAAGTTTAATTTACTCCCCTGTAATTTGAAATATAGCAATTTACTCTCTGTTAAAATTTTAAAGAAACAATTTACCCTATTCAGTCTGAGAGTGTAACTCACTTGTCGAAATTTAGAGTGGCCATGAAAAGTATTTTGTATCATAACACAAAGGATAAATTGTCATATTTATACATGGATTAATGTGCCACATATAAAAATATTATAAAAGTGTAAAACTTTATAAAATTATAGGGAGGATATGGTGCTTTTTTAAATTACTAGGAGATAATTGAATATTAGAGGGAGTAAGTTTTCAGCAACACAATTTTATTACTAATGATAAAATTTGCTATTTTTTGCTGATGTTAAGTTTTGTACAGTTCTTGAAATTGCGCACAAGAGATATTTCGTTCATATGAGTGTTCTTTTTCTTTTGAAATTTGTTTGGCATGAGAGCTAATGTCAATTTAGTTCTTTGTGAATTGCATGATTTTAAATGTATTTAATAAATTTGAAAATAGGCATTTTACTTTTTTATAAAAAGTTTAAAGACAAATTTTGCTGATGTTAACGTGTCCTTATGTATGAACGCACGATTAGTCTAGTATTAGAGAGTAGTTTTCATTATGTGACCAATTTATATTCGAATTTTATATAATGTGTTTGATGTGTTTTGAAAGAATTTAAATCAGGTATAAGATTTGAATACTTTTTTTAAAGGTATTTTGAATGTATGAGAAAATCTACCATTTGAAAAAAAAAATGGTACTTATACGTGGCACTAGCATAAGTTAATCATAACTTAATTTGATTAATTACACAACATAAACCGTGATCTACCTTTTTTTCATGACGTCAAATTTACTCACCATTGTTTATATATATCGTGGAATAATAATTTACTTAAGGATGTAGTGGGAACGCAGTGAAAAAAAATCTCAAATCAGTTTGTTAAGGATAATATTTTAATTCACAAAAATGAAAAAGAAAAATTAAGGATAATGAAAATAAATTGTCAAAAATAGAACCAAAACATAAAGATGATTTTGTTTCTTTCAAACCCGATACGAGTTGGTAAATACTAGATAGTTTTATCTGGAAAGAAAACGCTAGATTATAATAAGAAAACATTTGCTTTAGTTACGTACATGAATAGCTTCTAAACCTTTACCTTATAAAAATGCACACACTTATTAGTGATTTTGAATTTTTATTCCAAATTATATCACCTTATCAAGTTTCATCGCATAAATTTATTATTTTTTTGGAATATTGTCCCACTATTAATTATGAGACGAAATTGTACATGTGTCCGTTAAATTGCTACATGACTGCTTACTTGTCATGTCATGACATGAAAATTTTTAACATGAACAATTATATAAAATTGCAGAATTCGTCCCAAACTCATTTCAAGATGAACGTCATAAATTAGAAATTTAATATTGAAACTAAATTCGTGCAAAATGTTAAATTATGAGACAAAATTCTGTGAGTTGATATAATTTTGGGACCAAAAATCAAATTTGATAATTAATTTTCCACAAATTTTGAAAAAATATTAAATTATGAGATGAAATTCAACGAGGTAATATTGTTCGGAACCAAAACTCAAAATTACTAATTAATTTGAAACGTTTTCTATAGTTTTGCCTTATAATAATATTATACTAGGCTTTGTATGAGTGGGAACTGGGTCTATATAGTATTCTTACTCGGCCTTTTATGTGTTGTGGCCCTTGTGGGAAAGGATTATATATAGAGCTGGAAATTGAACAAAGTTCTTTTATACTCTCCTTGAGTTCGTTAGATAAAAGTTTATTTGAGCTCGATTAATCAAACAAATCAAGAACTTGATAAAAGTTTATTTGAGCTCTATTTGTCAAACAAATCAAACAAAATTAAACATAGTTTTTTGTTTGATTAGTTTTCAAGCTCGGCTCGAGCTCGACTCAATAAGCTAAATATTGAAAAAATACATGTAAATACCAAATTACTCAATACTCAGCTCGAGCTCATTCGATAAAATCTTGTTTGAGTTCGGTTCGTCAAGAATCAATCCAAACTCAAACACAAAATTTCAAACTTGATAATATTCAAACTAAACTTGAACAATACATCATTTGATACTACTCGACTCATTTACACCCATATATAAGAAGAAAAATAATGCAGGTAGTAGAAAGTATTATTATTTGTCTTGTGATTTTTCTTTTCATTTATAAATTTTAAAAAATAAAAATAAATAGTCATCAGCTCTTTTCTATGAATATATGAAATAAAACGATTCCATTATCTATAATCAACACAGAAAAAAGCATATTATCTTTACTACACGCGCTGTCAAGATACATCAATTTACGTAATTCTAAAATTTAAAATTCTAAATTTTGTTTATAATTCTTTGTTACAACTTACAAGTTCTTCAATCCAGTCAAAGTACTATTCTTGGGTAAACATACGATGAGGAAGGAAATACTGAAAAAGGGTGCAATTACACATATGAAGGAAATTGGTTTACTAATTGCCAAAAAAATCCACTTTATGCATAATAAGTACTTGCTATGATTTGATCAAAATTGATTTATTCTGTGATTTTCAGCTGGTAAAAATGAATGAACATGTAGAATTCAGTACAAATAATACATTACATACAACATCGCGAAATCCAAACTTGATGGTTCTCAGAAGTTCTTTAATATCATTTCTAGGCTTGGCAAATGGGCGAGTTGGGCCGGGTCGAAACGGGTCGTGTTATTAATAATGGGTCTATGATAGCGGACTGGAAATGGGTCGGGCCTAGGTCGAGTCGGGTATGGGTCGACTCTTTAATGCTCATCTTTTTTTTCCTTCAAAAATCCACAAAATATTGTTGTAACATGGGTTGAAAAATGGGAGTAGGTTTGAAAGAATAAAGTTAACATGCAAATTATGAAACATTAATTATATGATTTGAAAATATAATTTTTATTATTCTCTTATATCTAAGAAATATATATATTGCGTAAAAATAAATAAAAACACCCTTTCAAAAGTCGATACTAATATTTTATTAGTCAAAAGTGGCCATGAAATTGATATAGAAAAGACCAACGATTTTAAGATATTTTAATAATTTAATTTTTTCCCTTCGAAATAATGGATTAGTAATTACAAAATAAGAAAAGTTGGGTTTAGGCCTTCAATTTTATGATAGCAAACTAGATATGATATGATTTTCCTTTTGAAATTAAAGATAGTAGCAAAATTGCTTTTAAATTGAGCCAAATTCTTAATTTCATTTGTTTTTACAAGACTCATTAACAGACCCACTAGAAGACTAATTCAAGACCTATTAATTATAAAGCTGACACAAAACCAACCTAACCCAAATTAATGAGTTGAGTCTGAACGAACCTGGACGGGTCACGGGTCGACCCGTGGGTCCAGACCCATCTTGCCATGCCTAATCTTTTCACTTGATACTCCATCAGCTACAAGGATAGAAGTAACCTCCTGCGAGAACCAAGATATCGTGGCAATGATCCATCATATATTCATCAAGAAAATTTATACGACATCTTTTCTAGATATATGAAATATACAACAATTCAATTATCTATAATCAAATAAAGAAAGAAATACAACGGATTATCTCACTTACGTGTTGGATGTTATGATACATCAATTACGTAATTGTACTTTAGACATATAAGTTCTAATTTTTTCATTAAAATGCAGAATTTTGTGAAGGATTTGTTGTTATATACAGTACTAAAAACTATATATTCATGCATTTTACTTTGATGAAGCGCTCATCGTGTGCTTTAGACTCAAAACTATATTATTATTATTAAAATTATTATATTTGTTATTATTATTAGTACTAGTAGTATTATTATTATATAATTATTATAATGGTGAGAGTGGGGAAGAATTAAATTGAGATTAAATAGAGTGGAAAGCCATAGGGTTGAATTTGGATAAGCAGGGGTGGAGGCATGGGCAGCTGGGGAGCTCCGGAGCTCGACCCCTAGCCCATAGCATTGGGTTTGCCCTTATGTTTCGTGATTCTTTTGTTAGGTTCGGATATTGCTAATGTAACTACAATATTTACGTTCAATCCCCACAAAAGAATCATAATATAATTAAGATCAAATTTATTGTAACGAAATCAACAATATATATTACAATATAATGTCATATAATATAATAACTATGAATTGATATTGTATAATAATAGATATCAAATCTGTAATTTTGTAGTTTATTTTATTTTCTTCTGTTTTCCTTCGAACTCCTAATGATAGTAACATGAGGGGTATAACCAATGTTATTAAAATCGGACCGGACCGGCCGGTCCGACCGGTTCGACCGAGAACCGGAAGCTGATCCGGTCCGGTTAATTCGCTAATTTTAGCGGTTCGACCAGTAAAACCGCTAAACCAGTAGGCTCACCGGTTCACTATCCGATTCGGTTTTAAAAACATTGGGTATAACACCAAATCACATTGATTAAACCAAACGTGATATTATTTACAGGTTTGAAATCGTAAAAGAGGCATGAAAGCGTGTATTATTTATAGGTTTAAAATCGTGAGAGAGGCATAAAAGCGTGGTGTACAACTTACTTTATAGTTTATATCATAAGCAGAAATAATATATGGTTGAAGATTCTCTTATATTTTATTTATCAAAAAAAAAAAAAAAAAAAAAACTCTTATATTGCCCCGTACGGTTATTTTGGGTAATAATTCCCACATCATTCAAGTAAAGTTTTTGAATAGAGGACAAAAGGAGAGGGAAAAGATCGAAGAGCCAAAGTCGAATGCATGTTCACACGTACTGGACATGTAATATTTGATTAATCTTAATTAATAAAAAAAAATAATAATTAAGGGAAATCAAATTAAATGAAAATTATCATCTTTTCAACTATTGATTATGCTGAATTTGTGATTATCAGTAGCGTAATTATTTGTTTTGCTAGACCTGCTTTTTCTTGTTAGACTGCATGTAGTGGAGACAGGGTTTTTAGAACCCATTAAATTTTATTAAAGAGATCTATATATTTAGAAAGAGAACAAAGAAAAGAGAAAGAAAGAGAAAGTTTAGTTGAGATGATACCTAATGTTGTGCATGCAAATATCAAATTCTAAATATATATATATATACAATATTCCTTAACCATATCCTCTTCAATTCAATAAAATATTGTATATAACCATGTCGCTTTCTCTTTACTAAAGATAAGTCAAATTCAATTAATTTGGAAATGTGTAACCATCTTTACTAAAGTAGAAATCAGACACATTCATTTCCATTAAGAGGCAGAAAAGACAATCACTTAGAATATATATATATATATGTATATATATATATATATGTATATATATATATATATGTATATGTATATATATTTGTCAGGGAAAGAACAGAAAGTATATAGCTCATCTATCTATCTATCTATCTATCTATATCTATTCATCTATATACATATAAAAGTATGAGTTGGCCTAAGGATATTTCTTTCCTTTTTTGTGAAAACTAATATACCCCTATTTAAATTATATAGTGATATTTAATTTTATGACAAAAAGGTAAATAAGAAAATCCTGGAGGTATAATTAGACAAGAAGTCTATCCAACATCAACCTTATAGTTATCTTTTAAAATTTTACAACTCATTAAAATATTAATGATAACAAAAAAAAATTGTTCTATATTTCTTCAAAAATTTCATTGAAAAGTTGTTAAAAAGTTATTACTTATAAAGGAACCTCAAAAATATTAAGAGACTGAAAAAAAAATTATGTCACATTCATGCTACATGATAAAAAAACATACTACTTAGTTAACTAAAAATGTAAATTTGGCTTAAGCCCAAAAAAGTCAAAAGATAGAAATTGTAAAAATAAAAAATCGATAAAAAATATATGATAAAAATAGTAAAATCAATAGGAAAATGGATCATATAGAAAGAAAAGCGAGTTAAACAAAAAAAACGGTGAATTGATAAAAAAAAAAAAAAACAAGGTTAACCGGCAAAAAATGGGTAAAACCAGAAGGAAAAAAAAATTGAATGACATCATCAAAACACGGGATAACAAAAAAATGGATCAAATCGATAAAAGAACAAACAAAAAAAATGGTGAATTGATAAAACATCAAGATTAACCACCAAAAAAATGGGCAAAACCGGTAAAAAAAAAAAATTTGAATGACATCGGCTACACAAGGGATAACAAAAAAATGGATCAAATCGATAAAAGAAAAAAATGAGTTAATTGGCAAAAAAAAGGTGAAATATGTGAGAAAAGAAGTTAAATAAGCAAAAGAATAAGTAAAATCAGACTAAAATTGGATTAAACCGGAAAAAGTGAGTGAACTGATAACAAATGTGAAAATCAACTAATGGGTTTACTTGAGAATGGATGGATCGTTTAATAAACTGGATAAACCATAAAAGAATTGTGAACGAACGGGTTAAAATAACAAAAAAGAAATGATAATGATAAACTCAATGTAAAAGCAGGTAAAATCGATATTTCTTTGTAAGTTTTTAAATAATTATAGTTAATCACGTGCAAAACACGTGCACTTATCTAATTTGATTAAATGAAATTAGTTAAGAGAATGAGTGAACTGATTAACAAATGTGAAAATCAACTAATGGGTTAACTTGAGAATGGATAGATCTTTTAAATAAACTGGATAAACCATAAAAAAAATTGTGAACGAACTGGTTAAAATAACAAAAAAGAAATGATAAACCCAATATAAAAGCTGGTAAAATCGATATTTATTTTGTAAGTTTTTAAAAAATTATAACTTATTAAAGAGCCTAAAAATGATAACAACTTTAAAGCGATTTAATAAAGGAAATTATGTGGTATGTCATTTAGACCATAGTATGATTAAAAATGATGATATGATTCAACTAACATAAGAAATTAGTTAATCACATGCAAAACACGTGCACTTTTCTAATTTGATTAAAAGAAATTAGTTAATTACGTGCAAAGCACGTGCACTTTTCTAATTTGATTAAAAGAAATTAGTTAATCACGTGCAAAACACTTGCACTTTTCTAATTTGATAAAAAAAAAATTAGTTAATCACGTGCAAAATATGTGCACTTTACTAATTTAATTAAAAGAAATTAGTTAATCACGTGCAAAACACGTGCACTTTTCTAGTAATAGTAAACATGGGGATTCTAGGATGCCGCTACGTTAGGTGCCGTTAATACCATATTAGGTGGTATTATCACACAATGTGTATCACATGGTATGGTATAAGGAATATAATTTATACCATAGAATGTGACACACATTTCGTGGTAATACCACCTAATTTGAAATAAATACTACATGATGTGGGGGTCATACTAAATATATGGGGTTAATACTATATAATGTGATCATGTATCATACAATCAGATATACATTGTGTGGTAATAGCGGCACCTCACGTAGCGGCACCCTAGAATTTTCCAAATAAACATATGATCATTTGGGACATTCTTAGATTTTGCAGACTACAGAATACTAGAACAGTGGGACATTCTTCCTGGACCATGTTGTCCAGGTTTTTCCTGATATATTTTCTCTTTCCTTTTCTCTTATTCTTTTCCTTTATTTTCTTTTTCTTCATCAATAACTAAAATTCTCTTATTCAATTAATAAAACATTTTGTGTTGTAAATTTACATTATGATGTTTGTTTCTATCAAAATTATTATCCACATTTTCTACGCATTATTTCTTCTTTAAAAATGTTTAATGTTTAAATTAAATCTATAGAAAGATATTTATATACATTAACTATTTAATAAATTATAGTACAAAATGACAAAATGAATTTGCGAATTCACATCTTCACCACCTCTATCAGATTTTACGGCTTTAATCTTTTTTCTTTGAGGTTCAACTTCGACCTTGAATATTTTGAACATATCTAAAGCTTGTGAGTTCTCATGTATAAGGTACAAATAACTATAGCGGGAATAATCGTCTATGAACGTGATAAAGTATGTTTGGCCATTCCAAGATGCCTTAGGAAGTGGTTTGGCCATTCCAAGATGCCTTAGGAAGTGGTCCAAATATATCTGTATGTATCAGTTCTAAGACATCATTACAACTATTTGCACCATTTTTTCGTTAGTCAGTTATTTTTCCTTTAATACACTCTATGCGAATTTCAAAATCTGATACATCAAGTGATTCCAAAAATATTCCTTGTGACACTAACTTTTATAAGCACGGTTTGGAATTATGTCCTAAAGGCTTATTTTCTTTTGTTAGTTTATGTTTTGTACCAATATTACTTAAATATAAACTTTCATTATTAATTGAAGTTAGAGTGTTTAATTTATAAAGCTTGTCAATTAGTGAACCAGTGCCAACCAAAGTGAAATAATGAAAAATACGAAATAAACAATTTCCAAATGAACATTGATATCCAAATCCAAACAAGAAATATAAATTAAATTCCGTCTAAAAGACGGTACTACAAAAGTATTTTCCAAATTCAAATAAATACAAGTTCTTAAAACAAGCCTAAAAACACCTATGGCTTCAACTTCAGCCTTATTGCCATTGCTGTAAAGATGTGTCTTTCACCATCACTTGGCTTTCGGCTCCTCAGATAACCCTGCATTGTGATACTTATGTTAGTAGTTGCTCAAGTATCTATCCACCAAGTGTCATTTGGTATAATTGCTAAATTAACTTCTGAACTGACAAAGTTTAGAAGCGTACATTTCTTTACGCGCCAACTGATGTATTTGGGACAATCTTCCTTCATATGTCATTTCTTCTTGAAAAAGAAACACAAATATGGTATATATTTTTAAATATATATTATTAAATTTGTACGTTGCCTTACATGATATGAACCATGGATTCGTATACCTATAGGTATACGTACTAGATATATTCTGAATAAATGTACTGGGATTAAACTTTTTTTTATATGTATGGATATTTAGAAGTGTTGTTATATTTTGGTGCATTTTTAATTTAATTGGGTTAATTGTCTTTCTAATTCACTTTTGTTATTCTATATTCCTATATGCATGTTTCATATATAAGACCAGAATTCCATGAATATTATGGTCCAACTTTTTCAATTTGTTTTTTAAGTGCTTGAAAACAATGGAAATCAATGAGAGGATAAAGGAACTAGGGCCTATTTGCTGAACTTGATGAAAAGTTTAAAGCTATTGAAAAAATTTCTTGTCATCTTTTTGTGCTTTTTTCAACTCCCTAAGGAGAAAATTAAGAAAGGAGGAAATTAATTAAGAAATGATTATAATACAGTTAATCAAAGAAAGGAGCTACATATGGAGGTGCACTAGGCGAACCTTTTTTTATTTTATCCATAATATTGGAGGACATGATACTTTATTGGATACTTCATTTTTTTTTTATAGTATCCCTTTATTGCTATAAACACAAAGATGCAAATCCAATCTTCGATTGTTGTTTTGATCACCATATTGTGTTTTATTATTTTTTGAGATGTAATTAATGTAGGTTAGGTTTCCAGATTTAGATGTATTATTATATTATGAACTTCAATTTGTAATATTCATTGATTGCATTAAAATTAGGACGCATTAATTGAGCCATATGAATCTAAGTTTATGGGTAATAATAATATTATTGAATTAATTAATGATTTTGGAATAGATGTATAATATATATTATTACCTTCAACTTGTATATTTGTTATACTTTTCACATAGTCATTTAGGATGATTTAGGTACTTCATTGTATCATGTTAAACTGCAAGTTTAATACATATTAAAAACAAAAAAATAAAATAAAAAAACAAAATATTAGTGTATTTTCAAAAGTCACGTTCCTAAATATTTTAGTAATAATGTTTTTGAAAAGGATGTAATGGAATTCAAAGGTAAAATTGCAGAAAACGTCCCAAACTAATTACTGATTTTGGATTTTCGTCCCGAACTATTTAACTTGGCAAATTTCGTCCCGTAATTTAATATTTTTTTGGAATATCGTCCCAAACTAATTACTAATTTTGATTTTTCGTCCCAAACTATATCAACTCGTCAAATTCCGTCCCATAATTTACCATTTTGTATGAATTTAATACCAATATTAAATTTTTAATTTAATGAAAATGACGTTCTATTATGTAATTAATTTGGGACGAACTCTGCAATATTATATAATTATCTATGTTAAAATTTACCATGTCATGACACTTAAACAGCCATGTGATAATTCATCGGCAAATGCGCAATGCCATCTTATAATTATGGTGGGATGATATTCCAAAAAAATATTAAATTACAGGACGAAATTCGCCAAATTAAATAGTTTGGGACGAAAATCCAAAATCAATGATTAGTTTGGGACGATTTTTGCAATTTTTCCGGAATTCAAATGTGGCCATTCTGTACCAATTAATATGTTTCTAAAGGAGCAAAGCAGATTATAATTATGATCAATAATGTTTGTGATGATAACATAAATGTAACTTTTCCGGAAGATGGTAATAACCAAAGTGCTTGCTCGGCCAACTTTTACACACAGTCAAAATTGACCCCAAATTCATATTATGTCAATTATTGATATTATTCCGGTCCTTAGGTTTGGAGATTCCTAATGTAATTAACTACAATATCTAGGTTCAATCACTACAAAATACCAAATTTATTGACCTGCTTTTTTTTTTTCTTGTTAGACTTTAATTAGTGGAGACAGGGTTTTTAGAACCCATTAAATATATTGAAGAGATCTAATTAGAAAGAGAACAAAGAAAAGAGAAAGAAAGAGAAAGTTTAGTTCCAAGAAAAGAGAATGATACTTTACTTTTTATGTTGTGATGTAAATACCAAATTCTATATATATACAATATTCCTTAACCATTTCCTCTTCAATTCAATAAAATATTGTACTATATATAACCATGTCGCTTTATCACAATTCTCTTCAATTTAATAAAATATTATATATATAATTATATTAAACCTATAAATAATATCACGCTTGGATTAATTAATGTCATGACACGTGGTATCATTATGGGCAACTATTATTCTACGTACTCCAAACCTAAAGAAAAATTATCAATAAATTCAATAGAATCATTAATCATAAAGCATAACAAGTGTAGGGGTTTGTTCATATGCTCGTCAAATTTGGGCTCTTTCTGGGATGCCATTTCGTATTTACAACACTGATAGTAACGATGTAGATGTTGGTTCGACTCTTTAAGGTGTAACACGGATGCCAAACAACTTGGATGGAATATGACTTTGATTTGGTGGATTTGGTATTCAAGGAATAAGTTTCTTTGGAAAATGAAAGACATGGAACCAATGGTTTTAATTACTCTTGCCCAAGAATTTTACAAAAGATTCCAAAATGCTACTGTCACTTCACGAATTCCAGCACTACCTGTTCGTTCACATTCAAAATGGCAGCCTCCACCAGGTTTGTTTATTAAAATTAATGTTGATGCCGCTTTTTCTAGTGATCGCGAATTTGTTGGTTTTGGTATGATTGCTCGAAATAATTTAGGGGAATGTGTAGGTTGGAATTCTGAAAAATTTCGTTTACCGTTAGATCCCGAAGCAGCTGAGGCTTCGGCTGCTCTTCGGGCTTTGATCTTTGGAGTGAATTTGGGATGGAATCGAATTATTCTTGAAGGTGATTGTTCATCGGTTATCAAAGGCATCTCAAACCCGTACGAGTCATTTGGCGCACTTGGACATATCTTTGATGACATCAAACGTTTGGCGTCGAGTTTAGAATCTTTTCAAGCTTCTCATGTTTTCCGCGATTGTAATAAGGCTGCTCATTGCTTAGCCAAACTTGCTGTTTCTGATGTTCCTATTTCTGTTGAGTTACCTTTCTCTATTCAGAACATTGTATTGTCGGATTTCCGTGATTAATGCTATTATCTCTTTTTTCCTTAAAAAAAAAAAAAAAAAAAAAAAAAAAAAAAAAAAAAAAACAAGTGTAGGCAATGGCAGTACATTTACAAATTATTTAATTAATTGAAAATTAGATTGGCATGATCTTGATATATACAAACATAAACATTTACAAAAATATCGACCCAAATCAGGTAATAAGAAATAAAAGTTAAATTATAAGCTGGGAATTAGTGAAAGAGGTTTGAAATTAATCTACTAGCTAGCCGACAAAATAAAACACTACATGTGTAATATCTTAGTTTATCATAATTAATCTGATATTAAAACGAGGTAAAATTGCAAAAAACGTTTCAAACTAATTACTGATTTTGGATTTTCGTTCCAAATTATTTAACTTGGCGAATTTCGTCCCCGTAATTTAATATTTTTTTGGAATATCGTCCCAAATTAATTACTAATTTTGATTTTTCATCCCAAACTATATCAACTCGCGAAATTTCGTCCCATAATTTACCATTTTGTATGAATTTAGTCCCAATATTAAATTCCTAATTTAAAGAAAATGACTTTCAATCTTGTAATTGATTTGGGACGAACTCTGCAATATTATATAATTATTCATGTTAGAATTTACCATGTCATGATACTTAAGCAGCCATGTGATAATTCATCGGTAAATGCGCAATTCCGTCTTATAATTATGGTGGGACGATATTCCAAAAAAATATTAAATTACGGACGAAATTCGTCAAATTAAATAGTTTGGGATAAAAATCCAAAATCAGTAATTAGTTTGGGACTATTTTTGCAATTCTGTCTTAAAACGACTCCAAATAGCTAGTTTCCTTTAGTTTGAGTTACATTCCCTTTATCTTAGATAGATGATAGATGGATGAATGCCCTTTATTGACATTCCAACCCCACCACTTCTCGTTATTAATATTTCCACTTCTCGTTATTAATATTTCTTTCAATCTAATTTGCGGTAAAAAAACAATTATTTCTCAATGAGCACCCATGTCATCACCTATTTATAAATCAATTAATGTACTTTATCAAAATTTTGGTCCTAACATGTGACTTCACAACCTTTTCTTAAACTACTCTTTGATCCCATATCTAACAGTTAATCTGAATAAATAAGAACAGTTTCATGGCAAAATAATTGTGGTGTTTAACAATATGTGTACTTAAATATTTCGATCTAACACAAAAATAAAGAGAAATACTTACTTGTATCAAAACCAAAGATCAGCTCAATCTTTACGTAAAAACAAAGAAATTAGATTGAGGCTTGCCGAAACAAATTTTCTTAAGACAATATTTATGGGGCTGCCATGGTGCATACAGTTTGATTCCCGGTAGTCTCTCAAGATATAATAGTCTGTTCATTATTTGTACAAATAATGAACCCACGGCGAACCGAAGCAAATAGAAGATTCGACATGAATTTAAAGTAAAGAATAGAGTAATTTTTATTACTGTCTGAAAAAAGGATGCTTAATTGGCCAGATTAAGTCTCCTATTTATAGGCACATATATGTCTATTCGCAGGAGACATATCGTTTGGATTACACTGTTTCGGTCCAAAGGATACCTCTTCAGGTCGAAGAGATGCAACCCCTTAATTACTCTCAACTAATTTTATTCACGTATAAATTGTAAAATCCAACAATAATTATAATTGCATGAAGTCATCTCTTGTCAGATACTCAATCATTGTGCGTCATCCTGTTACACACGTACCCACATACTACTAATTAATAAATTACTGATCCAATTAAATTCTATTATGTGAACACGGACATGCAAATGATAATAATATCTTGTTCCAAAAGGTGAAATCGCTAATTCCGAATGCCCCTCATCCCCTACCTGATGGGATTGTGAGAGGAGGTATATCATAGTGACTCAACCGGCAACAGATGTTGAGACCAGTGCTCTCTGCGCACAATGAGCCCCCTCATTTTTTGAGAGGTTGCTCCCACACTGCCGCTGGTGAGGTTCGATCCTTCGTCTCTTGTTCCAAATGCCACCTCTAAGACCAGTTGAGCTTCCTATGCTGGACATTGATAATAATATCTGATTATGTGCATGTGATAGTTCACATATTCAATTCTAAGTTAAACATGTACAACATTAGTCTTCTTTTTATTCTTGAGTTAGAGTTTTGGATTTTATTCAATCAAATATATGCATAAATAACACAAAAAAGCATATTTTCATTTATTATATATAAATTATAATCTCATTTCATTTGATTGAATAGCTTAATTATATTATCATATTAAAATATATGTGAACTAAAGGTGAGAGAGCATCATGAAATGAGTGAAGAAATTGGATAATTCCCAGGTATGACTTAAGTATTGTCAACTCTTTTAGTTAATTTGAATAATAAAAAGAAAAGGCTGAGCCATGGGGAAAAGAAAAAAAGAATATTCCCTTAGCTAGACAGGGTTTTGGAATTTGTCCCACCTAGCCCCATGCTTTCTTTATGGCTAGCGATATTGCCAGAGCAGCAATTGTTGCTGCCAGAGCAAAAATTATATATTTCCAAAACTGCCCTTATCATTTCTCTCTCATTTTAAGTATATTTTCTTTCTCTCTCTTCTTTGCTAATCATTAATTAAAATACCAATTTTTTCAATCAATGTTCTTCCTCTTTCTTCTGTTTGTCTGAATAAGCAATATACTGTACTTAATTCTTTTTAACATTAGTTACTTCGGCTTATATACTTAATTATTGCTCATTAATATATATTAAGTTTCCAAGATTTTCTAAATAAGCAATAATTAATGAGCTTATATACTTAATTCTTTTTAACATTAGTTGCTTCGTCTTCGTCGGCATGACACCAACCATTAGAACTTCAACAATTCAAACCTTCCACCAACATCAATCCTTCAATCACCAAACCGGAAAATTAAATAATAAAAATTTATAGTCTTCTATTCTCTACACTTGTTTGAGTAATTTTTAAATTAACAAAAAACAGATCTGCCAAATTACACCATGGATGGAATATTCCCCAGAACTAAGATTTTCAATTCCTCCATGAAAAAGGGTAAAAGACACGAAGATATAGAAATAGATGTTAATTTGAGATTATAGTGATTATGAATTTAATTATTAATAAATTTAGATCTACACTAAACGAAAAATGATAATAACATAAAATGGGACTTCAAAACATAAAAACTAAAATTAGATAAAAGATTTAATATTTTCTGGGCTAGAAACCGTGTAATTTCTTTCTTGAAAAATTCTCTAACTCTAAAGAATTCAATAATTTTCAAGGTTTTGATTTATTTATTTTTGGCTACAAAATGTGACACTTCTTCCCGTGGAGAGATGGTGGAGAATTTGAACAGAGAAAATATAAAAAGAAGACGTGGAGAAGAACAAACAGAAGAAGAAGAAAGAGGAAGAACATTGATTGAAAAAATTGGTATTTTAATTAATGATTAGCAAAGAAGAGAGAGAAAAGAAATATACTTAAAATGAGAGAGAAATGATAAGGGCAATTTTGGAAATGTATAATTTTTTCTCTGGCAGCAACAATTGCTGCTCTGGCAATATCGCTAGCCTTTCTTTATTTTATTAATCAACCCACCATTAGCCTTAAAGATAATTATGAATTTGTGATACTAAAAATGAACCCACCTAATAATTTTTTTTTTTTTACGTAAAATTCTTAGTTAATTCATTGTCCCACTTAAGTAGAAACTTGAATAAGGAAAAATCTGATTTCAAGATATCAAGTAGCTTATAAATATATATATATATATATATATATATATATATATATATATATATATATTGCTATTATATTCAACCATATTATATAAATTGCGATGTGTATTATTTTAAAACATTAAATCTTTAATTTTTTTATTTTTATTGTCTAGATTAGATAAAAAAAATGTATAACTTTTAGTTATGTTTCTTGAATTTCTCGACTTTGCTTTGTTATTTTTATTCTTGACAAATATTTGGGTTATTTGATTAGATTGTATTAAAAATAAAAATGAACATAAAATTTCTTGATTTAGTGCCCCATGTTTATTCTTACAATCAATATATTTCAGAAAGTAGTCATGAGTTTAAAAGATAAATTTGTATAAATAAAATATGATAAGTAAGATGAAAATTTATTTTTAGTTTAAAAATAGTATACTCAAAATGTTAGTTCTTCTAATTTGAAGTTTAGTAATGTCTATGCACCCGAGTTCTATGTGACGTGAAAATCGAAATAGATCTGAGTCATTATGATATGATGAACTAATAGTTATACTAAAAGATATACTAAAAGAGATCTTATATATATATATATATATATATATATATATATATATATATATATATATATATAGGAGAATGGTCTTTTGACCAAAATCTTGCAATTTGGACTCAATACTATTTTCTGATAATTTTGATTTATTTTATTTTCTTAAAATATTTTGATTGGTCAACACATTTTAATTCTTTTCAGTTTTTAAAGAATTCCATTAATTGTCATACCATATAGCATAAGGAAGTTTCCTTCCCTTCCGAAAAATCAATTAATTACAATTTTAATCTAATTTGAGTTTGATAAAAAATTGCCATTAATAGTCAATAAATATGCTCATTATTCAAAACTCACGTAATCCTTGCTCAATATTAAACTAATTATTTGTTTGTTAAATCATTAAGTTATGTTAATTAGAACTAATTAGGAAATTGAAAATTATTTAAATTTTGAATTCAGCCCAAACTTTAGCCATGGTTAATGCTAATTAATTAATTGCAATAAACTAAAAAAAAAACTTTCATCTATATATACTTAAATATGACTTTGGCATAAACACATTGCTCCAAAGTTGTGCTCATTATCTCCTTTCATTCTGACTTTTTTTTTCATCTATATGGTAATTTCATTTCCATATTGTTATTTTATTAATTTGATGATGCATTTTTTTTGGATTTAATCGCTTATAAATTCATGATGATATAGATATAATAAGAGAATTACCAAGTCAAGGCTTCCTCTGATCTAAGAAAATAATAGGTTTGTGATTGATTGATTTGTTTTATTCTTTTTATTCATATTTGACTATATTTTACTTTTATATTTTCATGAAATTTGATTTGTATGATATAGAATATGATTTCTTAATTTTATTTGTAGGTCCGAAAAAATATGAAGTTTTTGTTGCAGGAAATCTTGACACAAAGTGATGTTTGTATATATACATTTATGAATAAAATGAAAATGGTGATGATTGTAATATCAAAAGGATTGCATTGCTAAAAGGCACATATTTTGTCTTGAATACTTATGGTTCTTAGACTTTATATTTGTTAATTGTGTTTTACATATTAGTTGTCTATATTTCTCATAATCATATTCATCTTATACTATATATGTACATAGGAAAAAGAAAAAAAAACATTTTAATCATTCTTATTGATTTTATATTTTTCATTAACATCTTCGTTTAAAAGTAAGCATATTTTTCCAGTATGAATTACAACTTATCACTTGCATTAGTATATAATTGTGTATGCATCTGTAAGTTTTAATTCAATATTCACTAATTTTTCTATTAATCTAATTTCAGGAAAGACCTATCATCAAATACTCGATCGAATTCCTCCCAAACTAGCATCTTATTTGTAATTGAAGGTGAAAGTTTCATCTTTATAACTGAACTTTGTTAAAGAGAAAAAAGTTTGTGGTTATGATTCCTTTAGTGTATTCTCTATGTTTCGCCTTTCACAATTTCTTCCTTCGAATTATCACAAGTTGGGAGTTTTGTCGCAACAATTGGTGTTAAAGAAGTGCCTAGAAGGGTCATTACATGGAGTACTCGGTTGAAATCGCAACAAAGGTTAATAAAAATGAGCCTATAGTTCATTATTTGGAATAGAATTATGTATAACTCTTCAGTCTCTTTAAATTTTTATTTGAATTTTATTACATGGTTTTGCATCAAATTTAGTCATTTTTTGTAGAAATATTAGGATTCTAATTTGTAAATGAGATAATTTGAGTCTGAGAATGCATTGCTGAAATTTAATTGAAATTATATATTATACATTAATTGGACTAAATTCTTTTTTCTTAGAGTTTTGAATTAATCTTATTATAATAATATTTATGAAACAAAAGGAAGTTTCCTTTCCGATTCAGAAAATCATTTTACTACAATTCAAAATCTAAGTTTTGAATTTTGGTCAAAATTTGCCATTGATTGTCATAAACACATAATAGAATATGCTTATTTTACTCATATCTAAAAATTTGAGTTGCAATTGATCAATATCCTTATTTGATGCCAAAAATTTACCCGTGATTAAGGCTAATCAACTTTGCAATAACTGTATATAAGTCTTATTATTTTTCTTTCATTTATATACTTAAATATTACTTTACTCTAGCATCTATAACAATATTGCTCTCAAGTTATGATCCTATTATTTCCACTCATTCGACAGATTTTTGGTTACTACTTGGTAATTTTATTTTTATGCTATTATTATATTTGATCACATGTATTTCTTTTCTTAGATTTGATCGATTTTAACTTCTTTATAATGCAAATATTCTCATATAATTATCAAGTGAAGGTTTCCCACGATTTAAGACAATTATAGGTTTGTAATTTATTTTACGCTTATTTAAATTTATATTTGACGAATTCTTATTTTATTATATATATATATATGTATATATATATATATAGATAGATAGATGAATACGTGAATTGTATGAAATTGATTATATTATTGCTTAAGTTTATCTATAAGTTTGGAAGAAATTCAAGTTTTTGTTGCAGGAAATCCCAAAACAATGTGAAGATGTATATAATCTCTAAAGGACTGTATTCCTAAAAAGTAATTATTTTTAATTTTGTAAAATTTTATCAAAGTTTTAATTGTGTTTTAACTTATTAGAAATAAGTTGAAACTTGAATCAAGAGATAGAATTATAATGGCCACATAACTTTATTCATTTTAGTTTTTTTAATTTATATTTGGTGATTTTTATTTTATATATATATATATATATATATATATATATATATATATATATATATATATATATATATATGAATATGTGAATTGTATGAAAACTATGTGGAGTAGAAGTAAATTTATCTCTCTATTTTCTTTTCATTTTGTCATTGGGGTTTTAGGTTTTGGGTGAGTAACAAAAGTAAGTTGCTCATGCTTGAGAACACATTATTTAACGTTTCACTCAATTAAACATGATATAATTATTATAATTTTGTGTTCGGATATATTGATATTCGTGTTCTTTTATGATACTTATATGAGAGTGAGTGGACTTCAAGAGGAGGTTTTACATGATTCAGTCATTAAATGTTTCGAGTATGTAAGAAATTTTCATAGTTAACAACTTTTATAAAATTTTATCAAAGTTTTAATTGTGTTTTAACTTATTAGAAATAAGTTGAAACTTGAATCGAGTGATAGAATTCCAATGGCCACATAAATTTATTCATTATAAAAAATGGATTTATTAGGTTAATTTCTATTTTATTCAAATCGCTATTCCTTCATGACACGAGGATTGAAAGTGCATATTATAAAAAAATAGAGGGCAAAAAAACGTCAAGAAAAATATTCATAGACCAATTAGCGAAAAAATGTCAAACCAATACCCTGTAAAAAAAAAAGGGGGGGGGGGGGGTGTACTTCCCCACAACCTTATAAGATGCAAAAAAGAAGACAAGAAGAAACTCACACATGCCACTCTCTTCACTAATATAAATCCAGCCAAAAGGCTTTAAAATAAATTAAAACGAAATTGGGTATGATGACCTTTAGATTCCTATTTTGATTAGGTGAACTATTTCGATATTCCTCGCTGCATTAACTTCCTTTTCAATTTTAATTGCAATATTCGTATTTTTCATTTGTTTAGTTCCAAGACTTTATCCCGTATGTCATCATTTATTCTATCAATTTCCTTTTTTTATGGAATTGATTCTATGTTACACATAACCCAAGCATTCACCTAACATTAACCTAAGCCCGCGAATTCTTAAGATATATAATCAAAAAAAAGTTGTATTATACCTTTTATAATTTTTCATGCAAAACTTTTCAAGGCAAAAGTATAGTAGATTTTTTTTTTCTTTTTTTTCTTTGCAAGAATAGTAGTTGTAAACCTACAAATAAACTTATCTAAGTATGTTAATTATTGATTATGTATTTAGTAGAGTTAGTTGAATTATATTGCTAATTAAAGTTCATTCATTGAGATTATCCATTTAGATTGTGTAAATACTTAATAAATATTCATTTTTCATCTATTCTTTATATGCGAGTTTTGAAAATTCAAATTATTAATTTTATCATTAGAAAATTATTTAACCAATATATTAACTTTCATTCAATATTATAAATTGATAAGGATTTTAATGTAGAATTGTGTCTTTTGTTGTTTTATATTGACTATTGAGTGTGAATTATTGACATTAATTGACTTAAATAATAGAAGTCAATAAATTCTTTAGTAGGATCTCAAAAAATAAATATTCTTTAACAATTACTTTTCATTTCATTTTTAATTGAATATAACTAATTTCTTTTATTGTAACCGTGCATAGCACGGGACACAAGCTAGTTATATTATAAACATTAATATTTTTTAAATCAATCTAGCCCCCTTAGTCAGAACTCCTTTCCTAGACAAAATTCGTTTTAACCCTAAAATCGTATTCAAAATCATTTTTCAATTAAAACATTTTATACATAACAGTTGGAAAGTATCCAAAATTAATTTATGACCTTCAGTTTGTAATATTCATCTATGGCATTAAAATTAGGACGCATTGAGCCATATGAATCTAATTTTGTGGGTAATAATATATTATTGAATTAATCAAGTCAACTACACATAAAAATAATGAAGACTTGCCTTTTCTTTTTCTTGCACTACCATAAAGATTTTAATGCCAATTGCATATGTTGCCTAAAACCCAAACAGATCTTGTCGGCTCCATATATGTTCCATTGTTTTTTCAGTAGCTTTAAACTTTTTTCAAACCCTAAAGCAAATTTCCATTGTTTATACTACTGAATATATAACCAACTCATTAATTATTATTATTATTACTAGAAGGGAGATAACGATGCTAAAATCCACATAAGTATTTTTAATTAATCTGATGTTTTTTTGCTGGAAATTTGATCCATGTGTCAAATGACACTTCAAAAAATTTAAATTTTAATGACAAAATAGTAAATAACAAAGTGACAAGAATTTTAATATTGTCGATAAACTGATGTATATAGACACACTAGTGACAACAAATGTGAAAATGTTGTCACTATTGACATTTAGTGATACCCCAATAGTGACAACTAAAAAGTTATCACTAAATTACAGTGACAATATTTATTGTCACTAGGTTGTCACTGAAAGGGTGTCACTAATTGTCAATAGTGACAACTTAAGTTCCATAAACTTAAGTTCCATAAACTTGTCACTAATATCCATTAGTGACAACTTAAAAATATATTTTGTCACTATTATTATTGTGACAAAACTAATATTCTTATCACTAAATGTATGCAAAAAGTGACAATTTCCAACAATGTCACTTAATATTTTGTCACTAAAATTCATTTTTCTTGTAGTGTGATGAATCCCTATTTGGAGGCCAAATTAAAGTCCATATAAAATCATACGTACTATCATAAAAAATAAAAAATAAAGAAAAAGAAAAAATGAGCCCCACCACCATTGTTATCGCTCACATGAATGATAAAGTACGTACCAATTCAAACCCTAAAGCAAATTTCCATTGTTTTAATTTCAAGCACTGTAAAAAACAAATTGAAAAAGTTGGACTAAAATTTTCATGGAATTCTGGTCTAATATATGCAAAACATAGGATAACAAAAGTGAATTACAATACAAAGCACAAACACTCACATGACATAATAAACTTCACTTGGACTTCTTAATTTAAAATTAAAATTCCTGGTTCATATATATTTAATTAAAAATATATTCCATCTTTGTGCTTCGACTCCACTTGAACGTTTTTGGTAGTTGTTGCCACAGCTATTCCCGTTTCATTATCGGTGTTAGTCATTGTCGTAGTGGTGGTGGTGGAGGCTTCCAAGGTCACCCGATTCTTGAGGTAGTTCACTCTAATCCCTCTTTTCTTCACAACCTTCGTAATTATGACCGATCTTCCTTCACCGTCCACTGATTCTGCGGATGTGGACTTCATCTTCCAATCTTTCGTTTTTGCTAATTCGAATAGAGAGATTTGATTCTGCATGTAATTTTCGAATAATGCAGGGTGGTTGGGATAAGCGTCTGCAATGTCGATAAAGAAAGGAGCTTCATGTGGAGGTGCGCTAGGTAAAACTGGATTCATTTTAGCTAGAGAAAAGAAAAGAGAGAGTGAAATTTGTTCAGGCAAAAATCCCAGTAGGTATTCCCAGCTTTATATTGACACGGCATGCTTAGTAGACTAAGCAAAGACACTAAATGTAATTACTAAATTATCCTTATGCTTTTAGAAGAATAGTCTAATACTCTAATATAATTGCTGGACTAGGCCCAGCCCATCAGCCCATATTTTCTCACCCTTCTACCTCATTAACAATGTTCATTTCATGAAGAAAAATGAAAGGTTTGTTGGTTTGGTGTTTGGGAAAGTAGTTTGGGAGAGTAGTACTGGAGGTTTGTGAAATAATCTCGACGTAATTTTGTTTGTTTGGATTTTGAGAGACTGGTTTGAGAAATAAAGTAGGTGTAGGTTTTTTTTGGAAAAGTTAGGTTGTAGGTGTAAGATGTATAAGACTTTACGTCAAATCATTTTGTGTAAGAAAATAGTTTTTTGTTTGGGTTTTGAGAGAGTAGTTTAAGAAAATTGCGAGATGAAAATTTTATTTCAGAAAATAGAAAATATGTTTGTTTAGCATTTCCCAAACGAGAAATTTTTTGGGGAAACGCCAAACAAACAGGCCCTAAATAATCTAATCATATCTGATAAATAAAATTTAAATAATATGATAATTATAATTTTCAACTAAAATAGAGTGTCATTTTTTTAATTATTGTTACGTTATTAATATGTTATTTTGTAATTATAATTTTTTTTCAAGGGTATTCAAATTTTAGACATGACTTGAACTCATTCGAAGCGAGTAAAATAATTCATAGGTATAACTTTTATGATTTTTAAAACTTATTTATTTCATTTATGGTGTAAATGAAAATTTAAATTTTCTCATGATTTTTTTATGGTTTTTAGAACGATATTGATAAACGATCATCATGTGTGTATGTTAATATACTAAAATGGCAAAAATTCATTTTTGACAACATAGAATTAGTCGTTTTTCAATTTTAATACTAATTTTAATTATCGTTTTCAATATTGACACTTCCGTTAATCGACTGTTAAGTCAATTGAAGTTATAAATTTAAAGCAATTTCAATCCCAATCGAACTATCTATAAAAATTGACCCAAACTAACATCATGTGCTTGAGAATTTGATGATTTTTTTTTTAAATTTAGAGTTTAATTTTGACTCTATGATAGTCCATAATTGCTTATTAGCCCCTAAACTTGAATAAATTACAATTCAAGAACTAAAAAAATAACACGCAAACACCCCAACCGCCACCCCCGACATGCCGTTGTCCCCACTAACATACTCCGTGTATTATTTTAGGGGAATTGGTGGGGGCCAATCCCAATCGTCAAAATCATTTAAATGATTCAACACCTCTAGCCAAATTAAACCTTTTTTTAGTCCGTTTTGACTATTTGATTATACATGACATAATTTAGGATTAATTAAAGTATTTAGAAATGGAATAATTATCCTATATTAATTAGTGGAAATGGTACTTTATTGCATACTTTATTTTTTTTTTATAGTATCCGATCCCTTTATTGCTATAAATGCAAAGATGCAAAATCCAATCTTCGATTGTTGTTTGGCTCACCATATTGTGTTTTAATTATTTATTGAGATGTAATTAATGTAGGTTAGGAAATATTTTCTTCGTTAATTTTCATTTATTGGGAGAAGTTCTAGTGGTTCAAATGCACCTATTAATAGGATAACTTTCCCACTGCTGACCTATTTTATGGCACTTAGGACTTCTTCACATCATATACGCTTTAACAAAAATGATTGCAATTAGTAATACTAGTAAATCAAATTCAACCTACATAATACATAACAAAAGTTGCAATCATGTAGTACTTTATACTATAGTAGCACAAGTAGTAGGGAAATCATTACGATACGAACGATAAAGTTATTCGGTTCCGGCCAAAATGGCGGCATGATCATTAATCGATCGAACACGACTATTGCTTCAGGCAAGGCTCAAGGAAAAGCAATCAGTGTATTAGATATTTTGATAAGATATGTTGATGAAGATTGTTTAATTCATTCCTTTGCACTGAAAAAAAAAAAAAAAAAAAAAGGAGATTGGTATTTTAATTTAAGAGTATATGATACCTGCAAATATCATTATTTCTTTAGTAAGTAATTATTAATATTTTTGGTAATAATTTCCACATCATTCAAGTAAAATTTTTGATTAGAGGACAAAAGGAGAGGGAAAAGAATGCATGTTCACGCGTACTTGACAAGTAAAGCTAAAGTTTGACATACCTTTTATGGAAAAGCAGAATTGAAGCATTAATTAATGATATATTCACGAATTCACAATACATAAATGATTTGATTAGTCTTAATTAATTAAAAAAATAAAGGGAAATAACTAAATGAATTATTGTGAATTTGTGATTATCAGTAGCGTAATTATTTGTTTTGCTAGACTTGCTTTTTCTTTTTCTTGTTCCAAAAGGTGAAATCGCTCATCCCGGGCGTCCCTCACCTCCTGCCCGACGGGATTGTGAGAGGAGGTAAATCATGGTGACTCAACCGGCAACAGAGGCTGGAACCAGTGCTCACTGCGCACAAGGAGCCCCCCTCATTTTTTGAGAGGTTGCTCCCACACTGCCGATGATGAGGTTAGATCCTTGGTCTCTTGTTATAAATTCCACCTCTAAGACCAGTTGAGCTGTCCATGCGGGACACTTTTTCTTTTTCTTGTTAGACTGTAGAGGAGACAGGATTTTTAGAGGGATTCGTACATGTCGATCTATTATTTGTGCATCTGAAATTTCTTACTATGAAGTTGATTTCAGCATAAGAATTTGTTTAGAAAGAGAACAAAGAAAAAGAGAAAGAAAGTTCAAAGAAAAAAGAGGAAATTTCTTAACCATTTCTTCTTCAATTCAATAAAATATTGTTCTTTATATAACCATGTCGCTTTATCACCATTCTCTTTAATTTAATAAAATATTGTATATATAGTTATATAAAACCTATTAATAATATCACGTTTGGATAAATTAATGAGATTTGGTGTTTATGGGCAACTATTATTCTACGTACTATATATATCAACCATAGTTATAATAAAATTGACATTATTATATATATTATAACATTAATTGTTGATTTCGTCACAATAATAAATAAACTTATATTATGATTCTCTTGTAGTGATTGAACCTAGATAATGTAGTTACATTAGAAATCTCCAAACCTAAAGAAAAATTGTCAATAAATTCAACAGAATCAGTATTCATTAAGCATAACAAGTGTAGACAATGACAGTGTATTTATAAATTATTTAATTAATTGAAAATTAGATCGGCATGATCATGATAATATATTTTTTTTTGGTTTCCAAGGGTTTAATCCCTTTCGAGGTACGTCGGGCACATAAAGTGGGAATCTCTCCCAACAGGGATTCGAACCTGAGTCCGCTACTTTGTAGTGACTAGTCCCTTCCACTAGACCAATCACATGTTGGTCATGATAATATACAAGCTTATAAATATGAAAGAACAAATTATTTATAGCATAAACATTTACAAAAATATCGACCCAAATCAGGTAATAAGAAGTTGGGAATTAGTGAAATAGGTTTGAAATTAATCTACTAGCTAGCCGACAAAATAAAACACTACATCTGTAATATCTTAGTTTGTCATAATTAATCTGATATTAAAACGATTCCAAATAGCAAGTATCCCTTTACTTTGAGTTAATTAGATTCCCTTTATATCATAATTGTAATATCTTAGATTGATGGTATATTAATGGGGAAAAATGTAAGATACATTAATTTTCTGTGTTATGCAAAACTTGTAAGAAATCCTACAAAATTTTTAATGTGCTAAACTTCCTTATGTTTTCAAAAACCCTGTAAAAAATACTCAATTTGTGAAAATTAGGTCATTTTGAATCGACATATTTCAAGAAACTATTTTTAAAACATACCACGTGAAGTTGTAGGGAACAACTTGAAATATTTTTGAAATAATTTCTTGAAATATGTCGATCCAAACGATCTATTTTTTACAAATTTGATGTTTTTTGCAGAATTTTTGAAAACATAAGAAAGCTTGGCACAATAAAAATTTCACAGGGGAGTATTTTGCATTTAACCCTAGATGAATGCCCTTTATTGACATTCCAACCCCACTTAAAAAATTTTAAATATGGGCTTTTTTTTCTTTTTGGGCTGATGCATCGTTGTACACCAATATTGACATGTACTAGTAGACACTATACGTAGGGCTGTCAATGGGTCGGATTCTGGTCGAATCAGGCTCGTCCAGATCCGGCTCCATTTATATCGGATCGAATCCTGTCGGATTCGGATCTTGCTCGGATTGTGCTCGGATCTAGATTTTTTGAATCCAACGGATCTTGGTCGGATTTGGCCGGATATCGGATATTTTTCGGATCCAATAAATTGTGTTTAAAAAGTTAAATTAATATTTTTTCCTAAACTAACTTTATTATCTTTTCAATTTTATTTAATTTTAGCTCACATTTTCAAAGTTTCTTTACTATATTCATATTTATAGAATGAATATATTGGTTTAAATAAATTTATAAACGAATTATAAATTACTATCTTCTTAAATTGACGTTGAAATATTATTAATGATACTTATTTTTATAAATCATTTTGTATATATATCTTTCTTTTTATTTGTTGTCGGATACGGATCTTCAACGGATCGGATCGACCTAAATCCATATTCGCTCCATGAGTTTCGGATTTCGGATCTTTATAATCGGATCAGGTCCATCGAATCTCTAATCGGACAATTATCCTAATAAATCGGATCGAATTCGGACGGACTCGGATTGAAATCCGCCCCATTGACAGCCCTAACTATACGTATATAGCAGAAATATATATGTCGTGTCAATCTTATTTACCAGAAGATTTATATATGTGGTGTTAAATGTTAATCTTCAATGTAAAATTTAGACTAGGTATATATAATTTCCTTGAAACTATATTCGTCCATAATATACTATACTATTTTTTAAAAAATTTGAATTTCTTTTATTCAATAAAAATTAATTTCCTTGAAACTATATTCGTCCATATGCTAAATTTATAACCTAATCACTAAATAAGGAATTTGTTAGTTAAGATTGGTTGATTAAGATTTAAGAGAGTGGGCCCTAGGCACTTAGATTATTTAACTTTTTTGGTCCTAGTATTAAATTATTGATCATCCCCAACTTATTTTTCTTAATTTTATTCTTTCTTTTTGGAATTTATCAACCAAATGAGTATCCCACCTGGCCCTGTTCTTTCTTGTTAGATTGTGTACATATGTTTGATTCATCAATTTGATTTGACTAACTATCAAATTGTTCGTCTCATCTTATTTGGCCCACTAAAAATCTACAGTTTTGTCATATTAATGGCTCCATATTTTTATTAGATGAAATATTAATCAACTTATTTTTTTTTACACATATTTTCTTCAGGAGGAATTAAGACCTTTCGATGAAATTTTAGTACTCATACAATGTAATTTACACAGCCATTAAAGATTATTTTATCTAACTTTACCCAACATACAGTTGAACTTGCAAATTTTAGTATTTTGAATATATGAGAAAATCTACCATTTGAAAAAAATAAAGTTATGTAAATTTACTAGGTTTATATGTAAATATTAATTAGTAATTTTAGTCGGGGCGTTACACCTTATACATGAGAAATCACAAGCTTTGGATATGTTCAAAATCTTTAAAATCGAAGTTGAACTTCAACTAGAAAAAAAGATTAGAGCCGTAAAATCTGATAGTGATGGTGAAGATATGAAATTCGCAAAATCATTGTGTCATTTTTCATATTTTGAGAATACAAAATGCTAAATCTAAATCTCAAAAGTGCAAAATTCCTATTTTCATATTTCCAAAATACAAAATGCAGAAAAGCTCAATTTTATAACAACATCAAAAATTTATCGAATTTGTTTAAAAAAGAAATTCGCCCCCACACCCCCACCACTAAAATGCTGTAAGTCCGCCCCTGCTCAAACTAATTTGTGACAATTTGATCGACATATTAAATTCTAATTGCATATGACAGTCCTTGTATTAATGTCAGATAATCATTGTGAGTAGTTCTGTTACACACGTACCCACATACTTCTTATTGATAAATTATTGTAAGTCAGAGTTTTGGATTTTATTCAATCAAATATATGCAAAAATAGCACAAAGCATATTTTCATTTCTTATTTATATATATATATATATAAGGTAAGATTGCAGAAAACGTCCCAAATTAATTACTGATTTTGGATTTTCGTCCCGAACTATTTAACTTGGCGAATTTCGTCCCATAATTTAATATGTTTTTGGAATATCATCCCAAACTAATTACTAATTTTGATTTTTCGTCCCAAACTATATCAACTCGCCAAATTTCGTCCCATAATTTACCATTTTGTATGAATTTAGTCCCAATATTAAATTTTCTAATTTAATGAAAATGACATTCAATCTTGTAAGTAATTTGGGACGAACTCTGTAATATTATATAATTATTCATGTTAAAATTTATCATGTCATGACACTTAAGCAGCCATGTGATAATTCATCGACAAATGTGCAATTCCGTCTTATAATTATGGTGGGATGATATTCCAAAAAAATATTAAATTACGGGACGAAATTCGCCAAATTAAATAGTTTGGGACGAAAATCCAAAATCAATTATTAGTTTGGGACGATTTTTGTAATTTTGCCTATATATTATAGAGTCTGATTTCATTTGATTGAATAACTTAATTATATATTATTATATCAAAATAAATGTGAACTAAACGTGAGAGAGCATCATGAAATGAGTGAAAAAATTGGATAAATTCAAATCATTTTCAACTCTTTGACTTAAGCGATATTACCACAGAAACAAATGTTGCTGCCCGAGCAAGTTTTTAAAAATTCCAATCTTACATTTAATGGTCAAACATATTAATTACATAGCTAATCATTATTGAAAAGGTTCTCTTTCTTCATTAATATATATGTATATTTATTTATTTCATTTTCAGTATTTACCATTATCATCATACAATTATGGAATTCATTTTCTTCTACCTTTTTATCTAAAATCTTTTCCGTGAACTAACTGAATGAGTAAAAAAACAAGTTATGAACACTTATGTCATTTTTCAATTATATATATGCCAATTTGCCATTTATAAAAAAACAATTATGCCAATTTATCTTTATATCCATTAGTTTTTCATGTGTAACAAATTATTTTGCATTGTGGTATGAGATAATGATTCGGATCATGGATCAAATTTCATTTCAAGTTATGTTTTGGTCAGCCAAATATTTAAAAAAAATCGATTTTTTTCCGTAAAATTTTAGAAAATACGAAATTAAGAAAAATAAGATAATCAAAAGACAAACAAAAAGTTTTGAAATTACACCCTATTTTTCATTTCCATTGATTCAAAAACGAAAACATTTCAATGTTTTCAATGGATACGATGAAATTTTAATCATGATTTCAATATGATGAAGATTCTAAGATCGTATTGTTGGTCCCAAGTGGTCAGATGAGGTCTAGAGGGGGGGGGGTGAATAGACCTCTGAAAATTTTGAACTTAAAAACTTTTCAGTCTTCTGTCAGCAGACTAAGCTGATGAAGAACAGTAAGCAGACTAGTCTGATCGTGAACAAATCTTGAACAGACGACTGACCACTCTTCTTACAATGACTTAGCTGTTTTTCAGCAAAACAGTTTTTCAAGAGTATACTTGCAGCGGATTCTTTGAAAGTGTTTTTCACAAGTAAACTAAGTTCCAAAAGATTTTATCCCCAGTTTTCAAACTCCTTATAAAATCTTTTATTTGATTCAAAGTGTTTAAAATGCAAACTTTAAAATATGCAAGAAAACTTTAAATGCAAGATAACACAAAGAATTTTATAGTGGTTATATGGATGAAAATCCTTTAGTCCACTCTTCCAGATCACACAGATTCTGGGTTATACTATAATCACAAAGATTACAATATTTCTCCACTTACACCTAAACAACTAATGAGAAGGCTGTAAGCTCACAATAGGAATTCACAAAGAAAACCTATCCTCTAAAGTAGAATCACTCACACAGATGGATTCTCACTTCGCACAACACTCAGCTATTACAAAATCACTCAGATAATGTTTTTCTGATTTCTTCAACTGGGTTTCTGTCAACAGATGACTTCCACCAGACGAGTGAGCTGTTCGAGCTTTTGAGACTTAGAGAAATTCTGCTTCAAAATTTCGATCTCTGATTGTTGTTGTGTTTTGCTCGATTTGAAATTCAGCTCTATTTATACATGGAGATGAAATTATGACCGTTGAAGGCAAGTCACAAATCAAATCCATCCTTCAGCTCTTTTTGAAACGGCTCCCTGCAGCATTCCGTACTGTGTATAGTACCTTTCTGTCCATCGCATTTAATGCTGCATTTAATGCACTCTGCTGATCCGAGAATATCTTCAATCATTTGCCATTACTACCCTTCTCTTACAGCATTTATTACACCAAGTGCATTTATTACCGTTGGACTAATCTCTTGACCTCTTCTACTCTGCTGATCAAAACGACTCTGCTGATAGATACTCTGCTGATCAAATACTGAACTCATCTGATTTGACTCGGCTGATGATCTACCCTTCTGTTCGCTGTTTCAGCAAGAGATCACTAGTCTTCTGAGCTTTGAACTTTGAACTCTTCTGATGTCTTCTTTTACTTGTTCAAAATTCTTCTAAAGGAACTAAGCTTTCCATACTTAGCTGATTATGATGTTTTGGAAATCATCAAAACCTTCCCTTAATTACTTGTCTTCTTTCATCTTCATCTTCATCCAACAATTTCCCCCTTTTTGATGATGACAAAACTCCAGCTAAGTACCTGTACCTAAACTAAAGTTTTGATCCTCAAAAATTTCTGAGATAGAAATGATGTGTTGGAGTCAAACTTGCAATTTTATAGATAATGAACTGATTACATTTTACAAGTTGAAAGATGAGAAGTACAAAATTCTTTAAAAGATTACAAGGATTTTTAACATAAAGAAAATCTAGCCAAGGCTAGTCTTCTGTCTTCTTTTCTTCCTTAGTTTCCTTGTCTTCTTTCTCAGATTCTTCTTCAGATAATTTAGAAGTCTCAGCTTCCAAATTTTCCATGAATCTTTTCTTCAGCAGCTCTAACTTCCTTTTCTTGGCATCTGGATCAAGCTGTTCCTCAGCTGAATCTTTGGCAGCAGCTAGTTCTTTGTCTGACTTGGCTTTTGCTTCAGATTCTTCCTCATCAGCTTGGTCTTCTTCTTCTGTGATCTTCTCATCTGTTGGTCTGCTTGATTCTGCAACATTTCTTTCAGTCTCACCAGCAGATTCTTCTAACACTTCAGTTTCTTTATCTTGGTTGTCTTCTTCCTCTTCAACAGATCTTCTGACTCTTTCATAGGAAGTTCCAACTCTCATCTGTCCAAATATCCTTTCTTCCCCCTTTTTGTCATCATCAGCAGGGACAGGTGGATATTGCGGTGCAACTGGTGTAATTAGAAGAGAATCACATAGAAGTTTGATGTTCTCCTCCATTGCATTGATCTGAGCTTGCTGTCTGAGTTGATTGGCTTTGAATGCTCTCATCTCCGTGAGCAGATCTTCTCCTTGATCACCTAATTGGATTTGAGTTCCCAGAATCCAATTTGATGAAGCCTTGAAGTCGTTCATCATGTTGCCCATGACTTCATCTTCTGCTTGGAGTGCCAATTCAACAGTCTGTTCAATGTTTTTCCAACCTTCAGTAGTGCTTTGTGTCCTTCTCCTTAGTATATCCATATCCTGACATATAGATTGTACATTCTGAGCAGTATCTTTCATTAAATCAGTAGGAACAGCAGCAGCAACCTTCTGAATAGGTTGATGAACAGCAGCTAACACTTCTGCTTTTAACTCTTCTTTCATCTCCTTCATGGATTTGGTAAACATTTGATGAATGGAGTCTAACAGATTTGTCTCTGTTGTAGCAGCAGGTGTTTCTTTGGTAAGTTGCTCTGTTGGTTGAGTTGTCAGTGCAAGAGACTGATCTGCTGAGCTATCAGCAAGGCTTGGAGTGCTTTCCTTCTCCTTAGCCTGATCATCTCCTTTATCAGCAACTTCTTTCTCCTTTAACTGATCTGCTGGAATTTCTTCTTCCTTCTTTGATTCATCAGCAGCATCAGACTTATCATCCTGCACTTTGTCTTGATCAGATGGGTCTGAAGTACCCTCAATTTGCTTTGGTTGATCAGAGGACTTGTCTTTCTCTTCATTAGCAGGTGATATTATCTTCTTGACAGTTTCAACTGTCTGCATCAGTCCTTCATTGTCCACTGCAGACCTGTTACAAATCCAAGTAAAGTTGTCAAGAGGAATAAAAGTAGTTGTTGGTTCCTCTGGCAGCTCTTCATAGGGTTTGATGTTTGGTCCATAGACAATGTGCTTGATGTTAGGAAGTGGGACCAGTGAGCTTGGTTGTCCCCTTAACTTCCTTGCTTTCTTGGCTCAAAGCTCCATTGCTTGAGCAATAGCCAACTTAATAGATCTTTCTTTGAGATCTACTGAGTCATCAAAATCCTCAGAAATGGATGCAAAGATCTTCTTGGCCTCTTCCTTGACTATGTGACATATCCTCATCCTTAACCTGTCCAGAAAGAATTCTGAATCAAGTGCTTGAATAAGTGAATTTGTCTCAAGCCATTTCAATACCCAATCTTCTGTAGCCTTGAATTCTTTCCACTTGGCCATTTCAGCAGGACTCTTTGTTAATCTGAATTCTCTCCATCTGTTGTATTTAATCTTTTCAGAATGGAAGAGTGTCAGACGGTTGACTCTTTCATTTTCAGCGTCTAGTCTTCTGAGAAATTCTTCAAAAATTGCAGGGTCTTCCCTGACAATTTCAAGAGATAATCTTATTTCTTCTCTTCTCTTTTCCTTAATCTTAGGTGCAGGCATAGCTGGTATTGGTTTATTTGGATCTCTTTGCTCACCAATAACTATCCCACCAGTACGCTGAGGACCATGAGCATCCTTGATGCTTGCTTCAATGACAGCAGCCAACTCCGCTGCCTCAAAAGCATCTCTCTGCTCTTGAGTCATCTTGCTGGCTTCTTCTTCCAGCCTTTTTAACTCTAGGCTTTTCAGCCTATCTTCTTCTGCTTTCTCAGCAGCAATCCTTTGCTTTTCAGCAGCGTCCAGTCTCATCTTCTCTGCAACAGTCACATAAGTTGAGGTTTTGCCAATCCTCTTTCTTCTAGATTCAGGGCTCTCAACTGCTTGAATAGGTGTTGCAGCAACTGGATTAGGATGCAGCAACAGAATTTTTCCCTCTAGTGATGTACTAGTCTGCTGTTCCTTTTCTTTATCAGCAGATAGTGCAGCAGTTGAGGCTTCTGTTGTCACTTCAACTGTAGGAACACTTTCAGGCTCAGCAGTAGCAGCCTTAGTAGCTTCAACAACTGGTTCTTCAACATTTAATGGCCTTTCTGCTTCAGTTGTTGTCTTTCTTACAGTTTCAACAGGCTCTTCAGAGAAGGTGACCTTTCTCTTAGCCTTTGACTTAGGAATTTTCTTGACAGCAGGGGGGTTGGCAGTAGGAGGTCCCCTTGCTTCACTCCTAGTCCTTAGTCTCTTCAACCTTTGAAGTGGAATTTCCTCTTCAGATTCAGTTTCTTCAGAGGATGACCCTGTCTTCATATTTTCAATTTCAACAGTGAAGTCATCTACCACCTTCTTAGAGACTTCAATTTCGGGTTCTGCTGATCCAGCCACAACAGCAGACTGTGCTGTTGGCTCAGCAGACTGACTAGTCTGACCTTCCTTCTTGCTCTTCTTAGAAGGAGTCTTCTTAGACTGTTTGGGGGCTTTTCTCTTTGGTTTTTCCACCAGTTGCCTCACTGGTTCGTAGAGTTTGAATTCTTTGCTTCCATGGGTTTGTTTTCCTCCACCCATAGGGCATTGCAGAGAAGCAAACAAGTTACTCAGCAGAATGGCATGAGAATGCCTTTTAATTGTCACTTAACAGCTCATAAACATGAGCAGCCCAGTTCACTTTCATCCCATAGTAGATGCATATCATGGTGTAGAGTCTTTTCCTTGGTAACCCATCCAAAGAACCCGTAGCACAATCTAGAACCTTTGCTATGATATCAGCAAATCTTTGGTATTCATCCTTCAGCTGGGTCTTCATCAAAGTCCCAGTCATCTTCTCTCCCTTCTTAGCACAAATTTCCCAAAATTCCTCTTCTTTTTCTGACCCTAACGAGGTCACATCTCCTCCCTTGTCTGTCAACTTATAAACTTCATTAAGAACAGCAGCAGATACAGCGATTTTCTTACCACCAATGACAGCAGTCATAACAGTGTCATCATCGTTGAATTTTCTGGTCAGGTAGAAGTGGTAGACATCCTCTAAGTAGACTCTATCTTCGTGAGCCTCCAAAACAGGAACCAATGATGCTTCTTTGATCTTTACCAGTAGAGAGCGCATCAAATCGGTGCCAGAGAAATGAAATTTGTTGTAGTTGAAGTATCTTCCCTCAACAATCTTGTCCATTTTCAAGGATTTGAGAGTAGATTCTGCAAAAGAACAGTGAACTTTCGAAGCAGTAGGGTTTGAGAGTTAGAGAGTTTGAGAGTTTTTGAGTGCGTAAGATGACTATTCTGTTCAGATCGGATTTTATAGGTTTCCTTTTGATTTGGTTTTCGTGATTTATCTAATCCGTTGATCTAATCTGACAGTTTTTAATCGTGCGGATGAGAGTCGCGGATTTCAATTTTATTATTTTAATGTCAGATGGGCGGGAAACTCTATCGACACTAATCTGTTTACTTATAAAAGCGTGTTTCTAAAGATACGTTTTATGACCATGCTTATATAAGATATCAGATGAGTAGAGTTTAACTTATCTGACAGACGAGTGATCTGTTATCTGATATTACTAGAGAATGCCAATAGCTAGTAATCTTCCTCTGCTGTTTGTCAATCCAGCAAGATAAAATAATCTTCAATCTTCAAGAATTAAGAACACATCTTCTTGGTAACATAACTTCAACTAACTGTCATTAACAGATTTCATCTTTAGAACAGAAGTACCGCTAGTCTTACACGTTCCCCCTGTCTTTAAGAATTCATAAGTTAACTAGTCTGTTGAGAGTTAATTCTTGAATGAAATAATCTGATGACTAAGCTGTTGAACTCCAGTCTTCTGATGAGTTCCCCCTCAGCTTATGCATCCAGGTTAAGTAATCCTAACTCAGCTCTTAGAGTTGAGAACCTTGCTTCACTTAGAGGTTTGGTGAAAATGTCAGCAATCTGATTATCAGTATGAACATACTCAATCAAAACATTGCCTTTTTCAACATGATCTCTAATGAAATGATGTTTAATCTCAATATGTTTAGTCCTTGAATGACTTGTAGTGTTCTGAGTAAGTGAGATTGCACTTGTATTGTCACAGTAGATTGGAATTCCACTGATCTTGATGTTGTAGTCTTCTAGTTGATGCTTCAACCAAAGTATCTGTGCACAACAAGCTCCAGCAGCTATATATTCAGCTTCAGCAGTAGATATAGAAACTGAGGTTTGTTTCTTACTCATCCATGAGATCAGACGACTGCCTAAGAACTGACAGGCACCTGTTGTGCTCTTTCTGTCAATCTTGCAGCCAGCAAGGTCTGAATCTGAATAGCCAATTAGTTCAAATCCAGATTCTCTAGGATACCACAATCCCAATTCTTGAGTGCCTTTAACATACTTCAATATCCTCTTGGCAGCTAAGAGATGAGATTCTTTGGGGTTTGATTGAAATCTTGCACAGACTCCAACTGAGTACATTATGTCAGGTCTGCTTGCTGTTAGATACAACAATGAACCAATAATGCCTCTATATTTGGTTATGTCCACTGATTTGCCATCTTCATCTTTATCCAAACGAAGATTTGTAGACATAGGAATGGTAGCTGTTGAGCTAGTTTCCATACCAAATTTCTTGAACAGATCTCTTGTGTATTTTGCTTGGCTGATGAATATTCCATCAGGCAACTGTCTAACTTGCAATCCAAGAAAGTAATTAAGTTCACCCATCATGCTCATTTCAAACTTATTCTGCATCAGCTTGGAGAACTTATCACACATCTGTTGGTTAGTTGAACCAAAAATAATATCGTCCACATATATTTGCACAAGTAATATATGATTTTCCCATTCAATTGTGAACAAGGTTTTATCTACCTTACCTTTACGAAATCCTTTAATTAAAAGAAAATCAGATAGGGTATCATACCATGCTCTTGGAGCCTGTTTCAGTCCATAAAGGGCTTTCTTCAGACGATATACTTTGTCTTCTTCTTGATAGACTTCAAATCCTGGAGGTTGTTCAACATACAATTCTTCTTGCAATTCTCCATTGAGAAAAGCAGACTTCACATCCATCTGATAGACAGTGAAGTTCTTGTGAGCAGCATAGGCAAGAAACAGTCTGATTGCTTCAAGTCTTGCTACTGGTGCAAAAGTTTCATCAAAGTCAATTCCTTCTTCTTGACAATAACCCTTGGCCACTAGTCTTGCTTTGTTTCTGGTGACAACACCATCTTCATTCATTTTATTTCTGAAAACCCACTTAGTGCCAATTACTCTTTGATGACTTGGTCTAGGAACTAAGTACCAGACTTCATTCCTTTCAAATTGATTCAACTCTTCTTGCATAGCTTCTATCCAGAAGGAGTCATTTAGAGCTTCTTCAATTTGTTTGGGCTCTATTTGAGATAGAAATGTGACAAACATAGCATCTTGTGCAGCTGCTCTTCTTGTTTTCACTCTATCTAAAGGATCACCAATGACTAACTCAGGGGGGTGATTCTTGAGCCATCTGAGATCAGGTTGCAAATCAGGATGTTGTCCTCTGTCTTGATCTTGCAACACTACTGTTGGAGTTCCAGTAGTAGTCTGTTGAACATTTGCCGTCTGTTGAACAGTCTCTGGTCTGTCAGCTGTTAGCAACTCGTCTGTTAGACAATCAGCACTGTGATTATGAACAGCACTTGAGTTAGCAGCTGAACTTAGATTAGGTAGTATGATGGGAACATATTCTTCATTTCTTCCAACGTCTAACTTCTGTAAATCAGCAGACAGATCTTGATTTACACTTTGATTCTTTTCAGAAGATTGACTTGGCTCATCAAATACTACATGGATAGATTCTTCTATTAGTAATGTTCTTTTGTTAAAAACTCTATAAGTCTTACTAACAGATGAGTATCCTACAAAGACAGCTTCATCAGCCTTTTCTGCAAATGCAGTAAGGTGATTTTTCCCATTATTCAATACAAAACATTTACAACCAAAAATCTTAAAGTAATGAATGTTTGGTTTTCTATTGTTCCAAACTTCATATGGAGTCTTGTTCTGATTTTTGTTGATCATACATCTGTTTTGGGTGAAGCATGCTGTGTTTGTTGCTTCTGCCCAAAATCTTTGAGGCAGCTTAGCTTCAGCTATCATGGTTCTGACAGCTTCTTTTAGTGTTCTGTTTCTCCTTTCAGCAACACCATTCTGTTGAGGGGTTCTTGCAGCAGAATACTCATGATGTATTCCCTTCATGTTACAATACTCTTCAACAATAGAGTTTGTAAACTCTGTCCCTCTATCTGATCTGATCTTCAATATCTTAATACTCTTTTCATTCTGGATCAGTTCCATCAGATTGGTAAGATGTTCCTTGGTTTCACTTTTCTTCTTCATGAAAATCACCCAAGTATATCTTGAATAATCATCCACAACAGCTAGGCAGTATTTCTTTCCACCATTGCTGACTGGATCAATGGGTCCAAATAAGTCCATATGCAACAGCTCCAATATTCTTCCAGAAGATTGGTGCTTCTTTTCTTTGAATGATGACTTGATTTGTTTACCCTTCTGACATGCATCACAGAGCTTGTCTTTGCTCATGACTGCTTTTGGAATCCCTTCTACCAAATCATTCTTGATTAATCTGTTTATAGTCTTGAAGTTTAAATGATTCATCCTCTTGTGCCATAGCCAACTGACTTCACTTGGTGCAGATGCCACCAAACAAACACTTGAATTCTTGTCGGCAGAATTCCAGTCAACTATGTAGATATTTCCTTGTCGTCTTCCAGATAAAATTACCTTCTTTGTACCAATTTGTTCAACGTAGCACTTATCTGTTGAGAAGATGACTGAATATCCCTTGTCACAAAATTGACTTATGCTCAGCAGATTATATTTTAGGCCTTTAACATAGGAGACGTCAGATATCTCTATGTTTCCCTTGATTAATCTTCCTTTAGCTTTAATCTTGCCTTCTTTGCTGTCTCCAAAAGTGACTTTTGGACCATCCACAGCAACTGCATCAGTCAACTCATGTATGTTTCCACACATGTGCCTTGAACATCCACTGTCCAAGTACCAAATCTTCTCTACTTTACTCCTACTCCTAATCCTAACCTACAAAACAAAAATAAAATTGTTTTAGGTACCCTTATTGAGAGGGTCCTGAAGGATTAGTTCCACCCTTGACAACCCAAGATGTTGAAGTCTTAGGCTTCTTAGGTTTCTGAGTTTTAGGAGCATGAACAGTTTCATTTTTATCATAGTTATCAGATAAGTCATGTTGATGATCAGTATGATATGAATAATGTTCATAAGCAGGGTAAGGTGCATGATAAGCAGGGTATGCATGCATTGGATGAGCAGGGTAAGGTGCATAGTAATTAGGAAACTGAGGTGCATGATACATAGGATGATATGCAGCAGGATGCACATAATATGATTCATTTCCATACCAAGCATTTTGATTTTTCTTATTCTTATGCTTCTTTGGTTTACTAGATGCTTGCTCAACTTGTTTAGACTTAGCTTTACCAACAGACTGGTTCAATTTAGCTTTATCAGCAGACTTTTTAGGACTCTGCTGTTTGGTCTTACTAGTCTGATTTCCTATACTAGGCTCTTTGCTCTTTTTAGCCTTAGGAGATTTCTTCTCCTTTACCACTTTCTCAGTTGAGGTAGGTCTAGAGGTTTGAACATACAGAATGACCTTACTATTGTCAGCAGAAATAAATTTTTCAGTATGATTCAATTCTAGCTTATCCTTTACTAAAGGTGTCTCCTGTTTCTTAGATGTATGCGTGGATGCAACAGTAGACTTATCATGAGACTCAATAATTTTCTCAAGTTCCATGATTTTTCCTTTATAGACCTCACACTCAGCTTTCAGAGATTCATGTTCTTGCTCAAGCTGTTTATATTCAGCTGATTCTTTTGGCTTCTCAGCTAAAAGTTTCAGTGAACTATTTTGCTCTTTTAGCAGGATCATCTCTTCCTTAAGCTTTTTATATGCTTCAGCAATACCAGTATTGTTAAGCATCATTTGTTCAAATGAATTAAATAATTCATCATTAAGAGGAGTTACCTCATCCTCAGAGTCATCAGAGTCCTTTGCCATCAGGCACAGGAGAGCAGGTTTTTCTTCATCAGAAGATTCTTCATCAGACGAGTCTGAGTCTGAATCAGATGAGTAGACAGCAGCTGGCTTTTCTGCTTCAGCCATCATTGCCTTGCTTCTCTGATGCTTTCTTTCTTTTCTCATTTTCTTCTCTTCCTCAGTGTACTTCTCTGCTTTTGGATATGGGCAGTCTCTTATGAAGTGTCCCAATTTCCTGCAGTTGTAACACATCAGTTTTGATTTATAATCCTCTTTATCTTGAGAAGAAAAGTTAGGTTTAGAAGTAGAAGCAGCATGATTGTATTTGTTTTTCATCTTTCTCTTATAGAACTTCTTGAAGTTGTTCATCAATAATGCTACATCTCCAGCAGTGTACTCCTTTTTGTTGAGTAGAGTGGCTTCATCAGATGAGTCCACTTCTTTGCTTTTCTGTGCTGGTCTTCTGGTGTTTTCAGCAGCAACAAGTGCAGCTGTGGGTCCTGAAGTTGAGGTTTCTTCAATTCCCATCCTTGGCAGTTTATACTCATAAGCCTTGAGTACGGAGAACAGCTCTGTTAGAGAAATCTTGCCCAGATCTCTTGATTCTTCCATTGCTGTCACCTTCATGTTGAACTTGGAAGGTAGGGCCTTCAGTACTTTGACAGTGATTTCTTTGTCAGTGAAAGTCTTTCCCAGCTTCAAAACTTCGTTCAGAGTTCTGGTGAATCTGGTATCCATCTGATCAATGGTTTCTCCAGACTTCATCTTGAAGTTGTCCAGCTTTTCCAATGCAACACTGAGCTGATGCTCTTTAATAGCATCATTTCCTTCACTCATGTCTCTGACCTTGTCCCACATCTCCTTTGCGGTTTTGCAATGTTTGACCTTGTCAAACCGATCATTATCCAGGGCTTTGGTCATGATGAATCTCCCAACTTTATCAAGATTGTAAAGCTTTATCTCTTCTGGAGTCATCTCATGAAGGTCTTTCTCCACAACCGTATCTACTTCATTTATCTTTATGGTCTTTGTGAATCTGAATGGACCTTTAATGATACATGTGTGCATGTTGTCATTATAGGCAGCAAGGAAAATCTCCATTCTGATTTTCCAGTCCTCAAAGGACATACCAGCAATGTGGGGAACATGGCTGATACAATCCATTTTTCAAAAAGTTTTTATTTTTCAAAAAGATGCTCTTTTGAAAAGTTTTGAAAACCTTTGAAAAACACTCGGATCAAGCTCGTTGATCAGGCAGCTGATTCTAATGAACCACCTGCTCTGATACCACTTGTTGGTCCCAAGTGGTCAGATGAGGTCTAGAGGGGGGGGTGAATAGACCTCTGAAAATTTTGAACTTAAAAACTTTTCAGTCTTCTGTCAGCAGACTAAGCTGATGAAGAACAGTAAGCAGACTAGTCTGATCGTGAACAAATCTTGAACAGACGACTGACCACTCTTCTTACAATGACTTAGCTGTTTTTCAGCAAAACAGTTTTTCAAGAGTATACTTGCAGCGGATTCTTTGAAAGTATTTTTCACAAGTAAACTAAGTTCCAAAAGATTTTATCCCCAGTTTTCAAACTCCTTATAAAATCTTTTATTTGATTCAAAGTGTTTAAAATGCAAACTTTAAATGCAAGATAACACAAAGAATTTTATAGTGGTTATATGGATGAAAATCCTTTAGTCCACTCTTCCAGATCACACAGATTCTGGGTTATACTATAATCACAAAGATTACAATATTTCTCCACTTACACCTAAACAACTAATGAGAAGGTTGTAAGCTCACAATAGGAATTCACAAAGAAAACCTATCCTCTAAAGTAGAATCACTCACACAGATGGATTCTCACTTCGCACAACACTCAGCTATTACAAAATCACTCAGATAATGTTTTTCTGATTTCTTCAACTGGGTTTCTGTCAACAGATGACTTCCACCAGACGAGTGAGCTGTTCGAGCTTTTGAGACTTAGAGAAATTCTGCTTCAAAATTTCGATCTCTGATTGTTGTTGTGTTTTGCTCGATTTGAAATTCAGCTCTATTTATACATGGAGATGAAATTATGACCGTTGAAGGCAAGTCACAAATCAAATCCATCCTTCAGCTCTTTTTGAAACGGCTCCCTGCAGCATTCCGTACTGTGTACAGTACCTTTCTGTCCATCGCATTTAATGCTGCATTTAATGCACTCTGCTGATCCGAGAATATCTTCAATCATTTGCCATTACTACCCTTCTCTTACAGCATTTATTACACCAAGTGCATTTATTACCGTTGGACTAATCTCTTGACCTCTTCTACTCTGCTGATCAAAACGACTCTGCTGATAGATACTCTGCTGATCAAATACTGAACTCATCTGATTTGACTCGGCTGATGATCTACCCTTCTGTTCGCTGTTTCAGCAAGAGATCACTAGTCTTCTGAGCTTTGAACTTTGAACTCTTCTGATGTCTTCTTTTACTTGTTCAAAATTCTTCTAAAGGAACTAAGCTTTCCATACTTAGCTGATTATGATGTTTTGGAAATCATCAAAACCTTCCCTTAATTACTTGTCTTCTTTCATCTTCATCTTCATCCAACACGTATGTGGAATTTCTGTCAAATATGTTTTAATTGCATATAAATGAAATAATATTGAAAAAGAATAACAAAAAAATATATATTAGAGAATTTTTTCTAAATTCTACTTTTATTTTTTAGTTTTTTATAATTAAAGTTTGATTTAATATTGCGAGATCTAAGTAATTTCAATTACTAAAAATACGATATAACTAATTCTATCACAATTGCTCATTTTCGACTACAAACGCTTTAAATACCCCAAAAATAAAAATGATTAACAGATTTTCTTGATTACAGCTAGAGTCTATTTTCACATAATTTGGATTAGTAAAAGTAAAAAAAGAAGTTGTAATTAAGTTTAAAAAAAATAGAAGAATAAGTTTCTTAGTTAAAAATACGAAAAATTCTAAGGTGACGTCACGTCACATGACGTAAACTATAACCAATAGAATTATGACACCTTATTAATAAATTACCTACAAAACAGGTTACTAACAAGTCATAATACTATTACCATAAGTAGTTGTACTATACTATTATTTGACCACATTCATTGTAACATTTAACCACATCAATAGTAAATTACAAACTAATAAATTATTATAGAAATAAATAAATAATTGAGTATAATAATATTTTATAATAAATGATATATAATATTTCGCGTAGAATATTTAATATTAACCTTTGAAAAAAAATAATATATTTTAATAAAAATAATTTATATTTTAATACATATTGAATAGTACTAATTGTAATACTTCATAATGTAGTTAATTACTACTAATATGAGACCTTATTATGTATGTGGAGTCGGTATTGTGCTATGTAAGTCTGTACTACTATATGTGAGACATATACTATGTAATGTGAAGAATTATACACGTTGGTTAATACTAATGGCAATACTTCATAATATGGTTAGTTACTACTAATATGAGACCGTACTAAGTATGTGGAGTCAATACTATGCTATGTGAGCTTATACTACTACATGTGAGACATATACCAAGTAATGTGAATAATTATCAGTAATTTGGTTATGACTAATGATAATACTGTATAGTGATTAATTACTACTAATATGACACTTTACTAAGTATGTGGAGTCAATATTGTGTTATGTGTCTATACAACTACATGTGAGACATATATCATGTAATGTGAATAATTATCAATAATTAGTACTAATGGTCGTATTATATAATATGACTAATTATTACTAATATGAGACCGTACTAAGTATGTAAAATCAATATTATTACATGTGAAACATTATATTATGTAATGTGAAGAATTATACACATTGCTTAGGACTAACGGAAATACTATATAATGTGACTAATTACTACTAATATAAGACCGTACTAAGTATATGGAGTCAAAACTTGTATGTAAATCTATACTACTACATGTGAGATATATACCATGTAATGTGAAGAATTATCAGTAAATTGGTTAGTACTAATAGTAATATTATATAATGTGACTGATTATTACTAATATGAGACCGTACTAAGTATGTGGAGTCAATACTATTGCATGTGAGACATTATATTATGTAATGTGAAAAATTAATTTCACTTCTCCTAAAATTGGTGAGATTAAGGAATTTTTAATCGAAATTTTAAAAATTATAAATTATCATCTCTCACAACTGATAGATAGTTTTACATTTGTGAATTCTATTCCTAATATTTATTCCTAATTATAAAAAAATAATCTCTATCTCTAACAAATTCAAATAGCCAATTATATATATCCAAATCCTACGAGTCAACTCATTTGGATCCATTAAAGAAAATTATTTGTTAACAGAAAAACTATTAATATGAGACCGTACTATGTATATGGAGTAAAAATTTGCTATGCGAGTCTATACTGTGACAACAACTTACAAAACCGTTCAAGTGGAGTTGAAGCACAAAGATGGAATATATTTTTGAAAGATGTTCATATATCTTTGAAAGATGTTCCTCCAAATTTCAAAAATAAAGATGTTCATATATCTTTCAAAAATATATGAACATCTTTGTGCTTCGACTCCACTTGAACGGTTTTGTAAGTTGTTGTCACAGTTATTCCCGTTTCGTTATCGGTGTTAGTAATTGTGGTAATGGTGGTGGTGGAGGCTTCCAAGGTCACACGATTCTTGAGGTAGTTCACTCTAATCCCTCTTTTCTTCACAACCTTCGTAATTATGACCGATCTTCCTTCCCCGTCCATCGATTCTGCGGATGTGGACTTCATCTTCCAATCTTTCGTTTTTGCTAAATCGAGTAGAGAGATTTGATTTTGGATGTAGTTTTCGAATAATGCAGGGTGGTTGGGATAAGCGTCTGCATTGTTGATAAAGAAAGGAGCATTGTGTGGAGGTGCGCCAGGTAAAACTGGATTCATTTTAGCTAGCTAGAGAAAAGAAAAAAGATTTCAAAGAGAGTGAAATTTGTTCAAGCAAAAACCCAGTTAGGTAATTGCAGCTTTATATTGACATGGCATACTTAGTAGGCTAAGCAAGGAGACTAAGTGTAATGACTAAATTATCCTTAATATAATTGCTGGACTGGACTAGACCCAGCCCATCAGCCCATATTTTCTCACCACATTAACAATGTTCATTTCATGAAGAAAAATTAAATAATCGAATCATATCTAATAAATAAAATTTAAATAATATGATAATTATAATTTTCAACTAAAATAGGGTGTCATCTTTTTTGATTATTGTTACGTTATTAAGATTTTATTTTGTAATTATAATTTTTTTCAAGGGTATTCAAATTTTAGACATGTTATTCATAATTTATGATTTTTAAAACTTATTTCATTTATGGTGTAAATAAAAATTCAAATTTTCTCATAATTTTTTTGTGGTTTCTAGAATTTAAACTATATATTCATTAAACCTTTTTTTAAAAATGTGGGCTTACTTGAGAAATAATTCAACACCTTAAGAATCCAAGGCATTGTAAAGTAAGGGCAGCATAGACCGCAATTGCAGAGATGTTCAACTTGCAAGGGCGTTTATTTTTGCAGACCTCAACGTACTGTACTAACTATAGGTACCCCAGATCTGACCACTAGACACACATGTATTTAATCTGAACCATTAATTTGGAGATCAAGGCAACCGGTTCAGTAGGTTGACGTACTATTGAGAGTACTGATGTACTCAGTTCAAAAAAAAAATTCAATTTGCAAAGTTAGGTACCCTTCCATTATTACCCTCATCAATTTTCAAAATAACATAACATGCCAATTAATTTAAAAACACCCATCATCCCTCACCCACCCACCCACTCAACCAAAACCCTAACCCCAACCACCATGGATAGTCACCGCCGCCGCCGCCGCCGCCAACCAGGACGACGGCAAGCTTTCGGTGGCCACCGGATCTGGTGGCCGAAGCTCTCCGCATTCAGCAAAGGTTGGGCCACCAGATCTGGTGGCCGCAAGCTTGTGGCCGCCGGTCTGGTGCAACCAGAACGGCGGTGAAGCTTCGGCCACCAGATCTGGTGGCCGCAACCCGCAAGCTTGCGGCCGCCGTTCTGGTTGGGCCACTGGATCTGGTGGCCGCAAGCTTGCGGCCGCCGTTCTGGTTGTGGCCGCCGTTCTGGTCGCACCAGAACGGTGGCGAACCTCCGGCCACCAGATCTGGTCTGGTGGCCGCAATCTTTATGCCGCCGGCCGTCGTTGCCGCTCCGGCAGTGAGACGAAGAAGACAACCTTTTTTTTTTAATTAAATTCATTTAATAATAATTTTAACTTATTATCATAAACAAATTGAAAACAACATATTATGTATAATTTTATGAAATAACTAAACTGAATTATATATATACTAATTTTATTTAGTTTTATTAAAAAATTATAAATTGTAGTAATTTTTGTTGTATTTTAGATTAAAAACTGAATATAGATTAAATAAATTTGGAGCATGTTTTATTTTCATTGTTAACTATTATAATTAATGTGTAAGGACAAAACAGTAAAATTGTATCATATTTATAATTTGAATAGCAGGTAGCAAGTCATAAAATGGACACATGTCGACTAGTTTGGGGGTACCTATAGTTAGTACAGTATTTCGAGGGTCTACAAAAATAAAAGCCCAACTTGCAATTGCACTCCCCACATGTGGACTTTTGAGTCTGTTTTGACTATTTGATTATACATTATATTATTTATTTATTTTTTTTTTTTTGAGAAGACTATTTGATTATACATGACCTGAGTTAGGATTAATTAAAGTATTTAGAAATGAAATAATTATCCTATATTAATTAGTGGAAATGGTACTTTATTGCATACTTTATTTTTTCTAGTATCCCTCTATCTATATTCTATATACATATAAAAGTACGAGTTGGCCTAAGAAAATTTATTCCCTTTTTTATGAAGACTAATATACCCCTATTTAAATTATATTGTGATATTTAATTTTATCTATCTATCTATCTATTCTATTCTATATACATATAAAAGTACGAGTTGGCCTAAGAAAATTTCTTCCCTTTTTTGTGAAGACTAATATACCCCTATTTAAATTATATTGTGATATTTAATTTTATGGCAAAAAGTTAAATAAAAAAATCCTAGAAGTATAATTAGACAAGAAGTCTATCCTACATCAACCTTACAATTATCTTTTAAAGTTTTACAACTCATTAAAATATTAATAATAACAAAAAAAAAATCTATATTTCTTCAAAAATTTCTTTGAAAAGTTGTTAAAAAGTTATTACTTATAAAGGAACCTCAAAAATATTAAGAGACTAAAAAATTTTTTGTCATATTCATGCTACATGAATAAAAAAATGTACTATTTATTTAGTTAACTAAAAATGTATAATTGGCTTAAGCCCAAAAAAGTCAAAAGATAGAAATTATTAAAATCAACAATTCGATAAAAAATATATGATAAAAATAGTAAAATCAATAGGAAAATGGATCATATAGAAAGAAAAACGAGTTAACCAAAAAAAAACCGTGAATCGATAAAAAAAAAAAAAAAAGGCTAACCAGCAAAAAAATGGGTAAAACCAAAAAAAACTGAATGACATCGACTAAACATGGGATAACAAAAAAATGGTGAATTGATAAAGAATCAAGGTTAACTGGCAAAAAAATGGGCAAAATCGGTAAAAAAAAATTGAATGACATCGGCTAAACACGGGATAACAAAAAAATGGATCAAATCGATAAAAGAAAAATAAATGAGTTAATTGGCAAAAAAAAGGTGAAATATCTGAGAAAATATGTTAAATAAGCAAAAGAATAAGTAAAATCAAACTAAAATTGGGTTAAACCGGAGAGAATGAGTGAACTGATTAACAAATGTGAAAATCAACTAATGGGTTGACTTTAGAATGGATGGATCGTTTAATAAGCTGGATAAACCATTAAAAAATTGTGAACGAACGTGTTACAATAACAAAAAATAAATGATAAACTCAATGTAAAAGCAGTTAAAATCGATATTTCTTTATAAGTTTTTAAAAAATTATAGTTCATCACGTGCAAAATACGTGCACTTTTCTAATTTGATTAAAAGAAATTAGTTAAGAGAATCAGTGAACTGATTAACAAGAAAATCAACTAATGGGTTAACCTGAGAATGGATGGATCGTTTAAATAAAGTGAATAAACCATAAAAAATTGTGAACGAACGGGTTAAAATAACAAAAAATAAATGATAAACTCAATGTAAAAGCAGGTAAAATCGATATTTATTTTGTAAGTTTTAAAAAATTATAACTTATTAAAAAGCCTAAGAATGATAACAACTTTAAAGCGATTTAATCAAATAAATTATGTGGAATGTCTTAAGACCATAGTATGATTAAAAATGATGATATGATTCAACTAACATAGGAAATTAGTAAATCACATGCAAAACACGTGGACTTTTCTAATTTGATTAAAAGAAATTGGTTAAGTACGTGCAAAGCACATGCACTTTTTTAATTTGATTAAAAGAAATTAGTTAATCACATGCAAAACACCTGCACTTTTTTAATTTGATTAAAAAAAATTAGTTAATCACGTGCAAAATACGTGCACTTTTCTAATTTGATTAATAAAAATTAGTTAATCATGTGCAAAGCACGTGCACTTTTCTAGTTGCTATAAATGCAAAAATGCAAGATCCAATCTTCCATTGTCGTTTTGCTCAACATATTGTGTTTTAATTATTTTTTGAGATGTAATTAATGTACCTTAGGAAATATTTTCTTCGTCGGGCCATTTTTAACTCATGAAACATACTTAAAATCTTCAGGATATTTTCATAAGGTTGGTTGGTTGGTTTGCTTTACTACTTTTCTTTTCCCCCTGGAAATTAATTTTCATTTATTGGGAGGAGTTTTAGTGGTTCATATGGTCTAGGAGTTTAACTCGTGGACCCGATCCCTGAAAGAATCTTCCATTAAATTCTAATTGCATGCAGTCATCTCTTAGTCAATCCTCTTTTAGTAGATTTTTAGTAGATTTGAGTGGGAGATCAAGATCGTTGTGGGTCATACTACTAATTAATAAATTATTGATCCAGTTAAATTCTATTGTGTGAACAAGCACATGCAAATGATAATAATATCTGATCATGTGCATGTGAATTGTGATAGTTCACATATTCAATTCTAAGTTATACATGTACAACATTAGTCTTCTTTTTATTTTTGAGTCAAAGTTTTGGATTTTATTCAATCAAATATATGCATAAATAACATAAAAAAAATTAATAAAGGGAAAAAACTAAATGAAAATTATCATATTTCAACTATTGATTATTTTGAATTTATGATTATCAGTAGCGTAATTATTTGTTTTGCTAGACCTGCTTTTTCTTTTTCTTGTTAGACGGGTTTTTAGAACCCATTAAAGTTATTAAGAGATCTAATTAGGAAGAGAACAATACATTTAACCTATAAATAATATCACGTTTGAATTAATTAATGTGATCTGGTGCTTATGTGCAGCTATTATTCTACGTACTATATATATCAACTCTTTCAAGAAAACACATTCTAGTTTTCGGACTTCAATTCATCTTCTCTCTACGTACGTACAGCAAGAAATCAAGACAATATATGGAAATTTCTAACAATGCGAGTAAGAAAACAATGGGGAGACAAGTACTGATTCGTGTGGGATAAATTCATTCTTGAAAAATTCAACAAATTATAACTCATATCCAATCCTTCTTTCATTCTCTTCAATTCTTCAATCCGTGCTTTAGCAGTTTCAGCCTTGACATTCAAATTCGAAGCAAAATTCCTCAAATCTGTTTCTGGCAAGTTATTCAAGAACTCAAACCAAGTTGGGTACTTAGCCTCCATGTTCTTTTTCCGAAGCTTTGCTAGTTCGTCTTCGATTTTACGCTTTCTGTCGTGGAAGAAATCCGATAAACCAAAGGTTTTGTTGCTCGAGTCTTTGTTCTTGGATTTGTAGATGCCGATTATTGGATTTATACATTATAAGTTTTTAAAAAATTATAGTTCATCACGTGCAAAATACGTGCACTTTTCTAATTTGATTAAAAAAATTAGTTAAGAGAATCAGTGCACGTGCATGTGATTAAAGAGCCTAAGAATGATAACAACTTTAAAGCGATTTAATCAAATAAATTATGTGGAATGTCTTAAGACCATAGTATGATTAAAAAGGATGATATGATTCAACTAACATAAGAAATTAGTTAATCACATGCAAAACACGTGGACTTTTCTAGTTTGATTAAAAGAAATTGGTTAATTACGTGCAAAGCACGTGCACTTTTCTAATTTGATTAAAAGAAATTAGTTTCACATGCAAAACACCTGCACTTTTTTAATTTGATTAAAAAAAAATTAGTTAATCACGTGCAAAATACGTGCACTTTTCTAATTTGATTAATAAAAATTAGTTAATCATGTGCAAAGCACGTGCACTTTTCTAATTGCTATAAATGCAAAAATGCAAAATCCAATCTTCCATTGTCGTTTTATAGCAACTAGATTCTCTTAACTAATTTCTTTTAATCAAATTAGAAAAGTGCACGTATTTTGCACGTGATGAACTATAATTTTTTAAAAACTTATAAAGAAATATCGATTTTACCTGCTTTTACATTGAGTTTATCATTTATTTTTTGTTATTTTAACTCGTTCGTTCACAATTTTTTATGGTTTATCCAGTTTATTAAACGATCCATCCATTCTCAAGTTAACCCATTAGTTGATTTTCACATTTGTTAATCAGTTCACTCATTCTCTCCGGTTTAACCCAATCTTAGTCTGATTTTACTTATTCTTTTGCTTATTTAACATATTTTCTCAGATATTTCACCTTTTTTTTTTTGCCAATTAACTCATTTTTTTTTCTTTTATCGATTTGATCCATTTTTTTGTTATCCCGTGTTTAGCCGATGTCATTCAATTTTTTTTACGGATTTTGCCCATTTTTTTGCCGGTTAACCTTGATTCTTTATCAATTCATCATTTTTTTGTTATCCCATGTTTAGCCGATGTCATTCAGTTTTTTTTGGGTTTACCCATTTTTTTGTTGGTTAGCCTTGTTTTTTTTTTTTTATCAATTCACGGTTTTTTTGGTTAACTCATTTTTCTTTCTATATGATCCATTTTCCTATTGATTTTACTATTTTTATCATATATTTTTTATTGAATTGTTGATTTTAATAATTTCTATCTTTTGACTTTTTTGGGCTTAAGCCAATTATACATTTTTAGTTAACTAAATAAATAGTACCTTTTTTTATTCATGTAGCATGAATATGACAAAAAAAAAAATTAGTCTTTTAATATTTTTGAGGTTTCTTTATAAGTAATAACTTTTTAACAACTTTTCAAAGAAATTTTTGAAGAAATATAGAATTTTTTTTTGTTATTATTAATATTTTAATGAGTTGTAAAACTTTAAAAGATAATTGTAAGGTTGATGTAGGATAGACTTTTTGTCTAATTATACTTCTAGGATTTTTTTTATTTAACTTTTTGCCATAAAATTAAATATCACAATATAATAAAAAAAAATTAGTCTTTTAATATTTTTGAGGTTTCTTTATAAGTAATAACTTTTTAACAACTTTTCAAAGAAATTTTTGAAGAAATATAGAATTTTTTTTTGTTATTATTAATATTTTAATGAGTTGTAAAACTTAAAAAGATAATTGTAAGGTTGATGTAGGATAGACTTTTTGTCTAATTATACTTCTAGGATTTTTTTTATTTAACTTTTTGCCATAAAATTAAATATCACAATATAATTTAAATAGGGGTATATTAGTCTTCACAAAAAAGGGAAGAAATTTTCTTAGGCCAACTCGTACTTTTATATGTATATAGGTAGATAGATAGATAGATAGATATAGATATAGATAGATAGATAAAATTAAATATCATAATATAATTTAAATAGGGGTATATTAATCTTCACAAAAAAAGGAAGAAATTTTCTTAGGCCAACTCGTACTTTTATATGTATATAATATAAATAATATATATAGGGGCCGTTTGGTAGGGCCTAATAGGGGGTATTATGTCATATTATATGAGTTAATATGGGCTAATACAACGTTTGGTGGCATTGCTCTAATACCGGGTTGAATGAATTAAATCCTTACGACCCGGTATTAAGATTAGATTATAATGCACTCAGGCGTGGGTGGATTAGTTAATCCTGGTAAAGATGGATTAGGTAAATATCACTAATAACCTCAAATTTATATATTTCCTTTTTAACATATCATTAAATATCATAAATTCTTCTCAAATATCTGAAAATGGAAAAACATGATACATAAATAAATCACAAATTAAAATTTAACATGGAAGCATTCAATCAAATCTACCAAACATGATTTTAATATGGCCTTCAATCTGGCTCCAATCTAATCCACCTTAATCCCATACACCCTACCAAACGGCCCATAATATATATATATATATATATATATATATATATATATATATATATATATATATATAGAATAGATATATAGATAGAATAGATAGATAGATAGATATAGATTAATACAACAACGCGAAGTAATCAGGTCAACAGGAGAGGTTTGTGTCATCTGTTTTGCATATCCAAAATATTGTGTTTTAATTATTTTTTAGATGTAATTAATGTACGTTAGGTTTTCAGATTTAGATATATTATAATATTATGAACTTCAATTTGTAATATTCATTTATGGCATTAAAACTAGGAAGCATTAATTGAGCCATATGATCTAATTTTGTTGGTAATACTAATATTATTGAATTAATGATTTTGAAACATATAAGATTTAGATGTATAATATATATTATGACCTTCAATTTGTATAGTTGTTATACTTTTCACACAGCTATTTAGGAAAGTTTATGTACTTCATTGTGTCATGTTAAATTGTAAGTATAATATATATATATATATATATATATATATATATATTTTGCGTTCATAAATATTTTGCTAATAATGTTTTTGAAAAGGATGTAATGGAATTCAGATGTGGCCTAGGTAACGTAATTCATGCCATCACCCTTCACGCGCGCTCTGGAAGCGCGTACTAGAGCGTTTTTGTTAATTCTCCTATAAATTCGTTAATTTTCCGACACTAGTTCGCATCCCAATTGTAAGTAATGTGAATTGAATCAGTGATGTGACTTTTTGTGCCTAATATGTTTCCAAAGGTGCATAGATATAATTATGATCAACTCACCTACAAAATAACGTGATCAATAATGTTTGTGATGATAACATAAATTTAACTTTTCCGGAAGTTTAGTTCCCTAAGTACACAGTCAAAATTGACCCCAAATTCAAAATTAAATTTAATTGAAGGTACATGGTCCACTCATGATGATTGCTCCTTTTGCAATTGGGACTAAGATGATTTGTATGGGTTTTTCTAAAACGTAGATTAATTAATTAGTTGGTATGAAAGTTGAAACATATTTTTTGTTAAATATTATGAATGAAGATGGCGAGGTATAGTGAAAAAATTTAGTAGATGCAAAAATATTGAGCTATCATTTTTTTCTGAAAGTTTCTTTTTTATTAGTAATATTTTTATTAAAAAATTAGTAGATGCAAAAATATTGAGCATCATTTTTTCTGAAAGTTTCTTTTTTATTAGTAATATTATTATCTAAAACTCCTTTTTAATTAAAATTTAATTTGTTTTTCTATTTCTATTCGCTTCTTTCAACCGGATAAATATCTTATTACATGACAAAATAATCCGAAAATCAATCATATGAATGGGTTGGACGTAAAGTTAGATCCCATGGAGGATGGAAATGCAGATCCAGGTTTAGACATTATATTAAAATTGAGTTATTGTCACTTGTCAGATACGGGTTTTTTTAATTACACAATATGATGGACTATGATTGTAACTAGTAGATTATAATTTCAAGATGGGTAAACACCACTTTTGGTCCCTCTTATCATTAACTTTTTACAGAGTGGTCCTTCTTATATTTTTTTTTCTCACTTTAGTCCCTACTATGAATTATTTGTTTCACTTTAGTCCTTTTCAAGTGGTCCAAGACGATTCTGATAACATTTGATATGCTCATGAGGGCAATTTTATCATTTCAAGTAACTAACAGGGATATTTTCATCTTTCTAATTATTTAAAAAAAAACTAAATATATAATCTCTTCCAAACTAGGCTTTTATTCCAATCCAACTTAATCGCACATTTCGTTCCAAACTAAAGTTTTTTCCTAAAATCTTTTTCAAACACCAAACTTGCTCACTAATTAAACAATATCTCAAATAGTCTCAATAGTGAACGGACGAAAATGCCCTAAAAAATATTCAAATGCATGTCACGTGTTATCGGAACCACCTGATAAGGACTAAAGTGAAACACATAATTCATAGTAAGGACTAAAGTGAAACAAATAATTCGTAGTAGGGACTAAAGTGGGAAAAAAACATAAGAGGGACCACTCTGTAAAAAGTTAATGATAAGAGGGACCAAAAGTGATATTTACCCTTTCAAGATCATGTCATTTTAGTTTTCAATTAATTAAATAATTTATAAATACACTACCGTTGTCTACACTTGTTAACATATGATTCTTTTGAAATTATCAAATGAGTATCCCACCTGGCCCTGTTCTTTCTTTAATTTTTAGATTGTGTACATATGTTTGATTCATCAATTTGATTTGGCCAACTATCAAATTGTTCGTCTCTTCTCATTTGGCACACTAAAAATATACAGTTTTGTCATATTAATGGCTCCATATTTTTATTAGATGAAATATTAATTAACTTATTTTTTATGACACTTATTTTCTTCAGGACGAATTAAGACCTTTCGAGGAAATTTTAGTACTCATACAATGTAATTTACACAGCCATTAAAGATTATTTTATCTAACTTTACCCATCACACAGTTGAACTTGCAATTTTTAGTATTTTTGGATATATGAGAAAATCTACCATTTGAAAAAAATGGTACTCATATAGGCACTAACTTTAGTTAATCAATAATTTAATTTCATTAATTATACCACATAAACCATGATCTATCTTTTCTTCATGACGTCAAATTTACTCAGCATTGTTTATGGAGAGAATTGTATTTTGGTACATAGCTATAGGTCAATTCTCACTTTTGGTACTGAGCTTTATGGGTCCAACACATTTGATAAAGAGTTTTAACAAATTGTAACATATTTGGTACAGCCGTTAAAAATTGGCGTTAAGTGATGATGTGTCAGTTAAGTCTAATTGCAAAGTTGAAGCCATTACTTATGTTGATTGATAATTTTACTCCATAATATTTTAGGTTATCAAAAAAGCCCCACATCTCCAAATTTAGTGACGATTTTAGTCCACATTGTTGTCAGATTTCAAAATTGACTCAAATAAGACCATGTGAGGACATACTTTAATTAATCTGAACACGTATGTATAACTAGACCATAAACACTAGACAATTGAGCCCACATTTGATTTATATATAGATTAATTACTATATCCTTAACTCTTATTAATTAATTAATGTGATTTGGTGTTTATATATGGGCAACTATTATTCTACGTACTATATATTAAACCTATAAATAATATCACGTTTGGATAAATTAATGTGATTTGGTGTTTATGGGCAACTATTATTCTACGTACTATATATATCAACACCATAGTTATAATAAAATAGACATTATTATATTGTAATATTAAATGTTGATTTCGTCACAATAATAAATAAACTTATATTATGATTCTCTTGTAGTGATTGAACCTAGATAATGTAGTTACATTAGCAATTAATCTCCAGATGTAAAGAAAATTTAATTGCCAATAAATTCAATAGAATCAATTAATCATAAAGCATAACAAGTGTAGACAATGGCAATGTATTTACAAATTATTTAATTAATTGAAAATTAGATCGGCATGATCTTGATAATATACAAGCTTATAAATATGAAAGAACAAAATTATTTATAGCATAAACATTTACAAAAATATCGACCCAAATCAGGTAATAAGATAGGGGGTAAATTGCCAAAATTGAGAGTGAGTATGAAAAATATTTTGTAAAATAGAGGTAAATTGTCACATTTATCTTAGCACGGGAGTTAAATTGTCACATTATTATAATACAAAAGGGGTAAAGTGCCACATATAAAAATTTTAAGAAGTCGGTGTAAGACTTACATAAAATTACATGGGGTAAAGTGCTTTTTTCAAATTATAAGAAGGTGAACTAAATATATGAATGGTAATTGTCATTAACTCAATTTTATTACTACTGGTAAAATTTGCTATTTTATTTGCTTATGTTAATGTATTTCCCTAGAAAATTTGTACAATTCTTAGTAGGATTGTCAATTAATTGAGTCGAATCTACCCGAAGTTCGATGACTCGATTCAATTAAAATTGATTCGAATCCGAATATTTGTGAGTCAGGTCGTTGGGCCATTATATTAAAACCATCAATTTATGAGTTGAGCTTGAGCCTAACACGGATAAGTCCGAATAAAATCCGAACATATAATTATTTTAAAATATTACGATTAATTATTTATATTGTAGTTATAGATACTAATTAATGTTTTTATTTTGAAACAAGTAAAGTTTATTAAATGTTAAATGTTATAATGTAAACTCACATATATATTAGTATATCAATTATGTATTGAAGGCCCAAATACAAGGAAAAAAGTTTAATCAATGATGGAAAAGAAAAAAGTTAACACAAAATATCAATAAATTGGAGACTTGAGACTTGAAAACTCTACTGCATGTTCATATAGATCAAACATATCTTAAACAATATGGGCAAATAACTCGATATTTCAGTTAAAATATTATTTAATGATATCTACTAGTGTATTAATTAATAGTAATATATTCATATGTGTTTCAATAATGTAAAATTTTTATATGTCAAGTTTTTGCCTTTATTAACAAACCCGATATAAGCCTGATATAAGCCCGGAACCCAAAAAATTACATGGACTGACTTTGAGCATATAGCTATGAAACCCGATATTATTTAAGTTCGAACTATTTAAAGCTTGACTCACAAAACCCGATTGACAGTGTTAGATCTTAGAAATTGCGCACACGAGATTTTATGTCCATCTGAGATATTTGTGTGGCATAAGAGCTAATTTTAATTTACCCTTGTGAATTGCATGAAGTTCAATTTACTCCCCTGTAATTTAAAATATAGTAATTTACCCTCTGTTAAAATTTTAAAGAAACAATTTACCCTATTCAGCCTGAGAGTGTAACTCACTTGTGGAAATTTAGAGTGGTCATGAAAAGTATTTTGTAATATAAGCAATAAATTGCCACATTTATCATAACTTAGAGGATAAATTATTATATTTGTAATGAAAGTGTCATATATAAAAATATTAGAAAAGTGCAAAACTTTATAAAATTATAGGGAGAATATGGTGCTTTTATAAAGTACTAAGAGATAAATTGAATATTAGAGGGAGTAAGTTTCAGTAACTCAATTTTATTAGTGATAAAATTTGCTATTTTTTGCTGATGTCAACGTGTCCCTTGATACGTTTTGTACTGTAACACCTCAATTAAAATATTTTAAATTTACGGGGTGTTACATGTACAGTTCTTGAAATTGCGCACATGAGATTTTACGTTCATATGAGTGTTCTTTTTCTTTTGAAATTTGTTTGGCATGAGAGCTAATGTCAATTTAGCTCTTTGTGAAATGCATAATTTTAAATGTATTTTAATAAATTTGAAAATGAACATTTTACTTTTCTATAAAAGTTTAAAGACAAATTTATCTTATCCAGCTGAAAAATGTAATTCATTTGTCAAAATTTATGATGTGATGCGACCTGGACAAGTTGTGAATCTATTAATTGTAAAGTTATATGTAACCAAGTAATGTAACATAGGGTTAGGGCCTGTTTGTTGAGCATCTTGGAGAGTAGTTTGAGAAAATATATTTATGAAATAATTTCGACTTATATAATGTTTGTTCGAATTTTTAGAAAGTTGTTTATCTCGTTTCTCCAAAACATAAAATAATTTTAGGAATGACCAAACAAACCTGGCCTTAGTCCTTTGAAACAGGGCCTTAGCCACAAACGAAACAATGGGGGGTAAATATGTCACATTTACATATTTAAATAGGTTCTACGGTTATACCACATATAAAGTTTCGTATATAATGTAATTAGAAAATTATGTATGAATGATCGATTAGTCTAGTGTTAGAGAGTAGTTTTCATTATTTGATCAATTTATATTCGAATTTTATATAATGTGTTTGATGTGTCTTAAAATGATTTAGATCACGTATAAGATTTAAGGGTGAAATACAGTTTGTCCTCTTAAAGTATGGGGGTGATATTGGTTACCCCCTAAGGTATCGATTGTAACACTTACCTCCCTATGTAATGGTTTTAAACTTTTTATTCCAAACTACCCCCGTCCCTTTTATAACTAATAAATTGATTTTCTTTATTATTTTATCAAAAAAAAAACTCTTTATTAATCATGAATTCCCCATCAACCCAAATACATTACGTTTAAATTTCTTCATTTTTTTTGTCTCGGTTTTTTCTTTATTTTTAATTTCTATTTTTTCTTTACTTCTATCTCGATTTTTTTCTTTGCAATTTGTTAAGTTTTTATTTGGTGATAATTATCACATTTATTTTCATTACAAATTATTATTGCAAATGATAAGTATCTAATTCAAATTCTTACTTGAAATTTTTTGAACTTAACACATGCTTGTATAATCAATTCTTCAATCTATAGTTACCCTAACTTTTTTATTATACGTCTATTACCAATTAGAACTTGAACCAACAAAAATCATTACAGATATTATGAGCTCGTGTCAACCTTGGATTTTGCTAGCAAGATTTTAAAGGAAAGTTACTCAACATTTGAAATAATAATTTGTAACAAAAACAAATGAGATAATTATCACCAAAGAAAAACTATGTTAAAAATTTAAAGAGAAAAATTAAGATAGAAATAAAGAAAAAAATTTGAAATGGAAATAAAGAAACTAAAGAAAAAACAGAATAAAACAAAATAAATGAAAAAACTGATACAAAATATTTTTAATTGATAGAGGAATTCATGATATATAAATAATTTTTTTGTGATAAATTAATAATTAACCATTTTGTTAGTTATAAAAGGGGGTAATTTTGGAATAAAAAGTTAAAAAGTATAACAGAAGGGGATGAGTGTAACAATTAATACTTTAGGAGGGTAATTGGTATCACTATACTTTAAGGGGGTAAACTGTCTTTAACCCAATATTTAAATATCCATTAAAATGGTATTTTCATTTGAAAAAAAATGGTACTTATACGTGGCACTAACTTAAGTTAATCGATAACTTAATTTAATTATTTACACAAATCGTGATCTACCTTTTTTTTTCATGAGGTCAAATTTACTCACCATTGTTTATATATATCGTGGAATAATAATTTACTTAGGCCCCGTTCGTTTGGGCCGATGGTAATAAGCCCAATATCTAATTTGGTCTCATTAAAGTATATATTGGACCCAATAATTTAATCTTGTGTTTGATAGATAATAAGATTCTAATTGGACTTTGGTCCAACAAATTAATATTCAGTTCGCTTGACCCGATTATGATGTAATTACGAATATACCCTCAACCTCTTATGAGATTTGACCATTAAAAATAGTTCATGAAACAAAACAAGAAATATATATATATATATATATATATATATATATATATATATATATATGAAATACAAAATATAGATACTACAACTTATGGGTAATGTGTTCTTACCCTAGTTCTTGTCCTTCTTCAACTTGTTCTTGAGCTATGTTAAAAAAAAATGAAACAAATTATTATTGCATTCAAAGTTTGGGTACTCAAGAATTAATTATTAGTTCTTGTTAACAAAAGAGTAAACAATAATAGAGACAAAAAATAAAAAATTAAAGATAATATATTTTTATTTTTATTTCTCATCTTGCACTAGGATGGAGATGGAGGGAAAATGAAAATGGAAGTGGGAAATGAAGATGAAGAAGAAGGACTTTTTAATCTAGCAGTTTATTCTAGTGGCAATTTCGCGTAATTCAGGAGAACTCTCTGGGCATTTTTGTCCCATTTTTTGGATATCTGGCCCAATTAAGTAATACATGGTCCAACCCAGAGATTGTAATCGGACCAATTAAGTAGGGTGGCGCACCAGTTCACCCGATAACTACAGACTACCCAGATAATTATCGACCCATCCGAACACAATTTTAGCCTTCTTTTATCTGAGCCAATTTATGCAATTGGAGACTAATCAAGCCAAACGAACGGGCCCTTAAGGATGTAGTGGGAACGCAGTGAAAAAAAAAATCTCAAATCAGTTTGTTAAGGATAATATAATTGAATTCACTAAAATGAAAAAGAAAAATTAAGGATAATGAAAATAAATTGTCAAAAATAGAACGAATACAAAAAGATGATTTCGTTTCTTTCAAACCCGATACGAGTTGGTAAGTACTAAATAGTTTTACCCGGAAAGAAAACGCTAGATTATAATAGTAAAACATTTGCTTAGTTACATACATGAATGGCTTGTAAACCTTTAAGGCAAATTTACAGAAAACGTCTCACACTAATTAGTGATTTTGAATTTTTGTCCCAAACTATATTACCTTATCAAGTTTCATCTCATAATTTATTATTTTTTGAAATATTGTCCAACTATTAATTATAAGATAAAAATTGTGCATGTATCCGTTAAATTGTCACATGATTGTTTACTTGTCATGACATGACAAATTTTAACATGAACAATTATAAAAAATTGCAGAATTCGTCCCAAACTCATTTCAATTTGAAAGTCATAAATTAATTTTAAATAATAAAAATAAATAGTCATCAGCTCTTTTCTATGAATATATGAAATAAAAGGATTCCATTATCTATAATCAATACAGAAACACCGCATATTATCTTTACTTGACGCGCTGTCAAGATACATCAATTTACGTAATTGCTTAATTCTAAAATTTAAAATTCTAAATTTTGTTTATAATTCTACAACTTACAACAAGTTCTTCAATCCAGTCAAGTACTATTCTTGGGGAAATATACGATGAGGAAGGAAATACTGAAGAAGGGTGCAATTACACATATGAATGAAATTGGTTTACTAATTGCCAAAAAAATTCACTATATGCATAAGAATTAGTTGCTCAATTTAAAATTTCAAAGCATGACAATATGTTCCAATATTTCAAATAAATAAAGATTATTCATTTCAAGAAATTGCCACTCACCACAGCCAGTATCGGCATCGGCATAAACTATTTAACTGAACTATTTAATTGAATGCATCGGCATCGTCTTCCATTTCGGGGCTCGCATCCGCTTTAATGGGAGCATAGCTTGCATCAGTATGACTATACTATGATTTGATCAAAATTGATTTATTCTGTGATTTTCAGCTGGTAAAAATGAATGAGGTCGTAGAATTCAGTACAAATAATAAATTACATACAACATGGCGACATCCAAACTTGATGGTTCTCAGAAGTTCTTTAATATTTTTTCACTTGATACTCCATCAGCTACAAGGATAGAAGTAACCTCCTGCGAGAACGAAGATATCATGGCAATGATCCGTCATATATTCGTCAAGAAAATTTATACGACATCTTTTCTAGGAATATATGAAATATACAACAATTCAATTATCTATAATCAATAAAGAAAGAAATACAACAGATTATCTCACTTACGTGTTGGATGTCATGATACATCGATTACGTAATTGTACTTTAGACATAGATAAGTTCTAATTTTTTCATTAAAATGCAGAATTTTGTGAAGGATTTGTTGTTATTTACAGTACTAAAAACTATATATTCATGCATTTTACTTTGATGAAGCGCTCATCTTGTGCTTTAGACTCAAGACCCAGTTGCGCGTTAGTGCATCTAATTGTAACCTTGTTCCTACCTTATTTTTCAATTGTTACAATTCTGGAGCTAGTTACATCTTGTAGTCTATGTAGAACTCACTTCTCAAACAGAGGCATTAGCAAGTAGTTAGTTACAATGAGCTTTTACCTAAAAGGTTATTCGATCGAAAGACCATGTAATAAAAATTATTCAAGAACGATGGGTAAATGAAAAGATATAAATATCAAGTGGAAGATATATTGTTTATTATTCTTTGTTACCGACAAGCACTTCATTTTGGTCAAATACAACTCCTGGGAAAATTTATGAAGAGCAAGCAAATATGGAGAAGGAAGGTTGCAATGACACATCAACTGCTAAAAAATCCCTTATATGCATAATTGAATTACAGAGCATATTAACTTGTTCCAATTTTTAAAATAAATAAAATTATTCATTTCAAGGAACTGTCGTTCAAATTCCTTTATTAACTCTTCCAGAACTTATAAATACATTAAATTCCAACCTTCAAGACCGATAATTATACACTATAGCTGGTCATGTGGACTCCCTTTCAATGGTGTAATGTTGATTTTCTTTAAATACTATATATGTTTGTTTGAAGATAAAGTCGTACTCGTTTCTCGACCATTTTTCGTGCGTGAGATAGGGATGGAAAGCTCTCAATGAAAACCTCTTAATTAACAAGCCAGATTACAAGATCTAAGTAAAGATAAAGTGACAGCAAAGTAACTAAAACGACCTCAAAAGATGAGATAAATAATGATGCAACACGCAGTAACCAAGCACAAAAATAAATTATCCAAAATGAACTCACAATCTGATTACACGGTAGGAAATTCAAACAGAAAACAAGAAAATTTAAATGTTCAAATGAAGAGCTTTTTCACGTAAATTTCATGTCAACAAAAAGGACGAACCTCAGCCATTTTTCTTTGGCCACAGAGCACTACACCGGTAGACTGAGGGCTCAAGATTCTTTTCGCTCTTGAAAATGCAGCCTGCAAAAAGCAATTGTGTAAGTTTTTACAATATATATGAGACAACACACAATGCCTGAAAGAATTGTATGCTAAGCACCTGCACAAAACCCCGTTCGCCTATCCAACTATCATCCGGTCGAGAAAGCACCGGCACAATATCAACTCCAGAAGCTTTCCAATCTTTAAATCTCTCCTATAAGTAAATAAATTAGTAACAAATTGCCTGTTTTAAATTGTAAAGCTAAGAGAAACAGAAGTCCTCAATTATAGAACACCTGATACGCCATCCTTTTAAGGTTTCTAGCACCATAATAGAGTCTAACATCTGATCTCTTTTCCGCGTCGAAGCCTTCCTCAATCAAAGACCTAATTGGGCTGCAAAATGATAATTTAATTAGCTAAATTGATTTCTCAAAAAAATAATAGACAAAAATAAAATTAAACTGAACATATAAGAGAAACCTAATTCCAGATCCCGTGGCGAAAATGAGGACCGTCTGATAGCTCCCCGGAGGTGAGATGCGATCAATTTGGAAACCCTTACCAATGGCCGGACTTAATTCCACAACATCACCTTTCCGTAATCCACACAGAAGCTCGGCAGTGGAGCCGGCGACGGATTTCACAAGGAATTCGAACACGCCTCTCGAAACGGCGATATTCGGCGGCGAAGCGATAGCGAGGAACGTCGGTCTGGCGTTCGGATTCTGAACGCGGATCTGTAAATACTGACCGGCTTTTGTGTAAGAAGCGGCGAGCTGTGGGGAATCGGAAACGTCAACGGTCACGTGGAAGAGCGATTCGGCGGCGGGGGAGATTTTGAGGAGCGGGGTGGGAGTCCAGATGGTGGTGGTGGTGTCTTGTCGAACGGCAGCAGAGACGGCGAAGCTACGGATGTGGCGGAGGAGGTGGAGTTTAGAGAGGATCATGGGTTGGTGCGGAGGAATGATTGGCTGCGGATGGGTGCATGGGAGCGGAGGGTAGCTATGGAATTTGGTTTTGGTAAATGAAGAAATAATTTTTTTTCTTTTACTAATTTATTAGGTAGGATTAGGAGGACGGAAGGTGGGAGGAAGGGCGGTATTTGCATAATCTATTGGATAAATTAATTTATAAATTATTTAATGAATAAAATAATAATTATTCTGTCCATCCAAATTATTTTTATTATTTTTCATAGTGTATGGAATATTAGAAAAATAATTTTTGGAAAACGTTACATAAGAGATCTAATGCTTTCTCATACCCTCATTTGGAACCTCCAGATCCTCAAAGCCCATTTTTGCCCCTCCTCCATCTACGAAGTCCTCAAAATAAAAAAAATAAAAAATTGGGTTTACTCGAAGAAAAGTGACTTCTCGGTTAAATCCGCATATTTAATGGACCAATCAACTAGTTTCTCCCCCTCTCACGCTTTGATCGATTTCCCATGGATAGATATTTGGAAAGCCCGTACCCATGAACGCCAAAAAAATTCCCATGAAAATTGGTTCAAAACATGATCCCTATCCGAGATCGCCTTTCAACCATTTTCTCGATTGAAGACCTTGCATGCCTCCTTTGACACGCTCAAAACGAAACAATCGACCACCTCTTTCTCCATAAACCTTTCATCTAACAAGTTTTCTTTTTGTCGAAATGGAATTTTCGGCCTCTCCCATTTGCCTTGTGGACTCTCGAAAGCATAATTACTTTGGACTCCCTGATTTTCAAATGCCTAGAACAAAAGAAATGCTCTCCATTTGCCTTCTCTTGCTACTTCAGAGGCGGCTTCACATGCTCAAGCACAAATCTCAAAGCTCATTAAAGTCAAAGCCACATTGCCTAGTCAAGAATATATGGTTTCTTCCTCCAAATGATTGACTAGAAGTCAAAGTCGATGCTTCTTTTTAAGACGGTGTCAGATTCCTCTCAATGCTTGTCCGTAATTATCATAGCTCAATTGTCTTTTCATCAGTTTGCATCAGACACCTCGGGTATTTTCCCGATCCTACAAGTGCGGAAGCGGCAACCCTGAATCATGCATTTATCATCCTGAATTCTGTTAAAGTCCACAAGGTTATCTTTGAAAGAGATTCTCACAATGTTGTTTTCAAATCTCCAACCTGATTCCCTCTTTTGAATGGTTGGGCCAAGCGAACTCACTTTTTGCCCGTAACATATCAACCTTTTGGCCAAAATGGAAAACTAGGAAGATTTCATGTCTTGATAACGAAACGGCTCACAATCTCGCTATATGAGACAGAATGATTAATTGAAATGGTCATGTTGCACTTAATTATCTTTCTCAAGATATTATTTGCTCAAAATATTATTTATGATAGAAGCTCTGGCTCTCCTCTAATTCCCGTTACAAACTTATTGGATTCTATTAATGCATGATTTACTTCTATAAAAAAAATGAAATTTATGATATTATAAAGTAAAAGACAGACCAGTAGTTTTAACATCCAATTTGGTATAATAAATAGACTTTATTTCCTTATATTCTTCCATTAACCCGAAAGTTTTGGCTTAGATTTGTTTCAATTTGATTCTCGAAAATAACTTGAGAGATTTCGACTAAACTTTTAAACATTATAGGGCAATAATTTCAATAAAATATTAAGATATTAAAATATTAGTAAAAAAACAGTTACTTAATCTGAACTTTAGATATGATTTACCTTTTGATTGTTGAAATCTTTAAAAAAAAATTATCAAAAAATAAATCTTAAAAAAAAATAATAATAAATATAAAATCAATAACTTTATAGATTCTTTTAACATATTTACCAATCTAATCAGATCATTAAAAAAAAAAAATTGGTTCTTTAACGAGTAAAAGTTCGACTCCGACTCTAAGTATCAAGTTAACCAAACTCCATAAACATATGCAATAAACTATGCTACCACACAATTGCCGCAAATTAAACATTAAGGTGCTCGCGCCCAAAAGACAGAAATTTCACATTCAACTTGTTAAAATTCATACTTAGTTTTAATAATGTGAGCACAAAATTTGACAGCATCAAAACACATCATACCAAGACAGTAAAGCAAATTTATGCCAAAAATTTGTAAAATAAGATCCATAAACAGAGGGTGTCGGAAAAACCAACAAAAGCTTCTCACAGCTTGTTGAGTCGAATATTCTGAAAATAGATTCATGCAAAAAATGTACAAGTCTGGCTTGGCCATTTTTACCCCCTTATTATATCATCACCCAATAAAACAAATAGGGGCTACTGGGCACCACATTTGTATCATTCCCCATAGTACATATAAACAGGAACAAAAAAACTTGGAAAAATTGGTCCCAGATAAATATAAAGAAAACTCTTGTTGATTTGATGCTGGAATTGCAACAAACTAAATTATTTTCGCAATTATCAGTAAAAACGGTAACAAGAGTGAACCATTTAAATTGTCTAAGCAGATGATTCCTTGGCAATCTTCTCGGCCTTAGCAATGACCTCATCGATTCCTCCAACCATGTAAAACGACTGTTCTGAAAGGTCATCGTATTTTCCATCCAATACTCCCTGTTAACAATAAGTACATTCCATAAGTAAATATATATTGTTTAATATAAATTTGCAAGTAAAGATGAAATTATTAGCAAAAATGAAACGGGCAAATAATCAAGATTGAGCATCGAAGAAAATATTTTACCTGGAAGCTGGCAACGCTCTCCTTCAACTCAACATACTTGCCAGGGGCACCGGTGAAAACTTCTGCGACATGGAAGGGCTGACTCAAAAATCTTTGAATTTTACGAGCACGTGCAACAGTGAGTTTATCATCTTCACTGAGCTCATCCATTCCAAGAATGGCAATAATATCTTGAAGATTCTTATAGTTCTGAAGTACTTTCTGTACACCACGGGCTGTATTGTAGTGATCCTCTCCCAAGATGTGAGGGGAAAGCATACGAGATGTGGAATCAAGAGGGTCGACAGCAGGATAAATACCAAGCTCCGAAATCTGCTCCAAGCAATAACAATACAAGAATTTAAATCATGTGGAAGATTTGTGGTTTCCTAGATTTGGAGTGAAAATTATGTGGAAAGATAGTTTGGATGATAAAATGAAAATGTAGAAATATGGGAAAATATGTGGGCCTAATTGATGATTGGTTTGAGTGAAAATGTGTGTTTCCGGTGTTGGATATCCTAAAACATCTGGTGCTATTAGAGGTTTTTAAAGATATGAAGCAGGGTCCAATGTGCCTAGAATGTTGGGTATTCACACGTGAGCATGTGAATTTTCAGATTTTAAGACTTTTGGATTCTAAAAACTCGAAGACTTCAAACAAAATAATATACATCAAAACTGGGCCTGTTTCCTCCAAGTAATAACAATCAATTTACCGATCGAGATAACACAGTTGTGGCATCCAAATGAGCAAAGGTTGTTGCAGGGGCGGGATCTGTCAAGTCATCAGCTGGCACATAAATGGCTTGGACGGATGTAATGGAACCTTTCTTGGTTGTAGTAATACGTTCTTGAAGACCTCCAAGATCTGTAGCCAAAGTAGGTTGATAACCGACAGCAGATGGAATACGCCCAAGCAAAGCAGACACTTCTGAGTTAGCCTGAGATAGTATAAAGAAGTAAAAATTTAGCAACACCTCACTTGAAAAATATACTTATTCAAGAATGATGATAACTACAAGCTTACCTGGGTAAAACGGAAAATGTTGTCAATGAAGAGAAGCACATCCTGTCCTTCTGCATCACGGAAGTGCTCGGCCACCGTCAACCCAGTTAATCCAACACGAGCACGAGCACCAGGGGGCTCATTCATTTGCCCGTAGACTAGAGCGCATTTACTCTCAGCCTGGTAATGAATAAATGAAAAATATTTAAGCCAACAGAAACATCAAACTAGATATAAACTAATATGCAATGTTCACAGATAGCAACCTGCTTTTCACCTAGCTTAATGACACCACTCTCAATCATTTCTCGGTACAAATCATTGCCCTCACGGGTACGTTCTCCAACACCGGCAAATACAGAGAAACCACCTGACAACGAAATTGAGGAGTAGTGCAATGTCAGAAACTTCAGCACAGTAGAGCTCCATAATACGTAATGCATGAAAACAGGAACTAACCATGAGCTTTAGCAACATTGTTAATCAGTTCCATGATAAGTACAGTCTTTCCTACACCAGCACCACCGAACAGCCCAATCTTTCCTCCTCTTTGGTATGGGGCAAGAAGATCAACAACCTAGCAGAGAATAAAAAACACAATAAATTTGCATTCTACATGTAACTCAAATAATAATCATCTGGTGAAGAGCAAGTCAATCCAACAGAATCTTATTCATATATTTTAAGTACCTTGATACCAGTTACAAGAATTTGTTGTTCTGTAGCTTGCTCCACAAAGGAAGGAGCTTCACGATGAATTGGTAAAAAGTGCTCGGTGCCTGGAGAATCAATTGTTTGTTTAGTAAAAGGCTACACTATTATTCGGTCACTCTAAACATAGTTACGAAACAGCAACACCACTTACTAAGATCGCCTCTATGATCAATAGGCTCTCCGATGACATTAATGATGCGACCTAGAGTGGCTCTACCAACAGGCACCTACAATTGAAACAAGAGATGCAAACTCAATATCACATACCAAATTACACACTTTTAAAATTGTTAAAAAAAGGTATTTCACAGCAGCCGGGGATGGACAAGGCATCAACATTAGGCCCTGTAATCCCAAACACGCAGAAATCCCAAAAACTCTAATAGAGGCATGCACTCACTCAATTTAAAAACAAAATTGCAATTCCAAATCAACGGATAGAAAATGCACATCCAAATAATTCTCAAATTAAAACTGAAGCATTTAGGGAGCTTTTAAGCTAATTTTGACGAATTATTTCACCATTCATATAAGTAGAATTTAATCTAATAAGAATAATGAAGCATCTAAAATTTTGAATGAAGTATAAGCTTCAAATGGAAGCAATAAGGAACTTTTAGCCAATTTTGACAAAAGACTTCATTCACCATTCCTACAAATATTATTCAATCTAATTAAAAGAATGAATCGTCTAACATTTTTGAATGACCCAAAGTATAAAGTTTCAAAGGCTCACACATTATAAGCTAATACGCAACAAAGCAGATCATAAATTATAAATTTAACCTAAAGCACCCCTAGATCTGAGAGCATATAATTCCCAAAAATCAAGCCACAAAACCAGCTCAAAACACAGACAAATCCCAGATCCAATAAGAAAATTACAGCCCAGAGGCAGGTATAATACTCTGATTATCTAACCAATCAAACAATATGTGTAAATATAAATTTCATGTGATTAGTCGCGTGTGCACGAATCAGAGCTAGAATTTCTCCAAAATAATTTCCAAATAAATTCAACAATCAATTAAGCTTCTTAATTTTTTATATCAAAAGCTTACAGTAATAGGAGAGCCAGTGTTGAGCACGCGCTGTCCTCTAACCAATCCTTCAGTACCATCCATAGCAATACATCTCACAACACTCTCACCCAAATGCTGCGCCACCTCCAACACAAGCCTGATCTGATTATCCAACACCTCCAGAGCAGTCAAAATCGGAGGCAAACCCTCTTCGAACCTCACGTCAACGACGGCTCCGATGACCTGGCAAACTTTACCGATCGAACCTTGACCAGTAAATTCATCCGTGATCTTCCCTGCGCCAGCACTACTCGGTGATTTCGATGGAGTAGTAGTGGGTGCGGCAGCAGAGGTGGAGTATTGTGCGGCGAAGCGGTGGAGGAAATGACCGGCGGGAGATGGGCGAGGAGAGGGTTTGGGACCTGAAGGAAAAGGGGATCTGGGGCGTCGGGCGGCGGAGGAGCGGAGGAATGAGGCTAGGAGCCTCCGTGAAGCCATGGCGAATGGAATTTGATGATTTGTTGTTTAGAGAGGGAGAATGGGAGAAATGAGTGAAGCTGGCTAGGGTTTCTTGAAATAGCTTTTTTTATAATCTAAAGAAAGAGTGAGAGAGTAGTGACTCAGTCGAGATCGGAGAGCGTGTGCTATTACCTTTTTACCCCTTCCTTTATCACTGTGCTTCTAACTTTGTCCTATGTTATGTTAAAACTTAAAATCAATTTTAAAATGGCTAAAACTTCAAAAATGCAATTTTTTTTATGCATAAAAAATGCAAGATTGGTTACACTAATTTGAGATAAAAGAAAAATAAAATCATGTTGTCAATGTGCCTTGTTCCCCATAAATTCAACCAAAGAAATCAAAATATTATTCGTCTAAACCTACAAACTCCAAACTAGGGGTGGGATCGATACGGGTTTTTGGGAATTTGGGAATTTCGGGATCGGTATTCGGGTTTCGGGATTCAAATTTTCCTTCCCGAACCCCGTTCCGATTAATCCTCTACCCGGTATTTCGGGTTCCCGAAAAAAATCGAGAAATCGGGAACGGGTTCGGGAAACCCGGTAGTGCTGAAATTTTTAATTTTTCAGTTTTTTTAATTGGACTTTCCATGGCCCAAAATAAAGGAAATAAAGTTTAGATTGGCCCATAAATCATGTGTTTTTCATGGAAATAAAGTTTAGATTGGCCCAAACAATTTCATGATCTCATCCCAAACAAAGAAGTGCTACTTTAGTCCGACTTTGCCATGAATACAATAATCGAGTGATATATATATATATATATATATGATCTAATCCCAAAAAAAGTTTAGATTAGTTTATAAGATAAAACGTGGGTGGACAAACTGGACATGAACAAATAAAAAATTGACTCATATATGTATGATATATATATAATCGGGTGCATATATGTTATATATTTATATATAATCGGGTTCCCGATCGGGTAGGCCCTCCTACCCGAAACCCGTACCGATTTATAATAATCGGAAAATCGGGTTTCCCAAAACCCGAAAAATCCATAAATTTTTGTCTTTTTGGTAAAAACCCGATCGGTACGGTTCGGGTTCCCAATTCCCGATACCAAATGCCCACCCCTACTCCAAACGGTTTATCTACCAGGAATTGTGGTTTGGAAAACCTCTCGGTAATTCTTGTTCGAATTATCTTAAATATAAATTGAGTCCAATTTAACAATTAGTTGAAAACTTGAGATTAATTTATATTTTATTTTTTTATGTGTTTATGATATTATAATGTTGAGATAATGAATTTACATTACATCAATATGTGATAATTATGCGAGAATAAATATAATGTTACTGGATGTAAAATGTGTATACAAGTGCAAAAAAAAAGATTATTTGTATTTTTAAACAATACTAGAGTAAATTTGAATAAGATTGTTGAATTTTTTTGTTTCTTAAATTAAATGAAATTATTATAGATGTGACAAATTATATAAATTTTTCTTTTTTTGATATATAAATATTTTGTTTGGTTAATTGTTAAAAAGTTTTTTGAAGTGGATAATTTTATAAATTTTATTAATTGATTCCTACGTCCTCGAGTTCGCCTACAAAAGCGAAGCCCCTTCAATACTTAAGTAAAATGTTGGATCTTGAACTTAAAGGCAAGAATAACAAGTAAAGTGTAAAAAAGTATTGAATGTGTATCTTGTGTACCTAAATGGCAATGTGTATACAGTTGAAACTTGGGGGGAAGTTCCCCCTACTATGCGAAATGACGATCATCATAATTGTTTATAATGGAAACTCTCAATTGATATCTTGGTAAACTATGTGAACAGGGGTGAAAAATGAACCGAGTAACTCGGTTCTACATGAACTGGTTCGGGCCGAGCTTGACTAGAATTTTAGGGTTGAATGAAATTTTAAGCTGAGTTCACTCACTCCGTTGTTCGACTCGTCGAGCTCGTGAACGTGACGGACAGTGGGGCACTGGCGTGCGAATGGTTTACACACATCAAACCATATACTTTTCCTAATTTGATCACTTTCGGAGTTTCTCTCTTGAACTCGAGCCGAGTCCAAACAAAAAATTGTTTGAATAGCTCGAGCTCGAGTCAAGCCCGAACACATGGGCCTATTTCAAGCCCAAATTTGAACACTCTTTTTTCGGATCGTTTGGGCTCATTTTCAGACCTATATGTGAAAGACCATCAAGAACTCCCCATATTTCCCATAATTGGTGGGGGGTGGGTTGGCAAGACAAGACACCAGGATAGAAATCAACAAAACGAAAAATTATCAAGTTATTTTTATATATTTTTTAAGCAAACAAGTTCATTGTACCCATATGCCGGTATACTATAAATTTGATAAAAAAAAAAAAAAAAAAGTTATTTTTATATATATTTTTAAGCAAACAAGTTCATTGTACCCGGATTAATCAAGCTTGAAACTGATCAGTTTCATTGTTTTTCCTCCCATAATCAAGAGGTTATTGGTTTGACAAGAATACGGTTTAAGCAAATTACTAAAATACAAAATGACAATAATGAGGTCTTATTTCAGTATTAAATATAAAAATTTCTTAAGAAAATTATTTGAATATGTTATAAACTCGAACAAGTGGCATTCTATCAACTACTAAACACATTTTTCTTCTATATGCAAAATCTTACTACGAGACAATGAGAATATACAGTTGAGCATTGGTCACAATAACTATCAAAAACAACTTTTTCACTTAAAATTTTGACGAAAGTCTCCCTATGATTTATGAAGCAATTTCAATAGAGCTATTTTTCTAATAAAGAAAGAACACAGGTTCTTTTTTTTTTGGCTATTTAAAATAAAATTATTTTATTTTATATTTAGACAGAGCACAAGGGGTGTTTCTGCATTTGATATAAAAGAAATGAACATTTCATTCAAAACTTTGCATTATCAACACAAAATTTCACAAGTAAGAATTTCTGCAAGAATTCATTAGTTAGACAAAAGTCTCAAACCAAAACAAACATACTAATTTCACCGACTTATGTTTCAATTTAGTCCCAAAATTTCACCTTCCAAAATTCTCCGAACAAGGAAAGAAGAAAGGCAGGTTCTAGAGGGTTTCTTGTGTGAAGAAATGTGAGAGGAATGCTCCGGAGTAGAGGAAATGAAATGATAATTTCTTTTTTCAGGAGGTAGAGAAATGCTTATAGAAGGTTTTCATTTTTCGGGAGGTGGAAGTATAAAAATGAAGTTAGGAACTGAAATGGGGAAAATGAAATTATTTGTACTTTCAGGGTTTGTGGTTTGATGTTTGAGTGTTAGCAAGCATGGGGAAGATGATAAGGTGATAGTTATATTTTAAGGAGTAGTAATTTTGAATTTTATATGTTATCACACATGTCGGATATGTATCTGACACATCACGAGTATCTCAAAAATAAAAACTCAAAAAATGGATATAGATTTGAATGTTAGCGAGCTTGAAATTGATTTGATTTCTTAACAAATCGAGCTCAAATGAGTTTTTATCGAACGAGTTCGAGCCGAGTATCGAATGTATCGAACTTTACAGTACTACTATCTCCGAACTCCTTTGAACTCTAGATCAGAGGTTGTGCTTTGACTCATTTATTGGGAATCAATTTTCTAGCAAACTTCCAATTAAGAATGGATTGCAATTTACTATTTTTATGCTTATAATAAGATGTTTCAAATCTTTTGCTTTATTTTTTATAGTATGGGAAAATATATCACAGAAATGCTCATAACTTTAATATCATCAAAGTTGTGGCCGATACACCCCATGCAATGCAATCACTTTCCAGCAATACCATTCGCCATCCTAGAGCCTTTATAACATCTCGATTTTTTAAACCATTTATATCAAATATTTAAAAGTTTATTAAGGATAAACAAATATCAATTAATTCAATTAAAAAATAACTTATTTGATTAATTCAATGGATTATTTCCATAATGTGATAAAAATGATGGATTATGCAAGTTTCCAATTTTAACTTAGACCTACAACTGCACCCTCAATAGAGAAGAGTATGTTCGTACGTCTAAAAAATTAGTCTAAGACACTTGACAACTTCTTTCTATTAGTTTATATTTCATCCAAGATTGAACATAAAATTGTCAAATTATATTAACAAATTAAACAAAAGAAACACTTGCTTAGTTGTTATTTCTATGTAAAAGTAGCAAGGTTTTTTCATTTTTTATTTTTACTAGAAAAATGCACGTGTTTTGAAATGACTTAACCAATTTCATATGTTCATTGCAAGTATTGTTAAATATGTCATTGTTGTTTTTTGAGTTGTTTATGAATTAATATTCTTTTACGATGTTATTTAAAATTTGATTATGTGTGCGGACAAGGAAATAAAAACTTTCCAACAATTTTAATGATATTCAAGCAGTATTATCTTATGCAGAGCTTCAACAATTCAATAAGAGAGCCGTACATGATTGGTTGCGCAAGCTCACGGACGTTGCATTTGAGATGAATGACATATTCGATGAATGCACAACTCATACGTAAATAACAAAACACATCAGCAATAAAGAAAGTCTTTCTAAATGAAAGAATATTTTCTATCTCCATAAAATTGGAAAAATGATGAATGAATCAAGGAGGCATGTTAGAACTTGGATGTGGTTAATGTTGAGCATGCAAATTTTTTTTACGTGAAATGGTTGTTCCGAGATGGGGTAAGCTTGATACTATACGTGAGACGAGTTCCATCTTAAGTTATACTAATCATATATTTGAAAGAGAAATAGAAGATTGTTAATATTATAGTGAACTATGTAAAATATCATCAAGAACTTTTTGTCCTTCCCATAATTGGTCTTGGCGGGCTTGGCATGACAGCATTTGCTCAATTGGTCTTCAATGATGGACGTATACTTGGGCATTTTGAGATGCAAATTTGTGTTTGTGTTTCTAATGATTTTGATTTGAAAGCATATTGCATAAGTCAATAATGGAATCTGCAACTAACCGTGAAGATGTTTCGGGTATAGAGAAGTTAGATGTGTTGCAAAATCGCGTTGAAGAGTTACATCAATAAATATTGTTGCTAATGTTGGATGATGTGTGGAATGATAATCAAGAGAAGTGGTGCATGCTTAAAAATGTTATAGTGTATGGATCGAAAGACTCTTCAATAGTCGTCACCTTACTATCTAGGGAACACTTCAAGCACAAAACTATTTTTTCATGGTAATATAACCATATTTATTCTTCTCAAAACATCACAGTAACATAATTTTGCAAAGTCTAACTCATCAAGAGTTGCATGTTTAAACACTCAAATAGTATACCATGTCATTAAGGGGGAGTTTGACAGAGTAGTGATGCTTTGAATAATGCAAAGTAAATTAGTATACCATACCACTGATTGGACTTTCTTATAAATGGAATCATTAAAATTTTCCAGGATTGAACAAGAACAACTATGCATTATATTGTACCTTTGGTTTTAGACTAGTTGTTGTTCATTTAATTTAGTATCACTTCTATAAACGAACCTCCAACCCATAGTTTTCAACCTCTAAATTGGTCAACCTTACCATAATAATAGAGGCCAACAATAAACCACAAGTAAAATCACTACAGAGGGTGGATACATTTTAGAATACCCCATGTAGAGTGAAAACTTGGACAAGATAATTCCTGCCTCGAATTGGCCTAGTAGCAGAATAAACTCCGTGATATTATGTAGTACAAGTTTGGATCATCATGGATTAGTTTGTCATCCGCGTATTGGAGAAACTCTTCCGATCATTTGTAGAGTTTCATTGTCCCCCAATAGGATAAAACTCCAAGAAACAAACAAATGACAGTGATGACGATATCTTTTGTTGTGTTATGAGGGTGAGAGCTATCAAGTTGAACAGTGCATATGCCCAGAGAACAAAAAACTGCAAGAATCCATATGTATTTGGATACTCTTGTAAGTTAAATGATACACTTCATGAATAATTGCGCTAGTTCATGACATATTTTGAAACCGATTGTTATCCAGTCAAGTATCCAAAACATCCATTCAAAAATTTGAAACTTGATGAATGAGAATGTGAGAGAGACTTTCAGCACATAACTTGATAGATAAGTCGGATGCTGATTGCTGGTTTTTGTTCCAGGAGCGTGCTTTCGGACAAGAGCAATTGAAAATCCAGATCTTGTAAATATAAAACAAATAGTGAAGAAGTGCAATGGTGTATATTTGGCTTCTAAGGTACTTGGAAGCCTATTTATAATAGTTTCTATATCATCCAAATTACGTGGAAGATTAAAAATAAAAATGTCAAACTATGTTAATGAAAATAAACCACAAAAAAATCTTACTTTAGTTGTTATTTCAATGTATAAGTAGCAATAATTTTTCATTTTTCATTTTTAATAGAAAGATGCACATGTTTTGTACGTCACTAACTAATTTCACACGTTAACTGTAAGAATTGTTAGATATGTTATTGTTGTTTTTAAAGTTGTTTATCAATTAATGTTATTTAAAATTTTAATGTGGGTGTGAACAAAGAAATTAAAAAAAAAGTATTCAAGCAGTATTAGTAGATGCAGAGTTTCACCATTCAGAAGTAGAGCCTTACACGATTGGTTGCATAAGCTCATCGACGTTGCCTACGAAATCGATGACATCTTGGATGACTACACAACTTGTATCTCAATATCAAAGCACAACAACAATAAATAAGTATTTCTAAATTGAAAAATATTTTCTATTGACACAAATTCGGAAAAATGATGAATGAGACATGTGAGAATCTGGATGTGGCTGATGTTGAGCGTACAAATTTTCATTTACGTGAAATTGTTGTTTCAAGATAGGATGAGCTTCATACCATACGTGAGACGGTCTCAATCTTAAATTATACCAATCAAATTTTTAAAAGAGATCAAGAAAGAGAAGATTGTTGATGTATTGGCGAACTATGTGGAAGACCATCAACAACTCATTGTCCTTCCTATAATTGATTTTGAGGGGCTTTGCAAGACAACGCTTGCTCAATTGGTCTTCAATAATAACCGAATAGTTGAGCATTGTGCCATAAAAATTTGGGTATGTGTTTCTAATAAATTTGAAGTGAAACATATCTGTTGTTTGTCTCATCATCCACCCCAAGAAACCGCAGTTTTCCCTCCGAAGTGCTGTAATCAATGAATTTAGTGTCGCAGGCCCATCTCTCCTCAATTCCTCTATTCTGGTCACTCTACAAGTAAAAAATCCAAACTCTAGGTTGGGATTTTTTACGAGCAAATTTTTATCCATTCTTCTTACAAAGGACGGCAGGTTACAACGGAGGCTTCTATATATCCGTTCTATCAGGATCGCGGACAATCGAACCAAATCACTGCAACTTTGGTCGATAATCAGCGGCCAGTGGACCAGTACTTTTTGTACGAGGTCCTAGGTGATCAAGCAACCTGCCACCTAGTTTTTAGTTTTAAGGTCTAGTTGAGGGTAGGGTATAAGGGTACTCTTGTTTGGGGTAATCATAGATTGGCAGTCGATTGTACAAGCGTTGCACATTTTGAACCCCCAAAACCACCCCCTTATGTATTACAACAGGGAATAGAATGTAAGGTCGCTTAAAAACACATTGATTGGATTATCCTGATTAGATGACTTTTTATTTTTTTATTTTGTTAATTATTATCATTCGCTACAATTTCTTATCTTTCTGAACGAGTTACTAAATCTATAATTCAACAAACTTTGTAGGAAAAAAAACCTTAATTCGAATTAATGTAATATATTTACATAATTATTAATAAATAATTTACCTATTCATTGTCCCATATAAAATACTATATATTCCATTGGAGATAAATCATATTTATGCGATTGAAAAACAAATGCATAATACTAAAACATAGCAAAACAAAAGAAACAATAATCATAAATTACCTCTGAAGACTTAATGAAGTAACTATTGGGTTTCTAGCAATAAGAATGTTATAAGTAAATTATATTTCATCCAAAATTACATGGACATGTGGACGTAAAAATGTCAAACTATGTAAAAAGAAAATAAACAAGAATAAGTCCTTACTTTAATGGGTATTTTCATGTGGATATAGCAAGATTTTTCATTTTTTTAATTTTACTGGAAAAATGCACATGTTTTGCACATGACTAACTAATTTTACACGTTTATTGCAAGAATTGTTAAATATGCTAGTGTTTTTTTTTTCCCAATTTTTTGAGTTGTTTATAAGTCACTGTTCTTGCATAATGTTATTTAAAATGTAAAATCATGTTTAATATTAATTTCATTGAAACTTATGACCAAGTATCGTTTCTTGGCTCATCATCCACCCCAAGAAACCACAGTTTTCCCTCCGAAGTGCTGTAATCAATTAATTCAGTGTCGCAGGCCCATCTCTCCTCAATTCCTCTATTCTGGTCACTCTACAAGTAAAAAATCCAAACTCTAGGTTGGGATTTTTTACGAGCCAATTTTTATCCCTTCTTCTTACAAAGGACGGCAGGTTACAACGGAGGCTTCTATATCTCCGTTCTATCAGGATTGCGGACAATCGAACCAAATCACTGCAACTTTGGTCGATAATCAGCGGCCAGTGGACCAGTACTTTTTGTACGAGGTCCTAGGTGATCAAGCAACCTGCCGCCTAGTTTTTAGTTTTAAGGTCTTGTTGAGGGTAGGATATAAGGGTACTCTTGTTTGGGGTAATTATAGATTGACAGTCGATTGTACAAGCGTTGCACATTTTGACCCCCAAAACCACCCCCTTATGTATTACAACATGAAATAGAATGTAAGGTCGCTTAAAAACACATTGATTGGATTATCTTGATTAGATGACTTTGTATTTATTTATTTTTTTAATTATTATTCTTCGCTACAATTTCTTATCCTTCTGAACGAGTTACTAAATCTTTAATTCAACAAACTTTGTAGGAAAAAACATTAATTCGAATTAATGTAATATATTTACATAATTATTTATAAATAATTTACCTTATCATTGTCCCATATAAAATACTATATATTCCATTGGAGATAAACCATATTTATGCGATTGAAAAACAAATGCATAATACTAAAACATAGCAAAACAAAAGAAACAATAATCATAAATTATCTCTGAAGACTTAATGAAGTGACTATTAGGTTTCTAGCAATAAGAATGTTATAAGTAAATTATATTTCATCCAAAATTACATGGAAAAGTGGACGTAAAAATGTCAAACTATGTAAAAAGAAAATAAACAAAAATAAGTCCTTACTTTAATGGGTATTTTCATGTGGATATAGCAAGATTTTTCATTTTTTTAATTTTACTGGAAAAATGCACAAGTTTTGCACATGACTAACTAATTTTGCACACGTTTATTGCACATGACATTTATAAATATGGCAAGAGGACCCCTCATTCACCACCCTCCGCCCCTCAAGAAGAAGTGTCTATTAATCCAAATGACATTTATAAATATGGCAAGAGAACCACCCCCCCCCCCATCCACCACCCTCTGCCCCTCAAGAAGAAGTGTCTAATAATCCAAATGACGTTTATAGGTATGGCAAGAGAACCCCCTGCCCACCACCCTCCGCCACTCAAGAAGAAGGGAAATTCAAATGATCTTATATGCATCTATGAAGAAACCCCCCACCCAACTCCCGCTGAAGTAGTGTCCGACTGAAGTTGATGGCTTTGTAATATAAGTATGTGTGGTTATGTGTGTGTGAAAATTTGATTATGGAAAATCATGTTTAATATTAATTTCATTTCATTTTATTATCTCAACAAACAATATAGAATTTCGGCTAGATAACTTAATTGTCTCGTTGTTACAAAAGAATTAAAGTTGAGATTATAAATATCTAATATAAAAACTTAAAAATTAAATCGAACTATAATTACTAAGAATTGAAGTTGAGATTATAAATATCTAATATAAAAACTTAAAAATTAAATCGAACTATAATTAGGTTTCTAGCAATAAGAATGTTATACGTAAATTATATTTCATCCAAAATTACATGGAAAAGTGGACGTAAAAATGTCAAACTATGTAAAAAGAAAATAAACAAAAATAAGTCCTTACTTTAATGGGTATTTTCATGTGGATATAGCAAGATTTTTCATTTTTTTAATTTTACTGGAAAAATGCACAAGTTTTGCACATGACTAACTAATTTTGCACACGTTTATTGCACATGACATTTATAAATATGGCAAGAGGACCCCCCATTCACCACCCTCCGCCCCTCAAGAAGAAGTGTCTATTAATCCAAATGACATTTATAAATATGGCAAGAGAACCTCCCCCCCCCCCCATCCACCACCCTCTGCCCCTCAAGAAGAAGTTTCTAATAATCCAAATGACGTTTATAGGTATGGCAAGAGAACCCCCTGCCCACCACCCTCCGCCACTCAAGAAGAAGGGAAATTCAAATGATCTTATATGCATCTATTAAGAAACCCCCCACCCAACTCCCGCTGAAGTAGTGTCCGACTGAAGTTGATGGCTTTGTAATATAAGTATGTGTGGTTATGTGTGTGTGAAAATTTGATTATGGAAAATCATGTTTAATATTAATTTCATTTCATTTTATTATCTCAACAAACAATATAGAATTTCGGCTAGATAACTTAATTGTCTCGTTGTTACAAAAGAATTAAAGTTGAGATTATAAATATCTAATATAAAAACTTAAAAATTAAATCGAACTATAATTACTAAGAATTGAAGTTGAGATTATAAATATCTAATATAAAAACTTAAAAATTAAATCGAACTATAATTAGTTTTCTAGCAATAAGAATGTTATAAGTAAATTATATTTCATCCAAAATTACATGGAAAAGTGGACGTAAAAATGTCAAACTATGTAAAAAGAAAATAAACAAAAATAAGTCCTTACTTTAATGGGTATTTTCATGTGGATATAGCAAGATTTTTCATTTTTTTAATTTTACTGGAAAAATGCACAAGTTTTGCACATGACTAACTAATTTTGCACACGTTTATTGCACATGACATTTATAAATATGGCAAGAGGACCCCCCATTCACCACCCTCCGCCCCTCAAGAAGAAGTGTCTATTAATCCAAATGACATTTATAAATATGGCAAGAGAACCTCCCCCCCCCCCCATCCACCACCCTCTGCCCCTCAAGAAGAAGTTTCTAATAATCCAAATGACGTTTATAGGTATGGCAAGAGAACCCCCTGCCCACCACCCTCCGCCACTCAAGAAGAAGGGAAATTCAAATGATCTTATATGCATCTATGAAGAAACCCCCCACCCAACTCCCGCTGAAGTAGTGTCCGACTGAAGTTGATGGCTTTGTAATATAAGTATGTGTGGTTATGTGTGTGTGAAAATTTGATTATGGAAAATCATGTTTAATATTAATTTCATTTCATTTTATTATCTCAACAAACAATATAGAATTTCGGCTAGATAACTTAATTGTCTCGTTGTTACAAAAGAATTAAAGTTGAGATTATAAATATCTAATATAAAAACTTAAAAATTAAATCGAACTATAATTACTAAGAATTGAAGTTGAGATTATAAATATCTAATATAAAAACTTAAAAATTAAATCGAACTATAATTAGGTTTCTAGCAATAAGAATGTTATAAGTAAATTATATTTCATCCAAAATTACATGGAAAAGTGGACGTAAAAATGTCAAACTATGTAAAAAGAAAATAAACAAAAATAAGTCCTTACTTTAATGGGTATTTTCATGTGGATATAGCAAGATTTTTCATTTTTTTAATTTTACTGGAAAAATGCACAAGTTTTGCACATGACTAACTAATTTTGCACACGTTTATTGCACATGACATTTATAAATATGGCAAGAGGACCCCCCATTCACCACCCTCCGCCCCTCAAGAAGAAGTGTCTATTAATTCAAATGACATTTATAAATATGGCAAGAGAACCCCCCCCCCCCCCATCCACCACCCTCTGCCCCTCAAGAAGAAGTGTCTAATAATCCAAATGACGTTTATAGGTATGGCAAGAGAACCCCCTGCCCACCACCCTCCGCCACTCAAGAAGAAGGGAAATTCAAATGATCTTATATGCATCTATGAAGAAACCCCCTACCCAACTCCCGCTGAAGTAGTGTCCGACTGAAGTTGATGGCTTTGTAATATAAGGATGTGTGGTTATGTGTGTGTGAAAATTTGATTATGGAAAATCATGTTTAATATTAATTTCATTTCATTTTATTATCTCAACAAACAATATAGAATTTCGGCTAGATAACTTAATTGTCTCGTTGTTACAAAAGAATTAAAGTTGAGATTATAAATATCTAATATAAAAACTTAAAAATTAAATCGAACTATAATTAGGTTTCTAGCAATAAGAATGTTATAAGTAAATTATATTTCATCCAAAATTACATGGAAAAGTGGACGTAAAAATGTCAAACTATGTAAAAAGAAAATAAACAAAAATAAGTCCTTACTTTAATGGGTATTTCATGTGGATATAGCAAGATTTTTCATTTTTTTAATTTTACTGGAAAAATGCACAAGTTTTGCACATGACTAACTAATTTTGCACACGTTTATTGCACATGACATTTATAAATATGGCAAGAGGACCCCCCATTCACCACCCTCCGCCCCTCAAGAAGAAGTGTCTATTAATCCAAATGACATTTATAAATATGGCAAGAGAACCCCCCCCCCCCCATCCACCACCCTCTGCCCCTCAAGAAGAAGTGTCTAATAATCCAAATGACGTTTATAGGTATGGCAAGAGAACCCCCTGCCCACCACCCTCCGCCACTCAAGAAGAAGGGAAATTCAAATGATCTTATATGCATCTATGAAGAAACCCCCTACCCAACTCCCGCTGAAGTAGTGTCCGACTGAAGTTGATGGCTTTGTAATATAAGTATGTGTGGTTATGTGTGTGTGAAAATTTGATTATGGAAAATCATGTTTAATATTAATTTCATTTCATTTTATTATCTCAACAAACAATATAGAATTTCGGCTAGATAACTTAATTGTCTCGTTGTTACAAAAGAATTAAAGTTGAGATTATAAATATCTAATATAAAAACTTAAAAATTAAATCGAACTATAATTACTAAGAATTAAAGTTGTGATTATAAATATCTAATATAAAAACTTAAAAATTAAATCGAACTATAATTAGGTTTCTAGCAATAAGAATGTTATAAGTAAATTATATTTCATCCAAAATTACATGGAAAAGTGGACGTAAAAATGTCAAACTATGTAAAAAGAAAATAAACAAAAATAAGTCCTTACTTTAATGGGTATTTTCATGTGGATATAGCAAGATTTTTCATTTTTTTAATTTTACTGGAAAAATGCACAAGTTTTGCACATGACTAACTAATTTTGCACACGTTTATTGCACATGACATTTATAAATATGGCAAGAGGACCCCCCATTCACCACCCTCCGCCCCTCAAGAAGAAGTGTCTATTAATCCAAATGACATTTATAAATATGGCAAGAGAACCCTCCCCCCCCCCCCACCCCCATCCACCACCCTCTGCCCCTCAAGAAGAAGTGTCTAATAATCCAAATGACGTTTATAGGTATGGCAAGAGAACCCCCTGCCCACCACCCTCCGCCACTCAAGAAGAAGGGAAATTCAAATGATCTTATATGCATCTATGAAGAAACCCCCTACCCAACTCCCGCTGAAGTAGTGTCTGACTGAAGTTGATGGCTTTGTAATATAAGGATGTGTGGTTATGTGTGTGTGAAAATTTGATTATGGAAAATCATGTTTAATATTAATTTCATTTCATTTTATTATCTCAACAAACAATATAGAATTTCGGCTAGATAACTTAATTGTCTCGTTGTTACAAAAGAATTAAAGTTGAGATTATAAATATCTAATATAAAAACTTAAAAATTAAATCGAACTATAATTACTAAGAATTAAAGTTGAGATTATAAATATATAATATAAAAACTTAAAAATTAAATCGAACTATAATTAGGTTTCTAGCAATAAGAATGTTATAAGTAAATTATATTTCATCCAAAATTACATGGAAAAGTGGACGTAAAAATGTCAAACTATGTAAAAAGAAAATAAACAAAAATAAGTCCTTACTTTAATGGGTATTTTCATGTGGATATAGCAAGATTTTTCATTTTTTTAATTTTACTGGAAAAATGCACAAGTTTTGCACATGACTAACTAATTTTGCACACGTTTATTGCACATGACATTTATAAATATGGCAAGAGGACCCCCCATTCACCACCCTCCGCCCCTCAAGAAGAAGTGTCTATTAATCCAAATGACATTTATAAATATGGCAAGAGAACCCCCCCCCCCCATCCACCACCCTCTGCCCCTCAAGAAGAAGTGTCTAATAATCCAAATGACGTTTATAGGTATGGCAAGAGAACCCCCTGCCCACCACCCTCCGCCACTCAAGAAGAAGGGAAATTCAAATGATCTTATATGCATCTATGAAGAAACCCCCCACCCAACTCCCGCTGAAGTAGTGTCCGACTGAAGTTGATGGCTTTGTAATATAAGTATGTGTGGTTATGTGTGTGTGAAAATTTGATTATGGAAAATCATGTTTAATATTAATTTCATTTCATTTTATTATCTCAACAAACAATATAGAATTTCGGCTAGATAACTTAATTGTCTCGTTGTTACAAAAGAATTAAAGTTGAGATTATAAATATCTAATATAAAAAATTAAAAATTAAATCGAACTATAATTACTAAGAATTTCAAACGTATAACGATGTGTTGTATAATTATTAATCTAAAACTATCACAAGGTCCTCTTTGTCTAATAAATTCTCAAAATTCATGAAAAGACTCTTCTCATAAACTTTTGAATAAGGTCTTAAATAACATTCTCGAAGTTTATTAATGTTTTGCTTTACTTCTTGATTCTAATCTTTACATTTCTAAAACCGAATTGCTCTTATGTCATAAGGCATGAAGAGCAAGATGATTGATTTCTTGATAAAATTTGTGAAATACCATCAAGAACTCTTTGTCTTTCCCATAGTTGGTCTTTGGGTGATTGACAAGACAACGCCTATTCAAATGGTCTTCAATGATGGGCTAATAGTTGAGCATTTTAAGATGAAAACTCGAGTTTGTGTTTAAGATAATTTTGAAGAGACTAAGGAAATTATGAAATCCACAACTAACTGAGAGTCGGGTATATAGAAGTTAGATGCGTTGCAAAACCCCAACAATTTTCATTGACCATATTAATAAAACATCTACCAAAATAAAACTATAATAATGTGAGCTCCAACCATCTATATTTGACCTTCTTTAGCAACAACTTCCTAAAGAAAAAAATTATGTTAGCAATTTAACAACAATGAAACACAAATGGATTTTTTTTTATATATATATAATTAAGAAAAATTTCATTACTAAAGAAAACACATTACAAGTACATCACAGTGACTAAAGACTAAAAAGAAATTGAACAAGATGAGGATCAAATCAAATTTTGGAAAACAACACAAAGAAAGACAAGAAAAAAATATGAAGAAAATGAGCAATTACACATCTATGTGCAACATAATGATTCTTATACTGAGTGAGAGGGACAAGAATGAAATGCTAAAACTATGATCAACATCCCAAAACTTAATATTTTCTTAAAAAACACAATCTTCAAATACTATTGTAACCAACCACTGAAGTACAAACTGCAAACCAAAAAATTAAAACAAACTCCAAACAACAAGAAAAAATAAAGCATAAAAACGTAGATTGGTGCCTTTGGGGGTACATCTGGCGGCTTTGGAAGCAGGTCTGGGGAAGGAGAACGTGTCTGACCTGGTGGTGGTGGCGGTGACAGCGATGGAGGGATCGTAATACGAGCCCAGGTTCCCGCAAAAGTTGCAAATGTTTGGTAAAATGAAGTGCTGCAAGTGAATCGATGGGGCGATTGAATATGGTTTTGTAGGAGTTAGAGTTGTGAAGATTGTGGGAAAAATGTATATTAAAGATGGGGATTTGAAAAATGAGATGAAAATAAACACCTCTAAAACTGAAGGAGAAAGAGAAGAAAAATTTCAGTAAAAACTGAAGAGGCAGCCGAAGGAAGAAAACCCTAAGTTTTGCTTTTCTCTAAGGAGAAAAGTACGGAGATAGATATAATGTTGGACGTTTATATGATGGATTCAACTAAATAGAAGCACTTCCACAAATCACAATTACCCAACTAAGTTAAGATTCTGAATTATCAACCAACTACAAACTACTTGCCTCAACATTGAAATAAGTCTCATTAACATTTATACAATCACCAAATATCATTTAAGAACCACAAAATGTTTCTAGTTGTTACATTAATAATCAACATTGTTTTAGAACACCAACTTAACATACATGCATAATGTTTACTTTATATATCTTCATGAGATTTGAAAAGGAAAAAAACATTTTACTTCCTCCTCCTATGAAAGTTTTAAATTAATGATCAATTTACTTTTTATTTTTGTTGAAAAATCGTCCAAATTGAATAAAACATAAAATTACCTTTCTCTATGTAAAACAATAAAATGGGTAAAGTACCACATTTATAGTAACACATGGGATACACTGATACCTGTGAAATAATACAGGGGGCAAATTGATTCTTATAAAATACTACATAGGGTAGAATGCTCCGTTTTCCCAGGTTTAAAATAAATCTAAATATATTTAGTATATAATTGAGGATGTTTTCGTTAATTCATATTCTCGTAAGATTTAGAAACATTTCAGAGAATGGACTTTTCTATGGTTAGTACCACTTGTGCTAAGTATTCATTAGGTCCTCCTTTAATTATCGTTGGATCATATTTATTTTTTTATCTACCGTTCATTTTTTTTAAGGGTGACATGTGCTCTAGGTTATTGTACTCCTCTCTTTTCTCAAGTCACAAATAATTAAGTCTTATTGCAAAATTGATCTCATAAGTATGTTGACTAACAATTTTATCCCATAATATTTCAGCTTACCAAAAAAGTCCCCACATCTTCAAATTTATTGACGATTTTAGTCCACCATGTTGTTAAATTTCAGAATTGACTCAAATAACACCACGTACAGACCAATTTCGAGATCTTACTTACTTCTATTATATTTACATAACTAATTTAAATTATTTTTGACCGATTTAGCCCATTTTTTAACGCTTTTGCCATTTTTAACTAATTTATTCGATTTAAACTATTTTTGACCTATTTAATTCAATTCTTCACAGTTTGAATCGATTTTTTTCACCAATTTTATCGATTTGAACGGTTTTTGACCAATTTTACTCATTTTTTCCACTAATTTAATCGATTTACATTGTTTTTAACCGACTTAGTCCATTTTTCACCGATTTCGCTAATTTTACCACTAATTTCATGGATTTAAACTATTTTTGACCGAGTTAACTCATTTCTTTATCGTTTAAATCGATTATTTAACTAATTTAATCGATTTGAATGATATTTGACTGATTTAACCAATTTTTTAACTAATTTTATCGTTTGAAATTGATTTTGATCGATTTAGCCTATTTTTTCACCGTTTTCCATGAATTTCATCGATTTAAACCGTCTACGACTGATTTAGCTTATTTATTCACAACTTACATCAATTTTTGCAATAGTTTCATCAATTTATACCATTTTTTATCGATTTAACATGTCTTTTAACTTATTTCAATCTTTTAAATTATTTTTGATCAATGTAGCCCTTTTCACTGCTTTCTTTCGTTTTCCCACTAATTTCCATAGATTTAAACCAATTTAACTTAATTATTCACCATTTGCATCCATTTTTTTCACTAATTTCATCGGTTTTAACATTTTTTTTTATCAATTTAATCAATTTTTCATTAATTTCATCCATCTAAATTATTTTTGATCGATCTAACCTAATTTTTTTTTACCGATTTGATCATTTTTAAAATTGATCTCATCGATTTAAAATATTTTTGAGAGATCTAACTCGTTTATGTACCGTTTGCATCTATTTTTTTCACTAATTTCAACGATTTGAACTTTTTTTTACTGATTTAACCAATTTTTCACTAATTTCATCAATTTGTTCCGTTAGGAACCGCGGATTTTTTGGTACATCATATCCATGCATTTACGATTCATGAACGGTTTTTGACCGATGTAACCCATCTATTCACTAATTTATCGATTTAAATTAATTTTGACCAATTTAACAAATTAATAAAAAAATTGGGTTAAATCGGTCAAACTATCAAAGCGATGAAATTAGGAAAAAAAAATGGGCTAAATTGGTCAAAAACCGTTTAAATCGATGAAATTAGTGAAAAAAATCGATGCGAACTGTGAAGAAATAAATTAAATCGGTAAATAATGGCTTATTCGATATAATTAGTGAAAAAAATAAATAAAACAGTGAAAAAATGGGCTAGACCGATCAAATAATTTAAATTGATGAAATAAGTTAAAATAATAGTTATTACGGTGAGAAAGAGTATAAATCGGTGAAATGAGTGAAAAAATCAATGCAAATGGTTAATAAATGAGTTAAGTCGGTCAGAAGCGATTTGAATCGATGAAATTAATGGAAAAATGGACGAAAACGTTGAATAAACAAGTCAGAAGCAATTTAAACAGTTAAAATTAGCCAACAACTATTCAAATAGATGAAATTTAGTTAAAAAAATCGATTCAAACGGTGAAGAAATGAGGTAATTCGATCAAAAATAGTTTAAATATATGAAACTACTGAAAAAAGGGGCAAAAACAGTAAAAAAAAATATGCTAAGTTGGTTTAAAATAATTTAAATCGATGAAATTAGTGAAAAAATGGATAAAATCTATCAAAAACAGTTTAAATCAATTAAATTGATGAAAAAACTGATGCAAACGGTGAAGAAATGAGTTAAATTAGTCAAAAACGTTTTTTTATTGATGTAATTCGTGAAAAACGACGAAAAAATGAGCTAAATTGATTAAATTAGTGAAAAAGAAATGAAAATCGTCAGTGGGTTGGGTTGGAGGTAGGTTAGGGGATGGGTGGGTGGGTAAAGTAGGGTAGGGTAGGTCCGGATTCGATCCGGGTGATCCATTTGCCACCCCTAATTACGAGGTTTGGGTGGGGTAGGTTTTTAGTTTTTTAATTATAATTATAATTATTTAATTTATTTTTTAATGAATATTAAATATTTTTATTAAAAAATATATTATTTTAATATAATTTAAATAAATTAATATTGTTATATAATTTTAAATTTAAAAAGAATATGTATTCTTAATTTTTTAGATTTATGTTAAAATATTGTTTATAAATCAAATTAATTATGTAAATATAATATGTAAAATTTTCAAATTGGCACGCACATGATTTTATTCGAGTCATTTTTGAAATTTAGTAACAATGTGGCCTAAAATCGTTAGTGAATTTAAAGATGTGGGATTATTTTGGTAACGTGAAATGTTATGGTATAAAAGTATCAGTCAACATAAGTAATGGTAAGTATGAGGAAATTTATAAAATTATGGTACAAAATATGTTGGACTCGAATTGTTTGGTACCAAAAGTGAAAATTGACACATACAGTACCAAAAAAATGCAATTTTCTCTTTAATAAAATTATTTTTAAATCATTACCTTTTTTAAAGGTAACAGGTAAGATTTACTAAATTTTAAAGGGTACCTAATAAGAATTAGCACAAACTGGAACTAACCACAGAAAACCTATTTTAAGAGAATGGGAAGATAAAATACACTTTTCAAAATTACATGGAGAAAATTATGAATATTACAGGGGCTAAAATGCCATTAACTCTTTTTCACTTTGTAGAGCGATTCCCCTCCGGTTCCTTTCTTTCCAGTTACATCCCATTCGAGCTGCAATCGCGTTTCTATCCCAAAAAGCTAGTGACGTTTTTGACTTTGCTACTATTTCGCGGGTTTGCTCAAAAATCTCCCGCCAAACTGCAAATTCTGTATAATAACCCCTTCCTTGTGCTAATTCTCCATTTCTAGGGTTTCAACTGAGAAAACGATGAGCGCTGTCAATATAAAAGATGTCACGGTTTTGTGCAATCCGGCGCCGTTTGTTGATCCATTCCAATTCGAGATCTCCTATGAATGCTTGGATCCGCTTAAAGATGGTATAACATTAATCATTTTCTCTGTCTTTTTTGTATATACTCAATTTCTGATATCAATTTTTTTTTCTTCTTTTTATCTATATATATGTTAATTATGCTGAAATTTTAATTAGCTTATGTTTTAGGTGTTCTAATAAGAATTTGACTGATTTAATAATAATATGAGGCTTGAGCTATGAATCTTAGTTGTTAATGGCCGAAAATATTATAAGTGATTTAGAAGTATCATTTTCAAAAATCATTTGCTGTTTATTTCGTTTTTATTAATTCAATAAAGTCGATTTTTTCATTTAAATCTTCATAAAAATGACTAATTAAATTTCTGATAAATAAATATTTTCTCATATCTTCTCCAATTCAATTATTTCCCTTTTTCTTTTATATTTACTCTGTAATTTAGCCCCTTTATATCATTCCCTTTTTTTAACTACTCAATTTCTGATATCAATTACCTTAAATTTTAGGTTTTCTTAATAAATTTGACTGATTTAAAAAAAAAATCGATCTATGAATCTTAGTTGTTAATTACGGAAAAGATTCTGAGTAATTTCAATATGTCATTTTCAAAAATCGTTTGGTGTTCTATTTCGTTTTTTTTTAATTCAATAAATTGGATTTAAATCTTCTTGGAAAATGACTATTTTGCCCTTTGATATATTTACTGTGTAATTTAGCCCCCTGTATATATATGTTATAATACTGTGTTTGGTTGTGAGCAGATTTGGAATGGAAGCTGACTTATGTTGGATCGGCAGAGGATGAAACTTATGACCAAGTACTGGAAAGTGTGCTTGTTGGCCCTGTCAATATTGGTAATTACCGTTTTGTTTTTCAGGTAATACTTGTTTATTTATTTATTTTTATTTTTGTAAAATTATTCTTTGATATTGTCAATATTCTCCACATATTATATCTTATTTTTCATATGTTTATTGCCTAGTTCTAATTGGCAAATTGCCCTGTATTTTTCTATTAGCAACTACATTTGTGAAGTATTTACTTTTATTAGCAAATATCGTTTGAGTTGATAAATAGTTAGCAATATGCTCCTTACACATGTTAATATTAAATTGAAGGGTTAATGGCAATTTTTCGCTCTGTGATATTCATAATGTTCAATTCACCTCTTAGTGATTTTAAAATTAACAATTTATCCCTTGTAAAAATCTAAGAGAAGCAATTTATCCCCCTTTAGCTGGAGAGTAACTCACTTGCCGAAATTGAGAAATCATGAAAAAAAATTTATAAAACAAGTTTATCATTATACATGGGGATATTTACCATATTATCATAACACATGAGGTAAACTGTTACATATAAAAATATTATGGAGGCGGTGTGAAATTTTTATAAAACAATAGGGGGATAAATTACTTTTTTTGCACATTATGAATACGCACGTGGTAAATTGCCATTAACTCACTTTATTAGCAAATATATTTTGTGTTCATAAATATTTAGCAATGTACTCCTTAACACATGTTAATATTACGTAAATTGAATATGCAATTATCCATCTATAAGTATCACTCTTCTCTTATTTCAATTTTTGACAAAATTTAAGGGAAAAAAAACAATATGTGACTTTTACACCGTAGAAAGGTCTTCTTGCTGCAGTTTTTATGAACACAAGGGGATATTTGTTTACAAAAATTGGGGTATTTGGTTATGCTTTATAAACGCTTCTTAGTATAAATGAATTGAATCATGAAGTAATTATTCTTGCTCGAAAATTTTCAGGCGGATCCTCCAGACCCATTAAGAATCCGAGAAGAAGATATTATTGGAGTCACGGTGCTCCTCTTGACTTGCTCTTATCAGGGACAAGAGTTTGTTCGGATAGGATACTACGTAAATAATGATTACGAGGACGAGCAACTGCGAGAAGAGCCTCCTCAAAAGGTTTTGATTGATAAGGTACAAAGAAATATTTTATCCGACAAACCTCGAGTAACAAAGTTTCCGATTAATTTCCATCCCGAGAACAATGAGAACGAGGATCAGCCGGAGGAGATAATCGTGCAAGAAGACGAGCTGCCTTCCTCGAACCAGTCTGGTCTCGAGTGCTCTTGAACTTCAGATATATATCTTGAAATGAATATCTACTTTAAATTTCATGTCTTGTCAAAGAAATTCTTTTTGTAGCAATGTATTAGTTGTTATTTTCATCTACTTTTTATATACTAAGTCTCCTTTTAACTAGTGATATCTTCATTGAACATTTGTCAAGTGTACTTTCTATAGTTTGTTTGCTTGAATTTTGTTTTAAATTGAAAGGTGCGAGTTAATGCCAATTTATCTCTTGTGATATTCATAATGTTTAATTTACATTGATGTAATTTGAAAATGAGCACTTTATTCCTTTTATTTTGCAAATGTTTCACACTGCCTCATTCACATTTTTATGTGGCGCTTTACCACATTGTGTCTTGCAAATATGACAAGTTACCCCCTATGTAATGATAATTTGGCAACTTATCTTTCTAGTTAAATTTTTTCTTAATGTTCACTCTCAATTTTAGCAAATGAGTTACACTCAGTTAAATTACTTTAAAATTGGTTGTCTGTCTGCCTGCCCCCGGGATGCTTTCCTGCCCATTCAGGGGGAGCTCTGTCTCCAACGACGAGGGGCTGTTGCTTGCCTCCTCGGCTCGGCTGGAGATGGTCTTATGCATCACTCTCTTAATAAATCTCAAAAGTTATTATTCTAGCACACACTATAATTCTTTCTATAATAGGGAAAATTTTATTTTGCCACTTACCTTTGAACATTTTTTCACTTTTTCCCTTAACCTTTATAAGTTCTCTCTTAACCCCTTAGCTATTAAAAATATATGAGATACCTTTGGACAATCGCGGGCGAAATTTAATTAGAAAGTGCAAAAATGTTCAAAGATTAGGTGACAAATGAGAAAACTTCAAAGTAACGTCATTAAAGTTGGACAGAATATTCTATTAAATTCTAGTTTTTTGAATCTTAGGGGACTGTCTGAGATATATTCAATAGTTGAGGGGTTAAGTGAAAACTCATAAATATTAAGAGGCAAAATGAAAAAAGGTTCAAAGGTTATGGGAGCAAAGTGGGATTTTCCCTCTATAATGTTCTAAATGTCCACCAATTCATTTAATAGGAATCTAGATTGCACGGATACGGATACGGCGATACGATATAATATGATACGTATACGGTGATACGAATTTTTAAAATTTATAGGATTCGATACGGCAAAGATACGCATATAAAATAAAATAAAATGATTTTATATTATTCATAACAGTAGAATTAATTTGATCCTTCTAATATACTACAAAAGCAAAAGATTATATTCAAAATATGTATTGTTTATTAGTTTAATTTTGAGTTGGACAACATCACATAAAAGTTTTACACTAAAATTATCTAAGACCATTCAAAATACACAAAAATTATATATCAAAAGTTGATAAAGTTAGACAAAACCCTTATTGATTTAAAATTTCCAAGTAAACATCATGAGTATTGATACCCGTATCCAAGATCATTCAAAATTCACGTTTTTTTTATTTTAATTTATTAATTTTTTAATCCATAACTTTGAAAAACTAACAAAAACACCCACTGCTTATCCAAGACGTGTCCAAAACCTGCATGATACTCCAAAAAAACGTATTGTACCCGTATTCGAATTATTTTTTATTTAATTTAATCAGGATACTCCAGATGGCGTACCGTACGCGTATCCCACGCGTATCCGTATTCCCAGAGTACTGGATACTGCACAGGGCCATTTTTCGAAGTATCCGTGCAACCTAGATAGGAATTAAACAATTTCCTACCAAAATTTATTTCCTTGACAATATTATATAATAACCCTAATCATTTCTTCAATTAAGAATATCAACTAATGAAGACTTCTCCTCAAATAACCTATCTCTTGCCTTAGCTGCCTGCAAGATAGATAACATTAATTAGCTAGTCAATGGAAGAAATAGAAAAAAATTATTGCATACGATTACTTTTCTTTTTTTAAATGGGATTACACCTTGGTTTATAAAATGTATTTCTTTCTCAAAAAAAAAAAATGTATTTCGAACTACTAATATTAGGAATTCTTTTTCAGATATGTCAGCAGAAATTGTAAAATCAACGAAATCATGCAAAAATTGAAAGGAAACAGAATATTCATTTTGTCCATATCATACTTAAGATTATTTAAGAAGAGTAAATCGCGCTTTTGGTCCTCCTTATGGATTAATTTTTGCACTTTCGTCCCTCTTAAATTTTCTGTAGCAGATTGGTCCCTCTTATCAATGTATTATATCACATTCGTCCCTCTTAAATTTTTTGTATCAAAATCGTCCCTCTTATCAATGTAGTGTAACACATTAGTCCCTCTTAAATACAAAATACATCACTTAAACTCAAAATATATTCTAAAGTGGACGAAAGTTGATGGATTTTGTATTTATGAGTGACTAATGTGTTACACTACTTTAATAAGAGAGACAAATTTGCTACACAAAATTTAAGAGGGAATAATGTGTTATAAGAGGAACTAATGTGATACATTACATTGATAAGAGGGACCAATCTGCTACAAAAAATTTAAGAGGAACAAAAAATGAAAAATTTGACCCATAGAAGGACCAAAAATGCTATTCACTCATTTAAGAAACTAAACTATTACTATTAAATTTTCTTCAAAGAATTTAATGTCATTAACCGAGATGGGATATCCATCAGAGCTATAGCTAATAACATGATACTTAAAATCAATTAAACGTCGATACACGATCTCGAATTAAATAAATGCTAACATGCTTTATAACAATATATATTACATTATTATTATAAAATTTTAAATAATATTTATAATAGTATGTGACTAAAAGAAACTATATTTCATGACTAGTTTAGTTAGGGGAAAAAAACAGTTTCGGTTCTGATTGATTTAGTAGGAAAATTAGAAGAAAAAATGTTCACGAAAAACAAACAATTTAAAAACTATTGTGTTTTAATTTGGCAAAAATGTACTTTCCCCTTTAAACTTCGAGTGTTTTTGCACTTTCCCCCCTACCCTTTCTTATTTGGCACTTACCCCCCTCCCCACCTATTTCAAATGTTGCAGATTGCCACCTTTCCTCGGTCTACAGACGAATTTTGCGATTGTTCTATGCTCACTACATGGGTACATTTAACGGCAAGAAAGTTTTTTTCAAAACTATATATTACACTGGGTTACTACAATGATGATATATATTGACGCTAATTAACGACACTGAAAATTCGAAAGTGAAAGTTACGAAGTTCAATAAAAAATTTCGCGAAGTTTGACAGCTGGTTGGCCAAGGTGGCAATCTACAACTTTTAGAATAGGTGAGGGGGGTAAGATCTAAGTAAGAAATTCAGGGGGGAAAGTGTAAAAATACTCAAAGTTTAGGGCAAAAATGTTATTTTCCCTTTTAGTTTCAACCGAGTTAGGAAAAAAAGGTTCTAATTCTCCGTGAAAACATATAAAAATAATAATCAACGCTTGTACAGAAGGATATAGTGAACAAAAAAAACTAAGTGAAGAAAACTATGATTATTGATGAAATCATGAGGCATACCTCTTTCTCCCAGTTTGTGCAACTTGTTATGATCGAAAGCAAAACCGTCTGTAATGTCGCACCCGAGAGTATTCCAATCCAGAGGCCTTTGCCTCTAAAATTTAACCAGAAACCCAACATAGCTGCAATTGGAATTCCGAAAAGGTAAAACGCTGCAAGATTTACATAAGCACCTATGTGTTGCCAACCAGTACCCCTAGCCACACCTGACCATAAACCAAGGTTAAATTAAGCAACTTTAACAATAAATCGCACTAGCTCATTATAGACACAACAATCAAAGGGGGAACAAGGGTGATTTACACTCAGACCTACTGAGGTTTACTGTTATTATAGAAAACCCCCTGTGGTTACAAAAATTACATGGACGCCCCTTACGGGGGGTTTTTGGTAAACATTTTCAGAAGTTGTAGGGGGTGTTCTTGTAAGGATTGTTTAAACTGTAAGGGGCGTTTTGATACGTAGTCTAAACCAGAAGGGGTCTCCTTGTAATTTCTGAAACGCCAGGGGGTCCGGTAGTAAATCACCCATAAATCTAACCTGAAAGGGCTCCTTGGATACTGTCAATTATAACAGATAAACAAACAAGAGGAGCCATGATTTTTACATAGTCCACTACTTCTTTCTCATTGCTGAAAACGTAGCCAAAAACATTGCGACTAGCAAAAAGGCTTGTGCTTATAATGACGGCATTAATGGCAGCAAGTAGCATCACAGCAATAACAGCTACACGAGCTCCCTGTGGTTTCCCGGCTCCTAGTTCGTTTGATATTCTAGTGCTGAATTTTTAGACCTTAAAAAGTTTAGCCATATATCGAGACTTCATAAGATGATGTGCAACCTATGAAGCACGGATACTTCAAAAAATAACAAGCTGAAGAGTCGGACTCGCCGGGGACTCGGACTCGTCTTCGACTCGGCTCGGATACGCGTCGGACTCGCCACGTGGCGAGTCCGAGAAAAAAAATAAAAAAAAATTTGGATACGCGAGTCGACTCGGTCAAGCTGAAGAGTCGACTCGATCAATGACTCGTTGGGGGTTTTTTTGCAATTTTTTATAAAGTCTTGGGTTGAAACTGCAAATTACTCACCTAATTAATAAAAAATTGAATTGAAACTCATTCCTTCACTTCCTTTCCTTTTCTTTCGTTCTACTTCTGCGCCTTCTGCCCAGTTCATTTCATCCAAAATTGAAAATCCAAATTGGCAATTCAAAACCAAATCCATCATGAATAAGTAAACAAATTCTTCATTTCATTTACTCCCACCACTACCCATCACACTCTAACAAGTCTACAAACCTAGATCGATCCCCAATTTAACAAGAACCCTAATTTTTCTCTTCCAAATATCAATTCAAAGGTAAGTTTTTAAATGAGTGTTTATTCAATGACTTTGATGCTAAGGTATTTTTTTATATATAACTATATAAATTTATTTTATTAAAATATACGTATCCATGCCGAGTCGTATCTTAAATTTTTTTTTGAAAATGAGTCGCCGAATTCGAATCGTGTCGAGTCCGAGTCGCCGAGTCCGTATCCGTGCAACGTAGTGTGCAACGGTTGCATATGACGTGGTGCAACCAATTGAGTTTCTGGTGATAAAATATGATGAGGATGAGGTTTTGGAGAACCAATTTTTTTAAATTTTAGAAAATAATGAACCCTTGTTTGTGTGTTCCACCATGTCATTCGGAGCAAAATGCAAAAATACCCCCTGTACTGTCTAACCCTAGTGTTATTTTATTTGCAAACTTTCCCATGTGTCCTTTTCAATTAGCAATAAACCCCATTTGAAATTCCTTCATAAATCAATAGGGAGGTTATTGTCAACTTTTTAAGTGAAAACGGGGGGCGAATTTTTCAAAGTTAACAGGGGATTATTGTCAAAATTTTAGGTGAACAGGGGTGTTTTCGTATTTTTAAGAGGGTTTATAATTGTCAATTTTCCTGCAAATATGTACTTCGACTTGGGAGAGATTTTTTTGCTATTAAAAAATAGCACAGAGGGGAGGTTAATAAAAATAACACGGGGTTTTTCTCTAATAGGCAAGCATAGGGGGCATTTCTACATTTTGCTGTCATTCATTCAACAAATGCACATATAATTTTTCCGTCATAAGACAAAGAAGTGAGCTTTAAATGTACCTTGCAGCAGCAGCCAATCCAAATGGAATAGCATAAAGTGTAGATATGGTACTCAGGCTGTTCACAAGAGGCATATAAAATCAGTGTATACTAATCTATAATTCAACAATCTCTTGCAGCATAGGGCGGAAGAAAGATGTTCAGAAAAGTAGTCATAAAGAACTTACCAAACCGAGAGCACTGAGGTTTCAAGTTGTGGATTAGGTAAAAGCCCCGAAAGCAAGATTAGTAGCTCGAACGACCACCATTCAAGACTACAATCACCAAAAAAAATTAAAAAATTAGGAGATTTACTTTTCCAAAATGTAGCAAAGTGATTAAAAAAAATTAAAAAATTAGAAGACGAATAGAAAGTGATTACCAAATCATTACAGCAGAAGGAATTGCAAAGCTGAAAAACTCTTTAATTCCTTCAAATATCTTCATAGAAAGTGGAGCACGGGTTTTTGCACAGGTGGATGAGCACTTCATGTAAATACTAAGGATCGCCACATTTAACCACATCGAAAGACCAATTGCAACCGCACCCCCAAGATTCTCTAATCCGGACTTAAAAACGAGCACCCAACATACGGGAATGTGGAAACAGATTGTGATGCACGAGGTTACGAGCATTGGAAGGATCAAGCTCTGCATTTGATAGTATCGGATAAGTGGTTGAAGAGTTGCGTAGGCAAAGAGAGCAGGAACAAGCCACATTGTGAATTTTCCAGCTTCTTGTGAAATTTCAGGATCTTGGCCTATAAATTTGAGGAAATTTCCCATATATATCCATAAAATGGACAGAGGAATACAAACAATGTTCAGAGAGAAAATAGCAGTGTAAGTTTGAGTTCCGAGTTTTTCATATTGTTGAGCACCGTAAGCTTGACCGCTTAGAGTTTCCAGAGCACTTGCCATACCCATCTGTGTTCCAAAGGAGATGAAGTTATGAAATGATAAAACTGCAAGTAACTTACTACCAAAAATATATGCAGATGTAGTAACTTTGCTTTTGAGAGGCTTTATTGCAATTATACATATATAGTTGATCTAATCACATCATAAATAAATTGATAAGTCACTAAGAAAGTAAATATGATCTATATACTGCTATGGATGAAAAAAAAAATCGGAATGCTTATCAAACTTATATCCTATTACCTATCCTATATTTTATATCATGGTTCAAAGATTCCTTTCACACTTCTTGCTACTAAAACAAATTAAAATGGGACTTCTCTAAAGTGTTCCCTCTTCGATTTCTTATTGCTCATAGAAGAAAAGACGATTATGCGACGTAGATTTAATTTTAAAGGTCCGTATTGGGAGCACCTTAAAAAAATCAAGAATAACAGTTGTGAGTACTAGGTGATAGCAGCATATAGCTAGAACGGAAATTAGGCATGGATTTATGAAAACGTAGAACCACCAAAGGGCATCCTACTTCAAATCAGCATCTCAAGATTGAATCCAGAGATTTGAACGCATTATGAGACACACTTCTTATCCACAATTCAGTAATTAATATTCTTAAAACAAACGAGTTAATGGCAATTTACCCCCTGTGATATTCATAATGTTCAATTTACCTCCTTATGATTTGAAAAAAGAGTACTTTAACTCTTTGTAATCTTATAAAAGTTTCACACCACCTCCTTAAAATTTTTATATGAGGTATTTACCCTATTGCGTTATGATAAATGTTGCAATTTACCCCTAGTGTTATGACAAATGTGGCAATTTACCCCCTTATGTTACAAAAAACTGTTCGTGCCCACTCACAATTCAGCAAGTGAGATACACTCTCCAGCTGAAGGAGATAAATTCCTTCTTCAAATTTTTCACAAGGGGGTAAAATACCCTTTTTTCAAATCACAGGGGGTAAATTGAACATTATGCATTTAAAAGGGGGTAAATTTGCATTAGCTCCAAAACAAACATATGCTGCGACACACTAACTGTTAGGTCTAAAGGAGTTCCATCAACAAAAAATTGTTTTAACTCTGATTACTTACACATATAAAACCAAATTTGAACAACGTTGATCGTGTGATAGTTTTTTGAAATTCAATTCTAATTAGGGTTGAACATCAAAACAAGTTACTCAATACTCGATACTCGACTCGAGCTCGTTTGATCTCGGTTCGTCGCGCTAATCAAACAAGTTTGAAAATCATTTTCCGTTCGGTAACTTTTATAGCCCGGCTCGAGCTCAAACCTATAAGCTAAAATTTATAAAATACATGTAAAATAGCAAGCTACTCGATACTCGGCTCGAGCTCATTCCATAAAAAAGCTCGTTTGAGCTCGGCTCGTTTAACAAGCAAACCAAACTCAAACCAAAAATGAACATTGTGTCGTCCGATACAATCGGCTCGATTGCACCCCTAATTCTAATCAATAAGCCAAAATTGACAAAAAAAAATTGATATGCCTGATCAAACAGAGTCCAAACCAATCCCAACCTAGATTAACAAAAAATCAAATCAAATTGGATCAAATGCTATAACTGTACACCAAATGAAAAATACAATTCTAATCAATAAGCTAAAATTCACAAACTAATTGTAAGAAATTTCAAATTGATATCCATGACTCAAAACAGAGTCCAAACAAATCTCAAACACGATAACCAAAAAATCAAATCAAATTGGATCAAAAGCTACAAATATACACCAAAAAGCAAAATCAAGTAAGCTGAATTGAAAGAGAGATACATACGAGAAGACTCCAACCGGTGACACCGGCAAGAGAAATGGCTATGGCGGTGCTGGAAAGAGAGAGTTCATCTAAATGCCCAACCATCATCAATGAAATTACTTGAAGCAAATAGTGTGATAATGTCACCGCGACCATTGGCCCGGCTAAATAACCTAGCTTCTTCATCTCCTTCCCTATAACCCCCCATTCCACAGCAGATATTTCCCTCTCTTTCAATAACAAACCCTCCTCCATTAATTTTCAGCTTCTTTTTTTTTTTTTTTTAATGAATTCTCTGAAATTTAGAGAATTTTGGAATATATTGCAGATTGACTGACTCACTCTCAGTGAATTTCTGGTAGAGGTTGCCGCCTCTTGGTATTAAAAAAATACTGTATTTGATTAAATGGAGTATATAAGAGTAAAATGCAAAAATAACCCCTAGGCTTTGATTAATTATCAATAATCTCTCTGTGTTATTTCTTCTAACATATATACCTCATGTGCTATTTTTTATTCACCTTAAAATAATGATTCTTAACTTTGAAATTGACAGTAATTCTTCTATTTAAAAATTGACAATAAACCCCCACATTGACTTATGAAGGAATTTAAAATGAGGGTTTTTGCTGATACAAGAGAATTTGTGCTAATAAAAATAATATAGTTTTTTTTTTTTTTTTTTTTTACAAAATAGGTAAGCACGAGAGATGTTTTTGCATTTAGTTCGATATATAGTATAAAATTTACAAATAACAAATTTTGAAACATTCGGACTCCTTTGGAATCTGTTGCGGCCGTCTAGTTTCGCCAAGTCGCAAAATCAGGCCAGAAAACTTGCATTTGGTGGAGACTCAATTGCAACGCAAATCATAATCAAATCAAACGTATTGAAATTTATAACCTACTTTTTTCGTCTTCTCAATTTCTATAAAAGTCATTTATTTTAACGCATTATATCAACCTTTTATTTTTTCTTTTTCAAACCAAAATATTCAAATCACATATCAAGTTTTCAAAATCCTTACATTCAAACTAAACGCAAATCATGTAATATCATACGTTTTTAAATAAGAGTAAAATGAATTTTAAATCAAATATAAAGTTAAATAAGAAACTTAATTTATTAAGTTGGACAACATTGGACGTAATTGAATTTATTGGGACCTAGTCGATTAAATAATTAAAATTTAATTTTTTTTGGGATAGGTACTCATTTAATGTGTCCAACCTGTCTCGAAAGGGATTAAACTCTTGAGAAAAAAAAATGATAAGTTGGACATAACTTGATTAAATTAAAACATTGAGCCTTGTTAGGAGGACTAAACTATCACCTACTCGACATTGATTTATATGAGTGGGAAGATAGTACTTAATTAATTCATTCAATATTAAAATGGTTAAAGTTTCACTGTTGAACATAAATGATGTCTGTATTTAAACTAGAGTAAATAATTGCTAGTTAGTAAACACCTAATGGGAGTTATTATAAGAATACAATAATACTATTTTTTAGAAGATGAATATATTGTTACATCAAACACTATATCGAATCGAAACTTTACAATAATACTATTAATGATCTCGAATAGAAATCAATTAATTGAGATTATCATTATACATTGGAAACAAATATATTATAATGACAACATGGTTTATTGTAATTTAATCTTTGCTAAAAAAAACATAGGTTAGTTCTTCTGTAGATCATGGTGCAGAGTGATAACATTAGTGCGATAACTTCAATTATAAAATTAAAAATGTGGATAAATGTGGGATTATAATTAGGCTACAAATAACTCAATAAAACGTAATGAATATCGATATAGACTACAAAGAAGAAATAGAACGGCAGAGGTAATATTAAAAATAATCGATCGTACTATGGTTATAATTTGATATTACTGAAATACTTGATGTAGATAATTCGAGATTAGTCGGTATGTAATTGATTGACTATAGAGTCAAGACTTGAAAGGATTTGAAGCGATGTCATTCCTCCATTGAGTCAAGCTAGTTGGTGAAAGCAATAACAAGTCACGAGGTTAATTGTCTACTAGGGATAAGCATCTTCAGCTTAAGAAATGTGAGCGCCTCAATAAAACGTATTTTTTTAAACTGAAAGAGCTTCAAAAGAAAATCATATTGTATATATGCATTTTGCATTTGAAATGACTAGGGTTGTAATATCCATCGATGTAATTGTTTGTGATGCTTGAAGTATGTGCTACATGTTCATAGTAGAACTGATAACCCTGTATCTGTTGTGACGCTCGCAGTATGTGATAAATCATAGAATGTGGAGGTGTAGCACTTTATCTCACCTCGTTATGATTGTGATAATTGATAGAATGTAGACGTGTAGTACTTTACATCACCTCATTATGATTGTGATATTTGATAGAATGTGGAGGTGTAGTACTTTATCTCACCTTAATATGAGAGAGATAATTGTTAGAATGTGGAGGTGTAATACTTTATCTCACTTCATAATAATTGGTTGTACCAAGGTGTAATATTTTATCCCACCCTACGGATCAATTGTTGTGCATGATAGTTTGAGCGATGTTTTGCTCCTGCTTGATGGTATCTGTTGGTCAAATTTGGGAAGTTGATGTCTACAGGATTGCACCAGGGCTCTACCATTGACCGGAATCACCGCCAAAGGATTGGAGCCCCATGGGGAGTGATTCATTCGTTAGTCTACGACATGTCAATGCCATATGTACTAAGTAATTGGGTAAGGTCGCTCATTTACCACTTCTAAAGGTGGGATAACAGTTTGAACTCATCTCGTATTCTTTTAAGGTGGAGTGGTGGTTTAGTCCGTGTTGACGGGTAATCGAATGTGAGATAGCATGTGATATAATAGTACTGGATATATTGTTGTGAAATATTATTGGTCTTGCAATTGATTAAGTAGTTCATGGATTTTCTAAATTGATTTTCTGTATAAAACTCAATTGCACCCCTGCACTGGCATCAGTTAGTTGTTTTTGCAACTTACGCTTTCAGGAGAACACTCTTTCAATATCTCACCGAAGAGCATGATGGACAACATATAGTAGGGGGTTCAATGGGAACCTACCATAGAGTTTCTAGAATTTGTATGTTTAATGTAATTAGATAGTTGGAAAATTTATTATATTGCAATTGATAGTTATAGCTCTGAACTGCATTCATTGTAAAGTTTTCTAAAAAGATTATTGTACTCCTATTATGGACCTATAAATAAGTCACCTATTTCCAAACAATGTAACAAATTCTCTATTACAATACCATACAACTTTTCTCTCGATATATATGTGTGGACCAATATTATTTTTAGATTTGTGATGTGTGTTAGAACGAAGACATTTTTACGAAACCACAATATGATGTGTACAATTTTTGTGCACAAGGGCAATTCTGAAAATTACCATTTTTATTAAATATGCTTTAATAAGTTATCATAAAAGCGTAAAGTATGTAACATTTGTAACGTCTTTACATTTATTAATTACTTGTAACGTCTTTTCTAGAAAGTCCATTGTACCCCTATCAGTGACTTATATATAGGTATCTATTTTCAAAGAAATGTACCTGATTCGATATTACAAATCTAATACAAAGTCCAATTACCTCGATATTGTGTTTAAACTTTATTCTATTGTTGTGATATTGTTATAGATCGAAGAGCAATAATTCCATATTTTCGAACTTTATGCAAAAATGCTCGAAAACTTGGCTTCAACCAAAAAAAAAAAAAAGGAAGAAAACTTTGGCTCCAACAATCCTTGAAATGTTTACGTATGGTAGAACTAGACGATTAATTTGTGTGTAATTTATTTATGTAAAAGAAAAGTATTGTATTATTGGTGGAAAAATAATTAATTACCTTTTGGTCTAATCAATTTTAATTTAATTATTAATTAGTCTTCTATAAGATTAGTGAAACTCCATTTTGAAAACTATTTGAACATAAACTCTTAGGGTAACATGATTATTGTTTTGATAGCATAAGTTAATCTTTAAATAATTTATTCATTGTTTTGATAGCATAAGTTAATCTTTAAATAATTTATTCATATTTATATTTAATTACGAAACGATAAAATATTATGCATTAAAAGATCTCGAAATTTGTATCGTACCAAATATTCAGCACAAATTCCGTCTATGTCGAAGCATACATTTTCTAGTAGAGGTTGCCGCTAGAATCTTGGTACTTTGTCTTAAAAACCATAACTAAATTATAGTTCACCCGAATCTTGTGACTTTATCTTAAAAACAATTATTCTTTCTTGTAGAAAGAACGAAGAGGTTTTAGTTACCAACATGTGATTGGTCTAGTGAAAGGAATTAGTCACTACAAAATAACGGACTCATGTTCAAATTCTTGTTGGGAGAGGTACCTACTTAATGTGACTGACCCGCCTCGAAATGGACTAAACCATTGGGAAAAAAAAAAAGGGGTCTAGCTTAATTAAGCAAAATCAAATGGCAATTTATTTATATGTATTGTGTACGGGTTAGATTTTAATTCAATGTTAGTTAGTCTTAAACTACTCGAATGTATTGCATAATATTTTTTTCCTGACAAATTCAATTACTTTCAAATTTCAGTCTTTTTTTTTTTTTTTTTTAATGTGAATTCTATCAAATTTACAGAATATTTTGGATATATTGCAGATTGATTGACTCAGTGCCAGACTTGCTATTTCAAGGAGAGGTTAGCGCCTCTTGGTATTAAAAACATGTTTCTTTAAAAAAATATATATAATATAAAATTGACAAAAAATAATATTTGGAAAATAAATGCTCCTTAGTTAATTACATGAGTCATGACTACGTTTTCGACGAAACCAGATAAAAAATGGGTCAAAATTTTTATTTTTTTTATCGAATGTTTATGTTTTTGTATCAATGGAAACGAAAATAAGGTGTATTTCTGAAACTCTATATTTGTCTTGAAACCATGGATCAAAAATTCGGTTCATATGTATATTTCGGTCAGTCAAATATTAAAAACTTTTCGAGACTATTCGAAAATGTTTCGGAAACACTAAGGAAAATTTGAAAAGTTACTAAATTTAGGAAAATATCAGAGTTTTAGGCAAATAAATAATTTCGGAATTACATCTTGTTTTCGTTTCGTCTGATTCAAAAACAGAAACTTTTCGATGTTTTCGATGGAAAAGATGGAAATTTTGATCCATGCTTGAAACTTTTTCTTTTTCTTAATTTAGTAACTTTTTTTCACAATTTTCCCTAGCTTTTTCGAAATGTTTTCAGAAAGTTTTCGAAAAAAATCCAATATTCAACAGATAAAACAAAACTTTGATATATGCATTTTCTTTGACCCATTATCATCCACCAAAATCTTGTTATCATTGATTCCAAATCATTAATGAGGTTTTTTGACAATTTGAAACAATTAATAACGTATGATGGAATTGCTAGCGCTTCAATTATCGCTTTTATAAGTACGTACTTTTTTTCCAGCTTTTGATAATAGTTTTTCGTTCCATTCCTGTATTTTATTCCAAAACTTTTCTATGACGAAATCGAATACCTCTTACATGATTTTTCATTAGTGAGGGGGTAATCCCAAATATGTTGGGGCCTTTCCTCCACCCTGATTGGTATAGCACCTCATGAATGGCCTAAATATCTTCGTTTTTAACATTTTTACTAAAAACAATGCTCGACTTTTGGAGATTTATATCTTGCCCGAAAGCTTTTTCATACACATCCAAAATTCATTTTTATACATGCTGATGCTTCCCCGGGTTCGCCCCATAAAGTATAAGAGTATCGTCCAATACATCGTGTTGGTGCTCCTAACTTAGAGTTAGAGTTCGTGCCCAATACATCGTTTCCAATTTTCCGCGCAAAATTAATTGTACTCCGTCCGGTCAATGATTTTTATTGGCTAAACCTATAAAGTTTATAAACTTATGAGATTAAATTGGGTGACTGAAGAATAAACAAGCTCAAATTGAACTCAAGTCAAGGTTAGGAACATAATAGACGTAAGCTCTTTCCCCAAAAAATTAAAATAAAAATAAAAAGAAGATGTAAGCTCTTATAAATTGCTGAGCTCGAACAAAGCGAAAACCAATTTATTTGGTAATTCGATCTAATGATTTGCATAATGAGATGGTACGACATGCATAGAAAGTTGATGATTTAGGGAGCAATCAATTTAAACTAATGATTTTATAAAAATATTGGTTATATGTGATTTTGAGATATTATTGGTGGAGAAAAGAATTACTCATTGATTTAATCAATTTTAATTGCTAAGCTTCTATAAGAGAACTCCATTTTGAGAACTATTTGAACATAAACTCTTAGGGTAACATGATTATTAATTTGATGTCATATCTAAGTTAATCTTTAAATAATTTATTCACATTTATATTCAATTACGACACGAATCGCACGACACAATATTTTGCACTAAAAGACCTCGAAATACGTATCCTACCAAATATTCAATATGATTTTCTTCTGTATCGAAATATGCATTTTCTCCAAAAAAAAATAAGCTTTGATAATATTAGCTAGATAGAATTTGATACGATAACACGAATTTGAAATTATGTAATTAATCATGTGCACCCCTAGTAAGTACGTATTTGTGCCAAACTTTCAGAATTTCCAATAACAATTGCCCCAATTATCTCTTCTTTTTTTCATATATATATATATATATATATATATATATATATATATATTATAGAAATCAATTGCACCCTTTACAAGCCCTACAATTCTCAATCTACATTATCATATGTTAGATTCTTGAATTTTAGTGAATAAATTCTCAAGGAAAATATTTTATTTTCATTCAATCACGTAATATTGAACATCATTTCTTATTTATTTACATTTTACTTATCGTTTTACTAGTATAACATAATAACTAAAATTGTACAATAAAAAAATAAATAACTCAAATAATAAATGGGTTAACCAAGGACCCATTTCAAATTATGAACTACTATACGGATTTATGGCCCAAGGCCCAAATAATGTATTCTCTGGGCCTATCAAGGCCCAATCGGTTAGCCCAGTAAAACTGGATCCAAGAAAACGATATCTTCATTTTCATACCGCTCATTTCACACAGACAGTGTGTGCGTCTCAAATGGGGAAAGCAGCGCGAGAGCAACTGAGACGAGCTTTGAACGAACACCTCAACACCATCCATGAAACTTTTCAGGTTTTCTTCAAATCACCTCAATTTTCGAAAATTTTACAATTTATGCCCCTAATCATGAGTTTTAACGATTTTTTTTTTTTTTCTGGCGATTATACTTTAATCAGTTAATGTTTGAATACTGTGCAGCTTTTGGATCAAACGCCAGCTTCATCACTTGAGAAAATTAGTTGGAAAGAGGTGATTCAGATGGGTGAACAAATATCCAAACAAGCCACAACAGGTCTTTCTCTCTTTTTCCCCCTTTTTCTACTTGTACAGTTACTTTAGGGTTTTTGAATAATGTTTTCTTTAAATGAATGTATGCTCCCAATTACTATGGATATTCTTAGTTTATTTGGTTTAAGTTATTACTCTTGGTTTTCTTGAAGCTTTGATGATTTTGTTTCCAGCAAAAATTGAATATAGTATGTATAAATGTAACATAATTCATCTCCTAAAAGTGCAATATATATTTTCTTATATTGTGTAAGTGATTTTTGGACTTAGTTAATAGTGAGATTAAATATGGAGAGTGTAGGAAGTCTTAATAATCGGATGTTCTTTGAAAATTATTCAAACCGATTTTTTTGTAGTTATAATCGACTTTCATTATCGTTTGATGGGTAACTATCTTTTTGATACTACTAAAGTATTTTGGAGCTTTTAATTGAGTAAGTAAATGAAGTAGAATAATATGTTTTCCATGTTTAACTGGATAATATATTGATATCGTCTTATATATTACTAATATTTTGCGATTGATAGAGGTTTTTGTTTTTAATGTAGTTGGAATGCTTTACACCGGAGATACTCCAGGAGTTAAAGCCCTTGAGGAAAATATGAGCTCATATTTTAATATTTTACAAGGGTTCCTTTTACTCTCCCATGGAAGTTCAACGGGTGCAGGACCAACACTTTCTTCCTATATTGATGCCTCTGTAAAGCAAGTTGTTGACTGCAGTTTCAAGTTATTACAGGAGGCAGTCTCTTCATATGGTACCCCCTTCTATCTGTGTCTGCGGAATACCGATATTGTTCTGATGCTAAAAATGAAATGCCAATAAAGGCTTGATCACTTCAAAATAAGAAAAAGGAAATTGTTCTGGATTTCTAATTTTCTTGTTTTAGTGGCTGAAATGTATCCATATTGCTGATAATCTCATTATATGGAATATTGTTCACTCTGTCTTGGTCATTATTTTTGGTTTTTCTGGTGTAGGGTACTGGAATTTGTATTGAATGGGAGAAGCAAGTTTTACTGATTATGATTGCTTTTGCAATCATATTAGCTGGACCATTTTATGTACCTTTAGTTAACTGGAAGAAAATTGACTTTAAATGGGAAAAATTGCACTTTTAGTCCCACAGAATAAGTCCCAATTTGCTATAATTCTTTGCACATTTCTTTCGATTCCGCCTTTCATCAACTTTTGGTCCATGGAACGGTCTCTGTTTTGTACTTTTGGTCCCAAATTGGGTGAAAAGGGAGGAAAGGATGAAATGTGCAAAAAGAAAAGTAAGGAGAAACTGGGACTAAAAGTACAATCTTGGAAATCGCGGGACTGAAAGTGTTGTGTGTCCAGTTCCGTGGGACTTAACATTCATTTTTACAGGGGTATATGTTCATAAATATACCGCTATATTGAATAGTTTAGAATTATTAACATGGCTTTCTTATTTTGTCCATAATCTATGCTCAACTGGTATTTGGCAATTGAATGACGATTGCATATCTAAATTACATAGGTTTGTTCTCCCTTGTAAATCTGCAGGATCACCAAATAAAGCTCAAGGACTCACAATACCCCAGCTAGTAGGTACAGTATGGGACGCTTGTTCATCCCTTAAAAAGAGCCCCGCCACAAACGTAACCGCTATTGGTCGAGAAATGACAAAAGTTGCAGTTTCCATGAAAGATGTTCTTCGAGAAATTAAAGAATTTAAACCAGCTTCTGACGAGGTGTCTGAGCAATCCGAAGATAAATCCAACGACTGCGATGATGATGATTCATTTGATGGTGACTTGAGTAACGACTTATCACCCCAAGAGATGAAAATAGTGAATCTAACTATTACAGTTGTGTCAGAAACACTTGTGGTGATTAAGGAACTAGTTCGATCTATTACAGGCTTGCTTCAGAAGGAAAGTTCAGATAGTTGTTCGATTTCGGTAGATTCTTTGGAGAAACTTTTGAAGCTAAGCCAAGGAATTGGAGTACAAGTTGATGAACTTGGAGCATGTCTTTACCCACCACAAGAATTATCTGCCATTAAAGTTGCTTTGGAAAAGATTACGAGCTTTAGTAATGAAATGGAAATCGAGCTACGGAAGTTAGATGGTTTTTCGGATGATTTTAGTAAAGCTTGCATTGGTTTGATGAATTCACTGGAGCTATTGGAAGCTGAACTAGGTTGTGTTTGCGCAGACGATCTTGTTCCAAAACTCGATAATCTCGTTGTAAGTAATTAGAGATTTTTTCTGAAATTTTTGGATTTGATGGATCTTGAAAAGTAAAGATGAATTTGAACTATGGAAGTTTATCTACATGTTATTACATAATCATTTTGGTTCTTAACCATATTGCCATTTTTTTTGTCTTTTTTCCTTTTTGAGTCTGTCTGATTTGGTATGGTTTGGTTTTTCAACGAACCAACATGAAGTCAATCTTTATCGAGCTTGTACAAGATGAGCTCGAGAAATGATATTTTTACTTAAAAATTTATCAATTTTAGCTTATGAGTCCTTCAAAAGATATCAAACGATGAATATTGTTATTTAAAATTATTGATATGTACAATATTACAATGTACGTTCACTGGGTATATCACTATAATATAACATTTTATAAATTTTGCACGGGGTGCGTATGTATCGGGTTGAGAACGTATGGTGCATATCTATACGAACCGCAGAAATGCATAGAGCGTTGAGTCTTGGTAGTTGGTTTACATTTACGGAAGTGACCCTGATCCAATTGTATTTGATGTATTTCCAAGCTTACTTAAACTCGATAATGGCAATTACCTCCTTGATATTCATAATGTTCAATTTACCTTCCATGATTTAAAAAAAAAACATGTTACCCCCTCGTGTTATGATAATGTGGCGGTTTACCCCCATTTTGTTATGATAAATGTGGCAATTTACTCCCATGTGTTATGATAAATGTGACAATTTACCCTCCTATGTCCCAAAACACTTTTCATGCCCACTCTCATTTCAAAAATTGAATTACACTCTCCGGCTGAAGAGGGTAAATTGCTTCTTTTAAAATTTTCACAAGGAGGCAAATTGCTCCTTTTCAAATCTCAAGGAATAAATTGAAAATTATAAATATCACATGAGAGTAGATTGTCATTAACTCGTTAATGAATATATCATCAATTAGCATCTTATACTCCACAAAAAACCAAGTCTTTGATGAACTCTTCCCAAGTCTTGATAAAATAATTATATTTGTGAAAGATTAGGAGATGACTATTAAATGTAGGGGTGTAAACGAGTCGAGTAGTATCGAACGACACGTTGTTCAAGCTTGGTTTGAATTTTATCGAGCTTGAAATTTTGTGTTTGAGCTTGGTTTGATTTCTTAACGAACCGAGCTCAAACGAGCTTTTATCGAACGAACTCGAGCCGAGTATCGAGTAGCTTGGTATTTTACATGTATTTTTTCAATTTTTAGCTTATCGAGTCGAGCTCGAGCCGAGCTTCAAAAGTTATCGAACGAAAAATCTTGTTCAAGCTTGTTTGATTTATTTGACGAACCGAGCTCAAACGAGCTTTTATCGAACGAGCTCGAGCCGAGTATCGAGTAGCTTGGTTTGATTTTCAGCCCTAATTAAATGTTCTCTATAAATAATTTCACCAAATCCATGCTAAGATTATCACCTCAGCCCTCAATACAATACATAACTTAGTTCATCGCAAAACCATCCAATATATATATATATATATATGATCATAATTCAACTTTATCTTGTAATTAAGCTAAATTTCTTAAAGAGAAATTGGATTTGTAGTTAATTACCACCCGCGACACAGAAGTCCTGCAGAAGGCTGGGGTCTGATGCATATGGAAAATGGTGTCAAAGAAACAATAAAAATTGTTGCAAGAAAGCCAAAAACAATCTTCATTTTAACTATCTTATATATATATATATACATATATATATATATATACATATATATATATATATATATATATATATATATATATATATATATATATATATTGGATGGTTTTGTGATGATCTAAGTTATGTATTGTATTGGGGGATGAGGTGATAATCTTAGCATGGATTTGGTGAAATTATATATAGAGAACAGAATGTGAAATAGTCATCTCCTAATCTTTCACAAATATAATTATTTTATCAAGACTTGGGAAGAGTTCATCAAAGACTTGGTATTTTGTGGAGTATAAGATACTAATTGATGATTTATTCAACAACGAGTTAATTAATGATAATTTAATTTACTTCCCATGATTTGAAAAAGAGCATTTATCCCCTTGTAAAAAAATTAAAGATACAATTTACCCCCTTCAGCCAAAGAGTGTAACTCAATTTTCGAAATTGAGAGCGGATATGAAAAGCATTTTGTAACGTAGATAGGTAAATTTCCACATTTATCATAATACATGGTGATAAATTGCCATTTATATCATAATACGGGAGGGGGGGGGGGAGGTAAAGGTAATCTGCTACATTATCATAATACAGGGTATTAAATTGCCCACATATAAGAATGTTAGGGGTGGAGGTGTATAATGCTCTTTTTTAAATTATAGGGAGATAAATTGGATATTATGAATATCAAGGGGTAAATTGCCATTAACTCATTCAACAACTAACATTGCATGCTTGATTATATATGTATTTTTTAATTTTTTATCAGAGACTTTGGATCAATATTATGACAGTAGGGTAAGATGATGGCTTATTTTGTTTTCCATCTGCTGATCTGGTAGAAGGGCAAATGTGTCAATCACTGCATATTTGCTCTGGCATTATGATTATTGCTCTGGCTCTATCACCAGCCTAAAGGAAACATAATGTAATAAATAATTGAAGGTGCAAAATATATAAAAATAGTTGAAGGGATCAAACTAATGCAATAAATAATTGAAAAGAAAGGCTAAAACAAACTTCACCCTTCTTGATTTCAATTTGATTTTGTTTGATTGTTAAACGAATTTTAATAGAACTAACAGAACTAACAAGTATCTTGAAAAATTTCACGTATTTGTTATATAATAATTTGTGCTTATCAATCCAATTCGAGTTTGCCTTCAAAATTATCAAATATTGTTCAAACTTAATTTCTTTTACGAGGTTTTAACGTCTTCTTATCCTTAAATAAAAAAATAAAAAAAAAAAAATTAGATTTATCTCCTTGACAAATTAACTCAAAACAAAAACAAACATATTGCCATGTCCTTGCACCCAAACTACAATCAAAATCAAATACATCATTATTTTAATTTATTGCTCAATAACTCTTTAAAGAAGTATACAATTAAGTCCTTAGCAGCCACTTGGGCCTCATTTTACTTTTATACAAGAACCCGAATACATAACCAAAACCATAACGCACGATAATCACGTGTAACCTAGTCGATACAAATTTGAGTTTAGACATCTAATACACTGGCATTCGTTACAACACACGTTGGCCTCGTTCTTTAACCTCCTACTTACGTACGTAATTGTTGGTTGGGTATCCGGGGAGATTGTGTAAATCCTTAGCGGCCAAGAAGCTTGACCATCCCGGCACCACCCAAATAAAGACCCATAAGGGGGCCCGCAAGGAGCACTTGAGTAAGAGGATCGGTGGACGGTGTGAGTATAGCTGCTGCAACTACAGCCCCTACCACCACATATCTCCATATCGACAGCATTTGTTCGGATGATACCAGCCCCGTTTGTCCAAGAAGCAGCTGTACTACTGGAACCTGCCACGAGGATTCAATACAATTACAATAGAACTCATTGAAGTGAATGTATATACATTTTTCGGGGATTTTTTTGCATGTTACCTCCCTGTGATATGCTTAATGGGCAATTTACCCCCCACCCCCAGGCGCGTGACATGAAAATAGGCATATTACCTCCCTATGATATATAATAATGAACGTTTTACCTCCCTCCTCACAGAGTTGTTGCACGCACCCTCCAAAATGCGACCGAGATTTTTCTTTTATGTGGAAAATGACCAATTTAATCCTCTATTGACAAAAACTAAGGGGCAATTTACTCCCCACTGATATTGCCTAATTGGCACTTTATCCCCTTGTGAAAATGCAAAATCCAAGAGGGAGGCAGTGTGCTTCTTTTCCAACAACACAAGGGTATATGGCCCTTTTATTTATCAAGGGGTGGGGGTGGGGGAGAACTACCTTTTAACATAACACAGGGAGGAAATTTGCTATTAGCCAGTAAGAAACTTTGCAAAAGGAAATTGTAAGAGTAGATTAAAAAATTGCATGGAATAGTTCCACTAGTACTGAATCCATTGTCCGCGAAAAATAGGGAAAGTAACCGTTATTCAGTATATACGTATAAGGGTTGATACCATAAGAAACCCGCATTCATGTGATTTAATTTATACTAACTCTAATATAGAGCTGAAAAACGACCTAAAGCATTAAAGGTAGCTTAAAATGGTTCTTGTAATATTTCTCAGATAAAGTAGCTAAAATTAACTCCTCGGAGTTTTGATACCATGAATGTCTCATTCCTTCTTAGCTTTCTAATCTTTTACACGATTAACATATCTTAGCTTTTACTAGACTCGGGGACTCACAAAATAAAAGAACTTGGCATTTTAAATGAAAAACTTTCTGTACATGAAAAAGATATAAAAAAACGAAATAGCACATAGGAAATTCACGGTATGTTCATCCTTATAATATGTTGTGCAAATTATAATTCACATACTGTTGAAGGCATGGAAAGTATGAAACGATAAAGAATATAATTTACCTGGAAAGACAAACCAGTGCTAAACATGAGCACAAGGATGAACTCGAAGTATTGGTCGATCGACCACAATGACTCAACTACCCCTTCAGCATAATTGACAAAGAATGTCAAGGCAGCTGGTGTAAGAACATAGTAAGAGAATGTGATGCCCGTATAGAAAAGGATAGAGGACCCAAAAACAATTGGAGCTAGAAATTTTCTCTCGGATTGTGTTAAACCCGGAAGAATAAAAGCTATGATCTCATAAAGGATTACTGGGCTTCCTACCAGAAGGCCACAGTATCCCGATACCTGCATTAATGAAATAATTATTTTTTAGTCCACAAATTCTCTAAGAAACCATCGTAAAATATGTATATAATAAGTAAATTCAGCTTTAGAGAGACAATTAACCGCTTCTTTATAAACAATAGAAAAAAAGCAAACTCCGAACCCTTTGATCCAAGTTGGCTTGGACCCTTTATAATCACTAAACTTTTACAAAACAAGACATCATTGCATGATGTCTACGTAAGAATATATTCTACAAGTTGGCTCGGACTCTATATAATCGAGTTAATGCCAATTCGCATCTTCTGATATTCATAAAGTTCAGTTACGCCAATGTGATTTGAGAAAGAACACTTTACCCCTTCATAATCTTGTACAAGTTTCACACTACCTCCCTGATATTCTTAAACTTAAAAAATAATACGAATTGACAAAACTACCACTCTTATATGTAGCACTTTACCCCCTATGTTATGATAAATGTGGCACTCTACCCCTTGTGTTATGATAAATGTGGCACTTTACCCTCTGTAAATGTTATTTACCCCTTATGTTACAAAAAACACTTTTCATGCCACGCGAAATTTCGGCGATTAAATTACACTCTCGGGTTGAAGGAGGTATATTGCTCCAATAAACTTCTCACAGGGGGGGCAAAGACATTAAATATTCTTTTCCAGATCATAGGGGGTTAAATTTAACATTTTTAATAATACAGTGGGGAAAATTAGCATTAGCTCCCTTATAATCACTATACTTCAACTCTTACATGATTTAAAGTAGAAGATAAACTCTAAGTGTGTATACCTTCTACGCAAGAAAATCTATAAATTGATGATTGGGATTTAAGATATTATTCAGTCTGGAAAAATACTTTGTAATTTCAAAAACTATGTGCACTATCTCAAAAACATTGAAAACTCAAAAGGGCATAGAGTATAATTCGAAGAACTCAAATTAGGACAGGCCTTTTTACCTTCAGAGATGTGAAGAAAAATTCACCAGGTGCTAGCTGTAAAAAACGAACACCTTGTTCTCTAACCGGAGCTTCAAGAAACATAATTAGGTCCTTTGAAAATGCAAAACAACCAGCCATAGCACCTCCAACAGCCAAAACTGATATAAAAATCCTGTCTCTCAATTCGTCTAAATGGTCATAAATACTCATTTCCTTATCATCTGGGAGGAGCTCTTTACTTGGATAAAGGAAATTGTAAATAGAATTTCCTCCATCATCAACCTCATTGTTCTGAAAAGGATTCTCTATTGCCCCATCACTCGAATCTACGATAAAATCGAGAAACATATTTTAATATCTATTTCACATTCAATCACTATATATTTAGCTCCAATTTCACATATTAACTATTCATAGTTCATACCACAACACACATAAATCAACACGTATACACCAAATTAAACTCAATATCAGCAATTATGAACCAACCCATTTCAGAAAACCCAAAAATAAAACTACCCAGATCGATTGATTTACAAAAAGCATAGTTCTTGAACATAAAAAACGCAGTATAGAAACTAATACCGATTCTATCTTCAACGGTCGGGCCAGCTCCATTAATACTACTGCTAGTACTGATTTCTCGCGCCTTTTGGGGGGAATCTTCAACAGCAGAGCGAACTATTCTGCTGAATTTCTTGTTTGGGAAATTGGGTTTTCTCCGATTGACGTTTAATACGGTTTTAGGCAGTAAAGTGCTTGACTTTAAACATTTGAAACATAGGGTGTTATTGATGAGAGCTCCTGTGCTTCCCATTGCTAGTTTGTGTGTGTGTGTGTGTGTGTGTGTGTGTTTGGCAAAATCGCTTCTGATTTTGGGGGTTTGGCAGCAGAGCGGAAAGTATGATTGGCCCCTATGGACTTGGTAAGAGATATTTTGGGTGCAGGAGAGTGGCGTATTTTAGTGGGTTGCGGATGTATTTTTTATTGTGCGCTTTGGATGGTTGGTGGCCGTGGCTTTTCTTTTTTTTTTTTTTGTTGTTTTTTTTTTTAAAATTTTTGGATAATTACCTTGGTTTTATTGAAGTTACAATAATAATAGTTAGTCTCTTTTTTTACATTTAATCTTAAGCATCTATGTTTTATGCATTTATTAAAAATTAGTGTTTTATTTTATTTCAAAGATAAACTCTTAGATTTAGATAGATAATTTTATTTAGAAAAGATAAACAAATAAGAGTATGATGAAAATATCTGAAATTTACAAATGTTCTTTTCTTTTTAATTTTAACACTTTTGCTTGATTAATTAAATATTGAAATATTGATCACTATGGGGAAACAATGGGTGTGTGTGGATGGGTTTTGGCCCGGTCTAGCCGGTCTCGCGAGACCGAGTCAAAACCCTTCCAAATGAGTTTTCGCCAAACTCATAAAACCATAAAAAACCTATTAAAAACTCACACTCAAACTCTTCAAACCTATAAAACATTGATTTGACACCTACCACCTATTTTTTCCTTCAAATCTCACTAAAAAAAACATTGATTTGACACTATCACCTACTTTTTCGTCTAAACCTCAACATCCAAACCCAATCCAAGTGGGGTTTCAACTTATTCAAACCACAAAATCCAAGAGTCAAAACTCATCCAAATGAAGTCTCAAAGGTTTCATCGAAACCACCCAAATAATTTTTTTAAACCGAGACTCATGAAACCGAGCAAAAAACCCATCCAAATAGACCCAATGTTATTCAGTACTTTGACTAGGCGTAGAGTAGTGTGTTAATCGTTTGATTCCCATATATAAAAAGCTCGAGCCAACAACATTCTATATGCCCACCGTGTCATTGATCTTGCCATAATCGAGCAATCTATTGAGCTGTCTATCGAGTGTCTCGTGCCAATCCGTCGTGTACACCCGTGCCATTTCCATGTTTTCTTTTCCCCAATCATCATTAATAATGCTTGATTTTTTTGTTTCTTTTCTGCTATAAATACATGAATTTTATTACGAGTTGCTCTTCAATTTTTAGAAGGAAAAAAAAAGAGAGAGAACATTCTTTCTTTCTTGAGCTCAAAGCAATAAAGTCATTATAAAGTCGTGTTCATCTTTTTGCATCATGGTCTACATAAGAAATCATGCTCAACATAAGAAGTTCAAATTTATCTTTATCTTCTTTTATAGTTTGTTTGTAAGACTAGAGAATTAGATATTTTGATTTATCCTACTGTTTAATTTCTAATCTTATTCCTTTGAACCCAAATTTAATCCATTCCAAATATATTTAACTCGACTCATAACTCATAGTGTAAATTATGAATACCCCCTCAGGTAAGACCTAATTACGAAAGTAACCCTCACATATTGGGTATTACAAAAATCCTCCTCAGGTTTATCACTTTCTTACAATTAACCCCTTACCCCTAAAATGTTCCAATTTTACCCTTGAGTGTTATTTGTATTGTTTGTAATGTCCTATAAGTATTAAAATATGGGTGCTAATTATTATGTCTTATAAATTAGAAAAAATATAATTATATATTTACTACCAAAATAATTGATAAAATTTATAATTGCCCGTAAGTTTTAATAAATATTGCAAAAAAAAGGTACTTATATATTTATTAGCAATTTAAATTGTAAAATATTAAATTAAATAGAATTTTAATAATATATTTTATAAATATGAACAAATTGTTTACACATTAGCTAAATGATTTTATTTTATAAATTAATAAATTTAATAAAATTATATTGTATTATAAATTAGATATTCTGATTTATTAAAGTTTATATTGTATTATAAATTAAAATATTTATTGAAATTTATGTGCAATTATAAATTATATCAATTATTTGGGTGGTAAAAATATGATTATTATTTTTACAATTTACAAGATAAAATAATAACACCCAAATTTTAAAATTTATAACAAATTATAAACATTACAAATAACTTTCAAGGGTAAAATTTAAACATTTTAAGGACATGGGGTTAATTGTAAGAATATTACAAACCTGAAGGGGATTTCTGTAATACCCAATACATGAGGAAAATTTTTGTAATTAGGCCTTACTTGAGGGGGTATTCGTAATTTACCCTAACTCATACTATCTTAAATATTCCTTCTCAATATATAATTAAATTCAAATGCTTAACTAAGCATCAAACTTAAATTTACTTGAAATCATAGTAAACTTAATATCTATCACTACCAAATATGACTAAATATTCAAATTAGGGTGATTTAAACTCAGATCTCTCGTGTTTTATCATAATAACAAATAACTTCTTGTAATTTTAAAAATTAAAAGGACATCCTTACACGGTTTTTTTTAAAACAATTCTCAAGTTGTATGAGGTGTTCTCGTAAGAATTGTTAAATCTATAAGGGTTGATTTGATATATAATCTAAATCAAAAGGAAATTCATGTAATTTCTGAATAGTGAGACGATTCTTTGTAAAACGACTAAACCTCGAAGGCCAGTCGAAAATCACCAAATTCGATAACTTTTGTTTATAAGTTTATTGCCCATTTTCTTTTTTGTTTTCTTTTTTCTTTTTTTTTTTTTTGAAAAAGAAAAAAATAAAAGCCCAAAAGAAAATAAAAAGGAATTTCCTAACGAAATTGCTTGTATTGCGAACACGCTCCATACTCATCCGCCGCACGGTGGTAGACTGCAACTCTCCCACCATTCCCACCACCACCTTCTTTTCCATTAACCCTATTCATATAAATTATTATTTTTTATTTATTTCTTTATATATGAAAGCTTTAATTCATCGCAGAATGACCTTATGTGTAATATCTTCCTCTAAAAATCTCAGCTCCTCTTTGTACTATTTCTGTTCTCTCAACATTGATTTAAATTTCAAGGTACGGTATGCTTTCTTATCTTCATTTTCTCAGCATTTTCATTGTTCATCAGAATCCAATATCAGTAGTAACAATAATTGTTTTATTAAGCCCGAAAAGAACATTGTCGTCAATGAAATTGTAGACACGAATAGCAGAAATACTAAATCTTCTTATTGGGTTTGTCAAAATCTAAACTTAAGAACCTCAAAAGAAAATCCGGATTCTGTTAGAGATGTTCATTGTGTTGATCCAGATTATATCAATCCTTATTTATTAATGGACTCTGATTTATTTCTAAGTGTTATAAATTCAATTCGCCACCAACCGAGAACGGTGTTGAGGCTTTTCCGATGGGCTGAGGTGCAAAAGGGTTTTAAGCATTCAGAGTTTGTTTTTTGTAGTGTTCTTGATGTGTTGGTACAGAAAGGTTTTATGAGGTCTGCATATTGGGTAGTGGAGAGGGTTATTGATGTGAATAAACATAGTGTTGCCGATGTTTTAATTGGCGGGTATTTAAGTAACGAGGTTTCGTGTAAGGTACTCGATTTGTTGTTGTGGTTGTATGTCAAAAAATCGGATGTTGAGCGGTGTTTAGGCGTTTTTAATAAGATGGTGAGCAATGGGTTTTTGCCGGATGTTAAGAATTGTAATAGGATTCTTAGGATACTTAGGGACAGAGATTTAGTCGGAAAAGCAAGGGAAGTTTATGGATCTATGGGTCGATTTGGGATTAAGCCTACTATTGTTACTTATAACACATTGTTGGATTTGTATTGTAAAGAAGGGAATCTTGATCAGGCAGTCGACCTTTTAGTTGAGATGCAGGGGAGGGGTTGCTGTGCAACTGATGTTACTTATAATGTTTTGATTAATGGGTTATCGAAGAAAGGTGAATTTGAGCAGGCAAAAGAGTTAATTACAGAAATGTTAAATAAAGGCTTGAAGGTTTCAGCTTATTCATATAACTCTTTAATAAGTGGGTATTGTCAAAAAGGAATGCTTGTTGAAGCACTTGGCCTTAGGAAAGAGATGGAAATAAGAGGAGCTTCACCTACCATATCCTCTTACAATGCTTTCATGCATGGATATTGCAAGCAAGGAATGGCAAATTATGCTAGACAATGGATTTCCCTTATGCTGAAGAAGAATTTAGTGATGGATATAATATCATATAACATTTTGATATATGGATACTGTCTGTTGGGGGATATAAGCGAGGCTCTCTTCTTGTTACGTGAGATAAAGAAAAGGAAAATCAAGCCTACGGTAGTTACATATAATACAATCATGGATGGGTTAGGTCGATTGGGGGATTTAGAGGGGTCGAGGAAGATGAAAAATGAAATGATTTCTCATGGAATTTTTCCCGATGTTTTCACTTATACGATTCTCCTAAATTGTTCTTATAGGAGTGGACATCTGAAATTGGCCAAAGAGTTTTATAATGAGATGTTGTTTAAAGGGTTAAAACCTGATCGTGTAACCTACACTACTTGCATAGCTGGTGAACTGAAACTTGGGGACTTTTCTGCAATATTTAAACTTCAAGAGCATATGTTAGCTAAGGGATTCCCACCTGATGTGATAACATATAATGTTTTCGTAGATGGGATTTCGAAATTGGGTGATTTAGAAGAAGCTTGTGAGTTATTGTACAAGATGGTTGAGGGTGGAATTATGCCTGATCATATTACATATACAAGCATTATTCACGCTCATTTGGAAATTGGGAAGCTTAGGAAAGCTCGAGAGTTGTTTCATGAGATGCTGAGCAAAGGCTTGTGTCCAACAGTCGTGACATATACGGTATTGATTCATGCACACGCAGGTAAAGGGAGGCTAGAGTTAGCATTTATGTATTTCTCGGAAATGCAGGAAAAGGGTATTTTTCCAAATGTGATAACTTACAACGCGCTCATAAATGGCCTTTGTAAGTTCGGAAAAATCGATGAAGCTTACAGATTTTTTTCCGAGATGCAATCGAAAGGGATACTTCCAAATAAATACACCTACACTATAATGATGAATGGGAACTCGGATCTTGACAATTGGGAGGAGGTTTTGAGATTGTACAAAGAAATGTTAGATAGAGGAATACAACCGGATTCTTGCACTCATAGTGCACTTTTTAAACATCTTAGAAAAGATTATATATCATTGGCAGTTCGAGATCTTGAATCTATAATCTAGACTATAGAGACAAAGCTGAAAAATTATTGTGGTGGCTCTCCCAGGGGTCCTGATTTTGTTCTCCCTGGGTGCTTCAGTAGGTACGAACAATATTCCGTGATTTTGATGTCATGATAAATATATGTTGCTCACGTTGTTGTATAACTCTTGTTTTAGATGCTCAAGGTTTAACACATACGCTTGTTATCTCTGAAGTGGTTTGAGTAAAATTGTTACCCTCAGGTATGACAACTATTTCTCCTTGTATTTGTATTCCTTGCTTTCTTTATGTTACTTCTCGGAATAATTTTAATGTCTTACAATCCCTTTTCTTAGTGATTTTGTTGAAAATGATATGGTACTGGTAGAAGTAATAAATATTACGTATATATCTTTTCTCACTAACATCTTAACATTTGGTGGTCATTATAAATGAGGTCTTGTGTTCGAAAAATCTCTGCTATTAGGCTTGAGTGGAAAAAAATACCACCTACACAAGAATTTCAATAATATATATACAACGAAATTTCTCTACATTTCTCTACATTCTTGGGAAGAAGAAATACATTCTTTCAATTTTTAAGTGAGTCAATATAACGGTGATTTACACTCGGACCCCCTGAGGTTTACTTTAATTACAGAAAACCCTGTGGTTCCAAAAATTACAAGGACATCCCTTACAGGGGTTTTTTCGTAAATAATATAAGGAATGTTGAAGCTGCAATGGATGTTTTGGTACATAGTTCAAACCAGAGGGGGTGTCCTTGTAATTTCTGAAACGTCAGGGGGTTCCTTGTAAGACGATTAAACCTCAGGGGGTCTGAGTGTAAATCACGCTTAATATAGTTCACAATTATATTCTCCAATGCAGGGAAAACTTGTAAGTGTTTCGTCATGTGGATCTTTATGTCATAGCTAGGAAAACAGATTTCGGATCATAGAAATAGGAGTCCTCTTTTTTCGTTTCAATGATAAAAAAAAATCTCCCCTTAATATTGACCAGAGCTTCCTTTGGTTGATTGCAGAGCACCACTACACCTCGTGGTGAGCACGTAATTCATAGACGATCCTCCTTCATGTATGTCCTTGCACCTTGAAGTTCATTTTATTACATATTTTTACAGGTTATTCGAAAAATCTTGATAAAAATAAGTCTGAGGATTACTGTTGTAAAATCTGAATTTCTATTGAAAATATATTTTACCTTAATTAACTTTTGGACATCACCATGTTAATTGTCATTCATAACGTGCATTAACTATAAAACAAATTATAATGTGCAATATTTAATTATTTCTATGTGTATCTTTAATTTCGAAAATGCTATATGAATATTTTTTGTTTTAGTGTTCAATACGAACTTGCGTGCCCAATATTTTTCTTCTTGCACATTTGCTCTTTAAATTGTTCATTCGTTCTTCCTACCAAAATGGCTATATTTACTTCAAATATTACTTCTCATAAACTCAGGAAACGGGATAAAGGGTATTGGCACATGGATATTGATGCTGATGCTGAACATTTCAAGCGTCGTGTCTTCATCAATTAAAGGGTGTACGAAAGCTGGTAAGTTCAATACAACACTGGCACGAAAATGAACATTTTAGTTAAGTATTTCCTAATGAATTTGAGTAATTTTCTTGGGTAACTCCGACTTTTTCAACTTAAATTTATGGGTTTCGAAGCATTTAACTAAAAACTTTGCATAAAGGGAGAATTCCCAAAGATCAAAATTTTGATGTCTAATTGTTAATTGTCCAAATTCCGGGACAATGTCCAATGCAGTATGTATAACTCGTTCAAATGTCTGAGTTCTTGTTTTGCAATATATTACTATGTGTTTAACTCATAGCTGCTTTCAAATTCGAGATTTGAAATGTTATTAGTCCAACACATATCCGTTAGTTAACTGTTGTTCGTTGGATTGTTATGTATAGGTGAATACGAGGGTCGGAGTTGAAAGAAAAGAAAGTGCGTATGCCATAAATTTCAAGGGGCTCGTATGTGGCCTTTCGTGCTTTCAATTTGAAGAGCGTGTACAGTATAAAGGCCATACTCATAAAATCAGATAAGTGAACCGAGCTGCTTATCTTGGCCCGAGCGGTAGCCACAGAGTAAAGGGGGTGCTTTCGGCCTAGATTTAGAGGAATTCAAATTCTTCACATAATCTCATATCTCAAAATATTTTCTTATTGTATACAAGAAAAGAATTTTGTTGTATATTGTTCAACCGTAATATATAGCAAATAAAGGGGTATTTTTTGTGTTATGTGAATGATATTCTTTTGTTGCTTTGAGCATTATGTATTGGAATTAGGGCTGTCCCTGGAGCGGAATTCAATCCGGATCCGGATTCGAATCCAATCCGATTTATTAGGATAATTGTTGGAAGAGTGATTTGGTGGATCTGATCCGATTAAAAAGATCCGGAATCCGAATTATATGGAGCGAATATGGATCTAGATTGATTCGATCCGTTACAGATCCGTATTCGATATATGTATTACTATATGTATTTATATATTATGTATTTAAACCAAAAATAAAAACAAAATTATCTATGTTCCTCTAAAATATTTTATTATATTAAAAATAATCTTAAAAAGAAATGCACGAGAGATGTTGTTGGACTAACATGGTAACTAATTGGGCCTTCAATGTATTAATTTATGCTATTTAATAAGAAACATCAAAACATTAATCATTCATTTATGTAATAGGCGCCATCTTCCTTCTAATTCTTCCTCCAATTTTTGTATTCTCTTCCACTTCTCAATATTGGATTTTCTTCTTCTTTGTTCCAGTTTCTATCTTTTTTTTATTTATATTTTTTTTTTTATATTTGCTCACCATATTCCATCTTCTATAATTTTCAAACAATAGTTTCGATGAAATAAGTAAAATATTATATTTTTAATTCACGATGGTGGAATCTGCAAGTGATTTGGAGGAATATGGAAGAAATGTGCTAAACCGATTCAGATAATTTATCCGGTTCCGGAATATCCACCGGATTCGGATCCGGTTGCTAATTTTCAAGATCCGGACGGATCTGGATGAAAGAAAAAAAATCGAACTTGGATCCAAATCTGCTCTCAACCGGTCCGGGCCCGATCCATTGACAGCCCTAATTGAAATATGTTAATTTTATTTCAATATTTCTAAATGCTTTGTAGATATAAGTGAATTTTTTTTTTGGTTTCCCAAGGGTTTAATCCCTTTCGAGGCGCGTCGAGCACATAAAGTGGGAATCTCTCCCAACAGGGATTCGAATCTGAGACCGCTACTTTGTAGTGACTAGTCCCTTCCACTAGACCAATCACCTGTTGGTAGATATAAGTGAATTGTATAAAGGAAAGTATGTTTGTTTATTCTCTAGATATGCTAAAGGAAAACGTTAAGGTAATGAAAGGGAACAAACTGTAAGGAAAATTGATTAAAATTTCTATAAATTTATACTGAAAATTTTTTCTACATATTTTGTTTTTGCGTCAATTGAAAATATATATATTGACTTATGAATTTTTTCGAAGAACTTGCGAGAAGTTAGTAATTTATCAAAACATACAAAGACAACAAAATTTAATCAATAATACGTAATGGCGCTTGAGGGAGTAAATTAGAAATTATGATGGACACATAGTTCAACAAGAAGAAAAAAAATTGGCTATTGCTTTTCTCTTTTATCCCTATTTATTTATAAACTAGGTGAACTGAGAGAAAAATTTATGGTTTAAATTTGATTTGAATTTTATATTGAGTTTAATATACAAGTGGTAGATTCTGTATAAATCCCATTCAAATTCGATTAAATTGACAAATTTACATAATTAAATATGAATTTACGATGGATCATTGATGAATCCATGATAGATCCACCGTGGGTCATCTCTCTGTTGTCACCCCTCCTCCCAAACCCCACCGTCGACAAGCCAAACTTACGCCCCCTCTCTCGACACCCCCGAGCCACCCTTCCGCAATTGGATTTCGATTCAAATTGAATATGATCAGATTCATTTTTCACTGATTTAATGCATTATTGACTTAACCCATTCATCATCGATACCATTGATTTTTCACTAATTTCAATAATTTAACTCGTTTCACCGACTTCAGTGATTTAACTATGATTAATAGACTAAATTCTTTTAATTGTAGGCATGTTTATAGAGAGAGTAATGCCGTAGCTCATGCTCTAACCAAAGTTGCATATTCTATTTACCCGGCTACGGATGAGCTCCCTAGTTTTATTCAAAATCTTGTAATTGCTGATATTGAAGTCTAATGAATTCTTTCCCGTTGGGTTCTCAAAAAAAAAAAAAAAAAAAAAAAAAAACTCGTTTCACCGACTTCAGTGATTTTTTATTTTTTATTTTTTATTTACTAATTTAATCAATTTAAATAACTTTAATTAACCAATTTACCTGTTTTCACTTATCTCACTTTATTTTTTCACTAATTCAATCGATTTTTTCGACTAGATTTCATATTTGAAAAATGAGTCAAATCGATGCAAAATGGGTCGAATACGAAAAATGAAATTAATCGGGTCCAATTTTGATTTAGATCCAATCTCGAAAGGGGGGGTGAGGGGAGAGGTAGAGTGGCCGCAGGGGGTGGTGGTAGGGGGGGGGGGGGGGTGGATGATTGCGATTGATTTTTTCTTTAATTGTTATTTAAATTATGTGGAATTGTGGATTCATTAGGTTACTGGTGGGTGCCTTATGGATCAGGTTACTAGACCCGAATCGAGATCAGATCAAATCCGTGAATTCAATCCATTTTGCCACCCTTTAATATTAAATTTGAGTATTGTTTGATTGTTGAATGAAATGACTTTAGATATGAGATAAAATATAAATAGGTAAATTACGAATACCTCTCTCGGGTAAAGCCTAATTATAAAAATTCTCTTCAGATTTGTCACCTTCTTACAATTAATCTCTTGTTCTTAAAATATTTCATTTTTGCACTTGAAAGTTATTTGTAATGTTTATAATATATTATAAATTTTAAAATTTGGATGTTAATTGTTATATCTTGTAAATTATAAAAATAATAATTATATATTATCATCAAAATAATTGACATAATTTAAATTTCAATAAATATTTAAATTTATGATACAATATAAACTTTAATAAATTAAAATATCTTATTTTTAATACAATATAATTTATTAAATTTACTAATTTATAAAATAGATTCATTTAAATAATGTGTAAACAATTCATATTTATAAAATATATTATTAAAATTTTATTTATTTTAATTTACAATTTAAATTGCTAAGAAATATATAAATACCTTTTTTTTTTTGCAATATTTATTAAAACTTATGGGCGGTAAATTGTATCAATTATTCTGGTAGTAAATATATAATTATATCTTTTTTTAATTTATACAATATAATAATTAGATCTCAAGTTTAAACATTTATAAGACAATACAAACAATACAAATAACATCTAAGGACAAAATTGAAACATTTTATGGGCAAGGAGTTAATTGTAAGAAGGTGACAAATCTGAGGAGAATTTTTGTAGTACCCAATAGGTGATGAGGATTTTTGTTATTAGACCTTACCTGAGGAAGGTATTCGTAATTTACCCATATAAATAAGTTACATGTTAGAATTTGATTAGCTTGATAATTTTATATATATTATGTCAATTTGTTATACCATTTTACAAATCCAATTCATTTTATTGGTTTAGTTTAGCATTTAAATCTACAGGTTGTATATAAAATATATATGCAGATTACGTATCTAAATTCCTTTCCGACAATAAATTGCAGCTATCTACGATTCTACACTCCATGTGGCATATATATTACGCAATATAAACTGAAGGACTAATTAATGCAATTAATTAATTCATTGAATTAAAAAAAGAAATAAGTCAATTGATTTAAAGTTCGTGGTATTAATAAATGATTATTTTTTGGTTTCCCAAGGGTTTAATCCCTTTCGAGGCGCGTCGGGCACATAATGTGGGAACCTCTCCCAACAGGGATTCGAACCTGAGTCCGCTACTTTGTAGTGACTAATAACCGCCCAAGTACAAATAATTAAACACTAATGTTAAATTACAGGAAAACTCATATTAATAAAAGTTGAACCCATAACAGCCTCATTGAGCTAGATCGATAAATAAATTGATTAATATATTATAGAAGTAACTTAATTGATTCGATTAATTGTGCTAATTTTTTTTAGCAGATTTTCATATAAATTTGTTTAAATACAAACTAATACTAAATTGTAAGCATCAAAATTCTACCTATCAGCTTCATGCCAACCAAATAACAAAAGTTAATGTTAAAACTAACTTCTAGGTAAAACTAAATATTTCAGGTTAAAATTTCAACCAAAAATTAAATCTCACATTAAATTAGAAGAAGATATTTGACTATTTTTTCACACTTATTCATCTCACCCATAGATTTGGCATATAAACTGCGGGCGATTTAGTACTAATGTTTAATTACAATCACAGATCAACTTTATTGTAAGAATTTGTTTTTCATAATCATAATTTTTTTTAGGAGAAATGTTTTTGGACTTTTGGCAGCTTGCACCCTCGAAAATGAGCCTTTTGGCAGATTGCACCCTCGAATTTAGATTTTGGCAGATTGCACCCTTGAAATACATAAGCTTTGGCAGGTTGCACTCTCTAAAATTTTCCGGCCAAATAATTCGCCGGAAAATCAAAATTCTAATGTTGGCAAGGGTATAATTGTCTTTTTAATTCAATTCCCTCCAAAAATTCAAATTTTGTTCCTAAATTTTCATTTTTCTTACAACACATTTAAATCTTTCAACCATTTTTGCATAGTTCTTCATCAGCTCAAAAATCAATATTATTGCATTTAACATAAAAATGATTGCCAAGCATAATAAACACATGTAAACACAATGAACTTATCAATCCACAAATAAGAAATAGCAACAATATTCATATTAATCTAATAATCGATTTTCTTACCATAATACATAAATATAGTACTATGAAAGTAACAGTGCCTGAAAATATGTGTGAATAACAAAAAAAAACTAATAATCGATTTCTTACCATAATGTGGAGCTTGACAACCTAAGGGAACGAGGAACTCATAATTTTCATCTTCTTCTACTCGCAATCTCAACCCCATTGATCAATACACAGTGTATAATACCTAATATTACATATAACTTCGATTTTATAGTAAATGTGATGCAAAAATAGGACAAAATTGAAGTGAGAATGTGATAAAGCCCTAATTGGTGTCGCTGGAGCAGGGTTTTTATATTTTTGTTTTAGGAATTTAGATTAAATTAATGTGTAAATGGACAAATTAACCCCTAAACTACACATTTAATTTAGTTGGCTTAATTTTTTGGCGGGTAATAATTTTCTTTGGGGGGAATTAAATTAAAAAGACAATTATACACTTTTCAACATCAGAATTTTGATTTTTCGGCGAATTATTTGGCGGAAAAATTTAGAGGGTGCAATCTGCCAAAGCTTATATATTTCGAGGGTGCAATCTGTCAAAATTTAAATTCGAGGGTGTAATCTGCCAAAAGGCTTATTTTTGAGGGTGCAAGCTGATCTGTGATTGTAATTAAACATTAGTACTAATTATATCATGGAGGTAAATTGAATATTATGAATAAGTGTGATTGTAAAGTGCTCTTTTTTCAAATTACATGGAGGTAAATTGAATATTATGAATATTACAGGGTGTAAATGCCATTAACTCCGGAGAAAATTGGGGTTTGAAATGAAAGTTGCAATGAAAACTTAAATTGTGATATTAAATTTACATTCCATGTCCAATTATATCAAAATTGAAAGGTGATTTATCATGTGGTACCATAAAAATAAACTTCCCTTTCTTTAACCTTTATTAATTGTTCTTGATAGAAATTAAAATCAAGATATTTGGGGTTGGAGTTTCAGCAGAACGTTTGAAGCGCGATTTGAATTGAATATGAAAGATAGATTTTTGGGTTTTGAAAATACGTATGAGATATGGTATGAATTGAGTTTAAATGATGAAACTTGTGGTAGAAATGTGAGGTAACATGTGTCTAACTAATCAATTCTTTTTGGTGACAAATCGATATTTTTTATATTTTCAAGATTTTATTAGGCTTCGGGAGACAAGTTGAGACTGAATTTGAGCATGACATGAAATGAGACTAGATACAAATGAGTTCTGACCGATTTAAAAAAACGCGAGAAAATCATCCCATATCCATAACCATAAGTAATCCTAATTCTCCACCTCTTTAAAAATGTCGACTAATGCTAAGCATAGGTTCCACACCTCATAAAAACCATTAAGACATTACCAAACCTATCAAATCTATTTTAGTCCTTTCCGCCCATAAAAAATGTTATAAAACATGAGATCAACCAAGACACTTTTTCAAACTTTTTGCCTTTTCACAAACTTAGAAAAAAAAAGGATCAAAATGGCTTCTTTCCTCAACCATCTGTCTTTTTGTATCCAATGCTCAAACACAAACATTAATCCTCAAGAACCAAACAAACATAAACTTCATTGTGTCAAAAATAATGGGACAAAAAGTACTATTTCACAGGCATTAAACACTACTCATGTTGATTCTTTTTATCAAAATGTATCTAGGAATAATCGACAAAATATACCGACGAAGAAACAACTAGTCGATCCCTATCGACAAGGAATCTTCGATGATGACAAAGGCGTTGAATACAAACAAACCGTTACTATAAGGTCTTATGAAGTCGGTCCTGATAAAACAGCGACGATTGATAGTATTCTTAACTTGCTTCAGGTGAAATTAGAAGAATTTCATAAATATTGTTTTTTTTTGGCAAAGAATGTAATGATTTTAGTGCTAAATGTAAAAATTAGTGCTTGTACTTTGTCTAATTGATGAAAAACCTTTTGTGTAGTAAAACACTTATGGACGTGTTCTTTTTTATTAGCAAAAAAACTCATTTGAAATTTCTTTCTAAATCAATAGAAATGTTACTGTCAATTTTTTAAGTGAATAGGGTGGTTACTGCTAATTTTCTAATTGAAAATAATGGTTATTATCAATTTTTAGGTGAATATAAGTGTTTTCACGTTTTTTTTTATGGAGCTATAATTATCATTTTTCTGTAAAATATGTACTCCGGATTGGAAGAGGTTTTTTTAATTGCTAATGAAAAATAGCACAGTTTTTTTTTTTTTAATAAAAATAATACATAGGGTTTTTTTTTCCTAATTAGACATAATATATGGGATATTTTTGCATTTCACTTAAATGATTTTATATTATATTTATTATTTACGCAGGAAACAGCATTGAATCATGTGTGGATGTCGGGGCTTTTAAGCGACGGATGTGGTGCGACGCATGGAATGATGAAAAATAATCTGACTTGGGTTGTGTCAAAAATGCAAGTTCAAATTGATCATTATCCAATCTGGTATAAATAAATATTCTTCACTTTTTTGAATTAATTTGATAAAATTGATTTAAGATATACACATTTAATCCGATCTTTAATAAATTTCTTATATATTTGAGTTCAAATTACATGTTATATTTCATTAGTCCAACAAAACAAGAGTTACTACTTTTATGAAATGATCTAATTTTTATATTTCAATTCTCATAGTAAGTAATATTTAATCGAAAATTCGAATTTTATTCAAATTTCTAATTAAAAATATTAGACTAGGTTAGAGATTTTGAAAATAATGTTAGGACGGATCCAAATCAGACCCGAAAAAATATAAATGCACCATATTCCATAACAAAGTTTTGATTTTTCATCAGGGGTGAAGTTATAGAAATAGACGCATGGGCCGGAGCAGCTGGGAAAAACGGTATGCGAAGAGGCTGGCTACTCCGGGGCCAAGCCACGGGTCTTGTATTTGCACGCGCAACCAGGTACAAAACATCTCCTATGTTTTGCCTAATTATTAAACTCCACCCCCCATCCTCGTGTTATTTTTATTTCCAGAACCTCCCTGCGCTAATTTGTTATTAGCAAAAAAACCCTCACAAGTCAAAATAACAATTACACCATCCCCAAAAAATGCAAAAACACCCGTATTCACCTAAGAATTTGACAATAACCCCCTGATAACTTTAAATATTTGCAATAACCCCATGTTCACTTAAAAATTGATAATTACCACCCTATAATTTATGCAGAAATTTCAAATGGGCTTTGTCTAATAAAAATAAAGGAAAAAACACTTTTGATATCAAACTTTAGTTCAAAAAACACATTCGATACCAAACTTTTTGAAAAAACATATTTCATATCACGATTCACACAATCTTGACCCATTTAGTTTTGCCGTCAATTTTCGGACGAAATTCAGCACGTGCCGCTCATGTACCCGTTAGCTCAAAAAGAATTATATTTGTTCTTTTTAATTAGAGATTTAATTTTTCCAATTTCTTGAAATAGTACAATGGTGATGATGAACCGACAAACAAGGCGTCTTTCAAGGATGCCAGATGAGGTCAGGGCTGAGCTTTACCCATGGTTCATTGAGAAACAAGCTATCAAAGAAGAAAAACTTCCTGAAAAAATCAACAGATTAAATAATTACAACGCACGTTATGTTTGTTCAGATTTGAAGGTGATTAATTAAGTTAATTAATTACAATTATTTATCAAAAAAGTTATTTATTATTGATGTAATTAGTAAATTAAATTTTCATTTTGCAGCCGACGAGAGGTGATTTGGACATGAACCATCATGTAAATAATGTTAAGTATCTTAGATGGATGCTTGAGGTATAAACTGAAAAATTTCCTTTTCAGTCCCACTAGATTAATTGGAGGTGGACCTTGACACCATTGGTCCCATATTTTTATCGAGTTAATGGCAATTTATCTTCCTGTGATATGCATAATATTTAATTTCCTGCCTATGATTTGAAAAAGAATGTTTACCACCCCATGATCATATAAAAATTTATGCGTAATGTTCAATTTATCCCCTATGACTTGGAAAATAACGTTTTATCTCCACCTATGATCTTATAAGAGTTTCACACTGTCTCCGTGATACTTTTAAACTTAAAACATATAAGAATTGAGAAAACTACACATCTTTTATGTGACACTCCCCCCCCCCCCCCCCAATTATGATTAATGTGGCACTTACCCCCTTATGTACAAAAGTACTTTTCATGCCCAATATCAATTTCAGCTAGTGAGATAGACTCTCCAATTGAAGGAGGTATATTGCTCCCTAAAATTTTTCATAGAGGGTAAAGTATTTTTTTTTTCAAATCACTGGGGAATAAATTGAACATTATAAAAATCACAGGGGGTAAATTGGCATTAGCTCTATTCTTAGTCCCACTAGATTGGAGTTACCCTACTTTTAAAATATTTTGTACTTTTTGTCCCATCCTATACTTTATGAATTTGCAGTCTTTGTCCTAATTTTTAAATTATTAATCCCATAAATTAGTCTATATACCGCAATTTTTGTCTCGAATTGTCCCAGTTTTATATTTTGGTCACACAAGATGCGATGGGACTAAAAATGCAAAATATTCTAAAAAATCCAAAGAATAAATTGTAATTTTGTAAAGTGCAGGACAAAAGTGTTGAATGTCCAATCCTTTGTGAAAATAGAATTTATGCAATTTTTTCTGTCATGTTTTTATAGTCCCTATAATGTAATAATGATTGATCTTTTCAGCCAATTCCTGATGAATTCTTGGAGAATTATCAGCTTTCGAATATAATTCTTCAATATAGAAGAGAATGTGGCAGTCAAGATGTAGTGCAATCTCTTTGCCAGCCTCAAGAAGATGGAGAAAAAATTGGAATAATAGAACAACAATATAATCACATTGGTTCGAACGAAAACTTTTCAATGTCATCTGAAATTCTTCGAGAAAATGGACTTTTGGGATCTTCAAATGAGGGGCCATTTAGCTACACTCACTTGCTTCAAACTAAAGGGGAGTCGAAAAACGAAGAAATATTGAGAGGAAAGACTACATGGAAGAAAAAGATCTCAAATTTTTGAAATTTAAGTTTTCAAGAACATTTCAATTTTATTGGAATTAATAATAAGCACAAATAGAATGTGTAAGGGAAAATTGGAGAATAAAAGGTATAATACTTGTGCAGTTGAGGATCCTAGCTACAAATTAAATAACATTGTGTAATATTGTCAAGCCAGCTTAATCCTAGTCAAATATGTATTGATTAAGTAATTGGATATAAAATAAGATTTATTGATTGTTCTTATTTTAAATAGATGCGTGTCTTGTTGTTAAAATATATAAGTACACCTTGACGTTTTAATTTGATTATCAATTTAAATTTTTACAGGTATGTTTAATGAACAATTTACGTGTTTATGATGACAAATAAATAAATATACATACAAATTAATTACCCTCTGTGAATAGGTGTTCTCATTTAATAAGTTTTGAAGCTCGGCTTGAGCTTGGGTGGATAAGCTAAATATTAAATTAATACATATAAAATATCACGCTACTTGATATTCGACTCGAGCTCGTGTGAGCTTGGTTCGTTAAAAAATCAAACAAAGCTCAAACACAAAATCTCAAGCTCGATAAAATTTAAACTAAGCTTGAACAATGTGTCATTCGATACTCCTCGACTCCCTACTGACAATGAGAATTGTCAAGTATTAAAAACATATTAAATGTTTTTCTCATCTATAACCGTTTAAATTTGAATACGAGTTGAACATTAATACGATATTAAAACGTTAGTCCAAAAATTGATCATGTATTCATACATTTCATTCACTCATTTCTAAATCACGTGTCGAAATTTGGAACATTACTTTTTTTTCTTTATAATTTTCTGGATCAAATAAGATCGACTAGTCTAATATATATTTCCATTGAATATTTTTTATCGCATTAATTAAATTGTGTAAATTTCTTACCACATTTTTAATTATATTGTGTAGCTATAAGTTTTTTTTTTTTTTAAATTTGAATTGTTTTACTAAAAAATAAATTTTCCTATTTGCCCCTTGTGTTCGTTTGTCAATTAATGATCAACTTGCCAATTTAATTCTGCAAGATAATGGTGCACATTGATGGCTCGACAGGTCTAGTTAGGCAAGGAAACAAATTTAATTGCATGTTAAACATTTACAGATAGATATTCCTATTTTCTCATCACATACACCAATAGGTAAAAATGTATTTTACGTTCTTTAACTTTCTTAGGGACACGGGATCATTTTTAATTTTCCGGCAAGCACAATATATATATATATATATATATATTTTTTTTTTAGCAGCAATTTCAGTCCACTTTCTCGCAATTTTAATTCCTATTTAGTTGGAAATTACATCTTTGTTAAGAAATTATCAACAAACAATTTGTATAGATGATCGAAGGTTATTGCAACTTTTTTTGTAGGACAAAATATTTTGCAACGTTTACACATTGTTATAAATTCCGATGAAATAGAGAGTGAAATTGCGGTCAAGTGAATCGAAATTGTGGATACAAAAAAATACAAAATATAAATAGGGCTTTGGGCATTTTGCACCTTGAATTATAGGGTTTTGGCACTTTGCACCATGACTTAAAATTTTTGGCACTTTGCATCCTAGAAATATAATTTATTTGGCACTTTGCACCATAGTGTGTGTTTTAATGAGAAAATTCATTGGTAGAAGGATAGAATAGTTATTTTCAATTTTTTTTTTCACTTTGCACCTTGGCAATATAAATTTTGCACCCTTAAAATATAGAATGTTGGAATTTTGTACCTTAATATTATAAAATATTAGCATTTTCACCCCGAATTAAATTTTTTGGCATTCAGCACCCTAAAAATAAAATTTGTATGACATTTGTACCCTAATGTATTTTTCTTAAAGAAAATAAACTCATGAATGTCGGTGATGTAGAGATAAAAATGGTCATTTCTATGCACAACAATCATAAACTTGTTATTCTAAATTTATTTTACTTTAGAATAAATTATTTAACATTTTCTCTCAGTAAAATTTAGATTAAAAGAAAGACATTGTCTTTATTTTATTTTCAAGTATCCTCTACATTATTTACTTTATATCTAAAATACACGTTTACATATCCACATATTATTATATTGCATGTTATTAACATATTTTAGATTATCATCTTAAGTTGGGGTTGAAAATGCCAAAAATATATTTTTTGTATGCAAAGTGTCAATATTCTATATTTTAGAGTGCAAAGTGTCAAAATCTATACTTTTAGGGTGCAAAGTGTCAAACATATTCGAAAATAACTATTATACTCTTCAATCAATGAATTTTTTCTTCAAAACACATAGGGTGCAAAGTGTCAAAACTTTTAAGTAATGGTACAAAATGCCAAAATCCTATAATTTCATGGTGCAAAGTGCCAAAAGCCCAAATATAATATCCTATAATCCAGCAGACCTGTAAAAGTGGACCTAAAATGTTCTTTTTCCTATACCAATATACGTTTTGGTCTTTCCAATTACTTAATTTAGCCAAAGTCAAATATGGTACAAAATGATGGTTTGGTAGAGCCAAAAGTGTCGAATTTGGTAAACAATAAATTTGCATGCCTAATTAATACAAGTCACCATTTATTTTAACATGGTGAAATATATATACTGAACAATCATACATAATTTAGAACTTAGTTTGCTTTTTATTCAAATTTTAATCGTTCGTTTGGTCATACATAATAGTTTAGCAGTACTTTTGGTCTCATAGTAAGACTAAGAGTTGATGGCAATTTAGTCTTTGTGAAATGCATAATGTTCGATTTATCGCTCTGTGATTTCAAAAAGAACATCTTATCCTCCTGTGAAAATTTTAAAGAAGCAATTTACCTCCTTTCAGCCGGAGAGTATAATTCACTGGCCAAAATATAATTGAGAATTAGCATGAAAAATATTTTTTTGACACAGTGGGTAAATTATCATATTTATCATAATATAGAGGGTAAACGGTCAGTGAATTACAAACTTTTATAAGATTACATGAAGATAAATTGCTATCTTTCAAATTACATGGAGATAAATTAAATATTATGAATATCACATGGGATAAATTGTTATTTAACTCGTAAGACTATCTATGAGTAGCACTTTGGTCCTACATTGAATGAAAATGAGGTGATGAGATTAGGGCCGGTCCTAGGTTTTGAAGGCCCTAGGCGAAATTAAAATTCGGGGCTTGTGTTTTTTTTCTTTTCAATATTTTGTGTGAAGTATTTTGTCGTAATCTTTTGAATGCGAAACTATTAATTAAATCTCCACGTTTATGGTCATTCTTATAAAATAGCCTACGTAATTATATTTTTGTTTAGCACAAACAATTCATACATTTTTTGTCTTCAAATGGACTAAATATTTCAGTAACAAATTAAAATGAAAATTTCTTATATATATTTTAACAAACTAATGCACAAATACAATATTTACTATTTAAAATAAAATCTAAACAAAGTGGATCAAATTTTCAACATGTGGGATAGAGTCAATATGTATGCAATATTTGTAAATCAAACATCAATTAATTGAATTAGTGAATTGATGAGGCCATAAAATCATGGATCAAAATTTCGTTTATAATGTAAGTATGTTTCGGTCAGCCAAATATTGGAAATTTTTCGAGACTTTACTAAATTTAGGAAAATAATAGAGTTTAAGGCAAATAATTAGTTTCGGAGTTACATCTTGTTTTCGTTACGCCTGATTAGGAAACGGAAACTTTTCGATGTCTTCGATGAAAAAGATGAAAATTTTGATCCATGCATAAAACTGATATTGGTGTACATTGATTGCTCATAATGTGAATTTTCTTTTATGGTAAAGAAATCGGTACAAAAGGATTTTGTTTTGTGTTCATTCATTAAAGCACAATAGGCTACTCCCAACCTTTAATCTACATAAAGCATTTGTTGAGAGGGTAATTTTGACCTTTAGAATTTTACTGACAGAATAATGGACGAAAAGTGGAAGAAAATGGATGGAGGGGGTGAGATTGCAAATATAAAAAGTTTTGGGCATTGTATTTACAAATAACCCAAAAATTATGTATGTGAATATAAAAATGAGAATTTTAAATTTTCTTAAATAAGTTCGACATTTGTTATTACTTATATGTATAGAAATAAGAATATAAAGAAAATAAGAGATGGCCATCGAGACTCGAAATAGAATATAAAGAAAATAAGAGAAAGAAATTTATGGAGTCTTTAAGTGAAAAAAAAAAATACTTTTACTTTATTTTCTTTATTTTATAAAAAAATGTTTTTAACTTTTTTACTTTTTATTACTTTCTCAGCAGGGGCGGATTTACACTGTGAATTGTTATATCTACTGAACTTTTACCACTGATTAATAATCTTTCTCTTCTCTATGAAATGGTTGAATTATCTCCTAATTTTTAGGCAATTGTTTTGCATCTTCTTATCTCTACATTGTTCATTCAAATTTTAAATAATTACTTTGTGCTTTATTTATCTCTAATATATTTTGTCACATTTAAGGAAAAGTAAAGCTTAATTTTAAGGTTTATTTTTCTAGAGAAACAATCATAACTTTAATATTATTAATTCTAGATCACAATCTATTGAATTACAATCAAACTACAGAAAAAATCAATAACCAAACAATAGTACTAAACTAGGAGAAAAGATCACACTAATGAGAGTTAGACCCATTTTGGTCATAGGGTCTCATCCTTACCAACGAGTTATAGCCTCATTGGCCATTTTAGTATAACATATACTCCCTCTGTCCCAATTCATATGTCGTTTTAGAGAAATTTTTTTGTCCCAAATTATTTGTCACTTTAGAATTTCAATGCACTATTAATTACATATTTTCTCATTTTGCCCTTATTTAATGTAAAACTCTCTCTTTAAGAGAAAAAGTATGAGAGATGATGTAAGGGTATTTTAGGAATATCATTTATTTTTTCCCTAAGATTGAGACGATTTAGTAGGTGCCTTAATATGTGTGAAAACACCTAAAACGACACATAAATTGGGACAGAGGGAGTAACAAACAAACAAACAAAAAAGAAGCATAAATATTAGCCCCCTCAATATTTCAATCATGGATCCGCCCCTATTAGGGGCTGCAATACATTTTCATGGTAATGTTCATGGGCAAGGCCTTTTAAATCTTTGTCGAAGGTCTGGAACGACATTGGTGAGATTAAAATAGTAAAATATTTTAAAAGTTTTAACATAAATACATTTTGTTTTAAAATACGAGGTCAATCGTATTAAAAGTTCAATGTCAAATAAAATATGAAACATGCAACACTTAACTTTTGGTTCTTGCTGAATAATTTTGAAAATTGTGCTAATAAAAGTTGGGGACCTAGATGATAGATTGGTGTCTCACCTTTAGATAAATCCAGAAATCTTTGGTGTAATTTAGGATTCGATACATTGGTGCCACAAATTGGCATTAAGGTGGTGTTTGTAAAAACTTAAGGATGACTTAGCTAAAACACTTCGAGCTAGTCTCCGAGCAGAAGATTGGACCTAGGACATTGAGGTGCAACTAATGTGTGCATGTAGTAATAACTAAGTGGGTATTTATACTTGTGGAATTTATTTTAAAGAGCTGGATCCACATCCCACTTGCTGATCAAACAACGTATGTTAAATTCGTGGTTGGCCATTTAGTGAGCTACGTTGATGGCGTGCCTCAAGCAATTACATTACATGTTTATTTCAGTTGTTAAATAAAATGAACAATGTATCGTAATGGTTGATCGCGTGTATGTGGCTCTATCATGAACCTATTGATAATAACACTCTTGGTAAAGGTAAATCGTAAGGTCGATCGAGAGATTGATCAATAAGGTCTGATTTGGTACATTCAATTTCCTCTCCTAAGGAATGTGACGCTTAGAGATCCGTTGACCACTAAATTTGGACGGCTTGCATTTAATCCTACTCGAAAAGGTTTGATTGATCATGTCCTATTGTGCTTGATCATTATTTGCTCTGCTCGACCATGGCTTCGTTTGACAACTATTCTCGATCAAGGCCCGATCAAGCATCGTGTTATCAAACCTCTATTGGATGAAGGAGATTCGGTCTTGTGTTCGCCACTACTTGGATCTTAGTTGAACTTGATGTCGACTATGATCTATCATAGCATACTCGAGTAGATTGAAGCTCGATCATTGTGGTCATGTGTTGACCTCATGCTAGTTGAAAGGAGACGTGGCTTTTTTTCGATCATATGTAGATACATTTTAGTTGAGGTTACTTTCGGTCTACTCGAGAACATACCTTATAGAACAAGGCGACATATGATCATGTTTGTTGTCACCTATAGGCATGCTTTATTGTTATCACCTATGCTCATGTCGAACCTTTGTTTGTAAGCACAACTCCTCTCACACAATTCAAAAAATGTTCATTTTGAATTTATTTTAAGGTTCAAGATTTAATTCAAATGAGATCCACTTTAAATAGGTTACATGCACAAAAAAAAATTTCAGACTAAAATTTCCTCTAGTTTTTTAATTATCATTGAAACATGATTATTATAACTATGATAATTCAAGTTGTCAAGAGGTTGCAAAAAATGCTAAATATACATCATAATAAACAAAATTTATTTTTATTTACAAAGATAAAAAAGGCAATGGTATCTTATATTAGAACCGCAACACACTTTATTGATGATTAATTTAGATTCTTATGTTTACCATTTTATGTACACAAGATTTCACATTTTGATGTCATATTTATTGTTAATAAAATGGTATATATATCTTTAGGTTCTTACGTCGAGATATATAGGTTACTAAGATATAGGTTTTATTTCTTTAGTAATATTTACTTCTAACGGTTGCCCTTCAATATCATATTTACGACGATCAATCTTTACTACGACATGTTAAATGTTGTATTTATAGAAGTCACATTTTTGTTAAATGTCGTATTTATAGAAGTTACATTTTTGTTAAATGGTATATATATCTTTAGGTTCTTATGTAAAGATATATATAGGTTACTAAGATATACGTTTTATTTCTTTAGTCACATTTACTTCTAACGATTGCCCTTCAATTAGGGCTGTAATCGAGCCGAGTATTATCGAACGACGCATTGTTCAAGCTTGGTTTGATTTTTATCGAGCTTGAAATTTTGTGTTTGAGCTTGGTTTGATTTTCAATCGAGCCGAGCTCAAACGAGCTTTTATCGAACGAGCTCGAGCCGAGTATCGAGTAGCTTGATATTTTACATGTAATTTTTCAATTTTTAGCTTATCGAGTCGAGCTCGAGCCGAGCTTCAAAAGTTATCGAACGAAAAAAGATGTTCAAGCTTGTTTGATTAGTGTGACGAATCGAGCTCAAACGAGCTTTTATCGAACGAGCTCGAGTCGAGTATCGAGTAGCTTGGTTTGATTTTCAGCCCTACCTTCAATATCATATTTATGACGATCAATCTTTATTACGACATGTTAAATGTTCTATTTACATAAGTCACATTTTTATTAAATGTCGTATTTATAGAAGTTACATTTAAATATACGACGAACGTGTTATATCGTATTTTGGTGGTTGATATTGTAACATTGTTAAAATCTTCAAATAATTAAATTTAGGAAAATAAATGCAAATCAAATCCTCAAACTCGGGTATAGATCCTCTGTATCACTTTTGGTGTACCACTTAAGTGTATCACCATTAAGTGATTGACAAATGCATATGTAAGAATTATTATAATTCTCACATATGCATGTGTCAATCACTTAGTGGTGATATACTTAAATGATACACCAAAAGTGGTACAGAGGATTTTGAACCGTCAAACCCTAATAACTATCATCTTCTCCACTCTCACCTCCAAAAAAAAAAAACCCTAATCCAGCACAAAAGTGCAATTCCAATTCCCAAATTACCCCTCTGCTCCCCCACCCCCACCCCCCACACACATTCCACCTCCGTATGTCTCTCGACAACGCACCCAAACAGGCGCCACAGGATGGGTCTCAGTCCAACGGTGGGGGGCAGAAAAACGGCGTCGTTGCGGTGGCTCCGCCGTTCTTCACTCACAGGCTGAGGCTGAACCCTAATTCGGATCACAAGCCCGACGATTACGAGGATTTGGAGCTCGATTTTAATCCATTGGTGTTCAGCTCTCTCGAGAGGTATCTCCCGCCAAATCTCCTCTCCCAAAGTCGCGATGTGAAGGTCAATTACATGCGTGATATTCTTGTCCGGTATTATCCCCAAAGCGAGCGCGCGAGGGTAAGTTGCTAAATGATGCACCTTTATCGCTCTTGCATGAGATTCTAACAGGAATCGTGTTTATGATTTGTTCTGATCTTTAGTGTGCTGTGAGTGCATGGTTGTGTTATGTAGGCGAGGACTCAATAGATATGGAAAGTTTAAGTATATGGGCTTGGAATTGTTTGAAGTATATTGATTTTAGAATCTGTTTTTATAATGTCATATAAAAGTGCAGATGATATTTTATGAAATTTAGGAAATGTAAGGAAATCGGAAATAACGAAAATCGAATCACAAAGTTCTATCAAGCACAAAAAGCATTTCCCTTTACTAAAATAGTAAAATCAATAGTCCAAACTATACCTAAATCATTCTGTAAAAAATCAAAAATTCATTATTTTTGATTCGTGATGAGATTTTCTTTTATTGTAAGAGAGCCCGCTGACGGAAATAAGAATTTGCAGCATATTGTGCATTTGATGTTGAAAATGAGAAATTTTCTCCTTGTCAGGCATCGTGAAAAGCTATATTTAAGGCATCCATTATTATCCTCTCTATGCATACACACACATGCACAAATTAAACGAGCTCATACTTATATGTTAATCGGAATTTGAAAACAATTGTTTTGAAACAGCTCCAGAAGCACAGAGAATACAGACAGAAGATTATATCTAACTATCAGGTATGGTTATGGAACTTTTGATTTCTGATAGTGTAAAATGAGTTAGTGATATCGTACTTTTTTATAATGACCCTCTGCAATTAAGCTTATATTTGTGAATGCAAGTGCCTAATGGTACCAGAAATTTCATCAAAAAAAGTTCAGTCTCAATCTAATTGGCTTGGGAGGGGGGGGGGGGGTAGAATTCGTAGAACTCTGTATGGCCCCCTTAAAGTTATATTGATTTTTCTTCATTTGATGTTGTCATGAATGTTTTAGCAGCATACAAGGAGTTTATTAAGTTTTATTGCATAACTTTGCTACACTATCAATCCAGGCACAGACACAAGCTGTGCCTCTGCACCAGGCTACAATAAACTTATTGATGGCTTGAATAATATATATTGTTATTCACTTAGAAAATGCTTGTCAAGTGCTTATCAAAAGATCAAATGAGGATGGAAATCCTCTCATCGGGAGGTGGTTGGGCCCCCTGAGTTTGGGGGTAAAAAAGTCAGTGGTTGACAACTCATCTACCTTGTATGATCAATATATGTAGCTTATTGAGAACTCTCTTTGTCTCTGTCTCGATCTCCCTCTCATAATAAGTGCTCGCAACTGGCTTTGTCTTCTCAGCGTCTACATGCGGAGCTCTACACTATACAGGCTGAACACTTTTTTGTCCCCTCATTCATCAAGGCAATTGAGGAGAATTCCGAACAGGGTTTTAGAAATATAATGAAGGAAGCCTCTCCAGGAGTCTTTGTATTTGAAATGCTGCAACCACGATTTTGTGACATGTTGATGGCCGAGGTGGTTTCTTGCTTTTCATTGATAATTCACTATTCTAACTCAATTTCTCTTTAGTAGTTTAAATTTATTGTTCTCTTATGATGATCTGATTGCTCAGGTAGAAAATTTTGAAAAGTGGGTCCATGAGACGAAGTTCAGAATCATGAGACCAAATACAATGAATAAGTATGGGGCTGTTCTTGATGATTTTGGTATGGAAACCATGCTTGATAAGCTCATGGAAGATTTTATACGCCCGATTTCAAAAGGTGATCATTTTGCTCACCCATATGACCACGTCTGAGTAAATATTGGTTTCATTGTTAATAATCTCCAGCAAAAAAAAACCTTTGCAGTTTTCTTTCCTGAGGTTGGTGGATCGACTCTGGATGCTCATCATGGTTTTGTTCTTGAGTATGGGATGGATAGAGATGTTGATCTGGGTAAGTGATTATGTCAAAAAAAAAAAATTTCCTCACTTCTGTATGTCTTTTGTGCTTCTGAGTTCAGTCAGCTTCTTAATACCCCCTTACCCTCAATTGAATGATCTTATTTTCTTTTTAGGAGATGGACATATAACTTCCCATATCCTAAAACCACAATTTATTCAAAATCATGCTCACTTTAAGTAGTGATGTGAGACCACTAACTCCCAAACACCACTTTTAAGGACCGATAGGTGAAATCACTTCATATCTTTTAGCTCTCTTCTATAGCTCCATGCGCATTCAAATGGGACATTCAAAGCAGGATTGAGGGAGTATTATTTATTATTTCCTAGTCTGGCACTCTACCATCTCATCCTACATTATTCATGGGAACTGTTTGTGTGATTTTAGGTACATGGCCCATTTGTGTAGCTGACCATTAGTATTTATAAATCCATAGTATGAAGGCTCTAACAACTCGAAAGAAGTGTTCTAATCGGGTAACTTATGTAATATCAGATACAACTATGGTTTTGTTTAGTTGGTGAGTTTGGGACATTGACTTGCCTCCTTTTGGATTTTGAGGACATCACTGACTCTTTAATGTCTAATATAGTAAAAAATTCTGGGAAGTGAAGACTTACTAACTTTTAGAATTATTGATTATTAGAGCTGTATAGAGCTGCATGCATGTATAATGAAAAATCATTGTGTAGTTCCGAATTCCGAAAATGACTTGGACTTGTTGATATTCCTGCACTATTTGAAATTATGTATTATTCTTTATTAGTCAATCTCTCGTTTTACAGGCTTGTGTCTTGATACATGTAAGATTTAAGACTATCATGTTTAGCTTAATATATGCAGTTTCTTTTGTAAACTAATATGCCATAACATACCATAATCAGGGCTAAAATCTGAGAAATTAACTATGTTACGCCTTTGAGCCTGCATTGAGCAAAAAGTGCTGTCTCATTTTATTCCTCATACTTATCAACTATATAAAGATATAGAGAGCACTGATTCGTTTTAGTTGGAATTTTTTGAATAGATGTCAAAGTACCTTTTGAAATGTACATTACTATTCTAGTGAGAGAACATACCCATCTTATAAACTAACCATGTAACTGGACATGCTTTGGAGCTCATACTGCCCTTCTTGTTCTTGCCATGCCATCAAATGTATGTTACCCTCCTCCATTGGTATTATTTTATGCTAAATCCATACATATGTCAATTATTCTTTGAGGTGTTAAAATCTGTTGATAAACTACCTAAGTTCACCTTTGATCCTTCGTGTACTTCTGTACCAACGAAATACTGCATATGCTCTTCGTTCTACCCCTCCCCCTCCCCCCATAATTATGTTGTTTCATTCTTTGAGGCTGCTTTCAAGCATTGGACATCTTATTGCTAAATGTTCTTCGCTTGAAACCTTAACAAGTTTACCTTTTAACTCTATAGGTTTCCATGTGGATGACTCAGAAGTCACCTTGAATGTCTGCTTAGGTAAACAATTTTCTGGTGGTGAACTTTTTTTTCGTGGCGTGCGGTGTGAGAAACATGTAAATACGGAAACACAGTCAGAGGTGAGTGATTCAAACTACAGTCTCTTCATTATTTCCCTTGAAATAGTTATCTTTAAAAGCATCACTCGGTTTGATTTCACGGGAATGAAATTGATTTACTCTTTTGTTGTTAAGTATTTCCCCTTGATCATAAGCTTAATCACTCAGTATAGCAATACTACAACCGACTTCATGTTTTGTTTGCCGTTTTTTATTTGGCTTATGCAAACTAAGGGCATGTTTGTTTGGCTTTTCAGAAAGCATTACAATGCTCTAGCCAACTAAGCTCTTTTTCTCAAGAAGTCTATCATAAAAGTTCTCTCAATTCTAAAAAACAATAGCATCTTAAAAAATCCTCTCTTTTTTCCTGAGAAAAGCCTAGACAAACTCTTCTTTGATTCGACATGAAGTAAGCTATCTCTTATCCTAAATCATTCACATAACAACTTCGATTGGACTATAGAGTAACCTGTCTCTTACCCTACTCTTATTTCCATAATCACTAAAACAAACATACCGATTCCTAAAAAGTAAACATATAATTCATTTCATCTTAAAACTCAAATAAACAACTTGTTTTAACTGTGCGAAAGCTGAGGACATCTCCAATTTTTTTTATGTAATGTCTAAAGACACTCTTTGAAAACCAAACAAACAGGCCCTAAGTTCGTACATTCTTTATGCCTATTCTTTTATTATGTTGGGATTTTCTGTACTTAGTTGCTAATTATATAAGTAATAGTTTTTCATGCTACACATTATACATTGTTTTGTCGATCAAGTATTTAAAACAACCACCATGTCAAACTTGGAGACTCTTCCTAGTTAAAGGACTACAACCACTCATTATCTTCACATTTATCAACTTGTCAAGCATGCTCTAGAGACTGATTAGAACCTTTCTGAGTTCTGATTGGTAGCTTCTTTTAATCATATAATGGAAATTTTCATTGGCACTTTTGTAGGAGGTCTTTGACTACGCGCATCTTCCAGGGCGTGCAATTCTTCATCGTGGTCGCCATCGGCATGGTGCTAGAGCCACCATATCAGGAAATAGGATAAACTTATTGCTATGGTGTAGAAGGTACCCATAACCCTTTCCTTTGGCATAGATATCTGCCACTGGTTGGCTTTTTTGAACGTAACACAATATCTTTGCTAAAATCAAAGAGAAAAAAGATTGTCATGGTAATTTAGTTGGAGAAAAAATAAAGCACATAGCAAAAAAAGAAATTTAGTGCAATCAGAAGTTCACGACTAGAGATTACAAAATAATATGAATTTTTAGATGGAATTCAAACAATCTATGCCCAATCAATTTATATACCCGCTAATATTATAAATTAGAATCATAATTGATTTCTTCAAACATCTTAAACGTAAACTTACTTTACTCTTCGGATTCCGATTTCTTCTTCCTGCAGTTCTGTTTTTAGGGAGCTTAGGAAATATCAAAAAGATTTCTCCAGCTATTGTACAGAGTGCCAACGTGAGAGGAAAGAAAGACAGCGTCAGTCTGTTGCTGCTATCAAACTGGTACAATAATCTTCTGCATTAATCTATCTTACAATCTTACTCTTTGGTTTTTGTTCACTGCACAATTTTCTCGTCCTTGAACAAATAATCTGTAACTACCATAAAAAGGAAACCAACACCAAATTATTGCCGGTCATATATCCATAGGGGTTGGATGATAAATACATGTGCATAAAAGGACAAAAAATTGTCCTCTCATACACCCCTGTTGCTCATCCAGCACCCCAGTGGATTGAATCCACCGGGGTAGGCACATAATTTCCATTATTGCTATTACTGGATTGGAAAGTAGTTAATGAAGATTTATGGACTGTGGAAGTAACTAAATAACAAGTCAAAATTTCACTTTTAGTCCCAGTAGACTGAACACTCATAATTTTTGGTCCTGTACTTTTAGAGAATTGCATTTTTGGTCCCAATATATCAAATGCTTTTGTATTTTTGGTCTCATTGCCTCCTAAGCAGATTTATGTGCTAGACATAGACTAATCTATGGGACCAAAGTGCTAATTATATTTAACAATTGTGACGAAAAGTGCAATTTTGTAAAGCATGAACCAAACGTGCAAAATGTTTTTTTTAAGAATGGGACCGAAAGTGAGTTTTGTAAAGTACGGGTCCAGAAGTGCTGAGGATCCAGTCCCGTCACCTGTGAAACTAAAACTGCAATTTTTCCATATAACAAGTTGAAGTTTGTAATGAAGTTGCAAAGTGACTACTGCCTGTCATAAACTTCGGATCAATGAAAAAGCTCTAGTTGTCATTGAAAATGAGTTCTAAAAGAAATTCGTTGGCTTTTCCAGGAACTGTTAAAGAGAGAGGGTGAAACTGCTGCTTGAGCTTCTCATTATGTCTTTGCTTTCTCGACCTTGTAGTTTATGTCAAACCATCTATCGGGAAACAAGCTTCATTATTAGTAGCCTGTGAAAATGTTGTGGTGATGTATGTTCCTTAATCTGAGCATAGATGTACATTAAAAGTTAAAACCAACCAACTGTGAAGTTGATTTTGCTGAAATGAACAATGGTTCACTTTAGAGTGATCATATTACTATAATTCTTTATTGATCTTTTCGTATGATTGTTTCTTACAAGTTAAGCTCTCTTCGATTGAGCTTCTGATCTAGGAGAACTTCTTTTCGGAGATTAATCGGTACTGGTAGAAACTACAAATTTTGTATTGTTATTTTTACTTTTTTACTTTTTATTTAATGAACTTTTAGACCATTATTGTTAGTTGCTGCATCGGAATTAGAATAAGTGTAAAAGTCTTGTAGGTATGTTTCTAGGGTTGGGTTGTTCCCCTATTAAAGAAATGCCTGAGCTGCATCCAGAGGGTCGTGAGATATTATGTTATTTTTTTTTCTTTTTTTTTTCTTCTTTTAATTAAATCATGTTTGAGATTAGTATTGGAATTTCATTTGATTTCTTTATGAACAAGTTTGAGAAGTTGGTATTTTTATAGTTTTTTTTTTTTTTTAAATTTTTGGATTATTATGTCGATTTTAAGTCAATTTTAAATGCTTTAAAAGGAGACGGAGGAAGAAAGAAGATGATACAGTGGGGATGAGTCAAAGTGATATATAGACTTTATCTAAGTCCTAAGACTTGGTTGATTTGAATTGGTATACTCATTGATGAGAATATGCATCAATGAATATAAAAATAACCCACAACGTTCAATATACTTAGGATTTTTTTTTTTTTTTAAATTAAACATTTCATTCTATCAAAGTTAAATAAATGGTATAACAAAGTCAAAAATAGGGTAACTCATTTAAGAAAATATTAAGAGAAAACAAACAAAACGAGATGCTACAAAAATGATCCAACCAGTTAAGGTTAAATGATTCACGAGGGATGAGATAAAATTTTCACTTTGGCAAACATGTCCCAAATCATTGAATTTTTCCAATCAAGTCATGAGCAACCCAATTCGGTTAGTTCCCACTATTAAAAGTATCCGCAATAGCTCGTAGACAATCATTCTCAAAACAAACATCTTCAATTTTTCAATGAGCTATAATGGAACAAACCACTTTTATAGAAAGAACTTTACCCGCATAAGGGCAAGTAGATGGATGTTTAATGGACGAGGCAAACAAAATTGACACATTAGAGTTCCGAACAATAACCCCATCTTTGAATAAGGAATCAAACATAGCGCTCAAAGGTGCCATCGAGCGGCTAGTAGCCATTTTGATAGAAAGAACTTGTGTTTGGGAAAAGCGATACACATCATTTCTACTCTCTGAGAAAAATTACTCTCTCAATTTCCCCGAAATCTCAAAAGTTAAATAATTATCTCATCTCTAAAAAAACTCTACTTTGATTTGACATAAAATAATCTATCTCTTATAAAATTTATGTCACATAACAAACATGATTTGACATAAAGACAACCTAAACTCTTGTAAAAAAATTACATCCACTCTATTTCCCAAACCACATTCCTAAAATCAAAACAAACAATATTACGCATATTAAAATAATTTTACAAGCCACCACTACTCACACAAATTACTCTCCTAAATGCCAAACAAACAAACCATTAATAATATTTATATGATAGCTATCGTACATGACCATATCTCATTATCATCATGGATCAAAATTTCGTTTCGAATGTATGTTTCGGTCAGCCAAATATTGGAAACTTTTTTAGACTATTCAGAAATGTTTCGGAAACACTAAGGCGAAATTTGTAAAAAAAGTTACTAAATTTAGGAATATAATAGAGTTTAAGGCAAATAAATGATTTCGGAATTACATCTTGTTTTCGTTTCACCTGATTCAAAAATAAAAACTTTTCAATGTTTTCAATGAAAGAGATGGAAATTTTGATCCATGATTATCATATTCCTCAACTTTAACATTTCAATGTTGGGATGCTAAGTTGGGTAATGAGATTTACAGAATAACTGTAGGGCTTGGAGGTGTGGGGAGTCGAACTGATCTTTGCATATGGTCATTACTTGCATTGAGGTATGAGTTCTGTTCACCTCACTCAAGCACATGTTATCTTCTCGTGGATTTGGTATCAACGCCATGTAGGAATTGGATTATTATCCTCTAAAAGTTTTTCTGGTTTTCTATGATTCTTCTTATTAAATTTGTTCATTTCAGATGTGGGACCATTGTCAGTGGGGATAGTTCTGGTAGTGTGCAGTTTTGGGATGGTCAGTTTGGAACTTATTAGAATTCACCACATGGATTGTGCTAAGTCCACTTACTTGGCTTGGGCCTAACTCAACCTCAAAAGCTAGCTTGTAAGGTGAGGATTGCCCAAGACCTTATAAGGTGGACTTAACTATTGTTTTCAACCAATGTGGGACAATTAGTCTCAATACTCCCCCTTCACGTGTGGGCGGCCTGAATGTGTGGGTGAAACAAGCCCAACACGTGACATATTAAAGCCCAATATTTGCGAATTATTAACATGTGGGTAAGAGTCCAACACGCGGTTTTCCCAGACCGTGTGGATCCCAACACGCGGATTTCCCAGACCGTGTGGGTGAAGAATAAATCCCATCATGCACGCAAGGAAGAACCCATCACGGAAGGAGGTGACCCACTTCAACCTGGGGCTCTGATACCATGTTATAATCTAAACTTACATTAATGGAGATGAAAAATTATGAATAAACTCTTTTGATTCTTGAAGAGAACAAACAGAGAAAAGAAGGCAGAGAAGAAAAATGAACTGTATATTAAAAATTGTGATTCTGTACATTACAAGAATTGAACCATGTATCTATTTATACTACTAAGTACTAACCGACTAGGAAAAGAAATAAAACAACTCTTCTAATAAAAACACGTTTTCTACCCTTTACAAAATAGAAGTCAACCTAAACATAAAATCCCTAATGGAATACAAAATTCCTAATTCAATTTCAATTGCCGTACGTACTAACTTCGTTCTTCTATTGCAGGAACTACTGGATGTGATCATGATGATGACTGAAGCTGATATCATCCAATACACCCTCCTCAAGTTGGACCGTAGATGTTGATGATGGACAACATGGGGAGAAGCTGTCGAAACTGAGGTAAAAACAATGCCTTTGTTAAAATATCTGCTAGTTGCTCTTCTGTGCCTATAGGCATGAGTTTGATTAATACTTTGTTGAAATCTTGTTTTCAACTGATCCCAAATGGCCTTAGCACTATTTGTATACATGATGCTTGAATGAATGTCTGTGGAAACTGAATTAAGGATCCAAGAAACGACTACATCGTTGCTTCTGGACCAAGAAGTTTGTAGTTTCTCATCAGCAGGGCCTGGATCTGGTAGGGCACCATTGATGAAACCAAGCTTGTGTTTGACATTTAAAGCCAATAACATTGAACGCGACCAAGATGGGTAATTATCCCCTTTGAGTTGCTGTTGAACAAGAAGTAAACCAGGGCTGTCTGATGGATGTAGGAAATAGGGATGAGAAGGATCCTCCATTGAAGGTTTAGAACGTGAAGAAGAGACAGTAGAACTGGTTGTATTAGAAGAAGTCATGATGGAGAAGAAACAAGAAATCTGGAAAAAAATAGAGTAGTGGTGATTGAAAAGAATAGAGGGATGATTCTTGGAAGAAATTAAAGCGTATAGTAGCGGAATTTAGAAGAAAACTGCTGATACCATATTAGAATTCACCACATGGATTGTGCTAAGTCCACTTACTTGGCTTGGGCCTAACTCAACCTCAAAAGTTAGCTTGTAAGGTGAGGATTGCCCAAGACCTTATAAGGTGGACTTAACTATTGTTTTCAACCAATGTGGGACAATTAGTCTCAATAGAACTCTTTTGCAGGCACAGTCTTATCACAAGGGTGATGTAGCGGCAGCTCCTAGCCATGACATAATCCAATTTGTTAACACTTCTCACTGAGTGGAAAAAAAAGTTCTTCGAGGAAAAGTTATTTCAAGGCAAAAATTATTCTCACCAGTGTAATGAAATCAGAGGATACTGGAGATGATTCTGGATGACTATGTATGCCTATGTGCTTTTTTGTAATTTTCCATGACATTATAAATAAAATTCATACAAAATTGAAACACCATGATCTCTTACCTAAAAGTCTAACTTTATACAGATGTAATATTGTTCTAAGCAATGCACAAATAGACAATATCAATATATCCCTGCTACTCAATACACCAAAATGCATAGCAATACAAAGGCAAATGACATCAGAAGAACTTCAAACAATTATATTCTGATAAGAAAACGGGAAAATTATTTTTTTGGACCATAGGATAGACCTACTTGCAATTTTGGTACCGCTGGATACGAAAATGCAAATTTTGTACCATATGATAGATTTTCATTGCAACTTTAGTACCAAACCCAAATTTTGTTCAAAGTTAATGGCAATCTACCACCTATAAAATGCATAATGTTCAATTTATCCACTTGTGATTTAAAATAGAGTATTTTACCCCCTGTAATTTTGTACCATTGGATACGAAAGTGCAAATTTGGTACCATAGGATATATTTTCATTGCAACTTTATTACCAAACCCAATTTTTGTCCAAAGTTAATGGCAATCTACCCCTATAAAATACATAATGTTCAATTTACCCACTTGTGAATTAAAATAAAGTATTTTACTCCCTATAATTTTGTAAAAGTTTCACATCGCCTCCCTGATATTTTTATTGACGGCATTTTATCCATTTGTATTATTTTCAAATCTAGTTCAATTGCTTCTACTTTCTCTTTTAATTCTGCCTTAGAGCGAGTTAAAGCCATGCTCAAATCAACATAGATTTATTACTTCTTAACTTAACTATTCAAGAACTGGTCCGAAAAAACTATATATTGTCCAAAATTTAAATTGATTTTTACAATAAGTAAGTTCAAACAAGAATTTATTGAATCTAACTCTATTTAAATCTTGATCACATTGCACTCAAGTAAATATATGTGCGTGAGAACCACGTTCAAGAATCGCTAGTTAATAAAATTATTGCAGGACAATTAATAGATAGTTAACAAAAAATATAATGAATCTAGAAAACTTCATAATTATAAAATTCATAATGTTAAAAAAAAAAAAAAAAAAAAAAGGTCTCCGATAATAATGCCAAATTATGAGAAAAGTCTAAAAAAATTCACAATTATAAAGTATATAACTCCATAAGTATTAGCTTCAATTGTTTGTGCAATCGACACATCCGGGTCAGTGACATCTTCAAATTTTGTATGAATGTAATCATCACCAAGGTCCGTGTACATTTTCACAAGATTGTTCAAATCATTATCATCGTTCAGGGGTATAATTCAGATTTCAGTGGTATCTTCCCGAGTAATGGTGGTGGATTTTCATAATCGAACACAAACAGTTGTAGCGCAAAGGCTGCTCCCAAAACACTATCTAACTTTAGTCCGACACTATCTTGAGATATATATGTAGATGATGTTTTGTACTGTACAAGGAAATGAATACTCCTTCTACATAGATTTGAACAATAGGTCAATACATATCTTTCAATTCATCTAAGGGTTTAAAAATATTATAGATTTGAATTCATACTACTCACCCTGGTTTAGCTTTATTTTCTTTACAGTTGTACAATTTTGCCGCTATCCTTTTGCGAGCTATAATTGATTTGACCTAAGATATTGATATGAACATTATTAGTATGAAGAAAAATATTTAGCATTTGTGTATGCATATAAATGTTTATGGCTCCTTACCTCGGTTAATATCCTATCAATTCTTCCCGGAAATAACATCATAAGACATACATATAAGCCGTAATCATACCTGATAGGCAAAAAATACAAAATACAAAATATTGTATAAGACTATAAGATTTTACTAGTATCATCAGTTTTAGCCATCAACATACATACCCAGTCTGTTGTTGTACGAAATCTGAATTCACATACTTGAATTGTGACGTCCAGTTCCTTTTCTTGAATGGTGGATCATTCCATGCAGACTATGCAGTAGACAATCTTTCTAATCTTTGACACTATTCTTTTTATGATAATTTTGAGAGTTATTGTGTGCATGAAATACAACTAATGAAATGCAAGTTTAATTATATATATTACTTTTAAAAGTAACACGTACCACATTGAGTATCCTTTTTTTCCTTTTCTCACCGATATCTTCGCGATATAGTGTGTCAGCAATTATAATCTCTTCCCTAATGAAATCCACGGTACACATGTACCAATGTTTACTGGAGTCATTCATTGGTATACTTATGGATTGACACATATCTGGGCGACCACAGAAACATGCGTCTGAACCAAATATCATCTTATTTATTTTTTCATCCGTGTATGTACTATTTTCGACCATGTTCTACAATTGAATCACAAATAAAGATATTTTAAGAAAATAAATATAAATTTACATAACTCATTAAACTTATTTGGCATTTACACTGAACATGGCCGGAAGATACCAGATTACCGTGGATTGTTGTAATGTCCCACATTCAGCCCAACATAGATACGCAACACAATCAATGACCTTAAATAACAAATATGATCACCATCACACATAAAACATAATTGTAACCAAAATGCATTTTACAATGTACTTACTCCGCTGATGATCCATTCTTTTTTATCCAGTGTACTTATAGCTGCCCTGCAAAGCGTCCAATTCCCGAAATCCACAGCCATGAAACTATAAAAACAATTCTGAAATTGTTAATCCTATAACACATAATAAAACTTAACAAAATATCGACTAATAACTAGATCTTACTTGGGGTTAAGAGTTCTATCGAAGAGATAGACAATCGCGGTGTAGTCTTCCGGCAATTTTGAGATAATAAGATTGAAAAGATCCAATTCAATCTCATGAAAATGAGTCAACCCTTCTTTTTCAAGCTCATATGAATCCCCAAAGTACAATTTTGATAGTACTAAACTTGATGTTTTGGCAGGTGTTGTACCGAAGCCATTATGTGGAGACTCCATGTTGATATATTCATTCTTAGGCTGATGTTCTAGATTCCTTCTATTTCCTTTAAGATTATGAGCCAATCCTTCCATTTTAATATTGCATGAATCTTCGAAGTCTAACTGCCTTGGCATGAAAGTTGTTTCTTTCATTGAATTTGTTTTATGATCAGTTGATGGACTTTTCATGCTCATGAATTCATTTTTGCATATTTCGTCTTGCTTGCTTGTATATTTCCCAACTGTTGTGGAGGAAACATTGTATACATTCTTGGACTTGACATAGGTGAGAGATTGGGTACTTTCCACGTAACCCCTAATTTAGGCCGTTTCTCATTCATGTTTTGGTCATCTTGTTCCTGTTTACCCAATTTTGAAGTCTCTTTCTTTCTTGCCCCACTGACATTAAGAAAAACAATATCATAAATTAATCACACTAAAAATTACAACCAAATATTGAAGACCAAAAAGCAAATCCTAGATAATAGAAGTCAAAAAATAAGTTCACGCAGAGATAGTAAAAAAATAAGAATTACCTTGTTGAGCCTTTCACCATCTGAAGTAAATTTGCATAGAAATTTGAATTGACCTTGAAATTGAGTAAAAGTAGTGAAAAACTGCAGAGATAATAGTTGATAGGTTTTATCAAATGTTGAGCATGAAGTTAGGTGTTAGTTGTGGACCTGCAATGCATAAGGGAAATCAGTTATGTAAATAAGGTTAAAGTGGAAAATTGCATATTGATAATTGATAATTATTGCTAAGCCCTATTATTGAATGAATGGTTTGTTACCACCAAAATTATTGGGTAAAATTGATAATTGCATATTTAATTACCCAACAAATGAGAAATTGGGCATTTTAATTTTTAACTAATGATATGGTATTCACAAAATCTTATAGTTGCCTTTTCTATTTGAGATAAATGCAAAAACACTCCTTGTACTTTGTCTAACCATAAAAAAAGAATTCCATGAGTTATTTTTATTAGCATCTCACCCTCCATTTGTTCTTTCTTCAATAGCAAAAAAACTCATTTGAAATTCCTTCATAACTATATGGAGTTTTTTTTGTCAAATCTTTAAGTAAACAAGGGCGTTATTGTCAATTTTCAAAATTAACGAATGGTTTTTTGATAATTTGTTAGGTTAATATAGGGGTTTTTGCACCCTTTGATTGGGATATAATTATCATTTGGGCTCGGGAGGGTTTTTTTTTTTTTTTTTTTTTTTTTGCTAATTAAAACACAAATGAGTAATAGCTAATAAAAATAATACAAGTTTTTTATTTATTTATTTTTTGTATAGCTTATTTGGTTGTCAGAAAAGTTAGAGAAAAATAATTTATTTTATCACTTGTTTGAATATCATGAAATGAAGTTATTATTTTCCTTCAACTTTCTTGTAGGAATATTTATATAGAAAAAAGTTTCTCACCAATTTCATGGGGAAATCCTGGAAATTTTTCAAAGTGAAATGCAAAACACCCTTTGTGTTTTGTCTAACTATCAAAACCCTTTATGTTATATTTATTACCAAAAACCTCCTTGTGCTTATCTATTTATTAACAAAAAAAAAAATCAAGATATAATGACAATTATACCCCCACCAAAAGATGCAAAAACACCCATTTAAATATCGATAACCCCATGTTAACTTAGAAATTTGACAATAAATCCCTTGTTCAGGATCTAATAATCTGAAGTAATCTAAGGATGCACATGGGGTAGGAAATTTGCTTTTTTGGTACCATAGTATAGGCTAACTTGCATTTTTGGTACCATTGAATACAAAAATGCATATTCAGTCTTGTAACGAATGAGTTGTGATTGTTTACATCAAAAAATTGATGGAGAAATGAAATGTGTCTAGAGAGTGAAATCATGGTATTAATTGATTGATTATTTTCATTATATGGCCGTTTATTTCAATTTAAATTTCAAATATGAATGTGTACCATATTAAAGTTTTAGAACATACCTATAATCGTGTATGATTATTGAATAGATGTATGGAAATAACGTTCTCAACAACCAGGGAAGTGTGATTGGTCCAGAGCATTATATTTTATGGTTAGACTTTTTTTTTTAATGGTAAATACGTTATTACATCAACCAATATATCGAATCGAAACTATTACAATAATATCAAAGTGAGCTAATTTTATTTATATTGTATTCATTTAATTTATGGGTAACATATTGCTACTTCATAACTTAGCCGATGTGACATTTTCATTCTATAATTTTTCTGTATTTTCCATTTCGTGCATTTCTGATGAATTATCTCTATATTGACTCTTTTTGTCATTATACTAATACATTTATATTTGAATATAAATAAAATTCATATTTCTGTCTCATTTCAGTATAGTGATAAGTTGGGGTTGAGTCTTGAATTGGATTCCTTTGCAGCTGGAGTGATGATATCCACAACTGATCTAGCCCAGCATACACTTGGAGGCGTTCTTTTTTTGCAATTAGACAAAATTGTGGCGCTGAAATAATAATTTGATATCTTGGCCAATCTAGATCCACCAATAAACTTGTGAAGATATATGTAATAATCTGCTTCATATAGTCATTCATGTGTAACTATGCCATATGAAGCTTCAACTAAATTAAGAGTCTCTTTTAGATACAAAATAATAGAGAATAAATAATCAAAATCGAATCTTTCTTCTGAAGCAAAAGAATCAAAATCTTGACTACTTTTTAGTCCAAAACATTCAGTATTAAAATGTTCAAAACCTAGTCTCCCACAAAACTTCATTAACTCAAAATCTAATACAACTGAATTTAAATAGAGACATACATCAACCAAGTGGTCTACCAGCCAATCAAACCAACAGATCAAAACACAAAATCAAAAAATTGATCCTAAATTTAAAAAATCCATAATTCTTCTCAAGGAATTATCGTAGTTGCAAGTTTACAACGAACTGTGATTGCCTTGAGTATCATAGTGGTTATCATTTTCATTGGTCATGTTTGTACCTCTTCCATTCTCATTAAGCTGGTCAACCTTCATGTTTTTTGGATTCTTCTTACATGTGGTAGATTTATGACCAGGCTCGCTGTATGATAATAAAAAAAAATGTACAAGTTAATACGAGAAGAATTAATGTACAAGATAACATTTACATATTAAACACATAAAAGAATCACATACCTACATACTCCACAACGTTGCATCTTTGCACGAGGGGCTCCCTAAGACTTTGTCTTTGCTGGATCAGATACATTAAAATTGTTCAACACATTTGAGGGATCCCTTAGTTCATGGAATGCTGCAGATTCAACTTCATTTTGTTCCTCAGAGTCAAATGAAACATCTTTTGCTGCCTCTTTTGCAACACGACGAAGACGTTTCAGAGACTTTGTCCTGACTGTTTCACTTTGAGAAGATTGCAAGCAAAAATTGAGACACTCTGTTAGCCGAAAAGTTGATGATTAACAAACGAACTTTTAATATATTGGTGCTCTTTAGTTTTATGATTTGGACAGGTTTTTATTTATAAAAGAGCAACTCATTTGGAGGTTGAGATAGTCCAAAACAATAAAGAAGGCCCAAGTTTGATATGAAAGGCTTATGCAAATTATGAAGGAAGATCATGAGAAAGCCAATTTTAGCCAAAGGCTCGTTACGAATGAAGATCAAGATCGAAGCCCCTAGCACCCCTGAAGGGCCCAATTTTCGATTCAAGAAAATTGTGGTCTACTTAGTAAGTATTTTTCAATTGATTAAAAGAGCAAGAAAATTCCTAGCCCAAACTTTTTAAATACTTTTAGTCCAACCTTTTTGGCCCTTTTCTAAAATATGTTTCTATCCAAATGGCCTAACTATCTTTTTTAATTAATGAGCCGTGACTTTGTTTTTAACTATGGCCGAAAATTACTCTTTAATTAAGCCTAATTATCTTGTAAATTTATTTTAATTTGGCCATTGTTTTTGAATTATTAATCAAATCAATTTTTAAAGGTATGATTTTTTCAAATCCCTTGACTTATCTAGCAAAACAATTTGTCTCCAATTTGCCTCCAATTTGTCTCCAATTTGTCTAGCTAAATATCTTACTCTTATTTCTAAAATCAATTCTTTTGGAAAGATTTCATCTCCACCTAACTACTAAACATTGTCCACATTCATTGAAAAATTAGTCACATGATTTAATCTTGCAAAATCATTTTGATTGTGACAAAATCATTTTTGAATTTCAAAATCATTCCCTATTGAACCAACTCTACTCAACTATAAATACCAACTCTTTTCTCATGGCAAAGCACAACTCCTCAATCTCAAAAAGTCTCAATTGCTAAATCATTCTCTTTGCTAAAGTTTTTTGAGTAGTCTTTATATTTGCAAAAATCATTTTTCTCAAAAAGGCTTTTAAAAAAAAATATTTTCTTCTTGCTCTTGAAATCTTGAATATACTCTAAGTTATAGAAGAAAAAAGATTAGCGCTTACTACTTTGCAAAATCAGCTCATCTTGGAGCATATATTTGTAATCAAAATTTTACTATTGTTTCTGAGCGAAAGTTTTGTACTTGCAAGCTCGTAGTGCGATAGGACTGAGTGTTCTAGCAAGCACTGTTTTTGTGCGATAGGTAAGAACCTAGCAAGCACGGTTTTTTTTGAGCGATAGGTTAGTCCTAGCAAGCTCGTTTCGAGAGAAAGAATTGATCTTGTAATCTCGAGTGGCGAAGGTTCGTCCTGCAAGCCACGATATATTAGTGAATTTTACCCAGGGGTGCTGGAAGAGAGGAAGTAGGCCGTTGGGGCGCGAACCTCTATAAATTGTGTTTGCCTTCTCTCCTTTTATTTTTTGCACTTTACTTCTTTCATAACTTTAATCTTAAAATCATTGGAACGATCATCTTTTATTTAAAGTTACTGGAACTATTTACTAATTGTCTTCTGGAAAATAAACTCTTTGAAAAAGTTATATACCTAATTCACCCCCCCTCTTAGGTATCAATTGGTACCAGAGCAGGTGCTCTATTATCTATTTAACTGTGCGGGTTAACCCCCGAGAGCTAACGATCTTATGTCTACTTTTAGCAATGATGTTTTCGCAGAAGGACAATCGCATAATAGGCCCCCACTATTTGATGGAACTGCATACTCGATATGGAAAAATAGAATGGAGGAATTCATGATCTCCATTGATTGTGATCTATGGAGTGTAATTCTTGAAGGACCTTCCATACCTATGAAAACCGAAGGCGAGAAGCAAATCCCCAAAGCATGGAAGGAACTAACCGACACTGACAAGAAACTGGTGTCACTAAATTCAAAGGCCAAAAATCTACTAGCATGCGCCCTCACCAAATCCGAATACAATCGGGTATGTTCGTGCGCTACGGCAAAAGACATGTGGGATATGTTACAAGTAACTCATGAGGGGACAAGTCAAGTCAAAGAGCAACGAATCACCATATTGGTTCATCAATATGAAATGTTCAACATGAAAGAGGATGAAAGCATAAGTCAAATGTATGCTCGATTCATGGAGATTATTAACCCCATGACTGCACTTGGAAAAATATACCCTCAAAGTGAGCAAGTCAAGAAGATTCTGAGATCTCTCCCACGAGAATGGACACCCAAAGTCACTGCCATACAAGAAGCCAAGGACCTCAACAAAATGACCATGGCTGAACTCATAGGCTCGCTCACATCACATGAACTCACCATCCTGTCTAAGGATGAGGTAAGCGCAATTAAAGATAGAAGATCTATTGCATTTAACTCAAATATTTTGCAGGACGATGACAGTGACATTGAGGAACTAGACGAAGATGAGCGGAATGAAGAAATAGCCATGCTTACCAAAAGGCTTAACCAACTTTCAAGAAATAGTTTCACAAAAAGATTTTCGAAAAACAATAAGAAGCCTTTCAAAGCCGAGAACAAAGTGAGATGCTACGAATGTCACGAAACGGGACACATACGTCCTGAATGTCCAAAATTAAAGAAATCCGAGAAGGCATTCATGAAAACCAAAAGCAAAGGAATGATCGCGTCTTGGGATGAACCGGACTCCGAAGAAGAACAAACGGAAGACGAATCCGGAAGTCTTTGCTTCATGACTCGAAATGAGGTATTACCTTCATACTATTTTGATGAATGTGATGATTTAGATAATGAAATAGATTGTGAAGATGAATGGACCGTTATGATAAATGAATGCAAAAAGGATCTTAAAAATCTTGCTTCTAAAAATGAAAAACTCAAGAAAAAGATAACTTTGCTAAATAGAGAAAGAGAAGAATTTGACACTAGAATGAAAGAAAGCCTTGAGAAAATTGAAAAACTTGAAAATGAAAATTCTCGTATTTCAAAAGAAAATGCTTTTCTTAAAGCCAAAGTTGTTGATCTAACTAGATGTCTAGAAAAATTCACTAAAGGAAAAGAGAATCTAGATAGACTTCTAGGAATGCAAAATGTGTCATTAAATAGAGCCGGAATTGGATATGAGCATTTTTTTGACAAATTAAGCAAACTTGCAAAAAATTCTTCTTTGTCTTACCATACTTGCAACTTCTGTGGAAAAACCGGTCACAAATCATTTAATTGCATCTACAAAAGGAACAACGCCAATAAACTTATGTGGATACCTAAAAATGTTGTGACTAACTTGCAAGGACCCAAAATCTGGGTACCTAAAGTGCAAACCTTGTCTCATTGTTGAATAGGTACAAAAGACTTCTTCACGAAAAGACAAATGGTTTCTTGATAGCGGTTGTTCTCGTCACATGACGGGAGATCTATCAATATTTTGTGAAATTGATAAATGTGAAGGAGGCTTTGTCACTTTTGCGGACAACACGAAAGGTAAAATGATTGGACGTGGAAATGTTGGTAAGAATTCATCTACATGCATTAAAGACGTTTGGTTTGTTAAAGGATTAAAATATAATTTATTGAGTATTAGCCAATTCTGTGATAACGGTTATGAAGTTTATTTTGAAACATCCAAGTGCATTGTTAAAAGGGATGGAAAAATTGTTTTTGAAGCTTTAAGAGAAGGTAATACTTATTGCATTGATTTTGCTGATTTATCTAACCAAAATGTCAAGTGTTTAGCAGTAAGTGATAACCCCCAATCAATCTGGCATAGACGTCTTGGCCACGTAAACACTGATTTAATATAAAAAATTGCCAAGTCGGACCTTGTAAGAGGAATACCAAAAATCACTTATCAAAAGGAAGGACTTTGCGATGCTTGCCAAATGGGCAAACAAATCAAGAGCTCATTCGAACCCAAAAAGGTAGTAACCACAACAAGACCTCTTGAACTACTGCACCTTGATCTTTTCGGTCCTATGAAAACAAGAACTCTAGCAGGTAAAAGATTTGTTTTCGTCATTGTTGATGATTATTCTCGCTTTACATGGGTTCTATTTCTTGCGCACAAAAATGAAGCCTTAGATGCGTTTATTACTTTGACTAAAAAGTTGCAAAATAAAAAGGGTTATCTTATTAATTCAATTAGAACTGATCATGGTACTGAATTTGATTCTAAATACTTTGCTTCATTTTGTGATGAAAATGGTTACTCTCATAATTTTTCTGCACCTAAGACCCCTCAACAAAATGGGGTAGTTGAAAGAAAGAATCGTGTTTTACAAGAAATGACAAGAACTTTTTTACATGAATATAATGTGCCTAAATCTTTCTGGGCTGAAGCCGTTAGTACTGCATGCCATATATCCAATCGTGTTTTTCTTAGATCTATCTTAAATAAAACTCCGTATGAACTTTGGAATGGAAAAACTCCTAATATTGCTTACTTTAGAGTCTTTGGTTGCAAATGTTATATTCTTAATGATCGTGATTATCTTACTAAATTTGATCCTAAAGCTGATGAAGGCATGTTTGTTGGATACTCTGTAACTAGTAAAGCATATCGTGTTTACAACACAAGAATCTATGCATGTTCGTTTTGATGAAACTAACCCCTTTGATGCCAAGAAATCCTTGAGCAATAATGTTTCAGATGTTGAAGATGAAATCACAATCGAAAAACAGAAACTGTCGGAACCAGTACTGGAACAAGTAACCAAAATAGAAGAACGTTCCGAAAAGGATTCGGAACATGAAGCTGAAGCAGAAACAGAAACTGAAGAAGGAAGTTCCAGAACCAAAAATGAACCAGCAGTCAGAAAGTTCAAACATGCATCTAGCCATCCCACTACACAAGTGATTGGTGATCTAAGGAGTGGACTTCAAACCAGATCAAAGGTACAACAACATCAAAGTGCCAATTTCATCCTACTCTCAATCACCGAACCAAAAGACGTTAATGAAGCACTAAGGGATGAATCTTGGGTTGCCGCTATGAAAGATGAGCTCGCTCAATTCGATAAAAATCAGGTATGGACTCTAGTCGAAAGGCCGAGTAAGCACACCATCATTGGAACAAAATGGGTATTTAGAAATAAACTCAATGAAGAAGGTGAGGTTACTCGAAACAAGGCGAGATTAGTCGCTAAAGGCTACAATCAACAAGAAGGTATCGATTTCGATGAAACCTATGCTCATGTTGCTAGACTTGAATCTATTCGTATGTTACTCGCTTATGCATCTTTTAGAAAATTTACTCTTTTTCAAATGGACGTTAAAAGTGCTTTTTTAAATGGTTTTTTGAATGAAGAAGTTTTTGTGGAGCAACCTCCGGGTTTTGAAAATGAAAAATTTCCTAACCATGTTTTTAAATTGTCAAAAGCTCTTTATGGATTAAAACAAGCCCCTAGGGCTTGGTACGAAAGATTAAGTAAATTTCTTTTAGAAAATGGTTTTTCTATTGGTACTGTTGATACAACACTTTTTCTAAAAGCAAATGAAAATGACTTGTTAAATGTTCAAATTTACGTTGATGATATAATATTTGGTGCTACTAATGATCTTCTTTGCCGAGACTTTGCTAAGTGTATGCAGGATGAATTTGAGATGAGTCTTATGGGCGAACTAACATATTTCCTTGGGCTTCAAATAAAACAAAATGAAAAGGGAATCTTTATTTGCCAAACGAAATACACTAAGGAACTCATCAAAAGATTTGGAATGGAAGAGTGCAAAGAAATGGGTACTCCCATGAGCCCTACCACGAAACTTGATAAGGACGAGAAAGGTAAACCCTTTGATGAAACAAGGTATCGAGGTATGATCGGAAGTCTTCTTTACTTAACTGCTAGTAGGCCCGATATAATGTTTGCCACTTGTTATTGTGCTCGTTTTCAATCTGCACCAAAAGAGTCGCATTTTGTCGCTGTCAAAAGAATTTTTCGGTACTTAAAAGGAACCATAAATTTTGGTCTATGGCATCCAACTAGCAAAATTTTTAATCTCACTGGCTACTCTGATGCGGCCTTAGCAGGATGCTTGCTAGACCGTAAAAGTACCAGTGGCACATGTCAACTCTTGGGAAATTGTCTTGTTGCATGGCATAGTAAAAAGCGAAACTCTGTTGCACTTTCAACCGCTGAAGCGGAATATGTTGCATTATCTAATTGTTGTGCTCAAATTTTGTGGATGAAAAGTTATTTGCGTGATTTTGGCTTAATGTTTGAAAATGTGGAAATATTATGTGATAATTCGAGTGCCATTAGTATTACCAAGAATCCAGTGCAACATTCTCGTACTAAGCATATAGATATTAAGTTTCATTTCATACGTGACAATGTGCAAAAAGGAAATATTTGTGTTAATTTTGTGAACTCTGAAAATCAACTTGCAGATATTTTTACAAAGGCAGTCGCTGAAGATCAATTTTGTTTGAATAGAAAAAATTTGGGCATTTTAAGTGAAAATGAAATTTGAAAAGATTATGCTTCCGCCTAATTATTCGTGAAACTCTGATCTTATATTGCCTAACTTAAGAGTAAACTGATTGATTGACAAAAGGGGGAGAAGAAGTACTTTGATGCTTGGTTAAAAAGATCTGTTTATATCTTGAATATTATATTGATATGATTTGATTATTGCAGATATGATCCCTTGATTATTGCTTATTGATATTATGCCCTGGACTTAACTTGCTCATATTTACATTGGCATTGCATTTGATTATTGCAGATATGATCCCTTGATTATTGCTTATTGATATTATGCCCTGGACTTAACTTGCTCATATTTACATTGGCATTGCATGATTTTGAAAATTTGCATAAAAATATTTTTTCAAAAATTCATTGGTCAAAGAGACTTGACAATTAATGTTAAGGCCTCTTATATTTCCCAAGAAATATTTTTTTGAAAATGCCTCAATTGAGGGGGAGTTTGAAATTTTCAAAATTACATAAAGTTAGGGGGAGTTCCCTTAAAATCTTTTTCGCATCAAAAGTTGTTTGTCAATCAAGGGGGAGATTGTTAGCCGAAAAGTTGATGATTAACAAACGAACTTTTAATATATTGGTGCTCTTTAGTTTTATGATTTGGACAGGTTTTTATTTATAAAAGAGCAACTCATTTGGAGGTTGAGATAGTCCAAAACAATAAAGAAGGCCCAAGTTTGATATGAAAGGCTTATGCAAATTATGAAGGAAGATCATGAGAAAGCCAATTTTAGCCAAAGGCTCGTTACGAATGAAGATCAAGATCGAAGCCCCTAGCACCCCTGAAGGGCCCAATTTTCGATTCAAGAAAATTGTGGTCTACTTAGTAAGTATTTTTCAATTGATTAAAAGAGCAAGAAAATTCCTAGCCCAAACTTTTTAAATACTTTTAGTCCAACCTTTTTGGCCCTTTTCTAAAATATGTTTCTATCCAAATGGCCTGACTATCTTTTTTAATTAATGAGCCGTGACTTTGTTTTTAACTATGGCCGAAAATTACTCTTTAATTAAGCCTAATTATCTTGTAATTTTATTTAATTTTGGCCATTGTTTTTGAATTATTAATCAAATCAATTTTTAAAGGTATGATTTTTTCAAATCCCTTGACTTAGCTAGCAAAACAATTTGTCTCCAATTTGCCTCCAATTTGTCTCCAATTTGTCTAGCTAAATATCTTACTCTTATTTCTAAAATCAATTCTTTTGGAAAGATTTCATCTCCACCTAACTACTAAACATTGTCCACATTCATTGAAAAATTAGTCACATGATTTAATCTTGCAAAATCATTTTGATTGTGACAAAATCATTTTTGAATTTCAAAATCATTCCCTATTGAACCAACTCTACTCAACTATAAATACCAACTCTTTTCTCATGGCAAAGCACAACTCCTCAATCTCAAAAAGTCTCAATTGCTAAATCATTCTCTTTGCTAAAGTTTTTTGAGTAGTCTTTATATTTGCAAAAATCATTTTTCTCAAAAAGGCTTTTAAAAAAAATATATTTTCTTCTTGCTCTTGAAATCTTGAATATACTCTAAGTTATAGAAGAAAAAAGATTAGCGCTTACTACTTTGCAAAATCAGCTCATCTTGGAGCATATATTTGTAATCAAAATTTTACTACTGTTTCTGAGCGAAAGTTTTGTACTTGCAAGCTCGTAGTGCGATAGGACCGAGTGTTCTAGCAAGCACTGTTTTTGTGCGATAGGTAAGAACCTAGCAAGCACGGTTTTTTTTAGCGATAGGTTAGTCCTAGCAAGCTCGTTTCGAGAGAAAGAGTGGATCTTGTAATCTCGAGTGGCGAAGGTTCGTCCTGCAAGCCACGATATATTAGTGAATTTTACCCAGGGGTGCTGGAAGAGAGGAAGTAGGCCGTTGGGGCGCGAACCTCTATAAATTGTGTTTGCCTTCTCTCCTTTTATTTTTTGCACTTTACTTCTTTCATAACTTTAATCTTAAAATCATTGGAACGATCATCTTTTATTTAAAGTTACTGGAACTATTTACTAATTGTCTTCTGGAAAATAAACTCTTTGAAAAAGTTATATACCTAATTCACCCCCCCCCCCTCTTAGGTATCACACTCTTTGTGTAATTGAATAAACCTAATGCGTTGAGGATCATCACTTTGAAATGTTTCTGGAAACATGGGTAGCAGTTTATGCCCAACGCATTTGGTCCATCTTCTACGTATGCAAAAATCAGGAATTTCAGTTACCATCAAACACTTCAAAGCAGCAAAAATATGACTACAAGGCAACCCATCAGACTCCAACATTAAACACTCACATTCAAACTTTCCATTGTCCCAATCAATTTTTAGCAAACGTGATATAGAGGACTTTTCGCCATATGGAACAAATTTGAAAGTGAACAAACAATCTTCATGATTTGTTGATTTTTCAACAACGAGCCCTTGAGCTTCAAAAATTTCTTTTTCAACACGCTTATAAATATCCCTGCTATATATAGAGACATCATATTTTTGAAGACTCGTTAGTGTGGTGGGAATCAAAGTTGGATTGATCTCTCACAAATTTGTTGAATCACCAAAAAGTTTGCTCTAATTTTATCAAGGCAATGATAATAGTACTTCATAAATTCAGTGATCGTAAACCCATTTGTACGCCGCTGCTTAAATAAAGAGTTCAACGATTCAGCTCTTTGAGTACTCCTCATAATTCCAAGAAATATACCTCGAAAGTGTGCCTCACTCCATGTCTCCTTCTTAGAGTATGTTTCAATCACCCAAGGATGTTCTGCAACTCCGTGTTCTTCAACCAACAAAGCCCATTTCTCCTCAAAAAGTTCAACTGAAATGTTGTCCTTTAGAAAACTTCCAAACTTATCAACAAAGGCTTGTATTCGTACTTTTTGCATACAATTTCGCTCTAAGTGCCAGCCGCAAATCCTGTGTTTTGAAGTAGAAACTCCATAGTTATAGCAGCGCACATTGCTGCATCTTGGTCTGTCAGTATAGATAAGGGGGCTTCACATCCCATTGTTTCCCGAAAGGTTTTCAACAACCATCTATATGATTCTATAGTTTCATTGAACATTAAAGCTGCTCCAAAAACACAGGTGTTCAAGTGGTTATTAACACCACATAATATGACCAATGAAATTTATAGGTGTTTGTGTCATATGTGATGTTAAATACAAGCACATCGCCAAATTCTCTATATTCAGCCTGTGAAAATCCATCAGCCCAAAATTATCGCGTTAATGAGTTCTCAGTGTCAGTTGAGTACTTGAATACCAATTTTTTATCCCGTATTTTTATGCCTTCAAGCAATGAAATTGCATTGTTCACATCACCACTCCTACGATAATGCATCCGCTGATTACCAAGGAAGTTATAGACGTCCTTTCTTTTATAAAATACTTTTCCAGGACCACCTCCAAAACGCTCTATAACATCAATAGCATTGCTTGGCTTTAATCCGGCATCCGTAAACCCACTCAACAAAGCCTTATTAGCTGGTGAGATTAACCTTCAGCACATAAATTAATAAAAAAATGTATATTTACATTTTCTACTATCTCAAATTAAAAAATATATAGAACAAGTAATACCTGTTACACTTCAAAACATGGGCAGTTTCTCGAGTTTCTAGTGGATGATTGTGTTCGGGATCAAAAGCAGCTACCTTATATAATTGATCTACTATATCATGTACTATTCGAAAACGAGCTTTACAACCACACCTAGTTTCATCTTTGGATCGTCGCTTGAAATTACATCTTTTTGTCGGTGGTTTACGAAATCCCTCCCTAGAACATACCCATTCCATGTTTTTAACAATACCAGCGTTATTAACTTTTTTATGACACTTTCAAACATCAAACCCCATTTTTCGGCCATATTCGATATAAAATTTATCTGCCTCTTCTGAACAGGTAAAATCAACGGCCAAATGGACTCGTTATCTAGCATAACCAAGTCGTTTTCAGATTCACCAACAGAATTGTGCTTAATACTCCGAAAATATTCACTTTCAGAGGATATATCATTCAAAGTCACTTCATCGTCGAAGAGGGGATCATCGTAATTCATGGTTGCTGCAAATTTAAGTATGTAAGGTGATTAATCATAACCACATTCAGTTGCCATAACATAAAGCAAAATCACATATTTCTAAAAGTAATAACCAAATATTAAAAAAAAAATTATAATAGACTAACCCAACTCCGAAACAGTAATAGTCAATCAAAGTTACATTTAATCATGCCTTTCACAAACCATAGCTTCAAGTCATAAAAATATAAGAACAACTTCAACTTTGTCATTAAGACATTACTTCATCATCATTTTTCAATATTTTGAAGCATAAATATTATTTTATGCCCATTAATGAATTTGAGTATTATTAATCTTCTGCAGGGTAATTCCCACAACTCTAATGCGAAGAGAGGCATACATGACAATTGAAACTAATTAATACTTAGTCTGATTCATGACTACCTAAACATTTCCTTTTGAATTAGAACAAATTAAAGGAAACTACTTTGGGAACTAGCTAGGCACAAATAGTAAACAAAACTAGCAATCAATAACTAAATTTTCCAAGAAATATGCTAATATAAGTCAACATAACATACAAAGAAAAGAAAAAGAAAAACTAACAAAGAACAAATACCTTCTTTTTCCAATTAAGCGGTGCCAAGAGTTCAACGGAGACCATGTCATCAACGCTCCATTTTTTAAGACCTCTGCAGAATTTTTCAAAAATCCCAAGCCTTTAAGTTGAGCAAAAACCTAGAGAACAAACCCAGAGTTTTAAGAATTCGATTTGAGGATGGAATTTGATGAATTGCAGAAAATCATACACAGCACAAAGAAGAAGAAAAGAACAGTTTGCTATTTTAAATTTGAGGAATCGATCCTGTTTTAGGGCATTTGTTAATTTTGAATTTTCTTTTTATTATTTTATCTTTATTTTAGTATAACCAGTCAAACAGGTAATCTTGAACGTTAAAGCCACATGTCACATATTTAGGGGGTTCCTTATGTATCCCCAACTCAATGGGTTCCTAATTTAAGACTGAACCTACTACTACTAACTTTATACTTCTCCATAACTAGGGACGTACCAATATAATAATTTTCTTTTCCAAGCAATATTTAAAGTACATAATTTTTGTTTTCTTTCAATTATTATATATTTGCTTCAAATTTAAAGGATAAAATTACCGAAAAATAAATTTTGATTTTGGAAAAGAAACTCCCTTTTTTTCTTGATCAATCAACGACTTGCCTTAGTGGTTAAGCTTGGACTTTGAAGTCCACTCAACCGACCATAAATGAGAAATAATTATTTATTAGTACAACCAATATTTATCGTAACTCGATTATCATAATTTCCCTTTTCTTTCTTTATTAATTTATTAATTAAAATAGTTTATCTATTATTTTTGTCCTTTTTTTTTTCTTCACCTTAGTTATATGTTATTTATTCTATTTTTCTGATCATCTCCGCCTTCCCTTGGTCGCCGACGCTCTCTCTGTAAGCCCCCTCCTTAATATATAGATATACAATTTATGTATGTATATATGTATATGTATGTATTGATTGATTGTCGGTTATTCATGTATAATTCGGCGCTTTGATTGATTTATAGGGTTTGCGATTGTTTTTCAGAGACTCGAACAAAATCATCAAGAAAGAAAAAGACGTGCACCTGATGGAGACCGGGGGCCTTTACATGTACTTTTAGGGTTTCTAATTTTGACGTGGAGGGAGAAATTCAATAGAGAGAGAGTGGGAGAAACAAACAAAGAGTGTTTTCTAATTTTAGGGTTTTATTCCCGATTATAATTGTACTTTTTTTTTTCTTCCCTTTCTGTAGCTTATCTCGAATTGAATAAAAAAAAAGCAAGGAGTAATTTTATTTTTTTAATTTTTTCGTTGATTTATTGTTTTATATTGTTGTTATCATAACGATTGTGTTCGTTGAGAGTTGATTGTTAACTGTGATTGGAATAACAAGAGAAATATATGTTGTTACTTTACTTTTGATTTTTTTGTTGTGCCAAAAAAAAAAAGAAAAAAAAGATAAAGCTACTTTCGACAAGAGGATAGTTGATGGGTAGCTCTGCTAATTTGGCTATTGCAACTCGTATTGGATTGTCTGAGCCAATTTCAACTGGCGGCCCCTGTGAATCCGATGTTATAAAGACTCGGGAGTTGGAAAAGGTTGCTTCTCTATATTTTTTTGATGAGCTTGTTGTCTACTTTGTGGGATATTTGCTTGAAAACGACGTCATAGTAAGGGGGGTTGGTTGCTTGGTTTATCAAAAAAACGAGTGCCATGATGAGATATAAGCATTGCCTGTTAAATTGAATTGCATATTCACGAGTTTCAGTTCTAAGATGCATATTTGATGTGGATTGGTACAACTTTCACTGTTAGGGAATTGTAAAAGAAAGGGAAAAATTGGTTTGTTACCTATGGGAAAAGGAACCGGAACTTTGTGATACAGACATAGGAGTTGTGTTAAAGAAGATAATGGCAACTTTCTTTATTTGAATACCTTTGAGTATTTTGGCTACCAGCGTGTTACTTGAGTTTGATTTTCTCACATAGCTGTTTTAGTTTCTTTCCAAAAAATATTGCCTTTGTATTTGGTTTGAAGACATGTTTTTACTTTTATTTTTTATCAGCGCATAGCACTGCGTTAACTACAATTTCGTGTTGGCTAAATATTTTAATTTCTTCTAGTTCCTTTTCCTTATAGGTGCTAATGCCAACTGAAAGAGATGTCTATTTTGTTTGTCCTCAAAATTTGCTTAAGCTTGTAACTTACCATTTAGAATTTGATAACCAGTTGAACATCGAGTGGAAATAACTTGTAACTGCTCTTACTTGTGAATGGACTATCAGTTTCTTGCAGATGCAGGATTGTATGAAAGTCATGAAGAAGCTATTAAAAGGGAGGAAGTTCTTGGGAGATTGGACCAGGTCACCTATTCTAGTCTTGAACTATATAGTTGTTATTGTCTCCACTTGTTGATGTACAAATTACTGATCCTGGATTATTTCTCAGACTGTCAAGTTGTGGGTGAAGAATGTCAGCCGTGCCAAAGGATATAATGAGGCAATGGTTCACGAAGCGAATGCAAAAATTTTCACGTTTGGTTCTTACCGTCTTGGTGTATGAATTTGACTCAATTATTTTTTAGAACCATTTTGAGACAAGTATTATTATTTGTTAACATCTGTTTGTTACTCACCGTCTATGCTTTTCTTCCTTCACATCATTGTTTTTGCATTATATTGACAACCAGTGATAAGCAACATTTCAATCGACTGTGTTGCTCTTAGTGTATCATTATGACAGTACAGAGTTCTAGGATACCTCACTCCCTTTTTAACCGATTTATGAGGTTTACCAGGAAAAATAGAAAAGAAACATATTTGTAGTCCTTACGTGGCTGGATGTTTGATAACTTTCTTTAGTTACTGGCTGAGTGATGGCATTTGAGTTCATAATTGACTTAGAAATGTCTCCTGAACCAATATTATAACCACTTTCATAGCTGGGACACTGCTCTCTTTTGTCTCATGCTTTTGAACTTTAACAATACAAGCTACAGCTGGTTTTCTCATATACAAATATCACTTAATACTGCAATACGATAATTTTAATTCATTAGGGCTCTGAAAAATCATATCAATTCATATCTGACAAAGAATGCTATCTGAGTTGGGGTATTGTAATGCCTAAATTGCAAAGATCTCTAACTTTCAATGGTTTGGAGGCCACTATCACACAAAGTGCACTGCAAAACATATGCAACTGTTGAAAATAGGTTGGAGAATCATGGTTTGAATATCAGAAGAGACGGGAGCTATAAAAAGTTCTATCTAGATGAGAGGGGATTTTTTTTTTTTTTGGTACAAAGATGAGAGGGGAATTAGTTGGGCTGTTCATATAAGAACAAGAAGAGTTTTGTCTATCAGTCAACTGTGGTCATATGAGTCGGGCATTTTGTTAAATAGTAAATTTATATTTTATGTTAGCAAATTATGCCTTGAACTCTGAAAATAAATTGATTTTGTTGAACTGATAAAAAAAATGCAAAAACTCTTTTATCTTTGATTAAGTTAAACTTATGTTTTATTTATAACAATATGCTAAAGGAAAGGCTACTGGCTAAACAATTAGTTATTTTTTTTCCTTGTGGTACATGGTTTCAGGTACCATTTTTAACTATTGTGCTTAGAAAGTAACTAAAGCTAAAGGCTGTTTTCTACTTGTTAGTGTTGGATGTGATCCTTTTTTTTGAAGTCTGTGGTGGACCTATTTATTAATGATTCTACATGAATGATGATATAGTTTTGAGTTTGGTTTAGTTGGGGCTTAACATATGAACTTTCCTTTAGATTACATTCACAAAATGTTGCTTAACTTAGGAAACATTCAAAACAGGGTCTGCGAGCTGAAAGGCTGATATAATGATTAACCTGGGAAAATGATGATAGTTTACAGCATAGAAATTTTCTCCTGGTTATAAATGTGGAAATTGTTACTTTTTAAAATATTCCAGACAACCCTTTGCGAGTGACATTTGGTTTCTTTCTTATATTTAATAGGTACACGGACCAGGTGCTGATATTGATACGTTGTGCGTTGGACCAAAGCATGCTAGTAGAAATGTATGGTTGATAGCTTTATCGGGTAGATTTTTCCTTTATATTTGTATATCTGATGGTGTTGTTGAGTAACTCTATATTATACAGGAAGACTTCTTTGGTGAGCTTCACAAAATGCTGTTAGAGATGCCTGAAGTACAAGAGCTACATTCTGTACCTGATGCTCATGTTCCTGTGATGAAGTTCAAGTTCAGTGGTGTTTCTGTAGATCTACTTTATGCAAATGTGTCCCTCTGGCTTATACCTGAAGTATGATCTTTTGTCTTGTAGTTTACATGTAGTTATTGGGTATAGCATCCAATTTGTGTTTTACGTACCATATTCGTCCACTTATAATGTGTCGTGGTTACTGATGTTGTAAGACGTTGGACATGCATACTTGTGACTGAAGAGATGATATATTCATCCGTTTTTTGGTCTTATGTTTCTATGAAAATATGATTCAAATTATAATTATGCAGGTAGGTATCACTTTTGGAATTTCTTCATGTTGTTTATTTTATTTGTTTTAAGTAACTCTCCGGTACCAGTTTGATCATATTTTATGAGTTGTTTTCACCCCACAGTTTTGAAGACAATTAAAGTTGGGTGAAGTTTCTCTATGAAGATTTCTTGAGATTTTTGAGAGCAAATAGTTTTTTAAATGGGAAATGATGCTCATCTTTTGCATACTATTACAGGATATTTAATCAACTTTTTCGTAATCGACTTTGGGAAGAGGTCCTAGCTTCTTTTGGAAGCAAACCTCGTCTGGAAGACTGTAACATTGTGAAAATTTTCAAGTGTTTCCTTAGCACTTTAATTTTGGTCTCCTTTTTTTTAGATCAATATTTTCATTTTAGTCCTCAGCCTTAGTTTCAAGACTAATACACTAATTTATTGGTTCCCTTTTGACGAAGGCTTGTATTTTTTCATTAGCATTAGTTTGACCATCTATATTATGTCTTTGCCCTGAAGTGATCCCTAATTTTCTCATGGCATATTGTTGTCTACTTGTATGCAGGACTTAGATATATCACAAGAATCATTACTGCAAAATGTGGATGACCAGACTGTACGTAGTCTTAATGGTTGTAGAGTGACCGATCAAATATTGCGTTTGGTCCCAAACATTCAGGTGTGTGTGCTTGTACACTCACATTCTAAACTATTTTTCTTTTATATGATTGATAAGTCCCATTGTTCTTTTCTTCTTTAGACTTTCCGCACTACTCTGCGATGTATGAGGTTGTGGGCAAAGCGCCGTGGAGTTTATTCAAATGTGAGGAAATTGAGACTGTAGTCCATTCTTTCCTTTTTTTTGGATGAGTCACTCTTTCCTCATAGATGCTTTTTCATATGGCCAGGTTACCGGTTTCCTTGGTGGTATTAATTGGGCATTGCTTGTTGCCCGTATTTGCCAGCTGTACCCCAATGCTCTACCCAGCATGTTGGTATCTCGTTTTTTTAGGGTCTACAATCTGTGGCGCTGGCCAAATCCTGTTATGTTATGTCCAATACAGGAAAACTCTTTAGGACTTTCCTTTTGGGACCCTAGAAGAAATTATAAGGACAGGTTACACTTGATGCCAATAATAACTCCTGCATATCCTTGCATGAACTCTAGCTACAATGTGTCTACAAGCACATTGCGTGTCATGATGGAAGAATTTCAGAGGGGGAACGAAATATGTGAGGTACTTCATTCTGCAGTCAGTAATTCCTTTAGATCAAATTGGACTCATGTTTGTCTTCTGCTTTTTTCCAACAGTTCGTTTAGTTTGTTTCATTTCAACAATTATTAGTCACAAATGTAGGTCTGTAGATGCATTATACGTTATCTAGGGTTACATGTTCAAATGTATACTTCTTCGAGTACAGAGCTTGCTATCCATGTATTAAGCTTTATTCTTTCGACTGATAATTTCTTCTGGTTATGTGTTCTGGAAAGAAGTTTCTTTGTGCGTGAGTGGTATTTATTCTTGTTGAACTTTGGTTTTAGACTTTTAGTACTCTGATATTATATAACTTGTGTAGTTATATCGTCTTTTTTTTTTAGTATTCTTTCTCTCTTTGTGCCTCCTTGTTTATATCTGGTTTCTTATTCCTCTTGTCTACTGCGTCTGTTAACATGGTGGCAGGCAATAGAAGCAAACAAGGTTAGCTGGGATGCTCTTTTTGAGCCTTTTGCTTTCTTTGAAGCATACAAGAATTATCTGCAAATAGACATAGCAGCAGAGACTGATGAGGACTTGATGAATTGGAAAGGTTGGGTTGAGTCCAGAATACGCCTGCTTACTCTGAAGGTTAGCACATAAACGATCTCTCACTTTTTTTTTGGGTGAAATGTTAGTAGTTTTACACATGGAATTACCTGTCTGTTGGGTTAATTTTCGTGGTTGTACCAATATATCCAGATCGAAAGGGACACAAATGGGGTACTTCAGTGCCATCCTCACCCTGGTGAATTTTCTGATAAATCTAAGCCATTTCACCATAGTTACTTTATGGGTTTGCGGAGAAAACAAGGCTCTAGTCCTCAAGAAGGTGAACAATTTGATATAAGGATGACAGTTGAAGATTTTAAGCGCGATGTGTATGCATACTCATTCTGGAAGCACTCAATGTGGATTCATGTTTGTCACGTGAAACGGAAAGACATACCTGTCTTTGTCTTCCCTGGTGGAGTTCGACCTAACTACGTCCGAAGTAGTTCTGAGGGTCGTTCAGTTCAAAAATCACTTCGGTCCAACTCCCCACAAGCCGATGCTGCTATGATCAGGAAGAGAAGGAAACAAGAACACAGTAGAGGAGTTAGCTTGACCGAGTCCTCAAGCACAACCATGTGTAATAGTGATGCAACTTCATTTGAACCTAATCTTGGTGGCACCATTAGTAATGTGAAGTTCCCCGAGGATATACTCCACAACGGCACTGAAATTCCTGGACTATCAACCACCTTTGGTGCTTCATCGGGTTCATTGGCGATGGAGAAGTCTGTCGTCGAGCTATCGTCTTCTCCAATTTTGGGTCACGAAAGCGCGTCTAAAATACCCGATGACATCGTAGAAGGTCTACAAATGAAGAGTGAAACTCTGGACAATGGCGACTCCAAAAGAATTAAACTGTTCGTGTCCTCTACAGAAGAGGAGCAAGCTATAGGAGTAGCAACAACCGGAAATGGAGCTGATTCTTGCTCCACTATCCCAACAAACAGGGACTTGGAGGAGCTCGAGGTCCTTTCAACTAACTTCTTATGCTTATATCCGAGAAGGATTATTTTTTCGTTTTGTTTGCTTAGAGACTTATTTCTGTCCTTTTATTCGTTTATTATATAGCCGCTTGAACTGCCTGTAACAACTCAAGGGCCGTCGACTTCAAATGTGCAAACTCAGAAACCGGTTATTAGGTATTTATCTTTACGAGTTGATTTATTTGGTATATATACCAAAGGTTCTGGTTAGTATGTGACTTGCTGGTTCTTTTGCAGGTTCAGTTTCACCTCTTTAGCAAAGGCAACTGGCAACAGTGCATGAAAGGGTTTGAGGTCAGTCGTACGGAAGATTTGTTCTGAATGGTTTAATCAGGGCCGGCCCAACGTATCAGGGGGCCGTAGACGAAATGTAAAATAGGAGCCATATTCTACCCCCAAAAAAATTTATTATTATAATTTATTTTCTTAATTTTAAAATTGTAAAAGTGTTTATTAAGTATTTACATGGTTTCTCATTTACATATTTGTTATAGATAGATAAAATGTCAAATAAAACTTTTTTGACAAATTCAAATCCTTTTACATGCTGAATTATAGTAGAACAAGTTAATCCAAATTAATTTAAGGGTGAAATACAGTTTTTTCCCTTAAAGTATCGGGGTGGTATCAGTTATCCCCCTAAATATCAATTGTAACACTTACCACCTATGTTATAATTTTATAGTATTTATTCTAAAGATACCCCCACCCTTTCATAAAGTAATAATTTCTTTATTACATTATCAAAATAAAATTGTATCTTTATTAATTATGAATCCGTTCATCCATCAAATAACATTATGTTTTAATTTCTTCATTTATTTTGTTACCTTTCTTTTTTCGATCTCAATTTTTTTTCTTCATTCATCTCATTTTCTTATAATCGAAGGAAACAAAAGAAATGAAGAAATTGAGGATAATTTTGTTTGGTGGATGGATAGATGAATACATAATTAATAAAAAAAATTATTTTTTAATAAAAGAATGAAGAATTTAATTCATAATATTATTTGGTGTTAAATTTGAATTTTGCGAGAAATAATTTGAAGGAGAATTAATCAACATATTGAATAAAAACTCGTACCGAATATATATGAGATAATTATCACCAGATAAAAACTCGAAAAAATAAAAAAAAAATCGAGATAGAAATAAAAAAAATTGAAACATAAAAAATAAAAAACAAATTGAAACAGAAATAAAGAAAAAAATGAGATGAAAAGAACGAAAAATTTGAGACCATAAAATCGAATGAAACAAAAAAAATTAAGAAATTAAAACATAATGTTGTTTGGTGGATGACTGGATTCATAAATATTAAAGAGATAAATTTATTTTAATAAAGAAATTTACTATTTATGCAAGGGGCGGGGTATTATTGAAAGAAAAACTACAAAATTATAACAGAGGGAGGTAAGTTTTACAATTGATACTTTAGGGGAGTAACTGATATCACCTCAAGAAAATTGTATTTCACCTTTAATTAATATAGAAGATTGCCAAAGATATTTTCTGGCCTAAAAGTTAAGGGGTCCATGAAGATGATGTAATTGTTGTAGCATTAATTAGTTTATGCATTTTGTCTATTTATATGCCCCCCATGTGACAAGAGTGATCTACGTCTCCATCAATTTTTTTTTTTTTTTTTTTTTTTTTTTTTAACATCAATCTATTTATATTTAGAATGCAAAGTTGAATTCCCACTAAATGTAGGTTTTCTCTCGTTTAATTGTGGTTTATTATTTGCAATTTCTTATAATTAAACAATTAATGATACGATTTTTATTGTAATGATTGATGATCAATGTCTTCTGAGGAAAAAAAAAGAAAATCAAATTCTCCTTCCTAAGGAAACAAATGAGGAATATGCATATAAGAATAAATGAGTAACTTAATTTAATACTTATTATTATGTAAGTAATAAATAATTATTGGCTCGGTACTAGAGATTGAATAACATATTACCACAAAAAACTTGCCCACTCTCACTTTATAATTTATAATAAAATTATACATTTAAGATTATAAAATGTAAACTACACATGTTTATACTACAATGTTGTTTTAAATTTAAATAAAAAAAATTAAATTCTATTTTATACGTTTTGACAAAATAGTTTATAATTTAAAATTAGAACTAATAATGTTACATTTTTAATTTAAAACATAATGTTATTAAATCTTAAATTGTTTTTAGTATGTAATTGTTTTTATGTATAAATTTTTAAATAGTACATGTATCAATATTTTTATATTTAATGCAAAAATCGTATTTAAAGACAATGTCTAAATTTTACATTTAAGATTATAAAATTTCAACTACACATGCTTATACAATCATACTACAATGTTGTTAAATTAAATTTTAACAAGAAAAATCAATTTTTTAAGTTAAATCTTACACAAAATTTATAAATATAAATGTCCATTTTTAATTTTTTTTTTAAAAAGAGTTTTTTATTGTTTAAAAAAATTGGCACCACATGCTCAAGGGGTGGGCTGTACGTGCATCCAACAATCCCGGGGGATGCCCAGGGGAGCCAGCTCCTCTGGGCTCGCCTTTAGGGCGTCCCCATTCCCTCCTCTGATCGGTTGGAGACGACCAGGGATCTCCCAGGGGCATCTCCATCCATCCCCGAGCGGGTTGGAGACACCCTTAGGTGGTATTAAAAAGGAACTATGACATTTCTATCTAGTTTTCTTCGAACATCTTTTAGTCAAGCGATGAGAAGAAATATAAACTTTAGTTACAAAAGTACATTGCATTATTCATTAACTAGTTATCCTCAGCACGCGTCTCGCGTCCATACATTTTTTTAATTACAAAAAATAAGGATTCTTTTCTTAGGGATTGATCCAAAGATAAAGGGAAAAGTAAATTTTATTAATGAATGTTAGAGAAAAGTGAAGGAGTTAAAAAAACTACATAATTAAATAGGAAAATAAAAAAATTGGTGTAGCTTGACATGGCTTCTCTTTTTATATGGTATAGATAATAGTGTAAAAAAAAGCATTATTAGATGATTTTAATGTGATTTATCTTATATTATCAAAAATTATATTTAGAGGCTCCAAGTTTAGTGACACTATGTATTGAAAAACATCATTGGTTACCTAATTTTATTATTAGTGCAGTTATATTTTAGAAAATATATAACACATATACATTGACTGGCTCCAATATATATTATATAAAAATTTAACTAATTATATTACATCATATAAAATTAATCTCTTCTTGTGGAGGGACTGTGAAGGCATCATGGCTTGGCCATGTGTAGTCATCATCATCCTTATTAAGTAATTTTAAAATCTCTACATTCATTTCTAGAATTTTATTTATAAAAAATATTTAAGATAATATTGAATATCTAATTTATTCAAATTAGTGAAAATGGCTGAGGATTAATTAAATTAATTAAAGAGGGTAAATCACATTACTTTGTGGTGTCCTATCTTTTTACCTCCCACTTTTGCAACAACTTGTAATCTAGAACATTCTAATTATGTTATTGGATGTTACTATCTTAGCTTTGTGAAACAATTTTGTCTTGAAATATTAAACACTAACTAGATTAGGTTGTGCCCCTGCCAACCTTTCTAATTCCTTGTACGGTTGTACCAGTAATGGAATGTTCTAGTTTTACATAAGAATATCAAAAATCACCATTAAGGCTCAAACAAAATTTGTGATTTTTGGTAAGTTTAAAATTATACCGTCAAAATTTTACCATAGAATGCTTATGTGTTCAATATAATATCTAAAATTATTGTGGCATGATTCATTGTAGATTATGAGATATGAATTAATTTTAATTAATATATATCCCAAAATTTTGTTAGTATTATGCGCATTGTTTATCGATTTTCATGAGCTGAAACTTGTACCATTAGAAAGCTCTCGTCAAGAGCGTTTCAGCCATATAAAGAACATGAAATTTGACCTTGTAACGAAAAAGTTATGACAAAATTAAGATTACATTCGAATACCCCTGCTCGAACACATCACTTGCAGAAAGTGTGTCATTCATCCAAAAATTGATGGAGAAAGAACATGTGAAAAAAGTCCTTCAATGTTGGTATTAAATATATTTTTTTTAAAGATTTGATACCAAATGTATAAAGTAGGTAAAATTTTGTTATGAAAAATGGAATTCCCTAAATAGGAAAAATAAAAAAATTGATGAAGCATGGCATCAGTTCTCTTTTTATATATATATAGTATAGATAATAGAAAAAAAAAAAGAGAGGTTAATTTTGGATACCACCCTTTACTATTACGTACCCTTCACTTATCTTCCTTGTATTATTAAAACTTTCACGGGCCTCCCTTTTAACTATTGAAATCTTCACTGACCCCTCTAGATTAACGGTCAAATCAATATCCCTATTGAAATTAAAAGAACTTATGAACGGGCTATTTTTAGACTTGAATTTTGTAAAAATATAAATAAAAATCTAAAGAACATTATAAATTAATTGATAATTTTTTTATTATCTTAGTACTAAAACTTCAATAAATTAATCTTCAAATACAAAAAAAGTGAAATTTGGAATTTGTTTAAATTATACATTATTGAATAGTAGAAGAATAAATATTTATTAAAAAATAATTGCATCATTTCATATTCTTGTGAAAATAATATTGTTAACTTATTCCATACACCTTAACATCAACTCCAAAATAATTTCTTGCCCTTTTTTATTTCATTATTTCACTATATCAATCTTTAGGTTGTTAAAATATTTATAAATGGTACTCTAATAAGTTCCATTAATTTTAACAGAGAATATTGAGTTTACCATTAATCTCAGGGACGGGATGAGTGAACATTTCAATAGTATAAGGGAGATAAGTGAAGATTTAAATAGTACAAGGGAGGTATGTGAAGGATATGTAATAGTACATGGGAGGTATCTGAAATTAACCCAAAAAAATATTTTTTAGATGATTTTAATGTGATTTATCTTATATTAACAACAAATATATTTATTGGTACCATGCATGTTTAATAACACTATGTATGAAAAAGCATCATTGGTTCCGTAAACCCCCTTTTTTTCTTAATGCCGTTATATTTTAGAAAATTATAATACATTATACATTGACTCAACCCAATATATATTATATAAAAAATTAACTAACTATATTACATCATATAAAATTAATTTCTTCTTGTGAGTGTGAAGGCCTCATGGCGCCTGATTTTTATTTTACTTGGACTAGGTATATAAGCTTGTAAACTTTGTGGTCATCTCATTTAAAATTAAAGAGAAATCAAATATTATTAAATTGTACTAACTCAATCTAACTACACTAAAACTAAAGTTAATTAAGAGAAACAAAACATCAATTTGTGGGTTCCTATGAGAACCTATTCCCATATTTGTTTTGGGCAAATGTTCTTTTAGGGTATGTGTGGATGGGTTTTGGCCCGGTCTCGCTGGTCTCGCGAGACCGAGCCAAAACCCTTCCAAATGAGTTTTCGCCAAACTCATAAAACCATCAAAAATTTATTCAAAAACTCACACTCAAACTCTTCAAACCTATAAAACATTGATTTGACACCTACCACCAATTTTTCCCCCAAATCTCACTAAAAAAAACATTGATTTGACACCTATCACCTACTTTTTCCCCTAAACCCCAACATCCAAACCCAATCCAAGTGGGGTTTCAACTTATTCAAACCACAAAACCCAAGAGTCAAAACCCATCCAAATGAAGTCTCAAAGGTTTCATCGAAACCACCCAAACCAATTTTTTTAAATCGAGACTCGCGAAACCGAGTCAAAACCCATCCAAATAGACCCTTAGCTTTTTACCTCTTCAAGTAATAATTCAACATCTTTTCTTTACACTTATTAAATTAGAGCTAAAAAGAAATCCAATTGTTATTATAGGTCTTTATAATAACCTAACCCAACATTAAATTGAATTAAAATCAAGTGAAAAATGCCAACCGCTCGTAATAAAACTGGGGCTAAATGGATTATTGTTGGCTATATATAACTATGATTCATTTTTTGTCTTGGGTGTCTTTCCGTTTGGTTTTTGGTGGTTCATATTTTAGTTGGGTATTTTCAAAATTTTCCAAATTTGTTTAGTAATTTCACGAAATAGTTCAAACGTGATTTGGATTATTTGTTTGTAATTTTTATAATGTAAAATCATGTCAAAAATAGTTAATGGGTTTGAAAATGCTAAATGTTAATTGGATGGTGATTAGTAGGTGAATGAGTATTAATTTATATATGTTTGTTGAAAGAATTAAATTTAAGAAAATGAATTTATTTATATCTCGTCTTATTTAAATTAAAAAGGAAGTCAGTGATTTTTTGTTTAACCTTTTTTTTTTTATGTAATTTTTTTTTTGGTTTCCCAAGGGTTTAATCCCTTTCGAGGCGGGTTAGGCACATTAATGTGGGTACCTCTTCCAACAGGGATTCGAACCTGAGTCCGCTACTTTGTAGTGACTAGTCCCGTCCACTAGACCAATCACCTGTTGGTTTTTTATGTAATTTGAATATTATTGAAATTGTATGATATCAAACCATTAACAATTAGATTTATAAAGGTCCTAATGAGAAAACAATAAACTCACAAAGTGATGTTTTATTTTCTCTTAACTCTAGTTAAGTGTAGTTAGGTTAAGCTAATAAAATTTAACAATATTGAACTATTTTTAAAATTTTAAACGAGGTGGCAAAATCTAGACCAGGAGATATATAAGTAAGATAATATACCAACAGGTGATTGGTCTAGTGGAAGGGACTAGTCACTACAAAGTAGCGGACTCAGGTTCGAATCCTTGTTGGGAGAGGTTCCCACATTATGTGCCCGACGCGCCTCGAAAGGGATTAAACCCTTGGGAAACCAAAAAAAAATAAGTAAGATAATATTTTCCGCTTAACCTTGTAGAGTCATAAATTCATAATCATTCCTTGGTGAAGCAGATCAATATCATCATCTTTATTAAATAATTTTAAAAGCTCTACATTCATTTCTATTATTTTATTTATATTGAGATAATATTGAATGTAAATTTATTCAAATTAGTGCAAATGGATCACTACAAATTTTTTTAATTTTAGTGATAAAATTTTATGTTACATTGTTAAAGTTGTCAATTCTTATATATATTCAGTGACAAAAACTCCAATAGTATCACTAAAACGATTTTTGTTAACATATTAGTGACAAGAATTGTAAAAAAATTGTCACTATTGACATTTAACGATACCCCAAAAGTGAAAAACCAAAAGTTGTCACTAAATCATAATGATAAAATTTATTGTCACTATGTTATCACTAAAAAGGTTTGTCACTATTGCACTTGTTACCATTATTATTATGACAAAATTAATATTTTTATCATTATAAATTTCATACAAAGAGTGACAATTTCGATATTATCACTTAATTATTTTGTCACTTAAGCTCAAGTTTCTAGTTGTGGATATGAGGATTAATATCATAAATTAAAGAGGGTATAATCACTTTACTTTGTGTTGTGCCTATCTTTTTACCTCCCACTTTGGAACTACTTGTAATCTTGAACACTCTAATTATGTTAATCGATGTTACATCTAGTTTTAAAGAGAGGACTTTCGCAGCCAAAGGTGACACACAAGGTTGTTTTGAAGCAGTTGTAAAAGGATATACTAGTTCGAATCATGGACGATGACTTTAAGTTAAAATAGGGACTAGTCCATTATTAGATTTATTTCTAAATTTAGTACAAATTTGTTTGAGCTGCATCGAAGCAGCTGCAATATGGATAGACTCGATCGAATTACGGACGATGACCCTAGGCTAAATCGGAATTTGCATGTTACTTGATTTATTATTATTAGAGAAAGGTTTGGAACCCTAGTTTTGGAGTTTTCGCCCCAACCTAGCTTAGGGGGTCGCGGAATGCTTATCGAAATGATCTGGTGACCGGATTTGTTTGCTTCCTCGTAAGTCAGTCCCCAGTTCTAGGAAGAGGAGTCTTGAGGAAGCTAGGGAGTCAGGTGCCAGAGCTGGAGGGACTAGTCCGTTATTAGATTTATTTCTAAATTTAGTACAAATTTGTTTGAGCTGCATCGAAGCAGCTGCAATATGGATAGACTCGGTCGAATTACGGAACGATGACCCTAGGCTAAATCGGAATTAGCATGTTACTTGATTTATTTCTAAAAATTTAGTTCAAATTTATTTGGAGTGTTTTGAAACAGCTGCAATATGGATAGACTCAGTCGAATTACGGACGATGACGTTAGGCTAAATTGGGATTAGCATGTTACTTGATTTATTTCTAAATTTAGTGCAAATTTGTTTGAAGCTGCATCGAAGCAGCTGCAATGTGGATAGACTCAGTCGAATTACGGACGTTGACGCAGGCTAAATCGGGATTAGCATGTCACTTGATTTATTTCTAAAAATAAGTTCAAATTTATTTGGAGTGTTTCGATGCAGTTATAAAAGGATAGGCCCGTTCAAATTACGGCGATAACGTTAAGTTAAATCGAACTAGTTCGTTACTATATTTATTTCTAAATTTAGTTTAAATTTTTTTTGGAGCGTTCGAAGCAGCGTTTTTAACTTTGTGAAACCGTTTTATCTTGAAATATTAAAAATATTAATTGTTCGGACTTGAGCAGATAAGAAATTTGTTGAAGGTGGGTTGATCCTATTTATTTTGTATTGTGTCAGAAATTATTTGGGTAAGGTCATATTCAGTTGTGATTTATTGCACGTTAAAACGTTGAGTCTTATTAAATGTACACTATATATTTTTCCCTCTTCAAGTAATAATTCAACATCTTTTCTTTACACTTATTAAATTAGAACTATAAAAAAAAATCCAATTGTTATTATAGGTATTATACTAACCTAACCCAACTAATTAAATTGAATTAAAATTAAGTGAAAAATGCCAACCACTCGTAATAAAATGGGGCTAAATAGATTATTGTTATAGGCTACAACTATGATTCATCTTATGTCTTGGGTGTCTTTCGGTTTAGTTTTTGGTGGTTCATATTTTAGTTGGGTATTTTCAAAATTCTCCAAATTTGTTTAGTAATTTCACGAAATATTTCAAACATGATTTGGATTATTTGGATGTAATTTTTGCAATGTAAAATCAAGTCAAAAATAGTTAATGGGTTTGAAAATGCTAAATGTTAATTGGATGGTGATTAGTAGGTGAATTCGAATGAGTATTAAATTATATATGTTTGTTGAAAGAATTAAATTTAAGAAAATAAATTAATTTTATATCTCGACTTATTTAAAAAGGTAGTCAGTGATTTTTTATCTAACTTTTTCTTAATATATAATTTGAATATTATTGAAATTGTATGATATCAACCCATTAACAATTAGATTTATAAAGGTCTTCATTAGAAAACAATATACCACAAAGTGATGTTTTATTTTCTCTTAACTCTAGTTTAGTGTAGTTAGGTTAAGCTAATAAAATTTAATAATATTGAATTATTTTTTAAAATTTAAATGAGGCCGCGGGTGGCAAAATTTAGACCACAAGGTCTATAAGTAAGACAATCATTTTCCGATTGGCCCTTTTATAGTCATAAATTCATAATCATTTCCTTGGTGAAGCACATCAATAACATCATCTTTATTAAATAATTTTAAAAGCTCTACATTCATTTCTAATATTTTATTATAAAAAATATTTGAGATAATATTGAATGTAAATTTATTCAAATTAGTGCAAATGGATGAGGATTAATATCATAAATTAAAGAGGGTAAAATCACTTTAATTTGTGTTGTGTCTATCTTTTTACCTCCCACTTTGCAACAACTTGTTGGGGTTTTATGTTTGAATGAAATAAATTAAAGTAAGAGATGTGTCTATTCGGTCCGAAGAGGTACCCTTTGGACCGAACCATTGTGTCCTTTCTCAAGAGGCACTTTTGCGTCTATAAATATGAGACAGAATCTGGCCAATTCTGAATCAATTATATAGAAGAAAAACACTACTCTCTCTTTCTCTTACTTCCGTAAAAATTTAGTTCGAAGTTTCTGTTTGTTCAAGTTCGCCGTGGGTTCATTATTTGTGCAAATAATGAACAACAGACTGTTGTATCTTGGGAGACTACCGGGAATCAAACTGTATGCACCGTGACAGCCCCGGAAATATTGTCTTAAGGAAATTTGTTTCGGCAAGCCTCAGTCTAATTTCCTTGTTTTTTACGTAAAGATTGAAGTGATCTTTGGTTTCGATACAAGTAAGTATTTCTCACTATTTTTTGTGTTAGATCGAAATATTTAATTACACAGATTGTTAGACACCAACAATCTTAAAACAATAAATATTTTGTTTAACTTATCTGTGTATTGTTATAATGATTAAATATGGTTATTTATTCATAAATCATTATTACCTCCCTGCATGTTTTAACGTACTAGTGTTTGAAACATTTCTCATGAGTGGGAACTTACTGGTAATACAATCTCGATATACTGTATTCTCTGATTAGTTTTGTCAATTTTATAAAATCGTAATACGAGAATTTGAATGTCTCAAATATGCTGTCTAAATATATATATTCCTTTGAATGAATATTTAAATCGGAAAAAATTTAAGTGGGATTTCTTAATCTTATGATACATATAAATGGGAACTCATTTGTGGAATGGCTATTTTCCTTTACGGAAATAATACATAAAATTGATATGACTGAGATCTAGTGGCTTGTTTTACGTAATCATAGCAACTTTCTTTTTGCAACATGAATCGTTGCTTTGCAGCGCCATGTATTTTCATGAATAGATGTTTATATTTTAATTGATTAACTAATTCAAAGCAGATTGTGAATAAGTATGTTGGCAGATGAAAAATTTAAAAGAATTGAAAAGGTGTCTTTTCTTATTCTCTCGAGTCCTGCCTATTAATCTGCTTGAATTGAAACTCAATTAGTGGTCACGACTTTAAGGAAAGGCTCCACCCAAAGAACAAACATTTGTTTTATTTATTTATGTAAAAATGAATCCCGAAATTAAAACCTGATAAAGAGACACGATGTCTCCTTATTTAATTGTGAGATTTTTCAAAGGGTGTGAAGGTAGTATTTCCTTCAGAGAATTATAATAGGTGTGTTTTTACATTCCCTTGATAACTGCAATGAGTAATCCAATTCGGAGAGTCAATACTTTATGTAAAAACTATTGGATTGTTGCGTAAAGTGAATCGGTGCATTATTTGGACTATAATTTTTTAATCAAGTCTCTTTTTGCACGAATGGAGTCTATGTTTCTGATTCATGAGAGTACAAATTTTTTAATGTGATAAAATCAACTTCATTAAATTGGTATATGGAGTGAGTATCATTAAATGAAATTAAAGACGAAGAGTCGTCAAGATTATCTATTTCAAATTGTTAGAATGCGATTCAACAAGAAATGATAAGAAATCGTAATATATGTTATATCTGAATTGCGAATTCAACATATAGATGAGGAAGGATTATTAAGTCATTCCATGAAGGTGACAAATAATTAAAATTGTTTGCAAAATATTTGTAATTCATCGATATTTTAATGAGAAAATATTGATAATTTATAAGAATTATAATTTATATCAATATTTTGAGAAAATATTGAAAAATTAATATGCATAAGTAATTATAATTATTCTGTGGAATAATTATAATTGCTATGATATCAATATTTTATTGAGGAAATATTGATTATATTTATAATTTATTCGCGAAATAAATATCAATATTTTATTGAGAAAATATTGATAATATTTTATTTGTGAGAAATAATTATAAATTATTTGAGAAATAAATATCAATATTTTATTGAGAAAATATTGATTGAACTTATTTGTGAAATAATTATTATTTATTTTTGAGAAATAAGTATATAATTATAATTTATTTGTTTGCGAAACAAATATGTAAAAGTTCAAATTTTTTGAACTAATCCAAATTAATTATGTGATTTTAAATCATTACTAAATAATGAAGTTTAAAATGTATTTGATCACATATATTTTATTGCGCTATTTATTGAATAATAAATAAGAGGCAATAAAAGTATTTGCGAAATACAAAGAGATGCATTTGTGAACTATAAATCTAGAAAATGGAATAAGAAAATTTTAAATTCTTATATCCAAATTGTGGGGGTAAATACGAATATAATAATTTACACAAGAATGTGTTAAATTAAGAATAATTCGCCAAATAATTTACCTAGCTCAACTCAATTCGATTTGGTTGCTAAAATAACAGAATTTTAAAATGTGGTTAAGCGTCAATCTTTAAATTCGGGTTTACTTGACAACTTGTGGGGGAAAGCTCGCTAGATGTCTACACACATACTAAGTCGAGTTTCATACAAGAAAGTCAATTATCATTCCATATGAGTTATGGAAAGGGAAGAAAAACCAAATACCTTAAAATGTGGGGGGTATTTAGGTCAGATTTCGGTTTCACCACCGAAAAAGATAAATAATTTTATAATATTAATTACTACTAGCTTATGCGATAAATAGTAGCGGTTCATATTTTTGGTGTTTAAATCTGAAATAAATGTAATCATGTGAACTGAGTCACGTGAAGTAACATTAATTGAGAATGTAAGAAGTCGTTTCTTATAAAATTGATCATTCTTTTGTCTCAGATTTATATTCAGTAAGCGTGATTTACTGATATTAAAATATGATAAAGTAATATTATTTATTATATTACTTACATAAACTTTTTTATAATTAGAGTTAATTATAAATTTTTATTCTGCGAGAATAAACATTATAGTCTAACCAATTTTAGACTAGAATATTTTGCGAAAATATTTAATTAATTTTGATCAAGGGGGTCAAATTTGTGAAGTTTATAAATATATTTAATTAAAAACTACAATATTCTGCGAGAATATACATATGAATCTTACTTCAACATGATTTTGTTGACGAGTTGAAGAGACAAATGAGCTAAAAGCTCTAAGTTCTTCGATCTAGATATTCTAACTTAACCTCGAACATATAAATAAATAATATCACATTCCAATATCGTGGATTGGAAATAGACGATTGACAGCAAGTTACATCCATAAAATTGGTAGACCTCGAGGAGTGAACCAATTAGATGTAGATGGGTTTTTAAGTTCAAGAGTTTAAAAACTTCGATAAATCAGTCGACTAAAACTAGGCTAGACGAGTAGCCAATGTGCCTTATTAAAAGAAGTACTTTTACTTCTTTGACTTATATATATTCACTAGCGAATAGGATGACATCCATTTGAATGTTAATAGCTCTAATAGCTACATACAGCCGACGGTTCAAGATGAAATATTTCACCGATTGGCTAAGTAAATCCGATAAGCTTTAACTAGGGAAGGTTCAAGATGAAATATTTCACCTATTCCGATGCGGTATTATTCCTAAAGAAATTTCGACATGATATGTCTATGTGAAGGAACTCGAACAACAATTTCATTCATGTGGGGGATTGTTGGGTTTTTATGTTTGAATGAAATAAATTAAAGTAAGAGATGTGTCTATTCGGTCCGAAGAGGTACCCTTTGGACCGAACCATTGTGTCCTTTCTCAAGAGGCACTTTTGCGTCTATAAATATGAGACAGAATCTGGCCAATTCTGAATCAATTATATAGAAGAAAAACACTACTCTCTCTTTCTCTTACTTCCGTAAAAATTTAGTTCGAAGTTTCTGTTTGTTCAAGTTCGCCGTGGGTTCATTATTTGTGCAAATAATGAACAACAGACTGTTGTATCTTGGGAGACTACCGGGAATCAAACTGTATGCACCGTGACAGCCCCGGAAATATTGTCTTAAGGAAATTTGTTTCGGCAAGCCTCAGTCTAATTTCCTTGTTTTTTACGTAAAGATTGAAGTGATCTTTGGTTTCGATACAAGTAAGTATTTCTCACTATTTTTTGTGTTAGATCGAAATATTTAATTACACAGATTGTTAGACACCAACACAACTTGTAATCTATAACATTCTAATTATGTTAATTGATGTTACATCTAGTTTTAAAGATAGGACTTTCGCAGCCAAAGGTGACAAACAAGGTTGTTTTGAAGCAGTTGTAAAAGGATAGATTAGTTCGGATTACGAACGATGAAGTTAGGTTCAAATCGAGTCCGTTACTAGATTTTTTTCTAAATTTAGTGCAAATTTGTTTGGAGCGAAGCAACTGCAATATGGATAGACTCCTTCGAATTACGGACGATGACGCTAGGCTAAATCGGAATTAGCATGTTACTTGATTTATTTCTAAATTTAGTGTAAATTTGTTTGAAGCTGCATCGACGCAGCTGCAATATGGATAGACTCAGTCGAATTACGGACGATGACGTTAGGCTAAATCGGGATTAGCATGTCACTTGATTTATTTCTAAAAATAAGTTCAAATTTATTTGGAGTATTTCGATGCAGTTACAAAAGGATAGACTCAGTCGAAGCTAAATCGGTTAGCATGTCACTTGATTTATTTCTAAAAATAAGTTCAAATTTATTTGGAGTGTTTCGATGCAGTTATAAAAGGATCTCAGTCGAATTACGGAAGTTGACGTACAGCATGCCACTTGATTTATTTCTAAAATAAAGTTCAAATTTATTTGGAATATTTCGATACAGTTACAAAAGGATAGACCCGTTCGAATTACGACGATGACGTTAGGTTAAATCGAACAAGTCCATTAGTATATTTATTTCTAAATTTAGTTTAAATTTTTTTGGAGTGTTCGAAGCGGAGCTATTAGCTTTGTGAAACCATTTTATCTTGAAATATTAAAAACATTAATTGTTCGGATTTGAGCAGATAAGAAATTTGTTGAAGGTGGGTTGACCCTATTTATTTTGTATTGTGTCAGAAATGATTTGGGTAAGGTCATATTCGGTTGTGGTTTATTGCACATTAAAACGTTGAGTCTTATTAAATGCACACTATATATTTTATATTTATTAGAAATGTTGTTGGTCCAATTAAACTCAAATTCAACAAATCCAATTCAAGCTAGCTAGTAAAATAGAATAGGGTGATATTAGGTTGGATCTCAATGCCAAATCAATCCACTCAGGATCGGACTTGGCGCTTGACAAACTAGGCCACCCAACTTCTTCAGCCCCCAACGCTAACCATTATATATGAAGAGAAACAAATAGCATAAGTTAGATCAAAGTTGAGTATTTACATATATGTTATATCGAGTTATTCTAGTGTTGAGTATTTATATATTTTAGAGATAAAATTGTTGTTGGAATTTATATTCTATATGTGAATAAAATTAGTTGTGAGTAAGGGGTCGTGTCTGTTCGATCTGAAGAGGTACTCTTTGGATCGAAACAGTACAATCCAAACATTGTGTCTCTTGCGAAAATATATTTTTTGAGTCTATAAATAGGAGACTTAATCTGGCCAATTAAGTATCCTTTTTCCGACAATAATAAAAAAATTACTCTCATCTCAACTTTAAATTTATATCGAATTTTCTATTTGCTTCGGTTCGCAGTGGGTTCATTATTTGTGCAAATAATGAACAACAGACTGTTGTATCTTCGGAGACTACCGGGAATCAAACTGTATGCACTGTGGCAGCCCCGGAAATATTGTCTTAAGGAAATTTGTTTCGGCAAGCCTCAGTCTAATTTCCTTGTTTTTTACGTAAAGATTGAAGTGATCTTTGGTTACGATACAAGTAAGTATTTCTCACTATATTTTGTGTTAGATCGAAATATTTAAGTACACAAATTGTTAAACACCAACAATTGTAAAAATCGTCTTAAACTAATTATTGATTTTGAATTTTCATCCCAAACTATATTAATTTGACGAATTTCATCCCGTAATTTAATATTTTTTTGGAATATCATCCCACCGTTAATTACAAGACAAAAATTGCGCATTTGTCCGTTAAATTACCAGATGACTGCTTACATGTCATGACGTGGTAAATTTTAACATGATTAATTATATAATATTGCAGAATTCGTCCCAAACTAATTAAAGATTGAACCGCCATTTCCATTAAATTAGAAATTTAATATTGGGACTAAATTCATACAAAATGGTAAATTAAGGGATGAAATTTGAAGAGTTGATATAGTTTGGGACAAAAAATCAAAATTAATAATTAGTTTGCGACGATATTTCAAAAGAATATTATATTACAGAACGAAATTCAGTGAGGTAATATAGTATCGGACGAAAATTCAAAATCACTAATTAATTTGGGACATTTTCTGTAATTTTACCTATCTTAGATCTAGTTTTTTTTTTCCCCTATTGATTTTATATTTGAATAATTTAAAAATTATTCAAATATAATATCAACAGGTGATTGGTCTAGTGAAAGGGACTAGTCACTACAAAGTAACGGACTCAAGTTCGAATCGGTGTTGAGAGAGGTACCCACATTAATGTGACCAACCCGCCTCGAAAGGGATTAAATCATTGGGAAACAAAAAAAAAAAGAAATAAAAATAATGTAAATACTTCTGAATTTTTATTGGAGATTTTAACTCTAAAGTCTTTAAATGATAAAACTTTGAAAGAATGTTATGTCAATCTTGAAAATTCGTTATAACATAACTTAATATCAGAAATATATGGTTCCGATATTTATAATGAACTAAAAGCTTTATCAAAAGTTATGACTGTTCATACATATAAGCATATTGATATTCTTAATCATATAAAAGCATTTGATTCTTATTCATAGATGTATATTTGCTATAGATATGTCACAAGAAAGCTTAAATAAATTGACTATTTTATCTATAGAAAAAGATACGTCGAAAATGCTAAAAATGAATATTTAATCACTAATTTTACATCTACTAATACAATAAAAATAAAATTTATAAGAAATAATTTTTTAAAAATATAGGACCCCATTTCAGATGTTGTGTAGACCCCAAAATATGTAGGTTCGGCCCAGAATCCACTTAACTTTGACCCGTTTTGCCAACCCTACGTATACCATACCATACCAATATACCATGAATATAATGTGGATACTTGACTTGAAAATGATAGATCTTGAAGAATTCTCAAAGTCAAAAGCACTTTTCAAAAAATAGTTGAAAAATAAAGAATTAAAAGGAAGCACCTGGCAATTGCTAATGTCTAGGTGGCACCAAGAAAGCCCGTAATTCAATTAAATGAGCAAAAGATAAAAATACCCCCTATGATTTATTTAACTTCCAAAAACTCTTTTGTATTATTTTAACTCTCAAAAACTCCTTATAATTTCAAATAAGTCAAATACACCTTAAAAAAGAGAATGTGTTTCAAATGTTAAAATTGTAAGTATCTGTTCACATTTTATTTTTGATATGAAAATTTTACCTCTGACATCGAAAGACAAAAACAACCCTATGTTTTGTTTAACTCCTAAAAAATCCCCTATGAGTCATTTTAAATCCCCAAAATCCCTCTGTGTTTGATTTTATATACCACACTCGATCCAAGTAATATACTTATTTTTTTAAAAAGAATAAATAAATTTTAAAAAAACAAACACATAGACCAAAAGTCAAAAATAAAATTATAAGTATATCCTACTTGGGTCGAGTGTGATATTTAAAATAATACACAGAGGGTTTTTTGATAGTTAAAATAACATAGGGGGTTTTGGAGAGTAGACAAAGCATAGGGGATGTTTTTGTCTTTTGCTCCAATTAGAACCTATAAATTGATCCATTTTTAAGAATTTTGCATCGAGTTGCGGGCCCATAAATTATTTAAAACATACTAATTGATGTTTTTCTTTTTTTTTAAGAATCTTGCTTCAAGTGGTTTTTTTTTAAAAAAAATTAATGGGGACATAAGTGTTTGTCGGTAGATATGCAAATCTTCAGGCCAAAGAATTTGGCTATAACATTTTTCTATTTCAAAATTCAATCCCCTTCCGATTGGCAATTGAAAGTCTTTATAACTAATCCACTTCTTAATACTCTAATATTTGATTAATACTTGGTTCTTAAAGTGTCAATTATTTTACAAGTACTTGTCTTTAGTTTATTATTTTTGCAAGTTGTAAAAGATCTTGGCAAATCTTTTTAGTCAAATGGTCCTTCTCCAAATTGCCTAATCTTCACCGGCCATATGCTTTTTCTAATCTCTTAAATATTGTTAATACTCCTATAGAATTAGTCACCAAAAAGGTTGGTACATTGGAAATAAGCAAATTTTCATGACTTGGCAAATTAAGTTTTGAACTTATCTTCCAAACATGTTCACCTAATGTATTCGACGGGCCTCGAAAAAAATTAAATTCTATCAGATCGGGTTTTTGGAACGAATATGCTAATCAACGATCGATGAACTTGATTCTTAACTTCCTTTAGGTAGAATGACATGGAAAATAAGGAAAGACTAGAGTGATTATCAATTGTTCACCAATTAAACTAAATTATTAATTGTAACACTTACACTCCTCAGTTATAATATTGAACATTTTATTCTAAAACTACCCCCGCTCTTTTTATAACAATTTAAATTGTTTCTTTATTAGTTCACAAATTTTTTTTTATTATTAATTATGAATTCATCCATCCACCAAACAATATTATGTTTCACTTTCTTCATTTATTTTGTTTCCTTCGGTTTTATGGTCTCAATTTTTTTCTTTATTTCTGTTTCACTTTGTTTCCTTTATTTTATGTTTAGTTTTTTTTATTTATATCTCAATTTTTTTCTTTATATTTTTATGAGTTTTTAATTGGTGATAATTATCTCATTTATTTTCGATACGAATTATTATACAAAATGTTGAGTAATTCTCCTTCAAATTATCTCTTGCAAAATTCAAGTTTGACACCAAACAGTATTATGTTTTAGTTTCTTATGAATTCATCCATCCACTAAACAATACAATATAAGGTTTCATTTTTTTCATTTCTCTAGTTTCCTTCGGTTAGAAAAATATGACAAATAAAGAAAAAATTTGAGATAAAAAAAATGAAGGAAACAAAAGAAATAAAGAAATTGAAACATAATGTTATTTGGTGGATAAATGAATTTATAATTAATAAAAAGACAATTTTTTGATAAATTAATAAATAAATTTATTATTTGTACAAGGGGCGGAGATATTTTTGAAATAAAAACCATAAAATTATAACTGGGGATAATTAATACCATCCTCATAATTTAAGGAGGAAAACTGTATTTCACCCTTTTATATAAACTAAATTTAGCCCCAAACAAACAAGGAAAATTTAAGACGAGACGGATCCGAACTGACCAGTGAGCTTTTGACACGTTTTGTAAATTCAAGTGGCTATATGTAGAAAATGAGTATGTCACTTTTATAGAGATATATCAATTTTTTTTTGGGTGAAATGATAGAAATATCTCAAGGCTATTTAAAGAATATTATATTGTTTATATATTGTTAGTTTGTTACGCGAAGATTGAAAAAGAGATGAACACACGTATTATGTTCATAACGTAACAAAAGAGTGGCTAAATCACGACAAATATATCATCATCAAAAAATTGAGTGCAATAATCATTAAAATGAGAAGTTTCGAAGTTAAGGTCTAGAAGCCTCCACGCTTCCAATTACAATGGGTCTGTTTGTTTGGTGTTTGGGAAAGTAGTTTGAGAGAGTACTTGATGTTTGTAAAATAATTTCGATTTACGTAATGTTGTTTGTTTGATTGTTGTGAGAGTAGCTTGAGAAAATTAATTTCAGAAAGTTGAAAACATGTTTATTTGACATTTTCCAAAGGCAAAATTCCAGAAAACGTCCCAGATTAATTAGTGATTTTGAATTTTCGTCCCAAACTATATTACCTTACCGAATTTCGTCCCGTAATTTAATATTCTTTTGAAATATCATCCCAAACTAATTAATAATTTTGATTTTTTCGTCCCAAACTATATCAACTCACCAAATTTCGTTCTGTAATTTATCATTTTGTCTGAATTTAGTCCCAATTAAATTTCTAATTTAATGGAAGTGACGGTTCAATCTTGTAATTAGTTTGAGACAAATTTTGTAATATTATATAATTATTCATGTTAAAACAAATGTGCAATTTTCGTATCATAATTAATGGTGGGGCGATATTTAAAAAAAAATATTGAATTACGGGACGAAATTCGCCAAGTTATATAGTTTGGGCGAAAATCCAAAATCAATAATTAGTGTGGGACGATTTTTACAATTTTGTCTTTCCCAAACACGAAAAAAATTGAGAAACGCCAAAAAAACTGGCCCAATCATTTTCTTTATCTCAATCTAATTGTATTCAACACGCAATCGTCTAATAAAACCACTTCTAAAGATATAAACGCGTGCTCATTAACCATCCCAATTTTTTTGGCTATTCACATCATAATATTGGAACGGTTCACTTGGTACATTTTGTAATAATATGTGTATTTATACATAGTTTCTTCGACGGGAAGATTTTGAGTTTAAGAAAAAAGTTTTTGTTTTTTTTTTGTTTTTTATAATCCAGGTGTTCAAGAAAAAAGTTTTTTGTTCTATGTTATGATAAACACGTTATATTTCTAAATTTATATTAATACCTCTTTTAATTTCAACTCTCCAAAAATCTAAATTTTGCTCCAACTCTTAATTCCAAAAATAGGCCATGAGTTGTTTTGAATGTAATAACTTGATTATTACTACAACCTATCGACGTCCCATATTAATGGGCTAAATCATAAGGGTTGTCGAGGATTAGCTTCCACGATGCATCTTATTCAAGTTGGATTTGATTGAAATTGGATCCAATCAGATTCACTTTCACCGATTTTATCCATTTTTCATTAATTTAACTTATTTTTATCTATGATGTAAGCCATTTTAAATCGAATCAACCTAATTCTTTCAATTTTTTTTACTGATTTCGTCGATATTTTCACTAATATTAACGTTTTAACCCACTTCTAGGTTATTTAGCATTTTTTTATCAATAGTTTCACTAATTTTAATGACATAACCCGATTTGAATTGATTAAACTCGTTTTTCATCGTTTAAAGCCATTTTCAATTGTTTCAACCCATTTTGCTGATTTTTTAATTTCATCGACTTAACATGTTTTAAACCGATTTAATCAATTTTTCACGGATTAATATTATTTTCAATCAGTTTAGCCCTATATATTCACTGATTTAAACGATCTAACCTGTATTTTACTCGTTGTTTCACCAATTTAGCCAGAGTTTAGTACCAAATTAACCCAATAATTATACACCAATATTATCCACTTCAACCATTTTTCCACCAAATTGCAGCAATATATTTTGCAAATTTACTGATTTAACCATTATAATTAAATTAACCCGTTATTTACCAATTTCATCGATTTAACTTAATCAATTAATGTTAACATACTTAACATGGTAACGTCGATGAGAACTTAGCTAAGTGGTTAAAATGAGGCTCTATAACCAAGAGGTCATGAGTTCAACTCCCACGAATATAGGTATTTTATCTAGTTTCATACTAGTCTTTCTCTAGTTTAATACTAGTAATTAGTTTACTTTGATATCACTGGAATAGTTTCGATTCGATTTAATGTTTAACATAACAATGTAACCACCATCTAAAAAAAAACACGGTAACTACTTTTATTTTCTAGGGATTTGGGGAAAATGGGCTAAATCGGCTAAAAATTGATTGAAATTACACAAGTTTAATCGGTGAAATGTGGGTTAAATCGGGTTAAAAAAAGAGTTATGTAATGATTTAAATTGACAAAACTAGTGAAAAAAATGGGTCAAAATAGTGGAAAAAAAATCGATGAAATCCATGGGTTATATCAGCTAAAAATAATGGAATTCGTGAAAAAGGGTTATATTATGAAATTAGTGAAAAAAATATATAGATTGGTTAAAAAATAAAAATGGGTTAACTAGATTAGAAATTGTTAAATCATTGATACTAGTGAAAAAATCAGAGAAATTGATGAAATTTTTTTAATTGGTAAAACTAATGAGAAATCAGTTAATCAATAATTAAACGGGTAAAATGGGTAAATTGCTAAAATTAGTGAAATAAAATCATAAGGATCGATTAAAAGGGAGAGGGGGGTTTAAAGTTAGTGAAATAAATCGTTGAAATCAATGAAAACGGATTAAATCAATGAAATTGGTTAGAAAGCGAGTTAAATCTGAAAATTCTTACTTAGACCTGGTTTAGGAGATTTTCCTAGACCTTGTGGTTGAAAAATACTCCACATCATCAATTGTGATGATGATGTGGAGTATTTTTCAACCACAAGGTCTAGGAAAATCTTCTAGACCAGGTCTAAGTAACAATGTCCCAGTTAAATCCATGAAAAATAATCTCCATTGGGTCAAATTTGAATCAAGTACATTTCCTATGGAGAGAGAATCATGATGGATCCATCATGTATAGGATTGACAAAATCGATCTTCTATAAAACCAAATGGCTCAATCTGATAAATTCGTTGTAGCATAGTTAAATAATAAGTTTACAGAGTTTGAGCCATTTTTGTGGGACTCACAAAGTTATGAGCCGAACTTGAGCTTAGTAAGGCTCAACCTGAATACAACCCGACTTAATTGATATGGGTATATGATTTTATACGAATTATCTTCTTCTTCACAATATTATACAACAATTCGATAAAATCGTATAGCTTGTAATAAAAATTCCAAGTAAACAACTAATTTGAACAAATTCCGCAACTTCGCTTATTAAAAAAATATTTCACTTAACTTGTGATCTAATATATGTGATTTAACCATATAAAATTATTTTCCGTGTAGTAAGATAGAATTTATGCCTAAAATAGCATAATAACTAATTTCCGGAAAGAGGGCCCACCCATCACAAATGTGCTTTTACAATTTTACCCTTCACGCCTTCTTTCCCTTCCCTTCAAAATAGCTTTTACATCACTCCCTCGTTTCCATTATTTTCTTCGAAAACACACACACACACACACACCTACCTCTATATATATATATTTGCTAGCACATAAAAGAAATACACAAAATACAAAACCAATTTCTTGCATGAAATAAACCTCACATTTATAATTGGAAAAAAAAAAAAAAATGGGTTTACCGAACCAATTATCCGACTTCTCAAACGAATCATTCACAATCATGGCGGTGGTGCTCATCGCCAAGAGCGTACGTTATCTCCACTCCCTTCTCACCACTATCCTACACTCCCTCGGCCTCTACACCCCCCGGTTCGACCCGGATCACCTCCGTTTCGAGGAGAATCCACTCTACGACGTTGTCGGGTCGGGTCTAGCCGGAATCGTCCTCCTATGCGAGCAATTGAATCTGAACCGGGCCTGCTCTTACATTAAACAAGACGACGGCGTTGGCCCGTTCGGGCCGGATTGCGTGGTGTGCTTGAACCGGTTCAATGAAGGGGACCGCTTGAGAGAGTTGCAATGCCGACACGTGTTCCATAAGGATTGCTTGGACGGTTGGATGGACCAACTCAACTTTAGCTGTCCTCTGTGCCGTGCACAGCTGGTGGACAATGAGCGCGTGGAAGCCACGCGGAGGCGCGTGACTAACAATATCTTGGCATCGTTCCCTTTTCAATGAAGCTTCTCCCACGGCGGCGCGTGACTTATATGAAGGATGAGGACTCTTCTTTTTCTACTTTTTTGCTTTCTTTTTTTGGCCCAGTTTTACTGTTTTGAAGGGTTGCTAGAAGTTTTGACCTTGAAATTTTTTTATTTTATCTTTTTCCCCCAAGTTGATTCTTGGGGTGGTTTTTTTCTTTCTTTTTTTTTTTTTAAAAGAGAGTTTTAGAAACTCTTTTGCCCATCTGTAAAAAATGTGATAAAGTTAATCCTTGTTAGAAAAATAAAAATGAATACTAGTTGATAATATTAGTATGTAATGGTGTTCTTCTATTTTCCAAAGTAGTAAAGGGTGTTGGAATTTTATTGTTAATCCAATAATAAATCCATTAGGTGGACTTTTAATAAGTTTAGTCGATTGTTAAGAAGGGCTATTTCAATTATTTATGCCCGATTAAAGTGATCGAATTAAGTTAATTTTATATGGGCATAGGAAATATCATTCTACATAAGTGTGGGGTAAATAAAGTAATTTATATGTGTAGAGTACTGAAAGTGTGATTATTAAACTTTGATGGGCTAGTTTAGTAATTACATAATTATTAACTGCTATTGCAGTTAATAAATAGGGAGACTTGGTCCCTGGGTCAGTTACCATAAAAAATATAACGTGTTATCTCCCCACCATCAGAGAAAACAACTGTAGAAATTATTTTTGGTAACTAGATCTAGAAATTCAAGTCTTGGGTGATTCAATTCGTCAATTCCTTCAAGTTCGATTCATCTATTCATCAAGGCTTCATAACTATGGATTCTGGTAGGTTTTCTTAAACTCTTATGGTGAGTAATCCTCTTTTAATCGACAAAATCGATCTAGGGTTAGAAAATCCAATTTCATATTATGTATGATTTTCTTCCTTCAAGTGGTATCAGAGCAGTGTTTTGCTCGATTATTGGAGGATTTTCGGTTAATTTTCAGAAATTTGAAAAGTTATACTGTTCATATTTATACACTTCCGTATGATATGTATTCCACTGTTATGATAGTTTTGGTATTAAATTATAAATTTTGCTTCAAATCAATCATGATACGTGGGTTGCTAATTACTTCTCAATTCTTCAGTTTCTTTACTGATTCCTATATATGCTTTATTCTTTGTTTAATTGAATTAGTTAGTTTAATTTAATTGAACATAAGCATATGCAGTTCTGGAATTTGGTTTCTATAGATTCTGTCGCTTGTGATGTATATGGAATTGAAGTTTCTATCCATACAAAGTAATTGGATGAGTTTTCTATATATTATTTCGTAACAGGGAGATTATTACTCTTTGTGAGAGATAAATTTTCAGATTTGAAAATTATTTAAAGTCAATTTTCATTTGGGTTTCTTCATATTTTGGGTGTTTTAATTGATGAAGAACATGAAATTGATGCTTGTTTATGTGTAAGATTGTAGATTGTTTCCAATTTCGGTTTGAAGTTCTTGATTGTCCGGTAAATCTTTTGTTTTCTCATGAAACCGGGTCAAGAAGATGAAGTTCCGGGTCGATTCGGATCCGACCCGGACAATGTGGTATGAGATGGTTTTTTATCCGGTTCATTTAGGTTCGGATCTAATTCGAATCGGGTTCGGTCTCAGTCCCGATCCGGTTATTTCTGGTTCGGGTTATAAGGTTTAAACCCGACCCGGTTTTGTTTGGATCTGGGTTAAGTTGATCCGTTTCAGTTCGGTCCGATTGAACTTGGGTTTTCTCTAGCCTGGACTGGATCTGAATCGGATCTGGATCTATTCTGAACTTGATCTAAATTGATCCTGTTTGGTCTAATCTGAACCTGAATTGGTCTGGTTCTGGTTGGGATTGATCCTGAACAGGACCAGCACTATTCATAAGGCCCTGTTTGGATGACCATTAAAAAAAAAAAAAAAAAAAAAAAAAAAAAAAAAAAAAAAAAAAAAAAATTGAAATTTTTTTTTTTGTTAAAGGAATTTATTTTCTTGTTCCTAGTTTAACTCAATTGATTGAACAAATATGTAGCCAAAGCAACCTCTGTTTGGTAAAATTAATTGTGTTTTCACAAGGTAACATGGGTTATCCATGTGGAACAATCAACCCAAAGGAGGATTGTTTTGACCGGATAATGTCAGTCTAAAATATGCAAATTATATGTTGTTTACCATGCGTTTGTTATGTCGGTCCAAAGAAAGGCATGATATTTGGCTGGTTTTTATTTAAGCATATTCTAGTACTATTTTGGTTAGAGAGTACCATTTACGAATTGTTGTTTAAGTCCAAAGACTAAATAATAATGTCGTGTTAGGTATCTTGTTTATGGGCCCACCAATTGAGCATGTTTAATTATATGTTAAAGATTACGCATGCATTTATTATGTATTAACTTGAGTTTTATTGTGTGATTCTTTGTTATTATAGTATCTGCTGTGACTGCTAATTTGAACAACATCCCGGTGCTTAATGGCACCAACTTTGGGAAATGGAAAGAGCACATTATGATAGTGCTTGGCGTCATGGACATGGACCATGCACTTAGGTTTGATCGCCCTGCAGACCTGACCGATGAAAGTACTGATGAGGAAAAGGCTGCATACGCGAAGTGGGAGCGAACGAACCGCATGAGTCTAATGATCATGAAGCACTCAATTCCGGAATCCATAAGGGGTGGGATATCCGAGGAAGCAATTGCCAAAGATTTCCTTAAGCAACTTTCAGACCGTTTCACTGCAAGTGAAAAGGTGGAGACGAGCACTATTCTTAGTAAGCTCACCTCCATGAAGTATAAGGGCAAAGGAAATGTCCGTGAGTACATTATGGAAATGTCCAATCTTGTGACAAGGCTGAGAGCACTCCAGTTGGATATGTCGGAAGACATACTCGTGCATCTCATTCTGATCTCCCTTCCCGCACACTTCAGTCCCTTCAAGATTTCCTACAATACTCAAAGGGAAAAGTGGACTCTCAATGAGCTTATTGCTCAATGTGTGCAGGAGGAAGAGAGGCTGAAGCAAGAGAAGACTGAAAGTGCTTATTTGGCATCTACTTCCAACGATGGCAACGCCAAGAAAAGAAAGAGGAAGGATAAGGGAAAGAAAATTGCAGACCCTGGAACATCTCAGCATAAGGAGCAGAAAAAGCAGGATCAGGGCTTAACCTGTTTCTTTTGCAAAAAGGCTGGACATCTCAAGAAAGACTGTTCCAAATACGCCGGATGGCGTGTGAAAAAGGGTAAACTTCTCAATTTTGTTTGTTCTGAAGTTAATCTTTCTATGGTACCTAGTGACACTTGGTGGATAGATACCGGTGCAACTACTCACATAAGTGTCACATTGCAGGATTGCCTAAGTTACCGGGAGCCAATTGATGGTGAAAGATACATCTATGTGGGCAACGGGAACAAGGCTGAAGTAGTAGCTATAGGTGTAGTTAGGTTGCGATTATGTACTGATTTTTATTTAGATTTGGAAGACACTTTTATTGTACCGTCATTTAGGCGGAACTTAATTTCTGTTTCTTGCTTGGACAAATATGGTTACTCTTGTTCTTTTGGCAATGGAACCTTCAGCGTGTCTTTAAATTCTAATATTGTTGGCACCGGTACTTTAATTGACAACCTATATAAATTAGACATCTTAACTACTAATCATGAAAATCTGCATTCAAGTTTAGGTACTAAGCGTAGATTGAACAATGAGAATTCTTGCATGCTATGGCACAAACGATTAGGTCATATTTCTCAACCGAGAATTAAAAGACTTGTGTCAGAAGGAATTCTTGATCCCCTAGATACAACAGACTTTAAAATCTGTATTGAGTGTATCAAGGGAAAACAAACAAATAAACGTAATAAAGGTGCATATCGGAGTAGTGAACCTTTGGAACTGATTCATACGGACATCTGTGGTCCATTCCCTAAAGCTTCTTGGAATGGGCAGCGGTACTTTATCAGTTTCGTAGATGACTACTCTCGGTATGGTTACCTATATTTAATACACGAGAAGTCTGAATCACTGGATATGTTCCAAATTTTCAAAGCTGAAGTTGAAAATCAACTAGGCAAGAAAATAAAGGCCGTCAAATCTGACCGTGGTGGTGAATACTATGGCAGAAATGATGGATCAGGGGAACAACGTTCAGGGCCTTTTGCCAAATACCTGGCTGAGTGCGGTATCGTCCCTCAATACACCATGCCAGGGACTCCAAGTCAAAATGGTGTGGCTGAGAGACGAAACCGAACACTTAAAGATATGGTGAGAAGTATGATTAGTCATTCTTCTCTACCTGAGTCACTTTGGGGCGAGGCATTAAAAACCGCAGTTTATATCCTAAATCGAGTCCCTAGTAAAGCAGTAGCTAAAACCCCATACGAGATGTGGACGGGCAAGAAGCCTAGTATTAGGCACTTGCATGTCTGGGGTTGTCCAGCAGAAGCCAGACCTTATAGGCCTAAAGAGCTGAAGTTGGACTCAAGAACCGTTAGCTGCTGTTTTGTGGGATACTCGGAAAGATCGAGGGGTTATAAGTTCTATGATCCCTCAAAAGGATCCTTCTTCGAAACAGGGAATGCTAAATTTATTGAGGATGCTGATTTCAGTGGGAGTAAACGGTGTAATGATATTAAGTTTGAAGAGGAATGTGTAAACATTCCTACTATAGTTACGAGTGAGAATGATCAGGTATCCATCCCTGTCGTTCTTCAACCCGTAAATCAGATTGTCCCTTCAAACATAATTGACCCTATTACAAATCCCAATGTAGTTCCACAACATTCTCCCATAGAGTTCCAAGAACAACCTCAACCTTTAGAGGAAGTTCCCGAGGAGATACAAAATCAGCAACCTCAACCTATAGAGCCAATTAGGCGATCCACTAGAGAAAGAAGAAGTGCCATCTCCAATGATTATGAGATCTATCTTCAAGAACATGATTATGACTTGGGGTCGGAAAATGATCCAACCTCATTCAGTGAAGCCATATCATGTTCAAACTCTCTTAAATGGATCGCAGCCATGAAAGAAGAGTTGAAATCCATGGCTGATAATGACGTTTGGGACCTTGTCGAGTTACCAACAGGTGCAAGACCAATTGGTTGTAAATGGATATTTAAAACCAAACGGGATGCAAATGGTAACATCGAAAGGTATAAAGCTCGTCTAGTAGCCAAGGGATTCACTCAGAAGGAAGGAATCGATTTCAAAGAGACTTTTTCACCAGTCTCAACAAAAGATTCCCTAAGGATTATCATGGCACTTGTAGCTCATTTTGATTTAGAGCTACATCAAATGGATGTAAAAACTGCGTTTCTCAATGGAAACATTGAAGAAACAATTTACATGGTACAACCAGAGAACTCGGGTTTCTCAAACTCGAAGCACCTTGTATGTAAGTTAAAGAAGTCCATTTATGGCTTAAAGCAGGCATCCCGTCAGTGGTACCGGAAATTTGATGACGTTATCACTTCTTACGGTTTTAAGGAGAATGTCATCGATCAGTGCATATATCTCAAGATCAGTGGGAGCAAATTCATTATCCTGGTGCTATACGTAGATGATATTCTACTAGCAAGCAGTGATATGGGTCTGTTGCATGATACCAAGAAATTTCTGTCAAGTAAATTTGAAATGAAAGATCTTGGTGATGCTTCATTTGTTTTGGGTATACAAATCGATCGCGATCGATCTAAGGGTATACTTGGACTATCTCAGAAGGCTTATATCGATAAGGTGCTTTGTCGTTTTGGCATGCAAAACTGTGCACCAGGAGATACCCCTGTCGCTAAAGGCGACAAATTCAGCTTGCTCCAATGTCCTAAACTGGATCTTGAGAAAAAGGAAATGGAGACAATCCCATACTCTTCCGCAGTTGGGAGTCTCATGTATGCACAAGTATGTACGCGTCCGGATATTGCGTACATAGTTGGGATGTTGGGCAGATATTTGAGTAACCCGGGAATACGTCACTGGAAAGCAGTGAAACGGGTACTAAGATACTTGCAAAGAACTAAGGATTATAGGCTCACTTATCGGAGATCAGATCACTTAGAGATCGTGGGGTACTCCGATTCAGACTTTGCTGGATGCGTTGATAGTAAGAAATCGACATCAGGATATATCTTCATGCTAGCTGGAGGAGCTATTTCTTGGAAAAGTGTCAAACAGACATTAATAGCTTCCTCAACCATGGAGGCTGAATTTGTGGCTTGCTTTGAAGCATCCAACCAAGCTATATGGCTCAGAAATTTTGTCACTGGGTTACAAGTGGTTGATAGCATTCAAAAACCACTTAGGATCAACTGTGACAATATGGCTGCCGAGTCATATTCAAAGAACAACCGAAGTTCGTCAAAATCTAAATACATTGACATAAAGTATTTGGTTGTAAAAGAAAGGGTTCAAAATGCTCAAGTATCTATAGAGCACATCAGCACAAACTCCAATATAGCTGACCCGTTTACCAAAGGCTTACCGCCTAAGGTGTTTCTTGAGCATGTTGCTCAAATGGGTGTCATTGGACTTTAAGATGCGTTTTCCTAGTTGGAGTTTGTTTTAGTTGTATTGATATACATTTATGCTCTTTGATATGTTTATGGATATTTATTTCTGTACAGATTATGGTATTAGTGATATGAATTTTCTTTCATATTGGTTTGAGCATTTTGACATAAAGTTTGCAACTTTTCATTGTGGTTTAACATTTGATAGGAAAGTTAAATTTGACTGTTGAAGTCATAAGGTAGGACCAGTTGGAAATAGGCATGTGTGATCGCATTGCATGTAATTTCCATGCTACACATCCACACTTGATCTATGTCGTTAATTTCTTGAATATTGTGACCATTGAAGGTTGAAGTCATGAGTTAATTCGACTAAAGCCGCTTTGATCCTTTATTTTTGTAAATTAATGGACCAGATTGTTCTTTGAGATATTTCAAGGAAGAAATAGCATACTGCGCGCATTAAGGTTACTTCTAAACGATCTTAGGAAACTTATACAGTCCAAGTGGGAGATTGTTGGAATTTTATTGTTAATCCAATAATAAATCCATTAGGTGGACTTTTAATAAGTTTAGTCGATTGTTAAGAAGGGCTATTTCAATTATTTATGCCCGATTAAAGTGATCGAATTAAGTTAATTTTATATGGGCATAGGAAATATCATTCTACATAAGTGTGGGGTAAATAAAGTAATTTATATGTGTAGAGTACTGAAAGTGTGATTATTAAACTTTGATGGGCTAGTTTAGTAATTACATAATTATTAACTGCTATTGCAGTTAATAAATAGGGAGACTTGGTCCCTGGGTCAGTTACCATAAAAAATATAACGTGTTATCTCCCCACCATCAGAGAAAACAACTGTAGAAATTATTTTTGGTAACTAGATCTAGAAATTCAAGTCTTGGGTGATTCAATTCGTCAATTCCTTCAAGTTCGATTCATCTATTCATCAAGGCTTCATAACTATGGATTCTGGTAGGTTTTCTTAAACTCTTATGGTGAGTAATCCTCTTTTAATCGACAAAATCGATCTAGGGTTAGAAAATCCAATTTCATATTATGTATGATTTTCTTCCTTCAAGTTGACGAATACTAGTTGATAATATTAGTATGTAATGGTGTTCTTCTATTTTCCAAAGTAGTAAAGGGGACCTATTTTTAATTTTATGTTTATAATTTATGATGCATGGTGAGGAAAATACGACACGTTACTAATATAACGACACAAATTTTAGAAATTATACGACACGTTAATGACATAATTATACGAATTTGAGAAAATTACGGAAATCAATATGTCGGGATAGGGAGCACTATATATATGTATATAATAATTAATATAAATTGGATTAATGTAAATTAACATTTACATATATAATTTTAATAATATATATTCTAATCTTAAAACTTTGTAGAACTATACTTCAAAATATTATATAGTTACTCCAATATATATATGTATAATTAAAGAATCTCGTGTGTCCAAAATACGTCGGATACTCCTTCAATTGATCATGTCCTAGACATATCCATATCGTATTCGAGACGTATCCATCTGTAACTGAAGCGTGTCCCCACCGTGTCCAACATTTTTAATTAATTTTAAATTTTTGACACAGCACGAACACGCGTCGAGGAAGTACCCATATCCCACAAACCCCATATATTTTCATTTTATGGAGTGTTCGTGCATCAAGTTTACAATTGAAGAAGACCTGGTTGTTGATGTGTACTCTTAAAATGTACTACAACAAAAATTGTCTTTAGTAGCACAACTTGAATGATATTATGAAAAAATGTGACAAAAAATTAATACAGTTATATTTTTAAAAATGTCACAAAATATAAATGTTAATCAAATTATTTAGTGATATTTTAAGAACATTTCTTTCTCGATCTCATGTTGTATAAATTTAGGGTCTATTTACCCTCTAGATAATCTTATAAAAGTTTTACACCGTTTCCCTGACATTTTTAACTTAAATTAATACGAATTGACAAAATTACTCCTCTTGTATGTGACACTTTACCTCACTGTGTTATGATAAATATGACAATTTACATCATTATTTGTGTTATAATAAATATGACAATTTATCCCGTGTTATGATAAATATTCACTTTATCCTCTTATGTTGCAAAAATAATTTTCATCCTCACTCTCAATTTGAGGGAGTGAATTACACTTTTCAACTCAAAGAGATAAATTACTCTTCTAAATTTTTTACAGAGGAGATAAATTACTCGTTTTCATATTATAAGGAATTAAATTGAACATTTTACATTTTATGTCACATAAATTGACATTAACTCTATACACAATATATTATATTATAGTTCACACTTCTCTATATAAAGTATATTTTATTATAGTTCACACAAGTACACAACTAAAACTTTCTTTTGGTAAATGAGTAGAATATTTAACGATGACCATTAATGGAAATCAACCTCTATGTAACGACTAACAGCTATATATTGATACATAAATACACCACAAAATATTCCTTTTAGAGAATTGTGTTATAGAATATTATTGTTATTTTGGTTACATGAATTTCCTTTTGTGTTTGACTAATTTTATTCTATGTTTAGCCAATTTATGGTCAGAGTATTGTATAAAATACTAGGGGTGAACATGGTACAATTTTATTCTTTTTAAAAAAAAATTTGTGCAGTGCCAATTAGTGCGATTTTAGAATATTCAAAATCAAACTAGAGTTTTATAAATTATACCAATACACTCAATTTTGTGCGATTTCGATACGATGCGATACAATTTTGTGATTTTTCTAAAAAAAATTCTCATGTGGTTTTTCTTGTATAGATAAGTACTTAGTTGACAAAATAATATTTTCCTAAAAAATAAATTGGTAATATAGGTTATATATTTATTTTTATTGAAAATTTTATAAAAATCAATATCATAGTACTCACCGTAAAAAAATCAAAAATTTCATGACATAATGCAGCCTGGTTGAATAAAATTAATTGATTAGTTATTTGATCATTGTTTTTAATTTGTGGAGAAACTTATTGTTTGATATCCGTTGTCTAGAATTTTTGCATATTATGTTTTCAACATATAACAAATTAAATTTGTACTAAGTTCGAGCATATCTTTCGTACTAAAAATAAAAAAATTAATAATTTATCTATGTTTATTTTCAATTTCTGTACGATACGATTTCTTTCGATAAGAGAAGTCTAAAATCGAAACCATACCAAATTATTCAGTATGATTTCCGTCCTATCAAACCTTTACTTTTGAGGAAAAAATTAAAATCGGTAGTACAATTCGGATAGGTTTTGATAACCATGTGCACCTCTATGACATACCAAGAATTATTTCAATTTTTTTTTCCACAACTCAAATTAATATACTATTCAATTTCTTTTTTATATTCAAAAAATCATTTTAACATATAATGTGTATATAACTACAATTTTCCTTTTATTATTTATAACTTGCCATGTCAAATAAACCAGACCATAGAACTGGAAAAAATAAACGTGCTGCAAGTTCCCAATTTTTTTTTTTTTTTTTTGACATTATACGTGCTGCAAGTTGAAACAGGTAGTTGTCACAAATGAAAAGGCAATGAAAAGACCGAAAACAATTACTATTATATTTTTTTCTTTGTACAGTATATAAAAAAAAGTGGACCACTTCTAAAGTAGTGGTGGAATCAAGCTTCAAGAAAAAAGGGCAGCTTTTCGTTGCCTCAAAGAATACCAAAATATTCTCATTTGCTACTACCACTTTTCATGATGATTGTGACGTTATTGTTTTAGTTGTGAGCAATGTACATGTTTTTAGAATTGGATCGGACAATAAATCGATAAGTTGACTCGCCATTAATTTGATCAATATAGGATCATAATGATATAATTAATATTTTAATTTTAGTATATATATTCAGATTAAAATCATATAATATGTACATGTAATGCAACTTATGTTTATCATAATGATAATGATAATGCAAATATGATACAATTAATACAAGTTCATATAAATATATCATGATTATATTTGTGTAAGTTAAAAATACAATTAACTAAGAGACTAATAATTTGTAAAATATATTGATGTGACTTTTTGCAACTCTTTTTCCTAATAATACAGTTGAAAAAAATTTATTTGATATTCGAGATATATATGTTCAAAGAGAAAAAACTAATTGTGTCCTAAAACTAAAAACTTTTATTTTCATCGATAAAGTTAAAGATGTTAGTTTGAAGTTAACTATCATAGATTAGTCTATAAAAAAAATTAGGTTTCAAGAGTTCTATAATTTATAAATTTGTAGTCTAAAAATGAAAAAAAATGATGTAGCCAAAATGGATATGATACCTTAATCCAAGAGGTAAGATACTCCAAATTCCTCACTCTAGAAATTTTATTAAAATATTTTTTATATAAAAAAAAATGAACTATGGGCCAAACTGATCCACCAGTTCTCCAATTAAGGGTCGGTTCCGAGCGGTTCACACTGGTTTTTGAAGTCTTTAGTTTTAGATGTGTGTCCGAACCGAATATGTCATCGTTTCGCGGTTATATTGGTCGGATTAATCTGTCCAATTTTAGTAAAATTGGTTGTGAGAAATAAGAGCTAATGTCAATTTATCATAACATAGAAGAGTAAAATGTCAAATTTATTATAACACATGAGGTAAAGTGCTACATATAAGAGGGATAATTTTGTTAATTCATATTCTTTAAAAGTTTAAAAATATCAGAGAGGCAGTTTGAAACTTTTATAAAATTATAGAGGATAATTTTTTTTTTAAACTATAAAGAGGTAAATAGAACATTACGCATATTACATTACAGTGGGATAAATTATCATTAGCTTGGACAAATATGGAGTTACAAGAACAAGAAGGATTGACATCAAATAAACAATTTTAGTTCAATGAAGTAATGTACGTTCTGTCAAAATTGGTGAATTAGAATTTGGGTTTGAGTCGACGAGCTAGAATTTTAATTCGAATTGATGTTATAGTAGATAATAAATTGTTAATTAATCAATAAAAGAATTAAACTTTTTTTTTTAATTATTTATAAAAAAAAAGGAAATTCCATTTCAATTCACTATTTGAGCCGGTGCACAACGCTTTGGAAATTTAATTTAACATTTCAAGAAATTCTACCGGCCCAATAGTATATTTTTTTGGTAGAACTCTGTTGGGCTGGTAATCCGAGTCAAGTTTGGGCTAGTCCAAATTCTTTACCTGGGCTAAGTTGTTAAGAAAATACGTCCACGTGGATAATTCCCCTTTTTCTTTTCTTTAAATGTAGTCTTTAATTAAAGGAATTTACAATTTAGTAACCAATTTTATTCTTTTAGGACTGAGTTTCATAAAGCCCATCCCAAATTTGGAAATATTACATATGGAGAAAATTGCATCTAGGTTATAAATTTAATTCTACGGCGTAGTTCATGCCCATTATTTACACCGTAACGTGTAGGTGCATGTGTTGATACCTATGCAAAAGAAGGAATAAAAAATTAAATAACTTTTATTTATTTGTTGCATCATATCATCATTGTAAAATAAATGAACGACCAAATAATCTCTCTCAAATTTGATAAGGAAATGGTGACAACGAAAATGTTCAAACAAATATTTTTTCTCTATAATCAAACATTATAGAGCAAAGGTATAATTACGTTGCCATTAAAATAATAATAAGAAGAATCAAATGATAAAGAAGATGTGAACACTCTTATTTGTAGTTACCCCTAATGTCTGATTTCAGTTAGGGCTGTGAATAAGTCAGATTTTGATCGGATCAGGCTCATTCAAATTCGGTTATATTTATGTTGGATTGAATTTTTGGATTTTGTTTGGTTGTGCTCGAATTTATATTTTCTCAATCCAATGGATCTTGGTCAGATTTGACCGGATATGGAAACTTTTACTACTCTTGGATGTTGTTGCAAGTTTTAACATTAATTTGAGATTGTTTCGTAAGCGCAAAACTCAAACATAATACTAAGTGGAACTAGTTTGAGGTAGAAAATCATATAATTCGATTTCACATCATTTTGATACATGTGTAGAAAGTTATTGAACTCACAAGCATAATTGCCGATGAAAATAGGCTACAAGCTACTAGTTGTTTGTTTCATACACTATAGCATGGTGAATATATAAAAATACATGCTTGAAATGAATATGTGTACTAAATTTATGAGTTAGGCACAATTAGGTTCATGTACAAAAAGAATCACAAGCATATGATTAGTGGTTTAATTAGTGGTTTGATCACAAGCATATTATATTAGAACTTCTTCTAACAGAAATTCAAACTTAACGGATCCTTAACGGATCGGACTTACCTAAATCCATATCGCTCCATGTGTTTTGAATTATGGATCTTTATAATTGGGTTAGGTCCATTAAATCTCTAATTAGATAATTATTCTAATAAGGGTTCGTTCGGTTTGGCAAATTAGCCCAGAATAAAGCCCCAATTATCAATCTGGATTGCATATTTGGGCCAAAATTGTTGTTCGGTTGGGTCAATAAATTTACGGGCTGCCCGAGCTAATTTGTCGGTTTTGTGGGCCAGCCACCTTAATCCGCCCATTTATAATTGGAGGGGGGGGAGGGGGCTGCGATTATAATTTGTTCCATTATAATGGCCCAAATTGAAAAATTTGTCCCCATTTTGCCCCGTCCTTTCACGAAAATTACAATAAAACCTATCAAAAATAAACAAAACTCCTTCTTTCCCCCCATTTTCCAATCGCGAACTCCCTCCCATTTCCAGGTGAATTTTTTCTCCTTCTTTACTTCGAATTTTTTTTCCCATCTTTCTCCTATTGTTTCCAATATCATCTGATGCCCTTTGAGATTCATCTCCTTCTAGGTTCTAATTTAGAGATTTTGTTGCAGGGTAAGTCGACTAGCTGAAGTGGATAGATTCAAGAAGAAATTGTGTATTTCTCCTCTATTACGGTAGTCAACCTTGGTTTGTAGCTCTAATATGTGAATACATCATATGTTTTAGGGCTTTTATGGGGGTTCTTGAATTTTTATTGTGTGTTTGCAATTTGTAGCTATATTTGGGGTTTATATGAAATTTCTCATTTATTAGGGTTTTATTTTTTGCTGCAATGTCTTTGAATAGATTATTTATTAGTTTTCAAATATGGTTTATTGTTCAAAACTTGTTTTAGAAAAATCATGATGAAATTTTTGCTTTACTGCCATAAGGATAGGTACTGACTTGGACGAATTTGTCTTCATGGTTGATTAAACAACATTGAACTTTGATGAGTTGTATTTGTTAATTTTGATTTGCTGCCATAGTTTCATAAAACTGTTTTAATGAATGAAATGTGTTTGTAAACCATTATTGTCCTATTAATATGATATATTGAGACTATGTTTCGTGTTTTGTTCTTTAATAATTGGCAAACTAATTATTTTCAGCCCTTTTGCAATAATGGATCCACGAAGGAAACAACTCTTCATATTAATGTTCCATCAGATGTTTTGGATGGGTGTTTTTTATATTTGCTTACGTATTATTGCACACCATGCTAAGAATAAACCAATTCGGTATAGCTTAATACGTAGAAGGCGTGAGCAAGCAGCTGAATTTCATTGGTATTGTATGGAAGACTCGATTAGGTGTAAAGATAACATACGTCTTACTACTAGTTCAATTCTGAAATTATGTTGTATGCTTCATAACCTTGGAGGTTTAAATGATACGAAATATGTTCCTCTCCAAGAACAAGTGGCCATGTTTTTATCCGTCCTCGCTCACCACAAGAAAAACCGAATAGTCCATTCTGATTATCGTCGATCCGGTGATACCGTTAGTAAATGCTTCCATCGTGTACTAAATTGCTTGTTGAAACTTCATCCAATTTTAATATCTCAGCCCTCTCCAATAACATATGATTGTGATGATCCTAGATGGAATTATTTTCCGGTGAGTTAACCCTTTTTTTTTGAAGTTATATTAATCAATGTACTTGTAATGGACTTGGTAATTGTTTATTTGGCCAATGTGGGAATCAGGGTTGCATCGGTGCATTAGATGGAACGTATGTGAATGTTAGGGTTCCTATGTTAGATAAACCTCGTTACAGAACACGAAAAGGTTGTATCTCCACCAACGTGCTTGCTGCCTGTGACGTTAGAGGTTCATTCACATATGCTCTGTGTGGTTGGGAAGGCTCGGCTGCGGATGGACGAGTTCTTAGAGATGCAATTCACCGACCCAATGGTCTGAGGGTGCCTGCAGGTTTTGATTACATATAAGTTGAATCTTTTGCCGGATTGAGATTTATGGGAATTATCTAACATACTCTATTATACATGTTATAGGCACGTATTACCTTTGCGACAATGGGTATACTAACGGTGAAGGTTTTCTCACACCTTATCGAGGAGTACGATATCATTTGAAAGAGTGGGGAGTTGGTAGGGATGCCCCTCAGAATGCGCATGAATTTTTTAATATGAAACATTCTCAAGCAAGGAATGTAATAGAACGGAGTTTCGGTATAATTAAGAAGAAGCGGGCCATACTTGCCTATAATGCATTCTACCCCTTGAAGACGCATAATTGAATCATTATGGCCCTAATGTTGATTCAAAACTTTCAACGGCAGACTATGGCCGAATATATGACGGACTTCGATGATGATTCTAGTGATTCGAGCGATGACGAACCTGGTGAAAATGCTGATGAGTACATAGATGTGGTTCAGCAGTCGACGAAATGGAATAATTATCGTGAAAACATGGCCAATGAGATGTTCATGAAATGGACTTCGGAGCGTCGTTGAATGGGAATAAATTATTAAATTGAATTTGATTGTGGTATTTGTTTGTTTAAACTGGATTTGTGGATGATAATTTAAGATTGGGATACACTATTTGTTTGTATAACAGTTGACATGGTTGTATGTTTTCGTTTGTTTTCATTTGTATTATAACAAATCGGTGTGTATGTCATAAAATTGTATATATATGGTCTGTTCCAGTGTATATGGGCTGTTCCGATATGGTTCCAAGGCATTCGGTCTTGTTAGTCAATCTTAACTTTTTTTGTTCAATTTTTGTGCAGTCTGAAGTACGAGAGGTATGGCATCCGTTCCTCGATATGGTGACACGGCTCCCGTTCCAAAGAAGTCACAAGGTACGCGTAGAACATGGAATGCACGTGAAGAACAAGAGTTGATTTCTTGTTTGAAGGATATGCTCACGTCCGGGTGGAGGGCAGATAACTCTTTTAAACCGGGATATCTTCAAGCACTTGAGGGTGTTCTTAATGTAAGGATTCCGGCGTCTAATATAACCGTTAAGCACATCAATTCAAAGTTAACTGTTTGGAAGAAGACCTATTACCAATTAGTTGGTATGCAAGGCACGAGCGGGTTCGGCTGGAATGATAGTGGACATATAATCGAAGTAGATGATGATGTTTGGCAATTATACGTGAAGGTGCGTTGCTGAATTTGTATATAATGATTATCATTATTTCTTTATTTGCATTTGTTAATTTACCCCCTTGTATTTCATTTAATTATACCAATTTGTTGGGACTGGACAATGTATGAAGTTCTATATTATTTGCATTTACCTCCCTTTTAGAACAAATTAAGAAAAGCCCAACAAGTGTATGAAATTAAACCTCTATATTTATTTGCATTTAACCCCCTGCACTCTTGGGATTTAATTATTTGCATTTAATTATGAAAGTAAACTGTTTGCATTTAACCCCCTGCCTTCCATGTACATTTTCACACTGACGAGACTATATAATGCTTACGAACGTAAACTGTTGGTAAAACTGTTGGTATTTATTTGCAAATAACCCCCATTGCAATGTTGTTATTTAGGGGCTGTTTGCATTTTACCCCCTGCCTTCCATTAATATCTAACCCCGTTGACTAATGTTGCCGTCGGATTTTAGGCACATCCCGAAGTTGCAAACATGCGTTACAAGTCATATTTCTACTTCGAAGATTGGGTGGAGATCTTTGGAAAGGATAGGGCAACAGGAGATTCCGCGGAGGGGTTCGTGGATGTTGTTGAAGACTTGCTAAAAACCAATCCTGTCCAAATTCATGTGCCAAAGGAGACAATCGAATCCACGGGTCATTCAACCCTTGATGAGATGCTTTACAGCAGCCCGTGTGTGGATTTAACCACGGATCAATCGGACGGCAGTGAGTTTAACTTTGAGTTACCACCCTACAACATGGGCTTGCCTTCTAAAGGCCTTAAGAAGATGAAATTGACGAAGAAGATAAAAAAGGAAATGGTGAAGCAGGAAAAACAGGAGAGAAAGCGAAAACTCCCGATTCTATAGGGCCCGATGCATTTAAACCCGAGTTGGATAAATTGTTTTCTGCAGCCAAATCAACATGGAAGGAACTTTCCTCATCATTTACGAAGGAGGAAGACACGTACGACGAGAAGGCAATAAAGATTATAAAGGCACTAGAGAGGATTGAGTCGCTTACCGACGAGAATCGGAACTACCTATCGTTCAAGATCATGGATAACGCCAAGCACACAAGCTTGTTCTTGAATTCCAACGAAAAGAACCGAGAGATGCAAGCCCATATGATCCTCGAAGGTAAGATGCCTTGAAGTCAAATCAATCGTCGCTTTTGATTTGATGACTTATATTTTGTGAAAAAACTTGGGGATTGTTCATATTTTCGTATATTTTGGTGTTGAATTAATATCTTAATGCATTGCTAGTTAGGGTGATAACAAAGACATTTTTTTGGCCATTGTAATTGTTCTAACTAGTAGTATTGTAGGTTGGCATTTTGGTAACAAGAGCATCTTTAATAATTTTGTATAGTTGGGCAAATAGCAGTGATTAGCAGCCTGTTTTTTGGTGGAGAACCCAGTATTAATAGATGATCATTTAGTGGGAATTAGCTTCACGGTTGCTTTCATTATTTGAGAGCTACTAACTCTAATTATTTCCTGGTGCTAATTTATCAATTGACTGGTTGTGTGCATACACTACAAGAAAAACAGGATTTTCCCACGGATTTCAGCAAAAATCCGTCGGAAAATGGATTTTCCGACGGATTTCGACCATCGCAAAATCCGTCGGAAAAAGTGGCATAGGAAAATTCCCGACGGATTTTTCGACGGATTTTTTCCGACGACCAAATCCGTCGGAAAATCTGTCGGAAATTGGAAAACTTCCGACGAACAAAGCTGTCGGAAAATTCGTCGGATATTTCCGACGGAAAACCAAGTTGTCGGAAATTTCAATTTGTTTATTTTTCCGACGGATTTTTTACGTCGGAAATTATTTAGATATAATATTTTTTATTTTTTTCCGACGGAATTTTACCGTCGGAAAATATTAAAAAAATAATTTTCTTTTTATTTTTCCGACGGATTTAATTCCGTCGAAAATAGAAAAAAAAATTAAAAAAAAAACTTTTTTATTTTTTCTTATTTTCCCCAATAAAAACATGTATATTGCATAAATAATCAAAACACATAAAATAAAAATACATTGAACTAATAAGGTATGAGCCCTGTGTAGTAAATACATTGAACTAATAAAATTATAAAATTAAATAAAAATGTAATTATATAGGGCATGAGCCCTGTGTAGTAAATACATTGAACTTCTATCATATTTACAAGAATACACTTTTTAACTAATAAGGTCTACACTTATCCATAATATTCTTTTTCAAGCCCTTCCACAGTCTTCATTGTTTCTCATTCAAGCCTTTTTCACACCATTCCATCCATTAATCTAGACAACAATTAATAGTGTTATCATAAAAAGAAGTTGCAATAATTCATGCACAATCAAATAAGAATGTAAGACTATCTAAGATCATTAATTTTATTTAATTCACCATGAAATTCTATAAATAGAATCCTAGTTCCTTGACACTCTCATTCCAACTTAACTTCACCATTTCCATTCCAAAATCAGGAGATACATGACTACTATTAAGTTGTAAAACAAGGATCCTAATACCAAAGAATGTACTTCTCTTAAGATGTGAAATGAAGTTTATAATTCAAGAAAAAACAACTTGATAATTTCATTTCAAATAAAATTCCTCAATCTAACGGTGGATCAAATACCAACAGCCTTTTCATCAATCAATTTAAATGTTTATCATATATATATATATGCATATCATTAAAGTCAGAAAAAGAGAAACTTGACACTGAAAAATTTCACATCATTTTGCACAAGGGAGTAAATATACATGAAACAACTTTGCAAAGCTCAAGCCAGAGGTAAAAATACACAGAAAATCTTACCAATCTTCAAGACATGGAAAAGAGAATTTAATTTGTTGAACTTGTCTCCTCCTGCTCCTTTGATGTTTTGCTCAACAGAGACAACATAAGGTGATCATCACCACCTACAAGTAACATAGGTGAATTCAGATTTATTTGATTAGAGCTCTGATTAATATTGATGTATCATACTAAATATATACCTGGACGGAGATTATATATGGTGCGTGACCACGTTAACTTCTTTTGGGAAAAGAAAATCATGAACAGAAGTAGCTCATGGCATTGACAAATATAACTAAAGGTACAAAGTAGTATTGTTTTCTTGAAAAGCATATGATCAACTGACATTTAAGCACATCTCCATAAAATTTAGTCAGTCAGGCTAGTATACAAATAAAATTAAATTTATAGCTTGTGCATCAGTCAATAATGTAACTCTACCACCATCCACATATTAGACCATTGATAAACTAAACACAGAACAAACTGAAATGTTAGAAAGCCAATAAGCCCAAATGGACATTTGGTGTGTAGGTGGTGTTTAATGTATTTCTTAATCCATAAATGGTCAAGTTTACAGAAGTCAGAACTTTGTGCATTTAATCAGGTCATATGAAATCATTTAGCATAATTATAATAATGTTTAATCATGGTGTAACAATAAATTTTCTTTCAAATCTTGTACAAGAATTTCAACATTTATAATTATACGTGAATACTACTAATAGTCCTAAAATTCCGTCTTGTTCCATTATTGAATGTCACAACTAAAATAATGACAAACTATAGATAACTTAGGCAAAAATAATGCTTAAGCTACTAATTAGAACATTTCAACACATAGCGTTCTATTTATTAATTGAGCCTACATGTCTTTCTTTATTGCATTATATCTTTCATCACCCATATACAATACAATTATAACTTTATTGATTGATTGTTATAAATGTTACTCCATAATTTTGCTGTAACAACCTACAATATGAAGTTCTACAAGCAACTACACTATTTTCAACTAACCATCGCCACAGCCATGTATATTTAATTTATCTCCCACCATGAGTGAAGAAATTAGCCACAAATCCCTCCAAGAAAAAGGTATTTTAGTCACTCTTTAATTTCCTCTCTTTTACTCTGCAATATGGAGTATATCATTTTTCTTTTTCATTTTCTATTTCATTTCAATGGAAATAATTTAATTCTTCTTATTGTTGAGAAAAATTGAAAATATCATACAAGAGTTAAGTAACCTTATTACCACATTTTTCATCATTAAACTTTATATTTCTACTACTGATTCAAGGGTTTTTTTATCTCAACTTTAGTATCATAGATATGAAATAGATCTAGGAAAAATGCACAAAGCGAAATACCTCTAAATGTGTTGTATTTCGGGCTGGGCTGGGCAGCGGGTTCGGGCAGCGGTTGAGTGAGCAGGGGAACTCACGCGGATTTGGGCAGTGGCGGCGTGAGCAAGGGTCGTCACGAAGGTCTGGGCAGCGGGGTCTTGGAAACGGATTCGGTCAGCGGAGGCGTGAGCAAGGGAACTCACGCGGGTCTCGACAGCGGCGGCGTGCGGTCACGCGGGTCTGGGCAACGAGGGTCTGGCGGTGGTGGGAGAGATATGGAGGAAGGCAATGGTGGGAGTAGCTACTAGTGAGGAAGCGGCGAATGGAAATTTGAAGGAGGTGAATGAAATTAGGGCAATAATACTTCATTTCAATTTTTTGGTCATTTTGTATTTATTTTTATAATCTTAAATCATTAATCATATTTAACTTTTTAAAATTAATTAATCAGATTATTGCACAAAATTATTGAAATTAGAAAATATTCCCCCTATTATTTTTACTCAATTATCTACAGTATTTGGCCAGATTTTCAATTTTTTAAACAACTTATCATGTAAAATTATTCATATTTGTGGTGTATTAAATCTTTTAAATATTAATAGTTATAGTGTCATATGATATTATCAAGTTATTAGTGAAATATATTAATTAAATTATTTATTATAATTTCTATTTAGTCAAGTTGACTGGCCAACTTACCAATGAATAAAAAATGAAATGGAGAAATTTGAGTTAAATCAATCAAAAACGGTTTAAATGGAATCAATTTGGTGGAAATTGTTGACAATTGTTTATGTACATTAACGTTATTTGCAATCAGATTGACTGATTCTCGATTTGTAACATTAATTGACTAAGTTAATATTGTTGAAGGTTATATATGTATATGTATATTGATGTTAATTATTCGAAATCAAATCGATATTTAGCTCGGATTTAAATAATCAATCATATCACTAATTCAAAATTGTTGACTATATATATGGTTATGTATATTGAGATTATTCGAAATCAAATCGATATTTGACTCAAAATTGCTCAAGTAGTCATTAATTCAAAATTATAGACTATATGATTATGTACATTGATGTTATTCGCTATTATAAGATCGATTGATCGATTCTCAATTTGTAACATTAATTGGGCAAAGTCAACATTGTTGACCTTATTGTAACGTTAATGGTCAAAGTCAACATTGTTGGTTATGCACATTAAGGTTATTCTAAATCAAACTGATATATGACTCGAAATTATTTACTTAGTCACTAATTCAAAATTGTTGACAATAAGTTATTTCGCAATCAGATCGATCGTTTTGTCAGTTTGTAATGTTAATTGGTCAATTGTTGACCTTAAGACTATGTTCATTGAGGTTATTCAAAATTAAAATGATACTTGATTCAAAATTACTTAGTTAGTCATTTCGAACTTGTTAATTATATGGTTATATATGTACGTTGAGTTTATCGCAATCAGATCGATCGATTCTCGATTATTAACGTTAATTGACCAAAGTCAACATTGTTGACCTTAGAGTTAATTAAATTGATGTTATTTGAAATAAAATCGATATATGACTCAAAATTATTAACTCAGTTATTAATTCAAAACTGTTGATTATATGGTTAATTATATACATTGAAATAATTTGTATTTTATTTTTTAATCAATTTCCGACGGAATTAATCCGTCGAAAAATAATTATTGTTTTTTTATTCATTTTTAGTTATTTTCAAACGGAAAGAATATGTCGGAAATATCGAAAATAATTATTGTAGTTATACATATTATTGCAAAAAATAGATTAAATTAGAAAAAAATGGTTAAAATCAATGAAAATGGGTGGATAAAGGAGTTAAATAAACCAATAAAGGTTTTAAATCGATGAATTTTGTGAAAATATGAGTTAAATTAGGGAAAAAATGGTCTAAATAATCAAATAGGGAAAAAATACGAAAATAATTTATATTTTTTAATTATTTCCGACGGAAAATTTCCGTCGGAAATAATTAATTTCACAATATTTATTTTCTTCAATATTTTCCGACGGATTTAGTCCGTCGGAAATTGATCAGTTCATTTTTTAATTCTTTTGAATAATTTTCCGACGGATTAAATCCGTCGGAAAAATGTAATAAATTTTTAATTTTAAATTATTCCGACGGAATAATTCCGTCGGAAATAATTCATTTTCCATTAAAAATTATTGGTAATTTTTTATTTTTTAACTAATTTTTCCGACGGATTAAATCCGTCGGAAATCATTATTTCTAAAATTTTTTGTGAAAATTTAATTCTCTTTCCGATGACTTTTAACCACCGTCGGAAAATCCGTCGGAAGTTCCGACGGATATTTTTCCGTGGGAAAATCCGTCGGAATTTTACGACGGATTTATGTCCGTCGGAAAATCGTGCTTTTCTTGTAGTGATATATGATGAGTAGTGAAGTTGTCTGTCAATTTGCATCATGTATGTTAACGGATTCACATTTGTTTATTCAATTTAGTACCGACTTTTTAAGATTCATATATGTTTTTTACATTGTTCTTGACAAAGTAGCGTATTTAATAAAGATGTTAAAACCCGATGTATAGAATATTGAGTTCAATACAAGTCCTATTAAAAACTTTAAAATACCAAAAAAATGTATGTTATTAATTATTTTTTTTTCCAAACAAGTCCTAATATAGTAATTTTTCTATTTGAAATTTTATATAACTTCTTATGCTTCATAAAATTAGTTAAGTGCTATTTGTTTTGTCAAATAGAAATACCCGAGGGGGTGTTTTTGCATTAAACTCAATAAGAAAAATCATCCCATTCTTCTAACAGTTAATATTAAACACCCACATCACTTCATTAACAACTTAAAATTTGTTAATACAACATAATATTCATAGAACTTGTGACTTTATTAATACAAACATATCACCCATTAACAACTTCAACTTAATACAAACATAACACCCATTACTTAACAAAAACATAACATCCATAAATTACTTAAAATTCGTTAATAAAAACATAACCCGTCCCAACAAGAATTAAAACATCTTGATAAATTATCATTGTCACTTTTCACATTATTTGGTGTGGCTCGACCCCTGAGAAGTCCCCACATCCGGCCAAAGACACTTAGCAACAATTTTCGGATTAACACACTCGTCGATTTCATCGTCTGTTGTGGAGGAGTTATTTTGTTTGGACAATTCATTCCAAAAATCATTCGGGTCAGAAGGTGAAAACCTAACTTGTGGGGGATTGATAGGATCTGGGACCGGTGTTTCTTCGCCAACTAACGGGCCATCGTCTAGTTCGAACCATTGAAGATTAATTGGGGACGCGGGTAGTGGAAGAACATCAAATTCAATCGGGTGTCCAAATATTTCGCATAATTCATTCCATTTGGGTTCGCCTTCCATGGCATATGCTTAATAAAATGGTTGTTCCTGAATTGAAAAATATAGACCCAATTAATGTAAAATATAATGTCTATCACTCAAAAAATAGGCATTATGTTACCATTTTTAAGTTATTGACAAGTTCAATTCCGCCCCTCCCGACATTGTTTGTACTCCCGTTCACGTAATATCCTGGAATACAGCGTAGGTGAGAAAAAGTAGCATGTCGACGTTTAAGTCGGTGGACTTTGGTCATTATCTCCTTCGCAGTGAATTGAATGACGCATTAACCTCATTCCGGGCAACCTTAATCACGTGACTCATGCCATAAATAAGAACCCCATTTTCATAGTAAGACTCGTTTGCTAAAAACTCGATCAAGAAATCGTCAATTTCTTTCGGCCATTTTTCGGAGTAAAAAAAGTGGGATTGAGGACGAAGGTTAAAATTTGCCATAAGTGATTTTTTTGTAGTGTGTAGTATTATATATTGTCACAATTTATAGTACTTAATGCACTCCAAAAATATATTTTTATTAAACTTTAGGGGCCTAGTTGCTATTATCCAAATAGTAAGCCTATATGTGCAGTTGAATTCAAATAGGGAACTGATAAAGATAGAGATCAGATTTGATTCCATTTGGCTTAGATTTTCTTCTGCTATTAAATTGTGAACATATCTTTTTCAGGCAAAACAACAAATTGTGTTTGAACCTTTTCAGTTGATAATGTTGATCACATGTGATGCAAAGATTCAATTGTTAATAAGTTCTATATTATTTGTTGTTGAAATACTTATGATCACAAAAAATATTAAAACGTTTGTAAATGATTTTAATAATAAACTTAAGTTGACATAGCAAATCACAAACTGTTTATAAAAACATAATGCCTCCATTCATATAATCTTAAACATAATTTCAAAACATAAGGCCTTCAATGTCAATACCTTGCACTTACAGCCAATCCATGTGCAAGGTAATGACAAAAACAAAATACTGGACAAAAGTCCAGAAAACACAACATTAGAAAACATCAAATTATGTCCTTGAAATAAAATTGGCCGGTGAAACTTAATCCTACGCAATACCATACTTCATATACAATAATAATGGAGGCAATAACATAAACACAAGCTAAATTAATCAACCATCCACAAGGCAGAGCCAAACATTCCATTAGAAGGACTTGCATTCTCATCACCACTCTCACCCATCTCAATATCATTTCCCAGATCAAAGGGAATGGGAGGGACAGAACCACCTGCATTTGCTGGAACTGAAGGACTTGCATTAACTGGGACAACAGCCAACTCATCGTCGTCCGAGTCCCGCACGTGTATTGGCCATTCTGGAGATCCAGTCAAGTCCTTGGGGAACACGGCAACCTTCTTGTACTCAAAGATGTATTCCAAGTTGAGGAAGAAAGGCTCACCATTCAGCCTAAAGTGCCTGAACCACTCTGTCTCCATCTACAAAATATTCACATGTCAGCATACTTCATACTATCTAAATTTAATTAAACAAATAAAGTAAAATTGCAGCAGCTGTAAACATAAAACTACCTTGGGAGGGACAGCTCTTCAGTAGTCTAAATCACAGTTAGATGATGCGTTACTTATGTCATAAATCACCCCAGGGGTATCCAGAAACATGAGGAAAGTGGCGTATCTGTTCCTCATTTGATCAACCTTATTCTTGATTGAGCACAAACTAAACCTCCTCTCGAATATGGCAGACATTTGGGAGGCTATTCGTTGGCAGGCACTAGTTAGCAATTGAACATCCTGCAGGTTACACTCTTTGGCCTCATTAAACAACAAGGTCACAAACCTAGAGTTCTGCTCATATGTCCAGCCATCATTCAACTTGACAGAATCAGCAACCATTCTTCTTGTCCTCGGCATATTGGATGATATCTTCTGGAACAAGTTAAATGAGATATGTCAGTTTAAAATATTTGTATTAATTGCTAAAAAAATAAACAAGTCAAAATAATAAATTCACAGTAAGGTATACTTACAAGTGAAAGTGAATTGATTTGAAAAGGTCGGAAGATGAAGAAGAGTTGATATTCAAGTAGGATATAAATAGGAGAACTATAAAACCATTCAACTACCTCAATAAATGCAGGGTAGGTGTGAATGCATTGAATGAATTTTTGGGCAATGAATCTGTAAGGAATTTTAACACTCCAAATACACTTCCCAAATAAGGCAATAAATGCTCAACCATATCAGGCAACAAAATCTAAAAAGTAGATAAATTAATACCCTTTTCAACCCCACAAAAATAGGGAATTTATGTACTCTTGTAAAACTCATTCCTTTCTCATAAACTGACTGGTATTTAAGACATTTATTAGGGACCCAACCATTTTTTTTTTGATAAGTAATATAGGGACCCAACTATGAATTCAACCATGCCCAATAAGAATGTCAGCATAAATTTATTCACCAAATATTAGGTGCAAGAGATTGTATTTGCAGCTATCATTGTAAAAAAATCAACAAAGGAACATTTTTTACTCTAAAACTCAGGTACAAAATCAGAACACAGGATTATTTGCAACAAACAAGTACATTTCCAAATAAGGCAATAAATACTCAACCATATCAGGCAACAAAATACAAATATTTCATAAAAATTAACACATTTTCAAACCCCCAAAAATAGGGATTGGTATTTAAGACAAACATGAACCCAACTACCATTCACTCTTTTCAAATAAATTGACTGGAAAATCATGAATTCAAACATACCTAATAACAATGTTATCATAAATTTAATACCCAAATAATAGGTGCAAGAGATTGTATTTGCAGCTATCATTGTCAAAATCACCAAAAAAAATTTTTTGGTGACTAAAAACTCAGGAACAAAATCAAAACACATAATAAAATATTCATCATGTGATTAATTGATCAACTATCACATACTTCATCACAAAATAAGAACTCCCAATTACTTTATCACCACATACATTATTGAACATGCAAGACCATCAGTCATTCTCATAAACTCCATCATTTGGCCAAAACCTTTCCAACATTGCATACACTCAAATAGTAACATTTTCCGAAATGGACCACAACAGCTGATTATGCAAATCACAAACAACTCCCAAATAATACTTTATCACCACATACTTCATTCAACATGCAAGACCATTCACACATATATGCATTAAAACACAGGTTTATTTGCATTTTAACATAACACATAACTTCCATATGATAGAGTCAAACATATCACAAACAAATATCAGGTGGGTTTGTACATCATAAAATACTAGTTTATACAGAATGCAAGACCATCAGTAATTATTTTGAATTAATCATTTGGCCAAAACACAGATTGTACACACACAAGTGGTAACATACAGAATCAGACAACTTGCCCATGATTTTATATCCAACAATGCACTCTATATTTGCACGAATAAACAAATTTAATACTAACAACTGCCATTAGGTAGTTTATCAAGAATGCAAGACCATCAGTAATTCTTTTGAATTAATCATTTGGCCAAAAAAGCAGATTGTACACACACAAAGTGGTAATTTACAGAATCATACATCTTGCCCATGATTTTATATACAACAATGCACCCTAGATTTGTCAAAACATGAGTGATAGGAAAAGAGTTTTAAATGTGAAAAAAACAATTTAATTTAGAGTGTGGAGTGGATGACCCAAAGTGGATCACCCAAAGTATCTCCTCCTCTAAAGACCATCAGTCAGTTTGTTGCAGCCATCATTTGGCCAAAACAAACAGTTGCAAACATGTGCTAATTATGTGGTTCAATTGCAGTTAATATTAATTGTCAACAAACATGTAGCATACTTGCATTAAATTACATGGCCACAAAAAAAAAAAAAAAAAAAAACTTGAACTACAGAACACTACATCCTATACATGGTCAACTAGATGCATCTGTACATTGATCCTTATACAAAAAAACAGATTAGCATATTAATCAACCACATAATTAGCAGGGCATGACAAAAGTTGCAAAATACAGTGCACCACAATACAAATTAGATCATACAAAAACAAACCAAATTAAATAAACCATGGCACAGATCATTGCAAGCTTTTGCTTACGATGCAATGCCAGGTTTTCAGCCTCAATCCTTTTCAAGGAACTAACAACCATGTTTATTTCACGGGTAAGCCAGGTATTTTCAGCCTCTGCGCGGTTAACACGCAGTAGCAACCCAGGGATAATAACACGGGACCTAGCACACATAGCTGGGTCGATCCACTCGAAAAAATCACAGCGTTCCTCCTATTGATTGGAACAAACATTCTTATTAGTTCCTAACATAAAATTGCTGTAATTTAGGAAACAAAAATATGGTCTTAATAGTAAAAATGAAAACAGAAAAGTACAACCCTTAATCCTTGGCAGCGGGCAAACCTCCGTACAGGGTTCTCCTTCGTCCACGACGTGTAGATTCTAACACGCGTACCACAAGAGCAGTTCGTAGACCCGAAACGAACAGCAGAATTTGAACTTTCCTCCATATCTACAAAAAGCCCTACAAAAAATTAGAACATCCCCAGAAACTTTGAAAATTAATGTGTGAAAATGTGTAAAATAGCTTACCCGTAACGTGAATGTTGATGGGGAACGAAGATCTCTGGAAAAATACCGTAAAAAGAAAAGCCCTAGAACTTGAAATAATATCAGCGCCGTCGAAGGTGAGAAGTGAGAGAGGAAGATTCAGCTCAAATCGCAAATTAGGGTTTAATTTTACTACATATACTTCCGAATGGACGGCCAAGATCACACAACAATGAACGGTCAGATCGTGGGGATCCAGGGGCAAAATTGTCCAGTTTTATAATTGGGCCAACCGAACCGGATATATATTATACTGGATTGAGATTTAATCGGCCCAGTATTAATCTGCCGAACACAAGATAACTCGATCGGATGAGTTATATAATTGGGCCGAAATTTAATCAGTCCAATATCTAATTAATCAAACCGAACGGGGCCTAAAGGTATATAAATAATGATGCCCTCGAAATTCGAATTCTAACAAGTATCAACAATGCACCGTGCAGCTTCAATTCTGGGCCCAAGTTTGATCTGGATGTTTGCCCCTCACCTCTTCAGGTATCTTCAGTTTGGACTTTGGCTCAAGCCTCTCCCAAAACCAACCCATCCTTACTATTTAGCTTTAGTATGGTTGTCAATGTAATGATTTCAGGTTGAATCAGTCTAAACACAAATCAGGGCCTGTTATATCCGGGCCCATTATATTGGATCGGAATCGCCATTTTGGGGTCTGGTTGCAGCATTGCCATTGTTCTTGAAATTCACAGTTGACTCAATTAATCGGAAATTATTGGATGCTCTTAATCTCCAGCATTGCTTACACCATTGTAAATCTAAAACACAATAGCCTTTTAATTTACTACTTAACAAATTTCACTTAATTTGCCTCCTTTAACTATCTTGGTATTGATCACTCTGTCCCTTCCATTTATCTTATGCTTCAGCTGAACCAGACCATTATTGTATGGTTTAAGGCAAAATGCGTTTACTAAATAAGTGTTAGGGGAAGTTTTGCTAATTAACAGTTTTTAGATGGTGATATTGTGCAAAAATATAAGTCTGGTTTAATTGAAGCACAAATTAAGATTTCTTGGAGAGGATAATTAAAGTGATCAATGCAGTTAATTGATACTTAAGAATTAATCAAGTGAACATTAAGGAACAGAGATAGCAAAATTAACTTCTCAAGAGCTAAATAAACACAACTTAACAGAAGAAATCCTAAGAATTTGCATCATCTATGTACAAGAACCCAAACTTATGTAGAAACACCTACTTTTCTTTCCCTGCTGCAGAACCATCTCCATTTTTAGCATCTCTCTTTTGTTTCATCTCCTCTCTCACTTCCTCATACATTTGCTTCAAATCCTTGTATGAGTTCCGCATTGCTGCATAGGCGCACACAACTGTAGCAACCCGGTCAGCTATTATGGTTACCTTCTTAAGATAGGACATTTTCAGATGTATTTCGCTTGGGGAATTGAGAAACTCTGTTTTACAACAGGCGAGAGACTTGTGGGAAGAAATAGAGCTCCGACTATTCCTGTTGTCTAAGGCTGCGTTCGGTTGGGGAAATAAATAATTAATCAGCCCAATTGTGATAGTTGGGCCATTAAATTAATCAGGCCATTCATAATCAGGTGTTCGGCTCATTATAGTGGCCCGGATACGCGAGTCGGCCCACTTATTAATCGCGGGTTCGGTTGGCCCAGTAAATAATCAGTGACAATTTTGCCCCTGCTCGACTTTTTCATCCGACCGCCCATTTGCACTGATCCTGACCGTTGAAAGGAAGGTATAATAATTCAATAGGGTTTCTGTTTGTTTGTTCATTTCACCTCCCCACTTCTCTCTCCCGCAACGGCGCATCCCATCTTCTGCCATCTACGTCCGTTTCTTGCTCTTGTTCGGTCTCTTGCTCTGGTTGCACTACCGTCACCCCATCCGTTGTTGATTATGCTCTTCACCGTCTCACTTTAATTTCTTGTCAGATTAGGGTTTCAGTTGGGTTTAGGGTTTCGTCTCTTTCATGCCAACCGCCTGTCACGGGCTAAGACTTTCCCCAAAGCCTCCCGTGCGGCACTTAGCCACGAACGCACCCAGCGATCGTTTCCGCCCCTCCGTCGGATTGGCTAAGTCAGCCTCACTCTCGTTTCCAAGTAGGTATTATGAAGGAGGTTAGTTGAGAATGTAAAATAGCACACAAGAGTTGAAAGAAAACTTATTTCATTACAAGGATGGATTACAACCTTTATATACAACACTTGGATCTCCCCTTGGTTGATCCTCACAAATGAAGTCCTACCCCTATTTATACTTGGTTGCTAACCTATCTAGAACCTTCTCTACATTATTCTAGAACATTCCACAATGTTCTAGTACCTACTACTTCATACTACTACAAAGTTCTAGAACCTTCTACAAGGTTCTACTTCCTACCACCACTTTCCACGACCTTCTAGAATCTTCTAGAAGATTCTCCAATCTTCTAGCGTCTTCTACAAGGTTCTCCGTCCTTCTAGAAGGTTCCCCAACCTTCTAGAATCTTCCACCCTCTTCTAGTATATTCCGGACCTCTCCAGAACCTTGTGGAACATTCCGGATCCCTCCGGAACCTTGAAGTGCCTTCCGGACCCCTCCGGAACATTGTGGAAGGAATACTCCGGACCCTTCCAGAGCTTTGTAGTGCATTCCGGACCCCTTCGGAACCATGTAGAATACTCCGGACCCCTCCGGAGTTATCATGAACGTCCCGGACTCGTGTAGAACCCTCTGGAACCCTCCGGAACCCTCCGGAACCTCCAAGACTTGGTTTTGGCACCTCCAAAAGACTTGGGCTGCCCCTGGTCGACGGCCTTTCCTTGCCCTTGTGCCTCGTATCACGCTCGGCTAGGCCTTCCGCCTTGCCGGTTACCCTTGGCACGCGCCTCCCGCGCCCGCCTCGTCCCGGGCCGACCATCCCACCTGTATGGTTGCCCGTCCATGCAGCTTGGCCAGTCGGCCCCCTGCCTGACTGCCAAGGTCTTCTCCTCGGGCCACCTCAACGCTCCCCTGAGCGGAGTCCCGTTCGTTCGAAGCCTCGCCCCTACTTGGCTCCGTGTCCTCGCAAAGTCCTCGGCATGTCCCGTCCCGAGCTCTCTGAGCCACGCACCCGTCCCCCGGGTCTCTGTGTCGCGCCATTTTGCCCCTGCAAAATGTCGGGCCGTGACATTGCTGCTCTGTTTGCCTCCCCTCTAAAATCTTAAAAGAAATTTTCATTCCCGAGGCCGTATATTAAGGTTTGACTTGTTCACCTTCGCTCTTGAAGCTAGGTAACTAAATTCGCGCTCCTCCCTCTCCTGCGCGCTCCGAATTCGCGCTCCGAGCGTAAAATCGAAATTCGCGTATAAATTCGCGAATTTATCGATCACAGTTCGCGAACTCTTCAACAATAATGCGCCTCTTCATGATTTGTGGCACAGAATTGAGACATCTGTACAATTTCATTTTATAATAGTCCGACTGAACCAAAAATATCAGTCAATCAACCTTTTAGGCAGTGGGCAGTGGCATCATTACTTGGAGGGTCCCACGAATTGAGAGATGGGTCAAATTACCATTATTTCCTTTTTCTTTTCTTATTTTTTTAGATACACTTTTCTTTTTTAAATCAATTTTTAGAATTTTATGTTAAATTTTCACCTAAATATTTTCTTTCTACAAAGTGATACATATTACATAATGAGAATTTTAATTAACTTTTAATATTGTATTGAATATTAATAATTGACAATTAATAGTTTCACTTTATTAGTTAATTTATATGAGCAGCGATCATGATTGGAAAAATATAATATTAAAAGAAAAAAATTCAATTGTTAGAAAGGAATTTTGAGGGATTATGATCTAAAATGCTCAAGGAAATGTATTAAATATTTATTTTCATATAAAATACCATAAATCATTTTATAAAATATCCAAAATGTTAATATATAAATAAATAAAATTGTAAAATTTTTACGCTCTCACGACGCTCTCAGAATCATATTTTTCTAAATACGATGCTCTGCGCTCTCGCTCCCGCTCTACGCTCGCGCTCGCGCTCGGCGTATTAGTTACCTAGTCTTGAAGGGCCTGCGTGGTTAGGGTTTCAATTGGACTAGGGTTTCGACAATTCCGTCCACGAATTGAAGGTACTTGTGAGTTGTTTTCTTTAATTGTTTCAGAAATTTTAAATTATTTCTCGTAATTGCAAAACTAGGGTTTATTCCGATGTGAAATTAGGGTTTCCACATATTTGTTGATGCTATAAGTACATTGATAATATAATTTGACATTTGTTTGTAATTTTCCTATTTTTTCCAGCAATGTCCGAGCAATCTACATCAAATGTCCGTTTAGGGGTTGCACACTGTTTCTGCGGGCTTCGCGTGAGAATCTACACTTCCTGGACGAAGGTGAACCCTGGTCGGCGATTCTCGCGTTGCCAGCGTTTGACGATATGATTAATTATACGTATGTAAAAGTTGATTATATTTTAGACTGATTCTTGTTTGATTTAAATTTCTAATGAATCTGTTTTGCTATACGTTGTAGGATGAACGGTGTGATTATTTTGAATGGATTGATCCAGTAATGTGTGATAGGTCCCGTGTAATTATCCCTGGCTTGCTGACGCGAGTCAATCTTGCCGAGGCTGAAAATACACGTTTACTACGTCGTGAACATGAACTTGATGCACAGATGCAAATTCTTCATACTTATTTGCATGATCTTGAGGCACAAAACATGGCATTGCGTCGCAAGCAAAAGCTTGTGATGATCTGTGCTGTGTTTGTGTTCTTCTTCTATATATGTGCATGATGTGTTGGTGCTCTTTTATTTTACTTGGTTGTTTTGGTGGATCTTGCTGACATATGTACATTTCATCTTAGTTTGTGTGTATGGCATGTATATGATGTATATTATTTGGATATGCTACTTAAGCTTGCATCTGAACTGAATTTGTATATTATTGTGCCTATTTGCCAGAATTCTTTGCCAAAATCTTTTTCTAATAACTGTCCAAAATTGGTACATCTGAATTACTTGAGCATGAAGTAGTAATGTAATTTGTCATCTTAAATATTTGGGTTTGGTGCACTGTTGGGTTTGCAACACATGTGAATATATATTACTGGATCAATGTGTTTTACTATATCATGAAAGTACCCCCAATGGAAAAATTGGCCAAATGATGCTTTTAATTAAATTTTATGATGGTCTGGCATAGTGAGGTAATGCATGTGATTTTCTGGGCCATTTTTTTGTCATTATTGGGTAATTCATCCTCATTGCTACTTTGGGTTTGGTGCACATTTTGGGTATGCAACACATTGTGAATATATATTTTCTGTTTTGTTGTAACCTATCATGAATGTATCCCCAAGTGGTTTTTTGGCCAAATGATGTTTACAGTTTTAATTCTGATGGTCTTGTATGTTGATGTGATGCATGTGATGATGGTGAATTCTAAAAGTTTGTACTGTGTGAAGTTGGGGAATTGATTATCATGTTTTTTCATGTGTGTTTGATGCACTTTTTTGAAAAGTTTTTTGGAAAGCAGATTGTTCCCTTTGTCTTGGTAAACTGAACGCAGCCTTAAGTTGATTTAGGCCAAGTGATGATTTCATCAAAAGCTTTCTGATGGTCTCATATGTGGAGGTAATACATGTTTTTTTCACATGATGAATTGATATGTAGGTATGCAACACATTGTCAATATGATTTGGTAAGATATGTGAGCCATATATTGTTGGCCAAATGATGTTAGATATTGAAGTATGATGGTCTTGTATGTTCATGTGATGCATGTGATGATTCTATATACTAGAAGTTGTTACTGTTTGTTTGGGGGATTGGGTATAATGTTTTGCCCAAAATGATTTGAAGCATTCTTTTGTAGTGGATTTTGAAATATATGACAAAAAATGTGAAACCTTTGTTTTATCAAATCCAGATTTTATCCTTCAACATTATTTCAAACATAATAAAAAATATGAAGCCTTTGCTTGATGCATTATTGCCATTTATATAATCTTTCAAAAATAATATTATGTTTTTATGAAGTTATTATGATAATATTTGTTATAAATATTTTAAATCATATGCTTGAGATATTATAAGAATTTGAAAAGTATTATAACTTGTCCCTTTTAAATTATTATTACTTCTCCCATAATTAGTTATTTTAACTTCAAAAATTAATTTTTATGCTCTGTTTCATGTTTGAGATTGTATTGACAGTTTACTTTTTTTTTTTTTTTATTGGATTGCACTTCCCAATAAAGTGGAGTGGTTTCCACCTAAGTGAATAACATTGAATGCAAACTTTGACTCTTGGATGTAATTTGCCTTAAATGCATTACTTCCCCTTTTGTATAACCAGATTGACTGAATACATACAATCTAACTTCATTTATTGTGGTTGTTGAACCAATCCCTTTATATTTTCTCCCACATTAATCAAACCTCTTCATCTCCCTCACTCTTGAACCCAACAACCAGTTCTCCATGTAAGTTACTTTACTTTTCCAAAGTTTTTATATTATGTTTCATTTTATTTTATCTCATCAATTGTTTTATTCCTATTTGCAGTTTGCTACCATGCCGAGAACACGTAGGATGGGGAGTTTGGAATCAAAGGTTAATGATGGCTGGACATTTGAAGAAACTGCAAGGTTTGTGAACATGTTGTATGAGGAATGCAAACTTGGGAATCTAAATGATTTGGAGAACCTAGCTGCTGCATGCCAACGCATCTCGAACAAAATGTCTTCCTTCTACGAGCGTAGGTTCAGTTTATCTGGAATTAAAAGGAAGCTTGAGCACATGAGAATCAGGAACCAGCAGTTCAACGAGTGGCTTGAAACCCCTGGGGTTGTTTTTGATGAATGGTCTAATCAGTCCCGTGTCAAGGCAGAGTATTGGAGAGCTGTTCAGCCTAATGTAAGTAATATTTCATCAGTTCTTTTTTTTGTTTTTGTTTGATCAAGTATTACATTCTAATATATTTTAACATGTCTTTCTTGTAGGCGGAGTCCGAGTGGTTCAACCATTTTAGGATGGAGGGTGAGCCACTCCACATAAAGTTGTCGTATGTTTTTGATGATAAGGGAGTTGGGAGGTTCCCACCGGACCTCACTGGATCCCCTGGCTGGCCTATACATGTCCGAGACTCGGACGATGATGAGATGGCTATAGTTCCGGTTGGCACCCGACGTGATTTGACTGCTGTGCCTTTTGATACAAACAATGAAATTGACAATGAAGTTGTTTTCCTTGGAGAGTACCCTGTCACTGAGGTTGGAGGCACATCTGCTGGTGGTTCCGGGAGTGGATGGGGTGATGCTGCATCCAGTTCCGAAGGGGGTGATGGTGGTCTGTTTGGAAAGAAGTTGTGGGATCTGGATGATGATTATTAGTAGTGTAATATTGGTTGTTTGATATTTCTGTTTAGTTTATGTTGTTTCAAGGACTTTGCTGTTTTAGTTGTTTGTATAATTTTGAACTTTGTGGTCTACCTGGCACTTTACATGTAAGTGCAGGTAGATCACTTGAAGGACTTATGTAATTTCCCTACATGTTCTAATATTTCTATTTATGTTTAAAGCTTTCTGTTTGTTTAAAGCTTTCTATTTATGTTCTAATCTTTTCTGTCTATTAATAACTTGTGAGTTTTTTTCCCAATAAACATAACTTCACCAAGAATTTTACATGGCATTTGGTGAGATAACAAATTCAGCAGACCTATACATTCTATTGAACAAATGAACATAAAATTATTTTCAAAGTTATATCAAAATAGTGAGCTGAAAACTATTTTGCAAATCTTACAAAAATAATGTGATCAAAATGATTAAAAGCAAGCTGTTTCATCAATCTCTTATTCTTCCAGCTTTATTGAATGAGATCCTTGACCAATTTTCCCTACATGCCAAAAAACTTTGCATGCCAAAATCCTTGTAAAAGAGAATCCAAGCTCCTGCAAAAATATTATGGCTTTTTTGAATGATTTGATCAGACATAGATGCCTATTTTTTTAATTAAACAACACATAGGTCCCTATAATTATGTATAATGATAAATGCACCCCACACTACTACTATTAATTGAACCTCATGCACATAACATTTTATCAAGTCCATAAATATCCCCCTTAGCTAGTTGAACTTATTTTCAATTTGAAAAATGTCCACCGTCTTCCCCCGACCGCAATCTCATTTTTTTTACTCGGAACGTTGGACCAAAGAATTTGATGAGTACTTGATCGAGTTTTTAGCAGGCGAAAATTACTATGAAAACGGAATTCTCACTTATGGTGTGCCCCATGTATTGCGTAGAGCTCGTGATGAGGTTAATGTTTTCTTCCGGCGTACTTTCTCAGCAAAGGAGATAATGGCTAAGATCGAACGTCTAAGACGACGACCTGCCTCGTATTCACACTTACGGAACTTACCCGGCTACGCGGTGGACCCTATAACTAACACCGTTGGAAGAGATGGTTTGGAAATTGTAAAAAATCTGTGCATGGTAATAAGTTTCGGTTTATCGAGTATACTTCTAATTTTGAGTTAATAAAATTATTCGAATCCTAATTGTTCTTTCATTGTAGGAATTCCTATTTTACGAAGCGTATGCAATCCATGGAGAACCGAAGTGGCGTGATTTGTGCGAAATTTTCGGATATCCTGAGGAATTGGTTGTAAGTGCCGGACCACCACCCACTTCACCAATTAATCTTCAGTGGTTTGAGTTAAACGATGCACCAATTGTAGGACAAGAAACACCAGTCCCGGATCCCATCAACCCACCTGAAATTAAGTTCTCACCCGCTGCAAGTAACGAAGATTTCTGGAATGATTTGGCTAGTTATAATGAAACAGACGCGGGTTTGGAAAATGCGGAGACCGAACCGCCAAAAAAGATTGCTAGGTGTCTGTGGCCGAACGTGGGAACCTCACACGATACTTAATATGTGGGACGAAAAAAATTACAATTTACTGCGTGTGATAATTATATGTGGGTCGAGTTTATTGCGTATTTCTTGCTATTGCTCTAGTTGTGCTAATATCGTCTTTTTATGTCTACTATGTTGCACTTGTTGTTGCTATTGTTAATTATAATCTTCTTATGTCTACTATGTTAATTTTTCAATATGAATCGGTTTATCAACATATTTTTACCCATGCGCAACGAACTACTGTATTTACAAATTGGGAACAGATTATAATAATATCCATACATATATAGGGAAAAAAGGTAACATATTATAAAGTTCGTAATTTGCACCTCACACAATAACCCAATCATAAAAATCTTGTCCAAAACCGAGTTAATGTTTTCGATTACAAATAGTGCAAGCCAAATCAAGGCATTTTCAAAAACTACCAAAATGTCCAAATAAACCATGCATATTACATATCAAGTCCAACGAAAAAGAAGTCTTCAAACGAAAATTAAAGTCCATAGAAATGCAAGTCCATACCATGATCAAGTCCATAGAAAATCATGGCATTTGGTTGTTTAGCATCATGTGCGCAATATGCTCTCGATTCTTTTCGTTCGACTTCAAGAACAAGCTCACGTGTTTCGCATTGTCCATAATCTTGAACGATAGAAAAATTCTATTTTGATCCGTGAGCGAATCGATGCGATCGAGTGCATCTATAATATTTTGGGCTTTTTCATCGTACGTATCCTCCTCCTTGGCAAAGCTACTGCTAAGATCACCCCATACAGATTTCGCTGTATCTATGAACTTGTCCATATTGACGGGTTCAGATTCCATTGTAGGTGTCTTCCGTTTTCTTTCGAACTTCTCCTTCTTTATTTTCTCCTTTTTAGTTTTCTTTGATAATTTTGTCACTTTCGGAGTCACATTCTCAAACCCCTCATCGTACGGCGGAATTGAGGGCATAAAATCACCACAGTCCGAGGCATCGGTCGTAAGATCGACGCACGGACTACTGTACATACTATCATCACCCGTGGTGTCCATCATTGGTTCCTTTCCCTTCACAGTTGACTCCTTTGACGGCTGACGTCTTACCAAATCTTCCACGATCTCCACAAAGTCCTCCGCGCAATCTCCGGTGGCTCTATCCTTTCCGAATATCTCAACCCAGTCATCATAATATGGATATGTCTTATACCGCATATTGGCAACCTCTGGGTGTGCCTACAATTCAAATAAACACTTTTACATATGATTATAAATATAACGTAACATACTAGTCAACTATAACAACTAATTAGCAACTTCACGAATTAGTGTTAAAGTCACCTGTACATATAAAGCCCATACGTCATCATCAACCGTGATGGTTTTACCACTTTCATTCCACCCAAAACCACTCGTCCCCTGCATACCCAATACTTGATAATACGTTTTCTTCCACACCGTCAATTTCGAGGTGATATTCTTCATCAGAATATTTGAGTGGGGAAGTCGTGCATTGAGTGCCTTAGACAAGTTCCCCAAGTAACCTGGACGAAAGCCATTGTCCAATTTCCACCCAGTCAAAATTAGCTCCTTCAAGCAGTCTATCAATGTTTGTTCTTCGATACGATTCATGGACCTTCGGGTGCCCTGAGTCCTTCTATGGCTAGGATCCGGCTCACCGTAACGTGGAATGGAAGACATGTCACTTCAAATGTGCATACACAATAAATATGGGTTAGATAATATTACCTAATAAATTCTCACTTGTCGAATTATGGACTTCACGAAAATGGTCATATTGACATCATATAAAGTACAATACTATATCCATAAACACAATAACGTACGTTACATCATCAAATAGTATCTCAACAATTAAAGTAGTTCAAATAAATTATGAAGTAGTTCAAACAAATGGAACATAAGTTTGGCCAAATACAACCGAAGATCACAAATTAATACATCAATCAAAGTTTAGGCATTTCTATCATTCACGATCCGAATTCCACTTCATGAACATTTCACGTGCTAAGTTATCGCGGAAATTGTTCCACGCGTGTGACGTTTCGACACCTTGGATGTAACCTTCACCTTCACCAACCGCGTCATTATCATCATCATCACTCGAGTCACTTAAATCACGCAACGGATCCAACACCATCACATCATCGGGTGATGTCTTACGCAAAAAGTTATGAATCAATATCAAACACATCATCATCCTATTTTGTGTTTGTAACGGGTAAAAAGTAGGACTCCTTAATATTGCCCAACGTTTTTTTATTTGACCAAAAGTCCGCTCAATCACATTTCTAGCTTGACTATGTTTCATATTGAAAAATTCTTTTTCATTTTGCGGGGCATCCATACCAACTCCCCACTCCTTAAGATGGTATCGTACTTCCCTATAAGGCGTAAGAAACCCTGGCCCGTTAGTATATCCGTTGTCACACAAGTAATATGTTCCTACAATTATTAAATAGGAAAAGGTGAGTTATGCTAGGTATGGACCGATTTGGAAGTTAAATTATTATAAAACTAATTTTTACCAGTGGGCACTCTCAATCCATTTGGACGATTCATTGCATCTCTTAACACACGACCATCCGTAGCAGACCCCTCCCAACCGACGAGTGCATATGTGAACAATCCGTTAATATCACAAGCCGCAAGTAAATTGGTAGTAATGTCACCTTTTCGATTCCTATAACGGGGTCTATCCTTCGACGGAACATGGACATGCACATATGCTCCGTCTAGAGCCCCTATGCAACCCTATATATACGCAAATGGGATATTATAATAAACAAGTGAATAACACCAAACATATTCATAATCTTAAGTTTTTTCCTTACCGGGAAACAACTCCATCTATCGTCCTCACAATCATCCGGTATTGGGTCCAGTTGAGATAGTAATATTGGGTGGAGTTTCATCAAACACGTAAGTACACGGTGAAAACATTTGCTAACGGTGTCACCAGATCTTTTATAATCCGTGGAAACTATTCGATTCTTTTTGTGATGAGCAAAAACCGTTAAAAACATCGCAACTTGTTCTCTAACGGATACGTACTTAGTATCATTTAGACCCCCGACATTATGTAAGAAACAACATAACTTATCAAATGAAGAAATATGAAGACGAATATTATTTTTACAAACTATTGTATTTTTTTGGGTAATTTCCATATAGGTTTTCTTGCCATTTTTTCCTCCTACGAATTAGGCTATATCGGACCGGTCGTTTCGTAGCTTGACTACGGACTAGTTTAGCACGGACCCATAAAAGGAAAATGCCGGTCCAAAAAAAATGTGTGAATAACACAATCAATTGTTTCTTCCGTTCATCCATTGTATTGCCTAGAAAAAAATGTAAATTCCGTATTTCAAGTGAAGTGTGAAAAAATAAACACAAGTTATAATACGAATCTAAAATATTACCCATCATTTTTAATCAACAAGTCAACACAAGCAACGTTACACATCCAACGTGTTAAATTTTACCAAAAGAAGTTCCATCTTAAAACACAAAAGTGTACTTATTTTCACATTTCAAGTTAAGTTATAATGCATCAATGAACATATGTTATAATAAGAATCAATAATATTATCCATGCATTTTAATCAACAAGTCAACATAAGCACCTATAAATTTCCCCAAACAAGTTCCATTTGAAAATACAATAGTGTACATAATTTCCGAAATCAAGTAGCCACAAAATGTAAAAGGCTATTAAAATCTTCTTAAAAATCACAAACTTTATTTTCACATTTCAAGTGTCAAGTTATAACGCATCAATGAACACAAGTTATGATACGAATCATGGCCCTATTATCCATCTTTTTTCATCAACAAGTAAACACAAGTTCCATTTGAAATAACAATAGTGTACATAAGATCACATTTCAAGTGAAGTTATATTTCCATCAATAGACACAAGTTATAATACGAATCTATAGTATTATAAAAACACAATCACCTTCCATTTGAAAACACTATAGTGCACATAATTTCCGAAATATTCTAGACATAATTTCCGAATTATAAAACCCAAATGAGTATGCACAACTCAAGAAATCAACAAATGCTATGAAATTAAAAATTCAAGCCTAGATTGGGAATCGAGAAAAAAAACATAGTAAATTGCCCCCAAAATTCGAAGATGTACCTCGAGACTTCAAAATCAAAACTTCCTATGAACTTCAAAATCCAATAAACGAGCCTCCAAGCCTTGTGATTTATTAGCCCTAAGAAAAAAAATTAGTAAACATAGTTAAGTTAAGTTTGACGTACGGTAAAAAATCAATTTGTAGGAGAAGAATTAGGACAAAATTCAAACAATGTGAAGAACTCCACAGCTACAATCTTCAAGCCGTATCCGTCAAATGGAAAAAAAAAATTAAGCTCACGTCGACGAAGCAAAAATGGTGGTGCTTTACGGTTTTTTTTATTTTTGCTATACACAATTACAGGCTTTTTCAATGGAACTAAGGGATGCACAAGAAAAAATGTTTGAAATAATTATTACCTGGATGTTACGGATTTTCAGCTGCAAAAGTTAAATTTTCCCCTCCCAATCGCAGCCTCATCTGGAAAATGAAGTTCAAAAGGTGAGGTAGGAGATGAAGAATATAATCTGGTTTTTTCGTAATTATGCTCTGGTTTTTTTGTAATATTTCGGAACTGGAATGGCAAAATGGGCAGACAAAAGTCAATTGGGCCATTAATAATGTAATCGGGTGGGTAGAGGTTTGATTACAATAGCCGGATTAAGCAGGGCTGGCCCACAATTTCGTCCGATTTCAACGGGCAGCCCGGAATATAATTGGCCCAACCGAATGCATGATTAGCCCGCGACTAAAATAATCTTGGCCCAAATCACTCCTAATCATGGCCCTATTTCCCCAACCGAACGCAGCCTAAATATATATATATATATATATATATATATATATATATATATATATATATATATATATACCAAATCAATGGTGTTTTCCTATTTTGCCCTTTAACTAATATTAGTTTTTAAACATGATCTGAGTCTCTAATTAATAAAATGAAGTACATATAGGAGAGAAGATTAAAGACTGCAAAAAAGCATTCCTGCATAACGCGTTCCCTGCAAACCTTGCGGACGGACTGTCATATTACCAAATCAAGCTCTATTGGTATTATTTATTTTTGTATATGTCTTTGCTTTTATAGTATTAATCAAGAGAGAAAATTTTATAATTAAGATATTAATGTAGTTTATTATGATGTTCTCCAAATTTATACTCCAATTGTTAAAAACTTGTAAACATGTATTTATCTTGTAAGGAAATTTTATACTCCATCAAAAAAATTTACTGATGCTACAAAACACCTTACGGAAAAAAGATTGCTAATTTATTTTTATCATAACTTTACTAAATTTGCTACAATGAAGTAGTGATTGCACTTCAAAATATTTTAGAACATATATGTATTTTTTTTCTTTAAAATTTTCTTGATGTTTACCTATTCGGGTGGATAGAAGACTCTTAGGTGGTGTTTGCAAGAAATTAAAATAAGTACTTTTCAACTTTTAGGATACAATAAATACCTAAGTAGTGTTTGCACTTTGCACAGATAAGTTCTACTTTCACTTCTCTAAGAAAAGAGCCAAAAAGTACAAATTAAGTTGAAGTTGGTTGCATTTAGCTTATACTTTAACATTTTTAACAAAATGGGAGTGTGTATTTAGTATGACTGGGCCGTATCAATTTTCGGTATATAGTCTAGTGTGGTAATTTCTAAATTAGAAATTTTTTGAAAAAAAAAAAAAAAACTTGCATCTACGGTGTAATTTTGTATGAATATTGCTAAAAATGCTAATAAGTATCTACTTACGCAAAAATGTAAATATAATTTTCCAAAAAAATACTCTCGAAAAAGTTTATTTTTCTATGTTTGATTGTTGTGCTTTGAAAATACAACTTATTTGACATTTTGCACCATAGTGTGTGTTTTGATGAATTTTTTTACTAATGGAACAGTAGAATACTCACATTCAAACTTTTTTCATTTTTCACCCTGAAAATATAAATTTTGATAATTTGCACCCTAGAAATATAGAATGTTGTCACTCTGAAGTTTTTTTGTTTTTTTTTTTTTTTGGTAATTTTAACATCGATTTAAGTTTTTTTTTTGGCACATTATTATTTTTCGTATCATATATTCAGCTAACCGTAATATACATCGAAAATAAAACTTTGATCCATTGCGATATATTTTCACTCTTTTTTAAGGCGCATTGATCATATTATATTAGAACTTCTTCTAACAGAAATTCAAACTTAACGGATCGGACTGACCTAAATCCATATCGCTCCATGTGTTTTGAATTATGGATCTTTGTAATCGGGTTAGGTCCATTAAATCTCTAATTAGATAATTATTCTAATAAATCGGACCGAATTTGGACGATCCGTATTGAAATCCACACATTGATAGCTCTAATATTTTAGGGTGGAAAGTACCCAAAATATTAAAAAATTATCAATAAATTTTTCCATCAATTCACATACCACTGTACCAGGGTGGAAAGTGCCAAATAAGTTGTATTTTCAAGATGCAATGTACCAAAACTTTTAAGTCAAAATGCAAAGTGTCAAGAACATGAAATACATCATTATATTTGAATTTCAATTGTTGTTATCTTTATAATTTGCATAAGAAATGATTAGAATATCGATATTGTCTATAATTAAGTTTTCACTTCCCGGACAAACTTGGAAATATGCCCATTATTTTCTTTTTTCATTTTTGTTAATAAGTAATTAAAACACAATTTTCTGATTAATAGTAAGAATTAAAAGAAGGTAATTTTAATTTTCCCTCCCCCAAGTTATTCTCTTCCCATTCGTTTCAAAAGTCAAAAGTACAAATTAAGTTGAAGTTGATTATGAGGTGCTTTTAACTTATACTTTGACATTTTTACAAAATGGGAGAAAAAAGTTCTTTTTGCAAACACACAAAATTGATTTTTCGGGGGCTTTTTTGCATAATTTGCAAACACAACATACTTTTACTTCTCTACAACTTTTAGTTTTTTTTTTTTTTAGATTCATAGCTTTGAGTAGAATTTATCTATGCATAGATAAATTCTACTTCCACTTCTCTAAGAAAAAGCCAAAAAGTAAAAATTAAGTTGAAGTTGGTTATGAGGTGTTTTAAGCTTATACTTTGACATTTTCACAAAATCGAAGAAAAAAGATTTTTTCGCAAACACACAGAAGTGATTTTTTGGGGGCTTTTTTGCATAATTTGCAAACACCATATACTTTTAGCTGTCTTTTCTTAGATTCTTAAATTTGAGCTTAATCACAATTTTTTGCAAACTTAATTTAAAATCGAATACCCAAGGTGATTGAGCCAAGTGGTAGTGACTTGCGATCCCCAGAGGCAAGGGCGGACCTACATAGGAGCAAGTGGGGTCTATAGCCCCCACTCAGATATATAATATATACTTATTAGTAGTAAAATTGTCATAATAACAATATTTGCTCGGTGGATAGTGCATTTAGACTTTCGGATGAGGAGAAATTATGTAGTACAACCGCTGCACCACGTCATCAAGTACACGTGGTGCAGCCCACCAATACACATGGGACATGTGGATTATTAATCCACATAACCCCATGTTCTGGCCATGTTCCAAAAAAATAGGGATTCAGAAAGTTGTGTTCACACTGCCAGAACATGGGGTGATGTGGATTAATAATCCACATGCCCCAAGTGTATTGGTGGGCTGCACCACGTGTACTTGATGACGTGGTGCAGCGGTTGTACTACATAATTTCTCTCGGATAAGGTCCAGGGTTCGTCCGTGCTTGGTTGCATTTTTTTCAGTTTTTTTGCCTTTTTTAAGAAGTATTGTTCAAATATATTTATATTACTTATGCTTACATAAAAATTGCATTTGCTTATTGGTTCTGGTATACATGTTAATTAATATTGTTCCGAGTTCAAATTCTAGGAGTGCTAGTTGCTTTTTTACTTGTTTTATAGTCTTTTTTGTTTATTAGCAATTATTCTTTTAATTTCGTTTTCTTTCTCAACAGTCGACAATTGTTCCTTTAGCTTCTTTTTCTTTCTGAATAATTGTTCTTTGACATTTGTTATTTCTTAATTTTTTTTAATTTTATTTCCTTTTTAATAATAATCAAGAGAATTCGATTTTTTTTATTATACATTTTATTTAATGCATTACTACATAAACTCCCTCCCCTAAAAAAAAATATTGATCTTTTAGAAAATTAATAATCGGTGTGATTAATTGTGAATATATTGGTGTCATCTGAAATTGTATTTCGATTATTTAATTTATCCTAGAACCTTATAGCCCAATGTATTAAAGTTTTATTTTTTACGTCTGCTTCGGTCAGTTGTATGTTAGAAACTTTTCGAGAAATCTTTGAAAGAATTGTAAATAAAAAGAAAATATGTTAAAGTATAAATTACTCTATATTCTCGCTTTGGTTAACTCACATACAGAAACTTTTTGGTGTTTTTCGGGGAAACTTATCAAAAATATGATCTATGCTTAGCCCCCACTAATCCGTATTCCTGGATCCGCCCTTGCCCAGAGGCGAGACTCAAATTCGAATCCTACTGGAGACACCACATTGGAGAGAACCTATACCCTTTAATTTGCTGTTTGTTCTGCTCATTTTAGTCTATATATAGAAAGAGGCTTCAGGGGCCGACCAATTCGTTTGTTCAAGTATGTACATTGTACCAAATTATCTATAGGGCCTATACTACGTACAATAAAACTGAACCGATTATTAAAAATAATATTTGATTATATTTTTGATAATACATAAATTAATAAAGGGTTGATTATCGAATTTGTCCCTCATTTATATATTTGTTATGAGCTAATAAATAATTTATCAATTAGCTCCATCCGCCATTTCATTTTGCGACTTAGGTAAAAGCTACAATTATAACTTCTTCCTCTCAACTTCAACTCCACTTTAACTTTTCAATCCCATCTAAATGGGAGTATGTATTTAGTATAATTGGGCCGTATCAATTTTCGGTATCTAGTCTAGTGTGGTAATTTCTAAATAAGAAATTTTTTGGAAAAAAAAACACTTGTATCTATGGTATAATTTTACCACAACAAATGCTAATAAGAATCTACTTGGGTAAATTACCATTAACTCATTTTTTGACACTTTTGGAATAATAGTGCTATTAATTGTAATTTGAGTGACTATATATACTATGTCAAATCTTACTTTTTGATATTGATCAGCTACTGAATTTGTTTGCTATTTGTATTTTTCTTATGCAAATTGAATCCTTATAGTTTGTTTATGGAGTAGTGCTTTGCTTAACTCCGCCTATTAGGCTTACGTAGTAGGACTAGAAAGCTAGTAATGCCTTTGTTGCTTGGTACATATGTTCTGTTGTTTAGTTCTATTGTATAATTAATAAAATGAAGGTACATATAGGAGAGAGGATTAAAGACTGCAAAAAAGCATTCCTGCATTACGCGTTCCCTGCAAACCTTGCGGATGGACTGTTATTACCAAATCAAGCTCTATTGCTATTATTTATTTTTGTATATGCCTTTGCTTTTATAGTATTAATCAAGAGAGAAAATTTTATAATTAAGATATTAATGTAGTTTATTATGATGTTCTCCAAATTTATAATCCAATTGTTAAAAACTTGTAAACATGTATTTATCTTGTAAGGAAATTTTATACTCCATCAAAAAAAATTACTGATGCTACAAAACACCTTACGGATAAAAGATTGCTAATTTATTTTTATCATAACTTTACTAAATTTGCTACAATGAAGTATTGATTGCATTTCAAAATATTTTAGAACATATATGTATTTTTTTTCTTTAAAATTTTATTGATGTTTACCTATATCGGGTGGATAGAAGACTCTTACGTGGTGTTTGCAAAAAAATTAAAATAAGTACTTTTCAACTTTTAGGATACAATAAATACCTAAGTAGTGTCCGCACTTTGCAGAGATAAGTTCTACTTTCACTTCTCTAAGAAAAAAGCCAAAAAGTACAAATTAATTTAAAGTTGGTTATGAGGTGCTTTAAGCTTATACTGACATTTTTAACAAAATAGGAGAAAAAAGTGTTTTTTTGCAAACACACAAAAGTGATTTTTTGTGGGCTTTTTTGCATAATTTGCAAATACCACATACTTTTACTTCTCTACAATTTTTAGCTTTTTTTTTAGATTCTTAACTTTGAGCTTAATCACAATTTTTTGCAAACTTAATTTAAAATCAAATAAAGCACTTAAAGGAGTTATCAAAACTTGTATTAGATTTTAATTTTTTTTGAAAAAAATTATTATTTTTCTTTTGATTATTGTTAACTTGTCATTTGATAATTATCTTGTGTTGCAGGGACTTTGATGCTTAACAGACATGAATAATCCAAACTTTTTTTTTTTTTTAGGGATCACATGAATAATCCAAACTGCAGTTGCCTTAGTTTTTCTTCTATTTATTTATTTATTAAGTTCCTAGTTGTTCTGCTCATTTTAGTCTATATATAGGAAGATGCCTAATGGGCCGGCCATTTTGTTTGTTCATCTACGTAAATTGTACCAAATTACTTAGAGGGCCTATACTACAATACAACTGAACCGATTATTAAAAATAATATTTTATTATATATTTGATCATTCATAAATTAATAAAGGGTTGATTATCGAATTTGTCCCTCATTTATATATTTGTTATGAGCTAATAAATAATTTATCAATTACTTCCATCCGTCATTTCATTTTGCGACTTAGGCAAAAGCTACAGTTATAACTTCTTCTTCTCAACTTCAACTCCACTTTAACTTTTCAATTCCATCTAAATTTTAATCGGATGTCAATTCGATCCGATCGAGAAGGAGCTGATTGGGATGGGGTACGGTTGGATTGCAGGTTGTGTGTTACATACTTATATTATTTGTTAGTATGTAAATATTTAATCGATACACAAAAAATGAGTAAAACATATTTATGCATACATGAATATTGATTTATGATACGAACATTAAAATTTACGGAGTATATGTTTATTGAAATCAAACTTAGGGTGAGTTTGGCCCATCGATTGGAGCTCTTAAAATCACTTATAGATTTTTATTGTGATTTTTGAAGTATTTGGCCCCGAGTATAAAAATAACTTCTGCTCAATCGTGATTTTTATGGTATTTGGCCCCCAAGATCATACTTAATTTTGGAATCTCGAGAAGCAAAAAATCAACATATTTTAGAAGTTACTTTTGCAAAAGCTATTATACAAAAATAATTATTCTATAATTAATTTTTATTATAGTCAGTTATTGCCAAAATCAATTGTACTAAAACTAATTCTTCTATAATTGCTTCTTGTATAGACAGGCCAAACTCATCCTTAACAATGCAATGTGGCTCCCAGGTAAAAGTTTGCAAACTGGTCACAATATTAAATTGTTTTGGTCACAAACAACCTCAATGAATCTCTTGGCAATCCCAGAACCCAGAAGCAACATAAATATTTGGTGCATAGGTACATATATATATATATATATATATATATATATATATATATATATATATATATATATATAACATTCCTTGGCGATGATTGTTTTTATATATTAATAAAAAATCAATTTATTAGATTATAAAGAATAAAATATATTTTTTAAACTATAAAGAGACAAATTGAATATTACACATATTACATTAGGGTAAATTCTAATTACCTCTGAGGAGTTATATGAACGAAAAGGATTGACATCATATAAACAATTTGTGTTACATGTACGTTGTGCCAAAATTGGTGAATTAGAATTTTGGTTTGACCACGCCAATTTTAATTACATATGATACCCCATTATGACGCCAAAAGAACCTAAAACATCTACTATCTTAATTACAAATCAAAATGACACCAATTACATCAATAATTGACCACGCCAATTTTTTCTTTTCGAAATTAGAGCTAGATCAATATTTTGATGGGAGGGGGACGTGAATTTTTTTTATAGTAATATATTAAAAAAAAAGAGAAGAAGAAACCGTATTTATAAAAAAAAATTGAATTTTCTTGATAGTTATTAAAAAACTATTAAGAACAAAAAATAATGAACAATGATTAAAAAAAAATAAATGAATTAAAAGAGCAACGAGAAAAAAGAAAAAGTAAATTTGTTAAGAAAAATAAATAAAGGAAGAACGAAAAAATGTAGCACCCACTCCACTCAAGGTTCGTACTAAATCATCAAGTTCAATCTATGCTGTATCTAATAAACCACAATGCCAAGAGGTACCCAACAACAAGAAATCTAATATGTCATTATAAATCCCACTTGCCCTCATGTGGGCCCACCCTTGGCAAAAACTATTTCTTGGCTCATACAAACTATTTAAAATAAGTTAAAATTCAAATAATTTTGAGAAGATTCCACATAATTGAAAAATAATTTGGAAGTATATCATTCTGCTTGTATTTCAATTAGGACTGTCAATTGAGTCAGGCCTACCCGAAACTCGATGGCTCCGTCCGATTAAATATGACCCGAACATGAATAATTGTGAGCCGGACCGATTTTGAGCCATTATATTAAACCCGATCAATTTATGAGCCGAGTTTGAGCCTAATAAGGCTTAGCCTGAATAAAGCCCGACCGAATACTACTGCTAAATATTTAAGTCAACATTATTAATGTACCAAATATCAAAATCAATTACATACAATTGTACAAGCCAAATGGAAATTTGGAATTCTTGGAAAACTAAAACTCTACTTACCTGGAGTAAAAAAAAATGTATAACAATAATTCTATTTATAGGAGCTTATTATATGCAAGTTTTTGCTTAGGAGCTTATTATATAAGGCAATTAAAAGAGATTACTTTTTTTGTAATATGGGTATTTGACGAAAAAATATATTTTGATGAGTATATTATAACATCTGTGACTTGATCTTTAATTTTAAATGTTATTTGACTTGAACAAGTGTGGAATTTACATATTCTTGTGTATTAAGTAAGAGTGGTTTATTCATATTAGTGTGTAATTCTTTTATTTATGGAGTAACATATGCTAGTACTAATAAACCCGACATAAGCCCGATGTAAATCCGAAGCCCGAAATGTTACATGAGCTGAGGTTGAGCCGAAACAATTAAAAAATTTATGAGCCGAGCTTGAGCCTATAACTATGAAGCCGATGATATTTGAGTTTGAGCTATTTAAAGCTCGATTCACAATGCCCGATTGACAATCCTAATTTCAATTGGTGTGATCTTTATAATTTGCATAAGAATATATTAGAATATCGATATTGTCTATAATTAGGTTTCAACATCCCGTGCGGACTAGGGAATACGCCAATTGTTTTCTTTTTAATTTTTGTTAATAAGTAATTAAAATAAACATTCTTAATTAGTAGTGAGAATGAAAAGGTAACTTTATTTTTTCCTCCTCAAGTAATTCTATTCTAATCCTAATATATATAGATAGGACATGAGAAAAAAGAGAGATGAACAAGAAGACATTTATAATTTCATTAACAATTATAAGAATATGTCTAAGAGGTAATTAATTTTTTTAAGCCTACATTTGCCTATTTAGTTACTGCAATAATGCATACAACAAATTGCTTTCTTAATATGCCGTGAATTTGTTTTTTATTTTTTTTCATTTTTTTTTTTGTAGTTACGAGGATCGAACATATATGCTTCATCAAGGTATGAGACTTTTAAAGTCAGAGGACAAATTTGATAGATTCTTTGGTAAGTTTTTCCTTTTTCCTTTTCTTTATTTTTTTTATTTATTTTTTAATTTTTTTAATTTCTAACTCAGTCAATTTTTAATTAGGTGCAATTCAAGTTACCGGTTATTGTATCGTGGTTGTTGCTAGGGCTGCGAGCAGAGTGTAGTAAGTTGTTGAATCATAGTCCACTAAATTTGAAGTCACAAAACATATATATTTAACATTATTAATTTTTTTAAATGTATTTGCTTTTGTAGTATTGATTCAATAAAAAAGAGATAAGCATACAACTTACAAGAGGTGAGAAAATCTGTTTTTCCTATTCTTTGCAATCAAATTTTATGGTATGTCTTGTTTAATTTGTCTCCTCTTTTAACTATTTTAAACCCTAATTAATTAGGAATTACAACTAGAAAATCTTATAATTAAGATATTGATGTAGTTTATTATGATGTTCTCCAAATTTATACTCCAATTATTATAAACTTGTAAATATGTTGTATCTTGTAAGGAAATTTTATACTCCATTTAAATATTTAATGATGCTACAAAACACCTTACGGAAAAAGATTGCTAATTTATTTTTACCATAACTTTACTAAATTTGCTACAACGAAGTAGTGATTGCAGTACAAAATATTTTAGAACATATACGTATTTTTTTATCATAACTTTACTAAATTTGCTACAATGAAGTAGTGATTGCACTTCAAAATATTTTAGAACATTTACCTATTTTTTTCTTTAAAATTTTCTTGTTGTTTACCTATATCAGGTGGATATAAGTTCTTTTCAACTTTTAGGATACAATAAGTACTTAAGTAGTGTTTGCTGCATGCATAAATTCTACTTCCATTTCTCTAAGAAAAAGCCAAAAAATACAAATAAGTTAAAGTTGGTTATGAGATGCTTTTAGCTTATACTTTGACAATTTTAACAAAATGGGAGAAAAAAAATCTTTTTGCAAACACATAAAAGTGGTTTTTGGGTTTTTTTTTTTTGCATAATTTGCAAACACCGTATATTTACTTCTCTATAATTTTTAGCTTTTCTTTTAGATTCTTAACTTTGTGCTTAATCACAATTTTTTGCAAGCTTAATTTAAACACTGTTGGTCGAACCGCTAAAACCAGCGAATTAACCGGACCGGACCAGCTTCCTGTGCGGTCGAATCGGTCGGACCGGCCGGTCCAGTCCGGTTTTAATAACATTGTTGTTAACTTGTCGTTTGATAATTATCTTGTGTTGCAGGGACTTTGATGCTTAACAAACATGAATAATACGTACGAAGCTAGCTATAATCCAAATTGCAGTTGCCTTAGTTTTTCTTTTATTTATTTATTAAGTTCCTAGTTGTTCTGCTAATTTTAGACTATATTTATAGTAAGAGGCCTAAAGGGCCGGCCATTTCGTTTGTTCAACTACGTACATTGTACCAAATTACTTATAGGGCTTATACTACGTACAATAAAACTGAACCGATCATTAAAAATAATGTTTGATTATAAATTTGATAATTCATAAATTAATAAAGGGTTGATTATCGAATTTGTCCTATTTTTTATTTTTTCAAATTTCTCTATTCTCTCTCCCTCCACTATGACATGGTATGTTTTAATTTTTAGGAGCCTTAAATTTAATTAATTTTTCAGCTTATATGAATTTACATTTATAGCTGATTTAGTCATTGACTCGTTTATTTGCTTATGTAATATAAAGGATAGTTCCAATTTATAGAGTGCACTTGAAATTATTTACATATGCTCCTCTCTGAATATTTGCTCTCTACTGTTGATTTCTTATGTATTTGCAACCACAATCATAATAGGTTACCTGTATTGAACCTGCTAATTTGAATTAATTTATGAATATTCGAATTTCCATCTTTAGGAGTAATTTCTCACTATGTTTATCAGAACATGTTTGATTACTTAGTTTTCTTAAGGTAGGTTAATTAATAAATACCGAGAATCAATAAATAGATAAAAAAAATGTGAAGGTAGAATAATTATGCTCTCGCTATTATCTTAGGAGTGTGTATTCAGTATGATTGGGCCGTATCAATTTTCGGTCTAGTCTAGTGTAGTAATTTCTAAATTATAAAGTTTTTGGAAAAATAAAACTTGTATCAACGGTATAATTTTGTATGAATATCGCAACAAATGCTAATAAGTATCTACTTAAGGAAATGTGTAAATATAATTTTCCAAAAAAATACTCTCGAAATAATTTGTTTTTCTATGTTTGATTGTTGTGCTTTGAAAATACAACTTATTTGACACTTTGCACCATAGTGTGTATTTTGATAATTTTTTTACTGATGGAACGATAGAATACCTATATTTAAATTTGTTTTCATTTTTCACCCTGAGAATATAAATTTTGACACTTTGCACCCTAGAAATATAAAATGTTGTCACTCTGAACTTTTTTTTTTTTTCCTTTTTTTGGTATTTTTAAACATCGATTAAATTTTTTTTGGCATATTATTATTTTTAACCAAATTACTAGCTATTAGTGATTAGGTAAAAACTCTTTTTTTTTTCTTGTAATTTAATAAATTTAACATGCTAGCAGTAAATAATTTTATAAATGTCATACAAATTATATTTTTAATTGTATAATGCCAATATTTAAAATTTTCAGGGTGAAAAGTACAAACAATCTATATTTTTGGTGCCAGAGTACCAAAATCTATATTTTCAGGGTGGAAAGTACCCAAAATATGAAAAAATTATCAATAAATTTTTCCATGAATTCACACATCAGGGTGTAAAGTGCCAAATAAGTTGTATTTTCAGGATGCAAAATACCAAAACTTTTAAATCAAAATGCAAAGTACCAAGAACCTGAAATACATCTTTGTATTTGAATTTCAATTGTTGTAATCTTTATAATTTGCATGAGAAATGATTAGAATATCGATATTGTCTATAATTAAGTTTCCACTTCCCGGGAAAACTTGGAAATATGCCCATTATTTTCTTTTTTCATTTTTGTTAATAAATAATTAAAACAAAATTTTCTAATTAATAGTAAGAATTAGAAGAAGGCAATTTTAATTTTCCCTCCCCCAGTTATTCTCTTCTCATTCGTTTCAATAGGAGAAGATTTATTGTACATATCATTAAACAATACCAATCTATTTAGTATAAGTATGAACAACAGATTAGAGAGAGAGTACTAGAAATTAAAGAACTGTTTAAAATAATCACTTAAAATTAAGATTTTCCTAACTAATAGAAAACTTGAAAGATTAGAAAAGCATGAAGAAAATAACTTCTCAACCTACACTACGCTCTAATATAAACTAGCCTAAACCCGGAATCATATCAAATATATTATTATAGATAGTTTATATGACAAATTAGTAATATTAGCTATTACAATTAATATTTACTTTGCAAACTTAATAAAAGGTGAAAAATGTATAGTCGACCACGTCATAAATTATTGAAGTAAAAAATGTCATCAACAATGGTTATTTAAGCATAAAATGTTGAAGTCAAAAGAATATATCGATGTTCAATGATTCAAATTGAAAATTTCTTATACAAAAGTGAAATAAAAATAATCAAAACATCGAATTTGTGAACTATGCTGGTTGATAAAACCTCTTTTGCCATGTTTGTCACTTTCATTATACTCTGAAGATACATTAAGAGTCAGACAAATTATGATTTCTTCATATAAAATCTTTGCATCAAATAAGGATAACATTAACTGACGCATATTCTGAATATAAGACATGATATAAAATGATGAGCATACTGGATATAATGTGCAAACTTTTGCATTGTAAATAAAGGACCACTCTTTACAAAACACTCACGGCCAAAAGCATTTTAAGCACGAAACACAAATATCTAAGCCCATTAATGCTTGATCATTTGAGGATGGCTGCAAGATAAATAGGTTCATGGAGTTTTATTTTTTCTAAATATTTCTTCATTTCTAGCATCTTGTGCTACATCACTATTTCTAAGAACCATTGAACTCAAGTCAACAAATATTTATCTCATACTTGATCATGGTCAGAGTCTAAAATCAATTCCAATCCCTTTTCAAATAGGATGTCCTTTTTCTGTTTTCCGATCATGTTCTTCGACATCAATGCTTCTATTACACCCCAAAGACATTGATTACCCTTGGATGGGTCAACTTTTACCATCTAAAAGAACAATAAATGAGTTAGAGAACCGAATCATTAGACTACAACAAATATCAGAAAAATGGTAAGAAAATGCTCAATTCGAAATTAGAGCAATGCATTTAATCAAACATATGGCATTCACCTTGAACATGGATATTTTATGCAAAGCAAATTAATTCAACTTTAAAGATGAACACACATGACAAATAATAATAAACAACACGAACTAAAGTACGCAATTAAGCAAGAAAGTAATTGAGATCAAATTGAAGTATATGATAACTAAATATGAAACTTATACCAGCAAATTAGTTTATGGATTCTGCAACTTGTGGAATGCAGTTTTGCTTTGTGATTTGTAAGAGGTAGAGGGAAGTTAGGAATGTAGTTTTAGGCAAAGAAATAATGGGGTGGTTTTTTTCGAACTACTCACGTTTCAGTTCTTGAATTAAAAAAAAATTCAAAAACAGGAGAAAAAAGAATTTGGGTCAAAATTATTTATTTTGACCAAAACACTCCATTGAAATAATAGTAAGTTGGATTGGATGATTAGATTAGATTAGTTAGAAGAGATTAGATTTGTTTCGTACTGTTTTCATTTGCCATTGATGGTGGCAAGATGATGGTTTTGTTCCATGGGTGTAGAAACAGGGCGTGCGCCAAGTAAGCCAGCCTCACTAATAATGTTGGATGAAGATGAAGATGAAAGAAGACAAGTAATTAAGGGAAGGTTTTGATGATTTCCAAAACATCATAATCAGCTAAGTATGGTAAGCTTAGTTCCCTTAGAAGAATTTTGAACAAGTAAAAGAAGACATCAGAAGAGTTCAAAGTTCAAAGCTCAGAAGACTAGTGATCTCTTGCTGAATCAGCGAACAGAAGGGTAGATCATCAGCCGAGTCAAATCAGATGAGTTCAGTATTTGATCAGCAGAGTATCTATCAGCAGAGTCGTTTTGATCAGCAGAGTAGAAGAGGTCAAGAGATTAGTCCAACGGTAATAAATGCACTTGGTGTAATAAATGCTGAAAGAGAAGGGTAGTAATGGCAAATGATTGAAGATATCCTCGGATCAGCAGAGTGCATTAAATGCAGCATTAAATGCAATGGACAGAAAGGTACTGTACACAGTACGGAATGCTGCAGGGAGCCGTTTCAAAAAGAGCTGAAGGATGGATTTGATTTGTGACTTGCCTTCAACGGTCATAATTTCATCTCCATGTATAAATAGAGCTGAATTTCAAATCGAGCAATACACAACAACAATCAGAGATCGAAATTTTGAAGCAGAATTTCTCTAAGTCTCAAAAGCTCGAACAGCTCACTCGTCTGGTGGAAGTCATCTGTTGACAGAAACCCAGTTGAAGAAATCAGAAAACCATTATCTGAGTGATTTTGTGATAGCTGAGTGTTGTGCGAAGTGAGAATCCATCTGTGTGAGTGATTCTACTTTAGAGGATAGGTTTTCTTTGTGAATTCCTATTGTGAGCTTACAGCCTTCTCATTAGTTGTTTAGGTGTAAGTGGAGAAATATTGTAATCTAAGTGATTATAGTATAACCCAGAATCTGTGTGATCTGGAAGAGTGGACTAAAGGATTTTTATCCATATAACCACTATAAAAATTCTTTGTGTTATCTTGCATTTAAAGTTTTCTTGCATATTTTAAAGTTTGCATTTTAAACACTTTGAATCAATCAAGAGATTTTATAAGGAGTTTTAAACTGGGGATAAAATCCTTTTTAGAACTTAGTTTACTTGTGAAAAACACTTTGAAACAATCCGCTGCAAGTATACTCTTGGAAAACTGTTTTGCTGAAAAACAGCTAAGTCATTGTAAGAAGAGTGGTCAGTCGTCTGTTCAAGATTTGTTCACGATCAGACTAGTCTGCTTACTGTTCTTCATCAGCTTAGTCTGCTGACAGAAGACTGAAAAGTTTTTAAGTTCAAAATTTTCAGAGGTCTATTCACCCCCCCCCTCTAGACCTCATCTGACCACTTGGGACCAACAAGTGGTATCAGAGCAGGTGGTTCATTAGAATCAGCTGCCTGATCAACGAGCTTGATCCGAGTGTTTTTCAAAGGTTTTCAAAACTTTTCAAAAGAGCATCTTTTTGAAAAATCAAAACTTTTTGAAAAATGGATTGTATCAGCCATGTTCCCCACATTGCTGGTATGTCCTTTGAGGACTGGAAAATCAGAATGGAGATTTTCCTTGCTGCCTATAATGACAACATGTACACATGTATCATTAAAGGTCCATTCATATTCACAAAGACCATAAAGATAAATGAAGTAGATACGGTTGTGGAGAAAGACCTTCATGAGATGACTCCAGAAGAGATAAAGCTTTACAATCTTGATAAAGTCGGAAGATTCATCATGACCAAAGCCCTGGATAATGATCGGTTTGACAAGGTCAAACATTGCAAAACTGCAAAGGAGATGTGGGACAAGGTCAGAGACATGAGTGAAGGAAATGATGCTATTAAAGAGCATCAGCTCAGTGTTGCATTGGAAAAGCTGGACAACTTCAAGATGAAGTCTGGAGAAACCATTGATCAGATGGATACCAGATTCACCAGAACTCTGAATGAAGTTTTGAAGCTGGGAAAGACTTTCACTGACAAAGAGATCACTGTCAGAGTACTGAAGGCTCTACCTTCCAAGTTCAACATGAAGGTGACAGCAAAGGAAGAATCATGGAACTTGAGAAAATCATTGAGTCTCATGATAAGTCAACTGTTGCATCCATGCATACACCTAAGAAACAGGAGACACCTTTAGAAAAGGATAAACTAGAGTTGAACCATACTGAAAAATTCATATCAGCTGACAATAGTAAGGTCATTCTGTATGTTCAAACCTCTAAACCTACCTCATCTGAGAAAGTGGAAAAGGAGAAGAAATCTCCTAAGGCTAAAAAGAGCAGAGCCTAGTGTAGGAAATCAGACTAGTAAGACCAAACAGCAGAGTCCTAAGAAGTCTGCTGATAAAGCTAAAGTCAATCAGACTAGTGGTAAAACTAAGTCAAAATCAAATGAGCAAGCATCTAGTAAACCAAAGAAGCATTAGAACAAGAAAAATCAAAATGCTTGGTATGGAAATGAGTCATATTATGTGCAACCTGCTGCATATCATCCTATGTATCATGCACCTCAATTTCCTAGTTACTATGCACCTTACCCTGCTCATCCAATGCATGCATATCCTGCATATCATGCACCTTACCCTGCTTATGAACATTATTCATATCATACTGATCATCAACATGACTTATCTGATAACTATGATAAAAATGAAACTGTTCATGCTCCTAAAACTCAGAAACCTAAGAAGCCTAAGACTTCAACATCTTGGGTTGTCAAAGGTGGAACTAATCCTTCAGGACCCTCTCAATAAGGGTACCTAAAACAATTTTATTTTTGTTTTGTAGGTTAGGATTAGGAGTAGGAGTAAAGTAGAGAAGATTTGGTACTTGGACAGTGGATGTTCAAGACACATGTGTGGAAACATACATGAGCTGACTGATGCAGTTGCTGTGGATGGTCCAAGTGTTACATTTGGAGACAGCAAAGAAGGCAAGATTAAAGCTAAAGGAAGATTAATCAAGGGAAACATAGAGATATCTGACGTCTCCTATGTTAAAGGCCTAAAATATAATCTGCTGAGCATAAGTCAATTTTGTGACAAGGGATATTCAGTCATCTTCTCAACAGATAAGTGCTACGTTGAACAGATTGGTACAAAGAAGGTAATTTTATCTGGAAGACGACAAGGAAATATCTACATAGTTGACTGGAATTCTGTTGACAAGAATTCAAGTATTTGTTTGGTGGCATCTGCACCAAGTGAAGTCAGTTGGCTATGGCACAAGAGGATGAATCATTTAAACTTCAAGACCATAAACAGATTAATCAAGAATGATTTGGTGGAAGGGATTCCAAAAGCAGTCATGAGCAAAGACAAGCTCTGTGATGCATGTCAGAAGGGTAAACAAATCAAGTCATCATTCAAAGAAAAGAAGCACCAATCTTCTGGAAGAATATTGGAGCTGTTGCATATGGACTTATTTGGACCCATTCATCCAGTCAGCAATGGTGGAAAGAAATACTGCCTAGCTGTTGTGGATGACTATTCAAGATATACTTGGGTGATCTTCATGAAGAAGAAAAGTGAAACCAAGGAACATCTTACAAATCTGATGGAACTGATCCAGAATGAGAAGAGTATCAAAATATTGAAGATCAGATCAGATAGAGGGACAGAGTTTACAAACTCTACTGTTGAAGAATACTGTAATATCAAAGGAATACATCATGAGTATTCTGCTGCAAGAACCCCTCAACAGAATGGTGTTGCTGAAAGAAGAAACAGAACACTAAAAGAAGCTGTCAGAACCATGATAGCTGAAGCTAAACTGCCTCAAAGATTTTGGGCAGAAGCAACAAATACAGCATGCTTTACCCAAAACAGATGTATGATCAACAAAAATCAGAACAAGACTCCATATGAAGTTTGGAACAACAGAAAACCAAACATTCATTACTTTAAGATTTTTGGTTGTAAATGTTTTGTATTGAATAATGGGAAAAATCACCTTACTGCATTTGCAGAAAAGGCTGATGAAGCTGTCTTTGTAGGATACTCATCTGTTAGTAAAGCATATAGAGTGTTTAACAAAAGAACATTACTAATAGAAGAATCTATCCATGTAGTATTTGATGAGCCAAGTCAATCTTCTGAAAAGAATCAAAGTGCTAATCAAGATCTGTCTACTGATTTACAGAAGTTAGACGTTGGAAGAAATGAAGAATATGTTCCCATCATACTACCTAATCTAAGTTCAGCTGCTAACTCAAGTGCTGTTCAAAATCACAGTGCTGATTGTCTAACAGACGAGTTGCTAACAGCTGACAGACCAGAGACTGTTCAACAGACTACTACTGGAACTCCAACAGTAGTGTTGCAAGATCAAAACAGAGGACAACATCCTGATCTGCAACCTGATCTCAGATGGCTCAAGAATCACCCTCCTGAATTAGTTATTGGTGATCCTTTAGATAGAGTGAAAACAAGAAGAGCTGCTGCACAAGATGCTATGTTTGTCACATTTCTATCTCAAATAGAGCCCAAGCAAATTGAAGAAGCTCTCAATGACTCCTTCTGGATAGAAGCCATGCAAGAAGAGTTGAATCAATTTGAAAGGAATGAAGTCTGGTACTTAGTTCCTAGACCAAGTCATCAAAGAGTAATTGGCACTAAGTGGGTATTCAGAAATAAAATGAATGAAGATGGTGTTGTCACCAGAAACAAAGCAAGACTAGTGGCCAAGGGTTATTGTCAAGAAGAAGGAATTGACTTTGATGAAACTTTTGCACCAGTAGCAAGACTTGAAGCAATCAGACTGTTTCTTGCCTATGCTGCTTACAAGAACTTCACTATCTATCAGATGGATGTGAAGTCTGCTTTTCTCAATGGAGAATTGCAAGAAGAAGTATATGTTGAACAACCTCCAGGATTTGAAGTCTATCAAGAAGAGGACAAAGTATATCGTCTGAAGAAAGCCCTTTATGGACTGAAACAGGCTCCAAGAGCATGGTATGATACCCTATCTGATTTTCTTTTAATTAAAGGATTTCGTAAAGGTAAGGTAGATAAAACCTTGTTCACAATTGAATGGGAAAATCATATATTACTTGTGCAAATATATGTGGACGATATTATTTTTGGTTCAACTAACCAACAGATGTGTGATAAGTTCTCCAAGCTGATGCAGAATAAGTTTGAAATGAGCATGATGGGTGAACTTAACTATTTTCTTGGATTGCAAGTTAGACAGTTGCCTGATGGAATATTCATCAGCCAAGCAAAATACACAAGAGATCTGTTCAAGAAATTTGGTATGGAAACTAGCTCAACAGCTACCATTCCTATGTCTACAAGTCTTCGTTTGGATAAAGATGAAGATGGCAAATCAGTGGACATAACCAAATATAGAGGCATTATTGGTTCATTGTTGTATCTAACAGCAAGCAGACCTGATATAATGTACTCAGTTGGAGTCTGTGCAAGATTTCAATCAAACCCCAAAGAATCTCATCTCTTAGCTGCCAAGAGGATATTGAAGTATGTTAAAGGCACTCAAGAATTGGGATTGTGGTATCCTAGAGAATCTGGATTTGAACTAGTTGGTTATTCAGATTCAGACCTTGCTGGCTGCAAGATTGACAGAAAGAGCACAACAGGTGCCTGTCAGTTCTTGGGCAGTCGTCTGATCTCATGGATGAGTAAGAAACAAACCTCAGTTTCTATATCTACTGCTGAAGCTGAATATATAGCTGCTGGAGCTTGCTGTGCACAGATACTTTGGTTGAAGCATCAACTAGAAGACTACAACATCAAGATCAGTGGAATTCCAATCTACTGTGACAATACAAGTGCAATCTCACTTACTCAGAACACTACAAGTCATTCAAGGACTAAACATATTGAGATTAAACATCATTTCATTAGAGATCATGTTGAAAAAGGCAATGTTTTGATTGAGTATGTTCATACTGATAATCAGATTGCTGATATCTTCACCAAACCTCTAAGTGAAGCAAGGTTCTCAACTCTAAGAGCTGAGTTAGGATTACTTAACCTGGATGCATAAGCTGAGGGGGAACTCATCAGAAGACTGGAGTTCAACAGCTTAATCATCAGGTTATTTCATTCAAGAATTAACTTTCAACAGACTAGTTAACTTATGAATTCTTAAAGACAGGGGGAACGTGTAAGACTAGCGGTACTTCTGTTCTAAAGATGAAATCTGTTAATGTCAGTTAGTTGAAGTTAAGAGTATCAAGAAGACGTGTTCTTAATTCTTGAAGATTGAAGATTATTTTATCTTGCTGGATTGACAAACAGCAGAGGAAGATTACTAGCTATTGGCATTCTCTAGTAATATCAGATAACAGATCACTCGTCTGTCAGATAAGTTAAACTCTACTCATCTGATATCTTATATAAGCATGGTCATAAAACGTATCTTTAGAAACGCGCTTTTATAAGTAAACAGATTAGTGTCGATAGAGTTTCCCGCCCATCTGACATTAAAATAATAAAATTGAAATCCGCGACTCTCATCCGCACGATTAAAAACTGTCAGATTAGATCAACGGTTTGGATAAATCACGAAAACCAAATCAAAAGGAAACCTATAAAATCCGATCTGAACAGCATAGTCGTCTTACGCACTCAAAAATTCTCAAACTTTCTATCTCTCAAACCCTCTTGTTGCGAAAGTTCACTATTTTGCAGAATCTACTCACAAATCTCAGAAATGGACAAGGTTATTGAAGGAAGATACTTCAACTACAGCAAATTTCATTTCTCTGGCACCGATTTGATGCGCTCTTTACTGGAAAAGATCAAGGAAGCATCTTTGGTCCCAGTCTTGGAAGCACACGAAGATAGGGTTTATCTTGAAGACGTATACCACTTCTACACTTCCAGGGAGTTCAATGATGATGATACCGTCATGACTGCTGTCATCGGTGGTAAGAAGATTGCTATATCTGCTGCTGTTCTTAGTGAAATCTATAAGCTTAAGAATAAGGGTGGAGATGTGTCAGACCTGGGGTCTGAAAAGGAAGAAGAATTTTGGGCAATTTGTGCTAAGAAAGGTGAAGAGATGACTGGGACTTTGATGAAGACCCAGTTAAAGGATGAATATCAGAGATTCGCTGATATTATTGCTAAAGTGTTGGACTGTAGCACGGGTTCTCTGGATGGTTTACCCAGAAGAAGGCTCTACACCATGATATGCATTTACTATGGGCTGAAAGTGAACTGGGCTGCTCATGTGTATGAGCTACTAAGTGATAAAAGGCACTCTCATGCCATTCTGCTGAGTAATTTGTTTGCTTCTCTACAATGCCCTATGGGTGGAGGAAAGCAAACCCATGGAAGCAAAGAATTCAAACTCTACGAACCAGTGAGGCAACTGGTGGAAAAACCAAAGAGAAAAGCCCCCAAACAGTCTAAGAAGACCCCTTCTAAGAAGAGCAAGAAGGAAGGTCAGACTAGTCAGTCTGCTGAGCCAACAGCACAGTCTGCTGTTGTGTCTGGATCAGCACAGCCCGAAGTTGAAGTCTCTAAGAAGGTGATAGATGACTTCACTGTTGAAATTGAAAATATGGAGACAGGGTCATCCCCTGAAAGAACTGAGTCTGAAGAGGAAATTCCTCTTCAAAGGTTGAAGAGACTAAGGACTAGGAGTGAGGCAAGGGGACCTCCTACTGCCAACCCCCCTGCTGTCAAGAAAATTCCTAAGTCAAAGGCCAAGAGAAAGGTCACTTTCCCTGAAGAGCCTGTTGAAACTGTAAGAAAAACAACAACTGAAGCAGAAAGGCCATTAAATGTTGAAGAACCAGTCGTTGAAGCTGCTAAGGCTGCTACTGCTGAGCCTGAAAGTGTTCCTACAGTTGAAGTGACAACAGAAGCCTCAACTGCTGCACTATCTGCTGATGTAGAAAAGGAACAGCAGACTAGTACACCACTAGAGGGAGAAATTCTGTTGCTGCATCCTACTCCAGTTGCTGCAACACCTATCCAAGCAGTTGAGAGCCCTGAATCTAGAAGAAAGAGGATAGGCAAAACCTCAACTTATGTGACTGCTGCAGAGAAGATGAGACTGGATGCTGCTGAAAAGCAAAGGATTGCTGCTGAGAAAGCAGAAGAAGATAGGCTGAAAAGCCTAGAGTTAAAAAGGCTGGAAGAAGAGGCCAGCAAAATGACTCAAGAGCAGAGAGATGCTTTTGAGGCAGCAGAGTTGGCTGCTGTCATTGAAGCAAGCATCAAGGATGCTCATGGTCCTCAGCGTACTGGTGGGATAGTCATTGGTGAGCAAAGAGATCCAAATAAACCAATACCAGCTATGCCTGCACCCAAGATAAAGCCAAAGAGGAGAGAAGAAATAAGATTATCTTTAGAGATTGTCAGGGAAGATCCTGAAATCTTTGAAGAATTCCTGAAAAGGCTTGATGCAGAGAATGAAAGGGTCAACCGCCTGACACAGTTTACAAATCAGAAGATAAGATATAACAGGTGGAGGGAATTCAGACTGACAAAGAGTCCAGCTGAAATGACCAAATGGAAAGCCTTTGCTGATGAAGAAGCATGGGTATTGAAGTGGCTTGAGACAGATTCTCTCATTCAAGCAATTGATTCAGAATTCTTCCTGGATAGGTTAAGAATGAGGATAAGTCACATAGTCAAAGAAGAAGCCAAGAAGATCTTTGCGTCCATCTCTGAAGATTATGATGAATCAGTGGACCTCAAAGAAAGATCAATCAAGTTGGCAATTGCTCAAGCAATGGAGCTTTGGGCAAAGAAGTCAAGGAAGTTAAGGGGACAACCAAGCTCACTGGTTCCACTTCCTAACATCAAACACATTGTCTATGGACCAAATATCAAACCCTATGAAGAGCTGCCAGAGGAACCAACAACTACTTTTATTCCTCTTGACAACTTTACTTGGATTTGTAACAGGTCAGCAGTGGACAATGAAGGACTGATAAAGACAGTTGAGACTGTCAAGAAGATTATAGCCCCTGCTGAGAAAGAAAAAGAAAAGTCATCTGATCAATCAAAGCAATTAGAGGGTACATCAGACCCATCTGATCAGAACAGAGAACAGGGAGACAAATCTGACCCAGCTGATGAACCAAAGCAAGGAGAAATCACTCCAGCTGATTAGATTAAGGAACAAGAAGTTGCTGATAAAAGAGATGATCAAGCTAAGGAGAAGGAAAGCACTCCAAGCCCTGCTGATGAATCAGCAGATCATTCTCTTGCCTTGATAACTCAACCAACAGAGCAACTTACCAAAGAAACACCTGCTGCTACAACAGAGACAAATCTGTTAGACTCCATTCATCAAATGTTTACCAAATCAATGAAGGAAATGAAAGAGGAGTTAAAAGCAGAAGTATTAGCTGCTGTTAAACAACCAAATCAGAAAGCTGCTACTGTCCCAACTGATGTAATAGAAGACACTGCTCAGAATGTAAAATCCATATGTCAGGATATGGATATACTTAGAAGAAGGACTCAAAGCACTACTGAAGGTTGGAAGCAGATTGAACAGACTGTTGAATTGGCTCTCCAAGCAGAGGATGAAGTCATGGGCAACATGATGAAAGACTTCACTGCTTCATCAAATTGGATTTTGGGAACTCAAATCCAGTTGGGTGATCAAGGAGAAGACTTGCTCAAAGAAGTCAAAAATGTTAAGGCCAATCAACTCAAACAGCAAGCTCAGATCAATGCTATGGAAGAGAACATTAAGCTTCTCTGTGATTCACTTCTAATCACTCCAGTTGTGCCACAATATCCATATGTCCCTGCTGATGATGACAAAAAGGGGGAAGAAAGGATATTTGGACAGCAAAGGGTTGATTTCCAAAGGGAAGAAGGAAATCAAAATGATGAAGAAACTGAAGTATTAGAAGAATCTGCTGGTGAGACTGAAAAAGATATGGGAGAATCAAGCAGACCAACAGATAAGAAGATTACAGATGAAGAGCAAGCTGAACTTGAAGAATCTGAAGCAAAAGCCAAATCTGATAAGGAAATAGCTGCTGCCAAAGATTCAGCTGAAGAACAGCTTGATCCAGATGTCAAGAAAAGGAAGCTAGAGCTGTTAAGGAAAAGATTCTTTGAAAACTTGGAAGCTGAGGCTTCTAAGTTATCTGATGAAGAATCTGAAAAAGAAGACAAGGAAGCTGAAGAAGAAAAGAAGAAAGAAGACTAGCTTAGGCTAAATTTCTTAACTTTTAAAAATCCTTGTAATCTTTTAAAGCATCTTGTACTTTTCATCTTTCAACTTGTAAAATGTAATCAGTTCAATATCTATAAATTTGCAAGTTTGACTCCAACATATTATTTCTATCTCAGAAATTTTTGAGGATCAAAACTTTAGTTTAGGTACAGGTACTTAGCTGAAGTTTTGTCATCATCAAAAAGGGGGAAATTGTTGGATGAAGATGAAGATGAAAGAAGACAAGTAATTAAGGGAAGGTTTTGATGATTTCCAAAACATCATAATCAGCTAAGTATGGTAAGCTTAGTTCCCTTAGAAGAATTTTGAACAAGTAAAAGAAGACATCAGAAGAGTTCAAAGTTCAAAGCTCAGAAGACTAGTGATCTCTTGCTGAATCAGCGAACAGAAGGGTAGATCATCAGCCGAGTCAAATCAGATGAGTTCAGTATTTGATCAGCAGAGTATCTATCAGCAGAGTCGTTTTGATCAGCAGAGTAGAAGAGGTCAAGAGATTAGTCCAACGGTAATAAATGCACTTGGTGTAATAAATGCTGAAAGAGAAGGGTAGTAATGGCAAATGATTGAAGATATCCTCGGATCAGCAGAGTGCATTAAATGCAATGGACAGAAAGGTACTGTACACAGTACGGAATGCTGCAGGGAGCCGTTTCAAAAAGAGCTGAAGGATGGATTTGATTTGTGACTTGCCTTCAACGGTCATAATTTCATCTCCATGTATAAATAGAGCTGAATTTCAAATCGAGCAATACACAACAACAATCAGAGATCGAAATTTTGAAGCAGAATTTCTCTAAGTCTCAAAAGCTCGAACAGCTCACTCGTCTGGTGGAAGTCATCTGTTGACAGAAACCCAGTTGAAGAAATCAGAAAAACATTATCTGAGTGATTTTGTGATAGCTGAGTGTTGTGCGAAGTGAGAATCCATCTGTGTGAGTGATTCTACTTTAGAGGATAGGTTTTCTTTGTGAATTCCTATTGTGAGCTTACAGCCTTCTCATTAGTTGTTTAGGTGTAAGTGGAGAAATATTGTAATCTAAGTGATTATAGTATAACCCAGAATCTGTGTGATCTGGAAGAGTGGACTAAAGGATTTTTATCCATATAACCACTATAAAAATTCTTTGTGTTATCTTGCATTTAAAGTTTTCTTGCATATTTTAAAGTTTGCATTTTAAACACTTTGAATCAATCAAGAGATTTTATAAGGAGTTTTAAACTGGGGATAAAATCCTTTTTAGAACTTAGTTTACTTGTGAAAAACACTTTGAAACAATCCGCTGCAAGTATACTCTTGGAAAACTGTTTTGCTGAAAAACAGCTAAGTCATTGTAAGAAGAGTGGTCAGTCGTCTGTTCAAGATTTGTTCACGATCAGACTAGTCTGCTTACTGTTCTTCATCAGCTTAGTCTGCTGACAGAAGACTGAAAAGTTTTTAAGTTCAAAATTTTCAGAGGTCTATTCACCCCCCCCCCCCCCTCTAGACCTCATCTGACCACTTGGGACCAACAAATAATATCAAGAACATATTTGCGTTGTGAAAGAAACAAACCGTCATTTCCACGTGCTACTTCAATGCCGAGAAAATACTTGAGAACGCCCAAGTCTTTCATATGAAATTTCGCACCAAGTTGTTGCTTGAATTTTTCGATTTCCAAAGACGAAGAACCTGTGATTATAATGTCATCCACATACACAAGAACATGTAAAGCAACATCACCCTTTGAATAACTAAACAATGAGTAATCAGCATAAGATTGTTTTGTGATAGTCAAGCTGCTCTTCATATAGCTGCTAATCCAGTTTTTCATGAACGAACGAAACATATAGAAATGGATTGTCACTTTGTCCGTGATGCTTTGCAAGATGGAACAATTTCTACATCTCATATTTGGACTGGTGCACAACCCGCAGATATTTTGACTAAAGCTCTTGGTCATTCACAATTTTATTTCCTTCTTTGCAAGTTGGGCATTTGCAATCTCCATGCTCCAACTTGAGGGGGAGTATTAATGGTATATATATATTTGTGAATATCTTGTAAATATTCTTTAGGCTATTTATGTAAATATTCTTGGTGTACAAGAATTACCTTTGTATATATATTTGGCTAAGGCCATAGTTAATCAATGAGAAAAACCTTTTCACAAAACTCTTTAATTCCCAAATTTGCTAATAAAACGACAAATCAGTATTATCATCAAAACAATATGTATAAGACCAATATCATTTCAAATCAGACCATCAAATTCAATTCCCAGAAAAAGGAAAAAATGCATATTTAATCACCCAAGTTTAACTCTATATACATATTGGTCACTCAGATCTCACGAATAATATATATAGTCACTCAAGATACAATTAATAGAATCATTCATCACTAATTTCTATGGCATTTGACGGACAAATAACGGAATATCATCACGAGAGGCACAAGCATTAAACCCACAAAATTGGCACCGCCTTATCCAAAAACTCCACTAAACATTAAGATTTATTAATTCTATATTGTATAAAAAATAATTCTTTGAAAAAAAGTTTTAATCTTGGGTAATTGTTAATTAATTTTTGATTTTATATTGTCCTATCATCTAGAGTTTGTAACAATTCGGTTTCATTTTTAGATATTTTTTACTTGTTATTTGATGTAGTTGAGAGTCGTGTTTTCATATTCATTGTAAGGAGAAAAAAATATTTTGTGATATAAACATGGTTAAGTTTATGATCTTACTTTTGTGTGTACATGTTTACATTAAATTTTTTATTTGGTAGAAAGTGTTTACATTAATTTGAGTATTAATGTCTCTGCTAAAAAAATGAAAGTGTTTTGAGTAGCTTAAATTTCTCTTTTAATTGCAGGTATGTAGGTCGATATTGGGTAACATATGTCAAATTTTATTTACCCACCTTTTCTCAATTTTGTTCTTTTTTTTTTGTTTTTGTTTTTTTTTTGTTTTTTTTTATAACCCAGGTGTACAAGCTTACACTATAAAAAAAAATTTATCGACCTTTACATAGATATATATATATATAGAACTCAGTGCTTCCTTAACCCTAGTATACTAGTATATCTTCTGTTGTCTTCCTTTTACCTATTTTATACTCTAAAATCTATCTCAAAATTTTGTTTTTTTTATTTGATGGACATGTTGCACGCTTACAAGCACTATAGTTAACTAGGTGATGAATAGTGTTATTAATTGTAAGAGTGAATTGCATCTTTGGTCCCTCTTATGATTTGACTTTATCACTTTCGTCCCTTTTAAATTTTTCGTTAGCAGATGCGTCCCTCTTATCAATATAGTGTATCACATTAGTCCCTCTTATCATTGTAATGTAACACATTCGTCCCCCTTAAGTTTTTCGTAGCAGATTCGTCCCTCTTATCATTGTAGTATAACACATTGGTCCTTCTTAAATCCAAATTACATCTATTTTAGGAGGTTTGGCCCTCTAAAGTGGTAGCATTTCAAAATTGGCCCTTTTATTGTGTTACCTCGATAAAATACGTCATTTATTGTGTCATCATCTTAAATTTTAGTCCTTATCACCGATTTTTTTTAATTAATGCCGAAAATCATCAATTTATGTCTTATTTGACCGAAAAATTAATTTTTTTACCGAAAATTACCAATTTATGTTTAATCTGATCGAAATATTTAATTTTAGAGTGCCAATTAAAATTTAAGAATTTCATATTCTTAATCCAATTTGCAAGTCCAATTCATGTGGTAGGTCTATAGCTTCAATTTTTTATGAAAAACAGTTAAAGTTCGTTTCCCCCATAAATTGAAAATACCTATTTTTATTTATAAACAAGTAAATAGGTCAAATTCACATCACATTTGCCTCAAATTTATACAAATTTCATTGTACACTTCTAATCTAAATTAAAATTAAAATTATAGACCTATCACGTGATTTAGACTTGAAATTTTGGAGTCATAACATGAAATTTTTAATCTTAAAGTATCATGGGACGAATGATATTTTTTTCTAAAATTAAAATTTTCAGTCAGATTGGACATAAATTGATGATTTTCGGCGATAATTAAGAATTTTTGATGATAAGGACTGAAGTTGATAATGACTGCATAATAAATGACATATATTGTCGAGATACCATAATAAAGGGCCAATTTTGAAAAGCAGCCGCTTTATATGGTCAAAATGAAATTTTACTTATATTTTAGGATATATTTTAAATTTAATAGGGATCAATGTGTTACACTACATTGATAAGATGGACACTACATTGATAAGATGGACGAATTTGCTATAAAAATTTAAAAGGGATGAATGTATTACACTATATTGATAAGAGGGACTAATGTGATACACTATATTGATAAGAGGGATGCATCTGCTACTAAAAATTTAGAAGGGACGAAAGTGATAAAGTCAAGTCAAAAGAGGGACCAAAAGTGCGATTCACTCTACTTGTAATTTGAGTGACTATATATACTATTTCTGGAAGTTGAGTGACCATTGTGTGTTTGGAGTTAAAAAAAAAAAAAAACATAAAATTCTCAGATTTCTCAGTTTTTGATTTGGTAATTTTCAATTGAGTTGCTCTCGGTATATTCACCTCCGCCGCTTTACTCGTTCTATTCGTTGCCACTTCCACCGCCGCTTCCACTGCCGATTGCTCCAATAAGGTAAGGTTTCGAGGAAGTGCTACCTGCAAAATTTTTGTGCACAAATTCAAATTTGGGATATTTCAGCTACTGAAGTTGCTATTTGTATTTTTCTTATGCAAATTGAATCCTTATAGTTTGTTTATGGAGTAGTGCAATTGCTTAACTCCGTCTATTAGGCTTACGTAGTAGGACTAGAAAGCAAGTAATGCCTTTGTTCCTTGGTACATATGTTCTGTTGCATGTTTAGTCTATTTGTATAATTCCAGCATATTCAAATATATGGAGACATTGATGTTAAGATGATTTATGAACTCAATTCTAGAATGTGTTATTTAGCAGGGGATATATATCATATCCACCAAGAGACGACATACTGGTTTATGTAGTGAGTTTTGGCAGTAAATTAAGTTGTGTTTTTTGAAAAAATTATAGCTAGTTAACTCGAGATTATCATTCCGGTCAGGGGCGGATCCAGGATTTGGTGTAGTGGGGGTTGAGGACATATGTGGATGAGTTCTGGTCCGAACTCACGGATCTCACGAAACTGAGTCGGAACTCTTCCAAATGAAGTTTGACTAAACTCATGAAACTCATCACAAATCAATTTAGAAACTTATATCCAAACTTTTGAAACTTATAAATCTTTGATTTAACATCTACCACCTATTTTTCTCAAAGACATTGATTTGACACCTACCACCTATTTTTTTTTTCCCCAAACCCCAGTATTAAAATCTAATCCAAGTGGGTTTTAACGTTTTCGAAACCACAAAATTCAACATTCAAAACCTAACTAAATGGGGTTTCAAAGGTTTCGGCGAAATCACTCAATTTTTTTTTTTTTTTTTTTTTGTGTGTGTAAACCAAGACCCATGAAACTAAGCCAAAGCTCTTCCAAATAGAGCCTAAAATTTTACCAATATTTAAAAATTGAAATAAAGAAATTCAATCAAACTTTAAAGTTATATCTCATTCATGAGAAAATATATGAGGAGATACAAAAGAGGAGGTGAAGTTTGATAAAATTAATCCGAACATGTTACTTTAATTACATATGATACCCCGTTATGATAACTACTTATCTTAATTACAAATCAAAATGACACCAATTACATTAATAATTGACCAAGTTTTTTTTTTTTTTTTTTTTTTTTTGGAAATCAGAGCTAGATCAATATTTTGATGGGAGGGGGAGGTGAAAATTTGTGTAGTAATATATTAAATAAAAAATAAGAAGAAACTGTATTTATAAAAAAATTGAATTTCTTGATAATTATTAAAAAAATTATTAAGAACAAAAATTAAAGAACAGTGATTAAGAAAAAATAAATGAATAAAAAGAGCAACGAGAAAAAAGAAAAAGAAAATTTGTTAAGAAAAATAAATGAAGGAAGAACAAAAAAATATAGCAGCCGCCCCACTCAAGGTTCGTACTCGGTCATCAAGTTCAAGCTATGCTTTATTTCATCTAACAAACCACAATGCCAAGATACACAACACTACGAAATCTAATATGTGAAGCCAAAAGAATATATCGATGTTCAAATTGAAAATTTCTTATACAAAAGTGAACAAAAACAATCAAAATATTGAATTTGTGAAGGATACTATACTATGTGATTGGTATATATATCCCCTAACATAACACTGAGGAAGTATGTGATAATAGAGAGTCGTCATCTTGATCACCAGCAAAGATATTATCTAATCTCCTATGTAGCCAATGTAGAAAATAGTCTTTCAATTTCAAAGGTTGCCGGTTCAATTGGACTATGTTGGTCACTTGGTTGATAAAACCTCTTTTCCCATATTTGTCACTTTCATTATACTCTGAAAATACATTAAGAGTCGGACAAATTATGATTTCTTCATATAACCTTTTTTTTTTGATAATTTTCTTCATATAACCTTTGCATCAAATAAGGATAACATTAACTGACGCATATTCTGAATATAAGACGTGATATGAAAATTAAAAGAACAATAAAATGATGAGCATACTGGACAGAATGTGCAAACTTCTGCATCGTAAATAAAGGGCCACTCTTTACAAAACACTCGCGGACAGGGAAGTTTTCATATTTTACAGGGTATACTTTTCCCATAACCATCACTCCTTTCTCAAGCGATTTTTCCAGATTAACCTCGACGCATAGGCGAGCATATTTCCCCTTGGTCCCCCAGTAGGTATCGTGATCAATCTTGATCGAGTTCCCAATTCCCTTAGTTATGGAATAAAGGATAGCTTCCTTATAGCATTCCACCACAAGTTCTTCAATACGGATCCATGTTATAGCCGTAGTGATCCAATCTGCAGATGCTTGGAAGTTCGGCATCCATTTCCTAACAACTAAGAAATTTCCGGCAATCATCCATGGACCTTCCGTGAGGATGTATTCTCTCTTAACTTGGTCCTCTACTTTGAGGATATAGCAATTTGAGCCAAGGTCGATTAGTTCAAAATCACCACTAAGTTTCCACATAGTATCGATTTTAGTGTATAGTCAGTTGTAGTTCTATGCCCTACCCATAGTTTTCAGAATCAAGGCTTCTTGCCATGGTCTTCTAATACTTTCTATTAGATCCTCATCAAGAACCACATTTGGAAATGGACATTCCTTAGATGGACCCAAAACCTTAATCTTATCAAGCTCAAACATAGTGTTTTCATCGAATCTCATGGCTTCTCTACGACTCTTGTTTCCAGTAAGTTTGTTCCGGTAAGACGTAGGTGGTTCAGTTGCTGTTGTATTTTCAGTGGGGGTTTTATCCCCTAGAAATTTCTCTCCTAAATCGCTTTCCATGGGGCAATGCTCACTAGGAAGATCTTGGGTCCTAACTTTCTTAGAGAGGCGTTCCTCCGAGGGTGGGTGAAAATGGTGGCTCATGGGACGAGATGGTAAAACAAAGCAGCAAGCAAACGAAAGAAACTTTCGGGCAGAGAGCAAAGATGTGGACTTTCTCTCTCTAGACATTCTGATTTTGATTTAATAATAATATTGTAGCTATATGTTGTAGTTACTAACGAGCTATTTTTCCTCCTAGACCATCTGATCAATTTTTTTTCAATTAAACAATTTATTGGTTATTTTACCTAACTAATCCTAACAAATGTTCTTATTTATATTTTCTACCATATATAATCTTGATTTATTTCTATATTAATTAATTTTATTTACAAAGAAATTAGAAAGTTGTAATTAAACTCTAATAAATCATAAAAAATCAGTGCATGTCATCAATACATGATTTTTTTGTTAACCAAAAGACATCGTTTTCTTCCCTTGTAATTAAATATGTTCAGGTAAAATACTTTTCTGAATAAATACTCAAGGGAAAATTGATTTTTTGGTACCATAGGATAGGTTAACTTGCAATTTTGATACCATTGGATACAAAAATGCAAATTTGGTACCATAGGATAGGTTTTTGTTGCAACTTTGGTACCAAACCCAATTTTTTTTCCAATAGTAATGATAATCTAACCCCTATGAAATGCATAATGTTCAATTTATTCCCTCGTCGTTTAAAAAAGAGCATTTTATCAGCCTGAAATTTTGTAGAAGTTCACATCGCTTCCATGATATATTTATTGGCGGCACTTTATTCACTTTTATTATGATAATGTGGTATTTTACCCCCTGTGATATGATAAATGTGACAATTTATCCCCCTATATTATAAAATAGTTTGCATGTCTACTCTCAATTTCGGCATGTGAGTTATACTCTCCGGCTGAAGGGGGTAAATTGCTTCATTAAAAAAATTACAAGGGGTAAATTGATTTTTTTTCCAAATTATAGAGGGGTAAATTGATTTTAACTTTGTAGAAAAATAGGATTTGGTACCAAAATTGTAATGAAAACCTATACTATGGTACCAAATTGTAGCCAATACCTAATTTTTGAACTAGTATCATTGTATCAACTATATATCTCATTGGATAATTTCCATTAATTCTCTCTTAAGAACATGGTGTCACGCCTCGGCACTTTGCCCGACCACGGGGGCCGAGCGAGCAAGGCATTTGACCGAGGCATGGGCCAAGAGTGACATAACGGGACTGCCGGCAAGGCTAGAGAGCTTGCCGGGCGCGCATCATGGCACCCGGGGCGCTGCCCGGGTGAGGCAGGGACATGTGCGGCCGACGGGAAGACAGTGGGACGAAACAAGACTCGTCGGGTGGCAATACGGCATCCCAGGGGCTGTCCTAGGCGAGTTGAAGAACCAAATAGGCCCTATGAGGTTCCGGGAAGTTCTAGAGAGTTCCACGCAAGTCCGGGACGTTCGGGAGAGATCCGGAAGGTTCCGCATAGTTTCGGAAGGGCCGAGAAAAAGCCGGGAGGTGCCGGATGGATCCGGAAGAGTCCGGAGCATGCCGGAAGACACTAGAAGCAACCGGAGGAGCCTACACAAGTGTAGAACATGCCGGAAGGATCAAGAACCTTGTGGAAGGCTCAAGAACACATCTTGTACATAGTAGGCCATTCTAGAAACTTGTATATAGTTCTAGTATGTGTAGGAAGTGGTAGAAGGGTCTAGAGACTTATTCTCAACCCTTAGATCAAACAAATCCTAGCCGTCCATTTGAGATGGCAAGTAGTATAAATAGGTGTAGCCATTTCATTTGTAACCATCAAGCATTCTCTAAGTGAATAAAGAGCATTCCTTCAAGTTCTCTTGTGCACTTTTCTTTCCCACTTACTTAGCAACCTTCTTAGGTGCGAGGCGAGGCTGACTTAGCCAATTTCCGACAGAGGGGCGGAGCATCGCTAGAGGCGTACGTGGCTAAGTGCCGCACGGAAAACTTACGAGAAGTTTAAGTCCATGACAATGGTCTATGAATATGCTCCTGGCTAATTAATGAGATTGAGGTACATAGGAGAGAGATGAGACTGCAAAAAAGTTGGGATAAGTGGTCTATGAATATGCTCCAATCCAAAGTTGCAAAAACATGGTCTACATATGAGTTTGCTTCAAATCCTTGTATGAGCTCCGCATTGCTGCATAGGTGCACACAACTGTAGCCACCCGGTCAGCTATTGTTGTTACCTTCTTAAGATTGGACATTTTCAGATGTATTTCGCTTGGGGAATTGAGAAACTCTGTTTTACAACAGGAGAGACTTGTGAGAAGAAATAGAGCTCCGACTATTCCTGTTGTCTAAATATATATATATATACCAAATCAATGGTGTTTCCCTATTTTGCCCTTTAACTAATATTAGTTTTTAAATATGATCTGAGTTTCTAATTAATAAAATGAAGGCACATAAAGGAGAGAGGATTAAAGACTGCTGTTTAATCAGAGACAAAGAAAATCATTGTGATTGCTTAAAGAAAATGGAGACGACAATCTGATGATTTTGGGATTCAAAAACCCTTAATTTTGTGTTAATATATTTCTTAAAAATAAACAAGGAGATAAACAAAAGTATATATACAAGAATAGATAACAGCCTAAACAAGGTTACAAAAAAAAAACTAATAGCGTAAACACGCTTCTAATAAAAATAGAAAACATAATAACTTTACTTCAGAATAATAGATTTATTCTTCTCTTCTAATACCCCCTCGCAAGCTGAAATGGAGTAGATATCTTTCACTTGAAGCTTGGAAATTATAGAACTAAAAAGTGTAGATGGAAAATGCTTCGTGAAGACGTCAGCCAATTGGTGATCTGAGCGAACAGGCATGAGGTGAATGGAACCACGAGTGACATGGTCTCGAATGAAATAGCAATCCAACTCAATGTGCTTAGTCCGTTCGTGAAATGTTGGATCGGAAGCAATATGCACAACTGCCTGATTATCACAATATATTGTTGGATAATGCGAAAGCAGAACCTGTAAGTCTTTTAGTAAATATTGCAGCCAAAGTAATTCACTAGTTGTGGAAGCAAGTGCCCGATATTCAGCTTCTGCGGAAGACCTTGAAATTGTGGGCTGTCTTTTAGTTTTCCAAGAAGCTAAGGATTCTCCAATGAACACACAATAGCCGGTTGTGGATTTTCTTGTGTCTAAGCAAGATCCCCAATCGGAATCAGAATAAGCCTTCAAGGAAATAGTTGAATTTGCACTGTAAAAAATTCCTTGACCAGGCTTAGACTTGAGATAGCGTAGCAAGTGATGAACACCTTGTAGGTGTGATGTTGTAGGCCTAGAAACATATTGACTGAGTTTATATACACCATAGCAAATTTCAGGCCTTTTAATTTACTAGTTAACAAATTTCAGTTAATTTGCCTCCTTCAACTATCTTGGTATTGATCACTCTGTCCCTTCCATTTATCTTATGCTTCAGCTGAACCAGACCATTATTGTATGGTTTAAGGCAAAATGCGTTTACTAAATAAATGTTAGGGGAAGTTTTGCTAATTAACAGTTTTTAGATGGTGATATTGTGCAACTATATAAGTCTGGTTTAATTGAAGCACAAATTAAGATTTCTTGGAGAGGATAATTAAAGTGATCAATGCAGTTAATTGATACTTAAGAATTAATCAAGTGAACATTAAGGAACAGAGATAGCAAAATTAACTTCTCAAGAGCTAAATAAACACAACTTAACAGAAGAAATCCTAAGAATTTGCATCATCTATGTACAAGAACCCAAACTTATGTAGAAACACCTACTTTTCTTTTCCTGCTGCAGAACCACCTCCATTTTTAGAATCTCTCTTTTGTTTCATCTCATCTCTCACTTCCTCATACATTTGCTTCAAATCCTTGTATGAGCTCCGCATTGCTGCATAGGCGCACACAACTGTAGCCACCCGGTCAGCTATTGTTGTTATCTTCTTAAGATTGGACATTTTCAGATTTATTTCGCTTGGGGAATTGAGAAACTCTGTTTTACAACAGGAGAGACTTGTGAGAAGAAATAGAGCATCGACTATTCCTGTTGTCTAATATATATATATATATATATATATATATATATATATATATATATATATATATATACCAAATCAATGGTGTTTCCCTATTTTGCCCTTTAACTAATATTAGTTTTTAAACATGATCCGAGTCTCTAATTAATAAAATGAAGGTACATATAGGAGAGGATTAAAGATTGCTGTTTAATCAGAGACAAAGAAAATCATTGTGATTGCTTAAAGAAAATGGAGACGACAATCTGGTGGTTTTGGGAATTAAAAACCCTTAATTTTGTGTTAATATATCTCTTAAAAATAAACAAGGAGATAAACAAAAGTATATATACAAGAATAGATAACAGCCTAAACAAGGTTACAAAAAAAAAACTAATAGCGTAAACACGCTTCTAATAAAAATAGAAAACATAATAACTTTACTTCAGAATAATAGATTTATTCTTCTCTTCTAATACCCCCTCGCAATCTGAAATGGAGTAGATATCTTTCACTTGAGGCTTGGAAATTATAGAACTAAAAAGTGTAGATGGAAGAGGCTTCGTGAAGACGTCAGCCAATTCACTACAAAAAAAACTATTTCTAGTGACAAATAATTTTTTATCACTATAAATCTACATATAGTGATGAGATTTTTCTTTGTCACCAGTTATTGAAAATAGTGATTGATAGTGACAACCCAATATTTTGTCACAAATTTTTGTCACTAAATATTTGGCGCCAATTTATAAAAACGGCGGGAAATCAAACTTGTCACTAATGCGAATAATTATAGTGATAATATATAATGTTGTCACTATAACCCTTTCTTCAACTTTAGTGTCAACCGAAGGCTGTCACTAAAAATCAAGGGGTAATAGTGAAGAGAAATTTTTTATCACTATAAACCAAAAGAAAATAGTGATGAGATAATATTGTCACTGAAACACAAAAGTAACAGTGAAGAGAAAATATTGTCACTTTTTTAAAAAGTTGAGAATAAATTAGAAAGTATATATATCTCAAAATAATCAACATGATTTTAAAGAAGATAGGATTTTTTTTTTTAAATAATTAAGTGGTTAATTAATCAATCCTTAAGTTGATGTTGGTGAACTGCATCGTCATGTAAAGGAGAATCAATTGTAGGAATGTTTTAACGTCCCATTAATAACACCACAATTTATACACATTTTAATTAATGTCAATATAGTAGTATAAAGTTTATGGACACTACTCCTATGCTTATATACGCGTCTCTTCATTTTTTTTTCTTTTTTTTTTTTTTTTGTCGGCATTTATTAAAATGCACACACACAATTCATTTATGAGCAAAAGGTAAAAACATTCCTTATATTTTGTCAAATTTCTAAAAGATCTCTTGTAGTATTTTAATTTCTAAAAATCCCCTTAGTCAGTGCCAAATACACACCCATCCCAACTCAACCCACCCTGCGAAAAGGGGCTCAAGATCCTCTGTACCACTTTTGGTGTACCACTTAAGTGTATCACCACTAATTGATTGACACATGCATATGTGAGAATTATTATAATTGTCATATGTGCAAGTGTCAATTAATTAATGGTGATACACTTAAGTGGTACATCAAAAGTGGTACAGAGGATCTACACCCCGAGAAGGAAGTTTGATTCAAATGCAAAAATTGCAAGTATTTATTCACATCTTGTTTTTAATATGATAATTTTACTCTTGACAACGAAAGACAAAATACCCCCTTGTGTTATTTTAATTAACTGTGCAATAACCTTTTGGAAGAAAATTAGGGACTTTTTCAATATGATAAATATCCATGATTGAGGTAAATTGATTTTGATAAGTATTTTTTATCTGTAACTCTAAAAGTAAGTAAATGAATGATATTATGATATGATGATATAGTTTATCGTTTAGCTAAAAAAAAAATCAGCTTTTAGAGATTTTGGGATATTTTATTTTTAAAGTAAGCAATTTTGATAAAATAACTTTTCACTGTTTGCAATTATAGAAGGTTGTCATTTATGTCCTTGAACTTTTTGGAGGTTGTAATATTAGAACATATAGTCACAATTTTGGTCATTTAAAATTTTGAATTTCGTGAGAAACATACTGAAATTGCTGTCAAATGTCCTAAAATTGCAACTAATAAAATGTCAAATACTCGAAATTCCAGTCAAATGTCATAAAATTGTAAACAATAAAAAGTAAATGGATCGAAATTGCTTATCTAAAAAAGAAACTATCCCAAAATCACTATCCTTTAAAAATTAATGGACTTCAAATGCATTATTGCCTAATTATATGGAAGACCACTTTCACGAGTAAACTTATGTTGGTAATTCTCTCCAAACTCTTCTCCAATGAATTTCAATTTCTTTTTTCAATTAGAGGTATGCCACTCATATTTCATAAGAAAATTAGGGCTTATTACCCACACGGGTTTTGTTTATTCAGAATCTCATTTTTCCCCCATCTTGGTTTTTTCATTGAATCAGCTCATTCTTATTTGTATCTTTAAATTTTCCCTTAATTTGGGTGATTCGTTTTCTTCGTACTAATTTTGTTCGCGCCAAGTTTTTTGGTGGGAGGAGTGGGTTTTCAACACGTTTGCTCTGCCCAAATATTTTCCACAAAATCAGAACGGTTTCTTCAACAATGACTACCTCATTGATTTTTAATTCGAGAATCCCATTACTAATCTTCCTCTCTCACAGTTTGCACTCCGCCTTTTTTAGTTATCAATTCTTTAATTCTCGACTCCATCTCATGTAAGAAATCTCTTACGGTTTGACCTTTTCTTTTCATTGATTTCATAGTGAAATGGGCATGTATATTAGACAACGTAAAAGGTCCCCCCTCTTAGGCATAAACAGGTGTAGGTTTTAGTTTTATGCTTTTTCACAAAATCATTTTCTTTACGTGGAAAATGGCAATATATTTCAGCCCATAAGATTGAAATTTTATACCATAAATACTCACAAGAGAAGAAGTGGAACTATCCCACCAGCTGTTTGATGAATTGTTTTGCTATGTCACACTATTTCTTTAGTGTTGTACAACTGTAGTCTTTAGAGCTGAAATTTAGCTCGTCTTTAGCTTCTTGTTTAATGAGGGGCTTATCTTTTTTTGATATCGTTTTCTCTTAATCTATATTGTAAGTATTTAAAAAATAATGACTCGTTTTGCTTTAATGGTTTTATTTTATCAAATTCTTAATATATTCAATGTTAAGAGATGGAGAATAGGTGTAATATCATAAATCTTGCTGAGAATTTAGTGGATCTCTTTCTCATTTTTCCAGAATGATATTAGTACTTCTTGTTGATAATATTATATATACAGAACTATACACATGCAATTCAAAGATTAGTATTTATTCATTGTAGTTAGAATGGAAGTGTTGAGACATGATGATTTGGTTTGTCTTTTTCTTAATTTCAGTAACATAATTTCTGACTATGGTCCTTGATCATGATAATTAAGCCTCTATGTATTGATTTGCTCCTAATTACCTCACTAGCCATTCAACTTTAATTACTTTATGTTGATTTTTAAGGTGAGTCTGATGCTCAAAATTTTTGCAGATTGTATAATTCTGAACATGGCTACTCGTGGTCGAACTAGAAGCCAACTAAATGAGCAAGCTCAATTGCAACAATTTATTCAAGAATCTCAGGAGCAGATCATAGAACAAGATGTATCTGGACAACCTGATGACATTGGTGGTTTTTAATTCTTTATTACTTTAATTCTGCTATTTTGTTCTTTAAATTATAATTATTTTATGTCGTTTATGTATATATTTTCTGTATGATATCACTTTGTAAAAACACCTACTTACTATGTCAAGTTAATGTCAGGAACATCTCGCAAGAAAGGAAGAAGAGGAACAACCAAAGGCATTTCTATCCAAAATCAAAGACGGAGAACTGGAAAACTAGAAGTTGTTATTCATCCACGCAGAAAGCGGGTCGTTGGTGATAATGCTCGTCATTTCAAGACTGAGGCTTGTGTTACGCTTAAGCAGTATGCACCCCTTAAATATCCCTACTTTAAGGATATTCCATTTGAAAATAAAAGGAAGATGTGGCTGGCTATGAAGGTATATACGTTTTAACTTATCCTTTAGTAAATTGGTTCTATTTTGAGGAATGTATCAAACATTTATATTGTTCATCAAAATTGCAGCAAAAGTTTGATCTTCAAGACAATTCTCAAACTAAAGCAGTTTTCTTCAAACAATTGAATCGGCAATATAGGAATCGTCGCCACAAGCTGCATGCATATTACAAAGACCACAAGTATGATGAGAATGTCTTGAATCAGCCTCCTGAAGGAGTAGAACTAAGTGATTGGGAGCTTCTTATCAATTACTTTGAAAGTGAGGAGTTTCGGGTATGTTAGTGAGTTATTTCAAATACTTTATGTAGCTGTAAATTTACTTATCTATTAAGCAGCCATAATTATAATTAAATGTTACTGCATTAAATTTAAGTTTTTCAGAAAATGGTAAAATATGAAAAGTGTAATAACCTTAACATTATGGAACAAAGTAGGTTTTCTTTATATAATTGTATTACCCTTTTTCATACATAATGTAAGTGACAGAAACTCTGAGAATCGGGCCAAACTGAAGATGCTTCATACTTGTGGGACAAAATCCATTGCACAATATTGTTATGAAGATGTAAGAGTTTTAAATATAATTTTTGTACTACTCCCTATATCTGTCTATAAAATAATAAATTCAATTACTTTTAAATTAAAGCGAGATACTGAAACGGGAGTGGAACCTACACGAACTGACACATTGAAGAAAACTCACTTTAGTACCAAGAAGAATGATTGGGTGGACAAAGAATCAAAAGATGCTTATGTAAGTCAGTAAAGTTTTTTTTCTTATTTTTTTTATGTCATAATTTCGCAATTCTACATTCTAAAAGGTTATTTTACAGGATAAAATAACAAGATTGCAAAATCCAGAGCTAGATGATAACCATGAGCCGATGAACGAGGATGAAGCTTTTATAGAAACTTTGGGACCAGAAAAATCAGGACGTCTTCGTGGTTGTGGAGATGGACTGAAGCCACCTTCTAAGAAAGAACAAAATATGAGCGAGGAGGTGGAAAAGGAAAATGAAGAATTACGGAAGAAAGTTGAAGAAGATAAAGAATGCATGAAGGAGATGTCCTCACGCATTGAAGCATTGGAGTCCCAAGCTAACAGCCAAGAGGCTCAAGTCCAAGCTCAAGTTCAAGCTTATCTCAAAAATCAATTTCCTGCTTTCTTTCAAAGTTTAGGCGATGCTGGCCAGACTCATCTACACGCGAATGTGAGTCACTAGTTCTTTATCTAAAGAGTCATTTATGTTTCCAAACTCAAAATTTGTTCATTCTTTATACTACTGTTTTGACTACTTTTTTACCTAGGGTATTAATTTATTTATTTTTGGAAAATTTCATGGTTTACTAACAGTGATCATAAGTAGTGGAGAAAGGAGGAAAGAGATTTGGGTAGAGTTTGCATTTGGTAGTAGTGATAGGAGGAATTATGATAATCATCATCAAACTGTTAATAGTGATTCTTAGGAAGTTATCAAGAAATGCAATTTTTAGTTTTGGTTGTGTTTTGCTTTTTCTGCTTCGGTGGAAATGTTTGATTCTTCTCACACACACACACACACAAAAGGGAATGTTTGAAGCTATTACTCATGAATATTATTGATGGAATCTAATACAATTTGTATTTAACTTTCTAGGAATAATATATGTATATCACTTTGAGTTTGTGAAGTTATAATCTTATGTTTGTATAGTGATGGTCTTATCATTGTCTTAAGGTGGATTTGTGTATTTTTTTATAGGGTGCTTTGTTATGTGTAATCTGTACTGATGATTTTTGGTATGAATATGCACCCTCCTATTAAATATGAATGAATGTTGGTGCATGCTAGCTAATATTTAATTTGCTGGTGGTCTGCTGTTGATTTAAGTTGAGTATTGTTACTGTTCTAATTCTATTAATTAAAAGGAGATACTACTTTGTAAAAGTAAATAATTGAAAGAGAAAGGTTTAGTAAGCCTACAGAGAAAGAATTATGAGGATTGAGCCGGTCTCAAATACTTGAATCATTTATGTATATGTTTCATGTTTTGTTGATCAGTTTTATTGGAGTATGTAATTAGCAAAACTAGTGATTTGCCCTTTAAGTTATTCAAACTTTTCAAGTAGAATAATTGTTTATCTCATTTTTATCCTTTATACTATTTAATTAACTTTTTATTTGTTTATTACATTGTAGGTCTGAAGATGCCTCGACAATTTCATTGCAAAAGCAAATGATCATTGCTAGACAATTTCCTTTGTTTTAGGTTTCAAGTCGTTTAATTTGTTTGCAGAAGCAATTGATCATTGTGTGTATCATTGCTAGACAATTTTCTTTTCTTTTTTCCTGGTTTTAATAGTTGCTTTAGTTTGTATATATTTGGTTGTACTGAATTTTAATGTTATGGAAGCCTATTGTAGTTTTGTTTATATATTTGTGAGAATCCAAACGAAATTAATTAAAAAAAAAAAGTAGTGACATTTGGGAGAATCCAAATGAAATTAAATAGATGATGAAAATGTCAAAAGAAAAATAAATTACTTGTAGCCATAATAATGTTGTCACTTTAGCTCTTATTTATTGACTAATTAAAAAATTATGATAATATTTAAAATTATATTTATTAGAAAATTAATAAAATAGCCACAGTGTTACCTGTCACAATATCTTTTATATTTCATAATTTTAACAAAAAGTAAATTTGTTTAGCCACGATTTTTGTTGTCACAATATAAGTTATTCAAATAAAAAATAATTGTGATAAATATTAAATAAATCATTTCTAGTGACGAAAGTACTATCTGTAGTGACGACTTAATTTTGAAATAGTGATATTCGGCACGAGGCTATATCCTTGTTTTTTTGTGACATGCAATTACTTGTGGCTGAAAAAATTGGTTATAGCGATGCTATTTTTTAATTGTGGCTAAAACTTTTAGCCACGGTATTTGTAGTGACAACAGGTGACAATGTGAATGGTTGTCACTGATTAATTTTAGTGACAACCTTTGCACATTCAGTGACAACAAAATTTGCCACTATAAGCCATGAATTTTGTAGTGATTGGTGATCTGAGCGAACATGCATGAGGTGAATGGAACCACGAGTGACATGGTCTCTAATGAAATAGCAATCCAACTCAATGTGCTTAGTCCTTTCGTGAAATGTTGGATTAGAAGCAATATGCACAGCTGCCTGATTATCACAATAGATTGTTGGAGGATGCGAAAGCAGAACCTGTAAGTCTTTTAGTAAATATTGCAGCCAAAGTAATTCACTAGTTGTGGAAGCAAGTGCCCGATATTCAGCTTCTGCTGAAGACCTTGAAATTGTGGGCTGTCTTTTAGTTTTCCAAGAAGCTAAGGATTCTCCAATGAACACACAATAGCCGGTTGTGGATTTTCTTGTGTCTAAGCAAGATCCCCAATCGGAATCAGAATAAGCCTTCAAGGAAATAGTTGAATTTGCACTGTAAAAAATTCTTTGACCAGGCTTAGACTTGAGATAGCGTAGCAAGTGATGAACACCTTGTAGGTGTGATGTTGTAGGCCTAGAAACATATTGACTGAGTTTATGTACAGCATAGCAAATTTCCGGCCTTTTAATTTACTACTTAACAAATTTCAGTTAATATGCCTCCTTCAACTATCTTGGTATTGATCACTCTGTCCCTTCCATTTATCTTATGGTTCAGCTGAACCAGACCATTATTGTATGGTATAAGGCAAAATGCGTTTACTAAATAAATGTTAGGGGAAGTTTTGCTAATTAACAGTTTTTAGATGGTGATATTGTGCAACTATATAAGTCTGGTTTAATTGAAGCACAAATTAAGATTTCTTGGAGAGGATAATTAAAGTGATCAATGCAGTTAATTGATACTTAAGAATTAATCAAGTGAACATTAAGGAACAGAGATAGCAAAATTAACTTCTCAAGTGCTAAATAAACACAACTTAACAGAAGAAATCCTAAGAATTTGCATCATCTATGTACAAGAACCCAAACTTATGTAGAAACACCTACTTTTCTTTCCCTGCTGCAGAACCACCTCCATTTTTAGAATCTCTCTTTTGTTTCATCTCCTTTCTCACTTCCTCATACATTTGCTTCAAATCCTTGTATGAGCTCCGCATTGCTGCATAGGCGCACACAACTGTAGCCACCCGGTCAGCTATTGTTGTTACCTTCTTAAGATTGGACATTTTCAGATGTATTTCACTTGGGGAATTGAGAAACTCTATTTTACAACAGGAGAGACTTGTGAGAAGAAATAGAGCTCCGACTATTCCTGTTGTCTAAATATATATATATATACCAAATCAATGGTGTTTCCCTATTTTGCCCTTTAACTAATATTAATTTTTAAACATGATCTGAGTCTCTAATTAATAAAATGAAGGTACATATAGGAGAGAGGATTAAAGACTGCTGTTTAATCATAGACAAAGAAAATCATTGTGATTGCTTAATGAAAATGGAGACGACAATCTGGTGATTTTGGGAATTAAAAACCCTTAATTTTGTGTTAATATATCTCTTAAAAATAAACAAGGAGATAAACAAAAGTATATATACAAGAATAGATAACAGCCTAAACAAGGTTACAAAAAAAAACTAATAGCGTAAACACGCTTCTAATAAAAATAGAAAACATAATAACTTTACTTCAGAATAATAGATTTATTCTTCTCTTCTAATACCCCCTCGCAAGCTGAAATGGAGTAGATATCTTTCACTTGAAGCTTGGAAATTATAGAACTAAACAGTGTAGATGGAAGAGGCTTCGTGAAGACGTCAGCCAATTGGTGATCTGAGCGAACAGGCATGAGGTGAATGGAACCACGAGTGACACGGTCTCGAATGAAATAGCAATCCAACTCAATGTAATTAGTCCGTTCGTGAAATGTTGGATTGGAAGCAATATGCACAGCTGCCTGATTATCACAATAGATTGTTGGAGGATGCGAAAGCAGAACCTGTAAGTCTTTTAGTAAATATTGCAGCCAAAGTAATTCACTAGTTGTGGAAGCAAGTGCCCGATATTTAGCTTCTGCGGAAGACCTTGAAATTGTGGGCTGTCTTTTAGTTTTCCAAGAAGCTAAGGATTCTCCAATGAACACACAATAGCCGGTTGTGGATTTTCTTGTGTCTAAGCAAGATCCCCAATCGGAATCAGAATAAGTCTTCAAGGAAATAGTTGAATTTGCACTGTAAAAAATTCCTTGACCAGGCTTAGACTTGAGATAGCGTAGCAAGTGATGAACACCTTGTAGGTGTGATGTTGTAGGCCTAGAAACATATTGACTGAGTTTATGTACAGTAAATTTCCGGCCTTTTAATTTACTACTTAACAAATTTCAGTTAATTTGCCTCCTTCAACTATCTTGGTATTGATCACTCTGTCCCTTCCATTTATCTTATGCTTCAGCTGAACCAGACCATTATTGTATGGTTTAAGACAAAATGCGTTTACTAAATAAATGTTAGGGGAAGTTCTGCTAATTAACAGTTTTTAGATGGTGATATTGTGCAACTACATAAGTCTGGTTTAATTGAAGCACAAATTAAGATTTCTTGGAGAGGATAATTAAAGTGATCAATTCAGTTAATTGATACTTAAGAATTAATCAAGTGAACATTAAGGAACAGAGGTAGCAAAATTAACTTCTCAAGAGCTAAATAAACACAACTTAACAGAAGAAATCCTAAGAATTTGCATCATCAATGTACAAGAACCCAAACTTATGTAGAAACACCTACTTTTCTTTCCCTGCTGCAGAACCACCTCCATTTTTAGAATCTCTCTTTTGTTTCATCTCCTCTCTCACTTCCTCATACATTTGCTTCAAATCCTTGTATGAGCTCCGCATTGCTGCATAGGCGCACACAACTGTAGCCACCCGGTCAGCTATTGTTGTTACCTTCTTAAGATTGGACATTTTCAGATGTATTTCGCTTGGGGAATTGAGAAACTCTGTTTTACAACAGGAGAGACTTGTGAGAAGAAATAGAGTTCCGACTATTCCTGTTGTCTAAATATATATATATATATACACCAAATCAATGGTGTTTCCCTATTTTGACCTTTAACTAATATTAGTTTTTAAACTTGATCTGAGTCTCTAAATAATAAAATGAAGGTACATATAGGAGAGAGGATTAAAGACTGTTGTTTAATCAGAGACAAAGAAAATCATTGTGATTGCTTAAAGAAAATGGAGACGACAATCTGGTGATTTTGGGAATTAAAAACCCTTAATTTTGTGTTGATATATCTCTTAAAAATAAACAAGGAGATAAACAAAAGTATATATACAAGAATAGATAACAGCCTAAACAAGGTTACAAAAAAAACTAATAGCGTAAACACGCTTCTAATAAAAATAGAAAACATAATAACTTTACTTCAGAATAATAGATTTATTCTTCTCTTCTAATACCCCCTCGCAAGCTGAAATGGAGTAGATATCTTTCACTTGAAGCTTGGAAATTATAGAACTAAAAAGTGTAGATGGAAGAGGCTTCGTGAAGACGTCAGCCAATTGGTGATCTGAGCGAACAGGCATGAGGTGAATGGAAACACGAGTGACATGGTCTCAAATGAAATAGCAATCCAACTCAATGTGCTTAGTCCGTTCGTGAAATGTTGGATTGGAAGCAATATGCACAGCTGCCTGATTATCACAAAAGATTGTTGGAGGATGCGAAAGCAGAACCTGTAAGTCTTTTAGTAAATATTGCAGCCAAAGTAATTCACTAGTTGTGGAAGCAAGTGCCCGATATTCAGCTTCTGCGGAAGACCTTGAAATTGTGGGCTGTCTTTTAGTTTTCCAAGAAGCTAAGGATTCTCCAATGAACACACAATAGCCGGTTGTGGATTTTCTTGTGTCTAAGCAAGATCCCCAATCGGAATCAGAATAAGCCTTCAAGGAAATAGTTGAATTTGCACTGTAAAAAATTTCTTGACCAGGCTTAGACTTGAGATAGCGTAGCAAGTGATGAACACCTTGTAGGTGTGATGTTGTAGGTCTAGAAACATATTGACTGAGTTTATGTACATCATAGCAAATTTCCGGCCTTGTGATGGTAAGGTATAGAAGTCTGCCAATGAGTCTTCGATAACTAGAAGCATCTGGTAAAATATCTCCAATGGAAAGACTAAGTTGAACTTTAGGATCCATAGGAAGCGCAACAGGTTTTGAGCCAAGATAACCAGTATCCTCAAGCAACTGTAGGGTGTACTGTCTTTGGGATAACACCAAACCTCTAGAAGATCTTGAAATCTCTATTCCCAAAAAAAATTTGAGTTGACCCAAGTCTTTGAGATGAAATTCTTTACTAATGTCGAGTTTAAAATGTTGAATATGGTTCAAACTTGGGCCAGCTATAATTATATCATCCACATAAATTAGCAAGGCAAGAAAAGTATCACCAAAACCTCTTGTAAACAGAGAATAGTCAGCCTTTGATTGAGAAAAACCCATCCGCAAAAGCACTTCACTAAGTTTGCAATTCCATTGTCTGGAAGCTTGCTTGAGACCATAGAGAGACTTAGTTAACCTGCAAACTAAGTTACTTTGACCTGTATTGGAAACATTAGTTGTATATCCTGGAGATATTTGCATATATACCTCCTCTAATAAATCACCATTCAGAAAAGCATTATTAATATCCATTTGATGAATATCCCAGTTTTTAGCAGTCGATAGAGCAAGTAAAACTCTAACACTAGGTAACTTAGCTACAGGTGAAAAAGTTTCTACGAAATCAATGCTTTCCTATTGGTTAAAACCCTTGGCAACAAGTCGTGCCTTGTACCTTTCAATAGTACCATATGACTTCCTTTTTGCTTTAAAAACCCATTTACAGCCGATGGGAATTTTTCATGGGGTAAAGAAACTATAGACCAAGTTTTGTTAGCTTCAAGAGCACTAAGTTCCTCTTGAATAGCTTGTCTCCACTCTTGGTGTTTTATAGCTTGTTTATAAGTGTTGGGTTCAGGAAGAATAGTGACATTATTGGTGAAATGCTGATGAGAAGCTGAGAGGGAAGAGTAATTGATAACTGTAGAGAGTGGATATTTAGTGTTATTAGTTTGAGCAGTATTACAATTGTAGTCATGAAGATATGATGGAGCTTTGTGTGTCCTTGAGGATCTTCTGATAGGTTGATTATTTAGAGAAGACGGTATAGGATCAGTTTGAGTAATATATGTATCATTGTAGGTGTTATCAATAGATGTATGATTTTGTGGAATAGACCTTTCTGAGGTATAAGCATAATCAGTGTCATGATGAATTAAAGGAACAACACTAGGATCATTATAAGGTGTGACAATATGAGGAAAAGGATCACGTTGAGGTGTAATGTTCATTTTCTTGTCAGAGAATGGAAAAACATCTTCATAGAACCTAACATCTCTAGATATAAAAATCTCACCAGTTTGAACATCATACAATTTGTATCCCTTAACTCCAGGGGGATAACCAAGAAAAACACAAGTCCTTGCCCTTGGAGCAAATTTATTTCTATGTGACTGTAAAGTAGAGGCAAAGACAAGACAACCAAAAACCTTAAAAAATTTGTAATCAACATCAGTGTTATATAAAAGACTATATGGAGTAGCATTGTTAAGTATAGGGGCAGGGATTCTATTAATGATATAAGTAGCAGTTAAAATACAATCAGACCAAAAACTTACATCAATTTTAGACTGAAAATAAAGAGATCTAGCAACATTAAGGATGTGTTGGTGTTTCCTCTCAACAACAGAGTTCTGTTGGGGAGTTTCCACACAAGAAAATTGATGGAGAATACCAAGGTTAGCAAATAAATCGGTAAATGCAAGTTCTTTTGCATTGTCTGATCTTATGGTTTTAATTTTGGTACCAAATTGAGTAGAAACCATAGTAATGAAATTAGGCAAGATAGTTCTAACATCAGATTTATGTTTCATAAGAAATAGTGAACCTACTGTGATCATCAACCAGGGTCAAAAAATATCTGAAACCATTATACGAAGGAACACTGTAAGGACCCCAAACATCACAATGTATAATATCAAAATTATGAGCAGAAACATTATTATTTGAAATGAAAGCAAGCCTTTTCTGCTTGGCCAAAGGACACACATAACAAGGTTCATTGTGAATTACAGAATCAATGCCTAAACTAGATTTCAGAGAAGCTAATTTCTCATGAGATAAGTGGCCTAATCTATTATGCCAAGTTTTACAAGAAACTTTATTACAAAAAACAGCAGATAGAACTTTGTAGTCCTCAGCATGCAGGACATATAAGCCAGCAGATTTACTACCCTTGCCAATCATCTGGTTGGTGGTGTTGTCCTGTATGGTGAAGGAATTATGGGAGACAACTATATTTAGATTACCCTGTTCAATCAAGGAACTAACGGATAATAAATTGAACTTAAATGTAGGGACATATAAAACATTCTTTAATGTTAAAACAGGATTTAGGACAACATCACCAACTAATGTAACTTTGATATTTGAGTTATCTGGTAACATAACTCTGGCATTATATATGGATCTGGTTTTAGTAAATGCATGAATGTTGTAACAAATGTGTTGTGATGCTCCATAGTCAACAACCCAAGCATGTGATGAAAAATTATTATGTAATAATGCAGAAAAACACATACCTGTAGCAGCAGGGAACTGGTATGACTGCAATTGATTAGAGTAATTGACCCCTAAGAAATCTGATTGTTGTTGGCTGCTAGATGGTGCCTGATTGTTGAAATATTGAGCCAATTGTTGGCGTTGTTGTGGAGTAATGTTCGTGAAAATATTGTCCAGAGGATTTTGAGAAGAATTCTGAGAAGCATGACCTTCCTCATGAGTAGAAACAAGATTAGCCCTTCCTTGATTGTATTCAGGCTTCTTGAATTTGGAGAAATAACCAGGTGGATAACCATGAATTTTATAACATCTATCGACAATGTGGCCAGGCATGTTACAATGAGTACAAAACTGCCTATCTTTCTTCTTGCCACTAGCATTATAGAATTGGTTATTTGTCTTCTTGAATTGCTCAGGTCTTGTAGCAAGAGTAAGAGAGTTTTCGACTTCAGGTTTTGCAATAAAGGCCATAGGAGTGGGATTTTCAGAATTCAATACTAAGGCCCTTTGTTTCTCTTCTTGAGTCACCATGTCATATACCTTATTAATAGGTGGTTAATAGGTGGTAAAGGGTCAAGAAGAAGAATCTGACCCCTAACAGTAGATAAAGATTCTTGTAGACCCATTAAGAAATTCAGTACATACTCAAGATGATGAAACTGTTCAAGCTTAGCCACACCACCACACTCGCATTTTGCACAAATACATCTAGGTCTATAACTATTGAATTCATCCCAAATTAACTTCAATTTGGTAAAATAGACATTAACAGAAAGCTTTTCTTGTGCCAAATTCATTAATTCACGTTTCAATTCAAAAATTCTAGGCCCATTACTTTGTTGAAAATGCTCTTTAAGATCATTCCAAATATCTCTTGCAGAATTACTGTAAAGAATACCTGCAGAGACTTCCTTGGAAACCTAATTTGATATCCAAGACATTACGATCTTGTTGTTTCTGTCCCAAGCATTCGCCAGAACGGAATCATCACTTGGTCTTGGAATAGACCCATCAACAAAGCCAAACTTATTTTTGACTTCCAAGGAGATTTGCATCGAACGGCTCCAAGAAACATAGTTATCCTCTGACAATGGTGTAGAAACAAGAAATAGCGCCGGCCCATCGGAAGGGTGAAGGTAATAAGGACTAGAAGGATCCTCTAGTATGTGACGCGGCCTGACAGACGAAGTAGTAGACTCCATTGATGGACTCGAAGAACCCATTAAAAAAAACGAAGAAGAAATCACAATCAGAGAAAGATTTCACAGCAGAAGAGAAATCAATTAGCGTAGTCTACTGATACCATGTTTAATCAGAGACAAAGAAAATCATTGTGATTGCTTAAAGAAAATGGAGACGATAATCTGGTGATTTTGGGAATTAAAAACCCTTAATTTTGCGTTAATATATCTCTTAAAAATAAACAAGGAGATAAACAAAAGTATATATACAAGAATAGATAACAGCCTAAACAAGGTTACAAAAAAAAACTAATAGCGTAAACACTCTTCTAAATAAAATAGAAAACATAATAACTTTACTTCAGAATAATAGATTTATTCTTCTCTTCTAATAACTGCAAAAAAGCATTCCTGCATTACGCGTTCCCTGCAAACCTTGCGGATGGACTGTTATTACCAAAACAAGCTCTATTGCTATTATTTATTTTTGTATATGCCTTTGCTTTTATAGTATTAATCAAGAGAGAAAATTTTATAATTAAGATATTAATGTAGTTTATTACGATGTTCTCCAAATTTATACTCCAATTGTTAAAAACTTGTAAACATGTATTTATCTTGTAAGGAAATTTTATACTCCATCAAAAAAAATTACTGATGCTACAAAACACCTTACGGAAAAAAGATTGCTAATTTATTTTTATCATAACTTTACTAAATTTGCTACAATGAAGTAGTGATTGCACTTCAAAATATTTTAGAACATATATGTATTTTTTTTCTTTAAAATTTTATTGATGTTTACCTATATTGGGTGGATAGAAGACTCTTACGTGGTGTTTGCAAAAAATTAAAATAAGTACTTTTCAACTTTTAGGATACAATAAATACCTAAGTAGTGTCCGCACTTTGCACAGATAAGTTCTACTTTCACTTCTCTAAGAAAAAAGCCAAAAAGTACAAATTAAGTTGAAGTTGGTTGCATTTAGCTTATACTTTAACATTTTTAACAAAATGGGAGTGTGTATTTAGTATGACTGGGCCGTATCAATTTTCGGTATATAGTCTAGTGTGGTAATTTCTAAATTAGAAATTTTTTGACAAAAAAAAAACCTTGCATCTACGGTGTAATTCTGTATGAATATTGCTACAAATGCTAATAAGTATCTACTTACGGAAAAATGTAAATATAATTTTCCAAAAAAATACTCTCGAAAAAGTTTATTTTTCTATGTTTGATTGTTGTGCTTTGAAAATACAACTTATTTGACATTTTGCACCATAGTGTGTGTTTTGATGAATTTTTTTACTAATGGAACGGTAGAATACTCACATTCAAACTTTTTTCATTTTTCACCCTGAAAATATAAATTTTGACAATTTGCACCCTAGAAATATAGAATGTTGTCACTCTGAAGTTTTTTTGTTTTTGTTTTTTTTTTTTTTGGTAATTTTAACATCGATTTAAGTTTTTTTTTTGGCACATTATTATTTTTCGTATCATATATTCAGCTAACCGTAATATACATCGAAAATAAAACTTTGATCCATTGCGATATATTTTCACTCTTTTTTAAGGCGCATTGATCATATTATATTAGAACTTCTTCTAACAGAAATTCAAACTTAACGGATCCTTAACGGATCGGACTGACCTAAATCCATATCGCTCCATGTGTTTTGAATTATGGATCTTTGTAATTGGGTTAGGTCCATTAAATCTCTAATTAGATAATTATTCTAATAAATCGGACCGAATTTGGACGATCCATATTGAAATCCACACATTGATAGCTCTAATATTTTAGGGTGGAAAGGACCCAAAATATTAAAAAATTATCAATAAATTTTTCCATCAATTCACATATCACTTACCAGGGTGGAAAGTGCCAAATAAGTTGTATTTTCAAGATGCAATGTATCAAAACTTTTAAGTCAAAATGCAAAGTGTCAAGAACATGAAATACATCATTGTATTTGAATTTCAATTGTTGTAATCTTTATAATTTGCATAAGAAATGATTAGAATATCGATATTGTCTATAATTAAGTTTTCACTTCCCGGACAAACTTGGAAATATGCCCATTATTTTCTTTTTTCATTTTTGTTAATAAGTAATTAAAACACAATTTTCTGATTAATAGTAAGAATTAAAAGAAGGTAATTTTAATTTTCCCTCCCCCAAGTTATTCTCTTCCCATTCGTTTCAAAAGTCAAAAGTACAAATTAAGTTGAAGTTGATTATGAGGTGCTTTTTGCTTATACTTTGACATTTTTACAAAATGGGAGAAAAAAGTTCTTTTTGCAAACACACACAATTGAATTTTTGGGGGCTTTTTTGCATAATTTGCAAACACAACATACTTTTACTTCTCTACAACTTTTAGTTTTTTTTTTTAGATTCATAGCTTTGAGTAGAATTTATCTATGCATAGATAAATTCTACTTCCACTTCTCTAAGAAAAAGCCAAAAAGTAAAAATTAAGTTGAAGTTGGTTATGAGGTGTTTTAAGCTTATACTTTGACATTTTCACAAAATCGGAGAAAAAAGATTTTTTGGCAAACACACGGAAGTGATTTTTTGGGGGCTTTTTTGCATAATTTGCAAACACCATATACTTTTAGCTGTCTTTTTTTAGATTCTTAAATTTGAGCTTAATCACAATTTTTTGCAAACTTAATTTAAAATCGAATACCCAAGGTGATTGAGCCAAGTGGTAGTGACTTGCAATCCCCAGAGGCAAGGGTAGACCTACATAGGGGCAAGTGGGGTCTATAGCCCCCACTCAGATATATAATATATACTTATTAGTAGTAAAGTTATGATTATAACAATATTTGCTCGGTGCATAGGGCATTCAGACTTTCGGATGAGGTCCAGGGTGCGACCGTGCTTAGTTGCATTTTTTTCAGTTTTTTTGCCTTTTTTAAGAAGTATTGTTCAACTATATTTATATTACTTTTGCTTACATAAAAATTGTTTTTGCTCATTGGTTCTGGTATACATGATAATTAATATTGTTCCGAGTTAAAATTCTAGGAGTGCTAGTTGCTTTTTTACTTGTTTTATAGTCTTTTTTGTTTATTAGCAATTATTCTTTTAATCTATTTTTTTTTTCTCAACAATTGTTCTTTTAATTTCGTTTTCTTTCTCAACAGTCGACAATTGTTCATTTAGCTTCTTTTTCTTTCTGAATAATTGTTCTTTGACATTTGTTATTTCTTAATTTTTTTAATTTTATTTCCTTTTTAATAATAATCATTGATCTTTTAGAAAATTAATAATCGGTGTGATTAATTGTGAATATATTGGTGTCATCTGAAATTGTATTTCGATTATTTAATTTATCCTAGAACCTTATAGCCCAATGTATTAAAGTTTTATTTTTTACGTATGCTTCGGTCAGTTGTATGTTAGAAACTTTTCGAGAAATCTTTGAAAGAATTGTAAATAAAAAGAAAATATGTTAAAGTATAAATTACTCTATATTCTCGTTTTGGTTAACTCACATACATAAACTTTTTGGTGTTTTTCGGGGAAACTTATCAAAAATATGATCTATGCTTAGCCCCCACTAATCCGTATTCCTGGATCCGCCCCTGCCCAAAGACGAGACTCAAGTTCGAATCCTACTGGAGACAACCCTTTAATTTGCTGTTTGTTCTGCTCATTTTAGTCTATATATAGAAAGAGGCTTCAGGGGCCGACCAATTCGTTTGTTCAAGTATGTACATTGTACCAAATTACCTATAGGGCCTATACTACGTACAATAAAACTGAACCGATTATTAAAAATAATAATTGATTATATTTTTGATAATACATAAATTAAGAAAGAGTTGATTATCGAATTTGTCCCTCATTTATATATTTGTTATGAGCTAATAAAAAATTTATCAATTAGCTCCATCCGCCATTTCATTTTGCGACTTAGGTAAAAGCTACAATTATAACTTCTTCCTCTCAACTTCAACTCCACTTTAACTTTTCAATCCCATCTAAATGGGAATGTGTATTTAGTATAATTGGGCCGTATCAATTTCGGTATCTAGTCTAGTATGGTAATTTCTAAATTAGAAATTTTTTGGGAAAAAAGAAGACTTGTATCTATGGTATAATTTTACCACAACAAATGCTAATAAGAATCTACTTGGGTAAATTACCATTAACTCATTTTTTGAACCATACATATGATCTAATAAGAACATGTACATTTCTTTTTTGGACATGCAGTGGGAATCCTTTATTCTTGGAACCATTTTGGATGCAGCATGCATCAACCGGTGCAGTTCTACTTTCGGGATGGCACAGAATGAGCTATGCGTCCAACGATAAATTCGAGGTCTCACCCGAGCTCGTAAATAATATTCACAAACTACATGCTATAGTAAATATAATTTCCAAAAAATACTCTCGATATAATCTGTGTTTCTACGTTTGATTGTTGTGCTTTAAAAATACAACTTATTTGACACTTTGCACCGATGAATTTTTTTACTGATGGAATGGTAGAATACTCATGTTCAACTTTTTTTCATTTTTTACCCTGAAAATATAAATTTTGACACTTTGCATCCTAGAAATATAGAATATTATCACTCTGAACCCATTTTTTTTTTTTTTTTTGGGTATTTTTAAGAGATATAGAAATATAGAAACTTTGCACCCATGTTATAATCTTCCAATCCTAATATATTAAACTAATTTAAGAGTTGATGGAGGTTTAGAACAGTGAATAAAATTTTGTTTTCCATTTAATTTCATTTTCATTAAATTTGGCAATTTTTTAAATATTTAAAATTCCTCCTTCCTGTGCCTTTTTCGTTTTTATTTTAATTTTTGCGGTTGTGTTTATACTCAAAATATTTTTAATGTTTATTAGGCCGGTAATGATATAATTGGCTCGATGATCAGCCGAGTTAGGAAGTAAATGGGCCGCAATAATAAACGGGCCTAGTAATGATAATTGGCATACCTCAATTAATTAAAGAGGCCATAATATTCAAAGGCCCAGTCAGTTGATAAGTGGACCAATTGTTAGATATGGCCCAGAAACTGGTCCAAATCATGTTATTGATTAAATTAATAAATAAATTAATTTAATTAAAGCAGTTATTAATGGCCACGTAATGGAAGCTAGAAAATAAATAAAGGGTAAAGTTAGAATATCTAGAATTTGTTGCATGGATGCTGGAGGTAACCGCTGAAATTAAGTACAACATATTTTAGAGAATTCAACTGACCGCCAAAGAAACATATCTAATATAAATTATAGATAGTTTATATGACAAATTAGTAATATTAGCTATTACAATTAATAGTTACTTTGCAAACTTAATAAAAGGTGAAAAATGTATAATCGACCACGTCATAATCTATTTAAGTCAAAAATGTCATCGACAATGTGTATTTAAGCATAAAATGTTGAAGTCAAAAGAATATATCGATGTTCAATGGTTCAAATTGAAAATTTCTTATACAAAAGCGAACAAAAATAATGATATCATCTAATTTGTGGATCTCTCCAATGTAGCCAATGTAGAAAATAGTCTTTCAATTTCAAAGGCTGTCGGTTCAATTGAACTATGTTGGTTAATAAAGCCTCTTTTGCCATATTTATCACTTTCATTATACTCTGAAGATATATTAAGAGTCAGACAAGTTATGATTTCTTCATATAAAACCTTTACATCAAATAAGGATAACATTAACTGACGCATATTCTGAATATAAGACGTAATATGAAAATTAAAAGAACAATAAAATGATGAGCATACTGGACAGAATGTGCAAACTTTTGCATTGTAAATAAAGGACCACTCTTTACAAAACACTCGCGGCCAAAAGCATTGTAAGCACGAAACACAAATATCTAAGCCCATTAATGCTTGATCATTTGAGGATGGCTGCAAGATAAATAGGTTCATGGAGTTTTATTTTTTCTAAATATTTCTTCATTTCTGGCATCTTATGCTACATCACTATTTCTAAGAACCATTGAACTCAAGTCAACAAATATTTATCTCATACTTGATCATGACCAGAGTCTAAAATCAATTCCAATCCCTTTTCAAATAGGATGTCCTTTTGAAATAGGATAAACAAACATAAGGGTCATACCTAAGATAATCTTTAAAATTTTCAAATCAAACATTTTAAACCAAATAGGATAATCAAACGACTAATACAATAAAAATATTAAAATAATTGTACCATGTTTGTCGACTGAAGGAGGTGTATTGTTGATTGTTCGTTTCAAATAATTTGTCGAAGTAGGTATAACATCCCGAGAAATATCCAGAAAAAAATAGTCGAAAATATCTATTGACGAATATCATGTCTCTGGCATCTGACTTTCATCTCCTTTTTTTTGTTTTCCGACCACGTTCTTTGTCATCACTGCTTCCATTACATTCCCGAAGACAGTGATTACCCTTGGATGGGTCGACTTTTACCATCTAAAAGAACAATAAATGAGTTAGAGAACCGAATCATTAGACTACAACAAATATCAGAAAAATGGTAAGAAAATGCTCAATTCGAAATTAGAGCAATTATTTTGTCTTGCATTTAATCAAACATATGGCATTCACTTTGAACATGGATACTTTATGCAAAGCAAATTAACTCAACTTTAAAGATGAACACACATGACAAATAATAACAATAAACAACTCGCCATTAAGCAAGAAAGTAATTGACATCAAATTGAAGTATATATATGATAAGTAAATATTTTATGATAAGTAAATATGTGAAAGTAGCGGACTCAAGTTTAAATCCCTGTTGGGAGAGGTTCCCATTTTATGTGCCCGACGGGCCTCGAAAGGGATTAAACCCTTGGGAAACAAAAAAAAAATATATATATGATAAGTAAATATGAAACTTATACCAGCAAATCAGTTTATGGATTCTGCAACTTGCGGAATGCAATTTTGCTTTGTGATTTGTAAGAGGTAAAGGGAAGTTACGAATGCAGTTTTAGGCAAAGAAATAATGGGGAGGTTTTTTTCGAACTACTCACGTTTTAGTTCTTGAATTAAAAAAAAAACTCAAAAACAGGAGAAAATAGAATTTGGGTCAAAGTTATTTATTTTGATCAAAACATTCCCTTAAAAAATAATAGTAAGTTATATTATATTAGGTTAGGTTAGATTTGTTTCGTACTGTTTTATTAATTCTATATTGTATAAAAAAATTGGCACCGCGTTATCCAAAAACTCCACTAAACAGTAAGATTTATTAATTCTATATTGTATAAAAAATAATTCTTTGAAAAAAAGTTTTAATCTTGGGTAATTGTTAATTATTTTTTGATTTTATATTGCCCTACTATATAGAGTTTGTAACAAGTCGGTTTCACTTTTAGATAGTTTTTTACTTGTTATTTGATGTAGTTGAGCCGTGTTTTCATATTCATTGTAAAGAGAAAAAAAATATTTTGTGATATAAACATGGTTAAGTTTATGATCTTACTTTTGTGTGTACTTGTTTATATTAAAAAATAAAATTTGGTAGAAAGTGTTTACATTAATTTAAGTATTAATGTCTCTGCTATAAAAATGAAAGTGTTTCGAGTAGCTTAAATTCTCTTTTAATTGCAGGTATGTAGGTTGATATTAGGTAGCATATGTCAAATTTTATTCACCCACGTTTTCTCAATTTTGTTCTTTTTCATTTGATGGACCTGTGGCAGGCTTGCAAGCACTATAATTAACTAGGTGATGAATAGTGCTATTAATTGTAATTTGAGTGACTATATATACTATGTCAAATCTTACTTTTGGGATATTTCAGCTACTGAATTTGTTTGCTATTTGTATTTTTCTTATGCAAATTGAATCCTCATAGTTTGTTTATGGAGTAGTGCTTTGCTTAACTCCGCCTATTAGGCTTACGTAGTAGGACTAGAAAGCTAGTAATGCCTTTGTTGCTTGGTACATATGTTCTGTTGTTTAATCTATTGTATAATTCCAGATTGTATAATTCCAGCATATTCAAATTGTTGATCCTAGTGTTCAAATATATGTAGACATTGATGTTAAGATGATTTATGAATTCAATTCTAGAATGTGTTATTTAGTAGGGCATATATATCCTATCCACCAAGAGACGACATACTGGTTTATGTAGTGAGTTTTGGCAGTAAATTAAGTTGTGTTTTTTGAAAAGATTATAACTAGTTAACTCGAGATTATTATTCCGGTCAGGGGCGGATCCAGGATTTGGTGTAGTGGGGGTTGAGGACATATATGTGAATGAGTTCTGGTCCGGTCTCACGGATCTCACGAAACTGAGTCAGAACTCTTCCAAACGAAGTTTGACAAAACTCATGAAACTCATCACAAATCAATTTAGAAACTCATATCCAAACTTTTGAAACTTATAAATCTTTGATTCAACATCTACCACCTGTTTTTCCAAAAGACATTGTTTTGTCACCTACCACCTATTTTTTTCCTCAAACCCCAATATTCAAATCCAATCCAAGTGGGTTTCAACTTTTTCGAAATCACAAAATTCAACATCCAAAACCTAACCGTGGTTTCAAAGGTTTCGTCGAAATCACCCAAATTTTTTTTTTTTTTTGTTAAACCAAGACCCACGAAACTAAGTCAAAGCTCTTCCAAATAGAGCCTAAGATTTTACCAATATTTAAAAATTGAAATTAAAAAAAAAAAAAAAAACTCAATCAAGCAATCAAACTTTAAAGTTATATCTCATTCATGAGAAAATATATGAGGAGATACAAAAGAGGATGTGAAATTTGATAAAATTAACCCGAATAAGTTAATTTTATTACATACGATACCACATTATGACGCCAAAAGAACCTAAAACATCTAGTATCTTAATTACAAATCAAAATGACGCCAATTACATTAATAATTGACCACGTCAATTTTTTCTTTTCGAAATCAGAGCTAGATCAATATTTTGATGAGAGGGGGACGTGAAAATTTGTATAGTAATATATTAAATAAAAAATAAGAAGAAATCGTATTTATAAAAAAAAAAATTTGAATTTTCTTGATAGTTATTATAAAAAATTATTAAGAACAAAAATTAATGAATAATGATTAAGAAAAAATAAATGAATTAAAAGAGCAACGAGAAAAAAGAAAAAGAAAATTTGTTAAGAAAAATAAATAAAGGAAGAACAAAAAAATACAACAGCCGCTCCACTCAAGGTTCGTACTCGGTCATCAAGTTCACAACACTAAGAAATCTAATATGTCATTATAAATCCCAGTTGCCCTCATGTGGGCCTACCCTTAGCGAGAACTATTTCTTGTCTCATACTTACTATTTAAAAAAAGTTAAAATTTAAAATAATTTGGAGAAAATTCCACATAATTGAAAAATAATTTTTGGAAGTATATCATTCTACTTGTATTTCAATTGTTGTGATCTTTATAATTTGCATAAGAATATCGATATTGTCTATAATTAGGTTTCAACTTCCCGGGCAGACTAGGGAGTATGCCAATTGTTTCCTTTTTCATTTTTGTTAATAAGTAATTAAAAATAAACATTCTTAATTAGTAGTGAGAATGAAAAGGTAACTTTATTTTTTCCTCCTCAAGTAATTCTATTCTAATCCTAATATATATATATATATATATATAGGACATGAGAAAAAAGAGAGATGAACAAGAAGACATATATAATTTCATTAACAATTATAAGAATATGTCTAAGAGGTAATTAATTTTTTTTAAGCCTACATTTGCCTATTTAGTTACTGCAATAATGCATACAACAAATTGCTTTCTTAATATGCCGTGAATTTGTTTTTTATTTTTTTTCATTTTTTTTTTTTTTGTAGTTACGAGGATCGAACATATATGCTTCATCAAGGTATGAGACTTTTAAAGTCAGAGGACAAATTTGATAGATTCTTTGGTAAGTTTTTCCTTTTTCCTTTTCTTTATTTTTTTTATTTATTTTTTAATTTTTTTAATTTCTAACTCAGTCAATTTTTAATTAGGTGCAATTCAAGTTACCGGTTATTGTATCGTGGTTGTTGCTAGGGCTGCGAGCAGAGTGTAGTAAGTTGTTGAATCATAGTCCACTAAATTTGAAGTCACAAAACATATATATTTAACATTATTAATTTTTTCAAATGTATTTGCTTTTGTAGTATTGATTCAATAAAAAAGAGATAAGCATACAACTTACAAGAGGTGAGAAAATCTGTTTTTCCTATTCTTTGCAATCAAATTTTATGGTATGTCTTGTTTAATTTGTCTCCTCTTTTAACTATTTTAAACCCTAATTAATTAGGAATTACAACTAGAAAATCTTATAATTAAGATATTGATGTAGTTTATTATGATGTTCTCCAAATTTATACTCCAATTATTATAAACTTGTAAATATGTTATCTTGTAAGGAAATTTTATACTCCATTTAAATATTTAATGATGCTACAAAACACCTTATGGAAAAAGATTGCTAATTTATTTTTATCATAACTTTACTAAATTTGCTACAATAAAGTAGTGATTGCACTTCAAAATACTTTAGAAGATATATGTATTTTTTTCTTTAAAATTTTCTTGTTGTATACCTATATTGGGTGGATGGTGTTTGCAAAAATTTGAAATAAGTACTTAAGTAGTGTTTGCATACATAAATTCTACTTTTATTTTTCTAAGAAAAAGCCAAAAAGTACAAATTAAGTTGAAGTTGGTTATGAGGTGCTTTTAGCTTATACTTTTATATTTTTAACAAAATGGGAGAAAAAAGTTCTTTTTGCAAACACACAAAAGTGGTTTTTGGGGGCTTTTTTGCATAATCTGCAAACACCACATACTTTTATTTCTTTATAACTTTTAGCTTTTTTTAAGATTCTTAAATTTGAGCTTAATCACAATTTTTTGCAAACTTAATTTAAAATCGAATAAAGCACTTAAAGAGTTATCAAAACACAAGAATTTGAATGTATTTGTTTTGTAATTGAACAAGCTGCATTGAGTTAGATCTTAATTTTTTCTTTTTAATAAAAAACATTATCATTTTTCTTTTGATTATTGTTAACTTGTCATTTGATAATTATCTTGTGTTGCAGGAACTTTGATGCTTAACAAACATGAATATTGCGTACGAAGCTAGCTATAATCCAAATTGCAGTTGCTTTAGTTTTTCTTTTATTTATTTATTAAGTTCCTAGTTGTTCTGCTCATTTTAGTCTATATTTATAGTAAGAGGCCTAAAGGGCCGGCCATTTCGTTTGTTCAAACTACAACTATAATATAGACTAAAACTAGTATACGTCCCGTGCTATGTACGGAAATTTAAAAAATATATATGTTAAGTACCTTGTTTAACATATTAGAAATATTTATTGTACGACATGGTTAAAATGTATAAAATGAAATAATAATATTTATATACAAAGAAAAATAAATTGTTAAATATTAACAAAAAATGATAGAGGATGGAGTTATATTATTTAAAAATATATCACTCTAGAGTCTAGACATCTAAGTTACATAGGAATATTTACACACCATCGATGTTAAACTAATACCTGCATAATGAGCAAAAGCTATGTTAATAATAGTATAATATAACCGATTTATGCATGTAATAATTTACTTATTCTCAATATAAGCATTTTTTGGATATTATGTAAGAAAAAGAATTATGATTTACTTTTTTTAGCCTAAAATAGGTCGTCTCTTTGGAAGATGCGAGCATTCTTCAGACCAGTCAACAGTCAAAACAAATTTCACAGCACATATTAAGTATTATTAGAAAATTTACAGTGAACATAGGAGAAAATAATTAATGTTCCCGTTAATTACCTCAAAATATATATTATATATATATATATATATATATATATATATATATATATATATATATATATATATATATATATATATATAAATGACATAAGAATTAGTGACATGTAATACTTATATGAAAAAAAGAATATTTTTAACACAAACTTCAACTTGTAACATCTGTGTTTTTATTAGTTTTCTTGCATACACAAAAAAGTTGTGATTTCGTCCAATACCTAGCTAATTTATAACTACAAAATAATTTCATATATTTAGTTTATTAGTAATATTCTTTAAGGAGTAAGGAGTAGAAAGACAAAATTTTCACCGTAACCCTTTAATTAAAAGATGGCCCCATCACCGTAGAAATTTCATTCTTATTTAGTGGGGTCTAAACAATACCATTAATTAGTATTTATAAAATAATGCAAATGATACAAATGATAGAAGTTTAGAGGGGTCATTGCACCCCCCTAACTTCTATGTAGCTACGCCAGGCAGTGATGAGAAAGAATAAAAAATCTGATAATATTTCAGTCTTACAAAATTTATATAGATTTAACCTATATATTAACCAAAATTCAACTTATTAAACAAAGAATTTCCTACAAATACATATACCCAGCGGAACCTATAGAGTACTGAAATTGGAAAGAGGGAGAAGGAAGTGGGCCGAAAATTAGGGAATGGGTAGTCATATGAAACTGAGAATTACGTACAACACCCTATTGTGTACAGTTTTTTTTTTTTGGTTACACTATTGTGTACAGTTGTAAGGTTCAATGTTCAATTGAGTTGGGGTAATTATGGAAAACACAATTTTGGTATAAGAACTATTGAATTGGTGTCCGAATTTCCAGTTTTACCCAATGTTCATAAGCATAAAACACTACATGGACCAAAAGTGCTAGGATAAGAAATTGAAAAGGAGAGTTTAAGAATTGAAAACTAACCTTTAAGTATTAATTTTGTGCTCCAAACGATATAAATTCGAGACAATCAGCATTCATTGAGTGGGGTTCTCGGTCTTGTACCACATACTCCTGCCAAAACAGAAAGCAGAGAACTTTAAAAATGTATCTAACTTGTATATATTAACCGTGAACATAAAGATCACAAGTTCTGACAACTAAAATATAGATTATTGAAGCTTGATACTGCCTTAACAAACATTGAGCGTAATTTACCTCTTTATACAAATTTTAGTAGCATATTTCATTGGCAATTATTGAAGAGCTTCATACTGCCTTGACAAACATTGAGCATATGGAAGAAAAAGTAGTAAAATATTTTGAGAAGAAGATGGGGAAAATTGAATTGTAACTGGGTTTGGAAATGTACGTGTTTTTTGAGGTGGTTATATTTTTGGAAGTAGTTATATTATTAAGTAAAATAAAATAAGGAGAAAAACATGGGTTATGGACTATGTAGTGGGTTTGAAGGTGGTTATAGATAATTATTAAGTAAAATAAATTAAATCAAAATTAGGAGAAAATAGTATTTTGGTCAAAAGAAATGAATTGAAGTCAAACACCGCTCTGAAATATATTATTAGTAGATAGATAGATAATCGGGTCAACTTGAACAAACGAAATGGCCGGCCCTTTAGGCCTCTTACTATAAATATAGACTAAAATGAGCAGAACAACTATATATACTAAAATTTAATAATCAAATATTATTTTTAATAATCGGTTCAGTTGTAGTATATATAGGACCTATAAGTAATTTGGTACAATGAACAAATATAGACCGGCCATTTTAGTCTGTCAAAGGTTGGGTCTGGACCCGGACCCGACCTGAATATTATTTATTGGGTCTGGACCTGGACCCGATTCGTTCGGTTTCGGGTCCAGACCCGGACCCGACCCAAACATTTTTATCCAAACGAACGGGTCTAGGTCGGGTCCAGATCTAGACCCGATCGAGACCCGGACCCGACCGGACCTGGTTTTTTTTTTTTTTTTTCTTCTCTATGACTACACGTTTCATTTTCAATACTCACTCTAAAAATATACTCTCCGGATTTCATTTCTCTCTCTCTCTCTCTCTAAAAAATTTCAATCTAATTTTTTTTTTTTTTTTTTTTTGAGAGGAATCTAAAATTTTTTAGGGTTCCCTATTATTTCTCAATCCAATTCATTGAAGAAAAGCATAAACTTAGATTCTCCAATTGTTCATCTTCTGTGGAATGAAGATTGATTTTACATCAAGCGATGGAGATATTTTTTCTGGGTTTTTATTGGATGGAGGAACCAGGGGCGGAGGGGAAGGCGGCGCGACGGAGGGGGAGGCGGCGCGACGGAGGGGGAGGCGGCGCAGCGGAGGGGGTTAAGGGTGAGTGGGTTCTGTAAAGGCTGAAACGGTGGATTTGAAGGAGGGTTTTGAAGGGGAGAGGGAGAAGTGGGAAAGAGAGGAGATTTGTGATAGGATTTTGATTTTGTTTGGGGGTTTGCGATGAAGGTTTGTTTAATGGGAGGGGAGGAGATTGGACAAAGAGAGAAATTGAAGCAATGGGGATCTGCTGTAGGGCATCCCAAAAAAAAAAAAAAAAAAAAAATCGGGTCGGGTCGGGTCGGGTCGCATTTTGACCCGGATCGATCATCGGGTCGAGTCTGGATCGGGTCTTGTTTATCTCCAGGTCGGGTCGGGTCCGGGTCCAGCCATGACCACATGACTGGGTCTTCAATGGGTTTGGGTCTGGGTCCAGGTTTAGGTCTACAAAATTAATTTCAATAAGATCTTTATTGGGTTTGGGTTGGGTCTGGGTCTGGACCTAACCTTTGACAGGCCTATGTTCAACTACGTACATTGTACCAAATTACTTATAGGTCCTATATATACTACAACTGAACCGATTATTAAAAATAATATTTGATTATAAATTTGATAATTCATAAATTAACAAAGGATTGATTATCGAATTTGTCCCTCATTTATATATTTCTTATGAGCTAAATAATTTATCAATTACCTCCATCCGTCATTTCATTTTGCGACAAAGGTAAAAGCATCTAAATTGCTGAGAGAGAATATTTCGAGAACGATGGAATTGCACTTTTTATACCAAATATTTACTTAGAGATTTCATACCACACCTTTCATAATTGTACATTTCATATCAAAATCGAACAACTCTTTTCAATTTACATACCAACATTCATTTTTGGATGGAATTGGACACGTGCTCCGCACGTGTCAATTTTTTCCTTTTTTTTAATAGAGTTAACGGAATTCCATCCAAAAATTAACGTTGGTATGTAAATTGAAAAAAGTTGTTCGATTTTGGTATGGAATGTGCAATTATGAAAGGTGTGGTATGAAATCTCTAAAGTAGGTAAATATTTGGTATAAAAAGTGCAATTTCCTCTTTCGAGAACGGAAGATCCTGTTAAATTGCTGATGAATCTGCAATTAAATTATAAATTGCAATTACCAAAACTCTAGAATAATTACAGGAATTAGCAAAATGCTTACTGTTCTTTCAGATGTTTATTTGGATTGAAGGATTCCATGGATGATCTGCTTAAGCGATTCTGAGTGAGAGTCGTACAACTAATGTGAGTGTTTTCAATCTGAAACGTCCGTCCGACCAGTTTAATCGGATGTCAATCCGGTCCGATTGAGAAGGAGCAGATTGGGACGGGGTACGTTGGATTGCAGGTTGTATGTCAGCTAATGTCCGACTCCGATCCAACCAAGGGCGTAACCAAGAGCTTTTCCTCGCACTCAATATTTTGTTACTAAAGTGTCGAAAATATCATAATAAACTGAAAAAATATTGTCCAAAAAACTTTGAAATATAAAAATCTTTAAAAAATATATAATTATTTAAATTGTAATTGATATTATTTTATTGAATATAAATCGTAGATGATCGAATGTGAGATAAAATAGTTAACAATTCATTTAAAACAAAATTATAGTTATAGAAGCATGTAATCTAAGAAATACTCATTTCCAATTACATTATGAAATCTACTTTTAATGAGAATCATAAATTTTGTAAAAATCATATTGGTTGAAAAATGAGTTGTTCCCAATTTTGAACATAGGATATCTGGATTTTAGAACACTATCCCAACAAACTCTATCAAGTGCCTTTATTCATAAATTACTAATCTATTATTATATAGGGTAAATACCACTTTTGGTCCCTCTTATCATTAACTTTTCACAGAGTGGTCCCTTTTATGTTTTTTTTCCCACTCTAGTCCTTACTATGAATTATTTGTTTCACTTTAGTCCCTACTATGAATTATGTGTTTCACTTTAGTCCTTATCAGGTGGTTCCGATAACACGTGACATGCATATGAATGTTTTTTAGGGCACTTTCGTCCGTTCACTATTGAGACTATTTGAGATATTGTTTAATTGGTGAGCAATTTTGGTGTTTGAAAAAAATTTTAGGAAAAAACTTTAGTTTGGAACGAAATGTACGATTAAGTTCGATTGGAATGAAAGCCTAATTTGGAAATTTAGATTTTTTTTAAATAATTAGAAAGATGAAAATATCCATGTTAGTTTACTTGAAATGACAAAATTGCCCTCATAAGCATATCACATGTTATCGGAATCGCCTTGGACCACTTGAAAATGACTAAAGTGAAACAAATAATTCATAGTAAGAACTAAAGTGGTAAAAAAACATAAGAGGGACCACTCTATAAAAAGTTAATGATAAGAGGGACCAAAAGTATTGTTTACCCTATTATATATAAAAATTTATTTATGAGATTTTCCTGGCGGCCCACCCATAGATCCGAATGGTTTAATCGGACGTCAATTCGGTCTGATCGATCACCTAAAACCAGGTGCCTTACTAAGTTTAATCATGTTTAATCTCTAACAGTGGTTTGTGTGGTGGTTATGGGGGATATGTTGGCGATGAGAAGGAGCGGATTGGGATGGGGTTGATGCGTACCGAAATATGCATCCATGATGCAAAGAAAAATAAAGTGTATTGTATGATGAATTACACAAATTGAAAGTGAGAACACTTCTAAGCATTGTATAGTGAAGAAACACAAAATTAACACACTTAGATCTTTTTCACCCCGATGGTCGACTTTGCAGGAGAAAAGGAGGGGTTTGAGTTTTTTCTTTTTTTAATTTGAGGGTGTTAAGTGTTAATTTTGTGTTTCGGGTACAAACTGTCAATTTATTTTGTTTTGGGGGTGCAAGTTGCTGATTTGTTCTTAATTCGAGGGTGATAAGCGCTAGTTTAATTTGAAGGTGCAAAGTGCCAATTTCCCAAGTTTTGGGGGTGCAAAGTGCAAAGACTTATAATTGAATTACCTATTTTACCCTTGAGTTTTTGCTTGAAAATAAAAGAGGGTGCAAAGTGCTGTATTTTTCATATTTTGATGATGCAAAGTGCTAAATCTAAATTTCGAGGGTGCAAAGTGTCTATTTCTTCTATTTTGGGGGTGCAAAGTACAAAAAACCCTAATTATGATAGTCATTTAAGCCCTTTTTGTAGCATATAAAACATATATTTACAATTATAATAGTAAATAATTGATCCTAGGAAACAAAAAGGTTAAATTTACTGTAGTAAGTTTGTTATGAAATTATGTTCATTACATATATTTGTAAGATTTTCTTCCATAAAACGAATGTTTTCAAACTTAAAAATATAAAAATATATTTACGACTGATTCAACCAAAGACTATTAAGTGGACTTGTCATTTTATCTATCTGAAAAATATTATGTTAGATAAAAAAAATGTCAACATTTAATTAGTATTTTTTAATAATTTTTTTTTATATTTTAGTATTTTTAAAAATAAAAATTAAGTTTTTGAGTACACAATTTTCATATGATGGATATGCAATTTAAGAATGGAAAGTCCCGCAATTTCAATTTCAAGATCTAAAATGTCAAAATTGTATATTTCTAAGGCCATCTCCATTGAGGAGGGGGAAGGTGAATCCACGGGGGAAGGGGAAAAAAAAAGGAAGTTCAATGAGCATAGGGGTAAAAATGGAGAGGGATGTGGGCGGTGGGTAAATGTGTGGTGTTTCTTGTTGGGGGGTTTTTTTTTTCTTGTTTTTTGATTTATATAATTGAACTGGGCAATTACCTTTTTTTTTAATTTAAACTGTTAATTCATATATATATACATGTACAAATATATATTTATTTTTTTATTTAAATAATAACATAAATTATTTATTAACATTTAAATATTTTTATTACTTGTGCATTTTGTACTTTTATAACTTGTAATATGTAATTTCATGTACAATGTTTATTAATTGTTATCATTATTTAGCTCTATTATGATTAATTGAGAGTGAAAATAATAAATGGTAATAAAGTTACATTGAAATTAAATACGACTTGTGGATTAAAAATAGAATATTGGTTACATAATTTAAATACTATAAATTAAATTAGAAACGACATAACCCTATCAAATATATATTGAAAATAATGGTGGCAAGGGCGATGAATTATTAATTATTGTAATGTTATTGCATTGTTATTATTAAATATTTATTTTTATTAATGTCAATGCTAAATTATTTATTATTAATGCCAATGTTAAATAACTTATTTTAATTTACTTTTGACTTAATTATTATTATTATTATTTGTTATTAAGTTTATTATCATGTTAAAAGTTGAAATGATTAAGTGAGAGTGGAGAAGTATGAGAATTGAAATTAAATATAATGTGAAGATTGAGTCACTGAAAATGACTATTAAAAAAGAAGTCTGAAGGAGAAGGGGAGTCCATATCCACTGAAGATGGCCTAAGATACAAAAAGTCAGTAACTCATAATAGATACCATTTACATTTGGGATAAAAAATTAAAATAATAATAATAATAATAATTCAAAAAATAAATAAATAGTCGTACACAACTGTCACTATTAATCTTTTATGTTAAATTACGTTGCCAAGAAAACTGTCAAAAACTGAATTTATATACATTGATTTAGATTGGTTAATAAATGAACTGGAGATTGTAGGCTGCATAATAGCAAGTCCCATCATATCAGTAATTTCCCACGGCTCTAAGTGTAAATTAAATTCTCTCAAAAAAAAAAAAAAGTGTAAATTTAATTTAAAATTAAATTAGAACATTAGTCTTAATTTAATTTTGTTGGCCTGTGTCAGTGTACCATCCATCATTCAGCTATATATTGCCTAAAGATGGACAATTTTTTGTTCTGTCCTTAGCCCACATCTAATTAACACCAATACAAATTCTGACCCGGACTGAATACATGAATTAATTATCTTAATTTGTAATGTGAGAAAAATACAAAATATTATAATATTTTTTTTAATTAGCAGAAATATGTTTATTAACAAAACATTTCATATATTAACATTTTATAGACATTTTACCTCTCTTTGTGATCCACATGCGCGGTATAAGTGATTATTATTAAGATTTTATAGGAGTAACGATAATTATAAAAATAATTTTTTTTTCTTAATTAAATGAAATGTAAGAACACGATCTGTTCACTTGAAAAATTGATAATGACCTTCATGCTAACTTAAAATTATAGTTCCCGATCGAGCAACCTGCATAACCCGATTCAAATTCTCGAATGAGTGTATGTATTGAACTAATAAAATAAAAAGAAAGAAGTTTTTATGCGAATGAAATAATGACACGATGAGTTTTATTGCATTTTATGGGACGATAATATATACAAAGGTTTCGGCCAATAAATAGATACATTTTATTGCATTTTACTCAATATATAATAAGTAACAAATCCATTTTAGAAGAATATTGCAGTGAGTGTTATTGTCCTTTGATATCTCTAAATGTAGCATTCTACTTTTCAGTATCGAAATTTAATTTGTAACCTTAGCCCACAATTTAAGACCAATAGTATTTTATATTCAAATATTCTGTCATATATTAAGAGGTTATAAGTTTAACTCACACTAATTTTGATTTTTCTCTTAGTTTAACAATACCGTTGGTTATCGAATTTTATTGTAATTCAATAGATTTTTGATTAAGTGATATTAATGTAACAATTATTTTAAAAAAAATATATATATAGTGTACCATATATCCACATAGTACTACATATATATATGGGTAATTCTTGTGATAATTAAGTTTGACGGTTTGACCTTAAATAAATTATTGGCAAAATTGCAAAAATCGTTCCAAACTAATCAATGATTTTGGATTTTCGTCCCAAACTATTTAGTTTGGCGAATTTCGTCCCATAATTTAATATTTTTTTGGAACATCGTCCCACCATAATTATAAGACTGAATTGCGCATTTGCCGATGAATTATCACATAGCTGCTTAAGTGTCATGACATGGTAAATTTTAACATGAATAATTATATAATATTGCAGAGTTCGTCCCAAATTAATTACAAGTGTGAACGTCATTTTCATTAAATTAGAAATTTAATATTGGAACTAAATTCATACAAAATGGTAAATTATGGGACGAAATTTGGCGAGTTGATATAGTTTGGGACGAAAAATCAAAATTAGTAATTAGTTTGGGACGATATTCCAAAAAATATTTAATTACGGGACGAAATTCGCCAAGTTAAATAGTTCGGGACAAAAATCCAAAATCAGTAATTAGTTTGGGACGTTTTCTGCAATTTTACCTAAATTATTAATATAGTAAATATAATACACTTATTTTAAAAATTGAATAACACTACATTAATTACAAGGAAAAATATAATACTCCTACTTTACTTACGTTTGAATTAATTCCACTACGACACATCGGCCTAAAATGTTCAATTTATTCAATAAATTCAATTGAGCATTGTTAGTTAATGTATATATAGATTAACTAAATGTGAAAAAAATAATTGATAAATGAAAACTAGAAACAAAGTACGTACTTGGATAGCTCTCCTAATTTCTCTATTCGTTTTTATTTTTCTAAATAACTTAAAATGGCATTTTCTCTCCCCAACATTTTAAATTAAAATGATGTGAAAGCGTGTTGTACTGCAAAAACGGCTACCATTTTGAGAAGTGAAATATTGGGAGCTAGTGGTAATTTCTAGTAGTACTAAAGAAAATATATTGTGATTTTATAGCTAATTAATGACTGCCGTATCTAATTTTGACCTTGAATATTCTCACATATCCGTTGCATTTAACTCATTTTCATAAAACCAATAATTTAAATTTAGTTAAAAAAACATAGGAAAATTAAGGTAATTAAATACTCCCTCCATTTTTTTTTTCATTTGTCGTTTTTAAATAATCACTTTTTTGAATCAAAAATCCCAAAATGTCATTTTAATCAAATAGTAATCACAATATTAATTAGCATTAATTACGAACATTAATGAATAAGGAAAAATTGATAAAAATGAATTAATTAATTTTACATTGAACTACTAAAACGATAAATAAATATGCACAATTTTTTTTCCCCAAAACAACAAATAAAAAAAAAACAGTATAAAACTTCCATAATATAGATATACATATACATATAACCCCTTTTGCCAATAAAAATGCATAAATATATAGAAAACAAGCATGGCCATGTCACGTGAGCACACAAATTGAGAAATAGACAAAAATAAAACACAAAATGAGCCAATAATTAAAAAGGAGAAAGGATAAGAAATACTTTAATTTCTGAATATTATATATTTAAAAGAAATGCAAATTACATAATAGGTGTAAGAGATGCATGCCCAGCAGCATAACAAAACATTCCAACAAACTACCAACAATATTACCAAAATACCCTTAAGACCATAATCCAACCTTATCATCCCATGAAGCTACCTTGTATGCATCTCTTACATCTCATGTTTTTCATAACATAAAAAAAAAAGAAAAAAAAGAATTTGGAGGTTAAAGATGGAATTACAAGACCTAAAGTTAAACATTAATTTAAAATTCGGACCGCTACCCTCAATTCCCCGCATTGCAATAATAGCGCTCTCCCTATTTTGCCCCTAGTTAAAAGGGCTAGAAATTCGGGTGAGCGAAATTGCAAAGCTATTTTCTTTAGTGTTGTTGTTAAGCCATGAGCTTCCGCAATTACATTTCTACCCTCCTCCTCCTCCGCCTCCTCCTCCTCCGCCCTCCTCCGCCGTAGCAACTCTTTGAGCCACCCAACATATATTCTTAACTAACCCAAAAGGGTCCAAAATATCAAAATGTACTTTCTAGTTGGAGAAATTGTGAAGTAACCAAATGACTTGACAAGAAATTAGTGAATAAATTAGTGTATATAAAGGCGTGTATAGGTATAGATACATGGATTTATATCTATATTTAATTAATAGATTTTTTTAAGTAGAAAAAAAAAATTAAATGTACATATATGGGTAATGTTGAATTTGTAGTCCAAGTAGGGTTAAGGGCATGTTTGTGGGGAATAGAAAAAATGAAACTCCACTAGCACGAATTCCAAGGTTTTTGGAGTTTTCGTAGTTGTAATATTCTCATGGACGAGGAGAAAAGTGGCACTTGATAGGGTTTGTTTGTCTGTGAAATGTGAAAGAGATTGCCTCACTTTATTATTAATGCGTATTTGTTGGCTATGTATCTAATCCATCGCTCTCATGTGCAGACAAAACAAAAGTCTTCATGACCAACTTTTGAGATTTATTACCTTATTATTGTGTGTGTATTTGTGGGTATTTTTATTTTATTTATTATTTTTTTTTTTAATAATTCAGGTGTCGAAGCTTATACTAGACTAATCCTGGATATTCAGAACCCTTGCCCTAAAACCCTGAAGGATGTAAATCGCGGGATGTGCCTCCATCAAGTTTCGGGATCCCATCATATTGATGTAAACTCTGCGCACAAAGGAGTCTTGACCACAAATAATCCTTAATTTGATGTAGGAGAGAATTAAATACTCCCTCCGTCCCATTTATTTTGCTCCCTTTGCTACAGTACTCGGTCAAACTTTTTAATCTTTTAAGTGACTTATCATATTAAATTATTCACATTTGTGGTGTATTAAACCTATTAAATATTAATATATATAATGTCATAATATATTATCAACTTATTAGTGAAATATATTAATTAAATTATTTATTATAATTTTTACAAATTTGGTCAAGTTGACCGGTCAACTGCACCTGGAGAGCAAAAAAATTGGGACAGAGGGAGTATAATTTTTTTGACAAAAATGATAAAATATTTTATATAAGAGGGATTTAAGTGTGAATTATGTGACAAGAGAGATATAAGTTTAAAATATTTTATAATTTTGGGTCCATAATTATGGTTTAACCTTATTTTTATGGCTATTTGTAATTTCAAACGTTAGGACACCTAACAAAAAAGTTTAAGCTTACTTGTGTTTTAGTGTGATTGGTCAAACTTTATATGAGTACCGAAATAGGAACTTGTATCAGTCAAGTCCAAATAAACTTCACGTATCTTAAATTACTTATAAAAGCAGTAGAAATAAAACTTAATTATCATCTAAATAATTACTAATTTTTATTTATGAAAACTCAAACAACAAATATTACAAAAAATAAAGATTTTTTCAGAAATCTAAATTTAATTTTAATTACTCTGAAAAATACGAGAGAAACAGGGCTTCACTCATTTAAACTGAGCTAAAACATTTCATAATGAAGTCTAAGTACATGAATATCTCACAAAACTTAAATTTTAACGTATATGTCACAATAAATTTCAAATTTATAAATTGACATATATCATCTATTTTTTTTTTCGTAAACAAGACTTTAACAACATTCATACTCAGTTCAAATAATATTTCAATTTTGTCAAAACATAAAAATCAAAATTCAATTTAATTTAATTGAAATTTCAAAAATTTCACCAAAAGTGCCTAAATTAATTTTTCAATATCAAAATCAAGTAAAACCGAGTTAAAATCTAAATTGACCATTATCGTCTCCATTTTTTTTTTTTTTTTTTGCCAAAATCTAAATTGGCCTTTGAAAAACAACCAAATCTAAAGTTGATATGACTAATGGAAAGAGAAATTAATTAAGGGCACCAAATTGGGTTGTTAAATCACTTTATAGTGAAAAAGCAAATGCAAAAGCTGAAATCATTTCATAAGTCAGCTATTAGATTCTCATGTCTTAATTTTTTCCCTCTCTCTAGATCTCCTCCTTATATCTATCAGATTATTTTTCTCCCCCAAAGCAAGTAACCTAAAAAAATAAAAATCCTTAATACATAGTATCTTTTTTTACAGTTGTTTCAACATGTAGGTCCGGAATATTTTACTCCCAAAAATTAGATTTATGAAGAATAATTAAGGCAAAATTGCAAAAATCGTCTCAAATTAATTATTGATTTTGGATTTTCATTCCAAACTATTCAACTTGGCGAATGTCATCCCGTAATTTAATATTTTTTTGGAATATCGTCACAGCGTTAATTGTAAGACGAAAATTGCGCATTTGCCGTTAAAATTACCACATGGCTGCTTACGTGTCATGACGTCGTAAATTTTGACATGAAAATTATATAATATTACAGAATTTGTCCCAAACTAATTACAATATTGAACCGTCATTTTCATTAAATTATAAATTATTGGGACAAAATTCATATAAAATGGTAAATTATGGGACGAAATTCGGCGAATTGATATAGTTTGGGACGAAAAATCAAAATTAATAATTAGTTTGAGACGATATTTCAAACAAATATTAAATTGCGGGACGAAATTCGATGAGTTAATATAGTTTGGGACGAAAATTCAAAATCACTAATTAGTTTGGGACTTTTTTTGCAATTTTACCAATAATTAATGATCATCTTCCAATTATGAAAAGTTATTCAAATTATCTCTATGGTGTTAGATTCATGATATTTATAATCTTTTAGGACATTCATTTTTTATAGCATATGTTAACATCCTAATATCATTAGGAAAAAAAATTGAGTTCCGTAAATATCTACGGGTATCATGTAGAAATTACAAATCTCAGAGTTAACGCTATTTAACTGATTTTACTTATTTTTTCATCGATTTCAAGCGTTTGTTTTTACCAATTTCACCCATTGATTTACATTGATTTTTTTTTATTAACATACTGTATGAAATTATCGCTGAAAGGGGAAAGTACAATGAATTAAATGGAAATTCTTGTCCAAGCCTGACTTGGCCGAATTCATCCAACCACCAAGCAAGTGTATTGCACTTGCTTTGTGATTGGTCATTTTCCTAGGAGTTACATCCAATCCCAAAACAAGTGTATTACATTTGTCATGTAATTACTTTGGGTTCGGCCAAACCCGATCTGGGTAAGAATTTCCCGAATTAAGTACCACGGACACTACAAGAGTAAGTGACAATGTCAAAATTCACTTTCGTAACTTCAAAATTATCATTTGAATAATTTTCGTAAACGTGTTACCGAGAGGAATAGTGGAAATATAACCGATATTGATATTTAGTGATAAATCAAAAGTGTTAACCATAAATTTGTCACTAATAATTATCAATGACAACTTCAATTTTTTTTTTTGCTATTCTACTTATCAACCATTATTATTATTATTATGATCATAAACTTGATACTTTTATCATTAAATTAAGTACATACAAAAGTGACTACATTCATACTTGATATTTTGTCACTAAATATACAACTTTCTTGTATAGTTGATGGGTAGTACGTGTAACTTCTTAAACAAAATGGTGGTTAGTGTAATTATATTAAACTACATGGAGAATTTGAGTAATTTAAGTAATAGTGCGTAACTAACAAGAAAATAATGGCAATACATTTATTTTATGTAATTTAATAAATAAAGCTAATTAAATCAGATTAATTAAACTAAAATAAAATTTTCCATCAACCTAAGTCGATAATTGCATCACAAATTTACTGTAATGTTCCGATCATTTATGAAATAACAACAAACGGTTATCAAAGTTTTCAATAATTAAATTTTATCAATTTTTAAACTACTTTCGTGTTTATTATATTATACGTGTGAACATAATCACATTTTTTGATCTTGTTATCAATTTTACCCTATGGACTTACTTAAACTGAGGTTAATCACAAAGCACAAGGGTAGTAAACCATTCATGTTAAGATAATTTGGAATTAAGACACCAATTAGAGGACTGAAGTTAAACTTGAGACTGCAAAAGCATTTAAACCCTATTTAGGAGGATTTTGGCTCGGTTTCAAAAAATAAAAATTGATAGGTTTCGATGAAATATTTGAAATTTCATTTGGGTTAAGTTTTGTTTTTTTTTGAAAATGTCGAAACCTAACTTAGATTGGGTTTGGTTGTTCGGATTTGAGAAACAAAATAGATGGTATGTGTCAAATCAATATCTTATGTATAAAGTTTAAGGGAAAAAAAGAGATAGTATGTGTCAAATCAAAATTTGAAAGGTTTCAAAAGTTTGGGGTTAGGTTTGTGCTGAGTTTCATAGATTTATCAAACTCAATTTGAAAGAGTTTTTTAACACAGTTTCGCAAAATCGGGTCAAAACTTATCAAAATAGGCCCTTAGTTGTATTCATAGATCTCCAATGATTGTTGAAAATTTTAAGCTATGTCATGGGCATCACGAAGAGTTAAGTTGAATCTATATGGGTGCACTACTTCTCTAGATTAAAAAACGAAAGAGTTAAATGACAATTTACCCTGTTGATATTCATAGTAACATCTAGAAAAATGTACGTAGTTTCGAAAACAAGGAGGACTATAGAAATGTTCGCGGTTTTGTCTATTTAAAAATGTTGTTTGTTATAAATTTTAGAGATGAAATAAATAGTGAATTTATTTTTTAAAAGTTACAGATTTTTTTTAAAGATTATAAAAATAAGAGAAAACATTTCAAGAGATATGTTACATTACCTCAAATCATATTTCACATGTGAGAGATTATTATGAAATATAAGATATAAATTAATTAATCTCAAACCAAAATAGAGTTTATTTAAGAAATTTTATATAAGACAAGAAATGAAAAGTTATTATAGAATAAGTTTCAATAAGCTCAAGTGGGTACCCTTTTTAGCAATGTCAATGTAATTCCCTATAAACGTCCAAAAATGATTTTACAATCATCATTTCGATCCTCAAAAGTCTAACTTTCATGTTATAGTCAAATGCATGGTGCTAGTTTTTCAATCATCATTTCAAAAAGTTTATACACGATGGTTCTGACTTCCGAGCATAGAATAGAGAAAAAAATGGAAAGGTGAATAGCATTAACGAGTTACTATTTGGCAATTTATTCAAGTGTTATTTGCGTAATGTTCAATTTACTATCCTATAATTTAAAAAAATAGCATTTTATTTTCTGATTTGATTATGAATTAAGAAGAGGATTCAATCTGTAATGAATCGAAATCTATATATATGAAAGATTTTGAACTAGTTCGAGATCATAGGATCCTTATTGTTATTGCTCCTTGAGCTTGAATTCTCGTTTGATAGGTCTAACTAGTTTGTTACCGCATTTATGTTAAGTTCGAACGTCAGATAGACTTGAATTATTCTGACATAATTTATGTTTTAGTTTGAGTAATTTTCTTGTGATTTTAGCGTGAGTAAACCTAAAATAAGGTAATCAAAGATCAAATAAACATGTATAACTAGTTTAAATTAACCGAAATTTTAAAAAAAAAAAAGAATGAGTTGAAGCTTTAATATGAAATCATGTTGAGTTTAAATCAACGAAGACTTGACTTACAAGGCTATATTAACAACTAAAAATAAAACATGCTTCTATACAAACTATAGGCTAAACATCAATAATGATTCTCCTTATTATTAACTTTTTTAAGAGTGGCCTCTTGTATTTTTTTTTTCCAACGTTAATCTCCATTATGAATTATTTATTTCACTTTAGTCATTTTCAGGAAGTCCAAGGTGAACTAAAGTGCCAAAACAGTTTTATGAGGGATTAAATTGGTAAATAAACAGTTTTGTGAGGGACTAAAATTAATAAAAAATAATTTTATGAGGGACTAAAGTGTAATACTATAAGTAAAAGATCCCTTGTAAATGACCAAATGATTCAGATTAAGGACTAACGATCACTCTTTAAAAAGTTAATGATAAGGAGAACCATTAGTGGTGTGTTTACCCGAAAATATATTATCAAATCTCAACCATATTTTATCGAATTAACCAATAATTGATTAGAATTACTTTTTTTTTTGTTTCCCAAGGTTTTATCCCTTTCGAGACAGGTTGGACACATTAAGTGGGTACCTCTCCCAACAGGGATTCGAACCTGAGTCCGCTACTTTGTAATGACTAGCTAGTCCCTTCCGCTAAATCAATCACCTGTTGGTAATTGATTATAATTATGTATATACATGACACAAAACTATTTCTCAAATGCTTAGGAGTTTGTTAGTCTCATTTTTCAGCTAGTAGTTCGGTGTTCTCTAATAAATCAAACAAACCATTTTTTTTGTTTTTAAAAATGAACTTATCCTTTCAATTTTCACCATCAAATCTTATTGTACGAAATTCTCTTATCCCTACGAAAAAATCTACACAAACTTTAGGGTTTTTGCACTTTACACCCTCGAAACATGGAAAATAGGTATTTTTTACTTTTGAAACATTAGCACTTTACACCCCGAAAATATAAACAATTCAGCACTTTGCATCATCTTTTATTTTCCTCAAAAAACTTAGGGATAAAATAGGTAATTTAATTTTGAATTTTTGACACTTTGCACCCCCAAAATATGATAAAATGGCATTTTGTACCCCAAAATAGAATTAGTAATTAGCACCCTCGAATTAAGAAGATTCATCAACTTGCACCCCCAAAAAACAAGAAATTGAGACTTTGAACCCCCTAAACACAAATTAGCACTTGGCACCTCAAATTTAAAAAAATCAACAATTAGCATCTCTTCATTTTTTTCGCAAAGTTGACCACCAGGAGCAAAAAAACCTAGGCCAAAATAGGTAATTTATCTTATTTTTTCCTTTAATTTTAAAATACAATTATGAATACTAGAATACTCATTTATCTCTCCATCTTAAAATTTATTTTTATGATATTATTCAGTCAATTTTATGTATTAACTTTCTAGAACTTTTTGAATTCTTTCTTTTGAGGATATTTGAAAAATCAATAATTAACGAGATATGTTAAAATAGATTTTGCAGATGAATATTCTAGTATTCATAATCGCATTTTGCAAACTTTAAGAAAAAGAAAATGAATTACCTATGTTGCCCCTAAATTTCTTTTACTCGATGGTCAACTTTGCCGAAAAAAATGAGAGGTGCTAGTTGTTGAGTTTTTCTTAATTTGAGGGGCTAAATGCTAATTTTATGTTTAAGGGGGTTAAAGTGTCCATTTCTTGTGTTTTTCGGGGGTACAACTGGTTAAGTTTTTCTTAATTTGAGGGTGCTACGTGTTAATTCTATTTTGGGAGTGCAAAATGCCCATTCTCGTGTTTCAGGGTGCAAAGTGCCAAAGATCCAAAAAATGAATTACCTATTTTGCCCCTAGGTTTTTTGAGGAAATAAAGAAGATTGCAAAGTGTTGAATTTTACATATTTGAGGGTGCAAAATGCTAAATTTATGTTTCGAAGGTACAAAGTGTGTCTTTCCATGTTTTGGGAAGTAAAGTGCAAAAAACCCCAAACTTTTCTTTGATGGTCTTCTTGACCTAAATGGCCCTTCAAATTTGTATCAAGATCAGCTAATTGCGCGGCTCTAGTCTTGCCGCATGGACTTTTTTCAGTGGTCCGTATTTATGTCTTAACCAGGACTGTTTACCTATTATTGTATTTTATCTTTTGTCTAATTTTATGTTTGGTTTTTATTTATAAAAAAAAAAAAAAGTAATATATCTTTTACACAACTATCTAACATAACAAATCATTTGACTTGAAATTGTTGTTAAATATTTAAAACAATCTATGTATATAAAATATTATAGAAAATATTAATTAAAAACCCAGAAATATCATATATACATTATTTTATTTTTTTCACAAACTATTAAAAAAAACTAGATGGTTCCATTTTTGGAACTACGTTAATTTCAATAATACATCATAAAGCCCTAACAAATAACAATATGAAAAACCGAGACATTTTCAGACATCTCAACTTATTTTTCAGACTTTTAAAAAATAGGAGACAAACATGGACTAGAATGCTACCTAGTTAGTCTTACTTTCACTTTTGTGCTCCACTTCCATTTTGCGTTGAATTTCTTTTGATATCATAACTACGTCATTTATGCATCACTAACTAATTGAGCATGAATGGCGTTTAATATTCTCAAACGCATGTGAGGGCGGGCGCATACATTATAATTTACTATTAATATATTTTTTAAAGCCCCCTTTGTTCGAGATTCTATATACAAAAGCCTAACATATACCTTGTTCCAAAAGGTGAAATCGCTCATCCCGGACGCCCCTCACCCCCTGCTCGACGGGATTGTGAGAGGAGGTAAATCATGGTGACTCAATCGGCAACAGAGGTTGGGACCAGTGCTCACTGCGCACAAGGAGCCCCCTCATTTTTTGAGAGGTTGCTCCCACACTGCCGCTGGTGAGGTTCAATCATTGGTCTCTTGTTCCAAATTCCACCTTTGAGACCAGTTGAGCTGCCCATGCGGGCAAGCCTAACATATACCTTATGTTGCATAGATATGGATATGTTGATACGAACGGGTACGAAACGAACATTGCGATATGAATTTTCAGAATTTATAGAATATGATACGGTTAAAATACGTGTGTGTATAATTCATTATAATATATTACATTATTTCACTTTAAAATGAACAAACATATCCCTCTCTCATGCAAGTGTTCAAGTGAAATTATAGTATTAATATATGCAAAGTCCTTGGCCCTTTGAAAATTTTCAAGTTTTTCATGTAGATTACTTTGATAATATACGTAAACTATATTTTTTTTTTTTTTTGTAGAAATACATGCTCTGAAGTATTCTCGGTGTTTTCAATACGCCTCTTGATGTACCCAATCAGATATTCTTTTTATTATTTTATTTTCTCATTATTGGAAATACCACGATGGTGTATCTGACAGATATCGATTAAGTATCTGAGTATTCGAATATTCAATACATATCAAATATTGAGCGATGGAGAATTTCGAAGTACCCTTGCAACCTAATACTTTTGAGTAAAGGAGTGATAGATGCTAAGAAGTGATTAGGTGTGCTTCTAGAATTAACGAGTGAATTACTTGGGGTAGGCACGAATGTGTGTACTTGGGTTGTATATGGTTATTCCCCTTTTAAGGGGCGAACTTGAACGATTTTTATGTGGGATGAATTCTTTTGGAACCATTATACTTCAATATTTTTTTTATTTTTTTATCAGTGACTTTTGAGCTTCCCAACCTAGATGTAAGAGAAGGACAAAATTAAAAAAAATTGCATTAAAAACTCAAATGTGCCAATTAATTAATATGAAACATATGGGAAATGTGCAATTAATATGAACCGAATGGAGTATAAGATATACTATAAAGTAGTACTTCAAATTTGTTTCGCAAACATCGAAAAATAAAAATATATTCATGTCAACTTTTCAATTATGATTGAAAATGTTTCAGTTAATAGATTTCATTCAAAAAATTATCAATCTCCTTTTCAATATATAGAATTATGCAATATCCGAACATGAATTTTTGAAGAATGTCAAGGTTTAGCAACTAAATAGGGTTTACTTCAAAACTAGCTACATAGAGAATTTTCAAAAATGAAGATGGATAAATTTAAGGCTAGGGACAGAGCCAAGATTGTTGTTGCGAGAGCAATTTTCATAGTATTTTCTAATTTATCCCTCATAATTAAAGACTACAAAATCTGATTTTTCAACTTCCAATACTCCTCTTTAATTATGGCAACTCCATATTCTCTCTCATTAACACATTGGTTATCTTTTCCTTTTCATAAAACCTTTAAACATGAAAATTAAATAATTTTGTCTGTGTAGTTTTTTTGTTTTCTCTTCTAATAATTAATTAATTAATTTCCTTTTCATAAAGTCAAATCTTCTCTCTTAACAAACATCTTTGATAATATATATATTTTTTTAATTTATATGTTGAATGGATTTGGAAGAGCATCCTAATTATAATTAATAATTTTTTTTGATACTATTATAGTAATAAGAAAAATTCAAAAATTACAAAATAGTGAGAGACCCATTTAAAAATTAATCTGTGTCTTTATACAAAAATAATTTTTTGATATGTCTGAATTTTACTTTATATTACATGTATTTTTCTGTCCAATTTTATTTTACTATCCTTTTTTCATTAATATTGTTTAAATTTATTTTGTGGAAACCTTATAAATTAATGGTTAGCAGTAATATTAATCTTTTACATTGGTCTACATAGTTGGATTTTATATTTTGTAACTTAGGTCATAATGAATTTTTTTAAGTATAAATCAAGAAAACACTTTTAAAAAATATCAACCAGAGAGAGAATTTGTTTTTTTGATATAAAAGAAGTTGAAAATATTATAAATAAATAAAAGACTTTTTAATTGTAACAAATTGGGTATAAAAAGAGATAATTAAAGACCTAGAAATGAGTAATTTATAATCAGATTTAAAGTTTTGTTAAATAAAAACGTAAAGAAATTAATATGTATTTAAGTGAGAAAAAGTTTATTGGCAATGCACTGTTTTCGGAAATTGACAATAAGTAGTTGATATAATCAGATTTATTACTCTTAATAAAAAGGGACAATTCAGGAAGTCATTATTTATTGCTCTGACAGCAACAATTCATGCTCTGGCAATATCGCTACATAAATTTAATACTTCAATGGTTAGCCTCTTTAAAAGTCTTTTATTTGACACCTCGAAATATTTAATCATGATATTTTTGTTTTGAAAGTAATGATCTTGTATTTAACGTGCATGACTATGTTTTGGTATAATTTGATATATTTCATTTTGATCATTTACTATCCAATAAAAAAAATTCTTTAATTATTTATTAAAAAAACTGTTACTTTGATGCAGATTTTCATATATCTTGTGCATAACACAAGACAAGGATTATAGTACATCAGTTCGTTGATTAGCTAGGCACTTTTTACTTCCAAAACATGAGAAATAGATATTTTGTACTCTAAAATATAGATTTAGCACTTTATACACTCGGAATAGGAACAATTCAACTCATTGCACCCTCTCTTATTTTCTAGTAAAGTTGATCACTGGAGGTAAAATAGGTAATTTATTTTTAGATCTTTGCCACTTTTCACCCCTGTAACACGAAAAATTGATACTTTGCATCCCGAAACAGAATTAGAACTAAGCACTCTCGAATCAAGAACAACTCAGCAACTTGCACCCCTGAAATACGATAAATGGGCACTTTATACCCCAAACCACAAAATTAACACGTAGCACCCTTAAGAAAACTTCAGTAACTATCATTTCCTTATTTTTCAGGCAGAGTTGAACACTGAGGTCAAAAAAATCTTGGGGCAAAATAGTTAATTTATTTATTTTTTTCTTAAAATTTGCAAAATACGATTATGAATATTAGAATATTTATTTCTCTCTCCATCTTTCTTTTCATCAATATACATAAACATATTTTAAACTTGAATTAAGATTTTATTTTTGTGATAGGATTCGGTAAATTTTATGTATTAGAACTTTCTAGCAAATATTAATCACCTATTGTGCCCCCATATATTTTTTTAACTCGATGATAAACTTTGCTTGAAAAACGAGGATGTGCTAGTTAGTGAGTTTTTCTTAATTTGAGGGTGCTAAGTATTAATTTTGTGTTTTAAGGTCCAAAGGGCTAAATTATCGTGTTTCAGGGGTGCAAGTTCTTGAGTTATCTTCAATTTGAGGGTGCTAAGTGCTAATTTTGTTTCAGGGATGCAAAATACCCATTTTTTGTGTTTCGATGGTGCAAAGTGCCAAAAATCCAAAAATGATCTACTCATTTTGCCCAAGGGTTTTTTGACTAGCCGTGCCTATAAAGCTTTAGGTAAACCTTTTGAGGTCGAGTGCCTACTTTGGTGTGGAATAGTGGGTGCCACCTTCATTTGAAGTTTTTCCTTTGGTTTATCTATCACAGTAGTCTCATGACGAATGCACTTAGATTTGATAGACATTTTGCTACGAATGATCTTTGCCCTGGATGTACTGATAATTAGGAGGATTTGTTCCATATTTTTTACAATTGTCCGAAGACTAAAGCAATTTGGGATTTGGTCATTTCCCCACCGATGCCCTTGCCTTTTCCCTAGTGGATAACTTTCATTGGTTCAAGCGTAACTTGAAACAAAATTACCAAAACTTGCTTATCACGGACTGCCCTTGGCACTTCGGTTTCCTCTCTACCATTTGGCACATTTGGATTGCTCGAAATAAAAAAGTGTTTGAGGATTATGGGGAACATACCAAGGAGACATCTCTCAAAATTCGCCGCTTAGCTACGGATTTGAGGACAATTTCAAAACGATACGGAAACCGAAGATCGTTGTCACTCAACGTTGGATTAGGCCAATTGTCGGATGCTTCAAACTAAATACGGATGAGAGTTATTATACACATGTTTGCTCGGGCTCGGCGGTAGGAGTTATTAGAGATGATGATGGTAATTGGATTTTGGGTTTTAGTTGGAATGTTGGTAAGTGTTCTATTGTTGTGGCGGAGTTGTTGGCATTCCGAGAGGGAATCACACTTGCCTGGGATCTGAGGTAACAAGTCAAGGTGGAGGTGGATTCGGAAGTTGTTTTTACCCTTGTCTGTAAAAGGACAATGTTGAGCACCTTTTGGCTCATATTTTAGAGGATTGTCGAGTTTTACTTGAAAAACCATGAGAAGTCAGTTTTCGACACACTAGGCGTACCACCAATGGGTTATCGGATTTACTTGCAAAAATGGGACAACATCTTGAGATCGGAACAAAGCTTCAATTGGTTGAGGCACCGACCTCGATTAGGACTGTTTTGGAGAAAGACCTTGTTTAGTCTTTCCTTTTGTTTTTTCTTTCTGTCTGACAAAAAAGAAACATCTCTCACACTCACAGACATACAGTAGAGTAGAAACTCACACACAGTACAGTAGAAACTCACACACGATAGAGTAGAAACATCTCTCACACTCACACACAAACACACAATAAAAATGAGGTCATTTCTTTCAGTTGTACTCACGACCAAGAAGGAGAAAAACCAGTTTGACACATAAGCATACACACGCAACTCTTACAAGATTGAGAAAAGTCGATATTACAAGATGTCTACTGCCCCCAGTGGGCCCGGAATGCATCCAAGAAGGGCCTTGCATGCATCTGGGCCCACGATTCCAGAGAGTTGAGGGCGTATCCAAACTCATCGGTCCGGCCACCGGCTGTCTCATCATCTTATTCTAAAATGTGTGCACTTTCCTTCGCAAATGGTACTGTTTTGCCCCATGCAGCCACCACCGCCAATTCCTCTGCCGCCAGCGAGTGGATTCCCGCCACCGACGGCATACATGCAGAGAATGCGGTACAAGATGCACTGAACAATATTTCAAGGTCTTCTACAAGTCTCCATAATATTCCGCTAAGTTACTCTACCACCCAGCCAATCCTATTTCAGTTCTTATTGTGTTGAACTTTCTCGGATGCTCTAGAAAAAAAATGGGTTAGTTAAAAAACATGGCTCACACTTAATTATTTATTTTTTCTTAACTCTAGTTTAATCTAGTTGAGTTAGTTAAATTTAATAATTGAATTTGAAGTAATTATAAATAAGTTGATAAATTCTAGACCACAAGGTCTACCACTAAGCTCCTAGACATCGTCTAGCAGAATTTTCCAGAAAGGAGTGAAGATTTTTCCTAAGTGTGTTGTAATCTAGTTTGATTGTTCTCTATTGTATGTATAATGCTCCAAAAGGTTCCATGTATGCACTTTATTAGAGTTGATAAACAATTTACCTCATATTCATAATGTTTAGTTTAACTCTTTGTAATTCGAAAATATGCTTTTCACCCTTTGAGTTCTTATAAAAGTTTTTCACTATTTTTTTTGATATTTTTATATGTGTCACTTTATCCCATATATTATGATAACATGGCAGTTCACCCTCATGTGTTATTATAAATATGGCAATTTTTCCCATGAGTTAAGATAAATGTGATAATTTACCCCTTATGCTACAATGCAATTTTCATGCCACACTCAATTTTGGCAACTTTGCTGGAAAATAAAATAGGGTACAAAATGTTGAATTTTGGGGGTGCAAAGTGTTAAATCTGTGTTTTGAGGTGCAAAATATCTATTTTCCATGTTTTAGGGGTGCAAAGTGAAAAAAACTTGTTTAATTTTGTGGTAATTTTGAGTTTCTCTATTACCATAAAAAAATAGTTGATTGGTTGTTGACTCATAAATTTCACCGTCTTCTTTAGTTTTGAACAATATTCCCTCCGTTTCATTTTAATTGTTACATTTGACCTTTTCACACATATTAAAAAATAATTTAATAATTAACTTTTTTTCAAATAAAAAAGTCAAAAATACTATTTTAACGTTTGTTTTAATTAATGTTACTCCCTCTGTTTCATATTATTTGTCATTTTGGGTTAGTGACACATGGATTATTATAGCCATGATTTTAAGAAAAAAATTCAAAAATATCCTCACTTCTTATTCTAACAATAACGTAGGGGTGGGATCAGGACGGATTTTCGGGAATTCGGATGTTTCGGGACGGGATATCGGGTTTCGGGTTTTCAAATTCAAATCCCGAAACCCGGTAGATCAACCAAGGTCCCGAGAGTTTCGGGTATTCGATTTAATTTTGGGAATTCGGGACGGGACCGGGTGTCCCGATAAACAATTAATTTTTTTTTTAGTTTAATGCAACTTTAAACCATCTCGGATCTTCTTTGTCAATATTGGTGTGCCACTTCACTATTTTGCGCCACGTGCCACTTGGAGTTATGCACCACATGTAGACTTAGAAAGGACCTCAAAAACTTAAGATCTGATTGAAAAATTATTGGAGAAACTTGAAAATTGTAATCCTCTGCCATGATATATGTTGAAAACTCGGACGTTGGCGAGTAACGGATCAGTGGCGGACGACGGGAGTTGAGTTGTGGTGGAATCAAGATTTAATTTTATAGAAAAAGAATACATAGAGGGAGATGTGAATAGTTGAATTTATATATATATATATATTATTTTAATTAAACTATGTAAGCGGGACCGGGTTTCCCGATCGGGTGGGGATCAATATCCGAAACCCGTCCCAATTTTTCTTGACCGGGTTTTGTCCCGTCCCAAATGGGAAAAATCCGATCGGGACGGGACGGGTACCCGAAACCCGATCCCATTTACCCAGCCCTACAATAACGATTAAAGGCTAAATCATAAGAAAAAAATTAATTTTACGCCGAACTTCTAAAACGACAAAATATATAAAACAATATTTTTTTTGTCAAAATTATAAATATGGATAGAAAATTTGTATAAAATTCTAAAACGACAAAATATATAAGACAATATTTTTTTTGTCAAAATTATAAATATGGATAGAAAATTTGTATAAAATTTGGTGAACTCTAATTTTAGAAAGATCCAAATTCAAATTTAAATTTGGTTAAGGAAAAAAGAAAAGAAAAAAATCAATGATTAGATACTTGAATGCATAATCTACGGCCTGATGTCTGGTTGGAAAAATCCAAATACGGAAAAGAAGCGATCTTTCAACTGTCTATTCAATGTCCGCTCATTAGTCGACAGATAGCGGCGCGTGAGCTTCAAGACACTTCTGCCATTTCCAAAAATATAGAGGGCCCACAACACCACCTCCCAATTTTAGCCGTTTCAAGCCACTCTTTCATAATTCTTCTTTTCTTTTACTCCCTCCGTTTCATTTTACATGTCACTTTAGAGAAAAAAATAAATTCCACAATACATGTCACTTTATAATTTCAAGATAGATTTAAATGCTAATTTGACATTTTTACCCTTCTTTAATTCTAAATACTATACTTAATATCTCCCAATTTTCAAAACAAATAACCATGCATTTATTAAGGGTAATTTTGTCCAACTATCCTTTAATTTTCCTAAAATCTAGAGCATTAAATAATTTCTTAATCCTTGTGAAACAACCTTAAACGACATCTAAAATGAAACGGAGGGAGTAATCAAGATCTCGTTATCACAAAACTAAATAATGGTGTTGAATGAATATAAATCGATAAATTCGACTAGCCGGAGTCAAAGGCACATGTCGTAAGAATGTACGCGATAAATTTTGAATTTCTCGACGTAAATTTGAGTTAAAAAATTCTTGATTTCTTGGACTAAATCACGAGCGAACAAATCTGGCACCTTTTTATTGTTTGAGATTTGAAAATGGCTTGAAGATAATCGTTTTCAATGCACGATTCGTCAATTTTTCATTTAATGAGAACCGAGCAAGCAATGTGTAAGGGATTCCCGCAACCAAAGGTGACAAACAAGGCTGTTTCTAAGCAACTGCCAAAAGGATAGACTAGTTCGAATTACGGACAATGACGTTAGGTTAAATCTGGACTAGTCCGTTACTAGATTTATTTCTGAATTAGTTTAAAGCAGCTGCAATAAGAATATACCCTTTCGAATTACGAACGATGGCTTTAGATTAAATCGGGACTAGTCTATCACTATTTATAAATTTAGTTTGAATTTGTTTGGAGTGCTTAGAAGCAGTTGCAAAAAGGGTAGACCCGTTTATATGGGCGGTGATGCTAGGTTATATCGGGACCAGTCTATTACTAGATTTATTTCTAAAGTAGTTGAAAATTGTTTGGAGCCTGGAACAAGGATAAACTTGTTCGAATTACGAACGATGACGTTAGGTTAAATTTGGACTAGTCTGTAAGCGCTTTTTATTTCTAAATTTAATTCAAATTTGTTTAGAGTTGCTTCGAAGTAGCTGCAAAAAAGATAGACCCGTTCGAATTACGGTCGATGACGTAGCTTAAATCGGGAATAGTATGTTATTAGATTTATTTATAAATTTATTTCAATTTTATTTGGAGCTTTTTCGAAGCAGCTGCAAAAAGGATAGACCTGTTCGAATTACAGACGCTGGCGTTAAGTTAAATCAGGAATAGTCTGTTACTCGATTTATTTCTAAATTTAGTTTAAATTTGTTTGGAGCTGCTTCGATACAACTGCAAAAAGGATAGACACGTTCAAATTACAAATGGTTAGGTCAAATAGGGAGTAGTCCATTCCTATATTTATTTCTAAATTTAATTCAAATTTGTTTGATGTTTTTTCAAAGCAACTGCAGAGGATAGACCCGTTCGATTTACGGACGATGACGTTATGTTAAATCGGGAGTAGTTAGTTACTAGATTTATTTCTAAATGTAGTTTAAATTTATTTGGAGCTGCTTCGAAGCAGCTGCAAAACGGATAGACCCGTTCGAATTACGGACGATGACGTTAGATTAAATCTGAAATAGTCTGCTACTAGACTTATTTCTAAAATGAGATCATTTGTTTGGATACACACTTAATCACTAAAAATCAAACAATATGGTGTGATTACAAGTTTCTTGAGAGAATATAAAATCTTTAAGATAACAAATTCTACTTAAATTATGAGCGACGGTAAAATTTTGATGACTTGCAGTTATCGTCATGGAAGAGAGGGCTCGGGTGTTGGTCTGCATAGTCTCAACTTGCCGTTTGGGCTATTATTATATAGTTGTTAATAATTATTCTCTCGGTTTCATATATTGACATATTTTTTGTTATCACACAGATGAAGAAATCATATCATTACATATTTTTTAATAAAATATCTCAAATATCCTTTATACTACTTTTTAATTTTTTATTAGTGAGTGGTGACCATTAAATTTTCTAACTTAAATGTGAAACATGGACAAAATTGGAAAAAGTATGCTTTGAAAACAAAAACATGCCAATTATTTAAAAAAAAAAATTTAACGAATGTGCCAATTAATATGAAATATATGGAAAGAAGAATATAACTTTTACAACAATCACTATCAGAGCTAATTTATTACATTTAATTTTAATTAATAATCAATAAATATGTAAAGCTACTACGTCATTTGATTTTTTATTCTATAGTATTTACATAAGGGATTTTTGCACGTTATCCCACAATTTTTTTAATTTCTTTGCATTTTCCCCCTTAAAAGTTAACAAGTGCATTCACTTTGCCCTCTAATCAATACTTTATTGAATTACAAAAGGTAGAACTGTAATTTTGGGGTTTTTTTGGGTGGGGGGTGGGGGTTTATTATAATTTCACACAATATAATTGATAGAATTCAATAAAATGATAATTACATCTTACTTTAATTTTAGTCTTGTAACATATATTTTTTATTGTCATTGTTTCACTTTCAATTTATTTGATTAAATATTTTAGTATAAAGATGATTCATTTGTAAATAAATAAAAAATAATTATTACTAATTAAAATTTCATTAAAAAAACTTGTAAATTTGATTTGTCGTATAAACGTTTAATCAGCCATTCTTTTTTTCTTTTTTCCAAATTGCAAGTCATATTTGAATATTGTAAAGTATTGTGAACTTAATCCCCCAAATTTTTTTAGTTATTGCACTAAACTTCCTGAGTGACGCTTTTACTTTTTGAAAATTTCTGAAAAATGATCAGGAAATAAAGTGCCCTTTTTTGTCAACTTCTAGGGGGTACTTTAAATTTTTTTCAATTATAGGGAGGAAAGTGCAAAAATGAAAATTGTTTGGGGGGTAATGTGTAAAAATCTCTTTATATAAAAAAAAATTTGAGATGACCTCAATAGATTTTAAAAATTTATGCAATTAATAAAATAAGTCGGATTGACTTAAAAAAAAAAATATCATGTTCAAAGAATGAATAATATAAGAGTATTTGAATGATATGCCTCCAAGGCTTGGCTCAAACTCAAGTGCTAGTTAATAATTATTACTAGGTTGTTAATAATTATAATTATAACTAACAGATTAGTTTGTTCATATATTAGAAATGATCTAGCATGCTAGTATGAAATTAAAGCTACAACAAAGAGTATGTAGGGAAGAATTTTGGCTCGATTTCACCAGTTTTGGTTTCGAAAAAATAGTTTGGATGGTTTGGTGAACCTTTGAAACTTCATTTGGATGTTGGAATTTGAAAGAAAAAAATATGTGTCAAATAAACGTCATTTAAAAATAAAAATAGGTAATATGTGTCAAATCATTCTTTTATATGATTGAGTTTCAAAATTTTTGAATTCTGGTTTCGAGAGGTTTGGGCATATTTTTCGACAAGTTTTGATGAATCGCTCTAGTTTTGCTAGGACTCCAGATAACTAACTAATTAGTCTGTTCGAATTACGAACTTGACGTTAGGTTAAATCAGGACTAGTCTGTTACTCGATTTATTTTTAAATTTAGTTTAAATTTGTTTGGAGCTGCTTCGATGCAGCTGCAAAAGGATAGACACGTTCAAATTATGTTCGATGACACGTGTTAAATAGGGACTAGTATGTTATTATATTTATTTCTAATTTAGTTTAAATTTATTTGGAGCTGCTTCAAAGTAGATGCAAAAAGGATAGACCTGTTCGAATTGCAGTGGATGACATTAGGTTAAATCAGGACTAGTCTGTTACTCGATTTATTTCTAAATTTAGTTTAAATTTGTTTGGAGCTGCTTCGATGCAGCTGCAAAAGGGTAGACCAGTTCGAATTACGGTCAATGACACGGTTAAACCGGGACTAGTATGTTATTAGATTTATTTCTAAATTTAGTTTAAATTTATTTGGAGCTGCTTCGAAGCAACTGCAAAAATGATAGACCTGTTCGAAATGCTGACGATGACGATAGGTTAAATCAGGACTAGTCTGTTACTCGATTTATTTCTAAATTTAGTTTAAATTTTGTTGGATGAAGATGAAGATGAAGATGAAAGAAGTCAGAATTTAAGGGAAGGTTTTGATGATTTCCAAAACATCATAATCAGCTAAGTATGGAAAGCCTAGTTCCCTTAGAAAGATCTTTGAACAAGCAAAGACGATATCAGAAGAGTTCAAAGACCAGAAGACTAGTGATCTCTTGCTGAAATAGCAATCAGAATGGTAGGTTATCAGCCGAGTCAAATCAGATTAGTTCAGTGTTTGATCAGCAGAGTACCTATCAGAAGGGTTGCTTCGATCAGCAGAGTGGAAGAGATCATGAGATCAGTTCAACGGTAATAAATGCACCTGGTGTAATAAATGCTGAAAGAGAAGGGTAGTAATGGCAAATGATTGAAGATATCCTCGGATCAGCAGAGTGCATTTAATGCAGCATTAAATGTGATGGACAGAAAAGTACTGTACACTGTACGGTTTGCTGCAGAGAGCCGTTTCAAAAGAGCTGAAGAATGGATTTGATTTGTGACTTGCCTTCAACGGTCATATTTTCATCTCCATGTATAAATAGAGCTGAATTTCAATCGAGCAAAAACACACAACAACAATCAGAGATCGAAATTTTGAAGCAGAATTTCTCTAAGTCTCAAAAGCTCAAACAGCTCACTCGTCTGGTGGAAGTCATCTGTTGACAGAAACCCAGTTGAAGAAATCAGAAAAACATTATCTGAGTGATTTTGTAATAGCTGAGTGTTGTGCGAAGTTAGAATCCGTCTTTGTGAGTGATTCTACTTTAGAGGATAGGTTTTCTTTGTGAATTCCTATTGTGAGCTTACAGCCTTTTCATTAGTTGTTTAGGTGTAAGTGGAGAAATATTGTAATCTAAGTGATTATAGTATAACCCAGAATCTGTGTGATCTGGAAGAGTGGACTAAAGGATTTACATCCATATAACCACTATAAAAATTCTTTGTGTTATCTTGCATTTAAAGTTTTCTTGCATATTTTAAAGTTTGCATTTTAAACACTTTGAATCAAACAAAAGATTTTATAAGGAGTTTCTAACTGGGGATAAAATCTTTTAGAACTTAGTTTACTTGTGAAAAACACTTTCAAACAATCCGCTGCAAGTATACTCTCTGAAAAACTGTTTTGCTGAAAAACAGCTAAGTCAATGTAAGAAGAGTGGTCAGTCGTCTGTTCAAGATTTGTTCACGATCAGATTAGTCTGCTTACTGTTCTTCATCAGCTTAGTCTGCTGACAGAAGACTGAAAAGTTTTTAAGTTCAAAAATTTTCAGAGGTCTATTCACCCCCCCCCCCCCCCCTCTAGACATCATCTGACCACTTGGGACCAACAAGTGGTATCAGAGCAGGTGGTTCATTAGAATCAGCTGCCTGATCAACGAGCTTGATCCAAGTGTTTTTCAAAGGTTTTTAAAACTTTTCAAAAGAGCATCTTTTTGAAAAATCAAAACTTTTTGAAAAATGGATTGTATCAGCCATGTTCCCCACATTGCTGGTATGTCTTTTGAAGACTGGAAGATTAGAATGGAAATCTTTCTAGCAGCCTACAATGATAACATGTACACATGTATCATTAAAGGTCCATTCAGATTCACAAAGACCATAAAAATAAATGAAGTAGATACGGTTGTGGAAAAAGACCTTCATGAGATGACTCCTGAAGAAATTAAGCTTTACAATCTAGATAAAGTTGGGAGATTCATCATGACTAAAGCCCTGGATAATGATCGGTTTGACAAGGTCAAACATTGCAAGACTGCAAAGGAGATGTGGGACAAAGTCAGAGATATGAGCGAAGGCAATGATGCTATAAAGGAGCATCAGCTCACTGTTGCCTTGGAGAAGCTGGATAACTTCAAGATGAAGTCTGGAGAAACCATTGATCAGATGGATACCAGATTCACCAGAACTCTGAATGAAGTCTTAAAGCTGGGAAAGACCTTCACTGACAAAGAGATCACTGTCAGAGTACTAAAGGCTCTACCTCCAAAGTTCAACATGAAAGTGACAGCAATGGAAGAATCAAGGGATTTGGGAAAAATCTCTCTTACTGAGCTGTTCTCTGTACTCAAGGCATTCGAGTATAAACTGCCTAGGATGGGAATTGAAGAAACCTCAACTTCAGGACCCACAGCTGCACTTGTTGCTGCTGAAAACACCAGAAGACCAGCACAGAAAAGCAAAGAAGTGGACTCATCTGATGAAGCCACTCTACTCAACAAAAAGGAGTACACTGCTGGAGATGTTGCACTGTTGATGAACAACTTCAAGAAGTTCTACAAAAGAAAAATGAAGAACAAATACAACAATGCTTCTACTTCTAAACCTAATTTTTCTTCTCAAGATAAAGATGATTATAAAGCAAAACTAATGTGTTACAACTGCAGGAAATTGGGACACTTCATCAAAGACTGCCCATATCCAAAAGCAGAGAAGTACACTGAAGAGGAGAAGAAAATGAGAAAAGAAAGAAAGCATCAGAGAGGCAAGGATATGATGGCAGAAGCAGAAAAGCTAGCTGCTGTCTACTCATCTGATTCAGACTCAGACTCGTCTGATGAAGAATCGTCTGATGAAGAAAAACCTGCTCTCCTGTGCCTGATGGCAAAGGAATCTGATGACTCTGAGGATGAGGTAACTCCTCAAAATAATGAACTATTTAATTCTCTAGAGCAAATGATGTTGAATAATACTACTATTGCTGGAGAATTTGTTAAGCTTAAGGAAGATATGATATTGCTAAAAGAGCAAAATAGTTCACTGAAACTTTTAGCTGAAAAGCCAAAAGAATCAGTTGAATATAAACAGCTTGAGCAAGAGCATGAATCTCTGAAAGCTGAGTGTGAGGTTTATAAAGGAAAAATCATGGAACTTGAGAAAATTATTGAGTCTCATGATAAGTCAACTGTTGCATCCATGCATACATCTAAGAAACAGGAGACACCTTTAGAAAAGGATAAACTAGAGTTGAATCATACTGAAAAATTCATTTCTGCTGACAATAGTAAGGTCATTCTGTATGTTCAAACTGCTAAACCTACCTCAACTGAGAAAGTGGTAAAGGAGAAGAAATCTCCTAAGGCTAAAAAGAGCAAAGAGTCTAGTGTAGGAAATCAGACTAGTAAGACCAAACAGCAGAGTCCTAAGAAGTCTGCTGATAAAACTAAAGTCAATCAGACTAGTGGTAAAACTAAGTCAAAATCATTTGAGCAAGCATCTAGTAAACCAAAGAAGCATAAAAACAAGAAAAATCAAAATGCTTGGTATGGAAATGAGTCATATTATGTGCAACCTGCTGCATATCATCCTATGTATCATGCACCTCAATTTCCTAGTTACTATGCACCTTATCCTGCTCATCCAATGCATGCATATCCTGCATATCATGCACCTTACCCTGCTTATGAACATTATTCTTATCATACTGATCATCAACATGACTTATCTGATAATTATGGTAAAAATGAAGCTGTTCATACTCCTGTTAAATCTCAGAAGCCTAAGAAGCCTAAGACATCAACATCTTGGGTTGTCAAAGGTGGAACTAATCCCTCAGGACCCTCTCAATAAGGGTACCTAAAACAATTTTACTTTTGTTTTGTAGGCTAGGATTAGGAGTAGGAGTAAAGTAGAGAAGATTTGGTACTTGGACAGTGGATGTTCAAGACACATGTGTGGAAACATACATGAGCTGACTGATGCAGTTGCTGTGGATGGTCCAAGTGTTACATTTGGAGACAGCAAAGAAGGCAAGATTAAAGCTAAAGGAAGATTAATCAAGGGAAACATAGAGATATCTGACGTCTCATATGTTAAAGGCCTAAAGTATAATCTGCTGAGCATAAGTCAATTTTGTGACAAAGGATATTCAGTCATCTTCTCAACAGATAAGTGCTATGTTGAACAAATTGGTACAAAGAAGGTAATTTTATCTGGAAGACGACAAGGAAATGTCTACATAGTCGACTGGAATTCTGCTGATAAGAATTCAAGTGTTTGTTTGGTGGCATCTGCACCAAGTGAAGTTAGCTGGCTATGGCACAAGAGAATGAATCATTTAAACTTCAAGACCATAAACAGATTAATCAAGAATGATTTGGTAGAAGGGATTCCAAAAGCAGTCATGAGCAAAGACAAGCTCTGTGATGCATGTCAGAAGGGGAAACAAATCAAGTCATCATTCAAAGAAAAGAAGCACCAATCATCTGGAAGAATATTGGAGCTACTGCATATGGACTTATTTGGACCCATTGATCCAGTCAGCAATGGTGGAAAGAAATACTGCCTAGCTGTTGTGGATGATTATTCAAGATATACTTGGGTGATTTTCATGAAAAAGAAAAGTGAAACCAAGGAACATCTTACCAATCTGATGGAACTGATCCAAAATGAGAAGAGCATCAAAATATTGAAGATCAGATCAGATAGAGGGACAGAGTTTACAAACTCTACTGTTGAAGAGTATTGTAACATCAAAGGAATACATCATGAGTATTCAGCTGCTAGGACCCCTCAACAGAATGGTGTTGCTGAAAGGAGAAACAGAACATCAAAGGAAGCTGTCAGAACCATGATAGCTGAAGCTAAACTGCCTCAAATATTTTGGGCAGAAGCAACAAATACAGCATGCTTTACCCAAAACAGATGTATGATCAACAAAAATCAGAACAAGACTCCATATGAAGTTTGGAACAACAGAAAACCAAACATTCATTACTTTAAGATCTTTGGTTGTAAATGTTTTGTATTGAATAATGGGAAGAATCACCTTACTGCATTTGCAGAAAAGGCTGATGAAGCTGTTTTTGTAGGATACTCTACTGTTAGTAAAGCTTATAGAGTGTTTAACAAAAGAACATTACTAATAGAAGAATCTATCCATGTAGTATTTGATGAGCCAAGTCAATCTTCTGAAAAGAATCAAAGTGTTAATCAAGACCTGTCTGCTGATTTACAGAAGTTGGACATTGGAAGAAATGAAGAATATGTTCCCATCATACTACCTAATCTAAGTTCAGCTGCAAACTCAAGTGCTGTTCAAAATCACAGTGCTGATTGTCTAACAGACGAGTTGATAACAGCTGACAGACCAGAGACTGTTCAACAGACTACAAATGTTCAACAGACTACTACTGGAACTCCAACAGTAGTGTTGCAAGATCAAGACAGAGGACAACATCCTGAACTGCAACCTGATCTCAGATGGCTCAAGAATCACCCACCTGAATTAGTAATTGGTGATCCTTTAGATAGAGTGAAAACAAGAAGAGCTGCTGCACAAGATGCTATGTTTGTCACCTTTCTATCTCAAATAGAGCCTAAGCAAATTGAAGAAGCTCTCAGTGATTCCTTCTGGATTGAAGCTATGCAAGAAGAGTTGAATCAATTTGAAAGGAATGAAGTCTGGTACTTAGTTCCTAGACCAAGTCATCAAAGAGTCATTGGCACTAAGTGGGTTTTCAGGAATAAGATGAATGAAGATGGTATTGTTACCAGAAATAAAGCAAGACTAGTGGCCAAGGGTTATTGTCAAGAAGAAGGAATTGACTTTGATGAAACTTTTGCACCAGTAGCAAGACTTGAAGCAATCAGACTGTTTCTAGCCTATGCTGCTTACAAGAACTTCACTGTCTATCAGATGGATGTGAAGTCAGCTTTTCTCAATGGAGAATTGCAAGAGGAAGTACATGTTGAACAACCTCCTGGATTTGAAGTCTATCAAGAAGAGGACAAAGTATATCGTCTGAAGAAAGCCCTCTATGGACTGAAACAGGCTCCAAGAGCATGGTATGATACCCTATCTGATTTTCTTTTAATTAAAGGATTTCGAAAAGGTAAGGTAGATAAAACCTTGTTTACAATTGAATGGGAAAATCATATATTACTTGTGCAAATATATGTGGACGATATTATTTTCGGTTCAACTAATCAACAGATGTGTGATAAGTTCTCCAAGCTGATGCAGAATAAGTTTGAAATGAGCATGATGGGTGAACTTAATTACTTTCTTGGATTGCAAGTTAGACAGTTGCTTGATGGAATATTCATCAGCCAAGCAAAATACACAAGAGATCTGTTCAAGAAATTTGGTATGGAAACTAGCTCTACTGCTACAATTCCTATGTCCACAAGTCTTCGTTTGGATAAAGATGAAGATGGCAAATCAGTAGACATTACCAAATATAGAGGCATTATTGGTTCATTGTTGTATCTAACAGCAAGCAGACCTGATATAATGTACTCAGTTGGAGTCTGTGCAAGATTTCAATCAAACCCCAAAGAATCTCATCTCTTAGCTGCCAAAAGAATATTGAAGTATGTTAAAGGCACTCAAGAATTGGGATTGTGGTATCCTAGAGAATCTGGATTTGAGCTTATTGGTTATTCAGATTCAGACCTTGCTGGCTGCAAGATTGACAGAAAGAGCACAACAGGTGCCTGTCAGTTCTTAGGTAGTCGTCTGATCTCATGGATGAGTAAGAAATAGACTTCAGTTTCTATATCTACTGCTGAGGCTGAATATATAGCTGCTGGAGCTTGCTGTGCACAAATACTTTGGTTGAAGCATCAACTAGAAGATTACAACATCAAAATCAGTGGAATACCAATCTACTGTGACAATACAAGTGCAATTTCACTTACTCAGAACACTACAAGTCATTCAAGGACTAAACATATTGAGATCAAGCATCATTTCATTAGAGACCATGTGGAAAAAGGCAATGTTTTGATTGAGTATGTTCATACAGACAATCAGATTGCTGATATTTTCACTAAACCTCTGAGTGAAGCAAGGTTCTCAACTCTAAGAGCTGAGTTAGGACTACTTAATTTGGATGCATAAGCTGAGGGGGAACTCATCAGAAGACTGGAGTTCAACAGCTTAGTCATCAGTTACTTTATTCAAGGATTAACCTTCAACAGACTAGTTAACTTATGAAATCTTAAAGACAGGGGGAACGTGTAAGACTAGCGGTACTTCTGCTCTAAAAAGATGAAATCTGTTAATGTCAGTTAGTTGAAGTTAAGCTATCAAGAATACGTGTTCTTAATTCTTGAAGATTGAAGATTATTTTATCTTGCTGGATTGACAAACAGCAGAGGAAGATTACTAGCTATTGGCATTCTCTAGTAATATCAGATAACAGATCACCCGTCTGTCAGATAAGTTAAACTCTACTCATCTGATATCTTATATAAGCATGGTCATAAAACGTATCTTCATAAACGCGCTTTTATAAGTAACAGATTAGTGTCGATAGAGTTTCCCGCTCATCTGACATTAGAATAATAAAATTGAAATCCGCGACTCTCATCCGCACGATTAAAAACTGTCAGATTAGATCAACGGTTCTGATAAATCACGAAAACCTAATCAAAAGGAAACCTATAAAATCCGATCTAAACAGTTTAGTCGTCTTACGCACACAAACACTCTCAAACTCTCTAACTCTCAAACCCTCTTGCTTCGAAAGTTCACTGTTCTTTTGCAGAATCCACTCACTAATCTCAGAAATGGACAAGATTATTGACGGGAGATATCTAAACTACAGCAAATTCCACTTTTCGGGTACTGATCTGATGCGCTCATTGATGGAGAAAATCAAAGAGGCTTCTCTGGTCCCAGTGTTGGAAGCACACGAAGATAGGGTCTATCTTGAAGATGTATACCATTTCTACATGACCAGAAAATTCAACAGTGATGACACTGTTATGACTGCCGTCATCGGTGGTAAGAAGGTTGCTGTATCTGCTGCTGTTCTTAGTGAAATTTATAAGCTGACGAACAAGGGGGGAGATGTGACAGACCTTGGGTCTGAAAAGGAAGAAGAGTTTTGGGCTATTTGTGCGAAGGAAGGAGAAGAGATGACTGGGACTTTGATGAAGACCCAGCTGAAGGATGAATATCAGAGGTTTGCTGATATTATTGCCAAGGTACTGGATTGCAGCACGAGTTCACTGGATGGGTTACCAAGGAGAAGATACTACACAATGGTGTGTATCTATTATGGTTTGAAGGTTAACTGGGCTGCTCACGTTGATGAGCTGCTGAGTGATAAAAGGCATTCTCATGCTATTCTACTGAGCAATCTATTTGCATCTCTGCAATGCCCTATGGGTGGTGGGAAGCAAACTCATGGTAGTAAAGAGTTCAAACTCTACGAGCCAGTGAGACAAATAGTAGAGAAAACTAAAAGAAAAGCCCCTGCAAAATCCAAAAAGACCCCTTCTAAGAAGAGCAAGAAGGTGGGTCAGACAAGTAAATCTGCTGAGCCAACAGCACAGTCTGCTGTTATAGCTGGATCAGCACAACCTGAGGGTGAAGTTCCAGAAAACATAATTGAAGATTTCACCAAGGAGATTGAGCAGATGAAGACTGACTCCTCTCCTGAAAGAACTGAATCTGAGGAGGAAATTCCTCTTCAAAGGTTGAAAAGATTAAGGACTAGGAGTGAGGCAAGGGGACCTCCTACTGCAAAACCTCCTGCCAAGAAAATTCCTAAGTCCAAGGCAAAGAGAAAGGTAAATTTCTCTGAAGAACCTGTAGCAACAGTAAGAAAAACAACAACAGAAGCAGAAAGGCCATTGACAATTGAAGAACCTGCTGTTAAAGCTGCTAAAGTTGCTGCTGCTGAAGCTAAAGTTGTTTCTGAAGTTGGAGTGTCAACAGAAGACTCATCTGCTGTACCATCTGCTGAAGTTGAAGGAGCACAGCAGATTAGTACAACACATGAAGGAGATGCACCTTTGTTGCATCCTACTCCAGTTGCTGCAATTCCTCTTCAAGCAATTGAGAGTCCTGAAACAAGGAGAAGAAGGACTGGCAAAACTGCAACTTATGTAACTGCTGCAGAAAAGAAAAGATTAGATGCTGCTGAGAAGCAAAGGATAGCTGCAGAGAAAGCAGAAGAGGAAAGGCTGAAGAGCATAGAACTAAAAAGGCTGGAGGAAGAAGCCAGCAAAATGACCCAAGAGCAAAGGGATGCTGTTGAGGCAGCAGAGTTGGCTGCTGCTATTGAAGCAAGCACCAAGGATGCTCATGGACATCAGCATACTGGTGGGATAGTTATTGGTGAACCAAGGGATCCAAACAAACCAATACCAGCTATGCCTGCACCTAAGACAAAGCCAAAGAGGAGAGAAGATATTAGACTGTCTTTGGAGATTGTCAGGGAAGATCCTGCTATCTTTGAAGAATTCCTAAAAAGGCTTGATGCTGAGAATGAAAGGGTCAACCGCCTGACACAGTTCAATAATGAGAAGATCAGATACAACAGGTGGAGGGAATTCAGACTGACAAAGAGTCCAGCTGAAATGACCAAATGGAAAGCCTTTGCTGTTGAAGAAGCATGGGTATTGAAGTGGCTTGAGACAGGCTCTCTCATTCAAGCACTTGATTCAGAATTCTTTTTGGACAGGTTAAGAATGAGAATAAGCCATATAGTCAAAGCTGAAGCCAAGAAGATCTTTGAGTCCATCTCTGAAGATTTTGATGAATCAGTGGACCTCAAAGAAAGATCAATTAAGTTGGCAATTGCTCAAGCAATGGAGCTTTGGGCGAAGAAGTCAAGGAAGTTAAGGGGACAACCAAGCTCATTGGTCCCTCTTCCTAACATCAAACACATTGTCTACGGGCCAAATATCAAACCTTATGAAGAGCTGCCTGAGGAACCAACATCCACTTTTATTCCACTTAATAATTTTACTTGGATTTCTAACAGGTCAGCAGTGGACAATGAAGGATTGATGAGGACAGTTGAGACTGTCAAGAAGATTATATCACCTGCTGATAAAGAGAAAGCAGAGTCTTCTGATCAACCAAAGCAAATAGAGGGTACATCAGACCCATCTGATCAGAACAAAGCACAAGGTGATAAGTCTGATGCTGCTGATGACTCAAAGAAGGAAGAAGCAATTCCAGCAGATCAGATGAAGGACAAAGAAGTTGCTGCTGAAGGAGATGATCAAGCTAAGGAGAAGGAAAGTACTCCAAGCCATGCTGATATTTCAGCAGATCAGTCTCTAGCATTGATGCCTCAACCATCAGAGCAACTTATCAAAGAAACACCTGCTGCTACAACAGATATGCCTTCAACTTCTCAAAATGTTCAGACAAATTTGTTGGACTCCATCCAACAAATGATCACCAAATCTTTGAAGGATATGAAGGGAGAATTAGCTGCAGAAGTGATAGCTGCTGTCAACCAACCAAGTCAGAAAGCTGCTGCTGTCCCAACCAATCTGATAGAAGATACTGCTTATAATGTTAAATCCATCTGTCAAGATATGGACATACTTAGAAGACGGACTCAGAGCACTACTGAAGGTTGGAAACGGATTGAACAAACAGTTGACATGGCCCTCCAAGCAGAAGATGAAGTCCTAGGAAATATGATGAAAGACTTCACTGTTTCATCAAATTGGATTTTGGGAACTCAAATCCAGTTGGGTGATCAAGGAGAGGATTTGCTCAAAGAAGTGAAAAATGTTAAGGCCAATCAACTCAAACAGCAAGCTCAGATCAATGCTATAGAAGAGAACATCAAGCTTCTCTGTGATTCACTTCTAATTACACCAGTTGTGCCACAATATCCAATCAACCCTACTGATGATGACAAAAAGGGGGAAGAAAGGGTATTTGGACAAAAGAAAGTTGGTCCTTCTCTTGAAAAGGAAGAAGATAACCAAGCTGAAGCAACTGAAGTGTTAGAAGAGTCTGCTGATAATGATGAAAAGAATGATGCAGCAAATGAAGGCACAAGCAGGCCAGCAGATGAAAAGATCATAGAAGAAGAATAAACTGAATTTGAAGAATCTGAAGCAAAAGCCAAGTCTGACAAGGAACTAGCTGCTGCCAAAGATTCAGCTGAAGAACAGCTTGACCCTGATGTAAAATATAAAAAGATAGAGCTGCTAAGAAAAAGGTTCTTTGAAGAGCTGGAAGCTGAGACTTCTAAGTCATCTGATGAAGAATCTGAAAAAGAGAACAAGGAAGCTGAAGAAGAGAAGAAGGAAGAAGACTAGCTTAGACTAGATTTCTTTATCTTAAAATCCTTGTAATCTTTTAAAGTACTTGCATCTTTCATGCTTTAAAACTTGTAATATGTAATCAGTTCAATTATTTATAAAATTGCAAGTTTAAATCCAACATACTATTTCTATCTCAGAAATTTTTGAGGATCAAAACTTTAGTTTAGGTACAGGTACTTAGCTGGAGTTTTGTCATCATCAAAAAGGGGGAAATTGTTGGATGAAGATGAAGATGAAAGAAGTCAGAATTTAAGGGAAGGTTTTGATGATTTCCAAAACATCATAATCAGCTAAGTATGGAAAGCTTAGTTCCCTTAGAAAGATCTTTGAACAAGCAAAGAAGATATCAGAAGAGTTCAAAGACCAGAAGACTAGTGATCTCTTGCTGAAATAGCAATCAGAAGGGTAGGTTATCAGCCGAGTCAAATCAGATTAGTTCAGTGTTTGATCAGCAGAGTACCTATCAGAAGGGTTGCTTCGATCAGCAGAGTGGAAGAGATCATGAGATCAGTTCAACGGTAATAAATGCACCTGGTGTAATAAATGCTGAAAGAGAAGGGTAGTAATGGCAAATGATTGAAGATATCCTCGGATCAGCAGAGTGCATTTAATGCAGCATTAAATGTGATGGACAGAAAAGTACTGTACACTGTACGGTTTGCTGCAGAGAGCCGTTTCAAAAGAGCTGAAGAATGGATTTGATTTGTGACTTGCCTTCAACGGTCATATTTTCATCTCCATGTATAAATAGAGCTGAATTTCAATCGAGCAAAAACACACAACAACAATCAGAGATCGAAATTTTGAAGCAGAATTTCTCTAAGTCTCAAAAGCTCAAACAGCTCACTCGTCTGGTGGAAGTCATCTGTTGACAGAAACCCAGTTGAAGAAATCAGAAAAACATTATCTGAGTGATTTTGTAATAGCTGAGTGTTGTGCGAAGTTAGAATCCGTCTTTGTGAGTGATTCTACTTTAGAGGATAGGTTTTCTTTGTGAATTCCTATTGTGAGCTTACAGCCTTTTCATTAGTTGTTTAGGTGTAAGTGGAGAAATATTGTAATCTAAGTGATTATAGTATAACCCAGAATCTGTGTGATCTGGAAGAGTGGACTAAAGGATTTACATCCATATAACCACTATAAAAATTCTTTGTGTTATCTTGCATTTAAAGTTTTCTTGCATATTTTAAAGTTTGCATTTTAAACACTTTGAATCAAACAAAAGATTTTATAAGGAGTTTCTAACTGGGGATAAAATCTTTTAGAACTTAGTTTACTTGTGAAAAACACTTTCAAACAATCCGCTGCAAGTATACTCTCTGAAAAACTGTTTTGCTGAAAAACAGCTAAGTCACTGTAAGAAGAGTGGTCAGTCGTCTGTTCAAGATTTGTTCACGATCAGATTAGTCTGCTTACTGTTTTTCATCAGCTTAGTCTGCTGACAGAAGACTGAAAAGTTTTTAAGTTCAAAAATTTTCAGAGGTCTATTCACCCCCCCCCCCCCCCCTCTAGACCTCATCTGACCACTTGGGACCAACAAATTTTTTGGAGCTGCTTAGATGCAGCTGCAAAAGGATAGACATGTTCGAATTACGAATGTTAAAGTTAGATTTAAATAGAGACTAGTCCATTCCTATATTTCTTTCTAAATATTGTTCAAATTTGTTTGAAGCTTTTCCGAAGCAGTTGCAAAGGATAGACCCATTAAAATTACGAACAATGATGTTAGGTTAAATCGAGACTAGTCTGTTATTAAATTTATTTTAATTTAAATCTGGACTAGTCTGTTATTAAATTTATTTTAATTTAAATCTGGACTAGTCTGCTACTAGATTTATTTCTAAATTCAGTTCTAATTTGTTTGGTTACACACACTAAATCTCAAACAAACAAAAATGGTATCGGAAAATATAGTGTGATTACAAGTTTCTTGAGAGAATATACAATCTTTAGATAAGTGAATTCTACCTAAATAATGAACGACGGAGATGACTTGCAGTTATCGTCATCGATGAGAGGGCTCGGGTGTTGGTCTGCATAGTCTTGGCTATTATTATATAATTATAGTTTTTGCTTTTGTTGTTAAAAATTACTCTATCCGTTTCATATTAATTGATATATTTTTTTATCCACACAGATTAAAAAATTTCATCATTACATATTTATTTATGGTAAAATATCTCAAATATTCTTTATAATAATGACTATTTTTGAATTTTTTAGTAGTGATTGGTGACCATTAAATTTCCTAACTTAAATGTGAAAAATGGGTAAAATTGGAAAAAAATGTTTAAAAACCTAAACATGTCAATTAATTTGAAATAATTTTTTTTAATAAATGTGTTAATTAATATGAAACAGAGTGAGTATAACTTTTACAACAATCAATATCATAGCTAATTTATTACATTTAATTTTAATTAATAATCAATAAGTATGTAAAGCTACTACTTCATTTGATTTTTATTCGATGGTATTTATATAAGGGATATTTGCATCATCCCACCAAATTTTTATTTTTTTGCACTTTTTTCCTATGATTAAAAAATCATGACAGTAGCCCCTAAAAGTTGACAAGTGAGTAAACTTTGCCCTCTTGTTAATATTTTATTGAATTTCAAAAGGTAGAAATGTAATTTTTGGAGTTCTTTTTGTTTTTTTTTTTTTTTTGAGTGGGGGGAGGGGGGGTGGTGTTGATTATAATTTCACACAATTTGATAGAATTCGTTACAATGAAATTCATACACAAAGTTTTAACCCAATTTCACGAGATTCACAGACTTTAATGAATCTCTTCCATATAAGCTCTTTAAAAGAATTCATGTTAAGTTCACTTGAGAATCCATCTAACTAAAAGAAAAGTAAAAAGGATTTAATTATTATTATTATTTTATTTTTGTTAGAATAAAAAAGGTTATATGGTTTGATTAAGAGAAAATTAATTTTTTGGTACCATAGGATAGGTTAACTTGCACTTTTGGTACCATTGGATACAAAAATGCAAATTTGGTATCAAAGAATTGGTTTTCATTGCAATTTTGGTACCAAATCTAATTTTTCTACAAAACTAATGGCAATTTACCCCCTTCAAAATGCATAATGTTCAATTTACCCCTCTATAATTTGAAAAAAAATCAAATTACCCCTGTAAAATTTTTAATAAAGAAATTTACCCCATTCAGCCAGAGATTGTAACTCACTTGTCGAAATTGAGAGTAGGCATGCAAACTATTTTATAACATAGGGGGATAAATTGCCATATTTATCATAATACAAGGGGTAAAATGTCACATTATAATAAAAGTGAATAAAGTGCCGCCTGTAAAAATATTAGGGAGGCGATGTGAAACTTTTACAAAATTTCAGAGGGTAAAATACTCTTTTTTAAACCATGAGGAGATAAATTGAACATTATGCATTTCATAGGGATTAAATTATCATTAACTTTGAGAAAAAATTGAATTTGATACCAAAGTTAGTCAATCATATGGTACCAAAAAAATAATTTTCTCTTTGATTAATGCAAATGAAAGATGCACAAAAGCTCGAGTCAAGATTGGGTGGCAACAGCTAAGAGTGCACGCCTATGCATTGGATCCCGTTTGGGGGGGGGGGGGGGGAGGTAACCTTTTTCCACTGTTAATAATCTGAGTGGGGGTTAATTAAATTAAATGTTGGCAAACACACATTTTTTTCAATAAAGGTAAGAATCTCCACTCACTCGCCTTTAGTAAATCATATGGCCATCATATCAATTGCACCATCAACCAAAATTTAGCAAAAAAAATATTTAAATTTGATTTGACATAATACATATTTAATCATATAGCAAGCACATATATATATTATCATGCTCTTTTGATCAAAATATATAATAGTATTGAAATGATAAAAAAAAAATTGGGTTCCCCGTCACAACATACATTTACACGAATTCGATCTAGTGGAGTCGAAAGCTTATGTGACAAGTTTGTGGATGACAAAATTTGAATATAATTTCCTAGAGAAAATCTAAATCTATATGTTTTTAAAAATATTGTTCAATTTTAAGAATAAATTGAATACGTCTAAACTATGTTCATATTATAATTTTTCACAACCGCTCGACTTTATAGTTAGCATCACTAATTGAACCAAAATATAAGTGTATTTGATAGTATATATATATATATATATATATATATATATATTTTATGCTACAAATATATTCGATTGAGAAATCATAAAGTATAATTATCTGATATTTTCTTTGTTGAAAGATTTTCGGAACAACCAAATCCCTAACACTAACACCGGAAGGGCTAAAAGATTTTACTCTTTTAAAAATGTTAATTATTTATAAAATAAGTTTGTTGCATCTATTATGTAAATAGTACAATCACTACCCCCAACTATATATTAAAAATAAAATTTCTCTTGATGGACAAACTATTATGTAGCCATGTAGCTAGCTAGGGTAAGTTTAGAATTCTTTATATTTGTCTTATTCAATGTGGCTCATTCTAGTGGAGGATATGGAAAGTTCTTGTCTGAATTTCAAAATAAGTATATTGTATTTGTTATGTAGTTATTTTGAATTTGACAAAACCCGATTTAAATAAGAATTTTTCTGAAAATTAGATAAAGCACATTATGTGTCCACACATTTTACTCGTTAATTTCACTTTATTTGTCTTTTTTGTTAGAAAAAACATAGGCATGCTTTTTGTAATGTAACTATCAATTAACAAGGTTGTACAATATTTATCTTTTGAAAAGTTAAAACTTCAATGAAATAAATGTGAAAATATCAATATTGGAGTTCGACTCAATTAATGCTAGATTATGCTCAAATACAAAAACAAGTTTCCAACTTAATAAGAAAATTAAACAAAACATGAACATTGTGTTTGTATTTACTTGGATCATTTAAATTATACTATTTAACTATTTGTGTTTCTAAAAAAATATTACAAATTAATTATCTGGGCCACGCCCATGAAGTGAGCTCTTGCCGATTTCCGCAGCCCTTTCTGAAAGCACCCTCAAGTGAAATTTTCTTTTTCGAAAAAATAGACTTTTAAATAAAGACAAAGAGAGTAATTTGTGTTGCTCATGCTCTAATTAAATTAGCGTTTTCTATTTTGTATGACACTGTTGATCTTTCGAGCTTTATTCATGACCTTGTATCTGTTGATATTGATAATTAATGATATCTTACCTTCGGATTTTATTAAAAAAGAGAGAGAGAGAAACTAAACAATAAGATTAAGTATGATTTGATCCCTTATATATATGCATGACAAAGATGGGACATCAACATGTGATTGATCTAGTGGAAGGGATTAGTCACTACAAAATAGCGGATTCATGTTCGAATTCCTGTTGGGAGAGGCACCCACTTTATGTGCTCAATCCGTCTCGAAAGGAATTAAACCTTTGGGAAACCAAAAAAATATGATAAAGAAGGGACGAGGAAAAAGAAAAAGTATTTAGAAATTAAAAAATTAAATATATATATATATATATTAGATTATACTAGGGGTGGGCGCGGGTTGGGTATTTCGGGTCGGGTACCCGACTTGGCGGGTAGTGAATTTTCACACCCGAAACCCGACCCGATCTGGCGGGTACTCGAAATTTCACACTTTTTTTTTCAATTTTTTTTTTAACATATATGTACGTAAAATTGTAAATAAATGAATTCAAATATTAATTGTACAAAATAACTTCAAAACAAAATAATACAAATGTCTCAAGCCTTCAAGATTCAAGTATTCAATAAATTACAATCAAATCAAACTCCATGTCTCAAAGCATCAAAATATTAAATATCACAATCGCATGAAAGTTACAACTTACAATAGACACAAAATCATAAATCACATTCAATAATATTTACTCCCTCTGTCCCAATTTATGTGTCGTTTTAGAGAAATTTTTTGTCACTTTAGAATTTCAATGTACTATTAAATACATATTATCCTATTATGTCCTTATTTAATGCATCTAAGAGAGAAAGTAAGAGAGAGAGAGTGTAAGGGTATTTTAGGAATATCATTTATTTTTTCACTAAAATTGAGGCTATTTAATAGGTGCCTTACTTAATATGTGTGAAAACATCTAAAACGACACTTAAATTAGGACAAAGGGAGTAACATTTTAACTCATCATTCGGATCTTCACCAATCATATCCAACTACAAGCTTGAAAATCCAACTAAAATAAATATTGTGCATTTGGGGTTTGGGTTGTCAATTACTTAATCATTATTGGGCGAATTTTTTTTTTTAAATACTCGAACGGGTATCCCGAATACCCGTTTGGGTGTGAAACTAATACCCGATACCCAATTCGAAAATATATTTCGGGTTCGAGTACCCGAAAAAAATATCAAAATACCCGTTTTTTTGTCCCAAACGGGTTGGGACGGGTCCCAAAAAACCCGACCCAAACTCCCACCCCTAGATTATACCAGCAGGTAATTGGTTTAGTAGAATGGACTAGTCACTACAAAGTAACGGAATCAGATTCGAATTCGTGTTGGAAGAGGTACCCATATGAATGTACCAAACCCGTCTCGAAAGGGATTCAATTCTTGGAAAAACAAAAATAATATATATTAGATTAGGACATCTCCTATGTTTAAAGGTGAAGTCGGATTTAGATTTAGGGGAGTGAATTTGTGAAGTAAAATGAATAGAGGGAAAGAAAATGCATTAACCCCTTCAAGCATTCACCCACCGCTTGAAACGGTGAGGCAATGCAACATCAGCTTGCCTCACCGCTCGCGGTGGGTTACTCGTGTTGCACTCGCCCGCCCAGCCAGCAGGTGGCAAACACTTGTCGGCCACCTGTTCATCCATTTACTTTTTTTTTTTGTTTTTATTTATTTTATTTAATAAAAACCCTTTTAATTTATTTTAATTAATAAAAACCCTTTTAATTTAAAAAAATTTCTTTAAAATACCTTATTAAATAAAATGTAACTCTTATTTAATATTAGTTTTATTTAATTTGTGTACTATTTTTAAAAGGTTAATTTTAGTATAAAAATGTAACTCTTATTTAATAAAATCAAATTTAATGTAAATTTAATGTAACTATTATCTTGGAAAATTTAATGTCAATATTAAATTATTTTTATTTTTTCCAAATCATGTCAATCAAGTATTTAATTGTTGTATTATTATGCACCAGTTTTAAAATCCTTTTAAAAGTTAATTATTAGAAACTCAAATTTAATTTAGTTAATAAAAACGAAACCTTAAAAGAACTTAATGAACCTTACATATGATTCGTTAAATTAAAAACGATATAACCCGAACAATTAGACATCTAAAATAAATACGTTTACATATGATCGCCATTTGGACCGTGTATTACCCACACATGTTCAACTAAGTCGGTGACAACGACGATGGCGGGGAGGGTGGCTTTTCTTATATGAGTAATTAGTTGTTGTATTATTATGTACTTTAAAAAAAATTATTGGTTGTCAACTATTTAATTGTTGTATTGTTGTTATTATTAATGTCAATCTTAAATTACATCTTATTGTTATTTATTATTTATTTATTTATTATTGTTTAATTTTTATTATTATTATTATTGCTATTATTATTATTATTAAGTGAGAGTGGGGAAAATGAGAATTTTAATTAATGGAATTGATAGATTGAATCATTTTAGATGACTTATGAAAAGAAAGGGAAAACTGGACTTGAAATCTGAGGGGAAGTTGAACTGAGTAAGAAAAAACTGGACTTAGACTGAAGGCATCACTGAAGATGCCCTTATGTTTGGCTAGTCAACCTTCCCATATCCTCTAGCTTTTCCAAACCTCTTTCCTTTTCAAACCCTCTCTTTGCTTTTTTTTCTTTTTTTTCTTTCCTTTTATTTTCTTTTTGGGTATGATTGATTTATATATTTGCCATTTGTTACCATTATTTATAGATCAATTTGATGGATATGTCCCACCACTTGCACACGAATAGGACTCCTAATTAGTTTGGATAAACTTTTGTTTGTTAACAAATTCTTTTTGAACTTGCAAATGAATAGGACTATTAGTTTGAATAAAGCTTCGTTTGTTAACAATTTTTATAAAGCCATTATTTTTTTTATCTTATAAATATATGGGAGTACTATGCAATATGCATGGATATATATTAATGCTATTTCATGATCTTTTCTTTTTTTGAAATAAAATCATATTTTTAAGTTTATGCATCAGTATTTTTTGAGTTCTCTATGAATCGCTAATCTAAAAGGCTAAATGACATTAATGATCTCTCAGGTTTAAAGTTTGTCACGCTTTTGTTTCTTTTAGATAATATGTGTTACACCGGTCACTTTTCTAGCTAAAATATATTTTTGACAGGGATATTTTTGTATTTTAGTGTCACATTAATGATCTCCCAGATAAAAAGTTAGTTATGTTTTCATCCCTCATAGATAAAGTATTGCACTTTCATCCCTCTTAAGATGTTACACTTATGTCCCTCATGTTAGTGAGTATTTAGTTTTATTTATGTTAATTTTTAATATCTCCATTTTAATTTTTTTCTCTATTTTTTATTGTAAAAATCTTCCAAGTTCAATTTATTTGCTGTAATTTCGGGCAGTTGGAAATTGGGCCCAATTGTAACTGAAATTGCTTCAAACTTGTAAATTGTGAGGTAAATTAACCCGCTTGAAAATATGCGGGACAAATTTGCCAGCGAGTTTTAATTATGAAACCAATTTTGCATATTTTTCATCTATTTCCCTTCAATATTGGGAGTTAACTGCGTTTCCATAACAATTCCATCACTTATTGAATGAAAGCACTAATTCTGTAAACGCCATTAAAGTTTGGTATGAAATGTGTCAAGTTTTTAAGGTTTGATAACATATAACCTTAAAGTATGAAAACATTTATGGTACCAAAAGTGAAATTCTCTCCATATCGAGAAGATCTGGGTTTCAACAACTAAGAAAATGGAACTATGTACCAGACATCTAGTTATCCCAAGACATTATTAGCACATTGAATTTGAATACACAAAATCTGTACAAAATATTTTGCAGCAAAATCATTAAATGCATATCATTCCTCCAATATGTTCAACAAGGCGACTTCAATTTCCCCGAAAAAAAACTAAAGAAAAATAAAGAGGCAAGGGGGGACAAGAACACAAAATGGTATCGCTTTCCTGTTGCAGGAAAAATCTGATAATCGGTAGCAAAGTAAAAACGAGATATATCATACAAGTCATCAAGAAGAAGACTTCAAACCTTCGAGAAAGAAGTCCGCTTGAACCTAAACATCGTTTGCCATCAAACGCCCTGATAAAGATCAGGCAATTTGAGTAGATTGGTCATTCATTTTGTTATATAATGAATGACCATAGCTTTCTCCATAAACCTTTTTTGAGTAAACCGCTTATTATCAAATGCACCCCTACCAAGATGGTTTGATCCAAACTGGTACATAAGATTTCAAACAAATTAAATCTTCTTGAAACAAAGGTTTTATGTCGTCGGTGTCTAAACTGTAAGTACCGATGTCATAGGGACAATGAATTGTAGGACCGTAATGAACGGTGAAATATATGCAATTACTAATGCATTCAGGGTAACCAGTACCTGAAATCGAGAAGGAGTAATTGTTGCCAACAAAGATAGACCAATTACCTAAAGTCTTTACTTCCACACACTTGTTACTGCATTTATCTAACTTGTAAACCTTAAAACCACATGTAATGAAAACATCATTCTCCACATGATAATTCATACTTCTCCTAACCACATGTATTTGCCCTCCTAACTCTGCAATATATGTCATAAAAATATGGTTAGGTGATGTTAAAGCTACCGTTTTTAAGTGAATCCCATTTGAATCGAATATTATAACATCTCCAGAACTATCAGCAACATAAAATTTCCCACCAAAATATATGGCATCTAGGATAGATGTAGAAGAACATTGTAAAGGTGTCCAAGATTCAATTCCCGGCTTTGCAAAAGCGATTTTATTGTATGAATAGATTGCCAAAACTACACAATTACCCAAAGAAGAACTAGATGATATAACAACTTTGTCGACAAACCTATCTCTAGAAACATCAGGATTGTAAGTAAGATTCTTGAGGTTTAGGCATTTACGTAGGGATGGGAGCAGAATTTGAACACGTGATAAAGGATTAAATAAATGCAGTTCGTATTTAGCATCCAAAGTAACCAACCAACCATTAGATGAGCCCCAACACCGTCTATCATAAATCTCCGGCAAGTCAAACTGATAAAGCCTATTATTGAAAGGACTGCAAAATAAGCGTAGGCAATTTTCATTCTCCGTAAACATTAGCAAAGGAAGAAGTGAGCACGAATTAGTCTTATCTTTAAGAAGTAAAGCTGCCCGCCATGACTTGCAGACCAAACCAAATCTTACATAATCATCAAAAAAGTGTAATAGTCTTGAAATAAGCATTAGAAGTTCAAATGGTAATTCAGACCAATCTGCCATAATCTGAAAAGAGAAAAAAAATGGAAGTCATAAAAAAAAAGGCATCATTCTAGACAGATATTCCACAAATAAGTAATTCCTCAACTTTCAGTACTTATAATATGATGAAGACATATGAATACGAAAAGAACACATTCTTTTTTTTTTGATATCGAACTAGAATAGATTGAATATGAAAGTATAATATTTCTGCTCACACTACTATCTTTGTGCAAATGGTAGAACCGAACCGTACCAAATTTCGTTATATAGGCTGGTTCAGTATTTTGAAATCTCGTACCGTTTGGCAAACAGAAAATTAATTTCGGTTTGGATTAGTAAATTACCGGTTCAGTATGGTTCAATTTGATTCTGTACAAAAAAACCGAAAAATTATTGAATCAAAAAAAATTTGTTTGGAATACATATGTAAATAATAATATGGTTCCTACCACTCTAACCACTAACCATCCAATGAACTTATCCAAAAATTACATTAGCATCATTCAAGTTTTGGGTTTTAAATGCAATTAGAACCCAATTTATGAAGAGAAAATCAGAAAAAGAATATAATTGGGCATTTAGAATTTGGACTGTACCTCTGCAAATTACAAACCTGGGCAGAGAGAGAGATGGTGGAGGCGCGATGGGCGTAGGTGATGCGGCGGCGCGGTGAGATTTACAATTGAAGAAGAAGAAGATTTGGGTTTTGCTCTAGGGCTGTCTTTGCCTTTTAAGAATTGGGATTTAAAAAAAAACAAAAAGGGGTATACAGGTTATCAGAAGGCTGGTATAAATTTATAATTCGATTATGAGTCAGAATCCGACCCGTCTTGTACGGGTGAAAATCTTCTGTACCACAATTTGTGTATCACAATGGTGTATCACAAATAAATATTTGACACATGTACATGTGACAATTATAATAATTATCACATATACATGTGTCAAATACTTATTTGTGATACACCATTATGGTACACAAATTGTGGTACAGAGGATCTTGTGCAGATAAAAAATGAGGTACAAGCAGACCACTTTGGCCCCACCATTTGCAAATTGACGGTGAATAAAACCATTATATGAAAAGGAAAAAAAATCAGCAATGCACGAGGTACAATAACACTGAGCGCGTATGGCATCAAAACGAAGTCGTTTTATAATTATCTGGGCCAAAAAAATTTGTAAAGAAAATTGTGTTGTACTGTTTATTGACCACTACGGCTCTTATAAGCTATAATATATATATATATATATATATATATATATATATATATATATATATATATATATATATATATATATATATGTCAATTGCTAAATGCTCCCGCGCGGAGGTCATTGCCTAGTTTAATATAATGAATTAAGCTCATAATTTTTGTTGATTGTTTGATTTATTCTAGTGAAATATTCGAAAAAATTTGAATATCTTAGTTGTACAGATGAGTTATGATGAGGATCACATACGTATACATGATGAGAAAATTTTAGTATAAGTTTTTAGTATTATCTGTTTTCATCTAATATTTTTAATTATAGTATGCTTCAATGTTATGGACCAATAAGCTGGGTTTAATTATCTAATTTTTACTGAGTTAATTAATTATTTTACTTAGATGATAAGTTGAGTTTAAATATCTAATTTTAATTGAATTAATGATTGTTTTACTTAGATGATAAGTTGAGTTTAAATATCTAATTTTTATTGAATGGATTGATTGTTTTACTTAGCTAATATCATATTTTTTATTGGGATGAGTACAAAATAAATAGAATAATTAGGGATTTATCTAAATAAATTGGATAGCTAGTGTGAATAACATAGTTGAATAGATTAATGATGCAAGTAATTATAAATTATAAAATATATGATGAATAATAATCTAATGATTCCACCATCTACTATATACGTATCACAAAATCTTTTACAGATTTCTTTCAACGCTTGTTTGTTAACATTTCTTTTTTCAATAAAAGTAGGTTGAAGTCTGTCTTAAAGTCAAATATACTTTAAACCTGACGTTTCTAATTAATTTTTTATTTCAACGTTCAATATATATCTTCAAATTCAGAATAATTACGAATAGCGTGTAGAGCTAGGGCTGTAACCGAGCTTATATGAACCGAACAAGCACATGTTTATAATGTACCAAGTCTTCGTCACCTGACGTGGCACCTCGGATATCGATTGTTAGTAATAATACGTCGATTACTATAATAGACACGTCGACCTTCTCTCAATGGATCGACTAACTCATCGACATCTGCTAATATCGATTAACCAACCCTTTGTAATAGGGTCAAAACCGTATGACTGAGATCCGTATCCAAACCCAAATGTCTTATCACGACCCGACCCAGGTATTCGAGACATCTTGTCAGGATCCGACCCAATGATCCGAACGGAAACTATAAATAGCCTTCATAAATACAATAATCGTACGCATTCTCTAAACATTAAATACCCATTTCGATCTCGACACTTACTTAAGCATCAGAGGGTTATCGCCGGGTCACCACCGACATTAACCCCAACCTGGTACTTAAGAAGAGACACAATCTTTCGGCCCAAAGGGTACATTTTCGAACCGAATAGACACATTTATTTTATTTATTTCATTCAAACAGGATACATGCAATTATTGATATAAATTAGTAAAACATATATATATATATAGTATACAACTATCCGTTTGGTAGGACCTAATAGGGGGTATTAAGTCATATTATATGAGTTAATATGGCCTAATACAACGTTTGGTGGTATTGCTCTAATACCGGGTCAAATGGATGGAATCCTTACGACCCGGTATTAAGACTAGATAATAATCCACCCAAGCATGGGTGGATTAGTTAATCCGGGTGAATATGGATTAGGTAAAATGTCACTAATAACCTCAAATTTACATATTTTCTTTTTACATATCATTAAATATCATAAATTCTTCTCCAATCTTTGAAAATATATTAATATATATCTAAACTCATAACTCTACAAAACATATTACGATAAATTGTTTTAATATAATATGACTCAATCAAATCTACCAAACATATTTTTAATATGGCCTTCAATCCGATTCCAATCTAATCCACCTTAATCCCATTCACCTTACCAAACGGCTATACATATTGAGAAACTAGAAAGTCCCACTACCTCTCCTCTCTTTCCATCCGTTCACCTCAGTTTCTCTAGCTAGCTATAACACACAAATTTTAACATTTTATGTATATCTAAGTCTTGAAAACATATACATATATAAATACTTAAATGGGATTATGTTGCTGGTGCCACAATTGAGTCATCGTTATCGTCGTCGTCGTCATCATCATCGCCATCAATTTTTTTATAAATTTGAGTATTAAAATTGCAACCACAATTTCTTTTGCAAGCTTCTCGTCTTTAATATTAAATGACGACCATATCGATCGAGAGTGAGGGAACTGGGAATACTAATTACTTACTTGGGTATTCTGTAGGGGTTAGGGCACTACCCTATTCCCTTTTATAGCTTGAATTAACAATTTTATTTATATTTGATTTTGAGGCAAATTAAAAGATTCTAGTAGAGTACGTATATACTTTTGAGAGAGTGAATAGCAAATTAACTCCTTGTGTTATTCTAAATAGGCAATTTAATTCCCTGTGATAAATAATAGGGCAAAATACCTCCCTGTGATATCCTAAATAGGCAATTTAACTCCCTGTGATAAGAAAAATGGCAAAATGACTCCCTGTGTTTTTATAAAAGAAGCACATTGCCTTCCTCTAAATTGCTCATTTATTCATATCATAGGGAGGTAAATTGCTCATTATTTTATTTCACAGGGAGGTAAATTGCCTATTTTTATATCACAAGGAGGTAAATTGCTCATTATTCATTTCACAGGGAGTTAAATTGCCTATTTTTATTTCACAGGGAGGTAAATTGCCCATTAGACATATCACAAGGAGTTAACTTGCAAAAAAACCCACTTTTGAGATGAATTTAGCATATTATCCATAGAAATATCTCTCACCTCATTTCGTTTCGTTCCTTCCTATATGGCATATATAATAAGGCATTGCTTGATATGATATGATATTATATTATATTGAATATGTAATAACCGATTAAATATTATAAGCTAAATCCGGTTGAATTGTCAGTGCGAAATATCCAAAGGTAATGAACATGTGTCTTTCCCATAAAATTGTTAATTAAAGGCCAAATTTCACCTTTTACTTATTCAGTTCAATAATTTCCATCTACTGATAATAACATCTAAGGCTAAAAATCAAATTAAGCTATTTGATATTTGACTCGAGTTCGTTCAATAAAAGCTCGTTTGAACTCGGTTTGTTATATAAATCAAACAAGTTTGAACATCAATTCTCGTATGATAATTTTTGAAGCTCACCTCGAGCTGACTCAATAAGCTAAAAATTGACCAAATACATGTAAAAATATCAAGTTACTCGATACTCGGATCGAGCTTGATCGATAAAAGCCCGTTTGAGCTCAGTTTGTAAAAAAATCAAACCAAGCTCAAACACAACATTTCAAGCTCGATAAAACTCAAACCAAACTTGAACAGTGTTTCATTCGATAATCCTCGACTCCTTTGTACCCCTAACTGCGACTCAATATTTAATTTGATGTTTAGGAGGTGGCAAGATCCGAAATTTTAATGAAGCAATTTACCCAATTCAGTCGGAGAGTGTAACTCACTTGCCGAAATTGAGAGTAGGCATGCAAATTATTTTACAATATAGGGGGATAAATTGTCACATTTATCATAACACAAGGGGTAAAATGCCACATTATCATAACAAAAGTGAATAAAGTGTCGCCTATAAAAATATCAATGAGGCCATATGAAATTTTTACAAAATTTAGGGGGTTAAATGCTCTTTTTAAAACCACAAGGGGGTAAATAGAACATTATGTATTTTATAGGAGGTAAATTATCATTAATTTTGGAAAAGAATTGAATTTAATACCAAAGTTACAATGAAAACCTATCTTATGGTATTAAATTTGAATTTTCTTATTCAACGGCATCAAAATTAGAAATAGGTATATTTTATGGTATCAAAAAAATTTTTTTTCCGATAATAAAACAAAATGGACCTGACAAATTAGGTCTGGGCTTTTCTACATATTTTTTTTTTTTTTGGGTAATATTTCAGTTTAGGGTTAGAGCATTAAAACTTCTCTCTCTTCCTTCCCTCTTTATCTTCTTCCCCAAGTACTCATCAATTTTCCAATATTCACAGTTGATAACAAATGGATCCGAAAACTATCAAGGAGATTTTGGATGAAGTTTCAAATACTGAAAGCCTATCTACGAAAATTTCGAAATTAAAGGATTATGCTTACAATTTAGAGTTGGAAATTAACAATATGAAGATTGTCAAATCCTCGTTTCCTATTACCATTGTTAACCTTTCCAATGGTTTGCAATTTTCTGTTTTCTTTTTTTTTTTAATTATTTAATCGTTTAGATTTCAGCGATTTTTGTTTAAGTAGGAGTTAAGGAAAATTCTTACCTAAACCGGGTTTGGCCGAACCCAAAGAATTTTTCAGGAGTTAATTAGGTTTAGTTTGATTTTGCAGTACTTTCAACCATTAGGGAGGAGTTAGCTAGATTGCGTCAGGGACCCAGAGGAAGAGATTCCCTATTCCCCACTATTGTGGGAGGAGGACTAGTTGTGCCTTCGAGAACTGGAAGAGGAAGAGGAAGAGGAAGAGGAAGAGGAAGAGGAGGAGGAGGAGGAGGAGGAGTAGGACTACAGATCTCGGAAACCAACAGAACCGTATTCGCCAATGTTAAGAAGAGAGGACGACAAATTGTGCCTCGAGGAGGACTACAAATCTCTGAATCCAGTAGATCAGAAGTTCTAAAGTCTAAGAAGCCAAAGTCTAAGAAACCGAAGCTGGTCGCCTAGAAAGCACAACGATTTTGTCAAAGTCGTGATGAACGCAATTTAGTTTTTGCATTTTAGTAATATACAGTTTCTGATAATCATGGATCAAAATTTCTATTTTTTCCATCGAAAACATCGAAAAGTTTCCGTTTTTGAATCAGGCGAAACGAAAACAAGATGTAATTCCGAAACTACTTATTTGCCTTAAACTCTGATATTTTCCTATATTTAGTAATTTTTTTACAAATTTTACTTAGTGTTTCCGAAACATTTCCGAATAGTATCGAAAAGTTTCCAATATTTAACTGACCGAAACATACATTTGAACCGAAATTTTGATCCATGCTGATAATATTATGTTGTTTGGTACATTGATTCAATTATGATGTTTGGTGGTATATTGATTCTTTTGCATGAATTTATTCTGAGTTTTTGCGGGTTTTCGTGAATGAATCGATAGTCTTTTGTGGACTTGTTGTGGAGAAATAATCAAGATCCATGGAACTCATTCCTGATTCTGTCCGTCATGAAGTTTTGGACGAAGTAGGTTTTAATTTCATTTTAGTCCCATGTATTTAATCCAATTCCACCCGTCTATTTATATGAAAATCGGGAGTAGTTAGTTACTAGATTTATTTCTAAATTTAGTTTAAATTTATTTGAAGCTGCAAAATAAATAGACCCGTTTGAATTAGACGTTAGATTAAATCTGGAGTAGTATGCTACTAGACTTATTTCTACAATTACATCATTTGTTTGGATACACACTTAATCGCAAAAAATCCAAAAAATATAGTGTGATTAGGGTTTTTTGCACTTTGCACCCTCGAAATATGGAAAATAGGCACTTTGCACCCCTGAAACTTAGATTTAGCACTTTGCACCCTCAAAATATGAAAAATGCAGCACTTTGCACCCTCTTTTATATTTAGGCAAAAACTCAAGAGCAAAATAGGTAATTCAATAAATATTTGGCACTTTACACTCCCAAAACTTGAGAAATTGGCACTTTGCACCTCCAAAATAAAATTAACAATTATCACCCTCGAATTAAGAACAAATTAGCAACTTGCACCCCCAAAACACAATAATTAATGGACACTTTGCACCCCAAAACACAAAATCAACAGTTAACACCCTCGAATTTAAAAGAAAAAATCAAACCCCTCCTTTCTCCTACAAAGTCGACCATCGGGGTGAAAAAAATCTAAGGCAAATTAAAATAGGTAAGTTTCCGATCCGATTGAACAACCTACATTTATATACATATATTCAAATTAAATACCATGAATTTGGAATAATTATATCATATAACAAATTAACATCCATGAATTATAGCTTGTACAAATTAAACGTGCTATGCAATAATTGAATAAGTAAATATTGGTAAGTTCAACTTTGTTTTAGATCTTTTACACCCCGATGGTCGACTTTGCAGGAGAAAATGAGGGGTTTGAGTTTTTTTTTTAAATTTGAGGGTGTTAAGTGTTAATTTTGTGTTTCAGGGTACAAACTGTCAATTTATCGTGTTTCGGGGGTGCAAGTTGCTGATTTGTTCTTAATTCGAGGGTAATTTTATTTTGGGGGTGCAAAGTGTCAATTTCTCAAGTTTTGGGGGTGCAAAGTGTCAAAGATTTATAATTGAATTACCTATTTTGCCCTTGAATTTTTGCTTGAAAATAAAAGAGGGTGCAAAGTGCTGTATTTTTCATATTTTGAGGATGCAAAGTGCTAAATCTAAGTTTCGAGGGTGCAAAGTGCCTATTTCCTATGTTTCGGGGGTACAAAGTGCAAAAAACCCGTGTGATTACAAGTTTCTTGAGAGAATATACAATCTTTAAGATGAACAAATTCTACTTAAATTTGTTATCGTCATGGATGAGAGGGCTCGGGTGTTGGTCTGCATAGTATCCACTTGCCATTTGGGCTATTATTATATAATTATAGTTTTTGCTTATATTGTTAATAATTATTCCCTCCGGCCGTTTAATATATTGACATATTTTTTGTTATCACACAGATTAAGAAATCTTATAATTATATTTTTTTTATAAAATATTCCAAATATTCTTTATAATATCTTTTAATTTTTTATTAGTGAGTGATGACAACTAAATTTCCTAACTTAAATGTGAAAAATAGGCAAAATTGGAAAGAAAAAATGCTTTGAAAACAAAAATATGCCACTTAATTTAAAAAAAGGATTTAACAAATGTGTCAATTAATATGAAATGGAGAGAATATAACTTTTACAATAATCACCATCAGAACTAATTTATTACATTTAATTTTAATTAATAATCAATAAGTATGTAAAGCTACCACGTCATTTGATTTTTTATTCTATAGTATTTATATAAGGGATTTTTGCACGTCATCCCACAAAAATTTTAATTTCTTAGCATTTTTCCCTATGATTGAAAAATCATGATAGCGGCCCTTAAAAGTTGACAAGTGCATTCACTTTGCCCTCTAATCAATACTTTATTGAATTACAAAAGGTAGAATTGTAATTTTGGGGTTTTTTTTGGGGGGAGGGGGAGGTGTGGAGGGGTTATTATAATTTCACACAATTTGATAGAATTCATTAAAATGATACTTACATCTTAGTTTAATTTTAGTCTTGTAACATATATTTTTTATTGTCATTGTTTCACTTTCAATTTATTTGATTAAATATTTTAGTATAAAGATGATTCATTTGTAAATAAATAAAAAATAATTATTACTAATTAAAATTTCATTAAAAAAACTTGTAAATTTGAATTGTCGTATAAACGTTTAACAAGACATTCTTTTTTTCTTTTTTTCAAATTGCAATTCATATTTGGATATTGTAAAGTATTGTGCACTTAATCCCCCAAATTTTTTTAGTTATTGCACTAAACTCCCTGAGTGATGCTTTTACTTTTTGAAAATTTCTGAAAAATGATCAGGGAATAAAGTGCAAAGTTTTTTTAATTATACGGAGGAAAGAGCAAAAATGAAAAATATTTGTGGGGTAATGTGTAAAAATCTCTTTATATAAAGAAAAAATTGAGATGACCTCAATAGATTTTAAAAATTTATGCAACTAATAAAATATGTCGGATTGACTTTAAAAAAAATATCATGTTCAAAGAATGAATAAAATAAGAATATTTGAATGAGATGCCTCGAAGGCTTGGCTCAAACTCAAGTGCTAGTTAATAATTATTACTAGGTTGTTAATAATTATTATTATAACTAACAGATTAGTATATTAGAAATGATCTAGCATACTAGTATGAAATTAAAGCTACAACAAAGAGTATGTATGGAAGAATTTTGGCTCGATTTCATAAGTTTTGTTTTCGAAAAAATAGTTTGGTTGTTTTGGTGAACCTTTAAAACTTCATTTGGTTGTTGGAATTTGAAAGAAAAAAATATGTGTCAAATCAATGTCATTTAGAAATAAAAAAAAGGTAATACGGAGTATGTGTCAAATTATTCTTTTATATGATTGAGTTTCAAAATTTTTGAATTCTGGTTTCGAGAGGTTTGGGCATATTTTTCGACAAGTTTTGATGAATCGCACTAGTTTTGCTAGGACTCCAGATAACTAACTAATTAGTCTGTTCGAATTATAGACATGACGTTAGGTTAAATCGGGATTAGTCTGTTACTCGATTTATTTTTAAATTTAGTTTAAATTTGTTTGGAGCTGCTTCGATGCAGCTGCAAAAAGGTAGACCCGTTCGAATTACGATCGATGACACAGGTTAAATCGGGACTAGTATGTTATTAGATTTATTTCTAAATTTAGTTTAAATTTATTTGGAGCTGCTTCGAAGTAGCTGCAAAAAGTATAAACCTGTTCGAATTGCAGACGATGATGTTAGGTTAAATCAGGACTAGTCTATTACTTGATTTATTTCTAAATTTATTTTAATTTTGTTTGGAGCTGCTTCGATCCAGCTGCAAAAGGGTAGACCAGTTCGAATTACGGTCGATGACACGGTTAAATCGGGACTAGTATGTTATTAGATTTATTTCTAAATTTAGTTTAAATTTATTTGGAGCTGCTTCGAAGCAACTGCAAAAAGGATAGACCTGTTCGAATTGCAGACGATGACGATAGGTTAAATCAGAACTAGTATGCTACTCGATTTATTTCAAAATTTAGTTTAAATTTGTTTGGAGCTGCTTCGATGCAGCTGCAAAATGATAGACATGTTCGAATTATGAATGGTAACTTTAGATTAAATAGAGACTAGTCCATTCCCATATTTCTTTCTAAATATAGTTCAAATTTGTTTGAAGCTTTCCCGAAGCAGTTGCAAAGGATAGACCCGTTCGAATTACGGACAATGATGTTAAGTTAAATCGGGACTAGTCTGTTACTAGATTTATTTTTAATTAAATCTGGACTAGTCTGCTACTACATTTATTTCTAAATTCAGTTCAAATTTGTTTGGTACACACTAAATCACAAACAAACAAAAATGGTATCGGAAAATATAGTGTGATTACAAGTTTCTTGAGAGAATATACAATCTTTAAGATGAACAAATTCTACTTAAATTATGAGCGACGGTAAAATTTTGATGACTTGCTGTTATCGTCATGGATGAGAGGGCTCGGGTGTTGGTCTGCATAGTCTTGGCTATTATTATATAATTATAGTTTTTGATTATTGTTAATAATTACTCCTTCCGTATTATATTAATTGACATATTTTTTTGTTTTTACATAGATTAAGAAATTTCATCGTTACATATTTATTTATGATAAAATATTTCAAATATTCTTTATAATATTGACTACTTTTAAATTTTTATTAGTGATTGATGACCATCAAATTTCCTAACTTAAATGTGAAAAATTGGTAGAATTGGACAAAAAAGGCTTTGAAACCTAAACTTGTCAATTAATTTGAAACAAATTTTTTTAACAAATGTGTCAATTAATATGAAACAGAGGGACTTTTACAACAATCAATATAGAGCTAATTTTTACATTTAATTTTAATTAATAATCAACAAGCATGTAAAGCTACTACGTCATTTGGTTTTTATTCTATGGTATTTATATAGGGGATTTTTGCACGTCATCCCACAAAATTTTTCATTTTTTGCGCTTTTTTCCTATGATTGAAAAATCACGACAGTAGCCCTTAGAAGTTGACAAGTGTGTGCAATTTGCCTCTTGTCAATATTTTATTGGATTACAAAAGGTAGAAATATAATTTTGGGGTTCTTTTTGTTTTTTTTTGCTTTTTTTTTGGGGGTGGGGGATTATAATTTCACACAATTTGGTAGAATTTATTACAATAAAATTCATACACAAAGTTTTGACCTAATTTCACGAGATCCACATATTTTAATAAATCTCTTCCATATAAGCTCTTTAAAAGAATTCATGTTAAAAGTTCACATGAGAATCCATCCAACTAAAAGAAAAGTAGTAAAAAGGATTTAATTATTACTATTATTTTTGTTAGAATAAAAAAGGAAATATGGTTTGATTAATGCAAATGAAAGATGCACAAAAGCTCGAGTCAAGATTGGGTGGCAACAGCTAAGAGTGCACGCCTATGCATTGGATCCCGTTGGGGGGGGGGGGGGGCTAGGTAACCTTTTTCCACTGTTAATAATCTGAGTGGGGGTTAATTAAATTAAATGATGGCAAACACACATTTTTTTCAATAAAGGTAAGAATCTCCACTCACTCGCCTTTAGTAAATCATATGGCCATCATATCTTGCACCATCAACCAAAATTTAGCAAAAAAATTTTTAAATTTGATTTGACATAATACATATTTAATCATATAGCAAGTACATATATATTAATTATTACGCTCTTTTGATCAAAATATATAATAGTATTGAAATCATAAAAAAAAAAATGGGGTTCCCCATCACAACATACATTTACACGAATTACAGAATCATGAATGTAACTATATAAGACTATCAATTCGATCCAGTGGAGTTGAAAGCTCATGTGACAAGGTTGTGAGTGACAAAATTTGAATTTAATTTCCTAGAGAAAATCTAAATCTATATGTTTTTAAAAATATTGTTCAATTTTAAGAATAAATTGAATACGTCTAAACTATGTTCATATTATAATTTTTCACAACCGCTCGACTTTATAGTTAGCATCACTAATTGAACCAAAATATAAGTGTATTTGATAGTATATATATATATATATATATATTATGCTACAAATATATTCGATTGAAAATCATAAAATATAATTAGTTGATATTTTCTTTGTGGAAAGATTTTCCGAACAACCAAATCCCTAACACTAACACCGGAAGGGCTATAAGATTTTACTCTTTTAAAAATGTAAATTGTTTATAAAATAATTTATTGCATCTATTCTGTAAATAGTACAATCACTACCCCCAACTATAGATTAAAATTAAAATTTCTCTTGATGGACAAACTATTATGTAGCCATGTAGCTAGCTAGGGTACGTTTAGAATTCTTTATATTTATCTTATTCGATGTGGCTCATTCTAGTGGAAGATATGGAAAATTCTTGTCTGAATTTCAAAATAAGTATATTGTATTTGTTATGTAGTTATTTTCAATTCAATCAAATCCTACTTAAATAAGAATATTTCTGAATAGATAAAGCAGTACATTATGTGTCCACACATTTTACTCATTTTCACTTTATCTGTCTTTCTTGTTAGAAAAAACCTAGGCAGGATTTTTGTAATGAAACCATCAAACAAGGTTGTACAATATCTATCTTTTGAAATTCGATTTGAAGAGTTAAAATTTAATAAAATAAATGTGAAAATATCAATATTGGAGTTTGACTCAGTTAATGCTAGTTTATGCACAAATAAAAAAACAAGTTCCCAACTTAATAAGAAAATTAAACAAAACATGAACAACGTGTTTGTATTTACTTGGATCATTTAAATTATACTATTTGTGTTTCTAAAAAAATATTACAAATTAATTATCTAGGCCACGCCCGTTATTGAAGTGAGCTCTTGCCGATTTCCGTAGCCCTTTTTGAAAACACCCTCAAGCAGGGGCGGATCCAGGAATAGGGGTCAGTGAAGGCTAAGCATAGATCAAATTTTTGATAAATTTTCCCAGAAAATACCAATTTTTTTTTGTATTTGAGTTAACCAAAACGAGAATATAGAGTAGTTTATACTTTAACATATTTTCTTTTTATTTACAATTCTTTCTAAGATTTCTTGAAATTGTTCAAAAATCTCAAAAAGTTTCTAATATACAACTGACCGAAACATACGTAAAAAGTAAAACTTGAATACATGGGGCTATAAGGTTCTAGGATAAATTAAATAATCGTAATACAATTTCATATAACACCAATATATTCACAATTAATCGCACCGATTATTATTTTATGAAATGTGTACATAATAGCCAGGGCAGAGCTAGATCAATATTTGGGGAGGGTTAATTATGTATTAATGTATTAAATAAAATGTATTATAAAAAAATCGAATTCTCTTGATTATTATTAAAAATAAAATAATAAAAAATATTAAAAAATAACAAAAATCAAAGAACAATTATTCAGAAAGAAAAAGAAGCTAAATGAGCAATTGTTGAAAAAGAAAACGAAATTAAAAGAACAAACAATTATTGAGAAAATAAAATTGATTAAAAGAATAATTGTTAAGAAACAAAAAAGACTATAAAATAAACACCTACTTCTTCATCTTTGTTTGAAAGACCAACTTCTTCACCAGATTATTCAGAACGCTTTTCCATGGCTTCTGACATACCATTTGAGCAACCCCCTCCAAAGGCGAAGAAAAAACCACTTTCAACCAAAGAAAAAATGAAAGAAAAGATGGAAGATTCTCAAAAAACTCTTATGATTAGAGAATTTCCAGAAATGCAAATAGATGAAAATCAATCATCTGAGGATTCATCAAGCTCTTTCGAGGCTTCCAGTCAATATTCTGAGATGGATCAAGAAATGGCAGACATTTCTAAGATACTTATGGCCGATCCATCTGTAACTGAGCTTCCTCCTGAAGACTCAGAAGAAGAAACCATGATGGAAGATCCTCTTCCAGCCCGACATACAGAAACCTCATCATTAAAACCAACAAATGGGCCATGGTTCACATTTGATGATATACCTGTTGAAAAGAGAAGAGAAAGGTTACAATCCTTCGCAGCCTGGATTGATCTACAAAAAACTAAGGAACAGAGTTTTCCTGCTATCCTTAGAGAATTTACATCCAGGTTCACTGGAACCTTAAGAGAATGGTTCCTATCCCTTGGAGAATACAAACAGATCCAATTCTTCCAAGCCACTGCAGCTCAAGTACTAGGGGCTATACATCAAGAATTTCTGGGTGATAGTTCAATCTATGATAAGCTAGCCCAACAGAGCTATTTTGCTATGAAGTGTTGCTCCTTACAGAAAAAGGATTTAGATTTCCATTTCAAAAGGATGTCTGAACTCTACTATACATTGTATGGGAGTAATGATCCCACCCTCAAACATGTATATGTAGCATCTTTTCCCAAAGAGATTCACCCAGAACTCAATCGTCTTCTCAAAGCTGCTGGAAAAGAAATAAATCTTCTTACTCTTGGAGAAATTCACCAAATGGCGATTGCAACTGTTATAAAGTTATGTGAACAGCAAAACATGTTCAAATCTCTGATCCATAACAAAACTGCTCTAAAGCAAGCTTGCAAGAAGTCCCATTTGGAAATCAAGTGTGAATCTAAGGATGGGTGTACTTGTCATGTTAAAAAGAAGAAATCCAAGAATGACAAGGAGAAACCCAAGAAGAAGGGAAGTCTCAGATTCTTCAAAAGAAAGTCCTATAGAAACAAGAGAACTGATAGATGTTACATCTGCAAAAAAAAAGGACATTTTGCGAAAAATTGTCCTCAGAACAGAGAAAAATCAGCTCGCATGATAACACACATCCAGCAATATGATTAAAGACGAAAAGCAATACGGATGTTGAGTCACTCTTTTCAGAGCAAGATGAACAAACAGAAGAAAGTATCTTTGCTCTTGAAGACATTGAAGAATCCATAAGTAGCCAAGAAAGAATGCCAACAGTTACAAGAACTTGGGCTTATCGTACCTACCAAATCCAATTGGGTTTTCCAAGCGTTCTATGTCAATAAAAGGGCTGAACAGAACATTGTTAAGACAATGGAATGGTCCATGAATTAAGCTACGGTCCCTGTATTTCTTGATGTCTCTTATACTTTATTCCATTGGGGAGGACCATAAGTTTTTGAGCTTTATGATAAAGATCAAAACATATGAGAAGATCTTTTCCATGTAACTTACTCCCAATTACTAAACATCCTATTGGGATTCAATTCTTCCCAAGGGTCCGCCCTTGACCACAGGGGGTTTTCTGTAATTACGGTAAGCCTCAGGGGCTTTTGAGTGTAAATCCCCCCTTTTTTATTTATCTCATTTTCTCTTTGACAGGTTTGGAAGTATGGTTGCTTTTTTCCGGTATTCTCCTATTAACATCCTTGACGTCCATCTGCCTCGTTCGATGCTTGAGTTCGATGATTCTGGTTCACAGAGCTGGATCAGAAAAGAAGCAGCTGAGGTTCTTGCAAAACCCAAAAAATCCTTTCATATTTTTTGGAAAAATATGTCTCCTTAATTACTATATTTCCTTGTCTTAGCTTCTGAGCAAAGCAGAAGCTCTTTCTGGCGAGATATCTGGTGTTCTTCAAGAAATGAAGCAAAAAAGCTTATCTTGCATGCATGAATTCTCCGATGCAAACGAGTTGCATGATCATGTCTTGGAGCTAAATGATATGCTTGATAAAAAAAAGAGTTATTGTGAAGTAAGTACTTATAGAGCTGTAGTTTTTACTTCATTTAATTTTGTGACATGGCACATGATGAATGACTTTGTTTATGATCAGGATTTGCTCCAAGAGACTCCCGTTTTAGATAAACAGGAAGTCGACATTCTTGAAATAAACCGTTTGAGGCATTCTCTTCTAATGGGCTCACACGTTTGGGACCGGAGGCTATATTTACTCGACTCCCTGATTAAAAGAAGCTCTAGTCCCAAGGCTCCAAATGATGCTTTACCTCTTATTGAATCGAAAGATTGTACCTTTGACCTTGGTCAAACAGAAAATATTCCCGAGTATCAAAATGTCGAGGATTACCCCAACAATGAGGAATATTATAGTACAGACGAGGAGCATGCTAACAATAGTACTTCTTTAGAACGACTTACTTCTTTAGGAACGACTTCCTTCTTTACAAAAATGATTTTTATATATAATTTAATTACTTAATAACCAGGCACTTATGGAATATTCCTTATAACATGACATGTTAAATGCTGATTTTAACAGCATTCAAATGAAATATATATAATGCAACTCCAGAAGACATCCGAAAATCCAAAACGAAAAGAGAATCTATCAAGATGTTCTTCATTTCTAAAAGGTAGGATAACCTCAAATCCAAGGAATAAACTCTTCAGCTATGGAACATTACACTATTAATATAACCCGCAAATTAAAGCATATTGGGGAAGATACAAAGAACCTTAACCTTGCTGATATTCAACTATAACCTGATTCACCATCACCATAAAAATAAATGAAATTACCTAAGAAGCCAAGCACGCAGTCTATTACATTATCATATGTCACTTAACAACCGACATTACTAGAGATAGTAGGGATAAGCTGAAAAGGTAGGATAACCTCAAAAATCAAGTGATAAAAACTACCGATATGGAACATTACTCGTTTAATTTAACCGGAACATTACGCGTTTAATTTAACCCGCAAATTAAAGAAAAATAGGGAAGATACAAAGAACCTTAACTTTGCTGATATTCAACTATAACCTGGCTCACGATCACCATAAAATTAATGAATGTCACCTAACAACCAATATTTCTAGAGATAGTATAGAGAGGGAGAGAGGTCAACTATGACATCCTCGAGGACCATTTAATGCCAGTCTAACTGTTCTCTTCTTCTTAAGTTAGGAAAGGACTTGAATTATAGAACTGTTCCATAAACCATATCAAGGAGTTTTATGCAACCATCACAATATAAATGTGAAAAAAGGAACCATAACTATATCATTGTCATCAACAACCTACAACTCCTAATATGAAAATCCCATTCAAGAACACAAAAAGAAGTAAGAAAATAACAACGCATCTGCAGTGAGATCCTGAAGAAAAATGTGATTAGTAAAGGATTTCCCTCAACAAGTTTCTAAATCTCCTAGGATCAAAATTAGGACATCTATAATCGCACATAAAATTTGATGATCTCATAAAATAGCCAAACAATTTTGAAAAACATAGAGTCAAGATCTACTATGGTAACCAGGAGAAAGTCTCGGGAGGCTGCATTAGAAATAGAGGATGCAACTCCAAGTTCCAACTATTACACTCAGAATGGAGCAAAAAATTGACCAATTCTAATTTGGAAAAAATAGCAGTCCAACCCAAACAAGTAAGCAAAAGGTACATAAAAACAACATAGCCATTTTCTGTGCAACGCACTTCAAATATCATATTCATTGTGTAATACCACCAAATATCATATTCATTGTGCAACATCAGCACCTGTCTCACCAGTAGTAACAGCCCCAGGATTAGCTTCAACAGCAACATCAGCACCTGTCTCACCAGTAGTAACAGCCCCAGGATTAGCTTTAACAGCAACATTAGCACCTGTCTGTTGGGATTCGGTAAGATAAACAGCCCTAGGCACAGCGGAATATAAAAATTTTAGGACCTCTTACGGAATCTTGCCAGGATATTCTCTAGTTGTATATATATGAATATAATTAAACGATAGTATAAGTTTTCTCGTTTATACCTATCTCCTTGCAAATCCTCGGCTAGCAAAATGAGCTCTGAATTCTGCCCCGGCAAGATCGACCCACACCTTTTGAGTAGCGCCCCACGTGTTGCGCCTCTACGAGTTGATACACCACAATATCATGAAAATAATATAACTTGATCAGCTAGAACACAAGGTATATTATAAACTAGGAATTAGGAACGATTTGGGAACAAAACTCGAAAACGAAAAATTCTTCCAAGTGGAAGAAGGGTTCGATCGATATAGCTAGGGAGAGGGAGAGAGAATTTTTGCTCTTGCTCAATTTTGCATATAGGGTTGTGTGAGAATTAACTATAAGAAACCTATTTATAGTTTTCTCTCTAACCTAGTCCTATTAGGACTAGGTCTTCTCTCTCCTACATGGGCCATGACCCTCTTTAATTAGAAGACCAAGTCTTCTAATTAATTCATGGCCCAGTTAATTAATTTGACCAGGCCTAATTTAATCTCCCAATTAAATAGCCCAATTAATTAACTTAATCTCCCTTTTAATTAAATTAGACTCTAAGTCTATTTAATTAAATTCTTTTCTAATTAATTAAATCCAACTTAATTAATTAATTCATAAATTAAATTCCAATTCAATTTATGATCCAGATCCAATTCCAATTTCATCCCATTTTGTTCCAATTGGGTCGACCCAGTCGATCCACCCAATATAATTGACCTAGTCGATTATTCACCCAGTCGACCCAGTCGACTCGGTCGTTCTTATTTCCTCGCTTTCGCTTCATGTGTATTGTGTATGCCCCCGTAGGTTCACCACATAATTGGCCGTGGGTTATAATTAAATATTATTTAATTATTCGAGTAAGACTTACTCTAAATCAATCGAACACTCTGTCGATTGATCATTCCAAAATTAGCACCCCTGCCAATTTGGGAATTCTCCCACACTCCACGGTCGATGTCCAGCCACAAGCCCATGAAGCCCAATCACTGGTGAATTAATTCAGTGAACCTTTTATCATTTACAATTTCCATATACGACATAATCTCTCCATCGATCAATCTCCCAGTCGAGACTTAAGGGCACGGTCTTTCATCGGATCCCCTTTTATTTCGTCTTGACCTTATGCACTCTGATCTTGAAATAAATTCTCTTTGACTTAATCTTTATGAGCTACTTACATAAAGCCGTCAGATACCTTGGCCAAGGATTTACCAGAATTAATTTCTCACAGAAATCCATAGGAGAATTTCCCAACCTATCAAGTCGGGTCAATGGATCCTTTGTTGATGATATGAACCTGCATACGAGTTCCTCTATACCCAACATGAATCCAAAGAGACTTTCTGGCGATCCCAGTCAGTCGGAACTCATATCAAAGTATAGACGTTCTCGCACCAGATAAACCCTATCATCTCAAGTAGTTAGGCATCGTTCCTCGTATACTATTGCAAATTGGAATAACTTCAACCCCGATATGCGACTACCGCTTCCACGGTGAGTTATTTCCTAATTGGGGTATTCAGTGCGCTTGCCATCCCAGCAAGCCACCCACTTATGTGTATCGACTATCCCAGTCACGCTCGTGGACCCCAGCGTCCTCCAGTTCATCGGAGTATACACAACAGTGAGAGTCTAACCGAATCCAACGATGTCCTATCTCGATTGGATTCTACGACTCTTGAATATGTTCTAGATCACGGCCTTGGAGATCAGTCCACGGGTTGTCCCATAGCCCTGTGATCTAAGGACTTCTATCTTTATGCGTAGATAATTATTACATAAGATAAAGATGACCATTTAATAAAGTGCATTTATTAATCGAAATTGAATAGTTCCGCATTTATTACAATAAATACTAGCCATACAGCTGGCTTGCAGGACACTATTTCTATCACTGTCACACCAGTAGTAACAGCCCCAGGATTAGCTTCAACAGCAACATCAGCACCTGTCTCACCAGTAGTAACAGCCCCAGGATTAGCTTCAACAGCAACATCAGTATCTGCCACACCAGTAGTAACAACCCGAGGATTAGCTTCAACAGCAACATCAGTATCTGCCACACCAGTAGTAACATTTTGACCATTGGTAGGTTTGACAACATCTGCCACACCAGTAGTAACATTTTGACCATTGGTAGGTCTGACAACATCTTCACAGCCATACTTCTGAGGGTGTTTTCTCATAGTCTCTAACCTGTTTTTCACTTGGCTACGAGATATCCCGAAGATTTCACCGATATCAGTGTGCACCTCCTTGGGTTTAACATCTACACTTCACAAATATGAAATTCAAACGTTATACATACATTGCCCACTAGAGTACTAGGAAATATTAACACGAAGGACTTATTGCAAGCCCGCCGTGTAGTTTAATAGATTCCAAGCACTTTTCATGCATAGCTTCAGTCCATAAATTTGATTTCCATTCGGATGATTGATGTTGGTCTTTTCCCTTTGCTCTATATGTTGTATCTAATCTTTTCAGATACAAACATAGTCTGACGAACTAGCTTGTCATTGCTTCTTTGGCACTTCTGGTCTAGGCATGACTTGCCTTGGCTGATTTTACATGCATTTTTTATATATTTAGTTTATCGAGTCGAGCTCAAGGCGAGCTTCAAAACTTATCAAACGAAAAATTATGTTCAAGCTTGTTTGATTTGTTTGAAGAATCGAGCTCAAACGAGCTTTTATTGAATGAACTCGAGTCAAGTATCGAATGGCATGGTTTGCTTTAATTTTGTCCTAGCTAGAAGAGTACTATTTACTTTATTAGTGCAAAGCTTACAACTTAGGAGATTACAATTCTTAGAGTTGTTTTACAAATTAAACGGCAAATCTATTTATATTATTCCTACCTACAATAGATGGCTAGAATTACATTGATATAAAGGGTGGGCATTAGTCCTCTAGGATGTTCTAAACTACTAGAACATTTTATGGAGTCCTACTACAATCTAAGTGTTATCAACATGCTTCTACAATATTCCAAGGTCTTCTACAAGTCTCCAGAATATTCTGCCATGTTACTCTAACACCCAGCCATTCATTTTCCAGTTCTTATTGTGTTGAATTTTCTCGGATGCTCTAGAAAAAAATAGGTTAGTTAAAAAACATGGCTCACACTTAATTATTTATTTTCACTTAACTCTAGTTTAATCTAATAATTGAATTTGAAGTAATTATAAATAGTTGATAAATTCTAGACCACAAGGTCTACCACTAAGGTCCTAGAAATCGTCTAGCTATGAATTTTCCAGAAAGGAGTGATGATTTATCCTAAGTGTGTTGTAATCTAGTGTGACTGTTCTCTATTGTATGTATAATGCTGCAAAAGGTTCCATTTATGCACTTTATTAGAGTTGATAGACAATTTACCTCATATTCATAATGTTTAATTTAACTCTTTAAAAGTTGAAAATATGCTTTTCACTCTTTGTGATCTTATAAAATTAAGTTTTCACTATTTTTCTAACATTTTTATATGTGGCACTTTATCCCATATATTATGATAATGTGGCAGTTCGCCCTCATGTGTTATTATTGATATGGCAATTGGTCCCAAAAGTTATGATAAATGTGATAATTTACCCCTATTACAATGCAATTTTCATGCCACTCTCAATTTTGGCAACTTTGCTGGAAAATAAAATAGGGTACAAAGTGTTTAATTTTGGGGGTGCAAAGTGTTAAATCTGTATTTTGGAGTGCAAAAATCTATTCCCGTGTTTTAGGGGTGCAAAGTGAAAAAAACTTGTTTATTTTTGTGGTAATTTTTAGTTTCTCTATTACCATAAAAAATAGTTGATTGGTTGCTGACTCATAAATTTCACCATCTTCTTTAGTTTTGAACAATATTCCCTCAGTCATTTTAATTGTCACATTTGACCTTTTCACACATATTAAAAAATAATTTAATTATTAACTTTTTTCAAATAAAAAAGTCAAATATACCATTTTAGCGTTTGTTTTAATTAAAGTTACTCCCTCTGTTTCATATTATTTGTCATTTTATGTTAGTGACACATTGATTACGATAGTCATGATTTTAAGAAAAAAATCCAAAAATATCCTCACTGGAGTAATAATTTTTTTTTCTCTCTCTCTCTCTCTTATCTTAGTTAATACTTCTTATTCTAACAATAATGATTAACGGCTAAATTAGAAGAAAAAAATTAATTTTGCATCGAACTTCTAAAACGACAAAACATATGAAACAATATTTTTTTGTCAAAATTATAGGGTGTGTGTGGATGGGTTTTGGTCCGGTCTCGCGAGACCGAGCCAAAACCCTTCCAAATGAGTTTTCGTCAAACCCATAAAACCATCAAAAATCTATTAAAAAACTTACACCCAAACTCTTCAAACCTATAAAACATTGATTTGACACCTACCACCTATTTTTTTCCCCAAATCTCACTAAAAAAAACATTGATTTGATACATATCACCTACTTTTTCCCCTAAACCCCAACATCCAAACCCAATCCAAGTGGGGTTTCAACTTATTCAAACCACAAAATCCAAGAGTCAAAACCCATCCAAATGAAGTCTTAAAGGTTTCATCGAAACCACCCAAATCAATTTTTTTAAACTGAGACTGACGAAACTGAGCCAAAATCCATCCAAATAGACTCATAAATATGGATAGAAAATTTGTATAAAATTTGGTGAACTCTAATTTTAGAAAGATCCAAATTTAAATTTAAGTTTGGCGAAGGAAAAAAAAAATCAATGATTAGATACTTGAAATGCATAATCTACGGCCTGATGTCTGGTTGGAAAAATCCAAATACGGAAAAGTAGCGATCTTTCAACTGTCTATTCAATGTCCGCTCATTAGTCTACAGGTAGCGGCGCGTGAGCTTCGAGACACTTCTGCCATTTCCAAAAATGTAGAGGGCCCCACAACACCACCTCCCAATTTTAGCCGTTTCAAGCCACTCTTTCACAATTTTTTTTCTTTTAATCAAGATCTCGTTATCACAAAATTAATAGGGTAAATATCACTTTTGGTCCCTCTTATCATTAACTTTTTATAGAATAATTTTTTTTATGTTTTTTTTTTTCACTTTAGTCCCTTCTATGAATGATTTGTTTCACTTTAATCATTTTCAAGTGGTCCAAGGTGATTCCGATAACATGTGATATGTTCATGAGGGCAATTTTATCATTTCAAGTAAACTAACAGCTATATTCTCGTCTTTCTAATTATTTAATAAAAAATTAATATATAATGTCTTCCAAACTAGGCTTTCATTCCAATCCAACTTAATCGTACATTTCTTTCCAAACTAAAGTTTTTTCCTAAAATTTTTTTCAAACACCAAAATTGCACATAAATTAAATAATATCTCAAATAGTCTCAATAGTGAATGGACGAAAATGCACTAAAAAATATTCATATGCATATCACGTGTTATAGGAACCATCTGATACGAACTAAAGTGAAACAGTAGGGACTAAGTAAAATAAATAATTCATAGTAGGGATTAAAATGAAAAAACATAAAAAGAACCACTCTGTAAAAAGTTAATAATAAGAGGAACCAAATGTGGTATTTACCCAAACTAAAATAATGGTGTTGAATGAATATAAACCGATAAGTTCGACTATCCGGAATCAAAGGCACAAGCCGCAAGATTGTACTTGATAAATTTTGGATTTCTTGACGTAGATTTGAATTTTTTTACTTTGGTCAATAAGTTAAAAAATAATTTATTTCTTGGATTAAGTCATGAGCGGACAAATCTGACACCACCTTCCTATTGTTTGAGATTTGGATTCATCAATTTTTCATTTAATGAGAACCGAGCAAGCAAGGTGTAAAGGACTTCCGCGACCAAAGTTTACAAACAAGGCTATTTCGAAGCAACAACCAAAAGGATAGATTAGTTTGAATTACGGACGATGACGTTAGGTTAAATCTGGATTAGTCAGTTACTAAATTTACTTCTAAATTAGTTTACAGCAGCTGTAATAAGAATATACCATTTTGAATTACGAATGATGGCTTTAGGTTAAATCGGGACTAGTCTATCACTAGATTCATATATAAATTTAGTTTGAATTTGTTTGGAGTGCTTAGAAGCAGCTGTTTATATGAGCGGTGACGTTAGGTTATATCGGGACTAGTCTATTACTAGATTTATTTCTAAATTAGTTTGAAAATTGTCTGGAGCCTGGAACAAGGATAAACTTGTTCGAACTACTGAACAATGACGTTAGGTTAAATTTAATTTGTGTGTAGGTGCTTTTTATTTTTAAATTTAATTTAAATTTGTTTAGAGTTGCTTCAAAGTAGCTGCAAAAAAGATAGGACCCGTTCGAATTAAGATCGATGACGTAGCTTAAATCGAGACTAGTATGTTATTAGATTTATTTCTAAATTTAGTTTAATTTTATTTGGAGTTGTTTCGAAGCAGCTGCAAAAAGGATAGACCTGTTCGAATTACAGACACTGGCGTTAAGTTAAATCCGGACTAGTCTGTTACTCGATTTATTTATAAATTTAGTTTAAATTTATTTGGAGCTGCTTCGATGCAGCTGCAAAAAGGATAGATACGTTCAAATTACAAATTATTAGGTCAAATAGGAAGTAGTCCATTTCTATATTTATTTCTAAATTTAATTCAAATTTGTTTGAAGTTTTTCAAAGCAACTGCAGAGGATAGACCCGTTCGAATTACGGACGATGACGTTATGTTAAATTGGGAGTAGTTAGTTACTAGATTTATTTCTAAATTTAGTTTAAATTTATTTGGAGCTGCTTCGTGCAGAACGGATAGACCCGTTCGAATTATAGACGATGACATTAAATTAAATCTGGAGTAGTCTGCTACTAGATTTATTTCTAAAATTAGATCAAATTTGTTTGGATACACACTAAATCACAAAAAATCCAAAAATATAGTGTGATTACAAGTTTCTTGAGAGAATATACAATCTTTAAGATAAACAAATTCTACTTAAATTATGAGCGACACTAAAATTTTGATGACTTGCTGTTATCGTCATGGATGAGAGGGCTCGGGTGTTGGTCTGCATAATCTCAACTTGCCGTTTGGGCTATTATTATGTAGGGGTTTTTTTTTTTTTTTTTTTTTTTTTTTTTGAGAGGAGCTATTATTATATAGTTGTTGTTAATAATTATTCTCTCGGTTTCATATATTGACACATTTTTTGTTATTACACAAATGAAGATATCACATCATTACATTTTTTTTATAAAAATCTCAAATATCCTTTATACTACTTTTTAACTTTTTATTATTGAGTGGTCACCATTAAATTTCCTAACTTAAATGTGAAAAATGGGCAAAATTAGAAATAGTACGCTTTGAAAACAAAAACATGCCAATTAATATGAAATGAAGGAGTATAACTTGTACAACATTCACTCTCAGAGCTAATTTATTACATCTAATTCTAATTAATAATCAATAAGTATGTAAAGCTACTACGTCATTTGATTTTTTTATTCTATAGTTTATATAAGGAATTTTTGCACGTCATCCCATAAAATTTTTAATTCCCTTGCATTTTTCTCCTATGATTGAAAAATCAAGATAGCGGCCCTTAGGACATCTCCTATGTTTAGAGGGGAAGTTGGATTTAGATTTAGGGGGTGAAAAAATGAAATAAAATGAAGAAAGGGGTGATCACCCTTCATCCACCGCTTAAGCGATGAGGCAAATGCCTTGCCTCACCCATCGCGAGCGGTCACTCGTTGAGCAGGCGAGTGCCGCCCTCGGGCACCTGTTGCTCCATTTTCTTTTCTTTTTTCTTTTAAATTTGTTTTATTTGTTAGAGTTAATGCTGATTTAATTTAGGGAAATTGTATTTAATGCTACTGGTTTTTATTAATGCTGCTGGTTTAAATAGTGGCCAAAGTTAATGCTGCTGGTTTTTATTAGAGTTTTTAATAATGCCCCATTCCACATTGATTTAATTTAGGGGAATTGTATTTTAAATTAATTTTAGTTTAAAAATATAACTCTTATTTAATAAACTCAAATTTAATTTATTTTGTTTTAATTTTAATAAAAACTTTTTTTTTAAATGTGTATTATTTTGGAAAGTAAATGTCAATCTAATTATTTTTATTATTCCCAAATCATGTCAATCAAGTATTTAATTGTTCTATTATTGTGTACCAATTTTAAAACCCTTTAATTATTAAAAATGAAACTTTAAATTTTTTATTAAAGCTTACATATGATTCGTGAAATTAAAAACGATATAACCCTAATAATTATATAGTGAAACACTTGGGTGAATACATCTAAAATAAACACGATCACATATGATCGCCATTTGGACCGTGTATTGCCCACACATGTTCAACTAAGTCGGTTTGAAGTTGACGGTTGACCTCTACTGAGTGTATCTGGTGATGACGTAACAAATATTCTTCTACGGATATCGGACTAGAGCGAGGATCCAAATCTATCTCAATTTTTTTATCATAAATGGTGGCACGGGCCCTACGAGATATGGTGGGATCACTATCATCATCGTCCGAGTCATCATCTCCGTATTCATCTCGTTCGTCCTCCACAATCATATTGTGAAGAATGATACATGTCAAAATAATGTTCCCTAGGTCTCTAGTATTCCATCCCCTGCCGGGTTGCTTTACGATGGCAAAACGAGCTTGAAGAATTCCGATAGCTCGTTCAACGTCCTTCCGATAGGACTCTTGTAGCTTAGAGAACAATGCATCTTTTTTATTCAATGGATTTCTAATGGACTGGACTAACGTCTCCCATTTAGGGTATATACCAGCTGCAGATAGTATGTCATAAAATAGTCAGTATTATTTACTGTATATTTAACTTGTGGGGATTTTGCAGAGTGAGTTGGTCGAACAAGGGTGAACGACCAAGGATGGTGATATCATTTTGGGTACCGGGTACGCCAAAGAAGGCGTGCCATATCCAGGTGTCCGATGAAGCTACTGCTTCAAGAACAATTGTGGGATTTATAGTTCTTCCCGAAAAGCAACCACTCCATGCGGTTGGACAATTTTTTCAAGTGCAATGCATGCAGTCTAATGATCAGATCATTCCAGGAAACCATGCTTCTCCGCTTTGTCAATAAGCCTTTTAAGATCATCGTCATCCGGGGCACGAGGGTATTGCTTCTTGTATATTCGCAAAATTATAGCTCAAAACTGGCGCAAAGTCTCATATGCGGTCGTCTCTGACATATGGTAGATTAAATGGAATTGATAGATTGAGTAATTTGAGATGACTTATGAAAAAGAAAGGGGAAGCTGGACTTGGAATCTGAGGGAAAGCTGGACTTAGACTGAGGACATCACTGGAGATGCTCTTAAATGTTGACAACTTTGCCCTCTAATCAATACTTGATTGAATTACAAAAGGTAGAATTGTAATTTTGAGGTTCTTTTGGGTGGGGATGGGGTTGGGGTTATTATAATTTCACACAATTTGATAGAATTCATTACAATGATAATTACATCTTAGTTTAATTTTAGTCTTGTAACATATATTTTTTTATTGTCATTGTTTCACTTTCAATTTATTTGATTAAATATTTTAGTATAAAGATGATTTATTTGTAAATAAATAATTATTACTAATTAAAATTTCATTAAAAAAACTTGTCAATTTGAATTCTTGTATAAACGTTTAACTAGACATTCTTTTTTTTCTTTTTTCCAAATTGCAAGTCATATTTCGATATTGTAAAGTATTGTGCACTTAATATCCCAAATTTTTTTAGTAAAAATTATCAGGGAATAAAGTGCACTATTTTGTCAACTTCTAGGAGGTACATTATAGTTTTTTCAATTATAGGGAGGAAAATGCAAAAATGAAAAATATTTTGGGGGGGGGGGGGGGGGTAATGTGTAAAAATCTCTTTATATAAATAAAATATTGAGATGACCTCGATAGAATTTAAAAATTTATGCAATTAATAAAATATGTCGGATTGAATTTAAAAAAAAATATATCATATTCAAAGAATGAATAATATAAGAATATTTGAATGATATGCCTCCAAGGCTTGGCTCAAACTCAAGTGCTAGTTATAATTATTACTAGGTTGTTAATCATTATAATTATAACTAACAGATTAGTTTGTTCATATATTAGAAATGATCTAGCATACTAGTATGAAATTAAATCTACAACAAAGAGTATGTATGAAAGAATTTTGGCTCGATTTCACCAGTTTTGGTTTCGGAAAAATAGTTTGGATGTTTTGGTGGACCTTTGAAACTTGATTTGGATGTTGGGATTTGAAAGAAAAAAATATTGGTCAAATCAACGTCATTAAAAAATAAAATTAGGTAATATGTGTCAAATCATTCTTTTATATGATTGAGTCTCAAAATTTTTGAATTCTGGTTTTGAGAAGTTTGTTCATATTTTTCGACAACTTTCGATGAATCGCACTAGTTTTGCTAGGATTCCATATAACTAACTAATTAGGCTGTTCGTATTACAGACATGACGTTAGGTTAAATCAGGACTAGTCTGTTACTCGATTTATTTTTAAATTTAGTTTAAATTTGTTTGGAGCTACTTCGATGCAGCTGCAAAAGGGTAGACCCGTTCGAACTACGGTCGATGACACAGGTTAAATCGGGACTAGTATGTTATTAGATTTATTTCTAAATTTAGTTTAAATTCATTTGGAGCTGCTTCGAATGAGCTGCAAAAAGGATAGACCTGTTCGAATTGCAGACGATGACGTTAGGTTAAATCATGACTAGTCTGTTACTCGATTTATTTCTAAATTTAGTTTAAATTTGTTTAGAGTTGCTTCGATGCAGCTGCAAAAGGGTAGACCTGTTCTAACTACGGTCGATGACACAGGTTAAATCGGGACTAGTATGTTATTAGATTTATTTCTAAATTTAGTTTAAATTTATTTAGAGCTGCTTCGAAGCAGCTGCAAAAATGGTAGACCTGTTCGAATTGCAAACGATGACATTAGGTTAAATCAGGACTAATTTGTTACTCGATTTATTTTTAAATTTAGTTTAAATTTGTTTGGAGCTGCTTCGATGCAGCTGTAAAAGTATAGACCTGTTCGAATTATGAATGGTAATGTTAGATTAAATAGAGACTAGTCCATTCCTATATTTATTTCTAAATATAGTTCAAATTTGTTTGAAGCTTTTCCGAAGCAGTTGCAAAGGATAGACCTGTTAGAATTACGGACAATGACGTTAGGTTAAATCGAGACTAGTCTCATCTGGACTAGACTGCTAGTAGATTTATTTCTAAATTCAATTCAAATTTGTTTGGTTACACACTAAATCACAAACAAACAAAAATGGTATCGGAAAATATAGTGTGATTACAAGTTTCTTGAGAGAATATACAATCTTAAGATAAATGAATTCTACCTAAATAATGAGCGACGGTAAATTTTTGATGACTTGCAGTTATCGTCATGGATGAGAGGGCTCGGGTGTTGGTCTGCATAGTCTTGGCTATTATTATATAAATATAGTTTTTGCTTATGTTGTTAATAATTACTCCATCCGTTTTGTATTAATTGACATATTTTTTGTTTTCACACAAATTAAAAAATTTTATTATTATATACTTATTTATGGTAAAATATCTCAAATGTTTAATTTTTTATTAGTGATTGGTGACCATTAAATTTCCTAACTTAAATGTAAAAAATGAGCAAAATTGAAAAAAAAAATGCTTGAAAACCTAAACATGCCAATTAATTTGAAACAAAAAAAAAATTAACAAATATGTCAATTAATATGAAACGGACGGAGTATAACTTTTACAACGATCAATATCAGAGCTAATTTATTACATTTAATTTTAATTAATAATCAATAAGTATTTAAAGCTACTACGTCATTTGATTTTTATTCTATAGTATTTATATAAGGGATTTTTGCATGTCATCCCACAAAATTTTTAATTTTTTGCTCTTTTTTCCTATGATTAAAAATCATGACTGTGGCCCCTAAAAGTTGATAAGTGTGTGTACTTTGCCCTCTTGTCAATATTTTATTGGATTACAAAAAGTACTAGAAATGTAATTTCGGGGTTCTTCTTGTTTTTTTTCTTTGGGGGGGTGGGGGTTATAATTTCAAACAATTTGATAAAATTCATTACAATGAGATTCACACACAAAGTTTTGACCCAATTTCAAGAGATTCACAGACTTTAACGAATCTCTTCCATATAATGAGCGGCAAATTTCATCACTTCTTCAATTTTCCAATAAAATTAATCAAGCCTTTTTATAGGAACGAGCACTATGGAGTTAGTGGACCTAATATTTTTCTGATTTGGGCAAAAATATTATGCAGAAATAGTATAATTTTGTCCCACAAATGTATAATATTAGTATTTATTAGAAAATATAATAAATAAAATGGTGATCCATAGATGTTTCATTGAGTTAAAAGTTGTTTACAATTGATATCAATGTAAAAGAGTCAGCAATGTTTTCTTAATGTAGAAAATATAATTCCTCAGAAACTAGTCTTCCTTTTATTTCGAGGTTGAATTTTAGTAAATTTCATAAAGGAATATGTATGTTATAAGAAGCAAAATTCTACCAATCAAACTATCAAATCAAGAGTTGTTGAGGCCTTAATAAAGTCCTTTTGTTCTTGAGAAATTGTTCACAAAATTTAGCTACATTTTTCCTAACTAAAAAGAAGGAAATTGAGCCAAACTACTAGCTTCAAATCTGTATTTTTCAATGCGTTGGACTAAAATAAATAAAAATTTAAATTATGTCTTAATTACTAAATCATTAAGAACAGATGAAATAAATTTTGACTATCAAACAACCATAGCTCTTTAAAAGAATTCATGCTAAAAGTTCACATGAGAATCAATCCAACTAAAAGAAAACCAAAAATGATTTATTTATAATTATTTTTTATTTTTGTTAGAATAAAAAAGGAAATATGGTTTGATTAATGCAAACGAAAGATGCACAAAAGCTCGAGTCAAGATTGGGTGGCAACAGCTAAGAGTGCACGCCTATGCATTGGATCCCATTGTTGGTGGTGGGGGGTGGGGGGGGGGGGGGGAGTAGGTAAACTTTTTCCACTGTTAATAATCTGAGTGGGGGTTAATTAAATTAAATGTTGGCAAACACACATTTTTTTCAATAAAGGTAAGAATCTCCACTCACTCGCCTTTAGTAAATCATATGGCCATCATATCTTGCACCATCAACCAAAATTTAGCAAAAAAAATATTTAAAATTGATTAGACATAATACATATTTAATCATATAGCAAGCAAATATATTATTTTGCTCTTTGATCAAAATATATAATAGTATTGAAATGATAAAAAAAAAAAAAATGAGGTTCCCGTCACAACTAATATTTACATGAATTAAAGAATCATGAATGTAACTATATAAGACTATCAATTCGATCTAGCGGAGTCGAAAGCTCATGTGACAAGGTTGTGAGTGACAAAATTTGAATTTAATTTTCCTAGAGAAAATCTAAATCTACGTGTTTTTAAAAATATTGTTCAATAATAATGCACTAGTTTTTACGTATAAATTGAATACGTCTAAACTATATATGTTCATATTAGAATTTTTCACGACCGCTCGACTTGATAGTTGGCATCACTAATTGAACCATAATATAAGTGTATTTGATAGTTGAATATTATATATATATATATATATATATATATATATATATATATATATATATATATATATATATATATATATATGCTACAAATGTATTCGATTGAGAAATCACAAAATATAATTATCTGATATTTCTTTGTGGAAAGATTTTCGGAACAACCAAATCCCTAACACTAACACTAACACCGGAAGGGCTAAAATTTTTTACTCTTTTAAAAATGTTAATTATTTATAAAATAAGTTTATTGCATCTATTATGTAAATAGTACAATCACTACCCCCAACTATATATTAAAATTAAAATTTCTCTTATGGACAAACTATTATGTAGCCATGTAGCTAGCTAGGGTACGTACGTTTAGAATTCTTTATATTTGTCTTATTCAATGTGGCTCATTCTAGTGGAGGATATGGAAAATTCTTGTCGGAATTTCAAAATATGTATATTGTATTTGTTATGTAATTATTTTGAATTCGACCAAATTCGATTTAAATAAGAATTTTCCTGAAAATTAGATAAAGCACATTGTGTCCACACATTTTACTCGTTAATTTCACTTTATTTGTCTTCTTTGTTAGAAAAAACCTAGGCATGCTTTTTGTAATGTAACTATCAATTAACAAGGTTGTACAATATTTATCTTTTGAAAAGTTAAAAATTTAATGAAATAAATGTGAAAAATCAATATTGGAGTTCGACTCAGTTAATGCTAGTTTATGCTCAAATTCAAAAACAAGTTTCCAACATAATAATTAAGAAAACTAAACAAAACATGAACAATGTGTTTGTATTTACTTGGATCATTTAAATTATACTATTTGTGTTTCTAAAAAAATATTACAAATTAATTATCTGGGCCACGCCCGTTATTGAAGTGAGCTCTTGCCGATTTCCACAGCCCTTTCTGAAAGCACCCTCAAGTGAAATTTTCTTTTTCGAAAAAATAGACTTTTAAATAAAGACAAAAGAGAGTAATTTGTGTTGCTCATGCTCTAATTAAATTAGCGTTTTCTATTTTATCTGACACTGTTGATCTTACGAGCTTTATTCATGACCTTGTATATGTTGATATTGATAATTAATGATATCTTACCTTCGGATTTTATTTAAAAAAAAGAGAGAGAGAGAAACTAAACAATATATAAGATTTAAGTATAATTTGATCCCTTACGTATTTGCATTATAAAAAAGGGACGCCAATATGTGATTGGTCTAGTGGAAGGGATTAGTCACTATAAAGTAGCGAACTCAGGTTCGAATTCCTGTTAGGAGATGTATCCAATTTATGTGTCCAACCCGCCTCGAAAGGGATTAAAACCTTGAGAAACCAAAAAAAATGATAAAGAAGGGACGAGGAAAAAGAAAATGTATTTAGAAATTAAAAAAAAAACAATATATATATATATATACAACAGCTGATTGATCTAGTAGAAGAGACTAGTCACTACAAAGTAGCGAACTCAGATTCGAATCCCTATTGGGAGATGTACCCACATTAATGTGTTCAATCCATCTCAAAAGGGATTAATTCCTTAAAAAAAAAAATATTAGATTATGTCTGACTAGTGGCTAGTCAATCTTCCCATATCCTCTAGCTTTTCCAAACCTCTTTCCTTTTCAAACCCTCTCTTATTTTTTTTCTTTTTTTCTTTCGTTTTAATTTTTTTGGGATGATTCATTTATATATTTGCCATTTCTTACCATTATAGATCAATTTGATGGATATGTCTCACCATTTGCACATGAATAGGACTCCTAATTAGTTTGGATAAAGCTTCGTTTGTTAACGATTTTTATAAAGCCATTATTTTTTGATCTTGTAAATATATGGGAGTACTATGCAATATGCATGGATATATATTAATGCTATTTCATGATCTTTTCTTATTTCGAAATAAAATCATGTTTTTAAGTTTATGCATCAGTATTTTTGAGTTCTCTATGAATCACTAACCTAAAAGGCTAAATGACATTAATGATCTCTCAGGTTTAAATTTTGTTACGCTTTTGTTTCTCTTAGATAATATGTGATACATCGATCACTTTTCTAGCTATAATATATTTTTGACAGGGGTATTTTTGTATTTTATTGTCACACTAATGATCCCCCAGGTAAAAAGTTGATTATGCTTTCATCCCTCATAGATAAAATATTACACTTTCGTCCCTATTAAGATGTTACACTTATGTTCCTCATGTTAGTGAGTATTTAGTTTTATTTATGTTAATATTCAATATCTCTATTTTAATTTTTTTCTCTATTTTTTATTGTAAAAATCTTCCAAGTTCAATTTATTTGCTGAAGTTTTGGGAGTGAAAAATCAGTTGGAAATTGGGCTCAATTGGGACTGAAATTGCTTCAAACTTGTAAATTGTGAGGTAAATTAATCAGCTTGAAAACATGTGGGACAAATTTGCCAGCGAGTTTTAATTATGGAACCAATTTTGCATATTTTTCATCTATTTCCCTTCAAAATTGGGAGTTAACGGTATTTTCATCACGATTCAGTCAATTATTGAACGAAAGCTCTAATTCTGTAAACGCCATTAAAATTTGGTATGAAATGTGTCAGGTTTTTAAGGTTTGGTAACATATAACCATAAATTATGACAACTTATGCTACCCAAAATGAAATCTCTCAATATCGAGAAGATCCGGGTTTCAGGTACTGAGAAAATGGAATTATGTACCAGACATCTAGTTATCACGAGGTTTGGTAACATATAACCATAAAGTATGATAACTTATGGTACCAAAAGTGAAATCTCTCAATATCGAGAAGATCCGGGTTTCAAGAACTGAGAAAATGTAACTATGTACCAGACATCTAGTTATCACGAGGCATGGTGAACCACATATAAGTTATCCCAAGACATTATTAGCACATTGAATTTGAATACACAAAATCTGTACAAAATATTTTGCAGCAAAATCATTAAATGCATATCATTCCTCCAATATGTTCAACAAGGCGACTTCAATTTCCCCGAAAAAAACTAAAGAAAAATAAAGAGGCAAGGGGGGACAAGAACACAAAATGAGAAATCTTCTACTAATACACAAAATTATTAGACAAGAAGTTTACTAGATTTCTCATTATTCACCACAAAATGGTATCGCTTTCCTGTTGCAGGAAAAATCTGATAATCGGTAGCAAACTAAAAACGAGATATATCATACAAGTCATCAAGAAGAAGACTTCAAAACCTTCGAGAAAGAAGTCCGCTTGAAACTAAACATCGTTTGCCATCAAACGCCCTGATAAAGATCAGGCAACGAGAGTCAGCAATTCGATACTGAATTTACCCAAAAAGAAAATGGAGAATATGACATTCAAGCTCAATAATGAAAACTAATGTATCTTTAAAGAAAGTAACATCAAGTAATTATACTTGAAAGAAAATGCTTAGCTAACGTATTAAACCGAATAAGAAATCAAGAAAGAACGTTTTTTTTTACCTGGAATCAACTCGACTTCACATGCACTTCAATGATGTCGTCATCCTCCATCCCAAGGCTACCAGGAGTTGCTGTGGGGCTAATTTTATCACCATCGAAGCAAAAAACTAATTTTTTCACATCGAGCTTTATTTTGTCTGCATACATCTTGAATAGTCGTTCAAATTTATCGTCCTACACAATTAGACATGGTTACGAACTCTGATTTCAAGGGTCACAGAAAATAAGATCAATTTAGCACTTACACCCAGGCAACTGCGAAATTGTGAACTAGCTTAGAAACAAGTGATTATAAATTTCCGCAAATTTTCTAGCTAGTAGTTCAATTTACAGGATGAGAAACTTAGCCAGGGCAATTTACAAGAGAATTTAAAATCAAATAAAAAGAGGCGAGCATAGACACTCTTTCAGAGAGTTTTCTCTTAAAAGAAACATGGTAATAATCAGGAGCAGTTCCTTTAATAACAAATAATACATGCACAGAAATAAAATAATGCATAGATGTTAAACACACAAAGGGCACCAAACCACAAATGCATCATTGGGCTATAGAGCATAGCGCAACGCACGTCACTTGTATTAGGAATGCTAATAAATATCAAACATTATAAAGCATAAACAACTTAAGTTAAAAGCAAAAAAGATAAGTTATTGATGCATAAGAAATTAAAAAAAAAAAACTCAAAATCCAAAGGAAATAAACATGAAAATAGGTGGGGAAAGATTGTACATGTTTGCTCTAAGAAAAACCAGAAAGCACATACCATGTAAACACGAAATTGTTTAGGCCCATCCTTCTTATCCTGAATGGATATAACAAGTTTTTGCCTCTCATGAGTAGGCTCCAGTGGCTGCATTTGAACACTATTTGGAGAAGATTGTAATGATGCAATCAAATCTTTCCTTACAGATTCTTCAACAGCCTTCACCACTTCCTCAGCTGACTGCGCAAAAGAAGCCAACTCCTGCTTCTTTAACCTATGAACGTGCCATTTTAAGAGAAGATTTGAAAAAAATTACTTAATTAAAAATTACAAACTTAAAAGGGAAACAGAGTTCCATCACTTTTTTATGATATTTATTTATTTACTTGCTAAAGAAAACGTATTCATTGACAGAGTACTCTTTATTTGGACAGTGGTTAAGAGTTTTGGAGTAACATAAGAGTGACTCTAAGAAGAAATCATATTTCACGACTTCAGTCCAACAAAATACAAAATCAAGGAATCTGCCATTTTCCAAAGCTATAAATAACCAATATGGAGAGCAAGCATTGTAAGAATAAAAGATACATCCATTTACTCAGAATATAAATAATAAACCAGGTTCACAAGGAAAAGTATGTGGCTCTCTTTTTCGTTGCATGATAAGTGGAATATCATAATCTATTTTCTCATTATTAGAAGACAATAAGACCGGAACCTCCACTAATATGTCCTCAATGATTGTGTAGCATCAGTTGCTACAAGGCAGTCGATTCATATAAAACTTTTTAGACTTTTGTCACATAAATCAGAATAATTTCAATGGTTTCACAACATAGAGGCTTAAAAAAAATAGAAGAATAAATCCTTAGCAAATTCAGAGAATATAGGAAAATAGGAAATCACAAGCAAAAGAAAGATATCCATCACAAGAAGGCAGGGTAAACAGTTTTACTATGCCCAAAAATACAGTGCAAGCATAAAAATATGCTAGTAGCATATATTTCTCCATCCTCATACAAAGGGTGAAGGCAACTTGTTTTACCTAGTAGAAGTTTAGTTGATTTCCCTGAAGTTGTATGATAAAATATGGAAAAAGTAAATTTTTAATACTAACTTTTATGAAAACAAAGATAAAGAAAACATGAATACGAAACTATACTTCGCATTTTCCCAGTATACCTTAGAGCCTTCAAAGTGGAGTCCTCCTTATGAATCTTACTAGAATTATCTAAATTTTTCGGTGGTGGAGGTAGCCAATCCTCTTCATCATCATCGCAATTAACGACCTTTGCATCTTTCACATTCCCATCTTGCCCCTTCTTTTCTACCTAATATATTTCCCAAGTAAAAAAAAAAAAAACCTATTTCAACTTGCTCTTCCGATTCACCAGTTACAAAACCTTTAAAGTAATTGAATCTCTTCAAGGAAACAAAAATTTGTACCTCAGCCTCAGAAGTTTTCCGTTTCTTCGGGCAAATTATTGGCGACGCATCCAAACCATCTGCCAATTCAGTTAAAAAAAGACATTAAATTAGGAAAAATTCCACAAAAAACACAAGGCATATAATTGTAACTATAATTAAAATTATATGCAAAGAAGCTAACCATCCAAAGGAACGACATCGTTTGGCTGAATGCGAGAATAGTCAAAAAGTGGTTCGAATTCTTCATTAGAATCATCCTATAAAATTGAAACCAACGTCAATTTCACGCATACTGATACCACACAAATAACACATATCAAATCAAACCCTAGTGAAATTCGGGACAAAATTCGTCAACTGTTTATAGCAATAATCGAATAAAAAAGCTAACTTTAGGGGAATGAGAATCGTAATCTCACAATTAAAAAAAAAATTAAAAAAAAAAAAGAGGAATGAGAATCGTTACCATTGATGAAGTTCTCTCGCTCTGTCACTCAATTTATAAATCTAATTCTATATATATATATATATATATATATATATATGGAGGGTATATGTATAGACAGAGGAGAAGTTGTCCCGCCGAAGCACAAAACTGGAGGGGTTTAGGGCAAAATTCGAATTTTTTTTTTTTTTGAGATCTAAATTCGAAATAATAGAATCGAGTGTTTTATTTCAAACGGTGTCGTTTATTGCAATAATAGTATACTACTATGTTTGGATTTGAATGGACTTTTCCAAATAGTCAACCTATTTATTTTGATGTAAAATTGGAACTTTGCATTTGAAAAGTTCTGATCATTGGACTCAACATTTTTGGTACTTTACTTTATAACATTATATTTAATAATAATAATAATAACAATAATATTTATTTAGATGTCTCAATTTCAATATATAAATGTTAGGGTTATATTGTATTTAATTTAAGAAACCGTTAATAAAATTCAAAAATATTATTTATTATTTCATATCCAGATTAATTTTAGTAATATCCTAAAACTTCTTGTACCTCAGATATGTACAAATTTTCAATATTTTTATTATGATGGTAATTGAACTTTAAGATTAACACACAAAATCTAAATTATAAATAATAATAAGAAAACTACTTATTAAAATTATTTCTAAATTCTAACAATATTTGTATTCTAATTAATTAAGATAATTTCATAATGTTTACTTGTGTAGTACTTAAATTAGAAAAAGTGATCAAAACAGTAATAAGGAAATTAAGCATAAAATATTTGTATGGACTTTGGGCTGGACACAAGTTACCCAACTTGTTTAATGAAGAAAGTAAGTTTAGAGTGCTAAATGAAATTTTTTAAAAATAACTTTTAAAATATAATAATCTAAATTAAAACACATCAATGTTATAATAATATTGTTAATTAAATTTAAGTTTCAATGTTATTAAATTTCACACAATTAATGTAAAATTTCTCAAATTAAAGTTAAGTTTGTTTTAAAGTTTAATTTTTATTAATTAAATTAAATTTAAGTTTCTTAAATAAGAATTACATTTTTAAAACTAAATTTAAATTTTAAATAAAGGAATTTAAAAAAATATTTTTATTAAATATGACAAAGAAAAACGAAAAATAAAATAAAAGAATTTTTATAATTAATTAGGAGTATGTTCCACTGCAAGAAAATCGCTCAAATGTTTAAATTTGATTGCACTGAAAAATTAATTAAAGCAAATTGGACTGAAGACGTTCGTTTGTGAACGTAGTTGAAATTTATATTCTTGGTCCGTTATATAAATCTTGATTTCTTTCACCACCTTTTATACATATATAAAAGAAAAAAGTTGGTTCTGGTTAATAAAAAAAGTAGGTTATTTTCGAATAAAATAGAGATAATTGGAGGTCAAATAAAATAAAATAGCTAGAGATAATTGATTAATATTTGTAAATGTATATGTCATATCCATTAATTTATTTTTTCAAGATAACATATCATGTATCAAATTTTGCGGTTTTTATTTAAAAAAATGACTATCTCTTATATATATATTTGAGATCAGTCTAATAACTGTCTCATACAATTTTGACTGAATTCTATTTTTATAGAATTTAGAATTTTTTTAAAATCCCCAAAATTATTTCCACACTTCCCCCACGATTTCCACCTTCAAATTCCTCAACCATGAAAATTCTCTACACTAAAATCCATTTCTTCTTCTCCTAATTTCAGGCTTTCAAGTATCAGATTTATCACCACAATTCTGAGAGCAGCACTCCAATTTATTTTATAGCAACCGGCTTCTTCTTCTCCCGATTTCAGGTACGACGGACTAAATTAGGATAATCATTGGGCTTTCTCTACGTGTAACGGATTCATCCCTCTTTCTCCAGTTAAATAAATGGTGGACAATTTTTGGAAGAGATGTTAAGGATTTGGGTAAAAGTTTACAAATCAAAATTTACTGGACGTGGGTTTTCAAATTGGAGTCTACTAACAGGTATTTTGAGGGATTCTTTCCATGTTTCATTTACGGTTCTTATCATTTGAAAGTAAAATCATTGTAGTGTAGGAGTTTCGTTCTAGCATGAGGAGAAATAAAGTTTCGTTTTTGGAAGGTTTTTATGTTTTTCAAGATTAATTGAAACTTTTGCTTTTTGTAGTTATTGTTATTTTCTTTACTTAGCCTACGTAAATTTTGGCTCAATCAAGTTTATTCATGTTGTTATGTAGCCACTATCTTCTAAAAGTCTATTATCTTTTGTGGCAATCTGGGATAGCAATTTTATTTTCTTGTGCAGAACATTCCATTATACCATAGAAATCAGAGTTCATTATTAAGTTTTAAACCAAATCGATTATGCCAAACTACACCAAATAATTGTATGCGCTATGAACATGCATGGCTGCTGGTCAGTCTGATGATCCAAGCAAATTAAGCATGAGTAATATCATGGTCGGTCTGTTATTGCTTTTTATAATTATTTTCAGTTATTACGATTGATTCTGTACCCTTTTTCTGGAATAAAACAAAACAGTTTTCTTGAACTGTGTTGGAGACTTGGAGTTTGTTCAAGATCGTGTATAGTATAATTAATTCAGTTCGGCATTTTTTAAATGTTAATTAATGATTTTAACTCTGTTCTAACTCGGTTAATTGATTCGATAACTTCTCTACTGATTCATCCCTCTTTCTCCAGTTAAATAAATGGTGGAGAACTTTTGAAAGAGAGGTTAAGGATTTGGGTAAAGGTTTACAAATCAAAACTTAATGGACGTGGGTTTTCAAAACAGTTCTTTCCATGTTTCCTTTACGGTTCTTATCATTTGGAAGTAAAATCAGATGCGACAATTTGTAGTGTAGGAGTTTCGTTCTAGCATGAGGAGAAATGTTGAAATTATATCTGTAAATATTATAATTCTTTCCTCTACCAATCTATGGATATTTAACATGTAGGTTTTTTTTTTTTTTTGTAAATAAATATTGTCATTTTAAATGTTGTTTTTATACGTTTTAACTATGACGTACGTTACACAATTTTAACATATCATGCAAGTTAGTTGATAAAAATATATTTAGTAAGAGTCCGTGCATAGCACGGAGCGTATACTAGTTTATTATATTTTTTAATTTGTATGCAATTCTTCCTAATATAATTTCTAGACACGTGGAGTAAAGGAAAAGAAAAAATTCCGGAAAATTTGTTAAGACAAGCCCATTTAGACAAGTTATGGGCTGCCCAATTGTAATTTCAAGACACAAATTTGAACCTCCATCCGGGCCACTTGAACCAGAATATTTTCTCAATCAAAGAGTTTTTGGGGGCCAATCCAGCTTAGCATCTCATATTTCATTAACTTTTTCAAAGAAATGAAATTTATTTTATTTGAAAAAACTTTAAAAAAATAAAAATATTATAAAATATATTTAAGCATCTCGAGAGGAGGAACTTGTTCGTAGTACCTCTTGATGAACATCTCATTCACCCAGTGTTGCCAGTTCTAGATGAGTCGAGTTCGTATAACTTGATATAATACTTTTAGATTTATCGAGTCGATCTCAAATCAAGTTTCTAAAGCTATAAAAATTCAAGTTTGATATCCAAAATAAATATTTGAAATTTCAAACCATTTTTTATTGACCGAAATTATATCAAAAATAGAAGTGATTTGATTTGAAATTCATAAAAAAACGAAATTGTTTATCTACTTTAACGTCGATTATGCGAGCCCACTTTTGTAGCAATTCTGCACATTTTAGCTAAATATTAATTGATTTTTGACAAGTGAAAATGCATTATCTATCTACTGATGTGTGTATGTTATACTCTTATATTCACATTTATCATACTTATAATATTTATATGTTGAAAAAAGAGATTTCGAAATTAAAAAGAATATATATATATATTTACGTCTAACTATATCAAAAAAATAGAGGTATTTATCATTTTACCTATCTAGGAAAAGATAAGATCAATACTTTTGTGCTTTAAAAATTACAAAAAATAAAATTTTAATACACGTCTGTTTATAACATACGCATCGAATTTTACTTCAATCCAGAGCCCCAAAGTGTGTAGAGTTAACCCGATATATACGTATCTTGAAATCGAATATTTTATTCTAAGACAAACACAACTTCAGCTTCAATTTTTTTTTTTTTAAAAGGCAAAATTCATACCAATTGAGATAAGTATAAAGTAACTAACTTTGATAGCTTCTTCATTAATATGCTTTCCAATGTAACTTTAGACCTAGGGTCAATCCAGTCAAACAAATCTTTTTCTTTCAAGCAACTTTATTCCCTTAAAAATTAAAGTCATGTACTTTGTGCTTAAATTTTTCCTAATATCAAAGTATAAAAGAAAGTCAAGAAATTTTTTATGTCACGCATTGGACATATACCATATGTTCTATACTCATTGGTGTTTTATTTCTCCCTCTCTTTTTTTTTTTGCGTGTTCTTTGTATCACTTTAAATTAATTAAGTATTACAATTGATACATAATACTTGAAAAGGAGTAGATAACTCAATTTCTAATCTTCAAAAAGAGAAAAAAATTATTTGAATTATTGAGAATGGAATTGAGAAATACGGGAAATTATTTTGTTCCTAGTTGCTTTCGGGGTCTTCGAGTTCTTCTGGTTGATCATGATACAACTTCTTTAATGTACATAACATCTGTTCTTGAAAAACACTCGTATAGAGGTAAATATTTCATCTCAATTTTGCTTCTTGTTAGCATTTTCATTTATTCAATTTTGCTTCTTGTTATGCATTTTCATTTATTAAATAACACTTAAATGTCCCAAAAAAAATTATACTCTACTTTGCAGGATGCTTTGTACGTGTGATCCAGAGCATGGATCAAATTTTTCATCTTTTCCGTTGAAAACATTGAATTTTTTTTGTTTTTTAATCAAGTGAAACAAAAACAAGATGTGATTCCTAAACTATTTGTCTGTCTTAAACTCTGTTATTTTTCTTAATTTAGTAACTTTTTTTACATTTTTTCCGTAGTGTTTCTAAAATATTTTCGAAAAGTTTAATTCCAATATTTGACTAATCGAAACATACACTAATGAACTTTTGATCCATGATCCGGAATATGTCCATTGCTTTTATTAACCCTATAGTGAAGGAACATGAAGTTCATCATGTCTTTAACATTTTAAATTTATTTTTTGTCAAAGAGCAATGTTGAATTAATAATTTTATTATGCTAGAAAATCTTTATCACAAGTTTTATTTTTTATTTTTTTCAAGAATAAGATAGATCTATCAATTAAAAAAATAACAAGAATAGAGGAGATTGTGTAAGAAATTTGTATTTCCCTTTTGTAGTGAACAAAATTATTATATATACAACGAGTATAACATTATGCTGAAGGGAATTAATTCAAAAGTGAAACTGTTTCGAAATACGCATAGTACAAACATTTTTTTCTATTTAATTTGGAAAAAAAAACTCATTGCTAATTGCTAATATTTAGATTTTCTCCACTAATTATTTAAGTGAGAATAATTAATATAATTCAAAATACTTTTTAATTCTTTTAAAAACTTATGTCACATGGAAACAATAAACGTAACAAGTGTAAATTCGAGTCGATCAAGTTGTTCAAATTTGAAAACAAATACAATTATTCAACATGTAGAACATTTTCTGTACGTCCTTCAACGTTATCTTCTACCCAAATTAAGTTGATATATTAAAACGTGACAATAATAATTTTTCAGATACCTACTATTTTAATTTTTGGGCATAACCTAAGATTTTTGACTTAATTTATTTAATTTGATTTTTCACAGTCACGACCACAAAACTTCCATCAGTTGCCTTGTCCATGATGCTAGAAGGAGAAATTAAATACGACGTCGTAATTGCGGAAATGGAGTTGCCTGAAATGCATGGCCTTACATTTCTCAAGCAAATTCTTTCTAAGAGGGACATGCCCATTATTTGTAAGCTCCAAATTCACTTATTTTTTTTAATTTTTTTTTTAAAGGGCTTTAATTAAATTAACTTTCTAGCATATTCTTTATATTTTTCAGATTTTTTTTCTTTCAATTATACTAGCAGAAATTCCATTTAATTTTAAATCAATCATGTAATAAAGTTAGCAAAAACGTAACTCATATAATCATAACCAAACAATAACTAATAAAATAAGATCAAATTCATGCTCAAACAATATATTATCAAAACTAGACAATAACTGGATCATTATCAACCTTAAAATTAATCACATCAATTAATTAACAGACTTCCATTAACAATTAATTAATCTTATGCCTGGATTAAAATACACAATAGCAAGCATAATAGCATCGATCTCAACATATAACATAGTATGCTTGAAACCATACATAAATAAGTGCCTCAAAATTACATAAGTTGGGACACTTTTATGTGCCTCAATGCAATTACTTTTTTTAAATAAAATATAAAAACAAAAACTAAATTGCACCATTTCTTTTTTTCATATTTTCACTCTCAATTACATTAATTTCAAACTGTTTCACTGATAAAACACAATGTTGTTCAGTATATAAGTTCTATAGCAAAATATTCTTTACAAAGAGTAACAAGCCTAACATAATTCAAGACCGCGTACAACGCAACTCATAATGTAATGTTTCCTAACGCCTAACATACGAAATGGCTACCTAATATGTTTCTTCAAAAGTATTCCTTTCAAGCTCGAACCTCGAAAATCAATAAAAAAAAATCAAAACTTTGATATTATAATTGTAACCTACATATGGGTCACCAAAAAAAAAGTACATGAAAGGAACCTCATTTCAAGCAGATCCCTTTTTACATATTGTATTTTTGTATATGGTACTACACAAGGAAAATAAAAAAATAAAAAAATCAAAGTTTTAGAATGTTATTAAAAAAAAAAAAAAAGGGCTAAAAATCAAACCTAATATTGTGTCTATCATTGAGAACCTAGTTAGTCGTGCAACTTTACATGAAATTGAAATGCATAGTAATGTCATATATTGTGAGAGAGTTTAATTTTACCGACTTGACTTCCACAATCGAATAATCACTGACTTTAAATCTAATTGAAATTGTCAATTTAAAGCTATAACAAATAATTTTTTTTTTCATATTGCTTAAGACTAGGGCTTTCAATGGGGTGGATACGTTTCAACCCGAATTCAGTCCGATTTATTGGGATAATTGTCCGATTAATGATTCGATAAACCTGATCTGATTAAGAAGATCCACAATTCGAATTATATGGAACGAATATGGATCTATACTGATCTGATCCGTTATAGATCCATACTCCATATATATTACTATATGTTGTTTATATATTATGTATTTAAACCAAAATAAAAATAAAAGTATTTATGTTCCATTATAATCTTTTACTATATAAAAAGTCATCTTATAAAAAATGCATGAGAGGTGTTGTTGGACTGGTCTGGTAACTAATTGAGCTTACAACATATTAGTTAATGCTATTTAATAAGAAAAATCAAAACCTTAACCAATTCATCTATGTAGTAGCTGTCATCTTCCCTCTACACTTTCCTCCAATTTTTGTCTTCTCTTCCATTTTTCATTATTGGATTTTCTTCTTCTTTGTCCAAGTTTCTATCGTTTATAATTTATATTTTTGTTTATTCCTTTATTTTAATTTTTATCGTTAATATTTGCCATCTTCTACAATTTTCAGACAATAGTTTTGATGAAATAAGTAAAATATTACATTTTTTATTCACGATGGTGGAATCTGCAAGTGATTTGGAGGAAAACGAAAGAAAATAAATTATTGTTAAATGTGTTAAATGGATCCGGATAATTTATTCAGATCCGGGATATCCATTGAATTCGGATCTGATTGCTAATTTTCAAGATCCGAACAGATCCGAATGGAAGAAATGAAAACTGAACACTGATCAGGATCCGAGTCCGACCATTGACAACCCTACTAAAGATTGTTTCAAATTTATAATAGTTATGATTATCTAAAACTAATCATTGACCTCTAAAAAATAATTAAGTATGATCAATGAGCTCTAACCATTAAACTTAAAGAAATTCACATAATTAATGGTCATTCCAACACCGAAAAGAGGAGGAAAGTAAGAATAATGGGGTAAATTTTTTTATAAGAAACTAAACTGAATACTCAATAATTAATATTAATTTGTTGGTTTTATATAAAATATGGGTCTTCTCACTTAGAACCCCAAGCAGTGCATACACCCTCAAACCAAAAAATATATATATATTTTTTTTCCGAGGAAGGAATGAGGGGTAATATTCGTCAAATCTACAAAACTTAAGCATTTACTTTGATATGGAAAAAGATTGGTGTGCTCAACAATTCTTCGAGATGGAATTTTATTTGTTGGAGGCGGATTTTGCAAGAAGAAAAAGTAGTGTAATGTTAGAGATATAGGGGAGGGAAAAAGGAAGAGAACAGAGAACTAGTCAAGAGCTGCGATTTTATTGGGTCTCAACAACCCATAGTGTGAAGTATGGAAGGCATAAATCTGAAAGCAATTTCAATTGCCTTAACACTTTTACCATACATCAATATACTAGATAATAGATAACAATATTCTAGTATATTCGAAAAATAATTTGCTCATTCTACTATAAACCTCTTCCGTATTTATGTTTATATATCAATAATGATACTAATGCTACTTATGTACATATGGTGATATAGATGGTTTATATATGTATGTGTTTAAATAAATATGCAAAAAAAAAAATTAAATAATATTTTATAAGAAATTAACTTATTTATATCACTACGACGTCTTACATAATAAATAAATAAAATTGATACATGTGAAAATTAAAATTAAAATCAAGATTAAATTTTTTTTCCACAAACAATATCGAACATAAAAACTATTTTAAAATTTAAAGATATGTGACGTCCAGTGTATATATATATATATATTTTAGATTTTTTTCCTCAAACAAGATCAAACATAAAAAATACTTTAAAGATATGTGGTGTAAATTATGGATATGTATATTTTATTTCAAAATACAAGCATTTTAATTATGGTATTGTCAATATATATATTATTTTTTTTGTGTACGCATAACGTTTGTACTTGTTGGTCCCAAGTGGTCAGATGAGGTCTAGAGGGGGAGTGTGAATTGACCTCTTTAAAATTTTCATCAAATTTAACTTTAAAACTTTTACTTAACTGTAAGCAGACTAAGCTGTTACAGAGCAGTAAGCTGACGAAGCTGATCGCGAACAAATCTTTGAACAGCTTGGTTGACCACTAATCTGATAGTCACTTAGCTGATTTAGTCAAAATCAGTTTTAATACCAGAATACTTGCAGCGGATATTTTAAGTGTTTTTCACAAGTATACTTAGTAGTTTGAAAGATTTTATCCCCAAATTTATAAAAGACTCTTTTAAAATCCTTTTCAAACAGTTTTATCAAAGTGTCTTTATGCAACTGAAAATATGCAAGTTAAAAATGCAAGGTAAAAACACAAGGATTTTTATAGTGGTTATATGGATGTAAATCCTTTAGTCCACTCTTCCAAGTCACTCAGATCTTGGGTTATACTATAATCACAAAGTTCACAGTATACTCTGCTTGCGTCGAATAACAAATGAAACGACCACAAGTGCGCAATAGGAAATCACAAAGAAAACCTATTCTACAGAGTCTTATCACTCACAAAGACGGATAAGAACTCCTCACAAAACTCTCTTTACAGATTCACTCAGAAAATGTATTATCTTTTGAACTTCAAGAAGCTTCTGTCAACAAATGACTTTAGCAGGCGAGTGAGCTGTTCTTGAGCTTCTTGAGACTTAGAAAATATTCTGTTTTGGATAATCTCTCAGATGTTGTGTTCGCAGTTTTTCTTCATCTCTTCAGCTATTTATACTCACAGATTCAAAATGTGTCCGTTGATGAGAGACACAGTTTGAATTTCTTGGTTTCTGGTCCTTAATTTCAGCGAACGGCTCTCTGCACAGTGACAATACTGCAGACTGTGCTTTCTGTCAGGCAGCATTTAATGCACCGAGCTGATACGAGGTATTTCTTCAATCATTTGCCATTAATATCCTCGGACTTCAGCATTTATTACTCCATGGACATTTATTACCGTTGGGGAGACTACTTGATCATTTCCACTTGGCTGATGAAAGTACAAGTCTGATGGTGGGCAGAGCTGATCTCAAACTTGAACAAATCTGATTTGAGTCGGCTGATTTTCACCAGTCTGATTTCTTCTCTTCAGCAGATCAAGTAGTCTTCTGGACCTTGAGTATTTAAACCTTCTGATTTGTCTTCTTACTTGGTCAAAATTCTTCTAAAAGGGTTTTAAACTAAATTTTCCATACTTAGCTGATCTTGATGTGTTTTGGAAATCATCAAAACCTCCCTTAACTCTTTTAACTTCAGTACACTCTATCTTCATCTTCATCTAACAATTTCCCCCTTTTTGATGATGACAAAACTTCAGCTAAGTACCTGTTACCTTTACTAAAGTTTTGATCCTCAAAATTTCTGAGATAGAAATATATATTAGAAAAAGACTTGAACTTTTATAAATGATTGAAAGTTATTACAAAGTACAAGTCTTTCAGATGAGATAACTGAAAGGAAAATAAAATAAACTGATTACAATGAATAATCTATTCTAATCATCAGCTTCTTCACTTCCTTCTTCAACTTCCTCATAATATTCATACTCTGATTCTTCATCATCATCTTCTTCATCAATTGCATCATCAACAAGCAGATTTACCTTGGCAGCTTCCATCTTCTGCTTCATTTCTCTTTCACGCTTGACTTCCTGTTTTGCCTCATCAATCATTCTCTTCAAACGCTCTAAGTTCTTGTACTTGGTGGATGGCTCCAATTGCTCTTCAGGAGTCTCCTTAGATGCAGTCAATTCTTTATCAGACTTCGCTGGTTACTTGGGTTCTTCTTCAGAGTCTTCAACATCAGTTTCTTTGCCATCAACCTTTCCATCTCCTTCAACAGCATCAGTTCCCTTGTTTTCAGCTTCTATATTTCCTTCAGCCTTTTCTTCAAGTGCTTGGTTCTCTGGCTCATTTGGTTCTTCTTGAGCAGCAGGAGAGTCTTCGGCAGCAGCTTGAACGGTTGTCTTTTCCCTTTTCTCTTCCCCCCTTTTGTCATCATCAGGGTTAACAGTAGGGTTGAGTTGGATCTTGGCAGCAACACACAAGGTCTTGATGTTCTGGTTCATTAAGTCTTGGCTTGAGTTGAGATGATTTAGAGCAGTAGTGATGTTGTCAGCTTGATCATTGATGCAGTCAATGCTGAGTTGCACATTGACTTGCAATGTAGAGATTTCCTCATCAATTTTGGTGGCAGTTTTGTGAACTTCTTCTACCAACAAATGGTTCTTTGTAGTCTCCTCATCAGCAACTTTGATGAATGTGTTTGTTAGATGAGCAATACCATCTTCATTTCTCTTCAAGGCAGCATGAAGATGACTAACATCAGCTTTAACATCTTCAATACTTTTGTTCATATCTAAGATACTGTGTGTCATCCTCAGAGCATTGTCTTCATGCAGTGGGAAGTTATCAATGGCATCCTTAACCATTTTTGCAGTCTCTTTCTGCATTTGCTCCATCTGCAATCTGTTCCTCTCTTCCATTTCCTTCAAGGAATTTTCAAGCATCATCTAGAAGGCTTCCATCAGTGATGAGTGCATGTCAGCTGTTGGAATAGGAGTTGATGCAGTTTGATCTTCTTCTTCTTCCTGGTGGATAGAAGCGTCTTTCAGAACAGGTTCATCTACCATCTTCTCCTTAGCTTTCCACTCAATGGCTAAGGGTTCTTTATCAGCTCTCTGTTCCTGAACGTCTTCAAAGATCTGATTTGCAAGAGTTCCATCTTCATTTACAACAGTCGTCTGATGGATTATCTTGAAAAACCGTCACAATGAGAATTCTATGGCAACAAGGGTTGAGAGTTTTAAGAGAAATAGGAAAGTCATAGGCCCTTTAAGGAAATTTCATTTATCTCTCTACCGGTGATAGTAGCCACCACCAAAAAACAGTGAGCCTCAAAAGGCTAGTGTTGTGACAATCTGAAATAAATGCCTCATTTATTGGGTCTCAACAACCCATATTTGTTTGAGTGTACGTCCCACTAATTCGAGAAAAAAGTATAATTAAAATAAAATATATCAATATTTTTCCCGCAAAATTATGTTGATAGAACTCATCGAATGACATAAGCATCAAGAGTTACCAACCCAAATACCATCAATACCATAGTGACACCAGCTTAAATATCAAGATTAAAATTTTCCTACTACCTACATATCATCATTTAACATGTTACATTGCTCTCTACACTTATATAATTTATGAATGAGACATTGTCTTTATTTATACTAAATCATCTCCTCAAATAGACAATGGATATCAACTTGATCTAATGACTAAAACGTTTATTATAGAGATCTCTACATTAATATATTCATATGATAATTCCATTGATATGTTTAGAATGAATTACTCTAGAACTATGTTTATAACTTATAAGTGAAAAGAAAATCTAAAATCTAAATTATGTAATGGCTAATTAATCGGGCCAGGTTCGGCTGGTCTCGTGGCTGCACCATAACTAAAGTGATTTATTAAACTCGAGCTTTTTATTGTTTATTTAGCTAATATGTGGTAGTAATCCTGACTTTATGAACTTAGTCCATAAAAAATATCAAGATTGGATGAAAACTAGTCAAATTGGCCATTTACAATTTATGGGCCAACCTAGGGGCGGAGTGACAAGGACTGGGGTCATGTGGGAAATCTCTTCTCCGGCAATGCAGGTCTGAACCTCGTGGGGGGAAAATTTCCAGTGAAATATTGTGAGATTTGTGCTGGGGTTGATATCATGTTGGCTCTTTTCCTCAAAACCATGACATGCTTGCACATCCTTAGATCGACTTTAATTCTTCCTGGTTAAGGGGTCTCTGACACATGAGGGGGATTTTTCCTTCGGGATTAACCTTTAGAAAAATCCATGCTGGTTTAGTACATATCCTACAGTTAAAGATGGTCCAATTTCAAATATGGTGGGGTTGAAAACACTACAAAAAAATTAAATTATAGTGACAAAATTTTATGTGATAATGTTGAAGTTGTCACTTCTTATATATATTAAGTGATAAAAACTCAAATATTGTCACTAAAATAGTCTTCGTAAACATACTAGTGACAAGAGTTGTAAAAAACTTGTCACTATTGACATTTAGCGATAACCCAAAAGTGACAACCAAAAGGTTGTCACTAAATCATAGTGACAATATTTATTGTCATTAGGTAGTCACTAAAAGGGTGTCGCTAATTGTCAATAGTGACAACTTAAGCCACCATATATTTATCATTAATAGCTATTAGTGACAACTCAAAAATTTATTTTGATCACTATTACACTTGTCACCATTATTATTATGACAAAAATAATATTTTTATCACTAAATGAATACAAAGAGTGATAACTTTCACATTATCACTTATTTTTTTGTCAGTTAAACTCAATTTTCTTGTAGTGAAATAGCATTTTGTAAAGTTAGAAATCAGAGATTCCATTATGAACCATTATAACCTAATTCATCTATAAGAGTTCTCCAAAGACGAGTTCACTGTGGAGCTAATGCCAACTTATTATGAGATTTCCATGATATTCAATTTACGTTCTTAAAATTTAAAAAAGAATATTTTATTCTCTGTAAACAATTTTACAGGAGAGTGAACATGAAAATATTTTTATAATATAAGGAGATAATGAAACATTTATCATAATACTTGGAATAAAGTGCCACGTATAAGAGGATTTTTGTTTTATAAATTTATATCTTTTATCATGGAGACATTGTGAAACTTTATCAAAAGGGGGTAAATTGCCATTAACTCGTTCATTATATATAACATACATTGAATTCTCTTTTATATATTCTCTCTTTATTCCCTTTTTATTTTTATTTGTTTTTCTCTTGCAGTAATGTCTTCTAATGGAAACATGGGCATAGCAAAGAAAGCTCTAAATGAAGGCGCATGTTTTTTTCTCCATAAGCCAATTCCCACCCAACATCTCATAAATGTTTGGCAACATTTCTTTCGTAAAATGAGGCCCCAAATTATAACAAATAAGGTGAACAGAGAAATGGAATCTTGTGGAGGTAAATATAATTTTTGTAAGTTACATTTCTTGCTGTAAAAATACTAGCACCCACTTTTAGGCTCGTACATTCAAAATTAGCACTATTGGTCCTAACTTTTTCTTAAAAGAAATTGCATATTTCATTAATAACCCCTCCACCAATCCACATTTTGATCCCTTAGATTGTTATAATCATGCAACTTTGATAAATCCCAAATTGGACCAAAATTGGGGAAAGGTCTTGTGACCAAAAATTGTGTTTTTGAAAAGTGCTGGATATTTAGTCCTATAAAATTTAAATGGAGCTAAATGCAAAATTTCCCCTTGTGCTTTGCTTAATTGGCACAAAAATTCATGTGTTATTTTAATTTACAAAAATACCTATGTATTTTTTTTTTGTTAACAAAAGACACACTTGAAATTCCTTCATAAGTCAATAGAGATGTTATTGTTTATTGTCAATTTTTTGCACTTTGCACCCTCGAAATATGGAAAATAGGCACTTTGCTCCCCCGAAACTTAGATTTAGCACTTTGCACCCTCAAAATATGAAAGCTGCAGCACTTTGCACCCTCATTTATTTTCAAGCAAAAATTCAAGGGCAAAATAGGTAATTCAATAGTATTGGCACATTGCACCCTCAAAACTTGAGAATTTTGCACTTTGAACCCCCAAAAATAAAATTAGCACTTAACACCCTTTGATTAAGAACAAATCAGCAACTTCCACCCCCGAAACACAATAAATGGGCACTTTGCATCCCAAAATACAAAATTAACACTTAACACCCTTAAGTTTAAAAAACCCAAACCCCTCTTTTTTTTTTTGTCAAATTTGACTATCAGAGTGAAAAAAATCTAAGCAAAATAGGTAATTCATTTTTTTACTTAAATTTTGCAAAATACAATTATAAATACTCGAATACTCATTTCTCTCTCCATTTTTCTATTCAACAATATACCCATAAATAACTAAATAAAGTACAAGTAAACTTCTCGAAGACCCATTGTCTACTTCAACATATCAAAGACCCATAATAATTACCTATTTTGCCTTAAAAAAATCACCTTAATGGTCAACTTTGCCGGAAAAAATGAGGGGTTTGAGTATTTTTTTTTATTTGAGGGTATTAACTATTAAGTGTTAATTTTGTATTTTGGGGTGTAATGTGTCCATTTATTGTGTTTCGAGGGTGCAAGTTATTAATTTGTTCTTAATTAGGGAGTGTTAAGTGCTAATTTTATTTTGGGGGGGGGGGCAAAATGTCAAAGATTTAAAATAGAATTACCTATTTTGCCCTTGAGTTTTTGCTTGAAAATAAGAGAGGGTGCAAAGTGCTGTATTTTTCATATTTCGAGGGTGCAAAGTGCTAAATTTAAGTTTCGAGGGTGCAAAGTGCCTATTTCCCATATTTCGGGGGTGCAAAGTGCAAAAAACCCATTTTTAAAGTTAACAGGAAAATTGTTCTTAATTTTTTAGTTTAAGAGGTGTGTTATCTCATTCTTTTGTGGGGGGTATAATTAGCATTTTTTATGTAAAAAATGTGTATTACACCTTGGGAGGGCCTTTTTTTTGCCAATAAAAAATATACCAAGGTGTTTTTTATATTAAAATTAACGGAATTTTTTTTTTTTTTTTGTACCAAAGGATAGATCACCTTGTAACTTTGGTACCATTGAATACAAAAATGCAAATTTGATACCACAATTAAGTTTTCATTGCAACTTTAATAGCAAACCCATTTTTTCTCCGGAGTTAATGGCAACACCCTAATGATATTCATAATGTTCAATTTACCTTCCTGTGATTTAAAAAAGAGCATTTTACACCACTGTAATTTTATAAAAAAATTTCACCGCCTCCATGATATTTTTATATGTGGCACTTTACCCCCTCCCAGTGTTATGATAATGTAACTGCTTTTTCCCATATGTTATAATAAATGTGGCAATTTACCCCCTGTATTATGATATATGTGACAATTTACAATCCCCCCCCCCCCCCAACACCATGTTAAAAAACACTTTTCACGCACACTCTTAATTTCGGCAAGTTACACTTTCTGGCTAAAAAGGGTAAATTGATTCTTTAAAATCACAGAGGGTTAAATTGAACATTATTCATTTCATTAGAGGCAAATTTAACATTATTGCCATTAACTCCATATAAAAATGGGGCTTGATATGAAAGTTGCATCGGAAACTTAAAATGTGGTATCGAATTTGCATTTTCACGTCCAGTGATACCAAAGTTACAAGATGGCTTATCTCGTGGTACCAAAAAAGGCAAATTTCCCTAAAAATAACACATGATCTTTTTGCTAATTAGACATTAGGCAAAGCATAGGGCTGCTCCTTTTTTTTTTTTTTTTTATACATTTCACTTAATTTAAAAGTGCTATTTCTTTTTTTCTTTTTTTAATTTATTACTTGGTAGTAAAAAGTAACTCAACATCAACTACATTAACTTATAATTTTTTTGTTGAATACTTATAAAATTAATGGACAGGAAGTGATTCAGTAAAGAACAATGAGGATATTGATGCAAGAGATACACAAAAAAGGCCTCGAATGAGTTGGACTTCTGATCTTCATCTCAAATTTGAACAAGCTATAAGAACATTGGGTCTACAAAGTAATTTTAAAGATTTTTTATTTTTTTATTTTATTAAATTCTTAGTGTCTTTTTTTTTTTTAAATTGATTATAACTTATTTATTTTGTATGGGATCAATTCAGAGTCTCATCCTAAGGAAATTCTTAAGCTGATGGATGCACCTAAGTACGTTACAGTTCGCCATGTTTCAAGCCATTTGCAGGTTTCTATTGCACTTTTAGTCCCGCATATTATAGATTTGCACTTTTGGTTCCAATTCTTTGAAATTATTTGCACTTGAATCGAAGTTTTTCTAATGTCTTGCACTTTTGGTCCTGCACTTTATATAATTGCATTTTTAGTCTCATTTCTTTTGAAATAGTTTGTACTTTTGGTTCTACAAACTAGTCCCTATTCCACATTCTTGGTCCCGTGAGATTGTCTCAGTTTTGTACTTTTGATTTCACATGATGCGACGGGACTAAGCTTCATAATATTTTTAAACTTTTAGTTCCGCATATTTTAGAACTTTACTTTTGGTTCCAATTCTTTAAACTTATTTGCACTTGAACCTAAGTTTTTGTAATGTTTTGCACTTTTGATCCCGCACTTTAAATTATTGCACTTTTTTCCCCAATTTGTTTCCATAAAATAGTCACTATTTAGCATTCTTGGTCCCTTGAGATTGTCTCGGTTTTTCACTTTTGATTTCACATGATGCGATGGGACCAATTTGCAAAATATTTTAAAGCTTTTAGTACCGCATATTATAGAACTGCACTTTTGGTTCCAATTCCTTAAACTTATTTGCACTTGAACCGAAAGTTTTTCTAATGTTTTGTAATTTTGGTCCCGCACTTTATCTAATTGCACTTTTGATCCCAATTTATTTTTAATTTTTGTTCCATAAATAGTCCCTATTTAGCATTCTTGGTCCCATGAGATTGTCTTAGTTTTGCACTTTTGGTTCCATATGATGATGAGATGGGACCAATATCCAAAATATATTTAAGCTTTTAGTCCCGCGTATATTATAGAATTGTACTTGTGGTTCAGTTCTTTAAACTTATTTGCACTAAAACCGAAGTTTTTTTAATTATTTGCACTTTTGGTCCCTGCACTTTATATAATTGCGCAATTTTTAGTCACAATTCTTTTGAAATGTTTTGTATTTTGGTTCCATAAAACAGTCCCTATTCAACATTCTTGATCCGTGAGATTTTCTCATTTCTGCACTTTTGGTTCACAGGACCAAGTTGCAAAATATGTTTAATAATATGGATCAAAAGTGCATTTTTACAAAATACGGAATCAAAATATATATTAATTGTGCTTCCTTTATTCCTGCATTAATAGTAATACTTTATGATATTATTTTTTTTTCCTTATGTTTCCTCTTTCTTTCCTAATCAGAAATACAGAGAGAAATTAAACCGAAAAGGTGTTATGTACGAGCATTAATGGAAGCTAGATCTGAAGAATTTATGCTGTGATTATGAGTTTAACATAATTATATATGTAGTCAGGAAAATTTAAAATGACGCTAGGAAAGAAAATTATATCCAAACTTTTATTTAAATGATTTTTGCTAGATTAACCCTATTTATCAAATGTACTCGATCCATTAATTATAAAATTCTCCTAGATAATTTTTCAGATTTTCATTATTAATGTCATAAAATTTGTTTGTTTCCGTTGGCAATTAGCAAATGAACAATAGCTATGCAATATAAGAAATTAATGGCAATTTAATCGGTGATTTAAAAATTAAAATAACATTTTACCTCCACGTAATCTTATAAAATATTTCACTTTGTTTGTCTCTATGACATTTCAAAATTTAAAAAAATGTTAACTAACAAAACTATATAATCTTCCTATTTGTTTCATTTTACCCCCTATATTATGATAATGTGACACTTTACTCTCCATGTTATGATAAATATAGCAGTTTAGCTCCCTGTATTATGATAAATATTGCACTTTACCCCCTCCCCATGTTACAAAAACATTACTTATATTATGAGAAAATATATAATCATATCATTTTTCGTGTTTAGACTAGATCTCAACTTTATGATGAGAACGAAATGTTTTTCTACCACAACCACGAAAAATTTAAAATTATCTTAAAATGGGAAATTATAAAAAATATGTCACTAAAATTGGAAATGTTTTTCTATTAATTATCCACACTACTAATGTTCGAGACTTTCCTTATAAAGAGTAAAGACCATTTGAAAATTGAAAAATATATATGTACTCATGATTTATGTATATATAGAAAGATACTCATTAAAATTTAAAATTGGTTTCCACTTTAAATAATGTAGCAAATTGCTTTCATTATTGTGCTCTATCTTTCAAGCTTAATCCCTCTATATATATAATATAATATAGTATATTGTACGTAGTAGTTAAATAGTTAATTAACTTACATATATAATGTACATTGAAAATATGACTCAAAAAATTACTTCCAATATTCCAAAACCTTTTCGTGGCCTTGGGGTGTTACTAGTTGATAATGATACGACGTCGTTGTTGCACATAGCATCTGTGCTTGAAGATCATTCTTATAGAGGTATGTACGTTGTTTTTCGTTTCCCCGAATAATCGTTAAGATATTTTAATAATCGAAATATGTATTTGATTTTCTTATGTTTTGGAGTGATATTTTTTTATGTAATAATCCAATTTGGGTTTCATGTCAAAATAAGACTAAAGTTGCCAGAAAAAAACAAATTACATGACGTAACTCAGAGTCCGATTCTTATTAATTGCAATGAGTAACACATGGAGTATATATATGTAAAAATACCCATATATTATTTTTAATTGATAAAAAAAAAACATTATATTGATTTTGTATATTAAAAAAACTCCTTGTTTTAACATTTTATTGGAAAACTCCCCCCCTTTTTTTTTATCATTTATTAGTTCATTAATTGCAGTCATTTAATTTGAAATTTAAGAGTTGTCCCGGGGGGTTATTGTCAATCTTTTAAGAGTACATGGAGGTCATGTCAATTTTTAAAGGTTATAGGGGTGGTATTGTCAATTTCATTAAAATTGTTATGCAATTTATTTCAATATATATATATATATATATATATAGATGTATTTGTCACTTCCTTTTTTTTTAAGAAATATTTGTCACTTATTATACTAATCAAGTGAAATACAAAATGATTTATCAAAAAAAAAAAGTGAAATACAAAATGGTCTTGGAGGGCGGTAAATGTATTTTACTTGTAAAAGCATGGTTTTTTTCGCTAATAGTGTTATGATAACGTGCTAATATACTCTCATGTGTTATTATAAATGTGATAAAAGATGATAAATTACTTCTTTAAAATTTTCACAGGGGATAAAATACTCTTTTACAAATCATAGAAAAATAAATTGAATATTATGAATTTCACATAAGCTAAATTGACATTAACTCCAACAATTGTCTTTTTGCATTCCAATCTATATAAAAGGATTTTTCTCCCATAAAATCTTGTTTTCTTACATGAATAAAATATCTTAGTCTTTTACCACTATATAGTTTGTGAGTTTCGTTAACGAGTGAATAATATTTTTGGTTCTCCTTATTTGACAAATTTTGCACTTTCGCCCCTTTTAAATGACTTTTTGTAGCATATTCGTCCCTCTTATCAATGTAGTGTATCACATTCGTCCCTCTTATAACACATTTGTTCTTCTTAATCTTTTTGTAGCAGATTCGTCCCTCTTATCAATGTAGTGTATCGTATTCGTCCCTCTTAAATTAAAAATACATCAACTTTCGTCCATCTTAGAATATATTTTAGATTTAAGTGATGTATTTTGTATTTAAAAATGACTAATCTGTTACACTATATTAATAAGAGGGACGAATCCGCTATGAAAAATTTAAGAGAGACAAACATGTTACACTATATTGATAAGAGGAACGAATATGTTATACGATACTGCCTAAAATTTAAGAGGGACGAAAATGCAAGTGTTAACCCATATGAAGGACAAAAATACGATTTACTCCTCGCTAACCATAGTAAGATTGTGGCAGTTTTGCAATAAAGATTAAAATATAATACCCTCTTTATGTTATTTTTCTCAGTGTCGTAGAAAATATGACAATTTTATCCCATCATAAAATACAAAAACACCCCAATTCACCTAAAAAGTTGATAATAATTCTCAAGTTAACTTTGAGAAATTGACAAATTGACAATAACCCAGATGTTGACTTGAAAAATTGACAATAACCCCCTCGTATTCTTGTTTTCTTACAGTTACAACAACTGAGTTAGCTGAGGTTGCACTCTCCATTCTGAAAGAACGCAAAGATAATTTCGACGTTGTCATAGCTGATTTCAACATGCCAGAAATGGACTTCTTCAATTTTATGAAAAAAGTACAGATTATAATCAACAACTTCCCCATTATATGTAAGAAAAATTAATTACTAACCATTTTCTTATTTTTTCTTTCCCATATGATTTTCATTTCTTACAAAAGTTTCAATAAATTCAGTGATGTCTTCGGAATTAAAGAAGGATGTAATAAAAGAGGCCATGAAAAAGGGTGCTTGTTTCTTTCTCAAGAAACCGATTTCTACGAATAAACTTAAGAACGTATGGCAGCACGTATACAGAACGAGGAAATACAAAGAGTTGAAAGTCGATGGAGATCAAGAAATCGAATCAAAAAGTGATAAGATTGAAGAGGAGGACAAAGTCCATGAAACTCATGAGAATCATGAACATGTTTGGGCCAATGATCAATTTGACAATAACGTTGAACTATCGGAAGTTTGCAAGAAAACGCTTCTTTCAATCGAAGCCGATGATGAATTTGAAGATCTGAAGGCTATGTTTGATTTTTAAATTTTATTGAGTATAATGTTAAAGAAAATATTTTCTCTTGAATCAAATGATCCACGTTGTGGGGATTCAAGTCTTACCAAAGATGCAACTTGAAGATAAAGGGTCGGGTCAGCCCAAGTAGACGACCCGTGCCCGTTTTATCACATCTATAAAAGGTGAAAAGCTTCAAGTATTATGTAATAGCAATTCATACCATTTGGTTAAACAACAACATCATTTTGCTACATAATTTGCAATATCTCATCTGATAATCTATAATACAATTGTTTAACAATCAAATTACACGAGACCGTAGTAAAATTAACCAACAATATCGTATAAAGACGATTCAATGGTACAACAAATGATGAATACCTATATTCTTTAATTCGGGATAATTAAAAGAATACGGATGCATTCGATTTGTACAATAAAGCAAGATTTAAAAATAAATAATGCCTATATCACTGAAAAGGATTTCCTATCACATATTAGTCTCACGCGTTTGTGTCACATCAATGTATAACTTACATTTGTCCCTCTCATGAAACTAATTGTGTATAAGATAATATATGCATGCTTCCAGGGGCGGACCTATAGGGGGTGCGGGTGGGGGCGCCCGCACCCCCCAGCAAAAAAAAAAATTAGTAGCAGTGCATATCTATTATTATTATTATAGTAGTACTTTATGCATTCTTGTTAGTACCTTTAAATTCCTAAAGGATAGAATCTTATGAATCAAAATCTTTGTCTATTTTAATTAAATAAATGTGTAGTCAGATCTTAGATAATGGAGTCCCACTAATAGAGTTGCCTAGTTTAAGTAGAATTTGATAAGGAAAATATTCTTTAACACTTAATATAATTCTCAATAAGGAAAAACAATTGAATTTTGAATTCCAATTTCTTCTCAAATTAACTTTTCTTCACCAAGTTATATCAAAAAAAGGGGGTTTTCTTCACAAATCGACTGAATCACTCAACGCCATTATCAAAAGGTACTTTTTTAAAAACTTTTATGAATATTTAAATTTATTTATAAAGTTTTTGATTTTTCATCACTAAAATTTTGCATATTATATATTTTTTATTATCTTATTTGATTAGATATATTATCAATATCAAGTACCATAAGACTTATCGGCATATTAAAAATAAATTTTGATAATCATAATTTTTTAAATTATTTAATTATATACTTTTCATTTTAATCTCGCCCCCTGCGACTAAAATTTATGGGTCCGCCCCTGCATGCTTCAATGTTTATTAGAACAAAAATTGCAATTAAAAGATCTGTATGTGCTGCTATGCGGTTAACTAGCTCCGCTATTCAATTTTGAATTATTGTCATGAGTCTCATGACCCATGATAATCATTGCAAGTGCAGTAATATAACAATTTTGATAAAGGCGATTAATAAAAATATAGAAATTAAATCAAGCTATTCTAGTTTATATTTGAGTTTGAACGTAAAATCCTTTTAAGCCGATTTATTTATATATTAAATTAAATTTGAGTAATTATCTTTTAATAGTTTTTGGAGTTCAATTTTAGGTCGATTGGGAAACTAATTGGGCTGAAAAGAAGTGTAGATTTTACTTGATCTCGACTGATGTTTTGCGCGACTCCAATTAAGTTCATTCGTGCTAGGTTAGTTAAAGGTTTAATGATCTTCAATAATCCATTAATGACATTTTAGTCTCTTGAAATATATCGAAAAGGCATATGCAAATCAAAGTGATGACGAAAATTATCAATCAATGAAAGTCTGGTTGAGATTTTGAGAAGAAAGGTGAAGAAGCCATGGATTCTGCCATAAAAATGCAAAGATTATGTTTCCTTATTTTTTTTGCTTGTCTTTCTTTGTTTATTCAACAATCATTTCTTTATGTAAATAACATAGAATTTCATATCCATCAAGTGTAATGCTATTATACATACTTCATTTTAAGAGGGGAGATACGTGTCAATGACGTATTGGTGTGACATCAATATGTGATAGAAAATCCACTCCGCTATATCACATGTTTGGTTTGACAGTTTATTTTCCAGGCCTACCCGAAAAGGTGGGTCACCTCCTCTTATTTTGGAAAGTTACTCCCTTATTTGTTCATATAACAATTGCACCACTTCCTCTAAGACCCAATAATCTGTTCAAGATTTGATTGCAATTGACTATCTAGTTCAATCTCATTAGACTAACCGAACGCCCCATAAATAATTCACCGATTTATATTTGTTACAGGACCTCTAAACCAGTGCCTAGCATTTAGGATCCAAGAAGAAACTATGAGAAGAAATATACCTCCAATCGCAACTGGAGTATAGTTTAGGGTTTGTTGGGTAACGGGATAGGCAACCGGTAAAGAGAAAAGAACTGAAATTGTTGCTACCCAAAGAACCGAAACCCAACCAACAACGATCCCATATTGTCCCAAGTTAAAAGGTCCCGGAGTAAAAGAATTACGAGCCAAGGTCACTCTGAAAAATATTGGAAGTGCATAAGCTATGTAGAGTCCAATAGTAGATATCGATACCATTGCTTGAAATGCTACTAGGTTCCCGAGTGACTGCAAATATAAACCAATCAAAGGTCTTATTAAAAAGATCCATAATTCGAAATATATGAAGTGAATATGAATCTAGGCTGATATGATTCGTTAAATGTCTGAATATGGTAATTTTATTTTTATAAAATATCAATATAAATTTTATAAGACTGGTAAAATTAAGATGAAAAATAGTAAGGGCATGTTTGTTAGGTGTTTGGGAAAGTAATTTGTGAAAGTAGTGGAGGTTTGTGAAATAAACTTGATTTGAGTAATGTTGTTTGTTTGAATTTTGAGATAGTGATTTGAGAAGTAGGTGTATGCTTTTTTGGAAGAGTTATGTTGTAGGTGTAAGATGTGTGACATTATGTCAAATCATATTTGTTATGTGAGATAAATTGAATAAGAGATATATTACTTTATGTCAAAACAGAGTAGATTTGTATATGTTTTGGTTAGAGATAAGAAAATTATTGTTTGTTTGACTTTTGAGAGAGTAGTTTGAGAAAATTGAGAGATAAAAATTTTATTTTTAAAAAGTAAAAAGATGTTTTGCATTTCCCAAACACGAAAAAATTTTGGGGAACGCCAAACAAACAGGCCCCAAGACTTTATGTAATTATTTGACATATTATGATAGGATCAAAGTATTTATGTTATTTTGAAAATCTACATCATTTCTAATCAACTTTTGAGTATTGGTCATTATTTCTATAGTTATGTTTATAAAACCATATATTTTTAGCATCTATGGGATCTTAACTTTTTTTCGGATTTGGATTCGGTAGACCTACTAAAAAAATCCTATATGACTACAGGATCCGAATCAACAATGATCCAGTCTGAATCCTACCCATTCACAGTCCAGATGAATATGAAATATTGTAAAAAGCTAGAGAGGATTGGCATACCGTTAACGCCATACAAAATGCTATAAGAGCCGAAAGCCAGACTGCATTTAAGGGAACCTCTTGCTTGTTCACTTTATGCCAAATCGGTGAAAATGGCATCGCACCGTCTCTCGAGAAAGCATAAACCATCCTGCAAAATTTTAATTTCAATTAGTACGTATTTTCTTCATGGATAAAATACTAGTAACGGATTTGGGAAAAGCTTGCGTACCTAGAGTTGCTAGTGATCGAACTCATGCCACAAAAAAAGATTGCGACCGCTACTATACCCAAGCAAACGATCCCTCCAATTCCGTTCCCGTATCTACTCTCAAAAACACCGTAAAATACTTGAGCAATGGCATAGCCACCGGCATCATTATCGGGGCTCAAAAGGTTCGGAATTTTAGTTACTGCGAAAGTGATACCGAGTATATAGCCCCAACCAACTATTATAGATATGCCTAAGGAACTAATTATACCCTTTGGTCCATTCTTATCTGCATCCTTCGTCTCCTCCGTCTGCAAGTAATGAGTTTACATTGTGCTTAAAGGACATTCTCATAAATTCAAATATCGAAAAACGGTTAATAATCAAGAAAACATAAATGGTTAATTCTATTCAAGAACTACTTGATTAGATATTTCTGACATTTTACAAGACTACAGCAGAAAAATGCCAAAAGAGTAATGGAGTATAAGATATACGTTCTGTTTTAAGTTGCTGCAATTTTAGTCCTAAATTTGTCATAATTAAAACGAGTCCCAGATAATGCCACGATTCTTATTTGTTTGCCCTTATATTCAACATGTAAGGGAAGAAATGTATGGAAACAAGGTGTTATTCACCCTTTAATACAAGCTGATTTGGCAAGGTGACGTGATGAATTACGATCTCGTCACAGACAGAGGATCAAAATCCTTTGTGTGGCTATTTCAGCCACTAATTCTAATTTCCGCGAGTTTAGGACTAAAATTGCGGAAACTTAAAACAAAAATGATGTAAATTGCTTCCACAAACTATAGATATCCCATTTTTGCATCCCTGCAACAATAAAAGGACTAATATTATCTATTCACCGCAGTAAAACTCACCATATGGGCGGAAGCATCGTATCCGGTAAGTGTATACTGGCTCATAAGAAGACCTATAACAAATATATACAATCTACTTTGAATTCCTTCTCCATTATCCGTATTAAAGTGAGTGAAAACGAACTTGGCGCTGGCTTTCTCCGTTGCAACCATTGGAACAAGGATCATTAGAACAAAAACACCTGAAAAAACATTCATAAATCCTAAGTTTGATATTTACTGCCGATGATAACTAATATATATAAGAATGATCGATTCATAGTACCGAGTATGTTCCATGCAGCAGCGAGTTGTCCGAAGAAAGACAACCATGAAATGGAGAAACTGTTTAAGAGAGCGTGTAAGAATAGAATTCCACCATGGATTGCGATAACTACGTATTTGGAGGACTTGTATCCTCCTCCGTTTTTTCCACCCGTGCTCAGGAGAATTATTACTTGAATTAATTGTGCTAGTGAAAAATCTATACTGGTTGTACCAGCCCACTGCAGAAAAGTATATATACATGAAGTTATTAATTTTTACTTAATGTGGTATATTCAGAAACAAGCATATTATTTTTGAAGAACTTTTTAGATGAAAATTTGAGGGATTAAAAGTACCTGACCAACAATATTGAACCTGCAAAAACAGAATTGAATAATCATTTAGTATCAACTGTATAGAATTTTGATTAAGTTACACATTAATTAAGAATACATGGCCAATCTATTTAACTCCATGTGAAATACTCTTTTAATGCTCCGCTTAATTAATTTAAAAATAAATTGGCGATTTTTATGTACTCGGGTTTTAGGGGTAGAAGCTTTGTTTTTCACTAGGAGTTGTTTTTCACAAGGAGTTAAAAATAAAAATGGTAGTCATCAAAATCTAAAATCAAAGTCTTGATGTATTAAATGCATAAGAAAATTAATTAAAGCCAGTTTGTTTTTCACAAGGAGTTAAATGGCACAACGGTATCCAACCGAGAACTAAAATGTTTGTTGCCATATTATACAGAGCATATATGCCTATGACAGAAATTTGTGACAAGCTTATTTATAGGTCTAAAACAGGTAGGGCTGTCAATGGGTCAGATTCCGGTTGGATCAGGCTTGTCCAGATCCGACTCCATTTATATCGGATTGGATCTTGTATGGATTGTGCTCAGATCTAGATATTTTAAATCTAATGGATCTTGGTCTGATTTGGCCGGATATGGAATTTAATCCAAAGTTCGAATTCTTGGTACTAGATTTTCCAACTTTATCCCGTCGCATGGATAAATTTTAGCACGTGACATAAGAGATGTGCTTATGTCAATATCATCATCGTCGGAGTCATCATCTTTGTATTCATCATGTTCGTCCTCACAATCATTTTGTGAAGTATTATGCAAGTTAACATAATGTTCAACAAGTCCTGCATATGCCATCCTCTGCCGGGTTGATTAACAATTGCGAACCGAGCTTCGAGAATTCCGAACGCTGGTTAAACATCCTTGCAAAATGATTCTTGATACCGCGAGAAACTTGTTCCGGAAGGGTTCTTGGGTTTCTCACCGATTGGATTAACGTTTTTCACTTCGAATATATATCATCCGCAAGATAGTAAGACATGTAATATTTTCGGTCGTGCACCTCATACTCAACACCGGGAAGATTACTTGAAGCGAGGTTGTCGAATAAAGGTGAACGACCAAAGACAGTAATGTCATTCATTGCTCCTGGCATGCCATATCCATGTATCGTGTGAAGCAACAGCTTCAAGAACAATCGTGAGTTTTTTTTTCCTTCCAGAAAAACTCCTCTACCAAGCAATTAGACAATTTTTTCACTCTCAGTGCATATAGTCAATTGAGTCAATCATCTCAGGAAATCAACATCTTTCCGCTTTGTTAAGTAGTCTGGCCAGATCCGCTTGCAGAGGGGCGAAGGTACTGTTCTTTGTAAACGCGCAAAATGGTTTGACAGAATTCACGAACAATATCGCATGCAATACTCTCACAAAATTTTCGTCATTGAAATCATGGGAGAATGCATAAGCTAACTAACGCATAGCGATTGTTACCTCCAATATGGGTGTAAACCCTGCTCGATTAGAGGCATCGTAGAGTCAAAGACCTATTGGTACAAAAAAAAAGTCATAAGGGAAAAGGGAAGGCTTCGAGTAGTCCATATTCGAATATTGACTTGGAAAGGGAAAATATTCAAACTATGAGAGAAACTGCAAATATTTTAAAGGTTGGACGAGAGATAAGGCATCAGGAGATGCTTCAACGGGAAGACGATGCACTGAAAATGTCAAGGGATGAATGGATTATGTCAATTGACTGCTCTTCATTCACTCTAGATACAAATGCGTATTGGAAGAATAAAAGAAGGGAAATACAACAAAAAGATCTTCCTCGGGAGGTTCATCGAATAAAGGAATCAATTGGATTCAGAGGAGAAATCATTAAATTATTTTAACTCGCGTGTGTGCTGTTGATTTAATTTTCTTTGTTGTATTTTCTTCTTGTTTGTTGTATTTATTTTCTTGAAACAGTTTTAATTTTATTATTATCTACTCTCTTTAATTTTAATTTATAAATATTATTATTAATTTAATTATATTATTAAAATAGTTATTAGTATTATTAATTTTAATATAAAAAATAAAATTAAAATTATTATTATAATTGTGAGAGTAGGAAAAGAAAAAAAGTGAAATTAATTGGGGCTCGAAGCCCTGCCATTGAAGATGACTAGTCAGGGCTAGCGGTTGGGGCGACCCTAGTGCTTCGGAGCCCTGTCCCTGTCCCTGTCCCTATTGGAGATGGCCTTAAAGGTCCACGGGATTGAGGATGGATTAAATAAGAGGCTGATTAGATGTCATGTTAAGGATATCAATCTAGCATTTCTAAGTTAGGAGTGGACTATTACAATATTTGATTATGTATGATGTATCAAAAGGGGCAATTTGGTAATTTCCTCTGAAAATGTAAGGTTACAAATATTACTTGACCAAATATTGAGGGGTAAATGCAAGAACTCCCCTAAGTTATGTTAACTTTGCACGAAATTATCCTATGAATTTTTATTGCATAAAATCCCTTTATGCTTTTAATAACTCATCACAAAACCTCCCAACATGTTCAAAATATGGGGTAAAGTGCAATATTTATCATAATAAGGGGGGAAATGCCACATGTAAGAGGAGTAGTTTTGTCAATCCTAATTATTTTTAAGTTTGGGGAGGCAATTTGAAAAAATAGGATGGTAAAATGAACATTATGCATACCACAAGGGAGAAATTGTCATTAATACTAAATAAGTTGATTTATAATCAAAATCCCCTGAGGTTTATTGTAATTATAGGAAAATCCTCAGTGATTTTAAAAATTACAAGAACACTCTTTATATGATTTTTTTTATAAATATTTTCTCAAGTAATAGGGGAATGTCCTTGTAAAGATTGTAGAAGTTATAAGGTTATTTGATACATGGTCTAAATCAAAAAGGGTTTCATCGTAATTTCTCAAACATCAGGAATTTCTTGTAAGATGACTAAACCTGGGCTTCTTAAATCACCCTAATAAATAAATAACTAAAAAAAAGCTAAAAATCTATCATAAAAAAATAAAAATAACTCAATTTTACATTACTTCAGATAATAATAAAAAAGTCTAAATTTAATTATAAATAATAAATTATATACCAGCCAGTAATCCAGGAAGCAAAAGGAGCCCAAGAAGGACCAGCAAGTTTAGCACTCCAATAATAGAGCCCACCAGAAGTAGGATAAGAAGAACAAATCTCAGCCATTGATAACCCAACACCCATTGTGAAAAACCCGGCAATGACCCACCCGTATACAATTGAAACCGGCCCGCCAAAAGTCAACCCGGTATTGTAAAGTGTTGTTACACCCGTCAGAACTGAAAGTATTGAAAATGAAAATGCAAAATTTGACAAAACCCTGCATATTTAATTTTTTTAAAAGAAAAATCCCAATTAATTTTAAACCCAAAAAAGATAAATAGATAAATTAATTAAACATAAAAAAGATTATTAAATACGTACGAGAGGTCACGCTTGAGTTCTTGTTTGTAACCAAGCCCATTTAAACGAGCATGTCCTGTATCGTCATTAGAAGCATGATTATTTTCGATGTGGGATGATGGAAGAAGGGTATTTGGGTAATTTTCTCTTGTTCCACGATCCCAAACCATTGTGTTCGATGTGGGATGAATGGATCTCACACACATACACGCACCAAGAGAATCTGAATCCTAATTCTTTTCTTTGGAATGGGAATGAAAATTATTTTATAAATATATTTTCTTGAAGGAAGTGATGAGTTCATTCAATGACTATCTTGTTTTATATGATTTGGTTTGGCAAAATTTCAAAATAGTTATGTAAGTATGAGATTCTTTCAAAAACATCATCTAACTATATTGAATATAGATTTAGCTTTTAATTTTCATTCAATTTTCGATTTTAGTCATTTGCAATCAAATTTCGTTATCTAATTTTTAATAAATTTCAAATATTGTAATGCAATTAGAAAGCTTTTTGCGTTAAGAGAACCATATTGTAATTGAATGACAAAAATTGGAATTTATTGAAAGTTTGAGGACCTAATTTATTATGCATATGACCAAAATTAAAATTAAGAAAAATTTAAAGGAGTAAGTATATATTATATATAGTTATAGGACTATTTTTGAAAAATTTCCAAAGTTATGGGATATTTTTGAATTCTTAAATTTCCCGTGGTCAACAAAGAAAGCCACCGCTTCGAAGATCTTGGACAACTCTTTAGGATCTGTTTGTTTAGCTTTTTCTCCAAAGCTTTAAGGAAATTGAGGGGTTTGAAAAAAGTTACAGGTTTAAGAAATATTATTTGTTGGAGTTTTAAAAATGTTGTTATGGATAAGATGGGTATAAGATTTTTGAATTATGTGCTTTAGAACGATCTTATGGCTATATTTGATTTTTGGATTTCAGTAAGTAAAATAATAAATAAAATAATTTCTCATTTATTTGTATATTACTTGTCGTTTTATTCACTGAAATTCCTTAATAAACAAATTATAATATCGAAAATATTTTGATTTCCAAATTTCAAATGCTCCTCATTGTGAATTGAAGTCTTATCAAAGTTGCAACTTGAATCTAAAGGTTCGGGTCAGCCCAAGTAGATGACCCTTGCCCATTTATAACATCTATGAGAGGGTTAAAGAATCAAGTCTTATGTAAAAACAATTCATACCATTTGGTTATACTACAACATCATTTTGCTACATAATTCGCAACATCTCATCTGATAATCTACAATACAATTGTTTAAATAATCAAATTATTTGAAAAACATAGTAAATTTAACCAACAATATTGTACAAAGATGATTCAAGGATACAACAAATGACGAATACCTATTATATACTTTAATTAGGTACAATTAAAAGAATACGGGTGCGTTCGATTTACACAATAAAACAATATTAAAATATTAACTATGCCTATATCACATGGATTGCAATCTGATCAAGATTGGATTGCAATTGACTATTGGTTCCATTCCATTAGACTAACGAACGCTCTAAATAATTCACCTATTTATATTTGTTACAGGACCTCTAAACCAGTGCCTAGCATTTAGGATCCAAGAAGAAACTACGAGAAGGAGTAGACCTCCAACTGCAACCGGAGTATAGTTTAGAGTTTGTTGGGTAACGGGATAGGCAACCGGTAAAGAGAAAAGAACTGAAATTGTTGCTACCCAAAGAACCGCAACCCAACCAACAACAATCCCATATCGACCCAAGTTAAAAGGTCCTGGAGAAAATGATTTACGAGCCAAAGTCACTCTGAAAAAGATAGGAAGTGCATAAGCTATGTAGAGTCCAATAGTAGCTATCGATACCATTGCTTGAAACGCTACTAGGCTTCCGAGTGACTGCAAATATAGATTAAAATTCTGATTAAAAAGATCCATAATTCGACGTGCGAGAAATAAATATGAATCTAGGCTGATCTAATTCGCTAAATATCTGAATATGGTAATTTTTTAATAATTTCTTTTACGTTTTATGTATTAATATAAAATTTTATAAGACTGATGAAAATGAAAAATAGTAAGCCTTTTTGCAATTATTTGACATATTATGATGTATCAAATGCATTTATGTTATTTTGAAAAGGATTAAATACAATTTTCCCCTTAAAGTATGGGGGTTGCATCAGTTACCCCCCTAAAGTATCTATTATAACACTTATCCCCTATGTTATAGTATTAAACATTTTATTCCAAAAATATCCCCCGTCCCTTTTGAAACAAATACATTATTTCTTTATTAATTTATCCAAACATATTTACGTTAATTATAAATTCATCCATCCACCAAATAATATTATATTTCAATTTCTTCGATTTCCTTTTGTTTTATGGTCTCAAATTTTTTCTTTATTTTCGTCTAAATTTTTTTCTTGTTGTTTTCTTTATTTTATGTTTCAAATTTTTATATTTCTATCTCAATTTTTTTCTTTATATTTTTCATGTTTTTATTTGGTGATAATTACCTCATTTATTTTCGGTACGAATTTTATTAAAAATATTGACTAATTCTCCTTCGAATTCTTAAAATTCACGGTTGACACCAAGCAATATTATGTTTTAATTTCTTCATTTCCTCATCAAATTTTTTTTTTATTAATCATGAATACATCCATTTATCAAACTATATTAAATTTCAATTTCTTTATTTATTTTGCTTCTTTTGATTATAAAAAAATGAGATGAAAATGAAGAAGAAATTTGAGATTGAAAAAAGTATGGTAAAAAAATGAAGAAATAAAAACATAATGTTATTTGGTGGATGAATTGATTCATAACTAATAAAGAGACAATTTTATTTTTATAAATTAATAAAGATATTTTTATTTAGGAAAGGGACAAGGGTAGTTTTGGAATAAAAACTACAAAACTATAATATAGGGGATAAGTGTTACAATTGATACCTTAGACGGGTAACTGATACCACCCCTACTTTAAGGGGGAAAATTGTATTTCACCCTTTTGAAAATCTACATCATTTCTAATAAACTTTTGTAGTATTGGTCATTACTTTCTATAGGTATGTTTTTAAAATGATATATTTTTTTTTTTTTTTGGGATTTTAACTTTTTTTCAAATTTGGATTCGGGAGTCCAAATAAAAAATCCTATAGGATTACGCGATCTGAATCAACCATGATCCAATCTAAATCCGACCCAATCACAATCCAGATGAATATGAAATATTTAGAGGTATCAAGCTAGAGAGGATTGACATACCGTTAACGCCATACAAAATGCTATAAGAGCCGAAAGCCAGACTGCATTTAAGGGAACCTCTCGCTTGTTAACTTTATGCCAAAATGGCGACAACGGCATCGCACCATCTCTCGAGAAAGCATAAACCATCCTGCAAAATTTCCATTTTAATTAGTACATATAAAATACGAGGAACGGATTTGGGAAATGCTCGAGATATGTTGGCTACTTGGCGTACCTAGAGTTGCTAGTGATCGAACTCATGCCACAAAAAAAGATTGCGACCGCTACTATACCCAAGCAAATGATCCCTCCAACTCCGTTCCCATATCTACTCTCAAAAACTCCGTAAAATACTTGAGCAATGGCATAGCCACCGGCATCATTATCAGGGCTCAAAAGGTTCGGAATTTTAGTTACTGCAAAAGTGATACCGAGTATGTAGCCCCAACCAACTATTATAGATATGCCTATGGAACTAATTATACCCTTTGGTCCATTCTTATCAGCATCTTTCGTCTCCTCTGTCTGCAAGTAATGACATTGTGCTTAAATGATATACTCATAAATTCATCTATTGAATTTAATATCAAAATGTCAAAATAATCAAGAAAACATAAATGGTTACTTGTATTCAAGAACTACTTCTACAGGGACGCGAAAAACAGAAAGAAAATTTTTTAGTCATTTAACTTTTGCAAAGACGCGAAAATGGGACACTTGTAATTTCGACAAATATTTTACATCGTTTATGTTTTAAGTTGCTGCAATTTTAGTCCTAAATTTGTCAGAATTAAAATGAAACCCAGAAATTGCCACGATTTCTGGGGAAGGAAGAAATGAAGGGGGATTCTTATTTGTTTGCCCTAATATTCAACATGTAAGGGAAGAAGTGTGGAAACAAGGTGGTATTCCCCCTCCAATTTAAGCTGATTTGGCAAGGTGACATGGTGGATTACGATCGCGTGACAGACAGAGGATCAAAATCCTTTGTGTGGCAATTTCAAGACAATAATTCTAATTCCCTCGAGTTTAGGACTAAAATTGCGGAAACTTAACACATAAATGATGTAAATTGCTTCCAGAAACTATAGATATCTCATTTTTGCATCCCCACAACAATGAAAGAACTGATATTGTTTTTTCACCGTAGAAAAACTCACCATATGGGCGGAAGCATCGTATCCGGTAAGCGTATACTGGCTCATAAGAAGTCCTATAACAAATATATACAATCTACTTTGAATTCCTTCTCCATTATCCGTATTAAAGTGAGTGAAAACGAACTTGGCGCTGGCTTTCTCCGTTGCAACCATTGGAACAAGGATCATTAGAACAAAAACACCTGCAATCATGAAAAAGAAAACATTTAGAAACATATTTATTGCCTATGATAACTGATAAATTTAAGAATGATCGATTGATAGTACCGAGTATGTTCCATGCAGCAGCAAGTTGTCCGAAGAATGACAACCATGAAATGGAGAAACTGTTTAAGATAGCGTGTAAGAGTAGGATTCCGCCATGGATTGCGATTACCACGTATTTGGAGGACTCGTAACCCCCTCCGTTTTTTCCACCGGTGCTCAAGAGAATTATCACTTGAATTAATTGTGCTAGTGAAAAATCTACACTGGTTGTAACAGCCCACTGCAGAAAATAAAAGTATATATGGATATGAAGTTATGAACAAGCAAATTATTCTTTGAGATTAAAATTTGAGGGATTAAATTACCTGACCAACAATATTGAACCTGCAAAAACGGAATTGATAAATCATTTAGAATCAACTATATATATAACACAGAATTTTGATTTAAGTTGTACATTAAGAATACGACACAAACAAATGATCAATGTCCAAGAATAGGCCAATGTATTTATATATGTTTCATAATAATGTGGTAGTTTACACTTTACACCCATGTGTTATGAAAAAATGTGGTAATTTACCTCCCTATGTTACAAAAACACTTTTCATGCCCACTCTCAGTTTTGGCAAGTGAGTTACACTCTCTGGCTGAGGGAGGTAAATTGCTTCTTCAAAATTTTCACAGGGGATAAAGTGCTCTTTTTTAAATCACGGAGGAGTAAATTGAACATCATACATTTGACATGAGATAATTTGACATTATCTCTTTCTTACCTGCAATTTTAATCCTAAATTTGCCGAAACTAAAACTAAATAAATTGCCACAGTAAATAAATTGAGACATTATAACATTTTTGTCCTAGTAATAAATAGGTATGGATAGAATGGAGGAAAATAAATAGTAATATTTCCTCCAATTTATGCTAATTTGACAAGGTTACGTGGTGGATTAACACCATGTGGAAAACCCTCCAATTTATTTATTTGGGTAGCAATTTAATACATTAATTTTAATTTCGACGAATTTAGAACTAAAATTGCGAGTAAGAACATTAAAATTGCGACAACCTAAAACATAAAAGTATGTAAATTACTACCTGAAACTACATATTTCTCATTTTCACATCTACGTAAAAGTTAAAGGACTACAACTGTTTTTTTCCAAATACCACCTAACAAGCCCAACCAAACATGTTCACATATGCAAGTCTCAAGTCAACTCCTCAAAGTACACGTGAACTACCTAAATTAAAAAGAGGCCAAAAATTATATTACTTCATTTAATAGAAAAAAGTTCTGAATTTAATCATATAATACTCCCTCGGTCTCTAAATTTTCACTACTATTTTCTTTTTGAAATGTCTCAAAATAACAATCTCTTTCGATAAATGAAATTATTTTTCTCAAAAAATAACATCACTAACTCTAAGCCATTATTTTTAAGGATATAAGCAATTTTCAAGTGAAATCCTCAAAGTACTAAACATGAATAATTCTTGACCATGAACTACCTACCTTAAAAATAAAAAATAAAAAAAAAGCTAAAAATCTATCATTAAAAAAATCATTTTACATAACTTCACATAATAATAATAACAAAAAAAATCTGAATTTAATTATAAATAATAAATATACCAGCCAGTAATCCAGGAAGCAAAAGGAGCCCAAGAAGGACCAGCAAGTTTAGCACTCCAATAATAGAGCCCACCAGAAGTAGGATAAGAAGAACAAATCTCAGCCATTGATAACCCAACACCCATTGTAAAAAACCCGACAATGACCCACCCGTATACAATTGAAACCGGCCCACCAAAAGTCAACCCGGTATTGTAAAGTGTTGTTACACCAGTTAGAACTGAAATTATTGAAAATGAAAATGCAAAATTTGACAACACCCTGCATATTTAATTTAAAAAAAAAAATCCCAATTAATTATAAACCGTAAAAAGATAAATAATAAATAAATTAAACATAAAAAAGATTATTAAATACGTACGAGAGGTCACGCTTGAGTTCTTGTTTGTAACCAAGCTCATTTAAACGAGCATGTCCTGTATCGTCATTAGAAGCATGATTATTTTCGATGTGGGATGATGGAAGAAGGGTATTTGGGTAATTTTCTCTTGTTCCACGATCCCAAACCATTCTGTTCGATGTGGGATGAATTGAAGAAAGAAAGAAAGAAATGAATCTCACACACAAACACGCACCAAGAAAATATGAATCCTTTCTTTTCTTTGGAATGGAAATGAATATTCAGTTGAAGAGGACTTTTTTGTTAAGAAAAAAAAGATTCAATTTCTAAATATATTTTCACATGTGTGTGTGTGAACTGTGAATGAAGACTTTCAATGAAACAAGCATCTTATTCAATGACTATCTTATTTTATTTTATTTTATTTGGCAAAATTTCAAAATAGACCTGTAATTAAACTGAACACACATTTAGTCCTTTAACTTTCATTAAGTTTAAATTTTAGTCGTTTTGCATAACAAGTTTCATCCTTTAACTTTCAACTTTTCGTTCTGCAGTTATAATTTTTGTCCTCTAACTTTCAATAAGTTTTAAATGTTGTCATGTAATTACAAAGTTTTTCTGCGTTGATAGGACCATAATAATAGGTTTTCAAAATTGTCCTGCAATTACAAAGTTTTTTAGTGTTAATAGGACCAAATAATAGGTTTTATATATTGTTATGCAATTACAAAGTTTTTATGCGATAATAAGACCAAATTGTAATTACATGACTAAAATTAAAAGTTAGAGGACAAAATTTATTGTTGCAAATCACTAAAATTAATAAAAGTCAAAGGAGTAAATCTGTATTCACTATAATTATATGATTATTTTTTGCAAAATTTTTAAAGTTACGGTTTCATTTTTGAAATTTTACCATTTGAAATTGATTATGTTTGAAGAATAAAAAATGTTTGTTTATTTGTAATGTTGTTATTTGCCGTGGTCAAACAAAGCCACCGGGTAGATCGAGGAATTGGAATTGATTGGGACAACTCTTTAGGGGCTGTTTGTTTCGCTTTTCCTAACGTGGTTTGAGAAAATTGGACGGTTTGAAAATAATTATTGGTTAATATTTTTTTTGGAGTTTTGGGAGATTGGTTATGAAATAAGGTGAGTGCAAATTTGTTAAAATGGTCTAGATTATAGATAAATATTTTATAAAAGTATTTTACTTAAATTAAAGTAATATTCTCGTAAATTTTTTCTTAGAGATAAAAATATTATTGTTTATTTGCTTTTGAACCCTACCTTTTTTTTTTTTTTTTTTTTTTGTAACTAAAGGTGTGGAACTTCTCCCTAGAACTCTTAACTAAAGGTGTTTACTACTACGTTGACTCTCACCTCTTGTAAATTACCTTTTATTATGAGTCATCAATAATCCAATTAATTTAACTATATAAAAAAGAAACAGAACCCTGTTATGAAATTAAAAGAATAACAAGCAAAAACTAAAATGTAATTGTGGAGAAGAAAGTGAAGTAGGGAGAGAATTTTATTCATTCTTATTCATGTATAAACATATTACAATAAGCCTCTATTTATAGTGTTAGAGGAGAAACTCAAAAGTCATAAGTTACAATTTAAAAGTATTCAATAGCCACTATATATATATTTAATACAATGAATATTACATTAAAATGGACATCCACTAACATAATATTTATAACACTCCCCCTTGGATGTTCATTGTTTATAGAAAATGCCTCGTTAAAAACCTTGTCAGAAAAACCCAGTAGGAAAAATATGGACAAGAAAAAAAGAGTACATATCCATATGGAACTAATAAGCGTGTAATACTGCCTCGTTAAAACCTTGCCAAGAAAAACCCATTGGGACAAAAAACTTGGACGAAGGAAAAAGAGTACAGTGTACATATTATTATTAATGACACGCTCCCCCTGTTGCCAACACAATGTTCACAAGTTGACACATTCCAATGTTGGACCCTCTGTCTGAAGGCAATATCTTGATATAACAAATATACATATCTAACATCGTTCATATGCCTTCGTGTTTGTACAAAGCTTATCTTGCTAATAATTTAAACAAAAATGCTAAATCATGCTTGTAGAATTAGCAAGATTCATTAAGTCTCTAATTTTACTTGGATAAAGGTATTTTAGGTCCCAAAACTTTTCATTGTTCGATCATTTTGAGAACAAACATAATCTTTTATTAAATCCAAAGATTGAAACAACCATGAAATTGCCCTCAATGATTGAGCTTTTATCTATATAAAATCATTTATTAATCGATTTTGTATGTCTCGATTTATGGACAAAAGATTTCATCTGTTAAATGCTCGATCTGTTGATCGAGATAAAATAAATTCAAAATCTTTCGTCTCAAATTCTTCCTTTAAAACTCTTTGGAAGTTCCAATAATATTTAGATCATCAATATGTATAACAATAATCATGATCCCAATCTTTCCATAAAATACATGGGTTAATTGGATCATTTCTATAACTTTCTTTTAACAAGTATTCACTAATACAGTTGTACTAAATACGTCCAAATTGTATTAATTCATACAAAAATTTACGCAAGCGTATTGAACAGTTTTCTCCGGAGTTTCCAAATGTATAATAAATCTAAACCCTTAGGGATTTTCATATAAATTTTAGTATCGAGCGAGCCATATAAATCAGTTGTATCAATATTCACTAGACGCAAATCAAGTTTTTAACGTACTGCCAGACTAATAAGTTATGTAAAATAATTGCATCCACCACAAGAGATTACATCTCCTCATAATCAATATCGGGTCTCTACGAAAATCCTTGTGTCACAAGTCGTGCTTTATATATAACGACTTCAGTTTTCTCATTTGGATTTCGCACAAATACCCATTTATATTCAAACGGCTTTACACCTTTAGGTGTTTGAACTACTTTGAAAGTGAACTTAATTCTGCTTGAATTGCGTCTTTCTATTTTGGCCAATCATTTAAATGTTTACATTTTTATAATAAATTGAATTTCAAGATCCTCGTTTTATTTTATAATTATATGCAAAAGTGTTGTCGACAACTATTTTAATTCGGTTCCATTTTTCTTTCTCGTAGTGACATAACTTATAGAGATCTCTTTATTTTATTATTTTCAGGTACCTGAACCTCGTCTGGGGTATTATCTATTAGTTATGTCTTGCGACTCTTCATGAGTGCTTGCCTCCATAATATGACCATCTTCAATGTTAGCTCCTTATTTTATAGGAATTTTAACAATGGAACCAATTGATTTCATTTGAGTTGGAGCATATCTAGCTGGTATATGAGATTTAGTAACTCTTTTTATATTAGTAAATTCATCTGGCAGTTGATTTGCAATAATTTGCAAATAAATTATCTTCTGAACTTCTAGTGCGCACTGTTTTTTTTCTGAGGATCTAGAGAAGATAATATTGATGTTTTTCATGTAATTTCTTTTACCAGCTCTTTATTACCTCCCCCTGATGTTAGAATATTATATAATCAAAATGACAATCGGCAAACCATGCCGTAAATAAAACTTCAGTCATTTGTTCAAGATACTTTATGGATGGGGATTCATATCCAACGTATATTCTCAACCTCTTTTGAGGACCCATCTTTGTGCGTTGTGGTGGAGCAATTGAAAATATGTCGCACGTCCCTAAATTTTAAGATAGGGAATGTTTGGCTCATGACCAAACAATAGTTTCATCAGGGAGAATTTATCATTATTTGTTGGCGTGATGCACACAAGCGCTGCTACATGTAACAAAAAGTTTTGTTCTCATTAATAATTTTCAAGCAATTAACGGGAGGCGTTCGATGAATAATTCTACTAAATCATTTTGTGTATGAATATGGGCAACATGACTCTCAATAGCCATTGAAAGTCAGATATATGAATTCACCAGCATTATTAAGACGTCTTCATTGCATAATTTGAAAAGTGTGCTCTTAATTTAATTATTTGCGCAAATAATCCCACAAACATCAATGTTGCAGGTTGACAATAAACACATGTCACATTTGTAGTAGATGCATCTATTAAAATCCACATAGAGGATGAGTGGACCCACGTGTATCACATTGAATATGTTTCAAAAATGCTGGAGATTCTAACCCATTCTTAATTGAAATGATTTAGTAATCTATTAACCTTGAGAACAAGCAGCACAAAATGATTCTTTGATTTGAAGAATCTTCTGGTTCTTTAGTGAAGATCCATACAAACTCTCAATAATTTTTTTCGCATCATATTTTATTTGGGATGGTCTAACCGGTTATGCCAAATTTATTTTGATCAATAAACTTCTGATTTACTTTAATATGTGTTTCAATTGTACAAACACATTTCTTTCTATAAAATCCCCACATTTGAAGTCTTTAAATAAATGAGGTTAATTAAAATAATAAGTCTTTACTTATTATGAATGATTCATAAGCTCAAGAATCTCATCAAAGTCAGCTCATATAGCTCATGACTTGGTGAATAATTTAAAAAAAACTCATTTACTTTTAATCACGAGAAGAGATAAGATAAATTAATACAAATAAAGGCATGAAAACAAATATCATATTTATTTCTATGTTTTTTTTTTTTAATTTAGGAAATAAATAATTTCTTTATAATCATAATTGAGACAACATGAGAAGACTATATTTACGTTTCAAGCATAATAATATATAATCTTAATTTTAAATATGAATTGCCGTACATTGACTTTTATCAATATATTTTTTCATCCACTAAAATCATACCTAAATACATAGTTGAAATATAATAAATTATATTAGAAATTCAGATATTTAATCACAAAATGTTATGCCATAAACTTAATATCATATTAACCATTATTATTTTTATTATCACTATTAGCTCTACTTATCTCAATAGAAATTATCAAAATTCAAATTAGTAATGTTAAAGTGGTTCAATCATTACCATCAAGAATGTCACTTACATCGTTGTAATTCATTTTAACTTGATGAATGTTTCTTTCAACGAGTGTCATTTTGACGCCTTGTAGAATCAATTTGCATACCTTTAATTTTCTCAAGTTTTACCACAATTTCGTTTCGTTTCGGATGGTATGATGCAATCAATATATGAAATGCATAAAATAATTTGACATGTCAAAATAATGTCAATGTCTATCGTACATTCCATTAATTTATGAAATTGAATCATGTACGCTCACTTTTGGGAATAAATCACTTATATTCACATTTGCATCCATTTCAAGGAATGCTTATCAATCATAATAGGAGTTCGATTTTTCATCAATGTTTCATTTTCCAACTACCATAATCAAATTGGTAGTATTTCTTAAAATCTCTCCACATTATTGCTACTTAATAAGAATTTAGGATTCCAAAAGTTGTAATATTATATCTCCAAATTGATAATTAGTTTTCAGTTGTGAATTTCATTTCTCAATTTAAAATGATGCAACTTTTAGGTGCAAACTTTCATAGCAAGCTTTTAAGGGAAAATGTCTATATTTGAACTCTCTTTATTCAAGTCCACATCAATCCCGTAATTATAAATATTCAAATTGTTGATACAAGAAATCTCGACCTTTCAAAGCTCTTAATATTAGCCAAAAGATTTGATAGAACATTAAACTAGATATTCTTAATAGAATTCTAAACGGCAACACATGCTTTTGTCCATATTCATACACAAAGTTGAACATGAGCATAAAGTTGCCATTTAGCTTGGACTGGAATTGTTTTACTCAAGTGAAAACAATCACAACTTTTGTGTTAAAATAATTCCTCCAAATATTTTTTAGGACAAATGGGTCATCTACTTAAATATATATATTGGATTTCAATTCTTCAAGGAGGAAACATTGCCTTCACTTTATCTTTATCAAATGTCTCATTTTATAACTGTATTTTGAGGCTCTTTACATTCCAGTGAATTCAAACCAATAGTTTTATAAGCTTACTAAGCATTGTTAAATATTTGTTAATTTAATAACATGTACTCCAGTTGTACAATTTTACATACGAATGCTATTCTCTTAGTAGGCACTGTCATCAATTCTAAATTTTATTAATTGATTAAAGAGCAAATGAATAGGCATTGCAAGAACCTTTTGATTTAATATATTTTGACAAATTTTGATTCATCAACTTAAAGATTGATAACTTTTTTAATTTAACAAGATATAAATCATGACTTTTCATTCGTCTCATTTCTCATGCGCACATTTAGTTACGGCTTCCATATTTGTTCAAGATTCAAAATCAACACATTGAATCAACTCCAATCAATATATTGAATCAATGTCAGATGTATTCAAATCTTAGGGTTTGAATACATATTGAGCTCTATGCCCTTGTCATCTAGGCTTCAGGCCTAAATTAAGATATACAAATAAAATATACTCAAATCTTCAGGATTGAGTTTATAACCTAGGCTTCAAGCCTAACATAAAAATGTACCAAAACGTTCAAATTCTCATTTGTATCATTTAGGCTTCCGGCCTAACATATTATTTGACTTTAAGAACTTCAAGTTCTTGATATAATAAATAATATTCAACTACACCAAAATTAAATCAATCCAAAAGTTGAAAGAACCATCAACTCTGTTCAAATTTTATTCAATCTAAAAGTTGAAGTAGCCATCAATATTTATTTGATCCTTTGAAAAGTTATACACGGGAAATTGATATAGATCCAAATAACATAGGATCATATGATGTAACATATATTCCAATTGATTCATTTCGTTAATATATTAATGTTCTTATAAGCATAAAATATTTAATATAAAATATATAATATATAATAAAATAAATAACTCATCGTACCCATTCGTTGATTCGATCTTACCTTTTGAAGTGAGAAATATGAACTTTCTTACGAATCCGATTAGCTAACTTTGAATCAAAAGATAGAACGTATCGTGCTGATAACGTGTTATGAAATTAAAAGAATAACAAGCAAAAACTAAAATGTAATTGTGGAGAAGAAAGTGAAGTAGGGAGAGAATTTTATTCATTCTTATTCATGTATAAACATATTACAATAAGCCTCTATTTATAGTGTTAGAGGAGAAACTCAAAAGTCATAAGTTACAATTTAAAAGTATTCAATAGCCACTATATATATATTTAATACAATGAATATTACATTAAAATGGACATCCACTAACATAATATTTATAACAAACCCAATTAATTCAGTATTACCATTTCCATGCACTAAAAAGTAATCCTATCTTATGGTTTAACCAAGATAGCCTCAAATAAAAATGATCTTCGAGTTAATACCAATTTGGTTTATGTGAAATGCATAATCATTATTTAATTTATTTTATGTAATTTGAAAAAGAATATTTTACACTCATTTAAAAAAGTAATTTATCTTCTTCAGTTGAAAAATGTAATTTACTTTCTGAAATTGAGAGTAGACATGAAAAATGTTTTGTAACATAAGGAAGTAAATTATCACATTTATTATAACACAATGAATAAATTGTCACATTTATCATAATACAAAGGGGATAAATTGCTACATTATCATAACACATAGAATTAAGTGCTACATATAAAAATATCAGGGTAGTAGTGTGGAATTTTTATAAAATTACTGAGAATAAAATATATTTTTTTTAAATCACAAAAAAATAAATTGAATATTAAGAATATTACATGGAAGTAAATTGTTATCAAATCATAAAAAATCATAAAGCCGTGAAATTTTGAAAAAGGCGAGTTTTCTTATCATAGCTCTATATTGTCTCATTTAAATGTCCCGTGCTTGATTGTTGTCCTGTCTTTACATGGATGACCACAAACCTAGAAATGCGTTCCAGAATTTTAAGTATCCTTTTTATTAATCTCTTTAATTTTTTTATTTACTTTTATTTATCGTTTTAGGATTTTAATGTAAAATTAATATTATTTTATCAATTTTACTAAGCTTATTTACTTAAAAGGGTACTTTGGATTTTTTACTTCAAAAAAGTGATTATTTATAACATTCTTTAATTCGTGTGCAATTCTCCAAAGCACCAATTAAAAAAAACGGAGGGAGTAGTTCATAAATATTTAAAAAGTTCGGTTCTTCAAAGACCTAATTGTTGGATTTTCAGTGTTAAAAGATGGATTTGTGGAGCATAAAGAAGAAGTAAGGCCACGTTTGGTATTCATTAATTATAATATTTATGGATGCAAGAAACCTAGTTGATCAATTAAGCAAATTAAACTATAATTAAACTTTCCTACATATCTAAACTAGAAAGATATATAATTACTTACTCAAATTATAACTCGACCTAACTAACTAATAATTAAGCTATAACACTAATCATCATCTATAATTTAGAGAGTACTTCCATAAATTTGAAGGATTGATATTACTGATTAATTTTCATATATTTGAATAGTAAATTTATCTTTTATAAAGTTTACAATTTTCGGAGAGTCCTGAGATTTGGAGGACTTTTAGATATTTTAGGTTTTATTTTGTATCTTGAAGAAGTTTGTTTGAATTAGAGATGAAATAAATAGCATGTTTATTTTTTAGAAAATTATAAAGAGATTATGAAAATAAGAGAAATAGTTATTTTGGTTCTCCCCTTATGCATTATCTTGTTTCTTTTCCGAGCATATATGTTATTATTGACAATTGTACTCTTTTGATTGTATAAATTGTTGGGTTAGGGGTATTGCAGGTTTTCTTCGTCTTTAGCCGAGCCTTTGATATATGATTCCTACCCGCAACTTGCCTTTCTAGCCCCCTGCTATGACACTTCCTAGTATGTGATCATATAATATTATCAATTCTTTATCATTATTTTTTAAATTATTAAATTAATGATTTTAAACTCTTATCTAAAATTAACGCAGAAGTAAAGAATATTAGGCTAGAAGCAGAGAAAGCTACTCGATGATGAATTATTTTAATAATAAGAAGGTAAAATTGCAGAAAACGTCACAAACTAATTACTGATTTTAGATTTTCGTCCCGAACTATTTAACTTGGCAAATTTTGTCCCGTAATTTAATATTTTTTTGGAATATCGTCCCAAACTAATTACTAATTTTGATTTTTCGTCCCAAACTATATCAACTCGCCAAATTTCGTCCCATAATTTACCATTTTGAATTAATTTAGTCCCAATATTAAATTTTTTATTTAATGAAAATGACGTTCAATCTTGTAATTAATTTGGGACGAACTCTGCAATATTATATAATTATTCATGTTAAAATTTATCATGTCATGACACTTAACCAGACATGTCATGTGATAATTCATCGGCAAATGCGCAATTCCGTCTTATAATTATGGTGGGACGATATTACAAAAAAAAAATATAAAATTATGGGACGAAATTCGCCAAATTAAATAGTTTAGAACGAAAATCCAAAATCAGTGATTAGTTTGTGACGATTTTTGCAATTTTGCCTAATAAAAAAGTAAAATAAGAAAGGCACAGCTTAGTGTTGGGATTCGGTAAGATAAACAGCCCTAGGCACAGCGGAATATAAAAATTTTAGGACCTCTTACGGAATCTTGCCAGGATACTACTCTAGTTGTATATATATGAACGTAAATAAAACGATAGTATAAACAGTTGCAGTTATACCTATCTCCTTGCAAATCCTTAGCTAGCAAAACGAACTCTGAATTTCTCCTCAGCAAAATCGACCCAAGCTCTGCAGGAGCGCCCCACGTGTTGCGCCTCTACGGGTTGATACACCACAATTACACGAAAATAATAAATCTTGATCAGCTAGAACACAAGATATATTATGATCTAGGATATAGGAACGATTTTGGAACAAGATCGAAAACGAAAAATTCTTCCAAAAGGAAGACAGGGTTCGATCGACTACACAGGGAGAGGGGAGAGAGAATTTTTTTGCTCTTGCTCAATTTTTGCTTATGGAGTTATGTGAAAAATAACTATAAGATACCTACTTATAGTTATCTCCCTAACCTAGTCCTATTAGGACTAGGTCTTCTCTCTCCTACATGGGCCATGACCCTCTTTAATTAGAAGACCAAGTCTCCTAATTAATTCATGGCCCAGTTAATTAATTTGACCAGGCTTTATTTAATCTCCCAATTAAATAGCCCAATTAATTAACTTAATCTCCCATTTAATTAAATCAGACTCTAAGCCCATTTGATTAAAATCCCTTCTAATTAATTAAATCCAACTTAATTAATTAATCCACAAATTAAATTCCAATTTAATTTATGATCCTGATCCAATTCCAATTGGATCCCAATTTGTTCCAATTGGGTCGACCCAGTCGACCCACCCATAATACTCGACCCAGTCGATTATTCACCCAGTCGACCCAGTCGACTCGGTCGTTCTTATTTCCTCACTTTCGCTTCATGTGTATTGTGTATGCCCCCGTAGGTTCACCACATAATTGGCCGTGGGTTATAATTAAATATTATTTAATTATTCGAGTAAGATTTACTCTAAATCAATCGAACACTCTGTCGATTGATCATTCCAAAATTAGCACCCCTGCCAATTTGGGAATTCTCCCACACTCCACGGTCGATGTCCAGCCACAAGCCCATGGAGCCCAATCACTGGTGAATTAATTCAGTGAACCTTTTATCATTTACAATTTCCATATACGACATAATCTCTCCATCAACCAATCTCCCAGTCGAGACTCAAGGGTATGGTCTTTCATCGGTTTCCCTTTTCTTTTGTCTTGACCTTATGCATTCTGGTCTCGAAATAATTCTCTTTGACTTAACCTTTATGAGCTACTTACATAAAGCCGTCAGATACCTCGGCCGAGGATTTTACCAGAATTAATTTCTCACAGAAATCCATAGGAGAATTTCCCAACCTATCAAGTCGGGTCAATGGATCCTTTGTTGATGATATGAATCTGCATACGAGTTCCTCTATACCCAATATGAGTCCACAGAGACTTTCTGGCGATCTCCAGTCAGTCGGGACTCATATCAAAGCATAGACGTTCTCGCACCAGATAAACCCTATCATCTCAAGTAATTAGGGATCGTTCCTCGTATACTATTGCAAATTGGAATAACTTCAACCCCGATATGCGACTACCGCTTCCATGGTGAGTTATTTCCTAATTGGGGTATTCAGTGCACTTGCCATCCCAGCAAGCCACCCACTTATGTGTATCGACTATCCCAGTCACGCTCGTGGACCCCAGCGTTCTCCAGTTCATCGGAGTATACACAATAGTGAGAGTCTAACCGAATCCAACGATGTCCTATCTCGATTGGATTCTATGACTCTTGAATATGTTCTAGATCACGGCCTTGGAGATCAGTCCACGGGTTGTCCCATAGCCCTGTGATCTAAGGACTTCTATCCTTATGCATAGATAATTATTACATAAGATAAAGATGACCATTTAATAAAATGCATTTATTAATCCAATCGAACGGTCCTTTCAATTAAATGCAGCCAAATAGTTGGCTTGCAGGACACTATTCTATCACTTAGAACCACAGGATGAACGATTGCAAGCCACGTTGTGAACGTGGATGGGGAATTATTAGAGCAAAAGACAAACATACCCTTTATGTTGTCTAATTCCGAAAAAATTTATGTGTTATAAGGAAGTGTCAAATTAACCCGCCAAAAAAGAAGGTGTGATTCAAACGCTGAAATTGCAAGTATTTGTTCGCGTTTTACATTTGCTATGACAATTTTACCTCTAACAGAGAAAGAAAAAAGTACACCCTATACTTTGTTTAACTCCCAAAAAACACTCTTGTGTTATTTTAACTCTCAAATAAATCCCTGTGATTGGTTTTAATTACCACAATCGATCCAAGTAGTATATACCATGGATTAAAATTTACATCTTTTCCTTCGAAAACATCGAAAAGTTTCCGTTTTGAATCAAGCGAAACGAAAATAAGATGTAATTCCGAAACTATTTGTTTGCCTTAAATTCTGTTATTTATCTAAATTTAGTAACTTTTATTACAATTTTTCCTTAGTGTTTCCGAAACATTTCCGAAAAATCACGAAAAGTTTCCAATATTTGGCTGACCGAAACATACACTCGAAACGAAATTTTGATCCATGGTATATACATGGGTTTTCAAAAGGAATAAAAAAAATCAATACATAGGAGTAATTTGTCATTTCGCTAAAAATCTAAAGTCAAATTCTATTTAGGTTGAGTGTGGTAATTAAAACTAAACATAGTGGGATTTTGAGAGTTACAATAACACATAGATCTTTTGGGAGCTAGACTTAAACATGGATTTTTGGCACTCTACACCCGTAAAATAGAAAAAATGAGCACTTCATTCCCTCAAAATAATAAAATAGGATTTAACACTCTCGAATTAAGAATAATCCAACTATTTGCACCCCTCATTCTTTTTTTTCGTAGTGTTAACCATGAGAGGCAACAAAGTTCTCCCTTCTTTATCTTGAGGGGGTGCCAATAAGTTATATTTAATTTGAGTGTTTTAAGTGCCATTTTTGAGTTTTGAGGGTGTAAAGTATCCATTCTCTTATTGGGGGTGTAAAATGCTAAGAACCCACTTAAAAACCGTCGGCTACTTAGTAGTTAATTTCTTTCGAATATAAATTTGTTACAACTAGGGGTAGGACTGTCAATCGGGCCTTGTGAGCCGAGCTTTAAATAGCTCAAACTCAAATACCATCGGACTTCATAGTTATAGGCTCAAGCTCGGCTCATAAATTTTTTAATTGTGTCGGCTCAAACTCAGCTCATGTAACGTTTCGGGCTTCGGGTTCATATCGGGCTTATGTCGGGTTTATTAATACTAGCAAATGTTACACCTTAAATAAAAGAATTACGCACTAATATGAATAAACTACTCTTACTTAATACATAAGAGACAAGAATATGTAAATTCCGCACTTGTTCTTCATAATATTAAACATTAAATAACATTTAAAATTAAAGATCAAGTCACAGATGTTATAATATACTCATCAAAATCTATTTTTTCGACAAGTACCCATATTACATAAAAAGTAATCTCTTTTAATTGCCTCATATAATAAGCTCCTAAGCAAAAACCTCCAAATATATTATAATCAAGTTAGCTTTCAAATCAATAAAGTTAAATGATATAGGGAACTTAAGCATACACTATACCTAGCAATAAGTTTCTTTTTAGACAACTTCAACTGCAAAATGATTAAGAAACTTTTCATCTTCCTAGAAATAGAATTATTGATATAAGTTTTTTTTTTTACTCCAGGTAAGTAGAGTTTTAATGTTCAAAGACTTCCAAATTCCCAATCTTGATCACTTTCTTTTATCTTTTACCTTTTTTTTCCTTTATGTTTTTCATTTGGCTTGTACAATTGTATGTAATTGATTTTGATATTTTGTACATATTAATTTTGATATAAATAATTAGCAGTAGTATTCGGTCGGGCTTTATTCGGGCTGAACCTTATTAGGCTCAAATTCGGCTCATAAATTGATCGGGTTTAATATAATGGCTCAAAATCGGCCCGGCTCACAATTATTCGGGTTCGGGTCATATTTAATCAGGCCGAGCCATCGGGCTTCGGGTAGGCCCGGCTCAATTGACAGTCCTAACTAGGGGTCCTTCAAACTGTGTTTGACACACAGAATAATGTAAACAAGCCAAACGAAATATCTTTTTCAATGGTGGAAGGACTTGATTGAAAGAAAAAAGGAGAAATTTCAGCCATAAGAATCATTATCAGTATCATTCGATTCACGATACGACACGATACTAAGATTAAATGACATGCAACGTATATCTTATTGTTTGGTCTCACAATTAATATACATATCTTATGAATTGCACACGACATGATACATACACAATTCATATGATACAAAAAAAAAAAAAAAAAAGACACGATTAGGAGAGTGTTCATCTCTTCTTCGCACTCTTAAGTCATAAGCAAACCCTAACCCTCTTTCACTTGATTTTCTTTGAACTTTTATTCTAGGATCTCAATTTTCAAACCCTAACAATCTAAAAGCAAGGTTAGGACATATTTGTGATGATTATGTAGTTGAAAATATATTATATTATTCCTAACAATTGATTATATATTTATCTTACTATGAGGGAAATATTTTTGATACCAAACTTTAGTTCAAAAAAAATATTTGGTATCAAATTTTTTGAAAAATTACATTTCATACCATAATTCACACAATCTTGACACATTTAGTTTTGCTGTCAATTTTCGGATGAAATTCAGCACATGCCGGTTAAATAGACAATATGAGGGAAAACATGCACAAGTTTTAAACCCACAATTGACGACACTTGTTGAATTTCGTCCGGAAATTAACGAAAAAGTAAATGTGTCAAGATGGTGTGAATCATGGTATGAAATGTATTTTTTCAAAAAGTCTGGCATCAAATGTGTTTTTTGGACTAAAGTTTGGTATCAAAAGTGTTTTCTCTCATCTTACGATGTGTGATATGTTACGATGCAAGAGAAAAATGATTCGCAATGCAATACACAAGTCGATAACCATGGTTGTAACTTGTAAGATATTTAAAAAAATTGTCGTTGAAATTGAGATTTGGACTTCTTAATTCTCTAAAGAAAGAGACGAAATAGAATCAACTTGAATTCGAGAATGTTCCTATTTGTCTCGTTTTTGGGAGAGTAGTTTGATGCTTTCCCAAAAGGCAAACAAACAACATAAATGATTTCATAAATAAATTTATCTTCTCTCAATTTTCTCAAATTATGCTCCTAAAAGTCAAACTAACAACATCTCTAGATAAAATCTACACAAAATCTCTTTTGATTTGACATAAAGTAATATATATTTCTTACACAACTTATTCTGCATAACAAAATATGATTTGACATAAAATAACCTATCTATTACACTATTTTTCTTTTGTCATTTATCTCTAATAAATACATACACCTATCTTATTTTCGAAACAACTCTCACAAAACTCAAAGAAGTAAAATTACGAAAATCAAGATTATTTCTCAAAACTCCACTACTCTTCCCAAACCCGCAAAAGCTAGGTTAATATGAACTTAGTTTTTAAGTGAATCAAGCTATATTGGGTGGTTGATATTTTTACATATATAATATAATCTTTTACTTATAATTAAGTTCGAATGAGTTTCAGAAGCAACCAAATAAATGTTATTCAAATATAATTTGATGAACGTGAGCAATTAAATTAACAAATACACAACGAGATCAGCTTTCTCAATGTATAAAGGCAGTTTAAATCAATAGTTTTTTGTTTTTTATCCTATTAGCGCCCTTTTCATCCATCTTAAGCACTTTTTATCCCAAAACATCGTCCTTGTTTTGCACTTTTGGTCTTAGGGAACGGGTTTACAAGTCCAAAATTACACAAAAAAATCAAATTTTGGAAATTAGGACAAAAATTTCAATTCGGTGTATTTTTTTTAGACGTAAGACCAAAATTATTAAATCTTCACTCCTATAAGACTTGAAATGCAATTTTCCGGCAACCGAGGAAAGGGCCGGTGGCGGTGCACCAGTCCCATCAACAAACAGGCAACAGTACCGGCATGGCATACTCTGATTAAAGTCATAAAATCCTAATTAATAAATAAGAAACTCAATAATTTGCTCGATTTTGTGACTACATGCTCGATCACCTGGTAAAGAAAATAACTCCACGATACAAGTGAAATTTATAGATATTCAACGATTCTTTTAATTTCTTTAGTAATTCCTAGCAAATAATGGTTGTAGTACTTCAAAATAGCAAAAGGGCAATATGTTGGTACCTAACCTATGTGCAATATACGAACACTTTGACGGAGCATTTACACACAATCAAGTTCCGACTGCCTTAAAGTCAAATGATTTCCATTGTTCTCGGGTACTTGGTTATCATTCTGCGTCTCTGCCAGCATCGTGAAATATGAATGAGGTGCCCAACCTGCATATCGCATACATATATTAGTATATCTATTAGTTTAATCGTGGAATCGTTGTGAAACACCATAGAAGCATTTTTCCGACTGAGACTTTACAAATGCTTCGTCATTGTTAGTCTCCCGAACGGTTACAATATCACGAAATTTCTAATGAAATGACCACTATAACCCTAGTTAACGTTTACTCGTCTTTAATTATAGAGGGTTGTAGACGTAATAAATATAAATACGAAGGAGGTATGCATAAAGAATATGTTCAAAGAAGAAAAGTTACCATCAATGTCATAAGGTGGTGGAAAGAACTGCAAGTAACATAATGATGCAACTGTTATCCCTGCACAAAGAGCAATCACAAAGAATTACAATTACATATTATTACATATTCAAGTGATTATGTATAAAAGATTAAAGTGTATTCAAGAAAATAGTTTATTTTTATCCTTTTTAGCTACCTAATAGGCCTCCGGCAAACACATCTTGCCAATGGTGCCAATAATCATCAACTCGTGAAACGCCAACTAATGCTGCTAGGAGTAAGGGGACGAAGATAATGCAAAGTTTTGCAACGTGACCTCTACGATCGAATACTCTAATTTTACCGGACAAATACCACGCTATGAAGCCAAGACCGGCAAAGGACCCTAAAAACACAATAAACCAAATGGCGTTAAATTTATTTATTTACATGTAGAGTTGGAACTAAGCCTCGTATAGCAACCAAATGAATACATCATCATTTCATTAGGCTACAAACAAAGTGGTGCCTCTGGAATAACATAGGTGATGCATAGTTCTTGAAATAGAAATAAATTTTATCACCATAACAAATACATTCTACATAATGTTCTAAGAAATATTCAAGAATTTTAAGGAGTAAATTAATCAGTTTTGCGCACTGACAATTCGTTAAACCAACTATTACTGTATAAGGCAAATAAAACTGACATTTAAAGTTAAATAGTTGAATAAGTATGTGGATGAGCAAATATTAGCTCAAAGCTGGCAGAATCCGTAACATATGATCTAAATATGGTTAACAGCTTATACAATGTAATGCACAAAACCAAGTAGAATTAATACACGATTCAAAACTGTAGAAAAAACTGGAAATTTAAAATGTTTGGTTCTGAAGTAAAACCTTGAGTTCTATCATTTGATGCGAAAAATATTTTAGCTAGTGTTTTACTCGGTAAAGTCCAAGAACCAAACAAAGCATAAAGTTAAAGTAGTTCTACAGATGTGGATCATGAGAAATTGCTAGTCGATATGTGCCACATGTGTTAGGAGACTTAGGGATGAAGAGTTTTTTATAAGAAGGATATCGACTTGTAGGAATGTGCACATATTATACTCACATGAAGTATGTCCGCTGGGAAAACTTTTGTGCCCTTCTCTTATGACACTCTTTAATCCAGTACACTGGACATTCCCTGTGACGTTATGGAACAACTATCCACCAAATGCAGAAGCATTACATATTAGCAAACCAAAAAAGAAAATGCATTTTTGAGTCCCACATGGCTGATTTCTCATCACTCTTGGTCTTTTACAAAATTACACTTTGGGTCCTAATTTTTTAAATGTTTTGCATCTAATAGGGACCAAAAGTGCAAAACTGAGACATTCATATGGGACTAAAAATGCAAAACTCCAAACGTGCACAATATTCTAAAAAATGGGACCAAAAGGACTCAAGTGGGACTAAAAATGCAATTTTGCTATAAATAATAAGGGCCTTTATTTTATGGCATATCAAAGGACTCACCCCGTTACCATCAGGGAAGCAGCGCCAAAAGAAGTCTGGTCGAGGCCGACCAACAGCGTCTTTTATTGCATCAGTAAGAACACCAGTAATAAGTACAGAGAACAGTAGGCCTAGAAGTGTATACAAAAATCAACATAAGTAAGATTCTGAACCATTCCTAGATGCAGAAGAAACAGGAAAAGGATGGGATTAAAGAAAAAAGGGTCATACCTAATATAGCTTGGTGTAAATCACAGACATCACGCCGAATGAAGTAAAAGACAATGATAACAGAGATAGGCAATATTATTGCAATTATCTGTCACACATGAAAAGAAAAAAAATCCAAAATAATAATTTATTTTGTAAAGAAACTAAATAGCACCCTCATATCATTACATCTAATAGTTGGAGAACTGAAATAGCATACCGGAACAGCCCAAATAGGAATGGTATTATCTTGCAAAGGGTACCTCAAGTCAGTCATCATATCCTCTCCAACAAATCGGTGAAATGGTTCTATCACATTGAGAATAACCTCTATCACCACAAGCAGCATAAGAATAAGCCAATCATGCATGTGAAATCTGGCCACTTTAGCTCCATGAGATCTTATAGTGTGCCTCCCTAACTGAGCCTCGGGCATGTTAAATTCCTAAGACAACGAAGTAGCTATTAGTGGTAATTGATTGAAAATAAACCAATTTGTTAAGAAGAAAATATATCCCATTATTTTAGCATGGAGAAATTGAAAGGATTCTTGGAATACAGAAACATAGTCAAAATAAAAAAAATAACTTAATAACACTATATACAGATAACCAAACCAAATGACCTACACAGATTCACCTTGAAACAATACGAACAATGAAAAAAACCGGTCAGAAAGGCCTTCTGGAGACTGAAGAGTAATACCTCAAACCTTTCTCACAGTTAGTCCAACATTCCTACTATATTCCATACTAGAACAAAACTTCTAGCATTGGTATAAGTTAATATAGCTCTCTTTCATCTGTGTTAGCGTTCACTTACACCTTCCTGACCAAAAAAATGACTCTTTGAAATCTCATTATCTTATAGCATATACTCAACACTTGCTCCGTTGCTCGAAAGAATTCATTCATGACTCATCTTATCACGTAATTATAGTTTTTAAGAGCTGATTTATACGCCAAATTAGGAATAACTATATAGGAGTAATATTATTTAGATTCAGAACACCACAGCTGGTAGGTAGGAATCACTTTCTGTCATTACTTGCTATCATAACACAATTATGACGCATTCTTAGGCCTTTAAAGTACAGAAAAAAGCTGCTGAAGAACATAAGAAACCATAAACAAAAATCAGGAAACAATATCTACCGCTCTCACAAAGTACGAGTACACGACACCTACATTCTTCTTTACTGACTAAAAACTGCAAGCTCATGATTGGCAAAAAGAATTACTATTAAACAGGAGTACATGGTTGCCAAGAAGATTTTATGCGTGCAAATGAATTGGGAGATGATAAAATATATAGTAAAACCAAAAATACGAAGCTTGGAAATTGCATCACTAACTTCAAACATAAAGCTAGTGCTAATATTGAAAATGTAGTAGTTCTATTATAATCCAAACATGTTCAGATCATCAAGTATTCGTAGGTTCTTCCAACAATGCTGTTCAAATAATTATTCCTTGTTTAAGGTACAAAAGCCTTTTTCTATATATAATTAGGGTACAGAAACCTGCCAGAGAAATGCCGTGTACCAATTAACTCTATAATTCTTAAATAATTTATTTCATAAATATACTTTACTTGTTGATTGAAAATTTCGAGGAAACAAAACTGTCAAATCTTTAACACATCAAGTAGGGCTCAAAATAAAATCAAGTTACTCGGTACTCAACTCGAGCTCTTTAAATAAAAGCTCGGTTCGTCCCACAAATCTAACAAGCTTTAACTGTTCAACATCATTTTTAGTTTGATAAGCTCAAAATCAAATCAAGTTACTCGGTACTCAACTCGAGCTCTTTTAAAAAAGCTCGGTTCGTCCCACAAATCAAACAAGCTTCAACATCATTTTTAGTTTGATAAATTTTAAAGCTCGGCTCGAGCTCGACTCGATAAGCTAAAAATTAATAAAATACATGTATAATATCAAGCTACTCGAGCTCGATGGACAAAAGCTTGTTTGAGCTCAGCTCGTTCAACAATCAAACCAACCTCAAACACAAAATTTGAAGCTCGATAAAATTCAAACAAAGCTTGAACAGTATGTCATTAAACACTAATCGGCTCGATTACACCCCTAACAACAAGTAACTGTAAAGATTATTGACTTGTATTGCAGTAAAGTAAACATTCAAACGCATACCCACCAAATGCTTGCCATATTAACACCAATGCTATGTAATTTCTAATTTCTAATTTCTGTAATTAAAACTTTTGTTTAATTACAAAAATACAGCTACAGTTATCAATCATGTAATTAGATACATACATATACAAAATTAAAATTGAATGACATAATCCTCATTATTTAAACACAGCGAACACGAAATGAACAATATTTTCGAATAATAACTTAAATTCACACAAATCTAACAGCACGAGATGGAAGGAGAATTAGAGAGAATAGAACTCACCTGCGGAGAATGAATGAATGTCAGTGTGTGTGTGTGTGTGTGTGTGTGTGTGTGATAGAGAGAGAGAGAGAGAGAAGGTGAGAGGAGGAGGAATAGGAGTCAGAGTAAGGGTTGGGCTTCGTCTTCTTTAGTTCAAAGGAAAGAGACACGGATATTTAGGGGGCAAAAAAATATTAAAATATTTAATTAGATTTTTTATTTTAATAATTTATATTTAATTAGATTACATTACTATTTAAATTAAAGTTAGGTACCCCCGATGTAACTTTATATGGGATTCCAGCATGTAACTATCTTAATTTGCTATTCTTGTTTCCAATGTTGAAATTGGGTAGATGGGGAGGGAAATTATGTGCCTAAACAATTCACTTTTTTAAGCTTGTTTTGAATCTTATATTGAGTCTGAAATCGTGTTTAAGTTTTGTTTATTTATTCAATGATCTGAGTTCGAGTGAAATTTTATCAGATGAATTTGAGTCGAATATTAAGTAATTTGATATTTTAATATGTATTTTATCAAATTTTAGTTTATCGAGTAGAGATCGAACTGGGCATCAAAAGTTATTAAACGAACTATAATGTTCAAGTTTTTTTTTTTGTATGCGTGACGAAAAACTCAAACGAGCTTTAATTGGATGTAAAATAGTTTGATTTGATCTAGTTCTAGATGAAGTTGAACTTATTAAAATAAAATTTTAAGTACAAAAGAATAATTAGTAATGAAACTTTACATAGTAAAACATGAATAAAGATTATTCACTTTCTAGTTATTAATCATAATTTGCTTTTTAATGTTCAAAACTATTAAAAAAGAAAAGTCATTATTTAGGATATTATGATATGTTTGTGTCGCTTTTTTAAGTAGTTTCCCAAAATAAAATGATGACTTAGATAGAAAAAAAATCAGTTTTCATAATATTGTTTATTTGAATATTTTAGATGAAATAAATAGTTTATAAAAGTTTTAAAAACAAGTAAATTTTTTTAGAGAAGATCAATAGTTTTAGAGATAGGTTACGTTCGATAAATCATGTTTGTTATGTTAAATACAGTTAGAGTTTCTATAAGTTTTTTTAAAGATTTTTTTTTTTTTAAGATGAGATTATTCTTAAAAATTGAAAATGAAAAGTTTATTTCTAAAATTAAAAATATTATTTATTTGGATTATCAGAGAACATCGAAATGCTTTATGAAAAAACGAGATACTTACCCGGCCATAGTTATGTGTAATTATTAGGGAATTAACCTAATGATCATTAATCAAAGCTTCATTTTCGATATATATTTTGGTCAGTTGAATATAAGAAACTTTTCGAAAAGATTTCGGAAACGTTTCAAAAAGATTTCGAAAACGTTTCGAAATAACTAGGAAAAATTATGAAAACAGTTACTAAATTAAGAAAAAAAAGTTTCAAGACAAATATAGAAATACATTATATTTTCGTTTCGATTGATTCAAAAACGAAAAATTTTCGATATTTTTTACGGAAAAGATAAATTTTTTGATCCATGCTAATGATACACCCTGTGTTTGACATTTTTAATTTCTATAATCGTACTTGTTAAAAATATAGTGAATATTATAGGGAACTTTTACATTTAATTTCTTTTATAATAGTATTTCTTTTTTAAATCATGAACCCGTCATTTTCAAAATGGTCTTTATTGTTTGCTAGGTAGCTCCAACGGCTTGTCTTTTGTTCTTTTTATCCACGCGCCTTTTATTTTTTATTTTTCTTTTACGTATCTTGCAAGTATAAAAAAGAAAGTGATATTCAGTTAACTTTCTTTTTCTTGGAAAGTAAAAGACATAAACATTTTTATTTTATTTCTAGTTTGTAAACTGACAATTTCTGCAAGACCTTGAAAAGGTTGATGTGGATAGAAATTAAATTTCTAATGAAATAAATTAGTTTTCACAATGTGTATCATGACATGAGATCAACCAGAAAGGCCTAGCCAATGCCCCTTCTTTAAGACAAAAAGAAGAGGGGGAGGTAGGAAACGTAGAAAATTAATTAAAAAAAATAAAGAAAATAAGTAGTCGAAACGAAAATGGAAGTTAACGATATAAATGGGATTCAACACGAGGACTTTTCAGGGGGCCACCCATCATATCCTGAGTTCTGATGAGATTCGGTGCATTAGTGCTAGTATGATCGCACCTATAAATTAATGTGCACTTTAATTATTTAAAATGTATCTTCGAAATCGAAATGGGCCAATAAATCGACAATTCGACGCTCTTTGGGCCCACAAACATTTTAATTCCGAGAAGCAATTCTCCAACGGTTTACTGACTGATTTGTTGGATCCTACATCAATGAATTATATTCATTAAAGTTGGATGATAACATACCATAGTGAATTGAATCCACCAGGATAGACACGAATTTTTCCTACTGAATGGCTTTTGAAGTAAATAAAATAATTGTAAGATATTTGGTTACCAAAGGAGGAACAAGTTCATCAATATCAAAACAAAAGTATAATATGTGACTATTATTTACATAAACAAGCAAATACACTCTTTGGTATACTTTGAAGTGAGTATATTTAAGTTATTCGATACTCAGTTTATTTGATAAAACTTTGTTTGAACTTGGGTTTTGAAGAATATTTTTCGTTTGATCGATAATAATGAAGCTCGCCTCAAAATTGGTTCGATAAATTCAAAATTGACAAAGCACATGTGAAAATAGCAAGCTACTCGACACTAAACTCGATCGTTTGAGCTCGGTTAGTAAAACAATCAAATTAAGCTTAACCATAATTTTAAGCTCAATAATATATTAAATCAAACTTAAACAAAATGACTTTCGAAACTACTCGACTCGCTTACACCATATTGAAAGTCTAGAAATAATTTTAATTTACATATATAGAATATAACAAATAATATTTTCGGGTCAAAGTTAAATATAAGACTAAAATACTAATGAACATAAAGAAATCCCAATCTACATTCTTCCGGACTCCATAGCATCAAAATTTGAGTCCAAGTTGTTGTTTAGAACAGACTCTTGTTCATTCATTCCTTGCATACCGATTTCATTCCTGGGTTGAACCGGTAGAGAGTTCGACCCGGATTCCTCCATTGCCCGGTGATATGCATAAGGACTCCAACCTGTCGGCAATAAATTACTAAGGTTAATTAATGGTGAAAATATTAATTATGTTTTATTTTTTCAAAATTTAATCATTTTCAAGACGCGTCGAGCGTATTATATGAAAAAAATTTCCCAACAAGGATTTGAACTTGATTTCGCCACTCTGGGATATCAGTCTCTTGCACTAGACCAATGACTTATTGGTATTAATTATGTTTATTCATAAAATAAAAGGAGTATGGGTCAAAATCTACAACTTTAATTTGGGGAGAAATGCACGATACTGTCAGGCATTATGCAAAACCTACACGAAACTGCAGAGTTCGTCAGTTTATGAATTTGACTTAGCACGAAATATCCTTCTATCTTTTAAGTTAGCACGTAATATGCTTATACCTTTTAAAATTAACACGTAATACGCTTATATTTTTTCGACTTAGCATATAATCTCCTTATACCTAGGGGTAATATAGGTATATCAACTAACGATTAATGGCATTAACCAACTAAAAGGGGAAAGTGTGCAGAAAAACTGAAAGTACAAGGGAATTTCAAGTTTTCTATAAGACAAGTGAATATTGTGCATTTCACCCCCTAAATTTGTTGTTGGACTGTTGAAATTATATTATCATAGGGTTGGACATCTAATAGGTCTACCTGAGATAATATCAAAATATTATTTGTGATAGCTTATTTATCAAGCTGACCAGACAAGAAATGAAGATCTACCAAACAAGGAGATAATGACAATTTACTCCCCTGATTTGCATAATGTTCAATTTACCTCCATGTGATTTGAAAAAAATCAATTTACCCTCCTATAATCTTATAAAAGTTTCACACCGCACCGCTTCCCTGACATTTTTAAACTTAAAATGAATACGAATTGACAAAACTAACCCTCTTATATGTGGCATTTTACCCCTTGTGTTAAGATAAATGTTGCATTTTACACCCTGTCTTATGATAGTTGTTGCACTTTACCCCCATATATTACAAAAACTTGTCATGCCCACTCTCAATTTCGGCGAGTGAGTTACACTCTCCGGCAGAAGGAGGTAAATTGCTCCTTCAAAATTTTCACGGTGGGTAAATTGGCATTAGCTCACCAAACAAGAGATAAAAGTTGATTGAAGTCCTAAGTCTCACTTTAAAATCAAGAGTGTTCTTATAGTTACAAAAACAAAGACAGACTTTACCTTCCGTGTGGTAGGGAGGTGGAAAAAACTGCAGATAGCAAAACGTAGCCACTACAAGACCTGAAAGAGTACACATATGACATATGTAAGTATCATACGACAACGAGATGTAATAAAAAACTTATTTATGTTTAACGTTGTCGGTTGTTCGTGTCCAAAGAGAACATATTTGTATACCTAATACACCCCCAGCAAACACGTCTTGCCAGTGATGCCAATAGTCGTCAACACGAGAGACACCAACGAGGCATGCAGCAAGAATGGGAAGGAAAAGAATGCATAGTTTTGCTACATGTCCTTTCCCATCAAAGCATTTGATTTTTCCGGATAAATACAGAGCCAAGAAACCAAGACCCGCAAATGACCCTGTAAAATATCGTAGATTATCAATTACTTCTATAATATTGAGGAATATTTCGACTTAAACGTGCATTCCTGCATCGAATTTAAATTATAAAGAAGTTTCTACTTACATGAAGTGTGACCACTTGGAAAACTCTTGTGCCCTTCTTTTATATCACTCTCTTTACCATGGCACACCACATTGCCCAAATTATCGTACCTCTGATTTAAAAAAAAAAAAAAGTACGATAATATATCATAGGTAAGAAAATATGAACATTTTGCACATAAAATTAATTTTAATTCCCAATCAGATAAAGTATAAAAACGACATACATCTTGCCCGTCCGGAAAGCAACGCCAGAAAAAGTTAGGCCTTGGTCGGCCAACTGCATTTTTAATAGAATCTGTGAGAACTCCAGTTATTAGCACGGCGAATAACAGTCCTGCATTTCAATCACAAGCATGTTAGAAGATAATCTTGAAAAGAAAAGATCGCCGCTAAAATCCCCTGAGGTTTACCATAATTACAGATAACCCCTTGTGATTCCAAAAATTACAAGAACACACCTTCCAGGGGTTTTTTTTGTAAACATTTTCAGAAGTTGTAAGGGAAGTCCTTGTTAAGGATTATTGAAGTTGTAAGGGGTGTTTTGGTACATAGCATAAACCAGAGAGGGTCTTCTTGTAATTTCTGAAACGTCAGGGGGTTCCTTGTAAGACGATTAAACCTCAGGGGGTCCAATCATAAATCACCCAATAAACAATACTAATTACCTAATATACTATGGTGCAAATCGTATACATCTCTCCTCCGAAGATAGTAGAGAACGAAAATGAAAATCGGGAGCAAAACCGCATAGATCTAAATACAACAAAAATATGTCATTTGTAATATGTTAGCAGTAGAGTAACTTTTGGCTTCACTTGGGTTGATGGATTTGGATCCAAGTATTCGAAATCCAAAATATAAATCCCCAACGAACAATTGACACTTGGCGACCCTAGAAATATAAAACTTTGGCGCTTTGTACCCTGAAATTGAATTTGGCACTTTGCACCCTCGAACTACATTATTGTTGGCAAAACAATGGCTATTTTGCACCCTAGAAGGATGCATTTTGCCAAAATAATATGCAGTTCGACGGTGCAAATTGGCAAACTTGCAATTTCGGGGTGCAAAGTGCCAAAGTGATGTATTTATGAGGTTCAAAGTGACAAAACTTGTTTGGATCATTTTGATTTTTATATGATTTTCAAGATCCTTAAGTATCCATATTTATTATTCTCTTAACCAAAATTATGGATTTCAAATCCAAACCCTTCAATCAACCAAATGAATCCTGAAAATATTCACATGTCACTAGCAATTGAAAAACACTCACCGGAACTGCCCACACGGGAACTGTATTTTCTTTCATGGGGTATCTAAGATCAGTCATCATGTGTTCGCCAACATAACGATAAAACGGGTGAATGATATTAAGAACGATCTCTATGACAGCAAGAAGAATCAATATAAGCCAGTCATGTTTGTGACCCCTTGCAAGTTTTCTACCATGAGACTTAATGGTGTGTTTGCATCCGAGCTCAATCTCATTTGGTTTTTCCTGTTTTTCATAAAATAAATACATTATGCAATGAAGATTCATTCACGAAAATTGGAAGAGAATATTTGAAAATTGAACTAAAGCTTAAAAAATAAAAAAAGTAAAGCATAATAATTTGGCATAAATTTATTTTTTTGGTTTCTCAAGGGTTTAGTCCCTTTCGAGGCGGGTTGAACACATTAAGTGAGTACCTCTTCCAACAAGGATTCGAACTTGGGTCCTCTTTGTAGTGACTAGTTTCTTCCACTAGACCAATCATATGTTGGTAATTTGGCATAATTACTACTAAAATATTTTCGAGGAAATTTACCCCCTGTAATTTGCATAATGTTCAATTTACCTCCATGTGATTTACAAATAGCACTTTAACCATTGTAATCTAATAAAAATTTCACACTATCTCATATTTTTAAACTTAAAAAATAAATGAATTGACAAAACTACCCTCTTATATGTGGCACTTTACCCTCTGTGTTATGATCAATGTGGCACTTTATCCCTTGTGTTATGATAAATGCGGCAATTTACCCCTTATCTGATAAATGTGGCAATTTACCCCTTATCTTAAAAAACACTTTTTCATGCACACTCTCAATTTCGACGAGTGAGTTACACTCTCCGTATGAACGAGATAAATAGCTCCTTTAAAATTTTCACAGGGGGTAAATTGAACATTACGCATTCCATAGTTGTAAATTGACATTAGCTCTTTGCTGAAACATAGAACACTTGTTGATTAAAACTCACACTTTCTTTTTCCAAATAAAATCAGGCTATGTGCCTCATGTTATAAATAATTAAATTTAACTAAAAAGTTTTGTGCCTCAGAAAATGTAGGATGAAGATATTTAAAGGAATTTGTATACAAAATTACAGAAGGCAAAAGGGAGAAAAGCAATTACAGAAAGAAATCTGGAACCAAATTAAAATGCATATCTGAGGCTACTTTACATCTCATCTTGATAAAATCAAAAAGTCAAACATTAAATAAATGGAATCTTAACTTAAAGCTTAATCTAAATAATTTAAATTAAATATGGATCATCTTTGATGCAATAATTCTCTCCATTATATACCTCATAAAGGGAAAAAGCAACCCCCAATAAGAAAAATAAAGAAATAAATAAATAAACCAACCTTAAATATGTTCCAATTGGAGAGTAGATTTCTCCAAGCCATTTCTACAGAATGCTCGAACTAAATGTAGACAACTTACAAATGGCCAAATGGGTTTTCTTGTACAAACCCTGTTCTTCAAAATCTATGGAGAATGATGATATTGGAGAACTAAAAACAGAGGGGGGGGGGGGGTTTGATTTGAAATGAAATGAGAAAAGAGGTGGAAGAAGCGGCTTGACAGTTGAGTAGTCCTACACGACGTCGTCAAAGTCTATGGTGATGTGTAACAGTTGAACAATCAACCAAATTTATTGAAAGAAATAGACAATCAATTAATAAGTATTAAGTTAGGGGCCGTTTGGTAGGCCTATAGGATTAGTCCCAGATTAGATTAAAGGCTGGATTGAAGGCTATTGAATCTAACGTTTGATATCATGAATTAGTCTAACATAGATTATTCTAATCTCATTTAATCTTGTTTGGTAGGATTTACGAAAACACTTTACTAATATTAAAAATACTTCAATACCCAATTTACCCTTCACTATCAAATTAAATTTCAACTTCACGTTTTTCAGGACAGAATGATAGTTTCAAAACAGTCAATTCCATCAAACTCCGGTGACCAGCCAAAGTTCAGTTCTTATCAATTGAAGTTATTCAATTCACTTTAGGCTTTCCTACACAAACTTTTTCTTTTTAATCAAATAAAATAATTAAGAATTTAGGAATATATAAATGGTTTACATATAATTAAATATAACAATCTAGCCAGAATTTCTAAAACAAGCACTCATAAGATGCTATGGACAGAGGATATGTATAAGTATTCTCATACGCAAATGCAATAACATGGCGATGAGGTATTGGATTTCCACCGTTAGCAAGACAATCATTAAAATTTAAACGCTTAAATAATCTGGGGTTAACAAGTCGAGCAGATGCAAACCAACCACATGAAACATAATTTAGAAATAACTTAATTTCTCAAAATTAAGGTTGAAATACTTACTAGTATTGAAGTAAACGACTAAAACTTTAGATAAGATGATGAATTTCTGGACTGTAAGCTTGAATCGCTGTCAATGGTGACAAATAGCAGCTAGGTTTTTGCAAGGTGTAGAGAGTTGATAATTCTGATTTTAATAAATAAGTATTGGTTGAGGGCATTATAGATATTTATTTGTTAAATTTGAGGACATAATTGACATTGAAAAATTAATAAGCTAATCTACTTTGGCCCAGATTAGCTAATCCACCCATGAATGGGTGGATTATAAATGACTTTTAATACCGGGTCATAAGGATACAATCCATTTGACCCGGTATATGGGATTTGCTACCAAACGACACATTAGCCCATATTAACATTGTCAATAGGGTCTAATACCCCCTATTAGGCCCTACCAAACGGCCCCTTACTTTATAATGAAAGATAAATTCGGTGACTCGACCATATTATGGTTATTTTTTACTTTTAGTTTGGCTATCAGTAATTTATTTTTTGTTTTCGAATTTTAATATAAGATAATATAAATAATTAATATTTCATTGCATCCTAAACATAAATCATAAATAATGAATACATATTTATATTAAATTAATTTTTAGTTTTAGAATTTTAAATTTTTATCATGTGAAATTAAAATTGAGAGTTATTTCGTAGAAAGCATCAAATCACTTGCAATTTATTGCTCTCAATCTTCTAACAATAATATTTTCAAATATTTGAATGAGTCCACAATAGTTTATAGGATGATAATTTAATATTTTTAATTCATAAAAGATTAGCTAATTATAAATTTTCAAATTTTAAGAAATAAAAAGTGTTTATTAATAATATTTTATTATATATAACATAGAAAATAAAAGTAATAAATATTTGTTTTATAAAATTATTTTATACGATATATGATAATATAGTTTTACAAAATTGAAGAATGACAAAGTTTATCCTTATTTAATTATAAAATTAGTACATTACATACTGAAATTTAGCTATGGCTAACCTGCAAGCAAATATGCCTGTTGATGTTAGGCCATCTTCAACCGAATGCCTTGTCCAATTGTCCAATTGTCTTGTCCTTTTACCTTGCCTTCATGTCTTAGCGACCCACCTAAAAAATCCATCTCCAACCGAAGGGCAATCAACATCCATTAATTCAACAAATCTCATTTATTTATACTTATATTTGTCCAATTATATATGAAATTGTTCAACTAATCTCATTTATTTAATTCACGAAATAAATAAATAAAATAAATAAATTATTTTTTAGTTATAAATTAGCTAGGTATTGGACGAAATCACAACTTTTTTGTGTATGCAAGAAAACTAACAATGACACAGATGTTACAAGTTGAACTTTGTGTTCAAAATATTTTTTTTCCAACATGAATGGACATACTAATTTTTGGGGTTGTGACTTGTGAGACACTTTTTCATATAAAAATCGTTACAATTTCATATAAAAAGCTCTCATCTTCTAGTTTCTATAAAAGAAACACCTAATGAAAGAATGTTGAAATGACAACACAATGCTAAAACGAGAATTATATGATATCATTTCGAATGATTTAATCAGAAAATGGTCTCAACCTATGACAAATAAGATTTTTGAAATTTTCACAATATAGGGTAATTAGTAATTGAAATTTAATGTTGTCTATAGTTTTGCAGTGACCCCAGTGAAATTTAATTTTGGCTACGCCACTGGTAATCACTTGACGTGTGCCTTAAAACATGTACATCATGGGTTAGTTTTATGTTGTCCTCGTCCATGTTGAGTCTACTCAGCATCTCCGAGACTTCTTCTTTATCAATGGAAATACCTCCTCTTCCTTCAATGATTCCACTTTTTTATAAGATTTTGATATCATTCGATGTATATACTAAGTTACTCATTAGCCATATGTATGAGGTAACATCTCGCTTATGTCCCTCGAATTTCTGGACTTCCTCATACATCTTCACATTCCAGAATGCCGCTTCAGTGTCATCCTCAATCGGTAAAGCTGACAAGTAAAGAGCAGCATAGGAAAACAAGGTCTGGAAGTGATGCCTCTCGCTCCTCCTTCCGTACCACTCTTAAGCTTCTTAAAGCGGATGCCTTTGTTCTTCAACTCTGTGGTTGTGGGAAGAATATATGAGGCCTCCTATTCTTATTAATGGCAGCAGCTAGGATATTGGCTTTCAAGTCAACGTCTTCGTCGTCGCTATTGTATCCTTATTGTATTTCGATAGGCTTCTTGTTGTTATGTGCTGGCGAGTCGGCGGCCTCAGTAACAATTAAGTTGTGGAGGCAGTGAAGTACATTAGAAATTTTCCTTGCGCAATTCCTTGATTTTGTTGTTTACTGAGCATAACAACTAGCTCGTACAATGCCCTCTTCCCAAGCTACTAAGCGGAGCCTTACGATATTTATGCTGTCAATTACCTTCTCGGATTACATTTCTGAAGAACTTTTGGGCCACTAATTCCTTAAGAACTTCAAAGGGAATTTGGTTACCCGCGAATAACATGGCTTCTATGCACTTTTTTAAAGCAACCTTTGTATCTTTTGTACTTTCGCCATAGAATTCCTTTTGGAAGAGTAACCAAGTTGTGTGGGATTAATCCCTAGAATCAAGAATGATATTTGCAAGAAGAAATTGCCATCCTTGATCATCATCAAATCAAACTCGGAATCAAAACAACTGATTTTTATCCCCATATGTTGCTTTTGCCTTATAGCGTACTTCTTCAATTTTACTCATGTAATTATTCAATATAGCCTCGGGTATATGGTTAACAGATAATGATTTCTCCTGCACGAATTGTGAAGCCCTCTTCTTGTCTTCAAACGCACTTCACAATCATTGCCATAAAAAAGGACCAAACCTGCAAGGATGATTCCAAGTGTAAATGTTGGGGGCCGAGTAAATTGAATATATATATATATATATATATATAAATATATAACTAAAGAAATTTCAAGTATTCATGCAAATTTGTCTGACAAGTGACTTTTTGAGTTGTGTATATCTTGTATGTTGCAAATCATTCAGTCGAAGCATATGTAGTCTTTCTTGTCCATCGTGACCTCTCTTCGGGAGTCATAACACCGCCCCACCAAATAATCAACTCTAGGATATTGCTCAAAATCCTTCGGATTATCATATCCGAGATTCTACCGGGAACCATCTGGATACCCATATCTGGGATTCTGCTGAGAACCCTGCGGATCATCAGCTCTATCATTCATAAAATCGCAGCCCAGATCATCAACTCCGTGATTCTGCTCAAAATCCTCTAGATCATTATATCAAAAATTCTGTTGGGAACCCACTAAATCATCATACTGCTGAGAACCATGAAGATCATCAGCTTTTGAATTATGTTGAGTACCCTCCAGATCATGGATTAGTTTTATGTTGTCCTCATCCATGTTGAGGCTACTCAGCATCTCCGGGACTTCTTCTTTATCAATTGAATAACCTCATCTTCCTTCAATGATTCCACTTTTTTATAAGATTTTGACATCATTCGATGTATGTACTAAGTTACTCATTAGCCATATGTATGAGGTAACATCTCGCTTATGTCCCTCAAATTTCTGGACTTTCTCATACATCTTCATATTCCCGAATGCCGCTTCAGTGTCATCCTCAATCGGTAAAGCCGACAAGTAAGGAGCAGCACATGAAAACAAGGTCTGGAAGTGATGCCTCTCGCTCCTCCTCCCGTACCACTCTTAAGCTTCTTAAAGCGGATGCCTTTATTCTTCAACTCTGTGGCTGTGGGAAGAATATAATGAGGCCTCCTATTCTTATTAATGGCAGCAACTAGGATATTGGCTTTCAAGTCAACGTCTTCGTCGTCGCTATTGTATCCTTATCATATTTAGATAGGCTTTTTGTTGTTCTTATGTGCTGGCGAGTCGGCGGCCTCAGTCACAATTAAGTTATGGAGGCAGTGAAGTACATTAGAAATTTTCTTTGCGCAATTCCTTGATTTTGTTGTTTACTGAGCATAACAACTAGCTTATACAATGCCCTCTTAGCCAAGCTACTAAGTGAATCCTTATGATATTTCTGCTGCCAATTACCTTCTCGGATTACATTTCTGAAGAACTTTTGGGCCACTAATTCCTTAAGAACTTCAAAGGGAATTTGGTTACCCGCGAATAACATGGCTTCTTTGCACTTTTTTAAAGCAGCCTCTGTATCTTTTGGACTTTCGCCATAGAATTCCTTTTGGAAGAGTAACGAAGTTGTGTGGGACTCATTCCTAGAATCAAGAATGAGATTTGCAAGAAGAAATTGACATCCTTGATAATCATCAAATCAAACTCGGAATCTGAACAACTGATTTTATCCCCATATGTTGCTCTTGCCATATAGCGTACTTCTTCAATTTTACTCATGTAATTATTCAATATAGCCTCAGGTGTATGGTTAACAGATGATGATTTCTCCTGCACGAAGTGTGAAGCCCTCTTCTTGTCTTCAAACGTACTTCACAATCATTGCCATAGAAAGGACCAAACCTGCAAGGATGATTCCAAGTGTAAATGTTGGGGGCCGAGTAAATTGAATAGGTATAAATTTAACTAAAGAAATTTCAAGTATTCATGCAAATTTGTCTGACAAGTGACTTTTTGAGTTGTGTATATCTTGTATGTTGCACATCATTCAGTCGAAACATATTTAGTCTTTTTTGTCCTTCGTGCCCTCTCTTCGGGAGTCATAACAACGCCCACCAAATACTCAACTCTAGGATACTGCTCAAAATCCTCCGGATTATCATATCCGAGATTCTACTGGGAACCATCTGGATAATCATATCTGGGATTCTGCTGAGAACCGTGTGGATCATCAGCTCTGGCATTCATAACATCGCAGTTCATATCATCAACTCCGTGATTCTGCTCAAAATCCTCTGGATCATTATATCAAAAATTCTGTTGGGAAACCACTAAATCATCATACTGCTGAGAACCATGAAAATCATCAGATTTTGAATTATGTTGAGTACCCTCCAGGTCATTGGTTAATTTTATGTTGTCCTCGTCCTTGTTGATGCTACTCAGCATCTCCGGGACTTCTTCTTTATCAATGGAACAACCTCCTCTTCCTTCAATGATTCCACCTTTTTATAAGATTTTGATATCATTCGATGTACGTGCTAAGTTACTCATTAACCATATGTATGAGGTAACATCTCACTTATGTCCCTCGAATTTCTGGACTTCCTCATACATTTTCATATTCCAGAATGCTGCTTCAGTGTCATCCTCAATCGGTAAAGCCGACAAATAAAGAGCAACATAGGAAAACAAGGTCTGGAAGTGATGCCTCTCGCTCCTCCTCCCGTACCACTCTTAAGCTTCTTAAAGCGGATGCCTTTGTTCTTCAACTTTGTGGCTGTGGGAAGAATATAATGAGGCCTCCTATTCTTATTAATGGCAGCAGCTAGGATATTGGCTTTCAAGTCAACGTCTTCGTCGTCGCTATTGTATCCTTACGTTGTGGAGGCAGTGAAGTACATTAAGAATTTTCCTTGCGCAATTCCTTGATTTTGTTGTTTACTGAGCATAACCACTAGCTCATTCAATGCCCTCTTACCCAAGCTACTAAGTGGAGCCTTACGATATTTATGCTGCCAATTACCTTCTCGGATTACATTTCTGAAGAACTTTTGGGCCACTAATTCCTTAAGAACTTCAAAGGGAATTTGTTTGCCCGCGAATAACATGGCACTTTTTTAAAGCAGCCTCTAGTATCTTTTGAACTTTCGCCATAGAATTCCTTTTGGAAGAGTAACCAAGTTGTGTGGGACTCATTCCTAGAATCAAGAATGAGATTCGCAAGAAGAAATTGCCATCCTTGATCATCATCAAATCAAACTCGGAATCTGAAGAACTGATTTTATCCCCATATGTTGGATTTGCCTTATAGCGTACTTCTTCAATTTTACTTATGTAATTATTCAATATAGCCTCAGGTGTATGGTTAACGGATGATGATTTCTCCTGCACGAATTGTGAAACCCTCTTCTTGCCTTCAAACGCACTTAACAATCATTGCCATAGAAAGGACCAAACCTGCAAGGATGATTCCGAGTGTAAATGTTGGGGGCCGAGTAAATTGAACAGATATTTTATATATATATATATATATGTGTGTATGTATGTATGCATAACTAAAGAAATTTAAAGTATTCATGCAAATTTGTCTGACAAGTGACTTTTTGAGTTGTGTATATCTTGTATGTTGCACATCATTCAGTCAAAGCATATGTAGTCTTTCTTGTCCTTCGTGCCCTCTCTTCCGGATTCATAACAACGCCCACCAAATCATCAACTCTAGGATACCGCTCAAAATCCTCTAGATTATCATATCCGAGATTCTACTGGGAACCATCTAGATAATCATATCTGGGATTCTGCTGAGAACCCTGCGGATCATCAGCTCTGGCATTCATAACAACGCAGCCCAGATCATCAACTCCGTGATTCTGCTCAAAATCCTCTGGATTATACTGCTGAGAACCATGAAGATCTTCAGCTTTTGAATTATGTTGAGTACCCTCCAGATCATGGGTTAGTTTTATGTTGTCCTTGTCCATGTTGAGGCTACTCAGCATCTCCGGGACATCTTCTTTATCAATGGAACAACCTCCTCTTCTTTCAATGATTCCACTTTTTTATAAGATTTTGAAATCATTCGATGTATGTACTAAGTTACACATTAGCCATATGTATGAGGTAACATCTTGCTTATGTCTCTCGAATTTCTGGACTTCCTCATACATCTTCATATTCCAGAATGCCGCTTCAGTGTCATCCTCAATCGGTAAATCCGACAAGTAAAGAGCAGCACATGAAAACAAGGTCTGGAAGTGATGTCTCTCGCTCCTCTCGTACCACTCTTAAGCTTCTTAAAGCGGATGCCTTTGTTCTTCAATTCTGTGGCTGTGGGAAAGATATAATGTGGCCTCCTATTCTTATTAATGGCAGCAACTAGGATATTGGCTTTCAAGTCAACGTCTTCGTCGTCGCTATTGTATCCTTATCGTATTTCGATAGGCTTCTTGTTATTCTTATGTGTTGGCGAGTCGGCGGCCTCAGTCACAATTAAGTCGTATTTCGTAAATAAGATGTCCCAAATTAAGACACTCTAATTTCCTGAAATATAATTATCTGAACTAAATTGCATTAGCCCGTTAGTCTAGACTAACTAGCTACATCGTATAGCTACAACATGTAAATATATTATTAGTTAAGGGGAAAATAGGAATAAATAAAGTTGATTTGGTATATATATAAACAAAAGGCAATTCAGTCGGACCTCCATTTGCTCTGATATTCATAAGACTCCTGCAAACAGAGAGAGAAGTTTCCTCAACAAAAAATTCCCGAAGCCAATTTCCCGAAGCCAAATCTGAAAATGCCTACTCTGGAGAGGATAACTAAAATTGCTGACCGGACTACTACCATAGTAGGAGCTTATGCTGCATTGCGCAACATCTACAAAATAGTGAAGAAAGTCTACGAGGAAGTTAGAGAGGAGATGAAAGAGAACAGATCAGGTGCTGATGGATGTAGTACTGTTGCAGAGAACAAGGAAGAAGGAGGTAATGAATCTGCCTAGGTTTTATTTTCGAGATTGAGCAGAGAGAATAGGTGGAGTTTAGATAATATGTAATTAGATTTTTGGTTTTGAGCATGAATATGATTTTTGGCATGTTCAAAGTATATTCAAAGTATATTTGCGCAATTCCTTGATATTGTTGTTTACTGAACATAACAACTAGCTCATATAATGCCCTTTTACCCAAACTACTAAGTGGAGCCTTACGATATTTCTGCTGCCAATTACCTTCTCGGACTACATTTCTGAAGAACTTTTGGGCCACAAATTCCTTATGAACTTCAAAGTATTCATGCAAATTTGTTTGACAAGTGACTTTTTGAGTTGTGTATATCTTGTATGTTGCACATCATTCAGTCGAAGCATTGGTAGTTTTTCTTGTCCTTCGTGCCCTCTCTTCCGGAGTCATAACAACACCCACCAAATCATCTACTCTAGGATACTGCTCAAAATCCTCCGGATTATCATATCCGAGATTCTACTGGGAACCATCTGGATAATCATATCTGGGATTCTGCTTAGAACCCTGCGGATCATCAGCTCTGCCATTCATAACATCGCAGCCCAGATCATCAACTCCGTGATTCTGCTCAAAATCCTCTGGATCATTATATCAAAAATTATGTTGGGAACCCACTAAATCATCATACTACTGAGAACCATTAAGATCATCAGCTCTGGAATTATGTTGAGTACCCTCCAGATCATGGGTTAGTTTATGTTGTCATCGTCCATGTTGAGTCTACTCAGCATCTCCGGGACTTCTTTTTTATAAATGGAACAACCTACTCTTCCTTCAATGATTCCACTTTTTTATAAGATTTTGACATCATTCGATGTATGTACTAAGTTACTCATTAGCCATATGTATGAGGTAACATCTCGCTTATGTCCCTCGAATTTTTGGACTTTCTCATACATCTTCATATTCCATAATGCCGCTTCAGTATCATCCTCAATCGGTAAAGCCGACAAGTAAAGAGAAGCACATGAAAACAAGGTCTGGAAGTGATGCCTCTCGCTCCTCCTCCCGTACTACTCTTAAGCTTCTTAAAACGGATGCCTTTGTTCTTCAACTATGTGGCTGTGGGAAGTATATAATGAGGCCTCCTATTCTTATTACTGGCAGCAGCTAGGATATTGGCTTTCAAGTCAACGTCTTCGTCGTCGCTATTGTATCCTTATCGTATTTCGATAGACTTCTTGTTGTTCTTATGTGCTGGCGAGTCGGCGGCCTTAGTCACAATTAAGTCGTATTTCGTAAATAAGATGTCCCAAATTAAGACACTCTAATTTTCTGAAATATAATTATCTGGACTAAATTGTCATTAGCCCGTTAGTCTAGACTAACTAGCTACATCATATAGCTACAACATGTAAATATATTATTACTTAAGGGCAAAATAGGAATAAATAAAGTTGATTTGGTATATATGTCATAAAAATATAATAGAAAATATAATAGAAAATATGTCCTATATTTGCAGGACTTTATTATCAAACGAAAGCTATGTGAGATAAACTAAACGTTTCAGCTAAAGTTAAAAGTATCTGGAATGGAATCAAACAAGTCTCAATCTGGAATGACATACAATTATTGAGTTGTTGGATTCACTATAAGGTTAGATATTAATGTACAAGTGTAATATGCATGATACAAGTTAATGAAAACCATTCCACATAAGAAAAAATCATAGAAAATAAATTGAATATCAATAATTGATATGTGCTATTTTACGACGTAATTAAGATAACTTACTCTGATATACAACAAATACCATGACATTAACTAGACAAGTGCAACATACGTGCGTTTTTCCAGTATTCTAAAAAAAAAAATTGTTGTGCTTTATTTTCCAATATATACTAATTGGTTCACTAAAAACTAATTTAAGCACATATTTTTAATCTATGTAACCGTAGTTATAATCATTCATTTTCCATTAACTTCTCAATTCATTTAAATATGTCATAAAAATATAATAGAAAATAAATTAAGTTAATCTACTCTGATTTACAACAAATACCATGACTTTAACTAGACACGTGCAACATATGTGCACTTTTCTAGTATTATAAAAAAAATTGTTGTGCTATGATTTTCAATATATACTACTTCAATAGAAAATAATTTAAACACATCATTATTCTATATAACCGTAGTTATAAGCATTCATTTTCCATTTAACTAAAGTAATTTTATTTTGATTTGGTCAGATTGCAGAAATTGTGGACTTAGGCAATTCCTGTAAGTCAACCAACAAAAATGGGAATTTTTTTTTCTTTCCAACACGATCGGTCATCTTGCAACTTCGATACTACTGAATAAAAAAATATAAATTTGATACCACAGTTCAAGTTTTCTCAATTTATTTGCTATCAATTTTTCGCTTTCATCTCCCATGACGGAGACTGTCTTCTCGAGCTTTGCAATGCGCGCCAAATGCTGCCTCTCCCTGGGCATTGCCGCATCCTTTTCAGCCTCCAGCTGAATGAGGGATGCCTTCAGTGTGAGCATTTCATCTAGTCCAGCTTCTTCATTACCACCTGAAAAGTAATAGATCAATTTTGGATATTGAATCATTATTATTAATATGTGATATTATTTGCACAGTATTAATTAAAGAATGTTTAATTTAGAGCAGAAACTACTTCTCTGTTAACTTTATTGTAAACTGATTTTAGTACCAAGGCTCGTGTGTAAACTCTTAAATAGGTAACACTTTAAAGACCGAACATATTGTAGATGTTACAAATACAAATGTTTTCATACACCCATTTAATACATGTTTCCTATGTTCTGAATAGCATTTAATACATGTTTCGTAAGTTCTGAATAGTTAAAAAAAAAACGAGACAAAGTAAATTACAAAATGTTTCGTAAACTACAGAAACCTGAGTTGAATAATACAAGAAACATACAAAATGACAAGAGCTAAAATACATGAAGCGAACAACACACATGGTATCTTCACATCTATCGGCGGTGTTCCTGTGATATATTTGACGACAGTCAGTAAGAGAGTACACGCCAAAGTAGCCCCTGTTGCCGCCAAAGGTGCGAGTCTCGGGTGGCCAATGATATGGTATATGAATGTGTATACTAGTGGCGCCAATAAACCGCATAAAATGTGGGATATTCTTGCCACTATAGTATGCAATGACCACCTCTCCCGTGTAAAGACCTTGATCCACTTCTGGCCTTGTCAACATTGTTGGGCTCTAGTCCACTAGCCCAAAATGCTTAAGCCCATGTTGACAAGTAGAAGTAGGTCAAGTCTTTATTAACCATTCAAACAATTCATCCACAATCGATGTGGGATTGGGGTGTTACAATCTCCCCAACTCAAATACTCGACGTCCTCGTCGAGTCCAGATCAATAGCCCAAGACCGCCCTCATGGATAACACCACGAAGTCGGCTCTGATACCATTTGTAAAGACCTTGATCCACTTCTGGCCTTGTCAACATTGTTGGGCTCTAGTCCACTAGCCCAAAATGCTTAAGCCCATGTTGACAAGTAGAAGTAGGTCAAGTCTTTATTAACCATTCAAACAATTCATCCACAATCGATGTGGGATTGGGGTGTTACATCCCGCCTGCCAAAGCACTCTACATATCGATCGCTGCCAGCGGGAGGTGGAGCACGATATAATTCATAGAGCTGTAAAAAGATAGGTGAGAAGAGAAAAGAAAAAAAGAAAAAATATTTTTTTTACACAAATAACGAATTACAGGAAGCCATAATTTTGGATCTCCTCCAGCGATGAACGCAACTCCAAGGGTAATAATACTTCGGGGGCTAAGAGTGAGAGATGACGATACCACAATGCACAGAGAGGCAACCGACGCATCAAAACCACCATAGACGATGCTTCTAAGCATCTCTACTCCTAGTCCAGCCCTAACTGCATATGAGAGATAGAAAACAATGAATAAAATGTTAAATTATATTTTTATAAATAAATTAATAAAATCATAAGAAGTCCAAGTATCATAAATTGTTTGGTCCTCAACCCTCCATAAAGAAGGAACTCTAGTGCGGGAATTGTAAAGAGAAATGTCATAAGAAAGTAGATGGACCTAAGAAAGACTCTTTCTTACAACAAATATAAGGCAGTTTCTTCAGACAATAAAGAAGGAAATTTTCAAGCCTTTGTTTGCTTCGAATCTAGTTTAGTAGATGTTCCATTCGATTCTTCGTGGCTGGATAAGAGAGCTCCTATATTTGCAGGATTTTATTATCAAACGAAAGCTATGAGAAGATAAACTAAACGTTTCAGCTAAAGTTAAAAGTATCTGGAATGGAATCAAACAAGTATCAATCTGGAATGACATACAATTATTGAGTTGTTGGATTCACTATAAGGTTAGATATTAATGTAACAAGTGTAATATGAATGATACAAGTTAATGAAAATCATTCCACATAAGAAAAAATCATAGAAAATAAATTGAATATCAATGATTGATATGTGCTATTTTACGACATAATTAAGATAACTTACTCTGATATACAACAAATACCATGACATTAACTAGACAAGTGCAACATACGTGCGTTTTTCCAGTATTCTAAAAAAAAATTGTTGTGCTTTATTTTCCAAAATATATTAATTGGTTCACTAAAAACTAATTTAAGCACATCTTTTTAATCTATGTAACCGTAGTTATAATCATTCATTTTCCATTTAACTTCTCAATTCATTTAAATATATGTCATAAAAAATAATAGAAAATAAATTAAAATAATTTACTCTGATTTACAACAAATACCATGACTTTAACTAGACACGTGCAACATAAGTGCACTTTTCTAGTATTATAAAAAAAATTATTGTGCTATGGTTTTCAATATATACTACTTCAATAGAAATTAATTTAAACACATCATTATTTTATGTAACCGTAGTTATAAGCATTCATTTTCCATTTAACTAAAGTAATTTTATTTTGATTTGGTCAGATTGCAGAAATAGTGGACTCAGGCAATTCTTGTAAGTCAACCAATAAAAATGGGAATTTTTTTTTTGTTCTTTCCAACACGATCGATCATTTTGCAACTTCGATACTACAGGATAAGAAAATATAAATTTGATACCACAGTTCAAGTTTTCTCAATTTATTTTCTATCAATTTTTCGTTTTCATCTCCCATGACAGAGACTGTCTTCTCGAGTTTTGCAATGCGCGCCAAATGCTGCTTCTCCCTGGCCATTCCTGCATTCTTTTCAGGCTCCAGCTGAATGAGGGATGCCTTCAGTGTGAGCACTTAATCTAGTCCAGCTTCGTCATTACCACCTGAAAAGTAATAGAACAATTTTGGATATTGAACCATTATTATGAATATGTGATATTATTTGCACAGTATTAATTAAAGATTGTTTAATTTAGAGCAGAAACTACTTCTCTGTTAACTTTGTTGTAAACTAATTTTAGTACCAAGGCTCGTGTGTAAACTCTTAAATAGGTAACACTTTAAAGACCGAACATATTGTAGATGTTACAAATACAAATGTTTTCATACACCCATTTAATACATGTTTCCTAAGTTCTGAATAGCATTTAATACATGTTTCGTAAGTTCTGAATAGTTAAAAAAAAAAAATGAGACAAAGTAAATTACAAAATGTTTCGTAAACTACAGAAACCTGAGTTAAATAATACAAGAAACATGCGAAATGACAGGAGCTAAAATACATGAAGCGAACAACACACATGGTATCTTCACATCTATCGGCGGTGTTCCTGTGATATATTTGACGCCCGTCAGTAAGAGAGTACACGCCAAAGTAGCCCCTGTTGCCGCCAAAGGTGCGAGTCTCGGGTGGCCAATGATATGGTATATGAATGTGTAGACTAGTGGCGCCAATAAACCACATAAAATGTGGGATATTCTCGCCACTATATTATGCAATAACCACCTCTCCGGCCTGCCAAAGCACTCTACATATCGATCGCTGCCAGCGGGAGGTGGAGCACGATATAATTCAAAGAGCTGTAAAAAGATAGGTGAGAAGAAAAAAGAAAAAAAGAAAAAAAAACTTTTTTTTGACCAATAACGACTTACAGGAAGACATAATTTTGGAACTCCTCCAGCGATGAACGCAACTCCAAGCGTAATAATACCTCGGGGGCTAAGAGTGAGAGCTGACGATACCACAATGCACAGAGAGGCAATCGACGCATCCAAACCACCGTAGACGATGCTTCTAAGCATCTCTACTCCTAGTCCAGCCCAAACTGCATATGAGAGATAGAAAACAATGAATAAAATGTTAAATTATATTCTTATAAAAAAATTAATAAAATCATAAGAAGTCCAAGTATCATAAATTGTTTGGTCCTCAACCCTCCATAAAGAAGGAACTCAAGTGCGGGAATTGTAAAGAGAAATGTCATAAGAAAGTAGATCGACCTAAGAAAGACTCTTTCTTACAACAAATATAAGGCAATTTCTTCAGACAATAAAAAAGGAAATTTTCAAGCCTTTATTTGCTTTGAATCTAGTTTAGTAGATGTTCCATTCGATTCTTGGTGGTTGGATAAGAGAGCTCCTATATTTGCAGGACTTTATTATCAAACGAAAGCTATGTGAAGATAAACTAAACGTTTCAGCTAAAGTTAAAAGTATCTGGAATAGAATCAAACAAGTCTCAATCTGGAATGACATACAATTATTGAGTTGTTGGATTCACTATAAGGTTAGATATTAATGTAACAAGTGTAATGTGCATGATACAAGTTAATGAAAACCATTCCACATAAGAAAAAATCATAGAAAATAAATTGAATATCAATGATTGATATGTGCAATTTTACGACATAATTAAGATAACTTACTCTGATATACAACAATACCATGACATTAACTAGACTAGTGCAACATACGTGCGTTTTTCCAGTATTCTAAAAAAAAATTGTTGTGCTTTATTTTCCAATATATATTAATTGGTTCACTAAAAACTAATTTAAGCACATCTTTTTAATCTATGTAACCGTAGTTATAATCATTCATTTTCCATTTAAATTCTCAATTCATTTAAATATATGTCATAAAAAATAATAGAAAATAAATTAAGTTAATTTACTCTGATTTACAACAAATACCATGGCTTTAACTAGACACGTGCAACATAAGTGCACTTTTCTAGTATTATAAAAAAACATTTATTGTGCTATGGTTTTCAATATATACTACCTCAAAAGAAAATAATTTAAACACATCATTATTTTATGTAACCGTAGTTATAAGCATTCATTTTCCATTTAACTAAAGTAATTTTATTTTGATTTGGTCAGATTGTAGAAATAGTGGACTCAGGCAATTCCTGTAAGTCAACCAACAAAAATGGGATTTTTTTTTCTTTCCAAACACGATCGGTCATCTTGCAACTTCGATACTACTGGATAAGAAAATATAAATTTGATACCACAATTCAAGTTTTCTCAATTTATTTGCTATCAATTTTTCGCTTTCATCTCCCATGACAGAGACTGTCTTCTCGTGTTTTGCGATGCGCGCCAAATGCTGCTTCTCCCTGGCCATTGCCGCATTCTTTTCAGCCTCCAGCTGAATGAGGGACGCCTTCAGTGTGAGCACTTCATCAAGTCCAGCTTCTTCATTACTACGTGAAAAGTAATAGAACAATTTGGATATTGAACCATTATTATGAATATGTGATATTATTTGCACAGTATTAATTAAAGAATGTTTAATTTAGAGCAGAAACTACTTCTCTGTTAACTTTATTGTAAACTGATTCTAGTACCAAGGCTCGTGTGTAAATTCTTAAATAGGTAACACTTTAAAGACCGAACATATTGTAGATGTTACAAATAGAAATGTTTTCATACACCCATTTAATACATGTTTCCTAAGTTCTGAATAGCATTTAATACATGTTTCGTAAGTTCTGAATAGTTAAAAAAAAAACGAGACAAAGTAAGTTAAACAAATAGTTTCGTAAACTACAGAAACCTGAGTTGAATAATACAAGAAACATACGAAATGACAGGAGCTAAAATACATGAAGCGAACAACACACATGGTATCTTCACATCTATCGGCTGTGTTCCTGTGATATATTTGACGCCCGTCAGTAAGAGAGTACACGCCAAAGTAGCCCCTGTTGATGCCAAAGGTGCGAGTCTCGGGTGGCCAATGATATGGTATATGAATGTGTAGACTAGTGGCGCCAATAAACCGCATAAAATGTGGGATATTCTTGCCACTATAGTATGCAATAACCACCTCTCCCGCCTGCCAAAGCACTCTACATATCGATCGCTGCCAGCGGGAGGTGGAGAACGATATAATTCATAGAGCTGTGAAAAGATAGGTGAGAAGAAAAAAGAAAAAAAGAAAAAAAACTTTTTTTTGACCAATAACGACTTACAGGAAGACATAATTTTGGAACTCCTCCAGCGATGAACGCAACTCCAAGGGTAATAACACCTCGGGGGCTAAGAGTGAGAGCTGACGATACAAAAATGCACAGAGAGGCAACCGACGCATCCAAACCACCGTAGACGATGCTTCTAACCCTCTCTATTCCTAGTCCAGCCTTAACTGCATATGAGAGATAGAAAACAATGAATAAAATGTTAAATTATATTTTTATAAAAAAATTAATAAAATCATAAGAAGTCCAAGTATCATTAATTGTTTGGTCCTCAACCCGCCATAAAGAAGGAACTCAAGTGCGGGAATTGCAAAGAGAAATGTCATAAGAAAGTAGATCGACCTAAGAAAGACTCTTTCTTACAACAAATATAAGGCAGTTTCTTCAGACAATAAAGAAGGAAATTTTCAAGCCTTTGTTTGCGTTGAATCTAGTTTAGTAGATGTTCCATTCGATTCTTGGTGGTTGGATAAGAGAGATCCTATATTCGCAGGACTTTATTATCAAACGAAAGCTATGTGAAGATAAAATAAACGTTTCGTGGGCAACAAAGCTAAAGTTAAAAGTATCTGGAATGGAATGAAACAAGTCTCAATCTTAAATGACATACAATTATTGAGTTGTTGGATTCACTATAAGGGTAGATATTAATGTAACAAGTATAATATGCATAATACAAGTTAATGAAAACCATTCCACCAAAGAAAAAATCATAGAAAATAAATTGAGTATCAATAATTAATATGTACTATTTTACGACATAATTAAGTTAACTTACTCTGATATACAACAAATACCATGACATTAACTAGACACGTGCAACATACGTGCGTTTTTCCAGTATTCTAAAAAATATTTGTTGTGCTTTATTTTCCAATATATATTAATTGGTTCACTAAAAACTAATTTAAGCACATCTTTTTAATCTATGTAACTGTAGCTATAATTATTCATTTTACATTTAACTTCTCAATTCATTTATATATAATACGTTATAAAAAATAATAGAATATAAATTAAGATAATCTCCTCTGATTTAGAACAAATACCACGACTTTAACTAGACACGTGCAAAGTACGTGCACTTTTATAGTATTATAAAAGAATTGTTGTGCTATGGTTTTCAATATATACTACTTCAATAGAATATAATTTAAACACATCATTATTCTATGTAACCGTAGTTATAAGCATTCATTTTCCATTTAACTAAAGTAATTTTATTTTGATTTGGTCAGATTGCAGAAATAGTGGACTCCGGCAATTCCTGTAAGTCAACCGACAAAAATGGGAAAGTTGTTTTTTCTTTCCAACACGATCGGTCGTTATGCAACTTCGATATTACTGGATAAGAAAATATAAATTTGATACCACAGTTCAAGTTTTCTCAATTTATTTGCTATCAATTTTTCGCTTTCATCTCCCATGACGGAGACTGTCTTCTCGAGCTTTGCTATGCGCGCAAAATGCTGCTTCTCCCTGGCCATTGCCGCATTTTTTTCAGCCTGCAGCTGAATGAGGGACGCCTTCAGTGTTAGCACTTCATCTAGTCCAGCTTCTTCTTTACCACCTGAAAAATAATAGAACAATTTTTGATATTGAACCATTATCTTGAATATGTGATATTATTTGCACAGTATTAATTAAAGAATGTTTAATTTAGAGCATAAACTACTTCTCTATTAACTTTATTGTAAACTGATTTCAGTACCAAGACTCGTGTGTAAACTCTTAAAGACAGAACATATTGTAGATGTTACAAATACAAATATTTTCATACACCCATTTAATACATGTTTCCAATGTTCTGAATAGCATTTAATACATGTTTTGTAAGGTCTGAATAGTTAAAAGAAAAAAAAAACGAGACAAAGTGAACTACAAAATGTTCCGTAAACTACAGAAACCTGAGTTGAATAATACAAAAAACATACGAAATGACAGTAGCTAAAATACATGAAGCGAACAACACACATGGTATCTTCAAATCTCTCGGCGGTGTTCCTGTTATATATTTGACGCACGTCAGTAAGAGAGTACACGCCAAAGTAGCCCATGTTGACCCCAAAGGTGCGAGTCTCTGGTGGCCAATGATAAGGTATATGAATGTGTAGACTAGTGGTGCCAATAAACCACATAAAATGTGGGATATTATTGCCACTATAGTATGCAATAACCACCTCTCCCGCCTGCCAAAGGACTCTACATAGCGGTCGCTGCCAGCGGGAGGGGGAGCACGATATAATTCATAGAGCTGTAAAAAGATAGGTGAGAAGAAAAAAATCAAAAGAAAAAAAGAAACAAGACTTTTTTTTACCAATAACGACTTACAGGAAAACATAATTTTGGAACTCCTCCAGCGATGAACGCAACTCCAAGGGTAATAATACCTCTGGGGCTAAGAGTGAGAGCTGACGATACCACAATGCACAGAGAGGCAACCGACGCATCCAAACCACCGTAGATGATGCTTCTAAGCATCTCTACTCCTAGTCCAGCCCTAACTGCATATGAGAGATAGAAAACAATGAATAAAATGTTAAATTATATTTTTATAAAAAAATTAATAAAATCATAAGAAGTCCAAGTATCATAAATTGTTTGGACCTCAACCTTCCATAGAGAAGGAACTCAAGGGCGGGAATTGTAAAGAGAAATGTCATAAGAAAGTGGATCGACCTAAGAAATACTCTTTCTTACAAAAAATATAAGGCAGTTTCTTCAGACAATAAAGAAGGAAATTTTCAAGCCTTTGTTTACTTTGAATCTAGTTTAGTAGATGTTCCATTCGGTTCTTGGTGGTTGGATAAGAGAGCTCCTATATTTGCAGGACTTTATTATCAAACGAAAGCTATGTGAAGATAAAGTAAACGTTTCGTGGGCAACAAAGCTAAACTTAAAAATATCTGGAATGGAATCAAACAAGTCTCAATCTGGAATGACATACAATTATTAAGTTGTTGGATTCACTATAAGATTAGATATTAATGTAACAAGTGTAATATGCATGATACAAGTTAATGAAAACCATTCCACCAAAGAAAAAATCAGGGAAAATAAATTGAGTATCAATAATTAATATGTGCTATTTTACGACATAATTAAGTTAACTTACTCTAATATACAACAAATACCATGACATTAACTAGACACGTGCAACATACGTGCGTTTTTCCAGTATTCTAAAAAGAATTTGTTGTGCTTTATTTTCCAATATATATTAATTGGTTCACTAAAAATTAATTTAAGCACATCTTTTTAATCTATGTAACTGTAGCTATAATCATTCATTTTCCATTTAACTTTTCAATTCATTTAAATATATGTTATAAAAAAAATAATAGAAAATAGATCAAGTTAATTTACTATGATTTACAACGAATACCATGACTTTAACTAGACATGTGCAATGTACGTGCAATTTTCTAGTATTATAAAAAAAATTGTTGTGCTTTGGTTTTCAATATATACTACTTCAATAGAAAATAATTTAAACACATCATTATTCCATGTTACCGTAGTTATTATTATTCATTTTCCATTTAACTAAAGTTATTTTATTTTGATTGGGTTAGATTGCAGAAATAGTGGACTCCGGCAATTCCTGTAAGTCAACCAACAAAAATTGGAAAATTGTTTTTTCTTTCCAACACGATAGGTCATCTTGCAACTCCGATACTACTGGATAAGAAAATATAAATTTGATACCACAATTCAAGTTTTCTCAATTTATTTGCTATCAATTTTTCGCTTTCATCTCCCATGACGGAGACTGTCTTCTCGAGCTTTGCAATACGCGCCAAATGCTGCTTCTCCTTTGCCATTGCCGCATTCTTTTCAGCCTCCAGTTGAATGAGGGACGCCTTCAGTGTGAGCATTTCAGCTAGTCCAGCTTCTTCTTTACCACCTGAAAAATATTAAAACAATTTTGGATATTGAACCATTATCATGAATATGTGATATTATTTGTACATTATTAATTAAAGAATGTTTAATTTAGAGCATAAACTACTTCTCTATTAACTTTATTGTAAACTGATTTCAGTACCAAGGCTCGTGTGTAAACTCTTAAATAGGTAACACTTTAAAGACCGAACATATTGTAGATGTTACAAATACAAATGTTTTCATATAACCATTTAATACATGTTTCCTAAGTTCTGAATAGCATTTAATACATGTTTCGTAAGTTCTGAATAGTTAAAAAAAAAAAAAAAGAGACAAAGTAAATTACAAAATGTTCCGTAAACTACAGAAACCTGAGTTGAATAATACAAGAAACATACGAAATGACAGGAGCTAAAATACATGAAGCGAACAACACACATGGTATCTTCATATCTATCGGCGGTGTTCCTGTGATATATTTGACGCCCGTCAGTAAGAGAGTACACGCCAAAGTAGCCCCTGTTGATGCCAAAGGTGCGAGTCTCGGGTGGCCAATGATATGTTATATGAATGTGTAGACTAGTGGCGCCAATAAACCGCATAAAATGTGGGATATTCTTGCCACTATAGTATGCAATAACCACCTCTCCCGCCTGCCAAAGCACTCTACATATTGATCGCTGCCAGCGGGAGGTGGAGAACGATATAATTCATAGAGCTGTAAAAAGATAGGTGAGAAGAAAAAAGAAAAAAAGAAAAAAAACTTTTTTTTGACCAATAACGACTTACAGGAAGACATAATTTTGGAACTCCTCCAGCGATGAACGCAACTCCAAGGGTAATAAAACCTCGGGGGCTAAGAGTGATAGCTGACGATACCACAATGCACAGAGAGGCAACCGACGCATCCAAACCACCATAGACGATGCTTCTAACCCTCTCTATTCCTAGTCCAGCCTTAACTGCATATGAGAGATAGAAAACAATGAATAAAATGTTAAAGATGAAGATGAAGATGAAGATGAAGATGAAAGAAGTCAGAATTTAAGGGAATGTTTTGATGATTCCAAAACATCATAATCAGCTAAGTATGGAAAGCTTAGTTCCCTTAGAAAGATCTTTGAACAAGTAAACAAGATATCAGAAGAGTTCAAAGGCCAGAAGACTAGTGATCTCTTGCTGAAACAGCAAACAAAATGGTAGGTTATCAGCCGAGTCAAATCAGATTAGTTCAGTATTTGATCAGCAGAGTACCTATCTGAAGGGTTGCTTAGATCAGCAGAGTAGAAGAGATCATGAGATCAGTTCAACGGTAATAAATGCACCTAGTGTAATAAATGCTGAAAGAGAAGGGTAGTAATGGCAAATGATTGAAGATATCCTCGGATCAGCAGAGTGCATTTAATGCAGCATTTAATGTGATGGACAGAAAAGTACTGTACACTGTACGGTTTGCTGCAGAGAGCCGTTTCAAAAGAGCTGAAGAATGGATTTGATTTGTGACTTGCCTTCAACGGTCATATTTTCATCTCCATGTATAAATAGAGCTGAATTTCAATCGAGCAAAGACACACAACAACAATCAGAGATCGAAATTTTGAAGCAGAATTTCTTTAAGTCTCAAAAGCTCGAACAGCTCACTCGTCTGGTGGAAGTCATCTGTTGACAGAAACCCAGTTGAAGAAATCAGAAAAACATTATCTGAGTGATTTTGTAATAGCTGAGTGTTGTGCGAAGTGAGAATCCATCTTTGTGAGTGATTCTACTTTAGAGGATAGGTCTTCTTTGTGATTTCCTATTGTGAGCTTACAGCCATTTCATTTGTTGTCTTGGTGTAAGTGGAGAAATATTGTAATCTAAGTGATTATAGTATAACCCAGAGTCTAAGTGATCTGGAAGAGTGGACTAAAGGATTTCTATCCATATAACCACTATAAAAATTCTTTGTGTTATCTTGCATTTAAGCTTTCTCGCATATTTCAAAGTTTGCATATTTAAACACTGTGAATCAATTAAAAGATTTTATAAAGAGTTTTAAACTGGGGATAAAATATTTCTCGAACTTAGTTTACTTGTGAAAAACACTTTCAAATAATCCGCTGCAAGTATACTCTTTGGAAAACTGTTTTGCTGAAAAACAGCTAAGTATTTGTAAGAAGAGTGGTCAGTCTGCTGTTCAAGATTTGTTCACGAACAGATTAGTCTGCTTACTGTTCTTCATCAGCTTAGTCTGCTGACAGAAGACTGAAAAGTTCTTAAGTTCAAAAAATTTTCAGAGGTCTATTCACCCCCCCTCTAGACCTCATCTGACCACTTGGGACCAACAAGTGGTATCAGAGCAGGTGGTTCATTAGAATCAGCTGCCTGATCAACGAGCTTGATCCAAGTGTTTTTCAAAGGTTTTCAAAACTTTTCAAAAGATCATCTTTTTGAAAAATCAAAACTTTTTGAAAAATGGACTGTATCAGCCATGTTCCCCACATTGCTGGTATGTCGTTTGAGGATTGGAAAATCAGAATGGAGATTTTCCTTGCTGCTTATAATGATAACATGTACACATGTATCATTAAAGGTCTATTCAGATTCACAAAGACCATAAAAATCAATGAAGTAGATACGGTTGTGGAAAAAGACCTTCACGAGATGACTCCAGAGGAAATCAAGCTTTACAATCTAGATAAAGTTGGGAGATTCATCATGACTAAAGCCCTGGATAATGATCGGTTTGACAAGGTCAAACATTGCAAAACTGCAAAGGAAATGTGGGACAAAGTCAGAGATATGAGCGAAGGCAATGATGCTATTAAAGAGCATCAGCTCACTGTTGCATTGGAGAAACTTGACAACTTCAAGATGAAGTCTGGAGAAACCATTGATCAGATGGATACCAGATTCACCAGGACTCTGAATGAAGTTTTAAAGTTGGGAAAGACCTTCACTGACAAAGAGATCACTGTCAGAGTACTAAAGGCCCTACCTCCAAAGTTCAACATGAAAGTTACAGCAATGGAAGAATCAAGGGATTTGGGAAAAATCTCTCTTACTGAGCTGTTTTCTGTACTCAAGGCATTCGAGTATAAACTGCCTAGAATGGGAATTGAAGAAACCTCAACTTCAGGACCCACAGCTGCACTGGTTGCTGCTGAAAATCAAAGAAGATCAGCACAGAAAAGCAAAGAAGTGGACTCATCTGATGAAGCCACCCTACTCAACAAGAAGGAGTACACTGCTGGAGATGTTGCACTGTTGATGAATAATTTCAAGAAGTTCTACAAAAGAAAAATGAAGAACAAATACAACAATGCTTCTTCTTCTAAACCTAACTTTTCTTCTCAAGATAAAGATGATTATAAATCAAAACTAATGTGTTACAACTGCAGGAAATTGGGACACTTCATCAAAGACTGCCCATATCCAAAAGCAGAAAAGTACACTGAAGAAGAGAAGAAAGTAAGAAAAGAAAGAAAGCATCAGAGAGGAAAAGCAATGATGGCTGAAGCAGAAAAGCTGACTGCTGTCTACTCATCTGATTCAGATTCAGACTCGTCTGATGAAGAATCTTCTGATGAAGAAAAACCTGCTCTCCTGTGCCTGATGGCAAAGGACTCTGATGAATCTGAGGATGAGGTAACTCCTCTTAATGATGAATTATTTAATTCATTTGAACAAATGATGCTTAACAATACTGGTATTGCTGAAGCATATAAAAAGCTTAAGGAAGAGATGATCCTGCTAAAAGAGCAAAATAATTCACTGAAACTTCTAGCTGAAAAGCCAAAAGAATCAGCTGAATATAAACAGCTTGAGCAAGAGCATGAATCTCTGAAAGCTGAATGTGAGGTTTATAAAGGAAAAATCATGGAACTTGAGAAAATTATTGAGTCTCATGATAAGTCAACTGTTGCATTCATGCATACATCTAGTAAACAGGAGACACCTTTAGAAAAGGATAAACTAGAATTGAACCATACTGAAAAATTCATTTCTGCTGACAATAGTAAGGTCATTCTGTATGTTCAAACTTCTAAACCTACCTCAACTGAGAAAGTGGTAAAGGAGAAGAAATCTCCTAAGGCTAAAAAGAGCAAAGAGCCTAGTGTAGGAAATCAGACTAGTAAGACCAAACAGCAGAGTCCTAAGAAGTCTGCTGATAAAGCTAAAGTCAATCAGACTAGTGGTAAAACTAAGTCAAAATCAACTGAGCAAGCATCTAGTAAGCCAAAGAAGCATAAAAACAAGAAAAATCAAAATGCTTGGTATGGAAATGAGTCATATTATGTGCAACCTGCTGCATATCATCCTATGTATCATGCACCTCAATTTCCTGGTTACTATGCACCTTACCCTGCTCATCCAATGCATGCATATCCTGCATATCATGCACCTTACCCTGCTTATGAACATTATTCATATCATACTGATCATCAACATGACTTATCTGATAACTATGATAAAAATGAAGCTGTTCATGCTCCTAAAACTCAGAAGCCTAAGAAGCCTAAGACTTCAACATCTTGGGTTGTCAAAGGTGGAACTAATCCTTCAGGACCCTCTCAATAAGGGTACCTAAAACAATTTTATTTTTGTTTTGCAGGTTAGGATTAGGAGTAGGAGTAAAGTAGAGAAGATTTGGTACTTGGACAGTGGATGTTCAAGGCACATGTGTGGAAACATACATGAGTTGACTGATGCAGTTGCTGTGGATGGTCCAAAAGTTACCTTTGGAGACAGCAAAGAAGGCAAGATTAAAGCTAAAGGAAGATAATCAAGGGAAACATAGAGATATCTGACGTCTCATATGTTAAAGGCCTAAAGTATAATCTGCTGAGCATAAGTCAATTTTGTGACAAAGGATATTCAGTCATCTTCTCAACAGATAAGTGCTACGTTGAACAGATTGGTACAAAGAAGGTAATTTTATCTGGAAGAAGACAAGGAAATATCTACATAGTCGACTGGGATTCTGTTGACAAGAATTCAAGTGTTTGTTTGGTGGCATCTGCACCAAGTGAAGTGAGTTGGCTATGGCACAAGAGAATGAATCACTTAAACTTCAAGACCATAAACAGATTAATCAAGAATGATTTGGTTGAAGGGATTCCAAAAACAGTCATGAGCAAAGACAAGCTCTGTGACGCATGTCAGAAGGGCAAACAAATCAAGTCATCTTTCAAAAGCAAAAAGCATCAATCTTCTGAAAGAATATTGGAGCTACTACATATGGACTTATTTGGACCCATTGATCCAGTCAGCAATGGTGGAAAGAAATACTGCCTAGCTGTTGTGGATGATTATTCAAGATATACTTGGGTGATTTTCATGAAGAAGAAAAGTGAAACCAAGGAACATCTTACAAATCTGATGGAACTGATCCAGAATGAGAAGAGCATCAAAATATTGAAGATCAGATCAGATAGAGGGACAGAGTTTACAAACTCTACTGTTGAAGAGTATTGTAATATCAAAGGAATACATCATGAGTATTCAGCTGCTAGAACCCCTCAACAGAATGGTGTTGCTGAAAGGAGAAACAGAACACTGAATGAAGCTGTCAGAACCATGATAGCTGAAGCTAAACTGCCTCAAAGATTTTGGGCAGAAGCAACAAACACAGCATGCTTTACCCAAAACAGATGTATGATCAACAAAAATCAGAACAAGACTCCATATGAAGTTTGGAACAATAGAAAACCAAACATTCATTACTTTAAGATTTTTGGTTGTAAATGTTTTGTATTGAATAATGGGAAAAATCACCTTGCTGCATTTGCAGAAAAGGCTGATGAAGCTGTTTTTGTAGGATACTCTACTGTTAGTAAAGCCTATAGAGTGTTTAACAAAAGAACATTACTAATAGAAGAATCTATCCATGTAGTATTTGATGAGCCAAGTCAATCTTCTGAAAAGAATCAAAGTGTTAATCAAGATCTGTCTAATGATTTACAGAAGCTAGACATTGGAAGAAATGAAGAATATGTTCCCATCATACTACCTAATCTAAGTTCAGCTGCTAACTCAAGTGCTGTTCAAAATCACAGTGCTGATTGTCTAACAGACGAGTTGCAAACAGCTGACAGACCAGAGACTGTTCAACAGACTACAAATGTTCAACAGACTACTACTGGAACTCCAACAGTAGTGTTGCAAGATCAAGACAGAGGACAACATCCTGATCTGCAACCTGATCTCAGATGGCTCAAGAATCACCCACCTGAATTAGTGATTGGTGATCCTTTAGATAGAGTGAAAACAAGAAGAGCTGCTGCACAAGATGCCATGTTTGTCACATTTCTATCTCAAATAGAGCCCAAGCAAATTGAAGAAGCTCTCAATGATTCCTTCTGGATAGAAGCTATGCAAGAAGAGTTGAATCAATTTGAAAGAAATGAAGTCTGGTACTTAGTTCCTAGACCAAGTCATCAAAGAGTAATTGGCACTAAGTGGGTTTTCAGAAATAAAATGAATGAAGATGGTGTTGTCACCAGAAACAAAGCAAGACTAGTGGCCAAGGGTTATTGTCAAGAAGAAGGAATTGACTTTGATGAAACTTTTGCACCCGTAGCAAGACTTGAAGCAATCAGACTGTTTCTTGCCTATGCTGCTTACAAGAACTTCACTGTCTATCAGATGGATGTGAAGTCTGCTTTTCTCAATGGAGAATTGCAAGAAGAAGTGTATGTTGAACAACCTCCTGGATTTGAAGTCTATCAAGAAGAGGACAAAGTATATCGTCTGAAGAAAGCCCTCTATGGACTGAAACAGGCTCCAAGAGCATGGTATGATACCCTATCTGATTTTCTTTTAATTAAAGGATTTCGAAAAGGTAAGGTAGATAAAACCTTGTTCACAATTGAATGGGAAAATCATATATTACTTGTGCAAATATATGTGGACGATATTATTTTTGGTTCAACTAACCAACAGATGTGTGATAAGTTCTCCAAGCTGATGCAGAATAAGTTTGAAATGAGCATGATGGGTGAACTTAATTACTTTCTTGGATTGCAAGTTAGACAGTTGCCTGATGGAATATTCATCAGCCAAGCAAAGTACACAAGAGATCTGTTCAAGAAATTTGGTATGGAAACTAGCTCTACTGCTACAATTCCTATGTCCACAAGTCTTCGTTTGGATAAAGATGAAGATGGCAAATCAGTAGACATTACCAAATACAGAGGCATTATTGGTTCATTGTTGTATCTAACAGCAAGCAAACCTGATATAATGTACTCAGTTGGAGTCTGTGCAAGATTTCAATCAAACCCCAAAGAATCTCATCTTTTAGCTGCCAAGAGGATATTGAAATATGTTAAAGGCACTCAAGAATTGGGATTGTGGTATCCTAGAGAATCTGGATTTGAACTCATTGGTTATTCAGATTCAGACCTTGCTGGATGCAAGATTGACAGAAAAAGCACAATAGGTGCTTGTCAGTTCTTAGGTAGTCGTCTGATCTCATGGATGAGTAAGAAACAGACTTCAGTTTCTATATCTACTGCTGAAGCTGAATATATAGCTGCTGGAGCTTGCTGTGCACAGATACTTTGGTTGAAGCATCAACTAGAAGACTACAACATCAAGATCAGTGGAATTCCAATCTACTGTGACAATACAAGTGCAATCTCACTTACTCAGAACACTACAAGTCATTCAAGGACTAAGCACATTGAGATCAAACATCATTTCATTAGAGATCATGTGAAAAAAGGCAATGTTTTGATTGAGTATGTTCATACTGATAATCAGATTGCTGATATCTTCACCAAACCTCTAAGTGAAGCAAGGTTCTCAACTCTAAGAGCTGAGTTAGGACTACTTAATTTGGATGCATAAGCTGAGGGGGAACTCACCAGAAGACTGGAGTTCAACAGCTTAATCATGACTGTTATCTTCAAGTATTAACTCTCAACAGACTAGTTAACTTATGAATTCTTAAAGACAGGGGGAACGTGTAAGACTAGCGGTACTTCTGCTCTAAAAGATGAAATCTGTTAATGTCAGTTAGTTGAAGTTAAGTTATCAAGAAGACGTGTTCTTAATTCTTGAAGATTGAAGATTATTTTATCTTGCTGGATTGACAAACAGCAGAGGAAGATTACTAGCTATTGACATTCTCTAGTAATATCAGATAACAGATCACTCGTCTGTCAGATAAGTTAAACTCTACTCATCTGATACCTTATATAAGCATGGTCATAAAATGCATCTTCAGAAACGCGCTTTTATAAGTAACAGATTAGTGTCGATAGAGTTTCCCGCCCATCTGACATTAAAATAATAAAATTGAAATCCGCGACTCTCATCCGCACGATTAAAAACTGTCAGATTAGATCAACGGTTCTGATAAATCACGAAAACCTAATCAAAAGGAAACCTATAAAATCCGATCTAAACAGTTTAGTCGTCTTACGCACACAAACATTCTCAAACTCTCTAACTCTCAAACCCTCTTGCTTCGAAAGTTCACTGTTCTTTTGCAGATTCTACTCACTAATCTCTGAAATGGACAAGATTATTGACGGAAGATACCTAAACTACAGCAAATTCCACTTTTCGGGTACTGATTTGATGCGAACATTAATGGAGAAGATTAAGGAGGCATCGTTGGTTCCAGTTTTGGAAGCTCACGAAGACAGAGTCTACCTGGAAGACGTGTATCACTTCTACACTACCAGGAAGTTCAATGATGATGAAACCGTCATGACTGCTGTTATTGGTGGTAAGAAAGTTGTTGTATCTGCTGTTGTTCTTAGTGAAATTTATAAGCTTACAAACAAGGGAGGAGATGTGACAGACCTTGGGTCTGAAAAAGAAGAAGAGTTCTGGGCTATCTGTGCTAAGAAGGGAGAAAAGATGACTGGGACTTTGATGAAGACCCAGCTGAAGGATGAATACCAGAGATTTGCTGATATCATAGCAAAGGTTCTGGATTGTGTTACAAGTTCCTTGGATGGGCTTCCAAGGAGAAGATACTACACAATGGTGTGTATCTACTACGGCTTAAAGGTTAACTGGGCTGCTCACGTTTATGAGCTACTAAGTGATAAGAGGCATTCTCATGCTATTCTACTTAGTAATCTGTTTGCATCTCTGCAATGCCCATTAGGACCAGGGAAGAATACTCATGGTAGCAAAGAGTTCAAACTCTACGAACCAGTGAGAAAAATAGTAGAAGAACCCAAAAGAAAAGCCCCTGCAAAATCCAAGAAGGGCCCCTCTAAGAAGAACAAAAAGGAGGGACAGACAAGTCAAGTTACTGAGCCAACAGCACAGTCTACTGTTGAGACTGTTTCAGCACTTCCTGAGGATGAAGTTCCTGAAAAAGAAATTGAAGATTTTACTAAGGAGATTGAGCAGATGAGTACTGCCTCCTCTCCTGAAAGGACAGAATCTGAGGAAGAAATTCCTCTTCAAAGGTTGAAGAGGATGAGAACAAAGAGTGAGGCAAGGGGACCTCCTACTGCCAACCCCCCTATCAAAAGGATTGCAAAGTCAAAGGTTAAGAGAAAGGTCACTTTCTCTGAAGAACCTGTTGCAACTGTTAGAGAAACAACAACAGAAGCAGAAAGACCATTGACAATTAAAGAGCCTGCTGTTGAAGCTGCTAAAGTTGCTGCTGCTGAAGCTAAAGTTGTTTCTGAAGTTGGAGTGTCAACAGAAGACTCATCTGCTGTACCATCTGCTGAAGTTGAAGGAGCACATCAGATTAGTACATCACATGAAGGAGATGCACCTTTGTTGCATCCTACTCCAGTTGCTGCAATTCCTCTTCAAGCAATTGAGAGTCCTGAAACAAGGAGAAGAAGGACTGGCAAGATTGCTACTTATTTGACTGCTGCAGAAAAGAAAAGATTAGATGCTGCTGAGAAGCAAAGGATAGCTGCAGAGAAGGCGGAAGAGGATAGGCTGAAAAGCCTAGAACTAAAAAGGCTGGAAGATGAAGCCAGCAAGATGACTCAAGAGCAGAGGGATGCTCTTGAGGCAGCAGAGTTGGCAGCTGCTATTGAGGCAAGCACCAAGGATGCTCACGGACATCAGCATACTGGTGGGATAGCAATTGGTGAACCAAGGGATCCAAACAAACCAATACCAGCTATGCCTGCACCTAAGACAAAGCCAAAGAGGAGAGAAGAAATTAGATTGTCTTTGGAGATTGTCAGGGAAGATCCTGCTATCTTTGAAGAATTCCTAAAAAGGCTTGATGCTGAAAATGAAAGGGTCAACCGCCTGACACAGTTCACAAATGAGAAGATCAGATACAACAGGTGGAGGGAATTCAGACTGACAAAGAGTCCAGCTGAAATGACCAAATGGAAAGCCTTTGCTGTTGAAGAAGCATGGGTACTGAAGTGGCTTGAGACGGGTTCTCTCATTCAAGCACTTGATTCAGAATTCTTTCTGGACAGGTTGAGAATGAGGATAAGTCACTTAGTCAAAGCTGAAGCCAAGAAGATTTTTGAGTCTATTGCTGAGGATTATGATGATTCAGTAGACCTCAAAGAAAGATCTATCAAATTGGCTACTGCTCAAGCAATGGAGCTTTGGGCAAAGAAATCAAGGAAGTTAAGGGGACAACCAAGCTCATTGGTCCCTCTTCCTAACATCAAACACATTGTCTACGGGCCAAACATCAAACCTTATGAAGAGCTGCCTGAGGAACCCTCATCTACTTTTATTCCTCTTGATAATTTTACTTGGATTTCCAACAGGTCAGCAGTGGACAATGAAGGATTGATGAAGACAGTTGGAACTGTCAAGAAGATTATATCCCCTGCTGATAAAGAAAAAGCGAAGTCTTCTGATCAACCAAAGCAAAAAGAGGATACTTCAGACCCATCTGATCAGAACATTGCACAGGGTGATAAGTTTGATGCTGCTGATGATTCAAAGAAAGAAGTAGAAATTCCAGCAGATCAGACCAAGGACAAAGAAGTTGCTGCTAAAGGAGATGATCAAGCTAAGGAGAAGGAAAGCACTCCAAGCCTTGCTGGTAGTCCAGCAGATCAGTCCCTTGCATTAATGACTCAACCAACAGAGCAACTCATCAAAGGAACACCTGCTGCTACTTCAGATATGCCTTCAACCTCACATGGTGTTCAGACAAATCTGTTGGACTCCATCCAACAAATGATCACCAATTCTCTGAAGGATATGAAGAAAGAATTAGCTGCAGAAGTGATAGCTGCTGTTAAACAACCAAGTCAGAAAGCTGCTGCTGTCCCAACCGATCTGATAGAAGACACTGCTCACAATGTTAAATCCATCTGTCAAGATATGGACATACTTAGAAGACGGACTCAGAGCACTACTGAAGGTTGGAAGCAGATTGAACAAACAGTTGAAACGGCCCTCCAAGCAGAAGATGAAGTCATGGGAAATATGATGAAAGACTTCACTGCTTCATCAAATTGGATTTTGGGAACTCAAATTCAATTGGGTGATCAAGGAGAAGACTTGCTCAAGGAAGTCAAAACTGTTAAGGCCAATCAACTTAAACAACAAGCTCAGATTAATGCTATGGAAGAGAACATCAAGCTTCTCTGTGATTCACTTCTAATTACACCAGTTGTGCCACAATATCCACCTGTCCCTGCTGATGATGACAAAAAGGGGGAAGAAAGGGTATTTGCACAGCAAAGGGTTGACTTCCAAAGGGAAGAAGGAAATCAAGATGGTGTTGAAGAAACTGAAGTGTTGGAAGAATCTGCTGGGGAGACTGATAAACATATGGGAGAATCAAGCAGACCAACAGATGAGAGAATTACAGAAGAAGAAGAGCAAGCTGAATTTGAAGAATCTGAAGCAAAAGCCAAGTCTGATAAGGAAATAGCTGCTGCCAAAGATTCAGCTGAAGAACAGCTTGATCCAGATGTCAAGAAAAAGAAGCTAGAGCTGTTGAAGAAAAGATTCTTTGAAAATTTGGAAGCTGAGTCTTCCAAGTCATCTGATGAAGAATCTGAAAAAGAAGAGAAGAAGGAAGAAGACTAGTTTTTCAGATTTCTTTTCTTTCTTGTACTTTCTTTTGTATCTTGCATTTTTCATGCTTTAAAACTTGTAATATGTAATCAGTTCAATCATTTATAAAATTGCAAGTTTAAATCCAACATACTATTTCTATCTCAGAAATTTTTGAGGATCAAAACTTTAGTTTAGGTACAGGTACTTAGCTGGAGTTTTGTCATCATCAAAAAGGGGGAAATTGTAAGATGAAGATGAAGATGAAGATGAAAGAAGTCAGAATTTAAGGGAAGGTTTTGATGATTCCAAAACATCATAATCAGCTAAGTATGGAAAGCTTAGTTCCCTTAGAAAGATCTTTGAACAAGTAAACAAGATATCAGAAGAGTTCAAAGGCCAGAAGACTAGTGATCTCTTGCTGAAACAGCAAACAGAAGGGTAGGTTATCAGCCGAGTCAAATCAGATTAGTTCAGTATTTGATCAGCAGAGTACCTATCAGAAGGGTTGCTTAGATCAGCAGAGTAGAAGAGATCATGAGATCAGTTCAACGGTAATAAATGCACCTAGTGTAATAAATGCTGAAAGAGAAGGGTAGTAATGGCAAATGATTGAAGATATCCTCGGATCAGCAGAGTGCATTTAATGCAGCATTTAATGTGATGGACAGAAAAGTACTGTACACTGTACGGTTTGCTGCAGAGAGCCGTTTCAAAAGAGCTGAAGAATGGATTTGATTTGTGACTTGCCTTCAACGGTCATATTTTCATCTCCATGTATAAATAGAGCTGAATTTCAATCGAGCAAAGACACACAACAACAATCAGAGATCGAAATTTTGAAGCAGAATTTCTTTAAGTCTCAAAAGCTCGAACAGCTCACTCGTCTGGTGGAAGTCATCTGTTGACAGAAACCCAGTTGAAGAAATCAGAAAAACATTATCTGAGTGATTTTGTAATAGCTGAGTGTTGTGCGAAGTGAGAATCCATCTTTGTGAGTGATTCTACTTTAGAGGATAGGTCTTCTTTGTGATTTCCTATTGTGAGCTTACAACCATTTCATTTGTTGTCTTGGTGTAAGTGGAGAAATATTGTAATCTAAGTGATTATAGTATAACCCAGAATCTAAGTGATCTGGAAGAGTGGACTAAAGGATTTCTATCCATATAACCACTATAAAAATTCTTTGTGTTATCTTGCATTTAAGCTTTCTCGCATATTTCAAAGTTTGCATATTTAAACACTGTGAATCAATTAAAAGATTTTATAAAGAGTTTTAAACTGGGGATAAAATATTTCTCGAACTTAGTTTACTTGTGAAAAACACTTTCAAATAATCCGCTGCAAGTATACTCTTTGGAAAACTGTTTTGCTGAAAAACAGCTAAGTATTTGTAAGAAGAGTGGTCAGTCTGCTGTTCAAGATTTGTTCACGAACAGATTAGTCTGCTTACTGTTCTTCATCAGCTTAGTCTGCTGACAGAAGACTGAAAAGTTCTTAAGTTCAAAAAATTTTCAGAGGTCTATTCACCCCCCCCCTCTAGACCTCATCTGACCACTTGGGACCAACAGGTGTTCCTGTGATATATTTGACGCACGTCAGTAAGAGAGTACACGCCAAAGTAGCCCCTGTTGCCGCCAAGGGTGCGAGTCTCGGGTGGCCAATGATATGGTATATGAATGTGTAGACTAGTGGCGCCAATAAACCACATAAAATATGGGATATTATTGCCACTATAGTATGCAATAACCACCTCTCCCGCCTGCCAAAGCACTCTACATATTGATCGCTGCCAGCGGGAGGGGGAGCACGATATAATTCATAGAGCTGTAAAATTAGGTGAGAAAAAAAATCAAAAGAAAAAAAAGAAAAAATACTTTTTTTTGACCAATAACGACTTAAAGGAAGACATAATTTTGGAACTCCTCCAGCGATGAACGCAACTCCAAGGGTAATAATACCTCGGGGGCTAAGAGTGAGAGATGACGATACCACAATGCACAGGGAGGCAACCGACGCATCCAAACCACCGTAGACGATGCTTCTAAGCATCTCTACTCCTAGTCCAGCCCTAACTAGATATGAGAGATAGAAAACAATGAATAAAATGTTAAATTATATTTTTATAAAAAAATTAATAAAATCATAAGAAGTCCAAGTATCATAAATTATTTGGTCCTCAACCTTCCATAGTGAGCAGTGAACCAGTTCCCGTAGTTGGGCACGTCACCATTTCCTTTGCTTCGTGTGCTCCCCTGTCAGAATGCGATTCCTATCCATCATAACATAATATAGGAAATTAAGCCCTCTCCCTTGTCAACTCCAAACGAATGCTTAGTTAGCCGTGAATGATAACTCTTCTTGCTTGTTGGCAGGTAGCTCCATGTATGGTTAGCTCGAAAGCGAGTTCTTACTCTTTGACCTGAGGGGAAGAAAGTTGTGATTACCTTGGGTGAGGTTTACTTTCTTTCTTGCTTTATTCTCCTAGTTACTTCTCCACTTTGTCCCTTTTTCGCTGGAATCCCTACTTCCACATCTTTTATGGGTGATTCTTTCTCATTGGTTTCCTATTGGGGGGTACCTTTACCAGTTAATAGATGGATTGTCCCTGGTTCTATCTAAGCAGCTTCTTCAAGCCTGGTCTTTGGTCTATTTGTACTCTTCATTGGGGAAGAAAAACAATTATAGGAGCTTGCATCTTATATTCGATCGAACTACGATCTACGAGTACGACTTAAGTACTCACTAAGAAAGGTGTCAAGGGACTTTGCAGCAAAATAAGAAGCCCTATTGGTGTGCCCCACTCGGGGAAAGAAGGAACTCAAGTGCGGAAATTGTAAAGAGAAATGTCATAAGAAAGTGGATCGACCTAAGAAAGACTCTTTCTTACAACAAATATACGGCAGTTTCTTCTGACAATAAAGAAGGAAATTTTCAAGCCTTTGTTTGATTTTAATCTAGTTTAGTAGATGTTCCATTCGACTCTTTGTGGTTGTATAAGAGAGCTCCTATATTTGCAGGACTTTATTATCAAACGAAAGCTATGTGAAGAGAAAGTAAACGTTTCGTGGGCAACAAAGCTAAAGTTAAAAGTATCTGGAATGGAATCAAACAAGTCTCAATCTGGAATGGCATACAATTATTGAGTTGTTGGATTCACTATAAGGGTAGATATTAATGTAACAAATGTAATATGCATGATACAAGTTAATGAAAACCATTCCACCAAAGAAAAAATCATAGAAAATAAATTGAATATCAATAATTAATATGTGCTATTTTACGACATAATTAAGTTAACTTACTCTGATATACAACAAATACCATGACATTAACTAGACACGTGCAACATACGTGCGTTTTTCTAGTATTCTAAAAAAAAATTGTTGTGCTTTATTTTTCATTATATATTAATTGGTTCACTAAAAACTAATTTAAGCACATCTTTTTAATCTATGTAATCGTAGTTATAATAATTCATTTTCCATTTAACTTCCTAATTCATTTAAATATATGTCATAAAAAAGTAATAGAAAATAAATTAAGTTAATGTACTCTGATTTACAACAAATACCATGACTTTAACTAGACACGTGCAACGTATGTGCACTTTTCTAGTATTTTAAAAAAAATTGTTGTGCTTTAGTTTTCAATATATACTACTTCAATTTCTATTAGCCCCCTCCCAGGATCTGTTGCTAGTCTCGTTTAGCCCGTTAAATACCGTACAAATTACAAGAAGTAAATAAGTTACAGTCTATTTGATTTAGGTGTATATGAATCCCCTGCATTGCATCCTATTTGATCAAAGTTTATATACGCCTATTCTTGTAAAGAGGAGTGTCGTAGGTGCATGGATATCCTCTTCTAGTCATCTAAAGTGACATGCTATTTTATTAATTAAGGGGGTTAGAAAGCATATTACGCGCTAAACAACTTCGACAAAACATTTTAGACTCATTTTATTAATATTCTGCTATGTTGTATTTATGTGGTCACAAGTCCAGTCTAATTTAAGTTCTTTTCAAAAAAATTACAGTATTTACTTTTCTTTTAGTTAAAGAATAATTATTACAAATTTTTTAAACTTAGTCTTTATATATTGCCCAAGTGGAAGAAACTTCTTTGGATTTGGTATTTTTTATTTATTTATATGTAATTTTGTTTAAATATGTCGTGTAAAGGAATTGAAACTACATTTAAAGTCATTACCTTGAGGTTCTTCTTGATCAGGCATCGTGATCATCTGATTCCCTTCTACGTCAGGAGCTACAACTCGGGCCTCCGCCATGGTCCTCATCCTGAGTTCACTTTCTATCTCGGCCTTCTCCTTTTCAATTTGCAGCCTTAGACAATGTGCTATCAATTTTTCGCTTTCATCTCCCATGTCGGAGATTGTCTTCTCGAGCTCTACAATGCGCGCCAAATGCTGCTTCTCCCTGGCCATTGCAGCATCCTTTTTCAGCCTCCAGTTGAATGAGGGACGCCTTTAGTGTGAGTATCTTGATGTTCTTCTTGATCAGGCATCGTGATCATATGATTCCCTTCTACTCAGGAGCTACAACTGGGGCCTCCGCCATGGTCCTCATCCTGAGTTCACTTCCTATCTCGGTCTTCTCTTTTCCAATTTGCAGCCATAGACAATGTGCTATCAATTTTTTGATTTCATCTCCCATGACGGAGACTGTCTTCTCGATCTCTGCAATGCGCGCCAAATGTCGCTTCTCCTTGGCCATTGCAGCATCCTTTTCAGCCTCCAGCTGAATGAGGGACGCCTTCAGTCTGAGTACCTTGAGGTTCTTCTTGATCAGGCATCGTGATCATCTGATTCCCTTCTACGCAGGAGCTACAACTGGGGCCTCTGCCATGGTCCTCATCCTGAGTTCACTTTCTATCTCGGCCTTCTCATTTTCAATTTGCAGCCGTAGACAATGTGCTATCAATTTTTCGCTTTCATCTCCCATGATGGAGACTGTCTTCTCAAGCTCTGCAATGCGCGCCATATGTCGCTTTTCCCTGGCCATTGCAGCCTCCAGCTGAATGAGGGACGTCTTCAGTATTAGCACTTCATCTAATCCAGCTTCTTCTTTATCACCTGAAAATCATTAAGCAATTTTGGATATTGAACCATTATCATGAATAAGAATTATATGATATTATTTGCACTGTTAATTATGTGATATTCAATAATAATATTTAATGAGTTTGCTGATTACACATTTGATGTTATGAGCATACTTAAGGAATGATATGAAAGAGGCCTTCTCAATAGTGGTGCACTTCAATTTATATTCTCTTGCTTCTTCTGCTCAATAGGTCGATACTATCTATACATGTAGCATAATCACAGCCTCATACTATAAATTGGGAGCTAAATGTAAAAACACCCCTTATGCTATGCATAATTTGGGAAGATTCTCATGTATTTTTCTATTAAAATTTCAAGTTGCTCTGTTCTTCTACTGTATTGTATCTTATTTTTATGTTAATTTTGTATTGAGGAAGAGTAGTAATTTCTGTAGATGCATTTTATTGTTTCCACCATTTCTTGAAGTTTAAACTTAGCAGCACCATCAACGCAGTTCCCACAAAATATTACTATCATGCATATATAGTCTTTCTTGTCCTTCGTGCCCTCTCTTCCGGAGTCATAACAACGCCCACCAAATCATCAACTCTAGGATGCTGCTCAAAATCCTCCGGATTATCTGTAGATGCATTTTATTGTTTCCACCATTTCTTGAAGTTTAAACTTAGCAGCACCATCAACGCAGTTCCCACAAAATATTACTATCATGCATATATAGTCTTTCTTGTCCTTCGTGCCCTCTCTTCCGGAGTCATAACAACGCCCACCAAATCATCAACTCTAGGATACTGCTCAAAATCCTCCGGATTATCATATCCGAGATTCTACTGGGAACCATCTGGATAATCATATCTAGGATTCTGCTGAGAACCCTGCGGATCATCAACTCTGGCATTCATAACATCGCAGCCCAGATCATCAACTCCGTGATTCTGCTCAAAATCCTCTGGATCATTATATCAAAAATTCTGTTGGGAACCCACTAAATCATCATACTGCTGAGAACCATGAAGATCATCAGCTCTGGTAATATGTTGAGTACCCTCCAGATCATGGGTTAGTTTTATGTTGTCCTCATCCATGTTGAGTCTACTCAGCATCTCCGGGACTTCTTCTTTATCAATGGAACAACCTCCTCTTCTTTCAATGATTCCACTTTTTTATAAGATTTTGACATCATTCGATGTATGTACTAAGTTACTGATTTGCCATATGTATGAGGTAACCTCTCGCTTATGTCCCTCGAATTTTTGGACTTCCTCATACATCTTCATATTCCAGAATGCCGCTTCAGTGTCATCCTCAATCGGAAAAGCCGACAAGTAAAGAGCAGCACAGGAAAATAAGGTCTGGAAGTGATGCCTCTCGCTCCACCTTCCGTACCACTCTTAAGCTTCTTAAAGTGGATGCCTTTGTTCTTCAACTATGTGGTTGTGGGAAGAATATAATGAGGCCTCCTATTCTTATTAATGGCAGCAGCTAGGATATTGGCTTTCAAGTCAACGTCTTCGTCGTCGCTATTGTATCCTTATCGTATTTCGATAGGCTTTTTGTTGTTCTTATAGGCTGGCGAGTCGGCGGAATCAGTCACAATTAAGTCGTATTTCGTAAATAAGATGTCCCAAATTAAGACACTCTAATTTCCTGAAATATAATTATCTGGACTAAATTGTCATTAGCCCGTTAGTCTAGACTAACTAGCTACATCATATAGCTACAACATGTAAATATATTATTAGTTAAGGGCAAAATAGGAATAAATAAAGTTGATTTGGTATATATATAAACTAAAGGCAATTCAGTCGGACCTCCATTTGCTCTGATATTCATAAGTCTCCTGCAAACAGAGAGAGAAGTTTCCTCAACAAAAAATATCGGAAACCAATTTCCCGAAGCCAAATCTGAAAATGCCTACTCTATAGAGGATAACTAAAATTGTTGACCGGACTGCTACCATAGTAGAAGCTTATGCTGCATTGCGCAACATCTACAAAGAAATGAAGCAAGTCTATGAGGAAGTTAGAGAGAAGATGAAAGAGAAGAGATTAGGTGCCGATGGAGGTAGTACTGTTGCAAAGAACAAGGAAGAAGGAGGTAATGAATCTGCCTAGGTTTTATTTTCGAGATTTAGCAGAGGGAATAGGTGGAGTTTAGATAATATGTACTTAGATTTTTTGTTTTGAGCATGAATATGATTTTTGGCATGTTCAAAGTATATTCAAAGTATATTTGCGCAATTATTTGATTTTGTTGTTTACTAAGCATAACAACTAGCTCATACAATGCCCTCTTACCCAAGCTACTAAGTGGAGCCTTACGATATTTCTGCTGCCAATTACCTTCTCGGACTACATTTCTGAAGAACTTTTGGAGCACTAATTCCTTAAGAACTTCAAAGGGAATTTGGTTACCCGCGAATAACATGGCTTCTATGCACTTTTTTAAAGCAGCCTCTGTATCTTTTGGACTTTCGCCATAGAATTCCTTTTGGAAGAGTAACCAAGTTGTGTGGGACTCATTCCTAGAATCAAGAATGAGATTTGCAAGAAGAAATTGCCATCCTTGATCATCATCAAATCGAACTCAGAATCTGAAGAACTGATTTTGTCCCCATATGTTGCTTTTGCCTTATAGCGTACTTCTTCAATTTTACTCATGTAATTATTCAATATAGCATCAGGTGTATGGTTAACAGATAATGATTTCTCCTGCACGAATTGTGAAGCCCTCTTCTTGTCTTCAAACGCACTTCACAATCATTGCCATAGAAAGGACCAAACCTGCAAGGATGATTCCAAGTGTAAATGTTGGGGGCCGAGTATATATTATAACTAAAGAAATTTCAAGTATTCATGCAAATTATTCTGACAAGTGACTTTTTGAGTTATGTATATCTTGTATGTTGCACATCATTCAGTCGAAGCATATGTAGTCTTTCTTGTCTTTCGTGCCCTCTCTTCCGGAGTCATAACAACGCCCACCAAATCATCAACTCTAGGATACTGCTCAAATTCCTCCGGATTATCAAATCCGATATTCTTCTGGGAACCATCTGGATAATCATATCTGGGATTCTACTGAGAACCCTGCGGATCATCAGCTCTGCCAATCATAACATCGCAGCCCAGATCATCAACTCCGTGATTCTGCTCAAAATCCTCTGGATCATTATATCAAAAATTATGTTGGGAACCCACTAAATCATCATACTGTTGAGAACCATGAAGATCATCAGCTCTGGAATTATGTTTAGTACCCTCCAGATCATGGGATAGTTTTATGCTGTCCTCGTCCTTGTTGAGTATACTCAGCATCTCCGGGACTTCTTCTTTATCAATGGAACAACCTCCTCTTCCTTCAATGATTTCACTTTTTTATAAGATTTTGACATCATTCGATGTATGTACTAAGTTACTCATTAGCCATATGTATGAGGTAACATCTCGCTTATGTCCCTCGAATTTTTGGACTTCCTCATACATCTTCATATTCCAGAATGCCGCTTCAATGTTATCATCAATCGGTAAAGCCGACAAGTAAAGAGCAGTACAGGAAAACAAGGTCTGGAAGTGATGCCTCTCGCTCCTCCTCCCGTACCACTCTTAAGCTTCTTAAAGCGGATGCTTTTGTTCTTCAACTCTGTGGTTGTGGGAAGAATATATGAGGCCTCCTATTCTTATTAATGGCAGCAGCTAAGATATTGGCTTTCAAGTCAACGTCTTCGTCGCTATAGTATTCTTATCGTATTTCGATAGGCTTCTTGTTGTTCTTATGTGCTGGCGAGTCGGCGGCCTCAGTCACAATTAAGCCGTATTTCGTAAATAAGATGTCCCAAATTAAGACAATCTAATTTCCTGAAATATAATTATCTGGACTAAATTGTCATTGGCCCGTTACTCTAGACTAACTAGCTACATCATATAGCTACAACATGTAAATATATTATTAGTTAAGGGCAAAATAGGAATAAATAAACTTGATTTGGTATATATATAAACAAAAGGCAATTCAGTCGGACCTCCATTTGTTCTGATATTCATAAGTCTTCTGCAAACACAGAGAGAAGTTTCCTCAACAAAAAATTCCCGAAGCAAATTTCCCGAAGCCAAATATGAAAATGCCTACTCTGGAGAGGATAACTAAAATTGTTGACTGGACTGCTACCATAGTAGGAGCTTATGCTGCATTGCGCAACATCTACAAAGAAGTGAAGCAAGTCTATGAGGAAGTTAGAGAGGAGATGAAAGAGAAGAGATCAGGTGCTGATTGAGGTAGTACTGTTGCAGAGAACAAGGAAGAAGGAGATAATGAATCTGCCTAGGTTTTATTTTCGAGATTGAGCAGAGAGAATAGGTGGAGTTTAGATAATATGTAATTAGATTTTTGATTTTGAGCATGAATATGATTTTTGACATGTTCAAAGTATATTCAAAGTATATTTTCGCAATTCCTTGATTTTGTTGTTTACTGAGCATAACAACTAGCTCATACAATGCCTCTTACCCAAGCTACTAAGTGGAGCCTTACGTTTTTTCTGCTCCCAATTACCTTCTCGGACTACATTTCTGAAGAACTTTTGGGCCACTAATTCCTCAAGAACTCCAAAGGGAATTTGGTTACCCGCGAATAACATGGTTTCTATGCACTTTTTTAAAGCAGCCTCTGTATCTTTTGGACTTTCGCCATAGAATTCCTTTTGAAAGAGTAACCAAGTTGTGTGGGACTCATTCCTAGAATCAAGAATGAGATTTGCAATAAGAAATTGCCATCCTTGATCATCTTCAAATCAAACTCGGAATCTGAACAACCGATTTTATCCCCATATGTTGCTTTTGCCTTATAGCGTACTTCTTCAATTTTACTCATGTAATTAATCAATATAGCCTCAGGTGTATGGTTAACAGATGATGATTTCTCCTGCACGAATTGTGAAGCCCTCTTCTTGTCTTCTAACGCACTTCACAATCATTGTCATAGAAAGGACCAAAACTGCAAGGATAATTCCAAGTGTAAATGTTGGGGGCCGAGTAAATTGGATATATATATATATATAAAACACTAAAGAAATTTCAAGTATTCATGCAAATTTGTCTGACAAGTGACTTTTTGAGTTGTGTATATCTTGTATATTGCACATCATTCAGTCGAAGCATATGTAATCTTTCTTGTCCTTCGTGCCCTCTCTTCCGGAGTCATAACAACGCCCACCAAATCATCAACTCTAGGATGCTGCTCAAAATCCTCCGAATTATCATATCCGAGATTCTACTGGGAACCATCTGGATAATCATATCTGGGATTCTGCTGAGAATCCTACGGATCATCAACTCTGGCATTCATAACATCGCAGCCCAGATCATCAACTCCGTGATTCTGCTCAAAATACTCTGGATCATTATATCAAAAATTCTATTGGGAACCCACTAAATCATCATACTGCTGAGAACCATGAAGATCATCAGCTCTGGTAATATGTTGAGTACCCTCCAGATCATGGGTTAGTTTTATGTTGGCCTCGTCCATGTTGAGTCTAATCAACATCTCCGTGACTTCTTCGTCATCAATGGAACAATCTCCTCTTCCTTAAATGATTCCATTTTTTTGTAAGATTTTGACATCATTCAATGTATGTACTAAGTTACTCATTAGCCATAAGTATGAGGTAACATCTCGTTTATGTCCCTCGAATTTCAGGACTTCCTCATACATCTTCATATTCCAGAATACCGCTTCAGTGTCATCCTTAATCGGTAAAGCCGACAAGTAAAGAGTAGCAACGGAAAAGAGGTCTGGAAGTGAATGCATCTCATTCCTCCTCCCATACCACTCTTAAGCTTCTTAAAGCGGATGCCTTTGTTCTTCAACCCTGTAACTGTGGAAAGAATATAATGAGGCCTCCTATTCTTATTAATGGTAGCAGCTAGGATATTGGCTTCGAAGTCAACGTCTTCGTCGTCGCTACTGTATCCTTATCGTATTTCGATAGGCTTCTTGTTGTTCTTATGTGCTGGAGAGTCGGTGGCCTCAGTCACAATTAAGTTGTGGAGGCAGTGAAGTACATCAGAAATATCCCTTGTGCAACTCCTTGATTTTATTATTTACTAAGCATAAAAACTAGCTCATACAATGCCTTCTTACTCAAGCTACTAGGTGGAGCCTTACGATATTTCTACTGCCAATTAGCTCATCAGATTACATTTCTGAAGAACTTTTGGGCCACTAATTCCTTAAGAACTTCAAAGGGGAATTTGGTTACCCGCGAATAACATGGCTTTTATGCACTTTCTTAAAGCAGCATCTGTATATTTTGGACTTTCGCCATAAAATTCCTTTTTAGAAGAGTAACCAAGTTGTGTGGGACTCATTCCTAGAATCAAGAACGAGATTTGCAAGAAGAAATTGCCATCCTTAATCATCATAAAATCAAACTCGGAATCTGAACAACTGATTTTATCCCCATATGTTGCTTTTGCTTATAGTGTACTTATTCCGTTTTACTTATGTAATTATTCAATATAGTCTCAGGTGTATGGTTAACAGATGATGATTTCTCATGCCGAATTGTAAAGCCCTCTTTTTATCTTCAAACGCACTTCACAACCATTCCCATAGAAATGACCAAACATGCAGGGATGATTCCAAGGTTTAAATGTTATATATATATATATATATATATATATATATATATATATATATATATGTATGTATGTATATGTATGTATGTATGTATGCATAACTAATGAAATTTCAAGTATTCATGCAAATTTGTCTGACAAGTGACTTTTTTAGTTGTGTATATCTTGTATGTTGCACATTATTCAGTCGAAGCATATGTATCCTTCTCTATGGATGAAAATTTGATTCGCCAATATGGGAGACTTTGGAGGTTTCTCCAATTTCTTTTTGTATTTCGTTCATTGTTTGAAAGCTATTATTCACAAGAGAGATAACATGAAAATAGAAAATGATTAAACTTGAAAAATAGAAGAGAAACATGAAAAAATGTACCACATTATTTATACTACTTAAAAGAGAGAAATATAAAGAACAACCACTTGTTGCCTTCTCGAGAATGAAATCAATGGTGAAATTATAATGCAGAGTGTTTTACTCAGTCACTTTCGCCACATCAAACTTGGTCTAATATGGCGAACTTTACTCCGACACATTAGCTACAACCTGATGCGACGATTATTAAGCTTCGTCAGATGAGACTTAACCTATTATGACGAAATTATAAAGCGTCATATTGCTGCAAATCTTATCTGACCACTACCAGTTCCGTCGCATGGTAAAATTGGACTTCATGCGACGATTCTTTTACGTTTGTCGCATAGTGGTATGCTTCATGCGATGACAGGGAATTCTTCATATCATCGTAAGTTACATGTGATGAAGTATTCAGCCCGTAGCAAGAAGAGTACGGCTAATATGACAAATTTTCATTTCGTCACATAAGAATACATTTCTTGCGAGGAAGTTGTTGTTAGTCACAAAAGTTATATGTCTTATACGATAAAACTTTATTTCGTTATATGAGAGCATATGTCATGTGATGAAGTATTCAGTCCGTCGCACGAGTAGTACTACTCATACGACAAACATTCATTTCGTCATATAAGAATACATTTCATGCGAGGAAGTTTTTGGTAGTCACAAAAAGCTTTATGGCTTATACGACAAAAGTTTATTTCGTTATATGAGAGTATATGTCATGTGGCGAAAATTCAATTTTTGTCACAACAAATCTAGCTCATATGACAAAAAGTGTTATTTTCATCATATAACCTTGCTTTTATGTAACGACTTTTTGTATTCGTTACAACAAAAAAACTCCCTATATTGGTTTTCATCTATTAAGAAAAAATTGTGTTTCCCACATTTTCTTTATATAAAAAGATTAAAAATTTAATTAGGGCTTTTGTTAAAACAAAACGCCACTTTCCAATTCTTATATTCTCACAATTCAATTCAGCTCATACTTTTTGATTTCTCTCACAACTTTGCTGGAGCCAACTTCGTCCACCTCTTCCATTCCACTATTGGCAATTCATCTTCTCTTTTCCTTTTTTTTTTGTTTTCCTGCCCTAGTCTATTTTTGTATGGGTATTGATTGAAAATTTTGTGATTGATTTCTAGAATTAATTTCTAGTTTTCATTTCAATTTAATTATTTGACTTTCTTGTTTATCTATGAATTGTTAAATTCTGTAATTTTTTGTGTTAGCATCTTTGTATTGAATGTCTAGTTTGACTTGTAAGTTTAAATTGGTTTGAAAATAAAAAATATTTATCTTCGATCTTTTTGAAAAATAGGATAGAATTCAAGTTTCTTTGTTTTGTGTTAATAGATTCTTTCGTTTTGGAGCCTCTAAAGAATTTTGTTTAGATGTCGTTGGGAGCCTTTAATCCCATGAATTTTGTGTACGAGAAATCGATATCAAATTCTCCAGATTCATTTGAATCAACATCAAGTATATTTATATAGTTCATTTTTCTGAAGAACATGATTTATTATCTTTTATCTTTCTGAACCTTCGAATTCCGTTGCACACTGAGTACAAGAAATTTGTAAAGAATGGACAAGATCCACGACTTCGTAGTCCACGATTGGAGGTGGACATTGATAACTGGAAAACAATTTGTGTAAAGTACAAAATTTAAGGTGAAAAAAACCATAAAATTTGAATAGTACATTTGTATCTAATATTTTATTTGCTATATATATCATTTATCAATTTGGGAAACCGGTGTTGTACTTAATACAGGTTCGATCAATGATCAATTCAACAAATCGACGGCGTGCACCTTTCAGTCATACTTCGGGGGAAATTCGAGCCCTTACTCATTACAGAAAAATGGTATGTTTGATCTCTTTTAGATTAGAGATCACTATTTTGCATTTTATCAATTTGATTAGAGATGGACTTTGTGATAACAAGATTTTGTTTTCATATGTGTAGGCTAGTCCTAGTAAGATTGAATTATGGAGGGAGACACATGATGTGATGAAGAGTGGTGAGTTTGTGAACTCTCAAGCTGAATGGCTCATATAAGATGTTTCATTTCTATTTCTTACGTGTGTACCTATTTTGTTTTCTATTGACTACCTTTAAGTGGGCCAACTTTCTAGCACTAATTTTCTTGACTTTTAACTGTAGAGAAAAATGAATCAACTGGAATCTGAAATAATGGAGGAAGGAGAAGAGCCTATGTTGGAGGATCAGATTCTAGTAGCTACACTAGGTCATCGATCTGGGTATCAGAAAGGGATGGGAGATGGAGTTGAGGTACCTCGTTGTACTAATTTTTCATTAGGTGCACAACAAGATCCAGAGCTTAAGAAGAAATTGAGTGATACTGAATCTAAATTATGTGAAACTCAATCTAATTAAATTGAGTGAAACTCAAATTGAGCATTTTTAGCTAAGGGAAAGATTGATACGCTTACTGAAGATTTAGAATCACAGAAAGAGATCAACAAAACTAATGACCAAATATTTGGGTTATTGCAAGAACAAATGCATCAATGCAAGATTGGCTAGTTAAAGATGCAAGCGAACAACACCCGAAATGTTTCTTCGAGGTAAGGTAAGAACTTTTAATTAATGTCAAGTAATAATCTTTCATTGTTGTCAAACCTGGTTCACATGGTATTGAAAAGTGTGATAGTTGTATTTTACTATTTGATAGTTGATCTTGGTATATGTATATACATGATGTCGTGATGTTCGTTTTGATGAGGAGAAAATGTGTGCAGGGAATCTTTTGATATTTTTTGGACTAGATACTACAATAGACATTGGTTTGATGGTGAACTGTTAGAATTAATAGTGGAAGATATAAGCTTTCACATATTGAAGAATATATCTCCATAAGTTCTTTTATTTACTAGTACTAGTACTTCAAATGCAAATTTGAATATTATCTTTTGTATGGATTGCATTAACTGTTGGAAATTTTCATTTTCTATAGTAATTTATGGAAAATTCTAGACGTAAACCAATAGCTTGTTAGCTTGCGGGGAAATAAATAAGGTTTTGTCCTTGAGGACAAGGACAATTTTAAGTAGAAGGATTTGTTACATGCCAAAAGTTTTACTAGTAAAAAAGTGAAAACAAGAGAATACGTCTCTAAAAGAGGGTTATTTTGGTAGTATTACATGACATTCCCAAATATCAGATAAAAGTTGGATGAGGCAACATACTGAAATTAGTGAATGTTGAATCGTGTCCTCAAGTCTCTGTTATCTTTTTTCAGGGACTTTCCACCATTGTTGGTTCGTCTTTGTATCATAGATTCACTTTGTTCAGCATTGTTTCTTCACTATACAATGCTTAGAAGTGTTCTCCGCTTTCAATTTGTGTAATTCATTATACAATACACCTTATTTTTCTTTGAACCATGGATACATATTTCGGTACGCATGAACCCATCCTAATCCGCCCCTTCTCATCGCCAACATATTCCTCATAACTACCACACAAACCACTTTAGGGATTAAACATGATTAATCTAGATTGCACGGATATGGATACGGCGATACGTTATAATACGATATGAATACGGCGATACGGATTTTTAAAATTTATAGGATTCGATACGGCAAAGATACGCATATAAAATAAAATAATTTTATATTATGCATAACAACATAACTAATTTGACCCTTCTATTATACCACAAAAGAAATAGATCATATTTAAAATATATATTGTCTACTAATTTAATTTCGGGTTGGACAACATCACATAAAAGTTATACACTAAAATTGTCCAAAACCATTCAAAATACACAAAAATTATATCAAAAATTGAAAAAGTTAGAAAAAAAACCCTAATTGATTTGAAATTTTCAACTAAACATCACGAGGATGGACACCCATATCCAAGACCATTCAAAATACACGTTTTCTTTTTTTAACTTTTAATTTATTAATTTTTTACCTATAACTTTGAAAAACAAACAAAAACACCCTACGCGTATCCAAAACGTGTCCAAAACCTGCAAGATACTCCAAAAAAACATACTGTACCCGTATCCGAATTATTTTTTATTTAATTTAATTAGGATACTCCAGATGACGTACTGTACGCGTATCCCACGCGTATCGGACGCGTATCCGTATTCTCGGAGTACTGGACACTGCACGGGGCCATTTTTCGGAGTATCCGTGAACCTAGTGATTAATCTTAGTAAGAGAGGTGGTTTTAACTTTTAAGTGATTGATCAGACGAATTGACGTCCGATTAAACCATTTGGATCTAGGGGCGGGCCGCCAGGAAAATCTCAGAAATAATATATATAATAATAGATTAGTAATTTATGAAAAAAAGCACTTGATAGAGTTGGTTGAGATAGTGTTACAAAATCAAGATACCCTATGTTCAAATCGGAAAATTCTTGTATAGACCTGGTCTATGAGCTTTTCATAGACCTTGTGGTTGTAAATGAATCACATCATATATTTTGATGATGTCATACATCATCAAAATATATGATGTGATTCATTTACAACCACAAGGTCTATGAAAAGCTCATAGACCAGGTCTATGCAAGAATATCCCGTTCAAATCTCCTTTGGAACAACTCACTTTTCAACCTAAATGATTTTTACAAAATTTATGATTCTCGTTAAAAGTATATTTCATAATTTAATTGAAAATGAGTATTTCTTAGATTACATGCTTCTATAACTATAATTTTGTTTTAAAATAATATCGATTGCAATTTAAATAATTATATATTTTTTTAAAGATTTTTAAATTTCAAAGTTTGTTGGACAATAGTATTTTTTTCACTTTATTTGTCCCTTGGTCGGATCGGAGTCGGACATTCCCGCCGCTCCAGAACACCGTCTCCGTCAACACCGTGAGCCCAGCCGACACACAACCTGCAATCCAACCGTACCCCATCCCAATCCGCTCCTTCTCGATCGGACCGGATTGACATCCGATTAAACCGGTCGTACCGGACGTTCCAGATTGAAAACACTGACATTAGCTCTACGACTCTCACTCAGAATCACTTAAGCAGATCATCCATGGAATCCTTCAATCCAAACAAACATCTGAAAGAACAGTAAGCATTTTGCTAATTTACTGTAATTATTCTATAGTTTTGCTAATTACACAATTTATAATTTAATTGCAGATTCGTCAGCAATTTAACAGGATCTTCCGTTCTCGAAATATTCTCTCTCATCACAACTTTGTCGGTGAGAATTAAACCCTAGCCTTTTCTTTTGTTTCTATTTATTGTAATCTCAAATTGAAAATAATGTTCCTGTTATATCAGGTTTTGATTCTAATTAGACACTGCATCGAATTCAATTGCCTCACTTCCGGTAATTAAATTCTACAAACTTTTGTTTCCTAAACAATTTATACAGCTACTGACTTAAGAAAGTCAATTATTGTTTCCTTGTTTCTTTAATCAGGTCGTGTTAAGAAAGATGACAATGCTGCTGTTAGTAATAACAATTTTGGAGCTTATATGGTGGCGCTGATTGTCGATTGTTTCTTCATTGTTGTTCCGTATATTTTATTTATGACTGTAAGTAATTTTGATCTGAAAAGTTACAGTTTTCACTTAACTACGTAATAGGTTAATCTGCGTGTGATTAGCTCCTGTTTAAGGAGTATGAGTATATGCTACATAAGGATAAAGTTTTCTAGAGTAAGTTTCCTTCTTTCGGTCATGTTAGAATATAATCGGTAATGTGGGAGACCTATTTTGAATGAATTTTAAAATCAGGGCATGAGACAAAAGCGTTATGCTTATTATTTACAGTTTGTGTCTAGAAGTATCAATTCAGGTACACCTTCGAACTATGCTTGACTGGTTGAATATTTCTAGAGGCAAAGGAAAAATCTAAACCACAAATTAAGATTGGGACATCATAAATAATGTAAGTGGATGTGCAAAAAGTAGATAAAGTGGTTCTGTTTTTTTACTTAGAAATAAGATATTGCACTAAGCGTTTGAAAGAAGTATCTAGTGGATTCCAAGTCCCAGGCATAAGATATAGAAATACTTAACTTGCTTCTATGCCAAGAAAAGTCTTTTGTCGAACATTCATCTTATTCCATCTTGTTGCTCAACTAGTCAAGTCCATATATGTTGTCAATTATGGAATTTGGAACCTTAGGATATAAAGGACATTTAATATATACGACGGGTGCCCTTGATTTAGAGTCTATTCATTAAGATGTCTTCAAGAAAATCAAATGCCTTTCCTTATTGTCTAAAGGTGCTTTAACTGTGTCATGTCTTGAGATGAATCTTGAGTTGCGAAAATTTATTTTGTTAGGTAATTACTTTGCACCAACAATGTAAATCACCTGAGCATTTTATGGATGTGTAAGATTTTAGAGACAAAGCAGGAATGAATTGCATGTAAATTTCAATACATAGTGATATATATAAAAAGGCTAGATGTTTCCTTTTTAACAAAACCTGTGGGCTCTTTGAAGTTATTTTAGCTGACAAAAGTCATTAGCCAATGACAGGTTCTGGCAGAGCGGACTTATTGGAACACAATGTTTGTATTTCTCCTGCAGCTGTTCATAGTGTTATTTAAAAGGTAGACTTATGAGCTATAGGGATTTCTATTTGTGTTTTTTGGTAGAATTCTGAAAAGCTTTTTCTGCAAATTGTATGATACTAGTTTGCACATGGGATAATTACTTGATGTATGTATAATCTTTTGCACAGAAATGGATCTTCATTCCTGCAGGAAGGTGGTGTAGATTCTATTAGGGGAAACATCTCATCTTATAGGGTAGCCACGGTACGTGTTACATGGCCAATTTGGTCAACATATCTTGTTTGAATAAGATTTTGATATATAAACATTAATATATTAAAATGTTATGGTGAAGAGAACAACTTCTACAGATGCTTGTTACATGCATCTGTATTCTGGCTGTTGATTTCAAGATATTTCCTAGAAGATATGCTAAAACAGAAACCTTCGGCACTAGCTTGGTAAGAATAATCACACTTTTTCATAGTTCTAATTTCTATCTTTTCAGTGTATTCATTTATAAGTTTGTCCTTTTTTATAGTTATTTATATAAATCACTATTGTGCTCGAGTATAGTGTCATGCAACTTTGTTTTCACTATTATGTTTATACTAAGCTTGTATTTACACGTGTACGTATACAAAAGTTTTATCTGGTTTGAGCTTGTAGTAAACTTCGGAACCCATCTTGAATAAATTTTAGCTGAGGTGAGCATGGATTAGCATGAAGGATATATAGCCTGTATGTACTTGTATAGTTGTATGACGCTTCACTATGATTCCGTTTTGGTTGGTCTATGACCATAACATCCATAAGGTTTATCAATTAGCTCTGAGTCAAGTTCTAACGAGTTTGAGTAATTTATCATTCTTTGCCAATCTAATATTATTCAGATGCAAAACAAGGGTCAAAGAATGACTTATAGCCTCAAGAAACTAAAAAAATAATGCATGCCAATGTGTTGTACTTCTATGAGATAAAGTAATACTTTGCAGGGATTCAATAATGTTTTTGAACATATCTTCCTGATCAGGTATCCCTTCTTCCAAATGTGGAGTGAGTACTTCTTAAGTTGTTAGTCCTATATTGTACCTGGGTTCTTCTACATAGATGATGCAAAAGCTCCCAAAATTCTTTCTTAGGATTTTTGTACTTTCGTATGGTCCTCCTGAATGACTTAATGTCATGGAAAATTAAATTTGTGAACACTAGGTATATTATCTTAGCAATCATAGCAAATTCAAGGAACACGTCTTAATCTTATTGTACTTCCATATGGTCCTGCTAAATGACTTCATGTCCAGGAAAATTAAATTTGTGTTAACAATGTAAAATATCTTAGCAGTCATCAGAACATAGCAAATTCAAGTAACATGTCTTTATCTTAATATGTGTGAACTGGCCTATATGTAATTATCTTTTCCCATTCTCTTTTGACTGCATCAGATGGATCTTGGGGTTGGCTCCTTCGTAGTAGCAAATTCATTGGTGTCAAGACAGGCACGTGGCATCTCAAATATGTAAGTATATTTTTATCTTGTGTAATTGTAGTTTTTTCCCTAGCTGGTTCTGGTGCGAAGTTAACCTATATTCTGGTGAACTTGTTGGATGTTTATTACAAGTGTGTTGCTTGAGATTTGAATTTATCCAGGGTTCTATCCAAATATTAATTTTTGAATTATGTAAACTTAGTCCTGTATTTTTTGTATCTGTGTCAAAAAATGAAAAGGAGTAATGATATTTTCTGTTCCTTCAAGCTCTCAGAATATTAGCAAGTATAAGGGCAAAGTAAGTTGTTTCTTAAGTCCTGACTGCTTGCTATTATCCTGAAAAAATAAAATCCTTTGCAACATTGTGTATCTTTTGTTGGATGTGCTTCTAGGGAAGGAAAGATTAAGAAGTTTATCTATTCTTTCTATACGTGGTGGTTAAATATTATGTGTTAGATCTTTTTAAGCATTATTTCTCGAGTATCAAGGCCTTCTTCTTCCTCTTGTTATTTTATTTATTAGGTCATTTTTGTTCTTGATAAAAATAAGTATTATATATCAGTCTATTATTCATAAGGGTTCATTCTTAATTCTCTTTTCTTTCTATCCAGTTACCATATCATGGTTCATTACTAAATCATTTATAAAAACTAAAATGAGTGTATTTGTCTAATATTTTAGATATCATTCTTTCTTCTATTTACCAATCTCCTTCTAGGTACCACAACATCCTTGTGTCATGCTTGTGGTGAACAATTTGATGATTTTCTTCTTTCATGTTTTTACCTATTAATCACAATTCCTCCTTTGTGCTATATAACCTACTATACAACTGGTACATCTGGTTCACAATATAGTTTTTCAAAACCCGAACTTCTTTATATCTTGAATCATGACGAAGAAAGGCATAGGAGAAGCAGAATAATCAACAAACACTGTCACCTTTTCTCTGCTTGAGAACTAATTAAAATCATATCTTATACTTCATCGAAGTTGACCCTTTTTCATGGAACAGTATTTTGCTCGTCACAATCCAAGGTTCAATCAACTGAAGTTGGGTCTGATTTACCACCAGATAATACTTTTCAGTTGCGTATTTTGCTGACTCGTCATTATTCAGGATCTTACATTTCTTGTTATCCTTGTAATTCTAGGACACTGAGAAATGCTCTCTATTCAACTAGTCCATTAATTATTCTAGGGTTTGCTCGACTTATTTCCACCTCAAGTGTGAATTATCAGGTACAACCTTTCATCTTCTTTACTATATTGCTTAGTATATATGGATTTGATCTTTCTGTACCTAACTTAAGTGAGCTCTTTTCATGTGCAAATTCAAATTAAATGTAAAATAGTTTCGGATATTGCTTAGCATATATGGATGTGATCTTTGTTCTTGATCATCAATTTTCTAATTCCATGTTTCTATAGTTAATTTTTTGCCATGCAATTTTCATTTCCAAAGATTTAGCCATTTAGGTTTTTCTTTGTGTTTCGCTCACAGGTTCATGTGGGTGAATATGGTGTCCATTGGAATTTCTTTTTCACTCTAGCTGCTGTGGCTATTCTCACGCCAATTATTAATGTTCCTCCAAATTATTGTGGCCTTCTAGGTTCCATTATCCTTATTGGTATGCTGTATAAATTCCATTCTTACTTAATGTCGTATTTGCGCTCACTGTTGAATTGCTTATTTAACATGGTTGAACTTCTGTCTGATATCAGGGTACCAAACTTTATTATTGTGTGGATTGAACGATTATCTGCTTTCTGAGAACAGGGGATCAGACATTATCAGTCAAAACAAGGAGGGAATATTTAGCATTTTTGGTAAGGACTGTAAGGTCTTTGGAATTCCAGTTCATATATCCGTTTTCTGTTTTTTGAAAAATATCTTATTTCATTGTTCTTCTGTCCTTATGGTGAGAAATTGAAGATGTTGGGGTTGGAAGGGGGTGGGGGTGTTTGGGCCTAGAGTGAGCACTATGTTATTCATCTAAAATTGTTTATTTAGTTAAGCTACACCCACTGACTTATCCTAGATATTTACGTTAATCTAGATCCTCTCATTATGTTTTAAAAAGTTAAAGAATCATTATTATAAGATATGAGTAATTTTTATTAATTTATAAACAAATTTGTTCTGCTATCCTGTCAAACATCTAAATCTGATGAAGTATGAAAAATGTGTAATTGCATCCACTTTTACAACAATATATATAATCTATATTCCAGCTATATGTTCTTTGACAGTATAATCTTACTTAAGTAGCCATCCTTAAATTGTTCTTACTCTGTTAGTTATGGATGAGAGATAGAGTGGTTTATGAATATACTCAGACAAGAGTAGTTGTGCAATTGCTACCTATCAATCAGGCAGGCAAAGGGTAAACAACGACTGCCCGCTGTTTCCATTTTTATGCAGTTGCTATCTATGAACGGGGCATGCAAATGGTGTATAATGACTTGCCACGAGTCGAGTTTTGTGTTTTATGAGCTCACTTAAGGATAAGACCTGTATTTGGAGCTCTTTTGTTGTTCGTATTTTATTTAAAGTAACAGTATTATCCTTTGGTACCATCCCATAGATATTGAGTGAAGCAAGGTGATTTCTTGACTTGTTTTTTTTCTTTTTTTTTAACCTTAGCATCATTGACTTCAGGGAGAACCTACAATCAAAATCCAATTAAGCTGACTACTAATGTGTGGAAATTGCCAGGTCAAGTTAATCTACAAAGGCACTTCCTTTTGAGTTAAGAAGTATCATTGACTTCCACAACTATTATGTTTTCTTAACCTTCTCTAGACTTTGGTCACTTATTCTTTTATCCAGATTCCTCCTTAAAACTTGTATTATAGCATGTGTAGGATAGATGGATTGTTTCACTGGAGTAGTTGTATTAATTTGCTGATCGTGCCTATGCTTCATCCTAAACTATATAATAGGGGCTTCAACAGTTCAACCTCAATTTAAACGTCTATCCACTTTCTAGCTTGAGATCTCAATGAAGAGCCCTTTGTCCTGAACTTTGGCTATCTTATCTCATTAGCGACCCATTGCTTTGTTCTAGCATGAATAATCCCAACATTTCCTTGGATGATATAATATGCAATGTGTTCTTCAAGTTACTGTTTATTTGACTCCGAGTTTACTAATAGCGTCGAAGTTTTTGGTTTAGTCTTTGCAGAAATTAGATTGCATGAATATATTGATATCTAACTTACCTGGAAGCAGAGTAGAAATTGCAACCTTGAGCTAAAATGTAGTGATTAAAGTTGTATCACATAGATTCATGTAACAAAAATAAATGTGATTTTAATAATTAAGTTTTCCTTATAAAGCTTCTTTTGACAATGGTTGTAGTTTTAAATGTTTTTTCTTGCTTAAGGGTATTGGGGTATGTACCTTGTTGGTGTTCAAGTTGGAAGCTATCTGTTCTTTGGACACAAAACTGATATAAGAACAAAAACATGGACAAGGACTAGAGTTTGGGCTCTCTGCCTTTTATTTTGGTAAGAAAAATGCGTTGTAGTTTCAGTACATTCATCATTTATTATATAATTGATTTGATAGCTTTGTAGTTTGGTTTCCTTATGCCTCAGGTCAATATCTTTGCTTCTAGACTGGCAAGTTGAAAGAGTCTCTCGAAGAATGGTAAATTGCCTCAGTCACTTTGACTAATTACTACTTTTCACATATTTAATCAAGTTCCATTTTTCACGCTTAATATGCAAAAAAGGGCGTAGTTGTTAATGTCTCTTACCAGGCAAATAACTTTGAGATTTCTTTGCAGTGCAACTTGGCATATGTTTCTCTTGTTTGGGCCATCAGCCTTCAGGTAATCACATTCTTATTGGCTAAATGAGAAAAATATGGCTAAATAGCACATGTTCTCGAGCCTTAACATATTAATATTATTGTGTTTGCATATATATTCTGGGAAATTAAGGTCAAGCCCTATTAGTACTACTTAATAATAATGATATCCATGTATGAAAAGAACAATAATGATCACCCTAACTCAGAAAGAGATATTCGTGTTATTCGTATAAAATCAAAATAATCCAGACAAGTGCTTGGATTTGTTATTTGGAGATCCATAACTCCCTTAATCCAAATGAGGCCTTTGAATTTTACACATGGCAGAACATATTCTATCTAGTAATATCTCTAATCGTGTGGGTTCAAGAGAGGCAGTGGAAAATATAGTCTTAAAGAGGTGACCTTTAGATACAAATTGTGTAGATGAGGTAGATACACATAGGTTTGCTTACATGTAATTACATTTCCCTATTGGTGTTCAATTGTTATTATTGCGCCCATTTATTCTGTTAAAAATGTCGTCTAAGTTTCAGTTCTTCCCATTTATTTGAAACTCAATTTTGTGAGGCTTGAACATCGTTAATTCCATCGCGAAAGTTTGTCACCTTCTCGTTTGCTTAATGATTCTATTGAAAATTATATGGTTATCTAGGTATATTTTGGCAGGTAATGTTAGTGGAGTAGTAATGGTTTATGCATTTTCTTTCCCGTGTCAATTTTGCAATGACGAAATTTAACTTTCAGGTACTAGCTATTCTGATGCTATCTGATTATGTACCGGGATGTAAAATTTCAGCTCTGGAAGAAGCAATTGATCGAAATTTACTGGCATATTTTCTTCTGGTAAGAGGAAATACCCAAAATTTTACTGTGCTTGGTTTCAAACCGGAGACTAACTTATGTGATTTTTCTTAACGTGTGCAGGCCAATGTCCTTACGGGATTGGTGAACTTGTCTGTCGACACCCTATCGGTATCCACTATCTCAGCTCTAGCTATCTTGTTTGCGTATGCATTCGTGTTATCTTTAGCTGTTGGATGTGCAAATTTTACGGGCATTAAGTTTAAGTTTTGGTAGCAAAATATTCTACATAATGGGACCATTTGGTTTAGAAGATGATGTGAATTTTGACATGTAGCAAGTAGAATTTTGTTATTTTAGTCAAGAAAAATAATTTACTAATTATTTAAAATGTTTGTAGCATAATGAGTTTCCGAGTTTATAGCGTTGATCACATTAAAACCACGTTTCTGGCTATAAATTTTGAGGGACGTTTGGCTCTCGAACTAAAAAATCTTTTCAATTTGACTATTTTCCGTTAAAAATGCAAGTACCAAAAGTGTTTTGAGTCATTTTAGATTATGGTACTAAATGTGCATATTATTAACACTTGGTATCACAAGTGGCAAATAGTATAAAGTTTGATAAAAGAAAAAAGGACATTTCTCTCCTTACGTTAAGATATATTCCCTCCATTCCATAATATATGTATTTTTAGAGAGAATTTTTTTTTCTCACGATACATGTCATTTTATGAATTCAAGATAAATTTAAATATTATTTTAATATTTTTACCCTTTTTCATTAAAAAGAGAGAGAATAAAGATGTATGGGAAAGAGAGGTGGATTATGTAAAGTTAAAAAAAAATTAATTGCTTTTCAAGGGTAATTTTGTTCTACTACATTCTTATTTCCTAAAATCTAAAGTATTAATTGATTTGTTAATCCCTGTGAAAAAAATTTAAACTATAAGAGTTTTCATTGGATAAATTAAACGAAAAAGTTAAGGCAAAAGAAGGTTGGGAACCCATCACAAAGACAATTACGGCACATGAAATTCCCAACCAAAAGTTTTTATCTAAAGCATGGATTAAATTTCGTTTCGAGTGTATGTTTCGGTCAGTCAAATATTGAAAAAAATTCATGACTTTTCGGAAATATTTTGAAAATAGTAAGGAAAAATTTAAAAAATAATTACTAAATTGAGAAAAATAACAGAATTTAAACCAAACATATGGTTCTTCGTTTCGCTTAATTCAAAAACGATAATTTTTTCGATATTTTCGACGGAAAAAATAAAATTTTTGATTCATGATCCAAAGTTATAAATTACATTATACATTCAATTTCGAAAAACGAAGTGTATTTGGAGATAATCTGAATTTTGGAGAAGTGTTATAATATCAAAATATTACCTGATAAATAATGAAATAAAATAAAAAAATTAAAAAAAATTAAAAAAAAAGGTTAAAGAAGGGCATTTTGACATGCATAGTAACTTAACAAGATGGTTGTTACTTGTTATGAGTTACATCAATAAAATTGGTCCGACATAATTAGTCATCAAGGAAAACAAATATGAGCTACTCATGAATTATTAGAAGCGGGTATGGTCTATTTATTCGATGTGTGTGCTCAAATTGAAGTAATATCAATCAAAAATACAATTTGACATATTAACCCTTTACCCATTTAGAAAATAACACGTCAAAAGAAAGGTCGGCTCAAGGCGGGAAGATTGTCGATCTCTCGGAGGAAAAATTATTTGGTGCATCTGTTGTATGTGTAAAATACTAAACGTAATACGTAAAGTTAAAGATAAGTTAAATCCATAACAACATTTTTACCGTGTAATGGAAAACAAAAATTAACTGAAATAAATTTTAACTATTTTGTTGTACCATGTTATCTGTGCAATGGATGAACAAAATAGTTTTGGGGACACTCTTCTCCTGAATGGGTTGCCCGTGGAGGCCCTTGTACAACACTAGGAAGGACTTTGGTGATTATTTGATTAAACGGGTATTTTGAAATTTTTGCTTCATAAAATGACTATTTATTATATTTCTTAATCCGTATCTAGTCCTCCAAAACGACAAATAAAAAAAAAAAGGAGGGAGTATTCCTTTTTGCACAATTCACAATTTACTTAATATTCTTATCTAACAAAATTCAATTTAATGATATACATTAATCTCTTCTTTCATGTGCCCTGAAATTATTCAAAAGTAATTTTATATTTTAGTCATATCCCATCTTTTTTATTACATTTTTGTTTTAAAAAAATTATTCTAACAAGTACAAAGTAGTTATTACTTATTATTAATAAAAATAAGGGTTATTTACGATCAGACCCCTTGAGGCTTATTCATTTTACATGAAACCCTTTGAAGTTAAAAAATTACAAGGAGATCCTTCTAATTTAGACTATATATCAAAATACTCCTTTTTACTTTAACAATACTTACAAGGACCCCTTCAAAATATTTACAAACCCCCCTCCCCCTTAAGGAGTATCCTTTTAATTTTTAAAACTATAGGAAATTTTCTATAATTACGATAAATTTCAAGGGATCCGAAACATAATATTTCTTAAAAAAAAATTCATTTCCAATGGACTTGTAAGGTTAAATACTCGAAAATATCGAAGGATATTATATAAGAAAAGTTGAGTAGCAAAATCATCATAAATATGAATAACATATATCGTACTTCACGGGTTCTTTTCATTAATCATCACAAGAAACTCGAACTAATTTGACTACTAGCTTTTATAATTTTCTTGATTCTCAAAAAAGCATGGAATAAAAATAATTAACATGGGAAAGATGGATCAAAAGTTGAATGAAATAAATCCAAAATGTGCTTTTCAATAAGCCGTAAATAGCGTAACTTATTCTTCATCCACTAGAGAAAATGCCTAATATGACAAACAACTTTTATGTCATCTCCATCGGAATTAATCTCAACGTCAAATAAAGTAATTTGGGTTAAGTAAGTTAGTTTGTGATTAGATTATTCGAAGTCGCAATGAGCAATCGTTATAGTTATAGATTTGTAGGACAAAATAGTTTCCCTACACGTGTCATACATAAATTACATAAAACCACGTCATACGTATTAATTAGAAATATTTTCCAACATGAATTCGAATATTAGTTCACCGCTTTGTAGTGACTAGTCTTTTCTACTAGATCAACTATTGACTTATTATTAAGTTAAAACTGATTTTTCTTCGTGATTGTTCGATTTCTTAACATAAAATAATGACATGACAACAGTAATACTCAGATTATATGGCTCCAAATGGAAGTAGTTTGGTTGAGTTTTGTCTCACTCAATTCGAGTCAAACCTCATTATGTATCTCGGTGCAAACTCAGTTTTAACCCAAATAGAAACCTACAAAATCCTAATTAGACCTGTAAAATTCTTGATTTGACTTTTTTTAAGTCTTTTTCTCACACATAAATTTATTAACATTTACCACTTATTTTTCCTCCAAATTCCAACAACCAAACTTCAATCCAAATCACATCTCAAGTTCTATCCTAATATAGAAATTGCATTTTTGGTAATTTCTACTTTAGTACCAAACAAATGCATATCAACACATTTGGTACCATACTTTACCAAATCGTTCCACATTTGGTACCGTCGGTAACTAAAATTCAAAATCACCGCCAAATTGGTGACGTAACCGTTGAGTCAATTTTAATTATTGCCATAACTTATACTAGCTGATAATTCTACTCTGTAACAGTTCGAGCTGCCAATATAACATTTCGGTAGAATTGTCAGCTAGTATAACTTATGACACTAACATCTACGTCACCTATTTGACGGTTATTTTCAAATTTAGTTGACGGTGATACCAAATTTAGAACAATTTTTTAAATTACGGTACTAAATGCATTGACCTGCATTTTTCTGGAATCAAAACTTGAAATTGACATAAAGCACAGTACAAAATATGCAATTCTCTCTTCCACGAAGCAGTGTATAATATTATTTTACTATCTCAACATTTCATTGAAACTATTATCCAAATTGAGTTTCAAAGTTTCGTCGAATACTTCCAAAACACAATCAAACTAATTCCATATGGGTTTTAATTTTTTCAAAAACAAAAATATAAAAGTATTCAAGACTTTTCTACATATAATTAATAGGAGTGGGGATCATTATAGAAGCCCTCATCACCAGCATGTACAGAAGGCCCCACACCCAAGTGATTGGAATGATGACTTAAAGCCACCTGATAAGATACCAAGTGATTTTATTTTATTTTATTTTTTTTATTATTAATGCATACATACATATGTGCCAACGTAGCTGTCAAACTAAAAATTTAAATTTAAAAAAAAAAAAAATAGAGAATTACGTAGCTGTCAATGCACATGAATTCCCAAGTACCCAAGAATCATGCTCCAACACTTTTATATCGAAACTTGTGTATTTTGATGTTCTATTTATGGGATAATTAATTTACGATTAACGTCAACACCTTTCGAAGTTAAAGTGAGATAACAAATCTTTTTTGGCGTCTAAGGCTACATGAGATTAGGCCAACAACAATTTAAATCAATTCAAAACATATAAATTAGATTGATTTGATATTTATATTCTATTTGTTTTATAAAAATATTACTTGAGACATGTACCACTTTATAAATCATATCTTGACATATTAGAATTTATGGACTCATGAAACATTCAAACGTAATTCAAATGGTATTAAGTAGATCATCTCCAATCGAATGTCTTGTCCAATTGCTTGTACAATTGCCTAATTGCCTTGTCCTCTTGCCTTGCCTTCATGCCTTTTCGACCCACCTAAAAAACTCATCTCCAACCGAAGTGCAATCAACATCCATTAATTCAACAAATCTCATTTATTTAGATTTATATTTATCCAATTATACATGAAATTACTCAAAAAATCTCATTTATTTATTTCATGAAATTTAAAAAAAAAATAGCACCCGGGCCTTGGGGAGCGTTTGCCTGCTGACAAGCAAGAAGGCAATGGTTGCCTGCTTGCTTGCCGGATTGCCTGCCCCGAACCCCCTGCCCGCCCTGTCCCTTTGCCCGCCCAATTGCCATTATCCATCTCCAACCGAACCGAGCCGGCAACCCCCCCTCATGCCCGGTTACCGGCTCGGTTGAAAATGACTTTACAAATGTTTAATTCGTTGAAACTGAAATCAAAATCAATCGAAACTGAGTCAACACCGATCATATGAACCATTAATAAGTATGTATACCCATACTTTAAGTTTCATCTTAAGTTTCTTAAAAACAACCAACTTTTTCACAAATTTATCAGAGTAATGTGCATTTCATTTCTAGTAAAATTTGGGGGATTTACAAGCGGATCTCCTGAGGTTTACCGTCTATCAAGACCCTCTTGATTTGTTAGTGGTCTACAAGGCTTCTACATGCAAGGGTCGAGTACGGGGTGATTACAAAGACCCTCTATATTTCAAATTATAAGGACGGCACAAGATGCGCTGGTATTGCAAAGGCAGGAATGAGTTCACAACGTTCGTAGGGAATGTCCTTATAAGGATTGCTGAAGTTATAAATGGCATTTTGGTATATATTCTAGATCAGAATTGTCTCCTTATAATTTCTGAAACGTTAAAGAATTTCTTGTAAGATGATTAAACTTCAATGGTCCTATCGTATAGCACCCTAAAAATGACTTTAAGCTTAACCATATCTTATGATAAAACTACATTTCTTCACGTGTGAAGTTATAAATCTTGAAATGGTGTTAATGTAATTTAAACTCTAAGAAAAAATACAAACAATAATAATTAATATATTAAAAAAAACTTAATCAATATTTTAAATAGATATCTATAGAGATATTGAAAATCCATTTAATTAAATAAAAAAAGGGAGAACTCAAAGTTTTAGTGTAATTACACAGATCACCTTTCAGGTTCAAGAAATTACTTAGACTACCCCTCAAGTACTGATTTTTTTACAGTTACCCCCTTACGGCGTTAATTTCATTAAAAAAAAATTGAATTCTATAACTATTCTTGAGTATCATATACGGAACCACACTCATCAAGGGTAACAAATCGTCTTTAACTGATGTCATAAATTGTTTCACTAATTTCAACCATTTTTTACCGATTTAATCCACTTTCACCCATTTTCATCATCCATTTCACCTGTTTTTCACTAACAAATTCTTTTCTTCAATGGCACGTAAGGGTATTTATAAAATTCGATCTCAAACATGAAAGGTGATTACACTAAACCTTACATTCTCTCTCAAAGTTCCAACACGACTCTTATTTAAAGAAATAACTAGGCCTTCACCGACCCAAGTTGCAACTCGCCGTTTTTGCCCCATTCTTTGCGCCAAATCCCCACTTCTTGACCTGTATAATAATCATTATAATTGCAAATATATATAAATAAAAACAATATCTTCATATAAACCCCTTTACTTATACATACACTTGCATAGTTGCATGTGTATCTACACCATTTATTCTATCTAGATTTAGTTTATTTTCGCTATAGGAAAATTCTTATCCAGATTTATTATACGAAAAAATCTTAGTTTTTATGGCGAAAATAAAAACTATATAATCGCAACATTATTTATTGTGGGATCAATTGAATGATGTGATGCATTTTTGTTTTTGGTTACAAGAGGTTTAAGACTTTTTTTTAGACCAAGTCTAGGTAATAATTTTTCGACATTAGTTTCCAACAAAACGATGTTTAAGTTTGAATGAATTTTATTGTTGAACTTGAAAATATAATTGGACTTTATTTCATTTCATTTTCAACCAAACTTAAATAAGTTTTAATCGAGTCAAACACGAGTCAAGTTCAAGTAATTTAATATTTTTACATTATATTTGATTTTTTTCCTTTTTAATTAACCATATCGAGTTCAATCAATCTTGAAGAGCAACGAAATAGAAGTTAGTTTAAGCTTGTTTTGATATTATGTATAAAGAACCAAACCCGATCGAATTTTATAAAGTTGTTAAAAAGTTTCTAATACTCTATTTAACTTACCAAAATAAACCAATAAAACCAATTCTTTATCCACAATCCTATCTTTTTTTCTTTTCTTTGAGGAGCATCCATAATCCTATTCCTAATTTAAACAACTATATTCATACTCACCTAAAAATTATCATGAATAATTACCTCCTGATTGCTTAGATCTTCTCTAGAAAATAAAAAGCTTATCTTTACAATATTAATACATTCGAATTCAGTTTGAACTAAACTTTTACGAGCAAAAGACAAAAATACCCCCTATACTTTGTCTAACTCCCAAAAATCTCCCTGTGTTATTTTAACTACCAAACGTGTTTGATTTTAAATACCACACTCGACCCAAGTAGTATATAATTATAATTTTATTTTTGACTTTTGATCGAATGACAAGATTACTCCTATGTATTTTTTTTAAAATTTATTTATTCTTTTTGTAAAAATAAGTATATACTACTTGAGTCGAGTGTGGTATATAAAATCAAACACAGGGGGGGTTTTGGGGATTTAAAATGACACATAGGGGATTTTTTGGGAGTTAAACAAAGTATAGAGGTATTTTTGTCTTTCGATGTCAGAGGTAAAATTGTCATATCAAAAGCAAAATGTGAACAAATACTTGCAATTTCGGCGTTTGAAACACACTATCTTATTTGGGGGTGTATTTGGCACTTACTTGAAATTATAGGAAGTTTTTTTGGAATAAAAATAACACAGAATTTTTTTTTGGGAATTAGACAAAACATGGGGGATGTTTTTGTCTTTCGCTCAAAATTTTACCAACTGTAACTAAAACATAGTATTAATGTGAATTAAAAATATTTAAAGAAAAAAATATATATACTTGAATAAAAAAAAAAACAAATAGAAAAATAGTTGTTATAAATCAGTCGCACAAGTCCACCTCAAGCTTAAACTCCTTTCCCACATTATTATTTCTCTCCTCCGCCATGGACGGCGGTGGCGGCCCCCCTCCACCACCCTCGAAGCTCCGCCTCATGTGCAGCTACGGCGGACAAATCGTCCCCCGAACACACGACAAGTCGCTTTGTTACATCGGCGGCGACACTCGCCTCGTCGCTATTGATCGCAACAACAAAATCTCCATTTCGGAACTCAATCACCGCCTCTCCAAAACCCTAAACCCCCAAAACCAACAGTTTATCCTCAAATACCAACTCCCGAACGAAGATTTGGATTCCTTAATCTCTGTTTCTACTGATGAAGATCTCGAGAACATGATCGACGAATACGACCGCCTCAACATTAGTAAGAGTTCCGGGGGCGGAGGCCGACTCCGACTTTTTTTGTTCCCGAAATCAGCGGAGAATCCAATTGAAGGAGGATTTTCGGAATCTTCTCTGTTGGGATTGGATGATGATTTTGTTGGGAAAAATAATAATAATAATAATAATAACAATAATAATAGTGGGAGTAGTGGAGGTGTTGTTAATCAGGATGTGCAATCGGTTCCGGATTCACCGATGCTTAATAATACGACGTCGTCTTTTGGGTCTACTTCGAGTCCAAAGGTGGGGATTGAGGACCAGTTTCAGCAGATGAGTGTTAATTTTCCGGTGGTGCAGAAGCACCAGGAGCAGGGGAATAATCGGGTTTTTTCTGATGATGAGAGATCTGATCATGGTGGTTACAGATTGGTACAACAAATTCAGCCTCAGGTACAACAATTGCCGTATCAGCAGAAACAAACCAGTGCTTTTGATCTGCCTTCTCCAGATTCAATTTCGAGGTACTCTTCTTTTTTCCCCTAAATAATTACTGTGTGTTTAATTTAATGTCTAGAGAAATATCTGAAATTGAATAATTTTGTGTTGAATTTAATGTCTAGAAAAATATCTGGCTTTAAATTTGAATTTGAATTTAGGCAATGTTTGATTCTTAATCTTGGATTTCAGTGGGTAAAACGCGAAGGAAAATGTTTTCTCGTGCATCATTGAGCTTCATTTTTTGTTCATTAGCATTTTAATCATTGAAATCCATAAACCAAACACAGCCTTAATGTCTTGAGATTTATCTGAATTTGAATAATTTTGTGATGAATTTAAATGTCGAGAAATATTTGAATTTGAATTTGAATTGATATATACAGTGAGGGAAGTGTAACAAATCCATTGCCTAGGCAGAGACAAGTTATTTATCAAGAACCATTTATACAAAACCAACCTAAAACAATGGATCAAAATAATACCAGTGCCAAAATTCAGATGCAACCGCAAAATCAAGAATCTGAGTATGTCTTACCAACCCAATATGATCAAAATCCTCCTCCTCAATATCATCAACACCAACAGTTTGTTCATTCGGGTGGCCAGTATATCCCTTCCGGAGCCATGCCAATGCAGTCGTATTACCATATGTATCCACGCCAACCAGTTCTTGATCATCAGTACCCAGCTTACTATATGCCAGCTAGGCAACCGAGTTATAGTGAATCGACCCCAAACGCTCCTTTAAGTCGACCACAAATGGCCCCACCCGGTGTTTACAATCAGTCGAGAACTGTGCCACCAGGTTCTGTGGCTCAGCAATTTGTCCCTGTCCCATTAGGCCACCATCAAGGACAATACGGCAATTTCCCTCAATTTCAGTCGATGGCTCCATCTTCAGCAGCCCAAATGCATTACACTCAGCCTATGCAACCTACAATGGTTTTACCTGAGGCTTCTGCAGAGAGGAGTAAGCAGTAGCCATGAAAGGGGTAAACAATTTTGCAGGTGTGGGTTTTGGTTTATCTTTGAAGTTTATATGTGTTATTGTTATTATTCTTATGGGTTTATGATGTGTAATTGTAATAGGTAAGAAGAAATATTGGTATCTTTGAAGTTTATATGTTGTCTATGTTGATACAGTAAAATTTCATCCTTAAAAGTTACATGGTCATTGAATAAATATGAAAGGTATAAGAACTTTTGAAAGCAAAGTTTGTGATATTTCCATTTCGATTTTCAAGGTTTTATTTGATACGTTTGATAAATCTCATTGATTAGGTAACTAATTGTGTCTTGCCATTGTTCCTTTGTCCTTATAATGAAGCAATATGTCTTATTCATTCTTTAGATGAATGTGTTGCGTTTCTCTTCCTCGTGACGATGAAATTTAAATTTTATAATTATTTGACGTGAATCTTGTTGTCCAAATGTGTGAACTTGAATCCAAATCAATGATATCCTTTACCTAAATAGGCCTGTGGGACTCTGACAATGACCACCCGATGCTTAAGTCAGACCAGTGAGAAATATAATTAAGCAAATAGGTAGGGAGAGTATTATACGTATCGGAATATATGGTACATGTACCTTGTGAATGAGGATTACCAGAATCCAGCTGTGTTTTGGCTCGGATCCGGATCCAGACCCCGATGAGAGATTCCCCGATCAATAATGAACTTCATCTACCTGTTTGGATATAGTAGTATATGCATAAAGTTAAGATGACTTGTCTAGATGCATCTTGCTTCTTCCTCTTTTTCTTTATGGACACCATATTGTACATTTCATCTGTTAGTGATTGGTAGTAAGTGTAAAAGTTTGATCTTTATGTTTGTATTGCAGTAAAAGAGATTTTATGCTTTACACTTTATACTTTTGTCAAATTTTTATATTTTACTGCTTGCTTCTATTGCAATATTCTTACTGTGTTCCGAATCTTTGCTCAAATGGCACAATTACTTGAATCTATCCTTTATTTCTCTTGTCATTTATTTTATGTTTTCTATTAGTGAGATATACACTCGGACCTCGTGAGGTTTACTGAAATTACAGAAAATTCCCTATTGTCTAAAAAATTACAAGGACACCCCTTAAAGGGGTGCAGGGTGGGGTGTTGTAAACATTTTTGAGGGTCCTTGTAAGAATTATTGAAGTTGTAAGCGATGTTTTGGTACATAATTAAAAACAAACGAGGTGTCCTTGTAATTTCTAAAATGTTGTCCGTTCATAAATCACCATTTCTGTTAAGGATAGTTTAATAGATTATATATATTCTGTAGCTGGATTCTTGGGATTTCAGATCTATATTTGTTACATAATTTTCAATGGAAAATGATTTTAAATGTTAATTTTTTTTTTCATTTTTTATTTTTCTTGATCTAGTGGACAACAGTGGAAATATTGTTGAATTTTAATGCTTGAATTCAAGTCAATATCAGATCAAAATCTGGACACTCTACCTTGATTTGTAACTGTAAGAGTTTATTTTAGTTAATTAATTATTTTCATGTGATTGTTAACTGTGCGCTGCAGAATCTTATGCTTTGTCTCATTTAAAAATTAAAAACTTACTGTCAATAATTAAACTCGGGATTAGTATATTGCTTAAAGGGTACAAGGAATGTCCTTTTTCTTTTTAATTCTAGTAAATTAATAAGAGAAAAAAACAAGTGATTTTGGATTCTTCTGACAGTGAAAAGCTGATTTGAGGATGCCACCTTCTTTGACCGTATGTTTATGACAATTTAAGTGATTTAAATTATACTTATAAAAAAAATGATTTAAATGATGACTTTATAAAATGTCATGACTAGTTCCTTAGAGCATCTCCAGTAATCAGCATAAAAAAACAACATCAAATCATTTTTTAATGTCTGCTACAGTGTTTTGATACCTGCATAAAAGTTTTTTGCTCCAGCAATAAGCATTAAAATTGAAGCATTATTTCAAATTAATTTAAATTTAATTTATTAAAATTAAGTAATTTCAAATTAAATTAAAAGTAAAGAAAACTAAATTAAAAATAATTAAGTTAAAAAATATTTAGGATTTTTACTGATAAGATTTTATATTCACGTTCATTTCCTGTCTCATTGTCGCCCTCCCTCCCTCACTTAAATATAGAAATTACAGCCATCTAAAACTCAATCCCCGTCTCCACATAAAAGACATTGAAGCAAAAAATTGAAGATCTAAATTTTCAGCCACCTAAAATTCACTCATTCCTCTCCATAGAAGAGATATATTGAAGATTGAAGCAAGAAATTGAAGAAATTGATATCAAAATTGAAGAGATATTAACAAAATTACCTTTCCTTGATGTATGAACAAAATTACCTCTCATTGATTTTTAATTTTGTTTTAGATTCTAGAAGTTGTGTGGATTAATTGAAACTTTGTGGCTAATTTTATAGTGGTTTTTTTTAACCGTTGCAAGATTTCAAAATATAGTCGTTGACAACTTTTGAGCAAGAAATAATGCCTTTGCAAAGGCATTACTTTTGATGCCAAAATTGGGTGGACTTAAAAATAGGTGCTGGGATAATGTCTTTCCTGGAACAAATTTTTTCTTCATTTTGTGAGTTGGGACATAAAAAATGACTTTAATGCCTATTGTTGGAGATGCTCTTACCGTTTGTGGATATTTAAATCTGCAAGAAATTTGATATAGATATAATATATTGTTGTCAACTTTGAATGATTGAAGTTTAATTTATATGAGTCTAGAAATGATTATATGCGTATGTATTTTTTTCTTTTTTGATAAAGTTTAGTCCGATTGAAGAGAATATTCAATATTGGTTCTGTTTTTCATTTTCTTTTTCTTAATGAAATGTAAAGTAATGAAGTTCTAGTTAAAAGTTAAAACCAAAATTGACTACATAGTGGGTAATACATATTGGCATTTTTTGCATGACATGTGTAAAAGGTGGACTTTAACATGTGGTATATGTTTAAACATAAGGGGTCCTTTTTGGACACATGTCATGCAAAGAATGCCGATATGCATTACCCACTATGTAGGTACTCCCAAATCCAATTACAATGAGTCTGTTTATCTTGCTTTTTAGAGTGCATTTTAGTACTTTTTGAAAAGTCGAACAAATAGATATTTTTATTTTAAAAAGTAAATTTATTTTCTTTCTATTTAAAAAATATTATCATCCACAAATTTTTCTTATTTCTTAAAATAAACAAACTTTACATTGATTTGACATAAAATAATTCATCTTTACTCAATTATTTCTCTTATTTCCATATTCTCTACAAAAACCTACTTATTCTAAAACTTATACACATACTATTTATTTCACTAGAAAAATAAAACCAAATAACATTACCGAAACTCTGAAATTTTGTAAAACATCAATTTATTCGCAAGACAAACAGACCTAATATGCTTTTCATGTAATTGGCTGACAAAAAGTGACTTTACATTGTAAATATGATTATTCTGTAATTGATTTTGTGTGGTCTCAAGACTCAACAATTTTTTTTTTGTAAGTGGGGTAGCTCAAAACGGATCGGGTTGGATATAATAAAATATTATGTAAATTTTTAATTTTTTGTCGAGTTTCATATTATATTTGAAGTTGGTTGAATTTTTAAATAAATCAAGCTACACGCGATTTTAGCATTTTTAAGATCGAACAAAGCTTCAAAAGCTATACATGAGAAGTGTAATGCAAACTTGACATGATATACATAAGTATAAATGATTTTTTTTCTTTTTTGATCAAGGTCAAATTGAACTTTCATTGATAATCAATTATATGCGATGTAATAATATCATATACATAGAATCAAAATTTCATTTCGAGCGTATGTTTCGGCCAGTCAAATATTGAAAACTTTTCGAAAAGGTTCCGGAAACACTAAGGAAAAATTATAAAAAAAAAATTACTAAATTAAGAAATATAAGAGAGTCCCAGACAAATAAATAATTTCGAAATTACATCATTTTTTCGTTTCATTTGATTCAAAAACGGAAAGTTTTCAATGTTTTTGACGGGAAAAATTGAAATTTTGATCCATCATCATACACTAAATGAAAAGTAAATGAAATAATGATCACTTGACAATTAATACTTATGTTAACAAACTCTTATCGAATCTATTCTATGTTTAGCTTTACATTGTTAGTTATCATTTAAACCTAGTTCTAGTAGTTTGAGTAAATGTTTGATCCTTACAAAAAAAGGAAACAAAAATTCGTTCACGAGGGGTCGTTTTACCTTATAAGGACATTGTCATTTCTCGTCTCAAAGGCCAAATTACTAAATTCAGACACTAATCCTAGGTTTGGTGTTATGTCATGAATAATGAGGTTAAATTTAATTATATTTTTGCAGCAACAAAACAACTAACGGGTTTATCTAACATATAACAAAAAAGGAAATAATGGACATACTACTTTCAATTGTCGGAAAAAAGTTTTAATATTATTTAGGGCTGAAAATCAAACCAAGCTACTCGATACTCGACTCGAGCTCGTTCGATAAAAGCTCGTTTGAGCTCGGTTCGTCACACTAATCAAACAAGCTTGAACATCTTTTTTCGTTCGATAACTTTTGAAGCTCGGCTCGATAAGCTAAAAATTGAAAAAACACATGTAAAATATCAAGCTACTCGATACTCGGCTCGAGCTCGTTCGATAAAAGCTCGTTTGAGCTCGGCTCGATTGAAAATCAAACCAAGCTCAAACACAATATTTCAAGCTCGATAAAAATCGAACCAAGCTTGAACAGTGTGTCGTTCGGTACTACTCGGCTCGATTACAGCCCTAATATTATTACATCTTATGTCGGATGGTAGGTTCAAGAATTATTTTTTGATTTCTCATGGATAAGGTATTCATGTTTTAGATTTTTCTTAATCTTTTACGCAACACGATCGATCGAGCACGGTATAAGTGGACACCTCAGGCTGTATTTGGATGGGTTTTGGCCCGGTATTGCGGGTTTCGCAAGGTCGAGCCAAAACACTTTCAAATGAGTTTTCGCCAAACCCATAAAACCATCAAAAACCTATTCAGAACTCATACTCGAACTCTTCAAACCTATAAAACATTGATTTGACACCTACCACCTACTTTTTTCCCCTAAACCCCAAAACCCAAACCCAATCCAAGTGGGGTTTCAACTTATTCAAATCACAAAACACAAGAGCCAAAACCCATCCAAATGAAGTCTCAAAGGTTTTATCGAAACCACCCAAACCAATTTTTTTAAACCGAGACCAACCCAGTGATTTAAACTTGGATTCACCAAATTATGAGAATTAATCTCTTCAACTCTACCAATCATCAGTGGTAATAGATTAAAAAGTTAAAAGCTTCTTCAACTATGATCTAAAATCTCGTTTAGAGTAATTTGACATTGTTTTAAAAAACATTAGAAAAAATACTGTTAGAAATACACGGAAAAATGTTTAAAAAGAAAAAGAAACAAATAGATATTATCATATTAATCAATCTCTATCATTTAATTGTTTTATCTTTCTAAAAATTATAAATTCTATGCATTATTTTCATATAAAGATGATATAATATAAAGATGATATAATGCCTACTTAAAGATGTAAATGAGTTGAATGAACATCTTATAATCTTTTATTAGAGATGGAAAAAAAGAAAGAACAACACGATATAATCTTTATTTTGGGTTTAATTTATTATTATATTAATAAATTTATTATTATATTAATAAATTAAATGCATTATTTTCTTATATAGATGATATAGTGCCGAAGAGATTTAAATGAGTTTAATTGGACAACGCGTTTATGGCAACTCAACGGGACGCACTAAATTCCTATAAAAAATTTGACCAATTCTGCAATTTTTTTTTTGTCGAATTTGGGGCCCTATATGATATGTGAAAAGGTTTGGGATGAAATGTCAAAATAACCTATAAAATGATATTTTGTTTTGAGATATCGTAAAATTTTGAAATTTTTTTTTTCTTTATCCTTCGTGACCCTTTCAAACTCAAGTTTCACAGTTTTTTTTTTATTATTATTTTTTTTTAGAAAAAGCGACAGGTATATTAAGCAAAGAATATTCGTATTTACAAATTGTCTAATATGTTCAAGCAAAACCTATAATTCTTCGAATGACGTTAATTTAACTGAATAATGAGCTATCATATTACCAATCTTACTGATAAATTCAACTCTAAACCACGAAAAGTCAAGAAATGATATCAACAATAATGGGATCGGTAGTCGATCAATCCTAATAAAGTCAACTCTAAACTACGAAAACGTCAGGCTAAACAACGTCTGGCTAAACCCAAGTGAATCAAAGCTAGGGTCAAGTGGATTTTGCTCTATTTCGCCAAACTTTAATTTTGAGTTTATCAATTTTTTAAAATTTTCAATTATTCTAAAAGAAAATATTTATAAGTATAATTTTCACTTTTCGTGTAAATATGGAAAACTCTCATGGCAAGTAAACCACATTGCAGCAAGAGAAAGGGTGTGTACGCCTTTAAGTTATAATTTATAACACACAGTGCCGGCCCAAGTGCTAGGCAACTTAGGCCGGCGCCTAGGGCCCCCAATTCGGAGGGCCCCAAAATTTAGATTTAGGTCTTTAGAAAAATTAGAAAATTAAATATTTTTAATTTTATTAATTTTATGTACATTACATGTGTTATGACTCACTTGGTAAGACTTTCTCATAATGAGTGGGAGGACTAAGGTTCAAATCCCAATATTGAGATTTTTCGTATATTTTGATTGTTTATGTTATTTAACTTTTATTTTTGTAATAATGTTCGTATTTTTTATTTTCCTTTCGTTTCCTTTTCTTACTTAATGATTTCTTGTCAAATTTTTTTTTAATTAGTACTTAAAAAAAATTCTTTCATAATTATTATAAAAATAATACGGTTTTTTTCTTTGAAATATAATTTTTTTGCTTATTACTCTCTCACTTACTACATTGCAAAAAAGAATTTTACCCCCAATAAAATTGGTCTAGCCCCATTCATATTTTTATATGTATATGTATCTTTTTCTTAATTTTATATATGATGTATAACTTTTTCTATACATAATAATATATAATTAATAGAGTTAAAAATGTCAAGAAATGAAATAAAGTTAAGCAATCAATTGTATGATATTTGTAAAAGAATGAAATAGAGTAAATGATGTACATATACTTGTAAAATTTGCTTCGGCTAAAATAATATTTTTAATATTAAAAGTTATACAAAAAAATTCACGGTTAAATCTTTTAAAAGTTAAATAAGTTTGTTATTTAATTATCTTTCTAAAAAATAATATGTTAGATTTAATTATCTATCTAAAATATAATATGTTAAAGAAAATAATATGTCAATATTTAATTAATATTTTTGCCTTTAAAAAAATAAATTAATTATATATTTTTATAAGAACGGGCTCCAAATTTGAAATTCGCCTAGGGCCCCAAATGTTTAGGGCCAGCCCTGATAACACACAATTTTTTGCCTGTGAAAATAACACGTGGAGTTTGCTATCAACTAGGAAAAGCACAGGTGGTATATATTTACATTTTAATCCAAAAAAATTACGGTGAAGCAACAATTACTTTTTATATTTTTGTTTTGAGCAACTCAAAAACATAAATATTCCGGAAATTTATGTGAAATTTTTACCATGGTTGTTACGGTATAGAAACTGTGTACGGAAGGCTTGTATTTATTTATTTTTATTTTTTATAAAGAAGATAAAAGCAACTCACTATTATTATAGGATTAACACTCATAATAGAATAAATAGTTGTACCAAAAAAGATAAAATAGAATAAATATACCTTACGTAAACCGCCACGGATCTCCTATCCCAAAGTGGGCGCCGCGGATCTCCTGTCCCAAGTGGGTGTCCCACTTTGTGTCAAAATTGACACCTATCCTTTTTAACTGGGTATGTGCTAGAGTTTATTTAATTAATTTAACCACAGTTCAAAATAAAAAACAAAACAAAAAAAGTTTCCACTACCTCCACTACCACGTCTTTCATCTTCATCTTCTCAGATCTACCGTAGTAATTCGAGTTCTACAAAATTTCTCAGGTTTGTTGTTTTTCAAATACGCTACAAACACAAATTTGTATCTTATTCTCAATTTTTATTTTTATTTTAACTTCTTATTCATATATCGTACAGTAAGATACCAAATACACAAAATCAAACATTGATTTTCTCAAGCAGCACAAGAGGTCATTTAATTGCACAACTTAAAACTGAATCCAACAAAATTGTTGCTTGCCATAATAATATAATAATAAGTTCTTGCAACTAAAAATACGGGGAAAATGCAACTCTATCGATTTCAATGTCCGTTATGGAAGGGAAATGGACTTGCAACAAAAATTCCCGAGAAAACAGGTCGTACAGAACACTGCTCGAAACATAAACCTAAAAACAAATTTCACTCCTTGAGATGAGCAAATTACTGCTGTTGGACTTCAACTTTCTTTTTCTGCCAGAGCCTATCAAGACTGCTATCAGCATCACCCTGCAAAACGTTCAAATTTCGAACTTTAAAAAAATACTATCTAACTGCATACATAACTTATTTTTTCACTCATAAGACTGCAACAAAAGTATCAATACACTCTAATGACAAGAATTAGAATATAAAGGGAATTCACAACATCCAGTTAACACAGTTCTAGCTTTAAGATTCACTAAGAACTACCCCTTAAACTGCATACTTCTCCAAGAAATTAAGGTGTCTGTGAATCACGAGAAACTAACTACTCCAATTACGGATGTGATGAGGTTTCAAAGATACTACACTTTTTAATCTTGAATATCTATATACTTCAAAGCAATAAACTTTGGTTACATGTAGCATCACGAGTTACTTGCCCTCATGAGCATATCACATGTTATCGGAATCGCCTTGGACCACTTGAAAAGGACTAAAGTGAAACAAATAATTCATAGTAGGCACTAAAGTGGGAAAAAAAATATAAGAGGGATCACTCTGTAAAAAGTTAATGATAAGAGGGACCAAAAGTGATATTTATCCTTCTAAGAATAGTCCATTCTAGATAGGTTTATAAAATTTCTTTCATAAATTTCTACACTCTAGAAGATCGTTCTTAAATATTAGATCAAGTTGATCTTCACCATCCATTTGACAACATGATTAGTTTAAATAAATACAATGCCTTATTTGTAAAACTTAGTATAACCTTTAGAGTGAGACATTCATCTCAGGGGTAAAACAACTATAAACCTTGGTTCCTAACCACCATGTAGCGTCATATGCTGCATAGACACCTCGATCAACTGGTAAAGGCAAAACAGACCCGAAGATTATCAAGTTATGCTCAGCATTCTTCATATGCTAAAAAATTCATATAATACACATACAATCAACTTTTTTTACAATAGACAATCAACAAAAGTGCAATCTAAACTGCCCCAATATATATTTGTACGTAGCTTGCATATCCTCGGCGCTATATCTATAGTCTACTTATGTTAAGATTGATAAATTGCATAAGTGTTTGGTTTATGTTACTTGGGAAGTGTTACGATCTTCTCTTTAATGATAGGATTTTTTATATCTATTAGTTGGGCTAGGACTCTATAATTGTTATTTAGTTAGATTATGTGAAGATTAAATCTCCAGGAATGATGGAAAAATGATGAAACTATAGATGAATATTGAAGCTGATTTGAGAGAAAAAAAAACTTCTTTGCTATTAGAAAGATAATGATATCTGTTATTTGTACAAGTATGAAAGGAAATGCGTATTTATGCATAAATTAACCTAACCTATGGACTAAACGAAAGAAGCGCTACTTATTAATAACAAATAACAAAACACGCTTAAAACTAATTCGGGCAAAGAAAAATAAACAAAACAATTTAATTGGCAACGACTACATTCTTCAAATTGCAATCTTCTTCTTTTTCATTTTTGTTAGAAACTTCAATTTGATCTCTGGAAGCCACATTTAACACAAACCCCCGCAAGATGAAGAGTAATATCTTTTACTCCCATCATGGTCATAATATATATAATCGGACCCTTATTCAAAGGCTTGGTAAAAATCCGCGACTTGATTTGCAGAGCTAATTGAAAGCAATTTGATGTGTTCTTGGATGAAGTGTGCATCAACCTCGATATGCTTGGAAGAATTGTTGAAGTTTTAAGCGGTGTTGTGGTACATAATTTAAAACAAATGAAGTATACTTGTAATTTCTGAAAAGTCGGGAAATTTCTTGTAAAACGACTAAATATCGGGGTCCGTTCATAAATCACCATTTCTGTTAAGGATAGTTTAAGAGATCATATGTATATATTCTGTAGCTGGATTCTTAGGATTTCAGATCTATATTTGTTACATAATTTTCAATGGAAAATGATTTTAAATGTTAATTTTTTTAATTTTTCTTGCTCTAGTGGATAACAGGGGAAATATTGTTGAATTTTAATGCTTGAATTCAAGTAAATATCAGATCAAAGTCTAGACACTCTACCTTGATTTCTAATAAGAGATTATTTTGGGTTTTTTGCACTTTGCACCCCCAATATATGAGAAATCTATGTTGCACGGATACGGATACGTCGATACGAATACGACACGAATATGGCCACGCGAATTTTTAAAAATTTACTGGATACGATACGACATGGATACGAATGTAAAAAATATAAATTTATATATTTATGCATATTGAAATAAGTAAAATAATATATGTATATATTCATACATATTGAAATAAATCAAGTTAAGTTTCATAACTACTAAATTGCATAATTTTTAGAAAAACAATTATTTAGTAATTTAATACTATTAAGTATACATAATGTTCATTGTTTTATTATGATATATAAAACATATCCCGTTAAAGACAAATTATCTTGTATTGTAGTTGTATATAATACAAAGTGTTGGTCCCAAGTGGTCAGATGAGATCTAGAGGGGGGGGGGGGGGTGAATAGATCTCATAAACTTTAAAACTTTTTCTCTAACTTTTTCTGTCAGTAGACTAAGCTGATCCAGAATTCATAAGACTACTAAGCTGTTCGCGCACAAAGCTTTGAGCAGCAGAGTTGACCACTCTTCTGATTTTACTTAGCTGATACTAGTCGAAATCAGTTTTAATACCAGAATACTTGCAGCGGATATATAAAGTGTTTTTCACAAGTATACTTAGTAGTTTGAAAGATTTTGTCCCCAGTTTTGTAAAACTCCTTTAAATCTTTTTCAAACAGTTTTATGAAGTGTTTTATGCAATCTGAAAATATGCAAGTTAAAATGCAAAGCAAAAACACAAGGATTTTTATAGTGGTTATATGGATAAAAATCCTTTAGTCCACTCTTCCAAGTCACACAGATCTTGGGTTATACTAGAAAACACAAAGTAATCAGTATACAATGCTTGCGCCAAACAACAAATGAAATGGCCACAAGTGCGCAGTAAGAAATCACACAGAAATCCTACTCTCCGAAGCTAGATCACTCACACAGATGGATCTACACTCCTCATGCTATTTTCAGTATAGGAGCTCACAAAGAAAACCTACACTTAGAAGCTATATCACTTCACACAGATGGATATACACTCCTTTCTTTTCTCACTCAGACAGACAACGCATATTCTCTGTTCTTCAACGAAAAGCTTCGTCAACAGATGACTTCGCTTGTGATCAGACGACTCAACTGATGGATCTTGCTCTATAGATGTGATCTTGAATTGTGCAAGTCTCTCTTGAATCTTCAGTTTACCATCTATTTATACTCTTGGATTTGTAATTTTGCCCGTTGAAGGTTGGCAAAATTGCATTTAAGTCCTTGAGCAACGGTCATAATTTGAATGGTAACTTTTGCAGACTGTCGCACTGTTCACTGTACACTCTGCTGTACTTTCTGCACTGTTCACTGTACACTCTGCTGTACTTTTTGTCAGCAGTATTTAATGCACTTAGCTTGTTACCGTTGGAGAGCTTTCTGACCGATTTTACTTAGATGATGAGATCCACTCCGCTGATGATCACTAGTCTCATGCACTAGTCTTATGCACTAGTCTGATCACTAGTCATCTCATGATCACCCATCTCATTTCCACTAAGCTGATTTTCAATCTTTCACTAATCTGATTTTCACTCTTATCATAAGATTGAATCTTCATTTCTTGAATACTTCTGTTCTTGAATGATTCTCTTTTAAACCAAGTATCCAATCTTCAAAGGCTTACTAAGCTTCCGTAACTTAGTTGATGACACCTTTTTGTTATCATCAAAACCTTTTAACTAACTTAATTAACTCAACTGATAAGATCACTTAGCTGTTCTTGGGTTAATAAATTCTTCCAACACAAAGTGTGATTTGACGCCTTACATTGTTTTTATCAATTATGGTGACTTAGCAAAATTCAAAATATAAAATATTTTGGATACGTCTAAATAAGTAACCGATACGTGTGTCGAACTTTTCTTTTAAATTATATTTACTGACACGTCACGTGGAGTGTCGAATATGTATCCGTATCCCACAAGTATCAGAAGAGTATCGTATTCAAAAGTGTCCGACACGGCATTTAATAATTTTTTGAAGTATTCGTGCTTCATAGTGAGAAATAGACAATTTGCACTCTTGAAATATAAATTTAGCACTTTGCACAAAAATATGATCAATTCAACACTTTGCACTCCAAAATAAGAGAAATGAGCATTTTACATCCCTGAAATAGAATTAGCACTTAACACCCTTGAATTAAGAACAACCTATCAACTTGCACCCACGAAACACGAGAAATAGAATACTTTGAACCCCCTAATCACTAAATTATCACTTAGCAGCTCAAATTAAGAAAAACTCAACAACTAGCACCCCTCATTTTTTTTCCGGCAAAGTTGACTACCGGGGTAAAAAAAAAACCTAGGGGAAAAATATGTAATTCATTTTCTTTTTTCTTAAAATTTGCAAAATACGATTTTGAATACTAGATTATTCATATGCAGAATCTATTTTAACATATATCTTTTTAATTACTAATTTTTCAAATTTCTTCAAAATATCCAAAAGCATTCGAAAAGTTTCTAGAAAGTTAATACATGTAAATGACTGAATCATATCACAAAAATAAATTTTAATATGGAGATAGAAATAAGCATTCTAGTATTCATAATCGTATTTTTAAATTTAAGAAAAAAGTAAATGAATTACCTATTTTGCCCCTAGGTTTTTTTATCCAGGTGATCAACTTTGCTGAAAAAAACGACGGGGTGCTAGTTGTTGAGTTTTTCCTAATTTGAGGTGCTAAATGCTAATTTTGTGTTTACGGGGGGGGGGGGGGGGGGGGAGGTTCAAAGTGTCAATTTCTCATGTTTCGGGGGTGCAAGTTGATAAGTTGTTCTTACTTCGAGGGTGCTAAGTGCTAATTTTATTTCGGAGGTGCAAAATGTCCATTTATCGTGTTTCAAACATCCAAAAATGAATTACCTATTTTATCCCTAGATTTGTTGAGGAAAATAAAAGAGGGTGCAATGTGCTTAATTACTCATATATCGGGAGTACAAAGTGCTAAATCTATATTTCAAGGATGCAAAGTGTTTATTTCTATGTTTGGGGGTGCAAAGTGCAAAAAGCCCATTTGTTTTAGTTAATTATTATTTTTCATTATTTAGTGTCTGCTGCAGAATCTTATGATTTGTACTAATTTAGCAAAAGGCTGCAGAATCTTATGATTTGTACTAATTTAACAAAAGATTTACGGTGAGTTTGGCCTAGCGGTTGAAGCTCTTAAAATCACTTTTAGATATCAATTGTGACTTTTGAAGTGTTTGGTCCAGATTATAAAAATTACTTTTGCTCAATCGTGATTTTCATGGTGTTTGACACCCAAGATTATACACTTTTGGAATCTTGAGAAGCAAAAAAATCAACTTATTTTATAAGCTGCTAAAGTGTTATTTTTGCAAATGCTATTATACCAAAACAATTATTCTATAATTAATTTTTATTATAATCAATTATTATCAAAATCAATTTTAGTAAAATTAATTATCCTATAATTGCTTTTCTAATAGTTAGACCAAACTCACCCTTAGGGCATCTCTAATCGTTAGGGGGAGGGGGAGGGGGATTTTGAGTGGGGAAATAATTGTGGTCTTCAATAGTGGGGGGAGCGGGGAGGGGGAATGAGAGAGAAAGGGGGAAAACTTGTCCTTCGGTCATCTTCAATGGTGAGGGGGAGGGGGAGGGGGATTTTGGGGTTTTTCTAGAATTATGGTCTTTAATGGTGGGGGGGGGAGTGGGGAGGGGGAGGAGAGTGGGAGTGGGAAAGAAAGGGCAAAACCTTGCCCCTCCTTTACCCCTCGGCTCTCGCTTGCTACATTTTTTCTCATTTTTTGTTCATTGTTTTTTATTTTTATAAATTTCGTGTATGATTTAATAAATTTTATATTTTAAAAAATTAAATCTTTATAGGAATTAGTTTTAATTAGATATTTTAATTTAGATAAAATGTACAAATGAATCAAATTATAAATTATTTTTTTATCAAATAATTAAATTTAATATGATTAAAACTCGAGTATAACTTGATATATATAAGTGATTGCGATTTTTTATAATAATTATTATTATTATTATTATTACTATTACTATTACTATTACTATTACTATTACTATTATTTTTTTTTGTAATTATTATTATTATTATTACTATTACTAATATTATTATTACTATTATTAATATTAAAATATAACATTTTATATAAATACGATTTAGTTTAACAAAATTACATATTAAAAAAGTTAAACTTCATAATAGAAACTTAAAATATTAAACAAATAAGAATACATACTAAAAATAATTGACCGTGCATTTCCCACACATGGACAATTAAGTTGTCCCGAATTTTACGATTGGCTACTACCGATCGTATTGCTTGATGGCGCATCATATAATTCTCCATGGATAGTTCACCACATCTTGGATTAACCTCTCGCGTTGGTCCTGGATAAATATTAGCATGGGCTCTACGAGATGTGGAAATGTTTGTATCATCGTCTTCAGACTCGGCATCATCGTATCCGTGACATTCGTCCTCCACAATCATATTGTGAAGTACTACACTAGTAAGCATAATAGCGCTTAAGTCCTTCGTAGGTCATCCTCTTCCTGGCCGATTGACTATGGCGAAACGAGCTTGCAGAATTCTAAAAGTTCGTTCAACATCCTTGCGATAAGATTCTTGCAATTTTGAGAATAGTTGTTCTTGGAGGGGTACGCAGTCGCCTGATGAATTGAATTAACGTGCCCCATTTTGGATAAATACCATCGGCAAGATAGTATGGCATTGTGTAGATGTTACCATTCAACTTATAGCTCACTTCTGGGACTTTTCCACGAGTGAGGTTATCGAACAAGGGTGAACAACTGAGGACCGTCAGGTCATTTTGTCCACCGGGTATGCCAAAAAAGGCATGCAATATCCAAGTGTCTGGTGAAGCCACTGCTTCAAGAACAATTGTGGGTTTTTTAGTTTTGCCATAAAAGCTCCTTTGCCATGCGGTTGGACAATTTTTCCATATCCAGTGCATACAGTCTAAAGAGCCGATCATTCCTGAAAATCCACGTCGTTCTGCTTTGTCAAGAAGCCTCCGTAGATCCTCCTGGTTTGGGGCACGAAGGGACATTTGCTTTTTGAGTACCATATGATATGCCAACTTGCAACTTTGATACCCTTGGTTACGAAAATGCAACTTTGGTACCACATGATATATTTTTATTGCTACTTTGGTACTAAACACATTTTTTTCTCTAATGTTAATGATAATTCGCCCCCCTATGAAATGCATGATATCCAGTTTACCCCCTTGTGATTTAAAAAAGAGCACTTTATCTCCTGTACTTTTATAATAATAATAATAATAATAATAATAATAATAATAATAGTAAGAATAATAAAAATAGTAATAATAATAATAATAATAATAATAATATTATTATTATTATTAATAAAATTATTATTATTATTATAGTTTTTATTATTATTATTATTATTATTACTAATCTTATTATTATTATTATTATTATTACTATTTTTATTATCTTACTATTATTATTATTATTATTATTATTGTTATTATTATTATTATTATTATTATTATTATTATTATTATTATTATTATTATTATTATTATTTGTTACTATTATTATTATTATTATTATTATTATTATTAATACTATTATTATTTTTTTATAATAATAATTTTTATATTATTATTATTATTATTATTATTATTATTATTATTATAATTATTATTTTTATTATTTTATCATTATTGTTACTATTACTATTATTATCATTATTATTTTTTTTATAAAAATAATTTTGTATTATTATTATTATTATTGTTATTTTATTATTATTATTATTATTATTATTATTATATTATTATTATTATTATTATTATTATTATTATTATTATTATTATTATTATTATTATTATTATTGTTTGTTATTATTACTTTCTTATTAATATTACTATTACTATAACTATTATTATGATTATTATTATTATTAATAATAATAATTTTTATATTATTATTATTATTATTATTATTTTTATTATTATTATTATTATTATTATTTTATCATTATTGTTACTATCACTATTATTATTATTATTATTATTATTATTATTTATTATTATTATTATCATCTTATTATTGTTACTATTACTATTATCTTTATCTTTATCATTATTATTATTATTATTGTTATTGTTATTATTATTATAATTGTTTTTGTATTTTTATTATTATATTATTTTATAATGATAATTTTTGTATTATTATTATTATTATATAATTATTTTCGTATTATTATTTTTATTTTTTATTATTTTTACTTTTTTGTATTTTTATTATTGTTATTATTATTTTATTATTATTATTCTATGTCTCTAACTGTTGAAGACGATTATGGAGGGGGAGGGGGCATTTTTGCCCCAACGACTGAAGATGGCCTAACTGTCAGTAATTAAACGCAGGATTAGTTTATTACTTAAAGGGTACAAGGAATGTCCTTTTTCTTTTTACTTATCGTAAATGAACAAGAGAAAAAAAAAAGTGATTTTGGATTCTTCTGAAAGTGAAAATCTGATTTGAGGATGCCACGTTCTTTAATATTGTAAGTTTATGACAATTTAATGTGATTTAAATTATTATAGTTATAAAAAAAGGTGATTTAAATTATGACCATATACAATGTCATGACTCGTGACAATGAAAAATTAGTACCTACCCCGATGAATTTAATCATTTGTCTAGATATCCTCTAACTTTTACCCTAATTTTCAAGAATCCGTGATCTTTTCAGAATTATTAAGGTATCTGTTTCACTTGATGGTCGTTAATTAACATTAACATAATATGTAAAATGTATGAAATGTCCTTAATTGTTTTAAATATTTACTCACAACAAAAAGTCAATTGCGTCTTAACTTAAATGAAATGAACGAACTATAATCGGCAATATTCTATGAATTCGATAGTATGGTAAGAAAGAAATAGATGAATCTTTCTTTCTACCATACTATCCATTCCCCCTTCCGTCTATTGATAGAAAGCTGCTTGCTAATGGAGTGGCAACCTTTTTTCACCCAAAGTTCCGGCCAAAAGTCGCCGGTGACGGCAGAGGTGAGTGAAAGAGACGATAAATAGTATTATGTACAGCAGCCACAAAGTTATATTTTTTCTTTTTTGAAATAATTTTTTTTAATGAAAAATATTCAATATTAACTCTAAAATCATTTTAAAAATATTTCATTTGAATGTGTATTTTCAAATTTACTAAAATATTTTACTAATTACTTTATTTTACAGGAGTTCTATGGAAATTAATTGAGTTATCTTTTAATGCAATTTTGTAATAATTTTCAATGCAATTTTGTAATAAGTTTTATATTTTTATCAAAAAAATAAAATATGTATAACAAAAACACTCCCTAATGTATAAAATCTATTACACTGAATTCCCCAAGCTGACCGAGGGGTTTGAAAAAAAACTTAAAAAGAGTTGGACGATGGCATCAACAACTGTCTAAAATTAAAGTAAGGGGTGCCCTTATAATATGATTTTACTAGAGGGGATCTCTTGGTAATTTCTGAAATAGGAAGGGTAGTCTTTGTACCCTTCAATAGGGGTGAACGCGGTCGGATTTGGACGAATGTATATAAAAAAATTAACCAGATCACTAACACATGCGGGTTACCAAAATCACAAAATATATGGGTTGCTGACTTTATAGGCTAAATAAGTACAACATAAATATAAGAGTGAATAGCAAATTAACTTTTTGTGTTATCCGTAGTAGGCAATTTACCTTCATGTGATAAATAAAAGGGTAAAATAAGTCCTTGTATTTTCGTAGAAAAAGCACATTGTCTTCCTTTTGATTTTTACATTTTTACAAGGAGGTAAAATGTCTATTATGCAATATCACATAGAGGTAAAGTGCTTATTTATACATTTTATAGAGAGGTAAAGTGAAGTGAATATGTTGTCTTGATAAATTTTTACATGAAAATGAAGTCTCGGTCGTATTATGGAGAGTGTGTGTAACACCTCAACGAGTAAGAAGTTAAATTGCTCATTATTTTATATATCAAGGAGCTAAATTGTCTATTTTCCTAACACGAAGAGTTAATTTACCCATTAAACATATTACAGAGAATTAAATTACCAAAAACCCAAATACAACTAAGCACTAAGCTTAATAACGTAATATCTAACTAAATCTTTATTCGTTCTAGGCAGAGATATAATATTATAAGGTATGATAATATATATATATATATATATATATATATATATATATATATAATCAAATACTAATACAGAGCGATGGGCTTTCAGAACAGTAAATGTATTTTTTTTTATTTAATTTTGGCCCTTTTAATGTCGAAACGGCGCCGGTTTGTTAATTTCCGTCCATATTTATGCTTGCTTTGAATTTCTTTCTCCTTTAATTTGGGCTGGAATTTTGTTGTCCGACTTCTCTATTGGGTCCCGTTCATTTTTTTTTCTCCATACCACCATTTATGAAACGACATCAGGCCTTTTTTCTTTTTTTTTTTTTTTTTTTTTTTTTTTGATAACTCAGGTGTTCAAGTTTACACTAAATTAATCATGATCCCCCCAGAACCCTTGTCCTAGAATCCTGAAGGATGTAAATCGCAGGATGTTCCTCCAGCAAGTCTCGGGATCCCACCATACTGCTGTACACTCTGTGCATAAAGGGGTCTTCACCATAAATGACCCTTAGACAGACCCATGAAAATACTTCCATCCAAGTTCCAAATGAGATTCTAACCCTCACCCTTGCCGTTGGAGCAAACCTTATGAATTGTTGGTCAGCCAGTTGGAGATATGCCTGGGGGCAATTTTTAATTTTTGCACTGCCTTCGTCTGTACAACCTATTACCTCATCTTTATCTTCTTCTCAAAAATATCTCCTGCAGTAAAAATGATGTTGGGGGTATGTTTTTTTCGAGTTTGTGTATGGTTAGGCTATTGTTAGAATATGATGTTGCAATGTGCTTGTTATGTAAAAGAATGTTTTTCCATGATCTTGACTTGGAATTATGTATTTCTTCTTCTGCATGTAGCGGGTAAACAAACGCCATACAACAATCGGTTGCAAGTACGTTATTTTCCCCAGCAACGCCAATGAAACGACCTCATTTCCTATTTTGATATTTTGATTTTTTTTTTTTTGTGAAATTGTTCTTATTTTCTCTTCTCACAATTTGCTTTCTCTGCCATGCCCACGAGGATATTGTCCATTGCCTCGATACCTGTAATGATGCCTGATCTACAATAAATGTGGTACAATTTCTTCGCTTCTTCTTGCTGCATTGTATTGTTACAATTAATCGTGTCTGGGATATTAAAATGTTTGCGTTCTCTCAGAATTTATTGTTCTGTTGAGTGTAAGATTATTTTTAAAATATTGTATTGTTATAATTAATCGTGTTTGGGATATTAAAATATTTGCATTCTCTCATAATTTATTGTTCTGTTGAGTGTAAGATTGTTTTTAAATATTAAATCCAAATATTCCGCCGCCGCCCATATTTTTGTCCTGTCAACTCAAGTACACCGGACGCAGTAATCAAGTTGTGGCATTTGCGATTTTTTTGAATCATCAATCTGCAATGGAAGCTTTTCTCTCGATGGATGGTGCTAAATTTGATCCTCAAACTGGTTCCACTTTGCACATAGAACTGGCAAGATCAAATTCAACAAGAAAAAACAAACCAGGGAAGTGGTCCATATGTGGTTATTCATAGAAGAACAAAATCTGATACCGTTGCTCGGGATTCATCAAGTGATGAAGATAGTGATTTTGATTATTACACCTCCGATCCTAATTCTGCGGTCCAAGATGATTCATGAGAAGAGAAGAGCACATAAATGGCAGTTGATGGTAATGATGCTTTTGCGCCGAACTTGCTTGAGTTCCTCCTTCGTACAGTCCAGTGGTTAGGTTTACAAATTTTGTCTTTGTGGTTTTCTTTCTAGCTGATCCTATGTTTTCCATGTAATTTCAGTTATTGTTTGATTTTTCATGAACTGCTTTATTGGAGAAGTACAATCTTTCATGTGTTCTTTAATCGCAAAGAATTGATGTAAATTAATATGCTTCTTAAAAATGTTAATCCCATGCTTTTGTTTTGAAATAATAGATTTTCTATTGATCTCAATATTTGTAAATGTCATAGGTGGATAGGTTTACTGTTGAAGTCAACGCCACTGTCACAACTTTGAACATAAATACTATTACATGGCATGTGGAAAATGTTTCCGCAGTTGATGCTGCCCAGGTTTTTATTTGATATAATCAATTAAGTAATCTACTGAATAATTTGAGTCTTTGTGATATTTGATCTCTCTATATAGTGACACTGAAATTTACAGGGAACAGATTCATCTAGCATTTACGATACAACATGATCACTCGATGTTACTGTTTTTGGTCTCCCAGGAATAAATATAATGCAAATGTATGTTGAGATGTGTATGCAGTTATCAAATGCTGTAAATTTTTTGTGTTTTATACTGTGTGTTATGCAACAATTTGTTTCGTGCTACTTCAAAGATAAATAATAACTTTGTTTCTTTAGTCGCATAAAATTTCCGCTGTAGGGGAACCCTATTAATGCTGAATGGATAAACACCAAATTATCTGAAAATTTATGAAAATTAGAAGAAAGGGGAACCAAGTTGGTGGAACTATGCAGCAACAATACAATTCCTAATTTACGACTTAAAGAAGTGGAAGACGATGCAGCTCTTACAAAATCTCAGCCTCTAGAAAAACAACCACAAGTGACATTGAGAAACCTTCTGAGCACTCCATTGCAAAAAATCTTTTCCAGATTGATGTTCTAAGATTTTATAATATGCATCGTCTTCATTCAACTTTATTTCTGAATTATTATAAATAAACATAACCATAAAAAAAACTTATGCAGTTGAAGAAGGTAGCTCTGAGGAGGCTTACAATTCAGGCGTTTTTGATACATCAGCTAAATATAAATCGAAGCTCATCGAGTTTGATGATTGATCTGTCCAAATATGAAGACCTATGATGTAAAGTAAAAACGTTTTTTGCCAGTTCAATTTTGTGATCGTGAATGTTATGTAATTGCAGTAAGCTTATGTTTTACTTTTGTTTTGACAGTTTAATAGTATATGTAGGGATGGAGATATAACATTCATAAACTTGACGTTTTAATGTGATTTTAATATTTAGGAATCCATATAAGAAACTGTGTTTTGAATACTATATATATATATATATATATATATATATATATATATATATATATATATATGTGTGTGTGTGTGTGTGTGTGTGTGTGTGTGTGTTGTGTGTGTGTGTGTGTGTGTGATAATAGAGACCGCTAAAATGAGTACATTGAGTAGGAAATATGAACCGTGCGACACTGCGCCTTGCGCGGTGTCACCCACCTAGTGTATATATATGTGTAAGTAATGATGTTTGAAATATGATAAATTGTATGGTTTTTTTAGAGCAAACCATTAAATAAAAATAATAGGATTGAAGCGAGAAAGCCAATAGTTTATCAATATAATTGTCATTGGAAATTTCATCACCTCATGGAGAATCATATATCGTATCCTTAATTTTTATGTTTATAGGGTTTATTTTTTGTTTGAGAAAGAAAGCTGTTAATTGTGCTAAAATAACACTTTTTCTTATGCACTCTCTATTTTTTTTTTGTGCGCGCGCTCTTACAAACACTTTATGAATTCCAAACGCTCCTCTTTTATCTTAATTCAAGGGCAAAAATTTTGAATAGCATTTTGTTTCTTTCTCGCTTAAGATTCTTCGTAATTATCACCAAGAACGGGTACCTTCTTCGTCTTTTCTATCTTTTTTGTTTGACGGTTTCAATTTGCGTTAGCTATTACACTTGTAAAGAAAGAAATATTTAAAATATAAATTAATTATTAATGGGTGGTTGCATTAAAGACAAATTAATATAGTTGTTGCCAAGATAATTCACTAATAAATAATGACAATTAATTATAGATAAGACAATCCATAAATGAGATGAGTTGTTACCATTTTATTTGTGCTTTCTTAGTTTTTCCATTGTCATTCATCATTTGATTCTTCCTTCTTTAGTAATTATATGTCCTCAGTATTTTCACTCAAGGTAAGTCTTATTCAATTTTCTTCTTCATCGCTCGCCTAAATGCATTAACTCTAAATTGTTATACAAAAATTACAATGTGTGTGTATTTTTAAGTTTTAAATACTATAAGATTTAGCTTTCGATTATATAAATTACCTCTTAAATTTTTCTTTCTATTCATTGAAAATGGTACAAATTAAAAAAGTAAAAATATTTTTTTTCCCTTCAGATTTTGTGAATCTAATTTGGAGATTCTTATTATTGGTAGGTATATTATACATCATAAAAACAGAGTGTGCTGAGAAGGAGTGCTAGTTGAGAAAGAACGTTGTTTGTACCCAAAATATTTGCAAGTCAAACATAAAAATAAGCAAACAAACGCCACATCTTTCATTACAACAAAAAATGTCATCTTCTTCATCTTCTTCCCGTTCAAGGATTATATCGAATCTGGAAAGCTTTCTTCACTTCGTAACACCGGCTGTTTCTTCCAAGACACTTTCAATGGTACTTGTCTATGTCATAAAGAAAATTATAATTATAATTTTATTTTAATATTGTGTTTTCTTTCTTGCATTTTTTTCCAACTGAATGAATTACGTACTTATACAATAGATATTTGAAGCTTATGAATTATATACTTATGTTTTTATTTCTTACCCATGGTCATCTTTTGGTAAACCTAAAATTGGCATTAATTTGCGGCATATATTTTTATATTTTTTGAAATAGATTTGTTGTTTTCGAAGAGACTATCTACCTAGAGATCCGATTTTTAAAATGAGTAGATTTCTAACAATGGATGCTTGTGAGCTATGTATTTTGGTCATACTATAAAATGGTAAACAATATAAATTTACATATAAGTAAATGTGGCTTAATTTGAAAATGCAGTCATTTTGTTTAAGTAAGAATTTCAATGTTATTAATGATATTTCTTTTATTGTATGGATATTGTTTAATATTCTTAATAAATAATATATTCTTAATTTGTCATATTTAAATAAATTATATTCTTAATCTCAATTATGTGCATAATTATATTTTTAGTCTTAAATCAAAGAACTTTTGATTCTACGCTACACAAATTTACAATTTTACAATTTTGGTCTCATTTATTCAGACATATTTTGTATTTTTGGTCCTATCTCTTCCCTTTCCATCCAATTTGCGCCTTTTTTTTTTGTCTCAAAGAATATTACTATGAATATTACTATGGTTGCACTTTTGGTTTGATAGTTGTTCAGTGTTAGAACTTTGATATCAAATTTGATGCAAATAGGGAGATATGAATACAGTGCAATATATTTTAAAATTTTGGAACAAAAAACGCAAAATTTATGTTATTTATGCTAAATCAGTTGGAGTAATAAACAAACTAACTTAACGTCGAACTCTTTATTCATCAATTATTTTGATTGTATGTTAGAACATACAACAAGTTGCAGGTGAAGAGAACATGGAATATTTCTTGCTTGGAGATCTTTGGCAATCTTTTGATGAATGGAGTGCATATGGTCTAGGTATCCCTGTTGTGCTAAACAGTTATGAGACTATTATCCAATATTACACTCCACATCTTTCTGCTCTCCAACTCTATACGAACAGGTTAATCTAACAATTTTTTGTTCAATATATCTAATATTTTAGCACCCAATGATTTCGCCTCTATATTTTATGTTTAAATTTTAAAACATAAAATGTAAAGAGATAATGTCCAACTGATGTAAATATAACATATAGATTCTCAAGTTCTTTTACTAACAAATATAGCAATTCATGGAACAGTGATGCAATCATTTCGAGCACCATCGATAGTTTGTGGTCAACAAAGAAATTTGATCCTCTGGGTGACCTCTACTTTGAATTTGATGAAACCGTTTCTCCATATTGGAGGGTTCCTTTTGCAGATAAAGTAACAAATCTTGCGTGAACATTAATTTTATTACATAGTTATTTCTATAGTAAGTTACGTATTGTCGCATTAGTGATGCATATACTTGTCGTATTAGTGACACGTGTACATTGTAACTTAGATTGATGAACTTGTGGAGACTTCTCCTGGGCTGATGTCATTGAAAAGCATCGATTTATCTCCAGCAAGTTGGATGTCCGTTGCATGGTGCGTATTAGCTAGAATTTTTTGTTACATATTATTGTTAATTCCAATTTTAAATTCAATATGTGATAATCTACTACAACATATATACATCATTATTTACCTTGAATACAAGCATTGTTTTTTTTCCCAACTTTCAAATTATATATTATATTCTCTAACTTTGTGTTTTTGTGAACTAGGAGTCCTATCTACCACCTCCCTTTCAAAGGCAGGGTGGAAGACTTGTCAACATGCTTCCTTACGTTTCACACTTTATCTTCATATTTTCAAGGTACGTAAACATGCTATCATTTAAAGGCTGAGATATCATAATATATAATTATTTTTCTATTTTTCTCCTGTGTGACATCGAATGCTTAAAAAAAGTCTTATTAACCAAATTCGTGTTTCTATATATTAATCATGATTTCAAATTATTTATTATAAAAGCTCTCATTTGATAGTGATAATCTAGTTGAATGGCATCAAATGTCCTTGATTATCTGATCGAGCATATATAATATTGATATCAAATAACAATATTTTAAGTGATATTCCAAAGTTTATACTTGTACTTAATATGCAGATTATCAACAACATTACATAATTTTACTATGTAAGCTGATAATTTAGGGAGGGGATGAAACTAAAGAAATTATTCGAATTTTCATAACAAAAAAGTTAAATAATTTATTACTTTCAAAGTTTCAATTATTTTTAAGAACATTATAAAAACATGTTTATTTGCTAGATCTCTAATAGCCCGATAAATCTTTATAAAAATAAAATCTAAAATAAATTTATTGATTTAAATTTAAGTAACATATATAGATATGCAATATGATTGTCATCAACAGATACTCAAGAAAACAGTGACATTTATGTCCCTTATCCATTTGAGATAGAAGAAGTTCCACACACCAAATTTAGAATCAGAAATATTTGTCTTTCTCCATTTGGGCTATCAACTCTGAAGATGCAAGGGGATGTTTGGATCAAAAATGTGGAAGACGATTATAAAAAACTTATCGATCTTCATTGTGCAGCCGATTCTTGGTTGAAGCAACTCGAAATTCATCATCATGATTTTGATCATTACAAGAGAAAGAATTTGGAAGCATGTAGTATATATATGTGATTCTTGTACTAGCTAGCTTATATTTTTCCTTGATATTATTGAGATGTTGCAGAATTATATTTGTGATATTCAATACATTTTAAGTACTTGTGGAATGTTGTGATTTGTCACTCTTAAACATACAACTTTTTGACTTTTTGCTTGATAAAAGTTATTGAAACTTAATGAATTCTTTAAGCAACCAATTTACGGTTTGTATAATTAGGATCGTGGTGAAACCTAACTATTGCAATGAATGCATCAAATTATCTGAGCTTACTAATATTGTTGCTTTTTTTTTGATAAATTTGAATTTGAAATAGTTGTGAATATTATTTGTATATAGAAATAAAATCCTTTTGCATTATTACTCATAGTCATAAAATAGTGATTAGCTAGCTTCAGGCATTAAAAGAATATTCTTCTTTTCCTATAGAATTCCTTAGAAGAAAAAATATTATTACATCACTTATTTAATTTGCATAAATATCTCTGAAACCTTTTATGTGAATTTATTGGTTGTAGAATTATTTACTCATGAAGTGTACTTCTACATAGGGGTGTTCAACGAAACCGCTAGACCGCCCCAACCGATCAACCAACCCAAACCGACCGCAATTTTACGGGTTGAAGGTTTGATGGGTTGATCTTGGTCATCATGAAAAAAAGACCGCAATTTTCGACCGGGTTTGGTTTTATACTTTTTTAGACCGCATAACCGCATTCGACCGCACTTTATATAAATGATGATGTATATATGTTTTATTTTATTTTATTATTTAATTTAGTCCTAAATTTAAGAAAATGAGAAATATAATATAAGTATATACTTTAACAAATTAGTCGTGTTCCACAATCAAAACCCCAATTATATTAGATAAACCCTACAATCTTACGTAAATCTTCAATTTTAAGTGCCAAAAAGATAAAAAAAATAGATCCAAAACTAGAACAAATTAGTTGAAAAATATTCTGCGAAAAATAAAAGTAAAGCAAAAAAAAAATATCAATCAAACTTTTCATTGGCCATTAATTAACCACCAACACCAAGTTCGAATATAAAGATATTTTTCTCTTTTGTTTATTCTTTGGGAACAATTTGATTTTTATGTAATGAAAACTTGTTAATTTAGTGTTCGGGTTTGTTAGCTTTCATTAAATTATGTATTCATTGAAAAATATATGTTAATTGATATTTTACATTATCTCCATTATATTTTCTATGAAAGTTTACTAAATTTATTAATAAAAACAAAAAATTATAATTAATTAGTGCATTTTATATTTAACTCATCAAATAATAAAAATACAAGAAAGTTGATAATTGAGACCGCAAAACCCGCCCCAAACCGTCCCAACCCAAATGAACCGCATAGTGCAATCTCAAGACTTGTTGGGTTGAGTTTGGACTAGAGTTTTCAAAACCCGCAAATAATGGGTTGGGTTTGGGCAAGTACAAAACCGCACTAGACCGCACCGCGAACACCCCTACTTCTACATAATTAATGAATCTGACCTAAGATGTATACTATTTTTGTGTTTTTTACTGGTTGTACAATATTTACTTACGAAGTGTACTTTTATGTAATTAAACGAATATGGCCTAAGAAATTTTTCAAATTTTGTTATTAATGAAAAAATGCACGTACATTGTACGTATTTAGTTGATTTTTCAATTTTTAATATTGTTAAAAAAAGATTAATTTTAATATATTATAAAATAACACAAGTTAATGCCCCAAGTTTGTTTAATCTGTTATAAAATTACAGGAAAATAATAAATGATTTAACAGAACAACATTTAAGTAATTGATATCAAAGAACAACATTTTAACTTTTAAGTAATATTGCACAACTAATACTTACATGTATGATACCTAATCTGGTTATCAACAAAATTACATAATTTTATTATGCAACCTAGTGTGTGTGTATATATATATATATATATATATATATATATATATATATATATATATATATATATATATATATATATATATATATATATATATATAAAAGTAGGGTTTTTTTTACCCCAATTGCTCAAATTTGACCAAAAACTATTTTTTTAGAATTTAGAATTTAGAGTTTCTTTTATTCCTTAAAATTTAATAGGTTTATGTTATAAAACTAACCTAAAAGGAACAACAAATCTAAGTAACTAGTTGAATATAAAGAGCAATATAGAGTAGAGGTAGAGAATATCATATTATTTCATTCATTCTTCTTCACATCAAATACATAACAATGTCTTCTATTTATAAAACTACATGACCAATACAAAAAACCAAGATTTAATAGACATGAGAGTTACAAATTATCTTCAATAGTGGGGGTTACAATTATAGGAATTACAAGTCTTATGGGAGTTACAAAACTCCTTCATTAACATCCACCAAAATATGACTATATTCATAACACTCACCCTTGGATGTTCATAACTTTATGGAATATGCCTCGTTAAAAACCTTGTCAGAAAAACCCAATGGAAAAAATCGGAACAAGGAAAAAAGAGTACACATCCATATGGGGTCAATAAGCGTGTAATGTTGTCTCATTAAAACCTTGCCAAGAAAACCCATTGGGACAAAACTTGGGCGAAGGAAAAAGAGTACAGTGCGTAGATTATTATTGATGACACGCTCCCCCTGATGTTGGCACAAGGTCCACAAATTGACGCATTCAATGAGGTGGACCAGGTATATGAATGATGTAGTCGACAATGCTTTAGCAAATAAAATTATTGCTTGACTTAATTTGACGAACGTCAATATCACCATTAATCTGAAGCTCGTGGGTGAAGAATCCTTAGGTGATATGTGTTTATATCATCTCCGATATAGTCTACATTGTTTTCAAATAATAATTGATGTATTCCTTGTTGAAGGCAACTCAAATCATTCTGGAATATATTAAAACGTAGATCTCAGCCATAAACATTCACGACTTGCTTCTGCAATGCTAAATTTCAGAGTGGTAGGGATAAGTGAATTCTAAAATTTATTTCATATATCGTAATGATATCATCGCATCACCACAAGTAAATACATACACACTTTGAGATCTACTTTTATTCGGATCAGAAAGATAATCAGCGTATGAATTACCCACCACTTGTGGATTGGAACCTTTAGAGTTAATTAAGCCCATGTCAGTTGTTCTATGAAAATAGTGTAATATATCTTCAACCTCATTCTAATGTCTTCTTGTTAATGCAAAGATATACCTTTGCAAGCAAATTAACCGAGAATGCTATATCATGCCTTGTACAATTTACAAGACATATTATGGCTCCAATTGCACTTAGATAGTGTACTTCAGGACCAATTAGTTCTTTTATGGTTCTTTAGAGGATGGAAATAATTTATCTTTATATCTAAAGATTGAACAACCATGGGACTGCTCAATTGATGAGCTTAATCAATATAAAATGTCAATTGATGGACAAAGATTCCATCTGATAAATGATCGATCTGCAGGCCGAGACAAAATATTATATTTTTCTGAGATTTTCCATCTCAAACTCTTTCATCGAATGATTTGCGGTCATTGTGAGTCTTTCAAGAGTCCCCACGAGATTTAACTCGTCCACGTGTACCGCAATGATAGAAAACTAATTTTCAAATCGTTTAATTAAAATACATGGAAAAATTGAATTATCCATGAGTCATTTATTTACAAGGTAATCATTGAGCCGATTATATCACATCCCGTCATAGTGTTTTAACCCCTAGAAGGAACATTGCAGTTTAATAGAATATAATCCATGAGACATTTGATTATGTGCTACATGAATCTTAAATCTCTCATGAATTTTCATGTCACTATCTAGTGATTCATACAAATATGTGGTAACTACATCCATTAGATGCATGTCTAGTCTTTCAGATACTACACAGTTAATTAAATACCGTAACGTGATTACGTTGATCATGGGGGAATGTGTCTCAACATAATAATTACAAATCTCTGTGATAAACCTTGTGCAACAAGTCGTACCTTCTCTCCCCCAATTTTGTTTTTCTCATTTTGTTTTCATACAAATACTCATTCGTACTCAATTGATTTTCACTTCAGACGTGTGGACTGCTAGTCCAAATACTATACGATTTCAAAATGATCGGTTTTCACGACTTCAGGCGTGCGGACTTCTAGTCCATAGCGATCTGGTATCGCATCTTTCTATATTGGCCAATTATTTTTTGTCGACATTCATTCAACCGATCAAGGTTCAGGATCCTGATTTATAATTTTTATTGTGACCTTATGAGCAAAAATATTCTCTATAAAAACTTTCTTTCTATCCAGTTTTCTTTAGTTTCAAATAACTCAAAGAGATCTCTTTTTGTTACATGTGCCTCTTCAAGGGCTCTATAGCGCTTTTGAAACAACTTACTCTCTAGAAGGAACATATACCTCTTATACCTTTTTTTCATTTGAGGATTTTCTTTTGCACCAATATAATGTGCTAGCATATTATCCTTCACGGACATCAATTCATTTTAGTGCAATTTTCAAATCTTGCTCATATTATTTGCGCGTGGGTCCAGGTGAGATAAATATTGTACATTCACGCCGATCAATATGAACCGACATCAATTCTCCCCCTAACGGAGGGAAAACTATCTCATCAAAATGATTATCACCATATCTTTATTTAACCATATCGCCTCGTCAGGCGCTCAAGATATATGATTACAGACAGTGAATGAAAATTAACCAACACATCTGTATGAACACATATTTGTTCTAGTGGTGGAGAAACTAGAAAATAATTCGCACAATTATAAAACTTAGTTGAAAATATTAGGCTTTGAGCCTGACAAAATTTGCAACGTTGCTATCAATCTTTTAATTTGAGCAAGAATCTCAGCAAAAGCCATACGCGTTGACAGTAGGCATACATTAGACTATAAAAAAATGCGTCTAACATGACCAAAATGGTCCATAAAATGGATATAAGTCTATATATAACCCATTAAAACCATCGTAAATATGTTTGGAATTCATGACCAATCTTCACAAAAGATGATCTTACAAATTAATTTCTTTGTGAGCAATCAACACACATAATCATAGGTAAAGAATCCTCTTGTTCTTTAAAAGATGCACGTAATATTCTGTGCACCGTAGTTTTCTCTGGATGGCAAGGTCCATCATGCCATTTAAATCAATGAACTTCTGGTTCAACAAAAATCTTGATCCATCATTTTTATGGTCGCATATTTCTATTATTTTTTTTATAAGAAAACTGGGATCTATTCAATAATATTTTCTGGCATGTAATATTGGATGTAGTACACATATATTTCATATTCTCCTTTTTTATAGTTTCCATATCAAACTCGTCAATATATACATCAAGACGTATGTCGTTGAAATTCAATAAATCCAGTTTGGATTTCAAAGAGCACAAAGCCTCTTTCACCTTAATATTTGCTCATCCATATAATATTATATTTATTCTTCTGGAGCCTTTATTCAAATTTTGCTTTTGCCAATTTCATGCTCGAGGATTTTTTTTCTTCAAATAATCATGTGTGTTGACCCACTGTCAATCAAATTATATTTCCACCATTCATCTTTACAATGCTCACATAACATTATGTATCTAACATGACTAACATATCATTTTACATTATCATGATGCTCATGTCAATGTTATTTCTCATTGTATAAGACAAGTGAATAAAGTTTAGAAAATAATAAGTTTTACCTAAACTTTCTTTTATTCACCTTAAAAATATCACAAGACTTAAGAAAATGATTAGCTAAACAGATAGTTGGAATTATAATAAATCATATTAAAGATTCAAGTAAGTATAAACAATGTAACATAAACTTACCATCAAACCTTAAACCATATATATATATATATATATATATATATATATATATATATATATATATATATATATATATATATTCAATTTAGCTCCACTTGTCTTAATAAAAAAAATCACCTATATTGTATTAGTACTTTCAAGTGATTTAATTTTTAACACCAAAAATATATTTGACATCGATGAATTAACATCATTTTCTTTACATAGTATATGTTTAGAAAATACCCACAATGTGCATTTGCATTCGACATTTACAAGACCAATATCATTTCCTCCACACCTTCATAAGTGTTATCAATTTATACACACTTGTTTTTCTTTTGCTTAATTACCACAGTAATCGTTTCACTTCGAGTGGTAATAATGCAATCATTCTACGAAATGCATAATATCAATTTTTAACTATGACTAAAACATGTCATGTATATTGTTAATCACATTCTCTTCTGGGAATTAATTATTTTCATTACTTCTGGAAATGAATAATTTATATCAACATTGCATTCACTTCAGGTAATGCATCAGTTAGTGAGGTGTGAATTATGATTTTAGAGTTCATTGTTCAACAACAAAATAGATCAATTGAGAAATTGAGAGTATTCTTAAAACCTCTCTTTTGATATTGCTTCTTCAAGGGCATTTTAGAATCATAAAATACGACACTTAATCTCCATGTATCTCAATTGAGATTTAATTTTATTAAAAAAAATGTTGGAGTATTTAAAATTTTTAACTTCTGGTGCAAATATTTGTAGTGAACAATTTGCGAGTATTATTCACATTTAGTGGTTGGGTTGTTCTTTCGAAATATGATGCAACTTCAAGTTTCACCACTCATATATTAAAATCACTTTATCTTGTGTTTGGCCAATTTTTCATTGCATGATAAAATTTTCAAGGCCTTACTTTTCATTCAAATGGATTTCAACATCAATAATCCATTTCATATCATTTTTCAAATATGTCAAGAGCAATTCAAGTTTGGTGATATTTGTTATATTTCTAAAGCACAAAATAATATAGTACTTTAGACTCAAATCTTCGGGATTGAGATGATCACCTAGGCCTCTTTTTTTTTTAAGCCGAAAATAAGCTTGTTTATTCGGGTTTGAGTTGATCACATGAACTTCAAGTCTAATAGAACTCGAATCTTCTAGTTTGAGTTTCCACCAAGGCTTCAAGCCTAACATAAATATGTACTCAAATCTTGAAGTTTGAGATTATCATGTAGGCTTCGGGCATAATATTCTGGTTTTATGAACTTTAATTTATTTTTGATGAGACAAATAAAATAATTTAGTACTTATAAAAACACATGATCTTACAAAAACTATTTCTTATAGGATAACCAACCGTTAAAGTGTGTAACTCATTTGATCACAATGACTGATGAGTTTTTCATGAAGATCAATCCACCAATTTTTTATAAATCTTAACCAAATTTATTTCTCCATTTATTAGCAGAATGATTATTGAATTGTATATTACTTATTCTTGTACTATTTTGACACGTAATAGTGCAAGAATTCTTATAAATGGGGGATCAATTTACACACCAGAAAAATGGATTTAGATCTTTACCGTCAATCATAAATTTAATCTGGTAGATTAATTTGGTCAAAAGTGTAAACCAAATAGGATTAAATTGTAATGGCCATTTTGTGAGACTGACATTCTAGAAAGAACATTAGTATAAGAAGAACAACAAGACAACAACATCCACTAACTAACTGGCAGAAATACTCTTTCGTATTCAAAATAAAGGCTGAAAATAAGTAGACTATATTCATTATAGAAGAAAAATAGATATTCTTACCGCTTACCGATTTGTTGATTTTGATCTTACAAGTTTGAAGTGAAAATCAGAACTTCCTAGTTTGGATTCGAAACATAGAGCACAATTGTGCTGATAACGTGTTATGAAACTAAGCTAAAAGGAACAACAAATCTAAGTAACTAGTAGAATATAAAGAGCAATATAGAGTAGAGGTAGAGAATATCATATTATTTCATTCATTCTTCTTCACATCAAATACATAACAATTTCTTCTATTTATAGGACTACATGACCAATACAAAAAACCAAGAATTAATATATATGAGAGTTACAAATTATCTTCAATAGTGGGGGTTACAATTATAGGAGTTACAAGTCTCATGGGAGTTACAAAACTCTTTCATGAACATCCACCAAAATATGACTATATTCATAACAGTTTAGACTTTCTTCATCAGAAAAGTATATTGTACTCACTAAATAATGAATATGTTAATTGAGATTGATTTATTTGTGCTTTCTTCATTAGAAAAATATATTGTACTCACTAAATAATGAATATGCTAATTGAGATTGATTGATTTGCACAAAGGAGCAATTATATCAATTAATAATCTCAATCTACCAAAATTTAGAATAATTTCAAAATAACTGAATTTGACTACATTTTTATAAGGGATTATTGCTTTTTTTGTGCCACAACTATAGTTCGCTGGCATTTCTACTCCGTAACTTTTCGTGTTGGCACATTTGGTGCCATAACTTCAACATCAGTGGTAATGTTGATTGTTGCTTGATTGAGTGTGTGTCCTGCGCATATGACTATCTTCCTATATTTATAATTGCTTGCCAAACTGATCTGCCGATGCCTTTCTTCTTCCACTATCACCACAACCTCCACTGCTTGGCAGTTGTCTTCTTTACTTTTCTTTTCCCACGTTCACATACAAACTTAATTGGCCGTTAATTTGAATTCTGCTCAATCTCTTAGTCTTTTAGCCTTTGTAACCAATTTTGAGATATTTAAGGAAAGGGGGAATTGCACTTTTCATACCACACATTTCAGAATGACACATTTCATACCAAAATCAATCAACCTTTTTCAATTTTCATACCACCGTTAAATTTTGGATGGAATCGGACACGTGCGTCGCACGTGTCCGTTAACTCACTTAAAAAAAAAATTTGGGCAGGGAGGAAATTTTTTGGGCTGGAGTTATGAATTTCACTTTTCATACCAAACATTTACCTACTTTATACATTGCATACCACACCTTTCAGAATGACACATTTCATACCAAAATCAATCAACCTTTTTCAATTTTCATACCAACGTTAACTTAAAAAGAAAAAAGAAAAAAAACTCGCGGGCACTGTACTACCACATATGCTATTCTTAATTTGAGGAAACTGTAAAACATCATATGATAGATGACATTCCCGTTTCTTTTTGGAAAGGGTAAGTATCTCAGGTTCATCACTTTTTTCACAATTAACCCCTTGCATCCTAAAATGTTCCAATTTTACCCTTGGGTGTTATAAGTACTAATAAATATGTTAAAAATTGAAATAATTTTAAATTTGTGGGCAATTATAAATTATATAAATTAATGAATATGATGATTTTGAATTTAAACAGTAGTACCACATAGGGTCTTTTCAATTTGAGGAAACCGTAATAAATCATATGATCGATAACATTCCTGCTTCTTCGAAAGGGTACAAAGTATAATAAAATATGGACTACTCTATCTATGAAAATCATACTCAATCATAATTCTGTAATTTTTCTGCCAAATTTTTAAGTATAATTCATTTACACAAAAAAAAAAAAAAAAAAAACCCTCGTGTTTGTCACTTTCTTATAATTAATTCCTCGCCCCTAAAATGTTACAATTTTGACCATTGATTTTTAGCTGAAAATATCAAATATGGTCTACTTAGTTTGGGGAAACCATAATAAATCGTAAATTTGAACTTTTTCTGCCAAATTTTTCTGTATAAATTTACGGGCAACTATGAATTTTATTAATTTATGATTGATAAGAAGATTTTGAATTGAAACAGTACTATGGTCTTATCAATTTGAAGAAACCGAAATAAATCACGTTTTTTGAATTGATAAGATTATTTTCGAAAAGGTAAATTACGAATAACTCCATGAGAAAAAGCCTACTTACAAAATACACTCCACGTATTGGTTGTGACAAAAAAAAAACCCTCAGATTAGGATTTTATTACTGGATCTGTTTTTATCAATCAAAAAAAAAAAAAAATCCTCGGCTGGGCGGCCACCGCGAAGCTGCTATAGGGGGGTATTTGCAAATTTACAGGGGGGTATTTGCAATTGTACATGGGGTATTTGCAAATTTACAGGGGGTATTTGCAATTGTACATGGGGTATTTGCAATTATACAGGGGGGTATTTGCAATAATACAGGGATACTTGCAATGTTTTATGCATTTTCCATCCAGGGGATATTTGCAATTTTACTGGGGTATTTGCAATTTTACCCAATTGATTTTTCCCCCGATTTGCAAAAAACGGATAATAAAAGGAAATTGATCCCCCCCCCCCCCCCAATTTTCTGCCCTATTCAATTAATCCCCTGCCCGCGAGCATTTTTTTTTCTTTTGTGAGTTAACGTCTGTATGAAAATTGAAAAAGGTTGATTGATTTTGGTATGAAATGTGTTATTCTGAAAGGTGTGGTATGTAATGTATAAAGTAGGTAAATGTTTGGTATGAAAAGTGAAATTCATAACTCCCTCCCTGCCCGAAATTTTTTTTTTAAGTGAGTTAACGGACACATGTGTTGCACGTGTCCGATTCCGTCCAAAATTTAACGGTGGTATGAAAATTGAAAAAGGTTGATTGATTTTGGTATGAAATGTGTCATTTTAAAAGGTTTGGTGTATAATGTATAAAGTAGATAAATGGTTGGTATGAAAAGTGCAATTCCCTTTTTAAGGAAGTGATTATTTCCAATCTTTTTCCTTTGGTTAGATACATCACGTGGACTATTTGTGATTATCCCTTAATTATAATTAATTAAATTAATTAATCAAGTTGGCCATTGGCCCAGTTAATTACATGGGCCATTAAATTTTTATTCAATTTTGGGCCATTGTATTGCATTCAATTAATATGTCCCGTACAGTTACACCAGCTTTTCTGGGCCTTGCTACTAAGTTAATTAACTGGGCCCGTCCAACTCTTTTACTTCATTGGGCATGTCTTTATATCACGGCCCTTAGCTGGCCCAAACTGTTCGTCAATCCACTATCGAGCCATTATTCCCCGACAACCCGAAGGTGATTTTTCGGGTACAAACACCATTTGTTGTACAAAACACTGACATTAACTCAGGATTTTATATATTTAAGATTGATTGCCAAAGTTTTGTCTCAACCTCTTTTGGAAGAACATATGAAGACTTCAGCTCACCAATATAAAGCCAAGGGAAAATCAATGTATTACCAGATAATCATCAATCAATGTATTACCAGAAATTCATCATATACAAAGATAATGGTCAGTCATGCCTTAGTTAAAAGGACGAAGAATGACAACCCACGCAGGTGAAGTGTGAGGGTGAAGAATAATACGGTAGTGCGTACAAGGAGAAGCCTATCCCGGAAGGGGATAGCCCACATCAGTTTGTGCTATGACATCATTTTAGATTGCACCACATGGATTGTCCCAAGTCCAGAATGGCTTGGGCCTAACTCGGCTTAAAAGCTAATTTATGAGTTGAGAATTGTCCAAGACCTTATAAGGTGAATTTATTTTAATTATCAAATCCATGCGTAACAATTAATTTTTTTTTTGAGATGGTAAATACGTTGTTACATTAAACACTAAATCGAATCGAAACTATTACAATGATATCGAAGTGAACTAATTACTAGAATTAAACTAGAGAAAATCTATTATGAAACTAGAGAAAATATCCACATTCGTGGGAGACCTTCTAGTCATGGAGCCTCATCCTTAACCACTTGGCTAAGGCCTTATCGGCGCAACAATTTAATTTCAATAAGATGCAAGTAATGAATGTCTTAAATCGAAAAATGCAAATTTAATTAGAGTTGCATCAAAACTCAATTGAACTTACAAAAAGAAAAAGGTAGACATAAATTTTAAACCAATTAAATAAAATATTATCTTCTAAGTTCCGGCAAATTTGGCAAAAATATTTTATTATATCAAAAGGTATATAAATCATATTAGAATCAATGTAAATCACTCTGAACATTCGACTGCAGCAAGATGAAAAGAAAAAAAAAATCGATTGTAGTTTAAAAAAAAAAAAAAAGAAATTTCTAATTTTTTCTAATAATTTAGCTTTAATAAAAAAGAAAATTTTCATATTCAGCTTTAATAATTTAGTAGTTTCTAGTTCATTTATAGCTAATAGATGCTTGAAACAATCAGTTAATAGTGAAGAATTTTAATTTCATAAAACTTGCGTGTCTATATAGGTTTCCAAAACTGTACAAGCTTTTATGCTAAACCAAATACAGAAACAAATTATATGGAGACTTAAATGTAACACTGTATTACTGTAATATGAACGGAGAAAAATGCTTTTAAGAATATGCACATGAGCTCGCCGCCCCCGATGAAATCCTTCGAAAGTTCAAAGTGAAATAAATAACCCATAATGAAGATTAATATGGAAAAAAAATACAAAAAGGAAAGGGCCACAAGTGATATTTACCCAAATTTAAAAAAAAAATTATTCACTTATTTTGTATATATATAAATTAGAAAATAACTTAATAGGAAAAAAAATGTTAATAGTTCACCTATTTGTATCAATAAAATTAGATGATTTTTATTTTTCTTTAATTATTTTCTCATTTTTATTTAAGTGTAATACTATCATAATGAACGGACGAAATTACTCCCAAAAATTTGCATGTGCTTGTCACATGAGCTCGAAACTGTCGTGGACTGCCTGAAAATGACCATAGTGAAATTAATAACCCGTATTGGGGACTAACATGAGAAAAAAATACGTAAGAGGGACGACACTGTGTAAAGTTATACATAAAGAAGACCACAAGTGTCCATTTACCCTTAATCTATAGTAGATTAAAGTCAATAAGTTAATCTGATTTTATGTGTAAAATTATATCTGCTTACGGTGTCAATGAACACCCTCCCAACTATGAAGCCGACAATGTTCAAGCTTATGACCACATGGTCTATTTTGGGGTTAGATGAGCTAACAGTATTTGAGAACGTTGAACCCAATGGAGACTTTTGCTATTGCGATCAGATCCTTTTGGTTCTCGTCATCATGTAGGTTCCCAATGATGGTATATAAAACTCATATGATTCGCCGAGTTCCTTGGCATGCCATTTTCCCTTTTGATCCTAGGGAGATTTTGGGTCGCATCTGATCTTCCTCGTTTGTTTGTCTGTTGGGGTCCGTTGCTCTTTGGCTTTTGGTATTCATTATTAATGTTTATATTCATGAACATATACGTATAGATGTAATCTGATAGACAAAGAATGAAAGAAATAGACTTTGCGTATATTTGAAATTGAATAATGAATCCTACTTTACAACTGAGAATTACAGCTCTATATATACAACTAAAACTAACAAACAAGGGTAAAAGTGGAAATATACATCTAAGAAATAACTAACCAAAAAGAAAAGAAAAACAAACGCAGCTTTATTTCTTATTATCAAATCCCTAATTCCTAAATCAATTTTCTTCTTCGTCACTTCTGTCTTCCATTCTATCTTCTTTTTCTTCAATTGATGAGCTTGAGATAAGCTCTTCAATATTATGTTGTGATACCCCCCCCCCCCCCGCAAGATGGGCCATATATATTTCGAACTCCCATCTTGGAGAGAATAAGCTGGAATTGAACACGGGGCAGAGGCTTGGTGAAGATGTCTGCGATCTGGGAGGTGGTTGAAATTGGAATTAAACGAAGATTATTGCGAGCAACATGTTCCCGGATGAAGTGAAGATCTATCTCAATGTGCTTCGTGCGCTCATGATAGATGGGATTTTGTGCCAGATGCATAGCGGAAGCATTGTCACAGTATACCACAGGTTGGTTTTGCAACTTTATTTTAAAATCTCTTAGTAACTGTGAAATCCATAGTATTTCACTCGTAATTGCTGCAAGTGACCTATACTCTGCTTCGGCAGAGGATTTTGAAACTGTTGGTTGACGTTTTGCCTTCCAAGAAATTAGTGCATTACCTAAGTAGGTACAAAAACCTGTAGTTGATCTACGGGAGTCCAAGCAGGAACCCCAGTCTGAGTCACAAAAACCTGTCAAGGCAAAGTTAGATTGTTTAGGATAGAAGATACCCTGACCAGGAGTAGCTTTAAGGTACCTTAGTAAGTGGTGAACAGCAGCTAGATGTGTGTGTGTAGGCTTTGAGACAAATTGACTTAGTTTATGCACAGCAAAAGCTATGTCTGGTCTAGTTATAGTAAGGTAAATCAATCTGCCTAAAAGCCTTCTATAAGGTGAAGGGTCTGCTAAGAGGTCATGTTCATCACTTTTGAGATTGTTTTTGTAGTACATAGGTGTATTAACAGGTTTACTAGCAAGATAGCCAGTATTCTGTAGGATTTGCAAAGTGTACTGTCTTTGAGAGATTATTAAGCCTGAATTAGAATAGGCAAGTTCTATGCCCAGAAAAAACTTTAATTTTCCTAAGTCTCTTAGTTTAAAAAATGAATTCAATTGAGATTTCAGTTTACATATAATGGAAGTAGAAGGTCCAGAAATAATGATATCATCTACATAAACCAAAACTACAAGAAAAGAAGAATCCATACCTGAAGTATAAAGTGAATAATCTGATTTGGATTGAGTGAATCCAAGTGAGTGTAAAACCATTGTGAGCTTGTGATTCCATTGTCTACTGGCTTGTTTCAAGCCATAGATAGACTTGTGTAATTTACAAGCTAACTTACCTTAATTACCTGTAGTAGTAGGAGGATTGTAACCTTTAGGAAGAGCCATGTAGATCTCTTCATCTAGGTCACCATTTAGAAAGGCATTAGTGATGTCCAGTTGGTGAAGATCCCAATTGCTGGCCATTGCTAATGCAAGCAAAATTCTGACAGTTGTTAACTTGGCCACAGGTGAAAATGTGGCTGTATAATCCACCCCTTCTTGCTGTGTGAATCCCTGTGCCACTAGTCTAGCTTTGTACCTCTCAATGGTACCATCTGAATGTCTTTTAATTTTAAATATCCATTTGCACCCAATAGGGAATTTAGTTGGGGGAAGGGGTACTACTGACCAAGTATGATTCTGTTCCATTGCCAATAACTCATCTTGAATGGCTTTTGTCCACTCAGGATGTTTAATGGCTTCTTTAAAAGTATGAGGTTCAATTGTAGTTGATAAATTAGTGATGAAAGCAAAGTGATTTTTGGATATGGAAGAGTAGTCTAGTACTGATGACATGGGGTATTTGGTATTAGATTGTGTAGTAGTGAGGCAGTGATAGTCTTGTAAATATGATGGAGGTTTATGAGTTCTTGTTGATTTCCTAGATGGAAGAGGTGAGGAAGGTAGTGGAGGTGTATCTAAGGTAGGAGGTGAAGGTGTAATAGGAAGTTCTGTTTGTGGTGGTGGCTGTGCTGGAAGGTAGTCATCAAAATGAAAAGGAGTTATAGTAGATGTAGGTTGGACTAGTGAAGTATCTTTAGTAAAGGAATCAAAAATGGTTTTATCTTGGAAGGAAAATATATGTTCATGAAATATAACATTTCTTGAAGTGAATATTTCAGAGTTATTAAGATCTAGGAGTTTGTAGCCTTTTATACCTGGGGAATAACCAATAAAAACACATTTTCTGGCCCTTGGGTCAAATTTTGTTCTATGAGCTTTAAGTGTTGATGCAAAAGCTAAACAACCAAAAACTCTTAAAAAAGAATATTCTACAGTTTTGTCATGAAGTTTAGTGAAAGGAGATTGATTATTTAGATTAGTAGCAGGAGTTCTATTCATTAGGTAGACTGCAGTTAATACACATTCATTCCAATAACATATAGTAATATTTGATTGAAAAAGTAGAGACCTTGCAATGTTCAAAATGTGTTGGTGCTTCCTTTCAACTATAGAGTTTTGTTGAGGTGTCTCAACGCATGAAAATTGATGTAAAATGCCCAATTGAGAGAATAGGTTAGTAAATAACAATTCCTGAGCATTATCACTTCTAAAAAGTTTGATAGTTGAATTAAATTGATTTTGTATCATAGCAATAAATTTTGGTAAAATGTGCTGCACATCTGATTTATATTTTAACAAGTAAATCCATGTAAATCTGCTGTAATCATCCACCAAGGTTAAAAAAAATTTGTAGCCATTATAAGAAGCAATTTTGTAAGGACCCCACACATCACAATGGATTAAAAAGGAGAATCAGAAAATTTATTACTAGAAACATAGGGTAAACATCTTTGTTTAGCTAATGGACAAATGTCACATGGTTTATTAGATGTAATAGGACCAGAAGGACAGTTTAGGTGAGACTTTATAGGTAGTAATCTATCTAATGCAGGGTGACCAAGTCTACTGTGCCATGTGTCCACAGTGACTGTATTACAAGTAGGTAGAATATGTCCTATATCAGTATGAAGAATGTAGATGCCTTGATATAATTCACCCCTGCCAATCTTCCTCATTGATGTCAAGTCCTGTATGATGAAGTGATCATGCATAAATGTAATGCTATATGATTTTTGTGATAATAATGCACCTACTGATAGAAGATTAAATTTAAAATTGGGCACATATAATACATCAATGAGGGTGATATTATTGTGAATAGTTACAGTCCCTTTGAAATATGCAGGAATGACAAAATTGTTAGGGAGAGTAATTGAGATGTTATGAGCAGGGGTGAGTTGAGTGAATAAATTGATGTTGTTGCAAATGTGATTAGATGCCCCTGAATCTATTATCCAAGAATTATTAAATGTGTTAGAGGTAGCTAAAATAGTAGGGAAGCAGATACCTGAATGAGCATGTGTATTTCCTGTATTGGCTGGTGAAGAATCAGAGATGGGAGAGGGTTGTTGGTGGCCATTGACATTATTAGTGAGCATGTTGGACAGCTGGGTGAATTGTTCTGGAGTCAAAGTGTGAATAAAATCCTGAATTGATGTATTGGGCTTCTGTTGATCAGAACTGATGTTGTTAACTTGTGGAGTATTAGGAGTTGAACCCCTGGGTGTATTTGATCTGTAACCAGGCGGATATCCATGGATCTTGAAGCAAGTATCAGTGGTGTGACCAGGAATATGACAATGGGTGCAATAGGGGCGGTTTTGCCTTTTGTAGTTTGGATTATATGGGGGTCTTGAAGGGTTATTGTTTGGGTTATAAGGTGGTCTGGGAGTGAATGATCTTGGATTGGAATTTGGTCTAAAGGACTGATTTGTTGGGCCAGGGTTCAAGGAAAAAGCCATAGAACTTTGGGTGTCTTGTTGCAGGGAAGGAGTGATGGATCTTTGTGTTTCCTCTTGGGAAACTAAGTCATAGGCTTTGGGAACACTGGGTAAGGGTTCCATGAGCAGAATCTGACTCCTAGTGTGAGCAAGGGATTCTTGTAATCCCATTAGGAATGTAATGAGGTACTGTTTTTCAAAGTAATCCTCTAATTTTCCACATGTGCATTGTGGCCTGAAGTTTGAAATTTCATCCCAAAGAACTTTGAGTTTAGAGAAATAAGCACTAACTGATAAACTTTGCTGCTGTAGAGAAATCAATTCCCTATTTAATTGAAACATGCATGGACCACTAGCCTGTTGAAATCTTGTTTTTAAATCATTCCACATGTTGATGGCAAGATCATGATACTGAACTGTATGATTTATTTCCTTTGTGACAGAATTCATAATCCAGGTGAGGACAACAGTATTATTCCTATCCCAGTAGGTGCCCAATGTTGGATCATCAAGAGGACGAGGTAAACTCCCATCCACAAATCCTAATTTGTGTTTTACAGTAAGTGACAGGACCATAGCTCTTGACCAAGTCTGGTAATTGTTTTCATTGAGTTTTTCAGATACAATAACACTACCTGGGCCATCAGCCGGGTGCATGTAAGAAGGGCTGGAAGGGTCTTCAATTTGAGCCCTAACTCGAGAAGGAGTAATGGTTATGGGAGTTTCAGAAGTAGTAGATGAATTATCAGGATTGTCAGACATATTGTGTGAAGATTATCAGTAGAAAGGGATGGGAATGGATTGATTTGTTTCAAGAATTTTAGAGAAAGTGAATGAATCTTAATTTCTTGATGAGAAAATTTTGAGATTTCTTGAAGACTGGAAATTTTGTTTTAATGATGGTGATGAAATTTTGAAAACTGGGCAGTGAAGAAGATGATAATGGTGATGTGGGTGATGAATCTGGAAAATGATAGAGATAACAGATTTTCAGATTGAATAACTTGCTGATACCATATTAATGTTTATATTCATGAACATATACGTATAGATGTAATCTGATAGACAAAGAATGAAAGAAATAGACTTTGCGTATATTTGAAATTGAATAATGAATCTTACTTTACAACTGAGAATTACAGCTCTATATATACAACTAAAACTAACAAACAAGGGTAAAAGTGGAAATATACATCTAAGAAATAACTAACCAAAAAGAAAAGAAAAACAAACGCAGCTTTATTTCTTATTATCAAATCCCTAATTCCTAAATCAATTTTCTTCTTCGTCACTTCTGTCTTCCATTCTATCTTCTTTTTCTTCAATTGATGAGCTTGAGATAAGCTCTTCAATATTATGTTGTGATATTCGTCTTTGATATATTCCTGATGGTATCCATCATGTATGAGGCGTTCGATCCCATACTTGAGCTGGACAAAGTTTTCACTATTATGAGCGTTAATTTGATGATAGCGGCATTAAGTTCCATTGTTAACCTCTTTTGACTTAACGGAAGGAACCCTTGAAATAGCGGGTTGTTTGTTTATTATAGCGAAAAAGATGTTGACCGTGAGCCCTTTAGCGGGGTCAGATTCCTATCTTGGTGATTGAGCTGGGGAGGTGACCTGGTCGCCAGTGGCGGAGCTACATGCAGACTGGCCCCCCCAAAAAATATTAGGATTAAATATTACTAGTAGTAAAGTTTTGAGTAGTGACTGTGTTGGCAAGATGGTTAAGGAATTGCTGGTCTAGTTTTGGAGATCAGGGTTTGAATTCTGTAGACTGGCCCCCCCCAAAAATATTATGATTAAATATTACTAGTAGTAAAGTTTTGAGTAGTGACTGTGTTGGCAAGATGGTTAAGGAATTGCAGGTCTAGTTTTGGGGATCGGGGTTTGAATTCTGGTTAATGCAATTGATTCTTATTTCAATTCTTAAGCTATTTTTTTAAAAAAATTCTATTTTTCTCTTCAATTCCTAAGCCATTTTTTAAATTTTTTCTTTCTTTTTCAATAGTAAATTCTTTTAATTTTTTCTTATATATGATATTTTATTGTTATTTACAATACAAGCATTTGCTTATAATTTTCTTTGTTTAGTGCATTATTCCTAAAAGAAATCTTACTAATTGTAAGAAGAATAAGATTTTTATTTTCTTTATAATATATAAGGTCTTTTCAATAATATTTATTTAGTGCACTTTTTATATAAAATATTTTTTATTTAGTGTACTGTACATTTCAAAAAAAATATTTTTTAATATTTGTAAAAGAATATATTATTTTCCTAATTTTGTACTTTATTTAATGTATCCCTGAAAAAAAATTTGGCCCCCCCAAATTAAATCGGTCTAGCTCCGCCACTACTGATCACCTGTTTTCCCTTAATGTTGCGGGAGGCCATTTTGAGATCTCGCGCTTGAGACCTTTGTTAATATGAGAAGAATGATACGAAAAGTGAAATTTGGCTTATAAGAAAAGTATATAAAACACGACAAATAAATTAATATTGAAGAAACTCCAATGATCAATCACGACAAATATATATATATATATATATATATATATATATCCCGAGAAATTTAAAAAAAGAAAGAGAAGAAATCAAACGAATGGAAATGGAACACAATTCATTATGCAGCAAAAAACAATAAATCAAACAACTCCAGCAGCTGGCGTCCCACAACATGATTAAGATCGATATGTCTCCCTTTGATAGACTTTAAGGAGCAGGTTTAATCGCACGTCCCTGAGACATAATATTTCATTAACTCAGTCGAAATCAAGTAATCAACTACACATGATCAATATAAAATTAAGCTTCTCTCAATTTGTTAATATATATATATATATAGATATAGATATAGATGATCATATACGTACCATCCCACAAACCAAACCACATAAATCCATAAGCCTAATAGTTTCCTCAACTAAAACTCCCTGTGCGAAACTATCACACAATTCAATAATGTCCGTAAGAGAGGAACAATCATCTTGTGCAACAGCTCCGTTGATCATTAAAAATAGTAATATTGTTGTGACACCCGCGATCATCATCGTCGATTTTATCCCAGAAATATTAATATTCATGGCACTACCCATTTAATTTTATGTTTGTGTACGTACGTAGCAGCTAGCTAGGTTAATGTAGATGGTTATGAATGAGTTAATGATCGATGGAGATAATGTTGGGTGCCTATTTATACACCTTAAAGGTTTTGAGTATTTTATCATATGATATTGTCTTTAAAATGAAATCTTAATTAATTAAATATTTGAGTATTTTTATACACATTTGTCTGAATTATTACTGATGTACCAAGTCTTCGTCACTACAATCGTTGACCATGAATTAGCAAAATCGACTATATAACACTAACTGCAATCATGCTTCGAGAGCATTAAGCTCTCGAAATCGAACCAAACCTGCACGCATCTCGGATATCGATCGTCGATTCATTTATATCAATAGTCACTCATCGTTTGTCATCGATACCCGTTCGTCAATTATGACCCGTTTGGCTTTGGGATCCATATCCGAACCAAGATGTCTAATCATGGTTCGATCCGGTGATCCATTAGGAAAACTATAAATAGCCCTCATAAATGAGAGAAAAGGTACGCATAACCTAAGCAATAAATACTGTCCGATCTCTCTTCTAATCTCGATACTTACTTAAGCATCAGAGGGTTATCGCCGGGTCACCACCGGCATTTAACCTGACGTAGCTATCTTTGATTTCAGGTTAGGATCCATATTACAAGTTTGAGGTGAAATTTGACTGATCTATAAATTCTCATATTGGCGAGTCGTGTTTGACCTTTACCTAAAGACATTGACCTAAGGAATATTAACTTACTAAAAATACACTCATCAATTACATACTTGAGTCCCATGACAATTAATTTAATGACTACTAGCTAGTGTGATCATATCACGATTTGATTAGTTGACTCATTTGTATCCCAATTTGCAAGTAAAGTGTACAACATTTCTTAAAACAAAATAGGAATTTGGATCTATAAGCTACAATTTTCCTCCAATAAATGTTTCATATTACAACTAGAAATGGGAAAGCCTAAACATAAAGATCAATTTTACCTTCACCATATGCGCTATTATACTTAACGACTTTTTCATGATTATCGTTATTTCACTTATTTGTAAATTTGAAAAACTATCGATCATTTGTGTTAATTAGTCATTTAAAGTAAATAAACTAAATCGTCATAAAATTATAATTTTTAATGATAAGTTGATATGTATCTTTTTTTTTTTTTAATTCAAGAAATTTTTTGTGTCTCTATATGTATATGGAAGTAAGTTGGTAAAATCAATATAAAATTTAACAATTAAATCATTATTAGATTTGGTGTTCTATTAAATAAAATAACGTTTTTCCTTTTTTTTTTCTTTGTAAATTATTAGTATTACATAAAAGGATTTTATTAACAAAAAAATAATAGGAGGAAAGTAATTGAAAAACTCCTTGAACTAATAAAGTCGAAAAAAGATTTTGATTCAATGTTCTCTGCCTGATATATGAAAATATTAATTTCATTTAATAATCATATATTTATATATGTTGTGCACCTTACTTGCAAGTTAGCTAGTAGCCTAGTATTATCATATCACGTCTACCGGTCTTGTATTTTGGTTTTTTTTTTTTTCCCCTTTTTCTCAAGGGTGTAATTCATTTTAATACGTATCGAACACATTTAGTGAGAATCTCTCACAACATGAATTCAAATATGGATTCACTACTTAACATTACAGAACTATATTGCTTCAAAAATTGTAATAAAAATTTGATTGTTCAGTTCAACTGTAAAAAACTTAAAATTCAAAATTCTCACACTCGACCCAGTTGCAACTGCATGTGAAAATTAAGATTTATATATGAGAGAACCTGTGAATAGTAAAACACTTTTTAATTTGTTTAGAGAAAATATTTATCTTGCTCCACCAAGAATATTGGTGCCCATTGTGTGGGGGACAAGATGTGAGAATCAAGTCTATTATTTTTTGTAGCTGATTCAAATATTTTTGAGTATTTTATATATCGTGGGCTTCAATAACTTTATTTTATTTAAGCCAGCTATCGATCGATATGCTTTGGTAGAGATTTTCTATGACATTTGAATCAATTTTTAAGTTATGTAATGAACTAAAACTTCACGAAGACTATGATTAGATGATAGTTAGGTTAAGTTGAATCACTATGAGAGCACTACTTCTATAGATTAAATACATGCAGAAATATATATAGAAAAATTGAGGGCCTATTTCAAGGGTTTTGGCTTATTTTTGCAGTTTCAGTTTTAAAAAAATAATTTGACTAGTTTCGGTAAAATATTTGAAATTTCATTTGGTTAGGTTTTGGATGTTGGGGTTTTTTGATTTTGAAAAATGTGAAACTTCACTTGGAATGAGTTTGTATGTTGGGGTTCAGGGAAAAAATTAGGTGTTATGTGTCAAATCAATGTCATTTTTATAGAGTTTGGAGGGAAAAGTAGGTTGTAGGTGTCAAATTAAAATTTCAAAGATTTCAAGAGTTTTGGTGTGGGTTTCTCACAAGGTTTTGAGAGTGGACATGAAAAGTTTCTTGCAACATAGGGGGTAAAGTGCAACAATAATTTATCATATATAACACAAGAGGGTAAAGTGTATCATTAATTTATCATAACACAAGAAGGTAAATCGTCACATTTATTATAACCCAGGAGGATTAAGGGCCACATATAAGAGGGGTAGTTTTGTTAATTTGTATATTTTTTAAGTTTAAGAATGTCAATGCGGCGGTGTGAATCTTTTTTATGATCACATAAGGGTAAAATGTTATTTTTTAAATTACGGAGGTGTAAATTGAACATTATGCAAATTAAAGATTTCCGCCCTGGTGATTACGCCGGGGAGGCGACCATATCACCTCTTTTTCCTTATCGTTGCGGGAGGTCTTATTACGGTCCTCGTACTTTGGATCTAGGCTTCAATTCCCATGGTTTAATTTATGGTTGTCGCTGTTTGTATGTTGCGGTGTATTGAATCATCCCAAATAGTGATTGGTAGTAATTGTAAAAGTTCGATCTTTATGTTTGTATTGCAGTTAAAAAGAGATTTTATGATTTACACTTTATACTTTTCTCAATTTTTTTTATTTTTTATTTTACTGGTTGCTTCTATTGCAATATTCTTACTTTGTTCCAAATGTTTGCTCAAATGGCACAATTAGTTGAAGCTACCCTTTATTTCTCTTGTCATTTATTTCATGTTTTTCACTCGAACCTCCTGAAGTTTACTGTAATTATAGAAAATTTCTGTAGTATAAAAAATTACAAGAACACCCTGGGGAAGGGGGGAGGGGGGAGGGGTTTGTAAACATTTTTGGGGGTACTTGTAAGAATTGTTGAAGTTGTAAGCGGTGTTTTGGTATATAATTTAAAACAAATGAGTCATTGTAATTTCTAAAACGTCAGAGAATTTTTTGTAAAACGACTAAATATCAGGGGTTCGTTCATAAATCACCGTTTCTGTTAAGGATAGTTTAATAGATCGTATGTGTACATTCTGTAGCTGGAATCTTGGGATTTCAGATCTATATTTGTTACATAAATGATTTTAAATGTTAATTTTTTTCTAATTTTTCTTGCTCTAGTGGACAACAGTGGAAATATTGTTGAATTTTAATGCTTGAATTCAAGTAAATATCAGATCAAAGTCTGGACACTCTACCTTGATTTCTAACTGTAAGAGTTTATTTTAGTTAATTACTATTTTTAATTATGTAGTGTCTGCTGCAGAATCTTATGATTGTACTAATTTAACAATTAAAAGACTTACTGTCAGTAATTAAAGTATCAAACTCGGGATTAGTATATATTGCATAATGGTACAAGCATGGATCAAAATTTCGTTTCGAGTGTATGTTTCGCTCAGATAAATATTGAAAACTTTTCGAGACTTTTCGAAAATATTTCGGAAACACTAAGGAAAAATTGTAATAAAAGTTACTAAATTTAGATAAATAACAATGTTTAAGGTAAACAAATGGTTTCGGAATTACATTTTATATTCGTTTCGCTTGATTAAAAAACGGAAACTTTTCGATGTTTTCGAAGGAAAAGATGAAAATTTTGATCCATGGGTACAAGGACTGCCCTTTTTCTTTTTAATTATAGTAAATGAATAAGAAAAAAAAATGATTTTGGATTCTTCTGACAGTGAAAAGGTGATGTGAGGATGCCATCTTCTTTAATTGTACGTTTATGACAATACTAGGAAAGTGTACGTGCGTTGCACGTGATTAACTAATTTTCTATGTTAGTTGAATCATACAATCCTTTTTCAATATACTATCTTAATGGCGTATCATATAATTTTTTTGACTAATTCACTTTAATTATTACTATGTTGTTACCAAAAATTATCATAAATACTTATAATCAAAACTTGAAAATAAAAAATGAACTATAACTATTAAGTATTTTTAATCTGAAACTACATGTCTACAGAACTATTATTCTAAAACAACCATTTGAACGAATGAATAACATCTATTATTTTCTTCTTTTACCTTGATATTTCCATCTAAACCATTTTTCACAGGTTTAACCCATTTTTTTTATTGATTTAATCAGTTTTGTATATTATACATATCTTTTACTAAATTCATTCATTTTCAATTACATGTCTAATCAAGTTTTAACGAATCTAACCCATTTTTACCAACTCTCCCCGATTTTGTAGTGTAAGCCTGCTTTTACACTAAGTTTACCCTATTTTCTGTTATTTTAACATGTTTTTTCATCGATTTCCTCCAGTTATACTTGAGTTTACCATTTGTTTTTGTGTTATTTTAATCCATTATTTCATTGATTTCACCATTTTTTGTGCTTTATCCCATTCTTTTCACTCATTCTATCCTCTTTAACCCATTTACCTATTCTTTTGCTGATGTACACTATTTTCTCGACTATTTCAGATTGTTTTTTCAATTTAACTCTTTCTTGTTGTTCTTTATTGATTTGACCCATTTTTTGTTATCTTGTGTTCAATCGATGTCATTCATTTTTTTTACCAGTTTACCCGTGTTTTGTTAATTTACCTCATTATTTTATCGATCGTACCATTTTTTGTTGCTTTAACTCATTTTTATTCGATCTAACCCATTTTCCCATTGTATTGTCGTTATCACCAGTTTTAACTCTTTTTTAGCCTAAGCCAATTATAAGTTTTTCAGTTAAATGATTGCTTTAGTTTATTCGTATTGAAGAAATGTGAATTCTTTTTAGGTTTTTATAATAATTGATCATTTCTTAAGAATTGTCCAAAGAAACATCGATTGCGCCTGTATATATACTGAGTTTATCATTTTTTTTTTGTTATTTCAACCCGTTCTTCGACCGATTCCACACATTTTTGTGTTTTATCAAATTTGTTAATCAATTCACTCATTATTTTCGGTTTGACCCAAGTTTAGTCGATTTTACCTATCATCCTTACCACGTTGTTTTATCAATGGCACCATTTTTTATATTTAAGTTGTTTGTCTTCTATCTAACCCATTTTTTCTCTGATTTATCAATTTTTTTATCATATATATATTTTTAGTAGAATCTTATCCGTTTTTACCAATTTTAACTATTCTATGTTTTGACTTATTTTGGTTTAAGCCAATTTTAAGTTTTTCAGTTAACTAAATAGTACTTTTTTTTATTCATATAGCCTGAACGTGACCTTTTGTTTTTAGATTCTTTAGTAAGTGATAAATTCTTAAGAATTTTTGAAAGAAATATCGTGTGTACCTATTTTACACTGAGTTTATCATTTCTTTTTTATTATTTTAACCCGTTCTTACACCGATTTCATCTATTTCTTTTTTGTGGTTTATTTCATTTCTTAATCAATCCATAATTATCTCAAGTGTAACCAGTTTCAGTCGATTTTCACATTTGTTAATGAATTCACTAAATTTCTCCACTTGAACCAAATTTAGTCTGATTTTACTTGTTATTTAACTTATTTAACCTATTTTCTCACATATTTCAACTTTTTTTTTTTTGCCAATTAACTCATATATTTGTTTTTGTTATTTTATCGATTTGATCTGATTTTTTGTTATCCCGTGTTTAGCAGATTTAACTCATTTTTTTTACTGATTTTACCTATTTTTTGCTTGTTAACCTTGTTGGTTTTATCAATGGCACGATTTTTTTTTTACTCGCTTTTCTTTCTATCTAACCAATTTTCTCATTGATTTTACCATTTTTATCATATATTATTAATCAAAATTTACATTTTTTTGCCTATTTTAACAATTTCAATGTTTTGAAGTTTTTTTGCTTAAGCCAATTATACATTTTTAGTTAGCTCTATTGTAACCCAATTTCTTTAGTTCTCTCTAATGTAATCCAATTTCAGTCGATTTTCACATTTGTTAATCAATTCACTAATTTTCTCCGGTTGAACCTAATTTAGTTTGATTTTACTTATTATTTTTCTTATTTAGCTTATTTTCTCACATATTTCACTTATTTTCTTTTTTTTGCCAATTAACTCTTTTACTTGTTCTTGTTCTTTTATCGATTTGATCTGATTTTTTTTATCTCGTGTTTAGCCGATTTCATTCTTTTTTTTTTTTTTACTGATTTTACTTATTTTTTTGCTTGTTAACCTTGTTGATTTATCAATGGCACAATTATATTTTTGTTTTAACCCGTTTTTCATTCTATCTAACGAATTTTCTCATTGATTTACCATTTTTATCATATATTACTAATCAAAATTTTGCATATTTGCCTGTTTTAACAATTTCTATGTTTTGAAGTTTTTTTGCTAGGCCAATTATACATTTTTCGTTCTCTCTAGTGTAAACCAATTTCAGTCGATTTTTATATTTGTTAATCAATTCACTAATTTTCTCTGGTTGAACCCAATTTAGTCTGATTTTACTTATTATTTTGCTTATTTTCTCACATATTTCACTTTTTTTTTTTTTGCCAATTAACCCATTTATTTGTTCTTGTTCTTTTATCAATTTGATCTGATTTTGTTATTCCATGTTTAGCCGATTTTATTTATTTTTTTTTACCAATTTTACCTATTTTTTTGCTTGTTGATCTTGTTGTTTTATCAATGACACAATTTTTTTTTAACCCGCTTTTCTTTCTATCTAACCAATTTTCTAATTAATTTTACCAATTTTATCATATATTACTAATCAAAATTTTACATATTTTGCCGGTTTTAATAATTAATATGTTTTGAAGTTTTTTTTGCTTAAGCCAATTATACATTTTTTAGTTAACTAAATAGTATCTTTTTTAATCACATAGAACGAATTTGACATAGAGGTTCTTTAATGTTTTTTTAGGTTCTTCAAATAAGTGATAACTTCTTAAGAACTCTTCAATTTTTTTTTTGAAGAAATATAGAGTTATAGTTTTTTTTTAACCATTAATATTTTAATAAATTGCAAAACTTTAAAAGATAATTATAAGTTTGTTATATAGGAGACTTCTTGTCTAATTATACTTATGTAATTCTTTTCTTTTAGGATTCTTCTATTTTACATTTTTGCCATAAATTTAAATATCATAATATAATTTAAATAGGGGTATATTAGTCTTCACAAAAAAGGGAAGAAATTCCCTTAGGCCAACTCGTACTTTTATATGTATATAGAATAGATAATGTGATTTAAATTATAGTTATAAAAAAAGTGATCAAAATTATGACCTTATACAATGTGATGACTCATGACCAGATCTTTACCGTCATGGGCGGACGCACATAGGGACAAGGTGGGGCTATAGCCCCCCCTGAATTTTTAATTTTTTTTTTTAGTATATGTTTGGTGCTTTTTTTTTTAAAAGAAAAATTTAATAAATCAGTCCAATATGAAATTTTCAATCCAATTATAATCTTAATCCAATTAATATCACAAAATCCACTCTAATAATAACTCACTCACTCTACCCCCAATTTCTAAGCCTCAATGAAAAGCCCAATTTTTATCTACTCCCGACATCTCCAAACCCTAACTCTAGCCACCAAACTGCCGCCCCCCCCCCCACCTCTGGCCATTCATCCAACACAAGTCCCAACCCATTGAAGTCTTGAACACAAAAAGGCTCAATTGTAAATGTTAGTAATTATATATGTATATATATATATATGTATATATATATATATTGTGTGTGTGTGTGTGTGTGTTTGTGCAATTCTGCTTATGTAATAAGCTCATAGTGTTATATATTCATTATTAATGTTTATATTCACCTCCCAAAATCAATTTTTAGATTCAAGTTTCATTTTTGTGCTTAAAGTTATAAATTTGTTAAGATTTTCATAAGTATTATATTAAGATATGAGGATACACATTATATTAAAATAATATGATGATTAAATCAAGATGCAATAGAGTTAATAGTATTTATTTACATATCAAACACTAATCTTAGATGATTAATAGTCTTTTTTTTTTATTGAAATGTCAAACATTAATATTATATTCTTAATAGTCTATCATTGACATTTATTGGCCTATTGGAACTCAACATCTCTTGTTTATCAAGTGGAATGAAAAATAAGTATTGCTATTATTATGTCTCTATTATATTTAACTTCTAGTTCTTGAATATGTCTTTATTCTTGATATAGTTATGTTATGTACATTTTATAGTGTTAGAAATATGGAGAGATACTTTAAGGCTACACCTACACGTCACGATAAGTCTTCAAATAACATTCACATTAAAGTGACCCGCATAAGCTTCTAAACTTTCATATTGAAACGAACTTGCCCGTGCTTCCAAGTAATCCTGGTCTACAACCTCATATAACACTATATGATTCTAACATTCGAGTGAGTAAAGTTTATTTTTGTCAAACTCCACCTCCCCATTTTTGTATTACGTCATATATTTTTTCGTGAATAATATAAACTTTAAGTTTAACTGTTTGATAGATTTTTTATTTTTTTTGTATAAGCTTAGCCCCCCTGAATAAAAATCCTGGATCCGCCCCTGTTTACCGTCTGTGGATATTTAAATCTGCAAGATGGTTGTCAACTTTGAATGATTGAAGTTTAATTTATACGATTAAATAAATGATTATATGCGGTAATTATTTTTTTGGGTATAAAGTCTACTCCGATTGAAGAGAATATTCAATATTAGTTCTGTTTTTCATTTTCATTTGCTTAATGAAATGTAAAGTAATTTATGAAATTTTGGTTAGAACCTAAATTGGATAAGACAATTACAATGAGTATGTTTATCTCGCTTTTTAGAGTGCATTTTAGTACTTTATGAAAAGCCAAAAAAATAATTTCGATTTTAAAAGATATTATCATTTTACAAATTTTTCTTATTTCTTAAAGTGTCTAAAAACAAACTTTATTTTGATTAATTTGACATAAAGTAATGTATTTATTACTCCATTATTTCTCTAATTTCCATGTTCTCTACAAGCACCTACTTATTTCTAAAACTTACATGCTATTTATTTCACTAAAAAAATCAAAATAAATAACATAATGAAAATTGAAGAATTTTCTAAAATCTCAATTTATTTTTTAAACCACTTTCAGAAACGTGAGACAAAAAATTAATATGCTTTTAAATTTGGTTTAATTTTTTCGTCAAATTTAAGATTATATTTGAAGTTGGTTGGATTTTAAAGTATATTTAGTTTGACACGATGTTGGCATTATTAAGATTGAACTGACCTTCAAAAGCTATAAACGAGAAGTGTAAATGCAAACTTGCTATTATATTATATAAGTTGAAATGAATCTTTTCTTGCAAATTGAACTTCCATTGATAATCAATTATATGTGATGCAATAATAATCTGTTAATGGGTTGGATTCGGACCGGATTAAGGCTGATCCTGATTTGAGTCCAATTTTCATTTCTTCTATTCGGATTCAGATCCGCTCGGATCTTGAATAACCCAGATCCGAATTCAATGGATATTTTGGATTTGGATAAATTATCTGGATCCGTTTAGCATATTTAACAGTAATTTTTTTTTTTTTTGTTTTCCTCCAAATCACTTTCAGATTCCACCATATGAAAAAAAATGTAACATTTTACTTATTTCATCGAAATTATCGCCTGAAAATAGTAAAAGATGGAATATGGTGATCAAATATAAATGGTAAAAATTAAAACAAAGGAATAAACAAAAATTTAAATAAAAAAGATATAAACTGAGACATAGAAGAAGAAAACTCAACATTGAGATATGGAAGTGAAGACAAAAATTGAAGGATGAATGGTTAAAGTTTTTATTTTTCTATTAAATAACATAAATTAATATGTTGTAGACCCTTACTGGCCAGTCCAACAACATCTCTCATGCATTTCTTTTTAAGATTATTTTCAATATAGTAAAATATTTTAGGGGAACATAGATAGTTTTTTTTTTTTGTGGGGGTTTAAATACATAATATATAAACAAGATATAATAATATATATCGGATACGGTTTTGTAACGGATCTGATCAACCTAGATCCATATTAACTCAATATTATTCTGATTACGGATCTTCTTAATCAGATCAGATCCATTGAATCACTACTCCGACAATTATCCTAATAAATCATACCAGACTCGAATCAGATCCGGATTGAAATCGCCCAATTGACAGCCCTAAATTATCACATACTAAAGGAAAAGTGCTATATGTGATTAAGTGATTTTATACAGAGATGCAGGTTATGAAATAATGATCACTTGACAATACTTATGTAATAATGTAAACAAATTCTCTTCAATCTATTCTATGTTTAGCTTTTTATTGTTACTTAGAAAAAAAATGGTTCACGAGGGGACGTTTTTCCTTATGAGGACATTGTCATTTCTCGTCTCAAAGGCCAAATAAACTAAATTCAGATACTTATATTAGGTTTGGTGTTATGTCATGACTCATGAGGTTTAATTAATTTTATTTTATTTTTGCAGCTGCAAATTAAAACAACGAACGGTTTTGACTTTTTATTTTTGATGAATCTAACGGTTTTAATTAACATATAGCAAAAAAGGAAAAAATGGATAACAAGACGTGTCGTTGTCGATCTATCGCCTACTAATTTATTAGGGCCGATTGTTGTGAGCTGAGCTTTAAATAGTTTAAAATCAAATCTCATTGAGCTTCATAATTATAGGTTTAAGCCCCGCTCATAAATTTTCTTATTTTCTTTGGTCAAATTCGACTTATTTAACTTTCGGGGCTTCGGAATTATATCGGACTTATATCGAATTAATTTGTTAATACTAGTAAATTTCAATTGACAAATAAATAGTTAAACATTACTGTGACACATATGAATAAATTACTGGTACTTAATACACGAGAATGTATAAATATCATACTTGTACTTTATAATATAAAACATTCAATAATGTTTTAAATGAAAAATCAAGTCTTTGACGCAATTATAGCTTATCAATATCTAATTTTTTGGTATAATATCTCAAGTGATGCATGCCATATCCAAAAATCATTAACTTTTGTGAACGACAATGAAGATATGAAATTAGTTAAGAGAATAAAAAAAGTCTACTAATGAGTGTTAAAATAATATTAGATATAACCATTTAATGTTCCAAAACTCTAATTTTTTTAACCTTTTGAGTTAACTTTTTCCTTTTTTCTCCCCTTGTTTATTTTTTACTTTTCGAGCTTTAGCCTTCGGGAATGTAATTGATATATCATATATGTGGGTATACACTATAACTTTTTTTTAACCTTTTTTTGTTTTAAAATAAAAATAAAAATAGTAATTAGTAATAATTATAACTTTAATACAAATTGTAGTATTTAAAATAGTTATATATTCAATCTTTGTTTGGGTCGAACCTTAATAGGCTCAAATTAACTTATAAATTGATTAAATTTAATATAATAACTCAAACTCGGCCCATTTCACAATTATTTGAGTTTAGGTTAATTTTAATCTTGTCGACCCATCGAGCTTCGGATAGGCCCTGCTCAATAACGAATTAGTTTAATTAAGGAAAGATTATCTTGTAAACTAAGTTCCTACCTACACGTGAGACTGGGACATACTACTTTCAATTATCGGAAAAAGTGTTTATTATTACATCTTATGCCGGATGTACGTTCAAGAATTATTTTTTGATTTCGCAGGAATATGGTATTCATGTTTTAGATTTTTCAGAATTTTATATATTACATTATTATGTAGACATCATTTCCAATGATTCGATTTTGGATTTATCACATTATGAGAATATTATAATAAAAAAGTTAAAATCTTCTTCGATCAACTATGATCTAAGACTTCGTTTAAGGTCTATTTAGTGTCATTTGACATGGTTTTCAAAAACATTAGAAAAAATAATATTGTTAGAAATTTACGGGAAAAAAGATTTAAAAACAAAGCATATAGATATTAATTAACGTTATAATCCTTTGGGTGTCAGCCTTAAATCTAGGCAATTTAGGTGCAGCCAGCTTAGAGCCCTAGCTAGTTACAAAGGGGTCCCAAATTTTATGCATTATTTTCATATATAGATGATATGATATAATGCTCAATTAAAGATGTAAACGAGTTGAAGTGAACTTTATAAACTTTTATTACAGATGTAAATGAGTTTGAATTGAATTGATCATGTTATAATTCACTCAAAAAAAAAAAAAAGATATAATCTTTTATACTTTTTTTATATTAATAAAGTATATGCATTATCTTTTTATATAGATGATATAATGCCATATTAAAGATTTAAATGAGTTGAATTGAACAATGAGTTTATGGCAACTCAAGGACGGATTTAGCCTATTTTTGGGGGGGCCTTGCCCCCCAAATATTTTTTTAAAATATATTTATGCTTTATATGCATGTATATATGTGTATATATACAAACAATATCTTAGTATTAGTATATAGTCCAATGATAAAATGAATTTGACTCGTTATAATGGATGTTTATTGCCTAAACTACAAATAATGTAATAATGCATTCATACTAGTTAGTTTATTTATTATACAATTGATGATGAGTTATTAATTAATATAAACTTAAAAAAATCAACCATGATTGATGCATTTTATCAAACAAAGAATGTTAAGAATCTGGAAGTTTAAATCCTAATGTATAAAATTGTGTGTTGAAGGTAATCCATCATTATGGTTTATTCCATAGCAAAATTATCTTCATAAAATGTGACGAATTGTATTAACAAAAGATTTCTAGAGTTATGTAAAAAAGTGAATTTGAAAATCACTATAAGAAAAATAATGGTAGTGAAGTTCGACCCCCCAAGACTTCATTCCTGGATTCGTCCCTGTCAACGAGATGCACTAAATTCCTGTCAAAATTTTGGTTGGAGGACCAATTCTGCATATATTTTTGTCGGATTTGGGACCTAATGTGATGATGTGAAAAGGTTTGAGACGAAATGTTAAAATAACCTATTAGTTTGGGACCATAAAACAATTATTTTATGTAATACGGAAGTACGAGAAAAATTATTTTATTTTATAAAATGATTTCTTGTATTTGACATCGTAAAATTAAGAGAAAAAATATGTTTTTCTTTATCCTTGTGAAAGTTTCACAGATAAACCTAATTCAAGGGTCAAGTGGATTTTGCTCTTTTTTGCCAACTTAATTTTGACTTTGTCAATTTTTTTTAAGTGAATAGGTGAATTTCACAATTATTCTTTAAGAAAATATTTATAGGCATAATTATCACTTTTCGTGCAAATCATGAAATATAGTCACAATTATGGCAAGTAAACCACATAGCGGTCAAGAAAGGTTTCAAAGAAAGGTTGTACGTCTCCAGCCGACGGGGGCTGTTGTCTGCCTCCCCCTTCAAATGGAGATGGCCTTATTATAAACACAAATTTTTTTGTCTGTGTTTAACTTATTAACACATATAAATGTTTTGCTTGTAAAAATAAAACGTGGAGTTTTCTATCAATTAGGAAAAACACAAGTGGTATTTACATTTATGACTTTATATTTTTATTTTGAGTAACTTAAAAGCATAAATATTCCGAAATTTTATGTGAAATTTTCTCCATAGTTTTTACGCTATAGGCACTGTGTACGGAAGGGTTGTATTATAAAGAAGAATACACACAGCATTTACAAAAAAATTGTCATAAATTCAATTCAGAATTGTAAATATCAACATGCTTCTGTAAACCAGTTAGTTAAATTTTGAACCTTTTCAGAGCAGGAACATTAATCAAGTTCAAAACGTGAGAACCTCACTATTATAGTTGAAAAAGAAAAAATAAAATAAATATACCTCACCTAAACAGGTCTTTTAAAATTTAAGAGGTTAATTGAGTTTATACACAATGCTTATTTATGCAACATCACAAACATATAGATATCAAACCACTAGAAACTAGTTGCACCCCAATGCTTAATTGAAATTATAACGGAGAGTGGTGGGATCCCGAGTCTTGATGGAGATACATCCTGCGATTTACATTCTTCAGGATTTTAAGGCAATGATTCTGATAGTCCACGATTAATCTAGTGTAAGCTTAGATACCTGGGTTATTAAAAAAATTATCTGAGAGAGAAAAAGATGAGGAGAAAGAAGGTCCAATAGCAGCCCAACTTGACCCAATTTAATTAGCATATGACATGGTAGAAGTTTCTTGATTTTGTTTTTCTACTTGTGTGCATGAATCTAGAATAGTCAATTCTAGATAGATAGGTCTAGAAAAATATCTTGTAAAATGTCTTATATTAATTTCAAGAAGATCATTCTTAAACTTTATATCAAATTGATCTTCACCATCCATTTGCGGATGTGGTTAGTTTAAATAGAGGCAATGCCTTATTTGTAAAAGTTATAGTATAGCCTCTATAGTATAGATAAATTAGGCATGACAAGATGGATCTGAACCCGCGGGCCAGTCCGTGACCCGTCCAGGCCCATCCAGACCCAACCCATTAATTTTTATGTTTGTTGGGTTGGATTGGTCTTGGATCAGCTTTATAATTATAGGTCTCATAGTGGATCAGTTAAGGGGTTTTTTAAAAACAAAAAAAAATTAATTATTGGGCCCAATTTAAAAGCAACTTTGCTACTATCTTTAATTCCAAAAAGAAAATTTTATTATATCTTGTTTGCTATCATAAAATTGAAGGCCTAGACCCAACTTTTCTTATTTTATAATTCCTAACCCATTATTTCGATGAAAAAAATTAAATTATTAAAATATGTTAAAATTGTTCGTCTTTTCTATACCAATTTCATGGCCACTTTTGACTAATAAAATATTAGTATCGACTTTCGAAAGAGTTTTTTTTATTTATTTTTACGCAATATATTTTTATTCCTTTATATTTCTTAGATATAAGAGAATAATAAAAATTATATTTTCAAATCATGTAATTAATGTTTTATAATTTGCATGTAAACTTTATTCTTTCAAATTTTGGCATCAATTACTCTCATTTTTCAACCCATGTTACAACAATTTTTTGTGGATCTCTTGAAGGAAAAAAAAAGATGAGGATTAAAGGGCCGACCCAGACCCGACCCGATAAAGACCCGACCCATTTTTGACCCACCACCACAAACCCGTTAATGATCCGACCCGTTTTGGCCCGACCCGACCCGTCCATTTGCCAAGCCTAAGACAAATTATTGAACTTTTTTCATAGAACTTGAAATAGTATTTGATTTCTTAGTAAACGGAGCTCAAAAAAACTTTCTTCGAGTAAAACATAATTAAATTCGAGTAACTTGATATTTTTACACACATTCTGTTACTTACTATATTATAGAATTGAACTTCTACCAACTTATATTAATAAACAAAAAGGCATTTTTGTTGTGCCTATATATCTTCTACCAACTTATTAATAAACAAAAAGGTATTTTCTACCAACTTATATTAATAAACAAAAAGGCATTTTTGTTGTGCCTAAATATCTTCTACCAACTTATTAATAAACAAAAAGGTATTTTTGTTGTGCCTAAATATCTATAATATAAGAAACTATCAAATTTGAGTAATTGTTTTATCAAAGAAAATAGAAAATCCTTTCACGAGGGGACGTGCTTCCTAAATAAGGACATTGTCATTTTTCTTCTCAAAGGCCGAATTACCAAATTTATATAGACACTAATATTAGGTATCATGTTATGTCATAACTCAGGAGGTTTATTTCATTTTATTTTTGCAGCAGCAAAATCGATAAGAATAACAAGACGTCCGCATTCAACACTAATTAGTTTAATAAAAGGAAATAAATTTGGTGAGCTAAACAAAATTCCTAGTTGCACGAGAGATTTAGAAAAGAGTTATGTAACTTTGGGTCTCTTTTAAATAGTATTCTAATTATACGTAACATTTTAACTTTCATTTTAGTTCTTTGTATAACAAATTTCGTGAGAGAATTTTACTTTTGGTACCAAATTTTATATTAATTCTCATTTAATTATGATACAGTAAATATTCAGGGTAATACACTTGGTACCATAATTTAACAAATCCACTCATATTTGATATCACAAATAAAAAGCGCCGTTAAGTAGGTGACGTGGCAGTTAAGTAAATTAAATTATTGCGAAATTGATGTAGTCACTTTTGCTGACTGACAATTTTACCCCATAATATTTCAGGCTGGCAAAATAACCACACATCTTCAAATTTGCTGACGATTTTAGTCTATATTATTGCTCTATTTTAAAATTGCTAACAATTTTAGTCTACATTGGTACCTCCATTATAAATTTATTGAATGTTAGAGGACCAGATTTGTTATCCGTAGGACACAAATTAAAATTAAGTGAAAGTTAAAGGGCTAAATGTACATTCACTATAGTTCTAAAAAACAAAAAAGTACGTTCACTATAGTTATAAGACTATTTTCGAATAAATATCAAAGTTACATGACCATTTTTAAAAATTTGCCATATTATTTTTAGGTCGGATGGTGTATTCAAGAATTAAAGACTCTTCAATAAAAGATTTAAAATTCCTTTTTAGTCATTCGACATGGTTTCCTGAAACATTAGAAAATAATGTTATAAATATACTGAAAAAAAATTTAGAGAAAAAGAAGCAAATGGATATTAATTGACTTTATAATTCTCTCGGTGCTGGTCCGAGGCCTAGACAATTTATGTGCTCGCTTAGGACCCCAATTATAGAGGAATCTCGATGATTATTAATATTATTATTATTATTTTTGTGAATTTAACTTTATATTAAAAAATTAAACTCACTTTTTTAATTAAATAGTGCATAATTAGAAACGTAAAATGCCGATGAGGCCTTAGCCAAGTGGTTAAGGATGAGGCTTCATGACCAGGAGGTCATGGGTTCAACTCCCACGAATGTGGGTATTTTCTCTAGTTTCATACTAGTCTTTCTCTAGTTTAATACTAGTAATTAGTTCATTTTATTATTATTGGAATAGTTTCGATTTGATATAGTGTTTGATGTAACAATGTATTCACCGTCTAAAAAAAAAAATTAGAAACGTAAATGAGTTGAATTGGACCAATAAGTCCGTTGGTGAAGCTGAAGTCCGTTGGTGAAGCTGAAGCTCCAATCTAATCCACCTTAATCCCATTCACCCTACAAAGATAAAGAGTAGTTTGGTGTTCTTCAAAGGCCAAATAAACAAAAATATGTTCCCTGTCACTTCTCCAATTGCCTGATCAATAATTCATAAGGCTTGCTCGAGCGGGTAGGGTGGGGTTTCGAATCTCGTCTGAAACTTGAATGAAAACATTTTCATGAGTCTGTCTAAAGGTCATTTTTTGTCAAAAGACTCAAAACCCCTTTGTGCGTAGAGAGTACAACAATATGGTGGAATCCCGAGACTTAATGGAGGTACATACCGCAATTTACATCCTTCAGTACTTTAGGACAATGAATTTGAGGACCCAGAATTGACCTAACGTTAGCTTAGCAACCTGGATTATAAAATAAAAAAATAAAAGATTCATTAAAGCAGTGCTATTCCCAATTAAAAATTATTAACTACACATGCAGGAGTTGGGACCATAAAAGCAATTCTGTCCAAATCATTAATTTATGTAAAATGAAAGTTTTGAAGAAACTAGTTTAATTTTTAAATGGATTCTCGTAAAAAATTTGAGAGAATAAGAGAAAAATATTATTTGGCATTTTGCATTTAAGAAATACACTATTTTTACACTTTACATTCTGAAATTAGATTTTTGACACATTACATCCTCGATTTGCATATTCATTGGCAAAATGCAACGTACTAGGATCCAAATTATCCAATGCATTGACAATAATATGCAACTCGAAGGTGCAGTATCAATATTTTAATTTGAAGATGCAAAGTGCCAAAAATAATATATTTTTTAGGGTGCAAAATACAAATTATTCAGAGAGAATAAATATGTTTTAATATATTCTTTATAATCCGAACAAACTCAAGTTCCCAGTTAAACCCAACTCAATTAAAGGGTGGAGTGGATTTGTTCTATTTTGCCAACCTTAATTAGTTTCGATCTAAACATTAAGATAGGGATGGCAAAATGGGTCAAAACCTTATGTTTGGGCATTGATCAGCCCACTCCGGCCCAATCCAGTCAAATCCATATAAATTTTATTGTTGATAGACCGGTTAAGATTGTATTTTGTAAATATTTATATGAGATGGACTTCTATTAATTTCATAAGCGGATCATTAACGAATCAAGTGAAAAACATATTTTTTTAGATAAACTAGCTAACTATCTGCTTTTGACTTAAAAATATTATTTATTTTTCTCTTCTAAATTCATGAAAATTTAGTTACAATATTAAATTATTAAGAATATTTAGTTTTGAAATAAATATAGAATATTGCTCTAAATTTTTTTAAAATAAAAACTAAAGTGTGGTAAGGTTTTCCTAATTCATATAAATATAAGGATAATTTGCCTAGATATCCCCTAACTTTTACCCTAATTTTTAAGAATCCTTGGTCTTTTCAGAAATTATTAAGGTATTTGTTTGACATAGCGGTCATAGTCAACATTAACATAATATGTCAAATGTCTGAAATGTCCTTGATTGTTTTAAATATTTACACACAAAAAAAGTCAATTCACACACTCAACCCCCCATCCCCCTCTTTCCTACTCCCGTCTATTGATAGAAAGTTGTTCGCTATGGAGTGGCAACCTTTTTACACCCTAGGTTCCGGCCAAAAGTCGTCGGCCACGGCAGAGGTGAGTGAAAGAGATGATAAATAGTAGGATTAATTACATGTACCTCCCCTGAGGTTAGGTGTAATTACCGCCCAATCCCCTCGGACAATCATAATTACAACGACCTCCCCTGAGGTTTCAAAAGGATTACATCCGTTAGGGATCAGTTAGTTTTTGCTGACGTCATCACTTAATATTTTATGAATTTCCCATTTTACCCCTCTGTTACTGTAGCATTTTACATGGACAATTTTATCCTTTTTAGTTTTTTGCATGGACAGGGGGATTATTGTAATGTTTAGGATTATGAAAGGGTGTCAATGTTGTATTTTAGTTTTATCCTTAAAATCAATTTTTATTGTGTATAAATTCAGGAAATTAGTTTCAAAATAGAATAATTGATTTTCTCAAGGTTGTTGCAAAATAAATTCCAAGTAAAATGCATAAATTACCAAAGAAAATATGAAAAGATTCTACTGTTTTCATAGCTTATACAAAATAAAATACCAAAGAAATCCATAAAACAAATGCTAAAATAAAAACACAATATTTTTGCCAAAATGATTCATATGATAAATAACCAGCCATAATAACTTATATGGTTCATTACAAATACCATTACATCTGTATCCAAAATATTACCAAAACATTACTAATATCCCCCTTTACAATCCAAAACATTTAATTAACATCCAAATTTTGCCCAAAATATTACCAAAGCAGAAATCCATTAACAAACACACAATAAACTGGATGTTAATTAAATGCCATGAACAGAAATCCAAAAACACATCATATTCATCAAAAACCATATCAATAACTTAAATTCTTAAACAAAATCCAGCAAATTCATTCATCAGGTGGAACTTGTGAGGATTGGGAGATTGGGGGGGGAGGGGGGGGGGGCTCTTGAGTGTTCACCACCACAGTTTCACTTGATCTCCTTAGATGATGAAGTACTTGACTTAGTGGGATATCAGCATCAAAATCAACTCATCTAGCAGCATTTGATGGTCCAACACCTCCATCTTCAGCTACCTGCAAATACAATGGATGAGTTAATCAAAAACATTAATTTTAGTAAATTTAGGCTAAAACATAAGTTTGAATTTAATGACCTGTGCCTCCTCTCTGTTGGTTGCTCTCTTAGTTCTCTTATTTTTTGTTCTCCCATCCTCACAGGTCCTTTTGTTATGCCCTAATTGCCCACACCTTCCACACTTCAAGGTTGCTGACCTTTTTGAGGGGATTACCCTTGATGCTTCTCCTTCCTCCCTTCTCCTGTGTTTCTTTGGTCTCCTGGCTGCCTTTTCAGAGGTGGGGGCATAAATTCCTGAGGTTCAATATGCTCCATTGGAGGCCAGAACATAGGATCAAGAATGCCCTTGATCTTGATATGGTAGGCCATCATATAAAATCCCTTGTAGTAACTTCTGTCTGTGTAGCTTTCCACATTCTCTCTTTTGTGTTCTATAGCTACCAAAGCATGCTTGCAAGGAATTCCACTAACCTCCCAATATCTACAGTTGCATGTCCTATCTCCCAAATTCACTATGAAGTGAATATTGTTCTCCTTGACTTCGAACTCATTTTCACCACAATCATCAAAACACACCTATTGGCTTCGGTTTTTAACACATTTATTTTCTTAACAATACCCTCACACAAATGACTAGTCCATTTCATCCCATCAACATACATTTTGTTCACCCTATTCAAAACTTTTGATCTCAACCCATCCATCAAACCCAAAATAGGTGCAGCTCTAAGATCCTCAATCTAATTATTAAAAGATTCAGACAAATTGTTAGTGACATGGTCATTTTTTATCCTAGTATCAAAAGCATGTCTAGACCACATACTAACATCTATTACCATTAACCAATCATAAGCTTGGGGTTTTACCTCTTTTAACTTTCTCATGGCAAAGTCAAACATGGCCCTATTGTATGCCCTTGCAGCTGCCCAGTACCATTTTTTTACCACCAGGCCAGGATAGAGGGTCCTCATGTTTGCATATATGTGTCTGACACATTTCCTGTTGACAGCAGTAGGCACTTTCTCAATAATAGCCTCAACAAGCCCCTGAAAATACCACACAGTAAAAATACAATTAAACCCAAATACATATATTACATAACAAATAAGTCCTTACCAACTTAAAAATATTACAAATGAGTCATTCTGACTAATGACACTTAATATATTAAACCTTCAAAGAAATAATATCTTACAACTAAGTTCATACCTTTTGCCTGTCTGTCATGAAAGTCCAAGGCCTTTCTTCATTGAAGCCTCCTAACATGTTCTCCAAGCAATGAAAGAAAAATCCCCAGCTATCCTTGTTCTCACTTTCAACCACAGCAAATGCCAAAGGAAAAAGACCATTATTCCCATCTAGTCCAATGGCAGAAAATAAAATCCCCTTATGAGGTCATTTTAAGTGACACCCATCAAAGCTCAAGAATGGACTATATCCAGATAAAAATCCTATCTTCAATGGTTCCAAACCCAAAAAAAATCTTTTAAATGTAGGAGTAGGTGGAATGGATTCAATTACTTCATCTCCATCACCATCTCCTGTGTCATCATATTGAATCAGAACAAGACTCCCTACATTGGTTGTCCTAACCATGTCAGCATACTTAGGCAGCATAGAGTAAGACTCTTTATGTCCACCTTCCACATCATCCATAGCTTTTAGCTTGGCCCTGTATAACTGCATGTAATTTGGATTAATACCATACTTCTTCAACTCATTCCTCATCCCTTTTGGCTTCATATCAGGATTTGCTCTCAGAATATCCACCAACTTTTCAGCCATCCAGCTTGCAGTTGCCTCCTTAATCCCACATTTCCTAACACATGTATGCACATGATTGTATGACTTGATCATGAAAGTAGCTCCATCAGGCAAAAGAGATGCATGAACTCTCCACTTACAGTCTACAGCATTACAAGTTCCTGTCACTCTTGTTTTTTCATTCTTTAGCCTCAAAAGTTCAAACCCCTCTCTGATTGCAAACTCCCTCAATGCCTCTCTAAAATGATCAACTGTTGGGAACTCCATCCCAACTCTAAATTCCATAGGCTCATAAATATTGGCAGGAACTAGGAACTCATTTCTCCCTATATATCCAGCCATTGGATCATCTTCAAATTCCTCATCTGAACTATGATGAGCTTCACAGTGATCATCGGATTCATAATCACTCCGTTCTTTATCAGCAGCCACTGGTTGCTTTCCTTTATTTCTTTCACCCCCCTAGTATTTTCAACTCTTACATTTTGATCCCCTCTCTCATTATTAGCAACCACTGGTTGCTTTTCTTTGTTTCTTTTACCCCCCTGAGTATTTTCCACCCTTACATTTTGCTCCCCTCTCTCATTATCACTATCTCCTAACTCACCCTTATCAGTTTCCTGACCTTCACTTTCACCATCACCAGAAACAACACCTTCACCCTCATCACCTTCACTTTCACCATCACCAGACTCATCACCTTCACTTTGATCCTCATCACCCTCACTTTCACCAGATTCATCCTCATCATCCTCATCACCCTCACTTTCAGCTTCTTCATTTTCAGACCCTCCTTGGTTTACACCCTTATCTTCATTTTGAAATGTCTGAATAAACAAGTCGATCTGAGAATGGTCCTTGTTCTTCTCAAACATATTGTTTACATCACTGTCACCCCATATCCTTGTTTTTCAAAGCCTCCCCATTTATGTTTCACCATAACTCATCACAATAAGAGTGTCATCTCTCCCTGATAAGTTCTTCAAAGCAACTTCACATACATCATTTAGCAGGTCCAAGTACTTATAGTTCCTTGATTGAATGTTCTTGAGGATGAACATCTCATCTTTGTAATGGACTACAATATCATACAACATTTTCTGAAAATGAAAAGAAAGTAACAACATTACCATATTATCATACAAAATTTTGCAAAGAAGGTAACAACATGAAAAGAAACCTTCAAAGAAATTTTGCAAAGAAAGTAACAACATGAAAAGAATCTAACATAACTCAAAACTTTGTAACATACAAAAACTTCAGAAAATATAACTAAAAAAAACATGACCATATTAACCATATTATCATACAGTGCCAACAACATTCAATATTGAACTATGAAATCAACAACATAATCATATTTTTCTTCGTTTTATCAACAAAAACAACACCAATCAAAATCAAAACTATGAAATCAAAATATAATCATATTATCACATAAATATTCAGAGATATTTAAAAAAAAAAAACAGTGATCAAAATTTTGTGCCAAAAAAACCCTAGGTGACTGAAAATTCTTCATTTTTTGAGAATATACAAGAGTATTACCTAACTAAGCTATTTTCAACAAAAAAAAAAACAAAAATCGATTGAAAATAAAAGATTAATTTTCGATATTACCTTCGGTTCTTTGGATGTTTTGCTGCCCAGAAACGGTACGGGAATGGGGCTTGTGCTTTCTCCTTAATACGGTTTTTCAACACACTAAAATGGGGCTCGATAGTTTTTGAAGTTAGAGAAACAATGGTGATTGAAAATGGTGGGGAAGATGAATGGTTTGAGTGATGGTAAGGGTTTTCATGTAAGTGTGTGTGAGTGTGTGTATGTATTTTGAAGCGGGAAATGAAGCAGGGGCAATATTGTCAATCCGGGTCGAGATATTTTTTGGGCTTTTTTTTAATTAAAAAACTGAAGGGCATAACTGTCAATTCACACATTCCGTCCAAGTCCGTTAGTCTCCGTTATGGTTTTGTGATCCTTTTGAAACCTCAGGGGAGGTCGTTGTAATTATGATTGTCCGAGGGGATTGGGCGGTAATTACACCTAACCTCAGGGGAGATACCTGTAATTAACCCTAAATAGTATGTACAGCAACCACAAAGTTATATTTTTTCTTTTTTTGAAATAATTTTTCTAATGAAAAATATTCAATATTAACTCTAAAATCATTTAAAAAATATTTCATTTGAATGTGTATTTTCAAATTTACTAAAATACTTTACTAATTACTTTATTTATAGGAGTTCTATGGAAATTAATTGAGTTTTTAATGCAATTTTGTAATAAATTTTATATTTTTATCAAAAGAAATTAAATATGTATAACAAAAACACTCCCTAAAGTATAAAAAAACTATTACACTGAATTCCCCAATTTGAAAAAAACTTCAAAAGAAGTTGGATGACGACATAAAATACTGTCTAAAATTAAGGTAAGTGGCGCCCTTATAATATGATTTTACTACAGGGGATCTCTTGGTAATTTCTTAAACAGGAAAGGTAGTCTTTGTACCCTTCATTAGGGGTGAACGCGATCGGGTTTGGGAGGGTGTATATAAAAAAATTAACCAGATCCCTAACACATGCGGGTTACCAAAATCACAAATTATATGGGTTGACGACTTTTTAAGCTAAATAAGTACAACACAAATATAAGAGTGAATAGCAAATTAACTTTTTGTGTTATTCTTAGTAGGCAATTTTCTTTCCTGTGATAAATAAAAGGGTAAAATAACTCCTTCTGGGTTAATATGGAAGTAGTTTGGTTGAGTTTGGCCTCAGTTTGGTTTGGAAAAGTGGTTTCAAAAGTTTGGGTGAAACCTTTGAAACTCGATTTAGGTAATGGTTTCAATGGAATATTGAGAATGTAAAATATTATTAAATAATAGTTAGTGGATTTTAAAATTTGAGATTTGATTTGGATGGTGGTTTGGTTGTTGGAGTTTGGAGAAGAAAAAAAGGTAGTAGATGTCAAATCAATAATTTTATATGATTTAAAATATAATATTTTATTTTGTAATGATTGAGATGATGAGTTATTATATTGTGATTATTGAGAATTTATTGTATTTATTTAGATATGATTGTGATATTATCTTAGATGATGATAAATGATTGAATACTTATTTATTTAATTTAAATAAAATTATTAATAATTTTATTATACTGTAAATAATAAGATATATATATATATATATATATATATATATATATATATATATATATATATATATATAATATTTGACATGACACCATTTTCTAGCCTACATATAACCGATTATAATACGAAAAAATACAATAAAATATTTTGATAACAATTGTTTAATTGCAAAAATGATATATTTAATGAGATAATTAATGCATAATTTTATGTTGTAATATATACAATATATTAAGATGAACATTATTTTTACCATCTAATATAATCGAATATAACATTTAAAACTGCGGCTGGATATTTTAATAACAATTATTACATAAAAAAATTTATAATGCAAAAATCAAATAATATGACAAAATAAATAATACAAAAACTTGTAATGTAATTATTTAAAAAAAAATAAACTTGTAATGTAATTGATATTGTTAAAATATAAATTATATAAAGTTGGTATATAAAAACTAATTATCTCCCATGTTGTGTCTATTTGTCATTATTACATGTTGGCATATTAAAAGGGTTAAAGTTTGGGCTGGTTTGGAGAGTTTGGACTTTTTCTGAAACCCTGGTTTGGACTGAAGTCACTGAAACTCATCACCAAACAAGGTTTGACCCAGTTTGGTTGAGACCAAACTGTGACAAACTAGAACCATATAAGCCCCTGTGTTTTTGTAAAAGAAGCACATTGTCTTCATCTTGATTTTTACATTTTTACAAGGAGGTAAAATGTCTATTATGCAATATCACAATGAGATAAAATGCTTATTTATTCATTTGATTGAGAGGTAAAGTGAAGTGAATATGTTGTCAAGGTAGGGTTATATTGATAAGTTTTTACATGAAAATGAAGTCTCACTCGTATTATGGAGAGTGTGTGTAACACCTCAGCGAGGAAGAAATTAAATTGCTCATTATTTCATATCACGATATCACATGGAGGTCCGACCTCTTCTTCTCAGTCCTTCGCCTTCAACTTTTTTTGGACACAAGGGTTTAATTTTTTCCTTACCATGTGAACTTCTAATTCTATTTCTTTTTTCCACAGGCCCATCCTCCATGCCATTTCTCAATTTAGGTTACTAAACTTACTGCCTTTCCAATTTTAGAGTTTTTTTTTTTCAATAAGGGTTTATTCATAATAGGCTTCTTGTCACATGTTCTTCATTTTATTAATATTGTATCTACTATTAAGTTGAAGCCTTGAAGATATCAATTCAAGCAACGAGGACAGTCGACCAAAGAGGTCTGAAGAGAATTTTCGGTGAGCCCACCGGCCGTTCAATATTTGAGATACTTCTCTTTTCCTCCAATTGTTCTACAAAACTAAAAATTTCCTTAAAAAATATAATTGGTCCTTTTGTTTTAAGCAATTTGTGCAAAATATTGTAGGTAGTAACGAGGGTTTATCAACCATGGTTTTCCTTGCTATGTGGGTTGCACCGCTCCTTTTATCCAATCCAATTCTCCCCCTCCCCCCAATCTTTCTATAACATGTATATTTATTTCTTAGTATTTAGTTCTATCTTTATCTTAACTTTTCATCTTCTGTTTGGAACATTTTGATAGAAATAGTGTCCTGCAAACCAGCTGTATGGCTAGCATTTATTGTATTAAATGAGGAACTATTCAATTTTGATTAATAAAAACACTTTATTAAATGATCAACTTTATCTTATGTAATAATTATCTATCTACGCATAAGGATAGAAGTCCTTAGATCACAGGGCTATGGGACAACCCGTGGACTGATCTCCAAGGCCGTGATCTAGAACATATTCAAGAGTCGTAGAATCCAATCGAGATAGGACATCGTTGGATTCGGTTAGACTCTCACTTTTGTGTATACTCCGATGAACTGGAGAACGCTGGGGTCCACGAGCGTGACTGGGATAGTCGATACACATAAGTGGGTGGCTTGCTGGGATAGCAAGTGCACTGAATACCCCAATTAGGAAATAACTCACCATGGAAGCGGTAGTCGCATATCGGGGTTGAAGTTATTCCAATTTGCAATAGTATACGAGGAACGATCCCTAACTACTTGAGGTGATAGGATTTATCTGGTGCGAGAACGTTTATACTTTGATGTGAGTTCCGACTGACTGGAGTTCACCAGAAAGTCTCTGTGAACTCATGTTGGGTATGGAGGAACTCGTATGCAGATTCATATCATCAACAAAGGATCCATTGACCCGACTTGATAGGTTGGGAAATTCTGCTATGGATTTCTGTGAGAAATTAATTCTGATAAAATCCTTGGCCAAGGTATCTGACGACTTTATGTAAGTAGCTCATAAAGACTAAGTCAAAGAGAATGATTTCGAGACCAGAATACATAAGGTCAAGAGAAGATAAAAGGGAGACCGATGAAAGACCATACCCTTAAGTCTCGACTGGGAGATTGATCGATGGAGAGATTATGTCGTATATGGAAATTGTAAATGAGTTAAAAGGTTCACTGAATTAATTCACTAGTGATTGGGCTCCATGGGCTTGTGGCTGGACATCGACCGTGGAGTGTGGGAGAATTGCCAAATTGGCAAGGGTGCTAATTTTGGAATGATCAATCGACAGAGTGTTCGATTGATTTAGAGTATATGTTGCTCGAATAATTAAATAATATTTAATTATAACCCATTGCCAATTATGTGATGAACCTACGGGGGCATACACAATACACATGAAGCGAAAGCGAGGAAAAGAGAACAACCGAGTCGACTGGGTCGACCCAATTGGAGCTAAATAGGATCCAATTGGAATTGGATCAAGATCATAAATTAAATTGGAATTTAATTTGTGAATTAATTAATAAGTTGGATTTAATTAATTAAAGGAAAAATTAATTAAATAGACTTGGAGTCTAATTTAATTAATTGGGAGAGTAGTTAATTAATTGTGCTATTTAATTGAGAGATTAAATAAAGTTTGGTCAAATTAATTAACTGGGCCATGAATTAATTAGGAAGACTTGGTCTTCTAGTTAGAGTGGGCCATGGCCCATGTAGGAGAATTAAAGTCCTAATCCTAATAGGACTAGGTTAATGAGATACCTATAAGTAGGGGATTTGATGTCATATCTCACACACAACTCTAAGAGCCAAAATAGAGCAAAGGAAAAATTCTCTCTCCCTCTCCCACACAGAAATCGGCGAACCCCCTCTTCCACTTTGGAAGAATTTTTCGATTTCTATTCACTCCCAATTCGTTCTCTAAGCCTAGATATTAATATACCTTATGTTCTAGTCGATTAGGTTATACTAATTTTCGTGATATTGTGGTGTATCAACTCGTCGAGGCGCAACACGTGGGGCGCTACAAGCAGGACTTGGGATCGATCCAACCGAGGGAAAAAACGCAACTTTGCTGAGCTACTTGGATTTGCAAGGAGACAGGTATAATTTGGATCTAATTATTTGATGTAGGAACTAACTGAAAACTTAGGAAACAGCTAGAAAACCAATAACAGAAACAGCGAAATCGATAAGTAACGCGTAACTTCAATTTCTAGGGTTTTGTGCCCAAGAATAAGTTTGTGAAAGATATAAATCTAATAATAATTAACTAACCCAGCCAAAATAAACCCTAGCAGTATTTATATGAGAATAAAAATACTGCGCAGCCCTAATTAAGCAAAAATGACTAAACTGCCCTTAATTTAAGTAAGGGTGACTTAACCAAAATAAAGTAAATATAAAGTACTCAAAACGCCAAATAATAACCAAAACTCCTAAACAAAACATAATCTATGCTCCTGCATCAATCTCCCCACGTTGAAAAGAACTTGACTCTGGCAAGAATGCTTGAATATATTCTGAGTAAGCTTCTGGATCAACTCGCTGCAACTCCTCTTCTGAAATCCATGTACTCTCAGTTGCTGGTTTGCCCAACCATTTCACAAGAAATCTGCGATACATATTTCCCCTTCTAGAGCTAACTTCCTTGACATCTAAAATATCTTCAACAACCTCTGTTGGCTTCTTAGGCAATTGATCAAAGTTGAACTCTTGACCTCCATCATTTTCTTTAAACTCATTGTACTCATATAAGTCAGCAATATTGAAAATGGGGCTGATTTGTAAGTTGTCATGTAAATCAATAATATATGCATTAGAACTAATCTTCTTCAACACTTTACATGGTCCAAATTTCCGCGCCTTTAACTTATGGTAAGTGCCCTTAGGAAACCGCTCTTTCCTTAGGTGAACAAGCACCAAATCTCCTTCATTAAACTCCTTTAAACGCCTATGTTGATTTGCTGAATCTGCATAAACCTTGTTGCTAGATCGAATTGCAGCACAAATTTCTTCATAAATTTGCTTCGTATGATCAGCGAAAGCTTCCCCCTCGGCACTTATTCGAGCTTCTTGAGGTAATGGAACAAGGTCTAATACATGTTGTGGTTTATAGCCATAAGCAGCTTCAAATGGAGTTCTCTTTATACTTCTGTTCACTGAATTGTTATATGCAAATTCAGCTTGAGGCAATATCTCATCCCAATTCTTCACATGATCCCCCACTAAACAACGCAACATATTTCCAAGACTTCTATTTATCACTTCAGTTTGCCTATCAGTTTGCGGGTGACACGTGGTGGAATATTTTAGTTCTGTGCCTAACTTTCTCCAAAGAGTCCTCCAAAAGTGTCCCATAAACTTGACATCTCTATCAGAAATGATAGAAGATGGAACTCCATGTAAATGCACTACTTCCTTGAAGAATAAACGAGCTACCTGTGATGCATCTACTGTTTTTGAACATGGTATGAAGTGTACCATCTTGGAAAACCTATCCACAATAACAAACACCGAATCATGCCCCCTAGCTGTGCGTGGCAACCCTAACACAAAGTCCATGCTTATGTGAATCCAAGGTGCATCAGTTTCTGGTAATGGGGTGTAAAGTCCCGTGTTTTGAGTGTGTCCTTTTCCCAACTGACATTCTCGACACCTTTTCACTACCCGCTCAACATCCCGATACATCTTAGGCCAAAAATAACGAGACGCAACCATTTCCAAAGTCTTGTCCCTGCCAAAATGACCTCCAAGCCCTCGACCATGTAATTCCAACACAATTTGCTCCCGCAAGGACCCTTCCGGAATACATAATTGCTGATCTTTAAAAACATAACCATCATGTAGGTTATAAGGTGAAGATTGGTAGTTGCTTGTGTCTTTTATTCCTTCTATTATGCGGCTGAAATATTGATCATTTTGGTACTGATTCTTCAGCTCTTCAAATCCCACTACTTGAGTCCTCATATTTGTTAGCAATAGTGCTTGCCTGCTCAAAGCGTCTGCAACAACATTCGATTTTCCAGATTTGTGCTTTAGAGATAAAGTGAATTTTTGAAGGTACGAACTCCATTTAACATGTCTGTCACTCAACTTCTTTTGTGAGTTTAAGTACCTCAAAGCTTGATGATCAGAGTACACCACAAATTCACGATAAAGTAGATAATGTTCCCAATGTCTCAAAGCTCGAACTAAAGCATAAAACTCTAGATCATAAGTCGAGTACCTTCTTTTTGCTTCAGATAACTTCTCACTAAAATAGGCTACCAGTCTGCCCTCTTGAGTTAGAACAGCGCCAATACCAACATGTGACGCATCACACTCGACAACGGACACCTTATTAAAATCTAGTAGTATAAGAACTGGGGCACTTGTCATTGCAGATTTTAACGTTTGAAAAGCCTTCTCAGCAGATACAGTCCACACAAATGTACTACTCTTTAAGCATTCAGTGATAGGTGCCATGATTGCGCTGAAATTCCTAAAAATGAACACTTTTTGAGATTAGCATACAACTTTTCTTTCTGCAGAACCTCGAAAACTTTACGCAAATTAGTTAAGTGTTCTCCTTTCGAATGACTATAGATCAGAATATCATCGAAGTACACAACAACAAATGAACCTAAGAATGGTTTTAATACCTCTGTCATGGCACACATAAATGTGCTTGGTGCATTTGATAATCCAAAAGGCATCACTAGCCATTCATATAAACCATCAGGTGTCTTGAAAGCAGTCTTCCACTCATCTCCTTCTCGCATCCGGATTTGGTGATAGCCACTCCTTAAGTCTATTTTGGAAAAATACTTTGAACCAACCAACATATCCAACATGTCGTCCAATCTTGGAATTGGAAATCTGTATCTCACTGTGATTTTGTTGATGGCAAAACTATCCACGCACATCCGCCATGATCCATCCTTCTTCGGAGTCAATAAAGCAGGTACATCACATGGGCTTTTGCTTTCTTGAACTAATCCTTTAGTAATGAGGTCTTCGACTTGTCTCTTGACCTCAGCCCGCTGCGTCGGAGGCATTCTATATGCTGGCAGATTTGGTAAGGGTGCTCCAGGCACTAAGTCAATAGCATGTTGTATGGTTCTTGAAGGAGGTAAGCCCTCCGGCAATTCTTTAGGAACCACATCGTGAAATTCTTCCAGCAATTGCTGAATTTCAGCAGTGAAATTCAGTGACTCATCATCCGAATTACTAAATCCAACTAGCACATAAATAACTCCGACTTCTTTACTCTCTTCTTCAAACTTTTGTCCCGTCAAAACGATGTTGTCGCTGCTTTTCGATGTTCTGGATCTTTCTTCTTTCAAGGGGTGTAAGGTAAAAGTTTTATGTTCTCGCCAAAATGTATAAGTATTAGGTTTTGTATGATGAACCATATCTTTATCATACAACCTCGACCTTCCCAACAGAATGTGACAAGCATCCATGGGAACTACATCACATAACGCTTCATCCTCTACATTACTTCCCATAGTGAATTTAACAAGGCATCAAGAAGTTACATGTACCTCGTTTCCCTTTCGAAACCAAGCAATCTTGTAAGGACTAGGGTGTTTTTCAGTCGGCAACTTCAACTTTTCAATTGCTTCTTTGGAAACAATGTTTTCACTACTACCACCATCTAAAATCACTTCACATACCTTTCCCCCACAAAGAACACGAGTTCGAAATATGTTGTGTCATCGCCAATCCTTTTCTTCTACCCTAGGAGTAGTCATAACACGGCGCACCACTAACGAGTCTCCTTGAACAGGTAGGATGTCCACACTCCCTGGCTCCTCATCATGGTATTCATCGTATATAGGTTCTCCAAAATCAGGTTCCCCATCTTCAAATTCAACTAAATTTACCCTTCTCTGAGGACACGAGTATGACCTATGTCCAATCTCCCCACAAGTGAAACATGGTTTTGGATCACGGTTATCCCATCTTGTATAGCCTGTACCAGCAGTATTTTTCGACCCATGTCGCATAGTTTCCTTTCCCTTTTCATTTTTTGCATTAGTAACATTTCTTCCTCCAATTATGCTTCCTGAAGTAGTTCCGCGATAAGTCTTATGACCAGGTTCACTACGAATTTCGTGATTAACCGTAGTACCCCTCGTGATAGTTGCTGGTCTACGCCCTGCAATAGGTTGTCTTGCACCATAACGTATAACACGCTTTTATTCCATTAAGGCATATTGTCGAGCATCTTCCAAGTTGAAGAATCGAGCAACTCCTTTTTCATCCCTAATGGACTGATTCAGCCCTGAAAGGTGACGGGCTGTCAATTGCTCGTCGGTTTCTGCTAAACCAACACGTACAGAGAGATTATTATTCAGCTGCGTACTCTTCCACCAACATACTCCTCTGCTTCAAGTTATGATATTTTTCGTATAATTCCATCGCATAATCTACCAGTAAAAATTATTTCCGTAACTTTGCCTTCATGTGCTGCCACGTAGCAATTTTTGTTTTACCTTGTCGAGTGCGCTGTTCTTCAACTCTCTTTGTTGGTCCCAAGTGGTCAGAAGAGGTTTAGAGGGGGGGGGGGTGAATAAACCTCTTTAAAATTTTCTTTCAAATTTAACTTTAAAACTTTACTCTAACTGAACAGACTAAACTGATCAGATTAGTAAGTTACAAATCTGTTCGCGAACAAATCTTTGAACAGTCTTGTTGACCACTCGTCTGATAGTTACTTAGCTGATTTTGCAGAAATCAGTTTTAATACTTAGAGTACTTGCAGCGGATTTTCAAAGTGTTTTTCACAAGTATTCTTAGCAGTTTGAAAAATGTTTCCCCAGTTTTATAAACTCCTTTTTGTTCTTTTTCAAACAGTTAACTTAATGTGTTTTTATGCAAACAGAAGATATGCAGTTTTGAAACAATGTAAAAACACAAGTAATTTTTATAGTGGTTATATGGATTTAAATATCCTTTAGTCCACTCTTCCAAGTCACACAGATCTTGGGTTATACTATAATCACAAAGTTTACAGTATACTCTGCTTGCGTCGAACAACAAATGAAACGACCACAAGTTCGCAATAGGAGATCACACAGAAAACCTATCCTCTGAAGTTTGATCACTCACAAAGATGGATCACAACTCCGCACAACACTCTTGTTTACAAAATCACTCAGAAGATGTATTTTTCTTGATTCTTCAACTCTGCTTTCGTCAACAAATGACTCAGCTGATGAGTGAGCTGTTCTTGAGACTTAAAGAATTTTGCTTCGGAAATTTCTCTCAGAAAGTGTGTTGCTTGTTTCTTCTTCGTCTCTTTCAGCTATTTATACTTGAGGATTGAAAAGTGTCCGTTGAAGAGAGACAGGATTCAAATTCCTCGAGTACTGGTCCTTAAAATCCGCGAACGGCTCTTTTGCAGTCTGTCCGTACTGTAAACAGTACTATTCTGCAGGCAGCATTAAATGCAGCATTAAATGCACTCGGCTGATGCGAAGCTTTTCTTCAATCATTTGTCTTAAATATCCTCGTACTTCAGCATTTATTACACCAAGGGGCATTTATTACCGTTGGGAACACTTCATGATCTTCTTCACTTGGCTGACAGAAGTATACGTCTGATGGTGAACTCGGCTGATCTCAAACTTGAACAAATCTGATTTGAGTCGGCTGATCTTCACTAGTCTGATAACTTCGCTTCAGCAGATCAGAAGTCTTGGACCTTGAAACTTTGACTCTTCTGATGTCTTCATTACTTAGTCAAAATTCCTTGATAAGTTTATCAGCTAAGTTACTCCATACTTAGCCAATTTTACGAAGTTTTGGAATGCATCAAAACCTCCCTTATCAAACTTTCTTCAGTGCCTTCATCTTCATCTTCATCCAACAATTTCCCCCTTTTTGATGATGACAAAACTTCAGCTTAGTACCTGTTGAATACCTAAACTAAAGATTGTAATCCTCAAAATTTTCTGAGATAGAAAAAGTTTGTTGGATTGAACTTGAACATTTTATAGATATGGAAAGTGAATTACATGTACAAATTCATCAGATGAGATTTCTGAAAAAAGTAAACTGATTACAATTGATTTTTTTTTTAAATTTCTAACTATCAGCTTCTTCATCAGATTCGAGCACTTCTTCATATTCATAAGATGATTCTTCATCATCTTCTTCATCATCAACTTCTTCTTCCAGAATTGCTTTGGCAGCATCCATCTTCTCCTTAAGTTCTTGTTCTTGTAGAGCTTTCAAAGCTTCCATGGCTTTCCTGGCAGAATCAGTGTTTTTGTACTTGGTATCTTCTTCTTCTATCTTTTCTTCTTCTTCTACCTTTCCAAGCACTTCAGCTTTGTCAGTAGTGTCTTCAGTTTCCTTGGCTTGAATGGTTGCAGCAGCAGTTTCTTCCTTAGTTGAATCTTCAGCAGCAGATTCCTTTGCTGGTTCTTCAGCAGCAGTTTCCTTAGCTGGTTCTTCCCTTTTATCTTCCCCCTTTTTGTCATCATCAACTCTGATGACATTAGAAGGTTCAACAGTAGGGTTGAGAGCAACTGTTGGAATCTTCACTCCAGCACACAAAGCCTTTAGATTCTGATTAACCACGTCATGACTAGCTGTCAGATGATGAAGGTCAGTGCTGATGACATCAGTCTTATCATTGAAGTAGTCAATGTTGAGGTTGATAGTTGCAATTTCATTTTGAACTTCCTGTGCAGCCTTTGCAACTTCTTGCAACATCCCCAGATTGATTTCCTTCTCTTCATGACTGACTTTAATGAAGGTTGCAGTTAAGTCAGCAATCTTGTGCTCAGCTGATTTTAAAGCAGTGTGAAGATGATTCACATCACCCTTCACATCTTCCACGTTCTGGTTCAGCTCTCTCAAACTGTGCACTAACTGCAATGAATGATCTTGAGGAATTGGAATACTGTTGATCTCCTTCTTGATGATTTCTTCTGTTGATCCTTGAACAGTTTCCAGCTGAATTCTGTTGGTTTCTGCCAACTCTGCTTTCAGCTCCTCCTTAACCTTTAATAGCTGTTGCTTGTGCTTGTCTTCCAGTTCCTTAAGTTGGTTTTCCATCAGCATCTGGATTGCTTCCATCAGTGATGAGTGCTTATCACCTGATGAAGCAGAAGCAGCAGCTACATCCCTTTCATCAATTTCCTGGTGGACAGGAATATCTTCCATCTTTTCGTCTTGATGATTTCCAGAGTCCGTAGCCTTCCACTCAATGGCCAGGGATTCATCAGCAGCCTTTTCAGCAGACTTATCAGCAATTTGATCAGCAGGCTTGTCAGCAGTCTGATCAGCAGTCTTGACTTCAGTCTGATCAGCAGACTTGACATCAGTCTTGTCTGCAGCTTTAGGCTCATCAGTAACATCATCATAGACTAAGTTGGTGATAGTGCCATCGTCATTGAAGCAAGTGGTTTGTCTGATTTGCCTCACAATGATCCAGGGGTTAACAAAAGCATTATTCCCCTTTGGCACTTCATAATAAGGTTGTACTTCCTTGCCAAAAATGATTTGCTGGATACTTGGCAGTAGTGGCAAATCACTTGAACAGCCTTGCTGATACTTTGACTTTTTGGCCCATCTCTTCAGGGCAGCCATAACAGCAAACTTAATTGCTCTTTCCTCAGCATCTTCAGATTTCTTCTTCTTTTCAGGCAAGGTGCTCTTGATTTTCTTGGCTTCCTCCAATGCAAAGCCTTTTGCATAACTATGCATAATGTCTCTTACATAGCTGGGATCAAGAGCCTTTTGAATGGAGTTTGTCTTCAGCCAACTTAGAACCCATCGTTCTTCATCAGCTAACTCCTTCATATCTTGAAGTTCAGTAATTGACTTGTTCAGCCTGTTGTCCCTCCAACTGATATATCTTGGCTTTTCTTGGTTGAACAGAGTCTTCAGCATCAACTTCTGATCATAGTATGCTAATGACTTCTCAAATTTCTTGAACAATTCCTTATCAGCATAGACTATCTCAAAAGCTTTTCTGACTTCAAATTTGTCTTTGGACTTGGCTTTGGGAGCAGGCAGTAGTATCTTCTTTTTGTCTTCTTCAGTCTGCTCTTCACCAATCTTGATGCCACCTCCATGGACAGGTCCATAGGCATCAACCTTGCTCAGTTCAATCACCGCAGCCATTTCAGCATCCTCAGCAGCTTTTCTTTCTGCTGCAGACATGCGTCTTCTGACTTCATCCTTTGCTTCTTGAGCTTTGCTTAGCTCAAGTGCTTTCTTCTCTTCAAGCTCATCCCGCTTCCTCTGTTCAGCTTCTTCCCTTGCTTTCTTATCAGCTTTGGAGACTTTCTTTCTCCTTAGCACTATTTTTCTCTTGCCTTTATCAGCAGGTGCCGGTCCAGCAGATGATATGGGAGCAGCAGCTATAGGATGGATGATTTGAACATCTGGATCTTCTTGAGGTTGAGCAACCTCAGCTGTTGGTGCTTCCTGACTTGGCTGTTGCTTATCAGCTTTGTCAGATACAACAGTTTCAACTTTTTCAGTAGGCCTTTGAGTAGCCTCAGGGTCTTCCCTTGCTACATTTTCCAAATCAGTAGGTTGTTCAATGAATGTCATCTGCTTTCTAGCAGACCTCTTTGTTCTACCTTCACGATAAGTGATAGCAGCTGTACTTCTCTGTTGACTTCTTGTCCTTTGAGAAATATCCTCAGCAGGCCTCTCAGCTGATGGAGTTCTTGACGGTGATGTAAGGGATCCAGTCCTTACATCAGCTATTATGTTCTCAACAATTTTAGTGGCTTCAGCAGAAGTCACTCTCTCCAACTGCTTTGTTTCTTTCTTCTTGGGCTCATCAGCAGCCCTCTTCCTTTTAGTCTCAACAGCCAGGTCTGCTGTTTTGACTAACCTCTTTGGCCTTTTGGCAGGAACTTCTTTTGGTTCCTCAACATCAGCTTTTTCTAGCTCACCAGCCTTCCTCTTTTGAACAGGCAAGTACTTGGACAATGCCTTTGATTTGTGAATTTCTTTTCCATTCTTCATATCACAGCCCAGTTTTGACAGCAGATAACTGAGTGTGATTTGATGGTTGGTGGAAGGGCCTTTTCCTTTCTTATCATCAAGAAAGTCAGCTAATATGTACCATACTATGATGGACCAGTTGATATCCATTCCATAGTATATGGCAGCCATGATGCTGAACCTCTTCATGGTAACAGCATCTAGTGAGAATGTGCAGTTCTCAACCAGCTTGCACACCATATCAGCCATCCGCTGATATTCATCCTTCAGTTGTTTCTTCCTGATATTTCCAGACAACGTTTCTCCTTCTTTGGCGCAGATCGCCCAGAACTGTTGGTGCTTGTCCTCTGTCAGTACAGTGACGTCATGTCGTCCTCTGTTAGGAAGCCCAAACGTCTCGTGAAGAACAGCAGGAGTGATAGTGATAGATTTGCCTCCCACTGAAGCCTTAATCTCCAGTTTGTTGTAGTCAGCTTTTGCAGAGTTGTAGTACTCCATCACTTGGTCAGTCCAGATAATTCCTTCGTGGTATTCCATGAAGTTTACCAGCGAAGCAGCTTTGAACTTTTCGAGTAGTTCTTTCATCAGATTCGTACCAGATTGGTAGTAGGAATCATAAACGAGAAACATACCTTCGGCGGCCATTGTAGATCTGTTGAAGGTTAGAAAAACAAAGGAAAGTATGCAGAGAATTTGCAGAAATTTTCTCACAAGTACTTTTGAAAGTTTAAGGTGCGTAAAGAGCTACTCGACTGATCAGATGAGGATTTATAGAGTTGGGGTTTTTCGGTTTTCGTGAAATCTGCCAACCGTTAGATCCGTTTTTCTGTCAGTGCTGATCGTGCGGCGTCAGTTACGACCTTTCAAATTCAAAAGATATTTAATGAAGAGCGGGAATATGTACCGCCCGACAGATACTTGTAAAAGCGGGTTTTGAATAAAACGTTTTAAGTAGTTCGCTTTTATTAGTATAATCAGATGAGTAACATAAATACTTATCTGATGGACTATTGTCCTGATGACAATGCTGTTATCAGAGAATGCCAATAGCTGATAACTTTCCTCAGCTGTTTGTCAATCCAGCTAGATAAAATAACTTCAATCTTCGATAGTTGAGTCTTCTGATGAAAACATAACTTCAACTAACTGTCATTAACAAATTTCATCTTTTAATTCAGAAGTACCGCTAGTCTTACACGTTCCCCCTGAGTTTAAGAATTCATAAGTTAACTAGTCTGTTGAGAGTTAATCCTTGAAGATGATAGTAGATAACTAAGCTGTTGAACTCCAGTCTTCTGATGAGTTCCCCCTCAGCTTATGCTTCCAAATTTAGTAGTCCTAGCTCAGCTCTTAGAGTTGAGAACCTTACTTCACTTAGAGGTTTGGTGAAGATATCAGCAATCTGATTATCAGTATGAACATACTCAATCATTACATTGCCTTTTTCCACATGATCTCTAATAAAATGATGCTTGATCTCAATATGCTTAGTCCTTGAATGACTTGTAGTGTTCTGAGTAAGTGAAATTGCACTTGTATTGTCACAGTAGATTGGAATTCCACTGATCTTGATGTTGTAGTCTTCTAGTTGATGCTTCAACCAAAGTATCTGTGCACAGCAGGCTCCAGCAGCTATATATTCAGCTTCAGCAGTAGATATAGAAACTGAGGTTTGCTTCTTACTCATCCATGAGATCAGACGACTGCCTAAGAACTGACAGGCACCTGTTGTGCTTTTCCTGTCAATCTTGCAGCCAGCAAGGTCTGAATCTGAATAGCCAACTAGTTCAAATCCAGATTCTCTAGGATACCACAATCCCAATTCTTGAGTGCCTTTAACATACTTCAATATCCTCTTGGCAGCTAAGAGATGAGATTCTTTGGGGTTTGATTGGAATCTTGCACAGACTCCAACTGAGTACATTATATCAGGTCTGCTTGCTGTTAGATACAACAATGAACCAATAATGCCTCTATATTTGGTTGTGTCCACTGATTTGCCATCTTCATCTTTATCCAAACGAAGACTTGTAGACATAGGAATGGTAGCTGTTGAGCTAGTTTCCATACCAAATTTCTTAAACAGATCTCTTGTGTACTTTGCTTGGCTGATGAATATTCCATCAGGCAACTGTCTAACTTGCAGTCCAAGAAAGTAATTAAGTTCACCCATCATGCTCATTTCAAACTTATTCTGCATCAGCTTGGAGAACTTATCACACATCTGTTGGTTAGTTGAACCAAAAATAATATCGTCCACATATATTTGCACAAGTAATATATGATTTTCCCATTCAATTGTGAACAAGGTTTTATCTACCTTACCTTTACGAAATCCTTTAATTAAAAGAAAATCAGATAGGGTATCATACCATGCTCTTGGAGCTTGTTTCAGTCCATAAAGGGCTTTCTTCAGACGATATACTTTGTCCTCTTCTTGATAGACTTCAAATCCTGGAGGTTGTTCAACATACACTTCTTCTTGCAATTCTCCATTGAGAAAGGCAGACTTCACATCCATCTGATAGACAGTGAAGTTCTTGTGAGCAGCATAGGCAAGAAACAGTCTGATTGCTTCAAGTCTTGCTACTGGTGCAAAAGTTTCATCAAAGTCAATTCCTTCTTCTTGACAATAACCCTTGGCCACTAGTCTTGCTTTGTTTCTGGTGACAACACCATCTTCATTCATTTTATTTCTGAATACCCACTTAGTGCCAATTACTCTTTGATGACTTGGTCTAGGAACTAAGTACCAGACTTCATTCCTTTCAAATTGATTCAACTCTTCTTGCATAGCTTCTATCCAGAAGGAGTCATTTAGAGCTTCTTCAATTTGTTTAGGCTCTATTTGAGATAGAAATGTGACAAACATAGCATCTTGTGCAGCAGCTCTTCTTGTTTTCACTCTATCTAAAGGATCACCAATAACTAATTCAGGAGGGTGATTCTTGAGCCATCTGAGATCAGGTTGCAAATCAGGATGTTGTCCTCTGTTATGATCTTGCAACACTACTGTTGGAGTTCCAGTAGTAGTCTGTTGAACATTTGCCATCTGTTGAACAGTCTCTGGTCTGTCAGCTGTTTGCAACTCGTCTGTTAGACAATCAGCACTGTGATTTTGAACAGCACTTGAGTTAGCAGCTGAACTTAGATTAGGTAGTATGATGGGAACATATTCTTCATTTCTTCCAACGTCTAACTTCTGTAAATCAGCAGACAGATCTTGATTTACACTTTGATTCTTTTCAGAAGATTGACTTGGCTCATCAAATACTACATGGATAGATTCTTCTATTAGTAATGTTCTTTTGTTAAAAACTCTATAAGCCTTACTAACAGATGAGTATCCTACAAAGACAGCTTCATCAGCCTTTTCTGCAAATGCAGTAAGGTGATTTTTCCCATTATTCAATACAAAACATTTACAACCAAAAATCTTAAAGTAATGAATGTTTGGTTTTCTGTTGTTCCAAACTTCATATGGAGTCTTGTTCTGATTTTTGTTGATCATACATCTGTTCTGGGTAAAGCATGCTGTATTTGTTGCTTCTGCCCAAAATCTTTGTGGCAGCTTAGCTTCAGCTATCATGGTTCTGACAGCTTCTTTCAGTGTTCTGTTTCTCCTTTCAGCAACACCATTCTGTTGAGGGGTTCTAGCAGCAGAATACTCATGATGTATTCCCTTCATGTTACAATATTCTTCAACAGTAGAGTTTGTAAACTCTGTCCCTCTATCTGATCTGATCTTCAATATCTTGATACTCTTTTCATTCTGGATCAGTTCCATCAGATTGGTAAGATGTTCCTTGGTTTCACTTTTCTTCTTCATGAAAATCACCCAAGTATATCTTGAATAGTCATCCACAACAGCTAGGCAGTATTTCTTTCCACCATTGCTGACTGGATCAATGGGTCCAAATAAGTCCATATGCAGTAGCTCCAATATTCTCCCAGAAGATTGGTGCTTCTTTTCTTTGAATGATGACTTGATTTGTTTACCCTTCTGACATGCATCACATAGCTTGTCTTTGCTCATGACTGCTTTTGGAATCCCTTCTACCAAATCATTCTTGATTAATCTGTTTATGGTCTTGAAGTTTAAATGATTCATCCTCTTGTGCCATAGCCAACTGACTTCACTTGGTGCAGATGCCACCAAACAAACACTTGAATTCTTGTCAACAGAATTCCAGTCAACTATGTAGATATTTCCTTGTCGTCTTCCAGATAAAATTACCTTCTTTGTACCAATCTGTTCAACGTAGCACTTATCTGTTGAGAAGATGACTGAATATCCCTTGTCACAAAATTGACTTATGCTCAGCAGATTATATTTTAGGCCTTTAACATAGGAGACGTCAGATATCTCTATGTTTCCCTTGATTAATCTTCCTTTAGCTTTAATCTTGCCTTCTTTGCTATCCCCAAAAGTGACTTTTGGACCATCCACAGCAACTGCATCAGTCAACTCATGTATGTTTCCACACATGTGCCTTGAACATCCACTGTCCAAGTACCAAATCTTCTCTACTTTACTCCTACTCCTAATCCTAACCTACAAAACAAAAAATAAAATTGTTTTAGGTACCCTTATTGAGAGGGTCCTGAAGGATTAGTTCCACCCTTGACAACCCAAGATGTTGAAGTCTTAGGCTTCTTAGGTTTCTGAGTTTTAGGAGCATGAACAGTTTCATTTTTATCATAGTTATCAGATAAGTCATGTTGATGATCAGTATGATATGAATAATGTTCATAAGCAGGGTAAGGTGCATGATATGCAGGATATGCATGCATTGGATGAGCAGGGTAAGGTGCATAGTAATTAGGAAATTGAGGTGCATGATACATAGGATGATATGCAGCAGGTTGCACATAATATGACTCATTTCCATACCAAGCATTTTGATTTTTCTTATTCTTATGCTTCTTTGGTTTACTAGGTGCTTGCTCAACTTGTTTAGACTTAGCTTTACCAACAGACTGGTTCAATTTAGCTTTATCAGCAGACTTCTTAGGACTCTGCTGTTTGGTCTTACTAGTCTGATTTCCTACACTAGGCTCTTTGCTCTTTTTAGCCTTAGGAGATTTCTTCTCCTTTACCACTTTCTCAGTTGAGGTAGGTCTAGAGGTTTGAACATACAGAATGACCTTACTATTGTTAGCAGAAATAAATTTTTCAGTATGATTCAATTCTAGATTATCCTTTTCCAAAGGTGTCTCCTGTTTCTTAGATGTATGCATGGATGCAACAGTAGACTTATCATGAGACTCAATGATTTTCTCAAGTTCCATGATTTTTCCTTTATAAACCTCACATTCAGCTTTCAGAGATTCATGCTCTTGCTCAAGCTGTTTATATTCAGCTGATTCTTTTGGCTTTTCAGCTAAAAGTTTCAGTGAACTATTTTGCTCTTTTAGCAAGTTCATCTCTTCCTTAAGCTTAACAAACTCTCCAGCAATAGTAGTATTATTCAACATCATTTGCTCTAGAGAATTAAACAGTTCATTTTCTTGAGGAGTTACCTCATCCTCAGAGTCATCAGATTCCTTTGCCATCAGGCACAGGAGAGCAGGTTTTTCTTCATCAGATGATTCTTCATCAGACGAGTCTGAGTCTGAATCAGATGAGTAGATAGCAGCTGGCTTTTCTGCTTCAGCCATCATTGCCTTGCCTCTCTGATGCTTTCTTTCTTTTCTCATTTTCTTCTCTTCCTCAGTGTACTTCTCTGCTTTTGGATATGGGCAGTCTCTTATGAAGTGTCCCAATTTCCTGCAGTTGTAACACATCAGTTTTGATTTATAATCCTCTTTATCCTGAGAAGAAAAGTTAGGTTTAGAAGTAGAAGCAGCATGATTGTATTTGTTTTTCATCTTTCTCTTATAGAACTTCTTGAAGTTGTTCATCAATAATGCTACATCTCCAGCAGTGTACTCCTTTTTGTTGAGTAGAGTGGCTTCATCAGATGAGTCCACTTCTTTGCTTTTCTGTGCTGGTCTTCTGGTGTTTTCAGCAGCAACAAGTGCAGCTGTGGGTCCTGAAGTTGAGGTTTCTTCAATTCCCATCCTTGGCAGTTTATACTCATACGCCTTGAGTGCGGAGAACAGCTCTGTTAGAGAAATCTTGCCCAGATCTCTTGATTCTTCCATTGCTGTCACCTTCATGTTGAACTTGGGAGGTAGAGCCTTCAGTACTCTGACAGAAATCTCTTTGTCAGTGAAAGTCTTTCCCAGCTTCAAAACTTCATTCAGAGTTCTGGTGAATCTGATGTCCATCTGATCAATGGTTTCTCCAGACTTCATCTTGAAGTTGTCCAGCTTCTCCAAGGCAACACTGAGCTGATGCTCTTTAATAGCATCATTGCCTTCACTCATGTCACGAACCTTATCCCACATCTCCTTTGCAGTTTTGCAATGCTTGACTTTGTCAAACCGATCATTATCCAGGGCTTTGGTCATGATGAATCTTCCGACTTTGTCCAGGTTGAACAGCTTTATTTCCTCTGCTGTCATTTCTGTTAAGTCTTTTTCCACCACTATCTGAGCTTCATCTACGATGATGGTCTTGGTGAATTTGAATGGACCTTTAATGATACATGTATGCATGTTGTCATTATAGGCAGCAAGGAAAATCTCCATTCTGATTTTCCAGTCCTCAAAGGACATACCAGCAATGTGGGGAACATGGCTGATACAATCCATTTTTCAAAAAGTTTTTGTTTTTTTCCAAAAAGATGCTCTTTTGAAAAGTTTTTGAAAACCTTTGAAAAACACTCGGATCAAGCTCGTTGATCAGGCAGCTGATTCTAATGAACCACCTGCTCTGATACCACTTGTTGGTCCCAAGTGGTCAGAAGAGGTTTAGAGGGGGGGTGAATAAACCTCTTTAAAATTTTCTTTCAAATTTAACTTTAAAACTTTACTCTAACTGAACAGACTAAACTGATCAGATTAGTAAGTTACAAATCTGTTCGCGAACAAATCTTTGAACAGTCTTGTTGACCACTCGTCTGATAGTTACTTAGCTGATTTTGCAGAAATCAGTTTTAATACTTAGAGTACTTGCAGCGGATTTTCAAAGTGTTTTTCACAAGTATTCTTAGCAGTTTGAAAAATGTTTCCCCAGTTTTATAAACTCCTTTTTGTTCTTTTTCAAACAGTTAACTTAATGTGTTTTTATGCAAACAGAAGATATGCAGTTTTGAAACAATGTAAAAACACAAGTAATTTTTATAGTGGTTATATGGATTTAAATATCCTTTAGTCCACTCTTCCAAGTCACACAGATCTTGGGTTATACTATAATCACAAAGTTTACAGTATACTCTGCTTGCGTCGAACAACAAATGAAACGACCACAAGTTCGCAATAGGAGATCACACAGAAAACCTATCCTCTGAAGTTTGATCACTCACAAAGATGGATCACAACTCCGCACAACACTCTTGTTTACAAAATCACTCAGAAGATGTATTTTTCTTGATTCTTCAACTCTGCTTTCGTCAACAAATGACTCAGCTGATGAGTGAGCTGTTCTTGAGACTTAAAGAATTTTGCTTCGGAAATTTCTCTCAGAAAGTGTGTTGCTTGTTTCTTCTTCGTCTCTTTCAGCTATTTATACTTGAGGATTGAAAAGTGTCCGTTGAAGAGAGACAGGATTCAAATTCCTCGAGTACTGGTCCTTAAAATCCGCGAACGGCTCTTTTGCAGTCTGTCCGTACTGTAAACAGTACTATTCTGCAGGCAGCATTAAATGCACTCGGCTGATGCGAAGCTTTTCTTCAATCATTTGTCTTAAATATCCTCGTACTTCAGCATTTATTACACCAAGGGGCATTTATTACCGTTGGGAACACTTCATGATCTTCTTCACTTGGCTGACAGAAGTATACGTCTGATGGTGAACTCGGCTGATCTCAAACTTGAACAAATCTGATTTGAGTCGGCTGATCTTCACTAGTCTGATAACTTCGCTTCAGCAGATCAGAAGTCTTGGACCTTGAAACTTTGACTCTTCTGATGTCTTCATTACTTAGTCAAAATTCCTTGATAAGTTTATCAGCTAAGTTACTCCATACTTAGCCAATTTTACGAAGTTTTGGAATGCATCAAAACCTCCCTTATCAAACTTTCTTCAGTGCCTTCATCTTCATCTTCATCCAACACTCTTCCACCATTGAAGTGCAGCCCCTTTCAACTTCAGTTTCACAAACAAAACTTTTCTTTCTTCTTGCATGGGTTTCCATTCAAAATAGTTTTCCAGACTCGCCTCCCAATCTAGGTAATATTCTGCATGTAATTTACCGGAAAAATCAGCAACTTCTATTCGAATACCTCCTCCATTCAAATCAAGAGCCTTCACTAATCTGTCCTCCAATCCACCACCACGTTCAGGTGCTTCTAGAGGCGCTTGGGTGTAGAATGGATTGAGTTCTTCTTCATGATCAGTTTCTACTGCTTCAGATCCACCTTCCGGTATGTCTGAAGGTTCACGATGACCCTCTAATTCTCCCATTCGAGCGGCCAAACGTTCACGTCACTGCAGAATTTGAACTGCCCGTCACAATTCTTCAATTGTACGCCTCATCTCTGCCATATCAGCAGCTTGGGCTTGCTGCCCTCGATTTCCACGTCCACCACTACCACGAGCAACCATGTTCCAAGGATCAAACCTTGCTTTGGTGCCAATTTGATGTAGGAACTAACTGAAAACTTAGGAAACATCTAGAAAACCAATAACAGAAACAGCGGAATCGATAAGTAACGCGTAACTTCAATTTCTAGGGTTTTGTGCCCAAGAATAAGTTTGTGAAAGATATAAATCTAATAATAATTAACTAACCCAGCCAAAATAAACCCTAGCAGTATTTATATGAGAATAAAAATACTGCGCAACCCTAATTAAGCAAAAATGACTAAACTGCCCTTAATTTAAGTAAGGGTGACTCAACCAAAATAAAGTAAATATAAAGTACTCAAAACGCCAAATAATAACCAAAACTCCTAAACAAAACATAATCTATGCTCTTGCATCATTATTCTTGTCGTTTTAATATTCATATATATACACCTAGGGTAGTATCCTGGCAATATTCCGTAAGAGGTCCTATAAAATTTTAAATTCCGATGTGCCTAGGGCTGTTTATCTTACCGAATCCCAACACATTTGCTGCGTTTGGTGTTTGTGCAGAGATGTGTATTTTTGTGTTCTTATTTGTCTATTGTTATGACTCTGTTAATAGCCTCGGTTGCTGGATTAGGGTAAATATTTTGGGGGTTGTTAGGTGAGAAATTTCTAATTACGTACATATTTTACAGAAGAAGAATGTGAATTTTAGTATTTAAGATAGTTGGCCACACGATATTAATACATATGTGGTGGGAAAGTGTTAGGCGGAATATTCTAATTACCTACATATTTTACAGAAGAAAGACTCTGAATTTTAGTATTCAAGAAAATTGGGGGTATGTTTTTTTTTTTTGTGAGTTTGTGTATGGTTAGGCTATTGTTAGAATATGATGTTGCGATGTGCTTGTTATGTAAAAGAATGTTATTCCATGATCTTGACTTGGAATTTATGTATTTCTTCTTCTATATGTAGGGTTAAACACCTTCACAGATATATTCGTGACATACTCGGTACATTTTTTTTTAATATCGATGGCTCTGTATCCTCCGTACATATTGTATATAAATGTCTTTCTTAGTTTGAAATCCTTTTTTACGAACCCCATACGCAGATGTCGAATAAAATTTGTATTTGTGTTAAGAAACAATCGTCGGTCTACTAATCATACAACAATCGGTTGTAGGTACGTTATTTTCCCCAACAACGCCAATGAAACGACGTCATTTCCTATTTTGAAATTTTGGTTTTTTTTTGCGGTTGTTCTTATTTTCTCTTCTACTTTTTCTCTTCTCACAATCTGCTTTCTTTGCCATGCCCACGAGGATATTTTCCATTGCCCCGATACATGTAATGATGTCTGCTCTAAAATAAATGTGGTACAATTTCTTCGCTTCTTCTTGCTGCATTGTATTGTTATAATTAATACTATTTGGGATATTAAAATGTTTGCGTTCTCTCAGAATTTAATGTTCTGTTGAGTGTGAGATTGTTTTTAAATATTAATTCCAATTATTCCACCGCCGCCCATATTTTTGTCCAGTCAGCTCAAGTACATCGAACGCGGTAATCAAGTTGTGGCATTTGCGATTTTTTTTAATCATCAATCTGCAGTGGAAGCTCTTTTCTTGATGGATGGTGCTAACTTTGATCCTCAAACTGGTTCCACTTTGCACATAGAACTGGCAAGATCAAATTCGACAAGGAAAAATAACCACGAAGTGGTCTATATGTGGTTATTGATAGAAGAACAAAATTTGATACTGTTGCTCAGGATTCATCAAGTGATGGAGATAGTGATTATGATGATTCCGCAGCCAATCCTAATTATGCGGTCCAAGATGATTCAGGAGAAGAGAAGAGCACATAAATGGCAATTAAGGGTAATGATGCTTTTGCGCCGAACTTGCTTGAGTTCCTCTTCTGTACAGTTCAGTGGTTAGGTTTACAAATTTTGTCTTTGTGGTATTCTTTCTAGCTGATCCTATGTTTTCCAAGTAATTTCAGTGATTGTTTGATTTTTCATGAACTGTTACTGGAGAAGTATAATATTTCATGTGTTCTTTAATCGCAAAGTATTGATGTAAATTAATATGCTTCTTAAAAATGTTGATCCCATGTTTTTGTTTTGAAATAATAGATTTTCTATTGATCTCAAAATTTGTAAATGTCATAGGTGGATAGGTTTACTGTTGAAGTCTACGCAATCGTAACAAACTCTAAACATAAATACTATTACATGGAATGTGAAAAATGTTTCCGCAGTTGATGCTGCCCAGGTTTTTATTTGATATAATCAATTAAGTTATCTATTGAAAAATTTGAGTCTTTGTGATATTTGATCTCTCTATATAGTGATACTGAAATTTATAGGGAACGGATTCATTTTAGCATTTACGATACAACATGATCATTGGATGTTACTTTTTTGGGTCTCCCAGATGTGCATGTAGTTATCAAATGCGGTAAATTATTTGTGTTTTATACTATGTGCTATGCAACAATTTGTTTTTGTGCTACTTCAAAGATAAATAATAACTTCGTTTAATGAGTCACAAAATATTTCCGCTGCAGGGGAACCCTGTTACTGCTGAATGGATAAACACCAAATTATCTGGAAATTTATGAAAATTAGAAGAAAGGGGAACCAAATTGGTTGAACTATGCCGCAACAATACAAACTCTTAATTTACAGCTTAAAGAAGTGGAAGACGATGCAGTTCTTACAGAATCTCAGCCTCCAAAAAAACAACCACAATGACATCGAGAAACCTTTTGAGCACTCCATTGCAAAAAATTTCCTCCAGATTGATGTTCTAAAATTATATAATATGCTTCGTCTTCATTCAACTTTATTTCTGAATTTTATAAATAAACATAACCATCAAAAAAACTGATGCAGTTGAAGAAGGTAGCTCTGTGGAGGCTTACAATTCAGGTGTTTTTGATACATCAGCTAAAAATAAATCGAAGCTCATCGAGTCTGATGATTGATCTGTCCAAGTATGAAGACCTATGATGTAAAGTAAAAACGTTTTTTGGCAGTTCAATTTTGTGATCGTGAATGTTTTGTAATAGCAGGAAGTCTATGTTTTACATTTGTTTTGACAGTTTAATAGTATATGTAGGGATGGAGATATAACATTCATAAACTTGACGTTTTACTGTGTTTTTAATATTTAGGAATCCATATAAGAAATTGTGTTTTGAATACTATATATATATATATATATATATATATATATATATGTGTGTGTGTGTGTGTGTGATAATAAAGACTGCTAAAATGAGTACATTGAGTAGGAATTACGAACCGTGGGCACCCAACACCACGCCTTGCGCTGTGCCACCCACCTAGTGTATATATATATATATATATATGTGTGTGTGTGTATGTAAATATAAGTAATGATGTTTGAAATATGATAAATTGTATTTTTTTTAGATCAAAACATTAAATAAAATAATAGGATAGAAGCGGGAAAGTCAAAAGTTTATCAATATAATTGTCGTTGGAAATTTTATCACATCATGGAGAATCATATATCATATCCTTAATTTTTATGTTTATAAGGATTTTTTTTTTGTTTGAGAAAGAAAGTTGTTAGTTGTGCTAAAATAACACTTTTTCTTATGCACTCTCTATATTTTTTTGTGTGCGCGCTCATACACAAACTTTATGAATTCCAAACGCTCCTCTTTTATCTTAGTTCAAGGACCAAAATTTTGAATAGCATTTTATTTTTTTCTCGCTTAAGATTCTTTTTAATTATCACCAAGAACGGGTGCCTACTTCGTCTTTTCTATATTTTTTGTTTGACGGTTTCAATATGTGTTAGCTATTACACTTGTAAAGAAAGAAATATTTAAAATATAAATTAATTATTAATGGGTGGTTGCTTTAAAGACAAATTAATATAGTTGTTGCCAAGATAATTCACTAATAAATGATGACAATTAATTATAGATAAGACAATCCTTAAATGAGATGAGTTGTTACTATTTTATGGAAAATTCTAGGGTGCCGCTACGTTAGGTGCCGCTAATTACCACATTAGGTGGTATTACCATACAATGTGTATCACATTGTATGGTATAACTCACATGTGACAGTACATGCTCACATTACATAGTATTAACCCTATATATTTAGTATGACCCCCACATCATGTAGTATTTATTCCAAATTAGGTGGTATTACCACGCAATGTGTGTCACATTCAATGGTACGTATAAATTATACTCATATATAACAGTACGGACTCATATAACATAGTATTAACCTCATATATTCAGTATGACCACACATCATGTAACATGTATTCCACTTTAAGTGGCACTGTACCACAACAAATGATATTATATATATTTAGTAACATCAAATAGTAAATTATTTTCTAATAAATTATTATGAAAATAAATAAATGAGTGTTACAATAATATTTTAAAATAAATAATATGTAACTTTTTTTTTTGAATAATTAATATTAACTTTGAAAAAATTGCATAAATCACCTAATATAGAATTTAATACTACATGACGTGGGATCATATTAAATATATGGGGTTAATACTACGTAATGTGTGCTCGTACTATTACATGTGAATTACAAAATAAAATGTAATACAAATTTCGTTGTAATACCACCTAATGTGGAATAAATACTACATGATGTGGGGGTCATACTAAATATATGGGGTTAATACTATGTAATGTGAGCACGTACTGTCACATGTGAGTTATACCATACAATGTGATACACATTGTATGGTAATACCACCTAATGTGGTAATTAGCGGCACCTAACGTAGCAGCACCCTAGAATTTTTCCTATTTTATTTGTGTATTCTTAGTTTTTCCATTGTCATTCATCATTTGATTCTCTCGTCTTTAGTAATTTTATGTCCTCTTTATTTTCACTCAAGGTAAGTCTTATTCAATTTTCTTCTTCCTCGCTCGCCTAAATGCAGCAACTCTAAATTGCTATACAAAGATTACAATGTGTGTGAATTTTTAAGTTTTAAATACTCTAAGATTTAGCTTTCGATTATATAAATTAACTCTTAAATTTTTTCTTTCTATTCATTGAAAATGGTACAAATTAAAAAAGTAAAATATTTTTTTCCCTTCAGATTTTGTGAATCTAATTTAGAGATTCTTATTATTGGTAGGTATATTATACATCATAAAAGCAGAGTGAGGTGAGAAGGAGTGCTAGTTGTGAAAGAACGTTGTTTGTACCCAAATATTTGCAAGCCAAACATAAAAATAAGCAAACAAACGCCACTTCTTTCATTACAAACAAAAAATGTCATTTTCTTCATCTTCTTCTCGTTCAAGGATTATATCGAATCTGGAAAGCTTTCTTCACTTCGTAACACCGATTGTTTCTTCCAAGACACTTTCAATGATACTTGTCTATGTCATAAAGAAAATTATAATTATAATTTTATTTTAATATTGTGTTTTCTTTTTGCATTTTTTTCCAACGGAATGAATTTACGTACTTATACAATAGATATTTGATGCTTATGAATTGTATACTTATGTTTTTATTTCTTACCCGTGGTCATCTTTTGGTAAACCAGCGGAAGTCTGATCAAAGATCAAGTTACCACAAACTCAGGAAATTCTGGTCACGTCTTCACCAATGAAACTGAGGAAGGTAGTTTTGAAACTAAATATTCTGGTAGACAATGTAGTATATCAGTGAAATCAAGATAGTGCCATTTCAACGACGATGATCTCTTGGTTTCGGTCTTTCTGGAAAATAAGAGTTTTAGATCTACCACACTCCCTAGACGCAGTGCCGGATTGCTCAATAGATGGCCAAATACAAATATAAGGAATTAAAACTTCGGAATTAGACCAGACATACCCATTCAAGGGCTCAATAGGTCTTATTTCATGGTCCATTCTAAGGATTCAAACACAATGTTAGAGAACTGTAGCAATTTTCATGTGAATTAAAAAGCAAAGGTGAGACTTTCTATGACTTATTTATAGTATGAGGTATTTGATTTTGTAAATATTTTGTCAGAGTTTCTTGATTGCTTTTGTGTTCTGTTGACCTTGATGTTTCAAATCAAATTAAAGTTTTCTTTAGAAAATTTACTTAAAATAACAAATTTATTGTTTCCTTATATACAGAACTTCAATATTTAATATTGCTGCGGCTGAAACCATCTTCTCTGTAAATCGGTCTCCGTATTTCACCATTTATTATCGATGCATTTACATTCTCCCGTTGTTCAATGAACAAAAGAAGGAAAGTTCAGGAGTGATTTTGATGTTGATTTAGGTATTTTTCAAATTCTGACGCATTTGATTTTAATTCCTTTTTTAAGTAATTATGATTTTTCAGTTAGTAATAAATTTGCATTTGATTTTATTCCCTTCTCGTACCAATTTGGTGATTCTTAACTTTTGACTTGCATTTGATATAATTATGTTTCCTTCCTAATTTTCATTCACTCGGGATTCTTTTGGTAAGTTCTAAATTTCTAATTGAAGAAAATTTCTTATTTGTTTCGAATCCTAATTGTGAAGTTCACTTCCCACATAGTTTGATCACATTCCTTAGCGATCTATTTATATGCTATGTTGTAAATAAGTGGAAATTTTTAGATGTCTGATGCAGTGAGAACAGATCTAGATAAATGGTTTGACTTCTCTATCATTAAACTTTCTGTGCACAAAAAATTCATAAGTTCCAACATCAAATGAATTCTGTTGGAACTTATGAATTTTTTGTGCACATAAAGTTTAATGATAGAGAAGTCAAACCCTTTATCTAGATCTGTTCTCACTGCATCAGACATCTAAAAATTTCCACTTATTTACAACATAGCATATAAATGGATCGCTAAGGAATGTGATTAAACTATGTGGGAAGTGAACTTCACAATTAAGATTCGAAACAAATAAGAAATTTTCTTCAATTAGAAATTTAGAACTTACCAAAAGAATCCCGAGTGAATGAAAATTAGGAAGGAAACATAATTATATCAAATGCAAGTCAAAAGTTAAGAATCACAAAATTGGTACGAGAAGGGAATAAAATCAAATGCAAATTTATTACTAACTGAAAAATCATAATTACTTAAAAAATGAATTAAAATCAAATGCGTCAGAATTTGAAAAATACCTAAATCAACATCAAAATCACTCCTGAACTTTCCTTCTTTTGTTCATTGAACAACGGGAGAATATAAATGCATCGATAATAAATGGAGAAATACGGAGACCGATTTACAGAGAAGATGGTTTCAGCCGCAGCAATATTAAATATTGAAGTTCTGTATATAAAGAAACAATAAATTTGTTATTTTAAGTAAATTTTCTGAAGAAAACTTTAATTTAATTTAAGACATCAAGGTCAACAGAACACAAAAGCAATCAAGAAACTCTGACAAAATATTTACAAAATCAAATACCTCATACTATAAATAAATCATAGAAAGTCTCACCTTTGCTATTTAATTCACATGAAAATTGCTATAGTTCTCTAACATTGTGCTTGGATCCTTAGAATGGACCATGAAATAAGACCTATTGAGCCCTTGAATGGGTATGCCTGGTCTAACTCCGAAGTTTTAATTCCTTATATTTGTATTTGGCCATCTCTTGAGCAATCCGGCACTGCGTCTAGGGAGTGTGGTAGATATAAAACTCTTATTTTCCAGAAAGACCGAAACCAAGAGATCATCGTCGTTGAAATGGCACTCTCTTGATTTCATTGATATACTACATTGTCTATCAAAATCTTTAGTTTCAAAACTACCTTCCTCAGTTTCATTGGTGAAGACGTGACCAGAATTTCCTGAGTTTGTGTTAACTTGATCTTTGATCAGGCTTCCGCTGCTTGAGAATGGGCATGCCATTTGCCTAGTATAGAGATCAAACTAATGGCTTTTTTCAAGAAATTCTTTAAATTATAATCGTTTTATCAAACCAATCACAATTCCAGATTCATTTCATTTATCCTGCAAAAAACCATGGTTATTCAAACCCTTAAACTCTTTGATCGGTAAACTCAAGTCTTGTTGACTTTAAGTTAATTAAGAATAACGTGTCATCCATTTTTACACCCATATAAGTTTAATGAGAACTAAGAAGAGTGAAAGCTGCCTCGCCGAATTAAAAGATAAGAACGGACAAAAGCCACCTTAGTAAAACAAAAATGCAACTTCTGTTGTTTCATTAAAAATTAAATTACTTCCTCCTTAAGAAAATTAACCTTTCAGTGAGGTAATCATAAGATGGTGTATGGAGAATCGGAGACAAAGGTTTCAAAAGTTGTCACTCATCAGCAAAGAAGTCAATAGCGCCGAAGGCGCGTGCTTTAGTGCAAAGCGAGGCGCAGAGGGGCCTTACCTCGCCTAGTGCAGTGCCTTTCAGCTTATCGCGCTATTGCGCTAACGCGAAGTAGGCGAGGCAGAGCGCAATTTTGGCTGCCCTTTAAAATTAAAAAAAGAAATGTTTTCTCCCAAGTTACAAGTCTAAAGTGTAAATTCAGACATTATATTACAAATTACAAAGGTTAAATCTAAACGCGGATGAGGAGAAAGATGACTCTAAGGCTTTATCATTGGGAATCTGGGGAAGATAATAGCGATGGCTATAAATCTAAACTATCTAGTTCTAGTGAAGTATCGAAAGATGTGGAGTTCACTGACGACGACTATGAGCTTGATGATTGATGTAATTTAGAATTTCAGGCTTTAGAGTTTAGATATCATACTTTTGCGCTAACTAATTGTTCTAAAATTCTAGTACTTTCAGTTTATTTGCTTGTTTTTGGAGTTTTTGCCATCGTTTTCGGGTTAATAGGACTTATTTTGGAATTAATGAATTGAGATGTTTGGTTTTATTGCACTCAAGGTTGTTTTTATATATTTTTTATGATTATTATTCAGAAAAATATATAAAATATGCTTCACGTCGAAAAAGCCGGCGTTATGCGCTATAGCCTCGGGATTTTGGACGTCGCTGCGCTATGCGCCAGTAACTATTTTGCTCATCTGAAAAACATTTGCATGCTTAGCGTAAGAAAAATGAAGAAAGCATTTTTCATGTATGTGAAGGAGTTTTCTAAATTTTACTGTCTCTATCAGCCTAAAGTTTTTTGTAAGATGCCTAGGGTGCGACCAATGGTGGAAAAACAAAAACAATCATTAGATATCTTGATTTACCTTCATTACAGCAACTGACTAAATTTTCATCCTTCAAGAATATATGAAAAAGAGCATATTTTCTACACACTCTTTGGCTTTCCCTTTTTCTTTTCTTTTAAATTTCTCTCTTTTGAGTGAAGCTACAATAATTAACGTAAAATACTTTATTGCTGTGAACCACCATCGGATGAATTTTGTTGGAACTTATGAATTTTTTGTGCACAGAAAGTTTAATGATAGAGAAGTCAAACCATTTATCTAGATCTGTTCTCACTGCATCAGACATCTAAAAATTTCCACTTATTTACAACATAGCATATAAATAGATCGCTAAGGAATGTGATCAAACTATGTGGGAAGTGAACTTCACAATTAGGATTCGAAACAAATAAGAAATTTTCTTCAATTAGAAATTTAGAACTTACCAAAAGAATCCCGAGTGAATGAAAATTAGGAAGGAAACATAATTATATCAAATGCAAGTCAAAAGTTAAGAATCACCAAATTGGTACGAGAAGGGAATAAAATCAAATGCAAATTTATTACTAACTGAAAAATCATAATTACTTAAAAAAGGAATTAAAATCAAATGCGTCAGAATTTGAAAAATACCTAAATCAACATCAAAATCACTCCTGAACTTTCCTTCTTTTGTTCATTGAACAACGGGAGAATGTAAATGCATCGATAATAAATGGTGAAATACGGAGACCGATTTATAGAGAAGATGGTTTCAGCCGCAGCAATAATAAATATTGAAGTTCTGTTTATAAGGAAACAATAAATTTGTTATTTTAAGTAAATTATCTGAAGAAAACTTTAATTTAATTTGAGACATCAAGGTCAACAGAACACAAAAGCAATCAAGAAACTCTGACAAAATATTTACAAAATCAAATACCTCATACTATAAATAAATCATAGAAAGTCTCACCTTTGCTATTTAATTCACATGAAAATTGCTATAGTTCTCTAACATTGTGTTTGGATCCTTAAAATGGACCATGAAATAAGACCTATTGAGCCCTTGAATGGGTATGTCTGGTCTAATTCCGAAGTTTTAATTCCTTATATTTGTATTTGGCCATCTCTTGAGCAATCTGGCACTGCGTCTAGGGAGTGTGCTAGATCTAAAACTCTTATTTTCCAGAAAGACCGAAACCAAGAGATCATCGTCGTTGAAATGGCACTCTCTTGATTTCACTGATATACTACATTGTCTATCAGAATCTTTAGTTTCAAAACTACCTTCCTCAGTTTCATTGGTGAAGACGTGACCAGAATTTCCTGAGTCTGTGGTAACTTGATCTTTGATCAGGCTTCCGCTGCTTGAGAATGGGCATGCCATTTGCCTAGTATAGAGATCAAACTAATGGCTTTTTTCAAGAAATTCTTTAAATTATAATCGTTTTATCAAACCAATCACAATTCCAGATTCATTTGATTTATCCTGCAAAATACCATCGTTATTCAAACCCTTAAACTCTTTGATCGGTAAACTCAAGTCTTGTTGACTTTAAGTTAATTAAGAATAACGTGTCACCCATTTTTACACCCATATAAGTTTAATGAGAACTAAGAAGAGTGAAAGCTGCCTCGCCGAATTAAAAGATAAGAACAGACAAAAGCCACCTTAGTAAAACAAAAATGCAACTTCTGTTGTTTCATTAAAAATTAAATTACTTCCTCCTTAAGAAAATTAACCTTTCAGTGAGGTAATCATAAGATGGTGTATGGAGAATCGGAGACAAAGGTTTCAAAAGTTGTCACTCATCTGCAAAGAAGTCAATAGCGCCGAAGGCGCGTGCTTTAGTGCAAAGCGAGGCGCAGAGGCGCCTTACCTCGCCTAGTGCAGTGCCTTTCAGCTTATCGCGCTATTGCGCTAACGCGAAGTAGGCGAGGCAGAGCGCAATTTTGGCTGCCCTTTAAAATTAAAAAAAGAAATGTTTTTTCATTGAATGTTTTCTCCCAAGTTACAAGTTTAAAGTGTAAATTCAGACATTATATTACAAATTACAAAGGTTAAATCTAAACGCGGATGAGGAGAAAGAGGACTCTAAGGCTTTATCATTGGGAATCTGGGGAAGAAAATGGCGATGGCTATAAATCTAAACTATCTAGTTCTAGTGAAGTATCGAAAGATGTGGAGTCCACTGACGACGACTATGAGCTTGATGATTGATGTTATTTAGAATTTCAGGCTTTAGAGTTTAGATATCATACTTTTGCGCTAACTAATTGTTCTAAAATTCTAGTACTTTCAGTTTATTTGCTTGTTTTTGGAGTTTTTGCTATCGTTTTCGGGTTAATAGGACTTATTTTGGAATTAATGAATTGAGATGTTTGGTTTTATTGCACTCAAGGTTGTTTTTATATATATTTTATGATTATTATTCAGAAAAATATATAAAATATGTTTCACGTCGAAAAAGCCGGCGCTATGCGCTATAGCCTCGAGATTTTGGACGTCGCTGCGCTATGCGCCATTAACTATTTTGCTCATCTGAGAAACATTTGCATGCTTAGCGTAAGACAAATGAAGAAAGAAGTTTTCATGTATGTGAAGGAGTTTGCTAAATTTTACTGTCTCTATCAGCCTAAAGTTTTCTGTAAGATGCCTAGGGTGCGACCAATGGTGGAAAAACAAAAACAATCATTAGATATCTAGATTTGCCTTCATTACAGCAACTAACTAAATTTTCATCCTTAAAGAATATATGAAAAAGGGCATATTTTCTACACACTTTTTGGCTTTCCCTTTTTCTTTTCTTTTAAATTTCTTTCTTTTGAGTGAAGCTACAATAATTAACGTAAAATACTTTATTGCTGTGAACCACAATCTGATGAATTATGTTGGAACTTATGGATTTTTTGTGCACAGAAAGTTTAATGATAGAGAAGTCAAACCATTTATCTAGATCTGTTCTCATTGCAACAGACATCTAAAAATTTCCACTTATTTACAACATAGCATATAAATAGATCGCTAAGAAATGTGATGAAACTATGTGGGAAGTGAACTTCACAATTAAGATTCGTAACAAATAAGAAATTTTCTTCAATTAGAAACTTAGAACTTACCAAAAGAATCCCGAGTGAATGAAGATTAGGAAGGAAACATAATTATATCAAATGCAAGTCAAAAGTTAAGAATCACCAAATTGGTACGAGAAGGAAATAAAATCAAATGCAAATTTATTACTAACTGAAAAATCATAATTACTTAGAGTAGGAATTAAAATCAAATGCGTCAGAATTTGAAAAATACCTAAATCAACATCAAAATCACTCCTGAACTTTCCTTCTTTTGTTCATTGAACAACGGGAGAATGTAAATGCATCGATAATAAATGGAGAAATACGGAGACCGATTTACAGAGAAGTTGGTTTCAGCCGCAGCAATATTAAATATTGAAGTTCTGCATATAAGGAAACAATAAATTTGTTATTTTAAGTAAATTTTCTGAAGAAAACTTTAATTTAATTTGAGACATTAAGGTCAACAGAACACAAAAGCAATCAAGAAACTCTGACAAAATATTTACAAAATCAAATACCTCATACTATAAATAAATCATAGAAAGTCTCACATTTGCTTTTTAATTCACATGAAAATTTCTACAGTTCTCTAACATTGTGTTTGGATCCTTAGAATGGACCATGAAATAAGACCTATTGAGCCCTTGAATGGGTATGTCTGGTCTAATTCCGAAGTTTTAATTCCTTATATTTGTATTTGGCCATCTCTTGAGCAATCTGGCACTGCGTCTAGGGAGTGTGGTAGATCTAAAACTCTTATTTTCCAGAAAGACCGAAACCTAGAGATCATCGTCGTTGAAATGGCACTCTCTTGATTTCACTGATATACTACATTGTCTATCAGAATCTTTAGTTTCAAAACTACCTTCCTCAGTTTCATTTGTGAAGACGTGACCAGAATTTCCTGAGTTTGTGGTAACTTGATCTTTGATCAGGCTTCCGCTGCTTGAGAATGGGCATGCCATTTGCCTAGTGTAGAGATCAAACTAATGGCCTTTTTCAAGAAATTCTTTACAATTATAATCGTTTTATCAAACCAATCACAATCCCAGGTTCATTGGATTTATCCTGCAAAAAACCATCGTTATTCAAACCCTTAAACTCTTTGATCGGTAAAATCAAGTTTTGTTGACTTTAAGTTAATTAAGAATAACGTGTCATCCATTTTTCCACCCATGTTTAACGAGAACTAAGAAGAGTGAAAGCTGCCTCGCCGAATTAAAATATAAGAACAGACAAAAGCCACCTTAGTAAAACAAAAATGCAACTGCTGTTGATTCATTAAAAATTAAATTATATCCTCCTGAAGAAAATTATCCTTTCAGCGAGGTAATCATAAGATGGTTTACGGAAAGTTGTCACTCATCTGCAAAGTAGTCAATAGCGTCGAAGGCACGTGGTTTAGTGCAAAGTGAGGCGCAGAGGTGCCTTATCTCGCCTAGTGCAGTTCCTTTCAGCTTAGCGCACTATTGCGCTAAGGCGAAGTGGCTGAGGCAGAGCGCCATTTTGGCTGCCCTTTAAAATTAAAAAAAGAAATGTTTTTTCCTTAAATGTTTTCTCCCAAGTTACAAGTCTAAAGTGTAAATTCAGACATTATATTACAAATTACAAAGGTTAAATCTAAACACGGATGAGGACAAAGAGGACTCTAAGGCTTTATCATTGGGAATCTGGGAAAGAAAATAACGATGGCTATAAATCTAAACTATCTAGTTCTAGTGAAGTATAGAAAGATGTAGAGTCCACTGACGACGACTATGAGCTTGATGATTGATATTATTTAGAATTTCAGGCTTTAGAGTTTAGATATCATATTTTTGCATTAACTAATTGTTCTAGAATTCTAGTACTTTCAGTTAATTTGCTTGTTTTTGGAGTTTTTGCTATCGTTTTCGGGTTGGGTTAATAGGACTTATTTTGGAATTAATGAATTGAGATGTTTGGTTTTATTCCACTCAAGGTTGTTTTTATATATCTTTTATGATTATTATTTAGAAAAATATATAAAAATGTGCTTCACGTCGAAAAAGCCGGCGCTATGCGCTATGGCCTCTGGATTTTGGACGTCGCTGCCCTATGCGCCATTAACTATTTTCCTCTTCTAAAAAACATTTGCATGCTTAGCGTAAGAGAAAAGAAGAAAGCATTTTTCATGTATGTGAATGAGTTTACTAAATTTTACTATCTCTATCAGCCTAAAGTTTTCTGTAAGATGTCTAGGTTGTGACCAATGGTGGAAAAACAAAAAAAAAATCATTAGATATATGAAACTTACCAAATTTTCATCCTTCAAGAATATATGAAAAAGAGCAAATTTCTGCACACTTTTTGGCTTCCCCTTTTTCTTTTCTTTTAAATTTCTTTCTTTTGAGTGAAGCTACAATAATTAACGTAAAATACTTTATTACTTCAAAGTAGAGACAAAATTGTCCGCAAGCAGTGATAAGATCAAGGCAAAAATCATAAATCATAAATGCACCAAGAAATAAGGAAACAGAAAAATATAAATTTTGCTTTTCACATTGGCATTCAATAAAAACAAATCCAGTAATTAACTGCACATAATCCAGGGACACCAAAGGAACAATTAAAATACCTACCTAGACAAGCAAAATTGCATGAAAATGAGAATATTAATCAAATTATTAGCATTGGAGGTTCTCCACAATTGAGTAGAATTGACACCAGCTTTTAGGACTCAAATTCAAATTCAATTTGAATCCCATAATCCCAGCACAAACTAACCTATTCCATCCCACCACATATGAAACATTTCACTGTTGCTATATTCAAATATTCTAACCATCCCCCCAATTAACAGATAATGGTACAAAAAATCGACCGATCCGTCATTGTTTGATTCATCTAATTAAGGGTAAATTTATGGGAGAAAATATGAGAGTGGGGAATCTATTTTAAAAGATTGTGTCTCCGATGGATTTCGTCAATAGGAGATCGATCACTGAGTGAAGGCTCTATTTGGATTGGGTTTTGTCTCGGTTTCGCTGTCTCGGTTTAAGTAAATTGATTTGGGTAGTTTGATGAAACTTTTGAGACTTTCATTTGGATGGGTTTTGGCTCTTGGATTTTGTGGTTTGAACAATGTTTTCAAAACCGGACCGGAGAGTGAACCGGTGAGCCGACTGGTTAGTGGTTTTACTGGTCGAACCGGTCGAACCACTGGTTGAATCGAATGACGTCATAATAATGTAATAAATATATTTAATTTTAAAGTATATGTAATATGCATAAAATTTAAACATTATCATACAATTGATTAAAAATATAAAAAAATTTATAATATTCTAAAATTAAATCATATAATATTTATCTAACTTATATCATAACGGTAATATGGTACTAATTTGTATGCTCATATAAATATAATATGATTATATTTCTTTTTAAAAATTTAAAAGTGTAAGTTAAAAATACAACAAACTAAGATATTCATAAATTTTAAAATATGGTTATGTATAAAAGTCTAATATTCAAAGTCAAACTTGCATATTATATTGATTTGACTCTTTATCCTAAAAATAATATTGAAAAGAATATTTTATAGAATAAATTTTAATAAAAAACTATTATTTGAGTATTAATTTTCATTCATATTATGTGAAATATTTATTTAAGTTAATTATCTAATTTATAAATAAATTTGACTATAAGTTTCTATAATTTATAAATTTTAATTTGTACTAAAATTTCAAAAAAAATGGTGTAGCTCAAATGGTAAGGACCTCATGTTTCATCTTAGAGTTTAGGTGTTCAAATCCCACCTTGTACAAAAATTTCTAATTTATTTTTAATATTTTATTTTTAATATTAAAAAAATCAAAAAAATCAAAAAAAAAAAAGGAAAATCAGAACCGGGTTGAACCGGTCCATACCGGTTCGCCGGTTCACCGGTTTTGGACCGGTTCAACCCGGTCCAAACTGGTTTTTGAAGTTACTGGTTTTAAGGGGTAAACCGGACCGGACCGATCTCCGGTTCGCGGTCGAACCGGTCGGACCGGCCGGTCCGGTCCGATTTTAATAACATTGGGTTTGAATAAGTTGAAACCCACTTGGATTGGGTTTGGATATTGGGGTTTAGGGGAAAATGTAGGTGATAGGTGTCAAATCAATGTTTTTTTAGTGAGAATTGATGAAAAAAGTAGGTGGTAGGTGTCAAATGAATGTTTTATAGGTTTGAAGAGTTTGAGTGTACGTTTCTGAATAGTTTTTTGATGGTTTTATGGGTTTGACGAAAATTCATTTGAAAGAGTTTTGGCTCGGTCTCACAAAACCCACGAGATCGGGCCAAAACTCATTCAAACACAGCCTAAGGCTAGGGCTCCTGAGTCAAATTATATCAGAGCAATTCAAAGTTTTAGATAGAGATGGCGGTGAAAATGGAGTTTGGCTTGGAACTAATTTTAATGATTAGTTTTTTACAATTATTAATTCGTAGTATAATATAATAATTCATTTTAAAATTAATAAAAATGCTAGAGATAAAAATGGAATTTTATAATCCCTGTACGGAGAGGTTACTTAAAGAAAAAATGGAATGTCATTTAGGTGGTTAAATATTTTCAAAGTCACAATAATAAATGTTTAAAAGTGTTTTGAGAGTTCTCAAATGGGCTAATGTCAATTTATTCTCATGTCGTAGGAATAATGTTCATATTATTTCTTATGACTTGGAAAATAATATTTTACCTAATTGTGAAATTTTTTAAAATGTGAACATGAAAAATTATTGTGTGAAAGGACAAATGTAACCTTAGTGAATAAAGTGTCACACTATCACATTTTTTATAACTCAAAGGGGTTAAGTATCACGTTTATCACAACACATGAAGTAAATTATCAAATTTATCTAGACACAATGGTAAAATGCCACATTTATAGTAACTCGGGAGGTAAAGTGTCACATTTATAAGTTGATTGAGTCAAAATATAGTGTATAAAAATGATAGTTTTGTTAATTCATATATATATTTTTTTTAAAATCTAAAAATATCAGAAAGATGATGTGAAACTTTTATAAAAATTTAAGGAGATAAATTGTTATTTCTAAAAAAAAAACAGATATATCATAAAAAAGAAAAAGTAATCAAACAAATTTTGCAAGTGAGAAAGCCCAACAAAATTGCGAATTCAAAACACTGATTTGGTTGATAGATTTATGTAGGAGCTGATTTAATATCACCCCAATAGATCAACAACAAATACCAGACATTGCACTTTTCTTTTTCGAAATTTTAGTTGATGCTGTCCGATTTAAATAGACTTTTTTCTTTAGTATAAATTGAAAATTCATACTCGATCAAAGTTAGATTAGTTAATATTCATTTGTTCTATATATATATATATATATATATGTGGAATTGATACATATTTAACAAATTTGAAAATGTTTATTATTTAACAGGTTTAGAGACTTTGTTCGATAAGCTATAAACTCGATTCATGTTTGAAATAGGAAAGTTCGTTTAAGTTCAAGTAATTTATAAATCAATTCAAACTCAAACGTAATTTAAAGTTCAAAGAAAGAAATTGTTAGAAATTAATAATTGAAATTTCCTTGATGAGTGAATTTAATAAAAGAGTCACCTAGGATAATGTAATGGGTATTTTTAGGAAGCTGGTTAGATCCATTATCTATGTATTTGCATTTATCGATTATCTCCTAAGTCATGTATAAATAGGGATTTCTTAAATCATTTATAATTAATTGAGCAACTTTGAGAGAGCAAATGCTCCTTAGACCACTAATGTGACTAGTTAAATAAATATCACAATGGCTAAATCACACTCATTGTCCTCTAAGTATAAAATATTTTACATGTGCTTGCATTTACATCACAAAAATGTCAAATAAATGGTCGGTATAACATATTTTATACACGAGGGACTTACTTTTAAGTTCTTTAACACTAAAAATACATTTTTCAAGGGGTAAAATGTTCTTTTTCAAATCACAAATGAATAAATTGAACATTATACATTTCTAACGGGTAAATTGGCTTAAAAAAAATAAAGAAAAATTGATTGCCTACCCAAATTTATAGTAAAATGAAATTTAACCAATGAAATTTCACCCTCGAATTATTTGATATAACATATCCACTAAAAGTATTCATCTAACAAAACAACCCTGTATTTTCCAACCGTTATAAATTGTAAAATTGAATGTTGAATTTTTTGAGCAAAATAATAGTTACAAGACATAATGCAAGAATTTTTATAATGCAATTTAATAGTTTTCTTAAGTGTTCTTATGCTGTTTTGAAAATATGCAAGAAAATAATTCAATTTAAACATAAAGAATTTTTATAGTGATTATATGGATAAAAATCATTTAGTCCACTCTTCCAAGTCATTTAGATCTTGAGTTATACTATAAACACACAGTTTACAATATACTCTGTTTGCGTTTTACAACAAATGATAAGCCACAAGTTCGTAGTAAGAAGCCACAAAGAAATCCTACTCTTTGAAGCTAGATCACTCACTAAGATGGACCTACACTTCTCACAACACTCACTTTTATAAGTTCACTCAGAAAATGTGTAGTCTTTTTGCTTCAACTTAGCTTCTGTCAAATGACTTCGGCAGACGAGCGAACTGTTCTTGAGCTTTTGAGAAATAGAAAAATTCTGCTTCGCGAATGAAATCTCAGATTGTTGTGTTGTCTCTAACTCTTGAATCCAGCTCTATTTATACTTGTTTTTGAATATCCGTTGAAGATGAGACAAATTTCAAAGCTACAAGTATTGGTCCCCCATTTCTGGAACGGCTCTCTGCAACTGTTGCACTGTACAGTCTGTTGTACTATTCTGCCAGTCGCATTTGATGAACCCTGCTGATTCGAGAAAATCTTCAATCATTTGCCATTAATACCCTTCTCTTGCAGCATTTATTACTCCAAGTGTATTTATTACCGTTGGGTAGACTACTTGATCTCTTCTACTCTGCTGATCGAAATGACCCGTCTGATGGATACCCTGCTGATCCAATCTTGAACTAATCTGATTTGAGTCAGCTGAAAAACTACCAGTCTGTTTTCGAACTTAGCATAAAATCAGTAGTCTTCTGGGCCTTGAACTTTTGACTCTTCTGATTTGTCTTCTTACTTGGTCAAAATTTTTCTAAGAGATCTAATCATTCCTTACTAGCTAATTCTGATGTTTTGGAAATAATCAAAACCTCTCTTATCTCCTTGCACTTCATCTTCATCTAACAGAAACATAATTTTTGCATTTTTATGACAGAAACCATGGCTTCTTAAATCTCAAAATCTCAACCAAATTATCATTGATTGATAATTTTCGTCATCCTTTGGCTTTGATTCGCATATGCATTTTTCGACGAGTTTTCATAAATGCATTTTCGATGTCTTTCAAGAGGCTAAAATGTCATCATGGGTTATTGAAAATCATTAACCCCTTTAACTAACCGAGCACGAAAGAATTTTAATAGAGTTGTTGTTGATTTGAGACGGGTGGGTACGCCCATTCGGGCTAACCCGACCCGGTCTAATTTAAATTAGAAAAGAGGAGGGAATAGTTAATTAACTACTCCCAAGTAAGGAGTTAACCTCCCACTAAGTGGGAGATTAACTCCCTACAATTAAGGCAAGTGGGGGAGCATTCGGCTCCCCCCATCTCTGAAAATACAGAGAAGTCCCAAGGGACTTCTCAATTTAAAAAAAACAACATAGAAGTCCCATGGGGACTTCTCCATCTTGCCGAAAAGAGAGAGGTCACCAAGGACCCTCTCTCTTTCCTCTTTATTCCTATTCTCCCTATATACACACATATATATATTATGTATGTATATATATATATATATATATATAGTTAGCACATTATTTACGGGAAAATCTATTATATATTCCGGGTAATATATATGCAAATATCATCAACAATAATTGGGGCATTTGGATTGTGAATTATGGCTCATTTCCGTACGTGATTTGTGTCTTGATCGGGAGCACCAAAACGTAAGAGCATCGGTGATTCAACCACGGTTAGATCAAATGGCGAATGAAGAATTCTCTCCGGGTAATCCACTTCAAGCAACCGGTGATTATTCGATCCGATTCAAGTAAGTGATTTTACGGTTGATTCGGATTTAAAACCCAACATTGGTATCAGAGCCATTGTTGGTTGAGTTCCTTTGCTATATGGTGTTTGAAAGCATGTTTAGTTTTAGTAATTTCATGAAATTTGAAATTATGTTCATGCTTGACCTTTAATGGCAGTTTGTGATTCCCTCGTTAGAATGGTATGAAAATTTTACTGGAGCATGATTTTAAGTTCTTGAATGCAACTGTATTTTTTCAGATTTTTTTGTTGAGAAATTTGTTCTGAAAAAATTATTGATTGAATTATTTGCTGAAACTTTAAATGCGGATTCACGATTCAATACTTGGATTCATGTGACCTGCTATATACCATTAGAATCCTCTTGAAATTATCTTTCCATCCATGTATGGAAATCTGTTTTTGGATTAGAAATGAGAAAGATATGGTCAATTCAAGTTTCTGCCATATATGTCTAAATTGTTTGACATTTTATTTGCGGATTTAAATGTGTTTATTATTTTGGTCCAAAAATTTGTACATAGCATGCTTACATGTTGTTTATCATCTCTGCAAAATTTCATGCTCATTGGATATGTAGAAATTGAGATATGAGTTTTTGTTTATTTTTGGACCGAAATTTGTTTAATTTTCTGCGGATTATATGTTGTGGCTTATAAGATGATTCATGTACCGTTAGAAAGATCTCGTCGAGAGGTTTCTAACCATATATTGTATGCGTAATTTGGACTTATAACGAAGGAGATATTGCCAATCGAAGTTCATGTCGCATTTCTTCAAGTTGCTGGAAATTTGAAGAAGATGAACATTTACTTTGTTCATACCCACTCTCGATCGCGGCTGTTGGTTGCTCAAACAAGTACTTCCGAAGGTCAAAATGAAAAACCTAGTTCGCCATAGGAATCAGAAGGCCCGAAAACGTTGGGGTAGCCGGAAGCGTTTCGTAGGGAAACGCCGTTAGGACAGCGCATGTGTCACACGCGCCACGCAAGCGCGTGAAGGTGTTGATTTGGTCAACAGTCCAGTCAGCACACACATGGCAGCTAGCTAGGCACCACACGTGTGCTCAGCACAATGTGCATATCCACGTGGCATGATATGTCAACTGTCACGTCAGCGATTGTACTGCATGGCAGTGTCACGCAAGTGCGGCGTATTCCGGTGTCCGTTTTTGGCCCGAAAAATTCTATGAGTTCAGAATTTTATTTCTGATTGTTTGGTGAATTTAAATTAATTTTCAGAATGTAAAATTATTTTTCTTGATTTTTTGTGCTTGGAAAATGTTTTAAAATCGAAAATTATTTTTCTTTGAAGGAAAATTTTAAATTTTTTTTATGTTGGTCCAGAAAAATATTTTTGAGGAAATGGCTAGCAAGTGGGAGTGTTTGGAAACACTTTAAGCCAATTTCAATTTTCTAATGCATGTAGAGAATGATTCAACATCATTTTAAATCAAGAAATTTTTTTTTTTTTATTTCTGAAAACTCTGAAAATATTTTCAAACGTTTGACTTCAAAAGGAAGTACTTCAACACTTATTTATGACGTTCTAATAATTTTATTTTTCTAAATTGGAAAATTTGTTTTTCCATTAATTTTTGTGAAATTAGAACTTGGTTTGCTTGTGAAAATAAAATAAAATAAATAAGTGTAAAATATTATTTTATGAACATGAGTTAAGGTATTTTGATTAGCTTATGAGCTTGATCTAATATTTAACTCAATTTAGCTTGAGAACGTGACGTATGCCGGACTTAGTGGGAGAACGACAATATCATTAAGAATCTGAACCTCTTTTGCAATTTATGCAAGTTGCAAAACGTTAGTAATTCTAATAAAAGTGTATGCAACACTTTCGAGTTTCGTGGTCAAGGACATGAAACATTAAAGTTGATGCAATAGGGACGCTTCTTTAGCCGAGGGCTAAGAGAAGAAAACTGAACGATTGAATTCCATCTTAATAGAATGAATCTGTCGTTTATCTAATTGGTTGAAAAACGACGTAATAAATTTCCCCCTTGAAATTTAAAATTTGTCTTACGAACTATTTGAAGGAAAAATATTTTGAATATATTTTTTTTTCTCTCCTACATATTTTTGAAAACTTTAAAACTTTTTCCAAGAATCTGAGTTTTTCACTCAATCTTCTTTTAAGTAAGACAAATATCGTTAGTTTTTGTCCCTTGAGGCTTTGACATTAGAATCTTCGAATGTGACTCTTAATTGATCACATGATTACGTTTATGTGATATTACTTCGATGCGTGTTTGATATACGCTTATCTCCTTATGTGCACTTTATTGAGTCGTGTTAAGATGTAACACGATGCACAATAAATACTTGTAAGTACTTTGAATTAGTACTCGAGTGGGAGTTCCTAGGTTGGAAGAATTTAAGTAATTCTCACCTGGAACTACTAGATTGTATACTAAGGGATTGAATTAGTGATAATGATCATTTGGATATGGGAGATGATTGGGCCACGTAGTGACCCTTTCGATCTTGTACCTTATGGGATTTAAAACGAGTTCAGTTTGCTATGTATAAAATCACCTATACTTAGATGGGCTAAAATGATATCTCTATATTGACATATCATGGCAATAGATTCTAATTAGATGAGTACTTGCAAAAGTACTCATTGACAAAGCTGCAACACTTTGTCTATGTTGATTTAGAATTTGAGTAGGAATATGTGATGTTGTAGAGAACATCTATCAAGTCATTAAAGACCTGTTGTGGTCTTATTACTTGAGAAAGAGATCATAAACATTCTTCATGTCTTTTGACATGATTCCGCTCTAGTCTTGAAATTATGGCATCGTAGAACGTTATCCTTAGGGAGCAGTATAGAAATACAACTCTAACAAGGTAGACGTTGGACTTTTAAAGTTTGACCAATTGGACAAATATTTTTGTCTAATATGTTGGATACTTATGAGAGTAAAGTCAAACTTAATAAATGATTAAAAGTCAAGTCATAATTCTTCTCTTTTGAGTTACTGAATTCATGTTCATTTCAGTCTCATTCCATTTTAAAGACGATTCAAAGGTCGTGTTGATTTACATATCTGTAAAACGACTTTCTCAAATGGCAAGTATTTCATTGTACTTCTTAAAAAGTTATTTGGTGTTTCTAGACCAAAAATTGAAGTCTTGTGCCAAAATCTATTTTTAAAGGGGCATAGGCTCTAAGAAAAATAAAACTAGATTAATAGAGGCAATGAAATAAAGGAGACTGAAGATATTTCAAGTTGGAAGAACAATGACTGCCGGATTTTGATAATCTGAAATGGCATGGGACTATAAGTGCTCGATTTACCATATTTTTTTTTGGTTCTCTCACTCGTCAATGGATGAAGTTGAAAAGGTAGCACTCAATAACACTGTTATAATTATTGTTTTGTCGAAAACACGTTACTAACCTTATCCTATGTGGACAATAGGTTTATGGTAACTAATAATTGAAAAGTGTTTGCGCCCTCACTCAAGTTTATTAAGTTACATTTGTGTACCTTCGAGAAACTAAACTTGACTGTTGAGTTTGTTCTTGGATTGGATTTAGACTTGAATTCATCGTTGACTTGATTAGTATCATTTTGAGTGATACTTAAATGTTCTAGACATTTAACGATAGTTTGAAGTGTCATTCTTGACTAAACGTTTCAATTGCATAGTTGATTGTTGTTGTACTATCAACACCTGATGCATCACGAAATATGTTAAAGGCATATATGTTTAGGTCAATTTGGGCTAGTGGAAACACTAAACCAATGAGAAGACTTTTACAAGTCGTTTCTGAAAATTGGTTTGCCCTTGCACTGTTTCAATTGAAACAAGACACCAAAACTATTTCGTTAGGCCGTTGCGGTTAAACTTCCATTTTGATCGATTCTAGTGATTTAATATTAGTGAAGGTTGGATGAATCCGTCCTTTCATTACTTTTATAAGGATATTACATGTCTTGATTATTTTTTATTTTGATCTCTTGGAAAATTAAAATACTTCAGTGTTTTTGAAATTCCAGAGAATCAAATGTATCGATGAACATAAGGTTCTGATACTAGACCAAGGATATGAATATCTACACGATCATTTCGTGATCCATGTAATGAAACATCTGAATATCAGTTATTTCTAACACTCTTATTTGTATAATTGTGTTAAGGAAGTAACTTGATTTATTGGATAGGATGGGATTCAATGCATCTCAAGTTAACCCCTTGAATTTCCATGTGGAAATTTTGTTAACATTGAATGCATATTTAGTGAACCTTCAATAATAGTAATTTTCTACATCCAAAAGCTAGGGTCAGATAACGATTTGACCTAAGCTACCTTAGACGACGTGATCAAGTAGTTGAGTTTATCTTAACTTTATTTCTAATGTGTTTAGAAACATGATTACGAAAGAAAATATATCTTTGGAGGATATATAATGTCTAAGGGTTTATGTTCTTGAATGAACAATGAGATGGAAGTAAAATTCTTATTAAATCAAGAAATACAATCTTTCGAAAGATGTATTTACTAGATAAACTGAACTTTGTGTATTTGAACATGTTAGTGTAAACCGGTTGAAGGGATAGTTATTCATTTGACTTATCACTTGTAAGTGATTATCCAAAATTGCTTCTTTTGAGTGGGAGCAATTTATGTTCTACTGGATCCATTCAAATGAAAGGACTACACCTGAACTGTAACTTGTTTCAAATACTGAAATATGTTCTCCTATCTCATGGGTGAGATACATTAAACAAATGGAAGGAAGACTTAGTATCTGCCTATAATTTAAACCGATTTTTGTATTGGTTAATTTTTCAAAGAGGCACATGGTTTCTTACCTGTATCTTACTTTAGTCAAAATTTAGATATGGAAGTATTTCAAATGAATAAAAGACTAGTAATCTGAAAAGTTTAGATATCAAAGTTCTTGAACTTGAAATCTTTGAGCTTTAAGATTATTTTAGGCAATAAGAGATTGTCTGAACAATCACGTTGGTTTTCATCTTGAAGGATGAACAACATTTGCCTTTTATCTTAAGTTATTATTAGGAATACTGGATTCCATATCTTAATGTTTGAGTTACCCTATTTGTTGGGATAACTTCGAGTATAAAATGACCGTTTTGAAAATGGTTGTCCTTAATTATTTATGAATGAATTGAGGACTTGTAGGTAGAAAACTTGGTGAAATTCATTGAATTTTATAAGTGGTCATTGGACACTTGAATAATTCTGAATTTAATACCTACTAATACTCCCATAGTAAGAGGTAGAATTTTGATTCTTGAAATGTGCACTTTGAGTGAAATGTCTAGATCACTGGTTCCGATCTTGATGGAATCATTAATTGGTTTGAAACCAATTGCCTACTCTGATTTATGTTGTGCCATGGATCTGGTCAATAATTATAAGTCAAATCATTTGTATGATTTATAGACTTTAATGAAAATGTTATCGAGAAACCTTTATTATACTGCAATTGATCTCTTAAGTATTAATGAGACATGTTTATCTATGTGTACAATTGTTGTAAAATTGATGGCACATACGCAGTATGGATAGTTGTTTGGTCAAGAGGTATTTATTACTTCTTCGGGAAGGTAAATAGCTACATTCAAGTTGTGTTGATATTTATGTTGCGAAACACATTTATAGCTTGCAATATACATACTGTTTTAGTGAGACCAAACACTTAAACAAAATTGAGAAATTTTGTGGAGATATCTTAACAAAGTTAATAGGGAACTTTGTAGTTAGCATCTACGTACAATAGATGGTCGAGTTTCTTGTACTAAGACCATAACTGGAGATTCTTACGTGGGTTGCCTTGCAATCTCTAGAATTGCGTAGATTTTTATCTAATTGAACTTGGAAGTTCATAAGATCAAGCCCGTAAGTTATGTGACATTTGAATGCTTGTATACATGATTTGGAAATCATACATTCAATGTCCTAAGATATGTCGGACAAGTAGAGATTGGCTCTCTCACACGAGCAATCGCCTTTGACGTTGAGAACGTGCATAGATGAGATTGTTTTATCCTTGTAAAGAGCGCAAGATAAAACCAGGATCGCCTTAATTATAATCGATTTAAGATTACTGTTTTGATTAAAGTAATCACAGTCTTGCATGAGTGCAAGATCAGAAAGGTATCGATTGCTTAATTAAGATGAGATTACTTTTGTATATACAAGTAATCGAACAAGAATGGATTCCCACCATCCATTAAACTTGTTGAATGGCCAGATGTGAATTTTCTCGAGTTAATTCTTTACCGAGGATAAGGAGAAAATTCAGGTAAAGTGTAGATGTACACTTGTACTAAAATCTGTACTGTGTAGTTTAAATGACATACACTTCAAGAAACGAAGTAAACTACAGTAGCACGTGTTTCATACCACGTGTGCCTTAGTGACCATTGGGAAATGAGTGAAAGATCCCTGCTCACTCATTGTGTGAGGCCCAGAGGTTTATTGTGACCTCAATAGGTACCCTTATGACTTTCGACCGTTTCTCGAGATCTTACCAAGGTGTTGCTACTTTAGCACGTCACTAATAGTTATGAATCATATGGCGATGCGGTCCGTGTCTAGGAAAGCTGCTGAAGTAAGATTGAAAGATTCAGGTAGGAAAGGAAGACTTTATGAAGCTAACACACGCTGCTTGAATTCAAAGCTGGCCAGCCAATATGTCGAACTTGAGAGTTTGAGACATGATTGTGAATACAAGTGAGTGGTGGAGTGAAGTATGCTCTTTTGTTGATTTGAGGGATCAGAGATACTTCGGTTAGTGAAATGAGGTTCGGGGTATAGCGAGTCCTGATGTCCTCGTGTTTTGTGAATAAGAGTTGTTATATACCCTAACAGGTATATGACACTTAATGCTCTTGCGCTCGCCGGTCACACAATCCACTTGTCTGTATGAAGTTGATGAGTATGTTGTTAAAGTCACTGTAGACTCGGTTTAGCCCTCATGTGCGAGTGGGAGATGTTGATTTGAGACGGGTGGGTACGCCCATTCGGACTAACCCGACCCGGTCTAATTTAAATTAGAAAAGAGGAGGGAATAGTTAATTAACTACTCCCAAGTAAGGAGTTAACCTCCCACTAAGTGGGAGATTAACTCCCTACAATTAAGGCAAGTGGGGGAGCATTCGGCTCCCCCCATCTCTGAAAATACAGAGAAGTCCCAAGGGACTTCTCAATTTAAAAAAAACAACATAGAAGTCCCATGGGGACTTCTCCATCTTGCCGAAAAGAGAGAGGTCACCAAGGACCCTCTCTCTTTCCTCTTTATTCCTATTCTCCCTATATACACACATATATATATTATGTATGTATATATATATATATATATATATATATATATATATATAGTTAGCACATTATTTACGGGAAAATCTATTATATATTCCGGGTAATATATATGCAAATATCATCAACAATAATTGGGGCATTTGGATTGTGAATTATGGCTCATTTCCGTACGTGATTTGTGTCTTGATCGGGAGCACCAAAACGTAAGAGCATCGGTGATTCAACCACGGTTAGATCAAATGGCGAATGAAGAATTCTCTCCGGGTAATCCACTTCAAGCAACCGGTGATTATTCGATCCGATTCAAGTAAGTGATTTTACGGTTGATTCGGATTTAAAACCCAACCGTTGCTAGAAACACAATTTGAGATCAGTAGATGTACACTTCTTTTCACTCCAGTTAGCTTTCTAATCGACCTAAAATTGAAGCACATACATATGTTTTAATTAAATTATTTGTTTTAAAAAACATTGTAGCATGCATATATTTGAACTATGCTAGTAGGAATGTAAAGGAGGCATATATTTTCGAGAAGATGAAAGGAGAAAGAACCACACCATACATATAAAATTTCTACCATACATATAAAATTTCTTTCATAATTGATAATTCTATCACTTTTTATGTTAATTAGTAGTCATTTCCTTATTTAAATAGCATCAGTTTTGAAATTTTTAATCGTGATATTATCTTATACACAATTAATTTTTAGAGATGGACTCATGTCAATCACGCATTGATGTGACACTAATATGTAATAGGATATCCATTCCGTCTTGATATGTATAACTTGATATACATAACGTTCAATTTACCTTTTTGAAAAAGGACACTTTACCGCAGTCTTCTGTAATCTTATAAAAGTTACCGACTCCCTAATTATCTTATATATGGCAGTTTACCACCCTGTGTATGATAATATGGCAGTTTCCCCCTATGTTATGTTAAATATTTGTAATTTACCCCATATGTTATGATAAATATGGCAATTTATCACCCTATGTTACAAGACACATTTCATGCCTACTCTCAATTTCGACAAGTGTTTTACACTTTCAAGATGAACTGGATAAATTATTTTTTTTAAATTTCACATAAAATAAAGTGTTATTTTTCAAATCACAGGTGAATAAATTGAACATTATATATTTTTCACGGAAAAATTGGCATTAAAAGAAAGTATAAAAAAATTGATTGCCTACCCAAATTAAGTATAAAATGAAATTTAACCAATGAGGGGGAGGAGGTTTTAGATGTGAGAATCATTTGTATTTTTTTTGAATATTTTATAAATCGTGGATTCATTTACTTTTTTATTAAACTAGCTGGAGATATGATTTGGCAGAGATTTTCGGAGATCTCTTATGAAATTTGAAAAAAAAATTAAAGCTATGTCATGATCATCATGAAGAGTTAAGTTGAATCAGTATGGGTGCACTATTTCTTTAGATTAAAAAATGAAAGAGTTAATGACAATTGCCCCTGCTATTCATAATGTTTAATTTATATTTTTATGATTTGAAAAAGAGCATTTTGCCCCTCGTAATTTTATAAAAATTTTACACCGCCTTCCTAAATTTTTTATAAAAGTATTCATCTAACAAAACAACTCTGTATTTTTCAACCGTTATAAATTGTGAAATTGAATGTTGAACTTTTTGAGGAAAATAATGGTTACAAGACATTGTTACATGAAATAAGTAAAGTTCTACTGATAATTTACCCCCTGTGATTTATATATGTTCAATTTACCTCTCTAAAAATGAAAAAGAGCACACTACCCTCACCCAGTGGAAATTAAAAGCAGCACTACTGTGAATTTTCTTTTTGATTTAAAACTAGTTGTTTGGTTCAATTTATATTTATACTTCTCCTTCATGTGTGGACGGACTGAATATGTGGGTGCAACAAGTCCAATGCGTAATATATTATAGCTCGACCTTGCGAATTATGACATGCGGGCCCAAACACACGAATAATAATCGAACGGGCCTTCGTTAAAAGGATGAAAGTGTTTGGGTGAAAAATAATCTCATCATGCGAACAAAGAGGATCCTATAACAGAATGAGGTGGCCAGCATCAACTTGTGCTATGATACTATGTTAGATTTCACCACATGGTTTATGCTAAGTCCACAATAATTCGAGCCTAACTCACCTTAAAAGCTAAATTATGAATTGAGGATTATCCAAGAACTTATAAGGTGGACTAATTTTTATTATCAAATAGATGTGCAACTATTTATTTTCAATAAGATGCAGCTAATGAATGTCTTAAATCGAAAAATGCAAATTTAATTAAAGTTGCATCAAAACAACATTAAAAAAAAAGGTAGACATAAATTTTAAACCAATTACATAAAATATCATCTTCTAATTTCTAGTAAATTTGGCAAAAATATTTTATTATATCAAAAGGTATATAAATCATATTAGAACCAATATAGCACTCTGAACAATCGATTGTAGTATGATACCAAAAAAAAAAAAAAAAGAGAGAGAGGAAGTTTGTTGTAGTAAGAAAAATAAATTTTGAAGGGAGAAAGATGTGAGAAACAAATGTATTATTTTTTGTGGTTGAGTCAAGTATTTTTTGAGTATTTTATAAGTACTAGAAAAGTGCACGTATGTTGTATGTGTCTAGTTTTAATTTCATAGGTTTTTTTTTTCATAAATTAGTGTAAAATTTGTCATTTTTATGTCACAGAATATCATACATTTATGACTGATCATTTTATTTTAATAAGATTTATTTTTATTAATTATTATTGATTTATAAGAAAATGATGGCTTTGAATAGTTGTAATAAAATATATAATGATGACTGATCTAGTCATTACATTTAATAAAATTGGTTCTAAAATAGGATCATAAAAACATTATTTAGTGTATTCCATAATAGTAGTTTTCATGTCAAGTTTATCCGTTATTCACCAATGACACGTGTTTCATCCGTTTCTTCATAAATTTTATCGATATAATGAGCGTTTTTTCTTACTGGTTTCACCACTTCTTTCACAAACTTCACCAATATTTACCAATTTCACCCGATATTTCATCGGTTCATATGTTTTCACTGTTTATTTTTTTTTATCTAGTTTTCATCTTTTTAATCCATTATACATTTTTCATTGTTTTTCCATTTTTTCCGATCTTTTTCCCAATTTAAACAATTTCTTCCAATTTCACATTGTTTTTGTCCGATAAATTTTAGCTCGTTTTCACCTATTTCACTAATTTCACTTTCTATTCACCTAAATTTTTCATTGATTAAACATGTTTTCACCTATTTCAAGCTTTTTTGTCTAATTTTATTCGTTTCTTCACATATTTCACCCATTGATCCTTATGTTCTCACTGTCTAAATTTTGTTTACCCGGTTTATTTTTTCAGCAATTTATCCCTTTTTTTTAATCGGTTATAATATTTTTCATTATTTTCTCATTTTTGGTCGATTTCTTTGATTTTTTTCTTCAGCTTAAACCAATTTTCCATCGATTTCACCAGTTAAACTCTTTTTTAACTGATTTCACTCGTTTTACCATTTTAACCCGTTTTTATCTATTTTTCAATTTTTTTCACTAATTTCAAATATTAAACACCTGAATTTTTTATTGATTAAATATGTTATTACCAACCTTACATTTAGATTGATTTTATCCTTTTTTAACCAGCTTTATCCAATTTTATTGGCTTTCACTGGTTTCATCATTTTTGTTCAAAATTCCATTCTTTTCATCGATTCACATATTTTCACCAACTTTGCCTTTATTTTAATTGATTTTCCCCATTTTCATCCATTTTTCACAAATTTTACCCTTTTTTTATCGATTTCAAATGTATTTAAGATTTTACATTCAATTTTTTCACCGGTCTAAGGTGCACATATGTTGTACATGCCTATTTAATTTATGTGGTATTTTGTTGTAAATCAGAGTAAAATTAACTTCATTATGTCATAAAATAGCACATATAGATGACTGTTATTCAATATATTAACTTTATCATGGGTATTTTCATCGATTTCTTTAGTCTTTTTCGGTTCAAACCATTTTTGTAATGGTTTGACATTTTTTTTTTGGTTGAACATTTTTTATTTTATTGATTTAACTTAATCTTACCAGTTTAATCAATTTTCATATGTTTTCAACGACTTTAACCTTTTTCACCTATTTTACCCGGTTTTCACATATTTCATCATTTTCATGTAATTTCGTCGTTTCACCGATGTCATTCATTTTTTTCGCGAATTTCATTTGAATTTTCATCGATTTCACATGTATTTGCCGAATTTTCATCTCAAATATTATACATCTTCAATTGCTTTTAAGTATATCTCAAATTATTTCACTTATCTTATCATTTCAAAGATATTTCTTTACTGATCTAAGCAATTTCACTTATTATATTAATTAGTTTAATTCAATTTTCATTGATTCTTACTGGTTTTATAATTTTTTACTGATTTACTCGTTCTTAATCAATTATAACCTATTGTCCATAATTTTTCCTATTTTTCATCGATTTCTTTTTGTTTTCTCCTATTCAAAAAAAAAAAAAAAATCAACTGATTTAGTTCATACTGTTATTGCTAGTGAATTTTTTTTTCTAATTTTACTTATTTTTATTAGTTTAACTTATATTTCACATGGTATTTTTTAACAATTTCAATTTCACTTGAATTTTCATTGATTTTCACATTATTTCACATATTTTAACCTTTTTTCAATAATTTAACCCATTATTCATTGATTTCACTGATTTGTTTCCTTTTTTTCAGAAACATCGCCCGAAATTTTTCATCGATTTCACATGTATTTATCGATTTTACCGCCACTTTTGATTATTGATTTCATCCAGTTTTTCACCTCCTTCACCAGTATTCATAAATTTCATGAAGATCGATTTCACATGTTTTCATCAATTACATAAAATTTATTAGATCGATTTCACCAATTTTCATTGATTTTCATCCGTTTCTTAACTCATTTCACACGTTGTCTTGAAAAGACTTTCATGAAAATTTGGGGTAATGTTTCTCATGTCAAATAAGATTACTTAGTTCACTAAGTCATAAGCATTTTTGTTCATTCATAGGTAAGATGCGATTCTACCTTAACATATTTTATAGTTAAGAGAATTTGATGTTTTTAAAAAGTGACATATTGTACTAAATTTTTAAATGAAACAAATAATATTTTTTTACAAATATTCAAAATAATAGTCTTTTTTTTATGTGTTATAGGAGAACAATAATGAAATTATAAAAGTGATTTAGGAGTTAATTTCTTAATTATTGGAGTAAATATAAGAAATAACTATAATAAGACTTCTTATACTAATTTGAATATACTTATGTTTTTCTTCCATATTCATGGTGCTTGGTTAGAATGCAAGGAAGTTACAATTTTTCTTAAAATATTTTCCTACCAAAGATTTGATGAGAAAATTTAAGGAAAATTCATTTCTAATTATATTTTATTAATATATTTTACAACTTGAATAAAGGCATTTTTGTCTTCACAAATAAAGAAAAAAAACTTAAATTATTCACACTTTTAGTAGTAGTATAGATATAGATAGAGATATAGATTTTATAAATCGTTGATTTCAATTACTTTTGTATTAAGCTAGCTGGGAATATGCTTTGGCAAAGATTTTCAGAGATCTCATATGAAATTTGAATCAATATATAAATGTCATGAGCATTACGAAGAGTTTTTTTTTTTTTTTTTGAGAGGAAACGGTAACTTTCATTCAAATAAGCTCAGAGGCAGTAATGTCAAGAATCAATACAGGTAAATCTTCTAAAGCATAATATTCTTTAAAAGAGAGACGTGGAATTTCATGAGCCACTCGATTTCCATCTCTGCCAATATGGTGGGCGCTAAAAAATTCCAGATTAGCAACCTTTGCCTTGAGGTCCTCAATAGTGTTGCCATAGCTAGGACGAGTGTCTGAATTTCCTCTAATCGCATCAATAATCAGGCTAGAGTCTCCTTCCAAAATAATCTTATTCCAACTCCGGCTTTGGACAAAATCAATTGCGGACAAGGCGGCTTTAGCTTCGGCTGCTGTAGGATCCAGAGGTCTTCGAAAACAGGTCGAAGCCCAACCCAAACAAATTCCAGTATCCGAGCTAGCTACCATCCCCAGAACGCATACTCCATCTTTCGCGTTTTTAGCAGCATCAAAATTCACTTTGATGTTATTTAACTCTGGAGGCTGGCACCGAATCGGCTAACGCGAGCTGTAGTAATCGGCTTAAGAACCGAAGTCAATACTTGTTGGAGTTCAGACCAATAGTTACGTGCAAAGGTAATAGAGGATAAGGCACATGCCTCTTTTCCTTCGAAAATAAGCTTGTTACGGGAATTCCACAGAGACAACAAATCAAAATACAAATTTCAAAGGTCGGAGTGTCCGATTTATTCTTCATCTGCAGCACCCAATCCAACACATTCTCCCCCAAAAACTGATGAACTGACTAAGGTACATTGCTAAGTGCCCAGGTTAATTTGACGTGAGAAAGGACACAAAGCCAAAAAATGAACCAAGTCTTCAGAAGTATCACGACAAAAACAAAAATTCTTATCAATTTGAACTTTGCGTTTTATCAAGTTATCTCGAGTGGGTAATATATTTTTGCAAGCACGCCACAAGAAAATCTTTATTTTACTTGGAAGATTTAAAGCCCATAACCATTTCCATTCACCCGAACCTCCAGCACTCAAACTACTTTCAGCCGTATAACTCGTTGCATTATTCAATTTAGTTCCAAGATGATATGCGCTACGCACCGAAAACAAACCATTTTTATTGTAGTGCCAAACATATCTATCTAGGTTTTGGCTACTACTCAATGGAATGGATAAGATACACTTTACATCTTCCTCAATAAACATTTCTTTAAGCAAAACGTCATTCCATTAACCCAAATCCGGATCAATAAGCATATCAACCGTCAAATCAATTGGAAAATTACCTCTATGGGTAATAAGTTTAAAAGTAGTCTCTCTCGGTAGCCATTTGTCGCCCCAGATAGAAACGGATTTCCCATTTCCAATTCTCCAACGTACACCAGCTTCAAGAATACTTTCCGCACTGAGAATGCTTCTCCACGTATAGGATGGGTTAGTCCCCAAGGCAGCCCCAAGCACATCAGAGTGAGGGAAGTAACGTGCTTTGAAAATCTTACCTAAAAGGCTGTTCGGTTTTTCTAACAAATGCCATAATTGTTTCGCAAGAAAAGCCATGTTAAACGCCTCAAGATCTCTGAATCCAAGCCCACCATACTGCTTACTTTTACATAAATCACTCCACTTAGTCCAATGAATCCCACGGCTATTGGTGCTTTCCCACCAAAAACGAGCCATCATACTTTCAATCTCCTTGTAGAAGTAGTCAGGAAGCTTGAAACAACTCATAGCATAAGACGGAATAGCCTGTATAACTGCCTTGATCAGTATCTCTTTTCCCCCTTTCGAAAGCCATTTCTCCTTCCATCCTTGGAGTTTGTAGCAAATTTTATCTCTAATAGAAGCAAAAACCTCCTTCTTTGATTTGCCAATAATTGTAGGAAGGCCTAAATATTTTTCGTGTTTATCAGCCACAGTCTTAGGGAGAAAAGATCTAACTACTGAAATTGACTCTTCAGAAGTGGTTTTACTAAACGCAATGCTCGATTTCTGAAAATTAACAACCTGCCCGGAGGCCAACTCGTACGTTTGTAAAACCGACTTAATACATTGCGCAGATGGCCCGTTCGCATTACAAAAAATCATTGTGTCATCCGCGAACATAAGATGCGATACCGGGGGGACGCTCATACATACCGAAAGGCCTGCTATTCTATCCTTGGACTCCTCTCTACGCATTAGAGCACTCAAACCCTCCGCACAGAATAGAAAAAGGTACGATGATAGTGGATCTCCTTGTCGGAGCCCTCTTTTCGGAGTTAAAAAACCAAAAGAACCTCCATTAAGCACAAAAGAGTAAGTTACGGATGATACACACTTCATAATTAACTCTACCACTCGATTATCAAACCCCAGCCGCAGCATTATATTCTGAAGATACAGCCATTTTATTCGATCATACGCCTTACTCATGTCAAGCTTAATCGCCATGTGCTCTGCCGAACTTCTTTTCATATAATGCGTAACTTCATAAGAGATGAGAATGTTGTCAGAATTAATCTTGCAGGTACAAATGCCGACTGAGATTCAGAAATAATCTTATCCATAAACGGCTTAAGACGATTAACAATGCACTTTGAGGCTATCTTGTAAACCACATTACTCAAACTGATTGGTCTAAATTGTGCCATAGTTTCAGGGTTTGAACATTTTGGGATAAGGACTATATGTGTGAAATTAAAAGTCGATGGGAACTCCCCTTTATTAAGAAAAGTGAGAATCCATCTAGTCAGATCCCCTCCGACAATATGCCAGAACCTCTGATAAAATATAACCGGAAAGCCATCCGGCCCAGGAGACTTGAGTGGGTGCATACTATTTAGAGCTTTTTTGACTTCCGATGCTGTATAATCGGCTAACAAAGCCATATTCATATCAGGGCTGACCGTAGGTTGTATAGCTTCCAATACTTGGGCCAGTTGCTCATTCGTAGGACTGGACGATGTAAAAATGTTGCAAAAATAATTGGAGACAATTTCTTCTAATTCTGAATCCTTATCGCACCATTGTCCTAAAGAATTTCGGAGCCCATGTATAGGATTTTTCTGGCGACGTGAAGAAGCCTTTGCGTGAAAAAACTTTGTATTTTTATCCCCTTCTCTCATCCAATGAGCTTTGGCACGCTGTTTCCACATCATCTCTTCTTTATCCAACAAATCATCCAGTTCAGCAGAGAGCTCTCGTATTTTAACATTGGCAAAAGTTGTTCTAGGGCTCTTTTTCAGAATGAGAATCTGCTCCTTTAACTTTGTCACCCGTTTTTTAACACCCCCAAAGGAATGCCTACTCCAACTCATAAGTCCAACTTTACACTGCTCCAAATTTTCCCATTGATCTATCCCAACTTCTTCACCCGAATTCAGCCCCCAACTCTCCTCAACTACCTTAGCACAATCATCTGTTTTTAGCCACATAACTTCAAACTTGAACCCATATCTTCTTCGAATTTTGTTGGAACGTTCCTTTGTTTTGAGCTCAACCAGAATCGGGAGGTGATCCGATTTCAGTGTATCCAAGTGAGTTACATGGAAATTTGGGAATAAATTTCGCCACTCATCATTTCCACATGCCCTGTCAATCCGTTCCTCAATGAAAACAGAAGGATCCCTGTTACTAGCCCATGTAAACGGATAACCCACATAGCCAAGATCTCCCAAACCCGAATCAGATAAACAGTTACGAAAAGTTTCAAGTTCACTAATCAGGTCTGGATTTCCCCCACTCTTCTCAAAATTAAATAACATAGCATTAAAATCTCCTGCGCACAACCATGGCAAAGAAGAACGAGTCGAAAGGTACCGAAGTAAATGCCAAGATCGAAACCTCTCTGTATCTTTTGGTTCCCTATAAAAAAATGTAAATCTCCATTTAGAATGAGCATCAGCATTATAAACATGTACGTCAATATGATTAACAAAAAAACTTTGTAACAATACCTGATTTTTGATAGACCATAACATAGCCAAGCTACCTGATAAACCCCGTGCGTCCACCGCAACTCCATGTAAACCCAACTTTCTCTTCAGAACCTCAAACTTCCTACCCGATAATTTCGTCTCGGAGAGAAAGATGAGTTGGGGGTATTAGCTCGAATAAGGTCTCTGAGCTCTCGAACTTTTCGAGGGCCCCCCAACCATCGGCAGTTCTAAACTAGGCAACTCATTGTGATCGACGGGGCTGTCCTGCAGCCTCCGCCGTTAAAATAGATGAGTTACTGTCCTTCAAAGATCGAATCCTCAGCTGTTTATGCTTCATTTCGTCATCAGATATCTCCATATCCGAAGTTATCACTAATTTCTTCTTACCCTTACTTATAATCGTTCTTGGACTGTTTCCATCTTCCTTTCTTTTTCTTTTCTCCCCCGACCCAGACTTTATACTAGAACGGGACGTCCCCTGACCAGTCTTCCTCCCATTGCCACGTCCTCTCCCTCTTAAAGCTCTTCCCTTCGTTTGATCTTAGGATCCAAAGAGCATAAAATCAGCATTTGCTGCCAAAGTTAGATTAGACATATTTAGTTCAGTCTCTGGAGAATAAGTAGGGTTATTGAAGAGCCCCCCCCATTAACAACCGACCCATATTTATTAGAAAATTCCATCAAAGGGTCCAACCTAATATGTGGGTGTGAGTCCATGTAAACACCAGAATCCGCCCGACCTAAATCTTGCTGCATACGTAAACTACCAGCCAAGTTCGTGCTTCTAATAGAATTGATTACGTTGACTTGTTTAAAAGGAACCATGCTCAAATTATGGGATCCGCTGCCACTACTTCCCTCATCCCTAGAGGGTAGGGATTCATTAGTCCGATTAAAGTTCAAATTGCCATTGGTGGTCGAGGTTGGAGTACCACTGCTCGCCGAAGGCGGGGCAGAACCACCATCCACGGTGTGAGCACCGTTTGCATCCCATGACTCCTTAACTAGCTTCTGAATTAATTTTGACGATGGTGTTGTAGCCCTCATCCAAGCCCCATAAGGAGTATCTCATTCTCTTTTCTCCTGTGTAAGCCGATATTGTAATTTACACCCCCCCTGAGATATGGTCCATATGACCACAAAAATTGGGCAAACGTTCGAACATAAATCCAATCTCCAAAACTTCATCCTTGTCTGTTCTGAGCTTCATAATCCTTCGGAGTGGTATGGTTACATTCAAACCAACCCTAATTCTCAAAATATCCACGAAAACCAAGTAACTGTCCTTGGTAGTCCCCAATCTCGACTTACCCAGAGTATCGCCAATATGAGCTGCCAAAATCTTATTCCGTTTACGTAGTGGTAGTCTGAGAACATGGACGTAGAAATCGCACCAGTCTAAGTTAATATTCCTAGGGTTTTCGTCATCCCCGATCTTATTCAGAATTATTAGGTTTTTATCGAAACACCAAGGCCCTTCCTCCCAAGCCTTCATCCAATCAATCTTATGCTTGAAAGAGAATATAAATCGCCCATCGCCTATCTTTTCCACCGTGACACCATGAACTGGACTCCAAACCTTCGACATGGTCCGTTCTAGGGCTTCGAGATTAATCTCCTTTTGGGCTAAGATTTTTCCTACCAATTGCAGATCCGAATCCAAAGCAATATTATTCCATGCTTCCTCAGGCGGTTTACTCTCCACTTCCTCTTCGTCAGTCAGTTTCAAACTAGTTCGCAGCCGACTAAGTTGTCTTCCATAAACCCTAGCAAATACTATAACACCTCCTTCAACCTGATAAAACTGTGATGAATTAGAACAATGGATTAACAAATTAGGAAAAAGCCAAAATCTCATGAAGAGATAGATACAGTCTCATAAAGAGGGAGAGAGTCTCATAAAGAGAAGGAACCCTAGATGATATGAGAAAATATATTATAGCATTAAGAAGAGTTAAGTTGAATAAGTATGCATGCACTATTTCCCTAGATTGAAATACGAAAGAGTTAATGACAATTTATCATCTTAATATTCATAATGTTCAATTTACCTTTTTGTGATTTGAAAAAGAGCATTTTACCTTCCTGTAATCTTATAAAAGTTTTACACCGCTTCCTTGATATTTTTATATGACAGTTTAACGCCCCTTGTTATGATAATATGACATTTTACCACCTGTGTTACGATAAATATCACAATTTACCCCCATGTGTTATGATAAATGTGGCAGTTTACAATCCTATGTTACAAAACACATTACATGCCACTCTCAATTTCGGTAAATAGTTACACTCTCCGAATAAAGGGGACAAAAATTGCTTCTTTAAAATTTTCACAGGTGGGGTAAAGTATATTCTTTTTCAAATCATAGATGAATAAATTGAACATTATACATTTTACAGGGTAAATTGGCAATAAAAATAAATATAAAAAAATTGATAGCCTACCCAAATTAAGAGTGAAATGAAATTTCACCAATGACACTTTCGCCCTCAAATTATTTGATATAACATATCCACTAAAAGTATTCATCTGACAAAACATCCCCGCATTTTTCAACCGTAATAAATTGTGAAATTGAATATTGAAATTTTTGAGAAAAATAATGGTTACAAGATGTCGTTACATGAAATTAATAAAGATCTAATGACAATGTAACCCCCTATAAATGAAAAGGAGCACATTACCCCCATCCCATGAAAATTTAAAAGGAGTAATGTACCCTCTCGTCATCATAACACAGGGGGGTAAAAAGCCTCATATAAGAGGGATAGTTTTGTCAATTCGTATTTTTTATGTTTAAGAATGTCAAGGTGGCATGGCAAAACTTTTATAAGATTATATGGGGATAAAATGCTCTTTTTCAAATCACGGGAGGATAAATTGAACATTATGCAAATTACATGGAGTAAATTATCATTAACTCAACTAATAAATGTCTTCAATCGAAAAATGCAAATTTAATTAAGTTGCATCAAACCACCATTAAAAAAAGGTAGACAAAAATTTTAAATCAATTACATAAACTATTCTCTTCTAATTTCCAGTAAATTTGGCAATAATATTTTATTATATCAATAGGTATATAAATCATATTAGAATCAATATAGCACTCTGAATTATTATTTTTGAAATATCATACATGATATTAATTTAATGACTAGTATGATCATATCACGTCTAGCGGTCTAGTATTCTAAATTTTTTTTTCCAAGGATTTAAATCCTTTCAAAGCGCGTCAAATACATTAAGTGAGAATCTCTCCCAACAACAATTCGAACTTGAATATGCTACTTTATAGTGAAATATCAAAAAATTCTCACACTCTGACAAAATTTTTAGTTTGTTTAGAGAAAATATTTCTCTTACTCCACCAAGAATATTGGCGCCCTATGTGGGGGGGGGGCAACATGGGAGAATCATGTGTATTATTTTTTCTAATATTTTTGAGTACTTTATATATCGTGGTCTTCAATTATTTTATTTTGTATTAAACTAGCTAGCTATATAAGATTTTCAGATATCTTCTATGACATTTGAATCAATTTTTAAGTTATGTCACCAACCTCGATCATCAAGACTATGATTAGATGATAGATAGGTTAAGTTGAATCAGTATGAACACATTACTTCTCTAGATTTAAAAAAGAAAGAGTTAATGGTAATTTATCCCGTGATATTTATAATGTTCAATTTAATTTTATGTAATTTAAAAAAGAGCCCGTAATTATATAAAAGTTTTACACCACCCCTATGACATTTTTATATATTGCAGCCCCCTTGGGTTATGATAATGTGGTAGTTTAACGCCCTGTGTTATGATAAATGTGACAATGTACCATTTTATGTTACAAAACAAATTTCGTAACCACTCTCAATTTCGGCTAGGGGTGGGATCGGGACGGGTTTTCGGGAATTCGGGTATTTCGGGACGGGATATCGGGTTTCGGGTTTTCAAATTCAAATCCTGAAACCCGGTAGATCAACCAAGGTCCCGAGAGTTTCGGGTACCCGATTTAATTTCGGGATTTCGGGACGGGACCGGGTGTCCCAATAAACAATTAATATTTTTTTTTTAGTTTAATGCAACTTTAAACCGTCTCGGATCTTCTTTGTCAATATTGGTGTGCCATTTCACCATTTTGCACCCCGTGCAAGTGAGTTGTACTCTAGCTGAAGGGTATACATTGCTTCTTTAAAATTTTCACGAGAGGGTAAAGTGCTCTTTTCCAAATCATAGGTGGAAAAATTGTACATTATGCATTTCACATGAAGGTAAATTGGCATTAACTCAAAAAAAATATAGAAAAATTGATTGCCTACTCAAATTAAGAGTAAAATGAAATTTATCAAATGACACTTCACCCTCGAATTATTTGATATAGCATTTCCTTTAAAAGTATTCATCTAAGAAAACAGCCCTGCATTTTCCAACCGTTATATATTGTGAAATTGAGTGTTCAACTTTTTTAGCAAAATAATGGTTATATATAAGACGTCATGACATGAAATTAATAAAGATCTAATGGTAATTTACCCCCCTCCCCTGATTTGTATATGTTCAATTTACCTTCCTGTAAATGAAAAAGAGCATTTTACCCCCTATAAAAATTTAAAAGGAGCAATTTACTTCCTTCAACCAAAGAGTGTAACTCACTCATCGAAATTAAGAGTAGACATGAAACGTATTTTTTTCACATTGGGGGGTTAAGGGCAACAGTAATTTATCATAAAACAGAGGGGGTGGGGAATGCTACATATAAAATGGATAGTTTTTTCAATTCATATATTTTTTAAATTTAAGAATGTTAAGGTAGCAATGTGAAATTTTTATAAGATGGGTAAAATGCTCCTTTTCAAATAACGGAGATAAATTGAACATAATGCAAATCACAAGGGGCGAATATGATTTTCAATTTTCTTACTGGATGCACGCCAATGGGACCTTCCAATAAGTCTACTTGAATTGGTTTTGTATCAATGGAATTTCATCATCCATACATAACGAATTGGTTGTGTCATTAACTCAATTAATAGATGTCTTCAATTGAACAAAATCAATGAGATCGTAGTCCATTGATATGGCAATGAGGTCGAGGCCCCAGGACAAAGAGGTCTTGGGTTCAATTTTCACAAATGTGGATTTTCTTCTTGCTTTAATACTAGTTATTTGGTTGTTAATATTTATTTATTTAATTTTTTTGGTAATTTGGTTGTACTTGACATCTCAGCGGATAATAGTCTTCAGGTTCTTCAGAAATCTAAAAAATTGAATATGTTGGCAAAGCCTGTAGAAACAACACCAACCTATTTATTACTGATAACGCCATTAAAACGTCGTTATTACCTATCTCTTTAAGCCCAAAACATTTTGTTTTGATCCGAGTTTTTGTGTGTCTTTGCGTGTTTTCGTGTCTTTTGTGTTTTTGGCCCTTTTGTTTGGCCTTTGTTCGTTTTTGTGTTTTTGTTCTCGTTTTGATCGTTTTCTCCGTGGTTTGTAGGTATTGACATCTTAGAGAGATTCGGAGTTGCGTATCAATGATACGAGTCGCTCTACCCACCCCGCGAGTCAAGCTTGAGCTTCAAAGCAATTAGAACCCGGAGCAAATTGTACAAGAATGTAGATAGCTGCTCACTAGAACATGCATAAATATTTCATAGATGATCCAAATGAGTTGAATTTTGGATATGTCATAGATGAGTAAGTTAGCTACGCTACGGACTTTACGAATCCGCAATCGGAGTTCGGAATCAAAAGATATGCTGCTCGGAAGGAAGTGCGGCAGAGCAGAAAACACCAGCTCACCTTCGGCATAAACCTCGCCGCGGCGAGGTGGAGGCTCGCCGCGGCGAGTTGCCAGCAGAAAAAACAAGTTTTCCTACGGCATAAACCTCGCCGCGGCGAGGTGGGACCTCGCCGCGGCAAGGTCTGCTCTGTTTTTCTGCGTATTTTGAGGGCCTTTTTGTATATTGCCCTTCTCCCACTTGTAAATACAACTTCCTTTAGGACTTTTTGGCCTTTGTTACTATAGTTTGGAGGGTAACTTAGGCATGATGAAGTTGTTGTTCCTCTAGGTTAGAGGCTTAAAGGGGAATCATTCAACCAACTTCAACTCATTCTACACTTCATCACTTTACATTTTCTCTCTTGCCTCCCTTTTGAAGAAAAGAGAAGAACTCTCACTTGGACTCCCCAAAGAAGATAAAAAGGCATTGAGGGAGAAGTTGTTGAAGACCTCTTCACTAAGCTTACTCTAAACTCTTTTACTTTGTTCATTTATATTGATGTCTTTTAATGTAATGAATGATATATTATTGTTATGAGTGGCTAATCTCATTTATTCTATGTTTTTATTGATCCTATGTTTGGTTCTTGATTCTTGATTAAATGATGAGTTAATGGTTGTTGCTATGCTTGTATACAAGTGTTTGTTAAACTAGTTTGAGCCTTTGTCAACTTATGGATTAGCTAACCATAGGATGAAATGAATTGATCTTTAATTGCTAGACATAGTGGATTAAAGATTAGATTGAAAAACTAGGTTGTGATTTGATTTTAGGATAGAAATATACCTAGGTCATTTCATGTTCTAACAAGGTTTGGAGTTAATGCATCACTTAGGCTTAATCCTCTTAGACATAAATTGGATTAGTCTACTTTGGTAGGTTCGTACGCTATCGAAAGATACGTATGAATAATTTACGAAATCTTGAACAACAAACGTGAGTATGGTTGTCAATTGTTGAGTCGTTTGTCTTGAATTGAACTAGGTGACGTAAAATCATAGAAGCCTTTACATATATTAAGTCAAGTGTTAGTTTCAAAATCACCTTAATTTGAGTTGTAGTATCAAAACCACAATCACCTCACCAAATTCAACTTACGAATCTAAGTCGAAGTAACAAGACGTTAGTTGGTAATTAATTGAACAATTCCTCGTGGGTTCGACACTCCTTATCACTTTATTACTTGTAACGACCGTATACTTGCGCGTTTACGTACTCGTATTTGGAGCGTAACAAGTTTTTGGCGCCGTTGCCGGGGAGTTGTAACGATTGTTTGCCAATTTATACTCTTGTATATCTTAACTTGGATTTGCTATTTACGTTGTGATCTTTGTCTTCCTAGGTACGATGGCCTACAATGATTGCTATCCAAGGTCAACCGAGGGACGATCACTTTGTTATTGTATGCATTGCATGGGGGAGAGCACAATCGCCGGTTGCCCAATGAGTCCAACTCATTTTCAATATGGGAATTCATACATGGGTAATCATTATGAGCCGAGTCCCCCTTACAATAGCTACAATATCGAATGGGGAGATAACCCGTATTATCCAAGGAGCAATGAGTGGGGAGGTGGACCACACCCGGATATGATGATGACTACTTCATTCATCGAACCGAACTATCATGAATATTCTCAACCTCCGGTAGAAGCAAAATCATCTTTGGAAGAAGCATTCACTATGTTCATGGAGCACACCACCAAATACATGGTTGACAATGATTCTAAGTTGGAAGAAATTTCCAAACAATTGCAAGAAGACTCGGGGACATTAAGGGATCTTCAAACACAAATGGAGAAAATCTCACAAGCTTTAAGCATAAGACCCCCGGGAGCTTTGTCGAGTTCAATTGAATCAGTTGCTCCTAATGAAAGCTTTAATGAACCGAGTGAAATGTTAGAAACAAATGAGCTTCCTACTAGAGAGGAAGAACAAGGTGGATCGAAAAAGCTTGCGAGGGAAGAAAAATTCATCATAGATGAAGAGTTTGATCAAAAGGTCATCAAATGTTCTTATGTGGACTTGATTATTCCCAAAGAAGACAAGTGGATCCACCCGAGCAAAGCAACGTGGATAATTATGGGTAAAGATTACAAGAGATTTGAACCGGGAGATAAAAGTTTTCGATTTGATATGTGGTTCAAATCCGTCCCAAAAGGCCGTACAATGGAAAAATTAAGGCGTGGGACGAATTTAAAAGCGAGGAGGCCGGGGCTCATACTTGATCCCGATGGGATCCTATTCGATTATTGGCCACCCTAAAAGAAAAGAAAAGTTTAAAGTCGAGCTACTGACTATAAACAAGCGCTTCTCGGGAGGCAACCCGAGCCTATTTCTTTTTCCTTTGTTGTTTTGTGTTTTGTGTTGTTTTTGTTTTTCTTTTCGTTTTTGCGTTTTGTGTTGTAGGTAAATGAGCGCGCGTGAAAGATCGAAGATTGACAAGCACAATCGAGCGAGGTCAAGCTAAACGAACCATGGGTCGCGAACAAAAGAAAGGTGAGTAATTGTGTTGTTTAAATAAAAAAAAAAAAAAAAAAGAAAGAGACGTTTTTTTTTTTAAACACACTACTCACCTTCCATTTCAAACAAGTCTCACACACTATCTTCCCCCTCTCTCTCAATCTCTCTTGTCCCTCACTCAATTTAATCTTCCAAACCCACTCAAAAATCAATCTCTCATTCACTCTCAATCCTTCATCACTCACCCATTCACTCCAAAAGCCTCAAATTCCCCACATTAAACACAAAACCCGAAATTCCCCCAACAAAGCTTCAAAATTCGAAATTCGGGGATTTAAATTGAATTTGTGCATCAAGAGGTAAGTATGGCTAAACTCCTTGTTAGTATTGCTTGATGGTATTGGTTGTTTGGTGTTGAAAAATTTTGGGTGGAAGTTCTAGTAAAAGTAATAGAAAAGTAGTAATTTTGGGTGTGCACGGAAGGTGTTCGATAAATTGCTCGTGAGAGTAGTTTTGCAAACTTTGCTACTTTTCGATTGTGGAGTTGCCGGGGTATTAGTTTGTTGAAGTTGTGTGATTGCAACACAAGTTTGGGGGAATTTTGCGCATTTGGAATAAAAGGGAAGAGTACGGGAAAGCAATGGAGCGTGCCCTCAATGCACGAAACCACTGAAGACGGGAGCAACCACGGGATGCATACGAAAAGGGACGTTGGATTTAAATTTACGCAGTCCCGTCGGTTTAAATTGAGCTTACAATGTTTTAATTATATTCTCGTCTTGTGTTGGTTTTGTTATTAACTCTTGAGAGATATTGGCATGTTTACTCGTTTCAATTTATAACGTTGCTTGTTGAAATTAATTAGAGCCGTGCTCGCTCATTTATCATTTTGTTTTGTTTTGTTTTGCTTGTGTTTTTTTTGTGTTCTTGTTTTTGTCGTGTCGTACCTTATTCCGTCACTCTCAATTCACACAATGGGGACATTGTGCATTTTAAGTTTGGGGGAGTAAGGTCACTTGTTGCGTACTAAGTCGACCCGCCAAAATCTTTTCAAATTCTTATTATTATTTGTACATGCTCTACAAAGTTCAAAGCACATTGGCAATGGCTATGATTGTATTTAAAGTGGATAACGAACTTTAGCAATAATAGGATCTAGGACTCCTTTTGCTTAACTTAGAATCCCTCCAATCCTTAGCTTGGAATCTAAATGTAAAAAGAGCTTAAATGGCCTTAAGTTTGGGGGAGTAAACCCTTTTCGAGAATGAAAAACCTTTGAACACCTAACTCTCAAAATAAATGAGTAGAGAAGTTGCTAAAATGTACGCACTTCTATGAGAGAAAAGAAAGGCTAAGCCTTCAATTGATAATACTCATTGATCATTTTTGGTAATTGCTCTATCTCATTGTTTTAGTGCAAAAGTTGTAGTAGAAGAAAAGAGTGTGGTGCTAGTAGCCCACAAAAGCAAAATTGCATCAAGTTCGCCATTAGTGCTAATATCGTACTGTAATATTCTTGTAAAGCACAAAGTGCCTTGTTTCATTGTAAAAACAAGTGTGGTGAGAAAAGAGTTAGGAGCTAAAATCGTCAATTAATTCAAGAATAGGGAAAACACTCTTAAATTACCTATAACTTAGTCCCGTGAAGTGATTTGAGCATTAAGTTTGTAATCTACGGTAAGGAGAGATTCTTTGTTAAACATTAGAAGTCCATGAAAATAGAACCGATGATTTTGACCTATCGGAAATTATTCACCTAAGATAGAATCTAGCCGAAGTCATCACACACACACATGGAGTTTATTTAAATAATAATTTGAAAGTGTTAAGTTTTAGCATTTCGATCTTAAGTATGTTTGTTTTGTTCTTGTTTTGTTTTCTTTGCTCGAGGACGAGCAAGTGTTTAAGTTTGGGGGTGTTGATAACGCCATTAAAACGTCGTTATTACCTATCTCTTTAAGCCCAAAACATTTTGTTTTGATCCGAGTTTTTGTGTGTCTTTGCGTGTTTTCGTGTCTTTTGTGTTTTTGGCCCTTTTGTTTGGCCTTTGTTCGTTTTTGTGTTTTTGTTCTCGTTTTGATCGTTTTCTCCGTGGTTTGTAGGTATTGACATCTTAGAGAGATTCGGAGTTGCGTATCAATGATACGAGTCACTCTACCCACCCCGCGAGTCAAGCTTGAGCTTCAAAGCAATTAGAACCCGGAGCAAATTGTACAAGAATGTAGATAGCTGCTCACTAGAACATGCATAAATATTTCATAGATGATCCAAATGAGTTGAATTTTGGATATGTCATAGATGAGTGAGTTAGCTATGCTACGGACTTTACGGATCCGCAATCGGAGTTCGGAATCAAAAGATATGCTGCTCGGAAGGAAGTGCGGCAGAGCAGAAAACACCAGCTCACCTTCGGCATAAACCTCGCCGCGGCGAGGTGGAGGCTCGCCGCGGCGAGTTGCCAGCAGAAAAAACAAGTTTTCCTACGGCATAAACCTCGCCGCGGCGAGGTGGGACCTCGCCGCGGCAAGGTCTGCTCTGTTTTTCTGCGTATTTTGAGGGCCTTTTTGTATATTGCCCTTCTCCCACTTGTAAATACAACATCCTTTAGGACTTTTTGGCCTTTGTTACTATAGTTTGGAGGGTAACTTAGGCATGATGAAGTTGTTGTTCCTCTAGGTTAGAGGCTTAAAGGGGAATCATTCAACCAACTTCAACTCATTCTACACTTCATCACTTTACATTTTCTCTCTTGCCTCCCTTTTGAAGAAAAGAGAAGAACTCTCACTTGGACTCCCCAAAGAAGATAAAAAGGCATTGAGGGAGAAGTTGTTGAAGACCTCTTCACTAAGCTTACTCTAAACTCTTTTACTTTGTTCATTTATATTGATGTCTTTTAATGTAATGAATGATATATTATTGTTATGAGTGGCTAATCTCATTTATTCTATGTTTTTATTGATCCTATGTTTGGTTCTTGATTCTTGATTAAATGATGAGTTAATGGTTGTTGCTATGCTTGTATACAAGTGTTTGTTAAACTAGTTTGAGCCTTTGTCAACTTATGGATTAGCTAACCATAGGATGAAATGAATTGATCTTTAATTGCTAGACATAGTGGATTAAAGATTAGATTGAAAAACTAGGTTGTGATTTGATTTTAGGATAGAAATATACCTAGGTCATTTCATGTTCTAACAAGGTTTGGAGTTAATGCATCACTTAGGCTTAATCCTCTTAGACATAAATTGGATTAGTCTACTTTGGTAGGTTCGTACGCTATCGAAAGATACGTATGAATAATTTACGAAATCTTGAACAACAAACGTGAGTATGGTTGTCAATTGTTGAGTCGTTTGTCTTGAATTGAACTAGGTGACGTAAAATCATAGAAGCCTTTACATATATTAAGTCAAGTGTTAGTTTCAAAATCACCTTAATTTGAGTTGTAGTATCAAAACCACAATCACCTCACCAAATTCAACTTACGAATCTAAGTCGAAGTAACAAGACGTTAGTTGGTAATTAATTGAACAATTCCTCGTGGGTTCGACACTCCTTATCACTTTATTACTTGTAACGACCGTATACTTGCGCGTTTACGTACTCGTATTTGGAGCGTAACAATTACCTATGAAAAATGCTTCAAGGGGAGTTGAGGCCGTACGTTCAGGTTCATTGCATCATGATTTCGATGGATCAAACTATAAAGATTGGTCAATTGTGAGAGTTTAGTTAATTAAGTGTCCAGTCAAATTTATTAGTGTCGAGTTTGGATGTTGCATACATACGACTCTACTAGTCGGGAAAGAGAAGGAGCATAAATCTTACTCCATAGCCAATAAGGGTCTAGGTTTGAATCCATGAGAGGATTGCCTCCGACGAGACATGGTACTGCTCTCTCTAAGTCTATGACCCCAAATACTCCTGAGGAGAGAAGTAAAATGTCTCAAATTTCATATGTCTCCGCGATAAGAAGCATAATGTACGGAAGGTTGTGTACTAGTTTAGTCGTCTTACAAGGAATCCCTGACGTATCAAAAATTTCAAAGAAACCCCCTCTAGCTTAGATTAAGTACCAATACACCCCTTACTATTTCAAAAATCTTTACAGAGACCTCCTACAATTTCTACAATGTTTACACTAGTTATATTTGGAACCACAAGGGATTTTATGTAATTATGGTAAACGTTCGAGTGTGATGATTTACAACCAAATCCCCTGAGATTTAGTGACTTTACAAGTAACCCCTAATATTTTGTTACTACCATACGGACATTAAAATTAGTAACATTTGAAAACTATTGATATTTTCTTTCACCAAATAAATTGAACAAATAAGAAAAAAGTACTACTTGGTTACAAAAATGGTGGACACGAATTTAAAATCCATCACTATATATGTTAACTAAGCCACACTTCATTTAACCATTTAATCATCTACTTGAAATATTCTCACACAGTGGTCATCTCCACAAGATGCAAGCTCCACACTCGTCGAATCTTCTTCACTCTTCACTCTCCACTTCAACCGATGAACAACAGATACATGACACACAAACGGATCAAACCGAACGAATAGAGCCGCGTTTGGCTCTACGGTAGAGCTTTTATTTTCGATTTTCATATTGTAAAGACTCCACAATTCTATGAGTCTACTTTCCATTCCCACGGCTAAAAGCCCACTACGAAACTAAAAATTTCCTTCAAAAATATAATAGGTCCTTTTGTTTTAAGCAATTTGTGCAAAATATTGTAGGCAGTGACCAGGGTTTATCAACCATGGTTTTCCATGCTATGTGGGTTGCACCGCTCCTTTTATCCGATCCAATTCTCCCCCTCCCCCGCATCTTTCTATAACATGTATACTTATTTCTTGGTATTTAGTTCTATCTTCATCTTAACTTTTCTTCTTCTGTTTGGAACATTTGCTGCATTTGGTGTTTGTGAGAGATGTGTATTTTTTTGTTCTCATTTGTCTATTGTTATGGCTCTGTTTATAGCCTCGGTTGCTGGATTAGGGTAAATATTTTAGGGGTTGTTAGGTGAGAAATTTCTAATTACGTACATATTTAACAGAAGAATATTGTGAATTTTAGTATTTAAGAAAGTTGGCGACACGATATTAATGCATATGTGGTGGGGAAGTATTAGGCAAATATTCTAATTACATACATATTTTACAGAAGAAAGACTCTGAATTTTAATATTCAAGAATGGGAATTTTAGTATTCAAGAAAATTGGGGGTATGCTTTTTTTTTTTTTTTTTTTTTGAGTTTGTGTGTGGTTAGGCTATTGTTAGAATATGATGTTGCGATGTGCTTGTTACGTAAAAGAATGTTATTCCATGATCTTAACTTGGAATTTATGTATTTCTTCTTCTATATGTAGGGTTAAACACCTTCACGGTTATATTCGTGACATACTCGGTACATTTTTTAAATATTTATGACTATGTATCCTCCGTACATATTGTATATATATGTCTTTCTTAGTTTGAAATCTTTTTTTACGAACCCCATACGCAGATGTCGAATAGAATTTGTAGAACTTTTGTGTTAAGAACCTGAAGGAAACAATCGTCGGTCTACTAGCTATACAACAATCGGTTGCAGGTACGTTATTTTCCTCAGCAACGCCAATGAAACGACGTCATTTCCTATTTTGAAATTTTGGCTTGTTTTTTGAGGTTGTTCTTATTTTCTCTTCTACTTTTTCTCATCTCACAATCTGATTTCTCTGACATGCTCACGAAGATATTTTCCATTGCCCCGATACATGTAATGATGTCTGCTCTACAATAAATGTGGTACAATTTCTTCGCTTTTTCTTGCTGCATTGTATTGTTATAATTAATCGTGTTTGGAATATTAAAATGTTTACATTCTCTCAGAATTTATTGTTCTATTGAGTGTAAGATTGTTTTTAAATATTAATTTCAAATATTCTGCCGCCGCCCATGCTTATCGTCCTGCCAGCTCAAGTACACCGGACGCGGTAATCAGGATGTGGCATTTGCGATTTTCTTGAATCATCAATCTGCAATGGAAGCTATTCTCTCGATGGATGGTGCTAAATTAGATCCTCAAACTGGTTCCACTTTGCACATAAAACTGGCAAGATCAAATTCCAAAAGAAATAACAAACCATGAAGTGGTCAATATGTGGTTATTGATAGAAGAACAAACTTTGATACCGTTGCTCGGGATTCATCAAATGATGGAGATAGTGATTCTGATGATTCCGTCGCCAATCCTAATTCTGCGGTCCAAGATGATTCAGGAGAAGAGAAGCACAAAAATGGCAGTTGATGGTAATGATGCTTTTGCGCCGAACTTGCTTGAGTTCCTCTTCTGTACAGTTCAGAGGTTAGGTTTACAAATTTTGTCTTTGTGTTTTTCTTTCTAGCTGATCCTATGTTTTCCAAGTAATTTCAGTTATTGTTTGATTTTTTATGAACTGCTTTATTGAGAAGTATAATCTTTCATGTGTTCTTTAATCGCAAAGTATTGATGCAAATTAATATGCTTCTTAAAAACGTTAATCCCATGTTTTTGTTTTGAAATAGTAGATTTTCTATTGATCTCAGTATTTGTAAATGTCATAGGTGGATAGATTTACTGTTGAAGTCAACGCAATCGTCACAAAATATGAACATTAAATACTATTAAATGGCATGTGGAAAATGTTTCCGCAGTTGGTGTTGCCCAGGTTTTTATTTGATCTAATCAATAAAGTAATCTACTGAATAATCTGAGTCTTTTTTATATTTTATCTCTCTATATAGCGATACTAAAATTTATGGGGAACAGATTCATCTTAGCATTTACAATACAACATGATCACTCGATATTACTGTTTTTAGTTTCCTAATGTGCATGCAGTTATGAGATGCGGTAAAAAATTTGTGTTTTATACTATGTGCTATGCAACAATTGTTTTCGTGCTACTTCAAAGATAAATAATAACTTCGTTCAATGAGTCGCATAATATTTCCACAGCAGGGGAACCCTGTTACTGCTGAATGGATAAACACCATTATCTGAAAATTTATGAAAATTAGAAGAAAAGGGGACCAAGTTGGTGGAATTATGCAGCAACAATACATTTCTTAATTTACGGCTTAAAGAAGTGGAAGACGATGTGGTTCTTACAGAATCTCAGCCTCCAGAAAAAACAACCACAAGTGACATTGAGAAACCTTTTGAGCACTTCATTGCAAAAAATCTCTTCCAGATTGATGTTCTAAGATTATATAATATGCATCGTCTTCGTTTAACTTTATTTCTGAATTATTAGAAATAAACATAACCATCAAAAAACTTATGCTGTTGAAGAAGGTAGCTCTATGGAGGCTTACAATTCAGGTGTTTTTTGTACATCAGCTAAAAATAAATCGAAGCTCATCGAGTCTGATGATTGATCTGTCCAAATATGAAGACCTATGATGTAAAGTAAAAACGTTTTTTGCCAGTTCAATTTTGTGATCGTGAATGTTATGTAATTGCAGTAAGCTTATGTTTTACTTTTCTTTTGACAGTTTAATAGTATATGTAGGGATGGAGATATAACATTCATAAACTTGACGTTTTACTGTGTTTTTAATATTTAGGAATCCTTATAAGAAACTGTGTTTTGAATACTATATATATGTGTGTGTGTGTGTGTGTGTGTGTAAATAATAGAGACCGCTAAAATGAGAACATTGAATAGGAAATATGAACCGTGGACACACGACACTGTGCCTTGCGCGGTGTCACCCACCTAGTGTATATGTATGTGTAAGTAATGATGTTTGAAATATAATAAATTGTATGTTTTTTTTAGAGCAAAACATTAAATAACAAATAATAGGATTGAAGCGGGAATGCCAAAAGTTTATCAATATAATTCTCATTGGAAATTTCATCACCTCACTGAGAATCATATATCGTATCCTTAATTTTTATGTTTATAGGGATTATTTTTTGTTTGAGAAAGAAAGTTGTTAATTGTGCTAAAATAACACTTTTTCTTATGCACTTTCAATATTTTTTTGTGTGCGCGCTCATACAAACACTTTATGAATTCCGAACGCTCCTCTTTTATCTTAATTGAAGGACCAAAATTTTGAATAGCATTTTGTTTCTTTCTCACTTAAGATTCTTCTTAATTATCACCAAAAACGGGTGCCTACTTCGTCTTTTCTATCTTTTTTGTTTGACGGTTTTAATTTGCGTTAGCTATTACAATTGTAAAGAAAGAAATATTTAAAATATAAATTAATTATTAATGGGTGGATGCATTAAAGACAAATTAATATAGTTGTTGCCAAGATAATTCACTTATAAATAATGACAATTAATTATAGATAAGACAATCCATAAATGAGATGAGTTGTTACTTTCTTATTTGTGACTTCTTAGTTTTTCCATTGTCATTCATCATTTGATTCTTCCTTCTTTAGTAATTATATGTCCTCAATATTTTCACCCAAGGTAAGTCTTATTCAATTTTCTTCTTCATCGCTTGCCTAAATGCATTAACTCTAAATTGCTATAATGTGTGTGAATTTTTAAGTTTTAAATACTATAAGATTTAGCTTTCGATTATATAAATTACCTCTTAAATTTTTCTTTCTATTCATTGAAAACGGTACAAATTAAAAAAGTAAAAATATTTTTTTCCCTTCAGATTTTGTGAATCTAATTTGGAGATTCTTATTATTGGTAGGTATACTATACATCATAAAAGCAGAATGCGCTGAGAAGGAGTGCTAGTTGTGAAAGAACATTGTTTGTACCCAAAATATTTGCAAGCCAAACATAAAAATAAGCAAACAAACGCCACATCTTTCATTACAACAAAAAATGTCATCTTCTTCATCTTCTTCTCGTTCAAGGATTATATCGAATCTGGAAAGCTTTCTTCACTTCGTAACACCGATTGTTTCTTGCAAGACACTTTCAATGGTATTTGTCTATGTCATAAAGAAAATTATAATTATAATTTTATTTTAATATTGTATTTTCTTTGTTGCATTTTTTTCCAACTGAATGAATTACGTACTTATACAATAGATATTTGAAGCTTATGAATTATATACTTATGTTTTTATTTCTTACCCATGGTCATCTTTTGGTAAACCTAAAATTGGCATTAATTTGCAACATATATTTTTATATTTTTTTACATGGATTTGTTGTTTTCGAATAGACTATCTACCTAGAGATCCAATTTTTAAAATGAGTAGATTTCTAACAATGGATATTTGTGAAGCTATGTATTTTGGTCATACTTTAAAATGGTAAACGATATAAATTTACATATAAGTAAATGTGGCTTAATTTGAAAATGCAGTCATTTTGTTTAAGTAAAACTTTCAATGTTATTAATGATATTTCTTTTATTGTATGGATATTGTTTAATATTAAATAATATTTTCTTAATTTGTCATATTTAAATAAATTATATGCTTAATATCAATTATGGGCATAATTATATTTTTAGTCTTAAATCAAAGAACTTTTGATTCTACGCTATACAAATTTATAATTTTACAATTTTGGTCTCATTTATTCAGACATATTTTCTATTTTTGGTCCTATCTCTTCTCTTTCCATCCAATTTGCGCCTTTTTTTTTTGTCTCAAAGAATATTACTATGGTTGCACTTTTGTTTTGATAGTTGTTCAATGTTACAATTTTGATATCAAATTGGATGCAAATCGGGAGATATGAATTCAGTGCAATATATTTTAAAATTTTGGAACAAAAAATGCAAAATTTATGTTATTTATGCTAAATCAGTTGGAGTAATAAACAAACTAACTTAACGTCGAACTCGTTATTCATCAATTATTTTGATTGTATGTTAGAACATACAACAAGCTGCAGGTGAAGAGAACATGGAATATTTCTTGCTTGGAGATCTTTGGCAATCTTTTGATGAATGGAGTGCATATGGTCTAGGTATCCCTGTTGTGCTGAACAGTGATGAGACTATTATCCAATATTACACTCCACATCTTTCTGCTCTCCAACTCTATACAAACAGGTTAATCTAACAATTTTTTGTTCACTATATCTAATATTTTAGCACCCAATGATTTCGCCTTTATATTTTATGTTTAAATTTTAAAACATAAAATATGAAAAGGTAATGTCCAACTGATGTAAATATAACATATAGATTCTCAAGTTCTTTTACTAACAAATATAGCGATTCATGGAACAGTGATGAAATCAATTCGAGCATCATCGATAGTTTGTGGCCAACAAAGAAATTTGATCCTCTGCGTTACCCCTACTTTGAATTCGATGAAACAGTTTCTCCATATTGGAGGGTTCCTTTTGCAGATAAGGTAACAAATCTTGCATGAACATTAATTTCATTAAATAGTTATTTCTATAGTAAGTTACGTATTGTCGCATTAGTGATGTATATACTTGTCGTATTAGTGACACGTGTACATTGTAACTTAGATTGATGAACTTGTGGAGACTTCTCCTGGGTTGATGTCATTGAAAAGCGTCGATTTATCTCCAGCAAGTTGGATGTCCGTTGCATGGTGCGTATTAGCTTGAATTTTTTGTTACATATTATAGTTAATTCCAATTTAAATTCAATATGTGATAATCTACTACAACATATATATCATCATTTACCTTGACTACAAGCATTATTTTTTTTCCCAACTTTCAAATTATATATTATATTCTCTAACTTTGTGTTTTTGTGAACTAGGAGTCCTATCTACCACCTCCCTTTCAAAGGCAGGGTGGAAGACTTGTCAACATGCTTCCTTACGTATCACACTTTATCTTCATCTTTTCAAGGTACGTAAACATGCAATCATTTAAATGCTGAGATATCATAATATATAATTATTTTTCTATTTTTCTCTTGTGTGACATCGAATGCTTAAAAAATATCTTATTAACCAAATTCGTGTTTCTATATATTAATCATGATTTCAAATTATTTATAATAAAAGCTCTCTTCTGATAGCAATAATCTAGTTGAATGGCATCAAATGTCCTTGATTATCTTATCGAGCATATATAATATTGATATTAAATAACAATATTTTAAGTGATATTGCAAAGTTTATACTTACATGTACTTAATATGCAGATTATCAACAACATTACATAATTTTGCTATGCAAGCTGATAATTTAGGGAGGGGATGGAACTAAAGAAATTATTCGAATCTTCATAACAAAAAATGTTAAATAATTCATTACTCTCAAAGTTTCAATTATTTTTAAGAACATTATAAAAACATGTTTATTTGCTAGATCACTAATAGGCCGATAAATCTTTCATAAATATAAAATATAAAATAAATTTATTGATTTAAATTGAAGTAACATATATAGATATGCAATATGATTGTCATCAACAGATACTCAAGAAAACAGTGACATTTATGTCCCTTATCCATTTGAGATAGAAGAAGTTCCACAAGCCAAATTTAGAAACAAAAATATTTGTCTTTCTCCATTTGGGCTATCAACTCTGAAGATGCACGGGGATGTTTGGATCAACAATGTGGAAGACGATTATAAAAAACTTATCGATCTTCACTGTGCAGCCGATTCTTGGTTGAAGCAACTTGAAATTCATCATCATGATTTTGATCATTACAAGAGAAAGAATTTGGAAGCAGGTAGTATATATATGTGATTCTTGTACTAGCTAGCTTATTTTTTTCTTGATATTATTGAGATGTTGCAAAATTATATTTGTGAGATTCAATACATTTTAAGTACTTGTGGAATGTTGTGATTTGTCACTCTTAAACATACAACTTTTTGACTATTTGCTTAATAAAAGTTATTGAAACTTAATGAATTCTTTAAGCAACCAATTTACGGTTTGTATAATTAGGATTGTGGTGAAACCTAACTATTGCAATGAATGCATCAAATTATCTGAGCTTACTAATATTATTGCTCTTTTTTTGATAAATTTGAATTTTGAAATAGTTGTGAATATTATTTGTATATAGAAATAAAATCATTTTGCATAAATATCTCTTAAATTTTGAAATAGTGATTAGCTAGCTTCAGGCAAGTATAATTAAAAGAATATTCTTCTTTTCCTATAGAATTCATTAGAAGAATATTACATCACTTATTTAATTTGCATAAATATCTCTTAAACTTTTTATGTGAATTTATTGGTTGTAGAAATATTTACTCATGAAGTGTACTTCTACATAATTAATAAATCTGACCTAAGATATATGCTATTTTTGTGTTTTTTATTGGTTGTAGAATATTTACTTACGAAGTGTACTTTCATGTAATTAAACGAATATGGCCTAAGAAATATTTCAAATATTATTATTAATGAAAAAATGAGCGTATTTTGTACATATTTAATTGATTTTTCAATTTTTAATATTGCTAAAAAAAGATTAATTTTAATATATTATAAAATAACACAAGTTAATGCCCAAGTTTGTTTAGTCTGTTATAAAATTACAGGAAAATAATGAATTATTTAACATAACAACATTTAAGTAATTGATATCAAAGAACAACATTTTAACTTTTAAGTAATATTGCACAACTAATACTTACATGTACGATACCTCATATGCAGGTTATCAACAAAATCACATAAGTTTATTATGCAACCTAGTATATATATATACTAGAATTTTTTATAGCCCAATTGCTCAATTTTGCCCAAATACCGTTTTCTTAAGAATTAATTTAGAATTTAGAATTTCTTTTATTCCCTTAAAAATTAATATGTTGAGACTTTATTCATTTGAAAAATATACCTTACTCACTAAATAATAAATATGTTAATTGAGATTGATTGATTTGCACAAAAGGAGCAATTATATCAATTAATAATCTCAATCTCCACCAAAATTTAGGAAAATTTCAAAATACTGAATTTGACTATATTTTTATAAGGAATTAACGCAATTTTTGTGCCACAACTATAGTCCACTGACATTTCTATTCCATAATTTTTTGTGCTGGCACATTCATAACTTCAACATTAGTGGTAATTTTTGTGCCAATTGAGACCCAATTTCAAAATTAGCTCGAAATCCCCTCACGTGCCCGCCATGTGACCTGAAAATTGGGGATTTCGACCATTCAATGCCTTTTTCATTAAAAAAAATACCAAAATTCAAAATCCTAACTTTTTCCTATGAAATTCACCAAATATTCCCTTAGTTAAATTGTTGCCCGTCTTCTTCTTCCTCCCCAAAAAAAAACATCCAAGTAGCCTAAATCTTGGTGGATTGAAATAATTTTTAAAAAAAAAAAAATTAGTAGTGACGATTTTTGTTTATATTGTTCCCAAATTTAAAAATTGACTCGAATAGGACCACGTGCAAACCAATTTGAAAATTTGCTTATTTTATTTAAATAAAATTTTTGATTTATAAACAATATTAATAAATTAATATTTATTAAAATAATAAATAATAAATACTTTTAATTTAAAGAAAAAAACAAAATTCCAACCCACCCACCCCTACCCAACCCTTTACCCCTCTCACCTCTACCCCTCCCCCCAACACTTCCCAGGCCGGCGGGTTTTGCTAAACCCAGGTCAGTGGAGGTTTGGGATCGAAGATCCCACACTGTCGATGACCTGAGAAGTGTCTTTTCTAAAAAGACTATTGTACCCCTGTATGTAACTATAAATAGGTCGATCTACCTCCAAACAGGAAGAACAAATTCACTATTACAATTACAATACAATTTTTTTCTCCATATCTGTGTGCAGACCTTACTTTATTATTGTGATGTTATTATAAATTAAAGAACTTGTTCCATCTTTGCCTTGAATATTTTTATACAACATCATAATTGACACCATACGTGGAAAATGACTGGGCTGCATCACCGTCAGGAGATATCAAAATAATTCCATGGTAAATTTGTTTTGGGCCTCCTGAGCCCAAAGCCATGCTAACTATATTTGGGGTCAATTCTAACTGGTGGATATTTTTCCAATAAAAAATCGAACCACCGCGAGTAAAGAATTCATCCACCAAAAATATCCGCGGAAATCATTGTAATCAAAATCCTTCCAAAAAAAATTCCTTTAATCACAAATTCCACCCGCTTTGTATCAATACAGTAATTGCACTAATTAAACAATGAGAAATGAAAGTCGAATATGAATTTATACAAGCCTATCACAAATTAATTTACGGAATCTACCACCGGAACATCGGGCCTCCGATTCACCTATCGATTAATTTCTCAGTTGAGCAAAATGGCAAAGTCTTCCCAGAAATTGGACAAAATTGCACAGTTGACCCAACATATGATTGAATGTCAATGGCCTCCAGAAATTGGTGCAAGGTTGTACCTGAGTTATCTCAAGGTTGAAGAAGAAATGGACTCGGTATAATTCACACTATATGTCTTTCATTAAAATTAAAGTATATTATTTATTTACGGACACATGAGCCAGTAATAAATGAATCTCTAAAACTACAAACGGTAAACTGATGGCCTATTCGCGATCAAAAAGAGTAAATATTGATCATCCCTAAAAAGTAAAGGGTAGATTGATCATTGCTCAACGATCAAAAGAGGGTAAATCGGTCATCCTTAAACGATCGAGGGTAAATCAATCATCTCTAGCGACCAAAGGGTGAATCGATCATCCCTCCGTAAAATGCTAAGGGGTAAATCGGTCATCTTTCAACGATCAAAAGGGGATGGTCATCTCTCGACATCAAAAGAAAAAGACAGCACAACGACGATGATGGAATACAATCAGAGTCAAAATGTAGAACAACGTGAATCAAGTTACACTTTTGGCTGAAATTTAAATTTATTTTTACTACATTTACTTTCAAGTGATAATATTTGATCAAATAATATTTTGACAAATAAATATCTCAAAGAAGAATATTTACTCCATATAAGAAAAATCAGCTAAAGAAAATGATCATCTCTAATCTTCACCAAATTTACAAGTGAGGCTCAAACTCTTCAAAATACCGTAATGCATAAGCATCTAAGTGTTTGCATCGGGGGAGCACTTTGTAATTGAATTGGTATACATAATGTTCAATAAGGGTGAGTTTGGCCTAGCGATTCGAAAATCAATTATAGAAAAATTAATTTTACTAAAATGGATTTTGGCAATAATTGATTATGATAAAATTCAATTATAAAATAATTACTTTTGGATAATAGCTTTTGTAAAAGCAACACTTTAGCTACTTCTAAAATAAGTTGATTTTTAGCTTCTGGATATCCCAAAAGTGATAATGGTAGTGAGGGCCAAACACCATTAAAATCACGATTGACTAAAAGTAATTTCTATAATTAGGGCCAAACACTTCAAAAATCACAATGAATGTCTAGAAGTATTTTTAAGAACTCCCACCGCTGGGCCAAACTCACCCTTACTTCTTTTTCAAATCACAGTTGAATAAATTCAATATTATACATTTTACAGGGTAAATTGGCATTAAAAATAAATATAGAAAAATTGATTACCTACCCAAATTAAGATTAAATTAAAATTTCACGAAACATACTTCGCCCTCGAATTATTTGATGTAACATATCCACTAAAAGTATTCATCTAACAAAACATCCGTGCATTTTCCAATTGTAATAAATTGTCAAATTGAATTTCGAAATTTTTGAGAAAAATAAGTGGTTTGGGAAATAAAGTAGGTGTAGGTTTTTTTTGGAAGAGTGAGATTGTAGGTGTAAGATGTGTAGACTTCATGTCAAATCATGTTTGTTATGTGAGATAAATTGTGTAAGAGATATGTTACTTTATGTAAAATCATAGTAGAGTTTGTATAGATTTTGTTTGAAAATTGTTGTTTGTTTGGCTTTGAAAGAGTGGTTTGAGAAAATTGACATATGTAAAATTTATTTGAGAAAGTAGAAAACATATTTGTTTGGCATTTCTCAAACACGAAAAAAATTTGAAAAAGGCCAAACAAACAGGCCCTAAGTGTTACAATCCCCATAGTTTAGGGGTAAACCGTATTTAGCCCAACTTTTTTCTAAAGTGTAGTTTGATTGAAGAGAATATCGGTTGTGTCTTTCCATTTTTTTTTTTTTTTTATTTTCCAAGGGTTTAATCCCTTTCGAGACGGGTTAGGCACATTAATGTGATTTTCCATTTTGTTTTACTGATCAAATGACATGTCATACTCGATTTCTAGTTTGAATCTGATTGGATAATTACAATATATTATTCATGTAATTGATTGACAAAAGATGACCTTACACTGTAAATACGATTTGTGATTGGTTTGGTGTGGTTTGAACAGGAATTTGCTAACGAGTCCGAGATTTAGATTTTTTTTATTTGAGTTTTAGGTTCTACTTGAACTTAGTTGGAATTTTAAAGAAGTCGAAGCGAAGATTATATCTGCAAAGCTTCCGGTGTCAAAGAATACCCTCCCGACTTTGAAAGATTATGACCAAAGGGTTCGGTTTAGGGTCGGGCGAGCTGCCGGTATCGAGGATGTTGAACCCAACGGAGACTTTTGAGTCTGCGATCATATCCTTTTGGTTCTCAGCGCCAGCTAGGTTCCCAACAATGGTATATAAACCTCCGGTGATCATGCAGATAGTCCCGCGATGGGGGAGATTCTTACCAAGACCGGGTTTGGCCGAACCCAAAGCAACTACTTGGCAAGTGTAATACACTTACTTTGAGATTGGACGTAACTCCCAAGAGAGTGACCAATCACAAAGCAAGTGCAATACACTTGCTTGGTGGTTGGATGGGTTTGGCCAAGCCAGGCTTGGACAAGAATTTTCCCCGCGATAGTCCCCCTCATCACTTGATTCATCGGGGTCCTTGGCGTGCCCTTTTCCCTTTCGATCCCTAGGGATTTTAGGTCTAATATGATCTTTCCCACTTGTTTGTCTGTAGGGGCTCGCTGGTCTTTGGCTTTCAGTATTCTTCTTTCATATATTCCTAAAGGAATCCGTCATGTATGCGTTCGATCTCATACTTGAGTTGGATATAATTTTTAGTATCATGTTATGATAGCGGCAGTAAGTTTTGTTGTTAACCTCTTTTGGCTTCACGAAAGGAGCCTTCAGAATAGCGGGTTATTTCTTTATTATCGCGAAAAATATGTTGACTCGTGAGTCGTTTAGAGGGTTCAAATTCTCATCTTGGCGATTGCACCCAGGAGGCGATCTAATCATCGTTTTTCCCTTATCGTTGCGGGAGGCATTTTTGCAGTCCTCGTGCTTTGGCCTGGGCTTCAATCCCCATGGTTCAATTTTTGGTGCCGTTGTCGGTGTGCTACGCTCAAAGGGGCGGCATGATTTCGAAGTTAACCTTAGGTTTCGAGTTTCTTTTGTGCTACGGAATATGTGTTGATTTCTAATTTTTTTCAGCAAATCCGTACTTGAATTCACAACAGGTAACGTTAATTTGAAGTTTTTGATTTTAATTTATAGAAAATTTACATAGACATTCTCTGGCTATTAACCTAATTACAAGATTTACCCACTTGTTTCAATTCAAAAATAATAGCATAATGGAATATAATGCATTGTTTTCAGAATCGGACCGGATAGTGAACCGGTGAGCCGACTGGTCACTGATTTTACTGGCCGAACCGATCGGATCGCTGGTCGAGCCGAATAACATCATAATGATATAATAAATATATTTAATTTAAGAGTATATGTAATATGCATTTTGTTAAAAAGGAAAGAAAATAAATCAATGAATGGATATAGATCACAATTCATTAAGCAACTAAAAAAAACAATAGATCAAACAACTCCAGCACTTGGCTTCCCACAACATGATTAAGATAGATCGATATGTCTCCTTTTGATAGACTTTAAGTTTCAATTAATTAAACCTGTTGCAAAATTATATAACATTCAGTCAAAATAATATCATATTTTATTTTGTTAATATATATAAATATATAGTATATATATGATCATATACCTTCACATGATGAACCCTGAGGAATAGTTAGACCACAGGAAATGACATTCCTCTTCAAACGAGGAATAGATCCGGGCATCCCAATTTCTCTAATACTATCACATAAGCATTTTATCGGGAGATTTCTTGTTTGAGAGCAACATGATCCCGTTCGGCCCGTGAAGCATGTTTCATGGATTCTTCTAATCATCATAAACCTCGGGATAACGGAACAATCGTCTTTTGCAACAGCTCCGTTGATCATGAAAAATAGTAATATTGATGTGACACCTACCATCATCATCATCGATTTTATCCCAGAAATATTAATATTAATGGCACTACCCATTTAATTTTGTAGCTGGATAGTTATGAGAATGAATGAGTTAATGATCGATGGAGATAATATTGTTACTTAAGTGCCTATTTATACACCTTAGTTTTGAGTATTATATAAAGTAATATTAATTGTCTTTAAATGAAATCTTTATTATTTATTTGCGTGGAAATTGTGTACATGTTAGAGAGATATGCTAAGTTGTCTTAGTTATTACTTTTTAAATATCATAGATGACTCCCATGATTATTAATTTAATGACTACTAGCTAGGATGATCATATCACGTCTAGCGGTCTAGTATTTATTTTGACTTTTTTTTTTTTTTTCTTAATTATTACAAGTACGTCGAACACATTTCGTGTGAACCTCTCACAATATTTATTTGAAGCTGACTTTGCTACTTAATATTATAGAACTAACATTGCTTCAAAAATTGTAATAAAAATTTGATGGTTCAGTTCAACTGTAAAAAAATTAATATTCAAAATTCTAACACTCGACACAATTTCAACTGCATGTGAAAATCAAAATTTATATCTCTTTTAGGTTTGTTTAGAGAAAATATTTCTCTTACTCCACCAAGAATATTGGAGCCAGATGTGTAGGGGGGAGAAGATGTGATAATCATGTCTATTAATTATTTTAGCTAATTCAAATACTTTTGAGTATTTTATAAACCGTGGACGTCATTTACTTTTATATTAAGCTAGCTAGCTGGAGATATGCTTTGGCAGAGATTTCAGAGATCTCCCATAAATTTTAATCAATTTTTAAGTTATATAATGAGCATCACGAAGAGTTGAGATGAATCAGTATGCGTACACTACTTCTCTAGGTTATAAAAAGAAAGAGTTAATATCAATTTACCCTTAACTTGATATACATAACGTTCAATTTACCTATCTGTATTTTGAAAAATGACACTTTGCCGAAGTCCCCTGTAAACTTATATAAGTTATCGACTCCCTGATTATTTTATATATGGCAGTTTACCATCCAATTTTCCCCTATGTTATGATAAATATTGCAATTTACCACATATGTTATGATAAATGTGGCAATTTATCACCCTATATTACAAAACACATTTCATGCCCATTCTCAATATCGACAAGTGTTTTACACTCTCGGGATGAACGGGATAAATTGTTTCTTTAAAATTTTCATAGGGAATAAAGTGTTATTTTTCAAATATCAGGGTGTATTATTTTTTGAATATTTTATAAACCGTGGCTTCATTTACTTTTGTATTAAACTAGCACTCCAAAAAAATTAAATTTTAGTGATTAAATATTATGTGACAATAAAGTTGTCACTTCTTATATGTATTATATGTATTAAGTGACAAGAACTCAAATATTTTCACTAAAATGGTTATCATAAACATACTAGTGACAATAATTGTAAAAAAATTATCACTATTGACATTTAGCGACATCCCCAAAGTGACAACAAAAAAGTTGTCACCAAACCATAGTGACAATTTTACTGTCACTAGGTTGTCACTAAAAAGGTGTCGCTAATTGTCAATATTGACAGCTTAAATTATCATATATTTGTCATTAATTATTATTAGTGACAACTTAAAAATAAATTTTGTCACTATTGAACTTGTCACCATTATTATTATGATCAAATTAATATTTTTATCACTAAATACACATAAAGAGTGACAACTTCCATATTATCACTTAATTTTTTGTCACTTAAGCTCGATTTTCTTGCAGTATAACTGGAGATATGATTTGGCAGAGATTTTCAGAGATCTCCTATGAAATTTGAAAAAGATTTTAAGCTATCAGTATGGGTGCACTACTTCTCTAGATTGAAAAAAAAAAAGAGTTAATGACAATTTACCCCCTTGGTATTCATAATGTTTAACTTATATCTCTATGATTTGAAAAAGAGCATTTTACACCCCTGTAATCTTATAAAAGTTTCACACCGCCTCCCTAAATTTTTTATAAAAGTATTCACCTAACAAAACAACTCTGCATTTTCCAACTGTTATAAATTGTGAAATTGAATGTTGAATTTTTTCAGCAAAATAATGGTACTGCCTCCCTAAATTTTTTATAAAAGTATTCATCTAACAAAACAAGTCTGCTTTTCCAACCATTATAAATTGTGAAATTGAATGTTGAATTTTTTTAGCACAAGAATGGTTACAAGACATTGTTACATGAAATAAGTAAAGATCTAATGACAATTTACCCCCAGTTATTTGTATATGTTCAATTTACCTCTCTATAAATGAAAAAGAGCACACTACACCCACCTCCATGGAAATTTAAAAGGAGCAATTTACCTCCTTCAACCAGAGAGTGTGACTCACTCAGCCAAATTGAGAATGGACATGAAAATAATTTTTGTAACATAGGAGGGTAAAGTGCAACATTAATTTATGATAACACAGGGGGTAAAGTGCCTCATATAAGAGGCCCCATGACTAAGAGGTCTTGGCTTCGATTTTTACTACTGTGAATTTTCTTCTTGATTTAATACTAGTTGTTTGGTTCAATTTATATTTATACTTCCCCTTCATGTGTAGACGGACTGAATATGTGGGTACAACAAGTCCAACACGTAATGTATTATAGCTCAACCTTGCGAATTGTGACATGCGGGCCCAAACACACGAACAATGATCGATCGGGCCTTTGTTAAAAGGACGAAAGCGTTTGGGTATCAGGATCCCAGACGGAAAGTGTTTGGGTGAAGAATAATCTCATCATGCGAGCAAAGAGGATCCCATCACGGAATGAGGTGGTCAGCATCAACTTGTGATATGATACCATGTTAGATTTTACCACATGGTTTATGCGAAGTCCACAATGGTTCGAGCCTAATTCACCTTAAAAGTTAAATTATGAATTGAGGATTGTCCAAAAACAAGGTGGACTAATATTTATTATCAAATAAATGTGCGACTATTTATTTTCAATAAGATGCAGATGAATGTCTTAAATCGAAAAATGCAAATTTAATTAAAGTTGCATCAAAACACCATTAAAAAAAAGGTACACTGTACACATAAATTTTAAACCAATTACATAAAATATTATCTTCTAGTTTCCAGTAAATTTGGCAAAATATTTTATTATATCAAAAGGTATATAAATCATATTAGAATCAAAATAGCACTCTGAACAATCGATTGTAGTAAGATGCAAAAAAAGAAAAAAAATATATATATAATGGAAGTCCGTTGTAGTTAGAAAAATAATTTTTACAAAGACAGCTAGCTTTAGGCCCTTAATCGGTTTAAATGTTGGCGCCCGTTGTGTAGGGGGACATCTAGGGGGACAAGATGTGAGAAACATGTGTATTATTTTTTGTAGGTAATTCAAATATTTTCTGAGTATTTTATAAATCGTTGACTTCAATTACTTTTGTATTAAGCTAGCTAGAGCTATGCTTTGGTAGAGATTTTCAGAGATCTCATACAAAGTTTGAAATTTGAATCAATTTTTAAGTTATGTCATGAGCATCACGAAGAGTAAGTTGAATCAGTATGCATGCACTACTTCTCTAGATTAAAAATCGAAAGAGTTAATGACAATTTATCCTCTTGATATTCATAATGTTCAATTTACCACTTTGTGATTTGAAAAAGAGCATTTTACTCTCCTGTAATCTTATAAAAGTTTCACTCCATCTCCCTGATATATTTATATATGGCAGTTTACCGTCCCTTGTTATGATAATATGACATTTTACCACCTGTGTTATGATAAATGGCACAATTTACTCCTATGTGTTATGATAAATGTGGCAATTTACTATCCTATGTTACAAAAACACATTTCATGTCACTCTCAATTTCAGCAAGTGAATTACATTCTCCGGATAAAGGGGACAAATTGCTTTTTTAAAATTTTCACAGGTGGGGTAAAGTGTTCTTTTTCAAATCATAGATAAATAAATTGAACATTATACATTTTACAGGGTAAATTGGCATTAAAAATAAATATAAAAAAATTGATTGCCTACCCAAATTAAGATTGAAATGCAATTTCACCAATGACACTTTGCCCTTGAATTATTTGATGTAACATATCCACTAATCTTAACAAAACATCCCTGCATTTTCCAACCGTAATAAATTGTGAAATTGAATGTTGAAATTTTTGAGAAAAATAATGGTTAGAAGATGTTGTTACATTAAATTAATAAAGATCTAATGACAATTTACCCCCTTTGATTTGTATATGTTCAATTTATCTCCCTATAAATGAAAAAGAGCACAGTACCCCCACCCCATGAAAATTTAAAAGGAGTAATTTACCCCCTCATCATCATAACACAGGGGGTAAAGAGCCTCATATAAGGACATCTCCTATGTACCAAGGTGAGGCTGAATTTGAATCTAAGGGGATGAAAATGTGAACAAAAATGTAGAAAGGGGGAAAAAAGTGAATTACCTCTTGAATCCACCAAAAGCTATAAAAAGCGGTGAGGCAAGCTGGACTTCGCTTGCCTCACCACTCTCGGTCTTTGACTCTCCAGGCGGGCGAGTGCAGCCAGCAGGTGGCCGACACTTGTTGACCACCTGTTCATTCTCTTTAATTTTTTTTTTTGTTTTTTGTTTTTATTTATTTTATTTAATAAAAATCCTTTTAATTTAAAAAAAATTATTTAAAATACCTTATTTAATAAAATGTAACTCTTATTTAATCTTAGTTTTATTTAATTTGTGTACTATTTTTAAAAAGTTAATTTTAGTATAAAAATGTAACTTTTATTTAATAAAATCAAATTTAATGTAAATTTAATGTAACTATTATGTTGGTTGTTATTGTTATTATTAATGTCAATCTTAAATTATATCATATTGTTATTTATTATTTATTTATTTATTATTGTTTAATTTTTATTATTATTATTATTAAGTGAGAGTGGGGAAAATGAGAATTTTAATTAAATGGAATTGATAGATTGAAACATTTTAGATGACTTATGAAAAGGAAAGAGGAAGCTGGACTTGGATTCTGAGGGAAAGCTCGACTGAGTGAGGGAAAGCTGAACTTGGACTGAATGCAACACTAGTTTTGTCAATTTGTATTTTTTTTATGTTTAAGAATGTCAAGGTGGCGTAGCGAGAGCGAAACTTTTATAAGATCATATGGGGATAAAATGCTCTTTTTCAAATCATAGGAGGGTAAATTGAACATTATGCAAATTACATAGGGATAAATTATCATTAACTCAACTAATAAATGTCTTCAATCGAAAAATGCAAATTTAATTATGTTGCATCAAACCACCATTAAAAAAAAGGTAGACAAAAATTTTAAATCAATTACATAAAATATTCTCTTCTAATTTCCAGGAAATTTGGCAAAAATATTTTATTATATCAAAAGGTATATAAATCATATTAGAATCAATATAGCACTCTGAATTATTACTTTTTAAATATCATACATGATATTAATTTAATGACTACTAGTCAAGATGATCATATCACGTCTAGCAGTCTAGTATTCTAATATTTTTTTTCGAGGGTTTAAATCCTTTCGAGACGCATCAGACACATTAAGTGAAAATCTCTCCCAATAGATATTCGAACTTGGATTTGGATTTGCAACTTTATAGTGAAAGATCAAAAAATTCTCACACTCGACAAAATTTTTAGTTTGTTTAGAGAAAATATTTCTCTTACTCCACCAAGAATATTGGCGCCCTATGTGGGGGAGGGGGGGGGGGGACATAGGAGAATCATGTGTATTATTGTAGTTGATTTCTATTATTTTTTGTAGTTTCTTTTTTGTTTTTTGGTAACTAGAAAAGTGCACGTACGTTGTACGTGTCTAGTTTTAATTTCATAGATTTTTTTTCATAAATTAGTGTAAAATTTGTCATTTTTATGTCATAGAATATCATATATTTATGACTGATCATTTTATTTTAATAAGATTTATTTTTATTAATTATTATTAGTTTATAAGAAAATGATGGCTTTGAATAGCTGTAATAAAATATATAATGATGACTGATTTAGTCATTACATTTAGTAAAATTGGTTCTAAAATAGGATCATAAAAACATTATTTAGTGTATTCCATAATAGTAGCTTTCATGTCAATTTTATCCGTTATTCACCAATGACACGTGTTTTATCCGTTTCTTTATAAATTTTATCGATATCGCGAGCGTTTTTTCTTACTGGTTTCACTACTTTTTTCACCAACTTCACCAATATTTACCAATTTCACCCGAAGTTTCATCGGTCATATGTTTTCACTGTTTATTTTTTTTTATCTAGTTTTCATCTTTTTAATCCATTATACATTTTTCATTGTTTTTCCATTTTTTTCGATCTTTTTCCCAATTTAAACAATTTTCTTCCAATTTCACATTTTTTTGTTCGATAAATTTTAGCTCGTTTTCACCTATTTCACTAATTTCACTTCCTATTCACCTAAATTTTTCATTGAGTAAACACGTTTTCACCGATTTCAAGCTTTTTTGACTAATTTTATTCGTTTATTTACATATTTCACTCATTGATCCTTATGTTCTCACTGTCTAAATTTTGTTTACCTGATTTATTTTTTCAGCAATTTATCCCTTTTTTTAATCGGTTATAATATTTTTCATTATTTTCTCATTTTTGGTCGATTTCTTTGATTTTTTTTCAGTTTAAACCAATTTTCCATCGATTTCACCAGGTAAACTCTTTTTTAACTGATTTCACTCGTTTTACCATTTTAACCCGTTTTTATCTATTTTTCAATTTTTTCACTAATTTCACATATTATTCACCTGAATTTTTTATTGATTAAATATGTTATTACCAACCTTACATTTCGACCAATTTTATCCTTTTTTAACCAGCTTTATCCAATTTTATTGGCTTTCACCGGTTTCATCATTTTTGTTAGAAATTCCATTCTTTTCATCGATTTCACCAACTATGCCTTTATTTTAATTGATTTTACCCGTTTTCATCCATTTTCACAAATTTTACCCTTTTTTTTTTATCGATTTCAAATGTATTTAAAATTTTACGTTCAGTTTTTCCACCGGTCTAAGGTGCACATATGTTGTACATGCCTATTTAATTTATGTGGTATTTTGTTGTAAATCAGAGTAAAATTAACTTCATTATGTCATAAAATAGCTCATATAGATGACTGTTATTCAATATATTAACTTTATCATGGGTATTTTCATCGATTTCTTTAGTCTTTTTCGGTTCAAACCATTTTTGTAATGGTTTGACATTTTTTTTTGGTTGAACATTTTTCATTTTATTGATTTCATTTAATCTTACCAACTTAACCAATTTTCATATATTTTCACCGACTTTAACCTTTTTCACCTATTTTACCCGGTTTTCACATATTTCATCATTTTTATGTAATTTCGTCGTTTCAGCGATGTCATTCATTTTTTTCGCGAATTTCATTTGAATTTTCATCGATTTCACATGTATTTGCCGAATTTTCAACTCAAATAATTATACATCTTCAGTTGCTTTTAAGTATATCTCAAATTATTTCACTTATCATATCATTTCAAAGATATTTCTTTACTAATCTAAGCCATTTCACTTATTATATTAATTAGTTTAATTCAATTTTCATTGATTCTTACTGGTTTTATATTTTTTTTACTGATTTACTCGTTCTTAATCAATTATAACCCATTGTCCATAATTTTTCCTATTTTTCATCGATTTCTTTTGTTTTCTCCTATTCAAAAAAAAAAATCTACTGATTTAGTTCATATTGTTATTGCTAGTGAATTTTTTTTTTCTAATTTTACTTACTTTTATCAGTTTAACTTATATTTCACATGGTATTTTTTAACAATTTTAGTTTCACTTGAATTTTCATTGATTTTCACATTATTTCACATATTTTAACCTTTTTTCAATAATTTAACCCATTATTCATTGATTTCACCGATTTGTTTCCTTTTTTCAGAAACGTCGCCCGAAATTTTTCATCGATTTCACATGTATTTATCGATTTTACCGGCACTTTTTATTATTGATTTCATCCAGTTTTTCACCTCCTTCACCAGTATTCATAAATTTCATGAAGATCGATTTCACATGTTTTCATCAATTACATAAAATTTATTAGATCGATTTCACCAATTTCCATTGATTTTCATCCGTTTCCTAACTCATTTCACACGTTTGCTTGAAAAGATTTTCATGAAAAATTGGGGTAATGTTTCTCATGTCAAATAAGATTACTTAGTTCACTAAGTCATAAGCATTTTTGTTCATTCATAAGTAAGATGCGATTCTACCTTAACATATTTTGTAGTTAAGAGAATTTGATTTTTTTAAGAAGTGACATATTGTACTAAATTTTTAAATGAAACAAATAATATTTCTTTACAACTATTCAAAATAATAGTCTTTTTTTTTATGTGTTATAGGAGAACAATAATGAAATTATAAAAGTGATTTAGGAGTTAATTTCTTAATTATTGGAGTAAATATAAGAAATAACTATAATAAGACTTCTTATCTAATTTGAATATACTTATGTTTTTCTTCCATATTCATGGTGCTTGATTAGAATGCAAGGAAGTTACAATTTTTCTTAAAAAATTTTCCTACCAAAGTTTTGATGATAAAATTTAAGGAAAATTCATGTCTAATTATATTTTATTAATATATTTTACAACTTGAATAAGGGCATTTTTGTCTTCACAAAAAAAGAAAAAAACTTAAATTATTCACACTTTTAGTAGTAGTATAGATATAGATAAAACAAACTATCATTCCAAACTAACACGAAAAATTAAACCAGTCTACAAGGGAGGATCCCTCATAAAAAAAAAACCGAAATAGGAATATTACAAGGACTGAAAGGGGCAGTCCATTTCAAACTGAAAGCCCAAGAAACAAGGTTATGGGCATCATAGTTTGCATTCCTAACGGTAAACTTGAAATGCCAATGTGGCCAATAGTTAGAAAAAACTTTTATCTCCTCAACAATTCCCGCAAAAGACAATCTAGATTAGACTCCCAATTATTAATGGCCATCACAAGGTTTAGACAGTCGGATTCAAAAATAGCATTTTCAAACTTCAAAAAGGAGCAAGCTTCCTTGACTGCTAATGCTTCAGCAACAGTAATATTGAGGCGGTTGTGGAGGCAAGATGAAGCAAAGAAGATGGAACCAAAATGGTTACGAATAATAAAACATGTGGCAGCCAAGCCATCTTTGAAAGCCGCATCGGAGTTTATTGCCAAAAAACCTTTCTTTGGTGACGAGAGAGGGCTGGGGCAGCGGAGGTGATCTTCAAGGAAATCTGGGCTTTTGTGTGGTCCTTTGCCATCCTTTGTAAACGAGAAGTAAAATCCTGCACGGAAACAAAAGGAGAGAAGTTATGCACAATATTGTTTCTATTTTTCCAAAGAGCATCAAAAGCACAAACAACAAAAGTTAAAAATTCCTCTCTTTTTTTATTTGAAATGAAAGGTTAGATCTTTTGTCAAACAACAAAGCGAAGAAGGTGGTGGCCGAAAAGGATTGGAAAGGTTCCATAAGAAAGTTCCAACACGAATGGAACCAAACTGCAATAGAGAACGGGCAACGGATAAAGATGTGGTCTGCACTATCCTCATCACTTCGACAAACAGGGCAAAAAATTTGGTCAATGTGGAATAAACTCGACAACCTTTTTCGCGTGGGAAGAATATCACTTATTATTTTCCAACAAAAAAAATTTAGCTTATTGTACAACTTTGATTTTTGAGTATTTTATATATCGTGGTTTTCAATTATTTATTTTTTATTAAGCTAGCTAGCTATATGAGATTTTCAGAGATTTCTTATGACATTTGAATCAATTTTTAAGTTATGTCCCAGCCTCAATCACCAAGACTATGATTAGATGATAGATTGGTTAAGTTGAATCACTATGAGCACATTACTTCTCTAGATTAAAAAGGAAAGAGTTAATGGTAATTTATCTTGTGATATTTATAATGTTCAATTTAACTCTATGTAATTTAAAAAAGAGCACTTGACCCCCTTTCGTAATTATATAAAAGTTTTACACCGCCCCTATGACATATTTATACATGGCAGTTTACCCCCTTGTGTTATGACAATGTGGTAGTTTAACGCCATGTGTTATGATAAATGTGACAATGTACCATCCTATGTTACAAAACAAATTTCATAACTACTCTCAATTTCGGCAAGTGAGTTACACTCTCTGGCTGAAGGGTATACAGTGCTTCTTTAAAATTTTCACCGGAGGGGTAAAGTGCTCTTTTCCAAATCACAGGTGGATAAATTGTACATTATGCATTTCTCAGGAAGGTAAATTGGCATTAACTCAAAAAAAAATATATAGAAAAATTGATTGCCTACCCAAATTAAGAGTAAAATGAAATTTATCCAATGACACTTCACCCTCGAATTATTTGATATAACATTTCCTTTAAAAGTATTCATCTAAGAAAACAGCCCTGCATTTTCCAACCGTTATATATTGTGAAATTGAGTGTTCAAATTTTTTAGCAAAATAATGGTTATAAGACGTCATTACATGAAATTAATAAAGATCTAATGGTAATTTACCCCCTCCCCTGATTTGTACATGTTCAATTTACCTTCTTGTAAATGAAAAAGAGCATTTTACCCCCTATAAAATTTAAAAGGAGCAATTTACCTCCTTCAACCGAAGAGTGTAACTCGCTCATCAAAATTAAGAGTGGACATGAAAAGTATTTTTATAACATTGGGGGGTTAAGGGCAACATTAATTTATCATAACACAGAGGGGGTGGGGAATGCCACATATAAAATGGATAGTTTTTTCAATTCATATATTTTTTTAATTTAAGAATGTTAAGGTGGCAGTGTGAAATTTTTATAAGATGGGTAAAATGCTCTTTTTCAAATAACGGGGGAATAAGTATATTTGAATTGGTTTTGTATCAATTGAATTTCATCATCCATACATAAAGAATTGGTGGTGTCATTAACTCAACTAATAGATGTCTTCAATTGAAAAAATTCAATGAGATCGTAGCCATTGGTATGGCAGTGAGTTTGAGGCCCCAGGACTAAGAGGTCTTGGGTTCAATTTTCACTAATGTGGATTTTCTTCTTGCTTTAATACTAGTTATTTGGTAATTTAGTTGTACTTGACATCTCAGCTACGTATTTATAAAACTATATACGTTAATAATTTAAAATAAATATAAAATTACTGAATGTAATATATGAATGAATGATCAATATTATTTAATATAGAAATTGATGGATGCATATTTTAATTTGTTAATATATACTTCGTGTACGTAGCTAGATAGATATAGATAGTTATGAATGATTTATTATGGAGATAATATTGCTACTTAGGTCCCTATTTTATACACCTTAGATTTGAGTATTTGATCATATATTGTCTTCAAAATGAAACTTTAATTAAATATTTGCGTGAAAATTGTTTATATGTTAGAGAGATATGCTAAGTTGGCAGTGATTATTTGCCAATACACATTTGTCTGAATTATTACTTTTTATTGAGAATACATGAGTCACATGACTATTAATTTAATGACTACTAACTAGTATGATCATATAACGTTTAGCGATCTAGTATTCTGACTTTTTTTTCAAGGATTTAATCCATATTGAGTAACGTCAGACACATTTATTGAGAACCTCTCTTAACAGATATTCTAACATGAGTTCGATACTTAACATTAGGGAACTAACATTGTTTCAAAAATTGTAATAAAATTTTGATGGTTCAGTTCAACTGTAAAAAAATTTAAATTTCAAAATTCTAACACTCGACACAATTGCAGCTGCGAACTTGTGAAAGGTGAAATACAACTTTTTAATTTTTTTAGAGAAAATACTTCTCTTACTCCACCAAGAATATTGGCGCCCGTTGTGTAGGGGGACAATATGTGAGAATCATGTGTATTATTTTTTGTAGTTGATTCAAATATTTTTTGAGTATTTTATAAATTGTTGACTTCAATTACTTTTGTATTGAGACTAGCTAGAGATTTTCAGAGATCTCAAATGAAATTTGAATCAATTTTTAAGTTATGTTATGAGCATCACGAAGAGTTAAGTTGAATCAGTATGCATGCACTACTTCTCTAGATTGAAAACGAAATAATTAATGACAATGATGTTGTATAAAAATGTTCAGGGTAAAGGTGGAACAAGCCCTTCAATCAATAACAACATCACAATAATAAAGTAAGGTCTGCACACAGATATCGAGAGAAAATTTATATTGTAATTGTAATAGTGAATTGGTGCTTTCTGTTTGGAAATAGGCGACCTATTTATAGGCACATATAGGGGTACAATAATCTTTTTAGAAAAGACGTTACAAGTAATAATTAATACATAGACGTGACAGACGTTGTGAGAGTTTATGATAAAGACGTTACCAACGTTACAAGACTTAAATGTAGATTTTCTTTTTGCTTTAATACTAGTTATTTGGCAGTTGATTTTTTTTTTTTTTTTTTTTGGGGGTAATTTGGTTGTACTTGACATCTCAGCGTATAAGAGTCTTCAGCTAAAAACATTGAATATGTTGGCCAAGCCTGTAGAAACAACACCAACCTATTTATTACCTAAGCAAAATGCTTCAAGGGGAGTTGAGGCCGTATGTTCAGGTTCATTGCATCATGATTTCGATGGATCAAACTTTACTATGTCCAGTCGAATTTATTAGTGTCGAGTTTGGATGTTGCGTACATACGACTCTACTAGTCGGGAAAGAGAAGGAGCATAAATCTTACTCCAGAGCCAATAAGGGTCTAGGTTTGAATCCATGAGAGGATTGCTTCCGATGAAACATGGTAATGCTCTCTCTAAGTCTATGACCCCAAATACTCCTGAGGAGAGAAGCAAAATGTCTCAAATACCATATGCCTCCGCAATAAGAAGCATAATGTACGGAATGTTGAGTACTAGTTTAGTCGTCTTACAAGGAACACCTGATGTATCAAATATTACAAAGAAACCCCCTCTAGTTTAGATGAAGTACCAATACACCCCTTACTGTTTCAACAACCCTTACAAAGACCTCCTACAACTTCTACAATGTTTACAAAACCCCCTACAAGGGGTGTCCTAGTTATTTTTGAAACCACAAGGAATTTTCTGTAATTATAGTAAACGTCCAAGTGTAAATCACTGGATTATTTACAACCACCCCTAAGAATTAGTGATTTTATAAGTAACCCCTAATATTTCAGAAATTACAAGGAAGCCCATTGTGATTTTGTAAATATTGTTGGAAGTATTTTGTTACTACCATACGGACATTAAAATTAGTAACATTTGGAAACTATTGATAATATCAGGAAATATTTTCACCAAATAAATTTAACAAATAAGAAAAAATTACTACTTGGTTACAAAAATGCTGGACACGAATTTAAAATCAATCACTATATATGTTAACTCAGCCAAACTTCTTGTTAACCATTTAAACATCTACTTGAAATATTCTTACACAATGGTCATCTCCACAAGATGCAAGCTCCACACTTGTCGAATCTTCTTCATTCTTCTCTGCCTTTCTCCACTTCAACCGATGAATAGCAGACACATGACACACAAACGGATCAAACTGCACAAATAGAGCCGCGTTTGGCTCCACGGTAGAGCTTTTATTTTCGATTTTCGTATTGTAAAGCCTCCACAATTCTATGAGTCCACTTTCCATTCCCACAGCTAGAAGCCCGCTATTCTTCTGCCTGTCAATGCCTAGCCAAGATAGAGCAGTCACACTACTCTTGAACGTTGGAAGCGTCGTGAGTAGCTTTACAGAAGACTCATTCTCGACTTCCCAGATCTTAACGGTTTTATCCCTCGATCCAGTAGCAAATTCATGACCAAAAGGGTTCCATGAACAAGTCCATATTATTCTTTTATGTGCTTCTTGCTTGATAACTAGCTTGTGACTAATTTCATCTTGTCCTGGCATGTCAAAAAGACAGGTCTCAAATAAGTAATCGATTAGCTAGTACCTTCTACTTCGTATAATTACATGTACACCACATCTCTCCAAGTAATATGGGTATTTTTCATCCTTAAAAAAAAAGGTAAAATTCAAGGTCTCAACACTGATTGAGGGTAAAATATGTTGAATCTGGTGATGATGTCACCTCTACCGTTATGGAGACTAATTGGAGTATTTTTAAGGTGAAAGTTTAGTTATCATTGAAACTCTGAGGCGTTCCTGCAATTTTACTTAACCTTAGGTGGTGTTTAGGTAACTATCCTTATAGTCAACGGCATAAATATCTTTTTTGGCACCATACAATAGCGCGATTTGCAATACTTGCACCAAGACATATAGAATTTCACATTTCATGCCATAATCTAACACACTATTGCACAAATCAATACCACCATATATTATTCATATAAAAGTGGTAGCGTGCGTCAAGAGTGACCACTAACTCGGCAATTTGGAGGGAAAAGTCGATGTTTTTTTCTGGTGGTACATAGAATTCACAATTTTTATGAAGCTTTGTTTGACAAGAAAATATAAACTAATTCTAAGAATAAACAACATATGAGACCGGAAAATGCCTATTTAGCCACATGCGACACACTAGGCCAATTTTGTTCAATATTGGTACATAATTGCAAATCACCCTATTATATGGTACTAAAAATTAAATTTTGCTTATAATAAACTATAGAAACAATGAAAAAGAAAATTGGAGGGAATTTTTATCATACCAGAGTGCTTAATTGCGAAGACAGAAAAATGACGGTCTCTTGATACAGCCAAAAGGAAAGTGTCGTCATGAGAGAACTCTAACTGTGTCACTGTTAAGCTGTGAGAATGCAATCGGCCTACAGACTTCCATGAGCCGACGAGCCATAGCCATATTTCTGCCACAGATGCCGACTGTGCCTGTCAGATTTAAAAATTGTTTAACTTTTGAGTCTGAAGTGGCAGTTAATGAACAAATATACTCTTCTGTTTCATTAAACATAGTACACTGCCCCCTTAAAGAATTATGCAATAATGTATCTACCATTCCATGATTTTTTTTCATATAAAACTCAGATTCTGGTAGAAAGAACTTCAACTTGTTCAAATAACATATGAAAGGGGCAAACTCCTAAAGACTTGTGTTATATACATCGTCTATTTATCTTTATCACATTATGAATAACAAAGAGACGAGAAACACCTTGCAGGATGAAGCAACTAGTTTCCCTTCATGGTCACAACATACAGAAAAGAGTTCATTCCCGTGACCATAAAGCTTGTGCGACTCTGGCCATAGGGTATGCCATGATAGTTGCTCCTCAATAGGTGGTTCGGTCAATTCAACTGGAACTGCCTCCGGTATAGTTTCAAAGGTATCGAGCCCTTCGTTATTATTTCTTTCATTCGACTCAGGTGACGCTGCAGGAGGAAAAAAGTTCATATTATTTGCACTACTGATTACTCAATATACATACATGCATATATGGGTAAATCAAACAAACTACCCCCTCACATATGATCAAATTACAGGGAGGTCCCTCATGTTTGAAAAATTACACAAACTACTCCTAACAGGTTTTGACGACGTCATTAAAAAAATGAATTTCCAAAATACCCTCGGTTGATGACGTTGACGGAAATACCACTGTATCATATATATCATAACACAAACCTTAGGGGGTTAATTGTCATAGACTTTCTAATATAAGTGTATCTTAGCAAGTATTGTGTAGTTGGAGGTGTGTCAAAATAATAAAAGGCTAAATATCATAAACAAAAAAACGCAATTTACGTACTTTCAACCAAACAGTCACTTAGGGGTAGCTTGTTTTATTTTCCAAACATGTGTTATCCCTATTATTTTACCATAACTCAAGGGTTATTTGTAATTTAACCCATATATAAGCATGTTCAGTCTATGATAGAGTCGAAACTCTTAAAAAAGATAATAATAGTAATAATAATAGTAGTATCAAACTCACCTTGAGCATATATAGGCTTCTGTGATAGACCTAGAGCAGACATATTCGCACCAAGAATTTGCACGTTTACAGGAAATTCATCAGCTAAACCAGATTTATTCAAAGTGGCATGATTCAATGTCTTCAGAAAGGATAAAGGAGCTTCAAATACTCTAGCAACTTTCTCCTCGGCCCCACTTACAAAACGGTGGTTCCCCTTTCCTTTGATTATCGTCACACAATTAATATCATGACCGTGAACTTGAGGTCGTGCAATCTCATGCCAAGCCTCTCTATCTTCTAAAGAAGACTCATTACACCATGGAGAAAATATTCTAGTTGTCTGCAAAAGAACAAGAAAGCTGAGAATGAAATGTTCTCAAAAGAGCTAATAGAAATTTTGTGTTGCAAATAAGTTGTGCAGATAATTAAAACAAAATGAAATTGAAATTATGACCTTAAATAGATACATACTCCATTTGTTCCAAATACTTTACTCTTATTTATTTTAATGAATGATCACCCATTTGTTAGAGAGGAGAGACATGTAATATATATTACTTTTAACACGCCCCCTCACGTGTAGGCAATTCTCATTATAAATGATGTTTTATTTAAATCTATCCTCGCGTAAGCAAAATTAGTTTGGGAGGGAGGGAGGGACATAAGGTGCATCACATCTTACCTGATCATGACTAACTGACAAAAGATATTCTCCACCTCTACCCCATGAAATATCCGACACCTCTGCAAAATGTCCAGAAGGAACTTTCTGCGTTTTCCAATCATCAAAATCAATGCCAACATTTCTCCAAAGATGAAAAGATCCACCATACCCATGAGCTAAAATTGAGTCACCATTTGGGCTCCAATGACCACCATAAAACCCCAAAGCACAATGACTTAATTCCCCAACAGTAACCACATTCATCCAAATACCACTCGTCTTCTCTGGTTGCCATATCATCATTGTCTTGTCCATTGATGCAGATAAAATGCTCTGTGGCTGATTCCACTGGACCCCATCAACAGACAAACTCTGAGGAGGCTGCCATTCAACTGAGTACACCCAATCCTCATGCCCAATAAGAAGGGATTCCAATGATATCTGATAAGAAAACGAGCCTGCCGAAAATATCGGGCCTTTAATGTAAGAAGCTAGGCTCGTTTCATCATTAGAAACTGAGTCATGTGAAACCATCTTCCATATCCGTATCCCTTTGTCTTGAGATGAACTTACTAGAAGAAGACTAGAAGTTTCATTACTTGCATATATAGGAAACGAGAAATCCAGACTACGGATCCAATCAGTGTGCCCTTTTAGTTCACAGGCACGAGCAAACTGGAGAAAAAAATGTTAGTTTAGCGAAGTACTATATGAAAAAGAAGGTGAATCAGATAATGGATCAGAAGATACACACTTTTCCTGTTCTTTCACCGATGTAGATATGAATCTTGTTATCTAATCCACCCATCGCTAAGGCTAGGTGGCCGTAGTTTCCAGGCAACTCCACAAGTGAAAGTGTGACCATAGGTTTTTTACCAACAAAGATGGAGTCCAAACATGATAATTTGCATTCACCTATGACATTCAAATGAATGGCTATTATAAATACACCTTAGGTTCAAATTAAAGCTACCGAAAAGAATATATAAATTAGGGAGGTGGATCAATGTTCATATTTTTTTCAAAACCTCTAGCTCGTCTTTGAAAATGGTTGAAGATACTAAAGAATAATCTCATTTCATCATAACAACAATATGAATCCATTTTAAGAGTTATCATAAATTTCATTTTGCCCCCTCCAATAATAGTAGTTGCACCTCTCCAACTTTTTCTTGCATCACTTTACAACCCCCCCCCCCCTCTCCAACTCTCTCTTGTGCACAAAGAAGCCATGTCAATGAAAACAGGGGGATATAAGAAATTTGTGTCCATGATCTTTTCAAATTGTGGAGTTAGGAACATGAAATGAATTATGTTATTTCGAAGATAGTATAATGATTTAAATGAAGTCAACATTGATCACATCAATCAGTGAGTAATTAAGCATATCAAAATTTATTAAGTGGTGTCATAAAGTTTCTAGAATATTATTGGTGTTATCTTATTATTTCAAAATGAAGGAATATTGGATTCAAGTCCTTACTATCATCACCAATGTAGAAATTGTACTACTTTATTCAAATAAGAATATTAATCATACATATAGATGAATTATGAAATGAGTTATTTGTGCATATGTGATGGTTGAAGGATGTGGAGTGATGCACTAGCGTGTGCACCGACAATAGTTGAAGGGGGTAAAATGGAATTTTGTATTATGGAAAATTTTAATAGAAACAAGATTTTTTTATGATATAATTTTACTAGAAACAAGAAAACAACTACCTGCATCCTATCTATTATGGTAAAATTTGTATATATAAGCATTAGCCAAGCAAAAAAGCTATAATAATTCAAAACAAAAAAACACTAAACAATTAGAACTGAAGAAATTGGATTTCGATATTTCATGTGTAGACAAGAGAGTCAGTATTGATAACGCTGCAGTTAAAATGCCAAACAAATTCAAATTGAATTAGCATGATCACAAAATTGATCAAATCCAAGAAACTCACCTCCAGAGCTGAATGGAAGGATTACTTCCCACACATTAACTGTTCCATCAGATGAGGTAGATACAAACATAGCATCTGTATGAGACACCATAATTGCTGATATGCATGTAACACCTTTCTTATGAGGTTCTGGAACTTCTAAAACATTCCTCCACTAAAGAAAAGAAAAGAAAAGAAAAATGATTGTCAGCTCACAGAAGATAGCAGAAGTAAAAAATCTAGTCAGTTATTGTTCAAAATCAATAATAAATCAACAAAGAAATAATGCATTTTGCTGACAATACATGTATCAAATTTACAAAATCAAAAACAAAAAGGATGTCTAGAAATTCAGCTTTGTAAGAGAGTTAAGGGATGAGTAGCTCCAAAAATATTTCTCTTACTCATTCTTTCCAAACTTAGCCTTGTGAATTATTATTGAGGGATGAACAGATGCAATTCCTCTTGACACACAATTAGTCATCACATGTTCAAATGTTTTTCTCTTTCTATAACTGTTTTAAAGATTACATTTGGAACCCAAAAACTTAGTTCTATCAAACGATAACAATCAGACAAACTTCACTCACCTCACAATTTAGGCTCTGTTTGTTTTCAAGCGAAAATAGGAAAAAAGGGTAAAATGATGGGAAAAACTTTTCAAATGTTAAGTTGGGAAAAATTATTTTTTTAGAATGATGTTAGACAATAACAAATGTAGGAAAACTTTATCTTCCATTAAATAGATCCCCAAGAAATTGACTTCCATAATTATTTTTCAGTCTCCTCAATTTTCTAAGAATTTTTTTTCCTACAGTTCAACCATTTCACAACCAAGCCCCTTTTTAAATGATCAATCTTTCACCTTCATCCGAAAAGGGTCTTTATCCTTCTGCCACCTCAATATTATACATTCTGAGTTTCTTTGTAGCAAATGTAAACAAAAACTGTTTGCATATAAAAAACTAACTAGATTATCTATCTTCAAGAGAAGCAAATCAGCAGTGAAGCTTTTTTTGTGACTATTAGCCGTAAGATCTAGGGTAAGCTAAATAAGCAAAATACTTCTATGGGTTGAATTCCATCGTATTATACACATCAAATTTTCTCATAATCAACCACTGATCACTCCATGACATTTAAACTAAACCATCCATGAATTAAGTTCATTACTTCCAAGTTTAGTTGCATCCACCATCCGGATTCAGAAAACATACATGACAAATCTTACATCACCACCATATGGTGAGAGTGAGAGATTGAAACAGTAGAAAGTCACCTTCTTATCAACAAGAGAAAACTCCCACAAGAAAATAGCTCCATCAGAATCTCCAGATAGCAAGTAATGCCTTTCCAAATTCTTAGCTGTAAACAGAAACTTCTATGTTTATCAAGCATAAACGTAAACGATATCAAAGGAAGTTCAAAATTTCAAATTACTGAAGTTTTGATCTATAGATTTCTCAATTCTAACACACAAAACCAAGCAATAAAAGGTTTCACTAGCAGAACCGAGTTAAAAATTGCACCTTTAAATGCAAACTTGTTGCTGGGCAACCAATGGGTGCAGTTCACATATGCCTTGTGCCCCGGAAGCGTAGTTAGAATTTGTGCAGTCTATCCAATAACAAAGAAGAAACCAAGATACACCATAAATAAACCATTGATGAGTATTCAAGAAAGGGTAGTTAAAAAGAAAAGGAACACTAAATACCTCGGGACAGAAGATGGCAACGGCATTTTGGGCACCAAAAGAGACCAAACCACAAGCACCCCATGAAACGTTGTTCACTATTCTGTTGCAACCTGCTCCTATAAACACTCTCTCCACTCTCGATTGCATTCCTACACCATTGGAAGCCATAAATTAATTGGGGGGGGGGGGGGTAATCCTCGGGTGAAGGAGGCCATTGATGTTATTTTAAATTGATGCAATTGAAAAATAGCATATCAAATATGTTTACATTTTTGGAGTCTTTATAAGCATTTGCCATGTAGTTTGTAGTTGTTTATGGAGTTCTCAAACAAAATGTACAAGTAATTTGTCATCCCAATTAAAATACATAAACAATAATAAGTAAAAACAACCAAATTAAAAAGAACAAACAACTACAGAGAAAGTTTATGAAGTAGGGTACAAGAAGGTGCCAAACAATGCTTAGTTACTTCTTAGTTACTTCAAGCAATATGTTTTGCTCATATACATACAGATGCAATTGGTTCAAAAACAAAAATTAGAACTTTATTTACATCAGTTAATCTCTAAAATATAATACAGCAACCATTTCTCATAAAAAATGACCCGCCGTACCTTTGCCAGGAGAGTCAAGGAACCGGTGATTGAACTAAGAGAGTAGACGAGCAGCGAAGCTAGGGTTTCGCCGGAGGAATATGTCGGCTGAGACTGACTGAGAACAGAGAGTACGGCGGCCGTTGGTGTGCGTGGCGCCGTCGGCCGAAGAGAGAGGCGGAGGGGAAGGGGAGCGCTGAATGTTGAGGGGTTTCTATTTTTTGAAACTGGAAAAAGTTGACTGTAAATTGTATTCGGCAAAATTTAAAAAATGGTTAATTATCTTTGGAATTTTTTCAAAAATAGTTCCATAACTATATTCAATAAATATTTTAATTTAGACCCAATTTTAATTAAAATCTTATGCAAAATAAATTTTGTCCTTAATTTTTTATAGGGTTCATTTTTTGTTCTACAATTACAAATTTTATCCTATTACCTTATAAAGTTTATAATTAAAGGACGAAAATTGAAACTTATTAAAAGTTAAATGATGAAATTTATAACTGCAGGACGAAACTGAAACTTACTGAAAGTTAGATTATGAAATTTGTTATGCATAGTGCTAAAAATGAAACTGGGTGAAAGTTAAAGTACTAAAATGTGTGTTCAATATAATTATAGGACTATTTATTAATGAATCCCAAAGTTACTGGACTATTTAAAAAAAAATTCAATTGTATTCAATAGAAGTATTCTTTATTAAATGGATTTCTTAAAGTTTTTTCCTAATTCTTGAACTTTGAATACCTAGTTTTAATAATTTTCAACATTTATTTTAATTATTTTTGTCCTTGTTTTCCTAATTACTCTTATGTGCCTAAAACATGGCTATAATTTCGCTAAACCTTGGTTTATTTGAGTAATTTTTCCTATGTAAAAGTGTTTAAAGTCCAAAATACAGGAAGTGGAGCATATATAACTACTTAAGTACTAATTAATTAGTAGTACAATATTTGAGATTGAATGAATATTAAGTAAAAAATAAGTCTATATTTTCCAAAATATAAAAGAATTTATTCTAATGGTAATATTGTTAAACATTATCTAAAAAATGTTATTAAAAGCAACACATTTAGCAATTTCCAAAAAGACATGTAAATTTACATGTAATCCACCAACAGGTGATTGGTCTAGTGGAAGGGACTAGTCACTACACAGTAGCGGACTCAGGTTCGAATCCCTGTTGGGAGAGGTTCCCACATTATGTGCCTGACGCGCCTCGAAAGGGATTAAACCCTTGGGAAACCAAAAAAAAAAAAAAAACATGTAACCCCAATGTTATTAAAACCGGACCGGACCGGACGGTCTGACCGGTTCGACCGTGAACCGAAGATTGGTCTGGTACGGTTTACCCCCTAAAACCACTTACTCCAAAACCTAGTTTGAACCGGTCCAAAACCGCCGAACCGGTGAACCGGTATGGACCTGTTCAACCCGATTTTGAATTTTCTTTTTTTATTTTTTATTTTTTTTATTTTTTAATTTTTTTTAATGTTAAAAATATGTAAAAAAGTTGGGATTTGAACACCTAACCTCTAGAGTGAAACATGACTTCCTTATCATTTGAACTACATCATTTTTGTTGAACTTTTGGTACAAATTAAAATTTATAAATTATAGAAACTTGTAGCCAAATTTATTTATAAATTAGATAATTAACTCAAATAAATATTTTACACATTATGAATGAATATTAATACTCAAATAATAAATTTTAATTAAAATTTGTTCTATAAAATATTTCTTTTCAATATTATTTTTAGGATAAAGAGTCAAATCGATATAATATGCAAGTTTGACTTTGAATATTAGATTTTTATACATAACCATATTTTAAAATTTATGAATTTCTTAGTTTGTTGTATTTTTAACTTACACTTTTAAATTTTTATAAAGAAATATAATCATTTATATGATCATACAAATTAGTAACATATTAATTACCGTTATGATATAAGTTAGATAAATATTATATGATTTAATTTTAGTATAATATAAAAAAAAAATTATTTTTAATTAATTGTAGGATAATGTTTAAATTTTATGCACATTACATATACTTTAAAATTAAATATGTTTATTATATTATTATTACGTCATCCGGTCCGACCAGTGGTCCGACCGGTTCGACCAGTAAAACCAGTAATCAGTCGGCTCACCAGTTCACTGTCCGGTCCAGTTCTGAAAACATTGTGTAACCCCCCATTGACCCGAATAACCTGCCCATTTACCCACTGACCGGCATCACTAGCCAAAGACACGACCACTAGAGCCACATCCTCCATCTCTGTGATAACTAGAGAATTTACCTTTCAATTAAGTTTTTGTTAAATTAATAATGTCAAAAGTCTTATAAAAATTGATTTTTAAAACTGAATTTTCTATTTGAACCTGAATGTACACTTTTAAAAGTTCTGGGGTCAAAAATATAAATTCCAGAAATTGAGGGACCTTTTTATGTAAAGTCTGAAAATTTTAATCTATCTTTAAACATGCAGTTGACAAGAAAGCATGAAACACTTAACATGTTTAGGTGTTAATGGCTAAATTATGTATAGTTACTTGGAGCAAAATAATTGGTTCAACACTTATATAAATAGCCTCATACAAGAATTTTCGAGGCTACCCTATGAGGTAGTCATCATCCACCATGTTAGGGGGGGTTTAGGGACACTTTTTTATGCAAAAGTATCCCTAAAAGTGATTTAACATGACAGATGGTGGCTACCCTAGCCACGAATATTCCCCTCATACATGCATGCAGAAATGGAGGAGAAAATCTGAATCTCCTGTGAGAGAGAGGGCTGAATTTGAGAGTATGAAAATTGTGAGAAAGAAAGAAATATGAGAAGGAGAAGCAAGTAGGCAAAATATTTAGGAAAGGAAATTTTCGAATTTCTACCCAGCAGCCTCGAATTTTCATTGTTTCTGAATTAACTCACCGTTCGATCACACCCAAATATCAACTGGAGATTCTACACAACTGATTCTACAATTTGATAGTTTGGATTATTGTTTTGATTAAAGTAGGTGAAACAAAAGCCATTAGAAGTTGTTGAAAAATGTGATTGGGTGGTGTACTAAAATTCCCGGTAAGGTTCGGGCGACATACCTTCTTTCGGTGATATGTAGGTTCCGAGATTTAACATATCAAAGGTGAGAGTCATACCATACAAGTGATATTTCATTTTATTTATTTGTTTAATTATATGAGTTCTTGCTATTTTAGATTAATTTGGCAAAGCATAAAAATTGCGCGTTTGTGATGTTCGTTGTAATTGGTTGCACTTTATGGATTAAAATTGGTTATATATAGTTTTAAGTACCTTAGCACAATTTGTTATAATAGACCGTGCAAGATTGATGGAAATTGCGGAACATAACCTTCATGATTGCATATACATATTGTGGTGCTTGCATTATTTGTTTAGTTGATATATATATATATATATATATATATATATATATATATATATATATATATATATATATATATACACGTAATTTATCGGTTTGCTAAATATTATCGGGGTGTAGTACTTTATTTCACCCTACATGTTTACTTTTGTGTTTGTACTTGTGTGTGTTTGAATGCGGAAATGATGTTCGTGTGGTGGTGGGCAGTTCGGGTAAAACCTGATCTACCACTATCTTGATCTTTATCAAGGGGATTATGCTTATAAAATCTTTCGTGGCAGCGAAAGGTCAACACATTTCGTGGTTCGTGAGTGACAAGTTTGTGCAGTGCAGCATCAACAAACCCAAATTTTGGGTCCCGTATCCTTTCTATGTGATTATAATCTTTCAAATGTTAATTTATGAGAACATTATGTAATTTATGAATGAATTTCAAATGCACATTACTGAAAATATTAATACATGAATAGAGTTTTTCATTGTACTGCTTGTTTTTTTTTTTTTTTAAATTTAGATTAGAGGGCATATCCCGAAGGAGTCTCCTTTTAGTACCACCTCGGAGTATGGCCGTTACAGTCTCCCCCCAGTTGCCCCATCGGGCACTCCTCGATCGTCCTATTGACCACATCATCCATCTTCTTCGTGTAGAACATCTCTGTTGCCACAGGCCACGGGCCCCGGTGCCACCGCATTCGTTGTTATTGTAGGATCTCAAGCGCTTTACCACTGCACCAAAAGCAATTGCTGTTAGTGATGGCGCAACTATTAATCTTTAACCCAAGGTTGATTCCTGTAGGGCACCCCCTACAGTTCACAACGGCAGCGCAGAGCCCCACACTAAGAGGTGGACGGACATGAGGGGCTTCGCAAGAATTCACGTGGATCCTCGGGTCTCCTCCGTGAACCTCGGCAAGTTGGGCTGCCAAACGCCGATGTAGCAAGCGCCACAGCGAATCCGTAAGGGTGACTGCTGGAACCCCATAAATCCCAACAATCTCCCCCCCAGCAGCACCCGGGAGGATTCGAACCTGCAACCTCGCTCTGATACCAGTTGAAGAATAATTAATGCCTAAGAGGGGGGTGAATTAGGTTGTTTTAAAATTTAATTAAATTCACCTTTATATAAAATATTTTCTTTAAGAAATTTCTTAGTCAATGAAATAGCAAATGTAAGATATTAGAAATAAAGACTGAAAAATAAATAACACCGTCGTTTATAGTGGTTCGGCAAATGCTTAGTCCACTCTTCAAGTAGTTCTTGGTCTTCACTATATTATGGTCGTGCTTACAAAGTCTGACGTCTTTTTGCACTTATCAAACAAGCCCACAAGATCCTTCGTTCTTGTGTCTATTACAATACTCAAAAGCTCCCTAGATCCTTCGATCTTTATGCTTTTTAATAGAACTCTCAATTACAATAAGAACCGCTCAATACTCTCTCAAAGAGCTAAACTACGGCAATATAAGAACTATGATATCTCTCTTTTTCTCTCAAAGAAATTCAGGTAAGAGCAAAGGAGAAAAGATTTTTGTTTTTCACAAAATATTTTCGTAAGTGTAATTCAAAAACAATTTTGCTTTTCAAAAGATTTTCACAAATTAAAGCATTAGAAAGCAAGAGTAATTTTCTCAAAGTAAAGCTTTTGATTTTCTCTCAAAGTTGGTGTGTCTTAAAATGATTTTGAAGAGCTCAATTTATAGGTGAGCTAGCAACATGTAAAATGGGCAAGATTTTCTTTAATAAATCTTTCCTTCAAAACAAAGATGATTTTGTCACATGTAAAATATGTTCTACCGATTTTGAATAGATATGACAAAGATGTGATTTAATAAAGTTAAATGAATGAGCCCATGATTTAATATCAAGTTAAAGAGAATTATTCCTTACAAAAAGATTTGTGAGATTTGCACAAGATCAATTGAAATTGGAATGATTTCGGCCAAGGGATTTTAGGAAAGAATTAAGGTTTGATTTTAATATCAATTATTTAGCCGTGAATCAAGACACTAAAGTAGACAAGGAGGAAATACTATTATTTTAATGCAATGAATTAATTTCAATTTCATATGGTAAGGATTTTGGTTTCAAAAATATTTTATTTTATTTATTTATTTTTTTTAAAAAGTTAGGGCTTTGCTCTTTAACCTTTAATTTCAAGAGATAAAAGTCTTGAAGCCTCTTGGACTTGATCTTGAGCCTGAGCCATAATTTCCCTTCCTTTATAGAAATTAAGCCCTCCAAAAACTACTTGGGTCTCCTATGAATATATCTCTTGGATTTGAACATGCTGATTTATATTTGGCCTTCTTCATAAATTATCTAATAATTAATAGGCTCAAAATAAAACATTAGTCCAAAACAATTATTTGTTATCATCATAAACAAGATGTGAACTTAGGGCCAACATTCTCCCCCTTGATGATGACAAATAATTGATGCTCAAAAGAAATATAAAAATTTAAAGATCAGAGCAAACAGTAAAAATCGGAATATTACCATGAATCGTATTAGGAGCTCCCCCTCAATATATGCAATCTTTTCAATCAATGTCTCCCCCTCATTTTTGTAATGAGATAGTAAAAATATTTCTTGGGAAATGTAAGAGAACTTAGCATTATTTGTTAAGTCTCTTAGACCATGAACTTATGAAAACATTTTTCGAAAAATTTCAATTTCAATTTAATGAAAAAAATATTTTAAAAAAATTTGAATGATGCATGAAACAACAAACATCCATATGAATAGCATCTAAAGTATTAATGAAGTACGCATTAAATATCCATGGAAAGTGAGCATCTCTTTTTCTCCCCCTTTGTCATCATCAAGCTTTATTGTGCAGCGGAATTATTATATATCGTTTAAGCTTAGAATTCCTAAATTTGTTCGAATCATGCAAAATCTTTCCTCTGCCAATGCTTTAGTAAAAACATCTGATAATTGATCATCGGTGTTTACAAACTTAACACATATATCGCCTTTTTGAACATGATCACGTATGAAATGATGTCTAACTTCGATGTGCTTAATACGTGAATGATGTACAGGATTTTTTGAGATAGAAATAGAGCTAGTATTATCACACCAAATTTCAATATTCTCATATAATAAGCCATAGTCACGTAGGGTTTGTTTCATCCATAACAATTGAGCACAACAATTTCCTAGTGCAACATATTCAGCTTCAGTCGTGGAAAGTGCAACAGAATTTTGCTTTCTACTATGCCATGCAACTAGACTATTTCCCAAGATTTGACATGTTCCACTAGTACTTTTGCGATCTAGCCGACAACCAGCAAAGTCCGCATCAGAGTACCCAGTGAGATCAAAAGTTATGCAATTTGGATACCACAGACCAAAATTAGTGGTTCCTTTTAAATAACGAAAAATTCTTTTTACAGCCATTAAATGAGACTCTTTTGGATCAGACTGAAACCTTGCGCAATAACATGTAGCGAACATAATATCAGGCCTACTTGCAGTTAAATAGAGTAAGCTACCTATCATACCTCGATATTTTGATTCGTCTACAGATTTACCTTTCTCGTCTTTGTCAAGTTTGGTTGAAGGACTCATTGGAGTTGGCATTTCTTTACTATTTTCCATGCCAAATTTCTTGATAAGCTCATTTGTGTACTTGCTTTGGCAGATGAAAGTCCCTTTTTCAGATTGCTTGACTTGTAGTCCAAGGAAGTAGGCTAACTTGCCCATAAGGCTCATTTCGAATTCTTCCTGCATAACTCGAGCAAACTCTTGGCAAAGAAGATCATTAGTAGAACCAAATATAATGTCGTCAACGTAAATTTGAACCAAAAGTAGTTCATTTTCGTTTGTTTTTATAAAGAGAGTGGTATCAATTTTTCCCATAGAAAATCCATTTTTCAAAAGAAATTTGCTTAGTCTATCATACCATGCTCTTGGAGCTTGTTTCAAACCATAAAGTGCTTTTGATAATTTAAATACATGGTTTGGGAAAGATTCATTTTCAAAACCGGGGGGTTGTTCCACATATACTTCTTCATTAATAAATCCATTTAAAAACGCACTTTTTACATCCATTTGAAATAAAGTAAATTTTTTGAAAGATGCGAAGGCAAGAAGCATGCGAATAGACTCTAATATAGCAACAGGAGCATACGTCTCATCGTAATCAATACCTTCCTCTTGACTATATCCTTTAGCTAGCTTTATTACGAGTAACTTTACCATTTTCATCAAGCTTATTTCGAAAAACCCATTTAGTTCCTATGACCGAATGGTTCTTTGGTCTTTCTACTAAGTTCCAAACTTCGTTTTTATCAAATTGAGCTAATTCATCTTTCATAGCAACTACCCAAAACTCATCTTTTAAGGCATCAAGTATATTTTTGGGTTCAATATAAGATATAAATGCATGATTTGCTTGCTCATCATTATTTTCTTTCAATGAAGCTCTAGTAACAATTTTGTCACTTACATTACCAATGATTTGGGTAGTGGGATGACTTGAAGCATGTTTGAACTTTCTTTGAACGACTTCTGTTCCAGTAGAACTTGATGTTCCAATCTCCATTCTAGGGTGTTCTTCAGAACTTCTGTTTATGATATCTGGTTCCGGCTGTTGTTTGTCTGAAGATTCTATAAGGTTTGAGTTAACTCCAATCCCGATATTTAGTGGTTCATCCGAATCTGAAAAGTCGCTACTCAAGGAATCCTTGGCAACTAAAGGGTCAGTTTCATCCAATGTGACATGAATAGATTCTTGAATGATTCTTTTTCTAGAATTATAAACTCTATAAGCCTTACTATGCACAGAATATCCAACAAAAATCCCTTCATCAACTTTGGAGTCAAATTTTGCGAGGTATTCACGATCATTCAAAATAAAACACTTGCAACCAAATACTTTAAAGTAGGATACATTAGGAACTCTATCATGCCAAAGTTCATATGAGGTCTTTTTTAAGATGGGCCTAAGATATACTCTATTACTAACATAACAAGCGTTATTAACAGCTTCTCCCCAAAAAGATTTAGGCAAGTTATACTCATTTAACATAGTTCTAGCCATTTCTTGTAGTAATCGATTTTTTCTTTCTACCACACCGTTTTGTTGTGGAGTTCTAGGTGCAGAAAAATTATGTGTATAGCCATTTTCATCACAGAATGAAGCAAATAATTTTTGATCGAATTCAGTTCCATGATCACTTCTTATTTTTCGAATAAAGTACCCTTTTTCATTTTGTAACTTTTTTGTAAGAGGGATAAAAGCATTTAAGGCATCATTCTTATGTGCAAGAAATAAAACCCACGTAAATCTAGTGTAATCATCAACAATAACAAAAACATATTTCTTTCCAGCCATAGTACTTGTTTTCATTGGACCAAATAAGTCTAAGTGCAAAAGATCAAGTGGTCTAACAGTTGATAAAACCTTTTTTGCTTTGAAAGAGCTTTTTGTTTGTTTTCCCTTTTGACAAGGTCCACATAACTTATCTTTTGAAAAATTTAATTTAGGAATACCTTTTACAAGTTCTTGTTTAGTTATTTGAGAAATAAGTTCCATATTAGCATGTCCTAACCTTCTATGCCAAGTCCAGGCAGAATTATCATGCACAACTAAACATTCAACATTTTGATACGATAAATCTTGTAAATCAATGCAGTAGATATTTCCATCTCTAAAGGCCTCAAAAATAATTTCATTGTTTTTTATAACTATGCATTTGGATGGTTCAAAATTTACTTGGAATCCATTATCACAAAATTGACTAATGCTTAATAAGTTATATTTAAGACCTTCAACATACCACACATCATTAATACAAGTTGTAGAGTTCTTACCGACCTTACCAACACCGATCATCTTGCCTTTAGTATTATCTGCAAAGGTTACAAATCCTCCATCACACTTATTGAAGTTAATGAATTTGGACATATCACCAGTCATATGCCTTGAGCAACCGCTATCCATAAACCATTTGTTCTTTTGTGTGGAGCTTCTTGATACCTATTAAGAAAAAATCACTTTTGCTCTTTAGGTACCCAAATGCTTTTGGGTCCTTGCGAGTTAGTAGCACGATATATAGGCACCCACTTAAATTTAGTGGTTGAAACTTTCTTAAAATTGCAATTAAAGGATTTATGGCCAATTTTACAGCAATAATTACAAGTATTATGAATTAAAGATGAAGCATTTGATAATTTACTTAATTTATCAAAAGAGGAGCCATAACCAATACCAGCTTTATCTAAAGATACATTTTGCATGCCAAGTAACTTATCAAGATTATCTTTGCCTTTCGTAAATTTTTGAAGACAGTTGGTTAAGTCAATAATTTTTTCTTCCAAAGATTCTTTTTCATCAATTAGTTTCAAATTATTTTGATCAAGTGAATATACTTTACGCTTATAAAATTCTACTTTATATTTCAAATCTTCTTTCTCTTTAGAAATAAGGTCAATTTTGTTTGATAAAAATTTATTTTGGTCAGCCAATTTTTTTAAGTCCATTTTACATTCTTCTAAGGCTAAGTCCCATTCATCTAAATCATCAAAATTATTCAGATCATCAAAATTATCAAATTCAGAATAAGTTACCTCATTTTTTGCCATGAAGCACATGTTTCCAGATTCATCTTCGAATTGCTCTTCCTCGGATTCTTGATCATCCCAAGTGGCACTCATTCCTTTGTGTTTGGGTCTCCTTGTAAATTTATCAACTTTCTTAAGTTCGGGACAATCGGGCTTGATATGTCCTGGTCTTTGACATCCATAACATTTGATCTCCGAATCATTTCGTGGGGGCCTCCTTTGGGTTTTTGAAAAATTTTGGGAATTTTTTTTTTTTTGTTTATAAGATAATTTAACCTTCGAGAGATAAGAGCGACTTCCTCATTTTTGTCTTCTTCGTCCAAGTCCTCGTCTCCGCTTTCTTGTCCCTGCAAAATGTTAGTATTAAAAGCTAAGGACTTTCTTTCATTATTTAAATGTACCTCATCTTTTGCAAGGATTGTGATTTCGTGGGAGGTTAGAGATCCAATGAGCTCAGCCATGGTCATTTTGTTGAGATCTTTTGCTTCTTGAATGGCTGTGACCTTTGGTGTCCACTCACGAGGTAATGATCTTAGAATTTTTTTGACTTGTTCATTTTGGGGGTAAGTTTTGCCAAGCGCGGTCATAGGGTTCATGATTTCCATAAAGCGAGCGTACATTTGGCTTATGGTTTCACCGGGTTTCATGGAAAATAATTCATATTGGTGGACCAAAACTGTTATTCTTTCCTCTTTAACTTGAGAGGTGCCTTCATGGGTGACTTGTAACATGTCCCACATGTCCTTTGCAGTAGGGCATGAGCAGACACGATTGTACTCTTCTTTGGTGAGTGAACAAGATATGATGTTTTTAGCCTTGGAGTTCATTGACACCAACCGTTTATCATCAGGGGTGAGTTCTTTCCATTCTTTGGGAACTTTTTCACCTTTTACATCTTTAATGGGGATGGATGGGCCTTCCATCACAATTGTCCACAAGTCGCAATCTATTGCAATTAGGAACTCTTGCATTCGGCTCTTCCAAATGGAATAGGATGTACCATCGAAAAGTGGTGGCTTATTGTAGGATTGACCTTCTGCAAAAATTTCACCTCTAAAAGCCATAGGATCGTTAATACACAGGTTAGTTAAACCAAAAAAATAAAATAAAAAGAGCACGAGGCTCTGATGCCAATTGTAGGATCTCAAGCGCTTTACCACTGCACCAAAAGCAATTGCTGTTAGTGATGGCGCAACTATTAATCTTTAACCCAATGTTGATTCCTGTAGGGCACCCCCTACAGTTCACAACGGCAGCGCAGAGCCCCACACTAAGAGGTGGACGGACATGAGGGGCTTCGCAAGAATTCACGTGGATCCTCGGGTCTCCTCCGTGAACCTCGGCAAGTTGGGCTGCCAAACGCCGATGTAGCAAGCGCCACAGCGAATCCGTAAGGGTGACTGCTGGAACCCCATAAATCCCAACAGTTATCCCCGTTACCTTCGACTCCTTTGCTAATGTATTTACCATAGCCTCCAAAACCCCCGTATATGCCGAGTAACCCAGCCTCAACCACTCCACCGCCAAAGTCGTCATGCATATGATCCTCCCTCCTACGCCTCGCATAACCTTGTATTTTTTTATATTGTCCTGTTAATCACAAAATCATATACTATGCATAAATCAAAATTTTGATACATTTCGATCAAAACGAACACCGATTTTATTTTTTTATTTTTTAGCCAAATAAAATGTAAGTAAGAATTATTTGTGTTCGATAACTATGAATTATGATTGCTCAACTTTTTCTCAGTTTTCTTTGGATGTGAAATTGAATCTGGAATGGAATTGGAAATGCGAGTATGCAGCAGAAATCTGGACGGACTTCTTTCTTTTTTTTGCTCATTGCTCATTGTATGTTATTGATCAATTGTTTAAGTAGAGTTACAATGCACAAAAGTTAGATATTTTGAAAGCTATGAATTATTTTTCTGCGTATTCGACATATTTCGTATTCTGAAATTTGTTAAATCACCAGAATTCCTAAGAACAAACCATACATTATATTATGTACAACTACAACACAAAGTTATTCATCTATAACATGATATTTTTTATATAATATAATAAAACAATGAACATGATATATAATTAATTAATAGTAACAGTTATATAATTGAGTAATTTATTACTTATGAAACTTAACTTGATTTATTTTAATATGCATAAATATATATATATATATTTTTTTAGATTCGTATCCATGTCGTACTTTTAAAAATTCATATCGTCGTATCCGTATCTTATTCGTGTTGAAGTATCCGTGCAACATATATTCTTACAAAACCTTGGGGTATGAACGTAATTTTACCCATTTGACATTCTGCTTTGAGTTCGGATCAGAATAAATGAAAGAAGGCACCACCACATGACGTGTCCTTTTATCCTCTATCCACATTCTTGAAGAGTGAAATTATAAAAGCGGTTACAATATTCAATTTTTTTTCCTTTTTTTTTTTTCTGTAACATTTATATTCAATCATTTAAATCAACAAGTCAAACAAAAATAGCAAAGAAAAACATTTGAACACTGCTCCTAAGTCTCCTAATTTCGAATTAAGTACAAAATCTTTTCCGATCAATATCATCAATTTCCTTCATTAATTAATTATAAATTTAATTAAATAAAAAGACTCGAATTAGAAAAAATCTCACAACAGATGGTAATCACTCAATCCAATTTTCAGCCGGCGATTCATTTCGCCGCCTCTACTCTTCGCCGCCGAGGCCACCGCCTTCTTTTCCTCCAAAACCGCATCCTCCTCCCACGCTCTACGGTCTTCCGCCGCCTGTCCGTCGAGATTTCGACTGTGAGAGCTTTTTCCACGAACAGACCTCAAGCTGAGATCTCCGCCGTCGTGGAAAAACCGCCTATATGCACTGCCGACGAGCTTCATTATGTCTCCATCAACAACTCCGACTGGAGACTTGCTCTCTGGCGCTACAAGCCCTTGCCTCAGGTACTACTATTTGTGGTTTGTTGTATGAATTTCTGTTACTTGTGAAGATTCAATAATGCACATCAGTTACTGGAAATTTGGTGCATGTGCTAACTGTTAAGATGAAATTGTAGATGAGCTTGTCCGGATCTTCTACATATGCTAACTGTTAAGATAATTGACCTTTGATTTTAATTTTAAATTCTGAAGATATAATTTGAGTCTGTTTGTTATGGTATATACTTTCATGTATCTTTGCTCATAAGGAACCATGTTGTTTTTCTTATATTGCGAAAAACTGCAGGCTCCACCGAGAAATCATCCATTGTTGCTGTTATCGGGTGTGGGAACTAATGCAATTGGATATGATCTATCTCCTGGGGTTAGTTAACTTTATCTCCTATGCATATACATGTTGGTTTTCGCGTGGAATCATAAAAGACAGAATAGTTTGCTGATTAGTTGTGGAACTACTTTCTGTGGTTTGCATGAAATAATTTTGGAAGTCACTGAGCATGTCTATATTATGTGTTTCCTCACACTGATTTCAAGGTGTCAAGGTGATGCATCGGTTTGCAGAACAATTCTTAATTGAATCTAGATATAGGAGAGTGGTTCTCCAGCACAAGAAACTTATTAACTTATGCTTCAACATTTAAATTGCATAATCATTGAAACAGACTAGGATACTAAGTAATAGAGTTAAACATGGACTTGAGTTTCCATCTTTCTCGTGGGATAATGTTGGTTGCGTAAAGCAGTATTAACTGTTATCTTTAAGATTTACTATTGTCTTATGCCACAAAAAGGGGGGAAATGTCAAGGAGACTAATTGTGATATTTGCTCTCAATAAAACATATTTGCAGTCTTCATTTGCTCGTTATATGTGTGGCCAAGGATTTGATACTTGGATTCTAGAAGTTCGAGGGGCTGGGTTGAGCATGCAAGGGACAGATTGTAAAGATGTTGAGAAGTCAGCTCAAGCAATATCTGATCAAATGGAAGCTGCTGTAAAGAATGTGACCAACGGGTCTGTCCCTGCAGAGCAGCAGTCAACCATGGCAGAATGTAAGGGGGAAAGACCTGAGGTAGCTGGGTTGAGCATGCAAAGTTCAGATTGTAAAGATCTTGAGAAGTCAGCTCCAGCAGTATATGAACAAATGGAATCTGCTGTTGAGAATGTGACCAATGGGTCTGTCCTTGCAGAGCAGAGGTCAACCATGGCAGACAGTAACGGGGAAAGGCCTGAGAGAGCTGGATTAAGCACACAAGGTTCAGATTGTAAAGATGTTGAGAAGACAGCTCTCGCAATATCTGAAAAAATGGAATCTGTATTGGATAATGTGACCAACGGGTCTCTCCCTGCAGAACAGCAGTCAAACATGTCAGAGAGTGTCAGGGAAAGCCCCGAGGAAGCTTTGGTCAAAGAAGAACCAACAGAGATTGCAACACCATGGGATGAATCAAGAATGGTTACAGAATTGACGGAGACTTTTACGCGCCTATCAGAAAGACTTTCTGGCTTCCTTAGTGAAAGTCAGTCAAAAATTATGTCTGTCAAATTGTTCGATCAAATATCAAAACTCTTAGAGGATTCCTTCATTTTTGGACGCTTTAGTGAAGTAAGGGGAAAGTTATTAAGTTTGCTGAACACAAGGCAAAACTCTAGTGTAGGTGGCCAGATAAAGGATCTGAGTCAAAAACTAGTAGACATCATTGATGAAGGTCAGCGTTCTGTCACACCTCAATTTTTTGATCTGCAAGAGCGTTTAATAACTACTATAGAAGATTTCCAGAAACAGTTGGACTTGATTGTCAAGTATGATTGGGACTTTGATCATTATTTGGAAGAAGACGTTCCTATTGCGGTGAGGTGATATTTCTCTTTGGTGATGCCATACAAGTTCTTAATACTTATATTTTGGTTTAAAGCAGAAATTTTACATCTACCGATATTTTGAATTTGACATCCTAAATATCTTTGATTGGTGTTGATTTTCCTTGTATTTCCTCTTTTCCTTTATCATAGATGGAATATATAAGGGACCAAACCAGACCAAAGGATGGTCGAATACTTGCAATCGGTCACTCCATGGGGGGTATCTTGCTCTATGCTATACTATCGAGATACAGTAAGTTTATTAATCATAAATAACTTATTGAAATGATGTTGATTGGTGTTCATAGTTATCAAACACAGTTTATTGTGCTGCTACTGTTCTGTTAGTACTTTCCTGGTCTGTTTATTGATACACTATTATTCTCTCGAGTTGGATGATCACAAAGTATTAAGGTTGCATGCAATGGCTACCTATCTGTCTTTGAGTGGTATTTCCATGAACTGTTTTAGAACGTCACCTTTGCTGCTGATTTTTTCTTTATAAGATCACATCTATATATGTCAGTCTTGTGGTTGGATGACTGAACATTGAAGTTTTTCCTCTATATATACTGTCACGTAAATTCCACGATGCCCTGCTTATGGTGAATGACTGCATGTGATGGTTGACAAACTTTTTCTCGATACATATTTTTTGCAAATTCTTATAATATGTAAATTCTAAAAGGTTTGGAAGGGAAAGATCCTGGATTGGCAGCTGTTGTTACATTGGCATCATCACTTGACTACACATCATCTAATTCAACACTCAAATTGCTTTTACCACTTGTAAGTAGCACTTTATTGTGACTCCATCTCCTTCAGGTGAAATGTAAACAAACCTTTACTCCCCTCTATCGTGTCGAATTGTGATGTATTTCTGTCCTGTAGGCTGATCCTGCACAGGCTCTCAATGTGCCAGTTGTTCCTTTAGGAGCATTGTTGGCTGCAGCTTATCCTCTTTCTTCACGTCCACCTTATGTCTTATCTTGGCTGAATGACCTGATATCAGCGGAGGATATGATGCATCCAGAGCTGTTCAAGAAGCTTGTTCTTAACAATTTTTGTGAGTCAAGACAAGCATCCTGATATTTATTAATTTTTAAAAAAAACAAATCTCCAATTTTCTTGCACTTCGATTAGGGATATAGATTTAGAAAAGGGTTTGGAGAAAAGATTTCAAATGACTCTAATATTAAATGGATTCGAATCTATCATTTTTCATTAGAATTAATACCAAATGGTTATGTAAGGGTTTGAAATCCACGCAAAATAAAGATGATCAAAACAAGAACTATGGATTGGTTATTTTTGGAAGGGAGAATTACCCAAACTACCCCTGAGGTTTAGTGTAGATTACACAACCACCCCCATGCTTGGGATATTATTACTCAAACTACCCCTGAGGTATTAGATGCATTACAGTTGCCCCTTACGAAGTTAATTTCATTAATAAAAAAACTCCATAAATAACCTTGAGTACCATCTAAGAAAAGAATTTGATGTATGTATATACGATGGTTATTTGTTTTTTTCTTCCTTAATTCTTCGGCTGTAAAAATGGAGAAATTGAGATGAATAAAAGTTGTATACGTGGTGGCTGTGTGTTCTGGAGATCACCTACGGTAGAATTTGATGTGAAAAAAGGGGTGAAATTGGTGAAAAAAAGGGCGTGGATTGAATCAGTGAAAAGAATGGTTGAAATTAGTGAAAATATCGATGAAATCAGTTGAAATCGGTTTGCCACCGTTTCCTTAGATGGTGCTCAAGACGCCATAAGGGGGTAAATGTAATGAATCCAGTACCTCGGGGGTAGTTTGAGTAATTTCCTTAACATGGAGGGAGGTCATTGTAGTTACACTAAACCTCAGGGGTAGTTTGAGTAATTCTCCCTTTTTTGGAACTGAAATACTTAGTTTCAAATCCTTCAATCCCAATGAAGCCTTACTATTTAACCAGTATCTATTTTCTGATCAGTTAAGAATTATATCTTTATTGCCAGGTACCATCCCTGCTAAACTATTGCTGCAGCTAACCACATCTTTCAAAGAGGGTGGACTCCGAGACAGAAGTGGCAAACTTTTCTACCAGGACCATCTTCACAAAAGCAATGTCCCCGTCTTAGCTGTTGCAGGAGACCGTGACTTGATTTGTCCACCTGAAGCTGTTTACGGTTTGTTTCCAAATCCTGTCCCGTAACATGCTTACCTTCTGAATTTTTTACAATTCTGATTTGTTATTGTCCTTGAAAATATTTCATTTCAGAAACAGTGAAGCACATTCCTGAGCACTTGGTCACATATAAAGTATTTGGAGAACCTGATGGTCCACATTATGCTCATTATGATTTGGTGGGAGGGCGGATGGTACGTATTTCTCATCATTTTCTTCCTTGACAGAGCTAAATTTTATTTTTTAGACTCTGCCGCTAGCACATTTGGTTGCGTATTTGCATATCAAACAATAGTCTATGTTTTGCACTTTTGGTCGCAACTTAATTTTGCACTTTTGGTCCTAAATTGATTGGAAAGGATGCGATATAACGTTAAAAAACTGGGACCATGTGGGCAATTTTGGGAAGTGCGGGACCAAGAGTGCCGGGGTCTAATCATGTAGGACTATAAATGCAATTTCTGCATCGACAGTTGTGTAACTTTTGATAAGTTAGCTACTTGGGCTTGATAGCTTGAACTCTACCTTATTTATACCTGCAGGCTGTGGATCAACTGTACCCATGTATAGTTCAATTTCTAAGCAGCCATGACACGGTTCATTAGTACGCCATGTTCAAATTAATTGTTGATGATAGTTTCGTAGCCATGATCGAAGCCTGTTGTGCGCGAAGGTGCGCTGTTCTAGAATTTTGTTTTTTTTAGTTTATTTCTAATTTATATAAAGTATGTTCTGGTTTGATTAATTGAATTGCAATTTTCATTATGTAGACTATGTATGTAGTACTCAAAACTGTGAATGAAGTAATACACCAAAAGCTTTACTTGTAATTATTTTCATGAATGCTTTAATTGTATTATACTGCCTACTCCGTTATTGTGCCAGCTACAACTCCTCAGTCGCCTAGAAAGTTTCATGCACCAAGCCGGGTTTGGATTAGACGTTTTCAAACATTATTTGTAAGCACATATGACGTTGAGTGAATAGCACTGTTCGTTCTCCTTATGGATCAACACATTCGTTCCTTTTAAATTTTTCGTAGCAGATTCGTCCCTCTTAAATTTTTCGTAGCAAATTATTCTCTTTTATCGATATAAGTTTAACACATTTGTCCCTTCGTAGCAGATGCGTCTCTCTCATTAATGTAACGTAACACATTTGTCCCCTCTTAAATTTATAATACGTTAATTTTCGTCCATTTTTTGATGTATTTTGGATTTAAGAGGGATGAATATGTTACGTTACATTGATGAGAGGGATGCATCTGTTACGAAAAATTTGAGAGGATCGAATGTGTTACTATACATTGATAAGAGGGACAAATTTGTTACGAAAAATTTAAGAAGGATGAATGTGTAAAAACTTGTCCATGAGGAGGACAAAAAGTGCCATTCACTTTACTGTCATATGTACTTACATAATAATAATGTTTGAAAACTTCTAATCCAACCCCGACTTGGTGCAAGAAACTTTCTAGACGTATTATCATCAATATTTAGTCTCCAATTCTCATCTATTCAAGGACGGATCCACCACCAAGAATTTTGAAATATTATTTTAGTACTATTAATTTACAAATATTTCACATTAGTTCTCATATCTTTTCATGCTAGATTGCATTCACAATTTGTAAGCTATATTTGTGATTGAAGTAGGGGTGGGCATTTGGTATCGGGAATTGGGAACACGAACCGTAGCGATCGGATTTTTACTAAAAAAATAAATAATTGTGGGTATTTTGGGTTTTGGGAAACTCGATTTCCCAATTAACAAAAATGGGTACGGGTTTCGGGTAGGAAGTCCTACCCGATCAGGAACCCGATTTATGCATAATTTTAATTTTTTAGTTAATCCGTTTCACGTTTTTTCAAACTTTCAGTTAGGGGTGGGCATTTGGTATCGGGAATTGGGAACCCGAACCGTACCGATCGGATTTTTATCGAAAAAATAAAAAATTGTGGGTATTTCGGGTTTTGAGAAACCCGATTTCCCGATTAACAAAAACAGATACCGATTTCGGATAGGAAGTCCTACCCTTTCAGGAACCCGATTTATGAATATGTTTAATTTTTTAGTTAATACCTTTCACTTTTTTCACACTTTCAATACAGGATATCAGATATCAACTCTCAATCCTGAACCCTAATGCTGCCGCTATCGTCATTCCTCCACTTCCCCTAGTTAGTAGTGTCGTACACCGCCTCCCTATCAAGGAAGCTTGCCTTCCTCCTCACTTGAGATTATTCTTTCTCTGTTTCATTTTGGGTTTTTCATTTTTCTGAAGCTTTCTACTTTTCTTATTGCTGACGTTCGTAAGAGGAAGGGTTTGATTTCTGATTTCTCAAGCATAACTCATTTTGGGCCAATTTAATTTATTTCCTTTATTTTGGGCCCTTATTATTATTTCTAGTCCAGTTAGAAAATTTCAAAATTCCAACCAAATGGGTTTCCCAAACCCGTTTCCGAATTCCCGAACTTTTTCGGGAACTCAAAATATCGGGTAGAGGATAGTTCGGAACGGGTTTTGGGAAGGAAAATTGGCATCCCGAAATCCGAATACCGTTCCCGAAAAACCGAACTGATCCCACCCCTAGATTGAAGAATAAAAGGAAGTATCCTTTAATTGGTTGTTTAATTCACTTGATATTAACTCTTCATGTTACAATCACAACAACCGAGCGATCAATAATGAAGTTGGTAAAAAATAGGCATAGAAATGGAAGATCAATACCATGTGTGGATTGTTGGATTATTAACACTGAAAATAAAATTGTTGAGAATTTTGGTACATATTCTTAGACGAATTTTATGAATACTTTTGTGTGGATTGTTGGATTATTAACACTGAAAATAAAATTGTTGAGAATTTTGGTATATATTCTTAGATGAATTTTATGAAATGTGAGAACATCGTGTACAACTTCGATAATTTTTTCTATAAGTTGTTTCAACATTTTGAATTCAATGTATTTTTCAATAATATTTATATTTTATTCTTAAGCAAAAAAAATATATCGAATCTTACTGTCAATTAGCTTCAGTAATGGTTAAACCCCTACCCCCCCCCCCCCCCCCCCCCGACTCTTCGATCCTGGATCCGTCCCTGTATCTATTCATTTGTATTGTGAATCTCAAGCTCAGAAAAGTGAGTTAGGATTTAATGTTTAGCGTAGATTGGAAATTAGAGTTTTCAAATGGTCTATGTAAGAATTTTTCCCGTTGACGAGTATTTTCATGCTTAGGATGGTCAATATTGTGTCTAAATCGGATCATCCTAGATTTAAATCCGGAACCATTTATTTTAATTGAATTTGGATCCGAATCTTGTCAGATTCGATATCAGATTTTAAGTCTATCAATCAATTGATCGGATTTCAGATTGAAAATTTTGATTTGATAAAATTACACCCTCACAATATCTACCATTATCTTAGTTCTCGACGAGTTATAATGCAATGCTAATCAATCTATTCAGCAGACGAGCTCAACTTTCTTCATTACATTGAGCAGCATCGATTTATTTAAATCGACCTAAAATGAGATAACTGCTAAAAAACTGAGATATTGGTTTGTTCGTGCAATAATGTGGGGGGTTTATACAATTACTCAAGGGAGGAAAATAGCTAGTGTTTTTTTTTTTTTTGGTTGAAATTGGCTCGAAAGTTATATGTACTTTGGTGAGAAAAGAAGCCTCTAAAGACCATCATTTGAATTAGGGTGAAATACAGTTTTCCCACTTAAAGTATTGGATGTTGAGTTTTGTAATTTTCAAGCGAAACTGTGAATATATATCCTTATACATCTGGAAATTTATTCAAAATTAATTCATTACTACCTAAACAAAATTGTCTCGACCAACTAGGCAACTATAAAGAGACTAATATTAAACCAGAGAAATATAAACTTATGCAAATATATCAAGTTGATTAAAACATGGAATCATACCTTTCATTATCATAATTCGTAATAGATGGTGCAAACAAGTGCAATTTGCTTTGCTATGTTCAACCAAGACGTCTTTGTAGCTTCCTTTCGATCCATTTGAATTCGCTTGCTAACGTAGAGGGGGTGATGACCAATTAGTCCATGCATGATGTGATTTCAAACAACAGATGTAAAGGAGCAAACGAAAAAAAGGTGTTGCGCGCAATAATTAATCAAAACGCTCGAATTGTTGAAGTGCTTCTCCTTCATTTAGAATTACATTCTAATATTAAGTCCTAGTACTCACCATGATCAATAACAACTAAAAAAAAAAATCAATAGAAATACATATTTCACATGGAAGTCTTGCTTGCATATTGGATGACTAAAACAAATTAAATTACATACATGTGTTCTCTAATTACAGTAAAAGAATTGAAGTTAAAAGAGTTGCAAGAGAAATATTTTAAGTTTAGGACTACAATTTGGGGCCACATGTAAAATTTGAACTAAGATTTGTTGGGATACACCAAGCCTAGGCAATAGTACAACACCTTAGCGACGCTCGAGAGCCCAAGAAGCAAGCTACTTTGATGGAATTTTTCCCTAAAATTTAATATCGTGTGAGACAATGTCTCACATATTATATATCAAACTGATAAGAACAAATACTACATTCTTCATTTCTCTTTTTTATGTCTAATGTCTATTTGCATTTACTATGTGTTTTCAATGTGGGAATGAACATCGTTAACATTATGAGATGACAAACTTGAAGAACAATCATTATTATTGTCCCTTGTAGATATTCATCAAATTTATATCCAAATTCATGACAAATTTAGCAGCAATTGAACTATTCAATCTGGAGTTAAATATTGCAGATTTCGTAGCTGCCATTGTATATTAGACGTGTAATTGAGGCGAGTAGTGTCAAACGACACACTGTTCAAGCTTAGTATGAATTTTATCGAGCTGAAATTTTGTATTTGAGCTTTTTGTGATTGTTAAATTAGCCGAGCTCAAATGAGCTCTTATCGAATGAGCGCGAGCCAAGTATCGTGTAACTTCATATTTTACATATGTTATACCAATTTTTAGCTTATAGAGTTGAGCTCGAACCGAGCTTTAAAAGTTATCGAACGGAAAATAACGTTCAAGCTTGTTTAATTTATGTAACAAACCAAGCTTAAAGGAGCTATTATCGAACGAACTAGTGTCGAGTATCGAATATTGGATTTGATTTCAGACATATTGATAATTGAATAAAGTTATCATGGTCTCTGATCTGTTAGCATATCCTCTTAGCTACAAGTCTAGAAACTGCATAACTATTTTTGTTTTTATTGATTCTTTATATATAATGAATGATGTAATACTTAAAATCTTAACAAAACATGATATGTTTTATATTTATAATCTATATCTATACTACTACTAAAAGTACGAATATTTTAAGTTTTTTTCTTTTTTTGTGAAGACAAAAATGCCCTCTTCCCATGAAATTGATAAATATAATTAGACATTAATTTTATATCAAATTGGTAGGAAAATATTTTCTAAACTACAAATATAAGGAAAATGTCTAAATTTGTTTATTTTCATTATGTTCCATCACTATTTTCGTTTATTAATGACAAGAATTTTCAAAAGTTCAATCTCTATTCATTAGCTCTAAAATCCATCACTACTTTTGTTTACGAATACAAAAATTTTCTTTTTTTATGAAGACAAAAATGCCCTCTTCCCATGAAATTGATAAATATAATTAGACATTAATTTTATATCAAATTGGTAGGAAAATATTTTCTAAACTACAAATATAAGGAAAATGTCTAAATTTGTTTATTTCCATTATGTTCCATCACAATTTTCGTTTATTAATGACAAGAATTTTCAAAAGTTCAATCTCTATTCATTAGCTCTAAAATCCATCACTACTTTTGTTTACGAATACAAAATTTTTTAAAGATTCAATCTCTATTCAAATTTAATACAACAAGAACGCTAAGTTAATTATAAATATATATGTTTTATAATACGATGAGAGCATTCTTAATTAGACTAAATTTTTTAAACTGAATTCTTTGTACGATTAATTCTTATCTTTGATGGGATAATATTTAATAAGGTTAGTGATATTGCTAGAGTAATATTTGTTGTTGCCAGAGCAGAATCAATATATCTCCATGAATACCCTCACTATTAAATGCAGGTTATGTTTTTATCAGTTAATTTTTCTATATTAGTTTTCTCAAGAATAAAAAATCTATATTAGTACATAATTAATGATTTATCATGTTTTAGTTTGGTTATTGGAACAATTCTAAAATGGTTATGCATCAAATATTGAATCCAAAACCAGGTAAATTATATTTGTCTTATTCACACTCCATTCTTTTATATATATAATTTGAAAATCTGAATTAGATTATTGAAACCAAGTCCGATTAAAATATATAATAATAAGGATCATTAGTGGTGTTTACCCTATTTAAGAATGTAGAAAGGCTATTCTTATGCATATGTATATAGTCATGGATAAAAAATTTAACCTTATCCGTCCAAAACATAAAAAAATAAAAAAAATAAAAAAAATCAATTATTGAATCTATGGAAAAGATAATAAGTGGAGTCAAAACTCTTTATTTGCAGACTCTATTATTTTTTTATTTTAAATTTAACAATTTCTTTACAAATTTTTTTCTTTTGATATTTTCGAAAACTTTACAAAAAGTATCAAAAATTAATTAATCGAAATATACAGTAGAAACAAAAAAAAACATTCTTTGCAAAACCAATGACAAACTTAATTATATAGACCCAAATTATGAAATTAATATAATGCATGCAATTAAAAAAAAAGCAAAATTACAAAAATCATCCCAAACTAATCACTGATTTTGGATTTTCGTCCCAAACTATTTAATTTGGCGAATTTCGTCCCATAATTTAATATTTTTTTGGAATATCGTCCCACCATAATTATAAGACAGAATGCGCATTTGCCGATGAATTATCACATGGCTGCTTAAGGGTCATGACATGATAAATTTTAACATGAATAATTATATAATATTGCAGAGTTCATCCCAAATTAATTACAAAATTGAACGTCATTTTCATTAACTTAGAAATTTAATATTGGGACTAAAGTCATACAAAATGGTAAATTATGGGACGAAATTTGGCGAGTTGATATAGTTTGGGACGAAAAATCAAAATTAGTAATTAGTTTGGGACGATATTCCAAAAAAATATTAAATTACGGGACGAAATTCGCCAAGTTAAATAGTTCGGAACGAAAATCCAAAATCAATAATTAGTTTGGGACGTTTTCTGCAATTTTACCTTAAAAAAACTTCCAATATGTAAAGTTGTACTGCCCACATCATGAATGCAAGTTAATTACCTAAATGCTTCTTGTGAAGCATTACATTTATTCTGGTTTCAGAAAGTTAAAAAGAAAGAGATTTAGCTAAAGAGAGCTGAAATATATATATGGGAATTAATTTAAATCTTATTAGAGTTGGTTGTTAAGCTTTCGTTGTTTAATAAAAGAACACTATTATTTTGAATAGTTGCTAAAGTATATGTATAAAATTGTTATAAAGTATTATTAATATGATGTTACGTAAAAATATTGTTTGTTCCATTTAAAGATTTAATATATCACTCCTTAAAAAAATCAAATTCTCTTAAATATCATAAAATTAATTTGAATATAATTTTTAAGAAAATTGATGGAACCAGTGAAATCCAGTAAAATTGGGTAAAACTGGTGAAAAAAGATAAAATCAGTCAAAAACGTAAAATTGGTATGAAAAATTCAAGTGAATAACATGTGAAATTAGTGAAAAAACATGAAAAATAGGTAAAAATGGGTTAAAATGGTAAAAAGAGTGAAATTAGTTAAAAAAGGAGTTTATCTGGTTAAATCGGTAGAAAAATGGTTTAAACTGAAGAAAAAAAAAACAAAAGAAATCGACAAAAAATGAGAAAACAATGAAAAATATTATAACCATTAAAAAAAGGGATAAATCGCCAAAAAAATCGGTAAAATTATTTTTTAACAGTGAGAACATATGATCAATGAAAGTTTGGGTGCAATTTGTAAAGAAACGGATAATGTCAATCAAAAAAGCTTGAAGTCGGTGAAAACATGTTTAATCAATGAAAAATTTAGGTGAATAACATGTGAAATAGGTGAAAACGAGTTAAACTTTAACTAACTAAAACAAGGTGAAATCGGAAGGAAATGGTTTAACTTGGAAAAAAGATTGACGAAACACGGAAAAACAATGAAAAATATTATAATCGATTAAAAAGAAAAAGGCTAACGTCGGCGAAAACATGTAAAAATTTGTTAAACTGGTAAGGATGAGTGAAATCAATAAAATGAAAAAAGTTTAACCAACAAAACAAAGTCAAACCATTAGAAAAATGGTTTAAACGGGAAAAAAAAAAAAAAGAAATCAATGAAAATATCAATGATGAAGTTAATAAATTGAAAAACGGTCATTAATATGTGCTATTTTATGATATAATGAAGTTAATTTTACTCTGATTTACAACAAAATACCACTGAAATTAAATAGACACGTACAATGTATGTGCACTTTAAACCGGTGAAAAAAATACACGTGAAATCTTAAACAAATTTGAAATCGATAAAAAAATGTGGTCAAATTTGTGAAAAATGGATGAAAAAGGGTAAAATTGGTTAAAATAAATGTAAAGTTTGTGAAAATATGTGAAATCGATGAAAATTAATTCGAATGGAATTTCTAAGAAAAAAGATTAAACCAGTGAAATCCAATAAAATCGGGTAAAGCCGGTGAAAAAAAGGTAAAATCAGTCAAAAAAGTAAAGTTGGTAAGAACATATTTAATCAATTAAAAATCAGGTGGATAACATGTGAAACTAGTGAAAAAAACATGAAAAATAGGTACAAACGAGTGAAATCAGTTAAAAAAAGGAGTTTAACTGGTTAAACGGTAGAAAAATGGTTTAAACTGAAGGAAAACAAAAAAAATCAACCAAAAATGAGAAAACAATGAAAAATGTTATAACCTATAAAAAAAAGAATAAATCGCTAAGAAAAAATAAATCGGTAAATTTTTTTTTAACAGTGAGAACATATGAATTGATGAAAGTTTGGGTGAAATTTGTAAAAAAAATGGACAAAATCAGTCAAAAAAGCTTGAAGTCGGTGAAAACATGTTTAATCAATGAAAAAATTAGGTGAATAACATGTGAAATAGGTGAAAAAGTTAAACTTTAATCGACAAAAACAAGGTGAAATCGAAAGAAAATGGTTTAAATTGAAAAAAAGATCGACGAAAAGGGAAAAACAATTAAATTGCTATAATCGATAAAAAAGCGGAAAATCGATAAAAAAAATTAAACAGTTAAAATAAATTAATCGATGAAACTTTGGGTGAAATTGGTAAACATTGGTAAAGTTGGTGAAAAAAGTGGTGAAACCAGTTAGAAAAAATGCTCGTGAAATCGATGAAAGTTCGGGTGAAATTTATAAAGAAACGGATGAAACATGTGTCATCGGTGAATAACGAACAAACTTGACATGAAGTTTACTATGATGAATGAATTAAATTATGTTCTTATGATCTTATTTTAGAACTAATTTTATAAGATGTAAATGTAATGACTAAATCAATCATCATATTATATTTTATTACAACTATTCAAAGCAATCATTTTTTTTATAAACCAAAAATAATTAATTAGTCATAAATATGATATTCTATGAAATAAAAATGGCTAATTTTACTCTAATTTATGAAAAATACCTATGAAATTAAAACTAGACACGTACAACGTACGTGCACTTTTCTAGTAATAAAAAAAAGACTTAAAAATCTTCATTGGTAACAGCGACATCCCCAAAAATGATTGAACAATTAATTAAGTATATATGATGCTTAAGCTCCATTGTTTCTTGAACAAGGAGAAATGACGTAATGATGTTGGACTATCTATTATAGTATTTTGAAAAAATGTAATTTACTCCCTATGAATATGATATTCTTATATAAAAATTAGCCTTTAAAAAGGAACAAAAAATAATAAGACTCCCAATATCTTAAAGTAGAAACTAAAAGATTCTTAAAGGGATGTATAGCACAACTATATGTTTCACAGTAGAAATTTTGAATTGAACAATCGAATGTTTTCAATGAAAATGAACTTCGTCTCAAATTTCTTATTAGGCTGAACCTAAACCTATGCTTGAGAGATAGCTGCCCATACACTGATAAGGGATGTATGGATTCTCGAGAAGAGAGCCGCCTGGAGCATGCATGAAGTAGTCTGATGCTTCTTCGATTCTTTTCCCTGGCACAACTGGACCATCCTGGACTTGAACCAGAGACCTCGCCCGTACCAATATTTTCCTAAAATTGCTTTTTACAAATAGCAATTCGCAAATAATGGAATAAGTATATTCCCAAGACAAAGTGCAAAGTAAATAAACAATATTACTCGTACTATATATATATATATTATATATATAATTTCAACTATGTTTGGTGGGGTGCACCAAGCCAATGCAATAGTGCAACACTAAGGCGACGCACGAGAGTCAAAGCAGCAAGCTACTTTGATGGACTCTCCCCCTTAAAAAAATAATTTAATATTGTGTGAGTCAATGACTCACATAACAGATATTAAACTGATAAAAAAAATAACACTTGATCTTAGCCAAAAGGGGGTATTTGTTAGTTACCCATAACTTAGATGGGTATGATGATTTATTCCTCCAAAAAAATGTGTAAGTGGACAGGAAATTGAAATCCTATTTTCTAGTAGAAATTAACTAATTCTTAAGGCATAAATAGAGTTCAATCAAACACTTTAAACTGAAATTGAAGGGGGCCGTGCGAACGCTGGCCCCCCACTACCACAAATTATGACGTAGACTTGACTACTTGAGCCGATCTTAGGCTAATGCCCATCCAATGTGCAATGGAAGTCATCAACCTAGGCCATAGGTCTTCTTGATCACCCATTGACCCCGTCCAGGTAAGTATGTAACTTGTTGCCCTTCACGCCCTTTTTATAGTTAATTTCTTATTGTCTGGGATTCATCTATCTGATGTGGGATTAATTAGAGTTCAGTTTTATCTATATACTATTGCTCATAAATTGTCAATGTTGTTGTAGCATAGTAACTATCATTGACAAAGTTGAGGTCCTAAGACGTGACATTGATTGACAGAGCTAAGGTTCCTGGATCAAAAGGTTTTTGGTCCTGAGTTCAACTCTCACGAAAGTGGGTATTTGCTCTAGTTTATTGTAATTACTAGTTTTTTTGTCGTTGAATATTATTTGTGATTCTTTGATTGTTAAAATTATTTATAATGTAATGACTGATTTTTAATTTATTTAATTTTTTTGGCTATAAATCAATTTCATATAAATATTACAAAGTGCTTGAAATTCATATGTAATTTATACTTTGGTTCGCTTCTATTGCTCATATATTATATTGCTATTTAAAGTTAAGGGTAAACACCACTTTTGGTCTCTCTTATCATTAACTTTTTACAGAGTGGTTCCTCTTATGTTTTTTTTTCCCACTTTAGTCCCTACTATGAATTATTTGTTTCACTTTAGTCCTTTTCAAGTGGTTCAAGGCGATTCCGATAACATATGATGTGATATGCTCATGAGGGCAATTTTGTCATTTCAAGTAAACTAACAGGGATATTTTCGTCTTTCTAATTATTTAAAAAAAAACTAAATATATAATCTCTTCCAAACTAGGCTTTCATTCCAATCCAACTTAATCGTACATTTCGTTCCAATCTAAAGTTTTTTCCTAAAATCTTTTTCAAACACCAGAATACTCACCAATTAAACAATATCTCAATTAGTCTCAATAGTGAACGGACGAAAATGCCCTAAAAAATATTCATATGCATGTCACGTGTTATCAGAACTACCTAATAAGGACTAAAGTTAAACACATAATTCATTGTAGGGACTAAAGTGAAACAAATAATTCATAGTAGGGACTAAAGTGGAAAAAAAAAAACATAAGAGAGACCACTCTGTAAAAACTTAATGATAAGAGGGATCAAAAATGGTATTTACCCTAAAGTTAATTTATAATATTACTCTTTCACGAAATGTTTTCATTATGTAATACTTATGATAACTAATCATGTTCCAAAAGCTTTTATATAGATTTTAGGATTACTTGTTAGTCAAAATGAAATTTGAGTACATAATAGTTCGATATATCACTATGAAGCAATTACAGAAAACAAAAAATTTATGGTAGAGTTCGTGTCTTTATCTGTTTTTTGAAGTAAAACTCCTAGATCACAACTTTGTAGCATATCACAAGTTTTCCGGCATAATTTTATTTTATTACACATTTCACATATTTCAAACTAGATAGATAATCAAAATTGTTGAATTTCAATCAAAAATAATTTTCACTTCAAATTTCTTGTATACAAATATTTGCCTCAAATTGAAAATTAAAGATAGCATTTGACAAATAATGGAATTAATAAATTCCGAAGCTAAATCTAATCAATGAGACTACTAGGGGTGGGCGTTTGGGTCAGGTATTTTGGGACCAGTCCCGACCCGTTTGGGACAAAAAAATGGGTATTTTATATTTTCGGGTAGGGCATTAGGTATTAATTTCACCCCCGACCGGGTATTCGGGTACCCGTTCGGGTATTTAAAAAAAATTCGAGTAATTTAGTTGGATTTTCAAGCTTGTAGGTGGATATGATTGGTGAAGATCCGAATGATGAGTTAAAATGTGAAATATTATTGAATGTGATTTGTGATTTTATGTCTATTGTAAGTTGTAACTTTCATGCCATGCGATTGTCATATTTAATATTTTGATGCTTTGAGACTTCGAGTTTGATTTGATTGTAATTTATTGAATACTTGAATCTTGAAGGCTTGAGACATTTGTATTGTTTTGTTTTGAAGTTATTGTGTACAATTAATGTTTGAATTCATTTATTTACAATTTTACGTATATATATGTTGAAAAAAAATTCTTGAAAAAAAATAGTGTAAAATTTCGGGTACCCAATACCCAATACCCGAAATACCCGAAAATTTTGGGTAACCGAACTTCGGGTACCCGCCAAATCGGGTAGGGTTTCGGGTATGAAAATTCACTACCCGCCAAGTCGGGTACCCGACCCGAAATACCCAATCCCGAAATACCCTACCCGCGCCCACCCCTAGAGACTACAACTCTCACATCACAATACAAATGATATTTAAACTTTGTTTGGTGGGGTGTGCCAAGCCAAGGCAATAGTGCAACACCATGGCGACGCTCAAGAACCCAAGCAGCAAGCTACTTTGATGGACTCTCTCCCCTTAAAAAAATAATTTAATATCGCGTGAGTCAATGACTCACATATCAGATATTAAACTGATAAGAACAGATACTACACTTGATCTTAGCCAAAAGGCCGAGAAAGGTATGTTTATTTCAATTCTTCATTTCTCTTTTTGTATGTTTTATGTCTATTTGCTGTCACTTTGTGTTTTCGATGTAGGAATAAACATTATGAGATCTTCTCCTATGTGCTGTCCAAATTTCGTAAGATGACAAACTTGAAGAAAAATCATTGTTGCCCCTTCAAGTTTTTATTCAAATTTATTCCAAATTCATGACAAGTTTGACAACAATTGAACTCTCCAAATCTATACCCATTGCTTCTTAGCATGTCTTGGTGCAAAATTATTATCTACAAATGCAATTCTGTGTACTGCATTGCCCCATTTTTTTTTTAATATTCATTCTTTAATTATCAAAACAATGTGAATGATCCAATTAATATTTTATGCTTTCTATATATTAGAAAAAATGCCTGGTAACAACTACATATACCAAAATAAGACTGAACTACTCAAGGTGGTTGGGCCAAGTGGTAATGACTTGCGACTTTTAGAAACGAGACTCAAGTTCGAATCCTACTGGAGACATCACACTGGAGAGGACCTATACCCTTTGCACCCTTCGATCCAAACTGTAAATACACAGTCTAGTAAATAAAAAGGACTGAATTGTTTACACCAACTAAGATTACCCTTTCATACCAATTAAGTCTAGATGATGATCAAGGAGGACAATTATTTCATGATTAAGGATAGATAGATGAGGTGAAGAGAGTAAAATGATACTAATGTATTAAGAGAAATTGTATTTTACTCCCTATGATATTCTTAATAAAAAAATTAACCTATAAAAAGTTTAAATACAATAGATAAAATAAAAAAAAGGGAAAAAAAAAATAAAGGAACATACCCACAAGTGTTTTGGCAAACATGCACCGAACTCCCCTTAAGTTATTTATTTTACAAGGAATCCCCTTGTGTTTACATAATGTTGCGCACTCTCCCTTTCACAATAAAATTATTAATTCAATTAATTTTTGTTGATTAAATACTATTTTACTTAACCACAAATAAACATTTTAATATAAAATCTAAAAAAATAAAAATAAAACAAGATGTATGTATTAAAATTAAAATAATAATTGAATTATTAATTAATTACAAATATATATATATATATATATATATATATATATATATATATATATATACCGTTATCCCACCCTACCCATCCCTCGTTTTAACCACCACTCCCAATGTTTTAAAAATCGGACCGGACATCGAACCGATAGCCTTCCTGGTTACTGGTTAGATCAGTTTAACCGTTTTAACCAATGGTTCAACCGGTGTGACAACATTACAATACAATATTTTAATTTAAGATTTAATGTATGTAATCAACTATTAAAAAAAAAATATTATTCATTTTTTCAAGCTTATTTCCATAAATTAAATGTTTATCTCATGATAAATTATTTTTCCTATAAATTTTGAATTGAGAATGAATGAGAGCAACAAAATTACTAGTATGATAACATGATATCAACGCAATAATTCAAATTATAATAAACACCATATCAAAAACAATAATTTTATTACAAATCACCTATGATAAAAAGAGTTCCTTGATGAATTTTGTCATTGAATCATATAAAAAAATGAAAATACTTGAAGTTTGAGAAAAAAATGATTTTTCTAATGAAATTGATGCTCAAATATATTTATATAACTTATTATATAAAAGATTTTTTGTTTCTTGTTAATTTTGTTTAATTTAAAGTGAAAAATAGAAGAAGAGATGTGAGAGTATTGTTGAAGTTTAAAGGTCGCGGAAGAGAAATAAAGATACGTAGCGTAAATTTTCTATTTTTATAAGTGAACCAGTGATTCAATCGGTTCACTGGTTCATTGGTTTTATCGGTTTTTGACCGATTTTTTTTCGATTTGAACTGGTCAGAAACAAAGGTGATTTTGAAGGGTTAACCGGATCAGATTGACAGCTGGTTATCGGCCGATTCGGTCCGGTTTTTAAAACACTGACCACTCCCTCCCCCACCCAAAAAAAGAAAATTGAACTCAGTGGTTAGTGGATGGTACAAGAGGAGTAATTCTTTTTTTTTTTTTTAGTAACTTGGTAATTATTAAATTGATGAAAACCAAATTTCACTCACATAAAAAGCGAGTGAGAGACACTCTCCATTGCGTTGAACGAAAAAAAGATTATTTGCAATAATTTGTAAAACACAAGAGTTTCTTGCCAAAAAAAAAACACACAATGGAGTTCATTGTAAGTTTTCCAGAACATATATAGATGTTAAGGATGGATTTATTCCTCGAAATAATGTGCAACTGCACAAGAAATTGAAAATTCCCCCATTCTTGTAGAAATTAAATGATTCTTAAGGGGAGACAAAGTACAATCAATTTCAAAATGTTTCACACTAAAATTGGAAAGGGGCCGCGCGAACGCTGGCCCTCACTACCACAAATTATGACGTAGACTCGACTACTTGAGCCGATCTTAGGCAAATGCCCATCCAATGTGCAATGGAAGTCATCAACCTAGGCCATAGGTCTTCTTGATCACCTATTGACCCCGTCCAGGTAAGTAAGTAACTTCTTGCCCTTCAAGCCCTTTTAATAGCTAATATCTCTTTGCTGTGATTCATCTATCTGATGATGTGGGATTAATTAGAGTTCAATTTTATACATATGACTTTTTTGCTAATAAATCAATTTCATGTAAATATTACAAAGATTTTAGTGAGTCAACAACATTATATTTTAAGTTATAATTTTTCATATTACTCTTTCACTAATGTTCTTATCATATAACAGTTATGAAAACCAAACACGTTCCAAAATTAGGAGGAAATTTTATCTAGTGTAATTTATGTAGATTTTAGGGTCAAGTGTTAATCAAAATAAAAGTGTAAATAATACCCTTTGTAAGATTTATGATAAGTCAACGTCTTTGTAAGATTTTGAAAGTACAATACCCCTAGAATCTAGACAATGCCATAAACTAAGTTTTTTGGAATCATTTTATTTCACGTCACCTTTCACAAATTTCAAACTAGATAATAAAAATTGTCGAATTTAAATAAAAAAAAATTAAAATCAAATTTCGTATACACCAATATTTGCTACAAATTAAAAATTTAGATTATAAATAAATAAATTACAAAGCCAAATTCAATCATCAAAGAGAAACAAATTTTCCCCTTGCAATACAAATAATATTTCAACTATGTTTGGTGGGGTGCGCCAAGCCAAGGCAATAGTGCAACACCGAGGTGACGCTCGAGAACCCAAGCAGCAAGCTACTTTGATGGACTCCTCCCCTAAAAAAATTAATTTAATATCGCGTGAGTCAATGACTCACATATCAGATATTAAACTGATGATAAGAATAGATACTACACTTGATCTTAGCCAAAAGGCCAAGAAAGGTATGCTTATTTCAATTCTTCACTTCTCTTTTTGTATGTTTTATCTCTATTTGCTGTTACTTTGTGTTTTCAATGTGGGAATAAACATTATGAGATCTTCTCCTATGTGCTGTCCAAATTTCGTATCATGACAAACTTGAATAAAAATCATTGTTGCCCCTTCAAGTTTTTATTCAAATTTATTCCAAATTCATGACAAGTTTGACAACAATTATCTACAAATGCAATTATGTGTACTGCATTGCCCTTTTTTATTTTATTTTTATTTTTTTTAATATTCATTCTTTAATTATCAAAAGAATGTGAATGATCCAATTGATGTTTTATGCTTTCTATATATTAGAAAAATGCAGAATTGACTTAACATATTGTTATTGCTCTCTATCCATGCAGTTACTAGTTGGTAACAATTACATATACCAAAATAGGACTGAATTATTCAAGGTGGTTGGGCCAAGTGGTAATGACTTGCGACTTTCAGAGACGAGAGGACCTATACCCTTTGCACTTTTCGGTCCGAACTGTAAATACACAGTCTATTAGATAAAAAATGTTGGATGAAGATTAAGATCAGAAGAAAAGTAATTAGAAGTTTGAAGGGAGGTTTTGATGATTTCCAAAACATCATAACCAGCTAAGTTAGGAAAGCTTAGTTAAAGATCCTTGTTAGAATTTTGATTGAAGATTAAAAAAAAAAAGTCATCAGGTAAATCAAAATTCAAGATGGTCCAAGAAGACTACTGATCTGCTGTTAAAGAAAGAAATCAGATTGGTGAAGATCAGAAGACTCAAATCAGATTTGTTCAATTTGGGATCAGCTATGTTCAATCATCAGACTGGTATTCTCATAAGCCAAGTGGAAAGGATCAGAAAGTCTCTCCAACGGTAATAAATGCACTTGGAGTAATAAATGATGAAGTCCGAGGGTATTAAAGACAAATGATTGAAAGAAAACCTCGTATCAGCTAGGTGCATTAAATACTGTCTGACAGAAAGTACTGTTTGCAGTACTGTCATTGTGCAGAGAGCCGTTCGTGGAAATTAAGGACCAGTACCCGAGGAATTTGAATCTTGTCTCTCTTCAACTGACATTTTTCAAATCTTGGAGTATAAATAGTTCATGAGACGAAGAGAAGAAAAAGAACACAATCTCTGAGAGAAAATCCGAAGCAAAATCTTTAAGTCTCAAGAACAACTCACTCATCAGCTTTGTCATTTGTTGACACAACCAGAAGTTGAAGATCAAAGACAAACACATTGTCTGAGTGAAAAACTGTTAGAGTGTTGTGCGAAGTGTAGATCCATCTTTGTGAGTGATCTAACTTCAGTGGATAGGTCTTCTAAGTGATTTCCTATTGTGAGCTTACGGCCAGATTCATTTGTTGTTTTGGCGTAAGTGTTGTATACTGTAAACTTTGTGATTATAGTATAACCCAAGATCTAAGTGACTTGGAAGAGTGGACTAAATGATCTAAATCCATATAACCACTATAAAAATTCTGTGTGTTTTTACTTTGCATTTTTATTTGCATATTTTCAAGATTGCATAAAAACACTTTATCAGAACTGTTGAAAGTTTATGTAAAAAGAACCTTATAAAACTGGGGATAAATCTTTCAAACTGTTAAGAGTTTAGTTGTGAAAAATACTCTACTTTTAAAAGTTGTTTTACTGAAATCAGCTAAGTAGTCTAAAGAGAAGTGGTTAACTGTGCTGTTCAAAGATTTGTTCACTGATCAGCCTAGTCAACTTGCTGACCTCAACAGCTTAGTCTGCTGACAGTCGAGTGAAAACTTTTAAAGTGAAAAAAAAAAATTAAGGGGTCTATTCACCCCCCCTCTAGACCTCATCTGACCACTTGAGACCAACAAAAAAAAAGGACTGAATTGTTTACACCAACTAAGGGCATCTCCAACCCGGGCTGGGGGGTGGGTCGATTTGGGCCAGCCCGCCAGCCGCGGGTTGGAGATGATACTGGGCGGTCCATTTGGACCGCCCAGGTCTGTGGGCTGGGCGATTTATCGCCCAGCCCATTGCATCAGGTGGCGCCACTTGGCGCCACCTGATGCATTTTCTTTTTTATTTTTTTTTTATTTTTTTAATGTTAAAAATTATTGTAACAATTGGGATTTGAACACGAAACCTTTATAGTGAAACTTGACTTCCTTACCATTTGAGCTACATCACTTTTGTTGAACTTTTAGTACAAATTAAAATTTATAAATTATAGAAACTTGTAGCCAAATTTATTTATAAATTAGATAATTAACTCAAATAAATATTTTAAAATTATATATTTGTCTATGAAATAATAATTTATTTAGCCACATTTAAAATTTGATTTGTAATATTTTAATTTTATTTAAACTCTAATATAGCATTAATGTTCACTGTATAGTTGAGACAAAATGTAGAAATATTATTATGCATTAAATTACTCCAAATACTTGTACACATACGTCGATACAAATAACAACTTATATAGATAAATAAAATTACATATTAAGTAGATACTAACTTATAAGAAATATTTTCGTATATTTTCAATGTTGTCTTCATCGTTGCAATTTCGTTGTTATTTTCGTATAATCCTTGTTGTTTTTCATGTCCCGAATGTAATATTATTATTTTATTATCATTGTCTCTAAAATTAATTATTATGCATTTTCATATTTTACTTATTTTTAAAATTATTATTATTAATAATATTATTATTATTATTGGTACTACTACTACTATTATTATTATTATTATTATTATTATTATTATTATTATTATTATTATTATTATAGATAATATAGGTGAGAGTGGGGAAGAATTTTTTTTTAATTTTTTGGAAGAGAACCCCCTACCGGTTGGAGATGATGTTCAGGGGGGTGCAGATTCCCCGGGTGGAGATTGACACCCCAGGGCTGTAAATAGCCCTACGGGTTGGAGATGGCCTAAGATTACCCTTTCTTACCAATTAAGTCTAGATGATGCTCAAGGAGGACAATTATTTCATGATTAAGGATAAATGAGGTGAAGTGAGTATAATGATACTAGGGGCCATTTGATAGGATGTATTGGATTAAAGTGTATTAGATTGGAGTCGGATTGAAGGTCATATTAAAAACATGTTTGGTAGATTTGATTGAATGTTTTCATGTTAATTGCAAATTGATATATATTTTAGTTTGTGATTTATTTATGTATAATATTTTTCCATTTTCAGATATTTGAGAAGAATTTATGATATTTAATGATATGTTTAAAAGGAAATATGCAAATTTGATGTTATTAGTGATATTTATCTAATCCATACTAACCTGGATTAACTAATCCACCCATGCCTGGGTGGATTATAATCTAGTCTTAATACCGGGTCGTAAGGATTTAATCCATTTGACCCGGTATTAGAGCAATGCCACCAAACGTTGTATTAGCCCATATTAATTCATATAATATGACATAATACCCCCTATTAGGTGCTACCAAACAGCCCCCTAATGTATTAAGAGAAATTGTATAATACTCCCTATGATATTCTTAATAAAAAAATTAACCTATAAAAAGTTTAAATACAATAGATAAAATGAAAAAAGGGGAAAAAGGGAAAACAAAAACAAATAAAGGAACATACCCACGAGTGGTTTGGGAAACATGCACCGAACTCCCCCTAAGTTATTTACTATTTTACAAGGAATCCCTTTGTGTTTACATATTGTTGCGCACTCTCCCTTTCACAGTAAAATAACTAACTCGGTTAGTTTTTGTTGATTAAATACTATTTTTCTTAATCACAAATAAACATTTTATTATAAAATCTAATAAATATAAAAATAAAACAAAATGTATGTATTAAAATTAAAATAATAATTAAATTATATATATATATATTTAATACCGTTATCCCACCCTACCCATCTCTCATTTTAACCACCACTCCCTCCCCCCAAAAAAGAAAATTGAACTAAGTGGTTATTGGATGGTACAGGAGGAGTAATTCTATTTTTTGGGGTAATTTGGTAATTATTAAATTGATGAAAACCAAATTTCACTCACATAAAACGCTAGTGAGAGACACTCTTCATTACTTCGGACTATAAAAAGATTACTTGCAATAATTTGTAAAACACAAGAATTTCTTGCAAAAAAAACACACACACAATGGAGTTCTTTGAAAGTTTTCCTGATCATAGATGTTTAGGATGGATTTATTCCTCCAAATTATGTGTAATTCCACAAGATGTTGAAAATTCCCCCATTCTCGTATAAATTAAGTGATTCTTAAGGGGAAACAAAGTACAATCAATTTCCAAATGTTTCACACTAAAATTGGAAAGGGGCCGCGCGAACGCTGGCCCCCACAATCACAAATTATGACGTAGACTCGACTACTTGAGCCGATCTTAGGCAAATGCCCTTCCAATGTGCAATGGAAGTCATCAACCTAGGCCATAGGTCTTCTTGATCACCCATTGACCCCGTCCAGGTAAGTAAGTAACTTCTTGCCCTTCAAGCCCTTTTAATAGCTAATCTCTTTTTGCTGTGATTCATCTATCTGATGATGTGGGATTAATTAGAGTTCAATTTTATATATATAACTTTTTTGCTAATAAATCAATTTCAAGTAAATATTACAAAGATTCTAGTGAGTCAACACCATTATTATTATTTTCTTCTCAAAAAAAAAAAAAAAAAAAAAACATTATAATTTTAAGTTATAATTAATTTTACATATTACTCTTTCACTAATGTTCTTATTATATAACACTGATGAAAACTAAACACGTTCCAAAAATTAGGAGGAACTTTTATCTAGTGTATTTTATGTAGATTTTAGGATCAAGTGTTAATTAAAATAAAAGTGTAAATAATATTTATGATAGAGTCAACGTCTTTATAAGTTTTTGAAAGTAAAATCATTTTATTTCACGTCACATTTCACAAATTTCAAACTATAGATAAATAAAAATTGTCAAATTTAAATAAATAAAAATTAAATTCAAATTTCGTATAACACCAATATTTGCTACAAATTGAAAATTTAGACTATGAATAAATAAATTCCCAAGCCAAATTCGATCATCAAAGAGAATAAAATTTTCCCCTTGCAATACAATAATATTTCAACTATGTTTGGAGGGGTGCGCCAGGCCAAGGCAATAGTGCAACACCAAGTCAACGCTCGAGAACCCAAGCAGCAAGCTACTTCGATGGACTCTCCCCCTAAAAAAATTAATTTAATATCGTGTGAGTCAATGACCCACATATCAGATATTAAACTGATAAGAACAGATACTACACTTGATCTTAGCCAAAAGGCCGAGAAAGGTATGCTTATTACAGTCCTTCATTTCTCCTATTGTATTTCTTATGTCTATTGGCAGTTATTTTGTGTTTTCAATGTGGGATTGACCATTACGAGTTTTTCTCTTATTCTGCTGGCCTAAGAATGCATCATGAGAAAATATATTTTACTCCATAGGATATTCTTAATTAAAAAAAAAAAAAAAAGTTAACCTATAAAAAAATATAGAGACAATAAGATAAAAATCAAAAAAAGGGGAAAAAATAGAATATCCGTCAGTGTTTTGAGAAACCTGATTTATAAATATATCAAACTATTTAAAATTATATATAACGATAATAAATAAAACAATATTTTATCTGAACAATATAATAATAAATCTTCTTTTTTTTTTGGAGGGAATAATAATTTTTTTTATTAAATGAAACAATATGTATATATTATTAATCAAAATAATAACTGAATTATTAGTTATTTACAAAAAAAAAATTATATAAATAATTTAAACTTCTTGTACAATATACATATATATATATATATAATTTTGGATTACCCGAACCCGAAAAGGCAGGTATCCGAAAATTTTGGGTGTCCATCTAAACATGACGGATTTTAGGTGTGAAAAATCAACACCTGTTGAGTTGATTACCCGACCCAAAATACTCAAATTCCAAATTACCCTACCCTCGCCACCCCTAGCAGTGGGTGGTAGGGGAAAGAGTAATTCTATTTTATTTTATTTTGGTAATTTCGTACAACAATTTGTAAAACAAAATTGAATTTGTTGCAAAATAAATATAACACTAGGAAAAAATTTCGCATGTTCCAAAATATAGATGGGTAAAATGATTTTTTTCCCAAAAAAAAATGCAATTGCACAGGGAATTGTTTCCTATAGAAATTGAGTGATTCTTAAGGAGAAACAAAGGCCAATAAAATATTTTGAATTAAAATTGGAAGAGCCCGCACGATCTCAAAAGAAAAATATATGGTAAAGTTTGCGTCTTTAATGCAGTAAATACTCCTAGACAATTTTGTATGAAATCACAAGTTTTAGGCATCATTTTATTTCATTTCACATTTCAATCTAGATAATTAAATAGTTGAATTCCTAACAAAACTAAATTTCAGTTTAAATTTCTTATACACCAATATTTGCCTCATCTTGAAAATTAAAATACAGCAGTTGATAAATAATGGAACAAGTAAATTCCAAAGCCAAATTTAGTCAAAGAACATAAAACTTTAATTTCCCCTAAAAATACAAATAAATTTAAATAATATTTCAACTATGTTTGGTGGGGTGCGCCAGGCCAAGGCAAAAGTGCAACACCAAGACAACGCTCGAGAACCCAAGCAGCAAGCTACTTTGATGGGCTCTCCCCCTAAAAAAATCAATTTAATATCGTGTGAGTCAATGACTCACATATCAGATATTAAACTGATAAGAACAGATACTACACTTGATCTTAGCCAAAAGGCCGAGAAAGGTATGCTTAATTCAGTTCTTAATTTCTCTTTTTGTATGTCTTTTGTCTATTTCCAGTTACTTTGGGTTTTCAATGTGGGAATAAACTTTATGAGTTTTTTCTCTTATTCTACAAAAATGCAATAGAAGAGTTAAGTTTCCCCTAACAAAAAAAAAAAAAAAAAGAACATAGGAGTTAAGTTTATCTGTCCAAAGATTATTTACATTATACCATTTAACAGATATGAAGATTTTTTGTAAGTTTTTATCATATTATGCATTAAGATATATATATATATATATATATATATATATATATATATATATATATATATATATTTAAAAAATAAACTAGTTAGGCCTTGTTTGGTTTTGAAGAGATGGAATAGTGGAGAGATGGGCCAGTTTCGTAACTGGAAATGGGTCTAGCTTAAATGGGTGTTCATTTGGTTATTTTTCTTTGGCCAGATATAATATTAGATTAGGGCCAAATATATGTGATTCGTTAGAAAATCACAGGCCCAATGTGATAAAATAACAATTTTGCCCCTCCATTATTCTACCCAAAAATCAGCAAATAGAATATTTAATTTGGATGTTGAAATTGTTAAGTAGATTGGTACACGCAATTGTAATACATACATTTGTCTTGCGATTGAATAGACGTGATCAAACTTGATTCGAGCAGGAGTATATAAGTTAATCTAAGCGAAACGAAATAAAATCAAAAAAGTAGGACCGGGAGAAGTGGTCGGACCAGGTCAAGGTTTACCCAAAATTGACACCATTAATTTTCCAAAGTTTATAAACTTGTCCTAATAAAATTTCTCCCCCCTCATATTGCATGATTGGCGATGACCTGTGGAATGTTTCAGAGTCGGCTTGGCTTTTATAGATTGTCTCCAAGTATTTTTCTTAAGAAGCAAAGATGGATTAAAACTTTCATCTTTTTTGTCGAAAATATCAAAAAATTTCTATTTTTGAATAAATGAAAACAAAAATAAGATATATTTCCGAAACTCTATACTTGTTTTCAAACTTTTTCCTTTTTTTAATTGAGTAATTTTTTCTAATTTTTTCAAAACGTTTCCGAAGACTTCTCGAAAAGCCTTCAATATTCAACTGACCGAAGCATATCGAAAAAAAAAGACTTTGATCCATGTAAGCAAATAATATAAACACTCTAATATTTAGGCCTTGATTGGTGAGGAAAAATGAGTTGAGAACAAAATAAACATTATATCTTGATTGCACAACAAATTCTTGGAATGTGTTGTTTTTTCCTTCAAATACTAGAGTTTTTATATAATTTGATTTTCTTACCTCTTTAATTTCCTCATAAAAATTCAATATCCAATTTATTATAACTTCTAACAATCTTGTTACATGTAAAGTTTGTTTAGTGAATGATTTACAAAACAAAAGAGTAATAGAATAATGATATAGTTTTAAGAATGTTATATTTGTTACTAGAGATATTTGCACTTTTTCCCTAAACATTTTTTCAACCACTTTTATGGCCAAAGATTTCAGGGAGAATGTGCAACATAAAAGTTTATGGTGGAAAGTGCAATGAAAGTGTAGGTTCATGAAGGGAAATGCAACTTTGATTTAAGTTAAGGGGGCAAAACTCAATTTTTTGCAACTAGTTATATTTCAAAGTTCAAAAAGATATGGAAATTCGATAGAAAAATAAATATTTTAGGACAAAATTAACAAATATAAGATAGATACAAATACATTCTAATATTTAGACATTACAAAGTGAGAGTGAATATAAAATCGAGCATACATTATACTTTCATGTTTAAGTTCACCTTGTAAGTTTCGCATTATATTATACATCAAGTTATTAAATTTTATTTTTATTTTTAAAAGAAAAAGTTTGACAATCTTTATTTGTGGATTTTATAGTTGATAATTATCATTTGAATAATAAATAGGTGAACTTGTTAATTAAAGAAACAAAAGGGTAAATACCACTTTTGGTCCTTCTTATCATTAACTTTTTACAGAGTGGTCGTTTTTATGTTTTTTTTCCCACTCTAGTCCCTACTATGAATTATTTGTTTCACTTTAGTCCCTACTATGAATTATGTGTTTCACTTTAGTCCTTATCAGGTGATTCCGATAACACGTGACATGCATATGAATATTTTTTAGGGTATTTTCGTTCGTTCACTATTGAGACTATTTGAGATATTGTTTAATTGGTGAGCAATTTTTGTGTTTGAAAAAGATTTTAGGAAAAAACTTTAGTTTGGAACGAAATGTACTATTAAGTTCGATTGGAATGAAAGCCTAGTTTGAAAATTTAGTTTTTTTTTAAATAATTAGAAAGACGAAAATATCCATGTTAGTTTACTTGAAATGACAAAATTGCCCTCATGAGCATATCACATGTTATCGGAATCGTCTTGGACCACTTGAAAAGGACTAAAGTGAAACAAATAATTCATAGTAGGGACTAAAGTGAAAAAAAACATAAGAGGGACCACTCTGTAAAAAATTAATGATAAGAGGGACCAAAAGTAGTGTTTACCCGAAGCAAAAATTACACTTTCAAACAGAAAATTGTACCTTTTCCCTGAAAGTCGAGTTGTTCTTTTCCCCCCTGAACTTACCCTTGTTGTACCTTTTACGTGACTAATAAAATATAGTTTCATTATTCACAAACTACTAGGAATGGTCAAAGTTCAACCATAGGTTTATAGGAAGGAACGAAATGGCTATTCCCAAAATTTTGGAATCAAGATATAATGAGTATTCTATTTTGAACTCAGTTTTCCTCACCAATCACGGCCTATATGTTTCAAATTTTAGAAAATTCAATAAAATTCTACAAAAATGTGCATTTTAGAAATAAATGTGTTTTCGAAAAATGATTGTTAAATGTCAAATAAATGGAATATAAGAAAATTTACAAAAATAAAACTAAGAATTTATACAAAATCTAAATATATTAGGCTCAGTTGTTCTATATTCCCTTAAAACTTAAGGATCGGTTAATTTATAGAGAATTGGAGGGTCTTCTGAAGTACCCTCTCTTTTGTCACCTTATATAAATAAAAGTTGGTTGTTTGAGGTTTTACTGTTTTAGAAATAATAGTAGGTTTAATATTTAAAACAGTGTTTGATTCTTTTTGGAGATAATAAAAGTAGAGAAATATGTTAAGATATATATAATTTCATGTTAAATAAAAAAATTTGGACTTTATTGTGTTAAATTTTGAAAAATAATCTTGTTGATAATTTTTTTATTCTAGGTTATTCTGGTGCGATGGAATGTCTAGAGCTGATTCGGAAATGTTATTCTATTTGACAGTACCTAAAAGACTAATACGTACAAATTTCCTCTTGTAATATTTTCTGGAGTTAATAAACATATGAGCACGCGCATTTTTGGAGCTGCTATTTTGTGCAATGAGACGACGGAGTCATATACATGGTTGTTAAAAACGTTTAGCAACTCTCAGTGGCGAGACTCAAGTTCGAATCCTACTGGAGACAACACACTGAGGAGGAACTATATCCATTGCACTCTTCGGTCCAAAGTGTAAATACGCAGCCTAGTACATAAAAAAAAAAAATTAAATTTTGTAAAACGGGACTGAGATTTTTTTTCAAGATTAGAAGAGACGTCAAATTGAAGAAGCTTGCGAATATTTATTGTGACAGATGCGCAGTGAATTTGATATCTATTGTATTCTTGTTTAATGGACGTCGTCTCCAAGGGAAGCAAACTCTAGATGAGGTAATCTACTCTTTCACTTCATAATTTATTCGGGTCACTAATATTTTGGAATATAGGTAAATAAGTTATAATTTTATTCTTTAAAGATGGAAATAGAGGACGGGGATGAAATTGATGCACTGCTGCATCAAATTGGAGGGACAAATGCTTAACAAGTAGAGACTAGGGGAAACAATCACGCTATATATATATATATGTTATTCTTGGAGGGACTAAGGCAACTCACTGTCCTACTTGTGATTTGTCCCTGCTTGCTAAGTATTTGTTCCTCCAATCTAATACAGCAGCGCATCAATTTCATCCCCGTCCTCCATTTCCAGCTTTAAAGAATAAAATTATAACTTATTTACCTAAATTCAAAAATAATAATTAACTGAATAAATTATGAAGAGAAAGAGTAGATTACCTCATCTAGAGTTTGTTTCTCTTGGAGACGACGTTCACCAATATTTGCCTCATCTTGAAAATTAAATAATGGAATAAGTAAATTCCCAAGCCAAATTTAGTCAAAGAACATAAAACTTTCCCCTAACAAGACAAATAAATTGAAATAATATTTCAACTATGTTTGGTGGGGTGCGCCAGGCCAAGGCAATAGTGCAACACCAAGACAACGCTCGAGAACCCAAGCAGCAAGCTACTTTGATGGGCTCTCCCCCTAAAAAAATTAATTTAATATCGTGTGAGTCAATGACTCACATATCAGATATTAAACTGATAAGAACAGATACTACACTTGATCTTAGCCAAAAGGCCGAGAAAGGTATGCTTAATTCAGTTCTTAATTTCTCTTTTTGTATGTCTTTTGTCTATTTCCAGTTACTTTGTGTTTTCAATGTGGGAATGACCATTATGAGTTTTTTCTCTTATTCTACAAAAATGCAATAGAAGAGTTAAGTTTCCCCTAACAAAAAAAAAAAAAAAAGAACATAGGAGTTAAGTTTATCTGTCCAAAAATTATTTACATTATACCATTTAACAGATATGAAGATTTTTTGTAAGTTTTTATCATATTATGCATTAAGATATATATATTTAAAAAATAAACTAGTTAGGCCTTGTTTGGTTTTGAAGAGATGGAATAGTGGAGAGATGGGCCAGTTTCGTAACTGGAAATGGGTCTAGCTTAAATGGGTGTTCATTTGGTTATTTTTCTTGGGCCAGATATAATATTAGATTAGGGCCAAATATATGTGATTCGTTAGAAAATCACAGGCCCAATGTGATAAAATAACAATTTTGCCCCTCCATTATTCTACCCAAAAATCAGCAAATAGAATATTTAATTTGGATGTTGAAATTGTTAAATAGATTGGTACACGCAATTGTAATACATACATTTGTCTTGCGATTGAATAGACGTGACCAAACTTGATTCGAGTAGGAGTATATAAGATAATCTAAGCGAAACGAAATAAAATCTAAAAAGTAGGACCGGGAGAAGTGGTCGGACCAGGTCAAGGTTTACCCAAAATTGACACCATTAATTTTCCAAAGTTTATAAACTTGTCCTAATAAAATTTCTCCCCCCTCATATTGCATGATTGGCGATGACCTGTGGAATGTTTCAGAGTCGGCTTGGCTTTTATAGATTTTCTCCAAGTATTTTTCTTAAGAAGCAAAGATGGATTAAAACTTTCATTTTTTTGTCGAAAATATCGAAAAGTTTCTATTTTTGAATAAATGGAAACAAAAATAAGATATATTTCCGAAACTCTATACTTGTTTTCAAACTTTCTCTTTTTTTTAATTGAGTAATTTTTTCTAATTTTTTCAAAACGTTTCCGAAGACTTCTCGAAAAGCCTTCAATATTCAACTGACCGAAGCATATCGAAAAAAAAGACTTTGATCCATGTAAGCAAATAATATAAACACTCTAATATTTAGGCCTTGATTGGTGAGGAAAAATGAGTTGAGAACAAAATAAACATTATATCTTGATTGCACAACAAATTCTTGGAATGTGTTGTTTTTTCCCTTCAAATACTAGAGTTTTTATATAATTTGATTTTCTTACCTCTTTAATTTCCTCATAAAAATTCAATATCCAATTTATTATAACTTCTAACAATCTTGTTACATGTAAAGTTTGTTTAGTGAATGATTTACAAAACAAAAGAGTAATAGAATAATGATATAGTTTTAAGAATGTTATATTTGTTACTAGAGATATTTGCACTTTTTCCCTAAACTTTTTTTCAACCACTTTTATGGCCTAAGATTTCAGGGAGAATGTGCAACACAAAAGTTTATGGTGGAAAGTGCAATGAAAGTGTAGGTTCATGAAGGGAAATGCAACTTTGATTTAAGTTATGGGGGCAAAGCTCAATTTTTTGCAACTAGTTATATTTCAAAGTTCAAAAATATATGGAAATTCGATAAAAAAATAAATACTTTAGAATAAAATTAACAAATATAAAATAGATACAAATACATTCTAATATTTAGACATTACAAAGTGAGAGTGAATATAAAATTGAGCATACATTATACTTTCATGTTTAAGTTCACCTTGTAAGTTTCGCATTATATTATTCATCAAGTTATTAATTTTTATTTTTATTTTTAAAAGAAAAAGTTTGACAATCTTTATTTGTGGATTTTATAGTTGATAATTATCATTTGAATAATAAATAGGGGAACTGGTTAATTAAAGAAGCAAAAATTAATTGTACCTTTTCCCTGAAAGTCGAGTTGTTCTTTTCCCCCCTGAACTTACCCTTGTTGTACCTTTTACGTGACTAACAATATAGTTTCATTATTCACAAACTACTAGGGATGGTCAAAGTTCAACCATAGGTTTATAGGAAGGAACAAAATGGCTATTCCCAAAATTTTGGAATCAAGATATAATGAGTACGGGGCGACTAGGGTGCGGCCCTCGGTAACTAGCCGCACGTGCGGCCCCATCCTTAAATCGCGCCACGTGGCGCGGTAACTAACCTTGTATATTTGTCTAGGTGGCATCGGTTATTAAATGTCCAGTCTACCCTTTTCTTTTATTTTTAAATGAAAAATGAAATTATAACTTAAAATTGAAAAGTCCATTATATCCTTTTTAATTAACTTAAATTTAAAATACTTAAAACTTAATTACACAAAGACACTTATACCCTTTTACATAATAAACCTAAATTTAGTTACAGATTTATTTCCATCATTTAAAAACACAATTAGGGTAAAACTAAATTTTATCTTCCACGATTAAAACACCAACAAAATCGAAATTCCGTGATTATGAATCCAAATTTCAAAAACCCATCTTCACGATTAAGAACAGTTCAAAATTCGATTAAGAAAACTAACTAGAAGTTCGTTCAAAATCAATCTCTTCATCACTATCTCCTCAAACCTAATCAACCTCTTCATCACAATCTCCACAAATCGAAACATGGTGGGAAATTCTACAATCTCGGATAATGAAGTTGATGGTGATGAATCCACAGGTAATTAATTTGGCAATGATTATTTTTTTATGTGAACTAATTTACGTAAAATTCAATCGAATTTTACATTAAACCTCAATCGAATTCCATTTTTTAATGTGTGATTATATTGTTCGCTTAATTTTGATTAAATATACTATTTAGAGAATTTTTTTAATACCTTAGAAATTTAATTCGATTTTATGTACAATTTATCATAACAATTGAGTTTTGCGTTAATTTGAATTGAGCTTTATAGTACATTTCAATAGAGATTTATAGTGGTTTATGATTGACCATGTTGTTCTCTTAATTTCAAGCTTAACAATTTACGCCCGGATTCTATCAACCTCGAGTTTGTTATTGTTTTTATGTTGTTTTTGCACGAAATTTAGTTGTCGTTTTCTAAGATTTATATCATAATGGAACTCGGCTGTTAAGACATTAATTATTTTGCAATTCCCTGTATCAAATTATATAAATCAGTACAAGATATAGGTTTGATTATACTATTTTGTTCAATAACATCAAAATCTTAACTATGAAGATGGAGTATTTTCGTTTTAGTGTTGCTATAACTCTACTTGTACATATCATCCTCTTTTTATCATTCGTGCCTGTAGATTAATTTGAAGTTACATAATCTATATCTTCTTCAATTTATCTTTTTTTAGTGCTTTGTTGATTTTACAAGTATTAAATTTGTTATTAACAATAATGTTTTTTTTTCCGTTGGTGCTCCTTTGTTGTGATATATGTTAAATTTGTTATTAACTGTGACAATATTTTGAAATTAGGTAGTTAATTAATACTTAAAATCATTTGTAATTTTTCGGTTAATTTTTTGTCAATAAACTTTTATTCTATATGTGTATGTTTTAAAGTATTAAATTTGTATTTACTTTAATTTTTACCTTTTTATTTAGAGTATAGAAACAGTAATGGAACATCCTCCTCCGATAAGGAAGAAAGTGTTTCGAATTCCAATTCACACAACCACCGTGACGACACCGAAGCCGAAGAGGGGAGTAACAATTCTGACCCAACTGACGATATCACTAACATTGACCGAGTTCGATCACTAACGTTTAAGACTATTAAGGAGGCAGAAGAATTTTATATTACTTACGGTAGGGAAGTTGGATTTGATGTCAGGAAGAGCTCATTAAAAAGGAAGAGAAGTACTGGCCTCGTCTTGAACAGGGTATGGGTGTGCGCTCGAGAGGGCTTTTGTTCAGAAAGAATTAAAGTTTATGATCGGAAGCGAGAAGCAAAGGCAGAGACACGGTGTGGATGCAAAGCTAGTTTTCGTGTTGCTATTGATAATTCTACGGGAGAATACAAAGTGACGAGGTTCGAGCCCCAGCACAATCATCCCCTTGAAACTTCCGATACATCTCACCGTCTACGCTGTAATAGGTAAATAAACTATTGTAATTAGTTAATTGTTTTACAGTGTTTTAAGTTATTGTAATTAGTTAATTAGTTTTGTTACAACTTTGAATAATAAAATAAATTATTTAGAGATTGATTTGTTGCAAATTCGCATATAGATTTTTGACCCCATCAACAAAGTCAATGTTGAACGTGATGACAAATGTTGGGTTTAGACCTTCTCATGTTATGGATTTTGTAGAAGAATTAGGGAGAGGCAGTGCTAGCGGTGTGTTTAATAGGAAAGATGGTTACAACTATTTGAACAGTCAAAGATTGAAAAGGATCGAAGGTGGCGACGTAAATACTGTTTTGGGTCTTCTCGAATGTATGAAGTTGAAAGATGAATCCCTCAGGTTCAAGTACACCGTCGATGGAAACGGGGCACTTACAAGACTTTTTTGGTGCGATGGAATGTCGAGAGCTGAATATGAGCAGTTTGGTGATGTTGTTTTATTTGACAGTACGTACAAGACCAACATTTATCGTTTTTCTATTGTTCTATTCTCCGGAGTAAACTGTCATTTGTGCACTTGTATATTTGGAATTGCTATTTTATACAGTGAGACGACTGAATCATACAGGTGGTTGCTACAGACTTTCCGCGAAAACATGAATGGAAAATCTCCTATTGCGATTTTGACTGATCAGGACGCGTCAATGCGCGCTGCCGTGCTTCATGAATTTCCTTTAGCGAAACATCGGCTTTGTTGTTGGCATATCTCCCGTAATGCCGAATCAAATATTAAAACTGGAGATTTTTCAACAATGTTCTCCAGGTTGATGAAAAGGCCGTGCCCTATTGATGAATTTGAAGAAAGATGGTCTGAATTGATTGAGGAATACGGTGTTACAAACCATCAATGGGTATTAGAAATTTACTCAAAACGGAATCAGTGGGCAGAAGCATTCTTTCGAGGTCATTTCTCCTACTCTCTCTCTTACTCCCTCACGTAATCCATCTCTCAAACCCCAGCGGTCGTTTCGCATTCTCTTGCCATAAGGTTTGTTTTATATTTTTTTTTTCATGTTTCGGTTGTTAGATTTGTCATATATTTGAAATTTGTTTGTATTTCTTGAAGTATTTCATTATGTATGTAAATAATTAAAAATATGTATTATGTGGGGGTTTTGGAAGAGAAGGGGACATGCCCAATTTTATACGGGATTACATGTGTAGTATATGTGGATTTGAAAATTATTTTGTTTTATGAGTAGTATTGCATGTGTATTATTATATTATATGTGGATTTGAAAATTATTTTGTTTTATGAGGACAGGGCACTCTTGAAGAAATTACATGTGGATTTGAAAATTTTAAATGTATTTTTTTGGGTGAAAATGTATTAGGCTTGTTTTCTTGGTTGAAATTCTTGAATGCATGTGCACTACAATTGAGATTGGTTGCTAGGAAGATTATATTTAAAAGATTGATTACAATAGTTAATTATTTTGGTCCTTTGTGATCTAACAAATGAATTTCATTTTTGGTAATCTAATTGATAGTTGTTGTTCTATGGATGGATTGAAATTGAGTGAAGTTGTTGAGTTTTTTATGGTTTTGTTCCCGGGATTTGTCATGCTTGAGGAAGAGGAACTTTGTTGGGCATATTGTACCTTAAAAATTCTTTGTCAAATGTTTAAGTTAGCGGGGTGTTATTTGTCAAATACTAAAGTTAACGGGGTGTTTTTTTGTCAATTATTAATATGTACATGATATTAGAATATGTGTATGTCAATTTTTTTTATTTTGCAAATTATTCAAACTAACTGTTATGTTGTTTAAATTGGAGAATCATGACAAACACACATTTGACAACCACGGAGATGGAGCTTTTTCTCAACATGTTAGTTGATGAAACTGCATCAGGAAGGATAAGGTTCAACGGGGCAAACAAGGAGGCTTTCGAAGATATAAGAGCGAGACTTGAAGCATATACGGGGAAGACATTCACGTGTGACTTTTTGGAACATGAATACTCAAACTTGTATACCCGGTGGGGCTTGTGGAAGACGGCACTAGAATGCCGACGGGTTCACTGGAACCCGATCGAAAATAAATTGGAAGTTGCGTATGAGGATGTTTGGAAGTTGCTTGCGCAGGTAAAATCTGTATATAAATATCATCTCCAATTTTAGTATTTTAATTAACTTGTGTGAATTAATTAATCCTAGCTAATTTATTTGATATATTGACAGGATCCAATTTATTGGATTGTGCCAAAGTACTTCCGCGACAATGGAGAAAAATACTGGTGGGAGTTGGAAGCTCTCTTCGGTAGACCCGATCCACCAACACCACCTACTATCGAGACTCCGGAGTATATGTCCGAGGAGGACGAAGAGATTGAGATTATAGTTATTTCCTCAAGTGATGAGGAAGATTGAAATTGTTGTAATTGGACATGTTTGGATGTTTTTATAGTTTTGAACATTGTGGTAGTAGTTCTAGTAGTAGTAGTTTGGATGTTTGTAGTAATAGTACAAGTAGTAGTAGTAGTTTTGTAAATTTTCAAGTTGGATTGTAGTACTAGAAGTAATATTGAAATCCTAATCTTAGATGTTCAAATTAATTTTTCAACGATAATTTCGTGCACATTATCAATTTGAAGTGGACTGAGCGTTTTAGTACTTGTAATATTTCAGCTACGAATTTCACCTGAAATGCTTCTGCAAATGTTGCAAATTAACGCATAATTTTGTTATCTATGACAAACTATATGTATTAAATCTAGTTCGTAAATATAGTAATTTATTCACTCCTTTTCGATATCAGTGAGAGTAAAAAAATTGAAAGTAAAACTCTATCTAGAAAAATATATTTTCTCTTCATATTATATTTATTAAAATACAAAAACCCTAATTATAAAAAAAGAAAACTTACAAAACCCTATAAGACCAGCCCATGTGTGTGGGCCAATAAGTTCTCCTTTCTATCAGGGCCCTTTTGAGACCAGTTCATACTGCGCCGTGCGGTTTAACTATTCTAAGTTTTTTGTCTTCAAATTAATTTTCGTGTACGTACAAAATAGAAAAAGGTAAACAAACAAGTAGACACATAAATTAAGTTCATGCAATTAATTTTCACAATAGATATTTCAGCTATGAATTTCACCTGAAATGCTTCTGCAAATGTTGCAAATTAACGCATAATTTTGTTATCTCTGAAATAATATATGTATTAAATCTACTTTAATTAGATATAAATTAATATATCTTATACCCAATTTATGTTACACAACAAACTTTATTTGATATAAATTCCTACTTAATTTTCAACTATTTTTTCTAATTCAAACAAACCATATAATGCAGATCGAAAATATTTCACGAATCTCTGCCTTTTTCCTGAACAATTATCCTAAATAATAAACAAATAGGCCCAATCTATTTGAAGCCCTAAATATGGGCTTGTCACGTTCACCTAGCCCATTAATCCGGAGATGACGCATCTCGGTCTCTAAAAATTATTTTAAAGCCCAATCTTCTACATATTGGAAAAATTTAGGCCCTATTAATAGTCCATTTTTCGGGCCCTGATAATCCTACGGGCTGTCAATGGATTGAATTTGGATCGGATTAAATTCGATACAGATCCGCCTTCGTTTATATCAGATCGAATTCAAATTTTGCTCGGATCTAAATTTCATAATTCCAATAGATCATATATCCTATAAATCATCGCTACCAAAACTTACATTAACATTTTTTTTTTCAAAAAAAAATTTGTTAACTTTACGATTTTATTAAATTTAGATCACATGTTGAGTTTTTAGAACTGTTCACCAGGATGAAAATATTCGTAAGAATGAATTTATGAACTTTCTAGTAATTAATATTCATATTTATTTAGATGAAAATATTCGGAAATTTTATTTATGAACAAATTATTAACTACTATTTTATTAAATAAAATTATTGATGGTAAAATACTATCAATGTAACTTATTTTTATAAAACACTATGCATACATATAATTTTTTTTATTTATTGTCAAATACGGATCTCTTAACTAATAGAATCGACCGAAATTTAAACTATTATCTAAGATATTCGAACTTAATCGACCGAATAGAAATAAATATACAAAAGGGGATTAATGATAATATACATCAAATTTATTGATTTGAGATATTGATTTCGTGGATTAAAAAGTAATTGAGAATTTCATGTTTTTTATAATTCGAATTTTGTAAAGCAATTTTGGAGATGATTGATTTCAGGTGCAAAAATGGTGGTGAGATTATTAAAGGAATAGATGGTGTAAAAATGGTGGAGAAGTAATAACAAGAAATAATCAATTAAGCTTGAATGATTATGGAATAAAAGGAATTTATTTGTTAGTTTTGAAAGATTAGGAGAGAGAAGGAATTAAGTAGCAAATTAATTGTTAATTTCGGTTTTTAAGTGGGGGGTATAAACGTCTTCTTACAACATAAAATTTAATGGGGGGCAAAAGAGTCTTTTCTATTTTCAGTAGGTTTTTTTTTTTTTTTTTGACAAACTAACTAAAAGGGCTTAATAGTAAATTGTATTTTTAATTAGAAATAAACATAAATTAAATCCAATTTCTTTAGTTACAATCCAATGGCTGCTATGGATGGAAGCTGATCTAACGGCTCATGAAGAGGGCCGCACGTGCGGCCGTAACTAAAGCGGCCGCACTGTAGAAAAATCGTAATGAGTATTCTATTTTGAACTCAGTTTTCCTCACCAATCACAGCCTAAATGTTTCAAATTTTAGAAAATTCAATAAAATTCTACAAAAATGTGCATTTTAGAAATAAAAGTGTTTTCGAAAAATGATTGTTAAATGTCAAATAAATGGAATATAAGAAAATTTACAAAAAATAAAACTAAGAATTTATACAAAATCTAAATATATAAGGCTCAGTTGTTCTATATTCCCTTAAAACTTAAGGATCGGTTAATTTATAGAGAATTGGAGGTCTTCTGAAGTACCCTCTCTTTTGTCACCTTATATAAATAAAAGTTGGTTGTTTGAGGTTTTACTGTTTTAGAAATAATAGTAGGTTTAATATTTAAAACAGTGTTTGATTCTTTTTGGAGATAATAAAAGTAGAGAAATATGTTAAGATATGTATAATTTCATGTTAAATAAAAAAATTTGGACTTTCTTGTGTTAAATTTTGAAAAATAATCTTGTTGATAATTTTTTTATTCTAAGTTATTCTGGTGCGATGGAATGTCTAGAGCTGATTCGGTAATGTTATTCTATTTGACAGTACCTACAAGACTAATACGTACAAATTTCCGCTTGTAATATTCTCTGGAGTTAATAATCATACGAGCACGCGCATTTTTGGAGCTGCTATTTTGTGCAATGAGACGACGGAGTCATATACTTGGTTGTTAAAAACGTTTCGTGAAATTTGGAAGAACACTAGATGCTGTCTTGATAGATCAACATGCCGCGATGCATGCCGCCATTTGTCACTTTATGATTTCAATACACCATTAATTTTTTTTTCTAAAACGACAGATAATTTGGGAAATAATTATTAAACCTTAATCAATTTTTAATCATAAGCATTCATACTCGAACAAAAAAATATAAGCTAAATTTTGACATGAAATTTAGGCATCAACAATCAAATGACATAACGGATCAAACAGCGATTATAACACCATTGAACAGGGCAAACAGTCACGCTTTATATATATATACTAATGTTAATCTTGGGGGACTAAGGCAACCCACTATCCTACTTGTGATTTGTCCCTGCTTGCTAGGTATTTGTCCCTTCAATCTAATGCAGCAGTGCATCAATTTCATCACCGTCCTCCATTTCCAGCTATAAAGAATAAAATTATAACTTATTTACCTATATTCCAAAATAATAATGACCTGAATAAATTATGAAGAGAAAGAGTAGATTGGCTTATCTAGAGTTTGCTTCCCTTGGAGACGATGTTCATCAAACAAGAATACAATAGATATCAAATTCACTTCACATCTATCACAATAAATATTCGTAAGCTTCATTAATTTCACGCCTCTTCTAATTAATCTTGAAAATAGTTTCAGCCCCATCCTAAAAAAATTAATTTTTTTTTATGTACTAGGCTACGTATTTACACTTCGGACCGAAGAGTGCAATGGGTATAGGTCCTCCTCAGTGTGTTGTCTCCAGTAGGATTCGAACTTGAGTCTCACCACTGAGAGTCGCTAGTCACTACCACTTGACCCAACCAACTTGGGTACAAAATTAAATTAGTTAGTTGTTATAAAGTGCATTTTCATTGGGAAATATACAGAATATTGAAATTCTGATTAAAAATAAAAAAAGTGAAAATGATGCCTAAATATAAACTATTTTAAGATAATAGACATAGATATAAAGTTGGGTTTTCTGTAAAGTTTAGAAACTCCACAATAAAACTAGGATAGAATTAGGCATTGCCAAAATCATCAAATAGAGTAAAATATAAGATGAACCTGGTCTTTAACTTTCAACATAATGTAAGGATCAGTAACGTCGTTAACATATGACATAGCTGTAGAGTGTGACATTTTTTCTCTTCCCAAGTATATTAATGGTTGTTCTTTTTTGCTATGGACTATGTTTCTAGCGAATAGTCCCCTCTACTCGACTATATATATATACAAACGGTTTTTTCGGTGAAATCCTTTCGAAAATGGCCGTGACAAATCTTTCCGATGGGTAGATCCGTTGGAAATGTTTTCGACGTGAGAATTTCCTGACGAATTTTCCGACGGGGCTCCCGTAGAAAATTTGATCTGGTCAAAATTTTTTTAAAAATTTCGATGGTTAAACCGGTCGAAAATTTAAATAAAAAATTTTAAAATTTTTCCACGGGTTGTTCCCACCGAAAATTAGCAAAGAATAAAATTAAAAAAAAGTAAAAATCAATATGCAAAAAATAATAATTTTATTTATAAATTTATTTATTTTTCTTGATTTAAACCAATATCAATTAAATCACCAAATTAATTTTTGTAAGCGTGATTTAATACTTTAAAATTAATTTGGTGATTTAATTGATATAGGTTTAAATCAAGGAAAATAAATAAATTTATAAATAAATTTTTTATTTTGTCACGGCAATTTTTTCGATGGATTTCATCAAAAAGACCGTCAGAAAATGTCGTTTTTCTTGTAGCACACACTCACATATAACTTTTTTCTTGTGTGTTTTATATATATGTAGTCAAACAGATAGGACTTTTCGTTAGAAACATAGTTCATAGCAAAAAAGAACAGCCACTAATATACACGGAGAGAGAAAATGTAACCCTATACAGCTATGTCATATGTTACCGCCGTTACTAGTCCTTACATTATGTTGAAAGTGAAATACCAGGTTCTTCTTATATTTTACTCTATTTGATGTTTTGGCAGTGCCAAATTCTATCCTAGATTTATTAAGAAGATACTAAACTTTACAAAAAACTCAACTTATATTTGTGTCTATTATCTTAAAATAGTTTATATTTAAGCATCATTTTCACTTTTTATTATTTTCAATAAGAATTTCAATATCATGTATATGTTCCAATGAAAATGCACTTTATAACAACTAAATAATTTGATTTTGTACCCAAGGTAGTTGAGCCAAGTGGTAGTGAGTAGCGACTCCCAGTGGTGAGACTCGATTTCGAATCCTACTTGAGACAACACACGAAGAAGGACCTCTACCCTTTGCACTCATTGATCTAAACTGTAAATACGCAGCCTGGTACATAAAAAAAATTTTAATTTGGTAGAACGGGACTGAGATTTTTTTCAAGATTAGAAGAGACATGAAATTGAAGAAGCTTACGAATATTTATTGTGACAGATGTCCAGAGAATTTGATATCTATTGTATTCTTGTTTGATGGACGTCGTCTCCAAGGGAAGCAAACTCTAGATAAGGTAATCTACTATTTCTCTTCATAATTTATTCGGGACATTAATATTTTGGAATATAGCTAAATAAGTTATAATTTTATTCTTTAAAGCTGGAAATAGAGGACGGGGATGAAATTGATTCACTGCTGCATTAGATTGGAGGGACAAATACTTAGCAAGCAAGGACAAATCACAAGTAGGACAGTGGGTTGCCTTAGTCCCCCCAATAATAACATATATATATATATATATATATATATATATATATATATATATATATATATATATATATATATATAGCGTGATTGTTTGCCTTAGTCTCTACTTGTTAAGCATTTGTCCCTCCAATCTGATGCAGCAGTGCATTAATTTCATCCCCGTCCTCTATTTCCAGCTTTAAAGAATAAAATTATAACTTATTTACCTATATTCCAAAATATTAATGACCCGAATAAATTATGAAGAGAAAGAGTAGATTGCCTCATCTAGAGTTTGCTTCCCTTGGAGACGACGTCCATCAAACAAGAATACAATAGTTATCAAATTCACAGCGCATCTGTCACAATAAATATTCGTAAGCTACTTCAATTTCACGTTTCTTCTAATCTTGAAAAAAAATCTCAATCTCGTTCTACAAAATTAATTTTTTTTTTATATACTAGGCTGCGTATTTACACTTCGGACGGAAGAGTGCAATGGGTATATTTCCTCCTCAGTGTGTTGTCTCCAGTAGAATTCGAACTTGAGTCTCGCCACTGAGAGTCGCTAGTCACTACCACTTGGCCCAACAACCTTGGGTACAAAATCAAATTAGTTAGTTATTATAAAGTGCATTTTCATTGGGAATATACAAGATATAAAAATTCTAATTGAAAATAAAAAAAATGAAAATGATGCCTAAATATAAACTATTTTATGATAATGGACATAGATATAAAGTTGGGTTCTCTGTAAAGTTTAGTATATTCATAATAAAACTAGGATAGAATTAGGCATTGCCAAATCATCAAATAGAGTAAAATATAAGAAGAACCTGGTCCTTCACTTTCAACATAATGTAAGGATCAGTAACGCCGTTAACATATGACATAGCTGCAGAGGGTGACATTTTTTCTCTCCCCATGTATATTAGTGGTTGTTCTTTTTTGCTATGGACTATGTTTCTAGCGAAAAGTCTCCTCTGCTCGACTATGTATATATATATATATATATATATATATATATATATATACAAACGGTCTTTTCGGTGAAATCCGTTAGAAAAATGGCCTTGACAAATCTTTCCGATGGGTAGATCCGTTGGAAATGTTTTCGACTGGACAATTTCGTGACGAATTTCCGACGGGACTCCCGTAGAAAATTTCATATGGTCGAATTTTTTTAAGAAATTTCGATGGTTCAACCCGTTGAAAATTTAAATAAAAATTTTTAAAAAAATTTTCGACGGGTTGTTCCCATCGAAAATTAGCAAAGAATAAAATAATAAAAAAAAATAAAAACTAATATACAAAATATAATATTTTATTTATAATTTTATTTATTTTCCTTGATTTAAACATATATCAATTAAATGAACAAATTCTACAAAAGTATTAAATCACGCTTATAAAAATTAATTTGGTGATTTAATTGATATAGGTTTAAATCAAGGAAAATAAATAAATTTATAAATAAAATTTTTATTTTGTCTCGTCCATTTTGTTGATGGATTTCATCAAAAAGACCGTCAGAAAATGACGTTTTTCTTGTAGCGCACACACTCACATATAACTTTTTTGTTGTGTGTTGTATATATATGTAGTCAAACAGATGGGACTTTTCGTTAGAAACATAGTTCATAGCAAAAAAGAACAGGCACTAATATACACGGGGAGAGAAAAAATATAACCCTATACAGCTATGTCATATGTCACCGCCGTTATTGATCCTTCAATTATGTTGAAAGTGAAAGACCAGGTTCTTCTTATATTTTACTTTATTTGATGATTTGGCATTGCCTAATTCTATCCTAGTTTTATTATGAAGATATTAAACTTTACAGAGAACCCAACTTTATATTTATGTCCATTATCATAAAATAGTTTATATTTAAGCATCATTTTCACTTTTTTTTTATTTTCAATTAGAATTTCAATGTTCTGTATATTTCCAAATGAAAATGCACTTTATAATAACATCAAACTAGCGACTCTCAGTGGCGAGACTCAAGTTCGAATCCTACTGGAGACAACACACTGCGGAGGAACTATATCCATTGCACTCTTCGGTCCAAAGTGTAAATACGCAGCCTAGTACATAAAAAAAATATTAAATTTTGTAGAACGGGACTGAGATTTTTTTCAAGATTAGAAGAGACGTGAAATTGAAGAAGCTTATGAATATTTATTGTGACAGATGCGCAGTGAATTTGATATCTATTGTATTCTTGTTTGATGGACGTCGTCTCCAAGGGAAGCAAACTCTAGATGAGGTAATCTACTCTTTCACTTCATAATTTATTCGGGTCACTAATATTTTGGAATATAGGTAAATAAGTTATAATTTTATTCTTTAAAGATGGAAATAGAGGACGGAGATGAAATTGATGCACTGCTGCATCAAATTGGAGGGACAAATGCTTAACAAGTAGAGACTAGGGCAAACAATCACGCTATATATATATATATATATATATATATATATATATATATATATATATATATATATATATATTATTCTTGGAGGGACTAAGGCAACCCACTGTCCTACTTGTGATTTGTCCCTGCTTGCTAAGTATTTGTTCCTCCAATCTAATACAGCAGCGCATCAATTTCATCCCCGTCCTCCATTTCCAGCTTTAAAGAATAAAATTATAACTTATTTACCTAAATTCCAAAATAATAATTAACTGAATAAGTTATGAAGAGAAAGAATAGATTACCTCATCTAGAGTTTGTTTCTCTTGGAGACGACGTTCATCAAACAAGAATACAATAGATATCAAATTCACTGCGCATCTATCACAATAAATATTCGTGAACTTCCTTAATTTCACGACACTTCTAATCTTGAAAAAAATTTCAGTCCCATCCTACAAAATTTAATTTTTTTTTGTACTAGGCTGAGTATTTACACTTCGGACCGAAGAGTGAAATGGGTATAGGTTCTCTTCAGTGTGTTGTCTCCAGTAGGATTCGAACTTGAGTCTCGCCACTGATAGTCGCTAGTCACTACCACTTGGCCCAACCACCTTGGGTACAAAATTCAATTAATTAGTTGTTATTAAGTGAATTTTCATTGTGAAATATACAGGATATTGGAATTCTAATTGAAAATAAAAAAAAGTGAAAATGATGCCTAAATATAAACTATTTTATGATAATGGACATGATATAAAGTTGGGTTCTTTGTAAAGTTTAATATCCTCATAATTAAACTAGGATAGAATTATGCATTGCCAAATCATCAAATAGAGTAAAATATAAGAAGAACCTGGTCTTTCACTTTCAACATAATGTAAGGATCAGTAACGCCGTTAACATACGACATATCTGTAGAGGGTGACATTTTTTCTCTCCCCGTGTATATTAGTGGTTGTTCTTTTTTGCTATGGATTATGTTTCTAGCGAAAAGTCCCCTCTGTTTGACTATATATATATACAAACGTCAAACGATCTTTTCGGTGAAATCCGTTAGAAAAATGGCCGTGACAAATCTTTCCGATGGGTAGATCCGTTGGAAATGTCTTCGACGGGAGAATTTCCTGACGAATTTTCCGATGGGGCTCCCGTAGAAAATTTGATCTGGTCGAATTTTGTTTAAAATTTTTGATGGTTCAACCCGTCGAAAATTTAAAAAAAAAAATTTCGACGGGTTTTTCCCATCGAAAATTTGCAAAGAATAAAATATAAAAAAAAGTAAAATTTAATATGCAAAAAATAATAATTTTATTTATAAATTTATTTATTTTCCTTGATTTAAATCTATATCAATTAAATCACCAAATTAATTTATTGATATAGATTTAAATCAAGGAAAATAAATAAATTTATAAATAAATTTTTTATTTTGTGACGGCCATTTTTCCGATGGATTTCATCAAAAATACCGTCAGAAAGAAAATGTCGTTTTTCTTGTAGTGCACACACTTACATATAACTTTTTTGTTGTGTGTTGTATATATATGTAGTCAAACAGATGGGATTTTTCGTTAGAAACATAGTTCATAGCAAAAAAGAACAGCCACTAATATACACGGGGAGATAAAAAATGTAACCCTATACAGCTATGTCATATGTTACCGCCGTTACTGATCCTTACATTATGTTGAAAGTGAAAGACCAGGTTCTTCTTATATTTTACTCTATTTGATGTTTTGGCAGTGCCAAATTCTATCCTAATTTTATTATGAAGATACTAAACTTTATAGAAAACTCAACTTTATAATTGTATCTATTATCTTAAAATAGTTTATATTTAAGCATCATTTTCACTTTTTATTATTTTCAATTAGAATTTCAATATCATGTATATGTTCCAATGAAAATGCACTTTATAACAACTAAATAATTTGATTTTGTACCCAAGGTAGTTGAGCCAAGTGGTAGTAAATAGCGACTCCCAGTGGCGAGACTCAAGTTCGAATCCTATTTGAGACAACACACAAAGGAGGACCTCTACCCTTTGCACTCATTGATCCAAAGTGTAAATACGCAGCCTAGTACATAAAAAAAAAAAATTTTAGAACGGGATTGAGATTTTTTTCAAGATTAGAAGAGACGTGAAATTGAAGAAGCTAACGAATATTTATTTTGACAGATGCGCAGTGAATTTTATGTCTATTGTATTCTTATTTGATGGACGTCGTCTCCAAGGGAAGCAAACTCTAGATGAGGTAATCTACTCTTTCTCTTCATAATTTATTCGGGTTATTATTATTTTGGAATATAGGTAAATAAATTATAATTTTATTCTTTAAAGCTGGAAATAGAGGACGGGGATGAAATTGATGCACTGCTGCATCAGATTGGAGGGACAAATGCTTAACAAGCAGAGACAGATCACAAGAAGGATTGTGGGTTGTCATAGCCCCCCCAAGAATAACTTTCGTGTGTGTGTACGCGCGGCTGCAGGTTCAATAGTTTAATAATTGATGTTTGATCTGTTATGTCATTTGATTATTAATACATAATTTTCATGTCAAAACCTAGCTCAGACTTTTTAGTCCGAGTATGAATACTTATGATTAAAAGTTAATTTCGTACTATATATATATATATATATATATATATATATATATATATATATATATATATATATATATACACTTATAATTTTGCGCGGCTGAAGGTTCAATAGTGTAATAATTGATGTTTGATCTGTTATGTCATTTGATTATTAATACATAATTTCCATGTCAAAACCTAGCTCACACTTTTTTGTCCGAGTATGAATACTTAAGATTAAAAGTTAATTTCATACTCACTTGACCATTATGACTTAATAATTACTCACTCTGTCCCAAATTATTAATATTTTGAAATTAATAATTATAAGGGGATTTTGCACATCACCCTCAAAAAATGTTTCATTTTTGCACTTTCCCTCTTATAATTAAAAAACATGACGGTGCCCCCCTAAAATTAGACAAATGAGTGCACTTTGCACCCTGATCATTTTTGAATAATTTTCAAAGGATAAAAACATCAATCAGGGGATTTTGTGCAATAACAAAAAACTTTTAGAGGGTTAAGTGCACAAAATTTTAAAATATCTAAATGTGACTTGTAATTTGAAAAAAAAAATATTTAGTTATATTTATGTATGAAAATTCAAAGAGTTTTTTTAACCAAATTTTATTTAGTTCTAATTATTTATTTATTTATTTACAACTAAATCATCTCTATACTAAAAATATTTTAATCAAATCAAATAAATTTGAAAGTAAAACAATTAAAATAAAAAAAATATGTGATAAGACTAAAATTAAATTACGATGTGAATATCAAGGTAAGGAATTCTATGAAAATGTGCTTTGAAATGTTATTATCCTAATAACTTGAATTAATAATATTTTCTGCACTTAATTAGCCCTTTAAAAGATTAAAAATATTGCACTAAACCCCATATTTACATTTCTATCCTTTGAAATCCAACAAATTATTGTCCAGGGGGCAAAGTGTACTCATTTATCAACTTCTAAAAGGTACTGCCATTTTTTTCAATCATAGAGGGAAAAGTGCGAAAATAAAACTTTTCTATAGAGTAACGTGCAAAAATCCCTAATAATCCCTAATAATAATAGTAGGTGCCCTTTGTCGTCAAAGATAGTGTGTACTGTGCCCCTCCATTTCCAATAATTAAACATCTACAACAAATGATTAGTAAATACCAAAAGAGTCCCAAAAAATTGAGTTGTAAAGTAGAGCTGGGCGTTCGGGTCGGAATTTTTGGGACCCGTTCCGTTCCAATTGGGTATTTTCCGTTTGGACAGAAAAACGAGTTTGTTGATATTTTGGGTTTGGATACCCGAACTCGAAATATATTTTCGGATTGAATTTCGGGTATCATGTTTATACCCAAACTGATATTTCGGGACCCGTTCGGGTATTGAATAAAAATAAAATTTCCCCATATTTTATTATATTTATGTCTATTGTAACTTTTAATTTGACTAGAAAAGTGCACGTACGTTGTACGTGTCTAGTTTTAATTTCATGTGTATTTTTTGTAAATTAAAGTAAAATTAGTTATTTTAATGTCATAGAATATCATTTATTTATGACTGGTCAATTTATTTTTTAAGAAATTTATTTTTGTTAATTATTATTGGTTTTTAAAAAAAATGATGACTTTGAATAGTTCTAATAAATTATAAAATAAAGACTGATTTTACATCTTATAAAATTTATTATAAAATAAGATCATAAGAACATTATTTAGTTCATTTCATCATAATATTTTTCATGTCAAGTTCATCCGTTATTCACCGATGACATATGCTTCATCCGTTTCTTCATAAATTTCACCCGAGCTTTCATCTATTTCACAAACATTTTTTCTTACTGGTTTAACCAGTTTTTTAACCAACTCCACTAATGTTTACCAATTTCACCCGAAGTTTCATCGATTCATATGTTATTTTTTTTTTTTTATCGATTATAACATTTTTCATTGTTTTTCCCTTTTTCGTCGATCTTTTTTCCAATTTAAATAATTTTCTTCCGATTCCACCTCGTTTTCGTTGGTTAAAGTTTAACTTAATTTCACCTATTTTACTTATTTCATATATTATTCACCTACATTTTTCATTAATTAAACATGTTTTCACTGATTTCAAGTTTTTTTGACTAATTTTATCCGTTTCTTCACAAATTTTACCCAAACTTTCATCGATTCATATGTTCTCACTATTTAAACTTTTTTTTACCGGTTTATTTTATTTTAGCAGTTTATCCCTTTTTTTATCGGTTATAATATTTTTCATTGTTTCTCATTTTTGGTCGATTTCTTTTGTTTTATTTCTTCAATTTAAACCATTTTTCTACCGATTTCATCAATTAAACTCATTTTTAACTGTTTTCCATTTTAACCTGTTTTAACCTTTTTTCATGTTTTTAAACTAATTCCACATGTTATTCACCTGATTTTTTTTATTTATTAAAAAAATATATATTCTTACCAACTTTACGTTTTTGACCATTTTACCCTTTTTTCACCGGATTTATCCAATTTGATTGGATTTCACTGGTTTCATCATTTTTCTTAGAAATTTCATTCGAATTAATTTTCATCGATTTCACATATTTTAACCCGTTTATTTTAACCGATTTTACCAGATTTTATCCATTTTCACAAATTTTACCCCATTTTTTTTTATCGATTTAAAATGTATTTAGGATTTCACATGCATTTTTTTTCACCGGTTTAAAGTGTACATATATATGTTGTACGCGTCTATTTAATTTAGTGGTATTTTGATGTAAATCAGAGTAAAATTAACACCATTATGTCATAAAATATCACAATAATAATAATGAATGTTATTCAATTTATTAACTTCATCATGGGTATTTTCATCAGTTTCTTTAGTTTTTTGGGTTTAAACTATTTTTCTAATGGTTTGACTTTGTTTTTGTTGGTTCAACTTTTTTCATTTTATTGATTTCACTCATTTGTATCATTTTAACCAATTTTCGCATGTTTTCACCGACTTTAGCCTTTTTTTCAATGATTTTACGCGGTTTTTACATCATTATTTTTTATTTAATTTCATCGATTCAAAGATGTCATCCATTTTTTTCGCTAATTTCACTTGTATTTTCATTATTTCACCTGTATTTACTGAATTTTCAACTCAAATAAGTATACATCTTCAATTACTTTAAGTATATCTCAAATTATTTCACTTACCTTATCATTTGATCCTGTTTCGTGATGATACTCTGTTATTTGTCCGTCAAATGCCATAGAGTTGGTGATGAATGATGCTATTAATTTTAACTTGAATGACTATATATTTTATTCCTAAAAGTGTACCATTGTGTGTTTAGAGTTAAACTTGGGTGACTAAATATGCATTTTTCTCTCTAATTTGATATGCTTTTGTTTTTCTTCCATATTCGTGGTGCTTGGTTAGGAGGAAAGGAGTTACAAATTTCCTTCAAATATTTTCCTATCAAATTTTTGATGAGAAAATTTAAGGAAAATTCATCTCTAATTATATTTTATTAAATACTTAACAACTTGAATAAGGGCATTTTTGTCTTCACAAAAAAAGAAAAAAACTTAAAATATTCACACTTTTAGTAGTAGTATAGATTATGATTATTTTTATGCTTGGAGTTTGATTGTAATATTATTGAATGTCGAAGACTTAAGAATTATATGATGTGTAGTTTAAGAATCCTTGATTGTAAAATTATTGAAGATTTGAGACGTTTGTGTTGTATTTGTTTTGAAGTTATTGTATAAAACTTAATTTTTGGATTTATTTATTTAACAATTTTATATATATATATATAAAACAAAGGAAAAAAAGGTAAAATTTTAGGTAACCAAAACCCGAAATACCAGAGAATTCCGGGTACCGTCAGATCGGATCGGGTTTTAAGTGTTAAAATTCAATAATGCCACATCGAATACCCCGAAATACCCAAGACACTAACTACTCGACCCTCGCCAAGCCCTAATATTGTAAAGAGTCGAAGAACTACAGTTGCTACAATAATTAGTTAAAAAGGATTTGAAAAACAAAGCACTCATCTCAAAATATTTAGAACACTAATTTCAAAGTTTGAAGCCGGAAATTAAATGATGAACAAACCTCAAGAATAAGAATTCGTATCCAGCACTTCCTTCAATGTAGTAGTCCCGTAAATATTGCTTCCCCATTATGCAAATATAGTGTACCGTGTACGTATCCTGCAGAAATCACAATTTCAGATGAATAAAAGTAATGTATTTTATGTAAATCATTAGTTCTAACTTATTTTTAGTTAAAGAATGTAATTTGATGTTAGAGGTGAGAAGAGAAGAGAAGAGAAGAGGAGGAAGAAGATTTCATTTCATTAATTTCTTAATTTCTTGAAGAAAAAATAAAAAAGAGTTGGAAAGTGTAAGTAGGTAGCCCGAAAACAAATTGCAACTATTCTTACTTGATGTTGTATGTTCTTCCTCATTAGTCACTCTCTGATTTTGAATGTGGTTTTCCGAAGGAAAAAGAGCAGCAATGACTAAGGCCACAAGGAGGAAGCTCAAAAGAGAGATAAAATTGGACCTAATGTTTGCTTGCCATTAGCTATATAATATAGTGAGCATGATTAATTGTGCTCTGCAGTTTAATAGTACACTATAAAAATGAAAACTGAATTAACACTTTTGCTAAAACTGTTTATTTTTTTCTCAATAACATTGAGTATTGAATAAGAATACAAGGTCTATTTAGATGGATTTTGAATCGGTTTCGTAGGTCTCGGTTTAAAGAAATTGATTGTGGTGATTTTGATGAAATCTTTGAGACTTCATTTGAATTTGTTTTGTCTCTTGAGTTTTGTGGTTTGAAGAAGTTGTAACCTTACTTGGATTGAGTTTGGATGTGGGAATTTAGAGGAAAAAGTAGGTGATAGGTGTCAAATCAATGTTTTTTTAGTGAAATTTGAGGGAAAAAATAGATGGTATGTGTCAAATCAATATTTTATAGGTTTGAAGAGTTTGAGTGTTAGTTTCTGAATAGGTTTTTGAGGATTTTATGAGTTTGATGAAAACTCATTTGAAAAATTTTTGACTCGGTCTCACGAAATCCACGAGACCGAGCTGAAATCCATCCACACATACCCACATATTTAGGCAAGACCTTGATTTCCTGGATCTATCTAACTTCTGATAACGACAAGAAATTTTGCAGTATAAAAATTATTCTTGTAAAAATCATAAAATATTTGAAAGTTTTACCACGCCATGAAGCAGCAGGGGCCCTCTAATGACTTTTGCTGTGTTGTCCGATGAAATTAATTGGATAATCATCTAGGCTTAAAAATAAAAATAAGCCTCCATCCAAAAGAGATGAGAGAGAGAAATAAAAATCTTTTTATCAGGAAAATTATGTGATGTCACTTCACTGTAATTATGACATTGTATCGGAATCAAATCTTTGTGATGTCACTTCCCTGTAAAAATTGCAAAGATTTAGTTGTGTAGTTATGTGAAATTGATTTTCGATTTCTGTCATTTAGTTAGAACATTTCAAATAAAAATAATAAATGAGAATCAAATATTATGTTTATAATGTAAACGATTCTTAGAAATATATTTAAACTATCAATATATTAAAGTTCTAGAGAAATTATTCACAATTATGAGCCTGTTTGTTTTGTATTTGGGAAAATAGTTTGGAACAGTAATGAAGGTTTGTGAAATAATCTCGATAATTTTATTTGTTTTAGTTTTTGAGAGAGTGGTTTGAGAAATAAAGTAGGTATATGTTATTTTTGAAAGAGTTAGATTGTAGGTGTAAAACTTTATGTCAAATAATGTTTGTTATGTGAGATAACTTATGTAAGAGATATGATACTTCATGTCAAATCAATATAGAGTTTGTATATGTTTTATTTAGAAATAAAAAAATTATTGTTTGTTTGACTTTTGAAAGAATAGTTTGAGAAAATTAAGAGATGAAAAATTTATTTTAAAAAATAGAAACTATGTTTGTTTGGTATTTGCCAAACACGGATTTTTTTTAAAAACACTATTTTAGAAGAAGGGTATTTTATATATATAAATTTATAATTATTTTATTAATAATATATAATTTATTTTTTAATAAATATTATATATATTCATATCATTATAAAAAATTTAGATTTAATTAATATTTTATCGAATTTATGTTCACGTATTATTTGGTTTGTTAATATTATTTATAAATTAAATTAGTTAAATACATATGTAAATATATTAAGTTAAATCTCTAAATTGGTCCGCAAGTATTTTATTCGAGCCAATTTTGAAATTGGGCAACAATGTGGACTAAAATTATCAGTAAATTTGAAGATATGTGGTTATTTTGACAACTTGAAAAGTTAGGGGTATAATTGTCAGTCAATATAAGTAATGGTGTCAATTCTGCAATAAAACTTAACTGCCACGTCAGCAGTTAACGGCCAGTTTTAACGGAGGTACCAAATGTGATTCAATTTCTTAAATTGCGGTACCAAATTGATCAACCTCATTTTCTATGGTACCACAAGTTGAAATCGATATATTATTTGTTACCACAATTACAATTCTCTCCCCAAATGTGACAACTAAAAAATTATCACTAAATTATAGTGATAATATTTATTTTCACTAAGTTTATATTTGTGATAAATGCACATCTAACAAATATGCATGGTGAATCGGGTTGTATTTTGTTGAATCAAATTTATTTAATTAGATGTATTAAGAAACTATGGGAAGTCCACTTTTGACGAACTTATGTACTTGGGAATATTTTGAACTTACATGACCATGAAATCATGCATTTTAATGTTTCTCTTCAACTCTTAGTATTATTTGCACAAGTTGAAATCGATATATTATTTGTTACCACAATTACAATTCTCTCCCCAAATGTGACAACTAAAAAATTATCACTAAATTATAGTGATAATATTTATTTTCACTAAGTTTATATTTGTGATAAATGCACATCTAACAAATATGCATGGTGAATCGGGTTGTATTTTGTTGAATCAAATTTATTTAATTAGATGTATTAAGAAACTATGGGAAGTCCACTTTTGACGAACTTATGTACTTGGGAATATTTTGAACTTACATGACCATGAAATCATGCATTTTAATGTTTCTCTTCAACTCTTAGTATTATTTGGTAGGCTACTTTACTTTATTAAGAGAAATTTGGAAGGCATTATAAAGATTCTGAGATGTGTTTTTTTGCTTATAAATTACTTTATTAAATTACTATAACACCTATTTTGTTATAAAACTAAGTTAATTGGAACAACAACTAACTAGAATAAACAATGTAAAAGACAAGATAGAGTAGAAAGAGAAGTTCTTCTTATTTCATAGATGATTGTGTATACAATTGTATGTATAAACACTTTACAACACTCCTATTTATAGGACTAGAAAAGCAACTCAAAAGCCAAAAGTTGCAAGACAATTAGTACTTCATTAATGTTGGTCAATACATAATGTATATGTCCTTTCATATGTTGAGTTCAAAGGTTCATCATAAGGTTAATGAACTTCCAAATGCATCCACCTAATATTAGTTTCATAACACTCCCCCTTGGATGCATGTTGCTTATGGAAAATGCCTCGTTAAAAACCTCGTCGTAAAAACCCAGTGGGAAAAATCTGAACAAGGAAAAAAGAGTACATATCCATATGGGGCTGATAAGCGTGTAACACTGCCTCGTTAAAACCTTGCCAAGAAAACCCATTGGGACAAAACCTGGACGAAGGAAAAAGAGTACAATGTGTGAATTATTAATGACACGCTCCCCCTGATGCTGGCGTAAGGTCCACAAATTAACGCATTCCTTGAATGACATAGTCGGCAATACTTTAGTGAACAAATCAGCAAAATTATTGTTTGACTGAATTTATTGAACATCAATATTACCATTTTTTTCTGAAGATCGTTGGTGAAGAAAAACATTGGTAATATGGAATTTGTTCAGTCTCCTTTTATATACTCATTCTTGATTTGAGAAATACAAGTGGCATGATTCTTGGAAATGTTGAATCGTAGACCTTAATCATAAGAATAACACACTATATGTGGATTGTAACCTCTAATTAAAACAAGCACATGTTGGTTGTTCCACAAATATAGCATAATACATGTTTAATTTAATTTTAATATCTGCATGTATATGCAGAATTATATCTTTAAATGCAATATCCGACATTATACAATTTGCATAATACATTAAAGCTCTAATTGTATTTAGATAAGGTACTTCAAGACCTAACAGTTCTTCATTGTCCTCTTGAGGACAAATTTGATATTTATTTATATCTAAAGATCGAACAACAATAGGAGTGCTTAGTGGATGAACTTTATCCATATAAGATATTTTCATAATTTTGTTTATATGGACAAATATATTCTCTAATAAATGCTCGATCTGCAGGCCGAGACAAAGCTTTGTTATTTCGAGATTTTTCTCCCAAACTATTTCATCAAGTAGTTTGCGGTCTCAATGAGCTCTTTAAGAGTCCTCACGAGATTTAAAATCATCAGCACATACCGCCATAATAGAAAATTCATTTCAAAATCTTTCAATGCAAAATACATGGACAAATTGGATTATGCACGAATCCTTCTTTTACGAGGTATTCATTTAGCTGGTTATATCATACCAGATCACCCTTACTCGTCTAAGCATCGTATTTGTTTATTAAAAGATGAGCATGAGACCATTTAATTCCTTTAGGAATTTTAATAAAAATATCACTGTCCAATGATCTATCTAATATGTTGTAACTACATCCATAAACACATTTCAAGTCCTTCAGGGACTACAAATCAATTAAATACCGCAACGTAATTGCACCAATCACGGGGAAATAAGTTTCATCGTAGTTATTGGTCTCTGTGAGAATTCGTACAAGAAGTTGTGTTTTATATCTCACATTTTCATCAAGTTTTCGTAAAATTATATGTTTGTGACATATAAATTTCACGTATTTGGGCGTGCGGACAACTAGTCCAAATACTTTTACAATTCAATAGCGATCTTGAATCGCATCTTTCTATAAGGCCAAATTATTTATTTATGTCGACATCAAATTAACCGTTCACGGTTCAGGATCTTGATTTACAACTTTTATTTAGTTCGACCCGAATAAGCAAAACTATTATTTTGCTTTCTATCCCAGTTTTATTTCTGTTTCATGTGCCTCTTTATGGGCATCTCGTGATCTAGACTGATCAGTCATTTTTATTTTATAGCGCTTTATTTTGAAACAGATTCCTCCTCATAAGGGAATTTCTTTCAGAAGTTTTCTTTTGCACCAATAGTAATTTCACACTTTAATTGCGTATATAGTATGCTAGCATATTGTCCTTCAAGGACTTCAATTCATGTTGGTGCAATTTTTAATTCTTGCTCATACTATTTGTGCGTGAGCCAAGCTGGGACAAGTAATGTACATTTATGTACTCATGTCAAATTAATTTCATGCCGTTCTACATGCAATGTCATCAATTCTCCCCCTAACGGCGAGAAAACTGTCTCAAAAAAAATTATCATGATATTTTGATTTAACCATATCGTCTCGTCAGACGTTTAAGATATATGGTTATAGTCTCGTCAGGCGTTTAAAATATATGATTACATCGGGAAATAAAAACTAACCGACACGTCTTTGTAGACCCATATATGTTCATTTTGGTGGAAAAATCAGAACATAAATCGCGCAATCATAAATTTTAATTGAGAATTATTAGGCTTCCAGCCTGACACAAGTTGCAACGTTGTCCTCAATCTTATACTTGAGCAAGAATCTCAGCAAAAGCAATACGTGTTGACAATAGGCATATTTAAACCCAAAAAAAAAAAAAAAAACTTTTACAGGACCATGAAATTAAATAAAGGTCCACAAAGTGGATCTGTAAATCCACATACATCCCATTAAAATTATCATAAAAAAGTTTGGGATTCACGACCAATCTTCACAGTAGATGATCTTATAATTTACTTTCTTTGTGAGCAATCAACACACACATACTCATGAGGTAAATAATTATACGGTTCTTTAAAAGATGCCAGTAATAATTCGGCGCATTTGTAATTTTTCCTGGATGACCAAGTTTATCATGTCACTTCATAATATTATGGATCATTGAACTTCTGGTTCAACTTAAATTTCTGATCCAACATTGCTTATGATCGCAAAATTCATTTTGATGAGAAAACTTAGATTTTATTCAACAAAATTTTTCTAGCATGAAATATTGGATGTAGTATAAGTATATTTCATATTCCCTCATAAATATAATTTCCATATGATATTCGTCAATACGTTCTTCAAGACGTATTTCTTTGAATTCGACAAATCCATTTTGGATTTTATAGAGCACAAAGCCTCTTTTACAAAAATATTTGCTCATCCAGACAATTTATATTTGCTCTTCTGGAGCCTTTATAGTATACCTCAATATGTATTAACTTTTGCTTTTGCTAAGTTCAAGTTAGATAATATTTTCAATCTCGAAGAATTGTGTGTGTCGACCTATTGTCAACTAAATAAATATTTTCACCATTCAATTTTACAATGCTCACATAATTGTTCATGCATATTCAAGATGCTCACATAATTTGTGCATAAGCTGGCATATGAACCAATTTTCCAATAGAACATGGTACACATATGTTATCATTGTGTACTAGATCCTAATTATTTATTAGTGGATGACCGATATAGCGCATCACATTTTGACCTGGATGTCCCAGCCGGTCATGCCATAAAAAAATACATGCTCGAGTCAGTTGGCTTCGAGCTATCTACAAGATGTGCCTCGAGCACTCATATTGTGGTAATGCACAAATTAGAGGTAATGTACAAGTACTATATTCCCTTTTCCTCAGTGGTTTCAATGTGGTAACTATTAGCTCGAATATCTTTAAAACTCAACAACGTTCTCCTTGAACGTGGAGCATACATAGCCTCTTTAATGGCTAAAAACGTTCCATTTGACAACATAAGGTAGGCATTACCAAAGCCATCTATCAAATCATATGTGCCATATATTGTTGTCATAGATGTCTTAATAGGCATTATATTAACGATCTATCCCTTAGGATAGTGTGCGTAATTGCACTATTAGCCATACATTATTCCTCACATGTCATGCCTAGGAACCAAATATATTCCAATTTAAATATTTACTTGAAAAAGTAAATCGAGCTAATACCACTAAATACCATAATAATCGGATTAAAATAAAACCACCCAAAATGTGATCCAAAATAAACCAAACATAGTTCAAATATATAAATGATCAAAGTATTCCACCTATTTGTCGCTTCCGGCAACAAGAATAGTCTTTTGATGATCAAAACGATTAACCAGGACATCCCAACGTTTCTGGGAATTGATGAGTAGTCCAACCTAAGGACCTTATCCAAGTGTCTCCTGATCAGAACCATAACCTCAGCATTTTGGGACATTAGTTAGCAAATTGTCCCAAACAATTGTAACGCTCAGTTTCTTACGGGCATATAGTCTCCATAAGTAATTTGAACCCCTTTGGTTCCATTTATAATGAATTATATGGTTTTAATTCCAGGGAACTCAAATCTCAATATTCATGAACCCCAAGTGCACTCACATTCATTTATCATGCAATCAAATATAATCATTCACCACATGCATAAGATAAACATAAAGGCGAATCTCCTTACAATTTGAAAACTTATGCCCCAAAATAAGATATGATAAATGAAACAACCAAAATTAAATTACAAATTACAACTCGGGAATTTAAATTTCATAGGATCAAACATAGTTCTGAAATTTATACCAGTAACTCACATTTAAGGTAAACACATATTCTTCAAATCAATGTAATCAATTAAAGTGATCTACAAATTGACATACGTTAAATCCAAACATAAAGATGAATTGCCTTATGTACCAAATGAAGATAAATTTCTTTCTAGCAGTAACTAAATTCTTCATAAGGAACAATAATCATGTAGTACATAATCTCAAATCAATTTTCAGAAAGATAAAACCGTTTCAAAGTTTCGAGATTCAATTTCTTAAAACACATATGACATAAAGAATAACACAAAAATCAATCTGCTAAAATAATCCAAGATTCCGTCGGCCTCAATTCACTGAACTTTATAAAATTTAATCAAATTCTCATGTCATGTGTTTTGGGAAATGAACTGAAGTAATAGTATTCTCAAATATCAAACGAAAATAAGTAAATCATCAATTTCGATAGACCGAAATAACTATTATAGAACTAATTAATTTGTTGTCAAAAAGAGATTAATTGTAAATACATTCTTCAAATGGAATTGTTGTCATGATTCAAGGATAGACATATATTAACATATAGATGCATTAATTTATTCATAGTTTCATAGGATGATCAATATCATGCCTAAACAAGAAATTGAAATCATAAACGTGGATGAAATTCAACCATCTACACAGTTTGAAATTCCGGAATCCCGAAACAATTTTAAAAGTCAAGTAATAGGTGGTGGGTTTATATATAATAATCATTTTACTATTAGATATCTTATGTGACTGATGATCCCAAGCATTATGTAAAACAAAACAAAACTCTTGTTTACATGAATCGCTAGCATACACTTTATGATTAATCATCCAATTCATGTGGTCCAAATAAACAAAAATATAAATCTAAAGGGTAGCATACACTTTAGATCACATAATTAGACTACCGAATTAATTAACAGAACCCATCAAATTTTACCGAATAGATAAAAACTTTAGTTTTTGGCAACAATAATTAAACTTAAACCCTAGAACATGCTTTAGAATCATAAACTTTTCATATTTAGAGCATATAAAATTAATGAGGGTTCAAGTTGTTTGTTAATTTGATCATACCAGAGAGATGTTGTGACTACTTCCTTCAACTTTTTCGTAAACTTCTGATGGCTGCCGTTTCATTTACAGGTACTGGGATGACGATCCGAACGGTCAAAGTTAAGATCCTGGTGTGATGAACCTTCATTTCAAATTTGAAACGATCCAACGGTGAATAAGGCCGTAATCATTGAAAAATCGAAGCTGCTGCGTGCAAATCCGAAAATGTACACCTCAAAGTATTTTCCTCTTTTCTCTCTTGTTTTGTGATATATTTCATAACCTTTCGATTTATAGAGCAAACTCGTGCTGATAACGTGTTATAAAACTAAGCTAATTGGAACAACAACTAACTAGAATAAACAATGTAAAAGACAAGATAGAGTAGGAAGAGAAGTTCTTCTTATTTCATAGATGATTGTGTATACAATTGTATGTATAAATACTTTACAACACTCCTATTTATAGGACTAGAAAAGCAACTCAAAAGCCAAAAGTTGCAAGACAATTAGTACTTCATTAATGTTGGTCAATACATAATGTATATGTCCTTTCATATGTTGAGTTCAAAGGTTCATCATAAGGTATCCACCTAATATTAGTTTCATAATATATTTTACAAAAACACTCCTATTTTATCGAAAAAATTGACAATTACTCCTTATTAACTTTGAAAAGAGGCAACAACTCTATATGTTAACTTATAACATTAAAAATTACCCCTTATGAATTGAAAGTAATTGGTGACGGGAACTAGCAAAAAAATTATTTTTGGCATCATAGAATTAATTTTTTTTTTTTTAGTTTTGGTATTAATTTTAACTAGCGTTTTCAATTTTGACACTTCATTGTCAAAGAAGTGCCAAAATTCAAAATTCCGGTCAGAATTGGTACACAAATTAGTATCATGATACCAAAATTGAAAAATACTTAATTATATGGTAAAAAAATAAATTTTTGCTTAACATGAACCATCAACTAAAGTTAGCATAATACCCCTATAATCCAAGTAACTATAGGATCACAAGAATTGTCCCAGATTTCTTTTACAAAAAAAAAAAAAAAAAAAAATGTCTCTTGCATTATAAGTCATCGTCAACCAAAAAGTTCTACAAAAGCAAGATTCGTATCAATTGAGTGCACCTTACCATTTAGTTCCCAATCAATTTCTTACATCGTGCAACCATTCCGCCGTTTATTTGTTGCTGTAAATAATTCAAAATGACGAGACAACAACAAGAAAAAGCATTTCAAATTATGTCTACAATATGGTAACTCGAAACAGTAAAACACAAATTGGCATGTACGTATCAATCTCACAGATATAGGTCTGTTTATTTGGTGTTTGGTAAAGTAGTTTAGGAGAGTAGTTGATGTTTGTGAAATAATCTCGATTTGCGTAATATTGTTTGTTTGGGTTCTGAGTGAGTGGTTTGAAAAATAAAGTAGGTGTAGGTCTTTTGAGATTGTTGATGTAAGATGTGTACGACTTTATGTCAGATCATATTGAGGTTATTCGTAATTAAACCGGTCGATATATTCTCGAATTGTTTAAATATAATTTTCGAAGCATATATATATATATATATATATATATATATATATATAGGTAGGTAAATTTTTTTTATAATTTTTTTGTAAAAAATGAAATTTTTGACGGTCGGTACCCGTCGAAATTGCTAATCAATTTCGTTTTTTTTAATTTATTTCGACGGGAGCGCCTCATCGTAAAATGTTAATTTTTTTCTTTCTTCTAAATCAATTTTCTTCTTTTTTTCTAAATCAATTAATTAATGGTTTAGTTTTTTTTTTAAATTATTTAACCAAGTAATTTTCTTTTTTTACTTTATTTTTTATTTTTTAAAAATGAGTATTTTCCGACGGGTATTTACCGTCGGAAAATTAAATAATTTTTTTCACATAAATGTTTCCGACGGGGGATATCCGTCGGAAAATTAATTAATTTTTATTTACTTAATGAATTTTCCGACGGGAAACTCCCGTCGGAATATTAAATAATTATTTTTTCCTTTTTTTAGGTTTCGACGGGTATTACCCATAGGAAAATGTATTAATTATTTTTCCTTTTCTTTTTAAATATTTCCGACGGGGTGTTACCCGTCGGAAAATAAATAATTATTTTTTATTATTATAAAATTACATTTCTGACGGGTAACACCCCGTCGGAAATTTAATAATCATTTTTTAATTATTTTTTATATAATTTACGACGGATTCTGCCCGTCGGAAAAATATTTTCTATTATTTATTTAGTTTTAACACTATTTCCGACAGGTTTTGGTCTCCGTCGGAAATCACTCTTAATTTCCGACGGATCTTATCCTGTAGGAAATTTTCCGTCAGAAAATACTGTTATTCTTGTAGTGTGGAAGAGTGAGATTGTTGATGTAAGATGTGTAAGACTTTATGTCAGATCATATTTATTATGTGAGATAAATTGTGTAAAAAATATGTTACTTTATGTCAAATCAGAGTAGAGTTTGTATAGATTTTGTTTGTAAACCATTAAAGAAAGCATGTAAGAGAAAATATTATGAACTGGAATTGAGAGAATGTAAATAATCTGCCTTGTTAATTGATAGAGTCAATGTGTACAAAAATGAGCAACAAGCAGCTCTTTAAATAGGAAAATACATAAGGGCAGAAAGGTAAGATACAAATAACTGAATAAGTAACAACTAAACCGGATAAATAACCGGGTATAATTAACTGCCATATCCGACCCAATTAAATTAGGAATACCCGAAATTGAATAACCTGAAATTGAAATCCAATTACTTCATTCTTCTCTCTTTTCTTCTTCTTCGTTTAATTTCACTTTTCCATTTGAACTGGAACCTTCGTGTAATACCCCCCACAAGATGGTGCGTAAAGATTCCTTACGCCCATCTTGAGTAGAATATCTGAAAATGAAGGTCTTGGAAGGGGTTTAGTTAAAATGTTCGCCAACTGAGCCGCTGAAGATATGGGAAGCAGTTTGATGTGCTTCCTTGCAATGTGCTCACGAATGAAATGAAGATCAATCTCCAGGTGTTTGGTACGTTCGTGAAAAATGGGATTTTGAGCCAAATGGATTGTAGAGGCATTGTCACAGTAAATTGCTGGAGGTAAGTTTGGTTTTACTCTTAAATCATTCAATAATTGTGTGAGCCAAAGTATTTAACTTGTTGTATATGATAATGCACGATATTCTGCCTCTGCGGATGATTTAGACACTGTTGGTTGACGTTTAGCTTTCCAAGAGATTAGGGAGTTGCCCAAAAAAATGCAAAACCCAGTAGTTGAGCGTCTAGAGTCAAGGCAAGAGCCCCAATCTGAGTCACAAAAACCAGATAGAGTGAGATTAGAATCTTTAGGATAATATAAACCTTGACCTGGAGTAGATTTGAGATATCTAAGTAGGTGATGGACTTTTACTAGGTGGGCATTAGTTAGTTTGGCAATGAACTGACTTAACTTGTGAACACTGAATGATATGTCAGGTCTAGTGATAGTGAGGTAGATTAATCTTCCTATCAATCTTCTATAAGGTGAGGGGTCAAGTAATAGATCATTATCATCAGACCTTAGGTTGTTTTTAGGATCCATGGGTAAGTATACTGGTTTGCTTGCTAAGTAACCTGTATCTTGTAATATTTGAAGGGCATACTGCCTTTATGAAATGATTAAGCCAGATTTAGAGTATGAGAGTTCAATGCCAAGAAAATATCTCAATCTTCCTAAGTCTCTAAGTTTAAAAACAGTAGCTAGCTTAGTTTTTATGTCAGAGATTAAGAGAGAATTAGGACCAGTAATTAGAATATCATCAACATAAACTAAAATGGCTATAAAAGTAAAATCTGAACCAGAAGTATAGAGGGAGTAATCTGACCTGGATTGAGTGAAGTTTAAAGTTTGAAGCACCTCAGTGAGTTTATGATTCCACTGCCTACTGGCTTGCTTCAAGCCATATATAGACTTATGTAATTTACAAACTAAGTTATTATACATACCTGGAGAAATCATGTTAGGAGGCAGTGTAAAACCTTTAGGTAGGTGCATGTAAATTTCCTCATCCAAGTCACCATTTAAGAATGCATTGGTTATGTCAAGTTGTTGTAGATCCCAATTTTTAGCCATGGCTAAAGCTAATAAAACTCTAACAGAGACTAGTTTAGCCACAGGGGAGAATGTAGCATTAAAATCAATTCCTTCCTGCTGAGTGAACCCCTGTGCTACCAATCTAGCTTTATATCTTTCAATAGTGCCATCAGGATTAGTTTTTATTTTAAAAACTCATTTGCAGCCAATGGGAACCTTATTTGGTGGTAATTGTTGGATAGACCAAGTATTATTGTTAGTCATAGCATTTAACTCTTCCTGTATTGCTTTAATCCATTCTGGATTCTTCATGGCTTGTTTATATGTTTGAGGTTCTGAAATAGTGGAAATATTTGCCAAGAAGGAGTGATGGGAACTGGAGATGTTAGAGTAGTTTAAGACAGTGGAAAGTGGATATCTTGATGATGTATGTGTATTTGTATTACAGTGAAAGTCTTGTAGGTAGGATGGTGGTTTAGAGATTCTAGAGGATTTTCTTAAATGGGGGGAAGGTGGGTCAGGAGAAGATGAGAGAGGTTGTGGATTATTATTGGTAGAGGAAGGAATAGAGACTGGATTGGGAGGATGAGGATCTAAAAAATAGAAATTATCACAAGGTTGATTAATAGGAGGGAAGGTGTCCTGATTGGTAGTAAAAGATTTAAAAAAGTTAGTGTCTTTGAAAGGAAAAATGTGTTCATGAAAAATAACATTCCTAGAATGTAGTATGTTATGAGTAGATAAATCCAGAAGTTTGTATCCCTTTATACCAGGGAAATTGTTGGGATTCGGTAAGAAAAACAGCCCTAGGCACAGCGGAATATAAAATTTTAGGACCTCTTACGGAATCTTGCCAGGATACTACTCTAGGTGTATATATATAAATATTAATTAAAACGATAGGATAAGTTTACACGTTATACCTATCTCCTTGCAAATCCAAGTTGGCAGTCAGCAAAACGAACTCTGATTTTCTCTTCAGCAAAATCTATCCAAGCTCTGCAGGAGCGCCCCACGTGTTGCGCCTCTACGGGTTGATACACCACAATTACACGAAAATAATAAATCTTGATCAGCTAGAACACAAGATATATTATGATCTAGGATTTACGAACGATCTTGGAACAAAGTCGAAAACAAAAAATTCTTCGACAGGGAAGAATGGGTTCGGCTATTGCTATGTGGGAGAGGGAGAGAAATTTTTTTGCTCTTGCTCAATTTTGCTTGTTGAGTTGTGTGAAAAATAACTACAAGAAGGCTACTTATAGTTATCTCCCTAACCTTGTCCTATTAGGACTAGGGCTCTTCTCTCCTACATGGGCCATGGCCCTCTTTAATTTAGAAGACCAAGTCTTCTAATTAATTCATGGCCCAGTTAATTAATTTGACCAGGCTTTATTTAATCTCCCAATTAAATAGCCCAATTAATTAACTTAATCTCCCATTTAATTAAATCAGACTCTAAGTCCAATTAATTAATTTTTCCTTTAATTAATTAAATTCAACTTAATTAATTAACTCACAAATTAAACTCCAATTTAATTTATGATCCTGATCCAATTCCAATAGGATCCCATTTTGTTCCAATTGGGTCGACCCAGTCGACCCACCCATAATAATCGACCCAGTCGATTATTCACCCAGTCGACCCAGTCGACTCGGTCGTTCTTATTTCCTCGCTTTCGCTTCATGTGTATTGTGTATGCCCCCGTAGGTTCACCACATAATTGGCCGTGGGTTATAATTAAATATTATTTAATTATTCGAGTAAGATTTACTCTAAATCAATCGAACACTCTATCGATTGATCATTCCAAAATTAGCACCCCTGCCAATTTGGGAATTCTCCCACACTCCACGGTCGATGTCCAGCCACAAGCCCATGGAGCCCAATCACTGGTGAATTAATTCAGTGAACCTTTTATCATTTACAATATCCATATACGACATAATCTCTCCATCGATCAATCTCCCAGTCGAGACTTAAGGGTATGGTATTTCATCTGTTCCCCTTTTTCTTTTGTCTTGACCTTATGCATTATGGTCTCGAAATAATTCTCTTTGACTTAATCTTTATGAGCTACTTACATAAAGCCGTCAGATACCTCGGCCGAGGATTTTACCAGAATTAATTTCTCACAGAAATCCATAGGAGAATTTCCCAACCTATCAAGTCGGGTCAATGGATCCTTTGTTGATGATATGAATCTGCATATGAGTTCCTCTATACCCAATATGAGTCCACAAAGACTTTCTGGCAATCTCCAGTCAGTCGGGACTCATATCAAAGCATAGACGTTCTCGCACCAGATAAACCCTATCACCTCAAGTATTTAGGGATCGTTCCTCGTATACTATTGTAAATTGGAATAACTTCATCCCCGATATGCGACTGCCGCTTCCATGGTGAGTTATTTCCTAATTGGGGTATTCAGTGCGCTTGCCATCCCAGCAAGCCACCCACTTATGTGTATCGACTATCCCAGTAACGCTCGTGGACCCCAGCGTTCTCCAGTTCATAGGAGTATACACAATAGTGAGAGTCTAACCGAATTCAATGATGTCCTATCTCGATTGGATTCTACGACTCTTGAATATATATTCTAGATCACGGCCTTGGAGATCAGTCCACGGGTTGTCCCATAGCCCTGTGATCTAAGGACTTCTATCCTTATGCGTAGATAATTATTACATAAGATAAAGATGACCATATAATAATAAAATGCATTTATTAATCCAATTGAATGGTCCTTTCAATTAAATGCAGCCAAATAGTTGGCTTGCAGGACACTATTCTATCAGAAATACCCTAAGAAAACACATTTAGTGGCTCTAGGGTCAAATTTTGATCTATACTGTTTGATAGTGGAAGCAAAGGACAGACATCCAAAGCTCCTAAAATAAGAATAGTCAACAGGTTTATGATAAAGCTTAGAGTAAAGAGTTTGGTTATTTAATAAAGGGGTAGGTAATCTATTTATTAGAAAAACAGAAGTGAGAATGCTTTCATTCCAGTAGTCAATAGGCAAGTCAGATTGAAACATGAGAGATCTAGCAACATTGAGAATATGTTGGTGTTTTCTTTCTGCCTTAGCATTTTGTTGAGGTGTTTCTATGCATGAAAATTGATGAATGATGCCTAGGTCAGAAAATAATTGAGAAAAAAGTAATTCCTTTGCATTGTCACTCCTAAACTTTTTGATATTTGAGTTAAATTGAGTATTAATCATCTTAATAAATTTTGGTAAAACATGATGAACATCAGATTTAGATTGAAGAAGAAAAACCCATGTAAATCTTGTGCAATCATCAACAAGTGTAAGAAAGAATCTAAATCCATTATGGGAAGTTATTTTAAAAGGCCCCCAGATATCACAGTGGATCAAATCAAATGGATTAGAAGAAATAGTAGTACTAGAACAATAAGGAAGGCATTTCTGTTTTGCTAAAGGACAGACTTCACAAATATGTTTATTTAATGAATGAGTAGGGAGCTCAAGAACAGAATGTAGTAATTGCAACCTATCTACAGCAGGATGGCCCAGTCTATTATGCCAAGTATCAACAGTGATTTTATTACAAGAAATAGAAGTAGCTAGTGTTTGCTGATCTAAAATGTAAAGGCCATCCACAAGGTCACTCCTGCCAATCCTCTTCAAAGATGTCATGTCCTGGATTATAAAATGATGTGTGTGAAAAGTGATGGTAAAGTTTGATGAGGCTAATAATGCACTGACAGAAAACAAATTGAATTTGAATTGAGGAACAAATAAAACATTAAGTAGCTTTAAATTGTTATTTAAAAGAACTGTTCCCTTAAAGTGAGAATGAATAACACAATTATTAGGTAAAGTTATAGTAGTGTTTTGTATTGGAAAAAGGCTAACAAAATATTTGATGTTATTACAGATATGACTTGAAGCCCCTGAATCAAGGATCCAGGAGTCCTTGTATTGAGAAGAAGCAAGCAACGAGGATGAGAGACATGTACCTGATTCTGTGTGCACAGTGCAGGTATGTGAATCCATAGTAGGTAGAGGTACTGTTATTGATGTGTGTAGTGAAAAGTTGTGATAACTGACTGATCTGATCTGGAGACATGGATTGAATGATATTCTGAACTGTTTCCTGTTGTGAAGATATATCTGTTGCTATATTGTTGATTCTGTTGTTAGGTAGTGTGTTTGGTCTAGGAGTAGGGGGTCTATACCCAGGAGGGTATCCATGCAGTTTAAAACAGGTGTTTATGGTATGTCCTACCATCTGACAATGAGTACAATAAGGTCTATTAGGTCTTGGGTAGGAGGAGTTGAAATGTGGTCTTGAAGAAGGTCTGAAATTGGTGTTAGAAGGTTGGAAAGGGGGGCGAGTAGGGTTTTGATAGGATGAATTTGGAGTCTGTGAGGGTGGTCTGGTGGAATATGAGGAAGGGGCAGATTTTGTGGAGAAGGCCAGTGAATTGAGGGAGTCAGTGGAAGAGAAGGTTTGGATGGATCTCAGTGTTTCTTCTTGAGAAACAAGATGGTAGGCTTTTGTTACATCTGGTAGTGGATCCATAAGGAGTAATTGTGATCTTGTGTGAGCAAGGGAGTCTTGAAGTCCCATTAGGAAGATTATGAGGTAGAAGTTTTCAAAATATTGATCAAGTAGGCCACATTGACATTTGGGTCTGAAATTGCATATTTCATCCCAAATGACTTTCAATTTAGAGAAATAATTGTTGACTGATAGAGACTGTTGTTGTAGGAGAAAAAGGTCTCTGTGTAGTTGAAATAGCCTTGGACCATTAGCTTCTTGGAACCTTTGTTTCAATTCTTTCCATAGTACAGTGGCTATTGTATGATTTTGAACCGTGTGATTAATTTCTTTAGTCAAAGAATTAAATATCCAAGCCACTACCACAGTATTGCTTCTATCCCAATAGTTTTGAATAACTGGATCATCAAGTGGACGAGGCAATGAATTATCAATGAAAGTAAGTTTGTTTTTGACTGTTAGGGCTCTTATCATGGCTTTGGACCAGGTTTGGTAATTTTTGTCATCCAGTTTCTCAGAAACAAAGATGACCCCTGGTCCATCCGCAGGGTGTAAATAAAAATGACTAGAGGGATCCTCAATATCTGGGCGGGATCTTGATGTAGAGGGTGCCATAGTGGAGACAAGGTTAGAATCAAAAGAGGACATGATGGTGAATGAAAAAGAATCAAAATAATGGAAAGAAATTGAGACAGGGAGGTTTACTTGAGAGGAGAAACTTTAAGTGTTGAAATATATGTGAATAGGAGAAAAAATGAATTATGTATAGATCAGACCTTGATATTTTGATGATTTTGTAGAATCTTGATTGAGTAAACTTACAGTGTTGATGAATGAAACCTCTGAATTTGATGAATCTGATGATTTTGTAGAATCTTGATTGATTAAATGTACAATGTTGATGAATGAAACCTCTAAATTTGATGAATCTGCAGAACTGATTTGATGAATGATGGATGGAACTTGAACTGATGATTTTCTGGATGAATTTGCAGAAAAGATCTGTTGAATATTGGTATATGACTGGATCGGATGATTTTCTTGAAGATTGAATGTGTTGGTATATGAAGAATGATGAAGGATGAATTTCTTGATGGAAAAATAGAGAAACAGTAATGGAAAATAATGGAATTTATGCAGCGGTTTTCTTGAAATTTTCCTCTGATACCATGTAAACCATTAAAGAAAGCATGTAAAGAGAAAATATTATGAACTGGAATTGAGAGAATGTAAATAATCTGCCTTGTTAATTGATAGAGTCAATGTGTACAAAAATGAGCAACAAGCAGCTCTTTAAATAGGAAAATACATAAGGGCAGAAAGGTAAAATACAAATAACTGAATAAGTAACAACTAAACCGGATAAATAACCGGGTATAATTAACTGCCATATCCGACCCAATTAAATTAGGAATACCCGAAATTGAATAACCTGAAGTTGAAATCCAATTACTTCATTCTTCTCTCTTTTCTTCTTCTTTGTTTAATTTCACTTTTCCATTTGAACTGGAACCTTCGTGTAATATTGTTTAAAAACAAAAAGATTGGTGTTTGTTTGGCTTTTAATATAGTTTGAGAAAATTAAAAGATGAAAAAATAATTTCAAAAAGTAGAAACCATGTTTGTTTGATAATTCTGAAACACAATTTTTTTTTGAAAAAATACCAAACAAACAGGCCCATACCACCGTGAATAAAAAATAAACATACTATTCAATAATGCAATTTTAAGCCGAAAGAAAGGTCAACTATGACTACAAGAAAAATAGATTTTAGTGACAAAATATTAAGTGATATTGTTGAAATTGTCATTTATACATATATTTACTTACCAAAATATTAGTTTTGTTACAATAATAATAGTGACAAGTACAATAGTGACAAAATATAATTTTAAATTGTCACTAATGGCTATTAGTGACAAGTGTGTGGAAATTAAAGTGTCACTATTAACAATAATAATTAGTGACACCCTTTTAAGTGACAATAAATAGTCACTGTAATTTTTGGGTATAACTAAATATTAATAGTGATAATTTTTTCACATTATTTGTCACTAGTGTGTATATATAAATCATTTTATTGATAATATTTAAATTCTTGTCATTTTGTCATTTACTATTTTATCACTATATTTAAATTTTTAATAGTGAATGTATTTTGACCGGGACATTGGTCATTGTTCTTGTGCATATTCAATAAATGGTATGCAAAATGTACGTAAGAAATCATGTGTTTAATGATAACATAGAACAGTATAATCAACTTTCAGCTACATTACATTTAAATTTGGCAAAATTGCAAAAATCGTCCCAAACTAATCACTGATTTTGGATTTTCGTCCCAAACTATTTAATTTGGCGAATTTCGTCCCGTAATTTAATATTTTTTTGAAATATCGTCCCACCATAATTATAAGACGGAATTGCGCATTTGCCGATGAATTATCACATGGCTGCTTAAGTGTCATGACATGGTGAATATTAACATGAATAATTATATAATATTGCAGAGTTCGTCCCAAATTAATTACAAGATTGAACGTCATTTTCATTAAATTAGAAATTTAATATTGGGACTAAATTCATACAAAATGATAAATTATGGGACGAAATTTGGCGAGTTGATATAGTTTGGGACGAAAATTCAAAATTAGTAATTAGTTTGGGACGATATTCCAAAAAAAATTTAAATTACGGGACGAAATTCGCCAAGTTAAATAGTTCGGGACGAAAATCCAAAATCAGTAATTAATTTGGGATGTTTTCTGCAATTTTGCCTTTAAATTTAGTAATTTATTCAGTTTTAATCTCGTCTTTAAGAATTGATATTTCTAACTAGAACTACAGTCGTGTAGGTAAACCAGACCTTTTGCAACTCCTTTCATTACTTTCAATCTCGTGGGCCCGCTAGGCATCGGACATTTAGAAAAAAGTCAACAACAAATTTGAATTACAATTGATGGTCAAAATGTTCAATAATGACGTGGCATTAAAATTTAGAAAAAATAAACATACGTTAAATTATATACTAACCCTTTAATTAAGTTATTTAAAAAGACTCTATAATCTCTTATTAATTGCAGATCTCTTTCCAAAAATTAAAATCAAGGGAATTACACTTTCCACACTGAATTTTTGCCCACACTTTATACATTTCGTACCAAATTTTCAAAAAGACACATTTCGTACAAAAGTTGGACAATGTTTTTTACATTTCATTCGGCCGTTAGTTTTTGGATGAAAAAGGTCACGTGTCCGTTTAAGTCACCATTTTTATCTCTTCAGTGTATATTTGCAATTGGGCAAAAACTACCTAAAAAGGTAATTGTGAAGAGGTAATTGCAATTCTTGCCGCCACCAATTTCTCTCTCTTCACCTCCGGCATCACAACCACCGCCCAACTCTTCCCCACTTGATGAAAACAGATCTTTATATGAGCGAAGTAGTTGGACTTGTAAGAAGTATTGAGACTAACTTTGAAAAATCATGTGAAAGACACATGTATATTTTCCTTCGAACAAAAATTAAATAAAACTATTTGGGGCGATAAAGTGCTTAATTGTACATTGGGAGGTAAAGTGCCACAATATGTAACTTTGGGGGATAAGATTTTTGTCAATTTTTTAAAGTGAATTTCCATAAATCTTATGGAAGTTTTTGTCAATTTTTTTTTTAAAAAAAATAGGGGCTTTATTGCAAAATTTTAAAGCTACGCGGGGTTATTGATAATCTTTTAAGTTAAGGGGACATTTTTTCATCATTTGATGGGGTAAAATTATAATTTCGAATTGAGAGGGATATTTTTCGGTAATAATAAAAAAGTACAGGGCTAATAAAAATAAACAAAACTTTTTTTTCAGTTAGGCAAGACTCAAGGGGTGGTGTTGAATTTCACTCATTAAAAAGGATAAATTAGTCTTGAAGAAAATAAATTATTTTTGACTTAAATTTTAAGGGGACACATGTCACCAAGATAAATGATATCTCATATACTCTTCATCCCTCAAAATCTCATTTTAGACGGACCGATGAAACATATATCTCAAAAGAAAATTTTATGGTAGAGTTTGCAACTTTATCAGAGTAAATACTCCTGTTTAGCATATCACAAGTTTTAGGCATCATTTTATTTCATTTCACATTTTACAAAGTTCAATCTAGATAATTATATAGTTGAATTCCTTCTTAAATTTAAATTTCTTATACACCAATATTTGCCTCATCTTGAAAATTAAAAATAGCAGTTTTCCCAAGCCAAATTCAGTCAAAAACATAAAACTTTCCCCTAACTAGGGCTGAAAATCAAACCAAGCTACTCGATACTCGACTCGAGTTCGTTCGATATAAGCTCGTTTGAGTTCGGTTCGTCACACTAATCAAACAAGCTTGAACATCTTTTTTCGTTCGATAACTTTTGAAGCTCGGCTCGAGCTCGACTCGATAAGCTAAAAATTGAAAAAATACATGTAAATTATCAAGCTACTCGATACTCGGCTCGAGCTCGTTCGATAAAAGCTCGTTTGAGCTCGGCTCGATTGAAAATCAAACCAAGCTCAAACACAAAATTTCAAACTCGATAAAAATCAAACCAAGCTTGAACAGTGTGTCGTTCGATACTACTCGACTCGATTACAGCCCTACCCCTAACAATCAAATAATATTTCAACTATGTTTGGTGGGGTGCATCAGACCAAGGCAATAATGTAACACCAAAGCGACGCCCGAGAATCCAAGCAGCAAGCTATTTTTATTGAATCTCCTCCTAAAAAAATTAATTTAATATCGTGTAATTTAAAATGATATGGACAAATAGTACACTTAATCTTAACCAAAAGGCCAAGAAAGGTATGCTTAATTCAATTCTTAATTTCTCTTTTTGTATGTCTTTTGTCTATTTCCATTTACTTTGTCTTTTTGTATGAACTAGTTAGGCCGTGTTTGGTTTTCAAGAGATGGAATATTGAAGAGATATCCCGTTTAATTGGGCCAGTTTTGCAACTTGAAATTGGTCTAGCTTAAATTGGGTGTTAATTGGGTTATTTTTCTTGGGCCAGAGATAATTACGAATTTGATAATATGATTCGTTAGAAACTAAGATGCTCAATGTGATAAAATGACATTTTTGCCCCTACATTATACTACACAAAAATCAGCATATATATATATGATATTTAATTTGGATGTTGAGATTGTTATTGTCTTATGATTGAATAGACGTTATCAAACTTGATTCAAGAATGAATTTTTTTTTTTATAATCCAGGTGTTCCCTGGACCCTCAGAATCCTTGCCCTAGAACCCTGAAGGATGTGTCTCCATCAAGTCTCGGGATCCCACCATACTGCTATACAAAGGGGTCATCACCACAAATGACCCTTAGACAGGACCGGGAAGAAGTGGTCGGACCAGGTCAAGGTTTACTCGAAATTGACACCATTAAATTTTCCAAAGTTTATAGAGCAAAAGACAAAAACATCCCCTATGCTTTATCTAACTCCCAAAAACTCCCCTGTGTTATTTTAATTATCAAAAAAACCCCTTGTGTTTGATTTTAAATACCACACTCGACCCAAGTAGTATATACTTATAATTTTATTTTTGACTTTTGGTGGAATGACAAGATTACCCCTATGTGTTTTCAATGTGAGAATGAACATCGTTAACATTATGAGATGACAAACTCGAAGAACAATCATTATTATTGTCCCTTGTAGATATTCATCAAATTTATATCCAAATTTATCACAAATTTAGCAGCAATTGAACTATTCAATCTGGAGTTAAAAATTGCAGATTTCCTAGCTACCATTGTATATTAGAGGTGTAATTGAGGCGAGTGATGTCAAACGATACCCTGTTCAAGCTTAGTATGAATTTTATCGAGTATGAAATTTTATATTTGAGCTTTTTGTGATAGTTAAACTAGCCGATCGAGCTCAAATGAGCTCTTATCGAATGAGCGCGAGCCAAGTATCGAGTAACTTCATATTTTACATATGTTTTACCAATTTTTAGCTTATAGAGTTAAGCTCGAGTTGGGCTTTAAAAGTTATTGAACGAAAAATTTCGTTCAAACTTGTTTAATTTGTGTAACGAACCGAGCTTAAATGAGCTATTATCAAACGAGCTAGTGTCGCGTATCGAATATTGGATTTGATTTCAGACATATTGATAATGGAACAAAGTTGTCATGGTCTCTCTGTTAGCATATGTCCTCTTTGCTACAAGTCTAGAAACTGCATAACTATTTTTGTTTTTATTGATTCTTTATATATGATGAATGATGTAATACTTAAAATCTTAATTTTCAAAACATGATATGTTTTATATTTATATTAATAATAATAATAAGAAGACTTAAAAATCTTCATTGGTAACAGCGACATCCCTAAAAATGATTGAACAATTAATTAAGTATATATGAATATGATGCTTAAAGACTATTGTTTCTTGAACAAGGATAAATGACGTAATGATGTTGGACTATCTATTATAGTATCTTGGAAAAATGTAGTTTACTCCCTATGAATATGATATTCTTAAATAAAAATTAGCCTTTAGAAAGGAATAAAAAATAATAAGACAATATTAAAAAAAGTGTAATTCCCGGGAAATTAAAGGTCCCATCTTAAAGTGGAAACTAAAAGATTATTAAAGGGATGTATAGCACAACTATATGTTTCACAGCAGAAATTTTGAATTGAACAATATAATGTTTTCAATGAAAATGAACTTCGTTTCAAATTTCTTATTAGGCTGAACCTAAACCTATGCTCGAGAGATAGTTGTCCATATACTGATAAGGGATGTATGGATTCTTGAGAAGAGAGCCGCGTGGAGCATGCATGAAGTGGTCAGATGCTTCTTCGATTCTTTTCCCTGGTGCAGCTGAGCCATCCTGGACTTGAACCAGAGACCTCACCCGTACCAATATTTTCGTAAAATTGATTTTTACAAATAGCAATTCGCAAATAATGGAATAAGTAAATTCCCAAGACAAAGTGCAAAGTAAATAAACATTACTCATAAAATAAATCAATATATATAAACTAATTTCAACTACGTTTGGTGGGGTGCGCCAAGCCAATGCAATAGTGCAACACTAAGGCGACGCACTAGAGTCCAGGCAGCAAGCTACTTTGATGGACTCTCCCCCTAAAAAAATTAATTTAATATCGTGTGAGTCAATGACTCACATAACATATATATCAAACTGATAAAAAAATTACTACACTTGACCTTAGCCAAAACTTAGATGGGTATGATGATTTATTCCTCCAAAAAATTGTGTAAGTGGACAGGAAATTGAAATCCTATTTTCTAGTAGAAATTAAGTGATTCTTAAGGCATAAATAGAGTTCAATCAAACACTTTAAACTGAAATTGAAAGAGGCCGCGCGAACGCTGGCCCCCATTACCACAAATTATGACGTAGACTCGACTACTTGAGCCGATCTTAGGCTAATGCCCATCCAACGTGCAATGGAAGTCATCAACCTAGGCCATAGGTCTTCTGGATCACCCATTGACCCCGTCCAGGTAAGTACGTAACTTGTGCCCTTAATGCCCTTTTTATAGCTAATTTCTTATTGTTTGAGATTCATCTATCTGATATGGGATTAATTAGAGTTCAGTTTTATCTATATGCCTATTGCTCATAAATTGTCAATGTTGTTGTAGCATAGTAGCTATCACTTACAAAGTTGAGGTTCAAGGACGTGACATTGATTGACAGAGCTAAGATCCCTGGATTAAAATGATTTTGATCGTAGGTTCAACTCCCACAAAAGTAGGTATTTGCTCTAGTTTATTACTAGTTTTCTTGTAGTTGTATATTATATATAATTCTTGGTACTTATCAATTGTTGAAATTATTTATAATGTAATGATTGATTATTAATTTTTTTTAAATTTTAATTTTTTTTGCTAAAAATCAATTTCATATAAATATTACAAAGTGCTTGAAATTCTTGTGTAATTTATACTTTGATTCGCTTCTATTGCTCATATATTATAGTGTCATTTAAAGTTAATTTATAATATTACTCTTTCACGAAATGTTTTTATTATGTAATACTTATGATAACTAATCATATTCCAAAAGTTAGGAGGAGAAGCTTTTATATAAATTTTAGAATTACTTGTTAGTCAAAATAAAATTTGAGTAAATAATAGTTTGATATATCACTATGAAGCAAATAAGCAAACAAAATATGGTAGAGTTCGTGTCTTCTGTTTTTTGAAGTAAATACTCCTAGATAGAAAATCAAAATTGTTGAATTTCAATCAAAAATAATTCACTTCAAATTTCTTGTATACAAATTTTTGCCTCAAATTGAAAATTAAAAATAGCATTTGACAAATAATGGATTATTTAGAAGCTAAATCTAATCAATGAGACTACAACTCTCACATCACAATACAAATAATATTTCAACTATGTTTGGTGGGGTGTGCCAAGCCAAGGCAATAGTGCAACACCAAGGCGACGCTCGAGAACCCAAGCAGCAAGCTACTTTGATGGACTCTCCTCCTAAAAAAATTAATTTAATATCGTGTGAGTCAATGACTCACATATCAGATATTAAACTGATAAGAACAGATACTATACTTGATCTTAGCCAAAAGGCCGAGAAAGGTATGCTTAATTCAATTCTAAATTTCTTCTTTTGTATGTTTTATGTCTATTTGTTGTTACTTTGTGTTTTCAATGTGGGAATAAACATTATAAGATCAAAAGTTAGATGAAAAAAATCATTGTTGCCCCTTCTAGTTTTTATTCAAATTTATTCCAAATTCATGACAAGTTTGACAACAATTGAACTCTCCAATCTATACCCATTGTTTCTTAGCATGTCTTTGTGCAAAATTATTATCTACAAATGCAATTCAGTGTACTGCATTGCCCTTTTAATTTTTATTTTTATTTTTTAATATTCATTCTTAATTATCAAAAGAATGTGAATGATCCAATTAATGTTTCATGCTTTCTATATATTAGAAAAATGCAGAATTGACTTAAAATATTGTTACTGCTCTCTCTCTATCTATGCAGTTACTAGTTGATTGGTAACAACTACATATACCAAAATAGGACTGAATTACTCAAGGTGGTTGGCCAAGTGGTAATGACTTGCGACTTTCAGAGACGAGACTCAAGTTTGAATCCTACTGGAGACATCACACCGGAGATGACTTATACCCTTTGCACTCTTCGGTCCGAACTGTAAATACATAGTCTAGTAAATAAAAAAATAAAAAAAAGGACTGAATGTTTACACCAACTAAGATTACCCTTTCATACCAATATAGTCTAGATGATGCTCAACGAGGACAATTATTTCATTATTAAGGATATATGAGGTGAAGAGAGTATAATGATACTAATGTATCAAGAGAAATTGTATTTTACTCCCTATGATATTCTTAATTAAAAAAAGTAACCTATAAAAAGTTTAAATACAATAGATAAAATAAAAAAATGGGAAAAAAAATAAATAAAGGAACATACCCACAAGTGTTTTGGGAAACATGCACCGAACTCCCCCTAAGTTATTTATTTTACAAGGAATTCCCTTGTGTTTACATATTATTGCACACTCTCCCCTTCACGGTAAAATAAATAACTCGGTTAGTTTTTGGTTGATTAAATACTATTTTTCTTAACCATAAATAATTTTTTTAATATAAAATCTAAAAAATATAAAAATAAAACAAGATGAATGTATTAAAATTAAAATAATAATTGAATTATTAATTAATTACAATAAATATATATATATATATATAATACCGTTATCCCATTTTCTACCCATCCCTCATTTTAACCACCACTCCCTCCCCCAAAAAAAAATTGAACTCAATGGTTATTGGATGGTACATGAGGAGTAATTCTATTTTTTGGGGGTAATTTGGTAATTATTAAATTGATGAAAACCAAATTTCACTCACATAAAACGCGAGTAAGAGACACTCTCCATTACTTCAAATGAAAAAAAAAATTACTTGCAATAATTTGTAAAACACAAGAGTTCTTGCCCAAAAAAAATAACAAACACAATGGAGTTCTTTGTAAGTTTTCCTGAATGTAAATGTTTAGGATGGATTTATTCCTCGAAATAATGTGTGATTGCACAATAAATTCAAAATCCCCCATTCTCGTAGAATTTAAGTGATTCTTAAGGGGAAACAAAGTACAATCGATTTGCTGGAAAGGGGCCGCGCGAACGCTGGCCCCCCACTACCACAAATTATGACGTAGACTCGACTACTTGAACCGATCTTAGGCAAATGCCCATCCAAAGTGCAATGGAAGTCATCAACCTAGGCCATAGGTCTTCTTGATCACCCATTGACCCCGTCCAGGTAAGTAAGTAACTTCTTGCCCTTCAAGCCCTTTTAATAGCTAATATCTTTTTGCTGTGATTCATCTATCTGATGATGTGGGATTTAGATTTCAATTTTATATCTAATCTAATACATATATATATTTGAAGGGTGTGTTTTGACCCCAATCATGCAAATTTGACTCAATTCTTTTTTCTTAGAATTTAGAGTTTTTTTTATTGTCAAAAAATTAATGATTGGGTAATCTCTTATCTACAATTTGAAAGTTTTTCAGATTTTAAATGGGTTTTTGGCATTTTGCACCCTGGAATTATAGGGTTTTGACACTTTGCACCCTGACTTAAAAGTTTTGGCTCTTTGCACCCTGAAAATATAATTTATTTGGCACTTTGCACCCTAGTGTGTGTTTTAGTGAGAAAATTCATTGATAGAAGGGTAGAATAGTTATTTTCAATTTTATTTTTCACTTTGCATCTTGGCAATATAGATTTTGCACCCTTAAAATATAGAATGTTGGCATTTTGCACCCTAAAATAATAAAATATTAGCATTTTTCACCTCGACTTAATTTTTTTGGCACTCTGCACTCTAAAAATATAATTTGTATGACATTTGCACCCCTAATGTATTTTTCTTAAAATAAACAGACTCATGAATGTCGGCGATGTAGAGATAAAATGGTCATTTCTATGCACAACAATCATAAACTTGTTATTCTAAATTTGTTTTACTTTATAATAACTTATTTTAACATTTTCTCTCTGTAAAATATAGATTAAAAATAAGACAGTGTCTTTATTTTATTTTCAAGTATTCTCAAGATTACTTACTTTATATCTAAAATAGACATTTACATATCTAACATATTATTATATTGCATGTTATTTACATAATTTAGATTATCATATTAAGTCAGGGTTGAAAATGCCAGAAATTATATTTTTGGGTGTAAAGTGCCAATATCTATATTTCAGAGTGCAAAGTGTCAAAATCTAAACTTATAGGGTTTAAAGTGCCAAAAATATTCGAAAATAACTATTCTACCCTTCTATCAATGAATTTTCTCACTAAAACACACACTAGGGTGCAAAGTGCCAACTAAATTATATTTTCAGGGTGCAAAGTGCCAAAACTTTTAAGTTAGGGTGCAAAGTGCCAAAACTCTATAATTCCAGGGTGCAAAGTGCCAAAAGCCCGATTTTAAATCAATTGTTCAAGATTATTGTATAGCTAATTAATTGTTTTGCCGTTTCTCTTTTTAAATAATTGATTTGCCAAAATTATGCCACACAAATAGTTTCCTTTATGAAGGAAAAAGAATTGGAATATGAATTTAATACATTTTAAAACTGCACGTTACAAGCTTAAGATTTTCAAATTTGTCTTAATTCTTAATTGATATCCTAAGATCATGCCCACAAAATATTTGTCCATGATTACGGCATTTAGTATTGGAATATAGATCTGAATTATATAGTTCATTATAAAAATCGACTTCTTAAATTTTGCTCTGAACATTGGTCAGGCCTTTACTCATTCTTTAGTTTTAAATCCCTTTCATCTTCAATAATTTAACCTACTTTGTTTCTCTATATTTTTGTTTTCTTTCTTTTGCATTATAGATTAACCATGTATTTTTTTTTCCAGGTTCGTGTTTGAACGTCTTGAACTTTTGTTCATAATAATATTCTTCGTGCCTTTGCACATTTTTTTAATTTCATATACTTTTTCCCTTCGATTATTTAATTTACTGTATTTTTTATATTTTGTTCTTTTATTGAAATTTTTAGATATCTTTAGATCTAATGTTGTTGTTTTTTTACGCAGAAGAGGTTTCAATGAAATTGAATCTAATGAATTGTAAGTTTTCGGTTGGTAGCATAATTTTCATTGTAGCATCATAGAACTTTTTCAGATCCTAAGATCAAATCTAATTTTTTGAATTATTCATATTGATATTTTTTATTTGCTTTCAGCCAATTATATTTATGAACATTGATATTCTGGAACAGAGAGATGTTAACTAAAAGCTAAAAGGTATACAAATATGGAGAAGGGTTCTATAATTTTTTTTCCTTTCCATTTTTTTAGAATATATCATCCATTAATTATTTCCTTCTTCAAATTTATCTTTTGTGTTAATTTTATTTTCATTTTCAAGTGCTCAATTTTAATTTTGCTTCGAACATTGGTAAGGCCTTTGCTCATTCTTTAGTTTTAAATCCCTTTCATCTTCGATAATTTAACCTACTTTGTTTCTCTATATTTTTGTTTTCTTTCTTTTCCATTATAGATTAACCATGTATTTTTTTTTTCCAGGTTTGTGTTTGAACGTCTTGAACTTTTGTTCATAATAATATTCTTCGTGCCTTTGCACATTTTTTTAGTTTCATATCCTTTTTTCCTTCGATTATTTAATTTACTGTATTTTTTTATACTTTTTTCTTTTATTGAAATTTTTAGATATCTTTAGATCTAATGTTGTTTTTTTACGCAGAAGAGGTTGAATCTAATGAATGGTAAGTTTCTGGTTGGTAGCATAATTTTCATTGTAGCATCATAGAACTTTTTCAGATCAAATCAAATTTTTTGAATTATTCATATTGATATTTTTTATTTGCTTTCAGCCAATTATATTTATGAACATTGATATTCTGGATAAGAGAGAGTTAACTAAAAGCTAAAAGGTATACATATATGGAGAAGGGTTCAATAATTTTTTTTCCTTTCCATTTTTCTAGAATATATCATCCATTAATTATTTCCTTCTTCAAATTTATCTTTTGTGTTAATTTTATTTTCAATTTCAAGTGATCAATTTTGTGATTTTATATGAATTTTTCGATATTTTTTAGGTTACATGAGTTTTATGACATACATGTTATATTTTTCCACAATGCATTAATTTATTAATAAAAATATTGCGTAACCAAATAGAATATTTGAGTAGTTGCATTACATTTTAAGGTGCGTATAGGCAATTGTCTCTAGCAAATAGCTACAAGTTGGTCACTTTGGCATTTGCACTATGTAATTATAGGATTTTGGCGCTTTGCATCCTGATTTAAAATTTCTGGTACTTTGTACCATGAAAATATAATTTATTAGACACATTACACTATAATGTGTGTTTTTATGAGATTATTCATTGGTAGAAGGGCATAATAGTTATTTTCGATTTTCTTTGGCACTTTGCACACTGGCAATATAAATTTCGCACCCTAGAAATATAGAATGTTGATATTTTACACCCTATATTTATAAAATGTTGTGCTTTTCACCCCGATTTAAAATTTTTGGCATTATGCACCCTAAAAATATAATATGTATGACATTTTGCACCCTAATGTGTTTTCCTTAAGAAAATTCATGAATATCGTTGGTGTTGAGATAAAATGATCATTTATATGCACAACAAACATAAAAATGTTATTATTAATTTAATTTACTTAAGTTTATGATAAATTATTTTAACATTTTCTCTCGATTAAATTTAGATTAAAAAAAAGACATTGTCTTCATTTAAATTTCAAGTATCCTCTAGGATTATTTAGTTTATATCTAAAATACATGTTTACAAAATTGGCATGTTATTTACATTATCTAAATTAACATATTAATTCGAGTTTGAAAATGCCAAAAATTATATTTTTTTTTGTTGCAAAAAGTCAACATTCAATATTTTCAGGGTGTAAAGTGTCAAATACTTTTAGGGCGCAAATGCCAACAATATTAAAAAGTCACTATTATACCCTTCCATCAAATAATTTTTTCTTCAAACCATACACTAGGATGCAAAGTGCCAAGTAAATTGTATTTTTAGGACACCAAGTACCAAAATCCTATAATTCTAAGGTACAAAGTGCCAAAAACTCTCAAAATTATCATACAATTTAATAAACCACTCAAACAAAAATCCTACAATAGTTAAACTATTGTAATACCACAAAAATTTCACAATACACTAAACATATAAGAGAAAAATAATATAAGCTTATGTTATATTTACTTAAAAAGAAGATTGTACTGAGGTCAAACTATGCAAATATTTTCCTGTAATAGTTATAAAAAAATGCAAGTTAGAAGTTCTTAGACAGAAACAAACTTAAAAATGAGATCAAGTCAATAAAGAATTAATTAGATGATTAAATGATAACATATGAGAATAAATCAAAATATGTCTTTTTTTTTTTTTTTTTTTTTCCCTTTCATTTACACATAATATGTCTGGATTTGATCCATGATTTACTTACTTTTTCAATGGGTTAATGCAAATTTATTCCTCTGTAAATTGTTTGAAATGCATAATCTTTGATCCCAAACCCTCCGCACCTCCCCGGTTTGGAAAATAGCATTTTACCCGTCTTGTGAAATTTTTAAATGAGCAGTTTGCCTCCTTCCAATGGAAAGTATAACGCACTCCGAAATTGAGAGTATGCATGAAAATTTTTGCTTAAAAAGATTAAAGTACCCATAAAGGGATATAAAGTCCCATATTTATTATAATATATGGGGTAAAGTGTCACATATATCATAACATGAGGGGTAAAATACTACATTTATCTAAGTATGGGGTTAAAAGTGCAATATTGTAAGTTGATTGGGTCAAACTATAGTATATAAGAGGAGTATCACTTTCAATTTATAATTTTTTAGTTTAAAAATGTCAGAAAAATAATGTAAAACTTTTATATGGAGATAAATAGTTAGTAACTCCTTTTTTGCTTATACTAAAGAACCAAGTTGAGGTATGTCATATCAATAATCTCACAAAAAATGGTATTATATCAAATAATAATTTAATATTGTGTTGTGCGTAGCACGAGTATACGCTAGTATATATATATATATAACTTTTTTGCTAATAAATCAATTTCATGTAAATATTACAAAATGCTTCAACTTCATATGTAATCGATACTTGGTTCACTTCTATTGCTCATAGATTCTAGTGAGTCAACAACATTATTATTTTAAGTTATAATTTTTCATATTACTCGTTCACGAAATGATCTTATTATATGACACTTATGAAAACCAAACACGTTCCAAAAATTAGGAGGAACTTTTATCTAGTGTATTTCATGTAGATTTTACAATCAAGTATTAATCAAAATAAAAGTTGAGTAAATAATATTTTGATATAGCACATTAATGAAGCAAGTTCCTCAAAATAAAAATTTATGACTATATAAATTATTGAAAGTAAAATACTCCCCTAGAGAACACTATATACCAATTTTACTGGCATAATTTTATTTCACATCACATTTTGAAAATTTTCAAACTAGATAGTAAAAATTGTCGATTTTAAATTCAAATTTCATATAAACCAATATTTGCCTCAAACTGAAAATTTGAAAGAGCAATTGACAAATAATGAAATAAATAAATTCTGAAGCCAAATTCAATCATCAAAGAGAATAAAATTTTCCCCTTGCAATACAAAAAATATTTCAACTATGATTGGTGGGATGCGTCAGGCCAAGGCAATAGTGCAACACCAAGGCGACACTCGAGAGCCCAAGCAGCAAGCTACTTTGATGGACTCTCCCCCTAAAAAAATTAATTTAATATCGTGTGAGTCAATGACTCACATATCAGATATTAAACTGATAAGAACAGATACTACACTTGATCTTAGCCAAAAGGCCGAGAAAGGTATGCTTATTTCAATTCTTAATTTCTCCTTTTATATATCTTATGTCTATTGCCAGTTACTTTGTGTTTTCAATGTGGGATTGACCATTATGAGTTTTTCTCTTATTCTACTTAAGGGTGTTCGCGGTGCGGTTTAGTGCGTTTTTGTACTTGCCCATACCCAACCCAATATTTGCGGGTTTTAAAATCTCTAGTCCAAACTCAACCCAACAAGTCTTGAAATTGCACTATGCGGTTCATTTCGGTTTGGGGCGGGTTTTGCGGTCTCAGTTATCAATTTTATTGTATTTTTATTATTTGATGAGTTAAATATAAATGCACAAGTTAATTACAATTTTTTGTTTTTATTAATAAATTTAGTAAACTTGCATAGATAATATAATGGAGATGATGTAAAATATCAATTAAAATATAATTTTCAATGAATATATAATTTAATGAAAGCTAAAAACAAACTCGAACACTAAATTAACAAGTTTTCATTACACGAAAATCAAAATTGTTCCGAAAGAATAAACAAAAGAGAGATATATCTTTATATTCGAACTTGGTGTTGGTGGTTAATGGCCAATGAAAAGTTTGATTGATATATTTTTTTTGCGTTACTTTTTGTTTTTCGCAGAATATTTTTTAACTAATTTGTTCTAGTTTTGGATCTATTTTTTATCTTTTTATCTTTTTGACACTTAAAATTGGAGATTTACGTAAGATTGTAGGGTTTATCTAATATAATTGGGGTTTGGGTTGTGGAACATGATTAATTTGTTAAATTATATACTTATATTATATTTCTCATTTTCTTAAATTTAGGACTAAATTAAATAATATAATAAAATAAAACATATATACATCATTATTTATATAAAGTGCGGTCGAATGCGGTTATGCAGTCTAAAAAAGTATAAAATCAAACCTGATCGAAAATTGCGGTCTTTTTTTCATGATGCCCAAGATCAACCCATCAAACCTTCAACCCGTAAAATTACGGTCGGTTTGGATTGAATTGATCGGTCGGGGCGGTTTGACGATTTCGTTGAACACCCCTAATTCTACTGGCCTAAGAATGCATCATGAGAAAATATTTTACTCCATATGATATTCTTATTAAAAAAAGTTAACCTATAAAAAAATATAGAAAACAATAAGATAAAAATAAAAAAATAGGAAAAAAAATACCATACCCATCAGTATTTTGGGAAACCTACATCGAACCCCCCCCCTATATTATTTGTTTTACAAGAAATTCCCTGTGTATTCATAATGTTGCATCAACGTCGTTAGTATTTGTAGATTAAATATTATTTTTATCCACCGCACTTAATTTATTTACAAATATATTAAACTAATTTAATCTTATTATATAACGATAATAAATAAAACAATATTTTATCTGAACAATATAATAATAAATCTTCATTATTTTTAGGGAATAATAATTTTTTTATTAAAAAAAACAATATGTATATACTATTAATTAAAATAATAACTGAACTATTAGTTATTTACCAAAAAAATTATGTAAAAGAAGTACCTTTATCCCACCCCCGGCCAAACCTACCGATCCCCCATTTTAACATCCACCCACCACAAATTGAACCCAGTGGGTAGGGGTGATCCTTTGGGTCGGGTATTTTGGGTTCCTTCCCTACCCGATCGGGTATTTCTTATTTCTCATTTGAACGAAAAATGCGATGTTTGACATTTAGAGTCGGATATCAGATATCCAAAATATTTATTCGATTAAGTTTTCGGCATTGATTTATATCCGAATAGGTATTTCTGAACCCACCGTATTGAATAATTTTTTTTGGTCCAATTACGAATTAAAATGACATGTCATATGATTGGTCTTGGCCCAAATTTATTCTCCTTTCTCATCATCAAATGTATTACTCTATTAAATAATTTAAATTTCTTATAAATATAAATTTTGGGTTACCCGAACCCGAAAAGGCAGGTACCCGAAAATTTGGATGTCCATCTAAACATGACGGATTTTAGGTGTGAAAAATCAACACCTGTTGAGTCGATTACCCGACCCTCGCCACCCCTAGCAGTGGGTGGTAGGGGAAAGAGTAATTCTATTTTATTTTATTTTATTTTATTTTATTTTATTTATTTTTATTTTTTTTTGTAATTTCGTGCAACAATTTGTAAAACAAAATTAAATTTGTTGCAAAATTAATATATCACTAGGAAAAAAATTCGCATGTTCCAAAATATAGATGGGTAAAATGATTTTTTTCCCCCAAAAAAAATGCAATTGCACAGGAAATTGTTTCCTATAGAAATTGAGTGATTCTTAAGGAGAAACAAAGTACAATAAATTTTTTTTAATTAAAATTGGAAGAGGCCGCACGATCTCAAAAGAAAAATTTATGGTAGAGTTTGCGTCTTTATTAGAGTAAATACTCGTAGACAATTTTGTAGCATATCACAAGTTCTAGGCATCATTTTATTTCATTTCACATTTCACAAATTTCAATCTAGATAATTAAATAGTTGAATTCCTATCAAAATTAAATTTCAATTTAAATTTCTTATACCCCAATATTTACCTCATCTTGAAAATTAAAAATAGCAGTTAACAATAATGGAATAAGTAAATTCCCAAGCCAAATTCAATCAAATAACATAAAACTTTCCCCTAACAATACAAATAATAATTCAACTATGTTTGGTGGGGTGTGCCAGGCCAAGGAAATAGTGCAACACCAAGGCGACGCTCGAGAACCCAAGCAGCAAGCTACTTTGATGGACTCTCCCCCTAAAAAAATTAATTTAATATCGTGTGAGTCAATAACTCACATATCAGATATTAAACTGATAAGAACAGATACTACACTTGATCTTAGCCAAAAGGCCGAGAAAGGTATGCTTAATTCAGTTCTTAATTTCTCTTTTTGTATGTCTTTTGTCTATTTCCAGTTACTTTGTGTTTTCAATGTGGGAATAAACTTTATGGGTTTTTTCTCTTATTCTACAAAAATGCAATAGGAGAGTTAAGTTTCCCCTAAAAAAAAAAGAACATAGGATTAAGTTTATCTGTCCAAATATTATTTACATTATTCAATTCATCATTGTATATAACAGATATGAAGATTTTTTGTAAGTTTTTGTCATATTATGCATTAAGATATGTATTTAAAAATAAACTAGCTAGGCCTTGTTTGGCTTTGAAGAGATGGAATAGTGGAGAGATGGGCCAGTTGCGTAACTGGAAATGGGTCTAGCTTAAATTGGGTGTAATTTGGTTATTTTTTTTGGGCCAGAGATAATATTAGATTAGGGCCAATTATATGTGATTCGTTAGAAAATCACAGGCCCAATGTGATAAAATAACAAGGGTAAATATCACTTTTGGTCTCTCTTATCATTAACTTTTTATAGAGTGGTCCCTTTTATGTTTTTTTCCCACTTTAGTCCCTACTATGAATTATTTATTTCACTTTAGTCCCTACTATGAATTATATGTTTCACTTTAGTCCTTATCAGGTGGTTCTGATAACACATGACATGCATATGAATATTTTTCAGGGCATTTTCGTCTGTTCGCTATTGAGACAATTTGAGATACTGTTTAATTGGTGAGCAATTTTGGTATTTGAAGAAGATTTTGGGAGAAAACTTTAGTTTGGAACGAAATGGACGATTAAGTTGGACTGGAATGAAAGCCTAGTTTGGAAGAGATTAAATCTTTAGTTTTTTTCAAATGATTAGAAAGACGAAAATATCCATGTTAGTTTACTTGAAATGACGAAATTGCCCTTATGAGCATATCACATGTTACCAGAACCGCCTTGGAACACCTGAAAAGGACTAAAGTGAAACAAATAATACATAGTAGGGACTAAACTGGAAAAAAAAATATAAGAGGGACCACTCTGTAAAAAGTTAATGATAAGAGTGACCAAATATGGTGTGTACCCAAATAACAATTTGCCCCTCCATTATACTACCCAAAAATCAGCAACGGAATATCCTTTTGGTCAAGGTTTACCCACAAGGCCACAATTGACACCATTAAATTTTCCATAGTTTATAATCTAAACTTGTCCTAATTAAAACTCTCCCCCTCAAATTGCATGATTGGCGGATGACCTGTGGAATGTTTGAGAGTCGGTTTGGCCTTTTATAGTTTTTCTCTAAGTATTTTTTCTCAATAAGCAAATATGGATTAAAACTTTCTATCTTTTCGGTCAAAAATATCGAAAAAATTCTGTAGTTTCTGTTTTTGAATCAATAAAACAAAAATAAGATATATTCCGAAACTCTATACTTGTTTTAAAAATTTCTCAATTTTTTCTAATTTTTTTGAAATATTTTCGAAAACTTCTCGAAAACCATATTCAGCTGATCGAATGATCGAAACATACATTCGGAAAAAAAAATTTGATCCATGTAAACAAATAATATAAACACTCTACTATTTAGGCCTTGATTGGTGAGGAAAACTTAGTTGAGAACAGAATAAACATTATATCTAGATTGCACAACAAATTCTTGGAATTTGTTGTTTTTTCCCTTCAAATACTAGAGTTATTATATTATTTGATTTTCTGACCTCTTTCAATTTCCTCATAAAAATTCAAGATCCAATTATAACACTTCTAACAACCTTGTTACATGAAAAGTTTGTTTAGTGAATGATTTACAAAACAAAAGAGTAATAGAATAATGATATAGTTTTAAGAATGTTATATTGTGACTAGAGAAATTTGCACTTTCCCCCTAAACTTCTTTTCAACCATTTTTATGGCCAAAGAGTTCGGGGAGAATATGTAACACAAAAGTTTATGGTGAAAAGTGCAATGAAAGTGTAGGTTCATGAAGGGAAATGCAACTTTGATTTAAGTTAAGGGGGCAAAACTCAACTTTTTGCAATTAGTTATACTTCAAAGTTCAAAAAGATATGTAAATTCGATAGAAAAATAAATACTTTAGGAAAAAATTAACAAATATAAAATAGATACAAATACAGTATATTATTTAATATAGGGAATAAAAGCTTTAGGAAAATATTAACAAATATAAAATAGATTTAAATACATTATATTATTTAGACACTATAAAGTTAGAGATGAGTATAAAATTGAGCATACATTATATTTTCATTTTCATGTTTAAGTTCACCATACAAATTTCGCATTATAATATTCATCAAGTTCTTAATTTTTTCTTTTTAAAATTTTTTAAAAGAAGAAGTTTGACAATCTTTATTTGTGGATTTTATAGCTGATAATTATCTTTGAAGAATAAATAGGTGGACTTGTTAATTAAAGAAGCAAAAATTACACTTTCAATCAAAAAATTGGTTTCCCTGAAAGTCGATTTGTTCTTTTCCCCCCTGAACTTACCCTTGTACCTTTTACGGGACTAATAATATAGTTTCATTAATCACAAACTACTAGGAATGGTCAAAGTTCAACCATAGGTTTATAGGAAGGAACGAAATGTTTCAAAATTTAGAGAATTCAATAAATTTCTACATATAAGTCTCAGTTGTTCTATATTCCCATAAAACTTAAGGGTCCGTAAATTTTACAGAATTGGAGGGTCTTCTGAAGTGCCCTTTGTTTTGTCACCTTATATAAAAGTTGGTTGTTTGAGGTCTTACTGTTTTAGAAATAATAGTAGGTTTAATTTTTAAAATATTGTTAGATTCTTTTTGGAGATAATAAAAAAGTAAGAGAAATATATAAAGATATATATAATTTCATGTTAAATAAAAAAATTTCGACTTTCTTGTGTTAAATTTTGAAACATAATCTTGTTGACAATTTTATTGTATCTTGTTATTTGAATAATTTTTAACCAATTAATTGTGAGTATGTTCAGTTAGTTTTGCATTAAAGACAACATAGCTGGAAAATTAATTTATTTATAGACTAATTCAAAGGAGGCAATGTGAAGCTGTGCCACGAATCATGGAGGTTGTTTTGGGGCCATGGAAAGTCTAGGACTGAATATGAATTGTTCGGTGATGTTCTTTTATTTGACAGTACCTACAAGTCCAATATGTACAAATTTCCGCTTGTAATATTTTCTGGAGTTAATAATCATATAAGCACGTGCATTTTTTGAGCTGCTATTTTTTGCAATGAGACGACGGAGTCATATACTTGGTTGTTAAAAACGTTTCGTGAAATTTGGAAGAACAACATGCCGCGATGCATGCAGCCATTTGTCGATTTCAATACAATATTAATTAATATTCTCTATTCTCTAAAACGACAAATAATTTGGGACAGAGGAAATAATTATTAAAACCTAATCAATGGTCAAGTGAGTACGAGATTAACTTTTAATCATAAGCATTCATACTCGGACAAAAAAAGTCAGCTAGATTTTGCCATGAAAATTAGGCATCAATAATCAAATAACATAACAGATCAAACATCAATTATTACACCATTGAACAGGGCAAACAGCTGCGCTATATATATACTAAAATTATTCTTGGGGGGAATATGGCAACCCACTGTCCTTCTTGTGATTTGTAAAAGACTATTAAAATTCAATTGTTGAATCAGCAAGAAGAAGAAATTGCACTAATTGTACTATTTTGACCAAATATAAGAGAACGTGTCCTACCCTGCATCCGAACATATAACTAACATCAGATATTTGAAAATGACTATGCCTGCGAGAATAGTAGGGAAAATTAAAATTCTACAACAAGGTAGAAGAGAACAATAATTAGATGTATAAAACATACTTTCCATGTGTTTCTGAATATGAAGAAGGTTAAAAAATACACAGCAAGGTCATAAATCAAACTTGATAAGAAAATACTCAAAGAAATGACAAATGCAGCCAACCAAATTGAAGAATGAATAAAAAAAACTTACATATAACAAAACCTATAAAACAGGAGTTAATAAAAATATGAAATAGAAACAACTAAAATCTAAACAACAAAGTATTGTCCAAGCTAAATCTCTTTTAACCATATAAGAACAGCCTTTTCCTTGGCAAAACTTAAACCAATAATCGTTTAGGCTATGTTTGGTTTATTGATTTCAGTGGGTAAAATGATAACTAATATGCAAATGAACAATAGATGAAGCTCAAAGCTACGTCACTGAATGCAAGAGAAAACGTTTTCCTTGGTGTTTTACTAAATCAAATCCAAGAATCAAACATAGCCTTAAAGAAAAGAAGATGCATCAATTTAAAAATAGAAAGAAATTCATAGTTTTTTGGAGTCGAATTCTCACCGGAATCCAATTTCGGAGAAATTTCACTCAGACCAGTAGGGAAAATAGAAAAATTTGCAGTCCTTTCCCCAAACCCTAGGTCAGAGGAAAACGGAATAAATACCTACAAAACCAAAAAAAAAATAGAAATTAGATCAATAAATTTTTAGTGAAATATATTACCACAAAACAAAAGCACCAAGTTAATAGGATACTAAATTATACAGAAAACTTGCTGCAAGAAACGAAGTAATTTACCCTGTAATTTGATGAAGTACATAACAATCAACTCACGAAGAAATAGAAAACGACAATTACTAATTAGACAAAACATAAATTGAAGCGCCATTAATTACCTTCCTTTTTGTGGCCGTAATCAGCATAGCCACCTCAAAACCTCGCACTGCCTCCTCCATCAAATTAAACCAAAACGTCACTTTTGTTCATCAAGGAGTCATGAATTTTCGTATGTAAATTGTGAGGGTATAATTGTTATTTTTCTTGTAAAATATGTTGTAAAAAGAACTCTGTATATGTATGTAGTAGCAAATCACCTGTCCAAATGCATAGGGGAAAGCAGAATACATCCTTCCCAGCAGCTCGTTCTTTGTAGAAGACCACTCGTTTCACAGCCACCACGGGTTGTACTGACGAGGCACTTTGATTTCCAAGAAAGAATGTAGCAGCATACATTGACCCCATAGCATTAAAAATGTCTTGCTCTGTATCCCTAAAATACAGAAAGAAAAAGAAAAGAAAAAATAAGTTAAGATCCTCCTAACATTAATTAATACATTTTGTTGCTTACAATTTAGAACCCAAATCCCAGAACATTGATCCAAAGACGAGAGCGAGGAAGATTGTGTACAACATTCTCACTGCAGTGTACAAAAGGGTAAGCTAGTCTATAGAAAATTACACGGGTGGGTAAATTGCTTCTTTTTTTTGAAGGTTTAAAAATAAGTTTAAGTATATAGTGTTATAATGAAAGGTATTTTTTTCAAGTTTTAAAAATGTTAGAGAGGCGGTGTGAATCTTTTATAAGAACATAGGGCGGTAAAGTGCACTTTTTCCAAATCATAGCCCATAGGTGGGTAAACTGTAAATTATGAATATCACATGAAGTAAATTGCTATTAACTGTAAATACAGGAAAACAAAGTAAACTCTGACCTGAAGAAGCTTGAAGATATAGAAAAACGAGTTTCTTTTTATAAGATATAGGTACGTTTTGGTTTAATTTTATTATAAAGATACTCAACTTTACAGGAAACCCAATTTTATATCTATATCTATTATCTTAAAATAGTTTATATTTAAGCATCATTTTCACTTTTTTTTTTTATTTTCAATTAGAATTTCAATATCCTCTATATATCCCAATGAAAATGCACTTTGTAACAACTAACTAATTTGATTTTGTACCCATGGTGGTTGGGTCAAGTGGTAGTGACTAGCGACTCCCAGTGGCGAGACTCAAGTTCGAATCCTACTGGAGACAACATACTGAGGAGGACCTATACCCTTTGCACTCTTCGGTCCGAAGTGTGAATACGCAGCCTATACATAAAAAAAAATATTTAATTTTGTAGGATGGGACTGATATTTTTTTCATGATTAGAAGAGACGTGAAATTGAAGAAGCTTACGAATATTTATTATGACAGATGCGCAATGAATTTGATATCTATTATATTCTTGTTTGATGGACGTCGTCTCTAAGGGAAGCAAACTCCAGATGAGGTAATCTACTCTTTCTCTTCATGATTTATTCGAGTCGTTATTATTTTGGAATATAGGTAACTAAGTTTTAATTTTATTCTTTAAAGCTGGAAATGGAGGACGGGGATAAAATTGATGCGCTGCTGCATCAGATTGGAGGACAAATGCTTAACAAAGACATATCACAAGAAGAATTGTGGGTTGTCATAGTACCCCAAGAATATATATATATATATATATATATATATATATATATATATATATATATATACGCGGCTGCAAGTTCAATAGTGTAATAATTGATATTTGATCTGTTATGTCATTTGATTATTGATACCTAATTTTCATGTCAAAACCTAGTTGACACTTTTCTGTCCGATTATGAATGCTTATGATTAAAAGTTAATTTTGTACTCACTTGACCATTATGGCTTAATAATTACTCCCTCTGTCCCAAATTATTAATATTTTGAATTAATAATAATAATAATAGTAGGTCCCTTTTGGTGGTCCAAGATAGTGTAATGTGCCCCTCTATTTCCAGTAATTACACATCTACAACAAATGATTAGTAAATACCAAGAGTCCCAAAAAATTGAATTGTAAGGCCATCTCGAATGGAGATGGTCGGGCTGGGGGTGGGGTCGGGCTGCGGAAGAGGAGGCGTCTCCATGGCCGCGCGGGCGCGGGGCGAGGCGGCCTTCGGGCGGGGCGCAAAGCTCCGCGAGCCCTGCACCCGTCCTGGGGGTCGCTTGGCCGTGTTTGAGAAGACTTTAAAACATTCATCAATTAGCTCATAAGGACCACCATTGTATAACCATTCATCAACGGATGCTGCTTCCCAAATTGGATAAAAGTGCAAACCGATAGCTGCAGAAGTAGGAATAATGACACCTGAGATAATATTGTTTCCGTAAAGTAGAGATCCAGAAACAGGTTCACGAATACCATCAATATCTACTGGAGGAGCGGCAATGAAGGCAATAATAAACACAGAAGTTGCGGGTCAATAAGTTAGGGATCATCAAAACACCAAACCATCCAATGTAAACACGGTTTTCGGTACTAGTTATCCAGTTACAGAAACGACCCCACAGGCTTTCGCTTTCGCGTCTCTCTAAAATTGCAGTCATGGTAAAATATTGGTTTATTTAATTATCAAATATCAGGGATTCCCAAGCACACAAATTTTCTATATTATAAATCGAAATAGAAAATGGAAGACTTGTTATTCAACAGTATAACATGACTTATATGCTCATGTGAACCAATCCCAATAACTATCTAAACTATCTAGATGAATTTTTATTTAATGAAATGGATTAAAAAAAGAAAATATGTATTTTTATACATAGCTTAGAATTTCGATATGACAGTGGGTTGCCCGGGATTCGAACCCGGAACTAGTCGGATGGAGTAGATAATTTCTTTGTTATGTTAGTTAAATAAAGAAAAATCCTTCCCCAAGCCGCGTGCTTGCATTTTTCATTGCACATGGCTTTCCCTATGTATACATCATTTCCTATTCTACTTTCTCAGAAAAAAAAAGGGGGGGACATAATCAAAAGTAAAAGATTTGTTCGTTCTTGATAGTTATTTACTTTATTGGTGGATAGGAACATACTCTGGATCAAAATCGTGGGGAGTACTTCTTAATCATTTCTACAAACTTAAAATTCAAATTCTTTTTTTTAATAAATATCCTGGTGGATAATTTACAGAATCTCCATTACTAATCTTTCTTGACTCGAATTTCCATTAACTTTTGCTTCGATTGATTCTTCCTCGTCAATTTGATCTGCTTCTTCTTCACGTTTTACTCCATCATCATCGACCAAGTACTTTCCACACTTGGAGGCACTGTTATGTTCAATATAAGCGTCGTCTAACGTCATCATCTTCATCGTCCGAATCAAAAAGCAGTATACCTTTTTCTTTTCTACTCATTTGAAAAATATTGAAGACGAATCTCACTCGGTGAAAAATTAAAATACATGCTCCTACTTATTTGTGTTGTGGTCTATGGATCGTCTGCATTCCCAAAACGTCCAATACGAACCTAGTTTTAATCCTGCTACAAACGCCCAGGGCCTCCAGTGTATATTCAAAAGTTTTCAAGATCAAGTTTTGTTTCTATAATAGAACCTTTTATCTAGTCAAAAATGTTTAATCAAAAGAATTATCATGGCTAACCTCAACAAAAATAGCTCAGTTCATAGAAAAAACATTTTCCAAATCACCCAAGGTTTATCACACATATTGGAGGGGAAATAAAACTAATTTGTGTAAAACAAGAGAGCCAAAAATCAAATAAAACTGCTCATCTCAAACCAAATAAACTATGGTGTGTACAAATCTCTAGGTCTCCTAATTCTTCTAGAAACTGTTACAGGACCGAGTCCCTCAATTTCAAGCCTTCTTCTCTTTCCAATTTTAATTATATCTCTTATTTGATCAAGAGCGTTTGGCAGACCATCATTTGCATTGGGCTCGTTATCTTTCAGGCTTATTTGATCCAGAACGGGTGGCGGACCATCATTTGTATCGGGATCATTATCATTCACAGTGAGCTCGTTATCATTCAGGCTTATTTGATCCAGAATGGGTGGCGGACCATCATTTGTATCGAGCTCGTTATCATTCACAGTGAGCTCGTTTTCCTTCAAAAGTCCACCTCGCCTTCACCTCCTCGTGTAAGTACGCACACCGGTGTTAGCATCAGGCTCGTGAGCATCATTTGCACCGGGCTCCTCCCTATCATCCACACCGGTGTTAACATCGGGCTCGGGACCATCATTCGCACCGGGCTCGTTCTCTATTAGGTCGGGATCATCATTTGCATCGTGCTCGTTCTCTATTAAATGAATCAATAAATTAGAACATTAAGCGAAAAAATCTCTATTACATAGCTAAAGAAGCCAAATAGCGTAACATCTAGAATTCTCACCATAACGTGAAGATCTCATTTTCTTCTCCATCAGATGGTTTTTTCTGTGTTGTCATTCTCTTAAGCAATTTACATAACTCGATTTGTTTTTGAAGTCATGCGTCGCACTTGGTCTTCCTCGAGAAACGTGTTTCAAGGATATCCTATTATTTATATTCTTTTTATACAAATTATCAATTCCGAACCTCTTGGGGCAGTGGTCGAGGCGGTGATAGTGAACATTATTGAAAAATATGAGGATTGTGACAGACTTCACTATGTACGAAACACCTGTTACAAGCCGATTGTAAGGCCTCCATACAATCTGAGATATACAACCATAGAATTAAAAGAGATTTAACACATTAATTAAATCGTTTTAAGTAACTACACTACGGAATTAAAACAAAATTAAAAAAGAAGAGTACTCACATCTTCCTCGAATATTTCTTCGAGTAGAGGCCTCCAATTTGTCTTGTTGTGTTTTCTACTTAAAGGAGGCACTAAATGCCTCATCCAGCCCCAAAAAGTTGGGAACTCCAAAGGGAGATTTTTTTCCGAAATGACTTGCGCCCTGAGCTTCGGAATATGCTCAAAAATAAATATCTAAGAAATAAATTAACAAATCAATTGAAGATAAAAAAAATTCAACAGAAAGTGAAAGACATTAAGGTTAAAATGATTCAGCTGAAGAAAAGAAAAAATTGTTTTTACCATCAAGGGAGTCACAAATCCATTCCATTCATGGCCCCCCTGCGCAATGAATCAACAAAATGCGCTAAAACGATAGCACCCGATGCATACTTGTCAATCCCGTCCATATCGTCAAGAATATGCAAATATATGAATGGAGCATTTGTATTGGTATTGTCAGGAAAGAGCACTTTATGCATAAAAAACAGTAAATATGCCCGAATGTATGGTCCAAGTTCCCTCCCTTCAACCCCTTCAGGTACTTCCTGATACTCTTTTAGTTCAATTAAAGTAACTGAGAAGTTGTTTTCCTTTTTGGCAGCCTCCTTGTCAAATGGCTTACCCATAAGCTCTAAATGTAATTCCAATATATCTCGGTTTTTAGTTGTTACATGTATTAGACTAGATGAGTGATAGGATTTTCCTATAAATACAGCAGCATGATTGACATGCTATATGACCATTCAAGCACTGATTCACTCGGTGGGCTTCATATTATTTACAAGTCCACCAAAAATAGGAAAATATAACAAAGATTTAGCATTTTTAAAGGCAATAGCGGAGTGCTATAATGAGGAAAATGGATGCTTCTATTTTAATGGTATTCCATTTGTATACTCTCTCATGGACATTTACTACATCACAGGTTTGCCAATAGACGGCGAACCTGTAACAACTAAAAATCGAGATATATTGGAATTACATTTAGAGCTTATTGTCACGGACTTAACTTCTCGAAAGTTACCGTGCGGCACTTAGCCACTAACGCCTCTAGCGATCGTTCCCCCCCTCTGTCGAAATTGGCTAAGTCAGCCTTGCCTAAGAAGGTTGCTAAGTAAGTTGGGAAGAAAGAAAAATGCACAAGAGAGAACTTAAGGAATGCTCTTATATTCACTACTTGGAGAATGCTTGGATTGATTACAAATGAAATGGTCTACCTCTATTTATACTATGAGCCTTCCCTAATGGATAGCTAGGATTTACTTGATCTAATGGCTATGATTTATTCTCTAGACCCTTCGACAAAACTCTACCTACACTAGAACTATGTACAAGGTTCTAGGATGTTCTACTATGTACAAGATATTACTACATGTCTCATGAGCCTTCCACAAGGTTCTAGTCCCTTCCGGCGTGTTCTACACTTGTGTAGGCTTTTTCGGTCCCTTCTAGTACCTTTCGGCACCTTCCGGACTCTTTCGGACCCATACGACACCTTCCGGCTTCTTCTTGACCCTTCCGAAGTTGTGTGGAACCTCCTGAAACTCTCTTGAACGTTCCGGACCCATGTGGAACCCTCTAGAGTCCTCCGGAACCTCTGAGGGCTTGTTTGGTTCTTCAAAACGTCCACGGCAGCCCCTGGGACGCCATAGTTCCACCCGACGGGTCGTGTCTTGCCACACTTCCTGCCCGTCGCCCGTATACGTCCCTCTGTTACCTGGGCCGCGCCCCGGGTGATATGTTGCACGCTCGGCTTGCCCTCCAGCCTTGTCAGTAGTCCCTTGATGTCCTTTTCGGCCTTTACCTCGATCAAATGCCTTGCTCGCTCGGCCCCCGGGGTCGGGCAAAGTGCTGGGACGTGACATTATGGGTAAGCCATTTGACAAGGAGGCTGCCAAAAAGGAAAACAACTTCTTAGTTACTTCAATTGAACTAAAAGAGTATCGGGAAGTACCTGAAGGGGTTGAAGGGAGGGTACTTGGACCATACATTCGGGCATATTGACTGTTTTTGATGCATAAAGTGCTCTTTCCTGACAATACCAATACAAATGCTCCATCCATATATTTGCATATTCTTGACAATCTGGACGGGATTGACAAGTATACATGGAGTTCTGCCGTTTTGGCGCATTTCCCTGATTCATTGCGCAGAGGGACCATGAATGGATTTGTGACTCCCTTAATGGTAAAAACAACTTATCTTTTATTCAGTTGAATCATTTTAACCTTAATGTCATTCACTTTCTGTAGAATTTTTTTTTTATCTTCAATTGATTTGTTAATTCTTTTCCTAGATATCTATATTTGAGCATATTCCGAAGCTCAGGCGCAAGTCATCCCGAAAAACAATCTCCCTTTGGAGTTCCCAACTTTTTGGGGATGGATGAGGCATTTAGTGCCTCATTTAAGTTGAAAACACAACAAGACAAATTGGAGATCTCTACTCGAAGAAATATTCGAGGAGGATGTGAGTACTCTTCTCTTTTAATTTTGTTTTAATTCCGTAGTGTAGTTACTTCAAACGATTTAATTGATGTGTTAAATCTCTTTTAATTCTATGGTTGTATATCTCAGATTGTATGGAGACCTTACAATCGGCGGGTAACAGATGTTTCGGACATAGCGAGTCTGTCACAATCCTCATATTTTTCAATAAGGTTCACTATCACCGCCCCGACCACTGCCCCACGCGGTTCGGAATTGATAATTTTTATAAAAAGAATATAAATTATAGGATATCCTTGAAACACGTTTCTCGGGAAAGACCAAGTGCGACGCATGACTTCAAAAGCAAATCGAGTTATGTAAAATACTTAAGAGAGTGGCAATGCAGAAAAAACCATCTGATGGAGAATAAAAGGAGATCTTCACGTTATGGTGAGAATTCTAGATGTTACGCTATTTGGCTTCTTTAGCTACGTAATAGAGATTTTTTCGCTTAATGTTCTAATTTATTGATTCATTTAATAGAGAACGAGCCCGATGCAAATGATGATCCCGACCTAATAGAGAACGAGCCCGGTGCGAATGATGGTCCCAAGCCCGATGCTAACACCAGTGTGGATGATAGGGAGGAGCCCGGTGCAAATAATGGTCACGAGCCCAATGCTAACACTGGTATGCGTACTTATACGAGGAGGCGAAGGCAAGGTGGACTTTTGAAGGAAAACGAGCTCACTGTGAATGATAACGAGCCCCATACATATAATGGTCCGCCACCCATTCATGATCAAATAAGCCTGAATGATAACGAGCTCATTGTGAATGATAATGAGCTCGATACAAATGATGGTCTGCCACCCGTTCTGGATCAAATAAGCCTGAATGATAACGAGCCCGATACAAATGATGGTCCGCCACCCGTTCATGATCAAATAAGCCTGAATGCTAACGAGCCCGATACAAATGATAGTCCGCCACACGTTCTTGATCAAATAAGAGATATACTTAAAATTGGGAAGAGAAGAAGGCTTGAAATTGACGGACTCGGTCTTGTAATAGTTTCTAGAAGAATTAGGAGACCTAAAGATTTGTACACACCATAGTTTATTGGGTTTGCGATGAGCAGTTTTACTTGATTTTTGGCTCTCTTGTATTATACAAATTAGTCTTATTTCCCCTCCAATATGTGTGATAAACCTTGGGTGATTTGAAAAATGTTTTTTCTATGAACTGAGCTATTTCTGTTGAGGTTAGTCAAGATAATTCTTTTAATAAAACCTTTTTGACTAGATAAAAGGTTCTATTATAGAAACAAAACTTCATCTTGAAAACTTTTGAATATACACTGGAGGCTTTAGGTGTTTTGTAAAAGGATTAAAACTAGGTTCATATTGGGCGTTTTGGGAATGCAGACGATCCATAGACCTTAGCACAAATAAGTAGGAACATGTATTTTAATTTTTCACCGGGTGCGATTCGTCTTTAATATTTTCCAAATGAGTAGAAAAGAAACAGGTATACTGCTTTTTGATTCGGACGATGAAGATGATGACGTTAGACGATGCTTATCCAATAAATCACGAACAGAGGTTCTCATTGAACATAACAGTGCCTCCAAGTGTGGAAAGTATTTGGTCGATGATGATGGAGTAAAACGTGAAGAAGAAGAAGAAGATCAAATTGACGAGGAAAAATCAGTCGAAACAAAAGTTAATGGAAATTCGAGTCAAGATAGATTAGTAATGGAGATTCTGTAAATTATCCACCAGGATATTTATAAAAAAAAAGAATGAATTAGGGCTTTAAGTTTGTAGAAATGATTAAGACGTACTCCCCACGATTTCGATCCAGAGTATGTTCCTATCCATCAATAAAGTAAATAACTATCAAGAACGAACAAATCTTTTACTTTTGATAATTACCTCCCTTTTTTTCTGAGAAAGTAGAATAGGAAATGATGTATACATAGGGAAAGCCGTGTGCAATGAAAAATGCAAGCACGGCTTGGGGAGGGATTTTTCTTTATATAACTAACATAACAAAGAAATTATCTACTCCATCCGACTAGTTCCGGGTTCGAATCCCGGGCAATCCACTGTCATATCAAAATTCTAAGTAATGTATAGAAATACATATTTTCTTTTTCTAATCCATTTCATTAAATAAAATTTCATCTAGATAGTTTAGATAATTATTGGGATTGGTTGACATGAGCATATAAGTCATGTTATACTGTTGAATAACAAGTATTCCATTTTCTATTTCAATTTATAGTATAGAAAATTTGTGTGCTTGGGAATCCCTGATATTTGATAATTAAATAAACCAAGATTTTACCATGACTGCAATTTTAGAGAGACCCGAAAGCGAAAGCCTGTGGGGTCGTTTCTGTAACTGGATAACTAGTACCGAAAACCGTCTTTACATCGGATGGTTTGGTGTTTTGATGATCCCTACCTTATTGACCGCAACTTCTGTGTTTATTATTGCCTTCATTGCCGCTCCTCCTAGATATTGGTGGTATTCGTGAACCTGTTTCTGGATCTCTACTTTACGGAAACAATATTATCTCAGGTGCCATTATTCCTACTTCTGCAGCTATCGGTTTGCACTTTTATCCAATTTGGGAAGCAACATCCGTTGATGAATGGTTATACAATGGTGGTCCTTATGAACTAATTGTTCTACACTTCTTACTTGATGTAGCTTGTTACATCGGTCGTGAGTGGGAGCTTAGTTTTCGTCTGGGTATGCGACCTTGGATTGCTGTTGCATATTCAGCTCCTGTTGCAGCTGCTACAGCTATTTTCTTGATCTATCCAATTGGTCAAGGAAGTTTTCCTGATGGTATGCCTTTAGGAATTTCTGGTACTTTCAACTTCATGATTGTATTCCAGGCTGAGCACAACATCCTTATGCATCCATTTCACATGTTAGGCGTAGCTGGTGTATTCGGCGGTTCCCTATTATGTGCTATGCATGGTTCCTTGGTAACTTCTAGTTTGATCAGGGGAAACCACAGAAAATGAATCTGCTAATGAAGGTTACAGATTCAGTCAAGAGGAAGAAACTTATAATATCGTAGCCGCTCATGGTTATTTTGGCCGATTGATCTTCCAATATGCTAGTTTCAACAACTCGCGTTCGTTACACTTCTTCCTAGCTGCTTGGCCTGTAGTGGGTATCTGGTTCACTGCTTTAGGTATCAGTACTATGGCATTCAACCTAAATGGTTTCAATTTTAACCAATCTGTAGTTGATAGCCAAGGCCGTGTAATTAATACTTGGGCTGATATCATCAACCGTGCTAACCTTGGTATGGAAGTTATGCATGAACGTAATGCCCATAACTTCCCTCTAGATTTAGTTGCTGTTGAAGCCCCCAACAAACGGATAAGACTTGATTTTAGTGTATAGGAGTTTGTGAAAAAAGAAAATAAAGGAGAAATAACCCCTCTTGTTCTATCAATGAGGTGTTATTTCTCCTTTATTTTCTTTTCTATTTTAAAGTAGTGTTTTTCTTTTTCACAAGTTTTATAAGAAAGAAGATAAATAAAATCATAAAATTTCGTTGTTTGTCTTAAAACTAAAAAATATTTTAAAATGCTAAAATAAAAGGGCGGATGTAGCCAAGTGGATCAAGGCAGTGGATTGTGAATCCACCAAGCGCGGGTTCAATTCCCGTCGTTCGCCCATGATTTCTATGACTAATAAATGGACTCCTAATTTTTTATTTTTTTTGTCAAGACGAAGAAAGAAATTTCGATTTTCTCATCTATTTACTACGGCGACGAACAATCAAATTATCACTATATTTATTCCTTTTTCTACTTCTTCTTCCAAGTGCAGGATAACCCCAAGGGTTTGTGGGTTTTTTTCTACCAATTGGGGCTCTCCCTTCACCACCCCAATGGGGATTTTCTACAGGGTTCATAACTACTCCTCTTACTATAGGACGCTTACCTAGCCAACGCTTAGATTCGGTTCATACGCAGGATCCAACGATTACAATGACGAAAATTTTCGTGTTGCGGAGAGTACCATATTCGAGATTGTCCGTGAAATCTGTCAAACCATTTTGCGTTTGTATAAAGACCAGTACCTTCGCGCCTCAAACCAAACTGATTTGGCCATGCTACTTAACAAATCGGAACTACGTGGATTTCCGGGGATGATTGGCTCGCTCGACTGTATGCATTGGACACGAAAAAATTGCCCAACCGCATGGCAAGGAAGTTTTTCTGGAAGGTCGAAGAAACCTACGATTGTTCTTGAAGGTGTTGCTTCACATGATACGTGGATATGGCATGTCTTTTTTGGCATGCCAGGGCCATTGAACGACATTATAGTACTTGGTCGTTCACCTTTGTTCGATAACCTCACTTCTGATAACCTTCTCGAGGTTCGGTATGAAGTGAACGGACATACTTACTACATGCCTTACTATCTTGCGGATGGTATATATCCGAAGTGGGGAACGCTAATACCGTCTGTGAGAAACCCGAGAACCAATCATGAACAAGTATTCTCGCGGTATCAAGAATCATTCCACAAAGATGTTGAACGACCGTTCGAAATTCTCCAAGCTCGGTTCGCATTCGTTAATCAACCCGGCAGGGGGTTGCATACGCAGGATTTGTCCGATATCATGTTAACTTGTATAATACTCCACAACATGATTGTGGAGAATGAACGTGACGAATACAAGGACGATGACTCGGACGATGATGATACTGACATTAGCACGTCTCGTAGAGCACGGGCTAGAAAATATCCATGTCGCGGTGTACAGTTTCAAGATGTTAAATGAAGAAGGCAAACATTAGATAACTATATGCTGCGTCATGAAGCAATTAGTTACAAGGAAACCAACCGTAGATTTCAAAAAGACTTAATAGCCCATGTTTATGCAAAATACAGTTAACAATAAACGTAATTGTTTGAATTTACTTTTCTTGTCTATTTTAGTATGCATATAAATATTTACTTTAGAGTAAGTACTAATCTAAATTCTATTTGTATGGGTGCTTAATTTTATTTTTAACTAATTCCGTATTACTAAAAAATTATAGTCACCACCAATATTGTAGTTAAATGATTAAATTTTTAATTACAATAAAAGATATTAAAATTAAATGAACTATTACTATATTTATAAGTATATCATAATTTTATTTAAAATTACTTTAAATAATTAATCATTCTATATACTATATCTATAAGTATATCATAATTATATAAAGTAACACATTAATTATATATATAGTATATAACACATTAGTTAAAACATATTTAATTAATTAAAATAATACATTAATTATACAACTAACTAACATAAATATCACTTTAATTAAGGCTCATTAATTATTCATAAATATCAATTTAACATATATATCACGCCTAACATAAATATCATTAATTAAGGCTCGTTAATTATGCATAAATATCACATTAATTATGCCTCATTAATTATAATCAACAAACAAATTAAAAGAAAAAAAAAAGGAACCAATAAGGTGCCACCACTTGGCAGCACCTGTTTTGAAGAGGGCCTCATCTTCTCAAAGCAGCCCACGCGACCCCCGGTCAGGACCCAGGGCTACGCCGAGCCCTGCGCCCCGCCCGTTCCCACCCGAAGGCCGCCCTGCCCCGCGCCCCGCGACCGCTGAAGACGCCTCCTCTTCCGCAGCCCGGCCGACGAACTACAGTTGCTACAATAATTAGTTAAAAAAGGATTTGAAAAACAAAGCACTCATCTCAAAATATTTGGAACACTAATTTCAAAGTTTGAAGCCGGAAATTAAATGATGAACAAACCTCAAGAATAAGAATATCTGCTCTGCTTTTTCTACCATCTCTTCTTCCAGTTTTTAGTGGGATGTATGGCCCTCCTACCAGTAAACATTGCACGTTAGGCTTACTCTGTTGTACTCTACTGCTGTGCCAATTTAGGTACATTCCAAACAGAAAAAGAGACACTTAAAACAGGACATATTTTATTTGGACTAAAATGCTAAACTACCCCCACTGCTTTACTATTTTGGTGATGAAAAAATTGCACTTTTCTTCCTGAACTTACAGTCAAGTTGCACTTTTGCCTCTAAACCCACTTTTGCGGCCAAAGAATTCAGGGTAAAAGTGCAACTCAGTTATAAGTTCAGGGTAGAAAGTGCGTTTTCTCAGAAGGTCTTTTTTTGTTGTCAATTAGCAAAAGTACAGGGAGAGTTATTGCATTTTACTCCTTAAAACAGAGCAGGACATAATTTAGTTGCACCGCTTAGATGAAAGAGGAAAAGAAACTTACAGAAGCGATGCCATCTCTTGCAGAGAGTACAAGTATATCTGCGCAAGAAACAACTCCAGGACATTCTCTCTCCAAAGCTTCTTTGATGGTTTCAAGGGGATCATTCTTCCAAAGACTAAGTCTATAAGCTTGTAAGCTTACTTATAGACCTTGTGCTTTATGTTTTGCCACCTCATTTAAAATTCTAAAAAGATTCAATATTATTAAATTTAAAATCTAACCATACTAAACCAGAGTTAAAAGAAAAAACAAAAGATAAATGAAAAATTACAGCAGGAGATTAAAGATGAGGAACACTAAATTTTTTTAGCGGGAATTTGTTCTTCTCTCTTACAATTAAACTAAAAATATCTCATAATCTCTTCCATTTTTGGAATATTAATTTTTTTCAATATTTTTGTTTTCAACTTGGGACACTTCTATCATCACACGGAGAATATAAGGTAATTTTCAATTCATCTGAATAACCCCCCCCCCCCCCCACCACATCCAAAAGAGAGAGAAATAAAAACCTATGTATCGGAAAATTATGTGAGGTCACTTCGAATTATGTCATTGTATCGGAATCAAATCTTTGTGATGTCACTTCAATGTAAAAATTGCAATAATTAAGTAGAGTAGCTATGTAAAATTGATTTTGGATTTCTGTCATTTAGTTAGAACATTTCAAATAAAAATAATAAATAAGAATCAAATATTATGTTTATAATGTAAATGATTCTTAGAAATATGTTTAAACTATCAATATATTAAAGTTCAAGAGAAATTATTTATAATTATGGATCTCTTTGTTTGGTATTTGAGAAAGTAGTTTGGAACAGTAGTGAAGGTTTGTGAAATAATCTCGATTGACGTAATTTTGTTTGTTTTTGTTTTAGAGAGAGTGGTTTGAGAAATAAAATAGGTATAGGTTATTTTTGGAAGAGTTAAATTGTAGACGTAAGATTTTATGTCAAATCATGTTTGTCATATGAGATAACTTGAGTAAGAGATATGTTACTTCATATCAAATCAATGTAGAGTTTGTATAGGTTTTGTTTAGAGATAAAAAAATTATTGTTTGTTTGACTTTTGAAAGAATAGTTTGAGAAAATTAAGAGATGAAAAAGTTATGACTATTGACATTTAGTAATACCCCAAATGTGACAACTAAAAAATTGTCACTAAATTATAGTGATAATATTTATTTTCACTAAGTTTATATTTGTGATAAATGCACGTCGTCTAGCAAATATGCATGGTGAATCGGGTTGTATTTTGTCGAATAAAATTTATTTAGATGTATTAAGAAACTTTGGAAAGTCCACTTTTGACGAACTTATCTGCATGGGAATATTTTGAACTTACATGACCATAAAATCATGCATTTTAATGTTTCTCTTGAACTTTTAGTATTATTTAATTGGTAGACTAGTTTACTTTATTAAGAGAAATTTGGAAGGCATTATAAAGATTCTGAGATGTGTTTTTTGAGTATAAATTACTTTGTTAAATTACAATAACACCTATTTTACAAAAACACTCCTATTTTACCGAAAAAATTGACAGTTACCCCCCTTTTTTTTTTATACAAAAGGAGGCAAAACAATGCCTACGATTTTACAAGTGTTTGAAGGACATCTGGTGGCTCTTCAAACCAATGCAAATCTTCACCCAAATCATGACCAAGTTTTGTCAGAGCATCTGCCATCGAATTAGCCGATCTTCTAATGTGTCGAAGGACCACATTCTATGGTTTAGCAATCAAATTCCTGCAGTCCTCAAAGATGAACTTCAATGGGTGGTCCCTTGTGTCACTCTTCTTGATAAGGTTGTAAATGACTTCAGGACCTTATCTTAAGTACCTATTGAATAATGTATGAATATATTTTAGTAGATGCAACTAGTGAGTGTGTGAAATCCCTAAGACCCCTAACACTTATTTATAGTGTGTTCATGAGACCTTAATGGTCAAAAACATTAAGAGACATATAATGGCACATTAAGGGGGATTATTTCACTTTATTTCACAATCAATTTTGATTGTTACAAAATTTATTTTATTTGATGTTTAAAAAACTAAACTTTGAAAAGAGGCAACAACTCTACATGTTCACTTATAAAATTAAAATTTACCGGTTATGAATTGGAAGTAATTGGTAAGGGAAACTAGCAAAAAATTCATTTTTGGCACTATAGAACTAAGCTTTTTTCAATTTTGGTATCAATTCTAACTAACGTTTTCATCTTTGACACTTCAGTGTCAAAGAAGTGCCAAAATTGGAAATTCCGGTCAGAATTGGTACACAAATTAGTACCATGGTATTAAAATTGAAAAACGCCTAGTTGTATAATGCCAAAAATAAATTTTTGCTTGACATAAACCATCAACTAAAATTAGCATAATACCCCTATGATCCAAGTAATTATAGGTTCACAAGAATTGTCCCAGATTTCTTTTACAAAAAAAAAAAAAAAAAAAAAATGTCTCTTGCATTATAAGTCATCGTCAACCAAAAAGTTCTACAAAAGCAAGATTCGTATCAATTGACGCCCGTTACCACTTATTTGCTGCTGTAAATAATTCAAAATAATGAGACATCTACAAGAAAAAGCATTTCAAATTATGTCTAAACTCGAAACAGTAAAACACAAATTGGCATGTACGTATCAATTTCACAGCATATAGGTCTGTTTATTTGGTATTTGGGAAAGTAGTTTGTGAGAGTAGTTGATGTTTGTGAAATAATCTCGATTTGAGTAATATTGTTTGTTTGGGTCTTGCTAGAGTGGTTTGAGAAATAAAGTAGGTTATTTTTCGAATAGTGAGATTGTAGGTATAAGATGTGTAAGACTTTATGTAAAATTATGATTGTTATGTAAAATAAATTGTGTAAGAAATATGTTATTTTATGTTAAATCAGAGTAGAGTTTGTATAGGTTTTATTCAAAGATAAAAAAATTGATATTTGTTTGACATTTCTCAAACACAAATTTTTTTCGGAAAATTCCAAACAAACAGGCCCATACCACCGTGAATAAAAAATAAACATACTAACCAATAATGCAATTTTAAGCAGAAAGAAAGGTCAGACTCTCACTACAAGAAAAATAAATTTTAGTGACAAAATATTAAGTAATATAGTTGAAATGGTCACTTTTTACAGATATTTACCGACCAAAATATTAGTTTTGTCACAATAACAATAGTGACAAGTACAGTAGTGACAAAATATATTTTTAAGTTGTCACTAATGGCTAATAGTGACAAGTGTATGGAACTTAAAATGTCACTATTAACATTAACAATTAGTGACACCCTTTCAGTGACAATAAATAGTCACTATAATTTTCGGGCATAACTAAATGTAAATAGTGACAATTTTTTCACATTCTTTATCACTAGTGTGTATATACATCATTTTATTGATAATATTTAAAATCTTGTCAATTTATCATTTATTTAATATTTTGTCATTAGAATTTAAATTTTAAATAGTGTATGTATTTTGATCGGACATTGGTCATTGTTCTTATGCATATTCAATAAACGGTATGCAAAATGTACGTAAGAAATCATGTGTTGAATGATAACATAGTACAGTATAATCAACTTTAAGCTACATTACATTTAAATTTAGTAATTTATTCAGTTTTAATCTCGTCTTCAAGAATTGATATTTCTAACTAGGACTAAAATCGTGTAGGTAAACCTAACCTTTTGCAACTCCTTTCATTACTTTAAATCTCGTGGACCCGTTAGGCATCGGACATTTAGAAAAAAGTCAACAACAAATTTAAATTACAATTGATGGTCAAAATGTTCAATATTGACATGGCATCGATTGGACATTTAAAAAAAAAATATATATGTTAAATTACATACTAATCTTTTAATTAATATGTTTAAAAGGACTCTATAATCTCTTATTAATTTCAGATCTCTTTAAAAAAAATCAAGGGAATTACACTTTCTACACTAAACTTTTTCCTACTTTATACATGTCATATCAAACTTTCAAAAAGACATATTTCGTACAAAAGTTGAACAACGTTTTTACATTTCATTCTCTCGCCTTGCAAGTCATTCCATTCGGCCATTACTTTTAAAAAATCAAGGGATAAGATTTTTGTCAATTTTTTAAAGTGAATTTCCATAAATCGTATGGAAGTTTTGTCAATCTTTTCTTTTTTTTTTAAAAAGGGGATTTATTGCAAAATTTTAAAGCTACGAGGGGTTATTGGTAACCTTTTAAGTTAAGGGGATATTTTTTCATCCTTTCATGGGGTACAAAGTTTTTTTGCTAATAAAAATAACACTAAACTTTTTTTTTTAGTCAGGCAAGACTCTAGGCAATAGTGCAACACCAAATCGACATTCGAGAGCCCAAGCAGCAAGCTACTTTGATAGAATCTCCCCCTAAAAAAATTAATTTAATATCATATGAATCAAAATAATTCACATATCAAATATTAAACTGATATGAACAGATACTACACTTAATCTTAGCCAAAAGGTCGAGAAAGCATGCTTTTCAATTCCTCATTTCTCTTTTTTTATGTCTTTTGTCTATTTCTATTTACTTTGTCTTTTTGTATGAACTAGTTAGGCCGTGTTTGTTTTTCAAGAGATGGAATATTGAAGAGATATCCCGTTTAATTGGGCCAGTTTCGTAACTGGAAATGGGTCTAGCTTAAATTGGGTGTTAATTGGGTTATTTTTTTTGGGCCAGAGATAATATTAGATTAGGGCCAATTATATATGATTTATTTAAAGGTTTATCCCCAAGGAGAAATCCCCTCCTGTATCAGAGGTCCCTTGATTAGGAAGGATTTAAATCGAGGGATATACACGGATGATAGGGTTCTGAAGGAGAGATCCAACAGGATACCAACCCCAACACAACCCCAAAATATTTTAATGGAGAATTGTGCCACACGAGGTTCGAACCTGCATTGCCGGAGAAAAGATTGCCTACGTCACCCCAATCCTTACCACTCTGCTAATGCTCCTGGGACCCAATTATATATGATTCGTTAGAAACTAAGATGCTCAATGTGATAAAATGATATTTTTGCCCCTACATTATACCACCCATAAATCAGCATATATGATATTTAATTTGGATGTTGAGATTGTTATGTAGATTATACATACATTTGTCTTATGATTGAATAGACGTTATCAAAATTGATTCGAGCATGAATTTCTATTTTTATATATAAGCTAATCTAAGCGAAACAAAATAAAAATGAAAAAATAGAACCGGGAAGAAGTGCTCGGATTAGGTCAAGGTCTACCCAAAATGACACCATTAAATTCTACCCTTCTATCAATGAATTTTCTCACTAAAATACACATTAAGGTGCAAAGTGTCAGATAAATTATATTTCCATGATGCAAAGTGCCAAAACTTTTAGGTTATGATGCAAAGTGTCAAAATCCTATAATTCTAGGGTGCAAATTGCCAAAAACCCTAATAAAATCTCTCCCCCTCAAATTGCATGATTGGCGGATGACCTGTGGAATGTTTGAGAGCCGGCTTGGCTCATATAGTTTTCCTCTAAGTACTTTTCTCAAGCAGATCACTTTCATCTTTTTCGGGGAATTATCTAATTAGTTCCTATTTTTTATCACCGGAAACAAAAATAAGATCATGGATCAAAATTTCCATCTTTTCCTTCGAAAACATCGAAAAGTTTTCGCTTTTGAGTCAAGCGAAATGAAAATAAGATGTAATTCCGAAACTATTTGTTTGCCTTAAACTCTGTTATCTATCTAAATTTAGTAACTTTTATTACAATTTTTTCTTAGTGTTTCCGAAACATTTCCGAAAAGTCTCGAAAAGTTTTCAATTTTTGGCTGACCGAAACATACACTCGAAACGAAAATTTGATCCATGAATAAGATATATTTTTAAAATTCTATATTTGCCTTGAAACTTTCTCTTTTTCTTAATTTAGTAATTTTTTTTATTTTTTTCTAATTTTTTCGAAACATTTCGAAAAACTTATAGAAAAATTTTCAATATTCAGCTGACGGAAATATACATAGAAAAAGAAACTTTGATCCATGTAAACAAATAATATAAGCACTCTGTTATTTAGGCCTTGAATGGTGAGGAAAATTGAATTGAGAACATAATAAACATTATATCTAGATTGTAGAACAAATACTTGGATTGTTTGTGTTGTTTTTTTCCTTCAAATACTAGAGTTTTTTTATATTATTTGATTTTCTGACCTCTTTTCCTCACAAAAGTTCAAGATCCAATTATAACCTTTAACAATTTTGTTACATGTAAGGTTTGTTTAGTGAATGATTTACAAAACAAAAAGATTATATAGTTTTAAGAATGTTATATTGTGACTAGAGAAATCTCCGCTCCCCCCCCCCCCCCCCCCAACTCTTTTTCGACCACTTTTCCGGTCAAAGAGTTCAGGAAAAAAGTACAACACAAAAGTTCATGATGAAAAGTGCAATAAAGATGTAAGTTTAGGAGGGAAAATGCAACGTTGATTTAAGTTGAAGGGGCAAAACTCAATTTTTGCAACTAGTTATATTTCAAAATGCAAAAAGATATGAAAATTCAAAATTTATGTAAAATTGTAATAAGATATAGAAAAATAAAAACTCTAGGACAAAATTAACAAATATAAAATTGATACAAATACAGTATATTTATTTAGACATTATAAAGTGAGAGATGGGTATAATCGAACATACACTATACTTTCATATGTAAGTTCACTTTGCAAATTTCGCATTGTATTATTCATGAAGTTCTTAATTTTTAATTTTATTTTTATAAAAAAAAATTTGACAATATTTATTTGTGGATTTTATAGTTAATAATTATCATTTGAAGAATAAATAAGTAAACTTGTTAATTAAAGAAGCAAAATTTATACCTTCAACCAGGAAATTGTCCCTTTTCCTTAAACTTATAGTCGAGTTGCTCTTTTCTCCATGAACTTACACCCTTGTTGTACTTTTCACCCTGAATTTTTATGTTGCTCTTTCCCCCTGAATTATTTGACTGGAAAAGTGATCGAAAATGAGTTCATGAAAACCAGTGCAACACTATTTTAAATTTACTGTGGATAGTGCAAATAATTAAAGTTCAGGGAAAAAATGCAACTTGAATATAAGTTTAGGGAGAAAAATACGATGTTTTTGTGACTACTAATATAATTTCATTATTCACAAGCTACTAGGATTGGTCAAAGTTCAACCATAGGGTTATAGGAAGGAACGAAATGGCTATTCCCAAAGTTTTGGAATCAAGATACAATGTTTATTCTATTTTGAACTCAGTTTTCCTCACCAATCACGGCCTAAATGTTTCAAAATTTAGAGAATTCTTTAAAATTCTACAAAAATGTGCATTTTAGAAATAAGTATGTTTGTGTTATGTTTTAGTACAAATAGTCATGGATCAAAATTTTCATCTTTTCCTTCGAAAACATCGAAAAGTTTTCGCTTTTGAGTCAAGCGAAATGAAAATAAGATGTAATTCCGAAACTATTTGTTTGCCTTAAACTCTGTTATCTATCTAAATTTAGTAACTTTTATTAAAAAATTTCCTTAGTGTTTCCGAAACATTTCTGAAAAGTCTCAAAAAGTTTTCAATTTTTGGCTGACCGAAACATACACTCGAAACGAAAATTTGATCCATGCAAATAGTTTTGGGCTTTTGGCACTTTGCACCCTGAAATTATAGGATTTTGGCACTTTGCACTCTAACTTAAAAGTTTTGGCACTTTGCACCCTAGTGTGTGTTTTAAAGAAAAAATTCATTGACTGAATGGTATAATAGTTATTTTTGAATTTTTGGAAGTTTGCACATTAAAAGTATAGATTTTGACACTCTGAAATATAAAATATTGGCACTTTGCACCCAAAAAATATAAGTTCGAAGCATTTTTAACCCTGACTTAATATGACAATTTAAATAATGTAAATAACATGCAATATAATAATATGTTAGATATGTAAACGTGTATTTTAGATATAACGTAAATATTCTAGAGGATATACATGAAAAATAAAATGAAGACAATGTCTTTTTTTTAATCTAAATTCTACTGAGAAAAAATGTTAAAATAAGTTATTATAAAGTAAAAAAAGTTAGAATAACAAGTTTATGATTGTTGTGCATAGAAATGACTATTTTATCTCTACATCGCTGACATTCGTGAGTTTTTTTTTTTTTTAAAGAAAAATACATTATGGTGCAAAATGTCATACAAATTATATTTTTAGGATGTAGAGTGCCAAAAAATTTAAATCGGGGTGAAAAATTCTAATATTTTTAGGGTGCAAAATATCAACATTCTATATTTTAAGGGTGCAACATCTATATTGCCAAGGTGCAAAATGAAAAAAAAAATTGAAAATAACTTTTCTACCCTTCTACTATTAAATTTTCTCATTAAAACACACACTAGGGTGCAAAGTGTCAAATAAATTACTTCTTTATAGGGTGCAAAATGCCAAAACTTTTAAGTCAGAGTGTAAAGTGCCAAAATCCTGTGATTCCAGGGTGCAAAATGCCAAAAACCCAATAGTTTTTGAAGATGATTGCTAAATGGAATATAAATTTATACAAAATATTTTTGAAAGAAACTAATATGTGTTTGTTTGATATTCTGGAAAATCCTGAAATTTACAAAAAATAAAACTATAAATTTATACAAAATTAAACAAGTAAGGCTCAGTTGTTCTATATTCCCTTAAAAATTAAGGATCCGTCATTTTTTAGAGAATTGGAGGGTCTTCTGAAGTGCACTATGTTTTGTCACCTTATATAAAAATTGGTTGTTCGAGGTTTTAGAGATAATAGTAGGTTTAATTTTTAGAAGTTTGTTAGATTCTTTTTGGAGATAATAAAGGAAGAGAATATGTTAATATATATATAATTTCATGTTAAATCAAAATTATAATGTGTGTGAAGTATGACAAGAAACATATTGGGCGCCTTATGTCAAATTTAAATATAATTTCCTCGTTTCGAACCAACGTATACAACATTTTAACAAGAATTGATTATTCTCAGTTCGAATCGATTATCTCTTGGTAGTTAACTGGATCGAGATGTGAGTTGTAGAGAACGGAAGATGTCTTATTTGCCTTGGGCATGTAGAAGAAGTTACAAATTGTTTCTCTTCATGCTCCTTTACGATGTAGTTAGATCCTACCCTAGTGGATTTAATCAATTAGGTTGGATGTTCTACACATGGACATATAGAGGACAAAAAATGTCCATTCATGTCCATGTGGCGTTTATCCAACATCTCGGTGGAAATCCACCGAAGTTAATCTACTGGGGTAGGCATGGATTTTCTCCTTTACGAGACAAATTTGGGCCTTTAGTGACATTCTATGATCAACATATCATTTTCGGGGACAAAACTTTTGTGATCGGGTGTTTTTTACGAAGAAAAGGTCCGATTCTAAAACTTTGAATGGTGCATTTTCTTATGGTTGTTGGTCTAGCACGCCGGAACAAGCTGATCTTAGGGGAAGGAACCGAGTGTGCACCATGAAGGTCGAATTTCACGAAGAAATATTGGGTTGATCTTCGACCAACCACAACCAAAATTCTGCGACCCGATTATAGCTGCATTAGGAGAGGATTCAAAGTCGAAGACTTCATTTCCATTCAAATTCGTCATATTTGTAGGGAAGGAAATTGAGCAGCACGACTATCGTTTAAGGAATCGCACGCTTTTAATGAATTACATGTAATGATTCGTGATTTTGTTACTCGTGATTTTATTATTGAATGAAATCCTTCTTTATTTTATTTTTTTTTCTATATTTAAAAAAAAAAGTGATTTCATTAAAAAAAAAAAAAAAAACCATTGTCACACAAAATCAATTCCAAATCAATGGCGCAAACTCGAGTGAACATGTCGTACTCATAGACTTATAGTTGGTCACATGTGTTCACTCTATTCTAATACTCTAGTTTGTTGTAGCTGTTAGCTAACTTAGCTTAGCTGTACTGAAAAAGTAGAATATATAAGCTAATAAGACCCGGAAAGTGGTGCAAGGGCAGAATTCCTAAATATTTTTATTTGACGAAAGTATTTAAATTCAAATTCCCAACATTTAAAACATATTCCTACACAATTTTCAAATTCCCAACACTCAAAACATATTTGGACAAATTCTGGACTTTTGGCAATTTGCACCTTAGCTTAAAAGTTTTGGAATTTATAAATATAATTTAATTGACACTTTGCACCTTAGTGTGTGTTTTGCAGAAAAATTTATTGATGGAAGGATAAAATAGTCATTTTCGAATATTCTTCGCAATTTGCACCCTAAAAAGATCAATTTTAACACTTTGTACCCTAAAAATATAGAATATTGGCACTTTGCACCAAAAATATTTTTTTTTTGATATTTTTAACATTGACTTAATTAATATGTTAATCTAGATAACATCCAATATAATGACATGTTAAATTTGTAATTTTTTTTATATATAGAGTAAATAATCTAGAGGATACTTGAAAAGTGAAAATAAAATAAAGATAATGTCTTTTTTTTTTAATTTAAATTTTACCGAGAGAAAATGTTATGTTATTATAAAGTAAAATAAATTAAAAATAACATGTTTATGATTGTTGTGCATATAAATTACCATTTTATCTCTACGTCGACAACATTCATGAGTTTTTTTTAAGGAAAACACATTACGGTGCAAAATGACATACAAATTATACTATTATGGTGCACATTGCCAAAAATTTAAATTAGGATGAAAAGTGCGAATATTTTATTTTATCAGGGTGCATAATCTATAATGCTAGGGTGCAGAGTGTCCAAAAAGTTCAAAAAGGACTATTTTACCAATTAATTTTGTTATCATAAATTATATTTTCATGATGCAAATTGCCAAGACTTTTAAGTCAGGGCGGGCGTAAAGTATCAAATTCCTATAATTTCAAGTGCAAAATGCCAAAACCCGACACATTTTTATATTTTAAAATTCTAAAAACACTCTCAAATTCCCTATGTTTACCAAAAGTCAACATTGATATCCATTTAACATTTTTTTAACATATAAAGCATCAATCAACTCAAATCACAGAATGAGACCAAGATTTATTCCCGTAATAATGACAGACAAGAGGCCATATTATATCATTATTCACATGCGATTATAAATAATTAATTTATGTATCAAATGAGTCAAAAGTTCTGATCACAAGAAAAGAAGAAAAATAAGGAACAACAAGAACAAACACATAAGACAAACTGAACATAAAATCAACAAACAAACAAAAATGTCTCCAATAAGAGCAAGAAGAAGACAAGTAACCTTCTTATGCATATACATAAAAAAAAAAACCTAGCCACAACTTATCCATGCTTCCATGCCCTTGAACATGTACCCATTATACCATAATGCCACCCGCAAATTTTCACTCGGAGGACGTCGGTAGTCTTTCCAATGCATCGGACACATGTCTCATTGAAGGTCTCCTTTCGGGGGTACTTTGTGTGCAAGCCATTGCGATCTTTAAAACGGAAATAATCTCTTCCTCTTTATCCGAGTCTTGAACTAAGTTCAAATCCAATACATCAGAGAGCGGTTTCTTCTCTTCGATGCATAGTTGCATCCAACGGACAAGATCCATTTCCACATTACCAACTTGAATCAACGGTGATTTTCCCGTAATCATTTCGAGTAATATCACTCCGTAAGAGTACACATCCCATTTTTGGGATGGTTTGACTACTTTTAAAGCCTCGGGTGCTTGATAATATGATCCAAAAGAAGTAGTCGAAGAATATGTGGCGACTTCCGAAGCCGCACTGCTTTTGTTTGGTTTCTCGGAGACCATTCGATTAGATTGTAGAGTTGGAGATCCACCGGCTATATTTGCAAGGCGGCCTAGACCAAAATCGGAGATTTTGGGCTCCATATCGTGTGTGAGCAATATATTGGATGGCTTCAAATCTCCATGGACATATTTCTTAGGACTATAATCGTGTAGGTAAACCAAACCTTTTGCAACTCCTTTCATTACTTTCAATCTCGTGGACCAGGATAGAGGCGTAAATGTCACCATTCCGGGTTTTCCTGAGGATAAATTTGCCACCAGGTAAAATAAAAATGATCATAATGACTAAATAAATATCAAATTGTAGTTTTTAATCCTCCATGAAATGTGTATGTGCACTTAACAACCTGTAGAAAATAAATGAGTATCCAGCATTTTGCGACCTAAAAATACACGATTTAGGCGCTTTGAACCCTGAAATTAAATTACTGGCACATTGCACCCTCGAACTGCATATCCTTTGGTGAAACGCATGGCATTTTGCACCCCAATTGGGTGCCTTTCACCAAAGAATATTATCATTTGAATAATAAATAGGTGAACTTGTTAATTAAAGAAGCAAAAATTACACTTTCAAACAGAAAATTGTACCTTTTCCCTGAAAGTCGAGTTGTTCTTTTCCCCCGAACTTACCCTTGTTGTACCTTTTATGTGACTAATAATATAGTTTCATTATTCACAAACTACTAGGAATGGTCAAAGTTCAACCATAGGTTTATAAGAAGGAACGAAATGGGTATTCCCAAAATTTTGGAATCAAGATATAATGAGTATTCTATTTTGAACTCAGTTTTCCTCACCAATCACGGCCTAAATGTTTCAAAGTTTAGAAAATTCAATAAAATTCTACAAAAATGTGCATTTTAGAAATAAATGTGTTTTTGAAAAATGATTGTTAAATGTCAAATAAATGGAATACAAGAAAATTTACAAAAAATAAAACTAAGAATTTATACAAAATCTAAATATATAAGGCTCAGTTGTTCTATATTCCCTTAAAACTTAAGGATTGGTTAATTTATAGAGAATTGGAGGGTCTTCTGAAGTACCCTCTCTTTTGTCACCTTATATAAAAGTTGGTTGTTTGAGGTTTTACTGTTTTAGAAATAATAGTAGGTTTAATATTTAAAACAGTGTTTGATTCTTTTTGGAGATAATAAAAGTAGAGAAATATGTTAAGATATATATATTTAAGAATAATATGTTAAGATATACTTTTTTGCCGGCGAGCAATAGTTACGGGACCAATTTTGCAATTTTCCCATTTCCAGGTCAGCAAAGGGGCGTGACTTGGCAGATACGTTGGCAGTTCGGGCTAAAATAGGACTAATTTGCCAAAATATAATAGTTACAGGATGTTTTTGCCAGCCCGAAAAGTTACAGGACTTTTTTGCCAGCGAGCAATAGTTACGGGACCAATTTTGCAATTTTCCCTAAGATATATATAATTTCATGTTATATTAAAAAAATTGGACTTTCTTGTGTTAAATTTTGAAAAATAATCTTGTTGATAATTTTTTTATTCTAGGTTGTTCTGGTGCGATGGAATGTCTAGAGCTGAATATGAATTGTTCGGTGATGTTATTCTATTTGACAGTACCTACAAGACCAATACGTACAAATTTCTGTTTGTAATGTTTTCTGGAGTTAATAATCATATGAGCACGTGCATTTTTGGAGCTGCTATTTTGTGCAATGAGACGACGGAGTCATATACTTGGTTGTTAAAAACGTTTCGTGAAATTTGGAAGAACACTAGATGCTGTCTTGATAGATCAACATGACGCGATGCATGCCGCCATTAGTCACTTTATGATTTCAATACACCATTAATTTTTTTTCTAAAACGACAGATAAATTGGGAAATAATTATTAAACCCTAATCAATTTTTAATCATAAACATTCATACTCGAACAAAAAAATATCAGCTAAATTTTGACAGGAAATTTAGGCATCAACAATCAAATGACATAACAGATCAAACATCAATTATTACACCATTGAACAAGGCAAACAATCATGCACGCTATATATATATATATATATATATATATATATATATATATATATATATATATATATACTAATGTTATTCTTGGGGGGACTAAGGCAACCCACTATCCTACTTATGATTTGTCCCTGCTTGCTAAGTATTTGTCCCTCCAATCTAATGTAGCAGTGAATCAATTTCATCCCCGTCCTCCATTTCCAGCTTTAAAGAATAAAATTATAACTTATTTACCTATATTCCAAAATAATAATGACCTGAATAAATTATGAAAGAGAAAGAGTAGATTACCCCATCTAGAGTTTGCTTCCCTTGGAGACGACGTTCATCAAACAAGAATACAATAGATATCAAATTCACTGCACATCTATCACAATAAATATTCGCAAGCTTCTTTAATTTCATGTCTCTTCTAATCTTGAAAAAAGTTTCAGTCCCATCCTAAAAAAATTAATTTTTTATGTACTAGGCTGCGTATTTACACTTCGGACCGATGAGTGCAAAGGGTATAGGTCCTTCTCAGTGTGTTGTCTCCAGTAGGATTCGAACTTGAGTCTCGCCACTGAGAATCGCTAGTCACTACCACTTGACCCAACCAACTAGGGTACAAAATTAAATTAATTTGCATTTTCATTGGGAAATTATACAAAATATTGAAATTCTGATTGAAAATAAAAAATAAAAAAAGAAGTGAAAATGATGCCTAAATATAAACTATTTTAAGATAATAGACATAGATATAAAGTTGGGTTTTCTGTAAAGTTTAGTGTCTTCATAATAAAACTAGGATAGAATTAGGCATTGTCAAATCATCAAATAGAGTAAAATATAAGAAGAACCTGGTCTTTCACTTTCAACATAATGTAAGGATCAGTAACGCCGATAACATATGACAAAGCTGTAGAGAGTGACATTTTATCTCTCCCCGTGTATATGGACTATGTTTCTAGCGAAAATTCTCCTCTGCTTGACTACATATATATACAAACGGTCTTTTCGGTGAAATCCGTTGGAAAAATGGCCGTGACAAATCTTTCAGATGGGTAGATCCGTCGAAAATATTTTCGACGGGAGAATTTCCTGACGAATTTTCAGACAAGGCTCCCGTAGGAAATTTGATTTGGTCGAATTTTTTTAAAAAATTACGATGGTTCAACCCGTCGAAAATTTAAATAAAAAATTTTAAAAAAAATTTCGACGGGTTGTTCCCATCGGAAATTTGCAAAGAATAAAATAAAAAGTAAAAATTAATATGCAAAAAATTATAATAATATTTATAAATTTATTTATTTTCCTTGATTTAAACCTATATCAATTAAATCAATAAATTCCACAAAAGTATTAAATCACTCTTACAAAAATTAATTTTGTGATTTAATTGATACAGGTTTAAATCAAGGAAAATAAATAAATTTATAAATAAAATTTTTGTTTTGTCACGGCCATTTTTCCAATGGATTTCATCGAAAAGATTGTCAGAAAATGTCATATTTCTTGTAGCGCACACACTCACATATAACTTCTTTGTTGTGTGTTGTATATATATGTAGTCAAACATAGGGGACTTTTCGTTAGCAACATAGTTTATAGAAAAAATAGAACAGTCACTAATATACATGGGGAGAGAAAAAATGTAACCCTATACAGCTATGTTATATGTTACCGGCGTTCCTGATCCTTACATTATGTTGAAAGTGAAAGACCAGGTTCTTCTTATATTTTACTCTATTTGATGTTTTGGCAGTGCCTAATTATATCCTAGTTTTATTATGAAGATACTAAACTTTACAGAAAATCCAACTTTATATTTGTGTCTATAGTCTTAAAATAGTTTATATTTAAGCATCAATTTCAGTTTTTATTATTTTCAGTTAGAATTTCAATATCATGTATATGTCCTAATGAAAATGCACTTTAGAACAACTAAATAATTTGATTTTGTACCCAAGGTGATTGAGCCAAGTGGTAGTGAGTAGAGACTCCCAATGGCGAGACTCAAGTTCGAATCCTACTGGAGACAACACACTGAGGAGGACATATACCCATTGCACTCTTCGGTCCAAAGTGTAAATACGCAGCCTAGTATTTAAAAAAAAAATTAAGTTTTGTAGGATGGGACTGAAATTTTTTTCAAGATTAGAAGTGACGTGAAATTAAAGAAACTTACGAATATTTATTGTGATAGATGTGCAGTGAATTTGGTATCTTTTATATTCTTGTTTGATGAACGTCGTCTCCAAGAGAAGCAAACTCTAGATGAGGTAATCTACTCTTTCTCTTCATACTTTATTCAGGTAATTATTATTTTGGAATATAAATAAATAAGTTATAATTTTATTGTTGGATGAAGATGAAGATGAAAGCACTGAAGACAATTTTAGAAGGGAGGTTTTGATGCATTCCAAAACTTCAATATTGGCTAAGTATGGAGTAACTTAGCTGATGATCCCTTTGGAAGAAATTTTGACTAAGTACAAGAAGACATCAGAAGAGTCAAAGTTTCAAGGTCCAAGACTTCTGATCTGCTGAAGTAAAGTTATCAGACTGATGAAGATCAGCCGACTCAAATCAGATTTGTTCAAGATTGAGATCAGCCGAGTTCGCCATCAGACTTATACTTTCGTCAGCTAAGTGAAGAAGATCATGAAGTGTTCCCAACGGTAATAAATGCCCCTTAGAGTAATAAATGCTGAAGTACGAGGTTATTTAAGGCAAATGATTGAAGATTTACTTCGCATCAGCTGGGTGCATTTAATGCTGCATTTAATGCTGCCTGCAGAATAGTACTGTTCATAGTACGGACAGACCGCAAAAGAGCCGTTCGCGGATTTTAAGGACCAGTACTCGAGGAATTTGAAACCTGTCTCTCTTCAACGGACACTTTTCTATCCTCAAGTATAAATAGCTGAAAGATACGAAGAAGAAAGAAGCAACACACTTTCTGAGAGAAAACTTTCGAAGCAAAATTCTTTAAGTCTCAAGAACAGCTCACTCATCAGCTGAGTCATTTGTTGACGAAAGCAGAGTTGAAGAACAAAGAAAAATACATCTTCTGAGTGATTTTGTAATCAAGAGTGTTGTGAGAAGTAGATATCCGTCTAAGTGAGTGATATTACTTCAGAGAATAGGCTTTCTTTGTGATTTCCTATTGCGAACTTGTGGTCGTTTCATTTGTTGTTCGACGCAAGCAGAGTATACTGTAAACTTTGTGATTATAGTATAACCCAAGATCTGTGTGACTTGGAAGAGTGGACTAAAGGATATTCAAATCCATATAACCACTATAAAAATTACTTGTGTTTTTACATTGCTTTTAAATCTGCATATCTTCTGTTTGCATAAAAACACATTAAGTTAACTGTTTGAAAAAGAGTTAAAAAGGAGTTTATAAAACTGGGGAAACATTTTTCAAACTGCTAAGATTACTTGTGAAAAACACTTTGAAAATCCGCTGCAAGTACTCTAAGTATTAAAACTGATTTTAACAAAATCAGCTAAGTAACTATCAGACGAGTGGTCAACAAAACTGTTCAAAGATTTGTTCGCGAACAGATTTGTAACTAACTAATCTGATCAGCTTAGTCTGTTCAGTTTAAAGTAAAAGTTTTAAAGTTAAATTTGAAGAAAATTTTTAAAGAGGTTTATTCACCCCCCCCCCCCCCCTCTAAACCTCTTCTGACCACTTGGGACCAACATTTTATTCTTTAAAGCTGGAATAGAGGACGGGGATGAAATTGATGCACTGCTGCATCAGATTGGAGGGACAAATGCTTAACAAGTAGAGACTAAGGCAAACAATCACGCTAATATATATATATATATATATATATATATATGTATATATATATATATATATATATATATATATATATATATATATATATATATATATATATATATATATATATATATATATATATATATATATGTTATTCTTAGGGGGACTAAGGCAACCCGTTTTCCTACTTGTGATTTGTCCCTGCTTGCTAAGTATTTGTCCCTCCAATCTAATGCAGCAGTGCATCAATTTCATCCCCGTCCTCCATTTCCAGCTTTAAAGAATAAAATTATAACTTATTTACCTATATTCCAAAATAATAATTACCTGAATAAATTATGAAGAGAAAGAGTAGATTACCTCATCTAGAGTTTACTTCTCTTGGAGTCGACGTTCATAAAAAAAGAATACAAAAGATACCAAATTCACTGCACATCTATCACAATAAATATTCGTAAGTTTCTTTAATTTCACGTCACTTCTAATCTTGAAAAAAATTTCAGTCCCATCCTACAAAACTTAATTTTTTTTAAAATATTAGGCTGCGTATTTACACTTCGGACCGAAGAGTGCAATGGGTATATGTCCTCCTCAGTGTGTTGTCTCCAGTACGATTCGAACTTGAGTCTCGCCACTGAGAGTCGCTAGTCACTACCACTTGGCCCAACCACCTTGGGTACAAAATCAAATTAATTAGTTGTTATAAAATGCATTTTCATTGGGAAATATACAGGATATTGAAATTCTAACTGAAAATAAAAAAAGTGAAAATGATGCCTAAATATAAATTATTTTATGATAATGGACATAGATATAAAGTTGGGTTCTCTGTAAAGTTTAGTATCTTCATAATAAAACTAGGACAGAATTAGGCATTGCCAAATCATCAAATAGAGTAAGATATAAGAAGAACCTGGTCTTTCACTTTCAACATAATGTAAGGATCAGTAACGCCGTTAACATATGACATAGCTGTAGAGGGTGACATTTTTTCTCTCCCCATGTATATTAGTGGTTGTTCTTTTTTGCTATGGACTATGTTTCTAGCGAAAAGTCCCCTCTGCTTGACTACATATATATACAAACGGTCTTTTCAGTGAAATCCGTTAGAAAAATGGCCGTGACAAATCTTTCCGATGGGTAGATCCGTTGGAATGTTTTCGACGGGGCTCCCATAGAAAATTTGATCTGGTCGAATCTTTTTTTTTTAAATTTCGATGGTTCAACCCGTCGAAAATTTAAATAAAAATTTTACAACTGGTTGTACCCATCGAAAATTTGCAAAGAATAAAATAAAAAAAAAGTAAAAATTAATATGCTAAAAATAATAATTTTATTTATAATTTTATTTATAAATTTATTTATTTTCCTTGATTTAAACTTATATCAATTAAATCAACAAATTCTACAAAAGTATTAAATCACGCTTACAAAAATTAATTTGGTGATTTAATTGATATAGGTTTATATCAAGGAAAATTAATAAATTTATAAATAAAATTTTTATTTTGTCTCGGCCATTTTTCCGAAGGATTTCAGCAAAAAAACCGTCAGAAATGTCGTTTTTCTTGTAGCACACACACTCACTCACATATAACTTTTTGTTGTGTGTTGTATATATATGTAGTCAAACAGATGAGACTTTTCGTTAGAAACATAGTTCATAGCAAAAAAGAACAGTCACTAATATACACGGGGAGAGAAAAAAATGTAACCCTATACTGCTATACCATATGTTACCGCCGTTACTGATCCTTACATTATGTTGAAAGTGAAGACCAAGTTCTTCTTATATTTTACTCTATTTGATGTTTTGGCAGTGCCAAATTCTATCCTAGTTTTATTATAAAGATACTAAACTTTATAGAAAACTCAACTTTATATTTGTGTCTATTATCTTAAAATAGTTTATATTTAAGCATCATTTTCACTTTTTATTATTTTCAATTAGAATTTCAATATCATGTATATGTTCCAATGAAAATGCACTTTATAACAACTAAATAATTTGATTTTGTACCCAAGGTGGTTGAGCCAAGTGGTAGTGAGTAGCGACTCCCAGTGGCGAGACTCAAGTTTTTCGAATCTTACTGGAGACAACACACGAAGGAGGACATATACCCTTTGCACTCATTGATCCAAAGTGTAAATACGCGGCCTAGTACATAAAAAAAATTAATTTTGTAGAACGGGACTGAGTTTTTTTTCAAGATTAGAAGAGACGTGAAATTGAAGAAGCTTACGAATATTTATTGTGACAGATGCGCAGTGAATTTGATATCTATTGTATTCTTGTTTGATGGACGTCGTCTCCAAGGGAAGCAAACTCTAGATGAGGTAATCTACTCTTTCTCTTCATAATTTATTTGGGTCATTATTATTTTGGAATATAGGTAAATAAGTTATCATTTTATTCTTTAAAGCTGGAAATAGTGGACGGGGATGAAATTGATGCACTGCTGTATCAGATTGGAGGGACAATTGCTTAACAAGGAGAGACAGATCACAAGAAGGATTGTGGGTTGTCATAGTCCCCCCAAGAATAACTTTCGGGGTCGTTTGGTAGGGTGTATGGGATTAAGGTGAATTAGATTGGAGTCGGATTAAATGCCATGTTAAAATCATGTTTGGTAGATTTGATTGAATGCTTCCATGTTAATTCTAAATTCATATAGATTTTAATTTGTGATTTATTTATGTATAATGTTTTTCCATTTTCAAATATTTGAGAAGAATTTATGATATTTAATGATATGTTCAAAAGAAAATATGTAAATTTGAGGTTATTAGTGATATTTACCTAAATCCATATTTACCCGGATTAACTAATCCACCCACGCCTGGGTGGGTTATAATCTAGTCTTAATACTGGGTCGTAAGGATTTAATCCATTTGACCCGGTATTAGAGCAATGCCACCAAACGTTGTATTAACCCATATTAACTCATATGATAAACTCATATAATATGACCTAATACACCCTATTAGGTCCTACCAAACGGCCTTTTCGTGTGTATATATATATATATATATATATATATATATATATATATATATATATATATATATATATATATATATATATACTTTTGCACGGCTTCAAGTTCAATAGTTTAATAATTAATTTTTGATTTGTTATGTCATTTGATTATTAATACATAATTTTCATGTCAAGACCTAGCTCACACTTTTTAGTCCGAGTATGAATACTTATAATTAAAAGTTAATTTCGTACTATATTATATATATATATATATATATATATATATATATATATATATATATATATATATATATATATATATATATATATATATATATATATATATATATATATATATATATATATATGTACTTATAATTTTGCGCGGCTGAAGGTTCAATAGTGTAATAATTGATGTTTGATCTGTTATGTCATTTGATTATTAATACATAATTTTCATGTTAAAACCTAGCTCACACTTTTTGTCCGAGTATGAATACTTATGATTAAAAGTTAATTTCGTACTCACTTGACCATTATGACTTAATAATTACCCTATCTGTCCCAAATTATTAATATTTTGAATTTAATAATAATAATAAGGGATTTTTGCACATCACCCTAAAAAAAGTTTCATTTTTACACTTTCCCCCTTATAATTAAAAAACATGACGGTGCCCCCTAAAATTAGACAAATGAGTGCACATTGCACCCTGATCATTTTTGAGTAATTTTCAAATGATAAAAATGTCAATCAGGGGATTTTGTGCAATAACAAAAAAAAATTAGAGGGTTAAGTGCACAAAATTTAAAATATCTAAATGTGACTTGTAATTTGAAAAAAAAATATTTAGTTATATTTATGTATGAAAATAATTGTTTTTTTATCAAAATTTTCTTTAGTTCTAAATATTTATTTATTTATTTACAAATAAATCATCTCTATACTAAAAATATTTTAATGAAATCAAATAAATTTGAAAGTAAAACAATTAAAATAAAAAAATATGTGATAAGCCTAAAATTAAATTACGATGTGAGTATCAAGGTAAGGAATTCTATGAAAATATGCTTTGAAATGTTATTATACTAATAACTTGAATTAATAATCTTTGGTGCACTTAATTAGCCCTTTAAAAGATTAAAATTATTGCACTTAACCCCAAATTTACATTTCTATCATTTGAAATCCAACAAATTATTGTCCAGGGGGCAAAGTGCACTCATTTATCAACTTATAGGGGGTACTATCATGTTTTTTCAACCATAGGGGGGAAAGTGCGAAAATAAAACTTTTTTAGAGGGTAACGAACGTGCAAAAATCCCAAATAATAATAGTAGGTCCCCTTTGTCGTCAAAGATAGTGTGTACTGCGCCCCTCCATTTCCAGTCATTACACATCTACAACACAAATGATTAGTAAATACCAAAAGAGTCCCAAAAAATTGAGTTGTAAAGTAGAGTTGGGCGTTCGGGTCGGATTTTTTGGGACCCGTTCCGTCCCAAATGGGTATTTTCCGTTTGGGACAGAAAAACGAGTTTGTTGATATTTTGGGTTCATATACCCGAACTTGAAATATATTTTCGGATTGGATTTCGGGTATCATGTTTACACCCGAACTGATATTTCGGGACCCGTTCGGGTATTGAACAAAAATAAAATTTCCCCAAATTTTATTATATTTATGTCTATTGTAACTTTTAATTTGATTATGATTATTTTTAAACTTGGAGTTTAATTGTAATATTGTTGAATGTTGAAGACTTAAGAATTATATGTTAAGAATCCTTGATTGTAAAATTACTGAAGATTTAAGCGTTTGTGTTGTATTTGTTTTGAAGTTATTGTATAAAACTTAATTTTTGAACAATTATATATATATATATATATATATATATATATATATATATATATATATATATATATAAAACAAAGGAAAAAAAAGGTAAAATTTTGGGCAACCACATCCCGAAATACCAGAGAATTCCGAGTACCGTCAGATCTGATCGGATTTTAAGTGTTAAAATTTAATACCCGCCACATCGGGTACCCGATATACGCAATACACTAAATAGTAAATACCGACGCTAGCCCAGCCCTAATATTGTAAAGAGTCGAAGAACTATAATTGCTACAATAATTAGTTAAAAAGGATTTGAAAAACAAAGCACTCATCTCAAAATATTTGGAACACTAATTTCAAAGTTTGAAGCCGGAAATTAAATGATGAACAAACCTCAAGAATAAGAATACGTATCCAGCACTTCCTTCAATGTAGCAGTCCCGTAAATATTGCTTCCCCATTATGCAAATATAGTGTACGTATCACAATTTCAGATGAATAAAAGTAATGTATTTGTTGTGAAATTTTGATTTTACACTTGATTTAAATAAATTATAGTTTTCAAATAAACAAATCATATAACTTTATAATATGATATATGACATAAAATAATCAAAAATATAAAACGACTGGCCTGATGAGAGTCACGCCACTAGGCGTTCGTCCTAAGAAAGTGATTGCCTCCCCTCGTGCAGGTATTGGCGGCTGATTACAATCCCAAGATAAAACCCATATGGTCACGCCGCGTCCTCATCCGTGAGCACGTTCACAGGAAGACAAAGAACCAGACTTTATCTCTAGTGCCCAATAACAATATGAAAGTATTTTAGTGGATGCAAAACTATAGCTAGTGAGTGTTTGTTTCTAAGACCCTAGGACACCCCTATTTATAGTGTACATGGGACCTCTAAGGTCAAAGAAATTTAAAGGTAACATTATGACATTCATAGGGAATGTTAATGCTATTTAGGTTACAAAATTCATTTCTTATTTTGAAGTTTAAAACTTCTAAAAATTCCAACAATCCCCCACAAGTTTTAAAACATCAAAATATGCATATCAAATAATTGGGCACTAAAATGCATGGTGCAGGAGCCTTCCGAGCTTGAACCTACACTTAGTGTTGATGATTTTCATTTGAGGAAACCATAATGGCGCAAGCGCTTTGAATTAGGTCCCTTGGCCAAACTTCAATACATCACACACACAGTATCGACATCGGTCTTAGTTCGCGGGTTAGCGCGTTAACAGCCATGCGCTCGAATCTTGATTCTCATGAGAGTTTCTAGGGTCAGCCCAAACCCATAGCCACGGCCCCATGGCAACTCTCACTTAGGTGAAACCTCCAAGGGTACGTGCGAACTATACCCTGCGGATTTCCCGCCTTGATCTCATTAAGGGTTAAACCCAACCGTAATATCACACTATGAAACACTATCACCATATGGATGGGAAGGAGGTGCTCTCCTATAAATTAGTGTTAAACGAGTCACACATTACAAGTTGTTCCTACCCATTGAACCTTCTTCATGGGGTCTCCAATCACAAAGGTTGGGTTACTCCTGGAGGTGACTCCCTTACGGGCTTACGCCCATCCCCCTCGATGAAGGATCAAGACTTTATAGCTAGTCCTGAGACAAAATTTCACCTCGTGAAATTATTATAATATTTTAATTTTCACCATTAATTTTTTGAAGTGCGATATGTGTCGCATTATTAATTTCTTCAATATTTCATTGTCTCGTGCACGTGCACCTGTTAAAACAAATCAACTCCACAAATAAAGTGGTTAATTAACACAATAATAATATGAGAAAATTATATCAATTTTCCTCTTTGATTTAGAAATTTATACACTTGCTTTTAACAAATTTCAGAATCTTCCTTCAATAAGGATAGTTTCTTGATTTGTTAGTTCTCATTTCTCAACTTTGATTAATCAAGAATCAAGCTCAAAGGTTGTAATAAAATATCTCAGGTGGTAAATTTTATCCTTATAATAATCCCCAACATTTTCAAATTGTGTAATAAAATTTGCAGCCAATTATTTCCACATATTTATCAAAGCATTCAAGAGGTATTATAAAACAATTTGATTTGTCTCCTGCTCTGATAATAGTACACGCCTGAAGCCATTGCTCAAAATATTGACACAAGTTTAATAATACTTTGAGCATTTAATTGGATATACTTGAGATTATATCAAAAGAAATTTCACTAATTATGAGTATTCTTAAGTTAGGAACCCATTGAGTTGTGCACATGTAAGGAACCCCCTAATCAGTAGACACATATTGTTCAAGACAACCTGATTAATAGGTAATAACAAAAAAATCCAAATTCTTTTATCTAAATAATACCAAAAAAAAAAAAAATTGGAAATAAGATCTTCATCCCTACCAAACCACCCACCCCATTTCATCCGTAAACCCCCACCCCACCCCACCCTTCCTTCTCCCCACCAAACCACCAACCCCATTTCAACCGGGTGGTGGTGGTGTTGAGGGCTTGTTTGAAATTTTTGAGGGCTTGTTTGAAATTTTTGAAAATTTATTTATTAAAATGTTAATTTACCCCTAATTTTAAAATATCAGTTTATTAAGTCCACTGTTTACAAAAAAAAAAAGTTTAGTCAGTCCAATTTGGAGTATCAAATTCATCCCTAACATTTTTAATTAAATTAATTATAAAATATTAGCATTTTCATCCATATTTAAATTTTTTGGCACTCTGCATCCTAAAAATATAGTTTGTATGACATTTTGCACCATAATGTATTTATTTTTAAAAAAACACACTCATGAATGTCGGCGATGTAGAGATAAAATGGTCATTTATTTGCACAACAATCATAAACTTGTTATTCTAAATTTATTTTACTTTATAATAACTTATTTTAATATTTTCTCACTGTAAAATTTAGATTAAGAAAAAGACATTGTCTTCATTTTATTTTCAAGTATCCTCAAGATTATATACTTTATATGTAAAATACACGTTTAAATATCTAACATATTATTATATTGCATGTTATTTACATAATTTAGATTATTATCTTAAGTCGGGGTTAAAAATGCCAGAAATTATATTTTGGGTGCAAAGTACCAATTTTCTATATTTCAGAGTTTAAAGTGCCAAAAATATTCGAAAATAACTATTATACTCTTCAACCAATTAATTTTTTCTTCAAAATACACACTAGGGTGTAAAGTGGCAACTAAATTATATTTTCAGGGTCCAAAGTGCTAAAACTTTTAAGTTAAGGTGCAAAGTGTCAAAACCCTATAATTTCAGGGTGCAAAGTGTCAAAAGTCCTAACTTAATTAATATTTGATTAATTTAAAGAATTTAAAAATCTGCCCAACTCAATCACCTACTTAGTAGGTAGCCAGTCCAATATTTTAAAGGTTGAGATTGAAATCTCATTTCTCATTTTCAATTCAATAACAAATAGAGGGATTCCTTATGTATACCCAACACAACATGTACTAACTTAAGACATCCCCTACTTAATTATATACTTATTAAGTCACATGTTAAATTAATAATGTAAGGAATCATATTGCACAAAATTTGCATTAGTTTAGATCTAAGAACAAAGGATTCTAGATAACCTCATTTTCAAGCGTCAAATGACACCACTATAAGTTTCACTTAAATCCCTCGTTCAATATATATGCAATATTATTATTCCTCACAAAAAGTTTTTTTTTTTTTTTTTAATAAGAGTTTTTTTTTTTTTTTAATAAGAGTTTAAATTTAAAGTTATCAAATCACGCACTTCAATAAGTATAGTGAATATGTGGTGACTAATCAAACTAGCTTGACATAATTTTAATTCACCAAAAGTGATAATGCAAAGCAACTTATTGTTCAATGCCCCAAATAATTTACACTGAAATTTTTTTTTATCCGCAAAATAATGTTAAATTTTGCAACCCCACATTTCTCCATTATCAAACAAATCAATTCTTATTTATATTTTATTTTACTTTAAAAATGAGGTTACTTACTAGACATTTAAGACAAAAAAGTAACCCCCACATTTTAAAATGTATGCATCACTTTTAATTTTGCTATTTTATATAAACACAGGGCTACACTTATTATTCATATAGCATAAGTTTCTTATGCAAGTATGCGATGCCCTTGGGCTAAAAGTCATTTAAATTCTACCATAAAATAAGTCAAGTACTAATAATAATTAATTTAAATATAATAACTTATAACTCCCAACTCTCATATAAAGGTTTTACAAGTCAATAATATGCTAGCTTGCATACAATTATTTATATTTCATAGTGAATTAATTTAAATGTATTTTAATTATAGGCCATATATAGTTATTGTATGCAATTAATTATCTCTTAAAATGCAATACACATTCATTCACGTATATATAAGAGCTAAAAAATGAGTATGTATTCATACTCGGTTTAGTAGTTTCTTTACAACTCGCAACTATGTATTAAAATGTAAATCAGGTACATACCTTATGAGTTACCGAGTACTTTAAACCGATTATTTCCATATCGAGTCTCGTGTTATATCATCCAACTCATAGCATACAAGAAAACAAACGTTTAATCTCTTCCCATTTTGTAATATGTAAGATAAATACTAATTAAACTTTTGAATAAGATCATGAAGTTTTAATTTCCTTTTTCTCTTTTAAATTATCATGAAAAACATTCTTAATAATTCAACACACGCGTAGAATATATAAAGTGAACCATGAAATTCTCAATGTTTTCATATAGGTCATAGCATTAGCATTTAGCAATCTTCTAGAAATTATTTACTTTAAAATATCACTCAATTAGTGAACATAAAATTAAGAATTGTTTATTCTCAATGCTAGATGTATAATCTACCACCAAATATCATGTCTCTATACGAAACATTGGGTTAAATAAATCATTTAAGCTAATATAGAAAAGCCCAACAATAAATTTAATATGACCATTTGAACAAACGATGGAATATTAACGGGAAATTAAAACATTTGAGGTCATAAAGGCTAATTAAAGCAAATTCATTTTTGAAACGGTAATATAATTACTCATGACATGAAAACCAATAAAGTAGTACATGCTCTCTATTAAAGCGGTTTAATTAACATTAGTATTCTATTTTTAAATCCTTGTCAATTTATTCCATCTAGGGCTGTCAATGGGGCGGATTTCAATCCGAATCCGTCCGAATTCGATCCGATTTATTAGGATAATTGTTCGATTAGAGATTCGATGGACCTGATCCGATTATAAAGATCCGAAATCCGAAACTCATGGAGCGAATATGGATTTAGGTCGATCCGATCCGTTGAAGATTCGTATCCGACAACAAATAAAAAAAAATATATATATACAAAATGATTTATAAAAATAAGTATCATTAATAATATTTCAACGTCAATTTAAGAAGATAGTAATTTATAATTCTTTTATAAATTTATTTAAATCAATATATTCATTCTACAAATATGAATATAGTAAAGAAACTTTGAAAATGTGAGCTAAAATTAAATAAAATTGAAAAGATATAAACTTATTTTAGGAAAAAAATATAAATTTAACTTTTTAAATACAAATTTATTGGATCCGAAAAATATCCGATATCCGGCCAAATCCGACCAAGATCCGTTGGATTCAAAAAATCTAGATCCGAGCACAATCCGAACAAAATCCGAATCCGACAGGATTCGATCCGATATAAATGGAGCCGGATCTGGACGAGCATGATCCGACCATAATCCGACCCATTGACAGCCCTAAATTCCATCCATAAAATCAACAAATGTGTATTGCTAATTCATGCATTCAATTTCCATCTAGAACAAAATGCAAACATTAGATTGAAGATTCTATTAGAATTTATATTTGATCACCCAATTTTATAACTATATTTGATTAAAAATTAATAAATTAGTTAAAACATAACATCCTCATTAATTGATTCTTAAATCATTAAAGACACATATTGCAGTAACAAATTATTAAACGCACATACCACAATAGTTAGTTTTTATTTTGGAGACTTTCAAAAATTGAGTTACGTTAAAACTTAAAATTAAAAAGATTATAGCAAATTTGATAATCGGTCAAAGATGAACCTGAATTCAAAACGTCACACGAGTCTAGTACCATATCTTGTTAATAGCCTTCTTCCAATAACAATGAAGAGACAATGTTATTCATTATTTCAAATTCGCTTAATCAAAATAAGCATATAGCACATGAAATATTGTATGTGTTCATTGAAATGCAATTTGCCAAATGAGATTGAAACGCCAAGCAAATTATTATCTTATATGCCAAAATTTCAAACTCATTTTATATACAGAGAATAACACGCATAATGATGAAAGACAGAGAATCGTACCTTCATCGTGCGAGCTCTTTGAAATAAATATGTTTACCTCAATTTGTATCTTGATGTTCTATTCCTTCCAACAAATTAAATCATATGAAAATTTCGGTATTCAATATCAGCGGACTGATGAAGCAACACTTGTATGACTTTTCTCAAAGCATTTGATGGGAAATTGATCATCTCACATGCAGATAACACAAAATACATGTTAGACAATTTTTCTATAAAATCAACCAAATATTGATTCACAATAGACATGAATTTGAGATTTCAAAAATTAGATTTTTATCAAAACCAACTAAAACATAAAAATCACTTTCTTAGATTGTTGTGAAATTTTGGTTTTACACTTGATTTAAATAAATCATAGTTTTGAAATAAACAAATCATATAACTTTATAATATGATATATGACATAAAATAATCAAAAATATAAAATGACTGGCCTGATGAGAGTCACGCCACTAGGCGTTCGTCCTAAGAAAGTGATTGCCTCCCCTCGTGCAGGTATTGGCGGCTGATCACAATTCCAAGATAAAACCCATATGGCCACGCCGCGTCCTCATCCGTGAGCACGTTCACAGGAAGACAAAGAACCAGACTTTATCTCTAGTGCCCAATAACAATATAAAAGTATTTTAGTGGATGCAAAACTATAGCTAGTGAGTGTGTGTTTCTAAGACCCTAGGACACCCCTATTTATAGTGTACATGGGACCTCTAAGGTCAAAGAAATTTAAAGGTAACATTATGACATTCATGGGTAATGTTAATGCTATTTAGGTTACAAAATTCATTTCTTATTTTGAAGTTTAAAACTTCTAAAAATTCCAACAGTATTTCATATAAATCATTAGTTCTAACTTCTTTTTAGTTGAAGAGTGTAATTTGATGTTAGAGGTGAGAAGAGAATAGAAGAGAAGAGGAGGGAAGAAGATGTTTTTGCTTTGGGTTTGTTCCTGGTGCCTTGGATATGTAACTAGATAGCTTATGATGTAGAACCCCACCCCCCATCCAAAAGAGAGAGAGAAAAAAGAATCTTTGTATCGGAAAATTATGTGAGGTCACTTCACTGAAATTATGACATTGTATCTGAATCAAATCTTTGTGACATCACTTCACTGTAAAAATTGCAGTAATTAAGTTGTGTAGCCATGTGATGATTTTCGATTTCTGTCATTTAGTTAGAACATTTCAAATAAAAATAAGAAATAAGAATCAAATATTATGTTTATAATGTAAATGATTCTTACAAATATGTTTAAACTGTCAATATATTAAAGTTTCAGAGAAATTATTCATAATTATGGGTCTCTTTGTTTGGTATCTTGTCTGGATTTAATTTTGAAATAGGAGGCTCCATGTCTAGCGAGACGATTCATTCTATCTTGTCCTATGTGACCTAATCTAGCATGCCAAGTATTAACATTCACAATAGAATTACTGGAGGAACAAACGTTCAAAACAGAACTACTATTAACATAAAAGTTAAAATTATGTCTGTTACAATCAAAAACCATAAAACCATCTCTAAGATGTCCAGAACCATAATAAACATTGTCTTGATAAACATGAACAGAATTATGACAGAAGTTCAAATTAAATCCTAATCTTAGAAGAGCAACAACTGAAACTAAATTCCGTCGAATTTCTGGAGCGAATAAGACATCTTGTAGGATCAGGGTTCGTCCACCATGCAAATCCAGTTTGCAAGTACCAATCCCTTTAACCTCCACTCTGGCGTTATTTCCTACATATATCCATCTTGTTCCAACAGGGACTCGACGAAACTCTACCAACGATTCACGGTCTCTAGTCACATGGTCTGTTGCACCTGAGTCAACAATCCACACAGGATATGATTCAATTAATAAAACAGTACTAGATACATGAACAAAAGACAAAGACGAGTCATGGTGTGCTACCTTATCCTTCTTAGGATTGGTGCACTCTCGAGCAAAGTGCCCGAGTGCTCCACAGTTGAAGCACTTCATCTTGTTCTTGTCTTTCTTCTTCTTAGCAAAACGCTTATGTTTACCGCCATGGTTGGGGTTGTTGTTCTTCTCACCAGTCTGCTTCCCAGGGTTGCCTTTCTTCCAGTTCCTCTTACGTTTGAAGCCCGAAGCTTTCTTGGAACTAGTCTCAGCAATGTAAGCACTTGACATGGATTTTGCAACTCCAAGTCGCTCATCCTCAAGTTCAACGTGGCGAGCAGCATCAGCAAAAGTTTTGATGCTATCATTATGAGTCAGATTGATTTTCAGATGCTCCCACTTGTCAGGAAGTGACCGGATTAAGGCTTGAACTTGCTGCTCATCAGAGAGGATATGGCCAGCTGACACAAGCTCCCTAATCATATTAGACATCACCCTAATGTGTTGTTTAATGTTATGATTGGGCAATTTCTTATAAGTGTCAAATTTGATTGTCAGCTGCCTCAGACGAGTGATTGTCGTACCCCCATATTTCTCCCTGAGAAACACCCATATGTCATGAGCGGTAGGGTGTTGCTCACACTCGTAAATCAAATCATCAATCACAGAGCTAACCAGGATTGCACGAGCAGTGGAATTTTTCTTTTTCCACGCCTGGTAAGCCTCTTGATCCCTTCTCTGTTGGACACTATTTCCAACACCTGGGTCATCCAAGATCCGGTTGATGACATCCAAAGCATCTTGCTCATCGAGCACATACCAAATCTTATGACGCCAGATGTCATAGTTGTCACCGTTCAGTTTGTCACCTTTGTTAAGGTCAGCAATTATTGATTTAGATGCCATAGTCTGTTATGTAAGAGGTGATTAAATGTTAAAACCCTTATACACATATTTTATTTTATACTAAGTCAATTAAGCTCCATTAAGACTCGACACAAGCAATGGATTCGAAAGTTCACGCAATGTTCCCAATCATCATCCATTTACAAGTATCTCATAATTATGGACTTAATATCAAAAGTATAAAAAACTAAAGTTCTTGGTGATAGTCATTCTAAAACCTAAGAACTCCCACTGGAAAAGATGATCAAACATGCTATAGCATAACAATACATATACGATCATAAATATGTAAGCAAACAAAGCATGCATTTTGAATCAAAAACAACTAAGATCCAAATAAACAATTATCAAATCCAGTCTCATGTAGAAAACAAACAAACAACATAGAATATCTTTAAATGGAAATTAAATTACAGAAATCATTCAAATCGGAAAAATCGACCCTCTGGTTCGATTGATTGCCAAGACTGAATAAAAGCTTCATTGGCAATGGCTTGAGACAGCCTGTCACAAGGTACTTGCTTCAAGGACCGATGAGTTGATTTCTTCCTCATGCCGGACCTCAAGTTGCGGAGGTTAGAGTTCAGACTAAGAAACAAGGTCTTTTCAGCTTTTTTCTTGAGGTATAATTTCCATCCATTATGCATGTTGTGAATAAAGTTTTCTATAGAGTCATCTCTTCCAACATAGTTTCTCGCCTCTTCCCATACTTTATGAAGTTCAACTGGAAGAGATTGCTTGTAGACATCACACCGTTTTTCAAACGGACGAATGTCAGTACCATAAAAGTAAATGCGGCGGTGTAACTTTCTCATTACACTCCAATGCTCTTTCAAAGAGTGTTTGGGATCCATTCGGTACGACACCAAATCTTCTATGACCCCCGGTAGCTCATGAATACGTCGATCAAGGGCTCTTCCCCGAAGTACCCTTTGGTTGCTATAGATCAAAGGCATACCTGAAGGATGAGGGTAAATATTAAATGTTAGCGGAATTTTAATATTTTCAGTGATTGAAAAACGTTTTGATACTTTCAAGAATATTTTCTTTGCCAAATTTCAAATAAAATACGCGAAAAAAACAAATGCTCAAGCGAGAATAAACGAGCTTAATTTTTCTAAAGTATCAAAAATTCAATCTCAATAGCCACCCATGAAGGACAATTTAATTTAAATTTTCTGGAAAAAAATTCGGAATTTTCTGATGAAGAATTTATTTTCTGTGAATTTCTAAAGATTTAAAAGACAATAAATCAAAATAAATTTTAGACATTGTTCAAAAAATTATTTTAATTCACAGATAAATCACAAATAAAATTTGGAGTTTACAGAAAAAAATCCGGTCGAAACCGGCCGCCGGAAGCCACCTCACGCGCCGACACGCGCCGGCGGTGGGTGCAAAATTTTTTTTTTTTTTTTTAAACAAGACTCTGCCACGTGGCAGTTCCTGAATAAAACACGTGGCAAGGAACAGCGACGTGGTCGTCCATGTCAGATGGCCACGTCATAGACACGTGGATGTACACGTGTCAGTGACGTGGCAAAACAATTCGGGAATCCTACGTGGCGCTGACGTGGCAGACACATGTGTCTGACGTGGTGCCACGTGGATGTACACGTCTGCTTGATCAGTTACAACTGTTCATGCCGTGCTCCACTCGCGGTGGTGGCGCGTGTACAACACGCGCCGCCTTCTGCTCGTTTTCCGGCGATGTCCTTCTGGCTACCCCCCCATTTTCGTGCCTTCCGAATCCATTGGTGCAATCAGTTTTACGTTTTGAGCCCTCGACGTTGGAGTGTGCGTTACAACCGCTTAGGAAGAGAGTGGCGAGTGTTTTTATGCATTATGTGTTACTAATTTATTTCCAGATTATTAAGGTAAGTAGGCAGTGACTAAAAAATCAATTTTCGCACGAAATATTAGGCCAAAAAATAATCTGGGCACAGATCCAGAAAGTCATTTCGAGACGAACGTAAGCATATATGGTAGATCACATAATTCCAAGTAACACATCGGGAAAATGCATAATATGATTTTAAGAAAACAATTTTTCCAGAACAGAATATAAATCAAAAAATTCTGAAAAAATTCAGATAATTACAACATCATATGAGCATGCCTCAAAAAAAGTTTCAGCATAATCCGACAACTATAGCATGCCTCGAAAATTAAAACAGTATAACCATAATTCCACAAATTCGAAAAATCATTAACAAAAAACAATTTGACAGGAATTACAAGGCACATACAGCATGATTTTCGAATATAATCAGAAATTAAAGAATTTCGAACTCAATCGCAACAATGGCTCTGATACCAATGTTGGATTAAACAACATACATGCTTCAACAATCACATATTCGAAGCAAATAAAGTAAAAAGGATCTTACTTAACTATTCGAACCGGCAATTGAATCACGAACTTCTGATTTCTGATTTCTGGTAGTTTTCCAACACTCTGGTCGGTCTCCAATCACGGACGGAAAGTAGACACAAATCACAGCCTAAGAACCCTGCACTCCGATGTTCTTGATTGATCAATTAACTCTCCCCAAAAGTATTTTTTTCTCTCTGTTTTGTTTTTCTCTGTAAAACGTTTTCTCCTTTTTTTCAATTGTAATTAAAAACTGTCTGAGAGAGATTGAATAAACGTCTCTTTTTAATTAACTGATAAGTAGAGAGAGGGGAGGAGTTGTTGCACAAAAGTAGGAGTGGGGAGTTATCTAAAACTCCCCTTAACCAACTGGATCCGGATCCGGTCCGGGTCAGCCCACATGGACGAACCCGATCCGATCTGGCCCAATATTGGATCAGTCCAACACTATTAATGACAAATATATGGTGATTTAAGTTGTCATTATTAACAATTAACGACACTTTTTAGTAACAACCTAGTGACAATATTTACTATGGTTTAGTGACAATTTTTTGTGTGTCACTTTTAGGGTATAGCTAAATGTCAATAGTGATAATTCTTTTACAATTATTGTTACTCGTATGTTTATGAAAAATATTTTAATGACAATATTTGAGTTCTTGTCACTTAATATATATAAGAAATGATAACTTTAATATTATCACATAAAATTTTATCACTAAAATTAATTTTTTATAGAGTTATGACATCATAATATTGATTGGTTATACTGATCAAACTAGCTTTGTAGTCCTTTAGCTATAGTTATTTAGAGTCTGTACTTTTACGGTTTTGCCCCTCTTCTTGTTAGGCTATATAAAAGGGTTTTTGTTTTTTTCGGGGTTGGTTTTACAGATTGAATTAAATCCAATTTATTTCCTGTTTCCCAAAAAGATTTCTTTTTCTTATCCAATCTCATATACACGAATATGTTCAGATCATTCAACTAATAACATTACACTCTATATTTTGGAGAATATTGCATCTTGGATTTTTTCTTTTTATTTTCCTTGGGATTTTTTGCACTTTGCACCCCCAAAACATAGGAAATAGGCACTTTGCACCCTTGAAACTTAAATTTAGCACTTTGCACCCTCAAAATATAAAAAATACAGCACTTTGCACTCTCAAAATATAAAAAATACAGCACTTTGCACCCTCTTTTAATTTCAAGCAAAAACTTAAGGGCAGGTAATTCAATTATAAATATTTGGTACTTTGCACCCCCAAAACTTGAGAAATTGGCACTTTACAGCCCCAAAATAAAATTAGCGCTTATCACCCTCGAATTAAGAACAAATACTCAACTTGCACCTCTGAAATACAATAAATTGACAGTTTGTACATCGAAACACAAAATTAACACTTAAAACCATTAAATTAAAAAAAAACTCAAACCCCTCCTATTCTCCGGCAACGTCGACCATCGGGGTGAAAAAGATCTAAGGCAAAGTTGAACTTACCAATTTTTACTTATTCAATTGTTTTGCATAGCACGTTTAATTTGTACAATCTATAATTCATAGTTGTTAATTTGTTATATGATATAATCATTCCAAATTCATGGTATATAATTTGTATATATGTATATAAATGTAGGTTGTTCAATCTGATCGGAAACTTATCTATTTTGCCTTAGATTTTTTTCACCCCGATAGTCAGCTTTGTCGGAAAAAATGAGGGGTTTGAGTTTTTTTTTTTAATTTGAGGGTCTTAAGTGTTAATTATGTGTTTCGGGGTGCAAAGTGTCCATTTATTGTGTTTTGGGGGTGCAAGTTGCTAATTTGTTCTTAATTCGAGGGTGATAAGTGTTAATTTTATTTTAGGGGTGCAAAGTGCCAATTTCTCAAGTTTTTGGGGTGCAAAAGTGCCAAATATTTATAATTGTATTACCTATTTTGCCCTTGAATTTTTGCCTAAATATAAAACAGGGTGCAAAGTGCTGTATTTTTTATATTTTGAGGGTGTAAAGTGTTATATCTAAGTTTCGAGGGTGCAAAGTACAAAAAAACCCTTTTCCTTGCATAAGTTTTGATTGATTCCTTCCAAGGAATGTAATCCAAGGGGAACACACAATATAATTTTAATGAAACCCACGTCATGAAATGAAAGCCATATGCCTTTATCCAATAATATTTTTTTTTCCTTTTTTTGGTATCTTTTACTCAATCAGATAGCAGTATTTATTTTTAAATTAATATTTATGCTCAAAAAATTTGAATTTTAGCAACAAAATAGTCAATGACAAAGTGACAGGAATTTAAATTTTATTACTGAAATGATGTATATAAATACACTAGCGATAACAAAAGTGAAAAAGTTATGACTATTGACATTTAGTGATACCCCAAATGTGACAATTAAAAAATTGTCACTAAATTATAGTGATAATATTTATTTTCACTAAGTTTATATTTGTGATAAATGCACATCTAACAAATATGCATGGTGAAACGGGTTGTATTTTGTTGAATAAAATTTATTTAGTTGTATTAAGAAACTTTGGAAAGTCCACTTTTGACGAACATATGTACATGGGAATATTTTGAACTTGCATGACCATGAAATCATGCATTTTAATGTTTCTCTTGAACTTTTAGTATTATTTGGTAGACTAGTTTACTTTATTAAGAGAAATTTGGAAGGCATTATAAAGATTCTGAGATGTGTTTTTTGCGTATAAATTACTTTGTTAAATTACAATAACACCTATTTTACAAAAACACTCCTATTTTACCGAAAAAATTGATAGTTACCCCTTTTTTATTTGATCCAAAAGGAGGCAAAACAATGTCTATGATTTTACAAGTGTTTGAAGGACGTCTGGCGGCTCTTCAAATCAATGCAAACCTTCACCCAAATCATGACCAAGTTTTGCCAGAGCATCTGCCATCGAATTAGCCGATCTTCTAATGTGTCGAAGGACCACATTCCATGGTTTAGCAATCAAATTCCTGCAATCCTCTAAGATGAACTTCAATGGGTGGTCTCTTCTGTCACTCTTCTTGATAAGGTTGTAAATGACTTCAGGACCTTATATTAAGTGCCCCTTAAACAATGTATGAAAATATTTTAGTAGATGCGACTAGTGAGTGTGTGAAATCCCTAAGACCCCTAACACTTATTTATAGTGTGTTCATGAGACCTTAATGGTCAAAAACATTAAGAGCCATATAATGGCACATTAAAGGGAATTATTTCACTTTATTTCACAATCAATTTTGATTGTTACAAAATTTATTTTATTTGATTTTAAAAACTAAATTTTGAAAAGATGCAACAATTCTACATGTTCACTTATAAAATTAAAATTTACCGGTTATGAATTGGAAGTAATTGGTGAGGGAAACTAACAAAAATTCATTTTTGGCACTACAGAATTAAGCTTTTTTCAATTTTGATATCAATTCTAACTAGCGTTTTCAACTTTGAAACTTCAGTGTCAAAGATGTGCCAAAATTGGAAATTCCGATCAAAATTGGTGTTGGTCCCAAGTGGTCAGATGAGGTCTAGAGGGGGGGGGGAGGGGTGAATAGACCTCTAAACTTTTTAACAGTTTTTAACTTTAAAACTTTTGTTCTAACTTGAACAGACTAAGCTGTTATCGAACAGTAAGTTACTTAGCTGATCGCGAACAAATCTTTGAACAGCTTCGGTGACCACTAATCTGATAATTACTTAGCTGATTTTGCTAAAATCAGTTTCAATACTTAGAGTACTTGCAGCGGATTTGTAAAGTGTTTTTCACAAGTAAACTTAGTAGTTTGAAAGTTTGTTCCCCAGTTTTATAAAACTCCTTAACTTATAAACTTTTCAAACAGTTAAATCAAAGTGTTTTTATGCAACTGAAAATATGCAAATAAAAATGCAAGTAAAAACACACAGAATTTTTATAGTGGTTATATGGATTTAAATATCCTTTAGTCCACTCTTCCAAGTTTCTCAGATCTTGGGTTATACTATAATCACAAAGTTTACAGTATACTCTGCTTGCGCCAATCAACAAATGAAAATGCCACAACTGCGCAGTAGGAAATCACACAGAAACTCCTACTCTCCAAAGTAATATCACTCACAAAGATGGATATCTACTTCTCACAACACTCACGATTACAAAATCACTCAGAAGATGTATTTTTCGTTGTTCTTAAACTCTGCTTTTGTCAACAAATGACTAAGCTCATGAGTGAGCTGTTCTTGAGACTTGAAGAATTCTGCTTCGAAAATTTCTCAGAGATTGTGTTGTTTACTCTTCGTCTCTACATCTATTTATACTTAAGGTTTGAAAAATGTCCGTTGAAGAGAGAAAAGATTCAAAAACCTCGGGTACTGGTCCTTAATTTCCGCGAACGGCTCTTTGCAGTCTGTCCGTACTGTCAACAGTACTTTTCTGCAGGCAGCATTAAATGCACCCAGCTGATGCAAAGCATTTCTTTAATCATTTGTCTTTAATAGCCTTGTACTTCAGCATTTATTACTCCAGGGGCATTTATTACCGTTGGGAAGACTTCTAGATCTTTTCCACTTGGCTGACAAAAGGACAAGTCTGATGGCGAACTAAGCTGATCTCTAAGTTGAACAAATCTGTTTTGAGTCGGCTGATCTTCACCAGTCTGATTTCTTTCCTTCAGCAGATCAGTAGCCTTTGGACCTTGAATTTTGACTCTTCTGATATCTTCTTACTTAGTAAAAAATTCTTCAAAGGGACATCAGCTAAGTTGGTTTATACTTAGCAGATTTGAAGTTTTGTAAATCATCAAAACCTCCCTTTACTAATTGTTTTCAGTGCTTCTTCATCTTCATCTTTATCCAACAATTTCCCCCTTTTTGATGATGACAAAACTTCAGCTAAGTACCTGTTTTACCTATGCTAAAGATTGTAATCCTCAAAATTTTATGAGATAGAAAAGATGTGTTGGAGTAAACTTGACTTTCATTTATATGGAAAATATTACAAGTACAAGTTTATCAGATGAGATGTCTGAAAGATAGATAAAGTAAGCTGATTACAAAAAGATTTACATATTCTAACTATCAGCTTCTTCATCAGATCATTCCAGCACTTCTTCATACTCATAAGATGATTCTTCATCATCTTCTTCTTCATCTTCATCAGCATCCTCATCCAAAAGCAGGTTTGACCTGGCAGCTTCCATCTTTTCTTTGAGTTGCTGCTCCTTCAGTTTTTCCATTGCTTTCTTGGCTGATTCAGTATTTTTGTACTTGGTAAGTGGCTCTGTTTGATCTTCAGCAGAGTCCTTGGTTTCAGCCATTTCCTCATCAGATTTGGCTTTGTCCTTAGTCTCTTCTTCAGACTTCTCTTTGCCTTCTACCTTTCCAACTTCTTATTCAGCTTTAGTCTCTTCAGCAGCTTCATCAGTCTTCTTAGCTTCAGCAGTAGTAGTTTCCTCAGTTGGTTCTTCCCTTTTATCTTCCCCCTTTTTGTCATCATCAGTTTTGGTGACATTATCAGGTTCAGCAACAGGGTTAAGTGCAACAGTAGGAATCTTCATAGCAGCACATAAAGCCTTCAAATTCTGATTTACTACATCATGACTTGCAGTAAGATGAGTGAGAGTGGTGCTGATGTTGTCAGTTTGATCATTGAAGCAGTCAATGTTAAGTTGCATAGTTGAAAGTTCTCCATGAATAACATATCCAGCTTTGTGAAGTTCCTGCAACAGCCCAACATTGATAGATTTCTCTTCATCACTGATCTTGATGAAGTTAGCAGTTAGATCAGCTATGTTGTTTTCAG